>JAWDJD010000016.1:3515000-8422500 GCA_035047305.1 Bradypodion pumilum | reverse complement strand
GCATGTCCCGAGAAGGCAGACGCAGCGCCTCACAGCCACGCAAAACAAAAAGCCACAAAACACCACCATGAGACACCCACTGTCCTTCCCTCTCCTCCACGCTACCCCACCGAAGACACGACAAAACCACTGCCAGCCTCAAGGAAAGTTGAGCCGGGGTGGAAACCCCCCCCCAACAGGCAGCAGTTCATCAGGGGAAGCACCCTCCCTGGCGGATGACTGGCTAATGCCTTTGTACTTCCAAATACAAAAGCAACAGCCAGCAATCCAGAAGGAAGAGCACCACTCATTAGGGATTGCTGCCTGCCCATCTCCGGTTAGGTAAGCCAGGAGAAAAAGGAGACAGAGAAGAGAGAACCATCTTTAGGCAGAGATAGCTCTATACCTATAAAAACCCTGTTCTAGATGGTCAAGCCAGGATATTTTCCTGGTGGGAGAAACTCTTCGGGAGTCATCCATTTGGGAAAATGTGTTTCTCCTCCTCCTCCTGTATCTATATCTGAATCGGAATCCAAATATTGGTGATCCTCATGGTGGTCAGCCATGAAGACTGTCCTGAGAATATAATGCAGTGACCTTTCATCTGCCTTCTGCATCGCACCACCTGTCGATTGCGTGGCAATATACATTGGACTAAATAAATAAATGACCCCCGTAGCACTGATCCAGTTCCACAAGTCACTTTCTGCTCCTGAGCCCTTTTGTCACAAAAAGTACTCCGCAGACCCAGGCCAGGAATGATGAAGCTGCTGCCCTCCAACAAGATGGATTCATGTGGGATTTAATCCATTTGAGGACCATCACCCTTTCCTGTGGACTTCAGCACCCAAGGTTGCTTGGTCATTAAGGCAGGCTTTCACAAACCACGGCTTGTCAACATTGTCTCCGATTTGCTACTAGATTGTGAACAAATTGTCCACCTTGACCTAACCTCTGTTTCTTTGTTCAGAAAAATATACTGTATGTCCCAAGGTTTTGTGAGAAATGGAGAGGTGTCTGTTGGCCAATTGGCAAGATGTTATTGCTGCCTTTCTCTTTTTTCTCTGTCTCTCAAATAATGAGATTTATATAGGTCTTACCGGGCCAATGTTAGTTATGTTCTGGCCCATCTTCTCAGGCTTCTGGCTTCTTTCTGATGGTTTAGTTTAACTTGAAAGCAGCCGTGTTTACAGAGCTGCTGAGTAAACACTTTCATAACCTCAACCTCTAATCAACACAATGCTTCAACTCTGGACCTGCAGGAAATAGTCTCCTTTAAATATTGGCAAGGAACACCTCCTCCTCCACCCCGCAGTTGCCAAATTTCACTGTTTAGAGAATGTAAATCACTGCAGACCAAGTTGCAGCTTGGAGTCGGAAGTGGTGCTGGCATGTGGAAAATGAGTCAGGTCCAGCATCTGCCTTCTGTTGATGGAAGGGTCCTAAACAGAAAGTGTCTCCACCCAACTTTCAGAGTAGTGTTCCTTCTGTCTCATGGATGAAGGACACAGAAGAATAAGAAGTTGCTGTATACTAAATCTAGTGTGATCACCTGAAATGGAGATGCCACCTTGTAATAAGAGCTGTCTTCTGGAGAATGAATAAGATCTGGTCATTGCCATCTACATCACTGGAAATTAGACTCCGTTTGTTCACCTTCATAGTGATCCCAACAGCCTTCTGGAAGCACAGTGTTTATACCGCAGGACTGTGGTGGCTTAGTGGTTATGACGCTCAACTTGACAACTGGAAGGTCAGCAGGTCAGCAAGACAGCAGTTCGAGATCCAAGTGCTGGTTGATGAAGTGAGTTTCCATCTGTGTCCCAGCTCCTGCCAACCTAGCAGTTCAAAAACAAGATAAATAGGGGCCACTTTGGTGGGAAGGTGAACAGTGTTCCATGCACTCCTGAGAGTGTACAAGAAGGTACATGATTATAAATTTTTGCTTAACCGTCATCGGCGGCGGCTGCAACTTGTATCCAAGAATGCATTTATTTTTTCTGAAGCAGGAAAAATGCCACTGGTGTGAATTTGTTTAAGATGGATCCCAACTTCCCATGAAGTGACCCACACGCTATGATTACAGAGCCATCCCCTGTGGCATGTATGAAACAAGACATGCAGGATTTTAACACCGGGACTGCAATGGTCTGCCACAGCCTTGAGGATATTAACAAGGTGCACCTTCACAGTCCATCTGGCATGGCCTCTTCCAGCTCCTCGACCGTTGGGAATCAGAGTTCCTCCTCTCCTCACTTTGACATTGGGTCCAATATGATAAGGTTTTATCAAGAAGGTTAATATGTCAAGGCCAACACTGGAACCATTTCTTTAACTATCAGTAGGACGGAGTGTTTACTGACCACTCTCCCATTACGCCTTGTGGGTGGCCCAGAGATTTCCTTCCCCACGAGCAACCCCAACATCTAATCCTCCCGCTAGTGCTGGGGTCTGATTTGTTTTATTGGCAACAGATAAGTCATGTCCCTGGGTCTCTGCACACGGTGACAGGACACCACCTTTCAACATCTTTGCAACCAGGCTTTACCGCGAAAACAAAGGGCTGCCTATGTCGTCGCCGTTCCTCTAGAGAGGCTTAAGGACATTTTTGTCATTTTTGAACAGCTAATGTCTTGCAGGAAACAGGGATGGCGGTGGGAGTGAGATTGTCTAATCTCTTTAAACTTAATCTTTTTTATATAAAATATAGGCACAAACACACATACATACACACCCAAAAAATCTTTTAGATACAGATGACTTGGAAGGGTCTGTGTTCCATTAATGAAACAAAGTAGGTTACAATTCCCAGTCATGGTAGAAGCCTGCCCCAGTTTCCAATCTCGTGTCCTCCCTTTCTGTTCCTCTCCACCATCATTGGGACTGCAGTGGCTCAAGCGGTTAAGATGCTGAACTTGAAGACTGGAGTTTGAGACCCTAGGGCTTCGCGATGGAGTGAGCACCCATCTCTGCCCCAGCTCCTGCCAACCTAACAGTTTGAAAGCAAGAAGTTGCAAGTAGATAAATAGGTACCACTTTGGTGGGAAGGGAAACAGCATTTCATGCACTCTGGTGTCTAGGCATGCCTGCCACATGTCCATGGAAATGTTTGATGAGCAATGAAGCCTAGAGTTGGATATGACTGGCTTTCGAGCAAGGGCAACCTTTACTTTACCACCACCATTCTTCATCAAATCACCATTGCTCTGCCTCAAGTAGTCAATATTAATTTGTCCACCCAGTTGAACAAACTGGTTATTCAGTGCATACCTACTTCAGAGCAAGGGCAATGAAACACATTGGGATTTACTTCTGAGAGGATGTGCCTCAGACAGAACTGTTAGGGATTCTGGTTCTCTAAGGAATCAGGAGACAAAACAAAGAACTGAAATATCCAAACAGAAGTACAGTATATCTGTCAGCTGGGTATATCAGTGGTTGAGTTATCTGTTTGCAGAGCTCAAGGTTGGGAAATTGCAGTTAGATAAACAGGTACTACAGGGACTGTGGTGACTTAGTGGATAAGACACTGAACCTGTGGAAGGTTGGCAGGTCAGCATTTAAGACCTGAGTGCTGGATGATGGAGTGAGCTCCTGCCATCTGTCCCAGCTCCTGCCAACCTAGCAGTTCGGAAGTAAGAAATTGCAAGTAGATAAATAGGGACCACTTTGGCGGGAAGGTAAACAGCGTTCCATGCACACCTGTGTCAAGGCATGCCTGCCACATTTCCATGGAAATGTCTGCAGACAAAGACAGCCCTGGCTCTTTGATGAGCACTGAACCCTAGTGTCAGATATGACTGGCTTTCAAGCAATGGCGACATTTACCTTTACCTTCAAGTCAATTCTGACTTTCAGTGACCCTTTCTAGGGTTTACTAGGTAGAGAACACACAGAAGTGGTCTACCATTCATTTCTTCTGGGGGGGGGGTGTTATGCCCAATGGTATAATTCAGCTTCAGAGTACATGCTCTGAATCCAGAACCTCATTGGTTCAATTCCCTGGGATCTCCAGGGAGTGATAGGAAAGATTTTTCTTTGCTTGAAACCTTGGATGGCTTTTGCCGTCAACAAGTGTTGGTGACATTGGCTAGATGCCAAAACGTCAAGCCCAATACTAAACAGTATACAGTATTCAGCCATACAGTATGGTTCTGAATGGCAGAATTATCACTGTGGCATTTTTATGGCTTTCTTTCTTTCTTTCTTGTTACAATCTTTGATGTCTTGTTAATGTACCATCAAGTATCTTCTGACTTATGGCAACCCTAGGAATTGAAGTGCTCCAAAAAGTTCCACCTGGGAGCAAAAAAAAAAAAAGCCTCTTATAATTGAGTGTGCAAACAGACAGCTACAAAGGCATGGATCCAATCACACACCAGGGAAAGTCACTTTAACAGGAATGATGTGCCTTAAAATACCCTTCTGTTTGCTGGGGGAAATCACTCAAGCCTAGTCCTCCAAAAGTAGAAACCCTATAGGACAGTAGTAGTGAACCTATGGCATGTGTGCCAGTGGGGGCACTCAGAGCCCTCTCTGTGGGCATGTGCACCATTGCTCTAGCACAGAGTTTGCCCTGCCCAGCAGCCAGATCCCATGATCCTCTCTTATCGTAGTTTCTTTCTACCTCGCAAGCATTTTTTTTCCTCCTTCCCCCACCAGAGCTGGAGCATATTTTCCCATATGTCATGCATTCACCAGGAAACATATGATCACACCCTGATATTTACCAAAGTGTGGAGTACTAATTGCCAGTTACGTTGTATGTATGGTTATTTTCCAACATAGTTCTGTCTCTTGTGTTTTATTGTTAAGTGTTTTTTTTTAAATAAAAACACACAATTCTCTTATGTTTAGGATTGGCAAAACGGGGGCATAATTTGTGAATAAATACACATAGAAAGGGGGATATAAATTAAATAAAGACATGTGTGTGGCTTGGCATAATTTGTGAATAAGTACACATAGAACTACCCTGTAAATCTTTTTTCTTCTTCACTCCACTGGAATTTATACTAAACTGAGTGGGAGAAAAAGTAGCAAGAGGAGAAGTCAAAGAAACCTTTGTTTGATGTGGCATCTGTATTGATCTGTTTGATGTATGCTCTCATCCAAACTAGCCCGTTCGTGTTTTAAAGGGCCATGCCCTGACGGCTGAGCGGATGAATCCATCCTTTATATCTTCTTCTAAGATGTGGTCCAGAGTGGGCAGGAATGGCCATCCGAGAGTTATGGTGGTTTGCAGAGGGAGAGACAGGAGGCTTCCTTGCTCCCATGAGCTGAGTTCAAGAGCACAATATGCTGAGGTTTGCTCAAGTGGCCGATTAGTGGTTTGTGGTTTCATGTGTGTGCTAATTCCCCAGTTGGGGATTCCTCCCCCCCCCCCCCAGATCCTGGCAGTACTGCAGCAGGATGCAGAAGTGGGAAGAAGGATTTATGCTTGGCTAATCGGGACTGCAGTGGCTCAAGTGGTTAAGACGCTGAACTCGCTGACTGGGAGGTTGGAGTTCAGTTCCTGAGCACTGAATGGCAGAGTGAGCTTCTGTCTCTGTCCTAGCTCCTGCTAACCTAGCAGTTCGAAAGCAAGAAATTGCAAGGAGATAAATAGGGACTTCAGTGGGAAGGTAAACAGCGGTGTCTAGTCATACCTGCCACATGACCATGGAAATGTCTGCAGAACAGTCAGCGCTGGCTCTTTGGCTTTCAAACAGAGATGAGCACTGAACTCTAGAGTCAGATATGACTGGCTTTCGAGCGAGGGCGACCTTTAACTTTACCTAATCGGGTGTCTAGGCATGCCTGCCACATGTCCACAGAAACATCTGCAGACACAACAGTAAACGGAGAAGAGCACTGAACCCTAGAGATGGATATGACTGGCTTTTGAGCAAGGGTGACCTTTCCCTTTACCTATGAAGAGTACAGATATTTAGCTTGGTGCACAATGCTACAGGACTTGAGAGCTTTTTATGATATCTGTTTAATAAAAATATTACCCGACCCTGTTTTGGAATATTTGAGTCTTTCCTGCCATGCTATTTTGTTCTTACTTGCCGAAGTGGAGAACCTTTGACTTTCCAGACAAGGTAGAGCCACAGGGACTTTGAACCAGCGCACTGACCTTTAGAAATCTGCTGATGAAAGTTAAAAAACAACAACACATGGAAACATTTCTTGGCTCTGTTCACTTTTCTTGTCTTTGTTTGTTCGCTTTGGAAAGCATAATCTTTTACTTTCTTCTCACTACATTCTTCTCCTTGGGAGAGTTTTCACCCATGGATTAAGGCAGGGTGGGTAGGAGATGGTGCCGATCACTCGAGATACCAAAAAATGCTAGTGCCAGCTCTGTTTCCAGATGTTCATGAGCTCTAACTTCTACCAGGGATGAGGTGAGGTTCAAAGGTGATCAGGCAGAGTCTGAAAACATCTGGAAATCTTCTGGCTCCCTACCTATGGCTTAATGAGACTGCTATTAAAGATCCTTATCCAGCTTAGCCAAGTTATCCTGCTGGGGTAATAGAGTATACCATAATGCCAGCGACTCACTGGTAGGATGGTGGTGGTTAACTAGCCTGACAGGTGGTAGTTAACTAACCTGACAACCCTGATGCATACCTGTCAAGTTTTGGATTTGGAAATAAGGGAAATTTCCCGACAAATACGGGATACTTGACAGCTATGCTTATCCTGTGTTGCCCTCCAATGGTGGCAATAGGGCATTGCAGTCTAATTAATAAGGGATGATGGCAGGAAATAGGGTAAAATAAGGGGTTTTCCTGGCCAATAAGGGATACTTGACAGCTATGCCCTGACTAATGGCCTTGGGTGTCAAAGTCCACAGGGAAGGGTGATGGTCCCCAAGAGGATTAAATCCATATTGATGGAGGGTAGCAGCTTCATCAATCCTTGCCTGGAACTGAAGAGGACTTTGTGTGCCAAAAGGGCTCAGGACCAGAAAGTGACTCCCGGAACTTGATCTGTGGCACTATGGGTATCATGCTGCAATGTGCAGGTGAAAGGCCACTGCATTATATTCTCAGGACAGTCTTCATAGCTGATCACCATGATGATCACCTAGATTCAGATTCGGACATGGCAAAAGACGAAGAAGGTCCAGAAGGTGAAACTTGTAGGAATTCAAGTTAGACAAATAGCTGCTGGAAGGAAGGAGGGAAGGACTCCTTGGTGGTTCTGTTCCATGTCTATATCTTGGCTGCCATAGCAAATCAAACTATCCTGAACATACCTGTCTTGTTTCAGTTTGGAAGCTAAGCAAGGTTGGATCTCATTTGTATTTGGATAAAGGACCACCAGATAGATCATTTAGGATCTCCAGGCAGGGCAACAAAAGAATACCTCATCAGATCCTAAAGAGAAAACGTTGCCATTGAGAATTGACATTATGAGGCTAAATGATGCTTTAGGTCAGGCTGAAGGAACTGCAGAATGGACTCACCCAAAGGTGCCTTCATTTTGGCAGTTTCACATCTGGCCTAGACACGAAAGAAGAAGAAAAGTGGTCTGAATTAGTGTGAATCTGCTTTCAGCATGCTGCATTTGGTGCCTTAGTTGTATCCTTAATTATTATGTACATGGCAAAATATGCGTGGTTGAGTTTGGATTTGATGGATTAGAGATGTCAAGGATGGGAGCCTGAGCTCCTAGAACCATGATGGTGAACCTTGGCACTCCAGATGTTCTTGGACTTCAATTCCCAGAAGCCCAAGCACCCTGTGAATCCACACGAATGGGTTTACTGCGATTCATCTGGCCCACGCTGCCCTCGTCGCTCCCGGAAGTGGAAGTAAAACACGCCCGTACCCTGGAGTGGCAAGGTCCGCCATCACAGTCCTAGAATAAGTGTTGGGTGTGGGTTTTATCAGCTTAAAACAACATACAACAACTAGGAAAAAATGTCTAGAAGAGCCCTGGTGGTGCCACTGTTACACTGTTATCCTAAAGCCAAAACTGCTGATGTTGTGAGTTTGATCCTGATGGAGATCAAGGCTGACTCAGCCTTCAATCCTTCCAAGGTTGGTAAAATGATTACCCAGCCTGTTGGGGACAGAATGCTAATTGCCTTGTAAACCACCCAGAGAGTGAACTATGGGGCAGTATATGAATGTAATTGCCATTTGCCAAAAAACGCACAACAACCCTGTATTTTTATTCATAATCTACTAAACTCATGTTTGGATTACTTTAAGCGCTTGGCTCAAACCCAATCCATCTCTTATATACAGGTATCTCATCTTGTTCCTACGACTCAGATCAACTTGGTAATGGAGGTTAAGCTACAAGAGCTGGCATCATGGTCATACGTATTTCAAACATACGCACAGGTCCCAAATATCCATTTTATTATATGATTGCTATTCATGTTCAAGCCATGGAGGAGTTTTGAAAAACGAAAGAGAAGGCAAGAAAATAGATGGGTTTAGCAATTTCTTTGTAACGTAGGCCTGTCTGTCTCACCCTCTGGGCAAATAAAACTCATTGTTTCTTGACAGGTGGAGGTTGGGAGGTCTTGACACGTGTCTCCTGCTTGGCAGTTCCTTCATGCAATGTGTTTTTAAAGCAGTTCTGGCTTGACTTATAATTTTTATTTGTAACACCTGGAAACCTTTCTAGCCAGGGATGGGCAGAGCTTGGGAAAAGTTATATTTCTCAACTACACTTCCCACAATCCTTCAGCCATTTTGGCTGCTATGGGCTTCTTTCTCTCCCTGGATGGTCCATTTGCTGCTTCTGTTTTCAGTAGCTTGTGCTATATTTCAACCTTTAAAAAACATATATTGGCTTATACATTCAGGATTTCTAGTCTCTGTAAAAAGAGACAATAATGCATTGAAGTGTGGAAGGCAGCAGGAAATGAGGAAGACCAAACAGGATATGAATTGACTTCTTAAAGAGGACATATTTTTTTTGAGACATCTCATTGACATGGTCATTATGAGACAGAAACAACTCAATGGCAACAAATGTTGACATATTCTGAATGTTGACACTACCATGGCAAGGCACAAGGTTTTCTCCACCTCCCCATTCCATCACTAAATGCCGCAGAAGGATGGCGGCAATGGCAGCAGCAGTGGCGGTGGTGGCTCTTTCATCTCCACTCTGTCTGTCAGGTGTGACAGGTCTGGTTTTAGCCACAGCGGAGTGGGGAGTTGTTGTGAGCTGTGGGCCATGGAGCCATGGTTCGGCTGCTCAGGAGCTGCAGAACGGGTGGCTTGGCCACACAAGGGCCAGTGACAGGGCCCCTGAGGTGGCGGTGTTCTTTGCACTACATGCTGTTTGTGCCATAGATTTGCCCATTGGGGTGGGGGGCATACATCCCCCACTCGCCTCTGCCACCCTAGGCCTTGGACTCTTTTCCAGTCAATTTGCTAGACTTTTTAGATGAATACTGTGATTCACAGTATTCAATACTGTGATTAATTCTATTATTGTATGCTATTTGTATCTTATTTCATTGTATTGTGATAGATATATATAGTGTATTAGATGAAGTATTGTTGTGAGCCGCCCGGAGTTGGGTTGTCGAGTGGGCGGCATACGAATACAAATACTACAACAACATGATGTTGTAATTTTTAATGTGTTTTTATTTGGTTTTAGATAGGGTTTTATTTTATCTGATGTTTTACTTGTGGTTTTAAAGTTTGTGAGCCGCTTTGGGTTGCCTCCGGGAAAGGAAAGTGGGATAAAAGTGGTGTAAATAAAAATAATCAACATCAATGTCGACGTCAACATCAACGTCAATGTCAACGTCAACATATTTCTTATAGACCAATAACTTGTCTACCAACAACTTACAAATTACTCATAGGCATAATTGCAAATCAAATATATGAACGTTTGAAAAGCGACAATTTGTTGCTTGTAGAGCAGAATGGGTGCTACAAAAAACTCCAGAGGAACCAAAGATCAGCTATTAATTGACAAACTGGTTTTGAAGAATTCAAAGAAAAGATGAACAAATTTGTTTATGGCTTGGATTGACTAAAAAAAAGCATATGATTCCATTCCACACAAGCTGGATTGAGGAATGCCTTGACATTTTTGGAATTAGCAACAATATTCAAAGTTTCATAAAGGCTTCCATGAAGCTATGGCAAGTAAAGTTAATGGCCTGTGGAGAAGAATTTAGTGAAGTTGAAATTAAGCGTGGGATTTTTCAAGGGGACTCACTATCACCTTTGCTATTTGTGCTATCAATGGCACCACTGACTACTATTCTAAATAGAACAAACTGTGGATATGAGTTGGCTAAGAAAGGACTGAAGGTTTCACATTTGCCTTATATGGATGATGTAAAATTGTTTGGAAAGACAAGAGCTGAATTAAATGCACTGCTGGAAACTACAAATAAATTTAGTAAATTGGTTAATTGGTACCCACAGGATTCCTTCAAGTTTTTGTGCTGATCCAAAGTATTGATTAACAATTTGCATTTCCTGGTCATAGTGGTTTGGCCAGGTTATCCTAGTTCAGTCTGGCAAGGTGATCCTGCTATGGTAATAGAATAGACCATACTGCCAGCGACTCAATGCTGATTGTCAGGTGATGGTTAACTAACTTGACAACCCTGAGGACTAACAGCCTTGGGTGGCAAAGTCCACTGGGAAGGGTGATGGTCCCCAAGAGGATTAAATCCCACTTGGATCCCTCTTGATGGAGGGAAGCAGCTTCATCTGTCCTGGCCTGGGGCTGAGGAGGACTTGCGTACCAAAGGAGCTCAGGACCAGAAAGTGACTCGCAGAACTGGATCAGTGGTCATGGTGTGATGCAGAAGGCAGATGAAAGGACAGGCTTTATGGCTAGTCACCATGATGGTTGCCAATATCCAGATTCAGATACAGCAGGAGTAGAAGAAGAAGAAGAAGTCTCCAAACCTTGAGAGTGAAGTCAAGTGAAGAATTTAAATCAGTGATACCAGCAAACACACACACAAACACACACCAGGTTCTTTGTGGCTCACAGATGTCTCTGGTCTCAGAACAAGAGGCTGTTTGCAGCATTGCTGCCCCTTGATGTTGACACAGCTTCAACCTCCCATGACCTCTGCAAGCGCATCAGGCAGACACCGGCCATGTGAGGTGGGTCATAAGGAACAGCTTTGGATACAAACCCGTATCATCCCTCTGGGATGGAATGCAAAGTCCCTCTAGATCCCCTTCAGCAAAGCCGCATCATGTGTGAGAGATAAATCCTGGGGACATGGAAGGGCTTGCCAGAGGGGGGGGGAGAGAAAAAAAGAAAGAGGGAAAAAACCTTGCAAAGAACAATAGCGTTTGCTATTCAACACAAACACACAGCATAGTGAGGCTGGCTGTTGCACTAGTCTTAATGTTCTTAAAGAGCTAGCTGCATTTGTCTGACCCAGTGTTTCCCAACCTTTGGGGTTTTTTGGACTTCAATTCCCAGAAGCCTTAGTCAATTCCCCACAAGCACTGATCAGACAATATACTGATTTAGGCTTCTGGGACATGAAGAGCAACTCTGTGCAAACCTCAAAAAGTGTGGGTAGATATAACAGAGGGGTTCAGGTTTAGATTACTGTCTCTTGCACCACAACTCACAAAGTGTCCTGTGGCAACCCAAAGACTTGCCCAATTGAGTTCGGCATCTTTCATGGCATGTCCCTGCCCCTTTCTTGAGGTGCAAGGAGTGGAGCATCATTTACACAAAGACCAGTGCACACACCATTGTCTGTTGAAGTTATGTGCTGTCAAGTCATCTCCAACCTATGGTGACCCTGTGAATGAGTGATCTCTGAAATGTCCTCTCATCAACAACCCTTCTCAGCTCTTGCAAATTCAAGTCTGTGGCTTTACTCATGGAGTCAATATTTGGTCTTCCTCATTTCCTGCTGCCTCCCACTTTTCCCACCATGGCTGTCTCTTCTAGGGAATCCTGCCTTCTCGTGTTGCACTCAAAGTAGGACAGAGGTGAGGTCTTGTATGTTCTTTATACAAATCTGCACCCCTGCACCAATTGCTCTGTAACTTGGCACACACCTACCTTGCACGTGCGAGATTGACACTGCGGGGGTCCTGCAGCCCTTGTTGGGGTGTATGCCCCTAAATTGATCTTCAAAACGAAGTATACTCGACAGGAGGGTGTGTGTGTGTTCCAGTGATGTCATAGCCGCAGGTAGGTCACCCAATTGTGACATCATCATGATGTAATTGAGCTGGCTAATGTCACAGTGCTAGGTAGGGATGCAAAGGGGACACATGTATGGGAAGGATACGGGCGGAACATTGACGCAAAAGTGGAATGGGTGAGGGAAGAGGGAGAGGGAGGAAGGGATGTCACAGTCCCAGGTAGGGATGGGTGAGGAAGGCAGAGAGGGGACAGGTGAGGGAAGAGAGAGATGGAGGAAGGGAGGCAGGAGTGACCCCCCCCCCCCCAATGAGGTTTCCATGGGAAAGGCTGGCCTATGGTAAAAAAATAATCCAGGCAAGGCCGGGTAATCGTCTAGTTTCAAATAAACCAATCTATGTTTTTCTTCCCAGTTTTCTTTGCAGTTCAGCTTTTGCATCTCTACATGGTGATCAGAAATACAGTACAAGAATGTGGACACTCTTGGTCTTGGTCTCCAATAACTCATCCTTACACTTGATGATCTTTCCTAATTCTTCATTGCTGCTCTACTGAGTCTCTGTCTTCTTCTAATTCCTTGGCTGCAGTCTCTATTGGGACTGACAATTGAACCAAGATATACAAAATCTTTGACTATCTCAATTTCTTCATTATCAACTTTAAAGTCTGTGATGGTAATTTTTGTTTCTCTGTCCACTGGGACTGTATTTCCTGCAAAATAGGCTGTGTTAGTTCACCAAAGCTTTAGAGGGGCTTTAGAGATGGGTTTCCCTGTGGCCCATGGGCCATATGTGGCCCACGGCACCATCTCATGTGCCCCACCCCCACTGCCTCCACCACACTAGGAAGTGCCATGTGGTGGAGTAAGGGCAAAATGGCCGTCTGGCTCCCGAAACTGTCTGAGGGAGCGTGACCCGGCCCCCGGCTTTAAAAGGTTGAGAACTCCTGCTTTAGAGAAATCAAAATGCAGGGGTATATAATTTGATTATAGTTAAAATAAAATTTTGTGTCAGAAATTTTGTGTCAGAAATTACTCTGGGTTGAAAGGATTTTTGCTGAAGATGCCCAAATAAGGCTCCTTTCATGTACCCAAGATCCATCCTGCAGCACTCAGGTATCGAACCCTGACCTTCCAGTCTCCAAGCTCAGCATCTTAACCACTAAGCCACCACAGTGCTGCATTTGAGTGTGGTGTATGCAAAGTAACAGGAAAAGCAGGGTCATTGTTAGGGATATGCAGATTTCTGAAGCTTAGTTTCTTTGAGGTTTGTTGCATTCTTCTTTGAAGCTAATTCTATTCTATTTCTGTGTGGTTATTTATAAAAAGCCAAAAATGAACAAATTATTTTTACATATTTGTCTGAAATCCAGGAGTAAATCACAACTAAAATAGGCTGATTGAATCAGTGGCAATTTCGTGAGTTCATTTCTTTGTAAATTCCATTAGTTCAATGATTACTTTACTTACAACTTATTGCTAGAGTTCTACCAATGTCTGAATTTATTTATGGCTTATGCCTCCCACATGCTTTTATTCAGCTAGAGACAACATGCATGGTTCTACTTATTCTTCCATGTCTAAGCCAGACATAAAACTGCCAAAATGAAACCACTTTTTGGTGAGTTCATTCTGCAGTTCCCTCTGCCTGACCTAGTGTGAGAAAGATTAGCCAGCAGCACAAGGTTGCCATCACCAGGGTACCCCTGATTGTGGTTAAAAAAACACCACAATCTTTGAGGAGGCTCTTTCTGAGTTACTTTGTGGTCACAACAACCCTGTGGAATGGGATTAGAGAGAGAAAAAAACTGGTCAAATTTTGCTCAGTGGGTTTTAGCAGAGATTCAAGACCTTCCAGGTCTGTCTTCAACACAATAATAATTACACCAAACTGGCTTTCAAATGGCTTAGTGGTTGGGATGACCAGAAGGTCAGCCGATCAGCATTTGAGACCCAAGTGCTGCATGATGGATTGACCTCCCATCGTTTGTCCCATTTCCTGTCAACCTAGCAGTTCAAAAGCAAGAAATTGCAAGTAGATAAACAGGTACCACTTTGACAGTAAAGGTGACAGCATTCCATGCACTCTGGCATCTGGTCTTGCCTGCCACTTGGCCGTGGAAACATCTGCAGACACAATACTGGCTCTTTGGTTTTAAAAAGAAATGAGCACTACCTCCTAGAGCAGGGGTTCTCAACCTACAGCCCACGGGCTGGACCCAGCCTGTGGCACCATTTCGTGTGGTCCATGTCGCCACTGGCGCCGGAAGGAGAAGTGGATGCATTTGCGACAGCTGTAAATGCACCCAAAGCTGTCAAACACATTTATGGATGTGCTGTTCGGTCTACTCCATTACCGTAGCGGGATGTCTGGCCAGACAGTGAGCATGACTTACATGTCCAACATATAAAAGCAGATAAAGAGCTATAAATCACTGATAATATGTTCTCTAACATACCAGACTAAATGAGAACTTCTTAACAACTAAAGCAACAATTGAATAAGAAATGCATAATAATAAAAAATACAAAACAACACTCCACTGAATATTTTTGATTCTGTTTTAAGAAGAAGAGAAAGAGAGGGAAAGGAAGAGGAATTTTATTTTTAGTTTGCAAAATATTGATAACATATTAGTATAAATTATGGGTTCCCAACCCTATGGGCCACAATGCCATTCCATCTAGCCCATCACCACTTCCGCTGCCTCTGGAAGTGGAAGTGGGTGTGTTTACGTCAGCTGTAAAACACGCCCACACATGTGCTAACACCCCCGCGGCTGTCGTAAACATGGAAGTGGACGCATTTACAATGTCCGTAAATGTGCCCGCCTCTGCTTTTTTTTTGGGGGGGGGGGGGCATGGTCCAGACAGGTCAGCTGTCTGGGGACATAGTCAGGCCCACGGCGTAAAAAGGTTAGCCACCATTGATACAAGTTCATAAGAATAGGAGTCTTTTTGTCCTCATATTTTAAAATCTGATTGAACTGGTTTGGTGAATAAAAGTATCCCCCCCACCCCTTTCGCTCATTTATTACACCTCCTAATAGTCAGATTTTTTTCCCTCCAAGTTCTCTTCCAACCACTGGGTTTGTGTTCCTTAATATTTAGACGTATCGGCCAATTTCCAAACATTTTCTTTCTTTAGCTTTGATTAATGCTCCTAAACAACAATGTCATCGCAAGCCATCCACCTACCTTGTCAGCTAAGCATCCATCTGGCTCAGCCGTGCTGGTAATTTATGATCCCGGCTGGCAATTTGCAAACCTAATGCAAGACTAGGCAGGAGAAGAGGAGAGGAGCCGTGGGGATACCAAGAGGTTGGGAGATCTTGACTGGCTCTCGTTGCTTCGGTACAGATTGGCCCCATTAGTGAAACAAATGCCACCAGGGATCGGACATCATCACAAGCCTGGATAAATATTTTATCAGCCATAATGGAAATTGTCACATTGATCTAATTGTACGATACATTATCAGCACAGATATCAAAGCAGGATATCGCCTTCGGCTTTCCTGTCTCATTCCGACGCTCTCCGTTCTTTCCTTGTCTTTGGTAGCTGCCTTTGATAGCGTTTAGTCCACAAAGGCAACGATAAAAGAGTGAATTACATTACCAAGTTGCATCAATAGTAAAGGTAAAGGTAAAGGTCACCCCGGCTCAAAAGCCAGCTGCATCCAACTCTAGGATTTGGTCCTCATCTCTGTTTACAGCCAAAGAGCCAGGACTGTTTGTGTCTGCAGACATTTTTGTGGCCACTTGTGGCCAAAGTGGTACCTATTTATCGACTTGCAATTACTTGCTTTCAAACTGCTAGGTTGGCAGGCGCTGGGACACTCCATTGTGCAGTACTCGGGTATCGAACTGCTGACCTGTCAACCTTCCAGTCATGACGTTCAGTGTCTTGATCACTAAGCCACCGCAGTCTTCTATTTCATCAATAATATGTCACAAAAAAGGCAGAGGATGCCTATCCATTCAGATGTTCAGGTCCAGAAAAGTAACTAATGTATGTGCATGTTTCTGGCACTAATTGGCAGACTAGATAATGAGCTGGATTCTGTATCTCTCACACAGCCCCCTGTTGAACATGTTGGTCTTGCATTTAGGGACTCCAACCCTCAGTCTATTCAGGGTCCTCCAAGCCATGTAGGGAAGATCGATTTCCTCAGCCATATCATCTTTTAATGTTGTTCCTTGTCCAGTGAGTTCGTTCCTCCATCTTCTAATTTGGTTTTGCTCTTGCGTACCCTCAATAAGGTTTGTTCTTGCCATAAAGCTCTTCCTGAATCTCAACAAGCAGACTTGAGGCTCATATCCAGTGGTGGGCTCCAAAAAAATTTTACTACCACACTGTGGGTGTGGTATGGTAGGCATGGCCAGGGAGGCAGCCCTATGTTGCACCCAAATTAGGACTAATTTATTTCAAAATGTGGATGGGCCAGCCAGGATTTCTGCTACCTCTTCTGGCGAACTGGTGTGAACCTGCTGATGCCCACCACTGTCATATCCATTCAGGGGATAGTGAAGGTCATTCTCTTGCTTCATCCTTTTGGTGTCCATTGCCACTTCTCTCCAGATCTTAGGTAGAGCGATACCAACAAGAGGATATATTTTCTCAACTGCTGTAGGTTACTGGATGACCATTAACCATAGGCAACTGTTGGTGGTATCTAGCTTTCATTCTAGATCTGGTGAAGATGGATTACTGCCAGAAGTAGTCTACACCAGTGGTTTCCAACGGGGCCCCCAGACCCCACAAAGAGACTTCCATTCCCAGAAGCCTTAAGTCAGTACATTGGCTGATCAGAGCTTTGGGGAATTGACTTCGGCTTCTGGGAATTGAAGTCCAAAAACCAAAGGTTGGGAAACACTGGTCTACACACTCATATCTTGTATGAACCCAGGATTAAACCAGCAGGATGGAAATGCAGCATATCATGCAGATAACACCATAACTTACACCCGTTGTTGCTTTGCACCTATTATGTGGGCAGAGACTGCCAGGAGCTCTTTCTCAGGCTCAAGAGTCTTCAAAGATCTCTTTCGGATGGAGCCTCAAGCCATGGTTTTCATTAGATCTTGTGGAGGTTTTGAAGGAGAACGCCGGACCTGGTGTTTCTGGTTTCCTGTCATTTTAAATCAAAATAAGAATAAGGCTGTGTGGTATCTTAATGAGAACCTTGAGTTGGCGTGGCTTTAGGTAGCATTGTTTTGAGAGGAAGCATTTAAAGTTAAAGCAAACAAGCTGCAAGCTTTCTTCAAACAAAGCCTTGTTTCGGATTTGCAAGTTACTCACTTTTCCACGACGAGACAGAAAGGTATATCAGATTTACAGAAGTTAGCTTCTACATTCTGGCCAGATGATAATAGCCCTTATTTTAACACACAGGAGTCTGGCATTCCCCCACCTCTGCGTTTTATTTATTTATTTATTTTAGGCATAAAGGCTACTTTAAAATCAGAAAAAGAATAAGGGAGTTCTTAGTACTAGAAATCCAGGTTGAATGTAGATATCCACCCAGGTCCACAGTATTGGGGGTTATTGAACTGCGAGTGGGGTCAAACTATGAGCCGTACACTTCAGATTCCCTCAAAATACAGTTTTCCTTCTGCAAAATACATTATCTAAAAGAGGAAAATATGCAGATTGTAATGTCTGTGCTCCAGACTAAAGTTAACTGATGTGTTTTTATGATTTTGAACTCACATCCACCTGTTCCTCTTTGGACAATATTGCAAAGTTTTGAATCTAGTTTGTTTCATTCGCAGCCGGTCTCCTAGCAGGAAGGTAGAAACAAGGGAAGGGAAGGAAGGGGAGAGGAGATTAGGGGAGAGGAGAGGAGAGGAGAGAAATTAAATTAAATTAAATTAAATTAAATTAAATTAAATTAAATTAAATTAAAGCTGGCATGATTCAGAGGAACGAGGCACCTCATACAATGATTTAAATCAATTCCACGGAGCTTGTTGTTGTATGAAACAATTGCTATACGATACTTGCATTGTATAGCAATTTTCCCTATGAGATGCATCGTACAACGATTATTTTGCTAAGTGGTTTTTCCCATTGAAAAATTGTTGCACGATTTTTTTTGATAGGGAAAATTGTATGCGGGACACCATTTCCCCCAAAAAACCTAATTGTTATGCAATCTCATTGCTATATGGGGCGATTGTTGCGTGAGGTCCCACTGTACTCTTCATTTGTTTTTAAATATTGCAAAATGGGAGATGTATACTGCCCCTGCTTGGAGGCACTCTGTCCCCTAGTTCAATCAAACATGCTGTTTTAGGACAGGGGTTAAATCTGCAATTATCCTTAGCCTGAAAAGCCAGCTTTAAAAATAAAATAACATAGAAGCAATTGGTAAGATTCTTTACAATGTTTAAAGGTTAAGCGTCAGATGTATTTGAGACAAAACAGGATAAACAACGTTCGTTGGTTCGTTCTTTGGTTCGTTCGTTGGTTCGTTGGTTGGTTCGTTCGTTGGTTTGTTCGTTCGTTGGTTCGTTGATTGGTTCGTTGGTTGGTTAATTGGTTGGTTGGTTGGTTGGTTGGTTGGTTGGTTGGTTGGTTGGTTGGTTGGTTGGTTGGTTGGTTCGTTTTAGCAAAGAAAATAAAACCTTGGTGCATCCCCCCCCCCTTTGCAATGAAATGTCCAAAAATTGCTAGGTGCAATGAATTTCAGGAAATTTCTTCTCAATGGTTAGAGCAGTAGGACAGTGGAAACAACTGCCCCAAAAGGTGGTTAGCACTCCAACACTGGAGACATCCAAGAGAGAATTGGACAACTCTCTGACATATCTGCTTTGGTTCGGATTCCCACCTTGGGCAGGGGGCTGGACCCCGATGGCCTAAAAAGCAACTTCTAACTCAGTTTTTCTATTTCCTGTCTTCCCCATGGATTAGCAGAAATGTGTGCATAATTCTTCTCAACCTGGAATTTTTTTCCCCCATGCAAATGTCATGGGTTTGCCCTCTCTGATCTTGTAAACTGAAAATGTGCTTTCTGCTCCTGATTGTTCTTAGCAGCTGAGCAAGGGAGAGAAGGATTTGTCTTCCCAGCGCTAGACCTTTGCTTTGGAGGCCAAAAATAACCCCTGGCTGAGTCAAATGACTCCAGCCTCGATTCCTAGAAAGAAAGGCAGAGCAAGGGCACATGCAGCCGTATCTCAGGCTACATAGACAGTGAGGTCATTCGCAGCACTATTGTCTTCTGATAACCCAATTAGGAAAGTGCAATTTATCTAGCCTGTTTCCATTTAATTATCTAATTTGTCTGACTGAGCTGGACCAGCTATCTCCATCCTTGGCACACCAGGGAACCTTTATTGCCCTGATGGCTTGTTCCTGCTTCAGGGTCCCCAGGTGCTTTTCATTCATTTGACCCTTAGTCATAAGCACTTATAAATCAGGAAGGTGGAAGGAAGGAGGCATTACATAGCATTCCTTCATTTTGTCAGCGTTGGGAGAGGGAAATGGATTGAAGAGGGAAATAGATAAAGGAATTCTACTGCCTTTGGTCTGGCACACAGACTGTGTATTTATTATTACTTTTGTATTACATTGTTATATTATACTTATATTGTCTTGCTGTATGGATACATGGATTGTTTATTGTATTTTTATTGTATACTGTACCCTTAATATGTTGTAATGCTGCCCTGAGTCGGCCATGTGCTGAGTAGGGTGGGGTATAAATTAAAATTGAAATTGAAAAATTGAAATTTCTGTAAGGGAGTGTGTGTGAGAGAGAGAAAGAAAGAAAGAAAGAAAGAAAGAAAGATTTATTGCAAATAAGTATATTGATTCTTTTTAATTTTATTAAAAGAGTCCTCCCTCACCCCTGATTTTTTTTAAAAGTACAGTATTTCAGAGATGTACATTCACAATATTGTATTACTTTATGGTTCTTGGGCTGGCTGGGTAGTTGAGTGGTTTAGGCATCTGACTGCAGAGCCAGAGGTTGGGAGTTTGATTCCCCACTGGAACTCCTGGGCAAAATAGCCAGCCTGTTTAGCTTTGGGCAAGTTGCATGGTCCCAAGGCACCACTCAGAAGAAAGGAAAGAGAAACCACTTTTATGTATAATATTTTCAACATAGGAAGCCCTTAAAAGGGCCACCATACATCAGAATTGACTTGAGAGCACACAATTATTATTATTTAAATGCAAGAAGACATTGTCAAGATTGATTTTCCCTTGATTATTTTCTTTTGGATGGATGGATGGATAGTTTCATTGTTCCTCTTGCTCTACAGTCCTAGGGTGCACCCAGAAGAAAGGAATGGTAAACCACCTCTGATACTCCATTCCTGAAAACTCTGAAAACGGTCACTATAAGTCATAATTGACTTGATGGCACATGATTATGATTAGTAGTTTGTGGTTCTTGGGCAGGAGTCTGTGTGCAGATTATCTGAGATCTAGGTCTGGAATACTCCATCTGTTCAAATGTAGCACAGCAGGGAACATCCGGGGGTATAGCTGATGAAGGCAACTATGTTAGATGCTAGAGACATCTATTGTGGCTACAGCTTTCAATACCATTCTATCTTGGTTCAAAATGCACTCATTTTTTTTTAAAAAAAGAAAATCTACCACCACCCATCATCTCAGAGGTGCCTCATTTATGTCCATAGGGAGGGTCCCCTTTGGGCTGTGTGATCTCATATTGTGTTCCATTGCTTGGCATATCTCAGACCAATCAGGATTCATGGAAGGTGGTTCTCTACAAGATGGAGGTTGGAGACAAGACCAATATTACTTTGGCTTGGCTCATGCCACCATTGAGTCTGTCTCCCCTGTTGTTGGCTCCAGCTACCATTTTGATTATTCATGGCCAAGAAGAAATTTGACTTAAAAACCCATTGCTGTTCTGCTTACTGAATGTTTAGAAAGATGCCTTCATGTCACCTCCAAACTGAATGTAGTTTTTGAGTAGGTGAGATGTTCATGGAATGGCTCATCATTGCCATCCTCCAAGGATCGTCCATAGTGAGCTGGGTTTTGAACCCAGGTCTCTTGAGTTCTAGTCCAAATCTCCATCAACTAAGTTGCTTCGCATGTTTGATAGTACCCTCACATAATAAAAGGGGGAGAAATCAACAAAGGAAATTGGTTTGTTAATTATTTGAATGCCACATTGTGAAAAGAAAATAGGTTCCTCCCTCTATTTTTATAGTCTAAGGGTCATTTCTGGGAGTCACGTAGCTAGCATTATAATAATTTCATATCGGAAATTATTCTGTAGCTAGCACTAGGTATATGAGAAACTCTGTTTTTAGATTACAACTCTGAGAAATCTGAGAATTTTGCCTGGGGCATTATGGGAGTCCAAAACACAAATCTGTAAATGCATAGTTAGAGAACCGAACAATTTGAGATTCACTAGCTAGATGGAGTCAGATTCACATTCCTCGAAGCAAATCTGGCCATGGATCTGACCATGCTATTGGATTCTAGTCTGGTTGACAGCAACCTTCCAACATTGTCTGTCGTTGGGTGTTTTGTTGTCTGACTTTCCAAGCTGCTGAGGGGCCACATCAATCTCCCCCTTTAGTAAAAGGACTGAGAAGAGCAAGCCTCATGAGAAATGGTTGAAGCTAGGCGTGAGTTGTCTGGAGGAGAAACATCACAATAGCCACAATTCAATACCTGAAGTCGGTCACATGGGAAATGGAGCATGATTTTCTCACTGATGCTCAAGAGGGCATGAACCTGAGCTGATGGATTCAATTTGCAAGAAAGGGAATCCCCACTCAAGGGAGTGAAGAAGAGCTTCCTGTTTCTAAGATCTGTTTGACAGTAGACATTTCTTTTCTTGGAGAATAGTTGATCTTCCTTTGTTGGGAGTTTTAGAAGACCATCTATGAGCAAAGCTTTCACTGTGGATTCCAGATGATCTTTGGGTGCACTTTCCTAGTCTTCTTCTTCTGCCATATCCAAATCCGAATATTGGTGATCCTCATGGTGATCAGTCATGAAGACTGTCCTGAGAATATAATGTAGTGTCCTTTCATCTGCCTTCTGCATGCAGCATGACACCCATACCACTGATTCAGTTCCGCAAGTCACTTTCTGGTCCAGAGCCCTTTTGGCATGCAAAGTCTGCATCAGCCCCAGACCAGGATGGATGAAGCTGCTGCCTTCCTTCAAGATGGATTCAAGTGGGATTTAATCCACTTGGGGACCATCACCCTTCCTTGTGGACTTTGGCACCCAAGACCGCTAGTCTTCAGGGTTGTCAGGTTAGTTAACCGCCACCTGACACTCAGCGTTGAGTCCCTGGCAGTAGGGTCTACTCTATTACCATAGCAGGACAACCTGGCCAGACTAGTCTACAATTCTATTATTCTCTAAAGGTGTGGGTTTTTCTCTAAACTGTAGTATGGCCTCTCCTGGATGACCCTTACAGCATTACCTATTTACCTTTGCCCATGTGACTTACAGAAAAGTAAATGATGCAGGCCTAACATTCTCACCTCTATTCCGTCAACGTGTTGACTTTCAGAGCTGTGCATCAATTATCTTATTTGTGTTGTTCTTTCACCTGACACTCTGGATACCTAGGGCATCCTGCCCTTCCCTAGATGTCATTTGTAAAAGCTTGTTTGATCTGTCAGCTCTGTTTCTGAAGAGCAGGGGGTCCCCTCCTCTTTTTTGCTACCTGAAATTAACCATAACCTTGGCCATCTGTTGATACCTGACTACGTTTATTTGTTCTGCTAAAGGCTGGGATAGCATGAGCAGGTGGACAAATACCGACGAAGGGCGAGCACATTGTTATCATCTCCTGCACCAGATTGTGTCTCTCCCAGTGTAGACAAATTGTTGCCATATTATCATGCTGGATCATGCTTTTTGAAGAAGGAATTTTTTTAAAAAAAAAATCCATACAAAGTTCTGTAGGAAGAATAGCAAAAGCAAAGGAGGGCGTTAGATCAATGAGAAGCCACAGTGTTTCCTAACCTTTGTTTCTTGGACTTCAATTCCCAAAAGCCTAAGTCAATTCCCCAAAGCACTGATCAGCCAATGTACTGACTTTGACTTCTGGGAATTGAAGTTCACTGGTGGGGTGTGGGACACGAAAGAAGAAGAAGAAGGCTGGAGGACATTTTCTTATGGATTAGCTCAGCTCATTCATCTCTATTGTCTTTTTCAGTCCATTTCTCAGCTTTTCAGCAAATCTTAGCCAGCAGAAGAGTTCTGCTGGCTGATTGCTTTTGTGGAAATCAGCCGGCAGAAAAGGGTTGTACATCATCATAACCTTCCTACTACTGGCATGTATTTGAATTGGGATTGCACAGTTCCTTAAATGAAATATAGTATTGAGTTTGTTCTGCTCCTCGCAGTGTGGTGGGGAGTAAGCACCAACAGCTTGCTAAGGCTTCAATTCTGGTAGAATGTCTCTTTCAGAATGTTAGATTTTACCCAGATGCTTTGGCAGAAATCCACAGAGCAAGAGAATTCAAATCAAGATTCAAAGAATTCTCCTTTCTTTCTTCACCCCTCCCCTTCGTCTCCTCTCTTGCAATCCTTTAAAATAATTACATTGGATGCGGCAAGTTACCTGATCAGTTTGCTTTTCAACCCCATACATTTCCAGTGGAATACACACACACACACACACACACACACACACACACACACACACACACACACACACACACACACACACACACACACACACACACACACACACACACACACACACACACACACACACACACACACAACAACAACAACAACAAGTCAGAGCTTGAGACGGTTTTCTATGCCAATGGGTCAGTGGCCAACTTAACCATAACAAATGTGAACATAGCCTTTCAAAGATGTTTAAAATCTGGAGTGTTAGAAGAGACTTTGGATTTCCTGCCAAGTCCCTAACTCATTATCCCCACAGACCCTTCTATTCCTCATTCATTGCCTGAAACAATTCCCCAGTGCTCCTAACAAAGATGGGATTTCCACATGGTCATGGGACAGAGAAAGACAGATCTCTCTCTAACCGTCAGCCATTTATCCTTAAAGGCAAGTGACATCCAGGTTCATGGGGCGACTGCATAATCAAAAGCAGGAGATGCGTTTTTGCTGGCATGGGTATGGTTAAAATATTTCCCTTCTGAGTTAAGAGAGAGTAACTGTTCCTTCCTGTAGTAACCACTGGCTCCTTTCCCCCTTGTTCTTGTTTTGAGAATCCTAGAATATGTGGCCTGGTGTAATGCAGAGATTACTTCCAATTTAATTTAGTTGTTTTGTCTCTTCATTGCAGTAGAAATGGAGTACAGAATCTGTCTCGGGGTTTGTGTGCAGTAAAAAGATCTGTGACAAAAATTCGCATAGTCAAAGCAATGGTATTCCCGGTGGTAATGTATGGGTGTGAGAGCTGGACCATTAGGAAAGCTGACCGCAGAAGAATAGATGCCTTTGAGATGTGGTGTTGGAGGAGAGTCCCCTGGATGGCAAAGAGAACAAATAGGTCAATACTGGACGAAATCAATCCTGACTGTTCATTGGAGGGACAAATAGTGAAGATGAAGCTATAGTACTTTGGACATCAAATGAGAAGGGAAGAATCACTTGAGAAGGCCTTGATGCTGGGAAAGGTGGAGGGCAAAAGAAGAAGGGGGAGGCCAAGGATGAGATGGCTAGATGGTATTATAGACACAATGGGCACAGAGCTTGGTGGGCTGAGGAGGATGGTGGAGGACAGAGGCGCCTGGAGGAAAATGGTCCATGGGGTCGCAAAGGGTGGGAATCGACTGTGCGACTGAACAAGAACAAAAGGAAGCTGTATTATGCTAAGTTAGACAATCAGTCTATGAGTTAGCCATCTAACTCTTAACTGGTTTTAATGACTTCCAGCGTTTCAAGCTGAACTCTTTCCTAACCTAGTCCTAGCCTTATTCCTACCTCAACCAGCAGATCATGGCTTATTGTTTCTCGAATTAACTCATTTTGGCTCAGCAGAAATCGGGTTCTGTGAACAGTGAAATAAAAGCATCCTCCCAAACAAAACGGAGCAAAACAACAACAACAACAACAGAAGTCACAGAAATAGTTTGAAGGGCTGCAGAGAACATGAGAATTTTCAGATAAATGGCCATACTTTCTTTTCTTCCTTAATGGGTTTTCTGTTTTAAGGAATAAGTCAAAAGTAATGGTAAAAGGAAGGCTAGAAGTGGAAGGTAGCATTGCCCAGGTCAGTGGTCAGCAAACTTGGCACTCCAGATGTTCTTGGACTTCAATTCCCAGAAGTCCTGATGAGCAGGTATACTGACTTGGGCTTCTGGGAATTGAAGTCCAAGAACACCTGGAGAGACAAGTTTGCTGATCCCTGGCCTTGGCCTTGGATACAGCAAAATGAAGAAAGTGGTGTAATAAAACCCATAGCCCCAAACAACTCACAATCAAAGTAGACTTTGACCGCAGAAGAGTTTTCAAAGGATATGAGATGTTCAAGCTGTAGTTTACCAATGAGTTCCCACTCCCACTATATTTGACAGAATAGTATAAGTTAATTGATGGAGAATGATGAGGAATTGAAGTCCAATGTGGTAATGTGGTATAATGGATAGTGGGAACTCATAGGTGGAGGAGACATTGGTAAACTACAGCTTGAACATCTCACATACCTTGAAAGCTGTTCTGGGGTCATCCTAAGTCAGAAGCAACTTCATTGCACATAATACAGACCAAAATAAATTACCATGAAAATATTTTGTTTCCCCGAAATCGGAAAAATCAAACCAAAGCAAAGGGAGGTGAGGGAACACTACATTTTTATTCAGAACATGAAAGACTTGGACATGTGATATATAGCCAGCCCTTTTGTCTTTCAGGATGATGATGATAATGGATAATGGATAATGGATAATGGATAATGGATAATGATAATGGATAATGGATAATGGATAATGGATAATGATGATGATGATGATGATGATACTAATACTAATACTAATACTAATTCATGTCAGAAATTACTCTGGGTTGAAAGGATTTTTGCTGCAAAAGCTACAGTCAGGGGATGTCCGAATGATGCTCCTTTCATGTCCCCAAGATCCATCGTGCAGCCCTCAGGTGTCAAAACTCAACCTCCCAGTCTCCAGGCTCAGAGTCTTAACCACTAAGCCACCGGAGGAGCTGTTTTGAGGCGAGAATGTTGTTAACACACTGAGCAATATACAATTTCAAAACTCTTGCTGCTATATCTAAATCCTTTTTGCAAGTTGTGTCTTATAAGTAATGCAGCTTTCTATTCATAATTTTTATAGCCTTCCATCAATACTTCCAAACCTTCCGGAGATGACTTACAACCATAGGATAAAGATAATGCTACATTTTTTAAAACATGGAAGGGAGAAGTAGCATGGAATTAATGATTTCTCAGGTGGAAATGACTGTAGAAATCCTACAGAAGTATTTTGGTTGGAAACGGGGGTGGGGGAGGGGAGACTGCAGGGTTGTTTAAAAAAAGATTTTTGGAAAAGTGATAGCTATATGCACACACACACATTTCTCTTTCACTAATACATAAATGAGGGTGTGAAGGGGCTTTAGAAAATAAACACCATTCACAATTTATGCAGGGAGAAGAGAAAGAAAATAAAGGGGGTGTCGGCATCTGGAATGTAACGGCAAAGCTGCACATTTAAGCATCTGCCTTTTTGGCTTGCGTTGTGTGGTTTTCCCAGGAAAACCAAACCACCCCTTCTTCCCC
Source organism: Bradypodion pumilum (assembly GCA_035047305.1). NCBI lineage: Eukaryota > Metazoa > Chordata > Lepidosauria > Squamata > Chamaeleonidae > Bradypodion > Bradypodion pumilum. The sequence continues at coordinate 8,395,681 of JAWDJD010000016.1, read as the reverse complement.
TTCCTCCCACACAAGAATGCCCATTTTGTGTGTGTCAGCGAGTAGTTTGTAATGAGCTCCGTTTTGTGCAGAAATAGAAATGCCTGGGTGTCTTGATCTTGGAAGCTGCTTCACCTGGAGTTTGACCATTGATCCATCCGGCCCAGTGGTGTCAACACTGGTTGGCAGCAATGATTTCCCAGATTTCTATGAAGAATTCTGTCTTAGTCCTACAAGGAAACCCTACTTCAGGGATGGCCAACCTTGGCGCTCCAGCTGTTCTTGGACTTCAAATGCCAGAAGCCCAAGTCAGCACTCCTGCTGATCAGGACTTCTGTGAATTGAAGTCCATGAACATCTGGAACACCAAGGTTGCCCATCCCTGTCCTACTTGACAGGGCTGTAATTGATACCTTTAAAGCTGGGGCTTCACTTAATTAAACTTGAGTCACGCAGGATTGGCATACCTACGGAGAGGACATTGAGCAGATGGGAGTTATTTTGGTTTTATGCCTGTTTTGTGTTTCTTTCTGTCTGGAGTTCTTTCCAAATCTTTGCAGCTGGGTCAAGCAGGTTCATGTGTCTGGTCAGAATTTTCATCATCTGATTAAAATGCTCAGACAATGAACATTTTGGGGAAGAACTGATGCTATGAACTTGCTACCTTTTTGATGCTTAATTCCCATTCTAATGACACAACGCCTTTCCAGCAGCAAACCCTTCATTGACCTATCCTAGATGTGTCTCTGCTCCTTGGAATTGTCTGGTATTATTTGCTACTTGCCTTTGCAATAACTGATTTGAACCCATACACTACACCACAATGGTTAGTTTGTGTTGAGGAATAGAATAACAGAAACCTAGAATCACTGAGTTGGAAGGGTCCTTTTAGGCCATCGAGTCCAACACCCCACCCTACCCTTTAATGCAGCAATCCAAATTAAAGCATATCTGATAGATGGTTTTCCAATTCTCTCTTGAATGCTTTCAGTGTTGAAGCGCTTCACCACATCTCAAGCATACCTGTCAAGTTTTGGATTTGGAAATAAGGGAAATTTCCCGGCAAATAAGGGATACTTGACAGCTATGCTTATTCTGTGCTGCCCTCCAATGGCGGCAATAGGGCATTGCAGTCTAATTAATAAGGGATGATGGCAGGAAAGAGGGTAAAATAAGGGGTTTTCCCGGCCAATAAGGGATACTTGACAGCTATGATCTACAGGTGTTCCTCTGATCATTTGGCAGTTTTCCCCTGGTATTCAGCTTATATTCTTTAGTTTTGGCTCCGGCTTTAATGAAGAAACATTAACTAAGTTTGTGGAGGAACTGCATCATCTGTCTCTTGAAGGTGCTCCACCAGGAGATCAAAACCTGGAAGTGGAACAACTATGGATGGTTGGATTACTAGCAAGTTTTCTAATGAAGCTATCAGGTGCCACTGAGATTTTCCTGGGTCTGCTTACGCTTCCTAGGAGTTGTGTGACTCAGTTTCCCCTACTTTGATGGAGATTCTCATCTTTCTATGGCTAAACTGTGACACAAGAGAGAAGCCCGTTTAGCCATAGGCAGGCTGCACAGTCTTAGGATACCTCCAGAAGAAGAGAATGGTAAACAAATAAACAAACCAATTCTGTACACTCTCTATCTAGAAAACCCTGGCAAGTGTTGTCATAAGTTGATATCAACTAGATGACATGTTGTTGTTGTTGTTGCTGCTGCTGCCGTCAGCGGCGGCAGCAATGTCAAAATCAACATCAAAAAGATACATTCTTTTGCACATTGTCCAAAGGATGTTTCCTGCTTTTGATTATGCAGTCGCCTCATGCAATTTATATCACAAAAACTAGGATTTTTTAATCTCCCATCTAGTTAGAAGAGATTTGTAGAGCCCTCATGTTCAATATTTGACCTTCCAAGGAGCAGTCGGGGTTGATTTCTTTTAAGTCCGACCTTTTTGTTCTCTTTGCTGTCCAGTGTAATCCAAAGTCTCCTCCAACACCACAGTTCAAAGGCGTCTATTCTTCTGCGCTCAGCTTTCCTTATGGTTCAGCTCTCACAACCGTACATTACTACTGGGAATACCATTGCTTTGACTATACGGACTTTTGTTGGCAAGGTGATGTCTCTACTTTTCACTATGTTCCCCAGGTTTCTCATAGCTTGTCTCCCAAGAATCAGTCGCCTTTTTATTTCATGGCTGCAATCTCCATCTGCGGTGATCTTGGATCTTAAGAATGTAAAGTCTGTCACTGCTTCTACTTCTTCCCCATCTATTTTCCAGGGAATGACAGGGCCTCTTACCATTTTCTTGGTTTTCTTGATGTTGAGTCTCAAGCTAGCTTTTGCACTCTCTTCTAGTACTTTGGACATAAATGAGAAGATAGGATTCACTTGACAAAGCCTTGATGATGGGAAAGGTTGAGGGCAGCAGAAGAAGGGGGCAGCAGAGAATGAAATGGCTAGATGCTATTGTCGACATAATGGGCACAGAGCTGGGCGGGTTGAGGAGGATGGTGGATAGGAGTGCCTAGCATGTGATGGTCCAAGGAGTCGCAAAGGATCGGACTCGACTATGCGACTGAACAACAACAAAATTTCCAAGTATGGGAAATATTGAATTGGGTTCTTCAGGTGTGGGAGACCATACCAATTTTACCCATGGTGTTTTCCCATGTCTAAGAAGAGATTTGAACTCAGGTCTCCAGAATCGTAGTCTATCACCCTATCAACGACACCACAATCTATTCCTGGATGATTTCTTTGCCTACAACTTGTGTTTACACTCAGGCTGATTTCTTTGCCTACAACATGAGTTTACATTCCGTTTGGGAGCTGTAAACTGAATAGCTTGTCATTAAGACATGATACCAAACTATTTTATAAACCACTTCCACTGTTATTATTATTATTCTTTTTTTCCATAATATGCCTACTCATTTTCTGCCAATTGATTAAGAACAGTTGCCCATTTACCTAATCATTTTGAGAATGCTTAAATCCAGACTATTGCTTAAAATGGCCAAGGTCAACAACTAGACCATGCCAATCTTGTCATTTCAAATGTTCAGTGGATATTCTACTATGACTGCAGTGGCTCAGCGATCCGTGTGCCCCGGTGTCACATGACCACAGAAACGTCTGCAGAAGCAGACAGCGCTGGCTCTTCGGCTTTGAAACAGAGATGAGCACTGAACCCTAGAGTCGGATGCGACTGGCTTTCAAGCAAGGGAAACCTTTACCTTTACTAAAATGGAACTAGGAGGCAGGGGGGGAAAATCTCTGTGGTTTAAACAATTACAAGCTTTTCAAGGAGAACCCTAGAAAATTTCAAAGACTCTACTGGTGTATATACATAAAAAGCATCTGACATTTTGTTTTTTGAAATTATGTTGTCCATCTGACTGATACACTTAATTACATGTCATTTTACAAATGGGCAGATAATAGAGACAAAGGAGGGACTTTCTCAAGTTACATAAACAACTTCCCTCAGGTAAAGCAACTCAGTTGTTCACAAATTGACCTCCTGATTTACTATAATCACTCACAAATTACCCAGCCCTTTCATCTGCAATCTTCATTAAGTTCTGTTATGAAACAGACTAATTACCCATTTTTGTTCAGGGCAGCAGTGCTGAAATGTTGCTGGGACTGAATGAGAGAGAGAGAGAAATGTTTTCTTGTACTATAGTGTCTACTTCTGTTGTTTAATTGACACAACTCATTGTGTGGACTTAATTATGAATCATCTTTCTGCTCCTGTCTCTTTTCTTACTCTTTGGTAAATCACTTTTTCAGTCATAAGTGTCACATATGTGAAGGCAAAAACCCCCCCAGGCTCTCAGAAGTTGGGACTTAATATCCAAAGAATAGATTTTGACTGAACATCAGGAGAAGTTTCATGGTTATAAGAGCGTCCCAGAAATTCACTTTCAGAGTAGTTAGCTGCCTATCATTTGGATGTCTTCAACCCATAGGTTGGGAGCGGTGACAGCTGTCAGTCTTGACAGCTTTAAGAAAGGATTAGACAAGTTCATGGAGGACAAGGGTATCCATGGCTATAATTATGGATACCTAAGGACAACCTCCAGGTTGGAGAGATAGGCAGGATATCTCTCAATGCCATTTCCAGGGAATCCTAAGCAGGTGAAGGCATCTGCTTGGGAATAATACCCTGAAGCCAATGGTGAGCCACTGTGTGAGACAGAATGCTCGACTGGAAGGGCTGTGGCCTGTTCCAGCAAGGCTGCTCTTATGTTCTTATGAGTGGATAGTCATGTTTTGACTCCTCTAATTCTGGATTTCCTGAAACAAGCTGTGAGTTGGACTCAATAGCTTACCTGGCCTTCCTCAGCTGTATGATTTTAGTGTTTGAGAACCAAGACAATAGAAACAGCCGAAAGCCTGGATTAACGCATCTTTATTGCATGATGGTCAGGGGGAACATGTGGTAATGGCGGACGAACAGCTCAATATATACTGTGGCTATACATTTGAATGTGGCTCCTCGGTAGCCCATTGGCTACTGTCTGCGTGACGTCACTCTCCGTCACACCCTTCTTGTCCAGGTGAGGTAGTGGCGGGAATCTTCCCGCGGCTGTAGGTATTTGGGGAATTGGAACCATGTGAGCTAGGTGCTCGCTATTGCCCCTAGTGGTCACTAGCTCGCGTCCTCATACAGAAGGTTACAGTGATACAGTTGGTGATTGTTACATCCACTCATTCGAGTGTTACATTACTTAAAGGCACATTACTCCAAACACAACAATGATTCTGACCCTATCACTTGGTTTTAGTTTAACTGTGAGTTATAGGTTGTCCCCCCATAATAATAATAATAATAATAATAATAATAATAATAATAATAATAATAATAATAATAATAATAATAATAATAATAATAATAATAATAATAATAATAATAATAATAATAATAATAATAATAATAATAATAATAATAATAATAATAATAATACACAGGTTCATTATAAAAAGTTCAATTTATCCATAGGTCTAAAATATTCAGTAAAATTGCATTAACAGAGCTGGCCATTAGAGGCCACTGTCTGCAATGCAAAATATAGGGTTCACTATTATCCGCAGGTTCAGGTATTTGCAGTAGATCTTAGAATATATCCCCTGTGAATACGTGGGTTTACTTCTTGTTTACTTCTCCTCCTCTTCCTTCTCCTTGTTATATTTGTAAAATGCTTGGAACAGGGTTAGGTGAATACTTCTGGGAGTTTGTAGTCCCAGGAGTCCTGGTGGTGCAGTGGTTAAACTCCTGTACTGCAGTCAGAACATTGTGAGTTTGATCCTGACAAGGACACAAGGTTGACTCAGCCTTCCATCCTTCATGTTTACCTCTTTTAATTTAACTCATTTTTATTCATTTAATTTTAATTTTTTTATTCAACATTAACAGAGGGAAAATACAAACAAGAAAGATGACACTAGTACAATGACAAACACAAATATTAATCAAGGATACAGACCTCCTAGCTATAAATTAAGCTAAATAACCTAAATAATAAATTCTAACACTAACATGGGATGGGTGAATTCAACTCTGGAGACCATCATGTATACTTCTGTGGCCAAGAGAACCTTAGAAGAAATGGAGTAGCCATAATTGTAAATAAAAGAGTAAGAAAAGCAGTAGCGGGATATAATCTTTTAAAAAAATGACAGAATGATCTCAGTTCGGATCCAAAGCAAACCATTCAACATCACTGTGATCCAAATCTATGCACCAACCACTGGTGCAGATGAATCCACAGTTGACCAGTTCTATGAGGACCTACAACACCTCATAGAACAGACACCAAAAATGATGTCCGCATTATCATAGGAGATTGGAAAGCCAAAGTAGGAAATCAAAAAGTAAATGGAATGACAGGCAAGTTTGGTGTTGGAACACAGAATGAAGCAGGGCAAAGGCTAATAGTGTTCTACTAAGAGAATGCACAGGTCATAGCAAACACCCTCTTCCAGCAACACAAGAGGAGACTTTACACATGGACATCACCAGATGGCCAACATCGAAATCAGATTGATTACACACTCTGCAGCCAAAGATGGAGAACCTCCATACAGTCAGCAAAAACAAGACCTGGAGCAGACTGTGGCTCAGATCATAATCTACTGATTGCAAAATTAAGGCTTAGACTAAAGAAAATAGGAAAAACAAGTAGGCCAGACAGGTATGACCTAGACAACATCCCTAAGGAATACACGGTGGAGGTGTGGAACAGATTTAATGGTTTAGACTCGATAGACAGAGTGCCAGAATAATTATGGATGCAGGTTCAGGACATCATACAGGAGGCAGCAAGGAAAACATACTAAAAGAGAAAAAAACGTAAGAAAGCAAAGTGGTTGTCTGATGAGGCTCTTAAAATAGCAGAGGAAAGAAGGAATGCAAAAGGCAAGGGAGAAAGGAAAAAGTTCAATCAATTGAATACAGACTTTCAAAGTAAAGCAAGGAGAGAAAAGGAAAACTTCCCATCAGTCCCTGGAAAATAGATGGGGAAGATGTAGAAGCAGTGACAGACTTTACATTCTTAGGATCCAATATCACTGCAGATAGGGATTGCAGCCATGAAATAAAAAGGTGACTGATTCTTAGGAGGCAAGCTATGAGAAACCTGGGGAACATAGTTAAAAGTAGAGACATCACCTTGCAAACAAAAATTTGCATAGTCAAAGCAATGGTATTCCCAGTGGCAATGTATGGTTGTGATAGTCCAATGTATGGTATCCTTACTACTTGGCTGGGCAATACTGTAGATCAAAGGTTCCCAAACTTTGATCCCCAGATGTTTTAGGACTACCATTCCCAGAAATCTTGGCCAGCATGGCCAACAGCGACGGTATCAGGGAGTTGTAGTCCAATAACATCTGGATCTAAAATGGTGGCTCCCAAACTTGATTTTCCAGATGTTATTGGAACAGCATAGTCAACAGTGAAAACATCTGGGAGTTTTGGTCCAAGAACATCTTGGTCTGAAGCAGATACTCCCAAGCTTGAGTCTCCAGATGTTCTTAGACTACAGTTCCCAGAAATCTTGGCCAGCACAGCCAACAGTGAAGATATCTAGGAGTTGTAGTCCAAGAACATCTTGGTCTGAAACCAATTTCCAACCTTGAGTCTCCAGATGTTCTTGGACTACAGCTCCCAGAAATTCTGGCCAGCATAGCCAACAGTGAAGGCATCTGGGAGTTGTAGTCCAGGAACGTCATATATAACCATGATGGTGAACCTTGGCACTCTAGGTGTTCTCAGACTTCAATTCCCAGAAGCCCAAGTCAGCACTCCTGCTGATCAGGGCCTCTAGGAATAGAAGTTCAAAAACAGCTGGAGTGCTAAGGTTCACCACCAGTGAGATATAACCTACCTCTCCCTCTCTCCCCCTCCCTCCCTCCCTCTCTCTCTATGCCCCAAGGTTGGGGACCACTGTTATAGATGGTTTCCTAAGTGCTTACATTTAAGTGGATGTTGACATAACACCACATGCATTGGGAAAAAATGTAAAAGAAGTTTGAAGAATTGCAGAAATGCTGGTATAGACTTGCCTGGTTTGATAAAATACTTTTAAACCGGCAAGCACACTTACTTGAGAGAAAGTCCTCTACAAACTGGTGGGAAGACATTTTTGAGAAATCTAGTAGCATGGCATATAGTAAGTATAATGGCCGTAATCTAACTGGATCCTTTTACTTTTTGAAAGAATAAATCCTAGAAACCTGCTCCATGTAGATCTCCAGCAGATAAAATATCCAGATATTAACATGATTAGGAACAAAGGTGGAGTTAGTAGTCATCAAACAACCTGATGCTAAATGCAAACAGAGAAGTATATGTACAGTAAAACCCCTACTTACGAAAAAAATCCCATTCTGTAGGCTTTTACTTAAATCAAATTGTTTTCTGTAACTCAAAACAAACCCATAGGAAAAATGCATTTTTTACGTAACTCGAAGCAAACCCATAGGAAAAGTAAAATTTTATGTAAATCGAAGCAAACCCATAGGAAAAATGAAATTTTATGTAAATCGAAGCAAACCCATAGGGAAATGAATTTTTATGTAACTCGAAGCAAACTCATAGGAAAAATGAAATTTTATGTAAATCGAAGCAAACCGATAGGAAAAATGAAGTTTTATGTAACTCAAAGCAAACTCATAGGAAAAATGAATTTTTATGTAACTCAAAGCAAACCCATAGGAAAAAGAATCTTTTTGTAACTCGAAGCATACCCATAGGAAATCGTGTAAATTTGGACATGGTTTTAGCACAAAATCATTATGTAAGTCAGATTTTATGTAACTCGAGGCATATGTAAGTCAGGGTTTTTACTGTATTTGAAAGCAAGTCAGAGATCAGATAACTCTCTTCATCTGGTGATCCATGAATCATTGCCAGTCTATTAAAATTAACCGTATAAATCTGGTGCATTGGTCAGAGACTCAACCAGTAATAGGCATTTTCTATTCTCCACGAGCTCATTGTATTTTCTTTTCTTTCTTTTTTGGTAGTGGATTTATAACAATAATTTTCAAAGTGAGCTTTAAAAAAAAACCAGAAAGAAAGAAAAAAACCACCATTGGAGACTTGGCTTTGCATCCTTCAAAATCAATAGAAAACTCAACTACAGATGACTATCTCTCTCTCTCCAGAAAGTGGCCGCACTTCAGGTTCACAGCATTCTTTTCTTTGTTATCTTTGTTGTCTGGGCTAGTATTGTGTATAGATTTTCACAGGCACTTTTCTGTTGGGAAGCCAAAGAGACCTGTTGTATTGTTGGCAAAAGGCACTTGCTGTAATTCTTGAGCTGGGCCCCATCTGTTTCCCTTTTTTCCTTCCTCTCAATACAAACTACATTTCCTCCCAGCCAGTGAGGTGTTGCCTAAGCCCCAAGAATCGGCTTCTGGTGCTCAAGATCACAGCCCAAGATTTGAGCATCTGCAAAAACCAGGTTCCTAAAGCCTTACAGAAAACCCGTGCATTGGGGCAGAAAGAAAGTAGAATATTCAAATTAAAGTCACCAATGCTTTCCTCTGGAATGACTGCAGAATCTGGAACATGAAAGGCTATCAATCAGTGTTTCCAACCTTTGGTTTTTGGACTTCAATTCCCAGAAGTCTAAGTCAATTCCCCAAAGCACTGATCAGCCAATGGAGTGACTGAGGCTTCTGGAAATTGAAGTAAACCAATGTTCCTTGTATCATAATTTAGGATCTTATAAGAACATAAGAGCAGCCTTGCTGGAACAGGCCACAGGAGCCCATCCAGTCCAGCATTGTGTCTCACACAGTGACTCACCATTGGCTTCAGGGTATTATTCACAGCCAGATGCCTTCACCTGCCTAGTATTCCTTGGAAATGGCATTGAGAGATATCCTGCCTATCTCTCCAACCCGGAGGTTGTCCTTAGGTATCCATAATTATAGCTATTGATACTCAACCCAGATGTTGTCCTTAGGTATCCATAATTATAGCTATTGATACAAAACCCAGATGTTGTCCTTAGGTATCCATAATTATAGCTATTGATACCCAACCCAGATGTTGCCCTTAGGTATCCATAATTATAGCCATTGATACCCAACCCAGATGTTGTCCTTAGGTATCCATAATTAGAGCCATTGATACCCAACCCTGATGTTGTCCTTAGGTATCCATAATTATAGCCATTGATACCCAACCCTGATGTTGTCCTTAGGTATCCATAATTCTAGCCATTGATACCCAACCCAGATTTTGTCCTTAGGTATCCATAATTCTAGCCATGGATACCCTTGTCCTCCATGAACTTGTCTAATCCTTTCTTAAAGCTGTCAAGACTGACAGCTGTCACCACTTCTTCTGGCAGCGAGTTCCATAGACCAGTGATCCTCTGGGTGAAAAAAGTACTTTCTCTTATTGGTTTGAGAACTAGTTCCCAAAGGTGTCATGGAGTGTCCCCTAATTCTAGTGTTATGTGATAGGGAAAACAGTTTTTCCTTATCTACTTTGGAACAATCTAATATTTGTAGCAAATATTTCATATGGTTTCATCAGTTGCTATGGAGCAAATCCATTTATGTTAACATGGGTGACAATTTTTTAAAGACATGTTGAGGTGCCAATATCAGAATTGTTGACATTAGCATTAGCATTGCCCACAGATGTTAAGGGTTTTTGTTTTTGCTCTGGGGGAGCTTACATTGTTGTCCACAATCTGAGGCTTTCTACGTCTGCACAAGTATCTCCAATCTGTTTGGTGGATTTCTCATGTCACACCAAGATTTCCAGAAGATGCCAGGTGGAAGAAGGTTGCTTTTACGACACCGTGTCTAGCAAACTATGGGCTGCAGTGACTTGGTGGTTGAGCTTGACGACCAGAAAGTTGGCAGATCAGCAGTTCGAGACCAGTTCGAATGGTGATCTGGAGGATCATCACTGCCCATCCAGCTATATACATTTTATTATTAGTCTCATTGGAAGTCAGTTAAACCTGTGAATGTTTGTCAAGAAAAAGGCAAGGGCTCTCTTTTCTACTAAGACAGTGGTTTTCAGCTGTTCTTGGACTACACCTCCCAGAATCCTTCACATTTGGCTGTGCTGGCCAAGCTTTCTCGGAGCTATAGTAAAGGTAAAGGTTTCCCTTGCTCGAAAGCCAGTCGTATCCGACTCTAGGTTGCAGTGCTCATCTCTGTTTCTAAGCCGACAAGTCTGCTTCTGCAGATGTTTCCGTGGTCATGTGGCAGGTATGACTAGAAGTGCTCCCACCGAAGTGGTCCCTATTTATCTACTTGCAATTTCTTGCTTTCGAACTGCTACGTTGGTGTCCAACTGCTAGAGGTGTGCATGCAGCAAAATTAAGTCCCTTCATACAAGAGGGGTGGGAATTGAATATTACTCTTTGCTCTCCTGTGACATCCAAATTTTTTTTTAAATTATCAGTAAAACAAACTAGTAAAATCAGTATTATGCAGGCTCCTTTCAAATGGGCAGTATTTTTAGGACTCAGTAAGTCCAAGTAGCTTGTCTTTGAAAAGGAATGTCAATTTCTAAGATGCTCATTCTATCATAGTTCAAAGTGGCCTCTCTAAATAAATGGGAAAGGGGAAATCAATGAGATATATTAGCACTGGAGCATATTTTTCATCTCCTTCTCTCCTACCTTCCTGACGAATATTGGTGATGAATTTGCAAATGCCTTTGGTTTATGACAGACCTCCCCTCCCTCTTCTTCATTATTTATCCCCCAGCCAAACACCTCTATTAGAGACTACAGTGACAAATGCAGGAATAAAAGGCAAAAAAAATCCCCCAATATTTTAGCAAGGCAGCGTAAATCTCTTTTTACGCATTATTAATTTAAAGAAATCCATTATGCCACACAGCCCAGAGGAGGAAGACAAGGTTACATGAAGATGGCCAGAGGATCATAGGAGAGAAAATTCTCACTTATTACTTTGTTTTTCTTAATCTTTCTTCAATGCTATTCCTAAAACATCAAGTGGCTAAGACACTGACTGGGAGGCGGAAGGTCAGCAGTTCGATTCCTGAGTACTGCAGGATGGAATGAGCTCCTGCCTTTGTCCCAGCTCCTGCCAACCTAGCAGTTCGAAAGCAAGAAATTGCAAGTAGATCAATAGGGACCACTTCGGTGGGAAGGTAACAACATTCCATGCGCTCTGGTGTCTAGTCATGCCTGCCACATGACCACAGAAACGTCTTCAGAAGCAGACAGCGCTGGCTCTTCGGCTTTGAAACAGAGATGAGCACTGTACCCTAGAGTTGGATACGACTGGCTTTCAAGCAAGGGAAACCTTTACCTTTACCTAAAACACAGATTGATTTAGTTGTTATAGGTCCATGATGTTTTTTTTTTGTAGATTCACAAGGACTTGGGTTTCTGGGCATTGAAGTCCAAAAACAGCTGGAGTGCCAAGGTTCACCACCATGGTTATAGGTTTCCCCTTCCTCCTCCTCCTCTTCTCCTATTTTGCATGAGATGAGATCTAATCATGAGCAGCAGTTGATAGTCAGAGCATGACTCCAGAGACCTGGGTTCAAATCCCTATTCAACCAGGGAGATTCACTGGGTCTGCACATATGGTGATGGAAAACTCTTCCCTCATCATCTCACAGACCACAAAAACCTTATTAAGGTTTCCATAAGTCAGAATGGAGCTCCAGCAACTTTTCTGAAATGTTATTTTGTCTTCAAGTTGGAAGAGAATCACTTCTGCACAGCTTTTATCAGTAGTTGGATTGAAAAAGTAAAGCAGAACTTGGCAAGATTTGTTTTTGGAATACTTAGTTATGTCCTGTCAAGTCAGAACCAACCCTAAGGTGATTTTCAAGGTTAGTGAGATATTTAAGGAATGGTTTTACCAGTTTCACACCTCTAGTGAGTTTCTGTGGATGAGCGGGTATTTGAACTCAGGTCCATCACTCTAAAGGACTGCGTTGGCTTAGCGGTTAAGATGCTGAACTTCCTGACTGAAAAGTCATCAGGTTGGCAGTTCGAGACCTGAGCGCTGCACAACAGAGAGAGCTCCCTTCTCTGACCCAGCTCCTGCCAACTTAGCAGCTTGAAAGCAAGAAATTGTCAGTAGATAAATAGGTACCACTTTGGTGGGAAGGTAAACAGCGTTCCGTGCACTCTGGTGCCTAGGCATGCCTGCCACATGTCCACGGAAACATCTGCAGATGCAGACAGCGCTGTCTCTTTGGCTATAAACAGAGATGAGCACTGAACCCTAAAGTTGGATACGAATGGTTTTTGAGCAAGGGCGACCTTTACCTTTACCATCACTCTATCCATTATACCACATTTGGGTAGCTTTTGGATCACAACTCCCATATCCACTAAAACCTTGCATAAAGAATGCCTCGCTTACAGACTAACTTGCTTAAAGAGCAGAATTTTCTCTGAATGGTCGCCTCGCTTAACAACTAAATCGGGGTTCACAATCCCCCCCCCTTTGCCAGAAGTCACAATTGGTCACTTACAATGGTGTGTCGCTTAAAGAGCAAACTCGCTTAAAGAGCAATCCCGTGGAACGCATTATGCTCTTTAAGCGAGGTACCACTGTGTTTCTGCCAACTATTAGTCAAGAATATCTTGAGCAGCTCTTGGAAAACATACTTTTCAAACTTCAATGGGAGATGGTGCTCTTAACCTGTTTCATTTTATTGTGAGCACAAGCGCTTGAAATCTCAGGTTTCCCTGGTATGGGATGGTTGAATTTTTGGCAATGCCTCAAAAAAAGTGGACATGATGATCACCTAGATTTGGATTCAGTTATGGCAGAAGAAGGAGAAGAAGGGAAATTGGTGAGTGAATGGTGTCCCACCCATGGCTTGGTAAACCTCTAGAGTTCCTCAACCTCTGGGGTTCTAGGCGATAAAATTGCAAAAATAACTTTCCCAGGCTGAGTTTCTCAGTTTCAATTCCAATGTAGTATTTTGGTTGGTCCAGAAACATCCCTAACTGTATAATACAGGGAAATGCATAATAGGTTCATCCTCTTGTGATCTTACTCAAGGTTTCCTCTTCTCATGGGGTAGATTTCATTGAGCTCACTACCCTCTTATCTGAAGCTGTGTAGAAGCAATAGTGGAACTGCAGGAAAGAATCTAGTCGGCGGCGGTGGCAGCTGCAAAAATGCCATTGGTGTGACTTTTTTTTTAATGTGGATCCCAGCTTGCCATGAAATGACCGAGTATCTACTATCACTCTAATATCTAGTAGCACTCGGAGAAATCTAGTGATCTAGTAGCACTCGGAGAAAGGGATAGCAGAGGAAGGAAAGATGAAAGATAACAAGAAAATAAACCATTAAATGGCTCTGCTTTCTATTATCATGTGGTTTTATGTTAATGAAGTTGTTACAGACCGGCTTACATTCAACATAGGCAGGGGAAATATCTGTTAATATGAAAAATGTGTAGGGGATGGAGACCTTAAGTTGAAAAGTCTGTGTAACGTTTTAATGTTTTCATTTCCACAAGCATGGCAGGGTGAAATTCAAAGCAAGCCAGTAAACGGTAAGGAAGGAGGGGAAGCAGAGAGAATGATTTAAGGGGCTAAAGGAATTGAAACATGTAGGGCCAGAATTATTATTATTATTTATTTCTGGGTTGTTCACAAATCAGATTAAATGATAATGTTGTATCTATGCAGAATAGGAAAGAAGCTGAAAGAGAAAAAAGGCGAACCTGTCAAGGACCCCGTATTGACCGGGATTTCCCGTATTCCAGCGCTCGTTCCTCCCCTTTCTTGCTGCCATCCCGTATTTTGAATGGCGGGGAAAGGGGTAACTGCACATGCGTGCCTATCAGAGGCAGCGGTGCACATGCGTAAAGGGGTTCTGTGCATGCACCTTTGTTGTTGCTGCGTATGCACGCCCAGGCCGGAGCAGTTCCCATATTTTCCGGAGCCGCGCTTGACGGGTATGAAGAAAGATTATCATGTTTTCTGGCATATTTTACTTATTTATTATTGCATTTCTTTCCTACAGAGCTCAAGGAATCGCACCTCTCTCTCTTTCTCCCCCAGGTTCTATTCTCACAGTAATACTGTGACCAAGCAAAACTAACTCAATGAATAATGGCACAGTAGAATTTTATCCTTGATTTTCCATGTCCAAGTCCTTGAATACCCCAACACCTTCCTATCGCAACCATTTGTATTCCCACTAGTTAATATACTACATCCATAAGTCTTTTGATCAACATCTTAGGAATTCTTAGCTATCAATTAGCAGCCCAATCTTTGCCATCTAAGATATACGTATATTCCAGCTCCATTAACTTCATAAAGGGGCTGCAGTGGCTCAGTGGTTAAGAAGCTTGCCTTATTAGCTGGCAGGCTGGCAAGTCGGCAGTTTGTGACCCGGGTATCGCATGATGGATTGAGTGCTCATCTCTGTCCCAGCTCTTGGGGACATGAAAGAAGCCTCATTTGGGCATTCCCTAAGCGGAGTTTCTTCCACTAAAATACTTTCAACCCAGAATAATTTCTGACACAAAATCATTACTGTTCCTGTTGTTGTTGTTGTCGTCGTCGTCGTCGCCATTGCTGCTGCTGCTGCTGTTGTTGTCATCTTCATAGAGAATTTTGGGGTGTGACAAAACTTTTTTAAACCAAGGTCTCTGTAAATTGTGCAAATTTCCTGTACAGAGGGATAATGTTCTTTAAATTTGAGAGCTAAAGCAGTCATATAGACACAGAGGATAGAAGGATGTTTACATATGCAGTCCTTACAAGTCAATGCGTACTACCAAGTAAGAACCACAATGATTTTGTGCAAATTGCATCACTGGCAATAACTATTTTATTTATTTATTTTTATTTATGGTTCAGATTTCTATGCCGCTAACATTTCTTAATCATTGGGCACAATCCTGTTAGCATAGATACACTGGTGTGTACTAGATCCGGGTTCTTGGAATGCTTAATTTGAATTAAATTAACACTTCCCATTCTCCCATTTCAGATTCTTTTTTGACATGGGAAAGCCTTGGATTGGTGTTGGTGGTGACGTTTTTCATTGTCAATAATTGCCATCCACTGTTAATGTTTTATTTTACTCTATTTTCGGATGTACTGTACTTATTCGGTTATTTTATTTTGTTGTTTCTATTATTATTACTATTATTTGTATGTGTATCGGCCAAAGTGGGAAAAGGTAAAGGTTTTCCCTTGCTCGAAAGCCAGTCGTATCCGACTCTAGGTTGCAGTGCTCATCTCTGTTTCAAAGCCGAAGTGGGAAATATCCCATAAATAAATAATTTTTGACTATTAAAAACTCTCCCCTTGCCCTGAGGGTGCTGAAGAACCCCAAACAGGAATAGGAAGCTTAAATTAATTGTTTAATTTGGATTTCTGCATTGAGCATGCAGTTGGACTCAATGGCCTTATAGGTCCCTTTCCAAACCCATTATTCTACGATTCTGATTTCGAACTCAGAGCTCCAGTTTGCACCAATGTACATATGTCAGTAGAATTTTGCCCAATATTTTTTGTGGAGTTGGTTTACAGACCTTCTCTTTTGCTCCTTCTCTTGTCTTGTCTAGAGTGCCACAAAATGTCTTATCCTGCTGGAGACATGGAGAATAATGGTGGGTAGGGCAGGTTCTCATCCTCAACCCAAGAATGAAACAAGGCAGGGTTTTACCTCTAAAAGTTGAGGTGTGAACTTTTTCTGCCCCATGACCATATCTTTGTTGGTTTGGGAGTCCCTCCTATGGGTGGGTGTTCTCGAAATTGTAGCCATCATCTCCCCAGAAGATAATATCCCATGGACAGCATCAAACATTTGCAACTCTGTATGAGAAGGTGAAGCTTCGAACACTTTCCTCTTCATTTCAACCTGAGCTGTGCAGCAACCTATTCTCCACAGGAATGAATCCCAAATGTGTTTAAACCCTGCATAGTGCCGTATCTATATCTAAGCCATACCTGTCAAGTTTTGGATTTGGAAATAAGGGAAATTTCCTGGCAAATAAGGGATACTTGACAGTTATGCTTATCCTGTGCTGCCCTCCAATGGCGGCAATAGGGCATTGCAGTCTAATTAATAAGGGATGACGGTGGAAAGAGGGTAAAATAAGGGTTTTCCCAGCCAATACGGGATACTTGACAGGTATGCTTATCCTGTGCTGCCCTCCAATGGCGGCAATGGGGCATTGCAGTCTAATTAATGACGGCAGGAAAGAGGGTAAAATAAGGCTTTTCCCCGGCCAATACGGGATACTTGACAGCTATGCTTATCCTGTGCTGTCCTCCAATGGCGGCAATGGGGCATTGCAGTCTAATTAATAAGGGATGACGGCGGGAAAGAGGGTAAAATAAGGGGTTTTCCTGGCCAATAAGGGATACTTGACAGCTATGATCTAAGCAACTTTATTAAACCATAACAACAGAAATCACCTTCCCTCCTGTTTGGTTGATTCAAGTTAGCTGGCAGGAAATCATGGATTTCCGAACCCAACTTTTCTTTGCAATGCGGCCATCCTCTCCCCTTTGGCTCCCTCCCCACAGCTCGGGCAACAAAGGAGAATTAAAGCAATAAAAGTGAGTAATGAGAAACGGATCAGAAAATTATTCCATAGAGAAAAGAAAAAAATACGCTTGATTGATAAAATGCTTTCCTAACGGCATGCCAGGGTGACTTTCAACTAATGATGTCTTTCCCACAGTACTGTGTCTTCATTTTTTTAAAAAAAATGTTTTCGTAGAATTTTGGATGCCGAGGTAAATTTAAAGGTTATTGGAAACTAAGCCTTATTGGAGAGCGGGGAAGTGGATCCTATGAGTACCTACTAAGGTTTAAATCGGGGGGGGGGGGGGGATGTTCTGTGGAGCGGTTGGTGGAACAATGTTGACCAACTTTGTTTTGCTGCAAAACTCACAGCATCATGCTCTGTTCTGCATTTTAAGTTAAAGCTCATTCAGTAAAAAAAATGCTCAATGTTTTAACATTGTTATGGTGTTATTTGAATTTCTGGGGGAACCCCTGGCATGAAGCATCCCTTTACTTGGGATACCTGAAGCCCAAAGTTTGTAGCACCTATGGTGATTCAGGTGCAATGAAACAATGGCTAAAACACCCATGATGGAGGGTGCCGTCACCCTGGAGCATATATACATTAGGAGAATGCTTTACAGTATCAATTACAATACATTTTATTTATTTATTTATTTTTATTATATTTATACCCAGCCCTATTGGTGCAAGTACAGGTTTGTCTGGCAGGGGTTAGAATGAGACTGGTGAAGATAAGGGCATAGAGAGAAAAGGAAGATTGCAAAAGAGTAAAATTAAATATAGAACTGTGATGGCGAACCTTGGCACTCCAGATGTTATTGGACTTCAATTCCCAGAAGCCCAAGCACCCTGTGAATCCACACGAATGGGTTTACTGCGATTCATCTGGCCCACGCTGCCCTTATTGCTCCTGGAAGCGGAAGTAAAATGCACCCGGATGGTGCATAATGGTACCTATTGTTCCTCTGGCCTCTTCCAGAAGTAGGTGCACTTAACTGCATTGTTTACACTTCTGAGATAGGAAGATATAAGTTAGTTTCACACAGAGTGGAAAAGTCTGATTTCTTTATTACTAATTTTATAAAAAAGCCCCCAAGATATATTTATTTTACACATATTTCTTCTAGAATAAACCCCAAGTGAATCCCCTTGGTGTAGTGCCTTTGTAAACAACTATTTCAGGGTTTCTGTGACCATGTGTCCCCATGTGAATGAGCAGGGAAACCTTTATTAATATCAAAATAAAAATGAAACTCCTTTGAATTTCTTTTATTTGCCACAGACTACCCCTTGGAAGCTGTCTATCACACTAAGCCAACGGTTCCCAACCTTTTCAAGCCAGGGGCCGGGTCACACCTTCTCTGTAAGCTTCGATGGTTGGGTGGCCATTTTGCCCTGCCTGAATGATGGGGTGCGTGGGTGGCCATTGTAAACCAGCTTCAGAGGGGTGGCCATTTTGTTTCTCAAATGCCCTGGGAGGGGTGGGGGAAACATGAGGTCGGGAACCCCTGCACTAAGCCATGGCCTCAGAAAGAAATGGGAAAAGCTGATGAATAGGCCAAAGTCTACATTCTTCGAGTGCCATATCTGTTTCCGAATATTGGCTCCCCTCATGTCGATCAGCCATTAAGATTGTCCTGGGGAAAATATAATGCAGTGGTCTAACTATTGTCTTCCTCATCGCAGCGTGACACCCATACAACTGATCCAGTTCAGCGAGTCACTTTCTAGTCCTAAGCCCTTTTGGCTTACAAAGTCCTCATCAGCTTCAGGGCAGTAATGATGGAGCTGCTGCCCTCCATCAAAATGGATTCAAGTGGGATTTAATTCACTTAGGGACCATCACCCTTCAGTGTGGACTTTACCACCCAAGGCCATTAGTCCTCTGGGTTTCCTGGTTAGTTAACTGCTCCCTGACAACTGGTGTTGAGTGGCTGGCAGTAAGGTCTAGACCAGTGATGGGCAGTCTTGGCCCTCCAGCTCTTCTTGAAATTCAATTCCCAGAAACCCTGACCAGCTGGTGTGTTGACTTGGGCTTCTGGGAATTGAAGTTCAAGAACAGCTGGAGGGCCAAGACTGCCCATCACTGGCTAGACCAGGGTCAGCAAACTTGGATCTCCAGATATTCTTGGACTTCAGTTACCAGAAACCAAAGTCAGTATACCTGCTGATCAGGGTTTCTGGGAATTGAAGTCCAAGAACATCTGGAGAGCCAAGTTTGCAGACATCTGGTCTACTCTATTACCATAGCAGGAGAACCTAGCCAGACACCAAGAGTTAGAATTATCTCTTCTATCCCATAGATGGGAGTTGGGTGGACCATGGGCCACATATGGCCTCCAAATTTTTATTTTATCTTATTTGCATCTGTGGTTGGTTCTTCATGCACTGCTCCCCACCAATCCATGCTTTGAATTAATTTCATGTTTGCCCCTTCACATTAGCTTTCTTCACTTTTCCAGATTTCTCATCTGTGCTTAGTAATTGGGAATACTGTAGTCGTGCTGTTGTGTAGCTTTGCTTTAAAGCTCAAACTAGTGATTTAATCCCTTGTCTCTAATCAATCCCATTTGCATGGTTGGAAAGGAGAATGCAATGAAAATTGTGTTTCATTATTTATTTTGAAAGAATATGAGTATTGTATTTGAAAGAATAAGACCATTTGAAAGTGTCATGTTGGCTGTTTAAGTGGTTGTGTAATACAGAAATAGAATATAGTTATGGTCAAAAATTCAAAACTGAATTATTAAATTATTTTCTGTGCTTGTGAGCACAGATTAATACAAGGGGGTTTGCTCTTTTTTTAACCGCCCTTCGGCAGTTCCATATGCGCTCAAGAGTTTGAAAGTTAAAGATGTAGTTTCCCCTAATAGTGCATTTTTCTGGTAATAAAGGTCTAACAAGTTACATTTCAGAAACATTGTGAGGAGCAAGAACAATATTATTTATAAGTGTGGTGAGCAATGTTTTCCTGTTACTTTTGAAAATGTCTTAATATTGCAATAATTAAAGACAACATGCAAAAATTTCTTGTCAATTTTCAAACTTCCTATTAAAGTTTACTTTTTGACACTTTTTAGACATGGTCTCAAAATAATTTTTCAAATTTTTATCACTCTCTTTGCAATCCTATGCCCCCCACGAAAATAAAAGTAATGAGAAGTAATTACAAAGTTATAGCAATGCAACAAGTTACTAGTTACTAGCAAGTTATTTTTTTAAAAAAAATGCAATAAGTCATATCATAGCTGTCAAGTATCCCGGATTGGCCGGGAAACTCCCGTATTTTACCCACCGTCCTCCCGTATTAGTTAGACTGCAATGCCCTAATGCCACCATTGGAGGGTTGCACAGGATAAGCATAGCTGTCAAGTATCCTGTTTTGGCTGGGAAATTTCCCTTATTTTCAAATCCAAAAATTGACAGGTATGAGTCATATTATTTTTGCATTTCAGAATGAATAATGGGAGTGGATTTGTTAGCTGGAAGGCCGGCAAGTTGACAGTTCGAGACCCAGTTCATGACGGTTCATGATGGTTTGAGCATCCATCTCTCCTGCCAATCTAGCAGTTTGAAAGCAAGAAATTGCAAGTAGATAAATAGGGACTACTTCAGTGGGAAAGGTTCTTGGGGGCATGAAAGGAGTCTCATTTGGGTGTCCCCTGAGTGGAGTTTCTCCAGAAAAACTTCTTTCCACGAGAACCAGCAACTTGGTGTGTGTGTGTGTGCGTGTGTGTGTGTGTTTCATACCTGTCAACCTTCCCGGATTGGCCGGGATTTCCCAATTTTCAGCACTGATTTGCGCCATTCCTGCCCCGAGCTGCCGAAACCCCGGAATTTGGCAGCAAGGGTGAGGAGGTACTGCACAGCCCTTCTGCGCAAGTCGCGTTCTACGCATGTGTAGAAAGGTTTTATGCTTGCGTAGAACCCTTCTACACATGCGTAGATGGCTACACTTGCATAGAAGGGGGCTGTGCAAGTGTAAAACTCTTCTACACATGCGTAGAACGCAACTTGCGCAGAATCGATCTGTGCAGGTCCCGGATTCGTCGGAGTTGCGGTTGACAGGTGTGTGTGTGTGTGTGTGTGTGTGTGTGTGTGTGTGTGTGTGTGTGTGTGTGTGTGTGTGTGTGTGTGTGTGTGTGTGTAAGAGAGAGAGAGACTTTAGGTTCAATGGACAAATTTCTCTGAATACAGTACTAGTTCTGGTAAAGTTGTACTTCTCTATCTAGAACTGGAACTCATAGCTTGGCCAGCAATTCACCAAAGTAGTTGAAGGACAGCATGAAAAACAATGAAGGTGCATTTTATTATTATTATTATTATTATTATTATTATTATTATTATTATTATTATTATTATTATTATTATTATTATTATTATTATTATTATTATTATTATTATTATTATTATTATTATTATTATTATTATTATTATTATTATTATTATTATTATTATTATTATTATTATTATTATTATTATTATTATTATTATTATTATTCAAATTTATATGCTGCCCAATCAGGTAAACCCGACTCTGGGCGGCTCACAACAAGTTAAAACACACATAAAACAGTACAACCAATTAAAACCAATTAAAACCCAACATACCCACCCACCTACCCCATTCCTCTTCAAACCCACATAAACCCACATTGATAGAGTTCTGCCAAGAGAACGCACTGGTCATAGCAAACACCCTCTTCCAGCAACACAAGAGGCGACTTTACACATGGACATCACCAGATGGCCAACACCGAAACCAGATTGACTACATACTCTGCAGCCAAAGATGGAGAACCTCCATACAGTCAGCAAAAACAAGACCTGGAGCAGATTGTGGCTCAGATCACAACCTACTGATTGCAAAATTCAGGCTTAGACTAAAGAAAATAGGGAAAACAAAGAGACCAGACAGATATCACCTAGACAGCATCCCTAAAGAATACACGGTGGAGGTGATGAACAGATTCAATGGCTTAGACGCAATAGATAGAGTGCCAGAAGAATTATGGACAGAGATGAGGGACATCATGCAGGAAGCAGCAAAGAAAACCATACCAAAAGAAAAGAAGAGTAAGAAAGCAAAGTGGTTGTCTGATGAGGCTCTTAAAATAGCAGAGGAAAGAAGGAACGCAAAAGTCAAAGGAGAAAGGAAAAAATACAATCATCTGAACACAGAATTTCAAAGAAAAGCAAGGAGAGATAAGGAAAACTATCTAAAAGAACAGTGCAAAGAAATGGAAGAAAACAACAAAAAAGGCAGAACCAGAGATCTTTTCAAAAAAATCCGGGAAATCAAGGGAACATTTAAAGCAAAAATGACCATGATAAGGGACAAAGACGGAAAGGAGCTAGCTGATGCAGAAGAGATTAAGAAAAGATGGAAAGAGTACACAGAGGAACTCTACAAAAAGGAACTCAACACTCCTGATAGTCACAATGATGAAGAAAATGAACCTGAGCCAGACATCCTGGAGAGTGAAGTCAGAAAGGCCCTAAAGAGCACTGCAAACAACAAAGCTAGTGGAGATGATGGTATCCCAGTTGAATTTTTCAAAGCTCTAAAAGATGATGGCATCAAATTACTGCATTCAATATGCCAGCAGATTTGGAAAACAAAACAGTGGCCACAGGACTGGAAAAGATCAGTATATGTTCCAATCCCAAAAAAGGGCAATGCCAAAGAATGTTCAAACTATCGAACAATCGCGCTCATCCCACACGCCAGCAAGGTGATGCTCAAGATAATACAGGATAGACTTCAGCAGCATGTGGAAAGAGAATTACCAGAGGTGCAGGCTGGTTTCAGAAGAGGCAGGGGGACTAGAGACCACATTGCCAACATACGTTGGATCATGGAGAAAACAAAGGAATACCAGAAACAAGTTTATTTTTGCTTTATTGACTACACTAAGGCATTTGATTGTGTGGATCACAACAAGATGTGGCAAGTGATTAAAGAGATGGGAATACCAGAACACCTCATCTGCCTCCTGAGAAATCTGTACATGAACCAAGAAGCAACAGTTAGGACAGAACACGGAATGACCGAGTGGTTTGGAATAGGAAAAGGAGTAAGACAAGGCTGCATTTTGTCACCCTGCTTATTCAACTTATACACAGAGCACATAATGCGCAATGCAGGGATGGAGGAATCACAATATGGGATCAAAATTGCTGGGAGAAACATCAACAATCTGAGATATGCAGACGACACCACCCTAATGGCAGAAAGTGAGGAAGACCTAAAGAATCTCTTGATCGGTTTGAAGGAAGAGAGTGCAAAAGCTGGCTTGAGACTCAATATCAAGAAAACCAAGATAATGGCAACAGGCCCGATCAGTTCCTGGAAAATAGACGGGGAAGAAGTAGAAGCAGTGACAGATTTCACTTTCTTAGGATCTAAGATCACTGCAGATGGAGATTGCAGCCATGAAATAAAGAGGCGGCTGATTCTAGGGAGACAAGCCATGAGAAACCTGGGGAACATAGTGAAAAGCAGAGACATCACCTTGAAAACAAAAATTAGAATAGTCAAAGCAATGGTATTCCCAGTGGTAATGTACGGATGTGAGAGCTGGACAATTAGGAAAGCTGAACGCAGAAGAATAGATGCCTTTGAAATGTGGTGTTGGAGGAGAGTTTTGAGGGTACCTTGGACAGCGAGGAGAACAAATAGGTCAATCTTAGAAGAAATCAACACTGACTGCTCATTGGAAGGTCAAATAGTAAAGATGAGGCTAAAGTACTTTGGGCATCAAATGAGAAGGGAGGATTCACTTGAGAAGGCCGTGATGTTGGGAAAGGTGGAGGGCAAAAGAAGAAGGGGGAGGCCAAGGATGAGATGGATAGATGGTATTGTAGACACAATGGGCACAAAACTGGGAGGACTGAGGGGGATGGTGGAGGACAGAGGCGCCTGGAGAACGATGGTCCATAGGGTCGCAAAGGGTCGGAATCGACTGTGCGACTGAACAACAACAACAACAAAAAAAATATCCTTCTAAGCCATATATCCTTCTAAGCCATTGTCACATCTGCAGTTGTCTCATGGCCAATGTGGAACTAAGGCCTACTTCTTTCTCTTCTTAACACTTCCCTACCTTCCACCACACGCTCCGTTCCACGGCTTGTGTCCCAAAGCCTCGCTAGGGTCAGCAGCTAGCTAACGCTTTTGTCACCGTGATTAATAGCACTGTGGATTGTCGTTAATTCACTAGCTAATGACTGCAACTCCGTCTGCTCTTGGAGTAATCGGGTGATGTATGGAAGGAGCGAGCAGCTCATGGCAGAGGTGAAAAATCATTTCGACAAGTCAAATATTGTCACAGGGAACAAATGGCTCTCCCTGTTAATAAAAATTAATGAATTTTTTTTCCCTCTTTAAACCGCCAGCCTGCTAAATGAAGCCGTGGAATGGGCTGAGTGGAGGGGGGGGGGGTAGCAAGCTCTATGGAATTAAGCACTTTATTTGATGGTTAAAACTATAAACATCTTTATTACTGTTGCAATAGAACGTGGCATGTGCGAGGGAATTTGGTTTGAGCTATTTTCTCAAATGTGTCGGTATTCTTTAAATGCAGGGAAAGAATGGGGAAATCAGAAAAGTTGAAAGGGTTTGAAAGGTGGAGAAAGAAATGAGGTGGATTTGATGTGTGGGTGTTTGGGGGAGACGGAGGCTGGCATCATTGTTCCAAAATGCTTTGAGGCTTGCAGGTGCCTTGACATATAATTCTGACACAGTCCGTGCATGGATTTAGCACACGAGCAGGGAACAAACATTGACTAATGAGTAGAACTGACCCAATTCAGAGATTCTGAGTTTTAAAATGCAGATTTTTGGAGCAGATATATAGCCTGGTACAAAAGAAAACATCCCAGGCTGATGCAGCTGTTCCATTTGCCTTAATGGATCTGTTTAAAGGGAATGTGTGCCTGAGGCTTCACCTGCACTGGGTGAGCCAAAATGCCACGTCTTTTGGGCACCACAATCCAATAAGACTGTAGATCTATAAAACTAGTGTCTGGAATTAGCCATGTGTGGTGGCTCAAGTGGTTAAAACGCTGAACTTGATGACTGGAAGGTCGGCAGGTCAGCAGTTCGAGACCCAAGTACTGCACAACGCTGTCAGCCCAGCAGTTCTAAAGCAATAAATTACAAGTAGCTAGGACGGAAATGAGCTCCCGTCTTCATCCCAGCTCCTGCCAACCTAGCAGTTCGAAAGCAAGAAATTGCAAGTAGACAGCGCTGGCTCTTCGGCTTAGAAACAGAGATGAGCACTGCACCCTAGAGTCGGATACGACTGGCTTTCGAGCAAGGGAAACCTTTACCTTTACTTTAAATAGGTACCACTTTGGTGGGAAAATAAACAGTATTCTGTGCACTCTGGTGTCGAGGCATGCCTGCCACATGTCCACAGAAATGTCTACAGATGCAGACAGCGCTGGCTCTTTGGTTGTAAACGGGGATGAGCACTGAACCCTAGAGTCGGATATGACTGGCTTTCAACCATTACGTTTACTAGATAGATGAAAACATACTGGAATTAAATTTGGCAAAGACCAAAGTATGACAGTCCTTTTAATGTGGGCGCAGGGAGGGTAAGGGTGGTTTTTGTTAGATAGTTTTCATGTGGTTTTAATCTGGTTTTAGCTAGGGGTTTTTTTAATTTGATGTTCTTACTTGATGGTTTTATTCAACCTGTCAACTGCTTTGGGTCACCCCTGGGTGAGGAAAGCGGTATAAAAATACTGTAAATAAATAAATAAATAAATGGCAGTGGGAGGGTCTCCTACTCCAGGCCTTGGGTGGTGTTAGCTTCTTTCAGATGAGATTATATTCTCCTGGTTTGTCTATTTAGGGAAGTAAAGGTAATGATTTATTAACACACTTGCGTCTACTCATCTTTAGCTCAAAACAGACTCACTATGGCCTAGCTGTACTATCCAATAAGTTGGTTTCACACTAGAGACAAGCCCTTGGTCCATCTCACCTTATATACCTATTTCTGACATCAACTCACTGACTTGCCCAGACATGTCAAGCTGCTGTGGGAACATGCATGCCACCAGGGGACATGATTCAGCTGAGGCAGCAGCAGGCATATTGGTAGCTGCAATTGTTATAATGTTCCCACATAAAAATACATTACTCAATTACCAACCATTTGAATAGCTATAGTAAAGGTAAAGGTTGCCCTTGCTTGAAAGCCAGTCGCATCCGACTCTAGGGTTCAGCGTTCATCTCTGTTTCAAAGCCGGACAGCCAGCACTGTCTGCTTCTGCAGATGTTTCCGTGGTCACGTGGCAGACATGACTAGACATTGGGGTGCACAGAACACTGTTTACCTCCCCACCAAAGTGGTCCCTATTTATCTATTTGCAATTTAGGGACCATTGTCTTGTATCGATGTTTAGGTGATGGATCATTAGGCCACCACCAATTTTCAAACAGCTAGACCCTGGCCATTTTGTTACCTATCTATTGACCTTCAGTTGCGCTCTGTGGAGTCTTTCCCCTGGACTGCTTTCAACTGTCTCCATACAGTGCTATCTTAAAAGACCATTTGGAAATTTTGACAAAAAACTTGTCCAGTTCCAAAGGTTTGGCTCATTTGAACCATTTATTCTATCAGATGCACTTATATGTTTCCTGATGTCTTGTTTTTCCTTAGTTGTAGCTTAGGTGTGCACTGTATCAGTTATTCAGTATCCTTTCTTATGATTTCATTGACCAGATTGTTTTGATTTAGTTGTGTGTGTCTTTAAATTGCTACTCTGTTTATTGAGTGAGATGTGGGCTTTCATGCCCTTCTAAATGAGTACATATTGGCTTCACAAGACTGAACAGGCCAGCTTGAGATCACATCTAATATAAACTCAGGCGCCCTACTCTTCTCTTGGCGCATAATTTTTTGGTTGGATGAGTGGAACAGCCTGAAGAGAGGTAGCTAATATCCTCATCTGTGCAAAGGCTTTGATTAAATTATTCTGAATTGGGAAGCAGCCAATAATAATAATAATAATAATAATAATAATAATAATAATAATAATAATAATAATAATAATAATAATAATAATAATAATAATAATAATAATAATAATAATAATAATAATAATAATAATAATAATAATAATAATAATAATAATAATAATAATAATAATAATAATAATAATAATAATAATATAGAACATATGGGGAAGCCTAACAAATGTGGAGATTTTTGAGGCAAATTCCACTTTGCTTCTCAACAGGTCTTTGGACATTTTTTTCTGGCAAAAATCTCAAAACCACTAAAAATATTTTTCAATTACTGTTACTCCTTTTAACTGGAAAGCCAACTATACTACTGTTCAGTAGCCACTGCACATCATACTCCAAATAAACGGTCAAGGTTCTGGATATTTATGGATATTTATTTGTCTGTGGTGAGGCCCCATCTGGAATACTGTGTACAGTTCTGGTCGCCATACCTCCAGAAGCATATTATGGAGCTGGGGAAAGTGCAGAGGAGGCAAATGTGAATTCCATAGAGAATAGAAACCACTTTCAAGGTATTAATGTTACAGTCTTGAATGACGGCGTCTAAGAGGTGACCTGATTGAAGTTTATAAAATCATGCACGGTGTGTACAAAGTAGATAAGGAAAAACTGTTTTCCCTATCGCATAATACTAGAACTAGGGGACACTCCATGAAACTTTGGGTACTAGTTCTCAAACAAATAAGAGAAAGTACTTTTTCACCCAGAGGATCGTTGGTCTATGGAACTCCCTGCCAGATGAAGTGGTGACAGCTGTCAGTCTTGACAGTTTTAAGAAAGGATTAGATAAGTTCATAGAGGACAAGGGTATCAATGGCTATAATTATGGATACTTAAGGACAACCTCCGGGTTGGAGAGATAGGCAGGATATCTCTCAATGCCATTTCCAGGGAATCCTAAGCAGGTGAAGGCATCTGCTTGGGAATACCCTGAAGGAAATGGTGAGCCACTGTGTGAGACAGAATGCTGGACTGGATGGGCTCCTGTGGCCTCTTCCAGCAAGGATGTTCTTATGTTCTTATATTTAAATACCTGACACAAATAAGCCCCACTTGTGGGTTTAAGGTTACATGGAAATGTCTGTAGATGCAGATGCAAAAAGCGCTGGCTCTTTGGCTATAAATGGAGAGGAGCACCGAACCCTAGAGTCGAATACATCTGGCTTTTGAGCAAGGGAGACCTTTACCTATCGAAGGGACTTTCTGCCTTGTTATCAGCCTGTCTGGAAACTAAAAATAACAGCAGTTTTAGAGAGCCACCTAACATGTAGGCAGGACAGCATCTTCTCATGAGTGGTTCCCATATTATAGAACATGCTTCCTTCAGATTTGTGATTTGTTTCCAATCTGACTAATAATAATAATTTCATGTCAAAAATTATTCTGGGTTGAAAGGATTTTTGCCACCCATTTTTACTACCGGTACGCACGTACTGGTCCGATCCGGCTCATGCCCATCACTGGCATGTGAATGCCTAAAATGTGCACCTTTGTATGATATGCACAAACCTACTAGAGTGAGTGGGAAAATGTATTTCTTAGGAAAAGTGCATGAATAAATGTATACAATTACAGAAAGTGCACACTGAAAATGGATACCTCTTTCTCTCTGCCAAGAAAGAAAGTCTTTGCAATTTAATGTGATAAAGAGATACAATAGAGATAGAGGTGTGATTTGGAGACATGCAGATTAACTGCATTGATTTTATACCCTTACTAGTAATGGGAAAGAAGCTTTGGAGAAAGCAGGCAAAGGTGGACTGGGTGGGGAGATAATTTAATATTGCATACAGACCTTTCCTGTGCTGTTACTACTGTGGATTACTTATTGAAAAGTATTGTACAGTATTCTCATCATACCTGTCAACCCGCGGCTCCGGAAAAATGGGACCTGCGCAGATCGCTTGTGTGCAGGTCGCTTTCCACGCATGTGTGGAAGCGCTACGCCGCTTGTGCAGCCCCTACGCAAGCGGCATAGCGCTTTCACACATGCGTGGAAAGCATTTTTCCCCGCTGCCAAATTACGGGGTTTTGGCAGCGTGGGGCGGGTTATGACGTCAATCGACGTCAAATTACGGAGCAATCACGGCCAAATCAGGATGGTTGACAGGTATGATTCTCATTCAGTCCATTCAGTGGTTTAAGAAGAATCAAGTAAGGAAAAGGTAAAGGTCACGCTTGCTCGAAAGCCAGTCATATCCAACTCTAGGGTTCAGTGCTCATCTCTGTTTAAAGCCAAAGAGCCAGCACTGACTGCAGATGTTTCTTTGGACATGTAGAAGGCATGCCTAGATGCCAGAGTGCACTGAACACTGTTTGCCTTCCCACCGAAGTGGTCCCTATTTATCTACTTTCCATTTCTTTCGTTCGAACTGCTAGGGTTGGCAGGAGCTGGGACAAAGGCAGGCACTCATTTTGTCATGCAGTACTCGGGTTTTGAACGTCCGCCTCCCAGTTCAGCGTCTTAACCACTCGAGCCACTGCAGAATCAAGTAAGGGGAGGTTAAAGGATCCAAGTGTCGAAGAGTTAAAGGCACATTTACATGTGAGGTTCCTGCTGTTAGCTTAGATAGTGCTTAGCCAAGGGTTTAAGGGACGGGACAGAGTTGGTTTTGATTTAGGAAACAAGAGCCTGTTTCTGCCATGGTGCGTAAGAGAGTGGAAGCAGAGATTTAGAGATTTCTGCAGCCCGTGGAATACCTTTCCTAGCCCCAGGGCTACTGGAAGTTGTATATTAACCAAGACAGGGAGGGAGAGAGGGGAAAATGCTAAATTGCTTTTCATTGAAACAAAGACTGCCTTTTTTATTTTATTTTTTTCCTCCTCCCCGGAACATGCTCTGATCAATGGCTTCGCTAGCCATTTCATCCACCTGCCCGAGGCTGTATTAAAGCAATGAGGAAATGAGGGGGATACAGTAGCCCCTAAACTATCCTGAGAGCTTTTGCATATAAAGAATCCACTTTAGAGTAAGGTATTGGCTTTGAGCCAAGCCGATGGTTCTCTGTAAGCCACCAAGCAGCGCCTTTCTAATGTTTGGATCTTGAGAAAGAAAGCATTTGATGTGCAGTATGCGCTGGAAGTGCATTTGCCTACCAATTAAATTGCTTTAGGGAAAGGAAAGAAAAACAGAGGCTGAGGCCTTTCGGGTGTCTCGGCAGAACTTCTTTAGAAGTTTCCGTTGGACGTTCTTGCAGAAATTTTGTCCACAAAAGAAACTATGATTATTATTTTTTTGCCTCAGCTTCCACGTGAGGAGGTGCTTGTTAAAATTGTTGGAAACCTGCTCCCAAGATGGTTTGTCGGCTATGTCGAAAGTGAAACGCTTTTAATTTTCCTGTGAGGGGGGTCAACTTTAGAATCAGGAGATCTTGTTTGGAGATGTAATTGGTTGGCAACACCCAAGATTTGAGACAAGCAAAACGAGTCCATTTACATGTAAGAAAAATTGTGCTGTACATACCTGTCAAGTTTTGGATTTGGAAATAAGGGACATTTCCCAGAAAATACGGGATACTTGACAGCTATGCTTATCCTGTACTGCCCTCCAATGGCGGCAATAGGGCATTGCAGCCTAATTAATAAGGGATGACGGTGGGAAAGAGGGTAAAATAAGGGGTTTTCCTGGCCAATAAGGGATACTTGACAGCTATGGTGCTGTATCATGCCAAAGCATGAACATAAGGCTATGGGGAACTTCTAAACAGAATATAAATAGGTAGCCCCTTTCTTAGCAAGGGAGTTATAAAAACATATTTCTTGTGATACTGGAGGAAATATGCAGTATTATGTCTAACATTTCATAAGCATGATTATGAAATGGAGAAGGGGGTGTGGTGGCTCAGTGGTTAAGAAGCTCGTCTTGTTAGCTGGAAGGCTGGCAAGTTGACAGTTCTATACCCGGGCATTGCAGGACAGTTTGAGCACCAACCTAGTAGATCAAAAGCAAAAAACTGCAAGTCGATAAATAGGGACCAATTGTTGTTCCAATTTTGGAGGTCATAACAGAAGAGCATTACAGGAGCCCATAAACCTGAGCCATAATTTTAGATCAAATGTTAAATATCCTCATACGGACTAATGTTGGTAATAATAATTTCATGTCGGAGATTACTCTGGGTTGAAAGGATTTTTGCTGGAGAAATTCAGCTCAGGTGATGCTCAAACGAGGTTCCTTTCATGGGCCCAAGTGCAGCCCTTGGGAATTGAACCCTGACTTCCCAGTCTCCAGCTCAGCATCTTAACCACTAAGCCACCAAGGGAGCTTAGTGGTGGGAAACTGGGAAAAGATTTTAAAAGTCCAAGAAAGTCCCTATAAGTTCTGAAGAAGTGCTTCTAACACATGCCAATTTGTCCAGCTCTTAATGCTCTGATACATTGCAAATCAAATACGATTATTTTTTTAAAAAGTTCTTTTTCACATCAAAATGTTATATTACATTCTGAACGCTTAACCACCTTTTTTTTTTTTTTGCTGGGTTGTAATTTTTCCTTGTTTGTTCTCGCTTTCAAAATGACTGACATGTCAAGCCATGTTTAGGTGTATCCCCTCTTCTTCTGTCTTCGAAATCTGCCGTTCTTGTTCAGGTCTTTATTGAAGGATGGATGCAATGTTGTGGAACAGATGAAAGTCATTGAAAACTGGCAATCCTTTATGACAATGTGAAAACATGAAATTAAAATTGTAACTACCATGCTAACTTTATGACCCAGAAAAGAACTCTCAGGAGGTGTACAGCCTTCTTCTGAGAAAAGCTTTGAAGCACCAGAAGTTTGATTGGCAGGATAGTTCAGTGAGTTAGATATCTGGTTGCAAAGCCAGAGGTTGGAAGTTCAATTCCTCACTGTACATCCGTAAAGAATCAGCGTTGTGTGGCCCTGAGTATTCTCTATCTAAACACTGGAAAGGGTTGCCATCAATCAGAATCGACTTGATGGCATGGAATGATTTTGCTACTGGGAATAACACATGCGACTTACATGATATCGAGCGTGTCGATTCCAAATCTGAACTCAGAATTTGCCTATCACATACAGATTTTAAGGCGTGTTCCCATCTTTGGCCCAGCTCCTGCCAACCTAGCAGTTCGAAAGCAAGAAATTGCAAATAGATAAATAGGGACCACTTTGGTGGGAAGGTAAACAGCGTTCCATGCACTCTGGTGTCTAGTCATGCCTGCCACATGACTACAGAAACATCTGCAGAAGCAGACAGCACTGGCTCTTCGGCTTTGAAACAGAGATGAGCACTGAACCCTAGACTCAGATATGACTGGCTTTCAAGCAAGGGCAACCTTTACCTTTACTATAGCTATTCAAATGGTGGGAAATTGAGCAATAAATTTTTATGTGGGAACATTATAACAATTGCAGCTACCAATATTCCTGCTGCCACCTCAGCTGAATCATGTCTTCTGGTGGCATGCATGTTCAACCAGCAGCTTGGCATGTCTGGGCAAGTCAGTGAGCTGACATCAGAAATAGTTATATCAGGTGAGATGGACCAAGAGCTTGTCTCTAGTGCAAAACCAACTTATTGGATAGTACAGCTAGGCCATAGTGAGTCTGTTTGGAGCTAAAGATGAGTAGGCGCAGGTGTGTTAATAAACTGGACAATTTTTGCTACATTTGTGCCAAATATACCCCATGTGATCAATGCTAGAACCTAACCAAGAGGGTGAGATTTGCTAGCTTAAGATCCTGACATCCTAGGCAGAATCGGATTTCAGATTTGGGTTCAGCGCACTTGATTTAGTATAGGACACATGGATTAGACCAAGTAGCAGACAATATTTTTTTTTTTGTTGATGCAGTGTTATTCCTGCAATTTGGGGGAGTTTCCTTTCTTGGACTATAGCTTAGGTTGAGTATGAAATTCTGGAAACAGAAAGGTAAAGGTCACCCTTGCTCAAAAGCCAGTCGTATCCGACTCTAGGGTTCAGTGCTCATCTCTGTTTCATAGCCACAGAGCCAGCGCTGTCTGCTTCTGCAGACGTTTCCATGGTCATGTGGCAGACATGACTAGACACCGGAGTGCACGGAACACTATTTACCTTTCCACCAAAGTGGTCCCTATTTATCTACAGTAAAACTCCAGGTTACAACCACCTCAGTTTAAGTTTGCTGTGGTTTACAATGGCAAATCCTATGGAAATGCCATCCCAGTTTACAAATTTTTAATGTATTTTTTTGGTTTACAATGATCAATTCAGGACCATTTTTTATTTTTCAATGCATTCCTATTATGTTCCGGTTTACATTCTTTTCGGGTTACAACGGAGGCTGTTGGAACAGATCTCTGTCATATCCCAGGGTTTTACTGTACAGTAGAACCTCAGATAAAGTCCAAACTCCGTTCCACAAGTTTGGACTTTATCCGAATCAAATGGGTGATGCATCGGATAATGCGCAAAAAAAAATGACTTTAACCAAGGTTCCTATACCTAATGCCTCGGATAACGTCCATTTTTAGCAGTTTTGGACTTTATGCAATGCATCATGTGTGCATGAAAACCGCGACTTTATCCGAATCGGACTTTATCCAAGGTACCACTGTACTTGCAATTTCTTGCTTTCAAACTGCTAGGTTGGCAGGAGTTGGGACAAAGACGGGAGCTCATTCCGTCCTGCAGTATCCGGGTATCAAACTGCTGACCTGCCGCCTTCCAGTCAGTGTCTTAAATTAAATTTGAATTTAAATAAATAAGTTTGAGCCACTGCAGTCCCTCTGGAAACAGTAGTCCTATGAAATTAACCACTACTGTGTCTTGGGAATATGCTATTGATTTCAAATACTTAAAACTTTTTGCTTGACTTTGAGTGTTTTCCAGTCACCACAATATGGCAGCTTCTGAAGCCTATGGTGAGTCTTCTTAGAGTAGAAGATGAATCATGGCCAGCCATGGTGGTTAAAAAAAGAGCATTAGTTCAAGGTCATATTACATCACTTCTTATACTACACTAGCTTTCTGTTAACTTTCAAGCCGTCTTTCAAGGCTTTTCTTTATTAATATATAAGTCCTTAAACCACCTAAAATGTTGCTTTCTCTATGTAGATCTGACAGGTCATTAAAGTGATTGGATAGATGATCAAGCTTATGATAATACTGGTAACTACTTACATCCAAACTCTGAGATCAGTGGGTTAAAAGAGACAAGATGAATGGATCAATGTGGTGGTAGCTGAAGCTTCATTGAGTGCTTCATCCATGCTCAAGTAGATGTGGAGCTTCTGTGAAGCAAGGCAGCCTCATTTATTCATTCAAGAACACAATATTAACATCTATAACTAACCAATTCACTGTCTCTCTACTGTAGAACAGTATTTAAACTGGAAAATCTGCAACTGAGGTCATCCATAAAAAATCATGAGAACAACAATAGGTAATTTTGCATCCTCCCAAGGTTTTAGGCTGGAAATCACAGAATCCCTGATGGTTCCCCATGCATACCTGTCAAGTTTCGGGAAATTTCTGTCAAACCCTCATATTTTACACTCTTTCCCGCCGTCATCCCGTTTTAGTTAGACTGCAATTAGACTGGAGTTAGACTGGAGGCCAGGACAGGATAAACATAGCTGTCCAGTTTCCTGTTTTGGCCAGGAAATTTCCCTTATTTGACAGGAATTTCCCGAAACTTGACAGGTATGTCCCCATGTTAGCGTCGTCAAATGGGAAATATAATCCAAAGATACCACATTTCCTTTTCCTAATCTAAAGAATGGCAATAGAATGTAAGTGAGACATTATCTCAGTCAGGTAGTAGAACCCAAGATCCTATACAGCTTTGAGCATTTAATCGAAAGGACTTCCAGTCATGCAAGTACAGTTAGGGAATCCAACTGAATGCACTTAACATGTTCTTCTTCAGACTTTCAAGCTGTAATCACATGGATAGAGCAAGCGATAAGATGAAAATGCATCTGCACTGGAACTCATAATATGAGCTTGACCTGGAATTTTATCCTATGTTTCTCAGTGGTGAACATTTGAAAGCTAGATATAGAATATAAGAAACTGCCTTCTGTCTTGTTTAATCTTTGTCCATCAAGCCAAGAATTCGGGTGCATATCCAAGATGTGAGGCAGCAGGAAGCCTTTCCCATCTAGTGTTGCCATAATTCTCTCCCATCAAACTGGGACAGCCAAGTGACGTCATTGCATTCTTCAAACTGTGCATGCGTTGGACGGGGCTGTTAGGGTAAGCCAGTGTTTCCCAATCTTTGTTTTTTGGACTTCAATTCCCAGAAGCCTAAGTCAATTCCCCAAAGCACTGATCAGCTAATGTTCTGACCTATGCTTCTTGGAATTGAAGTCCTCTGTGGGGCATATGCCCCACATTGGGAACCACTGGGGTAAGCCAAGAGTTTTTTTTCAAAGAGTTATTTCACTGCCTCCATGCTTTTCTTTCAGTTATCTCGCTTGCAAGTGTATCCCCTCCCCGGCGGGCTTCTTAGGGTGCTATTTTGCCTTCGCCACTTTTAAGCTGGATAATTGAAAGAAAGGCAGGGAAGCAGTGAATTAACTCTTTGCAAAAATCCCTTGGTGAGGGGTGATCTTGCTTCCTTTGCTCAAATTTAAACATCCGGGACTTTTACATGCTTTTAAGGGAACCGGCCGGGACAGCTTGAATCCTGGAAAATCCTGGAAAACCAGAACATATTGCAACCCTAGGCCCATCATCTGTGCTCTGATGCTCTATTAACTGGGGATGAATGAATTTTTACGTAACTTGAAGCAAACCCATAGGAAATCGTGTAAATTGGGACATGGTTTTAGCACAAAATCATTATGTAAGTCGAATTTTATATAACTCGAGGCATATGTAATTCGGGATTTTACTGTACATGTATCCCTACTTTAGCAAAATAAAAGAGCTGTATGGTATGTCTAGGACTATTAGATTTAATAAGAGGAGTAGTACTATCATGGGTTCCAATCTATTTCTAGTGATGCATTTGAGAAAGTAAACTATAATCTATAAAAGTCCATTTTACAATAAACCTGATAGGCTGAAGATGCTTTCTTATGGAATGAAATGTTGGTCAAACTAATCATTTGATGTAGAATTTAATTCTGTTCATTTGATTTCCATGGAAGCTATCTATTAAAAATAAAACCTAAACTTTACCTCTTAGACTTAACTCCAATTTTATTCCTAATCTGAGTGGAAATCATTAGAAATTGCAACTGAAACTAATGTGGGTTGTTAGCTAACACCAGTGCTGGTCCCATTGATTTCGGTACATCCACTTAGGGCTGAAATTGGATACAGGTTGGGTGATTCTTTCTTAAAGAAATGAACTTGCCGTGGTTAATGTATGCCTCAAGGTTTTGGAGGCCATTAAATCTAGCAGCATTCAGAGCCAAAAAATGCTTTGTGGGTTAGGGGGGCAGGGAAGGAAATGGAAGATGAATTGGAAGACTATAAATGAGAATTCTTGCGCGTAGCAAGGTTTGCGCATTTTCTCTTGCAAATGGCATATTTTGGGTTTCAGAAGTGCCATAATCATTAGATACGTTTACTCACCCTGAACCTTATATTAGAGGCAGAAGTCAATAGCTGCACTTTGGGAAGCTAGGGTTTGTGGGGTGGATGGGGAGAAATTGCCTGAAATTTATTTTTGCACAGACCTCTGGCAGGGGGAAAAAACTGTATCCTTGGAAAGCGAGGGAGGGGAAAATCTGCCCCACATTGTTAGGTTAAAATGTGTCCCTTTCCTTCTTAAAAGAAAAGCATTCTGCTTTTGACATCCACCTCACGGCTGAACCTTCTGTCCAGCATTTCTTCCCCTAGCGCTCCTTTTATTCTCCTTTGCCGATGACTGCCTTTTAATTTAAGAGCTTCCATCCTTCTTCCGCTCCTACCCGTGGCCGAGATTGTGTTTGTCTAGTACCCATTAGGAAATATAAATTGCAATTTATTATTAATAACATTATTCAGCGTGTTTGAAAAAGAAATGTGTCTCCGTGAGCTCTCTCTCTCTCTCTCTCTGTCTTCCCCCCAACCCAACCTCCGCCCCCACATGCTATTAATCTACGATGTTAATAGTGCCAAAACCCCTGCTCTAGACCCCGGGGAACTAGGAGTGATGAGAATGACAATGAAGTAATGACAACAGGCCTGATGCTTTTGCTTGGCAGGGAAGTGAATTCCCAATGCAAGCTCCCTTTGGGGAGAAAGAGTTGTATATTCTTTCTTCTTCTTTTTTTTTACCAGAAGTTTGAGAGCCAGGATTCAAATAATGCATCTTTTCCATTATCTATCAGTATACATGTCTGTGGATTATTCTGGGGGGTGGGCAGTCTTCATTCACTATGTATTGCTTTTTAGAAAATAGTGTCCTATTCTCTCCCTTTGGGAACAATTATCGTCCCAAAAATTTAGTTAGCTCGCATCTCTCTTTCCCTTCTCCCACCCTCTCCTTTCTTTTCCCTTTTATTTCTAGTTCTTTTATTTTCTAACATTTCCACCTGAAAGAACTTTTCAGTGAACTGGAAAGATTCCCCCCCCCCCCCATTTTATCAAAGCTGACCATTTGTAATACAAATAGCACAGTTTCGTGTGCGTGCGTGCGTGCGTGCGTGTGTGCATGTGTGTGTGAGAGAGTGAGAGGTGCACATTTCAAGGATGGTTTCTGTAACTTTTTGTGCATTGTCCAATTTTGCAGTGAGTTTTCCTAGGAGAAACCTCCAGGATGTATTACACACGATCCTTTTCCCATCATGGCACAAAGGGTTTGAATAACTATCACCTGCTGCATTAGACAACTCTGTATTTAACTATCTCCCCCATGCATGCAAAAGTCTTTCCTACACAAGACTGACAAATGCATAGGACAGGGGTGCCCAAATTTTTTGAGCCAGTGTCCAGTCAGGTGGTTCAGTGGGGCCGG
Organism: Bradypodion pumilum; assembly: GCA_035047305.1. Lineage (NCBI taxonomy): Eukaryota > Metazoa > Chordata > Lepidosauria > Squamata > Chamaeleonidae > Bradypodion > Bradypodion pumilum. The sequence goes on along the minus strand of JAWDJD010000016.1, from coordinate 8,357,712 downwards.
TAATATGGTTCATGCTCCAAAGGTACAAGGAAATCGGTGCGGCACTCCCATCAGAAGCAATGGCACCTCCAACGCACATGTACTGGGGTCTGGGGGAAACATAGTGGGATATTTTGGATGAGGGGACTGCAGTGGCTTAGTGGTTAAGATGCTGAACTTGACAACTGGAAGGTCAGCAGGTCAACATTTTGAGGCCCGAATGCTGAATGATGGAGTGAGCTTCCATCTCTGTTCCAGCTCCCACCAACCTAGCAGTTCGAAAGTAAGAAATTGCAAGTAGATAAATAGGCACCATTTCGGCAGGAAAAGTGCACTTGGGCATCTAGTCATGCCGCTACCTGTCCACAGAAACATTTGCAGACACAGACAGCGCTGGGTCTTTGGCTATAAATGGAGATGAGCACTGAACCCTAGAGTTGGATATGACTGGCTTTTGAGCAAGGGTGACCTTTATTTTGGATGAACCCCTTTATGGAGGTTTTAAATGGAGCATGCTGGGGCACACAGGCCGTGTGCTCATGATCAGACCAACTCACTCCAAAACCAACCCAAAGAGCAGGCAGTATACTCATGTAGACAGCCTCACACATACCTATAAGAACATAAGAACAGCCTTGCTGGAAGAGGCCACAGGAGCCCATCCAGTCCAGCATTCTGTCTCCCACAGTGGCTCACCATTTGCTTCAGGGTATTATTCCCAAGGAGATGCCTTCACCTGCTTAGGATTCCCTGGAAATGGCATTTATTGAGAGATATCCTGCCTATCTCTCCAACCCGGAGGTTGTCCTTAGGTATCCATAATTATAGCCATGGATACCCTTGTCCTCCATGAACTTGTCTAATCCTTTCTTGAAGCTGTCAAGACTGACAGCTGTCACCACGTCTTCTGGCAGGGAGTTCCATAGACCAGTAATCCTCTGGGTGAAAAAGGACTTTCTCTTATTTGTTTGAGAACTAGTACCCAAAAGTTTCATCGAGTGTCCCCTAGTTCTAGTGTTGTGCGATAGGGAAAACAGTTTTTCCTTAACTACTTTGTCCACACTGTGCATGATTTTATAAACTTCCATCAGGTCACCTCTTAGACGCCGTCGTTCAAGACTGTAACATTAATACCTTGAAAGTGGTTTCTATTCTCTATGGAATTCACATTTGCCTGTGGCTGGAGAGATAAAGGTAAAGGTTTCCCTTGCTCGAAAGCCAGTCGTATCCGACTCTAGGGTGCAGTGCTCATCTCTGTTTCTAAGCCGAAGAGCCAGCCTCACACATTGAGGTTGTTGAGGGGGTGGCTGGAGAAGAGGGTTATTTTATGATAACTGTATTTTCTCTAAATTCTGTAGAAAGTCAGATTCTGCCTTAGATGGTCAGTTTAGATTTCTGTCACATTATGGCCAAAATCCCATTGTTGTTTGCATAATGTTTGCAAACATTGCTGCAACCAATTGTGGCTAATTGTGGCCAGGGCATATCTCAATCACATGCTCACCAAGATGGTCACCAGCAACTAATCAATTAGCAACAGCAAATAGCACCAACCTTACAGAAACACTCAGAATATATCACTGTATCTTTGGAATTAGGATTTCATTTGATATGCTCATATTCCCCCATTCCAACTTGTAATTAAAATGTTACTTTGGTTGTTCTTCAGAGTCAGAACACCTTGGTTCGTTTATTTAGTCTGAGCTAAATCCTCCAGAATTTGGAACATTCTTTCTGTCTACAATGTGAGGAGGCTAATTTTTAAAAGGTTGAAAATACTTAGGTCTGGGCAGAAGCCTCCAGTTAATGATTTTAATAGACTTCTGTGTAGCAATACATATAATGCTTGGCTGAACTCAACTTCTACATGAAACATAATACTGGCATTTAGAGGAGAAGTATTTAGACACTTTCCCTGCTGGCTTTACTAAGGGGAAAACGCACATTAAGAAACACTTTGAAATATTGTTACAGGCTTTAGTCTCCATTCCAAGAGCAGAAATCCTTTTATTATTAGAAAACACTTTAATTTAGTTTTTTATTTATTTAAAGAAAAACAATATGAAGGCACACAAATCATTCTTTCTCTTTCTCTCAGTCACTTTCAGATCAGTACAGTAAAATCCCGGTTTGTGAGCGCCTCGGTTAATGTTTGCCATAGTTTACGACAGCAAATTCTATAAAAATAATGTCTGGTTGTACATTTCCCCCCCCCCCCCCAATTTACAACTGGGAAGTGCACCATTTAAACTCTAAAATGCAACCTAAAATGCAATTCATCCCTTACCACTATAGAGGCTGCAGAGGAGATGGTGATGGCGGTGTTGGTAGCACTTTTGCCGCTATTTCCACACTGCCTGCCACTTCTACCGGCAGTGGGAGAGTGCAGGGCCCTTATCTGCTCGGTTCCAGTCTTTGTCCGAGCTCCCTGCACAGTGCTGCAGCCGGGAACGTGCGGCTACCCAGGCATGCGCCTCCCCCAGGCACATGCCTTCCCTGGGCATGTGTTCCTGGCTATAGTGCTGCACAGGGAGCTCCTACGAAGACCCGAACCGAGCGGATAAGGTACCCACAATTTCCCGCTGTCAGTAGCAGTGGAGACTGGGCTTCCCTTGTGAGACAAACTGCTCAGGAAGAAGCAGCAGCATGAAAAACGTAGGAGATAGCTTCATCCATTTTGTGGGGGTGGGGGACAATCGTGTCTGCCATTTTTTGGATATTTTGGCTGTTTTTTGTATTTATTATTATTTTTGGTCCTGTTCGGACCGTTTTCTTTTTGTGGGGGTGGGAGATGATTGTGTCTGGCATTTTTTTGATTTCATTTTTTTTTTGGGGGGGGGGGGTTGTATTTTTTGAAAATTATTTTTGGTCCGGCCCGGACCATTTTTTATTTTTCAATGCATTCCTATGGGAAAACATGCTTCGGTTTACGTTTCTTTTGGTTTACGACGAAGGCTGTCAGAACGGACCAACGTTGTAAACCGGGGTTTTACTGTACAATTATTCCTTACATAAAGCAATGCAAGCTAATAAAGTTCTGTTTTGCAGTATTACAACTTCTGTGTGTATATATATATATATATATATATATATATATATATATATATATATATATATATATATATATATATATATATATATATATATATATATAGATATATATATATATATATATATATATATATATATATATATATATATATATATATATATATATATATATATATATAGATAGATAGATAGATAGATAGATAGATAGATAGATAGATAGATAGATAGATAGATAGATAGAGAGAGAGAGAGAGAGATATAGATATAGATATAGATATAGATATAGATATAGATATAGATATAGATATAGATATAGATATTTCTGTTTATATATATTAAACAGATATATTTCTGTTTATCACTTTTATAAATTGATCCTAGGTTCTGTTCTAAGATGCAGTAGAAGAGGAATACAGTGCAATGTTCGGCTGTGTAAAACCAATGGTCATTTTTCACCTTAACATTTGTGGTTATAGTTGTGTCTTTTAACTTTCATTTTCATAGCCTTTGATTTCATTTACCTTTGCTTTTACTTCCCAGTTGGATCCTGTCTAGAGTTGCCATAATTCTCTCCCACAAAACCGGGACAGAAGTATACTTGACAAAAATGGCTGGGTTTTCTACAAAAATAGCCTTTTTTAAATGGCCATAATATAACGACAGCTATAAAACACTTTCACATTAAATGTATCAATACATAAATGAATTTATTTACAACAGTTCATTCTTACTATAAGATTATCTGTGGTACTTCTGAGAAGTCGCATTGTGCTCAACTCTTAACATCCTCAATTCCAGGAAACACACTGGTCACACTTATCATGCGGTGGTGTGAGGCGAGGGTGTTCAGATTTGTCTCCGGGTATACTACAACTCCAAAGTGCCAGGGAATCACTTGTTTGATGGCAACAGTTCAAATTTATTTTAATGGTGTGTTATGATATACCATCAGTACTTTTTCAAAAATTGGGACTTTAACATGATTTTTATTGAACTGGCCGGGACAATTTTTCTGGCCTCGAATCAGGGACAATCCTGGTTTTCCGGGATATATGGCAACCCTAATCCTGTCCCTTCTTCTAGTCTTGGTGAATTTGGTTCATGTTCAATCAACATGAGCATTTGTAAACTTTCATCGTGTACTTTGAGTTTCAAGCCGTTTGGGAAATCGGGCCCTGAATTTTTGAGACAATTAAAAAGGAGTGATTTTTTTAAAAGCTTCTCATTCCTTTCAGATGAAATTTCTGGCTTTTGCTGCTTGTAAATTCAGTGTTTTCCATTTCCCTTTTTATCTGCCAGCATTGCCTTGCTCTTTCCTGGTATTGAGTATGCTATGTTTCCCTCAAATTTGAGAAAAAATTGAACTGGGAAACAACAATCCAAGAATGAAGAAGGAGAAACAAGCACTTCTTGATTCATTTTTATGATGATGTTTATTCTATTCTTTTAACTGAATGATCACCCTAGAAAAGTTGTGCCAATACTTGTCCGTTATCCCACCATACCTGTCAAGTATCCCAGATTGGCCGGGATTTCCCAATTTTTGGCACCGATTTGCGCAATTTCCCACCCCGCGCTGCCGAAACCCCGGAATTTGGCAGCGGGAGCAAGGAGGTACTGCGCAGCCCTTCTGCGCAGGTTGCGTTCTATGCATGTGTAGAAGGGTTTTGTGCTTGCGTAAAACCCTTCTACGCATGCATAGAACGCGACCTGCACAGAACTGTTCTGCGCAGGTCCCAAATTGGCCAGAGCCGCGGTTGACAGGTATGTATCCCACCCTGTGAAAAAAAGTAAGATGCCATGAGAGGCTGGCCTCTTTTAATAGTTGTGCACCTATTAATGCACACATTCACCACAAATCAAATTTTGATTACTTCATTTCAAATTAGACCTTCAGTTTTATCCCCAAAAGGTATAACATTAAAGGTGTTGTTTTGGTTGTAAAAGCAAAAAAATGTACAGAAATCAGCTCACTGGGTGCCAGGATTCATTTAAATCCAGACACTAAATTTGAACTAATCTTTACCTTTACCTTTACCTACCATATTATGGATTAAGACCAATTTGTACAAGATCCGGATCAAAGCACTAGATTCATTTCTGAGGCAGAGAATTTTATTTATATAGATGTTTGGTAATAAGGCATAAACTGGTTCAACCTACTTGTTGGATTTTGTTTAAATCTTGGACTGAAAGGCACACATCAGTATTTCCCAATGTGGGGCCCAGGCCCCACAGGGGGACTTCAATTTCCAGACGCCTAAGTCAGTACATTGGCTGATCAGTGCTTTGGGGACTTAGGCTTCTGGCAATTGAAGTCCAAAACTCAAAGGTTGGAAAACACTCATGTACATACACCATACCTGTCAACCTTCCTGGATTGGCCAGGATTTCCCATTTTTTGGCCCTGACGTGCGCCATTTCCAGCGGGGGAAAGGAGGTACTGCGCAGCCCTTCTGTGCAGTTCACCTTCTACGCATGCGTAGAAGGGTTTTACGCTTGCATAGAACCCTTCTACTCTTGCGTAGAAGTCTATGCATGCATAGAAGGGGGCTACGCAAGCGTAAAATGCTTCTACTCATGCGTAGAAGGTGACCTGCGTGGAACCGTTCTGCGCTGGTCCCGGATTGGCCGGAACCGCGGTTGACAGGTATGACATACACCCAAAACAGGTTTTTGAAACTTGGTAGGTTTTGAGCCTTTTTAAGGCCCTATTATATCTCCAGAGTCCATACACCTCAGTGCAAAAACTACCAAGTTACAGCTGGTTTTGTTTTCAAAAATATAATAGGAAGCTTGGACATCAAGCCAGATTAGGGGCACAAATGCAATTGAATGTGGCACAAATAGTCCAAGCCAATTCAACATAAATTCCAAAGCCTCAATTCGGTCTGTCTGTTGGACTGGGGAACCCATGCACAATCCTAATTCATTTATACATAGTTAGAACAAAACATGTCTATTATCTTCCATTTTCATTTTTTGGATATTGATTTCCTCAGTCAGTGGTTTCCTTCTATGCTTCACAGAAAGAGCAACCTGGAGTTCTTCTTTGTGTATTTAACAAATGCAAACTGTCAGTTCACTTTGCTTTATAGTTTCCATGTCACCGTTTTGTGCCCGTAAATCTCTCCGGAGAATCCTCTTCTTTTTCTGGCAAAGTTAGACAGCTGATATTTTCTGTGCAAGTAAAAATGGTCCATTTTCCTTTTCTTCTTTCCCCCTCATTGTGAACATCCAGTTCTTCTTCTGGCTGCCAAATCTGTGCCTTGGAGGGCTGCCTGTATCTCAGGCGAAAGCATAACATGAGCAGAGATGAGGAATGTTACATTTTTGGGCGAAACTGCGGTTCCCAGATTTGCACAGCCAACTTGGTCCCAAGCATGCTGGGAGAAGTCATAGAAAAAAAGGGGGGCACCTTTCTAAATTCTGGTTGGGAGGAAAGCTCATAAAATTACTGTGGATTTGATTCTGACAAACTACCAGACCATGGAAATATAAGTGATGTAGTTATTTGTAATTAGTTACATGGGAAACACTTGCAGTAGTTGTTTGCTTTTAGATGTGATGAGTAATAGACAGTGAATTATGTGTAATGAGTAATAATACATTATTTTCAAAACTTACTTTAAAGAGCAACAATGACATACTCACATATGTATAAAACACAGATGGGGCCAAACGGTGTGAATCAGCAAACAACGAAAAACCATTTGAGGTGAAAAGTTACACAAAACTTGATAGTAGTAATTAAAGTTTAATCCTAGTATATTAAAGAAAAAATTCCTTCGCATCAGGTTCAATAATTGGTCTTCAGAAAGTAAAGGTAAATTAATTCTATTTCTTCACAATAACTTCACAAATTAGTAAATTCGATAAGTTGTTCTCAAGGTCAAAAGTTATTCTCTTGTTTTCTTCACAAAGTAGTAAATTCAAAGTTGAGCTGGTTAATCAAAACTTTTCAGATAAATCTTTCATCAGGAAATCAAATAATCTTGTTAGCATTGGAGTCTCTCCTAGTTAATTCTTGTCTGTTCATGTACATCATAATGTATAAAAAAAGTCTGGTCAACTTTACATAAGAACATAAGAACATAAGAACAGCCTTGCTAGAACAGGCCACAGAGGCCCATCCAGTCCAGCATTCTGTCTCACACAGTGGCTCACCATTTCCTTCAGGGTATTCCCAAGCAGATGCCTTCACCTGCTTAGGATTCCCTGGAAATGATATTGAGAGATATCCTGCCTATCTCTCCAACCCGGAGGTTGTCCTTAGGTATCCATAATTATAGCCATTGATACTCTTGTCCTCCATGAACTTGTCTAATCGTTTCTTAAAGCTGTCAAGACTGACAGCTGTCACCACTTCTTCTGGCAGGGAGTTCCATAGACCAGTAATCCTCTGGGTGAAAAAGTACTTTCTCTTATTTGTTTGAGAACTAGTACCCAAAAGTTTCATGGAGTGTCCCCTAGTTCTAGTGTTATGCGATAGGGAAAACAGTTTTTCCTTATCTACTTTGTCCACACCGTGCATGATTTTATAAACTTCAATCAGGTCACCTCTTAGACGTCGTCGTTCAAGAGTGAAGAGGCCCAACCGTTGCAGCCTCAGATGGTAAGGAAGGTGTTCCAGTCCCCTAATCATTCTGGTTGCCCTCCTCTGCCCTTTTTCCAGCTCCATAATATCCTTCTGGAGGTATGGCGACCAGAACTGTACACAGTATTCCAGATGGGGCCTCACCATAGATTTATAAAGAGGCAAAATGACACTTGCTGACTTATTTTCTATACCCTTCCTAATGATCCCTAGCATTGAGTTTGCTTTTTTCACTGCTGAGGCACACTGGGTTGACACCTTCATTGAGTTGTCCACCAGGACACCAAGGTCCCTTTCCTGGTTTGTCGCAGAGAGTTCAGACCCCATCAGTTTATAAATGTAATTGGGGTTCTTTGCCCCAACATGCATCACTCTGCACTTACTAATGTTGAAACTCATTTGCCACTGTTTTGCCCACTCCCCCAGTGTCGAGAGATCCCTCTGGAGCTCCTCACAATCTCTCACAGTTTTCACTACCCTGTATAATTTAGTGTCGTCAGCAAATTTGGCTACCTTGCTTTTTACTCCTACCTCTAGATCATTTATGAAGAGGTTGAAAAGCAGGGGTCCCAGTACTGAACCTTGGGGGACCCCACTCTTTACTTCCCTCCACTTGGAGAAGTGTCCATTTAGTGCTACCCTCTGTTTCCTGTCCCTTAGCCAGTTGCTGATCCAGGACAAGACTTGTCCCTTTATTCCATGACTGGTAACTTTATTCAAGAGCCTTTGGTGTGGGACCTTGTCAAAAGCCTTCTGAAAGTCCAGATAAACAATGTCAACTGGATCCCCCTTATCCACATGCTTGTTGACACTCTCAAAAAATTCCAACAGATTAGTGAGGCATGATTTGCCCTTGCAAAAGCCATGTTGGCTCTCCTTTAGCAGCGCCTTCTCTTCTATGTGCCTATTAATTCTATCTTTTAGGATGGTTTCCATCACTTTACCTGGGACACATGTCAAACTGACAGGTCGGTAATTTCCTGGATCCCCCCTGGATCCTTTTTTGAAAATTGGTGTTACATTCGCTACCTTCCAGTCATCAGGCACAAAGCCTGATTGGAGGGAAAGATTATATATTTTGGCTAGGAGATCAGCAATTTCATCTTTAAGTTCCCTGAGAACTCGTGGATGGATGCCATCTGGTCCTGGTGATTTGTTAGTGTTTAGTTTAACAAGACATGCAAGGACCTCCTCCCTGGTTATTTCTATCTGGCTTAATTCTTCGGTTTCCCTCCCTACGAAGATAGGCTCTGTTTTGGGCATGTGGTCTCTGTCTTCTTCAGTGAATACTGAAGCAAAGAATTCATTGAGTCTCTCTGCAATCTCTGTTTCCTCTTTAATAACCCCTTGCCTTCCATTACCATCTAATGGTCCAATGGCCTTCCTAGTTGGGTTCTTACTTCTAATGTACTTAAAGAAGTCTTTGTTATTTCTCTGAGTATTTTTAGCTATACGCTCCTCAAAGTCTTGCTTTGCTTTCCTGATTGTTGCCTTGCATTTGTTCTGCCAGAATTTATGTTTCTGCCTGCTGTCCTCATTCGGACAAGCCTTCCATCTTCTAAATGAGCTTTTCTTGCTCTTGATCACTTCCCGAACAGCTCCTGTAAGCCACATCGGAGTCCTCTTGGACCTGGCAGTGCCCTTTTTCCTTTTGGGTATGCATTCCAATGGGGCCTCTGTTATTGTTTTTGTAAACAGCCTCCATGCCTCTTGGAGTGTTTGGACTCTCTCAATTTTCCCTTTCAGCTTCTTTTTTACTAGTTTCCTCAACTTTGGGAAATTTCCTTTTTGAAAATTTAAGGTCTCTGTGTTAGATTTTATCAGTGACTTGCGGTCTATGATCAAGTTAAACATAATTGAGTTGTGGTCACTGATCCCTATTGGATCAGTCACATTAACATCTTGCACCAGATCCTGAGTATTACTCAGGATCAAGTCAAGGATTCTTGTACCTCTAGTTGGGTCTTCAACCATCTGTCCCAGGGAACAATCATTTAGCATATCTAGGAACTTTACCTCTTTATCATGTGCTGAACAACAGTTCACCCAGTCTATGTGAGGGTAATTGAAGTCCCCCATTATAACCAGGCTTCCCTTCTTGGATGCCTCCTTTACAACATTCTCCAACTGCCAGTCACCCTCAAGAGTTTGGGTCGGAGGCCGATAGTATATGCCTACTGTTAGACCATCATTGTGGCCTGATACTCTTACCCACAGAGCTTCTAATGGTGACTCCAAATCACCTAGATATTCCAATTCATACGCTTTTATCACTTCTTTGACATACAAGGCCACACCACCTCCCATTTGCCCCTTCCTATCCTTCCTGTACAGTTTGTAGCCTGGGATAACTGTATCCGATTGGTTATCATCCATCCACCAGGTTTCAGTGATACCAATAATATCAATATTCTTATCTATTGCTAAGTATTCCAGCTCCCCTATTTTGTTCCAGAGGCTTCTGGCATTTGTATACAAGCATTTATATATGCTTTTCTGACACAGTCTTTTGTGTCCAGTTGCATTGTTAGACTGCCTCTTGCATCCTTCTGCTAGAATGCTAGTGACTAGCTCCTCGCTCTGCTCAGTAATTTTTGCATCCTCCTCACCACTCAAATACACACTTTCCCGAACCGGATGCTGCCCAGCTCCTGTCGGCTTTCCCCCAGTTATCAGTTTAAAAGCTGCTCTGCAGCCCTTCTGATGTTGAGTGCCAGCAATCTGGTCCCATCATGGTTCAAATGCAACCCATCCCTCCTGAACAGATTTGGCTTGTCCCAAAATGTTCTCCAGTTCCTGACAAATCTGAAACCCTCCTCTCGACACCACCGCCTCATCCACGCATTGAGGCTTCTGAGCTCTGCCTGCCTGGTAGGTCCTGCACGAGGGACAGGCAGCACTTCTGAAAATGCTACCTTGGAAGTCCGGGACTTCAATCTTCTTCCTAACAACTTTGTCAAAGAACATGGGTTGCTATGAGCATGTGTGTCCATTTAGTTCAGTGATACGCAAACTTTTTTTTTTTGTGGGCCGGTCCTGCCTCCGACACACAGCTGCAGAGGCCAGAGGTGGGCTGTTCCCGCTGCTGAAAGTTTTGACATCATCAGTGGTGGCTGCGGTGGCAGCAATGTTGCTTTGTCTGGGATGTTCCGAGCAGCCTCTTGCTCGGTCCCATCCCCTCTGCATCCTTTGCCAAAACCGATCACTGCATTGGGGAAATTTTTGGAGCCTCCTCTGTTTCAAAATCTGTGGCGCTGGAAGGGTAAACCTGACATGCTGTGGTGACATCATCCCAGGCATGCCAGGGGGCTCTCCTAGCACCGTGAATTTTGAAACAGAGGAGGCTCCGGAGATTTCCCCAATGCAATGATCAGCTTTGGCAAAGGCTGCAGAGGGGATGTGACCGAGCAAGAGGCTGCTCGGAGCAGCCGGGACAAAGTGCAATTGCTGCTGCTGCTGACGTCAGGCAGTGGGGGTGGTTGGGTGGATGGCGGTCTGCAGTGAGCCCAGGTGCTCACCACAGGCCACATTAATGATATGCAGGGCCCTAATTGGGCCAGCAGACCGTAGTTTGGGCGCCCCTGATTTAGTTATACAACCTCTCTACTGATGCTCTCTCAACCCTGTTGCATCTTGTGTGGTAAATGAAACAATGGATTATTTGTTTCTACTCACTATGAGATCTTAAATTTTCACTAGCCAATTGCCTGGCTTTGCCTGGGGTTCCAAGTGCGGGCACAGTATGATAAAACATGTCTTGCAATAGAGGCTTCCACGGGGACTACAATCCCCACCGTGCATTGCGTTGCATGGAAGGCCGGCCCTGGTAAGAACCATGCGTCAGTTATTTGCTGCTTTCCTGCGGGTTGCACCCAATCAAAGCCAGCAGGAAAGGGGGCACTCCCCATTTCAGGTTTCTTTGCAGGGCAAGCCCTCGGTGCTACGAAATGCACGGTGGGAATCATAGTCCCCACGGAAGCCTCGTTTGCAAGGCTGTTTTTCCCTGTGCCTACCTTGCCAGTTGAGGTCCGGCTTCCCCGCATGCCTGTCAAGTTTTGGATTTGGAAATAAGGGAAATTTCCCAGGAAATACGGGATACTTGACAGCTATGCTTATCCTGTGCTGCCCTCCAATGGTGGCAATAGGGCATTGCAGTCTAATTAATAAGGGATGACGGCGGGAAAGAGGGTATAATAAGGGGTTTTCCCGGCCAATAAGGGATACTTGACAGCTATGCTTCACCGTCACCCCATTCACCCAGGCTCCAGTTGAGGCATCCCATGGCTGGCATGGGGCCAACCCCGCTGCTGTCACCTCATTTGTGCTTGGGGGTGTTTCCTGTGCCTACCCGGTCAGATGTGGTCTGTCTCCCCTGTCCCTGTGTCACTTGTCGCTGCCTCACTTGGCCAATACTTGAATGGCGGTGAGGCTGTTGGGCGCAGGCAGAGTCGTGTGTGTGCGTTGTGATGAATGGCCTCTCAAGTGGCGTTTCAGCATGGGGGGGGGCGTGAGATTTCAAACCACCATCGCTATTGCGCCCATCATAGCCAGAAAGGTAAGCCCCCATACTCGGGTCTTGTGGCCTCTGGCATCACGCCTGCCCTCTTCCTCTCGCCATAGCCGCTGTCTCGTTCAGCCATGACAGTACCTCTCCTGCCAGCATCGACATTGCATCTGCTGTAGTTCCAAGCCCTGCTGTGGCTCGCTCCTCAAACAGCAGTTATTCTGTTTTGTGCACATGGATGTATGCGCATGCACGACATCGAATGCCCACTTGAACGGCTGTTCTGTTGCTGTGGGTGCACACACTATCACACATGTGCACTACTGCCTTCCCTTGCTGATCTTCCCAGTGGGTGAGGGTGCCCCCTCTGGGACCCTTGTTGGAGGGCAAGAACCCTAAAATGCATTGCCGGACCCCCGTCATGGCCATTTCGAACAATCAAGGTAGGTGCATGCAAAGTTTCAGCATGATTTGTGCAGGGGTGTAGATTTGTATATAGAACATACAAGATGACACCTCTGTTTTTTATATATAGATTTCACCCCACCCAATTTCAGAAAGTGTGAATGTTGTGCCTCTCCGAGACAGATTAATATGCATTTGCAGAAATGTGTGGAAATTAAAATGGGAATCATCTAGTGGTGGGATTCAATTTTTTTTACTACCTACTCTCTGGGTATGGTATGGTGGGCATTGCTAGGGGGAAAGTCCTGCAATACACCAGAATTAGGACTACTTTATTTCAAAACTTGGATGGGCACTGCCAGCCACAATCTCTGCTACCAGTTCTGGCTAACTGGTGCGAACCTGCTGAATTCAACCACTGAAATCATCGATTATTTTGCTGCATTGGTTGGTAGGACTAGCAGTTATCTTGCCTATGATTACTCAGTTAGGCATTAATGCCAAACCAGTTCCTTATCTGCCTCAAGCAACACACATTTATTTATTCTATTAGTAACACAGCTCACATTTCCTCTTTTGCGCTCAAATTACAAGCAGAGGTCTCCTTCCTTCTCCTCCTCTAGCCCTCAGAACAGCCTTGTGAGGTAGCTCTTGGAAGTGCCCATTCTTATAAGAGCCTTGGTGATTGATATGTCTTGCTGTAAGATCATTGGTTGGAATCCCTAAGGGGCAGGGCCAAAGGTGGACCCTGTGGGAGGAGATAAAACCCAGAGACTCATGCACACACACATGTAGACACAGAGACATTCTCTGGAATGTTGTGTTTTTAAGCTCCCAAAATGTAGAAGCTTGAGAGAAAGGGGAGGCCTATGGGGCTATCCCTTGAACACGCAGCTTGTTTTATTTCTCTTTTAAAATATTTTCTAAGCTTTTGCTGGACTGTATCCTGAATCTTGCTATGCTTTCAATATACTTCTAAAATACCTGAAGAGACTTTGAGTGATTACGTGGCTCGATGCTACCTTATCTACACATATTTGATGCCTGGGTTGTCCAACCAAGGAGCTGAAACTCAGAAGAACAATAGGGCATACTCGAGAGTAAGGCGCCGTATTGTTACACCACTGATCCACCACAGTCTCTAGCTTCATGTTGAAGAAAATCCTCAAGAGATGAACAACAAGGCCTTGAACATAGCAGTCTTGTAGAGTTGGGAATCTGGAATTGGTTTAGCCTGGTCAATACAGTATTTGTAAGGGATACCACAAGGGAAGATCCCCATGTAGGGCAGAAAGGATTTCAGAATTAAACACTGGACGGCCATCATGCCAGTCAATGCTGGCACTCCTTATGGCCAGAGAGAGCCTAAAAACTGATGCAGTTTGGTGACCAGGGAACGTCAACATCTTTGATTTCTAGTCGCCATGTCAAGTTCCTCTTTTGTGGCTCAAATATGGCCCTTAAATGCAGCCTTCCCTGTTTTGGCTCAGTTGGAAATCCCTGTTTCATAAGTGCAAAAGGAGGCTAATCGTAGAGTGGGAAATAATTTGACTTGCTAATACCTAGAGGAAAACATTCACAGCAACCCCAAGTATTTTCAGGATTATGGAGTATAATGCTTCTGAAAAGCTTGTTGCTGGGGGTATGTTTGCGTAAGTGAAATTGCCCTTTCCTTACCTCCTCCTTCTCTCCCCTGAATAAAAGGTTCATAATCTATATGTTGTTGTTGTTGAGTTGCACAGTCGATTGAACAACAACAAGATATAGATTATGAACCTTTCCTTCAGGGTTGAGAAGGAGGAGGCAAGGAAAGGGCAATTTCACTTATGCAAACATACCCCCAGCAATCGGAAACAATGATTTACAGAATGAATGTTAAAAGGCCAAAAGAAGAAAAAGAGGAAGTGGAAGAAGAAAAAGAAGGGGCAGAAGGAGAGAAAGGTGGAGGGCCTATTTCTTAAAGACTCATTCTCTCTCTTAAAAAAAAAGACTATAAAAGGGATGAAAGGTTCGTTCCATAAAGTCGAGCCCCGCTGTTATAACTGCCTGCCTCTTATTTGGCAGTACAAAATGCCTTTCCATGCTGAAGTGAAAACTGCAATTTTGACCGGGCACTGTTCAAATCCCCCTTTCCCCGGCCCTCCCCGATTACATCAGAGGTCAGCCATTAATATTCTCGGTGGGAGTCCCTCGCATTGCTCCAGAGGCTACAATGCAGCAGTTGTTGGATTGTTATTCTGGGGAGGGAGATATGTGTATTGGGGAGGGGGATATGGTACAAAGAAAGCAGTAGCAAGCAGACAGAGGTTGAGCGTGAAGAATTTAGATCTACCTTCCGTCTTCCAATCTAGAGTGCTGCCACATTTATTCACATAGAGTATAACTTGAACTACAATTATATATAACTACCATAACTCTTCTTCTTCATCATGTGCCGTATCTGTTCAAGGATATTAGCTATCATCGTGGCAATAGTCTTCCTGTTCTTAATTCCTGGGAACAGTTCTTCTGAGGACATGTCACAACCGTCTCTCAGGTTCTTCAGCCATGAAGTCCATCTATGTCCAGGTCTTCCTCTCTTCCCAGGGATCTTTCCTTGAAGAGTGAGTTGGAGTATTCAATACTTTATGTTGTTCTTCATGATATGGCCAAGGTATTGGAGCTTTCTTTGCTAAATGGTCTTAAACAGTTCTTGTTCTTTATCTATCCAGCACAATGATTTTACATTAGTTCCATGGTCAACCCATGATATCCTTAGCAGCCATCTGTAGATCCACATTTCAAAAACTTTGATTCTCTTTTCAGATGCTTTAGTCAATGTCCAAGCTTTGACTCCATATAGAAACACTGGGAATACATAACATCTCACTATTCAGATTTTGTAGTGAGAGTTAGATTTCTTTTTGTTGTTATTCAGTCGCACAGTCGATTCCGACCCATTGCGACCCTATGGACCATTGCCTGCCAGGCACCTCTATCCTCCACCATCCTCCTCAACCCACCTAGCTCTGTGCCCATTGCATCAACAATACCATCTGGCCATCTCATCTTTGGTCGCCCCCTTCTTCTTTTGCCCTTCACCTTTCCCAGCATCAAGGCCTTCTCAAGTGAATCCTCTCTTCTCATTTGATGTCCAAAGTACTTTACCTTCATCTTTACTATTTGACCTTCTAAGGAGCAGTCAGGGTTGATTTATTTTAGGATCAACTTATTTGTTCTCCTCGCTGTCCAGGGGACTCTCAAAACTCTCCTCCAACACAACATTTCAAAGGCATCTATTCTTCTGCGCTCAGTTTTCCTAATGGTCCAGCTCTCACAACCATACATTACCACCGAGAATACAATTGCTTTGACGATGCAAATTTTTGTTTGCAAGGTGATGTCTCTACTTTTAACTATGTTCCCCAGGTTTCTCATAGCTTGTCTCCCAAGCATCAGTTGCCTTTTATTTCATGGCTGCAATCTCCATCTGCAGTGATCTTGGATCCTAAGAAAGTAAAATCTGTCACTGCTTCTACTTCTTCCCCATCTATTTTCCAGGGACTGATAGGGCCTGTTGCCATTATCTTGCTTTTCTTGATGTTGAGTCTCAAGCCAGCTTTTGCACTCTCTTCTTTCAACCTAAGCAGCAGTTTAATAAACGTCCCATTTTTATGAAGGTGGATCTTGCTTTTTCTATTTGTATTTTAATCTCTGCCTTTGGATTCCAATTTTCATTTAACATACTCCCAAAATATACAGTGTTATCCACTCTTTCAATTTCATGTGTTCCTTCCATTAACTCATGGATTCAAAAAATGCCTGGAGGTGGAGATAAGTTTGTCTGTAGCCTATTGCCACAGAACCAACCAACTCCTTCTGAGTTAAGTAAAATCCTAACTTGTTTCATTTGGCATAAGCTCTTGTGGCCTGCAGAGACACCTCAAAGACTGTCTCATCTTATTTGTCATAAGAGGTTAAACAACACCTTATGCCAAAGAAAATGTATTATTCCCCATAGGGGGGGCCAACCCTTGTTTTTGGGACTTCAATTCTCAGAAGCCTAAGTCAATTCCCTAAAGCACTGATCTGCCAATGTACTGACTCAGGCTTCTGGTAATTGAAGTCCAAAAACCAAAGGTTAGCCACCTCTGCAAGGTGACCCTGCTAGCACCATTGGGTAGCTCAATGTTTTAGGTATCTAACTGCAGAGCTCGAGGTTAGGAGTTTGATTCCACTATTTATCCTCCTGGGAGAAAGAGCCTTTGTAGCTTTGGGCAAACTGAACAGTCCCAAGATAGGGTAAAACATTTTTATGTGTTCTCTGCCTAGAAAACCTCAGAAAGAGTTGGCATAAATTAGAATTGACTTAATGGCATTCAATTGTTTTAAAGTGTCCCAAGAAGATCAGTAGTAAAAAATTACATTGCTAGTCATTCAAGCTCCACAAAAGTAGAAAATGGGAAGTTAAGTTCTTGACAGAGATGGGCTATGATCTGGAATGCAGTTATACAGTGTTTGATAACCATTTACTTCCCAAACTTTGAGGAAGTTTGAGCCAAAATCCTGATAGGAAGGATAGCATATCTGGGACCCTTCCTTGAGTCGTACCATACTGGAACTGCAGTTGTAGATCTGGAGGTGGTTCCATCTGTCATCTTGTTAAGCCTGCATTTGAGTTAAAAAAATTAATAGCTAAGGTTTTGCAACAGATGGCCATGAAACCTCTGCTTCAAACCTTCTGAAGAAGGAAAGTCTACTAGCTTCCAAAGCACTTGATTCCACCATTGAATAAGCTCTTGCCATGAAAAAATGTTTCTCCAATATCATGCCAGATGGGTCTATTCTAGAACTTGAAGTCCAGTTCAGAGAAGATACAGGAGTTAAAGTTAAATTTCTCCTTTCTGAACTTTCAATAAATCCATTGGTTTCTGTCCCACATTCTTGCTCATCCTTCTCACTAACATCTCCTTATATACCTCAAGATGGCTATGATATTATTTATCAGACTTCTTGTCTGCAGGATAAACGTGCCAATGCCTTCAACCACTCCTTAAAGATCTGAGCATCCAGAAATTTTCTCCCTCTCCTCTGGACATGTTGCCCCTTTCTTGATGCAGTTGTCTTCTGTTGACAAATACATCATCCAAAATACTACTCACTGGTGTTCTGAAGAATACTAGCAGGTGGAGAGAAACTCTGTTCAACAGTTCCAAATTTGATGCCTGTTTTTTGAGTTCCCTGGACACTGTGAGAAATATGTCACTGAAACAAATGGACATATCCAACAGGATTCTTCTTGTGTTCTCATACTGCCTGCTCAAATTCTTTGCTAGTGTTGGAAGTCTACTGTAAAGTCCAACACCATTTCTTTCCAGCCTACCACCATGATATCACCAGCAGTATGACCATAGAACCAACTGCCTTGAGAGATGATGAGGGCTCCAACAGTGTAGGCGTTCAAGAGCAAATTGGACAGCCATCTGTTAAATCTGCTTTGATTCAGATTCCTGCATTGAGCAGTGGGTTGGACTCAATGGCCTAAAGGGCCCCTTATTCCAACTCAGGGATTCTGTAAGTCAAGTAGATGTCTTCAGTCCTCAGACTGGGAGGAGGAAAGATCTTGTCCCAGTATGATTCTGTAGTACACATAACATGTACCTGGAGGTTTCGATGCCATTATTTCTGTCACATTTTTTTAAAAGTATCCCATAATCAAAACCTTGTTGAACAGCTGGGTTTTTCTCTTTCTTTCTACCTTTCTTTATTTCATCCTATGTATTTTAGCAAAAAGTGGGGTGGGGGAGTGGGGGGGAAGAGGGAGGAAAAGCACCAAAGGGAGGTAACAGAAAGAGTTGAACAATGCCACTTTTCCTTTGCAATGCAGTTAAGAGTGGTAATTTGCAGCCTGCTAAAATAATCACACTAATTTCATAATTGTTCGGTGGAGAAAAAACCTACAGGTTTGCTAGATTAAGACTACTTTGCCTCTCTGTGTGTGTGTGTTTGTGCATGCATGGGGAAAATAACACTATAGCACCCAATGCAAAGTTTCGACCCTTTATGCACTAAGAGTCTCCCCTTGCAATCAAAGGAGTTTACGTCGGTGTTGACTTGATGTGGTCACCAGCTCTGCCAGATTCAAATAATTGTCACCGGGTGCAGTTTTAACCATTGTTTCCCGTACACCCCTTTCTCAATGTCTTCTGGGGTTGGGTGTTTTTGCTCTCCTCCCAAACAACAAAACAACTTCAAGACATGGAGGAAAGAGCTGTGGTTTGCTTGCTGCCTTTGTGCGTTCGAAGGTACAAAGCAGTAAAGGAGAAAGAAAGACACCAACCACCCACTTGTAGATTAATAATTACTCTTCTGAATGCTTCTAAATTAAATAAGTGTTTTTAGCCACATGACTTTCAAAAGGTTTGGGCTTTTCTTTCCCCTTTCCTTTCTTTCCTTTTCTTTTTGGTTTTGTTTTCTGTACAAAGAACAGATTTGAAATAGTTCTGAAACACATCATTTGGAAGCAGCTTACGGATCTTTTTTCCCCTCCCCTCTTTGCTTTTCTCTTGGACGGCTTAACCTGACAAAAGTCTTCCCTTGCTCCTGCCGGAGCCTGGTATTCAGCCACAAACAAATCTTCATCCTGTGTAGAGGCTCTCAAACAATGTATGTAACACAACGGTGGAGGAAAGGTGTTTGCCATTTTGAAGAAAGTATCTACTTAAAGTGTGTGGGAGACATTGCTGTGACGCTAGGTCAGGGATGGCCAACCTCAAGGCTCCCGGTGTTCTTGGACTTCAATTCCCAGAAGCCCATGTCAGCACTCCTGCTGATTAGGGCTTCTGGGAATTGAAGTTCAAGAACATCTGGAGCACCAAGGTTGATCATCCCTGCGCTAGGTGCATCTAAACCTCCAATTGGTGTTGTATTGGGGGGACACTGTCTACCAGAGTTTGTTGAGCTGGGCTCAACACATTGTTTCAATGGTGCCATTTCCTATTTTCTCGATCCTTTACTGAATCAAAATCCCAGTTTTGACCGACAGCTCTGGGCAAACCTAAACGGCAAGTGTGACAGTTAATTCCTGGAAGTTCATGCAGCAATTTTTAAAAAGAGGAAGAAGCAGCAGAGGAAAATCATACCTTTGAAGCAACTTTCTTTGATGGAGGAATGTTCAAGTTTTCTTAGGGAACGTGAAAGCTTATGATGTTATATCTCCATAAGAGAACTGTCAGAAAGGTGTCCCAATGCATTATATTTGGAAATATGTTGTGTATTAAGCCAAGATCTCCATGAATTCTGAACCTCTGTGAACTGTTCTCTTCACTCCTCCAATTCAAGACCTCTTCAGCTAATTGACCATAGCTTTCTACTGTAGCTGAAGTGATACATGATGGCTGTCCAGTGGTAACAATTTAAGATTAAAAAACAAACAAACCATGGTTCAGAGTGAATGTAAGGTCCTGGTTGGTCCCATTCCTAGCAACTTTTGTGTCTTGGTTAAGGCATAATGGTCGACTATTTCAAATTAGCCTAGCAAATCTTACAGCCTGAGAAAGTACAATAGGAGATCAAAAGACTCTCTACATGTCTTTAGTTTAGTAAGCTAATGTATGTATATCTTAACTACGCTAATGTGTGTAGTGGTTAGTATATTTGTGAATCCAGCAGAACTGTTCAATTGTGTCTGGATAGGTAGTGGTATAAACTTGATGTCATCTCATGTGAAGCAACTGGGTTTTGTGTTTGTGGCTTGTGTTGCATCTCGGGACAACAGCTTTGAAAAGCTGGCCAGGCTAGCTAGAGGTCTCGGGCAGTTGTACTCCAATAAGAAGTAACTTTTCCAAACTGCAATGGATATTATTTCCCTTTGACCTTTACTGCCCATTACTTGGTTCTGTTTCTTCTAATCATATGACTCACAGTGACATGTTACCCAGAAGAACATTTTTATGGCCCGATTGAGGGACAGTTTTTATTATTTCATTTATTTAGATTTATATACCGCCCCAATCAATAGACTCTGGGCAGTGTACACAGTCCAGTGAACACCTCACTGGCTGCTCAACAAAACTTAAAACCAATATAAAAACAGTAAAAAGCCCTTCAATAAAGCCAATTACAAGAGGGGGGGACATCAGATGAGCCAGAAAGGAATTAAAAATGAAATCATCATTAAAAATGAAATCACAACCAATGTTTTTTGGGATCGTAGATCACACTTCTTACTTAAGCCAAGGCGTGCTTCTTGCTTTCGAACTGCTAGTTTGGTAGGAGCTGGGGCAGGTGACAGGAGCTCACTCTATCATGCAGCAGTTGGGTCTCTAACTGCTGACCCAACATCCTTCCAGACATCAACATCTGGTCTATGGAACTCCCTGCCAGAAGAAGTGGTGACAGCTGTCAGTCTTGACAGCTTTAAGAAAGGATTAGACAAGTTCATGGAGGACAAGGGTATCAATGGCTATAATTATATGGATACCTAAGGACAACCTCCAGGTTGGAGAGATAGGCAGGATATCTCTCTATGCCATTTCCAGAGAATCCTAAGCGGGTGAAGGCATCTGCTTTGGAATACCCTGAAGCAAATGGTGAGCCACTGTGTGAGACAAAATGCTGGACTAGATGGGCTGTGGCCTGTTCCAGCAAGGCTGTTCTTATGTTCTTATGTCTTAACCACTAAGCCACCAGGGCCCTCTAATTACAAATTTGCTAAAATACTTTTTAAAATTTTTTTGATTGCAACTGCACAATATTTCGCTGCATTAAACAGTATAATTGTAGGGCATTTACATCTGATACTACACCTGTAAATTTTCCTGCTTTTTTAAAAAAAGGTGACAACGACATTGTGAATAATATGTATGAAACTGAGGCAGACCTCTTAGCAGGCGAGAGCGCAGAGGAAGAGACTGAAGACAGCATTATGTCACCCATCCCTGTTGGACCTACGTCTCCTCTTCCTACCGGCGAGGATTTCAACCCCAAGGAAGGCTCACCCTACGAAGTGCCCGTCTACATCCCTGATGACATTCCAATTCCACCAGACTTTGAACTAAGGGAGTCCTCCATTCCAGGGGCTGGGCTTGGCATTTGGACCAAAAAGAAGCTTGAAATTGGGGAGCGGTTCGGACCCTACATGGCATTCCCGGGGAGTACGTTGAAGGACACGAACTTTAGATGGGAGGTAAGATGACTGGCATTGAATTTTTTTTGTCTTATTTGCAATGAAGTTTTATATTTGAATGGCCCGTTGGGCTGGAAGGAATAGGGAGAAGGAGTTTTATGAAAGTTGGCCTCTATTGTGCTGTGTTTGTTTATGCTTATTAATCTCTTCAGCCATTCTGCCTTGATTCTCCACCTCTCTGTATGATCTTATTCTACTGTGAGCACATGCAGAATTTATGGGACCATCTTTTACCCCACTAGGTGAGAGCCTTGTTGAGGCACGTGGGCTTGAGCAGTCTAACTAGGCAGTATTGCCCATCTCTTGTCAATGATAGTAGGCCAGGACTAAAACTCACCAAAGCATCCTATGTCGGATCCCTTGGGCAAGGTAAAGCAGAGGGCACACGTCATGGTCTGCCTAGCCAGTGGGTGATGTGATATCCAAATGACTTGAATGACCATTTGCATGTGAAGAATGCCGTTGCGGAGATGTCTACTAATGTGTGGACTCCTCACTGAATAATGACTCCATGGTATCCAAGGTATCTTTTACCCAGGAGTGAGTTAATTACAGCCCTTAAAGTAAAACTGACTTAGAATGATAGAGTAATTCAGTTGCAAGGGGCCAATGAGACCTGCTCAATGCAGGAATCTGAATCAAAGCAGAACTGACAGGCGGTGGTCCATTTTTTTCCTTGAATGCCTCCAGTGTTGGAGTGCTCACCACCTCCAGAGAAGATTGGTTCCATTATTGTACCACTCTAACAGTTAAGTTTTTTCTGATATTTATCCTGTATTTGTCTTCCTGTAGTTTCAGCCCATTATTATGTGCCCTGCTGTCTGGGATGGTGGAGAACAGATCCTGCCCTTCCTTCCTCTTTATGATTATATTTCAGATATATTTGAAGAGTGTGATCATCATATTCTCTCTCAATCTCCTCTTCTCAAGGCTAAACAAGCCCATTTCCTTCAGTCTTTCTTCATAGGGCTTGGTTTCCAGTCTAACTAGCTAATGCTGTAAAGCAATGCCTCAAGCTCTGGCTGGCTTGGCTTTGACCAGTGGATTTAGCAGCAATATCCTGGCTAGTGTGTAACCTCAGAGGGATGCTATACCCAGATTATTGTAGGATATGTTAATGGCCTCCAATTAGCACTGGTCAAAGGGCAACTGGCCAAGTTCCAATCTATTCCTTTTAGCCAGTAAACCTAAGGTTTGGTATGTTGCCATAGCACTGATTCTGAAGTGTTTTGGGTTGGATTGCTGTAACATGCTCTATATGGGACTGTCTTCAGAATCTGTTTGGCATCTCTGAATGATGCAAGATGTTACAACCATGCTGTTGGCCCAATCTGGTTATATGGAATACTATCTGATAACCCAGCTTCGCTCGGGTTTTTTTTTTAAACGTAGGCCAGCCTTTCCCTTTTGGAAACGTCATGGGGTGTATGTGGGTCACTCGTGCCACCCTTCCTCCATCTCTCTCTTCCCTCACCCATCCCGCTTCTCCATCGACGGTCACTTACAGTGCTGTTCTCGCATGCCCATTTGTCATCCACCTACTGTGAAACCTACAGCTGATCTCATATATATATATATATATATATATATATATATATATATATATATATATATATATATATATATATATATATATATATATATATATATATATATATATATATATATATATATATATATATATATATATATATATATATATATATATATATATATATATATATATATATATATATATATATATATATATATATATATATATATATAAGAATATATATAAGAATATATATAAGAATTCATACCCCTAACACAGAATTATATATAAGAATTCATACCCCTAACACAGGGGTTCCCAACCTAAGACCTGTGGGCTGGATCAGGCCCCTGGTACCATTTCATGTGGGCCACCACCCACATGAAGGGCATTCAAGAAACAAAATGGCCACACCTTTGAAGCTGTTGGGACAAAATGGCTACCCCCATCATGCAGGTAGGGTAAAATGGCCATCCAGCCCTCAAAGCTGACTGAGAGAGCATGACCCAGCCCCCGTCTTGAAAGGGTTAGGAACCCTTGCTCTAAAAGCTTTTCAATCCATTTCCAGGCAAAGCTGAAAGTACTGGTTATGATTTATAATATGAAGTTGGTCTGAAATATTTGACCCTCATCAGGGGTTTTAAGGGAGTCTTTTCACTTTACCCCCACCTACCACTCTTTTAACTCTGGTGAGGTCTCAGGAGAAGGCCTTCTTCATATCTTTTCTTCCCTGCAAGAAAAACTAGATTGACCCTCTTTCCCATGTCCTTCTGCATTAGGCACGATTTTTGCCCCAGGTTAACTGAGGATGAAGGTGGATGTTGTATGTCTTCTTCTTGCTGTTATGTTTTTAAATGGCTTTTAAATTGTAGCAATTTGGACTTGGTTTTTAAAGTATGTTTTTTAAAATTAATTATTCTGGTTCTCTTTATTGAGATTTATTGGAAGCTTTTTAGCTATACCTGTTTTAAAATTCATATTTTAAAGGAGAAATGTTGGATGGAAACATTAAAAAAAACTCTATGACACTGGTTCTGGATGGCGTTCTTGGGCTAACAGTACTTCCTGAATGGTTCTACAAGCTAGTGCTGGACCTCCCATGGTTGAGAGGGCTATTTTAGTTCCTAGCTTAGTGGAGTGAATCTAGCAAAATAAGCAAGCAATGGTTGGAAGACTCAGCTCTCCATATTCATTTCATCGAATTTGCATTTGAATTTCTTAGGCACAAAATATGAGGGCTCTTTCACAATGTGCAGAGCATAGTACGCTCAGTTCAACCTTCAGAATTCCAGTGCAAACATATGGCTAAACGTTTCCAGCCAGGGTCTGGAGACTTGTCCTATACAAATTTTCTTCAATGCTGGGTATATGCATGACTTTTAATGGACATTGGGAAAATGCTACATTTTCTAAGAATATTTGTCTGTATTCCTCTCTGAGCAGTCAAAAAGTGATTTGTGTGTGTGTGTGTGTGTGTGTGTTTGCTTCCTGTTCTGTGTAAAATTCAGGATGAACATACATTATAGATCCATGATTTGTCAGATTTAATTCCACAACTAATATCCATGAAACAGTGCTGTTTTGGCGAATCTCTTCTCAACATACAGTGCAAGGCATCAAAAGCAAGAACTGGAAGGAACTTGTAGCATTTTTTTCCTTTTCTGGAAGTAGACCTTCAACAGTTGAGGTACCTAGCTGGTACTGGTGGTGCTTCTGGGCTGAATAATGTCCAAAGATGTGTATGTTCTGTGGGTGAAACAGAAAATATCAGAAGATGTTCAGGAAAAACACATCCTCTTAAGTGTTTACATTCTCTTGTATATGTGGTTTGTCCACTTTTTTAGTTTACATTTCTGCTGCCCATATAAATCTGTTTCATGCATTCCCTTGCCAGGTAACATTCATTCTAACTGTGCTGGCAGGCTAGAGGGTTTCCTCTTTAAATGGTGAAATGGAGATATTTTCATAGGGGACTACGTTAGTCACTCGCAATGAAACCAGCAACAGTGGAAGTATCTAACCGATTGCTCACCCGTCTGTGTGCTTGCGCCATGAAACGGCCCACAATTTTCATATCTTAAACATGATGCATAAACAGATTAGTGTGGAATAGCCAGCATGGAAATCTTTAAGGTTCTGTTTTCTCCACATTGGATTTATTTCAAGCCTCAAATCGGTACATTCCACAAAAATGGAGCGAGACTAAATTGTCACCCAAATACATTTTACAAATTTTATGGGTACAGCTATTCTCAGCATGGGGAAAACTCAAGTTGTAATATTTTTTTGAAGATGAGATCATTAAGGCTTCACCCAAATTCATCACTAATATGTTCAATACACAGGGATTCAAGCCTACATGTTTACCATTTAAGTAATAAAAGCAGTGAAAGTGAACGGATAGATCTGTCAGTTTTGGTTTCTTCCACATTTCTATTTTTAAAAATCTCACATTATTTCTGGCCTCAGTAGGAAGAAGTCAGTGATTCCCCCCCCCCCCCCTATGGAAATGAAACATAACTGCAGGAGATCCTCAGCCATCATTTCGGTGGGAATTTCTATAGGCACCTGGCCCTCCCTTGGACCTATACCAAAAGCATAAGCTATCTGGGTTCAGAGTTTCTGTGATGCTGGCAGAGGAACTGAGCTTGGGTGCCCAGCATCAAAGATGAATCTAGTGGCCAGCAGGATGTGGATCTTGAACCAGAAACACAGAACCCAAATCAGCTAAAAAATATCTTCTGTTTATCCAATTTACCCCAAAATACAGAGCATATGCTAGAACAGTGTTGGCTAACCTTGGCACTTGAGGCATTCTTGGACTTCAATTACCAGAAGCCCAAGTCAACACTCCTGCTGATCAGAGCTTCTGGAATTGAAGTTCAAGAACACCTGGAGTGCCAAGGTTGGCCAACACTGTGCTAGAAGATCGGGTCAGGACGTTTTTTTATAGTTAGCATGTGTTTAAAATGGGGAGGATGCAGGGGTCCAGTGAAGACATTCATGTTAATCTTGAAACATAGGCATGAATCCAAATGCTGCTTCCATGACAACACTCCACCCAAAATAAAAAAATAAATAAAAATAAACACCACACCCTGATTTCTTGGCAGATTTTAACTGAGAAAGCTCCGTGTCCTCTCTAGTGGGCATAATAATTAATAATTTAATGTAAGAAATTATTTTTGGTTGAAAGGATTTTTGCAGAAGAAACTCCGCTCAGGGGACACCCAAATGAAGCTCCTTTCATGTCCTCAAGAGCTGGGACAGAGACTGGCGCTCAATTTGTCATGCAATGCCCGGGTCTTGAACTGCCGACTTGCCAGCCTTACAGCTTACTAGGCGAGCTTCTTAACTACTGAGCTACTGCAGCTCCAGTGGGCATAAATCAGTCTCTGTTGGTGGCAGAGGTGCCCCCCAAAACCAATATAAGATATTGGGGACTTTTACAGCCATTGTTTAAAAAAAACAAATTAAATTGAGAGTGTATTTAGTAGAACTTTGTCAGAGTAACAGGGACAGGGCTGTAGCCAGAGGGGCGGGGTGGGGGCAAAACAAGTGACTTGTTCCGCCCCCCAACCCACCTCGTGGTGCCAATGTTATATATGTGAGTGTGACATTGTTGCTCCTCCTGAAAAAAAATTGCCCCCCCCATGAATGAATGAATGAATGAATGAATGAATGAATGAATGAATGAATGAATGAATGAATGAATGTCTAGAATCCTGGCTATGGTCCTGAACAGGGTCAAACTGAGCCACATCACACATTAGGTTTCTAGTCTTGGACTTTGTCCTCTAGTTCAACTGTCTTGTTTTTCTTTTAGTTGTCCTTTGTCTATGACAATTAGTTCCACACCTTACTATCTACTATCCAGTCTTGGACTGTGAAATATTGTGGGAATGGATTATTTAATATTGACTCAGATAAACCAAACCCTCTGTCTTTTTCACTGTCTCCAAAAAAGATGAATGGGGGTGGGGGGAAGGAAACGTTGCCGAATCTCTCAACTTGGCATTCCACTACATTTAACAAAGATGCCTTAAAGAGGTCCTTTTTGCCCTGGGATGTTTCTACCACACATCTCATAACCTCTGGAATGTTTGATTAGCACTACCTTCCAAAGTCACTTGTGGAAACATCTCTCTTTCCTATATCCTTTTTTTTCTTTTTTGCAGTCTTGGAAAAATTGGTCCTTTCCAAGAAGGGTGTGGACATGAGGCTGTCTTGGATTTGCACGCATTAAATATATTTTATGAGCTACATGGAAACACCTTGCGGAATGAAGGAAAACATTCCTTACAGAAGGCAGTATGTCAAAAATGGGAGTGAGTGTGGGGAATGGCAGAGGATGTGTTTGCTGTAACCTCCCACCCCACCCCAAACAGATCTATGGCTTTTTAAGTTTGCTCACACAATTTATTGAACAACTTACTCTAATCTTAGGCTGCTCATCTGCCTGATTTCACGTGGACCAGAGAACAAAATGGAGTTTAATATCTGGTAAAGTAAAGTAAAGTAAAGTAAAGTAAAGTAAAGTAAAGTAAAGTAAAGTAAAGTAAAGTAAAGTAAAGTAAAGTAAAGTAAAGTAAAGTAAAGTAAAGTAAAGTAAAGTAAAGTAAAGTAAAGTAAAGTAAAGTAAAGTAAAGTAAAGTAAAGTAAAGTAAAGTAAAGTAAAGTAAAGTAAAGTAAAGTAAAGTAAAGTAAAGTAAAGTAAAGTAAAGTAAAGTAAAGTAAAGTAAAGTAAAGTAAAGTAAAGTAAAGTAAAGTAAAGTAAAGTAAAGTAAAGTAAAGTAAAGTAAAGTAAAGTAAAGTAAAGTAAAGTAAAGTAAAGTAAAGTAAAGTAAAGTAAAGTAAAGTAAAGTAAAGTAAAGTAAAGTAAAGTAAAGTAAAGTAAAGTAAAGTAAAGTAAAGTAAAGTAAAGTAAAGTAAAGTAAAGTAAAGTAAAGTAAAGTAAAGTAAAGTAAAGTAAAGTAAAGTAAAGTAAAGTAAAGTAAAGTAAAGTAAAGTAATCATCTTCCTAACCCTTGTTTAAAGTGCAAAAAGCCGGGGTGAAAGCAGGATTAATCCTATCTGTTTAGGCATAAGTCTTGATCTTTGTACTGGCTCAGTGGTTTAGGTATCAGACTGTGGAACTAGAGGTTGAGAGTTCAATTCCGTACTGTGCTTCTTGGGCAAAGAGCCAGTCTAGGCACTCACAGAAAGGGTTGTCTTGTCAGAATTGACTTGATTGACTTGATGGCATACAATTATATTAAGAAGCCCCAAGACTATCAATAGTTTAAAAAACATTGCTGGTTTAAATACTAACGGGTCCTCCTCCTCCTCTTCCTTGTTCTTCTTCCATGTCAAGTTCAAACCTTGAACTGCCGAAATGATGCCACCTTATTGGCTTTGTCATTGGCCAAACCCCAATCCTC
The DNA here is from genome assembly GCA_035047305.1 of Bradypodion pumilum. Classification (NCBI taxonomy): domain Eukaryota; kingdom Metazoa; phylum Chordata; class Lepidosauria; order Squamata; family Chamaeleonidae; genus Bradypodion; species Bradypodion pumilum. The sequence continues at coordinate 8,329,056 of JAWDJD010000016.1, read as the reverse complement.
ATCAGTATAAGTTTCTGGTAGTAATTGGTAAACCAGCAAACGAGGTGGGTTCTGTATCTCTCCACATTTACACAGTGTATTATTGTCCACAAGCAGCCCATACTTGTGCATGTTACATTTACATTTAGGCAGTTCAACCCTCAGCCTATTCAGGGTCCTCCAAGGATCCACACTAGGTCAAATGAAAAGTTTTTATCAACAGATAAAAAAGTCTAAATCTAAGGGGGCAATGAAAGCTCGTGTGGTGTAGTGCATAGAGTAACGGACTAGGACTCAAGAAGCTTCAGTACTAATCCCTACTCGACCACAGAAGCTCACTTACTATGTGGAACTGGTAACAACACCCCTTAAATATCTCACTTAATTTGGAAGACCTTTTAGGGAAGGGGTTCCCAACCTATGGCTCGCAGGCCATACTCGGCCCATGACACCATGACAACGGCCCAACCCGTTGCCACCTCTGCCACACCTGGAAGTGGAAGTGGGGTCATTTACATCAGCCGTAAAACATGTCCACACATCTGTAAACCCACCCACAGCTGTCATAAATTCAGAAGTGGGTGCATTCATGACAGCCATAAATGTGCCCACTTCCACTTCTGGGGTTTGTGTGGTCAGACCCATGGCGTAAAAAGGTTTGCCACCCATGTTTTAGTGTCACTAATAGTTACAACTTAACAACATACAGCCACAACAAATGTAAGATCAAATTTTATTTTTATCCTCAATTAAAACATATTAAGACCCTTGTCACCCTTTTCAAAACATGTCAAGACCCCAGCCACTGAGCAATGTTTTGCTCACACATTACAGCAAATAAGCAGGTTTTTTTTCCACTTGCTTGTTATTGTTGTGTCAACAGCAGCATTAGCAGGGGAAACATTTTTGACTTACATTTTGTCAACAAAATACAAGTTTTAGGTTTAAAGGAACGAACACTTTCATAATTTTGTTTTAAAAAGAGATTCACTCATTCAAAAGGGAAAAAAACCCTATACGAGGACTTTCACAGTCTTGCTCAAGGGAGAAAAATGTTACTTTCCCCCTCATCATCATCTGGAGCAAATAATCACAGCTTTATGTTCCTGCCCGAATTCAATGTGATGCTCAAGGTAGCTTAAAGGTTTCATGGAAAGAGTGTCCTCTGGGCATTTATCAGACTTCCAGCAGCTTATTGGGGTGACCTGTGAAGTCAGGAATTTGCACTTCTGAGAATTGCATGAATGCATTAGGTTCAGCCTACCAAAGTTGGAGTATTTCTATATTGGAGAACTGGTTAGAACTCATGGGTTTTCGTTATGGATAAATCATTTGTTCATTCATTCAACCAACCAACTACCCATCTAGTAAAAATACTGCTTTGGGCGACTCACAATGTAATCACATGTAACAATAAATAAATTCTGTGTCAGAAATTACTCTGGGTTGAAAGGATTTTTGCTGGGGAAACTCCGCTCAGGGGACGCCCGAATGAAGCTCCTTTCATGTCCCCAAGATCCATCATGCAGCACTTGGGTACTGAACCCCAACCTTCCAGTCTTCAAACTCAGGGTCTTAACCACTAAGTCACTGCAGTACTACTATGTGTAACAATATAAATAAGAGAAATATAATAAATCACAGGTTACAAACAACAGAAAAAACCATAAACGTAGCCTTAACAAAATAAGGTAAGTAGTAGGAAAAAAATAACTGGCAGCAGCACCATAATATGACTTAGTTATCATTCATCATCCTGGAACCTAATCAAATGAGTTTTCAATAATTTCTTAAAGATGTTCTTGGATGAAATCAATTGCTTGGACCCATTCCAGTCAGGTTTTAGGCCTCATCATGGCACTGAGACCACATTGGTCATACTGCAAGATGACCATTTCCAGCAAGCAGACAGGGGAGCTTCATCTCTCTGGTGCTCCTGGATCCCTCAACGGCTTTTGATACTATTGACCACGGTGTCCTCCTGGGATGCTTATTGGGGCTGGGGATGTGGGCACTGTATACAGTAGTTCCACTCCTTCCTTGATGAGCAGTCCCAGAGAGTTCATCTCGGGGAGAGTGTTTCGGCACCTTGGACCCTCTAATGGGATGTCCCACAGGGTTCGATCATCTCCCCATTGCTGTTTAATATTTACAGTACATGAAGCCATTGGGAGAGGTCATTGGGAGATTCAGGGTTTGGTGTATCCAATATGTAGATGACACCCAACTCTATCTCTCCTTTTCATCGACTGCAATGGATGCAGCCTGATGTCTTTACGAGTGCCTTGACTCAATAATTTATTTATTTATTTTATTAAATTTATATCCCGCCCTACTCAACCCAAGGGTGACTCATAATGGTATGGACCAGGGCTAATAGGTTGAAAATGAACCCTGACAAGACAGAGGTTTTGATGTTTGAGAGGCCGTCTGCCCAACTGTGAGGCCTGGTCCCTACCTTGGATGGATCTATTCTTATCCCTAGGGCCCAGGTCAACAATCTAGGGGTTATTATAGACCCATTGCTCTCATTGGAACAACAGATAGTGATGGTGTCCAAAGCTGATTTTTTCCAGCTTCAGCAGATTGCGCAGTTACACCCCTACTTGGATAGGCAGTCTCTCATAACACTGACCCATTCATTGGTAATCTCACAGATTGACTACTGTAATGCTCTCTACATGGGGCTGTTCTTATGTCTGATACAGAGATTACAGCAGGTCCAGAATGCAGCAGCCAGGCTGGTGACAGGTTTAAATAAATTTGATCTTATTTCCCTAGCCTTGGCAGGCCTGCACTGGTTACCTGTTACCTAATGTGTCAGATACAAGGTATTAATTTTATCAAACAAGGCCCCATATGGTTTGGGACCTTTGCTATCTGTTGGAGCATCTCTCTCTCAGAACAACCCCCTGCATCACACTTATCTACTTGCATCACAGTCGGCACAGCTCCAGGTGCCAACCCTGAGGACGGCTCGAAAGTCTTTAACCAGAATTAGAGCCTTCTTGGTGGCGGCACCAATGCTGTGGAACACACGACCGGTGGAGCTACGTCAGGCCCCATCACTAGCTAGTTCATAAAACAACAACTAAAAACACTCTTTTTTTTTAAAGGAGGCATTTCAAGGCATTGTCACCTTATCAATATTAGCCAGTTAGGTTCAGTCCTGATGCTATCAATTATTTTAGTTTAGTTTATTGAGGTATTTGTTGGGGGCGGGTTTTAATTTGTTGTGGATATTTCTGTTATTGGTTTCTCTGCTTGTTCACTGCCAAGAGTGATATAACACCCAGATGGGCAGTATAGAAGTCCAATAATAAATAAATAAATAAATAAATAAATAAATAAATAAATAAATAAATAAATAAATAAATAACTGAAGAAATGAAGAAATGAAGAAATGAAGCTAACTGTGTAACTTGATGCAATGCATTCCGCAGGTAGGGGGCTGATTTGATTTGAATTTATATACCGCAGTTTTCTGCCCATGGGGTGACTCAATGCGATTTACAAATTACAAGTTCACAAGTTACAGCATTTAAAAAAATCACAAAAAAATACAACATGTCACAGTGCAATACAGTAAATACAACAAAGTACAGTTACATAATAAAAATATTCAATTCAAAAAAAGGTACAAAGCCTTAGCTCACGTTATAGCCAGGCCCGGGCTAAACACAAAGTACACCTCCCCAAGCCAATGGGGAAGAAATAGAAAGTCCTCGGGTGCAGCAGCATGTGCACCTGTCTCCCATCTCCGGAACATTGGTGTGGCTCTGGAAAGACCCCCAAGGTCCGTGATGTGGCATCTTTGTTGCCTTTTTCTCCCCTCCGGCCAGGCAGGGCTCGGAGGGTGCGGAGGCAGCGCGGCAGGCAACAGGTGCACCTGGCTCCCATCTCTGGAGCGTTGGTGTGGCTCCAGAGAGAGCCCCAAGGTCCCTGGTGCGGCGTCCTTGTCGGCTTATTCTCCCCTCTGGCCAGGCAGGGCTCGGAGGGGGCAGAGGCAGTGTGGCAGGCAACAGGCATTTGATTGGGACACTTCAAAATAGTTAAAGATTCCTTATGAACTTCACAAGGTGACAAGACGCCAGAAAAGACAACAGGCATTGCCAGTATGGTCCTGTCCTCTCTTGCTAGTTCTGAGAAGGTTTCTGCCTGTCTGCCTTAATTTCCCAGCTGGTTCTACTCCAACATAGTGAACACAGGCCTCATTTTTGGTCATTGTCTTCACTCATTATGGTGGTCATAGCAAATTTGTGAGATCAAACATTATAGACCACACTTTTCTGGGACACTTGAATTGCCAGGGAGTATATATACAGTATATATGTCTTTGTACCCAAGACTGGAACCCATAAATATCTTTAGCATCCTGAAATGACTTTTAAAGTCTTGGACATTTCCTGGAAGCTAGTGATTGTTTTGAACATTTGGTTTTTACCTCGGGGCAAACTTTGTCCTTGTTTTGTCCTTCTGAAAAAAGGCCTTTGTTTAATTTCTCACTTTCATGTTCCATATCTCCTCTGTTTGCTGAATGTTGTGCTTGCTTCAGTCCATTTCTATTATCTGTCACACAGGTTGTTGACTTTCTGAGATTGCGAATTTTGTGCTTTTTGCAGTGTACGTGAGAAACTTCCCTCTCTTCATGGGTTCTCGTCATGTTTCCCTCAAGTTTCCTTTTGTTTCCTTATCTCTTTCAGAGAGAACAAATCTTTGTCTTCCAGTTCCACCCCAACCCCACAACCTTCCTCATGTTTCATAAGATGATGATGATAAGTATGATAGCATTCACAGTAACAGTGGTATTCATAGCCAAATTAATGGTCGCCCTTGCTCGAAAGCCAGTCGTATCCAACTCTAGGGTTCAGTGCTCATCTATGTTTATAGCCAAAAAGCCAGTGTTGTCTATGACTGCAGACATTTCTGTGGACATGTGACAGGCATGCCTAGACACCGGAGTGCACGGAATGCTTTTTACCTCCCACCTATTTCTCTACTTGCAATTTCTTGCTTTCAAACTGCTAGGTTGGTAGGAGCTGCGACAGAGATGGAAGCTCACTCTGTTGTGCAGTACTTGGGTCTTGAATTGCTGACCTGCTGACCTTCCTGTCATCAAGTTCAGCATCTTAACCACCAAGCCGCTGCAATTATTAGGCATGCACAGAATCTCAATCCAAAATTTAGAAAAGCTGACTGAATTGGGGGCATTTGTGTAATGCTGTATTAGGTTGGTTCATACCTGTTAATCATCCCGATTTGGTCAGGAAAACCCCGTAATTTGACGTCCATTGACATCATAACCCGCCCCGCGCTGCCAAAACCCCGTAATTTGGCAGCGGGGGGGAAATGCTTTCTACGCATGTGTGGAAGCGCTACACCACTTGTGCAGCCCCTATGCAAGTGGCGTAGCACTTCCACGCATGCGTGGAAGGGGTAAAACACTTCCACGCATGCATGGAAGCACTACGCCGCTTGCGTAGGGGCTGCGCAAGCGGCGTAGTGCTTCTGCACATGCGTGGAAGGGGTAAAACCCTTCCACGCATGCGTGGAAAGCGACCTGCGCACAAGCGATGTGCACAGGTCCTGTTTTTCCAGAGCCGCGGGTTGACAGATATGGGTTGGTTGTCACCACAATAGAGCCTTAATATCCCATTAATCATCCAGTGGATTAAAAGGAATAGCCAGAAGAATTAGAAATTACTACTGTTAATTGAGTTGCTGCTGTCAAAGGGAAAGATGATTGATATCTGAACCCCCCATTAAAGGTCAAGAATTTTTATTAATACTCTTGCCAATGTGACACTAGAAGGAAGTTGCTCCACAGACCATTTTTCAGGGTTGTGAATCAAGAGGAATAATTTTAGTGCAATTCAGAAGGTGCTATCTTCTAGAGCATGGGATCCCAACCTATGGCCCACAGGCCAGCCCTGCAGCACCATTTCATGTGGCCCGCGTCACTGCCGCACTGGAAGCAGGAGCGGACACATTTATGACAGTCATAAATGCACCTGCAGCTGTCAAAAATGCGTTTATGACAGCCTTGGACATGTTTTACAGCAGCTTTTCAGCTGGGGGAAACCACCAGTCTGGCCTGCTCAGCTGTCTGGAGGACGTGGTCTGTCCCACGACATAAAAAGTTTTGAAACCCCTGTTCTAGAGGTCTGGAATACTGCCTTTTTTCATTATTCTTTCCATCATCATTATTTGCTAAATTTTACAGAAATATTATGATTGTGTGTATGTGTGTGACTATGTGACATAATTGTTATGTGGGCTTTGAGTTGATAGGTCACACACCTGGGCACTGCAGAATGCCATTCCGGATTGTAGCCATTTCCCACCACCTTGTAGGATATATTTTTTTAATGGAGAGCTGGAAATTCACAAATTTTGTCACAGAACTGAGAACAGAGCACGTTAGAACATCTAAAGGGTGCAGAGCAGATCAGCCCCAATTTAAATGTTATATATTATATTTAGATATATAATGAGTTGAGAGGCTTTCACACACACACACTAGTAATATTAATAGCAATAACAGCAATTTTCTCACCTCATTCCAACATCTATGGCACTGTTTCCCAAACTTTAGTTTGTGGACTTCAATTCCCAGAAGCCTAAGTCTATTCCCCAAGGCACTGGTCAGCCAGTGTACTGACTTAGGCTTCTGGGAACTGAAGTCCTTCATGGGGCATGTGCCCCACTTTGGGAACAACTGATCTATGGTTTTTCTGTACCGAAAGTTATTTCTTATTTTAAAATTTTAAATTTTTTAGATTTTTAAATTTAGGATTTTAGAATTTTAAAATTTTAAAATGTTTGAAATTTTAAAGTTTTGAAGTTTTTAAATTGTACTGTATGGTACTATCGTAATTGGTGTTTCTGTAGCTGTTTTAAATTAAGGGGTATGCCTTATTCGAGTTGATATATAGCAACCGAGAAATTTCGTTGTTCCTGAAAAGGGTCAGTTATCAGTATTTGCAAAGAGGAAATTCCTTAACACTCTTCTCTCTGTAACATCTCATTTGATGTAGGGGAAAATACCCAACGTGTAAATCTGAAGACAGTGTATATTCATACCTGTCAAGTTTTGGATTTGGAAATGAGGGAAATTTCCCGGCAAATACGGGATACTTGACAGCTATGCTTATCCTGTGCTGCCCTCCAATGGCGGCAATAGGGCATTGCAGTCTAATTAATAAGGGATGACGGTGGGAAAGAGGGTAAAATAAGGGGTTTTCCCGGGCAATAAGGGATACTTGACAGCTATGTGTATATTCTAAGTTTATCCACTCTTTCTTGACAGAGAAAATGTAGGCTAAAATACAGGAAGTTCTTTAGTTGTCTTCAGGCAATGGAATTTGATTTCTGTTAAACCTGCTTTTCCAAGTCTATTGCTCCCTTGCTTGCCGAAACTGAACGTCCAAGTCACGGCACCCCCAAAGTAAATCACAGCAATTTCCCCTGTCTTACCTTTGGAGCATTAGAAAACAAACTGTGTATTCATGCACAAGGATCCTAGATGATTCATTCAGTAAACAGTGATGTTAATCATCACATTGTTTATTCTGCTAATGAAGAGTGGCCTGCCAAGCAACATCCTAGAGATGAACATTACATAAAGACTCCTTGAGGGTTTCTCTTGCTGCTGCTTCTTCCGTGACTAGGCCAGATGTGAAAAATGAAGTTTCCTTTGGGGACTTTGTTCTGTAGTTCCTGAAATAATTGTTTAAAAATCCTTGATTCATAAGATTAAATCTGTTTTCATCTCAGCATGGGTAAACCCATTGAAATGAATGGTGCTGATGTGACTTTATCTGATTTCAGTGGGCTTACTCCTCACAGAGACAAAAAGTTGATTTAGTCATTGGCTTTGGACTCCTAAAGACAAGTGGGATTTTCATGTTTTTTCATAAGCAGGCAGGACCACTACCACTTTTCAAGCAAAAAATACTTATATTAGTAGTAGTGCATCTTTAAATTAAGCTTTGGCTATAATTCTGTTGGTGTAACGGTGCTCACAAGGGCAATTCCTCAAGCCATATGGGCAGTTTTGTAGTCTGTCTATCACACTCTTCCAAGTTGCAACTTTTTTATTTTCACCTGTAAAAGAAGTGGGGTGGCTCAAGTGGTTAAGATGCTGAACTCGATGTCCGGAAGGTGAAAGTTTGATTCCCAAATACTGCAGGACGGAATGAGCACCTGTCTTTGTCCCAGTTCCTAGCAGTTGAAAAGCAAGATATTATAAGTAGATAAACAGGTACCTTCCCTTTGGTGGGAAGGTAAACAGCGTTCCGTGTTGACCACGGAAACTTTGCAGTCATAGACAGCACTGGGTCTTTTGCTATAAACAGATGAGCACTGAACCCTAGAGTTGGATACGACTGGCTTTTGAGCAGGGGCAACCTTTACCTTTATATCTCCTGTGAGTCTTGAGAGGTCTTGCATTTGCGAGATCATTTTTTGCTGAAATTGTACAAATTGTGCAAATTATGCAAACCTATGAGATCTGCTACGTGGAAACTTTAAGAATCAGAACCCATGGGTGGGTAGGTTGCTAACATTTCCCCCCAGATCAACCAGCCTTTCCACGCTTTGTTTCAAAAAGATTAAGGATGTAACCAGTACTCACAAATGAAAAATTTCCAACCACTATGAGATGTGTTTTGTGCCTGCAAAAAGAGCAAAAAGGCTAGTACTTTGTTTGTTTTTGCTATCAGCGGCATTGGTAAACGAACCAAGAAGGAACAATCTGATTTTATATGCAAAACTTATTGACACACTTTTTTTGCAAATAACCACACCACTTTGCAAAGGGAAAAATGTGTTTTGTTCAAAAAATTTAATAGGAAAAATTCAACATACAAAAAATAATAATAATGGTGACATTTAGGGGCCTCTTCTGGTAATCCAATGTGTTTTCGACATAAAAATAACCTTGTGGAATGGGGGAAAAAAATCATATGTAGAGGTTTTACTGTATTCATCTCAAGCTGGAGGGGGGAAATAGCACACTTTTTAGTCCGTCAGGTCAGCCCTATCTCATTAAAAATTAATCACTTACCATAATTTTATACTCAATGTGGTGAAGTGGATAGATGAGTAGGCCTGGGTTCAAATCCCTGTCCAGCCATAGAACTAGTAAAAGCACTCATTAAATATCTCACTTATCTTGAAAGTCCTATTAAGCTAGCTGAAATTCAGTTCTGATTATATCACACATACCTATCCACATTTTGAGTGTTTTTGTTCTTAAGGTTTGCATCCAACTTAGGAACTTCAGTAAGAGGAGAATCTAACATAAATACACAGACACAGAATCCTATAACAGCTACACATCTTCTCCCCACCATCTTCCGCTCTATTATATTTCAATGTGAACTTTCATGGATCAAGTCCACTCCGTCAGATGTCTACTATTCAAAAAAATTCTGCTCTGTTATTACTGTTCCATGTTAATGTCACAAACAGGTAAAGGTTGCTATTGGTCAAAACTGAAGTTGTATCTGACTCTAGGGTACCAACAGGTCTCATCTCTGTTTCTGGCCAAAGAGCTAATGCTCAGATGTTTCCACAGTCATGTGGCAAGCATGACTAGACACTGGAGTGCACAGAATGCTATTACCTTTCCCGCTGCAGCACTTGTGCAGCACATTTGTCAAGTTCAGCGTCTTAACCAGTAATCCAATGTAGTCTCTTTAATTTCACATATATTCTATCGTTGTATCATTGTATCGTTGTATCACATATATTCTATAGTTGTATCATTAAGCATTCAGGTAAGACCAAATTCCTTCTCTTTGTGATTTGAAAATAGTTTGTGGCTAAAATCCAGTTATTTAGTTACACGTGTCGAAGGCAAATGGGGTAACTTCCAGCAACGTTTTGCTGCATACCTGTCAACCATGGCTCCGGAAAATACAGGACCTGCGCAAACGGTTCTGCACAGGTAGCCTTCTACGCGACCTGCGCAGAACGGTTCTGCGCAGATCTTCTACGCATGCGTAGAAGCTGATCTGCACAGAAGGGATGCACAGTACCTCTTTTTCCCCCGCTGCCAATTCCGGGGTTTTGGCAGCTGGGGACGGAAAATGGTGCAAATCGACGCCAAAAATCGGGAAATACTGGCCAATCCGGGAAGGTTGACAAGTATGTTTTGCTGGCAATCAAGAAGTCTCCATTTGAATTTACTAATCTGCACCAATTTGCTGGGTTGGTGCAAGCCTCCCAAACCCAAGTAGGAAATTCTTAATTGTTAATTGCTAACAAGAAGCTATTTCAAGTTATTTCCTTTGCCCTCCATAAGATTTTGGCTATATATCCCATTACAACAACTGCAACTCCTTTGCTGGAGTTGGCAATGTCATCTGGGATAACATGGAAGTGGGACATCCCTGGAGAGCTAATACACAAATAGACGCATTAACCTTTCAAATTGGGCATTACTATGTAACTTCGGCTGAGTAGGTCAAGTCTAAATATAAATCATTAGTGGGAAGATCTCAGGATTCCTATATCTATGCTGCCATTTTTTTCTGGGATTTTATGTTATGTTTTATGTTCCATGTTAATTTCACAAACAGTAAAGGTTGCCCTTACTCAAAAGCCAGTCATGTCTGACTCTAGAGTACGGTGCTCATCTCTGTATATGTCTTTCATGCAGGTGTACGTTGCTGCATCCGTCAAAGTTTTGTCATTTTAGAAGCCTGATTTAGGTGGAGAAAAACAATTGTGTTGCTGCTATTGTTAAAGAACGGGGAGTCACGAGTCTGTTATAATTCAGCCAGAGAACTACCAGTAAACCCCAATCTTATTTTCCACCGAGTCCAGTAAAAAGTCCTTATAACCCACAGTTTCTGTTCCATCATTCTTTTTATGACTGTAGAGTCTATGGTTGTTTTTTTTTGTTCTTTCCCTTTGGAAAAGGAATTTATAAAACATCATCCAGACCGTTGAAAGCAAAAGTATTTGTTGCTGTCTTGCTGTCTGATATTCTATCAGAGACAGGCTAAAAGGTCACTTTTGAGGTTGCCAAAACTTCGAAGACTAAGTTTAGAATGGGTTGGAGACATCAGTGTATAAGGGTGCGTGTGGGGGGGGGGGGTTTGGGGAGAGGGGGGAGACCAGGAAACAAGCAAGAGAAAGGGGGGGGGGGGGAGAGAGAGATTTGTGCACACCCAGTGAATGACGAAGAACGCCCCTGTGATATTTCTCTATTTATTTCCATAAGGGGTAATAACTCATCAGTAATCCGGCATTTCCCTTAAAATAGAACACTCTGATTCACAAGCAGAAATAGGAAATAAATGTTTTCTTTTCGTCTTTGAGAGACATCTACGAATGCCAGCCTACAAACTGGTATTTTATCATCTCTATTAAAAACAAAATTGAGAGCGAGAACCAAGAATAGCCCGTTTGTGACCAGCGGGTTTGAAAAATAGCCTTTCTCCCCCACCTCTAATCAGAAAACCACTGCAAGGAAAGAAAGAAAAAGACGTCTGTTTCCTTTCCCCCCCCCCCCCTGGAATGTTACTTTTCCTACAAAGACAACTTTGCACACGTTTCCATTTTTACTCCACCTCCCATCTCCTCTCTTCTCCTCAAATGGCTGAGACATGGAAGACCAGTAGGACACAATAGACAATTCTGTGATTTTGAAGGTTTTGTTTTGATATGGTTTTGCAAACTGGTGTTGGTGTTGATGTTTTAAACAAATAGAAGGATACAGTAAAACCCCGACTTACAAATGCCTCGAGTTACATAAAATTCGAGTTATATAATGAGTTTGTGCTCAAACTATGTCGCGATTTACACGATTTCATATGAGTTTGCTTCATGTTACATAAAGATTCTTTTTTCTATGGGTTTGCTTCGATTTACATAAAAAATATTTTTCCTATGGGTTTGCTTCGAGTTATGTACAAAAATTATTTTTCCTATGGGTTTGCTTCGATTTACATAAAAATATTTTTTCTATGGGTTTCCTTCGAGTTACATACAAAAATAATGTTTCCTATGGGTTTCTTTCGAGTTGCAAAAAAAATCAATTTAAGCAAAAGCCTACGGAACTGACTTTTTTTTCATAAGTAGGGGTTTTACTGTAAATGTGTAGTAAAATGCTAAGGGACACAAAGCATTTAGCCATGGTTAGTGCCGTTGATTGAGGTCTCCCTTGCTTGAAAGCCAGTCGTATCTAATGCTTGGGTTCAGTACTCAGCCAAACAGCCAGCGCTGTCAGCATCTGCAGATGTTTCCTGGACATGTGGCAGGGATGACTAGACACCAGAGTGTATGGAACACTGTGTACCTTCTCACTGAAGCTAGGTTGGCAGGAGCTTGGACAGAGATGGGAGCACATTCTGTCATGCAGCACTCGGGTCTCGAACGGCTGACCTTCCAGTTGTCAAGTTCAGCGTCTTAATCACTAAGCCACTGCATTCCATGCTCTTGATTCCAATAAATAAAGAGAGTGAGAAAGGTGAACACAGTTCCACACATATATGTGGCTTGCATCCAAGGGAACCTCCTGGGCTTCTCATTGAGTTCATGATGCTGGTTTTGACCTTTAAAGCCCTTCATGGTAGTGGGCCAGGATACCTTAGAGACCGCATCGTCCCAAGAGTGTCCGCCCATCCAACCAGAGCGGACCGGAGGGGCTCCCTAATTGTCCCATCTGCCAGAGGGGCTCGTCTCTCTGGCACATGAAGGAGGGCCTTTTCCGTGTCCGCACCGGCCTTATGGAACCTCCTACCAGTAGAGCTGCGGGAGCAGATGGAGCTGCTACCTTTCAGAAAAGACCTAAAAACCTGGTTGGCGGGACAGGTGTGGGGCCCAGATGGAAGGATGCTCCCCGCCTGTGGGCTTATTAAATAAGCCCCCATTTCTTTTAATTACCAATGTAGGCAGTTTTAACATAGGCAGTTTTTTAAAAAGATGAATGGGATAGGTCGGTGGGTATGTTGGGTTTTTAATGGTTCAATTGTTTTTTATGTATGTTTTAACTTGTTGTGAGCCGCCCAGAGTTGGGTTTACCTGTTTGGGGGGCATAGAAATTTGAATTTAAAATAAAATAAAAATAAAAATAAATGATGTATTAAACAAAACATCTGATCCTATGAGCTGCAGAATTCCTGACAGGCTGTCTTTCCATCTTACCACAACGTGTCTCATTGAGAGATGAGAACTCTGAGGTTATTTCCTATTCTTAAGGTTGATGTTCCTCCATGCTTTGAACAGTGGTCATTTTCGATTTGTCCAGGGCTGATGGGTCCAGATGCCAAATCACTTTGTTTGCAAAGAGTTTACCCGAATTTGCTAAATCCAAATTGAGAACGGAGAGAACATGGTTAAGAAGAGGGGGGGGGGGAGTCATTTTCTCCGTTGCATACTTGGCAGTGCCAGAAACACGCACACTTAGTTGTGTGAGCTCCTCAGTTTCCTTTGGCCTGCTTTCTTTCTTTTACCCTCTAGTGTACAAGAACAAGCACATGCGATGTTTCTCTTTAGACCATGAGTGGCTGGCTGGTTAGGTGTAATTAAGATCCAGACTGATAACCATTAAATTGGTTTACAATGAGTGAGGACACACAGGTTCAAGTGGAAAGGGTAATGAGAGGGAAGATGCAGGAAAAGAAAACCCATCCCTTTAACAACTCACTTTCTGTCTGGATGGTGAATTTGTCTCCATAGTTGTCTGGTTTTGCCTTTTTAAATTTTAAATCATATGTCTTCAAAGAAAGGGAAGGTTTAAAAAGAGAGAAATTTCCCCTTTCCTTTGCTCAAACTTTTTATCTGGAAGTCCTTTGGATCTTGTTTTTCTGACCTGTAAGCTGATCTCTCTCTCTTTCTTACACAACTAATTTTCTGATCGGCAAGTCTGAGAATAGCCCAGTTTAAATAATCAGTAACTATCCCAACTTGTATTTTTTAAAAAGTAAAGCAACTTTCTTCACATCCACGATAGCAGGCCTCCGGTGTGAAATGTCACTGGTGTTTGGTTATTATTAAAAAAAATATATTGCTGAGGTAGATTTCTCAGCAAGGAAAAAATTGTGTTTTTGAGCTTCTCAATGTTTTTCCGTTGTTCTTTTTCTGGCCCTGAAACAATGTTAGGTTGGAAGGATTGTGGAAAATGCAAAAATGACTATCAGGTTGTCGGTCCTGTTGCTGCTGCTTTCACTTACAGCAAAAATTAAAAATGAGGATGCATGGTAGCAGCAATAGCAATAAACTCAGGGAGATTAAAAAATGAGTTACCCATAATAATTAATAATTTCATGTCAGAAATTATTCTGGGTTGAAAGGATTTTTGCCGAAGAAACTCTACTCAGGGAACCCCCAAGTGAAGCTCCTTTCATGTCCCCAAGAGCTGGGTCAGAGACGGGCACTCAATCTGTAATGCAGTACCCTGGTCTTGAACTGCTGACTTGCCAGCCTTCCAGCTAACAAGGCGAGCTTCTTAACCACTGAGCCACCACAGCCCTCAAGCTACACTAATATTCCCACTAATGGTGATGAGTTCCATCTCCTGAATGGGTGAATTTCCCCTGTCTCTGTTAAATTGTTAGGTTTGTTTTTCTGTACACAATTTAGGGTGGAGGATTTCAAAGGGCCTTTTGTGCACTGCAGTGGCTAAGATGCTGACTGGGAGGCGGAAGGTCAGCAGTTCGATTCCCGAGTACTGCAGGACAGAATGAAGAAACATACTGCCGGCTAATCAGATAAAAGGGAAAGAAAAGACGAGGCGAAGAAAGCCAGCCTGCTTTCTTTAAAGAATTTGCATCTTTGTCCCAGCTCCTGCCAACCTAGCAGTTTGAAAGCAAGAAATTGCAAGTAGATAAATAGGGACCACTTTGGTGGGAAGGTAACAGCGTTCCGTGCACCCCGGTGTCTAGTCATGCTTGCGCATGACCACAGAAACGTCTGCAGAAGCAGACAACGCTGGCTCTTCAGCTTTGAAACAGAGATGAGCACTGAACCCTAGAGTCAGATACGACTGGCTTTCGAGCAAGGGAAACCTTTACCCTTACTTCATGCACCACTCTAAATTTGGAACTCTTAAACATCAGAAATTTCTTCAATGTTTTACCCAAGTAGATTTCTCCAAATTGGAATATCAGACACGCAACAAAAGTAAAGTACAAATAAAGATTGACATGCAAACTGAGCTTTTTAACTTAAGTTAGAATTAACAAGCTAAAAACAAGAACAACAAAAATGATAAAAAAATATTATCTCACCTTACAGACTGGGCTGGGTTTTTAGATTTTTTTATGATTGTATGTATTATCTTATGTATATGTTGTTAGCCGCTCTGGGTGGCGCATGTGCAAGAAGAGAGGGATATAAATATAAATAAATTTAAAAATTGATATATTTTTATCTGAGCTTTTGAGAAAGTGGACTTGACCCACAAATGTTGTAATATAGCAATTTATCTTTAAGGTAGCACAACATTTTTGTTGTCTTAATTTTTATTTTATTTTTATTAATTTTTTGGAAATGGTAGCCATATTAGTCTGTGTTTCAATCATATCAGAGAGTCTGACGAAGTGGACTTGATCCACGAAAGCTAACATTAAGATGTACAACAGTTGGGTGTTAAAGTGCCACAACATTTTTTTTTGTCCTTTGTGTTTTGTTTACTCTCTGATCTGCTTTATTTTTTGGTTTTCACTTTTGTTTTGTTTCCTGTCTGAGATGCTTGCAGAGCCTAACACAGAAACTCTGCTCCTTGCAAAATTCAGACGGTAAGGAAACCATGTTTGACAGCAAATCTGCACTATATCTCTTGCGCACATGTTGCGATTTCTGGTGAATGACAGAACCGTGTCTTTGCTCACTAACTCCCGAGGGAATATCGTTGCTTAGCCTTTGCTTCTTAGAGTTTGCTTTGCAATAATCCTGCTGTTGAATCTGGATCGAGGGCAGTTCAATTCTTTGAAGAAAGCAGGCTGGCTTACTTCGCCCCGTCTTTTCTTTCCCTTTTATCTGATTAGCCGGCAGTATGTTTCTTCATTTGGAGATAATGCCCGGCTAAAGAATTATCTTTGGTTTAATTGGACATTTTATTGTGTCATCCCTGTTCAATCATGTTAGGAAAATACCTGCATTTTCTAACTCACCCCATCTCCCTTTTTTCCCATTTAGATCTTACTAAAGTCCATTCTGTCTTATCAGCACAGTAATTTCGCAAGCAGAGCTTAAAATTTCTGCCATTTAGTTCTCGGCCATTGTCCGTCACAGCTGCAGTCAAGATAAACCCTCACCCAGAACAAAGTTGGTATGACCTTTTACAAGCTGAATCTGCCTTGTTTCCCTCCAGACTAATTTATCAGCCTTCATTTCAAGCCTAGATTCTCAGCAGAGGCCTCAAAGAACATTACAGACAGCATGAATGAACAGGGAGATTAAGATGCTTGGCATCTCTCTCCCCCCCCCCCCCCAATTCTTTACCTCCTTCTTCCCTTTTCTATCAGCCACCTTCTGGATTTACTGAGATGTAAGCTGTAAATGACCGTAAGTTGTGAACTGCCTTAAACTTGGGGAGCTGAAGGCAGACACCGACAAAGAAACTAACAAGAAATGTTGATGACAAAAGTATTAAGGGGCTGGTAGCCATTGCTCTCATCCCCTGACATGGAAAGCCACAATTTTGGATTTTGGATTTGAAAATAAGGGAAATTTCCCAGCAAATACGGGATACTTGAAAGCTATGCTTATCCTGTGCTGCCCTCCAATGGCGGCAATAGGGCATTGCAGTCTAATTAATAAGGGATGACGGCGGGAAAGAGGGTAAAATAAGGGGTTTTCCTGGCCAATAAGGGATACTTGACAGCTATGAATAGATGCATTTCTCCTTATCAGTTAACAGCTCTCAACTGTCACCCTTGTATATCTCACGACCTTCTGAGACAAAATTAGCCCAAACTAGTCATAAATCTTGGACTGCAAAGGTGTAAAATCACTCCCTTCTTTAGTTGCAGCCATTCTGAAAGGAGCAGTCCAAAGATGTGGTCAATTGAACTCCTGGTGGGCTTCCATAAGTACACAATGGTTGGGTTGGATCATGAGTTGTAATGAATAAAGTCCAGTGAAATAATTCTTAGCCCCAATTGATATACTCTACTTTGGACATCAAATGAGAAGGGAGGACTCACTTGATGCTGGGAAAGGTGGAGGGCAAAAGAAGAAGGGGGAGGCCAAAGATGAGATGGCTAGATGGTATTGTGGACACAATGGGCACAGAACTGGGATGGCTAAGGGGGATGGTGAAGGATAGAGGCGCCTGGAGGACAATGGTCCATAGGGTCGCAAAGGGTCGGAATCGACTGTGCGACTGAACAACAACAACAAGGTCATCCTGCTATAGTAATAGGGCAGACCATTCAATTCAGTTCAATTCAATTCAATTTTTAATTTATGCCCCGCCCTACTCAGCGCAGGCCAACTCAGGGCGGCAACAACATAGAAAAAAATACACTATACAATAGAAAATATAACTACAGATTACAAAAATTACATGATCGCAATCAATACAAGATAGATACAAAATGGCATAGCATACATAACAAATCAAGGCTCTACAAACTCAGCGTCATCAATGGCCTCAGTTCCTCAGTGCAAACAAAGTCCCTCATGGCCATCGGAAACTGTAGCAGATGCTTCTAATCTGCCCGCAGCTGTAGTCATTCTCCCCACGGCCAATGCCAGACCGGGGAGAGAAGCCGGGGTTGCGGCGGCATCTGTGGGAGAGTTTTATGCCCATGGTTTCTCAACCTTGGGCCTCCAGATATTCTTGGACTTCAGTCAACCAGAAGCCCAAGTCAGCTCACCTGCTGATCAGGGCTTCTAGGAATAGAAGTATAAGAACATCTAGAGTCCAAAGGTTGAGAAACTCTGGAGTAGACCATACTGTCAGTAACTCAGTGCTAATAATCATTAATTAACCTGACAACCCTGACTAATGACCTTGGGTGGCAAAGTCCATAGGGAATGGGATGGTCCCCAAATGGTTTAAATCCCACTTGAATCCATTTTGATGGAGGGCAGTGGCTTTATCGATACTGGCCTGGAGCTGAGGGGGAATTTGTGTGCCAAAAAGGCTCAGGATCAGAAAGTGACTCGTCGAAATGGGTCTGTGGTATGGGTGTCATGCTGCAATGCAGAAGGCAAATGGAAGAATACTGCATTTTATTGTTCCCAGGACAATCTTCATGGCTGATATCCATGATGATAGCCAATATTCGGAATTGGATATGGCACTTGAAGAAGAAGCTCAAATTGATGGGAAATGGTCTGTCTAATGCAGTGATGGCGAACCTTGGCATTCCAGGTGTCCTTGTACTTCAATTACCAGGCGTGCAAGTCAGAACTCCTTCTGTTCATGGCTTCTGGAAATTGAAGTTCCAGAACGCCTGAAATGCCGAGGTTCACCATCAGTGATCTAATGGGTTATAGTTGGCATTTTGGTTTCCGTTTCAGTTTGTTTGTTTCTGTGGTAGTAGATTTCATTTCAGGTCTTGGAGGAACAACTTGTCCAGTTGTCCACTGACAGAATTCTGTTCATGGGAGGCAAACGTTTCTCATGTGGAATCAGTTTCCAATGTTTATTCATGTAGAAGCACACGTTTTTTTTTTTAAAAAAAGAACAAGTGGTTTTCATGGTTTGTTTTATGGTGAAGATCAGAGCAGTCACATTTCCCCATCAGGTAATGAGAAGAGCCCTTCGTTGTATAAGTAACACTATTCAGGCATTTGGGATTAAATTAGCTCAACCGTGCGATGGGAGATAGCAGCCTATTTCCCACCTTCCGCCATTCCTTGCTATGGGGTGTTCCAAAGAGAACAAAGTCTCTGATGCATGCAGAAACAGAATCATTTCTTTGGGAGGGTTCTAGATAACACTTGATAACTTCCAAAAGTAAAAGTTATTCTCTTTATAGGAGCCTAACCAGATCTTCTTAATGGTGAGTGGTACAAACAGTAGAGTTCTCATAACACAAGCCAATGGATTGACATGTATTCCCTGAGCCAACATTCTGTGCATATTTCAGATCTACATCATAGGTGTAGGTTTAAATGTAGATTGTACTGTTAGCACATCATTACAAGCCGAGCAGTTCCTTTAGGAGATGGAAGAAGTCTTTTGCTTCTCCCAGCATGAGGTTTCCTCAGCTCGCACATTTTGGTTGTTTTTGCTTTGTGATTAGTCATTGGAAGGTAAATTTGGGATTCACTTGCAAGTCTGATTGTTCAGGGAGGAAGATAAGAAGAACTGGATGTCTGGAGAGAGTGTGCAACTCAGAATGAAAGCAAGGACAGTTTAATTAGTAGCAATCTCTTGCTGCTGGTGATGTCATTTCCCCTTGGCCATCACACATTGCAGAACAGGGCTTTGGCCCATGTATATAAAAAAAAGAAAGTGGGAAAGAAAATGCACCGTTCTTCATAAGTAGAAGCAGATGCTATCAAGATTAATTTTATGGAGTTTTTGCTTCATTCACATAAACCAGGGGTTCCCAACCTTTTCAAGCTGGGGGCCGGGTCATGCTCTCTCAGTCAGCTTCGAAGGCCAGATGGCCATTTTGCCTTGCCTGCACGATGGGGGTGGCAATTTTGTCCCAACAGCCATTTTGTTTCTCGAATGCCCTTGGAGGGGTGCGACATGAAATGGCACCATGGGCCATAGGTTGAGAACCCCTGACATAAACGGTTCTGGTTGCAGAATCATCTTCTTCATGACATTACACTAACATAAGAACATAAGAACATCCAGTCCAGCATTCTGTCTCACACAGTGGCTCACCATTTGCTTCAGGGTATTATTCCCAAGCAGATGGCTTCACCTGCTTAGGATTCCCTGGAAATGGCATTGAGAGATATCCTGCCTATTTCTCCAACCCGGAGGTTGTCCTTAGGTATCCATAATTATAGCCATTGATGCCCTTGTCCTCCATGAACTTGTCTAATCCTTTCTTAAAGCTGTCAAGACTGATAGCTGTCACCACTTCTTCTGGCAGGGAGTTCCATAGACCAGTGATCCTCTGAAAAAGTACTTTCTCTTATTTGTTTGAGAACTAGTACCCAAAAGTTTCATGGAGTGCCCCCTAGTTCTAGTGTTGTGTGATAGGGAAAACATAAGAACATAAGAACAGCCTTGCTGGAAGAGGCCACAGGAGCCCATCCAGTCCAGCATTCTGTCTCACACAGTGGCTCACCATTTCCTCAGGGGATTCCCAAGCAGATGCCTTCACCTGCTTAGGAGTCCCTGGAAATGGCATTGAGAGATATCCTCCTGCCTATCTCTCCAACCCGGAGGTTGTCCTTAAGTATCCATAATTATAGCCATTGATCCCCTTGTCCTCCATGAACTTGTCTAATCCTTTCTTAAAGCTGTCAAGACTGACAGCTGCCACCGCTTTTTCTGGCAGGGAGTTCCATAGACCAGTAACGTTTCCTGAATGCAGATTTTAAGGTCAAGTTCAATTTTTTAAATCTCAATAGGCAAAATCATGGCTTATCAAAATAGGAGTCGATTTCAGGTTTGATTGACTCCTATTCTGATAAGCCATGATCTGACCCATTGAGATTTTAGAGGATTCCTTCCTCTGTTCTCTTACTTGATCTATATGAAAGGAGACCTGTTCATTTGTTAAACCACAGTTTCATCTGTTTTTAAGTGCAGGCACGGTCTTTTAAACACCTTGCCCAAAGTAGAATCAAAGATGACCTTTCAACTAGTTAAAAAAACACAGTTTATTGGATTTGCAAGCTTTGCACTTGAACCAGGCCATGGCAATAGTTCTAGGCCAATGTTGCCAATGTACCTCTTTTTGATAGTATCTTGGTAGACAAAAACAAGTGTCAAACATTGAGATGAAAATCAAACAGAAGAGAAGTATTGCAAGATATTTCTTTGGTAGATTTAGTAATTTGGGAGGAGACATTATTTTAATGTCTGGTGGAGAACAGCCTCTTGGTTTCATGCTCAGACGTGTATACAGATTAGAACTCAGAAATTCTGCCCCAGGTAGCTTGCAGTGTATCCGTAGACCCACTGAATGCCTTGACATTGTTTTCTTAAAACCCTCAGTGCTCATTAAAATCTCAGCTCAGCCGCAGTGCACTCAAAGGCTAAGCTGTTCTCTGTCCGTTTCCCAGGAAACTGGACCCTCGCCAAAGATAACCTGTTTTATTTGGTGCTAGTATTTTGTATTTTGCCCCAATCACCATTCTTCTCCTCCTCCTCCATCTTCTGTTGCTGCTTCTTCTGCTGCTTCTGCTTCTTCTTCAACAGCAGAATTCAGCCTACCTAAGGACTTGCAGAAAAGTTGTTTAAAAAAAAAAAGATTATAGCTCTCTAAATCCCACGGCCAGCAATGGCAGGTGATGGTAATTGATATTTTTGCATTGAATTGTTAAGTTCTTATCTTTTGAGGCTAATATCTCACAAAATCACCCACTAGAGACACTGCGTATGGGAGTCTGTAAGGTATATCTACACCTATAGAGAAGGGATGTGACTGTGCATGTGCGGAATGTGTGTCCACATACATCCAGCCTATCCCATAATGTGCTGGCCACACTTACCTTTTGTCCCTGAGATCATCGCCGCAAGGGTCCAGAAGCCGAGAGTGAGGCCAACGGCCCATGAATGCGGACAAAAAAACTATGAGTCCCAGTGTCCTCCGCTCTGCGACACGCCTCAGCCAATCAGGCAGGAGGACATGAGCACAGAGGAGGCGGGACAGCCAGCGCGCATTTAAAAAAACAATCAACACACACAGGAGAAAGCCCGTTGGTGTTCAGCCTCCCCAGGAAGCCAGGGCCAAAAGCGGTGCTCTGCCCCGCCCTCGCCCCCCGAGGGAAAACACGCGCCTAACCCCGGGGGCCAGGGGCTGAAAGCATGGCTGCCTTCGTCCCCTGCCTACCAGGGGAAGTAAAACACTTCCCTGGGAGGCGAAGGCAGAGAACGGCACTCCGTTCTGCCCTCACCACCTGGAGGAAAGTGAGCGCCTTCCCCGGGGCCCAGGGCCCGGGGCCCGAAAGCACGGCTGCCTTTGGCCCCCGCCTACCGGGGGAAGCGAACCAAGGCAACAGGTGGGTGTCCAACAGGGAAGGCAACTTCCCTGCTGGGTACCCGCCTGTCTCCTTTCCTTGCCCCTCCTCTGCGCTGGTTCAAAGCTGGTCTTGAACTAGCAAGGAAGAAAAACTAAGGTGACAGGTGGGTGTCCAACAGGGAAGGTGCCTTCCCTGGTGGACAAATGCCTGATGCCCTTCCTTGCCCGTCCTCTGTGCTGGTTCAAAGCTGGCCTCGAACCAGCACAGGGGAAAAAACCAAGGCGACAGGCAGGTGTCCAACAGGTAAGGCGCCTTCCCTTGTGGACAAACACCTGACACCCTTCCTTGCCAGCTCCCCTCTTCCCCATTGCTGTGTTGAGAGCAGCTCTCAAAACAGCAATGGGGAAAAGGGAAGCTGACAGTCAGGCCGCTCTTCATCCAGGGAATGCACGTTCCCAGGGGGAAAGCAGTCTGGCAGTCACCTTCCCTCTCTGCAGCGCCCAAGCGATCCAACTGGCGAAGCTGTGCTAGTATATCTATAAAACAGAGGATGTGGGTTTGTATGTGCTCCAAAGAAACTCACACCCCTGGACCAATCTCGCTGAAAGTTTGCACATACATACCTTGGGCTTGCAAGATCAACACTGTGTTGGTCTCAAAACCCATTTGGGGGTTTATGACCCCCAAGGTCAGACACAAAGGGGACAACCCACCGGCCAGAGAAGCAGCAACAAAACAGCAGTACTGCGCACGCACAGCACAGCCAAGCCAGTGGCTTGAATTTTCCGCCGGGAAACGACAACGCTAAAGAAAGCTGTGGCTGCAATTAGCAGCCACAGCTTTCTTCAGCGGCAGGGTCTCATGCCCGTAAACATACAGTTCTGTCAAGCCGTGGCCTCCTTTCGCTGACCAAAGGAAGCCACAGCTTGACAGAGCTTAACGTTTACTGGCCGGGGACGCCACCAGGTGGAAAAGTAAAACTGCAGTCAAGCTGCATCATCCTTTTTCTTAAGGAGAAAAACAACCCAGGTAAGGCCGGGTAATTAGCTAGTAGTCTATAAAAGTAACTTTCCTGATGTCTGGTTCTACCAAGTCATGACTTTTCCCCATAAGCCATTGGCTCAAATCCATGGTTCCTTCTATGGCTTGTGGGGGACCCCCTCCCCACTATGCTGTCTTTTCCAGACAAAACAAAATTAATTATTTTCAGTTAATTTCTCATATGAAAGGGACAAGTAAAAGGAGAAGCAGTACAAAAACTGCTTTGCATTCTTGTTTTTGAATGAATTGAGTCTATTTCTTTTAATTTGTTCATCATTCTCATTTCATCTATTGGATACGGTGGGAAAATACCGATCTCCAAATATCGCCATGCAAGTCATACTAGCTCAAAGCCAGCAAAGCCAGTTGTTAAGAAGTATAGTGATGTTAATCCAACAATATCTAAAAACCACCTTTTGATTGGAAGATGTTGGTGAAGGCTTTTTAAATGGTGACCTCCTGTGAGTTGCTGAAGTGTTTTTGGTTCAGGTGTCTGTTAATTTCTTGAGTGTTAGAAGTCAGATCTCCAAGACATTGATAGATGCATTTTGTTCCCACTGAGCAGGAGATGTTTGAGACTCTTCTTCCTTGCAAATTCCAGTATAGGGTGACTTGATTCATATTTCTCAAATCTTCATTGGATTAAGATAGTGACTGCTGATTTTAGTCCTTCTTTAATGTTCCCTTTCAACTCTTAGCTTGAAATGTGCATCAAGATATATTTTAATATGAACAGAAAGAAAATATGTTTAGACATCTGCACAGTAGAAATATATATTCAAATATAAGTCATATACTAATGTGGAGCAGACAGAAACAGACCTATTAGTGATTTCTTTTGAAAGTAACCCAGATGGCAAATAGACTGACACATTAATCTGTCAGATAAATACATGCACAGGAACACTGTGTGTCAGCCTTGGCTAGACCTCCAGATGTTGTGGGGCTACAATTCCCATTTCCCTCAGGCGGGCATAGTCAATGTTTGGAGACCAGGGAGGTGTAGTCGAGAGATACGTTGGGGGTCCAGGTTTAGGAAATAGTTGTAGCAACAGCAATGTCTTGTAGGAAAATACTTTCTTTGCAAGCCTTTGAGCAAAAGGAAAAACACATTTGGATACTGATGTTGAATATGTTATTGCAGAACAGCTAGCTGGATCTTGCACAGTGAAATCTGTATCTGGGAGCAGTACAACCATCCATTTTTCTTAGTTACCTGTTAGAAGAGAAGGTGAACAAGCTTCATGTTCACTATTCTACTTCCACAAATGTAATTAGTGTGGAATCGACAGTTTACTCTGGGAACTTGGGTGACAAAAGAAACTTAGTCTACTTTGGGCATATTTTACTTCCACTTCCAGGTGTGATGAGGGCAGCGCGGGCTGAATGAATTGCAGTAAACCCATTCATGCAGATTCATGGGGGCTTGGGCTTCTGGAAATTGAAGTCCAAGAACATCTGGAGTGCCAAGGTTGGCCATCACTGCCCTAGGTTGTGAAAATCTGGAATACTACCTATATTCAAAGTCTCTTCGTCTCACTCACTCACTCACTCACTCACTCACTCACTCACACACACACACACACACACACACACACACACACGCGCGCACACACACACACACACACACACACACACACACACACACACTGGGCTGGTGATGGTGCTCATTGAGCCTTGTTTAGAAGTTGTGGAGTCTGACTCCTGTGTAACCAGGTAAAATAATCCACACTTGCTTAGGGTTCAAACTTTAAAAAAAACCTCTCCGTGGTGCTGAAACTGTTTTAAAAATATCTTGGGGAGCTTCTGTAAAAACAAAATTAAAACCCAGAATTGGTTCTCTTTTCTACTGACATTTTAACCTCTAGCCTTGACAGATTACAACTCAGGCAAGACATAAAACTTGCACTTGGACTACATTTCTTCTAGTCAAAATAACTCTTCCAGTGTCTGGGCCCATTGAATATGAGACCGAACTTGATGCTGATGCCTTGAATTCTTCAAAGGCTTGGGTGTATTCCACAATGAATGCTTTCTACAGTGACTTCAATTACTCCAGTAACATAATTTATATAAATGCTCCTTAGTATCTGCTTTGATGACTCAAGGAAGCATGAATCTGTATATTTTCAGCCCAGATATCATCCATAAATACTTTGCAAACTGTTTCCACATTAATAACCTGCATTTCCTTTAAGAAAAACACACACCATGAAACTGGTTTTTATATATTTTTCCATATCTTTAAATACCTATTGATATGTATTTTAAAGCTGCATTATTTTCCCAAAACATAACATCCTTTGAAACGATTGTTTCAAAATAGATGTTAAGTTGTTTTTTTGTTTTTGGAAAATGTAAGAAGTGCAAAAGTGGTAGAACTACAATGTACTTCTGAGTTCCAGATCTATTTGGTGAGATGGAGTAGGCCAGTTTGTTACAGTTAGCAGAAGGACCAAATTCTGAAGAATAAGCTGCCATTAATAGCTTAGACCCATGAAGGTATTCAGGATATACATTCTTTATAATCTCACTTTGATAAGTACAATAATCTATCTCTTTATTGCTGTTTCCTTCCTTCTATCCATCTGCACAAAAGAGGTCATATTTCCCAAATCTTATAATTGGTTGGGAATTTCCTCTACAACTTGGAACATCTGATGTATATATTATGAATTTAAAATTATTCACCTCTTAGTCTCCTTCATATCCACTGGTCTGAGCAGATGAATTTAATACAGAAGGCTGGACATTTTCATTTCATTTTGGTTAGCTTCATTGCAGTCCACTTCATAAAAAATGTATTTGCGCTTAATTTGTAATCAGTAAAACTGCAGATGGAGTTCAGACGATAATGTACCTTTTAGTTTATTACCTGTATTATCAGTGTTACATTTTCCACCCGGTTCCTTTATCCTTCATGATTTGTGTTTTCTCCAGACTGCCGTTTTCCTCCTCTGATGAATTAACTGTCAATTGAAGTTAGCGAGATAAATCAAAACAAATGGATACCTTGCACCATATTGACTTTCTTACTGCCTGGTTTTGAAAAACCACTTTCAGAAAACTACACCATTATTATGTTCACTTGGTCCTGAGCCAATTTGCACAAAAGGAGGGGGTGGCATAGGCCTTCCTTGTATTGTTATTATCTACCTCTGCTCCCCTCCCATTTGGTTTGGGAAATAATCAAGAGGAGAACGTTGGGATTTTTAGATAATAATAAAAAAATGCATGCATAATTTTTTACTAAGGGAGAATAATTGAATGAAGTTTACTTTAGATGTGCAGCAATCAAAACATGAAGTAATTTAGCTTTAGATGCTGCTCACTGGTCCTTGTTTTGCATGCAGATTTATTCTGTTTCGTATTTGGAAGAAATATTTGGCATTTGTTTAGGATAGCTTGTAAAGGTGCTGATTACTACTGTGGGAATTGATCGGTCCCTGATTTCCAGTTTTGGCCTGGCTGAACACCTACTAGAAGGGTTATCTGATGGCAGATGCTGGGGTAACATTATAGCACATCTTGGTATTACAAATCTCGTAACTCCCATTTTCTGGGTGTTGTATGTGACTTGCACACAACTATCATGCACATAAATGTGGCTCATCTAGAAAAGGCTAGAAGGTTTTTAGGCTTAGCTAGGCTCAGCTCCAAATGATTACCTCTTCTGAAAGAATGCTAGAAACAGGTCAGGAATAGGAATTATAGGGGGAGCGAGGCCTAACTTGGCCTTTCAAGTTTCGACATTTTGTTTCAGATGAGCCACAATTAAGTGCCTGTAAGGTGTGCATAAATCAGGTAGAACTCTATGAATGAAGAATTGTGGATTTTGGGTCCAAGATATCTGAAAATTCAGCTTGTAGCAGAAGTCAATTTTGTGTGGATGGTAAAAAGCACAGCTAAGATGTTGGCTCTCAACATTTCTCAATATCATTGATTAGCCAGTTCTTTCTACCTTGAATCCCCCCCACTGGGAATTTATCCTGCATTAGAAAGGTTGGGGGAAAAATGAGGCCTACCCCTTTAATTAATTTTGAGTTTTCTTATTATTCAATACTAGCCGATTACCCGGCTTTGCAAGGTTTTTTTTTACCAAAAGCCAGCCTTTCCCATGGAAAACTCATGGGGTGTGTGTGAGTCACTCCTGCCTCCCTTCCTCCATCTCTCTCTTCCCTCACCCATCCCCTCTTTGCCTCCCTCACCCATCCCTACCTTGGACTCTGACATCCCTTCCTCTGTCTCTTTTCTCACCCATCCCACTTCTCTGTCAAAGGTCTGCCCTTATCCTTCCCATACATGTGTCCCCTTTGCATCCCTACTTGGGACTGTGACATTAGCCAGCTCAATTACATCACAATGATGTCACAATTGGGTGACCTACATGGGACTATGACATTAGTATCACTATGACATAATTGGGAGACACACACACCCTCCTGTTGAGTATACTTCCCTTTGCAGATCAATTTAAGGGCATACACCCCCCAGGGGGCTCATGACCACCACCCCAGTGCTGGTCTCCAGAGGGCGAGGTATGTATGTGCCAATTTTCAACGCAATTGGTCCAAGGGTGTGGATTTGTATAGAGCACATACAAGACCACACCTCTATTTGATATATATAGATAGGCAAATTGGCACAACAAAGATGTCTTCCTATTCAGGAATTGTTACAATCCTGTACAGGAAAGATGGCATTTTCCTTGGGATTTGTAACAATCCCATGCAATTTGATGAGACTTTTCCCTTTTCCAGGTAACTCCCGGGAAAGAATTATAGTTATTTATACACACTTTGTCATTTCTTAGAGGGGGGGGGGGTGACCTCAGTTTTGTGGAAAATCCTGCAATATGTCTTGCAACATTTCTTTGAAAAAGAAAGATATCTCTCAATTCACTGTAGTGAGAGAAGACTGCTCCCCACCCCGGGTTCTTTGTCTGCAAGAAATTCTGAGATTCACATCCCATGTAAATAAAGATACAATACATGTCTTACTTGATTAGCTTCATCTTTGTGTGGTTTCCAGGAGGAAAAAAATGGACCATGTTTTTCCTAGCTGTTAGACTGTAAGGTTTGGCACTTCACTTTTCTCTGAGATAATTGGTAGGTTTCTTGCCTTGGTTTTATTTATTTATTTTTTTGCATTTAGTACAGTATGCAAAATGCAATATGGGTTATTCTTTTGGTTCTGAGAGTTAGATGAAAGCAGGCACACTTTGCATATGCTGTATCTGGTGGTCATCCTATAGTTCCAAAAGTGATATAAAGTTCAAATATAGCATATTCATCCTCCAACAAACAAGAGGTTTGCATAAATTGCACTTACCTGTAGGTTTGTGCCAGTGTTGGGGGAAAACAGTGTAGAAAAAATCCTTTAGCAGATTTGGACACATTCCAGAACCATGATCTCCTAAGCGAATTGTACAGTCTTGTAATGCTAAACAAGTGGGATTTAAGAAAATTCTTGTAAGCACCAACATCTTTCACACCCCTATAAAATAGATGAAGAGTTAGACTTTTCAGAATCTGGGAGAGCGCCCATGGAAGGCCAGTTTAAAAGTGATGAAAGTTCAATTGCAACTTTCCATCCCAAAGGCAGGGTGTGGTGGCCACCTCTCAAACCCAAGGGGACTTTAAAGGGATTGTAGACTCTAACATCTTGCTATCTTTTGTCATGTCCAATAGTGGCTCATACAAAGGCAAACCAACTTCGGAGTGGTGAATGGGGCCATTTGTCTAATCTGCTGAATGTTTTATGTTGTCAAAGTGAGATGTATTCATACACTAAGTGAGCTGCATTGTAGGATCTCAGATCATGAGATATCTCTAAAGAATCCCCTGTCCACAATTTCCCATTTTACTAATAAACATTTTTATAATGCTATATAGTCCTTTCAACCTGACATAGGTTTGGGTCAGAGATAGGAAACATCTCTCTCTTTAGACAACAAATCTCAAAAGTGAGTTCCTCCTGCAGCCAGCATAAATACTCTAGTCATGTGTCCTTGGGATTCTGGGAAATGTTTCCCACTGTTACTTTTGTTGTTCAGTCGCACAGTCGATTTTGACCCTTTGTGACCCTATGGACCATTGTCCTCCAGGCGCAGGCTGAGGAGGATAGTGGAGGACAGTGCCTGGAGGGCAATGGTCCATAGGGTCGCAAAGGGTTGGAATCGACTGTGCAACTGAACAACAACAAAGCCAAAGATAGATACATTCAGGGCATTTACTTTTCTTAAGGACATACGTATTATTATTTTAATAAAATCTTTCAAAATGTTCATGGAGATCACCCAAACTTAGTCAAAGATTTGTCTCTGAGTTATTCTCCTTTCAAATGTAGTTTCCTGATTCCATAGCACAAACCTCTTGAAAGATGGAAGAACCAGGAAGGAAGGAAAAATGTTAGACTGAACCATTTTCACTGCATTGAGGTCATCTAAGTTAAATAGCGACGGGACAATAAATAAGTAGATCATATTCCATTCTCCAGATGAAACCATACTAATCCACAAAATTGTTTTAACATAGTCTTCTGCTAAAGGTCTTTGAATGTCATCTTGATGTGTGAATATTGGACTGATACTAGATATTCAACACTAGTATTTTTCCGTGAATAATTCTGCAAACAGTATCTGATAGTATTTGGCAGCTGTTATACAGTAGCACTTGGTCAATTTTCTATAATCTTATTTATATTTATACTGTACTATGTTTGTTCCTGTATTTAATCAAGCCCCAAAATGTTCTTTTAGACTGATGAGAGATCTAAATCAGTCGAATACCAAACGTTTCTGCCAAATTTAAATCCTTAAATGGGATCAAATTTCCCATTTCATCCTCAAACCTATCCATCCAGCAATTAAGATGTTACTGAATTTCATTTTCCTCTGAAATTCCATCTCTGTTCCAGCACATACAGTTCCTCAAATCCTTCATCATTTGTTGGCTAAGAAAACTTGTTTGCTGTAAATTAAACTGCTCAGCCAACTGAACATTGCATGTGTTGGGTGTAAAACCCAAAGGCTAAGTCAGCAATCTATATCCAGTGTGATATTCAGGGTAGTATGAGGAGTTTGGTCTACTCCTTCACCATGGTCTTTTTTTATTTCAAGAACAAGAGCATGTTCTGGTGTGTGTGTCTCTCCAAATAAGAAAGTGCGTGGCTTCTGCATTTAGGCTGGATTTTGGTTATGTCACGAACCAGACACTTAATACTGGACACCAAAGAAAGCTACAACATCATAAGCAGATAGACTTGTGCATACTTAGACTTATAGCTACTGAAATCAACAACTAAAATATTATCTCAAGAAAACCAAAAGCCTGCTACAAGTCATACATAGTCATACATAGTGCATTAGAACCCAACTTTAGGTCCCTAGATGTTATTGGACTAAAAGTCCCATAAGCCTTTACCATTGGCTGTGCTGGCCAAGGTTTCTGGGAGCTGAAGTCCAAGAATATCTGGTAATGCAAGGTTGGGAACCACTCTTTTGGACTAAGTTAATTTTGGACTACAGCTCCCAGAAGCCTTCACCCTTGACTGTACTGGCAAAGATTTCTGGGAGCTGAACATCTGGGCCCCCAAGGTAGTAAACCACTGTAAAAGTGAAAAATCAGTTGAGCAGGATTTAAGGTACTTAGAGTACAATTTCTTTCCATGATTGCTTTGCTTTTAAAGCAATGTTACTTAATGTATAATAATAATTTTCATATCAGAAATTCATCTGGGTTGAAAAGGTTTTTGCTGGAGGAACTCTGCTCAGGGGACACCTGAATGAGGCTCTTTTCATGTTTCGAAGATCTTTTCCCCACCAAAGTGATCCCTATTTATCTACTTGCAGTTTCTTACTTTCAAACTGCTAGGTTGGCAGGAGCTGGGACAGAGACTAGCGCTCAAATCATCATGCATTACCCGGGTCTCAAACGGCTGGCTTCCTGACTTTCCAGCTAATGAGGCGAGCTTCTTAACCACTGAGCCACCACAGCTCCGTTGCTTAATCTGTGACAAACAATGGAAAAATATGTAGTGAGATTTTTGTATACAATCCAAAGCAAAGATAGACAATGCCTTTATTAGATCACTAAAACCCACAAACATAACGGTAGCTTTCAACCCTATCCAGGTCTTCATGAGGCTAGTGCCACAGAACTGTGAATGATGCAGAAAAACATTTAATTTAATGGGTCCAATGATAAAATAAATTTTTGAAATGGTAGTTCCAATCTTCTTAGACAAAGAGTAACCTTTCTTAATAGCTGTCAGTCTTAACAGCTTTAAGAAATGATTAGACAAGTTCATGGAGGACAACAAGGGGACCAATGGCTATAATTATGGATACCTAAGGACAACCTCCGGTTTGGAGAAATAGGCAGGATATCTCTCAATGCCATGTCCAGGGAATCCTAAACAGGTTGAAGGCATCTGGTTGGGAATAATACCCTGAAGCACATGGTGAGCCACTGTGTGAGACAGAATGCTGGAATGGATGGGCTCCTGTGGCCTCTTCCAGCAAGGCTATTCTTATGTTCCCATAAGTTTGGGCACAAATTTTAGTGGCAGCTCATCATATGTGTCCTACATGCTTATGCCAGAGATGAGACAGATTCTTGTAGAGTTTTAAAATTCCTTTATTAATAATAATAATAATAATAATAATAATAATAATAATAATAATAATAATAATAATAATAATAATAATAATAATAATAATAATAATAATAATAATAATAATAATAATAATAATAATAATAATAATAATAATAATAATAATAATAATAATAATAATTGTGTGACGGAATGGGAAAGGAGAGAGATAATGTCATCTCAGCAGTAGGTTAATTGGAGAGTGGAATATGGAAGGCAGATAGGAATACGCAGCTCCCACGAACAATGTGTTAAAGCAAGAGCTGGGAGAAAGAACCAGCTGGGATTGTTAGTGAATTAACCAAAGTCAGAAATCCCTGAAAGGAACACAGAAGTAAAGGGGAAATGAAGGTTAGGGTATAATTCAGTCTAAATTAGGTGCGCCATTCACAATAACATAAAGGGGTGGCTGAGCTTCCTTTCGAGGACAAAATGGGCAGGGAGGCTTACTTTCTTTGAATTGAGAGCTAGTGGCTGATTTCAAGGGATGTACATACCTACATCCAGGTGCACTGAAACTGCATTGCTCCACAAGGATTTGTCATGAACTTGTGCAGTGGATTTGAGGAGGCAGAATTAAATCTGCGGTTGGAAAGAAAATATGTGATCTCCCCTTCCTTCCCCATACAATTTAATAAGGGATTGCTTGGAAAAGAATGTCTGTTCTCTGTTTGCTTTGCATCCTTGCATGCTTGCGTCTCTCTCTCTCTCGCTCGCTTGTCTGGCATGGAAACATCAGGTTCTAGGGATGGTGTGGGATAATTTTGAAACTAACATTTGCAGAGGACTCATGGCCGGCTTGATTACAGTTTTAATCCAAAAACATGGCCTAGAGATTTCAATCATTAGGAACTCCTGTCACAAATTGATTTGATCCATCGCTCTGCTGGCCTGTCGATTGAAACTTTGGGTGTGATGAAAATGTCTGTAAGATAAATCTTTATTGTCATTGTCCTGACAATGTGTGTGCCAGATCACACACTAAAGGTGTGTGCCAGATCACACCAGAGCAATTCTGTTTAATGGGAGCATTCTTCCTTAAAACGACCCTTCCATCTGCTGAATAATTGCTCTAGGTCAGGTGTGGCCAAACTTTTCAGGCCATGGGCTGGTCACATGTTTGAGTGGGCTGGTCACATGGTTCCTCCCACTAGAAACAGAAGTAACATGCACACCCATGCATGTGCAAAATGCTGCTGTAAATGGACCTGTGGCTATCATAAATGCATCTACAACTGCCATAGGTGCTTTACAGTGGCATTATGCGCATGCACAGGTGATTTAACTTCCACTTCCAGGAGCAGCGAGGGATGCGTGGGTCAGATTACTAGGTGCCATGGGCCAGGGCCTGCTCATGAATTGTTGTTCTTAGAGGTTGTTCTTAGGTATCATGGTTTCACCTCCCCTGGTTTAGATCAGGGGTCAGCAAACTTGGTTCTCCAGATGTTCTTGGACTTCATTTACCAGAAGCCCAAGTCAGCATCCCTGTTTATCAGGGTTTCGGAATTGAAGTCCAAGAACATCTGGAGAACCAGGTTTGAGGATGTCTGCTCTAGACTGACCCCCAAAGATTGAAGCCCTACAGCTGGATCATGAAAGTACAGCTCAGAAGCAGATTGGATTCACATTTTCTCATGCATCATGTGATTGGACTGCTCCACAATAGGTCAAGATAAGTGTTGTATATTGTGGTGTAATCTTACATTTAGTTATCTCTTAGTTTGGGGCTTCCTCAACATCCTAAAGGCATTTTTAGTATTCTGGTATTTAAACTGAAGACTAACATGAAAATATGGCTCAAGTGGCAAAGACGCTGACTGGGAGGCAGAAGGTCAGCAATTCGATCCCCAAGTACTGCAGGACGGAATGAGCTCCCGTCTTTGTCCCAGCTCCTGCCAACCTAGCCATTCGAAAGCAAGAAATTGCAAGTAGATAAATAGGGACCACTTTGGTCGGAAGGTAACAACGTTCTGTGTGCTCTGGTGTCTAGTCACATGCCACATGACCACGGAAATGTCTGCAGAAGCAGACAGCACTGGCTCTTCGGCTTTGAAACTTCGGCTTTGTAACAAAGATGAGCACTGAACCCCAGAGTCGGATACCACTGGCTTTAGAGCAAGGGAAACCTTTACCTTTACTATGGGGAAAAGATTTGTGTTTGGACGCATGCAAAAGCAAAATAGAGTTGTATTCAATTGGCAACAGGGGATTCTTACAATGCTACAGTGTGGTCTTAACAGTGCTATCACACTGTTTTGCCTTTGCCTTTGTGGGATCTGAGTGGGTTCCTGTGAATTATCGAGGATGCAACATGGCACCTGCACAGCCAAAGTGACTTCATTGTATAATCTCAAAAGTGAAAAACAAAGACAGACATTACTGCATTATCTCCTTAATTATCTGATCGAGTCATTCATCGATTCAACTTAAATACCATCCTATAGTGCTAAAGCATTCTCTGGTCTGCTTACAAGGTGTTGTGTTCTGTAAAGCTGTGCCTTTAACAATGTACCTTTGCCATGTGTTACCAATGTAACCTTTCTGTGTGCAACATTATAACCATCAGCTGTATCAATGTAACCTAATAAGGGGACGCGAGCTAGTGACCACCAGAGGGCAGTAGCGAGCGTCCAGCTCCCATGGATCACAGTCACCTGGTTTCAGCAGCGCGGGAAGATTCCCCGCGACCTCCTCACCTGGTCAAGAAGGGCGTGACCTCCTACGACGTCACGCAGGCAGCAACCAATAGTCTGTCGACGAGCCACATTCAAATGTATAGCCAGCTGTATATATTGAGCTACCCATCCGCCATTACCACATGTTCCCCCGGATCATCATGCAATAAACCTGTGTTAAGCCAACCCTTCGGCTGTTTCATTGTCTTTGGTCCCTTACACTAAATTGGCGACGAAGGTGGGATATGGCAGCCCACGGGACCAAGACATGCGCCGGTTTCGAAATCAGGAAACCGGGCGACTGGGAGATCTTCGAGATGGACTTCCAGGCCGCACTGATCGAGTCCGAAGTCACGGAAGAGGCGAAGAAGAGAGCCATCTTCACCAGAATGCTCGGACAAGAAACCAAAAGGACCTTGGTGGACCTGATTGCACCGAGGAGGGTGAGCGAATTCAAGGCCAAGGAACTCATGCAGATGCTGCGTGAGCACGTCCGGCCCGCCACGGCGATGTTTCCCGCTCGGAGTGCGTTTTGGAGGCGAGTCCAAGCGCCCGGGGAGACGGTCGCCGCATTCGTGGCGGCCCTGCGGCTGGCGGCCGGCCCGTGCAAATGGGAGAATGCCGAAATCACCCTCCGGGACTGTGTGCTGTGCGGCCTGAACGACGCCGAGACCCAGCGCACATTAATGAACCAAGAGCCGCCTCCCATGTTGCAGGAGGTCGTCAGAGCGGCCCAGGCCGCTGAAGCTACGAAGGCCGGGGTCCAAGAACTTCAGGACTGGCGGCCAAAGTCGAGCAAGGCAGAGGCTCCGGTACAGGCGGCCCGCCGAACTTCGAGGTCGTCCGCAGAGAGCAGCGACGACGAGGACATCCAGAGGGTCCGGAAGGAGAGCCGGCGATGCGACGGCTGTGGAGCGCCCCACGACCGCGTGAAATGCCCCTTCCAGAAGGCCAAGTGCCACAACTGCGGCCGCCGCGGACACATCGCCAAGGTGTGCAGGAAGAAGCGCGAAACCCGGAGGAGCTCCGCAGACCGTTCCGCCGGACAAGACCGCCCAACGAAATCCAAGGATGGCGCCCAGACCACGCGGAAGCAGGACGGCGTGGGCCGCATTGCCGACGGCAGCGAGGACGACTCCCCAGTGTTCAGCGTGTCTACTAGACACCCCCGCTACTTTGTTGAGGTACTAGTCCAAGGGGTTCCCGTTAGGATGGAAATTGACTCGGGGTCCTCATATTCAATCATTTCCCAGAGGGAGTTTTTGGGAATTGCCCCCCACAAACGACCCAAGCTCAAAGCATTGAGGTCCACACTACGTGATGTGCAAGGGAACAGTATTCCAGTGTTGGGGGTTGGAGAGTTTCAGGTCAAATTCAAGGAGCACGCCGCGTCCCTTCCCCTAGTCGTGCTCAAGGGAGGAAATTGCAGCCTCCTCGGGACTCAATGGTTCCAGCCCCTGGGGTTGTTTATTGGGGGGGTGCACGCCGTTGGGATGCACGCCGTTGGGACTGATCCAATTCAGGAGGTGTGCAAGGCGCACACCGAAGTTTTCAAAAAACGACTGGGGAAATTCAAGGGGCCCCCAGTGACTTTCGACCTGGACCCGGGGGTCCGCCCAATTCGCCTTAAACCACGCAGGGTGCTGTTCGCACTCAAGGACAAGATAGAGGCGGAACTGGACAAGTTGGTGGGCCAGGGGATCCTTGTGCCTGTAGATTCTGCGGAGTGGGAAACTCCAATTGGCTCTAAAGGCCAACGGGGAGGTCCGCATATGCGCGGACTACAAGTGCACCATCAACAAGGCGATCCGCCCGAATGCATATCCGGTGCCGGTAGTCAGCCATCTGCTGGCCAGGTTACACGGGGGAAAGTGTTTTGCTAAGCTCGACTTAGCACAGGCCTACCAGCAGCTCACGGTGTCCCCTGCCGCAGCTGCTGCGCAGACCATAGTCACCCACAAGGGGGCGTTCCAGGTGACGCGCCTCCAGTTCGGCATGAATTCGGCGCCTGGAATTTTCCAATCACTCGTGGAACGCCTCCTGAAGGGATTGGAGGGGGTGTTGCCTTATTTTGATGACGTGTTAATAACGGGGGGGGGGAGTCGGGCTGAATTGGCCAAAAGGTTGGGGAAGGTCCTGACGATATTCGAAAAGGCGGGGCTGAGGTTGCGAAAGGACAAATGCGTCTTCTTCGCAACAGAGGTTGAGTTCTTAGGGTTTTGTGTGACTCCCGAGGGAATAAAACCATCCATGTCCAAGGTGGCAGCTATTAAGAAAGCCCCCCGCCCCACCTCCAAGCCCAAGTTGCAGTCGTTCCTAGGGCTGCTCAACTTTTACCACTCCTTCCTCCCCCGAAAGGCAGCGGTGGCTGAGCCGCTACACAAACTGCTGAAGAAAGACCAGGCATGGAAGTGGGGCGATGACCAAGAAAGGGCATTTAGCGAGCTAAAAAGCCTCCTGGCGTCCGACGCCATACTGACCCATTTCAACCCCAAACGCCCAGTAGTTCTGATCTGTGACGCATCTCCAGTGGGGGTGGGGGCGGTGCTGTGCCACGTGTTGGAAAACGGAAGGGAGGCCCCGATAGCATTTTACTCCAGGTCCCTGTCCCAAGCAGAGAGAAACTACGCACAGACGGACAGGGAGGCACTATAGCGATAGTCGCGGGGACGAAAAAATTTCACGATTTTCTGTACGGCCGCCCTTTCACAATTGTAACAGACCACAAGCCCCTGCTAGGCATCTTTACCGCTGATAAGCCCACCCCACAGATCCTGTCCCCGAGGATGCTCAGGTGGGCCATTTTTCTCAACGCGTATTAGCACGCGTTGGTCTACCGGCCCGGAAAGGAGATCAGCCATGCGGACGCTCTATCTAGGTCCCCCCTTCCCCTAACGCCCAGCCAGGTGAGCATGGGGGAGCGGGACCATCAGGTTCTCAAGATAGAGGTGCTGGATTCGCCCCCCGTAATGCCTGCAGACATTGCCAAAGCGACAGAGAAGGACAAAACGTTAGCGACAGTCAGCTCCTGGCTGAGAAAGGGTGGCCCGTGTCCTCCCCAGCGGAGGAGTTCGCTCCATTTTTCAGAAAAAAGCTAGAACTGTCCCTAGAGAGGGGGTGCCTCTTGTGGGGGCAGCGGGTGGTGATTCCCACTTCCCTTCGGCCGCGGGTGCTCAAACTGCTTCATGTCAGCCACCCCGGCATCGTGCGATCCAAGGCGCTGGCCCGGAGTTACTTCTGGTGGCCCCAGCTAGACGCCGACATCGAGCACATGGTCGGCACTTGTGAAAGTTGCCAATGCTCCAGACCAGAGGAGGCCCGCCTTCCCCACAGGGAATGGGACGCGGCTAAGGGGCCGTGGTCCCGGGTGCACGTAGATTTCGCAGGCCCATTCAGAGGCACCCTGTTCCTCCTTGTAGTGGACGCTTTCTCCAAATGGTTGGAGGTTATCCCAGTCACGAGCACCTCCTCGGCCCAGACCATTAGGCATTTGCGGAGGCTCTTTTCCACGTTCGGCATACCCGACACGTTAATTAGCGACAACGCTAGTTGTTTCACGTCCTCCGAGTTTAGGGCATTCATGGAGATTAACGCCGTTCGGCATATCACCTCCGCCCCTTTTCACCCGGCCACCAACGGCCAAGTAGAGCGCCTCGTCCGCACCACGAAGGACGCGTTGCGGCGCATGGGCCCAGGGGATCTGAACCTGCAAGTGTGTCAGTTTCTGCTAGGGTACAGGGTGACCCCATTGGCGTCAGGATACTCCCCCGCAGAGCTCTTAATGCGCAGGAAGCTGACCACCATCCTTACTAGGCTAGACCCCATGAGGGTAGAGGACAAAGGAAGGAACATCGGGCTGGAAGTTACAAAGAGTTTCAGCATAGGCGCCCCCGTGCATTGCAGGAATTACGCCAGCATGGGCCCTGCCTGGGTGCCGGGCGTAGTCGTGGAACAAACCGGCCCCGTGTCGTACCGCGTGGAAACCAGCACAGGGCTCCTATGGAGGCGGCACGCAGACCAGCTCCGACGCAGGGTCTCCGATGAGCAGGACACGGATCACGCAGGAAATAAGTCAGCGTTAGGGTTCTCCCCCACCCGTTTAGCCCAAGGGGGAGGAGAAGGGGACCGTGGGCCCCCACCAAGGGGGGAGGAGGATATCCTCGTAGATACCCTGGGGGATCTTTCCGAGGAGGAGGAACCCGACCCCATACATATCTCACGGAAAGTCCCCACAAATGCGGGTACCCCTACCAACTTAGATTTTGATTTTCAGAACCGGGGGGGTTTTTCGGAGTGGTCCCCCACCCGTCCAAGCGAGAAGAGGGGTTTTTCTTTAGTCCCGACGGCCCCCGGTCTGCCCACAATGGAGTTTTTCCCTTCCCCTAAGGCCGCCAAACAGCGGCAAGCCACTAACAAGTCTCCCTCTCCCTTTTCAGGACAAGGGACCAGGGAACAAAGAAGCAATAACACCCCCGGGGGGCGGCAGCCCTCTTCACGGCCCAAACGCACATGCAACAAGCCATCTTGGCTGAGAGACTTCGTCTCATCCTAGGGGGGAGGGATGTTGTGTTCTGTAAAGCTGTGCCTTTAACAATGTACCTTTGCCATGTGTTACCAATGTAACCTTTCTGTGTGCAACATTATAACCATCAGCTGTATCAATGTAACCTAATAAGGGGACGCGAGCTAGTGACCACCAGAGGGCAGTAGCGAGCGTCCAGCTCCCATGGATCACAGTCACCTGGTTTCAGCAGCGCGGGAAGATTCCCCGCGACCTCCTCACCTGGTCAAGAAGGGCGTGACCTCCTACGACGTCACGCAGGCAGCAACCAATAGTCTGTCGACGAGCCACATTCAAATGTATAGCCAGCTGTATATATTGAGCTACCCATCCGCCATTACCACATGTTCCCCCGGATCATCATGCAATAAACCTGTGTTAAGCCAACCCTTCGGCTGTTTCATTGTCTTTGGTCCCTTACACTAAACAAGGTAATTATGCAAACTTCAGTTTGCCTCCAACAAGCCAGGTACTCATTTTCAGAAGGATGCAAGGTTGAGTCAACTTTGAGTCCATTGGGATGGAACTCTGATCATGAGCAGAGTTTTGGTTGAGGTACTGCAGCTTAACCACAGCATGCGGGGCGGTGGCGGGAGGTGGGTGGGTGGGTGCTCTTACCTTATTTACTTTGAAAGCCCTCTTAGGGGCACTATAAGTCAGTTCTGATTGGATGGTACATGGCAAACACATCAATAGTCTAACCCAGCCAATGGCAGATCTTTATATACTGTGAGTTAAAGTGCTGCAGCTCTGTAATAGATCATTTGTTTCATAGGCAGAAGAGCTCAGAATCAATTACTAGCATCTTCGCATAAGACTAAGAAATATTCCTATTGAGGATTTTGGAGTGAGCACCATATGGATAGCAGCTGTCATTCAATTTTGACAATTCTGGAGAAGGCAGCCTCTCATATACCCAAGACAAGTCTCCTTAGAAATCGTAGCAGGGAACCTGTACATTACATTACCATGCTCAGAAATTAAATGAAGCCTACTTACTATGAAAGGCTACTATGGTGGCTCAAGTGGTTAAGACGCTGAACTCGCTGACTGGAAGGTCGGAGTTCAATAAACAGGTACTACTTCAGTGGGAAGGTAACCAGCGTACCATGCACTCCAGTATTGAGGCATGTCTGCCCCATGTCCATGGAGACATCTGCAGATGCAGAGAGCACTGGATCTTTGGCTGTAAACAGAGATGAACACTGAACCTTACAGTCGGATACAACTGTAAGGTTTTACCTTACTTACTATGAAGGGGGCACTCTACCATTACTTCCATTTTTGTAACTCTCCAACATATAGTAAGTAACTGGTCTGATGAGGAGAGTTTCTGTTGTTTTTGAAAATCAGACATTTTGCGCTCCCATGCAGAGGCTGTTGACACTGGACACCACTGGATGCATTTGAAGGAGAGAAGCAAGGCTGGAAAAAGAATTAGGAGCCATGGTTTGGAGTGCCTCCTCCTCCCCTTGTTTGATTTAGTAGTGATTGGTAAGATTTATATGTGATGAGTCCTGCACATTTATTTATAGGCAAGGTTATGAGCGCTAAGAAGAGCATCAAGTCAGTAGAATAAATTAAGCCGTTTGGACTGGAATTCAACTCAGTCAACTTGAGGGACAATGAAAGGTTGAAGGGCAGATTGCTACATAAATACAATGGCTTTACAAGGGGTATATTGAGTCTCACACAAAGCCCAATGCATTGCCGTTAAATACTTAGTTTGGAGATAAAGCACCTGTTTTGTATGCATCAAACCCCAGGTTTAGTCCCTGACATCTCCTGGGAAAGACCACTGTCTAAAACCTCAGTTATCGGCTGTCAGTCAATAGACGCAATGTTAAACTCAACCGACTGATTCAGTGGGTGTTTGCTGTGTTTGTCAAGAAAGTATAAAAGCAAGTGCCCTTGGGTATTTTTTTTTTGAGAGGAGTTGAATTATAGAGCACAGATAATAATTATGCAGATGAGAAACCTTTTATCCCTTCATTCCTGCCATGGCTCAGCCTCAGATAGAGACACGGCTAAGGTGGTATTTGTGTTGCACAAACAAAATACTCATCCATCGATCCATTTCTTCACTAAAAGCTTCCCTGCAGTGGACAAAAAGCATGGAAGGAAGAGAGAAGCGAGGGGGCAGAGGGGAAGATAGACAATGGTATTTTATTTTTATTTTTTAACAAAGCCCAGCTCAGATAAAGGAAGGAGAAAAGTCCGTTAGTTTCTCTCTCTTTTTCTTTTAATCCTCATTTCCCTTCTTGGACTGTCAGGTCTGGAGTGACAGTGAAAAAGCTCGTCATGATGTTGGCTAATTTGCGTTCCATTCACTTTCTCTTCAAAACCCATCAGGAAGACTGAAGGGCTGTTCCAAAGTTGACCTTATTCAATGGCAGAGTGATATACTGGGAAACATGCCAGGTTCCACAATGCCCAAAAGAGCAAATTGGACGCAATCTTTGTTCCAGTCTTACACTCGCCCTCCTACTCCTTCTCTTCTTTCTATGCCAGCCACGCCGTAGTTAAGCCCTTGTGTTTGTTCCATCAGTCGCAACCAGGGGACCGAGATTTCCCCTGGGGTGCCATTGCGGGGTGATAGCTGGAGGCATGGCATTGAACATGGAAGGTGGTTAGTTTTCGAAGGACCTGGCTGGAACTGAGAGGGGTTCAGGACTTTGATGAAGCAATAAAGAAAAGGCATTGGGCATGCCATACAGAAATCCCAAAACATGAATGGGGGAGAGAAAAAGATTTGTCAAAAGCAGATACTGTAC
This sequence comes from Bradypodion pumilum, assembly GCA_035047305.1. NCBI lineage: Eukaryota > Metazoa > Chordata > Lepidosauria > Squamata > Chamaeleonidae > Bradypodion > Bradypodion pumilum. Next base: position 8,287,306 of record JAWDJD010000016.1, on the reverse strand, counting down.
TGCCTGTTTTGCACCTGTCCAGGCTAGAGCAAAAAGAAGCCATACCAGAATCCAAGCTGAGGACATAATAAACTGAAAAGAAAAGAATGACCTTATTCTCAAGCAACAGTGTTGTAACATATGAAGAAGTCACATCAAAGATTGTGATTTTTTTGCAGAAAAGCAGAAAGTTTAGCACCTTTCGCCTCTAGCCCAGGAGTTCTCAAACTTTTTAAGCCGGGGGCTGGGTCACGCTCCCTCCGATAGCTTCGGGGGCCAGAATGCCATTTTGCCCTTCCTTACACCACATGGAATGAATGAATGAATGTTTATTAATTGATTAGTCTTATGACCTTATCAATAACATAACAAAATAATTAAAATCTGTGCAATACAATGGGGTGCAATAAAATACAATAAAAATACAATATGTACATACCTGAGCTACTTTTAAAAGGAATGCAAACTGGAGAAGGTGCCTTAATACAAATAATATACAGTAAAACCCCAACTTACATATGCCTCGCATTACATAAAATTTGACTTTCATAATGATTTTGTGCTAAAACCACATCCCAATTTACACGATTTCCTATGGGTTTGCTTCGAGTTACATAAAGATTCTTTTTCCTATGAGTTTGCTTCGAGTTACGTAAAAATAATTTTTCTTATGGGTTTGCTTGGAGTTACATAAAAAATTCATTTCCCTATGGGTATGCTTCAATTTACATATACATTTCATTTTTCCTACGGGTTTGCTTCGAGTTACATAAAAAAATTTTTTTGTTGTTGTTGTAACACCTGAAGATGTCATATTAAAGTTTGTGATATTTTTTGCAGAAAAGCAGAAAGTTTAGCACCTTTCCCCTCTAGCCCAGGAGTTCTCAAACTTTTAAAGCCGGGGGCTGGGTCATGCTCCCTCCGATAGCTTTGGGGGCCGGAATGCCATTTTGCCCTTCCTACACCACATGGAATGAATGAATGTTTCAACTTTGGAACAGCTTAGAGTTACATAAAAAAAACAATTTAAGCAAAAGCCTACGGAACGGACTTTTTTTTTCGTAAGTAAGGGTTTTACTGTATGCATATCCATAGTCAGATAAGTGAATCTCCCTTGCAGGATATCCCAGTTTGATTAATATATTGGATTCTTTTAGCTGATGCCTTAATTATAAACTTGGTAGTTCTACATACAATGTGTATGTTAGAACCCAGGAGGAGATAGGAACTTCTGAGTGTGGTGGAGGCAGTGGGGGGCCACATGAAATGGTGCTGCAGGCCGCATTCCGACCCATAAGCCACATCCGACCCACAGGCCACAGGTTGAGAATTCTTGCTCTAGCCAGTTGTATTAGCAAGCAGAATTATTTTCTTAAATTATCTTTTATCTCATAAGCCTTTCAGTTTGCATAACATATATGTTTTGACATAAAATGCATGACTTATTTTTTTTTTAAAAAAAACAACAAAGAGCAGGTTTTTAAAACAGAAGGTGGGATGTTGTGGGAAAACACCCATCTTTCTGTGAAATTTTCGAAAAGACAGTCTTAAAGTGCAAAAATAATTTGCACAAAGTTCTCATAATTTGGCCCACTTGGAAGAAAATACTTTGGAATCATAGAATGAGTTGGAAGCAGCCTGTGAGGCCATCAAGGCCAACTCAATGCTCAAAGCAGGAATCTAAATCAAAGTACAGCGGATGAAAGGTTGTGTTGTTGTCACCTACAAGAATGAAATAAGACATGTTTTGCATCCTGGATTTAGACCTACATTGTCATACCTGTCAACCTTCCCAGATTGGCTGGGATTTCTTGATTTTTGGCACCGATTTGCGTCATTTCCCGCCCGCAGCTGCCAAAACCCCGGAATTGCTAGCGGGGTGAAAGAGGTACTGCGCATCCCTTCTGCACAACTCGCCTTCTACGCATGCGTCTAAGGCTTTTACGCTTGCGTAGAACCCTTTTACGCCTGTGTAGAAGCCTTCTACGCTTGTGTAGAAGGCTACGCAAGCGTAAAAGGGTCTATGCAAGCATAAAAGCCTTCTACGCATGCGTAGAAGGTGAGTTGCGCAGAACTGTTGTGCGCAGGTCCCGGATTGTCCGGAGCCGCAGTTGACAGGTATGCATTGTATACCTTCTAGGAACTTTTTTTTGTTTAGTGGCCAGGAATCAGGAGACCAGCAGACGTTTCCAAGGACTGGAGATACGTCAAGGTCCGGCCATTTCAGAGCAATGGGATACTCCATCTCAGGAAGGTTGGATGGCATGCCTTCCACCAGAAGATGCCACTACCCAAAATCTCCACAGTGCCTGCCAATTTTGAGGGCTGACGTGATAATCTTTGGTGCATACATTCATGTTCAAAGCAAAGGCAATACAGAACCATCCAACTCTGCTTAATTCAGCTTAGTTGTCAAAATGAAAAAAAAACCGAATGACTTAGTTTTTAAATTTAAAAAAAATGAATTTATTTTTCATTGGCTTCCCTTACATTCCAACAAGCTTTCTTGTATTACAGCCTGTGCAAGTAGAGGAATTTCTAGCAAGGGCTGGAAAGATCTTGGCATGTGTCACAATGCCATTTCAATGGGTTGTAAAGTGGAATATGTTTCCCCTAGCTGAGATTTGGAGAGTATGAGCCTTTGTAGGAAAAGGGAGAGGTGAAGGAAATATATCATTGGCATGAAAGGAGAATTCCAAGCAACATCTAGGTTTCTTTCAGAAACAACGAGAGGAGGCTTATAGGGTTGTGGGTATAAAGCAAGCATTGTTCACATAAACTGTCTGGAATTTTGCATATCAGATGCCTTGACAGCTATTTGTTCAATTGAGAACTCCACATTATCTGGGTGGAAAGGGTTACAGTTATACACAGCAGAAATCTAGATTCCCCCCCCCCCCTATTGAAAGTAATAAGATGCAAAGCTGGAGGGGAACATCAACACATTAATAACCAAAAAACTATCCCAAATTAGTTATCAAATATAAAGCAAATGGATAGATTTTTTAAAAAAATAATGGCAATGAAAACAAATAATAGAATGTGCCCTCTGCCTGCAACAACCACTTGAAAATGTGGGGAGCATGCATTTACAGCCACTGAAGATAATCTCCCAGACTTTAGACTATGAGCCAGCAACAGTTTTTGTGGTTATTCCAGTCTGTTGCAGAATCCATGAAAGCTGCACTCTTTGCCCTTCCTCTACCACATGGCACTTCTGGGTGTGGTGGAGGCAGTGGGGGGCCACATGAAATGGTGCCGCAGGCCGCATCTGACCCACAAGCCACATCCGACCCACAGGCCGCAGGTTGAGAATTCTTGCTCAGCCAAGGTTTTCTCTTCCTGGGCTTCTGCAGGACTGCAGATATTGCTTCCCCCCCAAAAAAAATAATGCAAGGAAAGGAAATGCAAGTGTCTGGAAGTTGCATTTCACCTTTTTAGTGGTATGCAAAAGCATTAATTTTTGGTGGTTGAATCTGATTGTTTGGAGCCAGACCCTGGTGGTGGTGGGGACAACAACCTTAGGGTTATCAGCCTTAGACAAACATATGAAGAGCTTGTAAAGTTATATTTTCTGGCTACCGTTCCAGAAAGGTCAATTTATTATTTATTAATCATTAAATAATTTTGGTTACAACTTATGATTGTTATGTAATACCAGCCAATATTTTTGTGAAATTGTTTGTTTATGACTGTGTCTTGTATTTTACTACAACAACAAAACTACAAAAATATGGGTAAGCTGATTGATGTGGCGATCCCAGGCCTGGTACAGTGGGTGGCAACATTTTAAAGTCAGGGGCTGTGAAGGTGCACCTTGTTAATATCCTTGTTAATAGCCTTGGCCCCTATGTATATTTTATGAAATGTAAACCATCTTGAGTTGTCCCAGGGCAAGGAAGGCGGTATATACATATAATAAATAAATAAAATCCTCAAGGCTGCGGCAGTCCATTGCAGTGGTGTCAAATCCTGCATGTCTCATTTCATGTGTGCCAAAGGAGATGGCTCCATGATCATCGTGTGTGGGTTACTTCATGGCAAGCTAGGATCCACCTTAAACAAATTCACACCAATGGCATTTTTCCTGAAAACATTCTCAGGTAAATATGTATACTCGGACATGAGTTGCAGCTGACGAAGCCGATGACATTGAAGGATGAGACCAAGCCTACAACAATCAATCACAAAGCTGGTGTCTTTCAAATGTGTCAGAATTTTATTTATTTATTTATTTTTATTTATTTTATTTATTTATAACTTTATTTATTTATAACTGACTTTAATTTATAACTCAGATTTTTACCCCCATTATCTTTGGAAGTTGTTTGGTTAGGCAATACTTATATCCAGGATTGCAGGTGGTTTGGCGTTCGTTCTGCTGAGCTGGAAGCTCAAATATATGATCTTCATTCTGGTAGCTGGTCATTTTATATTCACTGTTCAGGGCCAAAGAGATCTTAATACAAGATAGAACTGCAGGGCAAACCAAAGGATAACAAATTTGCCCATTAGATGTGACAGATATGCATACCTGTCAACCTTCCCGGATTGGCCGGGATATCCCATTTTTTGGCACCGATTTGCGCCATTTCCCACCTGCAGCTGCCAAAATCCCGGAAATGGCAGCGGAGGGGGGAGGTACTGTGCATCCCTTCTGTGCAGATCACCTTCTACGCATGAGTAGAAGGCCTTTACGCTTGCGTAGAACCCTTCTACACATGCGTAGAAGGCGATCTGCGCAGAAGGGGATCATAGAAGCCTTCTACGCATGCGTAGAAAAGTTCTACGCACGTGTAAAAGGGTCCTACGCAAGCGTAAAAGCCTTCTATGCATGCATAGAACCATTCTGTGCAAGTCACGTAGAAGGCAACCTGCGCAGAACCATTCTGCGCAGGTCCCGTATTTTCCAGAGCAGGGGTTGACAGGTATGCAGATATGAGCTAAATCCATTTTTGGTCCCAGCTGGAATAGACCTGTTGGAACAAATGGGACTTGTGAAATCACAATTTATGTAGGTCTCGTAGTTTTAAAGGGTCTGTTTTAATGGGGACTAAAATGAGTTCCATTTACAATAACTTCTACTCCACTTTTCTACCAGGGAATGTGTTGTGCGAGCGGTTTATGGACACCATTAATTACGGAGGGAAAACAAGTTAAAAAGAAATTGGACAATGAGATGGTTAAAACACCATAAAAATAATTCACTTAGGTCAAACCGGTACTCAGTAAACCACAGTTTTAAAAGGCCAGTGTGAAGAAATGTTTGTTCAGATGCTTTGTGAAAACAGTAAAGTAGGAACTGGTTGTAACTCAAGAGAGTGAAATCCATAGTTGGGAACAATGGAACAGAAAACTTTCTCCTACACACCTGTTGAATGACACAACCACAGATTATGGCGAGTGTAAGAAGACGCTCTCCAAACAAATCTTAACATCTGGAAAAAAAGACAACCCCTTAGATGACTCATAATTTAAGCCAATATCCAGTGTCCTTAATTATCTGATTAGTCATCTGATCAAATCAAGTTAAAATATGGTAAAATACCTGAGATAAAATAGGATTACAAAACCAGAATAAAAACAGATTAAAAGTAGGATGATACAATCACAATAAAATGAGATAATATTTACTCAATAAAACTCATCACCTTTGCATGCAACCCCTATCTGATCAACAAAACATCTTCTCCTATGAATGGTCCCAACTATAAACTTGACAGTTCTAATATTTACACATTTATTTGTACCCTGAAGAAAGAAAGTTACAGTAATCTTTTATTAGGATCCCAGTATTTCGTTCTGTCCAGCAATGTTTGTAAATACTAGACTCTTATTGTGGCATATAACCCAGAGTCGCCTCGGCGAGGGGCGGCGGTAGAAATGTGAGTAAATAAAATAAAATAAATAAATAAATGGCAACTAAACAGAATATGTGCAATATTTTCTGTTTCTGATGTTCCGCAGACTCACGTTCTCTCGGAATATGGGAAATGGTTAAATCGCCCATATTTAACTGCAGACTCTAACTCAGGGGTGCCCAAACTACAGCCCATGGGCCGGATATGGCCTGCCATGCCATTTCATCAGGCCCAAGGCACCCTTGCTGCTCCGAGAGTGGATGGGGACAGCCCCGCGCATGCGCAAACGTGCCCCACACCACTCCTGGAAGCATACCTGTCAACCGCGGCTCTGGAAAATACAGGCTACGCCGCTTGTGTAGAAGGTGACCTGCATAGAAGGGCTGCGCAGTACCTCCTTTCCCCCGCTGCCAAATTCCGGGGTTTCGGCAGCGCAGGGCGGGAAATGGCGCAAATCGGCGCCGAAAACCGTGAAATTCCGGCCAATCCGGGAAGGTTGACAGGTATGCCCGGAAGTGATTCCAGATGTCCTTGCACAAATTCACCTGCTCATCTGTTCTGGGGGCATTGTCAGGGCCCCGGTGCAAAAAGTTTGGGCACCCCTGCTCTTTTTGATTTCCACCAACCATTTCAAGGATCTAACCTTTGCGAGTGACTGAACATCGGTTTGAGCATTAACGCCGGGGACTCTTTGTTTAAATATTGCCTTAGCCCTCTTTTAAGCCATTTAAAAGATTTAAACTAACATTCAGGGTAAAATGAAACCATGACATTAAAATACCAGCTAAATGAAGTTTTGGCCCACCTCGTCTATGAAGTAACCAGTGACAACCTTGTAGGGGTGGAAAGGGCCAGGGGGGTCATCCCTTTTTTTGGTGTGAACTTCTTCTGTGAAGAGGTTGGCAAGGGTTTGGCACCCCGCTGCTACCTCCTCCTCCTCCTCCTTCTGGTGCCCCCAGGTCCTCTTAATTTCCTCGTCCTTTTCTCATATTCTACCCATGTCCATCCCCTCATTAATCAACGTCAACTAGCAGAGAACACAAGAAGAGCAGTGTTCTTTAGCGTCCCCCCCCCCCCACACACACACCCTCTTCATGCATCCCATTGTTCTGGAGAGAGGGGAAAATACACACACACACATACAGATTCAGATGCCCCAAAAGCAGCCAGTCTGGATATAAAAGAGAAGAGACAAAAAATTATTTTGAAAGAATCAAGGAGGGTGGGCGGTAACAGAGAGATTTTTTTAAAAACTAAAATAAAGAAAGAGAAGACATTTCCTCCTTTATCCCAAAGACTCGGATAAATAACTCCAGCAATGATAATTTAAATTATTCATACACTTATGAAAACAACCATTGAAATGGGAAGTGTATGATGCTCTTTGTCTCCGCCGCGCGTCTCTTGTTTGTGATTAACCTTTACTGTAACAAGGGCCGGCCATGGCGTTTCCACAAAGACCTTCCTTTTCCTTCCATGGGAAAATATGTTTTGTCCACTCGCACTGAAGGAAAAGGAGGGGAACGGGCTATGTGAGCCGAGGTAAAGAAATACTCTCTCTCTTCTCCCCCCCACCCCAATTTTGTGCTGATGCTGCTGATTCTTCAAGATGAGCCTTCGCTTGGCCACTGCCTCTGGCCAAGAATCTGCCACTGCAAGACCCACAAGAAAAGTGTCTCATGCGCAAGTCCACGCTTGACACGAGGCGCAGCTCGGATGCCAAGAAGCTTGACGGCCCTTGCCAGTTAGATGGGATTTACTGTACTTTGAGGAGAACGGAGACAGGCTGAGTGGAAAGCACATCTGGTTGAAAATGGTTGACAGTCTTCACCATCTTTTAAACTCAGTTCTTTTGATGTTTCCTGCTTTTTCTTCCCTTTTTGGTTTCTGTATCACCCCCCCCCCTGCCACTTTACCAAAAGAGATCTTAACTCTGATGGGGAACACCGGCCGCAACTCAAGGCATATCACTTGCTTTGCATTTAAGAAACTTAAGACTGTGGTGGCTCAAGTGGCTAAGACGCTGAACTGGCAGTCGACAGGTCAGCAGTTCGAGACCCGATGGAATGAGCTCCCATCTCTGTCCCATGACCTAGCAGTTTGGAAGCAAGAAATTGCAAGTAGATAAATAGGGACCACTTCGGAGGGAAGGTAAACAGCGTTCTGTGCACTACGGTGTTGAGGCATGCTTGCCACATGTCCACGGAAACTCTGCAGACGCAGACAATGCTGGCTCTTTGGCTATAAGCAGAGAGGAGCACTGAACTCTAGAATCGGATTTGACTGGCTTTTGAGCAAGGGTGTTCTTTACCTTTTGCAGAACATCTGAATGCAAAATAAGTTCAGAAAAACCAGATCGCCTGTTTCACTCAGGGTCATACCTGTCAACCTTTCCGGATTGGCCGGGATGTCTCGTTTTTTGGCGCCGATTTGTGCCATTTCCGGCCCCGCGCTGCCGAAACCTCAGAATTTGGCAGCGGGGGAAAGGAGGTATTGTGCAGCCCTTCTGTGCAGGTTGCCTTCTATGCATGCATAGAAGGGGGCTATGCAACCGTAAAACCCTTCTACACATGCGTAGAAGGCGACTTGCGCAGAACCGTTCTGCGCAGGTCCCGGATTGGCCGGAGCCGTGGTTGACAGTTATGCTCAGGGTAGAAGCTGAAGTGTCGAACTGGATTTTGTGGAGTCTGACCTTTCCCGCTACAAAATTGCTGCACTGCTCATGAGCCAAGTGGAACCCATAGCCATAACTAGCACTTTGACAGAGCAGATATCAACAACAACAACAACAACAACAACAACAACAACAACAACAACAACAACAACAACAACAACAACAACAACAACAACAACAACAACAACAACAACAACAACAACAACAACAACAACAACAACAACAACAACAACAACAACAACAACAACAACAACAACAACAACAACAACAACAACAGCAGCAGCAGCAGCAGCAGCAGCAGCAGCAGCAGCAGCAGCAGCAGCAGCAGCAGCAACAGCAGCAGCAACAGCAGCAGCAGCAGCAACAAAGATACCCCTGAGTCTTAGAAAAACAAACTTCCTGGACTTCTTTGCTTTCCACTTTTGGGAAACATAAACTTTCACTGTCTTCTGCAGAGCTACCACATCCTCCTCCTCTTTCTTTTTCCCTTGGGGTGGGTGGGATGGATGAGGGTATGTCAACATTGGTCTGCCATTTTGAAGCGGGAAAGTTCAGGCTCCCCAAACCCCAGTTCGACACTCTAGCTTCTACCCTGAGTGCAATGGGAATCTGGAAACCCCCCTCTTTTATTGCAAATTGCTTGCTCACAGTTCAACATTTTTCACTTAAATCCACAATACAGGCTGTGAAATGTATTTACCAAATAACTATCCGGGCAGGCTGGGAAAGCACATGGCGAAAAATGCAAAGAGCTGTAAATATTCCTAAATCAAGCTCCTGGTAATGCTATATTTTTCCTCTGTGTTATTTTTATATAAAAAAAATTGGCTATGAACTTTCTCTCTTTGTATGTGTGTCTCCCTCTATATCTCTCTGTCTTTTGGAAGTTCTCCAGAACTTAGATTGGCTCACAGTTTGGGAAGCACAGCAATCCAGACTAATTTTTAAATATAGCTTATGTGAAGTAATGAGCAGGCTTCAAAGGACTGCACTTCTGTGCAAATGAAGATTTTGGATTTTCTGAACTTATTTTGCAGGTCAAGGTCAAGGTCGCCCTTGTTCAAAAACCAGTCATATCCGACTCTAGGGCTCAGTGTTCATCTCTCTTTATATCTAAAGAGCCAGAGCTGTCTGCGTCTGCAGATGTTTCCATGGACATGTAGCAAGCATGCCTAAACACTGGAACGCTGCACAGAATGCTTTTTACCTTCCCACTGAAGTGGTCCCTATTGATCTACTTGCAATTTCTTGCTTTCGAACTGCTAGGTTGGCAGGAGCTGGGGCAGAGATGGGAGCTCATTCCTTCATGCAGTACTCGGGTCTCAAACTGCTCCCCTGCCAACCTTCCAATAGTCAAGTTCAGCATCTTAACTGCTTGAGCCACCACAGTCCCCCAGTTGTTCTGTACTCACCGCTAATAGTCCACTTACTGTTGGATTAGAGAAGACATGGTTAGTGAAATTTCATCCTACAGTACTAACATAGGAGTGTTAGGAAGAACTTTCTAATGGTATGATTTGTTTGACAATGGAATGTAGTACTTTGGAAAGTGATGCGCTTTCCTTTGTTATTGGCCTTTATGCAGCGATGTTGTTGTTGTTTTTTTAAAAAAACTTTAATTCCCAGAAGCCTAAGTCAATTCCCCAAAGCACTGATCAGCCAATGAACTGACAAAGACATCTGGGAATTAAATTCCTCCAGTGTTTTGCGGAACATAGTTTGGGAAACGCTGGGTTAGACAGTCGCTTTGTAAGGAGTGGTCTTTTATCTGTAGATTTTTGGCTTTGGCAGGAGTTTGAGCTCGGTAAGCCTTGGGTCTCGTTCTTTCCATGGCCACACTTCCATATTTCTATGTTACATGATATAACAATTGTGTGCTGTCAAGTCAGTTCTGACTTATGGTGACCTTTTCCAGGATGCGTAGAGGATACACAGCAATGTTTTACCATTCTCTTCTCAGGGGCGTAGGAACTATTTTTGCTGGGGGGGGCAACATTGAAAAGGGCTCGGGGGAAAGTAGTTACTGCACATCCCCTTCTGCACAGAACCCTTCTACGCATGCGCAGAACCCTTCTACGCATGCGCAGAACCCTTCTACGCATGCGCAGAACCCTTCTATGCATGTGTAGAAGCCTTCTGCGCATGCGTGGAAGGGACCTGCACAGAAGGTCCTGGATTGTCACCTTCCGAAAGGGCCCGGGGCAAATTCCGGGGGGGGGGGGCTTTGGCCCTCCCTGCCCCACTCTTCCAATGCCACTGTCTCTTCTTCTGGGGGCATCCTTGGAGGCTGTGCAGCTTGCCCAAGGCTTCACAGGCTGGCTCTTCTTCTGGGATCCCCAGTCAACCCTAATAAAACTCCCAACCTCTTGCTCGCATCCACATACCTATCCCACCGAGCTACCTAGAAGCAAGCCTCATTTTGCAGTGTTACTTATTTATGTGTAGTAATTGTAGGCTGCATTTCTCCTGATTAAGCCATTTATGGAGGGCGATTTTTCTGTCTTACATGAGGAACCTACCCAGTTAGAGTAGACTGTTCCTCTTCAGACTTCATCCTCACATTCGAGAGAGAGAGAAAGAAAGAAAGAAAGAAAGAGAGAGAATATATCTGTTGTGGTTTTCCTGCCCATTGTGTAGAATACATTTTTCCAGTTATAGCATACAATTAATTTGGGGCAGAAATAAATTTCCACTGAATTGAATTAAATGCTTTAGTCAGAACTTCATCTCAATGACTTCAAAGAATTTAACTGAGCTGAGGCTGCCAGTAGATCTATTCTCTTCTTCTGCTAAAGCCCCTGAGCCTGTTATTCTGAAATATCTCAGGTTTCTTCGCTATGTTGACCACACTATTCTTTGTGTCATTTTTGCAGCAATTACCATGAAAGAAATGGAGGAACAAATGCATCTTTTTTTAAAAAAAACCTCCAACTTTGCTCTTCTGGAAAAGTCTCTAAACTTGTTCTTTTTCAACTCTTTTTCCTAAATGGGCACCATTGATCCACATTTCACCCAGTTTTGCCCAAAGGTGTTATAAGATACTGGTGATTTACTCTGGGGAGAAATTTACAAAAAATTTAAAGTTATGCAGACCAAATTCCCATTCATGTATTTGTCCGAAAGTTGGTGGCTGCAGTCACCTTATGAAGACAGAAGCAAGGTGATACTTTTATTTGATCACTCAAAAAATAATAATAAGAAGCAAATATTACATGAGCTTTTGTGTTCTTGAAAGCTCATGTATTGTTTGACTTTTTTAGTGATCCAATTAAGATATCACCTTGTTCCTGCATTTACATGGTGTAAGGCTCACATGGCTCTCTTTGTTTATTTTTGGATCTTACGAAGTCTTATGAACTCATAAGAAGTTTCATACATTTCTTTTCCAGTCAAGAAAAAAGCATAAAAAGAGGTCATATGGATTTGATTGATTGATTTGTTTGATTTGTATGCCACCCACTCAGCATATGACGACTCAGGGCAGCTCACAACAATCACAACATAAATCATCAATACTGTACAAAATAAATACACAATAATATAACATACAGAAATTCAGTCTACAAAAGTAACACAGTACAATTTATACAATAAAACACACTTGAGCACTAAAATACCAATGGAAAATAGATAACAAAAAGTCCTTAATGGAGCCCAGCATCCCCGACGGAGCCTGGGGGTCAACGTCCCTGACAAAGCCTGGGGCTCAATGTCCCCAACGGAGCCCGGGGCTCAACGTCCCCGACGGAGCCTGGGTCTCAACGTCCCTGACAGAGCCGGGGGCTCAACGTCCCTGACGGAGCCCAGGGTTCAACGTCCCTGACGGAGCCCGGGGCACAACATCCCCAATGGAACCCGGGGCTCAACGTCCCCGACGGAGCCTGGGGCTCAATGTCCCCAACAGAGCCCAGGGCTCAATGTCCCCAATGGAGCCTGGGGCTCAACGTCTCTCATGGAGCCCAGGGATCAACATTCCCAATGGAGCCCGGGGCTCAATATCCTCGACGTCATCTTCGGCCACCTTGGGACCCCAGCAGCCCTTTATCCTTCTCTGGTGTTGGAGTGGCTGAAGGGAGGAGATGTGGCACTTTGGAGGGGCGGCACCCAGTCTTCGGACACCTGGAAACCCGACGGCTTTTTAACGTTCTCCGGCGTTGGCATGGCCGGAGGGGAGGAGACATGGCAACCAATTTGATTTTGTTTGTTGATTTCTAATGAAAACAGGTGTGTGTGTGTGTGTGTGTGTGATTGAACTAACTGGCTCAGAACTGGCTACAACTTTTCAGAAAATATATGGCCACTTTTAAGGCTGAACACATAGTGAATGGGAAAGGGGCAAAATTAAAACAGGTTATTATTTACATGAAATGAGAGGAGTAGGAGGAGATGACGATGACGAAGATGAAGTTCATGTCCATAATAATAACGTCAATGACACTTTCAAGGTATACCTACTCCATTTGAATAGCATCACAGAGAAGGGGGGGAAATTGCAGCCCTGATTTGTCAAGCTGCTGGATTCGTGTGCTATGTTGGGGGGTGGGTGGGGTCAAAATATGTTATTTGGTCCTTTTAACATATAGAATCTTTATTACCATTTATTTTTAATGAGAATTTTCCAGAATTCATTGGAGGGAGAGTTTGAGACTTTTTAAAATAAAAGAACAAAAGTAAATATGGGCAAACCCAAAAATGCGTGGTTCTTCATCCAGGTCCCGAACTATGAATAGCTATCTCTTAAAACTTTGGTTTTGAAAATATTATGTGTTGTCCTCTGTGTCGTGCTGAATCTATTAATGGGTTCTGAGATTGCTTTAGTGGGTAAAGAAGAAGAGAGCAGGCATCATAATTAGGGCCCACGCTTAAAGCAGAGGGAGAGTGGAGTCCCAGAAGTTCCACTGGTGGCTTAGTGGTTAAGACACTGAGCTGCAGACTGGAAGGTCGGGTTTTGATACCTGAGAGCTGCACTTGTGAACATGAAAAGAGCCCCATTCAGGCGTCCCCTAAAAATCCTTTCAACCCAGAGTAATCTCTGACATGAAACGAAATAAAGTGGAGTCCTAGTCGAGGTCCCAGACAGGTCGAGTGTGTGAAACAAGAAAAGTTTCCAGAAAGAGCAGAAGGAAACTCAGAAAATTCAGAGCAGCATACCATTGAACAGCACAGCACATTGCGATTGACCTCAAATACGATAGAGTACAACTGAATCCCCTGAGAGCAATGAGTCAAGGAGATCACAGAGGCATATAATGAAGGTAAAGGTTGCCCATGCTCGAAAGCTGGTCGTATCTGACTCTAGGGTCCGGTGCTCATCTCCATTTATAGCCAAAACGCCAGTGCTTTTTGGCTATAAGGTCAGACATTTCTGTGTTCATGTGGCAGGCATCACCACTTCTTCTGGTAGGGAGTTCCATAGACCAGGGATCCTCTGGGTGAAAAAGTACTTTCTCTTATTTGTTTGAGAACTAGTACCCAAAGGTTTCATGGAGTGACCCCTAGTTCTAGTGTTGTGCGATAGGGAAAACAGTTTTTCCTTCTCTACTTTGTCCACACCGTGCATGATTTTACAAACTTCAATCAAGTCCCCTCGTTCAAGAGTGAAGAGGCCCAACCGTTGCAGCCTGTTACCTTTCCCACTGAAGCAATGCCCATTGATCTACTTGCAATGTCTTGCTTTTGAAATGGTAGGTTGGCAAGAGCTGAGGCAGAGACAGATGCTCACTCTGTTGTGCAGCACTCGCGTCTCGAACGGCTGACCTGCCGACCTTCCAGTTCAGCATCTTAACCACTTAGCCAGAACCGGAAAGGACCCCTTTGGGTTGAAACCCCCTGCTAAGGCAAGCAACCCACAGTGTAAATATGTGACCACCACAATCAGCTCTTCCCTGGAATCCACCCAGAAGAGAGAGCTGTTTCTTTCAAGGCCTTTTTTTGTCCCTCACTTGACAGAATATCATCATGGGGACGTGGGAGTAGGCGGGCAAGAATGCAGCATGCGTTCTTTCCTTTCAATGCGCTTCTAACCGCCTCTAAGCTCGGGTCCCTGTCCCTTTCTAGGATGTCGAGTTCCTCCTTGCCTTATTTCAATGGCATTTCTCCCTTCCCGTCTTCTCACCCACCCTGTCTGTTTAACTTTGCCCATACAAGGTAAATATCAAGATGCCTCAGTTATGGAATAACCTCTGCCCGTTGCTTTTCCTCCCACCCAAGCCACCAAGCGGAGGATCTGGGATGGGAGCCAAATGCCGCAGAGGACATGAGAGTCATAAATCATCCCCTTCCCAACATCTGCAATTTTTTTATTAAAAAAAGAAGAGAGAGGCAAGTGCCCCTAAAGTCTTACCCTTTGCTGGGGATGATCTAGCCCTCCCATTCCCTTTCCACAAGCATTTCCCCTCATTTTTTAAAACATCCTATTCCTCTCGGACAAAACACCTATTGTCATTGGGTTGAGTGAAGAAGACTTCTTTCTAATCCTTCACAAAGCCGCCTTCTGAAGCCAAGTTGGGAGCTGCCATCAAAGATGTCTGCGTCACTGCGGGGAGTCTGTATCATACCCCTTTCTCTCCCTCTCTCTTGTACATATGGTTCCCCTCCCACCCTTGCACATGAGGGTCAAACCAGCGCCTTTCATTCCTGCTTCATATTCACATAAAGACATCAAGTAGGGAAGAAAAAACAGAAAAAACAGTGTCTCAAAAGAATTATTTGGCACGGTTGTCAAATGCTTTATCAGAAGGGTGGGGCAAGGGTCTTCGTTGCTCTTCATACCCTGGTATTGTTCCCCAGAGAATGTTAGCCTAGACCTGTGATGGCGAACCTAGGCACTCCAGCTGCTCTTGAACGTCACTTCCCAGAAGCCCAAGTCTCTGTGAATCCAGATGAATGGTTTACTGCGCATGTGTGGTGGTGAACCTAAGCACTCCAGCTGTTCTTGAACTTCACTTCCCTCAAGCCCAAGTCTCTGTGAATCCACACGAATGGTTTACTTCATGTGTGGTGGTGAACCTAGGCACTCCAGCTGTTCTTGAACTTCACTTCCCACAAGGCCAAGTCTCTGTGAATCCACAGGAATGGGTTTACTGCGCATGTGATGATGAACCTTGGCACTCCAGCTTCTCTTGAACGTCATTCCCCTGAAGCCTAAGTCTCTGTGAATCCACAGGAATGGGTTTACTGTGCATGTGATGATGAACCTTGGCACTCCAGCTGTTCTTGAACTTCACTTCCCACAAGCCCAAGTCTCTGTGAATCCACAGGAATGGGTTTACTGCACATGTGATGATGAACCTTGGCACTCCAGCTGTTATTGAACTTCATTTTCCAAGTCTCTGTAAATCCATGCAAATGGGTTTACTGCATATGTGATGGCAAACCTTGGCACTCCAGCTTCTCTTGAACGTCATTCCCCTGAAGCCCAAGTCTCTGTGAATCCACAGGAATGGGTTTACTGCACATGTGATGATGAACCTTGGCACTCCAGCTGTTCCTGAGCTTCACTTCCCAGAAGCCCAAGTCTCTGTGAATCCACATGAATGGGTTTACAGTGCATGTGATGATGAGCCTTGGCACTCCAGCTGTTATTGAACTTCATTTTCCAAGTCTCTGTGAATCCACGCAAATGGGTTTACTGCATATGTGATGGCAAACCTTGGCACTCCAGCTTCTCTTGAACTTCATTTCCCAGAAGCCCAAGACTCTGTGAATCTACAGGAATAGGTTTATTGTGCATGTGATGATGAACCTTGGCACTCCAGCTGTTCTTGAACTTTATTTCCCAGAAGCCCAAGCCTCTGTGAATCCACACAAATGGGTTTACTGGGAAATGAAGTTCAAGAACAGCTGGAGTGCCAAGGTTCACCATCACTGGCCTAGACCCATGGTGTCAGCCTTCCTAAATGACTAAATGACTTCTCTGTATGTACGAGTGTTTTGTTTTTTTAATGGGGTGGAAATCTTAATACAAAAACAAAAATCATATTTATGGCTGCTCGTTCTTCATTGCCTTTGCTGCTCTATTGCCTCCTGAAAAAGAAAAGCTCCTTGTCGATTCTATGGCATCTCTTGTCTGCTCTCCAAGAATTCAATTTTGGGGGGGATGTTTATTGAATAAAAGTTTTTAAATGAATGCCAGGGCTCAAAAGTGGTGAGTGATTTACAGGGCAGCTGAAAGGAGGGGGAAAGTCCCCAGCTAGCTTTTGGGGGTAGGGGAGGGAAAGAATGAGAGATGAGTTTCCAAATAAAGTTTTGCCTTGTGTGAAAATAACAGTGAATTGGAGGATTTCTTCTTAGTTGAACCATCTGACACATTCGGTTGGGGAACCATCTTTTTAAAAAAAATCTATAAGGACCAGCAGACCTATGATTCAATAACAAATGAAATTACATTTGTCTCCCATGGTATAGAAATGGATACCATTGTACCTCCATCAAGTTGTCCAGCCTAGAATCTCGTTGTCCCCAAACTCGTTGTTCTGTGCAGGACAATGACAATAAAGGTTTATCTATCTATCTATCTATCTATCTATCTATCTATCTATCTATCTAAAGGAGGTTTAAATGGACTGCAAGGGTACTGGACTGGTTGTTTCCTATCACCTAACTCTAAGGCAATAGAGTCTTAGTTATTGCATAAATGACAACATTCAAATAATTTTACTTCCTTATAAATTAGTACCTTGACAGCTGTTGAAACAGCAGCGTGGTATCTGGTTGCCAGAACTTCCTATTCAGGTCTTCTAGTGTCTAGATCAGCTGTTTCCAAACTTATGATCCTCTTGTTGTTTGAGCTTCAAGTCAGAACCTCTGGGCATTCACTGTGGTATGGCTTCTGGAAGGTGAAGGTCCAAAACAGCAGGAAGACCTGAGTTAAGCAACTGCTGGTCTAGCAAGTTTGTCCACTTAGAGCAGTGGTGGTGAACCTTGGCACTCCAGCTGTTCTTAAACTTCAATTCCCAGGAGTGCTGACTTGGGCGTCTGGGAATTGAAGTCCAAGAACACCTGGAGTTCCAAGGTTCACCATCACTGACTTATAGTGTTTAGCTCCCCATCCTTAATTTTACGGCTTCAGATTCTGCAAATCTCTAGATGTCATGATGTACTACTTCAATTATGGCAAACCATTCAGAGACTGAGTGACCAAACTGCAACCCAAAACCCACTTATTTGTCTTAAAGTCCCAACACAGCAACAGGGGAGGAAGGAAATGCTCCCATTGGGCTACTGGGCAAAGGGGTGGGGTGAACTCTGTGCTGGGGTGAGGGAGGAAACACTCCCATTGGGCTGCTGAGTGGTGGGGTGAACTCTGTGCTGGGGTGACTGCGTGGGTGCCCACAGAGAGGGCTCTGAGTGCCACCTCTGGCGTGCGTGCCATAGGTTTGCCATCACTGTACTACTACTTGCCACCAATTCTACCTAAGCAGCATTGCTGAGATCCTGATGATTAGTGTCGTAAGTCACAATTAGGTAAAGGTTGCCCTTGCTCGAAAGCCAGTCATATCTGACTCTAGGGTTCAGTGCTCATCTCGGTTTATAGCCAAAGAGCCAGTGCTGTCTGCATCTGCAGACGTTTCTGTGGACATGTGGCAGGCATGCCTAGACACTGGAGTGCACAGAACGCTGTTTACCTTCCCTCCGAAGTGGTCCCTACTTGCAAGTTCCTGCTCTTTAACTGCTAAGTTGGCAGGAGCTGCCACAGACACAGGAACTCACTCCATTGTGCAGTACCCGGGAATTGAACTTTGATCTTCCAGTCAGCGAGTTCAGTGTCTTAACCACTTGAACCACCACACTCCCCAAAGCCACAGTTACAGTAGGCCTATTAAGTAAGGGTTTTTTTTTTGAATCAGCTCATCACACTGATTCTACTTGTTGTGACCTGTCTGTCTGTCTTTCTGTCTATCCTGCCACAATTAGTGTCTGACACTACTCTAGGTGTCTCATAATAAATAAATAAAATGCAACCATACATAAAATGACACAAAATAGTAAATAAAATCATAACAAAAGCCACCGAGCTATATAACATTGGCAGCAGGGATTTGCCCAGTTTTGTTGAAAAATCAAAGCATACAACTATTCAAGCTCTTTTGGAAAGTTTTGTCAAACTTCCAAGTGAATATTTTTTTACACCGTTACTCCACAAAGTTCTTAATTTTCTTCTTTTCCTCTTGGCTGCAAAAGAGAGATGTGGGAGAGGAATCATAACATTTTTATTTTAAGGGTTCTCTGGTGACCCTTAAGGAGCAGAAGATGAATGAAGAACTATGGCTGTTGTTTAGGAAGGCTAGTGTTGGGAAAGTTTAATGGTTGAGTAGCCTATTAAAGTGTGCACAGACAAGAGACAATAGGTATACTTGGAATGCATGCAACACATTTTTTGTTGTTGTTCAGTCGCACAGTCGATTCCGACCCTTTGCGACCCTATGGACCATCGTTCTCCAGGCGCCTCTGTCCTCCACCATCCCCCTCAGTCCTCCCAGTTTTGTGCCCATTGTGTCTACAATGCCATCTATCCATCTCATCCTTGGCCTCCCCCTTCTTCTTTTGCCCTCCACCTTTCCCAACATCACGGCCTTCTCAAGTGAATCCTCCCTTCTCATTTGATGCCCAAAGTACTTTAGCCTCATCTTTACTATTTGACCTTCCAATGAGCAGTCAGTGTTGATTTCTTCTAAGATTGACCTATTTGTTCTCCTCGCTGTCCAAGGTACCCTCAAAACTCTCCTCCAACACCACATTTCAAAGGCATCTATTCTTCTGCGTTCAGCTTTCCTAATTGTCCAGCTCTCACATCCGTACATTACCACTGGGAATACCATTGCTTTGACTATTCTAATTTTTGTTTTCAAGGTGATGTCTCTGCTTTTCACTATGTTCCCCAGGTTTCTCATGGCTTGTCTCCCTAGAATCAGCCGCCTCTTTATTTCATGGCTGCAATCTCCATCTGCAGTGATCTTAGATCCTAAGAAAGTGAAATCTGTCACTGCTTCTACTTCTTCCCCGTCTATTTTCCAGGAACTGATGGGGCCTGTTGCCATTATCTTGGTTTTCTTGATATTGAGTCTCAAGCCAGCTTTTGCACTCTCTTCCTTCAAACCGATCAAGAGATTCTTTAGGTCTTCCTCACTTTCTGCCATTAGGGTGGTGTCGTCTGCATATCTCAGATTGTTGATGTTTCTCCCAGCAATTTTGATCCCATATTGTGATTCCTCCATCCCTGCATTGCGCATTATGTGCTCTGTGTATAAGTTGAATAAGCAGGGTGACAAAATGCAGCCTTGTCTTACTCCTTTTCCTATTCCAAACCACTCGGTCATTCCGTGTTCTGTCCTAACTGTTGCTTCTTGGTTCATGTACAGATTTCTCAGGAGGCATATGAGGTGTTCTGGTATTCCCATCTCTTTAATCACTTGCCACATCTTGTTGTGATCCACACAATCAAATGCCTTAGTGTAGTCAATAAAGCAAAAATAAACTTGTTTCTGGTATTCCTTTGTTTTCTCCATGATCCAACGTATGTTGGCAATGTGGTCTCTAGTCCCCCTGCCTCTTCTGAAACCAGCCTGCACCTCTGGTAATTCTCTTTCCACATGCTGCTGAAGTCTATCCTGTATTATCTTGAGCATCACCTTGCTGGCGTGTGGGATGAGCGCGATTGTTCGATAGTTTGAACATTCTTTGGCATTGCCCTTTTTTGGGATTGGAACATATACTGATCTTTTCCAGTCCTGTGGCCACTGTTTTGTTTTCCAAATCTGCTGGCATATTGAATGCAGTAATTTGATGCCATCATCTTTTAGAGCTTTGAAAAATTCAACTGGGATACCATCATCTCCACTAGCTTTGTTGTTTGCAGTGCTCTTTAGGGCCTTTCTGACTTCACTCTCCAGGATGTCTGGCTCAGGTTCAATTTCTTCATCATTGTGACTATCAGGAGTGTTGAGTTCCTTTTTGTAGAGTTCCTCTGTGTACTCTTTCCATCTTTTCTTAATCTCTTCTGCATCAGCTAGCTCCTTTCCGTCTTTGTCCCTTATCATGGTCATTTTTGCTTTAAATGTTCCCTTGATTTCCCGGATTTTTTTGAAAAGATCTCTGGTTCTGCCTTTTTTGTTGTTTTCTTCCATTTCTTTGCACTGTTCTTTTAGATAGTTTTCCTTATCTCTCCTTGCTTTTCTTTGAAATTCTGTGTTCAGATGATTGTATTTTTTCCTTTCTCCTTTGACTTTTGCGTTCCTTCTTTCCTCTGCTATTTTAAGAGCCTCATCAGACAACCACTTTGCTTTCTTACTCTTCTTTTCTTTTGGTATGGTTTTCTTTGCTGCTTCCTGCATGATGTCCCTCATCTCTGTCCATAATTCTTCTGGCACTCTATCTATTGAGTCTAAGCCATTGAATCTGTTCATCACCTCCACCGTGTATTCTTTAGGGATGCTGTCTAGGTGATATCTGTCTGGTCTCTTTGTTTTCCCTATTTTCTTTAGTCTAAGCCTGAATTTTGCAATCAGCAGGTTGTGATCTGAGCCACAATCTGCTCCAGGTCTTGTTTTTGCTGACTGTATGGAGGTTCTCCATCTTTGGCTGCAGAGTATGTAGTCAATCTGGTTTCGGTGTTGGCCATCTGGTGATGTCCATGTGTAAAGTCGCCTCTTGTGTTGCTGGAAGAGGGTGTTTGCTATGACCAGTGCGTTCTCTTGGCAGAACTCTATCAATCTTTGTCCTGCTTCATTCTGTGTTCCAAGACCGAACCTGCCTGTTATTCCCTCCACTTTTTGATTGCCTACTTTGGCATTCCAGTCTCCTAGAATAATTTGAACATCATTTCTTGGTGTTTGTTCTATGAGGTGTTGTAAGTCCTCATAGAACTGGTCCACTGTGGCTTCATCTGCACCCGTGGTTGGTGCGTATATTTGGATCACAGTAACATTGAAGGGTTTGCCCTGAATTCTTACTGACATCATTCTGTCATTTTTGAGGTTGTATCCCATTACTGCTCTTCTCACTCTTTTATTGACAATTATGGCTACTCCATGTCTTCTAAAGTTTTCTTGTCCACAGTAGTAGATGTGATGGTTTCCAGAGCTGAATTCGCCCATCCCTGTCCATTTGAGCTCACTGATTCCCAAGATGTCAATGCTTATTCTTTCCATCTCATTTTTTACCACTTCCAGTTTACCTTGGTTCATTGATCTCACATTCCATGTCCCTATACAGTATTGCTCCTTACAACATTGCATTTCCCCTCCCCCTTTCCTGTCCATCCCCTTTCTCCCCTCTGAGGTGTTAAGCATCCTGTATCACCTAGCCTGCCCTTTTGTTTTGCCTTTTGTTTTGGTCCATAGGGTTCTCTTGGCAAGCTTTGTGGCGTGGTTTGCCGGTTTCTACGCCATTTTTTTCCTCGCATCATACATCATATCACAGTTTTAAAAGTTTAGAACAGTTTACACTACATATTGTCATGCATAATTATCACACTCTAAAACACAGTCTCTATGTTACTTGCTATATTAAGTCAGTATGAAATCTCTATGTCAGTCTCTATATTAATTCAGCTACATTTTTCACATCAGCTACTTATCCTTGTGTCCTCACTCCCCAAGTGGGGTTGTTGTCTCTGGGTCCCTTGCTCCAGGGGCATCGCAGTGGCGGGCAGTGGATGTTTTCCCTGTGTCTCAGCTGTTCCTCTTCCTCTGCCTCTGGCTGCAGTGGTGGATGGTGACCTTCTCCCTCCCAGGCCTCTGGATGGTTTCTGGGCAATTGGGGCCTGGTCTTTCTCTGCCTCTTTCTTCCTTGCACCCAGGTTTTAGGATGGGGTGGAAGGGAGGGGCCGATTCTTCACTCACCTCCCTCCAAGGCTTCTGGATGGTTTCTGGGCAATTGGGGCCTGGTCTTTCTCTGCCTCTTTCTTCCTTGCACCCAGGTTTTAGGATGGGGTGGAAGGGAGGGGCCGATTCTTCACTCACCTCCCTCCAAGGCTTCTGGATGGTTTCTGGGCAGTTGGGCCTGGTCTTTCTCTGCCTCTTTCTTCCTTACACCCAGGTTTCAGGATGGGGTGGAAGGGAGGGGCCGATTCTTCACTCACCTCCCTCCAAGGCTTCTGGATGGTTTCTGGGCAGTTGGGGCCTGGTCTTTCTCTGCCTCTTTCTTCCTTGCACCCAGGTTTTAGGATGGGGTGGAAGGGAGGGGCCGATTCTTCACTCACCTCCCTCCAAGGCTTCTGGATGGTTTCTGGGCAGTTGGGCCTGGTCTTTCTCTGCCTCTTTCTTCCTTGCACCCAGGTTTCAGGATGGGGTGGAAGGGAGGGGCCGATTCTTCACTCACCTCCCTCCAAGGCTTCTGGATATATATCATATGTGCATGCATATCTCTTCAATCTAAAACAACAGTGCAAAGCCATTAACCTAATCCTCCCCCCCCCCAATTCTTCCCTTTGCAAAACATTTTTATTTCCAATTAGCAAAAGAGAAATTGCTAATTTGCAGCCGTTGGACAGCCTTGATGTCTCAATCTGCAAAATGTCAGAATGGTGAATGGAAATGTTCCACGCTGCGCGGCAGAGACAGAGCCGTTGTAAAGAGGGTCAGGGCACTGGGCCCAGAAAGCACATTGACTGGCCATCGTGCTAAATCATTCACACAAGACAGACATTGTCTGCCATGCCAAGGATGATGGTGGATTCATTTTTGCATTCTCCTTCTGTGCTTACTTGGTGGGCATCAGTGGGGGAAACGGAGAAAGCAAGAAGGAAGGGACAGTGGGTATAAAAGTGGGTCTTGGAAAGCTTGAGAATTTATTTAGCATGGGGTATCTGTTGCAGTTTGATTTTCTTTTTCAATGGACTCTTCAAAAGCCTCGTTGAAGTTGATTGAATCCAAGCTTTCAACTGGCCAAAGGAGAGAGCTGGATAACCCCCACCCCCTACAAAAACTATGCTCTGAATCCTTTAGACTTGAAGCATGTGTGGTTGTGTGGGTGTCTGTGCGCATTTTAATTTGCCTCCCAGGTTTTCTTATTCATCTTTAACATTCCAGTCACATTGCAAAGTCTTCACTGACAATGCCATGATTTCAAAAATAGGAACAGGTTGAAGTGACCATTTCCCAAAAATCTGGGGTATTGTTTTAGACTTCAGGAAGGGGGAAGGGAGAGGATCCCCACTTGGACATATTCCAAGTTAAATTTAATGGTGGACGTAAGCTTGTTGGGAGCTGACAGGAGTGTACTCAAAGCAAGATAGCAGAAAAGAAAGATGGAAGTACTAGGCTGATGGTACATAGACCTACAATATGCACATACAAATTAGGGTTGGGAGGGTATTCACCAAAACCAAAACAAAGACAACTTTAATGCAGTAGAAGCTGAGCCTAGCACAGAATATCAATTCTGTTTGTTGTGGGGAGAAGGTTCGTCTGGAGGGAGCAGAGGAGGAATGGAGTTTCAGGGGGGAAGGCATCTCTGCTCAGCTGGGCAGCATTTAGAACAGCAGCTTCCCATGCTGAAAAGTTTTCTTTTCACTTCCCCTTCATGTTTCCCTTTCTACCTGTTTGTTGCTAGCTCATAATAATCAATGATGCAATGAACCTAGGTGAAGAGTACACGTAGTTTTTTTTAAAAAATAAAAAACCACAGAGTAGGCACCTTTTACATGCATACTTTGGAGATTTCTTTTTCTTTTATCCATCCATCCATCCATCCATCCATCCATCCATCCATCCATCCATCCATCCATCCATCCATCCTTCCTTCCTTCCTTCCTTCCTTCCTTCCTTCCTTCCTTCCTTCCTTCCAACCAACCAACCAACCAACCAACCAACCAACCAACCAACCAACCAACCAACCTACCTACCTACCTACCTACCTACCTACCTTTTGTTTTCCTTCCTTCCTTCCTATGATACTCGACTCGCCTCACTTGTTTAGACATACAGGAAGGACCATAATGAGCTTTCTTTGGCATCTAGGGTCAGTTCTGTTACAATTTCTATCTAGGGCTGCAGTGGGGAGGTGGATAAAACAAACAAAGGACAGATTCTACCATAACCGGGAGAGGCATTCATTGCCAAATTTCTAAAGAAGCCGATGGTTATAACCTTCTGAATATTTACATAGGAACAAGTCCCACATTTCCATTAGGCTGCAGTGTGAGTATCTCTAAGAATTTCCAGTGCAGTGAATGGCTTAATGCCAGATTTGTAAAAATTGAATAGGAATTGGGTTTTTTTTTAGGGGGGTGGGTTGAATTTGAGTGTTTTTCTCTCTCTCCTGCTGAACATCCTGCTCCAAGCAGGGCACTGGGAAAGCAGTTCAAGTCATTACTGAACCCACCTTTGTCAACACATTTAGAGGAGAATGCCTAAGCCCTAAACAGTCTTTCCCCTCAGAAATCAGACCTGCTTCACCCATTCTTCTCAGACAACTCAACTCCAAGTTCAGACTCCCAGGTTGGCTAGAAAGTCGGTTACCCACCGTAGGGCTTTCTTGGTGGCAGTTCTGGCTCTATGGAACACGCTGCCAGGGGAGCTGCATTTGGTTGACTCCTTAGGGTCCAAAACCTTTCTGTTTGAGGAGGCCTTTAGCAGGTTGTTGAAGACCATTGCCTTTCTGTCATAAGAGTTTGGGGTCCTCGGTTGTGATTTTGATTAGGTGGTGGTTGTGGGTTGTTTTATTGTCTTAATGGTATTTGTTTTCTTCTTGTAATAGTGTAAGCCTCCCAGAGTGGGAGTCCATCCAAGATGGGCAGGGTATAAGTCCAATAAATAATAAAAACCCCACACCCTGTCTTGCTTGTAGCTTCCTCCACACTTTAACATAAGAACATAAGAGAACATAAGAACAGCCTTGCTGGAACAGGCCACAGCCCATCCAGTCCAGCATTCTGTCTCACACAGTGGCTCACCATTTCCTTCAGGGTATTCCCAAGGAGATGCCTTCACCTGCTTAGGATTCCCTGGAAATGGCATTGAGAGATATCCTGCCTATCTCTCCAACCCGGAGGTTGTCCTTAGGTAGCCATAATTATAGCCATTGATAGCCTTGTCCTCCATGAACTTGTCTAATCCTTTCTTAAAGCTGTCAAGACTGACAGCTGTCACCACTTCTTCTGGCAGGGAGTTCCATAGACCAGTAATCCTCTGGGTGAAAAAGTACTTTCTCTTATTTGTTTGAGAACTAGTACCCAAAAGTTTCATGGAGTGTCCCCTAGTTCTAGTGTTGTGCGATAGGGAAAACAGTTTTTCCTTATCCACTTTGTCCACACCGTGCATGATTTTATAAACTTCAATCAGGTCACCTCTTAGACGCCGTCGTTCAAGAGTGAAAAGGCCCAACCGTTGCAGCCTCAGATGGTAAGGAAGGTGTTCCAGTCCCCTAATCATTCTGGTTGCCCTCCTCTGTACTTTCTCCAACTCCATAATATCCTTCTGGAGGTATGGCGACCAGAACTGTACACAGTATTCCAGATGGGGCCTCACCATAGATTTATAAAGAGGCAAAATGACACTTGCTGACTTATTTTCTATACCCTTCCTAATGATCCCTAACATTGAGTTTGCTTTTTTCACTGCTGAGGCACACTGGGTTGACACCTTCATTGAGCTGTCCACCAGGACACCAAGGTCCCTTTCCTGGTTTGTCGCAGAGAGTTCAGACCCCATCAGTTTATAAATGTAATTGGGGTTTTTTGCCCCAACATGCATCACTCTGCACTTACTGATGTTGAAGCTCATTTGCCACTGTTTTGCCCACTCCCCCAGTGTCAAGAGATCCCTCTGGAGCTCTTCACAATCTCTCACAGTTTTCACTACCCTGTATAATTTAGTGTCGTCAGCAAATTTGGCTACCTTGCTTTTTACTCCTACCTCTAGATCATTTATGAAGAGGTTGAAAAGCAGGGGTCCCAGTACTGAACCTTGGGGGACCCCACTCTTTACTTCCCTCCACTTGGAGAAGTGTCCATTTAGTGCTACCCTCTGTTTCCTGTCCCTTAGCCAGTTGCTGATCCAGGACAAGACCTGTCCCTTTATTCCATGACTGGTAAGTTTATTCAAGAGCCTTTGGTGTGGGACCTTGTCAAAAGCCTTCTGAAAGTCCAGATAAACAATGTCAACTGGATCCCCCTTATCCACATGCTTGTTGACACTCTCAAAAAATTCCAACAGATTAGTGAGGCATGATTTGCCCTTGCAAAAGCCATGTTGGCTCTCCTTTAGCAGCGCCTCCTCTTCTATGTACCTATTAATTCTATCTTTTAGGATGGTTTCCATCACTTTACCTGGGACACATGTCAAACTGACAGGCCGGTAATTTCCTGGATCACCCCTGGATCATTTTTTGAAAATTGGTGTTACATTCGCTACCTTCCAGTCATCAGGCACAAACCCTGATTTGAGGGAAATATTATATATTTTGGCTAGGAGATCAGCAATTTCATCTTTAAGTTCCCTGAGAACTCGTGGATGGATGCCATCTGGTCCTGGTGATTTGTTAGTGTTTAGTTTAACAAGACATGCAAGGACCTCCTCCCTGGTTATTTCTATCTTGCTTAATTCTTCGGTTTCCCTCCCTACGAAGATAGGTTCTGTTTTGGGCATGTGGTCTCTATCTTCTTCAGTGAATACTGAAGCAAAGAATTCATTGAGTCTCTCTGCAATCTCTGTTTCCTCTTTAATAACCCCTTGCCTTCCATTGTCATCTAATGGTCCAATGGCCTTCCTAGTTGGGTTCTTACTTCTAATGTACTTAAAGAAGTCTTTGTTATTCCTCTGAGTATTTTTAGCTATACGCTCCTCAAAGTCTTGCTTTGCTTTCCTGATTGTTGCCTTGCATTTGTTCTGCCAGAATTTATGTTTCTGCCTGCTGTCCTCATTTGGACAAGCCTTCCATCTTCTAAATGAGCTTTTCTTGCTCTTGATCACTTCCCGAACAGCTCCTGTAAGCCACATTGGAGTCCTCTTGGACCTGGCAGTGCCCTTTTTCCTTTTGGGTATGCATTCCAATTGGGCCTCTGTTACTGTTTTTGTAAACAGCCTCCATGCCTCTTGGAGTGTTTGGACTCTCTCAATTTTCTCTTTCAGCTTCTTTTTTACTAGTTTCCTCAACTTTGGGAAATTTCCTTTTTGAAAATTTAAGGTCTCTGTGTTAGATTTTATCAGTGACTTGCGGTCTATGTTCAAGTTAAACATAATTGAGTTGTGGTCACTGTTCCCTATTGGATCAGTCACATTAACATCTTGCACCAGATCCTGAGTATTACTCAGGATCAAGTCAAGGATTCTTGTACCTCTAGTTGGGTCTTCAACCATCTGTCCCAGGGAACAATCATTGAGCATATCTAGGAACTTTATCTCTTTATCATGTGCTGAACAACAGTTCACCCAGTCTATGTGAGGGTAATTGAAGTCCCCCATTATAACCAGGCTTCCCTTCCTGGATGCCTCCTTTACAACATTCTCCAACTGCCAGTCTCCCTCAAGAGTTTGGGTCGGAGGCCGATAGTATATGCCTACTGTTAGACCATCCTTGTGGCCTGGTACTCTTACCCACAGAGCTTCTAATGGTGACTCTAAATCACCTAGATATTCCAATTCATAAGATTTTATCACTTCTTTGACATACAAGGCTACACCACCTCCTGTTTGCCCCTTCCTATCCTTCCTGTACAGTTTGTAGCCTGGGATAACTGTATCCCATTGGTTATCATCCGTCCACCAGGTTTCAGTGATACCAATAATATCAATATTCTTATCTATTTCTAAGTATTCCAGCTCCCCTATTTTGTTCCGGAGGCTTCTGGCATTTGTATACAAGCATTTATATATGCTTTTCTGACACAGTCTTTTGTGTCCAGTTGCATTCTTAGACTGCCTCTTGCATCCTTCTGCTAGAATGCTAGTGACTAGCTCCTTGCTCTGCTCAGTAATTTTTGCATCCTCCTCACTACTCAAGTACACACTTTCCCGAACCGGATGCTGCCCAGCTCCTGTCGGCTTTCCCCCAGTTATCAGTTTAAAAGCTGCTCTGCAGCCTTCTTGATGTTGAGTGCCAGCAATCTGGTCCCATCATGGTTTAAATGCAACCCATCCCTCCTGAACAGATTTGGCTTGTCCCAAAATGTTCTCCAGTTCCTGACAAATCTGAAGCCCTCCTCTCGACACTACCGCCTCATCCACGCATTGAGGCTTCTGAGCTCTGCCTGCCTGGTAGGTCCTGTGCGAGGGACAGGCAGCACTTCTGAAAATGCTACCTTGGAAGTCCGGGACTTCAATCTTCTTCCTAACAACCTAAATTTGGCTTCCAGGACAGACCGCTTGGCCTTCCCAACATCATTAGTACCAACGTGTACCATGACAACTGGCTCGTTCCCAGTTCTCTCTAACAATCTATCTAGATTTCTTGTGATGTCTGCAACTTTTGCACCTGGCAGGCAAGTCACCATACGGTTATCATGTGCATCACAAATCCATTTCTCTGTATTTCTAATTATTGAATCGCCTAGTACAAGGAGCCTCTCTCCTGCAATCTGTTCATCTACATGAACCTCATCAACCATATTAAGGGAGAGAACCTCAGTTTGTTCCTGATGTTCATCTTCCTGGATCTCATCAAGTGTGATGAAGGAGAGATCATCAGGTGGAACTAGCTGTTCCTCTGTGTGTTCCTCGTCAGGTGTGATAAGGGAAAGAGCCTCAAATTTATTCTGTAATTTCAGACTCTCAGAGTGATCCCCTACTCTTCTCCTCCTTTGAGTCACATTCCTCCAACCATCTCCCTCCTGAGTTAGTGAAGGGCCTTCTCCCTCAGAACTGTGCCCTGTCTCTTCTTTGTCCAGCATAGTCTGCTCCGCTCTGTCCAAGAACAGCTCAAGCTCCTTAATTTGTTGGTGGTTAGATATGCGGGCCTCTAGCTGCTGGACCTTCTCTTCTAGTAGTGCAACCAGCTTGCACTTGCTGCAAGTGTAGTTCTCCATGTGCTTTGGCAAGAACACAAACATGGCACAAGAATTGCAGGTAACTACAGCTGTTCCCTCAGAATCCATTTTAACAAGTGCAGCATTCTGGGCCTCAAAAATGTACACGTTTACTACCTTTCTATCTAGTAAGACTATATTCTTCTTATGTTCCTAGTTTGTAATCCTAGTTTGTAGAGGCGCGGGCCTCTAAAGCAGCTCTACTCCAACTGCAAAACTTACCAGTGCTCACTTCCTTTGTTTTGCTCTCCTCAGCAGCAGCTCTGCTTAAGAGCACATGCAGAGTCAAAATGGCTGACTCTGAAAGAGCTCAGAGCTTTTAAAGGCTAGTGTGGCTCCGCCCCTATGAGTCACAGTTCAGGGAAGGGCCTGGTGTGGCCCTGCCCCCCTGCTTCTGGAAGCTTCAAACTGCTTCCTCTGTTTAAACAGAGGTGGCTCTCAGCAGTTTCAATTATCAATTTAAATTAGTAGAGGCCTCTAAAGCAGCTCTACTCCAACTGCAAAACTTACCAGTGCTCACTTCCTTTGTTTGGCTCTCCTCAGCAGCAGCTCTGCTTAAGAGCACATGCAGAGTCAAAATGGCTGACTCTGAAAGAGCTCAGAGCTTTTAAAGGCTAGTGTGGCTCCGCCCCTATGAGTCACAGTTCAGGGAAGGGCCTGGTGTGGCCCTGCCCCTCTGCTTCTGGAAGCTTCAAACTGCTTCCTCTGTTTGAACAGAGGTGGCTCTCAGCAGTTTCAATTATCAATTAAAATTAGTAGAGGCCTCTAAAGCAGCTCTACTCCAACTGCAAAACTTACCAGTGCTCACTTCCTTTGTTTGGCTCTCCTCAGCAGCAGCTCTGCTTAAGAGCACATGCAGAGTCAAAATGGCTGACTCTGAAAGAGCTCAGAGCTTTTAAAGGCTAGTGTGGCTCCGCCCCTATGAGTCACAGTTCAGGGAAGGGCCTGGTGTGGCCCTGCCCCCCTGCTTCTGGAAGCTTCAAACTGCTTCCTCTGTTTAAACAGAGGTGGCTCTCAGCAGTTTCAATTATCAATTTAAATTAGTAGAGGCCTCTAAAGCAGCTCTACTCCAACTGCAAAACTTACCAGTGCTCACTTCCTTTGTTTGGCTCTCCTCAGCAGCAGCTCTGCTTAAGAGCACATGCAGAGTCAAAATGGCTGACTCTGAAAGAGCTCAGAGCTTTTAAACACTTTTTAACACTTTCAGAGACAGGAGGAGACACTGCTGTTCATACAAAGGTTCAAAGTGTAAGCAACAACCCAAGTTTTCAAGAGTTGCTCTTTCCACATAGACCCAACACCTGAGGAGGAACACGGTAATAGTTAGCTATTTTGAGATGAGTGTCACCTTCTCCAATACTACACTTGCATCTCGGGCAAATGTGCTCCACTCAGAAGAAGGAGTAGCTTCCAACCCCCCACCCCAAAAAAGAGAAATATTAGTGGTTATTTTTGTTGGTTTTTCACCCTAACACTCACCGATAGAATTGATTTTGGCTCCCTCTAAATTTTGCTTAGGACTGCAGTGGCTTAGTGATTAAGACACTTTAGTGTAAGGGACCAAAGACAACGAAACAGCCGAAGGGTTGGCTTAACACAGGTTTATTGCATGATGATCCGGATTAACATGTGGTAATGGCGGATGGGTAGCTCAATATATACAGCTGGCTATACATTTGAAAGTGGCTTGTCGACAGACTATTGGTTGCTGCCTGCGTGACGTTGTAGAAGGTCACGCCCTTCTTGTCCAGGTGAAGAGGTGGCGGGAATCTTCCCGCGCTGCTGATCCAGGTGAATCTGAGCCATGAGAGCTGGACGCTCGCTATTGCCATCTAATGGTCACTAGCTCGCGTCCCCTTATCAGGTTTACATTGATACAGCTGAAGGTTATAATGTTGCACACAGAAAGGTTACATTGTTACCACATGGCTAAGGTACATTGTTAAAGGCACAGCTTTACAGAACACAACATCCCTCCCCCCTAGGATGAGACGAAGTCTCTCAGCCAAGATGGCTTTTTGCATGTGCGTTTGGGCCGTGATGAGGGCTGACCCCCCCGGGGGCGCTACTGCTTCTTTGTTCCCTGGTCCCTTGTCCTGTAATGGGAGAGGGAGACTCGTTAGTGGCTTGCCGCGGTTTGGCGGCCTTAGGGGAAGGGAAGAACTCCATTGTGGGCAGACCGGGGGCGATCGGGGCTAACGAAAAACCCCTCTTCTCGCTCGGACGGGTGGGGGACCACTCCGAAAAACTCCCCCGGTTCTGAAAATCAAATTCTAACTCAGTTGGGGTATCCGCATTTGTGGGGGAATTCCGCGAGATATGTATGGGGTCGGGTTCCTCCTCCTCAGAAAGATCCCCCAGGATATCTACGAGAACATCCTCCTCCCCCCTTGGTGGGGACCCGCGGCCCCCTTTCCCTCCCCCTTGGGCTGAACGGGTGGGGGAGAACCCTAACGCTGATTTTTTCTCTGTTCGGTCTGCGCCCTGCTCATCGGGGACACTGCGTCGGAGCTGGTCCGCGTGCCGCCTCCACAGTAGCCCTGTGCTGGTTTCCACGCGGTACGACACGGGGCCGGTTTGCTCCACAACTACGCCCGGTACCCAGGCTGGGCCCGTGCTGGCGTAATTCCTGCAATGCACGGGGGCGCCTACACTGAAACTCTTTGTGGCCTCTAGCCCAATGTTCCTTCCTTTGTCCTCTACCCTCGTGGGGTCTAGCCTAGTAAGGATGGTGGTCAGTGTCCTCCGCATTAGGAGCTCTGCGGGGGAGTATCCTGACGCCAACGGGGTCACCCTGTACCCTAGCAGAAACTGACACACTTGTAGGTTCAGATCCCCGGGGCCCATGCGCCGCAACGCGTCCTTCGTGGTGCGGACGAGGCGCTCTACTTGGCCATTGGTGGCTGGGTGAAACGGGGCGGAGGTGATATGCCGAACGGCGTTAATCTCCATGAATGCCCTAAACTCGGAGGACGTGAAACAACTAGCGTTGTCGCTAATTAATGTGTCGGGTATGCTGAACGTGGAAAAGAGCCTCCGCAAATGCTTAATGGTCTGGGCCGAGGAGGTGCTCGTGACTGGGATAACCTCCAACCACTTGGAGAAGGCGTCCACTACAAGAAGGAACAGGGTGCCTCTGAACGGGCCCACGAAATCAACGTGCACCCGGGACCACGGCCCCTTAGCCGTGTCCCATTCCCTGTGGGGAAGGCGGGCCTCCTCTGGTCTGGAGCATTGGCAACTTTCACAAGTGTTGACCATGTGCTCGATGTCGGCGTCCAACTGGGGCCACCAGAAGTAACTCCGGGCCAGCGCCTTGGATCGCACGATGCCGGGGTGGCTGACGTGCAGCAGTTTGAGCACCCGCGGCCGAAGGGAAGTGGGAATCACCACCCGCTGCCCCCACAAGAGGCACCCCCTCTCTAGGGACAGCTCTAACTTTTTCCTGAAAAATGGGGCGAACTCCTCCGCCGGGGAGGACGCCGGCCACCCTTTCTGCACCCAGGAGCTAACTGCCGCTAACGTCTTGTCCTTCTCTGTCGCTTTGGCAATGTCGGCGGGCATTACGGGGGGCGAATCCAGCACCTCTATCATAAGAACCTGATGGTCTCGCTCCCCCTTGCTCACCTGGCTGGGCGTCAGGGGGAGGGGAGACCTTGATAGAGCGTCCGCATGGCTGATCTCTTTCCCGGGCCGGTAGACCAACGTGTGCTGGTACGCGTTGAGAAAAATGGCCCACCTGAGCATCCTCGGGGACAGGATCTGTGGCGTGGGCTTATCTGCGGTAAAAATGCCTAGCAGGGGCTTGTGGTCCGTTACAATGGTGAAGGGGCGACCATACAGAAAATCGTGAAATTTTTTCGTCCCCGCAACTATTGCTAGTGCCTCCCTGTCTGTCTGTGCGTAATTTCTCTCCGCTTGGGACAGGGACCTGGAGTAGAATGCTATCGGGGCCTCCCTTCCGTCTTCCAGCACGTGGCACAGCACCGCCCCCACCCCCACCGGGGATGCATCACAGGTCAGGACTACCGGGCGTTTGGGGTTGAAATGGGTCAGTATGGCATCAGACGCTAGGAGACTTTTTAGTTCGCTAAATGCCCTTTCTTGGTCCTCGCCCCACTTCCATGTCTGGTCTTTTTTAAGCAGTTTGTGTAGCGGTTCAGCTACTGCTGCCTTCCGGGGGCGGAAGGAGTGGTAAAAGTTGAGCAGCCCTAGGAACGACTGCAGCTCGGGCTTGGAGGTGGGGCGGGGGGCTTTCTTAATGGCGGCCACCTTGGATTTGGATGGTTTTATCCCCTCAGGAGTCACACAAAACCCTAGGAACTCAACCTCGGTCGCGAAGAAGACGCATTTGTCCTTTCACAGTCTCAACCCCGCTTTTTCGAATATTGTCAGGACCTTCCCCAACCTCTTGGCCAATTCGACCCGACTCCCCCCCGTTATTAACACGTCATCAAAATAAGGCAACACCCCCTCTAGCCCCTTCAGGAGGCGTTCCACGAGTGATTGGAAAATTCCAGGCGCCGAATTCACGCCGAACTGAAGGCGCGTCACCTGGAACGCCCCCTTATGGGTGACTATGGTCTGCGCAGCAGCTGCGGCAGGGGACACCGTAAGCTGCTGGTAGGCCTGTGCTAAGTCGAGCTTAGCGAAACACTTTCCCCCATGTAACCTGGCCAGCAGATGGCTGACTACCGGCACCGGATACGCATTCGGGCGGATCGCCTTGTTGATGGTGCACTTGTAATCGGCGCATATGCGGACCTCCCCATTGGCCTTTAGTGCGGTTACAATTGGAGTTTCCCACTCTGCAGAATCAACAGGCACAAGGATTCCCTGGCCCACCAATTTGTCCAGTTCCGCCTCTATCTTGTCCTTGAGTGCGAACGGCACCCGGCGTGGTTTGAGTCGAATTGGGCGGACCTCCGGGTCCAGGTCGAAAGTCACTGGGGGCCCCTTGAATTTCCCCAGTCCCTTTTTGAAAACTTCGGGGTGCGCCTCGCACACCTCCTGAATCGGGTCAGTCCCAACGGCGTGCATCCCAACGGCGTGCACCCCCCAATAAACAACCCCAGGGGCTGGAACCATTGAGTCCCGAGGAGGCTGCAATCTCCCCCTTTAAGCACGACTAGAGGGAGGGACGCGGCGTGCTTCTTGAATTTAACCTGAAATTCTCCAACCCCCAACACTGGAATGCTGTTCCCTTGCACGTCCCGTAGTGTGGACCTCAACGCTTTGAGCTTGGGTCGCCTGTGGGGGGCAATTCTCAAAAACTCCCTCTGGGAAATGATTGAATATGAGGACCCTGAGTCAATTTCCATGCTAATGGGAACCCCTTGAACTAGTACCTCAACAAAGTAGCGGGGGTGTCCTACGGACACGCTGAATACTGGGGCGTCGTCCTCGCTGCCGTCGGAGATGCAGCCCACG
Source organism: Bradypodion pumilum (assembly GCA_035047305.1). Classification (NCBI taxonomy): domain Eukaryota; kingdom Metazoa; phylum Chordata; class Lepidosauria; order Squamata; family Chamaeleonidae; genus Bradypodion; species Bradypodion pumilum. The sequence goes on along the minus strand of JAWDJD010000016.1, from coordinate 8,252,400 downwards.
CCGTCCTGCTTCCGCGTGGCCTGAGCGCCGTCCTTGGGTCTCGTTGAGCGGTCTTGTCCTGCGGAACGGTCTGCCGAGCTTCTCCGGGTCTCGCGCCTCTTCCTGCACACCTTGGCGATGTGCCCGCGGCGGCCGCAGTTGTGACACTCGGCCTTCCGAAACGGGCATTTTACGCGGTCGTGGGCCGCTCCACAGCCGTCGCACCGCCGGCTCTCTTTCCGGACCCTCCGGACGTCCTCGTCGTCACTGCTCTCCGCGGACGACCTCGAAGCTCGCCGGGCCGCATGCACCAGAGTCTCTGCCTTGCTCGACCTCGGCCGCCAGTCCTGGAGTTCTTGGACCCCAGCCTTTGTAGCTTCCGCGGCCTGTGCCGCCCTGATGACCTCCTGCAACGTGGGAGGCGGCTCTTGGTTCATTAACGTGCGCTGGGTTTCGGCGTCATTCAGGCCGCACAGCACGCAGTCCCGGAGGGTGATTTCAGCGTTCTCCCATTTGCACGGGCCGGTCGCCAGCCGCAGGGCCGCCACGAATGCGGCGACCGTCTCCCCGGGCGCTTGGACTCACCTCCAGAACGCACTCCGAGTGGGAAACATCGCCGTGGCGGGCCGGACGTGCTCACGCAGCATCTGCATGAGTTCCTTGGCCTTGAATTCGCTCACCCTCCTCGGTGCGATCAGGTCCACCAAGGTCCTTTTGGTTTCTTGTCCGAGCATCCTGGTGAAGATGGCCCTTTTCTTTGCTTCTTCCGTGACTTCGGACTCAATCAGTGCTGCCTGGAAGTCCATTTCGAAGATCTCCCAGTCGCCCGGTTTCCTGATTTCGAAACCGGCGCATGTCTTGGTCCCGTGGGCTGCCATTATCCCACCTTCGTCGCCAATTTAGTGTAAGGGACCAAAGACAACGAAACAGCCGAAGGGTTGGCTTAACACAGGTTTATTGCATGATGATCCGGAGGAACATGTGGTAATGGCGGATGGGTAGCTCAATATATACAGCTGGCTATACATTTGAAAGTGGCTCGTCGACAGACTATTGGTTGCTGCCTGCGTGACGTCGTAGAAGGTCATGCCCTTCTTGTCCAGGTGAAGAGGTGGCGGGAATCTTCCCGCGCTGCTGATCCAGGTAAATCTGAGCCATGAGAGCTGGACGCTCGCTATTGCCATCTAGTGGTCACTAGCTCGCGTCCCCTTATCAGGTTTACATTGATACAGCTGAAGGTTATAATGTTGCACACAGAAAGGTTACATTGTTACCACATGGCTAAGGTACATTGTTAAAGGCACAGCTTTACAGAACACAACAGACACTGAACTTGACAACCAAAAGGATGGCAGGTCAACAGTTTGCAACAGAGTGAGGTCCTGTGTCTATGCCACGTCTTGCCAACCTAGCGATTCTAAAGCAAGAAATTGCAATTAGATAAACAGGTACTGCTTGGGCAGGAAAGATAACAGTGTTCTGTGTGCTCCAGCATCTAATCATGCTTGCCACATGGCCACAGAAATGACTGCAGACGCACAGACCCTGCTGACTCTTTGGCTGCAAATGGAGACCTTGACCTTACATTTTGCATGCTGTGGCAAAGCCCCCAATGCCCCATCCAAGTTATGCTCCTGAACAATTGCATGTTCTCTTCTGACTCATATCTTCAATGCATGGAAGGGGTGAACTAGGTGTTCCCTCTAGGGCAGTGTTTTAGAGACTGAGTGCCCAAACAGAGGGGCGGGATGAACTCTGTGCTGGGGGCAGGGAGGAAGCACTCCCATTGGGCTGCTGGGCAGAGGGGCAGGGCAAACTCTTTCCTGGGGGAGGGAGGCAGCACTCCCATTGGGCTTCAGGGCAGAGGGGTGAGGTGCACTCTGGGCTGGGGTGATGGTACATGTGCCCACAGAGAGGGCTCTGAGTGCCCCCTCTGGCACGCGTGCCATAGGTTTGCCACCACTGCTCTAGGGCTGTGATGGTGAACCTTGGCACTCCAGAAGTTCTTGGACTTCAATTCCCAGAAGCCCAAGCCCCCGTAAATCCAGAAGAATGGGTTTGCTGCCATTCATCCGGCCCACGACGCCCCCGCCGCTCCTGGAAGCGGAAGTAATACGCGCCCATATCACAGCAAACTCATTTGTGTAGATTCATGGGGGCTTGGGCTTCTGGGAATTGAAGTCCAAGAACATCTGGAGTGCCAAGGTTCACCATCACGGCCCTAGGCTGTTGGGTTGGTGTTGAATTCAGTAGGAACTGAATAGGGTTTGGGAGAAACCAAAACTGATGTTTTCACTTGTCCAAAAGCTGCTCTTCAAGGAGAGTTGGTGGTTATTTCAGAGCAGCGTATTGTATTTAAAGCCAGCTTTATCTGCAACGTTAAAGAGAGATGAATTGCTAGCATTTAAGCCATTGGAAAATAATAATAATATGGAAGCAGTGTTTAGATAACAACAATACCATATGCGTGAGTTCAAGTGTCCCATTTCATTTTGCGGAACCAGGCTGAGCATCTGTTCTTTTTAACACTCAGGAAGCTGCAGTCTGTCTATAAAGAGCGCACTTCAGGGTGTATTGGTATTAGGGAGACCTTAATGTGTTTGGATTGTGCAGGGAAAATTCAAGATTATCCAAATATAGAAAGCCTGGTGGGACTGTCAGTGCAAAGAAATCCAGAGCTCTGCTACTGAGGGCTTTCTAAACACTCTTAGGTATACAAGAAATTCCACATTGAGGTGGTTGCACAAGGCAAATTACAAAGACCAGGACCTGGCTTTCCTTTTTTTAATTTAAAAAAAAACATATTATTTGCTTGTTTTCTTTGTTGACACAGTTGGCTTATTCCTTTTAAAGTCCAATCTGGGGACGCAACCTGGTGAAACCTCTCTGGGTTTTTAAAGAACAGCAAAACTTTTATTCATTCATATTCATCCATCCATCGCATCTTTATACCATCCTTCTCCTATGCAACCACTACTCCGAGTGGTTTACAAATAGCATTAAAACCAACCTGTCCCACTGTCTTGAAAAATCAAATTCAAGCCATCCTACTGCAGTGGCTCAAGTGGTTAAGACGCTGAACATGACGACTGGAAGGTTGGAGTCATACCTGTCAACCGCGGCTACGGACAATCCGGGACCAGCGCACAACGGTTCTGCGCAAGTCGCGTTCTACGTATGCGTAGAAGGCTTTTATGCTTGCGTAGAACCCTTTTACACTTGCGTAGCCTTCTACTCAAGCATAGAAGGGTTCTATGCAAGCGTAAAAGCCTCTACACATGCATAGAATGCGACTTGTGCAGAAGGGATGCGCAGTACCTCTTGCCCCCCACTGCCAATTCCGGGGTTTTGGCAGCTGCGGGTGGGAAATGGCGCAAATCGGCACCGAAAATTGGGAAATCCCAGCCAATCTCGGAAGGTTGACAGGTATGGCCGGAGTTCAATTCTTGAGTACTGCACAATGGAGTGAGTGCCCATCTCTGTCCCAGCTCCTGCCAAACTAGCAGTTCAAAAGCGAGAAATTGCAAGTAGGGACCACTTTGGTAGGAAGGTGAACAGTGCTCCGTGCACTCTGGTGTTGAGGCATGCCTGCCACGTGTCCATAGAAACGTCTGCAGATGCAGACAGCACTGGCTCTGAAATGTATGAGGTGGTCACAATGAGCTCCAAAGATAATGAAACCAACTGTACTTTCAAAAGTTCGGCTGAAAACACTCAGATGCCCAGAATTTCAACACAGCCTCTCCAAGAGGTTTTTTTTTAAAAAAATTGCAAATCTCATCATGCACAATTGGTGATTGTGCTAATTAGGGTTGGCATGATATGCTGTCCAAGGCACTTGGACTGCCCCCAAGTTCTGGAAGATTGGTGTCAAAAAGTGGATGGCAACTCATTGTACTGAACTTCTTCAAAGGAAAATAATGGATGGCTCATTACAGCTTTAAGCCTATCCCAAAGCCTTCTCCATCTCCTCTGCAGCCAAAAACATACTAGGAAGAGTCTCCTTCAAAAGAGGATGTTGTCGACATCACACCAAAAATGCCCCTTCCCAACAGCTTTTGAAAATACCATAGCTAGAAAATGCAAGACATTACACCAATCAAATACAGATGCTCATTGCTTCAAGGTTGAAATGTAGCTTATCCACACTTTCATTATTCCCAAGAGGAACTAATTGCAAGAAGTGTACCTTAGCCATACTTTAATTATCCCCAAAAGGAACTAGTTACAAAAAAAAAATACATTGCTTGTAATTTATTATTCCCATGTTCTAGGTCAAGGTAAAAGCCGCCCTTGCTCGAAAACCAGTCATGTCCGACTCTAGGGTTTGGTGTTCATCTCTGTTTATAGCCAATGAGCCAGCACTGTCTGCGGATGTTTCTGTGGACATGTGGCAGGCATGACTAGACACCGGAGTGCACAGAATGCTGTTTACATCCCCACCAAAGTAGTACCTATTTCTCTACTTGCCATTTCTTGCTTTCAGATTCTAGGTTGGAAGGAGCTGGGACAGATGACAGGAGCTCACTCCATCGTGCAGCACTCGGGTCTCGAACTGCTGACCTGCCGACCTTGCAGTCATCAAGTTCAGTGTCTTAACCACTAAGCCACCATAGTCCCTGTCCTAGGTAGATTGCAAGGGGGGAAATAGGCAACACAGAGTACAGTAAGTACATTAAAAATAGGCACAGTGAACATGTGGAAGAAATCAACACCGAAACCATAATTCTGCAACCTGATATGAAACCAGGGTGGGAAGAAAATACATGTAGGATCCAATGAAAGAGAACTGCACTGGGGAGGGGGAAACAGATTTTCACATTTCTGATGTTCATATCGGCAACCTCAGTCAGCCGCGTCCTGCTGCTTTCACCAGCTTCCCCATGACTTGTGCAATTATCTAGGGTTTTGATTTTTTTGTCGTGTCATGCTCTGAGCCAGCAGCTGGGCGCATGCTGTGCCATTCTTCTTGGGTGGCACAGGTGCCCGAATAAATGCAATAAATAAAAAATAAATAAAATGGAAGCTGGCTTGATTGCTCTCAAACATCTGCAGGATGTTTTTTTTTATTTTCCCCCCACCCCACCTCCTACCCTTTTCCTAGATTCATTATCGGCTGAATCATTTTAACCATGACACAGCTAATGAGTGCATGACTGATGAAGGGCCAATGGGTTTTTATCCCTCCAGGAGCCAAGGGTTTGAAAATTTATAATCCCTTTTATCTGAAATGAATAAAACCACTATGCCGGGATGAGTCGAAGTTCACCAGCTCAGTATTCAATTTGAACTGTGATTTCTTAGTTAAGCCTAGGCTTCTTCATCTTCTTCTTCTTGTTCTTCTTCATTTATTAATTTATGCCATCGAATCCAATCTATTGCTCAATGCAGGAATCCGATGTGACAGATGTTCATCCAATTCTTGAATGCCTCCAGTGTTGGAGCCTGCCACATGTCCACTCACCACCTCTGGAGGCAATTAGTTCCACTGTTGTACTGCTTGAACTGTTAAGAAGTTTTTCCTGCATTCTGGGATGGTTGAGAACAGATCTTTCCCTTCCTCTTTTTTTTAAATTTTATTTAAATCTGCACATTTCATAATAACAAAAACAAACACATCAACTTAATACAGGACATTCCCCATGTGCTATTTACATTGCCATATGGGCCAGAGTTACTTAATTCTTATATGATTCTTTTCCAAAAGGAATGCTGATCCGGCGTTGGCTTCTGACCTTGATCCTTATGCAGTATATAGTCTATAAAACATCTCCACATGTCCTGAAATTTATTTTCTTTTATTAGTCCTTTTCTTAAATTTAGTTCCCAGGTGAGCTTATCGTTTAAAGCAATAGTCCATAACTCATTGTACAATTCGTCAATTTTTGGAGTGACATCATTCTTCCATTGCCGCGCTATACAGTGTCTGGCACCTGATAACATGACTACCATTAATTCCCTTTTACTATAATCCACCTTATCAACATCCGTTAGTAGTACTATAACTGCATCCAATTTAACCTTTACATTCAAAATTTTCCCAATTTCATACTCTACACTCGTCCAGAATGGCTTCAACTTCTTACACCCCCACCACATATGCTCGTACATTCCTATATCCTCCTTACACCTCCAACATATATTTAATTTTGTCTTGTCTATTAAATGTAATCGCACAGGGGTCATATACCATTTCCATAATAACTTGTGGTTATGCTCCTTAATCCTTACTGATAACGTTTTCATGATTCTTCTTTTCCACTTTTTATTCCAACATTCATCTGTGATTTTAACATTTAGATCTTGTTCCCATATTCCTCTTAATGCTTTTTGGGATTCGTTAGAATCATCCAATACTTTATATAATTTCTATTTGACCATTTCTTGACTTATATACTAGCTCCTCAAATTTTGTCATGTCCCTGTCTAAGCCTATTTCTTCCCTGTATTTTTTATTCCAACTATTCAGTGTGGCAACTTGAAGCCAATTTAGTTTCAACTGTTTACAAATTTCTGATTTGTAAACATTTCTCTTTATAACTATCTTTCCAGTACAGTATTTGAAAAGAGCTATTATATCCCCCCTTAGTCTCCTTTTCTCAAGGCTAAACATGCCCAGTTCCTTCAGTCTTTCATCCTATGGCATGATCTCCATCATCTGATCATCCTTGTTGCCCTTTTCCGCACCTGCTCTAATTTGTCTGCATCTTTCGTAAAGTGCAGTGCCCAGAATTGGACACAGGACTCTAGATGTGGTCTAACTAGTGCTGAATAGGGAAAACATTGTCAAAGGGTAATAATTGTTGAAGAGGAAACCAAGGTTCTGGCTGACATGGAGAGCCTTTCCAGACTGATCAATCCTTCCTTGCAATCAAGATGGAGAGGTCAGGAGTAGCTTCTTCTTCTTCTTCTTCTCTCTCTCCACTCATGTTGCCCAACTATGTCTTAACATGGCTGAGAAGCACTGTAATTTGTTCTGAGCTTGGAAAACACTTCCTTGACTCAGGATCCAAATGGTTCACATGCTAGAACGATTGGGGCTTTCTTCTCTTTTCTATCTCACTACGACCAATGCTGGTACCCAAATCTGCCCAGAAGGTTTCCTGAGCAAACGCCTTTTTAGGATACTTGACCGGTAAGGCTTCAGGAACAATAGCATTGGGGGGTGTCGATTCTGGCTAAATCATTGGTTTATAGCCTTGGACTACAACTCATGGAGCCTTTTGACCAACATGGCCACTTTCTAAATAATGGGACTGTTGCCGTATTGTTGTATTTTGTTCTTTGCATTGTTGTTTGGAGCCAAGCATATCCAGTGAATCTGGGAAATGGGGATATCATAGCTTCCTCACAACTTCATACCTGTCAACCGTGGCTCTGGAAAATACGGGACCTGCACAAATGGTTCTGTGCAGGTCGCCTTCTACGCATGTGTAGAAGGCTATGCCACTTGTGTAGCCTCCTACACAAGCGGCGTAGCCTCCTACGCAAGCAGTGTAGCCTTCTACGCATGCGTAGAATGGGGCTATGCAAGCGTAAAACCCTTCTATGCATTTGTAGAAGGCGACCTGCGCAGAAGGGCTGTGCAGTACCTCCTTTCCCCCGCTGCCAAATTCCAGGGTTTCGGCAGCGCGGGGCAGGAAATGGCGCAAATCGGCGCCAAAAACCGTGAAATCCCGGCCAATCTGGGAAGGTTGACAGGTATGCAACTTTGCCCCTCCAAACAACCAGGCCCCACAGACCGCCTTAGGGCTATGGAAGGTGAGCAAGGAGCGACCAGATAACTGGGCAGAACCACATGACTCTCAACTGCCTGGCCAAGAACAACTATGGCCTGTGTGGAAAACTTTAAATACACTGTGTGCAGGGGTAGGAAGATCAAGGTCTAATCTGAGAAAGTGGGGTTTCCCTGTAGATGACAGCCTGTGTGAATGCAGAGAAATACAAACTATCTCCCATATGATGCAATGCACACCAAGCCCCTCAATGTCCACTGAGGAGGATCTTATGTTGGCAAGAGGAAATGCTGCTGATGTGGCCTGATGTTGGGCAGATGTCATCTAGCCCTTTTAAATTCTATTTTGTTCTTAGATGTGTTGTTTTTAGCTTTGTATGTTATTACAGTATATGCTTGTGGTGCATCTGACATGAATAAAGAAAGATGGACATGGAACAGGGCTGTAATTGTGAGATTAAGTTTGTTTCTATACCAGATCATCATTTTATCTATATTAAAAATAGGTTTTTGGACTCTATTGACATTAGCAGCAGGGGAGTCAATGTCAAAATCTGTCCATCCTTGGAAGAAGGCAAAAGCTGTGATAGCAAACACATGGAAATTAGCTTTTGTTGATGTTGTTTTTAAAAAGATGGGCCCCCACATACAGCCACTTTTGCAAACCAAAATAATGAAAATCTGAATTAATAGAAAAATCTAATCAAAGTCCTTATCTTTCCAAGGAGCTTGAGAAACTCAAACAGGCTGCTATATATCACCGCTCGATGTCTCTCAAATAGATAATCAATTTCCATGAAAGCATCAATAATCATAGCTTGACATTTATTACCCTCTGGATGGTTTATCTTTGGGACTAAAGGGGACAGCCAAAGCAGTGATGGATGCCGAGCCTGTCATGGAAGACAATTATATGGCATAAGGGTAAAGGATTTAATATCATCGAAATATATATATGAAGCAATCCAATCCATTCATAATTGAACACGATTGTATAAAGTATATGGGGATATAAATATGACATTTGCCTGCTTGAATAAATGTTAGCGATAAAGCCTAGGGCATAAGGAGACTTCTGGAAATCTGCCCTGCAGCTACCGTCCGGGCTTTGAGCAAACCTAATGCACCAGTATGCACAAGCAGCATTCACACCGACTCTGAAGACAATGGGCCAAAGTGTGCCAGTGTTTCTCAATGTGGGCCCCAGGCCCCACAGGGAGACTTCAGTTCCCAGAAACCTAAGTCAGTACATCGGCTGATCAGTTCTTTGGGGAATTGACTTGGGCTTCTGGGAATTGAAGGTTGGGAAACTGGTCTAAATTCAGTTGCATGCGAGATAGAATAAACCCATTGAAATGGATGGGAGTTGGTGCCATAAAGCTGTTACCCATTTACACCTGAATATGGGAAACTGCCCTTCATTCCTCTCACACTTGGGCCTAGAAACACAAACAGCACGTTGTTAATGAATCACAAATTGTTACCAAGACTCGTGCAATTTTCCTTATGATGGCATAAATTAGCAGTAGGATTCTGGCCATTGATTTCTCTCCCTCCCCCCCTTGGAGATTTCGGGTGGTGAGGGCATCAGATTTTGGGGAGAGGCGCTTGAGTGAGGGAGTCACTTGCTTCCTGCTTTCAAACTGCTAGGTTGGTGGGAGCTGGAACAGAGGCGGAAGCTCACTCCATTATGCAGCACTCGGGTCTCACACTGCTGACCTGCCAACTTTCCAGTCTTCAAGTTCAGCATCTTAACCACTAAGCCACTGTGGCCCATCTCAGGAATGGGTACAGTGGCTTTAATTGTGCAACAATACTGCTGGCCACTATAGAAACCTCGTCTAAAGAATCATGAAAGCTATGAAAAATAAAAACTATTTAGTTTTCAAGGTGCTACAAGATTTCTGGTTCCTCTTGGGTCATAACAGGCTAGCATGGCTACTGGCTAGAATACCTTGCACAGTGTTGAATCCAGGAATACACCTGTTGTGTCCAAGCATTATTTAATAAAACCGCTATTAGCGCCGTAAAGTCTATGGCCGAATAGTATGCCTTTTGCAAAGGCGCCAATTTCAAACTACTGTCAAAATAGCTGATTCGTCAGTACAAACTTCCCGCTTCTCCGGAAGCCCACCGAAATGTATCAACCTATGTAACTGCCATTCTCACTGTATATAAGCTGGCCACCTTGTACATGTTCCCCAGTCCGGTATATATGAGCTGAATAATAAATCACTTGTGTTTGACCCAATCTTGCTGGTCAGAACACTTCTTAAGCACCGGACTCAACAACACCCAAATGTGAGTCTTCAAGGGTTGGATCCTTGGTTTCTGTGGCCTACCATTTGCCTGGTTAAAGTTGGAAAGTCCTCCTGAAATACCCTACCACTTCATAATTCCCAAGCTACTCATGCAGTGGCTCAAGTGGCTAAGGCGCTGACTGGAAGACGGGAGGTTTGATTCCCAAGTAATGCAGGATGGAGTGAGCTCCTGCCAACCTAGCAGTTCGAAAGCAAGAGATCGCAAGTAGATAAGTAGGGACAAGTTCATTGGGAAGGTAAACAGAGTTCTGTGTGTCTAGTCATGCCTGCCACATGAAAACGGAAATGTTTGCAGAATCAGACAGCGCTGGCTCTTCGGCTTTGAAACAGATGAGCACTGAACCCTAGAGTCGGATATGACTGGCTTTCAAGCAAGGAAAACCTTTACCTTTATTCATGATAACCATGGTTTCTCTTCTGCTGTTTCTTCAATGACCAATTTCATTTTAGATAAAGATAGATAGATAGATAGATAGATAGATAGATAGATAGATAGATAGATAGATAGATAGATAGATAGATAGATAGATAAATCTTTCTTATCAACACTTATCAACCCAACAAAACCTAAACAAAATTCAACTTTCCTGCTTAAATGACTGCAACTAATCAGGGATCACATACTGGACATGGTGGCAGTGGAATGCTTTGTTGACAATCTCTTTATAGCTGAATGATAACATAATGGAAATCAGCCAACGTCCTTTCGCAGACCTGTGCTGGTATAGCAAGAGAGACCTCACTGAGAGCCTCAGACTGTCACTAATTAAAGAGTTCCCATTTCAATTAATGCTGGCTTTCGAGCAAGGATGCCCTTTACTATTGCCTTTACTAGAGGTAGAAAGATGGTTACTATTATGGCCATATGGATGATGTTAGTATGATGTTAGAAGGCATCTGCTTGGGAATACCCTGGAGCAAATGGTGAGCCATTGTGTGAGACAGAATGTTGGACTGGATGGGCTGTGGCCTGTTCCAGCAAGGCTGTTCTGATGTTCTTATGTTCTCATGTTCTGATGTTCTTATGTTCTTAGTATTATCTATCAATCTTAGTCAACCTAGTGAACTGTGGTGCTGGAGAAGACTCTCGGAGCAGGAGTTCTCAACCTTTTAAAATCTCAGACAGCTTTGGGGGCTGGATGGCCATTTTGCCATTCCTACACTACATGGCCCTTCCTGATGTTGTGGAGGTGGTGATGGTGGGCCATGTGAAATGGTGCCATGGGCCACAGGTTGAGAATCTCTGCTCTAGAGAGTCCTCTGGACTGCAAGGAGATCAAATCAGTCCATCCTGGAAATCAACCCTGACCGCTCATTGGAAGGACAAATACGGAAGCTGAAACTCAAGTCCTTTGGCCACCAAATGAGAAGAAAGGACACACTGGAGAAGGCCCTGATGCTGGGAAAGATCGAAGGCAAAAGGAGAAAGGAGGTGTGTTGAATCCGAACCCTGAAAGTATTACTCGAACAGAGCTGGTTCAAACAACAACATGGTTTATTGCAGGAAGCAAAAGAACAGAGGAAAAGGTGCAGGGACAGCAGCTTTTATACAGAACACAATAGTTACATTTACCCAGGCTTCCGGAGAAGCGGGAAAACATTGATGAATCAGTATCAGCCATAATGGCGCCCTTTTTTGCATGATGCTTTTAAGCATAAGTAATCTTAATACCCAACAGGGTGGCAGAGGATTTGATGGCTAGATTGCATTGTTGACGCAGTGGGCATAGATCTGGGGTGGGGGTGGGGACTATGGAGGATGGCAGATGACAGAGGAGCATGGCATGCTGTCCATGTGGTTGTAAAGGGTTGGACTCAACTGTGCAACTGAACAAGTCAACCAGGGTCCATTCAAGAAATCATTGTGATCACTGACCATGCCAAATGTAGTCAGATGTTGAAAAATATTTCCATGAGATGCCCTTCCTCAGCTTTTTAAAAATTAAAATATACATACAGAAGCCTTAGTCTTTACACATATTTGCTTTCCACTGTCAGCAAAGATTTGGGCATCAATATGGGGCACTGCCAAAACTTCAAGTACTTTACTATGCTTTTGAATGTTGCATTAGCAAAGGTTTCCTTGGTGATGTGTCCAAAAATTCTGGCCATCCGTAGAATTTGGCTGTCTTTAAATAAATGAATATTTATTCTGGATGTCTTGATCTAAAAGCACATTTTAATAAACCCTCTTCAGCAGCAAAGAGACATTTCCTCCCCAGCATCTGGCTGAGTTGTGGATATCTGTGGCGTTCATGAAATATTGCTCATAATTTTAAGGCAGGAGCAGAAGTGCCTTTTGGCAATGCTAGGCAGAGAAAGACATATTTTACCATCAGCGTTCCTTTTGGCACCGTAATAGGAAGCAAGGCTTGCAAAGATATTGTAGAAAAGCAAAGCAAAACCAAACACAAAACCCGAGTGTTAGATTTTTATTTTTTTATTTTTTTATTTTGCAAACTGCATTGAGAAATCAAACAAGAACCACAGACATAGTCGTGTTTCAGATTACGATTATGTCACTGTCCTGTACGAGATTGAAAATCTACTTATCAACTTTACGAAACCTAACAAAATACAGCTGTACAAAATTATCAAAATACTCCCACCCCACATATACACATTTAACCCCTGAAAAGCTCTAAAACTCTAAAAACTATATTACAGAAGCTCCCTCATAAACTGCATTTCGCTGCATTCAAAGCCAGAACCGCTTTTGGGTAGAAACTATTTCTCAAGAAGCTGGTCCTGGTCTTTATGACCCTATACCTTCTTCTAGAATGCAGAAGCTGAAAGAGATCATTTCCAGGGTGCGTAATATCCTGCGCAATCTCTACAGCTTTCTTATAACACCTGGAGGCATAGATTTGATCTAGAGTGGGAAAAGTACGCCCGATTATCCCCTCTGCAGTCTTTATGACCCTGGACAGCATTGTTCTTTCCCTGGCTGTACAACTCCCAAACCATACACACAGACCATAGGTTAACACAGATAAGATGAATACCTCTAGGGAAGAGACACTTAGAGCGAAACTGCTGTAAACAAATATATTACTAATTTGGGAGAACCCATTCTCCTTAATCTACATTTCCAAACTTAATTTCCTGACTTCTGAATATTGATTTGTGACCACAAAAAAGGCAACCATCAGAACGTATGAAGAATTTGGCTAGATCCAGACGCAAGATGTTAATGTGACTGATCCAATAGGGAACAGTGACCACAACTCAATTATGTTTAACTTGATCATAGACCAGACAGCGGCTCACCATTTGCTTCAGGGTATTATTCAGGGAGATTTGCCACAACTGGCGGCCCGGGACATCTTGAAAAGCCGCCCCGCTTTGACCGCCATCAGAGTGAGTTTCACTGGCTCGGCGGGCAGATGGGGAGATTTGACACAGCTGGCGGCCTGGGACCTTTCCAAAAACTGTTGAAGTCTTGGAGTACCCCTCATACCTCCTGGCTGAACCGATGGGAGAAGGTGCAGTGTGACTGGAGGGAGGTTTGGTATCAAAAGCCGCTGCCGACGCTCATTCAGCTGTCTCTGTTTTGCCTCTCCTAGTGGACTGGTCGGACGTGGGAGGTAGTGGCAGTCACTTTAGAGGGTTAATTGTTATAGTTCTGTAGCCTCAACTTAACATTTTATATTGTTATTAATTTGATGGTTATTATTGATTTTTGTATTGATCCTATTTTTGTGCTCCTCTGTCTGTATTGGGGGATATTGTATTAGACATTTTTATTGTATATCTTATTCTGTATTTTGCATTGTTTATTGTATCTCTGTATTCTGTTGTAAACCGCTTCGAGTTATCAAATGATGAGGAAAGCGGTATATAAATTTAAAAATAAAATAAATAAATAAAATAAATTCCCAAGCAGATGCCTTCACCTGCTTAGGATTCCCTAGACATGGCATGGAGAGATATCCTGCCTATCTCTCCAACCAGGTGGAGGTCATCTTTAGGTATCCATAATTATAGCCATTGATCTGTAGTAGACTGTATTTTGTGTTGCTTTGTCTTTGATGAGCAAATTTATAATGGTATCAAAACTGCTGTAAATATGCAGGATAGAGTAGATACATTGATTGGTAGCTTAAGATCACTCTCTTGATTTAAAGATCTCAGTGGTTTCTAGTTAAGATGTAAGCTTGACAACCAGAAGGTCGGCAGGTCAGCAGTTCAAGAACCGAGTGCTGCACAATGGGAGTGAGCTCCAATCGTCTGTCCCAGCTCCTGCCAACCTATCAATTCAAAAGCAAGAAATGTCCTGCCACATGACCACGGAAATGTCTGTAGAAGCAGACAGCGCTGGCTCTTCGGCTATGAAACAAAGATGAGCACTGAACCCTAGAGTCGGATATGACTGGCTTCCGAGCAAGGGTGACCTTTACCTTTACTAAAGAGGTACCACTTCAGCAGGAAAGGTAAACAGCATCCCATGCTTTTTGACATCTAGTCATGTCTGCCACATGGCTGTGGAAACATTTGCTGAGGCAGACAGAGCTGGCTCTCAGGCTCAAAACAGAGATGAGCACCAAACCCTAGAGTCAGATACGACTGGCTTTTCAGCAAGGGAGACCTTTCCCTTTACTACAGGAATTAACATTTCCTGTAATCTATTGCTTTCATGGAGTCCCAGAGTTGTAAACATAGAAGGAACTGTTGAGGTCAACTGACAGATCCTATTCAGTGTGAGATCCGTAATGCGTTTGATAAAATATCTCACATCCCTGATATTAAAAGGCCTCTGAAATACGTACCATTTTTTAAAAAAACTCCGACATGGCAATTACTCATATCTTTAAAAGGTCAGGAGATTTTGGAGGTCAACCATCGCACAATTCACCCAGAATTTATATCTGTTTATTTGCACATCTCTGAGACGCATAAATTCTCACCCATGGATGGGCAAGGTTGTTCAGTAGCCTCCTGGAATTCCCGTCCCAAGGTGGAAAAGGCAACTATATCACCACCCACTCTCCGCCGTCTGGCAGGTACAATAAAATCCCAGATCTTTCCAAACATAATATTATCATTCTCAGCATAATATTATTAAATTGTGCCCAAGATTGTTTCAACAGCTCTTAGACGTGAATTCACCTGGCACCCTCCTTCTGCTCAGGTAAAACAACATTATGTACTTTTAAAAAATAGGAAAGTGATTATATGCTTATGATGGAAGTTAATCCACGCAGTTGCTGTGTTAACCTTTCTCCGGAGTGATTATCAACGGCCCACTATTACTTCTGAAGAAAGGAAGAGAGGGGGGTTCTGCTTAATTCCCCCCATTGTTTCTTTCCCTGGTACAGAAACCATTACCAACACGAGCTATTCTCCGCCAAGTTAATGATTTTCTAAAAACATATCCTGTTTTTGAGGAGTGCAACTCTTTACAGTGTTGTGGTAAAACAATACTGTGCTTTGCCATTATAAGAAATTGGATTGGATGGTTAATGCGCGGCGGAGGTGGAGAAACTATAATCGCACTATAGATATCTTTGCGTGCATTTGATTGTTTTTAATGGGATTAAGGCTGTAACCCTAAGCACTCAAGAGCCTAATGCTATGCACGTTGATGCAGAAACAGCTGGCTGGAAAACTCCCTGACTTGAGCTCTTGGCTTCAGAGCCGGAGGTGGGGAGTTCAATTCCCCCACTGTGTGTCCTGGAAGAACCAACATTGTGGCCTTGGGTGAATTGCACAGTCCCTGGGCATCCCCAAAAGAAGGGAATGGTCACCACTTTTGCGTACTCTATAAGGTAAAGGTAAAGGTTTCCCTTTTTAATTTTACTTTAATTTAATTTTCGCGCTTATATACCGCTCACTCAGGCGAACCCGACTCAGGGCGGTTTACATAGCGGACAATAATACAAAATACAGTAACATAACATAAAATAAATACAGCAAAAAATCAATCACCAAAAGTACAATTACAAATCCCTGTCCGCAAAAATTACAGAAATATATATATATATATATATACCCACACACACACACACACACACACTACAATATGCACTACATGTGCACTACAATACAGTTTCTAACAATACATCAAATAAGGTACAATACAATAAAATCCTAAACATCAGTTAATCACATCAAAGAGTACAAAATATAAAAAAAATCAAAACGTCAAATAACAATATAAAAAATATACCCAGCACAGTCCTTTTAGTCCTTCCAAAAGGGGGGTGGGTGGAGCAAAAGCGTGCACAAGTCCTGGAGCTCCAAGCCGGCCAGCCTCCTCGCCTCCACCGAGGCCCAGACCATGGCAAGTCCAGCCGCCCGCCGCGGCTGGCCCCAAATCCTAGCCAACAACAAGAAGATGGTAGCGAAGCATCCCAGGGGGCCAACCAGGACAACCCGCAGCATCTCCCACCTGTCTCCACTCCTGGGAGCCGGTGGCGTGGACTCCCGGGCAAGACAGGGAGTCCCTCTCTGCGACGGCAGTGTCTCCCTTTTTTCTGCTCTCTGGGTGGGCCGGCCCAGAGAGCGAAGTCAGCTGTGGGGGGGGGGCGGTGGCTCTCCCACCTGTCTCCACTCCCGGGATCCGGTGGCGTGGGCTCCCGGGTGAGACAGGGAGTCCCTCTCTGCAACGGTGGCGTCTCCCCTTTTTCTGCTCTCTGGGTGGGCCGGCCCAGAGAGCGAAGTCAGCTGTGGGGGGGGGGTGGCTCTCCCACCTGTCTCCACTCCCGGGAGCCGGTGGCGTGGGCTCCCGGGTGAGACAGGGAGTCCCTCTCCACGACGGCGGCGTCTCCCCTTTTTCTGCTCTCTGGGTGGGCCGCCCCCTTGCTCAAAAGCCAGTCGTATCTAGGGTGCAGTGCTCATCTCTGTTTCTAAGCCGAAGAGCCAACACTGTCCTCTTCTGCAGACGTTTCTGTGGTCATGTGGCAGGCATGACTAGACACCGGAGTGCATGGAACGCTGATACCTTCCCACCGTAGTGGTCCCTAGTTATCTACTTGCAATGTCTTGCTTTCGAACTGCTAGGTTGGCAGGAGCTGGGACGAAGACGGGAGCTCATTTCCATCCTGCAGTACTCGCGAATCGAACTGCTGACCTTCCGCTTCCCAGTCAGCGTCTTAGCTATTTGAGCCACTGCAGTCCATACTCTATAGGTATACCCAAATTTGGAAAAGGTTGGTTTAAGCACTGGCTCTTTGGCTATGAAACAGAGATGAGCACTGAACCCTAGAGTCGGATACAACTAGCTTCCGAGCAAGGGAGACTTTTACCCTTTATCCCATCTCCTAGTGTGTGTACTTAGGACCTTCCCCTGAGTCAAACAGAAACAGATTTAATGTAATGGTACCTGTTTCTGTTTGGAGTTAGAACTGTATCAACATTTTGGTATATGTGGTAATACAGTAAAACCCCTACTTACAAAAAAAAAAGTTCGTTCCGTAGGTTTTTGTTTAAACCGTTTTTTTATGAAACCCATAGACAAAAATGAAATTTTTTAAGTAACTCAAAGCAAACCCATAGGAAAATGAATCTGTATGTAACTCGAAGCAAACCCATAGGAAATCGTGTAAATCAGGACGTGGTTTTAACACAAAATCATTATTTAAGTTGAATCTTATATAACTCGAGGCATATGTAAGTCGGGGCTTAATAATTTTGTGTCAGAGTTGAAAGGATTTTTGCTGGAAAAACTCCACTCAGGGGCCACCCAAATGCCAGGTTTTCATACTTTTCCTGAAGGGCAGCAGTTCTGTCTGTAACCTCAATTCTGTTGGCAGCAGGTTCCAGAGGGCTGGTGCAAACACGGAGAAGGCCCTTCTTCATGTGCCAGAGAGGCATGCCCCTCTAGCTGAAGGCACAACTAGGGAGCCCCCCCGGTCCGCACTGGTTGGACAGGCAGATACTCTTGGGGAGATGCGGTCTCTCAGGTATCCTGGCCCATTGCCATATAGGGCTTTAAAGGTCAAAACCAGCACCTTCAATAGCACCCAGAGGCAAACTGGTAACCAGTGCAGCTCCTGAAGTAGTGGGGAGGCACTGGCATAATGTCCACACACCATCACCACCCGGGCAGCTGCATTCTGGACCAGTTGTAGCCTCCGAATGGTCGTCAAGGGCAGCCCCATGTGGAGCGCATTACAGTAATCTAGTTTGGAGGTGACCAGAGCATGAGTGACTATGAGTAAGGAGTCCCAGTCCAGGAGCGGGCACAACTGGTGGATTACTTGAAGTTGAGCAAAAGCCCTCCTGGCCATGGCCACCACCTCGTCTTCAAGCAGCAGTCGCGAGTCCAGGAGGACCCCCAGGTTGTGCACCGAGTCTGTCTGGGGCAAAACTGTCCCATCCAAGACCAGAGGTGGTAACTCCCCAGATAACCCAGGGCCTCTGACCCATAGCCACTCAGTCTTGCCAGGATTCAGCTGAAGCCCGTTGTCCCCCATCCAGACCCTGATGGCCTCCTGGCATCCAGACAGGACTTTGACCGCATCACTGGGATCACCATGGGCCGAGATATACAACTGAGTGTCATCCGTGTACTGATGGTACCGCACTCCGTGGGAACAGATGATCTCACCCAGCGGCTTCTTGTAGATGTTAAAAAGGAGAGGAGAGAGCACCGAGCTCTGCGGCACCCCATATTTGAGGGGCCTAGGACTGGATCTCTCGCTAACCAACCACACCGACTGGGTACGGCCCTCCAGAAAAGAAGAAAACCAGGACAACACAGTGCCCTGGATCGCCAATCCTTTGAGCTGTTCCAGAAGGATACCGTGGTCAACGGTATCGAAGGCCGCCGAACGGAGCACCCATATGCTGGCTGCCTTTTGCTTGGCCGGTTCCCTTCACGGAGGGCTGGAGGGTGTCTCTTTATTCCTTCTGACCCTCTGGGAAGGAAAACAGCCAAGCTCACCCATAGCCCCTTCTCCGGGCTTTTTTAAAAAAAAGTTATCCAATGCATGCATCGGATAATGCTAAAATCGGATAATGCTAAGACTTGTGGAACCAAGTTTTAGCATTATCTGAGGTATTACTGTACTTAAAGCTAGATTGTTGCAGGAACAAAGAGTAGTTTATTCTTTCCTCTACCCCTTCACCTTCCTGGGATGTCTCACCATGACAGACGTGGAGGACCTGCCACCCTGTTCCAGCTCAGTTTGATATTTTTTTTAACCTTTCAGGATGCAACTTTATTTTGTTTTTTCATTGTGCTTAATGGGGGTCATTTTTCTCAGTCTGTCAGATAGACCGAGGAAGACCGTGTTGTGTTAAAGTGACAGTTGGCTTAGTGGCTGGTGGGTATCAAATTGACATATCCCATCCTCTCTGACAGGGTACCAGGCGGGGTTATGTTCCCAGACAATGTAGGGGGAATAATAATAATAATTCACTTCCCTCTCTGTATGTGAGCAATGTTTAAAAAGAGGGTTACTTAATGCATGTGCCTCTCTCCCTGCCCTTTAAAAGGGTTTGCAATTTCTGTCTAGGCATGACAAGCATGTATCTTAAGGTATAATTTCATTGCCTTCTATGCCTCAGTGCTACTGTCGATTCAGATAGCTGCCATCACATCTAACCAATTCAATTCAATTGTATGCACAGTCCATGACCAGCACAACAAGAACACAAAAGCATAAACACCACATCTAATC
Source organism: Bradypodion pumilum (assembly GCA_035047305.1). Taxonomy (NCBI): domain Eukaryota; kingdom Metazoa; phylum Chordata; class Lepidosauria; order Squamata; family Chamaeleonidae; genus Bradypodion; species Bradypodion pumilum. The sequence continues at coordinate 8,232,739 of JAWDJD010000016.1, read as the reverse complement.
AATTTTCAATACACATCTAATCGATTTTCAATACAAGAGTCTCTGTTGCCATTCATTGTCTTTGGCTTTTAGTTGCTTCTGATATTGCCCAAAGTCAGGGCAAACTTTGCATGGTCCAGCTCTTCTGCCCTAAAGCTGTAGGCTTTTCCAGAGGTCAGGTTAATTAACCACTGTTATTGAACAGTAATAATATTATCTTCTTCTGCCATATCCTAATCAGAACATTGGTGATCAGCCATGAAGACTGTCCTGAGAATATAATGCCGTGGCCTTTCATCTGCCTTCCACATCACAGCGTGACACTCGTACCACTGATCCAGTTCCGTGGGTCACTTACTGGTCCTGAGCCCTTTTGGCACACAAAGTCCTCCTTGGCCCCAGGCTAGGATGGATGAAGCTTCTGCCCTTCATCAAGATGGATTCCAGTGGGATTTAATCCACTTGGGGACCATCACCTTTCCCTGTGGACTTTGACACCCAAGCCATTAGTCTTCAGGGTTGTGAGGTTAGTTAACTGCTGCCTGACATGTGGCAATGAGTTGCTGGCAGTAGGGTCTACTCTATTACCATAGCAGGATAACCCGGCCAGACTGGAATATTACCTAGGAGCAAGAAAATATTGTTTGCACAATCATAATCAATCAATTAAAGGATAGATAGATAGATAGATAGATAGATAGATAGATAGATAGATAGATAGATAGATAGATAGATAGATAGATAGATAGATAGATAGATAGATAGATAGATAGATATCTGTTCTATGTCTTCAATAATAAAGATGAGCAGGCCATTTTTTGTTTATTTAAGATCTTTCTTTCCCTCCTTCCAGTCCATGTGGGCTCTCACAGTGATTTTAAAAGAAGGCATCACATAGGCATGGATCCTCCCATGCTTTCTGACATATCAAGCAGCAAGAGTTTTCCAGAATTTTTGACCACGAACGAATGTTTTGGTGTCCTCCCAAGTGATATGTAGGAAGCGGGTTGGGCTTCACATTAGCAATCCATCCCTGTAAAATCTAAAACCACAATGGAAAGAGCTAGAAAATGTTCAAGTATTTCAGGCATCTTAAAAAAAAAATCAGACTTAAACAATTAGACTTTTAAAATCATTCAAAACAAATGGAACATCTTCAGAAACCAATTCAAAGCATTACGAAATAGATATAAACCATTTAATAACATCCAGAACATTATTCAAAACCATTTAAAAATACCTTAGAACCACAGGGGTGTGGGTTGATATTCTGATTTTTTCCCCTTATACCCAGCGATTGACTGAGTCTCACTATGCAAAGACTTGACACAGAGACTTCACCCTATACCAGATTGATTTCTTGACTTGTTAAAAAATAATCTTCTTTAAAATAATAATCATTGCAGAGAAACTTTTCTGCACAAGGTTTTCCCCTCAAGAAATCTTGAAGGAAATCTGAGACGTTTTATGGTTGTTCTTCTGAAACAGGGAGGAGGTCAAAACTGTTATGATTCCTGCAGAGGGTTGGCATCTGTTTTGCACTGGATTCTATTTGGAGATCTATTTGCAAAGATTTCTCACTGGTTTTGATTTTGTTGGGAGACTGCAGTGGCTCAAGTGGCTAAGACTCTGTCAAGGCTCCATCAAGGATGTTGATCCCAAGGCTCCATTGAGGACGTTGGGCCACGGGCTCCATTGAGGACATTGAGCGCCCAGAACTTTGTGATTTATTATTTATTTTTATTGATATTTTAGTGTTAAACCGTGTTTTATTGTGTATTTTATTGTGTTGATGTGTATTGATATGTCTGTGTCGCACGTCGCGAGTGGGGTGGCATATAAATTGATGAATAAATAAATAAATAAATAAAGACGCTGACTGGAAGGCAGCAGATCAGCATTTTGAGACCCAAGTGCTGCATGGCGGAATGAACTTCAGTCTCTGTCCCAGCTCCTGCCAACCTAGCAGTTCGAAAGCAAGAAATTGCAAGTAGATGAATAGGGACCACTTCGGTGGGACGGCAAACAGCGTTCCGCGCACTCTGGTGTCTAGACATGCCTACCACATCAATTTGGCTTTAAACAGAGATGAGCACCAAACCCTAGAATCAGATACGACTGGCTTTCGAGCAAGGGCAACCTTTACCTTGATTTTCTCATGCCTGCACAGAGCATTTGAGAATGATCACATCAACAACCAAAAAGACTACTCATTAGAGCAGATTCCTTGCTTTTGGTTCTGCTTGTCTTCTTTAGTGTTACAGAAGATAAATGAACAATCCTTATTTACTCACGATTATTAAAGATCATTCCAACAAAGAGGTCATTATCAATATTCAAAGCACAGGATAATTCCTTTGCCTTTTATGACTTTATCAATATGGAGGTTAATTCTGTAATGAAAAATGGTTGCATAGAGTGAATAGATAGACTACATATACTCAGGTGATTTATCACCTGTTTTGCTTTACTGAATAGAGGTAATTGGTCCAATATTAAATATCTATTTCCCCACAATATTTTATCTTTGCCTAAACATTGATTCTCTTTTTAGCAAGTTTCAAAAGTGCTTTATTTTATTGTATTTAAATACAAATTAAATTCCCAAATGGAGTGTGTGTGTATATGGAGCTGTCATGTCCTGGAAAAAGACTTGTTCATCCATTAGACAGATTGACGGAGTGACTGATAGATTGACAGGTTGGTAGATGGATAGACTGATGTAGGGTCGATGTAGAGTTCAGTTTCTTAACCACATATAATATTATCTATGTATCACTATCAAAATTGATATAGATCTCTGCTATTGTTTTTAGTATTCCCTTGGATTGGATTTTGTTGAATATGAGCTCCTCACATTTCCTTTAGTTTAACATTGATTTACATATACTGTACTGTATTATCTGTGAAATTTGAAGTTTAGTTTTTCACTATATACTCCTGGAACAGAGGAAAAACTCAGGGGGGACCTATTATATGAAAGAGTTAATAATAGAGAAGAAATCTATTTTAATCTAGTTTTTATTAAAATGTTTTCCAAAATCCTCACATAACTGGAATGAAGAAGAAAAAACACTGTGAAATTTAAAAGAAAAAATAATAAATGTGATAGAGGCCGACAGTAACAAATTCAACCATACAGGTCAATTCAGAGTTTAACTGAGAAAAGACTGCATTTTAATTTAATTTAAGAGTCACACTTATACGCCACCCACTCAGGTAGAACCTGACTGAATCCTTGTTTTCCACCATGTTAGGGTTGAATTAATATTACCATCCTTTTTTATGAGAGGAATCTTTAGCTAGTCACAAAATTTGTCCCTTTGTTTCAGTTCATTTTTAAGAATCCACCAAAACTCACAAATCATTCAAGATAGAAATAATTTGAAGTTTTAAACATGTTGATAAACAACCACTACAGCAGTGATGGCGAATCTTGGCACTCCAGTTGTTCTTGGACTTCAATTCCCAGAAGCCCAAGTCAGCACTCCTTCTTTTCAGGGCTTCTGGGAATTGAAGTCCAAGAACAGCTGGAGTGCCACGGTTAGCCATCACTGCACTACAGCAAAAATGACATAATACCCAATCTCTTAAATGAGTATATTAAATACTAGCTGATTACCCGGCTTCACTCGGGTTTTTCTTTTCTTTAACGTAGGTCAGCCTTTCCCTCTTGGAAACCTTGTGAGGTCACTCCTACTGTGAAAACTACAGCTAAGCTTAGAGGGCTACAGCTGTGCTAGTCAGATGATGTCACAATCTCAACCTGTCTGAGACTATGACATCAGCTCAATTACATCACTGGGAAACACACACATTGTATAGATAAATTGCATCCCAATTTGTCCCCCTCCCCCATGAGTTTAGAGACCCCTCAGTGCTGATCTCCTAAGCCCAAAGTATGTATGTGCCAAATTTCAGTGGGATCGGTCCAGGGGTACGGGAGCTTTTGGAGCACATACAAACATAGATTTCGGTTTTATAGATATAGATTCTAACAAAGGGAGAGGATTTTGTTTGTGTGCATTTTTGTATGCTTTATAGAGTACAGCAAAATGTTTCACTGTGTGGTTCATAAGAAACTAAGGACTTTTCTGTAAGAAGTGGGGCTGCCTCAGCACTTGATAGCCCTGTTGTGTAAATTGTATTATGGGCAAGAAGCTACCATTAGGATATAATATGGAGAAATGGAATGATTTTCAATAGACAAAGGTACCAGACAAGGGTGTGTTCTATTTCCTTATCTGTTCAATCAATGCACTGAATAAATCATACAGAAAGCAAGGCTAGGTTTAGATGAAGGAAGTGTGGGAAATGGTGAAAGAGATAACAATCATTTAAGATATCCAGATGATGCCATCTTACTGGCAGAAAACAGGAATGACTTCACATTGAACAGAAAGTGAAAGGAGAAAGTGCCAATGCTGAACATTAAGAAAACAAAAGTCATAACACCAAAAGAACTTCTTCTTCAGGTGCTGTCTCCATTCCAGATATTGGCTATCATCATGGAGATAGTCTTCCTGTTCTTAACTCCCCAAAACAGTTCTTCCGAGGACATGTCACATCAGTCTCTCAGGTTCTTCAGTCATGAAGTCTATCTACGTCCAAGGGCTTCTTCTCTTCCCAGGGATCTTTCCTTGCAGAGTGAGTTGGAGTATTCTATACTGTATGTCGTTCCTCATGATATGGCCAAGGTATTGGAGCGTTCTTTGCTTAATGGTCTTAAAGAGCTCTTCTCCTTGATCCATTCGATGCAATACTTCTCTGTTAGTCACATGGCGAACCCATGATATCCTTAGCAACCCTCTGTAGATCCACATTTCAAAAGCTTGAATTCTCTTTTCAGATGCTTTAGTCAATGTCCAAGCTTTGACTCCATACAGCAACACTGGAGATACATAACACCTCACTATTTGGATCTTTCTAGCAAGAGTTAGATCTCTACTGCATAATGAATGTTGCATGTTTATTTTATTTAATAGATTTTATTAAGATTTTTAACAGAGAGAAATGATGATGATGATGATGCTACTAAAGTACAAAGTTAGATAAAATAATAAAAAAGAGAAGGATTCTGTTTTCTTTGGTTCAGTCATCAATCAAAATGGAGGCAGCATGCAAGAAATAGAAGACTGAGAATCAAATGGGAAGCAGTGAAAGAATTGTCATGTGATTGACCCTTGCTGGGGTTCGAGAGGCTGGTTATGATCAATAGGCTGTTCAATTTTCCATTACTCCACACACTCTTTCGACAGCCTTTTGTCACATCTCCTCCCAGAATCCGGGTTGCCGCGCTACACTTGCCCATACAGGGAGCCTGCGGTTCTTTAGTTGGTAGCATGTAAAGCAGAGAGCAATAATACCTGGATATGCCTGATAAATAGACTTGTACTCAGTAGATATTAAAACTCACAAAGAGCTATATTTTACAAGATGCAATTTCATAGAAGCAAAGCATAGCATAATATAAGTCCAGTAGAAAGAAAAAGAGAAGTTAATAAAGATTGGTTTTTCCCTTCAATGCCCTGATGGGCTCATCCTGTCAGGGATGATTTTGATTCCCTCCAGGGAATTTGAGTTCAGCTAATGGAACTAGGTAGCCCCAGGTTAGAGAACCAATTTGGGGTATGAAAAGGCACGCCTTTAATAGGGAAAAGAGTGACTCCTGCCACCCTTAGGAATGCATTACCTAATGGAAAAACCCCTAACTTGGGCAATCTTCTATAAATTTCTAGAAGCTTCCATGACTGGAGTGTTCTTTCCTCTTCCCTAAGGAATTTGAGATATGAATCTGAGATATGAGAAAGAATGCAGTTGCTTAGTGACAAGCTGGCAACCTAAGATCATGACAAGAATTAGACAAAATCATCAAGTGTAGGGAAACCAAGACCAAATTCATCCATGTAAGAGGTAGAAGCTGAACAGTTAAAAAAGAAAAAAAAACCTATTTATTTGAAATATGGTGCTGGAGGAGAGCTTTGTAGATATCCTGGAAAGGTTCCAGAAAGACAAGCAAGTGGTTCATCAAGCAAGCCAAGCCTGAACTGTCTCTGGAGTAAAAAAATTATGAAACTGAGATTGTCCTCCTTTGGGTCACATCAAGGGAAGGCAGGATTCCCTAGAAGAGTCAGTCATCGTGAGAAAAGAGGAAGACCAGGCATGAGATGGGTTGACTCCCTAAAATAAGCCATAGGCTATAACTTGCAGGAGCTGAGCAGGGATGTTGATGACAGGACAAGTCAAACATAACAATTTTGGAAGAGTTTGCCCAGATTCATAACATTTTTTTTTTTTGCTTGAATCGAGCGACTGCTTCCTTCCAGAATAAACCTGTTGAAACAAATTCCTGAATGGTAAGTCAACAATTATGTAAATCAAACTGATTAGTCACAGATTTGTTTTGTATCAACACAGCTAATTTCAGAGAAAGTTACAAGAATGCTTGGACCTATATTTTTGCCTAGAAAAACATCTAACAGGTTCACAGACGTTTGCCCTAGCCACTTCTAGAGAGAGAAGCTTGCAAAAGCTCAGTTATATTTCATGTGCTCACAAACACTGGACATTTTAGTGCCTGATAAGAATGCCATATAAAATCAAACAGGCTCAGAAGACTGGGAGATAACATTTAATATCCACCTATCACCAGCCTTGAATACTTAGCCAGGGAAAGGTGCCATTTGTTAATCTGTTCCTTGTCTTCTATTTGTCTTGGCCAAAAGTTGCAAGTCCTCTGCATACTGAACTTGTTGGGAATGATCTCCATTAGCTGGCATGTTTAATTTCGCAATATTTGTCTGGATGACAGAAAACTGGAGCATTTGCTGGCTAGCTTGCTTTCCTTCCTTCTTACCTTCCAAATGAAAAAGTCAGACTTTTGATATTTCTCCCCCCCTCCCCCCACCAATTTGTTTTATCCTGTGGAAATGTTGTTTAATCAATCAATTAATAATATGCCATCAGGATGATTCTGAGTTCTGACGACCCTTTCCAGGATTTCTAGGAACTCATAAGTAGTTTACCATTCCGTTCTTCTTGACACATATTTGGACCATACGGCTTTTTCAAGGCTTTAAAGGCTGACTCCTCTCCTAGATTGCACATTGGGGAATCAAACTCCTAACCTGTGACTCACTGAGTTATGCCCACCCAATCATCATGGTTGCTCCGCAGTTTGATTCTCTGTTGTGAGAAGCTCTCAACATGAGTTCTGGATTTTGAATGAAAAGAGTGTCTTCAAACACTGCTTTCCGTTGCTGGTTATTTTGAATACCCCAACATTCTACTTTCATCAGATTTCTATTCATCAGATTTCTATTCAGCTTGTTTAAAATTCAGGAGATGATAATGCTTGAGATAGAGGGAAAAGAAATTTGCAATGCTATTTTGGGTCAATGGATGTTAAGAACATAAGAACATCCTTGCTGGAACAGGCCACAGGCGCCCATCCAGTCCAGCATTTTGTCTCACACAGTGGTTCACCATTTGCTTCAGGGTATTCCTTCCCAAGTAGATGCCTTCACCTGCTAAGGATTCCCTAGAAATGGCATTGAGAGATATCCTGCCTATCTCTCCAACCCAGAGGTTGTCCTTAGGTATCCATAATTATAGCCATTGATACCCTTGTCCTCCATGAACTTGTCTAATCCTTTCTTAAAGCTGTCAAGACTGACAGCTGTCACCACTTCTTCTGGCAGGGAGTTCCATAGACCAGTGATCCTCTGGGTGAAAAAGTACTTTTTCTTATTTGTTTGAGAACTAGTACCCAAAAGAGTCATGGAGTGTCCCCTAGTTCTAGTGTTATGCAATAGGGAAAACAGTCTTTCTTTATCTACTTTGTCCACACTGTGCATTATTTTATAAACTTCAACCAGGTCACCTCTTAGACGCCATCGTTCAAGAGTGAAGAGGCCCAACCATTGCAGCCTCAGATGGTAAGGAAGGTGTTCCAGTCCCCTAATCATTCTGGTTGTCCTCCTCTGCACTTTTTCCAGCTCCATAATATGCTTCTGGAGGTATGGCGACCAGAACTGTACACAGTCTTCCAGATGGGGCCTCGCCATAGATTTATAAAGAGGCCAAATGACACTTGCTGACTTACTTTCTATACCCTTCCTAATGATCCCTAGCATTGAGTTTGCTTTTTTCACTGCTGAGGCACACTGGGTTGACACCTTCATTGAGCTCTCGTCCACCAGGACACCAAGGTCCCTTTCCCGGTTTGTCGCAGAGAGTTCAGACCCCATCAGTTTATAAATGTAAATGTTGTTTTAGACGTTGGTGGATCTGTCCTAGGAATTTAGATTTTTGTTTTTCTCAAATCCAAAACCATAAAATTATTCACCTTTCTCATAACAAGATGGTATATTATGGGGTGCTCTCATATGAGAGTGCTCATATGGTGTTTGTTTGTTTTTTGTACAAATTGTGCAAGTTGAACAAAGCTATGTTGTTCGTTACTTTGTTGCATGAAGGATCAGAAGCAGTTGATGGGTCCTTTTATCTTCCTGAATCACTGCGCCACAAAAAATAAATATGGTCTGCTACTTGGTCTAATCCATGTATCCTATACTAAATCAAGTGTGCTGAATCCAAATCTGAAGTCTGATTCTGCCTAGGGCGTCAGGATCATAAGTTAGCAAATCTCTCCCTCTTGGTTAGCAGCTCCCTGGTGGCTCAGTGGGTAAAATTGCTGTGCTTGGAGACCGAATGACGGGGTTTGATTCCTCAAGAGCTGCACAATGTGAGACATGAAAGGAGTCTCATTCGGGATTCCTTTCAACCCTGAGTAATCTCTGACACAAAAACACACACACCCTCTTGGTTAGGTTCCTGTGTTGATCACGCGGGGAATATTTGCCACAAATGTAGCAAAAGTATGCAGCGTGGATAGTTGAGTTCCCCATTTATAATTTGTGAGTTTCCTGATGATGTTGTTCTTTGTAGTAATCTTGGTATTCAGGCAGTGCTACTTAAAAGAGAGTGTCCTGTCAAACATCACACCGAAGTATTTTGGTGCTGAAAATCGCTGTGATCCATTCCCTTGCCACATAACATCCAACTCAACCCTTGCCTCTCAGTTTTGAAGGTGGAAAACATACACTTGAGTCTTGCTTGGATTAAGCTTCAAATGGTTGATGTTGTAATACTGCAGATACTTATATACAATCATGGAGTTGGAAGGGTTGAGACCAGTTGCCTTTTTCATGTAGGAAGTCGAGAGTTAAAGCATCCCTGATAAATGACCAACCCATCTCTGCTTTCAAATTTCCAGTGGTGCAGATGATTACCGGAAAGTGCTGGGATTGAAACTGCTGGAGATCTCACTTGAAGCTATAACTGATCCTGTTGTGGCAGATACATCCTTCTCTTAACTTTGCCCATGATGTTTTCCTTGACTCTGAGCATACTGCATCCAAGTGATCCATAAAGTGTAACGAACAATTTCTGTCCCTTGGTTGGCCAGGTTGGTGCTTATGCCTTCCAGGGATCAATTCAGTTATTCTTTGGGCCCGCCTGCTGTCTTTTGGATGTGCTCCGCAGCTGGCTCTGATGTTGCTTTTGCTCACAGATGTCTAAATGACATCAGCTTAGGGGTGGCCACCTTTGGTGCTTCGGGGTGTTCTTCGACTTCATTTACCAGAAGCCCATATCAGTACTCATGCTGATCGGGGCTTTTGGGAATCACCTGGCACACCAAGGTTGGCCATCCCTGGTTTAGACCAAGGGTACCCAACCTAAGGCCCACAGGCTGGATCCAGCCTATGGCGTCATTTCATATGGCCCCCCCCATCCTTCCAATGGCATTTGAGAAATAAAATGGTCACACTTTTGAAGCTATTGGGACAAAATGGCTACCTCCCATCATGCAAGCAGGGCAAAATAGCCATCCAGCCCTGACTGAGAGAGCGTGACCCAGCCCCCATCTTGTAAAGGTTGGGAACCCCTGCTTTAGACAATCTGTTTTCTAAGTGTAGAGTGTCCCGAACGTTGTGGCTATTTCATAAATAATCACCAGAGCCAAACAAAACTTTAAAACCAACTTCCTCCAAATAATCTCTACTAGTATTATCATTATGAATGAACTCTGTCCCACCTGGATGTTTTCACAGCGGGCCTCTTAAGGTGTGGCCTCTTTCTCTCTCTCTGCGGTAGCTGCATGGTGGCGCAGCCCACGGTAACAAGAAATGACTATTAATCATGGTTCTGTTTCACGCACAGGTGAAGAGTGCATCTCTGCATAAGAAGGAGAAAGCAGACACTCAGGAAGGGGACGAATGTTTGCACAGAACATATCTGAGCTGAGGTTAAATATTAAACTAACGCACACACGCACACACCCCACAAGTATCCAAATTCAAATAACATCAAATGCCCCTTGATCAAACAGCTTATCGTCATCCCATCAAACATCTTCTCAAGGTCTTTTGGACTTAGACCAGGTACAAATACCTGCTCTGCTTTGAAGCTCACAGAGTGAGACAGTATCTCACAGAGTTTAGCAAACTGGAGTGACCCTGTTAGTGGGAGAATTATGTGACTGTAGTCCCAAAAAGTAACTCTCCCCCCCCCACACACACACACACACACACGCTCAAAAATGTAACTTCTCTCCACTCTGGCTATTTTATCATGCTGGGAGGAGGAAATACAGAAGGTGTTGAGGGGCAAGGTGACAGAACTCTTGACAAAGGAGAATGTTGTGAAATAAAATCCACTTACTTACGAGTGGCACAGTGGTTAAACTACTGTAAGTAAAGGTAAGGGTCTCCCTTGCTCGAAAGCCGGTTGTATCCAACTCTAGGGTTCAGTGCTCATTTCTGTTTATAGCCAAAGAGCCAGTGCTGTCTGGGTCTGCAGACATTTCCATGGACATGTGGCAGGCATGCCTCAATACGGTAACGGAAGGCTGTTTACCTTCCCACTGAAATGGCCCCTATTTATCTACTTGCCATTTCTTGCTTTCGAACTGCTAGGTTGGCAGGAGCCGGGACTCGAACTCCAACCTTCCAGGCAGCGAGTTCAGTGTCTTAACCACTTGAGCCGTACCTTTAAGCTGCTGTACTGCAGCGAAAACTGTCAACATTGTGAGATCGATCCTGATGGGGAACAAAGTTGACTCAGCTTTCTGTCTTTCCAAAATCGGTATGTTTGGGGCAAAATGCTAATTACCTTGTGAACCACCCAGAGAGTGCACTAAGCTCTGTGTGTGTGTGTGGGTGTGTGTGGGGGGGTATATAAGTGTGATTTCTATTTCTATTGCTATACAACAGAATACTAGCAGTTTGCTACTGCTTTAACCTATCATGGCTCTATCCTAAGGTACAGTAAAACCCCTGCTTATGGGAAAAAAGTCCGTTCTGTAGGCTTTTGCTTAAATCAGTTTTTTAAGTACCTGAAAGCAAACCCATAGGAAAAATGAATTTTTACATAACTTGAAGCAAACCCATAGGAAAAAGAATCTTTATGTAACTTGAAGCAAACCCATAGGAAATCGTGTAAATCGGGACATGGTTTTAGCACAAAATCATTATGTAAGTTAAATTTTATGTTGTTGTTCAGTCACACAGTTGATTCCGACTCTTTGCGACCCCATGGACCATTGTCCTCCAGGCACCCGTCCTCCACCATCCTCCTTAGTCTGCACAGCCCAATGCCCATTGTGTCTACAATACCATCTAGCCATCTCATCTTTGGCCGTCCCCTTCTTCTTTTGCCCTCCACCTTCCCCAGCATCAAGGCCTTCTCAAGTGAATCCTCTCTTCTCATTTGATGTCCAAAATACTTCAACTTCATCTTTGTTATTTGTCCTTCTAAGGAGCACTCAGGGCTAATCTCTTCCCAAATTACAGATCATTGCATAGAATAGAGTTATGACACTTCTTCTGTGTCTAGGCCAGACGTAAAAACTGCCATAATGAAGGCACCATCCGCTGCCATCCCATAAATTGACAGCAGGGGAAAGCAGTTATTGCATATCCCCTTCTGCGCAAAACCCTTCTACACATGCGTAGAAGCCTCAGCTTTATTTAAAAGGGTTCTGCGCAGAAGCTTTCTGCACATGCATAGAAGCCTTCTGCGCATAACCCTTCTGTGCATGCATAGAAGGCTTCTACGCATGTGTAGAAGGGTTCTGCACAGGTCCCGTATTCTCCGTATTCTGTAGTTCCTCTCGCCTGACCTAAGTCAGTTATGACACTGAAAGAACAGCAGGCTCCCTTACCTCTACTGTGGAGATGTGCTTAAGGTTTACCATATTAAAAAGGCAGGGGTGCAGATCGCCAATATTCGGAATCAGATACAGCATGAGAAGAAGTTGCAGACTTGAACATGGCAGCACCTAGACCGGTGTTTCCCAACCTTTGGTTTTTGGACCTCCATTCCCAGAAGCCTAAATTAATTCCCCAAAGCACTGGCGTAGGCTTCTGGGAATTGAAGTCCACCAGTGTTCCACAGAACATGGTTTTGGAAACGCTGACCTAAAAGATTGTTGTTGCGGTTGTCAATTTTGCTCAGGCCAGGTTCCACCTGCCAGAGGAAGCCCTTTGGGGTTCAGAGTGCATCACCAGTCTTGCTCTGAAAATCTTGCTTCCTGTTAGCAAAACATCTTAGCATGCATTGTGAAAAAGGTACCAGTCCCCCACCCGATTCCAGATACTGTACTGTATACCTGTCTATCCAACACAAAATTTTGCATTCATGTACTGGATTGCATGAATCCAGTACATGGATTCATGAAAGGGCCATGGGGACTGGAAGGTTGGCAGGACAGCAGTACGAGACCTGAGTGCTGCACAACAGAGTGAGCTCCTGTCATCAGTCCCAGCTCCTGCTAACCTAGCAGTTCACAAGCAAGAAAATGCAGGTAGATAAATAGGCACCACCTTGGTGGGAAAGGTAACAGCATTCTGTGCATTCCGGTGTCTAGTCATGCCTGCCACATGACCACAGAAGCATCTGCAGATGCAGACAGTGCTGACTCTTTGGCTGTAAATGGAGATGAACACCATCCCCTAGAGTCGGACCATTGGTATTCAAATTTGCTGTGAAGTTTGGCCCTGTATAGTTGCAAGTGGTTAGTAAAGGCAAAAGTCCCCCTTGCTCAAAAACCAGTCATATCGGACTCTAGGGTGCAGTGCTCATCTCCATTTACAGCCAAAGAGCCAGTGCTGTCTGTGTTTGCAGACGTTTTCATGGTCATGTGGCAGGCATGACTAGATTGCCCACCCAGTCACATGGCCACGTCCACAGTGTGATAGTAAATGTTTTTTGTTTTTTTTTTTTGGGATCCCACCACTGGACATAACTAGTTTTTGAGCAAAGGAGACCTTTACCTTAACTGGAATGTATGTTCATAAATACATAGATTCCAATTTCCAAGTTACATTCAGATCCAGAAGGTCCATTCTTCAGTCTTTCTAATCAAATTAGATTGAAAAATAACTTACTATCCCATTTCTCTACTAAGCACAGTAGAACAGCTGTTTGGCCAAATAGATTTCCCCCCTCGTTCTAATTCATAAGCCCTCGTGTTTTAATTTCATCCATACACACGCAGACATGTGCACAATAACAATTTATCTGAGCACATGGGATGAATGGATAATATTACTATTTATACAAGCTCATTTCTGCCTGGAGAGATATGTAATCAAATTAGGGCTAAATGCAGATGGAGAATGCCAACTTGTAAACTGTTTCTGAAAAAGATTCACATGGCGTCTCCTGACACGTTTAGTTACAGAAAGTGGAGAAAAATTTGTCCTATAAAAATACAAAACCTAAATTTCCCAGAATGAAGCTCTGTGCTTCTAGGTTAGTAAAGGTGTAAAGGTTTCCCTTGCTTGGAAGCCAGTCGTATCCGACTCTAGGGTGCAGTGCTCATCTCTGTTTCAAAGCCGAAGAGCCAGCGCTGTCTGCTCCTGCAGATGTTTTCGTGGTCATGTGGCAGGCATGACTAGACACCGGAGCACATGGAATGCTTCTAGGTTACAAGAGTCAAGATTTCCATCTCATCTGCCATCGATCCATGAACATCTGTTGCAAAATTGCTTACAACAACATTAGTAAGTGCAGAGTGATGCATGTTGGGGCAAAAAAACAACCAATTACATTTATAAACTGATGGGGTCTGAACTCTCTGTGACAAACCAGGAAAGGTGTCCTGGTGGACGAGAGCTCAATGAAGGTGTCAACCCAGTGTGCCTCAGCAGTGAAAAAAGCAAACTCAATGCTAGGGATCATTAGGAAGGGTATAGAAAATAAGTCAGCAAGTGTCATTTTGCCTCTTTATAAATCTATGGTGAGGCCCCATTTGGAACACTGTGTACAGTTCTGGTCGCCATACCTACAGAAGGATATTATGGAGCTGGAAAAAGTGCAGAGGAGGGCAACCAGAAGGATTAGGGGACTGGAACACCTTCCTTACCATCTGAGGCTGCAACGGTTGGGTCTCTTCACTCTTGAACGACGGCGTCTAAGAGGTGACCTAGTTGAAGTTTATAAAATCATGCACGGTGTGGACAAAGGAGATAAGGAAAAACTGTTTTCCCTATCGCCCAACATTAGAACTAGGGGGCACTCCATGAAACCTTTGGGTGCTAGTTCTCAAACAAATAAGAGGAAGTACTTTTTCACCCAGAGGATCCCTGGTCTATGGAACTCCCGGTCAGAAGAAGTGGTGACAGCTGTCAGTATTGACAGCTTCAAGAAAGGATTAGACAAGTTCATGGAGGACGAAGGTATCAATGGCTATAATTATGGATACCTAAGGACAACCTCTGGGTTGGAGAGATAGGCAGGATATCTCTCGATGCCATTTCCAGGGAATCCTAAGCAGGGGAAGGCATCTGCTTGGGAATAATACCCTGAAGCAAATGGTGAGCCACTGTGTGAGACAGAATGCTGGACTGGATGGGCTCCTGTGGCCTCTTCCAGCAAGGCTGTTCTTATGTTCTTATGACATGTTTTTTGCATGCTGAGCAAAACTGAATTTTGGGTACTAGTCATGAGTAAATAACTTTTGAAATAACAACTCCAGAAAGGCAGAGGAAGAAGAGGATAGGATAAAAAAAATCTAATTAAAAAGAGCATCTGTTTTGCATCTTAACACCCATTCTCAAGATGACTTGATTCTCTTTTGCTTCCTTTGGAGAAATGTCACACCATCTCTAATGGTGTGCAGCCCTTCATGAGGCTGATAAGCCAAGTGTGGTCCATTGGACCAGCCCTCTTAGAGCGGCCCATTTCCTTCAACTCATTCCTCCTCCCCTTCATCAGACTTAGTTCTCCTTCATTGATGCCATCCTATCCGTTTGCACCAAAGCATGCAAAACTATTTAGCATGCAGTGGGGAGGGCTGGTTCCTCCCAACAAACTTGGCTTTGTTCTCCCTCGCGCTCACCTTTCGGCCCTGTTTGCTTTTCACGGCTTTCCAAAACCACAATTTTCAGTGTCTATTAAAAGCAACATAAAACATTGGCGGAGTTCAAAATGCTTCATATTTAAATCTGACACTTTGTTGTCACAGCTGAACTGAGAGAGAGAAAAGGGGAGGGAAGGGGGGGAAATCCTTCCCAACATTTTTGAGCTTAAGAAATTGGGCAGCCTTGCCAAGCTAGGTCATGCAGACATGCAAAAAAGAACCAGATCCGTTCAGCTGGTGCATTTAATGGGTTCTTTTTGCACAGAATCCCTCTCTGGAAAGAGTGGGAAGAGGGACGGGATGGGGGGGGGGGAGAGAGAAATATCTGGATGAGACACCAAGTTCCAAATTAGTTTCTACAACTCCAGAAAGACATCTTGGAACCATTGCAAAGATTTCCCAGAAAACAGCTGTGCAAACTTTTCAAATAGGAAACAGAGTACTGAAAGCTATTAGGAGAGGAACGGCAAGGCATATAGAGCTTTACATTTATATCTGAAAGCGTAATGAGTGTAATGAGAGCGGTTATTCTTGATAGTGAGAAGGCAGCCCGATGCCCGCATGTAAGGAGGTGGTCTTGGGTATATCTGGCAGAGACCCACAGAGAGTGGGTACAAAGAGATCTCTATAGGTGGGAGACTGGACCACCCATGGTTAGAAGTGGGGAGTGGGTTGGTTCCATGGCAATTGAGCCCTCTTGTTGAAAAGAATCACAGCTGGCCCATGTCTGAAGAGACTCGAAACTCGGGAATCAGGAATGGAGGGGGCAGAGGCCAGCCAGACAACCATCAGGGCTGAAGAATGTTGGGAAAGAACACAAACACATGTAGCATGTGCTCCACTCAATTTGGAGTAGACCGTGCAGCCAGCGACTCAGCGCCGAGTGCCAGGCAGCAGTTAACTAACCTGAATACCTAAAGGGGCCAACAGCTATGGGCAGAGGAGCCCCTTTAGGTGGGGTGATGGTCCCCTCAGTGGAGGAAATGCCACTGGAAACCATCCTATTGGGCCTAAGGGCAAAATGAGTGGAGGAGGAACTCTGATTCCCAACGGTCATGGAGGCAGAAGAGGCCATGCCAGATGGACTGGCTTGGAAGGCACACCTTGATAATATTCTCAAGACTGTGAAAGTCCATGTGTTAAATCTTGCATGTCTCATTTCATATGTGCCACAGGAGATGGCTCCATGATCATAATGTGTGGGTCACTTCATGGTATGCTGGGATCCACCTTAAACAAATTCATGCATTTAATTGATTGAATAATTGAATGATTGACTGATTGATTGAATGATTAATTGGTTGGTTGGTTGGTTGGTTGGTTGGTTGGTTGGTTGGTTGGTTGGTTGGTTGGTTGGTTAGTTAGTTAGTTAGTTAGTTAGTTAGTTAGTTAGTTAGTTAGTTAGTTAGTTAGTTAGTTAGTTAGTTAGTTAGTTAGTTAGTTAGTTAGTTAGTTAGTTAAACAAACAAACAAACAAACAAACAAACTTATAGCCCGCTCCACTAGGAAAAACTTTCCTACTCTGGGTGGCTAACAGCATAAAACTCAACAATACAAACAAACACACATTTTAAAATTTTCATATAAATACCTTGAAGTACATCGAAAGCAAGAAACCCTGCTTCAGGGGGAAATGCATTCTCATATACGAGTTGCAGTTGACGATGATGATTCAATTTGGTGCGTTCAATGGTTTGGGGGTTGTACAGCTAGGGAAAGAACAATGCTGTCCAGGGTCGTAAAGACTGCGGGGAGGATAATCGGGCATCCTCTTCCCACTCTAGATCAAATCTGTGTAGCCAGGTGTTATAAGAAAGCTGTAGAGATTGTGCAAGATAGTACACACCCCAGAAATGATCTCTTTCAGCTCCTGCCTTCTAGAAGAAGGTATAGGGTCATAAAGACCAGGACCAGCCGCTTGAGAAATAGTTTCTACCCAAAAGCGGTTCTGGCTTTGAATGCAGCGAAATGCAGTTTATGAAGGAACTTCTATATATAGTTTTTAGAGTTTTTAGAATTTTAGAGCTTTTTAGGGGTTAAATGTGTATATGTGGGGTGGGAGTATGTTGATAATTTTGTATAGTTGTATTTTGTTTAGGTTTTGTTGGGTCAATAAGTTTTTTTCCAATCTTGTTGTTCTGTGAAGGACAATGACAATAAAGATGTACAGTATCTATCTATCTGAGATGCAACCCAGAGTCCTCCCTGCCCCTCATCTATCACATCATGAATTATAGGTGATTTCCTTCTTCTCTAAGGACATTTCCTACTTTACCTACCTCCATAGGAGCAGGCCTTCATGCATGGAAGCCAGCTTTCTCGAGACTTTTGAAATTGCGCTTAGGCTCCATTATCTTTCCACACTATGGCTAGGAAAAAAAACTTCTACAAATGCGTAAAGAACGGATTATTGAATCTACCTCTTGAACAATTTCTTAGCAGAAATCTTTATTTTTAATGTTTAAATGGGTTTGTTGTCAGTGGCTAGGATCATGTCACTTATATAGGTAAAGGTAAAAGTCACCCTTGCTTGAAAACCAGTCATGTTCGACTGTGCTCTTCTCTGTTTATAGTCAAAGAGCCAGCGGTGTCTGCGTCTTCAGATGTCTCCATGGACATGTGGCAGGCATGACTAGATACCAGAGTGCATGCAACGCTATTGCCTTTCCGGCAAACGCAGTACCTATTTATCTACTTGTAATTTCTTGCTTTCAAACTGCTAGGGTTGGCAGGATCTGGGACAGATGACTGGAGCTCACTCCACTGTGCAGAACTCGGGTCTTAAACTGCTGCACTTCTGGTCACCAATCTCAGCATCTCAACTACTAAGCATGAACTCCACATACCGGCAGTTAGATTCAGCTTTTATTTTATTTTTTCGATGGAAGCCAGTACCAGCAGTAACCAGAGCTTAGAAAAGTTAACTTTTTTGAGCTCACCTCTCAGAACAATATTGGACCAATCTGGAAACTGTTGTCCAGAAAATGCCTTTTCCAAGATACTTCCAGAATGTGCTACTATTTAAACCTGGAGTGCTCCGGGGAGTTAGAATGGCAAGCAAGCATATGGAATTACATTAATGATACTGATTTCATGTCTCACTAGTTTGGGTCATAGCTGTCAAGTATCCCGTATTGGCCGGGGAAACCCCTTATTTTACCCTCTTCCCTGCCGTCATCCCGTATTAATTAGACTGCAATGCCCTATTGCCACCATTGGAGGGCAGCAAAGGATAAGCATAGCTGCCAAGTATCCCTTATTTGCCAGGAAATTTCCCTTATTTCCAAATCCAAAACTTGACAGGTATGGTTTGGGTCAAAATTGACTTCTCTACTTAGTTTCAATTTTTAATCATCCCCCCCCCTTTTCCACATTCCTGCTCACCGTTTGCATGTTTCTAAAACTGAGATAAGGTCTAACTATCGTTGCACCTGAAAATCATTTAGAGTAATTTAGTGTCTTATTGTCAGCTGACTTATTATATCTCTTTTATTTGTTTTGTTTCCAGCAACTACTTACGGATCAAGATGGGTGCATCAAGAAGGTAGGACGAAAGATCCACTTGTTTCAGGTTGTGTTACTCCAGTGCAGAACTTGGAAATAGTTTTTAGTATTAATCCATTACTCTAGTTTGTTAAGAAGTCCAGCAAAGAATCAATATTCACTGCTTTAGTTGTTAAAATGCAGGATGCTGCTGTTTTAGCAACTCTGTTAACTCATTGCATTCCTTTTGAACATTCAAAACAATATTTGGGAGTTTAAAGCTTTAGTAGTCGAGCCAATAGACTAAGATTCTCAACGTTCAATGAATTAATTTGCCTTAACAATGCGATGTTGATTTCTTAGTTAACAGTTCAATGTGTCCAAGCTCTGTTTCACTGTTCAGTTATGGAAGAACCTTTATGCTTTATGGTTGTGAGATACAGGAGTGGTATCCATCTATCTGATAGACTTTGTTGAACTAAGCAAAAATAAGTTGTGTGGCCATGCATAAAATCAAAGAAATGCTGGAGGGAGGCGATACCTTTTATAGGTGTCTTTAAAAATTCAAAAGTTTGCAAGCTTTTGAAACTCAAGGGTTACTTCATCAGGCACTTTCATAGTATGCTGTCCAAGGCAGGTTCTTATTCTTAGTTGTTCCATGGGAAAATCAGTAGCAGATTGTATTTTTTTTATAATACAAAAACATCCCTGGCTTCCTGTTTTTGGACTGTAAAAAGATACAATCTGCTGCTTATTTCCCCCATGGAACAAATAAGAATAAGAGCCTGGTTTGGACAGCATGCCATGAAAGTGCCCGATGAAGTAACCTTTGAGTTTCAAAAGCTTGCAAAGTTTTGAATTTTTAAAGTGACCTACACTCCCTGGCAAATAGAAGGGGATGAAAAGGAAGCAATGACAGACATTAACTTCTTGGGATCTAAGATCATTGCAGATGGTGACTGCAGCCATGAAATAAAAAGACACTTACTTCTTGGGGGACAAACTACGGTATGATAAACCTAGGCAGCATAATAAAAAGTAGAGACATCACTCTGCCAACAAAAGTCCACATAGCAATGGTATTCCTAGTAGCCATGTATGGATGTGAAAGGTGGATCATAAGGAAGGCTGAGCGCAGAAGAATAGACACCTTTGAACTGTGGTGCTGGAGGAGACTCTAGAGACTGCGAGGAACTCAAATAATTCCATCCCTGGAAGGACAAATATTTAAGCGGAAGCTCAAGTACTTTGGCCACCAAATGAGAAGAGAGGACTCACCTGAGAAGGCCTTGATGCTGGGAAAGATCAAAGGCAAAAGGAGATGGGGGTGACAGAGGATGAGGTAGATGGATGGAATCGTTGATGCGATGGGCATAGATCTGGCTAGGCTGCGGAGGACGGCAGAGGACAGAGGAGTTTCGTTGGGGGGTTGCTACATTGGGTCGCAAAGGGTTGGACTTGACTGTGCGACTGAACAACAACATAAAAGCTATTGCCTCTCTCCTGCATTTGTTTGATTTGTTGTTGACCTAGCTGTCTGAGCATCTAAAAGGGGCTACACCTCCTTTGTTGTCACAGTTATGTGTGATTCATTAGAAGACAGAACGAGGTTCTTCTTTTGACCAAGTTGGATTGACCATTCTGGTTCAAAAATGCAGAAATGCCAGTTGCTTGAAAACAGAAGTAAGACATGATAAGTCAGGATGAAGTGCCAAAGGTGGAGAACAGGTGGACCTTTTCAGATATTGGTGATTCGTATGAGGAAACTGGGGCTGTCCTGTGATTGAGGGATGGATCCTTGCAAATTTTGCTGGTGGGGTTTTGATGACTCATGCGTGATGCCTAGAACAGTCTGATGAATCAAGAGATTTTACAGACAGATCCCATCAGATTCTGATAAGTCAAGGGTGGAGCCTGGCATGATTCGGTCTTGAAATCATGACCAGTTGGGTTACTGATGGGTTACGTCTAATGACTGATGGGTTACGTCTGACCACATTCTGATGAGTCATGTGTTGAACCTGTTATAATCCTGACTTCCAACCTTAAATGTAGGTTGCCAGATTTAGTAGAGTTTTACTACACAAACACTCAAAAGGGTCTTCATTTAGGAACACTACAAGGCTTGGTGGAATCTCTCAACAGGGCTGCATACTGTTATCATGTGTTTGTTATTTTTTTTTTCAAATAACTTTTTATTGATGTGGTTGGATTCATTCCCAATAACGCACCATCCTACTTCTAAAGTCACCTCACATATTGTTAGAGAAACCAACCAAAGGTGAGTGTAACAAACTGCTATACAGTATTTCATTGCCGCATCACCTATTCAGACAATTCCATCATGTGTTTCTTTAATGTTGGGTTGGCCATAATTCATCTTGCTCGTTGTTTCTTTGTTGGGGGAGGGGGATCTGCATTTCAGGGTTTGTGAATGGTGCAAAGGAGGTTTTAATTTAAAAGTCTTCCATTTCTTTTGGTTCTCCCATACTAGGGCCGCGGTGGTTCAGGGCTTAAGAAGCTCGCCTTGTTAGCTGGAAGGCTGGCAAGTCGGCAGTTCGATACCCAGGCATTGCATGACAGTTTAAGCGCCCGGCTCTGTCCCAGCTCTTGTCAACCTAGCAGATCGAAAGAAAGAATTTGCAAGTAGATAAATAGGGACCACTTAGATAGGAAAGGATCTTGGGGACATGAAAGGAGCCTCATTCAGGCATCCCCTGAGGTTCTCCAGAAAAAACCCAGAATATGAAATTATTATTATTATTATTATTATACTTCCTTTGGCCTGACCTAGTGTGAGAAAGACTAGCTGGCAACACAAGGTAACTGTTACCAGGGTACCCTCAATTATGGTTCAAAAATAACACAAACTTCAAAGAAGCTCTTTCTGTGTACCCATACCATGGAGACTGTCCTGAGAATATCATGCAGTGGCCTTTCATCTGTCTTTCACATCACAACATGACACCCGTACCACTGATCCAGTTCCACAAGTCACTTTCTGGTCCTGAAAGCCTTCCATTTTTCAAAGTGGAAAATACTGGAACTGGTTTTTTAAAATAATAGATGTCTCATAATAGCATTTTTCAAACTCCCATGGTGGCTTCTGCCAAACTTGGTGAAATTCTAGATGTGGCCGGCTCCAGAGGCTGTTTGAGAAGAGTTACATAGACATAGCTATAGCTAACATTGCTTATTTCCCCCTCCCTGGGATTTTACAAATAATTTTTTCCATGAAAGAGTTATGCTTGGAGGCTGGGAGGCAGAGTATTCTCACATGATATGCCCTCTATTGACCATCTCATGACCTCAGAATGGTGCTGAACTTTTTACCTTGTTCAGCTCCATAACTTGTCAGCTATTTGTCTGGACTTCAGAAGGATCCCGTTCTCCTGAAGCTATGTGGTGACAAAGTGACAATTCTTATTATCATAACTTGGTTTACCACCTCCCACCCACCCACCCTGCCTGCCCAAAATAGGAAGTCTTGTACTCCGTGGTTTAGGAATCCATGCGGCAATTGCTCGCACCCTCTAATGAGATGTCATATGGGAGTTCCATCCTGTTTAGACAACACAGAAGTCATCCAAAGTAAGCACATTCATTTTATGTGGCTTCATAAAGATGAGACAGCATGTATATTTTACACCAAAACTCTTGCAGATGAACTGCTTCCATATCTCTATCTTAATATCATTCCCTCCTCACTCCGAGAATTATAATATCTGACACTAGCCATAGCCCCAAACACATTGTAAAGAAGCAGACTAGGAGTTTATGAGGTGATAAATTTACCAATGGGCAGTCATTTCTAAAGGCAGGGCAACAGAGGTCAAAGCAGAAGGGTAAGGAGTTCAAGTCTAAACTTAATGGCTTGTGAAAGAACTGGCTGGCCAGCAGAAAAAAACTAAGTCTTGACAATAGGAAAGAAGGGGGTATGAAAAATCGCCAAACACCATTCCCCCCCCCCCCCCATCAGGGTAGAGCTACTCTTTGGCAGGGCTGCTAATGCTCGAAAGAAAAATGGCTATGCTTGATTTCTACACAGGGAGTCACAAAACAGGGCTTCAGTCAGGGATGTGAATTCTGATTTGATTCACGATTTCACAGTAAACAGGACAGGAGTCTCCTGGCTGCCCTGAGATATTGGAGGTTTTGTTGGTGTTGCTAGTCTTGGTGGACATATGGACATCTTCATGATTGATTTTGTGTATTCTGCTAGAATGAGACAGTGTGGGAAAATGTGGCGCACGTCATCTTGAAAGTAAAAGAGGTTGTGCCGGGGAATGGTTCGAAGCTTTTTTGACCCATCTGCCAGTCCTGTGGCATCTTCTCTGAGAGTATGTATCAATGGGCAGTCAGACATTAACTTCATTCATAGATGGAAGAAGGTGCTCGTTTTGTGCAAAGTTTCAAGTGTCAAGCAAAACCTGATCTCTACAAACTTTATCAGAGGGTAAACAAAACAAGACAAAAGAAAAAAAAAAACCGCTGTGGCACCTTAAAGACTAGCTCTTGTATTTTAATGTTAGCTTTCGTGGACCAAGTCCACTTCATCAGACATAAGAGTGGATTTTCATGGTATCTATATATATAAAACAGAAGTGTTGGTTTGTATATGCTCAAAAGGCTTCCACACCCCTGGGCGGATGTCACTGAAAATTGGCACACACCTACCTTGGGCATGGGAGATCAGCACTGCGGGGGTCATAAGCCCCATGGTGGGGCATACACCCCCAAAATTGGGACACAATTGATCTATACAGTGTGTGTTTCCCAGTGATGTAATTGAACTGATGTCATAGTCCCATTGTGACATCAGCTCAGCTGTAGCCCTCTGAGTTCAGCTGTAGTTTTCACAGTAGGTGGAAGGCAAATGGGGGGGGGGCTGGTTGGGCCAGCACAGCGGTGGCAATGGAGGCCCTTGAGAGGGCCGGGAGGGCATGGGAGCCACAGAGGAAATGGTCACCCAGCCTCCACATCGTCCTCTGGGTGCCGGGGTGGGCGACCCTCCGAGCTCTGGAGCCACGGAGGCAGTGGCCATGGTGGGCAAAGCCGAGGAGGGAGGGAAGGTCCAAGGGCTCCTCAACGGTCATAAGGAAGGTGCGTTTTACTTCTGTTACCGAGAGCGACGAGGGCAGCGCAGGACAGAAGAATTGCAGTAAACTCCTTCATGTGGATTCACGGGGGCTTGGGCTTCTGGTAATTGAAGTCCAAGAACAACTGAAGTGCCAAGGTTTGCCATCACGGATATATATTCTTAATAAACAAAGGCATGGGCAAAGACATAAATTGAAAGGAATGCCAGAAGAATATGAGAGTTTGCAACTAGACCCGTCTACAATGGGATAGGGTTTGTTCTATAAATATATTTTCTCTCTCCCTCCAAGCATCTTTCTTTACTGTGTTCTCCCCTTTAGTCACTGTTTACTTAGAAGGAATTGCTTAAGGGGATACCAGAGAGAAAACAGCTGTGGGAGATAATCTATAGAGTTATCTATCTATCACTCTTTGCCAACCGGGTCTCTTGAGAGAGCAAAAGGAGAGACCATGTAATATAAGGGGCTGCTTGAAGAGGCTTTAGGGACAAATAAAGAGACATGTTAAGGGCTGGCTGAAATAGATAGGCAACATTATTAAAGCTCAATAGACATCTTATCACAATCCAATAGGACAGATATTTGACCAAAAGGCTTTGGATTTATTCCGTAATTTTCTTGCCATACCTGATTTTGCACATGTGAAAAGGAAAAAAAAATATCATAACCAAAACAAGCAGCACTCTGCCCTTAAGGTTAACAATATTTGCCTTAATGTATGTTTTCTCTATGTGGGTTTATGTTATGATTTGTTGGTTTGTTTAAAAAAAGACACACATGCAGGCACGCACACAAGCAGAAACCCGAGTAAAATCTATTGAAATGGCTGTACCTGTTTCATTATTTTTATTCCTCCCTAAACCATGTTTTTTTAAAAGGTGGGCCATATCTTCCTGTAACCTTTTTATTACATTTCTTCCTTCACCTAACCGTATTTAATGGCTCATGTTGCATCTCATGCCTATGAACAGCACTATAAGAAAAGCTTCAATCCAAATTTCCCCTTTTCCCCCTTTACTAAAAAGCATTAGCAGCACATGTACCCAATAAATCTTCTTCTTATGTTACTTTGCCGCCACCTCTCCCTTTCCGATGTTCCTAGACATCCTTCTCTACGGGTCACCTCTGATGCTTGGGAAATGTATTGTTCACCAGCGGATGATTGAGTGATAATTATGATAATTTGCAAAATCATTATTTGGGTATTATACATTTAGCTCACCCCCACCAGGAGAGGACAGAGCTGTTTACTAGAGGACAAAGCCATCAGAAATGGCCTCCGGTTACAAGAGAGAGGTCTACCCCCTCTCCCCCCCCCCGGGATCTCTGGGGTCGATGAATGATGACCTACAGGAGTGAGAAATCAGACTTCAATAAGCAGTCAGAAGGTAGTTAGGGAAGAGCAGGGCGAATGGTTAACTGTCTTTTGTGGGGCCATTGCAACTTGGGCCGTGTT
The DNA here is from genome assembly GCA_035047305.1 of Bradypodion pumilum. Lineage (NCBI taxonomy): Eukaryota > Metazoa > Chordata > Lepidosauria > Squamata > Chamaeleonidae > Bradypodion > Bradypodion pumilum. The sequence continues at coordinate 8,207,295 of JAWDJD010000016.1, read as the reverse complement.
GCCTAAGGCCTTTCAAGGGTTTATAATAACACCACTAAAAACACACAAGAGCACAGACACACAATCTGTCTGAAGCTCTTTAAGCCTGGACTTTTACTGCCCATGTTTCCATCGTTTGCAAAATCCGTTGACAGAACTACCCTTTCCCCAATACTTTCTTTTGGGAGAATGAGATCAGTACATACCTGTCAAGCCCAGCTCCGGAGATTACGGGACCTGCGCAGAACATTTCTGCGCAGGTCCATTGTATGCATGCGTAGAAGGCTTTTACGCATGCGTAGAACGTTTCTGCGCAGAACATTTTTGCACAAGTCCGTTCTACGCATGCATACAACAGACCTGTGCAGAAATGTTCTGCGCAGCTCACTTCTACGCATGCGTAGAAGGCTTTTACGCATGCATAGAATGCTTTTACTCATCCCCTTCTGCTCAGAAGCCTTCTATGCATGTGTAAAAGCCTTCTACGCATGCATAGAAGTGAGCTGCGCAGAAGGGATGCACAGTAGCTCATTTCCCCCCACTGCCAAATTACAGGGTAGCGCAGCTCCAGGCGGGAAATGACAAAAGTCGGCGCAAAAATACGGGAAATCATGGCCAATCCGTGATACTTTGCAGGTATGGTTCAGTAGCATCCACATGGAGGGGTGGGTGGGGGTGGGAGAGATAATTTCAATTTCAATCTCCACTCTGCGCCTTCCTAGAGGGAAGTCCTAAATCAGCAAATGTGACTCAATCCAGGAATATAATCACATTCTGCTTTGATTTTTTTTGGAATAGTAGCCATGTTAGTCTGTGTTTCAGGCATATCAGAGAATAAACAAAACAAGAAAGCTGTAGCACTTTAAAGACAAACTGCAATTGAAATAGTATCTTCCCACTTTTCCCACTATTGTATTTGCATTTGAAAATACAGTGGCACCTCGCTTAAAGAGCATAATGCGTTCCATGGGATTGCTCTTTAAGTGAGTCTGCTCTTTAAGCGAAACACCATTGTAAGTGACCAATTGTGACTTCTGGTGGGATTGCGAACCCTGATTTAGTTGTTAAGCAAATTTTTAGTTGGTTTTAGTTGTTAAGTGAGGCAACCATTCAGAGAAAATTCTGTTCTTTAAGCGAGTTAGTCTCTAAGTGAAGCACTCTTTATGCAACATTATACTGTATAGGGATTTACCGCTAATCTGAATAAAAACCAGAGATCATCTGCTATTACCAATTGTATGAAGCCACATTCATTTGTATGCTTATCTGTTATGCAAACTTTGGGGTGCCCAAACTTTTTGGGCAGCAGACTGGTAACGGTTCAGCGGGCCAGTCATGTGGTTCCTCCAATGGAAGTTAAATGTGCCTTGCAATCTGGTTTGTAACAGGATGAGATAGATTTTAGGCTGCCATTTTCTCTGCTGAAACCAGGGGTGCCCAAACAAAGGCCCATGGGCCGGATCCAGCCCAACACCAATTCTTCTGGCCCATGTCACCCTCATCACTCCTGGAAGTGGAAGTAAAACACACCTGGCATGTTTTACTTCTGCTTTCGGGTATGATGAGAGTGGTGTGGGCTGTATGAATTGGCATTGGGGGCTGGAGGTGGCCCATGGGCCATAGTTTGGGCACCCCTGTGCTAACCAATTATTCTGTACCTGATGTTTATAAATTGATGACATGTCTGATGAAGTGGATTTGATCCACTTATCTATACCTATAAAGCAAAGCAAAGGTGTGGGTGGCATGTCCGGAATGTGCTGCCGCACCTCTTGACCAAACCCCGTGAAATTTGGCACACATGTACCTTGCGCATGTGAGCAGGTCACTGTCAGGGTCCTGAAGCCCATGGGGGGTTATCCCCCCCCCAAAAAAAATTTGATCCTTTAGTCCTCAACTAATCACAAGGGCTGACCAGGTCTGGGCCTTTGTGATGTCATCCCCTAGAGTCGGACACAACTGGCTTTCAAACAAGGAAGATCTTTACTTTTAATTTCCATACAAAGTTGGGAAACTATTGTGAACTGTTTTCAGCTCTCCCTGGCACAGTGGAAGGATGATTCTGGACAGGAATCTTTCCTGGTCTTATTTGTAGACACAGCTATTTCTTCATATCACCTCTCTTAGTACTAACCAGACCCTGCTTTGCTTAGCTTACAAAACCTGGTGAAATCAGATGTGTTTAAATTACTCTAATCTGAAGAAGAGTTGTACATAAGAAAATGCCTTTTACAGAATCTATCTTTATCTATCCTATACTGTATTATTGACTGGCAGCATCTCACCTGGGCTTCATGTAGGATGCATTCTATATGCACACCACACACAGCAAGTGCAGAAGTTTAACAGATTGGTAAAAGAACGCAAACACTCTCTCTGATGCTTCTAATCCTTAAAACTATTGACACAAGTGGTGTTATTGAGTTAAAGTGTTGTTTATGTTACATCCAGGGATATATCTTAGTTCCCTGACCTGCTCCGTGCCTGAAAAAGGGCACATTTATAGGTCTGACCTATTCCGAACCTCTTTCAAGACACTGCAGTCTGTTCCTTGTCAAGGAATTGCCATGATTTGTGTGTTTCCACTTCTCTGTCAATAGTGAAATGCAAATGGCAAGGCCAGGCTATAGACTGTATTGTGCAAGTAGGACAAAAAAAAAAACTTTTGGCCAGGCAAGAGTTGTCTGTAAATCAGGGCAATCTGCTTTTTTTTCTTTCCTCTTTTTCCAGCCAGGAGGAGAAAGCCCCCATTAGATCATAAGCCAGCCTCTAGGAAGGGATTTAGTGGGGCAGTTCCTATAGGAGCAGTGAATAAAGTCTTCCTTGAATATTTCTTTAAAAACTAATTCAGGGAACTGCTCTACTCTACCCTTTCCATCCTTTCTCTCTCCCTTTGCCCTTCCTTTCCCCTGGATCTGAAATCAGTGGTGCCACACCTGCAGTAAAGATCATGATGATTTAATCAATGATTTTGCAATGGAAGAGGCAAGGAAAGTTAATTTGTAAGATGAACATAATTTTCTTCTACCAACCCAACATCTTTCTGAGTGTTCTTTTCTGTTTACTGACTTCTTGTCAAAAGTTTTGAATGCCAGATAAAATGTGATTGTAGGTATGACACTGTGACCCTTTTGTGCCTCTGGGCTCTTTGGAATAACTTGGGATCAGCCAAGAAATGCACAAATACTGAAATCCCAATTTGCTTTGCTTTTACATATTTTCTTCTGAAAACAATGCACATTCTTAGCATACCCATACCTGTCATGTATCCCGGATTGGCCAGGATTTCCCGTATTTCCATGCTGATTTTCTCCATTTCCCGCCTGGAGCTGCTGCTACCCTGTAATTTGACAGTGGGGGGAAAGGAGTTACTGCGCATCCCTTCTGCGCAGGTCCTTTCTACGCATGCGTAGAACCCTTCTATGCATGTGTAGAAGGCTTCTGTCCAGAAGGGGATGCGTAGAAGCCTTCTATGCATGCGTAGAAGTGACCTGCGCAGAGCGGTTCTGCACAGGTCCATTCTACGCATGCGTAAAAGCCTTCTACACATGCATAAAAGCCTTCTATGCGTAGAAGGCTTTTACGCATGGGTAGAATGGACCTGCACAGGTCGCTTCTATGCATGCGTAGAAGGCTTTTACGCATGGGTAGAATGGACCTGCGCAGAAACGTTCGGCACAGGTCCCGTAATCTCTGGAGCTGCGCTTGACAGGTAAGCATACCTGTCAAGTATCCCATATTGGCCGGGATTTGCCGTATTTTGGCACTCATTCCTCCCTTTTCCCGCCACCATCCCATATTTTGAACAGCGGGGAAAGGGGTTACTGCTCATGCACACCATCGCAAATGTGTTCTGCACATGCACAAATGGGTTATGTGCATGCGCAAATGGGTTATGTGCATGCGCACATGCGCAGTAATTTCCCGTATTTTCATACGCTAGACGGGTATGATTCTTAGTGAAAGCATCAGTTTGTAGACTCTTTCTTTGATTTGTTCAAAAGTCATTCTTCTGTGATGCTTTAGGGGAAGCCCTGGGATTCTTGAGCATAGAGAATCCATTTTGTTTTCCTCAAACTCTATTTTGATCTGGTAGTATTTCAAGACAAAACCTTAACAGTAGAGGATAAGAATCACAACTTGGTTGGAAAGCAATACCTAGCAGCTATATCTAAAATCCAGTTTCAAGCCCAGGCTCTGCTGCATAGTTTCTGCTGCTTAGAGTACTTCAATTTGCTTGTTTTATAGGTCTTTGTCTACGAAACAAGAGTATGTTTAGCTGCCACAAACAGAGGCAGCTTTGAGTTGATTTTTATAATCTTTCTCTTGAATAGACTCACTTCATTCCATTAAACCCTTTAACAAAAGACTGGACAGTTGTCTGAGAGAGACCCTTTTGCTTTTTGTGTATGTGGGGATTTTTTAAACTGCATTTTCTCTCCCTTTCCTTCTTTCGCTCTCTCTCTCTTTGTCTTTTTTATTGTCAGATCCTTGTTAATAAAAGAACCAGAAGTCCATTAATTCAGTGAATGAACATATAGTAAAGTCAGTTCCCCTCTTGAGAACAATAATGTTGAGGTCAGCTTGGGTTGCCATGGAAACTAAGTACATCTGCGAAGTTTGCATCCTTGATCCCCCCCCCCCCCAAAAAAAAAAGCAAAACATGCATTGGAAAGGCTGACCCAATGCAGCAGCTGAAGGCGTCACAAAACAGAGTTGTGCAGCCAAATTGTGTACACCCTTTTGCTCCCTATGCGTGATCTCCAAGGAGGTGGACAACTTCAGTGCTCCAAGTGGTGCTTAGCTGAAAGCCCAGCTCATTTTCTATTCCATTTAAAAAAAAAAAAGATTAAGTACTGTAGGAAGAAATTTCTTCAGCAATAGTCATCTAAGTGGTTTTTGTGGGAAAGACCTATATCCCTCCTCCCAAGCGCTTAATTTTAATTAAAATAAAAGCTTGAAAGAAATTTCCCCAAAATTTGGCTTCTTCCTCTTCTTGTGCCAAATCTGATTCCGAATATTGGCAATCATCATGGTGATCAGGCATGAAGATTGTCCTGAGAATATAATGCAATGGCCTTCCATTTGCCTTCTGCATAACACTTGACACCTGTACCCATAGCTGTCAAGTATCCCTTTTTTGCCGGGAAAACCCCTTATTTTACCCTCTTTCCTGCCGGCATCCCTTATTAATTAGACTGCAATGCCCTATTGCCACCATTGGAGGGCAGCACAGGATAAGCATAGCTGTCAAGTATCCCGTATTTGCCGGAAAATTTCCCTTATTTCCAAATCCAAAACTTGACAGGTATGCCTGTACCACTGATCCAGTTCTGCAAGCCACTTTCCGGTCCTGAGCCCTCTTGGTACACAAAGTCCTCATCGGCCTCAGGCCAATAAGGATGAAGCTGCTTCTGTACATCAAGATGGACCATCACCCTTCCCTGTGGACTTCACCACACATCGCTGTTAGTCCTCAGGGTTATGTCGAGAAATCAGGTTGTTGTTGTTTTTACAGAAGAGAAAAATAGTGAACATTCATTATCGCTTTTGATGTAGTCAAAACTGAGATCTCTTTCTCCATGATTTCTGACATCCAGATAAAGTCACTTGTGAAGGAATCTGGCAAAGATATTGCATCATTTCTATTTGGATTCGAAATCCCAGCAACTGCTGGGAACAACCTATTTGTCCAACAGGAAACTAGGTTGGAACTTAGCCTATCTTGGGATTTCCAGTCCAGTTTTCCTCCAGGTACACACAATATGGCAGGCAGACCTCACAGGATGAAGAGTTCTGGGATTTAGAGTCCAAACCAAAAATAAATTCACATTGTTTTTATTCAGATTACGACAAGCTTCCTCATTTGAGTCATAAAATAATAGAATAACTAAGTTGGAAGGGGCTTTTTATGCCCCCTTGATGTCCAACCCCCTGCTCAATGTAGGAATCCAATCCTTGACATGAGTCATGTAAGGTCATATAGATGCTGAATTTTGTATTGTCTGAATCTATAACTCATGTACTGCCTTAGATAAGAGACCATTGGATTTACTCCATTTTAATACCTGTGTTAAAATGGGACTGTGGTGGCCCAAGTGGTTAAGACGCTGAACTTGCTGACTGGAAGGTTGGAGTTCAATTCCTGGGTACTGCATGACAGAGTGAGCTTCTGTCTCTGTCCAAGCTCCTGCCAACCTAGCAGTTCGAAAGCAAGAAATTGCAAGGAGATAAATAGGGACCACTTTGGTGGGAAGGTAAACAGCGTTCCGTGCACTCCGGTGTCTAGTCATGCCTGCCACATCACCATGAAAACATCTGCAGAAGCAGACAGCACTGGCTCTTTGGCTATAAACAGAGATGAGCACTGAACCCTAGAGTCGGATATGACTGGCTTTCAAGCAAGGGCGACCTAATGCCTGTGTTATGTTGCTATTTCCAACCTTCTTTTAAAAATTCACCTACCTATGGCTATCTTTTAATTGAGAGTAGGATCGTTATATCATTGATCTCCTATGTTTTGGCCATGTTTTGAGGAACACTGACAGTAGGTTCTGTCTTGGTTCACCTTGGTCAACTGGACCCATGAACCTTCTTTGACCAGTGTTTCTTATCTCATTTGGAAAGATATGTTTGAATATACCAGTAATTTACAATCAATAGCTTCTTAGTACACAGGTCAATTAATCAGGGTTGAGTCATGAGGATTCATGCTTCTCCAGATGAGCATTCTCTCCTTCTTTATCTCCAAAAAACCCTACAGAAATTGAGCTACACCAGTCTGCGGTTCAACCTGTTTGTAAAAATGCTTGGGGTTTCAATATTGTCAATATCATAATGATGTGGGAGATTAACAGCTTTGCTGGATGGTTAATGTAAACAAATGGGTTTGTGGGGTTCTTAAATCATTATCATGCTGACCTTTAAAAAAATCAAGTTCTCCTTGCCCTACCCCTTCTAGCCTCTCTTGTTGAGCCTCCATTAAATTATCAGGATTGGCAGATGGTAATGAAGCTAAATTAATTCATTGGAAGACCACTCTGTACATTCAGTTTTATTTGAACAATGCTTGGATAAAAGGTCAAAGTCTAAATCTTTGGTCTGAGATGATGAAGTACACAGTTTGAAGTAACACATCTCCACACAGTAATAATATAGTAATAATAATTGTGTGCCATCAAATCAATTCTGACTTATGGTGACCCTTTTCCAGGATTCATTCCCTTCCTGTAGGGGGAGCTCTTGGGACTGTGCAGTTTGCCCAAGGCTACACAGGCTGGCTCTTCTCCCTGGAATTGAACTTCCAACCTCTTAAAACCAATGAGGTATCTAGCCAGTTTGCATATTTATATTAATATTTTTGTCTTCTTCAACTTGTCTTTTGCTTGCAATATGTATAGGCAGATGTCAGGGTCATACCTGTCAACCACGGCTCCGGAAGATTCGGGACCTGCGCAAACGGTTCTGCGCAGGTCACCTTCTATGCATGCGTAGAAGGCTACGCCGCTTGCGTAGCCTCCTATGCCAGCGGCGTAGCCTTCTACACATGCGTAGAATGGGGCTACACAAGTGTAAAACCCTTCTACGCATGCGTAGAAGGCGACCTGCACAGAAGGGCTGCTCAGTACCTCCTTTCCCCCACTGCCAAATTCCAGGATTTCGGCAGCGCGGGGCAGGAAATGGTGCAAATCGGCGCCGAAAACCATGAAATCCCAGCCAATCCGGGAAGGTTGACAGGTATGCTCAGGGTTCTAGAATTAACTCTCATTGCTGGTACTTGTTTGTGTGTGTGTTATTAACAACTGCAAGGTTTGCAACTGAATGTAGGAGTATAATTGTAGCTTGTGAAGTCAGCAGATTTAGATTTTAAGTGTTGGAAACAAATCTGGTTATTTACCATCCTCAGAGCTTGAAATATTACATTTTAGAAAGGGCTCATTGTGTTAGTCGTGTATTTTGAGACAGCTAAGTTGTCCATCTGATAGATAGATAGATAGATAGATGGATAGATGGATGGATGGATGGATGGATGGATGGATGGATGGATGGATGGATGGATAGATAGATAGATAGATAGATAGATAGATAGATAGATAGATAGATAGATAGATAGATAGATAGATAGATAGATAGATGGATGGATGGATGGATGGATGGATGGATGGATGGATGGATGGATGGATGGATGGATGGATGGATGGATGGATGGATGGATGGATGGATGGATGGATGGATGGATGGATGGATGGATAGATAGATAGATAAAGAGAGAGAGAGTTCTTCACATAGAAGAAATATTTGTTGCTTTCTACAAGGATCTTATATACTACATCTATTTGTAAGCAAACCAAATCAAATTAATCTATTATTATTTTTTACAGTTCAAGACCAGCATGGGGGCCATTCAACAATTACGTGATCCTTGGGTGTGTATGTGTCTGCCATCTGAATTATGAAACATTATGTGTGTGTGGGGGGGGGGGGGGTTCAGGTCAAGATTACGTAACCCATTTGGAGCTGTTGTGGTTTCGAAACATGGCACTTTTCTAGGTTTAAAAATGATCTCTGGGAATTTTGATCCGATTTCAGATTATTGAATTGCTTCCGCAGTCTATTTCTAACTGACAGAATTCCAGCTCTGGATTATATAATTTTAAAGGGGGGGGTTTGAAGCGAAAATAGCAGTCAGATTACATGGGGGGGGCGAGGGGGTCAATTTCCCCCAAAAAATGGATCACGTAATTGTTGAATGGCCACATAGCACAGCAAGAAACAGAAGCTAAAATGAGGGGACTTAAATATATATTTTAAGAGGGTAATTTCTGCTCAGAACTCAAGGAGTCATAAAATTAGTATTTAAGATTAATGATGCAACAACTACTTATTTGTTTATAAGAGTATCTCTCGTCTTCGTTTCCCCTCATATGAACACAATGTATATTTTTAGGCTAACTGGACTCAAAATGAGATGTGTTCTTCAAAAGAATAGCTGAGTCAAGCATTTCTTCTTCTGAAAAGAGATGAGTGTTTGCTTGTTTGTGTGAGCCACATAAGGACATGGACGATGAAATTGCTGAAATGAACATCGACGTACCCTTCTTACCACACGTTATTCCACATGTGGCATGACTTCTCATGAAACAATATCTCGACAACTACAAGGAGGCACATGGCTCTCTTCCCAAACCCCCGGCCCCACCCATCTCATTTAAGAATGCCAGAAAGCCCAAGAGAGATGCGAGAGTCTTTTGCCAGCCGGCCCCTGTCAAAACTGAAGGCCGCACTGTCTGGGGCCAGAAATCAACTTCAGGAAGGTCATGTGAAAGAAAATCCTCCATCATCAGGAAGCTCAGCCTCCTGCCCTTTCTGACTTTCTCTGACAAACCTTAAATCAGCAATCCTGGCAGCAGACAAAACACCACAAATTTGGGAACAATAGCCCCCTGGGACTCTAAGACAGGATTGCTCCTTAGGCTAGGCAAAAAAGGAAACTAAATAATATTTTCCTTATTGATGCAATAGTAAAAAGGGGGTGCCCTTGATCGAATTTCAGGTGCAGTATAAGTCTCCATACATAGTTTATTTCAGTCATTGACCAGTATATGGACAAGAAGACAACAATTGCTCCCGGATAACAATAAAATAGGAATCATATTAATATTAGGGGACTTCAGTGGCTCAGTGGTTAAGAAGCTCGCCTTGTTAGCTGGATAGAGTTCCCAGCTCCTGGCAACCTAGCAGTTCGAAAGCAAGAAATTGCAAGTAGATAAATAGAGACCACTTCAGTGGGAAAAAATCTTGAGGACATAAAAGGAGCCTCATTCACGCAAAAATCCTTTCATCACAGAATAATTTCTGACATGATCCTGCCGCCAGTGACATATAATTCTTATTATTCAAAAAGTGAGCTCTTATTCCTGTGGAGGCAGCCTAAAAGGCCATTAACTTGGTCTAACACATTTCTGAATTGCTCTCCCCCCCTTAAAATCAGATTGCCCCCTGTGTGTTGTGTGCCCCACATTGGGATCCATGGCCTTAGACGAAGGGAAACCCACTTCTATGCATTCTCTATCCAAAAACCTACGGAAAGGGTCACCATAAGTCAGAAACAACTTGATGGCACATGGCGGTGGTGGTGGTGGTGGTGGCAGCAGCGGTGGTGGCAGCAGTGGCAGCGGCGGCAGCGGTGGCAGTGGTGGGAGCGGCGGCAGCAGTAGCAGTGATGATGACAATGATGATGATGATGATGGAGGAGGAGGAGAATACTGTTTCCTCAATCCCAAAGTCAACCCAGCCAAAGAGACATGACTCACCCCCGTCCATGGTGCATTCTCCCTAAATTTGGTTCATGATTGCCTTCTGCCCTCCCTGGAGATTTTAAATGGGATAGAAGAGGAAGAACATCCCCAAGCACTTAGTAATTTTAAAAAAGGCTTGCCCTGTTTTTCCTCTGATGATTAGCCCTGCTGCCATTTCCTTCTGGAATTTGGCTTCTCTTCTTCCCTACATGGGTAGCTTTCATTTTCATTAGGCATTTTCTAGAATCAGCATGGGAAGGACTGCCTGTTCCATAACTTAAACCTTATTTAGATCCAGGAAGATTAAACTACAGACCAGAAGGCAGCCTTCTTCCTTTATTTTTCTTTCTTTCTTTCTTGGACAGAGTAAAGCTTGGAAGAAGCTGGATCTCAGTGTATATATTTTATATTTGCATTATTCAAGCCAGATGGTGACATCAATAATGTCACTTATCATCAAGCGTGCCTGATATTTAGTTAATTGAATTGCGTCGTGCCATTAGGAGGAAAATATATATCATTGGTGAGACCCATTAAGTCTCTTAAGCCAAGTAGACTTACACTGAAGGAATGGGGGGTGGGGGTGGGAATATAGGTGTTTCCTTCCTCCAGAGTGGAAACAAAGGGGGAGACACCGAGAAGAAAATAAACAAAGCTAAGAGAGAAATGAAGTTTTCTCTCTGTATTTATTATTTCTACAATGCCCTACACATTTTGGGCTCTGAGTGTCACCTCTGGCATGCATGCCATAGGTTCGCCACCACTGATCTATCTCATGTTCAATTTTCTTCATCGCCTCCTTTCTTCCACCTTTCCAAACATGAATTTCCTTTGGCAGTGAGTCTTCTCATGGCAAGGACTGTGGTGGCTTAGTGGTTAAGACACTGAACTTGATGACTGCAAGGTTGGCAGGTCTGCCGTTCAGGACCCAAGTGCTGCATGATGGAGTGAGCTCCCACCTCTGGTCCAGCTCTTGCCAATAGGATGCATACCTGTCAACCCTCCTGATTTGGCCGGGATTGCCCCATAATTCAACACCGATTTGCGCCATTTCCTGACCCGCGCTGCCAAAACCCCGTAATTTGGCAGCAGGGGAAAAGAGGCACTGCGCAGCCCATCTGTGCAGGTCGCGTTGCACGCATGCGTGGAAGGGCTCTACACTTCCGTAGCTCCCTTCCACGCATGTGCAGAAGGCTATGCCACCTGCGTAGAAGGCTATGCAAGTGGCATAGCCCTCCACGTGCATGCGTACAACGCGACCTGTGAAAACCCGGTTTGCGCGGGCCCCAGATTCGTCGGAGCCGCAGTTGACAGGTATGATAGGATGTAACAATAGGATGTCTTACCCTCAAGTAGGCCCTATTGCCCTTCTGAGTTTCATCATCATCATCATCACTTTTAATTTGTATCCCGCTCTTCTCTGCCTGAAGGCGACTCAGAGCGGTCAACAACAGAGTGATATAACCAATACAGTGTACAAAATAACCAAATACATGAACAACAATTCATACAAGTCTAAAATACATAAAGCAGCAGTACAATCTACAAATCACAAAGCCCAAACTTCCCAGTGCAAAACAGACCCAAGGCTCAACAAGGTGAGCAAGTCCAGATAGAATGCCCGGGGAGGGGAGGGGAGGTCCTCCCATGTGGCGGCGGTGGTGGCTTTTCTGCCTTCCGAGCAGGTGGAGCTCGGAAGGCGGTGGCGGCACCTGTTTCGCCTCCCTGGGAGATGGCAAGGCTCCGGGGAGGGGTAGGGAGGTTCTCCCATTTGGCGGCAGTGGCAGCTTTTCTGCTTTCCGAGCAGGTGGAGCTTGGAAGGCGACGGCGGCAGCGGCGGCACCTGTTTCTCCTCCATGGGTGATGGCAAGGCTCCGGGGAGGGGCAGGGAGGTCCCCCTGGCTGGACAACCCCGTGGCTGGACAACCCAGGCATCAGGTGTGTGTGGAATCAGGTAGCGTCAAGCCAAGTGCCCACTCCAAGCCTCTTCAGGCATTTTATAAGTGTATTGAAAGCATAGCAAGGTACAGGATACAATCCATCAAAAGAACAAGAAATATTTCAAAGCAGAAAACTGAACCAAACTGGTCCTCTAAGAGATAGCCCATCGTGCGCCCTTCTCTCTCAAGCTTCTACATGGACATGGACATTCTGAGGCATCCATTTCTTTCCCAGTTTAGTTAATTTATGATGGGGGGGGGATAAAATTACAGTTAATTTTGTCATACAGCCAATGTGTGAGCAATGGACATTTGTTGTTGTTCAGTCTCACAGTCGAGTCCGACCCTTTGTGACCCCACGCCAAGCTCCTCTGTCCTCTGCCATCCTCCACAGCCTGGCCAGATCTATGCCTGTCACATCAATGATTCAATCCATCCACCTCATCCTCTGCCACCCCTTCTCCTTTTGCCTTCAATCTTTCCCAGCATCAAGGCCTTCTCAAGAGAGTCCTCTCTCCTCATTTGGTGGCCAAAGTATTTGAGCTTCATTTTCAGTATTTGTCCTTCCAAGGAGCAGTCAGGGGTTGATTTTCTTCAGGATGGACTGATTTGATCTCCTTGCAGTCCAGGGGACTCTCAAGAGTCTCCTCCAGCCCCACATCTCAAAGGCATCTATTCTTCTGCGCTCAGCCTTCCTTATGGTCCAGCTCTCACAACCATAAAAGACTACTGGGAGGACCATTGCTTTAACTATGGAGACATAGTGGCTAGCAAATTCTTGAAGCTGAAGTTTTAAAAAAGGTAACTTTTCCAAGTCCTGGTTATGTGAGTTGTCAGCAGTGGAGGTAATCTAAATAACAGTGCGAGGTTTCTTTGTGTATGTCCAGCTCTTAACTGCTACATAGACAAAGTCCAACCTTTTTGAAAAAATAGAAACTTAAATCTTTATTTAGTCTTCCCTTTATTCCCCATCCCCCATACCCTAAACACGTTTCTTACCCAGTTAACAAGATATTCTTTTCCCCACCCAAGACAGTGTTGATGAATTAGGTCATAAGAGCAAGCCATATTATTTAACTTTGGAATCGTGCCTGGTCTATTCCTGAGCTACGGCCAAGTTCCTGATCGTGTGTTTCACAAATGTTTATGTTTCTTGGAATGCTAAAATTATGCCATCAAAAAGAACAAAAGCAGGCGCAAAAACTGGAAAATAAAAGCCATGCATGGTGGAAAGGCAAAGTTGCATTTCTGTTTGTGTCATCTGCACAGACATCAGTTCAATCAATGATATGAGGCTTAAGCTGAAACACATATTTTTACTCAGGGTGGTTTAAGATTAGTGAAACTTCAAGTCAATTCTGACTTACAGTGATCTTTTCCTGGGTTTTCTAGACATGGAAAACCATAGAAACTCCCATTCCCTTCCTCTAGGGGGAGTTCTTGGGACTGCGCAGCTTGCCCAGGGCTACACAGGTTGACTCTTCTCCCATAAAGCAAAATGGAGAATCAAACTCCTAAACTTTGGCTTCATAGTCAGGTATCTAAGCTACTGATCTATACAGCAGCTCTGCTAAATAGCAGCAGAATGATGGTAGAGTGTGGCTACGGTGGCTCAGTGGTTAAGAAGCTCACCTTGTTAGCTGAAAGGCCGGCAAGTCGGCAGTTTGAGACCTGAGTACTGCATGATGTCTTGAGCACCTGTCTCTGTCCTAGCTCCTGCCAACCTAGCAGTTTGAAAGCAAGAAATTGCAAGTAGATAAATAGAGAGTTTGGGGGACATGAAAGGAACCTCATTCGGGCGTCCCTGAGCCGAGTTTCTTCAGTAAAAATCATTTCACCCCAGAATAATTTCTGACATGATTTTTTTTATTAATATTATGGTAGAGTGATTCTCCTCTTTCATGAAGCTTCTAAAGACAGGACTTTTTGTTTTTTGCTGGAGAAACTCCCCTCATAGGTCGCTCAAATGAGACTCCTTTCATGTCCCCAAGATCTTTTCCCTCCAAAGTGGTCCCTATATATCTACTTGCAATTTCTTGCTTTCGATCTGCTAGGTTGGCAGGAGCTGAGAGACAGAGATGGGAGCCCATTCTGTCATGCAGTACTCAGGTCTTGAACTGTCGACTTGATGACTTTCCAACTAAAACAGCAAGCTTCTTTACCACTGAACCACCCAGTCCCCAGGAGATACTCTGGAAAGCCACCAACAAAACTGTGACTAGACAATGCACATAACAATCCAGTAGGATAAAACAAAAACAAATATGAAATAATTCTATGTAAAGGTAGAGCATTGGTATTATTAACATATTCTTGCCAGGTTATAAAAGTTGGAAATTTTGCAGCTACTGCAGCTCTGAAAAGCCCAGCATGGGAAACTGTCGTATGATGGTGCAAAGGAGCAGCTGAAATTCTGGATATTCAAACATATAGATGAATTTTAGAGCTGAGACACATCAGGCTATCCTGCAGGCAGGACTCTTCTTAATTTCAGATACAGTGGAACCTCATACATCAATCTCCCCGTATAGCAACAAAATCGTATAATAATTAGGTTTTGGGGGGAAATGGCATCCTGCATAACAATTTTCCCTATGGAAGAAATTGTACAACAATTTTTCAATGGGGAAAACCACTTAGCAAAAAAAATCATTGTACAATGCATCCCATAGGGAAAATCGCTATACAATGCATGCATCATATAGCAATTGTTTCATACAACAATGAGCCTTATGGAACAGATTAAAATTGTTGTATGAGGTACCACTTGGTGAAACTTGGAAAATTAGAAGGTCGTACAAATGTTCATTCAGTTCAGTAATGCAACTTAAAAGGTGAAACAAATATATGAGATAGACTCATTGCATGCAAAGCAAGATAGTTCAAGCCTTACTTTGTTATATTATTGATGCTTATGGCTTACAGCATATGAAAACCCCAACCCCCCAATCTCATGTACCCCGTAATCATCACATAATCTCATGTACGCTGTACACCATGATCATCACAATTATAACGAATTAAAGCATTGCATCTCTCGCTTTGCATGTAGTGAGTCTACCTCATATATTTGTTTTACCTTTTAAGTGAAATGAATGGACATTTGCACGATATTCTAATTTTCCAAATTTCACCTGTTCATCCTTCTCCAAAATGAGATTCTGACAGTGGAGAAGGGCTGGGAGATCCTTTCTCAGCACATTGGCAAGATCTGTGCAAGTAGAGACTAAATAGGGTCAAAGTGGTAACTTCTCCAAGCTCTGAGAAATAGGAAAGAGAAAATGGCTTATAACAAAGAACAAGAAAGGTAGGAAGGTAAACGACAGCTATCGAAAGTGAATGGGGAATTGCTAAGAAATAGGGGAAAGTCCTTTCCACTTTTGGTTGTTGCTCTGTCCACTACTGGTGTCAGCATCATGTACCAATAGCACGTTGCTTAGCAAGGAAAGCAGTCCTGGCCAAGAAAACTGTGGTTCCTGCACCGCTTGTTCTAAGTTGCAACATTGCCATAGGTTAATGTTAAGAAGAAGAGGAGGAGGAGGAGGACAATCCCAAATTTGTGAGGGAATAGTTTATAACTTTGAAACTGAAAAGAAAAGGGGGAAAAATAATGGCTGCAAAATGTAGAGAAATGTTTAACCATCTAAAGCACTGGAGCTATTTGTCCTTGGGACGGACATTGCTGAGTTTCTATGCAGCCAGGCGATGGGTGGAAACATCCTCTAACTGCCAGACAGCACTTTACCGATAAGCCGGCCAATTAATAATGCTGATTTGAAAGGGCCGAGAGTAGGTGAGAAAGCAAAGTCCTTTGGCAAGCCATATTTGCACAGTGTTAAGAGTCTCTTTCCACCTGATCTGGTAAACGCAGTGTTTGTGGAACTCACAGCTATTGAAAAGTTGGAAGGACTCTAGCGATACATCGTCTTGATAATCAGCCACTCCCTGCCATTCCGTCTCACTTATCGTCTCTTTTGTGCATACATACCTTTGCAAAGAGACAGCTGCCAACGCATGTATTGCTATTCCTCTTGAACGCTGGAAGTCTGACCTCACTGACTCTCCTGACCTGCCTTACACACACGCACATGCACACAGGCAGACGGCATAACATTCAATTGATTGGAACTGGCAATTAATGAGTCTCTTCTGGGATTCTTGAATACTCACTGACCTGGCAGGCTTCATTGCCTCTCAGAATCCTAGTTGGCAACTAGTTAATTAACTAGCAGCTAAAATAGACTGGGAATTCTGCTGTTTGTCTTCTGCATGCCTAACGAAGCAATGAGTGGTGTAGAGAGGCTAGTATTTTCAGGTCTACCGGCATGACTGACAACCATTGTGGTGTAGTGAATTGAGTGTCGAACTACCTGGCATAGCTGTCAAGTATCCCTTATTGGCCAGGAAAACCCCTTATTTTACCCTCTTTCCCGCCATCCCTTATTAATTAGCCTGCAATGCCCTATTGCCACCATTGGAGGGCAGCATAGGATAAGCATAGCTGTCAAGTATCCCATATTTGCCGGGAAATTTCCCTTATTTCCAAATCCAAAACTTGACAGGTATGCTACCTGGGTTCAAATCTCCACTCGGCCATAGATGCTAAAGGGGAGGTAGACCTCATGTACCTCAAAAACTGTTACATTAGCATTCCATAAACATTTTTTATTTTTTTTTAGTATATTTTTATACCGCTTTCCTCACCTATTGGTGACCCAAAGCGGTTTACAGACAAACAAAGATGGCAAATTACATAAAACTTGAAATACAATTAAACATTGTGGCTGAACATCCTAGGAAGCCTAAGAGACGGCTTCCAGGCTCAACCTCAGTGACAAAGAACAACAACAATAAAAATGAAATCATTATTCCTGTTTTCAAGAATGGAAGTATAGCAAAAAAAAAAAATCTCCCTTAGTAGGGGTTAGCCATATATGGCCTAAAACAGGGATGGCCAACCTTGGTGCTTCAGGTGTTCCTGAAATCCAATTCCCAGAAACCCTGATCAGCAGGTGTGCTGACTTGGGGTTCTGGGAATTGAAGTCCATGAACACCTGAAGCACAAATATTGGCCACCCCGGCCTACAACGTACGTGTTTCCCCAGATGCTTCAAAGCCTCTCCAGAACCCATGGGAACCTAGCACACACATACACATATCTGACATGCAATATATCTTTCTTTAAATGACCTATATTTATTTATTTATTTAATTTATATCTCACTATACTTTTCATGTGTAACACTGCTCTAGGTGGTGCACAATAAAAAACTAGACATTCAAATGATAGACATTGAAAGGGAGCTTTTCCAGTCAAAATATCAAACCAACCCATTTTTAAAGATATAACATTTGAAGTGAATGTGTGAGTCCAGGTTTATCCCTCTGAGGTCCAGGGATAGTATTAAATAATCATATTATGGAAAGCTGCCCACCATGGGAATTTCTATAGACCCATAATGGAGAACCTTTGCACTCCTGATGTTTTCAGACTTCAATTCCCAGAAGCACAAGTCTCTGTGAATCCACATGAATGGGTTTACTGCGAAAAACTATTTGTGTCGTTTCACAAAGACGGGCTTCTGGGAATTGAAGTCATGGAACACCTGGAGTGCAAAGGTTCACCATCATTGGCCTAGACCCTTGATGGAGAACCTTGACACTCCAGGTGTTCTTGGACTTCAATTCCCAGAAGCCCAAGTCAAGCACTCCTACTGATCAGGGTTTCTGGGAATTGAAGTTCCAGAACACCTGGAGTACCAAGGTTCACCATCACTGCTATAGACAAGTATGTATGAGTTTGCATTCCTCCACCCTGGGGTGCCTCCACCCTGGGGTGCCCAAACTTTTTGGTCTGTGGGCCGGTCATGTGGTTTGGGCACCCTGGGGCCAGAAGATAAAAGCACAGGGAGCATAGAAGTCAAGGAACCTGGATAGATTTTTCAGTCCTATGATCTGCAATGAAGATGTAGAATTCAGACTTAAAGATGGGGTGTAGATATCCTATTACACTTAGTAATGCCTGTTATAATAAGAGGATATCAGAAGGGAGGGGTCCTTATCTCTCAAAACACAAGAGAAATCACAAGAGCCGAGAGATCTGTTTTCTGTCTTAGACAACATTCATTTTTCTAAACCAGCATATAACAGACCTCTGCCAAAATAAAACAACAGCAAAGCTTGATGTGCATTTTAGCTGATTCATTAAGTCAGAGTTTATTACGTACATACATATCTTTATTCGACCGTCAGTCAGCACAAAATAACACAGAGAGATTTAAACTAACATTTAAGCCTAACAATTTTTACCTTCAGGATATACATACTCTATGTTAATAGGCCCGAGTTTATTGTGTAGTGGTTCAAGCAGGTGCAAATCCTCACTTTTCTCATTTATAAGCATGGGCCAAAAATGATTTTAAAATGTTCTCTTCACCAGCAAGGCACTGAGATGGGAGCCGAATAGTCAGTGGGAGTTCTTGCATTTGCAAAAATGATTTTTGCACAAATTGTGAAAATTACACAAAATTGCGCAAAGCTACAATGACAGTCATCTTATTGCATGGTCTTTTTTAAAAAAATCAGGAGCATGGGGAATTGTTTGCACTGTTTCTGATCAATCACACAAGGCCTTTCTATGTGCTTTAGCTCACAAGAGTGAAACTCAGTCATTTTCTGTACAAACATTTTGTCTAAATTGTGGAAATCTCAACAACCTTTCTCGTGGCAGAGGTATGAAATGTTGTGGGGATGGCCACTTTTCCAAAGGCTGCCATGGTGTGTCAGGCCAGTCTGTCTTATTGAGAAAAGAGGGCTTTTGCAAGAATTGGGCACGGTGACTCTACGATGTCACCATGATCATTCATATTAATCTCTAAACAGCAACTCAAGACTGCAGAAGGTTCTCGCCTCTGTGCCTAGCATGAGGGCTTTGTGAACGCATCTAGCTATCTACTGTGGGAAGAAGGATTACAAATCTTGAGGAATTTCATTTGGCTTGTATTTCTTCAGCAAACCAAGCTAATACACAGATTGGGAGACAGTCCTCCTGATTCAGTGCTTTTCTGGAGTTAGCAATGCAATTTCTGGATCAAAGGAGAGAGGTTAGAAGCAAACTTGCAAATAATGTCATATATTAGATTCAGAAGGAGGATGTGTACTCCCAAAGGAGGTAATTCCTCGTAGGCTTTATCCAAAACTGCAAAAAGCAAAGAACTACAAATGATTTTCTTGACCTTGTGAGAAGAAAGTTATTTTGTGGGCCTTCGAAACAAAAAAGAGTGTAAATGATTTGTGAGTGTGTGTGTGTGTGCATATTAAGCAAATGCAAATAAGATATAAGGCAAAAATAATAATTTACGGTGAACAAAGTGAATTGCACAAAATGACTTTGTTATAGGGATATATATAACACACACACACACACACACACACACACACACACACACACCAAACAGGCTGTTTCAACACAACAGGGTTATCCAAGCTCTACGGGAGTGGTGCTGTGCAGTTGTACAAAATGTTTCTGGCATCTTTTCCGTACATGAAGATGAACACGTAGAGAGAGGGCAAGTGAAAAATGATTGGCTGGTTGCTGACAAAGATTCAAACAACCCACACAGTGCTTCTATTTTTAATCATTCATGAAATAATATCTGTGCATTTCTGGAAATATGGAAAATACTTGTCTTGTAAAGTTTCTCTGTGATTTTTTTTTAAATGTACTTTAGCACACAAGGATAACCAAGGTCAAAGTTTAATTCAGAGTACTGTACAATTTTCTCATAACAACATAACATAACATTAACATTAACGTTAACGTTAATGTTAATGTTAACGTTAACGTTAACGTTAACGTTAACATAAACATAAACATAAACATAAACATAAACATAAACATAAACATAAACATAAACATAAACATAAACATAAACATAAACATAAACATAAACATAAACATAAACATAAACATAAACATAAACATAAACATAAACATAAACATAAACATAAACATAAACATAAACATAAACATAAACATAAACATAAACATAAACATAAACATAAACATAAACATAAACATAAACATAAACATAAACATAAACATAAACATAACATGTTATGGCTGCTAAATATTTCCTCCAAGTGAGACCTGCAGTGAATAAGATCTCTAGTGTTTTGATTTAGCACCAAAACTGTCAGAATCCTAAATACATTACCAAAATCACAGTTACCAGACCCGTTGTGGAAATATGTTTGTGCAAATACAATTTAAAAAGATCTTCATGGAAAGGATGTTCTTATATTTCTGTCTTGTGAAGGAAACCTAGAATCCTCAAGGCTTACTGGGTTGTGCAGTGATTTACCAAACTGGTAAAGAAATGCCTGAAGTCAGCAGGGAATACTTCAGAGTAGACTGCCAAATTGCTCTTGCCTTTCCAAAATATGCTTCACGTGACTCTGTTCTTACTTCAGGGAGTATTTTAGTAGCAGGAAGGACTGGGCGGGGGGGGGGGAGGTAAGGGTGGATGCGGGATGCCCTTGATATTTCAAGCTGATAATCAGAAGTTAATAAACTTGGGATTTTGCTCAGAGCAAGGCCTCTTGACATCTTAATCTTTATTAAAAAGTCTTTAACTACCAAGGCGCTGCTGGTAGAGACTTGCACGGCCAGAATTGACAAACACGTGGATAGATTGGTTGAACGAACTGTTAAACACTCATCTTTAATCCACCGAACAAACAGTGAGACGGAGGAAACGTCTCTTTTCCCGTGCATCAATCATGCTTTCCTAAGTGGGTTCTAATTAATTTGTATTACTTCTATATTAGACAGCTTCTTTGATGGCTAATCTAAACGAATCCCTTGCATTTATTAAAATTGGGGTGGAGGGGAGAAGCCCCTCAAAGAATCTCTCTTAGTCAGCATGTCCCATACTAGGTGTTTTCGTCTTTTCATCTACACAAAGTATTTTTATTGAAATCCTACCCAACTTCAGAAAGCACTCTATGAAGTGTGAGCTGACCTGTTTTGATTTCCTTCTTTTTCTTAATAAGTTGGAATTATTGTTGGTCTTTTGCGGGTCACGAAACCAAGAACGCTGCGGCTGTTGTTCTTCTAAGTGAAAAATGGCCTTGTTAGTCTTATCATCTGAATCAAATATAGTATATAGCAATTCGCCTTTGCATTTTCCCTTTCCTGCCCCATCCATAAAGGATGTAGAAATAACTCCTTCAATGAACTGTCTGCAGGTACAATAGAAGGCAAACGCCTCTCAAAGCTTTCTGGATTCGAACCCACCAGTGTGAGTTTATCAACAGTACAAGTCATGGGGAAAATTCCTGCATTTTCTCTACAGTTTTGAACTTAAGCTAAACTAAGCTTCCAGAATCCCCCCCCCCTTTTTTTTTTTTTTTTTTGCAGTTCTGTATGCACAAAAAATACATTTTCTGTTGAACCATTTAACTATGAGATAGGTTGAGGGCAGACATCCCTATACATTGATAACCCCATTTTATGACTTTTAAAAAATGCTGTTTGCTAATACAAGGTAGTGGGGAAAGAGAAGGGGGAGGACAACCCCTTTGTCAGAATCCAAGCAATTAAGATAATTAAAAAAGAAAGCTTATTGGGTAAACATGCTCTTAGATTGTGACCTCTTAATTAATGGACTACAGGGAGAAATTACAGCAGTGGCAAGATAATTAACACATGCATTTAAAAGGGACTGTAAAAGAAGGGCATTACAGGATAGTAAAGCCAGCCTGATTCAGTGGAGGGCTATGGGGCGAATAAACAGAAGAATAAGATTTGTGTTTGCGTCTTTCCAGGCAGTTGAGAAATCGCGTTCCATTAACTCCGAATGCAAAAGCGTCTCTCTTAGGTTTTTTTGAGAAATTCATTTCAGAAGACACTTTGGGTCGGGGTAGTTTAATTTCTTTATATTTTCCAAAATTAGCTACCTTCTTTTGGTTACAGGTATGGCTTAAATTGAAAAGAGATAAACCTGTGCAGATAAACCTCTACATTACAATTTTTTTTAAAAAAACCTAATTAAATCATCTTACGTGCCACGTTATGCTATTTAGCTACCTGCACCCCATTTTAGGGGGTGGATTTTAATTCTGTTTTTATCGGTTTTTATCTGTTTTATGTTGTGATTGTGAACCGCCCTGAGTCGGCCTTGGTCAAGTGGGCGGTATAGAAGTCCAACAATAAATAAATAAATACTTTAGAAAACTGCACGAAATTGGAAAGTTGATACTTTTCTATTGAGAATTATCCAGGGTAAGAAATAAATAATGTATTGGTTTCCTCTTTCCATACATTTGAAAACAAGGACAAGAAAATGTTGTTTCACATTTTCCTGCATTTAATTTTTTTTAAATTAAATATCCCATGAGATTCTTCCTGTCCCAAATATATAATTTGAAAATTATAGTAACAGAATTTTCACATAGCTGTGCTGTCAAAAATTAATAGGCAAAAGTAATTTGAACATAGAGGTATATTTTTAAATTTGTTTTCCTAATATAGTTTGATTATGAGAAGACCTCAGAAAACTCCTAACTCAGGACTGACTTGATTGAACAGAAAGGGAATCATATCGTGACTTTTGAAAATTAAAAACTACAGTGTCCCAGATGGCCCGTATAAAAATGTAATAAATAAAATAAATATAAAACAAGCCCCAGGGTAAATTAATCTGTCAGTTTTAGTTGTTCTTCACAAATCCCACATGCCTTTTACTATCTTTTGTTTTGCTGAGGTTTTCAATTTCTTTCCATTCAGAATGTGAAGAAAACTACAAATTCTGGATGTTTCTTTCTTTTTTTAATCTGGACAAACATTCTTCCTGATCTCTGCCTTGCTTGGATACTTTAATCATAATTTCAGGTGTCAATTACTGAGATTCAAACCATAGATGTAGCTTAGATTATTATCTGGCTCTATTTAAAAGCTCAGCTGATATTTCTAGGCATTAGGTGACTGGTTCATTAAATGCAGGAGAATTTGTAAGGAATATCATAGTGACGCTAGTGTTGCCTACCTCCAGTCTGTGCACCGTAGAATTAAAATGTATTGATTAAAACATGCATCTTTACAGTTATGGGAAAGTGTTTGATCCAGCCAGGTTTCACACATGTGTATAAATTGTATGTGTGTGGATGGACTTCTATATGTCTTATGTTTGCAGCCACAATTCAGCAATATCAGTTCTGACAGCAGGTATCCTGAATAACATTCTCATAACTATAGCTTCATGGAGGTAGAGAAGCTATAAGAAAGGGCAATCAAAATTATAGGAAGCAAAATACAAAATCCATTGGTGGATGATGCCTCTCTTATGGAGGTCTGACCTTCATAGAAAAGAAGACAATGTATGGCTGCTTTAACTATAAATGTAACTGAAAAACAAACCATCAGACAAATAGCTGTCTTTTGCTACCCTTAGCTGTCCTTTCTTATGGAAACAAAGGCACAATCGGTTTGTGGTGGTTGTTTGTTTGTTTGTTTGTTTTTTGGGGGGCAACCTAATTGTTCTCCGTTGAGCCCCCAAGTTACCTTCCATGGCCAATGCCATGAATTTCAGTTGCATAGATGTTCTGCTCAAAACCCGTTATAGAACTTGCTAGTGAACAAAAAATACAGTAAAACCCCGATTTACGTAAAAAGTCAGTTCCGTAGCTTTTTACATAACTTTTTTTTACATAAATTGATGCATCCCCATAGGGCTAGGTCTGAGGTTTCTCCAGGGGGTGCTGTTGCCGGGAATGCGCATTGGACAAAAACTGCTCCATTCTGCTCTTCGTCCAATGCGCATTCCCAGCTAAAGCATGTTGCAGGGGGACCTCATACGAAGAGTGGAATGGAGCAGTTTTTGTCCAACGTGCATTCCTAGATAAAGTGCGCCCTGGAGAACCCTCGGACGAAGAGCGGAACGGAGCGGATATACAGGGGACACTCTCCCAGTCCCGGTAAAAGCAGCGGGGACTCCAGAAATAGCAGCAAAACTGTTGCAATCGCTGCCGCTGCTGCCACCGCTGCCTCCACTGACACCATGGTAAGTAATGTCTTGAGACTTCTGGCAGTGGGGGCAGGTGGTGCGGGGTGGAATTTTTAATTCTAAAATGGGCTGGGGCCACTTTTAGAAGTTAAAATGGTGGTGATGCCATTACAAGATGCAAGGAAACCCCTTACATAAATAGATTTATTTGTGTAAATCGGGATGCAATTTTCATTAAAAAAATCATTACATAAGTCAATTTTTACATAAGTAGAAGCATACGTAAATCGGAGTTTTACTATACCTTGATATATGGTAGCCCAGTACAAAAATCGATAGGTAGGAGTTTAGGCATGCATGAAATCCTGTCCCCATATCACTCTGCCCTCACTCATGCTTTCCCCA
The DNA here is from genome assembly GCA_035047305.1 of Bradypodion pumilum. Lineage (NCBI taxonomy): Eukaryota > Metazoa > Chordata > Lepidosauria > Squamata > Chamaeleonidae > Bradypodion > Bradypodion pumilum. The sequence goes on along the minus strand of JAWDJD010000016.1, from coordinate 8,182,668 downwards.
GTGCTTCAATCTTTGGCCTTTGTATCAACAAGAAGCCCCTCTTTAATTTATGCAGTTGAAGGTTAAGAGTCTAGTTTGACCCTCAAGACTGGTGAAAGGAAGTCTGGTGAAAGGAAAGGTGGGTGAGTTTTTATGAATATTTACATGTCATACACCAGTTTAACCACCAGGTTATCTGGCCAAATAATAGGGCAAACTATTTCAAAGTACTGTATTGAAAAGTGTGAGGGTCCACTGGTGATAAGCATTACTCCATACTCATACATAGCCTGTGAGTCTACTCAGCAATTTGCAGAAGCCGAATTCTTCAAAGGTCACTGTCTCTTTTAAGCCAAGAGATAAAAAAGGGCTAGGCCCTGAAAAGACAGACTAAGGTAGATGCTGTCTTAGGTAGGGTTAAAAATCCTTGTTAAAAGAGAGGATGACATAGTGCAGGAGTTATCAACCTTTTTAAACCGGGGGCTGGATGGCCATTTTGCCCTTCTTCCACCACATGGCACTTCCTGGTGTGGTGGAGGGGGGGCACATGAAATGGCACCATAGGCCACAGGTTGAGAATCCCTTACATAGTGTAACACCAGGGGTGGCCAACCTATACCCCATGGGCTAGACTCTGCCTGTGGCACCATTTCATGTGGCCCATGATGATGACAATGCTGCATCGGAAGCGGAAGCAGACACATTTACAACAGCTGTAAACGCACCTGTGCCTGCGCAAACTGTGACAGCTGCATTTTACATCAGAGTTTATGGCAAGGGAAAACACATGACCGGCCGCCTCAGCTGTCCGGGGGAGCGTAGTCATGCCCACGGCGCAAAAAGGTTGGGAACCCCTGTGTAACACTCTCCCTGCTAAAATGGAATTTCCTTACACTTTTTATACATTCTGGCCACAAATTTGCCCTTTTGCACAAATATTGTTGTTGTTGTTGTTCAGTCGCACAGTCGGTTCCGACCCTTTGCGACCCTATGGACCATTGCTCTCCAGGCGCCTCTGTCCTCCACCATCCCCCTCAGCCCTCCCAGCTCTGTGCCCATTGTGTCTACAATGCCATCTAGCCATCTCATCCTTGGCCTCCCCCTTCTTCTTTTGCCCTCCACCTTTCCCAACATCAATGCCTTCTCAAGTGAATCCTCCCTTCTCATTTGATGTCCAAAGTATTTCAGCTTCATCTTTACTATTTGACCTTCCAGTGAGCATTCAGGGTTAATTTCTTCTAAGATTGACCTATTTGTTCTCCTCGCTGTCCAGGGTACTCTCAAAACCCTCCTCCAACACCAAATTTCAAAGGCATCTATTCTTCTGCGTTCAGCCTTCCTAATTGTCCAGCTCTCACATCCGTACATTACTACTGGGAAGACCATTGCTTTGACTATTCTAATTTTTGTTTTCAGTGTGATGTCTCTGCTTTTCGCTATGTTCCCCAGGTTTCTCATTGCTTGTCTCCCAAGAATCAGTCGCCTTTTTATTTCATGGCTACAATCCCCATCTGCAGTGATCTTTGATCCCAAAAAAGTAAAATCTGTCACTGCTTCTACTTCTTCCCCATCTATCTTCCAGGAACTGATTGGGCCTGTTGCCATTATCTTGGTTTTCTTGATATTTAGTCTCAAGCTAAATTATGGAGGTTCTTTCTCCTACAGAATTAAAACAATAGCACAGTTGCATCAGTTATATGAATTCCAGAAATAACTGCTGATTTCTTTACGAATCTGAAGCAGAGGATCCGTTATTTGTGCTTCCTAAAAAGACAAAAAATAAAAAAGATAGCAGGCAGTGTTCCAGTTTCTAAGTAAACCTTGGTTTTTGTACATTCTACCAAGTTTTACTCTGGCTCTAGGTCTTCACTTCCTTCAAAATATTTATTTTTTCTTGCTGCCACGTTAGTCTTTTTTAGCAAAAAGAAACAAGCAGTATGTTAAATATTTATCATTGCATCTCTTTGCATGGGATGGAGTCCATTGGTTCATGAGATACATGCTAAATTCTAGATGTTCTTGTTACAAAAAGAGAGAGAAACATTTGGGGGGGGGGAAGAGAGGTTCTACTCGTTGGATTGCTTGTACAGTGGAACCTCGGTTAAAGTCCGATTCGGATAAAGTCGCGGTTTTCATGAACACATGATGCATCGCATAAAGTCCAAAACTGCTTAAAAATTGGTGTTATCCGAGGTATTTGGTATAGGAACCTCGGATAAAGTCAATTTTTGGACGTTTTCCAATGCATCGCCCATTTGATTTGGATCAAGTCTAAAATCGGATAAAGTCCAATCTTGTGGAACGGAGTTTGGACTTTATCCGAGGTTCTACTGTAATTCATTACTCCCAAACTCTGAGATACAGATACAATTGATGGGGATTATAAACAGTGAGGTTAGAAGGAAATGAAATGTAAATACAGACAGTGGCAATAGCAGTCTTATTAGCAAAGGCAGTTCACAAAACCATTGTTGCATGGTAACACAACTAAGTCATTCTTGTGCTGTTTGGACTGAATTGCACATATACTGTGATTTAAAAGAGCAACAGAATTGTCCTCATTTGAGACATAAGAGTTGGACTTAAACCTCTTTATGAATCATAAATCCATTTTCTCTCATTGCAGTCAGTCTACACAGTTCCGGTCTTGATTTAAGGTCAACGATACAGATTAGGGCAGTGTTTCCCAACCTTTGGTTTTTGGACTTCAATTCCCAGAAGTCTAAGTCAATTTCCCAAAACATTGATCAGCCAACTTAGACTTCTGGGAATCTGCATCCCTACTCTCAGGCAACTACAGTTGTGCAAGCGGTGGTGCTTACTTGGTTCCTGTAGAAGGATAGTATCCTAAACACATTTGCCTAGGCAAATATTTTCCACTCCTGGAGATTGCACAAGCATTCATGCTTTCTCCAACTAATATTCCATGATGGAATTGCAAACTGAGGGTCACAGGTTTAAGGTGTCCATTCTTCAAACTCTCATACAAATATATAAATCTTGCCCAGCTCCACAAAGGAAGGCCTACACTCCATAAACGTGAAGTGGGATGTTAGTTGAAATGTTCTCTACTTGGTATTTTGCCTACAATATTTTGGTCTTCAACAGGGTACAATTCCCAAAGTTCTTAGCACATATTTATCAAATCCAGACCTTTCTTTGTGTTCTTTGTGTGGTGTGCAGTTCACACCATATTTATTTAAAATATTTTCAGAGGGTACGTAACCCCATCCAGCACAGTTTGAATCCATGTTCCTTTAGATTGACCAGGAACACCTCTGTCTTGTCTAGATTAAGTTGCAGTTTATTCATCCTCATCCAGTCCATTACTAACACTAGAACCAAGATGTGGATGGGAAGGAGAGAGCCTCTTACTGGTGATCTTGCTCCAAAGCCAGTCATATCCGACTCTAGGGTTTGGTGCTCATCTCTGTTTATAGCCAAAGAGCCAGTGCTGTCTGTGTCTGCATACATTTCTGTGGTCATGACTAGCTCATACCTGTCAACCCGTGGCTCCGGAAAAACGGGACCTGTGCACATCGCTTGTGCGCAGGTCGCATTCCACGCATGCGTGGAAAGGTTTTACTCCTTCCATGCATGCGCGGAAGCGCTACGCCGCTTGCGCAGCCCCTACGCAAGCGACGTAGAACTTCCACACATGCGCAGAAGGAGTAAAACCGTTCCGTGCATGCGCGGAAAGCATTTTCCCCGCTGCCAAATTACGGGGTTTTGGCAGTGGGGGCTGGGTTATGACGTCAATCGACGTCAATTTACGGGGTAATCCCGGCCAAATCGGGAAGGTTGACAGGTATGGACTAGCTGCCAGAGTGCACGGAACACTGTTTCCTTTCATGCTGAAGCGGTGCCTATTTATGTACTTACAATTTCTTGCTTTCGGAAACCTTAAAACTGTGGACAACCACTCCCAGTGGCTTCATATAAATCAGGGGTTCCAAACCATTTCAAGCCGGAGCCCAGGCCACACTCTCTCAGTCAGCTTTGGGGTCTAGACAGCCAATTTGCCCTGCCTGCACAATGGGGGTGACCATTTTGTTACAACAGCTTCAAAGGGGTGGTCATTTTGTTTCTCGAATGCCTTTGGAGCGATGGGGGTCACATGAAATTGTGTGTGGGCCGGCCCATAGGCTTTAGGTTGGGAACCTCTGATGTAGACGTTAAATAGTGCAGGGGACAACGCAGAACCCCAAGTGATCCCCAAGCCCCCCACGAAGGACGAGAACCCCTTAAGACAGTGCCTCCAAGTCCCATTCCAGAGTGATAACTCAGAAAGATTGATTAATGTTGTTGGCTATCTTCTACGTTTCCAGAAATATGGTACATTTCTACATCTAGAAATATTCCTTTAGCTATGGATGATGAGAAGAAAAGGAGAGAAATGAATAGGTTAGTTTCTACACAATAATTCCACAAAACCTTTTGCCAGTGACCGAGACCTTATATTTTCTCCTGCCTTTTAACTAATTGAATACATTAAATAATATGTCCCCGGAAAACTGCCTAATACAAGACACTTTTCAAAGCTTCTTTAATTTTTTTTAAAAAACTCTATTTGGGATTTCAACCATAATGGCTATCCTTACTTGCCAAAACATGACTTCCTAGCAGGTGACTTTCATCAAGTACATTTGAAATAGCACCTAAATGAATTAGCAATAAAATGGACTTAGGCCACCGGTGGGAGCCTCCATTAATCTTGGTTTAATCGCTAAAGAGATGCCACTCACTTTTCTTAAGACGTCACATTTTTCTCCCCGTGCTGGTGAACAGATTTCATAAAGTAACCTATTTCTAATGAAATGGCTCTGCTTGAATTAAAAAACCCTGAAGGTTTATGCAGATTTCAGTTTTGATTACTGCTGGCATGGGCTCTTAGCTACCTCCGGAAGGTAGGTCCGCCGTGAAAGGGTCCCAGCATGGAGTTTATAATATTCTTTGAAATAAAATACTGCACTTGTACTTAGTGACTTTAATCAGCTCTGACTTTTGATAACCCAACAATAGCTAATTAGAATAACACCTGCTTTCTAAGTCATGTCATGTCGGTTACTGCCAACAAGAAACCTTGTATCTTAGCTGCGGGATTATTATAGAGTTGAAAAGCTATCTCTAGAAAACACTAGGACTGACATTCGACAAGTCTGGTAGCCATTAGGAAATTCATTTTTCCCCCTTTCTGATACATATTGAGTCTCTTGTTCCCACCTCTGGCATCAGTCAAAGGAAAACGTTCACAGTTGAAACAAGGATACAAAACCTGCACCAAAAACATTAAAATAATCTGCTAATACTTTTATTCTCTTATTGCACATTGTAGCCATCTCTTTCTCGTCCCAGCCCTAGTTGGAAAAGATTAACAATTTATCAGGGTAATTTATGGAGCAGGGAATCAGCAGTGTTTTTTTTTAATATTCTTTCTTTTCTCATTATTATTTATCTGTCGTATCCACATAAGCTTGACATCTGCACGGATTCTAAATATCATAGCAATTTTAAGAGTGAAACTTAAAACAAGGTGGTCTCATTTAAGCAAATTTTGGCATCCAAGGAGAAACATTGGGTCATTTCAATAAGCAAGCCCAGTGGTTAAGAAGCTTGCCTTGTTAGTTGGAAGGCTGGCAAGTTGGCTGTTTGAGACCCGGGTACTGCATGACGGAGTGAGCTCTGTCTCAGCTCTTGCCAACCTAGCAGTTAGAAAGCAAGAAATTTTAAGTGGATAAATAGAGACCACTTTGGTGGGAAAAGATCTTGGGGACATGAAAGGAGCCTCATTCGGGTGTCCCCTGAGCGGAGTTACTCCAGCAAAAATCCTTTCAACCCAGAATAATTTCTGACAAAAATTATTATTATTATTATTATTGTTGTTGTTGTTGTTGTTGTTGTTGTTGTTGTTGTTGTTGTTGTTGTTGTTGTTGTTATAAGCAAGCAAAGAAGAGAGGAAGGGAACAAATATTTTTCATTGGCTAGAATCCTATTGATTAGTTACATATGCTCTAATTGTAGTGGTGTAAATTGCTGCAAAAATTGCTTCTAGTTAACAGCTCACCTTGTCAAATGCCACTTGCACGATTCGGTACATGACAACGGGTTTGCAAATGACTTCTTGCTAACCAATAACTATGTGCCCCTGTGGTTTAATATCATTGGACTTATGCTGATGCTATTTACTAATAAGATTCTGGCCATTCTTTCTTGATTTTTTTGTTTTGAGATGCTTTTGCCTGTGGCTTCCATTGTCAAAACATCCAGCTGTAGAATTAACCTGACTCTCTAAAGGGGCCAATGGCTATGGGTGGAGGAGCCCCTTTAGGTGGGGTGATGGTCCCCCTAAGTGGACAAAATGCCACTGAAAACCATCATATCAGGCTCAATGGCAAAATGAGTGGAGGAGGAACTCTGATTCCCAATAGTCATGGAGGCAGAAGAGGCCATGCCTGATGTACTGGCTGTGAAGGCGCACCTTGCCAATACTTTATCCTCAAGGCTATGGCCAGGGCCGCCATCAGGGCAGTACTACCAGTACTGCCGTATAGGGCCCAGAGCTGACAGGGGCCCTGCCGCCGCTGGCCATAACTGTGACATTACTGTGTGGGGGGGGGAGGGGGCAATAGGATTGCCCATAAATTTCTGATGCTGGCCCTGGCTGAGGCAGTCCATTGCAGTCCCGGTGTGAAATCCTGGATGTCTCAGTTCATATGTGCCGCAGGATATATCTCCATGATCATAGTGTGTGGGTCACTTCATGGCATCCACCTTAAATTGAGCTCAGTGGGTAAAAGCACTGTGCTTGGAGACCGAAAGCATGGGGTTCAATTCCCTGAGAGCTGCACAATAGGGAACATAAAAGGAGTCTCATTCGGCCACCCCCTGCACAAATCCTTTCAACCCAGAGTAATCTCTGACAGAAAACAAACAAACAAACACCGTAAACAAATTCATGCCAATGGCATTTTTCCTGCTTCAGGGGAAAAGTGAATAAATTGTTGTCTTGTTGAGGGCCTTTTTTATTTTTATTTTTTTGCTTGTAAGTTTGCTCGTAAATGAGATTCCCCACCCCATCATTGCTCACTAGGTCACTCAAGCAAAAAATAATAATAAAGGGGAGGGGGGAGAGAGAAAGAGATAGATGCACAAACCCATTAGTTGGTGGCTATGGGCTAAGATCCCTCTAACAAGCTCCAGAGAGTTAACAACTGAGATAACTTCCCATGATAACTGTGATGGATCTATCCTCCTCCAGGCATCAAAGAGATAAGGGACAGATATGTTCTCCCCTCTCTTGTTAAACAGAAGATTAGGCTCCGAATGGGGAACTCCTTCAGCAAATTGACTGTAGTATATTTTTCAGCCCTCTGATTTTACAGTTCCATGAAACAGATCCTGCCATTTAGAAGCATAGTGAAAACACAATGTTAAGTCAGCAGAGTGTGCATGGTATCAGTGCTTCTGTGGTGTGCGCACTGCACTCTTCATGCCCTTAAGAGTTAGAATTTGGGCCCATTATCTATGCTCACCTGCGGCGTGACAATTTAGATCTCTTAACTTTTCAATGCACACACACATATATATGTATATGTATTATTTAGATGTACTTAGTAAATACATTGAGTGAAGCACCTCTCAGTGGAGTTCCTCTTAAATACCTTCTAGTTGCATAACAAGAAATGCTACTGCTTATTAATCGCAAAGAAATGTGGGCTCCAACAGAGCCTGTAACACAGTTTACCAAATATGCAGGAAGCTAAAGAGAGATCCAGTCTTGTCCTTAAAGAAGGTTGGCCTGTTGAGCTTGGGCACCGGCATCCAAAATGAGTCTAAGCTCCCTAATTTTAAAACACTTTGGGGGAAAGGTAAAGGTTGTCCTTGCTCGAAAGCCAGTCGTATCCAACTCCAGGGTTCGGTGCTCATCTCTGTTTATAAACAAAGAGCCAACACCATCTGCATCTCCAGATGTTTCCAGGGACATGTGGCAGGCACGACTAGACACAGAACACTGTTTACATTCCCACTGAAGCAGTACCTGTCAGGAAATGAGTTTACCCATGAGAAGGTCTTCTTGCCCACCAGTGGTTGCTTCCTGCTTCTGAGCTGCTGCTCTCCAGCTAAGCAACCCAGGATTCTAGAATAGTGTAGATAAGGTAGCGCAGAGCAAAGTAAACATTCCAGGCATCTTCTGGTATTTTAAAGGTATATTGTATTCAAAGTAAGTTACAGAAGAAAGTTTGTCAAAAGTTCAGAAAGAACATCAAAATAAAGAAAGCTTCTCTAATTGAGGAAGCCCAAGGGCCCCCCTTTTGGCTTAAGCACCTACATGTTTGCTAATTTCACAGCTCCCCCTTAGAGAGAAGCAGTCAATTGAGAGAGTGTCTTGCCTCCTCCCTCTTGGTTATATCTCCTTCCACAGGGTCCACCTCCTTGCCATTCCCCTAAAGAAATCCAGAAGTAGGAGATGGGCTGAGGGATGAAGGAATCCCAAACCCAGAACAAACCATTCAGTAGATCTCCAAAATATCTAAGTGCGATTCATTGAATTCAGATCTCATACCATCATCGGCTGCAACTCGTATCCGAGAATGCATTTTTCCTGAAGCAGGAAAAATGCCATTGGTGTAAATTTGTTTAAGGTGGATCCCAGCTTGCCATGAAGTGACCCACACACGATGATCATGGAGCCATCGCCCTCTGGCATGTATGAAATGAGACATGCAGGATTTAACACTGGGACTGCAATGTACTGCAGCAGCCTTGAGGATATGGACAAGGTGTGACTTCACAGCAAATCCATCTGGCATGGCCTCTTTCGCCTCCATGACCATTGGGAATCAGAGTTCCTCCTCCACTCATTTTGCTGTTGGGCCAAATATGATGGTTTCCAGTGGCATTTCCTCCACTGAGGGGTCCATCACCCTACCTAAAGGGGCTCATCCATCTGTAGCCATTGATCCCTTCAAGGGTTCAGGTTATTTACACTCAGCGTTGAGTTGCTGGCTGTACGGTCTTCTCCATTACCATAGCGGGATGTCTGGTCAGACATTTATCATACCATAGCATAGATTAGAAGATCAGTTAGCCATTTTTAAAACCAGATAGAAAGTAGTTAGCAGTTTCATTAACAGATCTGAATTTAGTACACATTTAGAGAGATGTAGGGACAAAATTTGTCTCCAAGGAATTGATACGATTCCCCCGAAACTCTTCATTTAATAAAAATAGTAGATGAGGGGAAAGAAAGGAAAGGATTTATGACTGAATGGCTTTATCTACTGAATGGCTCAAGCTTCAAGTCACAGTGAAAAAAATTATAGACACTCTCAAATGTTTTAAGAAAGTGACTTTGAAATGCACCTGTCCTGAGGAAACTTTGCATTTTTGGGTGTGTGTTGAGTCCAGTGCTAAGACGGAAGACGCTTACACCTTAGTGTTTTTCTATCTATGTTTTCACCATTTGCACAAGACACAATTCACAGTTCCTGCTTCTGCTCAAAAAACAGTAATAACCTGCTTGTAAACCCAAGCACACGCGAAACGAACATGGCATGACATGACTGATTCTCCAAGATAGCAATAAACTTGTCCAATGTTACTACTTTTACTAATTCCAATACATATATATATATCATGACAATCACTTTTTCCATCTTTGAGCATTTTACAAAGGTCTGCAAAGATCGCATGTACAAATGCACAGTTTTCTACCAGATGTACACCAGCAAGAGCCTGCCATCTTGCCAAGGTTAGTGCAGGGTTAGTGCAGGTTTGCAAGGATGAATCAAGTCATCGTTGACATGATTTATTCCTAATTAAATGGCTTGTCTAGTGTGCTGAAGGAAAGGAAGCAAGAACAATAGGATTGGTATGCTGGGGTTGGGATGTATTACTGTTAACACATACCCTGGCTTGCCACTAAATATGCTCTTGGGTTTCCACTCCAGCCTTCCCCCTCCCCCTTTCCCTATATAGTTATGTTTTCTTCCCCCTATCATTTGTCATGTTAACCTCCCGCCAAGCAACCGGGCATCTTCTTTGTATCAGTGGGAATGTTTGCCATATCTGATCAGTGTGATTGATCATTGCCTTGGCCACAGGTTGGTAATAAGCTGTTTTGAGAGACTCCCGCATTTCCCAGAGGGCAGGGGCAGCATGACAGCCTTGTAAACTGGCCATTCATCAAGACATTCCCTGGTGGTGAGTGCCTGACAGCCAGAAGGCAGGTGGGCAGCCTGGCCTGGCCATTTTATTTTGCCAGAACTGGAGCCTGAACCTTGCTCATGGGACCAGTTGCAAGACTCTGTGAGACGCTTTGGCTCATTTGCTTAGTAATTAACTAGTTCTTTGGTTGAATCAAGAATCCCCAATATAAGACTTGTGTTTTAAATCTGATAAAATGACTTGAAGGTTCTGTCCAGCTGTAAGTTTGGCTGACTGACCCAGAACCATTAAGAAAATTTGGAAGCCTCATTAACATAGCAATCCTAACATGAAGATAGCAATAGTATTAACATATAGTGCATTTTTCTCCCAACATGTTGGGGACTCACTTTACCAGCCTTGGAGGGATGGGAGGCTGAGTCAACTGAGCCTTGGTCAGGATCTAACTCATATACTTTTGGTTGCAGTACAGCACTTTAGCCACTGTGCCACCAGGGCTCCTTAAATGGCAGCAACATATAAGAACATAAGAACATAAGAACAGCCTTGCTGGAACAGGCCACAGCCCATCCAGTCCAGCATTCTGTCTCACACAGTGGCTCACCATTTCCTTCAGGGTATTCCCAAGGAGATGCCTTCACCTGCTTAGGATTCCCTGGAAATGGCATTGAGAGATGTCTAATCCTTTCTTAAAGCTGTCAAGACTGACAGCTATCACCACTTCTTCTGGCAGGGAGTTCCATAGACCAGTGATCCTCTGGGTGAAAAAGTACTTTCTCTTATTTGTTTGAGAACTAGTACCCAAAAGTTTCATGGAGTGTCCCCTAGTTCTAGTGTTATGAGATAGGGAAAACAGTTTTTCCTTATCTACTTTGTCCACAACGTGCATGATTTTATAAACTTCAATCAAGTCACCTCTTAAATGCCATCGTTCAAGAGTGAATTACAAAAGCAATTACACTTATATAACGCCGCGTAGCATTTAATGCACTCTCTGGGCAGTTTACAAGTCAATTAGCAAGTCAATTAGTGTGAATCCTTCAACTTGGATTCTAACATTTGAAGGAGGAGAAATTACCCTCCAAATGACATCCCTTCAAATATTTTAAGATGGCTGCTGTATCACCTTCAAACATCTCTTCTATGGGCTACACATGAACAATGCTCTCATCTTCCCTTGGAAGGCTTGATTCCCATACTTTCCCCCACCCTCCTGTTGACACATTCCACTTGATTGATACCCTTCTTAGGTAGTGGCATCCAGAGATGAACACAGAACTCAAAGTGAGATCTGACCAATCCAAAATAGAGTGCTCTATCACTTCCCTTGATCTAGACAGCATTTTTGTATTGGTGCAGAAATGCCACCATCAGTGCTCCATCATTAAATAAGATAAGAAGTTGGGTTGTATCAGATGTCTTAGCTTTAGGCACTCAAGAGAATTTCTTACGCTGTTACATTAGAACTGACATAGAGTGATAGAGCTTTCAAGGTAAGTGAGATATTTAAAGAGTGCTTTCACCAATTCCATAGCCCCCATGAGCTTCCATGGATGAGCAGTGGGGATAAAAGGACCCTGGGACTTTGGGCTGTTGGGCAGCCGAAGAGGAGGAAGACACCAAGCGCTGCGCCTTGCCGAGCGCTGCGTCTCCTCTCTACCCCACCCCAGCCATTCCATGCTACCATTGTTGCACTTTAACTGTAATTCTTTACTGATACTTTATATTTCTGATTATATTATGTTATGTTATTATTGTACTGATTTTGTATTGATTTACCTTTGTATTACTGTATTATTATGTTGTTATATTGTATTGTATGGATTTTGATATGTTGTTGCCGCCTTGAGTTAGCCTTGGCCGAGAAAGGTGGGGTATAAATTAAAATTGTATTGTATTGTATTTGAACCCAGACCTCCTGAGTCAGCCTGTCACTCTATCTGCTATAACAGCGTTTCCCAAACTGTGTTCCACAGAATACTGGTGGACTTCAATTCCCAGATGCTTATGTCAGTAGGCTGGCTAATCAGTGTTTTGGGGAATTGTCGCATCCGCCCTTATAAGCAATAGTCGAGGCAACGATGGACAGAACAGCAACAGGCGTTTATTAAACAGTCTTTCAGATACAGCTTACAAGGCACTCCAGACACAAGATGGCTATACGAATCCCATGAAATCAGTCCCTCCTGAATCTGCCGTAGAAGATTGGCAATGACTAAGCTACACTAGTAGTGATAGCATGTGGAGGAGACCCAGCAGGCTTAGCACATACTGGCTACCTGTGGAGAATGGGTAGTATAGATCCGATCTGGCCCCACCCTTGTTTACCGTGGGGCTTATATAGTGTCTCCCCGGCGGTGCTCCTTGACCCGCCGGACAAGCATAACACAATATATATGTATTAACCAATGGAGAATAGGATCCAAAACTGTAACCAATCACAGAACTCTGATTAGCATAATGAGTGCGCTCAGAAAGAGAGATTTCACACCAACTTTAGCTCCTAATTTGGATGGAGAGAAACCACCATTTTCTCCTTGCAAGGCGCTGCCCGCGCAACTTGCAATTGTGCCTTAATACACAACAGGAATTGACTTAGGCTTCCGGGAATTGAAGTCCCAAAACAAAAGGTTGGGAAACCCGTACTATACCATGCTGTGTATACCTTCTGTGAAACCTTTTCTATTGTTAATAAAGTGTGAAACCTTTTTCTATTGTAAAGGCGGGTCAAAGACCGTAATAACAAAGTAAAGTATGTATACCTTCTTTCTCTTTAGTGTGTATGAAATCCTATTGTGACAGGGAAGGCAGAAATTTGTATTGGAAACTTGGGCATGCAATTTCCAAGAGCTTTAAAAGATTGATTTTGGGAGTGCAAATTCCAGAATCCCATAGGCCACTGGGTGCTATTTAAAGATGAATGCAAACTCCATAATAGGATTTTAAAAATAAAAAAATCCAAGATCTGGCTTTGCCACATTCCTGTGGTTTCATAGTGGTGGATTGCAAGCAGTTCTGTACAATAAATAAAGAGTGCACATGTTCCAGACCAGAGGTTTGGATGAGATTCCATTGGTGTTTGTCCCTTTGCTAATATATTTGAAAACCATTTGCTTGATCTGGCTTTTCAGCTGCGTTTCCCTCCTGTGCATTTTGTTTGAAGCAACTTCCCCACAAATAACCAGGGAGTTATTTCCTACTTCTAGAAAGTACAGTTTTAATCTTAACTAAAGATTTAATGCCCAGTCAAGTGTAAAATAAACCACTGCATTGCAACCATGGCCTGATCAATCAAATCTGCATAGTTCGCAGAAAAAAGACCTGGGTGAGGGGTTTATATATTTTGTGATATATATATTTATATATCACAAAATGCCTGTAATAATAAAGAGACTTTTGTTAGTACCCATAAAGCTGTTTGAATTTAATCCCTCTCTAAATAACACCAACAGCATTAAAACAAATCTTTCTAAAGCAAGCACAAGTATGCCATAAACAGCCACAATGCAAGGTTTAAAAGCCATTACAGAAAACTGAAAGATTCATAGACTGAAGTAATGACTGGAGACTGGGCAGTGAGCAAGAAAACTCCTGCAATTACAATGGACAGCCCCTGTAATATAGTAACACGGAGTATTAACTAAGTGATAGCTAAGAACTACTGAAAATACAAGCACACGTTGTCTGGGAACCTGGTGGTTCCCTTCTGCTGTTGTGGGATAGTTCTTAAATCTTGGAATCAGCTGGTTGGGTACTTCTGAATAACATCATGATGGAGTTGCTCAGTTATTTTTATTTATTTATTTATTCAATTTCTTTTTTAAAAAAGTTTATTTCTTGAAAGTTTTAAAAGATATATATAAAGAAATAATGAAAAAATACATACATCAACTGAGTAAACAATAAAGACCTACAAATAATCAAGAAATGATTACAAAATGGTAACAAATTCATATCATTACAGACATAAAACCATCAAAAAGAAAACATTACTTTTGAATTAATTCAGTCTCGCTATTTTCTAAAATCTCTTTCTCAACATATAGTGCATATAATCAAACGGAGAAAAAAATCACCCAGTGCTATACTACATTCCCAAGGGGGACCCTTAATATATATATTCAACATATGGTTTCCAAATCTTTCCAAATCTATTATCTTATTTATCCCTTTCTTTTTTCCATTTAATTCCTAGGTCAATTTGTCGTTCAAGGCCAACTGCCATGTTTCTCTATACCAATCTTCCAATTTTATTCTTGTCTGGTCCTTCCAGTTTCTTGCTATGCACTGTCTTCCCATAGACATAAAAATCACAATCAATTTTTGTTCATCCTTGTCTAGATTTAAACCATCTAAACATAGCTGTCAAGTATCCCTTATTGGCCAAGGAAAACCCCTTATTTTACCTTCTTTCCCGCCGACATCCCTTATTAATTAGACTGCAATGCCCTATTGCCACCATTGGAGGGCAGCACAGGATAAGCATAGCTGTCAAGTATCCCGTATTTGCCGGGAAATTTCCCTTATTTCAAAATCCAAAACTTGACAGGTATGCATCTAAATCTGTAAGCATGGTAGCACCTGGTCCTATCTTAACCCTATCTCCCATCATACCAATTATCTCTTTCTCAATCTCTTTCCAAAAGTCTTTAATATCTTTACAATTCTACCACATATGATTATAAGTTCCGACACTTTTATTACATCTCCAACACATATTATCTCTAGTCCTATCAATCTGATTCAATCTCACCAGGGTCAAGTACCACCTCCATATCATTTTATAGTTATGTTCCTTAACTCTAACTGACAGCGTTCTCATTATCCTCCGTTTCCATAAAGATCCCCATTTTGCTTCAGATATTTTTATATTTAAATCCTCTTCCCAAATTTTTCTCAAAGTTTCTTGTTCAATTTCTGCACCACCCACTCGGCCAAGGCCGACCCAGGGTGGTTCACAATCACAAAGTAAAACAGCAATAAAACATATACTGTCATCATAAAAAAAAAATATAATAGTTATGTTGAATCCTGGATAGCAAGGGTTGCCAACCTTTAGGTCTTGGACTTCAATTCCCAAAAGCCTGAGTCAGTACAGTGGCTGATCAGTGCTTTTGGGAATTGACTTAGGCTTCTGGGAATTGAAGCCCAAAAAAACATAGGTTGAGGACCCCTGCTGTATGGTATTTCCAACACCAAGGACCTGTAATGTCTGGAGCAGGGGCCAGCAATCTTGGCTCTCCAGATGTTCCTGGACTTCAGTTCCCAGAAGCCCTGATCAGCAGGAGTGCTGACTTGGATTTCTGTGAATTGTCCAAAAACACATGGAGAGCCAGGTTTGCTGACCATTACCTTCCTGCTCCATTTTTTTTTTTTGTTCAGTCGCACAATCGATTCTGACTCTTTGCGACCCCATGGACCATTGCCCTCCAGGCACCTCTATCCTCCACCATCCTCCTCATTCACATCTGTTAAACCAAGTACTATTTTAGATTCCAACTCTGACAATTTATGCAAAATTTATGGTGGTAGCTGGTACTGAGTGTTGGGCATACGTTTTGATACTGGCCTGATTCCTGAACCCATGTTTATCGTGCCAAAGGTTTGAAAACAGGAATAATGTGCATGATCCTCTTTGAAGACAAGACCTTTGATTACACTAGAAGGCCAAGCAAATATGCAGTTAATGTTTGTAAATGTTCTCATGCTTCATTGAAAAATGTTCTCATGCTTCATCAAGACACCCCATTTTTAAAAAATCAACTGCAGTGTGATATATTTACCCCTGTAGAAGAGCAAAACTACTTGAGCGCTAAGTATAAAAAAGGGGGATTTCTGCTACAAAAATACTTTTCATGCAAAAAAATTATTTTGTGCATAGTACATAAGAGCAGCCTTGCTGGAAGAGGCCACAGGAGCATTCCAGCATTCTGTCTCACACAGTGGCTCACCATTTGCTTCCTGGTATTATTCCCAAGCAGATGCCTTCACCTGCTTAGGATTTCCTGGAAATGGCCTTGAGAGATATCCTGCCTATCTCTCCAACCCGGAGGTTGTCCTTAGGTATCCATAATTATGGCCATGGATACCCTTGTCCTCCATGAACTTGTCTAATCCTTTCTTAAAGCTGTCAAGACTGACAGCTGTCACCACTTCTTCTGGCAGGGAGTTCCATAGACCAGTGATCCTCTGGGTGAAAAAGTACTTTCTCTTATTTGTTTGAGAACTAGCACCCAAAAGTTTCATGGAGTACCCCCTAGTTCTAGTGTTGTGCGATAGGGAAAACAGTTTTTCCTTCTCCACTTTGTCCACGCCGCACATGATTTTATAAACTTCAATCAGGTCACCTCTTAGACGCCGTCGTTCAAGAGTGAAGAGGTCCAACCGTTGCAGCCAAATTAAATTGTACCAAAATATTAAAGACAATTTTAAAAATGGAACACAACATGAAACATAATGGTTATTTCTTTTAACAGCAAATGAAACAATGGCAATAAATCTGTTAATTAGTGTCACAAAATAATGGGAGACAGGCGATACCTTTATATAGGATCACTTAAAAATAAATATAAAAATATAAAAATAAATAAACAATGAGATTGGGGGAGAAAACACTTATCAACTCAACAAAACCTAAACAAAATACAACTATACAAAATTATCAATATATTCCCACCCCACATGTACCGTACGAATAAAGTTCAAGTTATCATGGATCGAAACAAAGGATCATTTATATCTGGAGGATATGAAGCTGTTCTGTATCACATCCTAGGAAGTGTTGTTACACTGGTTTTCTCTATCTTTTAGCACTGGCTGTTTGAAGTAGCTGGCTCACTTTGCTAAGTAGCAGGATTGGCCAGATTGGCCCTTCCTGGCATTTGAACGACTCATGCCTGAAATACTGTAGAGCAGGGGTTCTCAACCATTTCGCACCATAGGCTGGACCACTCCTCCTCAGATAGCTGAGCGGGCCAGACACATGGTTCCCCCCATAGTAAACACTGCCGTAAACCATGGCGTGTGTGTTTGCACATATACTGGTGCGTTTACAGCCGTTGTAAACATATCCGCTTCTGAGGTTGTTGCCATGGGCTGGATGATTTGCCATCATGGGCTAGATTCAGCCCGTGGGCCATAGGTTACAAACTCCTGCTGTAGAGCTGCATAGTATGATGTGATACAGAACAGCTTCATATCCTCCAGATTTAATTGATCCTTTGCTTAGATACATGAGGACTCAGACGTTATTGGTACAGGAAAGACCATAGATGAGAAACAGAGCTCATTATTTACTTGTGGAACATTCCGGTTCAATCCCTGGCAACTACAGTTAGGTCTGGTGGAAATTGTTCTCTAGCATCCAAGAGATGCACTGTATAAAGCATGGAGGGAAGTGGACAATAGCTGTGGTTCTATAGCAGGCTACTTTTGGTAGAACTTCCTGCTCTGGGAAATGTAAATGAATAGATTGAGAAGTGGTGTGTTTGTGTGTATGTCTGAAAATCAGCAGGACAAAAGAAGGACTAAATGGATTCTTATGGCTTGAGCAGAGGTGTAATAAAGCAAAGGAACTGACTTGAGGAAAGAAACAATTCCAGGAGGTAGTTAATAGGCTGGCCCATTGCGATACCAAGCCATGATCTCAACTCAGGAGCCAGAGCTGAGTAATGCACTTAGTGTTCTTTGGAGTTTCCTTTTGCTTTGAGGGGGGGGGGAGCCGAACATTAATGAACACAAAAGAAAAGCTATAGAAACAGGTTCCTGGTTGCTTGCAGAAGAACCAAATCAAAGCCTCTAAGACTTTGAAAGGTGGCCTTATGCTGCAAATTTAGATGGTGGTCTTTCCCTTTTGCTATAGCATAAATTACTCGTGCATGTTCCTGCTCCAGTGGTGCAAACATGGAAAGTATCACCGATCATCTTGGGAATTAAATGCTGGGGATCAAGGCAACATTCAACCCTTTGGTCTGCAAGCACAAGTATTCCAAAAACTGCCTTTCAGCTGAGGGTTATAGATGCAGTTATTTTGTTACTGCAGCTTCTAGTATGACCAATAATGTTTGAAGGGGTTGCTGTATAAAATGCTTTCATACACTATTATACCAGTAGTTGTATCACAATGAGTATAAAGAAAATTACTCATCACATCCTCAAACTTATAACTCTGTTGTTCTGAGAATAGCGTTATATATCTGGCCGGACAGCGCACTACGATAATAGAGTAGAGACAGCAATTAACTAACTGGACTCCCTAAAGGGGCCAATGGCTATGGGCAGATGAGCCCCTTTAGGTGGGGTGATGGCCCCCCTCAGTGGAGGAAATACCACTGGAAACCATCATATTGGGTCCAACAGCAAAATGAGTGGAGGATCCACCTTAAACAAATTCAAGCCAATGGCATTTTTCCTGCTTCATTGGAAAAAAAATGCATTCTCGGATACGAGTTGCAGTTGACGACAACGATATATAGATTGAGAAGCATTTCATTTTGCTACTCTCTATGTTGAATCCTTGTCTACTGTCTACCCCCAAAAATCATTCAAAGATACTAGTGGATTTCTATTTTTATCAAGACTCCAAGAACAGATTCATACTGAATTACTGGCTGGTCCAAAGCCAGCAACTAGCACAGAAGTGGTCTTTGGGTGAGGAAAAGTTTTAAGATTTTCAATATTTTGTGACATGATTGTCTCTGTTCTTTCCCCCCAATGCGGAGATTTAGGAGCATCAAATCCAGTGAATCCATAACAGTTAAAATTGTATCAAATCAATCCAACTTCATGATGCAGATATACCTGTTGTGTATAGTAAAGCTCAAACAGTGTCCCATCATGCTTCACATGTTGGAAGGCACAGATAGAGTCAAGTGGTCCTTTCCTAGTCCAGAAGGGGCTAAAGTAGTGTAGGCAACATATACAATCCAACTTGAAATTAATTGCACATTGATGCTGGTGACTGCATGGGATAATAAGGACTCATCCCATTTTGCAACTAAAAGTATTTTGGATCAGAAGCAATTTCTGAAAGAAGTCCAAATACCGCCCCAGGAATCTATTACTCATTCTTGGGAGAAAAGCCCACATTTGCCAGTTCCCCTTTTCATTTAGGTCAGAGACCAGCATAGCAAACAGTCTCAACAAGGATATTGCTCGTGGTCTGAGCAATTGAAATGGGCCCTCACCAATTAATCAAGAGCTTCAGTTGAATAATCGCCAATTAAATCGCTAAAGGATTATAGCCCGACAAATCACCATTCTCCACATGCCATTTCCACTGAATTCTATAATATTGATTTTAACCAATTAATTTGCTCTGTTAATTGGCTAGGAGCAATTTAACTGCAAAGTTTTTTATCAGTCTGCGTTGACTACAGAAGTTCCTGTAATGCAGTCTACTCCAGAGTTATGGTAAAGCTTGCACCCAGTTTCGTGTTCAGGGACATAACACCCAAGAAATTAGGTTCATGCTGCCTTAACCAGTCTCAAAACACCTATTAATGCCTATATTAAATTGAACCAAATTTTAAAATGAATTTAAATATGGAGATTTTTTTTAAAAAAATGCAGTTATGATCTGTATATTGTACTACAACCACATAAAAATCTCAATTAAGTCTCAAAAAAATCCTGCCCCTCTAAGCTCTGTTTCTTTCCAATAGCTTCTCTCCATCAGAGAACTTCATATGTCAGTCTCGACGCAAACTGGGGAAGAAAATGAAAGTCTTCCATTCCTTTTGAACAGAACTTGCCCAGGCATTCGATATGATGGAATGACTGTCACACCACACCTGTACAAACTCCACATGAATGAAGACTGTTGTGAACACTTCACCATGGAGAAGCTCTCCTTGTGTTCACATTGTCTCCCCTATCCCAGTGTAAATAGTTCCTCGATTTAGCATTTGTAGAAGAAGAACATGCCACAAGGCAGCTGGTTCGTTCTGAGCTTCAAACAGAACTACTCTTGAGGGGGGAAATCAAGACATCTCCATACTTGCTATTTAAAAAGGAAGTTGGAGCAGAAAGTCAAGCAACCTAGTTTAGTTTTCTAAACTTTGTATTTGGGAAGCCCATGTTTTCATTCTCCTTTCCTGCCAAAACAGCTGCCAAAGACATATTGGGCTTCATCCAGGTTTTTGTCTTATTTAAAACTAGCTGAGTGCCCAGCTGCACTCGGGTCCCATGGGTGCCATTGGCCAGGTATCTCTCTCTCTCTCTCTCTCACACACACACACACACACACACACACCCCACACACACCTAAGCCATTGCTCTCCATACACCAATACACACCCACACATGTTGCCCCGTCTCTTCCGTGATTGGCTGTGGTGTGCCGAGTTGTTTCTGGGAATTGAAGTTTTTTGTTTTGGTCCCATTTTGTGGGGTGCAGGGGCCCCTATTGTGGTCTGGACCCTGACGTTGACCTTCTCTGATGTGCCAGGTAAGTGTGTGCATAGTTTGGACAGGGACAGTTAAGGAGTGTGGATTTGTATTCAGGATCCACACGGGGACATATTTGCTTTATATATATAGATAGATAGATAGAAGATAGAGTCAATGAAATTAATGTCACAAGATGGGGGTGTCAATTTTTGGTATTTGATTCTCAGAAGCAAGATGGAAACATTTCAAAAGATGACAAGCATTTCTGTGTATTTGTGTGTGTGATGTGTTGCCTCTCTGCCCCAGTTATTTCATGCAAACAACCATATATTTTGCACAGGAAACTAAAAGGTTTGTATAGAAAAATTTGCATTCTGAGAATTTGCAGGGAGAGATAACCAGGTTACACATTTTTCACTGAAAAATATTCCAGGATTTTAAAACAGAAAAGAGTGCTTATCCTTTTGCTCTCTATAAGAAGTGAAAAATTCTGAGAGCAACTGCCTTATATTTTTCCACAGGATGCGTCCTTATTCATCAAGGATGAGACAAATTTGAAGTTATTCTTATATCTTATCTTAAATTACCACTGACTTTCATGACTTTGACTGTTAAAGTTCTCTTAACTTGATATTCTCATCATAGTTGTCAAGTATCCCTTATTGGCCGGGAAAACGCCTTTTTTTACCCTCTTTCCCACCGTCACCCCTTATTAATTAGACTGCAATGCCCTATTGCCGCCATTGGAGGGCAGGACAGGATAAGCATAGCTGTCAAGCATCTCTTATTTGCCAGGAAATTTCCCTTATTTCCATATCCAAAACTTGACAGGTATGATTCTCATATTCTTACTAACAGAGAAACAGAAATGCTATTGTGGGATTTTCTGTGTGTCAAAGTAATTAGTTTTGGATAACTCGATAGCAAAGTGGGAGGGGAATCAATTTTTCTCTACCTTAGGCAGCAAAATATTTTGGGCTTGACCTCACCGTTTTTAGCCATTTCAGGTTGTTGGTTTTTGTTGTTGTTTTTTTTGCTGTTAATGAAAATTGCAATGTCATGTGATGAATGTTAATATAATAGGTCTGATGTAATATTTCTCTCTCCCACATTTACTGCTAATATTTAGAAGGGGGAAACAACTGAGAGGAAACAATAATAAACAAGTATAGCAGAGAGTAAACAAAACAAAAAGACCAAAAAACAAAACTCTGTGGCACTTTAAAGACTAACTAATATATTTTAATATGTTAGAGTTTGTGGATCAAGTCTTCATTGGTACATGTTTCTGGCAGTAATAAGCAGACCAGTAAATGAGCTAGACTCTCTATCTCTTTACATTCACACAATGTGTTGTTGTCTACCTATATCCCATTTGAGCATGTTGGTCTTACATTCAGGCACTCCAACCCTCAGCCTGTTCAGGGTCCTCCAAGTGACATAAGGGAGGTTGAGGTCTTCAGCTATATCCTCCTTTAATGTTATTCTTCGTTTATAACTATTTAAATAATAATTTTATGGTGTCCAGTTGATTCCAACATATGGCAACCTTTTCTGGGATTTCCTTGATGTAGAGTTTTCAGAAGTGTCTCATTTCATTGTGAGTGCAGTAAAATCCCTACTTACGCAAAAAGTCCATTCTGTAGGCTTTTGCTTAAATCGTTTTTTTATGTAACTCGAAGCAAGCCCATAGGAAAAATGACATTTTTATGTAAATCAAAGCAAACCCATAGGGAAATGATTATTTTGCGTAACTTGAAGCAAACCCATAGGAAAAATCTTTATGTAACTCGAAGCAAACCCATGTGTAAATCGGGACATGGTTTTAGCACAAAATCATTATGTAAGTCGAATTTTATGTAACTCGAGGCATATGTAAGTCAGGGTTTTACTGTAGCTTTTACGAGCAAGATGTTCTTCCTAATGTTTAGATGAAATCTTTCCTGTAAATTTGAATCTTTTTAATGCATATCAGAGAGTAAACAAAAAAAAATACATTGTGCACTTTAAAGACTTAACTGCTGT
Source organism: Bradypodion pumilum (assembly GCA_035047305.1). Classification (NCBI taxonomy): domain Eukaryota; kingdom Metazoa; phylum Chordata; class Lepidosauria; order Squamata; family Chamaeleonidae; genus Bradypodion; species Bradypodion pumilum. Next base: position 8,160,108 of record JAWDJD010000016.1, on the reverse strand, counting down.
ATTTTAATGTTAACTTGTGTGGGTCAATTTGCCTTCACCGTGTGGCATGCTACCTGAAAATAATTTTATTTTGCATCTTGTAAAGGTTTCTATCCACAACACTGGTGCCAAGTCAAACTTGTTAGCATTTAAGGGTGCCACAAAACAGTTAGCACAGCTAGACAAACATGGCTTCCAACTCTCCTTGAAAAAAGTCACTGTAATATATTACTATGTCCTGTGGAATCTAGATTTCCTTCTTCAGTGCTCTTTAAAGTGGCAACCAGATAAGAGAAGATAAATATGAAATTTCTCGTAGACTGTCGGTCCACCTATTCAGGCTCTTCAGCTGAAGAGAATGGTAAATTATTTCTCAGTGCTAAGGATATTTATTAAATATCACCATTGACAGTCATATCTATTTTGTCTGGGTAAGCTGAGACCTCATTTTGTAATAGGTGTTGACAAGTCAGAAAAACAAATCAGTGTTTTTAGAAAAATAATAATAATGAAAGGGCTCATCTCTAGCCTCATTGGAATTGCCAGTGGTCCGTAAGTTGCTTTATTTTTAAAAAAATAAAAATGAAAAATAGAGTGGGAGTAAACAGCAAATTAGATCTCTTCCCCAATCAGGTAGTTTCATTAATCGTTAATCGCTTATATTTAATTACATAAATAATCATTTTTGTTTAGATTCACTTAGCAGCACATTGTAACTACTGTATCAAGGCGCCCTCTCTTGTTAAAACCTGGTTCTACAGCCATTTATGGAAACAGCCCTTCTCTGGCTTAAATCTGAGTTTTCTCAATCCTCCATTGTTGCCAAGTGGTTATTCCCTTGAGATAAACCAAATATTTGCCAAATCCAAAGGCAAAGGAAGAAGAAGAAGGGGGGAGAGAGATATCAAATGCTTGTGATTTCTGTCTGGTTAATTAAGATTAAAGACAATAACAGATAGGTATAGTTTTCGAAGAATTAGCCATGTTGCTCTGTGCAAGCAAAATAATAATAATTAAGAAATGAATAAACAAGAGGCCAAACCATTATGGTAAGGAGGTGGTCTTGATCCATGGAAGCTCACATCAAAATAAAGCAGTTAGCCTTTAAGGCAGGGGTGCCCAAACCTCTCGGGCCATGGGCCAGCCACGTGGGTCATGTGGTTCCTCCCACCAGAAGCAAAAGTAAAATGTGCCCATGCATGTGCAAAACACTGCCATGAATGCACCCACAGCTGTTATAAATGGGCATGATTAACTTCTGCTTCCGGGAGTGGTGATGGTGATGTGGGCCAGATCATACCTATCAACCTTCCCAGATTGGCCAGGATTTCCCGATTTTCGGTGCTGATTTGCACCATTTTCCGCCCCGCGCTGCCGAAACCCCGGAATTTGGCAGCAAGGGCGAGGAGGTACTGCACAGCACTTCTGCGCAGGTTGCGTTCTACGCATGCATAGAAGGGTTTTACGCTTGCGTAGAACCCTTCTACGCATGCGTAGAAGGCTATGCTTGCATAGAAGGGGGCTACACAAGCGTAAAACTTTTCTACACATGCGTAGAACGCAACTTGTGCAGAACCGATCTGCGCAGGTCCCAGATTCATCAGAGGTTGACAGGTATGGGCCAGATTATTGGGCACCACAGGCCATGTTTTGGGCACCCTTGCTTTAAGGTGACATAATGTTTTTGTCTCTTGTTTTGGTTTTTTTTTTGTTTTGATTTGTTTGTTTGTCTGATAGATATAGATATCAATTTTAGGAAACAAATAGCATTGGTAAGATAATAATAAAATAGTAAAGGAGCATCGAATGAAAACTGATCGAATTAACGTATGTAAATATACAGCTTGTGCTTTGAATAATCCAGATTTGTAATAACCAGGAGTGTTTCCTACAGATTTCAGACCATAAAAGTACTACTAGAAAATCTTGATTTCCTTCCTTTCCCTCCCCCCTTTTTTTGATTGTTCATTTTATAAATTGGAGCAAACAATGAATGAATTCAAGCCAACACTTTATTCTGACTAGAGTAGACCCATTGAATAAGCAAGATTAACGTCTCAGTGATTCAATATGTCTAGTCTAGCTGGACTTTGACAATAACAATGACAATGACAATAAAGATTTATCTATCTATCTATCTATATCTATCTTTATAAATGGATTCAGCTAAGGGAAGTAAAATTTCAAGAAGTAAAGGTTAGGAAATCATAGAATCATAGGACATATTTGAGAAGATCCCTCTTTTTTATTCATCTTTCCCTTGATATGCTTTTGACAATAGTGAAAATGTAAAGCTAGATCTCCCTTTACTTCTTCCTACCCTCCAAAGGGAAAATGAAAAATATTCTTAGACACCTGGGCTGCCTTCCCAGAGACCATTTTATCTAAGTGACCTTTCCCAAACAATTATACTTTCAGATTCCAGTGGGTTACATTAAGCAAATTGTTCCAAAAACTGGAGACTCCACATTAAATATGCAATTTATAGAGTTGAACAAGCCTAAGCCTTTTCCAGTTTTGAGAGGCATTGGATTATGTCAATTGCATTTTAACTGCATTGTATCAAGGAAGAATTAGTGGCTATGTTTGATCAAATCATTAGACCGGAAACTACCGTACTGCAATCCAGCCTTTAGCAGTTTAGCCATTTTACAAATCCCAGTAACTACTTACCCTCTGGGAATTAATTTGCTTGCGTTTTTTAAAAAATAGTATCGGAATGGGAGTCAGGGAGAAGAATCCAATTGTTGATTTACGCCTGTGTCAATGAAATGACCCAAATGGCAGTAGCAAATTGCTGCTCATTAATGAAGTGCTGATTGCAGTCCTGTCCACGTTGCCAACAATTTGTTCTGGCCGTTTCGTGTAAATCAGCGATCAGAATCTGGGCTATATTTTTGAAGCCGGGTCATCTAAATTTGGATGGATTTAGGAAAGCAAATATATATATTTTACTTGCCAAAGCAGATAAAATAGAACACACTCAAACAAGTATGCAAATGAATTTTCCCCAAAACATATGGAAATCAAATTTTGGACAATTTGGAATGTGTAAAACAAATAGTGTTGACTTACATATATTAGGAACCTTGGAAAATATTACATGATACAATTCAGCAAAAAAGCTGTTTCTCTAGAAACAAGAAACTGGTCCTTTTCAGTGGTGGCCCTGACTTTATGCAATGGGTTTCCATCATTTTATGGATTTTATGAAATATGTTTCCATCCATATCTGTTGGGCCCCATCCTTGCGTCTTTCCACAAGCTAGCATAAAGCTGAATTATACAGGGAGGCATTCAGGAGTTCGCTGTATCTGAGTTAATCCTGTTTTCTGCAGAAATTGTATCTTAATTTTGTCAATATCATTGTGTTTGAGTTATATATACTGTACTGTAGTGATCTAATACCTAACTGTTATTTGTTTAGTTGCTTATATTTTTATGTGTTGTATTAATGTGTATTGCCATTTGGATTTGGTAGGTAGATAGGTAGATAGGTAGGTAGATAGAAGGAGGGAAGGAAGGAAGGAAGGAAAGAAGGAAAGAAAGAAAGAAATTATGAAGAAGTTCTCAACAATAAGAGGTGCTCTAAGGGTGGAAGAGATGATCTTAGAGTTTTGATAGCTATTGACCCATTGTGTTTTATCTGTGGTTAGACTAGGTAACCTGTGAATCTTCCCATCACGACAGTTTGATGCCTAAAATCCAGTAGTAAGTCACAACTAGAGTAGCCCCATCTAATTAGTGAGGATTTGATCAGTTAATTCCATAAAATCCATAGATTGAATGGCCCTACCTTACTACTACTATTCATTTTAGCTTATGATTTTAAAACTCATATCCCTCTTTTTTCACAATTTGAAAATCTCTAGTCCTCACTGCTGCACAGGTTTACTTAAAAGTATGTAGATCTGTGATTGTGAGACATGGCACTCCAGCTGTTTTTGGACTTTTAATTCCCAGAAGTCCAAGTCCCTGTGAATCCATGCGTATGCACAGTAAACCCATTCGTTTGGATTCCCAGAGACTTGGGCTACTGGGAATTGAAGTTCTTGAATTGAAGTTCAAGAACAGCAGGAGTGCCAACGTTCACCATCACTGAGGTAGATGATGCTTGGGAAAATCTCAAAATCCAGAGAGTTGGCAAAATAAGTATATGGGCAAATTTCCTAATTTCATCTCTACATGAATACTGGCCTTTGTATGCAAATCTGTGTCCTCAACTGCCCTCCTTTCTGGTAGGTTATTTCCTTTTTTTAATTGATGCATAAGAGTGCCGTCAGGAGCCTCAACAGAGAGAAAATAAAAGGAGAACTCAGATAGTAACCTCGAATATGAAGAGTTTCACATTTCAGTTGTTAAAGAAGGTGCAATTTTTAATTCTCAGTGGTTGTGTGTGTGAGAGAGAGTGAGTGATTGAGAGAGAGAGAGACTTGTGCTGCATTTTGCTCAAAACGCAAGGTGTTTAAATGCTACTCAAGCATCTCTCAGGAATGCCTCCTTATTTACAAAAACATTTTTGAGGTGAGGGGGGCAAGCCTTTGCAAACTCTGCTGACACAAATCTTTTGCATTGCTTTATCAGGGATGCCCAAACCTTTCGGGCTGCAGGTTGGTCACATGGTTCAGGGGTGCCCTAACTATGGCCAGTGGGCTGGTCTGACCCCTGATGCCAATTCATCCAGCCTGCATCACCCTCATCGCTCCCAGAAGCGGAAGTAAAACATGCCCGCATTGGCGTGTTTTACTTCCGCTTCTGGGAGCGATGAGGATGGTGTGGGCTGGATGAATTGGCGTCGGGGACCGGATCATACCTGTCAAGCGCAGCTCCAGAGATTACGGGACCTGCGCAAAACATTTCTGCGCAGGGCCATTGTATGCATGCATAGAAGGCTTTTACGCATGTGTAGAACATTTCTGCGCAGAAGTTTTTGCGCAAGTCCATTCTACGCATGTGTAAAAGCCTTCTACACATGAGTACAACGGACCTACGCAGAAACGTTCAGCGCAGCTCAGTTCTACACGTGCGTAGAAGGCTTTTACACATGTGTAGAAGGCTTTTACGCATCCCCGTCTGCACAGAAGCCTTCTACGCATGCGTAAAAGCCTTCTACGCACGCGTAGAAGTGAGCTGCACAGAAAGGATGCGCAGTAATTCATTTTTCCCCCGCTGCCAAATTCTGGGGTAGCGGCAGCTCCGGGTGGGAAATGATGAAAATCGGTGCAAAAATGGGAAATCCCGGCCAATCCGGGATACTTCACAGGCATGGACTGGATCCAGCCCATGGGCCATAGTTTGGGCACCTCTGTACTAGCCGGTCCCTTCTACAGCATAATTGGCCACTAATGAACCTTTGTGAAGAGGAGGGAGGATTCTCTTCAAGTGAATTTGGGCCTCAACCTTGCGTCTTTGCTACTTGATCTGAAGTTGGAACACTGCCCTGGCAGAGGCAGTTGGGGAAAGGAGGAGAAAACATTATATGGTCATAAAAATTGCTTGGCAAATCTGTTGGCAACAAATGTTTCAGAGGCTGGAGATGAATTCCAGGAGACGTTATTAAGCGCCTCTCTGAGTTGTGATACGGGAGAAGGCCCAGGGTTTTGAGAAAACCGAGACGGATTCTGTTTTTTTGTGGTTAAGTCAGAACTGCTTGAACCTTGTTTACACCAAGGCATGCAAATCCCTTTTAACTCCCAAGTGACAAAATATGAATTCTTCAAACCAATTAAGAAGAGGTTTTGAGTACAGTAAAACCCCTACTTACGGGGGAGAAAGTCCATTCCATAGGCTTTTTCTTAAAACATTTTTTATGTAACTTGAAGCAAACCCATAGGAAAAAAAAAATTTTTATGTAACTCAAAGCAAACCCATAGGGAAAATGAAACTTTTATGTAAATTGAAGCAAACCCATAGAGAAATTAATTTTTACGTAACTCGAAGCAAACCCATAGGAAAAATGAAACTTTTATGTAAATCGAAGCAAACCCATAGGGAAATTAATTTTTATGTAACTCAAAGCAAACCCATAGGAAAAATGAAACTTTTATGTAAATCGAAGCAAACCCATAGAGAAATTAATTTTTACGTAACTCGAAGCAAACTTATAGGAAAAATGAAACTTTTATGTAAATCGAAGCAAACCCATAGGGAAATTAATTTTTATGTAACTCAAAGCAAACCCATAGGAAAAATGAAACTTTTATGTAAATCGAAGCAAACCCATAGGAAAAATTTTTTATGTAACTTGAAGCAAACCCATAGGAAAAATGAAACTTTTATGTAAATCGAAGCAAACCCATAGAGAAATTAATTTTTACGTAACTCAAAGCAAACACATAGGAAAAATGAAACTTTTATGTAAATCAAAGCAAACCCATAGAGAAATTAATTTTTAGGTAACTCGAAGCAAACCCATAGGAAAAAGAATCTTTATGTAACTCGAAGCAAACCCATAGGAAACCGTGTAAATCAGGACATGGTTTTAGCACAAAATCATTATGTAAGTTGAATTTTATGTAACTCGGGGCATTTGTAAGTCGGGGTTTTACTGTATTTGGAAGTCAGGGAACTGGGCATTTGCAAAGACAGTATACTTGTGCTTTGGGGCCTTTTACTCAAACTAAAGTGGCCATGTTTATGGGGAATAGACATGTACCGGGAAGAAAATAACTTTTCCCATTGATTTAATCAACACAAACCTTTTAATATCTTTTTCTCCTCTCCTTCGTTTTAACAATGTTGTAAGTCTCCTACCGCCACAGTATTGGAAGCAAAACAAGAGAACATGATAACTAGCTAGGCAGGCAAATGGAGAAATAGATAGCTAGTCAAACAGATAGTGATGAAAATAAATACTGTGCTTGAAACAGCAAGGTGGGCTTTACATTGAAGTAAAAATGCTCAATATAATCTTTCTAAAAAATCTATTGCAAATATTCAAAGTTACAGCCATTGCTGACAATTTGCTCAATGTATTTCCACATAGCTTATTAAGAGGTCTGTCTGTCTATTTCTTCATTATAGTTTAAGATAATATTTTATGATTTAATCTACCAGGCAGAAATATTGCAAAATTAAAAGGATCTAAATGGAAGCATTATACAGATGAAACTCAGAAAATTAGTATATCGTGCAAATGTTCATTCATTTCACTTAAACGGTGAAACAAATATATGAGATAGACTCACTCCATGCAAAGCGAGAGATGTCATGCCTTATTTGTTATAATTTTGGCGTACAGCGTACATGAGATTATTGATGATTATGGGGCACATGAGATTGGGGGGTTGGGGTTTTCATAAACTGTAAGCCATAAGCATCAATATTATAACAAAGTAAGACTTGAACTATCTCACTTTGCATGTAATGAGTCTATCTCATATATTTGTTTCACCTTTTAAATTGCATTACTGGACTGAATGAACATTTGCATGATATTCTAATTTTCTGAGTTTCACCTATATTTTAAATCAAGAAAAATTCACAAAGAACCACCCCTGTGACATCACAAAGGACCTCCATTATGACATCCACCACATGGCACTTTCTGGTGTGGTGGAGGCGATGGAGGCCTGCATGAAATTGTGCAGCAGGCCACATCTGGCCTATGGGCGACAGGTTGAGAATCCCTGATTTAAGCAGCAACAGGAATCTTAGATTCTTAGTAGAAAATGTTACAGTTTTGAATTTCTGGTAAATTTCCCTTTATCAGTGGAGTAGAATTGCAGAGACCAACAGTGCAGAATGACTACAAATCTCTAAGAGTCCATCCCTTTCCCAATAACTAGCACTCACAGTATCAATAATTCACTCTGAATTATTTGTAGGAGAAATAATAAAAATGATTGATTAGTTAAAGCGGAGATTCTCAACCTGTGGCCCGCGGCACCATTTCATGTGCCCCCAATGCCTCTACCACACCTGGGAGTGCCATGTGGTGGAGGAAGGGCAAAGTGGCCATCTGGCCCCTGAAGCTGTCTGAGGGACCGTGTCCCAGCCCCCGCCTTTAAAAGGTTGAGAACCCCTGATGTACAGTTACTTAGCATAATCGATGTGTACATGTTGCTTTCTTTACTGCACTCCTGCAAGCAACTAAGTCTGGGGATTCCCAACCTATTCCCACCATTTCATGTGCCCCCCACCCCTCCAAAGCGGCTAAGACGCTGACTGGAAGGCGGGAAGTCACCAGCTTGATTCCTGAGTACTGCAGGACAGAATGAGCTCCCGTCTTTGTCCCAGCTCCAGTCAACCTAGCAGTTCGAAAGCAAGAAATTGCAAGGAGATAAATAGGGACGACTTGGGTGGGAAGGTAAACAGCATTCTATGCATTCTGGTTTCTAGTCATGCCTGCCACATGACCATGGAAACAGACAGCGCTGGCTCTTCGGCTTTGAAACAGATGATTACTGAACCCTAGAGTCAGATACGACTGGCTTCCGAGCAAGGGAAACCTTTACCTTTACCTAACTCATAAAGGGAGAGATTTATCAAGCAGGTTTATGACGTAAATAAAATGGTACCCCATTTTCCCACCATATTTGGAAACAATGTCTAGGGAAGAATCTCTTCTGAAGATGATTTTAATGTGCAAAAGAGAGGAGGAGTGGTCTTTTAGATATCCTAGCCCTAAGCCATATATATTTAATGGAAACATTTGGGCAGTTCAATACATTGATCATTTTCCGCTGAACCTTCACCCTGATAACGCTGGTACCATTTAAATGCTAATGTCATTTTGAAAAAGAACAACAACTACATCAGTGACAGGGGCTTGAAAGTAATGGTGAGAAGACTTCATGTAAATCTAACGTATTAATTTACTTCCCACACTGTTTAGTGTGCATTATCATTCCTCTAGTATAATCAGAGCTAACAGCGGACCCTGGAAAAATTTGCTAGCTAAAGAAACTACCTAGTCCAGAATAATAGCCAGTAAAGAAATGAACAGGATGCAATCCAACAAAATATATTCATTCATTCATTCATTCATTCACATTTGTACCATACCCTTTTGATGCAAACACCACTCAAAATCTTGAGGGCTGCCTTTTGCCTGGAATCAGGTTCTTTCCCCCACTAAATAAAACAAAGTATGTTCTCAGTTTGGTATTTTCCCTTCTTCAGTTCATGGGGAAAATTCTCTTTAAAGCCCTATTCAGAAGTCACTATTCCAAGAGAACATCATTCTAAGCCCATCTTCAAATATTTTAATGTATAGGAAAAGATGCTTCTTTAGAACCGGCGGCTGCAACTTGTATCCGAGAATACATTTTTTCCTGAAGCAGGAAAAATGCCGCTGGCATGAATTTGTTTAAGGTGGATCCCAGCTTGCCATGAAGTGACCCACACACTATGATCATGGAGCCATTTCCTGTGGTACATATGAAATTAGATATGCAGGATTTAACACCAGGACTGCAATGGACTGCCGCAGCCTTGAGGATGTGGACAAGGTGCGCCTTCCCAGCCAGTCCATCTGGCATGGCCTCTTCCGCCTCCATGACCATTGGGAATCAGAGGTCCTCCTCTGCTCATTTTGCCATTGGGCCCAATACAATGGTTTCCAGTGGCATTTCCTCCACTAAGGGGACCATCACCCCACCTAAAGGGGCTCATTCGTCCGTAGCCATTGGCCCCTTTATGGAGTCAGGTTATGTACCACCACCGAACGAGTCGCTGACTGTACGGTCTACTCCATTACCGTAGTGGGATGTCTGGCCAGACATGGAACAGCTGTTTAAACATGGATGCTCTTACGTGAAACTAGACCCTCGTCACTCCTTAAAGCACAGGGAGGCTAAGCAGGATGGTGATACCTGAAGAGGTCTTAAGAGGGAACCCAAATTGGGCAATGTGGTGTCATTAATTTGCTCAAAGATTTATATTGTATATCATAAAGGTAAAGGTTTCCCTTGCTCGAAAGCCAGTCGCATCTGACTCTAGGGTTCAGTGCTCATCTCTGTTTCAAAGCCAAAGAGCCAGCGCCATCTGCTTCTGCAGACGTTTCCGTGGTCATGTGGCAGGCATGACTAGACACGGGAGCGCACAGAACGCTGTTTCCTTCCCACTGAAGTGGTCCCTATTTATCTACTTGCAATTTCTTACTTTCGAACTGCTAGGTATATCATCCTCACCCCCTTTTTTACATAGAAAGGGGGGAAAATAATGTCTTGGTAATGACCTTGTTTAATTGTGCCAGCTTTCTCTGACCTTCGCTGCTTCAGGATGCTGTTTAATTTGGTCTAATTACATCCCCGTCTGACAGAATCTTGGACCGGGTTTGAAGCTTTTAGGTAACTTTGGTCCTGGAGAAACAGCTCTAGTATCTATGGGGGAAAAATTTATCTTTCTTTCTCTCTGTATGTATGTATATCAAAAAAGTATGTTGTTTTTTCATTCTGCCAAATGCAAACCGTATGTTAACAGGCAGAAAGATTTGTGCTACATCCTCATATAAAATGGGAAGACGCATCAAGATATCCCAGCCATAAGCTATTTTTGAGCTTTTATGGATGAAAGCCAGAACCTCACATTGAGGTTGGTTTTTTTATTAAAAAAACTAGAACCTAGATATGGTTTTGTGTGATGGAGGCGGGGAAAGATGTAGTGCTTTGTTGGGTGGGCGAGGGTCGTTCAAAACAGATTAAGACTTGCTTTTATAAATCAGATATTTTTTTAAAAAAAGTGGTGTTTCCCCCCTCATCTCCAAAGCAGCTTAAATCTGTTTAGTTATGGTACTACAAAATGCCAGCTGGGGAGAAATCTTGCTAAATTAACACCTCCTCATCAAGATGGGCTGTTCTAACCTTCTAAGATAGCCTGTTGAGAGGTGGGTAACCTTCATGAAACTTTTCAACTTCACTCAAGAATGAGAGGTGTGTTGTTTGTTAAGAATGGAGGCGTTTGCAATTTGTGCAAAATCGTTTGCGATTTGTGCAAAATTCTTCTGCTCAAAACTCTTGTCTTTAAGAAGCAAAACAGACAGACAAGCAAGTAAAGAATGACTGTCTGACTGATGGATAGATGCAAATAACATATCCTAAGAACATAAGAACAGCCTTGCTGGAACAGGCCACAGCCCATCCAGTCCAGTCCTTAAGTATCCATAATTATATCCATTGATACTCTTGTCCTCCATGAACTTGTCTAATCCTTTCTTAAAGCTGTCAAGACTGATAGCTGTCACCACTTCTTCTGGCAGGGAGTTCCATAGACCAGTAATCCTCTGGGTGAAAAAGTACTTTCTCTTATTTGTTTGAGAACTAGTACCCAAAAGTTTCATGGAGTGTCCCCTAGTTCTAGTGTTATGTGATAGGGAAAACAGTTTTTCCTTATCTACTTTGTCCACACCGTGCATGATTTTATAAATTTCAATCAGGTCACCTCTTAGACGTCGTCGTTCAAGAGTGAAGAGGCCCAACCGTTGCAGCCTCAGATGGTAAGGAAGGTGTTCCAGTCCCCTAATCATTCTGGTTGCCCTCCTCTGCACTTTTTCCAGCTCCATAATATCCTTCTGGAGGTATGGCGACCAGAACTGTACACAGTATTCCAGATGGGGCCTCACCATAGATTTATAAAGAGGCAAAATGACACTTGCTGACTTATGTTCTATACCCTTCCTAATGATCCCTAGCATTGAGTTTGCTTTTTTCACTGCTGAGGCACACTGGGTTGACACCTTCATTGAGTTGTCCACCAGGACACCAAGGTCCCTTTCCTGGTTTGTCGCAGAGAGTTCAGACCCCATCAGTTTATAAGTGTAATTGGGGTTCTTTGCCCCAACATGCATCACTCTGCACTTACTAATGTTGAAACTCATTTGCCACTGTTTTGCCCACTCCCCCAGTGTCGAGAGATCCCTCTGAAGCTCCTCACAATCTCTCACAGTTTTCACTACCCTGTATAATTTAGTGTCGTCAGCAAATTTGGCTACCTTGCTTTTTACTCCTACCTCTAGATCATTTATGAAGAGGTTGAAAAGCAGGGGTCCCAGTACTGAACCTTGGGGGACCCCACTCTTTACTTCCCTCCACTTGGAGAAGTGTCCATTTAGTGCTACCCTCTGTTTCCTGTCCCTTAGCCAGTTGCTGATCCAGGACAAGACCTGTCCCTTTATTCCATGGCTGGTAAGTTTATTCAAGAGCCTTTGGTGTGGGACCTTGTCAAAAGCCTTCTGAAAGTCCAGATAAACAATGTCAACTGGATCCCCCTTATCCACATGCTTGTTGACACTCTCAAAAAATTCCAACAGATTAGTGAGGCATGATTTGCCCTTGCAAAAGCCATGTTGGCTCTCCTTTAGCAGCGCCTTCTCTTCTATGTGCCTATTAATTCTATCTTTTAGGATGGTTTCCATCACTTTACCTGGGACACATGTCAAACTGACAGGTCGGTAATTTCCTGGATCCCCCCTGGATCCTTTTTTGAAAATTGGTGTTACATTCGCTACCTTCCAGTCATCAGGCACAAAGCCTGATTTGAGGGAAAGATTATATATTTTGGCTAGGAGATCAGCAATTTCATCTTTAAGTTCCCTGAGAACTCGTGGATGGATGCCATCTGGTCCTGGGGATTTGTTAGTGTTTAGTTTAACAAGACATGCAAGGACCTCCTCCCTGGTTATTTCTATCTTGCTTAATTCTTCGGTTTCCCTCCCTACGAAGATAGGCTCTGTTTTGGGCATGTGGTCTCTGTCTTCTTCAGTGAATACTGAAGCAAAGAATTCATTGAGTCTCTCTGCAATCTCTGTTTCCTCTTTAATAACCCCTTGCCTTCCATTGTCATCTAATGGTCCAATGGCCTTCCTAGTTGGGTTCTTACTTCTAATGTACTTAAAGAAGTCTTTGTTATTTCTCTGAGTATTTTTAGCTATACGCTCCTCAAAGTCTTGCTTTGCTTTCCTGATTGTTGCCTTGCATTTGTTCTGCCAGAATTTATGTTTCTGCCTGCTGTTCTCATTCGGACAAGCCTTCCATCTTCTAAATGAGCTTTTCTTGCTCTTGATCACTTCCCGAACAGCTCCTGTAAGCCACATCGGAGTCCTCTTGGACCTGGCAGTGCCCTTTTTCCTTTTAGGTATGCATTCCAATTGAGCCTCTGTTATTGTTTTTGTAAACAGCCTCCATGCCTCTTGGAGTGTTTGGACTCTCTCAATTTTCCCTTTCAGCTTCTTTTTTACTAGTTTCCTCAACTTTGGGAAATTTCCTTTTTGAAAATTTAAGGTCTCTGTGATAGATTTTATCAGTGACTTGCGGTCTATGATCAAGTTAAACATAATTGAGTTGTGGTCACTGTTCCCTATTGGATCAGTCACATTAACATCTTGCACCAGATCCTGAGTATTACTCAGGATCAAGTCAAGGATTCTTGTACCTCTAGTTGGGTCTTCAACCATCTGTCCCAGGGAACAATCATTTAGCATATCTAGGAACTTTACCTCTTTATCATGTGCTGAACAACAGTTCACCCAGTCTATGTGAGGGTAATTGAAGTCCCCCATTATAACCAGGCTTCCCTTCTTGGATGCCTCCTTTACAACATTCTCCAACTGCCAGTCACCCTCAAGAGTTTGGGTCGGAGGCCGATAGTATATGCCTACTGTTAGACCATCGTGGCCTGGTACTCTTACCCACAGAGCTTCTAATGGTGACTCTAAATCACCTAGATATTCCAATTCATACGATTTTATCACTTCGTTGACATACAAGGCTACACCACCTCCTGTTTGCCCCTTCCTATCCTTCCTGTATAGTTTGTAGCCTGGGATAACTGTATCCCATTGGTTATCATCCGTCCACCAGGTTTCAGTGATACCAATAATATCAATATTCTTATCTATTGCTAAGTATTCCAGCTCCCCTATTTTGTTCCGGAGGCTTCTGGCATTTGTATACAAGCATTTATATATGCTTTTCTGACACAGTCTTTTGAGTCCAGTTGCATTGTTAGACTGCCTCTTGCATCCTTCTGCTAGAATGCTAGTGACTAGCTCCTCGCTCTGCTCAGTAATTTTTCCTAACCATCTAGCTTTAAAGCAACCATGGAAAAGGGGAGGGAATTTTTCCTATTTCAGCTACTCAATTCAGCACACTTTATGATAGGTCGCCACAATAATGCTACACTATGGTGAACAGTAATGCTACACAACCTGACGCACAGAGTCTTGGGGAGAAAGAATGGTAGGGGTGTTTTCCACCATTTTGCTAGGCGGGTTATGTGCCTAAGCTGCCATTTTCGGGAGAATATGTTTTTAATGTAGTTTTAGGTTTAAAAAAAAGGGTCAAACGCTGAGCTTGATGGGTCTGCAGATTAGCAGTTCAAGACCCAAATGTTGCACAGTGGAGTGAGGTCCCGTCTCTGTCCTAGCTCCTGCCAAACTAGCAGTTCAAAAGCAAGAAATTGCAAATAGATAAAGAGGTGACACTTCAGTAGGAAGGTAACAGAGTTCTGTGTATTCCAATGTCTAGTCATGCCTCCCACAAGCTTGTTTGTTGTAGATCCAGATCTTAGGAAGGAGATTTTTATTTTTATTTTTCGAGATTAGAAAGAATATACTAGGAGTCACATTTGGTCAGCAGGGGAATGGACTGCCTTGGAGAGTAATGTACTCTTCCTTCACTCAAAGTTTCTAAGCAGTGTTTAGATGCCTATCTGTCTGGGACGCTTTAGCTGTGGATTTCCTGCTTTTTCAGGGGGTGGAACTGATGGCAGTCAAGAAGATCCTGGCTTAGTGGTTAAGATGCTGGACTTGATGACTGGAAGGTCAGCAGGCCAACAGTTCCAAACCAGAGTGCTGCACCGATGGCGTGAGCTACCGGCTCTGTCCCAGCTTCTGCTAACCTAGCCGTTTGAAAGCAAGAAATTGCAAGTAGCTAAAGAGGTGCCGCTTCAGCAGGAAAGGTAACAGCATCATGCCACATTGACCCCCAGAATGTCTGCAGACACAGACAGCTCTGGCTCTTTGGCTATGAACAGAAATGAACACTGAACGCTAGAGTTGGATATGAATTGCTTTCGAGCATGGGCGACCTTCACCTTTACTTGAGAACTTTTTCAGCTCTACTGTTCTATGACTCTATGCATCCAAGGGGTCATCTTTGCTGCTCAATGGCACCAAGTCCCTAACTGTGTAGGCCAGGGGTTCCCAACCTAAGGCCCATGGGCCGGATCTGGCCTGCTGCACTATTTCATGTGGGACCATCCTCCACCCCTCCAAGGGCATTCAAGAAACAAAATGGCAACCCCTTTGAAGCTGTTGGGACAAAATGCCCACCCCCACCACCATTCAGGCAGGGCAAAATGGCCATCCAGCCCCTGAAGCTGACTTAAACCCCTGGTGTAAGCCAATTGAAGCAGCCATGAAGCCGGGAGGCTTCAGCAAAGCAGTTGCACATTTCAAAAATATTGTATCATTTTAAAATGTTAGGCTGCCGAAACTGGATAGCTCAGACTGAAGTCTGGCAAAGAATGCAGCCCTGTGTCTGGAGAGACAACAGGCAAACCCCTTGCACCCCAAATTCCCTAGAGCAGTCTTTCACAGAGTGACAGTTACGGAAATTAGCAGCATACACATTCATACTGATCATTCATCAGTCATCTTATTAGCTGTCTTAGCCATTCTGTAAGGACCTGGGCAGCTGCAGAAGGCCTTCTTCGACCCAGACGTCGGGGGGGGGGGGGGGGGGATGATGATTTGGAGAATCTTCTGAACGGTTCTTAAGGTGGAACTTCTTTCTGCCATTCATTCAAAACCCATTTGATCATTAGACCTTAGCAGAGAAGGTGAATGTCATGTATCAGACCATAAAAACACGAATATCTTTCAATCAGTTCAGCAATTTTTGGACAAGAATCTAACCAAAACCAGGAACTATTTTGTTTCTCAGATGAAAAGTAATCAAAAACAGTCAAATGTGATCATGTGGCAGGCATGCTTAGATGCATATACCTTTCCCACCAAAGCAGTAGCTATTTATCTACTTGCAATTTCTTGCTTTTGAACTGCTGGGTTGGGAGTTGCTGGAATGGACGATGGGAGCTCACTCCATCACGCAGCACTCAGGTCTCAAACTGTTGACCTGCCAACCTTCTGGTCATCAAGCTCAGCATCTTAACCACTAAGCCAACATGACCCTTTCAGCTTTAGTACAGTGCAAATGAATTGGTGGCTCTATTATCTTGTAGAACAAAAAGAATCTCTAAACAAATGTTTACTTTTTTTTGAGCAGATTTTTGGAATACAAGTGGTAAAGGAAAGAAATCTATATATATAAAACAGAGGTGAGGTCTTGTATGCTATCCATACAAATCCACATCCCTGCACCAATCGTGCTGTAACTTGGCACATGCCTACCTTGCGGGAGCGAGATCACCACTGCAGGGGTCCAGCAGCCCATGGCGGGGTGTGTGAACCCAAAAATGGGATGAAAAGGGGTCACCCCCACTGCCGGGTCTTCAAACACAGGGAAAGGCGGCAGTGTGCATGCACAGAAGACCACGCGTGCGCGGAAGACTATGTGCATGCCCAGCAGCATAACTGCCATTTGAGGCAGCATTCACGACGGCACACGTGCATATGTCCACGCACACTCCCAGCAGGCTAACCGCCAATCTGGCCAGTGCCCAGGGCAGTGTTGGCGGGACAGGTGGCAGGTCACAAGGGGGGCACCCCCACCAATGGGACTAAACACACTGGGAAAGTCAAGGCAGTGTACGCAGTGGGGCACACATCACAAAGGAGGTGCCCCCACCACCGGGACTAAACACACAAGGAAAGTCGAGGCAGTGTGTATGGCAGGGCACATGCATACATCACCACGTGCCCATCTGCCATTCCAGCCAGTGCCTGGAGCAGCGCCTGAGGCAACAGCGGTCACAATATGGCCATTGGCGGGAGAGGCGGTAGTGTGGGCAAGTGACAGCAGCCTCGACTCAACCACAGTATGCCCACACATGTCAATGTGTGCATGCATGTATGCAGGGGAAGAGTCAGGGTCAGTGTGTGTCGGGGGTGTGTGTGTGTGTGCTACCACTGTAAATAAATAAACGGACCCCAGGCAAGGCCGGGTAATCAGTTAGTATATTATATTTCCCTCTCCTACACAGATGTAATGTCTCAGAAAGAAACCAAAATTAAGACTTTTCCAAGATCAAAAAAACATTGCATTTGGATTATAGTAATTCTTTATGAGCTTGTTGAGGGATCTACTTTTTAAAATTGAAAGAAATCAAGTGTAACGTTGAAATTTCATCTTTGCAAACTGTATGGCAGATGCAAAAAGGTGCCTTTGTGGTTCTACAGCATGGGTGCCCAAACGATGGCCCATGGGCCAGACCCAGCCCATGGCGCCAAATCATCTGGCCTGTTCCACCTGTGACTCTAGTGGAAGTAAAACGCACCCATACATTCGCAAAATGCTGCCGTAAATGACCTGCAGCTCTCGTAAACGTGTTTATGACAGCCACAGGTGTATTTACTGCAGCATTTTGCACATACACGGGCATTTTACTTCCACTTCCAGTGGGAGGAACCATGCAACCAGCATGCTCAACTATGTGACCGGCCTGCAGCCTGAAAAGTTTGGGCACCCCTATTCTACAGAGTGAGAAAAAGATGGGTGCAAGCCATATATTTAAAGGAAGGGGTGGTGGAGACTTGAAACAACAAACAGATTTCCAACTTTGGAAGCTAGCTCTTCCTGCCCTCTCCACCTTAAGAGGGGCTGGAGAGATAATGCTTGGGGAAAGAAGAGGCACATTTCTGGCTGGTTTGTTATCTCTTTGGCTGAACTGTGTTCCTCATGTGTTGAAAGCAATACTTCTTTAACAAGTATGATAGAAATAACCTTCACTCTTGACTGCTCTGTCTTTCAGAGTTTAACGGCTAGATGAAAACAGCCGGCTTTTTCCTCCCCCTACTGCTTATTAGATTATCTTATAATGAGACGGAGAAAGCAAAGAATGTTTCTTGGTCAGATAGGCCTTGGAAGGGTTTAAGAATCCAGCATGAGATCCAGTGGAGATCATAGCAGGTCAGGAAGAGACTGGGGTGGCTCAGTGGTTAAGAATCTCGCCTTGTTAGCTGGAAGACTGGCAAGTTGACAGTTTGAGACCTGAGTACTTCATAACAGATTGAGCACCCATCTCTGTCCAAGCTCCTGCCAATCTAGCAGTTGGAAAGCAAGAAATTGCAAGTAGATAAATAGGTAGCGCTTCAGTGGGAAGGTAATCAGTGTTCCATGCACTCCAGTGTCTAGTCATGCCTGCCACATGTCCAGAAAAGTGTCTGCAGATGCAGACAGCTATAAACAGAGATGAGCACTGAACCTTAGAGTCAGATATGACTGGCTTTCGAGCAATGGTGACTAGCTGGATACTAGCTGATTACCCAGCCTTGCTTGTTTTTTTTCCTTAAAGGAAGTATAGTTTCTTCAGCGGCGGTGTCTCCGGCCCGTAAACTTAAAGTTCTGTCAAGCTGCGGCCTGCTTTCACTCTAGAAATGAGGGCACGGTTTGAATTTTCTGGCCAGACAGAATTGTTAGTTTATGGGCCTGAGACGCCACCGCTGAAGAAAGCTTTACTGGCGGTAAATTCAACCTTGTGTCAAGCTGCATCTTCCTTCCTTCAACGAAAGGAGGCCGTGGCTTGACAAAACTTTAAGTTTACAAGCCAAGGATGCTGCAGGGTGGAAAATTCGAACCGCTATCAAGCCGTGTCCTCCTTCCTTCGTTCCCTACTCATAAACGTCGCCCTCTGTGGCCTTTGTCACTTTTATGCTGTACTGTCAAGAAAGCCTGGAAACCGTTCTGTCAGTAAGTTCTCCTGAAGGAAAAGCGCGTCTGCGTTGGCTGCATTGGCTGCGTTGGGATTGATTAGGGAAAATGGAGGCTATGGTGCACGTGCGCCGTACTGGTGTTTCATTGCCTTTTCTCCTGTCGGTGGGGATGTTCCCTTTGCACCCCACTTTGGGGGGCATAAACCCCCAATTGGGTTTTGTGACCCCCACAGTGCTACTCTCACAAGCCCAAGGAATGTATGTGCCAAATTTCAGTAACATTGGTCCAGGGGTGTGGGTTCCTTTAGAGCACATACAAACCCACCCCTCCGTTTTATAGATATAGATGGTACAAACCAGTCCATTCAAACAGCAAGAATTTTTTTTTTTTACTGAACATTAGGAAGAAAAATCCTGCAGTCGAACAGACTGCCTGAGCAAGTGCAGCAACTTCTTTCTTAGATGTTTTCAAACAGAGATTGCATAACTCATAACTCATCTCTTCTTAATAGGAAGCTGTCATATTACTGAGTCACATCCTACATCTAGCCAACTATTGATGTCTGAGCTCCTTTCCAACCTAGTGCATCTCCAAATCCTTTTATTTTGAAAATAAAATCCTAAACTTTAAAGAAGGAAACACTGACATTTTCAACAAAGGCCTTGTTTCGGGATGCCTGTTAAACAGGGTCTGTTAAAGCCAGGTCGCTATTCTCCATTCTGAGCTACAAAATTATTGTAATCAGCGCCTTCAAAGATTTGCATCTCTCCAATGAACTTGCCGATGGAGGTATAATGAAACCTTCTAAAATTGCCACGGATGCTGGTTTTGATAATAGTCTGTGGCTAAAGATTGCATTAATAGCCATGGAGTGATTCATCCATCTATGAAACAGGACAAGGTATTAATAAAAAGGACTGCAGCGCCCTAGGGCGAAGCTTAGACATGGAGCTGATCAGAAGCTCTGAACTTTGATGTGAGGTGGTTAAAATATAATTCCATTATTCTTTCATGAATAAAAGGATTTGGGTAAGTAAACCACAAAGTGCTGATCATGGTGTAATAGGCATGCATGAAGTTTTATGAGTTTCATTGGCAGCAGGCAATGGGGGTCTCAGACCATATTATAGCTCCAAACAGATTTTTGCATTTTCTTCCCCTCCCTCCATTTTCCCTTCCCACACCTTAATGAAGAAGCTTGACTATGGAGACTAAAGATATAATAAACACTTGCAAATTTTCTCACTCTCAACAACAGTAAAAAAAAAAGTGTGGGGGGTGACTAGGTACATTAAGACGCCTTCCTTTAAAAACAAATCAATTGCTACATAATTTTTCTTGCTCCTTCGTTCATAGAAAACGAGATTTTTTTTGGCACTCCACATATTTTATATTGGGCAAAAAAAAATTATTTGTGAAAAATGCACAAGAGCATTCTCCATGTGAAAAAGAAATGAGCCAAGATTTACATCCCTGCTAGACACAGAATTTGGATTGCAGATATATCTTTTCTGCAATGGTATTTGGAAACAAAAAAACCCAGCTATTATCCACCAGGAACAAATGTCATAATCGACTTATCAGAATATTAACTTTTTATTTGGTTCATATCCTGATAGAGACTTTCTTAAATTTTCAGATGAAACAGAAAAAAAAAGATCTGAAGGCTAAACATAATTTTTACCCCAGTTAGAGTAGACCTATTCATTCTCGGTGAGTCCACTCAAACCGGTATCGATTTATCCCCCAGGACTTTTCAAAGTCTGGGTTTGTTTTCATTAGTATTCTGACATGATCGGCACCTCATTTTGTCGTTCTTAATAAGCAAAATGGCAGCATAATGCAATCGAGTTTGCAATACAGTCCTGCCCATAATATCTCTTAATTTATCCAGTGTTAACTGCTGAGAATACTGTATTGTTGGGTCCATTTTAAAAAAAAACCTGAAAATAACAAAAATTTAAATCACAAGTTTCTGCTTCAGTCCCAAATTTCACCCTCTTCAGAAGACTGTTGGAACTGTAGTTGCATGCGCATTTGAGAAATCATTTTTAAGGAGACAGCTAAAGACAAAAAGCAGGCTCTGATATAGAGAGCAAAAGCAGATAGGAAGCAGGATTGCCACTAGATTGCACAAGGGAACACCTTACATATTAAATTTAAATAGTCAAATATAAAAATCTGCAGTGACATTATCTAAAGACTTAAAAGACAATGTTTAATGTTGATGTTTTAGATGACTGCACATTTTAAAAACCAGTAAGATTAAACTAAAAATATTAACCTACCACTGAAGTTCTGTAAGAAATCGACTATTTAAGGAATACAATAGTCCTAGATATTTATTTATTTATTAATTTAACTGTCAAATTTATATGCCACTCACTTGGCCAAAGCCGACTCAGGGATATCATTGTTCATGCATAAAACAAAGCTTCTTAATTAGTCAATGAAAAAAAACATGCTTTTTTTAAAAAAAGATAGCAACATATTACATAATTAATGAATTTGTGGGGAAAAAGCAAATTGACAGATTTGACAGCCCTTAATAAATTGATATGGGCACAGACAAACTGCTGCAGTTCATCTCTGGATTGTAACTGACAGATCAAAATCTAGGAACATGAGAAGCCTCCAGACCAGGGGTGAGCAAACATTTCGGGCCATGGGCCAGTCACGTAGTTCCTCCCACTGGAAGTGAAAATAAAACGTGCCCACAAAACACTGTCGTAAATGCACGAGTGGCTGTCGTAAACGCATTTACAACAGCCATGGGTCCATTTACGACAGCATTTTGCGTATGCGTGGGTGTGTTTTACTTCTGCTTCTGGAGTGGCAGAAGGCAGCATGGGCCAGATGATTTGGCATTGTGGGCTGTAGTTTGGCCACCCCTGATCAAGACAAAGCATTTGTCAATGTAGCTTCATACCATCAACTCTAGTGTTTCTTAGGGCTTCTGGAGATGTCCTGTATTCTCTGGTGGTCTCCCATTTCTGATAACCATCAGAACAGAGCCTGCCATAATGACTAGACTGGTGGAGCACCAAAGTATGTAGAATTATTACAGCTACTTTGTGTTAAGAAATGGCACATGGTACTAAAAAAAATGTATTGGTGAAGGAGGAAAGGACCCTTGAGTTGCCATTAGGGAGAGAAATATTGACATTACTTTTGTTAGACAATGTTATAGCAAATTGCTTGTCATTGCGCATTTGGCACATACACAATCATGAGTTGGCGGCATTGGAGTCGTGTTGCGAGAGAGGAGAAGCTTCCAGGAGCCTCTCTTGGGAAGCTCTGGGAATGAACTTCCCTTTCTCGGCGCAACA
The DNA here is from genome assembly GCA_035047305.1 of Bradypodion pumilum. Classification (NCBI taxonomy): domain Eukaryota; kingdom Metazoa; phylum Chordata; class Lepidosauria; order Squamata; family Chamaeleonidae; genus Bradypodion; species Bradypodion pumilum. The sequence goes on along the minus strand of JAWDJD010000016.1, from coordinate 8,138,027 downwards.
GCACGATTATAATCTTGTGCTGATAAATTCTTTACAGTGGCTCGATCCAATTTTGTGAAAACCCTTCGCTGAGCACCCATGCAATAAACATGAGAGCTGAGACCTGCTCGTAACACATCTTTAAAATATTTGCCATGAAAGCAAAAGCAGACCACGCGTTCCAGGAATTGCCATTGAGAACGCTTGCATTTCACTGATTTGTAAGAAGAGAGTGCATCAAAAGTAGAGTTCGCTTGTGCAGATGTTATCCTCAAATAACCTTCTGACTTAACCACGTGTCCACATATGGTGGGTAGTTTGTGGGCCAAAGTATGGTTACGATCCCCTGGATCCTCTATTTGTATTCAGAAACTAATTTCTGAATAGGGCTAAATAAGGACCAGGTATGACTTTATACCTGAGTGAAGCTTGTTTTTCAGTCTACATGTTATTCTTCATACGGTAAAAAGCTTTTGCGCATGTGGCAATGGAGCACTTATCTTGCACTTTCAGAGTGTGATGTCAAGTGGGAAATGCCAACTGCCCAATTGGTTCGGTCATTCTTGTGGGCTGAGTCAACTTTCGGAAAAGCAATTCAAGAGTAAGGTCGCCCTTGCTCGAAAGCCAGTCCTATCCGACTCTAGTGTACAGTGCTCATGTTCGTTTACAGCCAAAGAGCCAACCAAAGAGTCAGTTCAGGAGTAGGGCCACGCTCCCTCAGACAGCTGACTGGGCTGGACGGCCATTTTGCCCTGCCTGCACAATGGGGTGGCCATTTTGAGGTGGCCATTTTGTCCCAACAGCCTCAAAGGGGTGGCCATTTTGTTTCTTCCTGGAAGGAAGGAGGGAGACGCCAACCATCAATAGTGGCTTCAGACACCACCACCACCCCTTCCTGACTGACACTAATGAAATGAATTGCCTGCTCGGGGGAAAAGTGAGTAGGGCTTTTCAACAAGACGAGTCCCTCCTTATGGGGCTGGGGTCCCAAACCAGAGAGGGGGTTTGGGTGACAGAAGGCCAGGAGCCTGATGTTCTTTCTCCCCACCCCACCCCACCCCACCCCACCCCACCCCACCACCACCCAGCTTTGAATTGCTATTTACATTAAAAAGAAACCACACATGACACAGCTTCTGGTGGCGGCAGGAGAGAGGGCGGCAGGCCACATGAAATGGCACCGGGGGCCAGATCCAGCCCGTGGGTCGTAGGTTGAGAATCCCTGATCCAGGGGAAATAATGAAAAAGACATAGCAAGGGATCCACAAATATGTCTGAGTGATGGTATGTAGACTGAAAATGTTTTGTGTTACTCCGCTCCATTTGAAATAATTTAAACTGTTAAAGTGATTAGACTATTTTTTGATTAAGCACAGGCTACTTCAATAGTGTTATCTCAGTAGTTTACTAGATCTTCATTTGAACACATGGTGGAGCCTGCATTATATGCACATATAAATGCTGCATTGATTACATTTATCCATATTCACGAAAGGATAGCCCATATTTCATTTTCGGTCCAAAATGCACAATCTCCCCCTCCCAAAAACTGTGCTGTCTAATCCAGCAGTTTTGCCACCCTTGCGTTTTCTAATAGTATAGACAGAGCTTGTTTGGTTTTTTTTTTTTATAACACTCAGCTATCCCCTGGATGGCAAAGTATCACCAGCTAATTCTTCCAATCTAGAGTGTTACAATGAAGAACAAAATGAAAGTCTTGCTGTTTTCTGATGAGGCCAAAGGTCCGTCTAGTCCAGGGAGAGCAACAATCAACGTTGGGGTGTTTTCTGCACAGCATGTCATCTTTCTTGAGTAGAATTCACCCAAAGAGGGTAGAAGAAACACAAAGCTGCACAAGATTGTTATGACATTTGGCCAAATATAGAGTACAGCTCTACTAATTCACACAAACATGCGCAAGGTTTGAAATACGGGTTGCATCCCAGTGCACATCAAGGTGTTGCAGAGCTGCTAGGAGGTTTTCAATAGTTAGCTTAGGTGTGTTGTTCTTAAGATATCCCCTTAATTTGCTAGGTAGCTTCCAAAGTAAGACTGTATATTCTGATCCACTTATAAGCGCCAACCAGAATTGAACCAACAGTGACATGAGCAGTTTAGTGTATGGGACCAAAGACTACCGGACAACCGAAGGGTTGGTTTAACGCAGGTTTATTGCATGAGGTTCCAGTGAAGCATGAGGTAATGGCGGTGATACATCTCAATATATACAGTAGCTCTCTACATTTGACTCTTGTAGCACGGTAGCTCATTGGCTGCTACCGGCGTGGCCTCGTCCAGGCACGCCTCCTCTCCTGCTGCCGAATGCAGATCTTTCTTCTGCTGCTGAATGCGGGGAAGGTTTTCCCGCGGCTGTCCGTGATTGAGCAATGTGAACCATGTGAGACTGAACGCTCGCAGCTGCCCTCTATGGGCTGTCTGCTCGCGTTCCTTTACAGCTGATATCATTTGTATCTGGGGTGGTTACATTCTTGCCTTTACAGTATAATGAACATGCATACATACATACATAACATCCCTCCCCCCTAGGATGGGACGAAGTCCCGCAACCAATGTGGCTTGCCGCACGTGCGCTTGGGACGCGCTTGCGTCTGACCTAGTACTGGAGAGCCTGTGATCCCTGACTCCGCGGGTGCTTGTCCTGCAACGGGAAACGGGGATTCGTTAGTGGCTCTGTGGGGCGTCCGTGCCTGCCTCGCACCCGGGGATGGGAAAGGAATGAATAGTTGGGAGGTGAACCCCTGCCTGTTGCTCTCGGACCCCGGGGACCCTCCTATTGTGAACCGCGGAACCGATGAGGTCGCCCTTGTGGTTCGGCTACCTTCTGACCCCTGCTCGGGGGACCTTGAGACTGTGGTGGGCGGACTCGCTGATGCCTCCCGTCTTGGGGGTGTCGGTCTCCGGGAAATTGGCGCTATATTGCATTCTAACTCACAGGGGCTACTGGGACTGGAAGTACCAGGGGCTGAACTGAAACCCCTCTTTTCGCTAGGACGGGTGGGGGACCACTCCGCTAACTCCCCCTGGTACTGTAAATCAACATCTAAACTTCTATGGGCATCTGTGTTTCGGGGAAAATTCCGGGGGGTATGTGTGAGGTCGGGGCTCTTCCTTTCTGCCGCGAACTCCCGCAAAAGATCTCTGTGGATCGATTCCCTTTCCTCCCCCCTTGGTGGGGGCCCATGTTCCCCTTTCCCTCCCCCTTGGGCTAAACGGGTGGGGGAGTACCCTAACGCTGATTCACTGCTTGTCTCGTCTCCGTCCTGCTCTCCGGGGACCCTGCGCCTGAGTTGGTCCACGTGTCGCCTCCACAGGAAGCCTGTACTGGTCTCTACGCGGTATGAGACGGGGCCGGTTTGTTCTATTACGGTGCCCGGCACCCAGGCTGGCCCCGCGCTGGCGTAGTTCCTGCAATGCACTGGGGCGCCTACGCTGAAACTCTTTGTGGGTTCTACCCCTATGTTCCGCCCTTTGTCCTCTACTCTCGTGGGGTCTAGCTTGGAGATTCCCGTGGCCAGCTTCCTGCGCATCAACAGCTCTGCGGGGGAGTACCCTGAGGCTAATGGGGTGACCCTGTATCTTAGCAGGAATTGGCACAATTTCAGGTCGAGGTCTCCGGGGCCCATGCGCAGCAGCGCGTCTTTTGTGGTGCGCACGAGGCGCTCTACTTGGCCGTTGGTGGCCGGGTGAAAGGGGGCAGAGGTGACGTGCCGAATGGCGTTTCGCTCCATAAATGCCCCGAACTCGGCGGATGTGAAACAGGTAGCGTTATCGCTGAGGAGGGTGTCGGGTAAACCGAACGTGGAAAAGACCCTCCTTAACTGTTTAATTGTTGTGGCCGAGGAGGTGCTCGAGACTGGAATGACCTCCAACCACTTGGAGAATGCGTCCACCACGAGGAGGAAAAGCGTTCCCCTGAACGGGCCAGCAAAGTCTACGTGTACCCGGGACCAGGGCCCCCTTGCTGCGTCCCACTCCCTAGGTGGCGAGCGAGCCTCTTCTGGCCTTGAGCTTTGGCACGCTTCGCAAGTGCCGACCATGTGTTCGATGTCGGCGTCTAGCTGGGGCCACCAAAAGTAACTGCGGGCTAGCGCCTTTGAGCGGACGATCCCCGGGTGGCTGACGTGCAGCAGTTTAAGCACCCTCGGCCGGAGAGACGTGGGGATCACTACCCGCTGTCCCCACAAAAGGCAACCCCTCTCTAGGGACAACTCTAGTTTCTTTTTGAAAAATGTGTCGAATTCCGCTGCTGGGGAAGACACGGGCCACCCTTTCTGTACCCAGGAGCAAACTGTGGCCAGCGTTTTGTCCTTGCCTGTCGCTTTGGCGATGTCGGCCGGTACTACTGGAGGGGAGTCTAGGACCTCTATCATTAAGACCTGGTGGTCCCTCTCTACTTCGCCCACGTGGCAGCAATCCCGGGGAATGGGGGACCTCGACAGGGCGTCGGCATGGCTGATCTCCTTCCCGGGCCGGTATACCAACGCGTGCTGATACGCGTTGAGAAAAATGGCCCACCTGAGCATTCTCGGGGACAGGATTTGGGGCGTGGGCTTATCTGCGGTGAAAATGCCTAGCAAAGGCTTATGGTCAGTCACTATGGTGAAGGGGCGGCCGTACACAAAATCATGAAATTTCTTGGTCCCCGCAATTATTGCTAGTGCTTCCCTGTCCGTCTGAGCATAGTTTCTCTCCGCTTGGGACAAGGACCTAGAGTAGAACGCTATCGGGGCCTCCCTACCGTTCTCCAGCACGTGGCATAACACCGCCCCCACCCCCACCGGGGATGCATCGCATATCAGGACCACTGGGCGTTTGGGATTGAAGTGGGTCAGTACAGCATCTGATGCCAGGAGTCGCTTCAGGTCATTGAAAGCCTTCTCCTGGTCATCGCCCCACTTCCATGCCTCGTCCTTTTTTAACAATTTGTGTAGCGGTTCTGCCACGGCTGCCTTCCGTGGGAGGAAGGAGTGGTAGAAGTTGAGCAGTCCGAGGAACGACTGCAACTCGGGCTTGGAGGTGGGGCGAGGGGCCTTCTTGATGGCGGCTACCTTGGATTGGGCTGGCCTTATTCCCTCGGGAGTGACACGGAACCCTAGGAACTCAACCTCTGTAGCGAAGAAGACGCATTTGTCTTTCCGCAACCGCAACCCCGCCTTTTCGAATATTGTCAGGACCTTTCCCAACCTTGTTGCTAATTCGGCCCGGCTCCCCCCTGTAATCAATACGTCATCAAAGTAGGGTAACACCCCCTCTAACCCCTTCAGGAGGCGTTCCACAAGTGACTGGAAGATCCCGGGTGCCGAATTCACGCCGAATTGGAGGCGCGATACCTGGAACGCCCCTTTGTGGGTGACTATGGTCTGCGCAGCAGCTGCAGCGGGGGTCACCGGAAGTTGCTGGTAGGCTTGGGCCAGGTCGAGTTTAGCAAAACACCTCCCCCCGTGTAACCTGGCCAACAAGTGGCTGACTACCGGCACCGGATACGCATTAGGGCGGATCGCCTTATTGATGGTGCACTTGTAATCAGCGCATATGCGGACCTCCCCGTTGGCCTTGAGCGCTGTTACAATTGGAGTTTCCCACTCCGCAGAATCAACAGGAACAAGAATCCCCTGGCCCACCAATTTGTCCAACTCCGCCTCTATCTTGTCCTTTAGTGCGAAAGGCACTCTGCGCGGTTTAAGTCTGATTGGACGTACTCCAGGGTCCAGGTCGAAAGTCACTGGGGGGCCCTTGAATTTTCCGAGCCCCTTTTTAAAAACCTCGGGTTGCGCGTCGCACACGCTCTGTATTGGATCAGTCCCGGCGGCGTGTGCTCCCACGGCGTGCACCCCCCCAATGAACAACCCCAGGGGCTGGAACCATTGAGTCCCGAGGAGGCTGCATTTACCTCCCTTGAGGACGACTAGGGGAAGCGTTGCGGTGTGCTTTTTAAACCGGACCTGGAACTTCCCAACCCCCAACACTGGGATGCGGTTCCCTTGCACGTCCTTCAGTGTGGCCCTCAGCGCTTTGAGCTTGGGCCGCATGCGGGGGGCGATTCTCATGAACTCCCCCTGGGAAATAATAGAGTATGAAGAACCCGAGTCCACCTCCATTCTAACAGGGAGAATTACTACCTCAATGAAGTAACGGGGGTGCTCCGTGGAAACGCTGCAAACCGGCGCGTCGTCCTCGCTGTCGTCAGAGATGCGCCCTACTCCGTCCCGCGTCCTTGTGGTCCGGGTGCCGTCCTTTGGCCTCGTGGTGCGGTCCTGCCTTGCCGAGCGGTCTGGAGAACTCCTGGTGGCCTCGTGCCGTTTCCGGCAGACCTTGGCGATGTGCCCGCGCCGGCCGCAGTTGTGGCACTCGGCCTTGCGGAATGGGCATTTGGCGCGGGCGTGGGCGGCGCCACAGCCGTCGCAGCGCCGGCCCTCTCTCTGGACCCTCCGGACGTCCTCGTCGTCGCCGCTCTCCGCAGACGAGTTCGAAACTCGCCGGGCCGCGCGCACCGAGCTCTCTGCCTTGGCGGGCTTCGGGCGCCAGTCCTGAAGCTCGTGCACCCCGGCAGTAGTGGCCTCCGCGGCCTGTGCCGTGTCGAGGACTTGTTGCCACGTGGGAGGTGGCTCCCTTTTCATCAGCGCGCGCTGAGTCTCTGTGTCCCTCAGACCGCAGAGCAGGCAGTCCCGGAGGGTGATGTCGGGGAGCTCCCACTTGCATGGGCCGGCGGCCAACCGCAGGGCCGCGGCGAACTCATCGACCGATTCCCCGGGTGCCTGGACTCGCCTCCAGAACGCGCTCCGAGCGGGGAACATCGCTATTGCTGGCCGGAGATGGGCGCGCAACGCCGCCAGGAGCTCTGTAGCTTTGAGGTCGCCCACCTTCCTCGGCGCGATCAGGTCCACCAAGGTCCTCTTGGTCTCGTGTCCGAGCATGCGGACGAAAATGGCCCTCTTTTTGGCCTCATCGGAGACTTCGAGCTCCACCAGCGCTGCGTTGAAGTCTATCTCAAACAGCTCCAAGTCTCCCGGCTTCTTGATCTCGTAGCCGGCGCATGTCTTGGTCCCATGGGCAGCCATATCCCATCCTCGTCGCCAATTTAGTGTATGGGACCAAAGACTACCGGACAACCGAAGGGTTGGTTTAACGCAGGTTTATTGCATGAGGTTCCAGTGAAGCATGAGGTAATGGCGGTGATACATCTCAATATATACAGTAGCTCTCTACATTTGACTCTTGTAGCACGGTAGCTCATTGGCTGCTACCGGCGTGGCCTCGTCCAGGCACGCCTCCTCTCCTGCTGCCGAATGCAGATCTTTCTTCTGCTGCTGAATGCGGGGAAGGTTTTCCCGCGGCTGTCCGTGATTGAGCAATGTGAACCATGTGAGACTGAACGCTCGCAGCTGCCCTCTATGGGCTGTCTGCTCGCGTTCCTTTACAGCTGATATCATTTGTATCTGGGGTGGTTACATTCTTGCCTTTACAGTATAATGAACATACATACATAACAAGCAGGTAGATCATGTTGGAGCTGTAGCAGATTCTGCAGACTGCTGCTTTTCCTAAGCTAAAGTAAAACCCATACAGTATTTGGACTGGATGCTGATTATACACTTTAGGGTTGATCCAAATCTAGATTCCAGCTAGTTTCAGAATCTGGATCAATTCGGAATTTGGCTTTCTAGCCCTCCTAATGAGTTGTATTGGAAAACCAAAATGGCTACTCCCCCTCTCCTGCCTCCCCATTGATGTACATGAAATTTAGAGCTGTGATAAACCTTTCATTTCATTTATTCGATTTATATCCCACCCTACTCGGCCAAGGGCCGACTCTAGGCGGCTTACAACAAGTAAATCAAATACAGTATAACAAATGAAATACAATATAACAATATAAACAACACACAAAATACAATAGCATACAATTGCAAATTACTAATTACAAAAATTACAAATCAGTATAAAATAAATATACCATAGTATCACAACATAGAATAGAAATTGTCCCAACATGTACCAACCCCCCCAACCCAACCCAACCACCCAACACCACCCAACCCAACCCACCCGCCCAACTCCCCCCCCCAACCCAACAACATCCCAGACAGTAACCAAAGTAACCAGCCATGGCTGCCTGCCTTCAAAGCCCGGCAGGACGACAAAGTTGTAGACCCGGGCCTTGAACACTGTGATAGCTGTTAGCATGCAACCAGTGGCATGGTTTTCACCACCACAGTTCAATCCCAGGGCTTGAAGGGTGGGGGTTTATATTTTTGGAAAAGAGAGAGCAAATTTTAACAGTGGCAAATACTGTACACGAATCCCTGAAATGAACCATATGAAATTTGGCAAGGTTACTCTTACTTTTAAGGTCACGCGAGTCACCACTGGCGCTTTACCAACCGACACCTGTTTGGTCTTCCCTTTGGTCTGGTCGCCCCTTGGAGTTGCAGCTGGATAGGATGACAGGAGCCATCATCAACATAGTTCCAGCTGATGCCATGGCCACCGCTTGGAGTCAGCTGCGTTGGGATGGAGGGCGACGGGATTATTCGCCTCCCATCCTTTCATACCAGGTTGTCATTTTCTTTTCTTTTCTTAAGGGAGAGTCTTGGTTTCTCCTCCTTAAACATCTAAACAGCTGAATAGACCAAAAGTGTTTTAGACCCCTTTGGCTTCTCTCCAAAACTGAATCTGCCTGTTCTGTTTCAGACCAGATTTATACAAATAATGCAGAATTAGGGCATCAGAACTGAGTAAAGGCTGGTCTAGAGCTCTTGTGTCCGGAGAGAACAATTTCTTGGCATTTTGGGGGGGCAGAAAGGTCTACATATTATTCTCGCCAGGTGTAGAAACACAATCAACAGCTTGCCCAAACTATGCCCAGTCGTCAACCCTTAAAGGTAAAGGCCTCCCTTGCTTGAAAGTCAGTCGTGTCTGATTCTAGGCCAGGGCCGTAGGCAGGGGGTGGCTAGGGTGGGCTTTGCAGTTTGCCCACCCTCAAACTCCCTGCTGCTTTCCATGGAAGCATATAAATATATGACATTGTTGCCCATCCTGAAAAAAATATTCACCCACCCACATCTAGAATCCTGGCTACAGCCCTGCTGTGGGCTCTGGTGCCCATCTCCATTTACAGACAAAGAGACAGCACTGTCTGCATCTGCAGATGTTTCCGTCGTCATTAGCAGGCATGACTTAGACACAAGGAATTATTTTACTTTTCCTGCTGAAACGGTACCTATTTATCTACTTGAAATTACAGTGATGCCTCATACAACGTCCAAACTTGGTTCCACAAGTTTGGACTTTATACGGATTTGGACTTTGTATGAGGCATGCAAAATCCTAGCCGCGATGCCTCATACAACGTCCAAATCCTTGCCGCGATGCTTCGTACAACGTCGTTTCCATAGAGATACATTGTACTGTAACAGCACAGACTTCAGGGCAAAGTCAAGAAAACAGACAGGAAACTGACAGAACTTTAAGAAATCATTGTCTAAAGGCTAAAAACATTACAAAAACATGTCAAGGAACCCTGATTGTCCAAGAACCTGAAGAATGCTGCAAAAAACCCAGGAATACTTCTAAAAATTCTGATGAAAAAATTAAAAAAAATCCAAAATCCTGCTCAAAACCACTCCTAAACACTCTTCACCTCGTGCAAAACCCACAAGAGCAATGCACGCATGTGTCCTGCCTTTTATACTGCCCAGGCACAATGCAACCTGGGAAAAATCCCAATGCCTCATACAAAGTCACAGCGACTTTGTATGAGGCAACTTTTTCCAAGGAAGTAGACGATGTTGTATGAATTCAATGTTGTATGAAGTGGACTTTGTATGAGGCATTACTGTACTTGCTTTCCAACTGCTTGGCTGGCAGGAGCTGGGACAGACTATGGGGGCTCATCCCGTTGCATAGCACTTGAGTCTCAAACTGTTGACCGGCCATCCTTCCGGTCGCCAAGCTCAGCATCTCAATCGCTAAACTGGCCCTAAGCCAACCCTTAACGCAGCCATTAAGTTTCCCAAAATAAGTTAGGTAACTTTAACCACTCAGGTTAACCATTCATGGCATTCTATTCATAGCGCACTTACAGCAGAACATGCAAAACTCTAGCTCAACATCCTAATTTTCACACCCCAAATGTGAGCAAAATTTAGCAGGGGGGGGGGACTGCAATTTGTCATGATTGCCACCTAATAAACCCGCAGTGCCAGAACGGAGGACTAATTTTTGAACAGAAAAGCGGGTGAAGGACCCAACAGAGGCCATCGCTTGGTGAAGGAAGGAAGAGGTCAAGGGGGGGGGGAGTGAGAGATGAGCCAGGAAGGCTGATATGTCCTTGTGCCCGTTGGACGTATCTATGGATTTAAATGACATCTCAAGGGACGGGATCAAACTTCCAGCTTCCATTCATCCTTCAGACAAGAGAACAAGACCTGGCTTTCAGTCAGAGAGGAGCTGGAGGCTTCCACTGGAGACCACACAGATAATCAGCATCTTCTGTTCCATTAGAAAACATTTCAGCAGAGAATCGTCTGTCACGCGGCTCCAGGCCAGCTCAGATTAAAGTAGAGCGTTCAGCACAACACTGGCGCTTTTGAAATCGTCTCTCCAATCCTACTCTTCATCTCGACTTCACAACTGCCCAGAAGCTGAAGCAAACTGCTTGGCAGTCGTATATTTACTGATAGCCTCCTCATTCCCAAGAAAGGATGGACGGCGCTTAGCAAGCAAAACTAACCATAGTTCAGTGTGCATGTCTGTGTGTGTGTTTTTTTGAAGGTGTTCTATGACTCAGTCTGCTTGACAGTATTTTATGTCCTGAAGCACATTTATACAAGGCAGGCTGAATGGGTTGAGGGGGTGTCTGAATCAAATAGGTCTTTTGACTAATTTCCTTGTGAAAAACAATAATATGGGTTTATTCCTCCCTCCCCCTCCCCTGTTAGGTAAAGGTAAAAGTTTCCCTTGCTCGAAAGCCAGTTGTATCCGACTCTAGGGTGCGGTGCTCATCTCTGTTTCCAAGCCGAAGAGCCAGCGTTGTCTGCTTCAGCAGATGTTTCCGTGGTCATGTGGCAGGCGTGACTAGACACCGGAGCGCACGGAACGAGTCAGTATTATATACGGCATGGGTTCCCAACCTTTTCAAGCCAGGGGCCAGGTCATGCTCTCTCAGTCAGCTTCGATGGCCAGACAGCCATTTTGCACGATGGGGGTGGTGGTCATTTTTCCCCAACAGCTTCAAAAGGGTTTCCATTTTGTTTCTGGGATGCCCTTGGAGGGGTGGAGGGCCACATGAAATGGTGTCATGGGCCAGATCCACAGCCCTTAGGTTGGGAACCCCTGATATAGGGGGAAAGAGGAACATCACCCAACCCATGTGGTGAGCTTTCATTGCACAAGGACTGAGGACCAGGAAGGTGAAGTTACCATTGGCCATCTGGTCTTTCTTCAGAGGCTGCCTTGGTAAGGGAAACATCAGTATACAGTAACTGTCTAAGCTGGTATGCCCAACTCCAAAATGAAACCAGACTGGTGTGCTTAGCACTCTCCCGAAAGGCTCATCTGCCCTTGTGTGAATTTTTCAGCCTCCTGATTTCTACTCATCTCACAACTTCTCTTGAAGTTGACACTACAGAGCCAAACTTCATGCAAGACTACCCATGGCTTCAAGTATGCCACGTAGTCTGTGCAGAGTTATTCCTATTCATGTCTGCAGGGGAATAAGGAGAAGCTGCAATCGATACATTGCATCCTTGTAGGCCAGGGGTTCCCAACCTTTTCAAGCCAGGGGTTGGGTCATGCTCTCTCAGTCAGCTTCGAGGGCCGGATGGCCATTTTGCCCTGTCTGCACAATGGTGGTGGCCAATTTGCCCCATCAGCTTCAAAGGGGTAGCTATTTTGTTTCTCAAATGCCCTTGGAGGGGAGGGGGCGACATGAAAGGGTGTTGTTGGCCGGATCAGGCCCACAGCCCTTAGGTTGGGAACCCCTGTTGTAGGCATTACAAAGAAAACAAAACCCCAGACCTCAAACACGGAGCTTTTTTAGCACGGAGAAAGGGAAGAAGGAGAAATACGTGGTTGGTACTATAAATGTTTGGTTGTTAAATGCAGACAAAAACTACACCGTTCAAAGTTCTGAATGAACAGGTTTGCCTCCTAACTTTGGTAAGGATGCATTTTTTTAAATAAATAAATAAATAACTCACAACCCTAGTTAGTGGTTCCTGGCCTGGTACATTAACTAATTTGAGGCTGAATTATCAAATTTGCTCATTGCTGCTAGCACTAATTTGGAACTGTACAATAAAGAACAGTTTGAGAGCCCAGATGAAAGAGAGCCACCCACAGAGACCCCAGGTTCTGTCCCTAGCATATCACAGCAAGGTTCAGAAAGATTTTGGGTAATTGCAGTCATGAGCTCCAGTTGATTGAAGAAAATTATACCCTTGACTCTTTTTTTTCCCCTTCCCTCTTTTTTCCCCCATTTTTTCATTCCTCTTTTCTTTCCTAACAGTAAGGTTGTGTTTTGGTGGTTTTTCGTTTACTTTTTGTTGTTGTTTACTTTTTTGTTTTTGTTGGACTTAGACTCCATTTTACGCATTAAACAATCTACAATCAAGGTGTTTTATTCAAATTATTTTTTATTATTAAAGTGTCCATATTACACCCAGCAACAGAGACAAAGATGGTCAAGGAACAGGGCTGCAATGAAGGTGGAACAATCAGGCCACCACTGCTAGAGCTCACTCCCTCGCACGGCACTCTGGTCCAGAATGGCTGACCTACTGATCTTCCAAGTTTGGCATCTTAACCACTACGTCATCACAGTACCAAATGGAGGACACTACAACTTTCATTTCCACTGAGTTTTGATATGCCTTATTCTTGTTTTAGCTGAATCCAATTTTTGGTAATGGTTTCCCTTGCTCGAAAGCCAGTCGTATCTGACTCTACAGTTCAGTGCTCATATCTGTTTCAAAGCTGAAGAGCCAGCGCTGACTGCTTCTGCAGACATTTCATAAGAACATAAGAACATAAGAACAGCCTTGCTGGAACACGCCACAGGAGCCCATCCAGTCCAGCATTCTGTCTCACACAGTGGCTCACCATTTCCTTCAGGGTATTCCCAAGGAGATGCCCTCACCTGCTTAGGATTCCCTGGAAATGGCATTGAGAGATATCCTGCCTATCTCTCCAACCCGGAGGTTGTCCTTAGGTAGCCATAATTATAGCCATTGATAGCCTTGTCCTCCATGAACTTGTCTAATCCTTTCTTAAAGCTGTCAAGACTGACAGCTGTCACCACTTCTTCTGGCAGGGAGTTCCATAGACCATGGTTATGTGGCAGGCATGGCTAGACACCGGAGTGCACGCAATGCTGTTACCTTCCCACCGCAGTGGTCCCTATTGATCTACTTGCAATGTCTTGCTTTCGAACTGCTAGGTTGGCAGGAGCTGGGGACAAAGACGGGAGCTCATTCTGTCCTGCAGTACTCGGGAATCGAACTGCTGACCTTCCGCCTCCCAGTCAGCATCTTAGCCACTTGAGCCACTGCAGCCCCATTGAATCCAATTTGTAAGATGCTTCATAAACCACCTTGGGTCCCTACATTGAGAGAAAGCCCTAAAATGGTTTGGGACCTTCCTACACAACGGAAGGTCTTCCCCTTAGGACAACAGACTGCATCACTCGCTCCTCCATGGTGACGCAGCTTCATGTGCCGACCCTGAGATTAGCTAGGAAGGCCGTGACTTGGAGGAGGGCCTTCTCGGTGGTGGCGCCAATGTTGTGGAATTCCCTCCCAGTGGAGCTGCGCCTGGTGCCATCTCTTCAGATGTTTGAAGAACAGTTGAACACATCTCTTTTTTAACAAGGCCATTGGGAATATCTCACCGTTAGGCATTTTATTCTGTCTCTCTATATCACAAATACGTTTATTCAGGGTTTCTTGGGATTTTATGTATTTATATGATAATTTTAACATTTGTGTCTGTCTGTATTGTTGAATGTTATGCTGTTAGCCACCCCAGAGTAGGAAAAGTTTTTTCTAGAGGGATGGGATATAAGTTTAATAAATAAGAAAGGCAAGACATTGATCATAAAATCAGTGCACCTAAAACAGAATATACAGATTGTGTGCAAGTTTTGGCAAACTTTTTTTTTAGTAACATGTTTCCACTTTCTTGATGCAAACCAAATTTACAAATGCTGTTTTACATTTAGATATGCAAATAGAAAAGCATTGTCTCAATGCCCAGCCTTATGGGGGATCAGCAATCCAATTCTGTTGACAAAATACTTGGGGGATGATGCAGGATGCTTGCATACTGTTTCCTCGAACCTGGAATGATGTGTGTCTGTGTCTGTTTGTGTGAGTGAGTGAGCAAGCGAGCGAGTGTGTGTGTGTCTGTGTGTGAGAGAGAGAGAGATTTACATTAAAAGGGGGTGCAGAATATCCATCTCTCTCTTAAACACAAATTGTGTTTGTTCCTTGCACACAGAAATAACACAGAAATCACATTATACAGACAACAATGTTTCAGGCTGGCTCCATTTTGCATCACAACAGTGGTGAAATACTCCACTCTTAGTCTGTACAAGCATATCAGAGTTTGAAATAAAACAAAAAAAAGTTGTGGCACCTTAAAGACGAACTTCTGTATTTTAATGTTAGCTTTTGTGGATCAAGTCCACTTTGTCAGACAGAAGAGTGAGGCTTCATGGCATCAATGTATACATATCAGATACAGAGATACACAATGGTTGGTCATACTACCTGAGCTGCCACTACACTATTTAGTTCCGGGGTGCCCAAACTATGGCCCGTGGGCTGGATCTGGCCTGCGATGCCATTCCACCCGGCCCCCGCCACCCTCACCGCTCCTGGAAGGGGAAGTAAAACATACATGTATGTGCGCAGAATGTACCCACACATGCACAGAATGCTGCTGTTAATTACCCATGGCTGTCGTAAATGTGCCATGGGTAATTTACGGCAGCTTTCTGCACATGGGCAAGCGTGTTCTGCACATGCGCATGCATGTTTTACTCCTGCTTCCGGGTGTTTGGGCACCCCTGATTTAGTTATATTTTGTAGTGGTGTGTGAGGCGGTCACGCACCACCCTGAGACTCTGTGTGTGTGTGTGTGTGTGTGTGTGTGTGTGTGTGTGTGTGTGTGTGTGTGTGTGTGTGTGTGTGTGTGTGTGTGTGTGTGTGTGTGTGTGTGTGTGTGTGTGTGTGTGTGTGTGTGTGTGTGTGTGTGTGTGTGTGTGTGTGTGTGTTAGAAGACAGAGCTCTGGGAGCTAATTTGAGATGTTAGTGACAGAAAGGAAACAGGGCCAGGGATAAATGGCCTGTTGATTTACTCAGGTTACATCATTTTCTTCCCCTCAAGAGCCTATAAATCTCCCACTCCTTGTAAAAACAGAATTTAAAAACAATCAAGAGCTTCTCAGATGACCCCTCTGCTTCCAGGCACAGAGCCCCCTTTCACGGGAGGCCGGCGGTCTTGGTCCGCATGAGATAATCAAGGAGCCTCCACCCTCCGGCCGAGCGGCAGAAAACTGTTAAGCTATTTTATAGTCATCCTTGCAGTTGAGATAACACTCCCCACATACATATCACAGGGCTTTAGCTAAATAGCTAGCTTCCTCCTGGCTTTGCTGTCAAGTTGTAGAGTTGTTTATCCACACATTACTTCAGTTCTGCCTTCTTGTCCCCCTCTTGTCTCCCCACACCACTATCACTGCTTCACCTTATAGCCGGACTAATGCAAGGCATGGCAGCAATCCCAAAGGTGGTCCAGCTGAATAGGAGGTTCTTTCTATCTCCTGGGAGGGCAGGGTAAGAAGACGTCTGCATGAAGAGGTAACCAGAATGGGCATATTTCACAGACCAGGACTGGTTGGTCTTCTTCTGTCTGTCCTTTGAACTGGCCAGGAACGGTCTCAACACTGAAAGGTCTGTTGTTGTTGTTCAGTCACAGTCGCGTCCCGAGTCTTTGCGACCCCATGGACCACAGCACGCCCAGCTCCTCTATCATCTACCATCCTCCTTAGACAGCTTAGACGCCCACTGCGTCAACAATGTCATCTAGCCATCTCATCCTCTGCCGCCCCCTTCTCCTTTTGACTTCGATCTTTCCCAGCATCAGGGCCTTCTCCAGTGAGTCCTCTCTTCTTATTTGGTGGCCAAAGTACTTGAGCCCTTCCAAGGGGCAGTCAGGGTTGATTTCCTGGTTTGATCTCCTTGCAGTCCAGGGGACTATCGATTGTCTCTTCCAACACCATATCTCAAAGGATCTATTCTTCTGCGCTCAGCCTTCCTTAAGGTCCAGCAGTCACAGCTGTACATTACTACTGGGAAGACCATTGTTTTAACTATGTGGACTTTTGTTGACAGGGTGATGTCTCTACATTTTATTATGCTGTCTGGGTTTCTCATAGCTTGCCACCCAAGAAGTATGCATCTTTTTATTTCATGGTTGCAGTCGCCATCTGCAGTGAGCTTAGAGCCCAAGAAGGCAATGTCTGTCACTGTTTCCATTTCTTCCCCTTTTATTTGCCAGGGAGTGATGGGACCAGATGTCATGATCTTGGTGTGTGTTTTTTTATGTTGAGTTAACTCAAGGCATATGTAAGTCGGGGTTTTACTGTATTTTCAGTTTGGAAAGTACTCCATGCAAGCCAGGCAGTTGATGTCTGTCCAGCCGTCAGAGAAGAATGAAAGAAAAAGCAGAAATATCTAGCTTTTCATCGGACAACTGGGTTCATAGTGTCGGCACACATCTCTGGCCCAGCATGCGATGAATTCTGCTTGGATTTCTTTGGCGTTGAAGCTCTGGGCTTCTGAATTCACTCCCTTCTTTCTTAAGGTTAACAATAGCAATAAGAACTAAGATACAGCACTTTTCCAACCCACTGTTGTCCATTCTTCCTGGGTATGGAAGTCATGAATTCCATTGCTATTTACCACCCTATGGGAATGAAAGAATGGCATTTAACTTTTTTTAAAAATGAACCAGGACCTCACATTATTCCGCATCCAGCTTCAGCTCTTTTCCTGGTGTCCCTGTTCCTCTCAGTGATTAGATAGACAGGGCTTTTCATGCTGTTTGACAGTTATCTCCTCAGCTGCTTTACTGGGTTTATACAACTCCTTTCAACAACTTCTGATAGGACTGACAGCTGGTTTGGGGAGGGGGGAGACTCTGGTTTTTTTGTGTTTTTTTAAAGGAAGGAGAAAGGTGGTCTTTCAGCAGGAGTGAAGGCCACACTTGAGACCAGGGGGTTACAATGTCCCTTCTGTCTTCTGAAGAAAATAACCCTTGATAGGAGTCAGTTTTCAGCATAGCAGGGTGGCTTCGCCCATTATGGGAGGCCAGACCTGTGGGCTGTCTTGCTGATAACCTACCTGTTATCTTTGGAGATGGGATGGCTTAATGGGATGGTTTTGTTGCGGACCGTTGCTGCAATGGAGCCATGGGAATAGGGAAAGGTAAAAGTCTCCCTTGCTCGAAATCCAGTCGTATCCGACTCTAGGGTTCAGTGCTCTTCTCTGTTTATAGCCAAAGAGCCAGCGCTGTCTGCATCTGCAGACGTTTCCCTGGACATGCGTCAGGCATGACCAAACACCGGAGTGCACAGAATGCTGTTTACTTTCCCACCAAATTGGTACCTATTTATCTCCTTGCAATTTAGCTAATTTAGTAGAACACTCTTATCTTTTTTTTAAAAATTGTCAGCAGGTTTTTAATGTTTTTTATTGCTTTTTTAAAACTGCCATTGGTTTTATTTCCTGTGAGCCACCCACAGTCTTTGGAGTTGGGAGGCAATACAAATTAGAAAAAATAAATAAATCTATATCTATAAAACAGAAATCTATGTTTGTATGTACTCGAAAGGCTCCCACCCCCCTGGACCGATCCTGCGAAAATTTGGCACATATGTACCTTGGGCCAGTGAGATAAGCACTGCGTGGGTCACAAGCCCCATTGGGGGGCATATGCCCCCCAAAATGCATCCCAATCGATCTATACAATGTGTGTGTTTCCCAGTGATGTAATTGGCTGAGGTCATAGTCCTGGGTAGGTTGAGATTGTGACATCATCTGACTAGCTCAGCTGTAGTCCTCTGTAGTTTTCACAGTAGGTGGAAGGCAAATGGGCATGTGAGATCAGCACTGTGGTGGTCACAAGCCCCATGTGGGGGTGTATGTCGTTGGGCACCACTATTGGAGACTTCTGGTCCACCAGGTCGCTGGACACATTTATGGGAAAGATAAGGATGATAACTGACCGTCGACAGGGAAGCGGGATGGGTGAGGGAAGAAAGAGATGGAGGAAGGGAGGCAGGAGTGACCCACATGCACCCCACAAGGTTTCCAAGAAGGAAAGGCTGGCCTACATTAAAGGATAAAAAATCCAAGCACAGCCAGGTAATCAGCTAGTAAATAAATAAATAAAATGTCTTGCTTTCAAACTGCTAGGTTGGCAGGAGCTGGGACAGAGATGGAAGCTTAGTCTGCCATGCAACACTCGGGTCTCAAACTGCCGACCTTCCAGTCTTTAAGTTCAGTGTCTTAATCACTAAGCCACCACAGTCCCCTTGGGAGTACTGTCCTATAAAAAATCCTGTGGCCCAAAAATGAAGATGGACATCTCTCTGCCCTGCTACAGTTGAGCTTCTTTAAATCTCACCTGCAATTTTCCTCCCATCCTGGTTTTCACATAGTGATGTGTTTTTAAATGACGTGATGAATTCCATATTTGATGCAATGTGCAAATTAAAAGGTGGCAATTTGCACAGTTACAAGCAAACCTTGCATGTTACAAAAATGTTTGTAACATGCAAGGTTTGCTTGCAACTGTGCAAATTGCCACCTTTTAATTTGCACATTGCATCAAATCGACACCACGTTCCCTTTGACTAAACTTTGATTCAGATTTTCTTTCACTATTGTATGCATAAAATTCTATGCATTTTAGTGCTCTCGTTTTTAAAACACACACGTTGTTTTGTGCACAGCCTGGAAAACATCAAAATTCTAGCCTTCCCAAGGTTTATTTCTTCTCTCAACGAGTATAAAAATGTGATCTCTCTACATTCATCTGGGAACTCAAAACAGAAATTGCTCATGTAAAGTTGTAGAAAAAGGAGGAATCTTTCACTTAGTCATATTCATGAAGAACTAGGTACACCAAAACCACTGGAAGCATAAACAAAAAAAATTAAAAATGTCCCACTGAAGCTATAGAGTAGGGGTTCCCAACCTTTTTAAGCCGATGTCCGGGTCATGCTTTCTCATTCAACTTTGAATGCTGGACTGCCATTTTGTCCTGCCTGCATCATGGGGGTTGTCATTTTGTTTCAACAGCTTCAAAGGGGTAGCCATTTTACTTCTCAAATGCCCTTGGAGGGGTGAGCACATTAAATGGCACTATGAGCTGAATCCAGCCCACAGGTCTTAGGTTGGGAATCCCTGCTATAGAAAGTAAAGGGCAGCCTGCTTATTCTAGAGATAGATTTATTAGAATAATTCTGTTAAACTTGAATTTAAGTTGCTTAACTTCCAAGTTGTACATGTTGTTGACACATTACATATCAGATCTTTAAAACTCTGGCTTATAACCTGAACGCAATGTGTGAGTAAAAAGCACGGGTATGAGTATTTGGGGAACAGAAAATGGTTTGGGGGGGGGGGAGACCAATTTATGATACACATTGTAGGATTTAACAAATGTGTCCTCTCAAAATTTACTATCTTTTTCATAGACAACATATTTCTTATAATATTTTCTAAGAAGAAGACAGAAATCTATAATATTTCCAAGGGACTCACTATCAAGTTTATGATACACTGACTGAAACTCTTTTGTATGGTTACAAATGTGGGAGGCAAATAGCATTACTCACAGTAATTTTTCTTTGCTAATTAGCAAATCTTTGCATGAATCTTGGATCACGTACTAGGCTGATGGGTCGGCCAAAACATGAAAATCCCGGCAAGGACTCATTTCTGGTGAGAAGCTGCTGCAACTTACACTGTGTTGAAGCTACATAATCAAGAGTAAGAATGTGTCACTAGAGACCAAGACCATCCACACTCCTGTATTCTAGATCGCCATGGACCATCATGTATGGGTGTGAAAGTAAAGAAAGCTGAAAGGGGTTAAATGACCAGTTTGAAATATGGTGATGGAGGAGAGCTTTATTAAAACAACAATGCTCCTTGTGTCTCTGTAGGTGTACCTGAACCTACGTCCTTCCACAGGATTGAACTTGTGATATTTGTACAGTAGACCCTTACATAATGTTTGTTGTTATGCGGGTTTCTATGGAGTTTCCCGCATAACGACGTTTTTAGCATTGTGTCCGGTTATTTTAGCATTGTTGTCTGGACAATGATACTAAAAACGTTATGCGGGAGAACACGTGGTGCATAATGATGTGTTGTTAAGCAAAAATGATGCTATCCAAATGCGTTGTTATGTGAGGGTTGACTGTATCTCATTCTTTCTTATTTTGATGTGGTCCGCATTTCATAGTATACCATTACTCCTCTGCTGATGGTTTTTAATTGAAACCTGTTTGTTATAATATTTTTTAAATGAAAAATGCTTTTGAAACTTTAGCTTTAAAGAATGATTCACGGCGACTGCCATCTGGTGGCTTTTAGTTGTCATTACGGGGCTTTCACTAATGAATAAAATTGCAGTGTTAAAAGGACTAGTTTTGAGGAAAAGAAAAGGGAGTCAACAAAAACCCACTTCAGTGGAGCAAAAGATGCCTTCCTTGGGCAAACTATGGCTTTTCTCAGGTCTGTAACTCTACATCTGGTAGAAAAATATTTTTATTCCTATGCCATTAAAGTTACAACCTTAACACAGCAGGACAAATCCTCTATCTTCATGCACCATTTCTGTTATTTGCGAGGCAGCAAGCAGGATAGGAATAATTCGGTGAAACTACAAAATGAAGATTTCCTCTGCAGATTTTTGTTGGAAGGGAAAGGCAAAACAACTCTTAAACATTTATATGCCTACATTTCCTTTTCAGGTTCTTTTCCTCTGCAATTTGTCTTTCCACAGTCTGTCCTCTCTCGCTCTCTCTTAAAGAGAGAGTAAAGTATATATACACAGTATACTCTGTGTGTGTGTGTGTGTGTGTGTGTGTGTGTGTGTGTGTGTGTGTGTGTGTGTGTGTGTGTGTGTGCATTCTGCTACTGCCTTCCTTCAGTAGCTGGAGTAGAGAGTAAAAAACAGAAGGAACTGGCAGTCCAAGAATTCAATACAGAATTCAAAACCCACCATGTGTAAAATGTGTGTTTTTCATGTGTATCTTGTAAATGACATATCTCATGGAACAATCTTGCATTTACTCTGCCTTGTCAGTTCCTGGTGTCCTGCACATTTGCTCACCCACATGTTCAGGAGGCAAGAGAAGGGAAGATCTTTCATGTAACAAAGGTAAAAATGAAGACATGTCTAATTGTTTCAAAAAGGCCAATAGGCAATTGGTAGCTGGATTACGACTCTGCGCCAGAGGTTGGGAGTTAATTGGGAGTTCTTGGTTGAACCCAATTACAACCACCCCATAATCCAGTTGAATTAGGTATACTCAGGTTGTACTTATCCTAATATCTCAGTAGACATGTTAAAGTGAAGAACTTGGCTCCACCTAAACCACAGTTTGTGAGGTAGGAACAAAAGAACAGAAGAGATTCTGCCTTAATCCTGTTTGAATCTTGAACATGTAATGTAGTTTTCACATTTGTTAATAATAGTAATTGCATGTCCAGTGGTTTAGATATCTGGTTGCAGAGCCAGAGGTTGAGAGTTCAATTCCCCAATTGTGCCTCAAGGGAGAAGAACCAACCCTTGTAGCCCTGGGCAACCTGCAAAGTCCCAAAGAGCTCTCTTTAGAGCAGTGGTGGCAAACCTATGGCATTCGTGCCAGAGGGGGCACTCAGAGCCTTCTCTGTGGACACGTGCGCCATCACCCTAGCACAGATTTCACCCCACCACTCTATCCAGCAGCCCAATGGGAGTGCTTCCTCCCTCCCCCAGCACAGAATTCATCCCACCCCCTCTGTCCAGCAGCCCAATGGGAGTGCTTCCTCCCTTTCCCAGCAGAGTTCACCCTGCCCCTCTGTCCAGCAGTGGAATGGGAGTGTTACCTCCCTCCCCCAGCACAGAATTCACTCTGCCCAGCAGCCCAATAGGAGTGCTTCCTCCCTTTCCCTAGCACAGAGTTCACCCCACCCTCTCTGCTGATCAGCCCAATGAGAGCGCTTCCTCCCTCCCCTCAGCACATAGTTGACCCTGTCCCTTGGTGGTGTGGACGGCAGCCTGTTGAGTTTGGGCACTTGGTCTCTAAAAGGTTCTCCATCAATACCCTAGAGGAAGGGAAAGTGTAAAACCGCTTCTGTGGGTTATCTGCCTAGAAAACCTTTCAAAGGGTCACCATAAGTCTGAATTGTCTTGACAGCACATGATTATTTATTATTTATTAGAGCAGGTACAGAGAAGGGAAACAAGGATGATCAGAGGACTGGAAACCAAGCCCTTAAGAGGAAAGACTGAAAGAACCGGGCATGTTTAGCCTTGGGAAAAGGAAACTGAGAGGGGATAGGATGATGGTCGTAAAGGCAAATGTTTCCCTTGCTTGAAAGCCAGTCATATCTGACTCTAGGGTTCAGTGCTCATCTCTGTTTCAAAGCCGAAGAGCCAGTGCTGTCTGCTTCTGCAGGAGTTTCCGTGGTCATGTGGCAGACATGACTAGACACCGGAGCGCACGGAGATGATAGCACTCTTCAAATATCTGAAACATATTTGTAAACAGACTGCAGGACACGTAATACTGGGCTGAAACTACAGGAAGCCAGATATAACCTGAATATTTTGGGGGGACCTTAACTGTTAGAGCAGTACGACAGTGGAACCCAACTGCCTCAAGGGGTGATGTGCACTCCAGCACTGGAAGCATTCAAGAGAGAACTGGAAAGCAACTGTTATGTATGTATGCATGTTCATTATACTGTAAGGCAAGATTGTAACCACTCCAGATACAAACGATATCAGCTATAAAGGAACGCGAGCAGACAGCCTATAGAGGGCAGCTGCGAGCGTTCACTCTCACATGGTTCACATTGCTCAATCACGGACAGCCGCGGGAAAACCTTCCCCGCATTCAGCAGCTGAAGAAAGACCTGCATTCAGCAGCTGAAGCAAGACCTGCATTCAGCAGCTGAAGCAAGACCTGCATTCAGCAGCTGAAGCAAGACCTGCATTCAGCAGCTGAAGAAAGAGGCGTGCCTGGGCGAGGCCACGCCGGTAGCAACCAATCAGCTACCGTGCTACAAGATTCAAATGTAGAGAGCTACTGTATATATTGAGATGTATCACCGCCATTACCTCATGCTTCACTGGAACCTCATGCAATGCAATAAACCTGTGTTAAACCAACCCTTCGGTTGTCCGGTCGTCTTTGGTCCCATACACTAAACTGGCGACGAAGGTGGGATATGGCTGCCCACGGGACCAAGACATGCGCCGGCTACGAGATCAGGAAGCCGGGAGAGTTGGAGCTGTTTGAGATAGACTTCAACGCTGCGCTGGTGGAGCTCGAAGTCTCCGACGAGGCCAAAAAGAGGGCCATCTTCGTCCGCATGCTCGGACAAGAAACCAAGAGGACCTTGGTGGACCTGATCGCGCCGAGGAAGGTGGGCGACCTCAAGGCCACAGAGCTCCTGGCGGCGCTGCGCGCCCATCTCCGGCCGGCAATAGCGATGTTCCCCGCTCGGAGCGCGTTCTGGAGGCGAGTCCAGGCACCCGGAGAATCGGTCGATGAGTTCGCCGCGGCCCTGCGGTTGGCCGCCGGCCCATGCAAGTGGGAACTCCCCGACGTCACCCTCCGGGACTGCCTGCTCTGCGGTCTGAGGGACACAGAGACTCAGCGCGCGCTGATGAAAAGGGAGCCGCCTCCCACGTGGCAACAAGTCCTCGACGCGGCACAGGCCGCAGAGGCCACGTCGGCCGGGGTGCACGAACTTCAGGACTGGCGCCCGAAGACCGCCAAGGCAGAGAGTTCGGTGCGCGCGGCCCGGCGGACTTCGAACTCGTCCTCTGCAGAGAGCAGCGACGACGAGGACGTCCGGAGGGTCCAGAGAGAGGGCCGGCGCTGCGATGGCTGCGGCGCCGCCCACGCCCGCACCAAATGCCCATTCCGCAAGGCCGAGTGCCACAACTGCGGCCGGCGCGGGCACATCGCCAAGGTCTGCCGGAAACGACGCGAGGCCACCCGGAGTTCTCCAGACCGCTCGGCGAGGCAGGACCGCACCACGAGGCCGAAGGACGGCACACGGACCACGAGGACGCGGGACGGAGTAGGGCGAGTCTCCGACGACAGCGAGGACGACGCGCCGGTTTGCAGCGTTTCCACGGAGCACCCCCGTTACTTCGTTGAGGTAGTAATACAAGGGGCCCCTGTTAGGATGGAGGTGGACTCGGGTTCCTCATACTCCATTATTTCCCAGGGGGAGTTCATGAAAATTGCCCCCCGCGTGCGGCCCAAGCTCAAGGCGTTGAGGGCCACACTGAAGGACGTGCAGGGGAACCGCATCCCAGTGTTGGGGGTTGGGAAGTTCCAGGTCCAGTTCAAAAAGTACACCGCAACGCTTCCCTTAGTCGTCCTCAAGGGGGGTAAATGCAGCCTCCTCGGGACTCAATGGTTCCAGCCCCTGGGGTTGTTCATTGGGGGGGTGCACGCCGTGGGAGCACACGCCGCCGGGACTGATCCAATACAGAGCGTGTGCGACGCGCACCCCGAGGTTTTTAAAAAGGGGCTAGGGAAATTCAAGGGCCCCCCAGTGACTTTCGACCTGGACCCTGGAGTGCGTCCAATCAAACTTAAACCGCGCAGAGTGCCTTTCGCACTAAAGGACAAAATTGAGGCGGAATTGGACAAATTAGTGGGCCAGGGGATTCTTGTTCCTGTTGATTCTGCGGAGTGGGAAACTCCAATTGTAACAGCGCTCAAGGCCAACGGGGAAGTCCGAATATGCGCTGATTACAAGTGCACCATCAATAAGGCGATCCGCCCTAATGCGTATCCGGTGCCGGTAGTCAGCCACTTATTGGCCAGGTTACACGGGGGGAGGTGTTTCGCCAAACTCGACCTGGCCCAAGCCTACCAGCAACTCCCGGTGACCCCCGCCGCAGCTGCTGCACAAACCATAGTCACCCACAAAGGGGCGTTCCAGGTTTCGCGCCTCCAATTCGGCGTGAATTCGGCGCCCGGGATTTTCCAGTCATTGGTGGAACGCCTCCTGAAGGGGTTGGAGGGGGTGTTACCCTATTTTGATGACGTATTAATTACAGGGGGGAGCCGGGCCGAATTAGCAACAAGGTTGGGAAAGGTCCTGACAATATTCGAAAAGGCGGGGTTGAGGTTGCGGAAAGACAAATGCGTCTTCTTCGCTACAGAGGTTGAGTTCCTAGGGTTCCGTGTTACTCCCGAGGGAATTAGGCCAGCCCAATCCAAGGTAGCCGCCATCAAAAAGGCCCCTCGCCCCACCTCCAAGCCCGAGTTGCAGTCGTTCCTCGGACTGCTCAACTTCTACCACTCCTTCCTCCCGCGGAAGGCAGCCGTGGCAGAACCGCTACACAAATTGTTAAAAAAGGACGAGGCATGGAAGTGGGGCGATGTCCAGGAAAAGGCTTTCAATGACCTGAAGCGACTCCTGGCATCAGATGCTGTACTGACCCACTTCAATCCCAAACGCCCGGTGGTCCTGATATGCGATGCATCCCCGGTGGGGGTGGGGCCGTGCTTTGCCACGTGCTGGAGAACGGTAGGGAGGCCCCGATAGCTTTCTACTCTAGATCCCTGTCCCAAGCGGAGAGGAATTATGCTCAGACAGACAGAGAGGCGCTAGCAATAATTGCGGGGACCAAGAAATTTCATGATTTCGTGTACGGCCGCCCCTTCACCATAGTGACTGACCACAAGCCTTTGCTGGGCATCTTCACCGCAGACAAGCCCACACCCCAGATCCTGTCCCCGAGAATGCTCAGATGGGCCATTTTTCTCAACGCGTATCAGCACGCGTTGGTATACCGGCCCGGGAGGGAGATAAGCCATGCCGACGCTCTGTCGAGGTCCCCCATTCCCCGGGATTGCTGCCACGTGGGCGGAGTAGAGAGGGACCACCAGGTCTTAATGATAGAGGTCCTAGACTCCCCTCCAGTAGTACCGGCCGAAATCGCCAAAGCGACAGGCAAGGACAAAGCGCTGGCCACAGTTTGCTCCTGGGTGCAGAAAGGGTGGCCCGTGTCTTCCCCAGCAGCGGAATTCGACACATTCTTCAAAAAGAGATTAGAGTTGTCCCTGGAGAGGGGTTGCCTCTTGTGGGGACAGCGGGTAGTGATCCCCACGTCTCTCCGGCCGAGGGTGCTTAAACTGCTGCACGTCAGCCACCCGGGGATCGTACGCTCTAAGGCACTAGCCCGCAGTTACTTTTGGTGGCCCCAGTTAGACGCCGACATCGAACACATGGTCGGCACTTGTGAGGCGTGCCAAAGCTCAAGGCCAGAAGAGGCTCGCTCGCCACCTAGGGAATGGGACGCTGCGAGGGGACCCTGGTCCCGAGTTCACGTAGACTTTGCTGGCCCATTCAGGGGAACGCTTTTCCTCCTCGTGGTGGACGCGTTCTCTAAGTGGTTGGAGGTCATTCCAGTCTCGAGCACCTCCTCGACCACAACCATTAAACAGTTAAGGAGGGTCTTTTCCACGTTCGGTTTACCCGACACCCTCGTCAGCGATAACGCTAGCTGTTTCACGTCCGCCGAGTTCAGGGCATTCATGGAACGAAACGCCATTCGGCACGTCACCTCCGCCCCCTTTCACCCGGCCACCAATGGCCAAGTAGAGCGCCTCGTGCGCACCACGAAAGACGCGCTACTGCGCATGGGTCCCGGAGACCTCGACCTGAAATTGTGCCAATTCCTGCTGAGATACAGGGTCACCCCCTTAGCGTCAGGGTACTCCCCCGCAGAGCTGTTGATGCGCAGGAAGCTGGCCACGGGGATATCCAAGCTAGACCCCACGAGAGTAGAGGACAAGGGGCGGAACATAGGGGTGGAACCCACCAAGAGTTTCGGCATAGGCGCCCCAGTATACTGCAGGAATTACGCCAGCGCGGGGCCAGCCTGGGTGCCGGGCACCGTAGTAGACCAAACCGGCCCCGTCTCATACCGCGTAGAGACCAGTACAGGTTTCCTGTGGAGGCGACACGTGGACCAACTCAGGCGTAGGGTCCCCGGAGAGCAAGACGAGGATGAGGCCAGCATTGATTCAGCGTTAGGGTACTCCCCCACCCGTTTAGCCCAAGGGGGAGGAAAAGGGGAGCATGGGTCCCCACCAAGGGGGGAGGAAAGGGAATCGATCCACGGAAATCTTTTGCGGGAGTCCCTGCCAGAGAGGAGGAGCCCCGGGTTGCGGGAGTCCCCGTCAGAAAGGAGGAGCCCCAACCACACTCATACCCCGCGGAAGCCGCGGAAGTCCCCCCGAGGCTCAGAGGCCCATAGAGGTTTAGACGTTGATTTACAGTACCAGGGGGAGTTAGCGGAGTGGTCCCCCACCCGTCCTAGCGAAAAGAGGGGTTTCAGTTCAGCCCCTGGTACCTCCAGTCCCAGTAGCCCCTGTGAGTTAGAATGCAATATAGCGCCCATGTTCCGGAGACCGACACCTCCAAGACCAGAGGCATCAGCGAGTCCGCCCACCACCACAGTCTTAAGGTCCCCCGAGCAGGGATCAGAAGGTAGCCATTCCCCAAGGGCGACCTCATCGGTGCCGCGGTTCACACTAGGAGGGTCCCCGGGGTCCGAGGGCAATAGGCAGGGATTTACCTCCCAACTGTTCATCCCATTCCCTTCCCCAAGCGCAAGGCAGGCACGGACGCCCCACAGAGCCACTAACGAATCCCCGTTTCCCGTTGCAGGACAAGCGCCCGCGGAGTCAGGGATCACAGGCTCTCCAGAATTAGGGCAGGCGCAAGCACGCCCCAAGCGAACGTGCGGCAAGCCACAATGGTTGCGGGACTTCGTCCCATCCTAGGGGGGAGGGATGTTATGTATGTATGCATGTTCATTATACTGTAAGGCAAGATTGTAACCACTCCAGATACAAACGATATCAGCTATAAAGGAACGCGAGCAGACAGCCTATAGAGGGCAGCTGCGAGCGTTCACTCTCACATGGTTCACATTGCTCAATCACGGACAGCCGCGGGAAAACCTTCCCCGCATTCAGCAGCTGAAGAAAGACCTGCATTCAGCAGCTGAAGCAAGACCTGCATTCAGCAGCTGAAGAAAGACCTGCATTCAGCAGCTGAAGCAAGACCTGCATTCAGCAGCTGAAGAAAGGAGGCGTGCCTGGGCGAGGCCACGCCGGTAGCAACCAATCAGCTACCGTGCTACAAGATTCAAATGTAGAGAGCTACTGTATATATTGAGATGTATCACCGCCATTACCTCATGCTTCACTGGAACCTCATGCAATGCAATAAACCTGTGTTAAACCAACCCTTCGGTTGTCCGGTCGTCTTTGGTCCCATACACTAAAGCAACCCTCTGTCAGATCTTCTTTGACTTGGATTCCTGCACAGAGCACATAATGCCCAGTGCAGGGATGGAGGAATCACAATATGGGATTAAAATCGCTGGGGGAAACATCAATAATCTGAGATATGCACACGATACCACCCTAATGGCAGAAAGTGAGGAAGACCTAAAAAATCTCTTGATTGGGCTGAAGGAGGAAAGTGCAAAAGCTGGCTTGAGACTCAATATCAAGAAAACCAAGATAATGGCAACAGGCCCCATCAGTTCCTGGAAAATAGACAGGGAAGAA
The DNA here is from genome assembly GCA_035047305.1 of Bradypodion pumilum. Taxonomy (NCBI): domain Eukaryota; kingdom Metazoa; phylum Chordata; class Lepidosauria; order Squamata; family Chamaeleonidae; genus Bradypodion; species Bradypodion pumilum. The sequence goes on along the minus strand of JAWDJD010000016.1, from coordinate 8,109,121 downwards.
GTAGAAGCAGTGACAGATTTTACTTTCTTAGGATCAAAGATCACTGCAGATGGAGATTGCAGCCATGAAATAAAGAGGCGACGGATTCTAGGGAGACAAGCCATGAGAAACCTGGGGAACATAGTGAAAAGCAGAGATATCACATTGCAAACAAAAATTAGAATAGTCAAAGCAATGGTTTTCCCAGTAGTAATGTATGGATGTGAGAGCTGGACAATTAGGAAGGCTGAACGCAGAAGAATAGATGCCTTTGAAATGTGGTGTTGGAGGAGGGTTTTGAGAGTCCCCTGGACAGCAAGAAGAACAAATAGGTCAATCTTAGAAGAAATTAACCCTGACTGCTCATTAGAAGATCAAATAGTAAAGATGAAGCTAAAATACTTTGGACATCAAATGAGAAGGGAGGATTCACTTGAGAAGGCCTTGATGTTGGGAAAGGTGGAGGGCAAAAGAAGAAGGGGGAGGCCAAGGATGAGATGGCTAGATGGCATTGTAGACACAATGGGCACAGAGCTGGGAGGGCTGAGGGGGATGGTGGAGGACAGAGGCGCCTGGAGGAAAATGGTCCATGGGGTCGCAAAGGGTCGGAGTCGACTGTGCGACTGAACAACAACAAACAAAAAATTGAGCAAGGGGATGGACTTGAGGGTCTCACAGGCCCCCTCCCAACTCTATGATTCAAGCTGGCGAATCTTTTCTTCACACACACAAGGAAGTATTAAGAAAGCAGAACCTGCTTCATTTCCACCTGTTGGTCTCCTGTTAAGACCGAGAACGATGAGGATGATGAACAAGAGAGGGTTGCTGGCTTTCGTTCTCCCTACAGCAGCTGTCGCTTTAAGACGAAAAGCTTTGGCTGGCTACAGCCGCCTCTGTCTGATTCCTATCACCAAGTGATGATGTGCAGCTTCAGCAGACAGAACAACAGGCTTGAATTCTCAGCCAAGAGGGGTTAAGGGTGTCTTTCAGACTTCGTTGACCACCCACTTCACCTTGGACTTGTCAAGCTTGGCAGGCTTTCTTAACCCTTGCCTGGATGGCAGAATCGAGCTCCTTTGGAACACTTAGTCGAATCCAAACTTTTGCAAAGTAAAACTAAAGCTAACGGAAGTGCCTCAAGTGGCTAAGACACTGACTGGGAGGCGGAAGGTCAGCAGTTTGATTCCCGAGTACTACAGGATGGAATGAGCTCCCATCTTTGTCCCAGCTCTTGCCAATCTAGCAGTTCGAAAGCAAGAAATTGCAAGTAGATAAATAGGGGCCACTTCGGTGGGAAGGTAAACAGCGTTCCAAGCCCTCTGGTATCTAGGCATGCCTGCCATATGTTCACGAAAACGTCCGAAAAACGCAGACAGAGCTGGCTCTTTGGCTATAAACAGAGATGCGCACTGAACCCTAGAGTCAGATACGACTGGCTTTCAAACAAGGGTGACCTTTACCTTTACCTTACTAAGGTTTTAGCAAATTCTTTGCTGGAGGGGGTACAGACCAATTTTTTTTGGGGGGGAGGCATTGATATCAAGAGGGCTGTGTTTTGCTTTTCTCTCTCTTTAAATGAATTATGGCATGCACTGTGCAGACTGTGCTTGAAGTACTTGTCAGAATCTCAACCTACCGGATGTTTCTTAACTCAAGTAGCTGGGCTGTGAAACATGACCAAAAAACTTTTTTGAAAGTTTCCACCAAGGTTAGAGAAAAGAAAATAATAATAATGAAAGTTAAAAAGAGAAAGAGCTGAGACTACATACAATGTGCCCTCAACGCATGCCTGATGTGGCAGTTTTCTCAAATTTTTGTACACTTCTACTCTGAAAAACGGGTTGTGTCTATGCTCTCCTTCTTGTCCTTTCAGCTCCAAGGGTTTCCCCTCATTGGCCTTCTTCAAGATCTAGTTTTCACATGAAGCGTTTCGCATCACCTTTTTAAGACGTGAGATGGGTTTGGGACCATATTATCTGAGGAACACCTTTCCCTTAGGAATCATATCTGTTCACCCCAAATGCTCAAGCTTCACCTAGAAAACCCAAGGGAAGTGAGAAAGTCATTCATTACATCTAGAGTCGGTGTTTCTCAACCTTTGCTTTTTGGACTTCAGTTCCCAGAAGCCTACGTCAATTCCCCAAAGCACAGATCAGCTCATGTGCTGACTTAGGCTTCTGGGAATAAAAGTGGTGTAAATATTCAGTTGATGCCATTCTATAATAATGTTTCAAATGTGCAGATTTGCTGGACTGAGTCATACCTTAATAAGTAGCCTAAAATGGGTGTTTCCGCAGCAAATATCAGACTTCCTTACTTCCTTCCTTCTACTCTTTTCTTTCTTTCTCCATTTTTCCTTTCTTGTCTTTTTCTTTCCTTCCTTCCTTCTACTCTTTCCTTTCTTTCTTTTCTCCATCTCTCCTTCCCCCTCCCTCTTCCTTTCTTCCTTCTACCTTCCTTCCTTTCTCATTCTTTCTTTCTTTCCTCTACTCTTTTCTTTCTTTCTTTCTTTGTCCATCTCTCCTTCCCTCTCTCCCTCTTCCTTTCTTTCTTCCTTCTACCTATCTAATACTATGAACATCATTAAGAAAGCACAACAGAGACTGTTCTTTCTGCGCCAACTCCGAAAGCTCAAGTTGCCTAAAGAGTTGTTGATCCAGTTCTACAGAGGGGTCATAGAATCCATCATCTGCACCTCTATAATTGTCTGGTTTGGTTCTGCATCTCAACAAGATAAACATAGACTCCAATGAGTAATTAAAGGTAAAGGTTTCCCTTGCTCGAAAGCCAGTCGTATCCGACTCTAGGGTGCAGTGCTCATCTCTGTTTCTAATCCGAAGAGCCAGCGCTGTCTGCTTCTGCAGACGTTTCCGTGGTCATGTGGCAGGCATGACACCGGAGCGCACGGAACGCTGTTACCTTCCCACCGAAGTGGTCCCTATTTATCTACTTGCAATTTCTTGCTTTCAAACTGCTAGGTTGGCATGAGCTGGGACGAAGACGGGAGCTCATTTCCATCCTGCAGTACTCGGGAATCGAACTGCTGACCTTCCGCTTCCCAGTCAGCGTCTTATCCACTTGAGCCACTGCAGTTCCCAATGAGTAATTAGGACTGCAGAAAAAAAATTATTGCTGTTAATCTACCTCCCATTGAAGATCTATATACTACACAAGCTAAAAAGAGAGCGGAGAAAATATACAATAACTTGTTCCAGCTTCTACCATCGAAATGACGCTTTAGAGTCAACCAGATACAAGGATAGTTTCTTTCCAAATGCCACCAATCTGCTGAATAACTAAATTGTGTGATTTTATTGTATTGCTATTGTTTCTCTAGGGATATGTGAGATTGTAGTTAGTATTATGATTAACACCTATTACTAAGTGTAGTAGATGATCTAGTAAATGTAATTTAATTTTTCATGTATATAGAGAGCATATGTACCAAAGACAAATTCCTGGTGTGTTAGCACACCTGGCCAATAAAGGATTCTATTTCTTCCTTCCTTTCTCATTCTTTGCTTTTCTCATTCTTTTCTTTTCTTTCTTTTCTCATTCTTTCCTTTCCTTTCCCTTTCTTTCTTTCTTCCTTTCCTTTCCTTTCCTTTCCCTTTCTTTCTTTCTTTCTTTCTTTCTTTCTTTCTTTCTTTCTTTCTTTCTTTCTTTCCTTTCCCTTCCTTCATTCCTTCCTTTCTTTTCCTTTCCCTTTCTTTCTTTCTTTCCTTTCCTTTCCTTTCCTTTCCCTTTCTTTCTTTCTTTCTTTCTTCTTTTCCTTTCCCTTTCTTTCCCTTTATTTCTTTCTTTCTTTCCTTTCCTTTCCTTCCTTCCTTCCTTTCTTTCTTTCTTTCTTTCTTTCTTTCCTTTCCTTTCCTTTCCCTTTCTTTCTTTCTTTCCTTTCCCTTCCTTCCTTCCTTCCTTTCTTCCTTCCTTTCCTTTCCCTTTCTTTCCCTTTCTTTCTTTCTTTCTTTCCTTTCCTTTCCTTTCCCTTTCTTTCTTTCTTTCTTTCTTTCCTTTCCCATCCTTCCTTCCTTCCTTCCTTCCTTCCTTCCTTTCTTTCTTCCTTCTTTCCTTCCTTCCTTCCTTTCTTTCTTTCTTTGCATGTCAAGCTTTTTGGCCAACAATTAGGTTTGCTCCATATTGCTGCCCTCCATCCTAGGCCACCAAGAAAAGAGCAAGAGAGAAAGAAGGTATGTCTTTACCTTTCAAAGCACTGCCTTTGCCACCTGCTCTTTCTCTCTCTGGAAATTAAAACCCTTTCCCCTTCTTTGCAGCCATGATTCGGGGTCAAGAGGTAAAGAGATAAGCCCCCCACCCCACCTCCCCGCAAAGCCCTTTGTGAATGGGAGCTTGGCTTTCAGGGAAGAGGAAGTAAGAATGAATGGCAGAAGAATGGCAGGAATCAGAAACAGTGAAACTCCAACCTGCTTTGATCTGATAAGGAAGAGACATTAAACTTAACACTGGCAGGGAAACCTTCCTTCCGCAGCCAAGGAGAAAAGGAAGGACTAGGCTTAGGCAGGACTGCACAGAAGGGTGGATATGATTACTCTCCTCTCTCTATAATATTATGCTGAAGCCTCAAGAACATCTGGGGGCAGATAATCCATCCTTTTCACTCCTGAACCTGCAACTCTATATTGTGGGACTAGATTTGTGGAATTCAGTGGCATGTATTTGACCAGACATAGGCTAAGACACTGACTGGGAGGTGGAAGGTCAGCAGTTCGATTCTCGAATACTGCAGGACGGAATGAGCTCCCGTCTTTCCCCCAGCTCCTGCTAACCTAGCAGTTCAAAAGCAAGACATTGCAAGTAGATCAATAGGGACCACTTTGGTGGGAAGGTAACAGCGTTCCGTGCACGTGTCTAGTCATGCCTGCTACATGACCATGGAAACCTATGCAGACGCAGACAGTGCTGGCTCTTTGACTTTGAAACTTTGATGTAGGCAGATTGATTGCACACGGAGCGAGCAGGAGGGCCAAACACTTCTTCATTGCAGCATGGTCAATCTGTACATGAGGTAATGGCGGAGACGCAGCTCCTTATATATGATACAACACATTTGAATTTCGCCCGCAGGGTGCCCATTGCTTGTGGTCACAGTGACGTCATTCTGACGTACTGCATACCTGGCGTGGTTCACCTGTGGCGGGAAGGTTTCCCGTGCTAGTTGCTGATTGGGTGATTGGAGCCACGTGAGCTGAGCTCCTTCAGCTGCGCTATAGCTGGCAGCTGAGTTGCGTGCGGTGGCAGATGAATTACATGCATACACAACCGAAACAGAGATGAGCACTGAACCTAGAGTCGGATACGACTGGCTTTCGAGCAAGGGAAACCTACGGAGCTACTCCATAAACTTATAATTATTAATTTTTTTAAAAAGAGCAACCCTTTCCACTGTGATGAAATTACTGCTATTGGTTTATTTTGTTTTAATATGACCATTTTTGGGATCCCTTTTTCTGTCCCACCGAGCAACTACAGTTCCATTTATGAGATATTTTTAAAACCCCAGAAACATTTTAACAATAAAAAAATAATTTTATATCCGAAATTATTCTGGGTTGAAAGGGTTTTTTGCTGGAGGAAATCCACTCGGGGGGGCAGGCCGCAGCCCGAAAAGTTTGGGCACTCATGAACTAACCACTTGGAGGGCTGGGGAACCCTTTGGATGAGATGTTTAACTCCGCCAAGGGCAGCAGTAAGAAGTCATGTTCTTCAAAGTCATGTTCTATCTATCCTTGGGTCACCATGGGATGAAGTTCTCTCTTTGTCTCCTCCTGGCGTCACACAACCTAACCTGCCCCATGGGTTCCTTGTGAGGAAATTAATGATGGAGACCATTGGCTAAGTTCAATGGGGTCAAGGACACCCCAGCATTTAAGCTTGACATCACACTGGCCTTTGATTTTGTAATAATAAATAGATGTATAGTATTCTTTCCTTGCTTCCTTCCCTCCTTACATCCATCTCTTCCTTCCTTCCAAAACCCTACTTGGAAGTTCCTAAAACAGTCTCTACAGGTTCATGTTTATTGACATCTTTCCTTCCTTCCTTCCTTCTGTTGTTTTATATCACACCGTTCTCTCAAAGATGGACCAAGACAATAATATCAGCACTGAAGTTTGGTCATTGTCCTCGGCTGCAACTTGTATCCGAGAATGCATTTTTCCTGAAGCGGGGGAAATGCCATTGGCGTGAATTTGTTTAATGTGGATCCCAGCTTGCCATGAAGTGTTGTGTTCTAAGAGTGTAACCTTCCAACATGTGATATCAATGTATCTGAACCAATGTAACCTTACCTATGAGTAACAATGTAACCTTCAGCTGTATCACATAAACCCTGTAATAGGACGCGAGCTAATGACCACCAGCTGGCAGCAGCGAGCGTCCAAGCTCTCTTGGTTCAAACCCATCAAGGACCGCAGCGCGGGAAGTTTTCCCGCCGCTACCTACACCTGGACAAGAAGGGCGTGACCAGCCATGACGTCACGCGGACCAGTAGCCAACGGGCTACCGTGGAGCCACATTCAAACATGTTCCTACCATATATATAGAGCTGTTCGTCCGCCATTACCTCATGTTCCCTCTGTCCACCATGCAATAAACCTGAGTTAACCCAGCCGTTGGCTGTGCCTTGTGTCTTGACTCTCATACACTAAATTGGCGACGAAGGTGGGATATGGATCCCCACGGAGCCAGGACACAGGGCGGGTTCAACATCACCAAACCGCAAGACTGGGAGCTCTTTGAGATGGACTTCCAGGCGGCACTGGTGGAACTCAAAGTCAAAGAAGACGACGAGGAAAGGAAGAGGGCCATCCTCACCCGCATGCTCGGGATGGAAACCAAGCGGACGCTGGTGGGCATCCTCGCACCGAAGAAGGTGAGCGATTTCAAAGCCGGTGACATCATGAAACTGCTGCGTGAGCGGTTCCGACCCTCGAGGGCAATGTTTCCCGCTCGGAGCGCGTTTTGGAGGCGAGTTCAAGCGCCGGACGAGTCGGTAGAAGCCTTCGTAACGGCTATGAGGGTAGCCGCCGCCCCCTGCAAATGGGACCACATCCTAGATATGGCCCTCAGGGACGGAGTGCTGTGTGGCCTGAAGGACAAGGAAGTGCAGCGCAGCCTGATGAACAAGGAGCCACCCCCCACGTTGGAAGAGGTCGTAGAGGCCGCGGAAGCCGCGGAATCCACGAATGCTGGAGTAGATGAGATGCACAAGTGGCGTGAGTGGCGTCCGAGGGCCGGCAAAGCGGAAAACTCTTCCCACGGGAAGTCCGGTCAGTCGGTGCATGCAACCCGACCGACCTCGAAATCATCCTCAGAGAGCAGCGATGGCGAGGAGGTCCAGAAGGTCCGGAGAGGCGGGCGCCGCTGCGATGGTTGCGGAGCGGCCCATGAGCGCGTGAGGTGCCCATTCAGGAAAGCCGAGTGTTTCAACTGTGGACGTCGGGGGCACATCGCCAAGGCGTGCAAGAAGCGGAAAGAGGACCGGAGACAGTCACAAGACCGCTCAGCCAGACCGGACCGTCCAGCGAGATCCAAAGATGGCGCCCGGGCCACGAGGAAGCAGGACGGCGTGGGCCGCATCTCGGACGACAGCGAGGGCGACGCTCCTGTGTTCAGCGTGTCTGCGGGACAGCCCCATTACTTTGTTGAGGTACTAGTACAAGGGACCCCCATTAGGATGGAAGTTGACTCGGGGTCCTCCTATTCTATAATTCCCCAGAGAGAGTTCTTGAAAATTGACCCCCACGTGCGGCCCAAACTTAAGGCGTTGAGAGCCACACTACGGGACGTACAGGGGAACAGCATTCCGGTGTTGGGGGTCGGAACATTCCGGGTCCGTTTTAAGAGACATTCTGCGGAACTTCCCCTAGTGGTGCTAAAGGGGGGGAGTTGTAGCCTCCTCGGAACCCAGTGGTTTCAGCCCTTAGGTCTGTTCATAGGGGGGGTGCATGCCGTAGGCGAGGACCCAATACAAGCGGCGTGTGACGCACACCCCGCTGTGTTTAAAAGTGGACTGGGAAAGTTCAAGGGACCCCCTGTAGCCTTCGACTTAGATCCAGAGGTCCGCCCGATAAGACTTAAACCGCGCAGGGTACCGTTCGCGCTTAAGGACAAAATAGAGGCGGAACTGGACAAACTGGTGGGTCAAGGGATTCTTGTTCCTGTGGATTCCGCGGAGTGGGAGACTCCAATTGTAACAGCACTGAAGGCTAACGGGGAGGTGCGCATTTGCGCTGATTATAAGTGTACCATTAATAAGGCAATCCGCCCTAATGCATACCCGGTGCCAGTGGTCAGCCACCTTCTGGCCAGGCTGAATGGGGGAAAGTGTTTCGCTAAACTCGATTTAGCACAGGCCTACCAGCAACTCCCGGTAACCCCCGCCACAGCGGCGGCACAAACTATAGTCACACATAAGGGGGCGTTCCAGGTGTCGAGGTTACAGTTCGGCGTGAACTCGGCACCTGGCATTTTTCAGTCGCTTGTGGAACGCCTCCTGAAGGGGCTGGAGGGGGTGTTGCCATATTTTGATGACGTGTTGATAACGGGGGGGAGTAAGGCCGAGCTGGCCCACAGATTGGATAAGGTCCTGACCGTGTTCGAAAAAGCGGGGCTGCGACTGAGAAAAGACAAATGTGTATTTTTCGAAACAGAGGTTGAGTTTTTAGGGTTCCGTGTCACACCCGAGGGAATTAGGCCGTCCAAGTCTAAGGTAGCCGCCATTAAGAAAGCCCCTCGCCCCACCTCCAAAACCGAGCTACAGTCGTTTCTGGGGCTTCTCAATTTCTACCATACCTTCCTTCCACGGAAGGCGTCTGTTGCCGAACCGCTCCATCGGTTACTTTAAAAAGAGGTAAAGTGGCAGTGGGGTGACGAGCAAGAAAGAGCGTTCACAGAGTTAAAGCAACTCCTCACATCCGAGGCAATCCTGACGCATTTCGACCCCAAACGGCCCATAGTTTTAGTCTGCGATGCATCCCCGGTGGGGGTGGGGGCGGTGCTTTGCCACGTGTTGAACGACGGAAGGGAGGCCCCGATAGCATTTTATTCAAGGGCCCTGTCCCAAGCGGAACGGAATTACGCACAGACCGATAGGGAGGCATTAGCGATAGTAGCGGGAACCAAGAAATTTCACGACTTTCTGTATGGTCGGCCGTTCAAGGTCGTTACCGATCACAAGCCCCTGTTAGGAATATTCACTGCAAATAAGCCCACGCCACAGATCCTGTCCCCGAGGATGCTGCGGTGGGCTATTTTTCTTAACGCATATCAACATGAGTTAGAATACCGGCCAGGGAAGGAAATCTGCCATGCAGACGCGCTCTCGCGGTCACCGTTACCCTTGTCGGACGACCAGAAGGCAGGGGCAAGAAGAGACCGCCAGGTATTATTAATAGAGGTTTTGGAGTCACCCCCGATAGTACCGGCCGACGTTGCCAAGGCGACCGGAAAGGATAGAACACTAGAGAAAGTATGCTCGTGGGTGCAGAAGGGGTGGCCGGCGTCATCCCCAGGCGCGGAATTCGACCCATTTTTCCGAAAGCGAGTAGAATTGTCTTTAGAGAGGGGGTGCCTTTTGTGGGGCCAACGGGTGGTGGTTCCTACGTCCCTGCGGCCGAAGGTGCTAAAGCTGTTGCACGTCAGCCACCCGGGAATCGTCCGCTCCAAGGCGTTGGCCCGGAGTTACTTCTGGTGGCCCCAGCTGGACGCCGACATAGAGCATTTGGTGGGCACTTGTGAGGCATGTCAGTGCTCCCGACCGGAGGTGGCCCGCCTCCCGCACAGGGAATGGGACGCAGCAAGGGGACCGTGGTCCAGGGTACACGTAGATTTTGCTGGCCCGTTCCGAGGAACCATGTTTCTCCTGGTGGTGGATGCATACTCAAAGTGGCTGGAGGTCATCCCGGTAAAGAGCACATCCTCCGCCGCTACCATTCGCCAGCTACGGAGGGTGTTTTCCACGTTCGGTTTACCCGACACTTTGGTCAGCGATAATGCCAGTTGCTTCACGTCCGCTGAGTTCGCAGCATTCATGGAGGCAAATGCAATTCGGCATGTCACATCCGCACCGTTTCACCCGGCCACGAATGGCCAAGTGGAACGGTTGGTGCGAACCACAAAAGATGCGCTGCGGCGCATGGGCTCGGGAGATCTAAATCACCAGGTTTGTCAATTTCTATTAGCGTATAGAGTGACCCCCTTAGCGTCGGGATACTCGCCGGCGGAGCTGCTGATGCGGAGGAAACTGACCACGCTTTTGTCCAGGCTAGACCCGTCGAGGGTCGAGGACAAAGGGAAGAATATAGGGTTAGCGGTCTCGAAAGGTTTCGGCGTAGGCGATCCTGTACACTGCAGGAACTATGCCAACGCAGGCCCAGCCTGGGTGCCAGGGACGATAATAGAGCAGACGGGGCCAGTGTCTTATCGAGTGGAAACTAGCACCGGCCTCCTATGGAGGAGGCACGCGGACCAACTGAGGCACCGAGTGAGCGAGGGGCCGACCAGTGGGGCACAGCGACAGGATTCAGCGATAGGGTTCTCCCCCACCCGTTTAGCCCAAGGGGGAGACAAGGGGGAAAGCAGCGAGCCCGACACATATCCTTTTGATACCCCAGTTCTATCCGAGCCCGGGGGGAGGGAAAAGGAGTGTGCGGCCGCCGCTGCCGCTTCCCCCGAATCCGATTTTGATTTTGATTTTGCTAGCCGGGGGGGGTTTTCGGAGTGTTCCCCCACCCATCCAAGCGAGAAGAGGGGTTTTTCGTTAGCCCCCAGTGCCCCCGGTTCTTCCCAAACAAAGCACACACCTCCAACAAAGCCGCAGAGTCGCGGCAAACCACTAACAAGTCATCCTCTCCGATTGCAGGGCAGGAAGCCAGGGAGCAAGGAGGAGGGAGCGAAGCCGGGGCAGGGCAGCCCGCGCCGAGACCCCAGCGTGTTCGAAATAAGCCATCTTGGCTGAGAGACTTCGTCTCATCCTAGGGGGGAGGAGTGTTGTGTTCTAAGAGTGTAACCTTCCAACATGTGATATCAATGTATCTGAACCAATGTAACCTTACCTATGAGTAACAATGTAACCTTCAGCTGTATCACATAAACCCTGTAATAGGACGCGAGCTAATGACCACCAGCTGGCAGCAGCGAGCGTCCAAGCTCTCTTGGTTCAAACCCATCAAGGACCGCAGCGCGGGAAGTTTTCCCGCCGCTACCTACACCTGGACAAGAAGGGCGTGACCAGCCATGACGTCACGCGGACCAGTAGCCAACGGGCTACCGTGGAGCCACATTCAAAAGACGCTACTACCATATATATAGAGCTGTTCGTCCGCCATTACCTCATGTTCCCTCTGTCCACCATGCAATAAACCTGAGTTAACCCAGCCGTTGGCTGTGCCTTGTGTCTTGACTCTCATACACTAAATGAAGTGACCCACACACTCGGATCATGGAGCCAATCTCCTGCAGCACATATGAAATGAGACATGCAGGATTTGACACCGGGACTGCAATGGACTGCCGCAGCCTTGACAAGGTGCGCATTCACAGCCAGTCCATCTGGCATGGCCTCTTCCGCCTCCATGACCATTGGGAATCAGAGGTCCTCCTCTGCTCATTTTGCCATTGGGCCCAATACGATGGTTTCCTGTGGCATTTCCTCCACTGAGGTTACCATCACCTCACCTAAAGGGGCTCATCTGCCCGTAGCCACTGGTCCCTTTAGGGAATCAGGTTCTTTACTGCTGCCCAACACTCGGCATACTGAACTTTCATAAAAGCAATTTTTAAAAGCAGACAAAATAGATAGATAGATAGATAGATAGATAGATAGATAGATAGATAGATAGATAGATAGATAGATAGATAGATAGATAGATAGATAGATAGATCTTTATTGTCATTGTCCTGCACAGAACAACGAGATTGGGGGAAAAACACATCAACCCAACAAAACCCAAACAAATTCCTATTGCAGCTGTTTCGTGTAAACCAGGCATTGTAAAACTGGTGTGCACCATCTTTCAGGATGTCTTTTATACACTCAGTTAACCCCAGAACATGCACCTGGTGGAAGATTCAGTCTTGTACACAGGCATACCTGTCAAGTATCCCGTATTGGCCAGGATTTCCCATTTTTTTAGTGCTCGTTCCTCTCCTTTCCTGCTGCCGTCTTGTACTTTGAACAGCGGGGAAAGGGGTTACTGCACATGCACGCCCATTGCAAAGGGGTTCTGTGCATGTGCAAACGGGTTCTGCGCATGCACAAATGGGTTACTGAGCATGTGCAAACGGGTGACTAAGCATGCACGTACACATGTGCAGTAATTTCCTGTATTTTCCGGAGCTGCACTTGATGGGTATTACACAGGTGTACAAAAGACAGAAAGTTGTGACTCCCATGAGCCTCCTTATACGTGCAAAATGTCACATTAGGATTTTGGCCACTGAGCTTAAAACACCTTTTCTTTTGGTCATGATGTTCTGAGGGTTGTAAAGTAAACCATTGGTTGAAAAGAAAGCTTTCTTGGTAAAAGTCAAGGTCACCCTTTGCTCGAAAGCCAGTTGTATCCAACTCTAGGGTTCAGTGCTCATCTCTGTTTATAGCCAAAGAGCCAGGGCTGTCTGTGTCTGCAGAGGTTTCCGTGGACATGACAAGGCACCAGATCACATGGAATGCTGTTACCTTTCCTGATGAAGTGAAATCTATTTATCTACTTGCAATTTCTGGCTTTTGAGTAAGCTTTCTACATATGCTCAAAGTAGACGTATCGTTGCCTTTTTTAGCACAAAATACTCTGTGCTTTGCAGAATATTTGTTTTTAGCACAGAATACTCTGTGCTTTTCCTGGGAACACAGTTCTCATAACCACACCCAGACTTGTGAACAGTGGCAATGGTGCCGTGAAACCGCATTCAAAACCAGACACAGCTGTTTTTGGACTGTCTTCCGAGTTGCTGCAAAAAAGCCAACAACAAAAAAACTATGTTTACAGAGACTTTCCCCAAAGCCTTTATTTGTTTGAGTGAAAAAGGATGAGTTTTCAAATGCTGACATAGAGTTGATTGGTCTGTTTCTCCTGACATAGGAATTACATTTTTCTTTCACCATAAAATGTAAAGAGCATTGTTTCCCAACATGGGGCCCTGGCCCCACACAGGGGGGTTTCAATTCCCAGGAGCCTAAAGTCACTACATTGGCTGATCAGTGCTTTGGGGGATGGACTTTCGCTTCTGGGAATTGAAGTCCAAAAACCAAAGATTGGGAAGGTAAAGGTAAAGGTTTCCCTTTCTCGAAAGCTAGTCGTATCCGACTCTAGGGTGCAGTGCTCATCTCTGTTTCCAAGCCGAAGAGCCCAGCGCTGTCTGCTTCTGCAGACGTTTCCGTGGCCATGTGGCAGGCATGGCTAGACACCAGAGCGCACAGAGCGCTGTTACCTTCCCACCGAAGTGGTCCCTATTTATCTACTTGCAATTTCTTGCTTTTGAACTGCTAGGTTGGCAGGAGCTGGGATGAAGATTGGGAAACACTGGTAAAAATAAAATAAATTTTGTTTCAGAAATTACTCTGAGTTGAAAGGATTTTTGCTGGAGAAACTCCACTCGGGACGCCCAAATGAGGCTCCTTTCATGTCCCCAAGATATAGAGCCGTGATGGTGAACCTTGGCACTCCAGATGTTCTTGGACTTCAATTCCCAGAAGTCCAAGCCGCCGTGAATCCACACGAATGGGTTTGCTGCGATTCATCCGGCCTGTGCTGTGCCGCCCTCATCATTCGTGGAAGTGGAAGTAAAACGCGCCCATGCAGTTAAGGCTCTTCTGGGTTAACCCTTCCTCCATACGGGCACATTTTTCTTCCGCTTCCAGGAGCGATGAGGGTGGCACGGCATGGGCCAGATGAATCGCACCAAACCCATTGGTGTGGATTCACGGGGGCTTGGGCTTCTGTGAATTGAAGTCCAAGAACATCTGGAGTGCCAAGGTTCACCATCGCAGATATAGAGTGTTTTAAAACAGTGGGCATAAATATCTCTTCTCCTTGAGCTCCATTCCAGTTCCTTCTACGTTCTTTCCCAATCTAGTTTCTAAAAGGAAAAAAACATATTTTTGGTTCTGGCGGTTGGCATTGTCATCGTTATTAAATCATTATTATTATTATTCAGACAACTTATTCAATGAAGTAATTCGCCACCAACTTCCATGGTCCGGAGGGGAACAGCTGTCGGACCTGCATGCAGTCGACCTCATAGCTCGTTCCAGCATTTCTTTCTTGTTCTTTTCTTTTTTGAGCTACTTGTGTGTTATGTATGTATGATTGCATGTTCATTGTACTGTAAAGGCAAGAATGTAACCACTCCAAATACAAGGTATCTCAGCTGTAAAGGAACGCGAGCAGGCAGCCCATAGAGGGCAGCTGCGAACGTTCAGTCTCACATGGTTCACATTGCTCAATCACGGACAGCCGCGGGAAAACCTTCCCCGCATTCAGCAGCAGGAGAAAGATCTGCATTCAGCAGCAGAAGAAAGATCTGCATTCAGCAGCAGGAAAAGAGGCGTGCCTGGGCGAGGCCACGCCGGTAGCAGCCAATGAGCTACCGTGCTACAAGATTCAAATGTAGAGGGCTACTGTATATATTGAGATGTATCACCGCTATTACCTCATGCTCCACCGGATCATCATGCAATAAACCTGTGTTAAGCCAACCCTTCGGCTGTTCTGTTGTCTTTGGTCCCATACACAAAATTGGCGACGAGGATGGGATAATGGCTGCCCACGGGACCAAGACATGCGCCGGCTACGAGATCAGGAAGCCGGGAGACTTGGAGCTGTTTGAGATAGACTTCAATGGAGCGCTAGTGGAGCTCGAAGTCTCAGATGAGGCCAAGAAGAGGGCCATCTTCGTCCGCATGCTCGGACACGAGACCAAGAGGACCTTGGTGGACCTGATCGCGCCGAGGAGGGTGAGCGACTTCAAGGCCACAGAGCTCCTGGCGGCGCTGCGCACCCACCTCCGGCCCGCGATAGCCATGTTCCCCGCTCGGAGCGCGTTCTGGAGGCGAGTCCAGGCGCCCGGGGAATCGGTCGCTGAGTTCGCCGCGGCCCTGCGGCTGGCCGCCGGCCCATGCAAGTGGGAGACCCCAGAAGTCACCCTCCGGGACTGCCTGCTCTGCGGTCTGAGGGATACCGAGACTCAGCGCGCGCTGATGAAAAAGGAGCCGCCTCCCACGTGGCAACAAGTCCTCGACACGGCACAGGCCACGGAGGCCACGACTGCCGGGGTGCAAGAGCTTCAGGACTGGCGCCCGAAACCCGCCAAGGCAGAGAGCTCGGTGCGCACGGCCCGGCGAGTTTCGAACTCGTCCACGGAGAGCGGCGACGACGAGGACGTCCGGAGGGTCCACAGAGAGGGCCGGCGCTGCGACAGCTGCAGCGCCGCCCACGCCCGCGCCAAATGCCCATTCCGCAAGGCCGAGTGCCACAACTGCGGCCGGCGCGGGCACATCGCCAAGGTCTGCCGGAAACGGCGCGAGGCCAAGAGGAGTTCCCCAGACCGCTCGGCGAGGCAGGACCGCACCACGAGGCCAAAGGACGGCACCCGGACCACGAGGACGCGGGATGGAGTAGGGCGCATCTCCGACGACAGCGAGGACGACGCTCCGGTTTGCAGCGTTTCCACGGAGCACCCCCGTTACTTCGTTGAGGTAGTAATCCAAGGGGCCCCTGTTAGGATGGAGGTGGACTCGGGTTCCTCATACTCTATCATTTCCCAGGGAGAGTTCATGAAAATCGCCCCCCGCGTGCGGCCCAAGCTCAAAGCGTTGAGGGCCACATTGAAGGACGTGCAAGGGAACCGCATCCCAGTGTTGGGGGTTGGGAAGTTCCAGGTCCAGTTTAAAAAGCACACCGCAACGCTTCCCCTAGTCGTCCTCAAGGGAGGTAAATGCAGCCTCCTCGGGACTCAATGGTTCCAGCCCCTGGGGTTGTTCATTGGGGGGGTGCACGCCGTGGGAGCACACGCCGCCGGGACCGATCCAATACAGAGCGTGTGCGACGCGCACCCCGAGGTTTTCAAAAAGGGGCTCGGAAAATTCAAGGGCCCCCCAGTGACTTTCGACCTGGACCCTGGAGTACGTCCAATCAGACTTAAACCGCGCAGAGTGCCCTTCGCACTAAAGGACAAAATAGAGGCGGAGTTGGACAAATTGGTGGGCCAGGGGATTCTTGTCCCTGTTGATTCTGCGGAGTGGGAAACTCCAATTGTAACAGCGCTCAAGGCCAACGGGGAGGTCCGTATATGTGCTGATTACAAGTGCACCATCAATAAGGCGATCCGCCCTAATGCGTATCCGGTGCCGGTAGTCAGCCACTTGTTGGCCAGGTTACACGGGGGGAGGTGTTTCGCTAAACTCGACCTGGCCCAAGCCTACCAGCAACTCCCGGTGACCCCCGCCGCAGCTGCTGCACAGACCATAGTCACCCACAAAGGGGCGTTCCAGGTATCGCGCCTCCAGTTCGGCGTGAATTCGGCGCCCGGGATCTTCCAGTCACTCGTGGAATGCCTCCTGAAGGGGTTAGAGGGGGTGTTACCCTACTTTGATGACGTATTGATTACAGGGGGGAGCCGGGCCGAATTAGCAATAAGGTTGGGAAAGGTCCTGGCAATATTCGAAAAAGCGGGGTTGCGGTTGCGGAAAGACAAATGCGTTTTCTTCGCAACTGAGGTTGAGTTCCTAGGGTTCCGTGTTACTCCCGAGGGAATAAGGCCATCCCAATCCAAGGTGGCCGCCATCAAGAAGGCCCCTCGCCCCACCTCCAAGCCCGAGTTGCAGTCGTTCCTTGGACTGCTCAACTTTTACCACTCCTTCCTCCCGCGGAAGGCAGCAGTGGCGGAACCGCTACACAAATTGTTAAAAAAGGACGGGGCATGGAAGTGGGGCGACGACCAGGAGACGGCTTTCAATGACCTGAAGCGACTCCTGGCATCAGATGCGGTACTGACCCACTTCAATCCCAAACGCCCAGTGGTCCTGATATGCGATGCATCCCCGGTGGGGGTGGGGGCGGTGTTATGCCACGTACTGGAGAACGGGAGGGAGGCCCCGATAGCGTTCTACTCTAGGTCCTTGTCCCAAGCGGAGAGAAACTATGCCCAGACAGACAGGGAAGCACTAGCGATAATTGCGGGGACCAAGAAATTTCATGATTTTGTGTACGGCCGCCCCTTCACCATAGTGACTGACCACAAGCCCTTGCTAGGCATTTTCACCGCAGATAAGCCCACACCCCAAATCCTGTCCCCGAGGATGCTCAGGTGGGCCATTTTTCTCAACGCGTATCAGCACGCGTTGGTATACCGGCCCGGAAAGGAGATCAGCCATGCGGACGCCCTGTCGAGGTCCCCCATTCCCCGGGATTGCTGCCACGTGGGCGAGGAAGAGGGGGACCACCAGGTCTTAATGATAGAGGTCCTAGACTCCCCTCCAGTAGTACCGGCCGACATCGCCAAAGCGACCGGCAAGGACAAAACGCTAGCTACAGTTTGCTCCTGGGTACAGAAAGGGTGGCCCGTGTCTTCCCCAGCGGCGGAATTCGACACATTTTTCAAAAAGAAACTAGAGTTGTCCCTAGAGAGGGGTTGCCTTTTGTGGGGACAGCGGGTAGTGATCCCCACGTCGCTCCGGCCGAGGGTGCTTAAACTGCTGCACGTCAGCCACCCGGGGATCGTCCGCTCTAAGGCACTAGCCCGTAGTTACTTTTGGTGGCCCCAGCTAGACGCCGACATCGAACACATGGTCTGCACTTGCGAAGCGTGCCAAAGCTCCAGGCCAGAAGAGGCTCGCTTGCCACATAGGGAGTGGGACGCAGCAAGGGGGCCCTGGTCCCGGGTACACGTAGACTTTGCTGGCCCGTTCAGGGGAACACTTTTCCTCCTTGTGGTGGACGCGTTCTCCAAGTGGTTGGAGGTCATTCCAGTCTCGAGCACCTCCTCGGCCACTACAATTAAACAGTTACGGAGGGTCTTTTCCACGTTCGGTTTACCCGACACCCTCGTCAGCGATAACGCTAGCTGTTTCACGTCCGCCGAGTTCGGGGCATTCATGGATCGCAACGCCATTCGGCACGTCACCTCCGCCCCCTTTCACCCGGCCACCAACGGCCAAGTAGAGCGCCTCGTGCGCACCACAAAAGACGCGTTGCGGCGCATGGGCCCCAGAGACCTCGACCTGAAATTGTGCCAATTCCTGCTAAGGTACAGGGTCACCCCATTGGCGTCAGGGTACTCCCCCGCGGAGCTGTTAAAGCGCAGGAAGCTGGCCACGGTAATCTCCAAGCTAGACCCCACGAGAGTAGAGGACACGGGGCGGAACATAGGGGTGGAACCCGCAAAGAGTTTCAGCGTAGGCGCCCCGGTGCATTGCAGGAACTACGCCAACGCGGGGCCAGCCTGGGTGCCGGGCACCGTAATAGAACAAACCGGCCCCGTCTCATACCGCGTGGAGACCAGTACAGGCCTCCTGTGGAGGCGACACGTGGACCAACTCAGGCGCAGGGTCCCCGGAGAACAGGACGAAGACGAAAATAGCCACGAATCAGCGTTAGGGTACTCCCCCACCCGTTTAGCCCAAGGGGGAGGGAAAGGGGGACATGGGTCCCCACCAAGGGGGGAGGAAAGGGAATCGATCCTCAGAGATCTTTTGCGGGACTTCGCGGCAGAAAGGAAGAGCCCCAACCTCACACATACCCCTCGGAAGTTTCCCCGAAACACAGATGCCCCTAGAAGTTTAGACGTTGATTTACAGTACCAGGGGGAGTTAGCGGAGTGGTCCCCCACCCGTCCTGGCGAAAAGAGGGGTTTCAGTTCAGCCCCTGGTACTTCCAGTCCCAGTAGCCCCTGTGAGTTAGAATGCAACATAGCGCCAATTTCCCGGAGACCGACACCCCCAAGACAGCGAGTCCGCCCACCACAGTCTCAAGGTCCCCCGAGCGGGGAACAGAAGGTAGCAGAACCACAAGGGCGACCTCATCGGTTCCGCGGTTCACAATAGGAGGGTCCCCCGGGTCCGAGAGCAACAGGCAGGGGTTCACCTCCCAACTGTTCATTCCATTCCCATCCCCGGGCACAAGGCAGGCACGGACCCCCCACAGAGCCACTAACGAATCCCCGTTTCCCGGTGCAGGACAAGTACCCGCGGAGTCAGAGATCACAGGCTCTCCAGCACTAGGTCAGGCGCAAGCACGCCCCAAGCGCACGTGCGGCAAGCCACAATGGTTGCGGGACTTCGTCCCGTCCTAGGGGGGAGGGATGTTATGTATGTATGATTGCATGTTCATTGTACTGTAAAGGCAAGAATGTAACCACTCCAAATACAAGGTATCTCAGCTGTAAAGGAACGCGAGCAGGCAGCCCATAGAGGGCAGCTGCGAGCGTTCAGTCTCACATGGTTCACATTGCTCAATCACGGACAGCCGCGGGAAAACCTTCCCCGCATTCAGCAGCAGGAGAAAGATCTGCATTCAGCAGCAGAAGAAAGATCTGCATTCAGCAGCAGGAAAAGAGGCGTGCCTGGGCGGTAGCCAATGAGCTACCGTGCTACAAGATTCAAATGTATAGGGCTACTGTATATATTGAGATGTATCACCGCTATTACCTCATGCTCCACCGGATCATCATGCAATAAACCTGTGTTAAGCCAACCCTTCGGCTGTTCTGTTGTCTTTGGTCCCATACACAAAATTGTGGAAATATATTACCAACAAAGTGAGATGGGGATTTATATGGCAAGTAAATCTCTCATAAAATGGCCAGCTTGGGCCAGCCTGAGATGGCAGCAGGGGGGTAGGAGGAGGACAAGTTTCCTCCGAGCGCATGCCAGGCGGCTAAATGTAAGCGGAGAAGGGAGGAAATGTTGGACTTCCTTAATGACATAGCAGTAGGGCTCGCTACCGGGTGATCTCCGCTGCTTTCTGAACCTCTGGAAGAAGGGATGGAAATAGCATGCTGCAGATGTATAACCTTAGGCTTCCTATGGCTGTGATGGGATTCACGCCAAAGCTCCATGGAGAGAAGAAGGCCGAGTGGTGTCCAGAGTATGCCAAGAATCTCAAGAGAGTAGGTGGACGGTGCATGAAAGAGACTCAACTTGCATGTATAGTCTACTCTCATTAACAAATGCAGTGAATTGAGACACAAATGTAGACAGTTTCCTGAATTTCTGCACTAATTTCATCACAAGGTGGAGTGTGGCCAGAGAAATCTGGGACACAAATTCCATAATTTTCCTTTATCAAGGTTTGGTTCATAGGTTCTGTGTCAATATATATGCAATCTAAGAGAAGGTTTCCCTTGCTCGGAAGCCAGTCGTATCTGACTCTAGGGTGCAGTGCTCATCTCTGTTTCTAAGCCGAAGAGCCAGTGCTGTCTGCTTCTGCAGACGTTTCCGTGGCCATGTGGCAGGCATGACTAGACACCGGAGCACACAGAATGCTGTTTACCTTCCCACCGAAATGGTCCCTATTTATCTACTTGCAATTTCTTGCTTTCGAACTGCTAGGTTGGCAAGAGCTGGGACAAAGACAGGAGCTCATTCGTCCTGCAGGACTCAGGAATCAAACTGCTGACCTTCCGCTTCCCAGTCAGCATCTTAGCTACTAATAATTGTGTGCATTGAGTCGATTCTGACATGGGGACCCTGTATAGGGTTTTCTAGGATAGAAGACATAGAAATCTTTTCCAGTTCCCTTCTTCTGGAGGAAAGGCATCCTTTTACTACACGTTTATTGGTTGTATTGTTTGAGGGGCAATCCATTAATCACCAATCTATGATGTGATGTACTGAGAAAAAGCTTAAACCTATCCCATGAAAAAAAGTATAGAGCTACTGTGACACTTTTTTAAAATCAAGAATAGGTTCAAGTTAGCAGCGATAGTGGCCAGCTGTATTTAGTCAATAGGCTGAAAAAGTCATACCAATTTCCACATAGATTAAAATTAAAAATCAAAAACAAAAGCTGATGCAGAAATAGCTCAACATGTTTGGGATAGATTAGAGCGGGGTGCCCAAACTATGGACTGTGGGCCAGATCCGGCTCCTGATACCAATTCATCTGGTCCACGCTGCCCTCATTGCTCCCAGAAGCGGAAGTAAAACATGCCCGTACAGGTGCGCTTTACTTCCACTTCTGGGAGCTATGAGGGCAGCATGGGCTGAATGAATTGCCGTTGGGGCTGTAGTTTGGGAACCCCTGGCTTAAGCAGAGAAAATGGCAGCCTCAAATCTATCTCATCCTGTTGCAAAACAACATAACCGGCCGACTGAACCATGTGACCGGCCCACTGCCTAAAAAGTGTGGGCAACCCTGGATTAGACAGAGAGAGAGAGATTGACTGGCTGTCTGGCTGATTGATTGATTGATTGATTGATTGATGGATGGATGGATGGATGGATGGATGGATTTCTCCCTCTTTCCATAAGGAGAAGTCTTGCTTTTCATTATGGAACATGGAGAGAACCTATGCAGGTTAATGAAGTTATCGCTGAAGTCCTAACCCTCTTCTGATAACCTTGGAAAGCCAAGTTGTATAAAGCTAGC
The DNA here is from genome assembly GCA_035047305.1 of Bradypodion pumilum. Lineage (NCBI taxonomy): Eukaryota > Metazoa > Chordata > Lepidosauria > Squamata > Chamaeleonidae > Bradypodion > Bradypodion pumilum. The sequence continues at coordinate 8,087,540 of JAWDJD010000016.1, read as the reverse complement.
AGGAGAGTGTCCAGAAACTCCTGGCCTTCATCATTCTCCCACCAGACAAGGATAGTTATGATACATACTATAATATGATTATATTAAGAAACATCCTGGAAGCCAGGCATCCCTGGATGGATTTGCTTTAGACAACCACACTCGAATCAGCACAGAGAAAAGAGGAAATTGACACTCAGTCTTGTTTGCAGCATATTAAGCTATGACAATCCAAATTGGCAGGAGGTGTTACAGCAGAGCTACCTTAACAAGCTATAAACAAGGCTGGTTGATAATTTCTTCTTCTCTGTTGAGTCCTTTTTATTCAGTTTGCTCAAGCAGGTGCCACAGGAGATGGCTCCGAGATCATAGCGTGTGGGAATCCACCTTAAACAAATTCATGCCAGTGACATTTTTCCTGCTTCAGGGGGGGGAAATGCATTCTCGGATATGAGTTGCAGTAGACGACCACGATGCTCATGTAGGTGGTGCCTAGCCCTATGGCACCAAGGAAGGAAAACAAGTGGATTGGGGAGGAGAGGATCCCAACAGCCAGCCAGTATCCTTGTTCACTCCACCATCCTCCTCAGCCCGCTCAGCTCGGTGCCCGCTGCGTCCACAATGCCATCTAGCCATCTCATCCTTGGCCGTCCCCTTTTTCTTTTGCCCTCCACCTTTCCCAGCATCAAGGCCTTCTCAAGTGAATCCTCTCTTCTCTTTTGGTGTCCAAAGTACTTCAGCTTCATCTTTACTATTTGACCTTCCAATGAGCAGTCAGGGTTGATTTCTTCTAGGATCAACATATTTGTTCTCCTCGCTGTCCAGGGGACTCTCAAAACTCTCCTCCAACACCACATCTCAAAGGCGTCTATTCTTCTGCGCTCAGCCTTCCTAATAGTCCAGCTCTCGCAACCATACATTACCACCAGGAATACTATTGCTTTGACTATGCGGATTTTTGTTTGCAAGGTAATGTCTCTACTTTTCACTATGTTCCCCAGGTTTCTCATGGCCTTTCTTCATATCAGGCCATTGAATCCTAGAACACCTCCCGCGTCATGTGTCAGTGTAACTGCCCTCTGCGTCTGCATACAGAGCAATTTTTCACTTGTGTGCAACTATCATAGTATAATGTGAACAGAGCCTGACTCTTGTTGAATGAGTCATACAACAGGGTCTTTAAAGAAACCTGTTTTCTTCTTTGCAGAAAAGCAACCCAAAGACATGTATCACTGTCTTCTCCCCCCACTCCAAAAAAAGGGGAAGATCAGTGAATTTATTAAGTACTGCTTCCTGTGATTTCATTTTTATTTTATTTTTTAAAAGGAAATGCTCTTTTAGTTTTTTTGGCTCGCATGTCAAAGTGCTAATGTAAGTTGCTTTGTAAGAAGAACCAAGACCAAATTAAGTAAATAAATTTTTTGACCCTGACTGCCTTGTGGACCACGGCCAAAGATTCTCTAGTGCAGACGGTTAAAGCAGTTTCTGGTTTTATACTCCATATACCTGAGAGATGTATCATAAACCCACAAATCCCTTCCTCTCCCCCACCCCCTTTGGTAAGAATTTACTGTATTATTATTTCTCTGCAGAGCACAGCTATATTACTTTATCTCCTTGGCAGCCAGCAAGCCTAGCCAAAACTTCATAAAAGAGCCTTCTGTTGGCCATCAAGGTTCACCTTCCATGGGTCATTTGCCTCACCGCCGGTGCAGCCCGTGTCAAACACTGAAGCCTCTCAGTCGCATCTTGGAAATGCCCTCCCAAAGGTCTTTCATGTGGTGGCCCTTGTTTTCCTTTGGCGTAAATGAACTCTTGAATGTTGAGCGCTAAGTTCCCTGTGGAGAAGGGAGAAATCTCCCATTGCAATGGCGTTGTCTAACTTGGCAGCTCCGGACTTCCTTCAACTCACCTTTCTTCACCCAGCCAGAGTGAGCTGGCAAGTCGGCAGTTCGAGACCCGGGTACTGCATGGTAGATTGAGTGCCCGTCTCTGCCCCAGCTCTTGGGAACATGAAAGGAGCCTCATTTGAGCATCCCCTGAGTGGAGTTTCTTCCGCAAAAATCCTTTCAACCCAGAATAATTTCTGACATGAAATTATTATACCCAACCAGAGGGAAGGAGGTTGCAAACTCCTAGCCAGCAGTGGTTGTGCTCTCTCTTTTTGGTGTTGTGTTTTTTTCCTGGTCCCTTTCGAGATAAATCTGGAGAAGAAAGCATTAACCAGGGGCTTTAAGTGCAAATGTGTTTTTCACATTGCTTCCGAACTGAGCAGTTCGAAAGCAAGAAATTGCAAGTAGATAAATAGGGACCACGTCAGTGGGAAGGTAAACAGCGTTGTGTGAGCTCCGGTGTCTAGTCATGCTTGCCACATGACCACAGAAACGACTGCAGAAGCAGACAGCCCTGGCTCTTCAGCTTTGAAACAGAGATGAGCACTGAACCCTAGAGTTGGATACGACTGGCTTTCGAGCAAGGGAGACATTTACCTTTACTCTGATCAGTATGTTCACTGTGGCAGAAGAGAGAGAAATATATATAGAGATAGATAGATAGATAGATAGATAGATAGATAGATAGATAGATAGATAGATAGATAGATAGATAGATAGATTAGATAGATTAGATAGATTAGATATATAAAAGACAAAAGAAAGGAAAAAGTCCACACCACATTAAGGAACTTTGTCTCATTGTATACAATGGAAGGAAGCAAAACTCATGCTGAAAACTCTGCTTTTTCTCTCCTTCCCTTTGAGATAAAATTGAGGACTATAAAGTGCTTAACGTTGTCTGGATCGCACCATGGCACAAACAAATACGGCAATTTCACTTGGTGGCTCAAGCAATTAAATTACTCACAGGCTCCGATGTAGCAGGAAATTTTTGCAGGACTCTTTGCATTAATGTGATCAGGTGTGCGTAACACAATGCCTCAGATTAGTGGCTTGCAAGGACTGTGGTGCCTTAGTGATGAATACACTATACTTGATGACTGGAAGGTCATCAGGTCAGCTGTTTGAGACCCGAGTGCTGCACAATGGAGTGAGCTCCCGTCTCTGCCCCAGCTCCTGCCAAGCTAGCAGTTCGAAAGCAAAAAATTGCAACTACAGTGGTACCTCATACAATGATTTTAATCCATTCCACGGGGCTCGTTGGTGTACGAAACAACTTCTATGCGATACATGCATCGTATAGCGATTTCCCCTATGGGATGCATCATACAACACTTATTTTTGCTAAGTGGTTTTTCCCATTGAAAAATTGTTGTACGATTTTTTTTCCATAGGGAAAATTGTTATGCGGGACACCAGTTTCCCAAAAAAAAAACCTAATTGTTATGAGATTTCATTGTTATATGGGTCAATTGTTGTATGAAGTTCCACTATATATATATATATAGGTACCACTTTGGTGGGAAGGTAAACAGTGTTCCATGTTTAGTCATGCCTGCCACATGTCTACAGAAACATCTACAGATGCAGACAGCACTGGCTCTTTGGCTATAAACAGAGATGATCACTGAACCCTAGAGTCAGATATGACTTGCTTTCAGGCAAGGGTGACCGCTACCTAAGGTTAACATAGAATAGAAGAAGTTGACTCTAAGACAGTTTCCCCAACCTTTGGTTTGGGGACTTCAATTCCCAGAAGCCTAAGTCAATTTCCCAAAGCACTGATCAGCCAATGGACAGACTGAGGCTTCTGGGAATTGAAGTCCCCTTGAAGGGCGTTGGGAACCATAGTGTGTGCTCATCTGTGTGTACAATAGACCCTCACATAACGACATTACTTGGTTCCCCAAGTTGCGTTGCTTTAGTGTAAGGGACCGAAGACAATGAAACAGCCGAAGGGTTGGCTTAACACAGGTTTATTGCATGATGATCCGGAGGAACATGTGGTAATGGCGGATGGGTAGCTCAATATATACAGCTGGCTATACATTTGAAAGTGGCTCGTCGACAGACTATTGGTTGCTGCCTGCGTGACATCGTAGAAGGTCACGCCCTTCTTGTCCAGGTGAAGAGGTGGCGGGAATCTTCCCGCGCTGCTGATCCAGGTGAATCTGAGCCATGAGAGCTGGACGCTCGCTATTGCCATCTAGTGGTCACTAGCTCGCGTCCCCTTATCAGGTTTACATTGATACAGCTGAAGGTTATAATGTTGCACACAGAAAGGTTACATTGTTACCACATGGCTAAGGTACATTGTTAAAGGCACAGCTTTACAGAACACAACAACCCTCCCCCCTAGGATGAGAAGAAGTCTCTCAGCCAAGATGGCTTATTGCATGTGCGTTTGGGCCGTGATGAGGGCTGACCCCCCCGGGGGCGCTACTGCTTCTTTGTTCCCTGGTCCCTTGTCCTGTAATGGGAGATGGAGACTCGTTAGTGGCTTGCCACGGTTTGGCGGCCTTAGGGGAAGGGAAGAACTCCATTGTGGGCAGACCGGGGGCGATCGGGGCTAACGAAAAACACCTCTTCTCGCTTGGACGGGTGGGGGACCACTCCGAAAAACTCCCCCGGTTCTGAAAATCAAATTCTAACTCAGTGGGGGTATCCACATTTGTGGGGGGATTCCGCGAGATATGTATGGGGTCGGGTTCCTCCTCCTCAGAAAGATCCCCTAGGATATCTACGAGAACATCCTCCTCCCCCCTTGGTGGGGACCCGCGACCCCCTTTCCCTCCCCCTTGGGCTGAACGGGTGGGGGAGAACCCTAACGCTGATTTTTCTCTGTTTGGTCTGTGCCCTGCTCATCGGAGACCCTGCGTCGGAGCTGGTCGGCGTGCCGCCTCCACAGTAGCCCTGTGCTGGTTTCCACGCGGTACGACACGGGGCCGGTTTGCTCCACAACTACGCCCGGTACCCAGGCTGGGCCCGCGCTGGCGTAATTCCTGCAATGCACGGGGGCGCCTACACTGAAACTCTTCGTGGCCTCTAGCCCAATGTTCCTTCCCTTGTCCTCTACCCTCGTGGGGTCTAGCCTAGTAAGGATGGTGGTCAGTTTCCTATGCATTAAGAGCTCTGCGGGGGAGTATCCTGACGCCAACGGGGTCACCCTGTACCCTAGCAGAAACTGACACACTTGTAGGTTCAGGTCCCCGGGGCCCATGCGCCGCAACGCGTCCTTCGTGGTGCGGACGAGGCGCTCTACCTGACCATTGGTGGCTGGGTGAAACGGGGCGGAGGTGATATGCCAAACGGCGTTAATCTCCATGAATGCCCTAAACTCGGAGGACGTGAAACAACTAGCGTTGTTGCTAATTAATGTGTCGGGTATGCCGAACGTGGAAAAGAGCCTCCGCAAATGCTTAATGGTCTGGGCCGAGGAGGTGCTCGTGACTGGGATAACCTCCAACCACTTGGAGAAGGCGTCCACGACAAGAAGAAACAGGGTGCCTCTGAACGGGCCCGCGAAATCAATGTGCACCCGGGACCACGGCCCCTTGGCCGTGTCCCATTCCCTGTGGGGAAGGCGGGCCTCCTCTGGTCTGGAGCATTGGCAACTTTCACAAGTGCCGACCATGTGCTCGATGTCGGCGTCCAACTGGGGCCACCAGAAGTAACTCCGGGCCAGCGCCTTGGATCGCACGATGCCGGGGTGGCTGACGTGCGGCAGTTTGAGCACCCGCGGCTGAAGGGAAATGGGAATCACCACCCGCTGCCCCCACAAGAGGCACCCCCTCTCTAGGGACAGCTCTAACTTTTTCCTGAAAAATGGGGCGAACTCCTCCGCTGGGGAGGACGCCGGCCACCCTTTCTGCACCCAGGAGCTAACTGCCGCTAACGTCTTGTCCTTCTCTGTCGCTTTGGCAATGTCGGCGGGCATTACGGGGGGCGAATCCAGCACCTCTATCATGAGAACCTGATGGTCTCGCTCCCCCTTGCTCACCTGGCTGGGCGTCAGAGGGAGGGGAGACCTTGATAGAGCGTCCGCATGGCTGATCTCTTTCCCGGGCCGATAGACCAACGCGTGCTGGTACGCGTTGAGAAAAATAGCCCACCTGAGCATCCTCGGGGACAGGATCTGTGGTGTGGGCTTATCTGCGGTAAAAATGCCTAGTAGGGGCTTGTGGTCCGTTACGATGGTGAAGGGGCGACCATACAGAAAATCGTGAAATTTTTTCGTCCCCGCAACTATCGCTAGTGCCTCCCTGTCTGTCTGTGCGTAATTTCTCTCCGCTTGGGACAGGGACCTGGAGTAAAATGCTATCGGGGCCTCCCTTCCGTCTTCCAGCACGTGGCACAGCACCGCCCCCACCCCCACCGGGGATGCATCACAGGTCAGGACAACCGGGCGTTTGGGGTTGAAATGGGTCAGTATGGCATCGGACGCTAGGAGACTTTTTAGCTCACTAAATGCCCTTTCTTGGTCATCGCCCCACTTCCATGCCTGGTCTTTTTTTAGCAGTTTGTGTAGCGGTTCAGCCATTGCTGCCTTCCGGGGGAGGAAGGAGTGGTAAAAGTTGAGCAGCCCTAGGAACGACTGCAGTTCGGGCTTGGAGGTGGGGCGGGGGGCTTTCTTAATGGCGGCCACCTTGTATTTGGATGGTTTTATCCCCTCAGGAGTCACACAAAACCCTAGGAACTCAACCTCGGTCGCGAAGAAGACGCATTTGTCCTTTCGCAGTCTCAGCCCCGCTTTTTCGAATATTGTCAGGACCTTCCCCAACCTCTTGGCCAATTCTACCCGACTCCCCCCCCCCCCCCCGTTATTAACACATCATCAAAATAAGGCAACACCCCCTCTAGCCCCTTCAGGAGGCGTTCCACGAGTGACTGGAAAATTCCAGGCGCCGAATTTACGCCGAACTGAAGGCGCGTCACCTGGAACGCCCCCTTATGGGTGACTATGGTCTGCGCAGCAGCTGCGGCAGGGGACACCGTAAGCTGCTGGTAGGCCTGAGCTAAGTCGAGCTTAGCGAAACACTTCCCCCCGTGTAACCTGGCCAGCAGATGGCTGACTACTGGCACTGGATACGCATTCGGGCGGATCGCCTTGTTGATGGTGCACTTGTAATCGGCGCATATGCGGACCTCCCCATTGGCTTTTAGTGCAGTTACAATTGGAGTTTCCCACTCCGCAGAGTCAACAGGCACAAGGATTCCCTGGCCCACCAATTTGTCCAGTTCCGCCTCTATCTTGTCCTTGAGTGCGAACGGCACCCGGCGTGGTTTAAGACGAATTGGGCGGACCTCCAGGTCCAGGTCGAATGTCACTGGGGGCCCCTTGAATTTCCCCAGTCCTTTTTTGAAAACTTCGGGGTGCGCCTCGCACACCTCCTGAATTGGGTCAGTCCCAACGGCGTGCATCCCAACGGCGTGCACCCCCCCAATAAACAAACCCAGGGGCTGGAACCATTGAGTCCCGAGGAGGCTGCAATCTCCCCCTTTAAGCACGACTAGAGGGAGAGACGCAGCGTGCTTCTTGAATTTAACCTGAAATTCTCCAACCCCCAACACTGGAATGCTGTTCCCTTGCACGTCCCGCAGTGTGGACCTCAGCGCTTTGAGCTTGGGTCGCCTGTGGGGGGCAATTCTCAAAAACTCCCTCTGGGAAATGATTGAATATGAGGACCCCGAGTCAATTTCCATTCTAATGGGAACCCCTTGAACTAGTACCTCAACAAAGTAGCGGGGGTGTCCTACGGACACGCTGAATACTGGGGCGTCGTCCTCGCTGCCGTCGGAGATGCGGCCCACGCCGTCCTGCTTCCGCGTGGCCTGAGCGCCGACCTTGGGTCTCGTTGAGCGGTCTTGTCCGGCGGAACGGTCTGCCGAGCTTCTCCGGGTCTCACGCCTCTTCCTGCACACCTTGGCGATGTGCCCGCGGTGGCCGCAGTTGTGACACTCGGCCTTCCGAAACGGGCATTTTACGCGGTCGTGGGCCGCTCCACAGCCGTCGCACCGCTGGCTCTCTTTCCGGACCCTCCGGACGTCCTCGTCGTCGCTGCTCTCTGCGGACGACCTCGAAACTCGCCGGGCCGCATGCACCGGAGTCTCTGCCTTGCTCGACTTCGGCCGCCAGTCCTGGAGTTCTTGGACCCCAGCCTTTGTAGCTTCCGCGGCCTGTGCCGCTCTGATGACCTCCTGCAACATGGGAGGCGGCTCTTGGTTCATTAATGTGCGCTGGGTTTCGGCGTCGTTCAGGCCGCACAGCACACAGTCCCAGAGGGTGATTTCGGCATTCTCCCATTTGCACGGGCCGGCCGCTAGCCGCAGGGCCGCTACGAATGCGGCGACCGTCTCCCCGGGCGCTTGGACTCGCCTCCAGAATGCACTCCGAGCGGGAAACATCGCCGTGGCGGGCCGGACGTGCTCACGCAGCATCTGCATGAGTTCTTTGGCCTTGAATTCGCTCACCCTCCTCGGTGCGATCAGGTCCACCAAGGTCCTTTTGGTTTCTTGTCCGAGCATCCTGGTGAAGATGGCCCTTTTCTTTGCCTCTTCCATGACTTCGGACTCAATCAGTGCTGCCTGGAAGTCCATTTCGAAGATCTCCCAGTCGCCCGGTTTCCTGATCTCGAAACCGGCGTATGTCTTGGTCCCGTGGGCTGCCATTATCCCATCCTCGTCGCCAATTTAGTGTAAGGGACCGAAGACAATGAAACAGCCGAAGGGTTGGCTTAACACAGGTTTATTGCATGATGATCCGGAGGAACATGTGGTAATGGCGGATGGGTAGCTCAATATATACAGCTGGCTATACATTTGAAAGTGGCTCGTCGACAGACTATTGGTTGCTGCCTGCGTGACGTCGTAGAAGGTCATGCCCTTCTTGTCCAGGTGAAGAGGTGGCGGGAATCTTCCCGCGCTGCTGATCCAGGTGAATCTGAGCCATGAGAGCTGGACGCTCGCTATTGCCATCTAGTGGTCACTAGCTCGCGTCCCCTTATCAGGTTTACATTGATACAGCTGAAGGTTATGATGTTGCACACAGAAAGGTTACATTGTTACCACATGGCTAAGGTACATTGTTAAAGGCACAGCTTTACAGAACACAACAGTTGCTAAGCGATTTTTGTTGTTATGCGGGCTTCTATGGAGTTTCCTGCATAACAACATTTTTTGCGTTGTTGTCCGGTTATTTCAGCATTGTTGTCCAGACAATGACACTTAAAACGTTGTTATGCGGGGGAACACTTGGTGCATAATGACGCTCTGTTAAGCAAAAATGATGTTATCCGAACATGTTGTTATGTGACGGTTGACTGTATGTGTTTAGACAGAAATAAACTCCCCTGGGATTTGTATCAGCATGAGCAGTATGGATCAGAAGCTTTAGACTGGGGTGCCCAACCTTTTCAAGCCGGGGGCCGGGTCACACTCTCTCAGTCAGCTTCGAGGGCCAGACGGCCATTTTGCCCTGCCTACACAATGGCGGTAGTCATTTTGTCCCAACAGCTTCAAAGGGGTGGCCATTTTGTTTCTCAAATGCCCTTGGAAGGCGGAGGTGCATGAAGTGGAGACATGGGCCTTAGGTTGGAAACCCTTGCTTTAGACTTTGGATAACTTACTGCTTCCAAAGGAGAAGCGTGAAAAAAAATCCAGGTCATTTGTTCTCATAAAACTATCCAATTTTGCACATGTCATCCCCCTACCATGCGACATAAAGTGCGGCTCGCCTTGCTTATTTTAGTGACATTCCCCACGGCCTCCTGTACCTTATGTTCCTTCTGAAAGCAGGTTTTATTTTTAGTTCTGCTTTGTTCCCGGGGTGGAGTTTAGCACTGCGGGGCTCCCCGTTGTTTGAAGTCAATTCCGGTGACAGCCGTCGATCAGAAGTTTTTTTAGTTTAGCGCTAAAGCAAATATGCCAGAAAAGAAAACTTTCTCCCAGAATGGAAGTTCTTAATCAATTTTTTAAAAAATAATTTTTAAAGACGTCCGAAAGCGAAGCAGTTTGAGTGCGGATCCTTGTTCTTTTATGATCAAGCATCTTGTGAACGAGCCTTCAGAAAGAATGACAAAAACCAGAAGGGGCAAAGAATTTCAATGCGCTCAAAGCCACAAATGAAAACAGTGTAGCCTGTCATCCAGAGAAGAAGCTGTTAAACACCAGCGACATAGGTCTCTTTCTTACACCTACCAAGATGGTGATGCTCACCACCGCCGATTTCTGAGATTCATTGTCATTTTGGCAAAGAGACTTCAAATCCTCCTCTGCTGATCCTATGCTTGACAAATTATGCAGGGCTCTTTAAAAATGCTATGTGCATTTCTCTCGGCCACATGGGCGCAAACCCCTCTGAGGCTAGAAACAAACTGTCAATAAATGCCAAGCTGTTTTCCGCACTCTTCAAAAATCAGTGTTATGGGTCAGCGCATCCGATAGTGTCTTGAATGTTCCCTTACAAAATAAAACAATTATTTTTAGCAACTGGCATTGATTTAATAGGTGTGTATGTGCAACCACACATACGCACACATGCATGCCAGTAGAAACTATCCCTTTGCGTTTTCATCTGTGTCTCTCGGAAACTGAGGAAGGGGGGAGAAAGCCTGCAGGAGATTCAATAAACCAATTGTTTGCCTCATCGATCGCATTTTGGGCATGTGGGGGGGAGCAAAATCTGCAGACAGCGCAATGTTAAATTATTAACTAAATGTTGCCATCCTTCAGGAACATGTTTCTGTAAAGATCATCTGGAAGAACAATGATCTTTTTATGAAATTAATAGCCTGAGGGATGTCATCAGATGAGGAGACGCAAACTCCTGGAGCAGCTGGGAACCAAACGAAATGATGCTAGCAAATATGAGCATGTTATTATTTCATTATTAACAGAGTCAACCTCCTGCTGCTTCTCCACCTCTTCTTCTTTCGTGTCCAGATCAAACTTTCAACTGCCCAAATGAAGCCACCTTCTTGGCTTTGTCGTTGGCCAAGCTTAAGTCCTCAACGGTACATGTTTCTAGCAGTTATCAGGAAACCAGTAAATGAGCCGGATTCTGTATCTCTCCACATTTATAGAGTGTGCTGTTATCCGCCATAAGCCCCACTTAAGCATGTTGGTTTTGCATTAAGGCACTCTGACCATCAACCTACTCAGGGTCCTCCAAGGGATGTAGAGGAGGTTGAGTTCCTCAGCCATTTCCTCCTTTAATGTTGTTCCTTGTCCAGTGAGATCCTTCCTCCATCTTTTCATGTACTTTTGCCCTCAAGAATGTTTGTTTTTGCCATAAAGCTCCGAGTCGGCAGAATTGAGGCTCATATCTATTCAGAGGATGTCGAGGGTCATTCTCTTGCTTAGTTCTCTCGATGTCCATTGCTAATTCTCTCCTTATCTTAGGTGGTCCTTCTCTTCAGCATAAGGACATAAGAAGCACAATGCTGGGTTGGACCAAAACTGTATATGTAAAAATCCCCAAAAGAAGATGCAACCACATTAGCCTTCTTCTCGTTGTGTTTCTCAGCCACTGGAGGCCATATATATTCATTGCAACTGGTAGTCATTGGCATTCTTACTCCAAGTGAGTTTGTCTGTCTGCCAGGTTGAAAGGCATCACCGCATGAAATATATCTATTGTTCAAAGATCTAGGCCCATGATGGAGAACCTTGGCACTCCAGATGTTCTTGGACATCAGTTCACAGAAGCCCAAGCATCTGTGAATCCACACAAAAGGGTTTGCTGTGATTCATCCGGCCCACACCGTGCCGCCCTCATCATTCCTGGAAGCGGAAGTAAAACACGCCATTACGGTTAAGGCTCTTCTGGGTTAACCCTTCCTCTGTACGGGTACGTTTTACTTCCGCTTCCAGGAGCAATGAGGATGGCACGGCACGGGCCAGATGAATCACACCAAACCCATTGTCCCCGAATCCTTCTGGTTGCCCTCCTCTGCACTTTTTCCAGCTCCATAATATCCTTCTGGAGGTATGGCGACCAGAACTGTACACAGTATTCCAGATGGGGCCTCACCATAGATTTATAAAGAGGCAAAATGATACTTGCTGACTTATTTTCTATACCCTTCCTAATGATCCCTAGCATTGGTATGCAAAATGGCATTACTCTTGCTCTGGCTGAAGTTAGGATACTCAGACCTAGAGTGATGTAAAGCAAACTACGATGTTACCTAAGCTAATACAAAGTAACCTAAGTGAAATGTAACTTCCTTTGACAATAAGAAAGGAAGGAAAAAAACTCCCAAATGTGAGAAAGAGATCTATGGAAGGGCATCCGACGGATCCTGATGGATCAGGAGGCCAAAAGTGTCTACAGTTCGGCATTTTCCTCCCATTGAGAAATAAGGGCTGAGAAACCATAAAACAGATAGAATACCTCAGCCATGTAATAAGAAATGAGAAGTGCAGTTATAGTTGATTGATCAAAGTGAAATAAATGGTGAAAGAAATAAAATGGGGAGAAAAATATCTGAACTGGAGGACTTTTTAATTTTTATTGTATTTTTATTGGGGTTTTTTTCTGGTTTTAAGTTTTTTTATATAGTTTTTTTAGTGGGATTTATGTAATTCATGATGTAATTGTTGTACGCTGCCCAGAGTTGCTTGCCGAGTGGACGGCAATACAAATGTGACAAATAAATAAATAAATAGATAAATAGATAAATAAATAAATAAATAAAGCATCGGTTGAAACTGCAGGAACCAGCAATATGAGGTTGGACATAAAACATAAAACAGGGGCTCCTAGCCTGGACTCAAATTAAGCTAAATGTTCTTAGTGGGGGATGTGATTTATTTGGGTTTTCTGGACTTGTTATGTGCTATTAAATTGCTTCCGATGTACTGCAACACTCTTAGGTTTGTGGACTAGGTAAAAGAAAAGGACTCCCTTGCTCAAAAGCCAGTCGTGTCTGATTCTAGGGGTTGGTGCTCATCTCAGTTTACAGCCAAAAAGCCATGCTGTCTGCATCTGCAAATGTTTCTGTGGCCATCTGGCAGTCATGACTAGATTCCAAAGTGCACAGAACACTGTTACCTTTCCCACTGAAGTGGTACTTTTTTAATCTACATGCAAGGTTGACATGATACCATAATTTCCCATAGTTGTATTTCTCCCTCTCCATTTCTGTTAGGTTTTTGTAAGGGTCTCAGAATAGGAAATTATGTGATGTATGCAATTCTCCCAACCAGATTGTGGATTGGAGGCAATTAGGTGAAATATCACAAAATCACTTCTGAGACTTTTCCCATCTCCTTACCAAAAATGTGGAAAATTCTGCAGAGAAATGCTTTTCAGGGGGTGGGAATCTAGGAAAAGGATACACAACCCCTCAGCTCCAATAATGCCTCTGGAGAAATTTCTACTCAGTAGTAACTGGTTTCTTCCTGCGATGCAGGTGAGAGGACCGCAGAATTGATGGAATCCAAGAAATGATTTAGAAGAATGATCTAGTAAATTTTCATCGTTAAAACACTAAACTTGACAACTGGAAGGTCGGCAGGTCAGCAGTTCGAGACCTGAGTGCTGCACGATGGAGTGAGCTCCCGTCTCTGTCCTAGCTCCTGCCAACTTAGCCGTTCAAAAGCAAGAAGCTGAAAGTTGATAAATAGGTACCGCTTTGGTGGGAAAAGTAACAGGATTCCATGTGTCTAGTCATGTCACCAAAATTTGCATCGTCAAAGCAATAGTATTCCCGGTCGTAATGTAGGCTTGTGAGAGCTGGACCATTAGGAAAGCCGAGCGCAGAAGAATAGATGCCTTTGAGATGTGGTGTTGGAGGAGAGTCCTGAGAGTCACCTGGACAGCGAGGAGAACAAATAGAAATCAACCCTGACTGCTCATTGGAAGGTCAAATAGTAAAGATGAAGCTGAAGTACTTTGAACATCAAATGAGAAGAGAGGATTCACTTGAGAAAGCCTTGACGCTGGGAAAGGTGGAGGGCAAGAGAAGAAGTGGGTGTCCAAAGATGGGATGGATAGATGGTATTGTGGACACAATGGGCACAGAGCTTGGTGGGCTGAGGAGGATGGTGGAGGACAGAAGGTGCCTGGAGGGCAATGGTCCATGGATGCGCAAAGGGTCGGAATCGACTGTGCGACTGAACAGCAACAAAGTCATGTCTGCCACATATCCACGGGAAAAAAAATCTACAGACGCTATAAACGGATATGAGCACAGAACCCTAGAGTTGGATATGGCTGGCTTTCAAGCACGGGTGACTCTTTACTAGTAATATCTGAAAGTATATCCTCACTCACAAGGGCTCTCTCACTCACGTGGCTTCGTTGGTGCCCTCTAAATATATCACTACCTAAACCGGTCGCTAAGGTTGCTCACTCAGTCAGTTTAGCTGCAGGTCTTTTGTGTGTGGACATTATGTTCTGAGTGCTCAAAGTTATGCCCTTTGCAAGAATTATTATTATTATTATTATTATTATTATTATTATTATTATTATTATTATTATTATTATTATTATTATTATTATTATTATTATTATTATTATTATTATTATTATTATTATTATTATTATTATTATTATTATTATTATTATTATTATTATTATTTATGCCCAGTCCCTGTTTGTGTTGGAAAAGGAGGGGAGGGGAGGGTTAGGACTAGTGAAGGGGTATCATATATATATATATATATATGGCAATGACATAAAGGCAGCCTTATCCCCACGCGTTACTCAGCTGCACGCTGGGTCTTCTTTTGTTCCTCGGGAAGAGAAAGCGCAGCTTCTGCCACTTTAATGGGCCATTTTTCTTACAAAATATAGCTTTCACAAAAAAGGAGCACTTTTTGGAACAAGATCCTCACCAAAGTAAGAAGTCCTGGCACCATTTTATATGGCACTCCAGCTGCTCCCCCCTCTCCCCCCCCCCAGTGTGTGACCCATAATAGGTGCAAATGAGCCAAATATAGATATATATTTCCTTCTATGCTCAAAAAAAGGGGAACCTTTAAGGCCCTTTCTTGTCGTCTCGCCCAATTTCAGGCACATAAAAGACTCTATTCCCGAGTACTGCAGGACGGAAATGAGCTCCCGTCTTCGTCCCAGCTCCTGCCAACCTAGCAGTTCGAAAGCAAGAAATTGCAAGGAGATAAATAGGGACCACTTTGGTGGGAAGGTAACAGTGTTCCGTGCGCTCTGGTGTCTAGTCATACCTGCCACACAACCACAGAAACGTCTGCAGAAGCAGACAGCGCTGGCTCTTCGGCTTAGAAACAGAGATGAGCACTGAACCCTAGAGTCGGATATGGCTGGCTTTCAAGCAAGGGAAACCTTTACCTTTAATTAATATATAAATTAAATGGATTCAACTTTCCTCACATCTCATTGTTGCCAAGAAAGTTAGGTAAAGGTCACCCTTGCTCGAAAGCCAGCCGTATCCAACTCTAGGGTTTAGTGCTCATCTCTTTTTATAGCCAAAGAGCCAGTGCTGTCTGTGTCTGCAGACGTTTCCATGGACATGTGACAGACATGCCTCAACAGAATGCTGTTTACCTTCCCACTGAAGTGGTTCCCTATTTATCTACTTGCAATTTCTTGCTTTCAACCTGTTAGGTTGGCAGGAGCTGAGACCAGAGTCAGAGGCGGGAGCTCACTCCGTCATGCAGGACCCAGGAATCAATCTCTGACCTTCCAGTCAGCGAGTTCAGCGTCTTAACCACTTGAACCATTGCAGAGAAAGTTAAAATAGCCTTTAAAAAGGGAGACTTGTTTCACGATTAAGTCCTGGGGTTGCGCGCACTGCCCAAATTCAGTGCTTCCCCCTTCCCTCTGGTTTTACGTGGCCCAGGCTGAGGCGTTCCGCTCTCTGTGCATTTTACCACCGCCACGGACCTCAAGCCCAGTTAAGCTAGTGTCTTATTGGGAAGATGGCATACTGGCCTCCTAGCAGAGATTATGGGAGCCGTTGATATGGCAAGGACGGAAATGAGCTCCCGTCTTCATCCCAGCTCCTGCCAACCTAGCAGTTCGAAAGCAAGACATTGCAAGTAGATCAATAGGGACCACTTCGGTGGGAAGGTAACAGCGCTCCGTGTGCTCTGGTGTCTACTCATGCCTGCCACATGTCCACGGAAATGTTTGCGGAGGCAGACAGCGCTGGCTCTTTGGCTTAGAAACAGAGATGAGCACTGCACCCTAGAGTCGGATACGACTGGCTTTCGAGCAAGGGAAACCTTTACCTTTAATGTGGCAAAACAATAGTTCTGTTTATATTGCCAACTCCCAAAACAACCACGCAAGCACACAGACGTGAAAACGATGTGTCACTTAAATGAACATGGAGTAATTCAAAGAATAGTAACAACCCTTAAGGAGTTTCATGACAGCTTGAATGAGAAAGAGAGAGTTTTTGCGATGTTCATTTGGAATGATGATTGCAATTTCTTTAATTCGAGCCACTGCAGGCAAATGTGCTGCCAGGAAAAAGCGAGAGATAAGGAGGAAAGCTAGACTTCTTTTACCATTCCGCGCGCATGGGCCTAATCACCTCCCGTCATTTTCTGGTGGCGCACTTGTCTCAGAGCCACATTCCAAGACTTGAGGCCATGTCTGTCCTAGTGAGAGAGACCTTTCCCCACAGGAGATAAGGGAAGACAAGCCTTCTTGGCCACGAAGGTGTCAGGGGTGAGGGTTCTGTCCCATGATGAGTGCCAAAACCTCTGGGAAAGGTGCTGACATGGCTATACTCGGTTAATGAGGTCATAGCTGAAGTCATAACCCCCCTGCTGATAACCTTGGAAAGCCGAGTTATATGTGGAGATAGCAGGAGGGTGTTGAGAAATTTCATTTTCCCACCCTCACTCCCAGGCAAGCACAATGACAGCCATGACCCCGTCCTACAACATTGTTTTATTTACAGACCTATTTGATGATGATGATGATGATGATGATGATGATGATGATGATGATGATGATGATGATGATGATGATGATGATGATGATGATGATGATAATAATAATAATAATAATAATAATAATAATAATAATAATAATAATAATAATAATAATAATAATAATAATAATTTCGTGTCAGTAATTATTCTGGCTTGAAAGGATTTTTGCTGGAGAAACTCCACTCAGGGGACGCCTGAATGAGGCTCCTTTCATGTCCCCAAGATCTTTCCCCACCCAGGTGGTCCCTGTTTTATCTATTTGCAGTTTCTTGCTTTTGATCTGCTAAGTTTGCAGGAGCTTTTGCAGGGACAGGCACTCATTCTGTCATGCAATACCCAGGTCACAAACTGCTGACTTTTTGCCAGCCTTCCAGCTAACAGGGTGAGCTTCTTAACCACTGAGCCACTGCAGTCATATTTGATAGGCTAAGTAGATTTTCATGCACCGCCGTAAGCAGTTCAAATTGCTTAGCTGACTTTTCTAGGAAAGGATTCTTGGACTCTTTTCCTTTCCCTGACTAGATTTTCGAGATTTTTTTCTTGTTCTTCCTGGGGAAAAAATAAAAGATCTCTAAGTACAGTCCCCCACCACCACATACCTGTCAAGTGTTGCCTGTGAAAATATGGGAAGTTCTCCGGGCATGGGCGCGCATGCACAGCAACCCCTTTGCGCATGCGCACAACCCATTTGCGCATGCGCACCACTGCCTCTGATGGGCGTGCATGCGCAGCAACTCCTTTTCCGGCTGCTCCAATACGGGATGACGGCGGGAAAGAGGGGCAAAAATTGTATTTCCCGGCCAATATGGGATACTTGATGGGTATGCCCCCCACACACACACACACACCATTTTAATTCCACAATGCCCCAGAAAATCAAGGCATAAGGTGGCCTGTTTGTTAAACAAAATGGCTGAGTGACTTCCACTGCCACTTTTTAAATGGTGAGTCCCACTCAGTCACGGGTCTTAGATGGTCAAAGGCCTGAGATGTTGTGATTTGTAGAAATTATGACACCATCCTGGAATACCCAGTACGATGGTAATGGATAGAGTGACGGACTAGGACTGGACTTGAATCCCTGCTCAGCCATGGAGACTCAGTGTTTGTGTAGAACTGAGGAAGCACTCTTTAAATATCTCACTTGCATTATTCAGTTGGAACCGACCTGGCAGCACATAAGATAATATGACACCATCTACCTTAATTTAATTTAATTTAATTGTTGGATTTCTATACTGCCCACATGACCGAGGCTGACTCAGGGCAGTTCACAATCATAGGTAAAAACAGATAAAAACAGTATTAAGAACCCACCCCCTAAAAAGGGTGCAGGCACTGAAGGGACCATGGGGGAAGGAATAATCCTCTATACCAACCACCCAATGGAGGCCACCCTTCCACCTGCACCCCAAAATTGGCCCGCCAGCCAGGTTTTTAATTCTTTTCTAAAGGGCAGCAGCTCCATCCGGAGGCACAGTCTTGTTGGCAGGAGGTTCCAAAGGGCCGGTGCAGACACAGAGAAGGCCCTCCTCCTTGTGCCAGAGAGGTGAGCCCCTCTGGCTGATGGAACAACTAGAGAGCGCCTCCGGTCCGCTCTGGTTGGATGGACAGACGTCCTTAGGGTGATGTGGTCTCTTAGGTAACCTGGCCCACTACCATAGAGGGCTTTAAAGGTCAAAACCAGCACCTTGAATTGCACCCGGAGGCAAACTGGTAACCAGTGCAACTCCCGAAGCAGTAGTGAGGCATGGGCATAACGTCCACACCCCAACACCACCTGGCCCGCAGCATTCTGGACAAGCTGCAGCCTCCGAATGGTCTACCTTCCCATTCAGGTTGCTCTGTTTCCTGCCATACACTGGGCACAAAGAACTAAAAATTGGAAGAAGCAGGATCCATGGATGGATAGATGAGTGAGTGGGTGGGTTGGTAGATGGATGGAGAGAGTGATAGGGATGGATGGATGGATGAGTGAGTGAGTGGATGGGTTGGTAGATGGATGGATGGATAGAGAGAGTGAGGGATGTATGGATGGATGGATAGATGGATGGATGGATGAGTGAGTGGGTGGGTTGGTAGATGGATGGATGGATGGAGAGAGTGATAGGGATGGATGGATGGATAGATGGATAGACGGATGGATGGATGAGTGAGTGGGTGGGTTGGTAGATGGATGGATGGATGGATGGATGGAGAGAGTGATAGGGATGGATGGATGGATGGATGGATGGATGGATGGATGGATGGATGGATAGGTGGATGGATGGATGGATAGGTGGATGGATGGATGAAAGTGAGTGGGTGGGTTGGTAGATAGATGGCTGGATGGAGAGAGTGATAGGGATGGATGGATGGATGGATGGATGGATGGATGGATGGATGAGTGAGTGAGTGGGTGGGTTGGTTGGTAGATGGATGGATGGATAGATGGAGAGAGTGATAGGGATGGATGGATGGATGGATGAATGGATGAGTGAGTGGGTGGGTTGGTAGATGGATGGATGGATGGAGAGAGTGATATGGATGGATGGATGGATGAGTGAGTGGATGGGTTGGTAGATGGATGGATGGATGGATGGATGGATGGAGAGAGTGATAGGGATGGATGGATGGATGGATGGATGAGTGAGTGGGTGGGTTGGTAGATGGATGGATGGATGGAGAGAGTGATAGGGATGGATGGATGGATAGATGGATGGATGGATGGATGGATGAGTGGGTGGGTGGGTTGGTAGATGGATGGATGGATAGAGAGAGTGATAGGGATGTATGTATGGATGGATAGATGGATGGATGGATGGAGAGAGTGATAGGGATGGATGGATGGATGGATGGATGGATGGATGGATGGATGGATGGATGAGTGAGTGGGTGGGTTGGTTGGTAGATGGATGGATGGATAGATGGAGAGAGTGATAGGGATGTATGTATGTATGTATGGCTGGATGGATGGATGAATGGATGAGTGAGTGGGTGGGTTGGTAGATAGATGGCTGGATGGAGACAGTGATAGGGATGGATGGATGGATGAGTGAATAGATGGGTTGGTAGATGGATGGATGGATGGATGGAGAGAGTGATAGGGATGTATGTATGTTTGGATGGATAGATGGATGCATGGATGAGTGAGTGGGTGGGTTGGCAGATGGATGGATGGATGGAGAGAGTGATGGGGATGGATGGATGGATGAGTGAGTGAGTGGGTAGATGGGTTGGTAGATGGATGGATGGATGGATGGATGGATGGATGGAGAGAGTGATAGGGATGGATGGATGGATGAGTGAGTGGGTGGGTTGGTAGATGGATGGATGGATGGATGGAGAGAGTGATAGGGATGGATGGATGGATAGATGGATAGACGGATGGATGGATGAGTGAGTAGGTGGGTTGGTAGATGGATGGATGGATGGAGAGAATGATAGGGATGGATGGATGGATGGATAGGTGGATGGATGGATGAAAGTGAGTGGGTGGGTTGGTAGATAGATGGCTGGATGGAGACAGTGATAGGGATGGATGGATGGATGAGTGAGTGGATAGGTTGGTAGATGGATGGATGGATAGAGAGAGTGATAGGGATGTATGTATGGATGGATAGATGGATGGATGGATGAGTGAGTGAGTGGGTGGGTTGGTAGATGGATGGATGGATGGATAGAGAGAGTGATAGGGATGTATGTATGGATGGATAGATGGATGGATGGATGGAGAGAGTGATAGGGATGGATGGATGGATAGATGGATAGATGGATGGATGGATGGATGGATGGATGAGTGAGTGGGTGGGTTGGTTGGTAGATGGATGGATGGATAGATGGAGAGAGTGATAGGGATGTATGTATGTATGTATGGATGGATGGATGGATGAATGGATGAGTGAGTGGGTGGGTTGGTAGATAGATGGCTGGATGGAGACAGTGATAGGGATGGATGGATGGATGAGTGAATAGATGGGTTGGTAGATGGATGGATGGATGGATGGAGAGAGTGATAGGGATGTATGTATGTTTGGATGGATAGATGGATGGATGGATGAGTGAGTGGGTGGGTTGGTAGATCGATGGATGGATGGAGAGAGTGATGGGGATGGATGGATGGATGGATGGATGGATGAGTGAGTGGGTGGGTTGGTAGATGGATGGATGGATGGAGAGAGTGATATGGATGGATGGATGAGTGAGTGGATGGGTTGGTAGATGGATGGATGGATGGATGGATGGATGGATGGATGGATGGAGAGAGTGATAGGGATGGATGGATGGATGAGTGAGTGGATGGGTTGGTAGATGGATGGATGGATGGATGGAGAGAGTGATAGGGATGGATGGATAGATGGATGGATGGATAGATGGATGGATGGATGAGTGAGTGGGTGGGTTGGTAGATGTATGTATGGATGAAGAGAGTGATAGGGATGGATGGATGGGTGGATAGATAGATAGATAGTGTTGTCATAACTGATAATAGTTGAAACACTTGAGATTCTGAGCTCTTAGGCTGTATTCTTTCTCCCTCCACTACCTCTTAGTCGCATTTTCCCTTCATATACAACTGCCAAGCCTTGTCATGCTAGTAGTGAACTTTCTGTCCTTTCCTTCTTACCCACTCAGGTTTAATTTGCTTAATCAGTGAAATAAAATGTCTGGGGCAC
Organism: Bradypodion pumilum; assembly: GCA_035047305.1. NCBI lineage: Eukaryota > Metazoa > Chordata > Lepidosauria > Squamata > Chamaeleonidae > Bradypodion > Bradypodion pumilum. The sequence continues at coordinate 8,066,083 of JAWDJD010000016.1, read as the reverse complement.
CACTTACTTTATGTCCTAAGGTTCAAAGCTATTTTTAGCCATGTTGCTTGTTCTCTTGAGTGCCAGAGTAGCACATGGATTTGTGTTTCGGGTTCTGCTTCAGGGAAAAATAAATTCGAAAGGTTTTCCACGTGGCATGGAGGAGGAGGAAGAGAAAGGACATAAAACTGAATGGTGTAATACAATATGATTCTCTTTCATTTTTAATATAGGGAACTGTGAAATGAAAACAAATTAACTTTATCAGTGCACTGAATTCCTTGCAGACTCATGGTTAAGACCTGAGCATTGTGGAAGCAGTTTTGTTTTATTTAACCAACATTTCCACCAGAATTGGAATTTAAGGCAGTCTACAACAAGACAAATATAGAATCATAGAATCACTGAGTTGCAAGGGGCATTTTAGGACAATGAGTCCAACCTGCTACTCAGTGTAGGAATCCAAATCAAAGCAAATCCGACAGATGATTGTCCCATTTTCTCTTGAATACTCCCAGCATTGGAGTTCTCACCCACCTCTGGAGGCAGTTCGTTCCACTATCATACTACTCTAATCGTTAAGATGTTTTTTCTGATGTTCAGCCTATCTCTGGTTTCCTGTAATTTGAGCCCCTTATTACATGTCCTGCACTCTGGGATGATGGAAAACAGTCCCAGCCATTGCAAGTAGATAAATAGGGACCACTTGGGTGGGAAGGTAACAGCGTTCCATGTGCTCCGGTGTTTAGTCATGCCTGCCACATGACCATGGAAATGTCTGCAGAAGCAGACAACGCTTGCTCTTCGGCTTTGAAACAGAGATGAGCACTGCACCACAGAGTCGGATACGACTGGCTTTCGAGCAAGGGAATCCTTTTAGAAGTTTTTGGTGGAGCTAGGCCTAGCTAGGACTCATAGGCTTCCAGGATAAGCCTTTCTCCAGGTAAGTTAAATTTAGGTGTCTGTCAGGTAGAACTCAATTTGAGATTTTTGTGTGTGTATCCAATCAAACTTTATTGCGGTCGATGACCAGTGCCGTTAAAAAAGGGTTTAAGTGCATGAAATACTGCCAGTTTTTAAATTTGTGCAACATTTGGGACAGGTATCTAGTTTAAAAATAAGAAAACAGCACATAAAACAGTTTAAGAGTTATGGTTACAGTTATAAAATAAGAATATATATAGCACATAGTAGATATAATTACATGAGTAGGATATAAAACAGAATTACTAGTGCAAAATAAAAATTGTTATTGTTGGTTTTTAAGCTGTCCCCACTGTAGCCGGTTCTCCCTAATGCTACGTACCCTGGTAGCCCACCAGGCAAATCTGGCAACAGTGGCCATCAGGTCATTGGTTCTATGAGAGAGCATGTCTCTGAATGTATGGTTATTCAATTCAATCTGAGGGAAGGCAGCAATGAGGTCATGTCTAAGGTTGTCATAAAACTGGCATTCTAGGAGTAGCATGTGTTCAGATGTCTCCACCTTCCCAGCCTGACAGATACATAAGCGCTCCTGAACAGGAACTTTCTTAAATAACCCCTCTCAATACTGATGATAACATGTTAAAACTCAAAAGAGTGTATGATCTCCTATGCTCTGGGTTACTTAAAATGGATTGGATAGGTAAGATAAGGGCCTCATATTATTGGGTGGGGGCATTCTGAGATTTTTTGGGGAAAGTAGCTGTGTTTCAGGCATATCAGAGAATAAACAAAACAAAAATGCTATAGCACTTTAAAGACTAGCTGTTATATTTCAATGTGAGCTTTCATGGATCAATTCTACTTCATCAGTCTGATGAAGTAGACTTGATGCACGAAAGCTCACATTGAAATTGAGATTTGTTGTCCTTGTTGTCCATAAAATCCAAAAATCCCATTTCTAGCTATGTATACGAATTATACAGCTGGATGGCTTAGTGGTTTAGATAGCTGTACCATAGTGCTTGTTCTTCCACAGCAGATATAAGATTTTTCTTTTCTTTTAAGGATACAAGCAATGCATCACAAAAAAAATAAAAATATCGTATGTTACTTAGTCTAATCCAGTGATGGGCAGTCTTGGCCCTTCCAGCTGTTCTTGAACGTCAATTCCCAGAAACCCTGACCAGCTGGTGTGTTGACTTGGGCTTCTGGGAATTGAAGTTCAAGAACAGCTGGAGGGCCAAGACTGCCCATCACTGGTCTAATCTAATACATGTAAGGTAAAGTAAAGGTTTCCCTTGCTCGAAAGCTAGTCGTATCCGACTCTAGGGTGCAGTGCTCATCTCTGTTTCAAAGCCGAAGAGCCAATACATGTGTCCTATACTAAATCGAGCGCACTGAATCCAAATCTGAAGTCTGATTCTGCCTAGGACATCAGGCACCCTCTTGATTAGGTTCTTGCATTGATCATGTGGGGTATATTTACCTCAAATGTAGCAAAAATTGTCCAGTTTATTAACACAGCTGTGCCTACTCATCTTTAGCTCAAAACAGACTCACCATGGCCTAGCTGTACTATCCAGTAAGATGGTTTTGCACTAGAGACAAACCCTTGGTCAATCTTGCCTTATATACCTATTTCTGACATCAGCTCACTGACTTGCCCAGACGTGCCCGTCTGCTGCTGGACCATGCGTGCCACCAGGAGACATGATTCAGCTGAGGCAGCAGCAGGCATAGTGGTAGCTGCAACTCTTATAATATTCCCATGTTAACTTTATCAATGAACTGAATTCCTTGCAGACTCATGGTTCAGACTTAAGCATTGCGGAAGCAGTTTTGTTTTATTTAACCAACATTTCCACCAGAACTGGAATTTAAGGCAGTTCCAATACCATTTGAACAGCTATAGCATGCCTATAACTTAAAATCTGTATGTGATAGGCAAATTCTGAGTTCAGATTTGGAATCAACAAACTCGATATCATGTAAATCACATGATAGCAAAATTGTTGTTGTGTAGTGTTAAAAGTCACTTGGCAAATACAGCTTCGTTTGCAACTTGCAGAGCTAAGACAACCTCATTCTGCAATAAACAAATATCTTTTCTTCCTTAAGCAATCTCTGCTTCTAATTGCAAATGAGGTATCTCGTATGAGCCTTGCCTTTAATGTAAATCTGATATTACCCATGCACATAGCTGTTAAGTATCCCTTATTGGCCGGGAAAACCCCTTATTTTACCCTCTTTCCCACCGTCATCCCTTATTAATTAGACTGCAATGCCCTATTGCCGCCATTGGAGGGCAGCACAGGATAAGCATCGCTGTCAAGTATCCCTTATTTGCCGGGAAATCTCCCTTATTTCCAAATCCAAAACTTGACAGGTATGCCCATGCAGGACATCCTGGCAAAAGTTACTTTGCCCTAAATGCTAGCAACAAAGAAGCCTGATCCCAAGCCTGTGTGTATTTTATGCCCTACCCTTACAGTGTGAAGATTGGATTTCACAGCTTCTCTGCATGATTAGGAAACAATGTCTGAAACACAAGTATAGTGACAACGCTAAGGCCCAGCTGGGTTGAGCCTTCCTAGTTTAGGTTACTTCTCCTGCTGTTTCCTAGCCAGACGTGAAACAGCTGCCTTTCCCCTGAAGTGTTTTTTGACTGACAAACAGAGCAGATGCTAATTTGGGAGAGATATCTCTTTCCCCGACTTTGTCAATGGGATAGATTACCATGGATGGTGGTGGGCTTTCTTTCGTTGGAGATTTTTCAGAGAATGTTGGAAGGACACCTGACAGGGATGCTTGAGTCTTGCATTTCCTACTTTGGAAAGGGGTTCGTGATGGCGAACCTTGGCACTCCAGGCGTTCTTGGACTTCAATTCCCAGAAGCCCAAATCTATGAATGCACAGGAATGGGTTTACTGCGTGTATGCACAGTAAACCCATTCTGGTGGATTTAGAGAGACTTGGGCTTCTGAGAATTGAAGCCCAAGAACATCTGGAGTGCCAAGGTTTGCCATCACTGGACTAGATTATCCTTGGCTCCCCCCCCGCCAGCTGTATAATACAGTACTATGATTTTCCCACTTTGAAAAACAGAGTGTGTCCATGAAAGAAAGTTTAAAAGTCCTGCTAAGTATATCAACTACATGTATCACTCATATTAAGCAATAATAATCATAAGAACATAACATAAGAACAGCCTTGCTGGAACAGGCCACAGCCCATCAAGTCCAGCATTTTGTCTCACACAGTGGCTCACCATTTGCTTCAGGGTATTCCCAAGGAGATGCCTTCACCTGCTTAGGATTCCCTGGAAATGGCATTGAGAGATATCCTGCCTATCTCTCCAACCCGGAGGTTGTCCTTAGGTATCCATAATTATAGCCATTGATAGCCTTGTCCTCCATGAACTTGTCTAATCCTTTCTTGAAGCTGTCAAGACTGACAGCTGTCACACGTCTTCTGGCAGGGAGTTCCATAGACCAGTAATCCTCTGGGTGAAAAAGGACTTTCTCTTATTTGTTTGAGAACTAGCACCCAAAAGTTTCATGGAGTGTCCCCTAGTTCTAGTGTTGTGCGATAGGGAAAACAGTTTTCCCTTCTCTACTTTGTCCAATCATTTCATGTCAGAAATTATTCTGGGTTGAAAGGGTTTTTGCTGGAGAAACTCCACTCAGGGGACACCCGAATGAGACTCCTTTCATGTCCCCAATATCTTTTCCCTACCGAAGTGGTCCCTATTTATCTACTTGCAATTTCTTGCCTTCAAACTGCTGGGTTGGCAGGAGCTGGGATAAAGATGGGTGCTCATTCCGTCATGCACTACCCGGGTCTCGAACTGCCGACTTGCCTGCCTTCCAGCTCACACGGCGAGCTTCTTAATCACTGAGCCACTGCAGCCCCATTAAGCAATATTTCATTATGTTATATTTATTTGTTTCAATTCAATTCCACATTTCCTCTAGCATTGGGACCATAAGCCGCTCACAACCAAACCAAAAGAAATCTAGATTTTTCTCTCTTTTTTTTGCAAGTGCAGACAAAATCTCACAAAGTTTTATCCTATACAAATAAACTAACTATAATAGTAAGCCAATATAGAAGTAAAAATGATTTCAAAGCTTGTCAGGTTTTTGTTTTCTTTTGCCTTAATGCACAACAGAAATCTGTTTAAAGCCCTCTTATTAACAGGCAGTACATTGTGGATGATATTTTGAAAAGTAAAATACCCCCATCTTGCTTTTCAAACTTAGCTTACGGAGACATTTTTGAGAGAGGAAATCTTTGGTTGCTCCTCTTAGACAACCTTGTCTTTTAAAAAGGATCTGTTGGTTTATGTTTTTCCTAAAATTTTCTCAAAAATATATAGGAAATTTGACCGTCAATTTCCTGCTTGCAAAAAGGATGGCAAATCTGGGTAAGTGGGTTCTGATGTTTTGGACAATAAACCCCTCCTTCTCCTCCTCCTTCTTTCGTGTCCCAATCAAACCTTGGACTGCTAAAATGAAGCCGCCTTCTTGGCTTTGTCGTTGGCCATAATTAAATCTTTGTTGATTGATGTTTCTGGTAGTAATTGGCAGACCAGCAAATAAGTCAGATATCTAACTTATATCCATACCTGTCAAGTTTTGGATTTTAAAATAAGGGAAATTTCCCGGCAAATAAGGGATACTTGACAGCTATGCTTATCCTGTGCTGCCCTCCAATGGCGGCAATAGGGCATTGCAGTCTAATTAATAAGGGATGACGGTGGGGGGAAGGGCAAAATAAGGGGTTTTCCCGGCCAATAAGGGATACTTGACAGCTATGCTTATCCTGTGCTGCCCTCCAATGGCGGCAATAGGGCATTGCAGCCTAATTAATAAGGGATGACGGTGGGGGAAAGGGCAAAATAAGGGGTTTTCCCGGCCAATAAGGGATACTTGACAGCTATGGTTATCCTGTGCTGCCATCCAATGGAGGCAACAGGGCATTGCAGTCTAATTAATAAGGGATGACGGCAGGAAAGAGGGTAAAATAAGGGGTTTTCCTGGCTAATAAGGGATACTTGACAGTTATGCTTATCCTGTGCTGCCCTCCAATGGCGGCAATAGGGCATTGCAGTCTAATTAATAAGGGATGACGGCGGGAAAGAGGGTAAAATACGGGAGTTTCCTGGCTAATACGGGAGACTTGACACTTGAGCATGTTGGGTCTTACATTTATGCACTCCAACCCTCAGCCTATTCAGGGTCCTCCAAGTCACGTAGGGGAGGTTAGCCATATCCTCCTTTAATGTTATTCCTAGTCCAGTGAGCTCCTTCCTCCATAGTCTAGTTTGATTTTTGAGTACTCTCAAGAATGTTTGTTCTTATCATATCAGAGAGTAAAACAAAACAAAAATGTTGTAGCCCTTTAAAAAAAATAACTGCTGTTTTTTAATGTTAGCTTTCGTGGATCAAGTCCACTTCGTCAGACATAGGAGTGAAACTTCATGTCATCAATTTATACACATCGGGTACAGAGGTACAGGGTGGTTGGTTAGCATAACAGAGAAGCATACAAATCAACATGCCTTTTTACAAGTGGTAATGGCAGATGGGGAAGGTAACAGCGGTGGGAAGGTAACAGCGTTCCGTGCACTCCGATGTCTAGTCATGCCTGCTACATGACCACAGAAACGTCTGCAGAAGAAGACAGCGCTGGCTCTTTGGCTTGGGGTGGGTTTTGGGGGGCTGTTAGCTCAGGAGGGTTTTTGCCCCCCTGGTCCCCTCTGGCTATGGTCCTGTGTAGGAGGATACAAGACAAATACCTGGCATTAAACATTAATTATTATTATTATTATTTATTTATTTATGGCATTTATACCCCGCCTTCCTCATCCCCAGATGACCCAAGGTGGCCTTACAACAAAATCTAAAACAACAATCAAAACATAAATTAAAACCTAATCCAACAATTAATAAAAATACATTCAAAAGCTATCTAATGAGTTTAACCTTCAGCATCTATTGACAATATTGTGTGAGTTCATCCTTTGTTTTACGTTGTGGATGAAAATTCTACTGGAAAGTTTCTGCAAATAATAAGATGACAACATATAGCAGTGGTGGCGAACCTATGCCATGTGTGCCAGAGGTAGCACTCGGAGCCCTCTCTATGGGCACCTGTGCAGTCACCCCAGCACAGAGTTCATCCCGCCCCTCTGCTCAGGAGCCCAATGGGAGCACTTCCTCCCTCCCCCCAGCACAGAGTTCATCCCACCCCTCTGCCCAGCAGCCCAATGGGAGCACTTCCTCCCTCCCCCCAGCACAGAGTTCATCCCACCCCTCTGCCCAGGAGCCCAATGGGAGCACTTCCTCCCTTCCCCCAGCACAGAGTTCATCTCGCCCCTCTGCCCAGCAGCCCAATGGGAGCACTTCCTCCCTCCCCCCAGCACAGAGTTCATCCCGCCCCTCTGCCCAGCAGCCCAATGGGAACACTTCCTCCCTCCCCCCAGCACAGAGTTCATCCCGCCCCTCTGCCCAGGAGCCCAATGGGAACTCTTCCTCCCTCCCCCCAGCACAGAATTCATCCCACCCCTCTGCCCAGCAGCCCAATGGGAGTGTTACCTTCCTACCCTGTTGCTGTGTTGGTACTTTGGGATAAATAAGTGGGTTTTGGGTTGCAGTTTGGGCACTCGGTCTCTAAAACGTTCACCATCACTGACATATAGCATACAACACATATAGCCGCTTACAACAACCTGTGTATCAAATTTGATAATATCCCAGAAATCCTTGACTAGTATTCAAACCTTTGAGATGTGTGACCAGCATATGGATGTATTTTATTTCTTCTGTCTCTCTCTGGATCTGTGTTTTGTAATTTCTCTGTTTTTCATCATAATGCACATCCTGGATCTGAGCCGGCGGACAACAGAGGATGTCAAGGGTCAATCTCTTGCTTAGTTCTCTCAATAAATCCCATAACCCCTGGCCATTGGCTGTGTTAGCAAGGGGAAGATGGAAGGTGCAAATACCATTTTTTGATGAACGCAGATTGACTAGCTCCCAAAGAGAATGTAACAGCATCATTGCATTGTGGCAGTTCTATGTTTTTTTAAACTGATGTCCTTTTAAATTGCTTTTCCGTCATTTGTTTCTTTCAGAGGGAACTTTGTTTAATTATGCTTTGGTATTGGAACAACATTGGTCAGTATTCTATTTAACTGCATGGATCAGAAAGACCATTAATTGATTCCCCTGTACTGGCAGGCTTTCCATCCTATGCCTGGTCTTGTGCTGGTGGCGAAACTGGTTGTGTGACCAGGTACACAACAAGTCCAGGGTGAAATGCTTATGAGATTAGCCCTCACCAGATAAATACGATACTGGCCATGTATGTATTATTTTAATTTTCTACAAACTTGGATCCCAGTTCAGGACATAAACAAATGACAACATAAATTTAAAATTTAACAACAGAACACATATATTGACCTTCTTTCATGTTTAGGTCTGACTTTAATCTGCCAAAATGAAGCCACCCTTTGGTGAATTCATTCCATCATTCACTTTGCCTGACCTAGTGTGAAAAATATTGTCGTCGGCTGGGACACATATCCAAGAATGCATCCCCCCCCCCCCGAATCAGGAAAATGCCATTGGCATGAATTCGTTTAATGGTGGATGGATCCCAGCTTGCCATGAAGTGACCCACACACTGTAATCATGGAGCCATCTCCTGTGGCACGTATGAAATAAGACATGCAGGATTTAATGCCGGGACTGCAATGGACTGTCACAGCCTTGAGGATATGGACAAGGCATACCTTTACAGGCAGTCCATCTGGCATGGCCTCTTCCACATCCATGACCATTGGAAATCAGAGTTCCTCCTCTGGTCATTTTGCAATTGGGTCCAAGATGATGGTTTCCAGGGGCATTTCCTCCACTGAGGGGGGCCATCACCCCCACCTAAAGGGGCTCATCCGCTTGTAGCCATAGGCCCCTTTAGGGAGTCAGGTTATTTACTGCTGCCCAACACTCGCTGTTGAGTCACTGGCTATATGGTCTACTCCATTACCATAGCAAAATGTCCGTCCAAACATTTTGTATTATATATATATAATACACATATATATATTAAAAAAACCAAAAAACCAGTACAGTTTTCTCAATGACTTTTCTGACATTGGCAATCTTGCAGGCAAATATATACAATTGACTTGCTGTTTAATTTTTTTCCCTTCAATTACAAGCCACCTTCCAAGTCTTCAGTGGAAGGGTTGGATGTACCATTGCTGGAGAATTAAACAAATATAATTGCTGGAGTCTGCATGTGTCGTTGCCCCTACTCGGGTCACTCAAGATGTAACACTTCCATTCAAATTGTAATTTATTTCTTCTTCTTCTGCCCAGAGGGTTTCACAGTTCAATTAGCCAGGGTCATGATTCCTAAATGATAATATTAAGAATCATACTTAGAAGCCTGGAGCCAAGAAATTGGCTGATTCTTTCCAATCAATATGAGAATCCCAGAACCCTCTTCTGCTGCTTGGCAGGTTTTCTCTGCCAGGTCGTAAAATGTTTTCCAGACGGAAAACTCTTTTAAACAAGGTGGCCAGATTACCAGCTCACTACTAGCCTCCTTTTGGATAATGCATCAGAGCCCATCTCTCTCTCTCCACAATTTCGCTGGCCAAGAAGAGAGATCCTTTCAGGTTTTGGGACTACAGGTTCCTTAGAACCAGACCTTCTCAGTGGTGGCCCTATCATTATGAAAGATTTTACTTTTTTAATAATTTATATTTATTAAATTTTTACAAAAAACAACAACTAAGAAAACTGAAAAAACAACATTTCATTATACTAAATACAATTATAATACATATTACAACTAAAACTACAAAAAAAAAGTGTTTCCGTCCGGGACTTCAGCAAAAACTCTTGATTCAATATATTATAATTCTCTTTCCCAAAAAAGGAGCGTGTCTGGGCTAGGTTGCACCCTTTTTTTACCTATTAGGGCATGATCAACAAAACATTTCCATATTTCCCAAAAGGATATTTTGGTTAGTAACCCTTTTCTTTGTCGTATTTGCATAGTTAATTTTTCATTGAGTCCCAATTGTCACACTTCGGCATACCATCTCTTCTTGTTAATGTTTTCCCCCCTTTTCCACTCTTTGGCAATCACTTGCCTTGCGACCAACAGTAAAGTTAACAGTAATTCCTTTTTACCTTCTTCCAAGTTTATTTATTTATTTATTTATGGCTCAAATTTCTATGCCGCCCAATCAGGCGAACCCGACTCAGGGCGGCTCACAACAAAAGTTTAACTGATCCGTTTGCCCTAGTACTGCAAGCTTTGGAATTAACACAATTGTTACTCCAAGTATCTTATTTAATTCTTCTTCTATTATTTTCCAAAACTGCATTATTCTTTCACATGTCCACCACATGTGTATATGTGTCCCCTTTACTTTATTACATCTCCAACATAAATCTGATACGCTACTATACATTAAATGAAGTTTAACCGGAGTAAGGGACTGCAGTGGCTCAAGTTGCAAAGACGCTGACTGGGAAGCGGAAGGTCAGCAGTTCGATTCCCGAGTACTGCAGGATGGAAATGAGCTCCCGTCTTCGTCCCAGCTCCTGCCAACCTAGCAGTTCGAAAGCAAGAAATTGCAAGTAGATAAATAGGGACCACTTCGGTGGGAAGGTTACAGCGTTCCGTGCGCTCTGGTGTCTAGTCATGCCTGCCACATGACCACAGAAATGTCTGCAGAAGCAGACAACACTGGCTCTTCGGCTTAGAAACAAAGATGAGCACTGCACCCTAGAGTCGGATACGACTGGCTTTCGAGCAAGGGAAACCTTTACCTTTAACCGGAGTAAGATACCATCTCCATAATAGTTTCGAATTGTGCTCTTTTTCTTTGATCGACATTGACTTCATAATCTTATGACTCCATTTCTTTTTCCAACTTATATCTTGAATCGATATTCCCATATCTTCCTCCCATGTTTTCTTAAGTGATTGTTGGACTTCCTCACCGGGGGATACATTATAAAAGATTTTACTGTCACATGCATCAGGCCACCTCCCTCCAAATTTTATGCACAGTTAACTGGAACACTCTACCTGGGGAGCTAGCTACGTTTGATTGAGTCTTTAGGGTTCTTTAAGAAGCAATTTAAATTTAGCTAAAGTACGTTGGACACCGAATGAGAAGAGAGGACTCACTCGAGAAGGCCTGGATGCCAGGAAAGACCAAAGGCAAAAGGAAAAGGGGTCAGCAGATGATGAGATGGCTAGATGGCATTGTTGACGCAATGGGGGTAGAGCTGAGTGAGCTGCGGAGGATGGTGGAGGATAGGGGTGCCTGGTGTGCAGTGGCCCATGGGGTCGCAAAGGGTTGGACTTGACTATGTGACTGAACAACAACAAGAAGCAACTGAAAACTTTTCTTTTCAAGGCTGCTTGTTGAAGTTTAAATAGGAGACCCTCGCATTGTGGCCACTTGGGCTAGTGGTCCTTGGTACTGACTAGACTGGGTGGGTGGGTTTTTTTCCTATGGTTTTATGGTGTTTGTTCTGCTTTTTTAACATTGTGAGCCGCCCAGAGTGGGAGGGAATCCCAGTTGGGTGGGGAATAAGTCAAATAAATAAATAAATAAATTCCTCTTCCTCCTCCTCCTCCTCCTCTTCTTCCTCCTCCTCTCTTTCTCTCTCTTTACGTGTCATCTTCCCTCCATGAGGGCAGCCTCCGTGATTAAGTCGCCAATCTCCCTGCTGTTTTTAATAGGCCTGTAGACCCAACCAGCTGATGAGAACTAAACGACACAGCTTGCTCTCAAATATTTTCACTGGAATCTCCTAATACACTATATTAATCATGACTGTCAAACCATTCAGAAGCCAAATATGTCCACCCAGAAGAGCAAAGGGGAGGGTGGAGGGAACGCTAAAGAAAGACCGTCTGGCTAGGTATTAAAACCAGACAGGGGGATGGCCCTGCGTGCCTCTAATTTCAAGGCTCTGAAATCCAGAAAGGCAGCCAAAGGGAGCATCAACAAGGGACGTAGCACTTATTTTGATGTAGTTTAGTCGTCATTTCCCTAAAAGTTCAAGGCGATTCACAGTTTCTCTGGACAACTCATCCTAGCACAAAGCCCCCCACCATCACCCCAAAGGGAGTGTGTGTCATATTCAGATAGCTCTCCAATTGCTAAAGCTAACTGAGTCACCCTGATCTAGAAAAAACATTGAATGAAGTCCATATTGAAGTAGGATGGCCAGATCCGGACCAAAAATGAAGCCAAGTAAAAATTTGCAAATTGGATTGGGGCTAGAGCACTAAAATCGAATTCGGTGGAGCAAAAATAGCTCAGGACTGAACCCTGATTCCCTAAATTAACATCCAGATTTGTTTGGAGGACTCATAATGCACAGCCTTGATCATCGTCGTCATCGTTGTCGACATCATCATCATCATGTATTGAAAAGAAATAGATGGGGGGTAAAATGGGTCCAAGTGCACTAAATCAGAGAAGCTGTGGTGGCTTAGTGGTTAAGACGCTGAACTTGATGACCAGAAGGTCAGCACATCAGCAGTTTGAGACCCGAGTGCTGTGCAATGGAGTGAGCTCCCGTCATTCGTCCCAGCTCCTACTAACCTAGTGGTTTTAAAGCAAGAAGTTGCATAGGTACCACTTCGGTGGGAAAGCTATCAGCTTTCTGTGCACTCCGGCATCTAGTCATGCTTTCCAAACGACCACAGAAACGTCTGCAGACACAAACATTTCTGGTGTAAATGGAGATGAGCATCGGCCCCTAGAGTCAGACACGACTGGCTTTGGAGCAAGGGAGACCTTTATCTTACACTAAATCAGGAATAGTTCACAGCTTCCAGTTTTTCAAACAATGGCACATACAAAAGTGACTTAAGAACATAAGAACACCCTTGCTGGAACAGGCCACAGCCCATCAAGTCCAGCATTCTGTCTCACACAGTGGCTCACCATTTGCTTCAGGGTATTATTCCCAAGCAGATGCCTTCACCTGCTTAGGACTCCCTGGAAATGGCATTGAGAGATATCCTGCTTATCTCTCCAACCCGGAGGTTGTCCTTAGGTATCCATAATTATAGCCATTGATACCCTTGTCCTCCATGAACTTGTCTAATCCTTTCTTAAAGCTGTCAAGACTGACAGCTGTCACCACGTCTTCTGGCAGGGAGTTCCATAGACCAGTGATCCTCTGGGTGGAAAAGTACTTTCTCTTATTTGTTTGAGAACTAGTACCCAAACGTTTCATGGAGTGTCTTCTAGTTCTAATGTTGTGCGACAGGGAAAACAGTTTTTCCTTATCTACTTTGTCCACACCGTGCATGATTTTATAAACTTCCATCTTCCACTGTGTCCTCCTTTATAACATCACAGAATATGAATGCTAAAATGTGAGTGCAAGCAAACACCATATTTTTGTAATTGATGAGAAAGTAGCATTTTGTAGTATGATTGAAGAGATTACTGGCATTTGCAAGAACTGTTGTTGTATAAATTGCACCGTTGCCCAAAACTTACAAGGCAAACAGATAAATATGTTTTATAGGAAAGGATAGGTAGGTAGGTAGGTAGGTAGGTAGGTAGGTAGGTAAATCATTGGGGGAAATTGTAAATTAGGTAAAATGCATCAACAAATGCAATAAAAAGATATTTTAGGAAAAGTAAACATCTCAATACATGAACATTCATGAATACATGAATTCATAGAAACACAAAAAATTGAGACTCAGACATTTTCACTTCCCTGTCGTAAAGGTGGGGGGAAAAGAACATACAGAGATAGCATCTTTGAAGTTTGATTTCCCAAGATGGAAAAGACAACTGGGTGAGAGGGAAAAAAGGAAGATAGTGAGATTCAGAGACTGATAGAACTATATTTTAATCCTGACACATGTTTTACAAGGTTTTGTTTTTTAACACCTGTGTCTTTGGAAAAGGGATATGACTTTGCATTTTCCTTTACAAAGGAATCAGTGCTGGCTGAATGAGTCCCTGGGATCATTGCCATCCAGAGAAAGTCATAAGAAATATGGCCTAGTTCAGTCTCTTTAAGAAGACAAATATAATTAACAACAGAAACTTAAAATTGGCTTTGAGACTGCATTGTGGGGGCACTATGCGTTCTCGGTTCTTTGGTGTGACATGGAATCCTAGACTTTAACAGAGGCTGCCATAAACAACATTGGATCATTTGAGATGTGGATTTACTTCAAGATGGTATGAATTTCTTCGTTCAAGAGAATGGCCAACACTCTCAAAGTGGTAACAGGAATCTATAAATAATAAAACACATTAAAAGGTCGAAAGTACGATGAGTTAGCTAATGATAGATGAAAAGTACCAGTTTTTGCAATGGACAATTTGCTGTGTATTGCTGCTATGTGCAAACCAAATTTTAATGGAAGAGTAGGAAAAGAAGGGGGGATTATTGGTAAGGGTAGCAATGATGGAATGCTTAAACCATCAAGAGCTGAAACAAGCCAAGTTATGTGTGATTAATAACATACCTTGGCCAAAATCCTGCTGCTTTGTTTAGTAAATACTGTAACACTAAAATGGGTCCATAGAAACAATGGGGATTTAAGAATGAATTCTTCCATAAATTCCATTGGTTACAAATGGGTTGAATCTAGTTGCGACTTCTATGCTAAATGAAGTTGCAGGTACTGTAAGCCCATTTGGATCGATGGAACATACAGAGGATTTGACTCACCTATCTCAGTAGGCCTAACTCTACTATCTATGACGTACTATACCAGTGAATGGCTGTCTTGGCCCTCCAGCTGTTCTTGAACTTCAATTCCCAGAAACCCTGACCAGCTGGTGTGTTGACTTGGGCTTCTGGGAATTGAAGTCCAAGAACAGCTGGAGGGCCAAGACTGCCCATCTCTGTACTATACCAAACAAGTGGATTTGGGCCAATGATTTGAGTGCACCAAGAAGAACTGTGTGTTTTCCTTTAAAACTTAAGTCTTAGTGACTTTTTCTCCCTGATAGGGACCACACCACCCTAGTAAACTATTTTTTTTATCAAACCTTTAGGTATCTTCCTGCAGGTTAATAGTAATTTGCCAACCTGATTTTAGATGTGGACAATGTATACATTGTGCTTTAGCCTGGCAGACCAAAATGGTCTCGATCTGCAGCAGCAATTATGTTTTACATTTAAGACACTTTTCAAACTGTAACAGCTCGGGTTGCATTTATCTATTGATCTGTTCTTGTGGATTAGGTTATGTGGGGGTGAATTCCCGCAAAATAAAAACTAGGGTGGGGGAACATAGGTCTAAGATTCGTAATAAGAACCCGTCCGCACCGTTAGTCAGCCACTTTATGGAAGTAAATCATAATGACCAGGACTTTAAATTTGTAGTACTTGAATGTATCATTCCACATCCTTTCTGCATGGTTTTTCCTCTTGTGCTTGTGAACGGCTACTGGGAGCGAATGTTGACAAATTAAAAGAAGTTAGCCTATTAACCACCATTTGGCAGGCTGTTTGGCAAAGATAGGCTTTAATGTCTCCCCCCTCCCCACCCCCCTCCACCACGTTCGTCTGCCAGTTCCTCTAAACTACCACGTCCAATTAGAAATGTCGGTGATTCACGGGGCAACTTACAAGACTGCACCATAATTGTCTTGAGAACACAGCAATGAAAATATTTTCATCGGGCTGAATGCATGGCCCAATTTATCATGTTCTCGTCCTCTTTCATGTCAGAGAAAGAGAGAGAGAGAGAAAGGGAGCTTATTAAAGCAGGACCACATGTGGGAATTTTGCTTCTGCCTTTGAGACGTCCGCTTTTAATCCATTATTCTGCAGAAATCGTTTTGTTTTGCAGATTCAAAGGGAAGAGACTGCTTGGCCATTTGCATAGAAGCTTCAGTGACACAATGGAGGGGGACAAGTAGGACTACCATCCCGGGCCCGGAGATGATGGGGGCCCATTGGCACCAGGAAACAAACGATGTGCGCATGCACAAACAGACCACACATGCGCAGAAAACCACAGGGGCGTGGCAGTGCCAGGAAACCACAGATGTACGCATGCGCAAACAGACCACGCATGTGCAGAAACCACGGGGGCGTGTACCAGGCCCAGAAATTTATTGTGTCGGCCCTGAGAAGCTTCCTAAATCTGATACACATTTATTGACTATAGGAGTTCAATAAAAGTTAGCCTGAACTCTTGAATAATTTTGAAGGGGTGTAACCTCAGAACCTTCTGACTAAACCAAAGAAATCCCATTTCTATACCACCCCATAGTACTTAGTGCATGTACTGGGTGGTTCAGAAGTTAATTAGCATTCCCCCCTCCCAACATGCTGGGTACTCATTTCACCAACCTCCTCGCTGTCCAGGGGACTTTCAAAACTCTCCTCCAACACCACATATCAAAGGCATCTATTCTTCTGCGCTCAGTCTTCCTAATGGTCCAGCTCTCACAACCATACATTGCCACCAGGAATACCATTGCTTTGACTATCTGAATTTTTGTTTGCAAGGTGATGTCTCTACTTTTCACTCTGTTCCTCAGGTTTCTCATAGCTTGTCTCCAAAGCATCGGTCACCTTTTTATTTCATGGCTGCAATCCCCATCTGCAGTGATCTTTGATCCTAGAAAAGTAAAGTCTGTCACTGCTCCTACTCTTACCTGTCAAGTATCCCAGATTGGCCGGGATTTCCCGTATTTCTATGCTTGTTCGGTCCCTTTCCTGCCGCCATCCCATATTTTCAATGGCATAACGCCCGCACCCCATCACCACCCGGGCAGGGTGATAAATAAGCAGGGTGACATAATGCATCCTTGTCTTACTCCTTTTCTTATTCCAAACCACTATGTCATTCCGTATTTTGTCCTAACTGTTGCTTCTTGACTCATGTACAGATTTCTCATGAGGCATATAAGGTGTTCTGGTATTCCCAACTCTTTAATTACTTGCCACATTTTGTTGTGGTCCACACAGTCAAAGGCCTTGGTGTAGTCAATGAAACAGAAGTAGACTTGCTTCTGATATTCCTTTGTTTTCTCCATGATCGAACGTACATTGGCAATATGGTGTCTAGTCCCCCTGCCTCTTTGGAACCCAGCCTGCACTTCTGGTAATTCTCTCTCCATGTGCTGCTGAAACCTATCCTGTATTATCTTGAGCATAATCTGCTGCATAGACGCTCAGGACCAAAGCTGATGTGCACAGCATGGATGGTTGAGTTCTCCATTTATAGTTTGTGAGTTTCCAGATGATGTTGTTCCTTGTACTAACTTTGGCTTTGGTATCTAGGCAGTGCTGCTTAAAAGAGAGTGTCTGGTCAAGCATCATACCAAGGTATTTTGGTAATAAACAATGCTGTAATCAGTTCCCTTGCTACATAACATTCAACTCAACCCTTGCCTCTTGGTTTTGATGGTGGAAAACTTTGGATTGCAGGTGTCTTTCTCTGTTGTGTTTACTCTTTAACACTAGATGGTAGTATCCAGTGATGCACTGTAAAAAAAAATTACTACCCACTTGGTGGGCATGGCTTTCTGTGGACATGGCCTCAAAAAAAAAACCATGAAAAAAGGGGGAAAAGAAAGAAAAGAAACCTAACTTGGCTTGCTCTCTTGGCTTTCACCGGCGGCGCTGCTGGGAGGTGAGCGGTGTGGGTTGGTGGGCTGGCGCCTGCCTCCCCCTCCCAGCACCACTGGAAATGTGTCCCATTTGCCTCGCCCATGGCCAAAGGCGTGAGGGAAGTGCGGAGATGAAAGCATACCTGGGCGATGCGTTTCCGGCGGCGCTGGGAGGAGGAGGCCAAGAGGTGGGCATGGCCGGCCAAGTGGGTGTGGGTTGGAATTTCCACTACCAGTTCACAAGAACCATTCAGAACTGGCCACAGTACAACACTGGTAGTATCATTTGGCAGAGGTTCAGGCAACCAGGTGTTACACATCAACCTAAGTACATGGCGGATCTCCTAAGATCTGGGCCATCATGCAGTGCTGCAAAAGGTGTGGAAAGTGTTGAAAATATTCCCTTTTTGCTTCCTAGTTTCTCTTCTTGCTACATTCTGAGCACTGTGTGGGCGCCACTCAAAGTCCAGCCTCCTGCCTGCATTCGTTCTGTTCAGAAGAATTTAATTTCACTCCCTGTTTTATAACTTCAATGCCAAACACATGTGCCTGAATGTCTTCTGGTCATATCACAGGATAGATCTTCATGATCCGAACCGGTTATGCAGTCATAACTGGGTTGAACCTCTGTCTAAAGTGGATTGTAAACCACAAAAGTTCACACTGAAAGCAATGTGTTAGAATTGAAAGTATCATAATGCTGCTATTTTTATTGTCCTCTTGCCAGGAACTGAATGGCCACTGATAATAATAACTTATTAACACCAGTCTCACATAGGTCAGCTTTGGAACAGAACTATTTCTAAGCATCTATTTCAGATAATGACTGAAATCCCTTTTTTTTAATTGTATCAGAAGCACACAAAGGTGCTTTCTGGGTTGAAAGCAGTTGATGCGCTGCAAAAAAAAATTACTACCCCCGCCATGGGCGTGGCTAACTCTGTGGGCATGGCTAACTCTATGGGCCATGCCCACTTGTCCTCCCTACACCATGGCCTGGGGTAGGGAGATTGGCGTGGCTGGCCAAGTGGGCGTGGCCTGGGGGAATTTCCACTAGCGGTGCCCGGGCACCTGTGGGCACCTGTAGCAGCGTAATACAGGTTTAAAGGATTTTTGCTGGAGAGACTCTGCTCAGGGGATGCCCAAGATCTTTCCCCATCAAAGTGGTCCCTATTTATCTACTTGTAATCTCTTGCTTTCAAACTGCTAGGTTGATAGGAGCTAGGACAGAGACAGGCACTCAATCCATCATGCAGTACCTGGATCTCGAATTGCCAACTTGCCAACCTTCCAACTAACAAGGCAAGATTCTTAACCACTGAGCCACCGCAGTCCCTCTGAAATCCTGTTATATTGTTATAAAAGGGTTTAATTTTTGGAGGGTCACGATGGTTTAGTGGTTAAGATGCTGAGCTTGATGACCAGAGGTTTGACAGGCCAGCAGTTTGAGACCTGAGTACTGTGATGGAGTGAGTGTCCACTATCTGTCCCAGCTCCTGCCAACCTAGCATTTTGAAAGTAAGAAATTGCAAGTAGATAAATAGGCACTGCTTTGGCAGGAAAGTTAACAGTGTTCCATGCACTCCAGTGTCTTGTCATGGCTGCCACATGTCCACAGAAACGTCTGCAAATGCAGACAGCCCAGGCTCTTTGGCTGTAAACAGTGATGAGCACCAAACCCTAGAGTCAGATATGACTGGCTTTCAAACAAGAAATACCTTGACTTTTACTTTAAGGTGAGTTTCTATGCATAGATGGATCCCGCGGATGAATGTTCTTGAGCTCCTTATCCAGCGGTGGTCCATTCTCTGTGTCCTATCCATCCCTGAAGTGTTCCTGCCCTTGGCGAATTGGAATGTCCTCAAAATGTCTTAAAATGATACCAGATGTGTTCATGATGTTCTGTTAGGGAAAGAAATGTCCCATCCTCTTGGGAGTTTCCATATCCTCATTTCCCCCGCATAGAGGAGGGGAGGAAAAAAAAATTCTGTTTGACTTTACAGTGAAGATACAGCTTCAACAATCCCAGCAGTGTCTTGTTATACAGTATGCCATTCAGAAGCACAGATCGCCTTTTATGATGTGAGATAGATGCGTGGGACAATGAGATGAACATTATGCTGTATGTCCTTGTTCCACAGCCCACAGTAGGCAGTTTGGGTGGGGATTCTCCCCCTCCCCTCCCCAAAGCCATTGACCTTACAGAAGTAAGAAATCCACCACAGCAAATTTTTAACTTTTCATTTGATCAGCTACTTCACAAGACAGCATTTAATCTTCTGTTGTGTATTAAGATAGTAGTCAGTATTATTATTATTATGACTTATTATTGCATGTTAAAATGGTGACTTGCGCCATTCTCGTTAAAGGTAATTTTGGCGTGCCTTCCCCGGTTCAAGGCGTGCTCTTATGCAAATGTGTTATACCCGATTGGGTACTATTTAGGGTCTGTTGTGTTCTGTAAAGCTGTGCCTTTAACAATGTACCTTTGCCATGTGTTAACAATGTAACCTTTCTGTGTGCAACATTATAACCATCAGCTGTATCAATGTAAACCTGATAAGGGGACGCGAGCTAGTGACCACTAGATGGCAATAGCGAGCGTCCAGCTCTCGTGGCTCAGATTCACCTGGTTCAGCAGCGCGGGAAGATTCCCCGCGACCTCTTCACCTGGTCAAGAAGGGCGTGACCTTCTACGACGTCACGCAGGCAGCAACCAATAGTCTGTCAATGAGCCACATTCAAATGTATAGCCAGCTGTATATATTGAGCTACTCATCCGCCATTACCACATGTTCCTCCAGATCATCATGCAATAAACCTGTGTTAAGCCAACCCTTCGGCTGTTTCATTGTCTTTGGTCCCTTACACTAAATTGGCGACGAAGGTGGGATATGGCAGCCCACGGGACCAAGACATGCGCCGGTTTCGAAATCAGGAAACCGGGCGACTGGGAGATCTTCGAGATGGACTTCCAGGCAGCGCTGATCGAGTCCGAAGTCACGGAAGAGGCAAAGAAAAGGGCCATCTTCACCAGGATGCTCGGACAAGAAACCAAAAGGACCTTGGTGGACCTGATTGCACCGAGGAGGGTGAGCGAATTCAAGGCCAAGGAACTCATGCAAATGCTGCGTGAGCACGTCCGGCCCGCCACGGCGATGTTTCCCGCTCGGAGTGCGTTCTGGAGGCGAGTCCAAGCGCCCGGGGAGACGGTGGCCACATTCGCGGCGGCCCTGCGGCTGGCAGCCGGCCCGTGCAAATGGGAGAATGCCGACATCACCTTCCGGGACTGTGTGCTGTGCGGCCTGAACGACGCCGAGACCCAGCGCACATTAATGAACCAAGAGCCGCCTCCCACGTTGCAGGAGGTCATCAGAGCGGCCCAGGCCGCAGAAGCTACAAAGGCCGGGGTCCAAGAACTCCAGGATTGGCGGCCAAAATCGAGCAAGGCAGAGGCTCCGGTACAAGCGGCCCGGCGAACTTCGAGGTCGTCCACAGAGAGCAGCGACGACGAGGATGTCCGGAGGGTCCGGAAGGAGAGCCGGCGATGCGACGGCTGTGGAGCGGCCCACGACCGCGTAAAGTGTCCGTTCCGGAAGGCCGAGTGCCACAACTGCGGCCGCCGCGGGCACATCGCCAAGGTGTGCAGGAAGAAGCGCGAGACCCGGAGGAGCTCCGCAGACCGCTCCGCGGGACAAGACCGCTCAACGAGACCCAAGGACGGCGCCCAGGCCACGCGGAAGCAGGATGGCGTGGGCCGCATCTCCGACGGCAGCGAGGACGACGCCCCAGTGTTCAGCGTGTCTACAGGACACCCCCGCTACTTTGTTGAGGTACTAGTCCAAGGGGTTCCCATTAGGATGGAAATTGACTCGGGGTCCTCATATTCTATCATTTCCCAGAGGGAGTTTTTGGGAATTGCCCCCCACAAGCGACCCAAGCTCAAAGCGTTGAGGTCCACACTACGGGACGTGCAAGGGAACAGCATTCCAGTGTTGGGGGTTGGAGAATTTCAGGTTCAATTCAAGAAGCACGCTGCGTCCCTCCCCCTAGTCGTGCTCAGAGGGGGAGATTGCAGCCTCCTCGGGACTCAATGGTTCCAGCCCCTGGGTTTGTTTATTGGGGGGTGCACACCGTTGGGATGCACCCCGTTGGGTCTGACCCGATTCAGGAGGTGTGCGAGGCGCACCCCGAAGTCTTCAAAAAGGACTGGGGAAATTCAAGGGGCCCCCAGTGACTTTCGACCTGGACCCGGAGGTCCGCCCAATTCGCCTTAAACCACGCCGGGTGCCGTTCGCACTCAAGAACAAGATAGAGGCGGAACTGGACAAATTGGTGGGCCAGGGAATCCTTGTGCCTGTTGATTCTGCGGAGTGGGAAACTCCAATTGTAACCGCACTAAAGGCCAATGGGGAGGTCCGCATATGCGCCGACTACAAGTGCACCATCAACAAGGCGATCCGCCCGAATGCATATCCGGTGCCGGTAGTCAGCCATCTGCTGGCCAGGTTACACGGGGGGAAGTGTTTCGCTAAGCTCGACTTAGCACAGGCCTACCAGCAGCTTACGGTGTCCCCTGCCGCAGCTGCTGCGGAGACCATAGTCACCCATAAGGGGGCGTTCCAGGTGACGCGCCTCCAGTTTGGCGTGAATTCGGCGCCAGGAATTTTCCAGTCACTCGTGGAACGACTCCTGAAGGGACTGGAGGGGGTGTTGCCTTATTTTGATGACGTGTTAATAACGGGGGGGGGAGTCGGGTTGAATTGGCCAAGAGGTTGGGAAAGGTCCTGACAATATTCGAAAAGGCGGGGCTGAGACTGCGAAAGGACAAATGCGTCTTCTTCGCAACCGAGGTTGAGTTCCTAGGGTTTTGTGTGACTCCTGAGGGAATAAAACCATCCAAGTCCAAGGTGGCAGCCATTAAGAAAGCCCCCCGCCCCACCTCCAAGCCCGAGCTGCAGTCGTTCCTAGGGCTGCTCAACTTTTACCACTCCTTCCTCCCCCGGAAGGCAGCGGTGGCTGAACCGCTACACAAACTGCTAAAGAAAGACCAGGCATGGAAGTGGGGCGATGACCAAGAAAGGGCATTTAGCGAGCTAAAAAGCCTCCTAGCGTCCGATGCCATACTGACCCACTTCAACCCCAAACGCCCAGTAGTTCTGACCTGTGATGCATCTCCAGTGGGGGTGGGGGCGGTGCTGTGCCACGTGTTGGAAAACGGAAGGGAGGCCCCGATAGCATTTTACTCCAGGTCCCTGTCCCAAGCGGAGAGAAACTACGGACAGACTGACAGGGAGGCACTAGCAATAGTCGCGGGGACGAAAAAATTTCACGATTTTCTGTACGGCCGCCCCTTCACCATTGTAACAGACCACAAGCCCCTGCTAGGCATCTTTACCGCAGATAAGCCCACCCCTCAGATCCTGTCCCCGAGGATGCTCAGGTGGGCCATTTTTCTCAACGCGTATCAGCACGCGTTGGTCTACCGGCCCAGGAAAGAGATCAGCCATGCGGACGCTCTATCTAGGTCTCCCCTTCCCCTAACCCCCAGCCAGGTGAGCAAGGGGGAGCGGGACCATCAGGTTCTCATGATAGAGGTGCTGGATTCGCCCCCTGTAGTGCCCGCCGACATTGCCAAAGCGACAGAGAAGGACAAGACGTTAGCGGCAGTCAGCTCCTGGGTGCAGAAAGGGTGGCCGGCGTCCTCCCCAGCGGAGGAGTTCGCCCCATTTTTCAGAAAAAAGCTAGAACTGTCCCTAGAGAGGGGGTGCCTCTTGTGGGAGCAGCGGGTGGTGATTCCCACTTCCCTTCGGCCGCGGGTGCTCAAACTGCTGCACGTCAGCCACCCCGGCATCGTGCGATCCAAGGCGCTGGCCCGGAGTTACTTCTGGTGGCCCCAGCTAGACGCCGACATCAAGCACATGGTCGGCACTTGTGAAAGTTGCCAATGCTCCAGACCAGAAGAGGCCCGCCTTCCCCACAGGGAATGGGACGCGGCTAAGGGGCCGTGGTCCCGGGTGCACGTTGATTTCGCGGGCCCGTTCAGAGGCACCCTGTTCCTTCTTGTAGTGGACGCCTTCTCCAAATGGTTGGAGGTTATCCCTGTCACGAGCACCTCCTCGGCCCAGACCATTAGGCATTTGCGGAGGCTCTTTTCCACGTTCGGCATACCCGACACATTAATTAGCAACAACGCTAGTTGTTTCACGTCCTCCGAGTTTAGGGCATTCATGGAGATCAACGCCGTTCGGCACATCACCTCCGCCCCGTTTCACCCGGCCACCAATGGCCAAGTAGAGCACCTCATCCGCACCACGAAGGACGCGTTGCGGCGCATGGGCCCCGGAGATCTGAACCTGCAAGTGTGCCAGTTTCTGCTAGGGTACAGGGTGACCCCGTTGGCGTCTGGATACTCCCCCGCAGAACTCTTAATGCGTAGGAAACTGACCACCATCCTTACTAGGCTAGACCCCACGAGGGTAGAGGACAAAGGAAGGAACATCGGGCTAGAGGCTACAAAGAGTTTCAGTGTAGGCGCCCCCGTGCATTGCAGGAATTACGCCAGCACGGGCCCAGCCTGGGTACCGGGCGTAGTTGTGGAGCAAA
This sequence comes from Bradypodion pumilum, assembly GCA_035047305.1. Taxonomy (NCBI): domain Eukaryota; kingdom Metazoa; phylum Chordata; class Lepidosauria; order Squamata; family Chamaeleonidae; genus Bradypodion; species Bradypodion pumilum. Next base: position 8,041,914 of record JAWDJD010000016.1, on the reverse strand, counting down.
CCGGCCCCGTGTCGTACCGCGTGGAAACCAGCACAGGGCTCCTGTGGAGGCGGCACGCAGGGTCCCCAACGAGCAGGGCACAGTCCAAATAGAGGAAAAATCAGCGTTAGGGTTCTCCCCCACCTGTTCAGCCCAAGGGGGAGGGAAAGGGGGCCGCGGGTCCCCACCAAGGGGGGAGGGGAATATTCTCGTAGATATCCTAGGGGATCTTTCTGAGGAGGAGGAGGAACCCGACCCCATACATATCTCGCGGAAGTCCCCCACAAATGCGGATACCCCTACTAAGTTAGATTTTGATTTTCAGAATCGGGGGGGGGTTTCGGAGTGGTCCCCCACCCGTCCAAGCAAGAAGAGGGGTTTTTCGTTAGCCCCGACTGCCCCCGGTCTGCCCACAATGGAGTTTTTCCCTTCCCCTAAGGCCGCCAGACAGCGGCAAGCCACTAACAAGTCTCCCTCTCCCATTTCAGGACAAGGGACCAGGGAACAAAGAAGCAGTAGCGCCCCCGGGGGGGTCAGCCCCCTTCACGGCCCAAACGCACATGCAACAAGCCATCTTGGCCCTAGCAGGGAGTCGTCAGGGCTTAAATATAGCATTACTGATTGGTTAATTAAGGTTGTCCAAAAGGGTTGCTACCTTGTGACATTGGGTAATGGCCGCTCGGACGCTAGATCGGTGCCACTTGCAAATAGGGCATTGGCTCTTGGTTCGCACGCTTGCACAGCACACACACGTGTGGAGTACCTTCAGTATGTGCAGGTGCAGAACTAATTCCGGGTAGCAGAGTAGCAGAGTGAGGGCAGCCAACTCATGTCTATACTCATGTCTATTTAAGCTGTAGTATGTTTGAATCACCGTTCGTTGGACTCTTCATTTTAAAGCTTAAGACACAACATCATCTTATCTTTTTTCGGAGCTTTTACCCTATCGCTGATACCATATTCTCCATACATTAGTTAATTTTGCAGCACGCTTGCCATTCTGTGACAATGAAAAGTGATTAGCAGGTAGCCTAAGTTGTTTTTCTCAAAAGTTTTTATTTCTACATTTCTTAAATTTAGAGCTCAAACCAGTTTTAGGTAAACAAACTCAAACCAAAAGAACATAAGTTAGTGGTGACTAACAGTCATTTATTTCCTAGGCCTTACTTGAATTGACCAAAACTGGTTCTAGTTTGAGTGGTTGCACATTAGGGGCCGTGTGTTGTCGAAGGAATTACCAACTTTGGTACTGGACAGGGCTTTTTGTGCCCAGACAGACCTGGTGTGTAACCAGGGGATCCTCCAGGACTCATGACTCCTGCTCAAGAAGCAGGTGGCAGTCGTGGCCAGAAGGGTATTTTGTTCACATTCGAGTGATTTACCAGTAATGCCTGTTCCCGGACCAGGACTCCTTTCTTATAGTCACTCATGCACTGGTCACCTCCTGGTTAGATTATTGCAACACGCTTTACATGGGGCTGCCCTTGATGACCATTTGGAGGCTGCAGCTGTGCAGAATGTGGTGGCCCACGTGGTGATGGGGTATGGTCGTTATGACCATGCCTCACCCTTGGTGTGGAGGGCTGCATTGGCTACCAGTGTGCCTCTGGGTGCAATTCAAGGTGCTGGTTATTACCTTTAAAGCCCTACATGGTAGTGGACCAGGTTACTTAAGAGACTGTGTTACCCCATGGATATCAGCCCATTCCACTAGAGAGGACTGGTGGGGCTCTCTAAGGGTAGCAACTGTTAGAGAGACTCACCTCTCTAGACCATACAGAGGGCCTTTTTGGTGGACGCTCCGGCTCTGTGGAACCTCCTGCCGACTGACCTCTGCATTCAGGAAAGGTCTGAAGACTTGGATGGCCCAGTGGGTGTGGGGTGCCATGATGTTAGAGCAGTGTGACAGTGGAACCAACTGAGACAGTGGAACCAATCGAGAAGTGGTGAGTTCTCCAACACTGGAAGCATTCAAGAGAGAATTGGACAACCATCTATCCAATCTGCTTTGATTTGGATTCCTGTATTGAGCAAGGGGTTGAACTCAATGGCCTCAAAGACCCCCTTCCAACTCAGTGGTCCTATGATTTTAAGAAGGGTGGTTTGGGCTTATGTGTTATTCCTTCCATAAAATCTGTTCCCAGTAACAAAACCAAGCTGGGGCTGGTTTAGGTCTCCATTGCTACCATCTCCCATTCCAAACGAGGGGGGCTGGGCTGGGGGGCTCACAAAAGAAACAACATCAGGAGACAAACAAGCTCCATAAGGAAACCGTCTGTTTATTGCTTTGTGCCTGGAAGGTAGATGTAACACCTTCACATTCTTAAGCCATGAAGACCCAAACCTTCATGCATGCAAACTATTTTTTAGGAAGCACGCCCTTCCACAATCTTGATCCAATTATCATCTGTTCTACAGATTAGGATCTAACGTTTCTGTTGGTAACATATCGGCCAGAAAATAGGCAACCTGGCAGCTTTGAAAGCCCAAGGTTGTCTCCTCCAACCAACACGTTGTTTCCACCCAATGATGACTTTATCCCCCAACCCCAACCATCCTTCCGCGTTTTTTCTTCCCTGTCCAATTCAGCAAAGTGAGAGCCCCGTAAATGCCAGAATGGTTATTTCGCTGCCTGTGCAATTAGGTTAACTTCATCTCTGTACGCCATATGGGGGAGGGGGGAAACCATTATAGAAACCAGACCCTTGCCACAATTTTAATTATCCAAGTCCTGACAGGAATGGATGAAATTCTGAATAATGGGCTACAGAGCAGGCCGAAAAACCTTACACATGGATTTTTTCCTCCATAAAACTTTATGGCTTCTTAAAGAAACACCATTCATATAGTTTACGAGGCCTAATCAGTTGCTAATGCCTGTATGAGCACACCTGTGGCATGGGGTCCCTAAGATAGTCCCCCCCCTCCCCTAATTCCTTACAACTCATGCCCCATTCTTACAACCAGGGAGGCCAACCTGGTTCCAGTTACTTAGAAACCATTCATTCTAATAAGACCAAGGCAAGGAGATTTATGAGTATTTATCTAACGATGTTTGATGTTGTTAATCAGGTCCATTTTTTAAGGGGAATGGATGGAGAAAGCAAGACCATTCCCCATATTTTAAGACAGGCTTGGATGTGTTACTTGAAGACATATGTTTCTGAGCTCTCAAGTCCGATGAACTTTAGGGCATCAAGGCCAGCCGGGAAGCTTCTGCCTTGAAAATGCATGAGAAGAAACTTAAGACCATACCCAATTTCTTGAGCAATCTAATAAAGCTAGCAAAATGTCTTAGAGAGCAAAGAGTGGGGACCTACTCCAGTGTACAGTAATTGCTCCAGTGCTGAATTTTGTTTCACAGTTGTTCTTCTGGTCTGGTAAAGTGGAACATATTTTAACATCGAGCTCAGACTGTTGATAAATTAATTAAATCAGAGGAGAGGTATTTCAGTACAGTAATACCTCATACAAAGTCCGCTTCATACAACATTGGATTCATACAACATCGCCTAATTCCTTGAAAAAAGTTGCCTCATACAAAGTCGTGCGACGTTATATGAGGCATTGGGGTTTCCCCAGGTTGCATTGTGCCTGGGCAGCATAAAAGGCAGGACACATGCGTGCATTGCTCTTGTGGGTTTTGCATGAGGCAAAGAGTGTTTAGTAGTGGTTTTGAGCACAATTTTGGATTTTTTTGAATGTTTTTGTCAGAATTTTTAGAAGCATTCCTGGGGGTTTTGCAGGTTCTTGGACAATCAGGGTTGTTTGACATGTTCTTGTAATGTTTTTATCCTTTAGACAATGTTTTCTTAAAGTTCTGTCAGTTTCCTGTCTGTTTCCTTGACTTTGCCCTGAAGTCTGTGCTGTTACAGTACAATGTATCTCTATGGAAACAACGTTGTATGAGGCATCGCGGCAAGGATTTGGACGTTGTATGAGGCATCGCGGCTAGGATTTGCACATTGTATGAGGCATCGCGGCAAGGATTTGGACGTTGTATGAGGCATCACGGCTAGGATTTTGCATGCCTCATACAAAGTCCAAATCCATCTAAAGTCCAAACGTGTGGAACCAAGTTTGGACATTGTATGAGGTATCACTGTACTGTATTTTGAAATGGGTGGAAGTCTCAGAAAGCTATGAAATGGCAAAACTCTGACAGAAATCCTGTTTCTTTGGGGTTTTCTTCTTTTGTGTCCAAATAAAACTTTGTACTGTCAAAATGAAGCCACTTTCTTGGCTTCGTCATTGGCCAAACTCAAGCCCCCATTTCTGGCAGTTTTTTGGTGTGTTAAGTTGCAACCTAGCGTAGGCTCATTGTGTCTATGAAATGGATGGACGAGTTGGCTCACCAAATCCCCAGTGAGTCAATGCGACTACTCTAGTTGCATCTTTCCACACTAAGCAACTGGATTTCAGCCCGTGTTGTCATGAGAAGATGACATGAGCATATGAAAAAGTCCAGTGAATCAAATCCTGGCCCCCATGAGGTGAAGCTGAAATCCTCCATCTGTTGACAATCTCACTGGAGTATCATGCTTATGATACTTATGATCATGCTCGTGGGATATGGGTTTTTTTAAGCGGGTGGAATATGGGCTTTTAAAGTGTTTTTATGTGTTTTAGAACTTGTTGTAATGCCGCCCTGAGTCGGGTTCTACCTGAGTGGGCGGCATATATAAATATGACTATTAAATTAAATTAATTAAATTATGCTCTTAATTATGCATCTGCAATAACATCTCCATGTTGTTTTATTGTAACATTGGGCTAGCACGTAATGATAAAGTCCAGAACCTATGGAGGCAATGCTGAATTATGCCAGCTAATAATTCAGCTGCCACCAGAGGGTAAACCATTAATTTATATGGAGCTGCTGTCTTGGTTAACTTTTTTCAGTACAGCCACAAGCCAGACTGACTTGTGTAAAGTTTCAGCACTTAACCAAATATCCATAGGAAGTGTAAATGTGTATGTGTGTGTTGCCCATGGGAAGAGAAATTACTTACAGGCTTCTCTGCCCAAATCTAAGAGATGCCACTTGAATAAAATTAGACAGAATCATGCTGTTTATTTAAAATGCTTAAATGCTGTCCTTTTATTAAATGTGACTTGGGTGGTTTACAACAGATCGTAAAACATAATAAATCCATAGAAGAGTTGACATATTAGAACATGGTTATTTTACAGACTGCTGGCCCTTTCCAAATTTGATGACTCTGTTCCCGGTTCAAAAACTGCATACAGAAATGCAGAAAACATCCCTTTAAAGCAGGGGTTCCCAACCTAAGGCCCATGGGCTGAATCCGGCCTGCGGTGCCATTTCATTTGGCCCCCCACCGTCCCTCTCAACCTTCCTGGATTGGCTGGGATTTCCTGTTTTTCGGCGCCGATTTTTTGCCATTTCCCACCTGGAGCTGCCAAAACCCCAGAATTTGGCAGCGGGAAGGGAAAGGCGTTACTGCGCATCCCTTCTGCGCAGCTCGCTTCTATGCATGCGTAGAAGGCTTTTACGCATGTGTAGAACCCTTCTATGCTTGCGTATAACCCTTCTACGCATGTGTAGAAGGCTTCTGTGCAGAAAGGGATCGTAGAAGCCTTCTATGTATGCATAAAAGCCTTCTACGCATGTGTAGAAGCGAGCTGCGCAGAATGGTTCTGCACAAGTCACTTTGACGTATGCATAGAAGGCTTTTACGCATGCGTAAAAAGCAACCTGCACAGAACCGTTCTGCGCAGGTCCCGGATTTTCCAGAGCCGCAGTTGACAAGTATGCCCCCCACCCCTCCAAGGCCATTTGAGAAACAAAATGGCTGCCCCTTTGAAACTGTTGGGACAAAATGGACAGCCCCATCATGCAGGCAGGGCAAAATGGCCATCTGCCCCTCGAAGCTGACTGAGAAAAGGTTGGGAACCCCTGCTTTAAGGAGTAGCAAGTTTTACCTGGTATAAACCTTAATGGACTGGCTGCCCTTTCCTTTAGATGCACAAACTGGGTGCTCCAAATTGCAAGATATTGGCACATAACCTCTAGAGTTGGGTGGGGGAAATGTGGAGGAATGGAAAGACCAAAGGACCCCACAAGCGATGATCTCAACGGTGGTTGTTTAACAGTTAAGTCGTAACAAAGGCATCCTAACACAGGTAAGCAGATTTCCACAATTATGGTGGCATCTCCAGTTCAAGTATTAAGAGACAGAGAAAGACCCGATCGTCTCTTTACATTGGTGTAGTTAGTTGATATGCATTTCCTGTACATTGTCACATGCTATTATGGCCCACGTTATGTGACTTGATGTGGAATGGAAAACCAATGGCAATCCACTGCAGGGATTTTCATCAATAATGTTCTTCCAGCAGAAGACCCAAGTGGAATTTTTATCATGCAGTTTGACATTATGCCAAATCCAGGTAAAGGTAAAGGTAAAGGTTTCCCTTGCTCGAAAGCCAGTCGTATCCGCCTCTACGGTTCAGTGCTCATCTCTGTTTCAAAGCCGAAGAGCCAAATCCAAGTGGTTAGTCTCAAAAAATGCCACAGGATTAATTATTAGGGATGGGGTAATTTAGACTACAAATCTCTAATTTTCCATTCTGGGGGCTTTGACTAGAGTAAGACAAAGGTCGTCCTTGCTCGAAAGCCAGTCGTATGCAGCTCTAGGGTTCAGTGCTCATCTCTGTTTCAAAGCCCAAGAGCCAGTGCTGCCTGCGTGTGCAGATGTTTCCATGGATATGTGGCAGGCATACCTCAACACTGGAGTGCATGGAACGCTATTTACCTTCCCACCAAAGTGGTCCCTATTTATCTACTTGCAATTTCTTATTTTCAAACTGCTTGGTTGGCAGGACTGATTGGAGACGGGAGCTCACTCCATCATAAGCCTAGCCTCATTTGAACGCTACTAGGGCCTTCAGCTTCAGTTCTTTTCAAGAATTCTTATAATCTGGTTGCTGGGGGAGGGTACGCTAAATTTTAAACCATTTATATTTTTAATGTTTTTATCTCTCTTTTTTTGTTTAAACTGTATTGTGATTTTTATACGTGTAAGGCGCCTGGAGTCGCCTAGGCAGGGGGGCGCCAGCATAAATGTGACTAAATAAATAAATAAAATCATGCAGTACCCAGGAATTGAACTCTGACCTTCCAATCAGTGAGTTCAGCATCTTAACCAAATTGAGAGCCACTGCAGTCCTCTCTGACTAGAGTTTGTTGTTCTTGTTGTTCAGTCGCACAGTCGATTCTGACCCTTTACGACCCCATGGATCATTTTCCTCCAGGCACCTCTGTCCTCCACCATCCTCCTCAGCCCATCAAGCTCTGTGCCCATTTTGTCCACAATACCATATATCCATCTCATCTTTGGACGCCCCCTTCTTCTCTTGCCCACCACCTTTCCCAGCATCAAGGCCTTCTCAAGTGAGTCCTCCCTTCTCATTTGATGTCCAAAGTACTTTAGCTTCATCATCACTATTTGTCCCTCCAATGAACAGTCAGGGTTGATTTCTTCTAATATTGACCTATTTGTTCTCTTTGCTGTCCAAGACTCTCCTCCAGCACCACATCTCAAAGGCATCTATCCTTCTGCGCTCAGCTTTCCTAATGGTCCAGCTCTCACACCCATACATTGCCACCAGGAATACCATTGCTTTGACTATGCGAATTTTTGTTTTCAAGGTGATGTCTCTGCTTTTCACTCTATTCCCCAGGTGTTTCATAGCTTGTCTCCCCATAACCAGTCGTCTTTTTATTTCATGACTACAGTCACCATCTGCAGTGATCTTGGATCCTAAGAAAGTAAAATCTGTCACTGCTTCTACTTCTTCCCCATCTATTTTCCAGGGACTGATGGGGCCTGTTGCCATTATCTTGGTTTTCTTGATATTAAGACTAGAGTAGAGTCTACTCTGACTAGATCCATGATCTTGTGAGATCTGTATGATGGTTGACTTTCTGCTCAGCATTGGGTTTAAGGGGTCTGCCTTCTAGTTGAAGATTAAGCACAGGATATGAGCCATTAGTGTCTTCTAATGTGCTGTGGTGGCTTAGTGGTTAAGATACTGAACTTGACGACTGGAAGGTCGGCAGGTCAGCAGTTCGAGACCGGAGGGCTGCACAAGGAAGTCTGTCCCAGCTCCTGCCAACTGAGTTTGAAAGCGAGAAATTGCAAGTAGATAACTAGGTGCTGCTTTGGTGCATACCTGACGACCTTCCTGGATTGGCTGGGATTTCCCGATTTTCAGCACCGATTTGCGCCATTTCCCGCCCGCAGCTGCCAAAACCCCGGAATTGGCAGCAGGGGGGGGGAGAGGTACTGTGCATCCCTTCTGCGCAAGTCACCTTCTACGCATGCGTAGAAGGCTTTTACGCTTGCGTAGAGCTGCGGTTGACAGGTATGCTTTGGTGGCAGACTCTGACGTCTAATCACGTCTGCCACATGACCACAGAAACATCTGCAGATGCAGAGAGTGGTTGTGAATGGAGATGAGCACTGAACCCTAGAGTCGGATGTGACTGGCTTTCGAGCAAGGGCGGCTTTTCCTTTTACTATGACTGATTTGTATAAAGTTTGGGACATCGTTTGCTATGTTTCTTTTTAAACGGGTGAAGCCCGTTTCCTTTCCCTGCACGTTTGTTGTACAGTTGTACAAAGTGTCTTTTTACCGAGCTGATCAATTCCGAATGGGGCGAGTCGTAAGCCAAGCATATTTGGATAAACTTTTCAGCCCTTCAAGACAAGAAAAGGTCTTTTGTCCATAACGGGAGAAGGGAGAAAGCGACCCATTACACTAGCGTCAAATGCCTGGGTCTGGTCCAATGAAAACTTTGCTTGGCATAGGGTTGTGGAGGGAAGAGGGAAGGTGATGCGGGTGTCTAATGAAGGATCTTTTACTCCAGGCCTTAAGTGTGTTTGATTTATTTATTTTTTAGCATGACATCCTATGGCTCACTCAAAGGCTGTATGGCCGTGGCCTTCTGAAGAAGATTGTCCACTGACAAAAGGGACTTTGTGTTAACTGCGCAGTGCATTAGCAGCATTGGGAACGGAGAAGCCGGAGGGCAGAGGAAGCAATCCAGCAATGCAAATTTTGCTTTTCCTGACCTAATAGGTTCTTTTGACTCAGTTTCCCCAGTTCGCTTATCTTCTAGTCTCTTACGTTTAGCCAACAGAGACATGCTGGTTAGTGTCTGATAGTGGAGGCTACCAATGTTTAGCCCAGGGGTTCCCAACCTAAGGCCCATGGGCCGGATCCGCCTCCCCGGCATCATTTCATGTTGCCTCCACCCCTCCAAGGGCATCTGAGAAACAAAATGGCCACCCCTTTGAAGCTGTTGGGACAAAATGTCCACACATACACACACCATTTTGCAGGCAGAAAAGGCTAGGAAACCCTGGTTTAGCCAAAGCTGATTCAAGAATAAGAAGAGAAGAAAGCAACCTAGGTAAAGGTAAAGGTTTCCCTTGCTTGAAAGCCAGTCGTATCCGACTCTAGGGTACAGTGCTCATCTCTGTTTCAAATCCGAAGAGCCAGCGCTGCCTGCTTCTGCAGACGTTTCCGTGGTCGTGTGGCAGGTATGACTAGACACCAGAGCGCACGGAACACTGTTACCTTCCCACCGAAGTGGTCCCTATTTATCTACTTGCAATTTCTTGCTTTCGAACTGCACGGTTGACAGGAGCTGGGACGAAGACGGGAGCTCATTTCCGTCCTGCAGTACTCGGTAATCGAACTGCTGACCTTCCGCTTCCCAGTCAGCATCTTAGCCACTTGAGCCACTGCAGTCTAGATAAAGCTAAATGCCGTCCTTGCTTGAAAGCCAGTTGTATCTAAATCTAGGGTTCGGTACTACTACTAATAATTTTGTGTCAGAAATTATTCTGGGTTGAAATGATTTTTACGAAAGAAACTCCCCTCAGGGAATACCCAAATGAGTCTCCGTTCATGTCCCCAAGAGCTGGGACAGAGACAGGCGCTCAATCTGTCATGCAGTACCTGGGTCTTGAACTGCCGACTTGTCAGCCTTTCAGCTAACAAGGTGAGCTTCTTAACCACTGAGCCATCGCAGGCCCTGGTTCGGTACTCATCTCCATTTATAGCCAAAGAGCCAGCACTGTCAGTATCTGCGAATGCTTCTGTGGACATATGGCAGGTGGTACTAGGCACCCGATTGCATGGAATGCTGTTACCTTTCCCACAAAAGTGGTCCCTATTTATCTACTTGCAATTTCTTGCTTTCAAACTGCTAGGTTGGCAGGAACTGAATCAGGGGCAGGAGCTCACTTCATTGTGCAGCATTCAGGTCTCCAACTGCTTACCTGCCAACCTTCCAGTCATCAAGTTCAGCGTCTTAACCACTGAGCCACTGCTGTCCCTAGAGTGTGGCTTAGACAGAGTCAAAACTTTGGGTTCACTCCTTGCAGACATGTTTCATTTCATTTTTTGGCTTTTATCGCCGTTAGTCAAACCAGGAGGTGCATAAAGATCAGAAGGATGATATTTACATCAGCAACACAAATGAGGAAATTGCTATGAGTTGAGAGGTTTTGGATGTATTCCTTCCCAACGTGCCCTATTAGAACTGATAGGGAAATCGACCCTTTTAACCATGATTTCTAGCTGTGTAAACTTCAGAGCTGCAGATTTAAAGTACGAGCAATATCAAAAGGAAAGGAAGACCTTTCAAAGTCATCACCATTCGTTTGGATGATGTAATAATTTGATAGAGGGGGAAACAATTTAAATACTGTTGCTTTATGTGGATCATCATTTTAGGAATGCCATAAATAGTTCATTTTAGATCTCCCATCCCGCTTAGTTATAACCCTAAAGCTCCAACTTTCTTATTCATTTCTCTTCATACATACTATTTATACTAATAATAGTCATAATAGCATTCTTTCACATGTCACACTCTATGCAGCCAAAACCACACTATTCACGCTAAAAGAGAAATATCAGCAGGCTTAGGAGTGTTGCACATGTGCAGATTTTTACAGGTTTTGTAACATGTACAGTAAAACCCCAACTTACATATGCCTCAAGTTACATAAAATATGACTTACATAATGATTTTGTGCTAATACCATGTCCTGATATGCATGATTTCCTATAGGTTTGGTTCGAGTTACATAAAGATTCTTTTCCCTATGCGTTTGCTTTGAGTTGCGTAAAAATTCATTTTTTTCCTATGGGTTTGCTTCGATTTACATAAAAAATTCATTTTTCCTATGGGTTTGCATCGAGTTACATAAAATAATTTTTCCTATGGGTTTGCTTTGATTTACATAAAAAATTCATTTTTTCTATGGGTTTGCTTCGAGTTACATTAAAAATAATTTTTCTTATGGGTTTGCTTCGATTTACATAAAAATTTCATTTTTCCTATGGGTTTGCTTCGAGTTACATAAAAAAATGATTTAAGCAAAAGCCTACCGAATGGACTTTCTTTTCGTAAGTAGGGGTTTTACTGTAATATTTTTAAAAAGAAAACTCAAAATGGGACTCAAGACAGCCTACAAATGGTTTTACAAATCCAAACATTAAAGCAGTTTCAAAATATAAAAATCTTGTTATTAACTAACAGTTAAAAAATTAATATGGGAAAGGTAAGGATGACATTTAGTTTATTTTATTTTTTAAAAAAACCACATTTTAAAGGCCAAAACAAACTTTATTCATATTAAAGGCCTGCCTCAAAAGCGACGTCTTTGCCTACCAGAAGGACAGAAGGGGAAAGACCAACCCATGGAAAATAGTTCCATCATCTGGGGGTAACCATTTAAAAAGGCCCTGCTCTATGACTGCACCAAAAGTACAGAAATTTCTCCCACAAAGATGTTAAAAGCCCAGGAAAGCTGGTATGGAGAGAGATGGTCCCTCAAATAACCTGGGATCTCCGGTTGTTGGGGGCTTTATCGATTAAAACCAGAGTCTTGAACTCTGTCTTGAAACAGACTATCATCCAGTGAAGCTGCCATGATAAGGATATCCTTTTATAAATCTAATAGATTTATCCTGATTCTGATATGTGTCAAATTTCCTTATGTGTACTCAGATTTCTTTATTTGTACCTTATTTGTACCCTGAACTCTCTGACTGGAAGTTTGGAGTTCGATTCCCAGGTCCTGAATGATGGAGTGAATGCCCGCCTCTGTCCCAGCTCCTGCCAACCTAGCAGTTCGAAAGCAAGAAATTACAAGTAGATAAATAGGGACCACTTCATACCTGTCAAGCACGGCTCCGGACAATACGGGTCCTGCGCGGAACGGTTCTGCACAGGTCCGTTTTATGCATGCGTAAAAGCCATTTACGCATGGGTACAATGGACATGCACAAAACGGTTCTGCACCATTCCATTCTACGCATGCATAGAAGGCTTTTACACATGCGTACAATAGACCTGCGCAAAACCGTTCTGCGCTGGTCAGTTCTACGCATGCTTAGAAGGGTTCTACGCATCCCCTTCTGCACAGAACCCTTCTACGCATGCATAGAAGGGTTCTACGCATGCGTAGAAAAGTTCTACGCATGCGTAAAAAGGATCCGTGCAGAAGGGGTGCACAGTAACTCCTTCCCCCCGCTGTCAAGATCCAGGATACTGGCAGCTCCGGGCGGGAAAGGACAAAAATCGGCCCCGAAATATGGGAAATCCCGGCCAATCCAGGATACTTGACAGGTATGGACCACTTTGGTGGGAAGGTAACAGCATTCCGTGCACTTCGGTGTTGTGGCATGCCTGCCACATGTCCACGGAAATGTCTGCAAACGCAGACAACACTGGCTCTTCGGCTTTGAAACAGAGATGAGCACTAAACCCTAGAGTCGGATACGACTGGCTTCCGAGGGCAACCTTTACCTTACCCTAAATAAAAGCTGCAAGGGTGAAGGAGAGCAAAAAAGAAACCACAGAGACTAACCACCTAGTTATATAAGTAGGGGAAAATTTAAAGGTTATGAGGACAGAGTTGCTTCTCACAACCAAGGCAAATCCCCCACCACCACCACCACCACCACCACCCGTTTTCTCTTTGGTGTTGCTTTCTTGCCTTACCAAAACATCATGCTACTTGCAACTCTGAACTGCCAGTCTCAAAAAAAAACCAAAAAACCCCCACAAAATTCTCTGCTTCAAACACGTGAAAATTGTGGTCAGCTCTATGTTTGGCAACCTCTCTGCCCTAAGAAATCCCTGCTGTTTAATGGTGGTGCGGCCAAAATAGGAAAACCCAGAAAAAGTGTCTGATGTACATTTTCTCATCTCAGTGGCTGCTGTGATGTTCATTGAGATGAGATTTCAAAGCAATGACACGGAGAAAATGTGTATATATTTTGGGGGGCTAACTGGCAGACGCTGGCATTTTTTTGCTATCCTTCTATAACAATCTCTGGATTGATCTGTCTGTCTGTCTGTCTGTCTGTTGGTTAAACTGCTATACTGCAGCCACAATGTTGTGAGTAGGAGCCTGCGGTGGCTCAGTGGTAAAGAAGCTCTCCTTGTTAGCTGGAAGGCCGGGAAATCAGCCACTCGAGACCCGGGAACTGCATGACGGCTTGAACGCCTGTCTCTGTCCAAGCTCTTGCCAACCTAGCAGTTCGAAAGCAAGACATTGCAAATAGATGAATAGGGACCACTTCTTGGTGAGATGAAAGGAGCCTCATTCGGGCGTCCCCTGAGCTGAGTTCCTCCAGCAAAAAAACCTTTCAACCCAGAATAATTTCTTACATGGAATTATCATAACGTTGTCAGTTCTATCCTGATGGGACCCAAGGTGGACTCAGCCTTCCATCTTTCAGGGGTTGGTTGAATGAGTACCCAACATGCTTGGGTCAAGCTTGTGAACTGCCCGGAGAGTGCATTAAGCACTGATCAGCCAATGTACTGACTTAGGCTTCTGGGAATTGAAGTCCCCCTGTGGGGCATGGGCCCCACATTCAGAAACACTGCTATACTCTTTTCTCTCTTTGCTCTGCCCCTTCATCAGTGTCGTTACGTGTAGGATAACAAAATCGAGTGAAACCTATGACACGACGTGGACTTGAAACAATCCAAGTCTTTTATCTGTCACAAGAAATATTTAATGCATCTGAGCCACATGTGAGCATTAAAAAATTACCCTGCCAGATAAAACTAGGTGCATCAGCCAAACTGTCAAGGTCCATCTGCAAGCAAGACATTTGGAGTGCGATACACAGAAGGGTCTTGTAGTAACTGAGTATTTGAGCTGCACAACACTCCCCAAAAGTTCCATTAAGTTGAAGTGATGGCAGACCGCACCTGGAACAAACTACTGAGTCGAAAATGTTTGAGTCAAAGAAGAAACAGAATAAAAATGAACTGTGAATGGTAACAAAGTTGCGCCCACTCATTCTGACAGCTTTTTAGTTTTGTGAACGTATTGTTTCTGCTGTTCGCACCCGGTGAGTAAACTCTGTCTTGGCCAGGATGAGATCAGCAGAAGAGATGTTTTTGTGTTTTGCATCCCAAAGCTGCCGTTGGAACCGTTACAACCGAATCCAGGCTTTGGAGTTGATGCAAAGGACTGGTCCAAATGTCTTGAGTGGGTGGTTAAAAAACAGGAACCAGGGAAAGTGTGCTTTGAGACCCAGCTTTCCAGTGCAAAGCATTCATTTTCAGCGTTCAGCCAGCTGTCCTTATCAATATTATCCTATCAATATTCCATGCCATCTGCCTCTGTAGTTAGCCCACATCCTCTAGCTCCAGGATGGCGAACCTTGGCACCCCAGGTGTTCTTGGACATCAATTCCCAGAAGCCCAAGTCTCTGTGAATCCACACGAATGGGTTTACTGCACGCAGTAAACCCATTCGTGTAGATTCACAGAGACTTAGCCTTCTGGGAATTGAAGTCCAAGATCACCTGAGTGTCGAGGTTTGTCATCACTGCTCTAGCTACTCAACACCCTCCAACCCCACTACGTTCCTTTCTTAAGATTTGTTGTATGACTGCAGAAGCACAGGAAAAAGGGCACCTATCTTAATGGTGGTACAATTCGGGCGATATAAGCAGCAGGCTCACTCCGTAAATAGCAGAAATGGAGGGATGGAGAGGTAAAATCATTGAGTGATACCTCATACAACGTCCAAACTTGCTGCGACTTTGTATGAGGCATTGGGGTTTTCCCCGGGTTGCATTGTGCCTGGGCAGTATAAAAGACAGGACAAATGCACACATTGTTTTTGTGGGTTTTGCACGAGGCGAAGAGTGTTTCGGAGTGGTTTTGAGCGCGATTTTGGATTTTTTTGTCAGAATTTTTAGAAGCATTCCTGGGATTTTTGCAGCGTTCTTCAGGTTCTTGGACAATCAGGGTTGTCTGACATGTTTTTGTAATGTATTTAGCCTTTAGAAAATGATTTCTTAAAGTTCTGTCAGTTTCCTGTCTGTTTCCTTGACTTTGCCCTGAAGTCTGTGCTGTTACAGTACAATCTATCCCTATGGAAACGACGTTGTATGAGACATTGCAGCAAGGATTTAGACATTGTATGAGCCATCGCGGGTAGGATTTTGCATGCCTCATACAAAGTCCAAATCCGTATAAAGTCCAAAATTGTGGAACCAAGTTTGGATGTTGTATGAGGAGGTATCACTGTACTCTCCTGCCAGAGGAATCATCTGCCAGAGGAATCAAACCTGCAAGAAGCGATTCTCCATCTGCCGTGTTTCTTGGTCAGGGTGATCAGAGCTGGACCAAGGCATTTTGTTAACTGAGGTTCATCAACTGATGGTTCCTTTTTCCTAAGGCAAGGTGCAAAATCCTCGCAACAAACCAACTTATTTTGGCACCTGAGACAGAATCCTTGTAAATCTCTCTCTTCACTTCTAGCACTAAAAGTACAGGAGAAGTTTGCATTCACTCTTTTCTTCCTTTCTCCTGACACCTCTAGTCAGCTGTCCGAGATAGCTACCTCATGTCAGTGTTTCCAGCTCCACAGTCTCTGTTTTGATTATGGACGTGATCAAATGCTGTGTTTCAACGATTAGAATGCAAACCAGTGTTTAATTCTGTGATGACCAATCAAAAAAAGAAAGTACATTAATTCATAAGCTACAGGAGATCAGAAAAACCCATGGGATTGTGACTTGTTAGCTTTTATCATGGAAGGAATGGCTGATTGTTACAATGAGCTCGAGCTCTCTGTATGTAACCTCTTGTTCAGCCTTCACTTTTCCTTACTGATTTGACTGGGCAGCAACATACTCATTTTCCAGGGAACAGTGTGGTAACTCCAGCCTAGGCAGCAGTCATAAGATTTCTCACCTAACCCCAAAGTCGTAACTGGATTGCCACGGAGTGTACCAAGTTTTAGCTTCCAAACTGTTTTTACAGTGTTATACTCTGATGCATGTTAGAAAAGGATTTTCAACTGTGGCTTGCAGGCCAGATGTGGCCCATAGCACCATTTCATGTGCCCCCCACCCCACTGCCTCCGCCACACCCAGAAGTGCCCTGTGGTGGAGGAAGGGCAAAATCGCCATCCGGATCCCGAAGCTGTCTGAGGGAGCGTGACCCGGCCCCTGGCTTAAAAAGTTTGAGAACTCCTGCATTAGGATAATCAAACTGGGAAAGCACCAGCACATTTGAGAATCTTTCTTTGCAACACTGGTGTGAAAATCTTTGCTACCCGCCTGTGAGATAGTCATGCATAGCTTGGTTATTTTTTCCTGTGTGAAGAGTGTAAGAGATTATGTGTCTCCTGTTTTGAGAAGATCAAATGAAGCAGTAGCAACAATAAAAATTCTTTTTTCAAAAAAAAAAAAGTTACTACCATCCACTGATTTCCCACACCCCTTTAAGTACTGTAGTTGTGAACGGTTTGCTAGTGTATTCATTATACCTAGACTTCAGCTGTTGTGTACAGAATTGCACACATCATTTTTTAAGTTATCTCCTGTTCAGGATACTTGAGTTGGGTTGGGTTTTGAAGGACAAATTTAAATTCATCTGCACAGATCCAATGCCTATAACCTCAAGTGTGTGTTGGCTGACTGAGGTCAATGACTAGGTAGAAGACGTTTAGCACAGATCAGGGGAGGAAAGTGTAGCATTGCAGTCAAATTTCTTCTAACCTGTGAAGGGTTGCAGCTCAAATTTGTATCTTGAAGACTGGCTGGCTGGCTCAGTGAGTTATTTGGAAGTTCAATTCACCACTTGTGCCTCCCAGGAGCATACCTGTCAACCGCGGCTCCAGAAAATCCGGGACCTGCGCAGAACGGTTCTGCGCAGGTCACTTTTTACGCATGCGTAAAAGCATTCCACACATGCGTAAAAGTGACTTGCACAGAACCGTTCTGCGCAGCTCGCTTTTATGCATGTGTAGAAGGCTTCTATGATCCCCTTCTGCACAGAAACCTTCTATGCATGCATAGAAGGGTTCTACGAAAGCGTAGAAGGGATGTGCAGGAACGCCTTTTCCCCCGCTGCCAAATTACGGGGTTTCGCCAGCTCCTGGCGGGAAAGGGGGGAAAATCGGCCCCGAAAAATCCCGGCCAATCCGGGAAGGTTGACAGGTATGCCCAGGAGAAGAGCCGATTTATGTAGTCTTGAGAAAACCGTACAACCCTTTGTTGTTATTCAGTCGCACAGTCGAGTCTGACCCTTTGCGACACCACGGACTGCAGCATGCCCAGGCTCCTCTGTAAAGTCCAAAAACACCCCAGAAGGAAGGAAAGGTGTTCTACTTCTGTGTATTCTTTCCCTAGAAAACTCTGGAAAGGTTCGCCAAAAGTCAGAATTGACTTGATAGCACATGATTAGCACATACCAAGACATGCACAGCCAGAAAATCTTTCAGAGGTTGCTTTATGTCTCTCAACTTTCTTTTTTAGTTATTGTTCACTTTAAGCCAATGTCAATCTTCATTCTTGTCTGACACTGGTCCATTGAGAAACATGTTTCTGCTTTCACTTTCAGATTGGCGATGACCTGGGCCCTGATAAATTCGGTGTCGATGTCAACCAAACAGGAAATGGGAACTGGCTGAAGTATATCCGGGCAGCCTGCTCTTGTGAAGAACAAAATCTAGCAGTGTGTCCTATTAACGATCAGGTATGCGCCTACTCAACTCCTGAATGCAAATCTCTCTGCTATCATTCCCATTCCTCTAGCATTGTGTTGAACCTTGTTATTCACCTTTATGGTATGTACAGTATATTTGATTTAACAATGAGCAAAGAGGAGAATTGATCTGATGATAAAAAATACAGTAAGCCAGAATCTAAAAGTAACATTACCTGTAACTAGTTACTGTTTGCATAATCATGGATAACTAAGTTCATAGAAATCATAGAATAACTGAGTTAGAAGGGGCATTTGAGGCCATTGAGTCCAATTCCCTGCTCAATGCAGGAATCTGAATCAGATCTGACTGATGGTGGTCCAAGTCTCTCTTGAGTTGGTTTCACAGTTGTACTACTTTAACCATTAATCATACCTGTAAACCTTCCCAGATTGGCCGGGATTTCACAGTTTTTGGTGCCGATTTGCGCCATTTCCCGCCTCGCGCTGCTGAAACCCCGGAATTGGCAGCGGGGGAAAGGAGGTACTGCACAGCCCTTCTGCGCAAGTCACCTTCTACGCTTGCGTAGAACCCTTCTACGCTTGTGTAGAACCCTTCTACGCTTGCATAGAACGCAAGCGTAAAAGGGTTCTACGCAAGCGCAAATGGCTTCTATGCATGCGTAGAAGGCGACTTGCGCAGAACCATTGTCCGGATTGTCCGGAGCTGCGGTTGACAGGTATGTCCATGAGATTACCAATGAGGTGGTCAGGGTTATGAGAGACATAATACCTTTGCAGATTGAACAACAACAACATAAAATTTTACCAAGTGCAAAGAGTATAAGGCCATGCTAACTAATACAGAGATTTAAATCTCCGTTTTAAAATGATGTCGACGAGTACCTGATTGAAAAGGATGCATTAATACAACAGAAGGTTTTCTTCTCAAGTTCTTGTCAAATTCCTTCCTCGATAAACAGTGGTACCTCGGTTAAAGAGCATAATGTGCTCCACAGGATTGTTCTTTAAGCGAGTTTGCTCTTTAAGCGACACACCATTGTAAGTGACCCATTGTGACTTCTGGCGGAGGGGGGTATTGCGAACCCCGATTTAGTTGTTAAGCGAGTTTTTGGTTGGTTTTAGTTGTTAAGCGAGGCGACCATTCAGAGAAAACTCTGCTCTTTAACCAAGTTAGTCTCTAAGCGAGGTGCTCTTTATGTGAGGTTTTACTGTAGTTAGGACAGCTCTATCTGTCATGTCCTTTAGGTAGATAGTATTTTTATTTTATTGTCTCTGCTTTATATACTGTTCATACTGAACATTTACGATCTTTGTCTTGCTGACATTTATATCCCCTCTTTACTTTTTATTTTTGCAAAATAGACATTTCCCATCTTTGTCCCAGCTCCTGCCAACCTAGCAGTTTCGAAAGCAAGAAATTGCAAGTAGATAAATAGAGACCATTCGGTGGGAAGGTAAAAGCATTGCGTGCACTCTGGTGTCTAGTCATGCCTGCCACATGACCACGGAAACGTCTGCAGAAGCAGACGGCGCTGGCTCTTCGGCTTTGAAACAGAGATGAGCACTGAACCCTAGAGTCGGATACGACTGGCTTTCAAGCATGGGAAACCTTTACTATACTTGCCTCTTCAGAAGGAAGTGTCATTGAATTTAAGGAGGCTTGCTCACAAATTAGTGGTTTATGACTCCAGGTTGAATGATTTTATCGCTCTTAAATTAGGAAGTCTGTACAGCGGTTAGGAAATATTTTTATTCACACACAAAAATTAAGTTGCAGCAACAGACCCAAACCGCTCTATTTTTAAAAGGGCTGTTGCATGTTATTCAGCCTGATATTCTTCACATGAGAAAATAAAAAAAGATGGTGGTGTGTGTGTGTTAATAGTAACAATTGAAAAAGCCAAACACAACTCTTGGCTGCAGTAATTATGAATATAAAAAGGAATTTGGGTTTCTATGCAAAATGAAACCAACCGAGTTTTTCCCCCCATTATACCTCTCTGCAAATTTAACTTTTCAAGAACTGTTTCTGACAGATAGCTAAAGCCACTAAAAACTCTGCAGAAACTTTTCAGGGAGGAAATTCAATGTACCATGAATAAATGCATAAGAAATAAATACAAAATATTTTGAAATTAAATTGCTGCGGTGTCCTGGAAGACAGTCTTTAAGGAGAAACAGTTCTTGGGGGGGGGGGGGGGGGGGGATAATTCACACCATGTTTATAAAATCCAGATTGGAGTCTGATTTTGAAAATCTGTTTATTATGTAAGTGACCGCTGCTGTTTAGGCTTCAATTACTGACTTGGTTTCAGAGAATGGCAGAGCTATTTGCTTGATTCGATCCTCCTTTTTAGCCCGTGCAGTCATGGGCAATAGGGCAACCCCCGAAGAAAGGGATGCGAAACCATTCCTGAGCATTTCTCTGCCTAGAAAACCCTGGAAAGGGTCTTTGTAAGTGAGTATTGACTTGACAGCACACAGTTATTATATTAAGCTGTTCCGACTTTGGTGGATTTCTTTTGTGCGTGTGTTCATTTGCTAGCTTGCCTTCTTGCTTAACTCAAGACGGTATACATACAAAAGTATGATAGACAAATACTACACTTGTCTTAACACCCATCTTTTGCTATACTATGCTGGTCTTGGACCATAACAAAGATTTGATTTGAAATAAATAAATTGACTATCGTTTATTACAGTCCAGGACTGGCATAGGATAGCAAAAAGAACAGAAGTTAATGAGGTTACTTAAAATATATTTCGAAATTCTAGTAGACCCACGATTGCGTCCTTCAGACAAATGATTTCATCTCATTTAGTCTGGACTGAATCCATTTAAACTGAAAGCAATTTAAAAAGCTTTTGTTTAAACAATATTAGAGGGTTTCCCCCCTTTCTTTTCAGCATTTCTCCATCTTTTAGCCATGCCTGCTCTAAAGCCACAATTTAGTTTCCCCAATGCCGCCAAGCCTGCTTCAATCTATTGTTTGTATTGATTGGTTTAGTTGGTTGGGGCCATATCTGTCAACCACGGCTCTGGAAAATATGGGACCTGCGCAGAACGGTTCTGCACATGTCGCCTTCTATGCTTGCGTAGAACCCTTCTACGCTTGCACTTCTACGCATGCGTAGAAGGCTTCTATGATCCCCTTCTGCGCAGATCGCCTTCTACGCATGCGTAGAAGGCGATCTGCACAGAAGGGATGCATAGTACCTCTTTTTTCCCCGCTGTCAATTCTGGGGTTTGGGCAGCTGCGGGCGGGAAATGGCGCAAATCGGCGCTGAAAATCGGGAAATCCCGGCCAATCCGGGAAGGTTGACAGGTATGGTTGGGGCACTAGTTTATCCTGCACTTAGAACCAAATTCCCAGAGATTGTTTAACTTCATGTGCCAATGAAACCAGGGGGTTTCTAGGTAGAGAATGTACAGAGAATTAGGTTTCCGATTCTGTTCCTATAGGGACTGTGCAGCTTGCCCAAGGAAACATAGGCTGGCTCTTTTCCCCAGAAGGCACAGTGGGGAATCAAACTCGTGACCTCTGATTATAGCTACCTAGCTCACTAAGTAGCTAAGGATGTTACTTGGTTCCCCAAGCTGTATTGCTAAGCGATTTTTGTTGTTATGCAGGTTTCTATGGAGTTTCCCACATAACGTTTTGTCCGGATAATGATGGTTATTTTAGCGTCGTTGTCCGAACAACGACACAAAAAATGTTGTTATGCGGGAGAACACGTTGTGCAAAAATGATGCTATCCGAACGCGTTGTTATGTGAGGGTTGACTGTACCGAGAAATAAATGATGAATAGCTCAGATGCTCTAAGTATACCTCTGAATTAAATTGAATTATATCTCTCAACAGCCTAAATCAATTTTTAGTCCCAACTACTGACAACTCACTTGCTAAAATCCAGTGATTAGTGGCAACTAGAGTAGGTCCATTGAATCAGTGGGGATTTGGTGAGTCAAAAGGCCTAGTGGAGACTTACTTCTGAATTTCAGCCTCTGGATCAACAGCAGGGTATGCTACACATACCTGTCAACCTTCCCGGATTGGCCGGGATTTCCCGATTTTCGGCGCCGATTTGCGCCATTTCCCGCCCACAGCTGCCAAAACCCCAGAATTGGCAGCGGGGGGAAAGAGGTACTGTGCATCCCTTCTACAAATGCATAGAACGCGACTTGCACAGAACCGCTGTGCGCAGGTCCCGGATTGTCCAGAGTATTGTCCAGAGTATTGTCCAGAGATTGACAGGTATGATGCTACATTCTCAGTGATTCAGTGGGTCTGTTCTAGTTAGGACTAAAAATGTTTTAATGGATTTTCATTCAGTTTAACAATCTATGATTGCTTTCAGCAAAGTAATCCTTTCAAGGACACATTCTGACAAAATAATCTCTTTTTGGTGAATTACAAACATGTTTAATTATTTTGGGGGACAAAGGTATTAATGTTGATGTTGCATTTCTAGCCATTCTTTCTGTCTCTTTCTTGAACTTCTGAATCTTCCTATGTCTCCACCAAATAGGCATATCACCAGAAAGCGTGGGATGCAATCAACGTCACTCTGACAAATACATCTATAATGCAAAAAGGGGGGCATTGAGACCTAATTTGACAGTAACACATACTTTCTTGACAGCAAATAATTTGCAAAAACTGATTATATGTTGCTTATTTGTCTTGGCAGTTTTGTCAGGTTAATGGTATCCAAAAGCTTGCCAAAATATTTTTTTATATATAATTGTTGATAGCTCTTCCAGAGAAAAGTGATGAAACCTCCTGTTTATTTCAGTTTATTTTGACTTGTTGTGATGACACTCTATGCCTATTTCTTCTGTTGTAGTTTTCTGAAATATCAGACAGATCATTTCTTTGTTCCGGATTGTTCTATGGGTACTGTTGGCTTATTTCTGGCATAGGGGCTGCCCTGACTCAGTGGTTAAGAAGCTTGCCTTGTAAGCTGGAAGGCTGGCAGATCGGCCGTTCGAGACCCGGGTACTACATGACAGTTTGAGTGCCCATCGATGTCCCAGCTCCTGCCAACCTAGCAGTTCGAAAGCAAGAGATTGCAAGTAGGGACCACTTTGATGGGAAAAGATCTTGGGACATGCCTCATTTGGGCGTCCCCTGAGTGGAGTTTCTCCAACAAAAAAATCCTTTCAACCCAGAATAATTTCTGACATGAAATTATTAATATATTATTTCTGACATTTCAGTTGACTATATATTTTGATCAGCTTTGACCAAACGCAGACAGAACTGGCTCTTTCTCTATAAACAGAAATGAACACTGAACCCTAGAGTCGGATACGACTGGCTTTCGAGCAAGGGAGACTTTAACCTTTACCTATTTTTCTGTATTCTTACAAGGCCTTTAGACCTCTATTTTTTGTAATATAAAAAGAAAATAGCATAGATAGATCTTAGTTTTTTGAGTTGTTTCCTAGATTTTAAAGGTTGGCACCCATAGGTCCAGACATACAACAAAGCCCCAAGTATCTCCCCTTTCCCTCTCCTACCCCATGTTTAACCCATTTCCTCTGATCTGTTTTTGAAATTAAATTAGATTTCTTTTTTTAAAAAGGGCTGTGGGTTGTAGTGTGGTTTTAGGAAGGAGTGGAAAGGCCGAGAGCTTATAGGACATGTCAGTCATCATGAGCACCTCTAGAATGATGTTTTTCATTTCAGATCTGTTTATCAGACAAAGTGGTTTATTCTTTTTTTTTTTGTTCTTCTGATAGAAATTATTTGACTTATTTAAAGTATTTAAACTTTTTCTAAAATTAATAGAAATCTTTTAATTTTGTTTCACTCTTCCACCCACCCCATGAAGATTTTAAGATACATTCCTAAAGCTACAGTTATAGATAGATAGAGAGATAAGCAGATTTACAGATAAAGAGAGAAGACCCACTATGGCCATGATGGTGAACCATGGCACTCCAGGTGTTCTTGGACTTCGATTCCCAGAAGCCCAAGTCAGCACTCCTGCTGATCAGGGCTTCTGGGAATTGAAGTCCAAGAACAGCTGGAGTGCCAAGGTTCACCATCACTGCACTGTGGTGTAGAGCAGTGTTTTCAAACTTGGACCCACAGATGTTCTTCAAGATCATCTGGGAGCCCCAAGGTAGGGAACCACCAGTGTAGTGGGTACAGGGATGGAGTAGGACTCTGTTGTTTTTATATTTACTAATGTATTTAACCTTTTTCTAACAAAAAGCTTTAAAAAATTAAAAAGTATAGCAAAAATAGAATATCAGAAGCAAAATAGCCAAATTTGTATATATCCTATGTGTGAATTAAATTGAATAGCACAAATAATATCTGCTAACACTAAAAAAGAAGGAGAAAAGAAAAAAGATCGAAAAAGAAAGAAAAAATATTTATACTAAAAATCAATTTTATTTTTTTAAAAAGAAGAAAAAGGAGGAAAAGAAAAGCGAAGAACAATAAACAAAAAAACAAACACTTTAAAGGAACTCCCTCCATCTCCCCAGAGTATTAACTTCCATTTTAATCTCAAGCTTTTCCTACATGAATCCTTACAGTTGCATTTCTTATTATATCTTTTTTCTGGTTTAAATGCCCCAAACCAAACCCCCTATAACCTTCAGTATAATGTCTCCATATGTATTTTTCCAGTATTCAATGAGGGGTTTCAAAGCTTCTGGGAAACTTCAACTGCCCCCCCCCCACCGCAAAGTCGGTCAACAGTTTTTCTTTCTCCAATATCCATTAATTTCGTCGTCCATTCTGTAATGTTGGGTATATCATGGCCTTCCAATGTTTTGGATAAACAATCCTTGCAGCCACACACATTGTCCTTTTGAATGTCCACTTGACCAGTGAAACAGAATATCTGTGATGGTGATATTACTCCTTGAATATCTTGTGTATCTGGAAAAAAGACAGACAGACAGACAGATGATACGAAAACAAGCCAGTTATGTGATTTGTGCTCTATGTACATAGACTTCTATGTGTTAGCAGTCTAACATACTATTGTTGGGGTTAGGGTCCCTGCTGTATAGGCACTTAGATATTTTGGTATCAGACATATAGTTGCCAAACATAATTTTAATTGGTAAATGGTGCCCTCTCGTGGGTGGCTTAAGAAGGCAAGAATTAAACTACTGACAATAACTTTTAGAAAGTAGCATTTCATGACCTAACCAGATCCATTTATTAAAATAATGTGCATCAGCCAGATGGGCTACAAGGAGCTGTGACTGCCAGAACAGATTTACTTTTCCAAGCATGAAAAGAAGGGGAAAATGTGTTTGTATCTGCCTCCAAAGTGAATGCCGAGTGGAATTGTATTCCCTCTCTCTTGTACAAAACAGCATGTCATAAGCCTTGAATGAATTGCTCTATACAGTTGAGGGTGTTCAGCCTAATCTTTCAGCATTTCTTTCTCATTTCTCTGGAGCACCTGTAAAATCATCCCCTGGAATCGATGCCTGGATGGTGAGTCAATTGGTGTCAGTTGCATTGGTTCAGTGGGTATACTCGGTGGAGTTAAAATGACGTCCACTACCTTCTGGCTTCTCTGACTAGTAGTGTGATGGAAACTTTATTTCAGGCTGATTTAGTTTCTTATCCCAATTTTTTTGTTGTTGTGGGACAGCTTTAGAGGGCTGAGAAGAAAATCACCAGAGACTCCTGTGGCACTTGGATGTGATAGAAGGCTTACAACCAAACTTTTATGTAGAGAGGTAGCTGGTTTTTATCTTTTTTTTAAATCTGTTTTTACCCACTGTGTGAACTGCCCGGAGTCGGCTTTGGCTGAGTGGGCGGAATAGAAATTTAACAATAAATAAATATAAATAAATAAATAAATAAAACTGAGCTAAAGTTTCTCATAGTTTCCTTTTTTGTCCCCCTTGTGGGGAAAATACATTTGATCCACTTATTCTCCCCTCCCCAGTTTCTCAAAATATAATCTTCCATCCACAAGAGAACATTTTCCCCAGATGTGGTGGCAGAACATTCACAGTGATGTGTTAGCATAATTCCTGATGGTGAGAATGTGAATAACGTTTCAGCTACCCAAGGGTCATGGACCAAACATTTGGATCAAATTCCAGACTGAATTGACTGTCCCACCAACCCATGCAGTAACTTTTGGTCCCATTACTTTGTGTTCTGCCCTCCGTGTGCTAGAAGAGAAACCCTCTGTCAAGTAATTCATGCTGAAAAAGTTACAGAATCACTGAGTTGGTTTTACATTTGATTTGACAGATGATTGTCCAATTCTCTCTTGAATGTTTCCAGTGTTGGAGCGTTCACCACCTCTTGAGGCAGTTGGTTTCATTGTTGTTATGTTCTAACCTGATATTCAGCCTGTATCTGGCTTCCTTTTGTTTGAGCCCATTAGAACGCATACTGCACTCTGGGTTGATGGAAAACAAATCCTTCCCTTCCTTTTTATGGTTACTTTCCAGGTATTTGAAGAGTGCTATCATCGTATCCTCTACCAGTTTCCTTTTCTCAAGGCTAAATATGCCTTGTTCCTCCAGTCTTCCTTCATAACCTCTGGAAGATACTCCATTAAGTTGAAATTGAGTTGAAGGCAAAACCAAGTGGGCAATGAACTCTTCCAAATGGCGTTATCCCTTTGACAGTCAAGCAAATGTAACATATGGGCAATCTTAGAGGTAAAGGGCTGAAAGCAATATGGAAGCAAACTGACGAATGTATGTATTCCCAGTTGTCATAGATAACGTCAATTGGCCATGTGCATCTAACCATTTTTTCTTTCTTTCTCCCTCCCTCTTTTTCTCTCTCTACCCCCACTATCTGCCCCATCCCTTTTGTTTCAATATCTAGATTTATTTTAAAGTTATTAAAGAAATAGAGCCAGGGGAAGAGCTGCTGATGTATGTGAAGGACGGGGCGTACACTGCTGGGAACATGCCTTCAAGTTTAGAAGGTGAGGCTACCTTTCTATTTCTTTAAGACACTTGCTTTGACCCTGTACCAAGCTATCATGGTAACCAAGGCTACGCAACTTCTCCACTCCATTTCTGTGAGCCCAGTATGATACACAATCTCCAAGCCTGGACAGAGCTCATAATGGTTAGTCTGGAGCCTAAAAATCCTAAAATCTCTTTTTATTCCCTGGAAGTATCTCATCTCTGTTTTGAATGGGCTTTAATCCTGTGTTTCCCAACCTTTGGTTTTTGGACTTCCCAGAAGCCTAAGTCAACCCCCCAAAGCACTGATCAGCCAATGTACCAACTTAGACTTCTGGTAATTGAATTCCACCTGTGGGACATGAGCCCCATGTTGGTAACCGCTGGTCCATGGCATTAATGCCTTGTGCACTTGAATTATCCCAATTATCCCATTGATTCAATATTGTCTTCTCATGATTCATAGCTTCTTCTTGTTGTTGTGCCATATATGATTCTGAATATTGGCAATCATCATGGTGATCAGCCATGAAGACAGTCCTGTGAATATAGTGTCATGGCCTTCCATCTGCCTTCCGCATTGCAGCATGACACCCGTACCACTTATCCAGCTCCACGAGACACTTTCTGGTCCTCAGCCCTTTTGGCATGCAAAGTCCTCCTCAGCCCCAGGCCAGGATAGATGAACCTACTGCCCTCCATCCAGATGGATTCAAGTGGGATTTAATCCAGTGGTGGGCATCAGCAGGTTCGCACCAGTTCACCAGAACAGGTAGCAGAAATTCTGCTGACCCTGCCCATCCAAGTTTTGAAATAAAGTAGTCCTAATTCATGTGCAATGCAGGGCTTTCTCCGTGGCTATGCCCACCAGACTACACCCACAGAGTAGGTAGTAAAAAAATTGAATCCCACCACTGGGAAGGCATGACTAGATCACCCACCCAGTCACATGGCCATGCCCACAGAGTAGGTCATGCCCACAAAGTAGGCCACACCTACAAAGGAGGCCATGCCCACAGTGTGGTAGTAAAAAAAATTGGAACCTACCACTGATTTAATCTACTTGGGGACCGTTACCCTTATTACATAAGAATTCATAGCTACTCTTCTGCATTTCTATTCTGGCTACAGTGGCCTAGTTAGCAGAGGTGGGCAGCTTTCAGAGCACCTTAAGTTTCATGTGCCACTTTTGAAGAATCATTTCCATGCTCTCCCCACATAATATCTTTTTTCCTGGGATTCTTAATATTTTTAGAAGGGGCCATTTCATTTTCTTTTCCTCTTTTGCTTTGCTTCTCCATTCCAGAGCAAAGTAAAAACCTCCCAGAGCGTTCTAGTCATAGATAAATGCAATTTCAGAACATGAATAAAGGGAAAGAAATCTACGGGGAGGGAATTGCTATTCAGAAGCAGTGGATTACTGGGTTAAGGATGTCCTTTCCCATTTCCCTTCTTCATATCGACCTCTGCTGGAATGATAAAAAAAATGGCAGCAGGATTGAGAGATTTCTAAAAGAAGGCACTTGATATCCATTTATGACGAGAAGTTGGACAAATACTGAAACTCTGAAGCAGGGGTCGGCAACCTATGGCCCGTGTGCCAAATCCAGCCCTTTTCCAGTCTAGCTTAGGTAGGGTTGCCATAATTCTCTCCTGCCAAACTGGGACAGCCACTGCATTCTTCAAACTGTGCATGCGTTGGACGGGGCTGTCAAGGAGATGGCACTTTAAGACCCTGCAGAATCCCTGTCCAGGGCAGACAGGGAATACCAACACTATGCAATTAACCCTTTGCAGTCACGTGAAGAAGGAATCCTCCATCCCAGTGTATGGTGGAGGTTTTGCTTCTTAGATATGGGTATTTCTTTCTCCCTCCGGCTTTCGAGGAAAAGGGCTGAGGACGACTCCTTGTCCTCCAAACTTAAAGGTGAGTCAAGGGATTTTTGCTTATTTTGTTATTTCGCTGTCTGCGTGCCTTTCTTTCAGTTATCTCGCTTGCAAGTGTCTCCTCTCCCCGGTGGGCTTCTCAGGGTGCTGTTTTGCCTTCGCCACTTTTAAGCTGGATAATTGAAAGAAAGTCATGGAGGCAGTGAATTAACTCTTTGTAAGAATCCCTTGGTGAGGGGTGATCTTGCTTCCTTTGTTCAAATTTTAAAACTGGGACATATGGCAACCCTAAGGTTAGGATGTGATGTTTATGCTTTCTATGTAATGCTGGCCATGAACCATAAATAAAAGTATGTATGTCTTCTTAGGGTGAAGCAGCTCCCGTATAAGATTCCTTATGCTAAACATGGCATTTGTGGGGTTGCAATTTTTAGGTTGGGAAAAAAATGCAATTGGATTTAAAATGGGGGAAAGAAGAAGATGCCAAAGTATCAATGAAGAGACTGACAGCTTCTTTGCCAAATAAAACCAAAGACTTCTCCTGAACGTCCAAACAGAAATACTCTGAGGAAGGTCATTGAGTGAGGTCACTCTCCACATTTTATTTATTTTTAGCGGTAGTGTCAAGTGTATATTGCCTGGACCTTTCTTCTTGTCCTTCTTACAAACACCATAGGTCAGTGGTTTTCCATTCCCATAAGCCTAAGTCATTACATTAGCTGAGCAGTTCTTTGGGGAATTGACTTAGGCTTCTGGGAATGGAAGTTCAAAAACCAAAGGTTGGGAAACACTGTCATAGATTAATCTACTAAGAGAAAGAGAACATGTGTGTAGTATGGCTTCATCCTGCTAAATTTTGTGATTTTCACTTTGGTGACAGCCTTCAAAACCTCTCCAAGAAATTCATCCCTCCAAACTAAAGCATGGAATTCCATGTTCCTCACCAAGTTCTAAACCCCAGAATTCCTTCAGAAAGAGATGGGACAATGAAAGAGATGAGACACTGCCACAACTAAGACATTTAGACACATTCACGGCCTCCCATAGATTTTGCATTACTCTATCTAAACTTGGCGGTGTTAAGGATATCATGGGTTGACCATTTGACTAGTATTGGGCCTGATGGATAAAGAACAAAAACTGTTTAAGGCCAGTAAGCAAAGAAAGCTCCAATATCTTGGCCATATCGTGAGGAATGACATAAAGTATAGAATACCCCCCAACTTCTTATGTAAAAGAATATCCCTGGGAAGAGAGGAAGCCCTGGACGTAGATGGACTTTGTGGCTAAAGAATCTGAGAGACTTGTGTGGTTTGTCCTCGGAAGAACTATTCCGAGGAGTTAAGAACAGGAAGACTATCACCATGATGATAGCCAATATCCGGAATGGATACGGCACCTGAAGAAGGAGAAACTTGATGATGTTTTGAACAATGGCTTATGTAACATGGGGGCTCACTTAAGGAAATGGAGATCTCTTCATAACTTCGGATTATACCTTTAATAAGCTTACTGTGCCAGGAAAGATAAGGAAGAAAGCCAGAAGTTGGATGTAGGGAAGGGTTAATTTTGTATGATCCATTCCACCTTATAGCTCTCACTCATTTATTTATTTTTATTATATGTCAAAAAGGAGCATTTTTTATTTTAAAAAAAACGTTACCAGAACAAGAAATACGAACACCCTACCTTGTTTCTAACAATCTCTCTCTCTCTTTTTGTAATTCCTCTGCATTTATCTACCTACTCCTAATAGTGTATCAGGTAGCAGGCAGTTGCTTGCTAATTGCTTTCCAAACACAATACCCTATCATCATCAGACATTTGACTTTTTAATACTTTGCCTTTTACCCAAAAAGAGAGAGAGGGAGTGCTAACCTATGCCTTCAACAAGCCTTTCTCTCTCTCTCTCTCTCTCTCTCTCTCTGCTTTTATTTTCGTATTTTTTTGCAAGTGGAACTCTGAATTGAACCAAAAAAAGGAAATGTTAAAATGTTCTGCACAAAGATAATTATCATTTTTTTGACAAAGGCACACACAAAAATCCTTTCTCCAAACTGCTGCTCCAAAGGCGGCCGACCCCCTTATCGCGGCAGGAATTTTGAGCAGGGCTCTTGAATTCTTTTGAGATACGGTTCTGGGAGATTAGCATGTAGATGCTACATAATTGTGTCCCCCTTGGTCTCTTTGAAAGCTATTATGGCCTGGTGTATTATTTTACTTTACTTTATTTTATCGGTTACTTTCCCCGCTACGTCCTGAGTGTTCCTGGGGGAATATTAAGACAGAAGCCTGTAATGTAGATTTGACAGAGGGCACCAGCAGAGAAGTATTGAGATTTTATGTTTTAACCCCTTTGATGCAAAGATGGAGATGGTCTTGTGGCCTCGAAGGGCCAAATTCAATTACACGGAAGTTTTCAAGGGTCATTTCCAAATGTGGATGGGGCCAAAAACCACATCATAGAATAATGGAGTTGGAAGTCAACCACAAGGCCATCCAGTCCAACCCTCTGCTCAAAGCAGGAATCCAAATCAAAGCAGATCGAAGAGATGTCAATCCAGTTTTCTCCTGAAGGCCTCCAACCTTGGAGCCCTAACCACCTTCTCAGGACATGGATTCCATTGTCGAACTATTCTAGCAATCAGGAGGTTTTTCCTGATATCCAGCCTCTGTCTTCCTGTAATTTCAGCCCATTACTCTGCACGTGTACTGCACTCTGGAATGATGGAGAATAGATTCTAGCTCACCCTCTGCATGACAATCTTTCAAATATTTGAAAACTTTCTCCTCCTCCTCCTCCTCCTCTCCATCCATTCTTCTTTTCTCAAGGTTGAACATGCCCAGTTCTTTCAGTCTTTCCCCTTAAGACAGGGTCAAAATTGGCAGCATACCTTACTGCCAGCAAATGAGATATAGGAAGTCTTGTGTAACCAAGGATGACGTTTTGCCATTATTATTTTCCATTGTATGGGGTATACCATCTGCTCCTTCTTCACCTGCTGTCCACTTCTTCTAAAGAGTGGCCATTGTAAGCTTATGCCAAATAAAAGCAAAGTAATAAATAACTATATTGTGGTGGGGTTTGGGGGGGTTGGTTGGTTGGGCACTGCAGTTTCTCCCAGGAAACATGGGTTAGATAGGACTCCATGGACCTTGTTAATTCTGCAGCAAAACGGAGTACAAACTAACAGAACTTCTTTTATGGAGGTAGGCTGGAAAAGTTACTTTTGCAGCTGTGGGGTTCAGTGGGGACCAATGTCGGCTTCAGATCTAGCAAGGGAAAGCTTCTTTCTTGCTGTGTTCACTTGAGACCAGTGTTTCTCAACCTTTGGTTTTTGGACTTCAGTTCCCAGAAGCCTAAATCAAGTCCCCAAAGCACTGATCAGCCAATGGACTGACTGAGGACTTGAAGTCTCCCTGTTGTGCCTGAGTCCCACATTGGGAACCACTGCTATCAACCTTCTCTTTTCTCCATCCACACCACTTCTAAGAATGGAGGAAATGATGCTTCTTCAATGTGCCCGAGGCTCTTTGTGAGCTTGCAGAAAGGGCAGGTGAACAGGCAGCATCAGACCACCTGTTTTGGAGTTGAGTGTATCATGTTTTAGCATATGTTTATTTGGGTGGGATTTTAGTGAAGATAAATCCAGTGAAATGTATTTCTCCCTGCTCTTTGGCTGGGCAGTTTGGATCCTTGAGCGATACTTTCTTATTTGTTTCACCAAGAGATAAAGAAGCCCAAGTGACCAATTTGGATCAGTTGTCTTGAGTCAGCCTACTTTTGTTCTTGATGCTAAACCAGTAGTTCCCAACATGGGGCTCAGGCCCCACAGGGAGACTTCAAGTCGGTACGTTAGCTGATCAGTGCTTTGGGGGATTGACTTAGGCTTCTGGGAATTGAAGTCCGAAAAACCAAAGGTTGGGGAACACTGTGCTAAACCTACATTTGCAGTGCACACACACAGACATGCTGGCTAACACACCGTAATGAATGTCACCAGTTTTAAATTCATGAGGAAACAGCCATGGAAAGAGAGGAGCTTGAGCTATAAAACAAGCTTCTGGAAGAAAGAGGTTAGAGAGGCTGGAGGTTTGAAAGTTCGGGGTGACAGCAAAATGGGTATTGCAAAGCTTCTGTTTCTAGCCAGCGGCTGGGAAGGAGGAACTCAGCCCCATCCAGACAGAGCTCCCAGAAGCTCGTGCTGTTGGAAAATTTACAGTGCTAAACCAATTGTTTGACTTGGCACTTTAGCCAGGATGCTGTCTTGTAAGCTTAATAATAGCTGCCCTCCTTTCAATTTGTTTGACCTTGACGGCAATAATTTTTTATGCACATTAACGGGGGCCTGTCTCCCTCCCTCCCACTTCAACCCACACAATCCCACACACACTTTGATTTGAAACAAAGAAATTGGCGTTTCTTCCTGCCCCCTGCCAAACTATTTGGAGGAAGGCTTTCTTTGGATACCCTTTGGCTTTTTGCACATTCTAGTGGCTTTTATTCCAAGAGAGTAGATCTTCTGTGCTAGTTTGTCTGAATCTATATATATATATAAATAGAGATGAGGTCTTGTATGTCCCGTATAGAAATCCACACCCCTTGTCCAATCCCATGGAAACTTCGCACACACGTACCTTGAGCCCTGGAGATGGCCAAGGCAGGGGTCCAATGGCCAGTTTTGGGGGTTGCACCCCCCAAAAAAGGGCAGCAAACCCCCCCACCAGATGGGAAAAGCAGCCAGAGGAGGCGGTACTGCGCATGCGTGAATGTCTGTGCGCACAACAAGGCCTCAACAATGATCACGATGTGGCTTTGCCCAAAATGGTGGTGGCAGAGAAGGCAGAGGCCGGGGGCACTAGGAGGCAAGGCCAGGGGGGCACAAACACAACTCTGGGGCCACAACACCAGGGCCAGGAGGCAACAAGGACAGGCCACACTGCCCACATAATTAAAACCATTTTTAGGATTGAGTGGAGGATACCCAAGTCCTAAAACCTAGTTCCTGGTAAATTTCTGAAGAATTAAAAGAGTGTGCTTTCTAATTTTCCAAGGTCTGTTGCTTTATCTTTATCTTGGTTACTTCCCTAGCTTCCACCTTCTCAAAACTGTGCAAAGTCCTCTTTTTGGACTACAGTTCCCCGATTCCCTCTGTCAGCATGGCCAGTGAGGATTTTGGAAACCAGAAGCTATATTTGCAAGCTTTAGGTCTTTATTCTCTCTCATCCTCTGTCACAAATACCTGCCTCCAGATTAAATTCTCAAGTCCATGATACGTGACTTGGATGAAGGTTGGTTCTCTTTCTGTTGAATTATCTTGAACTGTCATGCATGTTGTATGTAGGCTTCAGGTGAGCAGAAATCAAAGAATCATAGAATAATTCAATTGGAAGGGACCTTTTAGGTTCTCAACCTTTCTAAGCCATGAGCCAGACCACGCACCCTCCAACAGCTGAGCGGGCCAGACTGGTGGTTCCTCCTGCCATAAATGCTGCAGTAAAACACATCTGTGGCTGTTGTAAATACATTTACGACAGCCGTGGATGCATTCATGGCTGTTGTAAATGCATCTGCTTCTGGTGGTGGCAGTGGTGGTGGCAGCGATGTGAGCCACATGAAATGTTGCTGTGGGCCGGCCGCAGCCCATGGGCCATAGGTTGAGAACCCCTGTTTTAGGCCATCGAGTCCAACCCCCTGCTCAATGCAGGAACCCAAATCAAAGCTGATATGACACACGATTGTCCAATTCTCTCTTAAATTCTTCTAGTGTTGGAGCACACATCAACCTTGAGGCAGTTGATTCCACTGTCATAGTGCTCTAAATACTTATCAACCTTTACAGGTACTCAGTTCAAAGTGTATTTTGTTCCGTTTCTGCTTCAGTCTGCAAGTGTCAACAAAAATTTGCTTAAAAGTATGCCTCTTGAATCTCTTAAAAGGTATTTAATATTTTTCCACCCACTGTTGTCCTCAAAGCATTGTACAGTTTTGATGTAGGCAGATTGATTGCACACGGAGCCAGCAGGCAGGCCAAACACTTCTTTATTGCAGCATGGTCAATCTGTACATGGCAAAATGGTGGAGACGCAGCTCCTTATATATCATACAGTACATTTGAATTTCGCCCCAAGGGCACCCATTGGTTGCGGTAGGAGTGACGTCATTGGGACATACTGCATACCTGACTAAGGTCCGACTAAGGTTTACCTGTGGCGGGAAAGGTTCCCGCGCTTGTTACTGGTTGGGTGATTTGAGCCACGTGGCCTGAGCTCCTTCAGCTGCGTTATAGCTGGCATCTAAGCTGTGTGCAGTGGCAGCTGCTGTGCTATCGCTGGCAGCTGAGTGCGAGCGGTGGCGGATGAATTTATGCATACACAACAACAGTGCAATTTAATTAAATCAAAAAGTGAAACCAAATGCCTAAATTTAGTTGCTGAGTCAAGACTGGAGTAAGCCAATGTTTGTATAAAGCAGTGGTGCCCAAACTACTGCCCACGGGCCCAATTAGGCCTGTGCATATAAATAATCTGACCCGGGCTGAGTACCCGGGCTCTCCTAGGACTTCCCCCACCACCTGATGTCACTTACAATGTCAGCTGTGGTGGTGGTGGTGGCGATCGTGCTTTGTCCCCGTTGCTCCAAGCAGCCTCTGGCTCGGTCCCTTCACTTTCAGCAGCCTTTGGGGATGTGGATCGCTGCATTGGGGAAATTTTCTAAGCCTTCCTCCTTTCAAAATCCATGGCACTAGGAAAGCCCCATGGTGCGCCTGGGATGACATCATGATCCCCCTGACCTCTGTAGTCATGACACTGAAGAAAGCAAGGTAAGGCGCTTCAAGAAATAGACTTCATTTGGTCAGAATCCAAGCAAAT
The DNA here is from genome assembly GCA_035047305.1 of Bradypodion pumilum. Taxonomy (NCBI): domain Eukaryota; kingdom Metazoa; phylum Chordata; class Lepidosauria; order Squamata; family Chamaeleonidae; genus Bradypodion; species Bradypodion pumilum. The sequence continues at coordinate 8,006,217 of JAWDJD010000016.1, read as the reverse complement.
AATCTTAAACAGAGTAGACCCAGTCAATGTGATCTACCCAAGCTGTATGCTTTCCACTATATGGTCGATGTCAGTAACTATGTTTTCTCCATGGCTTCCATAGAAGTCCACACATTCCGCTGTGAAGACTGTGATGAACTCTTACAGTCAAAGATGGAATTGAGGCGGCACAAGAAATATTCCTGCAGCACTGTCGGCTCTCTCTACGAGACCCTGAGTGAGGAGATTAAGCAAGAAGGGGCTTTGGATGGGCAGGTCCATGAATGCAAAGACTGTGAAAGGATGTTCCCAAACAAATACAGGTAATGCCATTGAAACAGAGCAAATGACTAAAAAAACTCTTTACACATTTATGCACCACCTTTTGCAAAGAAGGTTTTACTCAAGGCTACTTAGAGCTAACATCATAAACCAGGGGTTCCCAACCTTTCCAAGCCAGGGGCCAGGTCATGCTCTCTCAGTCAGCCTCAAGGGCCAGATGGCCATTTTGCACTGCCTGCACTATGGGGGTGGCCATTTTGTCCCAACATCTTCAAAGGCAGGGGTCTGCTGGGCACCATGGGAAGATGCTGGACAGGGAGTGGTGGGGGTGCCTAGGGGGGGGGGAATCCCATACATTGCTGTGTGCCATGCCTAGCAGACCAAGTAAGGGGTGGTGGCCAAGGGGACGGGGGAGAAGGCTGTGGGAACCGCTTGGTCACTGCCCCTTGCTAGCTCTGCCCAGCGTCCAGCACTTTCTTTTCGTTATGCGAGTTGTTTGTTATAAGAGGCATTTGTTATACGAGGTGCCACTGTACATGTATGTAAGTTGGTAAGTCAGTTCTGACTTACGACAGTCTTTGTCAGGGGTTTCCAGTCATAACATACTAAGAAGTGGTTTCCCATTCTTTCCCTATGATGGCAATCTCAGACCACAGAGTAGTTTGGCCAAGACCATCCATGCACAGATAAATCTACTCTCAGGAGAGGCAGATATTAAAACTCATGGCTCATGGCTCCACAGCAAGACGTTCCAACCCACAGAGCTATGCCAGTTCCTGTATGTCACACACACATACATACTTAATCCAGGTTTAATCCCAACTAGGACAGATTCACAAATGTCTGTGGGAGTTGCATTGATATTATCTGAGAAGTCCCATGTTACGTTACGTTACGTTACGTTACGTTACGTTACGTTACGTTACGTTACGTTACGTTACGTTACGTTACGTTACGTTACGCTACGCTACGCTACGCTACGCTACGCTACGCTACGTTAAAGTTTAGTGAAGATTCTTCCCACATCTGGAAACTATCCAGTCTCACCTTACTTAAGAAACTCAGTTAATACTTGAACGAGAGGCCACTGGAAAATATTTTGAAGTAGGTTAATGAAAGACTCTCACCTGAAAGGTTAGAGAGATGCTACCAGTCAGTGTTCACAATAATACACTAGATAAAAAAGGGTCTTGCGCATCATAAACCAATGTTCCATGTTCTTGTGCCTTAATCCATTTTGGGTTGGGCCCATTCCCTATGGAGCAATCTTCCTGAAAGGCTCTTTGCCAAGAGCGCTTCCGTCCACCGCCGCCTCAACTGGCTGGGAGCCATAGTCTATTCCCACATGTGCCTCCTCCTTTTGGCAGCCAGTTGGCAAAGATTAGGCTTTCCTAGTTAAGCCATAAAACACGTGTGACATTTTGAAATCGATGCCTGTTTTCACCTAGTTGCATGTCTTTCAAATGCTAAATTGGCCATGTTCTGGGAAACAGTGTGCCTCTATTTATAAAAACAGAAACTTGATATTTTCACTATAAAAGTTGTTCATATTACGTCAAGTTGGGGTCTCCCCCCCCCCTTATGCTAGGACTGGTGAAAGAAAACTGGTACTGTACGTACATTAAGGGATCTTATCTTCTTTTTCTGGATCCCTATGAGCTTTCTCACTAGGGACTGTGGTGGCTTGGTAGTTAAGATGCTGAACTTGATGACTGTAAGGTCAGCAGGTCAGTAATTTGAGAGCTGAGTGCTTCACGACTGATGAGCTCCCATCTCTGTCCCAGTTCCTGCCAACCTAGCAGTTTGAAAGCAAGAAATTGCAAGTAGATAATCAGGTACCACTTCAGCAGGAAGGGAAACAGTGTTCCATGCTCTCTGGCATCTAGTCATGCCTCTCACATGACCATGGAGATGTCTGCAGATGCCGACAGCGCTGGCTCTTTGGCTGTAAACAGAGATGATCACTGCTTCCTAGGGTCAGACACGACTGGCTTTCGAGCAATTAAATTTAGACAAAGAACTTGTTATGTCAAAATGCAGTTGGGTTGTGAGTTCAAGAGCCTGGGGACAACCCCAAAGTAGGCCCTATTAATAAATGGGCTGAAAAGAAAACGCAATTGGTTTTGTCTTCTTGCGCATTCTGAGGTTTTGTTTCTTCAACATGCTTTTTTATGTTATTTGGAGGGCAATTTCAACTGGCCCATCTGTCTGAACTCATGTTAGGCCAGATGAAGCTGTGTTCAATATAAATCTCTCTCAGTGCTGGATTGTTTCATTTGATAAAGAAGGAGTAAGTCTGTTGTAAAGCTAATGGATCTGGATTGTCCATTCATGACCAAGCTACAGTCAAGTATTTTGCACCATAAATGGGTGGTATCTTATTGGGAATATACAGCAATAAAGTGTAATTGCAGGGGGGGGGAGAGACAGTGGAAGATTGCCACTAATTAATTTCTAGTCCTCACTATGATGTACTCACTGGGTTTTCTTCTTCTTTCGTGTCCCAATCACACCCTGGACTGTCAAAATGAAGCCACTTTCTTGGCTTTGTCATTGGCCAAACTTAGGTCTTCATCAGTCCATGTTTCTGGCAGTAGTTAGCAGACCAATAAATGAGCCGGATACTGTATCTCTCCACACTTACACTGTGAGTTGTTGTCTGCCAGCAGCCCCCACTTGAGCATGTTGGGTCTTCCATTTAGGATTCCAACCCTCAGCCTATTCAGGGTTCTCCAAGTGATGTTGGGGAGGTTGAGTTCCTCAGCCATATCTTCCTTTAATGCTATTCCTTGTCCAGTGAGCTCCTTCCTCCATCTCCTACTTTGGTTTTGGTAATCTCAACCCATTTAGTTTCCCTTTCGCTCTCCGGGTGGTGACCTACCTCAGTGGCTTGCTGTAAAGATAAGGTGAGCAGTTCAATGAAGGCTGTTTCTCTGGCTCTCTCTGACAGCTTGGAACAGCACATGATAATCCACACGGAAGAGAGGGAGTACAAGTGTGACCAATGCCCGAAAGCCTTCAACTGGAAATCAAACCTGATCCGTCACCAGATGTCGCATGACAGCGGCAAGCGATTTGAATGTGAAAACTGTGTGAAGGTATGACCTCAGGAATTTGCTGGGCAGAGCTGGGTTCAATGGCCCAGGAGCTTCCAGGAAGATCTCCTTAAAGGGGTTGCTCAAGAGCATAGAAGAATTCTTGATGCCTGCAAGAGAAAATAACTCATGCTCTTAACACACTCTAAAATAGTGTTTCCCAAAATTTGGTCCATGCCTCCCACAGGAGAACTTAAATTCCCAGAAGCCTAAGTCAGTCCATTGGCTGATCAGTTCTTTGGGGACTTGACTTAGGCTTCTGAGGATTGAAGTCTAAAAACCAAAGGTTGGGAAACACTGCTCCAAAATATGGCAGTGCGCATCACATAGAATGGGGGCTTGTGTTTTTTTTCTATAAAGAGTTTCTATCCTTTGATAGTCTTACCAGTGGTAGCCAAGCCGCTATGTGCAGCTACTGCCATTGCTAAAGACTTGCCATAGTTGGTGATGAGAAATCATGGCGCTTGCATCCGATCATGGGATTGAATCTATGACCGATTACAGCTGCTATGAATTATCTTACCCTGATACATCCTGTAACTTGCATTGGCCATGCTAGGTTCAGATGATGAGGGGTAGAGTTGGTACATCCAGAGAGCTTCATCTTGGGGAAAGTTGCCCTCGAGTAATGGTGGAGAACCTCTTTTAACCCAAGGTCTACATTTAGCAAGAAAGACGTCATTAGAGACTGATTTCCCTGCTATAACTGGAGCCAAAAGCAGAGAGACAGGACCCAGAATTGCTGCATATTTTCATTGAAAGCTTTTAACGACTTGCATCCAATGTTCAATCAAGAAGCTTAAAAGCATGGAGATAGTGAGGTGTGGTTACATACTGTGGGCAAAGGTAAGTCCCCCATATACCACTCTATCTGTCAGTTATGCAGACCTTCCTACATCTGTTTCGAGCTTTGCATTGGCAGCAGAAGTGTGTTTGACTTGATAAGGTGCTATGGGGTTTGATGGCTGAGTGGAGCCAAGGAAGCCACCATGGCACAAACTCTGTTCATGATCTGAGTTCAATCCTAAAGGGGTCCAGGTTGACTCAGCCTTCCATCTTTCCAAGGTCGGCAAAATGAGATCTGAAGCTCATTCGGCATACCAACTCTAGCCATCATCCTAACCTAGTTTGCTGGGGGCCAAATTGTGAACTGCCTAGTGAATACTTAGCACTATGTGGGGGGCAGCACATAAGTAGAAACAACAACAATAATACAGTATTAGGAGGGGCATTTTGACATTGCAGAACAAATAGTTGAAAAAAAGGTGGGGAGACATCAAATGGTATTATGGGGACTCTTGGAAGGCCAAAATGACGGCCAGAGAAGGACATATTTTCAGCTCCAGAATCTGGAGTTGCTTTTCCACAACTTGGAGTAATACCTAGTTTTGTCAGTTGTGCAAACAGGGATGAGATCAATGCCTTCAACTCCCCAACTTTCCCAGTGGAGGTAAAATCAAGTCTTGCAAGAAAAGGAATAGGCAGTCCCCTTCTTGTCTCTCCTACTCAACATGATTGTCCCCCTTCTCCTCCTTTCTCTCCTCCTCAGGTGTTTACTGACCCCAGCAACCTCCAGCGGCACATCCGTTCTCAGCATGTCGGTGCGCGGGCGCACGCTTGCCCAGACTGTGGGAAAACCTTTGCCACTTCGTCTGGCCTCAAGCAGCACAAGCACATCCACAGCACTGTCAAACCTTTCATATGTAAGTTGTCATGGCCGTCTCTAGCCGCTGTAATTGCATGTATCCTGAGCTGTCTCTGCCTGCCCACCCACCCAACAACCCCAACCACTCATGTCCCCTCCCCCCAATTCCCCCCACACCAGCTCAGCCTCCATATGCAGCTGCTGCAGTTTTATACGTCAGATCACAAAATGAAATTCCAGCTCCTTTCTTCACTTTATGTATGACTTCTTTTTTTCAGTAAACATTTCTGGCAGTCTTTTGACAGTTTAAGAATTTGGCTGCACAGAAGGCTTTGCCAGATATTCTTGTTTTTTCCCCTGTATCACACCGCATCACACATAGACAGACACACAAACTCCATCCATCCATCCATCCATATACCTACCTACCTACCTATCTACCCAACCAATCAACCATCCATCCATCTGAATACCAGTTGCTATGGAGCCACAACTGTTATCTTCATACCATACTTGTCAGTTTCCTGAAAACATCTCTTCTCTGCTTTGGAAAACCAAATGCTACAACAGGTCTCACACTGAGTTAGATCTCATGTGATTTTTAACCTATTAAATGCACCCTATGCCATCTATATATGGGCTACAACTGTGTTTGGCCAACCTATGGTCACAAAAGAAAGAGAGAGTGTATGTAGGGGAGAGAGGGAGAGATAGAGATAATACAATGTGGATGTGTGGTCTCCAGAAATCCTAGGAGCCATCACACCTATCTTGAGACCAGTGTTTCCCAACCTTTGGTTTTTGGACTTCAATTCCCAGAAACCTAAGTCAATTCCCTAAACCACTGATCAGCCAATGTACTGGCTTAGGCTTCTGGGAATTGAAATCCCTCTGCGGGGCATGGGGCCCATGTTGGGAACTATTGCTCTAGATGTTTTGTGAATGAGGTAGCTTTGAAGCTTGACCATTTATTTCCACCTATTCCCTGGTATTAGGTTTTACTGGCATTTGCGTGTGTTGCTTTGAATTATGCAATTGGCCCAAACTTGTGCTCCCAATGGCTATTCATCACTACCTCATTCATCCCTTGCTCATTAGCACAATTAGGTAACATTGACTTTTAGTCCATTTTGTCCATTCTCTATTTTAAAAATTTAGCCGCATGTAGAGATGCTGGAAAGATATCACTGGCTGACCTGTTAGATATAGAAATTTTGAATTTTCTGGACCACAAATGCCATAATTCTCCATTCTGGGAGTTCTGCCTGCTTGATACCTTACAATTAGCAACATGTGATGAAGCGCCAAGAAAAGCCTAAATTGCAAGACCTTGACAGCTAGACCTACCTCCACCCAGGTGTCCTATTCCTTCTTTCTGAGCAGGAAGCTTTGGTGGTACTTGGCTTACCTAAGCCTCAAAGCCTTCCAGTTGAGATCTTTCTCCCAGGTGTGCCACATACAGGTGTTTGTAAGGTGCTTGTTAGGAAGGTAGAACTCCCAGAAAGGAGAACTATAGCATTTGTCATCCAGAAAAATCCCATCCCTAGTATTTGCATACATTATTATATGCAAACTATATGCAATATACTGTAAGGGATAATGGTGACTTAGTGGCTAAGAAGCTGAACTTGACTACTGGAAGGTTGGAAGGTCAGGCATTCGAGACCCGAATGTTGCACGATAGTGTGAGCTCCCATCTCTGTCCCAGGTCCTGCCAACCTAGTAGTTTGAAAGTAAGGAATTGCAAGTCAATAAAAGTAAGGTAACAGCATTTCTTGTGCTCCAGCATCTAGCATGTCAGCTGACCATGGAAACGTTTGCAGACACTGGAAACGGAGATGATCTCTACACCCTAGAGTCCGATAGAACTGGCTTTCTGAGCAAGCAAAGCCTTGGCCTTGACCTTCATATGCAATATATGTTTTGGGGAGGGGTTCTCCAAAACATAAATCTCATTTTTAGACCCATGCTTTCATATTAATTTCATATTGGGTTTTGGCGCTTTGGTTTCTGTTGATGTTTTAGGTGAGGTCTGCCACAAGTCCTACACGCAGTTCTCCAACCTCTGCCGCCACAAGCGCATGCACGCCGACTGCCGAACCCAGATCAAATGCAAAGACTGTGGCCAGATGTTCAGCACCACCTCCTCGCTCAACAAACACCGGCGCTTCTGTGAGGGCAAGAACCATTATAACCCGGGGGGTATCTTTGGACCTACTTTACCTCTCACGCCCAGCTCAATGATGGACAAGTCAAAGCCATCCCCCGCCCTCAACCACACCAGCCTCGGGTTCAATGATTATTTCCCATCCCGACCACACCCAGGTGGACTTCCATTCTCCCCTGGCCCCCCTGCTTTTTCAGCCCTTGCTCCTGGGTTTCCAGGTATATTTCCTCCTTCACTATACCCCCGACCCCCATTACTACCCCCAACTGCGCTGCTCAAGAGTCCCATCAACCATACCCAAGACGCTAAGCTTCCAAGCCCTCTGGGCAACCAAGCTCTCCCTCTGCTGTCCGCCATCAACAACAGCGGTCAACCCAACTCAGGAGAAGAGAGGTTCCACAGCAGCAGCAACCTGGAGAAATATTCCTACATGGAGAAGCTCAAAGCCAGGACCAGTGATGTGTCAGACGCAAGTGACTTTGAGGACATCAACACCACCACAGGTACCGATCTAGATACCACCACTGGGACGGGATCTGACCTGGAGAGCGACGCAGAGAGTGACCAGGACAAAACGAAAGAGAAGAACAAACAAATGGAGAACAAGATGGATTTCAGCAGCAGCTCCGTGACCACCAGTTCTGCCAACAACCTAAACGATCTTCCTCTTTTTTACTCCCAGCATTCCTTCTTCCCTCCCCCAGAGGAGCAGCTGCTTCCCATGGCAGGAGCAACCAATGACTCTATCAAGGCCATTGCCTCCATTGCGGAGAAGTACTTTGGACCAGGCTTCATGGGCATTCAGGAGAAGAAAATGGGCTCTCTCCCATACCATTCCATGTTTCCATTCCAGTTCCTCCCCAATTTCCCTCATTCATTGTATCCTTTTACGGACAGGACCCTCAACCACAGCTTGCTGGTCAAGACCGAACCAAAGTCGCCCAGGGACCTTCACAAAATGGGCAGCACCAGCTCCGAGTCACCCTTTGACCTTACCACAAAGCCAAAAGAAATAAAGCCAGCCTTGCCACCCCCCAAAGTCCTAGCCGCTCCTCCTTCGGTAGAGGAACAGCCACTCGACCTGAGCATCAGCAACCGCATCCGGGCCAGTCAAAACGGGAGCCGGGATTCCCGGAAGAACCACGTGTATGGAGAACGGAAGCTGGTGCCCGGTGATATGCTACCGAAGATTTCTCAGGCTCAAATGCTGCCACAGCCATCTCTGCATTATGCTAAGCCATCGCCTTTCTTCATGGACCCAATATACAGGTATTAACATACCCTGCCTTAATCACTGTTCTGATAAATGGTATCCCAAAACACATGCCTTCTCCAGTAGAACCATAATATACTTAGGTGATTTTAGTTTGGGATACTGGGTTAAAGTAGACCTCAAGATGAACACAGATCCCTATTCCTCAAGGCTAACTAACTCTGCAACAAAATTTCCTCAGATATATGCATTTGAGCCATCAGTCTTCCCAGTTGAATCCTTGTTTGCTTCCCAAGAACCAATGATAAATCAAAACATGCTAAATACAACATACAATAAACATGTTTATTTTAACCCTCTTTGGCCTTATGGAGAGGGATTCCTTGGAGGAGGGTGTGCAGATCACCCCTATATCTGTGGGTTTAGTATCCATAGTTTCAGTTATCTAGAGGCCTAAAAATATTCAATAAAAAAACTAAAGTGCTTAATGTATATGTATTTCCTTGGCACATTACCAGAGCTGGCCACTAGAGGCCATTGTATGCAAAGTAAATAATAGTGTTTGCTGTTATCCACAGTTTCAGGTTTTGGAACAGGTCCCCATGGCAGGGCCGTAGCTAGGGAGGCCAGGGGGGCTAAAAATCCCCTGAGCTTACAGCCTGCCCCCCCCCCCCAACCAAGGTGTAGCGTGTGATCGCCCAGCTCTGGCCTCCTTCCGTCTGAGGGGGGAAAGACTGCAAAGTCTCCCTTTCAGCTTCTCACAACTTTCTTTTCCTCCACCTTTCTCTGACTGGCAGCAGTTGGGGAGTGGGGGAGGGCAGCTGGGCGAGGATGAAGCCTCCAGGGCGTGGAAGGAGCTGGGGATCGAACCTGCAGCCCCAGGGGAGGGGGGATACAGAGGAAGCCCAGGGAGGGACCCAGGATGGGGCTTGCCAGTGATGCTGCACTGCAAGCTCTGCACCAAGGCGCCAGGCAGGGTGCGAGAGCCCCCGTTGTCTGTCCCAGCTCCTGCAGTTTGAAAGCAAGAAATTGCAAGTAGATAAATAGGGATGAGGGACCATTCAGTGTGCATGCGTGCGTGCACCATTGTTGCCCCTCCTGGAAAAAATATTCACCTCCACACACATCTAGAATCCTGGCTATGGCCCTGCCCCGCGGATTGTATTGTAGGGATGACCTGTTTATCACTTACTCTAAACAAGTGTTTCCCAACCTTTGGTTTTTGGACTTCAATTCTCAGAAACCAAAGTCAATTCTTCAAATTGACTTAGGCTTCTTGGAATTGAAGTCCCCTGTGGGGAGTGGGCCACCACGTTAGGAACCACTGCTCTAACCCATGCTACCTCCAGCTTCGTTGTTTTGGGATATAGGGGAATATCAGACCTGTTGTTGAACAGAGTCTCATATGGATCGTATTCTGATGATATCATTGTAAGAGTTGGCCTAAGAACTAGTTGATTCCACATCCTCACCCTGTTGCTTCTCCAAGGAGTAGCTTCCTCAAGAGGCAATGGCTACAGTTACTTAGAGCTGCCAGAGCATGACAATAAACCTATTTCTGTTTTTCTGCCCTCCTTTGAATGACAAAAAAAAATCTGGGTAGGAAAATTTTCTAGGCCACAGTATATGGCTGAAAGATCGTAATGGCCAATAGGTCCCAATGCATACAGATCCAACCAATAATTTGTGCAAAAACAAAAAGGCCATCACAGGAAACAGCCTCCTGGAATAGGCAGGCTTTTTGCCCTGATCTAGTGGCTCTCCTTAGGGACTGCAGTGGCTTAGTGGTTAAGATGCTGAACTTAATGACTGGAAGGTTGGCAGGTCAGCAGTTCGAGACCCGAGTGCTGCACGATAGAGTGAGCTACGGTCTGTGCCCCAGCTCCTGCCAACCTAGCAGTTTGAAAGCAAGAAACTGCAAGTGGATAAATAGGTACCACCTCTGTGGGAAGATTAACAGCATTCCGTGCACCCTGGTGTCTAATCAAGGCTGCCACATGTCCACGGAAGTGCCTGCAGGTGCAGACAGTGCTGGCTCTTTGGCTATAAACAGAGATGAGCACTGAACCCTAGAGTCAGGTACGACTGGCTTTCAAGCAAGGGTGACTTTTACCTTTATCTAGTGACTCTCCTTATGTCTATATGTTCCCAGTTTAGACTGAGACTGTTTCAGAGACAGAGAGGGAGAGAAGGAGGCTCAGTTTCCCCAGATTCGATCAATCTGTCTGTCTTATTTTAATTTTTAAAACTTGATTTTCTCCCATCAAGGCTCTCAAAATGGAATAAGGTGAAGAGGCTGTAGTTAGCACTAGTTATTATCAGAAAATTATATTGTCAGAAAATTATAATGAAGCAAAGATTCACAGAGGCAGGGTAGAAAGAAAGCCTCTCTCAAAGGGAATAAAAAGGAACTACGGTGGCTCAATGGTTAAGAAGCTCACCTTTTTAGCTGGAAGGTCGGCAAGTTGGCACTCCCTGCCAGAAGAAGTGGGGACATCTGTCAGTCTTGACAGCTTTAAAAAAGGATTAGACAAGTTCATGGAGGACAAGGGTATCCATGGCTATAATTGTGGATACCTAAGGACAACCTCCAGGTTGGAGAGATAGGCAGGATATCTCTCCATGCCATTTCCAGGGAATCCTAAGCAGGTGAAGGCATCTGCTTGGGAAGGAATACCCTGAAGCCAATGGTGAGCCACTGTGTGAGACAGAATGCTGGACTGGATGGGCTCCTGTGGCCTCTTCCAGCAAGGCTGTTCTTATGTTCTTAATGGCTATAATTATGGATACCTAAGGACAACCTCCGGGTTGGAAAGATAGGAAGGATATCTCTCCATGCCATTTCCAGGGAATCCTAAGCAGGTGGAGGCATCTGCTTGGGAAGGAATACCCTAAAGCAAATGGTGATCCACTGTGTGAGAAAGAATGCTGGACTGGATGGGCTCCTGTGGCCTCTTCCAGCAAGGCTGTTCTTATGTTCTTAACGTAGCATAGTTCAAAAGCAAGAAATTGAAGTAGATAAATAGGGACCACTTGGGAGGGGTAAAATCTTGGGGACATGATTGGAGCCTCATTCGGGCATCCCCTGAGTGGAGTTTCTTCAGCAAAAATCCCTTTCAACCCAGAAAGCACCTTTCTGTGCTCCTGACACGATGGAGGGAGGGGGGGCAGAGGGAAATAAAAAGTTTCAGGAAACAAAATAGAGTTTTTGGCATAGTTTTAGCTCCATTTCTCCATAGACAGACATAGCCCTGCTCTCCCTAGCTAAGGGTTTATGAGATCTGTAGTCCAAAAATGTAGTCCAAAAAACTCCCATTTCCCTGACCACAGGACGCACCCGGCAACGGTGGATGGCAGCAAATGTTCAACAACATCCTATCTTCCTGGCCCTGAAATATGGGGTATATGACCGAACACTTTGGCAAATTTAAGCTCTCTTCCTTCGGGAAGTAAGGAGGATAAGGTAGACATGGAATTGGTCCAGCGGGACTCCAGCACCTCAGCGCATTGGCTGGAAACCATGCAACAATAACAAAAGTCAGAGAAGGGTGTGCCAATTAAAATAGAAGAGATTGAGAAATAGCTCTGGACCAGAAGGCAGATGGAGGAAAATTTGGGATGGGGGAGGTGCGTGTTATGATTTCAAGCCCACCCCAATCCCCACATGTTTGTAACTCCAGAGGATGATGTAATGAGTTAGCTCAACAGTCACCCTAGCTTGGAAAATTCAGAAATGAAAGGGGAGCCTTGACAAAATCCCACTGTGTGTCTTTCCTCTCTAACATAATTCTCAATGTCGGGGGGTTCCAGCTAGGCATTTTTTAGTCAGAAGTTGTTTTGTCACCCCAAAATGAATTCCTGTTTCTACAGAACATCTCACAGTGAATCTGCATGCCCAGTCTTCCTTGATCTAGGGCAGCGTTTTCCAACCTTTGGTTTTTGGACTTCAATTCCCAGAAGCCTAAGTCAATTCCCCACAGCACTAATCAACCAATGGACTGACTTAGGCTTCTGGGAATTGAAGTCCACCTGTGACCTAGTGGTACATTCATATATGCTTGTAGTTGCTCTCACTACAGGCACATGTGCAATTTATCCATCCCTCTACACTTGTGGATCCCAACCTTTGGTCTCTGGATGTTCTTGGTCTACAGCTCCCAGAAAACATTCACCATTGGCTGTGCTGGCCAAGATTTCTGGGAGTTGTAGTCCAAGAACATCTGGAGATCCAAGGTTGGGAACCACTGTCAAAAGCCTTTACCGTTAGCTGTGCTGGGCAAGGTTTCTGGGAATTGTAGTCCAAGAACATCTGGGGACCCATGGCTAGGAGTCACTGTTTCAGACCAAGATGTTCTTGGACTAAAACTCCCAGATGTCCTCACTGTTGGCTCTGTTAGCCAAGCTTTTTTGGAAGCTGTAGTCTGAGAACATCTAGAGATCCAAAGTTAGGAACCACTGCTCTACACATCTTAGAGTACTTCAAACTATGGTGTGACTTCTTCTCATTCTCTCCAATGGCTCCGTTTCCATTGTGGCTCATCGTCCAACTTCAAGTTGACCGTGCAGTATCTAAACCAGAGATTTGTAAGTCTGCAGACTGGAATATCCTCCCTGTAGCTCCAGCCAATGGTTGTACCCCCTAAGCTTACTGGTCTCCAAACTTGAGAACCACTAATCCAAACAATGCTCTTTAAAGAAAATGACATTCTTTCACAACATGTTATTTTCACATCACATAATCACTACTCTTGTGCACAAGTTAAAGTTATTCATGTTTTCTCTTACTGGCAATTGTTACTTGGGAAAAGGATTTGCAGGCCAGCAGAATCACATCTTTCCTTGGTAGGCAAGTCAACTGGGGTCCCCATCCACAATGGTCAGTTTTCATCCCATGCATCTTGGAAGCCTGGGTAGTAGAGATCCAACAAAAAGTGTAGCAACTGAGCTGAGTGCAACAAGCCATTAGTTGCTGGGTTGTACATGGAACCATCCATGAGTATCTTACAGCGGTCACATTTTGTAGCCCATTTCTGTCTGGCAACCCATGTCTACTGGTGGAACTCTTAAACTACTCTTGGCTGGACTTTGGAAAACATCTTCTTTTTGTCTGTGTGTAAGATTAGTGGTGGCTCATAGGGACTGTGGTGGCTCAAGTGGTTAAGATGCTGAAAATACTGGAAGATCGGAGTTCAATTCCTGAGTACTGCACAACGGAGGGAGCTCCCATATCTGTCCCAGTTCCTGCCAACCTAGTAGTTGCAAGTAGATAAATAGGTACCACTTTGGGAAGGTAAACAGAGTTCCGTGTACTCCGGTGTCGAGGTATTGCCTGCCACGTGTGCAAGGAAACATCTGCAGACATAGACAGCACTGGCTCTTTGGCTGTAACCAGATGATTACTGAACCCTAGAGTTGGATATGACTGGCTTTCAAGCAAGTGTGACCTTTACCTAAGATTAGAACTCTCTGAACCCCACCCCCCAGCCAGCACAACACATGTTTGTTCTGAGCTTAATAGTCCAAAATAAAATAAAAATAACATTTGAAGCTATACTATTTTGTAGATACTAATGGTCAAAATTCCTTTATTTGTGTCTGCTGCTGTTAAGTCCAGTGGTATAAATCTCCATAGTGAATAACCACAAGTTAAGAAGCTGGTGTTGGTCTTGCTTGTCGCATCCCAGTCGTCTGACTTGGCATGCAACAAGAAACTGAAGCACTGTCTTCTTAACTAGCATCTATCTTCTGCTGACAGTAGGTGGTTGGCATTATATTGGCATGAATGTTCAGTAAGATTGGAAGAACCAGTTGGCAGGCACAAGGAAACACAGTCCCTTTGCTTGGTCATTGGTTTCCCCTCTAAACAACAGTCTGCCACACCCATTTGGCTTTATTCCCCGTCCCTCCATCACTTCTCAAAACCACTATGAGGTATGTAACCCTCTGTATTGCTGTCCAGCAGGGTGGAAAAACGGAAGGTTGTGGACTCAGTCGGAGCACTAAAGGAGAAGTACCTGAGGCCTTCACCATTGCTTTTTCATCCCCAGGTAAGATCGCAGCACATCAAGAACTGAATTATCTATTGGTATAAACGGTTAGCAGAGTGGCATGCAGCGGCCAGCAAGGGGTGCGCACCTGGCAAGGTGGTCCTCTGTCTTGTGGGAAAATCAGACAGATAGGTCTTGTGGCAGGTGAAGAACTCAAAACAGGTTTACTCTGGAAGCAAATTGGTGCAAGTCTATACAGTGCAAATAACTATAAGACAAAGCAGATACAGTTTCTTGAGTTTTCTCAGTTGACCTCACTCAGTCAGTTCAGTTGTGTTGTATACACAAGTCTATACAGATCAATGGGAGTAGTCCATTCCAGCAGGGCAAATACACGCTGTAATCACAGACAAAGCCAAGCAGCTTTACAGCTTCTGTCCTCCTTGGTGGAGAGCTTACCCCGAGGAGTCCTTTCTTGTTCAGCAAGCACAGATGGCATAAAAGGCAAATACCATCTTCAAGAGCAGAGTAGAGGTTCAGTCCTCGTAGTAGGTCCTGGAACTCACAGGATTCCTCGCCCAGACTGACAGCAGAGAAAGTCAACCATCGGAGCTTGGTTAGAGCAAGTTGAACATTGAAGCTAAAGTTTGCAACTCTGCTTTGGTTTATATACACTGGCCCATGGACCACATCAGGGAAAAGTCCCAACACCTGTGTCTCTCTACAGTTGGGTCTTAAAGGCATCACACACACAATATGCCTTGCAACCAGTTAGGGCAGGGGTCAGAAAAGGTTGGCTCTCCAGGTGTTCTTGGACTTCAATTCCCAGAAGGCCAAGTCAACACCCCTGCTAATCAGGGCTTCTGGGAATTGAAGTCCAAGAACATCTGGAGAGCCAAGTTTGCTGACCCCTGAGTTAGGGTGTGAGGCAAAGACTTACCCTAACATTATTTGCCAACCTTCCAAGTGTTTTTGCACTGAACCGAGTGCTTGCACATGGGATCCATAAGGTTATTTGGGGTTGATGAAAGACAGCAGAGAAGTGCAGAGTTGAGACCCCTTTGAGTCTGTTATTGAAGGAGGGGGCGGATGACAGACATCAACAGCTGGGCCAAAATGGGGATACTGTGACTTTCTAGGTCTAGTTTGACTCCCTGAAAGTTGCTTCTTCTATCATCCCAACAGTATTTTAACCATCAGGAGGTGTAGTTTTGTGTTTGAGTTTGACAGTCTTGATGGAAGTAACTTTTTTGCACTTCCCAAGGTTCATTGCAAGAAGAAACTCACCTCATAGAGAAATGTGCAAAAAGCACAACAAATGTGTAAACTTCTGAAAACACCGCCTCTTCATCGTGGTGGGGATTGAAAGTGTTCGGTGGAGGAAGTAGAGCAGAAGACCCATCTTAAATCATAATCTCCATGTTGTATCCAGATGCAGTGGTGAAGAGAGGCTGCAGACCAAGAAATGGGTCTCTTTAGGCAATCAATTTCATTTGGGATAGCCCATTGGACCCTACTAGTTCTTGTGTCTAGATCCAAATTTACTTGCAAATCTCCTTTGCTTTGCTTGGAAACCAAATTTGACCAATCTACCTCAATTTTGAGGTAGTCTGACCTGACATCCAGCTATGGTAATGGAGTAGACCGTACAGCCAACGACTCAACGCCGAGTGTTGGGCAGCAGTAAATAACCTGGCTCCCTAAAGGGGCCAATAGCTACAGGCAGATGAGCCCCTTTAGGTGGGGTGATGGTCTCCTTAGTGGAGGAAATGCCACTGGAAACCATCACATTGGGCCCAACAGCAAAATGAGTGGAGGAGGAACCATTTCTGATTCCCAATGGTCATGGAGGTGGAAGAGGCCATGCCAGATGAGCTGGCTATGAAGACACACAATATTCTCAAGGCTGGGGCAGTCCATTGCAGTCCCGGTGTTAAATCCTGCATGTCTCATTTCATATGTGCCACAGGAGATGGCTCTGTGGTCATAGTGTGTGGGTCACTTCTTGGCAAACTGGGATCCACCTTAAACAAATTCACGCCAATGATATTTTTCCTGCTTCGGGGGAAATGCATTCTCGGATACGAGTTGCAGCTGACAACGACTCTAATTTGGTTCATTGAGCTGTCTGAGTACATTACACAGCCCAAGCACAATTCATTAACTTCCCTCCCAGTCCCTTTTCTGCTCAAAATGAGCAATGCTTTGGTTTCATTTACAAACTCTATGTAAGCAACTGTTTCCTGGCTGGATAAGCAGCCTGGACATCTTTGTGAACGGGTGAAGCTGGCTGCTTTAGACGCTAAACTTAGTTCCTTCATTGTTTTGTCTTGCCCGGAGAGTTTGGTTAATAACTTCCCTTCATTTTCCTTTTGGGAGAGCCCTACAATGGTGAAAGGGCAGGCCAGGAAGATCCTGTGTTTGTGTGGGTCAAAATAGCAGGGCAAGTTGCCTCCAGAGGATCTGATAGCTCTCCTAACAAGTCTGGCAAGAAAGATATACGCTCCAAACAAGCTTGGCAGGGGGAGAGGGGGAAGTCAAGCTAATAAAATAGAAACTATGGAAAATGTTCATTATATTAACACCAGCTATACAATTGTCACCAGCTATCATCACTGTCGTTGTCTTCAGTGTCATTGTCATCAAATAGTGATACGTTTCAGGGGACTGCGGTGGCTGAACTTGATGACTGGAAGGTCAACAGGTCAGCAGTTCAAGACCCGAGTACTGCATGATGGAGTGAGCTCCCGTTGTCTGTCCCAGCTCCTGCCAACCTAGCAGTTCGAAGGCAAGAAATTGCAAATAGATAAATAGGTACCATTTCAGTGGGAAGTTAAATAGTGTTCCATGCATTCTGGTGTCTAGTCATGTCTACCACAGGTCCATGGGATCTTTGGCTGTAAACAGAGATGAGCACCGAACCCT
Organism: Bradypodion pumilum; assembly: GCA_035047305.1. Taxonomy (NCBI): domain Eukaryota; kingdom Metazoa; phylum Chordata; class Lepidosauria; order Squamata; family Chamaeleonidae; genus Bradypodion; species Bradypodion pumilum. The sequence goes on along the minus strand of JAWDJD010000016.1, from coordinate 7,988,924 downwards.
AGAGTCGGATATGGCTGGCTTTCAAGTAAAGACAGCCTTTCCATTATTTTTCAACATTAATTGCTTATGTAGCCTTCCTCACATCCAGAAGGGATTATGTGCATTACTTATTGGGGGTTCGAACAATTCATCCACCTAATGCAGCAGTAGCAGGTAGGATCCTGAAGATCCCTGATATTCCTTGGTGATACACCTAGGTCCCAGCCAGGTCCAACCATGTGTGGCCTACAGACAGTACCAGATGATTGGTGGGTGGGTTCCAGAAGGTTTCCACTGGCTGAAAGCATGAAAATTCATTACAGAACCAAAACTCTTAGATAGGAAGCAGGGAGATCCACTGAAGGTAGTTCATCGTTCCCTTCCTGGCCTACAACTTGTATGAAAACATCGTCTGACATAAGATAAGAAAGCACTGGTCAAAACTACACAGAGAATGGAGCAGAAAGTGTTCTGGGCCCACCGCCCACTCCAGTCCATGATGGGTCCCCAAAACTGTCACATATCCAAAATGGCATCATCTTTGAAAAGCAGGTGGACATGAGCAGATTCAAGGAAGCCCACCATTTTATTTATTTATTCAATTTGTATTGCCACCCCCTCACCGGAGCGACTCCGGGCGGCTTACAACCAGACATAAAAACATAACAACCTCCATACTAAAACCATTAAAAACACTAGCCCATTAAAAAGATGTTTATAAACCTTTGGTACATATCCTCATTCGACCATAATATCTCCTAAGTGACTTTGGGCTGATCTTATAAGAATGTTGTCAAGGTGGAGAAACCAGTGGACAGCCTTGAGGTTGTTATAGATCAGGGGTTCCCAACCTTTTCAAGACGGGGGCCGGGTCATGCTCTCTCAGTCAGCTTTGAGGGCCAGATGGCCATTTTGCACTGCCTGCATGATGGAGATGGCCATTTTGTGCCAACAGCTTCAAAGGGATGGCCATTTTGTTTCTCAAATCCCTTTGGAGGGGTGGGGGGGCACATGAAATGGTGCCGTGGGTCAGATCCGGCCTATGGACCTTAAGTTGGGAACCCCTGTTATAGATAATATCTTACATACCTTGAGAGCTCTATCAGGGTTTATTAATTATTTATTTATTTAGTATATTTTTATACCGCTTTCCTCACTTATTGGTGACCCAAAGCGGTTTACAGACAAACAAAGATGGTAAATTACATAAAACTTGAAATCCAATTAAACATTGTGGCTGAACATCCAAGGGAGCCTAAGAGACAGCATCTAGCTCAACGTCAGTGACGGAGACTGGTACTCAACATCCTCTGCAACATCCTCAGGCATCTTAAGGCCCATGCCATGGATAACAGAATCCATAAAAGCTCACACTGATGTATCTGTTAGTCCTTATATTGCCACAATACCTTTTTTTTTTTGTCTTGCTGTGCTTGAAAAGGACTACCTTTTGCTGCTTTAGATGCATCTTGTCAGCCTTGTTCACCACTTATCCAACCTCTAGTACATTTGATGTGAAAAATGCTTCCCTTTTAGATGTCAGCAATAGAAACAATGACAGAAAAACTGGAGAACTTTGCAGCCATGAAGACAGACACCAGTGCCTCCTTACAGCCTCTCCAACATCATCCTTTCAACTTCCGGTCGCCACCCCCAACACTGTCGGACCCCATTTTGCGCAAGGGGAAAGAACGCTATACCTGCAGGTAAGGAAACGGTGAATCCTTGCCAATGGCTCCAGTGGGCAAGAAAACTAGAAGCTCAACTTAAGGCAAAGAGGACCTTGTAGTTTATTGTCTTCTGCTCACCTCCATGGGTTGGTGTCACACCCTGGAAGCAGCTTGGCCCTGATCTTCCTCTTCATTGTTTTTAGTGTATGGGACCAAAGACAGCAGGACAACCGAAGGGTTGGTTTAACACAGGTTTATTGCATGGTGTTCCGGTGAAGCATGAGGTAATGGCGGTGATACATCTCAATATATACAGTAGCCCTCTACATTTGAATCTTGTAGCACGGTAGCTCATTGGCTGCTACCGGCGTGGCCTCGCCCAGGCACGCCTCTTTCTTCTGCTGCTGAATGCGGGGAAGGTTTTCCCGCGGCTGTCCGTGATTGAGCAATGTGAACCATGTGAGACTGAACGCTCGCAGCTGCCCTCTATGGGCTGTCTGCTCGCGTTCCTTTACAGCTGAGATCGTTTGTATTTGGAGTGGTTACATTCTTGCCTTTACAGTACAATGAACATGCACGCATACATACACAACATCCCTCCCCCCTAGGATGGGACGAAGTCCCGCAACCATTGTGGCTTGCCGCACGTGCGCTTGGGGCGTGCCTGCGTCTGACCTAGTACTGGAGAGCCTGTGATCCCTGATTCCGCGGGTGCTTGTCCTGCAACGGGAAACGGGGATTCGTTAGTGGCTCTGTGGGGCGTCCGTGCCTGCCTTGCGTCCGGGGATGGGAACGGAATGAATAGTTGGGAGGTGAACCCCTGCCTGTTGCTCTCGGACCCCGGGGACCCGCCTATTGTGAACCGCGGAACCGATGAGGTCGCCCTTGTGGTCCTGCTACCTTGCGATCCTTGCTCGGGGGACCTTGAGACTGTGGTGGGCGGACTTGCTGTTGCCTCCCGTCTTGGGGGTGTCGGCCTCCGGGAAATTGGCGCTATATTGCATTCTAACTCACAGGGACTACTTGGACTGGAAGTACCAGGGGCTGAACTGAAACCCCTCTTTTCGCTAGGACGGGTGGGGGACCACTCCGCTAACTCCCCCTGGTACTGTAAATCAACGTCTAAACTTCTATGGGCATCTGTGTTTCGGGGAAAATTCCGGGGGGTATGTGTGAGGTCGGGGCTCTTCCTTTCTGCCGCGAACTCCCGCAAAAGATCTCTGTGGATCGATTCCTTTCCTCCCCCCTTGGTGGGGGCCCATGTTCCCCTTTCCCTCCCCCTTGGGCTAAACGGGTGGGGGAGTACCCTAACGCTGATTCACTGCTTGTCTCGTCTCCGTCCTGCTCTCCGGGGACCCTGCGCCTGAGTTGGTCCACGTGTCGCCTCCACAGGAAACCTGTACTGGTCTCCACGCGGTATGAGACGGGGCCGGTTCGTTCTACTACGGTGCCCGGCACCCAGGCTGGCCCCGCGCTGGCGTAGTTCCTGCAGTGCACCGGGGCGCCTACGCTGAAACTCTTTGAAGGTTCCACCCCTATGTTCCACCCCTTGTCCTCTACTCTCGTGGGGTCTAGCTTGGAGATTCCCGTGGCCAGCTTCCTGCGCATCAGCAGCTCTGCGGGGGAGTGCCCTGACGCCAATGGGGTGACCCTGTACCTTAGCAGGAATTGGCACAATTTCAGGTCGAGGTCTCCGGGGCCCATGCGCAGCAGCGCGTCTTTCGTGGTGCGCACGAGGCGCTCTACCTGGCCGTTGGTGGCCGGGTGAAAGGGGGCGGAGGTGATGTGCCGAATGGCGTTTCGCTCCATGAACGCCCCGAACTCGGCGGACGTGAAACAGCTAGCGTTATCGCTGACGAGGGTGTCGGGTAAACCGAACGTGGAAAAGACCCTCCGTAGCTGTTTAATTGTTGTGGCCGAGGAGGTGCTCGAGACTGGGATGACCTCCAACCACTTGGAGAACGCGTCCACCACAAGGAGGAAAAGCGTTCCCCTGAACGGGCTGGCAAAGTCTACGTGTACCCGGGACCAGGGCCCCCTCGCTGCGTCCCACTCCCTATGTGGCGAGCGGGCCTCTTCTGGCCTGGAGCTCTGGCACGCTTCGCAAGTGCCGACCATGTGTTCGATGTCGGCGTCTAGCTGGGGCCACCAAAAGTAACTGCGGGCCAGCGCCTTAGAGCGGACGATCCCCGGGTGGCTGACGTGCAGCAGTTTAAGCACCCTCGGCCGGAGAGACGTGGGGATCACTACCCGCTGTCCCCACAAAAGGCAGCCCCTCTCTAGGGACAACTCTAGTTTCTTTTTGAAAAATGTGTCGAATTCCGCTGCTGGGGAAGACACGGGCCACCCTTTCTGTACCCAGGAGCAAACTGTGGCCAGCGTTTTGTCCTTGCCGGTCGCTTTAGCGATGCCGGCCGGTACTACTGGAGGGGAGTCTAGGACCTCTATCATTAAAACCTGGTGGTCCCTCTCTACTTCGCCCACGTGGCAGCAATCCCGGGGAATGGGGGACCTCGACAGGGCATCCGCATGGCTGATCTCCTTCCCGGGCCGGTATACCAACGCGTGCTGATACGCGTTGAGAAAAATGGCCCACCTGAGCATTCTCGGGGACAGGATTTGGGGTGTGGGCTTATCTGCGGTGAAAATGCCTAGCAAGGGCTTATGGTCAGTCACTATGGTGAAGGGGCGGCCGTACACGAAATCATGAAATTTCTTAGTCCCTGCAATTATCGCTAGGGCTTCCCTGTCTGTCTGGGCATAGTTTCTCTCCGCCTGGGACAAGGACCTAGAGTAGAACGCTATCGGGGCCTCCCTCCCGTTCTCCAGTACGTGGCATAACACCGCCCCCACCCCCACCGGGGATGCATCGCATATCAGGACCACTGGGCGTTTGGGATTGAAATGGGTCAGTACCGCATCTGATGCCAGGAGTTGCTTCAGGTCATTGAAAGCCCTCTCCTGGTCGTCGCCCCACTTCCATGCCTCGTCCTTTTTTAACAATTTGTGTAGCGGCTCCGCTACTGCTGCCTTCCGCGGGAGGAAGGAGTGGTAAAAGTTGAGCAGTCCAAGGAACGACTGCAACTCGGGCTTGGAGGTGGGGCGAGGGGCCTTCTTGATGGCGGCCACCTTGGATTGGGATGGCCTGATTCCCTCGGGCGTAACACGGAACCCTAGGAACTCGACCTCAGTTGCGAAGAAAACGCATTTGTCCTTCCGCAACCGCAACCCCGCTTTCTCGAATATAGTCAGGACCCTTCCCAACCTGCTTGCTAATTCGGCCCGGCTCCCCCCTGTAATCAATACGTCATCAAAGTAGGGTAACACCCCCTCTAACCCCTTCAGGAGGCGTTCCACGAGTGACTGGAAAATCCCGGGCGCCGAATTCACGCCGAATTGGAGGCGCGATACCTGGAACGCCCCTTTGTGGGTGACTATGGTCTGCGCAGCAGCTGCGGCGGGGGTCACCGGGAGTTGCTGGTAGGCTTGGGCCAGGTCGAGCTTAGCGAAACACCTCCCCCCGTGTAACCTGGCCAACAAATGGCTGACTACCGGCACCGGATAAGCATTATGGCGGATCGCCTTATTGATGGTGCACTTGTAATCAGCGCATATGCGGACCTCCCCGTTGGCCTTGAGCGCTGTTACAATTGGAGTTTCCCACTCCGCAGAATCAACAGGAACAAGAATCCCCTGGCCCACCAACTTGTCCAGCTCCGCCTCTATTTTGTCCTTTAGTGCGAAAGGCACTCTGCGCGGTTTAAGTCTGATTGGACGTACTTCAGGGTCCAGGTCGAAAGTCACTGGGGGGCCCTTGAATTTTCCGAGCCCCTTTTTGAAAACCTCGGGGTGCGCGTCGCACACGCTCTGTATTGGATCAGTCCCGGTGGCGTGTGCTCCCACGGCGTGCACCCCCCCAATGAACAACCCCAGGGGCTGGAACCATTGAGTCCCGAGGAGGCTGCACTTTCCTCCCTTGAGGACGACTAGGGGAAGCGTTGCAGTGTGCTTTTTAAACTGGACCTGGAACTTCCCAACCCCCAACACTGGGATGCGGTTCCCTTGCACGTCCTTTAGTGTGGCCCTCAACGCTTTGAGCTTGGGCCGCACGCGGGGGCGATTTTCATGAACTCTCCCTGGGGAATAATAGAGTATGACGAACCCGAGTCCACCTCCATTCTAACAGGGGCCCCTTGTATTACTACCTCAACGAAGTAACGGGGGTGCTCCGTGGAAACGCTGCAAACCGGGGCGTCGTCCTCGCTGTCGTCGGAGATGCGCCCAACGCCGTCCCGCGTCCTCGTGGTCCGGGTGCCGTCCTTGGGCCTCGTGGTGCGGTCCTGCCTCGCCGAGCGGTCTGGAGAACTCCTTGTTGTGGCCTCGCGCCGTTTCCGGCAGACCTTGGCGATGTGCCCGCGCCGGCCGCAGTTGTGGCACTCGGCCTTGCGGAAGGGGCATTTGGCGCGGGCGTGGGCGGCGCCGCAGCCGTCGCAGCGCCGGCCCTCTCTCTGGACCCTCCGGACGTCCTCGTCGTCGCTGCTCTCCGCAGACGAGTTCGAAACTCGCCGGGCCGCGCGCACCGAGCTCTCTGCCTTGGCGGGCTTTGGGCGCCAGTGCTGAAGCTCTTGCACCCCGGCAGTCGTGGCCTCGGCGGCCTGCGCCGTGTCGAGGACTTGTTGCCACGTGGGAGGCGGCTCTCTTTTCATCAGCGCGCGCTGAGTCTCGGTATCCCTCAGACCGCAGAGCAGGCAGTCCCGGAGGGTGACTTCTGGGGTCTCCCACTTACATGGGCCGGCGGCCAGCCGCAGGGCCGCGGCGAACTCGGCGACCGATTCCCCGGGCGCCTGGACTCGCCTCCAGAACGCGCTCCGAGCGGGGAACATCGCTATCGCTGGCCGGAGATGGGCGCGCAGTGCCGCCAGGAGCTCTATGGCTTTGAGGTCGCCCACCTTCCTCGGCGCGATCAGGTCCACCAAGGTCCTCTTGGTCTCGTGTCCGAGCATGCGGACGAAAATGGCCCTCTTCTTGGCCTCATCTGAGACTTCGAGCTCCACCAGCGCTGCGTTGAAGTCTATCTCAAACAGCTCCAAGTCTCCCGGCTTCCTGATCTCGTAGCCGGCGCATGTCTTGGTCCCGTGGGCAGCCATATCCCACCTTCGTCGCCAATTTAGTGTATGGGACCAAAGACAGCAGGACAACCGAAGGGTTGGTTTAACACAGGTTTATTGCATGGTGTTCCGGTGAAGCATGAGGTAATGGCGGTGATACATCTCAATATATACAGTAGCCCTCTACATTTGAATCTTGTAGCACGGTAGCTCATTGGCTGCTACCGGCGTGGCCTCGCCCAGGCACGCCTCTTTCTTCTGCTGCTGAATGCGGGGAAGGTTTTCCCGCGGCTGTCCGTGATTGAGCAATGTGAACCATGTGAGACTGAAAACTCGCAGCTGCCCTCTATGGGCTGTCTGCTCGCGTTCCTTTACAGCTGAGATCGTTTGTATTTGGAGTGGTTACATTCTTGCCTTTACAGTACAATGAACATGCACGCATACATACACAACATTGTTCTTGCAACCTCTTCACTTGGATTGCTCAAGTATAAAAGAAAGGAAAAAGAAGAGTGGCTGCTGATCCCTTTGTCCTGTGCTTATGGAACAGTAAAGGGCCGCAGTGGCTTAGTGGTTAAGATGCTGAGTTTGATGACCAGAAGATGGGTAGGTCAGCAGTTCAAGACCCAAGTCCTGCGCAACGGCATGAGCTCCCATAATCTCTCCCCGCTTCTACCAACCTAGCAGTTCAAAAGCAGGAGATTGCAAGTAGACACATAGGTACCAATTTGTCAGGAAAGGTTACAGCATTCTGCACACTTTGGCATCTAGTCATACCTGCCACATGACCACAGAAACATCTGCAGACACAAACAGTGTTGGCTCTTTGGCTGTAAACAGAAATGAGCACCACATCTTAGAGTAGGATACGGCTAGCTTTTGATCAAGGGTGACCTTGACCCTTGACTTTGAAGGGGGAATGAGAAATGGATTGGATTTTCCCAAAGCCCTTCCTCCTTCTCCTCCCCCATACTGTACATACATGGTATGAGTTGTCCAGTGTGAGTATACCCCAATCATGTCTCTATTATTATTATTATTATTATTATTATTATTATTATTATTATTATTATTATTATTATTATTATTATTATTATTATTATTATTATTATTATTATTATTATTATTATTATTATTATTATTATTATTATTATTATTATTATTATTATTATTATTATTATTATTATTATTATTATTATTATTATTATTATTATTATTATTATTATTATTAAAATCTACCATTAGACTCTCTGTCAAAGATTGGTATAAAATTAACATTTTGAGACCTAACCTAGGACCTAAGAACTGTTAAGGTGATGTCGTAAGTATATAGCCAGTTCCTAGTAAAGTTGTTTTTGGTAAAGTTAGGATGTTAAAGTTCAATAAACCCAAAATTTGCAAATATCTAAGGATTTCTTTAGGTATTCCAAGGGTTCAGATCACTATGGGTACAAGAACAGATTTCTTCCTCATTGTAAATCATGATATTTTGTGATTTTTCTCCAGCTGTTGCTGTTATTGTTTGCTTTTGCTGTCCATATTTATATGCTTTTATTGACTGCAGTGGAGATAATTTTGGACCAGAACTGAAGATCTGAGTTCAGATCTCTGTGTGGCCATGAAAAATCACTTGGGTGGTGGATGGAAATGGTCAACTTTTCCTTGAGTGCCTCAAAAACTCTCAGAAGTTACTTGAGAGTGGAACCTCGTATAATAAATGTCCCCTATAGTGAAAAAAATCGCATAACAAAAAGAAATTGAAAAACATGGTGCCTCGTATAATGAAAATGTTCGCTATGCGATGCAGCGTCCCTATGGGGAAAATCTGAACAACGAAAATCTCTATGGAAAAAATCCTACAAACAAAAAAAATTGTACGATTTTTCCCATAGAGATTTCCATTGTACGATTTTTGCCATAGGGATTTTCATTAGTTAAGGGGGGGAGGAATTGTACAACAAAAGCCGCATAGTGAAAAGCACTGTAGAACAAATTATTTTTGTTATACGAGCTTCCACTGTATGTTACAACCACAGTTAATTGTAAGCTGGTGAAAATCTTATTAGTGCAGGGAAGCTTGTTCTATTTCTGGCAGAAGGAAGATGTGCAAATTTAATAAATACAAGGAGGTTAAACAGAGCATGTTTTGCGCAGTGGAATCCTACCTACACCCATTTTCTTACACTGAATTGGTCTCTACATCACATTATGGCTATAAAGCTATCTGATGTGACATATATTGTTCTCATTTTCTAGGTACTGTGGTAAGATCTTCCCCCGTTCGGCAAATCTGACACGACATCTCCGGACACACACAGGAGAACAACCTTACAGGTGAGGGAAAATAATATATAACTTTTGAAGAGTGTCTATGTGTGTCTGCATATGTGAATCTGTCTGTGTCTTTGTGAAGAAATCTCTTGTGTTAGAAAAATATGCATATACCCCACCTTCTACATTGAGTAGAATAGATTTATTTTTATTTATTTTATTTATAGTCATATTTATATATGCCGCCCACTCAGGCAGAACCCGACTCAGGGCGGCATTACAACAAGTTCTAAAAACACATAAAAACACTTTAAAAGCCCCATATCCCACCCACTTTAAAAAAACCCATATCCCACCCACCCATCCCACCCACTATAAAAAGAAGAAAGGAGAGTTCTTAATTCTTTACGTAAGCCAGCAGGCGGGGACCGTGTTCCCATTCGGGCCCCCCCACACCTGCCCTGCCAGCCAGGTCTTCAATCCTTTCCTGAAGGGCAGCAATTCTCTTTGAAGTCTTAGATCTGTTGGCAGGAGGTTCCAGAGAGTCGGTGCGGACACGGAGAAGGCCCTCCTTCGGGTGCTGGACAGATGTGCACCCCTAACTGATGGCACCATTAGAGAGCCCCTCCGGTCCGCTCTGGTTGGATGGGCAGACACTCTTGGGACAATGCGGTCTCTAAGGTATCCTGGCCCACTGCCATATAGGGCTTTAAAGGTCAAAACCAGCACCTTGAATTGCACCCGGAGACAAACTGGTAACCAGTGCAGCTCCCGAAGTAGCGGTGAGGCATGGGCATATCGCCCACATCCCATCACCACCCGGGCTGCCGCATTCTGGACCAGCTGCAGCCTCCGAATGGTCGTCAAGGGCAGCCCCATGTAGAGCGCATTACAATAATCTAGTCGGGAAGTGACCAGAGCATGGGTGACCATAAGCAAGGAGCCCCGGTCCAAGAGCGTGCGCAACTGGTGAATCACCCAAAGTTGGGCAAAAGCCCTCCTGGCCACAGCCGCTACTTGTTCTTCTAGCAGCAGCCGCGAGTCCAGAAGGACCCCCAAGTTGCGCACTGGGTCTGTCTGGGGCAAAACAGCCCCATCCAGTACCAAAGATGGTAACTCCCTGGATAACACGGGGCCCCCTATCCACAGCCACTCTGTCTTGCTGGGATTCAGCCGAAGCCCATTGGCCCCCATCCAGACCCCAATGGCCTCCAGGCATCCGGATAGGATTTCAACAGCATCACTGGGGTCCCCACGGGCCGAGATGTACAACTGAGTGTCATCCGCGTACTGATGGTACCGCACCCCGTGGGAACGAATGATCTCACCCAGTGGCTTCATGTAGATGTTAAATAGGAGAGGAGAGAGCACCGAGCCCTGAGGCACCCCATACTTGAGGAGCCTAGGGCTGGACCTCTCACTCTCTAACCACACCGACTGGGTACGGCCCTCCAGAAAAGAGGAAAACCAGGACAACACAGTACCCTCGATCCCCAATCCTTTGAGCCGTTCCAGAAGGATACCATGGTCGACGGTATCGAAGGCCGCTGAGAGGTCAAGAAGAGCAAGGACGGATGGATAACCCCCGTCCCGCTCCCGCCAGAGATCATCCATCAGTGCGACCAATGCCGTCTCCGTACCATACCCGGGCCTGAATCCTGATTGAAAGGGGTCTAGATAATCCGCTTCCTCCAGGACACTCTGCAGCTGGCGCGCCACAGCCTTCTCCAAAACCTTACCCAGAAAGGGCAGGTTGGAAACCGGCCTGTAGTTGTTAAGGACAGCTGGGTCAAGGGATATTTTCTTCAGGAGGGGGCGCACCAAAGCATGTTTTAGCGGTGCAGGAAATACCCCCTCCCGTAATGATGCATTTATTATCGCCCCAACCCAGCCACCTGTCACCACCTTGGAGGCTTTCACCAACCAGGTGGGACAGGGGTCCAAAGGACATGTAGTGGCACGCACAGCTGCAAGGAGCCTGTCCACTTCATCAGGGACAACAGGATCAAACTGATCCCAGATCGTACAGCAAGACTGTGCTCCGGTACCCCCCCGACCCTCCCCATCCACGCCGGGATTCAGTCCTGAACGAATCCGATCGATTTTCTCCACCAGATGGTCAGCAAAGTCCTCAGCCGAACCCTGCCAACCGGGCACCGATCTCCCCCTACCGAGGAGGGACCTGGTTACCCGGAACAGGGCGGCTGGGCGATTATCAGCGGAGGCAATAAGGGTGGTGAAGTATTGCCGCCTCACCACCCCCATCGCCACTAGGTAGGCCCTAATAGCAGCTCTAGCTAGTGTCCAATCGGAGTCATCTTGGGTCTTCACCCAGCGGCGCTCTAGGCGTCTCTTTGCCCGTTTGAGTTCCCGCAGTTCATCCGTGAACCACGGGGATGACCTAACCCCACGGGCGCGGAGAGGCCGCAGTGGTGCGATTTCATCCAAGGCTGCTGTTGCCGTCCTGTTCCACAGGTCGACAAGTGCCTCGGGTGAATCGTGTAGCCGATCCAGAGGAACATCTCCCAGTTCCCTCTGGAATCCATCTGGATCCATTAGTCGCCGAGGGCGGGCCATTTTAATAGGCCCTGCCTCCCTACGATGAAGCGTCGCCCCCAGAAAGTCAAGAGTCACCAGATAGTGATCTGACCATGGCACAGGTGAGATGACTAAGTCCTGTAATCTCAGATCACTCTGCCACTGCTCCGACAAGAAAACTAAGTCTGGCATGTGACCACTGCCCCTGGTCGGACCCTGAACTACCTGAGTCAGGCCCATGGCTGCCATGGAAGCCATGAACTCCCTTGCCACCTCAGAAGCCATCCCCAATGATGGCAAATTGAAGTCCCCCAGAACCATAAGCCTCGGGAACTCCAACACCAGCATCGAGGCAGCTTCAAGGAGCTCAGGCAGGGCATCCCTTACCCTGCAAGGGGGCAGGTACAGGAGTAAGATCCCCAACTGACCCTTGGGGCCCAACCATAGAAGCAGGGCCTCACAACCAGACACTTGTGGAGCAGTGGCCCTAGCAATTCCCAAAGACTCCCTGGCAACAATGGCGACACCACCGCCCCTCCCCTCACCTCTAGGCTGGTGCCAAATACCGAACCCAGCTGGACACATGTCCGAAAGAGGTACTCCATCCTCAGGTGTCAGCCAGGTTTCGGTAATGCATGCCAGGTCGGCCCGCCCCTCCTGGATAGCATCTTGGATCAGGGGGGCCTTATTACAGACCGATCTGGCATTCACCAGCAGCAGCCTAAGGGCGGGGTCACTCTGGATCTGCTGCTCAGGGCCCAGAGATGTACCTGCTGGGCTGGAATGAGGGACCGCACTTAAACATCGGACCCGCATTCCCCGAGTGCGGCCCGCCCCACGGTACCCGCCATACCGCCCCATGCCCATCACAACACCTATATGGATTGCTTTGCTTGGAATGAATGCTGCTATGTTCATTTGTCAGACAGAAACCACACTCCAGATTATTCTTGGCTTGTTTTAGGCCATTTTTTCTTCCAAAAAGGAGACCTCGTCCTAAGAACATAAGAACAATCTTGCTGGAAGAGGCCACAGGAGCCCATCCAGTCCAGCATTCTGTCCCACACAGTGGCTCACCATTTGCTTCAGGGGATTCCCAAGGAGATGCCTTCACCTGCTTAGGATTCCCTGGAAATGGCATGGAGAGATATCCTGCCTATCTCTCCAACCCTGAGGTTGTCCTTAGGTATCCATAATTATAGCCATGGATACCCTTGTCCTCCATGAACTTTTCTAATCCTTTCTTAAAGCTGTCAAGACTGACAGCTGCCACCACTTCTTCTGGTAGGGAGTTCCATAGACCAGTGATCCTCTGGGTGAAAAAGTACTTTCTCTTATTTGTTTGAGAACTAGCACCCAAAAGTTTCATCGAGTGCCCCCTAGTTCTAGTGTTGTGCAATAAGGAAAACAGTTTTTCCTTATCTACTTTCTCCATACCGTGCATGATTTTATAAACCTCAACAAGGTCACCTCTTAGACGCTGTCGTTCAAGAGTGAAGAGGCCCAACCGTTGCAGCCTCAGATGGTAAGGAAGGTCTTCCAGTCCCCTCATCATTCTGGTTGACCTTGTCACATAACATAAGTTAGTAAAACAAAAAAGCAAAAGAAAGGGACCTGGCCTGGCCTTTTCCTGAGTGAAGTTCTGGACAGTCATGCCAAGTAATGGCTCTCTAGAAAGCTATCATGATATTTTGAAAATAGTGTGGGTCACAAATGTATTTCTCCTCAACTTCTAGCTCAGGAGTTCACATCCTTTTAAAGCCTGGAGCCGGGTCACGCTACCTCAGTCAGCTTTGGGGGCCAGATGGCCATTTTGCCAGTCCTCCACCACATGCCACTTCCTGGTGTGGTGGAGGCAGTGGGGGCCACATGAAATGGTGCCATTGGACGCATCCGGGCCACAGGTTGGCAATCCCTGGTCTAGCTCATTGATTTAAGCCATTTTCTCCTTTTGATTCCTTAAGTAATTTCTTTTGTTGATTCTGTTCAACCCGAGTGATTCCTCAAACATGGTTTTCACAATACCTTGTGCTATGCCCAAATAATGCCTAGCACTATTGGCTAAGTGGTAGCAGCAACAATAACAATAGTCATAATTACTGTGGTTGAGAAAAATGTGTTTAAGCTGGTGGATGTGGCAATCCTGGGTGACAGTTAGGTGGAAGAAAAAGAGATAAAAGGATCTGAGAACTGGAGCACAGGATCTCTGGGAGAAAAGAGAAACAGTGATACCAGTAATGAGAGAAATGCCTGGAGCAACCCCCAAAGGGTTGAAAATAAATCTGAGTGTGATTGGCATTGATAAGATCATGACAGGGCAAGAGCAAGGGTGGCCAAACTATGGCCCGTGGGCCTGACCTGGCCCATGGCGCCAAATGATCCGGCTCGTGCCACCCTCACCGCTACCAGAAGTGGAAATAAAATGTGCCCACACATGCGTATTCACTACCAGAAGCAGAAATAAAATGCTGATGTAAATGCACCTGCGGCTGTTGTAAACACATTTACAACAGCCGCAGACATGTTTTACAGCAGGACGAACCACGTGACTGGCCCGCTCATCCACGTGACTGGCACATGGTGCAAAAAGTTCTGGAACCCCTGTGATAGAGCAATTGCACAGAGTAGCATTTTTAGGTACATTACCAGGCGATACCTCACTGACTCTTAGTTACAGGTCTAGGACCCAAACATCTGGTGGGCCATGTACACTGATGATGATGATGATGATGATGATGATGTGGCATGCATGCTTGCTTGAAGGATTGTGTGGGTGAGAAAAGCACCAATCCCAGGGCAAGAAGGATGAATACAAGCTGAGGTCCACTGCCTTGCTCTGTAGAAAATGGACAAATCCCCACAAAATTCCTGCTTCTCACTAGGTTGTGGTGCTTCAGGTCAATAAGACACATCAAGAAGGAATTTTCAAGCCTCCTCTCCACCCACCCACCCACCCACCCCAGGAAGGAGTGAGCCAAGTGCTTTTTTAAATTGCTCGAAAGCCAGTAGTATCTGACTCTAGGGTGCAGTGCTCATCTCTGTTTCAAAGCTGAAGAGCCAGCGCTGTCTGCTTCTGCAGATGTTTCCATGGTCATGTGGCAGGCATAAATTGCACAAACTTCCTCTGAACAAAATTAGTATTTCCAGCCATGGCCAATATGCCAGCCTAAGTTGCTGAACTTCTTGTGTTTCACCCAATGTGGTTGCTAGGTGTTGTCAAGTAACTTTGACTTGCAAGATGGAGGTGGTAGGGTTGAGTGGTCAAGTTATGGGTCAAACGGTATTCAGGGTCAGCGAGACAAGCACCATAGACTTATTAGGACAGCCACGTGGTCTTTAGTAACAACTGCTTGTTTGCGACTGTGTGTGTCTGTTGTTAAAAGTTGCTCAAGAGCGGGAGTCTCAGAGTTGACATTTTCAGTCCAGCTCATTTATCAAAACCAGAAATCTATCTATGGTGCCTCCACAAATAAGAGAAAAGAGAAACTTATGGCTCTGCTTCTAGCACATTGGGAAAGTATGTGCCATCTCCAGAAGGTAGAAGAATCAAAGGAAATCAGTTATTCCCCTGGACAGGACAAAGTCAACATCATGTAGGGTTTTTTCAAGCGGGGAGTGGGGGAGATAGAAATAAGTAATAGAGTAAGTAAAGTTTTGTGGTCTTTGGTCACTTAATTTGGGTGAATTCATTCAGGCAAAGTATGTTTTTATTGAGGATTGACCAACGCTACTAAAGAAACATTCTGGAAGAGAGATTTATGGTGCCTTTAGCCTGACTTGGACACCGATGAATGTTCTAAGACTGCCCTCTTCAGGAACTATTGAAGAACTCTGGAGTTTTTGAATTTTCATAATCTTTTAATGGAGTTTACTGTCATTATCGCTGTCATTCTTCTCTCTGATTCACTGGTATAACACTAAATGGCAATAACCTTTAATCCTCCACAGTAGCAGAAATCCTACCATCAGCTGAGGACTAAATGTATTCAAAATAAACTAGTCATAGAATCATGGAATAACTGAGTTGGAAGAGGCCAATGAATTTCTCCCGGCCAACCCCATGTCAGGTTATCCTGCTATGGTAATAGTAGACCATACTACCGGCGACTCAAAGCAGAGTGTCAGGCGGCGGTTAACTAACCTGACAACCCTGAGGACTAGGCTTGGATACCGAAGTCCACAGGGAAGGGTTATGGTGCCCAAGTGGATTAAATCCCTCTTGAATCCCTCTTGATGGAGGACAGCAGCTTCATCAACACTGGCCTGGGGCCAATGAGGACTTTGTGTGCCAAAAGGGCTCAGGACCTGAAAGTGACACGCAGAACTGGATCAGTGGTACAAGGGTCATGCTGTGATGCTGAAGGCAAATGGAAGGCCACTGCATTATATTGTTCCCAGGACAGTCTTCATGACTGATCACCATGAGGATTGCCAATATTTGGATTCCGACATGGTAGAACAAGAAGAAGAAACCCCTGCTCAATGTGTGAATCCAACTCAAAGCAGATCCAGCAGAGGGTTGTCCAATTTTCTCTTGAAAGCCTCCAGTGTTGGAGCGCTCACCACCTCCCGAGGTCATGGACCCCGTTCTCCTACTGCTCTAACAGTAAAGAAGGTTTTCTTGATATTCAGCCTATATTTAATAAGCTCTTATAGGGATAGACAAAGACAACTAGGACACCAGTGGTGAAGAGGAATAGGATAAAATGTTTCAGAAATTGGTTATGCTGAAGAGCTATTATTTTAGATTGCCAGACTGACAAATGGAGGCTGGCAGCTGCAGTTTCAGAGAGGCGAGCTCAATTTAAAGGAGCTGAATCCTATTCGGACCTACAGTATAAAGCTCAGCAGTTTACACTGCTTTTCTAAAGTTCGGGTTAAAACCCCTAGTGCTGGCTAACTTTGGGACACCATTTATTGTATATTACGATAGTGACTAAAATTCAGACCATATCCTGAGTCACCGTGGCTCATTCCAAATGAGGTTGATGTGATCTTCCTGAAAGATCAAAGTGGCTTTAACTTACAGGATCCTTTACAACAGGAGTGGGTAACCTACAGCCCATGGGCCAGACACAACCCACTGCGCCAAATCATCCGGCCCACACCGCCGCCGGATACAGACACGGACATGTTTATGACAGGTGCATGACCAAGCCCCCGACTTTAAAAGGTTGGCAACTCCTGCTTTACAAGCTGCATGAAACATGTCAACATTTTAGAATCTGAGGACAGAATTTATTTTTGGCAAATTCTATTTTGCAGAAAAAACATTAAAGGTTGTCACACTTAGCCAATCTATACAGTTTACTGTTTGTCAATGTTGGTTGGTTGGTTTGTTCTTCAAAAACTTCTGCTTTAGACACTCAATCTTGCCAATCCATTAACAGCCTTTCCTTAAGGAGGAAGAGGAAAATGTCATTCTTCTACCGTCTCCTGCTTTCCTGTTTGTTTTACTTTGGGGTTTTTCTTAAACATGCTTGTTGATGTTTTTCCCCCAGGTGTAAATATTGTGACCGGTCATTCAGCATTTCATCCAATCTCCAACGCCACGTCCGAAACATACACAACAAGGAGAAGCCATTCAAATGCCACCTGTGTAATCGGTGTTTTGGTCAACAGACCAACCTCGACCGGCATCTGAAAAAACATGAACATGAGAGCATCCCAGGTAATGAAGGAAGCTGTAGGTATAATAATAATAATAATAATAATAATAATAATAATAATAATAATAATAATAATAATAATAATAATAATAATAATAATAATAATAATAATAATAATAATAATAATAATAATAATAATAATAATAATAATAATAATAATAATAATAATAATAATAATAATAATAATAATAATAATAATAATAATAATAATAATAGTGTACTGTCAAGTCAGGACTGCAGTTAAGACGCCAAACTTGATGACCAGAAGGTCAGCTGGTTGGCAGTTTGAGACCGGAGTGCTGCACGACGGAGTGAGCTCCTGCCTCTGCCCCAGCTGCTGCCAACCTAGGAATTCGAAAGCAAGAAATTGCAAGTAGATAAATAGGTACCATTACGGCAGGATTCCTTGCACTCTGGCATCTAGTCGTGCCTGTATCACATGTCCATGGAAAGGTCTGCAAACGCAGACAGTGGATATAAACAGAGATGAGCACCGAACCCTAAAGTCAGATACAACTAGCTTTTGAGCAAGGGCGACCCTTTAGCAAGTTAATTCTGACTCAAGATGTATCAAATGTAATAAAACCAATTAAAAACATAATTAAAAATAAAGAAGTAAAAACATATACAGATAAGAAGTAGGGCAGGTCATATAGTCCAACCTGCTAGAAAATCATTAGCGTTGAGCCAGGAAAGGCAAAATATCACAAAATATCTTACTATATAGTTCAGCCTTAGTAGATTTTCACAACTCCTGGAAATCTTAATATTCGCTTTTTCTTCTCCCTAGTGAGCCAGCACACCGGTATCATCACGAACCACCTGGGGAACAACGCTTCCTCACCAACCTCAGAATCAGACAACCATGCACTTTTAGACGAGAAGGAAGACTCGTATTTTTCTGAAATCCGAAACTTTATTGCAAATAGCGAGATGAACCAATCAACAACTTTAGCAGATAAAAGGTAGGCGCACAGAGGATCAATGCACAGAGGAACTTTGCTTTGGAATAGCACAGCGGTCTTGTTCCCTAGATGGGTGGGATATAAGTGTAAAAATTAATTAATTAATTTATTCATTCATTCATTCAAATCAACAGAAGAAATAATGTATGAGCAGATGTTGTAGGGAGGAAAATACAATTACGGGGGAAGATGCTATGGCCACAATCCTGCAGAGCTTGATGACCAGATAGTAATTGTGTACTGTCAAATTGGGACTGTGGTGGCTTAGTGGTTAAGATGCTGAACATAACAACTGGAAGGTTGGCAGTTCGAGACCTGAGTGCTGCATGACGGACTGAGTGAGCTCCCGTCTGTCCCACCTCCTGCCAACCTAGCAGTTTGAAAGCCAAAAAAAATGCAAATATATAAATAGGTACCACCTCAGTGGGAAGATAAACAGCATTCCGTGTGTCTAGTCATGTCTGTCACATGTCCACGGAAAAGTCTACAGGTGCTATAAATGGATAGGAGCACTGAACTCTAGAGTTGGATACGAGTGGCTTTCAAGCACAGGCGACTCTTTACTAGTACAGTGGAACCTCATACAACAATTGCCCCATATAGCAACGAAATCGTATAACAATTAGGTTGGGGAGGATAGCGTCCCGCATAACAATTTTCCCTATGGAAATCGTACAACAATTATTCAATGGGAAAAACCACTTAGCGGAAAAAAATCGTTGTATGAGGCATCCCATAGGGAAAATCGCTATACGATGCATGCATCATATAGCAATTGTTTCGTACAACAACGAACCCCGTGGAACAGATTAAAATCATTGTATGAGGTACCACTGTATATCTGAAAGTATATCCTCACTCTCACAATTGAAAAAGCTCTCTAATTGCAGGCAATTAAATATAATATATCACTACCTAAACCGGTCGCTAAGGATGCTCACACAGTCAGTTTAGCTGCACGTCTTTTGTGTGTGGATATTATCTTCCGTACTGTTCTGAGTGCTCAAAGTGATGCCCTTCCCCTTTGCAAAAAAGAAAAAGTAGAAAAATAGGTACCACTTTGGCGGTAACCGTGTTCCGTACACACCAGTGTCTAGTTATGCCTGCCACGTGACCATGCACACGTCTGCAGATGCAGACAGCGCTGGCTCTTTGGCTGGAAACATGACTGGCTTTCGAACAAGGGAGACCTTTATCTGTATCTCGACCTCATGTATCATGAATACTTCCCATGATTTATTTACCCCACTTTCACTGGAGAGGAAGGGATGAGAAGAAAAGATGAGACCTAAGCAGAGCTGTATTAGATCCATTTCTGGATTCTCATGCCCTGTTTTTTCCCCCTTTGTTTCATTTCCGACAAAGAAAAGCCATAAAATGTGACAGTTCTACTCACAGCCTCCAATGCCACACCATCGTTGTTTTCCTTTTGAGATTGAAGTGGTGAAAGGGGGCGAGGGGAGAGCAGGAAGGTGTATTTTCAATAGAAAATCAGGAATCTTTCAACATTTGTATGTACAGACTGAGACCGAGAGAGAGAGAGATGAAGCAACAACACTCAGACGGGCATAATTGATCCCACAGGAGAATCAAATTTTGGAGCCAAATTTTTAATGCAAATATATATGCGCACGTATATAAAAATCACAAACCAGCAACTGTCCTTCCTTGTTTAAACTCTGTAACAAGATGCAGGGCTTTCGTGAACCCTGTGCGTTCCCCATGCCTCAATTTTTAATTCTTTTTTTTTAAAAGAGAAGAAAACTCAGTTTGACTTGGGGGGATATTTAATCCATGGAGGAAACTGAGGAAAAATAAATAAATAGGGCCCCTTTTTAACATTGTACACACCCCTCCATCCCGCCGTGGCGTGCCACTTGCGATTATGTTCCTGCCGTTCTGATGTTTCCAAACACCATGTAATGTGAACGGCAGGCATTTTCTTATTTCATTTACATTTGGGGGAAGGGGTTTTCCCTCCCCCATGGAGAATTCCCTCTTCTGACTTGAGCTCAGAGTTCAGACGCTAATCAAGAGTCTTGCGATGGCATTTGAGGGTCAGTGCTTATTTTCCTGTCTGGAGCAATGTTGTTCCTGGACTCTGGTGGCAAAGATATCATCTGAATTAACCGTGGCTAGCTGTCAGCGTTGGCTCGGAGACAGCCAAGCATTTAGATTCTTTAAAAAGAAGGATACCGCTCAAGTTCATATTTACCTGGCTTGGGCTACAGACTGACATGGGTCATAAATGCTGGGTGCTATAGGACCATGATGGTGAACCTTGGCACTCCAGGTGTACTTGGACTTCAGTTCCCAGAAGCCCAAGTCTCCCTGAATCCACACGAATGAAAATTGAAGTCCAAGAACACACACAGTCGACCCACTCGTGTGGATTCACAGAGACTTGGGCTCCTGGGAATTGAAGTCCAAGAACATGCGCAGTTAACCCTTTCATGTGGATTCACAGAGACTTGGACTTCTGATAATTGAAGTCCAAGAACACACACAGTCAACCCACTTGTGTGGATTCACAGAGACTTGGGCTTCTGGGAATTGAAGTCCAAGAACATGCGCAGTTAACTTATTCATGTGGATTCACAGAGACTTGGACTTCTGAGAATTGAAGTCCAAGAACACACACAGTCAACCCACTCGTGTGGATTCACAGAGACTTGGGCTTCTGGGAATTGAAGTCCAAGAACATGCGCAGTTAACTTATTCATGTGGATTCACAGAGACTTGGACTTCTGAGAATTGAAGTCCAAGAACACACACAGTCAACCCACTCGTGTGGATTCACAGAGACTTGGGCTTCTGGGAATTGAAGTCCAAGAACATGTGCAGTTAACCCATTCATGTGGATTCACAGAGACTTGGACTTCTGAGAATTGAAGTCCAAGAACACACACAGTAAACCCATTTGTGTAGATTCACAGAGACATGGGCCTCTAGGAACTGGAGTGTCAAGGCTCACCATCACTGATCTATAGGAACTGAGTGTTTGAGGGTTGATTCCCTCCCCCATAAGGTCTTCTCCAGTTCATGGTACGATCTGAGCTTCTGGGAATCTTTAAATCATCAAGGAGTCCTAGGAAACATTGCTTTTCAGGGCAGCTTAGAAAAATCCCAGGCAGCTTGTCGCTGGGCATGGGCATAGGAAGCTGCCGGGGGTACCATTAGGTACCATAGCATGGGACATGTCGTCTGGAATACTATGCATTCGGCCAGCCTGGGAAACCACATTTCCTTTGGATCCCTAGTGCATGAAGGTTCAATTATTACAAATATCACACAAAAATTGGGAGAAGAAATAAAAGTGCTTATGCTACATTTTTGTTTGCTTTAAGGGCAGATTCCTGGAGAACGATGTTGGGAAAATTAATCATAAATATGGGGTAGATGGGACCTCTTCTAGTTGAATTCAGAGTGTTTACTCTCTGAGTTCTTTACAGCGGGCAGAATCCTTGTAGGGTTTTTGAAGGATGTGAGATGTTCTGGGGTGGTGATTTGCCTGGGCTACCCTGCAATGTGATTCCCATGGTTTAGGATTTGAACCTGGGGCTCTGGAATTCTAGTTCAACACTCTATCCAGAACACCTCTCTGGCTCTCAAAGCCTATCAATGGGTGGATGGGTTGGTTGGTTGGATGGGTGGTTGGTTGGTTGGTTGGTTGGTTGGTTGATTGGTTGGTTGATTGCAGGTCTGAAGTCCAGTCTGTGGATGGCAACACCCAGTGCCATGGACCAGCCAATGACAAGGCAGAAGATCTGGATGAGGAAGAAGAAGAACTGGAAGAGGAAGATGATGACAGCCTGACGGGAAAGTCGCAGGATGAGATAGGGTCGCCAATGACTGAGCCCCAAGGAGGTTATGAGGATGAGGAGGATGAAGAGGCCGCCTCTCTTACCATGAGTTTCGACCGCACCCAAAGGTGGGTGAAGTGATGCTTGGTGTTGGTGATTGTGGGGAGATGCCTGCTTTTGCCTGCCCTTTCACAGCAAGTCATGGGGTGGTCGCAGTTATCCATCTGGGTTGGCATTCACTTTAGCGATGCCATTTCCTTCCTAGCGAGGTGACTTTGGGCTCATTTCTCATACTGGAGTAGGGCTGTCCTTCTGGTTGAAGTCATGGTGTGTTTACATTCCATGCAGGTTCCTGGGGGCAACCTTCAATGCCTTTGTACTTCTGCATTATGACCAACATAGCTAGGCTTCACAAGACATTACAGTTGCCAGGATCCCTGGGAGATCTAGGAGTTGTTTAACATTGCAATCCAACCATGGGTTTCCATGACAGTTTGAACCTTGGCGCTACGCATTGAGTCAACCCAACCCAGCCAAGATGGCTAGGCAGTCTAACTCACCTATATGACAATACAAAAGAAAATTATGGTGTTATATAGAGATGATGCCTTAGTACATACTAGTGTGAAGAAAAGCATACACTTCTCTTTGTTTCAAGGCTTCTGATGCCCATATAATATTTTCCAAGGTGAGATTTACAAGGAGTTCTCCAAAATATATATTTTGTTGTTGTTTCTTCATCCATAATAATACCAGATACATTGATTTTTAAGAGTGTTGCCAACATGTTGTGGAATTCCATTCCCAAGTGTCACATCACTGGCACCTTCTAGTGGTGGCCCAGAGAATCACAGCTAATCTACACTCCTTCATTCCTTCTCACAACAACCTTCAAAAGGAGTTGTTGTACAACTGCCATTTTCTAAATGAAATGAGATCATACAAAAACACACAAGAGGATTCTTTCTACCTTTTTATCTAGAAATACATATGTTTATAAATTAAAAATAGAAAGGGATATTATCCAAAATTTATAACCAGGCAGAGCCTTGTGGTTTTTAAATCTGGGAGAAGGTTGGTGCATACCTGTCAACCGCAGCTCCAGCCAATCCGGGATCGGCGCAGAACGGTTCTGTGCAGGTCGCCTTCTACGCATGTGTAGAAGGGTTTTACACTTGCATAACCCCCTTCTACACATGCGTAGCCTTCTACGCATGCGTAGAAGTGTTCTATACAAGCGTAGAAGGGTTCTACGCAAGCGTAAAACCTTTCTATGCATGCATAGAAGGCGGCCTGTGCAGAAGGGCTGCGCAGTACCTCCTTTCCCCCCGCTGCCAAATTCCGGGGTTTCAGCAGCGCGGGGCGGGAAATGGCACAAATCGGCGGCGAAATCCAGGAAATCCTGGCCAATCTGGGAAGGTTGACAGGTATGGGTTGGTGGGAAATGAACCTATGAAGAAAGGAGGATTCTGGTTTAGAGGTGATCCTTTCCAGGGTTTTCTAGGTAGAAAATATACGGAGGTTTGATGTTCCCTTCCTCTAGAGCAGTGGTTCCCAACATGGGGCCCAGCCCCCACAGGGGGACTTCAATTCCTAAAAGCTTACATCAGTCCATTGGCTGATCAGTGCTTTGGGGAACTGACTTAGACTTCTGGGAATTGAAGTCCAAAAACCAGAGGTTGAGACACATGGCACTAGATGTTTTGGACTTCCAATCTCAAGACCATGGCTTGGTTAGGAATTCTGCAAATGTTTGCTACAATAGTGATTATCAACAGTGGTAGGCTAGAGTCTCAAAGAGATAGTCTGGATGGCATAGTTACTAAGCTTTCATTGGCCTCCCATCTCTGTATATTCTTGCTAATGTGATCAATATCTCGTACTGACTCCAACTGCCATGGGTTAGCCTTCAGTTTCCTTTTTATATGCTAACTGTTGAGTCTGAACACTTATTTATTTATTTATTTACAATATTTATATACCGCCTTCCTCACCCTAGGGTGACCCAAAGCAGTTTACAAGTCAGATAAAAATATCAACTAAAAACATCAGATAAATCCCTATCTAAAACCAATTACAACACGTAAAAACTATCTAATAAAACCACCGTAACCTTCCCCACCCCTCATAAAGGGACAGGCAGGCCAAGTTAACCCCCAAGTGGGCTTGACATTTTACTCTATATGATAATGATAATTTCAGAACGCCTCAAAACATATGCACCTCTTTTTGAAAGCATAGGCACTTGATTTCTTTCTAATAGGGCAGGGGACTTTGGGTAGAGTGATGTTGATAGAAAATGGCATCCTAATTCCCCAAAGCACTGATCAGCCAATGTACTGACTCAGGCTTCTGTGAATTGAAGTCCCCCTGGGGGGGGGGGGCTGGCCCCCATGTTGGCAAATTCGGATCTAGATGTTGCCAGGTCAATGAAGACGGATCTATGTGCATTATATTTCATAACATCACAGTGGGAGTGAAATGATGAGACGTCTCAAGATATGGTCTCCAGCCTTTTGCCAAAAAGCTGTTCATTGCATTAAGAGGGGCTGTGGTGGGTCAGTGGTCAAGAAACTCGCCTTGTAAGCTGGAAGGCTGGCAGATTGGCAGTTCAAGACCTGGGTACTACATGACGGTTTGAGTGCCCATCTATGTCCCAGCTCCTGCCAACCTAGCAGTTTAAAAGCAAGAAATTGCAAGTAGATAAACAGGGACCACTTCAGTGGGAAAATATCTTGGTGAGAAACGGCTCTTGGGGACATGAACAGAACCTCATTCAGGCGTCCCCTGAGCAGTTTCTCCAGTAAAAATCCTTTCAACCCAGAATAATTTCTGACATAAAATTATTATTATTGCATTGAGAAAAGCAAAAGGCTTTAAGGGAGGGCATGGTATTCCAAGAGCATTTCCCACCGCAAGAAGGATCAGTTTTGCAAAGACATCAATGACATAGCCATCAGGAATGCTCATTGTCAAAAACTCCCATGATCCATAATCAAGCAACCATACATGCATACTTCATGCTTGACTGTCCTCCTTGTGTCATGTGTAACATTGTTTTCTGTCCTTCAGTCCACTTGTCTGTGTAGCTCGTACCCTGCACGTTGCTTTCAGAAGCTCTGTGATCCATGTGCATGTCCGTCCCTTGACTTTGTCGGTGTCCATCTTACCCCTCTCCCCAACTGTGACCAGTCAGATGCGCTAACAGGTGAACCCCTCCCCTCCCCTCCTGGTCATTGGTACAGGTGTATTGAGGAGGACGAAGCCGGCCTGTTAGATTTGGAGCAGATGCCGCATTTTGGGAAGGGGCTGGATCTTCGCAAGGCATCGGAGGAAGCTTTTGAAGTTAAAGATGTGTATAATTCCACCTTAGACTCTGAGACAATAAAACAGACTCTGTACAGGCAGGCTAAAAATCAGGTAGGTGTCTGTTGAGACCAATTCCTCCAGCGATGCTATGGGGCTGACCCGTTTGAGTAGACTTTGTCAGGGAAAAAAACCCTTTCTGTGCTTTTCCCTGATTTCTGACATGGTGGCAGCAGTGGGATTTTATAAGATAAGGTGGCCCAATTGGGATGAATGTATCAAGAACATCATATTCATTCATCAGGGTTTATGCAGCTCCCTCAGTGACTTAGTGGTTAAGATGCTGAGCTTGGAGACTGGAAGGTCAGGTTTCAATACCTGTGAGCTTCACTTGGGAACATGAAAGGAGCCTCATTCGGGCATCCCCTGAGTGGAGTTTCTCCAGCAAAAATCCTTTCAACCCAGAGTAATCTTTAACATGAAATCACTGTATTATTTATTATCAGGGTTTATGTATATGGGGGGGTTCTCCCCATTTAACCCTATAAGAAATGAAACTGGGAACAGACAGAGTTGTATGCCTGCAAGTCAAACATACAGTAAAACCTTGCATAAAGAGCACCTTGCTTAGAGACTAACTTGCTTAAAGAGCAGAATTTTCTCTGAATAGTCACCTCGCTTAATTGAAACCAAACAAAAATTCCCTTAACAGCTAAATCGGGGTTTGCAATACCCCTCACCACTTACAATGGTGTTTCACTTAATGAGCAAACTTGTTTAAAGAGCAATCCTGTGGAACGCATTATGCTCTTTAAGTGAGGTACCACTGTATATGAAATTTTATACTTAGTTAATTGCCCTACTCAACCTATCCCAGCGAAAAAAATATTGGGAGATGGAGATTAGTGAAGGCTACATCTGGTTTCCCCAGCCTGTCTTGGGAGAACTGGAGTGTTGAGATTTTCCTACCAAAACAGAACCATTGATAAACTGGATTAAAGTCTGTAGGATAAATCAGTCTTGAGAGGGATGATGATAGCTGCACAGAACCGTAAGTTGAGGAGGGAGGAGTTAATTTTCATCTTTGGGCCCACAGAGTAAGAAAGAAACAAAAAGAAAGAGACAGAGAGAGAGAGAGCATTTCCTGTTTCCACGCATGCCTCTTTTGTCTTTTGTCTTTTTCTGATTTATTTATTTTTACTAATCAGCTGAGAACTGTACTAATTTTATATGAGTGTCGTGCTATGTTGAGTGTCCGTCGCCATGCTGGGACCATTTCTGATCAAGATTTGTTTTGTTTTGATACACACTAACACAATGCAGTTGCTTTAAAAAGTGTTTAGTCCAAAACATTCAAATTTGGGGGCAAAGATAAGATATCTTCCAAACAGCTGCTTTTATTTCCCAAGCTCTATATCAGGGGTTTCCAACCTTTTTGTGCTATGGGCCAGTCATGTGGTGCAGCAGGCCAGTCACATGGTTCCTCCCACCTGGAAGCGGAAGTA
Organism: Bradypodion pumilum; assembly: GCA_035047305.1. Taxonomy (NCBI): domain Eukaryota; kingdom Metazoa; phylum Chordata; class Lepidosauria; order Squamata; family Chamaeleonidae; genus Bradypodion; species Bradypodion pumilum. The sequence continues at coordinate 7,962,110 of JAWDJD010000016.1, read as the reverse complement.
AAATGTACAAGCACAGAACGCTGCTGTAAATGACCCATGGTTGTCATAAACACATTTACGACAGTTGTGGGTCATTAACGGCCGCGTTATTTGTGGGCACATTTTACCTCCAGTTCCAGGGGAAGCGCGGGTGCTGTGAGCCAGATGAATTGATAACAGGGGCCAGATCTGGCCCACAGGCCATAGAAACCCTTGTTCTCTATCTTACTTTGGTGTTATTTCTTCAGATGCCCAATTTCCCTTCTACTCTTTGGAGAAATCTTCCCATCTTCTCTTAGATCCCATAGTCAATATTTGAGGGAATGAAAAGAACTTTTCTCCCTGAGCTTGTAGCATAGTTTGGCATCTGGTGGTCTGATCTGATGAAACAGTTCGTCTTCAAAGTGCTACAATGTTTTTGTTTTGTTCTCTGATACACTCAAAACACAGACTAACATGGCTACTATTCCATAAAGTAAACAGTGTCACAGAGGCATTCTGGGCCACAAACTTCACGGGGATTCTGACACACATTACTTTACTGTAAAATAGGGGTTCTCAACATATGGCCTATGGGCCGGACTCATCCCACAGCACCATTTCATGTGGCCTGCATTGTCGTTGCTGCTGGCACCACCAGAAGCAGATGCATTTGCGGCAGCTGTAAACATGTTTACGACAGCCGTGGATGCGTTTTATGGCAGCTTTTACGATGGGGTAACCACCAGTCTGGCCTGCTCAGCTGTCTGAGGGGGTGTGGTCTGGCCCGTGGCTTTAAAAGGTTGAGAACCTCTGCTGTAAAAGGTCATCGCCATGTATTAATGTCCTTTTCCCCTTTTTATTTCACCCATAGGCTTATGCAATGATGCTGTCGCTTTCTGAGAACAATCCCCTCCATCCTTCATCCCAGAACTCTCTGGATGCTTGGTTGAACATGGCAGGAGCTGCTTCAGACACTGGAGGCTTCAACTCTGTTGGCCATCTCTGAGAGGTCTTGAGGAGGGACCTGGCCCAGAAAATAAAATTAAAATATCCTCACCAAGGAGGTCGAAGTACTCCACTGCCTGGCTGCCTCTCAGGATTTCTGGCAAGTGGAAGGCTGGCAGGAAATATAAGAGCCCTTCCTTGGGTGGTGTTGCCCACTGGGTGGAGAAACCTGTTATGGACACCAGCTCATCTCTCATTTTTGGTCAAATCTAGGAAACCACCACACCAAGAACCTGGAGATCTTGCCAGCTCCAATGTGCAGCACATACTAGGAGTGAATATGCTTCAAGCTTGGGAAAAACCAGGTCTATACAGTATATCATTTGCAAATCAAATACTGTCCCTCTCCTCTCACATTACAGACTCTATTTGCTGAGCCAGCAAGAACGTATTTGTAGACATAACTTTGAAGTCCCATCACCCGTTTCTGCTAAGAAGATGACTTTCTAGGCCAGGTCTTATTTGAAATGAAGTCACTGGAGTTCCACTGAGATTTGAACACTGTTGACTTTTGCCATTTTTAAAAAAGAATCCATGTCAAATGCTAGTCCTTCAGGTCTGTGTATGTGCATAGCATGAACTCTTTCTACAAGGCTTTGCCATGTGGACCATCATTTCTGAACCTATTGAACCCAAGTGAGCACTGTTCTAATAACTCTATAGCATTTCTTCTTTTAAAAAAAGACTCGTCCCTGTAACATCTACACTCCCATAGTCTTCAGCCAACCAACCTCTGTTGCTACTTCACTTAGTGGGGTATACTCCAAGCTGAAAAGCAAACAAGATGGTTGTAGAAGACTTATTTAATGGTCTACTGTTGTCCTTATCTATCTACCCACTCACTCCACAGTGGAGGGTATAATACTTTCATGATCTACTTTCCCACCCATACCTGTTGTACTTATGGTTGGAGATGTCATATACATCTCAAATGAGCATCATAGGATATCTCTCTTTTCTGTTGAATGGCACAGGGACCATAATGATTGCTTAAAGAAGAAATCATGTGAAGGAGAAACAGACCAAAAAAAAAAACCCAATCTTATCTCCTGTAATTAATGAAGGCATGAGATACAGAAGTCAAGACCTGTTCCTTTCCAAGAAATGTCCACGTCTTAAATTTCTATTGTGTTCCTCAGATATTCATTTTTCTTGTTCCCCTGAAACAGACATCTTGAAAATGGCCACAAGGTTTCACCATTGTTGTGAACTTCACCATTGGCGAAAATTTGAGGTTTTTAGCGCAAGTGAGTGTGTCAATTTGGGCTGCTTCTTGGAGGTAGGTGCTCCACTGGAACATCTAAAAGGACTATGTTGGCTGCCATCGACCAAAAGGGCTTGATAACAAACAAACGCAATCCACCAATTCTTCTACTATTGATCTGATGCCATCTCTTTTGGAAGGCACTGAAGGAGTTCCATTCTGAAATGCTGATACTAGTCCAGCATCCCAGATATAAGCCTCTTCCACCTCCTGGAATCTATGGGTCCATCTTTTCCACTGAATTCCAAAAATCTGGATTCTGATTCTGAAGCAGGAACAAATTAATGCAGATAAAATCAGGAATATATTTTGAGGGTTTTGCTTTGTTTTTCAAATCTCTGTCTTAATTTGGTTTCAGACAGTTGACCCTGACTCTCCCTCCACAAAAAGACAGATAGAGAGAGACCTATGCTGTTTCCAGACATATTCAGATCAAGTTCTGACACTCAGAAATAGTACTGGATCCTTCTTGTGACTTTGCCGTGAGTCTAGCCTGGTTTTCACCTAATTCAGTATGCATATTTTCTTGTCAATTAGCATCTGTGGTAATCTTGAGCAGCAGTAATGGAGGGTAGTTGACAGAAATCAAGGCTTCTCTGTAGTTTCTTCTGGTTGTGTGGTGGTGGTGGTGGTGGGGTGGGAGACCTATAAGCAGAAGATATGAGTCTGCTGATAAGACCCATAAGTCCTTCATGTCTTCATCTCTCTCTTCCCCATTATCTCTACTGGTTTGGGAAGGGGCTAGTAAATTATTCACTGCATCACAACATCTGATGCCATCCCAGTGGTTCTCCATTGTGGTGTTGCTGGGATGTGTGATGATTTGGAATCAACCCAGATGTCAATGGGCGGAACAATCAATCCACTTCCCCTTCTCACCATGGGGCTTCTTCAGAGATGGTATCTTAGCAATCAAACCTGCACACTAAGCCCATACTGGGGTGTCAATCAGTCATTTAAAAAAAAACACCACACTGAATGGAAGATACATAGGTGTAGAAAAATCATGTAACACAGGAAACAAGATGTGCTTTTTGTCACCACTTGGGGGAACAGCTGTACAAAAGATTTTGTAATTTTATCGTCTGGTTTGACATATGGCAATACACTATACCAGTGATGGCAAACCTTGGCACTCCAGATGTCCTTGGACTTCAATTCCCAGAAGCCCAGGCACCCTGTGAATCCACATGAATTACTGTGATTCATCCGACCCGTGCTGCCCTCGTCACTCCCAGAAGCGGAAGTAAAACGCGCCCATACAGGATCAATGAGGGCAGCATGGGCCGGGTGAATTGCTGTAAACCCATTTGTGTGGATTCATAGGATGCTTGGGCTTCTGGGAATTGAAGTCCAAGAACATCTGGAGTGCCAAGGTTCGCCATCACGGCCCTATACAGTAAAACCTTGGATAAAGAGCATCTCGCTTAGAAACTAACTCGCTTAAAGAGCAGAATTTTCTGTGAATGGTTGCCTCGCTTAACAACTAAAACCAACCAAAAACTTGCTTAACAACTAAATCGGGATTCACAATCCCCCCGTCAGAAGTCACAATTGGTCACTTACAATGGTGTTTCGCTTAAAGAGCAAACTCGCTTAAAGAGCAATCCCATGGAACGCATTATGCTCTTTAAGCGAGGTGCCACTGTATTTTGTTTTACTTGGCATGATGGGGAATGGTGCGGGGGGGGGGGGTGAATATAAAAATCAGGTTTACTGGGTCAAATCTAGATTTACTCATATAGAAGTAGGTCTACTCCAAATTTGACATAATCTGGATCTAGCCAACTATTTTCAATGATAGTCACACATCCTCTCTAGAGCATTAATTCCAGATAATTTTAATTGTCTTCTGCATCTGAGGTTGAAAACCTTGCCTAGTAGAAGGACAGAATGTTACTTTTCTCTCCCTCCCCCACCCCACCACAACTCAATCGCTTTGCACAAAACCCTTCACTGTATATATATATCACTTATGGTCTGATCGTGTCAGAAATGGATTTTCCTTCCTGAGATGCTTCTCATGACAGCCTAGTTGCACAACTTAAACCAGTGTTATTCCTCTTGAAAGGCTCTTGGGGAAATGTTTTTCATCGTGGGGCGCTGAAAATTCTCGCAAGGTAGCCCTAGTCATCATACATTTCCCGGGGATCCCAGGGAAAAAGAACTACATTTCCTAAATTCCCTTGGAGGGGGGGGGCTGCTAGTCCAGTTTAAATCTGTATAGTATATATTATATGCCCTTAGAAAACAATTCCCAGGCTTGAGAAGTCTAGGAATGGCCCAGATATCCATATCCCCTTTACAACAATAGAAAAAAGAGTTTTCCAATATGTTGGCTTTACAGATTAAGAGATTGTTCCACCAGTTGGGTTAGGTTGCATCCCATGCTCCTAGCCAGCCTCCAAACTCACTCAAGGAGCCTCTTTTACAGCCATGCTCCACATCAAATTGCTATCAGCTACTGAACTAATAGGATTGACATATGGGGCGGAGTAACAGTCAGAATTTAGGGCAGGGGTTCCAAACCTTTTCAAGCTGGGGACCGGGTCATGCTCTCTCAGTCAGCTTTGATGGCTGGACAGCAATTTTGCCCTGCCTGCATGATGGGGCTGGCCATTTTGTCCCAACAGCTTCAAAGAGGTGGCCATTTTGTTTCTTTGAATGCCCTGGGAGCGGTGGAGGGCCACATGAAATGGTGCCATGGGCCAGATCTGGCCCACGGGGCTTAGGTTGGGAACCCTTGATGCACTGAGCCAGGCCTGAGACCGAGAAGCTGCCCAAATCAAAGCATCAAATTGTACCCAAGCTTTCTGATGGGGCCCTGAATCGCACAAGCATATCTCTCCCTTCCAACCAATGAAGAACATTACAATGCTAAATTTGACCGCTAACCACTTGCTGATTTTCTTTTTTCTTTTCTTCATCCAAAGCCAAATTGCAGGAGGAAGTGGCCCTCCTGGGCTTAACAGAAAGCTCAGCTTCCTGCCACTACATTAGAAGGCAGCCATGACAGAGAGCCATTCCACTGGGACTGCACTCCCATAGCTGCTCCAATCTGGTTGCATCTGGTTGTGAACCCAGACATGAGATCAGTGCAGGAGGTAAGGTTGTCGCCAAGCTAGCAATATCCCGCCCTCCGAGATGTTTGATCCAAAACTGAGACCATGTATGGTATCACATAGACTGTCCCTTGTGATGTTACAGTGGCAGGGTAGGCAAGGATTACAGAGGAGAGTTTCATCCCAGGCTTTGCACTGCTTCATGAAGACCCATGAATCACAGCGCTGGTGCTTCACTCCCTACTTTGTGTTAAATGACTCTGTGGGTTTGATACCAGCTGAGAACCAGTGAGGTAGCATGTGTTTAGGTTCCATTGTGTGGAGCAATGTGCATGTGCAGTCAAACTAGTTCTGACTTACAACAACCATTTCAGAGATTTCTAGGTAGGAAGTACTCAGAAGAAAGTATTCCCTTCCTCTGGGGCAGAGGTTATCAACTTACGGCCCATGGGGCGGCTCACGGCACAATTTCATATGGCCTGCCATGGCTGCCACCCAGAAGTAGAAGTGGACATATTTACGACAGCTGCAAATGTGCCCGCAACTATTGTAAATGTGCCCTTGGCTGTCGTAAATGCACCATAAATGTGCCCATGGCTGTTGTAAACACATTTACAACAGCCACAAAGCATTTATGGCAGTGTTTATGGTGGAGGGAACCACCTGTCTGGGCCGCTCAGCTGTCAGAGGGGGTGTGGTCTGGCCCGTGGATTAAAAAAGTTGAGAACCCCTGCTTTGGGGGATGCTCTGGGACTGTTTCCCCGAAAATAAGACATACCCATAAAATAAGCCGTAGCAGGATTTCTAAGCATTTGTGCAATATAAGCCATACCCCGAAAATAAGACATAGTGATAGGCATGGCTATGCAGCATACCATGTTGTACCATACATAATTAAAAATAAGACATCCCCTGAAACTAAGCCATAGTGTGTCTTCTTGAGGAAAAATAAATATAAGACAGTGTCTTATTTTTGGGAAAACATGGTAAATGAGAATGCCCAACTTGAAAGATATCTCATACCCGGAAATCAACATTTTCGTCTTCAAGGGCTGCGTTTCTGCCTTAGAATGGCAAAACACAGCAGTGCCCTGATATTTCAGCTAGTACCGTGGAGCCATCCAACCCTAATAGGAGATGTTCAAATTGAAAATTAACATTCAACTTTCTCGAAATATATTAGAAGTATTAAAAAAAAATCTTGGCCAGCTCATCCGCTTTGCTAGCCATGGAGCAATCTGATCGGTAGTTCCAATAATCCACCTCTGTCTATTTTTGGAGGGTTGTGCTTGTTGTTCTACATCAAGGAGATGATGATGTTCCATGCGTTTTCGGATAGCCTAGACTGGAAGTAGCTCTCCAAGTTTTCAGGTGCAGAAAAGGTCTGTCTTATCAACTTTTACATGCTCCATTTAAAAAGTATTGGTTACCACTTGTGGTCCATCCTTGGGCATTTTTACAGTATTGAAGGCCACCCCAAGTAGTTTCCATCTTGGGAGTAGTCCAGGAACATCCCCACTCACAATATAGAAATTAAAACAAAAGGTGGAACCAATACAGCCTGGAGTGGGGGGGGGGGGGGGGGTTGGGGGCAGCAATTTGGCCAACAATACCTACAAGATTTCTGGCCTCTGGTTCAAATGCTGGAGAAGCACAGAATTTCACCATGCACAGCTTGCATTTTGCTGCAGAGCTGTGATCATCATCTTCTTCTTCTTCTTCTTCCTCCCCCAAACTGACTTTCTGAAGCAGACTAGGTGGTTCTGCAGTTTGGAGGCCACCGGGTAATGAAAGTTGTTGAATGGGTGACAAGCAGTATCCATAACAATGAGAGGCACATTACACTGCATTACAAATATATATGACACCCTTTCATGTGCCCCACCACCACCACCTCTGCCACACCCGGAAGTGCCATGTGTGGTGGGCAGGGCAAAATGGCCCATTGGCCAGAAGCTGTCTGAGTGAGTGTGACCTGGCCCTTGGCTTGAAAAGGTTGAGAACCCCTGGTCTAATCCATGTGTCCTATACTAAATCAAGTGTGCTGAATCCAAATCTGAAGTCTGATTCTGCCTAGGACATCAGGATCTTAAGTTTGCAAATCTCACCCTCTTGGTTAGGTTCTTGAGTTGATCACATGGGGTATATTTGCCCAAAATGTAACAAAAATTGTCCAGTTTATCAACACAGCTGCATCTACTCATCTTTAGCTCAAAACAGACTCACTATGGCCTAGCTGTACTATCCAATAAGATGGTTTCACAATAGAGACAAGCCCTTGGTCCATCTTGCCTTATGTACCTATTTCTGACATCAGCTCACTGATGCCCGGCTGCTGCTGGAACATGCATGCCACCAGGGGACATGATTCAGCTGAGGCGGCAGCAGGCATAGTGGTAGTTGCAACTGTTATAATGTTCTCATATAAAAATGTGTTACCCTATACCATTTGAACAGCAATAGCATGCCTATAACTTAAAATATGTATGTGATCGGCAAATTCTGAGTTCAGATTTGGAATCAGCACACCCAATATCATGTAAATCACATGTGTTATTCCCAGTAGCAAAATTGTTGTTGTGCAGTATTATGAGAGGACTCAAAATTTATCTGCTCCATCTTTCACACACACTGCTATGTTGCACCCATTCATGTCAGAAGAAGACAAAGACCATTAGTGTCCATTAGAAAGCTCCCTAAATGCCTTTGGCAGTGTTGTTTGAAAATATTCTGGGAGCCTTAGGCCCTCAAAAGTAAATTTCTCCAACCTCTGCCTTCATTGAGTTTCTAAGACAACCTTGAGACCAGTTTGAGATAACTCAGAGCAGACTGTCCAGATGTCCAATTTCCTTTCTCTGATGCCAGCTCTACTGGAGCTATATATCCTAAGAACCCTATATGCGCAATTTGAGATCTCATTTAAAAAATGCATCCAGGCATTTCCCCACCAACCCACCCAGTTAGTGGGTTTTAACGCATCTTGCTGCAAGTGAGAAGCAAAAGGGTCTTATATTAGACCAAGAAAGCTTGAGAAATCCAGGAACGGCACATTAATTTTAAAGGATGGCACTCGCACCCACAAGTCCCATGTAGTCATCCATGTATTGACCCCAAAACATTTTTAGAAGATGCACAAATGCAAGGTTCACTTTCTCATTTGCCACTATGTCAGGCAGTATTGAGTGCAGCGGTCCATGGGTGGTCCTTCATCCCTGCTGAGATACCTCCATCATCATGGGTTGGATGTACTAGGCCCTCACCCAGCAAATGGGTGGTATGGCAACAGAAATGTGGGACTGATGCCTTCTCTGTGAGAGGCTGATGGACCAGTTGTGAGAAACTACCCTAAGAGATAGTATGAAACATCTCATCCTATAGGACTCTTCTTTATCCAACTCAACTACACAGTAGAAAAACAACGTAAACACAGCCCATTCATGAGGGCCATGTAGGGGCCAGATTTTGTTTAATTATTATTATTGTTGATAATAATAAGAATATTTTACGAAGAAACTGTTGGGTTATTTCATCCAATGAGGGCATTTTTCTTCAATTTGTATATAACTTTATAATTCCTTTAGAGAGAAGATCAGGAAGATGGCTTCTTTTCCCCTTATTTTATTTTTGCCTTAACAGTATTTATATATATTGTGTTAGAGCTCATTGTTGTGAAGAAATAATGTTATAATATAACTAGTGAAGGACCAAAATGAAGTCTGTCTATCATATGTTTGATAACCATAGCCTAGCAAGATGAAGGATTATGTTTCTTTCTTTCTTTCTTTCTTTCTTTCTTTTTTTTTGGGGGGGGGGGATGGTTGGTTTTATTTTATTTTTAATTTTCTGTTCTTGTCAACTTTATTAATGTGCTAAATGTTCCATGTGTAGTCACTGATTTATTCCACCTGTGAGGTTCCCAGACAATCATATATTCAGTTTAATTAGTTGGATGTCATTGTTGTTGTTGGTTGTTGATTTTTCTTCAAAAAAGCAACTCATAATGATACTAATAATAATTCCCCACTATTTGCATTGAGAATTAAGCAATCTGTTGATCACTGTTCTTTAGTAGTATTTGGTTAAGCAAAAACAAGAGCAGTGAGGGTAAAAGAACAGCAGTGACAATTCCCAGAAAATGTTGTACGGTGGTGCAGAGGCTCATGCATGTGTAGCATGCAAGCATGCTAATTTTGTTTGCACATTCCATTTTAGCACGGAGTGCTATGTACTTCATGTGTGCTATATAAGGTAAGAGCTATTTGGGAGGGTGTGGCCCCCACATCCACACATACACAGAAACCCTCTGTGCTTTGCACTTCCCTAAGGCGATTGTGTCATATGCAGTTATTTTCATGGCTTTCTTTCTCTCTCTCTTTCTCTCTTGAGCCACCTTCCAAATCCAACAAGATCCCAATGAAAGCAGACTTTGGGTGGCTGATTGCCTTTCCTAGAATACCATAGTTTCAGCAAGTCCTGTTCCAACATCAGGATAACCTGATGTGTGGTACTTAGACAGCCGTCTTAAGCACTTTGGATTTCATCCATAGTCCAAATGTTAGCACTAATTAAAGAAGGTCTGTTGAGTCAAAGAGACTAATACAACGGTTGACTTAGGAAGTCCCATTAATTCAGTGGCTCTCAATTGGTTGGGATTTAAATGTAGTCCCTTGCCTAAAACCAATTCATTGTTTCAAGTAGAGTAGGTCGACTCAGTAGTTTTTGTATTGGTGCTGACTTAGGATTCAATTGTTGATTCAGTGGGTTTACTCTTCTTCAACTCACCAATTGGATGTAGACCTAAGAATTCATGTTGGATTCCAGGTAGAAGAACTGTCCAGAAATGTGATGGCCAATCTTGGCACTCCAGGTGTTCTTGAACTTCAGTTCCCAGGAGCCCAAATCAGCAGGTGTGCTGACTTGGGCTTCTGGGAATTGAAGTCCAAGAACAGCTAGAACGCCAAGGTTGGTCATCACGCTTCTAGATCATGTTATGTAGTTGAAGCAATTGAGAATGCTAGGAACAATCACAACGCCAAAATAAGTTGCAATCTGTGGGGACAATCTGGAGGGATCATGAAGCCCTCACTCCATTTCCCTACTAACCTTAACCTTCCTTTTCTTTTTGCAATCTACATTCAGGTTTGCCATTTGATCTAAGAAAGGAGAACTGATCAATCAAATGAGTTTTCCCGAGTCTAACTGCATTAGCCATTTCAATCGACATGATTTTGCATTGTCTAAAAGCAATGGTACTGACACTTTTAAAATTACATATAATTTCTTAACACAGAAAGAGAAATTTCACAGTAGGGTCAATAGGGGCTTTGGTGGCTCAGTGGTCAAGAAGCTCGCCTTGTTAGCTGGAAGGCCGGCAAGTCAGCAGTTCAAAACCTGGGTACTGCATGACAGATTGAGTGCCTGTCTCTGTCCCAGCTCTTGTGAATGTGAAAGGATCCTCATTTGGGCATTCCTGCAAAAATCCTTTCAACCCAGAGTAATTTCTGACACGAAATTATTAATAACAGCACTTAGTGGTTAAGACGCTGTGCTTGGAGACTGGAAGGTCAGGTTTCAATAACTGAGTGCTGCATGACGGATCTTGGGTACATGAAAAGAACCTTGTTCTGGCATCCCGAGTGGAGTTTCTCCAGCAAAAATCATTGTACAAGACTCAAAAGGATGTCTCCCCTGAGATGACAGCTTAGCTCCCTCCCTGCCCCCCCCCCCAAAACAACATTTTAACACTTGCACTGGAAACAATTTATTTTAAACAAAATTGGGGGCCCTGGTTTTACACAACCAGGCGTGATTTTAAAAATCGGCTTCATGGTGACCAGTCGGTGGGCTAGTTTTGCCGACCAATGAGCTGTGTCTTCCATGGTTGGTGTCCCACATATACAGGGTCTGTCATGTACTGGTATACCATGGAATCTCCACAGCTCCACTACAGATTCCATCTGTTCAAAGTGCAATCTGGTAATAGCTCCCGGTGTTCCCTTTTCATAGGGTCGGTCAGGTATTTTTTGAATTGATGACTGCCCTAAGCTCGTGAAGCCTACAGTGGGTAGGCCAGGAGAAGAGGGATAAAACCTCTGAGGGACCTCAAAGTTTTTGGGACCACCTTTGGAATCCACCATGGATTCCATCTTATTCCACTCCCTTATCCAAACAGGAAGTTGTGCTGAGGCCATGAAAGCATTGGTATGGGGGGGAAATGCCCAATAACATCTAAAACCAGGTCACGACTGGGAAAGAAGTGAGTGAAATGAAATCCCATCTTCAAGTGGCCACCATGAAATTCCCACTGGAACCCCACAAATCCAGCTTGAACGTCTACCCCCTCGTGCAGAATATATCACTCATATCTCATCACGTGTTTCCTGAAAGCTGTTCGCAATTAGGCTGTCTAAAAGTTGTGCCAGTGCTCTAATTAATAATTGCATGCTGTCAAGTCACCTTCATCTCATAGGACCTGAAGATATTGTGTCTGAAAGGCTTCCAGCTGTCATGAATGGAGACTTAAAGCAAGAAAATGTGTATGCACTACGAAAAACACACCAGTGTCTTCTAATTGCAACTGCATACAGCCCCATTGTGTCATTTTCACACTTGCCTGGTTGAGATGCTGTGAAATTGCATCATTGAAGGAGCTAAGTACAGTGGTACCTCGGATAAAGTCCGATTCGGATAAAGTCCGATTCGGATAAAGTCGCGGTTTTCATGCACACGTGATGCATCACATAAAAAGTCCATAACTGCTTAAAATGGACGTTATCCAAGGTATTTGGTATAGGAACCTCGGATAAAGTCCATTTTTGGACGTTATCCGATGCATCGCCCATTTGATTCGGATAAAGTCCAAAATCGGATAAAGTCCAAACTTGTGGAACGGTGTTTGGACTTTATCTGAGGTTCTACTGTATATTGATAGAATAAATCTAGATCTTACTTGCTTATGGGAGTGGGGGGAGCTAGTAAATAGGCCTGAGTTTTTTAAAAATAAGATGGAATGGGACACTGTTAGAAGGGAGAAATGCAAGGAAAGAGTCACCGTTGGCTAAATATTTCATGATGAAATGCAAAACCCTTTTTATCTGCAAGCTCTCCCCCCGAAACATACACCTATATGAATCAGCACTTAGAGAGTGAGCTATAGCCCCGCAGTAGAAAACCATGCTTTGCATTCTGAAGTTCCCAGTTTTAATCTTGGACCTCTCCAGGTAGACTTGGAAGGGGGCAGGAATCCTGGTGAAGCCAAGGAAAGTTGATGCCATTTAAGAATGGGGAAGCAGTGGCCCTTTTCTAGTGTAGGAATACAGCTTGCATCAGCAGTAGGTGAAAGTTGATGGGAGATTTTTCAAGGGGACCCTCACATCCTCCATGTGCTGTGCGGATCATGGTATAACTTTCAGTCGTTGGGTCTTCTCCTTCTTTCATGTCCCAATCAAACCCTAGACTGGCAAAACGAAGCCACTTTCTTAGCTTTGGCATTGGCCAAACCTACGTCCTTGTCAGCGCATGTTTCTGGCAGTAATCAACAGACCAGTAAATGAGCCAGATTCTGTATCTCTCCGCATCCACACTGTGTGCTCTTGTCCACCAGCAGCACTTGAGCATGTTGGTCTTACATTTAGGCACTCTGACTCTCAGCCTATTCACGGTCCTCCTAGTGACATAAGGGAGGTTGAGTTCATTAGCTTTATCCTTCTTTAATGATGTTCCTTGTCCAGTGAGCTCCTTCCTCCATCTTCTAATTTGGTTTTGCTTAAACTCAAGAATGTTTGTTCTTTCCATAAAGCTCTTCCTGGATCTGAGCCGGTGGACTTGAGGCTCATATCCTTTCAGAGGATGTCGAGGGTTGGGTGCTAAGGTGTGGTGAAGAGCATCTGGAGGGAGAGAGCAAGGTAAGCATGCTAGCTGTGCTTGCTCTCCAACTCCATCACCTGTTGATGTCCTCCTCAAGTGGATGGTGGACCTTCTCCTCCTCCTCTGTGTTGGCTTTGTGTGCAATTTTTTCCCCTCCCACCCCCGCTCTTCCCAAGCTTTCTAACACCTGGTATGAAAGACTCCTCACTGTATTAGCACAACTTCCACATTGAGAGGGCAAGGAAAATGGGGACAGATCTTCCTTGTTCTCCCAACCCAAGAACTTTTTCAATGGCATGGTCCTCTGCCATGTTCCCCAACATCCAGCCTTTGGTGTTCCACAGGAGAACCTTGACGTTCCATCCAAGGAACCTGTTGCCAGAGTAAAACTTCAGCATGCAACATTCATAAAGCAATGTAGACCGATGAGGAAATTATGTCTTACGCACACTGGAATGAGGTTCTCTCCAAATCTACTGCAAGCTACTGACGTAACCTTCATGATTTTAAGATGCTGTACTTTTATTTTATTTTATTTTTGTGATGGTGGTCAGAGGGGAGGGAGGGACGGGAAATGTATCTCTGTAGAAACTTACAAAAAAAATTATGAAGGAACAATACAATTCTACTTATGCCTTTGCTGATTAATATGTGGGCACGTTCGTATGTTAAATGGTCAATCTTGACATTCACAAAAAGCCATGGAGCTAATCTCCTTGATATTTAACACATACTGTGATTAAAAGGTTTTGTTTTGCCTGAATCAAAAGTCTTCTCTTTCCTGCGTGGTTTTTTGACCCCTCATTTCTCAATACCACTCCTAGACTATCACTTTTGGAAGGACAATAAATAAATAAATAAAAGGCAGCTATGGGGGCTGGGGTAGTGGTGGGTTGGGTTGGTTTCCAATATGTTTCCAATGTGCAAACCATTTTAAAGCCATTTCTCAGAGAACGTATATCTACTACACTCAAACTAGATGTTGTTGTTGTTAGAAGCGGTCGCTCCGATGGTAAATGGTGTTTGTTTATCGTTCTTCTCCTCTCTCCATAGCCTGAGAATTCACTTTGCTTTGCGATTGGCCAGGGAGAGGTAAACAAAATCTATGTTTGCCACCTCATTGGTAAGACAGAAATCTCACAGTGCCAAGAGACTGTGTTGCTAAAACAATGTGCCTACTTCCTCTTCTAATGACGTGCTAACTATAATGTCTGTTTTGACCTACCCATTTCAGAAGCCCCATTGAGCATATTGGAGAATAGAAATGTGTGCAAATACCATACCTGTCAACCTTCCCAGATTGGCCGCGATTTCCCGTTTTTCAGTGCCGATTTGCGCCATTTCCTGCCCGGAGCTGCCAAAACCCCGAAATTTGGCAGTAGGGGGAAAGAGGTACTGCACATCCCTTCTGCACAAGTCGCCTTCTACGCATGCGTAGAAGGCTACACATGCGTAGAAGGGTTCTACACAAGCATAAAAGCCTTCTACACATGCGTAGAATGCGGCTTGCGCAAAACCGTTCTGTGCATGTCCCAGATTGTCTGGAGCCGCGGTTGACAGGTATGGCAAATACACTATTTAAACTGGTTTTGTAGCCATTCCCTCTGTGGGGGACCCTGGGAAGTGTAGTTCAGTGGGGCCAGGGGCCACTTTAGACTCTGGATTTAAATATCTTTATAGGGGATGTAGCACTTTTTTTGCCATGTGGTCGGTCATACCAGTTCTGTTTTGGGGTATCTGCCCACTTACAAGAGAGTGGAGGTTCTGGCCGCCCTGAGTTGGGTTCGCCTGATTGGGCAGCATAGAAATTTGAACCATAAATAAATAAAATAAATAAATAAAATATATGTCCCAACAGTTTCAACCTGACAACACCACTAAGTGAAAGCCAATTAGCAACAGGCTTTGATTGGGAGCTTCTCCCAAATAAATCAACATGAAATTTATAAGCCACTTTTTCCTCAGCTATCTCTCACTTGAGGTCTTCAAAATGCAACTTTTTTTATTAAAAAAAATGCCCATTGTCTGCCTACAAAAAAAGATGTAATTTTTCAAGTTTTTTTAAAAAAAATTAAAGTGTATATTATATATAAATATATATATATTGAATGGTTAGCAAGGAGAATAATTTGTTTGTCTGTCCTCAGTTCCACCACCCCATCCTGATTTCCCATTGCCATGCTGTTGTTACAGTCCTTAATATTTGACCTAGGGATCTTTTATTTCTTTTTAGAACTGTATAGTCTTTTTTAATAAATAAATAAAAATCAAATGTACATGTCTGGATTTTCAAATGATGTTTTTAAAACATTGCAGAAGAGAACGGTGCTTGTCCCTTAGCGTCCCGGAGTGTAAATTGCTTCGATCCTGTTTATAAGTAAACCTGACCTGCATGACTCCTGTTTAGCAGTGGTTCTTGTGTCTGTTTGTGAAATTTTTATTAAAAAGAATAAAGAATTCTGTAGATGCACTTATGTATATGTGATTAGGGGTTTGTTTGTTTTTTCTGCTGTTGGTTATGTTTATTTTGTTGTTTATTTTTTTTTGGGGGGGGGTTCCTTTTTAATTTTATTTGTATGTATGTACGTGCGTGGGTTGGGTGTGTTAGGGGCTAGAAGCCTCAAACTGCCAAGGAAAATTTTAAATAAGTGGCAGTTATTAATTAATATGCTATCGCTGTGTTGAGAGGATAAATAATGCGCAAAAAGGCAAACGCGCGAGATTGAGAGAAAGAAAATGTGGAGAATATAATTAAATAAATGGCATTTTTTTCCTCAAAAAAAAATTCACTTTGATGCTTGTGATAAAAAAAGATGACAAATAAATGTATGTGTAGAGAAATGCCTTTTAAAGAAATAATAATTAATAGAAAGTGCTGATTTTTTTTTTAGGTTAATGCTGTAGAATAGGATGTATACCAAATGTAATCTTCCCACAACGGATTTATACATGAGATTGATGCACAATAAACCTGTGTGCTTTTTTTTTAGTGCCCTTTCCCTCTGCATTTTCTTGGGACGGGTTCGAAACAGGGACCCTGATAAGAAATAAAAGCACAATTAATGGTGTTTAGAACAGGTATGGGACAGGTGAAGCCATTCCAGATGTTTTCTTACTTCTAAACTCTATGAACTCTGAACAGCATGGAGCCTATTCATTCACAGCCCGGGGAGCTTATTTCTCCATGATTTGGCACTATGGGGAAAAAAAACACAAATTAGGTTGTAGGTGGGATAAGAAAATGGCTATCAAATGACATCTTCTTCTTCTTCTTCCATAGCTGATTCCAAATATTGGCTATCCTCGTAGCGATAAGCCATGAAGATTGTCCTGAGACTATAATGCAGTGGCCTTCCATCCTTCTGCACGTGACACCCGTACCAGTGATCCAGGTCTGTGAGCCCCTTTCTAGTCCTGAGCATAGCTGTCAAGTATCCCTCATTGGCCGGGGAAACCCCTTATTTTACCCTCTTTCCCGCCGTCATCCCTTATTAATTAGACTGCAATGCCCTATTGCCGCCATTGGAGGGCAGCAAAGGATAAGCATAGCTGTCAAGTATCCCTTATTTGCCAGGAAATTTCCCTTATTTCCAAATCCTAAACTTGACAGGTATGGTCCTGAGCCCATTTGGCACACAAAGTCGTCCTCAGCCCCAGGCCAGCCTTGATGAAGCTGCTGCCCTCCATCAAGATGGATTCAAGTAGGACCATTTAATCCACTTGGGGACCATCATCCTTCCCTGTGGACGTCGCCACCCAAGGCCATTAGTCCTCAGGGTTGTCAGGTTAGTTAACCACCACCTGACACTCACTGTTGTCACTGGTAGTAGGATCTACTCCCATGATGGTGAACCTTGGCACTCCAGCTGTTTTTGAACTTCAATTTCCAGAAGCCTAAGTCCCTTTTCTTAGACTTCACAGCACTTGGGCCTCTGCGAAATGAAGTCCAAGGACAGCAGGAGCACCAAGGTTCACCATCACTGGTCTACTCTATGGCCATAACAGCATAACCTAGCCAGATTGGGAAAGCACCTTCTGGTAGATAAGAATTCATTTTTTCATTGACACTTTGTTCAGAAATGGCCATATATTTTTATAACTACAAGTTCCGGAATCCACAAGTAAGAAGAAGAAAAAGAAATATTCGTTTATTGGACTACAATGTCCAGTATCCGCAAATAAGCATAAGCAATTCTGGGAATTGTATTTTCCTCCCTAGCTGACTGAATACAGTAAAACCTCAACTTACAAATGCCTCGAGTTACATAAAATTCGACTTACATAATGATTTTGTGCTAAAACCATGTGCCCGATTTACATGATTTCCTATGGGTTTGCTTCGAGTTACATAGATTCTTTTTCCTATGGGTTTGCTTCGATTTACATAAAAATTACATTTTTCCTATAGGTTTGCTTTGAGTTACGTAAAAAATTTTTCCTATGGGTTTGTTTTGAGTTACCAAAAAATCCGACTTAAGCAAAAGCCCACGGAACAGACTTTTTTTCGTAAGTAGGGGTTTTACTGTAGTTCAGAAGTTTAGCAATTACACTTCTATACCACGCCATAGCACTTAGTGTACTCTCTGGGTGGTTCACAAGTTAATTAGCATTTTGCTCCCATCATGCTGGGTATTGATTTGACCAACCTTTTTTTATTTATTTTTTATTTATGGATTTATATTCCGCCCTTCTGATGGGGGACACCTTGGAAGGATGAGTCAACCATGAGGATCAAACTCACAACATTTTGTCTGCAGTACAGCAATTTAACCACTTCACCACCAGGGCTCTTAGGCATTTGATTGTGGAGCCAGAGGTTGGGAGTTTGATTCCCCCGCTGTACCTCCAGGGAGAAAAAGCCAACCTGTGTAGCTTTGAGTAAGCTGCACAGTCCCAAGAGCTCCCTCTAGAGGAAAGAAACAGGAAACCCACTTCTGGGCAACTCTCTGTCTCAGGGATTCCCAACCTAAGTCCTGTGGGCCGAATCCGGCTGTGGCGCCATTTCATGTCACCCCCTACCCCTCCAATGGCATCTGAGAATCAAAATGGGCCACCTTTGAAACTGTTGGGACAAAATGGCCACCCCCATTGTGCGGGCAGGGCAATATAGCTGTCCGGCTCTCAAAGCTGACAGAGAGAGTATGACCCGGCCCCTGCCTTGAACAGGTTGGGAAGCCCTGCTCTATCTACAAAACTGTGGAAAGGGTCACTGAAAGTCAGAATTGATTTGACGGCATATAATTATTGATTGTTATAGACACATTTTTCCCTTGGCTGTAGCACTTAATACAGGTCCAGAACAAACATTACAAGGGCAAACAGATGTACCCAAAGCTCTCCCTGTTTCCTTGTCCGCATGCAGATTTTGGCAGCCACTCACACCTTCAGTGGGAATGGAAACAGCGTTCCCCTGAAAACTGAATGAGATAAAGTCATGCTCAGCCCATGGCTACCTAGCAGCTCGCCTGGCTACTCAAAGCCTAGCTAAGCAGACCAGCCTTGCACGTCTGCTTTTTTCATTCTTGCAATCACCCCCAAAACCCAGCAGAGGGCAGGCAAGACCAGTCAAATGGAGGAAGCGCCATCTAGCCCAGAGGTGCCCAAACATTTTGGGCCGCAGGCTGGTCATTTGGTTCAGGGGCCTGGTCACTATGGCCCGGATCCAGCTGCGACACCAATTCATCCAGCTCACAAAGCCCTCGTTGCTCCCGGAAGCGGAAGTAAAACGCACCCATACAGGTGTGTTTTACTTCTGCTTCCGGGAGCAACGAGGGCTTCGTGGGCCAGATGAATTGGCATTGTGGCTGGATAACCACCACCACCACCCGGGCCATAGTTTTGGCACCCCCGGTCTAGCCATTCGTAAAGGCATCTCCAATGTTTTCTGTCCAGTTTTCAAGTCAACCACAAATGATGGTTCTTCTCACCGGCTTCTTACACAGCTCCCTCAGTGGCTTAGTGGTTAAGGAGCTGAACATACTGGAAGGTCGGGCTTCGATACCCAAGAGCTGCACTTTGGGACATGAAAAGAGTCTCATTAGAACATCCCCTAAAAATTCTTTCAACCCAGAGTAATCTGTGACACAAAATTATTATACTGGAGTCTTACCTGGGACAAGATTTGCTTTGCTGGCCCAGACTATGACTGACATTGGCAATGGGTCAACATGGCCACTGTGGCTCCTGAAATCACCATAGACCGGCAGCCTGGCATACAGGTGAAACTCGGAAAATTAGAATACAGTAATACCTCATGCAAAGACCGCTTCGTACAACATCGAATTCATACAACATCGCCTAATTCCTTGGAAAAAGTTGCCTCATACAAAGTTGCTGAGACTTTGTATGAGGCATTGGGGTTTTTCCGAGGTTGCATTGTGCCTGGGCATTAAAAAAGGTAGGACACATGTGTGCATTGCTCTTGTGGGTTTTGCACAAGGCAAAGAGTGTTTAGGAGTAATTTTGAGCGCGATTTTGGATTTTTATTTTTTTATTTTTTTCGTCAGAATTTTTAGAAGCATTCCTGGGATTTTTGCAGCATTTTTCAGGTTCTTGGACAATCAGGGTTGTTTGACATGTTTTTGCAATGTATTTAGCCATTAGACAATGATTTCTTAAAATTTCCTATCTGTTTCCTTGACTTTGCCCTGAAGTCTGTGCTGTTACAGTACAATGTATCTCTATGGAAACGATGTTGTACGAGGCATCGCGGCAAGGATTTGGACGTTGTATGAGGCATCGCGGCTAGGATTTTGCATGCCTCATACAAAGTCCAAACGTGTGGAACCAAGTTTGGACGTTGTATGAGGAGGTATCACTTGTATCATGCAAATGTTCATTCATTTCACTTTAAAAGGTGAAACAAATAGATGAGATAGAGTCACTCCATGCAAAGCGAGAGATGTCATGCCTTAATTTGTTATAATTGTGATGATCATGGCGTACAGCGTACATGAGATTATGTGTTGATTATGGGGTACATGAGATTGGAGTGTTGGGGTTTCATAAGCTGTGAGCCATAAGCATCAATATTATAACAGAGTAAGGCTTGAACTATCTCGCTTTGCGTGTAATGAGTCTATCTCATATATTTGTTTCACCTTTTAAGTTGCATTGTTTCACCTTTTAAGTTGAACATTTGCAACGAGGTTCTAATTTCCGAGTTTCACCTGTACTTCTTCCCTCTTCCGTGTCCAGATCGCACTTTTAAACTGCCAAAATGATTGCACCTACCTAAAGGTACTGCAGTGGCTCAAGTGGCTAGGGCACTGACTGTGAGGCGGAAGTACTGCAGGATGGCGTGAGCTCCTGTCTTTGTCCCAGCTCCTGCCAACCTAGCAGTTCGAAAGCAAGACATTGCAAGTAGATAAATAGGGACCACTTTGGTGGGAAGGTAACAGTGTTCCGTGCGCGTCTAGTCACGCCTGACACACGACCACGGAAACTTCTGCAGAAGCAGACAGCACTGGCTCTTCGGCTTTGAAACAGAGATGAACACTGCACCCTAGAGTCGGATACGACTGGCTTTCAAGCAAGGGAAACCTTTACCTTCACCTTTCACCTAAAGCATCAGCCGGACAGGGGTGGAAAAGCGCTCTGTCCCTTTAATCGTCATCGGAGAGGGAGACTGCCTGCACTTTCCATCTGGAAGGACCGGTTTTTGCGCACCTGGGTTTTTACGCGCAAAAGCACGCAAGCATTTGTGGGCTAGCCTGGACCCTAGTCGGCCCAGAAATGAAGCGGGGGTGAAAAGCCCCTCGACGGTGAAGCCCCCAGAGCTCCGAAAACAGGGGGGGGCAAAAAGGGGGGGCATTCGGGCGCTTGGATCCGATATCCTCGAGGAACAAGAGGTTGAGCTTTCCAAAAAAAAGGAAGACGGCGACGCTTTGCAAACGGGTTGTTTTGCTGGGAAGCCGACATTGGCCGCGCCACGCTCTGGTTCCTCCCCAGGTTGTCCTACCTGCTCCTCCTCTTCCCCATAGAAGAGTCTCAAGGGGGGGGGCTGTGGGCTCTTTAGGATCCGTGTAGAGCACCTCGCCCTCGTTATTACGCATATGAGGAGAAACCACCAGCTCCACAATGAAGACGCGCAGCTGAGCCAGCTTGGAAACCAGCCGGGGAGAGAGAGAGAGAGAAGCCACCCCACAGGTAAGAAAAACACACTGAAACTCAGCATTTTTCTGCTTTTTGAGTTGGCTTAAAAGGAGGACTGCAGTGGCTCAAGTGGCTAAGACGCTGACTGGGAGGCGGAAGGTCAGTAGTTCAATTCCCGAGTACTGCAGGATGGCGTGAGCTCCCGTCTTTGTCCCAGCTCCTGCCAACCTAGCAGCTCGAAAGCAAGACATTACAAGTAGATCAATAGGGACCACTTCGGTGGGAAAGGTAAACAGCGTTCCGTGCGCTCCGGTAGTCGTGCCTGCCACATGACCCACGGAAACGTCTGCAGCAGCAGGCAACACTGGCTCTTCGGCTTTGAAACAGAGATGAGCACTGCGCCCTAGAGCCGGATACGACTGGCTTTCGAGCAAGGGAAACCTTTAAAAGGAGGGGTGTGGTGGCTCAAGTGGTTAAGACGCTGAACTCGCTGACTTTGGAAGGTCGGAGTTTCGATTCCCGGGTACTGCGTGACGGCGTGAGCTCCCGTCTCTGCGCCCCCAGCTCCTGCCAACTTAGCAGCGCGAAAGCAAGAAGTTGCAAGTAAATAAATAGGGACCACTTCGGTGAGAAAAGGTAAACAGCGTTCCGTGCACGCCGGTGTCTAGTCATGCCTGCCTCATGACCATGAAACGTCTGCAGAAGCAGAGCACACTGGCTCTTTGACTATAAACAGAGAAGGTGGAGGTGGTGGTAGTGGTGGTCGTGATGAATAATAATAATAATAATAATAATAATAATAATAATAATAATAATAATAATAATAATAATAATAATAATAATAATAATAATAATAATAATAATAATATTTGACTTGTATGCCACCCCACTGGCAAAGTGACTCTGGGCGACTAACAAAGAAACAAAATAGCGCAATGACATGGTATCACATTTCCAAAAAAAAATCAGAAACATTTCAAAAAATATCATAATTACAAAATATCCAATGATCATAATGCAAAACACTTCAAAAATAATAACACAGAAAAACATCACAAACTCAACACCACCAATGGTGTCCACTTCCCTCTAGGCCGGTTGGCCGAGGAGGCGTCCGGAGGTGGCGGTAGCGATGATGAGCACTGAACCCTAGAGTTGGATACGATTGGCTTTCTAGCAAGAGCAGCTTTTGCCTTTACCTTTAAAAGGAGGGGACTGTCAGATGGGAATGCTTGCCTAGTGGTTAGCTTGCTTGCCTGAAGCTCTGGGGTCTGCCTGTCTGCCAGGGGTGGGGGTTCTTTTTAATGCCAGCAGCCAAGAAAAGGGGCCCTTGAGAAAATTCCTGCCAACCTAGCAGTTCGAAAGCAAGACATTGCAAGTAGATAAATAGGGACCACTTCGGTGGGAAGGTAACAGCATTCCGTGTGCTCCGGTGTCTAGTCATGCCTGCCACATGACCACGGAAACGTCTGCAGAAGCAGACAGCGCTGGCTCTTCGGCTTAGAAACAGAGATGAGCACTGCACCCTAGAGTGGGATACGGCTGGCTTTCGAGCAAGGGAAACCTTTACCTTTTTTAGAAAGAAAATGGAAGGTAGGGGGAGAGAGAGAGAACCGGAAAAGCTTGCCCAGGTGTTCTCACTTCGCGGGCGCCTCCCCATCAGGTGGGGAAACTTTGGCACTGCCTCTCCGGTCTTTTTGTTTGTGCCAGATTTGCTTCCAAACAGCAGCAAAGTCAACTAACTCTGCCTGGTTATTTTCCTCCTCCTGTCACCTCTTCCGACCCTTCCTGCTACCACCGGTGCCGAAGCCAATCCGGAGGTCAGTGGTTATGTTGCCCCACAGGGATCCAGGGACTCATCCTGGTGCACCC
This sequence comes from Bradypodion pumilum, assembly GCA_035047305.1. Taxonomy (NCBI): domain Eukaryota; kingdom Metazoa; phylum Chordata; class Lepidosauria; order Squamata; family Chamaeleonidae; genus Bradypodion; species Bradypodion pumilum. Next base: position 7,938,986 of record JAWDJD010000016.1, on the reverse strand, counting down.
CAGAGGCAGGCAGAGGTAATGGGAATGTATGGAATTTCTCCCCACAACACCCCCCCCCCATGGGTGCCCCCATCTAGAGTTGCCATAATTCTCTCCCACAAAACCGGGACAGACGCATACTTGACAAAAATGGGCAGGTTGCCTACAAAATAGAATTTTTAAAAAACCAAAGGTAATATAATGGCAGCTATAAAACACTTTCACATTAAATATATCAATACATAAATGTATGTATTTGCAACAGTTCATTCTTACCGTAAAGAGGATCTGTTGTACTTCTGAGAAGTCGCATTGTGCTCAACTCTTAACATCGCATTGTGCTCAACTCTTAACATCCTCAGTTCCAGGAAACACATTTGTGGTCACACTTATCGGGCGGTGGTGTGAGGTGAGGACGTTAAGATTTGTCTCCAGGTATGCTCCAATTCCAATGTGGTAGGAAATTGCTCGTTTGATGGTGAGAGTTTGAATTTATTTTAAACTTACAATCGGTAAGTTTTAAAAATCTGGGACTTGAGCATGATTTTTATTGAACTGGCCGGGGCAATTTCTCCAACCTTGAATCCGGGACAATCCTGGTTTTCCGGGAGATATGGCAACCCTACCCCCATCACTGCTTGACCACCGCCCTCCCAAGGTGCCCAGCACACCCCTGGCAGAGGTGGGCGCTGGGGCACGTTTGGAGAGGAGCACAGGTGGTGGGAACGGGACTGCAGTGGCTCAAGTGGCTAAGACGCTGACTGGAAGGCAGGAGGTCAGCAGTTCGATAGCCGAGTACTGCAGGACGGAATGAGCACCCGTCTCTGTCCCAGCTCCTGCCAACCTAGCAGTTTGAAAGCAAGAAATTGCAAATAGATAAATAGGGACCACTTTGGTGGAGAAAATACCTTGACCCCGTTAAGGGGTCGGTTTGTGGTTGTTGGTTTTTTTTAATTTAACCCCTTCACTCCCCCATGGAGAGGTTTCTTTTTTGACTTGGAAAGTTTTGTGGTTCAGCTTTGTTGATGTTTGCTTTGGAACGCAGCCAAGGTGCTTTGAGTAAAGTTGGCTTTCCAGTTGTCTTGCCTATAGACTGCCTGATTTGCATAGGCTTCCTTCTTGTGCCGTATCACGACATTGAGCTTGTATGGGGTCTGGAATGTTTTGAAATGTGAATGAAGCATTGAATTAGCAGGGAAAAAACCAATGTACGTGGTAGAAAGCTATGTGGTTGAACTGGGGTACCTGGGATAGCCAGGTGTTCAGGTGTAGTTCAGTGGGGTTTACATCAGACATAAGGGATGACATGGTGGCTTAAGGGTTAAGATGCTGAGCTTGATGACCAGAAGACCAGCAGTTCGAGATCCGAGTATTGTGTGATGGAGTGAACTCCCATCATCTGTCCTAGCTCTTGCCAGGCTAGCAGTTCAAACGCAAGAAATTGCAAGTAGACAAATAGATACCACTTAGGCAGGAAATGTAACAGTGTTCCACGCACTCTGGTGTCATGCCTGTCACGTGGCCACAGAAGCGTTGGCAGCTGCAGACAGTGCTGGTTCTTTGGCTCTTAATGGAGATGAACACCGATCCCTAGAGCTGGGCATGACTGGCTTCCAAGCAAGGGAGACTTTGAGCTTTATTGGGCATAGTTGGGACTGGATCGCTGATGTGTACTGAAATGCGAATGAGGAAACACCACCTTTGCCAGGAAATCAGTGGGCAATGGTAGGAAGCCTATACTTGCCCTCAGTCTTTCCATCTGCAGCACAAGTGCTGATGATTTAGACTGACGTGGAGTTATTTGCAAGAGGCTGCAAACATAAGATCCTATCTAGTCAGTGCTATTTAATGCTGTCCAAGTCGCCACTCATAAGTTCATGTCAGAAATTATTCTGGAATGAAAGGATTTTTTTATTTTTTTATTTTGCTGGAGAAACTCTGCTCAGGGGACATCCGAATGAGGCTCCTTTCATGCCCTCAAGATCTTTTCCCCACCCAAGTGGTCCCTATTTATCGAATTGTATTTTTCTTGCTTTCGAACTGCTACGTTGGCAGGAGCTGGGACAGAGACGGGCACTCAAACCGTCATGCAGTACCCGGGTTTCAACTATTGCCAACCTTGCAGCTAACAAGGCAAGCTTCAGAGCTACGGAGCCACCTAAGCCACAACTGACTTATAGGGACCTTGAATAGGAATTTTCAAAGCAAGTGAAATATTATATTTAAAGAATGGTTGACCCATTTCCACATCCCTGGAGAGTTTCCATAGTAGAATCAGGACTCTTGAGTCCTAGTCTATTGGTCCATCCACCACACCACCCCAGAAAGTGTGATAGGTTTCCCTTGCTCGAAAGCTAGTCATATCCGACTCTAGGGTTCAGTGCTCATCTCTGTTTCAAAGCCGAAGAGCTAGCGCTGTCTGCTTCTGCAGACGTTTCCGGGGTCATGTGGCAGGCATGACTAGACACCGGAGCGCACAGAGCACTGTTACCTTCCTACCAAAGTGGTCCCTATTTATCTACTTGCAATGTCTTGCTTTCGAACTGCTAGGTTGGCAGGAGCTGGGACAAAGACAGGTGCTCATTCTGTCCTGCAGTCCTCGGGAATCGAACTGCTGACCTTCCACCTCCCGGTCAGCGTCTTAGCCACTTGAGCCACTGCAGTCCCATAGAAAGTGTGATACAACTGGATAAATAAGAAAATAAAGTTAACTTTGCTGGCTTATGAAGTGTGGGGTGGGGCGGCGGTCCCTAATTTCTTATTTCATTATTACAACTAAATCCAATGCTATTTTTAGTTGCACAAAAAAAATCAGTAGTTTTCTTCTTTCTTTCGGGTAATGGGGTGGCTCAAGTGGTTAAGACGCCGAACCTGATGACTGGAAGGTCGGAGTCTGATTCCCGGGTACTGCGTGACGGAGTGAGCTCCCGTCTCTCTGCCAGTTCCTGCCAACCTAGCAGTTTGAAAGCAAGAAATTCCAAGTAGATAAACAGGGTGGGAAGGGAAACAGCATTCCATGTTTAGCCATGCCTGCCACATGTCCATGGAAATATCTGCCGATGCAATAGATGCAATAGATCTAATGAAAACAAGGCCAAAGTCTCAGGATTTATTTTTTTAAAATGTATCACATCAAATACTAATTGCATTCCTCCTCTTAACTCTGAGCAGATATGCTCCTTTTAATGTAATATAAAATATAAGACGCTGACTGGGAAGCGGAAGGTCAGCAGCTCGATTCCCGAGTACTGCAGGACAGAAATGAGCTCCCGTCTTTGTCCCAGCTCCTGCCAACCTAGCAATTCGAAAGCAAGAAATTGCAAGTAGATAAATAGGGACCACTTCAGTGGGAAGGAAACAGCGTTCCATGCGCTCCCGTGTCTAGTCATGCCTGCCACATGACCACGGAATCGTCTGTAGAAGCAGACAGCGCTAGCTCTTCTGCTTAGAAACAGAGATGAGCACTGCACCCTAGAGTCGGATACGACTGGCTTTCGAGCAAGGGAAACCTTTACCTACCGAGTTATATTGTTCCTGGGGTAATCTTCATGGCTGATTTCCATGAAATTAGCCAATATTTGGAATTGGATATGGCCCAAGAAGGAGGCGGAGCGGATGATGATGATGATTTGATGTCAGAGATTACTCAGGGCTGAAAGGATTTTTGCTGGAGAAACTCCGCTCAGGGACCCTGAATGGGGCTCCATTCATGGTCCCCAAGTGCAGCCCTTGGGTATGGAAACCTGACTTCCCAGTCTCCAATCTCAGCATCTTAACCACTAAGCCACTGGGGAAGAAGAGGATGCCTATTGTCCTGCAGAGCCCTTGAGGGCAGCTTGGTCTTGAATGGGTAGTTAAGAGCCATTCGCTTTGCAAAAGAGCTGCTCCTCTTTTGTTGATATGGAGCAGTCCAACTGCCTTTAGGGGATGGCAGTCTAGTTGTGGAATGCAGTTCCCCAAAGATAATATCTTGAACCTCAAGGCTTCCTATATTCCTAGGCTTTCTTCTAATCCTACAATCTTTTTGTGCCTTAAAAGACTTATTCCTCCATTCTCTAATTCCATGGTCAAAAAGAATGCAGAAAATCCCTTTCCCGAAGGGCTTTTTTTGCAGAGTTTTGGGAAAGATTTTGCGCTTTGGGTGTCTTTGCAAACTTTGGGGTTCTTATGAATATGGAGATGTCTTTCATTAATGTTTCTGTTTTAATTGCATGGGGACCATGGTGGTTTAGTGGCTGAGACGCTGAGACGCTGAACTTGACGGCTAGAGGGGTCAGCAGTTTGAGATCCAAGTGTTGCACGACAGAGTGAACTTCTGTCTCTGCCCCAGCTCCTGCCAATCTAGCCGACCAAAAGCAAAAAAAAAATTGCAAGTAGATAAATAAGGACCACTTCGGTGGGAAGGTAAACAGCATTCTGTGCACTCCAGCATCTAGTCCTGTCTGCCACGTGTCCACAGAATTGCCTGCAGACACAGACAGCACTGGCTCTTTGGCTGTAAACAGAGATGAGCACTGAACCCTAGAGTCAGATACAACTGGCTTTAATTACATAGGCTTGCAAACACAATGAAAGTCTGCCCATAGCTTCCATAGCTATAGTATGTCATGCCTTAATTCGTTATGATTGTGATGATCATGCGTACAGCATACATGAGATTATGTGATGGTTATGGGGTACATGAGATTGGGGATTGGTTGGGGTTTTCATAAGCTGTAAGCCATAAACATCAATATTATAACAAAGCAAGGCTTGAACTATCTCGCTATGCATGTAATGAGTCTTTATCTCATCTTTTAAGTTGCATTACTGAACTGAATGAACATTTGCACAATATTCTAATTTTCTGAGTTTCACCTGTATGTGCGATAATCAGATGGCACGAATAAATATTAAATCCAAACAAAGCCAGAAACCAACAGGGAAAAACAGTGTGCCCTTATTAAAACAGCATGTGTGTTCTCCTTTATCCCCATTTAATGCTCTCAAAGTTCTTTTACAGCCCTTGAGGTTTGCTATGCTCGATAAAGGGATTTTTTTAAAAAGAAGGAATTTTTTTGCGACTTTTAGGAATGCAAACTAAGCACATTCTTTTGTGTCTGACAGGCAAGCCAAGCCAAATTGCACAAGGGATGGGTCCCTTTGGAGTCTAGGATTGTTTGATCCCCTGCCAATTAATTAATTAATAGTAATTACACTTGTATACTGCCCCTTAGTGCTTAGCGCAATCTATGGGCAGTTCACAAGGTAATTAAGCATTCCCCCCCCCCCCCAACATGCTGGGTACTCAAATTCAATTTTATTTATTTACAGTCCATGACCAGCATCACAAAAGCATAAATGCCACATCCTAAGCTAGTGGCTCAAGTGGCTAAGATGCTGACTGGGAGGCGGAAGGTCAGCAGTTCGATTCCCGAGTACTGCAGGACGGAATGAGCTCCCATCTTCATCCCAGCTCCTGCCATCCTAGCAGTTCGAAAGCAAGACATTGCAAGCAGATAAATAGGGACCACTTCGGTGGGAAGAAAACAGCGTTCCGTGTGCTCCGGTGTCTAGTCATGCCTGCCACATGACCACGGAAACGTCTGCAGCAGCAGACAGCGCTGGCTCTTCGGCTTTGAAACAGAGATGAGCACTGCACCCTAGAGTCGGATACGACTGGCTTTCGAGCAAGGGAAACCTTTACCTTAAGCAAGCCTGGACAGAGGTAATAAAAGGAAACTACTACTAAAAACCTACTGGGAATTGACATACAACAGCAGGCTGCCTATCTAAAAAAACAAGATTACTAAAACCCCTCAATAATTAATAAAACCTAATGCTGTGAAGATAAAATGCTAATATTTACAAGGAAAGAAGAGGGGTAGCCTCACTACAAGGATATAATATGCTCTCTGCTGGAGTAGTAATTTACTAAAACACAGTAAATTATAGCCAAATCAATAATGACAAGGGTGAAGAGGAAAACTAATAAGGTAGTATATATCAGGTGCTCAGTAATCTCAATAAACTATAAAGCAACACTAGACTTAACCTAAAGATGCAGGACAGGTTCTAACCATTGTGCCTTGATTGAAGTTTACAAAATCATGCGCGGTGTGGACAAAGTAGATAAGGAAAAACTGTGTTCCCTCTCGCATAACACTAGAACTAGGGGACACTCCATGAAACTTTTGGGTACGAGTTCTCAAACAAATAAGAGAAAGTACTTTTTCACCTAGAGGTCTATGGAACTCCCTGCCAGAAGAAGTGGTGATAGCTGTCAGTCTTGACAGCTTTAAGAAAGGATTAGACAAGTTCATGGAGGACAAGGCTATCAATGGCTATAATTATGGCTACCTAAGGACAACCTCCGGGTTGGAGAGATAGGCAGGATATCTCTCAATATCATTACCAGGGAATCCTAAGCAGGTGAGGGCATCTCCTTGGGAATAATACCCTGAAGGAAATGGTGAGCCACTGTGTGAGACACAATGCTGGACTGGATGGGCTCCTGTGGCCTGTTCCAGCAAGGCAATTCTTATGTTCTTATGACTTGCTACTTAGCAGCCGACGTATCCTGCGAGCCTTCATACACAAACCCGCCACTTTGCGTGTGATGGCAAAACTACTGTCCTGGAGTAGGAAAGAAACTTGTTGGGCAGGCCATTTTCCTGTGCATTGGCGCAGCCGAGGGGTTATTAAATTCTGCATGGGTGTCCCTATAGAATGAGTAAAAAAGGAGAACATGCTCAATCAATTCAACATCCCCACCACCACATGGACATAATCGTTCCAAATAGGGTGTCCCATTATATCTGCCCTCAAGGGCAGCTGAAGGCATACAGCCAGCAACTCAACGCCGAGTGTCAGGCGGCTGTTAACTAACCTGACTCCCTAAAGGGGCCAATGGCTACGGGCAGAGGAGCACCTTTAGGTGGGGTGATGGACCCCCTCAGTGGAGGAAATGCTACTTGAAACCATCACATTGGGCCCAATGACAAAATGAGCAGAGGAGGAACCACTTCACTATTCTGATTCTCAACGGTCATGGAGGTGGAAGCAGCCATGCCAGATGGACTGGCTGTGAAGGCGCACCTTGTACATATCCTCAAGGCTGTGGCAGTCCATTGCAATCCAGGTGTTAAATCCTGCAAGTCTTGTTTCATACGTGCCACAGGAGGTGGCTCCAGTGTGTGGGTCACTTCATGGCAAGCTGGGATCCACCTTAAACAAATTCATGCAAATGGCATTTTTCATGTTATAGTTTTCAGGGGGGAAATGTATACTCGGACACGAGTTGCAGCCAACAATGATGGCATCCTGTGTCAATAAAGCAAGGCTACTAGTTGTATTCCGGAGGAGGTTGTGTTGTGTTGCTCAACCTGGAAAGGGTCTTCCTTGTTCAAAAACCAGTCGTATTCGACTATTGGCTCGGTGCTCCTCTCCATTTACTGTATCTGTGAATGTTTCCATTGGCATGTGGCAGACATGGTTAGACACGGAATGCTGTTACCTTTCCCGCTGAAGCAGTGGCTGTTTATCCACTTGCAATTTCTTGCTTTTGCACTGCTAGGTTGGCAGGAGCTGGGACAGAGATCGGGTCTCACTGTCATCCATCACTTGGGTCTTGAACTGCTGACCTTCCAGTTGCCAAGCTCAGCCTCTTAACCACTAGGCCACCAGAGACCCATTGCTCAACCTGGTAAGAAACATACCTTGTCAAGTATCCTGTATTGGCCAGAAAATCCCGTATTCCACCCCTCTATCCCGGTCCTTCCCATGGCCATCCCATATTTGAACAGCCAGAAAAGGGATTATTGCGCATGTGAGCCCATCAGAGGAAGTGGTGCGCATGCACAAAGGGGTTACTGCAGCAGTGTGCATGTGCAAACGGGTCACTGCACATACTCAGTAATCCCTTCATGCATGTGAACTGCTGCAGTAAGCCCTTTGTGCATGCGCACCACTATCAGACGCAGCTGCTTCCTGTTTTTTCACCGCTGCAAGTTGACAGGTATGGTAAGAACAATATGTCAGCGGAAGCAAAGGCTGGCTGAGAATAACATAGGCAGCCCATGTTGGAGAAATGGCTCAGTGGTTAAGAAACTCGCCTTGTTAGCTGGAAGGCCAACAAGTCAGCATTTCGAGGCCCGGGTACTGCATGATAGATTGAGTGCCCATCCTTGTCCCAGTTTGCCAACCTAGCAGTTTAAAAGCAAGAAATTGCAAGTAGATAAATAGGGACCACTTCGGTGGGAAAAGATCTTGGGGACATGAAAGGAGCCTCATTCAGGCATCTCCAAAGTGGAATTTCTCCAGCAAAAATCCATTCAACACAGAATAATTTCTGACACGAGATTATTATAATTATCAGAAACGATAAGAATTGTATTTTAACAAGGTTGGGCAACCAAGCTCAATCTCCTCCGTCTAAGGTAGGAAAACTACCTAAAAGAACAGTGTAGAGACATGGAGGAAAACAACAAAATAGGCAGAACCAGAGATCTCTTCAAAAAAATCGGCGAAATCAAGGGAACATTTAAAGCAAAAATGACCATGATAAGGGACAAAGACGGAAAGGAGCTAGCTGATGCAGAAGAAATTAAGAAAAGATGGAAAGAGTACACAGAGGAACTCTACAAAAAGGACCTCAACACTCCTGTTAATCACAATGATGAAGAAATTGAACTTGAGCCAGACATCCTGGAGAGCGAAGTCATAAAGGCCCTAAAGAGCACTGCAAACAACAAAGCTAGTGGAGATGATGGTATCCCAGTTGAATTCTTCAAAGCGCTAAAAGATGATGGCGTCAAATTACTGCATTCAATATGCCAGCAGATTTGGAAAACAAAACAGTGGCCACAGGATTGGAAAAGATCAGTATACGTCCCAATCCCAAAAAAGGGCAATGCCAAAGAATGTTCAAATTATCGAACAATCGCGCTCATCCCACACGCCAGCAAGGTGATGCTCAAGATAATACAGGATAGACTTCAGCAACATGTGGAGAGAGAATTACCAGAGGTGCAGGCTGGTTTCAGAAGAGGCAGGGGGACTAGAGACCACATTGCCAACATACGCTGGATCATGGAGAAAACAAAGGAATACCAGAAACAAGTTTACTTTTGTTTTATTGACTACACTAAGGCATTTGACTGTGTGGACCACAACAAGATGTGGCAAGTAATTAAAGAGATGGGAATTCCAGAGCACCTCATATGCCTCATGAGAAATCTGTACATGAACCAAGAAGCAACAGTTAGGACAGAACATGGAATGACAGAGTGGTTTGGAATAGGAAAAGGAGTAAGACAAGGCTGCATTTTGTCACCATGCTTATTCAACCTATACACAGAGCACATAATGCGCAGTGCAGGGATGGAGGAATCACAATATGGGATTAAAATCGCTGGGAGAAACATAAACAATCTGAGATATGCAGACGATACCACCCTAATGGCAGAAAGTGAGGAAGACCTAAAGAATCTCTTGATTGGGCTGAAGGAGGAGAGTGCAAAAGCTGGCCTGAGACTCAATATCAAGAAAACCAAGATAATGGCAACAGGCCCCATCAGTTCCTGGGAAATAGATGGGGAAGAAGTAGAAGCAGTGACAGATTTTACTTTCTTAGGATCAAAGATCACTGCAGATGGGGATTGTAGCCATGAAATAAAAAGGCGACTGATTCTTGGGAGACAAGCGATGAGAAACCTGGGGAACATAGTCAAAAGCAGAGACATCACATTGCAAACAAAAATTAGAATAGTCAAAGCAATGGTTTTCCCAGTAGTAATGTATGGATGTGAGAGCTGGACAATTAGGAAGGCTGAACGCAGAAGAATAGATGCCTTTGAAATGTGGTGTTGGAGGAGGGTTTTGAGAGTCCCCTGGACAGCGAGGAGAACAAATAGGTCAATCTTAGAAGAAATTAACCCTGACTGCTCATTGGAAGGGCAAATAGTAAAGATGAAGCTAAAGTACTTTGGACATCAAATGAGAAGGGAGGATTCACTTGAGAAGGCATTGATGTTGGGAAAGGTGGAGGGCAAAAGAAGAAGGGGGAGGCCAAGGATGAGATGGCTAGATGGCATTGTAGACACAATGGGCACAGAGCTGGGAGGGCTGAAGGGGATGGTGGAGGACAGAGGCGCCTGGAGGAAAATGGTCCATGGGGTCGCAAAGGGTCGGAGTCGACTGTGCGACTGAACAACAAAAATGTTGACCTACGGTTCCCAAAAGCCTTCGCCAGCATAGCCATGTGGATCAGAGATGATGGGAATTAGGTAAAGGTAAAGGTTTCCCTTTCTTGAAAGCCAGTCATATCTGACTCTAGGGTTCAGTGCTCATCTCCGTTTCAAAGCCGAAGAGCCAGCGCTGTCTGCCTCTGCAGACATTTCCGTGGTCACCTGTCAGGCATGACTAGACACCAGAGCGCACAGAACGCTGTTACCTTCCCACCGAAGTGGTCCCTATTTATCTACTTGCAATTTCTTGCTTTCAAACTGCTAGGTTGGCAGGAGCTGGGACAGAGACGGGAGCTCATTCCGTCCTGCAGTACCCGGGAATCGAACCGCCAACCTTCCACCTCCCAGTCCACATCTTAGCCACTCGAGCTAAGATGCAAAATCTGGAGGACCTGAGTTCCGGTCTCTGACCTGTTCACTTTGCCTGTTGGCCATGCCCTCCACCAATGTACTCCATCCCATCATCCCTCAACCTTTGTACAGTATATGTTTTCCCTTTTTGAACTGGTATTTCACCTTCTGTGACTTCCTGGTTAACCACCAGGGAGGTGTTTTATACTCGCACATTTTCAGACAAATTGCTGCCAGCTCAGTAGTTTTAGCTGCCTGAGGTTGGGAGTTCGATTCCCTGCTGCACCTCCTGGTCAAGGGCTGGACTTGATGATCTCTAACATCTCTTCCAGCTCTAGACCTATTTCTGTAATGCAGCATTTCCCAACCTTTGGTTTTTGGACTTCAATTCCCAGAAGCCTAAGTCAATTCCCCAGAGCACTGATCAGCCAATGTATTGACTTATGCTCCTGGGAATTGAAATCCCCCTTTGTGGCCTGGGCCCCACATTGGGAACCACTGCTGTAATGTTACTATGAGAGCAATATCAATTATATACCGACCCATAGTACTTAGTGCACTCTGTGGGCGGTTCACAAGTTAGTTAGCATTTTGCCCCCCAACATGCTGGGTCCTCATTTTATCGACTTTGCAGAATGGAAGGCTAGCGTCAACCTTGAGCCCTGGTCAGAATTGAACTCACAATGTTCTGGCTGCAATACAGCAGTTTAACCACTGTGTCACCGGGGCTCCTAGTAATGTTTTGCTGCAACGGAAATAAAGTCTAATGGTTCCAATTTTCCAAAGGTCCATGTGGCACTAGTTTTGCGCCAGACCTTGAGCTCTGCAGTTCGGATGTGTGGGAAAAGATCAGAGAACAATTCAGGGTCTGAGGAAAGCTTTAGAAACTAATCAGACCGGTTGGACGGCTAGTGTCTTGGGCAGGCACAAACCTGTGGGCGTAGGATGATTGCTGCTTTTTACAGTCTTTGTTGACTCTCCTCCTCTCCTTTGGGAGAATAGTACAGTAATACCCTGGATAACGCTAAAACTTGGTTCCACGAGTCTTAGCGTTATCTGATTTTTAGCGTTATGCAATACATTTCTCGCACACCGTTAAAACCCCCCTGCTTCCTTTGGGGTAAGCCAGGGATGAGTGCGCCCATGCGCATTCACCGAAACCAAGCCGGGGATCAGACGCTGTGATCCCCGGGTTGGTTTGGGGAAACTGCTCAGACCACCCATTTCCTTGGGGTGAGAGGGCACGCGCGGGCGCTCATCCCAAGAAAACTGGCCGTCTGACGCTCAGATTGTCAGTAAAGTGACAATATGTATTGTTTGTTTGTTTGTTTGTTTGTTTGTTTGCTGCAAGGAAGACGTTGCAGAATCCTGGCTTCCCATGTTCATGAACAGAGATCCTGATGTAACCCTCTTTGTAATTATCTTCCTAGGGTTCCTGAGACTGCTCCCCGACTTCTGTAGTTGGTCGAGACCACCAGCATGTCCCAACGGCATTCATCTCCCTCTTTGGGGGACAAGACCCTCCTCCTTACCTCGGATTTCCACCTCGCAAGCAACGGTGTCTCCCCGCATGGGAAATGTAGCTCTTTGGGTGCACTGGACAGCCCTACCTTTGTGGCTGAGTGCTCACCAACCCATGCCATGCCCCGCCGGATCGTCCTCAGCACGGAAAGCCCTGCCGCCCTCAAGCTTGGCACTCAACAGGTCATTCCCAAGAGCTTGGCCGAGGGTCCCCGGGGAAAGCCCATGCGACACCAGAGCTTCACGATGGGCCCCGTAAGCAAGGAGGTGACTGGACATGACTCCAAACGCCTGTCAACACCCACCATTTCATTTGAGGAGGTGGACCTTGAAGAGTTGGGCGGAGGGATCCTGAAGCGTAACCTGCGCAACATGTCATACAGGGCGGCGATTAAGGGCTTGGGGAATAGTGAGGAGCTGCCTAAGGCCATTGGCAGCCTGAAGCCAGTGTCGGAAGAAGCCATCGCCCAAGGGGCTCGTAGCCCTGGGCGGAACAAGGTAAGATATCAAGACCATTGAAGGGCTTTTGAACCATTTTAAGAAGCCAGGATAACGATGGGCTATTGCTATTCTAGACTACGGTGGCTTAGTGATTAAGACACTGAATTGACGATTGGAAGGTTGGGAGGTCAGCAGGTCAAGTCTGCTGCACTATGGAGTTTGCTCCTGTCACCTGTCCTATCTCTTACCAACCAAGCACTTTGTAAGCAAATAAATAAATAATGCAAGTACATAAATAGGTAATGCTCCAGCAAGGAAAGTAACAGTGTTCTGTGCACTCTGGCAGGACCTATTCATACCTGCCACATGATCATGGAAATATCTGAATTCGCAGACAGCGCTGGCTCTTTGGTTATAAACGGAGATGGGCACCAGCTTTACCTTTAAGCACCATAAGATGTGATATCTCAGTTGGCAAAACCATGGCTTGTGATGAGTCAGGTCACTGGGGTTGCTGTCTCTTACTTACAAATATATACAGCAGGCCGCTGCATTTGCTTTCCTTTAAGGCAGGCGTTCGCAACCTTTGGCCCACGGGCCAGCCCCAACCCGCAGCACCATTTCATGTGGCCCCTCTCAATGGCACCACTGGAAGCTGACATGTTTATTACAGCCATAAATGTTCCCTCAGCTGTCATGAATCCATTTACGATGCACATTTACAACAGCCGCAGATGCATTTCACGGCAAGGGGAACCACCAGTCCAGCCCGCTCAGCGGTCTGAGGGGGCATGGTCCGGCCCACAGCTTGAAAACATTGAGAACCCTGCCTTTAAGGTTACTTCTATTAAATTCAAACCAGACCTATTAGGACAGCAACCTTCATCAAAGAGGGTGGGAGCTGAATGGACCCTTATTAGTGGACTTTTTGCATCGTTCACTAGCCAGTTATCCTCTGCTGGTTCCTGGTTCTCCATTTTTGGCCCAGTTGCCCTGAAAAGTGTTGAAGAACCTGAAAACTTGTACCCTTCTCTGAAATCTTATTTGGTCCGATAGAGATTTCCACTTGGCTTGGTTCTGCTTGGTTCTTATGGTCCAAACCAGGGGTCAGCAAAGATGGCTCTCAAGATATACTTGGACTTCAATTGACCAACAGGCTTCTGGGAATTATAGTCCAAGAACACCTGGTGGGCCATGTTTGCTGACCCCCTGGCCCAATCCAACCCTTTTTTGTTCCCTGTGTTTGCAACTTTTGATCTGTTTTAATGCCACCGCCATTAGTAGGGTTCAAAGCCATGGTTTGATGTCGGGCCCATACCATACCTGTCAACTTTCCTGGATTTGCCAGGATTTCCCGGTTTTTGGCGCCGATTTGTGCCATTTCCCACCCTGCGCTGCCAAAACCCCAGAATTTGGCAGTGGGGGGAAGGAGGTATTGCACAGCCATTCTGCGCAGGTCGCTTTCTATGCATGTGTAGAAGGGTTTTACGCTTGCGTAGATCCCTTCTACGCTTGCTTAGAAACCTTCTACGCATGCGTAGAAGGCTACGCATGCATAGAAGGGGGCTATGCAAGCGTAAAACCCTTCTACGCATGCGTAGAAGGCGACCTGTGCAGAACCGTTCTGCGCAGGTCTCGGATTGGCCGGAGCCGCGGTTGACAGGTATGCCAAGAACACCTGGCGGGCCATGTTTGCTGACCCCCTGGCCCAGTCCAACCCTTTTTGTTCCCTGTGTTTGCAACTTTTGATCTGTTTTAATGCCGCCGCCATTAGTAGGGTTCAAAGCCATGGTTTGATGTAGGACCCATACAAAAGCTATGACTTCAGAAATGACCCTCCATTCCTTTGTGGTTGTATTCAAGCCAGTAGCGTCTTTATCGTTCTCCAAAACATGTGTTCTTAAACTGTGGATTTTCTATTCTCAACCGGATGAGGGTTGAAGAATTTGAAGCCAGACTTTCATCCTTTCTTCTTTGGCTGATTCATGTCCAGGGAAGGGTCAAGGATCAAAGTCCAGGAACAGCAAAACAATTTAACTCTCTCATTTCCTTCTGCGTATGATGTAAACTGGCTTTTTTGGGGGGGGTGTATCGCTGGGAACTGGAAAGTTATTGGACTCAACTTGATGATTGCTTTGGGGTTAAAGATAGATTTATTAGGGAGATCTGGAATTATTTGTAAAGGGAAAGAGGGGGGAAGTTTATTAAGCTTGCAGAGTTGATGCATTAAGACATGCTTAACGAAGCCACAAAATTGGCACTGGACTTCAGTCAGAGTTCATAGTCTCATCCTTGAGAAAGGATGTGGTCCAGCTGCCTTAGTTTTTACCTCTGAAAAACTGCTAATAGCAAATATGGCCCGGCAAAAGCTTGACAACTCATTTTCCCAGAGGTCTGGAAAGTATCAGCAATGAATAAATAAAATTCCACTCAAACGAACTGTGTATGGTAGGTTCAACTTTGAGCTGGAACCATTGTCTCTGTTTGGATTTCTTCTAGTAGAAAGATCAGAGTCCATTGCCTGATTCATTGGACTTCCAAATGTTACTTGGACTACAACCCCCATCAGCCTTAGGAATAGGCTGTTTTCCTTATTTATGAAGCATGCTTTGCTCTATAAACACTGTCTTATATCATGGGTGTAGGGACTGCAGTGGCTCAAGTGGTTAAGACACTGAATTCAACAGCTGGAAGGTCAGAGTTTGATTCCCGAATACTGCACAGTGGAGTGAGCGTCTGTCTCTGTCCTAGCCAGTGCCAACCTAGCAGTTCGAAAGCAAGGTTGGTCACCACTGACCTATGGTCTATATTAGCGGTTCTCAACCTTTGGTTCTTGGACTTCAATTCCCAGAAGCCTCAGTCAATACATTGGCTGATTAGTTCTTTGGGAAACTGTCTTAGGCTTCTGGGAATTGAAGTCCAAAAACCAAAGGTTGAGAAACACTGGTCTATAGCATGGGTGACCAACCTTGGCACTCCAAATGTTCTTGAACTTCAATTCTCAGAAGCCCTGATCAGCAGGTGTGCTGGCTTGGGCTTCTGGGAATTGAAGTCCAAGAACATCTGGAGAGCCAAGGTTGAAGACCTATGACTGGCCACCTGGTTGCATTTTTCCACTCTTATTTTCAGGAGGGAAATTACGATGGGAATAGTCCCAATGTATAGTTACATTACTGGCCCACTCCCAGGGCTTCTAGTAATTGAAGTCGAAGAACGCCAGGAGTGCCAAGACTGACTATCTCTGGTCTATATGAACAGCTGATGAGCAGGGCTTCTGTAAAGTGAATGGCTCTTAGTTACTCCTTCAACTGAAGACAACATCCACTTAATTTCCATTACAGCAGGGCCAACCTTTTTTTACAAAAAAAAATGTACTCTTCCGAGGAAATCTGTTTCTTTCTCAGCCACTATTGGGTCTTTAGCAAGAGGATACTAAGCTGTAACTTAGGTTAAAGTCCATTGGAAGGCAAAACTGAAACAAAATGCAGCCAGGCAAGCAAAGGATGGGCACGTTAGGTCTTGCCTGAAACTTTCTGAGACAAATGCCTTCTGCGTTCAACTTCCTTTTAACTTTTCAGATAGAGTTATGGTAGATGTCCCCCCCCGCCCTTGACCCTCTGCTCTGCAGAAGCCGGGGAAACAATTCTCAGAATACCAGGGGAAATACTAAGCTATTAAATATTTGCTCCATAGACCGGAAGGGAAATCTTTCCCCTTTCCCATACCATGCGCACCAGTTACATTGATTGTTACTAAAAGAGTTGAGTGCCTGTAGTGGCTGAGTGGTTAAGAAGCTCGCCTTGTGAGCTGGAAGGCCGGCAAGTCGGCAGTTCGAGACCCGGGTCCTGCGTGACGGATTGAGCGCCCGTCTCTGCCCCAGCTCCTGCCAACCTAGCCGTTCGAAAGCGAAACGTTGCAAGTAGATAAATAGGGACCACTTGGGTGGGAAAAAGATATAGGGGGCATGAAAGGAGCCTCCCCTGAGTGGAGATTCTCCAGCAAAAATCCTTTCAGCCCAGAATAATCTCTGACATGAAATGACTATTACCAGAGTGATTTCTGACATGAAATTATTATTACCGTATATTGCATGTGTGGACTTGGAGGCGGGCGAAGGAAATAAATGCATTGGGTGAACTTCTGGTTTCTGCTTGACATGCTTCAATACTTCTGCTTGCTGTTTCAAAACATGTGAAATATATACCCACTTCTCCTTACGCTTTTGCGATTCCAATGCGTGCGCATGGCACATTTTTTTGCCGCACATTTTCTCCAGGGAGCTGAAGGCCAGTGACATTTTTCTGTCCTCTCCCCATTTTTTTTATCCTTAAAACAACTTTGCGAGGTAGGTCAGTGTGATAGACAACGACTGTCCCAGGGTCAAGTTTCATGAGGCATAAAACATGTTGTGTCTTGAAGATGTTACAAGAAACTTTGTTGGGCTTATTGGATGTGGCTCACTCACTTTATTAAAAGCACAACATTTTTAACGTACGTTACCAGGTTTTTCTCCCCTTCTAATCAGTGGTTTAGGTATCTGCCTGTGGAGTCAGAGGTTGGGAGTTTGATTCCCTAGTGCATGGGTGCCCAAACTATGGCGCATGGGCTGGATCCAGCCCCCGATGCCAATTCATCCAACCCACGCCACCCTCGTTGCTCCTGGAAATGAAAGCAAAATGTACCCATACGGCAAAACATTTTGCTTACACTTCCAGGAGTGATGAGGGTGGCACGGGCCGGACGAATTAGCATCGGGGGCCAGATCCATAGTTGGGGCACCCCTGGTCTGCATAGCTGTCAAGTATCCCTTATTGGCCGGGAAAACCCCTTATTTTACCCTCTTTCCCGCCGTCATCCCTTATTAATTAGACTGCAATGCCCTATTGCCGCCATTGGAGGGCAGCACAGGATAAGCATAGCTGTCAAGTATCCCATATTTGCTGGGAAATTTCCCTTATTTCCAAATCCAAAACTTGACAGGTATGCTGGTCTGAGCAGACAAAATGGCAGGCTAAAATCTATCCCATCCTATTGCAAAACAGATTGCAAGGTGCGTTTTACTTCCATGTCCAGTGGGAGGACTCACATGACTGACTCGCTGAACCACATGGCTGGCCCACAGTCCAAAAAGTTTGGGCACCGCTGCCCTAGTGCCTCCTGAGAGAAAAACCATCCTATGTAGCCCTGGGCAAGCTGCACATTCCAATGAGCTCCCGCTAGAGAAAGAGGGTAAATTCACTTCTGTGTCTTCTCTACTTGAAAAAGGAATCATCATACGTCAGAATTAACTTTCGATGTCTCACAACACTGTTTGACACTGGGAATGAAAAAACTTTGCAAATATACATTCGAAACCTAAAGTCTGTCTTTCTCTTTGTCACCTTTGACAGAGAACCTTTGGTAGGAAGCGGATGCAACGCCATGGGGGATCCTTCAAGGATGGTGAGTATAATGGGGTAACAACCAGCCTGTCCATTGACAGGTGAGGGAGCTTTTAGCTTCCTTACAATCTGGGCTACTCTACTTTTTGTAGTCCTGGTTTTTAAAAATATGTTCATTCTTAATGAGTGGCATTCTGTACATACGCAAAGGCAGTCAGCCTGAAGCCCCAGAATTTTTAACAACATAATTAGTCCCATGTGTTTTGTTTGCTGATCCTTATGGTGAATATATGGTGGCTTAGTGGTTAAGATGCTGAGCTTGACAACCGGAAGGTTGTCAGGTCAGCAGTTCGAGACCTGAGCGCTACACGATGGCGTGAGCTCCTGTCATCTGTCCCCATTCCTGCCAACCTAGTAGCTTGAAAGCACGAAATTGCAAGTAGGTAAATAGGTACTGCTTTGGTGGGAAAGGTAACAGTGTTCCATGTACTCCGGTGTCTAGTCATGCCTGCCACATGGCCATGGAAATGCCAGCAGAGAAAGACAGGACTGGCTCTTTAGCTGTAAACAGAGACGAACTCTTATCTCCTAGAGTTGGATACAACTGGCTTTCAAGCAAGGGAGACCTTTACGTAGATTGTGCATGTTCTTCCTTGAGACCTTTTAGAGATCATCTTTCTTTCTATAAATTTTTATTAAATTTTCACCAAAAAAATTTACAAAACCATAACATGAAAAATACAATACAAATACAAATAACATTAAAACAATAAAAATAAAGTACTGTGCAACTTTAGCAATGTAGTGCCTCCCCACCCTTCATATATCTCAGTAAGTACATTCCAATACATTATATAACAATGTAAAATTTACATTTGTTATAGTATCAATTTCTTATTCGTTTCAAATATCCAGTTCTATACTCATTTATATATACTTATAACTATTCATGATTACCTTATTTAATCTTTCAAAAATTTATTAACTATTACGGTACTGCCATAACTCTACATAACCAAAACAAAGATACAATAATGAAGAATACAACAGACACAAATTCACAATACACACCTAGTGTATTATACAATGTGCTGGAGGATGCGGGATTTCACAGTAATCTTCACTGTTTCCAAAAACTCATTTGATCTGGTACTGGTCCACCCCCTTCACCTCCAGCCAATTTAGTTGCCATATTTTCCAAAATCTATTTTCTTTAACTACACCCTTTTTTAATTCAGCTCCCATGTTAGCTTATCATTCGATGTGAGATCCAACATTTCCTTATACCACACTTCAATTTCCAAAGTTACGTCATTTTTCCAATTTCTTGCAATACATTGCCTGCCCATCGTCAACATTATAGTCAACCGCTCTTTTTAATCCACATCTAAATTCGTATTATGCACGTCCGTCAACGAGACAGTACTCGGCCCCAATTTGTGTCCCACCTCCATGATGCTGCAAATTTCTTTCTCAATCCCTTCCCAAAAATCTTTAACCATGTTGCAACTCCGCCACCATAGCTGTCAAGTATCCCTTATTGGCCAGGAAACCCCTTATTTTACCCTCTTTCCCGCCATCATCCCTTATTAATTAGACTGCAATGCCCTATTGCCACCATTGGAGGGCAGCACAGGATAAGCACAGTTGTCAAGTATCCCTTATTGGCCAGGAAACCCCTTATTTTACCCTCTTTCCCGCCATCATCCCTTATTAATTAGACTGCAATGCCCTATTGCCACCATTGGAGGGCAGCACAGGATAAGCACAGTTGTCAAGTATCCCTTATTGGCCAGGAAACCCCTTATTTTACCCTCTTTCCCGCCGTCATCCCTTATTAATTAGACTGCAATGCCCTATTGCCACCATTGGAGGGCAGCACAGGATAAGCATATCTGTCAAGTATCCCTTATTTGCCAGGAAATTTCCCTTATTTCCCAATCCAAAACTTGACAGGTATGTCCACCACATATGTTCATACGTTCCCAGTGTATTCTTACATCTTCAAGGGAGACCTTTACCTAGATTGTGCATGTTCATCCTTGAGCCCTTATAGAGATCATCTTTCTAAACTAGTCCCCCAAATGGTTCTCTGTCAACACTTGCATACATTTCATTGATTTGGCCTAACCAAGCCAAAGATTAGAAATAGGACATGTCACAGAGCAAAACCAAGAAGTTGCATCACTTGTCCATCCTGTGCTTTGGGTTTCCAGATCCCCGCCTGTATCAAGAGATCCGTGAGAAAGGCCTTAACTCCATCAGCCATGAGTCTGATGATGACCTGCTAGAGATTGACACCATCCCCGAGGAGAATCCCAATCCCGACTCAACCATTGTGGTGAAGAACTATCGGCCTGTTCACATCACTTGGAGCCAACTTCCTGAGGTAGGTGCAAGAAGAAAGCCCACAAAGAGGAAAGCCATTTTGTGGTGATCAGGTTATCCTGCTATGGTAATAGAGTAGACCATATTGCCAACAACTCAATGCCGATCATCGGGTGGCTAACTAACCTGACAACCCTGAGGACTAACAGCCTTATGTGCTGAAGTCCACAGGGAAGGTTGATGGTCCCCAAGTGGATTAAATCCCACTTGAGTCCATCTTGATGGAGGGCAGCAGCTTCATCCGTCCTGACCAGGAGCCGAAGAGGACTTTGTGTGCCCAAAAGTCTCAGAACCAGAAAGTGACTCACAGAACTGGATCAGTGGTACTATGGGTGTCACACTGCGATGCGGACGGCAGAAGAAAGGCCACTGCGTTATATTGTCAGAACAATCTTCATGGCTGATTGCCATGACAATCACCAATATTTTGGATTCGGATATGGCAGAACAACAACAGAGCTCTTACATTTTATTTTGGAATTCATTATGAAAAATGTTTCAGCAATTCAGTTGTCCCTTATGGTTTTAAAGTCATTCCTACATGAAAAAAGCCATGACAAACCATGCCACATTCCAATCATGGTGGTCAACCTCTATCTTGGATGTCCAAGCAAGTGACAGACAGAGGCATCTCACCTGAGTTACTGGAGATATCACACAGGGAGGTTGACTGGTGGTCCTTGATGATCATTATCTCCATGAATTTGTCAATTGTCTAAGCCAGGGGTCTAAGATAGTGCTTCTGTTGTCCAGGAGACACCCAGTTGTATCCACAATCTTTACGTTCTTCAGAGATGTTTCTTCTTGGTTGGTTGGTTGGTTGGTTGGTTGGTTGGTTGGTTGGTTGGTTGGTTGGTTGGTTGGTTGAAACAGGGTATCAGGGGATCTTCCTTACATCAAAAACATGACAAGACATCAAGGACAAATTGTCACAGATTGGTACGGCTAGAAAAGACATCTCTCTGCTTGACACCTGCCTCATCTCATAGATTGGAGGGGACCTTGAGAAAATCACTTGCCCATCTGCTGAGCCCAGTTAGAAGATGACATGAAAGCAGGTATCTCTTCAGGTCTTGCAAGTCACAAGCCGGGTAGTGCTGTATAGATTTGAAACTAGTAGTTGTACAAAACTAAAGAAAGAAAGTGAAAGACTGTAGAGTGTGGGTTTACCTGGGGTTATAGTCCATTTCATAGAATCACTGAGTTGGAAGTGGCCTTTTAGGCCAGGGGTGGCCAAACTACGGCCTGTGGGCCAGATCTGGCCCACAGCACCAAATCATCTGGCCCACACCGCCCTCACCACTACTGGAAGTGGAAGCAAAACATGCCCGCACATGCAGAAAACAAACACACGCATGCACGAAACACTGCCATAAATTCACCCCTGACGTAAACACATTTACGACAGCTGCAGATGCATTTTAAAGCAGGAGGAACCACGTGACTGGCCCCCAGCATGAAAGTTTTAGACCATCAAGTCCGACCCGCTGCTCAATGCCGGAATCTGACTCGAAGCAGATATGACCAGTGGTGTTCCAGTTCCTTTGCAGCAGCAAGTTGTAATCTGCAAACGTTCACACTGAAAGGACATTGTTGGTCATACAAATGCCACAGTCCTTTTTGTTTTGGCTTAGTTATACATGGTGGAACAGACTAGCATGGTTATCACTTTATTAGCTTTACAGTTTTCGTGGGTCAATATTGACACGGCTTGTCTCCCCACCCTTCCTGCTTGTCGGATTGGATTCCCATGGGCCTCTCCTTAGAAGTTCCCTTCAGAGCCCACAAATGAAGTTGCGTTGGACCGTTGAGCGCAGATAATGTGAACAAAAGGTGCGGCTGCCACAAAGTCTCACCTGCCTTCTAATATCTGTCTTTTTTTTACCCCTCCCCCTTCCCAATAAAGTCTAAAGTTTGGCTTCCAAAGTTCAATAGCTCTGCTGTCTAAGGCTGGCAGATTGCCTTTGGAGGATTGGCCAAGTTTGTGCAAACACAGCTCTCTGTTTTGCTTCAGTTGTGGGTGTTATGGAGAACGAGATAACAGGGAGAATGGAGACTCCCAAGTGTGATGTGACACACGCACATGTCTCTTTGTGTTACACCATATTTGCCATGAAATTTCTCACCTGTATCAGCATCACACAAAAATAAATATTGTCTGCTATTTGGTCTAATCCAGTGATGGTGAGCCTTTTAGAGACTGAGTGCCCAAACTGCAACCCAAAAACCACTTATTCATCACAAAGTACCAACATAACAGGGGAGGAAGGAAATACTCCCATTGGACTGCTAGGCAGAGGGACGGGACAAACTCTGTGCTGGGGTGACTGCACGGGTGCCCACCATAGGTTTGCTACCACTGGTCTAATCCATGTGTCCTATACTAAATCAAGTGCGCTGATCCAAATCTGAAGTCAGATTCTGCCTAGGACATCAGGATCTTAAGTCAATTATGTGTATAGCTGCGATTGTATGGTTTATTAACACAGCTGCGCCTACTCATCTTTAGCCCAAAACAGCTCACTATGGCCTAGCTGTACTATCCAATAAGATGGTTTCGCACTAGAGGCAAGCCCTTGGTCCATGTCATATACCTATTTCTGACATCACCTCACTGACTTGCCCAGACATGCCCAGCTGCTGCTGGAACAGGCATGCCACCAGGGGACTTGATTCAGCTGAGGCGGCTGCAACTGTTAGAATGTTCCCATGTAAAAATAGGTGGGTGGGTATGTTGGGTTTTAATTGGTTGTATTGTTTTATGTGTGTTTTAACTTGTTGTGAGCCGCCCAGAGTCGGGTTTCCGTGATTGGGCAGCATATAAATTTGAATATAAATAAAAATAAATAAATAAATAAATAAAAATACATTACCCAATGACTGACCATTTGAACAGCTATAGCACACCTATAACTTAAAATCTGTATGTGATAGGCAAATTCTGAGTTCAGATTTGGAATCAGCACACTCGATGTCATGTAAATCACATGTGTTATTTCCAGTAGCAAAATTGTTTTTGTGCAGTGCAATTTTTAGATATTACAGTATTGGGTATTAAAAAGCCAATCTCCCTGACCCTTCAAAGAGTGTGTTTGTGTATGCTTGCCCTTAGAGGTAATATATATTTTAGGTGTGTGTGGCCACAGTCCTCTAAGTTGGTATGCCAGGAATCTTGATGCCAGAGGGTGATATCTTGGCATGCTGAAACTCAGAAAATCCCCAGAGGTAGGAGGAAGTTGGAAGCATTCGTTGTGCACCTTTCCTCCCTGGCATCTCTTGAGGCTTTGGGCGAAAGATCACACCTCAAAACCTGGGCAGCTACTCTTGGACAGTGACAGATAATAGCAGAGAAAATGGCTTGACTTGAATGTAGACCTCTTCACATCTAGTAGAAGAGTGGCTGTTCTCCTACGTTGGCCCCAACATGGCTTTCAGATGCAGGCTTAGGTGCAAGTTGCTGAATCTAAAAATGGTCCAGAAAATTCCACCTGTGAGAAGACAATTCCACATGGAAGGACTTCTCTTTGAGAAGTGCCCTTTTATCGCCATGGGGCAATCCAATTCAGCTTGCCCTTTTCCAGTGGGTTTCAGATATGGGAGTTGTGAGTTAATCGACGTTGCTTCTTGCAGGTGCAGGAGGCAGGAATCTTAGAGCAAATCTCCCCAGAGGAACGCAAGAGACAAGAGGTAAGCGAAACCATAAAAGTTCAACAACTTGGATAGCAGGAAGATTTTTACAAATAATAGGAAAAATCAGAGGGACAGTATGCTCTGAGCTTCTCTCTGAAGTTACTAATTCTTGCAAGGAAAAAATACTTTCTTCAGGTTCATGTGCAATGTTAAGGGTCCTCTTAGCATCTAAATATAATATTTGGTACGTGGTACACCACCTTTGGGGGAATGGTTAAGAGGCTGAACTTAATGACTGGAAGGTCAGCAGGTTAAAACCCGAGTGCTGCATGGCGGAGCAACCTCCCGTTGTCTGTCCCAGCTCCTGCCAAACTAGCAGTTTGAAAGCAAGAAATTACAAGTAGAAAAAGAGGTAGCTCTTCAGTGGGAAGGTACCAGCACATACCTGTCAAGCGCAGCTCTGGAAAATACAGGACTTGCGCAGAACAGTTCTGTGCATGTGCAGGACCCTTCTGCTCATGCGCAGTAACTACTTTCCCCGCTGGTCAAATTACATGATGGTGGCGGGAAAGTGGAGTGCGGAAATATAGGAAATCCCGGCCAATCCGGGATACTTGACAGGTATGTACCAGCATTCCATACAATAATCATGCCTGCCACATAACCATGGAAACATCTGATGTCTCAGACAGCACTGGCTCTTTGGCTGTGAATTTGGGGTTTTCATAAGCTGTACCCCATAATCACAATTATATCAAAGTAAGGCTTGACATATCTTGTTTTGCAAGTAATGAGGCTATCTCATATATTTCTTTCACCTTTAAAGATGCATTACTGAAATGAATGAACATTTGCAGGATATTCAAATTTTTCGAGTTTCACCTGTATATATTATATATTTTCATGTCAAAAATTATTCTGGGTTGAAAGGGGTTTTTTTTTTCTGTAGAAACTACTCAGAGGATACCTGAATGAGGCTCCTTTCATGTCCCCAAGATCTTCCCCCACCAATGTGGTCCCTATTTATCTACTTGCATTTTCTTTTTTTCGAACTGCTACATTAGCAGGAGCTGGGACAGAGACAGGCACTCAAACCGTCATGCAGTACCTGGGTCCCAAACTGCCAACTTGCCGGCCTCCCGGCTAACGTGGCGAGCTTCTTAACCATTGAGCCACCACAGCAAGGAACCACTGCATGGCAAAGAATGAACATATCTCTTCCATCTTCCTTCCATAGGCAATTTTTGAGATTATCACCTCTGAGTATTCCTACATGCGAAGCCTTGAGATTCTGGTTACCCACTTCTTGAAATCAGAAGAGCTGAAGGAGACCGTGACTCACACTGAACATCACCACCTCTTCTCCAACATTGCGGACATCTGGGCAGTTAGTAAGAGGTAAAACAAAAGGAAAAAGAGGTTTAGAAGGAAACAGAAAGGGGCAGAGGTTAAGAATACCAGGGATACTTGGCAAAATCCAGATTTTCCATTGAGTAAGAGAAGATATTCAGGTATTTCCATACCTGACAGCCTTCCTGGATTGGCCAGGATTTCCCAATTTTCGACGCCGATTTGCGCCATTTCCCACCTGCAGCTGCCAAAACCCCGGAATTGGCAGCGGGGGAAAAGAGGTACTGCGCATCCCTTCTGCGCAGATTGCCTTCTACGCGTGTGTAGAAGGCGATCTGCGCAGAACTGTTCTGCGCAGGTCATGTAGAAGGCGACCTGCGCAGAACCGTTTGCGCAGGTCCCGTATTTTCCAGAGTCGCGGTTGACAGGTATGGGTCTTTCCCCCAGAAAATCTGAAGCCACACCAGACAATGGGTGTGACAATGGATTCAAGAAGGATTAAGCAGCATCCGTAGATCTCAGTAGATTTCCCAGACTGGGAATTAGTATTCTGATCCAGCCTAAGCTGCACAGCATCAGAATGCCAATCAGTCCTTTATTAACTGATTAATCATCCAACCATATCACGTTAAAATGTAGTGAAATACTGGCATAGAACAGAGTTAAAAACAGAATGATACAATATCAATAAAATGAGATATAAAATGTACTCAATAAAATTATCAATAAAATTTATTAGGGGCCATTCAACAATTATGTGATCCATTTTGGGGGGGAAATTGACCCCCCCCCCCAATTTAATCCGACCGTAATTTTTGCTTCAAATCCCCCCTTTTTAAAATTACGTAATCCAGATCTTTTGTATCGAAACTCTAATTTTTAGAGCTTTTCACTATTGGTGCCTAATGCAGAACGTATTGGTGAGGATTCAATAATCTTAAATCGGATTAAAATCCCCAGAGATCATTTTTAAACCTTAAAAAGGTGCCATGTTTCGAAACCACAACAGCTCCAAATTGATTATGTAATCTTTGACCTGACTCCTTCCGCCCCCATGTAATTTTCCGTAATTCAGATGGCAGACCCCCTCTCCCCCTTGAGGATCACATAATTGTTGAATGGCCCCTTACCTTTGCCTGCAACCCCTACCTGATCAATAAACATCTTCTCTTTTGAATAGCCCCAACTACACTTCTAATATTTACATATTTAAATACAATATGACCTAATCAGAAAGGTTATCTACAAGGGCTTTATACTGAGATTCTTGGGAAAGGGGGAATATTAAAACCTCTTTGGTGGTGATGCTAAAAGCAACATAAAAATGATAATCAAATAATATCTTGGTGATTCTACGATAAATCAAATGATAGCCTGAGAGAAAGTAAACCCACTGAAATCAATTACTATTGACTAACAAGACCCATTCATTTCTAATAGATGTGTTCTAGGGCTGTGTTCCCCAACATTTGGTGTTTGGACTTCAATTCCCAGAAGTCTAAATCAGTACATTGGCTGGTCAGTGGTTTGGGGAATTGACTTAGGCTTCTGGGAATTGAAGTCCAAGCACCAAAGGTTGGGGGATGCTGTTCTAGGGGGACGTAGCAGAAAACACTCAAGATTGGGTTAAATAGATATGGTGTATCCTCACTTTTCCTTGTGGAAAAGTAGAGGCATTCGTGATGTCTGGGGATTCTGCAGCCTTCCCTCTCGCCCCCTAAAATAAGTGGGCAACTTTTAAACCCAGGAATGCCCACTCTTCCTTTGAATCATCTAGTGCCATGATGGCGAACCTTGGCACTCCCGGTGTTCATTGACTTCAATTCCCAGAAGCCCAAGTCTGTACTCCTGCTGATCAGAGCTTCTGGGAATTGAAGTCCAAGAACACCTAGAGTGCCAAAGTTGGCTATCACTGATCTAGTGGTCCCAAATATTTTTCATGGGGTTTTCGTAGAGGGCCCTCAAAATGTGTGAGGAACGGTTGAGGTATGCAGAACTCCCAAAGTGCTGGGGAGCCAAATTTGAACCTTGAGAGAGATGCATGAAGCTGGCCTTTGCATTACAAAGTGATATTATGTATATGAAAATAAGTCTTCTCAATACTATACAAACTATTCCTGTACTTATAAAAGTGTAAGGGACTGGGAAAGGTGAGTTCTTGAGATGTCACTTACTTCGTTGATCCATACTTCACATGACTTTTTTGATGAGGCAGATCAAAACACCATCTCCCATGAGATTTTAGTGGGCTTTCGCCATCGGGAGGTCCTACCACTACCACAGCATGGTCCAATGGTGTGTGTGGGACTGAGGCCCATGTTTTCAATGCTCCTTCAGCCATTTTAAATACAACACAGCTGACTGGGCTCATGTCAAAGTTGGCCATGTTAGAGCAATGCACTGGCCAGGTACATTGCCTGAGTACCCAACCACACTTAGCTGACCTATGGTTCCAGGATGGAGAACCATTCTGGACCACTAGCTGATCCTTTTGTGACATGGTTGAACGTGCCAGGGGAATACGCCCTTGCCACCATAGCTGTCAGATGGCCAGGGTCACCACTGTGTGATGTGTGAGGTGGGATTTGCAGCAGTTGAGGCATTAGTTCATAAGAACATAAGAACTGCCTTGCTGGAATAGGCCACAGCCCATCCAGTCCAGCATTCTGTCTCACACAGTGGCTCACCATTGGCTTCAGGGTATTATTCCCAAGCAGATGCCTTCACCTGCTTAGGATGCCCTGGAAATGGCATTGAGAGGTATCCTGCCTATCTCTCCAACCCAGAGGTTGTCCTTAGGTATCCATAATTATAGCCATTGATACCCTTGTCCTCCATGAACTTGTCTCATCCTTTCTTGAAGCTGTCAAGACTGACAGCTCTCACCACGTCTTCTGGCAGTTTCTGGATTCCTTCAGTTGCAGTGGACAATTGTTCTCCAAAGGATTATCTCTCTTTCTCTCACTTTGTCTATTGATCTCTCTTCTCCCTCTCTATTTTGCTCTTACTGGTAGCTTTTTTGAAGATTTGGAGAAGAGGCACCAAGAAACTGTCCTTATCCCGGACATCAGTGACATAGTGGAGAATCACGCAACTAACCATTTTAATCCATACATCATCTACTGTTCCAATGAGGTGTACCAACAGAGGACTCTTCAGAAGCTGTTGTAAGTGGCCCCAACTCCTGTTCAACACCTGTCAAATGGGATTTGCTTCTTTGAGTCCTCAAACCTAGGACTTCCAAAAGATCTTGCGTGGTGTAGTAAGTAAAAGTGGTGCTGAAGGTATAAATCAAGACATCTGTGATGTGAATCTTATTTCAGGCATGAACTTGCTAAGTAGACTTGAGCATCCATGCCTCCAGCCGCCCACCTCCCACCCATTCATTCAGGATTTGTGTACTCCATTTCTCCTGAGTCATGTCCAACTTAGAGATGTTCTTAGTCATCTTGACATCATTCTACAGCAGTCTTTTCCACTGTGGCGCCCAGGTCCTACAGCGGGGCTTCAATTCCCAGAAGCCTAAGTCAGTAAATTGGCTGTTCAATTGACTTTGGCTTCTGGGAACTGAAGTGCAAAACCCAAAGGTTGGGAAACACAGGAAGAAAGGTTGGAGTATTAATTAAAGTAAATGCATCTTTGAATGAACCAGCTTGGATGGTGGGTTGTGTGTAAGTTAGGTATTTTTGGCATTGAAATGGTCTGCATCCAAAATAGAAATGTGGTTTTCCCTCTTCTGACGACAGGGCAACAAATCCTGCCTTTAAGGAGACCCTGAAGCACATTGAGCAGAAACCAGAGTGTGGAAACCTTCCTTTGATTTCCTTCCTCATCAACCCCATGCAGCGAGTGACCCGCCTACCTCTCCTTATGGATGTGAGTAAAACTGGAGGTACACTATTATTCTAGTGAGAACCAGTGTGGCCTAATGAACAGAGTGACCAACTAGGACTCAAAAGGCCTGGGTTCAAATTCCCACTCAGCCATGGAACTCATTGGTGGTGTGGAAGTATTAAAGCCGCTCATTAAATGTCAAATTTATCTTGAAAGCCCTCTTAGGGTCATTGTGGGTCTGTAGCAATCGGGGGCCCTTCAGTGGGTCAGTTTCAACTTGACAGGGTGTATTTACCTATTATGATGTAGTGACAGGATTCACTGGGCCTGGGTTCGAATCTTGACTCAAAAGTAGAAGCTAATATTTCTTCCAGAGAGAATCCTCAAATTTTCCCAGCTTTGGCTATATAAGATTTTGTTAGCTTTGGCCATAGGGCTAAATAATAATAATTTCATGTCAGAAATTATTCTGGGTTGAAAGGATTTTTGTGGAAGAAACTCCACTCACTCAGGGAACAGCCAAATGAGGCTCCTTTCATGTCCCCAAGAGCTGGGACAGAGACGGGTGCTCAATCTGTCATGCAGTACCCGGTTCTCAAACTACCGACTTGCCAGCCTACAAGGCGAGATTCTTAACCACTGAGCCACCACAACTAAATTATACAGACCCACTAGATTCATTTGCCCATCTTAGACCTTGAAGGGCTCTACGCATTTACCAAACTAATTTTTAACATATTTTTAACATCATCCTCCAAAACCTCTTTTATGCCATCTGAATTGAACTGAATTAAATTAAAATACTGTATGGCCAGAATCTTATTGGTTTGCTCTGCCTGCACTTAAAATTGTTGTGCACAGTTATTCTAGTCAACTGTCCACGTGCTTGGGTGTATTAAACTCGTGTGTTCGGTTGTACACCTGAGCATGTGACAGATGCTAGAAAACTGTGAAAGGTGCTTGCACAATTTCTCTTACACATGTAGAATTCATACCTGTCAAGTATCCCGGATTGGCCGGGATTTCCTGTATTTTCGCGCCAATTTTTGCCATTTCCCGCCCAGAGCTGCCGCTAACCCGTAATTTGGCAGCGGTTGGCAGCGGGGGGGGGGGGGGGGGTTACTGCGCATCCCTTCTGCACAGGTCCATTCTCCACATGTGTAGAAGGCTTTTAATGCATCTTTTACACATGCGTAAAAGGCTTCTGTGCAGAAGGGGATGCGTAGACGCCTTCTACGCATGCGTAGAAGTGAGCTGCACGGAACAGTTCTGCGCAGGTCTGTTCTATGCATGCGTAAAAGACTTCTACGCATGCGTAGAACGGACCTGCACAGAAACATTCTGCGCACGTCCGTTCTACGCATGCGTAAAAGCCTTCTACGCAGGTCCCGTAATCTCCGGAGCTGCGCTTGATAGGTATGGTAGAATTCTGCAGGAGGATTCTAGACTGTAAAAGAACAACAAATAACGCAAATAAAATGAGGATGAAATAAGGATGAAATTGAAGCATGTGTGGTGGCAGAGGTGCTGAGGAAACCAAAATATTGTCCAAATTGTGACTCTCAGCCCTTAGAAAGCACAAGGGGATTTTTTTTGAGAATTTTAAAAAATATATATGGGGGTAGGAGGGTAGCCCCCAAAGTGCAGACCATCTTGCTATGTAAGATTTGGATATTATCCACAATTTGGTGCTGCTGTTTCAAAAATAATAACAGCAAGCTTGTCCTCTTTACTTTCAGACTGTCTGTCAGAAAACATGGATCCATTCTCCAGCATATGATGCTTCCACGCAGGCTCTGAAGGCCCTAAGTAAGGTGAGAGACCTTGATCTTTGGGACCACAGAAGTGGCAGATGAATCTCTGTTGGTCTTAGTTGATTTGAGTTGCTTACCCCTGTTGAGGTTTATGCCATCTTCAACATTTTGAACCATGCATGTGTTGCTTAGCCTGACCACACCCAATTTGGGGATTCCAGAAGAGCTACAAGATTCATACATCTGTCCGTCCATCCCAAGCTCCCTCTTGTCTGTCCGTCCATCCAGGCCAAGCCCCTCCCAGCACAGACACAAAAACATAAAGGGCCAAATCCTGTTGTGTGGCGATGCCTGCATAACTTGAAGTTGCACAAGCAGTTGTCAAATTTACAAGAAGGAAGTAGTCATACAGGCCTGCAGTCACAGAGGTACAACAAAGTAGCATCATCTGACACACAATGTGGGTGTAACTCTCTGTGAACTTCTACAGGTGTTAATGTCTGCTTGCCCTCTTTCTCGGGTTCACACAACCATCCCATAGGATAGAGCAATACAGTAAAACCCCGAGTTACGGAAAAAAGTCAGTTCCATGGCCTATTTCATAACTCGAATTTTTTCGTAACTCAAGGCAACCCATAGAAAACAATAAGAGTGATTTCCTACCTTCTGGCTGCTGCTTCCTTTTCTTTCGCCTCCGGAGGTGTGGGTGAGTGGCTGGGAGTGATTTTCAGCGCCCAAAGTGGTGCCGCCGCAATTTTGGGTGCAAAAAAAATTAATTTTTCGAGATACCATTATTATTTTTTGTAAACTGGGGTATTTTCGTAACTCTGGGTTTTTTCACAAATGTTAAAAAAACATTTTGTAACTCAAAAAATTTGTATCTCGAGGTATTCGTAAATCAGGGTTTAACTGTACTCAAATTCAAGGCTTGAAGAGTCAAATGAACAGGAAAATCCCCATAAGGAGAACAGGACCACACCCAATTTGGAGCTGCAAGATCCATCCATCATAAGAACATTAGAACAGCCTTGCTAGAACAGGCCACAGGAGCCCATCCAGTCCAGCATTCTGTCTCACACAGTGGCTCACCATTGGCTTCAGGGTATTCCCAAGGAGATGCCTTCACCTGCTTAGGATTCCCTGGAAATATTGAGACATTGAGAAACATCCTGCTTATCTCTCCAACCCGGAGGTTGTCCTTAGGTATCCATAATTATAGGCATTGATACCCTTTGTCCTCCATGAACTTGTCTAATCCTTTCTTGAAGCTGTCAAGACTGACAGCTGTCACCACTTCTTCTGGCAGGGAGTTCCATAGAACAGTGATGCTCTGGATGAAAAAGTAATTTCTCTAATTTGTTTGAGAACTCGTACCCAAAAGTTTCATGGAGTGTCCCCTAGTTCTAGTGTTATGCGATAGGGAAAACATCCATTCCTCTTTCCCATCCACCAGTATTGCAAACACAAACTTCACCACCACCACCCAAATTCTTATCATTATATAACAAACAACAGCAGTGATATAACAAAACTAGATGCTACAACTTAGACCCCCTGGTTTCTTTTCACTAGCAGCAGACGTTGCTAGTGAAGAATTTGGGGAGAGTTCAAACATCTCTTTGAAACCAGATGAGAAAGTCCAAGAGGTATTTGTCAACTGAAGTAGGACATCCATAAAATAGAGATAATTTTTTTCCACATATACAGGCTCTAGTATCCTAAAATAAAATGGACATGCAAATGTCAATATAATACATAAGATTTATGGATTCACTTTTCCTGGGCCCCTCCTGCAATAATGTATTGAAATTCTGCTACCTGAACCAAGGTAGGAAGGGCCCGATCCTTCTCCATGGTATAACAGCAGCTCCTGCAACTCCAACTGCCCTGCTCTTTCTAACTCAAATCCTGAATCACAGCCATTCTAAATAGTCCAGAAGGATTACGTGCATATGTTTGAAAATGTATAATGCTTTATGTCTCTGGTTTTCCAGCTTGTAAAGCAGTGCAACGAGGGTGCCCACACCATGGAAAGAACGGAGCAGATGTACACATTGCAGAAGCAGCTGGAGTTTGGAAAGATCAAGGTGAGATTTCAGCAGCATCTTGAATCAGGGCAGGACCACTGTCTGCTTCTTAAGGTGCCAGATGTGCTTTGATTCAGATCGCTGCATTGAGCAGGGGGTTGGACTCGATGGGTTCAAAGGCCCCCTTCCAACTCAGTGATTCTATAAGTGAAGCCAATGGGTTGCCCCCTAACCTCTTTAGCCCAGTCGCCATAGGTCCAAAATGGGGGGGGGGGGGGAATACCTTGCAAAAATTCCCAAGTTAATGAAACTTTGGGACGTTGTGTATGGGTGCCCAGTGGAGCAACACTCAATTTATCCATCAAAATTTCCTTGTGGAACCGGGGGGGGGGGCAAAAACTGCAAAATGTTAGCACTCTTCTCAGTTTTTCGATTATATCTTCTAAACCATGCATTTTTTGTGTGCTACATGTAATTAGAAAGAACTCTTTCATGCTTTTTGAACCTTAGATGTACACTGTAAGTATGAACATCCTACAGTGGGAGGGAGAGGGGGGATGTAGTTGAACGTTTGGAAATTGAAGTAGAATCCAAAATTCCATTAAATATGTTGCGGATTGGAAGATACATAGCAAAAACCAGCCTTTTTAGAAGTTTTTTTTTTACAAATTTGAGAAATTTTGCACTTTTTCCAAAGCCCTGTATCTTGGTACCTATGGGGTTAAAAAACAAGTTTGGCCAGTGATAATTGAAGGAAATGTAATGCTCTACAACTTTTTAATTACATTTAGTACACAAAAAGTGCATGGTTTAGAAGATATAATCGAAAAACTGAGAAGAATGCTAAAATTTTGCAGTTTTTGCGCCCCCCTCGAAGGTTCCACAAGGAAATTTTGTTGGATAAATTGAGTGTAGCTCCACTGGGCACCCATACACAACATCCCAGATTTTCATTAACTTGGGAATTTTTGCAAGGTCTGAAGTACATCTCGACTGGGCTACTTAGGTTAAAACCTATACTAAATCCACTGTAGAGGGAAGGTAAAAAGAGTTTTTGAGGATAGGCTGCAGTTCAGGCTGAGAGGTGGCTGGGTCCAACACCCTTCTACGTTTGCTTTTTAACCATTGAAAATCCAAACTCCAAAGCAATTCTTTTCTGAGTTACTGGTGGGTTGCATCCTTTTTGGTCCTTTGATCCTTCTCTAACCTCATCTTTGACCTCTCCTAGAACTTCCCACTCATTTCTGCTTCCCGGTGGCTTCTGAAAAGAGGCGAGCTCTGCCTTCCCTTGGCAGAAGAGGGAGGAATTTTCCGGAAGGGTTCTGGACGGGGAAGCTGCTATCTCTTTGTGTTCAATGATGTCCTTATCATCACCAAGAAAAAAAGGTAAAGGGGCATGCCCAGAATTAACCACCTGCAAACAGTTTGGCTGGGTTTTGGTGTTGTTTGGATATTCTGCCAGTTGTACAGAAGCGATTCATCCAGAGCAGTTCCTATACTGGAGGAGTCATGTTTAAATGGCATCATTTTGTGAGCAGATCTGAATGTTTTGTGGGATCTAGAAGTACAGGCACGTCTCCGGTTGACTGGGAAGGCTTGTGTAGTTGGCCACATATAATTATTTAAGGGGGGGAGGGCTAGAGGTAAGGAAATAGTTCTTCATTACAGTAGGCTCCAAATCTAATCCAGGAATGGAAAATTCATGACCCTGAAATGAAGTAGGTTTGCAGATCAAAACTACGATAGCCAAGGTTAAAGAAGATATGACCAGGAGGTCAACGGGAAAGCCACATATTTCCCATCCCAGAGTTAGGATCCATTAGATCACTTTGAAACCACTCCTAGCTCCAATCTAAAGAATCTTAGGATGTATAGATGGGCAAGCGATGTACAATTCTTTGCCTGAAACTAGAACAGATAAGGCTAGATATCTCTCTAAAATACAAATCCCAACATCCTCCGGGGGGGGGGGGAATGGTTGTTTATTTATTTATTTATTTTAGGTATTTATATACCGCCTTCCTTGTCTTCCGACAACCCAAAGCAAGTAACAGGCAACCCAAAAAACACAATAAAGAATTACAGGAACAAGTTACGAGTTACAATCAGAAAATGCAAATATAAAATACAAGTTACAAATCAAGAAGTACAATGTAGCAACCGGAAAATGCCAAGAGCTGAGCGAGGCAGCACTGAGGACACCTTTTAAAGTCCACAGTGTCCGGGAGCCCAGATGAGCTCAACTTCTCCATGGCCAATGCCGGACCAGGGAAGTTGCTGAGTGAGGTGACACTAAGGGCAGTTTTTGAAGTCCACGGCATCCGGGAGCCCAGGTGAGCTCAACTTTCCCGTTGCAAATGCCAGACCAGGGAAGGAGCTGAGAAAGGGATCTAAAATGGGAACTAAGTGGTATAACAATGTCCCTAGAATGTCCCTAAACATGTCCCTAGAATGATCCAATAAATAACATGGAGGAGCCTCTCATGGTAAGCTGGAGAGCTATCACAAACAACAATGGACATTTCTGGGTTTGATGGACCTTTTTCTTTCATGTCCAGTCAAACTTTAAATGGCCAAAATAAAGCCACCTTTGTTGTTGGTCAAACCTAAACCCTTGTCAGCATATGTTTCCAGTAGTATTAGGCAGACTAGCAAATGAGCTGGATTCTGTATCTCTCCACATTCACACAGCATGTTGTTGTCCACCAGCAGCCCCCACTTGAGCACATTTGTCTTCTATTTAGGCACTACAACCCTCTGCCTATTCATAGTTGTCCAGGTGACGTATGGGAAGTCGAGTTCCTCAGCCATATCCGCTAATGTCATTCCTTGTCCAGTGACCTCCTTCCTCCATCTTCTAATTTGGTTTTGCTCTTGCATACCCTCAAAAATGTTTGTTCTTGCCATAAAGTTCTTCCTGGATCTGAGTTGGCAGGCTTGAGGCTCATTTCCGTTCAAAGAATGGAATTGATGGACCAAGAAGACCAGAAAGTTCAGCTTTCTTCGATTTTGCTGTCCTTCATAGCTATTGAATATTTGCCTCCAAAGTTGGGAATGTTGGTCTGGACTAATCCTATGAGACTCAACTTCCTGCATTCTATTTAAGCTCATTTCAACTTCTCATGATTACGCAATTCCAACAACCATGGGAGGGGCATGAAAAAGACTCCCAATGTCAACGGGTTCTAAATATAGATAAGTAGTTTAGCAAGTAGTAACTGTTGTTGTAGGACCAGATCCTGCCCAGCATGAGAGTTTAGTCACTTTCTGGATTTTTTGAGAAATGACACAGAAATTTCCTTTTGGCCTGCTTATCAGTCTGGAAAAATTGGATTTTTCTAATTATTTTGATGCGTTCCTCGTACTTTTGCTTTATTGATTACACTAAGGCATTTGATTGTGTGGATCACAACAAGATGTGGCAAGTGATTAAAGAGATGGGAATACCAGAGCATCTCATATGCCTCCTGAGAAATCTGTACAGGAACCAAGAAGCAACAGTTAGGACAGAACACGGAATGACAGAGTGGTTTGGAATAGGAAAAGGAGTAAGACAAGGCTGCATTTTGTCACCCTGCTTATTCAACCTATACACAGAGCACATAATGCACAACGCAGGGATGGAGGAATCACAATATGGGATCAAAATTGCTGGGAGAAACATCAACAATCTGAGATATGCAGACGACACCACCCTAATGGCAGAAAGTGAGGAAGACCTAAAGAATCTCTTGATTGGGCTGAAGGAGGAGAGTGCAAAAGCTGGCTTGAGACTCAATATCAAGAAAACCAAGATAATGGCAACTGGCCCGATCAGTTCCTGGAGAATAGATGGGGAAGAAGTAGAAGCAGTGACAGATTTTACATTCTTAGGATCTAAGATCACTGCAGATGGAGATTGCAGCCATGAAATAAAAAGGCGACTGATTCTTGGGAGACAAGCCATGAAAAACCTGGGGAACATGGTGAAAAGCAGAGACATCACCTTGGAAACAAAAATTAGAATAGTCAAAGCAATGGTATTCCCAGTGGTAATGTACGGATGTGAGAGCTGGACAATTAGGAAGGCTGAACGCAGAAGAATAGATGCCTTTGAAATGTGGTGCTGGAGGAGAGTTTTGAGGGTACCCTGGACAGCGAGGAGAACAAATAGGTCAATCTTAGAAGAAATCAACACTGACTGCTCATTGGAAGGTCAAATAGTAAAGATGAGGCTAAAGTACTTTGGGCATCAAATGAGAAGGGAGGATTCACTTGAGAAGGCCGTGATGTTGGGAAAGGTGGAGGGCAAAAGAAGAAGGGGGAGGCCAAGGATGAGATGGATAGATGGTATTGTAGACACAATGGGCACAGAACTGGGAGGACTGAGGGGGATGGTGGAGGACAGAGGTGCCTGGAGAACGATGGTCCATAGGGTCGCAAAGGGTCGGAATCGACTGTGCGACTGAACAACAACTCGTACCCTCAATGAACTTGCTGACCATTTTTCTTCCCAGTAGTATTGTTATTTGAATTCATAGGATGTTTTGTGTCGCTAAAGATGTTCCCCACGATGGCCTCCACATTTGGCTGTACGAACCCTCACGAAATAGGAGTTTTGTGATCAGCTGTGGAACTTGTTGGCAAATGTGAGATTGCCAGATTCCTAGAGATTGGGAACTATGTCCTAGAACTGGACATGGGGACATTCACACATGCACGCTTGCTTAACCCTTTCCCCCAATCTTGACCCTATTCTCTGCTGTTACTATGGTCACTTGGATGTCATTTCAGGAAACTGGTTTGCTTTGGTTTGGGAAAACAAGACAAGGGAAGTATGAGGGGCTGATTTATGTGGGAATGGCCTCTTGAGGCAGAGGGCATTTTTGACCTTCCCATTCCTGAACAATTATTTAATTCAAACATTCCCGTGGGAAGTTTCCAGGATTCTGTCTGTCATAGCCAGCCTCTTTCTCTTCCACATTAGGCAGCTGTGACTTTCTGTAAAAATTGGCCATAGAAAGTTTAGTGTATGAGAGTCAAGACACAGGAAACAGCCAAGGGCTGGGTTAACTCAGGTTTATTGCATGGTGGACAGAGGGAACATGAGGTAATGGCGGACGAACAGCTCTATATATATGGTAGTAACGTATTTGAATGTGGCTCCACGATAGCCCATTGGCTACTGCCCGCGTGACGTCATGGCTGGTCACGCCCTTCTTGTCCAGGTGTAGGTAGCGGCGGGAAACTTCCCGCGCTGTGGCCTTTGATGGGTTTGAACCAAGAGAGCTTGGACGCTCGCTGCTGCCAGCTGGTGGTCATTAGCTCGCGTCCCATTACAGGGTTTATAGTGATCAGCTGAAGGTTACATTGTTACTCGTAGGCAAGGTTACATTGGTTCAGATACATTGTTATCACATGTAGAAGGGTACACTGTTAGAACACAACACTCCTCCCCCCTAGGATGAGACGAAGTCTCTCAGCCAAGATGGCCTATTTCGAACACGCTGGGGTCTCGGCGCGGGCTGCCCTGCCCCGGCTTCGCTCCCTCCTCCTTGCTCCCTGGCTTCCTGCCCTGTAATCGGAGAGGATGACTTGTTAGTAGCTTGCCGCGGCTCTGCGGCTTTGTTGGGCGGTGTGTGCTTTGTTTGGGAAGAACCGGGGGCACTGGAGGCTAACGAAAAACCCCTCTTCTCGCTTGGATGGGTGGGGGAACACTCCAAACCCCCCCCCCCCCGGCTAGCAAAATTAAAATCGTAATCGAATTCGGGGGAAGCGGCAGCGGCGGCCGCAAGCTCCTTTTCCCCCTCCCCGGGCTCGGATAGAGCTGGCGTGTCAAAAGGATATGAGTCGGGATCACTGCTTTCCCCCCTGGCTTCGGACTGGT
The DNA here is from genome assembly GCA_035047305.1 of Bradypodion pumilum. Lineage (NCBI taxonomy): Eukaryota > Metazoa > Chordata > Lepidosauria > Squamata > Chamaeleonidae > Bradypodion > Bradypodion pumilum. Next base: position 7,900,238 of record JAWDJD010000016.1, on the reverse strand, counting down.
GTCCTTCTCTGTCTCCCCCTTGGGCTAAACGGGTGGGGGAGAACCCTATCGCTGAATCCGGTTGCTGAGCCCCACTGATCGGCCCCTCACTCACTCGGCGCCGCAGTTGGTCAGCGTGCCTCCTCCAGAGGAGACCGGTGTTCGTTTCCACCCGGTACGACACTGGTCCCGTCTGTTCTACTATCATCCCTGGCACCCAGACTGGGCCTGCGTTGGCATAGTTCCTACAGTGTACAGGATCGCCTACGCCGAAACCTTTCGAGACCGCTAAACCTATGTTCTTCCCTTTGTCCTCGACCCTCGTCGGGTCTAACCTGGACAAGATCGTGGTCAGTTTCCTCCGCATCAGCAGCTCAGCCGGCGAGTATCCGGACGCTAAGGGGGTCACTCTGTACGCTAATAGAAATTGACAGACTTGGTGATTTAGATCCCCCGAGCCCATGCGCCGCAGCGCATCTTTTGTTGTGCGCACCAACCGTTCCACTTGGCCATTCGTGGCCGGGTGAAACGGCGCGGATGTGACGTGCCGAATTGCATTTGCCTCCATGAATGCCGCGAACTCAGCGGACGTGAAACAGCTAGCGTTATCGCTGACCAGAGTGTCGGGTAAACCGAACGTGGAAAAGACCCTCCTTAGCTGGCCAATGGTAGTGGCGGAGGATGTGCTCTTTACCGGAATGACCTCCAGCCACTTCGAGTACGCATCCACTACCAGGAGAAAAATGGTTCCTCGGAACGGGCCAGCAAAATCTACGTGCACCCTGGACCACGGTCCCCTTGCTGCGTCCCATTCCCTATGCGGGAGACGGGCTACCTCCGGTCGGGAGCCCTGACATGCCTCACAAGTGCCAATCATATGCTCTATGTCGGCGTCCAGCTGGGGCCACCAGAAATAACTCCGGGCCAGTGCCTTGGAACGGACGATTCCCGGGTGGCTGACGTGCAGCAGCTTTAGCACCTTCGGTCGCAGGGACGTAGGAACCACCACCCGTTGGCCCCACAAGAGGCACCCCCTCTCTAATGACAATTCTATTCGTTTTCGAAAAAATGGGTCGAATTCCATGCTTGGGGATGACGCCGGCCACCCCTTCTGTACCCACGAGCATACTTTCTCCAGTGTTCTATCCTTTCCCGTCGCCTTGGCAATGTCGGCCGGTACTATTGGGGGTGAATCTAAGACCTCTATTAGCAATACCTGGCGGTCTCTTCCTACCCCTGCCTTCTGATCGTCCGACAAGGGCAACGGAGACCGTGAGAGCGTGTCTGCATGGCTGATCTCCTTTCCGGGCCGGTATTCCAACTCATGTTGGTATGCGTTAAGAAAAATAGCCCACCGCAGCATCCTCGGGGACAGGATCTGTGGCGTGGGCTTATTTGCAGTGAAGATTCCTAACAGGGGCTTGTGATCAGTCACGATCTTGAACGGGCGACCATACAGAAAATCGTGAAATTTTTTGGTTCCCGCTACTATCGCTAATGCCTCCCTGTCGGTCTGTGCGTAATTCCGCTCTGCTTGGGACAGGGACCTTGAATAAAACGCTATCGGGGCCTCCCTTCCGTCGTTCAACACGTGGCAAAGCACCGCCCCCACCCCCACCGGGGATGCGTCGCAGACTAAAACTACTGGCCGTTTGGGATCGAAATGAGTCAGGATTGCCTCAGATGTTAGGAGTTGCTTTAACTCTGTGAACGCTCGTCACCCCACAGCCATTTTTCCTCTTTTTTAAGTAACTGATGGAGCGGCTCGGCAACAGACGCCTTCCGTGGAAGGAAGGTATGGTAGAAATTGAGAAGCCCCAGAAATGACTGTAGTTCGGTTTTGGATGTGGGGCGAGGAGCTTTCTTGATAGCGGCTACCTTAGATTTGGACGGCCTAATTCCCTCGGGCGTGACACGGAACCCTAAAAACTCAACCTCTGTTTCGAAAAATACACATTTGTCTTTTCTCAGTCGCAGCCCCGCTTTCTCGAACACGGTCAGAACTTTATCCAATCTATGTGCCAGCTCGGCCTTACTCCCCCCCGTTATCAACACGTCATCAAAATATGGCAACACCCCCTCCAGCCCCTTCAGGAGGCGTTCCACGAGCGACTGAAAAAGGCCAGGTGCCGAGTTCACGCCGAACTGTAAACGCGACACCTGGAACGCCCCCTTATGTGTAACTATTGTTTGTGCCGCCGCTGTGGCGGGGGTTACAGGGAGTTGCTGGTAGGCCTGTGCTAAATCGAGCTTAGCGAAACACTTTCCCCCATTCAGCCTGGCCAGGAGGTGGCTGACCACTGGCACCGGGTATGCATTAGGGCGGATCGCCTTGTTAATTGTACACTTATAATCAGCGCAAATGCGCACCTCCCCGTTAGCCTTCAGTGCTGTTACAATTGGAGTCTCCCACTCCGCGGAATCCACAGGAACAAGAATCCCCTGACCCACCAGTTTGTCCAGTTCCGCCTCTATTTTGTCCTTTAGTGCGAACGGCACCCTGCGCGGTTTGAGTCTTATCGGGCAGACCTCCGGGTCTAGGTCGAAGGCTACAGGGGGTCCCTTGAACTTTCCCAGTCCACTTTTAAAAACGGCGGGGTGTGCGTCGCACACCGCTTGTATTGGGTCCACGCCTACGGCATGCACCCCCCCTATGAACAAACCTAAAGGCTGAAACCATTGCGTCCCGAGGAGGCTACAACTCCCCCCTTTTAGCACCACTAGGGGAAGTTCCGCAGAATGTCTCTTAAAACGAACCCGGAATGTCCCGACCCCCAACACTGGAATGCTGTTCCCCTGTACGTCCCGTAGTGTGGCCCTCAACGCTTTAAGTTTGGGCCGCACGTGGGGGTCGATTTTCAAGAACTCTCTCTGGGGAATTATAGAATAGGAGGACCCCGAGTCAATTTCCATCCTAATAGGGGTCCCTTGTACTAGTACCTCAACGAAGTAATGGGGCTGTCCCGCAGACACGCTGAACACATGAGCGTCGCCCTCGCTGTCGTCCGAGATGCGGCCCACGCCGTCCTGCTTCCTCGTGGTCCGGGCGCCATCTTTGGACCTCGCTGGACGGTCCGGTCTGGCCGAACGGTCTTGTGACTGTCTCCGGCCCTCTTTCCCTTTCCTGCACGCCTTGGCGATGTGCCCCCGACGGCCGCAGTTGTAGCACTCGGTTTTTCTGAATGGGCACCTCACGCGCTCATGGGCCGCTCCGCACCCATCACAACGGCGCCCTCCCCTTCGGACCTTCTGGACCTCCTCGCCGTCGCTGCTTTCCGAAGATGACTTCGAGGTCCGTCGGGTTGCGTGCACCGACTGTCCGGACTTTCCGTGCAACGAGTTTTCCGCTTTGCCGGCCCTCGGACGCCACTCACGCCACTTGTGCATCTCATCTACTCCAGCATTCGTGGATTCCGCGGCTTCCGCGGCCTCTACAACCTCTGTCAGTGTGGGTGGTGGCTCCTTGTTCATCAGGCTGCGCTGCACTTCCTTGTCCTTCAGGCCACACAGAACTCCGTCCCTGAGGGCCATCTCTAGAAAGTGGTCCCATCTGCAGGAGGTGGCGGCTACTCTCATAGCTGTTACGAAGGCTTCTACCGACTCGTCCGGCGCTTGAACTCGCCTCCAAAACGCGCTCCGAGCGGGAAACATTGCCCTCGAGGGTCGGAAACGCTCACGCAGCAGTTTCATGATGTCATCGGCTTTGAACTCACCCATCTTCTTCGGCGCAATAATGCCCACCAGCGTTCGCTTGGTCTCCATCCCAAGCATGCGGGTGAGGATGGCCCTCTTCCTTTCCTCGTCGTCTTCTTTGACTTTGAGTTCCACCAGTGCCGCCTGGAAGTCCATCTCAAAAAGCTCCCAGTCTTGCGGTTTGGTAATGTTGAACCCGCTCTGTGCCCTGGCTCCTTGGGGATCCATTATCCCACCTTCGTCGCCAGTTTAGTGTATGAGAGTCAAGACACAGGAAACAGCCAAGGGCTGGGTTAACTCAGGTTTATTGCATGGTGGACAGAGGGAACATGAGGTAATGGCGGACGAACAGCTCTATATATATGGTAGTAACGTATTTGAATGTGGCTCCACGATAGCCCATTGGCTACTGCCCGCGTGACGTCATGGCTGGTCACGCCCTTCTTGTCCAGGTGTAGGTAGCGGCGGGAAACTTCCCGCGCTGTGGCCTTTGATGGGTTTGAACCAAGAGAGCTTGGACGCTCGCTGCTGCCAGCTGGTGGTCATTAGCTCGCGTCCCATTACAGGGTTTATAGTGATCAGCTGAAGGTTACATTGTTACTCGTAGGCAAGGTTACATTGGTTCAGATACATTGTTATCACATGTAGAAGGGTACACTGTTAGAACACAACAGAAAGCTAGATCAGTAAGTTCCTAGATGGATTTTCACTTTTTTCCTTTATTCCTGACTCAAAAGCAGAGATGAGAAGCCATGGTGGCTTGTGAATAATCATCATCATATCATCATAGCTTTATTTGTATCCCGCTTCCCTCAGTCCGAAGGGGACTCAAAGTGGCAAACAACAGTAGCAAAAACAATACAATAGGTACTAATATACAAAATAAACAAATACATAATAGTATACACAAAGTCCAAGAAATACAAAAAGTACAATAAACACAATTGCAGTAAAAAATACAATGGCATATGAGGGTACAACAATCAGCCCAACAGTGGCAATAAATAACAAAAGTCCTCCCTCACATCCCCACAGTCCCTAAAGAGCCGGGGCTCAACATCCTTATGGAGCCCCCGAAGCTCAACGTCTTTGCAGAGCCCGGTCTCCGATGCTCCCACTTTCCCATCTGGCCAAGCTGAGGGGAAGGAGCGCAGGGCCTCAATAATAAAGGTGGTGGCGGCTCTTCTAGCTGTGGGGTTCACCCACAGCTATTCGCACTTCTCACAGCCAACAAAGCCAGGGAAGGGGACAAAGATGGTAGCGGAAGCAACGGCGGCAGCTCTTGTGGCCCCGCCGTCATGAGACAACTGCCACTGGTCAAATGGTGGTGATCCTCAGCAGTGGCAGGGAGCAGCAAGGCTGCCCGGGGACCCGTGCAGCTGTTCTCCATCTCCCCTCAAGGCCCGACTGGCTGAGAGGAGAGGCCAGGGCCAGGAGGGGGCTGGTCCCGGGACACTTGCGATGGCGAGGCTGGCGATGTTGAGCCATCCCGGGGCTCAGCCGCCTTTTCACCACTCCCGGACTGGGAGGGGGCTGGTCCCGGAACACCTGCAGTAGTGGTGGCGAGGCTGGTGGTGTTGAGCCATCCCGGGGCTCAGCCATTTTTTCACCCCTCCCAGGCTGGGAGGGGACTGGCCCCGGAACACCTACAGTGGCGATGAGGAGAAAAACCTCCACAATAAATCAGGGAAGGCTTTTATGGGAGAATACAACCTAGCATTTCGAAAGCAAGAAATTGCAAGTAGATAAATAGGGACCACTTTGGTGGGTAGGTAACAGCGTTCCATGTGCTCCAGTGTCTAGTCATGCCTGCCACATGACCACGGAAATGTCTGCAGAAGCAGACAGCACTGGCTCTTTGGCTTTGAAACAGAGATGAGCACTGAACCCTAGAATCGGATACGACTGGCTTTCGAGCAAGGGAAACCTTTGCTTTTACCTCTACAGTCCCTTAGATTAGCTGAGCCTAGGTGTGTAAGGCCAAAACATTTCTTCCCCCACTCCAAAACACAGATGAGACAATATTTTTATGGCTTGTGCCACAGATATGGTTGGCGATGTGGCAGAATCTGGAAGGAAATCGTGCTTAGCTCACTGCTACTCATCACGCCAGCGCAGCTTCCCCAGTAGCTTAGTGGCTAAGGTGCTGAGCTGGAGACTGGAAGGTTTGGTTTAGATACCCGAGAGCAGCATTTGGGATCATGAAAGGAGCCTCATTCGGGTGCCCCCTAAAAAGCCTTTCAACCCAGAGTATTCTCTGACATAAAATTATTATCATGCAACCCTATTTGTCTGTGTCTCAGAAAGTTTAATGTAGTTGTATACTTGTACTGAGTGGTTCCATCTCACATGCTTTTCCTTATCCACCTTATTATTTCTTGCAGTGAGGAGAGTTACACAGTCCTCAATTATGCCATGTTGGATCAGCTGTCTGTGGAGAAGATTGAGAACCCGGACGTTCCCACCTCTCCCCCTGGCAAACTGGGTTCCAGTGGTGCCTTCCGGAGTGGCCACTTGTTCCAAGTACTCATGAACAAAGACAGTGAAGGCAAACAGGAGGTCATTGTGCTGGCCACAGAAACTCTGTAAGTATCATTGGTCATCGTGTTGGCATCACAGGGAATCAGTTTAAGCTCACTCTTCTATCAGGATCTTGAATCCAAAAGATCTTATGGGAGAGTTTCCTGTTCAGTTGTGTCTTCAAGCTTTGCACTTCAGTGTTGCTCTGTTCTGTGGGATGGTGGTGTGAACCTGAGAAAGAGGGCAAGCAGAAGTTAACACCTGCAGAAGTTCGCAAAGAGTTACACCCACATTGGGTGTCAGATTATGCCGCTTGCTGTGCCTCTGTGACTGCAGGCCTCTTTCCTGGAGGGGACTTCTTCCTTGTTGTAAATTTGACAACTGCTTGTGCAACATCAAGTTATGCAGGCATTGCTACACAACAGGATTTGGGCCTTTGTGTTTCGAGTCTGTGTCAGGAGCTGCTATGGGTGGATAGATGGGTGGATGGATGGATGGATGGATGTGAAAGAGGGAGCTTATGGATGGATGGATGGATGGATAGATAGATGTGAAAGAGGGAGCTTATGGATAGATGGATGGATGGATGGATGGATGTGAAAGAGGGAACGGATGGATGGATGGATGGATGGATGTGAAAGAGGGAGCATATGGATGGATGGATGTGAAAGAGGAAGGTTATGGATGGATGGATGTGAAAGAGGGAGCTGATGGATGGATGGATGGATGGATGCGAAAGAGGGAGCTTATGGATGAATGGATGGATGTGAAAGAGGGAGCTTATGGATGGATGGATGGATGGATGTGAAAGAGGGAGCTGATGGATGGATGTGAAAGAGGGAGCTGATGGATGGATGGATGGATGGATGGATGGATGGATGGATGGATGGATGGATGGATGGATGGATGTGAAAGAGGGAGCAGATAGATGGATATGAAAGAGGGAGTTTCTGGATGGATGGATGTGAAAGAGGGAGCTGATGAATGGATGGATGTGAAAGAGGGGGCTTATGGATGGATGGATGTGAAAGAGGGAGCTGATGGATGGATGGATGGATGGATGGATGGATGGATGGATGGATGGATGGATGTGAAAGAGGGAGCAGATAGATGGATATGAAAGAGGGAGTTTCTGGATGGATGGATGTGAAAGAGGGAGCTGATGAATGGATGGATGTGAAAGAGGGGGCTTATGGATGGATGGATGTGAAAGAGGGAGCTTATACATGGATGGGTGGATGGATGGATGGAAAAGAGGGAGCATGATGAATGAATGGATGGGTGGATAGATAGATGGATGGATGGAAAAGAGGGAGCTTTGGATGAATGGAAAGGAAGGAAAAGAGAGAGCTTATGATGGATGGATGGATTGATGGATGGATGGATAACTGACAACAATGACAGAAGTTGAACATTCAGAAAGATATGCTGCTTGCAGTGTTTCCTCCTCTCCAAATAAAACCACCATTGTTGGTTACCAACTATCTAGAAATATATAAGCCATCAACTTTGGTTTTCACTAGCCTTTGGTTTTCCCTCTCCCCCTCAACTCAACCCTCTCATCTTGAATGTGCCCTGGGAAGCATGCTTCATGCATGTATTATCTGCTTAGTTATTTAGGGCATAGTCAACTGGAAGAAATAAGGGTGTGTCTTTTTAATGGAGAATGGCTGGTTTTTTAATATGAAGTGGACCCTCGCTTAACAAATTTAATGCGTTCTCCGGGACCTTTTGTACTACGAAAAATTTGTAAAGCGAATTTCCCATAGGGATGCATTGAATGTAATTTCTCATAGGAATAAGTGCATTGCAAACCAAAATTCCCACAGGAATGCATCAAAAACCAAGTAATCCATTCTGGGGAAAAACTGTTAACCAAACCACTATTTTCTATGGATTTCCTTTTGTTAAGCAAATTTTGTGCTAAGCAAGCCGCTTGTTAAGCGAGGGTCCACTGTACTTGCTTTCTCTTCCTGGGCAGGAGTGACCGGGCCCGATGGATCACTGCTTTGATACACAAAGAAGACAATGGGACAGAAACTGCAAACAAAGGAGGTATGATGATTGATTTGAGAACTTCATCTCAAAATCAGATCCTAAAAAGTTACATTAAAACCTAGCTTGTGCGTCCATTCCTCACTCTTTCTCTCTGTGAGTGAGACAGAGATGAGACATTAATCTGGTACCAGAACTTTATTATGGTCCAAGACCAGCATAAAACAGCAAAAGGAACAGAAGTTAAAATGGGGGTACTAAAATATATCAAGAGGGAAGAATTAAAATGAGGGTGCTTAAAAAGTTGCATTTCTGCTCTAGGATTGAACAACAGAGGGAACAGAAGTTAAAGTGGGGGAACTAAAATGTATCAAGAGATGAAAGATAAAATGAGGGGGCTTAAAAAGAAGCATTTCTGCTCAGTGTTAAGGAGGAGTAAAATTATTAGATAAGTCACTAGTATTACAATTATTACTAGCCTATGCTATTGTGCAAGTATATTATTTGGTTGAAGGTCCTGCCAAGATTGCTCTTCTGATCTTACATACTGCAGCACAGGATCTGTGGGTGAAGGTGGGTCTTTCATCAGATAGCAGCCAGTGGGTGTATGTGCTGTTTGTCCGGCCAGGATACTTGCGGAGCAGTGGAGATATGAACTTGTTCCAGATGCCTCTATAGAAAGGGCAGCTACATAGAACGTGTTCTGTGGTTTCAGTTTCTCCAGAGTCACAAGGATATTGTCTCTGTGACATTGGTGTCCTCTGGAACTTTCCCTCAAGAACTGCAGAAGGGAGAACCTGGCAGTGGCCTAGGGTAAATGCCCTCTGATGACTTGGTGTCTCAAGTTGGGCCATGCCAACAATGTGTCTCCAAGACTCTGGAGCCATGAAGGTACAGGCCCTGGCTAGGTCTTCTTGCCTTTCCATGTCTAGTGTTCTCTGTTTAATGGTCTGTTTTGTCTGGTTGAGACTCATGGCCTGTATGAGAGGTTGGGAGAGGCCAAGATACTGTAGTCTGGATTGGATGTTTCTTTTCCATGCTAATTGGTAGTTGTCCTGGAGAGTTAGAGGCGCCAGGCCATTGGGATTAAACAGAGTTTTGAGCCAAAGGTTGAGAGTAGTTTATCCACAATCTTGCCTCCATCTTTATCATACCTGTCTCCAGGCGAAGGGTGGCATTGGATACACAACAAGGGATCTGGAGTGCTGCATGTAAGAATTCAAATAGTTTGAGTGTAGCCGGGATGAATTGTCCTCCTTTTGTCCTCAGGAATTTTAGTATGGCAAAGGTGGATCTCTGGGCTGTAAGAACAGTGTGTGTGGTGTGGACATTCCTTGAGCTTGAAGCTTGGAGGACTACTCCCAAGTACTTAAAGCTGGTAACCTGTTCTATCTTGTGTCCATTTATTCTCCAAGTGTGTTTCGTAGACCTTTTAGCAAAGGACATCACTTTAGTTTTCTGATAGTTGATCTCTAATTGGTTGTTGTTACAGTAGTGAGCCAGTGATGCCAGTAATCTTCTGAGGCCTATTGGTGTCCTAGAGAGAATTATAGCATTGTATGTGTATGGGCTCGTCAGCAAGTTTGAGAAGATGGAAAGCAGGGCTTCTTAGATGGTTGATCATATTGTTGATGCAGCCTATGTAGGTGGTCCAGGATGGATGCCCCATGAGGCAGCCATCTTGGAATGTGGCCACCTCTTACTGTGCCAGTTGAGTTTTCTGAGTTGTCTTCAAGGGTAGCCCCAAAAAGAGCCATGTGCACAGTGTTTCCCAATCTTTGGTTCTTGGACGTCAATTCCCATAAGCCTAAGTCAATTCCCCATAGCACTGATCAGCCTAGGTTTCTAGGAATCAAAGTCTCCCTGTGGGCTAGGGGGCTTCATGTAATTAGACACTCTGGACCCCAAAGGAAGCCATCAGTGGAGTTACAACAATGAAAACAGTTCACTCACACTGTGTGAAAATTTGAGTTTAGGGTGGGTTATTGAGGACTGTTCACAAATTTCCCATTTTGTAGGCCATTTTAGGTGTGAGTGGATTACTGATTTGTGGACCATTTTGGGTGTGAGTGGATCACTAGACCAAGGGTCCCTCGCTCTGGAGGTCAATTCAAGAAGTCAAAATGTATCCTGATTCAGAATGCTTGCCGGCCTTATCTAATTTGATTAGATAAGGTACATCAATTAACAAAAGTTAATGCCCTGGAAGACTAAAATGTCTGTCAGGAGGTTGGTTTTGCACCTGGAATCTATAGGCACAATATAGAGAAGAGGGTTACCTTCAAACTGTTAGCTTCAAGGGTATGAGTCCTTGCAATGTTCCATTTCTTATCAAAGGAAGAAGTAGGGTCTTAATAACCTTGGCCAATTTTGCTCCCATCCAGTTTGTGCTCTGTATGGAAACCAATTTATACATTTGTTTCCCTTCACCCCAGAACTAAATATGGTCCTTCCATTTCGACCCGGACATCGTACAGATTGGTCCAGAATAGGCCTGTCCAGTTCAGAATCTGTGGTTTGACCTGATCTGGTTTGTGGTCCTTTGGGTTCCTCTCTTTTGAGGGCCTTATCCAGTGGGGCTCAGGAACGACTGACTGTACAGCTGTTGTTTAGCTTCTTGGATATTTGTTTGGGACTGCTGGGGGTTGGATTTCATTAACAACAACAGGTCCACAGAGTCTCAGAATACTTACAGTATTCTGGTTAGTAGTCTGGCCAGGTTATTCTGCTATGGTAATAGAGTAGACCATACTGCCAGCAACTCAACGCTGAGTGTCAGGCGGCAGTTAACTAACCTGACAACCCTGAGGACTATCAGCTTTGGGTGCCAAAGTCCACAGGGAAGGGTGATGGTCCCCAAGTGGATTAAATCCCACTTGAATCCACCCTTGATGGAGGGCAGAAGCTTCACCCTTCCTGACCTGGGGCTGATGAGGACTTTGTGTGCCAAAAGGGCTCAGGACCAGAAAGTGACTCACAGAACTGGATCAGTGGTACTAAGGGTGTCATGCTGCGATGCGGATGGCAAATGGGAGGCTGCTTCATTATATTGTCCCCAGGACAATCTTCATGGCTGATCACCATGATGATCACCAATGTTCAGAACTGGATACAAAAGAAGAAGAATATTAGCTCGACTCTCACACAGAAGTACACATAACTAGAGATATACTGCTGGATGTTCTATGTTTGTGTAATCAAGCCAACACCAGATTTCTTGGAATGTATGTTGGAAATAGTCTTGCTCCTTCTTGTGTTGGAAATAGCCTTGTTCTGTAAGACTCAGTCTTCCTTCTGTGCTATGCCTCACACCCTTGGTCTTTCTCTTTCCTTGAAGATCTCAAGCAGGTGGCGATTACTCGAGCTTACATGGCCAAGCAGACAGACGAGATCTCTCTCCAACAAGGCGACGTCATGCTGGTCCTGGCCAGAGAAGGGGGTAAGTGTTCTCTGGGAAGAGATCAGACCACATTGGTAGGGGAAGAAATTATAATCCTGAGTTTTAGGACTGGGAATAAATGCACTTGCGCTTCATATGTGATCAGTACACATAATAATTTTGTGTCAGAAATTATTCTGGGTTGAAAGGATTTTTGCTGCAGAAACTCTACTCAGGGGACACCCGAATGAGGCTCCACTCATGTCCCCAAGATCTTTTTCCCCACCAAAGTGGTCCCTATTTATCTACTTGCAATTTCTCGCTTTCGAACTGCTTGGTTGGCAGGAGCTGGGACAGATGACAGGAACTCACTCCCTTGCGCAGCACTGGAGTCTTGAACTGTCGACCTTCCAGTGGTCAAACTTAGCTTCTTAACCACTAAGCCACCATGGCCTCAATGTACATATGTACATGGCCTCACACCTATGGAATCCTCTTCTCTAATTTCACTGGCGTGGCCCAAAGAGTTTAACTCTTGGCAGCAAATTGCCAACAAGAAATCTATGTAGACATATTATTGGTTGCGTGCTGAATTGTATGATGTCTGCATTGATCTCCTAATTTAAGGTTGTTTATTAAAAAAAAGGTTATGCATTTGAGTAGTGTAGGGTTACCATAATTCCCTCTCACAAAAACAGGACAGAAGTAAAGGTTTCCGTTGCTCAAAAGCCAGTTGTATCCGACTCTAGGGTTCAGTGCTCACCTCTGTTTCAAAGCCGATGAGCTAGCACTGTCTGCTTCTGCAGACATTTCTGTGGTCATGTGGCAGGCATGACTAGACACCGGAGCATTGGAGAAATGTAATTGCTAATTGCCAGGCAAGGCCGTCCACACATGCTCAGAGACCCTCTTGATGTCCCAACATTCTGCAAGTGGCCCAAGCAAAGATTGCTTTCTTAGGGTGGCGGGGGGGAAGAGTGAGAAAACCAGGTCCTTTGGCTCGGCGTCCAAACTTGAGAGCACACGCATGGAGTGGGGGTGGGGGCATTCTCCGCACCACCATCCTCTCCCCACTCCCAGCAGCAGGAGCTTCGGATGCAAAGGGGCAGGGAGGGAGATGGGGGGGGAGGAAATAAAACCCCAGCCACAGGCATGACTAGACACTGGAGTACATGGAACGCTGTTTACCTTCCCACCGAACATGGCTCCTATTTATCTACTTGCCATTTCTTGCTTTCGAACTGCTAGGTTTGCAGGAGCTGGGACAAAGACGGGAGCTCATTCCATCCTGCAGTGTTTGGTCTAACTGCTGCTACACAGACGAGATGCCACAAGATAGAAAAAGCTGTGTGTCCCCCCCCCCCCCACACACACACACACACACATGCACTCCTTGTTCACCAAGCTGCTGCCACCTGCTGGTCGTTCCAGTAGAAGTGCAGGAAAAATCCATGTTTTTTCCTTCCAAATCAAGTGATTTGAAAACCATAAATTTTCATTGTTTTGTATGGAACTGTGCGGGACAGTTACAAAACGTGAAATTCACGGTTTTCCATGGCATAGGGCAACTCTACAGTAGTGGCACAAGAGGATTTGGGCTCTTTGTTTCCACGTATCCCGAAGCTCTCCTGGGCCCCCGCCATCGGCCCAGGATGAGAGCCACCTGCAGTCACCGGCCTCGCCTCCCTCCGGCCCTGCCTTGACCGGAGGGATAAGAGGATGCCACGCCGCAGCCGGGGACGCCGCGCCGAAGCTCTCCTGGGCCCCCGCCATCGGCCCAGGTTGGGAGCCACCTGCGGTCACCAGCCCCGCCTCCCTCCGGCCCTGCCTTGACCGGACGGATAAGAGGACACCACGCCGCAGCCGGGGACGCCGCACCAAAGCTCTCCTGGGCCCCCGCCATCGGCCCAGGATGGGAGCCACCTGCGGTCGCCGGCCCCACCTCCCTCCAGCCCTGCCTTGACCGGAGGGATAAGAGGACGCCACGCCGCAGCCGGGGACGCCGCGCCGAAGCTCTCCTGGGGCCCCACCATCGGCCCAGAAAGGGAGCCACCTGCGGTCGCCGGCCCCACCTCCCTCCAGCCCTGCCTTGACCGGAGGGATAAGAGGACGCCATGCCGCAGCCGGGGACGCCGCGCCGAAGCTCTCCTGGGGCCCCGCCATCGGCCCAGGATGGGAGCCACCTGCGGTCGCCGGCCCCGCCTCCCTCCGGCCCCGACTTGACCGGAGAGATAAGAGGATGCCACGCCGCAGCCGGGGACGCCGCACGGAAGCTCTCCTGGGCCCCTGCCATTGGCCCAGGATGGGAGCCACCTGAGGTCGCCGGCCCCGCCTCCCTCCGGCCCTGCCTTGACTGGAGGGATAAGAGGACGCCACACTGCAGCCGAGGACACTGCGCGGAAGCTCTCCTGTGCCCCCGCCATCGGCCCAGGATGGGAGCCACCTGCGGTCGCCGGCCACGCCTCCCTCCAGCCCTGCCTTGACTGGAGGGATAAGAGGACGCCACGCTGCAGCCGGGGACGCCACGCGGAAGCTCTCCTGGGCTCCCGCCATTGGCCCAGGATGGGAGCCACCTGCGGTCGCCAGCCCTGCCTCCCTCCGGCCCTGCCTTGACCGGAGGGATAAGAGGATGCCACGCCAAAGCTCTCCTGGGCCCCCGCCATCAGCCCAGGATGGGAGCCATCTGCGGCTCTCTCCCCGGGCCAAGTCGGTCAGGGGAGGTGGGAGCATTGGCGCAGCTGTGCTTTGTTCTCGGCGTGGACTTTGGAAGCTGCTGCCACCGAGATGCTGAAGCCGACACACCACCTCGGCTCTCTCCCCTGGCTGTGGTGAGAGGGGGGCAGGGAGGGAGACAGAGGGACTGAGGGTGATGTTTGCCGCAGCTGGGGAAGTTGGGCTGGGCACTATATGGGATGTGAGCTGTGCTTCATCCCTTGGGGATTTTGTTAATATTGATTATTTCTGATGCTTTGTACTTATGTATTATGTGATGTATTGATATTGTGTTTTCCCCCTGAATTTCTTTTGATGTAATTGAACTGTATTATTATGTGTCATTGTATTATTATATTGTATTTATTGTCCGCCATGTAAACCGCCCTGAGTTGGATTGCACCCGAATGGGCGGTATATAAGCGCGAAAATTAAATTAAATTAAATTAAAATATCCTGGACCTATTTTTGGGAAAGTAAAATAATTCAAGTGGAAAGGAGGAGAGTAGTCAGAGTTTGAGAAGTGTACCATTCTGCCCTCCCTGAATTTGAATACTGTACTAGAATGCTATAAAAATACCAGGGGACAAATGTTCGATGTTCACCATAACATAACTCAGACTTTGGGAAAAGTTACTCCTTTTAATGGTTACAGCTCCAAGAATCCTCCAGCTCATATAACTTTACTGGAGAGGTTTGGGCAGGAACCCCTGGATCACTTGCTAACATCAGGAAAATTCACATTTCCAACTTCTAAGAGAAGTTGTGTGCTGTACCACATCCTTTCCAGGTGGAAACAGTGCTGAGGTTACATAGTGCTGTGTGACTTACCTGGGGTTCTTGCCATGGGGGGGGGGGAGGCTCAGTCCACAAACACCAGCACATTTCTGTCCTTCCAAATTGGCTTTTAACATGGGCTTGTCGTTTGCATGCTCTGAAGATGGACAGACTGTAGAAAGGTTTTCAGGGCAGGGAAGTTGAGTGGAGTGTTTTCTATAGCCAAGTTTGTGAGTCTTCTGTGCTAAAATATCAGGGAATTGACAATTCTACATTCTCTGAACCTTGGCTGTATAGGAAAAGCTTCTAGTCCTTAAGACTAGGAAAAAATAGATCTTGAAAAACTGTGTTGGTGAAATTTTGGGTATCAGATGATAAAAAGGATGTCTTGGATATCTTGGGATCACTATTCAGTGGGGTAGACATCTTTGTGATAACATTCTGCACATGCAAATGGGCCTGAGAAATCAAGTCTGTATGCATGCCCTTTTTTAGCCATTTAGATTTCACATCACTCACTGGCTAGGTGGACCATGACTTGTACCCACCACTTTCACCTTGCCCAAGGGATCCTACGGAGGACACTTTGGAGTATCACATGATAAAAAGCATGTCTAAGTAAGGTATATCCTGCAAGGATGAAAGAAAATAACTTAGTCCAGGGGTTCTCAACCTACAGCTTGCTGGCCAGATTCGGCTGGCGGTGCCATTTCATGTGGCCCACTGCCCTTGCTCCCACCACCAGAAGCGGTGGAAGCAGCTGCATCCACATTTATGGCTGTCATAAACATGGAAACATGACAGCTGTGAACACATCTACAGCTGTTGTAAACAGGTTAAATGCACCCTCGGCTGTCGTAAACAGCCACAGACATGTTTTATGGTAGCGTTTACAGCTGGGGGAACCACCAGTCTGGCCCACTCAGCTGTCTGAGGGAGCGCGACCTGGCCCATGCCTTGAAAAGGTTGAGAACCCTTGAGTGAGTCAAATGGTTAGGATTACAGTAAAAAAATGGTTAGGAATACAGAAAAAAATGGTTCCCTGGCCTATTTTGTAACTTGGGTTTTTTTTTTTTTTTTTTTTTTGTAACTCAAGGCATCCCCATAGGGATGCATAGGAAAAATAAATAAATGGAGAGATTTCCTATCTTCTGGCTGCTGCTGCTTTCTTTTCTTACACTTCCGGTGGTGTGGGCGAGTGGCATAGTGCATAAAATGGTGGCAGCACCATTTTGAGCGCTAAAAACCTGTATTTTTGTATGTTGGTTTTTTCGTAACTCTGGGTTTTTTTGTAAATTGGGACCCCGATTTACTGAAAAACCCATTCGTAGCTCGAGTTTTTAGTAACTCAAGGCGTCCGTAAGTTTGGGTTTTACTGTATATAGGCAGAGATGAAACTTGACCATAACGAAAGGAAATCCATAGAAAATATGGATTAATTAGTTTTCAATGCATCCCTATGGGAAACTGCATTTTGGTAAACAATTTTTGGTTTTCAATGCATTCCTATGGGAAATTGCATTCAATGCATTCCTATGGGAAATTTGCTTTACAAATTTTTCGTAATTTAAAAGGCCCCAGAGGACAACACATTACATTTGTTAAGCGAGGTTCCACTGTATTGATTATTATATTTGGTCTTATTGAAAGGGCAGCAGTTTATGCTGAGATGAGGACCCGATCAGAATTGTTTTCCCCTGCTCTCTTTTGGTCTCATGATATCTTAGCCCCAAATCCAAAACTGGAAATCTGTGCTTTTTCCGTAGAAAGATTCAATTCTTGAATTTTGACTTGTCCTCCTCTTTTTTTTCCTCCGTCTTGTCTAGGGTGGTACTTAGGAGAACGTTTGCGTGACGGGGAAAAAGGGTGGTTCCCCCAAACCTGCGCCCAGGAGATCACCAACCGCAGTGCTGTAGAACGCAACGTGCAACGCATGGAGAGGCTGCGCATAGAAACGGATGTGTGAATCCTGCCCAGAGCACATCTGGATAGAAAGTCACCTGTGGCATATAGGAGACTAAAAACCTAGATGCTGCTGTTGTTTCTAAGGTTGCTCCTAGTTTGAAAGTGGCCTGCCGTTCAATTTTTAAAAGAAAGCTCTCATTCGTAAGGGAGCTGCTAGTGAAAGAAGTTGGATAATCATTCATATGGGCTCCACTACACATACTTATACCCCAAGATAAGGGTAAGCAAACTGCAGCCTCTAAACCACATTAGTTCTTCCAAGATGATTAGCTGCGAATACATAAGAGGTGTGAATGTGTGAATAGCATTTGTGGTATATTTAGTGACTGGTGATTTGAATAGAGCAGTGATAGTGAACCTTGGCACTCCAGATGTTCTTGCACTTCAATTACCGGAAACCCAAGTCAGCACTCCTGATGATCAGGGCTTTTGGGAATTGAAGTTCAAGAACATCTGGAGTGCCAAGGTTCACCATCATTGGAATGGAGGCATTTTATATTTATTTGCTGCTGGTTTCTAATAGGATGTGTTCACCAGAGGTCCAATGACAAGGGTTTCCCAGCCCCTTGCCTTGATCATTTTAGATCTAACTCTCAGATCGAAGAGACTACATGTAATTTTTACTTTGTGGCATTTTATATTAATGAGGCTTAAGTGGGGTTCCCTCTTGGATGGTTTGCGCTCTGTGAACGAAGCTGAGAGATTTTAGGAAAGATTCCCATTCCTACATTTGGTTGTCAGTTGATTCAACCAAAGCTGCTTTTGTTGTTGTGTTGAATTGCTGACACAACTGCTAATTTTGCATGGTTCTGGACCACAACAGGCTACACCCTCAATCGACCCCTTTCTGGGCCTCTGGAGGAGAAGTTTAGCCAATGCAAGAAGATACATTAAAGTATTCAGGAGACTCAGTCAATCACATGGGGGTGGCAATCAGTTCATCCCATCAGTGATGGCCAACCTTGGCACTCCAAATATTATTGAACTTCAATTCCCAGAAGCCCAGATCAGCAGGAGAGCTGACTTGGACTTTTGGTAATGGAAGTCCAAGAATACCTGGAGAGCCAGGTTTGAGGGACACTGGCCTAGGCTGTTTGCTCTTGTTGACCATGGGTCTGCAAACTTGGCTCTCCAGATGTTCTGGACCTGCAATTCCCAGAAGCCCTGATCAGCAGGAAGAACTGACTTGGGCTTCTGTTAATTGAAGTCCAAGAACACCTGGAGTGCCAAGGTTCACCATCACTGTAAACAGATTGTTCTATGGGTTTGTTCAACAAGGCAGCTACTGCTAGATACTCCATCTAAAACGGAATTTAAATGAAAACAGACAATAAAGTCAGCCTGCTCACATAATGAACCCTGGCTGTAACCTATGACGCCAAATTTGATAGGACACTGACTCCATATCTTTTCTAGTCAACTGTGAGCTAGACCATAGGCAATGAAACTTTGCTTGTGGCTTTTGAGATTGCCACAATGACAGGAATATTAAGGGAGATCCAGGTGGGGTGTGTTTTCCTGTCTCAAACACACCACACGAAAATGAGGTATTTCTATAAAGAGAATTCTAGCCACAAAGTCTCCCTCTACTTACAATCTTGGTTTAACTTTGTTTTGCCTGGTTTGGAGCAGAAAAGAAAAGAGCATTAGTAACTTTTTGAGAAAGATCCATCCTGGAAGTGCTAACTCCATTTGGTTTTACTCTGCACCTCTGAAACGTTGGGTCCCTCCTGGTCATTCCCTTAGCCTGGGACATCCAACTTGAAATCCCTCCCCTAATTGTGTATCTACTCCATGCTTTCTTCTGCCTTCCAAAGTCCTACTCATGGTAATCGTTTAGAAAACCATTTCAACTCTGTGTTCGCTAAATGCCTACCCAAGAAAACCTGCTGGCCCACCTAGCCCTTAAATCTTTGGTATGAGTTATTTGAGTTTTCTCTGGTCCTGTTTGAGTGTTTCCGCACCTTTGTATCTTGGACTTCAATTCCCAGAAGCCTAAGTTAGTACATTAGCTGATCAGTGCTTTTGGGGAATGACTTAGACTTCTGGGAATTGAAGTCCAAAAACCAACGATTGGGAATCATTTCTTTAGATTAATTTAGTATCATGGTCCCAACCTAGACATCATCTTACTGCCCCACATGTCTTATTGTATATCCTAGTGTTAACTTAATTGTTGATGATTTTAACTCTTGTTGCCAAGAATAATTTTGATTTTGGTCTCAGAAGGAGCATTCATGCTTTAAATGCAGGGTAAAGGGCAAATTTTTTTTAAAAAAATACATTTTGTAGGAATGAAATAAAGAAGTATATTTAGATATTCGTAAAGATGAAGCCTTAGGAAAAAAAATTGCTGCCTTTTCGGAAGAATGGGTGGATTGCAGGAAGCAGAGATTTCGATGAAAGAGCCCTCCTTGATTTTCATATTGAACCAAAGTCGTACTCAGAAAACAGGGGAGGGTGTCACATTTACTAGACCACAAAGTTTTCAAGCTTAACTTTTTGACACCTGCAGGACTTATGATTTTAGGGATCTAAACTTTAACTAGACCATTAAAACATCCCCCCCCCCACCCCCGAAATTGGCTAGCTTTTGGGCTTGGCAAGCATGGTTTTGGGATGCTTTCTGAACTCAAAAGTTACCTTATTTCTGGAAAGGTTTTAACTGTCTAGTTAAAGTTAATGAAGTCTGGCCAGGTTAGCCTGCTATGGTAGTAGAGTAGACCATACTCAACACCAATCGTCAGGCAGCAGTTAACTAACCTGACAACCCTGAGGACTAATGGCCATGGTTGGTGAATTCCACAGAGAAGTGTGATGGTCCCCAAATGGATTAAATCCCACTTGACTCCATCTTGATGGAGGGCAGCAGCTTCATCAACGCTGGCCTGGGGCAGATGAGGACTTTGTGTGGCAAAAGGGCTCAGGACTCTGGGCTTTTATTCTCATATGTGGTGGTACTGTGGAAGTATAAGACAATTTTGGACAAAAGTTGAAAATGAAATCAAAAAAATATTTGATATAGATATTAAACTGAATGCATGTATGGTCCTGTTAACAGATGTTGATGATGTTAGAATGGATAAGTATTAAAAAAAAGACTTATTATCTTTAATGTTAACAATGGCAAGACAATGCATTGCCCGAAACTGGAAGGAAGAAAAAATGCTTAAAATTGAAGAGTGGTATAATGAAATGTGGACGATTGCACTTAATGATAAACTTACTTCATTTAAAAAAGGGAATGATTAAATAAAATAAATTTTATGAGATCTGGAAATATTTTTCGGTATAAACATTAAATAAGGGCCAAGGAGGAAAACCAATGCCTGATCAACTTGGTTTTTGGAAATAAAGTAGGAAACAAAGAATATACTTAGTCTATAGGGCATTGTAAATATCACTGGGTGTTATGTGTTTGTTTATGTGTTTGTTTATGTTGATATATTGATGTATTTGATGTAATGTTTATTTTTATTAGAATTGTAATAAAAAAAAATATTTTTAAAAAAAAGAAAGAAAAGGGCTCAGGACCAGAAAAGTGACTCACAGAACTGGATTAGTGGTGTGGGTGTCACATTGTGATGCAGAAGGGTAAGTGGAAGACTACTGCTTTATATTGCTCCCAGGACAATCTTCGTGATTGTCCACCATGATGATAGCCAATATTCAGAATTGGATACATCACTTGAAGAAGTTAAAGTTATTGCCCAACCATGTTTTGTAGATTTTTGAACAAGAACCATGTGGCCTCTCCCCTACTGTTTTGTATAATAAGATATATATTTTTGTATGGTGGAATCAATTCTATGTTTATTTCCAAGCTGGCTATGCAACAGTGCATAGTCCAGTTCCTACTAGAGGCTGGATGATCATCTCCAACATTTGGACTTTGGAAGCAACATCGCTACTCAGCGATGTGAATGGCACGTTACAACAGCAAAATCCAGAGGGAGTATGATCTCATACACTGAATGGTTGACAAAAACTGTTCTTATGTATTGAGGAAGTAGCCATGAAGTAATGCAGGAGTGGCCAACCTTGGTGCTCCTGGTGTTCTTGGACTTCAGTTACCAGAAGTCCAAAGCTGATCGTGGCTTCTGGGAATTGAAGTTCAAGAATATATGGAGCACCAAGGAGGTTGGCCACCCCTGGTGTAATGTTTACCTTTTCCATGCCTGCTGATCACGAGGAATGCAAAAACCCTTTGGACATCAACTCATGCTACCAAATGTTTGAGCAGTTTGTGTTCATATTTGCCTTTTCAATTAAAAGATTATTGTGTGGTGTGTTTTTATAACATATTTTTTCTAGCAGCATACAAAGAACAACAGACCTGAAAAGGTAGGTCAGGGTTCTTCTCTCTTGTGGAGCGGGGCTGGAGAAGAAAGGTTGATTTAATTGTCAAGAGTAGACCCACACCTTGGGGCTTTGTAGCATAGACCAGTGATGGTAAACCTTGGCACTCCAGCTGTTCTTGAACTTCAATTCCCAGAAGCCCTGATCAGCAGGAGTGCTGACTTGGGCTTCTGGTAATTGAAGTCCAAGAACACCTGGAGTGCCAAGGTTCACCACCATTGGCATAGATGTGCTCTGCACACTCTACTTAAATATTAATTAACATTGTTGTGCCTGACTCCCAGCAAAATCTATACAGAATACTTCTTGATTAATTTCCTTTTGCTAGGTGCAATATTGTAAACATGCTAGAACCATGCATTTTTATGTGCAACTTAGTCAACACAACACAAGACTTTTTAACTTAGAAAAGTCCAGTTTATTTAGTTTTATTTTTGCTTCCCCCCTCCCATTTGGACTCAATACTGCCTTGGTATTGGAAAGTATGTTCAACTCCATTAAGCCCATTAAGTACAGTATAGTATACATAAATATTTTTGCTTCTTTACAAATATGAACATGTCACTAAGAAAGTAATTTCTGCTGGACTGATCATGAGTAAGGCAAAGAGATGACTATCGCAGCTGCACTGTAGTTGTCGACTGCAATAGTTGTGTTGAGATGTTGAGAACTGCACAACAAGATAGCAATGGAATAAATTTCAGGAGTTACTTAAGTTCTCATTGAGTTGGAAAGGGAAAAACTAGATCCATGCCAGTAAATCTTACAATTTTATTTGGGGGGGGGGGAGAGAGAACATGAACCATTGTAGCACACAAATGTATTAGATATGTGTGTTCTGTACAGGTATGTTATATCTACACCAGGGATTCTCAATGTTTTTTCAATTAAATAATTTTATTAAATTTTCCAACAACACTACAATTAATATAAGAAGGCAAATCTTATACATATCAAAAATACAAATACAGTACAAAAATAAAGACATAAAACCTGATTGGCAGTACAACCCACTTGCATAAGTAACATATAACATAATACAACCCACAGTGATATATACATTGCCTCAGAGATTATGGTTTCTTTCATGTGAACGTTACTTCCAGAAATTCATTTGTTCAGCCACTGGCGCACTACCCTTCTTTTTTAGTGTGTAAAAGAGAAAGTACTTTTTTCACCCAGAGGATCCCTGGTCTATGGAACTCCCTGCCAGAAGAAGTGGTGACAGCTGTCAGACTTGACAGCTTTAAGAAAGGATTAGACAAGTTCATGGAGGACAAGGGTATCCATGGTTATAATTATGGATACCTAAGGACAACCTCTGGGTTGGAGAGCTAGGCAGGATATCTCTCATTGCCATCTCCAGGGAATCCTAAGCAGGTGAAGGCATCTGCTTGGGAATAATACCCTGAAGCACATGGTGAGCTTCTGTGTATGAGACAGAATGCTGGACTGGATGGGCTCCTGTGGCCTGTTCCAGCAAGGCTGTTCTTATGAGAGATCTTAGGAACTCCACCTTAGAAATAGTATTCCTACCTCTTTTCCCCAGTTAGTGTATATCCAGTTCCACATTTCCACTCAGCCTGTGGAAAGTCAGCTACCAAAAAAAGCATCCTTCCCACTCTTTGGATCAGTTTTTGTGTGTCAAGGAGTGTTCTATACATTGCACAGCGAACAATAGTTTTATCCCACTTGAACTACCCAAACCTGGATTTGTAGTTCCACGAGAGAGTTAGGATTCTCTGCTAGAAATCTCCAGTGGATTCTTCTGAATTCTAAGTTCCTCATCAAACTACAAATCCTGGAAACCCCATACAACAACAATTAAAAGGATTGCACATATTTATGAATGTGTTGTGGGGATCTGTTCCAAGTCATGGCCTTTGGAAGGTTGACTTCTAAAATGTGGCTGGTTAACTTTTCCATCCCTCCCTCCTCAAGCTCTTTGTGCCATATCCAGGGATGTTGAATGAGAGTGATGTTCACCAATGTTTTCCATACATGTGTGTGTTGAAATATGCACAAGCAAATCTACTCAGACCCCCTCTGTCTGAGTAGCTGATGCTGTGTTAGTACCTCTGCCCATAAATATCTTTACATAAATATTGGAATTTGGTTAGGAGAATTCCAAGAAGAAGAACTGAGGATAATATGCCATTTACAAGTTGTGTAAGCTCCGAGTTTAGAGGAGGAGGGACTTAACTTTCACCTTTATAATATTGTCCCAAGCGAAACATCTGTTCACTTGTGATGCTTCCGGTGCCATCCACCCAGATGCCTGTTCACACAAAGGTCTCTGCTTTTCCACTTCTCAATGGTCCAGGATGGCGAGGTGGTGTGGAGATAAACTTTTGGCAGACGCATTCCATGCTTGCGACTGATTCGAGTCTCTTCCTTGAGTTCAAAGGCCTAGGGTTTCGCAGAGGGAGGGATCGCCTGGACGGTACTTCGGGATGATAAATCTACAAAATGGAAAAAAAATATTGATGTGCCTCCCTCATCCTTTAAGAAGGTCTTACTGTAGAGCCAGATTTGAGTTACTAGATTCCATGAATAAATATGGCCGTTTTCACCACTTACCATATCATGAAAGAACATGTATATGTGGTTCTCCAAATCTTGAAAATATCTCTCATATATTATTTGATTGCAAGTTATACAGAGATATTAGATTTAAATACCTTGCATCCCTATTGGAAAAAACTACTTTTTGGGACTCTAATCACACACTGTCCTATGTCCTCCTGGGTTCTAACATGCACATTGTATGTAGAAATGCCAAGTTTATAAATAAGGCTAAAATAATCCAATATATCAATCAAATTGGGGTATCCTGCAAGAGAGATTCACTTATCTGACTATGGATATGCATGTATTATTTGTATTGAGGCACCTTCTCCAGTTCACATTCCTTTTAAAAGTAGCTCAGGTTATGTACATATTGTATTTTTATTGTGTTTTATTGCACTCCATTGTATTGCACAGATTTTAATTCTTATGTTATTGATAAGGTCGTAAGACTAATCAATGTATAAACATTCATTCATTCATACAAAAGGAACCCATAGGACAAGTTAGACCTTAAGTCTTCATTCTGATTTAACACTTTTTTTAGAATGGCATTCCCCAGCATTTGAAATTGCAAATTAAATCTCTGTTGTCCCTTCCAATGACATAATCGCATCCCAAAACACCAAGGAAGGCAGGGCTTCCCAGGCTGTCAACTTCCAACTCCAAGCAAAGCAAAGCAATCACACTTATATACTGCCTCACACTGCTTAGTGCACTCTCTGGGTGGTTCACAAGTCGATTAGCTTTTTGCCCCCAATTTACCGACCTCGGAAGGATGGGTCAACCTTGAGCCCTGGTGAGGATCGAACTCACAACCTTCCAGTTATAGGACAGCAGTTCAACCACTGCGCCACCAGGGCTCAATGGTCATCCTTATCAAATGCAAAGACTCACATTGTTTCATAAGTCAATGGCAAAATGAGCAGAGGAGGAACTCTGATTCCCAACATGCCAGATGGACTGGCTGTGAAGGGGCACCTTGATAAAATCCTCAAAGCTGGGGCAGTCCATTGCAGTCCCGGTGTTAAATCCTGCATGTCTCATTTCATATGTGCCACAGGAGATGGTTCCATGATCACAGTGTGTGGGTCACTTTATGGCAAGCTGGGACCCACCTTAAACAAATTCACACCAGTGGCATTTTTCCTACTTCAGGGGGGAAATGCATTTTTGGATAATGAGTTTCAGAGAACCACAAAGTCATCTCCAGAGGAACCTGTCACTAAGAAGTCTGCTTAGATCTTGCAAAACCTCCCATTACATACAAGCTTTCTGCAGGTAAAATGGAAAACTATTTCCCCCTGACTGGCTAGCTTTCTCGATGCAAGAAATGTAGTTAAAACTGAAAAATGTGGAGCCTGGACTGACACAATGACTGACTTTGTTTTTAGCTACGTCAAAACTGCTGGTCAAGATTTGAGTTGATCTAACATAATTCGACTATGTTATTAAATTCCATTACATTTTAAGATGTAACTTAAGATACAACTCACTTGTTTCTGGCTGTCGCCGTGTGTCAATCAGTATCTGAGGTAGGCCTCCTGAAAAGAAAAGAGATATACTGTATTAGGTTTTCTCCAGAAGAGTAACTAAAATAAGGAAATGCAAGCAGAAGAAGCATCTTGCACCTAGTTACTTAGCTGGGCAATTAGTTACCTTTAACAAGCAATACTTAAAGTTACCTTTAACAAGCAATACTTAATTGGAACAAAGAGTAGCATTTTCTGGTTTCTTTCAGATGTCAACTTAGAAATCAATTTTAGGGAAGGGTTCGGCTTATAGTGATGGCCAACCTTGGCACTCCAGGTGTTCTTGAACTTCAATTCTCAGAAGTCTAATCCATGTATCCTATACTAAATCAAGTGCACTGAGTAGGACGTCAGGATCCTAAGTAAGCAAATCTTACCTTCTTGGTTAGTGTAAAACTTTGCACTTATCCCTGTTGAATTGCATTCTGTTGGTTTCAGCCCAGCGTTCAAGATTTATTTTAATTCTGCTCGTCTTCCAAGGTATTTAGCTATCCCAACCAGCTTTTTTTAATCTGAAAATTTGATAAGAATCCCCTGCTTAAACTGAGTCCCAACCACCCACCTACCCCCCAGGCAAGTGCGAAGTACAAGAGGAATGGTCAGGATTGCAGCTTGAGATCGATCAACAATCACAGAGTAACTAGTAACAGAGCGCATTACTTTTAGAAAGGATTCTTCCAAGCTCAAAAATCACAGCACCTTCTCGGCAATCGATCCCTGCATATCCATTGAGACAAGTGCAGCGTCCATTCCGGGCATTGCAATAGGCATTGGCGGTGGAGCATTCACATTTCAAAGCGCAATGAGGTCCATATGTCTTCAGTGGGCAACCTGGTGCAATGGGAGGAACAGAAGAGGGTCTACAACTGCAAAGGCACAGCAGAATAGATCTCCCACCATCACAATATGGAGATAGTCCTAGATCACAGGTGCCCAAACTATGGCCTGGGGGCCGGATCTCGCCCCCAATGCCAATTAACCCGGCCCACAAAGCCCTCTTTGCTCCCGGAAACAGAAGTAAAATGCACCCGTACGTCCAGCCACTAGGCCGTAGTGGCCAGCCCCCTGAACCACGTGACCGGCCTGCTGCCTGAAAAGTTTGGGCACCCTTGTCCTGGATAATTGATGGTGAACCTTGGCACTCCAGGTGTTCTTGGACAAGGTTTTGGATGGCCATTCCCAGCTAACCAAAACCAGCATCCACAGTGGCAACAGCACATGGACGTTGTAGTCCAAGAATATCTAGATGATCCAATCCTTCAAGTAGGAAAAGGCTCCATGATTTTCTTCATGGGTTGGCTGGATAGATAGCTCAATGGTTTAGTTATTTAGCTGGAGAACCAGCGGTTGGGAGTTTAATTCCTCACTGTGCCTTACAGAAGAAAGAGCCAGGACTATGTAGCCCTAGGCTAGTTGCAAAGCCCCAGGGCAGACCCCAAAAGGAGAGAATGGGATGCCATATGTCCAAGACAGCATGCAACAACAGCTAGCACACTCCACTGGCAGCTTCATCTCTCAGCTTCAACAAGATCTCCTTGTGAAACAATGCATTTGTACATGCTCACCTACATCACATTTGATGCCTGTTTTCCCTGGGGGACAAAGGCAGTACCCACTAGCTGGATCACACCCGGCGTTCCCTTCGCAACCGCACAATTGTTGGCATTTGTCTCCAAATTTTCCTGCCTCGCAACCTGTGCCCAAGGGAAAAAAGGATGTCTGTTATCACCACAGTGGATTTCAAATTCAAAGCTATGTTGCTGTTATTTTCACAATAACGAAATTGTGCAGAAGCAATACTGCAATAATAATAGACATATAAAAGGTCTCTCTTGCTCAAAAGCCAGTCATTTCCAACTCTTAGGGGAGGGGGATGCTAATCTCCATTTACAGCCAAAGAGTCTGCATCTGTGTTATGTGACAGGCATGACTAGATACCGGAGTGCACGGAACACTGTTACCTTTCTGTTGTGTCCAAGTGTTATTTATTAAAGCCACTATTAGCGCCATAAAGTCTACAGCGGAATAGAGCGCCTTTGCAAAGGCGCCAATTTCAAACTACCGTCAAAATAGCTGATTTGTCAGATTACTTCTTTAGCGCTAGACTCAACACTTTCCCACTTAAGTAGTTCCTATTTAACTACTTGCAATTTCTTGCTTTCCAACTGCTAGGTTGGCAGGAGCTGGAACTAGACAATGGGAGTTCAGTCCGTCATGCAACACTCGGGTCTCGAACTGCTGACCTTCCAGCCATCAAGCTCAGTGTTTTAACCACTAAGCCACTACAACCTTATGTTGGTATTTACTTCAGGGCAAAACATACCAGCTCAAAGGGCAGACAAAAACCAAAAATATCTCTTCTTAGCAGAGATACACGTGATGGCCATTGATCTTACAAGAGGCAGAAGAGAGTCTGGCCCAGTTATCCTGCTATGGTAATATAGACCAGGGATTCTCAAGCTGCAGCCCATGGGCCAGATGCAGCCCATGACACCATTTCATGTTCCCCACCCCACCGCCACCACCACACCAGGAAGTTCCATGTTGTGAAGGAAGGACAAAATGGCAGTCCAGCCACTGAAGCTATCTGAGGGAGTGTGATCCAGCCTCTGGCTTTAAAAGGTTGAGAACTCCTGGAGTAGACCCTACTGCTAGCGACTCAATGCGTGAGCGTCAGGCAGCAGTTAACAAACCTGACCACCCTGAGGACTAATGGCCTTGGGTGCCGAAATCCACAGGGAAGGCTGATAGTCCCCAAGTGGATTAAATCCCACTTGGATCCCTCTTGATGGAGGGCAGCAGCTTCATCCATCCAGGCCTGGGGCTGAAGAGGAAATTGCCTGCCAAAAGGGCTCAGGACCAGAAAGGGACTCAAAGGAACTGGATCAGTGGTACAACCATGAAGATTGTCTTGAGAATGTAATGCATTAGCAGATGAAAGGCCACTGTGTTATATTCTCAAGACAATTTTCATGGTTGATTGCCTATACAGTAGACCCTCACATAACGACGTTGCTTGGTTCCCCAAGTAGCATCGTTATGCGGAAAATGTCGTTTTGCGGTTTCCTATTGGAGATCTCCCGCAGAACGTCAAAAAGCTATCGTTATTCGCACAATAATGGTAAAAATACCGTCATTATTTGAATAACGATGTTTTTTGACGTTGTGCGGGAGATCACGTGGGGGCGTCGGGAGCGATGTTAATCGGAAATGACACTATTCGAACGCGTCATTAGTCGGGGGTTCACTGTATTCGGAATTGGATACAGCACAAGAAGACAAAGAGGTAGAAGTTTGAATCAAGCAAAGGTCCATCCTCTGCTCCGCCTTTCAATGTGCAATGCCACCATGCATGGAAATTGCACAGCCGTCGCAGGCAGAGCATTCTGGGTTTACCATGATACAGACACATGGGGCTTTATCAATCGTCACCAAGCTCTTCTCACTGGGAGAAAGACAGCCATACCTCTTTGACACTGGTTGCCAGAGAAACCGGGGGGACAAAGACACTCGCTCGTCACTGGATCGCATGTTGCTCCATTCAAACAAGGGCACCGCTCCTGACAGTCAACACCGTGGAAGCCAACTGGGCAGGCTTAAGAGGCAAAGAAAAAGCAAATTATGTGTGCAAAAAGATGCTAGAAAATAAGAAATCCAATCTACTGAAATGAGCAAACAAGGGTCTCAGAAACATGGTTTGCATGTGGGAATTTAAATAAATCCCGGTTGGTTGGGACTGGGCCATTTCCCATCAAAACAATGACTCAATCTGTTTGCCATACACTCCCACCCCTTGCTCTGGGGGGCACTGGAGAGGGCCAGGCTCTCAGCAACAAGATATGATTCAAGGATCAGGCCATCATTTTCTCCCCTTCAAGGGATAAAGAATTGCCCCCATAGGGAAATAGGAAGCTGTGGTTCTTTTCATGAAGCATCGGTGGTTGCCCACAAGAGCTCCTCTCTGCGGAGAAATGTTGTGATTGAAATGTTGTGATGAAAACCGTTTTAATAGAAAGGGATCGTTCTGGGGTCATATCCTTTCAAAGGATGCCAAACTGAGCCCCAGGTATAAGACAGGTAAATGTCTCCCTTGCTCAAAAGCCAGTCATATCCATCTCTAGGGGTCAGTGCTCATCTCCATTTACTGCCTGTGTCTGCAGATGTTTCCGTGGTCATTTGGCAAGCATGACTCAATATCAGAGCACACAGAATGCTATTACCTTTCCCTCCAAAGTGGTAACCTGTTTATCTACTTGCAATTTCTTGCTTATAAACTTGGTAGGTTGGCAGGAGCTGGGACATAGGGCAGGTGCCCACTCTGTTGTGCATCACGCAGGTCTTGAACTGCCGATCCGCGAACCTTCCACTTACCAAGCTCAGCATCTTAGGTGCTAAGCCACTGTGGCCCAAAAAAAGATGGTGTCCTGCTAATACAAACTATTGCCCAAATAGAGGGCCCTCTGGTTTCTTTGGGGGTGGGGGTGGTAGTGCTTCAGCTCAACTAAGCCATGCACAACAAAGTTTAAGTGTTGCTGCTCCAGTTTAAGCCCAACTCTATGTATTTGGCAGACTGTGCCATAGCTTTTTGTGTTCATGGAAAGTCACATCATCATATCAGGCAACCCTATCTATATCTATAAAACAGAGATCTCTGTTTGTATATGCTCGAAAGGCTCCCACATCACTGGGCCGATCTTGCTGAAATTTGGCACGTACATACCTTGGGCTTGCGAGATCAGCACTATGGAGGTCCTGAAACACATTTGGGGGTCTATGCCCCCCCCCAAAATTTATCCTTGATCCTCAACCAATCCCAAGGGCTGACCAGGACTGGGCCTTTGTGACATGACGGTGCCCCACCCCTTGGCCAAGGCAGGGCAGCAGTCCAGGGGACAGAGGAGGAAAGGAGAGAGGGACCCTCAGGAGAGGAAGCATGCAAGTTCTCTTGCTAAGTAGATAGCGAGTTTGCAAAACAGAGAGTTTATGGGCTGGAGACGCCCACCATCTTGGTGAAGCCACCGAAGCCACCCTAAGAAGGGCAGCTGGTTAGGTCGTAGGCCGCGCTTCAGGTTTTCATGCCCTTTGAGGGCACTTTGGGCCTTACAAATATAAAAACACAGGGGTGACAAAAACCCGAGCAAGGCCGGGTAACCAGCTAGTCCTAGCTAAACTGGAGGACTATTAAAATTGGATGTCTGTCTAGCCCAGTGTTTCTCAACCTTTGGGTTTTGAACTTCAGTACCCCATGGTAGACAGGCAGATGAAAACAGAGGAGGAGCATTTTTGAGGTTGAAAATTGACCATGAGGAAGTGATGTCATTTTCTGGAGGAGCGTTTCCCATCCTTTAGTTTTGGGACTTCAGTTCCCAGAAGCGTAAGTAAATTTCCCAAAGCAATGATCAGCTAATATACTGACTGGGGCTTCTGGGAATTAAAGTCCCACCATGAGGCATGGACTCCACATTGGGAACCATTGATGTAGCCCAATGGTTTCCTGGATATCTTTCCCAGTCTTTCCTACCAGAGCCATTCAGATGCTTTGGTGCTCATAGTCTCTGTACAGGAATGAACTGTAGGAGATGTGTCAGGATTTGTGCACTGCTCATCTGACATCATACAGATTACTGGATAGTTTCAATAGATCTCTGGGATACATGCTGTGGATTCCATTACTGGGACTTACTGTGTTCACACAAGTTCCCGTAATGTCCTCTTCTACAGTGACACCTTCCGGTTGCTGAATCACAACTTGCATTGTTTTTGCAGGTGCAGTTCAGCTCACAGTTGGTGCCGTATTTCCCTGGTGGACATCCTGCACAGAACAAAATACCTCTGCGTCTTACTGTCTTTTATGCCCAGATAGTAAAAATAGAGGATTTGTTAACAAACCGATCCCAGCAGATTGTGAGAAGGCAAGAAAGCATTAGTGTTGCGATGATTTCTAAAGGAAACTGATGTGCTAATGCTAGAACACTGAACAAGTTAAAAATATTAATCTGTTATCACTGATTCATACACTCATATAATGTTGGCATAAATTTACACTGGAGAAAGTGGATTACACCATGAGGTGGGGGCTGGTAAAATTTATTTTATATTAATTAAATTTTTCCTATTAATAAATCATTAATTGGATTTCTATTGCTGCCCCCTCGCCGAAGCGACCCCTATCCCCGTTTTAGGTGTTGATACTCTCAATGGCTTTCTTTGGAAGCCTAAAGTTGCATTCTTTGTTAAAGGGAGGAACCACGTAAGCAGAATTACCCAATTCACAAAATTTCCCAGTCCACCCGAGTCCACACAGACAGGTGCCATCCGTTGCAAGGCAGACTCCTCCATTCTGGCAGGCACACAACTGCTTACAACCAGGACCAAAACGATTCCTTGAGCAACCTGATGGAGAAGACGTTAAAATATGCCAATCAAATCGATTCCTACTTATAGTGACCCTCCCTGCGTTTCCTAGTTATAAAGTCCTCAGAAGAGGATTTCCAGTGGTGCTTGCTCAAAGGCCACATGACTGACAGAGTAGGTAACAACCGCCCCCCCCATCACAAACTCTGGGCTTTGCTCATAGCTGTCAAGTATCCCGGGATACTGGGATACTTGGCCGGGAAAAACCCCTTATTTTACCCTCTTTCCTGCCATCATCCCGTATTAATTAGACTGCAATGCTCTATTGCTGCCATTGGAGGGCAGCAAAGAATAAGCATAGCTTCAAGTATCCCGTGTTTGCTGGGAAATTTCCCTTATTTCCAAATCCAAAACTTGACAGGTATGGCTTTGCTAGAACTCTCCAAGGCACTTACCAATTAGTGCATTTAATTGGCTTGCTGACTAAGGAGAAGGTTTTCCAATTAAGCTTATCAACTACTGTATTTTATAGACCATAAGACACACCGAGTTTTTAGAGCAGGAAAACGGGGGGGGGGGGGAATCTGAACCGAAGTATTGTACTTTCACCACCAAACAGTGGTGGTGCTGCAGGGGAAATGGATGGGCAGGCCAATGGCACTGAAGCAGGAAGTGATGCTCTAGGCTAGCCTCTTGCTCTCCCTGCAACCAGGTAGCATGGCTTCACCCTCCATTTTGACCATGTATAGCAGGGTCAAAGGAGCAGGGACACATGGAGCAGGAACAAGAAAAGTAAATGAAACCTTTTATTTTTATGCACAGGTTTTATCCACTTAAATGCATTGGAAACATACAAACAGAAAAGCTTTAGAATACAAGAAATTGATTTCCAATGCATTTAAATGGGAAATTGCAATTTTCACCCTCTTGTGGCCACCTGTGGTAATGGCCCACTAAACATATGGTTCCCCCCCCCCCTTTTTTTTTTCTCAGCCCTGGAACAGCTGTGGCAACGGTGGTGGAGGTCTTCGGCCAGCTGCGGCTGTTGTAAAATATCATTTAACAACAGCCTTGCTGGACAGCATTTGGACCATAAGATGCACCCTCATTCCCCCCCCCCCCACTTTTTTGGGGGGGGCAGGGAGTGCGTCTTATGGTCCAAAAATATGGTAAATAAATTTATGTGCAGCTGTATAAATAGTTTTGTCACAAGAAGACAGAGGAGATTGGATGACCCTGATCTCCTCCCTATCTCTGACTGATGTGTGAACTTACACCTTCCTTTCTTCTTCAGGTGCTGGATCCATTCTGGATGTTGGCTATCATCATGACAATAGTCTTCCTAGAACATGCCATCCCAGTGTCTCAGGATCTTCAGCCTTACACCTGGGAAGTCTAATTAGCAGTGGAAACTCCTTGGCCAGGAAGATGCCAATAAGTCAGATCAGAATGGCCCTTTTGTAGATAACAACCTGCTATAACTTACACTTGCAAGGACAACCTGCCAATTAGTCCAATTAGTAGCTATCTCTACATCTCTTAACAAGGGACAAACAGCCAAAGCAGTTAATGTGGACACTTGGTTGAAGGTATATAACAGTGATGGGCAGTCTTGGCCCTCCCGCTGTTCTTGAACTTTAATTCCCAGAAACCCTGACCAGTTGGTGTGTTGACTTGGGCTTCTGGGAATTGAAGTCCAAGAACAGCTGGGCCAAGACTGCCCATCTCTGGTATATAAGCAGAGGCTTAGGCCTTGGAGCTCTGAAGGACCTCCATGGGGATTTTTTGCTATCTATCCAAGATCTCAGGTAGCTGAAGAGGGGGAATGAGGTCATAGCTTGGGTATGCATTACTTGATTATATTCTTGTTCTTGCTTCTAAAGATGTGGCCAATAAAGCTTTGTTTTCTCAACTGCTAAGAGCTTATTGTCTTAGGAATCCAAAAGAACCTTGGTGCAGTTGATCAGACCACACCAAAAATTCTTTTATGTTGGCTGACTGGTCTAAGAAAGGCCACTTACTAAGTGCCTAAGTGAGAGCTTCCCCAGTTGCAATGAGTCTAAGTTGTTTGGGGCTTTGTTGGTGTGGATCTGACCCTCTGGACCCAAAAGAAAGCATGTGGTAGCCCTTCATATATTTGAAGACAGCCATCTTATTATTATTATTGTGCCACAACCAATTCTCAATATTGGTGATCCTCATGCCATGAAGACTGTCCTGCGAATATAGTGCTGTGGCCTTTCATCTGCCTTCCACATCATAGCGTGACACCTGTACCACTGATCCAGTTCCATGAGTCACTTTCTGTCCTGAGCCCTTTTGGCATGCCTCAGCCCACAGGCCAGTATTACTTCATCATTTTAGTCGCAAGCTAACCGCATGCAACTTTCTCCATGGGTTTCTCACACGGCTTAGTTTCATATACTTCCTCACCTTCGTGGTCACTTTCTGGATGTATCCTGGCTGATAATTCATTACTTCAAAATCCTGTAGCTAAGAAACTCATTTGCTTTGAAGCCGTGGAAAGGACCACAAATCCAGACTTCCATGGGTGACAATAATGAAGTAAACCCCACCATCTAGTTAGTACACAGCAGTCTTCCCAGGACTTTGTTGGGTGGAACGACACAAAGTCACCCACTTACCATGCTCACAGCTGGTGCCTGTTCTTCCCGGAGGACAAAGGCAAAATCCAGTCACATGATGGCAAGTGGCGTTGCTACCACAAGAACATACATGGGCACAGTCTACACCATAATAACCCGCTGGGCAGGCTGGGGAAATAAAAGAAAACAACAGTAGGAAAGGACTTCCCTACATCAAAGACCTTCTGCATTGCATCGAAAGCATACCCAGAATTTTGAAAAACTGCCTTTTTGAACTACAATTCCCAGGATTCCACAGTTGCTAGGCTGCTTTTGGGATCACAAAGAATTATAGTCCAGTAGGTCACTTGGATAAATTTTAAGATCACTTCGGTAGTTCGTGCAATGAAGCTGTTGCAAAGGACATTAATTGTGTTTTGCAGATGGTGGGAAGAAAGCCAAAGATCTTTCCCCATCCATGTAGAAACGATTGCCTAAAGTACTAAAGCTCATAGCAATAATATAAGATGTGCTAGTAAGTTGGATCTGATTTACAAACCCCCTGACAGGGCTCTCAAGTGAGAAATTCAAGGATTGATTTCACATATAAATCAAATTTCAATGGCTGAGTGGGGATTTGAACCTAGGTCTTGTGAGTTCTAGTCCCTCACTCTATTCACCACACCACCCTGGGTATCTCATGGTCATAATACAGGCTTTATGAGCAACCTTCACGGAGTACACAGAAAAAGCATCCACAAAAACTGTGGTAGTTTTGAACTACAATCAAATGTACCCCAGGCAACAGTAACTTTGTTGTCCCAGCTAATCTTTCTCACACTTGGTCAGGTGAGGGGAACTGTGGAATGAATCCATGGCCTAGACTTTGAAGAAGAAGAAGAAGCAACCTTCACAAATAATGACAGCAACAAAAGTCATGGAGATGACAAGGAATTAATACTTTAAAACTGGGGTGTCCAAACCTTTTGGGCCATGGGCCGGTCATGTGGTTCAGGGTGCTGGTCACTATGGCCTGGGGACCGGATCTGGCCCCTGACGGCAATTCATCCAGCCCATGTAGCCCTCATCACTCCAGGAAGCGGAAGTAAAACGTGCATGTACATGCCCCTTTTACTTCCGCTTCCGGAGCGACGAGGGCTTCGCGGGCTGGATGTATTGGTGTCGGGGGGGCAGATCTGACCCTTGGGCCATAGTTTGGGCACCCCTACTTTAAAACATCAAGTTTGAAGTAAAGCATCTTCAGTTGACATATCAATTTAAAAAATGAGACATTCTTTATGGAATGTGGGTGATTTTGGTGCCACCAAGAAAAAGTCCTGTTTCTTCAACCTTCCATCAGTCAATATTGGGACTGGGAGGAGCAGGAGGGATGGGATTTTTGGATTTTCTGGACACAATATACCACCAATCTAGGAGATTCTACCTATTTTGTTCTTCTCCCATTTGTGATATTTTCTACCTATTTTGTAGACACCCAAAAAAGGTCTCAATGTGATGTGCCTCAGTTGGAAAGCTTTGAGGCTTATCTAGGGAAGCCTTTGTCCACGTTTCCTTCTCAGGAGCAGTGCCTCTCTAAAGATCATACCTTTATGCTACAACACCAGTTATTCTCACATTCAGCCCAGCTCAACACCATGCCACATCTTAACCTCTTGCTTCCTTACACATGTTCACATTCCATTCTAGTCTACTTACAAGTACCACAGTCGGCTCCGATATACCCAGCTGGACACTGGCACGTCCCCGTGGTGGTCACACACTGGCCTCCATTTTTGCAGCTGCACTGCCTCTCACAGTGTGAGCCATAGCGTCCAGATGGACATCCTGGAGGAAACAAACCAGGAAGCAAGGCCATCACAAAAATGAAAGGATTCAATGGAAGTCTCCAGGTTGTGGAGCCAAAGCAAAATGAGACAGGTTCATAACAATGAAGGATCTACCCCGATCTTATCTAAATACAGATGGACCTGTGGTACCCGTACTTGGTAAGGAAATGTTTGGAAGAGCTGTAATTTGTATTTTTAGGAAGGTAAAACCATAAATATGTTGTCTAAAATGTTTCAAACTTTTAAAAACTGTGATAAAATGTATGAGGAGAAAAAAATGGCATAGAAACCGCAAACCACGCCACAAATCTTGCCAAGAGAACCCTATTGACCAAAAACAAAAGGCAAAACAAAGGGGCAGGCTAGGTGATACAGGATGCTTAACACCACAGAGGGGAGGAAGGGGAGGGACAAGAAGGGGGGGAGGGGAAATGCAATGTTGTAAGGGACATTGAATGTGAGATCAATGAACCAAGGTAAACTGGAAGTGGTAAAAAATGAGATGGAAACAATAAGCATTGACATCTTAGGCATCAGTGAGCACAAATGGACAGGGATGGGGGAATTCAGCTCTGGAAACCATCATATCTACTACTGTGGACAAGAAAACCTTAGAAGAAATGGAGTAGCCATAATTGTCAATAAAAGAGTGAGAAAAGCCGTAATGGGATACAACCTTAAAAATGACAGAATGATGTCAAGTAAGAATTCAGGGCAAACCTTTCAATGTTACTGTGATCCAAATATACGCACCAACCACTGGTGCAGACAAAGCCACAATGGACCAGTTCTATGAGGACTTACAACACCTCATAGAACAGACACCAAGAAATGATGTCCAAATTATATTAGGAGACTGGAATGCCAAAGTAGGAAACCAAAAAGTGGAGGGAATAACAGGCAAGTTTGGTCTTGGAACACAGAATGAAGCAGGGCAAAGATTGATAGAGTTCTGCCAAGAGAACGCACTGGTCATAGCAAACACTCTCTTCCAGCAACACAAGAGGCGACTTTACACATGGACATCACCAGATGGACAACACCGAAACCAAATTGACTACATACTCTGCAGCCAAAGATGGAGAACCTCCATACAGTCAGCAAAAACAAGACCTGGAGCAGAGTGTGGCTCAGATCACAACCTACAGATCGCAAAATTCAGGCTTAGACTAAAGAAAATAGGGAAAACAAGGAGACCAGACAGATATCACCTAGACAGCATCCCTAAAGAATACACGGTGGAGGTGATGAACAGATTCAATGGTTTAGACTCGGTAGACAGAGTACCAGAAGAATTATGGACGGAGATGGGGACATCATGCAGGAAGCAGCAAAGAAAACCATACCAAAAGAAAAGAAGAGTAAGAAAGCAAAGTGGTTGTCTGATGAGGCTCTTAAAATAGCAGAGGAAAGAAGGAACGCCAAAGTCAAAGGAGAAAGGAAAAAATACAATCATTTGAACACTGAATTTCAAAGAAAAGCAAGGAGAGATAAGGAAAACTACCTAAAAGAACAGTGCAGAGAAATGGAGGAAAACAAAAGAGGCAGAACCAGAGATCTTTTCAAAAAAATCGGCGAAATCAAGGGAACATTTAAAGCAAAAATGACCATGATAAGGGACAAAGACGGAAAGGAGCTAGCTGATGCAGAAGAAATTAAGAAAAGATGGAAAGAGTACACAGAGGAACTTTACAAAAAGGACCTCAACACTCCTGTTAATCACAATGATGAAGAAATTGAACTTGAGCCAGACATCCTGGAGAGCGAAGTCATAAAGGCCCTAAAGAGCACTGCAAACAACAAAGCTAGTGGAGATGATGGGATCCCAGTTGAATTTTTCAAAGCGCTAAAAGATGACGGTGTTAAATTACTGCATTCAATATGCCAGCAGATATGGAAAACAAAACAGTGGCCACAGGATTGGAAAAGATCAGTATACGTCCCAATCCCAAAAAAGGGCAATGCCAAAGAATGTTCAAATTATCGAACAATCGCGCTCATCCCACATGCCAGCAAGGTGATGCTCAAGATAATACAGGATAGACTTCAGCAGCATGTGGAAAGAGAACTACCAGAGGTGCAGGCTGGTTTCAGAAGAGGCAGGGGGACTAGAGACCACATTGCCAACATACGCTGGATCATGGAGAAAACAAAGGAATACCAGAAACAAGTTTACTTTTGTTTTATTGACTACACCAAGGCATTTGACTGTGTGGACCACAACAAGATGTGGCAAGTAATTAAAGAGATGGGAATACCAGAGCACCTCATATGCCTCCTGAGAAATCTGTACATGAACCAAGAAGCAACAGTTAGGACAGAACATGGAATGACAATGGTTTGGAATAAGAAAAGGAGTAAGACAAGGCTGCATTTTGTCACCAGGCTTATTCAACCTATACACAGAGCACATAATGCGCAGTGCAGGGATGGAGGAATCACAATATGGGATTAAAATAGCTGGGAGAAACATCAATAATCTGAGATATGCAGACGATACCACCCTAATGGCAGAAAGTGAGGAAGACCTAAAGAATCTCTTGGTTGGGCTGAAGGAGGAGAGTGCAAAAGCTGGCTTGAGACTAAATATCAAGAAAACCAAGATAATGGCAACAGGCCCGATCAGTTCCTGGAAAATAGATGGGGAAGAAGGAGAAGCAGTGACAGATTTTACTTTCTTAGGATCAAAGATCACTGCAGATGGGGATTGTAGCCATGGAATAAAAAGGCGACTGATTCTTGGGAGACAAGCGATGAGAAACCTGGGGAACATAGTGAAAAGCAGAGACATCACATTGCAAACAAAAATTAGAATAGTCAAAGCAATGGTTTTCCCAGTAGTAATGTATGGATGTGAGAGCTGGACAATTAGGAAGGCTGAACGCAGAAGAATAGATGCCTTTGAAATGTGGTGTTGGAGGAGGGTTTTGAGAGTCCCCTGGACAGCGAGGAGAACAAATAGGTCAATCTTAGAAGAAATTAACCCTGACTGCTCATTGGAAGGTCAAATAGTAAAGATGAAGCTAAAGTACTTTGGACATCAAATGAGAAGGGAGGATTCACTTGAGAAGGCATTGATGTTGGGAAAGGTGGAGGGCAAAAGAAGAGGGGGAAGGCCAAGGATGAGATGGCTAGATGGCATTGTAGACGTAATGGGCACAGAGCTGGGAGGGCTGAGGGGGATGGTGGAGGACAGAGGCGCCTGGAGGAAAATGGTCCATGGGGTCGCAAAGGGTCGGAGTCGACTGTGCGACTGAACAACAACAAAACCATAAAATCACAGAACTGTAGAGCTGGAAGGGACCTAAAGAGTCATCAAACCTAACTTCCTTTTGGAACTAGATGTCTACAGGTGGCTATCCAAACTCTGTCTAGACACGTCCAATGAAGGAAGGTCCACTACCCTCCAAGGTGGTCCATTACACTGTCAAAGGGTCCCTACTATCAGGAAGTCTCTTCTTTCATTCATATTAGTCAAAATCTTCATTTGTACTATCTCAATCTCCTAATCTGGAGAGAACCACACGAAAGAACTCATTCTTGCTGCTAGACAATGTATGATAAAAGGTAAAATGACAAGTTTGGTTATAGACTGGTTTGGCCATCACAACTTGCAAATCACATAGACACAGTTCTCTTCAGCAGAGGCCACTGTCCAAGATCAGTGCAAGACACACATGGGACGTACACCTTACACTATGAGTCAACTAGTGTGCAACCATGGTCCCTATTCCAGAAGCAGCTGCCTTTCCTTACTGCAGATCTATTTGTTAGAAGCAATCATCAGATGTCATTAAGAGCTGCTTGAGAAACACGTTGTGGATCATGTCATTGTATACTTTGATCACTAGATGGCAGTGTAAGACTGACAACAAGGTCTTTTGTATCTCGATCAAACCCTTGACTACCAAAATGAAGCCAATTTCTTCGCTTTGTTGCTGCTCAAACCCAAGTCCTCATTGGTACATGCCTCTAGCAGCAATCTGAGGACAGTAAATGAGCTGGATTCTGTATCTTTCCACATTCACACAGTGTGTTGTTGTCCGCCAGCAGCCCCTACTTGAGCCTGCTGGTCTTGTATTTAGGGACTCCAACCCTCAGCCTATTCAGAGTCTTCCAAGTGATGTAGTGGAGGTTGAGATCCTCAGCTATGTCCTCCTTTAATGTTGTTCCTTGTCCAATGAGCTCCTTCATCCATCTTCCAATTTGGTTGACAGCAAGGTAGCTGCTACCAAGATCCATATTGTGACAGCAAAAGAAACACAACAATTTGTGCAAGCTTCTGAGATCTCCAAATCTCTCCTTCAAGCAAGATGTTCTCAGAAGCAGACAGGGCAGGGGAGAATGACGGTATCTCAAATTCATGTTGTCCATATGGGGTTCCAAGACCATATCTGACTTCAGATATTCTCAGATTACAATTCCCAGAAATGAAAGCCATCACAGCTTCTGAGCATTGTAGTCCAAGGCATCATAAATGGAAACATGGCCTACAGGTAATAGTCCCAATGTAAATCTGAAGTCTTCTCTGGCTTCTGTTTCCATCCACTTTCTACATGCATGAGCAACTTGGGTAGAGCTAGCCTCATATTTTCACTTTACCTTGGATGATTCAGAAAAAAATATCCACCACAACTGGCTTATCCCAATTACATGGACCATGGTATACAAATAAATGTAAGGAATGTGATGCCGGAGGATCAAACGATACTCAGTTCACACCTAGAACAGGAATGCATACATCTTCCAAGAGATGTAAATCCCTCAAAGCTCCATGCCTGAACAGTTCACTTCTGAATGCAAAGTTGACCATTGCAAGGAGTTTCACTCCCAGAGTTGGAAGTGGGGGAAACACACATAGCCTGGCCAAGCCAAACATTACAGATCCCACTTCTCCAAACTATGACAATTAGGTTACCAGTGTCAAAATCATTCCTACAGGGTAGGCATCCCATCCATCCGCCCAGTCCAGGTAAGAAATACAAGAGTCAAATGGGGGCAGCAGCTAACCATGTCCTCTGTCTACCTTGATATTATCTCCACATATTCAGATTAAGGCCTTACTGTGTTCAACGCTCTCAGTATAAGTTAAGAACAAGAGAATCAAGCTACATATAGATAATAGCTGATTACCCGGCTTCGCTCGGGGTTATTCTTTTCTTTAATGTAGGCCAGCTTTTCCCTCTTGGAAACCTTGTGGTGTGTATGTGGGTCACTCCTGCCTCCCTTCCACCATCTCACTCTTCCCTCACCCATCCCGCTTCCCCATTGATGGTCACTTACCGCCCTTATCCTTCCCATACACGTGTCCATCCACCTGGTGAGAGAGCGGCACTCAGCCGTTGAGGAGCCCTTGGACCTTCCCTCCCTCCTCATCTTCACCCACCGTGGCCACCTCCTCCACCGCGGAGGCTGGGTGGCCATTTCTGGAGGGGAGCCGGCCTCCTCTGTGGCTCCCACACCCTCCTGGCCCTCTCAAGGGACTCCGTAACCACTGCAGTACCAGCCTGACCAGGCCTCCCATTTGCCTTCCACCTACTGTGAAAACTACAGCTGAGCTCAGAGGGCTACATCTGAGCTAGTCAGATGATGTCACAATCTCAACCTACCTGGGACTATGACATCAGCTCAAATACATCACTGGGAAACACACACATTGTATAGATCAATTGCTTCCCAATTTGTGGGGGTATGCCCCCCAATGGGGCTTGTGACCCCTGCAGTGCTGATCTCTCCAGCCTAAGGTACATATGTGCCAAATTTCAGAGGGATCGGTCTAGGGGTGCAGGAGCCTTTGGAGCACATACAAGACCACACCTCTGTTTCATAGATATAGATGTACAAACCAACCATTGATTAGAATAAGAACCTTCTTTCTCTGGATTGAAACAAAGTGCTAGTAGACTTCCAAAATGGAAGCCTCATTAATGGCCAGTGGAACAACCTGCTACAGGAATCTGGTAAGTCCCCTCCATTTACAAGAACCCTGATGACACAGTGTATAGCAACCAGAAGGTTGTGAGTTCAATCCTGACCAGAGATATAGGTTGACTCAGCTTTCCATCCTTCCATGGTCAGTAAAGTGAGTACCCCGCATGTTGGAGGCAAAATGCGAATTAGATTGTGAACTGCCCAGCAGGTGCCCTAAGTGCTGTGGAGCAGTATATAAGATTAATTGCTATTGCCATTTCCTATGCAATCCACATTCAAGATGGAGGGCGGAGTTTGCTATCACCTGTCCTTCCAAGTAGGACCAGGAAAGACTCATAGAAGCCAGAAGATGTATCTGGTCAGCCCATGTGGACAATATTAAGCTAGGTGGAACATTGTTCTGAGTTGATTTCTCAGCAAATCCTTATAATCATTGAGAGCATCAATAGCTCAATGGTAGATGCTTTACAATTGCAGGATGTCCTAGAGCAGTGATGGCCAATCTTGGCACTCCAGCTGTTCTTGTACTTCAATTCCCAGAAGCCCAAATCAGCACTCCTACTGATCAGGGCTTCTGAGAATTAAAGTCCAAGAACAGCTGATGTGCCAAGTTTCGCCTTCACTGTCCGAGAGATAATCTCAAGCATCTCCTGGCAATGAATACAATTTGCTGGGGAAAAAATAGTTTGGAGCAGAAGTGTGCAACCACAGTCTTTCAAAGGCTGCAATGAGGCTGAGGGAATTTATAGGTCAAATGAAAGACTGAAAGGGAGGGAGAAAATAAGAAAACATGCTTACTAGTATATTAAAAAAACTCACTTAGTTGGCAATTGCTGCCATGGAAACCTGGTGCACAAATACACTCCCCGG
Source organism: Bradypodion pumilum (assembly GCA_035047305.1). NCBI lineage: Eukaryota > Metazoa > Chordata > Lepidosauria > Squamata > Chamaeleonidae > Bradypodion > Bradypodion pumilum. The sequence continues at coordinate 7,857,172 of JAWDJD010000016.1, read as the reverse complement.
TCACCGGGTGGCAGTCGTGGTTTACGCCAGCGCACTGGCAAATCCGAGCACAGTTCAGTCCAAATGTTCCTGGAAGGCAAACTATAAAGGAGATGAAGTCACATTAGAAGAACCAAGGAAGATTTTGAATTCAACCCAGTCCACAGCAGAAGACATCAGGGCTGAAATTCCAGATCAAAGCTTTCTAAAAGTCCAAAAATATATCTGTAGAAATCTCTGTTGAATTCTGAGTTGGGTGACTCAGTGTACAACAGATAAAGTCAATGGGTTTAGATTTTCTTTCCAGGTTCAGAAGGTCTACCAATTTTTTTTAACTCAGGTAGGTAAAGGTAAGGGTTGCCCTTGCTCGATAGCCAGCTGTATCCGACTCTAGGGTTCAGTGCTCATCTCTGTTTACAGCCAAAGAGACAAAACTGTCTGCGCCTGCAGATGTCTCCATGGACATGTGGCAGGCATGCCTCAACACTGGAGTGCACAGAACGCTGTTTACCTTCCCACTGGAGTGGTCCCTATTTATCTACTCGCAATGTCTTGCTTACAAACTGTTAGGTTGGCAGGGGCTTGGACAGAGATGGGAGCTCACTCTGTCATGCAGTACCCAGGAATTGAACTCTGAACTTCCAGTCAGCAAGTTCAGCATCTTAACCACCTTAACTCAGGGCAATTCACCTTAATGCTTATGCCATCTACATTAAGTACACAACCAGAGTTACCTGGATTTGGACTTTAGTGGTTAAGACACTGAGATTGATGACCAGAAGGTCGCCAGGTCAGCAGTTCGAGACCCAAGTGCTGCGCGATGGAGTGACCTCCCATCGTCTGATCCCGCTTCTGCCAATCTAGCTGTTCGAAAGCAAGAAATTGCAAGTAGATAAATAGGTACTGCTTTGGCAGAAAAGGTAACAGCATTCTGTGTGCTTCAGCATTTAGCTGTTCCTGCCACCTAACCATGGAAACATCTGGAGATAGTTTGTGCTGGCTCTTTGACTGTAAATGGAGATGACACCGCCCTCTTGATTCAGACATGACTGGCTTTCCAGCAAGAGGGACCTATAGGATATTTTTTTAAATGGCTCTCAAACCAGGGCATCACTCTCAATTTTACTGTTTCCCCAAGTCATTTTCTATCTTTCATTCCATCGAGTTTCAGCATCCTGAGCTAATTTGCCTGGAAAATAGAACAAACTTTTCTTGTTCTATATCTCTAAAGTATGCAGTTCTTTGGGCGCTTTCCTTGAACCAAGCATAATTGTTACCCAAACACCAACACCACCCCGCCACTGCCACTGCCGCCGAGAGAGAAACAGAAAGAAAATTTCCTCCTATTGTTATAAATTGGGATCCGCTCTCCGGGGAGAGCAAAATCGGTGGAAATAAATCCTCGAAATGCACATTGGCCTTCAACCTGCTGCTACAGAGCTTAAGAATGTAGTGGTAAATTTGTCTTTTCCTCTGGGCTTTATTAATCTAATTGTCTTGGCTAGAGCATACTGGCTCTGGTTTTCCCCTTGGCTCCCTTCCCGGCAGGCCCTGGGATCAGGACCAGCTCACAGCACCAGCCAGGATGAGATTCCTTCTTTGTCCACAACCTGAACCCAAGCTCTGTTTAGACCAGTGGTTCCCAACGTGGGGTCCACACCACACAGAGGGACTCAGTCAGTACATTGGCTGATCTGTGCTTTGAGGAATTGGGTTAGGCTTCTGGGAATTAAAGTCCAAGACCAAAGGTTGGGAAACACTTACTCTAGACTTGCAGTAGTTCCCAAGATGGGGCCCAGGCCCCACAGGAGGACTTTAATTGCCAGAACATTGGCTGATCAGTGCTTTGGGGAATTGATTTAGGCTTCTGGGAACTGAAGTCCAAAATCCAAAGGTTGGGAAACATGGATTTAGATACCGTATATACTTGAGTATAGGTCAGGTTTTTAGCCCCCAAAATAAGATCCAAAATGGGACTCGACTTATACTCAGGTCAGTGTAAACACTCAAAAACGTACCCACACAAATGTCTTTAATTAATTAATTTTACTGTATTTTCATGTATTTTAATTATTGAAACTCACAAGCAGCTGCTGCATTTTGCACCCCCGACTTATACTCAGGTCAATCTAGTTCCCTAGTTTTAGAGGTCCAAATTAGGTACCTCAAATTATATTTGGGATGACTTATAGTCGAGTACTGTATATGGTAGTTTTCCTTCCAATTCTTTCCTGCTTTTGATGGAAACCTGAAGATCTTCTCCAAGCTCTTGGTGAGAGGAACATCAACTTACCTTGCTCGCATCCATGACCGCTAAATCCTGGAGGGCAACCACATTCTCCCGTGACATGGTTACATGGCATTCCTGGTGGACAGTCACAGCTGGTGGTGCATTCCTTCCCAAAAAAACCAGGCACGCAAACTGTTGGGATGGAGAGATAGAAAGCAGGGGATTCAGCAACAAGGACAATTGGCTCTGGTGACACAGTGGTTAAACTGCTGTACTCCAACCAGAAGGTTGTGAGTTCGATCCTGACCAAGACTGCCTCAGCCCTCTATTCTTCCAATGTTGGTAAAATGAGTACCCAACATGTTGGGGTCAAAATGCTAATTAACTCGTGAACTGCCCAGAGAGTGCACTGAGCATTATGGGGCGGTATAGAAGTGTAATTGCTATTGCTACTAATGGGCATAGAACCAACCCTTTTACACCATCCAGTGTTACAGTGAAGCAAGAACTGAGCATTGCAGAGAGACTCAATGAATTCTTTGCTTCAGTATTCACTGAAGAAGACAGAGGCCACATGCCCAAAACAGAGCCTATCTTCGTAGGGAGGGAAACCGAAGAATTAAGCCAGATAGAAATAACCAGGGAGGAGGTCCTTGCATGTCTTGTTAAACTAAACACTAACAAATCACCAGGACCAGATGGCATCCATCCACGAGTTCTCAGGGAACTTAAAGATGAAATTGCTGATCTCCTAGCCAAAATATATAATCTTTCCCTCAAATCAGGCTTTGTGCCTGATGACTGGAAGGTAGCGAATGTAACACCAATTTTCAAAAAAGGATCCAGGGGTGATCCAGGAAATTACCGGCCTGTCAGTTTGACATGTGTCCCAGGTAAAGTGATGGAAACCATCCTAAAAGATAGAATTAATAGGCACATAGAAGAGAAGGCCCTGATAAAGGAGAGCCAACATGGCTTTTGCAAGGGCAAATCATGCCTCACTAATCTGTTGGAATGTTTTGAGAGTGTCAACAAGCATGTGGATAAGGGGGATCCAGTTGACATTGTTTATCTGGACTTTCAGAAGGCTTTTGACAAGGTCCCACACCAAAGGCTCTTGAATAAACTTACCAGTCATGGAATAAAGGGACAGGTCTTGTCCTGGATCAGCAACTGGCTAAGGGACAGGAAACAGAGGGTAGCACTAAATGGACACTTCTCCAAGTGGAGGGAAGTAAAGAGTGGGGACCCCAAGGTTCAGTACTGGGACCCCTGCTTTTCAACCTCTTCATAAATGATCTAGAGGTAGGAGTAAAAAGCAAGGTAGCCAAATTTGCTGACGACACTAAATTATACAGGGTAGTGAAAACTGTGAGAGATTGTGAGGAGCTCCAGAGGGATCTCTTGACACTGGGGGAGTGGGCAAAACAGTGGCAAATGAGTTTCAACATTAGTAAGTGCAGAGTGATGCATGTTGGGGCAAAGAACCCCAATTACATTTATAAACTGATGGGGTCTGAACTCTCTGCGACAAACCAGGAAAGGGACCTTGGTGTCCTGGTGGACAACTCAATGAAGGTGTCAACCCAGTGTGCCTCAGCAGTGAAAAAAGCAAACTCAATGCTAGGGATCATTAGGAAGGGTATAGAAAATAAGTCAGCAAGTGTCATTTTGCCTCTCTATAAATCTATGGTGAGGCCCCATCTGGAATACTGTGTACAGTTCTGGTCGCCATACCTCCAGAAGGATATTATGGAGCTGGAAAAAGGGCAGAGGAGGGCAACCAGAATGATTAGGGGACTGAAACACCTTCCTTACCATCTGAGGCTGCAACGGTTGGGCCTCTTCACTCTTGAACAACGACGTCTAAGAGGTGACCTGATTGAAGTTTATAAAATCATGCACGGTGTGGACAAAGTAGATAAGGAAAAACTGTTTTCCCTATCTCATAACACTAGAACTAGGGGACACTCCATGAAACTTTTGGGTACTAGTTCTCAAACAAATAAGATAAAGTACTTTTTCACCCAGAGGATTACTGGTCTATGGAACTCCCTGCCAGAAGAAGTGGTGACAGCTGTCAGTCTTGACAGCTTTAAGAAAGGATTAGACAAGTTCATGGAGGACAAGAGTATCAATGGCTATAATTATGGATACTTAAGGACAACCTCCGGGTTGGAGAGATAGGCAGGATATCTCTCAATATCATTTCCAGGGAATCCTAAGATGGTGAAGGCATCTGCTTGGGAATACCCTGAAGGAAATGGTGAGCCACTGTGTGGCACAGAATGCTGGACTGGATGGGCTGTGGCCTGTTCCAGCAAGGCTGTTCTTATGTTCTTATGTTCTTAAAAAGTTCATTCTTCTGGACTGCATCTTCTAAAGTCTACAGCCAGTGTGACCAGGTCCCTCCTTGGTGGGGGGGGGGGGTGTGCCCAGTTGGCAGGGTTCGGCTGAGGACTTTGCTGACCATCTGGTGGAGAAAATCGATCGGATTCGCTTGGGGCTTAATCCTGGCGTGGTCAGGGAGAGCCTGGGGGAAGGGGACTGGAACACAGTCTTGCCATGTTACCTGGGATCGGTTTGACCCAGTTGTCCCTGATGAAGTGGACAGGCTCCTTGCAGCTGTTTGTGTCACCGCCTGCCCCTTGGACCCCTGTCCCACCTGGCTGGTGAAGGACACCAAGGAGGTGACAGGTAGCTGAGTCGGAGCAATAATAAATTCATCTTTGTGGCAGGGGGTGTTCCCAGCACCTCTGAAGCATGCTTTCATGCGCCCCCTCCTGAAAAAACATCTCTTGACCCAGCGGTACCATCTAACTATAGGCCAGTCTCCAGCCTTCCCTTTTTAAGGAAGGTTTTGGAGAAGGCGGTGGTGCATCAGTTGCAGGGCGTTCTGGATGAAGTGGATTATCTGGACCCCTTCCAGTCTGGTTTCAGGCCCGGGTATGGTACGGAGACGGCATTGGTTGCAGTGATGGATGATCTCTGGTGGGAGCAGGGTGGCGGTCATCTGTCTGTCCTTGCTCTCCTTGATCTCTCAGCGGCTTTTGATACCGGCTCAAGGGATTGGGGATCCAAGGCACTGTGTTGTCTTGGTTCTCATTCCTAAAGGGCTGGACCCAGTCTGTGTGGTTGGAGAGTGAGAGGTCCAGCCCTAGGCCCCTCCAATATGGGGTGTCTCAGGGCTCAGTGCTTTCTCCTCTCCTATTTAATATCTACATGAAGCCACTGGGTGAGATCATCCGTTCCCATGGGGTGAGGTACCGCCAGTACATGGATGACACTCAGTTGTACATCTTGGCCCGTGGGGCCCCCAGTGATGCTGTCAAAGTCCTATCTGGGTGTCTGGAGGCTGTGGGAGTTTGGATGGGGGCCAACAGGTTACAACTAAATCCCAGCAAGACTGAGTGGCTGTGAGTTCAGGGTCCTGCATTATTCCAGGAGCTGCCATCCTTGGTCTTGGATGGGACTACTCTGCCCCAAACAAGCCCAGTGCACAACTTGGGGGTCCTACTGGATTCTCAACTGCTGCTAGAAGAGCAGGTGGTGGTCGTGGCCTGGAGGGCCTTTGCACAACTCTGTGTGATATGCCAGTTGTGCCCACTTCTGGATAGGGAGTCCTTGCTTATGGTCACACATGCTCTGGTCACTTCCAGATTAGACTATTGTAATGCGCTCTACATGGGGCTGCCCTTGATGACCATTCAGAGGCTGCAACTGGTCTAGAATGCAGCAGCCTGGGTAGTGATGGTGTGTGGGCGTTATGCCCATGCCTCGTCCCTGATCCAGGAGCTGCACTGGTTACCAGTTTGCCTCTGAGTGCAATTCAAGGTGCTGGTTATGACCTTTAAAGCCCTATATGGTAGTGGGCCAGGATACCTAAGAGACCGCATCACCCTAAGAACATCTGTCCATCCAACCAGAGTGGCCCGGAGGGGTTCCCTGATTGTTCCATCAACTAGGGGGGGGGTACCTCTCTGGCACAAGAAAAAGAGCCTTTTCCATGTCTGCACCGGCCCTTTGGAACCTCCTGCCAGTAGAGTTATGGTTGCAAATGGAGTTGCTGCCCTTCAGAAAAGGACTTAAGACCTGGCTGGCGGGGCAGGTGTGGAGCTCTGAGGGCAATGTGGCTCCTGCTTGATGGCTTTTACCATAAGATGCACCCTCTCTCTCCTTCATGGGGTGGGTGGGATTTTAATGAGGGTGGGGATTTTTTAACTGTTTTTATTGTATGGTTTTTTTTAGATCATGTAATGCTGCCCTGAGTCTGGCTTGCCTGAGTGGGCAGCGAACAAGTCGAAAAATCAAATCAAATCAAATCAATAAAATTAGAGAGAGAGATTTTAAAACTAACACAGTGTTATTACTAGAGATATTCGGGCTTTAATTTCCTGTGGGCTTTCCCCCGTTTCCTGGCTGGGTGGTCATCCAACTCAGAAAACTTTAACATGCCAACTACATTTTGGAGACAAGCCTGTGCCTCTCCTTTTAAAATTTTATATCCAACCTCCTGAACATCATTTCCTCCACTCGTGCAATATTTATATTGGCTCCATTCCATTGTCCACAAGTCAGCAAGCCCGTTTACAGACTCAAGTTATTCTCCTGCACAAGGACCAGAGAAGAACACCTTGGAATGAAGAAGCAGAAACATCTGCAGGATTATGAGATATCGCAACTCCTTCTCAAGGGAGTGTTGGCCTCACAAATCCCCAAGTGTGTCATTTTTGAGGTTGCTGATCCACAGGATGAGGCTATGAGCTCACTACATGTTTCTGAAATGTTAGCATGCAGGCTAAAGGAGACAACTCCCATATCTTGCCTTGGAATGGACAAAATGTGTTCACAGACCTCATGCATACACTGGCATTGCTCAGAGCAACCTGCACCATTCGCCCACTTTGGTCAAGCTTCTTCTTCAAGTGCCATATCCAATTTCGAATATTGGCGATCCTCATGGCCTATATGTGGCTTCCTCTGGTTTTAGCCCATCATTACATATCTTGCACTCTGTGATGATCAAGAACAGATGCTGCCCCTCATCTTTCTTATTATCTTTCAAGTATTTGAGGAGTGCCAACATATCCCCTCTCAGCATCTTTTACTCAAGGCTAAACATACCCAGTTCTTCTAGCCTAGTGGTTCACAATGTGGGGCCCAGACCCCACAGGGAGACTTCAATTCCCAGAAGCCTAAGTCAGTACATTGGCTGATCAGGGCTTTGGGGAACTGACTTAAGCTTCTGGGAATCAAAGTCCAAAAACAAAAGGTTGGGAAACACTGTTCTAGCCTTTCTTCATAGAATATTGTTACGCATCTAAACCTAGAAGTTTAGGTTTATGTATTAAGGCATGCAACAACCTGGGCTGTACAAACTTGTATTTTTATAGAGAACAGCGTGAGCAGAGGTCACTTTCAGCAGCACTTCAGCACCCCCTTTGGCTGGAGGGTGGTATTACTGCTATCCACTCAACAGAGATCAGGTGACACAAAGTAGCAATAGAGATCATCCAGGACTTACTGAGTTGCTGACTATGGTCTGCTACTCTTTGGAAACTCTTCTCTCTTTTGCTAAACCAAATTCCAATCAAGCTGAGCAATCTGCTCACTTCCAATCCCACCAAAGTTAGGCCACCAAATTAGGCTGCCAGCTCTCTCACCTTTCTCACAGTGATGTCCACGCCACCCCAGTGGGCAGTCACAAGCTCCCGTGATGTGATCACACAAGACGCCATGCTCACAGTCACAATGCTCTTTACACTCTTCTCCATATGTACCCACTGGGCAAGCTGTTGAGATGAAAAAAAGAGAGAGAGACCAAAATTCAGTTAGGCCATCAATCTATCTGATTACCGCATTTTTCGGACCATAAGACACACCCAGTTTTTAAAGCAGGAAAACAAAAAAAATATTCTGAACCAAATAGTATTTTATTTGCACCACCAGCCAGGGGTGGCACTGTAGGGGAAATGGGTGAGCAAGCCAATTGCACTGAGGCAGGAAATGATGCTCTAACCTAGCCTCTTGCTCTCCCTGCAACCAAGAAGCATGGATTCCCCCTCCATTTTGACCACATGGAGCAGGGACAAAGGCAAGAAAGGTATGTAAATGAAACCCTTTCTTTTTATGCACAGGTTTGGTTTCCCACTGAAATGCATTGGGAACATACAAACAGAAAAGCTTTAGAATACTGTACAAGAAATTGATTTCCAATGCATTTAAATGGGAAATTTCAATTTGCGCCCTCTTGTGGCCACCTGTAGCAATGGCCCGATGAACATATGTTTTTCTTTCCTCAGGAACAGCTGTGGTGGCAGCATTGGAGGTCTTCGACCATCCATGGCTGTTGTAAAATATCCTTTTACAACAGCCTTGCTTGACAGCATTCAGACTAGAAGACACACCCTTATCCCCACTCCCCACTTCTGAGGAACTCAACCTCCCCTACATCACTTGGAGGGCTCTGAATAAGCTGAGGTTTGGAGTCCCTAAATGCAAGACCAACATGGTCAAATGGTGGACAACAATACGCTGTGTGAATGTGGAGAGATACTGAATCTGGCTTATTTATTGTTTGGCCGGTTATTACCGAAAATTTCCCAGGTTTTAGACCCTCCTCTCTCTTAAACAAGTCAATTACAACTGTGAATTTTTTTTCGGAGAGCAAATACATGTCTACTTAAAAGCACATTTCTTCATCGTCCACTGAAAGCATATTGGCACAGAAGTCTTTTACACTCTGCTTTGAGCACTGCAGTTTTGGAGGAAACGGGTCAAGTAAATGTGCAAGCAAAGCTGCAGTATTTCGGTTGCAGTGGGCACCTTATTGTTCAAGAGAGGGAGATCTTTCGTTCTTACCAACAAAGCCGCTTGGCTAAGAAGAACTAAGAGATTTACTTCCCGCAAACCCCTTTCACTTTGGGAACGGTGCCAGAGAAAAGGTCCAGAGGGAGAGAGAAATTGGCATCTGGGAAAGTTAAGGAAACGCTGACTAGGGCAGAAAGACAAGAAGCGGCAAAAATTACAAATCATATCGCGTTTTGCACCAACGCTCTCCCATTCTCTCACATGTGCACGCAACTTGTCTGGGTGTGAAAAGTTCTCCCTCAAACCATGCCAAACACAACTAGAAGTATTATTCCTGGATTCAGTCCGAGGGGTTTACATGCCAAGAGACAGGTGACCCATGATCCTGGGCAGTCCAAGCTTGGCTCCTGGAGTTGGAGTCTGCTGTTCCAGCTGTCATCAGAAGCAAAACAAAGATATGAGGCTCTTGTGGAGCATGAGGAGCGAATAGAGCAGGGGTTCCCAACCTTTTCAAGCCAGGGGCCAGGTTACGCTGTCTCAGTCAGCTTTGAGGGCCAGACACCCATTCTGCCCTGCCTGCATGATGGAGGGTGGCCATTTTGTTCCAACAGCTTCAAAGGGGTGGCCATTTTGTTTGTTGAATGCCCTTGGAGGGGTGGGTGAGTCGCATGAAATGGCACCGCGGGCTGGATCTAAGTTGGGAACTCCTGGACATACCTGTCAAGTATCCTGTATTGGCCGGGAAATCCCGTATTTCACCCCTCTTTCCCGGTTCTTTCCGCGCCCATCCCGTATTTGAATGGCCAGAAAAGGGGATACTGCGCATGTGCGCCCATCAGAGGAAGTGGTGCAAATGCATGAAGGAGTTACTGCAGTGGTGCATATGTGCAAAGGGGTCACTGTGGATGCGCAGTAACCCCTTTGTGCATGTGCAACGCTGCAGTAACCCATTTGCGCATGCACGCCCGTCAGATGCACCAGTGCTTCTCATTTTTTCACTGCTGCAACTTGACAGGTATGCTCCTGGAATAGAGCAATGGTCAACTTTGGAAACAGAATTTGCAGGATTTCCCCTGTGCAGGGATCAGTCACGGAGATTCTGGGAGATGGAATCCTTCCCAAACTTGGGGAGAGACCATTTCAACACCATATTGGAAGACACAAAAGGAGCTCTAGGGGGTGGCGGTCATCTCCATTTACAGCCAAAGAGCCAGCACTGTCTGCATCTACAGACATTTCCATGGTCATGTGGCAGGCATGACTAGACACCAGAGTGCATGGGACACTGTTACCTCTCCTGCTGCAGAAATACCTATTTATCTATTTGCAATTTCTCGCTTTCAAACTGGTAGGAGCTGGGACAGATGACAGGTGCTCACTCTGTCGCACAGCGCTTAAGTCTCGACCTGCCAATCTTCTAGTCGTCAAACTCAGCGTCATAACCACAAACCACCAATGGCCCTTTTTTGTTGTGTGGCTAGCACAACTCGAAAGTGTGGCAAGCTGCACCAAGATGGAACAGTTCCACAGTTTGCAACTTGCTGTGTGATCAGTTGCACAACCATACATGTGGACGACCTGGATGGACCGAACTCCTTGTGAATTCCACAGGCATAACTTTACGCTACACCAAGTGCAACAGGCTTTCAATCAATATGACAGGTCACCCCCCTCTAACCTTGGGAAATAAGTTTCAAGAACTACCATGGATACCTGAAACCAGGGATAACAGCAAACTGCACAACCCCTAGAGGAAAGGAAGGGTGGGGCACTACTATGTGTTCCCTACCTAGAAAGCCCTGAAAAAGGAAGCCATAAGTCAGAATTGACTTCAATGCGCACATTGTTGTTGTTGTTGTTGTTGTTGTAGTAGTAGTAGTAGTAGTAGTAGTAGTAGTAGTAGTAGTAGTAGTAGTAGTAGTAGTGCCTGATATGCTACATAGCGTGGGAGACTCTAAGTCAGGGGTTCTCAACCTATGGCCTGCAGGCTAGATCTGGGCCAAGGCACCATTCCATGTGGCCCATATCACCGCCAACACTGGAAGCTGAAGTGGACGTGTTTACAACAGCCACGGACACATTTTATGGCAGCGTTTACGGTGGGGGAACCACCAGTCTAGCCCACTCAGCTGTCTCAGGGGGCATGGTCTGGCCCACAGCTTAAAAAGACCGAGAATCTCTGCTCTGTCTAAGTTGTCGTTGTTACTGATGCTGCAGCTGCCATTGTTTATTGTTGATTGATTGCTCTGTTCTTTATATTTTGATTGTGTCGTCCAGGTTTATTTATTTTATTTATTTATTTTATTTATTTATATTATTTATTATTTAAATTTATATCCCACTCCACTCAACCCACGGCCAACTCAGAGCGGCTAACAACATATTAAGATACATACTGTTACAATAAAATGATGCAAAAACACAATAATAAATCAGTATAATTACAGAAAAACAATAATCACAATAATACAATATCAACCCTCCAACCCTCCAATAGCAAGCATCAAGACAAAAGGGAAGAGAAAAAAAACTCTTTTCAGAAGCCCCACATGTCCAGGTACAACAAGGCCACCACAAAAATAATCAAAGTCAAAACTACCCGCCCTAGTCAACCTCCAAGATGAACAAAGGGCCGGGAGGGCATGATGCTTCGCAGCAGCGGCATCCTTCGGAGCCTCCCGGGCCACGGAGGCTCCCTTTATCGCCCCACCGATGGTGGTGCGGAGAGGGCGCGGCTGCAGCGGCGTCTTAGCCATGGGGAGCCCTTTTAAACTCCCCGCCCGATGGCAGGGGGCGGGGAGGGACGTCCGTGCACGGCGGCGGCGTCTTCGGCTCCCCATAGCCATGGGGAGCCCTTTTAAACTCCCCGCCCGATGGCAGGGGGCGGGGAGGGACGTCCGTGCGCGGCGGCGTCTTCGGCTCCCCATAGCCATGGGGAGCCCTTTTAAACTCCCCGCCCGATGGTAGGGGGCGGGGAGGGACGTCCATGTGCGGCGGCGGCGTCTTCGGCTCCCCATAGCCATGGGGAGCCCTTTTAAACTCCCCGCCCGATGGCAGGGGACGGGGAGGGACGTCCGTGCGCGGCGGCGGCGTCTTCGGCGTCTTCGGCTCCCCTTAGCCACGGGGTGGTTGCCCACCACCCAGAGTGGCAGATTCTGCTGGATGGACAGTATGGGAATTTAATAAATAAATAAATGTGTTGGAACTAATGGGTTCTTTCCTGGCTGTGCCTCAGATTGTATCCACTTGGCTGCCCAGAACACCCACAGAGAAGTTGCACAAAGGGTTGGAAAAACAATCTAGGCAGCACATTTTCCGGGTGAAGGGCCTCACTTGGGGTTGTTTTGCCCAGGGCTTTGGCAGGTTTTAGCCTAACCACAAGCTAGCAAAGTCAACACTAGGGATGGTGTTGAATATTGGCTAGCATGGGGATTCTCAACCGGCGGCCCGCAGCGCCATTTCATGTGGGTCCCCAGTGCCTCCACCACACCCATAAGTGCCATGTGGTGGAGGAAGGACACAATGGCCATCTGGGCCCGGAAACTGTCTTAGGGAGCATGACCCCGGCCCCCGGCTTAAAAAGATTGAGAACTCAAGGACTAGCATCTCGGGGGTTCCTACGTCCCAGAAGGGAAGTGGCTGGTAATCTGAGAAGCGTGGCCCATCTCACAAGACACAGGTTTGCTCACACAAAGGTAACAAAACCCACTACGGTTTCCCAACCCAGCTCTTGCATTGGAAAGGAGGTGCCTGCCAATAGACATTCTCCAAGAGAAAGAGAGAGAGATGAGGAAATTAAACAATGGCTCTGAGCTGGCCTCTAGAAAGAGGTTTCTGAGAGTTCAGTTCTCCGGGGCTTTGGGGCAAAGCCAGTCACATTTTGCTTTGGGAAGTCTCACCCATGTGCTGAGCAGAAGGTCCAGGACCTCAGTTTGGTACTGATTCCTCTTAAAATCCAAACTGTGGTACGCTGTGGCTGTTTCAGCCTTCTTGAATTCTTTATTGTTCAGTCGCACAGTCGAGTCCAACCTGTTGCGACCCCATGGACCACTGCACACCAGGCTCCTCTGTCATGTCAACGATGCCATCCAGCCACCTCATCCTCTGCCATCCCCTTCTCTTTTAGCCTTTGATCTTTCCCAGCATCAAGGCCTTCTCAAGTGAGCCCTCTCTTCCCATTTGGTGACCAAAGTACTTGAGCTTCATCTTCAGCATTTGTCCTTCCAAGGAGCAGTCAGGGCTTAATTTCCTTCAGGATTGGTGATTTGATCTCCTTGCAATCCAGGGGATTCTCAAGAGTCTCCTCCAGGACCACAGTTCAAAGGCATCTATTCTTCTGCACTCAACTTTCCTTAGGGTCCAGCTCTCACAGCCATACATGACTACTGAGAATACCACTGTTTTCACTATGTGGACTTTTGTTGGCAAGATGATGTCTCTACTTTTTGATTATGCTGCCTACGTTTCCCCTTGCTTGCCTCCCAAGAAGTAAGCGCATTTTTTATTTCCTATCTGCAGTCACCATCTTCAGTGACCTTGGATCCCCCTGCTTTTCCCACGATACAAGGGTATCCATGGCTATAATTATGGAGACCTAAGGACAACCTCTGGGTTGGAGAGTTAGGCAGGATATCTCTCAAGGCCATTTCCAGGGACTCCTAAGCAGGTGAAGGCAACTGCTTGGAAATAATACCCTGAAGCACATGGTGAGCCACTGTGTGAGACAGAATGCTCGACTGGATGGGCTGTGGCCTGTTCCAGCAAGGCGGTTCTTATGTTCTTAAGACTAGTAATCTACAAAGACTCGGGGGTGGCCACTTCATGTGGTCCGCCAACTGCCCTCACTGCTACCGGAAGTGGAAGCAGATGGGTTTATGACAGCCATGAAACACACCTGCACATGCGTAAACATGCTCACACCTGCTGTAAAGGCTGCCATAAATGCATTTATGACAGCCGCGGATGCGTTTTACTGCAGTGTTTACAGCAAGAGGAACCATGTGATCGGCCTGCTCAGCTGTCCAGCTCAGCTGCAGCATGTAAAGTTTGGGAACCCCTACTTTAGCTTAGGTAAAAATGTACAACTCCTGGAAGTAACCAGTTACAGTTACTGGTTAGGTGCTTACAGGTAACTAGTTACTTTTTTGAAAAATAATCCAGGAAAAGATCATTACTTCTCTCTTTGAAGAATCGCCCCATCAGTTTTGTGTCATAGCAATGCTGCAATTTGCCAGAACAATTATTATTTCTCTAAAAGCTTCACACTGACTGAGGCTACCAGTGGGAATTTCTGCTTACCACTTTGACACTTCGGCCCGGTCCACCCAGGGCGGCAAACGCAACGTCCACCTTGCCGATCACACAACCCTCCATTCAGACAAGCACAACTTTCTTGGCAATTGAGTCCATATTTTCCTTGGGCACAATCTGAAGGGAGAGAGAGTTGATTTAGGAAGGAAATGTGGTACCGTCCTCTTAAGGCTGCAACATTTTACAATGCAAAGGGGGGAAAGCCCAATATTTGAATGTTTCTCCCAATGGCATTTTTCAAAAGAATCCTATGAAAAGTTGTACATCAGGTTAAAGGTCTTACATGGAGCAGCTTTGTGGACCTTTGTGAACCCCGTAATTTCTTTCTAGCAATAGAGTTGTTCTCTTTTTAAAAGAGGCTCCTCTAAAGCCATTAATAGGGGGCTGCGGTGGCTCAATGGTTAAGAAGTTTGCCTTATTAGCTGGAAGGCCAGCAGGTCGAGACCCGGGTATTGCATGATGGAATGAGCGCCTGTCTCTGTTCGAGCTCCTGCCAACCTAGCAGTTCGAAAGCAAGAAATTGCAAGTAGATAAATAGGGACCACCTCGGTGGAAAAAGATGTTGGGGACATGAAAGGAGCCTCATTCAGGCATCCCCTGAGTGGAGTACCTCCAGCAAAAAATCTTTTCAACCCAGAATAATTTCTGACATGAAATAATAATAATAATAATAATAATAATAATAATAATAATAATAATAATAATAATAATAATAATAATAATAATAATAATAATAATAATAATAATAATAATAATAATAATATTATTATTATTATTATTATTATTATTATTATTATTATTATTATTATTATTATTATTATTATTATTATTATTATTATTATTATTATTATTATTATTATTCCAAAAATGCCCCCTTTCCCTAAAATAGGGAGTGACGTCTTTGCCAGCATTTTTGCTAATCTGTGCAGCCCCAGAAGAATACCAGAGACATAAAAAGTAGTTCCAGGACCAAGGATGGGATTTCCAAAATTCAAGGATTCCCAGCCCCGTCACCTTGTTAGCTGGAAGGTTGGCAAGTCGGCAGTTCAAGACCTGGGTACTGCATGACGGATTGAGTACCTGTCTCTGTCCCAGCTCTTGCCAACCTATCAGATCGAAAGCAAGAAATTGTAAGTACAGTGGAACCTCGGTTAATGTAATTAATGTAATTAAATCAACGGGGCGTTTCTTACAGTGAAAATTACTTTAATCAAAATGCAGTTTCCCATAGGAATGCATTGAAAATCAATTAATCCATTCCGGATGTCAGAAAAAAGCACAAAAAAGCACCATTTTTTTCTGTTCAAAACTCTTTATAAAGTGGCAAAAAATTCCAAAGTGCATTTTATGAAATGTTTTGAACAGAAAAATAAGGGTTGTTGTTTTCTGACCTTCGGAACAGATAAAATTGGTTTTCAATGCATTCCTATGGGAAACCCTGCTTTGCAACCTCTAGTGGCCAGCTCTGGTAATGACCTAACAGCTTTTCATTCCCCCACCACCCCTGAAGTGCCGAACGCTGCTTTTAAGGCATCAAAAATGAGTAAAAAAAAAATCCAGAAATGGAGCAGAAATGCTCCAGATACCCTCCCACAGCTGTGGAAAGTGGCAGTGGGTGCCCAGCAGCCCAAAAGAAAGCTTTGTAATGTGAAATAAATATGTTAACCAAGCCACTATTTTCTCTGGATTTCCTTACTATACGCTAATGGAATATTACGTTAACGAAACCATTTGTTAACTGAGGTTAACAAATGGTTTGGTTCTGCTGTAGATAAATAGAGACCACTTTGGTGGGGAAAAGATATTGGGGACATGAAAAGGAGCCCTCTTTGGGCATCCCCTGAGCGGAGTTTCTCCAGCAAAAATCCTTTCAACCCAGAATAATTTCTGACACGAAACTATTATAATATGCGGCCATAAGTTGGAGAAGACTTAATGGCACAAACCATTAATGAATCACATTCGATTTTCTACGAAGTAACGTGTTTCCTTAGGCTTAGGCTAGTGACCTGCACACACTTTGCTGACTGGCCCTTTGGGCTCGTCTTACCCAACTCACAGGCCAACCCAATCCACCCTTCAGGACATGCGCAGCATCCAGTCACTGGGTCACATATTCCGCCATGTTGACAGAAGCATTGCAGATGCCAATTCGTCTTACCCATCTCACAGGCCAACCCAATCCACCCTTCAGGACATGCGCAGCGTCCAGTCACTGGGTCACATGTTCCGCCATGTTGACAGAAGCATTGCAGATGGCAATTCGATCCATAGAAGCCATCCGGGCATGCTAAGGAAAAAGGACAAAGACTGAGATCACAACTTCGTAAAAACATCTCAAATAGGAACAAACCAGAAGGCAGAATTTAACGGGCAATAGTGACTTAGGGCTCTGGCTGCAGAGCCAGAGGTTGGGAGTTCGATTCTGCACTGGGCCTCCCAGGAGAAGAGCCAGCTATGTAGCCCTGGGCCAACTGCACAGTCCCATGGACTCCCCCTAGAGGAAGAGAAAGGTAAATTCACTTCTGTGTATTCTCTTCCTGGAAAACCCTGGAAAGGGTGACTGAAAGTCACAATTGACTTGATGGCACACAAGTATTATTATATTATGCTTATGCAATGCCAATGGTTTTAAATCAGAGTTGCAAACACGCAGTGGAATGCAACCCACACCGCATTGAATGAGCAGCAAGTATGACCCCAGTTGAAGCCCTTTCACTTGCACAAGCCTAAATCATTCACCAACCAACTTACACTCGCAGCTTAATCTGGATGGAAGTTTTGTAAGGGGAACTGAAAAGTGAGAGGGACAACTACGCATGCAGATCGTGGTCTCTTCTTGTGCAAGTATGAGAAACTGGAAGATTTATTTCCGCCTTCCCCTACCCCCTTTCTCTTCTCTGCAAGATCAACCACCTTTGATGAAGTTGATTAAAGGTAAAGGTTTCCCTTGCTCCAAAGCCAGTCGTATCCGACTCTAGGGTTCAGTGCTCATCTCTTTCAAAGCCGAAGAGCCAGCACTTGTCTGCCTCCGCAGATGTTTCCATGGTCATGTGGCAGACATGACTAGACACCGGAGTGCACGGAACACTGTTACCTTCCCACCGAAGTGGCCCCTATTTATCTACTTGCAATTTCTTGCTTTCGAACTGCTAGGTTGACAGGATCTGGGACAAAGGCGGAGCTCATGACATCCTGCAGTACTCGGGAATCGAACTGCTGACCTTCCGCCTCCCATCAGCGTCTTAGCCACTTGAGCCACTGCAAATCATGCCATGTTGCAAATTGCACAAAACTATAAATTGCAGTGAAATTCCATGCAGTTTAAAGGTAACCTTTCCTCTCCCTTGTTGCTTTCTCCGCACAAGCAGAGATAAAATTTGAGAGAAAGGTTTCCTGTCATGCAAAAGGTAAATAGAAATCAGGAGAGAGTGGATGGGGTAAAAAAATATCATTTATTATCATTTATCTGGTCCTGTTTGGATTGTTCTGTTTCATATTATTGATTTGTGGGTTGCCTGTTTTATTGCTGTAGGCCAGACAGAGTGAAGTTTGCACAAATTGGGAGTCAGTGTTTCCCAAACTTTGGTTCTTGGACTTCAATTCCCAGAAGCCTAAGTCAGTACATTGGCTGATCAGTGCTTTGGGAGATTGAATTAGGCTTCTGGGAATTTAAGTGCAAAAGCCAAAGATTGGGAAACACTGGTTAGCAGTTTAGTACATAGCTGTCAAGTATCCCTTATTGGCCGGGAAAAACCCTTATTTTACCCTCTTTCCTGCTGTCATCCCTTATTAATTAGACTGCAATGCCCTATTGCTGCCATTGGAGGGCAGCAAAGGATAAGCATAGCTGTCAAGTATCCCTTATTTGCCAGGAAATTTCCCTTATTTCCAAATCCAAAACTTGACAGGTATGGATTAGTATAGACTAGTATAGACAGACAAGGATGGACAGAAAAAGACAGATGGATAGACAGAAAGACTAGGACATAGACTGACACATGGATAGACAGATGGATAGACAATCCCTAACAAACAGACAGACAGATGGGTTGTATTGTAAGTCACATTTGATTTTGTTTCTAATATTGTTTACAAGAGATATGAGATTCTGAAGGTGTTTTTACCACTATCAGTGAGTTTTTAAGGCACACTGACTCTCGTATATACATGTGTGTATGTGTGTAACTCAAAAAGGGCACTCCGAATCCTTGTTCGCACTGTGACGAGCCACTGATTACTTCACTGACTCTTAACATTCAGTCTAATCCAGTGGTTCCCACATGCACCACAGGGAGACTTCAATTCTCAGAAGCCTGTCAGTATATTGGATGATCATTGCTTTGGGGAATTGACGTAGGATTCTGGGAACTGAAGTCCAAAAACCAAAGGTTAGGAAAGACTGGTTAGTAGATTAGCAAAGACTAGTATAGGCAGACAAGGATAGACAGACACACTAGGATGGATGGACAGATAGACAGACTAGGACAGACAGAGAATGACAGACAGATGGATAGACAGACAAAGATGGACAGAGAGACAGAGAGACCAAGACAGACACACACACACAGATTCTGCTGATACCTTGCTGGCACATGTCTCCCATCCATCCAGGTGTGCAAACACACTGCCCGTTGATGGGGTCACAAGTGGCCCCATTGAAACAATGGCACTCCTGGCTGCAGTTCTCGCCAAAGCGCTGAGGCGGACAAGCTGTAGGATGCAAAAAAAGATAAATCAACAGCAATCTCAAATGCACCCGCCGGAAAGTTATAAAAGGCACATGGGAAGGGCACATACTTTGGTTGCAGTTTCTGCCAATCCACCCGGCTGAACAGAAGCAGTTCCCTGTCACAGGATTGCAGCGGGCGCCATTCAGGCACTGGCAGGTTCCATGACATTCGGTCCCAAAGAAGCCACTCGGGCAGGCTGAGAAAAGAGGGATCAGATGCAACAATTTTAGACCCACATCTGACAAAAATTTTCATTTTTTCATTTCATTTCAAGTTTAATTTCTATACCGCTTTACTCACCCAGTGGGCAACTCAAAGCGGTGTACATAGTAACAATAAGATAGTACAATAATACAGGTAAACATAACACAATAAATCAACAATACAATAATAAAGCAATAATGTCATCAAATTACAAGATTAAAAGTCAGAAAAAACATAATATAAGTAAAGGGGAAAATGCAAGATGAAGTTGAAGCCTAAATCTCTATAATGTAAAGGTCATTCTCTTAGTGGTTGTGTCACACACAAGTCTCTCTTTCTTGTTCATCAGAAGCAAGAAACTTTTATATGAAACTTCTATATGAAATGCAGCAACCAAGTTATTACTAGGGTGTTATATACATTTACTACATTCATGCCTCCAACTTTCACTTCAATCACATGAATATCATCTTGGGTAAGTCATGCCGATTACTTTGTATTTAGGGAGCTTAGCTCTGGATTGTGCTTGATCTTCATCTATCAAATGAGTTTCCTGGACTAGCACTAAGCCTATATCATAGTCCTTTAATTCTTTTGAAAATGGACTTGATTCACGAAGGCTCATATTGAAATTTAACAGAGGAGAGTTTTGAGAGTGCCCTGGACAGCGAGGAGAACAAATAGGGCAACCTTAGAAGAAATCAACCCTGACTGCTCCTTAGACGGTCAAATAGTAAAGATGAAGCTAAAGTACTTTGAACATCAAATGAGAAGAGAGGATTCACTTGAGAAAGCCTTAATGCTGGGAAAGGTGGAGGGCAAAAGAAGAAGGGGGAAGCCAAAGATGAAATGGCTGGATGGTATTGTAGATGCAATGGGCACAACACTGGGAGGGTTGAGGAGGATGGTGGACAGAGGTGCCTGGAAGGCAATAGTCCATAGGGTTGCAAAGGGTCAGAATTGACTGTGCGACTGAACAACAACAAATACCGTTTGGTAGCACCTTTAAAGGGGCCATGGTGGCTTGCTTAGTGGTTCAGATGCTGAGGTTGACAACCGGAAAGTCGGCAAGTCAGCCATTCAAGACCTGAGTCCTGCATGACAGAGTGAGCGCCTGTCATCTGTCCTAGCTCCTGCCATCCTAGCAGCTTCAAAGCAAAAAATTTACAAGTAGATATATAGGTACCACTTCAGTAGGAAAGGTAACAGCATTCTGTGCACTCCAGTGTCTAGTCATGCCTGCCACATGACCTCAGAAACATCTGAAAATTGGCTCTTTGGCTGTAAACAGAGATGAGCACCACCCCCTAGAGTCGCACACCACTGGCTTCCAAGCAAGGAAGACCTTGACCTTTAACACTTTAGGATTGTAGCTCAAGAAGAGAATACAACAGCTCTCTAGCAGAAAAGCCCTCGTGTCCTACCATCCTTCAATTCCAGGATTCTTTAGGATGCAACCAATCAGTTATTGAACTGATGAAACTCTGTAGTGCCGACTTGCTATAAGAACCAGTTTTGGGGGGCGTGGCTAAGATGGCCGGTGAGTAACATCTTGATTTATGCGCTCGCGTTTATCAATGTGGTAATTGAAGAGAATAAGGAATTAACGAGGCAAATTACTGAGGTATTTTGGTGGCGATAAGTCTCCTTCTTGCCTGGTGGGAAAAGCTGTTGCAGGGCGGTCGAAGTTCGGGAGGTATCCTCAGCGGGAGAGGAAGCGACGGAAGCCGCGGTTTGTCCTGACCGAGGAGCTGAGAATGGGACCGGCGAGACGGTGGTGAACTGATAAAAGTGGCACCAGCAAGAAAGTGAGTTAAACAACTGATATATATATTGATGGGAGCTTGAGATGGCAGTGGATTGTTTTGCCCTGAAATGATTGGAGGTGGCAAGAGTCGGCAGAAGAGAACAGAGGGGCGTTGTACTAGGAGATAATGGCGGCGATCCTGGAAATCGAAAGTGGAGTTTGCTTTTTGGACAATGGCTTTTGAGAGACCCAGGGGAGCTGCAGATTGATTTGAGGTGTGTGGAAGTGGCTATTGAAGAAAAGTGTTTGGTTTTGGGGCGCTAGTCATCTCAGCATTTTGAAGCCGAGGCTGAAGTAAAGAAGAGTGGTTCTTTTTTTTTTAAAGTTTGCCGAGTTGGGGAAGAAGAAGGAGGAGGGGCTTCCCCCTTGAAGCCTGAAGCCGTCGCAGCCGCTGGGAAAAGGGCTTTTGTTTTGTTTGCCCTAAGAGTGGATTTACTTTTTTCTTTTTTACTCCTTCGCTGTGTGGATTATAGCTTTTAATTTTTTCTTGGGAATTTTTCTCCTTTCTCTTTCTCTCCCCTGCTGAGCTGATACAAGTGGATATATTGGGGCATTTGCTCCCTGAAAATACTGGGCATGTTTAGTGGCTGATTTTGGTGGTTGGCTCCGTTGGATTACAAATACTTACTGGTTGTTTGGTTCCTGCTTCCTGCTTCTTGTGGATTACAACAATTGATTTGCTGGCTCTTCTCCATTAACTAGGTTATACTATATTCAAAGGATTGCTGGCAGCTTTGGCTGCATTGGACCAGGCTCAATTGGAGTGTTTAATAACTATATAGTGCATTGCAGCATTAGAACTTTCAGTGGATGTTATCATGGATAAGGGCACAAGAGGAAAAGCAAAGGAGGAGGAGCCTGTGGTGAAATCAAAGAGAAAGGAAAAACTACCAACGGAAGAGGTCCCCCCGTCATCATCACCACCACCTGAACCTTATGATCAAACCCAAATTATGGTGGAAATTGGTAAATTGTTTCAGAAGATGGAAAAGATGGAAGATGGAAGAGTGAAGGACAGAAATGAAATGTTGAAAAAGCAAGATAAGGTGGTAGCATCTGTTATGGATTTAACAAAAAAAGTAGAATTAAATTTGCAAAAAATAGAAGGAAATGTGAAGTTGGTTCAAAATGAGGTGAAGGTTATGAGAAATGAAATAAAGGGGACTCAGGAGGGGGTGAGGGAGAATAAAGTGAAAATGGAGGAACAGGAAAAAAGGATTGATGCTATGGAAGATATGATGAGAAAACAGAATATTGTTATACGTCACGTGGTTGAACGGACGCCAGACCTCTTAAGAGAGAGGGTGGTCCAGTGGTTAAACAATTTAAGTATGGGAAAGGAATTTGTACAGGAAGACATTGTGAGTGCATACAGGGTGGGCTCAAGAAGAGGGAAAGTGGTCCAAAGAAATGTTTTGGTTAAATTTGCAAATTGGGGTGACAAACTTTTTTAAAACAAGCAGGTTCTGGCACCCTGAAAATTGATGGTTTTGACGTGGAAGTGTATAACGATATTTCTATTAAGGAAAGAGCTTGGAGGTATAAGATGAAACCGGTAACCAAACTGTTGATGACTAAAGGTGTAAGGTACAATTGGAGATTTCCACAGCAATTGCGTTTGGTTGTTTTTTTTGGGGGGGGGAATGCAAGTTATTGATGAGAGGACCAACCCATTGGAGTATTTGTGTCTTCTTGATTTGGTTAAAGCGGGTTCGGAGGAGTGGTTAACTCTTAGAAAAGACTTGCTGGATTCGGGGGCCATAAGAAGAGATTATGAGGGGGCGGATGCTGGTGGTGCTACGGGTGGGGCACAGCAGGGGAGAGAGGAGGAGGAGTTGTCATTGATCATGGTGGAGGAGGAGGCAATTAAGGAGACGTGAGCAATAAGTGTTGATGCAACAATTCTTTATATCTAAGATTGTAGAAAGTTGTGGTGGCGTGATGCATTAACTCCTACGCACATCTTCCATGTTCCCCCTCTCCCACCTTTGGATATCGAAGGCGGCTTTTTTTCTGGAGAAAGTGGGGAGAGAGATATTGTGTGTTTTTTGTATATTTTTTCTTTTTGAGGGTAGGGGGTTGGTGGTAGCACGCCTAATGGAGAGTTTGGAAATTAGAGAAGGTGAAATGGTAACAGATTATGAGTAGTATCAAGGTATTAACCTGGAATGTAAAAGGTACAGGTTCCGTTCTTAAGAGGCGGAGCTTACAGTTGGCATTGAAGAAGGATAGACCCAATATAGTGTTCTTACAGGAAATGCATCAAAAGTCAAAGGATACAAATAAGATTTTTTTGGGGTGGATGCAACACTATGAAATGGCGTTTGGCACTTCAAAAGCGAGAGGAGTCGCAACTTTGATTTCTAAGAGATTAGGATTTGAGATAACAAAAAGTATTGTGGATCAGGAGGGCAGGTATTTGATAGTGAGAGGGAAAAGTGATGATGAGGAAATACTTTTGGTGAATATTTATTCTCCAAATGAACATCAAGTGGAATTTTTAGAAAAAGTTCGTAAAATTGTGGTTTTAGAAAAAGTGGCAAAGATGATTGTGGCTGGAGATTTTAATTTGATTAGGTCAAATTTAGATTGTACGAACTTAGCAAGGTGTGGAGCAGGTATGAAAGGGAATGTTCTCGATAACTGGATGGTTGCGCTGTGGCTGAAGGATTCTTGGAGAGAGGTTAAGGGGTTGGAAAGGGTATATTCTTATTTTTCACATGTTCATGGGTCCTATTCCAGAATAGATTACGTATTTTAACGGAAAAATTGGTTAAAAGTATCGAGGGTATCGAAGTAGGAATTTTTAAGGAATCAGATCATGCTAAAGTGTTTTTGGAACTGAGGATACAAAAGGATAGTAGGAGAGGAAGAAGTTGGAGATATGATCCCAATCTATTCAAAGACCAAAAATGTAAAGATCAAATTATGGGAAGTTGGATGGAAAGTTGGCAGTGGAACGATAATGGGGAGGTAAATTTTAATGTGGTTTGGGATGCCATGAAGTCGGTGTTTAGAGGGGAAAGTATAACGTTAGCAAGTAACAAATACAGATTGTATAAGGCAGCACAGGAGAAAAAAAGAAAAGGAAATAAAACAACTACAGGAAGAACATTCAAAAAACAAGGATAAAAAAATCTTTGCTAAATTACAAAGATTGAAGGCAGAGTTATTGGTTAAGGATATAGAAAAAGTAAAAAGAGATCTGATATATCTAAAAAGAGAGTATTTTGAATTTAGCAATAAGAATTCAAGATTACTAGCAAGAGCGGCCAAAGTTAAAAAGGAAAAAAGGGAAATTGGGGTTTTGGTCAACAAACAAGGAATAAGGTGTAATAAAGCTAGTGATAAATGCAAAATTGTGAAGGATTTTTATCAAGCATTATATGCAAAAAAAGAGATAGATGTGGAGAAGCTTAAAGGGATTTTGGAAAGGCAATTAGGGAGTGGAATAAAGCAGGATCATCGGGACAAAATGGAAGAACAAGTTTCAGAGAAAGAGGTGAAGGAAGTAATCAGCGGTCTGAAGCTGGGGAAAGCTCCGGGAGATGATGGACTCTCGTCCGAGTTTTATAAGGAATTCAAAGATGTTGTGGTGCCAAAGTTGGTAAAGTTATATAATTACATTTTAGATGGTGGACAAATACCGACTTCGTGGTATAGCACTATTATCGTTCTGCTGCCAAAAGTGGGGGGAAATTTGGAAAAAGTGAAATCCTATAGACCAATCTCTCTTATAAATCAAGATGCCAAAATCTTCACAGCAATATTGGCTAATCGCTTAAATAAATTTATGGGAGAATATATAAATGTTGATCAAGTAGGTTTTTTAAAAGGAAGGCACATGGCTGATTTGACTAGGAGGGTGTTAGATCTAACTGACAACATTAATCAAACGAAGGAAAAGGCGGGGTTAATATCTTTAGATATTTTTAAGGCATTTGATTCGCTACAATGGTCTTCGATCAAGGAAATAGTTAATGGCTATGGAGTTGGGGATAGATTTAGAAGGGTAATTGATTTGTTATATCAGAAAGGGTTTGCTAGGATTAGAGTTAATGATGAGGTTACAGATGAGGTAAAGCTGGAGGCTGGTACTAGACAGGGTTGTCCCTTGTCCCCTATCTTGTTCATCATGGCAATGGAAATCTTGGCTAAAAATATAAGGGAGGATTTAAGTATAGAAGGGATAATGGGTAATAAAGTAAGTATGTATGCAGATGATACATTATTAATGGTGAAGCATCCGGAGGGGGCAATGGATAGGATTAAAGCACAAATCGAGGATTTTGAGGCTATAACAGGGTTGATGATAAATTGGGACAAATCAGAAATGATGTTGTGTAATATGGGGGAAGAGGAGAAGGAAAGGATGGAGGGGCTATCTAAAATACAAATTAAAGATAATTTGAAATATTTGGGGATAATTATTTCAAATAAAGTGGAAGAACTCAAAAGATTGAACTACGACAGCCTGAAGGCAGAATTTAAGATTAAAATACAGAGCTTTCAAAAGTTGAAGTTGTCATGGTTTGGGAGAATTGCAATGTGCAAAATGATGTTGTTGCCGAGGATTAATTTTTTATTTGATGCACTTGCAATCCAATTGAAGGAAAAGAAGATTAGTGAGTTTCAAAAAATGTTTAATAATTTTTGTAACGGGGGTAAAAAATCTAGATTGCCAAAGAAATTCTGGTACCTGCCTCAGAAAGAAGGGGGTTTGGGAATGCCAACTTTGTTAGCGTATTACCGGGTATTTCAAATTAAGAATGTTGTGAAGCTTTTGGCGACGGGAAAAGCAATTTGGGAGGAGATTGAGATGAATGATTATAGGAAAATTGGTAAAATGATCTTTAAAACGATAGTTTCTAGTAATATTATGATGAGGGGACTCATGAATGTGTGGAAAAATTAAAGAAGGATTTGGCTCCGGGTGCCTCTCCAATTTTGGAATTGGCAGATATGGTGTGTTTTCCGATAAAAATAGATAAAAAAATAAAGGAAATATTGGATAAAAATGAAGTTTCTCTGGTGACAGAATGGTGAAGAAGTTGTGGAGATGAAACCAAGAAAGAACAATTGTTTGTGCAGTTAAAATTGGACTGGTTTCAGAACTGAAGGTTAATAATTGGAACAACAAATATGGAAGAGAATTATGTATAGATAGGGAAATGACGGATTTTGAAGAATTGGTTTTGAAAATTCGAAAAGGAGATAAGAGCATTAAGGGTCTAGTAAGCAAACTCTATGTTTTAATAAATAAGGGGAGTGATCCACAGGAAGATTTGAAATTGAAGTGGGAACAGGATTTGAATATAAAGCTAGGCAATGATGAATGGAGAAATAAGTGGAAAAAGAGGATAATGAGAATTATGTCAGTAAGAATTAAGGAACATAATTATAAAATGCTGTGGCAATGGTACTTGACACCACAGAGGTTACATCAGATTGATAATAAAAGGGATAATTTATGTTGGAGATGTAAAGAGACTGTTGGAACCTACGAACATATGTGGTGGAGCTGTAAAATGATAAATGATTTTTGGAAAAGAATAGAAAACGAGGCAGGGGGAATAATGGGTAAGAAAAGCAAACTGGTGTCAGGTACCATTATGTTAACGGGAGATAAAAGTAAAAAGAGATAAACTGAAGGCAAATAGATTTTGGAATATCTGGAAGCCCTTTGTTGATCACTCCCTTATGGGTATGGAATATAGCAGACCTGTACCGTCTCAGAGTAGTTTTTGGAGATAACATTGAGTCCGAACTCTCCGAGGCATTGTAAATAAACACTGGGTGATGTGTAGTTGAAAATTAAAAGTTGATAGTTGCAAACAAGTTATAGTACTGTGGGAAGGTTTTATGAATTGGTTATTGGCGCTGTGTTAATTTTTAATGTGTTTATTAAATGGTATGTGTATTATAACAAAAAAAAGAACCAGTTTCTATGAAGTGATGGAAGGAAATCATGCACACAATGGAGAGGTCTAGAAGCACAGTTCATCCCTTCAAAATGCATCAACTCCTTCATCAATATCAACAATTTTCCTGTGACATGCTAATATACCCATAATGCAAAGAGAAACCTTTACCTTTACTACAGAGAAACTTGGAAGAATTTGGAGGCAGAGGGTACAGTCTATTCTTCTCGAGATCAGCACTTTTCAATGCTGACCAATATTATGCTGATCAAGAACTCACTTACTTTTCCTACAGTTAGTCAGCCACTGTTTTGCCAGGGTCTCCTTAAGTATACAGTAAATACCTCATACAAAGTCCGCTTCATACAACATTGAATTCATACAACACTGCCTAATTTCTTGAAAAAAGTTGCCTCATACAAAGTCGCTGCAACTTTGTATAAAGCATTGGGGGTTTTCCCAGGTTGCATTGTGCCTGGGCAGTATAAAAGGCAGGACACATGCGTGCATTGCTCTTGTGGGTTTTGCACGAGGCGAAGAGTGTTTAGGAGTGGTTTTGAGCGTGATTTTGGATTTTGAATTTTTTCAACCAGAATTTTTAGAAGCATTCCTGGGATTTTTGCAGCAATCTTCAGGTTCTTCAGGGTTGTTTGACATGTTTTTATAATGTATTTAGCCTTTAGACAATGATTTCTTAAAGTTCTGTCAGTTTCCTGTCTGTTTCCTTGACTTTGTCCTGAAGTCTGTGCTGTTACAGTACAATGTATCTCTATGGAAATGACATTGTATGAGGCATCGTGGCAAGGATTTGGACGTTGTATGAGGCATCACGGCAAGGATTTGGACGTTATATGAGGCATCGCGGGTAGGATTTTGCATGCCTCATACAAAGTCCAAATCCGTATAAAGTCCAAACTTGTGGAACCAAGTTTGGACGTTGTATGAGGTATCACTGTATCAAATCATCTTTGTTTACATTAGCCAAATGCCTTAGCAAGATAAATACAAAATTTACAAGAGATAGAAAAAAATATATATCTGCAAACCAATGTGTTAAAATCCAGAGGAATGTCTGTACACCAGATATCTGTGTTGGGAATTAAACAAGTGGAGCATATCGTCAAGGTTCAATGTATGGTGCAACATCACCATGGGATTATTACTTCCATAAGAACTCCTTCCTGCCCCCAAGAAACTTTATGACCAACACTTTGGTTTCATGGGTCATAAACAAAACAGGAAGAAAGACAACATTTGACCTATTGAGTTACAATTTGACCTCATACCAATTATCTGAGTTAATTTTAATTTTAAAAATTCTGATTTGGAATTGGAATAGAGAAAATAGCTTGGGTATGCATACTGAGAGAGAGAAAGGAAAAAAAAGAAAGAAAACCTTCTCATTTGCTAAAAGAATCTTCTGGAATTTTTAAAGAAAGCAACAAAAATAGGGATAGCTGGTGAATTTACTTGCTTATTCTGAGGGCCACCCTTCATTTTGGTGGTTTGTGACCATGGGACCCAGGTATTCTTGGACTACAGTCCCAGAAGCCTTCATTGTTGGCTGTCCTGGTCAAGATGTCTGGAAAGTGAAGTCCAAGAACATCTGAGGAACCAAGGTTGGGAACCACCGCTCTACTTGCTCTGGATTGGTTTCGTTACTCCACGGTGCAAGCCAAATCTAATTGCCAACATCAGGGGTCCTCAAATTTGGCTTTCCAGGTGTTCTTTAACTTCAATTCCCAGAAGCCCAAGTCAGCACACTTGCTGATCAGGGTTTCTGCAAATTGAAGTCCAAGAACATCTGGAGAGCAAAGTTGGAGGATCCCTGCACTACATGAAGCTATGACATGATGCTGTCCATAATCTGGTCTACCTCAATAGGCTGGATTCACTATTCACAGTAAAGTTTTGGTTTGAGAGTGAAGAGGTCAAGAAGGATCTTGAAGAAGGTAGAGAATTTCAGACAAAGCAAATGTGAAAAGGTCAAGCAAAAGACAGATGTTCACATGAGTATACGTTTGAGTACTTACGGCGCTCACAAAATGTCCCTCTCCACCCTGGGCTGCAGGTACAAGCCCCACTGACATGATCACACATGGCTCCGTTGTCACACTGACACCTGTGTCGACAGCTCTGACCAAACCGCCCTTCCGAGCACTCTTGGGGAAAACAAAACAAAACAATGTGGGGAAAACAAAGAAAAAGAATTGTAAAAAGGTTGGAGAGTCCACATCTGCTAAAATAAGCTGGTAGCTTCTGTTGGGTCTTTTTCTACATCTCATAGAATTATAGAAGAATTGAGTTGGAAAGGGGCCTTTTAGGCCAGAGACCTACATTAACCAAACACTCCTTCATAGAAGCTTAACTGGGTATTTACAAGGACAAACAATAAAAAGATGTTTGTCCTGGATAATTACCATGGGATGAACATCTGCTTCTGTTCTGTTATTAATTGTTCATTTTGCATTGGGTGAGCTTTCTTTATGCATTTTCAGAAATAATTTGCAACTGGTCACTCAAAAAAATATATAAAGTACAGTGGAACCTCATACAACAATCGCCCCGTAGAGCAACGAAATCGCATAACAATTAGGTTTTGGGGGGAAATGGCATCCTGCATAACAATTTTCCCAATGAGAAAAATCCGTACAACAATTTTTCAATGGAAAAAACCACTTAGCAGAAAAAATCGTTGTACGATGCATCCCATAGGGGAAATCGTTATACGATGCATGCATCGTATAGCAATTGTTTCATACAACAATGAGCCCTGTGGAATGGATTAAAATCATTGTATGAGGTACCACTGTATTGGTTAGCCTTGGGATTATTATTATTATTACTTTGATTTTTTATTGCTAATCCCATAATTTGCCATTTTAGGATATCCAACAGACTAACTAATAATTTACTGTGGGATATCTGGGATAGAAGTCTAAACAGGAATGTATTGTGGCCTAGAGAGGTCCATTTTCATCTAGTTTCCCGTTCAAAAAGGAAATCTCCCCATTGCTAGCTAGTTCCTTTCTGAGGAAGGACAGAGGTAGGCCTAGCTAAGCCACAAATCTTTCCAGTTGTGGTCTACCTCCTAGGTGAGCCACATTTAAGTGTCAATTTGTCAGGTGGAGCTCCAATAATCAAGAGCCACAGGATTCGGAGTCAAAATATTCAGCAAACACCATACAATAGTGTTGATTTTGGCTGCAAAGACCTAGATATTTCAACATCAGGCTATGTGAGGCATTGACCTCTCAAGTAAGTCTACGCCTAGCTTTGCAGCCTCACAAAAGTTTGTTTATTTGCAGTGCAATGAAGCAATTCTACGTTCTAAAGCTCCGTGGATGAAATCATGAGCCGCTAAGAGTAGATGGATTTCTAATATTGGATGTTTCCACTATTAACTAAACATTGATCTGTTTGGAAAAAAACATTTTCATTGTTATTCCCTTATTCTTGATATGATCATGTTCCCTCTGTTTTTAATTCATTTGACATCTCAAGCATATCAGAGAATAAAGAAAAGCATTGTAGCACTTTTTCACCCTAACTTATATTTTAATGTTAGCTTTCATGGATCAAGTCTGATGAAGTGGACTTCATCCACGAAAGTTAACATTAAAATATAACAGCTAGGCTCCAAAGTGCTACAATTGTTTGTTTTTATTTATTCTCTGATATGCTTGAAACACAGACTAACATGGCTACCATTCCAAAAATTTAGACATCTCACATTCTTAGATTAGGAGAGGCACAATACAAATGAAAGGGGAAATGTTTTAATAGTTTTTCTTGGCTTGCTATTTTAAAGCTTTAATTGTATCTGTTTTTACTGGAAAAGTAACTTTCAATTTTGTTTTAAAGGGGAGGATGTTTCAAAATGTGCATAAATAAAAGCTATCATATAGACTAACTAACTTAATTCATGTTGGTTTTGCTTGTGTTTCCTATTGATTTCCACTCCCAGAAGACTCCATGGGAACTAGAAGGTACACTAATGCTCCTCAAGTGCAAGACACACCTGAACTTCAACTTTGATGAGCCAGTGAACCATAGCTCCTGTTGGGTATGGTTGAGGAGAAATGGCTGGGGATTTTGGAGTGCTGTCTGATTCTCTGGTGGTCCATTATCATAGGATAATTCCATCTAAGACATCACAATCATTGCCTCTTACCTTTGTACAAACATATGACATCACAAAGTCTCACCCTCTGTTTCCCAATTTCATGGAGAATGGAGAGCCACAGGTCTGGCAATGCTTCATTCATGCTATCTCCTACAAGTGCATGGATCATACGCAAGAGTTTGGCCACAGAACTAATCTGAAGATACTACTCACTCTGATCACAACGAGTCCCAGCATAGCCAGCCTCACACAGACACTGCCCTGTCTTGGAGTTGCAGCTCTCGTCACTGTTGCTACAGTTGCAAAGGTGGGCACAATCTGGACCCCAGCGCCCTGCATCACAAGCTAAAAGAAGAGAGAAGAGGTGTTGTTTCCACTGCTATAAGTTCAAAGAGGGCAACAGATTGAAAGGAGAGAAATCCCAACATGGATGGATCAGTGATCCATGCAGTGATATACATTACAAGGGATTTCTGATTATTAATCTACCTGTAAATCCCATCTCACACTTCAACATGGTGCAGGGGTGACCCTGGCCATCAACAGCTGTGGTGGTGGTGGTGGGGGGGTGTATTCCCATGGCAGATTCAACCATGCCACAAAGGTATTGGGTAGTGGTCTGGAATGGTTCTCCGTTCTGAAACCACAGGTCAGCTAAGTAGGGTTGGGTACTCAGACAATGCACCTGGCCGGTGCACTGCTCTAACATGGCTAACTTCGACATGAGCCCAGCCAGCTGTGTCATCGTATTTAATGTGGCTAAAGGAGTATTGAAAACACAGGCCTTAGTCCCCTGTGTGCCATTGGGCCATACTACGGTAGCAGTAGGATCTCCCAATGATGAGAGCCCACTAAAATCTCAGGGGAGATGATTCTTCGATTCACCATGTCAAACTAGACATATGAAGTATGGATAACCCAAGAAACCAAGTAACAGAATTTTTAGAAAAAATAATGGTTAAAATGCACAAAATTTTGCATTTATCCATCCATCCACCCTAAGCTCCCTCTTTCCCATCCCCATCTATCCATCTCCCCCTTTTCCCCATCCATCCATCCATCCATCCATCCATCCATCGACAAAGCTTCCTCAAGAACAGTGCAGGAAAGTGAAGCAGAGGTCTGTGGGGTAGCCAATCCACTCCAGGATTTAGCCTTAGAAGAAGAGAAAACTATTTGAGGAACTGAACTTGTGTTGAACATAGCATTCAGCACCCTGGACAGCACCCTGCATTCTTTGAAACTAGACCACAAGCAGGATTTCCTCCCCATCTGACCTCAGAGCCACCAACCACCACAACTTTGGCACCTTGCAAAATAGGGCACAGACCTTGGACTGGGATGGTGGCAGTGGCATAGGTAGAGAGTTAGAAGTACTGTCACTTATCATAGTCTATATATGATGGCAGTCCCATCACCACCACCACCCCAACAAGAAGCTCAAAATGCAGGCAAGTGTATTGGTGCATGTCAACATTAGAAAGCTAATGGTTCTTATCTGCCCTTCAAAAGGAAGCTGCTATCAAATACCCTGCACTACAAAAGCAAAGCAATCACACTTATAAGCTGCCCGATAGTGCTTAGTGCACTCTCTGGGAGGTTCACAAGTTAATTAGCATTTTGTCCCCAACATGCTGGGTACTTATTTTACTGCCCTCAGAAGAATGGAAGGCTGAGTCAACCTTGATCCCTGGTAAGGATCGAACTCACAACCCTTTGGTTACAGGACAGCAGTTTTATCCATACCTATCAAATATCCCATTTTGCCCAGGAAAACCCCATAATTTAGAGTCCCTCTTCCCACCATCACATTTTTTTTAATTTCCCATATTTTTTAAAAAAAATCCAGGGGCATGTAAACCTCCCATATATTATTGTGTTATATCTTTATTCATGAGGTATACAGCTCATACCAGAGCAGAGGAGTGTTGGGTTCCCCCTGGTAGAGGAAGAACCACCCCATAGGCATGACTGTTTTTCATGGAACTGTTTTTTACACTTTAATCAGTTAATTGTCTACTGTCTTAGCGTTTTGTGCCTCAATTTCATTTTTTAAAACTCTGTGTTTAAGAGAAAACCATGGCAGTATCCTGTTTATGCTGTATGCAAATATGATTGAAGCTGATTGGCTCATTGACTTCCCTTTAACACCCTCTTTCCCAGGAGAGATGGCTTCAAGTATATTTGCATACAATACAAACAGCATACTTCCGTGGTTTTCTCTTAAATACAGAGTTTTAAAAAATGAAATTGAGGCACAAAATGCTAAAACAGTAGACAATTAACTGATTAAAATGTAAAAAAAACAGTAAAAAAAACAGTTCCATGAAAATGCAGTCAAATAGGGGGAAATTTAGAATAGAATTATTGCAATAAGCCTGGCTTGCTAGCTGCCTTTTTCCCTGTGAGGGGAGGCAATTGTGCCTATGGACTGGGGTGGCTCTTCCTCCACCAGTGGAACTCAACATTCCTCTATGGCTCCTCTTCTTCTAGGCTTTTGGATGTGCTTAGATTTTGGAAAGGAGGGTGCATGGCCTGGGAGAGAGGGGCATGGCCTAGAATTTCCCTTATTTTCATATCCAAAACTTGACAGGTATGGTTTAATCACTGTGCTACCTGTTGGGAATGTCTACTTTTCTGTCATCTACTGTGAGGGTGGGAGCTAAGCCGATCCCAAAACTTCATCCTTGCAAAACTGGTTCCTCTCTACGCAAGGGATCGAAATGAAAACTTTGCACAATAAGAACAGTGACAAACAAGGAACAATACCTCTTTGGCAGTTACTGCCTGTCCAACCCGGGGCACAATCACACTTCCCTGTCACAGGATGGCAGTATCCTTCATTCCCACAGTTGCAACGCATCTGGCAATCTTGCCCAAACCAGCCAAGTGGACATGCTAGAGGAAAGATAAGGAAGACAAAACTAGGAGCATGCTCTTTAGGGCTCGAGGCCAACTTGCCAATAGTGAAAAAGTGGAAAGAGATAAGCCAAACAAGAAGGGGTTGTTTACCATCTTGACAATGACTCCCTGTGTACCCAGGTGTACAGACGCACGCACCAGTCTTTGGATCACATTGAGCATTATTCTGGCACTCTGGGCAGATATGCTGACATCCTAGTCCCCAGTGACCTTCTGGGCAATCTGAATCAATGAAGAAAGAGAGTGAGATCAGAAGATTGGCTAGGAACATAGCTGTCAAGTATCCCTTATTGGCCAGGAAAACCCCTTATTTTACCCTCTTTCCCACCGTCATCCCTTATTAATTA
Source organism: Bradypodion pumilum (assembly GCA_035047305.1). Taxonomy (NCBI): domain Eukaryota; kingdom Metazoa; phylum Chordata; class Lepidosauria; order Squamata; family Chamaeleonidae; genus Bradypodion; species Bradypodion pumilum. Next base: position 7,822,783 of record JAWDJD010000016.1, on the reverse strand, counting down.
GACTGCAATGCCCTATTGCCGCCATTGGAGGGCAGCACAGGATAAGCATAGCTGTCAAGTATCCCGTATTGGCCAGGAAAACCCCTTATTTTACCCTCTTCCCTGCTGTCATCCCATATTAATTAGACTGCAATGCCCTATTGCCACCATTGGAGGGCAGCACAGGATAAGCATAGCTGACAAATATCCCGTATTTGCCAGGAAATTTCCCTTATTTCCAAATCCAAAACTTGACAGGTATAGGTAGGAATCAGCTTCAGGATCCTTCGAAGAAGTCTTTTGTATCTCCTTGTGTTTTGTCAACACAACTAGACTCAGCTAGACTTACTACGTAAGGAAGGAAGGAAAGATGGAAGGAAAGGAAGAAGGGAGCTCCCAAACAAATGTTTCTATCCTGACATTTCTTCAAAATAAGTATTAAACTGTGCAATTTCTCTCAAAATCTATGTTGAAAAAAATGTAGTTTCATGCATAATTGAGTGATCTAGAACAATGTTCTTGGAGGCAAAGATATTATCCGGTAGTTAGCTATCTTTTGAGGTGCAGATCCATTTGTTTTGCATAGGATTTTCCATATATCAGATTTGTTAAAGATACCTTCACATTTTTTTTCCTTGCTGAACCCTTGAGGAAACTAGAGTTTCTGGGAAATTTCTGTACCTTTCCTTCTTTAGCATGCGCAGAATCCCACCTGTTCCGTTCTAGGACCTTTCACACACCTTGGCTGCAGTCTGGGCCCGTCCTTCCCGCCACACAGTGACATTGGCCATTGAACTGGTCACAAGGAGAGCCACTACAGGTACAGGACTGGAGGCAGTTCACCCCAAAGCTCCCTTGGGGGCATTCTGAAAAAAGAAACACCCCCCCCCCAAAAAAAAAACATTGGAGGAAGAAAAAACAATCAGTTGTGAAAATAGTGCAACTGCTGAATTATCCCTCCCATGATTTTTACCAGCAAAACATATAAATACCCCCATTTCAGATCCAAGTTGGCGGATTTAAAGTTTTTGGGACCATCACCCAAAAAATTGTAACCTGAAAATGGTAATACAAGTTGCCACCCAAAAATGTAACTTGTGGTCCAAAGATATAAAATTTTCATGCTCTGCTGTGGGCTGTGGTTTCTGTGTTATGCTTTCCCAAACTGAGCCCACATAGACATCTGCATGATGGTGGTGGTGGTGGCTCAGTGGTTAAAAAGCTCCCCTTGGTCAGCAAGTTGGCAGTTCAATACCTGAGTACTGCGTGAAAAAATGAGCACCCTTCTCTGTCCCAGTTCTCTCCTACCTAACAGTTCGAAAGCAAGAAATTGCAAGCAGATCAATAGGGACCACTTTGGTGGGGGGAAAGATCTTGGGGACATGAAAGGAACTCCCATTCAGGAGTTCCTCCAGCATAAATCCTTTCGACCCAGAAAACACCTTTGTGTATTCTGACATGACTAAAAAATGATGATCATGAAGACAACAATGACACTTGCCTGGTTAAATTAGCAGCTTTGATTTTCAATATCTAAGCCAGGGAATAATTCTGTCCAGCCCTGGCCTGCTGGCAGTATGGTCTACTCTATTACCATAGCAGGATAACCTGTAGGAGTTGTGGTGGCTCCATGGTTAAGAATCTCGCCTTGTTAGCTGGAAGGCTGGCAAGTTGGCAGTTCGAGACCCAGGTACTGCATAACGGATTGAGTGCCCATCTCTGTCCCAGCTCTTGGAGACATGAAAGGAGCCTCATTTGGGCATCTCCTGAGCAGAGTTTCTCCCACAAAATCCCTTTCAACCTAGAATAATTTCTGACACAAAATTAACATTATTATGATAACCTGGCTAGGCTTTACCTAGGCTTCTACCTCATTTGAATTCCCAGAGTCACAGCTAACAAGCATTTACTCTGCCCATTATAATATGGAGATGAACCAACTCCACAAGGTTCACTTTCACGTAGACACACACTTTTGTGTCTGGCCAATTCTCACGTCCTGTAAGTCCTCAAATGTATCACTGGCCCAGAGAAGAGCAGTTTGCCCCTGGCTGGTGGGGACTGCGGTGGCTTCGTGGTCAAGACACTGAACTTGACGCCCGGTTGGCTTCTACTTGGGCATAGCACTGGCACCTAGCCCTCTGCTTCCACCCCACACTGCTACTGCTACATCCACACTACTATGGAAGAACCACACTCCCTGTGACTGGGTAAGATCAGGGTGTCATGAGAAAGAAATGCAGATAGGCACTGCATTAACATATTCAGGATCATTGCAACCGGCAGGTCAAGGCAGGAGTGCTGCACAATGGAGTGAGCTCCCATCATCTGCTCCAGCTCCTGCCAGCCTAGCAGTAATTGCAAGTAGATAAATAGGGATCACTTCGGTGGGAAGGTAGCAGCATTCCCGTGCACTCTGACATCTAATCATGCCTGCCACATGTCCAAGGAAGCAGATGCAGACAGCACTGGCTCTTTGGCTATAAAGAGAGATGAGCACCACACCCTAGAGTTGGATACAACTGCTTTTGACCTTGACCTGGTGGGATGTAAACTTGAGGTACTATGAAAACACAACCACAACGGTTGCAGAGAAATTGGGGGGCCGGGGGTTGGACATGCACGCAGACAAGTTTGGCGCTCCAAAGCATCCATAGAATCATTTCTGTGCATTATTTTTCCGCCCGACTAATTGCCGACAGATGCGTGTTCTCGTTGCTCATACTTTCCAGATTTCGTATCAGAGTTCGGAGCCCAATATTGCCATGAAAAATGCATGTTATTTCCTGCAAGCCATTCCTCGGGGCTTAAAAATGTCAACTACTTTCTTTTTAAATGCTTCCAAACCTCCCACTTTGTCCTTCTCTCTCTCTCTCTCTCTCTCTCTCTCTCTCTCTCTCTCTCTCTCTTTCTCTCCTTGGAACAGTTGCACTATGGAGGGACGACAGAAATTATTTCACAAATATAAAGCCAAACAGCTCCAGAAGGACCGTCCGCCACTTGTTTCCTACACAACTGGAAAGAAGCAAGAAGACAGCGGACCCAGACAAATCCATTCAGGAGATTTCTGGTCCCATATCAATTATGGCTTAAAAATAAGGAAATAGGGAAACGGACACTAATATAGTTGTTTATATGCCCTGCCAAGTCATCTCCAACCTACAGCAATGCTATATGAATGAGCAATCTCCAAAATTGTCCTGTCCTCAGCTCTTGGAAACTCAAGCCTGTGGCTTCCTTGAGGGAGTCAATCCATACCATGTTTGGTTTCCTCTTTTCCTGCTGCCTCCCACCTTTCTCAACATTGTTGTCTTTTTCCAGTGAATTCTGCTTTCAGCACTATATACTGTATTTTTTCTTCTTCTTTAAGTGCCATGTCACAATCCTAATATTGGCTATCATTAGGGTGATGAGGGCATGACGAGTGTCCTGGGAGCAATATTTGCCTTCCATTTGCCTTCCACATTGCAATGTGACACCCATAGTACCACTGATCCAGTCCCACAAGTCATTTTCTGGTCCTGACTCCGTTTGGCACAAACAAATCCTCATCAGCCCCAGGCCAGGATTGATAAAGCTGCCCTCCATCAAGAAGGATTAAAGTGGGGTTTAATCCACTTCGGGACCATCACCATTCCCTGTGGACTTCGTCATCCAATTGTCCTGTCCTCAGCTCTTGGAAACTCAAGCCTGTGGCTTCCTTGAGGGAGTCAATCCATACCATGTTTGGTTTCCTCTTTTCCAGTTGCCTACCACCTTTCTCAACATTGCTGTCTTTTTCCAGTGAATTCTGCTTTCAGCATTATATACTGTATTTTTTTTCTTCTTTAAGTGCCATGTCACAATCCTAATATTGGCTATCATTAGGGTTGTCAGGTTAGTTAACTGCCGGTAGACACTCAGCGTTGAGTCACTGGCAGTAGTGTCTACTCTATTGCCATAGCAGGATAACCTGGCCAGACTGGCAGCATTACATATAGTCCAATTAAATATATATTTTTAAAATTACATGTATGAATTCTAGACAGTTTGTTCACCAACGGGGGAAAAGTTTGATTGACTTCGGCAGGTTTTACTACTGGATAAATGTGTATGATTTCCCTGCAAGGTTACACTCATAGAATCATAGAATAACTGAGTTGGAAGGGGCCTCTGAGGCCATCGAAACTAACCCCTACAGAACAGTAAATCCCACTGAACTCTATTGGCACTTATTTGTGAGGAGGGACATATAGGATAGAGACTGTGGTGGCTTAGTGGCTAAGACAGTGAACTTGATGACCGGAAGGTCGGCAGGTGAGCAATTCGAGACCCGGGTGCTGCACGACAGAGTGTCCTAGCTATTGCCAACCTAGCAGTTCGAAATCAAGAAATTGCAAGTAGATAAAAAGACTCGACTTCGGTGGGAAAGGTGTCTAGTCATGCCTGCCACATGACACAGAAACGTCTGCAGATGCAGACAGCGCTGGCTCTTTGGGCTATAGACAGAGATGAGTAATGAACCCTAGAGTCGACTACAACTGCCCTGTGAGGATCTAATTCTGCGAACCCTCTACCCAGGATCAAATCTTGTTAAACTCAATGGGACTTATTTCCAAGCCCAAAAGCATACTGTAAGACAGCAAGCAGGTGAACATTTACTAGTGAGAGAAATCTACTCAATATAGTATGAGTTCCTTGTGAGTAAACATGCTCAAACGTGGGCAGAGGGAATTTAAGTTTGAAACATCTGCTGAAGAGGGGGGGAATATTCCTTTCTCTGAAGTAACACACAAGATCCCCAAGTGTGATGAACAAAATCTGGCGAAGCTTCCCTGCCAATAAATAAGTCCAAAAAGCAGAGTAGAAAATTCCAAACAGACATTATGTGCTCATCTAGGCATTGTTTACAAATAACTCTCATTGAAAAAGAAAGGCTAGGTTTCCTAAATAATCAAAATATTTCCGTTGGATCTTTCATTCTATCATTTGCCTCTGCTTTAGGTATAGTTTACATTGGATTGGTTTTAGCTGTTTTTAGACTTCCCTGGGATAGATGCTTATTTTATTCTTTGCTGCCCTGTATTATTTGGAGACCATCATAGGATTGGTTTCCATAGTACAGTATTTCTCCCATAAAAATGAGAAGTGGAAACTTTTTTTTTTTGGCCAAACTAGATACTGATACTTAAATCCCTGTTTGTATGTCTGGATGATTTGTGTTAAGTTCATACCTGTCAAGTTTTGGATTTGGAAATAAGGGAAATTTCCTGGCAAATAAGGGATACTTGACAGCTATAATTATCCTGTGCTGCCCTCCAATGGCGGCAATAGGGCATTGCAGTCTAATTAATAAGGGATGACAGTGGGAAAGAAGGTAAAATAAGGGGTTTTCCTGGCCAATACAGGATACTTGACAGCTATGCTTATCCTGTGCTGCCCTCCAATCGTGGCAATGGGGCATTGCAGTCTAATTAATAAGGGATGACAATGGGAAAGAGGGTAAAATAAGGGGTTTTCCTGGCCAATAAGGGATACTTGGCAGCTATGCTTCTCCTGTGCTGCCCTCCAATGGCAGCAATAGAGCATTGCAGTCTAATTAATAAGGGATGACGGCGGGAAAGTGGGTAAAATAAGGGGTTTTCCTGGCCAATAAGGGATACTTGACAGCTGTGGTTAAGTTACTATGGCTAATTGAGGCTAATTGAGGAGGCGACAGGCATGTTTCAGTCAAGCATCCATATCATGTATGCTCGTGTTCCGATATTTTTGACAATTAGCTACAATTAGCTACAGCAATTGCTCTCAGTGAATGTCAACGTCACTTCCGCTGAAATTCTTCTTCTTGTGCCGTATCTGATTCCGAATATTGGTGATCCTCATGGCAATCAGCTATGAAGAATGTCCTGAGATTATAATGTTGTGGCCTTTCATCTGCCTTCCGCATTACAGCATGACTCCCGTACCACTGATCCAGTTCTGCAAGTTACTTTCCGGTCCTGAGCCCTTTTGTCATGCAAAGTCCTCCTCAGCCCCAGTTGATGAAGGTGCTGCCCTCCATCAAGACGGATTGAAGTGGGACTGAATCCATTTGGGGACCATCACCCTTCCCTGTGGACTTCGCCAAGGCCACTAGTCCTCAGAGTTGTCAAGTTAGTTAACCGCCACCTGATGCTCGGCATGGAGTCACTGGCAGTATGTGTATATGTGGGGTGGGAGTATGTTGATAATTTTGTATAGTGGTATTTTGTTTAGGTTTTGTTGGGTTGATAAGTGTTTTTCCCCCCCAATCTAGTTGTTCTGTGCAGGACAATGAAATAAAGATTTATCTTGTCTTGTCTTGTCTTGTCTTGTCTTGTCTTGTCTTGTCTTGTCTTGTCTTGTCTTGTCTTGTCTTGTCTTGTCTTGTCTTGTCTTGTCTTATCTTATCTTATCTTATCTTATCTTATCTTATCTTATCTTATCTTATGCTATCTTAACTTAACTTAACTTAACTTAACTTAACTTAACTTAACTTAACTTAACTTAACTTAACTTAACTTAACTTAACTTATCTTATCTTATGGTCTACTCTATTACCATAGCAGGATAACCTGGCCAGACTGAAATTATTCTTATTAATTCATTGACTCAAGCATTGCAGCCCTAATAACTATCAGTTCTGGACACTACAAGGATGCCCACAATATGGAACTAGTTGAGAGGAAGTCAACATGGATGATCAAAAGCCTGGAAATCAAATCCTATGAGGAAAAGACTGAAGGATCTGGGCAGGTTTAGCCTTGAGGAAAGGAGATTGAGAGGGGATATGATAGCACTCTTCAAATACCTGAAAGATAATCATAAAGAGGAAGGGCAGGATCTGTTCGCCATCATCCCAGAGTGCAGGACACGTAACAATGGGCTCAAACTAAAGGAAGCCAGATAAAGCTTGAATATCAGGAAAACATTCTTAAGAGTTAGAGTAGTACGACAATAGAAACACCAAGGGGGTGAGCACTCCCACACTTAAAGCATTCAAGAGAGAATTGGACAACGATCTGTTAGATCTGCTTTGATTCAGATTCCTGCATTGAGCTCAATTGGACTCAATTACCTAAAAGGCCCCTTTCCAACTAAGTTATTCTATTATTCTATATGACGCCACCTTCAAATCCTTGAAAGATAGTTACAAAGAGGAAGGGCAGGATCTGTTCTCAATCTTTGCAGGACACCTAATAAGAGACTCAATTTACAGGAAGCCAGATATATACTGAATATTAGGAAAAACCTCTTAAATGTTAGAGCGGTACAACAATGGAACTTGAGAGGTCATGGGTTCTCCAATGTTGGATAAGAGAAATGAACACCGTTAAGGCCAATAATAAAGTCTATATTTATTCTTGTAAGAGTAATACTTGATATTTAACTTCAGTAAAAATTCAAATGAAAAATAGTTAACTCAAAAATAATGTGAACAGATTTCTGGCTTCTCCAATGTTGGAAGCATGTAAAAGAAAATTGGACCATCATCTGCAATATTTTTTTTTAATTTGGATTCCTGCATTGAGCACACAGGTATGGACTTGATAGTCTCCATCCTACAGCAAATCCATGATTCCATGAATCTAGCAAGGAACCAGTGTTCGGCTTGTGAAAAGCAGCATAAGTTCACCCCATTGTTCTGAACCCTCAAAAGGTAATCTATGGTTCTGAGGCTCTTCCCCAAGCAGCTTCTACCCAGACATCTATGTGCAACCTAGTTCCCTTTCCACCACCAGTGACAATCTCACCTTGGCTGCAGTTCTCTCCATGGTACCCCTCGGGGCAATGCTTTGGGCACTCGCCAGTCACGTAATCACAGGGCACTCCAGCGGGGCAATCGCACTTGCTCCAGCATTTGGTGCCATAAGAGCCCGGGTCACATTCTGGAAACCAGAAGATCAGAGTCAAGCTGGACAACCAACATCACCAGGCTGCCAAACTTCAGTTCCAGTGAGCAAAATAGGAAAACCTAAAAATGTCTAGCTCAGGTGTTCAGAACCTATGGCCCATGGGTCGGGCCCGGCCCTCGATGCCATTCCATCTGGCCTACAACAAAGACCCCAGAAGCAGACGTGGACGCATTTACGACAGCCATAAACACGTCCACGCATGCACAAACGTGTCTGCCACAGTTTAAGGTAGCATTTGCAGCAGGGGGAAACAATATGTCCAGCCTGATCAGCTGTTTGATGAGGAGTTGTCCAGCCCATGGTGCGAAATGGTTGAGAACCCCTGGTCTAGCTGTATAGTTCAGTGAGTTCAGTATCTGGGTGCAATGCTAGAGGTCAGGAGTTCAATCCACTCCTTTGTCTCCTGGGATAGGAGCCAGACTATGTAGCCTTGGGCAAACTGCACCTGTCCTAGAGCTCCCCCAGAGGAAAAGAATGATAAAACACTTCTGAATATTTTTACCAGTGATGGCTAACCTTGGCACTCCAAGTGTTCTTGGACTCGGCTCTCCTGCTGACCATAGCTTCTGGGAACTGAAGTTCAAGAACATGTGGAGTGCCAAGGCTATACCTCACTGCTCTGTATTTTAAAAATCCTTCAAGATTGCCAGAAGTAAGAATCGACTTGATGGCACATTATAATTATTCAAACATCTGAAGGATCAAAGGATAACATAAGGGAACTTAAAGAAAATAATGTGTTATTTCCAAACAGTGTAGATAAGACCCATTTGCAGCAACTTGTATGAACTATACTAGATGTAGCATTTTTTTAACTCTATGGTAGTAAGCTGCAACTAGAGTAGGCCCATTAGTGGGGACTTGGTGAGTCAACTCCTCCATAAGTTCCATTTATTCAATGGGTTTGCTCTAGCTGGCTCCTTGGCTATAAAGAGAGATGAGCACTGAACCCTAGAGTCGCATACGATTGGCTTTCGAGCAAAGGCAACCTTTGTTGTTCAGTCGCACCCTACAGACCATTGCCCACCAGGCCCCTCTGTCCTCCACCATCCTCCTCAACCTGCCCAGCTCTGTGCCCATTGCGTCTACAATACCATCTAGCCATCTCCTCTTTGGCCGCCCCCTTCTTCTTTTGCCCTCCACCTTTCCCAGCATCAAGGCTTTCTCGAGTGAATCCTCTCTTCTCATTTGATGTCCAAAGTAGGTTTATATGTTTCATAATGGCATACCCTATATAAAGGGCAGTGATGGCTTAGTGTTTAAGATGCTGAGCTTGACAACTGGAAAGTTGGTAGATCAGCAGTTTGAGTCCCAAGTGCTGTGCAACTGAGTGAGCTCCTGTTGTCTGGCCCAGCTCCTGCCAACCTAGCAGTTTGAAAGCAAGAAGTAGATAAATAGGTACCACTTTGGCGGAAAAGGTAACAGTGCTCTACGCACTCTGGCATCTGGTCCATACCTGTCAAGAATCCCGGAATGGCCGGGATTTCCCGTATTTCCACACCGATTTTCTTCCTTTCCCGCCCAGAGCTGCTGCTACCCCGTAATTTGGCAGCGGGGGGAAAGGAGTTACTGTGCATCTCTTCTGCGCAGGTCCTTTCTACGCATGCATAGAACCCTTCTACACATGTGTAGAACAGACCTGCACAGAAACATTCTGTGCAGGTCCCGTAATCTTCGGAGCTGCGCTTGACAGATAGATATGTTCTAGTCATGCCTGCCACATGGCCACAGAAACATCTGCAGACCTAGACAGCACTGGCTGTTTGGCTGTAAATGGAAATGAACACCACCTCCTAGAGTCAGACACGAGCAAGGCAGACCTTTACTTTTTTTTTACCCAAGATAGACTTACTTGTTTGGCATTTCTTGCCATAGTAGCCAGGTTTACACAAACAGGTGCCATCTCTCTTGTTACATTCTTGGGTGTTTGGCTTCACACACTGGCATTCCTCAGAGCAGCCTGTGCCGTACGCCCACTTTGGACATGCTAAAAATTGGGACACCAAAACAATCAAGTGAACACAAAATGTACGTCTTAGTCCTCAGTACATCTTTTGGAAAAGACTCAGCCACTTACCAAGGTGGCAGTATCGCCCGTACAAGCCTGGGTCACACAGGCAAGCTCCATAGACCCGGTGGCAGCGCCCCCTGTTGGCACAGTTGCATTTCTTCCGGCAGTGTTTCCCAAACAACCCTTTGGGGCAACCTATGAAAACACAAGGCAGTCGCCGCGAGGCCATTTTTCAGATGATCAGGACAGGGTGGGTGCAAACCTGTCAAGTTTTGGATTTGGAAATAAGGGAAATTTCCCGGAAAATACGGGATACTTGACATCTATGCTTATCCTGTGCTGCCCTCCAATGGTGGCAATAGGGCATTGCAGTCTAATTAATAAGGGATGACGGCGGGAAAGAGGGTAAAATAAGGGGTTTTCCCGGCCAATAAGGGATACTTGACAGCTATGGGTGGGTGGACGTTTTGGCTCCTGTGATAGAATAGATCAGTGTTTCTGAGTCTTTGATTTTTGGACTTCAATTCCCAGAAGACCTAAATCTATTCAATTCCCAGAAACCTAAGAAGCCCCAAAGCACTGATCAGCCAATGTACTGGCGACTTCTGAGAATTGAAGTTCAAAGGTGGGGTGTGGGCCCCACATTGGGAACCACTGGAACAGAGACCACCATTCCCCAACAGAACTCTACCCACATGTTTTCCAACTACATCACACACCAGTTCCAACCAGCAGGTCCACTGGTTGGAAAGATATTTTTTAAAATCAAGATACAAAACAACAACAAATAAACAAAAAAAATCCCACAACTACATAAAAACAGACAAAAAATCTTAACAAAATTACATATAACTACTACATGGGACATTATAAACCTTTGTGATTAACTATTTTCAATATCCATTAGTCTTGCTAGCAATTAAATTCATTCAATCTTAGGTTTTGTGCCCCCGGTTTATCCATTTGATTGGCGGGCCATTTTGAAAATCTTCTGAGGCCCAGAATAATATTTCCTAGGTAAGGTTTCCCTTGCTCGAAAGCCAGTCGTATCCGACTCTAGGGTTCAGTGCTCATCTCTGTTTCAAAGCCGAAGAGCCAGCGCTGTCTGCTTCTGCAGACGTTTCCGTGGTCATGTGGCAGGCATGACTAGACACCGGAGCGCACGGAACGCTGTTTACCTTCCCACCGAAGTGGTCCCTATTTATCTACTTGCAATTTCTTGCTTTCGAACTGCTAGGTTGGCAGGAGCTGGGACAAAGACGGGAGCTCATTCCTTCCTGCAGTACTTGGGAATCGAACTGCTGACTACTAGTCATATCAATAAATGTATCAGGGGAGAATGTTCAAATTCATAGCAGAAAAACAACAATGTCCTGTCTTACCATCTTCACACTGCCCTCCACTTACTCCAGGGGGGCAACGGCAGACCCCCGTCACTGGGTTGCAACTCCCTCCATTTTGGCAAAGACAGATAGAACTGCAGTTCTTGCCAAAAGTACCTTCTGGACAGGCTGTAAAAGGGAAATGGAAAGAGGTAAGGGACAGGAGCGATACAGCAATATACATGAATGTGGAGGGATGGCCTCAGCACTGCCTAATAGACCTCCTATGGGAACATTTCCACTTTTCATCCAGACGACCATGTGGGAGACAGAATCTCAATGAGTCCATCTGTTCCTCGAAGAGCTCATTAGTCTCTGAGAGAAAACAGCTTTTCTAATTTGCTGGCGAACAGTTCACAAATTTAGTCTAAGTATGAGAACTGTGATCAAGAGCTACACAGGCAAAAGGTTTGAGTTGACAGCTAGACTCTTGAGTGGCCCAGATAATGATAATGACATTCAGTTTTATTGGAGATTTTGCCTGGAAGCTCAGGACAAATGTCAACACAGCCAACGTTGGGCCATGGAAACCAACCAAGAAATGTTGGTGTTCTTCAAAACCAGTTGTGTTGGTAGCTCCCTTTCATTCTCCTGGTTTAATCACCATTCTCCAGTCTTGGAAGAAGACACTTGGAGAGGTCAGAAAACGTGGACCCCTCTATTAGTCAGTCAAACATTGCTTCACCTCAACTCACTTTGATTGCAAAGGATTCCACTCCAGCCGTCTGGACAATCACAACCTGTCCGGTCTTTGTTGCAGATGCCTCCGTTTTGGCATTCGTCGCAGGCCAAGCTGCAATCATCGCCGAAGGTATCATCCAGACAGACTGGAAGAAGGAGCGATATCAGAAGAAATGTTCTGGAGAATATCACTGAGATATAATGAGGACTCATCAAGCTGTCACAAAGTGATAGGTCATTTTTCAACCTAGCAAAAGTCTTGTGCAGGATGATTATTAAGTAAATAGATAAAGCCAGCCTAGGGGTGAAAGAGGGGAAGTTTGGTGTTTGTGACCCTTCAGTTGAAAATCAGGTGGGGAACAAAAGAACTGATATGTTTTATTATTTATTTATTTATTTATTTATTTGTTGGATTTATATAACTTTGGGTGATTTGCCAGTTGCGCCCGCTCCTGGACTGGGACTCCTTGCTCATGGTCACTCACGTTCTGGTGACCTCCAGACTGGACTACTGTAATACGCTCTACTTGGGGCTGCCCTTAATGACCATTCAGAGACTGCAGCTGGTCCAGAATGCTGTGGCCCGGGTGGTGATGGGGTGTGGAGGTTATGTCCATGCCTCGCCACTGCTTTGGGAGCTGCACTGGTTATCAGTTTGTCTCCGGGTGCAATTCAAGGTGCTGGTTTCGACCATTAAAGCCCTACATGGTAGTGGGCCAGGTTACCTAAGAGACCGCATCACCCTAAGGACATCTATCTGTCTAACCAGAGCAGACCGGAGAGGCTCTCTAGTTGTTCCATCAGCCAGAGGAGCTTGCCTCTCTTCTCCGTACCGGCCCTTTGGAACCTCCTGCCAACAGAACTGCGCCTCCAGGCAGAGTTGCTGCCCTTCAGAAAAGAACTCAAAAACATGGCTGGCGGGCCAAGTGTGGGGTGCAGGTGGGAGGGTGACCTCCGTTGCGTGGTTGGTATAGAGCAGGCTTCCTCAACCTTGGCCCTCCAGGTGTTCTTGGACTTCAATATCCAGAAGACCAAGTCAGCACTCCTGCTGATCAGAGCTTCTGGAAATTGAAGTTCAAGAACAGCTGGAGAGCCAAGGTTGAGGAAGCCTGGTATAGAGGATTATTCCTTCCCTCATGGTCCCTGCACCCTTTTTTAGGGGGTGGGTTCTTAATCTGTTTTTATCTATGATTGTGAACTGCCCTGAGTCGGCCTTGGCCTAAGTGTGCGGTATAGAAATCCAACAATTAAATTAAATTAAAAATTAAATTAAACCACCTTTTTCGCCTAAGCGACCCAAGGTGGCTCACAACATGAGTTAAAACCCATACCCAATACTAATTAAAACCAAATACTACAAAACTATCTAAAACCATCCATAAAACCTCCCCAATCCCCTTAAAAAAGAAGGATACCGGAGTTGGGCTAAATAAGCCAGTTGTACCCCACACCTGCTGGCATAGCCATGTTTTTAAGACCTTCCTGCTGCACTGCTCCAAAATCACAGCTTCCCAATGAATGGCATGCAGACTGAGAGGACTCAAAAGGAATGGAGTATAGACTGAGCATGCTCACAAGGAACAAAATGCAGATTTGGACGTATGCAGTAGGAACAGAATGTGATCACTGGTAAAATCCTTTTATTTAAACAGAATTAGAAGGGGGAAAGGGGAATTCATTTGGGGGGGGAATAGTTAGGTAGAACTTTCGACAGGACCATTTGTAGAAGAAGTTATGGTATGCTTTGACATTCCCTGGGAAATGCCATTTGTGCTTACTGAATGTTTCAGACAAAGTGTGTTCCCCTCTTGCTTCTGCCTCTTCTTCTTCTTCCTCTTCATACTCTTCCTCAAACAGTGGGGAGAATTCATCCCTCAGGACAGCCACTTGGGGAAGTGGGCGGATGACAGGGCGCCGTCCGTCCAAAGCTTCCACAGGGCCCTCGAGTGCTGTGGAAGGATCACAGATTTCAATTGACTTTTCAGAAATGGATAGGAAGACTGAGGCCCCATAAAGTCAATGGCTGTGCATTGCCCTTTTAAGAAGGACTCAAAACAGGAGTGTGCCCTATTCAAGTTCTTCACGCCCTCCCCTCCAAGCAACTACCTTAAGAAACTAACCAGTCTTTTTCCTAAATGGTAGGGGGTAGGGGTGGGGTTTGGAAAATAGGGAAATCTATATATATATAAAACAGAGGTGTGGTCTTGTATGTGCTCTATACAAATCCGCACCCCTGGACCGATCATGCTGAAAATCGGCACATATGTACTTCACCCTCCGGAGACCAGCACTGGGGGGTCATGAGCCCCACGAGGTGTGTATGCCCCTAAATTGATATGCAAAGGGAAGTATACTCAACAGGAGTGTGTGTGTGTGTGTCCCAGTGATGTCATAGTGATGCTAAAGTGATAGCCCCAGGAAGGTCACCCAATTGTGACATCATCGTGATGTAATTGAGCTGCCTAATGTCACAGTCCCAGGTAGGGGTGCAAAGAGGACACATGTATGGGAAGGATAAGGGCGGACCATCGACAGAGAAGCAAGACGGGTGAGGGAAGAGAGAGATGGAGGAAGGGATGTCACAGTCCAAGGTAGGGATGGGTGAGGGAGGCAGAGAGGGGATGGGTGAGGAAAGAGAGAGATGGAGGAAGGGAGGCAGGAGTGACACACACACACACCATGAGGTTTCCATGTGAAAGGCTGGCCTACGGTTAAAAAAAACGGGCAAGGCCGGGTAATCGGCTAGTAAAAAGATAAAACGGAGTGCTGCTATGAAGCAGGAGTAAGGAAGAAATACCCCTCCTTAATATTTGCCATTGGTATGTCTTAATCTTCATGTACTTTGCCCTCTCTAGACTAGAGTTAAATTAGAAGAAAGACGAAATCTCCAATGAATTCCAACACAATGATGCTGGTCTTTGACTGTAATTAAAGTTAGAATGTAATCATGTTATATTACTGTCATGGGGATCCTATGGGAAGTTACTCCTTATGCAAGTTACTTGTATTTAAGTAGGTGACATTGTAGTCTACATTTATTCACTATAGCTTGAGTGATCTAACTTGTAGCAAGTTAGCTGTTGCGAAGCCATTTTGTATTTCATTGATGCACACTCCAAGTGATTAGTAAGCTCATTAGCAGCACAAAACAGCTGAGTGTTCAAGGTCAAAATTACTTGGACATAAATCTCATGATAAATGCCATCTTCCAGACATCTCACAAGGTAGCGGAGATGCGAAAGATCAGATAAGAAACACCTGCAGATGCCTAACTAGTGTCACATCGGCACCAGTAGCCAAATTAATTGCTTTTTGGAACAATTTTGTAATTCCAAAGGTTGGAGGAAGAGGGGTTCAAAAGCATTTAAGTAATGGACCCCGAATCCCGGTCTGAGAGGGAGTCTTCTCCAATGCCAGGAGAAACTTTGTCCGTTTCATCTTCGAAATGCCTTAGATCGCAGCTTAGAGATCTATGGGGCGAACAGCCCATGTAGGGTTTTATTTCATATATGTTACTTATGTATTAAGTTTAGCTTAGTGATTTTCTATGAAGAAATATTTCGTTTGTTATGCTTTATTATTTTGCTATAATAAACCACGTTGCTAGATTGAATTATTGGCAGCTCTTAGAAATTAGGGAGGTAGCAAAGAAGGAGATAAGGGTAAGAAGAAAGAGACTTTATTCTCAACAAGGCCAGATCCTGAAAGGGGGCATAAATCCTTCAAGGAGATGAAGTTTAGTTTCTCCGACCAGAGGGCAGAAAAACAGCCAGGTCCGGTTTGGTCTCTGAAGGTAAACCACTGCCCACTCCATAAGGAGCTCCTCCTGCCAACCCATCTCCTTGTTCTTATCCAGACAAGGCAATGGCACATAATGGGACAATAACTGACATGCCATCAGCTGCCTGACACCTGCTAAGTACAGGGTCACCATTTTATGAACCAGTTTAGAATTAGGCACATAGGTCAGCACCGCTGGCATTGTGTCCGAAGCGTAGTGCACCTTTTTAAAATCATGCTTGCCACCTTTGCGCCCTGATGCTACCAGAGGGGCCACAAAAAAGAACCCCGTTGGTGCTCCAACCACCTCTGACAATTACAATATGAAGTAATACTCTGTTCTGTTTGAATTTTCAGTTTTAGTATTTTTGCTTGCTTGTAAGAAGCTCTATTTATTTATTTATTTATTTATTTATTTATTTATTTATTTATTTATTTATTTATTTATTTATGTCAATCTGCTAGAAAAGATTTGTTTTGCTTACCCATCCAATGCTTCAAAATAGAAACAAATGTGCATCTAAATATCAACTAGCTACAACTTTCTTAAGAACCAAGGAACATGCCTGTCAAGTTTTGGATTTGGAAATAAGGGAAATTTTCGGGCAAATACGGGATACTTGACAACTATGCTTATCCTTTGCTGCCCTCCAATGGTGGCAATAGGGCATTGCAGTCTAATTAATAAGGGATGATGGCGGGAAAGAGGGTAAAATAAGGGGTTTTCCCAGCCAAAAAGGGATACTTGACATCTATGCCAAGGAAGTAGGGTAGGGGAAAAGAAAGGTATGGAAGCCAGCACTTACGAACGCAGCCCCTTCGGTCTTCCTCTAGTTTGTAGCCATTCTGACAACTGCACTGGAAAGAGCCCACCAAATTTTGGCAGAGGTGTTCACACCCTCCGTTATTTGAAGAACATTCGTCCACATCTTTAAGGTAAAAAACAACAACACTGAAATGGAAAAGTCTTAGAGGAGTTTCTCCCCAAAGCCAATGGATTTCATTTTGCTAAATCCTGGCTGCCATTCATAACAGAAAGCGCAAAGAGGAAGTAAAATTGCACGGGATCAGAAAACAATGTTGAAACATGCTCAAATACAACACTTCTACTGGTCCTTCATTTACATGTGCAGTGGAATGGAAATTTCACTAAATAAATGTATATTATCACATGTATATGCCAAGTTTTCTTTCAAATGTAGGATCCAAGACCGCCTACAATACATTATTAAATACAATAAACTATACATGTCAAAAATAGAACTAAATTCTTATGTGTATGTGTAATGTAGTGTTTCATAGGTAAAGATCGCCCTTACTCGAAAGCCAGTCATATCCAACTCTAGGGTTCAGTGCTCATCTCTGTTTATACCCAAAGAGCCAGTGCTGCATAATTTCTGTGGACACGTGGCAGGCATGACTAGACACCAGAGGGCATGGAATGCTGTTTACCTTCCCATAAAAGTGGTACCTATTTATCTACTTGCAATTTTTTGCTTTCGAACTGCTAGGTTGGCAGGTGCTGGGACAGACGACGGGTGCTCAATCCGTCATGCAGTACTCCGGTCTTGAACTGCTGACCTGCTGACCTTCCAGCCATCAAATTCAGAGTCTTAACCACTAAGCCAGAGTGTTTTATAGAATACTTTTAAAAACTAACTAATATTAAAATTCCGCTTAGGAATGTTGACAATTCACAGCCTTTAATCAACAGAGATTTAGCTGATGTACTGGTTTTATTTATTTTATTTATAAAGTGGGTAAATAAAGAGAGAAAAATACATCAGCCCAACCTCTGTTGGTTAAAGACTGTGAATTGTCAAAGACATACCTGTCAAGTTTTGGATTTGGAAATAAGGGAAATTTCCCAGCAAATACGGGATACTTGACAGCTATGCTTATCGTTTGCTGCCCTCCAATGGTGGCAATAGGGCATTGCAGTCTAATTAATATGGGATGACGGCGGGAAAGAGGGTAAAATAAGGGGTTTTCCCGGCCAATACGGAATACTTGACAGCTATGGTCAAAGATCTGTCTAAATGAAAAATGGCTTTGGCTATTAATTTGTTTGTTTTTTCAAAGTCTGTGTATGTGTTTTCACAGCCCCCAGCATCAGAAAACTCTTCAATATTACTTGTTTGCAAAACAGCTTGAAGAGTCCCACCATCCTCCCAGTTCCTTCTGGTTTAAATACTTTAATGGTTAAATACGACTATTAGCCATTCTCATTTTTGGATTTTGTGCAAACAGTGCCCAGCTTCCTTCCTTTCCTGAACCGATTTGAATCCCATTGGTCTTGACCAAGAACGTGAATGAGAATTTCTACTTGCCATCACAGCTACAGCCATCAGAGTTGAGTCGGTAGCCAGCATAGCAGACACACTCATAGCCTCCTGCGTAGTTGTAACATTCCTGTCGGCAGCAGGGAGAACCAGCAATGCACTCGTCGGTATCTGAAGAAATGAAGAAAGTGTGTTTGGGAGAGAAGACAAGGGGTCAGGCAAGATCTGTAGACAACTGTAGACTCATAGAATCACTGAGTTGGAAGGGGCCTTTTAGGCCGTTGAGTCCAGCCCCCTGCTCAATGCAGCAATCTGAATCAAAGCAGATCTGACAGAGGGTTGTCCAGTTCTCTATCGAATGCTTCCAGTATGGAGTGCTCACCACCTCTCAGGGCAGTTGGTACCACTGTCGTACTGCTCTAACCATTAAGTAGTTGATCGTTAAGCCATGTAGTCAGAAGAACAATACTGTACTCAGAAGGGCAACCAAGAACGAACTAGAGAAGATCATTAAGCATAAACAAGGATGTTTCACTGAAAAACAAAACCGAGATCATCCATGCTATGGAATTGCCAAATACTACTTATGGGTTTGAATACTGGACAATGAAGAAGACTGCCAGGAGAAAAAAAATAATCAGTCCAATTTGGAAGCCAATACACCACCGATTTGATTCAGTGACCCAAATCCTGACCAACGTGATCTGACCATATCTATAAGAATTTATCAATTGCCAGCCTTCCCCTTGACTTGAAAACCAAAATGGCTTAATCAGGGGTTCCCAACCTAAGACCCGTGGGCCAGATCCAGCCCCCGACACCATTTTATGTGGCTCCCAACCCTCCAAGGGCATTCAAGAAACAAAATGTCCACCCTTCGAAGCTGTTGGGACAAAACGGCCACCCTCATCATGCAGGCAGGGCAAAATGGTCATCCGGCCCTCGAAGCTGACTGAGAGAGCATGACCCGGGCCTCGGCTTGAAAAGGTTGGGAACCCCTAGGCTAGATCTTTTCTCTCCCTTCTTTTGCAACTGGCATTTACTTCACTCCGGAAGCAAATCCATCCATTCTGCTCTGATCTGGACCTCACACAAACTGGATTAGATCAGGTTGATTAGGTGCAGGGGTTTGGATTTGGCAAAGCCCCACTATTTGGGGATGAAAAATAAAGCTGAAACATCCAGAGAACTCGATATTGAGAACAAGAAAAGAAACATCTCCCATGGGAGGAAGGATATGAACGTGATTACATTCAAGAGTCTTGACAATCACCCAGATATTCCAGGCATGGACTTGGACAGATCTGGACTCAGCCAGAGCATCCCATGCATAAACACAGAAGTTAAATAAAGCCAGTTCCCGATTGAGGAACGCCTGGCTGGAAAGGTCAGTGGAGAGTTATTTGCCAGAATCAGATGCAGTGTAGTGTGATACCAAACGAAACACTATCACAGTATTTATGGGCACACACACATATAAATTAATGTTTATACCCACTCCTTTTTATATATCAGGCAACATGGGACCAGATGCTCCTCTAAGTTTCACAGATTGCTTTCAGATGGTGTTTGCTAGCACTGATGAATACATGGAAGGCAAAGGAGTGAACTGTAAGTCTTGGGAGGGTGAGTGACATTCATTCATTCATTCATTCATTCTCATGTATCATCCACCTTACTCCCCAGGAGAGGACTCAAAGTGGTAGGCAACTTGATGGTTTTGCATTGCAGTTCCCAGAACTACCCATGCAACAAGGCCAATGGTTTGAGATGGAAGCTCATCAGGGTGCCACATTCAGTTCTATGAAGAGTCTATGATGATGCTGTTAGCAACTGCCATCAATGGGTTTGATCCAGGCTGCAGCCGAAATTCAACCCATCTAGAGTAGCCAAACTGACACAATGGCTCACAGTTAAGTCAGGTAGGTAAAGATAACGGTATGACAAAAGGCAGTCGTATACGACTCTAAGGTTCAGTGCTCATCTCCATTTACAGCCAAAGAGCCAGTGCTATCTGCATTTGCAGACATTTACATGGTTATGTGGCAGACGTGACTAGACAGTGGAGCACATGGAACACTGTCATCTTTCACACTGAAGCAGGACCCATTTATCTACTTGCAATTTCTTGAGTTTGAACTGCTAGGATGGCAGGAGCTGGAACAGAGATGGGTGCTCACTCCATCATACAGCACTCAGGTCTTGAACTGCTCACCTGCCAACCTTCCAGTCATCAAGTTCAGCATCTTAACCACTAAGCCACCGCTTTCCCTGGTACAGTTAAGTCAACATTCACACAAATCCCATCGATGCAATGGGTTTGCTCCCACTGTGTTTCATAACAAGACTCAAGCCTTTGGGATTTGTGCCCCATTGGCTTTGATGTGCTTGCTTCAGATATAACTAAACCAGGGCACATGAAAGGTCAATATTTTCATCCTTGAAAATGCTTTCAGTTCATTAAATTACCAAGGCAGGTTTTCTTGTCCCGGTCCAGTTGATATCCCACGTTACAACTGCAAACAGGACCCCCGCTGGTGTGATGACAGAGGTGAGAACAGCCTCCATTGTTGTTCTCACAACTGTTGACGATCTCCATGTCAATCCCTGTAAAAAAGGAAAATTGACACATTGTTCATTATCAAACTGAGAGCAGGTTGCACTTTTCAAAAGAATGACTTGGGGCAGATTTGAACATTTCAAACCCTGAAATTTGGCTCTGCATCACCTTCTGATCTTTCTTTTTTTTAAAAAAATGAATGCGTGAAGGAGCTCACAACACATGACAAAATCAACGCATTTCAGAATACCATTGAGTTACGATTCAGAGAGCAGAAGAAGATAAAGGAAGAAACAGATTTTGGACAGAATGAAAGACAGAAAGTAGAAGAAGGGATTTGAGTCAATAGGGTGGAGCAAGGAAAGTTAGAAACATAGATTATCCCATTATTCCATTCTAGAGATTGTGAACCCATAGATCGCCGGTGATGAATACAGATGATGGGGAAACTCTTAATGGCGCTGATCCACTCTGTTGGAGAAAGACAATCTGAAAGAAAGAGAGTCATATTTTTTTTATAGAAATCCTCCCCAAACCAGTGGGGATCCTGAGACCTACGGCGCATGTCTTTCTTTTTAGCATCATTTCTTGTATATATTTGTCACCAGTGGAGAAACAGGTCCAGGGAAGCACTTACGGTAACACTGTTTGCCGTCGATTCCTAGCTCGTATCCTGGGTAACAAGTACATTTAAAAGAGCCGCGGGTGTTCAGACAGCTGTGAGCGCACATGGCGGCCCCGATGGCACATTCGTTGACATCTAGAGATGGGGAGAAAAGGAAATGGGAATTGTGCTGTTTGGAGGCAGATGTGTGATCAATCTTTTACCCTTCGCTTCAGATCTGCAACGTACATGCCAATAACACAGATGTGACTGACAACCAGCCCATGCAAAAACTGATTGTTTGGAATGGTGGGTGAGCTGGCTGGACAGTTTACTGGCTTAAGTATCTGGCTGTGATGCCAAAAGTTGGGGGTTTGATTTCCCACTGGTGCCTCCCAGCCTGGGTAGCCTTGGGCCATTTATTTATTTATTTATTTATTTATTAAATAGAATGAGGTATACCCTTTGCTTTAGCTAAATCCAAGATGGGGAATTTCTTATATAGGAGTCCCTTCATGCCAGGTCTGGAATGTCAACTATATGGGCCTCATGGTTTAGAAGAACCAAAACTTAATGCGTGATTGAAATGTCTTGCTGTAAGATCATTGGTTGGAATCCCTAAAAGGGAGGGCCAAAGGTAGACCCTATGGGAGGAGATATAACCCAGAGATGAGACCACACACACTCAGACACTCTCTTGGATGCTATGCTTTTAAACTGCAAAAATGTAGAGGCTTGGGGGAAAAGAAGGGCCTTTGGCTATCCCTTACACAAGCAGCCTGCTGTATTTCTTTGCTTCCTGATCATTTGCTGGACTGTATCCTGTATCTTGCTATGCTTTCAATATATTTCTAAAATACCTGAAGAGACTTGGAGTGATTACTTGGCACATGCTACCTGAATCTACACTAGTTTCACGTGCACCCTTTGTCACCACCTGGATTTCGGTCGGGAGTGACTGGGCAAACTGATAAGAGAAGCCTGAACTGCTGGATCCGATCTGGGCTGGGGTAGCAGGATCAGGTGCAATCCCATTTCCAGGAGGCCGGAGGAGTCCTGAGTCCTACCTGGGAGTAAGCGGATTGTCACAACCCACCCCGCTAGGAAAGACTTCCCTACTCTGGGCGGCTTTTGTTGTTGTTTGTTGTTCCATCGCACAGTCAATTTTGACCCTTTGCAACCCTATGGACCATTGCCCTCCAGGCACCTCTGTCCTCCACCATCCTCCTCAACCCGCCCAGCTCTGTGCCCATTGCATCTACAATACCATCTAGCCATCTCATCTTTGGCTGCCCCCTTCTTCTTTTTTTCCTCCCCCTTTCCCAGCATCAAGGCTTTCTCAAGTGAATCCTCCCTTCTCATTTGATGTCCAAAGTACTTCATCTTCATCTTTACTATTTGACCTTCTAAGGAGCAGTCAGGGTTGATTTCTTCTAAGATTGACCTATTTGTTCTCCTCGCTGTTTTATTTATTTATTTTATTTATTTATTTATTGTGCTTATATACCGCTTTACTTGTCTACTGACAACTCAAAGCGGTTTACAGAGCAATCCAATAAATACAAACAAAACATAAGGGGGAGGGGAGGGGGAGGAGGAGGGGAAAGGGGAAAATACAGTGCAAAATACAATCATAATGAGAATCACAATAAACTTTACAAAAATATCAAATCACAATCGATAATACAATTAATACACATCATAGAACAATAATACAATTGATTGTTCGACTTACAATTATAAGATAGCAATTAACAGTACAATTCGCAGCTGCCTCGCAACAGCAGCCAGTCTCTCGCTCCCGCCACCCCGCTCTCACCAAGGGGAAGCGTCCGGCAACGTTGGTGGCTCCCCGGCATGGCAGATCTTCTTATGGGCGCACCGGGCTACCTCGCAACTGCAGCCAATCTGTCAGCCGATGACAGGGGCCGGGGAGAGGCAGCGGCGAGGTCCCGCGGCGTTGGGCGCGTCTTCCTTTTTTATCCCGCCAAGGCGGGCTTAGAGGAGAGCAGCTCCAGGTGCCTCCCATCCCCAGGCCGATGACAGGGCCGGGGAGAGGCAGCGGCGAGGTCCCGCGGCGTTGGGCGCATCTTCCTCCTTTATCCCGCCAAGGCGGGCGCAGAGGAGAGCAGCTCCAGGTGCCTCCCATCCCCAGGCCGATGACAGGGGCCGGGGAGAGGCAGCGGCGAGGTCCCGCGGCGTTGGGCGCGTCTTCCTCCTTTATCCCGCCAAGGCGGGCGCAGAGGAGAGCAGCTCCAGGTGCCTCCCATCCCCAGGCCGATGACAGGGGCCGGGGAGAGGCAGCGGCGAGGTCCCGCGGCGTTGGGCGCGTCTTCCTCCTTTATCCCGCCAAGGCGGGCGCAGAGGAGAGCAGCTCCAGGTGCCTCCCATCCCCAGGCCGATGACAGGGGCCGGGGAGAGGCAGCGGCGAGGTCCCGCGGCGTTGGGCGCGTCTTCCTCCTTTATCCCGCCAAGGCGGGCGCAGAGGAGAGCAGCTCCAGGTGCCTCCCATCCCCAGGCCGATGACAGGGGCCGGGGAGAGGCAGCGGCGAGGTCCCGCGGTGTTGGGCGCGTCTTCCTCCTTTATCCCGCCAAGGCGGGCGCAGAGGAGAGCAGCTCCAGGTGCCTCCCATCCCCAGGTCGATGACAGTGGCTGGGGAGAGGCAGCGGCGAGGTCCCCGCCGCTGTTCAGGGGACTCTCAAAACTCTCCTCCAACACCACATCTCAAAGGCATCTATTCTTCTGCGCTGAGCTTTCCTAATGGACCAGCTCTCTGGGTGGCTAACAGCATAAAACTCAACAATACAAACACATATTTTAAAATTTTCATATAAATTGGGCCAGCTCCCCCTGTAGGAAGGGAATGGGAAACCATTTCTGTTTATTCTCCACCTAGAAAACCCTGGAAAGGGTCACTGAAAGTCAAATTGACAGCATGTCATCATCCGCATTATTATTATTATTATTATTATTATTATTATTATTATTATTATTATTATTATTATTATTATTATTATTATTATTATTATTATTATTATTATTATTATTATTATTATTATTATTATTATTATTATTATTATTATTATTATTCAGTGAAATATTTGAAGAGAGTGGACAGAAAGGAAATTGTAAGTGCCACTGTTATTGATGGGGCCACCATTGTTCACTACTCATTGCTGTCTGTTTATTTCGTTTCATGTTTATTTGGTCTATTCCACTTTTATCATGCTATTGTACATGCTAATTTTGTTTTTCATTGTAAACACCCAGAATTGCAGGTTCTAGAGGGCACCATCCATCCATCTCCATCCTTCCACCTATCCCAGATTTTCCTTCCTTCCTTCCTTCCATCCACCCACCCACCCATCCACCCACCCATCATAAGTTCCATCCATCCACCCACCCATCCATCATAAATTCCATCCATCCATCCATCCACCCATCCACCCACCCACCCATCCATCCATCATAAGTTGCATCCATCCATCCATCCATCCATCATAAGTTACATCCATCCATCCATCCATCCATCCATACAAAGCTCCTTCTTTCCCATCTATTCATTAATAAATTCCAATTTCACCCCACCATGTTATAGTCATCAATTGATCCCACCTCAATTCTAATGCCTGACTGAACCTCCCTTATTGGTGTCCTACATCCAGAAGTGAAGACTGAGGCTGTTGTGTTCTAATAGTGTAATCTTCTACATGTGATATCAATGTATCTGAACCAATGTAACCTTGCCTATGAGTAACAATGTAACCTTCAGCTGTATCACATAAACCCTGTAATAGGACGCGAGCTAATGACCACCAGCTGGCAGCAGCGAGCGTCCAAGCTCTCTTGGTTCAAACCCATCAAAGACCGCAGCGCGGGAAGTTTCCCGCCGCTACCTACACCTGGACAAGAAGGGCGTGACCAGCCATGACGTCACGCGGACCAGTAGCCAACGGGCTACCGTGGAGCCACATTCAAATACGTTACTACCATATATATAGAGCTGTTCGTCCGCCATTACCTCATGTTCCCTCTGTCCACCATGCAATAAACCTGAGTTAACCCAGCCTTTGGCTGTGCCTTGTGTCTTGACTCTCATATACTAAATTGGCGACGAAGGTGGGATAATGGATCCCCATGGAGCCAGGACACAGAGCGGGTTCAACATCACCAAACCGCAAGACTGGGAGCTTTTTGAGATGGACTTCCAGGCGGCACTGGTGGAACTCAAAGTCAAAGAAGACGACGAGGAAAGAAAGAGGGCCATCCTCACCCGCATGCTTGGGATGGAAACCAAGCGGACGCTGGTGGGCATTCTTGCACCGAAGAAGATGAGCGATTTCAAAGCCGGTGACATCATGAAACTGCTGCGTGAGCGTTTCCGACCCTCGAGGGCAATGTTTCCCGCACGGAGCGCGTTTTGGAGGCGAGTTCAAGCGCCGGACGAGTCGGTAGAAGCCTTCGTAACGGCTATGAGGGTAGCCGCCGCCCCCTGCAAATGGGACCACTTCCTAGAGATGGCCCTCAGGGACGGAGTGCTGTGTGGCCTGAAGGACAAGGAAGTACAGCGCAGCCTGATGAACAAGGAGCCACCACCCACACTGGAAGAGGTTGTAGAGGCCGCGGAAGCCGCGGAATCCACGAATGCTGGAGTAGATGAGATGCACAAGTGGCGTGAGTGGCGTCCGAGGGCCAGCAAAGCGGAAAACTCGTCGCACGGGAAGTCCGGTCAGTCGGTGCATGCAACCCGACCGACCTCGAAATCGTCTTCAGAAAGCAGCGATGGCGAGGAGGTCCAGAAGGTCCGGAGAGGCGGCCGCCGCTGCGATGGTTGCGGAGCGGCCCATGAGCGCGTGAAGTGCCCATTCAGGAAAGCCGAGTGTTTCAACTGTGGACGTCGGGGGCACATCGCCAAGGCGTGCAGGAAATGGAAAGAGGGCCGGAGACAGTCGCAAGACCGTTCAGCCAGACCGGACCGTCCAGCGAGGTCCAAAGATGGCGCCCGAGCCACGAGGAAGCAGGACGGCGTGGGCCGCATCTCGGACGACAGCGAGGGCGACGCTCCTGTGTTCAGCGTGTCTGCGGGACAGCCCCATTACTTTGTTGAGGTACTAGTACAAGGGACCCCCATTAGGATGGAAGTTGACTCGGGGTCCTCCTATTCTATAATTCCCCAGAGAGAGTTCTTGAAAATCGACCCCCACGTGCGGCCCAAACTTAAAGCGTTGAGGGCCACACTACGGGACGTCCAGGGGAACAGCATTCCAGTGTTGGGGGTCGGGACATTCAGGGTTCGTTTTAAGAGACATTCTGCGGAACTTCCCCTAGTGGTGCTAAGAGGGGGGAGTTGTAGCCTTCTCGGAACACAGTGGTTTCAGCCCTTAGGTCTGTTCATAGGGGGGGTGCATGCCGTAGGCGAGGACCCAATACAAGCGGTGTGTGACGCACACCCCGCCGTTTTTAAAAGTGGACTGGGAACATTCAAGGGACCCCCTGTAGCCTTCGACTTAGACCCGGAGGTCCGCCCGATAAGACTTAAACCGCGCAGGGTACCGTTCGCGCTAAAGGACAAAATAGAGGCGGAACTGGACAAACTGGTGGGTCAAGGAATTCTTGTTCCTGTGGATTCCGCGGAGTGGGAGACTCCAATTGTAACAGCGCTGAAGGCTAACGGGGAGGTGCGCATTTGCGCTGATTATAAGTGTACCATTAATAAGGCAATCCGCCCTAATGCATACCCGGTGCCAGTGGTCAGCCACCTTCTGGCCAGGCTAAATGGGGGAAAGTGTTTCGCTAAACTCGATTTAGCACAGGCCTACCAGCAACTCCCGGTAACCCCCGCCACAGCGGCGGCACAAACAATAGTCACACATAAGGGGGCGTTCCAGGTGTCGAGGTTACAGTTCGGCGTGAACTCGGCACCTGGCATTTTTCAGTCGCTAGTGGAACGCCTCCTGAAGGGGCTGGAGGGGGTGTTGCCATATTTTGATGACGTGTTGATAACGGGGGGGAGTAAGGCCGAGCTGGCTCACAGATTGGATAAGGTCCTGACCGTGTTCGAAAAAGCGGGGCTGTGACTGAGGAAAGACAAATGTGTATTTTTCGAAACAGAGGTTGAGTTTTTAGGGTTCCGTGTCACACCCGAGGGAATTAGGCCGTCCAAATCTAAGGTAGCCGCCATTAAGAAAGCCCCTCGCCCCACTTCCAAAACCGAGCTACAGTCGTTTCTGGGGCTCCTCAATTTCTACCATACCTTCCTTCCACGGAAGGCGTCTGTTGCCGAGCCGCTCCATCGGTTACTTAAAAAAGAGGAAAAATGGCTGTGGGGTGACGAGCAAGAAAGAGCGTTCACAGAGTTAAAACAACTCCTCACATCCGAGGCAATCCTGACTCACTTCGACCCCAAACGGCCCATAGCTTTAGTCTGCGATGCATCCCCGGTGGGGGTGGGAGCGGTGCTTTGCCACGTGTTAAACGACGGAAGGGAGGCCCCGATAGCGTTTTATTCAAGGTCCCTGTCCCAAGCAGAGCGGAATTACGCACAGACCGATAGGGAGGCACTAGCGATAGTAGCGGGAACCAAGAAATTTCACGATTTTCTGTACGGTCGGCCGTTCAAGGTCGTTACTGATCACAAGCCCCTGTTAGGAATATTCACTGCAAATAAGCCCACGCCACAGATCCTGTCCCCGAGGATGCTGCGGTGGGCTATTTTTCTTAACGCATATCAACATGAGTTAGAATACCGGCCAGGGAAGGAAATCAGCCATGCAGACGCGCTCTCACGGTCGCCGTTACCCTTGTCGGACGACCAGAAGGCAGGGGTAAGAAGAGACCGCCAGGTATTGCTAATAGAGGTCTTGGAGTCACCCCCGATAGTACCGGCCGACATTGCCAGGGCGACCGGAAAGGATAGAACACTAGAGAAAGTATGCTCGTGGGTGCAGAAGGGGTGGCCGGCGTCATCCCCAGGCGCGGAGTTCGACCCATTTTTCCGAAAGAGAGTAGAGTTGTCTTTAGAGAGGGGGTGCCTTTTGTGGGGCCAATGGGTGGTGGTTCCTACGTCCCTGCGGCCGAAGGTGCTAAAGCTGCTGCACGTCAGCCACCCGGGAATCGTCCGTTCCAAGGCGTTGGCCCGGAGTTACTTCTGGTGGCCCCAGCTGGACGCCGACATAGAGCATATGGTTGGCACTTGTGAGGCATGTCAGTGCTCCCGACCGGAGGTGGCCCGCCTCCCGCATAGGGAATGGGACGCAGCGAGGGGACCGTGGTCCAGGGTGCACGTAGATTTTGCTGGCCCGTTCCGGGGAACCATGTTTCTCCTGGTGGTGGATGCATACTCAAAGTGGCTGGAGGTCATTCCGGTAAAGAGCACATCCTCCGCCACTACCATTCGCCAGCTAAGGAGGGTCTTTTCCACGTTCGGTTTACCCGACACTTTGGTCAGCGATAACGCCAGTTGTTTCACGTCCGCTGAGTTCGCAGCATTCATGGAGGCAAATGCAATTCGGCATGTCACATCCGCGCCGTTTCACCCGGCCACGAATGGCCAAGTGGAACGGTTGGTGCGCACCACAAAGGATGCGCTGCGGCGCATGGGCTCGGGAGATCTAAATCACCAAATTTGCCAATTCCTATTAGCGTACAGAGTGACCCCCTTAGCGTCTGGATACTCGCCGGCTGAGCTGCTGATGCGGAGGAAACTGACCACGCTTTTGTCCAGGTTAGACCCGTCGAGGGTCGAGGACAAAGGGAAGAACATAGGTTTAGCGGTCTCGAAAGGTTTCGGCGTAGGCGATCCTGTACACTGCAGGAACTATGCCAACGCAGGCCCAGCCTGGGTGCCAGGGACGATAATAGAACAGACGGGGCCAGTGTCCTATCGGGTGGAAACTAGCACCGGCCTCCTCTGGAGGAGGCACGCTGACCAACTGAGGCACCGAGTGAGTGAGGGGCCGATCAGTGGGGCTCAGCGACAGGATTCAGCGATAGGGTTCTCCCCCACCCGTTTAGCCCAAGGGGGAGACAGAGAGGGACACCAGTCCGATGCCAGGAGGGAAAGCAGCGAGCCCGACTCATATCCTTTTGATACCCCAGTTCTATCCGAGCCCGGGGGGAGGGAAAAGGAGTGTGCGGCTGCCGCTGCCGCTTCCCCCGAATCCGATTTTGATTTTGATTTTGCTAGCCGGGGGGGGTTTTCGGAGTGTTCCCCCACCCATCCAAGCGAGAAGAGGGGTTTTTCGTTAGCCCCCAGTGCCCCCGGTTCTTCCCAAACAAAGCACACACCTCCCAACAAAGCCGCAGAGCCGCGGCAAACCACTAACAAGTCATCCTCTCCGATTGCAGGGCAGGAAGCCAGGGAACAAGGAGGAGGGAGCGAAGCCGGGGCAGGGCAGCCCGCGCCGAGACCCCAGCGTGTTCGAAATAAGCCATCTTGGCTGAGAGACTTCGTCTCATCCTAGGGGGGAGGAGTGTTGTGTCCTAATAGTGTAACCTTTTACATGTGATATCAATGTATCTGAACCAATGTAACCTTGCCTATGAGTAACAATGTAACCTTCAGCTGTATCACATAAACCCTGTAATAGGACGCGAGCTAATGACCACCAGCTGGCAGCAGCGAGCGTCCAAGCTCTCTTGGTTCAAACCCATCAAAGACCGCAGCGCGGGAAGTTTCCCGCCGCTACCTACACCTGGACAAGAAGGGCGTGACCAGCCATGACGTCACGCGGACCAGTAGCCAACGGGCTACCGTGGAGCCACATTCAAATACGTTACTACCATATATATAGAGCTGTTCGTCCGCCATTACCTCATGTTCCCTCTGTCCACCATGCAATAAACCTGAGTTAACCCAGCCTTTGGCTGTGCCTTGTGTCTTGACTCTCATATACTAAAGAGGCACTTCCAAAATTTGCTTTAAAAACTCTGGGATGTTTCCTCCTTTTCCCTGTGGGAACCAACTGGGATGCTTCCCCAAAGTTCTCTTCAAAAGCAGCCAAAGCCTCAATTATCATTTTTTCCCCAAACCACAGGGAATGTGAAATTATATTAGCCGCAGAGATCAGCAAGACTTCGACTATGGAGAGAATTACAGTGAGTCCTCGGGATACAATCCATACCTTCACATGCTTTGTTATCAGCTGCCAGTCTATATCCAGGGTGGCACTCACACTGTGCCACTCCACGGCGATTCTGGCATTTGTGCATGCAGCCTCCATTTCTCTCTGCGCAAGGGTTTCTCACTGGGAAGACACAGAAGAAAAAGAAATTAGCCAAACATGGTCAATTTACTCCAAGAAGCTACTTCTCAACTTTGCCCATTATATGAAGCAATACATTCTTGATGCTGGTTGTAACATTAAAACAGTTCTCAACCTTTTTTGCACTGCGGGGCCAGACCATGCCCCCTTAGACAGCAGAGCGGGCCAGAGGCATGGTTCCTTCCACTGTAAACGCTGCCATAAATGTGCCTGCGGCTGTCATAAGCGTGTTTACGACAGCCATGGGTGTATTCAAGGTGCGTTTTCGGCTGTTTTTACCACTTCCACTGCTTCCGGTGGTGGCAGCGAGGGCAGCACATTTTTGGCTGTTTCGGCATGTTTTCAGTGCTTCTGTCGCTTCTGGCGGGAGCGAGGGCAGTGGGCCACATAAAATGGCACCACAGGCCAGGTCCGGCCCATGGGCCATAGGTTGAGAACACCTGCATTAGAATATACTCATTGTATTTCTCTTCTGGTTTTGATATGTGGCTGCAGAGGCAAAGGTTGAAAGTTCATGTCCCCTTAAGTCCAAGAGCTGGATTTGTCAACCCATTGAGAACGTCCAGCTCTGTAGTTGTAAGATAATGATGATTCTATTACTCCTTTTCTCTAACATGTTTTTTTTAAATAAATAAAAAAACATTGTTGGATTGAGAAGTATATGGATAACCCTTATCCATCCCAATTTATTCTGTGCTCTCTGAAATAGAAGAAACTCACAGACACAGTGTTTCCCATCCTCCTTCAGCTGGTAATTTGGCCGACATTGGCACTGATGCTGTGAGAGAGTGAGCTGCACACAGCCATGTTCACATCCACCATTGCTGATGGCGCAGGTGTTGATGGCTGGCAAAGGAAGACACAAACAACATCACGGACGGAAGAAAAATGCACAAGAATTCAAGCTGCAATTTTCCAGGTAGACACTGTCCTGAATCTATCTATCGATTTTGGCAGTGCTTTCATAATAATTGTACAGGTATTAAGTGTATTAAAACATGGCCAGTTGTAAACAGAGCCTAATATCAGATAAGGAGGTGGGGGGAGCAATTATTTGAATAAAAGCCAACAAACATAGTTATCCATGAGAGAGTGCAATAAATAGAACTGTTTTTCCTTTTTTTGTTTTTTCTAGATCTACAAGCAGGTTGGTACTCTTGGGCCTATTTCTTTTCTCTGTAGATTGCTTTTACTCCATAGCTAAAGAAAAAGAAATACTACGAGACCTGAACGTAGAAACAAACACTACGGATTGTTCTGTGTGTTGTTTTTCAATCTGTGATTACAGTTTTCTAGCCTGTTATCCCCAATGGATTTTCTGAATGAATGAAAGGCAATTTCCCCTTACATTCTTCTTCTTTCACATTCAGATCAAACTTTAATCTGCAAAAATGAAGCCACCTCCTTGCCCAGACCTAAATCCTCATCAGTACAAGTATCTGGTAGTAAGTGGCAGAGCTGGATTCTGTATCTCTCCACATTTACACAACATGTTGTTGTCTGCCAGCAGCTCCCATTTCAGCATGTTGGCCTTACATTTAGGCACTCCAGCTCTAAGCCTATTCAGGGTCCTCCAAGGGATGTAGGGGAGGTTGAGTTCCTCAGCCACATTTCTTGCCCCGTGAGCCTTTTGGACCCACAGATTCTCTCTCAAAGACAAAGGCTCTTTCTTGAATCCAGTTTAGTCCTTCCAAAATCCCCAGAAGTTTGTCCTTGTTGTTGAAAGACCAAGGATTGCACATCAACCATTCCTTGGAGCTGATGGGGGAAGATCCGGTGTTGCTTTTAAGAGAGGTAAGCCACAAGGATGCGCTAATTTCTCTGCAAACTATTCTCAAGTGGCAGCTCATGAACTCTCTTATAAAGAGAGCAGATTGACCTCAGTTTTCCAACCAGCCATACAAACACCAAGATGCTGACAAGACAAACTATGCCCTGAGGGAGCATAGTTTGAAATCTAGGAAATCTTGGGCTCAATCCAAATTAATCCCAACTAGAGTTGACTTGTCAAAGTGAGCAGGGCTTGCTTGTTCCCAGTAACATACCTCCCCTTGATTTCAATGGGTCTACTTTAGTTTGTCTTGCAGGGTACACAGAAAGAGCCTCCTTGAAAATTGTGGCATTTCTGAACCACAATCAGGCATACCCTGGTAACGGCAACCTTGTGTTGCCAGCTAATCTTTCTCACACTAGGTCATGCCAAAGGGACTGCAGAATGAACTCACCAAAAGGTGCCTTTATTTTGGCAGTTTCATGTCTGGTCTAGATATGGAAGGAGAAGTCGTAGTTTATCTTGTCATTTCAAGCATTGGGAAGGAATGGCCATTTCATGCCCGTCACTTACTCTGTGAGAAGGTGAGTTATTTCCCAGTCTCATCAGCTCAATGGTACAGGTATCATGTAAACTGCACAAATGTTCAAAATATGCTCTCAGTCATCCCAGAGTGCAGGACGTGTGATAATAGGCTCAAACTACAGAAAGGCAGACATAGACTGGATATCAGGAAAACCTCTTAACTCTTAGAGCAGTATGACAGTGGAACCAACTACCTCAAAAGGTGGTGAGCACTCCAACCCTGGAAACATTCAAGAGAGAACTGCAAGATCTGCTTTGATTCAGATCCCTGCATTGAGCAGGGGGGGGTTTACCTACCGTTAGATGACGGTAAGATTTAGCTCAACTTTTAAAGCATAATGATGGTCAGTTTTTTAGTACATAAGAAACAAGACCATATGAATGCATGACCTTCCTTCACGCTAGACCAGTGATGGGCAGTCTTGACCCTCCTGCTGTTCTTGAACTTCAATTCCCAGAAACCCTGACCAGCTGGTGAGTTGACTTGGGCTTCTGGGAATTGAAGTCCAAGAACAGCTGGAGAGCCAAGACTGCCCATCTCTGTGCTACACCCATCAACTAACTCCCCAACTTGCCCAAGAAGTATATGGGAAGTCTACTCCCCATGGATTGACAGACACATGGAACTTCTACTCACATTTAGCTGAGAAGTCATTCCATGAAGACTTTCCTTTTCAGCACAAGGAAATTGAGGGCATTGGAGAGGAAGCCTCACCCACCCAACTTGGGTATCTCTCCTCAGCAGTCATGAGGACCAGAAACTTACTGGTAATTATAAAAAAACTAGCAGGGGTGCCTGGCTTCACCCAGTTGGCCCCAATCTGGCTAGCTGAGTGCCAGTGTTGCCCGGGAAACCCACTGGTCATGGGTGGGCCTGTGATGTGAGTGTGGTAATGACATCACAACCCACACCCATCCCCCCCGGTTGGCCTCCTGAGGAATATACCCCCCTTTGCAGATCAATTTAGGGGGCAGCCCCCCATGAGCTTCAGGACCCTGGCAGTGACCAGCTCACATGCACAAGGTACATGTGTGCCAAATTTCACAGGGTTTGGTCAAGGGGTGTGGCAGCCCATTCCCAATATGGTACCCACACCTCTGCTTTATAGGTATAGCTAGATAGATGTGACACATTTCTGTGCTATTCTAAAACAGTTCAACCATCATACCTGTCCTGTATCTAAGCATGTTGTTAGTTAATTTTTATATTTATATCCCACTTTTCTTCTAATTAGTTCAAGGCAGTAAATACATCTCCTCACTTCTCCATCACAACCAACCTGGAAGGCAAAGTAGCGTGAGAGTTTGTGACCATCCCATGATTGCCCAATGAGCTTTAGGGGAAAGTCGAGATCTCACCGGGATTGTAGTGGCTTAATGGTTAAGATGCTGGACTTGATGACCAGAAGGTTGGCAGGTCATCAGTTCAAGACCTGAGTGCAACTCCTGCTAACCTAGCAGTTAGAAAGCAAGAAATTTCAAGTAGATAAATAGGTACCACTTTGGTGGGAAGGTAAACATAGGATTGCCATATGTCCCAGAAAACCGGGATTGTCCCGGATTCAATGTTGGAAAAATAGCTATCATTATATTATGTTTGTTTTTAAAAAGGCTATTTTGTACTTCTGTCCTGGTTTTATGAGAGAGAATTATGGCAACTCTAGGTAAACAGCATTCATGCCTGCCACATGTCCACGGAAATGTCTGCAGACATCGAAGACACGCTGGCTCTTCGGCTATAAACAGAGATGAGCACCAAACCCTAGAGTTGGATATGACTGGTTTTCGAGCAAGGGTGACCTTTATCTTACCTAGAGATCTCATCAATCCTAGTCCAACATGCTAATAACCACATTTCACACTAGCTCTCAACCTCTCTTTACTCCTTGTCCACCTAATTATCTTCCATCCAGCTCCCGGTATTAGCAAAATACCTCAGTTTCCTGTTAATCACTCAAGTTGAGCCTCGGAAAACCACCAACTATACATCTCAATTGTAAAGCTCAAGTGGTCTGTTTGCATTTACCATACTGAGTACATTCCAGCATGGGACAAGTAATAAAAACCATCTGTCATTTACTCAGCACATGGCAATGCTCAAATCTTTAGCCATGCATAGGATAGCGGTGCCATCTAATGAGAATTTTGAAGTGTGCGTGGGGCTGTGTTAAGAGGCAAGTTCAAATCAATAACATGGGTTGCATTTTAATATGCAAGATCCTTTCACTAAACCTCTGCACTAAAGTTATTGTAGGGCCGTGATGGTGAACCTTGGCTCTCCAGGTGTTCTTGGACTCCAGTTACCAGAAGCCT
This sequence comes from Bradypodion pumilum, assembly GCA_035047305.1. Lineage (NCBI taxonomy): Eukaryota > Metazoa > Chordata > Lepidosauria > Squamata > Chamaeleonidae > Bradypodion > Bradypodion pumilum. Next base: position 7,787,658 of record JAWDJD010000016.1, on the reverse strand, counting down.
AAGTCAGCACTCCTGCCGATCAGGGCTTCTGGAAATTGAAGTCGAAGAACATCTGAGGTTTTAATTTTAAGGAGTTGTACCTTCAGATAGCAAAAGATGTCTGCTTTGGGTAGCATGTGCTTTTCCTCATCTCTGTGTATTGCATTTAGCATGCTATGTTTTTGAGATCCAACACTGACTGGTTAACATGGATTGATGTGTAAATCTAATCGTACATCTCTCTGAAGAAATCGATCCCTGGCCCAGTGCTACCTGGGAGCTTTGTTTCTGAGCATGACACTAGGTTGAGCTAGGCTTCCCAAACCTTCCAGTGTAGACCAGTGTCCCTAGTGAGCCTCATTTAGGTGTCTATAAGATACATAAAACTCCCAGAATGGAGAATGATGGTGTTTGTAGTCAATTTGTTGTTGTTGTTCAATCGCACAGTCAGGCCAGCTTTTGCACTCTCCACTTTCACCCTCATCAAAAGGCTCTTTAGGTCGGTCTTCTTCACTTTCTGCCATTAGGGTCGTGTCATCTGAATATCTCAGGTTGTTGATATTTCTCCCAGAAATCTTAACCCCGGCCTATGCTTCTTCCAGCCCTGCATTACGCATGATGTACTCTGCATATAAATTAAATAAGCAGCGTGATAATATACAGCCTTGTCCTACTCCTCTTCCTATTCTAAACCAATCAGTAGTTCCGTATCCTGTCCTAATTGTTGCTTCTTGACTCACAGAGGTGGTCTGGTACATACCTGTCAAGTATCCTAGATTGGCCGGGAAATCCCGTAATCTAGCTCTCCTTCCCCCTCCTTCCCGCCGTCACCCCATAATTTGACCAACCAGGAAAGGGGTTACTGCGCATGTGCACAGGGGTTACTGGGTTACTGCGCATGTGCAGTAACCCAGTAACCCCTTTCCTGGCCAAAGGGGTTACTGCGCATGTGCGCAGGGGTTATTGCGCATGCATGCTGCTGCCTCTGATGGCCGCACATGCGCAGTAACCCCTTTCCTGCCCGGCGCCTGAAAACTTAATGCGCATGCGTGCCCGGCTCCTGTATTGTGAAAGCTGTGGCTTGACAGGTATGGTCTGATACTCCCATCTCTTTAAGGACTTACCATAGTTTATTGTGATCCACACAATCAAAAGCTTTGGTGTAGTAAATGAAACAGAAGTAGACTCCAAAAAATCCCATCCCAACCCTGTCTAAAGTGGAATGTAGCTACTTTATCAGTCTCAATTTAAAGTTGGTGGGTGGGTGGGTGCATTTATAAACTGCCCATCTGGGATATTCTCTCACTCTGGGCAGTAAACAACAGTTACATTTTTTTAATTTTTTTAACCAAATAACCATAATCATAAATCACAAACCAAATGCAAAAAAAAACACACAACCGCAAACAATCACGATAAATATAAAGCATAGAACTCACACAAAGTGGATTGAACTACAGTAAAACCACTACTTACATAAATTCCATTCCATAGTAAGGTAAAGGTTTCCCTTGCTCAAAAGCCAGTCGTATCCGACTCTAGGGTTCAGTGCTCATCTCTGTTTCATAGCCGAAGAGCCCAGCGCTGTCTGCTTCTGCAGACGTTTCCGTGGTCATGTGGCAGGCATGACTAGACACCGGAGCGCACGGAACGCTGTTTACCTTCCCACCGAAGTGGTCCCTATTTATCTACTTGCAATTTCTTGCTTTCGAACCGCTAGGTTGGCAGGAGCAGGGACAAAGATGGGAGCTCATTCCGTCCTACAGTACTCGGGAATTGAACTGCTGACCTTCCGCTTCCCAGTCAGTGTCTTACCTACTTGAGCCACTGGAGTCCCTAGGCTTTTGCTTAAATTGATTTTTTATGTAAATCAAAGCAAACCCATAGGAAATTGTATTATGTGAATTGGGACATTTACATAAATCGGGACATGGTTTTAGCACAAAATCATTATGTAAGTCGAATTTTATGTAACTTGAGGCATATGTAAGTTGGGGTTTTACTATATGGTGAAAGTGAAGTTTAAAATATCATAAATTAGTTAATTAATTAAACACTTGGCCAGCTGCTAAAGTATATCTCTAAATGCTCCTTTAAAGAAAAAGGATGTCAACTGCTTGATAAAAACATCCAGACATGGTGCTTGGCACACAAAATCACCCAACATTCACTTAATGATGTGGACTTTAACAAAATACCTATAAAATAAAATTTTAAATATTTATTTCTTTCAAAGCTGATTTTTAAAGCAATTCTTTTTAAAAAATACATTTAAAGATATATATTGATGAAGAGAATGAATAGAGCTGTTTTTGAGTGTTCTTGTAAAGAAACAAGTAAAGGTTTCCCTTGCTCAAAAGCCAGTCGTATCTGACTCTAGGGTGCACTGCTCATCTCTGTTTCAAAGCCGTAGAGCCAGCGCTGTCTGCTTCTGCAGACGTTTCCGTGGTCATGTGGCAGGCATGACTACACACCGGAGCGCTGTTTACCTTCCCACCAAAGTGGTCCCTATTTATCTACTTGCAATTCCTTGCTTTCGCACTGCTAGATTGGCAGAGGAAACTAACAGCTCAAAAATCTACCATTCCTTCTATCTCTTGTGTACCCATTCACAGGAACTAGCTAGGCACACTTCATTGTGGCACAAGGGAGGGTTATTTTTTATTTTATTTAAATAGACAGTGTTGCTCAAGGTGCCTGTGGACCAAAGCAGGAGCTAAAGATGTATCTCCTGTTAAAGTCATGTCTTCTGTAAGCATATGTGTTCTCCCCAGTGAACTTCAAGAATGGTCTTACATCTGTTTCTGCTTAAAAGGTGTAGTTCAGTGTAAAGCAAACTATGGGTTTTGGACTTCAGTTTCCAGAAGCCTAAGTCAATTCCCCAAAGCACTGATGAGCCAATGTACTTTGGTCTGATATGGCATTAGGAGGATTAACCGTCAAGGTTGCTGCCCAGGGTACGCCCTATGTACGGGTGCATTTTACTTCCACTTCCAGGAGCGACGAGGGAGGCGCAGGCCAGATGAATCGCAGCAAACCCATTCCTGTGGGTTCACAGGGGCTTGGACCTCTGGGAATTGAAGACCAAGAACATCTGGAGTGCCAAGGTTCACCATTGCGGCCATACTGTATTCACAATCTTCGTGAAGGAAGGAGCTCCCTGGGCAAGGTGCATCATTAAAGGGGGATATAGTTGAAGATCTCAACCTCCCTTACATCACTTGGAGGACCGTGAATAGGCTGAGGGTTGGAGTCCTTAAATGCAAGACCAACAGGCTCAAGTGGGGGCTTCTGGCAGACAACAACACATGGTGTGAATGTGGAGAGAGACAGAATCCAGCTCATTGACTGCCAGAAATGTGCACCAATGAGGACTTAAGTTTGGCCAACAACAAAGGCAAGAAAGTAGCTTTTTTCCCCAGCAGTCCAAGGTTTGATCAGGGGAAGAAGAAGAAGAGAAGAAGAAGAAGAGAAGAAGAAGAAGAAGAAGAAGAAGAAGAAGAAGAAAGAAGAAGAAGAAGAAGAAGAAGAAGAAGAAGAAGAAGAAGAAGAAGAAGAAGAAGAAGAAGAAGAAGAAGAAGAAGAAGAAGAAGAAGAAGAAGAAGAAGAAGAAGAAGAAGAAGAAGAAGAAGAAGAAGAAGAAGAAGAAGAAGAAGAAGAAGAAGAAGAAGAAGAAGAAGAAGAAGAAGAAGAAGAAGAAGAAGAAGAAGAAGAAGAAGAAGAAGAAGAAGAAGAAGAAGAAGAAGAAGAAGAAGAAGAAGAAGAAGAAGAAGAAGAAGAAGAAGAAGAAGAAGAAGAAGAAGAAGAAGAAGAAGAAGAAGAAGAAGAAGAAGAAGAAGAAGAAGAAGAAGAAGAAGAAGAAGAAGAAGAAGAAGAAGAAGAAGAAGCCAATGTACTGACTTAGGCTTCTGGGCATTGAAGTTCCCCTTTGAGGCTTGGGACCCACATTGGGAACCATTGGTGTAGAAGGACATGAGACAGTTTCCAAATATTAGGGAGAGATTGAAACAGGTATTTGCTTTGCTATTGAGCTGCTATAAAGGAGGTTTTAAAGTTGTTTTTTGTAACAAACTAAGTTCCACACCATCCATAGTGTAGTGCAGGGATTCTCAACCTGCGGCCCGTGGGCTGGATGCGGCCCGTGGTACCATTTCATGTGAGCCCCCACTGCCTCCACCACACCTTGAAGTGCAATGTGGTGGAGGAAGGGCAAAATGGCCATCCGGCCCCTGAAGCTGTCCGAGGGAGCATGACCTGGCCCCTGGCTTTAAAAGGTTGAGAACTTCTGGTCTAGTGGCTCACCACAGGGTTTCCATTTATACGGACCCTGCACATTTCCTGTCTGTCCCACAGAAAAGCAAGCATAATCCTGGACAAAGGAATCAGCACAGCTGGAATGAGTGCAAGTTCCACTGGAGCAGAGACAACAATGTGTAAGGAATGGGAGAAAGGGTCTAATTGTTTCCCTTAATTAGGGCTAGGCCATGTCTATGGAACGAAGGAAGACATCTCAGATCAAGTATTGATGTCATTTATCAAGAATCATATTTTGCCTCAAAAATGCAATTTTTCCAGTTGTGTATGTGTGTGTGAGAGAGAGAGAGAGTGAGGGAGAGAGGTAAAAGTTAAGGTCGCCCTTGCTTAAAAGCCAGTCACATCTGATGCTAGGTTTCAGTGCTCATCTCTGTTTATAGCCAAGGAGCTAGTGCTGTCTATATCTGCAGACATTTCCATGGACATGTGGCAGGCATGACTAAACCATAGCTGTCAAGTATCCCGTATTGGCTGGGGAAACCCCTTATTTTACCCTCTTCCCTGCCGTCATCCCGTATTAATTAGACTGCAATGCCCTATTGCCGCCATTGGAGGGCAGCAAAGGATAAGCACAGCTGTCAAGTATCCCGTATTGGCCGGGAAAACCCCTTCTTTTACCCTCTTTCCCGCCGTCATCCCTTATTAATTAGACTGTAATGCCCTATTGCTACCATTGGAGGGCAGCAGAGGATAAGCATAGCTGTCAAGTATCCCGTATTTGCTGGGAAATTTCCCTTATTTCCAAATCCAAAACATGACAGATATGGACTAAACACCAGAGTGCAAGGAACGCTGTTTACCTTGCCACCAAAGTGATACCCATTTATCTACCCGCAATTTCTTACTTTCGAACTGCTAGGTTGACAGGAACTGGGACAGATTGCAGGAGCTCACTCCATCATGTCATACTCGGGTCTCGAACTACCGGCCTTCCAGTCATCAAGTTCGACATCTTAACCACTAAACCACCACAGTCCAGGGAGAGAGAAATTATGCAGTTCACAAGTTGGCTAGTAGAGGTCGTTTTTTAAAAGAATGTGAAATTACTAGATGGGATGGGTTTTTTTTTTAATCTTCCATATCGATTTGCCTTTTTTAAAAGAAGAACTTTTTTCTTTGTCCCAGCTCCTGCCAACCTAGCAGTTCGAAAGCAAGAAGTTGCAAGTAGATAAATAGGGACCACTTCCGTGGGAAGGTAATCAGTATCCCGTGCGCTCCGGTGTCTAGTCATGCCTGCCACATGACCACGGAAACGTCTGCAGAAGAAGACAGCGCTGGCTCTTCGGCTTTGAAACAGAGATGAGCACTGCACCCTAGAGTTGGATACATCTGGCTTTCGAGCAAGGGAAACCTTTACCTTTAAAAGAAGAACTGGTGTTTCTAAATGTCTCCACTAAAGCAAGCAACAGTTTGCTCCTATCTGGTAATGAATCTCTGGTCTGTTTCACTGGTAGGGGTAGAATCAGCAGTAAAATCTTCATTTTTTTAATTTTTTGGTAGATGGTGCAGATCTCAGCTTAGTGGTTAAGATGCTGAACTTTACGACTGGAAGGTTGGCAGGTCAGCAGTTCAAGACCCGAGTGCTGTGTGACAGAGAGAGGTCCTGTTGTCTGTCCCAGCTCCTGCCAACCTAGCAGTTCAAATGCAAGAAATTGAAGATAAATAGGCACTGCTTTAGCAAGAAAGGTAACAATGTTCCAGCTAGTCATGCCTGCCACATGACCATGAAAAAGTCTATAGATGCAGACAGCACTGGTTCTTTGGCTGTAAACAGAGAAGAGCACCATACCCTAGCCAGATACGGCTGGCTTTCCTAAGGCATTATTCAATAACCCAAAGAAACCAGTTACAGATAACTATGTGGGCTGGTTTGATTTATGTGCACACATCAGATCTTAATGATCAATTGTTCTAATGTTCTGAAAGGTGGATCAATTTGTGAAGTCCAGGCATAAACATATTCGGCTCACATCTCCAACTTACCAAGACAGGTCCTGCTATCTGTGTGGAGGCGAAAGCCAAGCTTGCACTCGCAGTAATACGAGCCTAGGGTGTTCACGCATTTGTGCTGGCAGCCCCCATTGTGAACTTGGCATTCGTCAACATCTGGGAAGGAAGTGACATGAAAAAACGTTAGAGCGGCAGGCAGAGAAGATGCTCAGACCAGCACTTTTGCCGGCCAGTTGCTCCTCAGAAACAGGGCTCAGGAGAGGAAGCGATAATCCGTTCCAGTCATCACACCAGGAAGGGTCAGAAGGAAATGGCCACAGAGCCAACCGCAGTCTGGGCTCATTACAACACTGTCTGATTTCTAAAACCAGAGGCGCAAGAAGGTGCTTGCCATTGGATTTCACTCTGCCATTTTTGCAGACCATCAGCCATTGATAACATTGCATCACAAAAAAAAATATTGTCTGATACTTGGTCCAATCCTTTCTACGCTAAATCAAGTGCGCAGAATCCAGATCTGAAGTCCAATTCTGCCTAGGACCTCAGGATCCTAAGTTAGCAAATCTCACCCTCTTGGTTAGGTGTAGGAATTGGGGCCACTGGGGTGGCCTTAATGCCCGGGAGGAGACTGATCAAGTGACGACACGAGGCAAAAGGAGCGAGATCAGATCAGTCCTTTATTGGAAAAAGGCAACATCATTTATAGGGAAGAAAGCGCAACGGTGGCAAAACTGTCATCGGACAGGAAAATTACCTCACCCACGTACACGGGTTAATGGGGAACTCCTCAAAGGGGAGTTGATTAACTTGGGTAAACACGGGGCAAGGAAGACCATTGTGTAGGGCTTAAGCAAGGGTAAACATGGCTTATTTGCGCCAGGGATATTCCCCGGAGCCGGGAGATTGAGTTATACACTTAATGTTTCACAGAAGTCAGCTATCTGCTTACTTGGCAGTGCCGTAGGTCAGGTCACGGTAATTGGGTGAATCAAGCCCTATATTTTATTCACCCCCCTTAATTTGGCGGCCGCAGAACCCACGGGCTGGGAGCTTCTATCACCGCGGTGGCCTCTGGCGGGCCGTTCCATGCCCCGCAGGGCATGGGGAATCCGCATCTCCCCTTTCTTTACTATCTAAGGACCTGACCGGCGACCTTGCGCAAGAGCGGCATCAGCTGTTGAGCGGGTATGACGTCACGGAATTCCTCTCTGGGGCGGCACTTGGAGATCAGCGAGGGAATGCACTGAGCAAAACAACAGAGCGTAATGCCTAGTATGGCTATCCCCACCACTACCTTAAGCACCGTTTGCAGCCACCCCCAGGGAACCCATGACCACATCCAATTCCACAGGGAACTCGACCAAGCCCCCCATGCGGAACCCTCGGTGATTCCCTGGACTATGGTGTGGAGATCAGTGAGCTGACTTTGGATCTTACGGGAGTTATCAGTGAGATTGAAGCAACACATTCCATGAAAGGATTCGCAACCCAGGTGGTGCAGCAAGAGGAGGTAGTCGATAGCCGCTCGATTGTCGAGAACGGCATGGCGAAGTTCTGCCTGCTCCTGATTGAGGAGCGCTATCGCTGTGGAGGTATGGTTAATGGCTTTTGCTAAACCGCAAGCCAAGCGACCAATTCTCCGTGCGTTGCCGACGGCCAAGCCTGGCATGCCGACTAGGCTGACTGCTAGTGATACATACTCAGCGGGACTCATGACTCTAAAGCTGCTGTCACAAGAGCTGTCTAACTGGGTTGTGCGTGTGTGCCGTATGAATGGGGAAACATTTGAAACATTTGAAACATGTAGGACATTAGAAACATTTGTGCTTGGGGCAATCATGTCCTTAGTAGGAAGTAACAGTGTCAAATGACTGATACAACACATTGAGTCCGACAGATTCGCAGGGATATAGTTCCATGTGAACTGGTTGCAGGTGAGAAACCACCCTGAAGGTAGGGTGACATGAGCGTACAGCGAAGTGAGTGTCTCTGGTTTATTACAAGTCCAGTTGCCGCTGCCGGGATTAATGCAGCGGCGCCGAGTCTGACCGCCTGAGGTGCAGCCGGTCATTCGGGTACAAGCAGCGTCCGGGCTGACCGCCACTCGAGGGGTATGAAGAGTGGCTGCGTCAGCCGGCAAGGTTGATGCAAGTCGCAATCCCCCCCAGCGTGCGTATGCTGAGAAGGTGGTAGGAGTGTGTGGGCCAAAGAACGCCTTCAACAACCAGTCGCCATCCTTGGTGCGCGCGTCCAGAGTGTGGCACACGGGGATGAGACAGGTGCTGAGGATAGATGCAGAACCAACGTCCTGCTGTAAGCAAAAATCGGACTGGTTGACGAGACCCGCCAACCTTTCCCACAAGTTGTACTGCATTCATGCGGAAAGATCTTCACCAGGCGGCAAGCCGTTGGCCTGGATTGGAGCGGCCTGAACGCCTCCCCCCAATAGCAGGGAAAGGGCCAGGATGAGGGTAATCGCCGCTGTGTTGGCATGAATCTGGGCAAAAACTGCAACTGTGAGGTTCTCCGGTGTTGGCTCCTTCTCCTCGCGCTGAACGGCGTCCTGGGCGTCACGGCAAAGAGCCTTGACCATCCCCCAGGTGATCTTGGGCATCGGCGGCCGTTTCCTCCGGCGGATCTTCTCGGTCAGAGCGAGGTCCCTCATCTCCGGGATCGGGTCGGCCTGGGTCCACGCCATGCGGTTCCAAATGGGGCTTGACGCACCGGGCTGGAATCCAGACGACACCTGTTGGAGACATAATTGCAGCATACCCTCTCCCCCAGGTTATGAGCGGCACCGGGCCCCTCCAAGATGGGTCCGGTGGCACTCGGTACCGGACCATAGGTCGCGGGAGAGCTTCCGAACGGCGGAAGTGCTTCTCCTGCGGCGTACAGTCCGAAAAAACATTAAGGTGATTGTAAGTGAACAATACCTTGTTGAGACACATCTGTGCTTCTCCCTGTGACTTGGGGAGGGCTGGTGGCTCCCCCCTTTCTGTTTGTTTGTCAATATAGGACTTTAACGTCCGATTGACCCGCTCTACAATCGCTTGCCCTTGCGGATTGTAGGGAATGCCAAATGTATGCTTGATGTCCCACGTTGCCATGAAGGCGGCTAACTGCTTAGAGCAGTAAGATGGCGCGTTGTCCGTTTTCACGTGCCGCGGCTTGCCCATTGCCGCAATGCAGGAAAGGAGGTGCTGCTCCACGTGGGAGGCAGTCTCCCCCTTCTGCGCCGTCACCCAAACGAACTGGGAAAAAGTGTCTATGCAGACGTGCATGTATTGCCATCTGCCAAACTGCGGCACATGCGTGACGTCCATTTGCCACACCTGATTGGCCTCTGTCCCTCGTGGGTTGACCCCCCACGAGGGCCCCCCCCCCCGGTGCCCCTGCGCAATGCTGGCAAGAGCGTACTATGCCCTGGGCTTGAGAAAGTGGCAAATTGAACTGTCTGGCGAGTGCCTTGGCGTTTTGGTGAAAGAAGGCATGACTTTGAATTGGAGTAGTGAAAACTCCCAAAACTGAACGTTGCTGAATTTCCTTTGCCGCCGCGTCCGCTCTGCTATTGCCCGCGGAGATCGGACCCGGTAGGTCTTGGTGACTTCGAATGTGGGCAATATAGAGCGGCTCCGTGCGGTTTCGCAAATGAAATTGAGCGGTGAGAAACAGGCTAAGCAGATTCTTGTCTATCGCGGGAGTGATGTAAGCTCCCGGTAGACTGTGAAGCAAATTCCTAACATACAGACTGTCAGTTATGATGTTTAAACGCTCCTTGGCGAAGGTGCGCAAGGCAAGGTTCACGGCTGCCAACTCCGCCCGCTGAGCGGACTTCTGTGGAAGAGTTAGCAGCGTGTGCCAAGCTTCGCCCTCCTGCCAGGTCAGGACACCATAAGTGCGTCCGCCATCAGAAAAAACTGTTCTGGCCCCCTGAAGCGGGACCAGCGAGAGCAATTCGAACAAGCTGACTGTTCCTGTTTGAAGTGAGACGAGTCTGGGGTCTTTAGGCAAATGGTATGCTAAACTCCCAGTGAATCCTTCCAAAGCTATCGGAAGCGAGTCACCTAGCTGCATCAACTGCTGAATCTGTTCCTTGGTGAACGGGACTACGATCTTTGCTAAATCGTGCCCAGAAATGTCCCTAGCTCTCAGCCTGCCGCGGTAGACCACCGCGGAGACCAGTTCTTGGGGCGGAACAATGTTCCGAGATGAGGTGTTAGGCAAGTACACCCACTCCACTATTTTCGCTCCCTTCTCTGAGTCCACTCCTAACGCCCCGGTGAACATGGATCCTGACCGTACGATGTACAAATTCAGGATCGGGGCATATGGCCCCTGGGCGATTCTATCTACCCACCTCTGGCTGAGAACTTGGTTCACTTTCTCGAGCGCCAAGCGCGCGTCTCGAGAGATTTTTATCCAGTCTGCCGGCTGCTTACCCAAGGTTAGCAGCGAGAAGAGCGGTTTCAGAAGATCCGTATCCAGTCGGAAATACGGTCTGGCCCAATTAATGTTCCCTAAAACCTGCTGTAATTCTACCAAGGTGACTGAGTCCTGTAAATTGATCTGAGGCAAAACTGGCGCTGCGAAAGAGCGGAGAAGCCGATGGCACAAGTATGAGAAGGGCTCGGTTCTCTGCACTTTCTCCGGGGCAATGAGTAACCCTTTGTCCCCCAGGCTGGCCTGGAGGTCTGAAAACATTTCGCTGCCGAGCTGCGGCAACGCTACTAAAATATCATCCATGAAGTGACACACAATAGCTTGTGGGTAGAGGTTTCGGAACTTTGCCAGTGCGTCGTGAACATAAATTTGGCACAAAGTGGGCGAATTGAGCATGCCCTGTGGCAAAAATTTCCACGCGTAACGCTGTGTGGGCTCACTGTGGTTCACGACCGGCACGGTAAAGGCAAACCTCTCCCGGTCCCTGGGGTCTAAGGGGATTGTATAAAAGCAATCCTTGAGATCTACGACTAGAATCTCCCACCCCTCGGGAATCATGTTCGGATTCGGGATGCCGCATTGAAGCGGACCCATTGGCTGTATGCATTTATTGATCTCTCTGAGATCGTGGAGGAGTCGCCACTTCCCCAACTTCTTCTTAATAATAAAAATTGGCGAATTCCAAGGACTTGTGGACTGTTCTATATGTCCTGCATCTAGCTGTTCTTTAACTAGCTGCTTGAGAGCAACCAATTTCTCTCCCACTACCGGCCATTGTTCTACCCAGACCGGAGTATCGGTGAGCCATTTAAGTGGCAACACCATTACCCAAAGGTAAGCGTAGCACCGTACTGCTGGAGAATGTCTCGCCCCCAAAGGTTGATGTGCACGTCAAGAATGTGCGGTCGGATTACCGCCGTGCCCTCAGCCCTTGGGATTGTGACTTCTACCCACTCTCGGCTCCTAAACGCTTCCTGGACGCCGCCCACCCCCCACACATCGGAGACCGGCTCAATGGCCCACTCCCTTGGCCACTGGCTTCTGCTTATCACAGATACATCTGCTCCGGTATCTAACAGGCCTGAGAATGATCGATTATTAAGAAATACCTCAATAACCGGGCGCTGTTTCCACTCAATGTTGGTCTCCACTGTCGCTAAGACCTGGTATCCTTGCGCTGCCTCACTGGCGCTCGAGCGGTCCCCTGACCGGGACTCGAAGCTGTCACTGAGCCCTCCCTGGCTCTCTGCTGGCGAGCGACAAGGAACCATGATCAGTTGCGCTAAGGTGTCTCCTTTAGGGATGGTTTGGGGCAGGTGTGTCCAAAGCTGAACTTGGAGAACGCCTGAAAAATTGGAGTCGATGACTCCTGGAATTATGAAAATTCCGCGTGCACCAGCTACACTACGGGGCAAAACTAAACCTATAAAGCCTCTGGGCAGGGGTCCCATGTACTGGGAATCGACCGAATAGACTGTGCCTGGCAGGTCGCACGTGACGTCCGCCTGGCAAGTCAATTCTAGCCCCGCGCTGCCCCTGGGGCTGGCCTGTGCCCTCGCAATGTCTGGAATGGGGTTGGACTCTACTCTGGCTCTGGGGAGTTCTGGGTGAAGGACGCCTCTGTTTGGACTGGGGCCAGAGACATGCCCGTGTTCCGGTTTCCCGAATTCTGGCAATACCTGGCCCAATGATAGCCTTTCTTGCACTTCGGACAGAGGGTGTTCGGAGCCTTGGGACGGCCGGACTTTTGCCCGCCTCCCTTGGATCGGCACTCCCTAGCGAAGTGACCGATCTTGCCACAGTTGTGGCATGCTCCTTTGCTCTTGCCATTAGGTCTTTTCCCTCCTTGCACCGCTGCCGCTAGCAGACCCATCTTATAGGATTCTGTGCCAACGTCGGCGTAAGCTCTAATCATGTCCGATAGGGTCAAGTCAGGACGATTGCCTAGGGACTGCAAGATTCTACGGCAGTCCAAGTTGGCATTGTCCTTGGCTAACTTAATCATGAGCTCTTCCTGGGCTTGCTCATTATCAATCTGCCTGCTAATGGCTTCTTCCAGGCGATTGATGAAGTCCATGTAGGGTTCCTGGGCTCCCTGCTTAATGGAGGTGTAATTTTTAGCCGCTTTGCCAGTGGCTGGGATCTTAAAATAAGCCCTAAAGGCTGCCTCGGCTGACATCTCGAGAGTGGCGAGAGGCAGGTTGATCTGAGCATTGATTGACTCGAAATTACCCGAGCCATACAGCTGCTCAGGAAGCACCGCACCTCCCATCCTGGCAGCCCGAGTTTGCGCCTCTAGGCGGAACTCGCTGTCCCAGATCATGTACTGGCTAGGGGTCAGCATCATCCTCATGACGGCTTTCCAATCATGGGGGATCCACATGGTGGTCTCGCACACCTGTTGAAGCGTGCCCCTAGTAAAACGACTTTGGAGCCCTGTTTCTGCAATTGCCTTCCGCATAGCCATGAGCAGCTTATACGGGACTGGGGAATGAACAATCTGCTGTGCGCCCGTGAGCGCGTCCATTTCCATGCGGATTGGACATATCTGTCTGAGCTCAGCTAGTTCTTCTGCTGGCAATTCCCCCTTCCTAATCTCCTCTTCAATTGTGCGCTGAAGGGGACTCTTGGTAACTCGGAGCTGTCAGAGGAGCGCCTGCGCTTCTCATGCCCTGCATTCCCTCGGTGACGTCTGCAGCTGTCACCGCGGGAAGGCTCCCTACGCTACTCTGCTGGTACTTGAATGTCGGATAGAGTGCGGTGGGCGCAGTCGGCTCGACTGGCTGGACTGATGACTTCTCTAACGGGGGTTCTTCCGCTTCTATCCGGACTGGCTCGATCTGCTCTAAGAGCCTCCTACACTTCCTCCATGTGCTGACTATCCCTCTTGGGGCCTTCGGGGGTTGCTGAATGCAGTCTCCTATCCGATCCCAGAGCTGTAGGGTTAACGTACCTACTTCTGGGTAAAGCAGGCAGTGTTCCCTAAGGTACGCCAAAAGTCTCGCTAGCTCCCTGCTGTGAAAGCGTAACTGAAATACCCTGGCCAGGATTTTGAACTCTTGCTCACGAGTTCTTTGGCTAGCGGACGGACTCTGTCCCTGAGAACAGGTCCCCATATTACCTGCGAGTGGTCCTCCGAAGTTTCCTCCTCGGGACGGGTTGACGCGTCTGGGGGCAAGGTAACTGGTCTCGGCGATGATCGTCTGGGTGGAGCTCGGAGCGTGGCCTCCTGCCACGGGCCCTCGGCGGCCTCTGCGCTGTCAGGGGCTCACAGCTGCCCTGAGCGGAACGCGTTTTTCCCTTTGGCGCAAGTCTCCCCGAAAGCCGGGAGCAAGGTGCAGGAATGCCTCTCTTGGAATGCCTCGCCGCTGGCCGTCCTTCTGACCGACTGGCTGCTGGCCAGAGTGCCGCGCTGTCCTCCGGGTGGACGGGTCGCGGTTCAAGCGTCGAACCGGACCGCGTGGTTCGCTACTCGTGAGTAGACCTCTCCTGGGCCGCTTTACTCACGAGTAAATCACGTCGGGGTCACCAGATGTAGGAATTGGGGCCACTGGGGTGGCCTTAATGCCCGGGAGGAGACTGATCAAGTGACGACACGAGGCAAAAGGAGCGAGATCAGATCAGTCCTTTATTGGAAAAAGGCAACATCATTTATAGGGAAGAAAGCGCAACGGTGGCAAAACTGTCATCGGACAGGAAAATTACCTCACCCACGTACACGGGTTAATGGGGAACTCCTCAAAGGGGAGTTGATTAACTTGGGTAAACACGGGGCAAGGAAGACCATTGTGTAGGGCTTAAGCAAGGGTAAACATGGCTTATTTGCGCCAGGGATATTCCCCGGAGCCGGGAGATTGAGTTATACACTTAATGTTTCACAGAAGTCAGCTATCTGCTTACTTGGCAGCGCCGTAGGTCAGGTCACGGTAATTGGGTGAATCAAGCCCTATATTTTATTCACCCCCCTTAATTTGGCGGCCGCAGAACCCACGGGCTGGGAGCTTCTCTCACCGCGGTGGCCTCTGGCGGGCCGTTCCATGCCCCGCAGGGCATGGGGAATCCGCAGTTAGGTTCTTGCAAAAATTGTCCGGTTTATTAACACAGCTGCGCCAACTCATCTTTAGCTCAAGACAGACTGAATATGGCCTAGCTGTACTATCCAATAAGATGGTTTTGCACTAGAGACAAGCCAGTCCATCTCACCTTATATACCTATTTCTGACGTCAGCTCACTGACCTGCCCAAACATGCCCAGCTGCTGCTAGAACATGCATGCCACCAGGGGACATGATTCATCTTAGGCGGCAGCAGGCATAGTGGTAGCTGCAACTGTTATAATTTTCCCATGTGAAAATGCATTACCCAATAACTGACCATTTGAACAGCTATAGCACACCGTAAAATATGTACGTGACAGACAAATTCTGAGTTCAAATTTGGAATCGGCACACCCAACATCATGTAAATCACATGTGTTATTCCCAGTAGCAAAATCATTGTTGTGCAGTGTAACAAGTACTGTACAGCTAAGGAATTACATTATCCAATTTGAAACCTTATCCGGTAAAAATATTTTTCAAGAATGTCTTCTTCAGGAAATATATAATTCTGTACAAGATATAATGTGCATAATTCTTATTAATATCATGAATGAAAAACATGACCAATGTTGTAAATATAACTAAATAGGAGGCACTTGCTCTTTTTGTGCCCCATGACGTTACTAACCATACAAACTAACGCTTGAAATAATGTTGCTAATCATCTCCTGTTCCCACCTGTTTAGCGTTACTCTCATGTAAGACCTAACTCTTATTTCAAGCATTAGTTTGTATGGTTAGTAACGTCATGGGGCACAAAAAGAGCAAGTGCCTCCTATTTAGTTATATTTACAACATTGGTCATGTTTTTCATTCATGATATTAATAAGAATTATCCACATTATATCTTGTACAGAATTATATATTTCCTGAAGAAGACGTTCTCGAAAAATCTTTTTACCGGATAAGATTTTGAATTGGATAATGAATTGAACTTAACAAGAATTAATTGGATAACTACAATCTTTTATACAGTGATACCTCATACAACGTCCAAACTTGGTTCCACAAATTTGGACTTTATACGGATTTGGACTTTGTATGAGGCATGCAAAATCCTAGCCGTGATGCCTCGTACAACGTCCAAATCCTTGCTGCGATGCCTCATACAACGTCGTTTCCACAGATATACATTGTACTGTAACAGCACAGACGTCAGGGCAAAGTCAAGGAAACAGACAGGAAACTGACAGAACTTTAAGAAATCATTGTCTAAAGGCTAAAAACATTACAAAAACTTATCAAACAACCTTGATTGTCCAAGAATCTGAAGAATGCTGCAAAAATCCCAGGAATGCTTCTAAAAATTCTGACGGAAAAATTAAAAAAAATCCGAAATCGCGCTCAAAACCACTCCTAAACACTCTTCACCTCGTGCAAGACCCACAAGAGCAATGCACACATGTGTCCTGCCTTTTATACTGCCCAGGCACAATGCAACCTGGGAAAACCCCAATGCCACATACAACGTCACAGCGACTTAGTATGAGGCAACTTTTTCCAAGGAATTAGGCGATGTTGTATGAATCCGATGTTGTATGAAGCGGACTTTGTATGAGGTATTACTGTATTCCCCATGGATTGGGGGACAACCTATTCTTTCTAGCCTGACTGCAAAGAGCAGGTAGAGAGGTTCAGACCTCAAAGCTTGCCCCATCAAATAAGCTCAAGGCTGCCATGTTAGTAGCTCCTCAGAAATTTAAATTTCCCAAGAGCCCCAGAAAGTACATTAGAGTCTGGCTGGCTCCTAAATGGCATAGCAAGCAACAAGAAAAATGGAACTGTTATTCTGTGGCTTAGATTTTCATCCAAGTCAGATGATCGTTGCTCATCTTGATTTTTCTCTCTTTCCATTTTGTCTCTTGAATTTGCGTCCAAGCCACAGAACGGGCACGTCTTACTGGCATCCTAAAACTTCTTGTGCAATGTCAAAAACGCGCTTCTCCAAACCACCAGTGTGCAACCTACAATGCAATCTGTATTCCAAACTGGAAAGATTTCAAAGCAACAATGTTTTCTCTGCTCAGTTTTCCTTCAGGGCTCTTTCTGGTCTCAGCTCAGTGGCTTATAAACGCCCTGACAATAAGATCCTGCGGACAACCAAGGCTGAGAAATTAAGCTTGTATTCTGCTTTTCTTTATTTAAAAAATCTATATTTTCCGTAAATTCCTGACAAATCTCTTCCATCAATCTGGCTTTCGGCTCAAGGAGGAGGAAGGAGGAAACTCACTGAATATTTATAGGAATATGTCTGGCTAAACATACATCTACGTTAATGGAGTAGTGTTGTGTCCAAGCGTTATTTATTAAAACCACTATTAGCGCCGTAAAGTCTATGGCGGAATAGCAGACCTTTTGCAAAGGCGCCAATTTCAAACAATCATCAAAATAGCTGATTCGTCAGTACAAACTTGTCGCTTCTCCGGAAGCCCGCCGAAATGTATCAACCTGTGTAACTGCTATTCTCACTGTATATAAGCTGGCCACCTTGTACATGTTCATAGCTGTCAAGTATCCCTTATTGGCCAGGAAAACCCCTTATTTTACCCTCTTTCCCACCATCATCCCTTATTAATTAGACTGCAATGCCCTATTGCCACCATTGGAGGGCAGCACAGGATGAGCATAGCTGTCAAGTATCCCATATTTGCCAGGAAATTTGCCTTATTTCTAAATCCAAAACTTGACAGGTATGCATGTTCCCCAGTCTGGTATCTCTGAGCTGAATAATAAATCACTTCTGTTTGACCCAATCCTGCTTGTCAGAATACTTCTTAAGTGCCGGACTCAACAAGTAGACCATACAGCCAGCGACTCAATGCCGAATGTTGGGTAGCAGTCAATATCCGGACTCCCTAAAGGGCAGATGAGCCCTCTTTGGGTGGGGTAATGGTCCACCTCAGTGGAGGAAATGCCACTGGAAACCATCATATTGGGCCCAGTGGCAAAATGAGTGGAGGAGGAACCATTTCATTATTCTGATTCCTAAGGGTCATGGAGGCAGAAGAGGCCATGCCAGATGGACTGGCTGTGAAGGTGCACCTTGATAATATCCTCAAGGCTATGGCAGTCCATTGCATACCTGTCAGCAGGTGAAGGCATCTGCTTGGGAATACCCTGAAGCAAATGGTGAGCCACTGCGTGAGACAGAATGCTGGACTGGATGAGCTCCTGTGGCCTCTTCCAGCAAGGCTGTTCTTATGTTCTTGGATTGGCCGAGATTTCCCTTATTTTCGTGCCGCTTCTTCCACTTCCAACCCGTTATTCAACTGGCAGTGAAAGTAGTTACTGCACATACGCATATGCGCAGAAGAGTTCTGTGCAGAAGGGTTCTGCACAGGTCCCATATTTTCCAGAGCCCGCTTGACGGGTATAGTCCATTACAGTCCAGGTGTTAAATCCTGCATGTCTCATTTCATATGTGCCACAGGAGATGGCTCCGTGATCATAGTGTGTGGGTCACTTCATGGCAAACTGGGATCCACCTTAAACAAATTCACACAAATGGCATTTTTCCTGTTTGCCATTCTTTGTGAAAATGATTTCCAGGGTGAAAGGGGGGGGGGGGGAATGTATATTCAGTATATGAGTAGCAGCTAATGACGATTTAGAGGAAGTCAAAGGATGGTTTCCACCATAAATGCAATGATTAGGAACAACCTTTTCCCCATGCCAGACACACTGAGAACAGTTGTGCATAGCCAAAAATGGTTCCAGCCAGATTTGGTCCATACCCTGCTGTTCTGCTAGGATGCAAAGCCAGCATGTGGGTCCAACGTGAGCTCTGTAGGTCCAGGAAAACTCAGAAAGTCAGCCAAGATGGGCTGGCACAAGCTTTCCTTTCCCCTGTTCCTTCCTGTGGGGAAATTATTATAGTCCCTTGGCTTAAGGCAAGTTTGAAAAGTTCCAAAACTCCCTTTGGGATGAAAGAAATCGATCAAGGGCTTTCACAACTGTCAATCTTATCAGATATCTAAAAAGGATCAGACCGCAATGCATAAATTCTTACGGCTAGGGCTGGAGAAGATAAAAATTACAGCCCAGGTGAATTTATTATTATTATTATTATTATTAGTTTGTTTGTTTGTTTGTTTGTTTGTTTGTTTGTTTGTTTGTTTGTTTGTTTGTTTGTTTGTTTGTTTGTTTGTTTGTTTGTTTGTTTGTTTGTTTGTTTGTTTGTTTGTTTGTTTGTTTGTTTGTTTGTTTGTTTGTTTGTTTGTTTGTTTGTTTGTTTGTTTGTTTGTTTGTTTGTTTGTTTGTTTGTTTGTTTGTTTGTTTGTTTGTTTGTTTGTTTGTTTGTTTGTTTGTTTGTTTGTTTGTTTGTTTGTTTGTTTGTTTGTTTGTTTGTTTGTTTGTTTGTTTGTTTGTTTGTTTGTTTGTTTGTTTGTTTGTTTGTTTGTTTGTTTGTTTGTTTGTTTGTTTGTTTGTTTGTTTGTTTGTTTGTTTGTTTGTTTGTTTGTTTGTTTGTTTGTTTGTTTGTTTGTTTGTTTGTTTGTTTGTTTGTTTGTTTGTTTGTTTGTTTGTTTGTTTGTTTGTTTGTTTGTTTGTTTGTTTGTTTGTTTGTTTGTTTGTTTGTTTGTTTGTTTGTTTGTTTGTTTGTTTGTTTGTTATCCCAACTCACTCGACACAATGTGCAACTCGAGGCAGCATACAACATAGGTATAATACAGTTACAATACAATTATACAAAGTTCAAAGCTTACAAAATTTACAAAACCAATACATATTATCTAAACAAAATTAAATATGCACTACCAAATTTGTCCTTTGTATACCTTTGCTTTGAAGGTGCAACAGCTAAAAAAAAAGAATAACCAAATGGTAGCCCATCTTTGAAAGCAATTGTGCTGGGAAATGCAGAAGGCAACAAGGGAATGAGGAAACCCAATGGATTGATTCAATAAAAGAAATCACAACTTTGACGTCATACGATCTTTGAAGAAGTACTAAGCATGGGACGCCTGGAAGCCACCAACACACGAGGTTGCTCTAAGCCAGAAACAACCAAGTAGGATGTAACAAAAAAACAATTCAGCTTTCTGAAAGCGTTAGTCCATAAAAGTTCTTCTTTCGTGTCCTGATCAAACCCTGGACTGCCAAAATGAAGCCACTCTCTTGGCTTTGCTGTTGGCCAAACCTAAGTCCTCACTGGTGCACATTAATTAAAGTTAACATATTCATACTCTCTCCTGCCAACCTAGCAGTTTGAAAGCAAGAAGTTGGAAGTAGATAAATAGGCACCACTTCGGTGGGAAGGTAAACAAGGTTCCGTGTGCTCCGGTGTCTAGTCATGCCTGCCACATGGCCACGGAAATGTCTGCAGAAGCAGACAGCGATGGCTCTTCGGCTTTGAAACAGAGATGAGCACAGAACCCTAGAGTTGGATACTACAAGGGAAACCTTTATCTTTACCTATCCATACTCTGCTACTTTAGCTTGCAACCATGCCAACACAGCATGGCTTTCTTTGAAGGGTCTACAACAGTAGTTCTCAACTTTTTAAAGCTGGGGTCACGCTCCCTCAGACAGCTTTGGGTGCAGGATGACCATTTCCCCCTTCCTCCACCTCATGGCATTTCCGGGCGTGGTAGAGGTGGTGGTGGTCCACATGAAATGGCACCATGGGTCACATCCGCCCCGTGGGCCGCATGTTGAGAATCCCTATGTAAAGCAAGAGCAATAAATTTTGACTACTATGGGTTTTTGAGTTGGAATGCCATAAAATTATCATCCAAAAACTACTGGGTAATCCAGAATGCTTTAGTAAATGCAAAAATGCAAAATCTAAACTCGCTACCAATTATGTCTTGGCACAATGATTATATTTCATTGCTCTACTAACCATTTGCCACTTTTCAGAGAACACATCTTCACAGAAATGGATTTGAACATATCAGTCATGGGTCTCTGGTCATTAATGTACAATAAATATAAACGTTGAAAGCCAGTTGTGTCCAATTCAAGGGGGCACATGAAGCCAAAAAGCCTGCAGACATTTCCGTGGTCATGTGGCCAGAATAAAGCCATTGATCACCTCCATCATCCATGATAAGGAGGAGAAGATGTTTGCTAGGGAGGTGTGGAAGCAATGTGAAACCACTCCTTGAATATCTCATAGACTTTAAAAATCTTATTGGGAGTTTCTTAAGTTGGAAGGGACTGGAGGGCAAATGTCAGAAGTTGTTGAAATTTATTGGGATCCGGGAACGCTTGCAAGGACGTCAACTTTAAAATGACAGGACGGACAAAACCACATAAGGTGTGATCTTGAAACCCAATCAAGCAAATCCTCTGCCAGCAGTCAGTTCCTAAAAGCAGAGAAGTTCCTAAAAGCAGAAAAGACCCTTTGCAGATCATATTGAAGGTCTCCATAGTCCAATGCTTCATTTATACCAGGGGTGGCCAACCTTGGTGCTCCAGATGTTCTTGAACTTCAATTCCCAGCAGCCCTGATCAGCAGGTGTGGTAACTGAAGTCCAGGAACACCTGAGCACCAAGGTTGGCCATCCTGATTTATCTAGTGGTCAAAGAGATGCAAAGACTGTGATGGCTTAGTGGTTAAGATGCTGAAGCTGACAACTGGACGTTCGGCAGTTCAAGACCCAAGTACTGCACATGACGGAGTGAGCGCCTGTCCCGATCCCAGCTCTTGCCAACCTAGCAGTTCAAAAGCAAGAAATTGCAAGTAGATAAATAGGTACCACTTCACTGGGAAGGTAAACAACATCCCGTGCACTCCGGGGGCTAATCATACCTGCCACATGCCCACGGAAACATCTGCAAATGCAGACAGCGCTGGCTCTTTGGTTATAAACAGAGATGAGCACTGAACCCTAGAGTCAGATATGACTGGCTTTCGAACAAGGGCGGCCTTTACCTTTACCAAAGAGATACAAGCTGGAAATGCCAAGTGCCATGAGCGGATCTTCCCTTGGGATGGAATTCCATTATTTAAGTCAGAAAATCCACCAAAGAAGCTCTGTCTTTTGATGGTGTCAAGACCAAGGAAGTGTCTTCTCCAAAAGACCTCAAAAAACCAGAGATGTTCATGTGGGAAGCAATTTTGAGCAATCATCTGAACCAGCCCTTCAGATCAACCTAATCTTGTTCACGCTGGACATCTTTCAGCCACAAAATTCACATTCATTTCAAGTCCTGTTGTCTCCGTTTTACTTCTGCCTCATCTACTCTCGCTAATTATCCCCAGCATGCACGCCATGCGCATTGAATTGCAAACACTTGTCCCGCTTCCTCCAAATTGCCCACTGTCATTGGCCGGCCAGAAAAATTAGGCAAAATATGTCCATTATGTTAATTAGGAATCAATTAGGAAACAGATGAAGGGCAAAGGAATGTAGCTTACCCATTAGTTCTTCTCTCAGTCTTAGGCCTGTGGTGGCGAACCTTGGCACTCCAGATGTTTTTGGACTTCAATTTGCAGAAGCCCAAGCACCCTGTGAATCCAGCCCTTGTCGCTCCCGGAAGAGGAAGGAAAATGTGTCCATAAGGAGGAAGAGTTAACTCAGAAGAGACTTAACGGTACGGGCGCGTTTTACTTCCACTTCCGGGAGCAACGAGGGCAGCGCGGGCCGGATGAATCATGGTAAATCCATTTGTGTGGATTCACAGGGTGCTTGGGATTCTGGGAATTGAAGTCCAAGAACATCTGGAGTGCCAAGGTTCGCCATCACAGGCCTACGACTATACCCATCTGCTAGGCCTATCAAATACAATGTTTGAAGAACTACCTACCAAAGTATTCCGGGGTTCAATTGACAATTTCTGGAGCATTTGAAGTATCCTGAGCAACACTAACCGGAGGAAAGTGAAGGAGCACCGCATGGCAATATTTTAATAGCAAATCTCCACAAAACTTCCTGACTTTTATATTTATCAACATTATTATTATTATTATTATTATTATTATTATTATTATTATTATTATTATTATTATTATTATTATTATTATTATTATTATTATTATTATTATTATTATTATTATTATTATTATTATTATTATTATTATTATACAAATCTACCATTTGATTCACAATCAAGGACTAGTATGCAATTAACAGTTCAAGTCCTAAGTAAATGTCGCCCTTGCCAGTCATATCCGACTCTAGGGCTCAGTGCTCATCTCAGTTTAATAGCCAAAGAGCCAGTGCTGTCCACGTCTGCAGCCATTTTCATGGACATGTGGCCGATGTTGCCATAATCAGTTTCATAAACCTGAGCAAGATGTTGTAAACAAGCCTACATTGAAAAGACATGTGTGAGTTTGCGGAGACCTCGCAACACAAATTTCCTCATCACTGTTTCTTCAGAGGTCACGGTCTCCCTTGCCCAAAAGCCAGTTGTGTCTGACTCTAGGGGGTGCTACAATCTCCATTTACAGCCAAAGAGGCAGCGGTTCATGCATCTGCAGGCATTCCATGGTCATGTAGTAGCAGTGGTGGGATTCAAATTTTTTACTACCTACTCTGTGGGAGTGGCATGGTGGGCTTGGCCAGGGGGAAAACCCTGCATTGCACCCGAATTAGGACTACTTTATTTCAAAACTTGGATGGGCGGAAGGGCCAGCCAGAATTTCTGCTACTGGTTCTGGTAAACTGGTGCAAACCTGCTGAAGCCCACCACTGTGTACTAGGCATGTGGGCTGGAGTAGATGGACATGTGGCTTTCAGAGTAGGGTTTTTTCCACTAGGTGCCCCTGACACCAATTCATCTGGCCCACACCACCCTCGGCGACCCTGGACATGGTAGTAAAACACACCCATCTCTGTCCCAGCTCCTGCCAACCATGCCATTCAAAAGCAAGAAATTGCAAGTAGAGAAATAGGGACCACTTTGGTGGGAAGGTAATCAGCATCCCGTGCACTCCGGTATCTAGTCATGCCTGCCACATGGCCACGGAAACGTCTGCAGAAGCAGACAGCACTGACTCTTCGGCTATGAAACAGAAATGGGCACTGAACCCTAGAGTCGGATACGACTGGCTGTCGAGCAAGGGTGACCTTCCCACCAAAGCGGTCCCTATTTATCTACTTGCAATGTCTTGCTTTCGAACTGCTCGGTTGGCAGGAGCTGGGACAAAGACGGGATTTCATTCCGTCCTGCAGTATTTGGGAATCGAACTGCTGACCTTCCGTCTCCCAGTCAGCATCTTAGCCACTTGAGCCACTGCAGTCCCTTTAGCATCATAAGGTAAAAGGTAAAGGTGTCCCTTGCTTGAAAGCCAGTAGTATCCGACTCTAGGGTTCAGTGCTCATTTCTGTTTCATAGCCGAAGAGCCAGTGCTGTCTGCTTCTGCAGACATTTCCGTGGTCATGTGGCAGGCATGACTAGACACGGTATTTTCTCTCACAAGGTCATCAACCCACCAGAGAACTGCTCACACTGGATTGTACCACAAGCCGTCCATAACCTCTTTCATTTTATCCTTCTGATAACTCACACCTCAACAAGTTACTCCTTTGCTTACAGATTCCCTCATTCATTTTGCCTGGAGTTGCTGGAAGCTGCAGTAACTTTTCTGGTCACTGCAGACTACCCTGGAAAGCAGAATAAAGAGTCCAGTTATCCCAGTTCAACATACTAAGAGTCTAATCCAGTGGTTCCCATCATGGGTCCCATGCCCCACAGGGAGGCTTCAATTCCCAGAAGCCTAAGTCAATACATTGGCTGGTCAGTGCTTTGGGAGAATTAACCGAGGCTTCTGGGAATTGAAGTCCAAGAACCAAAGGTCGGGAGGTGAAAGCTCAAGGTCGCTCTTGCTCAAAAGCCAGTCGTATCCGACTCTAGGGTTCAGCGCTCATCTCTGTTTATAGCCAAAGAGCCAGCGCTGTTTGTGTCTGCAGATGTTTCCGTGGACATGTGGCAGGCATGACTAAACACCAGAGCGCATGGAATACTGTTTACCTTCCCACCGAAGTGGTCCCTATTTATCTACTCGCAATTTCTTGCTTTCGAACGCTATGTTGGCAGGAGCTGCGAGAGAGACAGGAGCTCACTCCGTCATGCAGCACTCAGGTCTTGAACTGCTGACCTGCCGACCTTCCAGTCATCAAGTTCAGCATCTTAACCACTAAGCCACCCTTGTTTAATTAACCCCAGGGGGGAGGATTTGACCTCAGTTCTCTCCTAATCTGAGTCCCCACATGCTGACCACTAGACCTCATGCCCGGTGTGCAAGCAAGCCAAAAATAGTCCAGGGCCAGAGATCTATCCATGCTGCTCCTAAACAGAATAACAGATTGCAGTTTCAGGCACTTTGGATCAATGAAGATGCTGTTAACATCCCTCATCGGGCAGAAACCAATTCATGCTGGAAGCACTTCCCAGCCAAACAAGTACCGCAGAAAGAAACTGGGGCCACTTACCAGCACTCAGCTCTGAACCTGCCGTGTTGTATCCAGCGTGTCCCAGGTAGCAGGAGTAGCAGTTCCTCCAAAGGTAACGGTAGTGAAGAGAAGAGGTTAGGGAGATGCTATGGATAAGGATGATGCCCAAAACCAACAGCCCAGAATGGTTCGCCTGTTCCCGTCCCATCGTGCTAAAGCCTTCCCAAATTTATTTAAGGGTGGGGGGAATAAACAGGGGAGGAGCAGACAAGAGAAGGAAAGGAAATCCAGGTCCAGCTCGATGCAGGGGACGGAGAATGGTTAAGCAGCCCAGTTTGACCGGCGTGCGTGAGAAGCATTAAAGAGGCAAACCCAACTGCCACCAACCCTCGCTTCTTGGCACTTCGCTGTGGTTTTGAGATCAAGGCTCACAGACAGCCCCATTCAGCAAGGATGAGCGTGCCATTGTGAAACACCGCGCATTGCAAGCACCAGGAGGTTCGCTGGAGACAAAAAAACTTTGCACAAAACCTTCCCCCTGACACACATCCAACTCAACTTTCAAATCCACCCCCTGCAGGTGTGTGTGTGTGTGTGTGTGTGTGTGTGTGTGTGTGATATGGAAGCTGAACGTTCGCCGTGCACACCTACTCATTCGCTCCTGGTCGCACACATGAACAATCACACGCACGGACCAAAAGAATCCAAGCCGTTCAGACTCCGGGGCATTATTGAATTCTTGGCCTCAAGCCAATGGGATTCTAAAATTGGCCATGTAAACAATGAACGCAACCAGGAAAGTCGGGGAAGGAGAAGGGTGTTAAATGAACTCCACATTTTGGAAGAAATTCTGCTCGGATGCTTCTAAGTGCAATAGTCCAAAATATTATTTTTTAAAAAAAATAAGATCGCCCTTTCCTCTTCCCTTCTACACACAGAAAGAGACAAAAGGCAAACATTTTGCCTTTGAAGGCAGAAAAAAATTAAATAACATTCCCCAGTTGGATCATACCTGTCAACCACGGCTCTGGCCAACGGTTCTGCGCAGGTTGTGTTCTACGCATGCGTAGAAGGGTTTTACGCTTGCGTAGCCCCCTTCTATGCATACGTGGCCTCCTACGCATGCGTAGAAGGGTTCTACGCAAGTGTAAAACCCTTCTACGCATGCGTAGAATGCAACCTGCATAGAAGGGCTGTGCAGTACCTCCTTGCCCCCACTGCCAAATTCTGGGGTTTCGGCAGCGCAGGGTGGGAAAAGGCGCAAATCGGCGCCGAAAATTGGGAAATCCCGGCCAATCCGGGATACTTGACAGGTATGAGTTGGATGCATCTTCCGGAATATGGATACAGTAAAACCCTGACTTACAAATGCCTTGAGTTACATACAATTCGACTTACATAATGATTTTGTGCTAAAACTATGTCCCAATTTACACAGTTTCCTATGGGTTTGCTTCAAGTTACGTAAAAAGTCATTTCCCGATGGATTTGCTTTGATTTACATAAAAAAATATTTTTCCCTATGGGTTTTGTTTTGAGTTACAAAAAAAAATCGATTTAAGCAAAAGCCTACGGAACAGACTTTTTTTTGTAAGTAGTGGTCATAAGGATCTTGCTCATGAGTCTCTTTTTGCGGATCTTTTGGATATGGTGATTGAGTATATATGATGTTTGTGTATTGTATTTTTTTGCTTCTGCTGTTGTGTCAGATATCTTGATTGTATTAAATTATATTACATTGTGATGTATTTTTTGAATTTTGTGCTACTGTATTTCTATTTGATTGTGGTATTTCTATTGTATTGTAGTATTTATTTTGTTGTTGAGCTGCCCTGAGTTGGCACAAGCAGAGTAAGGTTTCCCTTGCTCGAAAGCCAGTCGTATACTTTCAATGCCGAAGAGCCAGCGCTGTCTGCTTCTGCAGACGTTTCCGTGGTCATGTTGCAGGCATGACTAGAAACCAGAGTGCATGGAACGCTGTTTCCTTCCCACCAAAGTGGTCCCTATTTATCTACTTGCAATTTCTTGCTTTCCAACTGCTAGGTTGGCAGGAACTAGGACAGACACTGGAGCTCATTCCGTCCTGCAGTACTTGTGTAGGGCGGGATATAAATAAAATCTAATCTAACCTTTTACTGTATTTTTCTTTAATAATCAAGTAACGCGTTTGTTGTTTCAATGCTGATTTCTGGCCATTTGATAGGAATCCATTGATTTTTTCAGCCGGTGGGGTATGGAAAGTGGATATGAAATGGATGGCTTCCTATAATCCCAAAAACTAAGAACAATGTGGTTTACTTTTCTGAGCACTGATGATTGTGTAGCCAAAGTGAGACCATTCATGCAGAAGAAGCTAGTTAAATGTTATTTTCTGGCGGAAAGAAGGGAGGTAGACACAGAAGGCAGAGAGACACAACAGAATAACCAGGCATGCTTAAGTTCAGAGAAATGGCCATACTTCATGGCAAGTATAGAAAAACTCAATATAAGGAGCTATTGCTTGTTAAGAATCTGTGCCTCACAGATTGTTGTCAGGGGAAGTACAGCCCACTTTCAACATAAAGTGGATCCCTACTCCTACTCCTCTTTCTTTTGCATCCAGAACAAACTTTGAACTGCCAAAAAGAAGACACCTTTTTTGGCTTGGCTGTTGGCCAAAACTAAATCCTCATGGTTTTGGGTAGTAGTTGACAGACCACCAAATGAGCCAGATTCTGTATCTCTCCACATTCACACAGAACGTTGTTGTCCACCAGCAGTCCCCACTTGAGCATGTTGGTCTTGCATTTAGGGATTTCAACCGTTAGCCTATTCAGGGTCCTCCAAGTGACGTTGGGGAGGTTGAATTCCTCAGCTATATTCTCCTTTAATGTTGTTCCTTGTCCAGTGAGCGCCTTCCTCCATCTTCTAATTTGGTTTTGCTCTTGTGTACCTTCAAGAATATTTCTTCTTGCCATAAAGCTCTTCCTGGATCTGAGCCGGCGGACGTGAGGCTCATCTCCATTCAGAGGATGTTGAGGGTCCTTCTCTTGCTTAGTTCTCTTGGCGTCCACTGATACTTCTCTCCTGATCTTAGGTAGAACCATACCAACAAGAGGATATATTTTCTCAAGTAGTGTATCCATACTCCTTCTCTGTCATCTGAATGACCCAGAGGACCTCTGCTTTCTCTAGATTATGTATCAGTTTATTCACCCACATCCAGTCCATTACAGACACTGATCTAGAACCAAAATAGCTTCATAGGATTTAGATGAAAATGTGAGACAGCATACACTGAACCCCAAAACGCAGGGCAACCTCTCCTATATGTTGCACAGAGATGTTCAATTGTGTGGGGGACAAAACTGAGGGACCCCACAAGCCAATGACCAGGAGGCCAAACAGGAGTCCTCCAAGGAGGACTAGAGCCATCATAAAACAGTGTCTGCAAGTCCCATCTCAGAGAGATGTTCCAGAAGAATATCATGGTTGGGGATATTGAAGCTGCTGTGATGTCCAGTAGAACCAACAAAAACATACTGATGACAGCTGAGGCAGCTAAGGACCATTATCAGCTGCTAGTTTTGACCTGCCTCTTCCCCAGCATCTGCCACTTGAAGTAGCAAGGGTAGAGCTGGCCCTGTCAACTAAGTCCTTCTTTCCATTCCTCTGGAAGACCATGAGTTCTAGGATGGCGAAACACAGAGTTCTCCAAAATTGCAGAAGTCTCTCAACTTTGCTTCCTAGGGAACTGGCTTTGGACTGGTGCCCTCCCTGCTTATAGGGCCAAAAGGAATTCTAATTATCTTTCTGAATTCTTTCCTCTTCTCTTGACAAGAAGTGGCATGCTCAGTTCTTGGCAAGGCCAGATCATCTACCCTAAACAATGTCAACAAACACGTAAACTGTGTAAATCTAACCCTTCACCCACACAGTCTTTAGGGTGAGGCATCATCCATAGCAGGGAGGAAGGTGTACTGCCAAGACGGATGTCTCGTACACTTCCCAAAGCACCCTATCCATTCCACGCAGATCATTGGAAAAGGTGATCCATCAAAGCTTCCAGGGTGCCATGGTACAACATCAAATTTTGGCAAGAAAGCTCTCACTCCTGCAACAAGTCAGCCAACAAATTTGGAAATGTATAAGTCTTGTTGCAACCTGCCTTTGGAATGAATGTCTCAATGGAATGATAGGATTCATCAAACGTTCGTCCCTCCCGCTTCAATATCACCAACACAAAAGAAACTCTTGATAAAATTATTTTTAATTGGTTGATCTTCTTCTTTTACCCCATTGGATGTCAAGGGAGATACAAGGTTCTTGCTCTGGCACTTCTAGCAGCCTCAACAAGTGTTATTTAATTTTCTTGTAATATTTCTTGGATGTTCTCTCTCAACCTTCCTATGCGTCTGCCTTGTGGTCTTTCTCCTTCTCCCGCTTTCACAAATGCCTTGTATGACATGGAATTCCAAGACATTCGCTACAAATGGACAAAACCACTTTATTTGTTGTCTCCGTATATAGTTTAAGATTGGTTCTATTCCAATTATTTCTCTTTTAATCTCATTCCTGATTCCATCCCTTCTAGTCACTCTGGCAGCCTTCCTCAGGCATCTCATTGATTGATTGGTAGCAATTGATTGCAAGCCCAAAGTTAAAGGAACCCCCTCCCCCATAACTCTGTGGAATTGTGCTTTATTTGCAATTTTATACA
The DNA here is from genome assembly GCA_035047305.1 of Bradypodion pumilum. NCBI lineage: Eukaryota > Metazoa > Chordata > Lepidosauria > Squamata > Chamaeleonidae > Bradypodion > Bradypodion pumilum. The sequence continues at coordinate 7,757,833 of JAWDJD010000016.1, read as the reverse complement.
TTAAACAGCCCGTTCTTGCACATTCCTTGCTCTCTAAATGTACTGACTACATTGACTGACAAAACATGGAATTACTCTATGGAAGTCATCAGGAAACCTATAGCCTGAACATAAAGCCAACAAATAATAATAATTTTGTGTCAGAAATTATTTTGGGTTGAAAGGATTTTTGCTGGAGAAACTCCGCTCAGGGGACGCCCGAATGAGGCTCCTTTCATGTCCCCAAGATCTTTCCCCACCAAAGTGGTCCCTATTTATCTGCTTGCAATTTCTTGATTTCGAACTGCTAGGTTGGCAGGAGCTGGGACAGAGATGGAGCTCACTCCGTCATGCAGTACCAGGGTCTCCAACTGCCGACTTGCCGGCCTTCCAGCTAACAAGGTGAGCTTCTTAACCATTGAGCCAACACAGCTCGTTGGACAAGGAACAACACTAGAGGAGGATATGGCTGAGGAGTTCGACCTCCCCTACATCACTTGGAGGACCCTGAATAGGCTGAGGGTTGGAGTGCCTAAATGTAAGACCCAACATACTCAAGTGGTGGCTGCTGGTGGACAACAACATGTTGTGTGAATGTGGAGATACATAGAATCTGGCTCATTTGCTGGTACACCAGTTACTACTGGAAACATGTACTATGCTGATGAAGACTTAATTTTGGCCAATGACAAATCCAAGAAGGTAGATTCATTTTGCCAGACCTGGACACGAAAGAAGACCAGAGTTTCCAAAACCTTTAGTCCACAAAATCTAGCAGAAACCAGCTCACCATCTCTGAAGAAGGCAATATTCCACACCTCTCTTGGCCATTAACGTTCTGCATGTACAAGAACCCATGTTTCCACACACATGGATGGACTGATGAAATACCACCATGCTGCAGCCAGTTTACAACCCAGTGAATTAACAACCTCCAAAAGGCCCTCTCATTCACAGGTCTTGCAAACTAAAATCTGTATTTTCCATTGTCGAATCTATCCACAAAAAAGCTTCACAGCCAACTTGGGAATTTAACCAGCTAGCATTCCCCCCTAAATAACTAGTTCTCCAAAACCACATTTTCTATTATTAAACCTTTAACAGCCCTCTTCTCAGATTTCAGATATTTATTTGAGGTAAGACCTTTTTTTTTCTTGTCCTGCTTGTCAAAAGACTTTTCCACCTGGCTACCAGATTTTAAGGCAAAACCTGATTCTTTTAGAAACTAAATTTCCACAGTCTGCCAGCCATAAATAACAACAACAATAATAAAAGCTCGCAGTTGGCAGGCATGGCAAAACTGGCAATAAAATCAGATTCCTTGGAAGGCAAGACAAAACTGGAAAGTACTCTCAAGTCCTGTCTGGAAGCTGTGACATCTAATAAACTATAAATTATGGGGGAATTAAATTGCAAATTAAAAAAGTAGGCATTCCACGACCAGGTGCCAGAGTAGGGAATGCTCTACTCCACCCCATCTCCAATGAGATGTATGGGAAGAAGGGGCAGAGTTGGTGTTTATGAAAGATCTTGGGTTCATAACCACTGAAGTAGGTGGTTTTCAAGTATTATGGGACCAGGGCTTCTTGGAGCAGGAATGCGCAAGCTCTAGGGCTTGTGAGACAAAGGCATGACCCCATCCTCTTGGTGGGCCATACAGAGGAGACCATTCTCAACCATTATCTTAAAGTAAACAAGTAGTATTCATGTAGGACTTTCTGATTTAGTTTCATTTTTTTAATTGTAGGGAGGTAGAATGTTTGAAGGCTTTGACAGACATTTGATCTGTGGCTAGAAATAGGTAAAAGTAAAGATCGCCATTGCTTGAAAGCCAGTCATATCTGACTCTAGGGATTCGGTGCTCATCTTCATTTACAAAGAGCCAGCACTGTCTCCATCTGAAGACATGGCCATGTGACAAGCCTGACTAAAATCCAAAGTGCAAGGAATGCTGTTACCGTTCTTGCCAAAGCAGTACCTGCTTATCTACTTCCAATTTCTTGCTTTCGAACTGCTCGGTTGGCAGGAGCTGCGACAGATGACAGGAGCTGACTCCGTCATGCAGCACTCGCATCTTGAATGGCTGGCCTGCCGACCTTCTAAGCCGTCAAGTTCAGCGTCTTAACCACTAAGCCAATGTAGTCCCATTCTCTAGAAAATACAATACTGTAATTCAGGGAAACATGGAAGACAACAGGAGAAGAGGAAGACCCAAGATGAGATGAAGTGACTTTCAAAAGCCATGTTCCCCAACCTTTGGTTTTTGGACTTCAATTCCTAGAAGCCTACGTCAAATCCCCAAAGCACTGATCAGCCAATGGACTGATTTAGGCTTCTGGGAACTGAAGTCCCCCTGTGGGGTGCATGCCCCACATTGGGAACCACTGCCCTAAAGCATACCTGTCAAGTTTTGGATTTGGAAATAAGGGAAATTTCCTGGCAAATAAGGGATACTTGACAGCTATGCTTATCCTGTGCTGCCCTCCAATGTCGGCAATAGGGCATTGCAGTCTAATTAATAAGGGATGACAGCGGGAAAGAGGGTAAAATATAGGGTTTTCCCAGCCAATAAGGAATACTTGACAGCTATGCTTATCCTGTGCTGCCCTCCAATGTCGGCAATAGGACATTGCAGTCTAATTAATAAGGGATGACAGCGGGAAAGAGGGTAAAATATAGGGTTTTCCCAGCCAATAAGGAATACTTGACAGCTATGCTTATCCTGTGCTGCCCTCCAATGGCGGCAATAGGGCATTGCAGTCTAATTAATAAGGGATGACGGCGGGAAAGAGGGTAAAATAAGGGGTTCTCCCAGCCAATAAGGGATACTTGACAGCTATGCCCTAAAGTAAGCCACAGACTTGAGCTTGCAAGAGCTGAACACAGCTGGTGAGGACAAGACATTTTGGAAATTGCTTATTCACGGGGTCGCCACAAGTCAGAGGTGTCTTGACGGCACATAGCACACAAATGCACACACAGAGAAGAGGCACAAGCTAAGGCTTAACTCTCTTTGATTAATGCTACCTGTTGAAAGGCACAAGATTATCCCTCCCACTAGAAGAGAGAAATGTTCCATTATGGTGTTGTTGCTGGTGGGGAAAATTATCAAGGAATAATGAGACTTTTTTAAAAGAATGATAAGATTCAGGTCAGATCCTACTTGGATATGCACCGGCTCTAAATAGAAGTGCCGGCAGAGAAATGTTCTGCCTCGTTGCATCTTGAAACCCATTCATTTATTCTCAGGGCTTTCCTGTGGAATCTGTCACCAGATCATCCAAAGCATGAATGGCTCGATTCAGGAAGGAGGGTCGGTTTTACATTTCAGGAAGGGGATTTATCTCGGCATCAGCTGCAGTTGCAGCTAAAGTGGAAACCTGGGGGTGGGGGTGGGGGGCAAACCTGGAAGGAAATCGAGGCCACTCCAGTGAAGAGAATTGAGGTGACACATGCCCAGCTTTGAGGGACATAGCCAATGATGACTCATCCCTATGGCTACCTGAGATGAACCATTCCTGCCTTTCTCCTTGGCATAGGTAGACAACCGTTTGCTCTCCATCTCTCCCTCTCTGTGTGTGCATGTGTGTGTGTGTGTGTGTGTGAGAGAGAGAGAGAGAGAGAGAGAGAGAGAGAGAGAGAGAGAGAGAAGGTGTTAACATAAGAACATAACATAAGAACAGCCTTGCTGGAACAGGCCACAGCCCATCTGGTCCAGCATTCTGTCTCACACAGTGGCTCACCATTTCCTTCAGGGTATTCCCAAGGAGATGCCTTCACCTGCTTAGGATTCCCTGGAAATGGCATTGAGAGATATCCTGCCTATCTCTCCAACCAGGCAGAGGTTGTCCTTAGGTATCCATAATTATAGCCATTGACATCCTTGTCCTCCATGAACTTGTCTAATCCTTTCTTAAAGCTGTCAAGACTGACAGCTGTCACCACTTCTTCTGGCAGGGAGTTCCATAGACCAGTAATCCTCTGGGTGAAAAGTACTTTCTCTTATTTGTTTGAGAACTAGTACCCAAAAGTTTCATCGAGTGTCCCCTAGTTCTAGTGTTGTGCGATAGGGAAAACAGTTTTTCCTTATCTACTTTGTCCACACCGTGCATGATTTTATAAACTTCAATCAGGTCACCTCTTAGACGCCGTCATTCAAGAGTGAAAAGGCCCAACCGTTGCAGCCTCAGATGGTAAGGAAGGCATTCCAGTCCCCTAATCCTTCTGGTTGCCTTCCTCTGCACTTTTTCCAGCTCCATAATATCCTTCTGGAGGTATGGCGACCAGAACTGTACACAGTATTTCAGATGGGGCCTCGCCATAGATTTATAAAGAGGCAAGATGACACTTGCTGACTTATTTTCTATACCCTTCCTAATGATCCCTAACATTGAGTTTGCTTTTTTCACACTGGGTTGACACCTTCATTGAGCTCTCGTCCACCAGGACACCAAGGTCCCTTTCCTGGTTTGTCGCAGAGAGTTCAGACCCCATCAGTTTATAAATGTAATTGGGGTTTTTTGCCCCAACATGCATCACTCTGCACTTACTAATGTTGAAGCTCATTTGCCACTGTTTTGCCCACTCCCCCAGTATCAAGAGATCCCTCTGGAGCTCCTCACAATCTCTCACAGTTTTCACTACCCTGTATAATTTAGTGTCGTCAGCAAATTTGGCTACCTTGCTTTTTACTCCTACCTCTAGATCATTTATGAAGAGGTTGAAAAGCAGGGGTCCCAGTACTGAACCTTGGGGGACCCCACTCTTTACTTCCCTCCACTTGGAGAAGTGTCCATTTAGTGCTACCCTCTGTTTCCTGTCCCTTAGCCAGTTGCTGATCCAGGACAAGACCTGTCCCTTTATTCCATGACTGGTAAGTTTATTCAAGAGCCTTTGGTGTGGGACCTTGTCAAAAGCCTTCTGAAAGTCCAGATAAACAATGTCAACTGGATCCCCCTTATCCACATGCTTGTTGACACTCTCAAAAAATTCCAACAGATTAGTGAGGCATGATTTGCCCTTGCAAAAGCCATGTTGGCTCTCCTTTAGCAGCGCCTTCTCTTCTATGTGCCTATTAATTCTATCTTTTAGGATGGTTTCCATCACTTTACCTGGGACACATGTCAAACTGACAGGTCGGTAATATTCCTGGATCACCCCTGGATCCTTTTTTGAAAATTGGTGTTACATTCGCTACCTTCCAGTCATCAGGCACAAAGCCTGATTTGAGGGAAAGATTATATATTTTGGCTAGGAGATCAGCAATTTCATCTTTAAGTTCCCTGAGAACTCGTGGATGGATGCCATCTGGTCCTGGTGATTTGTTAGTGTTTAGTCTAACAAGACATGCATGCAAGGACCTCCTCCCTGGTTATTTCTATCTGGCTTAATTCTTCGGTTTCCCTCCCTACGAAGATAGGCTCTGTTTTGGGCATGTGGTCTCTGTCTTCTTCAGTGAATACTGAAGCAAAGAATTCATTGAGTCTCTCTGCAATCTCTGTTTCCTCTTTAATAACCCCTTGCCTTCCCTTGCCTTCCAGTGTTGCCATTTATGATCCTCACATTCATCTATTATTTTCATAGAATCATAGAACGACTGGGTTGGAAAGGGCCTGTGAGGCCATTGAGTCCAACCCATGGCTTCAGGAGCTGCACTGGTTACCGGTGTGCCTCCAGGTGCAATTCAAGGTGCTGGCAAATGACCTTTAAAGCCCTACATGGTAGTGGGCCAGGATACCTAAGAGACCGCATCACCCTGAGAACATCTGTCTGCCCCACCAGAGCAGACCGGAGAGGCTCTCTCATTGTGCCATCCGCTAGAGAGGCTCATCTCTCTAGCACTAGAAAGAGGGGCTTCTCAGTGTCTGCTCCGGCCCTTTGGACAGAGTCGCTGTCCTTCAGGAAAGGGCTAAAAACCTGGCTGGCAAAGCAGGTGTGGGGCACCAGCGATGGGGTGATCCCTGTCTGCTGGCTGGCTTAGTAAGAACACTCTATCCCTCTTTTAATCTCTTTTAATCTGTAGGGGTTGGAGTAATTTTGGGTGGCAGTTTTAATGGGGTTTTTATTGGTTTTTAAAATGTGACTGCAGTGGCTCAAGTGGCTAAGATGCTGACTGGTAGAAGCGGTGGAAGATCAGCACTTCGATTCCCGAGTACTGCAGGACGGACGGAATGAGCGCCCGTCTTTGTCTCAGCTCCTGCCAACCTAGCAGTTCGACAGCAAGACATTGCAAGTAGATAGATAGGGACCCGGTCGGTGGGAAGGTAAATAGTGTTCCGTGCACTCCGGTGTCTAGTCATGCCTGCCACATGACCACGGAAATGACTGCAGAGGCAGACAGCACTGGCTCTTCGGCTTTGAAACAGAGATGAGCACTGAACCCTAGAGTCGGATACAACTGGCTTTTGAGCAAGGGAAACATTTACCTTTACCAAAATGTAATTGGTTTTATTTTCTGTGAGCCGCTTAGTCTTCAGAGTTTGACGGCAATATAAATCAGTCCATTATTATGTGTCTTGCACTCTGGGATGATCGAGAATAAATCCTGCCTCTCCTATTTATTGTTACCTTTCAGGTACAGTGGTACCTCATACAACGATTTTAATCCATTCCACAGGGCTCGTTGTTGTATGAAACAATTGCTATATGATGCATGTATCATATAGCGATTTTCCCTATGGGATGCATCGTACAACGATTGTTTTTGCTAAGTGGTTATTCCCATTGAAAAATTGTTGTATGGATTTTTTTCATAGGGAAAATTGTTATGCAGGACACCATTTCCCCCCAAAACCTAATTGTTATGAGATTTCATTGCTATACAGGGCGATTGTTGTATGAAGTTCCACTGTATTTGAAAAGTGCAACCTGATGGCAACCTAATGGCAACCTAACCACCCCCAGCCGGGGGATGAAGAGGAGGAGGAGAGCCGGGCGAGCTGCAAAAGGGCCAGCCGCTGCCGCCGGGCAGCCACCCCCAGCTGGGGGGTGAAGAGGAGGAGGAGAGCTGGGCGAGCAGGGAAGAGGCCAGGAGAAGACCAACTGACAGAAGGGAAGAGGGCAGAGGAGGAAGAGCAGGGGGCGAGACTCAGAGTCCCAGGCAAAGGATAAGTAGCTGATATGCAAATGTAGAAGACTTAATATAGCAACTGACATAGAGACTTTATACTGACTAAACATAGAAACTGACATAGAGACTGTTTTAAAGTGTGATAATATGCATGATAATATGTTGTCTTAAATGTTTTAAACTTTTAAAAACTGTGATAAAATGTATGAGGAGAGAAAAATGGCGTAGACACCGGCAAACCACGCCACAAATCTTGCCAAGAGAACCCTATTGACCAAAACAAAAGGCAAAACAAAAGGGCAGGCTAGGTGATACAGGATGCTTAACACCACAGAGTGGAGGAAGGGGAGGGACAGGAAAGGGGGAGGGAAAATGCAATGTTGTAAGGAGCAATACTGCATTTTGTTGTTGTTGTTCAGTCGCTGTTGTGTCCTAATAGTGTAACCTTTTACATGTGATATCAATGTATCTGAACCAATGTAACCTTGCCAATGAGTAACAATGTAACCTTCAGCTGTATCATATAAACCCTGTAATAGGACGCGAGCTAATGACCACCAGCTGGCAGCAGCGAGCGTCCAGGCTCTCTTGGTTCAAACCCATCAAAGACCGCAGCGCGGGAAGCTTCCCGCCGCTACCTACACCTGGACAAGAAGGGCGTGACCAACCATGACATCACGCGGACCAGTAGCCAACGGGCTACCGTGGAGCCACATTCAAATATGTTCCTACCGTATATATAGAGCTGTTCGTCCGCCATTACCTCATGTTCCCTCTGTCCACCATGCAATAAACCTGAGTTAACCCAGCCTTTGGCTGTGCCTTGTGTCTTGACTCTCATACACCAAATTGGCGACGAAGGTGGGATAATGGATCCCCACGGAGCCAGGACACAGAGCGGGTTCAACATCACCAAACCGCAAGACTGGGAGCTTTTTGAGATGGACTTCCAGGCGGCACTGGTGGAGCTCAAAGTCAAGGAAGACGATGAGGAAAGGAAGAGGGCCATCCTCACCTGCATGCTTGGGATGGAAACCAAGCGGACGCTGGTGGGCATCCTTGCACCGAAGAAGATGAGCGATTTCAAAGCCGGTGACATCATGAAAATGCTGCGTGAGCGTTTCCGGCCCTCGAGGGCAATGTTTCCCGCTCGGAGTGCGTTTTGGAGGCGAGTTCAAGCGCCGGACGAGTTGGTAGAAGCCTTCGTAACGGCTATGAGGGTAGCCGCCGCCCCCTGCAAATGGGACCACATCCTAGAGATGGCCCTCAGGGACGGAGTGCTGTGTGGCCTGAAGGACAAGGAAGTACAGCGCAGCTTGATGAACAAGGAGCCACCACCCACACTGGAAGAGGTTGTAGAGGCCGCGGAAGCCGCGGAATCCACGAATGCTGGAGTAGACGAGATGCACAAGTGGCGTGAGTGGCGTCCGAGGGCCGGCAAAGCGGAAAACTCGTCGCACGGGAAGTCCGGTCAGTCGGTGCATGCAACCCGACCGACCTCGAAATCGTCTTCAGAAAGCAGTGATGGCGAGGAGGTCCAGAAGGTCCGGAGAGGCGGGCGCCGCTGCGATGGTTGCGGAGCGGCCCATGAGCGCGTGAAGTGCCCATTCAGGAAAGCCGAGTGTTTCAACTGTGGACGTCGGGGGCACATCGCCAAGGCGTGCAGGAAATGGAAAGAGGGCCGGAGACAGTCGCAAGACCGTTCAGCCAGACCGGACCGTCCAGCGAGGCCCAAAGATGGCGCCCGGGCCACGAGGAAGCAGGACGGCATGGGCCGCATCTCGGACGACAGCGAGGGCGACGCTCCTGTGTTCAACGTGTCTGCGGGACAGCCCCATTACTTTGTTGAGGTACTAGTACAAGGGACCCCTATTAGGATGGAAGTTGACTCGGGGTCCTCCTATTCCATAATCCCCCAGAGAGAGTTCTTGAAACTCGACCCCCACGTGCGGCCCAAACTTAAAGCGTTGAGGGCCACACTACGGGACGTTCAGGGGAACAGCATTCCAGTGTTGGGGGTCGGAACGTTCCGGGTTCGCTTTAAGAGACATTCTGCGGAACTTCCCCTAGTGGTGCTAAAGGGGGGGAGTTGTAGCCTCCTCGGAACACAGTGGTTTCAGCCCTTAGGCCTGTTCATAGGGGGGGTGCATGCAGTAGGCGAGGACCCAATACAAGCAGTGTGTGACGCACACCCCGCCGTTTTTAAAAGTGGACTGGGAAAGTTCAAGGGACCCCCTGTAGCCTTCGACTTAGACCCGGAGGTCCGCCCGATAAGACTTAAACCGCGCAGGGTACCGTTCGCGCTTAAGGACAAAATAGAGGCGGAACTGGACAAACTGGTGGGTCAAGGAATTCTCGTTCCTGTGGATTCCGCGGAGTGGGAGACTCCAATTGTAACAGCACTGAAGGCTAACGGGGAGGTGCGCATTTGCGCTGATTATAAGTGTACCATTAATAAGGCAATCCGCCCTAATGCATACCCGGTGCCGGTGGTCAGCCACCTTCTGGCCAGGCTAAATGGGGGAAAGTGTTTCGCTAAACTCGATTTAGCACAGGCCTACCAGCAACTCCCGGTAACCCCCGCCACAGCGGCGGCACAAACAATAGTCACACATAAGGGGGCGTTCCAGGTGTCGAGGTTACAGTTCGGCGTGAACTCGGCACCTGGCATTTTTCAATCGCTAGTGGAACGCCTCCTGAAGGGGTTAGAGGGGGTGTTGCCATATTTTGATGACGTGTTGATAACGGGGGGGAGTAAGGCCGAGCTGGCCCACAGATTGGATAAGGTCCTGGCCGTGTTCGAGAAAGCGGGACTGCGACTGAGAAAAGACAAATGTGTATTTTTCGAAACAGAGGTTGAATTTTTAGGGTTCCGTGTCACGCCCGAGGGAATTAGGCCGTCCAAATCTAAGGTAGCCGCCATCAAGAAAGCCCCTCGCCCCACTTCCAAAACCGAGCTTCAGTCCTTTCTGGGGCTTCTCAATTTCTACCATACCTTCCTTCCACGGAAGGCGTCGGTTGCCGAGCCGCTCCATCGGCTACTTAAAAAAGAGGAAAAATGGCTGTGGGGTGACGAACAAGAAAGAGCGTTCACAGAGTTAAAGCAACTCCTCACATCCGAGGCAATCCTGACTCATTTCGACCCCAAACGGCCCATAGTTTTGGTCTGCGATGCATCCCCGGTGGGGGTGGGGGCGGTGCTTTGCCACGTGTTAGACGACGGAAGGGAGGCCCCGATAGCGTTTTATTCAAGGTCCCTGTCCCAAGCAGAGCGGAATTACGCACAGACCGATAGGGAGGCACTAGTGATAGTAGCGGGAACCAAGAAATTTCACGATTTTCTCTATGGTCGGCCGTTCAAGATCGTTACGGATCACAAGCCCCTGTTAGGAATCTTCACTGCAAATAAGCCCACGCCACAGATCCTGTCCCCGAGGATGTTGCGGTGGGCTATTTTTCTTAACGCATATCAACATGAGTTAGAATACCGGCCAGGGAAGGAAATCAGCCATGCAGACGCGCTCTCACGGTCGCCGTTACCCTTGTCGGACGACCAGAAGGCAGGGGTAAGAAGAGACCGCCAGGTATTGCTAATAGAGGTCTTGGAGTCACCCCCGATAGTACCGGCCGACATTGCCAGGGCGACCGGAAAGGACAGAACACTAGGGAAAGTATGCTCGTGGGTGCAGAAGGGGTGGCCGGCGTCATCCCCAGGCGCGGAATTCGACCCATTTTTCCGAAAGCGAGTAGAATTGTCTTTAGAGAGGGGGTGCCTTTTGTGGGGCCAACGGGTGGTGGTTCCCACGTCCCTGCGGCCGAAGGTGCTAAAGCTGTTGCACGTCAGCCACCCGGGAATCGTCCGTTCCAAGGCGTTGGCCCGGAGTTACTTCTGGTGGCCCCAGCTGGACGCCGACATAGAGCAGATGGTAGGCACTTGTGAGGCATGTCAATGCTCTCGACCGGAGGTGGCCCGCCTACCGCATAGGGAATGGGACGCAGCAAGGGGACCGTGGTCCAGGGTGCACGTAGATTTTGCTGGCCCATTCCGGGGAACCATGTTTCTCCTGGTGGTGGATGCATACTCAAAGTGGCTGGAGGTCATTCCGGTAAAGAGCACATCCTCCGCCACTACCATTCGCCAGCTGAGGCGGGTCTTTTCCACGTTCGGCTTACCCGACACCTTGGTCAGCGATAACGCCAGTTGTTTCACGTCCGCTGAGTTCGCAGCATTCATGGAGGCAAATGCAATTCGGCATGTCACATCCGCGCCGTTTCACCCGGCCACGAATGGCCAAGTGGAACGGTTGGTGCGCACCACAAAAGATGCCCTGCGGCGCATGGGCTCGGGAGATCTAAATCACCAAGTTTGTCAATTTCTATTAGCGTATAGAGTGACCCCCTTAGCGTCTGGATACTCGCCGGCTGAGCTGCTGATGCGGAGGAAACTGACCACGCTTTTGTCCAGGCTAGACCCGTCGAGGGTCGAGGACAAAGGGAAGAACATAGGGTTAGCGGTCTCGAAAGGTTTCGGCGTAGGCGATCCTGTACACTGCAGGAACTATGCCAACGCAGGCCCAGCCTGGGTGCCAGGGACGATAATAGAACAGACGGGGCCAGTGTCCTATCGGGTGGAAACTAGCACCGGCCTCCTCTGGAGGAGGCACGCTGACCAACTGAGGCACCGAGTGAGCGAGGGGCCGACCAGTGGGGCACAGCGACAGGATTCAGCGATAGGGTTCTCCCCCACCCGTTTAGCCCAAGGGGGAGACAGGGGGGAAAGCAGCAAGCCCGACTCATATCCTTTTGATACCCCAGTTCTATCCGAGCCCGGGGGGAGGGAAAAGGAGTGTGCGGCCGCCGCTGCCGCTTCCCCCGAATCCGATTTTGATTTTGATTTTGCTAGCCGGGGGGGTTTTTCGGAGTGTTCCCCCACCCATCCAAGCGAGAAGAGGGGTTTTTCGTTAGCCCCCAGTGCCCCCGGTTCTTCCCAAACAAAGCACACACCTCCCAACAAAGCCGCGGAGCCGCGGCAAACCACTAACAAGTCATCCTCTCCGATTGCAGGGCAGGAAGCCAAGGAGCAAGGGGGAGGGAGCGAAGCCGGGGCAGGGCAGCCCGCGCCGAGACCCCAGCGTGTTCGAAATAAGCCATCTTGGCTGAGAGACTTCGTCTCATCCTAGGGGGGAGGAGTGTTGTGTCCTAATAGTGTAACCTTTTACATGTGATATCAATGTATCTGAACCAATGTAACCTTGCCAATGAGTAACAATGTAACCTTCAGCTGTATCATATAAACCCTGTAATAGGACGCGAGCTAATGACCACCAGCTGGCAGCAGCGAGCGTCCAGGCTCTCTTGGTTCAAACCCATCAAAGACCGCAGCGCGGGAAGCTTCCCGCCGCTACCTACACCTGGACAAGAAGGGCGTGACCAACCATGACGTCACGCGGACCAGTAGCCAACGGGCTACCGTGGAGCCACATTCAAATATGTTCCTACCGTATATATAGAGCTGTTCGTCCGCCATTACCTCATGTTCCCTCTGTCCACCATGCAATAAACCTGAGTTAACCCAGCCTTTGGCTGTGCCTTGTGTCTTGACTCTCATACACCAAAGTCGCACAGTCGGTTCCGACCCTTTGCGACCCTATGGACCATTGCTCTCCATGCGCCTCTGTCCTCCACCATCCCCCTCAGCCCTCCCAGCTCTGTGCCCATTGTGTCTACAATGCCATCTAGCCATCTCATCCTTGGCCTCCCCCTTCTTCTTTTGCCCTCCACCTTTCCCAACATCAATGCCTTCTCAAGTGAATCCTCCCTTCTCATTTGATGTCCAAAGTATTTCAGCTTCATCTTTACTATTTGACCTTCCAGTGAGCATTCAGGGTTAATTTCTTCTAAGATTGACCTATTTGTTCTCCTCGCTGTCCAGGGGACTCTCAAAACCCTCCTCCAACACCACATTTCAAAGGCATCTATTCTTCTGCGTTCAGCCTTCCTAATTGTCCAGCTCTCACATCCGTACATTACTACTGGGAAGACCATTGCTTTGACTATTCTAATTTTTGTTTTCAGTGTGATGTCTCTGCTTTTCACTATGTTCCCCAGGTTTCTCATTGCTTGTCTCCCAAGAATCAGTCGCCTTTTTATTTCATGGCTACAATCCCCATCTGCAGTGATCTTTGATCCCAAAAAAGTAAAATCTGTCACTGCTTCTACTTCTTCCCCATCTATCTTCCATGAACTGATGGGGCCTGTTGCCATTATCTTGGTTTTCTTGATATTGAGTCTCAGGCCAGCTTTTGCACTCTCCTCCTTCAATCCAATCAAGAGGTTCGTTAGGTCTTCCTCACTTTCTGCCATTAGGGTGGTATCGTCTGCATATCTCAAATTATTGATGTTTCTCCCAGCGATTTTAATCCCATATTGTGATTCCTCCATCCCTGCACTGCGCATTATGTGCTCTGTGTATAGGTTGAATAGGCATGGTGACAAAATGCAGCCTTGTCTTACTCCTTTTCCTATTCCAAACCATTCTGTCATTCCATGTTCTGTCCTAACTGTTGCTTCTTGGTTCATGTACAGATTTCTCAGGAGGCATATGAGGTGCTCTGGTATTCCCATCTCTTTAATTACTTGCCACATCTTGTTGTGGTCCACACAGTCAAATGCCTTAGTGTAGTCAATAAAACAGAAATAAACTTGTTTCTGGTATTCCTTTGTTTTCTCCATGATCCAGCGTATGTTGGCAATGTGGTCTCTAGTCCCCCTGCCTCTTCTGAAACCTGCCTGCACCTCTGGTAATTCTCTTTCCACATGCTGCTGAAGTCTATCCTGTATTATCTTGAGCATCACCTTACTGGTGTGTGGTATGAGCGCGATTGTTCGATAATTTGAACATTCTTTGGCATTGCCCTTTTTTGGGATTGGGACGTATACTGATCTTTTCCAATCCTGTGGCCATTGTTTTGTTTTCCAGATCTGTTGGCATATTGAATGCAGTAATTTGACGCCGTCATCTTTTAGCACTTTAAAGAATTCAACTGGGATACCATCATCTCCACTAGCTTTGTTGTTTGCAGTGCTTTTTAGGGCCTTTATGACTTCGCTCTCCAGGATGTCTGGCTCAGGTTCTACTTCTTCATCATTGTGATTGTCAGGAGTGTTGAGGTCCTTTTTGTAGAGTTCCTCTGTGTACTCTTTCCATCTTTTCTTAATCTCTTCTGCATCAGCTAGCTCCTTTCCTTCTTTGACCCTTATCATGGTCATTTTTGCTTTAAATGTCCCCTTAATTTCCCCGATTTTTTTGAAAAGATCTCTGGTTCTGCCTCTTTTGTTGTTTTCCTCCATTTCTCTGCACTGTTCTTTTAGGTAGTTTTCCTTATCTCTCCTTGCTTTTCTTTGAAATTCTGTGTTCAAATGATTGTAGTTTTTCCTTTCTCCTTTCACTTTTGCGTTCCTTCTTTCCTCTGCTATTTTAAGAGCCTCATCAGACAACCACTTTGCTTTCTTACTCTTCTTTTCTTTTGGTATGGTTTTCTTTGCTGCTTCCTGCATGATGTCCCTCATCTCTGTCCATAATTCTTCTGGCACTCTATCTATTGAGTCTAAGCCATTGAATCTGTTCATCACCTCCACCGCGTATTCTTTAGGGATGCTGTCTAGGTGATATCTTTCTGGTCTCCGTGTTTTCCTTATTTTCTTTAGTCTAAGCCTGAATTTTGCGATCAATAGGTTGTGATCTGAGCCACAGTCTGCTCCAGGTCTTGTTTTTGCTGACTGTATGGAGGTTCTCCATCTTTGGCTGCAGAGTATGTAGTCAATCTGGTTTCGGTGTTGGCCATCTGGTGATGTCCATGTGTAAAGTCGCCTCTTGTGTTGCTGGAAGAGAGTGTTTGCTATGACCAGTGCGTTCTCTTGGCAGAACTCTATCAATCTTTGCCCTGCTTCATTCTGTACTCCAAGACCAAATTTGCCTGTTATTCCCTCCACTTTTTGATTTCCTACTTTGGCATTCCAGTCTCCTAATATAATTTGGGATAGGGACATGGAATGTGAGATCAATGAACCAAGGTAAACTGGAAGTGGTAAAAAATGAGATGGAAAGAATAAGCATTGACATCTTAGGCATCAGTGAGCACAAATAGACAGGGATGGGGGAATTCAGCTCTGGAAACCATCATATCTACTACTGTGGGCAAGAAAACCTTAGAAGAAATGGAGTAGCCATAATTGTCAATAAAAGAGTGAGAAAAGCAGTAATGGGATGCAACCTCAAAAATGACAGAATGATGTCAGTCAGATTTCAAGGCAAACCTTTCAATGTCACTGTGATCCAAATATACGCACCAACAACTGGTGCAGATGAAGCCACAATGGACCAGTTCTATGAGGACTTACAACACCTCATAGAACAGACACCAAGAAATGATGTCCAAATTATATTAGGAGATGTGGCAAGTAATTAAAGAGATGGGAATACCAGAGCACCTCATATGCCTCCTGAGAAATCTGTACATGAACCAAGAAGCAACAGTTAGGACAGAACATGGAATGACAGAGTGGTCAGAGTAGGAAAAGGAGTAAGACAAGGCTGCATTTTGTCACCATGCCTATTCAACCTATACACAGAGCACATAATGCGCAGTGCAGGGATGGAGGAATCACAATATGGGATTAAAATCGCTGGGAGAAACATCAACAATCTGAGATATGCAGACGATACCACCCTAATGGCAGAAAGTGAGGAAGACCTAAAGAACCTCTTGATTGGGCTGAAGGAGGAGAGTGCAAAAGCTGGCTTGAGACTAAATATCAAGAAAACCAAGATAATGGCAACAGGCCCGATCAGTTCCTGGAAAATAGATGGGGAAGAAGTAGAAGCAGTGACAGATTTTACATTCTTAGGATCTAAGATCACTGCAGATGGGGATTGTAGCCATGAAATAAAAAGGCGACTGATTCTTGGGAGACAAGCAATGAGAAACCTGGGGAACATAGTGAAAAGCAGAGACATCACATTGAAAACAAAAATTAGAACAGTCAAAGCAATGGTTTTCCCAGTAGTAATGTATGGATGTGAAAGCTGGACAATTAGGAAGGCTGAACGCAGAAGAATAGATGCCTTTGAAATGTGGTGTTGGAGGAGGGTTTTGAGAGTCCCCTGGACAGCGAGGAGAACAAATAAGTCAATCTTAGAAGAAATTAACCCTGACTGCTCATTAGAAGGTCAAATAGTAAAGATGAAGCTAAAATACTTTGGACATCAAATGAGAAGGGAGGATTCACTTGAGAAGGCATTGATGTTGGGAAAGGTGGAGGGCAAAAGAAGAAGGGGGAGGCCAAGGATGAGATGGCTAGATGGCATTGTAGACACAATGGGCACAGAACTGGGAGGGCTGAAGGGGATGGTGGAGGACAGAGGCCCCTGGAGAACAATGGTCCATAGGGTCGCAAAGGGTCAGAACCGACTGTGCGACTGAACAACAACAACAACAACAACAACATACTATCCCCTTGCAGTCTCCTTTTCTCAAGGTGGAATGTGCCCAGTTTTATTTATTTATTTATTTATTTATTTATTTATTTATTTATTTATTTATTTAGTATGCTTATATACCACTTTACTAGTCTATTGACCACTCAAAGCGGTTTCTTCAATATTTCCTCCTAGGGCTTGGTTTTCAGTCCTATGAACTTGTTCCAGTTTGTTGACATGCTTCTTACAGTGTGGTGTCGAGAACTGGACACGGGACTTTACTGTCAGCAACTCTCTCAATTTTGGTGATCTAGGGCAAAGTTCCAGGTGCTTCAACTTAGTTACCACCCTGGAGAAAGAGAAGGGACACCCAGTTTTGCCCAGGTTTCACCCATTGTTGGTTGCCGTACTTTCTGCTCCTCACTTGACTAGGGTTGGCCAACTGCCCTGGTACATAAACTTCCAGGGGCGCACTCCTATCTCTGGGAGCCCAGTAGTCTTACTTCATTATCCCCCTGCCTGCTCATGTATCCCTAGAACAGTGTTTCCCAACATGGGGCCCAGGTCCCACAGGGGGGTTTCAATTCCCAGAAGCCTAAGTCACTGCTTTGAGGAATTGATTTAGGATTCCAGGAATTGAAGTCCAAAAACCAAAGGCTGGGACACACTGCCCTAGAAGCTCACCAAAAGCATGTTTGGGGACTTTGACACCCTGAACTCTTGTCATCAAGCACATCTAGTGCTCAGGTCTACAACATCACATCCCTTGAAACATCAGAGCTAAAACCTGACAACAGGTGGATGGGTTGGCATTATAGCAGCTCCTCCTGAGAGCCAAAAGACAGAAGGCAAAGAGTTGGGCAAAAGGTAAGCACAAGAGTTGGTCAGCCTGGCACCCACTAAGAATGAACAATGACTGATCCAGCTGAGGAGCTCAGAAGGTTGCCACATTTGGCTGTAGAACCAGAAATGGAGAATTTGACTCCACACTGAGTTTCTCTAGAGAGAAGACAACCGGTGGCCCTAAAGACCGTGTGCGGGCAAGGACATAGCGTCCACTGCAGATATACATTGTTTTTCTTCCAGAAACAAACTTCATAAAATGTAATGAACTTTCCTGGAATGTTTCATAACAGTGTGCCATTGAGGGAAGCATAGCCTTCGCCTCAACATTGTTGGCCTGGTTGGCCATGGCACAATCCCAAATGAAAACGTGTGGTTTGGATCGCATTGTACATCATTCCAAAATGGTACGCGGGAGTAGAAAATGAATTCCAGGCATAAAGTGAGAGGAATTAGGGGGTGCTCCTTTCCTTGAGTATATGTGCACATGATTATATATCTGCATTTTTTTTAAAGAGATGCTCCAAATCAGAGCAAGTTTCTCCATGAACCCATAGGCTCTGTGTTTAAAATCACAATACTAAGTGATGGGTGTTTTTGCTTCATAACAAATGCTTCTGTCACCACAGCACTTCCGTTGGAGAACCACACAATGTGCTTTGCAACCTTTCAGATGTTTTGGACCTCACCACCACCGCCACTCCTTCCAAAGTCTCAGCCATCATGGCCAATATTTCAGATATTTGGGAGCTTAGAGTCTCACATATCTGGTGGTCCAAAGGTAGAGAATCTACTGGGTTAAATTACTTATTCTTTAAGTGCCATACCCAGTTCTGAATATTGGTTATCTTCATGGTGATCAGCCTTGAAGACTGTCCTTGGGAGAAAATAAATACAGTGGCCTTCCATTTGCCTTTCGCATCGTAGCATGATACCCATACCACTGATCCAGTTCCACAAGTCACTTTCTGGTCTTGAGCCCTTTTGGCACACAAAGTCCTCATCAACCTCAGGTCAGTATTGATGAAGCTGCTGCCCTCCATCAAGATGGATTCAAGTGGGGTTTAATCCACTTGGGGACCATCACCCTTCCCTGTGGACTTTACCACCCAGGTTTGTTAGTCCTCAGGGTTAACCGTTGCCTGATGATTGGCACTGAGTTACTGGCATTATGTTCTTCTCTATTACCATAGCAGGATAACCTGGCCAGACTGTTGGGTTAGATCTAGGGATGTAAATTATGTAGCCTGTACCTCTTAGTATGAAATATATGGGGAGGATGCTCTTCACCCATTGCACTGAGGTATGTCTGTCCAATTCCTCCCAACCAACCCCACCCCTAAGAAATCACAAGAAATGCTGTGTAAATCAGACATTTAAAAACCAAACAACCTGTAATTTTGCCCAAACCATAAACAACAAAGTAAACAAGGACCTATGCTTGCAGACCAAAGTGCAAAGAAGATACTGGATCATGTCTTCAACTAGGTAGTCTCTAGAACAGCGTTTCCAAAACTATGTTCTGCCGAACACGGTGGACTTCAGTTCCCAGAAGTCTAAGTCAGTACATTGGCTGATCAGTGCATTGGGGAATTGACTTAAGCTTCTGGGAATTGAAGTCCAAAAACCAAAGTTTTGGAAATGCTGCTCTAGAAGATGACATCGCTTCCTCACCTGGTGAATTCTTATCCTCAAAATGCTCCTCCTCCATTTTCAGCTGTCCACCTTACCATAGGGTACTGAGGCTGGAAAGTTCTCCTATAACCTTGATGAACGTCTACAGATCTTCTTCACAACTGAATCATGTTTTGCTTTGCTGGAAAATAAATTTATGGAGAACGTCACCTATTCTGGGATGGAGTGGAAAGTTACCAATGAAACGATATTGTGTTTGGCGTGCTTGTTGGTTTCTTTGTCACTTCATTTCGTTCAGCTGACAAAACACTGGAAAGGGTTTGTTTACATTTGGCAGGTTCTTGACAGGTCCCAAGAAACCATTATATCCTCTCTTGGACTTGGCCATGAAGGCACTCATCACCAATTTAGGCTCCTGCTGACATTCACAGGGAAAGAATTTGTAAGTCGAATGGAATTTCAAGGGGTTTCTTCCTGCCAATCTTATAGTCCCTGAGTGTTTAAATGATAATCACCAAAATAAAGAGTATAAATTAAGAAACAGAATTTGACAAGCCAGCTTGGGCAAGAAGGCAGGAGATCAAAGTTTGTCTGGTCTCCATGGAAGCTCTCTTCAAGGACAGAATCATGCCCTTCAGTAAGAAAGCAAGAAGCTGGGCAGATCTTCTCCCTCCAATTAGTATATAGTATATGTTTATACTTCAAATACAAATCCATTTAACAGTGACACTTCCCTCCACAAAGAAGTTTCTGTCTGGACTTTAAGAGGTCTTTGTCAGCATCTTTTAGCTTCTTCCGAGACTTAGACTTCCAACAATCATGACAAACTATTGTTCAGCACATGGTTCCTGCTTCCCACCCACCCCAGGCCTGGGCCAATATTAGGATTAAGTCAACTAAACAGTCAAAGTCCAATAACATGGAAAACTAACAGAACCAAGAGTCATCTGTGGTCAAAGAGACCATAAAGGTCTCAGAAGACAAGACAGACAGGGAATTGGTAAATGGCATTGCTGGCTGAATTAGGTATCTAGCTGTGGAGCAGGAGGTTGGGAGTTCATTCCCCAGGGACCCTCTAGAAAATGTGAGTGCAGACCACTTCTGAGTGATCTATAGGTAGAAGACCCTCAAAAAAGTCACCAAAGAGAGAATTGATTGATGGATTCTTTTTAGGTATACTGTATGGGAAGGTCAGAAATTGTCCAAGGTCATGTACAGGGTTCAGAATGCTACAATAACCAAGAAGCATAGTCATAGAAAGTCTGAAATCATACATAAAGTGTTCAAAAAGGCTACAGAACACATGGAGGTGAGGAGTTAAGATTGTAGTTATGCTGTTGCTCTTCTATTCTTGTTGCTGCCAAGTACTCAAGAATCATTGAATTATAGAATAGCTGATTTGGAAGAGGCCCATGAGACCATTGAGTCCAACCCTATGTGTTCAATGCAGGAATCCAAGTAAATTTGGCAGATGGTTGTCCAATCTTCTCTTGAATGAAGCTCCACTCATGGCCAAGCTACAGTGTATCAAAGGCTTTTGGAGAAACTCATGAACTACTCAAGAACAGATCCCTAAAGACAAAGCACCCTCTCCTTAAAGAGAGTCCTCAATTTCTTCTGGGCCTGAAAAGTTTGACCTTCTCATTTCGATGTTCTTGGGAAGGGTTATAATTCTGACTTTGAAACAAAGCTCTTTTCTTCTGGAGGAAGAGGGACTTCAACTCTTCCTCCTGAACGTCTAAGATTATACATTTCAAAGATGATTCTTCCCAAACCACAGGTTGCTTTGAATTTGTTCAATTCTTAGCATCTCCATTCAAAGTAATCAGGTACTAAGCAAAAGGAAAGACTTTTTGCTGTCTGGAAAACTTGGAGGAATACTACCAGATAAAGTAAGGATATAATGAATACTCACAAATTTTCTCACCCTTGATGAAAAAGGGTGTCTTGACATGTTGAGACAATTTATGAACATAAGAACAGCCTTGCTGGAAGAGGCCACAGGAGCCCATCCAGTCCAGGATTCTGTCTCCCACAGTGGCTCACCATTTGCTTCAGGGGATTCCCAAGGAGATGCCTTCACCTGCTTAGGATTCCCTGGAAATGGCATGGAGAGATATCCTGCCTATCTCTCCAACCCTGAGGTTGTCCTTAGGTATCCATAATTATACCATTGATACCCTTGTCCTCCATGAACTTGTCTAATCCTTTCTTAAAGCTGTTAAGTCTGACAGCTGTCGCCACTTCTTCTGGCAGGGAGTTCCATAGACCAGGGATCCTCTGGGTGAAAAAGTACTTTCTCTTATTTGTTTGAGAACTAGTACCCAAAGGTTTCATGGATTGCCCCTTGGTTCTAGTGTTGTGCGATAGGGAAAACAGTTTTTCCTTCTCTACTTTGTTCACACCGTGCATGATTTTATAAACTTCAATCAGGTCACCTCTTAGATGCCGTCGTTCAAGAGTGAAGAGGCCCAACCGTTGCAGCCTCAGATGGTAAGGAAGGCGTTCCAGTCCCCTATTAATTATGGTTGTTGCCCTCCTCTGCACTTTTTCCAGCTCCATAATATCCTTCTGGAGGTATGGCGACCAGAACTGTACACAGTATTCCAGATGGGGCCTCACCATAGATTTATAAAGAGGCAAAATGACACTTGCTGACTTACTTTCTATACCCTTCCTAATGATCCCTAGCATTGAGTTTGCTTTTTTCACTGTAGAGGCACACTGGGTTGACACCTTCATTGAGCTCTCATCCACCAGGACAACAAGGTCCCTTTCCTGGTTTGTCGCAGAGAGTTCAGACACCATCAGTTTATAAATGAACAAATGGGTACCCAACGTGGTGTAACAGAGTGATGGTCTAAGAAGCAGGAGACCTAGGTTTGAATCCCCACCTGGTTATGGAAAATCACTAGGTGTGTATGGAACTGGTGAATAAGGAGAGAAGTAACAGCAGACACCAAGAGAGCTATGTAAGCAAGAGAATGACTCTCAACATCCTCTGAATGGATATGTGCTTCAAGTCCACCAGCTCAGATCCAAGAAGAGCTTTCTGTCAAAAACAAACAGTCTTGAGGGTACACAAGAACAAAATCAAATTAGAAGATGGAGGAAGAAGCTCACTGGACAAGGAACAACATTAAAGGAGGATATGGCTGAGGAACTAGACCTCCCCATGTCACTTTGAGGACCATAGCTGTCAAGTATCCCTTATTGGCCAGGAAGACCCCTTATTTTACCCTCTTTCCCGCCATCATCCCTTATTAAGTAGGCTGCAATGCCCTATTGCCACCATTGTAGGGCAGCACAGGATAAGCATAGCTGTCAAGTATCCCATATTTGCTGGGAAATCTCCCTTATTTCCAAATCCAAAACTTGACAGGTATGTTGAGGACCCTGAATAGGCTCAGGCACTGAGTGTCTAAATGTAAGACTAGCATGCTTAAGTGGGGGCTACTGGTGGACAACTACATGCTGTGTGAATGCAAAGAGACACAAAGCCCAGCTCAGCTGGTCTGTCAACTATGCCCAGAAACATATAACTATGATGATTCCGTTTTGTAAGAAGGTGGCTTCATTTTGGCAGTTTGAAGTCTGACCGGGACACAAAATAATAAGAAAATATCTTAGGGTCACCACATGCCAACTTGACAGCACATAGCAAGGCAACAATAATTGCACAAATGGTTAACCGCTGTGAGATCTTTTACTTCCAAGCAACAAGAAAAAAGATAGACTCTCTTTCCACCCCCCAGCAATGGCTTTAGAAACCAAACAGAAAAATAAGCAAAATTGTACTTTCCTAAGTCAAACTATGCAATGCTCAGCTAAAAGAACAAAATATATATACAGTAAAACCCCTACTTATGAAAAAAAAAGTCAGTTCCACAGGCTTTTGCTTAAATCGAACTTTTTTGTAACTTAAAACAAACCCATAGGAAAAATTATTTTTTTACGTAACTCAAAGCAAACCCATAGGAAAAATGAAAATTTTATGTAAATCAAACAAACAAAGGGACATGAATTTTTATGTAACTTGAAGCAATCCCATAGGAGAAAGAATCTTTATGCAACTCAGAGCAAACCCATAGGAAATTGTGTAAATCGGGACATGGTTTTAGCATAAAATCATTATGTAAGTCGCATTTTATGTAACTCGAGGAATTTGTAAGTTGGGTTTTTACTGTAATTATCTAGGCATGATAATTCTTTTGTGGAATCCCTAGACTTTGACTAATCTGTCAGTTTCAATTTTCACTGTCCATATATACTGTATATATGAAGGTGGACAGTGACAATTGAAACTGAAAGATTAGTCAAAGTCATGCCTAAAGTCACAGTTTGAGCAAAAACTTATGTGGGAAGATCAAGGACCCACTGCAAACACAGAAAACATGTTTTTCGTGGGCCTTCTTTGTTGGTTGTGTCCTTTGTCTTTTGTTTGTTTTGTTTTGGAAACACGGAGAAAATCCTAGCATGCCAAAACCAGATCATTTGGTCGTCTACTGTGAAGTCTAAGTGTGCCGATGTGCTTTTAAACTTTTAATAGAGCAGACAATGGTATTTGAAATGTGTAGGAGTTGCTGTTAATATGAGCCACCTCTTTCATCCTGGCAATAATAAGGTTTTCAATGTATGGGGGCTATTCAATGCACATTAGTTTTTATGGCAAACTGTGGGTGTGAAATCAGACTCCGAGCTTAATCTACATTCTGGACATTTGGGGTATTTGTAGCACTGGTTGGAGTGAATCATAACAGTATCTTTCAAATAAGAGGAGGATATCATTTCAGAGGTCTGCAGTGGCTTAAGTGGCTAAGACGCTGACTGGGAAGCAGAAGGTCAGCAGTTCGATTCCCAAGTACTGCAGGACGGAATGAGCTCCCGTCTTTGTCCCAGCTCCTGCCAACCTAGCAGTTCGAAAGCAAGACATTGCAAGTAGATAAACAGGGACCACTTCGGTGGGAAAGGTAAACAGCATTCCGTGCGCTCCGGTGTCTAGTCATGCCTGCCACATGACCACGGAAACGTCTGCAGAAGCAGACAGCGCTGGCTCTTCGGCTTTGAAACAGAGATGAGCACTGCACCCTAGAGTCGGATACGACTGGCTTTCGAGCAAGGGAAACCTTTACCTATCATTTCAGCAAAGGTGGCAGTTCTCCCTTACTCTTAAATCTCGTCAATTCTTCTCCCCAATCCCCAGGATTATTAACAAAACTGAAAGGCGGTGATAAATCTGCAAGATTGAGATACAAATTTCTGTACCCATAAAACCGAGCACAGAAAAGTAGCACATCCTTTACTAGATCACACCATTCAATCATTCATTCATTCATTCATTCACTGGCAGGGCAGATGTTTAGCTAGCAAACGTCATTCTATAAGACTCAGTGATGGCAAACCTTGGCACTCCAGGTGTTCTTGAACTTCAATTCCCAGAAGCCCTGATCATCAGGAGTGCTGATCAGGGCTTCTGGGAATTAAAGTCCAAGAACAGCTGGAGTGCCAAGGTTCACCATCACTGCTATAGGGACTGCAGTGGTTCAAGTGGTTAAGACACTGAACTCGATGACTGAAAGGTTGGAGGTTGATTCCTGAGTACTGCACGATGGAGTAAGCTCCCATCTCTGTCCTAGCTCCTAGGTCTATGCAGATAAATAATACCATGTCTCTCCTACAAACAAGTAATGAGCTTCAGTTATGTACGTATATATTTTGTCCTCAGAGAGAAACATGGGCAGCGACTGATTGAAGAAACAACAGGAAGCTGAGCAGTGATAAAACCCTGGCTAGTCAGCTTGCTACAACTTTCAGACTGGTCCCTCCAGATAAGTCTCTAAATAAAGGTCCAGTCTGCACCAGTTAAGATTAAAGAATCTCGTAGCACTTTAAAGATAAGTATTATTTCGCGTATTCACAGACTGAAGGTTATTCCACTAGATGGAACATGAGTGGAAGAGGTAGATCTTTATAAACAGGTTCAACCCAATGATTTTTTTTCCTCATTAGGGTAATTCTTAATAGTTTTACTTATTCCATTTCTGTTTCTCTTCTGTTGAAGAATGTTGGTCTCTGCTTTGAACATTCGCTGCAGGTGAAGTTTTGAGGCAGCTGCTACTTCACCCAACCCAACTCAACTCAAGAATGATCGCCATATTATTTCAGGAGATAGAAAAGCAGCCTTGACAACCCAGAATCCATATGATGCTCAAAATCCATGGAAATTGGGAATGTGTGAGCAATACACTCCATTGAAGTTACTTTTTTTTAAAAAAATACATTTACCCTGTTCTGTGCCTGCAGGACTAAAGTTGGAAGTGAGTATAATTTGTTGTCAGTGATCCATAGGAACAAGTGGGATTATGAATATTTCCTGACATGCAGTGCCATATGTAAAAGAAAGAATCATGAATGTGAGAAATTGCATTAAATGCTAAACTTACATGGGAATTGAATAAAAAGAAAGGTATAATTAAAGAAAATAAGTTTTGGGAAATATGGAGACTGTCGTGAAAGATAAGGGAGATAAACCAGTATCAGATCCAATGAGTTTTTGGAAATGGTAATATAGAGCTGTGACAAAACGACAGTCTTCAGAGCCTGGTATATATCACAGGGTGATATTCTTGTTTTGTTATTCTCATTGTGTATTTCTTTTTCTTTTCTTTTTAAATTTTGTTTATTTAAACA
This sequence comes from Bradypodion pumilum, assembly GCA_035047305.1. Classification (NCBI taxonomy): domain Eukaryota; kingdom Metazoa; phylum Chordata; class Lepidosauria; order Squamata; family Chamaeleonidae; genus Bradypodion; species Bradypodion pumilum. The sequence goes on along the minus strand of JAWDJD010000016.1, from coordinate 7,732,139 downwards.
TTGTATTGTAATGTATTTTTCTCTTTTATTGTATACTGTATTGTCTTCTTTTTTCTTTGATTTCTTACTTCAGTAAAATTAATAAAAAATATAATATATATATAGATACATATAGAGATAGAGATAGAGATATATAGATATATAAAGGTAAAGGTAAAGGTTTCCCTTGCTCGAAAGCCAGTCGTATCCGACTCTAGAGTGCAGTGCTCATCTCTGTTTCTAAGCTGAAGAGCCAGCACTGTCTAATTCTGCAGACGTTTCCGTGGTCATGTGGCAGGCATGACTAGACACCGGAGTGCACGGAACGCTGTTACCTTCCCACCGGACTTGTCCCTATTTATCTACTTGCAATTTCTTGCGCGTGCGCATATATATATATATATGTATATAAAGAATCATTGTTTTTCAAACACAATTGTGTTTAAAATGTGCAGAAGCTATTCCTTCCTGCATTTATTTGAATTTATGATGGGTCACATGGCTGGGTTTTGTTTATGAGACTTTTTCAAGAAATCGACAGAATTGCTGGCTGGTTTTTTTTTTAATGCATATCAGCCCACAGCCTCTTCTCCAAACCAAAAGATGATTGTTAATCAGCCTTGAGTTTTGTCTATATTCTGCACACCAAGATGAAACAAGAGGTTCTGGCCTGCTTAGCAAAGAGCTCTTGGTCCTCGGGATTAAAAGCCTAGCTTTTTTTTTTTCCTGACAGTGCCACGCTACAGCAAGCAGAGGCTTTTGAGAGCTTGGATAAACAAAGTGGGCCAGAAATTTAACACATACCAGTTGTAAGCTCTGGGCAGCTGAAGGCTTCCAGAAAGACCACTAATCCATCCCTCCTTCAAACACTCACAAGAAAGGCACTACCTGATAATTCATCATCCGCAACTTGATCCAAGTATACATCGCCCCCCCTCCCCGTCCACCCGAGCTGGTTCTGGGCCACCTTCTTGGAGACAATCAGGGGAAATGCCATTGGTGTAAATTTGTTTAAGGTGGATCCCAGCTTGCCATGAAGTGACCCATACACTATGAACTCGGAGCCATCTCCTGCGGCACGTGTGAAATGAGACATGCAGGATTTAACACCGGGACTGCAATGGACTGCCGCAGCCTTGAGGATATTATCAAGGTGTGCCTTCACAGCCAGTCCATCTTACATGGCCTCTTCTGGCTCCATGACCATTGGGAATCAGAGTTCCTCCTCTGCTCATTTTGCCATTGGGCCCAATACGATGGTTTCCAGTGGCATTTCCTTCACAGGGGGGGGGGGCATCACCCCACCTAAAGGGGCTCATCTGCCTGTAGACATTGGTCAATTTAGGGAGTCAGGTTATTTACCACCACCCAACACTTGGCGCTGAGTCGCTGGCTGTACAGTCTACTTCATTACCATAGCAGGACGTCCAGCGAGACCTGAGAATTGAACAAGCAGAATCCAACCATCTTTTCAGCTCTTAGCATTTAACTATTTTTCCTTTCTCAATCCCACTAAAAATCTGGTGTCTCACTGAACTCAGTTTCATAGACAATGGTTCACTGTGGCTTGTGGGAATTGAAGTCTAAGAACAGCTGGTGTGCCAAGGTTCACCATCACCGCTATAGGGACTGCAGTGGCTCAAGTGGTTAAGACACTGAACTGGAAGGTTGGAGTTTGATTCCTGAGTACTGCACGATGGAGTGAGCTCCCGTCTCTGTCCTAGCTCCTGCCAACCTAGCAGTCTGAAAGCAAGAAATTGAAAGTAGATAAATAGGGACCACTTCGGTGGGAAGGTCAACAGTGTTCCATGCACTTCAGTGTCTAGGCATGCCTGCCACATGTCCACAGAAATGTCTGCAGACACACACAGCGCTGGCTCTTTGGCTATCAGCAGAAAATGAGCACTGAATCCAAGAGTCGGATATGACTGGCTTTCGAGCAAGGGCGACTTTTACCTTTAGATATGTATCTATGTATCCATCCATCTGCCCAAACAACTGTCTGTCTGGGAAGACCCCTTCCAACTCTCTAATAAGTACCCTGGGTCAACTCTGACTCTTCATCCCAGTGCATAGATCTCCATTCCACCCTTTCTAGCAAGCAAGGTGACCTCAAAGTCAGCATGGGAGGGAACAAGCCAAATCCCAGACTGCTGGAGCATGAGGAACAAAGAGGTCTGAGAGATTCCCACAGGATTTCAAAACAGAAAACTGGAAGTAGTTCTTAGCTTCTGACTCAAGATAATCAATGCCGAGACAAAACTGCTTGGCTCCCACCCTCGAACTGTCTACACTTTTTGGGAAGCAGACACCAGCCACAGCGGGCAGCAGAGGGGGTTGGGAAACATTCCTGGCAGTGGTCTTAGATGAGCAATCAAAGAGCAAAAAAAAAAGAGAGAGAGAGGTGGAAACCATGAAAGAGGAGATCAGTGAACTTGCCATTCTAATGGCTTAATGTGCTTCTGACTTCTAGGTCCCCTTCCGACTTTAGTTTCCATTAAAACCATCAAACACAAACAGGTCCTTGGATCCATCCCAGAACTTCAGAACTAAGGGTCATAAGAACATAAGAACAGCCTTGCTGGAACAGGCCACAGCCCATCCAGTCCAGCATTCTGTCTCACACAGTGGCTCACCATTTGCTTCAGGGTATTCCCAAGGAGATGCCTTCACCTGCTTAGGATTCCCTGGAAATGGCATTGAGAGATATCCTGCCTATCTCTCCAACCCGGAGGTTGTCCTTAGGTAGCCATAATTATAGCCATTGATAGCCTTGTCCTCCATGAACTTGTCTAATCCTTTCTTAAAGCTGTCAAGACTGACAGCTGTCACCACTTCTTCTGGCAGGGAGTTCCATAGACCAACGATCCTCTGGGTGAAAAAGTACTTTCTCTTATTTGTTTGAGAACTAGTACCCAAAAGTTTCATGGAGTGTCCACTAGTTCTAGTGTTGTGCGATAGGGAAAACAGTTTTTCCTTATCCACTTTGTCCACACCGTGCATGATTTTATAAACTTCAATCAGGTCACCTCTTAGACGCCGTCGTTCAAGAGTGAAAAGGCCCAACCGTTGCAGCCTCAGATGGTAAGGAAGGTGTTCCAGTCCCCTAATCATTCTGGTTGTCCTCCTCTGTACTTTCTCCAACTCCATAATATCCTTCTGGAGGTATGGCGACCAGAACTGTACACAGTATTCCAGATGGGGCCTCACCATAGATTTATAAAGAGGCAAAATGACACTTGCTGACTTATTTTCTATACCCTTCCTAATGATCCCTAACATTGAGTTTGCTTTTTTCACTGCTGAGGCACACTGGGTTGACACCTTCATTGAGCTGTCCACCAGGACACCAAGGTCCCTTTCCTGGTTTGTCGCAGAGAGTTCAGACCCCATCAGTTTATAAATGTAATTGGGGTTTTTTGCCCCAACATGCATCACTCTGCACTTACTGATGTTGAAGCTCATTTGCCACTGTTTTGCCCACTCCCCCAGTGTCAAGAGATCCCTCTGGAGCTCTTCACAATCTCTCACAGTTTTCACTACCCTGTATAATTTAGTATCGTCAGCAAATTTGGCTACCTTGCTTTTTACTCCTACCTCTAGATCATTTATGAAGAGGTTGAAAAGCAGGGGTCCCAGTACTGAACCTTGGGGGACCCCACTCTTTACTTCCCTCCACTTGGAGAAGTGTCCATTTAGTGCTACCCTCTGTTTCCTGTCCCTTAGCCAGTTGCTGATCCAGGACAAGACCTGTCCCTTTATTCCATGACTGGTAAGTTTATTCAAGAGCCTTTGGTGTGGGACCTTGTCAAAAGCCTTCTGAAAGTCCAGATAAACAATGTCAACTGGATCCCCCTTATCCACATGCTTGTTGACACTCTCAAAAAATTCCAACAGATTAGTGAGGCATGATTTGCCCTTGCAAAAGCCATGTTGGCTCTCCTTTAGCAGCGCCTCCTCTTCTATGTACCTATTAATTCTATCTTTTAGGATGGTTTCCATCACTTTACCTGGGACACATGTCAAACTGACAGGCCGGTAATTTCCTGGATCACCCCTGGATCCTTTTTTGAAAATTGGTGTTACATTCGCTACCTTCCAGTCATCAGGCACAAAGCCTGATTTGAGGGAAAGATTATATATTTTGGCTAGGAGATCAGCAATTTCATCTTTAAGTTCCCTGAGAACTCGTGGATGGATGCCATCTGGTCCTGGTGATTTGTTAGTGTTTAGTTTAACAAGGGCGGGTCATGGGAGAACATAAGAACATAAGAACAGCCTTGCTGGAAGAGGGCACAGGAGCCCATCCAGTCCAGCCTTCTGTCTCACACAGTGGCTCACCATTGGCTTCAGGGTATTATTCCCAAGGAGATGCCTTCACCTGCTTAGGATTCCCTGGAAATGGCATGGAGAGATACCCTACCTATCTCTCCAACCCGGAGGTTGTCTCCTTAGGTATCCATAATTATAGCCATTGATACCCTTGGGAGGGCATATGTGAAACTGCCTTCCTGTCCTTAAATAACTATTCCAGCTTCACATTAGGTTTTTCTCATAAAGATCTATAACCTCTACTACTACTACTACTACTACTACTACTACTACTACTACTACTACTACTACTACTACTACTAATAATAATAATAATAATAATAATAATAATAATAATAATAATAATAATAATAATAATAATAATAATAATAATAATAATAATAATAATAATAATTTCATGTCAGAGATTATTCTGGGTTGAAAGGATTTTTGCTAGCGAAACTCCACTCAGGGGATGCCTGAATGAGGCTCCTTTCATGTCCCCGAGATCTTTTCCCACCAAAGTGGTCCCTATGTATCTACTTTGCAATTTCTTGCTTTTGAACAGCTAAGTTGGCAGGAGCTGGGACAGAGACAGACGCTCAAATCATCATGCAGTACCCGAGTCTCAAACTGCCAACTTGCCGGCCTTCCATATAACAAGGCGAGCTTCTTAACCGCCACTGATTTGTCCACAAAGCAACCTCTAATTTGGTGAAAAATGTTTTGGGCTCGGAAACTGTGAAAACATTGATGTGACCTCCATTTATCCACAAGCATCTCCTTACCAAACACTTCCTCTAATTAAGGGGCACCATCTAATTGGCTGACATGCTTCCGCTTGTTTAAGAAATCGGCAGGCTATCATTTTATGACTAGGTGCTTATTCAGTGCACTGCTAAAACACAACAACACTTCAAGAGATAATTTGCAAGCATGGCCCTCTTGCTAACCTAACATTCCCCTCTGTTAGGGAATCAACATTATTTATTTATTTATTTATTTATTTATTTATTTATTTATTTATTTATTTATTTATTTATATCCTGCCCTACTCAGCACAGGCTGACTCAGGGCGGCTTACAACACGTCCGTAGGAATACAATATAGCAAAAACAAAAACAAATATCACAAAATACAATAAGAAAATAACACCGGCTCAGGAGGAGAGGCACCTATGGCCGGCCGACACCACCCTCTTGGCCCCACCTGGCCAGAGGGGTAGAAGAGGCGTCACCATTGCGGCCAGCGAAAGGACCCCACCGCCTCTTCCCTCCCAACGCCCACGCCACCGGCTCGGGAGGAGAGGCACCTGTGGCCGGCCGACTCCACCCTCTTGGTCCCACCCAGCTTTGTTGGACGTGAGCAGCTAGGACTTGTACAATATGTTCTGTGTGTCCTATGGTTGGGAACTTATGTTTTGTATTCCTTGTGGACACTTTATATTTTTTTTATGAACATTTGTTTCCTCTGCGGACGAGCTGGACCCCCTGTGGGTTTAAAATATTTTGTAGCTGCCACTGTTGTATCTATTGTATTTTGTGTTTAGCTTTTGATATATTGTAGATACTATATTGTGTTTTCTACTGTGTTTGCAATATTGTATTTTTATCTTTTGTTATATTGTATTTTGAAATACTTGTGAACCGCCTCGAGTCACCCATTGGGTCAATTAAGGTGGTATACAAATAGAAACCTACCTATCTATCTATCTATCTATCTAACTATCTATCTATCTATCTATCTACTGTACAGTGCAACAGAGTAACATATCCTGAGTTGACCTGATTTGTCATCAACTGTTCACACCAGCCTTGCCTGCCTTGATTACTGCAAGGTGCTGAGTTTTGGCCTATCCTTGAACATTGTTCTGATTTATTCATTCATTCATTCATTCATTCATTCATTCATTTTTCTATTGCTGCCCCCTCGCCGAAGCAACTCCGGGTGGCTAACAGTCAAAATACAAACAAAAATAACACACTCAAACCATTTAAAATCAATTTTTAAAACCATCAGTCTTTTTTTAAAAAAACAGTCCTACCCCCCCCCCCCTAATTCTTAAAAAGAGAGGGAAGATCTTAATCTATATAAACCAATGGGCGGGGGTCACCTCCTCATCAGCGCCCCACACCTGTCCTGCCAGCTAAAGGGCAGCCGTTCTGTCTGTAGCCATAACTATCGGCAGGAGGTTCTATAGGACTGGTGCGGACACGGAGAAGGCCCTCCTTCGTGTGCTAGAGAGACAGGCCCTTCTAACCGATGGTATAATTAGGGAGCCCCTCCGGTCCGCTCTGGTTGGTTGGATGGACAGACATTCTTGGGGTGACACGGTCTCTTAGGTATCCTGGCCCACTACCATGTATGGCTTTAAAGCTCAACACCAGCACCTTGAATTGCACCCGGAGACAAACTGGCAACCAGTGCAGCTCCCAGAGCAGAGGCGAGGTGCGAGCATAACGCCCGCACCCCGTCACCACACAGGCCGCCACATTCTGGACCAGCTGCACTTTCTGAATGGTCATCAAGGGCAGCCCCATGTAGAGCACATTACAGTAATCTAGTCTGGAGGTGACCAGAGCATGCCCACCCAGGCAGAGATGGATACTTCCAATTTTCAGATACAGTGGTACTTCAGATAAAGTCCGATTCGGATAAAGTCCAATTCGGATAAAGTCCAATTCGGATAAAGTCGCGGTTTTCATGCACACGTGATGCATTGCATAAAGTCCAAAACCGCTAAAAATGGACGTTATCTGAGGTATTTGGTATAGGAACCTCGGGAAAAGTCCATTTTTGGACTTTATCCGAGGTTCTACTGTACTTCCAATTTTCATTCAGCCAACAGGTCTTTGTGGGTTTTGCAGAGGTTGGATTTAGACAGTACAGAGATGGATGAACAGAAAGATAGGTGGATGGGGGTGGGTGGGCAGTTATCAACTCATATTGACTACATTCCTGTCAACTATGTAGCCAGGATTTCCTATATTTCCCCTATTTTGGTGCTCATTCGGCCCCTTTCCCACCGCCATCCCGTATTTTCAATGGTGGGGAAAGTAGCTACTGTGCATGCGTGCCACTGCCTCTGATGGCCGCGCATGCGCAGCAACCCATTTCCTGCCCGGTGCCTGGAAAATTACTGCGCATGCATGCCCAGCTCCTGGATTTCCAAAACCGCTTCTTGACGGGTATGATTGACTATAAGAAAGTATTTTGACTGAGCACCCAAGGTCTTTAGTTGGTGTAACAAATAGGCTGCTCACTAGCCTGCGGGACAGAGATCTTGAAAGACCAATGCTGGTAGCCGGTGAAGCATTAAACAAATGTTAAAGGTGTGTAATATCAACAACATCAGATAAGCAGATGGTGGAAAGTGAAGATCTAAAGAGCCTCTTGATGACGGCAAAGGGGGAAAATGCAAAGGTTGGCTTGAAACTCAACATAAAAACAAACAAACACAAGATCGTGGCATTTGTGCCCATCACTCTCTGGCAAATAGAAGGAGAAGACATGGAAGCAGTAACAGACTTCACCTTCTTGGGATCCAAGATCACTGCAGGTGGCGACTCCAGCCATGAAATAAGAAGACACTTACTCCTTGGAAGGCAAGCTATGGCAAACCAAGGCAGCATAACAAAAAGTAGAGACATTACTCTGCCAACAAAAGTCTACATAATCAAAGTGATGGTCTTCCCAGTAGTAATGTACATACCTGTCAAGTATCCCATTTTGGCCGGGATATCCCATAATTCACCACTCAGTCATGCTCCTTTCCACCATCATCCCATATTTGAACGGCCAGGATAGGGGTTACTGCGCATGTGTGCCGTTGCCTCTGACGGGCACGCATGCGCAGTAACCCCTTTCCTGGCCAAAGGGGTTTCTGCACATGCACGCAGGGGTTTCTGTGCATGCATGCAGGGGTTACTGTGCATGCACGTCTCTGCCTCTGACGTCAGAGGCAGTGGCGCGCATGCGCCAATGCTGGTGCCTGGAAACCTTCCCGTATTTGGACAGGTATGGTAAAGTAAGGTTGTGAGAGCTGGACTATAAGGAAGCCTGAGCGCAGAAGAACAGATGCTATTCAAGGAGGAGACTCTTGAGAGTCCCCTGGACTGCAAGGAGGTCAAATCAGCCAATCCTAAAGGAAATCAACCCAGACTGCTCCTTGGAAGGACAGATACTGAAACTGAAACTCAAATACTTTGGCCACCAAATGAGAAGAGAAGACTCACTTCAGAAGACTCTAATGCTGGGAAAGTTTGGGGCAGCAGAGGATGAGATGGTTAGAGAGCATAGTTGATGCAATGGGCGTAGATCTAGACAGACTCTGGAGGATGGTAGATGACAGATGAGCCTGGCGTGCTGCGGTCCATGGGGTCACAAAGGGTTGGAAAGAAGTGTGTAATACACAAACCCCCAAAATGAAGCATTTGGAATTGTGCTGGTTTAACTTTCTCTGAAGCATCAATCATATCTCATGTACACCAGTTCTAAACCAAAAACATTACATCTGTTTCAGTTTTCCAATGTGTTGGCCTTATAGACATGAAATCAGATGGGACCAACAGCTATCCAGATGAAGTTAGGACGTGTTCCAAAGCCCTGACGTGGTCTCTAAACCAAATCAGGGGACCTCTGTACTGTCAAAATCCAACCTCTGCAAAACCCACAATGAAAGCCTGTTGGCTGAATGAACATTGGAAGAATCTAAAGCATATTATCTCCTCCATGCAACAATTGATTTCTCCAAGCCCAACTCTTTAAAGAGAAGGGGCATGAAGGGACGGTCTTAAGTTTGGATCAAAGGTATAGGTCAGTTTAATTTTGAGGCTAATGCAGGGGTCAGGTAGAAGCCTAGCCAAAGCAGGATCAGCAATCTTTATTCCATAACAGCTACTCATGGCTTGGATCAACTCAATGCTTCATTTACCCCATTTGCCAAGAACACTTTTAATCATTCAACAGGCTAATCCCCGTCCAGGGAATTCTGGGGAAATTAAAAATGGCTTAACTAGACTCAGACATGGACAACGCTATTCATTTTGCACGTCTTGACCCTGGAAGGAAACTGAAAATATTTTTCTCTCAGTAAAATTTTAGACGGTGGTGGTAAGAACACAAGACAATGGTTGTTAAATTCTTGAACGAGGCCCCTCAGAATGCTTTCCGCTGCCAGCTTGATTTTAAACACATAACTGATAAACTCTGAAAATTTGCTGTTTCTCTCCTCCACCAAAATAATCTCATCTGCCTAAAAACAAACAAATGGATTTCCTTAGAAATGCAATTTAAGCCAGGTCAAAAAAGTACAGTATTAGTTTTTGGAAATAATGAAAGATATAAAAAGTCTGGCCAGGTTATCCTGCTATGTTAATAGAGTAGACCCTACTGCCAGCAACTCAGTGCTCATCGTCAGGTGGCGGTTAATTAACCTGACCACCCTGAGGACTAATGACCTTGGGTGGTGAAGTCCACAGGGAAGGGTGATGGTCCCCAAGTGGATTGAATCCCACTTGAATCCCTCTTGATGGAGGGCAGCAGCTTCATCCATCCTGACCAGGGGCCAATGAGGACTTTGTGTGCCAAAAGGGCTCAGGACCAGAAACTGACTCGTGGAACTGGATCAGTGGTACGGGTGTCACATTGCGAAGTGGAAAGCAAATGGAAGACCACTGCATTATATTCTCATAAGAACAGCCTTGCTGGAAGAGGCCACAGGAGCCCATCCAGTCCAGCATTGTGTCTCACACAGTGGCTCACCATTTCCTTCAGGGTATTCCCAAGCAGATGCCTTCACCTGTTTAGGATTCCCTGGAAATGGCATTGAGAGATATCCTGCCTATCTCTCCCAACCCGGAGGTTGTGCTTAGGTATCCATAATTATAGCCATTGATACCCTTGTCCTCCATGAACCTGTCCAATCCTTTCTTGAAGCTGTCGAGACTGACAGCTGTCACCACTTCTTCTGGCAGGGAGTTCCATAGACCAGGGATCCTCTGGGTGAAAAAGTACTTTCTCTTATTTGTTTGAGAACTAGTACCCAAATGTTTCATGGAGTGTCCCCTAGTTCTAGTGTTGTGGGAAAGGGAAGACAGTTTTTCCTTATCTACTTTGTCCACACCGTGCATGATTTTATAAACTTCAATCAGGTCACCTCTTAGACGTCGTCGTTCAAGAGTGAAGAGGCGCAACCGTTGCAGCCTCAGATGGTAAGGAAGGTGTTCCAGTCCCCTAATCATTCTGGTTGCCCTCCTCTGTACTTTCTCCAACTCCATAATATCCTTCTGGACGTATGGCGACCAGAACTGTACACAGTATTCCAGATGGGGCCTCACCATAGATTTATAAAGAGGTAAAATGACACTCAGGACAGTCTTCATGGCTGATTGCCATGAAGATTACCTATATTCAGAACCGGATATGGCACAAGAAGAAGTATCTCATTCTGGATAGGCAATGTAGTGTTGTGAATAGAGCGGTATCCTCAAATCCACTTTAATTCAACTTAGTTATTTAGAATCACACAACACACTTTCACAAATTGATGTCAGGGTAGAAAGAAATTACAGTGGAACCTCATACAACAATCGGCCCGTATAGCAATGAAATCGCATAACCATTAGGTTTTGGGTGAAATGACGTCCCGCATAACAATTTTCCCTATGGAAAAAAATCGTGCAACAATTTTTCAATGGGAAAAACCACTTAGCAAAAAAAAAATCATTGTGCGATGTATCCCATTGGGAAAATTGCTATACAATGCATGAATTGTATAGCAATTGTTTCGTACAACAATGAGCCCCATGGAACAGATTAGAATCGTTGTATGAGGTACCACTGTACTTTCAAACCTGTGCCTTCTGCCACCCCTGGCACCAAGACAAATACAACCGGGGCGTCTGAAGATTGGTTACATTCCTTGCACTAAAATAATCCCTCAACGACTGGACATGTTATTCAGGATCAAGCAAATAACCAAAAACGCCCTCCAGAAACACAAGAAAGGCTCACAGATAATGAGTTCTGTTTCTGCCAAAAATACTACATGAAATTCCTACACACTGAGAATAATATAGAGAAATAATACAGCAAAATAACACAAAACAAACATCTTCAGGTTTTGAGGACAGAAGACCTCTCCGTTTGGCCAGTGTCGTAATGAGCAACAAAAGACAAAGTTGTCCATCAAACATGTTCTAAGAGCAGGCAGGCATCACTGTCAAAAGGAACCCATCTCAACAAATCTATGCAAATGTTTCAATGTTTTTAGAGTGGACATTGCTAATTAATTTACTTTTCGGGGAGATCTGGGCTCCAGTTTCAGCATCAGAAAGTAGTGGCTGGAAATAAATCAAGCAATGCTGGGCATTTTCAGCTCCGATGCAACTTGACCATGGATAAAGGGAAATTGTGGAAGGAGCCAGAGCCACCAGTAAGCAGAACAACATGCCACAGTGGGAGGAGACAAACAATAGGGCAGAGCAACAACAGCACAATTCTGGGTTTTCCCCAATATCTTTCTGAATTATAGCCCAAAAACCTTCTGTTTTGGAAGCTTTGACTCCTGATTTACTAATAAACCATGGCCCAAGCATAGAGGCTCATCTCAAGCTCCCCCCCTTCCCTTCTGACCACTTGCTGGTTCAGCTAGATGATCTCCATGACTCCTTTCAGGTCTACATTTCTAGATCATACACTTGATGTTTCAGATTGTGTACACTGGCTTTCTGCCTTAGCCAATCTAAAAGGCTACCTTTTTACAAACTGATGAGTTCAAGATTTTGTCCAAGATGATGGGGGATGATTTCTGTGGCCTGGGGGCCAGGGTTGGCTCCCGACACCAATTCATCCAGCCTGCAACACCCTCGTCTTTCCTGAAAGTGGAAGTGAAATGGACCATCTAGGCATGTTTTACTTCTACTTCCGGGAGCCACGAGAGCATCACGGGCTACATGAATTGGCATTGGGGGCCAGATTCGGGGCCTAGGCCATAGTGACCCGCCCCCTAAACCACGGGACTGGCCTGCAGCCCAAAAAGTTTGGGCACCCCTGCTATAAACCATAGATATAATTTACTTGGTGTTTTTTGTTTCACACAAAATTAAATGAGCATTGTTCTCTACATTCTAGTTGTTGTCATAAACAGGAATGATGTAATTTAACTTTATTGCATACCCTCCATTCAATCAGGTAGAGCAAACAGCAGCCAAGATATGGGAGCCCACTGATCAAACTGCAGTGACTCCTTACCTTGCTCCTTACCTTCACACGTCTTCCCATCATCTTTCAGCCTGGACCCATGCAGGCACTTGCAGTAGAAGCTCCCGATGGTGTTGCAGCATTGAGATTCACACCCAGCATTTCCAGTTTCACATTCGTTCACATCTGCAGAAACATGAAAAAGGGGAAGATCAGAGGACCATCCAGGAATTCACACACATGATCCAAATTAAAATTGTTGTGTTACTCTGTTGGACTCTGCAAGGGGGTGGCAATCATATGAGAGGAGATCTAAACCCAGGATCAACAAAATCAAAAGATTTCTCAAATGGGAAGACTGTTGTTTAAATTATCAGCCCCCAACCCTGCTTTGTTCTGAATGGGACATAAAACCATCTCCGGTGGAAATATTATAGATTCATTGAGATGGAAGGGGTATTTTAGGCCATCGAGTCTACTCTCCTTCTCAATACAGGAATCCGAATCAAAACAGATCTGACAGACGGTTGTCCAATTCTCTCATGAATGTTTCCAGCATTGGAGCTCTCACCGCCTCTCGAGGCAGTGGGTTCCACTGTCGTACTGCTCTAACCATTAAGAAGTTTCTCTTGATATTGAACCTGTATCTGGCTTCCGTTAGTTTGAGCCCATTATTATGTGACCTGCACTCTGTGTTGATGGAGAACCGATCCTTCCCTTCCTCTGTCTGATTATCTTTCAAGTTTTTTTAAGAGCGCTGTCCTATATCCACCCTCAGTTTCCTATTCTCAAGGCTAAACATGCCAAAATCCTTCAGCCATTCCTCGTAGGGCTTTGGTCTCCAGTCCTATGACCATCCTTGTTGCCCTTCTCTGTACCTGCTCGAATTTATTTGCATCCTTCTTAAAGAGTGGTAGGGACTGCAGTGGCACAAGTGGTTAAGGCACTGACTGGGAGGCGGAAGGTCAGCAGTTCAAAAACTGAGTACTGCAGGATGGAATGAGCTCCTGCAATCTGTCCCAGCTCCTGCCAACCTAGCAGTTCAAAAGCAAGAAATTGCAAGAAATTGCAAGTAGATAAATAGGGAACCACTTTGGTGAGAAGGTAAACAGTGCTCCATGCACTTTGGTGTCTAAGGCTTGCCTGTCCATGGAAATGTCTGCAGATGCAGATGCAGACAGCACTGGCTCTCTGGCTATCAGCAGAAATGAGCACTGAACCCTAGTGTCGGATACGACTGGCTTTTGAGCAAAGGTGACTTTTACCTTTACCTATTTGAAAAGCACTATCCTGTATCCCCTCTCAGTCTCCTTTTCTCAAGACCAAACATTCCCAGTTCCTTCAATCTTTCCTTATATGGCTTGGTTTCTAGTCCTCTGATCATCCTTGTTGCCCTTCTCTGTACATGCTCTTAAAGAGTGGTGACAAGATTTAGACACAAATCCTTTACAATATGCATTGCCTACTCAGCCGTTGTCCCCTAGCTGATTTTACTAGCCAGGAGGAGAGGTAGTCAAATCAAATCACTTTATTACGGTCATTGACCATCATGGAATTTGACCCAAGAGGTAGTCAAACTGCAACCATCGACCACCTTAGAAACATGCTCTGATGATAGAGGCTGAAAGCGATCCCACAAATCCAGACCAGATGGTGTCTTGGATGTCCTCGTTTGACTTACCAGACTAACCTGGATGTTCTCAACCTTTAAAATGGGTCCCAAACTGATTCCATCATCAGAGAGTAAACAAAACAAAGCAAAACGACACTTTAAGCAGGGATTCTCAACCTGCGACCAGTGGGCCGAATGCAGCCCATGGCACCATTTCATGTGGGCTCCCACTGCCTCCACCACACCAGGAAGCATACCTGTCAAGTATCCTGGATTGGCCGGGAAATCCCGTATTTTGGCCCCCCTTCTCCCTCTTTCCCGCCGTCATCCCATAATGATGGGGAAAGGGGTTTCTGTGCATGCGCGCCCCCAGAGGCAGCATTGCGCATGCACGAAGGGGTTTCTGTGCATGCATGAAGGGGTTTCTACGCATGCACGACGCACCCAGAGAAGTTCCCAGATTTCTACGGAGACAACTTGACAGGTATGCCAGGAAGTACCCTGTGTTGGAGGAAGGGCATAACAGCTCTCCGACCTCCGAAGCTGTCTGAGGGAGCGTGACACAGCCCCTAGCTTCAGAAAGTTGATCACTCCAGCCTTAAAGATTAACTGCTATATTATAATGCATATATGCAGGAGGATAGTTCAGTCTGTCAGTTCTGACCAATTGGTTCAATTGCTCAGCCTTGTTCAGTCTCTTTCTAACTCAAAATGTGTTAGTCTCAGCAAGTTAGTAGTTACTCAGTACCCTCCTGCAACTATCATTTGCTTGAGGAATTATCTTCATACTGATTTTGCAACTAAAATGAGGTGCACTGCTCTTTTGCAATCTCCCTGAACACATGAATAGAAAGTAAACATTGCTTTTCCCTTCTGCTAAAGCTGTGCCCGAGTATTTGTTCAACAGCTGAACGAAAAGAAAAGAAAAGGAGAAGTGACGAGGGCTTGCATTTCAAAGTGTTCAGCTTTAATCCTTGACCACATACTGGTTCCACCACCCTGCAAAGATTACCCAACAGAAAACAGTGAAGGTGCTGTGAGACCCAGGAGGGGAGGGGAGTGAGATTTAGGACAGTGACAACCTTCCTTTCTGCTTTGTTCTTATTCATCTTTTATCTAATATCACTGGGAGGCCTCTTGGAGTCTCATGTTGTGGAGAAAGTAGAGCGATCAATCTAGTCTTTTAAAAAAGAGAGTGCTAAAGTCTTTTGTTACCATTGTTCCAGACTGACTTTTTGCCTGCTGGACAGCTGACAGAAATACCTGTGAATTTACACCCTGAGCCAAACCTAGGAAAGCAATCCAAGGGTTTGGGGTTTTTTTAATTTAAAAAAAAAACCTCATTAGCTTATACGAGCAAAACAAAAAAGCTGCAGGAGTCCAATCCACGGGTGACAGACAGAGAGACACAGTTCAGATTAAGAGCAGGGAACCATGCTGAATTTGAGTCATTCTCATCCTTTGTCCTGCTGTGGCAGTTTAGTGAAAAGATGTTCACTTATTCCTAAATCTAGACACTTGTGAAAACTTGTAACTTCTGATCTGAACTGATTTGTTCTGCACACTGATATCACTTCATCACCAATATATATATAGACTTGGTCTATCTAATCCATGTGCCCTATACTAACTCAAGTGCGCTGAATCCAAATCTGAAGTCTGATTCTGCCTAGGACGCAAGGATCTTAAGTTGATTACGCATATAGATGCGGTTAGCTACATTCTCTCACAGCTATGCCTACTCATCTTTAGCTCAAAACAGACTCACTATGGCCTAGCTGTATTATCCAATAAGATGACTTCACACTAAAGACAAGCCCTTGATCCATCTCGCCTTATATACCTATTTCTGACATCAGCTCACTGACTTGCCCAGACATGCCTGGCCATTGCTGTAACATGCGTGCCACCAGGGGATGTGATTCAGCTGAGGCGGCAGCAGGCTCAGTGGTAGCTGCAATTGTTAGATTGTTCCCATGTAAAAATACATTACCCAATTAACCACCATTTGAACAGCTATAGCACGCCTATAACAAAATCTGTATGTGATAAGCAAATTCTGAGTTCAGATTTGGAATCAGCACACTCGATATCATGTAAATCACATGTGTTATTCCCAGTAGCAAAATTGTTGTTGTGCAGTGTATTCAGATCGGAAGATCAGTTTTTGATCTTTCCAGGTATTCAGACATAATCCTTTGGAGAAAGCAACCACAAAGTAAATTGTAGTGCATATATTGAGATAAAATGATTTAGCCAGAATTCCATTGCTTACGTATGCCAGCATAAGTGCATTAGTGTAAACTGCGGTGGTGAAATCACTACTAGTTTAATTCTTGCATTCTGAAACACAAGCCAGTCCTTCGACTTTGGCACATTATGTGGACTACAAGCATCAACTTGTTCAACCAGCAGAAATTTGCTGTTGTAGTTAACGCCAGTGCACTTCGCTCTGGTGTACATAAGAGGAATCCGGCCATTTTTCAAAATGATTATTTTCAATCCATATTGAAATGTAAATTCTTGTGAAATTCTTGAAAATACACATCGGTGTAGGGAAATGGTGTAAGAAAAAGTATGATGGAAAAGAAATATAATATATTCAGCTGTTTGTCCCTCTTCTCCGTTGACTAAAATCAAAATGTTCCCCACCCTGGTGGACACCGGGCGCTCCCTTTCCCTCCCGGCCAGACCGGCGGGAGATGAACAGGCACAGCTGGAGGGAGTTTCGGCAGGCAGCCTCAAAAGTGGGGCCGACGCTGCCAACGCCAAGGACACCGGGCGCTCCCTTTCCCTCCCGGCCAGACCGGCGGGAGATGAACAGGCACAGCTGGAGGGAGTTTCGGCAGGCAGCCTCAAATGCGGGGCCAACGCCAAGGACCGCCGCTGTGTTCGGCCCCGTCGGGGGCGAAGAGGCTCGCTGGCCTCACCATTGGCCGGCGTTTTGGGCCCCGCCCCCCGCCCCTCGCCAGGACTCAAAAGGCGAGGGGGCCTGCCGGACGAAACATCACCGCCGCTGTGTTCGGCCCCGGCGGGGGCGAAGAGGCTCGCTGGCCTCGCCATCGGCCGGCGTTTCGGGCCCTGCCCGGCAGTTGAGGGTTCAACACAGTTGTGGAAGAATGCCCCACCACTTCCATCACCACCGGAGCCGTGTGGAGGGTGGTGGGGGGAGTGAATGGGGCGGTTTTATATTGGGGTGGAAGGGAGGGAGGGAGAGATTGCCAGGCCAGCCAGGAAGGAGAGGCAGCATTCTGTCCAGGGCAAGCAGGGAGGCTCCGGAGACCAATATAGAGGTTGTGATGGGCATGGGGCGATATAGCGGGTACCGAGGGGCGGGCCGCACCCGGGGAACGCGGGGCAGATGCTTAGTAGCTGTCCCTCGTTCCAGCCCCACGGTTACACCTCTAGGTCCTGAGCAGCTGACCCAGGGTGACCCTGCCCTTAGGCTGCTGCTGATGAATGCCAGGTCGGTATGTAATAAGGCCCCCCTGATACAAGACTCCATTATGGGGGAGCGGGCCGACCTGGCATGTATCACTGAGACCTGGCTGAGACCAGAGGATGGGGTTCCTCTGTCAGAAATGTGTCCAGCTGGGTTCAGTATTTGGCACCAGCCTAGGGATGAGGGTAAGGGCGGTGGCGTTGCCATCATAGCCAGGGAGTCACTGGGAGTCACCAGGGCCACCGCTCCACAAATTCTGGGTTGTGAGGCCCTGCTTCTGCGTCTGGGCTTTAAGGGTCAGTTGGGAGTCTTACTCCTGTACCTGCCCCCTTGCAGGGTAAGGGACTCCCTGCCTGAGCTCCTCGAGGCCATCTCAGCGTTGGCATTGGAGTTCCCTAGATTGATGGTTCTGGGGGACTTCAATTTACCCTCGCTGGGGACTGGCTCCGGGGTGGCCCAGGAGTTCATGGCTTCCATGGCAGATATGGACCTGATTCAGGTAATTCAGGGCCCGACCAGGGGCAGTGGCCACACACCAGATTTAATCTTTTTGTCGGAGCGGTGGCAGAGTGATCTGAGACTACGGAAATTAGACATAACACCTGTGCCATGGTCAGATCACTATTTGGTGGCTCTAGACTTCCTGGGTGCGACGCTTCATCGTAGGGAGGCAGGGCCTATTAGAATGGCCCGCCCCCGGCAACTGATGGATCCTGATGGATTCCAGAGGGAACTGGGGGATTTCCCTCTGGATCGGCAACACGATTCGCCCGAGGCGCTGGTTGACCTGTGGAACAGGATGACAACAGCGGCCTTGGATGAAATCGCACCACTACGGCCTCTCAGAGCTCATCGAGCTAGGTCATCTCCGTGGTTCACAGATGAACTGCGGGAGCTCAAACGGGCAAAGAGACGCCTAGAGCGCCGCTGGGTGAAGACCCAGAGAGACTCCGATTGGACACTAGCTAGAGCCGCTATTAGGGCCTATCTAGTGGCGATGGAGGTGGTGAGGCGGCAATACTTCACCACCCTTATTGCCTCCGCTGACAATCGCCCGGCCACCCTGTTCCGGGTTACCAGGTCTCTCCTTGGTAGGGGGACCCCGGTGCCTGGTTGGCAGGGGTCGGCTGAGGACTTTGCTGACCATCTAGTGGAGAAAATCGATCGGATTCGCTCTGGGTTTAATTCCGGCGTGGTTGGGGAGAGTCCGGAGGGAGCTGGAGCACAGTCTTGCCATACCATCTGGGACCGGTTTGATCCAGTTGCCCCTGATGAAGTGGACAGGCTCCTTGCAGCTGTGCGCGCCACTACCTGCCCATTGGACCCCTGTCCCACCTGGTTGGTGAAAGCCTCCAAGGCGGTGACAGGTGACTGGGTTGGGGCTGTGATCAATGCATCATTGCGGGAGGGGGTGTTTCCTGCACCTTTAAAACATGCTTTGGTGCGCCCCCTCCTGAAGAAACCTTCCCTCGACCCAGCTGTCCTAACCAACTATAGGCCTGTCTCTAACCTCCCCTTTTTAGGGAAGATGTTGGAGAAGGCAGTGGCGTGTCGGCTGCAGGGGGTGCTGGATGAAGCGGATTATCTGGACCCCTTTCAGTCAGGATTCAGGCCGGGATATGGTACCGAGACGGCATTGGTCGCACTGATGGATGATCTCTGGCGGGAGCGGGACGGTGGTCACCCATCCGTCCTTGCTCTTCTTGACCTCTCAGCGGCTTTCGATACCGTTGACCACGGTATCCTTCTGGGACGGCTCCGAGGATTGGGAATCCAGGGTAATGTGTGGTCCTGGTTTTCCTCATTTCTGAGGGGTCGTACCCAGTCGGTGTGGTTGGAGAGTGAGAGGTCCAGTCCTAGGCCCCTCAAATGGGGGGTGCCTCAGGGCTCGGTGCTCTCTCCTCTCCTATTTAACATCTACATGAAGCCGCTGGGTGAGATCATTCGTTCCCATGGGGTGCGGTACCATCAGTACGCGGATGACACTCAGTTGTACATCTCGGCCCATGGGGACCCCAGTGATGCCGTCAAAGTCCTTTCCAGATGCCTGGAAGCTGTGGGGGTCTGGATGGGGGCTAACGGGCTACAACTGAATCCCAGCAAGACTGAGTGGCTATGGATAGGGGGTTCTGCATTAACCCGGGAGCTACCATCGTTGGTTCTGGATGGGGCTATTTTGCCCCAGACAGACCCAGTGCGCAACTTGGGGGTCCTCCTGGATTCACGGCTACTGCTAGAGGAACAGGTGGCGGCTGTGACCAGGAGGGCTTTCGCCCAACTGCGGGTGATCCGCCAGTTGCGCCCACTCCTGGACCGGGACTCCTTGCTCATGGTCACTCACGCTCTGGTTACCTCCAGACTAGATTATTGCAATGCGCTCTACATGGGGCTGCCCTTGACGACCATTCGGAGGCTACAGCTGGTCCAAAATGCGGCAGCCCGGGTGGTGATGGGGTGTGGGCGTTATGCCCGTGCTTTGCCACTGCTCCGGGAGCTGCACTGGTTGCCAGTTTGTCTCCGGGTGCAATTCAAGGTGCTGGTTTTGACCTTTAAAGCCCTATATGGTAGTGGGCCGGGGTACCTAAGAGACCGCATCGCCCTGAGGACGTCTGTCCGTCCAACCAGAGCGGACCGGAGGGGCTCTCTAATCGTTCCATCAGCCAGAGGGGCTCGCCTCTCTGGCACAAGGAGGAGAGCCTTCTCCGTGTCTGCACCGGCCCTCTGGAACCTCCTGCCAACAGAGCTACGTCTCCGGACGGAATTGCTGCCTTTCAGAAAAGATCTTAAAACCTGGCTGGCGGGTCAAGTGTGGGGTGCAGGTGGAAGGGTAACCGCCATTGGGTGGTTGGTGTAGAAGAACTCTTCCCCATGGTGCCTTTGGATCCTGCAGCCCTTGTTTTTAGGGGGTGGGTAGTTTTAACTGTTTTAACTGTTTTAACTTGTGTTTTTAATTTTTATTGTGAACCGCCCTGAGTTGGCTTTGGCCGAGTGAGCGGTATATAAATGTGATAATTAAATTAAAATTAAATTAAATTAAATATAATTCTTACTGTTCAAAAAGTGAACTCCGAATCACTTGGAGAAAGCATAAAAGGCAATTAACTGTTAATAATTCATTCTCAAATTGCCCTCCTTAAAATTCAAATTGCCCCCCTGTGGGGCTTGTGCTGCATACAGGGAACCATGGGATTAGATGATAAGTTTAGCCCATTTCTACAAACAGTGCTCCCACAAGTACTGAAAAAAACATCTGACTGTCATAGCCATCTTTATCTGTGAGTGGTCACTGGTGAAGTACTACAAGTTCATCCAGCAAGTCTAATTGCTAAGGCACATGCCTCTAAGGTGGTCTGGTTGTGAGAGAGAAAGGAAGTTAGTTTGAGGAAATATGAATAATGTCTAATTTGACCCAATGGCAGAAGTCAGAAAGCAAAAGAGAAGACCTTCTAGGAGAATCCATACACAAAAAAGCTTCACCTCAAAATTAAGTTTCCCTATAAAGATGTGTCAGAGTCTGGCCAGGTCATCCTGCAATGGTAGACTCTATTACCCTGGGACTCAACACTGAGTGTCAAGCGGCGGTTAACCAACATGACAACCCTGAGGACTAAAGGCCTTGGGTGCTGAAGTCCACAGGGAAAGATGATGGCTCTCAAGTGGATTAAATCCCACTTGAATCTATACTTGACGGAGGGCAACTGCTTCATCCATCCTGGCCTGGGGCTGAAGAGGACTTTGCGTGCCAAAAGGGCTCAGGACCAGAAAGTGACTCATGGAACTGAATCAGTGGTACTATGGGGGTCACAGTGCGATGCAGAAGACAAATCGAAGGACACTCCGTTATATTCCTCAGGAAAGTCATCATGGCTGATCACCATGATGATCACCAATATTCAGATTTGGATATGGCAGAAGAAGAAGAAAAATGTGCCATGCTCAAGGCTGGTTGAAGACCATAATAAAGAATGAATTATATGCCATGCTGTTTCCACCCCGCTTTAACGGGGTGGGGAGTCGGTGGGGGGGATAAAACTGTTTCCAGCTACTCCCAACTAGAGTAGACTTGATGGATCAGTGGAATTCACTCCAGTCTTGACTTCTGATTCCATGCTTGTTTGGATTCAGGCTTCACTCAGCAATGGCCAACTAGAGTATGAACAGTTCAAGAGGACAAGCAGCCAAAGGATGTTGGCTCCTCAGCAGGATTGATGGCATGGATCCACTCTCCCATCTCCCTGTACAGCTGTCAGCTAGAATAGTTGTGTCTACATGACAGCTGATGGATGGAGGAACTGAAGGATGCTTAGCTTGACCCTTGGGCTGGAATCTTGACAAAAACTGCATTTTCACTGTTCCTGAGATGCCTCCCAAGAAGAACAGGGTCTCGCCCCAAGAACATGCAAACCCACCCCACCCCCAAGCTTGCAGGGGAGTTTCAGAGAGAAGCAAAGTACCCAACGTAATGCTCAACTGAGTGGCTGAATTGCATACAACTGGGAAGGATGCACACACGTTAGATAAAGTGCAGAAATAAATATGCAAAAGTATTTTTAGCAGTTATTATATTATATGCTGTTTTGGTAGATTGATTTTTTTTATTGTATTACTGTGTATTTACTGTGTATATTGGACTGCAGTGGCTCAAGTGTCTATGATGCTGACTGGGAGGTGGAAGGTCAGCAGTTCGATTCCCGAGTACTGCAGGACGGAATGAGCGCCTGTCTCTGTCCCAGCTCATGCCAACCTAGCAGTTCAAAAGCAATAAATTGCAAGTAGATCAATAGGGACCACTCCGGTGGGAAGGTAAACAGCATTCCGTGGCCTGCTCCGGTGTCTAGTTATGCCTGCCACAGGTCTATGGAACGCCCTGCCAGAAGAAATGGTGACAGCGGTCAGTCTTGACAGCTTTAAGAAAGGATTAGACAAGTTCATGGAGGACAAGGGTATCCATGGCTATAATGATGGATACCTAAGGACAACCTCCAGGTTGGAGAGATAGGCAGGATATCTCTCAATAAATGCCATTTCCAGGGAATCCTAAGCAGGTGAAGGCATCTGCTTGGGAATAATACCCTGAAGCAAATGGTGAGCCACTGGGTGAGACAGAATGCTGGACTGGATGGGCTCCTGTGGCCTCTTCCAGCAAGGCTGTTCTTATGTTCTCCACATGACCATAGAAATGTCTGAAGACTTAGACAGTCCTGGCTCTTTGGCTATAAATGGAGTTTATGGAACCCTGGAGTCAGATACGACTGGCTTTCCAGCAAAGGAGACCTTGGCGTTTCATTTAGACCTCGGGGTTTACAATGTGGCTCCAGGTTTCAAGGCAGAGAAATAAATCTCTCTACTTGGAAGGGAGGGGAGCTGATCTTTTTTGTCTGCAATGTGGCTCTTCTTTGGATTAGTAGGATCATAAACCATGCTGGATCAGACCAAAGGCCTATGATGTCCCCAACACACCTTTCCAGAATGGCCAACATCATCTAGATGCAATGCCCGCCACAACAGAAAGAAGCAGAATCAGGGACGGAAACTGAGTCCTGATTTCAGAAAGATCCTTCCTAGCTTTCATCCCCCACATTGGGACTGCAGCGGCTCATTGGTTAAGAAGCTTGCCTTGGTAGCTGGAAGGTCGGCAAATCGGCAGTTCAAGACCCAAGAACTGCACGACAGAATGAGCTCCCATCGTTTGTCCCAGCTCCTGACATCCTAGCAGTTCGAAAGCAAGACATTGCAAGTAAATAAATAGGGACCACTTCAATGGGGAAAAGATCTTGTGGACATTAAAGGAGCCGCATTCGGACGTCCCCTGAGTGGAGTTCCTCCAGCAAAATTCATTTCAACCCAGAAAGCATCTTTGTGTGCTTCTGACATGATTTTTTTTTTAAAAAAAAAAATCCCCACATGGACCGTCGATTCTTAGAAGGCTCGTGCCACCTAGTGACAGAACTCATTAATCAAAACAAAAGAAGAGTTGTTGGCACATTTTAAGCCATGTACTGTATACACAAACTTTGACAGAATGGGGTTGGGGCATTTTTCTATCTCAGAAGTCTCTGCAAAAATAATAGCACTTTTTTTTAAAAAAATGAGACCTGCTTCTAGGTTTTTAAAAATGGTATTTGGTTGAACTATGAGTTATTTTTATTGCAAATTATCACTGCTAGAAACTTTTCCACGTGGCAATTTCTCTCTCTCATTTTTATCCTTTTAGAAATATTCCACTTCCCCCAAAAAAGTGATTTGAATTCCCCCCCCCCCACATCCCTATTTTATCATCTTTTAAAAATGTTAATTTTAATTTTAAGAAAATTACAACCGTAAAGGAAAAAATCATAAGCATATACAAATCATGGGACTGCAGGGGCTCAAGTGGCTAAGATGCTGACTGGAAGGCGGGAGGTCAGCAGTTCGATTCCCAGGTACTGCATGACGGTGTGAGCTGCGGTCTCTGTCCCAATTCCGCTGCCCTGAGTCGGGTTTGTCCGAGTGGGCGGGATAAAAATTGAGAATTAAATTAAATTAAATTAAACTCCTACCAACCTATCAGTTCGAAAGCAAGACATTGCAAGTAGATAGATAGGGACCACTTTGGTGGGAAGGTAAACAGTGTTCCGTGCACTCCGGTGTCTAGTCATTCTTGCCACATGACCATGGAACATACCTGTCAAATTTTGGATTTGGAAATAAGGCAAATTTCCTGGCAAATAAGGGATACTTGACAGCTATGCCATGGAAACATCTGCAGAAGCAGACAACGCTGGCTCTTTGGCTTTGAAACAGAGATGAGCACTGAACGTTAGAGTCAGATGAGTCTGACCCAGGAGTCTGACTTGGGCTTCTGGTAATTGAAGTCCAAGAACACCTGGAGTGCCAAGGTTGGCCATCACTGCCCTAAGGGAAACCATAGGTTATAACTTGGAGGAGTTGAGCAAGGCTGTTGAGGACAAAACATTTTGGAGATCTCTCATTCATAGGGTCATCGTATGTCAGAGATGACTTGTCACATAGCACCAACAACAACTCTAAATAATTGTTATGAATCTTGTACAGGTCCATGGTACCCACTTATACAAGATATATGAATGTTTAATTCTGAATTGGTTATCTGCAATAGTAGAACCCTGGCTTAAACCCCAGCAGACCCGGCAAAGACTGTACAGAACAAATTCTTAACTTAACACAGTATTCAGAAGATGGTTTTGAACTAAAGGAAATCACAGGCATAGTGTTTATAGATCTTACTGCAGCTTATGATACAGTCAGCCATGCAGCTCTGCTGAAGAAAGTCTCCCACATCAAAAAGGACATTAAATTTACAAAAATCATAGGCTATTTACTGGAAAACCACAGTTTTTTTTTTGCCAATTTCCAAGGACAACACAGCTGTTGGAGAAGTCAAAAAATGGCCTCCCACAGGGCAGTGTGCTAGCCCCCACACTGTTTAACATACCAATGATCAACCACTGTCGAAAGCCACTAGGAGCTTTCTCTATGCCTATGACCTTGCAATTGCTGCACAGTGCACAACCTTCAAGGAACAATATTTTTAGGACAATAACAGGCACAGGTTGGGGTGCCCAACCACACACATTAAGAACTTCTGCGCTAGCTTTATGTTATTCTGCAGGAAAGTATGCTTGTCCAGTGTGATTCAAATAAATGCATGAAATGCAGGTGGGTGTGACCCTAAATGAAACAGTGAGATTGGTCACAGGGTGCCTAAACCAACCCCAATACAAAAAGTTCATTACTTAGCTGGCATCCCTCCACCAACATTACTGAAATCAAGGCACAGTTTCCTCATAACTTCTGCTCCCCCGAACAACCAGCCCCCACAGACCACCTCAGAACTATGGAAGGCAAGCAAGGAGCTACCAGATAACTCGGCAGAACCACATGACTCTCTACCACATGACTCTCTACCGCCTTGCCATGAACAACCATGGCCTGTGTGGAAAGCTTTAAATAGATTGCATGCAGGGGTAGGAAGATCAAGGGCTAATTTGAGAAAGTGGGGTTTCCCTGTAGACAACAGCCTGTGTCAATGCGGAGAAGAAGAAACAATCTCCCATAGGATACAATGCACATGATGCCCTTCGACGTGCACTGAGGAGGACCTTATGTTGGCAAGAGGAAATGCTGTTGAGGTGGCCCGATATTGGGCGGATGTCATCTAAACCTTTTAATTCCTTTTTGTTTTAGATATGTTAATTTTAGCTTTGTATGTCATTATATGATGGTGGTGCCTCTGACATAAATGAAGAAAATATTGTTATGGATCTTAACCACTACACCAGACAGCCTCTATCGAATTTTCCAACTCAATCTCTTTCTGCTCCATGGTACCCACTGCAAGCACACTGACACACAAACACATACGCACACACTCATGCAAAGAATTCTTCTCTCCAAATTCTTACTATCCCTCTGAGAACCATAGCAATTGCAGTTGTTATTCAATCCAAACTGCTGGCCCCAAGATTTATGAATATATGCGGGGAATGCAAGAGAGAGAGAAAATATGACTCGACAGAGGATAACAGATTTCTGGATGTGGGGAAAATGAAGAGAG
The DNA here is from genome assembly GCA_035047305.1 of Bradypodion pumilum. Lineage (NCBI taxonomy): Eukaryota > Metazoa > Chordata > Lepidosauria > Squamata > Chamaeleonidae > Bradypodion > Bradypodion pumilum. The sequence continues at coordinate 7,706,018 of JAWDJD010000016.1, read as the reverse complement.
TTAAGAAATATAATCCTTCACCCCCAATGCATGAAACCACATGTGTATTCAACTAGCGTTGGAAATGCACAAGGATCTGAAAGCCTATCTGATCCTGGAGAAGTTAATGAAGAACATCACAAGGACAAAGTTGCCACCAAGATGCATTAAGGCCATGATGGCAAACCTTGGCACTCCAGGTGTTTTTGTACTTTAATTCCCAGAAGCCCAAGTCCATGTGAATCCACACAAATGGGTTTATTGTGCATATAGGCAGTAAACCCATTTGTGCGGGTTCACGGGGACTTGGGCTTCTGGGAAGTGAAGTCCAAAAACACACCAAGTAAACCCATTCATGTGGATTTGCAAAGACTTGGGCTACAGGGAACTGAAGTCCAAGAACATCTGGAGTGTCATCACAGGGCTAACAGGTTTCTAGGTTGCTAGTCTCTAACTCTATCCACTATACCGGGGTGGCCATCCTTGGTGCTCCAGGTGTTCTTGGACTTCAATTACCAGAAGCCCAAGTCAGCACTCCTACTGATCAGGGCTTCTGGGAAATGAAGTTCAAGAACACCTGGAGTTCCAAGGCTTGCCATTACTGCATTAAGACATAAACAAAGGAACCAAGAGTGGGGGCCTTCAGATGGTAAGAAGTCCTTCTTCTGAAGCTAAGAGGAATAAGATGTTTTGAAAATAAAACAAAAGACTATGTTCTGGTGGTCATTCATGCTTTAAAGCTTGTTCACAGGATTTATGGTGTTAGTATTGTCCTGACTACATCCAATCAAGTCTGATTCTGAGAGTGAAGCTGAGTTGGGCTCATTTGTCCTTGAGTGGACAACCAGCAGAGACTACAAGGGCTCTCCAGATAGGGCAAGGAAAGAGCCCTACGGGAAATCCTGGAACCATTGATGGTCATCGGGAGATGCAGTCAGATGGACAAAGCTTTAGACTGGATGTAAGGCTGACAGGAACTGCAGGGGCCCAGTGGTTAAGATGCTGAACTTGACAACTGGTGGGTCGGTAGGTCAGGAGTTTGAGACTGCACGACGGAGTGAGTGCTAGTTGTCTGTCCCAGCTCCTGCCAATGCAGCAGTTTGAAAGCAAGAAATTGCAAGTAGATAAACAAGCACCACTTCAGCAGGAAAGGTAGCAGTGTTCCATGGTAGACTCGCGCAACAAGTATCCTACATTTAAAACACATCTGGATTGTGATTTCTTGAAATAGCTAGTGTGAGACCCATCCAAGTCCACTCAAAAAGCTGGATTCCCCAAAATATCCCCAGGATTAACCATGCCAGGAGAGAAAAGCCGCAGCCAAGCTTACCATTCCAAAATAAAACAGTGCTAATTCTTCACAGCACTCAACTGGAATGATACAGTGGACCCTCAAACCGAGCATTGCCCTTGAACAGACTCCAGGATTTTAAATGATAATATCACAGAAGTTCAACATCTGAACTTAGCACAGTAGGGAAGGGTTGCTTCCCCCTCATTCTTTGAGTTTGCACACAACCCCCAAGGAGAAGCAATGCTGTTGTGTTTTGGATGACAGTATGATTAATGATGTTTGCTCAGACGCAAAGGAGAGATTTTGGAAGAGACAAATTCATTGAGGCCAGACACAACATCTTAGCATGGGGGTCACCATGTTGGACCATTAGTGAGGAGACCCATGAGCTTCTGGGAGCACTTGGAAAGCTATTCCTGTGGGCAAAGCAAGAAAGAAGCGATTGCGCAAAGAGAAGTGATGTGCTTTATCCAAGAACTGCAGTTTTTAATTCTTAGCAGCCTACCCAGTGAAGACCAGTCTGGCCAAGTTATCCTGCTATAGTAATAGAGTAGACCAGGGGTTCTTAACCTATGGCTTATCAGCCAGATCCAGTATGCAGTGCCATTTCATGCATCCTGCTGCCCTCGCTCCAGCATCCACATTTTTGGCTGTTTACGACAGCCGCGAACACGTTTTACGGCAGCATTTATGGTGGGGGGAAACACCAGTCTGGCCTGCTCAGCTGTCTGAGAGAACATGACCCGGCTCACAGCTTGAAAAGGTTGAGAACTCCTGATTAGACCATACTGCCAGCAACTCAACCCCGTGTCAAGTGGCAGTTAACTAACCTGACCACCCTGAGGACTAACGGCCTTAGGTGCCAAAGTCCACAGGGAAGGATGATGGTCCCCAAGTGGATTAAATGGTCCCACTTGAATCCATCTTGAGTGAAGGCAGCAGCTTCATTAATACTGGTCTGCAGACGAGGAGGACTTTGTGTGGCAAAAGGGCTCAGGACCAGAAGGTGACTCACAGAACTGGATCAGTGGTACGGGTGACATGCGGCAATGCAGAAGGCAGATGAAAGGCTGCTGCATTATATTGGTCCCAGGACAGTCTTCATAGCTGATCACAATGATGATCACCAATATTTGGATTCGGATACGGCAGCAGAAAAACCACCCAGTGAAGCTTTCATTCAGAAGAGAAAAGGTCTGTGATGGTAGTGCTGGTTAACCTGACCATTGAAACCAAGCGTGGGTCGCCTAGTCATCATATACTAACAGGCTCCACCCATCCTTGTTTTCCATGGTCAAGAACAGACAACAACACCTCCAAGAAATGGACACCTAAGAAGTTGCCCCTAGCCTATTATTGTCTCTGGGAGAGAATGCTCTTCTCTGCAAAGTACTCTCTGAAGAGTATCCAATTCTACACCATTCCCAAAAAAACCTGGATATCCATCTCTAAAAAGGAGAATATCCATGAAGAAATCAGGAACCTCCATCTAAGGCTTTTCCAGAGCTCTGTTTCATCCCAAAGTACACACACACACACACACACACACACACACACACACACACACACACACACACACACACACACACACAAGTAGTATGGTTAAGAGATTGGATGTATTGAAATGATTAATTTGTATTAATTTTCTTTTTATGTATTACTAGAGTAGGTTGACCGGCATTGCTGGGCTATTATAAACTGTGATCGGCTTTTTTTTTTGTGGATTAAAAAAAGAACAAAGGATGATATAATTGTTTCAAATTGTTTTATTTAACCAAACAATGTTTTAGGTTGTTGTTTTTTTTGTTAATAGTTGTACAGTAGGTAATATTTTTAATAATATGAAAGTACATGTTTTTTACATTCAATGTTTTTATACTGTGTTTAGATGTTTTGGGTTTTTGTTTGAGTTAAAACTCAACACAGGATGTTATAAATCTTTTTATTTTATTTATTTAACATATGTTTGTGATTTGTGTAAACTTTTGATTTATTGTTATGTTTTTGACTTGTTTTTACTCTTGTGGCCTCTAGGTGGGGCTGTTGTGTCTTTTTGGGTTGTTTTTACTATTCTCCCCTGCAGGTGGGGCTGCTAGTGGTTTTGTTTTAGTTTCACTATTTTTTCTCTCCTGGCCTCTGGGTGGGGCTTCTTCCGGTAAGTCGTCTTTGATTCTTCATTTCTGTTCCAGTCGTAGTGGAGGGAGGACGTGCTGGTGAGTAGTCTGGTTTTCTTTCTTCTGGGGTTTTTATTTGTTTTGCTTTTGTGGTGGTGGGCTGGGACGTGTTTCTGTTTGTTCTTTTTTGTTTTGGTTGAGTTTTAGGTTTGTTTAATTGGTTTGGTTATTTCTGATTTTGTTTAATTTTTCTTATTTTGTTGTTGTTTATTTGTGTAATTAGTTGTTTGTTTGTGTAATTTGTGGGGGGTTTGTGTTGTAGTTAGGTGTTTTGTATGTGGTTTTGTGTTATTGTGGATGTTTTTGTTTGTGTATTTTGTGGGTTTTTTGTTTATTAATGTTTTTTTAATTATTGATTTATTTTTGTTTTATTATTTTTAATTAATTTTAGTGCTTGTTTTTGGTGGTTTGTTTAGCTTGAAGAATGGGCTGCCTGTGGGTTCCTCTTTTCCCCATTGCTGCTTTGAATTTTGGTTTCGATGCAGCAATGGGGGAAAGGAGGAGGAGGCAGTCAGCCCATTCTTCTCCCAAAGAGGTTCATTAGGTAGGTTGGGGGAGAAGGAGGAGGCAGAGAAGAGCTATCTCTGCCTAAAGATGGATTCTCTCTTCTCTGTCTCCTTTTTCTCCCGGCTTACCTAACCAGAGATGGGCAGGCAGCGATCTGTAAGGGGTGGTGCTCTTCCTTGCGGATTGCCGGCTGTTGCTTTTGTATTCGGAAGTACAAAGGCATCAGGCAGTTATCCACCAGGGAGGGTGCTTCCCCTGACGAACTGCAGCCTGTTTTGGGGGGGTTTTCCACCCCGGCTCAACTTTACTTGAGACTGGTGGTGGTCTCGCCATGTCTTCGGCGGGGTAGCGTGGAGGAGAGGGAGTCCCTCTTCTCCCCGTTGCTCCAGGAAAGAAGGACAGCGGGTGTTTCGCAGTGGCGTTTTGTGGCTTTTTGTTTTACGTGGCTGTGAGGCGCTGAGTCTGCCTGCAGGGGACTTGCGCTCCCATTGCGTTTTGTAATTTTATTTTTCGTGTGCCGGCTTTCTCAGCGTTCTGCAAGCTCACGGCGCGCAGGATGCTGGGACTTGTAGTTTTGCATTTGTGGTTTGCTTTCGTGCAGTGGTTTTTTTCCTGCGGCTCTATTTCAATTGGCCGCGCCGTGTTTCCGAATGTTCTTTTTGCTTGCGCCTCTCAGCCTGATTGGCTGTGGTGCGGCGCATCACAGAGAACATTGGGAATTGAAGTTGTTTCCCTTTGTTCATGTTCACGGGGCTCTTGCCCCACTGGCGTGTTTCTCAACCCTTCAGTAACCTCCGTACCGGGTTTGGGCGAGTGCAGGAGGCTCGGTAGGGGATAGTGTGGACGGATGCGGGAGCCTTTGTTACATTCCAACTGTTAACCCTTGGATTTATAGGTATATAATGGGTTTTTTCCATTATTAAGTTTATGTAACTTCTCTACTTTTTATTATTGGGGTTTTCTGTTTAAAAAACTTAATAAAATTTCTTTTTTAAAAGGAGCCTCTTTCAGGCATTCCTCCAGCAAAAATCCTTTTGACCCAGAATAATTTCTCACATGAAATTATTAGTATTCACACACAAGAGCCTCCAGAATCCTAAACTCTATTTGCAATGGGTTCTATACCTGCAGTACTGCTCAGCTATATGTACAAATATGTGTGTATATCCTCCTGGATGGATGGATACTGATACGTCTATATATCTATATCTATATTGCATCTATTCAAGGACTGTAGTGACTTAGTGGTTAAGATGCTGAACTTGATGACTGGAAAGTCAGCAGTTCGAGACCTGAGTGCTGCAGGACAGAATGAGCTCCCATCTCTGTCCCTGCTCCTGCCAACCTAGCAGTTCAAAAGTAAGAAATGCAAGTAGATAAATAGGGACCTCGTCGGTGAGAAGGTAAACAGCATTCTGTGCACTCTGGTGTCTAGTCATGCCTGCCACACATCCACGGAAATGTCTGCAGATGCAGACAGCACTGACTCTTTGGCTGTTGACAGAGAAGGGCACTGTACCCTAGAGGGGGATACGACTGGCTTTTGAACAAGGGCAACCTTTGCCTTTACTATATACAGAATTTCTACTAGCTGATTACCTGGCTTCACTTGGGTTTTTCTTTTCTTTAATATAGGCCAACCATTCCCTCTTGGAAACCTCGTGGAGTGTATGTGGGTCACTCCTGCCTCTCTTCCTCCATCACTCTCTTCCCTCACCCATCCCACTTCTCAGTAGACGGTCACTTACAGTGCTGATCTCGCATGCCCATTTGCCTTCCACCTACTGTGAAAACTACAGCTGAGCTCAGAGGGCTACAGTTGAGCTAGTCAGATGATGTCATGATCTCAATATACCCAAGACTATGACATCAGCTTAATTACATTGCTGGGAAACACTTACATTGTATAGATCAATTGCATCCCAATTTGGGGGCATACACCCCTCCCCCCATGGGTTTCCAGACCCTCCGCAGTGCTGATCTCCCAAGCCCAAGGTATGTATGTGCCAAATTTCAGCAGGATCGGTCCAGGGGTGTGGGAGCCTTTGGAGCACATACAAACAAACTATTCTGTTTTATATATGTATATAGATGACCTTTACCTTATTATATCTATATGGTTCCTTCTATTGTAGAAGATTCTGGGCACATCTGGTTACCTTATTTAGAGAGGCCTGACATTCTCACATGAAAGAAATTTACCAACCCCAGGCAATAACAACCCCCTTTTCCCAGGGTCTTAATTTTTGGTCTTTGGCCAAAAAAAGAGAAAAGGAGAAAAGCTTAGAAAACAGACAAGCTTATTGTACAGGAATTTAAGGCATTTGAGGAGGAAAGGGGAATGGGAGAGTTTTGTGGAATTTTTTGCCACTGACTCCCGACCATTTGTCTAGTTTCCAGGACAATGATAACCCCTTACCAACTTCCCCTGAAGGGATGTCATAAAAAGAAGGACCAGGCCAGCTTTACTGGTGTTTCAGGTCCGTGGAAAGGAGGTTAAGGATCAAGATGTCAAGCATACCTTTGTGCATCATCCTGGTCCAAAACTAAAATGCAGGCTACAGTAACCATGGGTACATAGGTCACCCTTGCTTGAAAGCAAAAATGTTTTCTTCTAGTACTTTGACACTAAATTAAGGCAGTAAAGGTCTCCCTTACTCAAAAGCCAGTAGTATCCGACTCTAGGGTTCAGTACTCATCTCTTTTTATAGCCAAAGAGTCAGTGCTGTCTGTGCCTGCAGCTGTTTCTGTGGACATGCGGCAGGCATGACTAAACACCGTAGTGTATGGAAGGCTGTTACCTTCCGCACCCAAGTGGTATCTATTTATCTACTGCACTTGCAATTTCGTGCTTTTGAACTGCTAGGTTAGCAGGAGCTGGGACAGACGATGAGAGTTCACCCCATCACGCAGCATGTGGGTCTCAAATTGATGAATTGTTACACTTCCAATCATCAAGTTCAGCATCTTAACCACTAAGCCATTGCAGTACCTCACATGAGTACATAAGAAGCAATAGTTTGGAAAGGGCAGTTAATCCATCGCAACGGCCCGTGGGTATGTCCTGGCCTGCAGCACCAAAGCATCCAGCCCGCGCCGCTGCTGCCGCATTTGTGACAACTGCAGATGCGTTTTGTGGCAGTGTTTATGGTGGGGGAAACCACTCAGCTATCTGAGGGAGTGTGACCCAGCTCCTGACTTTAAAAGGTTGGCAACCCCTGGGTTAAACCACTGATGTCATCTAAAACTCCCAGATCTTGCTCATAATCAGAAGGTAACAAAACTAGGAAATAATTCTCCAGAACATAAAAGTGAGCTTTCTTTAGCAATGTTTTCATTCCAGGCTTCCTTAGGAGGTCCGGAAATTCTATCAGAGAGGCATCGGCTACTCCCAACACTGTCTTCTCAATTCTGGGAGACTGTCTGAGGCAAAATAGATTAGGTTTTGTAAACCGTAAGTGGTGGATCTCTGTCTACCAAACAGATTGTGAACAACCTCAGGCTCTCATCTGAAAAACAGGGAAAGCCAACTGGAAATAAGTGGGGAAAGCCAACTGGAAATATTTGACATATGATGTTGGAACAGTGTTTCCCAATCGTTGAATTTTGGACTTCAGTTCCCGGATGCCTAAATCAGTTCATTGACTGATCAGTGCTTTGGGGAATTTACTTAGGCCTCAAGACCAAACCCCCATTAGATGCTAAAGGGAGGCTATCATACTATAGAAGCACATCATCGGAAGGACAATACCCAATGGAGAAGACAATGATGCTGGGGAAAGTGGAAGGCAGTAGGAAGAGAAGATGGAAGATGAGATGGATTAAAAGGAGACCACAGGCTTCAATTGCAAGACCTGAGCAAGGCTCTTAGTGGAAAAAACAATGTTTCTTCACATGCCACACTCATAGCCTCCCCCATCTAGGGACCGGCCATACATGCTGGACTACAACTCATCATAGCCATGTTGAGTGGGGATAATGAGACCTGTAATCCAATGTGTTTAGAAAGTGCCTGGTTGGTGAACATTCATTTGGACTTGCATCAATTCAATCTTGGTTTCATTATGTCCAGAGTTTTCAATCGTTTTTAGCCGGGGGAGCCTGGTCATGCTCCCTCAGACAGCTTCGGGGCTGGACGGCCATTTTGCCCTTCTTCTACCACATGGCACTTCCTGGTGTGGTGGAGGCAGTGGGGGGCCACATGAAATGGTGCTGTGGGCCACATCCAGCCCATGGGCCGCAGGTTGAGAATCCCTGCTTTATGTGGATTGCTACATTAAACTAACAGCACCACCAGGGGGAGCGTCATTCCATCCTTTCTCTTTTTTGCAGCTTTGTTTCATTTTCCCCACAGATTTTAATTGTATTGCAGATTTAATTGTTCCATTTTGACACAATCGAGGTTTATGCAATTAACAACATGTGGAAATGAGCAAGATGTAAGTGTCAGTTTAACGGGTGATATGGAATCATGAACAGGATTGAACAATGGGAAGAAAGATTTAGACCAGGGGTTCCCAACCTATGGCCCGCGGGCCGGCCCTGGCCCACAATGCCATTCCATCCCTCCGCATCCACTTCTAGGGTGTGTGGTCTAGCCCACTCAGCTGTCTGGGGATGGGGTCAGGCTCACAGCATTAAAAGGTTAGGAACCCCTGCTTTAGACAACCAGAAAAAGAAATCTAAACAAACATGACAGCATAGCGATATTGCGCTGTTTGGAGCTATGGTCATTACCATAATTATTACTTATAATATTTAAACCCCACCTTTCCACTAAAAGAAGTCACTGTAAAACCAACCATTAGCTGTTAGGTAAAAGTTGAATTTGCTCAAAAGCCAGTTAGAATGCTGTTACCTTTCCCACCGAAGCAGCACCTATTTATCTACTTGCAATTTCTTGCTTTTAAACTGCTAAGTTGGCAGGAGCTGGAACATCATGCAGCATTGGGGTCTCAAACTGCTGACTTACCTACCAACCTTCCATTCGTCAAGTTCAGCATCTTAACTACTAAACTACCAATAGCACAAATAGTGCTAAAAAGCCATATACACATTTTAAGAGATGTTATCTATGTCTAACTTTTCAAAGTTGAATTGAATTAATGTAGTAATGTCTAGTGTGATGTTTGCCCAAAAAAGTTAATACAGCACTGGGTTTAAAAAAGCAGCGGTTCCCAACGTGGGGCCCACACCCCACAGAGGGACTTCAATTCCCAAAAGCCTAAGTCAGTACATTTGCTGATCAGTGCTTTGGCAAATTGTTGTGCATTAAGGCAAAATTGCAAGTTGTGCAGGCAATGACTTGCAAAGAGAAAATGGCGGTTTCCCGCCATCCAAATTAGGAGCTAAAGTTGGTGCAAAACCTCCCTCTCTGAGCGCGCTCACTTTGCTCATCAAAGCATACCTGTTAAGTATCCCTTATTGGCCAAGAAAACCCCTTATTTTACCCTCTTTCCCACCATCATCCCTTATTAATTAGACTGCAATGCCCTATTGCCGCCATTGGAGGGCAGCACAGGATAAGCATAGATGTCAAGTATCCCGTATTTGCCAGGAAATTTCCCTTATTTCCAAATCCAAAACTTGACAGGTATGCATCAGAGTTCTGTGATTGGTTACAGTTTTGGATTCTCTTCCCCATTGGTTGATACTTATATATCGTGTTATGATTGGTTGGTTATGATTGTCCGGCGGGTCTCTACTTTGTATAAAGGAGCTACCACTGGGGAGACACTATATAAGCCCCACGGGTAAACAAGGGTGGGTCCAGGCCGGATCTATACTACCCATTCCCATACAGGTAGCCAGTAATGAGCTAAACCTGGGTCTCCTCCACATGCTACTGCTTCTAGTGTAGCTTAGGTATTGCCTCTTCTTGGCAGATTCCGGACTGATTTCATGGGATTCGTATAGCCATCTTATGTCCAGAGCACCTTGTAAGCATAATCTGAAAGACTGTTAAATAAATGCCTGTTGTTGTTGTTCTGTTCATTGCATAGCTGTCAAGTATCCCGTATTGGCCGGGAAAACCCCTTATTTAACCCTCTTCCCTGGCGTCATCCCATATGAATTAGACTGCAATGCGCTATTGCTGCCATTGGAGGGCAGCACAGGATAAGCATAGCTGTCAAGTATCCTGTATTTGCTGGTAAATTTCCCTTATTCTAAATACAAAACTTGACAGGTATGGTTCATCGTTGCCTGGACTGTTGCTCATAAGGGCCGGACGCGACACAAATCATAACCTGAATTGAATCCCAGTTGAACCTTCAGTAAATGTCCCACTCTTAGATGCTAGGGCTTAACTTTCAATAAACTGATTCGGCAGCGATAAAAATTCAATTAGAAATAAAAAGAATACCCAAACTCCTCGCCCTTAATTACACGGGGTGCATTATAGAGAGGAAAAGGAAGGGCTACTCATTGAAAACTAGCAGGAAACTGAATGGCTCCCAAGGGGATTATAAAATAATAATTAGCCAAGTTAGACGGCTCTCTCAAATAATGCTGGGAAAAAGCAATAACACCTGTTTTCACTAGTCTGGAGGCAGCAAACAATTTAAAAAATGTCATGCAATTCCAAAATGTGTGGGTTTTTTTTAGCAAAGAGATATTCTAGGACAGGGGTGGCCAACCTACAGCTCATGGGCCTGATCCTGCCCATGTCACTATTCCATGTGGCCTACCTCCCTCACTTGTACCGCCACTGCTAGTAGTGGCAGAAACAGTCGTGGACATGTTTTACAGCAGCATTTCTGGCAGACAAACCACCAGTCTGGCCTGCTCAACTGTCTGAGGGAACGTGACCCAGCCCATGGCTTCAAAAGGTTGAGAGAACCCCTGTTCCCTAGAACCTTTCTCCTAAGATGGTCAACAAACTCTCTCTAAGATATCAGCAAGGCAAAGTTTTGTTTGCAAATTCTCTGCCTTTCTCTAGGGGAAAGAGTGGAAACTTTGGTCATCTTTGGAGATGTCACTGCCATGCCTGTCAACCTTCCTGGATTGGCCGGGTATCATGGTTTTCGGCGCCGATTTGCGCCATTTCCTGCCCCGCACTGCCGCAACCCAGGAATTTGGCAGCAGGGGAAAGGAGGTACTGTGCAGCCCTTCTGTGCAAGTAGCCTTCTACACATGTGTAGAAGGCTTTTACGCTTGCATAGAACCCTTCTACGCATGCGTAGAAGGCGACTTGCGCAGAACCGTTGTGCACAGGTCCCGGATTGTCTGGAGCCGTGGTTGACAGGTATGGTCACTGCCAAAAGGATGGCAGCATTCATGAGAGGAAAACAGAGAGAGAGCCAACTCAAATGGTCTCACCCCAGTTCCTGTGTTATGTCACTGCTCTGAGAAAGTCTGAGCTTAGAGATTGGTGGAAGAGTGTCACATTTGGTGTTCAAATACCTAGGAACAACATTTATTGAAGATGGCAAAATGGAGGAAGAGGTTAACATACAGTGCTGTAATGCAAACCAAATATTGGGACAGTTGGCTTCTCTTTATAATCTCATTCCTGATTTCATCCCTTTGAGTCACTCCAGCAGCTTTCCTCAGACATCTCATATCTGTGGCAGTACTCCCTATGGGAGATACCCTGCATAACAGGGGGGGGGATGTTCGTTAACCAGGGTTCCCATTAGGCAGGTATACCCCAGTTACCAAAAACCCCGCATAACAAAAAAATTCATTATGTGGGGTATCACCATTGCATAACTACTTTGTCCATCCTTACTCTAGAGGACTGCAGTGGCTCAAGTGGTTAAGATGCTGAACTCGCTGATTGGAAGATCGGAGTTCAATTCCCAGGCACTGCATGACGGAGTGAGCTCCCCTCTGTTCCAGCTCCTTCCAACCTAGCAGTTCAAAAGCAAGAAAATGCAAGTAGATAAATAGGTACCAATTAGGCATACCTGTCAAGTATACTATTTTGGCCAGGAAATCCTGAATTTTACCACTCTTTCCCCCTCTTTCCCACCATCATCCTAAATTTGGAGAGGCCAGAGGGGGGTTACTGTGCATGCGTGCCCATCAGAGGTGGCGGTGCATATTGTGAGGGGCTGCTGCGCATGCGTGAAGGGGTTACTGTGCATGTGCACCCGTCGAAGGTGGCACGTGCATGCGTGGGCACCCGCGCCCAGAAAGTTTTCTTTATTTTTGCAGCTGGAACTTGACAGGTATGCACATAGGTAAACAGCATTCTGTGCACTGAAGTGTTGAGGCATGCCTACCACATGTTTATAGCCAAAGAGTGCTGGCTCTTTGGCTATAAACAGAGATGAGCACTGAAGCCTAGAGTCAGATACGACTGGCTTTCGAGCAATGGCGACCTTTACCTTTACAGTTTGTAGGGGAAATTCATGGGTCCAGTAGGATATCATAACTCTTTGCTTTAATGGAGATGGGTCGCACCTGCAACCACATCTTAGCAAGAAGGTTGCTAACTATTTCATGGCACTAGGAAAAAATAATTCATTTTTGGGCCTCCTCCGTCTCCTCTGCTTTGCCCATCCCTACTCTAGAGAAACTCCTGCAAACCTAGCAGTTTTTAAAGCAAGAATTTACAAATAAATAGGTACCACTTCTGTAGGAAAGGTGACATTGTTCCGTGCACTTTGGCGTCTTGTCATGCTCACCACATGACCATGGAAATGCCTGCAGACTCAGACAGTCCTGGCTCTTTGGCTATAAATGGAGTTGAGCATGGAACTGTGGAGTCCGATAGGAATGGCTTTCCAGCAAAGGAGACCCTGACCATTCATTTAGACCTCGGGATTTACAATGCGGCTCCAGGTTTAAAGGCAGAGAAAGAAATCTCTCTACTATGAGGGGAGAGGAGCTGATCTTTTTTATCTGCAATGTGGCTCTTCTCTGGATTAGTAGGGTCATAAACCATGCTAGATCAGACCAAAGGCCTATGGAGTCCCCAACACACCCTTCCAGAATGGCCAACATCATCTAGATGCAATGGCCACCACAGCAGAAGAGTCTGAAGCAAAATCAAGGATGGAAACTGAGTCTTGATTTCAGAAAGATCCTTCCTAGCTTTCATCCCCCACATTGGGACTGCAGCGGCTCAGTGGTTAAGAAGCTTGCCTTGGAGAAATCATAGTAATACTCTACTTACTCTAGAGAACCCATAGTAATGCCACAGCTTGGGAAGGAAGGAAGACTGAGACTCCGATTTTCTCCTTTGCAGCTGCACATTTGTTCCAGAGAAGGGATGCTGGAATGCATGTAAATACCTGTCGCATTAGCATGACTTACTGAGCACAAGGCAGAGCCACATCTGCCAAGGAAATCAGTCAGGGAGAGCTTGAAAATGTTTCCCTCTAGAGAAGTTAGACATTGTCAACAAAGAGGTTGCAAGGAGGGGAAACCGAATGTTATGTATGATAACTGTGCTTAAAGACATGTCGAACATTCAAACCACTGATATCCCGCGCAAACTAAAGTCAAACAGCGCCGCTGTTCGACAGCCGCGAGATCTCGGCAAATCGTGAAGTATCGCGAAATTTTGAGCGCGCAAAATTCAAATGCCGAGAGGCGTGCTCCTGAACTGTCAAAATGTATATACTATGTAGCATGTATTCAAATCACCCAATTGTATTTGTTCCCGCTCAAATGTATCTAGTTTATTGTGTATATAAGTCCCCATTTTCCCCCTCCAAGTTGTGTTCAGACCCCAGAAATAAAAGAGCTGTATTTCACTTTGATGGTTGTCGTCTCCAATATTCTGAACACCAAATTAGTGATGAGGATGGGATGGTGTCCCCACAAGAACTCAGTTGCCGAACCACTGCACCGTCTACTCAAAAAGAACACTGTTTGGCACTGGGGCCATAGCCAGGAGGGAGCATTCCAAGAAGTTAAGAGGTTGTTATCCTCTAATGCAGTGTTAACGCATTTCAACCCGAAGAAACGGTCGTATTGGTGTGTGATGCATCCCCTTGTGGAAGTTGGGGCTGTACTGTGCCATGTGCTGGAAGATGGGAGGGAAGCCCCTGTAGTGTTTTATTCTCGCTCTCTTTCGAAACCCCCCAAAAAATTATGCCCAAACTGACAGGGAAGTACTGGCTATCGTGGCAGGCACAAAGAATGTCACAATTACCTCTATGGGAGGTGCTTTACCATTGTGACTGACCACAAGCCCCTCCTTGGCATTTTTTTTAATGGGAAGCCCACGCCACAGATCGTGTCCCCGCGGATGTTGCGCTGGACAATTTTTTTTTGAATGCATACCATTTCACCCTGGTGCACCGACCCGGCAAGGACATCAGCCACGTTGATGCTCTGTCGCGCTCACCCCTGCCCGGGGTCGGGGAGCCGGATTGCAAGGTAGAACAGGACCACCAGGTCCTAATGATTGAAGCCCTCGACTTGACTCAGGTTGTTCCGTCTGACATAGCCAAGGCCATGGCCATGGTTTTATCAAGGGTAATTTCTTGGGTACAGAAAGGCTGGGCCATTTCTCCTCCAGCTGAGGAGTTTAAATCAAACTCCCCCAGGCATTTTTGTCAGGAGAAGTATGAAATGGTGGCCAGGGGAAGAATTTTTAAAAAAAACTTATTTCTTTCTTGAGGCCTCTGGCACACCCCATGGATTAGAAGAAGAAAGGAGGTTGCTATCTCAAATACTGAGCCTTCGGTGAGATAAAGTAGTAAAGAATCTCTCCTACTCTTAACTTCTAAATTCTCAAAGGAAATAGACCGCTCTCTCTACATCTCTCGGTACCTTCCACGAGAAAGGAGGAGGCTGGTATTGAACCTGCCTAACAGCTGGACTCATGCCACCCCACCATTCAGAGACCTCGACCTTCCATTCACTCCTTCAACAGTGATTCATAGCCCTTAAGATGGCAAAGGCTGAAAGCCCAGCTGGCTTCAACCAAAGAAATCTCCAGAAATAAACAGCTGCTTTAACTCTCAACTCCAAATCCACAAATCAAGTTAATGACCTGAAAGGACCGAGAAGGGTTCCTGGGTTTCTTCATCTTTCAACGTACAACCTCCACAATCCCCAAAACCAGATTATTATTATTTTTACATAACAGTCTTAAAAGAAAATAACAATAAATGAATATACACCAAGAAAATATCAATCGTTTTTTCATTTTTTTTCTGAAAACATGGAGTATCAATTTATAATCCATATAACGTTCTTATAACATCATTTCATAAAGTATATTCTATATTTACTCTTCAATCTGTTTTTCTTGGTGTAAAAAATGAAAGAATATAATCTATCTATAAATATAAAGCAAGGACGTACGTTCCTATATCCTGAATGCGTGGCCACCCCCCGCCACCGGCCACCCCTGACAAATGGATGGGGCCTACCTTGTGCCTCCTACCAGTCAAAGAGGGGGTCTGGATGCCATGGGTGGGGTACCAGCCCCACTGGAGAGGATTGTGGTGGCAGCGCTGGTGCACTTGCATGCAAGAGCATGCAGGCGTCACCATCGGGAGCCCAATGGAGACGTTGGCACGTGCGTTGCAGGACCGCACGAGCAAAGATCATGGCGGCGGCGCTGCTGCACATCCCCAGGCATCTGCCAAGATCTCCCACAGCCAGGCACCTGCTGAGCAGGTGGAGGGAGCCCTTCAATCACATCACCCCCTCCCCTAAGCAAGGCAGACACCCGGGTTTGGGCGCTTTCTAGCGCGACTCCCTCCTTTGCGTAGGGGAGGGGCCAATGCACCCAGCGCCAGTTACAACCAGCCATGGGGGAGCATGCCCAATACGGCCCAATGGCTGCTTTTTCAGGTCACCACCTGGCAAGGTGCCACTGTGGACAGCCTCCTCAAGCTGCAGACAGTTGAGCCAGCACCATAGATGCTGCCTCAGCCCTGCAGCACCACCCAGCCACAGCCAGGGATGGCCAGCTGCCGGGCCCTCGACAGCATGCCTTCACAGGGGACATCAAAAACTACGGCCCCACCCCCACCTCAGAAGGTTGGGTCACCACGGGAAAGGGGGCCCCTGCTGTATCCCCAGCCCGGGTTGGGTCCATCCCGGATGAAGGACGGGCACCTCTGCTAGTATATCAATAAAACAAAGGTGTGGTCTTGTATGTCCACAGTGGGCTCCCACACCCCTGGACGGATTTTGCTGAAACTTGCCACACACCTTCATTGGCATGGTGGATAGGCTGGCGCCGTGCCCCATCACACAGCTGACTGGGCTGGAGTGGCGAGGCGCACCGACTGAATGGCAGACCCGACCCTACAACAGCAGGCACTGCCAACGGACGCCCCGCCGACACTGGATGCCCCGCTGACACCGAACGCCCTCGGCCGGCCCTAGCCTGGAGGGAGGAGCAGCGTGTGACAGAAGCTGCGCAGCAGGCCAGGCCATACAGCTGCCGGATGCCTCAACACCACCTCACACCCTTAGCCAGCACTGGCAAAGACAGAGGAGCAGCGAGGACTGGCAGCGACACAGCAGGCCCGGCGGCCAGTGTGTGTGTGTGTGTGTGTGTGTGTGTGTGTGTGTGTGTGTGTGTGTGTGTGTGTGTGTGTGTGTGTCTGTGTGTCTGTGTGTCTGTGTGTCTGTGTCTGTGTCTGTGTCTGTGTCTGTGTCTGGCCTCAACTTCATGTCACATTGAATATTTTATTACGGGATACCAAAAAGGGGCATTGAGTAGAAGATTTTAAAATAAAATAAAAATTAAGGGGAGAACAGAAACTTTTTTTGCAGTTTTTCATAGGTATTGTGCATTATAACCTTCCATCAATATGCATTTAAGTTCAGATAGAACACGAACTTTTAAGCCTACATCCTATCCCATGCCCTAGCACAAGGAGAGAACAAAGCAAGAGAATGAACCTCTACATCCTCTGAATGGGTATGAGCCTCAAGTCTGCCAACTCAGATCCAGGAAGAGCTTTATGGTAAGAACAAACATTCTTGAGGGTTACGCAAGAGCAAAACCAAATTAGAAGATGGAGGAAGCAGCTCAATGGCAAGGAACATCATTAAAAGAGGATATAGCTGAGGATCTTAACCTCCCCTACATCATCTGGAGGAGCCTGAATAGGTGAGGGTTGGTGTCCCAAAATTCAAGACCAACATGCTCAAATGGGGGCTGCTGGCTGACAACACTCTGTGCAAATGTGGAGATACACAGAATCTAGCTCATTTGCTGGTCTGCAGGTTACTACCAGAAACATGTACTGTACGAATTAGGATATAAGTTTGGCCAATGACAAAGCCAAGAAGATGGCTTCATTTTGACAGTTTTAAAGTTTGATCTGAACATAAAAGAAGACTCCACACCCTAAACTTCAATGCCATATTGTAATGGCCCTCCCTTTCCTTATTCTACCAGAAGGACAGCCTCAACCTCTTGTTCAGAAGAGCAACCACCAGATTTTTTTCCAGGTGTAAATAGAACCGAGGTAGATGGGTCACCCTCTTGTCTTGACCAACAGCAAATAGATGTGTCTCATTTGGGAGCATCCCAAACTCAGAACCTCGCAACAAGCCCCGCCATTGTGGGTCAAAATTAAGAATCCTCTCCCTGCATAACTTCAAAGTCCTTGTCCATCAGGCTGGAATAATTTAAGAAAGAGTGACTGCCCTGTCTTTCAAATTGCCAACTGACTATCCAACTGGTGGATTGGGCCCTGACTTTAAATTAATTGAATTCTAGGAATGTGGCTGGTCCATTCTGACCTTTGTGGTGGCAGTGTTGAACTGAAACATAGAAGATCTACCTTCTAGTCCAGGGTTCCTAAAAATTGGCTCTCCAGCTATTCTTAGACTTCAATTCCTAGAAGCCCTGATCAACAGGAGCGCTGACTTGGACATCTGATAATTTAACGCCAAAAACTACTGGAGAGCCATGTTTGAGGAACCCTGTTCTAGTCCAAGCTGAGTCTCAAAATTCACCTGGCCCATTCTTTCTCTCCCAACATGTGGCTGTCATAAGAATCCCACTAGCAACCAACAAGCCACGTTCATTGCCCAGGGAAGCTAGGATACATACAGAGCTAATAAGAACATAAGAACCGCCTTGTTGGAACAGGCCACAGGAGCCCATCCAGTCCAGCACTCTGTCTCACACAGTGACTCACCATTTGCTTCCGGGTATTATTCCCAAGCAGATGCCTTCACCTGCTTAGGATTCCCTGGAAATGGCATTTATTGAGAGATATCCTGCCTATCTCTCCAACCCAGAGGTTGTCCTTAAGTATCCATAATTATAGCCATTGATACTCTTGTCCTCCATGAACTTGTCTAATCCTTTCTTAAAGCTGTCAACACTGACAGCTGTCACCACTTCTTCTGGCAGGGAGTTCCATAGACCAATGATCCTCTGGGTGAAAAAGTACTTTCTCTTATTTCTTTGAGAACTAGTACCCAAAGGTTTCATGGAGTGAATATTGAGTAAAAGCTGTCTTCCAGAGTCACATAGAACAGCCTTTCCTGGATTAACTACTGACGATGAAGTCCATGGTGGAAGCTTCTTAAGATGAAACACATCCTTCTCCACTAAACTAGGATTATGTCTTTTTAGCTCACCTGTAATCCCTTGATCTTTAAAGTATAATATAAACACTCGGCAGACTTTTCATGAATGCCAGGAGAACATTTCTAGTTTCAGAACGCTAGATGAGTGAGGCTCCACGCCTTATCCACGATGTAATAAATCATGTCATAGGATTATCTGCAACTTCAGAGAGAGGTATGTGGTGTGTTTCAAAGGAAAGGGGGGGGGGAAATACAATCGAGAACATGTCTAGACTAGTGCTTAGCCTGCTCTTTTGCGCTGTGGGTGTCGGTCCAAGGTCTTTGCGTCCAGTTTGCACACTGAAAGCTCCTTCCATGAACATCTTTTTGACACCACCACCCTACTGAGTAGGAAAGGGTCTACCCTTTTCTACCCAGTTCTAAACATAACTTCCAACTTAGGAGCAAGATCTCCCAAGCCTGAATGCACAAAGGCCAATGGGTAGAACAACCGTTCCCAACCTTTTTTGGCCATGCCCCACCTAAGCATCTCTAACATCCTGATTCCACCCTCCACGACATATAATTCTTATTATTCAAAAAGTGAACTCCTATTCACGTGGAGGAAGCAATGCAAAAAAATTCACTGTTAATAATTCATCCTCGAATTGTCCCCCTTAAAAATCAAATTGCCCACCTATGCGGTGTTTGGTCCATTGCTTGAAAGCTAGTCATGCTCATCTCTGTTTATCACCAAAGAGCCAGTGCTGTCTGAATCAGAATACATTTCCGTGGACACGTGGCAGACATGACTAGACACCAGAGTGGACTGAATGCTGTTTACCTTCCCACCAAAGTGGTCCCTATTTATGTACTTGCAATTTCTTGCTTTTGAACTGCTAGCTTGGCAGGAGCTGGGAGCTCACTCAGGCATGCAGCACTCAGGTCTCAAACTGCTGACCTGCCAACCTTCCAGTCATCAACCTCAGCATCTTAACCAGTAAGCCATCACAGCCCAAGAAGGAAGAACCATGGCTCAATTCTTAGCAAGGTTTGAGACTAGCGAAAGGCAATTGGCACAAATTTCATTCTCAAATGGCTGCAAGTTAAGACGTTCAGGTAGGCAGTGAGTCAGGCAAGTCGGCAAGCAACAGAAAACACCTGCGACAACTAAAATTTGCTATCGAGAGTTACACTAGTTGTGTTATTCCAGCAGGTATAAGCAATTTCATTTATATGCATGTTATTAAGAGGTTTTTGTTAAAGAACCAAAAGGATTCAGGCCAACAACCACAAAAGTCAACTGTAGTGTGAGCTCATAGCTTTGTTTCGGACCCGTTTTCCATGCTTATATGACAATCTCTTCCTAATATACAGGGCACATATTTTCCTTTTTTAACAATACAAGCACTACACTTCCCAGGAATGGTTCTAATTTATAGAGTCTGGGAAAGGGGTCAAAAAAAGGTTTGCCTTATTTTAGAAGAGAAAAGGAAAGCCGCACAGGTGCAAAATCCCATTCTTTTCCTCCACTCTGGATATGATTTTGAAGTCTAGAAACGTCAAAGGATTGTGGATTCATTTTCTCCCCCTTCTTTTCTCAGCAAAAACTTTCTGCAAGAACCATGGGAGAGTTGGGCAACAGAGCCTTGTTTCATGCACAGATTTTACATGCCAGATGGATTATCCATAGGGGGGCTGGTCAGCAAACATGGTATTCATGGATCAGGATGAGAAGAGCAACTGAATCCCTACTCCAAAGGAAGCCAGGAAAACTTCATTCCCTCTTCGTTTTTGCAGGATGTCCTTTACGTAACCTCAGTTTAGCAGGCAAAAACATTGTGTTGTAATGCAACTGTGATGAAGATCTCCAGACTACAGTGAAACAGAAGTCATTATGTCTGTACTCATCACATATTTCTGATCTAGGAGATATAAAGGGAAGGAGGCAGAGAAGCGAAAAACAGGAGCCTCGGATTCAGAAGGCATAAAATAACCACACGATGACAGGCTGGATTGTCTGCAACCCAGCTGCGTGCCGGGCCCTATATCCAACTCCTAGTCCCAAATTTGATTCGTCTCATTAAACAAGTGTCAGTTCACCGTTCGACAATGTATCTGGCTATAAAAACAGCAGTTACACTCATATACCAGCCCTTAATGGGTTAAAAAAAACTCACTGGTGTGGGTCACAAGAAAAATTAACATTTGGGGACCGCGACAAGATAAGTAGTCTTTTTAATGACCTCAGAAGACTAAGACCACCTTGAGCCTGTCGGGATCAAACTCAGATTGTGAGCAGAGTTTTGGCTACAGTACAGCAGCTGAACCGCTCTGCCATAAGGCATACCTGTCAAGTTTTGGATTTGGAAATAAGGGAAATTTCCCAGCAAATACAGGATACTTGAAAGCAATGCTTATCCTGTGCTGCCCTCCAATGGTGACAATAGGGCACTGCAGTCTAATTAATAAGGGATGACGGCAGGGAAGAGGGTAAAATAAGGGGTTTTCCTGGCCAATAAGGGATACTTGACAGCTATGCCATAAGGACTCTAGCATGTTTTTTCTTTACCAGGGACCAACAGAAGGATTTAAGCCCAGACACCACCCTGACCAAGTTCACACCTATACTGACTCCTGAACCTTTTTAGTAGTAGCCCTCCCCACTCCATCTTGAAATGTGATACCTCAAGAGAGGGAGAGAAATTGCCATCCCTAAGAGAGATTCATCTTCTTCTTTCGCGTTCATTTACTCTGATTCATCCATCACCTGGATCATCAATCTATCTATCTATCCAGCTTGCTATCTAGCTATTTGTGTGTTTGTTTGGTTGGTTTTACTATTTATCCACCTTATCGCTAACTCTAAACATTTTTAAACCATTTAATGGGCTAACATTACTGTGGTTGAAGAAAAAGTTTGGCTACGCTAATTGATGCGGCAATCTCAGGTGATGATCAGGTGGAAGAAAAAGAGACTGAAAAGATCCTCAGATATCAGGATTTGTGGGCTGAATTTGACCCGAGCAGTGGGGTTCCAAAACTCCAGTCTGGATATCTGGTGGACCTTGTACACCTTTGATGACGACAACAACGATAATGATGATGATGTAATGCATAATTGATATTATGGCAATTTCCCCCATTTCAACATAGAAGGCTTGCAAGCCAGCTGAATCACTGGGGTTTCTGTTTCCTCCTGTCCCCACCTGAAGGCGTTGGGTTGGTGAACTGCATCTTGGTGTAATGAATTGAAAATAGGACTTTTGCGAGTTTAAAATGGATGTCGTTGCTCCCTGTGAAGGGGCGAGGGAAGTCTTGGCATTTGGCCTTCTTCAAGCCAGGTGCAAATTCCTTTCCTATTGGGATTCAAAATAAGCTGGGACTGTCAGGATGGAAGTAGGAATGATGACTACTGAATGTGGAGTCTTATTGGAGTAGAGAGAGGAAAAGGTGGGACAAAGGATGGAAGGTGAGGGTGAGTTGGGCTATTTTAGAATGGTAGAGAAGAAACACCATTATTGTTAGGCATGTTCAAAGCAGAAGGAAAGAGAAGAGGTTGCTCTTGCTCTTGCTCTTGCTCTTGCTCTTGCTCTTGCTCTTGCTCTTGCTCTTGCTCTTGCTCTTGCTCTTGCTCTTGCTCTTGCTCTTGCTCTTGCTCTTGCTCTTGCTCTTGCTCTTGCTCTTGCTCTTGCTCTTGCTCTTGCTCTTGCTCTTGCTCTTGCTCTTGCTCTTGCTCTTGCTCTTGCTCTTGCTCTTGCTCTTGCTCTTGCTCTTGCTCTTGCTCTTGCTCTTGCTCTTGCTCTTGCTCTTGCTCTTGCTCTTGCTCTTGCTCTTGCTCTTGCTCTTGCTCTTGCTCTTGCTCTTGCTCTTGCTCTTGCTCTTGCTCTTGCTCTTGCTCTTGCTCTTGCTCTTGCTCTTGCTCTTGCTCTTGCTCTTGCTCTTGCTCTTGCTCTTGCTCTTGCTCTTGCTCTTGCTCTTGCTCTTGCTCTTGCTCTTGCTCTTGCTCTTGCTCTTGCTCTTGCTCTTGCTCTTGCTCTTGCTCTTGCTCTTGCTCTTGCTCTTGCTCTTGCTCTTGCTCTTGCTCTTGCTCTTGCTCTTGCTCTTGCTCTTGCTCTTGCTCTTGCTCTTGCTCTTGCTCTTGCTCTTGCTCTTGCTCTTGCTCTTGCTCTTGCTCTTGCTCTTGCTCTTGCTCTTGCTCTTGCTCTTGCTCTTGCTCTTGCTCTTGCTCTTGCTCTTGCTCTTGCTCTTGCTCTTTAGATTTCTATACCACTTTTCTTGTTTGTGAGTTGAACAGTACATAAAATGTAGACCTGAATGGGTTAGCTGGCTATGCCAGGAAATATAGATTGATAGATACAGTGATACCTCATACAATGTCCAAACTTGGTTCCACAAGTTTGGACTTTATACAGATTTGGACTTTGTATAAGGCATGCAGAATCCTATCCACGATGCCTCATACAACGTCCAAATCCTTGCCGCGATGTCTCGTACAACGTCATTTCCATAGAGATACATTGTACTGTAACAGCACAGACTTCAGGGCAAAGTCAAGGAAACAGACAGGAAACTGACAGAACTTTAAGAAATCATTGTCTAAAGGCTAAATACATTACAAAAACATGTCAAACAACCCTGATTTTAGGGGACAAACCATACAACAAGTTTTTAACTTTCAAAAACTTTATGAAGTGCAGGTTTAAAAGTTAACATGTCCCATCATGCAGCACAGTGTTAATCTGCAGCCATGCGGCCAATCATCCATTTTGTACAAGCTACTGTAAACACTTACTGGATGAAAGCAAGGACAACATGGGTGCCAACATGTCCCATCATGCAGCAGAGTGTTAATCATCCAAACAGCAGCAAACACCAAACAATTGCCCACCCCACCAAACAGTGTCCCCCTCCCCAAAAAAAGACCAACATAAGAAAAAATATGGAGCATGCATTACCACAGTGGCAAACACCAAGCAATCTAAAATCGCGCTCAAAACCACTCCTAAACATTCTTCGCCTCATGCAAAACCCACAAGAGCAATGCACGCATGCATCCTGCCTTTTATACTGCCCAGGCACAATGGAACCTGGGAAAAACCCCAATGCCTCATACAAAGTCGAAGTGACTTTGTATGAGGCAACGTTTTTCAAGGAATAAGGCGATGTTGTATGAATTCGATGTTGTATGAAGTGGACTTTGTATGAGGTATTACTTGTACAATAAAACTGACTTTTTACGGTAGACTTTTGTAGATTTTGGTTAGATCAGGGATTCCCAACCTTTTCAAGCCAGGGGCCAGGTCACGCTTTCTCAGTCAGCTTTGAGGGCTGGGCAGCTATTTTGCCCTGCTTGCACGATGGGGGATGGCTATTTTGTCCCAACAGCTTGAAAGGGGGGGCATTTTGTTTATTGGGTGCCTTGGAGGGTGGCCACATGTAATGGCACCATGGGCTGGATACGGCCCATGGGCCTTAAGTTGGGAACCCCTGGGTTAGATCATAAGCTGGTGGGAGAATTCCAACTCCTTTATTGGCAACCAACGCTATATATTGCTACCTAATCTACACATTGCTAATGCCTACCTGATCTGGTTGGTTTGTAAGCTCAACGAGCCAGCGATTGAAACCCATCATAGATTTTTCTAGCTTAACACAGGGCAACAGGAACAGCACAAAGGTGGTGTGGGCTTCCTGAATGGGTGCTGGTCTCTGTCAGGTAGAACAAGCCCTATGGTAGTGGGATAATGGGCATTGTTATCCTTGCACCTGGCCTCGCCATTCTCTCATCTGCTCAAAGGGATCTCGGAGCGAAAGTCCACTGAAAGCCACCTTGAACACATCATGGCATGAAAGATGTGGAATTTGCCTCCAGGACCACATCAGCTCATTACACCTCAGTGGGGACGCAGCACTATGGTGGTTTAGTGGTTAAGATGCTGAGCTTGGGGACTGGAAGGTCGGGTTTCAATATCCAAGGGCTGCACTTGAGGACATGAAAGGAGCCTCATTCGGGCATCCCCTGAGCAGAGTTTCTCCAGCAAAAATCCTTTCAAACCAGAGTAATTTCTGACATGAAATTTATTATTTTTACCTCAGTGAGGAACTGGCTGCCAAACAGAGAGGGTCACTGGCCTAAGAGTAAAGGGTCTCTTTGTTTGGGGGAATGAGGGGAAGCTATATTTATGGAAGGAAACTTAAGCCTGACAGTCATGTTGAGAAGGAGAAAGGCAAGAGATGGAGGACACTCTTTCAAAGCAATAATGGTTCAACTTGTTCCTCAAGGGGAGTCCAGTCTTAATGAAGTCCACCAGGGTTGGAAAGGGGGATGAGGCACCCTTTTGCAAAAATATGGGGTTCCCCATAAACCTAACAGAGCACACACAGGACTAATAGACATACAGCTGAAACAGGCAATGCGTATCATCACAGGCTGTATTTGACCCAAAAACATCCACCGGCTCTCCGTCTTGAGTCATATTCTCCTGCCACCACTAAGAAGATCACTGGCATTATTACACCTATGGATAAAAACAGTAAATAATCCTCCCCTCCCAATCCATGCTGACATAACTGCCCCCTCAACCCAATGATTAAAATCTAGGCATCCTTCTTGGCACACTGCAATCAACCTACAGAATAACCAATTTAATATGGTTAGGTATTTTATTTTGTCTCTCTCCGTCGCGTCACCTTGTTTCTGGTGTATATATGTACTAGCTGATTGCCCGGCTTTAGTGTAAGGGACCAAAGACAATGAAACAGCCGAAGGGTTGGCTTAACACAGGTTTATTGCATGATGATCCGGAGGAACATGTGGTAATGGCGGATGAGTAGCTCAATATATACAGCTGGCTATACATTTGAATGTGGCTCGTCGACAGACTATTGGTTGCTGCCTGCGTGACGTCGTAGAAGGTCACGCCCTTCTTGACCAGGTGAAGAGATGGCGGGGAATCTTCCCGCGCTGCTGAACCAGGTGAATCTGAGCCATGAGAGCTGGACGCTCGCTATTGCCATCTAGTGGTCACTAGCTCGCGTCCCCTTATCAGGTTTACATTGATGCAGCTGATGGTTATAATGTTGCACACAGAAAGGTTACATTGTTAACACATGGCAGAGGTACATTGTTAAAGGCACAGCTTTACAGAACACAACATCCCTCCCCCCTAGGATGAGACGAAGTCTCTCAGCCAAGATGGCTTGTTGCATGTGCGTTTGGGCCGTGAAGAGGGCTGACCACCCCCCCGGGGGCGCTACTGCTTCTTTGTTCCCTGGTCCCTTGTCCTGAAATGGGAGAGGGAGACTTGTTAGTGGCTTGCCGCTGTCTGGCGGCCTTAGGGGAAGGGAAGAACTCCATTGTGGGCAGACCGGGGGCCGTCGGGGCTAACGAAAAACCCCTCTTCTCGCTTGGATGGGTGGGGGACCACTCCGAACCCCCCCCCCCCCGGTTCTGAAAATCAAAATCTAACTTAGTAGGGGCATCCGCATTTGTGGGGACATTCCGCGAGATATGTATGGGGTCGGGTTCCTCCTCCTCCTCAGAAAGATCCCCTAGGATATCTACGAGAACATCCTCCTCCCCCCTTGGTGGGGGCCCACAGTCCCCTTTTCCTCCCCCTTGGGCTGAATGGGTGGGAGAGAACCCTAACGCTGATTTTTTCTCTGTTTGGTCTGTGCCCTGCTCATCGGAGACCCTGCGTCGGAGCTGGTCCACGTGCCGCCTCCACAGGAGCCCCGTACTGGTTTCCAGCCGGTACGACACGGGGCCGGTTCGCTCCACAACTACGCCCGGTACCCAGGCTGGGCCCGTGCTGGCGTAATTCCTGCAATGCACGGGGGCGCCTATTCTGAAACTCTTTGTGGCCTCTAGCCCGATGTTCCTTCCTTTGTCCTCTACCCTCGTGGGGTCTAGCCTAGTAAGGATGGTGGTCAGTTTCCTACGCATTAAGAGCTCTGCGGGGGAGTATCCTGACGCCAATGGGGTCACCCTGTACCCTAGCAGAAACTGACACACTTGTAGGTTCAGATCCCCGGGGCCCATGCGCCGCAACGCGTCCTTCGTGGTGCGGACGAGGCGCTCTACTTGGCCATTGGTGGCTGGGTGAAACAGGGCGGAGGTGATATGCCGAACGGCATTAATCTCCATGAATGCCCTAAACTCGGAGGACGTGAAACAACTAGCGTTGTCGCTAATTAATGTGTCGGGTATGCCGAACGTGGAAAAGAGCCTCCGCAAATGCCTAATGGTCTGGGCCGAGGAGGTGCTCGTGACTGGGATAACCTCCAACCACTTGGAGAAGGCGTCCACTACAAGAAGGAACAGGGTGCCTCTGAACGGGCCCGCGAAATCAACGTGCACCCGGGACCACGGCCCCTTAGCCGCGTCCCATTCCCTGTGGGGAAGGCGGGCCTCCTCTGGTCTGGAGCATTGGCAACTTTCACAAGTGCCGACCATGTGCTCGATGTCGGCGTCCAGCTGGGGCCACCAGAAGTAACTCCGGGCCAGCGCCTTGGATCGCACGATGCCGGGGTGGCTGACGTGCAGCAGTTTGAGCACCCGCGGCCGAAGGGAAGTGGGAATCACCACCCGCTGCCCCCACAAGAGGCACCCCCTCTCTAGGGACAGTTCTAGCTTTTTTCTGAAAAATGGGGCGAACTCCTCCGCTGGGGAGGATGCCGGCCACCCTTTCTGCACCCAGGAGCTAACTGCCGCTAACGTCTTGTCCTTCTCTGTCGCTTTGGCAATGTCGGCGGGCATTACGGGGGGTGAATCCAGCACCTCTATCATAAGAACCTGATGGTCCCGCTCCCCCTTGCTCACCTGGCTGGGCGTTAGGGGGAGGGGAGACCTTGATAGAGCGTCCGCATGGCTGATCTCTTTCCCGGGCCGGTAGACCAACGCGTGCTGATACGCGTTGAGAAAAATGGCCCACCTGAGCATCCTCGGGGACAGGATCTGTGGGGTGGGCTTATCTGCGGTAAAGATGCCTAGCAGGGGCTTGTGGTCCGTTACAATGGTGAAGGGGCGGCCATACAGAAAATCGTGAAATTTTTTCGTCCCCGCGACTATTGCTAGTGCCTCCCTGTCTGTCTGTGCGTAGTTTCTCTCCGCTTGGGACAGGGACCTGGAGTAAAATGCTATCGGGGCCTCCCTTCCATTTTCCAACACGTGGCACAGCACCGCCCCCACCCCCACCGGGGATGCATCACAGGTCAGAACTACCGGGCGTTTGGGGTTGAAGTGGGTCAGTATGGCATCGGACGCTAGGAGGCTTTTTAGCTCACTAAATGCCCTTTCTTGGTCCTCGCCCCACTTCCATGCCTGGTCTTTCTTTAGCAGTTTGTGTAGCGGTTCAGCCACCGCTGCCTTCCGGGGGAGGAAGGAGTGGTAAAAGTTGAGCAGCCCTAGGAACGACTGCAGCTCGGGCTTGGAGGTGGGGCAGGGGCTTTCTTAATGGCTGCCACCTTGGACTTGGATGGTTTTATTCCCTCAGGAGTCACACAAAACCCTAGGAACTGAACCTCGGTTGCGAAGAAGACGCATTTGTCCTTTCGCAGTCTCAGCCCCGCTTTTTCGAATATTGTCAGGACCTTCCCCAACCTCTTGGCCAATTCAACCCGACTCCCCCCCGTTATTAACACGTCATCAAAATAAGGCAACACCCCCTCCAGTCCCTTCAGGAGGCGTTCCACGAGTGACTGGAAAATTCCAGGCGCCGAATTCACGCCGAACTGGAGGCGTGTCACCTGGAACGCCCCCTTATGGGTGACTATGGTCTGCGCAGCAGCTGCGGCAGGGGACACCGTAAGCTGCTGGTAGGCCTGTGCTAAGTCGAGCTTAGCGAAACACTTTCCCCCGTGTAACCTGGCCAGCAGATGGCTGACTACCGGCACCGGATATGCATTCGGGCGGATCGCCTTGTTGATGGTGCACTTGTAGTCAGCGCATATGCGGACCTCCCCATTGGCCTTTAGTGCGGTTACAATTGGAGTTTCCCACTCCGCGGAATCAACAGGCACAAGGATTCCCTGGCCCACCAATTTGTCCAGTTCCGCCTCTATCTTGTCCTTGAGTGCGAACGGCACCCGGCGTGGTTTAAGGCGAATTGGGCGGACCTCCGGGTCCAGGTCGAATGCCACTGGGGGCCCCTTGAATTTCCCCAGTCCTTTTTTGAAAACTTCGGGGTGCGCCTCGCACACCTCCTGAATTGGATCAGTCCCAACGGCGTGCATCCCAACGGCGTGCACCCCCCCCCAATAAACAAACCCAGGGGCTGGAACCATTGAGTCCCGAGGAGGCTGCAATCTCCCCCTTTGAGCACGACTAGGGGGAGGGACGCGGCGTGCTTCTTGAATTTAACCTGAAATTCTCCAACCCCCAACACTGGAATGCTGTTCCCTTGCACGTCCCGTAGTGTGGACCTCAACGCTTTGAGCTTGGGTCGCTTGTGGGGGGCAATTCCCAAAAACTCCCTCTGGGAAATGATAGAATATGAGGACCCCGAGTCAATTTCCATCCTAATGGGAACCCCTTGGACTAGTACCTCAACAAAGTAGCGGGGGTGTCCTGCAGACACGCTGAACACTGGGGCGTCGTCCTCGCTGCCATCAAAGATGCGGCCCACGCCGTCCTGCTTCCGCGTGGCCTGAGCGCCGTCCTTGGGTCTCGTTGAGCGGTCTTGTCCCATGGAACGGTCTGCTGAGCTCCGCCGGGTCTCGCGCTTCTTCCTGCACACCTTGGCGATGTGCCTGCGGCGGCTGCAGTTGTGGCACTCGGCCTTCCGGAACGGGCACTTTACGCGGTCGTGGGCCGCTCCACAGCCGTCACACCGCCGGCTCTCCTTCCGGACCCTCTGGACGTCCTCATCGTCGCTGCTCTCTGTGGACGACCTCGAAGTTCGCCGGGCCGCCTGTACCGGAGTCTCTGCCTTGCTCGACTTCGGCCGCCAGCCCTGGAGTTCTTGGACCCCGGCCTTTGTAGCTTCTGCGGCCTGGGCCGCTCTGACGACCTCCTGCAACGTGGGAGGCGGCTCTTGGTTCATTAATGTGCGCTGGGTTTCGGCGTCGTTCAGGCCGCACAGCACACAGTCCCGGAGGGTGATTTCGGCATTCTCCTATTTGCACGGGCCGGCCGCCAGCCGCAGGGCCGCCACGAATGCGGCGACCGTCTCCCCGGGCGCTTGGACTCGCCTCCAGAACGCACTCCGAGCGGGAAACATCGCCGTGGCGGGCCGGACGTGCTCACGCAGCATCTGCATGAGTTCCTTGGCCTTGAATTCGCTCACCCTCCTCGGTGCAATCAGGTCCACCAAGGTCCTTTTGGTTTCTTGTCCGAGCATCCTGGTGAAGATGGCCCTTTTCTTTGCCTCTTCCGTGACTTCGGACTCAATCAGTGCTGCCTGGAAGTCCATCTCGAAGATCTCCCAGTCGCCCGGTTTCCTGATTTCAAAACCGGCGCATGTCTTGGTCCCGTGGGCAGCCATATCCCACCTTCGTCGCCAATTTAGTGTAAGGGACCAAAGACAATGAAACAGCCGAAGGGTTGGCTTAACACAGGTTTATTGCATGATGATCCTGAGGAACATGTGGTAATGGCGGATGAGTAGCTCAATATATACAGCTGGCTATACATTTGAATGTGGCTCATCGACAGACTATTGGTTGCTGCCTGCGTGACGTCGTAGAAGGTCACGCCCTTCTTGACCAGGTGAAGAGATGGCGGGGAATCTTCCCACGCTGCTGAACCAGGTGAATCTGAGCCATGAGAGCTGGACGCTCGCTATTGCCATCTAGTGGTCACTAGCTCGCGTCCCCTTATCAGGTTTACATTGATGCAGCTGATGGTTATAATGTTGCACACAGAAAGGTTACATTGTTAACACATGGCAGAGGTACATTGTTAAAGGCACAGCTTTACAGAACACAACACCGGCCTTGCCAGGCAGGTATTGATTTTGTGTTGGTGGTAGGGTGGTTTTGTGGGGAGGTGGCTTAATTGGGAAGAGAGGATTCACTTGAGTAAGGCTTGATCCTGGGGAAGGTTGAGGGCAAAGGAAGAAGGGGACACCCAAAGACTCAGCAAGGGCGAGAGGCAGGTATCCGTCAGGGGAGTTGCCTTCCCTGGCAGATCCCTGCCTGGTGCCTTTGCATTTCCCCCTCCGCTGTTTCAAGAACTGTCTTCGAAACAGCAGAGCGGAAATGGCAGGGCGAGAGGCAGGTATCCATCAGGGGAGGTGCTCTTCCTGGCGGATCCCTGCCTGGCACCTTTGCATTTTCCCCTCTGCTGTTTCGAGGGCTGTCTTCAAAACAGCAGAGGGGAAATGGCTAGGCAAGAGAAAGGCACTGCTCTAAACCAGTAGTTCCCAATATGGGGCCAACAGCCCACTGGGGGACTTCAATTCCCAGAATCCCAAGTCAGTCCATTGGCCGGTCAGTGCTTTGGGGACTTGACTTAGGCTTCTGGGAATTGAAGTCTGAAAACCAAACTTTGGGAAACACTACTCTAAAATTACCTGGAAAGGTCTATCCTTGGACAGATGCAACCCGTGTCACAACAGCTCAGGAAATCAGCTGTTTCTGTATGCGTGTTTTCAGCAGATCGTTGGGAGAAAAGGCCAGAGAAATATATCACTCTTTGGCTCTTTCAGCCGCTATTATTTTGCTCTCCTGGCCAATGCAAAGAGGTTTTGGCATCTGCTCCAGAAAGCAGAGCACCTCCGCCCGTCTGAAAGCCAAGCCAATCCAGATGGGGAGAATCTACGTTTGGGCAGTCTTTCTCTCTTTTTTCATGTTCTCTTTGGGGAAACCTATCCGCTTGGCTGCTGAAGCTGCTACAATCGATTTTGGACCTCATCCTGGCCTCCTTCAGCCATGTCTCTGCTCACATGAAAGAAGGACAAAGTTTATTTTTCCAGAATTCAAGAGGGATTTGGGTTAAGTGAGCAGAGTAGCACCTACCTTGAAGACCAAAGGTCAAGTTCTTCAGCACGATTGGGAAATACTGTATACTGTTTAGATTGAATACTGTAAAATTATTATGTATTGTGTATTGAGTATATTGTATACAGTATTTGCCGCCCTGAGTCAGGCTTTCTAATTGGGCGCCATACAAATGTGAAAATTAAATTAAATTAAATTAAATACTTATAGATGATACCTTAGAAAACCACCATCAGTTTGAATGATACAGCGCTAATGTGATCTGGGGGCCCCAGTGGCTTAGTGGTTAAGGCACTGAGCTTGACCACTTGAAGGTCAGAAAGGTTGCCAGTTGGAGACCCAAGTACTGCATGGTGGAATGAGTTCCCGTCGTCTGCCCCAGCTCCTAGCAGTTTGAAAGCAAGAAATTGGAAGTGGATAAATAGGTAACACGTTGACAGGGAAAGTAACAGCACCCCGTGCACTCCGGTGTCTAGTCATGCCTGCCACATGACCACAGAAATGTCTGTAGATGCAGACAACGCTGGCTCTTTGGCTGTAAACTGAGATGAGCAACACACCCTAGAGTGGGCCATGACTGGCCTTTGAGCAATGCAGACCTTTCTTTACCCTTACTAAAATGCTGAAATCAATGGAATTCACTTCTAAGGAGAGGTGTAGAATTACGTGGCGGGTGGGGGTGGGAGAACACCTTGCATTCATGCCTTGAGACTATTGTCTGACTAATCATAATGTTACCCAGATGTTCATGCCAAACAGCCCCATGGAAGATTAGAGATCAGCCTTAGTAATGCAACTGCTATTTGTCTGCATCTGATTTCACATTGTGTTATCTCTGCAGCCAGGGTAGAAGTCTAATATAAACCTGGGTCTGGATTAATGAGGGGTGGGATGATTGATGGGTCAGAAGGCAGTGCAGCCAGTAATGCGTGGACCCAGTGAGACAGCCAGAACCAGACTAGAGTGTAAGCACAGAGGGATTCATGCCCAAACAAAAAGCAGTCATATAACATTCTCGTTCGTTCCTTCATTCATTCCTTCGTTTGTTCCTTCCTTCCTTCCTCTTAGCCATGTTTAGAAAGACAGATCTATCTAGACTTGATTGAGAGACAAGGAATAAGTGGGTGGGTGGGTGGATGTGTACGTAAAGTAGGTAGGTAGGTGAGTAGGTAGCAGGATAGACAAGCCTGTCCTATACCAGTGGTTCCTAACGTTGGTTCTTGGACTTCAATTCCCAGAAGCCTCAGTCAATACATGGACTGATCAGTGCTTTGGGGAATTGACTTAGGCTTCTGGTTGGGAAACACTGTCCTATGCATACAAAGTTTGCCGGCTCAGATCCAGGAAGAGCTTTATGGCATTCTTGAGGGTACGCAAAAACAAATTAGAAGATGGAGGAAGGCGTTCACTGGACAAGGAAAAACATTCAAGGAGGATGTGGCTG
Source organism: Bradypodion pumilum (assembly GCA_035047305.1). Lineage (NCBI taxonomy): Eukaryota > Metazoa > Chordata > Lepidosauria > Squamata > Chamaeleonidae > Bradypodion > Bradypodion pumilum. Next base: position 7,673,227 of record JAWDJD010000016.1, on the reverse strand, counting down.
AGGATGTCATGCAACACAAGGATACCGTTACCAGGGTATGTCTGATTATGTTTCAAAAATACCACAATCTTCAAGGAGGCTACCTTGATTTGATCTGCAAAAGTTAACCTTACAATACAGTAGTTAGTCTTGCCACAACATTTTTGGTCTTGTGTGTGTGTGTGTGTGTGTGTGTGTGTGTGTGTGTGTGTGTGTGTGTGTGTGTGTGTGTGTGTGTGTGTGTGTGTGTGTGTTTACTACTTATCTGATCTGCTTGCCCAGACTAACATGACTACTGCTTGTTAATTAATGACAATCTGTCCCCACAATGTACATGATTTCATTCAGGCACATGTCAACCGCCAATAGGATTCTAGGTATTTGCACAAATACAGAACTTTATTGACTCCAAGCTTCCTGTCTGTGAAATGGGCGCAAAAGTTGGCCGGAAGTAACTTAGCCACTCACCGTACTGGCAACAAGGACCATGAAAACCGGATGGGCAGTGGCAAACTCGAAAGGATCCTTCTGTGCATTTACCTCCATTGAAGCACACCCCGAAATGGCAGGTAGCTAGGAAAGGGATTTAGGAGGAAAAGAGTGAACGCTAGTTGATCATTTATACCTCTATTTATTAAAATATTTCTAGCAGCAGACCTGAAAGCAAAAGGTCTCAACAAAAGCATGTTTAAAAATTCCTGCAACATAAGTCCTGAATTTTTCCAGATTAGAGCTATTATCGTATCAGCTTTACGTGGCAATGGAGGTATTATTTGGTCATTTATTTTGAGTTATTATTTCAAAGGTGGACTATCAGAACTGGCCACTAGAGGGAACCAGAGAGAATTTCATTCCGAATGACTGGAGTGGGTAACAAATGCAAAGCAGTAATGAATTTGTTTCTCTGAACATTACTATCTGATGCAGCTCCCCTGGTGGCTTAGTGGTTAAGACACTGAGCTGGAGACTCCAAGGTCGGGCTTCGATACCCAAGAGCTGCACTTGGGGGCACAAAATGGAGCCTCATTCGGGCATCTCTGACACGAATTTATTATTATTACTATCTGATCAAAGCAACAATAGTGGCAACCTGCTTGCCAGGAAGCAACGAGTTACACAAGTTTCTTTTGAAATGTAGCATTCCCAACTCCAGTTCAAAACCAGTCTGGCCATGAAGCTGACTCAATGATATTGGACACTCTATTATATTGCTGTATTTATGGTTGATATATTGTATTATTGTATTTTTGCTGTATTTTTGCTGTATTGCATCATTGTGTTACTGATTGTATGAATCTATATGTATATTTGTATTACCCGTGTAAACCGCTTTGAGTCACCCACTGGATAGAGTAAAGCGGTACATAAATTAAACATGAAATGAAATGAAAAATGAAATCCATAAATATCGTGGAATAATGGAGTTGAAAAGCGCCTATAACAGGGGCTCCCAACCTATGGCCCATGGGCCAAATCTGGCCCATTTCACCGTTTCATGTGGCCCATGTCACCGTTGCTGCCGCACCAGAACCAGACGCATTTATGACAGTCATAAATGCACCCATGGCTGTTGTAAACGCATTTACGATAGCTGCGGACGTGTTTAATGGCAGTGTTTACAGACCAGCCAGCTCAGCAGTTCAGGGGGCATGGTCCAGCCTGTGGCATAAAAAGGTTGGGACCCCCTGGCCTATCAAGTCCAATCCTCTGATAGTGCAGTGAGATGTATGAATCCCAACATGGGCACATTGGTACAGCTTGCGGTTGGTTGGTTGGTTGGTTGTTGGGTTTTTTAAGTGAAGGTCCTCTGCTCAAGGATCAACTAGAAACCTTCATGCCCCACCTGACATTGTATTCAGCTGACCTCCTTCACAAGGTTGTCGTGCTGATACCATTTAACAACATTTTGAGCTCACCAGATGGGAAGGAAGGTTGTACAGGTAACAAACAGATGTTAAATAAATAAATCTAAAATCTTTAATTGGGAGTAGAACCTCTTGAGTCAAGAGAACAAAGCTGGACAAGTTTCCCCTTTTTATTTGCCAGGAAAACATTGTGGCAGGTAAAACGCTATTCCTTGTGAATTGAGAGACTTAAGCTGTATAATGTCGTTATTCTCCTTCCTTCCTCTTCTATTTTAAATGGGTTGGAACTACTACAAAGCATATGATATCAAAGGTGGCCTTGGCCACCGTCCCAACCCCAGCTTGGTAAAACAAGAGAGTCAGAACACACACCGAGAACAAAAAAAAAGGGGGGGGTTAGCAGAAGGGAGGGGAAGCCCCCTTTCATTAATGACAAAGATTACTGGCCTTTTTTTGCCCATGACCGAAAAGCTCATTGTATGTTTCATAAATTAATTTAAAAGTTGAGTCAATTGATAATGAAAAGCCTCAACTGATGTCTGAAGAAACACTTCTATTGTTAGCAACAAACTTTTCAGCAACTTGCACGCAGGGGAAACGATGATGATGATTCCAGTTCCTGCATTGAGTAGGGGGTTGAAAAGGTCCCTTTCAACTCAGTGATTCTATGATTCAGTGATGATGATGATAATGATGATGGACATTTTAAAAATATCACAAAACTCTTTTGTTACTTTTGGTAATACAGACATCATGCTGAAAACTTTGAAAGGTGTTTCTTTTCTGTATACAGTAAAACCTCAACTTGCACATGCCTCGAGTTACATAAAATTCAACTTACAGAATGATTTTGTACTAAAACCATGTCCCGATTTACATGTTTTCCTATGAGTTTGCTTCGAGTTATGTAAAAATTTCATTTTTCCTATGGGTTTGCTTCGAGTTACACAAAAAAAATTTTCCTATGGGTTTGCTTCAAGTTGCATAAAAAACAATTTAAGTAAAAGCCTACCAATGGACTTTTTTTTCATAAGTAGGGGTTTTACTGTATATGTTTGAAAGTCATGACTGGCCAGACATCCTGCTATGGTAATGGAGTAGACTGTACAGTCAACAACTCAACGCCGAGTGTCAGGTGGCTGTTAACTAACCTGACTCCCTAAAGGGGCCAATAGCTATGGGTGGATGAGCCTCTTTAGGTGGGGTGATGTTCCCCCTCAGTGGAGGAAATGCCACTGGAAACCATCATATTGGGCCCAATGGCAAAATGAGTAGAGGAGAAACTCTGATTCCCAATGGTCATGGAAGCAGAAGAGGCCATGCCTGATGGATTGGCTCATACCTGTCAAGTTTTGGATTTGGAAATAAGGGAAATTTCCCAGCAAATAAGGGATACTTGACAGCTATGCTTATCCTGTGCTGCCCTCCAATGGTGGCAATAGGGCATTGCAGCCTAATTAATAAGGGATGACGGCAGGAAAGAGGGTAAAATAAGGGATTTTCCCGGCCAATAAGGGATACTTGACAGCTATGGACTGGCTGTGAAGATGCACCTTGTTAATATTGAGGGATGCACTTGGGGACATGAAAGGAGCCTCATTCAGGTGTCCCCTGAGCAGTTTCTCTAGCAATAATCCTTTCAACATCAGAGTAAACTCTGACACAAAATTATTATTATTCCTCAAGCCTCCGGCAGTCCATTGTTAAAACCAGAAATATGTAAATTATGTACAGGTATGGTAAATTTAAATGCTGTATCTGGGTGGCCACTAACTTGGGCTAGACTCATAGTTCAGTGACAGGTTCTTTTGGGGGGAATATACTGAGACTAGAGTATTTGAAGCTTTTCCCAGCCACACCTTCTACAAGATACACACAGAAAGCTGACAGAAAAATTTCTCTTCTCCCTTTGTGCCTCAGGGGGAAAAGTTTTAACCCTGAAAACCTGTATGGCAGGGGTACACAAACGTTTCAGGCCATGGGCTGGTCATGTGGTTCAGGGGGCCGGTCACTATAGCCTGGGGGCCAGATTTAGCCCCTGATGCCAATTCATCTGGCTTATGAAGCCCTCGCCACTCCCAGGTGGTGGGAAGCTCAGAGACCCTTGAAAAATGTTGCCCATCAGAGGAGATGAGCTGGAGTAAAATGGACCAAGGATTTGGACCTGCAACTTGCAAAAAATGGAAAAGTGAAGTGTTGCTTCTTTTTTCCAAAGAAGGAACTGGGAACTAAATCTTATTTTAGTTACAATTAGGGGACACATATAGAGTATAGTCGTGATGGTGAACCTTGGCACTCCAGATGTTCTTGGACTTCAATTCCCAGAAGCCCTGATCAGCAGGAGCACAGACTTGGGCTTCTGGGAATTGAAGTCCAAGAACATCTGGAGTGCCAAGGTTCGCCATCACTTACCTAGCTAAAGAGGTTTACACTCTGGTCTTATTTGTGACATCCATACTCCACCTTTTCTGCAGTGAACTTAAAGTAGTGTCCACAGCTCTCCGCTTCCCCACTTTATTGTCACAATAACCTTATGAACTGGGATAAGCCAACACAATTTGACTACCCAAAGTAGCAGTGGGATTTGCAGCTCCGTGATAGCTGTTTTGTAGCTTTAAGCAATCTAACAAAAGTTGACAAATAAGCCCCCCTCATTTCCAGAGGTCAAAGACTGTAAGGACTGCAATTAGATTTAACCGAGTAACAATAATTGTCTATCCTTGTATGGACAGAACTTTAATCCAGATCCTATTTCTAGTCCTGACCAGAGTAGACCTTTTGAGCTATGGGGTTTACATAGATGTTGACTCGTGTGTGTTTGTGCCATGTGCCATCAAGTAGCTCTTGACATGTGGCAAGATTTTTGAAGTTTGGGAGATCTTCAAGAAATGGCTTCTCGTGGTGACCTGGCAAGGATTTGAACCCATGTCCGAGTCTTAAATTATCACTCTACCCACTATGAAACACTGACTCTCAAATTCTGGCTTATCATTGGATAAATCCCTTTCGTGCAATGGACCTAACTCCAGTTGGGACATGCAACTACATTGCAACTAGCAACCTTTCAAAAGTAACTCCCTAGACTTAATCGGAGACTGTCTTCTCCCTTCCTCCCTTGCGTTTCCTTCCTGTTGGCTTGAACCCAACCATGTCCATCCTGTTGGCTTGCTTGAACCCAACTGTGTCCATCATAGTGTTCATGCAATGGACCTAACTCTAGTTGGGACATGCAACTACATTGCAACTAGCAACCTTTCAAAAGTAGCTTCTTAGGCTTTATCGGAGACCTCTCCCTCCCTCCTGTTGGCTTGAACCCAACCGTGTCCATCTGACCATCCACTGCTACCCCTGGTTGCTGGTTGTTTGAGAAGACTAGCATTTGAACTCTTCTGGTGGCTTTTTTTAGTTTTGAGTATACATCTCTTTGGAAGCATCCCGGCCACAGGGCACTTCTCCAGACAAAAGACACAGTCACGCCACATGGCCCGCATCTCCAGCATAATGAGACAGTGTTGAAAGGGGCCTTTGGACTTCAAGCAGAGATCAAAGAGGAGCAAGCAATCATTTCCTCAGTCCTTCTGCAGCTTTATCGGATGGAAGAGGCCAGTTCTGTGTGCTTGGTTTGTATGCATTTCATGTTGTTTACCAACTTGACCAAAGATAGAATGTATAACCCTTTGATGTAGGCATTCCATAAATGTGGGTGCCACCAGGACAATGTCAGATTTAAACCAAATAGAACAGGTTCTCTGGCTAGAGTCTCAAGAAGTCCTCCAGATCTTGTTGTTCCAGAGGACAGAAACTCACAGTGAGCAATGCTGGGAAAGAAAAAAAAACATAGAACCATAGAATAGCAGAGTTTGAAGGGACCTCTCAGGCCATCAAGCCTAGTTCAATGCATGAATAGGGGGCTGCAGTGGCTCAGTGGTTAAGAAGCTCGCCTTGCTAGCTGGAAGGATGGCAAGATGGCAGTTCGAAACCCAAGTACAGCATGATGGATTGAGTGCCCATCTCTGTCCCAGCTCTTGGGGACATGAAAGGAGCCTCATTTGGAGGTTCCCTGAGTGGAGTTTCTTCTGCAAAAAGCCTTTCAACCCAGAATAATTTCTGACACAAAATTATTATAATGCAGGAATCTGAATCACAGCAAAAATGACAGATGGTGGTCCAGTTTCCTCTTTAATGTCTCCAGCTTTGGAGCGCTCACCACCTCCTGAGGTCATGGGCACCATTGTCGTACAGCTCTAACGGTTCAAACAGTGATTCTATATCTCCCTTCCTGTAATTTGAGCCCGTTATTAGGTATCCTGCATTGTGGGATGACCAAGAACAGAAACCCAAATCAAAGCAGCGCAGACAAACAGTTGTCCAAATGTGGGCAGCGGTTTCAAAGCCTGGCTAACCATAGCCACCCAATTCTTGGAATACACCAGTATTCATGGTGTGCTTCACATTTCATTTGCATTGCATCGGAGTCTTTAAAGAGGAGTTTATGGATTGAGCCCTCCCCTGAGACCTGTCAATGCAGTGGAACCCTGACATACAAACGGTTTGACTTACAAAAAATTCGACAGGCAAATAGAAATCCTGACTTTAAAGAAAACCGACATGCAAATTTTTTTATAGAAAAAATTCAGCATGCAAAACATATGTATGATGACATCTAGAGGCCTCTTCTGGTAGTGCAACGTGTTTTCGACATACAAATAACCTCATGGGACAGAAAATATTCGTATACAGTGGTACCTCATACAATGATTTTAATCCATTCCAAGGGGCTCATTGTTGTATGAAAAAATTGCTATACGATGCATGCACAGAGTTCGTCCTGCCCCTCTGCCTAGCAGCCCAATGGGAGCACTTCCTCCCTCCCCCCAGCATAGAGTTCACCCTACCCCTCTGCTCAGCAGCCCAATGGGAGTGGTTCCTCTCTCTTCACAGCAAAGAGTTTGCCCTGCCCCTCTGTGGCACGGATGGGAGCCTGTTGAGTTTGGGCACTGGATCTCTAAAGGGTTCGCCATCACTGCCTTAGGTCATACACCAGTAAGGATTTAAGCTTGCATACCTATCAAGTATCCCGGATTGGCCAGGATTTCCCATATTTCCATGCCGATTTTCTCCATTTCCCACCCGGAGCTGCCACTACCTCGTAATTTGGCAGTGGGGGGGAAGGAGTTACTGCACATCCCTTCTGTGCAGGTCCTTTCTACACATGCGTAGAACCCTTCTATGCATGCGTTGAACCCTTCTACGCATGCGTAGAAGGCTTCTGTACAGAAGGGGATGCGTAGAAGCCTTCTACGCATGCGTAGAATGGACCTGCACAGAACCGTTCTGCGCAGGTCACTTCTATGCATGCGTAGAAGGCTTCTACGTATCCCCTTCTGCACAGAAGCCTTCTTCCTGTGCTTGACAGGTATGAGCTTGGCCAACAACAAAGCCAAGAAGGTGGCTTCATTTTGGCACCTTAAAGCAGGGGTGGCCAAACTACAGCCCTTGGGCCAAATCCAGCTCCTGATGCCAATTCATCCAGCCCACACTGCCCTCGTCACTCCCGGAAGCAGAAGTACAATGTGCCGTAGAGCACATTTTACTTCCGCTTCTGGGAGCAATGAGGGAGGCATGGGCTGGATGAATTGGCATCAGGAGCCGGATCCAGCCCATGGACTGTAGCTTGGCCACCCCTGCTTAAGCTGAGAAAATGGCAGCCTAAATATATATATATCATCCTGTTGCAAAACAGATTGCAAGGCATGTTTTATTTCCACTTCCGGTGGGAGGAACCACATGACCAGCCCGCTGAACCACGCGGAGGCCCACAGCCCAAAACGTTTGGGCACCCCTGGCTTAAAGTCTGACCTAGACATGAAAGAAGAAGGATCTCTGGGTTGCCCAGAGAGTTGCTCCCTAAATTCCTCAAGCCTGTAAAATTCTGGAGATGACAGGGCAAAAAAAAAAAGCCAGGTGTGCATGCTTCTAATAAAAAATACACAGGGCTTCAACATATACAATTTAAAGAAGAGCATTGAGGCATCAGGAAATGGGGTCTTTCCCCTGTAGAAGAGCCTACTTACGATAAACGCAGCCCGAGTTCTCACCAAGCTGAGACCACCCCGGACAGCAACGATACACCGTCTGGTACTGCATACTGTACATTTGTCGGTTGTTTGCAAAATACATGACTCTAAAAGAGAGAAAACACAGAGAGAGGTTTCAGTATAGGAGGCAAGCAACTTAGATCTGACAGAGATTATGTCAAATTGCACGATCTCCATGGCAAGGAGAGAGCCAGGAATTCCCAGACTTGGGGGGGGGGCGGAAATTTCTTGGGGAAACTAGAGTTTCCAAAATCCCCAGCCACCAGATATGAAGGGCTCTAGAAATTGTAAAGGGTCTGCAGTGGCGCAAGTGGCTAAAATGCTGACTGGAAGGTGGCAGGTCAGCAGTTCAATTCCTGAATACCGCAGGATGGAATGAGCTCCCGTCTTTGTCCCAGCTCCTGCCAACCTAGCAGTTCGAAAGCAAGACATTGCAAGAAGATAAATAGGGATGATTTCCTATGGGTTTGCTTCGAGTTACATAAAGGTTCTTTTTCCTATGGGTTTGCTTTGAGTTATGTAAAAATCCATTTCCTTATGGGTTTGCTTTGATTTAAATAAAAATTTCATTTTTTCCCTATGGGTTTGCTTCGAGTTATGTAAAAATATTTTTTTCCTATGGGTTTGCTTCGAGTTACATAAAAAACCGATTTAAGCAAAAGTCTACGGAATGGACTTTTCATTCGTAAGTATGGTTTTTACTGATTGAAGTTTATAAAATCATGCACGGTGTGGACAAAGTAGAGAAGGAAAAGCTGTTTTCCCTATTGCACAACACTAGAACTAGGGGACACTCGATGAAACTTTTGGGTACTAGTTCTCAAACAAATAAGAGAAAGTACTTTTTCACCCAGAGGATCCCTGGTCTATGGAACTCCCTGCCAGAAGAAGTGGTGACAGCTGTCAGTCTTGACAGCTTCAAGAAAGGATTAGACAAGGGTATCAATGGCTATAATGATGGATACCTAAGGACAACCTCCGGGTTGGGTATCAATGGCTATAATTATGGATACCTAAGGACAACCTCTGAGTTGGAGAGATAGGCAGGATATCTCTCAATGCCATGTCCAGGGAATCCTAAGCAGGTGAAGGCATCTGCTTGGGAATAATACCCTGAAGCAAATGGTGAGCCACTGTGTGAGACACAATGCTGGACTGGATGGGCTCCTGTGGCCTCTTCCAGCAAGGTTGTTCTTATGTTCTTTATGTTATGTATATAACATGCTATCCGCTACACCACACTTGCTTTCAAAACCTTTGTAGGCCAACCAAAAAGCATGAGCAAACTTTGAAGAACATTAAGCCTTCATCAAGGGAGGTATTAAAACTGGGGAAGGTTGGTGAAACTGCTGTAAAGGTCCTCTTTGCCATCTCAAGCATCCACACATGTGTATGATTAAATGTTCACTGAACACTTATTGTGTGAGGGGGAAATGGTGTGTGTGTTAGGGAATCAATTGCGGCTTTGAAACTTGAAATACTATATCAAGAGCTGCAGGGAATAAGGTCACCAGGTCAGCAGATTCTCATTCCTTATTCCCCTGCCTCTGCTTTAAATCAGTCAGGAGGGGACCAGAAAACCTCCATGTGCAAGAGCAATATATCTTTAAATGCATAGGGGGCTGAACTGCTTGGGGGAATTCTTATTCTTCTACCCTATTCTATTCCGAATTCTTTCATCTGCCTTCTGGATCACAGCATGACCCCCATACCACTGATCCAGATTCAAGTGGGATTTAATCCTCTTGGGGACCATCACAATTTTCCATGGATGATATTTTTATAGATAACGCCCTTGTTTGCTCTTTAGAGGTTGAGTTCTAGGAAAACCTCCATGTCCAAGAGCAATATAGCTTTAAATCAGGAGTTCTCAACCTTTTAGAGCCAGGGGCCAGGTCACACTCCCTCACACGCCAGACAGCCATTTTGCCCTTCCTCCACAACATGGCATTTCTTGGTGTGGTGGAGATGGTGGTGGGCCACATGAAATGGTGCCACAGGCCGCATCTGACCTGTGGGCCACAGGTTAAGAATCTCTGCTTTAAATGCATAGGGGGCTGCACTGTTTGGGGGAATGCCCCAGAATTTTGTCCTGAGGGGGAGTGCACAGGAAATTTCGGGAATTTCTTCTCTTAGGAGCTTGCAAAAGTTCCTCTGCCTGCTTGCTGCCACAGGATTCTGGATACTAAAAAATTAGGAAAAAGGAACTTCTCCAAAGGGCAGCTCTTCCTCATGTTGCCGGTTTCTAGATTTCCCAAGATGCCTCAGCAATGCGAGAGGGCTGTTAACAAAATTTCACATCTGCGGTGCCAGAAACTGCAGAGCTCTTGACAGCAGCGTGCCCTGCCCTAAACCACGGCCGAAAGACCACCAACACACTTCAATCGCTTTCCGCATGCCAAAAGCTGGTGCATGGGGCAAACCGTGATTCCACAGAGCATCAAACCCTTCTCTTACAAGACATCCAGAGCAACTTCAGAGATGGAGAAGGCGCAAACAGCAGATCAAAACCAGTCAAAAACTCAATTGGGCAGAGTTCTGAGAATTCCCAGATCTCCTCTGCCACCAAGGAAAGGGTTCAAAAACTTCTTGCCCAAAATGAAAAGTAACTTGGCCAAGCTCTCTTCCCAATGGTCTGAGCTTGTTTGGTTTTAGCTTTGGATAGTCAGCAGGTTGAGACCCGAGTGCTGCACGGCAGAGTCAGCTTCCGTCTCTGTCCCTGCTCCTGCCAACCTAACAATTCGAAAGCAAGACATTGCAAGTAGATAAATAGGCACCACTTTGGTGGGGAAGGTAGACAACGTGCCATGCAGTCTGGTATCTAGTCATGCCTGCCACATATCTGCAGAAATGTCTGCAAATGTAGATAGTGCTGGCTCTTTGGCTATAAACAGAGATGAGCACTGAATCCTAGAGTTGGATATGACTGGCTTTCAAGCAAGGGCATCCTTTACCTAGTTTATATATATATATATCCATTATAACTATATAGAAATATATTGCATTTAACACATAGTATTTATTCTTACTATATCTATGTATTGCACCTGAAACACATTGTATTTCACCTGTATCTACTTTATGAAACAGTATAAGAATTGCAGCTTAAGAGATACTATGCAACACAATGATAGTGTAGCAAGCTTTTATACACATGATAGTAACATGATAGTATTTATACATGCCTATATGCCTGAACCCAGGCAAAGCACATATACTTAAAACACAAAGGAGCTACATTATCCTTAAGTGATATAAACCTTTACTTTCTCACTTTTATCCTCATGCCTTAGTTAGTACACTCACTTAAGCACATTCATTTAAACTATATGCATTTACTATTTAGTAGACATTTATATCAGTAGTTTTAGAATCATTATAAAAGGATACTTTGTATACTCAATAGAATATAGAATGGTGAGATGTAAAGTCCTTTGTAAGCATCTTTGAATAAAAGGATTGACAAGTTCTTTGGTAAACAGTTTTTCGAGATAAAGAAGATGTTGCTAAGAAAGATCCATCCAGCGACCCGAATCCACAACTATTCATTAAGCCCTGTTACAGTTTTATGAGAGGGGAAAGCTAGGGAGTATGGCTCTATGGGCACCATTCTTTCAAGGCTAACACCACTATGTTCCAGTGAGCCAGACTAGGGGTCCTAAATCTTAGGAACCCTCTCACTTCCTACTTTCGTTTTCCAACCAGAAGGATTAGGGGACTGGAACACCTTCCTTACCATCTGAGGCTGCAACGGTTGGGCCTCTTCACTCTTGAACGACGGCGTCTAAGAGGTGACCTGATTGAAGTTTATAAAATCATGCACGGTGTGGACAAAGTAGATAAGGAAAAACTGTCTTCCCTTTCCCACAACACTAGAACTAGGGGCCACTCCATGAAACTTTTGGGTGCTAGTTCTCAAACAAATAAGAGAAAGTACTTTTTCACCCAGAGGATCAATGGTCTATGGAACTCCCTGCCAGAAGAAGTGGTGACGGCGGTCAGTCTTGACAGCTTCAAGAAAGGATTAGACAAGTTCATGGAGGACAAGGGGATCCATGGCTATAATTATGGATACCTAAGGACAACCTCCGGGTTGGAGAGATAGGCAGGAGATCTCTCAAGGCCATTTCCAGGGAATCCTAAGCAGGTGAAGGCATCTGCATGGGAATAATACCCTGAAGCACATGGTGAGCCACTGTGTGAGACACAATGCTGGACTGGATGGGCTCCTGTGGCCTCTTCCAGCAAGGCTGTTCCGATGTTCTTTATGTTATGTATATAACATGCTATCTGCTACACCACACTTGCTTTCAAACCCTTTGTAGGTCAACCAAAAAGCATGAGCAAACTTAGAAGAACTGGATGGGCTCTTGCGGCCTGTTCCAGCAAGGCTGTTCTTATGTTCTTATCTCATGGCAAGCGAGAAAGTTGAATGGGCTACTCAAACTGAGGAAAGTTATCAAAACTGTTGTAACCTTTCAAGTCAACTTGAACATTAATTGCTTACCAACTGAGACATTTTTGTAAACTTGAAAGGGCCTGGGGAGGAAGGGAAAATGTATAAGAACTGGCATTTCTTTTTGCAAGGTGCGCCACTCTGAAAACACCTCGGTTGCGTAGAGCGAGCGCCAATTGCTTCTTTGATATTTGGCCAAATAATAAAGAGCTCCAATTTGAAATATTTCTTTTCTCCTCGACTGCTTTCTAACTCAGTTGATCTATGAGGGTTTGAAACACGGAGAAGTGCTGTGATAATTGGCGCATGAGCTAACGGCAGGTGAGTGAAATAGAAACTTTCTGAGAGCATTGGACTATGAGTTCTTAGAATCAAATTAACTCTCTAAACATAATTGAATATAAGTGTCTAGAATCTGAACGTCTGCATTCAAACCTATGGGATATAAAAGTTTGAAAAGGTGATTATTATTATTTTTGGACACATCAATGTGACAGCCATGACTAGATGCTACGGCATGTAGAACACTATTACCTTTTCCACCAAAGTGGTACTTATTTATCTACTTGCAATTTCTTGCAAGTATATACGGATTCCCACATTGAGCAGGAGGTTGGACTTGATCACCTGAGAGGCCTCTTTCAACTGAAGTTATTCTATAATTCTTGATTTGAACTACTAGGTTGGCAGGAGCTGAGACAAAGACGGGCACTCACTCCACCATGCAGCACTTGGGTCATGAACTGCTGACCTTCTGACCTTCCGGTCATCAAGTTGGATGAAAGCCAGCTTGAAATCCAAATCCCTGGCCTCAGTCACTTAGATGTAACCACCAGATAATTCCAATTTTGGCAAAGCCTGGAGATTTTTTTCAATTAACAAATCAAGTTCAACAGAAGAACAGCCTCTGCCTACCTCCGTTCGTAGCCCACACATCGCCCTGAGCATCCCGGCTTCCGCACCTGAACCAAATGGGTGAAGGATTGGATACGTGGCTGCCATTGGCTGACCGTCATGACTTCTTGTTCGGCGCAGACGTTTGGCCTGGGTGAGCATAAAAAAAGATGCATTTCTTTGTTTCGTTAAACCATAAGGGGAGAAACGCCAGTTCTGGATAATCTGAGTTCCCCTTTTGCATCTGTTAAAACCAGTCCTTTCAGCATGATAGACACAGAATGCTAATTTAAACAATGTAATTTAAATAATCTATTGAAATAAAATGTAATTTAAAGTAACAACTTAAAGCAGGGGTTCTCAAACTATGGCCCATGGGCCAGATCCAGCCTGCAGCACCATTCAATCCAAACCGCCCCCTCCACCATCCTTTTCCCCTCCGCCTGGCTCGGCATGCCCCTAATGCAGATCCATAGGAGGGTGGATGTCATACCAGTCAAGTTTTGGATTTGGAAATAAGGGAAATTTCCTGGCAAATAAGGGATACTTGACAGCTATGCTTACCCTGTGCTGCCCTCCAATGGTGGCAATAGGGCATTGCAGCCTAATTAATAAGGGATGGCGGCAGGGAAGAGGGTAAAATAAGGGGTTTTCCCGGCCAATAAGGGATACTTGACAGCTATGGTGGATGTTGTAAGAAGGCTTAAAGCATCCGCCCTGCTACAGATCGGTATTAGGGACACACCAAGCCAGGCAGAAGGGAAAAGGATGGTGGCGGAAGCAGAAATGAGAGGCGCACATGGCCAGCCACCTCCTTTCCATGCGCTGCTCTGACCGATTGCGGGCAAGGACAGGCTGGACCTCTCCTTCACCCATGGCAGGCCAGTAAGCAGGGAAAGCATCGTCAGCATGGCGGAGAGTGTTTGTGGGCTGGACTGGTGGCGTGTGGGGGAGTATTGGCAGCGGCAGCATGGGGAGCCCCCATGGTGGGTGTTTGGGGGAGTTACAGCAGTGGCAGCAGGGGGGACACCAGTCCAGCTCACCAAAAGTCTGAGGGGGCCTGATCCGGCCCCAGGCTTAAAAAGATCAAGAACCCCTGAGTTAAAGCAACAATGTTTTCATTCACCAGGGATGTTCCACCTTAGCAAATAAAGCAAAGCAATTATACCTATATGTGCATACTCAGTGCACTCTCTGGGCAGTTCACACGTTAATTAACATTTTGCCCCCAACATGCTGGGTCCTCATTTCACCAGCCACGGAAGGATGGAATAGGCTGAGTCAACCTTGAGACCTGGTCAGGATCAAACCTTGAGACCTGGTCAGGATCAAACTCACAACCTTTTTGATTGCAGTACAGCAGTTTAACCACTGCACCACCAGGGCTCCTGTATACATTGTATACAATCACAGTAAAAAAAAACTAATTAATAACAAATACAGAGAGAAATAAACAAGGCAAACTCCTCCCCCCACCTCAAGCACTTTACATATCATTAGGTAAAGGTTCCCCTTGCTTGAAAGCCAGCCGTATCCGATTCTAGGGTTCAGTGCTCATCTCTGTTTCAAAGCCAAAGAGCCAGCGCTGTCTGCTTCTGCAGACGTTTCCATGGTCATGTGGCAAGCATGACTAGACACTGGAGTGCACGGAACGCTGTTTACCTTCCCACCGAAGTGGTCCCTATTTATCTACTTGCAATTTCTTGCTTTCGAACTGCTAGGTTGGCATGTGGAAATATTCATAGATGCCAATCACAGGTTGGCAAACTCACCCGCTGTTGGCATGATACAGAGTCTTGCTATGTGTTCCTAAGTTATTAAAGGTATTATTTCAATCACAATCATCCAGGTAGGAAAGGGAGGCTTGGTTTGATCTAAGTTGGCCAGGGGAGAACATTTGAAATTGCAACTTCATCTTAGAAGTTCCAGAACGAAAACATTGTGTCCTATACTAAATCAAGTGCGCTGAATCCAAATCTGAAGTCCGATACTGCCTAAGACTTCAGGATGTTACGTTAGCAAATCTCATCTTCTTGGTTAGATTCTTGCATTGATCATGTGGGTATATTTGCCACAAATGGAGCAAAAATTGTCCAGTTTAGTAAGACAGCTGCACCTACTCAACTTTAACTCAAAACAGACTCGCTATGGCCTAGCTGTACTCTCCAATAAGATGGTTTCGCACTAGAGACAAGCCCTTGGTCCATCTCACCTTATATACCTATTTCTGGCATCAGCTCACTGACTTGCCCAGACACTGCTGGAACATGCATGCCATCATGGGACGTGATTCAGCTGAGGCCGCAGCAGGCATAGCTAGCAGCAACTGTTGTAATGTTCCCAAGTAAAAATACATTACCCAGTTACCGGCCATTTGAACAGCTATAGCACGCCTTAAAATCTGTACGCGATAGGCAAATTCGGAGTTCAGAATTGGAATCAGCACACTCGATGTCATGCAAATCACATGTGTTATTCCCAGTAGCAACATCGTTGTTGTTCAGTGAAACAAGAGCACATGCAAATCACATGTGTTGTTCCCAGTAGCAAAATCCTTGTTGTTCAGTGAAACTAGAGCACATGCAAATCACATGTGTTGTTCCCAGTAGCAACATCGTTGTTGTTCAGTGAAACAAGAGCACATGCAAATCACATGTGTTGTTCCCAGTAGCAAAATCGTTGTTGTTCAGTGAAACAAGAGCACATGCAAATCACATGTGTTGTTCCCAGTAGCAAAATCGTTGTTGTTCAGTGAAACAAGAGCACATGCAAATTACATGTGTTGGTCCCAGTATCAACATCGTTATTGTTCAGTGAAACAAGAGTACATGCAAATCACATGTGTTGTTCCCAGTAGCAAAATCGTTGTTCAGTGAAACAAGAGCACATGCAAATCACATGTGTTGTTCCCAGTAGCAAAATCGTTGTTGTTCAGTGAAACAAGAGCACAAAACCACTGTCCCATGAATTATTCCGATTTTGTTTAGTTAACATTGTCTGGAGCAGAGTTTGGAAAAAGAGAGTTATCTTCGGACTATAGCTTTTGATGGCTATGGGGTTTTAAGGCTGAAAATCCCCTCAAAGTAACCTTTGGAAGTTCTGGACTAGCATCGCAACCATTACACTGCACGCCCATAATCTTAGTGGATCATGGTTGGGAACGTGGCAGTGATCGCGCCTGATAGCCATTCTGCTCTCTGGATCGCTACACCCACTCCTCCGAAATAGAAACTCTTGTTTATTTGTCTGGTTGATTTTCTTTGATTGTGTCTAAATCTGTCTGGAGAGCCAAACATATTGTCTTCAGGGGAGGCTGGGAGGGAGAAAAGATCATGGGAGGCAGGATGTTGCAACTTAAATCACAAGTCAAAAGGGTTCCATCCAGCTGGTGATGCATAAAGCGAACACAAGGGAGGATACGGAAAAGCAATCAACGTACATGTGGTTCCCCCACCAATGTATCCAGACACCTGGATCCACTCAGAGGATAATAGAAACTCTTATTATACCAAATCACGTGCTAAATCAAAACCCTAACACTTTTTATCTATATAGCTTTAAAGGGACTAGATCTCTACAGGGAAATCCATCCTCACCCAAACAGGTTACTCTGATGTGAAGGCCAAAATCAAACCCAACGTTTTGTTGGGACGGACCATCAAGTCGCCTCTGATGACCTCAAAACTGTTGAGGAGTCTAAGCGCAACCCCAGCATGCAGTGGCCAGAGAGACAGGAAAGACTCGCCTGACCGAAAGGAAGTTGTTTCGCATTGTTTGTCTCTATTAACAATTAGAAAGATTCTGTCCTGCCTCAGGGATCGCTGGACCCTGTTTGCATGTCTTAAGGCAGTGACGGCGAATCTTGGCTCTCCACGTAGTCTTGGACTTCAAATCCCAGAAGCCCAAGTCAGCAGTCCTGCTGATCAGGGCTCCTGGGATTTGAAGTTCCATAACATCTGGAGTGCCAAGGTTCACTACCCCTGTCTTTAGGCCTTTGTTTTGCTCTGGCCTTCTCTCTCTTTCTTTCTACCTTGAAAGAAGAAAGATGTCTTTTGGAGCTCCTCCATCTTCCAGGCCATTTGTTGTTCAGTCGCACAGTCGATTCCGACTCTTTTGCGACCCCATGGACCATTGCTCTCCAGGCACCCCTGTCCACCACCATCCTCCTCAGTCCACACAGCCCCGTGCCCATTGTGTCTGCAATACCATCCAGCCATTTCATCTTCGGCCATCCCCTTCTTCTTCTGCCCTCCACCTTCCCCAGCATCAAGGCCTTCTCATGCGAATCTTCTCTTCTCATTCGATATCCAAAATACTTCAGCTTCATCTTATTGGACCTTCGAAGGAGCACTCAGGGCTAATCTCTTCTAATATTGACCTATTTGTTCTCCTCGCTGTCCAGGGAACTCTCAAAACTCTCCTCCAGCACCACATCTCAAAGGCATCTATTTTTCTTCGCTCAGCCTTTCTAATGGTCCAGCTCTCACAACCATACATTACCACCGGGAATACCATTGCTTTGACTATGCAGACCTTTGTTTGCAGTGAGATGTCTCTACTTTTAACTATGTTTCCCAGGTTTCTCATAGCTTGTCTCCCAAGAATCAGTCGCCTTTTTATTTCATGGCTGCAATCCCCATCTGCAGTGATCTTAGATCCTAAGAAAGTAAAATCTGTCACTGCTTCTACTTCTTCCCCTTCTATTTTCCAGGGACTGATGGGGCCTGTGGCCGTTATCTTGGTTTTCTTGATATTGCTATTCCAGGCCATATAGCTGGACAAAAGACTTTGCTTCTTTCTAAACCAATTTCACCAAGACTCCTGAGCACATGTATCATCTGATCAGATTTTGTGAATACAGTAAATGATATTTTTCTTTCTAACATGTATCTAGTCCAAGTGTGTTTATTAGCTGGGCTAAAAAGGGGTGAGCTAGGAGACTTGAACTTGAACATTAAATTACCTAAAAACCTGCCCTGCTTTGCTTTTGCAGCTATCGTCTATGATCGTAGCAAAGTAAACACTTCCCCTGATTGTCTGGAGATGATCAGGGGAAGTGTATTTTTCTTCTTATGTTTGGTAGAGCATCACTAAAGCAGAACAGCAGTCCCAGGGCTTAAAAAGGTGTCACTCTGCAGCAAGTTGCTCTGCTCTGATGTCCAACAGGTGTAGACACAAGAAGAAAAATCAAACCAACCCACCAGAAAGATTGCACAGACATGTGGGATATTAGCCAGTGTAGACAACCCCTCCAGTCTGACCAGGTTATCCTGCTATGGTAATAGAGTAGACAATACTGTCAGCGATTCAACACCAATCTCAGGCAGTGGTTAACTAACCTGACAACTCTGAGGACTAATGGCCTTAGTTGGTGAAGTCCACAGGGAAGAGTGATGGTTCCCAATCCTACTTGAATCCATTTTAATGGAGGGAAGCAGCTTCATCAATACTGGCCTGGAGCTGAGCAAGACCTTGTGTGGCAAAAGAGCTCAAGGCCATGAAAATGACTCAGTGGTACAAGTTCCATGCTACGATGCGGAAGGCAAATGGAAGGTCACTGCATTATATTCTCAGGACAAACTTCATGGCTGATCGCCATGATGTTCACCAATAATCAGAATCGGATAAGGCAGAAGAAGACGACGTAGACAACCCCAAAGGCTGGATGGATTACTCAGTGAGTTAGGTATCTGGCTGTGGAGACAGAAGCTTGGAGTTCAATTGGGCAGAGTTGAGAGTTCCTTTGTAAATCCTGCAACAGCCAGCCTAGGTGGCCTGGGCCAAGCTGCACAGTCCCAAAAGCAAGTTTAGGATAAATAAAATGTGCAAAATGCTATGTCAGTGAGTTAGACACTGGCAATGGAGCAGAATTTGAGAGTTTAATTCTCCACTGGGCATCCCAAGAGAAGACCCAGCCTGGGCAGTCTTGGGCAAACTGCACAGCCCCAAGAGCTCCCCGTAGAGGAATGAAATGGGAAACCAACTTCTGTGTATTCTCTACTTAGAAAACTTTGGTCAGGATCACCTAAAGTTAGAATTGACTTAACAGACACCATTATGCTGGCTGGGCAGCTCAATGAGTTAGACAGAGGTTGGGAGTTCGATCCCTAACTAGCGCCTCCCAAGAGAAGAGCCAACCCATGTAGCTTTGGGCAAACTGCACAGTCCCAAGAACTCTCCCTAGAGCAGCGGTGTCCAAACTTTTTGGGCCATAGGCCAGTCACATGGTTGAGTGAGCCAGTCACCAGAAGCAGAAGTAAAATGTGCCTGCATATGTGCAAAACGCTATTGTAAATCTACCCGCAGCTGTCCTAAATACCATGGGTGCTTTATGGCAGTGTTTTGCGCTCCGGTGTCTAGTCATGCCTGCTACATGACCACGGAAACATCTGTAGACACAGACAGCGCTGGCTCTTCGGCTATGAAACAGAGATGAGCACTGAACGCTAGAGTCGGATACGTCTGGTTTTCGAGTAAGGGTGACCTTTACCTTTACTGCGCATGAGTAGGCGCATTTTACTTCCACTTCCAGGAGTGGCGCAGGTGGTGCAGGCCAGATTATCAGGTGCCCACGGGCCATAGTTTGGGCACCCCTGCCCTAGAGGAAGGGAATAGTTAACCACTTCTGTGTATTCTCATCCTAGAAAGGGTCGCCATAAATCAGAACTGACTAGACAACCTGCAGCTATTAACATCATTAACAAACATCCAAGCCTTTGGACTGGGCTGTAATTTCAAGTTAGCATAGCTAACCACAGCTCTAACACTGATGCGTTTCCCAGAAAGGAGAAAGATCAAAACACAAGACCCTGAGTAAACTTTCCAGCAGTGCTTTTTCAAAAGTACACATATGAACATTACAGCAAGCGAGAGAGCGGCGCTAAACAACATATGGAAAAGATGGTTTGGATTTAATGCCTTCATTGTTCAAGTACCAGTTCAATTGACCAAAGAAAAACAGGGAGATTTTGCTGAGTCGAAAATGCCTCTCTTGGCAGCAGCTCAAACTTGTACAGTACGGGGAAAACTGTCCAAAGAGCCTCGCGAAACACGAAGCCACAGCCGTGAGCTCCGGTGCAAGGCAAGGGAAGAAAAAGATGTTTTTCCATGAACCAGACAGGGTGAGACAGAAAACAGATGGAAAACAAAGCAGCCCTAAGAATCAGTGGGAAATAAACCCAAGTGAGAAGTCTAAAAATAGCAACCTACACATATATGCACAGGCATTGTGGTGTGTTGAACTACAACTCCTAGCATCCCGGCTAGCAAGCTGGCTGGCGTGATGGGTGCTGGAGTCCAACTCACTTAAAGTTGGGGGAAGGCTGCCGCAAAATTTTGAACCACTTGATCAAAAGCTGTATCTGAGGCACAGAAACCTTGCAAGGATGAATAGTAAAGGTAAAGGTAAAGGTAAAGGTTTCCCTTGCTCGAAAGCCAGTCGTATCCAACTCTAGGGTTCAGTGCTCATCTGTTTCAAAGCCGAAGAGCCAGTGCCGTCTGCTTCTGCAGATGTTTCCATGGTCATGTGGCAGGCATGACTAGACACTGGGGCGCACAGAACACTGTTAACTTCCCACCGAAGTGGTCCCTATTTATCTACTTGCAATTTCTTGCTTTCGAACTGCTAGGTTGGCAGGAGCCGGGAAACAGACGGGAGCTCACTCCGTCCTGCAGTAATTGAACTGCTGACCCTTCTGCCTCCCAGTCAGCGTCCTAGCCACTTGAGCCACTGCAGTCCCTTCAAGGATGAATAAGAAGTTGGTAACTGTGGTGGCTCAAATGGTTAAGATGCAGAACTTGCCAGCTGGAAGGTCGAAGTTTGATTTACGGATACTGCATGACAGAATGAGTGCCCGTTGTCTGTCCCAGCTCCTGCCAACCTAGCAGTTCGAAAGTAAGACATTGCAAGTAGATAAATAGGGACCCATTTGGGTAGGAAGGTAAACAATGTTCCATGCATTCTGATGTCGAGGCATGTCCACGGAAACGTCTGCAGACACAGACAGCACATATATATATATATATAAAAAATAAAAACACTAGGTAAAGGTCGCCCTTGCTTGAAAGCCAGTCATATCCAACTCTAGGGTTCAGTGCTAATCTCTGTGTATAGCCAAAGAGCCAGCGCTATCTACATTTGCAGACATTTCCGCAGACATGTGGCAGGCATGACCAAACACCAAAGTGCATGGAATGTTGTCTACCTTCCCACCAACGTGGTCCCTATTTATCTACTTGCTATTTCTTGCTTTTGAACTGCTAGGTTGGCAGGAGCTGGGGCAAAGACGGGAGCACATTCCGCCCTGCAGCACTCAGTTATCGAACTGCTGACCTTCAGCCTCCCAGTCAGCCTCCCAGTCAGCCTCTTAGCCACATGAGCCACTGCTGTCTACTTGCAATGTCTTGCTTTTTAACTGCTAGGTTGGCAGGAGCTGGGGCAAAGGCGGGAGTGATACTCGGGCATCGAACCCTGACCTTCCAGTCTTAAAGCTCAGCATCTTAACCACTAAGCCACCATCATCCCTTTAAGCTCTGGAGAGCCCCAAATTCCCAGGGTACATTTGCCATCCTCCATTGGGGACCCACCTCCTTTTCTTCTTGGGAAACATTTTTTGCCTAACTGTTGAAAGGATGGAGATGCAGAAGGTTTAATCGTATACTCACATGCCAGGGAGCAACTTGTTTGCCGAAGCATCCCTGGGCGATGGAAGAAGCAGGATGCAGAAGATGAGTGCATGGAGCTCCATTGGCCTCTCTCTCTCTTCTATCTATCTATCTATCTATCTATCTCTAACCCCATCAAGGCTGTTATCCAGAAAAATCACCCCTTTCCAAAGCTTTCGGTGCTGCCATCTGAGCCCTTTGGGTCCAACTTTGCAAAAGTACCAAAGTTTTGGAAACCAGGACGCTTTCTCCAGTTGCGCCAGAGATTTATCTTCTCCCTTGCCTTTTGGGGCAGCAGCGAAAGAAATCTTTCCTCCCGGAGCTCAAGGCAAAACAAAGCTTCCTTAGATCATCTCAAGGATCCATGGAGAGAGAGAGAGAGAGAGAAAGTCTTCCCCCACCTCGAAGTCTCAACACCAGTCCCAGGGTCGTTTCCAAGACCAAAAAAAAAAAAAAAAAAAAGGCACTCGAGGACGCAGGTAAAATTTGGCAATCTTTTTTTTTAAGGTCTTTCTGGCCAGGAAAAGGCAGGATCTCCCACAAAGTCTCTGGTCAAGCGATCGGAAGAAAGGAGGATGGGGGGTGGAATTGAAAGTTTAGAGAGTTTTTCCTTTTCAAAAGTAAGATCTCTCCAATGCAGGATTGACGATTAAGAAGTTAGGATCTAGCCCAGATCAGGAACCCGAAAGGCAACGCTGATGGTCCCCAGCCTGGGAAAGGTGAAGAACCAAAATCCCAATTTTAAAGAAGAAAAGGCATGGGGCAACACCTTGCCGCCAGGAGCGCATTGCACACAATAGGCAAAAAGTTCTCCATTAAGCCTCCTCTCCGCGCCATGCCGAGCTCACCCTGCGCCCTAAAGTCCTCTGTAGGAAAAATCCTATTTTTCTTCTTTTTTTCCCCCTTCTTTCCCCCTCCTGGCTTCAAACAAGCCGCTGGATTTTGGAGGAAACCAGGAGAAAAGCGCTTTTTGCGCACACTTCCTCTGCAAGGTCCCCCCACCCACCCCTCCTTTGCGCTCAGGTTTGGAAAAAGGCAGGAAAGAGAAACAGCCAAGTGTGGGAAGGCAGACACAACATATAAAGTACAGGGATACCTCATACAAGGTCCAAAGTTGGTTCCACACGTGTCTCCCTGATGTCTGAAAGTAT
Organism: Bradypodion pumilum; assembly: GCA_035047305.1. NCBI lineage: Eukaryota > Metazoa > Chordata > Lepidosauria > Squamata > Chamaeleonidae > Bradypodion > Bradypodion pumilum. The sequence goes on along the minus strand of JAWDJD010000016.1, from coordinate 7,650,120 downwards.
AAAGTTATTGCCCTTATTTGTTTGAGAAATTAAAACGTATGGGACCACTTTCTTGCGGTCTTTCTGCAAAGCCGCACATCATCTGGACCGTCTAACCTAGGAGTGACCAAACTATGGGTCGTGGGCCGGATCCAGGCCCCCCCCCCCTGACACCAATTCATCCAGCCCACGCCACCCTCGTCGCTCGCAGAAGTAGAACACACCCATACGGCTGGATCAGTGGTTCCCAATATGGGGCACATGCCCCACAGAAGGACTTCAATTCCCAGAAGCCTAAGTCAGTACACTGGCTGATCCATGCTTTGGGGAATTGACTTAGGCTTCTGGGAACTGAAAGTCCAAAAACCAAAGTTTGAGAAACACTGGGCTGGATGAATGGGTGTCAGGGGCTGGATCCGGCTCACAGACCGTAGTTTGGGCACCCCTAGTTTATGCAGAGAAAATGGCTGCTTAAAATCTTTCTCAGACGCTGACTGGGAAGCGGAAGGTCAGCAGTTCGATTCCCGAGTACTGCAGGATGGAAGGAGCTCCCGTCTTTGTCCCAGCTCCTAGCAGTTCGAAAGCAAGACATTGCAAGTAGATAAATAGGGACCACTTCGGTGGGAAGGTAAACAGCGTTCCGTGTGCTCCGGTGTCTAGTCATGCCTGCCACATGACCACGGAAACATCTGCAGAAGCAGACAGCGCTGGGCTCTTCGGCTTGGAAACAGAGATGAGCACTGCACCCTAGAGTCGGATACAACTGGCTTTCGAGCAAGGGAAACCTTTACATTTTACCTGTTGCAAAATAGATTGCAAGGTGTGTTTTACTTCCACTTCCGATGGGAGGAACCATGTGTCTGGCCTGCTGTACCACGTGACCGGCCCGCAGTTCAAAAGGTTTGGACACCCCTATTCTAACCCTTGATATGTCTCCAAATTCAGTTACAGTGATACCTCCTACAACGTCCAAACTTGGTTCCACAAGTTGGATTTTATACGGATTTGGACTTTGTATGAAGCATGCAAAATCCTAGCCACGATGCCTCATACAACGTCCAAATCCTTGCCGCGATGCCTTGTACCACGTCATTTCCATAGAGATACATTGTACTGTAACAGCACAGACGTCACGGCAAAGTCAAGGAAACAGACAGGAAACTGACAGAACTTTAAGAAACCATTGTCTAAAGGCTAAATACATTACAAAAACATGTCAAACAACCCTGATTTTAGGGGACAAACCATACAACAAGTTTTTAACTTTCGAAAACCTTATGAAGTGCAGGTTAAAAAGTTAACGTGTCCCATCATGCGGCAAAGTGTTCATCTGCATCCATGCGCGGCCGATCATCCATTTTGTACAAGCTACTGTAAGCAATTACTGGATGGAAGCAAGGGCAAAATGGATGCCAACATGTCCCGTCATGCAGCACAGTGTTAATCATCCAAATGGCAGCAAACACCAAACAATTGCCCACCCCACTAAAAAATTGCCCTCCCCCATCCACCTCCCCACTCTTCGCCTCATGCAAAGCCCACAAGAGCAATGCACACATGCGTCCTGCCTTTTATACTGCCCAGGCACAATGCAACCTGGGAAAAACCCCAATGCCTCATACAAAGTCACAGCGACTTTGTATGAGGCAACATTTTCAAGGAATTAGGCGATGTTGTATGAATTCGATGTGGTACGAAAAACGTTGCCTCATACAAAGTCACTTCGACTTTGTATAAGGCATTGGGGTTCTTCCCAGGTTGCATTGTGACTGGACAGTATAAAAGGCAGGACACATGTGTGCATTGCTCTTGTGGGTTTTGCACAAGGCGAGGAGTGTTTAGGAGTGGTTTTGAGCATGATTTTGGATTTTTTTGAATTTTTTCGTCAGAATTTTTAGACGCATTCCTGGGATTTTTGCAGCATTCTTCAGGTTCTTGGGCAATCAGGGTTGTTTGACATGTTTTTGTAATGTTTTTAGCCTTTAGACAATGATTTCTTAAAGTTCTGTCAGTTTCCTGTCTGTTTCCTTGACTTTGCCCTGACGTCTGTGCTGTTACAGTACAATGTATCTCTATGGAAACGACGTTGTACGAGGCATCACGGCAAGGATTTGGACGTTGTATGAGGCATCGCGGCAAGGATTTGGACGTTGTATGAGGCATCGCGGCTAGGATTTGGACGTTGTGTGAGGCATCGCGGCTAAGATTTGGACGTTGTATGAGGCATCGCGGCTAGGATTTGGACATTGTATGAGGCATCGTGGCTAGGATTTTGCATGCCTCATACAAAGTCCAAATCCGTATAAAGTCCAAACTTGTGGAACCAAGTTTGGACATTGTATGAGGTATCACTGTACAGTAAAACCCTGACTTACAAATGCCCCAAGTGACATAAAATTCGACTTACATAATGATTGTGTGCTCAATGTCCCAATTTACATAACTTTACGTAATACAATTTCCTATGGGTTTGCTACGATTTTTTTTTAAAAAATTCATTTTTCCTATGGGTTTGCATCAGGTTACATAAAAATAATTTTTCTCATGGGTTTGCTTCGAGTTACATTAAAAAAAACAATGATTTAAGCAAAAGCCTATGGAATGGACTTTTTGCGTTAAGTAGGGGTTTTACTGTATTCCATTTTTATACAGCCCATCTGGGATATTTCCCACTCTGGGCGGTGCACAACAGTTTAAAAAGAACAATAGATAGATAGATAGATAGATAGATAGATAGATAGATAGATAGATAGATAGATAGATAGATAGATTAGATAGATTAGATAGATTAGATAGATAGATATTGTCATTGTCCCCGTCCCCTTGCGGGAACGAAATTTCTTGGTTGCTATATATCAACTCGAATAAGGCATACCCCTTAATTTAAAACAGCTACAGAAACACCAATTAAGATAGTACCATACAGTATAATTTAAAAATTTAAAAACTTCAAAACTTCAAAATTCTAAAATCCTAAAAATTTAAAATCTAAAACATTTGAAATTTTAAAATAAGATAAGATGACTTCAGAGTCCAGAGTTTCCATTTAAGGCCAAAATTGCTCTGGAGAAGAAACTGTTCTTGAGACGGCTCGTTTTTACCTTCATTGTTCTATATCTCCGTCCCGATGGCAGAAGCTCAAAGAAGCAGTGGCCAGGATCCAACACAATAATAATTTATTAGTCACTAATATGTGGAGGCTTCCGAGGTAGATATTATTTAATAGTAATATCCAAGTCATTGGCAATGGTAACATGTTTTTAAAGGCCTCTTTGAGGAGTAAAGTTTTTAAGTTGTTTCTTTAAAATGTCTGGATGGGGCCTTACACTGCATAACAAAGAAAATTTCAGCAGCAATTTCTCTGTTCCTGCCAACCTAGGAGTTTGAAAGCAAGAAATTGAAATAGTTTAAATAGAGAAAGAACAAGCTTTGAAGAATTAGTTTACAAATTAAGATCAGGACATATGGAAATTAAAGGATTGGTAAGTAAGTTGTATAAGATTTTAAATTATGATCAAAATTCGCAAGTAGTTTTAAGAAAGGTATGGGAGCAAGATTTAAACGTACGAATTAGTGAAGAATCGTGGAATAGCAAATGGAAGAAAAGAGTTATGAGATCTCTTTCCGTTAGGGCCAAGGAGCAAAACTACAAGGTTTTATGGAGATGGTACTTGACACCAGTGCGCTTACATCAAATGGATGTCACAAAACCTAATGCATGTTGGAGGTGTAATACTCGTATGTGGTGGGACTGTAAACATCTAAAACCCTTTTGGCTAAAAGTTGAAAATGAAATCAAACAAATGTTGAGTGTAGATATTACATACATGTCAACCACGGCTTCGGACAATCCGGGACCTGCGCACAACGGTTCTGCGCAAGTCACATTCTACACATGCGTAGAAGGCTTTTACGCTTGTGTAGCCTTCTACGCAAGCGTAGAAGGGTTCTATGCAAGCATAAAAGGGTTCTACTCAAGCGTAAAAGCCTTCTATGCATGCGTAGAATGCAACTTGCACAGAAGGAATGTGCAGTACCTCTTTTCGCCCCCGCTGCCAATTCCGGGGTTTTGGCAGCTCCGGGCGGGAAATGGCGCAAATCGGAGCCGAAAATCGGGAAATCCCAGCCAATCCGGGAAGGTTGACAGGTATGAGATATTAAGCTGGAACCTTGTATGGTATTATTAACAGATGTTGACAATATAAATATAGATTTATTCAAAAAAGAGTTTTTAACAATTATGTTATCAAATGCGAGGTAATGTATAGCACGTAACTGGAAGAATGATGTGATAAAAATCGAAGAATGGTACAAAGAAATGTGGACAATTGCTATAAATGACAAGCAAACCTGGGAAGTACAGCATAAAAAGGAAATGATAAGAGAAAACAAATTTTACGAAATTAGGAAGCCTTTTCTTGAGTATACATTAATTCAGGAGCATGGAAGAGCGCCAGCACCTGACCATCTTGCATTTTGGAAATGAAAGTTGTTATGAAGACTTTGCTCAGTCCGTCAGGCTTTGTAGATCGCACTGGGTGGGATTGTAACTGTAATTTATATTTTGTTCGTCTGTTTTAGTGAGAGTATTTTAATTGTATTATTGTTATATATAGATATGAAAATCAATAAAAATATTTTTAAAAAGCAAGCAAGCAAGAAATTGCAAGTAGATAAATAGCTACCACTTCATCTGGAAAGGTAACAGCATTCTAGTCATGCCTTCCAGAGGTCCACAGAAACATCTGCAGATGCAGACGGCACTTTGACTGTAAACAGAGATGAGCACTGAACCCTAGTCAGATACAACTGGCTTTTGAGCAAGGGAGACCTTTACCTAAAGAGGAATACTCCCCTCCCCTCTGGATTTTCACCCTCTTTAAAGAAAACCAGGACGGAAATGAGCTCCCGTCTTCGTCCCAGCTCCTGCCAACCTAGCAGTTCGAAAGCAAGAAATTGCAAGTAGATAAATAGGGACCACTTCGGTGGGAAGGTAAACAGCGTTCCGTGCACTCTGGTGTCTAGTCATGCCTGCCACATGACCACGGAAACATCTGCAGAAGCAGACAGTGCTGGCTCTTTGGCTTAGAAACAGAGATGAGCACTGCACCCTAGAGTCGGATACGACTGGCTTTCAAGCAAGGGAAACCTTTACCTTTACCTAAAGAAAAGGTATTGTGTACATCAGACTAGGACTCAGGGGACCTGGGTTTGAACCCCCACCCAGCAATGGAAGCTCTCCAGGACAGATAGCCCACCAGAAACCACTTCTTGAGCATCTCACACACCTTAAAAACCCTATAAGGGCTGGTATACTTTGGAAGCAAGTTGTGGTTACACAATCACTCCCTATGGCTATGAAGGTGAACCTTGGCACTCCAGATGTCCTTGGACTTCAATTCCCAGAAGCCCAAGTCTCTGTGAGTCCACACAAATGGGTTGACTGCATGGCATGAGACTTAGGCTTCTGGAAATTGAGGTCCAAGAACACCTAGAGTTCCAGTAAACCCATCAGTGTGGATTCACAGAGGCCACACAGAGAGAGAGTTATGAATGGGGGCAGGAGAAATTAATTTTTTTGTTTCTCCTTGATTTGATTTGATTTTTAATTTATATACTGCAATTCTCTGCCCAATGGGAGACTCAATGCAGTTTACAAAGTACAATTTACAAGATACAATATAAAAATATCACAAAAAAATACAACATATCAATATCTGTGGATTCCGCATGCACGATTGGCACAAACGGCCTCTGGCAGAGGTTAAACCAGTCGAGCAGACTCCTGGCCTCTGGCCCTTGCCAGCATAAAAATTGGGGGGGGGGGCGAATTAATCATAAGTGTTGATTCACCCACATATGACCTGACCGGCGATTCCGCTGAGAGAAGCAAATCACTAAACCTCCGTTACGCATTAGGCAATTACTGACTCACAGAAGAGCCTAATCTCTGGTGCAAATAGTGGCCATATTTACCCTGGCATAAGCCCCGAACAATGGACTTCCCCTGTCAGTGTTTGCCCCAGTTAATTAACTTCCCCAAGAGAGATTCCCCATTAACCCGGGTAAATGGGTGATATGATTTTCTGTCAGATGACGATCGCATCACACGCTGCCTTGAATTCCTATAAATGATGATGTCTTTTCCTCAATAAACCACTGGTCTTCGCTCCATCTTGTCTCGTGTTGTTCCTTTGACCAGTCTCCTCCGGGATCCTAAGGGCCTCCTCACGGCCCCAATCCAACATCTGGTGACCCCCGACGTGATCCTACTCGTGAGTAAGCGATCAACGCGGTCCGGATCTACGCTAGAACCGTGTCCGATCATCCCGGAGGACAGCGCGGAAGCCCGGTCGGTAAGCCAGCCGATCAGGAGGACGGTTCCACGACGAGGCATTTTAGAGAGGCATCCTACAGCTTGCTCCGACTTTTGCGGCGGCTTGCAGCACGGAAAAACGCGTTCCGCTCAGGGTCGGCTGTGAACCCCTGACAGCGCAGAGGCCACCGAGGGCCCATGGCGGCAGGCCACGCTCCGAGCTCTACCCAGAGATTCGTCACGCAAAACCTATTGCCTGAACTTCAGACGCGTCGACTCGTCCCGAGAAGGAGACTTCAAAGGACCCTCGCAGGTAATATGGGGACTTGTCTTCAGCGGCAACGTCCGTCCGCTAGCCAAAGAATTCATGAGGAGGAATTCAAAATCCTGGCCAGGGTGTATCAGATAAGGTTTCACAGTGGAGAGCTAGCGAGACTTTTGGTGTACTTGAGGGAACACTGCCTGCTTTACCCAGAAGCAGGTACGCTAACCCTTCAGCTCTGGGATCAGATAGGAGACTGCATTCAGCAACCCCCGAAAGCTCCAAAGGGCATAATTCGCACATGGGGCAAATGTAGGAGACTTTTAGCAGAGGTAGACCCAGTCCGGGTAGAGGCTAAAGAACCCCCAGCGTCAGTAGAGCCATCGGCGCCCACGGCGCTCTATCCGTCACTTCAGTTTAAGCAGAGTAGTGTAGGGAGCTTTCCCTCGGTGACAGCTGCAGACGTCACCGGTGGAATGCATGGAATGGGAAGCGCAGGCGCTTCTCTGACAGCTACAGGTTCCCAAACAAAGAGTGCCCTTCAGGAAGGGGGAATTGCCAGCAGAAGAGCTAGCTGAGCTTAGTCAGATTTGTCCAATTCGCTTGGAAATGGATGCCCTCACAGGGCAGCAGCAGGTAGTTCATTCACCAGTCCCGTATAAGCTCCTTATGGCTATACGGAAGCCCATTTCAGAGACAGGACTCCAAAGTCGCTTCACTAGGGGCACGCTTCAGCAAGTGTGCGAGAACACCATGTTCATCCCGCACGACTGGAAAGCCGTCATGCGGATGATGCTCAACCCCAGCCAGTATTTGTTATGGGACAGCGAGTTTCGCCTCGAGGCTCAGACAAGGGCTGCCAGGATGGGAGGGGCAGTACTTCCTGACTAGTTATATGGTTCAGGTGCCTTCGAAACCATCGATGCGCAGACCAACTTGCCACTTGCCACTCTTCAGATGTCAGCTGAGGCGGCCTTCAGGGCCTTCCTCAAAGTCCCAGCATCAGGCAAAGCGGCCAAAAATTACACCGCAGTCAAACAGGGCGCCCAGGAGTCCTACATGGACTTTGTCAATCGCTTAGAGGAAGCGATTAGTAGACAGATCGATAACGAGCAGGCCCAACAAGAGCTCATGATGAAATTGGCTAAAGACAACGCCAATCTCGACTGCCGTAACATCTTGCAGTCACTGGGTAACCGTCCCGACTTGATTCTCACGGACATGATTAGAGCTTGCGCCGATGTTGGCACAGATTCCTACAAATGGGTCTGCTGGCAGCAGCGGTGCAAGGGCGTAGAAGACCGAAGAACAAGGGAGCATGTCACAATTGTGGCAAGGTCGGTCACTTCGCTAGGGAGTGCCGATCCAAGAGCGGCGGACAACATTCCGGCCGTTCCAAGGCTCCGACCACCCCATGTCCGAAGTGTAAGAAAGGCTACCATTGGTCCAGATACTGTCCGAATTCGGGAAACCGGAACGCGGGCACGTCTCTGGCCCCGGTCCAAACAGAGGCTTCCCTTGCTCTGGGCGAGCCAGAGCTAGACTAGATTCCATTCACATTCCAGGCATTGCGAAGGCGCAGGCCAGCCCCAAGGGTAGTACAGGGCTAGAATTGACTTGCCAGGCGGACGTCACATGCGGCTTGCCAGGCACAGTCTATCTGGTGGGTTCCCAGTACATGGGACCCCTGCCCAAAGGCTTCATAGGTTTTGTTTTGCCTCGCAGTGTAGCAGGAGCACGCGGAATTCTTGTAATTCCGGGAGTCATTGACTCCAATTTTTGAGGCGTTCTCCAAGTTCAACTCTGGATGCACCTACCCCAAACCATTCACAAGGGAGACACATTAGCGCAACTGATTATGGTTCCTTGTAACTCGCCAGCAGATAGCCAGGGAAGGCTCAGGGACAGCGCAGGGTCCGGGTCAGAAGACCGCTCGAGCGCAAGTGAGGCAGTACAAGGATACCAGGTCTTAGCGACAGTGGAGACCAACATTGAGTGGAAACAGCGACCAGTTATTGAGGTATTTTTGAATAAAAAATCATTCTCAGGGTTGCTAGATACGGGAGCTGACGTCAGCGTGGTCAGCCGAAGCCAGTGGCCACGAGAGTGGGCCATTGAGCCGGTCTCCGATGTGTGGGGGGTAGGCGGCATCCAAGAAGCGTTTAGAAGCCGGGAGTGGGTGGAAGTCACGATCCCTAAGGCTGACGGCACAGCGGTCATTCGGCCGCACATTCTGGACGTGCACATCAACCTTTGGGGGCGAGACATTTTACAGCAGTACGGTGCCACTCTCACCTTCGGGTAATGGCATTGCCACTTAAATGGCTTACCAACACGCCAGTCTGGGTGGAACAATGGCCGGTAGTGGGGGAGAAATTAGACGCCCTAAAGCAACTGGTTAAAGAACAGCTAGATGCAGGACATATAGAGCAGTCCACTAGTCCTTGGAATTCGCCCATTTTTGTCATTAAGAAGAAGTCGGTGAAGTGGCGACTCCTCCACGATCTCAGAGAGATCAATAAATGTATACAGCCAATGGGTCCGCTCCAATGCGGCATCCCAAATCCTAATATGATTCCTGAGGGTTGGGAGATCCTGGTCGTAGACCTCAAGGATTGCTTTTACACCATTCCCTTAGACCCCAGGGATCGGGAAAGGTTCGCCTTTACGGTGCCGGTTGTGAACCACAGCGAGCCCACGCAGCGTTACGCGTGGAAATTTTTGCCACAGGGGATGCTCAATTCACCCACCCTGTGCCAAGTTTATGTTCACAACGCACTGGCAAAGTTTCGAAACCTTCATCCCACAGCTTTAGTGTGCCATTTCATGGACGATATCTTGGTCGCAGCGCCGCAACTCGGCAGCGAAATGTTTACAGACCTCCAGGCCAGCCTGGGGGAGAAAGGGTTACTCATTGCCCCGGAGAAAGTGCAGAGAACCGAGCCCTTCTCATACTTGGGTCATCGGCTTCTCCGTTCCTTCGCAGCACCAGTTTTGCCTCAGATCAATTTAAAAGACTCAGTCACCTTGGTAGAATTGCAGCAAGTTTTGGGTAACATTAATTGGGCCAGACCGTACTTCAGATTGGATATGGATCTTTTAAAACCGCTCTTCTCGCTGCTAACGCTAGGTAAGCAGCCGGCAGACCGGATACAAATTCCTCGAGAAGCATGCTTGGCTCTCGAGAAAGTCAACCAAATTCTCAGTCAAAGGTGGGTGGACAGGATTGCTCGGGGGCCATATGCCCCGATCCTGAACTTGTACATCGTTCGGGCCGGATCCATGTTCACTGGAGCCCTAGGAGTGGACTCCGAGAAAGGAGCGAGTATCGTGGAATGGGTGTATTTGCCGAATACCTCTTCCCGAAATATCGTTCCTCCCCAAGAATTGGTCTCTGCGGTGGTCTACCGCGGAAGGCTGAGGGCTAGGGACATCTCAGGGCACGACTTAGCAAAAATCGTGGTCCCGTTCACCAAAGAGCAAATTCAGCAGCTGATGCAGCTCGGTGACTCGCTTCCGATTGCCTTGGAAGGATTCACCGGATGCTGGGCATACCATTTGCCAAAGGACCCCAGACTCGTCTCACTTCAAACGCAGACAGTCAGCTTGTATGAATTGATCTCGCTGGTTCCACTTCAGGGGGCCAGAACAGTTTTTACAGATGGGGGTCGCACGTATGGTGTCTTGACTTGGCAAGAGGGCCAGGCTTGGCGCACGATCCTAACTCTTCCACAGAAGTCCGCACAGCGGGCAGAGTTGGCAGCGGTGAACCTTGCTTTGCGCACCTTCGCCAAAGAGCGCCTCAACATTATTACTGACAGTCAGTATGTTAGGAATTCGCTTCACAGTCTACCGGGAGCATACATCACTCCCGCGATAGACAAAAATTTGCTGAGTCTGTTCCTCACAGCTCAATTTCACTTGCGAAACCGCACGGAAGCGCTCTATATTGCCCACATCCGAAGTCACCAGGACCTACCGGGTCCAATCTCCGCAGGCAATATCAGAGCGGATGCGGCCGCAAAGGAAATTCAGCAACGATCAGTGTTGGGTGTTTTCACTACTCCAATTCAGAGTCATGCATTCTTTCATCAGAATGCCAAAGCGCTCGCCAGACAGTTTAACCTGCCACTTTCTCAAGCCCAAGGCATAGTTCGCTCTTGTCAGCATTGTGCAGGGGCACCGGGGGGGGGGCCCTCGTGGGGGGTCAACCCACGAGGGACAGAGGCTAACCAGGTGTGGCAAATGGACGTCACACATGTCCCGCAGTTTGGCAGATGGCAGTACATGCACGTTTGCATTGATACTTTCTCGCAATTCGTTTGGGCCACAGCGCAAAAAGGGGAGACTGCTTCCCACATGGAGCAGCACCTCCTAGCCTGCTTCGCGGCGATGGGCAAACCTCGGCACGTGAAAACCGATAACGCCCCGTCCTACAGTTCTAGGCAGTTTGCTAACTTCATGGACACTTGGGATATTAAGCATACTTTTGGCGTTCCTTACAATCCGCAGGGGCAAGCGATTGTGGAACGAGTCAATCGGACGCTCAAGTCCTATATTGACAAACAAACAGAAAGGGGGGAGCCACCAGCCCTCCCCAAGTCACAGGGTCAGGCACAGCATTGTCTGAATAAGGTATTGTTCACGTACAATCACCTTAATGTTTTTTCCGATTGCACGCCGCAGGAGAAACACTTCCGCCGTTCGGAAGCTCTCCTGCGACCGCTGGTTCGTTACCGGGTGCCACCGGACCCTTCCTGGAGGGGCCCGGTGCCACTCGTAACCTGGGGAAGAGGGTATGCTGCAGTTATGTCTCCTACAGGTGTCGTTTGGATTCCAGCGCGGGGTGTTAAGCCTCACTTGGAACCACATGGCGTGGACCCAGACCGACCCGAGTCCGATCCCGGAGATGGAGGACCTCACCCTGACCGAGGGGACCCGGTGCGAGAAGCGGCGACTACTTACGACAGCACTGAAGATCACCTGGGGGATGGTCAAGACCCTTTGCAGTGAGGCCCGGGACGTCCTCCAACGCGAGGAGAGGGAACCGACACCGGAGAACTTCGTAGCTGCAGTCTTTGCCCAGATCAATGCCAACTCCGTGGCAGTCACCATCATCCTGACCCTCTCCCTACTTGCGGGGGGAGGCGTTCATGCAGCCTCACTGAAGGCCAACGATTTGATGCCAGGCGGAGATCTCTCTGCCCGGATGCATTACAACATATGGGAAAGGTTGGCGGGTCTCGTCAACCAGTCCGATTTTTGCCTGAAGCAGGACATTGGTTCTGCCTCAATTCTGAGCACCTGTCTCATCCCAGTGTGCCAGACTCCAGGCACGCACCCCAGGGATGGCGACTGGCTAGTGAAACGGATTTTCAGCCCATACCTCCCAGCAAGCTCCTCAGAATATGCCCGCTGGGAAATGCGGCTAACCATGACTTTGCCGGCTGATGCGGCCACTCTCCACACCCCTCGAGTGGCGGTCAGCCCGAACTCTACTGCTCCGCAGTCGGCAGCGGCAACTGGACTTGTAATAACCCACAGACACTTGGCGCAATGTATGCTCATGTTACCCTACCTTCGGGTTGGTTCTTTACATGCAATCAGTACACTTGGAACTACATTCCCGCAAATGTATCAGATTCCATATGTTGTATCAGTCGCTTGACATTGTTACTCCCCACTAGGGATATGGTTACCCCAAGCACAAATGTTTCGACACCCATACGGTGCACTCGTGCCACCCAGTTAGACAGCTCATGTGATAGCAACATTAGGGTTCTGAGTCCAGCTGAATACGTCTCGTTGGCAGTCAGCATACTTGGCGTGCCAGGCTTGGCCATCGGCAACGCTCGGAGAATTGGTCAATTGGCTTGCGGATTAGCAAAGGCCATTAACCATACCTCCTCAGCGATAGCGCTGCTCAACCAGGAGCAGGCAGAGCTTCGCCATGCCATCCTAGACAATCGAGCAGCCATAGACTACCTTCTGTTGTTACACCATTTGGGTTGCGAATCTGTTCATGGCATGTGTTGCTTTAATCTCACAGACAATACCCGTAAGGTACAGAGCCAGCTCACAGATCTCCACACCCTAGTCAAGAACATCAAGGAGGGTTCTTCATGGGATTGGTGGAATTCCTTGTGGACATGGCTCCCATGGGGATGGCTCCAGACAACGCTCAAGGTGGTTGCGGGGGTGGTAATACTAGGCATAACAGGATGCTGTTTCATGCAATGTATTCCCTCGCTGTTATCGAGATGTCCCCCGTGGGGGGAACCCCGAAGCGTTGTTCCCGTACACCAGCTGATGCCCATCTTACGCAGGGTCGCCTGTCAGGTCCATAAATAACAGAAAAAGGGGGGATGCGGATTCCGCATGCACGATTGGCACAAACGGCCTCTGGCAGAGGTTAAACCAGTCGAGCAGACTCCTGGCCTCTGGCCCTTGCCAGCATGAAAATTGGGGGGGGGGGGGGCGAATTAATCATAAGGGTTGATTCACCCACATATGACCTGACCGGCGATTCCGCTGAGAGAAGCAAATCAATAAACCTCCGTTACGCATTAGGCAATTTCTGACTCACAGAAGAGCCTAATCTCTGGTGCAAATAGTGGCCATATTTACCCTGGCATAAGCCCCGAACAATGGACTTCCCCTGTCAGTGTTTGCCCCAGTTAATTAACTTCCCCAAGAGAGATTCCCCATTAACCCGGGTAAATGGGTGATATGATTTTCTGTCAGATGACGATCGCATCACACGCTGCCTTGAATTCCTATAAATGATGATGTCTTTTCCTCAATAAACCACTGGTCTTCGCTCCATCTTGTCTCGTGTCGTTCCTTTGACCAGTCTCCTCCGGGATCCTAAGGGCCTCCTCACGGCCCCAATCCAACAAATATCATCATAACAACATCACAATATAAATATCAAAAATCAACATCACAGTAAACAAAGCATTACAAAAGCAAAATCATAGAGCATCAAATACAATGTTAGAAATACAGATACAATACAGTAATTTAAACAGTAAAATATGCAATAAACATTCAAGCTCCAACACAACAAAATCAACTACGCAATCCTTCCTTTTGTAGGACTAAAAATACCTGTAAATCTTAGTACAATACTTAGAGCAACTGTTTGTGAGCAATTGAATAACCTGTGGAACAGGTTAAACCCCTCTATGAGTATCTCTATTACCTTTTGCTTGTATATTAAATCCCCCCCAAAAAATAAACAAATCAGTAAAGGAAAAAAATTAACATAAATACAAAATATTTTTAAAAAATACATACAATCTTAATAGAAACAAAACAACAATATAGAAGAAAGATTTAAATAAGCAACTACATGCACCCATCACCTTAGTGGGACACTGAATATCTTCTTCTTTTAATTATTCTCTGTATAACATTTTATTTATATGTTTGTCCCTTTCCCCCCAAAGGACTGCAGTGGCTCAAGTCGCTAAGACGCTGACTGGGAAGTGGAAGGTCAGCAGTTCGATTCCCGAGCACTGCAGGACGGAATGAGCTCCCGTCTTCGTCCCAACTCCTACCAACCTAGCACTTCGAAAGCAAGAAATTGCATGTAGATAAATAGGGACCACTTCGGTGGGACGGTAACAGCGTTCCGTGTCTAGTCATGCCTGCCACATGACCACGGAAACGTCTGCAGAAGCAGACAACGCTTTGAAACAGAGATGAGCACTGCACCCTAGAGTCGGATACGACTGGTTTTCGAGCAAGGGTGACCTTTACCTTTACTTCCCCCCAAAACAATAGATATTCTTGTCCTGGCCTCCTTCCTTTCCCCTTCACTAAGACATACAGTATTCAATAAATTCTCCCCAGTCAGACTTTTTAAAAAAATAACCTCTTTTTAAAAATTTAATTCACAAGTCAATCAAACATTTGTTGCCATATCCCATATCTCTTTATGCCAATCTTCCAATTCAAGTTCACAATTTATTTTCCTTTTTTAAAAAAATAACCAATCTCAAACCTGTTGTCATTATCAGGATCATTTATTTCTTATTCCTTTCAGTTTATTTCTATTAATAGGGCTTCTCTGGGACCCGTCTCCAATTTTATGGACAATATATTAAGACAAAGACGAAGAAGAAGAAGAAGAAGAAGAAGAACCCTCTTCTCTCCATTACTTTTAAAACCTTATTAGGATCGCCAGTCCTGAATTGGCAACATATAATGATAGTCTCAAAAAAGCAACTTTACCAAACTCAGATTGGGATAAAGATCCATCAGGGGAAGGAAGGACAGACAGAGGGAAATACACTTTCTTATTTACCTGGGAAATAAAACTTTAATCTGTCCAAACAACAAATTCGAAAGCCGGGCTCATTAGGAGACCTTCCTGGATGTTGCTAAGACTAAATCTCTTCAGATGCCTCTGCAGGTGAAAACTATGTTTTAACCCAGTGGGATGATGATTATAAATAGATTCATTTAAAGGCACAGGTTTGTCTCCCTACAAGCCAGGGTGAGCAGCTGATTTTTAAAAACACTACATCTCCCATAATCCCTCCTAGAGGCTGTACCATCTGTGGATGATGGGAACTGTAGGCAAAAAAAACACCTCACAACACCCTCAGGTATCTGGATTCTGTTCCTGGCATATATTTTTCCAGGCATAGAGATTGAACAAAAATGTCCACCTTTTGGGGGGGGGGGTCAAATTAGGCACTATCTCAACCCAGTTTGATTGCTAGCTGGGCCGATGGAGGATCCTGGGACATGTTGTCTTAAAGCACTGATGGCCGACCTTGGCACTCCAGGTGTTCTTGAACTTCAATTCCCAGAAGCCCCGATGCGCAGGAGTGCTGACTTGGGCATCTGGTCATTGAAGTCCAAGAACACCTGGAGTGCCAAGGTTCACCATCACTGTATAAAGGATGGCTGGCCAACAGGAAGGAGATGATGGATAGAAGAAAGAAATCCTGATTTGTGAAGTCCACAGGGGGACGTTACTTCCCAGAAGCCTAAGTCCAGTACATTGGCTGACCGGTGCTTTGGGGGGTTGACCTAGGCTTCTGGGAATTGAAATGCAAAAACCAAAGGTTGGGGAACACTGGTGTAGACAAAATAATGACAATCAGGTGCAACTAGTCCTATTCCTGTATTTGCAACACGGATGCCAAGACAGGTCCATCCGGTCAAAGTTCTCCCTTGTCTCCCTTGTTTTGCAGTCGTCAAAGGAACATGGTTTTGCAAGAGATGCCCAGTCAGCTGAACATCTTGGGATCTGAATTGAAGGCACAGCTTTGAAAAAGTTCCTTTGAAAGACTCCCAATGCTGAATCCCCCAACCAAGATGGCTAGATTCAGGGTCTGCAAACATGGCTCTCTTGCTGCAAACATGGCTCTCTTGCCGCCCTGAGTGGTGTACCCACCAGGAGGGCGAGATATAAATGTGCAGAAATAAATAAATAAATAAATAATCGGGGCTTCTGGGAACTGAAGTCCGAGAACAGCTGGAGAGCCAAGTTTGAAGACCCCCTGGAGACGAATCCAGGAGTTGTAACTTTCCAAGTTAATGTAATTCGGTTGCCTTTTAGCCTTAGGAAAGCCCGCGCAAGACATTCTGGGTATGAAATCCTGGAAAGATTGACATCACATGTGCAATGCTGCGCTCATGCCATTTCTCTCCAGCTATGTTCTCATGCAGCTCAAGTGGTTAAGACACTGAACTTGAAGACTGGAAGGTCGGAGTTCGATACCCAAGAGCTGCACGGTGGAGTGAGTGCCCATCTTTGTCCCAGCTGCTGCCAACCAAGCAGTTTGAAAAGCAAGCAATTGCAAGTAGACAAACAGGTACTATTTGGGTGGGAAGGTAAACAGCATCCATGCACTCAGGTGTCTAGGCATGACTGTCACATGTCCACAGACAGCGTTGGCTCTTTGGCTATAAACAGAGATGAGCACTGAACCCTAGAGTCAGATACGACCCTGTGTTCTCCTGCTTACACTGAAGAATGTAAAACAAGAACGTTTCTTCATATACGATGCAGTTTGAATGAATTCCAGTATTTTACAAGAAGTGGAAGTAGACTAGGAAAATACTGTACCTTACAAACACGATATAGTGATTTTCCTTTCAATCAAACTGTTAATGTTAAGTAACTAGCTCCCCTTTCTGTGCCTACTTAGGTGTAACAGTTAAAAACAGAAGCAGCTTAAAACCAAATGAAAAACACAAAACATGACTAAAGACCACTATGTGATGAAAACATAATTCCCATTAAAACTCTAATTCTCATTAAATTTTATCCTCAGCGTTGGTTCCTTGTTGATGTGCCTCCAATGATTTTTGTGTATTCTGCACCAGTCACAGGTTTTTAATTGCACGTGGTCTAACAGTGTAATAAGGAACAACAATACTGTATAATATACGCACGCTAGGGAAGGTTGAGAGCTCTTTCCCTGCTTATACCTTAATTTAAAGAAATAGACTAAATTTTACTTTCCTTTTCTCCAGAAAGAATGTTCAAACTTCGAGTAAATAATACATGCTGTATGTTAATGTATTGATTTTGTATGCTATAGTACTGTATGATTTCCCGAATAAAAGTTGTACAATAAAATGTGGCATGTGTACAATAGTTGTTCTGCATTGTTGACCACCTCTGTATGTTTCAGTCCCTTGGGTGGGAATGGATATGTATGTTTCCAAATTTATGTTTTAGTCTAGCCGGAAATCCTGCTAAGGTAATGGAGTAGACTGTACAAGCCAGTGGAGGAGGAACCGATTCACTATTCTGATTCCTAACGGTCTTGGGGGCGGAAGAGGCCATGCCAGATGGACTGGCTGTGACGGTGCACCTTGTCCGTATCCTCAAGGCTGT
This sequence comes from Bradypodion pumilum, assembly GCA_035047305.1. Classification (NCBI taxonomy): domain Eukaryota; kingdom Metazoa; phylum Chordata; class Lepidosauria; order Squamata; family Chamaeleonidae; genus Bradypodion; species Bradypodion pumilum. Next base: position 7,632,699 of record JAWDJD010000016.1, on the reverse strand, counting down.
GGCAGTCCATTGCAGTCCCGGTGTTAAATCCTACATGTCTCATTTCATATGTGCTGCAGGAGATGGCTCCGTGATCATAGGATGTGGGCCACTTCATGGTAAGCTGGGCTCCATCTTAAACAAATTCACACCAGTGCCTTTTCCCCTGATTGTCCCAGGGAAAAAATGTACACTTGGATACTGTGTGTGTGTGTTTATGTTTTTATATATATAACTATATACCCTAGAGTCGGATACGACTGGCTTTCGAGCAAGGGTGACCTTTACCTTTACTAGGCATGTGCAGGCGCATTTTACTTCCACTTCCTTTACCTTTCACTAGTCTTAGAATCATTATAAAAGGATACTTTATATGCTCAATGTTATAGAATGGTCAGATGTAAAGTCAAAAGTCCTTTGCAAGCATCTTGGAATAAAAGGATTAACAAGCTCTTTGTTAAACCCTAAAGTCGGATAAACTGGCTTTCGAGCATGGGAAACCTTTGTGGTTTCCCTTGCTCGGAAGCCAGTCGTTTCCGACTGTAGGGTGCAGTGCACATCTCTGTTTCGAAGCCGAAGAGCCAGCGCTGCCTGTGTCTGTAGACGTTTCCGTGGTCATGTGGCAGGCATGACTAGACACCAGAATGCACGGAACACCGAAGTGGTCCCTATTGATCTACTTGCAATATCTTGCTTTTGAACTGCTAAGTTGGCAGGAGCTGGGACAAAGACGGGAGCTCCTGCAGTACCCAGGAATCGAACCGCCTTCCAGCCAGCGCCTTAGGCACTTCAGCCCCCTTTCCCTTAATAGGGACCACTTGGGTAGGAAGGGGAACAAAAGTTCCCTTAAATGATCCCGGAAGCTGCCCTCGCCTTGGAGGAGAAGCAGAGAGAACGTTCTCTGCAGTGAATACATCTAGGTGTCTCTTTCACTCTGTAGTCCCCCCCCCCCGCGGCTCGCTCGCAGCTCGCTCCGCCCCTTTGGAACGTTGCCCGGGAAAAGGGGCGTGGCCGTGGGCCTGCAGTGCTGTGCACGCTCTGCAGCAGCAGCCGCCGCCGCCCCTGTTGTTCGGCTGCCTGGCAAGGAGGCGATGCTGCACCTGCGGGACTCGGTGGGCGACCCGTCCTCCGCCTTCTCGGGACCCCCCGGCGAGGCGCTGCTGGTGCCTCCGGCCGAAGCCGAGGTGCTCTTCACGCCCCCCGGCGGCCTCTCGCCTTCTACCTCGTCGCTGCTGCTGCCGCCCACCAGACAGACCCTGCGGCCCGTCGCCGTCCGCAACCCCACCCGCTCGGGGCGGCTCAAGGAGTACTTCGTCTTCCGGGTGAGAGGGGTAGACTGCTCTTGCCTGGGGAGGGGGAAAAATGGAAACCAGCTTTTGGGGGGTGTAGAAATGATGGAGGGAAAAAAAGGGGGTGTCAGGATTCAGGAAGGGGATCTAGAACAGTTTCCCACGGGTCTCTTAAGCCTCTATAGCAGTGATTCCCAATGTGGGGCTCACGCCCCACTGGGGGACTTCCGATTCCCAGAAGCCTAAGTCAGTTTCCCAAACCATACCTGTCAAGTTTTGTATTTGGACACCTGAATGAGGCTCCTTTCATGTCCCCAAGATCTTTTTTTCCCCTATTGCAATTTCTTGCTTCCAAGCTGCTAGGTTGAGCTGAGTCGTGGGCGGTGTAGGAATCGAACCAATAAATTAAATAGGTTGGCAGGAGCTGGGACAAAGACGGGAGCTCAATCTGTCATGCAATATCCAGGTCTTGAACTGCTGACCCTGTCGGCCTTCCAGCTAACAAGGCGAGCTTCTTCACCACTGAGCCACCGCAGTCCCCACTATTGTAGACCCACCAAGAAACTCCTCTTTGATGCATTTCACTTTGAATGGCCACATTCTTGTTGCGTGGCCAAGACCGTTGGACAATCAAACATCTCAGCTTGGCTTGCTTAAGCATTGCATGCTGTTGAGTCAACGGGGCGGCCCTTTCTAGGGTTGTTGAGGTAGAGCATACACAGAAGTGGTTTCCCATCGCCTACCTAGGCAATTTCATCTTCTGGGAGGCACCATGGTGGAATCGAACTTTCAACCACAGCCGGAAATCAAAACCACTGAGCTATCCAGCCAGCTTAGTTTGCTTTAGATCTGATTTCCATTTCCAAACGGTGCTGCCCTTGATGGTCATTCTCATAGTTAACATTTATAAGTGGAAATCCAACCCCTCTCTCTTCAACTCACAGCATGAAAATACGATTAAACAGATGGGAAAAATAAAACAACCTTCCTTGTTTTCTTTTCTTAAAAAATTAGCCAGGAACGATAGAACAGGCCGTCAACGAGATACGTGCGGTTGTGTTGCCCACTGAAGATGGAGAAGTGCTGAGTGTTTGGTTACTGACTGAGTAAGTAACAAACATAATCAACAGGTTTGGTCCATGCCTAACCTTAAACCCAACCCTGCCTTTCTTTTGGGTCAATGTTCAACAAAACAAGACTTCAACGTCCTAGAACTCAACCTCTGAAATTAAGAGCAAATAATGTATAAGCATCTCGTCCTCTGCGAAGGGTGATGGTTCCCAAGTGGATTAAAATCCCAGTTGAATGCATCTTTGATGGAGGGCAGCATCTTCAATCCTGGTTTGGGGCGAAGGAGGACTTTGTGTGCTCAGGACTAGAAAGTGACTTGCAGAACAGGATCAGTGGTATGGGTGTCACACTGCGGTTGCAGAAGGCCAACAGAATTATATTGTTCACAGGGCAATCTTCATGGCGGATCCCCATGATCAGGGGTCCTCAAATTTGGCTCTTCAGGTGTTCTTGGACTTCACTTACCAGAAGCCCAATTCAAGCACATCTGCTGATCAGGGCTTCTAGGAATTGGAAGTCCAAAAACATCTGGAAAGCCAAGTTTGAGGACCCTTGGCAAAGGAAAAGGTAAAGGTTTTCCTTGCTCGAAAACCAGTCGTATCCGACTCTAGGGTTCAATCAATCAGTTTAATTTGTATCCCACCTTCCTCAGCCAAGGCCGACTCAAGGCGGCTAACAACATAATCAAACAAAATAACAAGATAATAATACAGAGATACAATAAATTCAAAATAGAGAACAATCCAGATAAGCATAATATCAGAATACAAAAATTACACCACATAATTACATCATAAAAATACAATAAATATAAGTATAGTACAGCAAACCCAACGTAGCATGACCTCCATGTCCGCTGGAGAAAGTCGTAGGAGCTACCACTCAACCCGACAACGTGGGGAAAGGAGCTCCGCGTCTCAGCCGCAACAGCAAAGGCAGCCATGGCAGTCAAAGGGGACGAGTCCCAGGAGCAAAAGCGGCCAGCTGCTGGTCGAAAGCCCCGCCGGGCTCGGTGGAGGGTGGAGCTCATCAGTGCTCATCTGTTTCAAAGCCGAAGAGCCAGGGCTGTCTGAGTGCATGGAACACTGTTTACCTTCCCACCAAAGTGGTCCCTATTTATCTACTTGCAATTTCTTGCTTTCAAACTGCTTGGTTGGCAGGTGCTAGGACAGAGACCGGGGCTCATTCAGTCCTGCAGTACTCAGGAATCAAACTGCTGACCTGCCGGCCTTCCAGTCGGCATCTAAGCCACTTGAGCCATTGCAGTCCTGGCGATAATGAAAGCCAATATTTGGAATCAGATACAGCACTTGAAGAAGTACTACATTAACTGAGAATCTCATTATCTGGTAGGAATTCATGTGACTTAAGTCCTTCACTACAGCCTCTTTTGGAAGAAGAAATCCTAGCCACCCATAGTTGTCAGAACCATGAGATATGTAAACATTCGATGGGCTGGTATTGTGCTTTGGTTGTAGGAACCAGACAAACTTGTTCTCAACAAGGCCATAGGGTTATCCAACAAGCCTTTTCTGACGCCTCTTGAAAATGAAACACGTGAGTGGTTCCTTCCTTTCTAGCCTTGCCTGTCCGTATAAGACAGGGGCTCTCAACCATTTCATGTCATGGGCCGGACAACTCACCCTTAAACAGCTGAGCGGTCTGGACACGTGGTTCCCTCTGCCGTAAACCACGGCGAGTGCATTCGCGCAGGCACGTTTATGGCTGTCATAAACGCACCTGTTTCCAGGGTCATTGCTGTGGGCCAGATGTGGGCATAGTGGCAGCTGCAACTGTTACAATGCTTCCATGAAAAAATACATTACCCAATTACTGCCCATTTGAGCAGCCTTAAAGTCTGTACGTGATAGGCAAATTCTGAGTTCAGATTTGGAATCAGCACACTCGATGTCATGCAATTCGCATGTGTTATTCCCCGTTGCAAAATGGTTGTTGTGCAGTAATAGCAGTATCACAAACTGCTTCCTTCCTGTACCTGTTGCAACAAGGATTCGTTTATCAATCTGTGGGTATGCAGGATTCTGAATGTTATTACAGTACAGTGTGTTTTTTAAAATCCCACCCAAGAAGTATAGCTTCCATAAGGGCTGTTTTGCTCCTATGCACTAAAGGGCTGTGTCCAGTTTTGAGGTGGGACAGCAGGATGGAAGATGATGAACCATGCTGACTTGCCTTCTCCCCCCACCACCACCCCTTTCCCCCCCCAGAATCGATCACTGGAACAATGAGAAGGAACGCTTGGTTCTTATTACGGACCGGTCCCTATTGATCTGTAAATACGATTTCATCAGCTTGCAGTGCCAGCATGTGACCAGAATATCGCTGAATGCCGTTGACACCATTTCGGAGGGAGAATTCGAGTTCCCTCCGAAGTCTCTGAATAAGTGAGTTCGGTGGTTGTTTGTTTTGGGTTCTGGGATTTGTTTTTTCCTTGGTTGTCATAGAATCAAAGATCCACCGAGTTGGAAGGGGACTTTTAGGCCATTTAGTCCAACCCCATGCTCAGTGCAGGAATCGGAATCGAGGCATACATGGCAGATGGCGATCCAGTTTTCTCTTGAATGCTTCACCAACTCCTGAAGGCGTAGGCTCCATTGTCATACTGCTCTAACAGTTCAGACGTTTCCCCTGATGTTGTTGTTGTTCAGTCGCACAGTCGATTCCGACCCTTTGCGACCCTATGGACCATTGATCTCAAGGCACCCCTGTCCTCCACCATCCTCCTCAGCCCGCTCAGCTCGGTGCCCGCTGCGTCCACAATGTCATCCAGCCATCTCATCCTTGGCCGTCCCCTTTTTCTTTTGCCCCCCACCTTTCCCAGCATCAAGGCTTTCTCAAGTGAATCCTCCCTTCTCATTTGATTCCAAAGTACTTCAGCTTCATCTTTATTATTTGACCTTCTAAGGAGCAGTCAGGACTGATTTCTTTCAAGATTGACCTATTTGTTCTTCTCGCTGTCCAGGGTACTCTCAAAACTCTCCTCCAACACCACATCTCAAAGGCGTCTATTCTTCTGTGCTCAGCCTTTCTAATGGTCCAGCTCTCGCAACCATACATTACCACCAGGAATACTATTGCTTTGACTATGCGGATTTTTGTTTGCAAGGTGATGTCTCTACTTTTCACTATGTTCCCCAGGTTTCTCACGGCTTGTCTCCCTAGAATCAGCCGCCTCTTTATTTCATGGCTGCAGTCGCCATCTGCAGTGATCCTAGATCCCAAGAAAGTAAAATCCGTCACTGCTTCTACTTCTTCCCTATCTATTTTCCAGGGACTGATATGGCCTGTTGCCATTATCTTGGTTTTCTTGATGTTGAGTCTCAGGCCAGCTTTTGCACTCTCTTCTTTCAACCTAAGCAGCAACTTCTTTAGGTCTTCCTCACTTTCTGCCATTAGGGTGGTATCATCTGCATATCTCAAATTATTGATGATTCTCCTAGCAATTTTAATTCCAACTTGTGATTCCTCCATCCCTGCATTGCACATTATGTGCTCTGTGTATAGGTTGAAAAGGTAGGGTGATAAAATGCAGCCTTGTCTTACTCCTTTTCCTTTTCCAAACCATTCTGTCATTCCGTGTTCTGTCCTAACTGTTGCTTCTTGACTCTTGTACAGATTTCTCATGAGGCATATGAGGTGTTCTGGTATTCCCATTTCTTTAAGTACTTGCCACATTTTATTGTGGTCCACGCAGTCAAAGGCCTTGGTGTAGTCAATAAAGCAGAGGTATACTTGTTTCTGATATTCCTTTGTTTTCTCCATGATCCACCGTATATTAGCAATGTGGTCTCTAGTCCCCCTGCCTCTTCTGAAACCCGCCTGCACCTCTGGCAATTCTCTCTCCATGTGCTGCTGAAGTCTATCCTGTATTATCTTGAGCATCACCTTGCTAGCGTGTGGGATGAGTGCAATTGTTCGATAATTTGAACACTCTTTGGCACTACCCTTCTTTGGGTTTGGGTACGAATACTGATCTTTTCCAATCCTTTGGCCACTGTTTTGATTTCCAGATCTGCTGGCATATCGAATGCAGTAATTAAGTACTCAGCCTATATCTGCCTTCCTGTAATTTGAGCCCGTTATGACGTGCCCTGCATTCTGGGATGAAACCCAAATCAAAGAAACTCAGACGACTAGCTGCCCAAATGTGGGCCAGCGGCTTCAAAGCCTGCCTAAACGTAGCCACTCGATGCCTAGAAGACGCCGGGATTCATGGTGTGCTTCCCATTTCATTTATGTTGCATCTGAATTTTTGAATGCGGCTTTATGGATTGAGCCCTCCCTCTGGGAAGTCTCAAAATATCAAAAGCAGATCTGACAGACGGCCATCCAAAGCACTTTTGAATGCTTCCAGTGTCGGAGCGCTCACCACCTCTTGAGACAGCGGGTTCCGCTGTCGTACTGCTCTAACTGTCAAAGGGTTCCCCCCCCCCTAATATTCAACCTATATTTGGCTTCCTTTAGTTTGTGCCTGTCGTTATTTCCTGTGAACATGGTAGCTCCTCTAAAGAGTACAACTTGTAATTGTTAATAGTGAATTCTGGTTTGCACCCCGTGTTTTCTTAATAGTTCTGACCAGCTGATGCAGGTCATAGATATTGTAGAACTGTAGGGAGCTCAGCAGTCTCTCCGTTTCGTCCCGCAGGCGAGAGGGCCTCGGAATCAGGGTCCAGTGGGACAAGCAAAGCCGTGCGTCCTTCATCAACAGATGGAACCCGTGGTCCACCAACGTGCCGTACGCTACCTTCACGGAACATCCGATGGCTGATGCCGATGAGAAGATTGCATCTCTTTGCCAAGTAAGGAGTTGGACTTGTGTAAATCCACCAGGTGACTCAAAAGCTGAAAGGTGTATTATTTAAGCCAGACATTCACAACCTACAGCTCAGCCACAGCCTCCGACACCAATTCATCCGGCCCGCGCCAAGGGGAAGTAAAACATGTCCGCGTATGTGCAGAACACTGCTGTGAATGTGTTCCGCGCATGCGTGGGCATGTTTTACTTCTGCTTCCAGTGGGAGGAACCATGTGACCGGCCCAATCAGCTGTCTAGGAGGTGGGGACATGCCCCCTGCTTTAGGCAGATGGTTAATCCTAGCCACAATGCCTTATACAACGTCCAAATCCTTGCCGCGATGCTTCATACAATGTCGTTTCCATAGACATACATTGTACTGTAACAGCACAGACTTCAGGGCAAAGTCAAGGAAATAGACAGGAAACTGACAGAACTTTAAGAAAACATTGTCTAAAGGCTAAAACCATTACAAAAACATGTTAAACAACCCTGGTTGTCCAAGAACCTGAAGAATGCTGCAAAAATCCCAGGAATGCTTCTAAAAATTCTGATGAAAAATTCAAAAAAATCCAAAATCATGCTCAAAACCACTCCTAAATACTCTTTGCCTCATGCAAAACCCACAAGAGCAATGCACACATGTGTCCTGCCTTTTATACTGCCCAGGCACAATGCAACCTGGGAAAACCCCAATGCCTCATACTAAGTTGCACGACTTTGTATGAGGCAACTTTTTTCAAAGAATTAGGCAATGTTGTATGAATCCGATGTTGTACGAAGTTGACTTTGTATGAGGTATTACTGCATTTCATTTCCTGACTGATAGATCAGTTAAGACAGGGGTGCCCAAGCTATGGCCTGTAGGCTGGATCTGTCCCCCGACGCCAAATCATCCGGCCTGCAACACTTCTGGAAGCCGAATGAAAATGCACCAGTCCAGGCGTGTTTTACTTCTGCTTCTGGGAGTGAAAGGAGTGGTGCGGGCTGGATGAATTGGCATCGGGGGCTGGATGTAGTTTGGGCCCCCTTGGTTTGAGCAGAGAAAATGGCAGGCTAAAATCTATCTCATCCTGTTACAAAACACCAGATTGCAAGGTGTGTTTTACTTCCCCTTCCAGTGACTAACCTGCTGGACTGGCCCGCAGCATGACGGGTTTGGGCACCCTTGAGTTAAGAGAAAAAGGTGTTTTGTGTTTTACAGTTGGAGAACTTCAAAACTCAGTTGATCCAAGCCGTGAAGAAGGCGCACAAGGACTGTCCTCTGCCGGGGAGGGCAAATGGCGTTCTGCTTCTGGAACGGCCCCTCCTGATCGAGACCTACGTGGGGCTGATGTCCTTCATCAACAATGAGGCCAAGCTGGGCTACTCAATGACGAGAGGCAAAATCGGGTTCTGAAATTAGCCATTTTGAATGGTGCTTCCACAAAGCTCGGCGGACACAATCTTAAGAAATCCTTCCAAGAAGAAAGTGGGGACAGTAGGTAGAAGTCTGCTGGTCATAAAAGGCCTCCCATGGGTCAACGCACCAGAAGGCCAGAGCAGGTAACACCTGAGCCACTTGCTCTCTGATCACCCTAATCCGTGATGCCCTATGATATTCTTGATAAAGTTCTTTTCCTCCTTTAGTGTCTCTCACGTATTCCGTCAGTACGATTTGGAGCATGCTCCTGGTTGCTTCCCCCTGCTCTGATATAAACATACTGCTGTTGATAATCTCATTCATGTACTATTGAGATTCCTCTCTCTATGTTGTGGTTTAAGAAGGGAAAGGCTGCCAGTTTGACAGCCTGTGAACTATCTAACGAATGCGACTGTTTTTGACTGAATTCTGAATTATATTCTGCATACTCCTGAAGAGGGTGCACTTGAATTGAAAGGAAGCTGAATTTGCTCTTTTTAAAAGAACCCCACAAAGTTTAGACGCATCTAAGGATGGCCTCTGGTTTTGTTTTATAAAACACACACATGTACACATACGCAACAGTGTCTTGCTGTCACATGAATTTTTGTCATAAGGGATCAAGTCTTTATATAGGAAAAAGGGAACTCTGAGATTTAGTTTTATACTTTTTTAAAAATCTGAACATTAATAGCATCAAAGCATCTGATGTAGGACAAATGGTGAGAAGAGAGACTGGGGGTTATTACCCCTTAATTAAAATTACATAAATCCCCCTCTTTCTAAGGCATTCATCAAGGGTGCCCAAACTATGGCCCATGGACCAGATCCAGCCCCTGATGCCAATTCATCCAGTCCACGAAGCCATCACTCCCGGAAGTGGAAATAAAATGTGCACATCCGGGCACGTTTTGCTTCCGCTTCCAGGTGTGACGAGGGCTTCGTGGGCCGGATGAATTGGCATCAGGCACGGATCCGGGCCATGGGCTATAGTGACCGGCCCATAGACCAAAATTTTGGGCACCCCTGGTATACATGAAAAATGACGTTAGGCTGTATTAATCCAAAGGGCTGTGTGAGATTTGGACATGAGGTTATTTCAAATGTTCTGAAGATAGGAGAAGGTGTTTCCCATCAGCAGAGGATGGATATTGTTTTTAAGGAGAGAGAAAAAAATCAGTATAACCCCATGTTCCCAGTGTGTCCGCATGAGTGATGTCTCCCTCTTTACCAGTCTGGTTTTTCTACAAATTCTTATCAAGCCGTCAGTGATTGCTGTGAGCGCTCTTGAAAATACAAATAACCAAATGTTTTCTGATGTTCGCTGTTTTGAAAGCTGTTCTCTCTCTCTCTCTCTCTCTCTCTCTCTCTCTCTCTCTCTCTCTCTCTCTCTCTCTCTAAAAAATGTGTGTCAAATGATACGGTGCTGTATTGCAACTATAGCATGTACTTTTGTTGATCTTAAGCGAAGGACGTTAAGCTTAATAAACCTGGTCAGTGTGAATCTTAAACCTGCCCACACTTTATGTCAAGTAGGATATCAACGGCTTAAAAGGGTGGAAAGTTAAGGCTTTAGAGCAGTGGTTCCCAACGCAGGGCCAACACCCCAGGGTACATAGGGCAACTTCAATTCCCAGAAGCCTCAGTCAGTCCATTGGCTGATCAGTGCTTTGGAGAATTGACTTCGGCTTCTGGGAATTGAAATCCAAAAACAAGGTTGGGAAACACTGTGCTAGAGGCTGATCAGGGAGCTTTTTAAGCAATCAAAGCTGTCTGTCTGCCTCCGTCTCTCTTTATGCTTCCCTACTTGTGGTCCCATTTCTTGGCAATTAAGTCTTCCTTCCTCCACGATTATATTTCCCGGTCATCAACCTCTGCACTGCTTTCTATATATTGAATGTAATGAATATATATTTTCACTAGCAGGGGTGCCCGGCTTCGTCTGGTTGGGGTTGGGGGGGGGCGCTGTTCTACCTCCTGGGGTTGCATTGATCAGGTGCTCCTTCTCCTGGGCTGACCTCTGTCCACTGGACTTCTGCCCCGCTCTGCCAGCTGGCCTGCCTGGTCAAGGGGCGGGCCCCTGTGATGTCACATTGACTGATCACTCCCAAGGGCTGATCAGGTCTGCGCAAGACATCACAAAGGGCATGACATCACAAATGCCCAGACCTGGCCAGCCCTTGTGATTGATTGAGGACTAAAGGATCAATTTGGGGGGCATAACCCCCTCCACAAGGTACGTGTGTGCCGAATTTCACTGAGTTTGGTCAAGGGGTGTGGCAGCCCATTCCAGACACGCCACCCACACCTTTATATAGCTGCCCTGCCTCATCTTGCTTTCCAGCTGTGGCCTTCAAGGATTTGATCATTACCTATGATGTCAGGGTCTATTTAGAATTGGAGGAGTGGGGGTATGACTGTCAACCCCTTCTACACCCCTGCTTAAGTCATTCCGGGCTTCCACTTATCTCATCCTATCTATTTCTTCTTTACTTCTGCAATCCAATATCTCCATACACCAAAAAGGATTGCGTCTCATTTAGCGCAAAGCAGTCGCTGGAAAAATTAACATTATCTGGTACTTTGGCTTAAAGGACTGTCGTGGCCTTGTTTTAGCAAAAAAAGTTAACAAACATGTTTATTGAAATTTCAAAAAGAAACCAAGCAGTCTTCACACATTAAAAACATTCAAATGGATTCCTACGTCTAAATATGCTCCCCACTCACTGTGTTTAAAACACATCCATATCAAAGTATCATTAGCTCACCCCATTCTATTTACAGATTTAAATTACGTGTTCCTTTACGCTATACAGGGTTCCTTAACAAGTCTAGTGGTCGGTTTTATTCCCCCAAAAAAACTGGAGAACCAATAAACCAAGAGTCCATTTTCACTTAGCTCTGTTTGGTGTGTCACTATTTTCCTTCTGCCTCTTGTTTTTCCAAGTAGCACATACAGAAGTTGTCTTTGCTCAGGAGGGCCAGAGAGTCGCCGCTGGAATGCCAAAACAGAGACGTCACCTGGAAGTCACCTGCAAGCAGAAAACAAAGCCAGTCTTACCGACAAATCTTTTCCTCCTTTATAAAGAATTTGCTTTATCTAAAAGTGTCCTTCACATGTTGAGGCTTCAGGGCAAAGGGAACAACCAGGCTCTTGTGTACCATTGGGCACACATGTTTAGAAACCTCCATGCAAGTGGAAACTCAGCTCTACAGGGAAACCTGAGTGGGGAGATGCTACTCCACAGATACTCCCTTGGGAACTTGTTCCACATGGAGAAACTTTATTCTTATTCTTGTGCCCTACCTGATTCCAAATATTGGCTATCCTCATGGCAACCAGTCATGAAGATTGTCCTGGGGACAATATAATGCAGTGGTTATCCATTTGCCTTCCACATTGCAGCATGACACACATTTCACTTATCCAGCTCCGTGAATCACTTTCTGGTCCTGAGCGCTTTGAGCACATAAAAGTCCTCATCAGCCTCAGGCCAGGATTTATGAAGCTGCTGCCCTCCATCAAGGTGGATTCAAGTGGGATTTAATCCACTTGGGAACTTTCCCTGTGGACTTCGGCATCCAAGGCTGTTCGTCCTCAGGGTTGTCAGGCTGACGCTTGGCATTGAGTTGCTGGCAGCATGGTCTACTCTATTACCAGAGCAAGAAACTAGAAATTTTAATACAGTAAAACCTTGCATAAAGAGACTAAGACTAACTTGCTTAAGGAGTAGAATTTTCTCCAAATGGTCGCCTTGTAGAACTAAAAACTCGCTTAACAACTAAATCAGGGTTTCCTATCCCCCCGCCAGAAGTCACGATCGGCCACTTACCATGGCGGTGGCAGTGCTTTTTCCAAGTGTTTCTCTTAAAGAGCTACTCACTTAAAGAGCAATCCTGTGGAACGCATTATGCTCTTTAAGCGAGGTACCACTGTACTCTCTCCATTTGAGTTCTGCCTCCTTGCTTCACAATCCACAATGGCACCTAAATCATACATAGTACACCTGATTCTTCTTCTGTGTCTAGGCCAGTTGTGAAACTGCCAAAATGAAGGACCTTTTAGTGAATTCATTCCGCAGTTCCTTTCGCCTGAGCTAATGTGAGAAAGATTAGCCGGCACAAGGTTACCATTGCCTGGGGTATGATTGACTGTGGTTCAAAAATACCACAATCTTCAAGGAGGCCTAGTACACCAGAGTCTTATATAACAGCCCTGGTGGTGCAGTGGTTAAACTGCTGCACTGCAGCTAAAACATTGTGGGTTTGATCCTGACTGGGATCAAGGTTGAGTTAGTCTTCCATCCTTCCTGTCTGATAGGACAGGCTCAACCCAAAAGTAGTGTTGAGAAGACCACACATCTAAACTTTTGCAAGCAGTAAGCTGTCTTCTGGAAACAAGGCGGAAGAGGCCATGCCAGATGGGCTGGCTGTAAAGGCGCACCTTGTTAATATCCTCAAGGCTGCGGCAGCCCATTGCAGTCCCGGTGTTAAATCCTGCATGCCTCATTTCATATGTGTCGCAGGAGATGACTCCACGATCATAGTGTGGCAGTGTGGGTCACTTCATGGCAAGCTGGGATCCACCTTAAACCAGGGGTGCCCAAACCTTTTGGACTGTGGGCTGGTCACAACAGCCCGGGGGCTGGATCCAGCCCCTGACACCAAGTCATCCAGCCCACAAAGCCCTTGTTGCTCCCAGAAGGTTTTACTTCTTCCAGGAACGAGAGCTTCATGGACCAGATGAGTGGGGGTTGGGGTCCGGATCTGGCCCACAGACTGTACTTTGGGGACCCCTGCCTTAAAACAAATTCACGCCAATGGCATTTTCCTTGCTTCCAGAAAAATGCAGCCGCCGCTGCCGATTCACACTGACCAATAGAGTAAGCTGTCATAAGTCCTGACTTGGCATCAGGGACATTGAGTTTACTTACCTTCCATGGGGACTTGAACAGACACACAACCTGCCGGGGACCACAGATACGCTCGGCTGTTTCCAGTACAAATGGCAAGCCGGGATTTACAAGGATCCCACTGGAATAGCTGAACAGGACACAAGTGTTCCAAGACTACAAACAGCTTCATCTTTTGGATATCCCAAATCCAGATGGCATTAGGGAGGTTATCTATCAGAAGGGGGAAAGTTGACACTTGAGATAAGCAAAGATTCAGTACATGCATATGCTAGACACCCATCTCAGGGGTTTGGATATTAATCAAGGGTTTCTGGCACATTATCGAATGTGATGCACAATAGGTTATATGCTGCAATTTTGCCCAGGTCACTCAAACTATTGCTAGTTGGCTGCAGTGGCTCAGTGGCTATGAAGCTCACCTTGTTAGCTGGAAGGCCGGCAAGATGGCAGTTCGAGACACAGGTACTGCATGACGCTTTGAGCGCCCATCTCTGTCCCAGCTCCTGCTAACTTAGCTAGAAATTGCAAGTAAATAGGTGTGAGGATGTTCACAGCACGATCGCTGTGGCTATTGGCAAACCATGGTCATAAATCGTGGGTGATCGTTCTCCTGCCTCATCTGTTTATGCCGTAACTTAAGAGGCCTGGGCCCCCAGCTTGGGCCTCTGATACCATGACTCAAGGCTGTCTAGCCCTCCCTACTATACCCAGGGATGGCACGCAGTTACCTAACCAACACACAGCCGTTTAACCAATCAGTAAGGTGTGCACGAGGCAGGCACGCTGATATTTAGCCAATTATGTAACCTTATGTTATCGCAGGTAACCAATAAGGATATACTGCATACTCTTCTCTGGAATGTCTTTGTCCTGTTATTCCTAATAAACTCCGTCCGGGCTATCTATGCCCTATGCCTCTTCATGAATCAAGCCTCCGTTGTCTCCTTGATCCCCAAACACTTCAAATAGGGACCACTTTGGTGGGGAAAAGATCTTGGGGACATGAAAGGAGCTTCATTCGGGCATCCCCCGAGCAGTTTCTCCAGCAAAAAATCCTTTCAACCCTGAATAATTTCCGACATGAAATTATTATTTATCCATCCTTTGGATGTGATGCATCAGCTTGAAAAAGAAGTTTGTTTGGCATCCATTAGGCTTCACAGCAAATTCTACTAACAGGGACTTTTCCAGTTCAAAAGTAAGAAATTGCAAGTAGACAAATAGGCACCACTTTGGTGGGAAAGTTAGCATTCCTGCTGTTTTTATTATATGCTGTTTGCCGCCCTGAGTGGTGATCCCCATCAGAAGGGCGGGATATAAATCCATAAATAAATAAATAAATAAATAAATAAAACACATACCCATGGAAACATCTGAAGACTCCTCTTTGGATATAAACAGATATGAGCACCGCACCCTAGAGTTGGATACGACTGGCTTTTGAGCAAGGGAGACTTTGACCTATTGCTACTCTAACCATGTGCCTGACATTTCACACTATCATGGCTTGATTCAGCTTCACCGTCTCTTTTATGAATAACATTAACGGTTGCATTGCGTTTTGCACTGAACATTCAATCGCTCTTCAACGTCTCTCTGAAATGTTCATCTTTCAGCAATTTATGTATTGGTTGGTGAGGAAGGTGGTATATATTGCAAATAAATAAATAGATTTGTGATAAACTGGTCAATTCTAAGCCGCTGGGACTAAGGGATTCACAACAGAATGAGCTTCGTGGAAATACTGTCCTGCAAATCCTGAGTTGAAGACAGTGGTTCTTTGTAAGTTGTGCCGTTGAATGCCGACCGGGCGAGCCCACGCCGTTGGCACGTTTTGAACTAAAAATGACTGAGATACACACAAACACACAATTTCCCACCCAGTCTCCAAGATACGAACCATTTCTGGTCGCTAGAAAGCAGTTATCGGAGCTGAAAGCCAACATCCCGACTCCAACTTTAGGATTGGCCCGATCCACGGTAGGTTTGATGTAAAGCAAAGAAACAGGGACTTGGGCAACTTCATCTGGACATTAGCCAAAAAGAAAATAATATTGTCACTTAAGCTGTGCGCTCTATATACTCTTGGAGGACAAGAGTATCAATGGCTATAATTATGGATACTTAAGGACAACCTCCGGGTTGGAGGGATAGGCAGGATATCTCTCAATATCATTTCCAGGGAATCCTAAGCAGGTGAAGGCATCTGCTTGGGAATACCCTGAAGGAAATGGTGAGCCACTGTGTGAGACAGAATGCTGGACTGGATGGGCTGTGGCCTGTTCCAGCAAGGCTGTTCTTATGTTCTTATGTTCTTATATATATATATTGGTTGGTTCTAAAAATATCTGACATACCTAGGATTTTTTTTTTACCATGATATGGACTGGATGCTTGAGCCAAAGTTCTCTTGAAAGGTTTGATTTTACAAGTGCAGAAATTGTTTATAAGCATCCAGCTCTGCAATGTATGGCTTAGTTTGTCCAAAATCATTCTGAAATTAAATTATAACTTTATTTCAAGCCAGAGTATTAAAGGGGTCGATCTGACTTCAATAATAGAAATAGGATAGCACTTTTTTAAGATGCTTGAAAGATAGTCATAAAGAGGAGTGGCAGGATGGGTTTACAATCATCTCGAATGCGGGACATGTAATAATGGGCTTAAGTTACAGGAAACCAGGTTTTAGATGATTATTTGGGGGGGGGGTTAACTGTTAGAGCAGCAGGACAACAGAACCCATGACCTTGGTGGGTAGTGAACGCTGACACTGGAGGCATCCAAGAGAAAATTAGACAACCATCTGTTCGCTATACAGTACTTGGATTTTGATTCCTACATTGAGCATGGGGTTGAATTTGATAGTCTCAGAGACCCCCTTCCAACTCAGTTGTTCTATGGTGGGGCTGCGGTGGCTCAGTGGTTAAGAAGCTCACCTTGTTAGCTGGCAAGCTGGCAGTTCAAGACCCGGGTACTGCATGATGGTTTGAGCTCCCGTCGTCTGTTCCAGCTCCTGCCAACCTGGCAGTTCGAAAGCAAAAAGTTGCAAGTAGATAAATAAGGACCACTTTGGTGGGAAAAGATCTTGGAGACGTGAAAAGAGCCTCATTCGGGCACCCCCTGAGTGGAGATTCTCCAGCAAAAATCCTTTCAACACAGAATAATTTCTGACATGAACTTACTACTACTACTACTATTATTATTATTAGATTCTATGATGTCTTCAAAATCTATAACTGAAAAAAGATTATATCTGCCCCTTTATCTGATTTGGTGATTTAAATTCTCTCAAGCTTGTACAGTAGTATGAAGAACATTCACGTTTTCTGAGAATATGCTAGATCAGGGGTCAGCAAACCTGGCTCTCCAGATGTTCTTGGACTTCAATTTCCCAGAACATAAGAACAGCCTTGCTGGAAGAGGCCACAGAAGCCCATCCAGTCCAGCATTCTGTCTCACACATTGGCTCACCATTTGCTTCAGGGTATTATTCCCAAGCAGATGCCTTCACCTGCTTAGGATTCCCTGGAAATGGCATGGAGAGATATCCTGCCTATCAACCCGGAGGTTGTCCTTACATATCCATAATTATAGCCATGGATACCCTTGTCCTCCATGAACTTGTCTAATCCTTTCTTAAAGCTGTCAAGACTGACAGCTGTCACCACATCTTCTGGCAGGGAGTTCCATAGGCCATTGATCCTCTGGGTGAAAAAGTACTTTCTCTTATTTGTTTGAGAACTAGTACCCAAAAGTTTCATGGAGTGTCCCCTAGTTCTAGCGAGAGGGAAAACAGTTTTTCCTTATGTACTTTGTCCACACCGTGCATGATTTTATAAACTTCAGTCAAGTCACCTCTTAGACGCTGTCATTCAAGAGTGAAGAGGCCCAACCGTTGCAGCCTCAGATGGTAAGGAAGGTGTTCCAGTCCCCTAATCATTCTGGTTGCCCTCCTCTGCACTTTTTCCAGCTCCATAATATCCTTCTGGAGGTATGGCGACCAGAACTGTACACAGTATTCCAGATGGGGCCTCACCATAGATTTATAAAGAGGCAAAATGGCACTTGCTGACTTATTATCTATACCTTCCTAATGATCCCTAGCATTGAGTTTGCTTTTTCCACTGCTGAGGCACACTGGGTTGACACCTTCATTGAGTTGTCCACCAGGACACCAAGGTCCCTTTCCTGGTTTGTTGCAGAGATTTCAGACCCCATCAGTTTATAAATGTATAGTAACTGGGGTTTTTTGCCCCAACGTACATCACTCTGCACTTACTAGTGTTAAAGCTCATTTGCCACTGTTTTGCCCACTCCCTCAGTGTCAAGAGATCTGATCAGCAGGTGTGTTGACTTAGGCTTCTGGTAACTGAAGTCCAAGAGCACCTGGAGAGCCATGTTTTCAGACCCCTGCGCTAGATCACTGAAGAGGTACTAGATCAATGAAGAGTGGATGGCGATGTTGAGACACACACACACACAAATCAAATCTCAAAAGCTTCACAGTGTAACTTCAGCATATCTCTCACACAGTACTGACTGTGTGCTCTTCAACTTTGAGGGGAACGTCAGCCACCTTGCTATGAAATCCTGTCTATGATGCCATCTCAACATAATATGTGAGGGGAAATCGCAAAGATACACGCGGAGCTTTAACTTACATTTACTCTTTGTGCTGAATAGAGAATTGGCCATTTTCTTGGTAGGAGGGAAGGCAAGTTTCTCCACTTCCACAGCTGGGGACTTCTCCACTTCCTTATAAACAACCTAGGAAAGAAGGGTCAAGTCAAACTTTCAACAGATTCCAACTGATAATGTTATTAGCTCATCTATAATGGCTTCTACAGACAGGTTTCTCAGCCCTAGTTGCTACAGATAAGGAAAGGGCACAAGCATGAAAAAGATGCGAGTGCTCATGTAGCAGTGTAAATGATTCTGTGCAGTGTCCAAAGGGTATGGACTTTTTTTTGGGGAACTACAGAATTCTCTAGCCAAGATGGCACCTGGCCATGTGGGCCAGAGGCTTCCAAGTACTGTAGCCCAAAATATTTTCCCATATAAAGGAATGTTCTTATCATTTTGGTCATAAGAACAGCCTTGCTAGAATAGGCCACAGGAGCCCATCCAGTCCAGCATTCTGTCTCACACAGTGGCTCACCATTGGCTTCAGGGTATTATTCCCAAGCAGATGCCTTCACCTGCTTAGGATTCCCTGGACATGGCATTGAGAGATATCCTGCCTATCTCTCCAACCCGGAGGTTGTCCTTAGGTATCCATAACTATAGCCATTGGTCCCCTTGTCCTCCATGAACTTGTCTAATCCTTTCTTAAAGCTGTCAAGACTGACAGCTGTCACCACTTCTTCTGGCAGGGAGTTCCATAGACCAGTGATCCTCTGGGCGAAAAACCTTTCAGTGCAACCCCGTAATGCAGGGATTCAGAACCTTTTCGCACCATGGGCCGGACCACACCCCCTTAGACAGCTGAGCACATGGTTCCCCTGCCATAAGCCACGGTGGGTTCATTTGCAAGGTGTGGTTTACGGCTGTCGTAAACATGTCCGCTTCCGCTTGGATATCATCGGCCAGCTGGATGATTTCCCGCTGTGAGCCGAGTTCAGTCCACGGACCATAGGTTTCGAACCCCTGCCATAATGGCTCAAAAAGAGGGAATGTGGCTCTAAGGATGAATAACCGCAGAGAGAGAAGGCCCAAGAACCTCAGAAGCCACTCCAGATTTGAGATTCACATATAAATCCTTGATCTTAAGGTGTTTGCTTATATTGGCTAGTTTAAGATATGGAACTAAAACTTCAAGCTGAAAACGAAGCATCCAAATCCAACTCTTGCTTAGCCACGATCCAGCAAACTACTCGGCTTCAATGCATTCTCCCCAAGCCACTTGCTAACAATCATAACCTCTCTTATACGGCTGGATACCTACCTACCTACCCATCCATCATAAGCTTCCTCTTATCCATCCATCCATGCGCCCGTCCATTTGTCTATCCGTCTAATTAATTACCCCACCCCAATTGGTGCAAGCACCACTTTGGGCAGCTTACGACGATAAAACAGACAACCCACGAAACAGTGAAATCGAACAAAACAACCCAAACAAGATAAAATCAGTGATAAACATTAATAAAACACACACCTAGATGGCATTAACAAATGTAGAGTCTTACACTAATTAATAGCCTATTTTCTATCTGAAGCCAAAATATAACTCAGTCGTTAAAAAAAAAAGTCGTCAGAACTGAATTACATTAAATTGAAAATAAATGAATTCACTAATTGAGGAATCCTGCACATTTGTACCCAATTTACTTAAGAGGGAAATGCTAGTGGGAAAGAAACACTTTTAGCTGTTTACAAAATGCTGTATGTGGGGAAAGCAGATCTAATTTCCACAGGCAACTCATTCCTTAAAGTGGGGGCCACGGCAGAGAAAGATCTTAATTTCCTTGGATACCTTGGAGCCGTTATGCAGCGAGTCGTCCGCGCAATGGTAGAGTACGACACTCAGCACATGCAAATGGACCTGAGAAATCAAGTCCATCTGCGTGCGGTTTTTTTTTAGCCATTTGGATATCACGTCACCCACCGGCTAGGCAGACCATGACCTGTCCCCTCCGCTTTCACCTTGCCCAAGGGATCCGACGGAGTACACTTTGGTGAGTCTTAGTCCCGGTTTAACATCATTGACAAGTGGTGAGCGACGCTGCCTAGTTAGACCGCTTAAGCCCCTGCGCCTCAACTGTGTTCCTTTCACAGCCTTTTTAACTGTTCTATGGGATCCAGAGAATACACTGGCCTTCCACATGTTCAAGTTTTGCCCTCGGATTATAGGGTAGACTCCTTCCCCCTACTTACTATTTTTGGGCTGACGATGTTGACAAGATGCTCGAACTCGGCGATTTTCTTCCAAGTCACATGGTTGAGAATGCGCACCTGATTACAAAGAGAATGAGGAAAGGCCAAATCAATGCCTGTTGTTCCAGAAAATAGGTTCTCCTTGGCAAAGCGTGACGTGTTTACCTTTTCATCGTAGCTGCCGACAGCCAAGAACTGACTGCTGGGGCTCCAGGTGACAGACTTAATGCCAAGTGACCATTCGTAGGCAGAGTAGGTGGACAGCAGACGGCCATCGAGGGAGTACAGCAAGACTTTATACTGAAATAGAGGTTCACATCATACAAATAAGCAACGACTTTGATTTTTACAGCATTCCATCTCAAGGGGTTTAGAGAACATCATCCCAACAGAGACACACATGACCATCAATATCCAAAATGCCGTCGTCGGCTGCTATTTGTATCCAAGTATACTACCCCCACCCCCACCCCCGAAAACTATTTTCAGGAAAAATGCCACTGCCGTGAATTTGTGGATCCCAGCTTGCCATGAAGTGACCTACACGCTATGATCATGGAGCCATCTCCCGCGGCACATATGAAATGAGACATGCAGGATTTGACACCGGGACTGCCGCAGCCTTGAGGATGTTATCAGGGTGCACCTTCACAGCTAGTCCATCTGACATGGTCTCTTCTGCCTCCATGACCCTTGGGAATCAGACTAGTGAAGTGGTTCCTCCTCTGCCCAATTACCCATTGGGCCTAATATGATGGTTTCCAGTGGCATTTCCTCCACTGAAGGGGACCATCACCCCACCTAAAGGGGCTCATCCATCTGTAGCCATTGGCCCCTTTAGAGCCAGGTTATTCACCACCTCCCAACACTCAGCATTGTGTCACTGGCTGTACGGTCTACTCCATTACGGTAGTGGGATGTCCAGCTAGCCAGTACCAAAATGCAATGATGTTACATATTAAAAAGGAACTTCCTCTGAATTTCAGAAGTATATGTTTTACACATGTTTCAGATACTCAGGTTGATCTGACGTCTTCAGTGTTCAACAATGCAGGAGGGAATTCTATGGTTCAAAAGCCATTCCCTGCCCCTCAAACCCTAGATGCTCTCCTAGATCATCTCTACAGCCAATGTCTTCTTGCCAAAAGAAATGGTTTGGGGAGAGGGGGGGACAAATCAGTAGGAAAAATGGCTCTCCTTTGGAACTTCAGAAAAGCTCATACAAAAACAGCTTTCTGAAGACTTCTGGTTTCTTTCCTTCGATGGTGTGGACCATGGAAGGTCTTGGAGGCTGAACACTGGCCTTCGAACTCTAGGAATCTGCTTCCAAGGTCAGGCAACAGCAGATAAGGTGCCGAGAAAATCGGATCTTCAATGGTTGCCAAGATAGTCATCATCACTCTAAGGCAGTGATGGCGAACCTTGGCACTCCAGGTGTTCTTGGACTTCAATTCCCAGAAACCCAAGTCAGCACTCCTGCTGATCAGAGCTTCTGGGAATTGAAGTTCCAGAACAGTTAGAGTGCCAAGGTTCGCCATCACTGCTGTAAGGTCTCCCTTGCTCGAAAGCCAGCCATGTCCGACTCTAGGGTTCAGTGCTCACCTCCGTTTTCAGCCAAAGAGCCAGAACTGTCTGCGTCTGGAGATGTTTCCATGGTCACGTGGCAGGCGTGACTAGACATCGGAGCGCACAGAACGCTGTTACTTTTCCTGCCAGAGTGTTACCTATCATCTACTTGCAATTTCTTGCTTTTGAACATAGTCACTCTACTACAAACAATTATGAGCCCCACTTACACACCACTGTCATGAAAAGTTGCTAAGAAAGGTTGCTAAAATATCTTTCAGAAAGTAAGATACTTATATGACGTGTGTGTGTGTGTGTGTGCGTGCAGTACTCCCAGACAGTTTCCCTCACCTCCAGGCAGCTGTCCCAGACTGCCAATACACAGCCATTGGGGGCCCACTCAATGCCAGCCATGTCCTGCGTTTCAGTCTCAAAATGCTGCCATTAAAAGGGGAGAAGAAAATATCGATCGTTTACCAATTGCAAGGCAGGTTTCAAACCATTTAGCAAACAACAGTTGGTGTTAACCATGATGGACTTTCTTGTACTGCAATCATGTCATTCCTTCCAAGTTTTGTTATATACACTTAGACACAACTACATTGTGAGTGTTATCAGAAAAAGTGGTGAAGAAAACCCCAAAATTTTAACCACTTGCAATGTACAAATCCTCTCCTGTCTGGGACAAAATAATGTCCCATACATTATTTTAATGTCAGCCAGCCAGCTTTATTCTGGGTGGTTGGGGAATGTCTCATGTTCTTTTTACAAATACCTGGGCACGGGGCACTATTATACCACCACGATCCACTGAAATTAATTCAGGCAACATTGCCCAAGTCATACTGTGTGGGTGAGTTTTCTAAAACCTTCTTTTAACGAAAATTAGAAGCCAGCAGTAGCTCACACCTGAATCAGTAAGGAACCTGCACACCAAAAGAGCAAACAACTAGCAAACAATGCAATCATAGTAAAGATAAATGTTGCCTTAGCTTGAAAGCCAGACATATCCGACTTGAGGGTTCAGTGCTCACATGTTTATAGCTGGGGTGCCCAAACCTTTCCCGCCAGGGGCCTGACCACACCCCGTCAGCTGAGCGGGCCAGTCACATGGTTCCTCTCAGCGGAGGCATGTGAATTCAACACGTGTTTTCGGGCTTTTTCGCCACCCTGCCATGTCCCATGGAGGAGAGAGAGAGGTGGAACATTTTCACATCATTTTTTGATTTTTTTTTTTTTTTGCTGCAATTTCTGCACTTCCAGCGGCGGCGGCGATATGGCCCATGGGCCAGATGACTTGGCGTCACGAGCTGGACCCACCCCGCAGGCCGTAGTTAGGGCACCCCTGGTTTATAGCCAAAGAGGCAGCGCTGTCTGTGGCAGGCATGACTAGACACTGGAGTGCATGTAACGGTGTTTACCTTCCCACCAAAGTGGTACCTATTTATCTACTTGCAATTTCCTGCTTTCAAATGGGACAGAGATGGAAACTCACTCCGTTGTCCAGCACTCAGGTCACGAGCTGCTGACCGGCCGATCTGCCAGCCATCAAGTTCAGTGTCTTCACCACTAAGCAACCACAATCCCTTAGTACAATCATGCTACTTGGCGTAAATGCTTTTGGAAATCAGTACATGTGCTCATGGGGATTAACATCTGCATAATGGCACCCGCGATGTAATCCTGCCTTGTTGCCCTGGTGAGACTTTCCACTCAGCAGAAGCTCAACAGACACTGGCCTATGCGCATCAGATCTATCCTAACAGCACCGGGCCAAAATGTGCATTTGAGCTTGCAGGGAAGGATTAATTAAACTGCATCACACACAAAAATAAATATTATGCTACTTGGTCTAATCTATGTGTCCAATACTAAATCAAGTGCGCTGAATCCAAATCTGAAGTCTGATTCTGCCTAGGACGTCAGGCTCTTAAGTTAATTACGTGTATATATGAGATTGTCTGGTTTATTAACACAGAGAGGGTGGGGTGAACTCTGTGTTGGGGGGAGCGAGGATGTGCTCCCATTGGGCTGCTGGGCAGAAGGGTGAAGCAAACTCTGAACTGGGGTGACTGCACAGGTGCCCACAGAGATGGCTCCAAGTGCCACCTCTGGCACCACGCGTGCCGTAGGTTCACCACCACTGTATAGGGTCATTTACCCTTAGAAGGTGCCAGTCGCTGCAGACAAAAAGACTGATGTAGTCCTTGCAGTCCCTCCGCTCTGCCAGGGCCATGTAGCGGCCGTTCTTGGTGAAGGCGATCCCTGTCAAAAGAAGCAGTGCTTAAGGGTGGGGGGGGGGAAGTGGAATGGTTATTGCCCCCCCTTTCACGGAAGCAATGAAAAGATGGAAAGCGTCAAGAAAAACAAAGCTGGGACAGAAGACACATTGTGTTCCAGGTGCACTTCTTGACATTACGTGTCCCTATGTGGCTGCAGTTATCTCAAGAGGCCTTGCTCAATACACTTCCCTGCACTGAAGGAAGGGAATTGGCTCTCCAAAAGGCACTCCGGCTGCCAAGGAAAGCCTTCGAACGTGTGAAAGGAAAACAGAACCATGACCCAGGAGGCCAGATTCCCAGCCGTCAGCCATCCTAAGCATGAAGTGAGCAAAAGGTGGCTTTTTGAAAGGTCATGCAAAATCTACCCAGTGGTGTCAGATTTTTCGAGTGATCTTTACAACGCTGGGGGGGGGGGGGGGGGGGAGGTTCCTTCACGCCAGAGACTAAACCTTCTCTGTATACTCTGGAGGTGAGATTACTTCCCAATGACTTTGGATTTGTGACTGACCTAGCAATATAGTACATTTGATATGAAATACAGAAACACCCAGGTCTAAACAAAAGAAGGTTAAGATTCATATCATAGAACAGGGGTAGGCAACCTACGGCCCACAGGCCGGATTAGGCCTGCAACGTGAAATCATCTAACCCACCGCCCTTGCACACACACCCTCCCGCTGTAGCAGAAACAGCTGTAAATGCATTTACAACCATCACAGATGTGTTTTACAACAGCGTCTGGCCCCCTCAACTGTCTAAGGGAGCATAACCCAGCCACTGACTTTAAAAGGTTGGCAACCCCATCATAGAACAGTGATGGCGAACCTTTTAGAGACCGAGTGCCCAAACTGCAACCCCACTCCCATTTATTTATTGCAAAGTGCCAACACAGCAACAGAGGAGGAAGGAAACGCACCCTCTGGGCTGCTGGGCAGGGCAAACTGTGCTGTGGGGAGGGGAGAAGGGCTCCCATTGGGTTGCTAGGCAGAAGGGAGGGGCAAACCCTGTGCTGGGCAGACTGCACAGGTGCCCACACAGAGGGTTCCGAGTGCCACCTCTGGCACACGTGCTATAGATTCACCACCACTGTCATAGGATAACTGAGTTGGAAGGGGCCTTTTATGCCATCGAGTCCAATCCCCTGCTCAAAGCAGGAATCCGAATCCTTAAGAGGAGATTCGGAATAGCAATTTCTTCTTCTATGTCTAGGCCATACGTGAAACTGCCAAAAAAGGAAGGCACTTTTTAGTGAGTTCATTCTGCGGTTCCTTTCACCAGACCTAGTGTGAGAAAGATTAGCCAGCGACACAAGGTTGCTGTTCCCAGGGTGCGCCAGATTGTGGTTCAAAAATGCCACAATTTTCGAGGGAGCTCTTTCTGTGTACTACCTTAGCAATTACAATTATGTACCACCCGATAGCGCTTAGCACACTCTCTGGACCATTCGTAAGGTAATTAGCATTAGAAGAAATGTTTGAAGAGGTAGCTGTGCTAGTATGAGCAAGCATATAGAGAGTAAACAAAACAAAACAGTAAAAAAGAGAGAGAAACAAAAAAAAATGTTGTGGCACCTTAAAAGACTAACTCCTGTATTTAAATGTGATCTTTTGTAGATTGACTTCATCAGAGTGGATTTGGTCCACAGAAGCTCACATT
This sequence comes from Bradypodion pumilum, assembly GCA_035047305.1. Lineage (NCBI taxonomy): Eukaryota > Metazoa > Chordata > Lepidosauria > Squamata > Chamaeleonidae > Bradypodion > Bradypodion pumilum. The sequence continues at coordinate 7,606,846 of JAWDJD010000016.1, read as the reverse complement.
TAAATACAGGAGTTAGTCTTTAAGGTGCCACAACATTTTTGTCTTTTTTGCGTGTTTGCTCTCTGTGTATTCATGCAGAAACTATCACAAGAAGAATTCGCATTATGTGTATAATCAGAAGACAGCAAATAAGGACAACAGTGTTATCACACAGCAACATTTTCTTTAAAAACCTTTTTTTTTACGTTCGTTGAGCATTTCCTCATGTGGCCTTTAAAGGACAGCCAGCCTTCAAAACACTTCCTCTTGCGCAGCTTACACACATGTGTGGGGAAACTGCCAAGGTGGCACAAGGGCTTCTCAATCTTGGGTCCTCAGATGCTCTGGGCATCACGAAACTGTACGCATTGTTTCATTAACAGCGATGTCAACTTGGAACAGCACCAGATCGGTCGAATCCAGTTTCAGGACTTGCTTTCTTTTTATATTGTTTGATGCCTGAACCTGGCAGGATAGGATTGACTCCAGTTAAGAGAATGGTGTTTCAGTCTCGGAAGCAACCATCGATGGGTCCAACAGGTCAGGGGTTCTCAACCTACGGCGACAAGCCAGACCTGGCCAGCGGAACCATTTCATTGGCCCGTGTCGCCACCAGAAAGAAGATGGGTCTACAATGTGACCGCGGCTGTCGCAAACACGTTTATAACAGCTGCAGCTGCACTTTACTGCAGAGGGAACCACCAGTCCAGCCTGCTCAGCTGTCTAAACAGGCATGGTCTGGCCCGCAGCTTGAAACGGTTGAGAACCCCTGCGATGGGTACTGATTCTGCAAGTCTCCTCTAAATGCCTCATTTGGAAGAGATTTGATAGCACTTGGACTATGGCAATGTTGGCTATAATTAAAAACTGGGGGCGAAGACCCTTGACTTGCGCTACTAGATTAGCTCCACTTACCCTGCTGACAAGCCTTGGGATACTTGATATAAGACACAGATTTCGTACACAATGACCAGACAGTTATCCGCAGCTGTTGGAAACAGAAAAAAGAAAGAGAGAAAGTTTGAAAAATATATATTTGCAGAGAAGAGGTAGAAGGGGAATAATTCTTATGGGTGGGTGGGAATAACCTTACTGTGCTGCATCTTCTCACTCTACAGAGATAAATCTTTCAGAACCAAATGCATCACTGAGCAAACCATCCCTCACTGCTGTACAGAAAACCCTTAAATGTGTGCCTGAGATAATATATAATTTCGTGTCAGAAATTATTCTGGGTTGAAAGGATTTCTGCTGGAGAAACTCTGCTCAGGGAGCGCCCGAATGAGGCTCCTTTCATGTCCCCCTTGAGCTGGGACAGAGACTGGTGCTCAATCTGTCATGCAGTACCCGGGTCTTGAACTGCCAACTTGCCGGCCTTCCAGCTAACAAGGACAGCTTCTTAACCACTGAGCCACTGCAGCCCCTCTGAGTGAGATCAATGTATTTAAACATTCTTCAATTTTCCAAAGTTTATCTTAACTTGATTAAAAAAAACACACAACACAATTCTGTCACAGAGATTTCACTAATCACACGTGAATATTTTAGTTCCCTTCGGGATGTTTTTAGTTTATACATATGGAAGCATCTGAAATTTGCAGAGGAGAGCGGCTGTCCAGAGATTCACCAGCTGTGAACCCCATCCCACTCCAACTCCTTCCTCCGAATTCACAGCATGTATTAGAAGGGCTTCTTCAGATGATTCGGTTTGAAAATTAGAAAAAAAAATTATTAGCATAGCAACACCAGGCTTCCTTGATATGCTGTAAAAAAATTGTACCTTGTGATGGTTTCTCTGAGTTTTCGAAAACAACATTAACAAAACTAATTGTTTCAGATTTTGCAGTCCTCAAACTTGGCACTCCAGATTTTCTTGGACTTCAATTCCCAGAAGCCCTGATCAGCAAGTATGATGAACCTGGGCTTTTGTGAATTGAAGTCCAAGAACACAAGGAGAGCAAAGCTTGACACCCCTGTCCTAACCCATCTCCAACTTTATTTATTGGCTAGAACAGGTTAGGTAAAGGTCGGCCTTGCTCGAGAGCCAGTCGTATCTGATTCTAGGGTTCAGTGCTCATCTCTATAGCCAAAGAGCCAGCGCTGTCTGCAACTGTAGACATTTCCGTGGACATGTGGCAAGCATGACTCAACACCGGAGTGCATGGAACGCTGTTTTACCTTCCCACCGAAGTGGTACCTATTTATCTACTTGCAATGTCTTGCTTTCAAACTGCTAAGTTGGCAGCAGCTGGGACAGAGATGGGAGCTCACTCCATCATGCAGTACTCGGGTCTTGAACTGCTGACCTCCTGACCATCAAGTCATCAAGTCCAGCATCTTAACCACTAAGCCACAGCAGTCCCTACCTCATGATACTTAAAATAGAACAGGTTAGTTTTTATTTATTTATTTATTTATTTTCAGATTTGTGTGGTGGCCTTTTTTATATATATAAATTTTATTAGTTTTTAATAATATACAAAATCAAGAGAAAAAAACATTAGACATATATTAACTAACAAGGAAAAAATTAAACAACTTCTTGTAAAAGGAAAAAGTCAAAGAGGAGAAAATATGTAGAATTAAAAGCTAAGTACCTTACATTCTCAAACATGTATCAACATTTGGATAATAAAAATAATTGCATTAATACTAATTGTCATCCTCTTCTCTATAATTCACTTTCTCAACAAATTCTGCAACTAGTTAGACTAAATAATTCACCCTGTGTTACATTACAATACCAAAGGGGAGCTGCATCCCGTCTCTTATCTTTGTGTCCAAAAATTCAATCGATCCGGTACTGGCAAAGAACCTCCTCTTTTTTTTTTAACGCATATTCAAGGAATGGTTTCCAAATTTTCCCAAAATTATTTTCCCTTACAATTCCTTTCTTTTCATTTAATTCCCATGTCAACTTATCGTTCAGGGCCAGTTGCCACGTTTCCCCTATACCATTCATCCAATTTTATTTTCCTTAAGTCCTTCCAAATTTTTGCTATGCACTGTCTTCCCGTAGACATAAGTATTGCAATTAATTCTTGTCCGTCCTTATCTAATTTTAGACTATCTAAATCCGTGAGCAGGGACTGCAGTGGCTCAAGTAGCTAAGACACTGACTGGGAAGCGGAAAGTCAGCAGTTTGATACCCGAACACTGTAGGACGGAAATGAGCTCCGGTCTTTGTTCCAGCCTCCTGCCAACCTAGCAGTTCGAAAGCAAGACATTGCAAGTAGATAAATAGGGACCACTTCGGTGGGAAGGTAAACAGCATTCTGTGCGCTCCAGTGTCTATAGTCGTGCCTGCCACATGACCACGGAAACGTCTGCAGAAGCAGATAGCGCTGGCTCTTCGGCTTACAAACAGAGATGAGCACTGCACCCTAGAGTCGGATACGACTGGCTTTCGAGCAAGGGAAACCTTTACCTTAAATCCGTGAGCAGGGCGGCACTCAGACCAATCTTTATCCTTCTCCCTAACGCTCCAGCTATTTCTTTTTCAATTTGTTTCCAAAAAGCTTCTATTTCCTTACAATCCCACCACATTTGTGGCTGCCTTTTCTGCCTCGGCGGCTCACAGCGTTGGCTAAAACTCATCTTCCATACAATTAAAGCCAAATATTAAAACTATATACATAAAATATCCTTAAGACATCCCTGATCCCTTTAAAAGAGGGGCACCTGGGTGGGAGAAAAACCCCCGGACAGGGCTAAATAAGCCAGCAAGGCTTACCTGTAATTACAGGTAAATTACCTGTAATTGTGGTTCTTTTGAAACATCTGCAGATGCAATGTTGGCTCTTTGGCTGTAAAGGGATAAGCAGCGACCCCTAGAGTTGGATACTGGTGGCTTTCGAGCAAGGGATATCTTTACCTTTAACTTTACCTACAAGGTGCCCCCAGAAAGCTACAGAAAAAGAGAAGTAGGTTAGGTGTTCCAGTTTTGTTTCTGATGTTGGGGGCGCGCGAAGAGGGCACCGCGATCTGCTCAAATTTGAAAATGCCACTCCTTGGGAACATGACAGGTAGTGAATCCACACAACAGAGCATGGAGGCCTCGGAACCGTGTAAGCAGCCTTGGCATCTCGTGGAGGGGAAATTGCACAACCCATAAGGTGTCTGAGAAGCGCACAGCTGTTGTTTTGAAACTGAAGTGCAGGGCGGGCGGGCGGGCGGGAAGTGCTCCAGAAGCGACAGTGGCATTTTTTGAATGGTTCAAAGAAACAGCTGACAAATTAAAATAAAATACTTAGACAGAATACCAGAAACAAGTCTACTTTTGTTTTATTGACTACACCAAGGCTTTTGACTGTGTGGACCACAACAAAATGTGGCAAGTAATTAAAGAGATGGGAATACCAGAGCACCTTATATGCCTCATGAGAAATCTGTACATGAACCAAGAAGCAACAGTTAGGACAGAACATGGAGTGATGGAGTGGTTTGGAATAGGAAAAGGAGTAAGACAAGGTTGCATTTTATCACCCTGCTTATGCAGTCTATACACAGAGCACATAATGCACAATGCAGGGATGGAGGAATCACAATATGGGATCAAAATTGCTGGGAGAAACATCAACAATTTGTGATATGCAGACGATACCACCCTAATGGCAGAAAGTGAGGAAGACCTAAAGAACCTCTTGATTGGATTGAAGGAGGAGAGTGCAAAAGCTGGCTTGAGACTCAACATCAAGAAAACCAAGATAATGGCAACAGGCCCCATCAGTCTCTGGAAAATAGATGGGGAAGAAGTAGAAGCAGTGACAGATTTTACTTTTCTAGGATCTAAGATCACTGCAGATGGCAACTGTAGCCATGAAATAAAAAGACATAGAACATAAGAATATAAGAACAGCCTTGCTGGAACAGGCCACAGCCCATCCAGTCCAGCATTCTGTCTCACACAGTGGCTCACCATTTCCTTCAGGGTATTCCCAAGCAGATGCCTTCACCTGCTTAGGATTCCCTGGAAATGATGTTGAGAGATATCCTGCCTATCTCTCCAACCCGGAGGTTGTCCTTAAGTATCCATAATTATAGCCATTGATACTCTTGTCCTCCATGAACTTGTCTAATCCTTTCTTAAAGCTGTCAAGACTGATAGCTGTCACCACTTCTTCTGGCAGGGAGTTCCATAGACCAGTAATCCTCTGGGTGAAAAAGTACTTTCTCTTATTTGTTTGAGAACTAGTACCCAAAAGTTTCATGGAGTGTCCCCTAGTTCTAGTGTTATGCGATAGGGAAAACAGTTTTTCCTTATCTACTTTGTCCACACCGTGCATGATTTTATAAACTTCAATCAGGTCACCTTTTAGACGCCGTCGTTCAAGAGTGAAGAGGCCCAACCGTTGCAGCCTCAGATGGTAAGGAAGGTGTTCCAGTCCCCTAATCATTCTGGTTGCCCTCCTCTGCACTTTTTCCAGCTCCATAATATCCTTCTGGAGGTATGGCGACCAGAACTGTACACAGTATTCCAGATGGGGCCTCACCATAGATTTATAAAGAGGCAAAATGACACTTGCTGACTTATTTTCTATACCCTTCCTAATGATCCCTAGCATTGAGTTTGCTTTTTTCACTGCTGAGGCACACTGGGTTGACATCTTCATTGAGCTCTCGTCCACCAGGACACCAAGGTCCCTTTCCTGGTTTGTCGCAGAGAGTTCAGACCCCATCAGTTTATAAATGTAATTGGGGTTCTTTGCCCCAACATGCATCACTCTGCACTTACTAATGTTGAAACTCATTTGCCACTGTTTTGCCCACTCCCCCAGTGTCGAGAGATCCCTCTGGAGCTCCTCACAATCTCTCACAGTTTTCACTACCCTGTATAATTTAGTGTCGTCAGCAAATTTGGCTACCTTGCTTTTTACTCCTACCTCTAGATCATTTATGAAGAGGTTGAAAAGCAGGGGTCCCAGTACTGAACCTTGGGGGACCCCACTCTTTACTTCCCTCCACTTGGAGAAGTGTCCATTTAGTGCTACCCTCTGTTTCCTGTCCCTTAGCCAGTTGCTGATCCAGGACAAGACTTGTCCCTTTATTCCATGACTGGTAACTTTATTCAAGAGCCTTTGGTGTGGGACCTTGTCAAAAGCCTTCTGAAAGTCCAGATAAACAATGTCAACTGGATCCCCCTTATCCACATGCTTGTTGACACTCTCAAAAAATTCCAACAGATTAGTGAGGCATGATTTGCCCTTGCAAAAGCCATGTTGGCTCTCCTTTAGCAGCGCCTTCTCTTCTATGTGCCTATTAATTCTATCTTTTAGGATGGTTTCCATCACTTTACCTGGGGCACATGTCAAACTGACAGGTCGGTAATTTCCTGGATCACCCCTGGATCCTTTTTTGAAAATTGGTGTTACATTCGCTACCTTCCAGTCATCAGGCACAAAGCCTGATTTGAGGGAAAGATTATATATTTTGGCTAGGAGATCAGCAATTTCATCTTTAAGTTCCCTGAGAACTCGTGGATGGATGCCATCTGGTCCTGGTGATTTGTTAGTGTTTAGCTTAACAAGACATGCAAGGACCTCCTCCCTGGTTATTTCTATCTGGCTTAATTCTTCGCTTTCCCTCCCTACGAAGATAGGCTCTGTTTTGGGCATGTGGCCTCTGTCTTCTTCAGTGAATACTGAAGCAAAGAATTCATTGAATCTCTCTGCAATCTCTGTTTCCTCTTTAATAACCCCTTGCCTTCCATTGTCATCTAATGGTCCAATGGCCTTCCTAGTTGGGTTCTTACTTCTAATGTACTTAAAGAAGTCTTTGTTATTACTCTGAGTATTTTTAGCTATACGCTCCTCAAAGTCTTGCTTTGCTTTCCTGATTGTTGCCTTGCATTTGTTCTGCCAGAATTTATGTTTCTGCCTGCTGTCCTCATTCGGACAGCTGATTATGGGGAGACAAGCGGTGAGAAACCTGGGGAATATAGTGAAAAGCAGAGACATCACCTTGAAAACAAAAATTCGCATAGTCAAAGCAATGGTATTCCCAGTGGTAATGTATGGGTGTGAGAGCTGGTCCATTAGGAAGGCTGATCGCAGAAGAATAGATGCCTTTGAGATGTGGTGTTGGAGGAGAGTCCTGAGAGTCCCCTGGACAGCAAAGAGAACAAATAGGTCATATTAGAGAAATCAACCCTGACTGTTCATTGGAGGGACAAATAGTGAAGATGAAGCTAAAGTACTTTGGACATCAAATGAGAAGGGAGGACTCACTTGAGAAGGCCTTGATGCTGGGAAAAGTGGAGGACAAGAGAAGAAGGGGGCGTCCCAAGATGAGATGGATAGATGGTATTGTGGACACCATAATGGTGGAGGATAGAGGTGCCTGGAGGAAAATGGTCCATGGGGTCGCAAAGGTTCGGAATCGACTGTGCGACTGAACAACAACAACTTACGACAGTAATGCAATAAAACAGTCTGAAGAGCCCTGGCTAAGGAACTCCACCCTCACCTTTGACAACCCCAGGCAGGTGGCAAGACTGGCGATGTTCAATGCACAAAACCCAATGCTCAAGCAACCTTTGCATTCTCAAGTTACTGTCACCTTTTGTCCCAGACTTGACTAGGTCAACTGGACTTCTTACATAGCTGCATCTATCAGCAGAGGATTTCAGGAGATTTATGCGGGCCACATTCCTGGACGGAAAGTATTTTTCAACCATTTACCAGTTATTAAGGATTAGGAGCCGTGGCGCAGCCGAAGCACGAGAGACCTTGCTGACAGATTCTGTATTACTGGACACGGAAGTATGAAATGTAATGTAATATTGTTAGTAGTAGTCCCCGATTGCCCATTTGCGACCAGCGCAGCCAAAAACTGGTTTGGGGGAAATGTTTTTATTGTAGTGAGGACAAAGACTTTTTATTTATTTATTTAAAATATTTCTATCCCACTTCCCTCACTCAAGAGTGACTCAAAGCGGCTCAACAACATAATTAAAAACAATAAAACAATTCAAAAAAACCATTAAAAATCCCATTTTTAAAATCATCTTTTGACAATCCCTGCCCTAAGAGGACAAAAGTCTGCTCCAAATGAGAATAAAGCAGTCCTCCACATAGGAGCATTTCTGCACAAACAAAGCACTTGAAAATGGGGTGGCCAACCTACAGCCCACAACCCAGCCCCGGCCCACAGCACCATTTCATGTGGCCTGCCGCCACTCTCACCACTACCAGAAGCGGACACGTTCACGACAACCATGGATGCATTTTATGGCAGCGTTTACGGCCAGAGGAACCATGTGACCGGCCCGCTCAGCTGTCTGGGGGACATGATCTGACCCGCAGTTCCAAAAGGTTGGGAACCCCTGGGTTAATTTAAAGTCACTATACAGGGTAGGTTGGCCAACCTTGATGGAGTGGGCTCCCATCATCTGACCCAACTCCTCCCAGCCTAGCAGTATGAAAGCAAAAAAAAACCCTCCAAATACAGTATATAAACAGGTACCACTTCAGCAGGAAAAGTAACAGCGTTCTGTGCACACTGTTGTCTAGTCCTACCTGCCATATGGCCATGGAAACATTTGCAGACACAGACAGCACTGGCTCCTTGGCTGTAAACAGAGATGAGCACTGGCCACTAGAGTTGGATACGACTGGCTTTTGAGCAAGTGAGACCTTTACCTTTACCTCAAAGGATGAAGTGGTTACAGTTGTCTACTCAGATGCAGAGAGAGAGAGAAGTTGCCCAGTTTCCACCCATGAAAAATTCAGGATAACCCAAATTCCGGACAGCTTTCTCAAGTCTCTTCTGACTCATGAGATAAAATGAGTCAGACGGTCAGTTCTCATTCCCAATGCTTTTCCAGCTTCCACTTCCTAGAATCTCTGGCCTTTGGCCATGTTGCCTGGTGTGCATGTTGGCCAAAATCTGAAAAAGATCTGCCTGACCAAATAATAGTCTTTTACTTCTCATGAACCCACTTTGACCCGTACACCGAGAACTGCTGGATCCAAGCTCCATCTGCTGACTTGGCACCCTTCAAATCAAGATTCAGTGTATTAGCACAGGTTTAAAACACAAAACATCAAATACCTACCAGGACAAAAACGAACAAAAGCGAATACCAACAAGACGGCGAGCAATAAAACATAACTTAGCATTTTTAAATTAGCTGTTGTTAAAAAATGTCTGTGTTTTTAAAAGGCACAGGACTCAAGTAAAAAAAAAAGCCCGTGATACAATGGCAGCAGTCGGAGAATCACACAGAAAGAAGGAATAAATGTATACTGGCTAAATAACATACAAATGAACATGAGATCTGTGGCGGCTGCAACTCATATCCGAGAATGCATTTTGTCCTGAAGAAGGAAAAATGCCATTGGTGTGAATATGTTCAAGGTGGATCCCAGCTTGCTATGAAGTGACCCACACATCTCCTGTGGCTTGTATGAAACGAGACGTCTTGAACGACGGCGTCTAAGAGGTGACCTGATTGAAGTTTATAAAATCATGCACGGTGTGGACAAGGTAGATAAGGAAAAACTGTTTTCCCTATCGCACAACACTAGAACTAGGGGACACTCCATGAAACTTTTGGGTACTAGTTCTCAAACAAATAAGAGAAAGTACTTTTTCACCCAGAGGATTACTGGTCTATGGAACTCCCTGCCAGAAGAAGTGGTGACAGCTGTCAGTCTTGACAGCTTTAAGAAAGGATTAGACAAGTTCATGGAGGACAAGGCTATCAATGGCTATAATTATGGCTACCTAAGGACAACCTTGGGGTTGGAGAGATAGGCAGGATATCTCTCAATGCCATTACCAGGGAATCCTAAGCAGGTGAAGGCATCTCCTTGGGAATACCCTGAAGGAAATGGCGAGCCACTGTGTGAGACAGAATGCTGGACTGGATGGGCTGTGGCCTGTTCCAGCAAGGCTGTTCTTATGTTCTTATGTTCTTATGAGACATGCAGGACTTAACACTGGGACTGCAATGGACTGCCACAGCCTTGAGGATATGTACAAGGTGCACCTTCACGGCCAGTTCATCTGGCATGGCCTCTTCCGCCTCCATGACTGTTGGGAATCAGAGTTCCTCCTCCAATCCTTTTGCCCTTGGACCCAATAGGATGGTTTCCAGTGGCATTTCTTCCACTGAGAGGACCATCACCCCACCTAAGGGGTTCATCCACCCATAGTCTTTGGCCCCATTAGAGAGTCAGGTTATTTACCGCCACCCGGCATTGAGTCGCTAGCTCTACAGTCTACTCCATTACCGTAGTAATTGAGTCAGCTTTGGCCAAGAAAGTGCGGGATATAAATTAAAATGTATTATTATAGCGGGATGTCCAGCCAGACATGATATAGCCAGTGCAAAACTACAGAACTGGCCAGAAAGCTGCACTGGCCAAGTGGGACCCTGGTTTCTGGCAGGGTTTCACCCCGTAAGCTGCCAGTCAAAAGGAAAATTGTCTCTTCTACTTCGCCAGTAGAGGAACGGTTTTAGGTCTCTTTACAACACTTGTACAGTTACTGCAGGACGCAAATGAGCTCCCGTCTTCGTCCCAGCTCCTGCCAACCTAGCAGTTCGAAAGCAAGACATTGCAAGTAGATAAATAGGGACCACTTCGGTGGGAAGGTAAACAGCGTTCTGTGCACTCCGGTGTCTAGTCATGCCTACCACATGACCACGGAAATGTCTGCAAAAGCAGACAGCGCTGGCTCTTCGGCTTAGAAACAGAGATGAACACTGCACCCTAGAGTCGGATACGACTGGCTTTCGAGCAAGGGAAACCTTTACCATTACAGCACTTGTTGTGAAACGCGAGTCCACAGTCTGTTTCTGACAGACAACAGATTTAGAAGACCTGGGAGTCAACTGTACGGATACATATCCCAGCCAGCTGTCTGCCAAAAGTTAATTTAGCAACCTGTTTACTATCGGGAAGAAAGTCTTCCTTTCTCAAACACATGCCATGCCAGCTTGGTCAAGGCTTAATGGAAATCCTGGAAGGTCAAATGGAGTTCTCATGGCTAGTCATAAATATTTGCCCACCCGCCCGTGTACAGGTGCCGTGTTGAATGCGGCGTGTGGTATGCAGCGGAAGAGCAATGTTTCAAATCCTAAATGCATATAATGTTGGCTTTTAAGCATCTGTCTAAGAAACTAGGCTCAGCTATTTGGAATAGCTTTCATTCTATTAAAACTACAGTAAAACCCCGACTTACGAACGCCTTCAGATACAAATTTTTCAACTTACGAACTTTTTTCCTGTAAACCGAGGTCCCAACTTACGAAAAAACCGGTTTACGAAATACCCTGCGTTAAGAAAAAATGTATCTCGGAAAAATTGAGTTACTAAATAGGCCAATTTTTTCCGTAACTCGGGGTTTTACTGTATCCGCTGTTATGAATAAATTATCACTACATCACACACAAACAATTGTCTGCTACTTGGTCTAATCCATGTGTCCTATACTAAATTAAGTGCTCTGAATCCAAATCCAAAGTCCGAATCTTCCTAGGACATCAGGATCTTAGGTTAGCAAATCTCACCCTCTTGGTTAGGTCCTTGCGTTGTTTATGCGGGGTATATTTGCAGCAAAAATTGTCTGGTTTATTAACACAACTGCGCCTACTCATCTCTAATGGCCTAGCTGTACTATCTAATAAGATGGTTTCGCACTAGAGACAAGCCCTTGGTTCATCTCGCCTTACATACCTATTTCTGACGTCAGCTCACTGACGTGCTCAGACATGCCTGACCGCTGCTGGAACATGCGTGCCACCAGGGGACGTGATTCAGCTGAGACAGCAGAAGGCATAGTGGTAGCTGCAACTGTTATAATGTTATAACATTACCCAATTACCAACCATTTGAACAGCTATAGCATGCCTTAAAATCTGTATGTGATAGGCAAATTCTGAGTTCAGACTTGGAATTAGCACACTCGATAGCATTCAAACCACATTTGTTATTCCCAGCAGCAAAATCGTTGTTGTTCAGTGTTAGAAATCAATTAAGAGCAGGTACAGAGAAGGGCAACAAGGATGATCAGATGAATGGAAACCAAGCCCTGTGAGGAAAGACTGAAGGAACTGAGATGTTTAGCCTTGAGAAAAGGAGATTGAGAGGGGAGATGATGATAGCACACTTCCAATAATTGAAAGACAGTCATAAAGAGAAAGGGAAAGATCTGTTCTCTATCATCCCAGAGTACAGGAAACGTAACAACGGGGTCAAACGAAAGGAAGCCAAATAGAGGCTGGCTAATGGGGAAAATCTCTTAACAGTTAGAGCAGTACAACAGTGGAACCAATACCCCCGAGAGGTGGTCAGCGCTCCAGCACTGGAAGCATTCAAGAGAGAATTGGACACATATCAGTCATATCTGCTTTCATTTAGATCCCAGCATTGAGTAGGGGATCGGACTAGATGGCCTCAAAGGCCCCTTCCAACTTAATTATTCTGATTCCATAATTCTATGAAGTCCTGTGCTTGATTTTCTGCTATGCAACCTTGACATTAGAAATATTAGTTGATAAGAGGAACTGGCCGGGTGGCAGTGAAACTGCAATCCTATTCACCAGGGATAGGGGGGATATTGCTGTTGACTCCCATATGAGCTCAAACAAAGACCTGCAGGGAAGGCCAAGCACACACCCGACAGGACCAATAGACTGGTTAACTGTTCAATGGGCTGTTGTGAGGGAACTCTCTACCAAAGCAGAGAACTCCTCAATAACCATGGCCCAAATGGCTAGGAAATGCTGGGAATCGCAATTTCCCACCCACCCACCCCAAAACAAGGCCAGCTTCTTTAAGCAGCATCCTGCAGCTTTAAGAGCTTCAGGCTATTTTAAGGCTGAGGATGCAGACGGCTAACATTTGATATCTTTGAGGGGCCTTTTTTCACACTCACATGGAACTCGGTGGTGTTGAGAATGTGACGGCCGTCGGGGCTCCAACAAGAAGCCACCAGTCCTGCTGAACCTTCGTCCACTTTGCAATGCCAGTTGGGTTGTTCCAAGGACCAGACCTAAGGCAAGAGAGCAGGAAGCGGTCAAGACAAGCCTGACTCAACAGAGCACCTGATACCACAACCATGAAAGACTGGCACTGGATTCCTCTCCAGAAGTAAGCTCCCCCCCCTCTCTCTCTTTGCAACATTTGTACGCTATAGGAATTTTAAACTACTTTTCAAGGGAACAACTAGCTTAGGTAAAGATAACGGTCTCTCTTGCTCGAAACCCAGACATATCTGACTCTAGGGTTTGGTGTTCATCTCCATTTGCAGCCAAAGAGCCAGTGCTGTCTTGCATCTGCAGATGTTTCCATGGTCATGTGGCAGGCATGACTAGACACAGAACACTGTTTATCTTCCCACCGAAGTGGTGCCTGTTCATCTACTTGCAATTTCTTGCTTTCAAAGTACAGTGGACCCTCGAATAACGATGTTACTTGGTTCCCCAAGTAGCGTCGCTATTCGAATAACGTCGTTATTCAAATAACGTCGCTATTCAAATAACGTCGTTATTCAAATAACGTAGTTATTCAAATAACGTCGTTATTCGAATAACGACCAAAAAGTCGTTATTCGAATAACGGCGGTAAAAATACCGTCGTTATTCGAATAATGTCGTTATCCGAACAATCACATTGGGAGCGTCGTAGCGTCGTTAATCGAAAATGAAACTATCCGAACGCATCGTTAATCGAGGGTCCACTGTACAAGGTTGGCAGGAGGTGGGACAGATGAGGGAGTTCACACCATCATGCAGCACTCGGGTCTCAAACCAGTGACCCGCTGACCTTTTAGCCATCAAATTCAGTGTCTTAACCACTCATCCACCACATTCCCTTCTACAAGTAGCTTAGTCTGCTGTAATAAATGGAAAAGATCTCTGTGGCATCTTTAAAAGGCAGATTCAATTATTGTGCTCATAGGTTTCCTTGGCGTGTGCAAACACAGCTCACCAGATGTGATCCTACTCCCACATGTGTCCTATGACTATTGTTAAATACCTACCTTGCTTTCAAGCAAAAAAGTAAACATGTCTGCTACTAGTTAATGTATAAGCTTGTAAGCTTGTACACTATGAATCTCCTTTCGGTGAGTAGGAAGGGAAAGTTTACAACTGGTTGTGGGTAAACGCAAGCCACATTTAAATAAGTCAGCATGTTTTGTATCCATCACTGCTTCACAACTATCGCTCTCATGGGGCCAGATATCCCCCCCATGAGAGCCATTGCAAAACTTAAAAAGTTTTTGAATATGCAAATGGAGAACTGAGGCTAGGATTCAGTCACTTTACCTAATGTATCTAGCAGGCGTGAGAAATGACACAGTAATCAAACATGCCCTCTGGGTGGTATTCAACAGCAACTGAGTTTTAACTGCATATTGTGACATTATATATTGTGTTACTGTCGTTCACTACATTGAAATCTGGATGTTTATAAACCAACTGTATAAATACTTTAAAAGAAATAAAGCAATTAAGTTGCAAAGCCAGTTTCCCAAGCTGAATCTCTTTATGCAAGAAGACATGAGCTCCCTTTCCTTCTCACTTGCCAACAAATACAGTACAGTAAATGGTCTCAGATGTATTTTATTTTGACTTTCACTTTCGCTAACTACTGATCAACTCATGATTTAGGTATCTGGCTGCTGAGCCAGAGGTTGGGCGCTCGATTGTCCACCGGGCCTCTTTGACAGGGGCTGGACTTGATGATCTATAAGCTCCCTTCCAGTTCTGCAATTCTAACATGTTGTTGTTGTTGTTTTGGTAAGTTAAGCTCTTGGAAAACTAACCCAACATATTTCTTTTTTTCAAACATGTAGTGCTTCCAAATGAAGCTTGGTTGCCCTTGCTCGAAAGCCAGTCGTATCCGACTTTAGGGTTCAGTGCTCAGCTCTGTTTCAAAGCTGAAGAGCCAGCACTGTCTGTTTCTGCAGACGTTTCCCTGGTCATGTGGCAGGCATGACTAGACACCAGAGTGAACAGAACACTGTTACCTTCCCACCCAAGTGTACCTATTTATCTACTTGCAATTTCTTGCTTTCAAGCTGCTAGGTTAGCAGGAGCTGGAACAGATGGGGGCTCATTCCAGAATACAGCAGCCCGGGTGGTGATGTGGCACGGGCGTTATGCCCGTGCCTCACCATTACTTTGGGAGCTGCACTGGTTACCAGTTTGCCTCTGGGTGCAGTTCAAGGTGCTGGTTTTGACCTTTAAAGCCCTTCATGGTAGTGGGCCAGGATACCTTAGAGACCGCATCGTCCCAAGAGTGTCCACCCGTCCAACCAGAGCGGACCAGAGGGGCTCCCTAATTGTCCCATCTGCCAGAGGGGCTCGTCTCTCTGGCACACGAAGGAGGGCCTTTTCCGTGTCCGCACCGGCCTTGTGGAACCTCCGACCTGTAGAGTTGCGGGGCAGGTGTGGGGCCCAGATGGAAGGATGGTCCCCACCTGTTGGCTTATAAAACAAGCCATTTATTTTAATTGTTCAATGCAGGCAGTTTTAATGTGGGTAGTTTTTTTAAAAGATGAACAGGGTAGGTGGGTATGTTGGTTTTTTAATGGTTTAATTGTTTTTATGTATGTTTTAACTTGTTGTGAGCCGCCCTGAGTCGGGTTTACCTGATTGGGCGGTATAGAAATCTGAATTTAAAATAAGTACAGTACGCAGGAATCGAACACTGACCTACCAGTTGTCGAGTTCAGCATATTAGCCACTTGAGCCACTTAAATTACTGAATTAAATGTACTGTATGTTACTTAAAACACCATGGCCAGAATCCAGTTGTATTATGCCATCATGTAGGAGATATCACGTTACCAATGGCCACTGCAGGCCGAAACATCCCCTGGATGCAGAACTAGTCCGCACGCATCAGAACAAATAGGAAAGTGCAAAAACCAATAGTGTGGCTGCCCGCATGACTGTGGAGGGTTTATTTGCGAAACTTCTTTTTCTGCCATATCCGATTCCAAATATTGGCAATCATCATGGTGATCAGCCATGAAGACTGTCCGGAGACTATTCAGTGGCCTTTCGTCTGCCTTCAGCATCACAGCATGAGCCCCATACCACTGATCCAGTTCCGCAAGTCACTTTCTGGTCCTAAGGCTTTTTGGCACACCAAGTCCTCATCAGCCTGAGGCCAGGATTGGTGAAGCTGCTGCCCTCCATCAAGGTGAATTCAAGTGGGATTTAATCCACTTGGGGACCATCACCCTTCCCTGTGGATTTTGCCACCCAAGGCCATTAGTCCTCAGGGTTGTCAGGTTAGTTAACCGCCGCCTGACGACCGGTGTTCAGTCACTGGCAGTAGGAATAACTCTATTATCATAGCAGGATAACCTGGCCAGACCTCCAAAAGCATCTTTCTTGATTCACTCATTGAACAAGATTCAAAAAGAGAAGTCAAGATACTCACCTGCACAATTCCACGTCTGTACATTGCACATAATATAAAGAGAGAATCAGAAGACCATTCTATGTGCTGGATTTGGTCGAGACAGGTGAAAAGCTGCAGGATTTGGAGAGTGTTCACGTCACGAACCACCAAACGGTACTGCACTGCTGATGCCTAAAACAACAAAACCAATTACTTTTGCTAGTACATTTTAGCTTTGGAGGGAGTGTTAGCTAGAAGCTCTAGAATTAGAACTTCAGAGAAATATTTACCTGGCAGTATGAGACCAAAGACAACTTAATTATGTTTTACAACCCTCAACAATTGACAGGAAACAACTCATCACCTGGCAACTGACAAATTCGTAACAGGCAGCAATATCAAAGCAAGAAAATTTTAACTTCAAAGCGAACAAGATTTCCCAGTAGATGTCAGCTATACAGGTCATCCTAGATATTTCCATCAACATTATAGATAGCAGCTAATTTGACAGAAGAGGGTGACCTGATTTTCCATATTCTCCCTATGTCTTAATACTTAAATTTTATTTTATGTATTTATTTATTTCTGTGATTTATATTGCCGCCCAACTCAAAAGACTCTGGAAGGCACGCAAAGAATAAAAACCAGTATTTTTTCAGTAAATGTTTTCAGTAACTGCAGCCTTGCTACTTGAATGTGAAGGTATCTCATTCTTCAGGTTCTAAATGCTTGTCTTTTCAACTGTTCCAAGATTTCCAATGTTTACAGGCCAATCTTTGGGAAACTCGTAGACTGGAAGCGTTTCCCAAATACATTGGCTGGATTCTGATCGAATCATTCTGCTAGAATTTCAAAATTGGACTACAACTCTAACAACCCCCTACATAGCCAACATGGAAAATGGCTTGAAGGCTTAAAATATCTCATTAGAACAAGGATGTAAACAGAAGTAGTTTGCTCTCCAACAAAGCCAAGTACTGGCTATTTTATATTTATATTGTATTGTTTTTGCTGCTGTCTGCTGTGAAGGCAGCACGCTCCACTTGTGAACCACTTTTGAGATAAAGCGGTATATAAATAAAACTTTATTATTACTACTACTACTACTACTACTACTACTACTACTACTACTGGTTTTCAACCCATTCAAAACTGGTGGTGCCTCTGACACGAATAAAGAAAGAACCACTCCCTTCTGAACTGATATGTGCTAAGAGAAAGTAATAGTTCCATTTTCATGATTTTAAATACTGGGTTGGCTTAAAGCTGTTTTATGATAGATAGATAGATAGATAGATAGATAGATAGATAGATAGATAGATAGATAGATAGATAGATAGATAGATAGATAGATAGATAGATAGATAGATAGATAGATGGATAGACGGATGGACGGATGGACGGATGGACGGATGGACGGATGGACGGACAATTGCATCATCCATTTTGTAACTAAAGCTCACCAAACATTTCCCATCAGGAGAAAACTTGCACAATTGATTGGAGACTTTAAAAACCTGAGAAAAATTCATACTGTCCAAATTCTGTCGGGAAAAGGAGAGAGATTCACTGGCTCCTGTCAAAGAGTAGGGTCAGCGTCCTGGAGCAAGAATGGGTTGGTTTCCTGCCCTACTGCATCCTTAAAAACTGGGTCTTTTTAGTAACAGTTGTTCAAAGCTGAGAGCAAGACTAGTAAAAAATATCCTGTCCTTGAAACCTGGGGGTTGGGAGATGGTCTAACAAGTCATGTGGAAAATGCCCCCTCCTCCTATAAAAACATATATCCTGTTGAATGATACAACACCCACTCCCAATTGCACCTATATTGTCTTAAAGGGTGGGGAGGAAACGTATCTCCCACAAACGCCAAGGTGCTGTTTCCCAAAATTACACTAGGTTGTATTGATGGAGATCCCCCACTTTCCAAAAACAAAGCAAAATCCTTTTTAAAAAGGTTTAGTAGGGAAACAAGGTGGGGTGGGGCAGTAAATGGCAGAGAAAGAAGGCAGATTTGTTCCAGGAAGAAGACTGGGAGATAAATAATTGTCACATATAGAGAGTTGTATAGAATATATATAATCTAAAAATATATATAGAATTATTCTTAATGTAAAATATGCCCTCCTCCCCTTCAAAGGAGAAAATGCTGACCTTTCAAGGCAGGCTCCCCCCCACACACACAGGGAAAAAGTTGGTGCCCACTTTCCCCGCTTTGTAAATATATATAATTAATGCCAATTACGGGAAAGGCAAAGGTGGTCTTTCTCCCTCCCCCCTCCCCAAAGAAATAGGTGTTCCTCCTCAATAGGGGAAAAAAGGGGGGGCAGTTTTCTCCCTGGATGAAGCAAAGAAAGGAAAAATACACCTCCAAGTCCCAGAGGAATTTGGGAAGGAAATATGGGATTCCTTCCTCTCCCCAGTGTGTGTGTGTGGGGGGGAAATAGTTATTATCCTTGATTAGAAAAGGAAAAACTGCAACCTCAAGGAAAACATCAAATTATCTCTTAAAACGTAAAGGAAAAAAACAGGGATTGCCTCTAATTGCTAAGGAAGGGAGGGAAGCTTAAAAAGTGGGAGTTGAACACACACACACATACCCCAATATTTAAAAATATTTTTAAAAAAAATAAAAAAAGGGGAGAAACGCCTGCCAGGAAGGAAAAAAAAGAGGTTGTTCCTTCCAAACTTCAATTGGAAAGATATTTTTTCCCTTAATTGGAAGAGAGGGGACTGTGTGTGTGTGTGTGTGTGTGTGTGTGTGTGTGTGAGAGAGAGAGAGAGAGAGAGAGAGAGAGAGAGAGAGAGAGAGACACCCAGGGAAAAAAATCCTAGAAAATATAGAATTATTTACAATTACAAACAAATAATGCTAATAATAAGGGAAAAGTGTGTGTGTAGAGAAATCCCTCCAACGCAGGAAAAAAATCCTAGAAAATATAGAATTATTTACAATTACAAAAAATAATGATAGTAATAAGGAAAGTGTGTGTGTGTAGAAATCCCTCCCATGCAGGAAAAAAATCCTAGAAAATAGAATTATTTACAATTACAAATAATGAGAATAAGGAAAAGGTGTGTGTGTGTAGAAATCCCTCCCACGCAGGAAACAAATCCTAGAAAATATAGAATTATTTACAATTACAAAAAAAGGACAATAATAATAAGGAAAAGAAAGGTGAGTGTGTGTGTGTGAGAGAGAGAGAGGGAGAGAGAGAAATCAATCCCTCCCATGCAGGAAAAGAAAAAAATCCTAGAAAATATAGAATTATTTGCAATTACAAAAATAAATAAATAAATAAATAAATAAATAAATAGATGATGATGATGATGATGATGATGATGATAATAATAATAATAAGGGAAAGAAAGTGCCCCTCCTCCCAACAAAAAGCAAGGGAAGAATTGGTCTTTTTAAAAAAGGGGAGACACACACACACAAATTAGGTCCCAAGTAAGAAGGAAGAGGGGGGGAGAGAAATTGGAAAATATGGTTTTTTTTAAAAAAATGCAAGGGGGGGGTCCAAAAAAAGGACAATTTCCCCCCCCTCCCCCCCCAAAAAAAATAGGGTGGGGGAGAATTTGGAGCCTAAAGGAGGTAGGAAAGATGAGACCCACCTCCCACCCCAATTATGAGGGAGGGGGACACAAGGGACGCCTCCCTTCTTTCTGCCTTAAAAGGGCGGTTGGGACTCCCCTCCCCACCCCCCAAAAGAGAGAGGAAAATGGGCTTCCTAGTCCTCTCGACTCTCGACTCGCCTGAGGAGGGGGGAGGGAGAGAAGAAAGGACAGTGGGAGAGGGGAGGGGAGCAAAAAAACCGCCCCGCGCCCGCTTTAAAGCCGCCAGCCAATCAGCGGCCGCCTCCCGCGCCGGAAGGCTTGGGGGGGAAGAGCCTAGCCGGAAGAGGCGGGGAGAAGAAGGCTAGGAGGAGCATAGAGGTATGAAAAAAGAGGAGATGGATCATGGCACTAACAGGCTTCATGCTGTCAGTTTGTTGAAGCCAGTGGGCGTGGCCTGCCGCCATATTAGGTGGACCAAAACATAAGCAGACTAGTACAGAGATGAGCACTGCACCCTAGAGTCGGATACGACTGGCTTTCGAGCAAGGGAAACCTTACCGTTTACAATGGCTTCTTGTGTTGGAGGGGGGGGTGGATTGGTCCCCTCTCCTGGGTCCCCTGGGTTGGGGGGGGGGTTGGGGGGTACAAAAGGGGTCTGTCAGACCCCGTTTGGGGGGACAGACCCCTTTTGTCCCCCCAAACCTCGCAACCCCCCACCCACTGATATTAAAGGGGAAACCCCAATCTGCTTTCACGACTCCACACAATCAAAGCACCTTAAGGCAATGTTTTGGGCCAACTAACATGGCAGACTGTCAGATTAGTCAGCTTCAAGTTTGTGACATGTCATCTCCGTAGCTGTCAAGTATCCCGTATTGGCCAGGAAAACTCCTCTTCCCTGCTGTCATCCCGTATTAATTAGACTGCAATGCCCTATTGCTGCCATTGGAGGGCAGCAAAGGATGAGCATAGCTGTCAAGTATCCTGTATTTGCTGGGAAATTTCCCTTATTTCCAAATCCAAAACTTGACAGGTATGCATCTCCTGTTTTTTATACCTCCATGGCTAGGAGGCCCTGAGTAGCGAGAAGATGGCCGCTGCACCAGGGAATTCTGGGAAACGTAGTCCCGTGGAGAGCTAGAGTGTACAGCCTTTGCGCCGGCTGTACACTCCACCGCACATAAGGAATCCATTTATTTTAGCGTGTGGCACTTGCACGCCTTGAGTCAGCATATATCAAAAAGAAATATATATAAACTATATAGAAGTGCAGTGGCTCAAGTGGCTTACTAAGACGTTGAGGTCAGCAGTTCGATTCCCGAGTACTGCAGGACGGGAATGCGCTCCTGTCTTTGTCCCAGCTCCTGCCAACCTAAGCAGTTTGAAAGCAAGAAATTGCAAGGAGATAAATAAGGACCACTTCGGTGGGAAGGTAAACAGCGTTCCGTGCGCTACAGTGTCTATAGTCGTGCCTGCCACATGACCACGGAAACGTATGCAGAAGCAGACAGCGCTGGCTCTTCGGCTTTGAAACAGAGATGAGCACTGAACCATAGAGTCGGATACGACTGGCTTTCGAGCATAAGGGAAACCTTTACCTTTACTATATAGAACTAAACATCAATTTAGAAACAGGAATCCAAAGGGCAACGTATGGGCGGGGTTTGGCTTGCTGGGCTTGGAGAGGTTACTTATTGAACTCTGTGTTGGAGAGAGGGAGGAAGTGCTCCCATTGGGTTGCTGCAAAAAATGGCCAAACGGAGAAAAGGATACAAACACAATGTACCGTTTGTGTGTGCCCAAAAATGATGAAAATAATAATAAACGAATCTTCTTATAAGAAGATTCGTTTATTATTATTTTCATCATTTTTGGGCACACACAAACGGTACATTGTGTTTGTATCCCATTGGGTTGCTGGGCAGAGGGGTGGGGTGAACTCTGTGCTGGGGGAGGGAAGAAGCACTCCCTTTGGGCAGAGGGGCGGAGCAAACTATGTGCTGGGGTGACTGCACGGGTGCCCGCAGAGAGGGCTCCGAGTGCCACCTCTGGCTATAGGTTCGCCACCACTGTTGTAGGCAGTGGCCTCTAGTGGCTAGTTGAGGTAATGTACCATAGAAATACATAATTACGCATTTCAAGATTTTAAAGTGAAGACACTTTGGCTGCAAACAGACATGAGCAAACCACCGTAAAATTGGATACGACTGGCTTTTGATCAAGGAAGAACTTTGCCTTATTAGGATTACATCTGATCACACTAGGCAGGTTTGCTTTGCTGGGAGCAATCTCTCTGAAAGTGACCCTTTTGTCAGTAAAAAAGAATCATTCCGGCTGTGCTACGACGAAAGTTAGCCCTGCCGTTGAAACTTAAAATCCCGGAGTGGGCTTGCTCTAAAGTTGGGTGGGTGCGGGATTTTCCACACATCACCCGGTTGCTTGCAGAGATTTAAGCAGACCTTGCCCCAAGTAGTCCAAAACTCAACCAATATCTCTCATCGCAACCTAGTGTGTGTGTTGTCACAAACCCATTCAGAAGGTGATACTGTATCTCCTGTCGTTTGGAACAACACAAGATTATGGGGTCATGGGGGACGGGGTTCACATCCTTTAGCCAGTACATGGAGCTTTGGTCCTTCCTTCCGTCAAGAAAGAGCAACAGCTGACTGTTACATTTATACGCCACACTTTAGGGACAGTAAATTCGTTTGATTTTTTAGGGTGTGATTTAAGGTTACTTATCTTTTACATTGGCTTGGAATACAAACCCCATTGTCCTGGGTTGCGACATGCAACACATCTCACCTCTTAATGAAGGCACACTTTAGGGCAGGGGTTCCCAAACTTTTCATGCCGCAGGCCGGTCACATGGTTTAGTGGGCTGGTTATGTGGTTCTCCTGCTGTACAAATGTGTCTGTGGCTGTTGTAATCTGCATTTACGGCAGGTGCAGCCATGTTAATGCATGCACGGGCGTGTTTTACGGCAGGAGGAATCACGTGACCGGCCTGCTCAACCACGTGACCGCTTCCGCTTCTGGGAGCAGCGAGTGTGGCCGCGGGCCACATGAAATGGTGCCACAGGCCAGATGTAGTTTGGCCACCCCTGCTTTAGGACCACTAAATTGGTTTGATTTTGTAGGATGCGGTTTAAGGTGACTTGTCTTTTACATTGGCTTGGACTACACAACCCATTGTCCTGGGTTGCGGCATGCCTTTTCACCAAGAGACTGGTGATAAAATGCACTTTAAAACAGCTGCAAAAAAATAATATGAAACTTGTTTAGCACATACCTGTGTTTTAATGTGCCCTATGTCATGTTTACACCAGGGGTGCCCAAACGTTTCGGGTTGTGGGCCCGTTATGTGGTTCAGTGGGCCAGTAGCATGGTTCATCCCAATGGACGCGGAAGTAAAATGCACCTTGCAATGTGTTTTGCAACAGGGCGCAAAAGTAAAACACGCCCGTACTGGTGCGCTTTTACTTCTGCTTCTGGGAGCCTCGAGGGCAGCGTGGGCAAGATGAATTGACATCAGGGGCCAGATCTGGCCCATAGGCTGTAGTTTGGGCACCTCTGGTTTACACTAAGGTGGGTAGTCAAATGTCAAAAAGCATTAAATAAACCAAAGTTTTTTGTGGTGGTGGTTTGATTATCTGGCTGAGGCTGAGCATTTACCATCACGCCTACCTACTCTGCCCTCTCTTTCGCCCGCTCTGCTATAGGAACACTGCCAGAAAACTCCCGGGGAAATTGCCCGCCACTTCCAAACCATCATCTGGACATCATCACCCCTCCCTCTCGGTTTTTAACCCTTTGATTGCCTTCTGGCCAATTGAAGGCACAAGGGTGGGTGATTTGCTGATGCCGCTAATTTCCTCATCTATATTTAGCCAAAGAGCCAGCACAGCAGGAGGAGGAAGGTAACAGAGTTCTGTATACTCCTGCATTTAACAACAAAGAAGGGAAACCGTTTGCTTTGGCTGATGAATAATAAGTGTTTAATCCAATAATTCAACTAAAGGTAACAGATCCTAATTCCTTCCGATATAGGAATTTTCAGTCCTTCTTCAGGGATCTGTGTATCCCAGTAAATAGTAAAATTTTGAAGCATTAATGTATTATAGCGCGTCCCAGACCTGCATTTAGTCATGCCTGCCACATGACCATGGAAACATCTGCAGAGGCAGACAGCCCTGGCTCTTTGACTGGAAAAAAACCTCAGAATTGAGCACCATTCTCTAGAGTCAGACACGACTGGATTTTGAGCAAGGGAGACCTTTATCTATATATTTCTTCCTCTTTTTTGAGAATAGATGTATCTGTTTCCTCCCCCCCCCCCCGTCCTTTCCTGCTTTTTTGAGCCTTAAAAATAAAATCCACAGCTAGACAGAACTGACTTGTTTGTTGTGTCCTGCCACGTGTCCTCTAAATTATACAGGAAAGGATGCATGACTTCTTTATTACATCACTAAAATATGACAAATATAAGCTAGTTTTCAACCTGCACAGGTTCTTTTCAGGCTGGGCATCCCTGCGAAAGAAAGAAAGATTTATTTTATGTTGAGTATAGCTACATAAGTACCACACAGCCTTGGAAAAGGATATGTAATCAGGCATGGGACTGCTGTGGCTCAAGTGGCTAAGACGCTGACTGGGAAACGGAAGGTCAGCAGTTTGATTCCCAAGTACTGCAGGATGGAAATGAGCTCCTGTCTTCGTCCCAGCTCCTGCCAACCTAGCAGTTCGAAAGCAAGTCATTGCAAGTAGATAAATAGGGACCACTTTGGTGGGAAGGTAACAGCGTTCCGTGCGCTCCGGTATCTAGTCATGCCTACCACATGACCACAGAAAGGTCTGCAGAAGCAGACAGCGCTGGCTCTTTGGCTTAGAAACAGAGATGAGCACTGCACCCTAGAGTCAGATACGACTGGCTTTCGAGCAAGGGAAACCTTTACCTTTACTATTAGATAAATTAAGCCTGAACTGGTGGAGAAAGTGATAATGACTCAGCTGAGGTGTTCCTATTTGAGCAACATCATGAGAAGATTGGGTGGAAAAGACAATTAATGCTGAGAAAAAGCCGAAGGCAGGAGGAAAAGAGGAAGACCGAATGTGACATGGATTGACTTGGGAAAGGAAACCACAGGCTTGATCTTGCAAGAGAGGAACAGAGCGCAGGACCTTTTGAAGATCATTCATGGGGGGGGGGGGTGTCACCAAAAGCAGTGCGTTGATAAATAAATACAAAGCCACGACTCCTTTTATAGTGCAGTGTTGTCTTTCACATACAGATTTGGAATGATACCTATTGGGATGCGTGGTGCTAGATCAGGATTCTCAACTTGCGCCCTGTGGGCCGGATGTGGCACTCAGCACCATTTCATGTGCTGCCTGCCACCAGCTCCACCACACCAGGCAGTGACATGTGATGGAGGAAGGGCAAATGGCCATCCGGCCCCTGAAGCTGTCCGAGGGAGCATGACCCGGCCCCCTGGTTTAAAAAGGTTGAGAACTCCTGTCACCCTCAAAAGGACGGGAGTTCAAGGACAGGAAAATTAACAGCGAGATACGGTATCTCTTATGCTGACTTCAATGGTAGATGCGCACAGGATTATACCTTGCAAAGGTAGGCTTTGACCGCAATCACCAAGGCATTGTAAATATAGATAGATAGAGACATCTTCATTGCCATTGTCCGATGAGACTGAAATATCACAGGGTGTTTAGTTTTATATTAAGTTTGTATGTGTTTCAAAATAGTATTAAATCAATATTAACTTGACAGATTGTTAATGAGAGCAGCTGACAGTCAATTGGAAGTTTGATGGAAAATAACTACAAAGGAGATTTTGATATGCATATTATTATTATTATTATTATTATTATTATTATTATTATTATTATTATTATTATTATTATTATTATTATTATTATTATTATTATTATTATTATTATTTTGGAAGTTTAAAGTGAAGAAATGAGTTAAGAAAATGAGAACATGATTTAATGTGCCAGTTTTTGTTATTATTTGTATTATTAATGGGTTTTTTTTCTTTTTAGTTTTTTCCTTTCTTTATATTTTTATTGGCTTGTTTTTTTTTCTATGTCCAGTATTGTATGTTGATGTGGTTTTTTTTGTTTATTTATGGTTGTTTGTTGTAAAATTAATAAAAAACTTTTTTTGAAAAATATAGGCCAATACTAGTTTCAAATGGAGAATCTTTCCCATTTTAACCTCTCTCGCAATTATTTCCCCGTTACAGAACAAATTGAAACGAATTCTCCTATTCAAGTAGAGACATTTTTTTATTGTTTCTTTGGTTCTTCCTCTGATTTGTTTTTAATTTAGGATCGAGTATGTCATCCCCCCAAAATAATAATAATAATAATAATAATAATAATAATAATAATAATAATAATAATAATAATAATAATAATAATAATAATAATAATAATAATAATAATAATAATAGCAGCCTACCAAGATGGATCAGGAGGCTTACAATCCTCAGAACAACTACAAAATGCAAATACAGTACTCAGTAAAAGGTAAAGGTAAAGGTTTCCCTTGCTCGAAATCCAGTCGTATCCGACTCTAGGGTGCAGTGCTCATCTCTGTTTCCAAGCCGAAGAGCCAGCGCTGTCTGCTTCTGCAGACATTTCCGTGGTCATGTGGCAGGCATGAGTAGACACCGGAGCGCATGGAACGCTGTGACCTTCCCACTGAAGTGGTCCCTATTTATCTACTTGCAATTTCTTGCTTTCGAAACTGCTAGGTTGGCAGGAGCTGGGACAAAGACGGGAGCTCATTTCCGTCCTGCAGTACTCGGGAATTGAACTGCTGACCTTCCAAAACTCTACCGCATCTTTTATTCTTAACAAGTGACCTTACAGAAATCTGATAAGACAGTTTCCTCTTCTCATTTTAAAAAAAGGTGGGGAAATCAGAAGTCAGATATTAATTGCGTTATTATCATCTGAATAATTAATGCAGATTTAATGCGGATTAATTAGAGCTCCTTTTTCCTTATTAAAACAACATCAAACTTCAGAGTGGAAGGGCAGGATGTTGACCCCATCGGATTCGGTCGGTGGCTCAGTGGTTAAGAAGCTCGCCTTGTTAGCTGGAAGGCTGGCACGTCGGCAGTTTGAGACCCGGGTACTGCATGACGGATTGAGCACCCGTCTCTGTCCCAGCTCTTGGGGACATGAAAGGAGCCTCATTCGGGTGTTCCCTGAGCGGAGTTTCTCCCGCAAAAACAATCCTTACAACCCAGAATACTTTCTGACACGGAATTATTATTCTAAAGGTTAAAAAGGGTAAAGGTTTTCCCTTGCTCGAAAGCCAGTCGTATCCGACTCTAGGGTGCAGTGCTCATCTCTGTTTCAAAGCCGAAGAGCCAGCGCTGTCTGCTGCTGCAGAAGACGTTTCCGTGGTCATGTGGCAGGCATGACCAGACATTCTAGTGAGCCGTTTATTCTGTCCAGACGTGATGGCCCTAATAATCCGAATTGGGACCCGTCTGCGGGAATGGCGTTTCCCTCCCGGATCTGTAGGGCGCATCTCCGTCCCTCCGACATCGATTCGGATTCAGGGATGGCTAGGGGGGAAAGTGCCAACTTTCGGATCCGGATTTCGATTCGGATTGACTCGCGGGAGGCGCCAGGAGAGTCCCGTTTTTAGTTGCGGTGCATTTTCAAGCTGGCTTCGTTTTTGGTTGTTGCTTGTGGTTAGAAGGACTGCAGTGGCTCAAGTGGCTAAGATGCTGACTGGGAGGCGGAAGGTCAGCAGTTCGATTCCCGAGTACTGCAGGACGGAATGAGCGCCCGTCTTTGTCCCAGCTCCTGCCAACCTAGCAGTTTCGAAAGCAAGACATTGCAAGGAGATCAATAGGGACCACTTGGGTGGGAAGGCAAACCGCGTTCCGTGCGCTCCGGTGTCTACTCATGCCTGCCACCTGACCACGGAATGCAGAAGCAGACAACGCTGGCTGTTCGGCTTTGAAACAGAGATGAGCACTGAACCCTTGAGTCGGATACGACTGGCTTTCGAGCAAGGGGAAACCTTTACCTTTATGATTACTGCCTTTCTGAAATCTAACTAATAAATAAATAACTAATAAATTTCAAGTTCCCACCCTTGCATTGCCTTGAAATTTCATTTTATTTTATTTTTCTGAATTAGATCCTTCCCCTCTTAGGCTAGTTTTTTTTAAAAATCTGCTACACCAATTATTCTTGCCCGCAATGACAGTCGATCTGTGGTTCAACCAGACCCTCCCTTTCCACCCCCCTTAATAAAGAGAATTCACATAAACAGCAAATGAGCCACCCTCCAGGCGCGCATATATATATATATATATATATATATATATATATATATATATATATATATATATATATATATATATATATATATATATATATATATATATATATATATATATATATATATATATATATATATATATATATATATATATATATATATATATATATATATATATATATATATATATATATATATATATATATATATATATATATATATATATATATATATATATATTTTCCAAAAAGACCTCCAAAGAAGGCGAACAAACCGGATTCTCCGCCAAGCAACCCGCTTCGCCCGAGATTTCCTCCCCAGAAATATTCGACAAGAGTCTTGCGATTCGCAAAGGTATCGTCCCACCTTTCTTCCCCTCTTAAAGCTGCTTTTGCAAGGGGTGTTTTGGAGGCTCGTTAGATTTCCTGATCCATCATCATCATCATCATCATCATCATCATCATCATCATCATCATCATCATCATCATCATCATGCCTATTATTGATTGAATATTTCTGGTTTTAACTATTGTACACCAGAGTGGGAAAATATCCCAGATGGGTGGTTGAGAAATTAAATAAATAAATAAATGTGATGGTGATGGTGATGGTGATGGAGATACTGATGGTGATGGTGATGGTGATGGTGATGGTGATGCCTCTGAATCTCCTAACTCCAGTCTAGACAACTGTTTGGTGGTCTGTGTACTAGGAAGATGATAATTATTCATAAATATTTATGATTAATAATACTGTGTATTAATTAATTGATGTTTATGATTAAATCAATTACTTATGTATTCCCTCAACGCCCAATGGGGTAAAAGAGGAAACAAAGAAGAAGACTTGTATATTTAAGAACAGCAACAGCAGCAGCAGCAGCAACAACAACAACAACAACAACAATAATAACAATAATAACAATAATAACAATAATAATAATAATAATAATAATAAATAATGAAATTTTCTGTATGGATGTCCTTGCTTTAAATTCTCTACAGCAACGCAATGGCTGAGGAAGTGTCTAAGAGAGATTGCCCCAGAAAATTAACAGGCATGTGTATGTATTGTGAGGGGTCCGTTGAATTTTGGGAAAGAAAGGCTTAAAACATCAGGATAATTCAGATTAAAATAGGAAGTCCTTTATTTCCAAAAGATTAAAAGCAGTGCGAGAAGAGAGAATCTGAGAGATCATAAATACAGTAGTTATTAATTTAATACATATTTGCTGATATTTCAGTTGTAATTAGGATTATTGTTGATGGTTGTAAGTGCAACAGATCTGAATCACTATAGCAGTCGATGAGAAACAAATCCATTGGAAAAGCTTCATGGTTAGTTTTAGGCTAAACATCATCTTCCTCCTATTTAGAGTGGCCTCCTTAAATGAATGGGACTTAATCATCCCTCTTCCATTGACTTCAAATGTTCCCTCTATTTGGAAATAATATTGGGTTTGGCTTGTCAGAATTTAGGAGGGAACATTATATTTTTGGACAACAAAACCCTGGTGGTCATGTGGCAGGCATGACTAGACGCCAGAGTGCACAGAACGCTGTTTACCTTCCCACCGAAGTGGTCCCTATTTAGCTACTTGCTATTTCTTGCTTTCGAACTGCTAGGTATTGAGGAGCTGGGACAAAGCTCATTCTGTCCTGCAGTACTCGGGAATCCAGTCAGTGTCTTAGCCGCTTGAGCCACTGCAGTCCCTTTTATTTATTTATTTCAATTTTTATAACATCTATCTAATCTAATCCAAAACAATATAATGTAATGCAATATAATATGTAGATTTTGTATATACAGTGGAATCTCATGCAACAATTGCCCCATATAGCAACGAAATCGCATAACAATTAGGTTTCAAAAAAAAGTAGCATCCCACATAACAATTTTCCCTATGGGAAAAAAATCGTACAACAATTTTTAATGGGAAAAACCACTGAGCGGAAAAAAAATTGTTGTACGATGCATTCCATAGGAAAAACGCTATACGATGCATGCATCTTATAGCAATTGTTTCATACGAGTCCCGTGGAACAGATTAAAATAGTTGTATGAGGTACCACTGTAATATATAATTCTCTCTATATATTGATATAGATCCCATGTTAATTTAATTTAATTTAATAATTTAATTTGATTTATAGTCATATTTAAAACCAGAAATATTCAATCATTATGTTCTACCTGAGTGGGCGGCATATATAAACATGACATAATATAGATATATAAATATATCTTTTTTAAAAAAAAATCTTACAAATAAACAACATAAACAAATATAGAACACATAAAACAAATTGTAAGACAGATATAAACATATCGACATGTCTATACCTCTTTGTTTAGTCATATGATCTATTATATCTATATGACAGATCTATAGACAGATCTAAGCTTTAAACTACAATCTCTGTGTGTGTGTGTAAAATAGGTGTTGTCATTTAAAATATATATATATATATTCATGACAAATTATGATTTTTATGCTGCAGTGCATGTTGCTAGGCTATGGGTTTGCAAAGGATGTCCTTGGGCTCCCAGGTTTAGGCTTCATGGGGCATGGGGGGGAGGGCAAAGTGGTTTAATTTGGGTTTTGGAGCTGGGTGTAATCTCTCCCCTCCCTCTTGCCTTCCCTCCCTCCCTCTTTCTCTCTTTCCCTTGTGATTTTTCTTTTCTTCCTCTTCCCGCCCAATCTCATCCCAAAGGCGCCTTTTCTCTCCCTGGGTTTCCTCTTGACTGCCTGCCAGGAAGAGGTTAAAAAAAAACCACCACCACCAAACCGGGCATCCCCACTGTTGGGTACGTTGTAGGGGAGGGCAAGAGGCCGTTCTGCTCTTTCCAGGCCTGGCAGAAGGAAGAGAGGGAAGGAGGGAGGCCAAGATGTGCCCAAGGGGGTGTGCCTCTGTTTGTGCAAGGGGGCACCACCACCTGGCCATCAGCATCAGCATCCCAAGCAACCACCTCCTGAACCAGCCAGGTAGGGGAAACAAATGGGGGGGGGGATCGGGGCCACAGGGGAAGTAAGAGAAGGTAGAGGGATGGACCCAGATTTCAGGTGCCTGAAGACCCATCATCCTGTCCACCCCGTCTTATATTTGTTTATTTCTCTTCTATTTTTTCTCCCATGAACTCCTGGCAGCTTACATGCAGCACCTGCCTTCCTCCCTCCCCCACCTTGAGTCTCATGACGCTAGCCTTGCAAGGTGGGCCAGGTGAAGGGAGAAGGACTAGTCTAAAACCACCCCATGGGGGTGGGGGTGGAATTTAATGGTTATGGGAGGATTTGAACTTGGCTCTCGTCACTGCCAGTCAGACCCACCCATCGCCCTCCTGTCTTTGAAATGTGCCAAAGACCTTATCCAACTCTCGCTTATTCTTCCTTTGCTCCAACATCCATCTGTCTGTCTGTTCATCTGTCATCAATCGAATCCATCAACCGAGCATTTGATTTCTACTTTGGCGGTCAGACTATATGATCCACGAGATCCCTTTTCTTTCTTTCTTCTCTCACCCTCTCTCTTTTCTTTCTTTCTTTCCTTCCTTTCTTTTCCCCTCCCTCTCACCATTTTCTTCCTTCTTCTCTCTCACACCTTCTTTCACTCTCTCTTGCTTTCCTTCTTTCTTTCTTCTCTCACCCTCTCTTTCTTTCTTTCTTTCTTTCCTTCCTTTCTTTTTCCCTCCCTCTCTCACCATTTTCTTCCTTCTTCCTCCTTCTCTCTCACACCTTCTTTCACTCTCTCTTGCTTTCCTTCTTTCTTTCTTCTCTCACCCTCTCTTTTCTTTCTTTCTTTCCTTCCTTTCTTTTTCCCTCCCTCTCTCACCATTTTCTTTCTTTTCTCTCACACCTTCTTTCACTCTCTCTTGCTTTCCTTCTTTCTTTCTAATCTCACTCTCTCTTTTCTTTCTTTCTTTCCTTCCTTTCTTTTCCCTCCCTCTCTCACCATTTTCTTTCTTTCTTTTCTCTCACCTTCTTTCACTCTCTCTTGCTTTCCTTCTTTCTTCTCTCTCTCTCTCTTCTTTCTTTCCTTTCTTTTTCCCTCCCTCTCTCACCATTTTCTTTCTTTCTTTTCTCTCACACCTTCTTTCACTCTCTCTTGCTTTCCTTCTTTCTTTCTTCTCTCACTCTCTCTTTTCTTTCTTTCTTTCTTTCTTTCCTTCCTTTCTTTTCCCTCCCTCTCTCACCATTTTCTTTCTTTCTTTTCTCTCACACCTTCTTTCACTCTCTCTTGCTTTCCTTCTTTCTTCTCTCTCACTCTCTCTCTTTTCTTTCTTTCTTTCCTTTCTTTTTCCCTCCCTCTCTCACCATTTTCTTTCTTTCTTTTCTCTCACACCTTCTTTCACTCTCTCTTGCTTTCCTTCTTTCTTTCTTCTCTCACTCTCTCTCTTTTCTTTCTTTCCTTCCTTTCTTTTCCCCTCCCTCTCTCACCATTTTCTTCCTTCTTCTCTCTCACACCTTTTTTCACTCTCTCTTGCTTTCCTTCTCTCTCTCTCTTTTCTTTCTTTCTTTCCTTCCTTTCTTTTTCCCTCCCTCTCTCATCATTTTCTTCCTTCTTCTCTCTCACACCTTCTTTCACTCTCTCTTGCTTTCCTTCTCTCTCTCTCTTTTCTTTCTTTCTTTCCTTCCTTTCTTTTTCCCTCCCTCTCTCACCATTTTCTTCCTTCTCTCTCACACCTTCTTTCACTCTCTCTTGCTTTCCTTCTTTCTTTCTTCTCTCACCCTCTCTTTCTTTCTTTCTTTCTTTCCTTCCTTTCTTTTTCCCTCCCTCTCTCACCATTTTCTTCCTTCTTCCTCCTTCTCTCTCACACCTTCTTTCACTCTCTCTTGCTTTCCTTCTTTCTTCTTTCCCTCTTTCACCATCTCTCTCCCTCCCTCACATTTTTCTTTCTTCCTCCTTCCCTCTCTCACCCCCTATCTTTCTCCCTCCCTCCCTCCCTCTCTCACCCTTTTTCTTCCTTTCTTCCTCCTTCCCTCTCTCACCCCCTTTCTTTCTCCCTCCCTCCCTCTCTCACCCTTTTTCTTTCTTTCTTCCTTTCCCTCTGTCACCCCCTTTCTTTCTCCCTCCCTCCCTCTCTCACCCTTTTTCTTCCTTTCTCCCTCCCTCCCTCCCTCTCTCACCCTTTTTCTTCCTTTCTTCCTCCTTCCCTCTCTCACCCCTTTCTTTCTTTCTCCTTCCCTCCTTCTCTCACCCTTTTTTCTTTCTTCCTTCCTCCTTCCCTCTCTCACCCCCTTTCTTTCTTCCTCCTTCCCTCTCTCACCCCCTTTCTTTCTTCCTCCCTCCCTCTCTCACACTTTTTCTTCCTTTCTTCCTCCTTCTCTCTCTCACCCCCTTTCTTTCTTTCTTCCTCCTTCCCTCTCTCACCCCCTTTCTTTCTCCCACCCTCCCTCTCTCACCCTTTTTCTTCCTTTCTTCCTCCCTCCCTCTCTCACCCTCTTTCTTTCTTTCTTTCTCCCTCCCTCCTTCTCTCACCCTTTTTTCTTTCTTTCTTCCTCCTTCCCTCTCTCACCTCCTTTCTTTCTTTCTCCCTCCCTCCTTCTCTCACCCTTTTTTCTTTATTTCTTCCTCCTTCCCTCTCTCATCCCCCCTTTCTATTTCAAGGTCCCTCTCTAGCAGAAACCCAAAGCTATGACTTATCTAACGTGAGAATAAATCAGGCCTTGGATGGACAGACAGGGAGACAGATGGACAGATAGACAGATTGGTGGACAGTGGCTCCCTTTTCTGTTTGCTATCAGGAGGTAGAGAGCAACAGCGGATACACTTTAGCCTTGGAGCAATTTGCTTGGGAAAATTCTTTACCGTTAATGACCCTTCATGGTAGTGGGCCAGGATTACCTAAGAGAGCGCATTGCCCCAAGGTTGTCGACCCGTCCTATGAGGTCGGACCGTAGGGGCTCCCTGGTGGTCCCATCAGCTAGGGAGGCACGCCACACTGGGACCAGGAGGAGTACTTGGTTTTGACTGTATGGGGGATGGGTTTTTAACCAACGCTGTGAGTCGCCTTGCGTTGCCTAGGCAAGAAAGGCGGCCATATAAATCCAGAAATGAATGAATGAATGAATGAATGTTGGGCTATAACACACACACACTCTCTCTCTCTCTCTCTCTCTCTCTCTCTCTCACACACACACACACACACACACACACACACACACACACAAACACACAAACACACACACACACACACACACACACACACACACACACACACACAGAGGAATCTCTCTGCCCTCTCACCATCTTTCTATGGCTGTGATCAGTTGCTGTCCACCTGCCTATTTAGTACTGTATCTTCAACAACAGAAAGGAAGTTACAGGAAGCTACCTGGGATTGACTGACCTTGAGTCAAGATAGCCCTATGTTGTTGTTGTTGTTGTTGTTGTTGAGCTTTCTGGAGATTCTGGGAAGGCCCCAGCCTGGCCTGGGATCAGTCCTGCACATAGCTAAGTCCGCCTGGAGAGCAATGAATCCAAAAGCTCCAAAGAAACAGAACGAGCTTGTGCACAGGACCCTAAACTTTGATTTCTCCCCCCATTTCAGCTCGTGCCAGTTGGCAACCTGCAGGTGGGCACAAGAGGGGCTTCTCTATATCATCCCAGGTGGCCCCTCTTGGATGCCCCGTCTGTGTTTCTAAGGCACCCCACGGGGGAGGGGCATAGCTGTCAAGTATCCCTTATTGGCCAGGGAAAAACCCTTATTTTACCCTCTTTCCCGCCGTGATCCCTTATTAATTAGACTGCAATGCCCTAGTGCCACCATTGGAGGGCAGCACAAGATAAGCATAGCTGTCAAGTATCCCTTATTTGCCAGGAAATTTCCCTTATTTCCAAATCCAAAACTTGACAGGTATGGGGAGGGGGGGGCTTCAATTCCAAGAAGCCTAAGTCAGTCCGTGGGCTGATCAGTGCTTTGGGGCATTGACTTAGGCTTCTGGGAATTAGAGTCCAAAAACCAAAGGTTGGGAAACACTGACTTTAGACTTGCAGTGGTTCTCAATGTGGGGGCCAGGCCTCACAGGAGGACTTTAATTCCCTGAAGCCTAAGTCAGTGCTTTAGGAAAACGCCTTAGGCTTCTGTGAATTAAAGTCCCCCTGTGGTGTCTGGGCCCCACATTAGGAGCCACTGGCACAGCAACCGCCTTAGAAACACAGACGAAACATCCAAGAGGGGCCACCTGGGATGATATAGAGAAGCCCCTCTTGTGGCAAACTGCCACTAGCTGAGTCTCTAAATCAGGGATTCTCAACCTGTGGCCCAGATGCAGCCCACCGCACTACCTCTACCACACAAGGAAGTGACATGTGGTGGCGGAAGGGCAAAACGGCTGTCCAGTTCCCAAAGCTGTCTGAGGGAGCGTGACCTGGCCCCTTAAAAAAGCTTGAGAACTAATGCTCTCAATGCAAGACCAACATGCTCAAGTGGGAGCTACTGACTGATATCACACACCAATGTGGAGAGATACAGAATCCAGCTCATTTGCTGGTCGGCCAATTACTACCAGAAATGTGTACCAATGAGGATTTAAGTTTAGCCAATGACAAAGCATTCAAGAAACAAAATGGCCACTCCCATTGAAGCTGTTGGGACAAAATGGCTACTCCCCCATCGTGCAGGCAGGGCAAAATGGCTGTCTGCCCCCCGAAGCTGACTGAGAGAGCGTGACCAGACTCCCGGCTTGAAAAGTTGGGAACCGGTGCTCTAACCGATATATCACACTAAAAAAAAAGAGGAATAAAAAGAACATTTAAGAACAATGTATGTGACACCATAAGCATCCATTATGGGCTCAAATGATGGTCCCTAAAGTTTCAGGGAAAGCAATGTTGCTGATCTGGCAATTTGGAAGCAACAACATCTAGCTTAGAAATCTGGGATGCGTAGTCCATCCCATAACCTTTTTAAAACTGGATTGCAACTCCATATCTGTCAAGTATCCCGGATTGGCCAGGAAATCCCATATTTTGGTGCGCGTTCCTCCCCTTTCCCAGCACCATCCCGTATTTAGAACAGCGGGGAAAGGGGTTACTGTGCACTCACACATGCGCAGAACCCATCTGCGCATGCGCAAACATGTTCTGCGTATGTGCAAAGGAATTTTTGCTGTGCATGCGCACCCAAGCCAGAGCAGTTCCCATATTTTCCGGAGCGGCGCTTGACGGGTATGTACAACTCGCATCATGCCATCAGGAAAGCCAAAGGTAAAGAAACTGTAGGAGCCAAAGTCTGAATACCCTAAAGGCTATAATCCTATTGGCAATTTATAAAAGTGGATGTTGAATACAGCAATTTGAAAGCAAAAAAATTTTGTTGTTCAGTTGCACGGTCAAGTCCGACCCTTTGCAACCCATGCACCACAGCACGCCAGGCTTCTCTGTCATCTGCCAACCTCCCTAGACTGCCCAGATCTACGCCCACCACATCAATAATACCATCTAGCCACCTCCTCCTCTGCCACCCCCTTCTCCTTTTGCCTTCCATCTTTCCCAGCATCAGGGCCTTCTCCAGTGAGTCCTTTCTTCTCATTTGGTGGCCAAAGTACTTGAGCTTGAGTAAGGTTCTTGTGATTTTATTGTTGTACAGTAGACCTGGTTCCCCAAGTAGCTACCTGGTTCCCCAAGTAGCGTCGCTGTAGGGGAAACGTCATTGTGCGGTTTTCAATGGCAGCTGTGCCATCTAGCGTCAAAAAGCTGTCATCATCCACACAACGACGTTAAAAAATGTCGTTAATCCACACAATGACGGTTTTTCGTCATTGTGCGGATAGCATAGCTGTCAAGTATCCCTTATTGGCTGGGAAAACCCCTTATTTTACCCTCTTTCCTGCCGTCATCCCATATTAATTAGACTGCAATGCCCTATTGCCGCCATTGGAGGGCAGCACAGGATAAGCATCGCTGTCAAGTATCCCGTATTTGCCAGGAAATTTCCCTTATTTCCAAATCCAAAACTTGACAGGTATGGCGGATAGTCACGTGGCGAGTGACGACGCGTCGGTAAGCGGAAATGATGCTTTTCGAACGCGTCCTTAATCGAGGCTCCACTGTATGTTGTTTTTATATTCGTGAGCCACCCGGAGTCGACAAGGCTAGAGGGCGGCAATATAAATTTAATGAAAGAAATACCTATTCAGCTTTATCCATGTTTATATTGTGGTCTAGTTTAATTTTGTTGACACCCCCCCCACACACACACACACACACATACTTTAAGAAATAATCCAAAATAATAATGCATCAATTAGACACACCCTGTGCAACTGTAACCTGCTCGCAAGATGTTCTCAGGCCAGGAAGCAGCTGGGGAATCAATTCCCCTTTCTGCCTTTGCCAGTTGTGCGGGATTTTAATTGTTTGCCTGCTGTTCGTGGCAGTTAGAAAAGCCCCAAAGAGTAACTCTCATGGAGGTTGTGGCAAGGAGGTGAGACCTTCCTTATTAACTGGGCAGCTACAGGTAAGATTGGAGGTACCGTCACTCACCTAAGATTCCCCTCTGTTAACTGACTTAGCCTTTGAAAGCTTATTTGGCTTGTTTCCGAAAGCTGAGCTCTGATTTCTAGGAGCAAGCATCAGAGGAACGCACTCTGCACATGGTTAGAGGGAATCTCTGCAATTCTTCCCCTTTCCTTTCTCTCTCCAAAGCTTACAAAGTATTGATTATATCAGGGGTGGCCAAACCTTTTGGGCCGTGGGTTGGTCTCGTGGTTCAGTGGGGTGGTCACTATGGCCTGCAGGCTGCGTTTTACTTCCACTTCCGGGAGCAACGAGGGCTTTGTGGGGCGGATGAATTGGTGTCGGGGGCCGGAGCCGGCCCTCGGGCCATAGTTTTGCACCCCTGGATTATATGCTCATCCCTACAATAGGTAAAGGTAAAGGTTTCCCTTGCTTGAAAGCCAGGCGTATCCAACTCTAGGGTTCAGTGCTCATCTCTGTTGGTGCTCAAATCCATTGGAAAAGCATCATAGTTAATTTTAAGCTAAATATCATCTTCCTCCTATTTAGAGTGGCCTCCTTAAATGAACGGGACTTAATCATCCCTCTTCCATTGACTTCAAATGTTTCCTCTATTTGGGAATAATATTGGGTTTAGCTTGTCAGAATTTGGGAGGGAACATTATGTTTTTGGACGACAAAACCCTGGTGGTCATGTGGCAGGCATGACTAGACACCAGAGTGCACAGAACGCTCTTTACCTTCCCACCGAAGTGGTCCCTATTTAGCTACTTGCAATTTCTTGCTTTCGAACTGCTAGGTTGGCAGGAGGCTGGGACGGAGACGGGAGCTCATTTCCGTCGGTAGGTTAAATAGCTAAAGCCAAATGGCTGTAAGCTAATCTGAAATGATTATGTTTTGTCTCTGAAATGTTAAACCAAGGAGTACTGCTTTTAAGGAAAGATTTGGTCGTGTTAATGCGTCCAAAGAATGTCGAGGTGCATAAAAGTACATTAAAAGGGGAGAGAATCAGTACCACACTTAATGGCATGCCATAGACACCATCCGATAATTACCCTCCAATTTTCTCACCCTTCGACTCATTCCCTAAAGTCCAGAAATGTCAACAAGACTCTTTGTAATTATCGGAGTCCTCAATGATATTTCTCTGGATTATTTTTTTTGTACATGAATCATGTTCAGACTTGCAACCCCGTTCTTAATTTGTGATCATGAGCAGAATCTGAACTAATGGTGGGTGGTAATGAGAGAAAACCAGTAACAATGGTTATGCACTTTCATTTTACTTTCAGGAAAGACTGTAAATGATAGGCACGTTGTTGGTAAACAAGTCACTAATTGGATTAAAAAAGGGAAATATAGTTATGAATCTGCTTTCACGAAGGACCGCATCCCTTGCTGAAGGTTCAGGATTATTTATATTTATTTATTGATATCCTGCTCATCTGGGATATTTTCCCACTCTGACAACCCAGCTGTGGCTGTGGAACTATTAAACAAATTTAATACATTTTAAAATCCAGAATATAGTCGAAGAAAATGTTTATGTATTTAAGTAACATTAATGTTATAAAATCCATTGTCTAAATCATAGAGGATGCTCTATATTCAAATATGATCATATGTCAGAAACATAACTATTTTTCTATATAAATATATTTATAAATATATAAATATAGCATATACTACATGGGCCTTAAACAAATTATGAGAATGTGGTAGATCTGCTTATAATGGGACTTACTACTACTAGTACCACTACTAAACTCCCAGTTCTCCAATTTACCAAGACATTCTAAAACCAGTTAATTCTAAATCCAGTTAATCTGTAAAGCTAACCAGTTCATTCACGTATGCTCCTGGGTTTGCATTCACTGAGGAATCCATCTAAATGTATTCAGGGGTGCTTCTGTAGTAATAGTAGCATACCTGTCATCCGCGGCTCTGGACAATCCGGGACCTGCGCAGAGCGGTTCTGCGCAGGTCGCTTTTTACGCGTGCGTAAAAGCCTTCTACGCATGCGTAAAAGCGACTTGCGCAGAACCGTTCTGCGCAGCTCGCTTCTACGAATGCGTAGAAGGCTTTTACGCATGCGTAGAAGGCTTCTACGATCCCCTTCTGCACAGAAGCCTTCTATGCATGCATAGAAGG
Organism: Bradypodion pumilum; assembly: GCA_035047305.1. NCBI lineage: Eukaryota > Metazoa > Chordata > Lepidosauria > Squamata > Chamaeleonidae > Bradypodion > Bradypodion pumilum. The sequence goes on along the minus strand of JAWDJD010000016.1, from coordinate 7,567,007 downwards.
GTTCTACGCAAGCGTAGAAGGGTTCTACGCATGTGTAAAAGCCTTCTACGCATGCGTAGAAGTAAGCTGCGCAGAAGGGATGCGCAGTAACGCCTTTTCCCCCGCTGCCAAATTCTGGGGTTTCGGCAGCTCCGGGCAGGAAATGGTGAAAATCGGCGCCGAAAAATGGGAAATCTCGGCCAATCCAGGAAGGTTGACAGGTATGAGTAATAGTAATAGTAGTAGTAGTAGTAGTGGTAGTGGTAGTAGTAGTAGTAGAAGAAGAAGAAGAAGTGAAAATAACTATGAGATCAAAACAAAAATATGTGAAGTAACTCTTTTGTTAGATCACTAACTTGCAATGCTAGCTTGAGAGTCCTCAACTTTTCTTCTAGCCTTTATGATTGTCCTTTGTCATCAAAGTGGTTCCATCTTTTGGTGACCCTACCATTTTTGCCGCACAAGTGGCCAAGCAGAGATTCGAACCCAGGCTTGAAGGCTTGGAGGGAGGGGTTATTTGGCACACTTTCTGTGGAAGAGTGTTACTTAAGGAAGGGAGCCACTACCGAGAAGGATCAATTCCTTCCTACCTTATCTACAAGAAGTTGGTACATGCTTGAAGTAGTGATCTTGAATCACGAAAGTTCACACAATGTTTGATTTTTTTAAAGTGATCCTATAGAGCAGGGATTCTCAACCTTTTGAGCCGTGGGCTGAGTTACGCTACCTTGGACAGTTGAGTGGGCCAGATTCAAAATGCTGCTGTAAACGTATCCGCAGTTGCCATAAATGCGTTTACGGCAACCATAATGTGTAAAAACACATTTATGACAACCGCGGATGCGTTTATGGCTGTTTCTGCCACTTCCGCTGCCAGCGGTAGCAGGGGGAGCAAGGGTGGCGGGCCACATGAAATGGTGCCATGGGCTGGGTCCGGCCTGCGGGTGGTAGGCTGAGAAACCCTGCTATAAAGGCATCGCCTCCCTCCTGCGTTTATTTTGTGTATGGATCACAGGGCTGCCTTTGTTTGTTTATGGAACAATTCCTACGTGTTGCTCTTCTTAGCCTCTCTGGATGTCGGATATTCTGTCCCTACACCATGCCGGGTCTCTCTTCTTTTGGGTTGATCTGGTCTAGAACTGAGCGGAAAGCGGCCGAAGCAAAAGATTGCAAAAATCTAGCCAAGCGCTGCCCACAGTGCATGAAGGCGATTTGTCTGCAATAAATTCTAGATGCAGGATTAAACCGGAGCCACTTTATTTACAACAGTAGTTCCCAACCTTTTTTTGGCCATGACCCACCATACCTGTCAAGTTTTGGATTTGGAAATAAGGGAAATTTCCTGGCAAATAAGGGATACTTGACAGCTATGCTTATCCTGTGCTGCCCTCCAATGGTGGCAATAGGGCATTGCAGTCTAATTAATAAGGGATGACGGCGGGAAAGAGGGTAAAATAAGGGTTTTCCTGGCCAATACGGGATACTTGACAGCTATGCTTATCCTTTGCTGCCCTCCAATGGCGACAATAGGGCTTTGCAGTCTAATTAATAAGGGATGACAGCGGGAAAGAGGGTAAAATAAGGGGTTTTACCGGCCAATAAGGGATACTTGACAGCTATGTGCCCCACCTAAGCATCTCTAAAATCCTGATGCCACCTCCCGGTGACGTATTATTCTTGTTGTTAAAAAATTGTATTCCTATTCACGTGGAGAAAGCCTTAAAGGCCATGAATTTGATCTAAATGAGGGGTTCTCAACCTTTTTAAAGCCAGGGGCCGGATCGCACCCCCTCAGACTTGGTGGGCCAGACTGGGGTCCTTCCACTATGCTGCCGCTGCTTCCCTGCTTACCAGCCTGCTGGGGGTGAAGGAGGGGTCCTGCCTGTCTTTGCTCACGTTCTGCCAGAGTGGCACCCAGGAAAGATGTGTGTGGCTGCATGCACCGGCCGCTTTCGCCGCCATCCTTGTCCCCTCCGCCTGGCTTGGCATGTTCCTAATGCCACTCCGTAGCAGGGTGGATGCCGTAAGCCTTCTTACAACATCCATCCTGCAATGGAGCACAGTTAGGGACACGCCAAGGAGGGGGAAAGGATGGTGGCGGCGGGAGTGAGGGTGCAGGCAAGATGGAATGGTACCATGGGCCGGATGTGGCCTATGTGCTGTAGGTTGAGAATCCCTGGTCTAAACAATCTCAAATTTTCCCACATCGGGAACCACAGATTTACAAGCAGGGCAGGTTATTCCCTCCTGAGAATCTCTTTCAAGGCAGTTGGAGGAGATCTCAGCGGGAAAACTTGGCAGGCAGAAGATTTCCCCCCAGGTGAGGCCGTAGGCCAGCCAGTTTCAAACCAGAGGGACTGGCGTCGTTAAAGAATTAATCTGTTCTTCGAGGCAAGCACGGCAGAGAAAGGAAGCCCTGCCTGCCACGCTTGGTATTCCAGGAAGGAGTGTGCATAGGGTGTATTTTCTCCTCCGCATAGCTTTGAACAGTTCCAGTGGCATCACCTTGGAGACCGAGACGCTTCTGGGTTGTTGGTTGTATCGTATGGAAATCTCAGCCCTTTTCGGCCTCTTTCCGAGGGAGGGGTGGGGCCCCAGTCACCAGGGGGGTCTGGTCAGGTAAGTTGTGTTTTCTCCCTCTCCCCTCCCCAGATCACCTGGAGTTTTAAGGAGAACGTCTAGCTGGGACGCAGTTGCGATTGTGACAGTTGCGTAGACAACTTTACTAGTCAGTCTGGTGGAAGAGCTGAAAACTGGGGAGGAGGGGGGGGACTTCAGATCGCCAGAGTAACCCATTGGCATGAACTGATTTTAAGGTAGCATTGTTAAACACTGGTGGAAACAGAAGTGCATGGCAAAGAGATTTCATGGCTATGTTGTCGCCACTGCCGCCGCTGCCACCACTGCCGCCGCCGCCGCTGCTGCCGCCGCCGCCACTGCCGCCGCTGCCGCCGCTGCCATTATACCATAGTTGATTCTGAATATTGGCTATGATCATGGCAATCAGCCATGAAGATTGTCCTTGGAATATAATGCAGTATCCCTCTATCTACGTTCTGCATTGCCGCATGACACCCATAGTACCACTGATCCAGTCACCTTCTGGTCTTGAGCCCTTTTGGCACACAAAGTCCTCCTTAGCCCCAGGCCAGGATGGATGAAGCTGCTGCCCTCCATCAAGATGGATTCAAGTGGGATTTAACCAACTTGGATCCATCAACCTTCCCAGTGGATCTGGCCACCCAAGGCCACCCAAGGCCTTTAGTCCTCAGTGTTGTCAGGTTAGTTAACCACCACTTGATGATTGGCACTGAGTTGCTGGCAGTACGGTCTACTCTACTCTAGTACCATAGCAGGATAATTAGGCCAGGCTTGTTCTGGCGAAATATACAGAGGAAACTGAATGGGTCACATGATGCGTTTCATGATTGGGACACAACTCCTGCTCAGTTGCTTTTGGGACTATGAAGCCCAGGATCCCCTAGGCGGCACAGCCAATGGACATGGGGCGTGGAGTTTCCAAGCACATAGTTCTGGGTCATTCATTCCAACGGCCAGGATTTTAAACCACATGCTCAGCATTGTGAGCATTGTGTGCACATTGATTTAAAAGGAAGCTTCTCTGTGTGGAACAAAGTTATTCTTCTTAAGTCTGTGGTTTTGGAAACGAAACCTGCTTGAACTCGTGTGTTGATAGGGTTCGATCCAGCAACTTCCATGGGAAGCTGACAAGATGAACTATTGTGATGAGTACCCATGCTGCAAAATTTACTGCTGCAGTACCCATCTGGGCTTAACCGGATAGTGACCCAGGAGGGTGCCTGGGGGGTTTCAGGTTGGCAAAAATCTGGCTGGGTATAAGTTGTCCCCCACTTTTCGCATTAGCGTTCCGTGTCTAGTCATGCCTGCCACATGACCACGGAAACGTCTGCAGAAGCAGACAGCGCTGGCTCTTCGGCTTAGAAACAGAGATGAGCACTGCACCCTAGATTCGGATACGACTGGCTTTCAAGCAAGGGAAACCTTTACCTTTACCTTTACAGCAAGAAGAGTTCATTACAGCATGCAAGGAATTTCCTCCAGGCAGCCAATTTGAGACATTGCATCTGAGCCACAAACAGATCAGGGGTTCTCAACCTGGATCCAGCCTTTGGCACCATTCCACATAGCCCACTGCCCCCGCCAGCGGCAGATGTGGCAGAAACAGCCACACCTGCATTTATGGCTGTCATAAACACATTTACCACAAATGTAAACGCACCCGCACCTGTCGCAAACACATTTACGACCCAGCTGTCGCAAACACATTTATGACACCTGCGGATGCATTTAACTGCAGTGTTTATGTCTGGGGAACCACCAGGTCAGGACTCTGAAGCATGACTTTTTAAAAACTTACTGGTTTGTTTCTTTGGTCTTTTTTTGATATCTTTTAATTTGCAGTTTTACAGTCGTAACACTATGATACAACGATTTGTCTTATAACATCATGCTCATCTTGAGACCTTTTGTGGATAAATTGTAGATATACATTTTTGCGTACATGAAAAGGAGCAGCAAGATAGCATAAAATCAAATTAATAATAATTATAAATAATTGAAACTGACCAGTTATAACTTTCTGTACTCTGTACAATTCCAGAACTATTTAGGAGTATTTATGGAACATCATACACAGAAACAGAAGAAACAGAAGAAAATAGATGTTTGTTTGCTTACATCGAGGTGCCCAAACTTTTGGGGCCGTGGGTCGGTCACGTGGTTCAGGGGCCAGGTCACTACGGCCCACAGGCCGGATCGGGCCCAAACACCAATTCATTTAGGCCCTTGTCACTCCCGGAAGTGGAAGTAAAAAGTATCCATTGCAGGCCGGATGAATTGGCGGTAGGGGCCGGATCCGGCCCATGGGCCGTAGTTTGGGCGCCTCAGATTTACATGATGTTTTTTTCCCTATAGGGGACCCAAGTTAGATTTGCAACAATCAAAGTTGTACAATACAAATGGATTTAAAAATACTGTACAGAAACTATATTAGATCAAAAAGCAATGAACATTAGCTAGTGTTAACACCAAGGTTAAAAACATTTAAAGATCTCTGAATATAAGAAATGTAGCATATTTTGCATTCAGGGCTACGCCAGAACTAAATTATGCCTTTTTCTTCTCTCCAAATCCCTCCTTTTAGGGCCACTTACCCTTCCTCCAATTCTCCTGCTGTGAAGATGGCCCAATCTTCTGCGGCGGATGAGGGCACAACGTTTGAGCATCTCTGGAGCACCTTGTAAGTGCATCTATGTCACACAGGGGTTCCCAGCCTTTTTACGCCGCGGGCCTGACCACACCTCCCAGACAGCTTGGCGGGCTGGACCATGCCACCCTGGAAGTGAAAGTAATTAAAGAAAGTAACTCATCCAAGTTCCAAAGGAGGAGTCCACTACATTTTTTGACTGATATTTCTTAACATCAATCTATTGCTGCAGTTACTTGTGATGTAATGCGAAGTATTTGAGGGTGGTTTGGTCTTGAATGGACAATTAAGAGCCATTAACCTGACATAAGACCTGCTCCTCGATACAGTCATAAGAACATAAGAACAGCCTTGCTGGAACAGGCTACAGCCCATCCAGTCCAGCATTCTGTCTCACACAGTGGCTCACCATTTCCTTCAGGGTATTCCCAAGCAGATGCCTTCACCTGCTTAGGATTCCCTGGAAATGGCATTGAGAGATATCCTGCCTATCTCTCCAACCCGGAGGTTGTCCTTAAGTATCCATAATTATAGCCATTGATCCCCTTGTCCTCCGTGAACTTGTCTAATCCTTTCTTGAAGCTGTCAAGACTGACAGCTGTCACCACTTCTTCTGGCAGGGAGTTCCATAGACCAGTAATCCTCTGGGTGAAAAGGTACTTTCTCTTATTTGTTTGAGAACTAGTACCCAAAAGTTTCATCGAGTGTCCCCTAGTTCTAGTGTTGTGCGATAGGGAAAACAGTTTTTCCTTATCTACTTTGTCCACACCGTGCATGATTTTATAAACTTCAATCAGGTCACCTCTTAGACACCGTCGTTCAAGAGTGAAGAGGCCCAACCGTTGCAGCCTCAGATGGTAAGGAAGGTGTTCCAGTCCCCTAATCATTCTGGTTGCCCTCCTCTGTACTTTCTCCAACTCCATAATATCCTTCTGGACGTATGGCGACCAGAACTGTACACAGTATTCCAGATGGGGCCTCACCATAGATTTATAAAGAGGCAAAATGACACTTGCTGACTTATTTTCTATACCCTTCCTAATGATCCCTAGCATTGAGTTTGCTTTTTTCACTGCTGAGGCACACTGGGTTGACATCTTCATTGAGCTGTCCACCAGGACACCAAGGTCCCTTTCCTGGTTTGTCGCAGAGAGTTCAGACCCCATCAGTTTATAAATGTAATTGGGGTTCTTTGCCCCAACATGCATCACTCTGCACTTACTAATGTTGAAACTCATTTGCCACTGTTTTGCCCACTCCCCCAGTGTCAAGAGATCCCTCTGGAGCTCCTCACAATCTCTCACAGTTTTCACTACCCTGTATAATTTAGTGTCATCAGCAAATTTGGCTACCTTGCTTTTTACTCCTACCTCTAGATCATTTATGAAGAGGTTGAAAAGCAGGGGTCCCAGTACTGAACCTTGGGGGACCCCACTCTTTACTTCCCTCCACTTGGAGAAGTATCCATTTAGTGCTACCCTCTGTTTCCTGTCCCTTAGCCAGTTGCTGATCCAGGACAAGACCTGTCCCTTTATTCCATGACTGGTAAGTTTATTCAAGAGCCTTTGGTGTGGGACCTTGTCAAAAGCCTTCTGAAAGTCCAGATAAACAATGTCAACTGGATCCCCCTTATCCACATGCTTGTTGACACTCTCAAAAAATTCCAACAGATTAGTGAGGCATGATTTGCCCTTGCAAAAGCCATGTTGGCTCTCCTTTAGCAGCGCCTTCTCTTCTATGTGCCTATTAATTCTATCTTTTAGGATGGTTTCCATCACTTTACCTGGGACACATGTCAAACTGACAGGTCGGTAATATTCCTGGATCACCCCTGGATCCTTTTTTGAAAATTGGTGTTACATTCGCTACCTTCCAGTCATCAGGCACAAAGCCTGATTTGAGGGAAAGATTATATATTTTGGCTAGGAGATCAGCAATTTCATCTTTAAGTTCCCTGAGAACTCGTGGATGGATGCCATCTGGTCCTGGTGATTTGTTAGTGTTTAGTTTAACAAGACATGCAAGGACCTCCTCCCTGGTTATTTCTATCTGGCTTAATTCTTCGCTTTCCCTCCCTACGAAGATAGGCTCTGTTTTGGGCATGTGGCCTCTGTCTTCTTCAGTGAATACTGAAGCAAAGAATTCATTGAGTCTCTCTGCAATCTCTGTTTCCTCTTTAATAACCCCTTGCCTTCCATTGTCATCTAATGGTCCAATGGCCTTCCTAGTTGGGTTCTTACTTCTAATGTACTTAAAGAAGTCTTTGTTATTTCTCTGAGTTTTTTTAGCTATACGCTCCTCAAAGTCTTGCTTTGCTTTCCTGATTGTTGCCTTGCATTTGTTCTGCCAGAATTTATGTTTCTGCCTGCTGTCCTCATTCAGACAAGCCTTCCATCTTCTAAATGAGCTTTTCTTGCTCTTGATCACTTCCCGAACAGCTCCTGTAAGCCACATCGGAGTCCTCTTGGACCTGGCAGTGCCCTTTTTCCTTTTGGGTATGCATTCCAATTGGGCCTCTGTTATTGTTTTTGTAAACAGCCTCCATGCCTCTTGGAGTGTTTGGACTCTCTCAATTTTCCCTTTCAGCTTCTTTTTTACTAGTTTCCTCAACTTTGGGAAATTTCCTTTTTGAAAATTTAAGGTCTCTGTGTTAGATTTTATCAGTGGCTTGCAGTCTATGATCAAGTTAAACATAATTGAGTTGTGGTCACTGTTCCCTATTGGATCAGTCACATTAACATTTTGCACCAGATCCTGAGTATTACTCAGGATCAAGTCAAGGATTCTTGTACCTCTAGTTGGGTCTTCAACCATCTGTCCCAGGGAACAATCATTTAGCATATCTAGGAACTTTATCTCTTTATCATGTGCTGAACATCAGTTCACCCAGTCTATGTGAGGGTAATTGAAGTCCCCCATTATAACCAGGCTTCCCTTCTTGGGTCAATTCGACTGCCTGCAATTTTAGAGTATCCCTGCATTCCCACTCTTTCCCATTTCTGTGAGACATATTGCATACCTGTCAAGTTTTGGATTTGGAAATAAGGGAAATTTCCTGGCAAATACGGGATACTTGACAGCTATGCTTATCCTGTGCTGCCCTCCAATGGTGGCAATAGGGCATTGCAGCCTAATTAATAAGGGATGACGGCGGGAAAGAGGGTAAAATAAGGGGTTTTCCCGGCCAATACGGGATACTTGACAGCTATGCTTATCCTGTGCTGCCCTCCAATGGTGGCAATAGGGCATTGCAGCCTAATTAATAAGGGATGACAGCAGGAAAGAGGGTAAAATAAGGGGTTTTCCCGGCCAATAAGGGATACTTGACAGCTATGGTATTGCCATTCTGTTCAGCTTACTTGAAGAAATCATGTATAATTTGGGAGCTGCAATCTGAATTAGCATATGCAACTGAAAGCAAATTGGGGGTCCTCTAGCTAGGTAGCTTTAGATCAGTTGTTCCCAATGTGGGCCTCAGGAACTTCAATTCCCAGAAGCCTAAGTCAGTACATTGGCCAATCAGTGCTTTGGAGAATTGACTTAGGCTTCTGGGAATTGAAGTCCAAGAACCAAAGATTGGGATAGATCCTCCAAAGTAGTCTTCTCCTTCCGGGCAGAAATAAGTTGAGATGACAAAAGGGAATGAAGCTCAGGCTGGGATGACCAAAGGTTGGGTTGGACCATACCTGTTAAGTTTTGGGAAATTTCTGTCAAACCCCTGTATTTTACATTATTTCCCATCATCATCCTGTATTAGTTAGACTGCAATTAGACTGGAGTTAGACTGGAGGCCAGCACAGGATAAGCATAGCTGTCCAGTTTCCCATTTTGGCCGGGAAATTTCCCTTATTTGACAGAAATTTCCTGAAACTTGACAGGTATGGGTTGGACATAAAGGGTGCCAGATTTGCTAACTCCATGTTGTCTTCTTTCTATAGGGAACCCGACAGCACTTACTTTGATCTGCCCCAGTCGAGGCACATAGGGGCCAGTGAAGCCTCCAGCCACAGAGAAGTCACGATGGATGTCTTCCAGATGAGAAGCATGAACGACTCCGTAATGGTAAGTGACAAGCAAGCCGCATGAGAAATCAGTCCTATCCTTGGGCAAAGTGAAGCATGTGTTCTATGTACCCGATGCTTAGGGACAATAACATCAACTCCTTCATTCTGTCAGAGCAGTGAAGGTTGGCTCCAATGCCAATGAAGGGGTGAATCCACACCAGCCTTGTGCCTGAACTTTCTTAAGGAGTCGTCCAAGGTGTGGAACTTAGGTTGACGATTCAGTACCACGGACAGTTCTGGAAAATTCAACTCAAAACCCAAAGCAGATTTACCACCCAACTGACCTTGGCGCCATTAGATTCTTGCTTTGGAGCCTCTGGTTGTTGAAGAGCTCTGTGTTGTCTCATTAGCGGTATCCTGTACCTTCTGAATTGTTTCACAGGATTACTTTCCCAATGCTTGCTAACAGGCACATAGGTCTTCAAGTTAGTGTGCTGAGTTTGTCCTCGGGGGTTGGTTCACAAGAAACCTGCTCTGGTTCGCTAAATTCTGTTTTTTTGTTTTTTTAAGAGCCCTGGTGGTTCAGGGGTTAAATGACTGTACTGCATCCAGAAGGTTGTGAGTTTGATCCTGACCAGGGCTCAGGGTTGACTCAACCTTCTAAGATCGATAAAATGAGTACCGTGGGTTGGCTTGTCTAGGTTTTAGAACTTTTAAAGAACTTTTAAAGACATTTTTTACTTGATGGGTTTTCTTTTTAACGTTTTAGATGTTTTTGTAGAGTTTTATTGTCAATGTGTGAGCCGCCCAGAGTTGCCTCGGCGAGGGGGCGGCAATAAAATATGATAAACAAACAAACAAACAAACAAACAAACAAATGCCCAGCATGTTGGGGGCAAAATGCTAATTAGCTTGTGAATCACCCAGACGGAATGGAAGTGTGATTATTTTTGCTGTGATCGATTGCTGATCATTAAAGGTCAGGAAAGCTTCCTTAATTTTTCTTCATTTGTCTCAGCCACAAACTGGTTAGTTGTGGGAAACTTCATGCCTTCTTTAAGCTATTGACCAATTTTATTTTATTTTTTAAAAAAGGAGGAACAATTTAGAGGACTATATGCACTGTGGTCCAGAAACGTCTGGAAAGATCGTTGTGTTAGGAATGTTATAAGGAATGTTGTAGCTTCTCAAAACTTCATGTCTTAGAATTGGTGTCCTTTGGGAGACTGTAGCCCACATCATCAGATACAGCTGAAAAAGTGGACTGTAGTCACCACAAAATAACTCTTCTTAGTCCTTAAGTATGATATCCAAGTCTAGCAAGGTTATCCTGCTATGGTCATAAATTAGACCCTACTAGACCCAACGCCAAGCGTCAGATGGAAGACAGATGGAAGGCCACTGCATTATATTCTCAGGATAGTCTTCATGGCTGATCACCATGATGATCACTTATATTTGGATTCGGATACGGCAGGAGAAGAAGAATATGGGAGTTTTCCAGATATGAGTGTTCCCCATGCTCTGAGAAACACTTCTCCATTTCTAAATGTTGTCCAGAAATATTCTCAAATACAGAAGCAGCCACTGTTTGAAACGTGTAGAAGTGAATTTCTTGATTTAGCTTGTAGTTGGCTATAGTAATAGTAAAGGTAAAGGTTTCCCTAGCTCGAAAGCCAGTCGTATCTGACTCTAGGGTGCAGTGCTCATCTCTGTTTCAAAGCTGAAGAGCCAGCGCTGTCTGCTACTGCAGACGTTTCTGTGGTCATGTGGCAGGCATGACTAGACACCGAAGCGCACGGAACGCTGTTTCCTTCCCACCGAAGTGGTCTCTATTGATCTACTTGCAATGTCTTGCTTTTGAACTGCTAGGTTGGCAGGAGCTGGGACAAAAACAGGAGCTCATTCTGTCCTGCAGTACTCGGGAATTGAACTGCTGACCTTCCGCCTCCCAGTCAGCGACTTAGGCACTTGAGCCACTGCAGTCCCTGGATATAGTAATACAGTAACTGAATTTGGAGACATATCAAGAGTTAGAATAGGGGTGCCCAAACTTTTTGGGCTGCGGGTCGGTCCCATGGTTCAGCAGGCCGGACACATGGTTCCTCCCATCGGAAGTGGAAGTAAAACACGCCTTGCAATCTGTTTTGCAATAGGATGAGAAAGATTTTAAGCAGCCAGTTTCTCTACATAAACTAGGGGTGCCCAAACAACGGTCCGTGGGCCAGATCCAGCCCCTGACACCAATTCATCCAGCCGTATGGGTGTGTTCTACTTCTGCTTCTGGGAGCGACGAGGGTGGCGTGGGCTGGATGAATTGGTGTTGGGGGGCTGGATCCGTCCCACGACCCGTAGTTTGGGCACCCCTGGGTTAGAAGGTCCAGATGATGTCAGGCTTTGAAGAAAGACCACAAGAAAGATGTTCCATACCTTTTAATTTCTCAAACAAATAAGGACAATAACTTTATACTTTCAGACATCAGAGAGATAATTCTGTTTTGCTTGCCCTGACAAGCAAACCATTAAAAATTCTACTGTTTAACCTGCAGTAGGTGGAGCACGTCAACAGCTTTAAAGCAAATGCTTTCTGATATGAATCTGAGGTTCGTAAGATATCTACACGAGAGAAAAAGCTTTTTCAGGGCGTCTGGACCTACCTATGGAACTTTCCTTTCTGCTACTTTGGTGTTGTTCTCATGTGCCGTCAAGTCACCTTCAACTTCTGTCGGTGCTATGAATGAGTGACTTTCAAAATACGCTATTTAGCCCTTGCAAACTCAGATCTGTGGCTTCCTTCAGTGAGTCAATCTATCTCACATCTTGGATTCCTCTTTTCCTGCTGTCTTGCTAGGACTAATTTTTTTGCCTCCCCCGTCCCCTTTCTGGTGCATTTAAACACATTTTTGCTTTAATTCCTTTGATGCTGCTGATGGGTTGGCTGTTTTTATTTTCTGACCATTTATATCATGTTTGCATTTATGAAGTTGTTTTTTTAAAAAATAAATAAATAATGCATTACTTTCCATTGAATCATTCTGTGCTTACGTTACTTAAACAATTTCCTGCCTTAGAGAATAGTAACTGAAGATGAGGGAAGTTATTATTTCTTGTTTAATTTGTTTTCCTTTTTAACTGCAATTTTTCACAATGATCTGTATTGCTACGCAGGGGTCTGACTGTGCAGTTTGGAAGATTTTGGGAAGTTTGGGTCCCCCCAAAAGGAGTAACTTATCCAAACTTTGCATCTAACAAAAACAGATACTGTATAATAAATAGATACATGGATAAGACTTATGAGTACAGCATGCTTAGGTCTCTATAGGTAAAGGTAAAGGTAGTCCTTGCTCAAAAGCCAGTCATATCTAACTCTAGGGTTCAGTGCTCATCTCTGTTTATAGCCAAAGAGCCAGTGCTGTCTGTGTCTGCAGATGTTTCCATAGTCATGTGGCAGGCATGAGTAGACACCGGAGTGCATGGAAGGCTGTTTGCCTTCCCACCAAAGTGGTCCCTATTTATCTACTTGCAATTTCTTGTTTTCAAACTGCTAGGTTGGCAGGAACTGGGACAGAGACGGGAGCTCATTCTGTCATGCAATACCTGGGAATCAAACTCCGACCTTCCAGTCAGCAAGTTCAACATCTTAACCACTTGAGCCACTGCAGTCTCTGGTAGAGTAGTACAAAAATTGAACCAAAGAGATCAGAAGGTGGTGAGTGCTCTAATGCTGGTCTGCAGAAAGTCAACCATCAGCACAGGCTCGAGCACAACCAAGCTAAAGGCACATGGCACATTTTGTCCATGTCCAAATCCAAGTCAGGAGAAGACAGGGGTACAAGGCTAATCCAGTAGATCAGACCTAGTACAAGCCAGCCAGGAATCGGACGACTAAGGAAGCATTTGAAGCAGGGTACCTTTAAGGCTGGAGCAAGAGCAGAAGGTCCAAGCAGATCTGGACTTGGACAACCAAGGAAGCAGCCAAAGCAGGGTACCTGGAGGCTGGTGCAAAGGTAGAGTACACACAACACAAGTCTGAGAACTTTCATTGATAGCTTCTAGGCCAGGGCAAGAACCACTTCTTATATAGCTCTGGCCTCAAGGCTCCCAGATAGGGCTCATGAGGCCCCTGTAAGTTGCAACAGGCTGTGGGGCTCATCCTGCAACTACCAGAGCTGCTTTTCTAGCAGATGGAGTCCTGAAGCTGCTTCAGATCCTGACAGCTGGACGCCTTCAAGAGAACATGTGTCAGATCTACTTTGCTTTGGATTCTTGCCTTGAGCAGAAGGTTGGACTAGATTGGCCTCATAGACCCCCTTCCAACTCCATTACTCCATGATTCAATGGCTCTGTGACCAGATTCAGAGATCCTGACAGATGGAGGCCTTCAAAAGAACATGTGTCACATCTGCTTTGCTTTGGAGTCCTTCCTTGAGCAGAGGATTGGACTTAATAGCCTCATAGAACCCTGTTCCAACTCCATTACTTCATGGGTCAATGGTTCTGTGACCAAATTCAGAGATACTGTTGGCTAAAAGTTGGGGCAACAAATCCCAATGATAGTAGACAGTAGAGTTCTCCATTGTCCTCATGTCTTCTTAGCTGATTTCCTACTTGTTGGAATGATGAATGTTGTGTTGGCCAAGCTGCAGTAGGCTTGGCCTGCAGGGCGCCATTCAGACTGGTGGAATCTGTGCAATTAAAGCCCATTTGTGCAGATTAGGGACCAATGGCTCAATTTGTGAAGACGTTTGGATGCAAGCATATGTACACACACACTTCTCGTACTAGTCACAGAGGCATAGCATATTGTTTTTGAAGTGTCAGTGTCTACAATCTGCCGAGATCATCTAGGGAATAGACCTTTGTTTGCCTTCACAAAGATACCTCTCAGCACCATTTCCAAATCGTTGGATTAATGATGTCAAATCCTGTTCTGTCAATGGAAGGTGCAGTTCCCAAATCACCTGTGGAAGCTGCTTTTTGGTCTTGTATAGTTTGGATTTCATTTGCCGTATGAGTTAAAGCCGGTTACCTTTAATTCTCCAGAAAGACAACCACCCACTGCTTCCCCTCTGGCTAAAAACCATTGGTACCGTCCAATACATCACAGGGCAAGCCTCGACTTGCCTTTTTTCCTTTAATGAATAGTCATGAGAGAGGGAACGGGGTGGGTATGAGTTTTGTTGTTAGATGCAGCTCGATGACAGAACTAAGCAAGGGGGTGGTGGTGGTGGTGGTGGTAGAGAAGCAAGCAAAAATAGCCATCTACTTCAGTAGCCAGCACCACACTTACGTTGCGTTGACCTATCTCTGCCTGAACACCGGCCCATTGCCGGTCTCGCATGCATGCCCCTGAATGCCCCTCCAAAATGCCCCTATTGACACCATAACTCTGCTGGCAAGTTGCCCTGTTACTCTTAATCCTCCAGAGAAGATTAAAATGCTGTATATTAGTAACCCTATGCAGCACTATACTACGGTAGGTGGCATTTTTATTCTTTCAGTGGGTTCTGTGGCTTGGCCAGGCTGAAATGGGGACACAGGTAGATTTTCAGGAGGGAGATGTGAGAATGGGGTTGAGTTACCATTTCTTGTAACTTCTCCAGCACATGAGGTGCTGGTCTCTCCCAAGTGAACCAGGAGCTAGGTTCCAGAGGAGGCCACCAGATCTTTGTTCTAAGCTATGCTGGCACCATCACAGCTTTGGCTGTTTGTTTTAGCAGGACACGATTGAGTTGCTCTTGTTATTGATAGATGGATGGATGGACAGACGGACGGATGGCGAGATGGATGGATGGGTTGGTGGGTTGGTTGGTTGGTTGGTTGCCCTTAGAAGAGCAGCTTGATGCTAATCTTGCATCTCCCATTGAGGGACTAGTTGGAGTTTGGCTCGGTACCCGCGTGCCACATGGTATTGCTCTTCTTGTATGTTTGTAAGGATGTTTGGAAGACCATTTTTTTTTAATTAAAAAAAAGCTACTCAAGAAAGTGGCACAAAATGGGCATCATCCCCCAAATGATTTGGATTTAAGTTTTCCCTAGTCAACAAAAATCATACAGGAAAAAAAATACTTTTAATCTAGGGCTCCAGTTTCCTTTGCTCGGACAGATTAGTCCTTGTTGGAGGCGAAACCTTTCCATAATATGCTGCTGCTTCTCTGCAAGAATTATTATTATTATTATTATTATTATTATTATTATTATTATTATTATTATTATTATTATTATTATTATTATTATTATTATTATTATTATTATTATTATTATTATTATTATTATTATTATTATTATTATTATTATTATTATTATTATTATTATTATTATTATTATTATTATTATTATTATTATTATTATTAATCCCCTGTAGGGTCTTTATAAACACTGTTGAGAACCCCCAGCTGATGTATTTAAAAGATCTGCTTCATTATGGCAGTGGATGAGAAACCAGCAGTGTGACAGAAAACGTGTTTCATGGTTCGTTTGGTTGATTCTTCCGGTCTCTCAGAAAGATGCTGCCTTAAAAATCAAAGGAAGGGCCCTCTGGAATAATATTGCCAAATGTTCTCCATTTCTTTTGGAAAGTTTAATATAGCCCTAGCAGGTGCTGATAATTAACACACCAGTTGCCGTTACTTCAGTGGCGTCTATCACATGCATTAAGATCATTCATGCTGTGGTAAACTTCCCTATGGTTTCCTATGGAGTGATGTTTAATTTTTTTAATTGTTCCTCCCTCTCTGTGCTTGTCTCTCTGTTTCTCTCTGTGTTTAGTTGTTCGTTTATGACTACCATATTTGTGTGCTGGTTCCTGTTTCGTTACGCAGATGCTATCCGGGCAAAAATCCATACATGATAGGAAGTAAACCAGCTAAATACCTTTTGCGTCACCTTAAACATACTTCGGATCATAATTCTTTTTAAGATTATCCCTTTTGACCAAAAAGGTAAAGGTTTCCCTCGCTTGAAAGCCAGTTGTATCCGACTCTAGGGTTCAATGCTCATCTCTGTTCCACAGCCGAAGAGCCAGCATAGAAGCCGGATCCTAAAAACGATGCGTCGAAGCAGTTTATTTCTGATGAAATGCAGGCTTTGGGTCGCAAGTGAATTGTTATCCATCAAAACACAGACTTTTTTTTGACTACAATAGTGAGCGTTTCGTAGTTTCTGATTCAGAAACTAATTGACAGAAGTTGAGATTGTAATTTCTGATCTTGCGTTGTGCATGTAATGTGTTTTCTGTAACCTTAGGAGATAATTATGGAGGCAGGATAATTGAGTCTGTCTAATTGTGTATGTTGTTGTTTTAAGAAAGCATATTTATACTCTTTGTATCTGACCATTACATGTTGACTAACTCCATACCTGTTTAAATCAGATGATTCTAGTGCAAGTAAAACTGGTGGCAGGCTTGTAATATCTATTCTTCTTGCTTGTTTGTTTACAAGAGGTCTCCTAAAAGAAACTAGGAGCAAATGGGAACTGACATTCAGTCATTAAACCCATAAACTTCCCCAGAGGGCTACATCTCAACAGTCACAGCGGTAGCAGCTGACTCCAGTCTCGGAGGTGCTGTTCATCCACTCCCAGTTTTAATGTGTACTTTAAAGGAAGCTATCCCAGGTGCTGAAGCCTACTCCTAAAATAGGTTCAGCACCATGGACAACTCCCATTCATTACAAACTAAAAGCTGGAATGGATTCACAGCCCCTCCAAAAACAGTGTCGCGACATCACAGATCGGAGATTCCAAGAATCTAATTTGCAAACTGTTTCAAAGCCAAAGAAGGGGAGCCCACCACCCTCTGAGGTCATCCATCCAGAACCAAAGATGGTAGCTCCCGGGATAACGCAGAACCCCTTATCCATAGCCACTCAGTCTTGTTGGGATTCAGTTGTAGCCCGTTGGCCCCCATCCAGACCCCAACAGCCTCCAGGCACCCGGAAAGGACTTTGACAGCATCACTGGGGTCCCCACGGGCCGAGATGTACACCTGAGTGTCATCCGCATACTGTTGGTACCGCACCCCATGGGAACGGATGATCTCACCCAACGGTTTCATGTAGATGTTAAATAGGAGAGGAGAGAGCACTGAGTCCTGAGACACCCCATACTGGAGAGGCCTAGGGCTGGACCTCTCGCCCTCCAACAACACCGACTGCGTCCGACCCTTCAGAAATGAGGAAAACCAGGACCACACATTGCCTTGGATCCCCAATCCTCGGAGCCATTCCAGAGGATACCATGGTTGCTTAGTTATTTATTCATTGTATTTACCCTCCCAACTCATATTGCAGACTGCCCTATGAGGGATGCCATGAAAAAGCTGGTTGCTGGGGAACAACAGTAAGAATGACTCCTTGACATCATCCTTGACATCATCCCCCAATTCTGGGGCTCACCATGCATATCTAATTGGCCTCTATGGAACACTGGACTAAGAATGTCTTGGTCTAATTGTTATTTTGTTATGTTTTGTTGATAAAATCAATGAACGATTATTCATCCAAAAGGGTCCTAATGTGATGTACAGGGGACTTTACATATATATAATTTAGTAAAATATTTTTAATAATTATACAGAAGGAGACTGTGACAAAATATTAGGAAGAACTTAAGGCTTTGGTAAGAGCTGTTGGACAATGGACTGGCTGTCAAGGGAGTGAACTCTATTGCTGATTTCTAAATGGAGGTTTAGCCATGTTAGGAAGCCTTGTTTGGAGTTGGATTAGATGATCTTTGTGAACAGTGTCTGGCCAGATTATCCTGCGATGGCAATAGAGTAGATCCTATTGTCAGCGACTCAACACCGATTGCCAGGCGGTGGTTAACTAACCCAACAACCCTGAGTACATTTAATGGCCTTTGATGCTGAAGTCCACAGGGAAGGGTGAGGGTCCCCAAGTAGATTAAATCCCACTTGAATCCATCTTGAAGGAGGGCAGCAGCTTCATCAATACTGGCCTGGGGCTGAGGAGGACTTTGCCTGCCCAAAAGGGCTCAGGACCAGAAGGTGACTCACAGACCTGGATCAGTGGAACAGGTGCCACGCAGCGATGTGGAAGGAAAATGGAAGACCACTGGATTATATTGTTCCCAAGACAATCTTCATGGTGGATCACCATGATGGTAGCCAATATTTGGAATTGAAGAAGAAGAAGAGAACAGGGAAGTATTTTTAAGAAAATGGGATAATATAATATTTAATTTAATATTTTTTTGTGATAATTATAAGGAAGGAGACTGTGACTAAACATTAGGAAGAACTCAAGGCATTGGTAAGAAGGGTATGATAGTGGAACGGACATTGGATGGTTATCTTGGGGATCCTTTCACTACAAGTTCCTGCCTTGTAGGGGTTAGACTAGCAGACCTTTGAGAACACCTTCTTCTATCAACCAGGACTCCCAAAGCACTGTATAAGACAGGGGTGGCTAACCTTTTTATGCTGTGAATCTGACCATGCCCTGGGCAGGCTGGACCACGCCTCCCTCCCCGAAGTGGGAGCGGGCACATTTATGGCTGTTGTAAATGTGCCCACTTCCGTGTTTATGACAGCCATGGACACGTTTGCACATGCATGGGCACATTTTACAGCTGACATAAATGTGCCCACTTCCACTTCTGGGTGAGGTGGAGGTGGCAACAGGCCAGGTGGAATGGTGTTGTGGGCTGGGTCCAGCCCACGGGCTGTAGGTTGGGGACCCCAGGTATAAGATACGAAAACATGGTCTAAAACAGTGTTTCCCAGTCTTTGGTTTTTGGACTTCAATTTCCAGAAGAATAGTCAATATTCCCCAAGCACTGATCAGCCAATGTACTGACTTAGGCTTCTGGGAATTGAGGTTCATCAGTGTGGTGTGGACCACACATTGGGAACCACTGTTTTAGGACCATGCCACCCACTGGAGTGAGTGACTCTCCTTGATAAATCATGGCCATAAAACGCAATTTTCACAGCCAGGGGAACATTGGGTGCTTACCCCAAGGGACGTATAGAAGATCAGTACAAGGATCTTCATTTTACAAAAGTAACTTTTGGGGTTTACAATCCTAGAGTCTTCCAGTTAGTATGACCAGTGATGGTTTAGGCTTCAGGAAGCTGAAGTCCAACAGTGTTCCACAGAACATAGTTTGGGAAACACTAGTCTAAAACGTCAGGTTTAACGGTGCTTAAGAACTCTAGTCATGACTAGACATGGTTGTAGGAGACCAAGATCAAAACGATCCAGATTTGATTCCAGGGGTGTCCTTTTGAGATCAGGGCAAACATATAAAAATATATACACAGTATATCCCACAATGAGAATGTAATGCAAAAGGACAAAAATGACTTCTCTCCCTCTCTTTTGGCGTGCATATTTTCGGGGTGAAAAGAAATGTTCCCTTGCCAGCACAAGTTGCATCTTGTTGCAAATTCCAACGGTTGTTCACTGAACACTGATGATATTGTGGGAGACGCAACACACTGGAGGTCTTGCTTGACACAGATGCCTCATGTGGGTACATTTTTCCAAAAAAAAGAATGAAAGAAAAGAAAGCGATTATAGTGCAACATCAGAAAGGTATCCGTGGGTGAGGTTCAAATATTCCAAGTTCTAACATGTTCCTTGATTCCAGAGTCTGGTTAAGTTTCTAAGAATTTAAAATCGATGGGCTGTTCATAAGAAGGTAAGAGGAATCAAGAGAAGGCATCATATGTTGTTCACCTTTATCACCTTTATCACCACACAGAACTAAATGGAGGGAAATTAAAATCCATTTAGTTTTGATTTGCTTTCTCTGCAGCTACATAGTCCATGAGGACTATGGTGGGTTAATGGTTAAGATGCTGAACTTGATGGCTGTAAGGTCAGCAGTTCAAGACCCAAGTGCTTATGTTCTTATGTGCTATGGGATGGAGTGAACCTCTGTTTATCTCAGCTCCTGCCAACCTAGCAATTCAAAAGCAAGAAATTGCAAGTAGATAAATAGGTACCACTTCGGTGGGAAGGTAACAGTGTTCTGTGTGCTCCAGCATGTCATGTCTGCCATAAAAGGTAAAGGTTTCCTTTGCTCGAAAGCCAGTCGTATCTGACTCTAGGGTGCAGTACTCATCTCTGTTTCAAAGCCGAAGAGCCAGCGCTGTCTGCTTCTGCAGACGTGTCCATGGTCATGTGGCAGGCATGACTAGACACCGGAGCGCACGGAGCGCTGTCACCTTCCCACCGAAGTGGTCCCTATTTATCTACTTCTTGCTTTCGAACTGCTAGGTTGGCAGGAGCTAGGACAAAGTCGGGAGCTCATTCCGTCCTGTGGTACTCGGGAATCCAACTGCTGACCTTCCGCCTCCCAGTCAGCGTCTTAGCCACTTGAGCCACTGCAGTCCCCTCATGTCTGCCACATGACCATAGAAATGTCTGCAGACGCAGACAGTGCTGGTACTTTGGTTGTAAACTGATGAGCACCTCTTCCTAGAGTCAGTCACGAATGAACTCCAAGCAAGGGCAACTTTTACCTTTTCACAGTCTATGTCTTTGGCTTGATCCAGTGGAATAGCGTCAAATTTTTCCTTTATGTTAATCCTTTCCACTCCCTGCGGATGGTCTCTGGGGTGATGCACATGAAAAGCAAAAGAGGGGACTGTAAATCGTGAATGGATTTTGCACCAGAATTCAATGGAAGGCCAAATTCAGTCTTTGAATTTGGAGTGACTGAAATTTGCATGGCTTTGACCTGGCCAGAGAGGGGACCTTTGGCTTCATTTGGAAGCAGCAATAGGCAGATACTGTACCTAGTTTCCTGTGTCTGTTAAATGGGGGAGGGATATAAAATGGACTGCTGCACCACCAGCCATGTACATTTGGACTTCCATTGATGATTTCCCTACCTTTGCATGCCTGAAGAAGTGATCTTGAATCGCGAAAGCTTGCAATGATTTTTTCTATTTAGTGATAAAAAAAAAAGTATCGCCTTCTTCTTCTACATTTGTTTTGTATATAGATCACACGGCTGATTTGTTTGTTTATGAAATTCAGTCTTGTTACATCCAGGTCTGCTTTAATGACAGCAGTTCTCTAAGTTCTCCCCCAATGCTATGAAGAGATGCTGCAGCTTAAACCTGTTAAACTGGCAGGGTGTGTGTGTGTGTCCGAACACCAGTTTTTGCAGCCCGGTGGAGGTGGATAGCAAGAACCAGCCGCAGTGCTACTGCAACATCCAGAAAACCCTGGTCTGAGACAGACTCATGGTTCTTCTTGCATGGTGGTCCTCAGATGTGTATCATCTTGTGCTTTGGGGCTTCAGCTCCTAGGAGATCAAGACCAAGGAATTTTCTATAGCCACTTCCCAGCAATTGATGTTTTCAGCAGTGAAAAAAGCAAACTCAATGCTAGGGATCATTAGGAAGGGTATAGAAAATAAGTCAGCAAGTGCCATTTGGCCTCTTTATAAATCTATGGTGAGTCCCCATCTGGAAGACTGCGTACAGTTCTGGTCGCCATCCCTCCAGAAGGATATTATGGAGCTTGAAAAAGTGCAGAGGAGGGCAACCAGAAGGATGAGGGGATTGGAACACCTTCCTTACCATCTGAGGCTGCAACGGTTGGGCCTCTTCACTCTTGAACGACAGCGTCTAAGAGGTGACCTTATTGAAGTTCATAAAATCATGCATGGTGTGGACAAAGTAGATAAGGAAAAACTGTTTTCCCTATCGCACAACACTAGAACTAGGGGGAACTCCATGAAACCTTTGGGTACTAGTTCTCAAACAAATAAGAGAAAGTACTTTTTCACCCGGAGGATCACTGGTCTATGGAACTCCCTGCCAGATGAAGTGGTGACAGCTGTCAGTCTTGACAGCTTTAAGAAAGGATTAGACAAGTTCATGGAAGACAAGAGTATCAACGGCTATAATTATGGATAGCTAAGGACAACCTCTGGGTTGGAGAGATAGGCAGGATATCTCTCAATAAATGCCATGTCCAGGGAATCCTAAGCAGGTGAAGGCATCTCCTTGGGAATAATACTCTGAAGCCAATGGTGAGCCACTGTGTGAGACAGAATGCTGGACTGGATGGGCTCCTGTGGCCTCTTCCAGCAAGGCTGTTCTTATGTTTTTAGAGGTAGACTGCCTCAGAATCTGTAGGTTTCATATAATAATAGCTTGACTAGTTAGACCACATCTAGAGTCCTGTGTTCAATTCTTCCCACCACACTTTAAGAAAGATGCAAACAAACTAGAGTAGGTACAGAAAAGGACAAGAAGGATGATCAGTGGACTAGAAACCAAGCCACGTGAGGAAAGACTGAAGGAACTGGGCATGTTTAGCCTTGAGAAAAGGAGACTGAGAGAGGATATGATGATAGCACTTTTCAAATATCTAAAAGAGGGTCATAAAGAGGAAGGGGAGGATCTTTTCTTGATCATCTGAGAGTGCAGGATGCATAATAATGGTCTGAAACTACAGGAAAGCCCAAAATAGGCTGAATACAGTACAGTGGAACCTCATAAAACAATCATCCCGTATAGCAACAAAATCGCATAACAATTAGGTTTTTGGGAGAAATGGCATCCCGCATAACAATTTTCCCTATGGAAAAAATTGTACAACAGTTTTTCAATGGGAAAAACCACTTAGTGAAAAAAATCTTGTACGATGCATCCCATAGGGGAAATCGCAATATGATGCATGCATTGTATAGCAATTGTTTCGTACAACAATGAGCCCTATGGAATGGATTAAAATCATTGTATGAGGTACCACTGTAGAAGGAAAAACTAAACTGTTAGGTCAGACATGCTGAAAGTAAGGCCCACGGGCCGGATATGACCCCCGGAAACATTCCATCAGGCCTGCGACGCCCGCGCCAAACCTTAAGTGAATACGGATGTGGACATGTCCGTATTTACGTCCTGCAGTGGCTCAAGTTGCTGCAGTGGCTCAAGTTGCTAAGATGCTGACTGGGAAGCGGAAGGTCAGCAGTTCGATTCCCGAGTACTGCAGGATGGAAATGAGCTCCCGTCTTCATCCCAGCTCCTGCCAACCTAGCAGTTCGAAAGCAAGAAATTGCAAGTAGATAAATAGGGACCACTTCGGTGGGAAGGTAACAGCGTTCCGTGCGCTCCGGTGTCTAGTCATGCCTGCCACATGACCACGGAAACGTCTGCAGGAGCAGACAGCGCTGGCTCTTCGGCTTAGAAACAGAGATGAGCACTGCACCCTAGAGTCGGATACGACTGGCTTTCGAGCAAGGGAAACCTTTACCTTTACCTTTGGCATGGAGGTCCTTGCGAATGCGCAGAAGCGTCCGTATCCACTTCTTGGTTTTGGCACGGATGTGCTTGTGCACGCGCAGAAGCGTCTGCACCAAACCAGGAAGTGAATATGGATGCTTCCACGCATGCTTAGAAGTCTCCGTGCTTAACCAGGAAGTAAATATGGATGCTTTCGCACATGTACAGATGTGTCCATGCCAAACTAGGAAGTAAATATGGCTGCTTTCATGCATGCACAGAAGTGTCCGCACCGAACCAGGAAGTGAATATGGACACCGATGCACAAACACAGCCCAAAACATTTGGGCAACCCTGTGTTAGAGTAATATGGCAGCAGAACCAACTGCATCGAGAAGTGTTGAATGCTCCCTCCAACACAGGAAGCATTCGAGAAAGAGTTGGGCAACATATCTCTCAGCTTTGCTTTGATTTGGATTTCTGCATCGAGCAGAGGGTTGGACTCAATGCCCTAAAAGGCCACTTCTAACTCAGTTATTCTATGATTCTATGTCTAGATGGCATTGATAGACTGATATTTCAAGAGCATGAGCAGCTAATTCATGAGCAAAGCATAGAGAGATCAAATATCTCTTGTTTGGTTTCTTTTCATTGCTGCTGAAAGGGCATATCTAATTCTTTGTGTATGTTTAATGAACTCTGTGCAATTAGTTTTTGCATGCTGTTTCTCTGTCATCTAACAGCCAGTCCTTTATGTAAATATTTAGTGTTAGGTCAAGGTCATGGTGACCCTTGCTCCAAAGCCAGTCATATCTGACTCTAGGGTTCAGTGCTCCTCTCTGTTTATAGCCAGAGACACAGACGATTCCCGTGGAGATGTGGCAGGCTGTTTACCTTTCCCACCGAAGTGGTCCCTATTTATCTACCTGAAATTTCTTGCTTTCAAACTGCTATGTTGGCAGGAGCTGGGGCAGAGATAGGTGCTCACTCCATCAAGCAGTACCCGGGAATCAAACTCCGACCTTCCAGTCAGCATCTTAACCACTTGAGCCACCACAGGGTTTAGCCAAACCTAGCTCCAATACCCTGACTTTCTAACCTTGGGACCCAAAATACGCCAGAGAATGGAAAAAGAAACTTAAGTTCAGCAAAGTTAAATGGTATGCGGAAATCTGGCAGTTGGCACTCAACGATAAACTAACAATGGAATATAAATTAAAAAGAGGGCTAATTAAAAATAATATATTCTGGGCAAATATGGAACCCATTCTTTGCATATGCCATAACTAAAGAAGATGGGACTAAACCCAGTCCGGAAACACAAAAATTCTGGGAACAATAAGCTAAAAGAAGGAATGGCAATTTCGGTTATCGTTAGCATGGGAAGGGTGTGTGTGTGATAACAAGGGTGACTGAATGCAAGGTGTGTATTGTTTATGTTTGTATGCAAGAATGATATACGTGTGTTGTCAATTTGCACATATGTGCAAATATGTATTGAATGTTTAAAATAATGATTAAAAAAACAAAAAAACAATATGGATCCAAATATGGTTTCTTCTTATGGCATCTGACTTGCTACTTGCCAGGTTATTAGAGCCATAAATCTGAGCATGAGATAAGCAGTGGAGAGCTCTGTTCTTTTTATGGCTCCCAGGATCAGAGAACAATGTGTTGAGTTTCATGTTTCTCCAAAGCCAACAGTTAGGGAAAATCATCAACATCTAATCTAAGGTGTTTCATTTTTGCTAGGGCGCTTTCGGAGCTCTCCTCCCCGCAGAAGAGGCCAGAGGTGGTGGTAAAAGTCCTGCTGCCTCTATGGCCTTAGAGTCCTGGCTGGGAGATCTTTTGGGCCAGCTGCATCCCGGCGGCTTTTAACCCCTCCCAGGGCTGGCCCCGGGAGCAGCTGCAGCAGGTCCCTATTTATCTACTAACAATTTCTTGCTTTCGAACTGCTAGGTTTGCAGGAACTGGCACAAAGACGGGAGCTCATTCCATCCTGCAGTACTCAGGAATCGAACTGCTGACCTCCCACCTTCCAATCAGTGTCTTAGCCTCCTGAGCCACTGCAGTCCGAGAAGTGTTTTAAAAAGTAGAAAATCGGGTAACAGATTAGAAATATTATAATTTATACTAGCCGATTACCCGGCCTTGCCCGTTGTTTTTTTTTACCATAGGCCAGCCTTTCCTAATGGAAACCTCATGGGGTGTGTGTGGGTCACTCATGCCTCCCTTCCTCTGTCTTTCTCTTCCCTCACCCATCCCCTCTCTGCCTCCCTCACCCATCCCTACCTGGGACTGTGGCATCCCTTCCTCCGTGTCTCTCTTCCCGCACCCATCCCGCTTCTCCGTTGGCAGTCCAGTCTTATCCTTCCCATACATGTGTCCCCTTTGTGTCCCTACCTGAGACTTTGAATTAGCCAGCTCAATTACATCATAATGATGTCATAATCAGGTGACCTACCTGGGACTATGACATTAGTATCACTATGACATCACTGGGACACACACATACCCTCCTGTCAAGTATACTTCCATTTGCAGATCAATTTAAGGGCATACAGCCCCTCCCCCATGGGGCTCATGACACCCCAGTGCTGGTCTCCAGAGGGCAAAGTATGTATGTGCCAATTTTCAGTGTGATTGGTCCAGGGGTGCGGATTTGTATAGAGCACATACAAGACTACACCTCTGTTTTACAGATATAGATAAATAAGTTACAGATAAACATTAAAGTTGCAAAGTATGAAAGATACCCATATAAGTGAGATTGTTAAGTCTGTTTGTATCTTTGTTGAGTCAATATGTGTTTTTTTGTCTTTGTATGATAAATGTTTTACATGTATGTTTATGACTTAAACTAATAAAAACTAATGTTAAAAAAGAGGAAAGGATTCCCCGCAGATGCAGTGAAGGGGGTGGGAGAGGTGTCAGTTCTTAACAATATGGTAAATATTAGAAAGGATTCTTATAGTTTGGATTTTGTTGTTGTTCAGTCGCACAGTCGATTCCGACCCTTTGCAACCCCGTGGACCATTGCCCTCCAGGCACCTCTGTCCTCCACCCTCCTCCTCAACCCACCCAGCTCTGTACCCATTGCATCTGCAATACCATCTAGCCATCTCATCTTTGGCCAGCCCCTTCTTCTTTTGCCCTCCACCTTTCCCAGCATCAGGACTTTCTCAAGTGAATCTTCTCTTCTCATTTGATGTCCAAAGTACTTCAGCTCCATCTTTACTATGGTATCTGACCTTCTAAGGAGCAGTCAGAATTGATTTCTTCTAAGATTGACCTATTTGTTCTCCTCGCTGTCCAGGTTTGGATTAGATTGCTGTAAAATTAAAACCACCAGGCTCTATAGCTGAAAAGCATTGTAAGGATGCTAAGGCTCCAACCCCAACCCAATGAAAGACTGAATGCAAAAGGTTGCCTTTGCTCGAAAGCCAGTCATGTCCGAATCTAGGGGAGGACAGTGCTTATCTCCATTTATAGCCAAAGAGCCATGCACTGTCTGCATCTGCAAACATTTCCTTGGCCACTTGGAAGGCTTGGTTAGACATGAAACATTGTTACCTTTCTCACTGAAGCAATACATATTTATCTAGTTGCAGTTTCTTGCTTTCTAACTGCTCGGTTGGCAGGAGCTGGGACAGACAACTGGAGCTCACTCTTCGGGGGGGGGGCGACAATGTCACACCCACATATATAACATTAGTATCACGGGATGGGGTGGGGTGTGGGCTGTTAGCTCAGGAGGGTTTCTGCCCCCCTGGCTATGGCCCTGAGTATACATAGGAACATGGGGGAGGGGGGATTTTCTTGCTTTTTCATTTAAAACTCTCTTCAAAATACAGTAAAATCCCGACTTACAAATGCCCCAAGTTATATAAAATTCAACTTACATAATGATTTTGTGCTAAAACCATGTCCCAATTCACACAATTTCCTATGGATTTGCTTCGAGTTACATAAAGATTATTTTTCCTATGGGTTTGCTTTGAGTTATGTAAAAATTCATTTCCCTATGGGTTTGCTTCAATTTATATAAAAATTCCATTTTTCCTATGGGTTTCCTTTGAGTTACGTAAAAATAATTTTTCCTATGGTTTTGCTTCGAGTTACATAAAAAATCCAATTTAAGAAAAAGCCTACGGAACGGACATTTTTTCGTAAGTATGGGGTTTACTGTAGTAGTTTCTCCCACCTCTATTTGCAAACTCAGATGCCTTCACGTTTGTCCGAGTGTTTTGTGGGATGTTTGCAGAGAAAGTCAGTTTTTTGATGGCTTCCAGAGCTGAGAGCGGACTTGCATTATTGGCTTTGGGGATGATGCTAAAGAGACATGGACATAACCTATAGCACAAGGCGAAGGGAGTGTGTATGTTTGTTCCCGGGTGGAAGCTGTGCTTGCAGAAGCCTGCCCCTGGCTGGGCTGAAAACAACTTTGTTCAAACTTGTTTCGAAGCTGCCTCAAAGTTCTCTGAGGTGGAAAGGTTGGAGATAAATCAGTTAAACAATTTTTCAAAGGGTAGCAGAAGCACAGCCTGGGAATGTTATGTTTTGGGCTAGAGTACCCAGCATCTACCACCATTCAAAGTGTTGCTTCAAAAATCCCACAACAGAAACGAAACGTCTAGTTTCAACCCTACGGCCTGTGATATTCCATGTTTTGGTAAAAGGCTTCTTTGGGTTTTGTTTTGTTTTGTTTGTTTGTTTTTTTGCTACCCAGTCTGACAAAAGAGTTCTGGGAAATTCAGGAAGTTGCAGTTTCTTGAGTAGTTGAAACTGGTCTTAGCTGGCTGGATAGTCCATAGAATCATAGTCTGTCTGTCGGGAGGTTACTAGCTCCATCATTAGTGGGATGGTGAATCTGCTCTAGGTGATATCCTGCACTATCCAAGGTGCTGAATTCATTGTGAGTCCAATGAATGGGTTCAGGACCTTAGATACCTCCTATAAAGTTCAGATTAAAATGCTGAGCAAATTCACTGCTCCATTGACATTGAAACTACCAGACTATGCTTTCTCTTCCTTCCTTCCTTCCATGCATCCATCCACCCATCCATCTCTCTTCCTTCCTTCCTTCCTTCCTTCCATCCATCCATTCCTCCCTCCTATCCTTCCATCCATCCATCCATTTTCCCTTCCTTCCTTCCTTTCCTCTGATCACATTGCTTTTCCAACCAGAGATTGGAAGAAACTACTTAGAAATAGTGGGTAAATTACAATTTTATTTCCCATTGGAGTTGTTCTCATATCTCAGTAATGGCGAGCCTATGGGAAATGTGCCAGAGGTGACACTTGGAGCCCTCTCTGTGGACACCTGTGCAGTCACCCCAGCACAGGGTTTGCCCCACCCCTCTGCCCAGAAGCCCAATGGGAGTGCTCCCTCCCTCCCCCCAGCACAGAGTTTGCCCCACCCCTCTGCCCAGCAGCCCAATGAGAGTGTTTCCTTCCTCTCCTGTTGCTGTGTTGGTACTTTGCAATAAATAAGTGTTTTTTGGGGTTGCAGTTTGGGCACTCAGTCTCTAAAAGGTTCACCATCATCTTGTCAAGTTGCCTTTGATTTATGACAACATGTGCATAAGTGACCTCCAAAATGTTGTGTCCTCAGCAGCACTGCTCATACCTGTCAAGTTTTGGATTTGGAAATAAGGGAAATTTCCCGGCAAATACGGGATACTTGACAGCTATGCTTATCCTTTGCTGCCCTCCAATGGCGGCAATAGGGCATTGCAGCCTAATTAATAAGGGATGACGGCGGGAAAGAGGGTAAAATAAGGGGTTTTCCTGGTCAATAAGGGATACTTGACAGCTATGGCACTGCTCAGCTCTTGCAAACTCAAAGTTATGGTTTCCTTCATGGAATTAATCCATCTCATGTTTAGTTTTCCTCTTTTCCTTCTGCTTTCTGCCTTCCCCAGGATTATTGTCTTTTCCAGAGTATCCTTCCTTCTCAAGATGTGGCCAAAGTAGGACAGTTTCAATTTCATAATTTTCTCCCGCAGAGACAGTTCAGGCTTGACCTGTCCTTCTGGGTATCAGCAAAACTCTCCTCTAGCATCACATTTTGAACACATCAATGTGTTGTTGGTTTCTTGCTAGCTTTCTTTACTGTCCAGATTTTTCACCCATACGTGGTGATTGGGAATACAAAAGTGTAGATTATCTTGGACTTGGTCTCCAGTAATATATCCTTGAAGAGCTATTCCATACATATAAATCAATGTGATTTAAATTAGAGTGGACCAACATGCCCTGTTGATTTCAATAGGTGCATTGCAGGTAGGACTAAAACATGATTTGTCCCTAAGAGTTATATTGCAATATTAAAGGTACATCTAAAGAAGATTATAATTGTAAAGTAATGTGATATAATGTCCCTTGTAATGTAACAGGGGATAGTTTCTCTTGTGGTGTAACTGTTTAAATTACAAAATACAATGTGAACATCTGCAAAAACTTAGATTTTCAACATTATAACTATGATGGTTGACTGATTACTTTAGGGCAGTGATGGGCAGTTTTGGCCCTCCAGCTGTTCTTGGACTTCAATTCCCAGAAGCCTAAGTCAACACTCTTGCTGATCAGGGCTTCTGGGAATTGAAGTTCAAGAACAGCTGGAGGGCCAAGACTCCCATCACTGCTTTAGGGAGAGCTTAGGCTGACAACTGTGGGTTGCACTAGACATAGAGGTGAATATTCCCCACAATTAGCCAGTTTTCTCTCTTGTAATGGCAATTCTTCAGAGATAACACATTTGGTCATCAGCCTTGCAAATTAAGCCCGTGTTTACCTTCCAAGGACAAATCACAAAAGAAAAGCACGCTACATGCCAGATATTTAGGTGTGTAGAATCAGGTGTTGTGATAAACTGACAGCGATCTCCCTGTAAATTGAAAAGATGCAGAAAGAAGAGCCTTTTGTATGTATGAACTGGCTGAATAGCTCAGTTGTTTTGGTCTTTGATTCCCCACTGTGCTTCTGGGAGAAGAGCCAACCCATGTAGCTCTAGGCAAGCTGCACAGTCCCAAGAGCTCCCCCTAAAGTAAAGGTAAAGGTTTCCCTTGCTCGAAAGTCAGTCGCATCCGACTCTAGGGTGCAGTGCTCATCTCTGTTTCCAAGCCGAAGAGCCAGCGCTGCCTGTGTCTGTAGACATTTCCGTGGTCATGTGGCAGGCATGACTAGACACCGGAGCACACGGAACGCTGTTTCGCTTCCCACCAAAGTGGTCCCTATTGATCTACTTGCAATGTCTTGCTTTCGAATTGCTAGGTTGGCAGGAGCTGGGACAAGGACGGGAGCTCATTCCGTCCTGCAGTACTCAGAAATCAAACTGCTGACCTTCCGCCTCCCAGTCAGTGTCTTAGCCACTTGAGCCACTGCAGTCCCTTAGAAACCCCCCCCTCATCCCCCTTAGAGGAAGGAAATGGGAAACCACTTCTGTATGTTACCTGGAAAGGGAAACTGAACATCAGAATTGACTTGGAGGCAAACGATTGTTGTTTATTCGCATAAAAGCAGGTTGTGCCAATTTACAAATCTAGAATAATATTTAGAAGTATTCTTTCTTTTTTTTTTGGACTACATTTCCCAGGATCCACTAGCCCACATGGGAACCCAAGGTGTTTAAAAAAAACTTCCAAGCTATGATTTAGAAGTGCAGGTAACAGACAACCTTCCAGATGTGGTTGGCCTGCAAGACTTAGCCACCCAGCTATGAACAAAGAATGCAGGCAGTCTGCAGCCTTATCAACACCTGGAGGGTTTCCAGATGCATATGTAGAAGAAATTTACGCAGCTTGCGTAGAAATCCAACACACCTCATCCTAAGTGAGGAAGGTTGTGGTCGGCGACCCCTGTGCCATCCGGGGACAATGGGATCTGTAGTCCACAGGGCTCCCCAGAGACCACAGGCTTATGTCTCTTGTTGCATTTTCTCTCCTTTGCCGATCAAGCTGAACAATGAGGTCAGTTCTGTCGAGAGAGTACCCAGCGCTCTCCATAAGTCTAGGCACAAGCAGTGACTTGTTTGTGTGTGTATGTATGTGTGTTGGGGGGGGGGGGGCAGACGGCAATACAAAGCAGCATTACAAGACCCCACCAGAAGGTATTTTCCATCCTGCCCCTGAGAAACTACCTGTGGTAACAAGACACCTGGAAAAAGTGGGTGTTTTTCATTTTTGCCAAAGCTGTGGATCTGTGTTGAGTGCCTTTCTGCGCCTTGACGTGTAAGTTCTCTCTCTATCATCCTCTTCTCTTCCACTCCCCCCTTCCTAATAATCATCTTCCTTTTTTAATTCCTCCCTCCCCTCATTCCCCTCCTTTCCTCTCCTCCAGTCCCAGTTCAATTTGCTGAACAACAGCATGGATCAGGGCACCGCTGACAGCCGGGCTCCCTCCGCCTCCAGCCCTTATAGCGCCGAGCACACCTCCAACGTCCCGACTCTCTCGCCTTACTCACAACCAAGCTCCACCTTCGACAGCATGTCCCCCGCGCCTGTCATCCCGTCCAACACTGACTACCCGGGGCCGCACCACTTCGAGGTGACCTTCCAGCAATCCAGCACGGCCAAATCTGCCACTTGGACGGTAAGTCACATGCAGTTTAAAACCCCACACCCCACCCCAGAATTGTTTGTTCCCTGTGAGCTTGTATGTCAACAGGTAGGTGGCTCTTAGATCGGTTCACGTGGGGCATTGTGGGACTCTCAGAAGCATGCTTTGATTTGGACTTATGCATCGAACAGGGGTTTGGACTCAATGGCCTAAGAGGCACCTTCCAACTCAATGATTCTGCGACTCTACGATGCCCTGTTTCTAACTTCTTCTTTCATGTCCCGATCAAGCCTTGGATTGTCAAAATGAAGCCACTTTCTTGGCTTTGTTGTTGGCCAAGCTTAAGTCCTCATCAATGCATGTTTCTGGCAGTCATTGGCAGACCAGTAAATGAGTTGGAGTCTGTATCTCTCCACAATCTATGATTCTATGTAAGCAAAGTAGAAAACAGTCTCTTTTGAGCCAGACTTTTGCTTGATCATCTAACCCAGTAAGGTCAACTCTGGAAGGAGTCCTCCAAAATTTCAGGAAGGTGTCATTCCTAGGGATGCTGAAGGCTGAACCTAAGCGCATTTCCCAACCCAAGAATGGACTCTGCCACTGAGATACAGCTCAGTCTGAAAATAAATAAATAAATCAAGCATTTGGTCCCCAGTTTTCTAAATCATGGGTTCTTTTAAGCATGAACTGACCATGAGCTCCAAGTTGGACCCATGTAACTCATTACTCCCAGCTCTGATAGGCAACAGCAACAATTCTCTCAGGTTGGTTTTCCAGCCCTTCTGGCAGATGCTGAGGGTTAAACCTGGGCATACCTGTCAAGTATCCCGGATTGGCCGGATTTTCCCGTATTTCTGCACCGATTTTCTCCATTTCCTGCCCGGAGCTGCCGCTACCCCATAATTTGGCAGTGGGGGGAAAGGAATTACTGCGCA
This sequence comes from Bradypodion pumilum, assembly GCA_035047305.1. Lineage (NCBI taxonomy): Eukaryota > Metazoa > Chordata > Lepidosauria > Squamata > Chamaeleonidae > Bradypodion > Bradypodion pumilum. Next base: position 7,534,073 of record JAWDJD010000016.1, on the reverse strand, counting down.
TCCCTTATGCGCAGGTCCTTTCTATGCATGCGTAGAACCTTTCTACGCAAGCGTAGGACCCTTCTACACATGCGTAGAAGGCTTCTGTGCAGAAGGGGATGCGTAGAAGCCTTCTACACATGCGTAGAAGTGAGCTGTGCAGAACGGTTCTGCACAGGTCCATTCTACGCATGCGTAAAAGCCTTCTACGCATGCTAGAATGGACATGCGCAGAAACGTTCTGTGCAGGTCCCGTAATCTCTGGAGCTGCGCTTGACAGGTATGAACCTGGGACCATTCAAAGAGTTTATGACTTGCTGTCTTAAAAGAGCTGGAAGTCCCTTCTGCCGCTGCAGCAGACTTTCACCCATGTCAACCTGTGAGTGGTCTTCAAAGTTCCCTGCAAAGTTTCTTCCCATCTCTTGGGCTGGAAATCTTTCCTTCCGAAATGTCCTCCTTTCCACAGCCCTATCTGGGGATTAGACTTATGTGACCTTCTTCATGCAAAATGGAGAGTCAACCACTGTTGTCCCAGAATGAATGCAAGGCTCTAGTCCAAGGGTTCCCAACCTTTTCAAGCCAGAGGTCGGGTCACACTCTCTCAGTCAGCTTTGAGGGCTGGACAGTCATTTTGCCCAGCCTGTATGACAGTTGTTGTTGTTCAGTTGCACAGTCAATAGAGTGTGTCCATTTTGTCTCAACAGCTTCAAAGGGGTGGCCATTTTGTTTCTCAAATGCCCTTATAGAAGTGGGGGCCCACATGAGATGGTACCACAGGCCGAATCCGGTTCACGAGCCTTAGTTTGGTGACACCTGCTCTAGTCCTCACAGTTTGGGATAAAGGGAGATTCCTGATGGAAAGTACCTTCCACACAATCACAGGATTGGACCATTTAGCTTTGCACTCTATACACTGACCGGCAAAGTGGGGAGTCTTTTTAAGCATCCCTGGGAAATGTCCGGCTTTGAGCAGGAGAAGTCTGATATCTAAACATGCATTTTATTATTGGATCAATGCCCCTTTTGGCTAGCAGGAAATATGGATGTATTTATTTTTTAAAAGCACATTTGTCAACCCAGAGGTCAAACAGCCTTCGAACTATAGAAAAACACTGGTAACTCATGACAGGGATAAAGGTTGTCCCTCCAAATTTTATTCTACCTGTTGCCTTGACTTCACGGCATCTTCCACGTCTCTGCCTTTCTCAATTTCAGGGCAACTGGATGGGATGGAGGGTTAAGTTACTTGTATGTTTATTTTACAGATACTGGCTCGCACTATGCTCAATTTTCTGTCTGTCTGTCCGTCTAATCAGTTGCAAAATTCTATCACAGTAGGTTGAAAGCAAGAATGTGGCTGTCCAGATTTTATTTACTATCTATTTATTGTATGTTATGCTCTGCTTCTCTTCCATCATGGGACTTAAGGAGGGTTTTATTTTATTTTTTAAGCAGTGTCCCATCTAGACATTGATCTGAGCTAGACCACCTTAGCTTCAGCAGATTTGTTAAATAAATGTCATGTCAGAAATTACTCTGGGTTGAAAGAATTTTTGCTGGAGAAACTCTGCTCAGGGGATGCCTGAATGAGGCTCTTTTCATGTCCCCAAGACATGCAGCACTCTGGTATCGAACCCCGACCTTCTAGTCTTCAAGCTCAGCATCTTAACCACTAAGTCACCACAATGCTGCTAGCAGATTTGTTGATCAGTGTATTTATTGACATCAAGTTCTTTCTTGAAAGCAAAGGGCAACTGGCATACGTAGAGGGTTGCAGCTGGTCCAGAATGCTGCGGCCCGGGTGGTGATGGGGTGTGGACGTTATGCCCATGCCTCACTACTGCTTCGGGAGTTGCACTGGTTACCCGTTTGCCTCTGGGTGCAATTCAAGGTGCTGGTTTTGACCTTTAAAGCCCTCTATGGTAGTGGGTCAGGTTACCTAAGAGACCACATCGCCCTAAGGATGTCTGTCCATCCAACCAGAGTGGACCGGAGGGGGTCTCTAATTGTGCCATTGGCCAGGGGGGCTCGCCTCTCTGGCACAAGGAGGAGGGCTTTCTCTGTGTCCGCACCGGGCTTTTGGAACCTCCTGCCAGTAGAACTGTGTCTCCAGATGGAGTTGTTGCCCTTTAGAAAAGAACTAAAAACCTGGCTGGTAGGATAAGTTTGGGGTGCAGGTGGAGGGGTGGCTTCCGTTGGGTGGGTGGTATAGAGGAGTATGCCTTCCCCCACGGTTCCTCGATACCTGCACCCCTTTTTAGGGGTGGGATCTTAACTGTGTTTTTATCTGTTTTATTTATGTTGTGAACCACCCTGAGTCGGCCGTGGTCGAAGTGGGCGGTATAGAAATCTAACAATAAATAAATAAAATAAATAAAATAATAAATTTGAGAATGAGTTACACCAAGTTAATAGCCTTTTTGGCTTCCTCCACATGAATAGTAAAGGTACCCTTGCTCAAAAGCTGGTTGTATCTGACTCTAGGGTTCAGTGCTCATCTCTGTTTATAGTCAAAGAGCCAGCGCTATCTTTGTCTGCAGATGTTTCCGTGGACATGTGGCAGGCATGACTAGACATCGTAGGAGTTCACCTTTTGAATAATCAGAGCCTTGTCGGGGTGCAGGGCTTGAGTGGTCGAAACTAGAGAGTTTTGCCATCTCCTGTCAATGATGTTGGGCTGGGACTCATGCCTGTCAACCATCCCGATTTGGCTGGGATTACCCCATAATTTGACGTCGATTGACGTCATAACCCGCCCCGCGCTGCCAAAACCCCGTAATTTGGCAGCAGGGAAAAATGCTTTCCACGCATATGTGGAAGTGCTACGCTGCTTGCACAGCCCCTACGCAAGCGGCGTAGCGCTTCCGCGCATGCGTGGAAAGGGTAAAACCCTTCCATGCATGCGCAGAAGCGCTACGCCACTTGCATAGGGGCTGCGCAAGTGGCGTAGCACTTCCACGCATGCGTGGAAAGCAACCTGTGCACAAGCGATCTGCGCAGGTCCCATTTTTCCGGAGCCATGGGTTGACAGGTATGCTGGGACTAAAACTCACCAAAGCATCCTCTGGGAAATCCCTTGGGCAAGATGAAAGCGGAAGCCACACAACATGGTCCGCCTACCCAGTGGGTGATGTGATATTCAAATGTCTAAAAACCACATGCAGATGGACTTCATTTCTCAGGTCCATTTGCATGTGCAGAATGTAATCGCGGAGACATCCACCCATGAATGGACTCCTCACTGAATAACAGCTCCAAGATATCCAAGGTAATGTATATGTCACAGGGTGGGGGCCATCAGGATTTTAGAGATGCTTAGCTGGGGCATGACCAAAACAAAAAGGTTGGGAACCACTGGTCTAGAGACTGTAACAGCCTCGACCCCATAGTCCAGCATGATCAGATTAGCCAAATTAGCACTATGGTGGCTTGGGTAAAAGACATTTCATTTAGGGACGTTCTTTAAGTGGCATGTCCCCATCTTGCTTTAAAATAAGATCTCATCAAAATTGGCAGTGGCAGGAAAGCCACAGGTACTGGGGGTTAGTTTCAGGGCAGGGAAATGGCTCTGGGCTACTATCCTCTGCTAGCCACCAGCCATATGAGACCTGGATATGCTTTGCGAGTGATGTACCATGAAATTACATCTCCTGCTGGTTGGAGAATCTGTACTGGCTCAGGATTTCAAGTATGAAAAGCAGGGCGTTGTGTGGTTTGGATTAGGACTTGAGACCTCTCTATTCTCGTTCCCACTGGGCTCTGACATCCGCTGAGAGGATGTTTCTCTCTTTTTCAGCTTGGCCTATCTCTTAGAGCTGTTGTGATAGTAAAACAGAAAGGAGATGAGCCAGATACATAGCCTTGGGCTTGCTGGAGGAATTATTAGACAATATATGAAATAAAGAATAAGATAAATAATAAGATAAACAAATGTTTTAATTATACTTTGAAGTTCTACCATGCACATGATGTTTGCTAGCTTTCCAAATTTCTGCTTTGGGGAACTTTCTTCCTGCCTTTCAACTTGTTTTCCCACAAATAGGTTGCTACTAGCTTGGGAATATTTGGCTGTTTGTTTGGTCGGTTGGTTAGTTGTTTGTTTGTTTGGTTCATTCATTCATTTGTTTTCTTGTCAGAGATTACTCTGGGTTGAAAGGACTTTTTCCAGGAGACACCGGAATGAAGTTCCTCTCACATCTCCCATTGTGCAGCTCTTGGGAATAGAACCCATCTTTCCAGTCTCCAAGCCTAGTGCCTTAACCACTAAGCCACTGGGGGAGCTACTGTTGGGTTGGTTGGTGGGTTGGTTGTTTGGTTGTTTGTTTGGTTGGTTGGATGGATGGATGGTTGTTTGGTTGGTTGGTTGGTTGGTTGGTTGGTTGGTTGGTTGGTTGGTTGGTTGTTTGGTTGGTTGTTTGGTTGGTTGTTTTGTTGGTTGGTTGGTTGGTTGGGTTGGTTGGTTGGGTTGGTTGGTTGGGTTGGTTGGTTGGTTGGATGGATGGATGGATGGATGGATGGATGGATGGATGGATGGATGGATGGAAGGATGGTTGGTTGGTTGGTTGGTTGGTTGGTTGGTTGGTTGGTTGGTTGGTTGGTTGGTTGGATGGATGGATGGATGGATGGGGCAGACAGTTCATTCTCATTGCTGAATGCCTCATGACATTCAGACATGCTCAGAAACAACCTTGTTCTTTTGATTGCCCTGCTGTTGCTAGAATCCACATATTGGCTCTTAAATTAATCAAGTTCCTTTGGTTTGTTCCGGTGTTAGAACGATTATCTGGCAAGGTTGCTGCCCAGGGTATGCCCGATTGTATTCACAATCTTCGTGGAGGCCAAAGCCAAAGTTAGTACCAGGAACAACATCATCGGGAAACTCACACTCTAAATGGGGAACTCAACCATCCACACTGCGCACATTAACTTCAGCCCAGAGCGTCTCTGCAGCATTGTATGCTGCTCCAGCATGGAGCGCATCCACACATGCAAAACAAGTTGACATCGCTGTTAATGAAGCCATGCAGATAGAGACAGGATGCCTCAAACCTACAACAGCTGAGAAAATAGACCCTCTTGTTGGTATTGCTCCACCTAAGTTCAGGAGAGAAGTAGCAGTGGACGCTGAGAGAACTGAGCAAGAGAACGACCCTCTACACCTCTGAATGGATATGAGCCTCATTTCCACCGGCTCAGAAGCAGGAAGAACTTTAAACATTCTTGAGGGTACACAAGAGCAAAACCAAATTAGAAGATGGAGGAAGGAGCTCACTGGACAAGGAACAACATCACTTGGAGGACTCTGAATAGGCTGAGGGTTGGAGTCCCTAAATGCAAGACCAACATGTTCAAGTCAGGGTTGTTGGCAGACAACAGCATACAGTGTGAATGCTCAGAAGTACAGAATCCAGCTCATTTGCTGGTCTGCTGATCCAGAGACATGCCCCGATGAGGACTTGGGTTTGGCCAATGACAAAACAAAGAAAGTGGCTTCATTTTGGCAGGCCGGGTTTGATCTGGACACAAAAGAAGAAGAATTAATTAATTTCTACAGTTTATATCTGTTTTTAATATCCATATGCACAAGCAGATAAACACACCACTGGCTGTAGGTTTAGTGTATGGGACCAAAGACAGCCGGACAACCGAAGGGTTGGTTTAACACAGGTTTATTGCATGAGGTTCCAGTGAAGCATGAGGTAATGGCGGTGATACATCTCAATATATACAGTAGCCCTCTACATTTGAATCTTGTAGCACGGTAGCTCATTGGCTGCTACCGGCGTGGCCTCGCCCAGGCACGCCTCTTTCTTCTGCTGCTGAATGCGGGGAAGGTTTTCCCGCGGCTGTCCGTGATTGAGCAATGTGAACCATGTGAGGCTGAACGCTCGCAGCTGCCCTCTATGGGCTGTCTGCTCGCGTTCCTTTACAGCTGATATCGTTTGTATCTGGAGTGGTTACATTCTTGCCTTTACAGTATAATGAACATGCATACATACATACATAACATCCCTCCCCCCTAGGATGGGACGAAGTCCCGCAACCAATGTGGCTTGCCGCACGTGCGCTTGGGACGCGCTTGCGTCTGACCTAGTACTGGAGAGCCTGTGATCCCTGACTCCGCGGGTGCTTGTCCTGCAACGGGAAACGGGGATTCGTTAGTGGCTCTGTGGGGCGTCCGTGCCTGCCTCGCGCCCGGGGATGGGAAAGGAATGAATAGTTGGGAGGTGAACCCCTGCCTGTTGCTCTCGGACCCCGGGGACCCTCCTATTGTGAACCGCGGAACCGATGAGGTCGCCCTTGTGGTTCGGCTACCTTCTGATCCCTGCTCGGGGAACCTTGAGACTGTGGTGGGCGGACTCGCTGATGCCTCCCGTCTTGGGGGTGTCGGTCTCCGGGAAATTGGCGCTATATTGCATTCTAACTCACAGGGGCTACTGGGACTGGAAGTACCAGGGGCTGAACTGAAACCCCTCTTTTCGCTAGGACGGGTGGGGGACCACTCCGCTAACTCCCCCTGGTACTGTAAATCAACGTCTAAACTTCTATGGGCATCTGTGTTTCGGGGAAACTCCCGCGGGGTATGTGTGTGGTCGGGGCTCTTCCATTTTGTCGGGGACCCCCGCAAAAGATTTCTGTGGATCTATTCCCTTTCCTCCCCCCTTGGGCTAAGCGGGTGGGGGAGTACCCTAACGCTGATTCGATGCTATTCTCGTCTCCGTCCTGCTCTCCGGGGACCCTGCGCCTGAGTTGGTCCACGTGTCGCCTCCACAGGAAGCCTGTACTGGTCTCTACGCGGTATGAGACGGGGCCGGTTTGTTCTACTACGGTGCCCGGCACCCAGGCTGGCCCCGCGCTGGCGTAGTTCCTGCAATGCACCGGGGCGCCTACGCTGAAACTCTTTGTGGGTTCCACCCCTATGTTCCGCCCTTTGTCCTCTACTCTCGTGGGGTCTAGCTTGGAGATTCCCGTGGCCAGCTTCCTGCGCATCAACAGCTCTGCGGGGGAGTACCCTGAGGCTAACGGGGTGACCCTGTATCTTAGCAGGAATTGGCACAATTTCAGGTCGAGGTCTCCGGGGCCCATGCGCAGCAGCGCGTCTTTCGTGGTGCGCACGAGGCGCTCTACTTGGCCGTTGGTGGCCGGGTGAAAGGGGGCAGAGGTGACGTGCCGAATGGCGTTGCGCTCCATGAATGCCCCGAACTCGGCGGACGTGAAACAGCTAGCGTTATCGCTGACGAGGGTGTCGGGTAAACCGAACGTGGAAAAGACCCTCCTTAACTGTTTAATTGTTGTGGCCGAGGAGGTGCTCGAGACTGGGATGACCTCCAACCACTTGGAGAATGCGTCCACCACGAGGAGGAAAAGCGTTCCCCTGAACGGGCCAGCAAAGTCTACGTGTACCCGGGACCAGGGCCCCCTTGCTGCGTCCCACTCCCTAGGTGGCGAGCGAGCCTCTTCTGGCCTTGAGCTTTGGCACGCTTCGCAAGTGCCGACCAAGTGTTCGATGTTGGCGTCTAGCTGGGGCCACCAAAAGTAACTGCGGGCTAGCGCCTTTGAGCGGACGATCCCCGGGTGGCTGACGTGCAGCAGTTTAAGCACCCTCGGCCGGAGAGACGTGGGGATCACTACCCGCTGTCCCCACAAAAGGCAATCCCTCTCTAGGGACAACTCTAGTTTCTTTTTGAAAAATGTGTCGAATTCCGCTGCTGGGGAAGACACGGGCCACCCTTTCTGTACCCAGGAGCAAACTGTGGCCAGCGTTTTGTCCTTGCCTGTCGCTTTGGCGATGTCGGCCGGTACTACTGGAGGGGAGTCTAGAACCTCTATCATTAAGACCTGGTGGGCCCTCTCTACTTCGCCCACGTGGCAGCAATCCTGGGGAATGGGGGACCTCGACAGGGCGTCGGCATGGCTGATCTCCTTCCCGGGCCGGTATACCAACGCGTGCTGATACGCGTTGAGAAAAATGGCCCACCTGAGCATTCTCGGGGACAGGATTTGGGGCGTGGGCTTATCTGCGGTGAAAATGCCTAGCAAAGGCTTATGGTCAGTCACTATGGTGAAGGGGCGGCCGTACACAAAATCATGAAATTTCTTGGTCCCCGCAATTATTGCTAGTGCTTCCCTGTCTGTCTGCGCATAGTTTCTCTCCGCTTGGGACAAGGACCTAGAGTAGAACGCTATCGGGGCCTCCCTACCGTTCTCCAGCACGTGGCATAACACCGCCCCCACCCCCACCGGGGATGCATCGCATATCAGGACCACTGGGCGTTTGGGATTGAAGTGGGTCAGTACAGCATCTGATGCCAGGAGTCGCTTCAGGTCATTGAAAGCCTTCTCCTGGTCGTCGCCCCACTTCCATGCCTCGTCCTTTTTTAACAATTTGTGTAGCGGTTCTGCCACGGCTGCCTTCCGCGGGAGGAAGGAGTGGTAGAAGTTGAGCAGTCCGAGGAACGACTGCAACTCGGGCTTGGAGGTGGGGCGAGGGGCCTTCTTGATGGCGGCTACCTTGGATTGGGCTGGCCTTATTCCCTCGGGAGTGACACGGAACCCTAGGAACTCAACCTCTGTAGCGAAGAAGACGCATTTGTCTTTCCGCAACCGCAACCCCGCCTTTTCGAATATTGTCAGGACCTTTCCCAACCTTGTTGCTAATTCGGCCCGGCTCCCCCCTGTAATCAATACGTCATCAAAGTAGGGTAACACCCCCTCTAACCCCTTCAGGAGGCGTTCCACAAGTGACTGGAAGATCCCGGGTGCCGAATTCACGCCGAATTGGAGGCACGATACCTGGAACGCCCCTTTGTGGGTGACTATGGTCTGCGCAGCAGCTGCGGCGGGGGTCACCGGGAGTTGCTGGTAGGCTTGGGCCAGGTCGAGTTTAGTGAAACACCTCCCCCCGTGTAACCTGGCCAACAAGTGGCTGACTACCGGCACCGGATACGCATTAGGGCGGATCGCCTTATTGATGGTGCACTTGTAATCAGCGCATATACGGACCTCCCCGTTGGCCTTGAGCGCTGTTACAATTGGAGTTTCCCACTCCGCAGAATCAACAGGAACAAGAATCCCCTGGCCCACCAATTTGTCCAACTCGCCTCTATTTTGTCCTTTAGTGCGAAAGGCACTCTGCGCGGTTTAAGTCTGATTGGACGTACTCCAGGGTCCAGGTCGAAAGTCACTGGGGGGCCCTTGAATTTTCCGAGCCCCTTTTTAAAAACCTCGGGGTGCGCGTCGCACACGCTCTGTATTGGATCAGTCCCGGCGGCGTGTGCTCCCACGGCGTGCACCCCCCCAATGAACAACCTCAGGGGCTGGAACCATTGAGTCCCGAGGAGGCTGCATTTACCTCCCTTGAGGACGACTAGGGGAAGCGTTGCGGTGTGCCTTTTAAACCGGACCTGGAACTTCCCAACCCCCAACACTGGGATGTGGTTCCCTTGCACATCCTTCAGTGTGGCCCTCAACGCTTTGAGCTTGGGCCGCATGCGGGGGGCGATTTTCATGAACTCCCCCTGGGAAATAATAGAGTATGAAGAACCCGAGTCCACCTCCATTCTAACAGGGGCCCCTTGTATTACTACCTCAACGAAGTAACGGGGGTGCTCCGTGGAAACGCTGCAAACCGGTGCGTCGTCCTCGCTGTCGTCGGAGATGCGCCCTACTCCGTCCCGCGTCCTCGTGGTCCGGGTGCTGTCCCTTGGCCTCGTGGTGCGGTCCTGCCTCGTGGTGCGGTCCTGCCTCGCCGAGCGGTCTGGAGAACTCCTGGTGGCCTCGCGCCGTTTCCGGCAGACCTTGGCGATGTGCCCGCGCCGGCCGCAGTTGTGGCACTCGGCCTTGCGGAATGGACATTTGGCGCGGGCGTGGGCGGCGCCGCAGCCGTCGCAGCGCCGGCCCTCTCTCTGGACCCTCCGGACGTCCTCGTCGTCGCCGCTCTCCGCAGACGAGTTCGAAACTCGCCGGGCCGCGCGCACCGAGCTCTCTGCCTTTGCGGGCTTTGGGCGCCAGTCCTGAAGCTCGTGCACCCCAGCAGTAGTGGCCTCCGCGGCCTGTGCCGTGTCGAGGACTTGTTGCCACGTGGGAGGCGGCTCCCTTTTCATCAGCGCGCGCTGAGTCTCTGTGTCCCTCAGACCGCAGAGCAGGCAGTCCCGGAGGGTGATGTCGGGGAGCTCCCACTTGCATGGGCCGGCGGCCAACCGCAGGGCCGCGGCGAACTCGTCGACCGATTCCCCGGGTGCCTGGACTCGCCTCCAGAACGCGCTCCGAGCGGGGAACATCGCTATTGCTGGCCGGAGATGGGCGCGCAACGCCGCCAGGAGCTCTGTAGCTTTGAGGTCGCTCACCTTCCTCGGCGCGATCAGGTCCACCAAGGTCCTCTTGGTCTCGTGTCCGAGCATGCGGACGAAAATGGCCCTCTTTTTGGCCTCATCGGAGACTTCGAGCTCCACCAGTGCTGCGTTGAAGTCTATCTCAAACAGCTCCAAGTCTCCCGGCTTCTTGATCTCGTAGCCGGTGCATGTCTTGGTCCCGTGGGCAGCCATATCCCACCTTCGTCGCCAATTTAGTGTATGGGACCAAAGACAGCCGGACAACCGAAGGGTTGGTTTAACACAGGTTTATTGCATGAGGTTCCAGTGAAGCATGAGGTAATGGCAGTGATACATCTCAATATATACAGTAGCCCTCTACATTTGAATCTTGTAGCACGGTAGCTCATTGGCTGCTACCGGCGTGGCCTCGCCCAGGCACGCCTCTTTCTTCTGCTGCTGAATGCGGGGAAGGTTTTCCCGCGGCTGTCCGTGATTGAGCAATGTGAACCATGTGAGGCTGAACGCTCGCAGCTGCCCTCTATGGGCTGTCTGCTCGCGTTCCTTTACAGCTGATATCGTTTGTATCTGGAGTGGTTACATTCTTGCCTTTACAGTATAATGAACATGCATACATACATACATAACAGTAGGGATAAGATGGTACTGATCTGCTCAGTTTTCCTTTCTTTTTCTAGGTAAAGGTTTCCCTTGCTCGAAAGCCAGTCGTATCCGACTCTAGGGTGCAGTGCTCATCTGTTTCTAAGCCGAAGAGCCAGTGCTGTTTGCTTCTGCAGACGTTTCTGTGGTCATGTGGCAGGCATGACTAGACAGCGGAGCGCACAGAATGCTGTTACCTTCCCACCGCAGTGGTCCCTATTTATCTACTTGCAATTTCTTGTTTTCGAACTGCTAGGTTGGCAGGAGCTGGGACGAAGACGGGAGCTCATTTCCGTCCTGCAGTACTTGGGAATCGAACTGCTGACCTTCCGCTTCCCTGTCAGCGTCTTAGCCACTTGAGCTAGCTCTGAATATTATCTCCAGTGACTGGAGATAAGAGCTAGGTTCTTTTTCTAAATTAAAATCAGGGTTTCTTTTGTTGTGTAAGGAAGCGGTGCTCATTTCTGGTCAAAAAGAGTTCCCAGCCACTATCAGAAAGTGCCTCTGCCACATTTCCCCACAAATTGTAATGCATTTACCAGGAATGTAAGCAACATGGGTGATTCACCTGCAGTCTTAACACAAAGATGGATTATTATTATTATTATTATTATTATTATTATTATTATTATTATTATTATTATTATTATTATTATTATTATTATTATTATTATTATTATTATTATTATTATTATTATTATTATTATTATTATTATTATTATTATTATTTTAAAAAAGAGGAAGACCCGTTTCGGGAGAGATACCTGCCAGCAGAATCTGTCTGTTAGCTAAGATGACTAAACTTCCTTTCTTGCAAAGTTTGACGGGTCCTGCCCTAGTTTCCTTCCATCAGCTACTGATCGGGACACGGAAGAAGAAGAAATCAGCAAGTAAAGACCAACTTCTTTAGAGAGGCTTTTGTAGTGGTCAGGTAAGACGTGGAGGTCATCGTCAGCTGCAACTCTTACTCAAGAATGCATTTTTTTTCTGAAGCAGGAAAAATGCCACTGCCATGTATTTGTTTAAGGTGGATCCCAGCTTGCCATGAAGCGACCATCACGGAGCCATCTCATGTGGCACATATGAAATGAGACATGCAGGATTTGACATCGGGACTGTAATGGACTACCACAGCCTTGGGGATATTATGAAGGTGCGCCTTCACAGCCAGTCTGGAATGGCCTCTTCAACCTCCATGACCTTTGGGAATCAGAATAGTGAAGTGGTTCATCCCCTGGTCATTTTGCCATTGGGCCCAATAGAATGGTTTCCATTGGCATTTCCTCCACTGAGGAGGACCATGACCCCACCCAAAGGGGCTCATCCACCCATTGGCCCCTTTGGGGAGTCAGATTATTTACCACCACCCAAGACTCGGCATTGAGTCACTGGTGTATGGTCTACTCCATTACTGTAGTGGCGTGTCCAGTGGTGGGGTCCAAAAAAATTTACTACCACACTGTGGATGTGGCCTACTTTGTAGGTATGGTCTACTCTGTGCATACCCGTCAAGCGCGGCTCCGGAAAATACAGGAACTGCTCTGGCCCGGGCACACATGCACAGCAACAACTCCTTTGTGCATGTGCAGAACCCTTTTGCGTATGTGAAGAAATGCCTATGATGGGCACGCATGTGCAGTAACCCCTTTCCCCGCCGTTCAAAATACGGGATGGTGGCGGGAAAGGGGAGGAATGAGCGCTGAAATACGGGAAATCCCAACCAATACGGGATACTTGACAGGCATGTCTGTGGGCATGGCCTACTCAGTGGGGTATGGCCATGTGACTGGGTGGGTGATCTAGTCATGAGTGCCTAGTGATGGGATTCAAAAAATTTTTTGCTACCTACTCTGTGGGAGTGGTATGGTGGGCATGGCCAGGGGGAAAGCCTTGGATTGCACCTGAATTAGGACTACTTTATTTCAAAACTTGGATGGGTGGGGCAAGCCAGAATTTCTGCTACCGGTTCTGGCGAACTGGTGCGAACCTACATAAGAACATAAGAACATAAGAACAGCCTTGCTGGAACAGGCCACAGCCCATCCAGTCCAGCATTCTGTCTCACACAGTGGCTCACCATTTCCTTCAGGGTATTCCCAAGCAGATGCCTTCACCTGCTTAGGATTCCCTGGAAATGATATTGAGAGATATCCTGCCTATCTCTCCAACCCGGAGGTTGTCCTTAGGTAGCCATAATTATAGCCATTGATACTCTTGTCCTCCATGAACTTGTCTAATCCTTTCTTAAAGCTGTCAAGACTGACAGCTGTCACCACTTCTTCTGGCAGGGAGTTCCATAGACCAGTAATCCTCTGGGTGAAAAAATACTTTCTCTTATTTGTTTGAGAACTAGTACCCAAAAGTTTCATCGAGTGTCCCCTAGTTCTAGTGTTATGCGATAGGGAAAACAGTTTTTCCTTATCTACTTTGTCCACACCGTGCATGGTTTTATAAACTTCAATCAGGTCACCTCTTAGACGTCGTCGTTCAAGAGTGAAGAGGCCCAACCATTGCAGCCTCAGATGGTAAGGAAGGTGTTCCAGTCCCCTAATCATTCTGGTTGCCCTCCTCTGCACTTTTTCCAGCTCCATAATATCCTTCTGGAGGTATGGCGACCAGAACTGTACACAGTATTCCAGATGGGGCCTCACCATAGATTTATAAAGAGGCAAAATGACACTTGCTGACTTATTTTCTATACCCTTCCTAATGATCCCTAGCATTGAGTTTGCTTTTTTCACTGCTGAGGCACACTGGGTTGACACCTTCATTGAGTTGTCCACCAGGACACCAAGGTCCCTTTCCTGGTTTGTCGCAGAGAGTTCAGACCCCATCAGTTTATAAATGTAATTGGGGTTCTTTGCCCCAACATGCATCACTCTGCACTTACTAATGTTGAAACTCATTTGCCACTGTTTTGCCCACTCCCCCAGTGTCGAGAGATCCCTCTGAAGCTCCTCACAATCTCTCACAGTTTTCACTACCCTGTATAATTTAGTGTCGTCAGCAAATTTGGCTACCTTGCTTTTTACTCCTACCTCTAGATCATTTATGAAGAGGTTGAAAAGCAGGGGTCCCAGTACTGAACCTTGGGGGACCCCACTCTTTACTTCCCTCCACTTGGAGAAGTGTCCATTTAGTGCTACCCTCTGTTTCCTGTCCCTTAGCCAGTTGCTGATCCAGGACAAGACCTGTCCCTTTATTCCATGACTGGTAAGTTTATTCAAGAGCCTTTGGTGTGGGACCTTGTCAAAAGCCTTCTGAAAGTCCAGATAAACAATGTCAACTGGATCCCCCTTATCCACATGCTTGTTGACACTCTCAAAAAATTCCAACAGATTAGTGAGGCATGATTTGCCCTTGCAAAAACCATGTTGGCTCTTCTTTAGCAGCGCCTTCTCTTCTATGTGCCTATTAATTCTATCTTTTAGGATGGTTTCCATCATTTTACCTGGGACACATGTCAAACTGACAGGTCGGTAATTTCCTGGATCACCCCTGGATCCTTTTTTGAAAATTGGTGTTACATTCGCTACCTTCCAGTCATCAGGCACAAAGCCTGATTTGAGGGAAAGATTATATATTTTGGCTAGGAGATCAGCAATTTCATCTTTAAGTTCCCTGAGAACTCGTGGATGGATTCCATCTGGTCCTGGTGATTTGTTAGTGTTTAGCTTAACAAGACATGCAAGGACCTCCTCCCTGGTTAGAACCTGTTGATGCCCACCACCTGGATATCCAACCAGATGGGGAGGTACAGTGGGCTTTTGGAACTTGGAAACCTCCATCCCTTAGGTCAAAGCCAGCCCTTCCAAGACTCCCATTCCAGCTCTCTGGAGCTCCTTGAAGGGCTAAACCAGAAGTTCTCAACCTTTTAAAGCCAGGTTCACACTCCCTCAGGTAGCTTTGGGGACCAGATGGCCATTTTGCCCTTCCTCCACTATATGGCATTTCCTGGTGTGGTGGGGGCAGTGGGAGGTCACATGAAATGATGCTGTGGACCTCATCTGGCCCACAGGCCATGGGTGGAGAATTCCTGGGCTAAACCTTGAAGGAAAAACCATCAGTGATACCATCACTGGTGATTTTTTTCATTTTTTTGTTGGAAAATGTAACTCTGAGCAACAAGTGATTCAAACCAAAACTATGCTCTTGTGTTTGGCCCCATCCTTTTGCAGACCCCCCCTCCGCCCCCCCCCCAAGAACCTCTCTGTGATCAGATTTGGCCATTGGACTAGAAATGGTCCTTTACCTTAGGATGTTACTGCTTAAGAACAGTCAACCATGGGGAAGTTCCCATACGATAGGTTTCAGCCAAGGAGAAACTCCATCATTTGCATCATCATCATCATTCCTAACTCCTCATCAGGAGCAGTGACAGTATTGCTGTAATAGTGACAATGGTGATGGTGGAGATGCACCCACACCTCTAGAAGACCACCACCTCAAAAGGGTCCTCGCTCCCTGAATTCTGGCCCACATTCCACAGCTTCTTCCAGAAGCTGCTTGGCCAGCAATATTTTGGCCAACTTCTCTCACACAGCCTTGCTTTGGAGGACTTTTTGAACTGCTTGGGGAATGTGGAGCAGAAAAGGAGTTCTGTTGTGGTAGTTCAAGGTTCAACCACCTGTGATAACCTCCTCAGTTGAGCTAATGATTGGGCTAGTGATAATGAAAACTGGCTTCAGTTTTTCACCATGCTGTTACCAAAGAATAACTATGAACAGACACCTTTGATCTGTGGTGCTGGAGAAAACTTTGGAGTTCCCCTAGACTGCAAGGAGATCAAATTCAGCCAATCCTAAAGGAAATCAACCCTGACTGCTCCTTTGGAAGGAAAAATACTGAAAATGAAGCTCAGATACAGTAAAACCCTGACTTACATATGCCTTGAGTTACATAAAATTCGACTTACATAATGATTTTGTGCTAAAACTATGTCCAGATTTACACAGTTTCCTATGGGTTTGCTTTGAGTTACATAAAGATTCTTTTTCCTATGGGTTTGCTGCGAGTTATGAAAAAATTCATTTCCCTATGGGTTTGCTTTGATTTACAGTGGACCCTCGATTAACAACGCGTTCGAACAGCGTCATTTCCGCTTAACGACACGTCATCACTCACACAATGATGAAAAAACGTTGTGCGGATAAACGACGTTTTTTAATGTTGTTGTGTGGATAATGACAGATTTTTGCCGCTAGATGGCGCAGCTGCCATTGAAAACCGCACAACGACGTTTCCCCTATAGCAATGCTACTTGGGGAACCAAGCAATGTCATTATGCGAGGGTCTACTGTTACATAAATTTCATTTTTCCTATGGGTTTGCTTCAATTTACGTTAAAAATAATATTTCCTATGGGTTTGCTTTGAGTTACATAAAAAAACGATTTAAGCAAAAGCCTACGAAACAGACTTCTTTTTCGTAAGTAGGGGTTTTACTGTACTTTGGTCACTAAGTGAGAAGAGAGGACTCACTGGAGAAGACCTGATGCTAGAAAAGATTGAAGGCAAAAGGAGAAGGGGGAGACAGCAGATGAGATGGTTAGACAGTATCGTTGACGCAGTGGGCATAGATCTGGGTGAACTATGGAGGATGGTGGATTACAGAGGAGCCTGGAGTGCTGTGGTCCATGGGGTTATGTATAGTCAGACTCAACTGCCAGTACTGCCGTATAGGGCCCGGAGCTGACAGGGGCCCTGCCACCACATGTGTGTGTGTGGGGGGGGGGCAATAGGATTGCTCAGTATGGGGCCCCTTTAGGTGGGGTGATGGTTCCCCCTCAGTGGAGGAAATGCCACTGGAAACCATCCTATTGGGGCCAATGGTAAAATGAGCAGGGGAGGAACCGCTTCACTATCCTGATTCCCAACGGTCATGGAGATGGAAGAGGCCATGCCAGATGGACTGGCTTTGAAGGTGCACCTTGTTAATATCCCCAAGGCTGCGGCAGTCCATTACAGTCCCGGTGTTAAATCCTGCATGTCTCATTTCATACGTGCTGCAGGAGATGACTCCATGACCACATTGTGTGGGTCACTTCATGGCAAGCTGGGATCCACCTTAAACAAATTCACGCCAATGACATTTTTCCTGCCAGGAAAAAAAATAAATGTATATTCGGATACAAGTAGCAGCCACTGCCAATGACAACGCTGACAATAGTTTCTGGAGGTCTTTGGAATCATTCAAGGGAGTGTGCTGGAATGCTCGAGCAAAGAAGTCTAAATCTCTGGCCAAACTACAAATCCCAGGATTCCATAAGAGGTTGCCATGGAAGTTAAAGTGAGATCAAACTGATGTAAGCATATAGTGAAGATGCATAGTTTTCTTGAGGAGAAGAATTCAAGGAGGATCAGAAGAAGGATCCACCTTGGTCAACATGAAATAAGGAGTCAGTGGGTTAAATTCTATACCAGAGATGGGCAGTCTTGGCCCTCCAGCTGTTCTTGGACTTCAGTTCCCAGAAGCCCAAGTCAACACACCAGCTGGTCAGGGTTTCTGGGAATTGAAGTTCAAGAACAGCTGGAGGGCCAAGACTGCCCATCACTGTTCTATACCTTAGTGGCATCTCCTTTCCCCTCACACCTACCCACTGAGCCTTGATTCATTTTCATAATAGGTGGGAGGCCAGAGAAAGAGAGAGAGAGAGTCTGGGCTTTATAGCACATGGCATGATGGAACATGTCGATGTTCTGCCAGCAGGCACAAAGTTGATCAAGCCATCAGCTTTTAGGAGCTGCCTGGACATGTCAGAGCCAGGAGCTGATCGCAGCTGCTGACGCTCCTCTGTACCCCTTTCGTCACGCCAGCCAACTGGTAAGTGATAGATAATGAGTATTTTTCTCAAGTTGAATCTCAGTAGCAGCCAGGGCCTGGGTACCCACCATCTCTCTTTTTTTTGAACAAAATAAGATGATAGTTAATGATGCCAATGCTGTTTCAGGCTGCATTAACAGAAGAATAGTCTTCAAAACCCGTGAGGTACTAATAGTCCTCCTCTATTCAACACTAGACAGACCACATCTAGAGTATTGTGTCCAATTCTGTGCACTGCACCTTAAAATAAAATTAGAGGAGGTACAGAGAAGGGCAACAAGGATGACCAGAGGAGTGGAAACCAAGCCCTTTGAGGAAAGACTGAAGGAACTGGGCATGTTTAGCCTTTGAGAAAAGGAGACTGAGAGAGGATATAGGACAGCACTTTTCGAATAAAGATAATCACAAAGAGGAAGGGAAGGATCTGTCCTCCATCATCCCAGAGTCTAGGATGCACATTAACGGATTCAAACTAAAGGAAGCCAGATATATGCTGAATATGGAAGGGGGAGACTCTTAACTGCTAGAGCAGTACAACAATGGAGCCCAAAACCTCAGGAGGTGGTGGGCACATGTTCCTTGTTGAAGCATGGAAAAAAGTCTCTAAGCCCTATCCAGGCCTTCCAAGAAGGGTTAATTTGATGGCTTCTGCAGACGTTTCCGTTGTCATGTGGCAGGCATGACTAGACACCGGAGGACACGGAACGCTATTACCTGCCCACCGAAGTGGCCCCTATTTATCTCCTTGCAATTTCTTGCTTTCGAACGGCTAGGTTGGCAGGAGAAATGCTAGGTCGGCAGGAGCCTTACTTCTTACTGTCTCCATTTCAAGGACTATTTTAAGAGGAGATGGTTGGTCATATACCGAGTCGCTCCAAGTGATCTCTCCAAGATTGTACACATAGTAGAAAGTTACTGCTACTCCTTTCCTGAGTGAGACTTTATCCACTCATGCTTCCGAATGGTTTTGAATGCGCAAAGAGGGCTTAGAGTGTTGACTTGTCTGGACCCAGTGCCAGAAAAAACCAAACATGAGTATTACATCAGCTATGCTGTTCCCTCATTCAATCCTGGCAAAAGAACCTGTGGGATTCATATGATTCATGTCCCTAATCTGGTTTTAATGCAATGAGGGATAAATGTTGATCCGAGACATTTCATCAGAGAGCCTCCAGCAGCCAAACAAAAATGGCAGGAAGGATGCTGTCCCGATGATATCGAGATGTGTATTTTTTGCACGTGTTTCGCACAGCATGGATGGATGATTTCTATCTTTCTCCAGTCCGCAGCTAGAGGTGGTAGGAATGTGTTATAAACAGGACAAAAACCTGGGTATATAAATAGCTAAGTCAATGAGTAGAGAAAGAGGTACGTCAATTCTCTGCTAAAACAACATAATGAGATAGAGGAGCCATCTTTCCAGGGTTTCTCAACCTTGGCACTCCAGGTGTTCTTGGACTTCAATTATCAGGAACCGAAGTCAGCACAGCTGCTGAACAGAGCTTCTGGGAATTGAAGTTCAAGAACATCTGGGGCCCCAAGATTGAGAAACCATGAAATTACAATGAAATTACCCGAAAACTCAAGCCATATGTAAACATGAAATTTCATATTTTCAAGCTGAATGGCCCAGTCTTGACAGTTATTTTTTTTAAAAATAATCTTTTTTTTAAGTCCCATGCCCTGCTAAAAGAAATGAATGGCCTAAACACACCCAAATTGTATCCTTGGTGGAGTTTTCCATTCTTGATGTTGCCTACTGGATGCGGTTAAACTCTGGGTTTTTAATGGTGGAAAGGAGGAATTTAGAGTTTTCTGTTAGAGTCCTTCAGCCAGAATGGCAGCTGGTGATTTGAAATATTTTGCCAGACTATGAATTGCAGGATTCCTTATTATGGTGTCATAACAAGTAGAGTGGCGATGGTGAACCTTGGCACTCTAGCTGTTCTTGGACTTCAATTCCCCAAAGCCCAAGTCAGTCCATTGGCTGATCAGTGCTTTGGGGAGTTGACTTAGGCTTCTGGGAATTGACTTAGGTTGGGAAACACTGATATAGATCAAGGATGGAGTAAGTAGAGGTGGATAGGGAGATAATAGCTTCTTCTCCTTCTTCAGGTTCTGTATCTGTTCTAGATATTGGCTATCACCATGGTAATATTCTTCCTGTTCTTCACTCCTTGGATCAGTTCTTCTGTGGGAATTCCACACCAGTCTCTCAGGTTTTTCAGCCACAAAGTCCGTCTATTAAGTCCAGGGCTTCCTCTCTTCCCAGGGATCTTTCCTTTCAGAGTGAGTTGGAGTAGTCTATACTTTATATTGTTCCTCATGGTATGTCCAAGTTATTGGAGCTTTCTTTGTTTAATGGTCCTAAACAGTTCTAGTTCTTTATCCATCCAGCGCAACACTTCTACATAAGCTACGTGGTCAACCCATGATATCCTTAGCAGCTGTTTGTAGTTAATTTCCAAGCTTCAACTCCATACAGTAGGGGTTCTCAACCTTTTCAAGCTGTTGGCTGGATCACGCCATCTCAGACAGCTGAGCAGGCCGGACTGGTGGTTCCCTTGCCATAAATGCTGCCTTAAAACGCGTCCGTGGCTGTCTTAAATGCTGCGGGTGCATTTATGGCTGTTGTAAATGTGTCCGCTTCTGGTGGTGGTGGTGGCGGCAACACAGGCCACACGAAATGGTGCCATGGGCCGGGTCCAGCCTGTGGGCTCGAGGTTGAGAACCCCTGCCATACAGCAACACTTATACCAAAGCAAAAGCAAAATAGTCACACTTCTATACCTCCCCATAGCACTTAGTGCACTTTCTGGGCATTTCACAAGTTAATTAGCATTTTGCCCCCAAAGTAAAACAAGCAAACAAACAAAACACCTAAGACAAAAACCAAAGAATTGTCACTGGGCAAAGGATGCTCCCATTTCTGGACCGCTGTTTCTTCTCGATATACTGGATGCCTGCCTTGCGTACATTATGGTGGGGTGTGTGTGCGCGCGTGCATGTGTGTGTGTGTGTGTGTGTGCGCGCGCGCAACCAGAAAACCTCACAGCAGGTAGGCACACACTATCCTAGCTCAGGCTCCGTCCTAACAGATTTGGCCAAGCTGCTTAACGGTATTTGTGGTTTTGCAAGATCCTACATGTCGGAGGGAAATGACAGACATGTTATTATCACCTCTCGGCAGCTCGTTGCCCAAACCTGCCTCAGGAAGAAGGCTTTGCATCTGCTTGTTTTGGGGAGCGCGGGTGAAATCAGAGTCTACGGCATTGGGGGGTTTCACGCTCCCCACCCCCTGTGCCATGCCGCCTGTCTCCAGGTTATTAGTTTTATTGGGATCCATTGACTCCCGCCCCATTGCTTGCCTGAAGAGAGACCCTAATGAGGAGGTTGGAAGGCAGAGCAAAGAAAGTAGGGGAGAAAGTGTAAAGGGGGGTGGCGGCAACTGGCATTGTGTAGGTTCGAGTCATGTCCTCCAAGAAAAGAAGGAAGAAATGGACCCGCCCATTGCAAGTCAAGTCTAGACAGCTCCGAGTCAAAAGCTGATGATAAACATGATCTTATCAGTTAGGATTCTGTCGGGACACAACCATCTAGCGGTTTGGGCACTGCAAAAAGGAAGGAGAAAAATGTGTTTTCTCCCTGGGAATATGACAAACGGGCACATCTTTGCTCCGAGCTGTCCAGATGTTAAAAAGGAGAAGCAGGAACACTGCTGACCTCATCCCTCATTTTGACACCATTATCTTTTTTCTATGGGAAATCAACAGTCCCAAGGTGGGAAGGAACCCATCCCAAGCATGGTTGGAAAGGATATTAAGGATGGTTAGGGGGCCATGCCAACCAGCAAGTTCATCATTGCTTCGGCAATTCTAACTTTGGTTTTGCAGGCAGAGGGTCGTAGGCCAGCTCTGGTTGCCACTCTCTCCAGGAAGACTTTGGAAAGTCCTCAACTGAAAGGCTAGAGAATAGCTGCCAGTCAGAGTGGACAATATTGGGTTTGATGGATTGGTGGTGGGACTTGGTATGAGACAGGGTGGTGAGCTCTTTAGAAGCAACTACAGTAAAACCTCTACGTACGAATTTTTTTCCTGTTCCACGAAGTTATTTGTATACTAAACCCCTTACTTACTTAAAAAGTCTATTCCATAGCCTTTTATGTAAATCGGTTTTTTACTAACTCGAAGCACACCCATAGGAAAAATGATTTTTTTCATAACTCGAAGCAAACCTATATGAAAAATTAATTTTTACATAACTTGAAGCAAACTAATAGGAAAAATGGATGTTTTACATAACTCAAAGCAAACCCATAGGAAAGTGTTATGTAAATTGGGACATATATGAAAATTGGGACATAGTTTTAGTGCAAAAATCATTATGTAAGTTGAATTTTATGTAACTCGAGGCATATGTAAGTCGGGGTTTTACTTACGTTATGTCAAAAAAATTGTATGTTGAAAACACCAATTCCAGGAGAGGCATCTAGATGTCACCGTATTTTTTTTGTATGTCGAATTTTTCCTGTTAAAAATAGTATGTAATTTTTTTTTAGCCAGGATTTCTATTTGTTTGTCAAATTGTTTTGCAAGTTGAACTGCTTGTATGTTAAGGTTCCAGTGTATAGGACACCAAAACATCCTAGGTTCATTCACTGCTATGTATGACCATTCTGGTAGATCCAGATTCTGGATTCCAGATGTTGCTCACCAGTCTGGCCAGGTTATCGAGGAGGGCAACCAGAATGATTAGGGGACTGGAACACCTTCCTTACCATCTGAGGCTGCAACGGTTGGGCCTCTTCACTCTTGAACGACGATGTCTAAGAGGTGACCTGGTTGAAGTTTATAAAATCATACACGGTGTGGACAAAGTAGATAAGGAAAAACTGTTTTCCCTATCGCATAACACTAGAACTAGGGGACACTCCATGAAACTTTTGGGTACTAGTTCTCAAACAAATAAGAGAAAGTACTTTTTCACCCAGAGGATTACTGGCCTATGGAACTCCCTGCCAGAAGAAGTGGTGACAGCTGTCAGTCTTGACAGCTTTAAGAAAGGATTAGACAAGTTCATGGAGGACAAGAGTATCAATGGCTATAATAATGGATACTTAAGGACAACCTCCGGGTTGGAGAGATAGGCAGGATATCTCAATATCATTTCCAGGGAATCCTAAGCAGGTGAAGGCATCTGCTTGGGAATACCCTGAAGGAAATGGTGAGCCACTGTGTGAGACAGAATGCTGGACTGGATGGGCTGTGGCCTGTTCCAGCAAGGCTGTTCTTATGTTCTTATGTTCTTATCCTGCTATGGTAATAGAGTTGATCCTATTGCCAGTGACTTAAATCCGATCATCAAGTGGTGGTTAACTAACCTGACAACCCTGAGAACAAATGCCCTTGGGTGGTGAAGTTCACAGGGAAGGGTGATGGCCCCCAAGTGGATTAAATCCTATTTGGATCCATCTTGTTGGAGGGCAACAGCTTCATCAAGACTGGCATGGAGCTGAGGAGGACTTTGCGTCCCAAAAGAGTTCAGGACCAGTAAGTGACCTGCGGAACTGAATCATGCTGTGATGCAGAAGGCAAACGGAAGGTCACTGTATTATATTGCTCCCAGGACAATCTTCATGGTTGATTGCCATGAATATGGTCAATATTTGGAATCTGATATGGCAAAAGAAGAAGAAGAAGAAGTTGTTGTTGTTGTTGTTGTCGTTGTCATCGTCATTGTCGTTGTCATTGTTTTGTTGAATTTTCAGTAATTCACGATCTTTCCTGAATATAGAAGTTCTCCTACCTTGCTGTGATTATATATTATTTTTTATTTTTAAAATTGCTTCTTTCCAGTTTGGATTTTACCATTTTATGCTTCTGCTGTCAATCGTAGCCCAAGTATGTATGAGCAGAAGGGAGATTCACACACACATGGGGCAAAAATCCTGTCACACAACGATGCCCCAGTTGTGCCTGCAGTAGTTACAACAGAGTCAAGGTGGAAATGCTGTTCAAAAGGCCCCATTCCTGCTTTTTGGGTCTTCCTTTCATATTGTGCTGAGAGGCACCATCTCTCCTTTGCTCAAATACTAGGGACAGCTCCTTTGAGGAATGGTCAAGGCAGAAGGCTGGTGGGTCCGACAGACGGGGATGCAGAGAGAAGGGGGGGAGGGGGAGGTATATGTAAGCCCAGTCAACTGCAACTTTGCCTACAGATATCTGATCCTTTGTCATTAGAAGCAGTGAGATTAAATGGGTTGGGGTGGTTTGGAAGATTAAATGCATTTTCACAACTTGGGTGCAACAGTAAGAAAATCAATTTTAATCTCTAGGTAGATCTCAGGTCGCCCTGGGAGAAAAGAATCAACAATCCCAAGGAACATTACTGAAAAGTTTTCTTTTAAGTGTGTTCTCGGGTAGTGAACAGGGAAGTAATGGGTCTAGGAAGACTCTCTTGTCATGGAGGCAAAAGAGCATTATGGAATAGAAGTTACAAACTAAATATAGTTCTCTGAGGGGGAGTAGGAACCACAGCTCCTTCTAGCATTGCTGTAAACCTTTTCCAGTTGGCTTTTTTGAAATTATACTTCCTACAGAGTGGTATAGGCTGAGACGGGATGGCTGAATAGTTCTGAAAATGCAGATCTGCTCATCACTTAGTTGGCTAAACCTCCCCTACGTCACTTTGCAGGACCCTGAATAGGCTGAGGGGTCGTATTCCCTAAATGCAAGACAAACAGGCTCAAGTGGGGGCTGTTGGCAGACAACAACACGCTGTGTGAAAGTGACGAGATAGAGAATCCGACTCATTTCCTGATCTGCTGATTACTGCCAAAAACTGGCACTGATGAGGCCTTATGTTTGGCCAATGACAAAGCCAAGAAAGTGGCATCATTTTAGCAGTCCAGGATTTGTTCAGGACATGGAAGACGAAAACTTAGTTAGCTATATTGACCCTAATGTGGATTTCATGGTAAGTGAGGTATTTCAGGAGTAGTTTGACAAATTCTGAGGCCACAGCGGCTTAGTGGTTAAGGTGCTGAGCTTGTTGACTGAAAGGTTGGCAGATCAGCAGTTCAAGACCTGAGTGTTACATGATGGAGTGAGCACCCGTAATCTGTCTTAGTCTGTCGCTTTATCAGCTATATGACACTGGGCATACGAACGAAAATGCAGGCAATTCTAACAACCTCATTTGACTACAAATCTCACCCGCCTGCAGAACCACACTCACTAAAATGGCATCAAACTGTTATTTATTATGTATTTATTTAGAATGCTGTACAGTAGACCCTCACATAACAACATTGCTTGGTTCCCCAAGAAGCGTCGCTATAGGGAAAACATCGTTGAGCGGTTTTCAATGCCAGCTGCGCCATCTAGCAGCAAAAAACTATCATTATCCGCACAACGAAATTTTAAAAATGTTGTTAATCCACACAATGATAGTTTTTCGTTGTTGTGTGGATAGTCATGTGGTGAGTGACGACATGTCGGTAAGCGGAAATGATACTATTCAAACGCGTACTTACCTTGGGCTTGAGATCAGCACTGTGGGGGTCTCGAAACCCATGGAGGGCAATACACCCCCCCAAATTGGGATGCAATTGATCTGTACAATGTGTACTGGGCTGGCACAGTAGTGGCGATGGAGGCCCTTGAGAGGGCTGGGAGGGCGCAAGAGCTGCAGAGATGACTGCCCCCCCTCCAGAAATGGCCACCCAGCCTCTGCGGTGCAGGCAGCAGCGACAGTGGGTGAAGCCGAGGAAACAGGAAAAGTTTGAGGGCTCCTCAACGGCTGCGTGCTGCTCTCTCACCAGGTGGCCAGACACATGTATGGGAAGGATAAGGGCCATAAGTGACCATCGATGGAGAAGTGAGATGGGTGAGGAAAGAGAGAGATGGAGGAAGGGAGGCAGGAGTGACCCACATACATCCCACGAGGTTTCCAAGAGGAAAAGGCTGGCCTACATTAAAGATATTAAAAACCCGAGTGAAGCCGGGTAATCAGCTAGTAAATAAATAAATAAGTAAGTAAAAACAAAAACAAAGGTTGCGATACACTGGATTAAAACCTCTCTTTTTGGAGTGTAGGGAGTGGGGTGGGTGGATATGGAGACAAGAAAGAGGCCATAGTAGAGGTCAGAGCTACTTCTTCTTTTAAGGTTCACATTTTCTCATTCCGTTACCTTATCTGGGAAGGGCATGTCGAAGCAAGGATCACCTTGGCTTTTGAAATACACCTTAAAGAATTTTTCCGCATGAGATGGTATTTTGAAGGTTTTTTTTTTGGTATATGTTGATTTGGCACCCATTACCACTTATGTGGGGAGAAAGTGGAATGTTTCCCAACAATAAAACATGTTCTGCCATGTAAGGACTCACTGAGCCATCCAATTCCCTTTGAGGATGGGGAAGAGAGAGAGAGATCTTAGCAAGGGACCATGTACATAAGACAGACATTATCAAACTATGGACAACGTTCAAAGTGTCCCACAAATATGTTTCAGATGGTCTTCAGGGAAAGGGGTAAAATAGACAAGAACATAGCACAAGGTCTCCCATTTTATTTTCTTGTTTTTCTGACGGCAGAGATTTGGGTTTCCCTACCACCACCACCGCAGCAGCAAGATTGTTGAAGAGACTTACAAGGCTCTAGAGCATACCTGTCAACCTTCCCAGATTGGCCAGGATTTCCCGATTTTCGGCGCCGATTTGCGCCATTTCCCGCCCACAGCTGCCAAAATCCCGGAATTGGCAGTGGGGGGAAAGAGGTACTGTGCATCCCTTCTGCGCAAGTCACGTTCTACACATGCGTAGAAGGCTTTTGCGCTTGCGTAGAACCCTTTTACACTTGTGTAGAAGGCTATGCAAGCGTAAAAGGGTTCTATGCAAGCGTAAAAGCCTTCTACGCATGCATAGAACGTGACTTGCGCAGAACCGTTGTGCGCAGGTCCCGGATTGTCTGGAGCCACGGTTGACAGGTATGCTCTAGAGCAGAATATAGGTTTTTTTTTAAAAAAAATACAACATAGGGAAAGTTTTTCCTTAAAAATTTACCATTTAGAAAGTTCCTTCTTGGTAGTGTGGATTAGGACCTACAGTTTTCTTAACAATGCAGTTTTTATCAATAACATTTGTATATAGGTAAAGGTCACCCTTGCTCGAAAGCCAGTCATATCCGACTCTAGGGTTCAGTGCTCATTGCTGTTTATAGCCCTCATTGCTCCCGGAAGCGGAAGTAAAATGCCCCCGTACGGAGGAAGGGTTAACCTGGAAGAGCCTTAACCGCATGCATGTTTTACTTCCGCTTCCAGGAGCGACAAAGGAAGTGTGGGCCGGATGAATCACAGTAAACCCATTTGTGTGGATTCACAGGGGTGCTTAGGCTTCTGGGAATTGAAGTCCAAGAACATCTGGAGTGCCAAGGTTTGCCATCACCATTCTATGCTTATCTGCTGATGATCACTCACCAAACAAAGCTGATTTACAGGAGGAGCAGAGGAAAGCTTTGTGGAAGGAAAACCGAATATTAGGGGAACTCGGCTTGTAATTCTAAAGTGACCGTCTCATTTCTTTCTCCTCCAAACCGAATAAGGCAGAGATTGATAGATGACAGGATAAAACAGACAATTGTTCACTGGGATTATCTGTGTCATCTTGCCATGGCTGTTCTTAAGTGGTTCAGGGCAAATTTGAAGGGGGTATTTTAGACTTTTCAATGAGATGAGATCTCCACATTCTCAGCTTTCGCTCTTCAGCCAACTTGTCCCGGCAGATCCACGCCAAAGAGTCCAATTCATACAGAGCTTTTTCTCATTCCAGGTGGCTGTTTTGGGGATCTCATTGCAAAGGTTAAAGTTCATGTCCCAACATGTTTGGAGAATCACACCCAGTCCCCATACTTGCCTGAAAAAGAAGATTGGTTTTGAATAGGAGCATCAAGATGCTTTTGATGATTTGAGGGGGAAGTGGCTGACAAGAGCCTTTAAAGAAGATGCTACATGGGGTGGTAAATTTTGGAAGAAGTGCTTCATCTGGCAAACCTTTGAGCTCCTGGCAGGCATGTTGGGACAGAAGCCCAAGCACCCTGTGAATCCACACGAAGGGTTTTACTGTGATTCATCTGGTCCGCGCTGCGCTCGTTGCTTCTGGAAGTGGAAGTAAAACACACATGTATGGTTAAGGCTCTTCCGGGTTAACCCTTCCTCTGTATGGGCGCATTTTACTTCCACTTCTGGGAGCGACGAGGGCAGCACGGGCCGGATGAATAGCAGTAAACCCCTTTGTGTGGATTCACAGGGTGCTTAGGCTTCTGGGAATTGAAGTCCAAGAACATCTGGAGTGCCAAGGTTTGCCATCATGGACTTAGGGGCTCATTTCCTGTTGCATTTTTTGGAACAAATTAAACTAGGTCTTCAAAGGCTGCAAATCATTTATCATTTTCCCCCACTTCTTCCATCCAAAAGGCATGCCTGAATTTAGCCATCTCACCTATTTCTGGAAACTAACCAGGGTCATTCCTGGCTAGAACTTGGATGGGACTCTGCTTTGTTTTGCCACATAGGGCTAGGAAAGGATCCTTCCTAAAATCCTGGAGAGCCACTATTACTGATCAGGCAATATTGCGCTAAATGAAAACATTGAGCTAGACCAAGGTGCGGGCCAGACCTTGCCCCTTCAGACAGCTGAGTGGACCAGACACGTGGTTCCCCTCGCTCTAAACGCTGCTGTAAAATGCATTCGTGGCTGTCACAAATGCATTTTCGACAGCTGTGGGTGCATTTACGGCATGTTTTCAGCACTTCCAGTGGTGGTGGCAGCAGTGGCGGGAGCAAGGGCAGTGGGCCACATGAAATGGCGCTGCGGGCTGTGGCCAGCCTGCGAACCCCTGAGCTAGATGATTCAATGGGCAATTTGAATAAATCTCATGGACTGGACAGGTGAAAAAGCATTCAGTCAGATTGACACCTGCCCTTCTCGCTTGACAAATGCAAAGAGGAGGTTGCCCATTATTTCCATCTTTCCTCCAAGGGTTTTAAGACATGGCTTGTCCTTTCCATCCATTATGTCACCATTACGTTGAGCGATCACTTTCCCTGACTCACATACACCTTGCTTCTTTTTCTAGTACTCTCCGCTACTGAAAAAACTCTACTGTCAAATTGCAAAAACGTGTCCGATCCAGATTAAAGTGTCGACTCCTCCACCTCCGGGCACCGTCATCCGGGCCATGCCCGTCTACAAGAAGGCAGAGCATGTGACCGAGGTGGTGAAACGGTGCCCTAACCACGAGCTTGGCCGAGACTTCAATGACGGTAAGGCCTTTTCTACTAGGGCCATTTTTTTGTCCTATACATTATTATATTTTCAGGTCATCCCATAAAATATTTTAATACTAATGTACCATTTACACTACATTGTCCAAGATCTAATAGGAGAAAATAACTTCTTTGGAACAAGTCTCTGACTTCACTTGTCCAAACTAGATCCTGGAAATCCAAAAAGAAAAATGTTTCCAGTGATCAATAGCATTCCTGTGATTGCAATATTGTTTGAGTTGAACTGTTATTGATGGGAGATAGTTTGATCTGCCAGATGCATTCAAGGGGAAGATTTTACAAGGAATGGGTAGTATCTGGGTTGTTGTTGTTTTAAATTACAGTTCCCATAATAATCCAGCTGACTGAATCAGTGTGACTGTAACACACAGTCAAAAGTATACTGTAGCCAGAATCCTCCTGGGGATTTACACCAACATACTGTACGTGTAACTGATGAAATCATGATGGTTGGTTGTTACCAAGTAATGGGCGAAGCCATTTGACTGGAAGCAATCAGGAATGAGAGCAGTGACTCATTAATTAGTGGCAACCTTGCACTGCGATTTACCAAATTACACTTACTCCAGGGTAAATTTCCCATAAGATCCCAGCCGTTGTGTAGATTTGTTGAAATGCTTTGAGTTGTTTTCAATTTTTCAGCAGTTTTGGATTGTTTTACATTCTTTAGTGTTGTGTTCCTACCTTCTGTGGTTTAGTGTGTTATCTGCTGTCTCAGCTCTCTTGCTGTAGCATTGGGGTGCGGTCTGTATGCTCTACTCCAGTGATGGTCAACCTTGGCACTGCAGATGTTCTTGAACTTCAATTAGCAGAAGCCCTGATCAAAAGGACTTGGGCTTCTGCTAATTTAAGTCCAAGAATACCTGGAGTGCCAAGGTTGGCCATCACTTCTATAGGGTAAGATAGAAGCAGTTAATCAATAAGTTGCTCAGGTTTTACAAAATTACATTAGTATGGAGTGTTTTTCTATGTGATGCCAGCTTCTGCAGGACACTCTGTTCCATATCTGATCTTTTCCCAGTCCATCTTTTCCTACAACTATCAGCCAGCACTTCCCAATTATTAAGGTTGTTTTGAGTGCCTATCTATGTCTTATAGGTTTTCTTGTCTTCAGCAAAGATTGAGATCTATAGATGCCTATCTGGTTACCCGGCTTCACTCAGGTTTTTAATTTCTTTAACATAGGCCAGCCTTTCCCCCTTGGAAACCTTGTTGGGTTTATGTGGGCCAACCCTGCCTCCCTTCCTCCATCTCTCTCTTCCCTCACCCATCCCGCTTCTCCGTCGAGGGTCACTTACTGCCCTTATTCTTCCCATACATGTGTCCGGCCACCTGGTGAGAGAGTGGCACACAGCTGTTGAGGAGTCGTCGGACCTTCCCTCCCTCCTCGGCTTCACCCACTGTGGCCGTCGCCTCCACCACAGAGGCTGGGTGGCCATTTCCAGAGGGGGGCAGCCTCCTCCACAGCTCCTGCGCCATCCCGGCCCTCTCAAGGGCCTCATTTGCCACCACAGTGCCGCCCCCAACCAGGCCCCCATTTGCCTTCCACCTACTGTGAAAACTACAGCTGAACTCAGAGGGCTACAGCTGAGCTAGTCAGATGATGTCACAATCTCAACCTACCTGGGACTATGACATCAGCTCAATCACATCACTGGGAAACACGCACATTGTATAGATCAATTGCTTCCCAATTTGGGGGTGTATGCCCCATGGGGCTTGTGACCCCCACGGTGCTGATCTCTCCAGCCCAAGGTACGTATGTGCCAAATTTCAGCGGGATTGGTCCAGGGGTGTGAGAGCCTTTCGAGCACATACAAGACTACACCTCTGTTTTATAGATATAGATTCTCCTTCCTAAATCCATGAAAACATCTGCCATCAATCTGTATCTCCTTACTTGTGAGATTTTCTTATATTCATAATCAGTTCATGTCTTCACAGGTCTTTCGGCACCTGCCAGCCACTTAATCCGTGTGGAAGGCAACAATCTCTCTCAATACGTGGATGACCCTGTCACTGGAAGGCAGAGTGTGATGGTCCCCTATGAGCCCCCGCAGGTGAATTATCTTTAAACCAAATGGCCCCATGACAGATGCAATTTGGGTTTATGGTTTATAGGGAAAGGGCTTATGCTTGCCAAAAATCCTTCTGTTTACCATAATACATTACACTAGAGTAGGCCCACTGAATCAATGGGGATTTGTTGACTCAGTTCCTCTGTATGTTCCGTTGAGTCAAGCGGGACTAATCTTACTATGCTAAAGTCAAAACAAGAACAGACTCACTTAAACCAACGGAATATACAGAGTTGTGTCAACAAACCCCATTGATTAAATGGGCCTACTCTAACTGTTACTTACTATGCTAAAGTCAAAACAAGAACAGACGCACTTGATTCAATGGAACATACAGAGCTGAGTCAACAAACCCCATTGATTCAATGGGCTTACTCTAGCGTCATCTATTGTGCTAAATAACAAGATTTTGGCCACTGAGATGGACAATGATCTCTCCCACCATTATTAACACAAATCAGCAGCTGTTTCAAGCCAGGACCTTCCTCACCTTAAATGGAGCTATCAAGAATTGAACTGGCTACCTTCTACATGGCTCTACCAATGTGCTACTAATTAGGCAATATCTATGGGAAGAATGGTGTGTAGAAAATATTTGAGCAAGGTAAACTGATGGCCTGTCTCCATATTAGGGATTTTAGGGTAAAAATGTTATCAGTGTTTGTGATCTTAGAAATTGTAGTTCCTTTCTTAATACCATGATGATAATAATTTCATGTCAGAAATTATTCTGGGTTGGAAGGATTTTTGTAGAAGAAACTCTGCTCAGGAAACACCCAAATGAGGCTCCTTTCATGTCCCGAAGAGCTGGGACAGAGTCCGGCGCTCAAATCATCATGCATTACCCGGGTCTCAAACTGCCGACTTGCCGGCCTTCCAGCTAACAAGGTGAGCTTCTTAACCACTGAGCAACCGCAACCCAATGGTACAACTGGGTGTATATCCATAACTGGGAGATCTAACTCTTTCAAAAAAAACATATCTGTAACCCAACACATCCTTCTTTTAGGGATGCTACAGATTTGTTACTCAAAACACACTTCAGTGAGAAAGTGGAAAAAATTAACACAGACAGTTTTTGGGAAGGGCTGTACTGCCCTCTACTGTTTGGCAAAAATATCATATATATTGTATACAATAAAGGAAAAGTTGCTCTTGCTCCAGTCTGACTCTAAGGGTTGCTGCTTATCTCTGTTTACAGCCAAAGATCCACGCTGTCTGCATCTTCAGATGTTTCCATGGTCATGTGGCAGGCATTACTAAATGCAGAAGCACACAGAATGCTATTTACCTTTCCCGCCAAAGCGGTACCTATTTATCTACTTGGACTTTCTTGCCTTCGAACTGCTAGGTTGGCATGAGCTGGGACAGAGATGGAAGCTCACTCCATCATGCAGCACTTGGACCTCGAACTGCTGACCATCTGGCCTTCCAAGAAGTTAAGAACAGGAAGACTATCGCCATGATGATAGCCAATACTGTATCAGGAACAGATACGGCACCTGAAGAAGAAGTGGTATATCCACCACTGTCTTCTCCATTTTGATCACGTGGAAGTAGCCATCCTAAAATTCACACAAATGTGCTTTTGTACATGAATAGGACACACATGGAATTTTTTTAACATGGCAACGTCTTTAGCTTAAAAACTGTGACACTGTACTAATAAGCATCTGAGAGATTAATCTCCCCCCCCCCCCCGTCCTACTATCTTTGGAACAGGTGGGGACCGAGTTCACCACCATCCTCTATAACTTCATGTGCAACAGCAGCTGTGTGGGTGGGATGAATCGGCGACCCATCCTTATCATCATCACGCTAGAGACTAGAGAGTAAGTTGGTCATCCCAAGTCTGGGCAAGTGTCATAATATGTTTGCCAAGGGAGGAGGTAAATGCGTTGGCAGAGGAGTCCAAATCTGATTTCCCACTAATGTCACATTGGTTCTCCAGAACTGATCTAGCCAGCTTCAAATGTGTCACAAGCTGGCTGGCTTCTTCTTCTTTTGTGTCCTGATCAAACCCTGGACTGC
The DNA here is from genome assembly GCA_035047305.1 of Bradypodion pumilum. Lineage (NCBI taxonomy): Eukaryota > Metazoa > Chordata > Lepidosauria > Squamata > Chamaeleonidae > Bradypodion > Bradypodion pumilum. Next base: position 7,500,849 of record JAWDJD010000016.1, on the reverse strand, counting down.
CAAAATGAAGCCACTTTCTTCACTTTGTCATTGCCCAAATGCAAGTCCTCATCAGTGCATGTCTCTGGCAGCAATTGGCTGACCAGCAAATGGGCCGGACTCTGTGTCTCTCCACAGTCACACTGTGTGTGGTTGTCCGCCAGCAGTCCCCACTTGAGCCTGTTGGTCTTGCATTTAGGGACTCCAACCCTCAGCCTAATTAGGGTCCTCCATGTGACATAGGCATACCTGTCAAGTTTTGGATTTGAAAATAAGGGAAATTTCCCAGCATTTCCTGGCCAAAACGGGAGACTTGACAGCTATGCTTATCCTGTGCTGCCCTCCAGCGGCGGCATTAGGGCATTGCAGTCTAATACAGGAGGACGGTAGGAGTCGGCGGGAAAGAGGTTAAAATACGGTAATTTCCCGGCCAAAATGGGAGACTTGACAGCTATGGACATAGGGGAGATTGAGATCTTCAGCTATATCCACCTTTAATGTTGTTACTTGTTAAGTCAGTGTTTCCCAACTTTTAGTTTTTGGACTTCAATTCCTAGAAGCCTAAGTCAATTCCCCCAAAGCACTGATCAGCCAATGTACTGACTTAGGCTTCTGGGAACTGAAGCTACCCTATGGGGCCTAGGCCCCACATTGGGAAACTACATTAAGTTGAGTTACATTTTGTTTCTCAGTGGGCAGGTTCTTGGCCGGAGGTCCTTCGAAGGCCGGATCTGCGCTTGTCCTGGCAGAGACCGGAAAGCAGATGAGGACCATTACCGTGAGCAGCAAGCCCTAAACGAGAGTGCAGCAAAAAACGGCAACCCCAACAAGAGGAGTAAGTCATCAGGTTACAGCTCAAGTCTAAGGTCACCGCTAAAGGATTGAGACCCTCCATGTTAAAGCCTTCTTATCATTAGATTGAGAGGACGCCACACACCAGCCTAAAGATCAGTATACCTTCACACCCTATTAGAGTAGTGATGGACCTGTTCTGGGCCAGTGTCCACACACACTCAAAAGGAACTTGCAATTTTCCTCCATGAGTAACCTCAATGCCAAGTGTCAGACAGTGGTTAACTAACCTGAGGACTTGGGTGTCAAAGTCCACAGGGAAGGGTGATGGTCCCCAAGTGGATTGAATCCCACTTGAATCCATCTTGATGGAGGGCAGCAGCTTCATACATCCTGGCCTGGGGCTGAGGAGGACTTTGCGTTCCAAAAGGGCTCAGGACCAGAAAGTGACACGTGAAACTGGATCAGTGTTACAGGTGTCACACTGCGATGCTGAAGGCAAATGGAAGGCCACTGCATTACATTCTGAGAGCAGTCTTCATGGCTGATTGCCATGATGATCGCCCATATTTAAATAAATAAAAAGAAGAGGAGGAGGAGGAGGAGAAGGATCGACCTGAAAAGAGACTGGAGGCTAAGGAAGGAAGCCAAGAACATAGCATGATCATATGTGACGGGCATGGGGCGGTATGGCGGGTACCGTGGGGCGGGCCGCACTCGGGGAATGCGGGTCCGATGTTTAAATGCGGTCCCTCAGTCCAGCCCTGCAGGTACATCTCTGGGCCCTGAGCAGCAGATCCGGAGTGACCCCGCCCTTAGGCTGCTGCTGGTGAATGCCAGATCGGTTTGTAATAAGGCCCCCCTGATTCAGGATGCCATCCAGGAAGGGCTGGCCGACCTGGCATGCATCACCGAAACCTGGCTGACTCCTGAAGATGGAGTACCTCTTGCGGACATGTGTCCAGCTGGGTTCGGTATCTGGCACCAGCCTAGAGGTGAGGGGAGGGGCGGTGGTGTTGCCATTGTTGCCAGGGAGTCTTTGGGAGTTGCTAGGGCCACTGCTCCACAAGTGGCTGGTTGTGAGGCCCTGCTTCTACGGCTGGGCCCCAAGGGTCAGTTGGGGATCTTACTCCTGTACCTGCCCCCTTGCAGGGTAAGGGATGCCCTGCCTGAGCTCCTCGAGGCCGCCTCGATGCTGGCGTTGGAGTTCCCGAGGCTTATGGTTCTGGGGGACTTCAATTTGCCATCGCTGGGGATGGCTTCTGAGGTGGCAAGGGAGTTCATGGCTTCCATGGCAGCCATGGGCCTGACTCAGGTAGTTCGGGGTCCGACCAGGGGCAGTGGTCACATGCCAGACTTAGTTTTCTTGTCGGAGCAGTGGCAGAGTGATCTGAGACTACAGGATTTAGTCATCTCACCTGTGCCATGGTCAGATCACTATCTGGTGACTCTTGACTTTCTGGGGGCGACACTTCATCGTAGGGAGGCAGGGCCTATTAAAATGGTCCGCCCTCGGCGACTAATGGATCTAGACGGATTCCAGAGGGAACTGGGGGATGTTCCTCTGGATCGACTACACGATTCACCCGAGGCACTCGTCGACCTGTGGAATAGGACGACAATAGTAGCCTTGGATGAAATCGCGCCACTGCGGCCTCTCCACGCCCGGGGGATTAGGTCATCTCCGTGGTTCACAGATGAACTGCGCGAACTCAAACGGGCAAAGAGACGCCTAGAGCGCCGCTGGGTGAAGACCCGGGATGACTCCGATTGGACACTAGCTAGAGCTGCTATTAGGGCCTACCTAGTGGCGATGGGGGTGGTGAGGCGGCAATACTTCACCACCCTTATTGCCTCCGCTGATAATCGCCCAGCCGCCCTGTTCCGGGTAACCAGGTCCCTCCTCGGTAGGGGGAGATCGGTGCCTGGTTGGCAGGGTTCGGCTGAGGACTTTGCTGACCATCTGGTGGAGAAAATCGATCGGATTCGTTCAGGATTGAACCCTGGCGTGGATGGGGAGAGTCGGGGAGGTGCCGGGGCACAGTCTTGCAGTACGATCTGGGATCAGTTTGATCCTGTTGTCCCTGATGAAGTGGACAGGCTCCTTGCAGCTGTTCGTGCCACTACATGTCCTTTGGACCCCTGTCCCACTTGGTTGGTGAAAGCCTCCAAGGAGGTAACAGGTGGCTGGGTTGGGGGGATAATAAATGCTTCTTTACGGGAGGGGGTATTTCCTGCACAGCTAAAACATGCTTTGGTGCGACCCCTCCTGAAGAAAATGTCCCTCGACCCAGCTGTCCTTAACAACTACAGGCCGGTTTCCAACCTGCCCTTTCTGGGTAAGGTTTTGGAGAAGGCGGTGGCGCGCCAGCTGCAGAGTGTCCTGGAGGAAGCGGATTATCTAGACCCCTTTCAATCAGGGTTCAGGCCCGGGTATGGAACGGAGACGGCATTGGTCGCACTGATGGATGATCTCTGGCGGGAGCGGGACGGGGGTTGTCCATCCGTCCTTGCTCTTCTTGACCTCTCAGCTGCCTTCGATACCGTCGACCACGGTATCCTTCTGGAACAGCTCAAAGGACTGGGGATCCAGGGCACTGTGTTGTCCTGGTTTTCCTCTTTTCTGGAGGGCCGTACCCAGTCGGTGTGGTTAGAGAGTGAGAGGTCCAGCCCTAGGCCCCTCAAGTATGGGGTGCCTCAGGGCTCTGTGCTCTCTCCTCTCTTATTTAACATCTACATGAAGCCACTGGGTGAGATCATTCGTTCCCACGGGGTGCGGTACCATCAGTACGCGGATGATACTCAGCTGTACATCTCGGCCCGTGGGGACCCCAGTGATGCTGTTGAAATCCTATCTGGATGCCTGGAGGCCATTGGGGTCTGGATGGGGGTCAATGGGCTTCGGCTGAATCCCAGCAAGACAGAGTGGCTGTGGATAGGGAGCCCCGTGTTATCCAGGGAGTTACCACCTTTGGTACTGGATGGGGCTGTTTTGCCCCAGACAGACCCAGTGCGCAACTTGGGGGTCCTTCTGGACTCGCGGCTGCTGCTAGAAGAACAAGTAGCGGCTGTGGCCAGGAGGGCTTTTGCCCAACTTCGGGTGATTCGCCAATTGCGCACGCTCCTTGACCGGGGCTCCTTGCTTATGGTCACCCATGCTCTGGTTACTTCCCGACTAGATTACTGTAATGCGCTCTACATGGGGCTGCCCTTGACGACCATTCGGAGGCTGCAGCTGGTCCAGAATGCGGCGGCCCGGGTGGTGATGGGGTGTGGGCGATATGCCCATGCCTCACCGCTACTTCGGGAGCTGCACTGGTTACCAGTTTGTCTCCGGGTGCAATTTAAGGTGCTGGTTTTGACCTTTAAAGCCCTATATGGCAGGGGGCCAGGATACCTTAGAGACCGCATCGTCCCAAGAGTGTCTGCCCGTCCAACCAGAGTGGACCGGAGGGGCTCTCTAATAGTGCCATCAACTAGGGGTGCACATCTGTCTAGCACCCGAAGGAGGGCCTTCTCCGTGTCCGCACCAACTCTCTGGAACCTCCTGCCAATAGACCTAAGACTCCAAAGTGAATTGCTGCCCTTCAGGAAAGGAGTGAAGACCTGGCTGGCAGGGCAGGTGTGGGGCCCGAATGGGACTATGGTGCCCGCCTGCTGGCTTTTATAAGAACTCTCTCTTCTTTCCTTTTGTATAGTGGGTGGATGGGGTTGGGTGGGATATGGGTTTTTAAATGGGGTGGGATGTGGGTTTTATAATGTTTTTATGTATTTTTAGAATTGTTGTGATGCCGCCCTGAGTCGGGTTCTGCCTGAGTGGGCGGCATATACAAATATGACTATAAATAAATAAATAAATAAAAATATCAAGTCTGTTTTGAGGCTTGTTTTTCTTTTTGCCTGAGTGTACACAGCTGCAGGTGGTATGAACACTTCGCATGGGTCACTCTGTTTCATCAGTATATTCCAACATACAGCTTCATACCCTTCCAGGTGTAGATTTCTGTACCCTCTAAATCCCAGTCCCCTGCATCCATGTCCTGGTTTACTTATGGCTCTGCCAGGACCCAAAATTGGACCACAAACCAGCCTAGAAATAGGAAATTAGACCACAAACCAGCCTAGGAATAGGACTTGGACCACAAACCAGCTTAGGAATGGTGAAAAAAGACTAAAAATCAGAAGTGGATAGAACTTCATTTTGGGTTGGAGTTGGAATGGGTTCCAGGAGCAGAAAATGTTGGCGTGTGTGTGTGTGGGTTCCTGATAGTGATGTTGGAGAACCTCAAAAAAGAGTTGCTGGTCCATACTTCATTTTCTAAATCCCTTTGAGTAGGCTTCTGAAAGCTGGTCTTTTAAAACAGGACATATAGTGAGAAGATGAGCGATCTTTCCCATATCGTTGTCATTGCTGCAACTCATATCCGAGAATGCATTTTTTCCTGAAGCTGGAAAAAATGTCATTGGCATAAATTTGTTTAAGGTGGAACCCAGCTTGCCATGAAGTGACCCACACACGATGATTACGGAGCCATCTCCTGTGGCATGTATGGAATGAGACATGCAGGATATTATGAAGGTGCGCCTTCACAGCCAGTCCATCTGGCATGACCTCTTCCACCCGCCATGGCCATTGGGAATCAGAGTTCCTCTTCCACTCATTTTGCTGTTGGGCCCAAATGTGATGGTTTCCAGTGGCATTTCCTCCAAGGGCTGGGACAGAGATGGGCGCTTAATCCGTCATGCAGTACTGGAGTCTCAAACTGCCAAGGGGGCCATCACCCCGCTTAAAGGGGCTCATCCACCCATAGCCATTAGCCCCTTTAGATAGTCAGGTTATTTACCACTGACCAACACTCAGTGTTGTTCACCGGCTGTACGGTCTACTCTATTACCATAGTGGGATGTCTGGCCAGACATATACTCAATGAGTTTTATGAAATTGGAAGTGGAACTGAGGAGAATTTCCATCATCAGTGGTCCTCCTCATGGCTTCGTAGATTCCCTTTCAAACAGATCCCTGTCTAACCTCACCCCTTCTTCTCTTACTATTTTTTTCCACAGCTTTTAAGCAAAGTCCACAAAGCATCCCAACTCTGGCAACTGGAATTAAGAAGCGGAGACATGGAGAAGAGGAGACATATTATGTACCTGTAGGTACCACTCAAGTCAATGGTTTCATAGACTGTCCCTATGGCTGGACGATTCACACTTGTTCCAGCACACATTAAAATAGTTGTTCCTGACCTTTAACTTCCAGGTGTTATGGGGATGCAACCCCTAGAACAAGGGTTTCCAACTTAAGGCCTGTGGGTCGGATCTGGCCAGTACATACTTCTCAAAGTTTTGGGTCTCTTGCTCTGGTTTGGGAAAACAAAAGACAAATTATCTTTACATTTGGAATGAACCAGACATGCTCATTCTTATTCTCTGATTCAGGTCCGAGGCCGGGAGAATTTTGAGATTTTGATGAAGATCAAAGAGAGCCTGGAGCTGGTCGAGTTGGTCCCCCAGCAGTTGGTCGACTCTTACCGGCAGCAACAGCAACAGCTCTTGCAGCGCCAGTAAGTTCGCAGGAGTGATTCCCATCTTGGGAAGCCATCTGTCATATCTGCTTTGATTCGGATTCCTGCACTGAGCAGGGGGATGGCCTCAAAGGCCCCTCTCAACTCCATGATTCTATGATTCTTCTGCAGATCAGCTTCCCATGGGCGATAATTGGGGGGGGGGGAGGCTAAAGGAGAAATAAAATTTGCATGGGAGAGATGGGAGGCAATGGGGGCAATTATGGGACATACAGTACAGTAGAACCTCAGATAAAGTCAAAACTCCGTTCCACAAGTTTGGACTTTATCCGATTTTGAACTTTATCAGAATCAAATGGGCGATGCATCGGATAACGTCCAAAGATGGACTTTATCCAAGGTTCTTATACTAAATACCTCAGATAACATCCATTTTTAGTGGGTTTGGACTGTATGCGATGCATCACGTGTGCATGAAAACCGCGACTTTATCCGAATCGGACTTTATCCGAGGAACCACTGTACCTTGTTTCTGCATGAAAGGACTCATCAACCCCATAGGAATTCCAAGGAACCTCTTTGTGGCTCCACAAAACCCTTATTAGCTGCCATTACTTGCTTGTTTGATGACTCACCTTCTAAGCTGACTAGCAGATATCACTGCATCTATATCTTCTTGAAATTACATTGCTCCCAGGTAGAGAGAAGCATCAGCAACTGTTAGGGCCTTCCTTTTGGTACTAATCGGCATGTGGGGGTGCCTTAGAATTAGAGGTGAAAATGGTTAGATTTTTTTGGGACTTCGGCTTCCCTAACTCTTCAGCCAGCAGGACACCTGGGGTTGAAATCCAAAAAGCATCCTTTGCTATCTCTGTCCAGAATGGTAGCAGCAACATCTCTTAAAGAGGAATGTTCCGAGCTGGACATGTGGCCACCCTCAATCCAGGTCTCTCTTCTTTGAGAAACCCATTTCTCACTGATTCCAGAATCTGTTTCTGTCCAGGACACAACTCCAACCTCCATCTTCATATGGTCCAGTTCTGTCGCCGATGAACAAGCTCCACGCAGCGGCAGGAGGGATCAACAAACTGCCGCCTGTGAACCAGCTTGTTGGGCAGCCTCCACAGCACGTCCCAGGGACCGGCTCAAATCTTGGCCCTATGGGTAAGGTACCTAATGCAAAGGACCAGATCCATGGTGGCTAACCTTGGCACTCCAGCTGTTCTTGGACTTAAATTACCAGAAGCCCAAGTCTCTGTCAATCCACACAAATGGGTTTGCTGCATGTACAAAGCTGTTCTTGGACTTCAGTTTCCAGAAGCCCAAGTCTCTTTGAATCCACACAAATGGGTTTACTGCACGTACGAAGCTGTTCTTGGACTTGAGTTTGCAGAAGCCCAAGTCTTTGTGAATCCACACAAATGGGTTTACTGCACATACAAAGCTGTTCTTGGACTTCAGTTTCCAGAAGCCCAAGTCTCTTTGAATCCACACAAATGGGTTTACTGCACGTACGAAGCTGTTCTTGGACTTGAGTTTCCAGAAGCCCAAGTCTCTGTGAATCCACACAAATGGGTTTACTGCACATACGAAGCTGTTCTTGGACTTCAGTTTCCAGAAGCCCAAGTCTCTGTGAATCCACAGAAATGGGTTTACTGCACGTACGAAGCTGTTCTTGGACTTCAGTTTCCAGAAGCCCAAGTCTCTGTGAATCCACAGTCAAATGGGTTTACTGTGTATACGCAGCTGTTCTTGAACAATTCCCAGAAGCCCAAGTCTCTGTGATTCACAAAGACTTGGGCTTCTGGAAATTGAAGTTCAAGAACTGGAGTGACAAGATTCACCATCACTGGACCAGATTATGTGCATATGTGTATATATGTGTATATAGGGCCATGGTGACTCAACGGTTAATGACCAGAAAGTCAGCAGGTCAGCAATTCATGACCCAAGTGCTGCGTGACAGAGTGAGCTCCTGTCGTCTCTCCCAGCTCCTGCCAAACTAGCAGTTCGAAAGCAAGAAATTGCAAGTAGATAAATAGGTAATGCTTCAGCAGGAAATGTAATGCTATACCATAGGCCCCAGTGTCTTGTCATGCCTGCCACATGGCCACGGAAATGTCTGCAGACACAGGCAGCACTGGCTCTTTGGCTATAAACGGAGATGAGCACTGAACCCTAGAGTTGGATACAACCATCTTTCAAGCAAGTGAGACTTTACCTTTACCTCTAGAGCAGTGGTTCCCAACCTTTTTGGGCCATGCTCCACCTAAGCATCTCTTAAATCCTGATCCTCACACACACACACACACACACACACACACACACACACACACACACACACACACACACACACACACACAGAGTGATATATAATTCTTATTATTTATAAAGTGAACTATTCATGTGGAGGAAGCCTCAAAGGCCAGTCACTATTAATAACTCATTCTTGAATTGCCCCCCATCCCCCCAAAAAAATCAAATTACCCCTCTATGGGGTTATGTGCCTTGCATTAGGAACCATGGCTCTAGAATAGGGGTTCCTAACCTTTTCAAGCTGGAGGCCGGGTCACGCTCTCTCAGTCAGCTTTGAGAGCCGTACGGCTATTTTGCCCTGCCTGCACAATGGGGCCAGCCATTTTGTCCCAACAGCTTCAAAGAGGTAGCCATTTTATTTCTTGAATGCCCTTGGAAGATGGCACATGAAATGGTGTTGTGGGCCAGATCCAGCCCATGGGCCTTAGGTTGGGAACCCCTGCTCTAGATGGAGTTCCCATACTTAAACAGTTCTCTTCTTTCCCTTCCTGAACAGCTCTTGAGGTAACTTGAGCCACCAAGTCTTCCATGCCTATCCCTCGCAAAAGCCAACTTTCCCCTTTCCTGGTCATGAACTTGCTTTCTCCACCACCACTACCACACCAGAAGACTGGTTTGTCTTTGAAAAAAGGGAGGCTGGCTTCTAAACCAGAAATTCTCAACCTTTTAAAGCTGTGGGCCAGGTTACTCTCCCTCAGACAGCTTCGAGGGCCGGATGGCCATTTTGCCCTTCCTCCACCATAGACACTTCCTGGTGTGGTGGAGGTGGCAGTGGGCCACATGAAATGGCATCATGGGCCACATCCAGCCCACGGGCGGCAGGTTGAGAATCCCTGAAAACTCACTTGGGTTATTTTGCTCTTTTGTCAGGACCGGGCATGTTGAACAGCCACACCATGCAACCCAATGGAGAAATGAATGGCGGGCACGCTTCCCATTCGATGGTCACCGGGTCACATTGCAGTCCCCCTCCACCGTACAACCCAGACCCAGGTCTCATCAGGTAGGGAGGTGGTCATCGTTGCGCTCAATGTGGGGCAACTCTGTCATGTCTCCTGTTGTTTTAACCTCACAGTAACCTCTATAGCAACTAGTTTCCACATTCTGAATCACACAGTAAAGCTCAGTTACTTTACCGGGGTAGAAAGAAGAGAAATCTGATTTGCAATTCCTTTTCCCCCCAGCTCCATACCTGTCAAGTTTTGGATTTGGAAATAAGGGAAATTTCCCGGCAAATACGGGATACTTGACAGCTATGCTTATCCTGTGCTGCCCTCCAATGGCGGCAATAGGGCATTGCAGTCTAATTAATAAGGGATGATGGCAGGAAAGAGGGTAAAATAAGGGATTTTCCCAGCCAAAAAGGGATACTTGACAGTTATGCTTATCCTGTGCTGCCCTCCAATGGCGGCAATAGGGCATTGCAGTCTAATATAGGATGACAGCAGGGAAGAGGGTAAAATAAGGGGTTTTCCTGGCCAATAAGGGATACTTGACAGCTATGCCCAGCTCGGGGTCAAATTAGACAACCCGTTAATCAAAATTCTGCAGAGTTCCTCTTCCATGTTGCTAAAGTGAATTGATCGTCACAACACGACTCTCACAGCTCTGTATTTAGCATGCTCTGTCACTGGAAAGTAAGCACGGCTTTGTCTGCAACGTTGATTGTTGGATCGTGTGCCGCAGAAGAAATCCTCTTGTGGGAGAGAAATCAAGTTGATTACAGGAATGTGCTTTTCCTATAATGACTGGTTTGACCCTCAGAAGAGACAAGAGGCCTTCTAGCTTCCTCGACATGCCCTCAACATACAGTTGTGTCTGAAACATTAAAACAGTTATACTCAAGTTCTGGTCCATTGGGCATTTTGCACTTCAGTTCCCAAAACGTCTTCCAGCATGGCCAATGATGATGGATCTCGGATACTGGAATCCATAAAATCTGGGAGGGCAGAAGTTGAGAAATGCTGGACTCAAGCATTTCCTCTTAGAAGGCACTAGATCAGGGGTTGCCAACAGTGGTGGGCTCCAATTTTTTTTACTACCACACTGTGGCCGTGTTATGGCAGGTGTAGACAGGGGGAAAGCCGTGCAGTGCACCTGAAATTAGGACTACTTTATTTCAAAACTTGGATGGTTGGAGCCAGCCAGAATTTCTGCTACCGGTTCTGGCGAACTGGTGCGAACCTGTTGTTGCCCACTACTGGTTGCCAACCTTTTTAAGTTGGAGGCCGGATCATGCTCCCTCAGACAGTTGAAGGGACCGGACTGGTGGTTCCCCACCCACCCACCATTTACAGCTGCCATAAATGCACTGATGACAACTGTGGGCTCATTTAGAGCTGTTGCAACCACACACTCATTAAGGGTTGTTGTCCACAGCCGATTCCAGCGGCTGCGGTTGGAATGAGGGCGGGCACCAGATTATTCTGTGCCTCAGGGTCCGTCTCCTTGCCATTCCTCTAAGGGATTCCAACCAATGATGTTACAGCATGACATGTCCACCACACGTTAGGTTTCATTTCTTCCAACCCACGAGGCCAACATTGTTTACATTCCAGCCCTGGTATGAAGGGTCTCCCACACATTGAAATCTCCATCTTGGATGGGCTGAGGCACAAGGCAATTGGGTGGGCAAAAGTCTCAGGAACTAGTGCATCTCAGAACTGGGCTTTTTCATGACACATGCCAATAGAGAAAATAAGGCTCCAATATAAAGTGAAATACAATAATTAGGAAGACTCTTCCTTTGTTTTTGTTTTTTAATATCTAAAATGGGTTTGGGTGAGCCCTCACAGTGTTCTCTGCAACAGGGGACATGTGACCGCTTTACTTCTCATGTTCTCTGGGAATAATTCACTTGTTTAACTTCTTCCCCTAGTAATATCCAAACACTGCTCTAGATTAGGGAAAGGAAAAAAACCCTTTCACTTCTGTAATTATTTTTGTTATGTTATGTGCCGTTAAGTTGCATCCAATTTCTGGTGACCCTCATTGGGTTTCCAAGGTATGTAGGAACTGGGTTAACATCTCCCCTGCCTTCCCCATTACATTAGTATGGCTGAATGGGGATTTGAATTCAAGTCTCCAGAGTCTTGGCCCATTACAGATTAGGGATGGCCTAATCTGTACAACCATGATCAGAGTTGTTGTCTGACAACTTCTGAAGGACCAGATGTTCCTCATTCTTGTTACACACTCTTTTCTGAAGGTACGCCCCCCCTTTAACTCAATGGGACTTACTTTTGATAGAATTTATTTTTGACCAACCCTGTATAGAATTGCAGGGATGCAGTGGCTTAGTGGTTAAGATGCTGAGCTTGACGACCAGAAGGTCAGCAGTTCAAGACCCGAGTGCTGCGTGATAGAATGAGCTCCTGTCATCTGTTCGAGTTCCTGCCAACCTAGCAGTTTGAAAGCATGAAATGCAAGTAGATAAATGGGTAGTGTTTTGGTGGGAAATGTAACAACGTTCTGTGTGCTTTGGCGTCTAGTCATGCCTACCACTTGACCATAGAAACATCTCCAGAGGTAGACAGTGCTGACTCTTTGGCTATAAACAGAAATGACATAGAGTTGGATACAACTGGCTTTTGAGCAAGGGAGACTTTGACCTTTACAGTGATGGCCAAACTTGGCACCCCAGATGTTCTTGGACTTCCATTCCCAGAAGGATCAGCAGGAGTGCTGACTTGAGCTTCTGGAAATTGAAGTCCAAGAACACCTGGAGTGCCAAGGTTGGTCATCACTGATATAGGAATACACTGTCAGAATGCAGCTGATGTATCTCAAAGTTTAACACCACTTTTTTTTCCCGTCTCTATTTTTTCTTCTGCAGTTTTTTAACAGGACTGGGATGCTCAAACTGCATCGACTATTTCACATCACAAGGGTTACAGACTCTTTACCACCTGCAGAATTTGACCCTAGAGGTAAATACACCACCCCCACCCCCGAGAAGGACCATTGCTGATTGTGCTCTTTCTCATTCTCCATGGGCTTCCACTTTGAAAATGTAGATAAGGATACTTAGGAGAGGGAGCTCGGTAGATACGGGGAAAGCTAATATAAAGGTATGGTGTCTTGCCATAAAAGAAGATCTTTTTCGGCTGGGGGACAATGAACATCAATGAGGGAAAAGTAAGAATTACTTTATTGTATAAAGATGGAAAGAAAGGACAGTAAAGTAGGGATCATTAGGAAGGGTATAGATAATAAGTCAGCAAGTGTCATTTTGCCTCTTTATAAATCTATGGTGAGGCCCCATCTGGAATACTGTGTACAGTTCTGGCTGCCATACCTCCAGAAGGATATTATGGAGCTGGAAAAAGTGCAGAGGAGGGCAACCAAAATGATTAGGGGACTGGAACACCTTCCTTACCATCTGAGGCTGCAATGGTTGGGCCTCTTCACTCTTGAGCGACGGCGTCTAAGAGGTGACCTGATTGAAGTTTATAAAATCATGCACGGTGTGGACAAAGTAGATAAGGAAAAACTGTTTTCCCTTTCGCACAACACTAGGGGACACTTGATGAAACTTTTGGGTACTAGTACTCAAACAAATAAGAGAAAGTACTTCTTCACCCAGAGGACCACGGGTCTATGGAACTCCCTGCCAGAAGAAGTGGTGACAGCTGTCAGTCTTGACAGCTTTAAGAAAGGATTAGACAAGTTCATGGGGGACAAGGGGATCAATGGCTATAATTATGGATACCTAAGGACAACCTCCGGGTTGGAGAGATAGGCAGGATATCTCTCCATGCCATTTCCAGGGAATCCTAAGCAAGTGAAGGCATCTGCTTGGGAATAACACCCTGAAGCAAATGGTGAGCCACTGTGTGAGACAGAGTGTTGGACTGGATGGTCTGTGGTCTGTTCCAGCAAGGCTGTTCTTATGTATGTTATGTAAAGTACTATACATAGAAAGATCACCCTTAAACCCCTTCTGCTTGCTAGGAATCCATGGTAAATGGTAAATAGGTGATTTATAAGCTGTGTACAACTTCCCAGAATCTAGATCAGGGGTTCCCGACCTTTTTGATCTGGGGACCAGGTCACGCTCTCTCAGTCAGCTTCAAGGGTCGGATGGCCATTTTGCCCTGCGTGCATAATGAGGGTGGCCATTGTGTCCCAACAGCTTCAAAGGGGTACCCATTTTGTTTCTCAAATGCCCTTGGAAGGGTGGGGTGCACATGAAATGGTACCACGGGCTGGATCCAGCCCACAGGCTTTAGGTTGGGAACCCCCTGATCTAGATTGATTCCGAGGTTCCCTAAACAAAAGAATCAACCTCCTCTTCATACTTTCAGACGCCATAGCAATATGTGCACCTGTTCACTAAGCATATGTTGATGTACAGCCAACTTTTCTTATATTTACATTGTGATAACAGAACCGGTTATCTGAGAGCAAATACATTCTGCAGCAGTCCAGGTGACCAAGCGTGAGTCTCTGCCCAGAACATATGAGATAAACAAGTTCCAAGAAATCCTTGTTCTCCTAGATAAGGCGGACATGAGAAGAGAATGAAGTAATAGGAAAGATGTGGGGAGTTGTTCCACAAGAAGACAGAAAGGCCATCAGAGTTGGCGCAACTTCAGGTGCCAACACTGAGGATGGCTCGAAAGTCTTTAACCAGAAATAGAGCCTTCTCAGTGGTGGCACCTACATTGTGGAGCTGCGCCAGGTAGCCCATCACTGGCTACCTTTCAAAAAACAATTAAAAATGCTGTTCTTCAAGGAGGCCTTTCAGGGCGTTGTTCCCTTATCAATAAATTAGCCAGTTAGGTTTAGTCCCAATGACTCTGTTGCCAATTACTTTATTTTACTTTAGTTTAGTTAATGATGTATTTGGTGGTGGTGGGTTTTGATTTGTATTGTTGTCATTTATTTTCTGTTTGTTCACCACCCAGAGTGGGATAACACCCAGATGGGTGGTATATAATTTAAATAAAATGAAGCTGATCTCTAGCAGGAGGCCTAAGCATGCCTGGGCATAGACCCTCTACTACCGACCATTGGTATCTACCTTTCTCCACAGAGTTGGCTTTGTTCTTTCCAAGCTTAGCAATTCATGAGAGGAAACAGAAAAGTAAGTCAATAGTTTGTTTGATCATGCCAAGCAATCAGATTCTGCCCACTTAGCAGCCAGGTGTGTCTCACAACCTTTCCTACACTAGAATATTTCCACCTTCATGGTAACCAAGTAGCTTGATGTCATCTGTCATGTGTTTTCCTCCCAGGATCTTGGAGCATTGAAGATCCCGGAGCAGTATCGGATGATTCTTTGGAGAGGCCTCCAGGAACTCAAACAGGGCCACGATTATGGGGCCCAACCGCTCCTCCGCTCCAGCAGCAACGCCTCCACCATTTCTATCGGGACATCCGGTGAGCTGCAACGGCAGCGGGTGATGGAGGCCGTGCACTTCCGCGTGCGCCACACCATCACCATCCCGAACCGCGGCGGGGCCGACGAGTGGTCGGACTTTGGCTTCGACCTTCCAGACTGCAAGTCACGCAAACAGTCCATCAAAGAAGAGTTTACAGAGGGAGAAATCAACTGACCATCACTGCAGGAGTGTGTGCAAAATCATGCAGGACCAGAAAGCTACCTGGCAGAGATGTGGCCCTCAAGGTGGGAAACAGGGAGCCACACCCAAAGTATTTTTTAGAGCTCTGAGCAGAAAGTTGCCTTTGTCCAGTGAAGTTTCAATTTCCACTTCATCATACCTTGCAGGACCAGAAAGCTACCAGGCAGAGATGTGGCCCTCAAGGTGGGAAACAGGGAGCCACACCCAAAGTATTTTTTAGAGCTCTGAGCAGAAAGTTGCCTTTGTCCAGTGAAGTTTCAATTTCCACTTCATCATACCTTTCTAAGTAGAGCTGGCATTGTTCTTTCCCTGCCAGGCAACTCACAAGATGAAACAGATGAATTGTATTGGCGTTCAGGTTAAGGATTGCAAAATATGCCACAGCTAATTGCTACTAACTGATGAGATGCTGAGCCACATATTGGTTGCATAACACTGGGTGTGTGGCACCTCAGGAATTAGCTGAAATTAGCCATGTGCAAACTTTATGGCAACACTAAGTGTGTTCACATTGACCTTCTCACCTCTTTTCAACCCTTCTCACGTGCATAGAAATATAGCTAATTCAGAGCCATTTCTTATTTGCCCAGTGAAGCTTCCCCTGCACCATACCTTTCTATGTAGAGCTTCCCTGCCAGGCAATTCACAAGATGAAACAGGCGGGTTGAGATTTTGGTAGCCAAGCTAAGCCGGACAACATGGGTTGGTGAAAAGCCACAGGGTGTTGTACAACTTGCTGTACACTCAAAATGGACGCTCCATCGCGTTGTTAAGGACCAGCCTCCCTTTCATCCACCCTCATCCATCTCAATGGTGATTTTATTTCTTCTGCAAAAACTAACAGGTTCTCCTTTGCTGAAAAGCCTCTACACAACAACTTGGTACCAAAACCGCCCAAGACCTTCTCCCCTTTCACAAACTGCCAAAAAAAAGTGTTTGTTTTTCTACTGGGGTTAAATAACTCTTATAATTCAATGATTCTCAGCAACTAGATGAAACCTTGATATAAAGTGGAAGATTACTGCAGATGTATATAGAGTATATATGTTGTCGTAAGGTTTATTTTCTTTGTAAGCTGTTATAGAGATATTTCACAAAGTGAGTAAGACTTCACACACATCCCTATGCTCAAGAAGGCACAAAAACGTTGTAATCCTTTCCTGATCTTGCTAAATTGAGGGCTGTGTGTGTGTAAAAGACACGATATACAATATTTGTAAAGTCAAAATTCTCTCATTTGATGAAAAATCAGTTATCTGGTGTATGGAATTATACCCCATGTGAGATGTTAAATAGTCTTTTAGTCTTTTAGAAGAGTAGACTCTGCATCCAGAATTATATTGGCATTCAGGTTAAGGATCGCAAAACAGCTAACTGATCAGATGCTGGGCCACATATTGGCTGCATATTACCAGGTGTGTGGCACCTCAGAAATTAGCTGAAATTAGCCATATGCAAACTTTATGGCAACACCAAGTGTGTTCACCTTGACCTCATCATCTCTTTCCAACCCTTCCCAAATGCGTAAAATTATAGCTAATTCAGAGTCATTCCTTGCTTATTTGCCCCATAAACCAATTAACATTCCTTTGATTGCAAGACAGATCTGCGCTTAAATTAGTAGAAGGCTGCACTGGGTACTCCAGCTGTTCTTGGATTTCAATTCCCAGAAGCCCATGTCCCTGTGAATCCACACAAATGAGTTTAATGTGCATTTGCACAGTCAACCCATTTGTGTCAATTCACAGGGACTTGGGCTTCTGGGAATTGAAGTCCAAGAACATCTGGATTGCCAGTAAGCCCATTTCTGTGGATTCACAGAGACTTGGGCATCTGGGTAGTGAAGTCCAAGAACAACTAAAGTGCCAAGGTTGGCCATCACTGGTGTAGGGCTTCAGGAACCATGTTTTTCACAAAGGGCTCCTTGATTGTATCCTTTGGCTATTAGAGATGACTTGGCCTACAGTCCTAGTACTTGAGTTTGTGGGCCAAATGGTCATTTGGTAAATGAAACCAGAAAAGACAGCATGGGTCTTGCTTTACTAAATTGAATCCAAAATATGCTCAGTTCCTGTCCCTTGTAGAGCAGTGGTTCCCAACATGGGGCCCTCCATGTGATCAACAACTGGTTGGGAAGAAAATCAGGGTTCTTGATCACATGATAATAATAATACTGAGCAGACTAGAGCAGTGGTTCCCAACATGGGGCATGCACCCCAAAGGAGGAGGGTGGGGGCTTCAATTCCCAGAATCCAAAGTCAGTATATTGGATGATCAGTGCTTTTGGGAATTGACTTAGGCTTCTGAGAATTGAAGTCCAAAACCCAAGGGTTGGGAAACACCCAACGAAGGGACGGGCATCCTCTGAAAATCAAACCCTACCCCCTGGATCTTGGTGTCTCACAATCAGTCACCTAAGGGGCTGCAGTGGTGGCTTATTAGTTAAGAAACTCACCTTGTTAGCTGGAAGGCCGGCAAGTCGGCAGTTCGAGACCTGTGTGCTGCATGACGGATTGAGCGCCCATCTCTGTCCCAGCTCTTGGGAACATGAAAGGAGCCTCATTTGGGCGTTCCCGTTCTTCTGCAAAAATCCTTTCAACCCAGAATAATTTCTGACATGAAATTAATATTATCAGTCACCTCTCCCCCACAAATTTGGTTACACAACTAAGCTCTCCAATGGCTATGTTGACCCAAGGGTGATGACCCAAAGGCCCCTCCCAACTCAATTATTCTATGATTTTATAAGCTGCAAGCCCCCTGAGGACTTTATACCTAGAAAACCCCAGGGGAAAGTCACCATAAATCAGAACTTTGCATAATAATTATTTTGGTATTCACCTGTCCCAGTTAACAGGAACTAGCCATTTTAATTTCACATAGTCTTTACTGAAACAACACACAGTTCTTCCTCTGGCGATCCTATGGCAAACATCCCAGTAGAACATTAAACACGTCTCCCTTTTTGTCTCCTTGTGGATCTTGTGGGTTGGTTTTGAAGCCCCTTGATGAGGGCATGGGCAATTGTTGTGTCAACTTCTCTTTATTTTCTAAAAGAGAGGCAACTGGCCTCCTAGCCTGTAATGTGCTTATTCCATCCTCCAAAATCAGGTGTTTTGCAAGACCACATTGGACCAACCAAAAGGTCACCCTTGCTCAAAAGCCAGTTGTATCTGACTCTAGGGTTCAGTGCTCATCTCTGTTTATAGCCAAAGAGCCAGCGCTGTCTGCATCTGCAGACGTTTCCATGGACATGTGGCAGGCATGCCTAGACACCGGAGTGCACGGAACACTGTTTACCTTCTCACCGAAGTGGTCCCTGTTTATCTACTTGCAATTTCTTACTTTCGAATTACTAGCTTGGCAGGAGCTGGGACAAAGACAGGCGCTCACTCCATCATGCAGTACCCGGGAATCGGACTCCGACCTTCTAGTCAGTGAGTTCAGCGTCTTAACCATTTGAGCCACCACAGTCCCTGGACCAACCAAAAGGACAGCATAAACAGAATAACAAAAAGTTACTCATGTCAATGCTGATCCTCAAACACAATCTCTCCCATGCAGTCTTACAGCTGTGGCGCCGTTTCCCAAAGTGGTAACCCAGAGAAAAGCAGGAGTGGTGTAGGACCTTGGCAATTTGGGTCAGAGATGGAGAAGGTTGCTTATGGGACTATGACTGGGCATCTCTGGAAAATGCTGTCCAAAAGGGTTTATATGAGCCTCAAGTCCACCAGCTCAGATCCAGGAAGAGCTTTTTGGCAAGAAACATTCTTGAGCTGGAGTTCTCAACCTTTTTAAGTCAGGGGCCAGGTCATGCTCCTTCAGACAGCCATTTTGCCCTTCCTCCACCACATGGCACTTCCTGCTGTGGTGGAGGCAGTGGGAGGGGGGCACATGAAATGGTGCTGCAGGCTGCATCTGGCCCACAGGCCACAGGTTGAGAATCCTTGTTCTTTTGAAAGAGCAAAACCAAATTAGAAGATGGAGGAAGGAGATCAATGGACAAGGAACAAAATTAAAGGAGGATATATCTGAGAAACTCAACCTCCCCTAAGTCATTTGGAGGACCCTGAATAGACTTGAGGGTTGGAGTCCCTAACTGCAAGACCAACATCTCAGATTGGGGCTGCTGGCAGACAACAACATGCTGTGTCAATGTGGAGCGATACAGAATCTAGATCATTTATTGGCCAATGACAAAGCCAAGAAAGTTGCTTCATTTTGGCAGTCCAGGGTTTGATCGGGACATGGAAGAAGAAGTGGCAGGGGGCAACCATTTTGTTTTCCCCCAGAATGCCTTATCATTATGCTAGGGGATAGCAGGAGAACAAAGATTGGGCGCTGGTGAGGTCCACCATGTCATTTATGTATTATGGCCGCCATTTTGTTTTCCCATAATCATGGCTGCCATCAGGGCAGTACTGCCATATAGGGCCCGGAGCTGACAGGGGCCCTGCCACCGCCGGCCATAACTGTGACATTACTGTGAGAAGGGGGGGGGGGCAATAGAATTACTCAATATGGGGCCCAGAAATTTCTGATGTCCATAATGCATAGCTGTCAAGTATCCCTTATTGGCCGGGGAAACCCCTTATTTCACCCTCTTTCCCGCCGTCATCCCGTATTAATTAGACTGCAATGCCCTATTACCACCATTTGAGGGCAGCACAGGATAAACATAGCTGTCAAGTATCCCGTATTTGCCAAGAAATTTCCCTTATTTCCAAATCAAAAACTTGACAGGTATGCCATAATGGTTGATGCCAAATGCACAGAGGAAAGCCAAAAAATGGAGGGGTTGATACCATTTGGAATTCTGTTGGGACTCCTAGTTTTGTTTTTAGACAAAGGAAATCATGTCAAGATGTCGTACAAAGTAAGGCCTCATTTAAGCAATCCTAAAGAAGTGCGGACCCATTAGGGGCATTTGGCTAAGGAACCTTTGAATTCACAACAGGTCATACAGATCAAGGAGACTAAAATGGGCTGTGGTGGAACATCTCCCCAAGGAGTTGGTGGGATTCTGGACAACGGTGGAAGTCGGATCGGGCTTGCAAAATAAGCAGCGAATTAAAACAATCTGCAGGCTTGGCTCTCCTCTTTTCTGCCACTTCTTTGATCATGTACATGCTTTCCCCAAGCAGTGTTACTATACAAATTGCTGTGCTTTTTATGTATGCTCTTCTATTTCACTATCTGTTCACCAACACTGTGTCATGAGATGCCCTTGGGTTTTTTGGAGGGGGGGAGAGATTCCAATTTGCATGAAAATTGCATATGCTAATTTATACCTACAACTGCACACTTTGAAAGGTGCATTGATAATTGAAATGGAAGTACAATGCACCTGTGTTTGGGTGTCATTATTCTTCTGAGCGGTTGTGGGGGACGACGACAATACAATTGAGAAGCTAGCAAAGATCTCTTAATGAGCGGGGTGACTTTGCATTACTCTCAAAGATATTCCCCAAAACCTGAAGCTGGCAATATACATGGTGTTTCCAGACTGGCGCCAAATGGACAGCACCAGTTTTTTTCTTTTCCCTAATCTCCTTTACATGTTGCTAGAATTTTCATAAAACAACGCACATTAGAATGCAAGATACAGTGGTGAGAAAAAGCTTGGGCTAGGACAAACTTGCTACTTACACAGGTTCTACACAAAAAGGCATATCACCTATTTGGACTCTTAAATGCATGCTATGTAACAGTTCATTGCCACTCAAGAAATGGAGAGAATTTTATATTCCTCGAGAGCATCCACCAATGTTCACCAGCACAAAAAGGTGAACGAGAGTTCACATAAAACTCACATGACCAGGCCCGGGAATTTCACGGGTTGAACCTGTCCCAGCCCGGTTCCAAAAAAAAAAAAATCATTTAAATTTCCCGCTTTTCAGATCAAGGGGGTTTGAAGGAAAAAAATTGTGCTTTTTTCTTGCAATAGAGAGGTGCTTCTATTGAACTACCAGCGGGTGGCGCAGCAGTAGCAGCTTGGTGGCCAAGGAAGATAGAGAAAAAAATTGTGCCATTTTATTGCCGCCTCTATTAAAGTCGCGGCAACAACAGTTTGCGGAATGAGCTCCCATCTTTGTCCCAGCTCCTGCAAACCTAGCAGTTCGAAGGCAAGAAATTGCAAGTAGATAAATAGGGACCACTTTGGGAAGAAGATAAACAGCATTCTGTGCGCTCCGGTGTCTAGTCATGCCTGACCACAGAATATGTCTGCAGAAGCAGACAGTGCTGGCTCTTTGGCTTTGAAACAGAGATGAGCACTGAACCCTAGAGTCAGATATGACTGGCTTTTTTGCAAGGGCAACCTTTACTTCTGTCCCATTTTTGTGGGAGGGAATTATGGCATCCCTAGGCCTGCGGCCCAAAAAGTTTGGACAACTGTTACATATGGCCTTTGTACAACATCCAGAAACATGGATGAGTGGCAACAAGACTCTTGGCGTTGTGCAGCGTAGGTTTGGCAGAGTAGGAAGGCAAGAGTTCCAAAATTATTCTACAGAGAAAGAACTGCTGTTGTCGAATTATGAAGTCTTGGGGGAGTTTTTTTTTTGGAGCACTAGTGGTCCTACCAACAACAACAAATATCTTTTTCCTGAGTTGTGATAGATCTATCGGAGCATAGATCTTTCCTGCTCAGAAGGCCTTCCTTGACATGGTTTGGGAAGCCCCTTTGCACGCAAAATCCATTAAGAGAGCTTGGAATTCTTAATGCACTTCTGAAATGAGCACAGATCAGTTCTAGAAATTGGGTTTGGCTCTGGAAAAAGCTAGCATACAAACATTCCCAACTGATATGACCTCCATGGTGCATCATCCTATTGATTGTTCCTCAAATGTGCCCAGACTCTTTTAACCGCCTACCCACGACAAATAGAGTTGAACCCTCATCATGAATTGTGAGATTTGTTTTGTTTGACTGTAATGATATATTTTGAGGAAAGTGTGTTATTTTTATAGCTCATTTTTTTTTGGTAACACAATAAATGTATTCGAACTGCAGTTTGCCTCAAAAAGACAACAGATAAGAACATAAGAACAGCCTTGCTGGAAGAGGCCACAGGAGCCCATCCAGTCCAGCATTCTGTCTCACACAGTGGCTCACCATTTGCTTCAGGGTATTATTCCCAAGCAGATGCCTTCACCTGTTTAGGATTCCCTGGAAATGGCATTGAGAGATATCCTGCCTATCTCTCCAACCCGGAGGTTGTCCTTAGGTATCCATATAATTATAGCCATTGCAAGCGCGGTGCCAAAATGGCCGCCGCGCCCTTTGCGGCCCCCCCCCACCGGACGAAGACATCCGGGTAGTTAGGGGGCGTGGCCAGCACCCTTATATAAGGGGCGGCCACGAGGCAGCCGAGCTGCCATTTTGCGAAGCGACGGAGCGGAGAAGTTTTTCCCTCTTACTTCCGTCGCTCTTGCCTTGCTTAGGGAAGCCTCTGGCTGCTGATTTTCTTGACTTTTTCGGCTTCCTATCGTGTAGCTGCTATGCCCTCGAAGAAGAAGGCGACTGCGAACGCGGCTCGTTCTGCAAGGAGGCGCCAGCTGGGTCGGAGGACCGCGGCTGCGCCTCCCCAGCAGCCTCCTTTGCCTGAGCCCACCGGGACCGGTGGGATGGGGTTAATCGTCCCTTGGCCCGAGGCGGGGGGTCCGCGTACCGGCCCAGCTAGGGCCGCGGCCCCCGGCCCGCAAACAGTGGCCACTGCCTCTGGCATGGCCCATTCTGCGGGGCCTTCTTCCATGGGTCCGCAGCTTCCTGCGGGGGGTTTCAGCCAGGGGGGGTGGCTGGGTTCCCTCCCCTGGCAGGGTACCCCCCCGGCCCTGCAGGGGCCGGGCCTGGGGTCATGGCCATATATGGGCCCCGGGGTCCAGGGACCTGGACCAGCGCCTGCAGCCGGTGGGCCGGCTGGCCCTTTGCCCCCACTTGGCTTAGGGGGCTACGTTAGTGTGGAGGCCCTTCTGGCCCACGTTGCGGCACTCGAGGCATCCCTCGCGAGGGTTAACCACCCGGGGGTGCCTTTTGGGGTGCAGGTTGATCCTTTGTCTGCCGGTCAGCGGCAGGCGGCAGGACGGGTCGAGCTGCCCAAGGCGTGTGGGCCGGATTCGGCCACTGCCTCGCAGCTCCCCACTCAACAGGCTGATGCTGGTCAGGCCCCATCGACGAGCTCAATTGCGGTCGTGAGCTCCGACGCCCCCAGCGGGCCGGAACCCCCGGTGGGGGCGGCCCGCGGGGGTGCTGCATGTGAGTATGCAGTTCAATCTAGTGCACCCAAACACCTACCCACGTTGGGGGGGCATTCCAGTGGCCGTGGCCTCGCATGGGTGGCGCAACGGTTCAGCCGCCGACGTCCCACCCGGCGACTTCACCGCTCACCCAGGGCCCAGTTTTGGGTGGTACCTCTTATTCAGTTGGGAATGTGTTAGGGGTGGCCGGGTTGGTCCAGGCTCCTTTCCAGATCCCCGTGGTTCCCACTGTGCCAGTGTCAGCATTGCCGACAGCGGGGTATTCCTTGCCCCTGGGGGACCATTTGGCCCAGGCCACCAAAGAGAAGATCTGGCGTGGGGAGTATGTGGACATCTTCTCCCTTCTTAATAGAGAGCCCACCGAAGAGGAGAGGGAGGGGCAGGATGAGAAGGATAAGGAACAGGCACGTCGTCGTAAGCCGCCACGTACATGGGCCAATTGGTTGCCGGCGTACCTTATATACATGGCGGTCTACCTCAGGGCCCGGCCGGATTTGGCAATTCCGATGGTCCAGTATTTGGACAACATTTACCGGGCGATGGTCGACTTCCCGGGCCCGTCATGGTTGGCTTACGACGAGGAATTCCGTATGCGGATTCCCCTGCACCCTGAGATGAGGTGGGATGAGCCCTGCCAGAAGCTGTGGCTTCTGTACATGACTCCCACGCGCCCGGCGCCTGGGGACAGATACCATTGTGGACATGCGGTCCAGCGAGCGGCCCCAGCACAGACACCCCGCCAGGTGGCGGGGCAGGGGGTTCCAGCCCGCCTGCTGTGCTGGACTTTCTCGTCCAATGGTGCCTGCAGTAGGAAGAATTGCCGGTACGGGCATGAGTGTCCCTCTTGTGCTGGCCCCCATGCGGCCTCCGCCTGCCCCAGGCCTGGAGGGGTGCGGGGCAAAGGGAGGGGCGGACAAGGAGCTGGCAAGACTGCCGCAGAGGTAGCTGGTCCACCGAAAGGCCCCCTCCCCAATTAATGTGGACATGTTGGAGCGTTGGCTCGCATCGTACCCGAAGGGGGCAGATGCGGTTTACCTGCTTCAAGGTTTTCGATTGGGGTTCCGTATTCCTTTCCAGGGTGATAGGTCCCCACAAGATGCCCCCAACCTTTTGTCCCTTAGGGGGAGGGAGGAGGTGGCTGCTGCCAGCATTTCTAAGGAGGTTGATGCGGGCAGGGTCGCTGGCCCTTTCCCTGCACCCCCGTTCCCCAACCTTAAAGTGTCACCCTTGGGCTTGGTGCCCAAGAAGTCACCGGGCGAGTTCCGCCTGATCCATCACTTGTCCTACCCAGCCGGCCGATCGGTCAATGATGCTATCCCTGATGACCTTTGCTCGGTCAGGTATACATCTTTCGACCAAGCGCTGCGCATGGTGCGCTCATGTGGCCCGGGTGCGCTGTTGGCTAAGTGCGACATTAAGTCTGCCTTTCGCCTCCTGCCGGTTCACCCGGGTGACTTTGAGTTGCTGGGTTTTAAGTTCCGGGGGGAATATTATTTCGATAAGCCCATGCCTTTTGGCTGTTCCATATCGTGCTCGGCCTTCGAGCGTTTTAGCATCTTCCTACAGTGGGCTTTTGTCCGCAGGTCAGGGTCCCGGTCTGTAGCCCATTACCTGGATGATTTTTTATTCGGGGGTGAACGGGGCTGGGACACGTGCACACGTCTCCTCAACACATTTCAGACGCTAATGGAGGAACTGGGTGTCCCTTTAGCGCCCGAAAAGACCGAGGGCCCATCTACACAGCTAGTCTTCCTGGGGGTGGAGATTGACACGGTAGCGCAGGCTTCTAGGTTACCAGGGGATAAGGTGTCAAGGATAGTGGCCCTTATCTCGGACTTGCTGGCTAAACGCAAGGCATCACTGCGGGAACTGCAGGTGTTGCATGGTCATCTCAATTTCGCTTGCAGGGTGGTCGCACCGGGCAGGGCATTTGCTCGGCGCTTGTGCGACGCCATGACAGGCTTGTCCAGGCCCCACCATAGGGTCAGACTAACCCAGGGCATTAAGGCAGATATGCTTATCTGGCTCCAGTTCATGAAGGAGTTCAATGGGGTGTCATTTTGGAGGTCTGACCTTCTGGCTTCCCCTCGTTTCCAGATACAGTCCGATGCCTCTGGGTCCCTGGGTTATGGCATGTACTTCAATGGGAAGTGGGCCTATGGTGGGTGGCCACCAGCCTGGTCAGGTACGGGGCGCCTGCGGGATCTTACGTACCTGGAATTTTTTCCCATCCTTGGGGCCTTGATGCTATGGGGTGAGGAGTGGGCCAACTCGGTCGTTCATTTCTGGTGTGACAATGCGGCCGTTGTCCACATTGTCAACTCTCAGACTTCCAAATCACCCAGGGTGATGGACCTGGTGCGCCAGTTTGTATTGCGCAGCCTGCGCCTTAATGTACTGTTCCGGGCCAGGCATGTCCCGGGGGTCAATAATGATATCGCTGACGCTTTGTCCCGCCTGCAGATCTCCCGGTTACGCGCCTTGGCCCCGGATGCAGAGGAATTTCCCTCGCCACTCCCGGACGAGATGTGGACCTTTGGCAAGGAGAGGTGAACCGGGCGATCGGCATGTCGCTAGCGCCACGCACGCGTAAGGCGTATCAGCACACATTCAATTCTTTCAGGGCATTCTGTGCCCAATTCCGGCTGCCAGATACCTGGCCAATCCCGGTGGCCCATATACTTCAATTCATGGTTGACCTGCATTCCCAGGGCCTTGCACCTCGAACCATAGCATCCAGGCTGTCAGCGCTGGCTTTTATGGCCAAAGTAGGCGGACATGCGGACAGTACCACTGACTTCCGCGTGAGACACATTTCGGAGGGGTGGGGGTGGGGGCGGGGGCGTAGCCCGGACGACCGCCACCCAATTTCCCCAGGGGTTCTTACCCAACTGGCACGGGGCTGGCAGGACCTATGTTTTGATAGGTATGAGGCAGCCCTGTTTCATGCGGCTACAACGGTGGCCTTTTTGGAGCGCTCCGCATCAGCGAGCTTGTGATGCTGTCTAAGGCGGATGCTAGTCGTAGGGCACTGGAACTCGAAGATGTCTATGTGGCCAAAGACTGGGCTCAGTTGGGGATACGCTCCTCTAAGACGGATCACCATGGCGTAGGCAGTGGAGTAAGACTGCTACGGTGTTCTTTGGCAGACATCTGTCCGGTTGGTGCCCTACAGGAGTTCCTTGCACTGCGTGGCACACACCATGGCCCGTTTTTCTGTCACCACGATGGGTCTCCCCTTACTAAATTTCAATTTTGGAGGGTGCCGGTAGGCACTAGCCAGAGTTGGCCTCCCTGGGGCTCGTTGCGGCACCCATTCATTCAGGATAGGGGCGGCTTCTACTGCAGCTGTTTTTGGGTACTCCGGGGCTGACATACGCCGCATGGGAGGGTGGGGATCACAATGTTTTCAGTTTGTGTTCGCCCTCTTCAACCGTGAGTACCAGTTTAGTCACTGCACTGTTTCTCCCCCCCTTTTTTCCTTGACAGACCCTGGGTGTCGTATTACACCGGTGACAGTGTGCCTGGTGGGCCATAGCCATGTGCACAGGGCAGCGCGTTACGCTGCACAGGGCAGCGCATTACGCTGCACAGGGCAGCGCGTTACGCTGCACAGGGCAGCGCGTTACGCTGCACAGGGCAGCGCGTTACGCTGCACAGGGCAGCGCGTTACGCTGCATAGGGCAGCGCGTTACGCTGCGGCGACAGAGTGGGGACCCCGACTGGGACTGGGTGCATCCGCACGTCTCACGTGGTATGGTAAGCGCGGCATGTTATGGCAGGAACTGTTGCCATTCCTTTTCTACATCAGGGATGCTGACTCGCCGGATGTCCTGGTTATGCACCTTGGGGGTGATGGCTTAGGGCGGGTCACTGGCCTATCGCGGAAGCTTGCGATTTGCAGTTACCTGCCCCACTCACGTTATGTGTGGCCTGCCACAACCCTCAATTGGTCGGACACGATACCGCGGTACGCTTACAGGGGGGCGTGCGGCCTCGAGGCTCTTGGCCGAGCCGACGCTCCGTCAACGGGGCTATTGCCCGGTTCCTTTTCGACAAAGGTGGGGGATGCGTCATTCGCCTCCCCGACATCAGTCTGCAAAATTACGAGCTTTTACTCAGGGGATGGGGCCCATCTGTCGCAGGGAGGTATGGACCTCTTGTTAGTGGACTGGCGAGCAGGCCTGTTGACCGAGCTGACGGTCTTGGGGGGGGGCGGTGTGCCTTTTGGGAAGCCTCCCCGTGTGGCGGGTAGCACTGGTAAGGTAAACATTTATGACCCACAGGTATCCGGCAGGTTCGCAATTGACTGGACAACACTAGACAGGTATAAGTTGGTTAAACGTTGTCCGGTCAACGACGAACCAGGCGACGGGGTGATGGCTACAGCTAGACAGCATGCATCACCCCGTGATTTTACGGATACGCGTCAGAGGGTGGGGTCATTAGTTAGATATTGACTACGGTCAACAATTTGTTTGTTGTCAACAAACAAATTGATACAAATAGATACATTGTAACAATTGCCGTTGGCAATTTTGGGTGGTACCTTACCAGTGTTAGTTCGGCCTGCTTGCCTTAAGAATTATAATTGGTCAATTACCAATAGAAATTTATAATTCGGACTAGGGCATGAATCAATAAATGTGGCCCAATGCCGTTATCCACTTTCATTGGTGACTGAGTCCTTTATTGGGGGGTGCGCCTGCAATGATACCCTTGTCCTCCATGAACCTGTCTAATCCTTTCTTAAAGCTGTCAAGACTGACAGCTGTCACCACTTCTTCTGGCAGGGAGTTCCATAGACCAGGGATCCTCTGGGTGAAAAAGTATTTTCTCTTATTTGTTTGAGAACTAGCACCCAAAAGTTTCATGGCGTGCCCCCTAGTTCTAGTGTTGTGCGATAGGCAAAACAGTTTTTCCTTATCTACTTTGTTCACACTGCGCATGATTTTATAAACTTCAATCAGGTCGCCTCTTAGATGCCGTCGTTCAAGAGTGAAGAGGCCCAACCGTTGCAGCCTCAGATGGTAGGATTCTCTCTCTCTCTCTCTCTCTCTCTCTCTCTCTCTCTCTCTCTCTCACACACACACACACACACACACACACACACATAAATTCCCCTTGAGTACCCAGCATGTTGGGGACAAAATGCTAATCAACTTGTGAACCGACCAAGGAGTGTACTAAGCACTACGGGGTGATAAGCGTGATTGCTTTACACTCAGATGATGAATCAAAAATGAAGAAACTAAGAAACTTGATGTTGTGTTCTGTAAAGCAGTGCCTTTAACAATGTACCTTTACCATGTGTTATCAATGTAACCTTTCTGTGTGCAACATTATAACCATCACCTGTATCAATGTAAGCCTAATAAGGGGACGCGAGCTAGTGACCACCAGAGGGCAGTAGCGAGCGTCCAGCTCTAATGGATCATCAGCCACCTGGTTCAGCAGTGCGGGAAGATTCCCCGCGACTTCCTCACCTGGTCAAGAAGGGCGTGACCTCCTACGACGTCACGCAGGCAGCAACCAATAGTCTGTCGACGAGCCACATTCAAATGTATAGCCAGCTGTATATATCGAGCTACCCATCCGCCATTACCACATGTTCCTCCGGATCATCATGCAATAAACCTGTGTTAAGCCAACCCTTCGGCTGTTCCTTTGTCTTTGGTCCCTTACACTAAATTGGCGACGAAGGTGGGATGGCAGCCCACGGGACCAAGACATGCGCCGGTTTCGAAATCAGGAAACCGGGCGACTGGGAGATCTTTGAGATGGACTTCCAGTCCGCACTGATCGAGTCCGAAGTCACGGAAGAGGCGAAGAAGAGAGCCATCTTCACCAGAATGCTCGGACAAGAAACCAAAAGGACCTTGGTGGACCTGATTGCACCGAGGAGGGTGAGCGAATTCAAGGCCAAGGAACTCATGCAGATGCTGCGTGAGCACGTCCGGCCCGCCACGGCGATGTTTCCCGCTCGGAGTGCGTTTTGGAGGCGAGTCCAAGCGCCCGGGGAGACGGTCGCCGCATTCGTGGCGGCCCTGCGGCTGGCGGCCGGCCCGTGCAAATGGGAGAATGCCAAAATCACCCTCCGGGACTGTGTGCTGTGCGGCCTGAACGACGCCGAGACCCAGCGTACATTAATGAACCAAGAGCCGCCTCCCACGTTGCAGGAGGTCGTCAGAGCGGCCCAGGCCGCAGAAGCTACGAAGGCCGGGGTCCAAGAACTCCAGGACTGGCGGCCAAAGTCGAGCAAAGCAGAGGCTCCGGTACAGGCGGCCCGGCGAACTTCGAGGTCGTCTACAGAGAGCAGCGACGACGAGGACGTACAGAAGGTCCGGAAGGAGAGCCGACGATGCGACGGCTGTGGCGCGGCCCACGACCGTGTGAAATGCCCCTTCCGGAAGGCCGAGTGCCACAACTGCGGACGCCGCGGGCACATCGCCAAGGTGTGCAGGAAGAAGCGCGAGTCCCGGAGGAGCTCCCCAGACCGTTCCGCGGGATGAGACCGCCCAGCGAGACCCAAAGATGGCGCCCAGGCCACGCGGAAGCAGGACGGCGTGGGCCGCATCGCCGACGGCAGCGAGGACGACGCCCCAGTGTTCAGCGTGTCTACGGGACACCCCCGCTACTTTGTTGAGGTACTAGTCCAAGGGGTGCCCATTAGGATGGAAATTGACTTGGGGTCCTCATATTCAATCATTTCCCAGAGGGAATTTTTTGGAATTGCCCCCCAAAAGCGGCCCAAGCTCAAAGCGTTGAGGGCCACACTACGGGATGTGCAAGGGAACAGTATTCCAGTGTTGGGGGTTGGAGAATTTCAGGTCAAATTCAAGGAGCACGCCGCGTCCCTTCCCCTGGTCGTGCTCAAGGGAGGAAATTGCAGCCTCCTCGGGACTCAATGGTTCCAGCCCCTGGGTTTGTTCATTGGGGGGGTGCATGCCGTGGGGATGCACGCTGTTGGGACTGACCCAATTCAGGAGGTGTGCGAGGCGCACCCCGAAGTCTTCAAAATGGGACTGGGGAAATTCAAGGGGCCCCCAGTGACTTTCGACCTGGACCCGGAGGTCCGCCCTGTTCGCCTAAAACCACGCCGGGTGCCGTTCGCACTCAAGGACAAGATAGAGGCGGAACTGGACAAATTGGTGGGTCAGGGGATTCTTGTGCCTGTAGATTCTGCGGAGTGGGAAACTCCAATTGTAACTGCTCTTAAGTCCAATGGGGAGGTCCGCATATGCGCCGACTACAAGTGCACCATCAACAAGGCGATCCGCCCGAATGCATATCCGGTGCCGGTAGTCAGCCATCTGCTGGCCAGGTTACACGGGGGGAAATGTTTCGCTAAGCTCGACTTAGCACAGGCCTACCAGCAGCTCACGGTGTCTCCTGCCGCAGCTGCTGCGCAGACCATAGTCACCCATAAGGGGGCGTTCCAGGTGACGCGCCTCCAATTCGGTGTGAACTCGGCGCCAGGAATTTTCCAGTCACTCGTGGAACGCCTCCTGAAGGATCTGGAGGGGGTGTTGCCTTATTTTGATGACGTGTTAATAACAGGGGGGAGCCGGGCGGAATTGGCCAAGAGGTTGGGGAAGGTCCTGACTATATTCGAAAAGGCGGGGCTGAGGTTGCGAAAGGACAAATGCGTCTTCTTCGCAACCGAGGTTGAATTCCTAGGGTTTTGTGTGACTCCTGAGGGGATAAAACCATCCAAGTCTAAGGTGGCAGCCATCAAGAAAGCCCCCCGCCCCACCTCCAAGCCCGAGTTGCAGTCGTTCCTAGGGCTGCTCAACTTTTACCACTCCTTCCTTCCCGAAAGGCAGTGGTGGCTGAACCGCTACACAAGCTGCTAAAGAAAGAGCAAGCATGGAAGTGGGGCGATGACCAAGAGAGGGCATTTAGTGAGCTGAAAAGCCTCCTGGCGTCCGACGCCATACTTACCCACTTCGACCCCAAACGCCCAGTAGTTCTGACCTGTGATGCATCTCCAGTGGGGGTGGGGGCGGTGCTGTGCCACGTGCTGGAGAACGGAAGGGAGGCCCCGATAGCATTTTACTCCAGGTCCCTGTCCCAAACAGAGAGAAACTACGCACAGACGGACAGGGAGGCCTTAGCGATAGTCTCGGGGACGAAAAAATTTCACGATTTTCTGTATGGCCGCCCCTTCACCATCGTGACGGACCACAAACCCCTGCTAGGCATTTTTACCGCGGATAAGCCCACCCCTCAAATCCTGTCCCCGAGGATGCTCAGGTGGGCCATTTTTCTCAACGCGTATCAGCACGCGTTGGTCTACCGGCCCGGGAAAGAGATCAGCCATGCGGACGCCCTATCTAGGTCTCCCCTCCCCCTAACGCCCAGCCAGGTGAGCATGGGGGAGCGGGACCATCAGGTTCTCATGATAGAGGTGCTGGATTCGCCCCCCGTAGTGCCTGCCGACATTGCCAAAGCGACAGAGAAGGACAGAACGTTAGCGACAGTCAGCTCCTGGCTGCAGAAAGGATGGCCCGCGTCCTCCCCAGCGGAGGAGTTCGCCCCATTTTTCAGAAAAAAGCTAGAACTGTCCCTAGAGAGGGGGTGTCTCTTGTGGGGGCAGCGGGTGGTGATTCCCACTTCCCTTCGGCTGCGGGTGCTCAAACTGCTGCACGTCAGCCACCCCGGCATCGTGCGATCCAAGGCGCTGGCCCGGAGTTACTTCTGGTGGCCCCAGCTAGACGCCGACATCGAGCACATGGTCGGCACTTGTGAAAGTTGCCAATGCTCCAGACCAGAGGAGGCCCACCTTCCCCACAGGGAATGGGACGCGGCTAAGGGGCCGTGGTCCCGGGTGCACGTAGATTTCGCGGGCCCATTCAGAGGTACCCTGTTCCTCCTTGTAGTGGACGCTTTCTCCAAATGGTTGGAGGTTATCCCAGTCACGAGCACCTCCTCGGCCCAGACCATTAGGCATTTGCGGAGGCTCTTTTCCACGTTCGGCATACCCGACACGTTAATTAGCGACAACGCTAGTTGTTTTACGTCCTCCGAGTTTAAGGCATTCATGGAGATTAACGCCGTTCGGCATATTACCTCCGCCCCGTTTCACCCGGCCACCAACGGCCAAGTAGAGCGCCTCGTCCGCACCACGAAGGACGCGTTGCGGCGCATGGGCCCAGGGGATTTGAACCTACAAGTGTGTCAGTTTCTGCTAGGGTACAGGGTGACCCCGTTGGCGTCAGGATACTCCCCCGCAGAGCTCTTAATGCGCAGGAAGCTGACCACCATCCTTACTAGGCTAGACCCCACGAGGGTAGAGGACAAAGGAAGGAACATCGGGCTGGAAGTTACAAAGAGTTTCAGCATAGGCACCCCCGTGCATTGCAGGAATTACGCCAGCACAGGCCCAGCCTGGGTGCCGGGCGTAGTCGTGGAACAAACCGGCCCCGTGTCGTACCGCGTGGAAACCAGCACAGGGCTCCTATGGAGGCGGCACGCAGACCAGCTCCGACGCAGGGTCTCCGATGAGCAGGACACGGTTCACGCAGGAAATAAGTCAGCGTTAGGGTTCTCCCCCACCCGTTTAGCCCAAGGGGGAGGAGAAGGGGACCGTGGGCCCCCACCAAGGGGGGAGGAGGATATCCTCGTAGATACCCTGGGGGATCTTTCCGAGGAGGAGGAACCCGACCCCATACATATCTCGCGGAAAGTCCCCACAAATGCGGGTACCCCTACCAACTTAGATTTTGATTTTCAGAACCGGGGGGGTTTTCGGAGTGGTCCCCCACCCGTCCAAGCGAGAAGAGGGGTTTTTCGTTAGCCCCGACGGCCCCCGGTCTGCCCACAATGGAGTTTTTCCCTTCCCCTAAGACCGCCAGACAGCGGCAAGCCACTAACAAGTCTCCCTCTCCCGTTTCAGGACAAGGGACCAGGGAACAAAGAAGCAATAACGCCCCCGGGGGGGGCAGCCCTCTTCACGGCCCAAACGCACATGCAACAAGCCATCTTGGCTGAGAGACTTCGTCTCATCCTAGGGGGGAGGGATGTTGTGTTCTGTAAAGCAGTGCCTTTAACAATGTACCTTTACCATGTGTTATCAATGTAACCTTTCTGTGTGCAACATTATAACCATCACCTGTATCAATGTAAGCCTAATAAGGGGACGCGAGCTAGTGACCACCAGAGGGCAGTAGCGAGCGTCCAGCTCTAATGGATCATCAGCCACCTGGTTCAGCAGCGCGGGAAGATTCCCCGCGACTTCCTCACCTGGTCAAGAAGGGCGTGACCTCCTACGACGTCACGCAGGCAGAAACCAATAGTCTGTCGACGAGCCACATTCAAATGTATAGCCAGCTGTATATATCGAGCTACCCATCCGCCATTACCACATGTTCCTCCGGATCATCCTGCAATAAACCTGTGTTAAGCCAACCCTTCGGCTGTTTCTTTGTCTTTGGTCCCTTACACTAAACTTTCCCAGCCAGGATAGCTCATAATATTTCAAAATATAATTCTTATTCATCTAATCCACATGGCCAATGGTTAGGAGAGTTATCGGAACTTAAAACAACAGAAGCAAAACAAAGATCTTGGTAAGAAATAGTCTGTAGTAAACTTTTAAAAAGACGTTGAGCTTTGACGACGTGAACAAAAATGACACCACTTTAAGAGCTGTGCTAAAATAATCTCTCCCCAATCCCTGTCAAAATTCCTTTGCAAAGTTCAGAGAAGACATTCCACAAAAATCAAGGAAACACTGATCTCTGGTTCATATTGATGAAACTTTACTCACCATCTTCACTGATTGTTCTCTCCCCTTTGCCGCTTAGGAAAAGGAGATTCTGCTTGAGACCTGGTCTTTCTTCATTATTTCTTTCGCTGTGGTTTGCTTGGGTTCATCCAACAGTCAAAAAGAAGGTCTTCCACATATTATTATTTTTTTAAAAAAGTAAACAACTTATAAGCAGGTTCTGCACAAAATCCATAAACGGCAGATGTTGTCACGCATGATATATTTTTTTTTGAAACACCATTTCTGGAGAAGACACCAAGAAGCCCAGTTCTAGGTATGTCTCAGTCCAATTTGCACAGTTGACCAACATTCTTCTAGAGATGGTCTCTGTTTCTTCGACGTCCACTGAGATTTCCATCAACCCCAAGCATTGGCTTGCGGGCTCTTGAGAATCATATACAGTATGTCCAAGCTGAGCTAAGGATATCTCATTCAGTTCTATGTCTATCAGTGGGTGATCATTCAATCACTGTTCTGTTCCACCCACAAATTAAGAGCTACCAAATTAGCTGAATGTTGATGGGTTTCTTCTTGCTATGTTGGCCAATGTTTGCTGCTTTTTTTACTGAATCAGTTTCCCTAATCTTATATCTTGAGAGGATTTTGGCAAATATTTGCAGAAGGCCATCTGCAAACAAAATGAAATAATAACAATATTGTGTCAGAAGTTATTCTGGGTTGGAAGGATTTTTGCGGAAGAAACTCCACTGAGGGAATGCCCAAATGAGGCCCCTTTCATGTCCCCAAGAGCTGGGACAGAGACGGGCACTCAATCTGTCATGCAGTTCCCGGGTCTCAAACTGCCAATTTGCCAGCTTTCCAGCTAACAACATAGCTGTCAAGTATCCCGTATTGGCCAGGAAAACCCCTTATTTTAACCTGTTCCCTGCCATCATCCCGTATTAATTAGACTGCAATGCCCTATTGCCGCCATTGGAGGGCAGCAAAGGATAAGCATAGCTAACAAGTATCCCATATTTTCTGGGAAATTTCCCTTATTTCCTAATCCAAAACTTGACAGGTATGGCTAACAAGGTGAGCTTATTAACCACTGAGCCACCTTTGCAGCCCCTTAACAAAATGAAATAAAAATCACACAATGAGATCAATGAATGTGTTAATAGCAGGGACTCTGCACAAGATTCTAGCAAACCCCAAATTCTTAGTTTGCTGACTTCAGACCAATTTGCATAAGGCCCAATTAAAGTGGAAATGCTGGGTTTCATTCTTGGGTCAAGCAAAGTGAATTTGCAAACCACCAATCTATGGGCACCATGTTGTAAATAATGAGTCAAATCCAGTTGCATAAACTGTGGCTCGTGGGGTGCTTCCAGGTAGGGTTGTCATATGTCATGGAAAACCGGGAATTTTATGGGTTGTAACTGTCCCACCCGGTTCCATAAAGAACATTGTAAATTCACTGTTTTCAAACCACTCAATTGGGGGGGGGGATCACACTTTCCCTGCACTTCTATTGAACCACCAGCAGGTGGCAGCAACAGCAGCTTGGTGGCCAAGGAAGAAAGAGGGTGGGGAATCGCGCCCTTTTCTTGTGGCATCTGTAGCAGCAACAGCAGCAGTCACATGAATACTGCAGGACAGAATGAGCTCCTGTCTTTGTCCCAGAATA
The DNA here is from genome assembly GCA_035047305.1 of Bradypodion pumilum. Lineage (NCBI taxonomy): Eukaryota > Metazoa > Chordata > Lepidosauria > Squamata > Chamaeleonidae > Bradypodion > Bradypodion pumilum. The sequence continues at coordinate 7,464,990 of JAWDJD010000016.1, read as the reverse complement.
CAATACTGTATATAATTTCTGTTTTACTGCATCCTTGTTCAGGCAGAGCAATACAATAAAATAAAGATTTAGATGTGTTAATACAGAATGTTTGTTTGTTTGTTTGTTTGTTTAAGAGGTGACCTGATTGAAGTTTATAAAATCATGCATGGTGTGGACAAAGTAGATAAGGAAAAACTGTTTTCCCTATCGCATAACACTAGAACTAGGGGACACTCCATGAAACTTTTGGGTACTAGTTCTCAAACAAATAAGAGAAAGTACTTTTTCACCCAGAGGATTACTGGTCTATGGAACTCCCTGCCAGAAGAAGTGGTGACAGCTGTCAGTCTCAACAGCTTTAAGAAAGGATTAGACAAGTTCATGGAGGGCAAGGGTATCAATGGCTATAATTATGGATACTTAAGGACAACCTCCGGGTTGGAGAGATAGGCAGGATATCTCTCAATGCCATTTCCAGGGAATCCTAAGAAGGTGAAGGCATCTGCTTGGGAATACCCTGAAGGAAATGGTGAGCCACTGTGTGAGATAGAAGGCTGGACTGGATGGGCTGTGGCCTGTTCCAGCAAGGCTGTTCTTATGTTCTTATGTTCTTATGTTTGTTTGTTGTTATATTTCAACTTTGTTTGTTTGTGTAAGTTACATAAGTTAGCAGTAAGTTGCATCTACTGACAACAAAACTTGGCAAAATCCTAGAGATCTGTTGTATGTTGTTGCTGTGGTTGTTAACTTGTGCTGTTGGGCGTTTGCACAAAGGACTGAACTCTGTGAACATTTGTTCATAGCTCTTGAGGTGACTATGTCATAGATTCCCCATTTTGCAGATCACATTCCTTGTGTGTTCTGCAGCAAGACGTGACGTGGGGGGATAAATACATTCCCATGTGTCAGGCTTACAAGCACTCTTCTGTCCTAGAGAAACTTTTCAAAACATTTCAAAGATGCTTCATTGTCCCAACCCATCTATCATTACTCACTGGGAATCCACAAGAGGCTTCCTCGTATCCATGGCCACTGCAGTTATTTCCTCCATGCCTCGGAGCAGGGTTGTTACAATGCCGCGATCGACTCACCACGCCTAGCCCGCAGGTGACCGGACACAGAGTCCAAGGCTCCCAGGACGACCACGTCCCATGAACTGTCACCAAAAATTACCAACAGCAATTATTCATTATAAGGGTCATCAGCAACCTTTTTAAGTCAGTGGCCGGGTCACGCTCCCTCCTCTTGAAGGATTTCAAGCACCACAACACCCAAAGTGTGCCCTTGATTCCCGTGGCAAACTCCTGTGGGGAGACATCTGTACCTACCTGGGCACTGGTGGCTTTCACACATGGCGAGCTGTTCCTTTTCTCCTGCGCAAGGCTTGCCTCCTCTGGAAGGGGCAGGGCTGTCACAGTGGCGGATCCTTTTCTTCATCCCTGCGCAGCTCTCTGAACATATTGACCAGGGTGACCAATCTGACCACTGGCCACTGACTAAGTTGGGGGAGGAAGAAGAAAGAGGCATCTGTTAATTGATTTTCTGGGTCAGTTTGTCTGATTCTGGCAGCCACAGGTAGCAGAACAAGGGAGACCATGAATACTATGGGGACCAAACACCTATTGCTACAAACAAGCATTCAGAACCAAGAGTTAATGACATCTTGGGAAAGCAATGGCTTAAGGCAGGAGTTCTCAAAGTTTTTAAGCCAGTGGCCAGGTCATGCTCCCTTAGACAGCTTCAAGGGCCGGACGGCCATTTTGCCCTTCCTCCACCACATGGCACTTCCTGGTGTGGTGGAGGCAGTGGGGGACCCACATGAAATGGTGCCATTGGCCACATCCAGCCTGTGGGGTGCAGGTTGAGAACTCCTGGCTTAAGATGACCAAGTGCCAATAGAGGGGAATGCAAGAGAAGGCTGCATTAAACCTATATAGCAGGGATTCTCAACCTGTGGCCCATAGGCTGGATGCGGCCCACGGCACCATTTCATGTGCCCCCACTGCCTCTACCACGGCAGGAAGTGCCATGTGGTGAAGGAAGAGCAAAATGGCCATCCAGCCCTTGAAGCTGTCTAAGGGAGCGTGACCCGGCCCCCGACTTAAAAAGTTTGAGAACTTCTGTTATATAGTATTGGTACCATGTCTGGGTCAAGTTGAGCCAAGTACCAAAGAAGGTGTGAGGATGGTTGGTATCGATGTATCTATACGGTGGCACTGTCCAAGTAAACTGAGCCAAATCCTGTTGCACAGCTCTGCTGTCATAACAGGAAGGACATTATCAGCAGTAGCAGAATACAACTACTTAAAAAGAACTTGCCTTGATTTCAACTTGCATGTGGCTTTGTCTCATTATGTGTGAGTTGTGCACAATCCAAGAACACAGCAAGACCTTTCCAATCCGGTGGTGTCACACCTGTTGTCACACCTGTTGTACTCAACAGGATAAGCAAAGGTCTCACTTGCTCGAAAGCCAATCATGTCCAACTCTAGGGGCTGCTGCTCATCTCTGCGTACAGCTAAAGAGCCAGCGCAGATGTTTCTTTGATCATGTGGCAGGCAGAACTAGACACAGAATGCTGTTTACCTTTCCCACCAAAGTGGCCCCTATTTATCTACTTGTAATTTCTTGCTTTCAAACTGCTAGGTTGGCAGGAGCTGGGGCAGAGACAAGAGCTCACTCCTTCATGCACATCTCAGGTCTCGAACTGCTGATTGGTTGACCTTCCAGTCATCAAGTTCAGCATCTTAACCACTAAGCCACTAAGTATTTTTGGACACAAGCGTTTGCCAAGATAGTAATAAAAAATGTTTTGCTCACACCAGCACTGGTTATTTAAGGACAATAACTTTCTTCGCAGTCTAAACCAGAGTTCCCAAGGTTCTTTGAAGGAAAACCTGTGACAGCATACCTGTCAACCTTCCCAGATTGGCCGGGATTTCATGGTTTTCAGCGCCAATTTGTGCCATTTCCCACCCCGCGCTGCCGAAACCCTGGAATTTGGCAGCGGGGGAAAGGAGTTACTGCACAGCCCTTCTGTGCTGGTCTCCTTCTACGCATGCGTAGAAGGCTATGCCACTTACATAGAAGGCTACGCCACTTGCTTAGAAGGCTACGCATGCGTAGAAGAGGGCTATGCAAGCGTAAAACCCTTCTACACATGCGTAGAAGGCGACCTGCGCAGAACCATTCTGCGCAGGTCCCGGACTGGCCGGAGCCGCGGTTGACAGGTATGTGTGACAGTTATATCTGAAATAACAATAATCAGGATTCTGTACAATATGCCACAGCCAGTTGAAGTTCCCAGTATCCATTAATGAAAAGAACTCTTTCTTTATCATTTCCTTTCCTTTCTTGTTTCTTTTTTGTACTGAAGCCATGAAGATGCAAAAGCTGGCTTACCGGGGCAGGGCGGTAGATGAGGACAAAGTTTGAGACCGGCTGATGGTCCCTTACACCGCATGCCACTCTCCGGGTGAGAACACCGACGGAGTCTCATCTGGTTCTGGAAGCCACAAGTAACAGAACAGGTGGACCATGGAGACCACGGGGACCAAACACTGATCGCTGCAAACAAGAGGGGAAAGTGACCGAAGATGTCAAAAAGAAAACCTCCACTTTCTCTGTTCACATTAATCCCATCTAGAAATGGGGGACTCAACCACACACGTTGTGTACATAAGCTTTGGTCTTGAGCATCTCTGCAGCAGAGTATGCTGCTCCAGTATGAAACAAATGGACATTACTGTTAATGAAGCCATGTGTCTAGTGACAGGATGCCTCAAACCTACATCAGTTGAGAAAAATGTACCTTCTTGTTGGTATTGCTCCACCTAAGAAGAGGAGAGAAGTAGCAGTAGACTACGGGAGAACAAAGCAAGAGAATGACCCTTGACATGCTCTGAATGGGTATGAGCCTCAAGTCCACCAGCTCAAATCCAGGAAGAGCTTCATGGCAAGTACAAACATCCTTGTGGGTAAGGTAAAAGTTGCAGTTGCTCAAAAGCCAATCGTATCCAACTCTAGGGTTCAGTACTCATCTATGTTTATAGCCAAAGAACCAGCGCTGTCTGTCTTTGCAGACGTTTCCATGGACATGTGGCAGTAACGACTCAACACTGGAGTGCACAGAATGCTGGTCACCTTCTCACTGAAGTGGTCCCTATTTATCTACTTCCAATTTCTTGCTTTCAAACTGCTAGGTTGGCAGGAGCTGGGACAGACACGGGAGTTCACTCCGTCATGCAGCACTCGGATCTTGAACTGCTGACCAGCCAACCTTTCAGTCATCAAGTTTAGTGTCTTAATCACTTGAGCCATCACAGTCCCTTTTCTTGAGGGTATACAAGAGCAAAACCAAATAAGAAGATGGAGGCAGGCGCTCACGGGACAAAGAGCAACATTAAACGAGGATATGGCTGAGGAACTCAAAGTCCCCTACGGTCACTTGGAGGACCCTGAATAGGCTGAGGGTTGGAGTCCATAAATGCAAGACCAACATGCTCAAGTGGGGATTGCTGGTGGACAACAACACACAGTGTGAATATGGAGAGATACAGAATCGAGCTCATTTACTGGTCTGCTCCAAATAATCTTTCTCATATCCTTCTTCTATGAACGATTGATTACCTTTACAATTAATGCCATCCCCAATGAATCCACTTTGGCATATGCAGATGTAAGATCCCAGAGTGTTCAAGCATGTTGAGTCTTGGTCACAGCCGTCGGTGCCCCTGGCACATTCGTCGATGTCTAAGAAAATTTTGGGGAATGGGGGGGGGGGAGAAGATTTCAGATGGGTGTTAATACAAAGCTGTCAGTTTAGGAGAGCTGTTTGGACATTGTATGACAGAGACAGGCATGTATGTAGAATCTAGAAGTTAAGATATTTTTTTTAAAAAAAAACTTTTGTGGACTACGAAACCCAGAAAGCTTTCAGGACACTGTGATTAAAACTACAGTGACATTTTCCACCTTTATTCTGAGATGCCACTGTATCCCTTTTTCCTGTCCCTGTTAACCATGGGTTCCGAACCTAAGGTTTGTGGACCTGATCCATTTCATGTGCCCCCCTTCCAAGGGCATGCAAGAAACAAAATGGCCACCCTTTTGTAGCTTTTGGGACAAAATGGCCACCCCATCATGCAGGCAGGGCAACATGACCGCCCAGGCCTCAAAGCTGACCGAGAGAGAGTGACCCGGCCAGTGATGCACTGAAGCAGGTCCTGTCCTGTTCGGGAGGACCGGTAGCAGAAATTCCCCCAGCCCCCACCCACCTGGCCAGCCACACACACCTCCATACCCCATTGTGTTGGCCCCGCCCACAGATTTGGCCCCACCCACAGAGGTGGTAGTAAAAAAATTGGGAGTGTATCACTGGACCCGGCCCCCTGCTTGAAAAAGTCAGGAACCCCTGTCGTTGGCTGACCAGAAGCACCTCCATCTTGTCTGGAGTGTGCGTCAGTTGTTCACTCTCGTCCCCTCTTTTACTGAATGAACTGACATCCCCTGAGAATTGAGACAACTTCCTTGGATTTGGAAGAAAAGGAGGAATAGCATGGGATATCATCTGAAATTGAGAGATGAGGAGATACCAAAGACTGGACAATGTATCACAGCAGCTCAACATATTTGTTACACAACCCTAAGTGACACCACTGGCTAGTGGTCAAGAAGTCTCCGGGCACCAGCTACTGAGTTCTTCCCTCCAGGAAGCAACCTTAAGGACAGTGTTTCTAGGTCCTATAACCAAAGAGACAGACCAAAAGGAGGACACTATGGTTCATGGAATCAATGCTATCACTGATGGTGCTGGAAGCCACTGAGAAATCCAGCAAAACAACAGGGACACATTTCCCTCCTCAGCTCCTAATGTAGATCATCCACCAAGGTAGCCAAAACCAAGGTAGCCAACGTCAGGCCAGAAGCTGACCGAAATGGATCTAGAGCAGTGATGGCCAACCTTGGCACTCCAGATATTCTTGAACTTCAATTTCCAGAAGTCCTGATCAGCAGGAGTGCTGACTTGGGCTTTTGCGAATTGAAGTCCGAGAACACCAGGAGTGCCAAGGGTTGCATCACTGGGCAAGGGCAGGGGTCAGCAAACATGGGTCTCCAGATGTTCTTGGACTTCAATTCCCAAAAGCCATGATCAGCAGGAGTGCTGACTTGGGCTTCAGGTAACTGAATTCGAAGAACACCTGGAGTGCCAAGGTTCGCCATCACCGATCTACAGCCAACATTTCATCTAGGAACGCTTGCAGCTAAGAAGCCACCCATGTGCTCCACTATGTTCCACCTCTTCTGCTGGAGATGCCAAGGACTGATTGTGCAACCTTATAAAATCATGCACGGTGTGGACAAAGTAGATAAGGAAAAACTGTTTTCCCTATCACACAACACTAGAACTAGGGGACACTCAATGAAACTTTTGGGTGCTAGTTCTCAAATAAATAAGAGAAAGTACTTTTTCACCCAGAGGATCACTGGTCTATGGAACTCCCTGCCAGAAGACGTGGTGACAGCTGTCAGTCTTAACAGCTTTAAGAAACGATTAGACAAGTTCATGGAGGACAAGGGTATCAATGGCTATAATTATGGATACCAAAGGACAACCTCCGGGTTGGAGAGATAGGCAGGATATCTCTCAATGCCATTTCCAGGGAATCCTAAACAGGTGAAGGCATCTGCTTGGGAATAATACCCTGAAGCAAATGGTGAGTCACTGTGTTTAGTGTCTTGCACGGAAGACAAAGAAGGAGTCGCAGTGAGGACTAACACAGGTTTATTGGTTGATGATCAGGAAGAACATGTGGTAATGGCGGAGGTACATCACATTATATACAGTAGTGCAATACATTTGAAACTTGTTGCACGGTAGCTTATTGGCTGCTACCGGCGTGACGTCGTCCAAGTCACACCCCTCTTCCGTAGTAGTTTGCTTGTGCGGGAGAGTTCCCGCGGCTATCGGTGATTTGAGGAATGAGAACCATGTGAGTTGAACGCTCGCAGCTGCCCTCTATGGGCAGCTTACTCGCCTTCCTTTAACAGCTGGGCTACATTGTAATTGTGGTCAGGTTACATTCATACATTTCTTAAAGCAACATTGTACATACATAACATCCCTCCCCCCTAGGATGGGACGAAGTCCCTCAACCATTGTGGCTTGCCGCACGTGCGCCTGGGGCATGCGGCCGCTTGACTTAACACTGGGGAGCCTGGTTCTACGGAGTCCTGTCCTGCAACGGGAAGGGAGGACTCATTAGTGGCTCGGTGTGGGCTCTGCGGTAACCTCACATTGGGGGACGGGAATGGAATGAACAGTTGGGAAGTGAACCCCTGCCTACCGTTTGAGGACCTTGGGGTCCCCCCCAGTACGAATCTCGGGACCGACGAAGAGGCCCTCGTGGCCTCGCCACCCCCGTTACCTGCCCGGGAGTTCTAGAGACTGTGGTGGGCGGGCTCCCCCCCGTTGCCTGTCTTGGGGGTGTTTGTCTCCGGGGAGCTGGCGCTATGGAATATTCTAAAACAAAAGGACTGGGGGGACTGGAGGTACCAGGGGCTGAACTGAAACCCCTCTTCTCGCTAGGACGGGTGGGGGACCACTCCGCTACACCCCCCCTGGTACTGCAACTCATAATCATAATCAAACTGATCCCTCTCTTTCAAAGTATCCTCCTCTGTGGTCGAGAACCCAGGATATGCATTTGAATCCGCGGGTTCCGCCGTGTCTCCCCCTTGGGTAATGCGGGTGGGGGAGGACCCTAACGCTGATTCCCCTTCACTGGTGACTCGCCTTCTGAGTTGGTCGGCGTGCCTTCTCCAGAGTAGACCCGAGCTAGTCTCGACCCTGTAGGATACTGGCCCCGTCTGCTCAATGATTGTCCCTGGAACCCACGCTGGCCCCGAGGTCGCGTAGTTCCTGCAGTGAACCGGGTCCCCTACCGAAAAACTTTTGGAGCTCTCTCCCCCTATGTTTATATTCCTTCCTTCATCCTCCACCCTGGACGGATCCATCCGGTCAAAAAGTGTTGCCGGACGCCTCCCCATGAGGAGTTCGGCTGGGGAAAACCCTGAGGCTAGGGGGGTTGTCCTGTAACAGATGAGGAACTGACACAGATGAAGGTTCAACTCACCGGGACCCATGCGCCGCAGCGCGTCTTTCGTCGTGCGCACTTGGCGCTCTACCTGACCATTTGTGGCGGGGTGAAATGGGGCAGCGGTAATGTGCCTGATGGCGTTCTGCTCAATAAACGTCTTGAACTCTGCAGACGTGAAGGTACTAGCGTTATCGCTAACAAGGACGTCTGGCAGGCCGAAACAGGCAAAAAAAAGCTTGCGCAACTGTTTAATGGTTGCTGCAGAGGAGGTGCTGTTCATGGTAATTACCTCCAACCACTTGGAGTAGGAGTCGACTACCAGCAGAAACATGGCCCCGCGGAAAGGGCCAGCGAAGTCAACATGAATCCGGGACCATTCCCTATGAGGTAACCGGGACTCCTCGGGCCGAGAGCTCTGGCAGCTCTCATACATGCCCACTAAATGTTCTATATCCGCGTCTATCTGGGGCCACCAGAAGAAACTCCTGGCCAGAGCCTTGGAGCGCACGATCCCCGGGTGACTGGTATGCAGTAGCTTCAGTACCTTGGCCCTCAGTTTCTCTGGGATAACTACCCGCTGGCCCCAGAGTAAGCAGCCCCTTTCCAGGGAAAGCTCTACTCTCCGCCTGACAAATGGCTTGAACTGTTCCTCGGGGGGAGTAGTGGGCCACCCCTTCCTCACCCAGGAACTAACTTGGGCCAGCATCTTGTCGGCCGCCGTGGCTTTGGCGAGGTCGGCCGGGAGAATGGGGGGTGAGTCGAGAGACTCGATCAGTAGGACTTGGTGGTCCTGCTCTACCTCGCATGTGGGGTCCCCTACACTTGGGAGGGGAGATCGGGACAGTGCGTCCGCATGGGAGATCTCCTTCCCTGGGCGATAGACCAGCTCGTACTGGTAGGCATTGAGGAAGATGGCCCAACGCAGCATCCTGGGGGAGAGAATTTGCGGTGTGGGTTTGCCGGTAGTGAAGATCCCCAGAAGTGGCTTGTGATCCGTCACTACCGTAAACTCGCGGCCGTATAAAAAGTCATGGAACTTTTTCGTTCCCGCGATGATGGCTAGGGCTTCCCTATCAGTTTGCGCGTAATTGCGCTCGGCCTTCGAGAGGGACCTTGAGTAGTACGCTACCGGGGCTTCCCTCCCGCTCTCCAACACGTGGCATAGAACCGCCCCCACCCCCACTGGGGACGCATCACAGACTAGAACTACTGGTCTCCTGGGGTCAAAGTGGGTCAGGACAGCACTCGAGGATAGGAGTGCCTTCAGCTCCCTAAAAGCTTTCTCTTGCCTATCTCCCCACCGCCAAACCACCTCTTTCTTCAATAGTGCGTGCAGTGGCTCAGCAACGGATGCCTTCCTCGGCAGGAAGGAATGGTAAAAATTTAAGAGCCCTAGAAATGACTGCAGCTCCGGTTTCGCGTTGGGGCGAGGGGCGTTTTGCACCGCTGCAACCTTGGACTTGGAGGGCTTGATGCCTTCCGGGGTTACCTTGAACCCGAGGAACTCAACCTCCCTCGCAAAGAAAACACATTTGTCCCGTCTCAGTCGGAGGCCCGCTTTCTCGAATATTGAAAGGACCCTGTCTAGCCTTTGCGCTAATTCTGACTCGTCCCCCGCTGTTATCAACACATCGTCGAAGTATGGGAGGACGCCTGGAAGCCCCTTTAAAAGGCGTTCCACGAGGGACTGGAAAATTCCGGGGGCCGAATTCACGCCAAACTGAAGGCGCGTTACCTTAAATGCCCCCTTGTGCGTTACGATCGTTTGCGCAGCGGCAGCAGCCGGGGTTACAGAGAACTGCTGATATGCCTGCGCCAGATCTAGCTTGGCAAAACACCTCCCCCCATGAAGCGTGGCCAGTAAATGGCTGACCACGGGTACCGGATATGCATTTGGCCGAATGGCCTTATTAATCGTACATTCATAGTCCGCACAAATCCTAACCTCCCCGTTTGATTTAAGGGCTGTCACAATCGGCGTTTCCCACTCCGCCGAATCAACTGGAACCAAAATCCCCTGCCCCACCAATTTCTCCAGTTCCGCCTCGATCTTGTCCTTGAGGGCGAACGGCACTCTTCTTGGCTTGAGGTGTATGGGTTGGATTTCTGGATCCAAGTCAAAGGTGACTGGGGGCCCCTTGTAAGTCCCGAGCCCCTTCTTGAAAACGTCCGGGTGTGCGTTGCACACGTCCCGCATTGGGTCAGTCTCTATGGCGTTAATGCCGGACAGTTCGATTCCTAGGGGAGCGAACCACTGCGTTCCCAAAAGGCAGCACCTCCCCCCCTTGAGGACCACTAGGGGCTGTTTCTCGGAGTAATTCTTGAACTTCACCTTGAAGTTCCCCACCCCCAACACTGGGATCCCGTTTCCTTGCACGTCCCGTAGGTGTGACTTCATGGCCCGCAACTTGGGCTGCACCTCTGGGGGAATGCGCATAAACTCTTTTTGGGACAGGATGGAGTAGGACGACCCCGAGTCTATCTCCATCCTCACTGGGAGCCCCTGTAACTGTACCTCTACGAAAAAACGCCGGTGCTCCAGGCCCACGCGGTTTACGCCTGCCATGCTGTGGTCGTCTGAGGCCTTCCTGGTGCCGGCCACCTTCCGCTGGTGCGTCTGGGGATGGTTCGAATTGCCCTTGTCCTCGACTCGCCCGCGCCTGCACACTCGGGCGATGTGTCCCTTTCGGCCGCAGTTGTGACACTCGGCCTTTCGGAACGGACACCTCGTGCGGTCGTGGGACGCCCCACAACCGTCGCAGCGCCGGTCTTGCCGCTTGCGGGTCTGTCGCTTCTCTCCTCGCTTCTTGACCCACTGGACATCGTCGTCCTCGCTGGAGCAGGAGTCTGCCGTAGTGGACGACTCCTCGGATGCCGTTGGTGTGCCGGCGAGCGGCTTGGGGGCCCGCCAGGCCGTTTTTGCTGGTGTCCGCCGGGCCGCCTGTACTGGTGACTTGGCCCTTTCGGACGTGGCCCCTCGGGACTTGAACACTCTGACCCCACTCCTGGCCGCTTCGGCCGCTTGGGCCTCCCGCAGTACCTCGTTGAACGTGAGGCGGTAGTCGCGGGTCATGAGCTTCCGCTGAAGCTCCTCGTCCCTCAGGCCACACAGCATGTAGTCTCGGAGAGCCTGGTCTAGGTCGTCCCACTGGCAGTGCACCGCTGCAAGCCTGAGGGCCGCCGCATAGGCGGACACGGACTCGCCCTGTCGCTGGTCTTGCCTGTGGAACGCGACCCGGGCCGGGAAGATCGACACGGGAGGCTGGAAATGCTCGCCCAACAGCACCAGGATGCGGTCGATGGGCACCTCTTCTACCTTCTTGGGGGCCACCAGGCTCATCAGGATGCGCAGCGCGGCCGGCCCCACCTGGGCCAGGAAGTAGGAGCGCATTCTCGCGGCGGCGGCGACGCCCGCGGCTTCCATCGTGTGCCGGAACTGGCACTCGTAGAGCTCCCATTGTTTGGGCTCGCAGACATCGAACTGGTAAGGCTTGACCTTGGGATTCGTCATATCCCACCTTCGTCGCCAATTTAGTGTCTTGCACGGAAGACAAAGAAGGAGTCGGAGTGAGGACTAACACAGGTTTATTGGTTGATGATCAGGAAGAACATGTGGTAATGGCGGAGGTACATCACATTATATACAGTAGTGCAATACATTTGAATCTTGTTGCACGGTAGCTTATTGGCTGCTACCGGCGTGACGTCGTCCAAGTCACGCCCCTCTTCCGTAGTAGTTTGCTAGTGCGGGAGAGTTCCCGCGGCTGTTGGTGATTTGAGGAATGAGAACCATGTGAGTTGAACGCTCGCAGCTGCCCTCTATGGGCAGCTTACTCGCGTTCCTTTAACAGCTGGGCTACATTGTAATTGTGGTCAGGTTACATTCATACATTTCTTAAAGCAACATTGTACATACATAACACTGTGTGAGACAAAATGCTGGACTGGACGGGCTGTGGCCTGTTCCAGCAAGGCGGTTCTTATGTTCTTAATGTTAACCTTCTGCAAGCCAGAGGATCCACTTTGCTTCCATGTTCTGCCCCACAAATTTTAGGGAATTGCTCAGGAATGTGCCCAACCCCATCATAAACCAAAGACTTTGCATCTCCTCTACCGATGCAGCTGAGAAGACCGTCTCCTTCAAAGCCTTTTGGGCAACGACAAAAATACGATCCGTAGGTGTTGGTGCATTCTGCTTCAGCCAGACAGTTCACGGACGTCCCTTTCTCACATTCATCAATGTCTTTAAAGGAAAAAAAAGAAATAAATGTAATTGTGTGCCTTATATAAGCACCTCATCTGTCCATCTAGCTCAGCATGCTTTACTGGGACCAACACTAATGCTCCAGTGATGCCATTAGAGAAGTCTTTCCCCCCTGACTCCTATCTGAGAAGTGGAGAATGTCAATCTCTTGGGCTGAATATCTGGCCCTCCTGCAATTTCCCATTTCTATATGACACCCCAACACACACACTGTTGGATGGGTTCCAGCTTTTAAAAAGAGATTCCCCCTTTAAAAAAAGCTAAAATCACTTTCCTACAGCTTACGTCAGGGGTGCCTAAACTTTTCGGGCCACCGGCCGGTCATGTGGTTCAGCGGGCCAGTCACGCGGAAGTAAAATGTGCCTTGCCATCTGCTTTGTAACAGGATGAGATAGGTTTTAAGCTGCCATTTTCTATGCTTAAACCAGGGGTGCCCAAACTATGGCCTGCATGCCGGATGTGGCCCCCAATACCCCAATTCATCTGGCCCACACTGCCCTCGTCGCTCCCGGAAGTGGAAGTAAAATGCACCCGTACTTCTGCTTCCGGGAGCGATGAGGGCAGTGTGGGCCGGATAAATTGGTGTCAGGGCCAGATCTGGCCCATGCGCCATTGTTTGGGCACCCCTGGCTTAGGTAGAAAGTCTTTAAGTGAAGTTTTTTTAATTATTCATCTCTTTTGCCAGCCTCATATGCTACTAGAATATAGCCCATGAGACCTTTTCTAAAATCCATTTTGGCCCATGGGATGGATAAGATTCCCAGGCTTATGTTAACAATTCCTCCCTTCTTTATTCAAGGGAGGAAGTAGAGGCTGAACTTGGGACCTACTGTATGTGAAGTTGGAAATCAAATTGCCCAAGGTCAATTCGGAGTGGAATGAAACATGATACAAAACATATGGGATTAGTACCACGTCCACCTGGCAGGAATGGACGCAGCTATGGGTGCATGACTCACATTTTGTATTTAATCTTTGCCCTCTTGCCCTATCTACTAGGGAGTTATTTTTTAAATTGGACTAGTGATTAAGATGCTGAGCTTGATGATGAGAATGTTAGCAGGCAAGCAGTTCGAGACCCAAGCACTGCATGACAAAATGAGCTCCCATCTCTGTCCCAGTTCCTGCCAACCTAGCTGTTTTTGAAAGAAAGAAATTGCAAGTAGATAAATGGACACCACTTTGATGGGAAAGGTCATAGAATTCTATGCATTCCGGCATCTAGTCACGCCTGCCACATGACCACAGAAACATCTGCAGATAAAGACAACACTGGCTCTTTCTTCCAAGTGAGTGACATTTAGATTTCTGGAAGATAACTGTCAGGTAGAACTCTTAGGATGGAGAACTGTGGGATTTGGAGTGAACAAAATGTTAAAATACACATCCCTAATGACTACTACTGAATGCTGGGTACAGTACTTGCAGAACTAACTTTTGACCAGCAAATGGTTTTGTGGTGCTACAGGTAAAGATAAAGGCAAAGGTCACCTTTGCTCAAAAGCCAGTCATATCCGACTCTAGGGTTCAGTGCTCATCTCTGTTTCAAAGCTGAAGAGCCAGCGCTGTCTACTTCTGCAGACATTTCCGCGGAGATGTGGCAGGCATGCCTAGACACCAGAGTGCACAGAATGCTGTTTACCTTCCCACCGAAGTGGTCCCTATTGACCTACTTGCAATTTCTTGCTTTCAAACTGCTAGTTTGGCAGGAGCTGGGACAGAGGCGGGAGCTCATTGCGTCGTGCAGTACTCGGGTATCGAACTGCTGACCTGCCGCCTTCCAGTCAGCGTCTTAACCACTTGAGCCACTGCTACAGAAAGGAGGTCAAGTATCCCCTTCCTCTGACCACTGCTAGAGACTCACATTTAAGATCCTTAAGCATGGAAACAGAGTGCTACATGTGTCTGCAAAAGGTGCAAGAAAGCTGCAAATAAACATGGCTACTATAACAGTTAATGGCTGCATATTATGCCATTATTATGGCCGTTATCATCAAGGTTGTATTATCATGCTGGGATAAATAAAAGCAAAGCTCACAATGATTTACCAACACAATGCACACCATTTCCCTCAAATCCCAGCTGGCAGTGGCAGTTATTTTCGTCTCGACTTCCGTGGCAAACTTTGCTGACATCTGATGGGAAAGGAATGTGTATAAACAAACAAAGTAAACAAATTCAGGTTCATACAAGTCTTTTCATTATAGCATTTAGAACAGTGATGGTGAATCTTTTAGGGACTGGGTGCCCAAACTGTAACCCAAAGAACACTTATTTATCGCAATGTGCCAACACAGCAACAGGGGAAGAAAGAAACGCTCCCATTGGGCTGCTGGGCAGAGGGGTGGGATGAACTCTTTGCTGGGGGGAGGGAGGAAGCACTTCCATTGGGCTGCTGGGCAGAGTGGCAGGGCTAACTGCATGGGTGTCCACAGAAAGGGCTTTGAGTGCCACCTCTGGCACATGTGCCATAGGTTCGCCACCACTGATTTAGAACCATTAAACTTGCCTCCCATCCCTTTTATTCTTCTCTAAAGGAAGGTTGTGAAATTTTCATCCTGAGAGGATGGCGTAGTGCTATACTGCATCTATGGTATGGTTTAGCACAGTGGTGGCGAACCAATGGCACGCGTGCCAGAGGAGGCTCTCTGAGCCGTCTCTGTGGGCACCCATGCGGTTGCCCCAGCACAGAGTTCACCTCTCCCCTCTGCCCAGCAGCCCAATGGGAGTGCTTCCTCCCTCCCCCCAGCACAGAGTTCACCCCGCCCCTCTGCCCAGCAGCCCAATGGGAGATTATTTATTTATATTTAAATTTCTATACCACTTTTCTCATCCCAATGGGAGACTCACAGCGGTTTACAACATCTATAGCAACCAATAACAAGATACAATGCAAATAAAGAGGAAGTGTAGGAATCGGGGCCGCAGAGGGCCGGAGGTCCCGGAGGAGACTGATCAAGAAACGATACGAGGCAATATGGAGCGTGATCAGATCAGTAGTTTATTGAGGGAAAGCTTCAACATATATAGGAGAAAAAGCGCAACGGTGGCAAAACCGTCATCTGACAGAAATCACATCACCTGTTTACTCGGGTTAATTGGGAATCTTTCTTGGGGAAGTTAATTAACTGGGGCAAACACAGACATGGGAAAACACCATTGTTTAGGGATAAGACTGGGGTAAACATGGCCTCTGTTTACATCTGGGATAAGACGGAGACTCGGAGATGAGGGATTACTCTAATGGGTAACAGAGTTAGATATTCGCTCTCTCAGCAGATCCGCTGGTCAGGTCAAGGAATTGGGTAAATCAAACCCTATCATTAATCCACCCCCCTTAATTTCTCTGCCCGCAGAGCCCACGGCTCAGGGAGCGTTCTCCCGAAGTGGCCTCTGCGTGGGCCGTTCCATGCCAGTGGGGCATGGGGAAACCGCATCTCCCCTTTTCGTTTTACTTAAGAGCCTGACCGGCGACTCTGCGTAAGAGAGGCATTAGCTGCTGAGCGGGAATGGCGCTTCGGGGTTTCTTCTTGGGGCGGCACTTCGAGATCAGTGAGGGGATACATTGCGCAAAGCAGCAGATAGCTATGCCTAGTATGACCACCCCCACAACCACCTTGAGTACCGTTTGGAGCCACCCCCATGGAACCCACGACCACATCCAATTCCACAACGAGCTCCACCAAGTTCCCCATGCAGAACCTTCCCTTATGCCCTCGACTATGGTGTGGAGGGCCGTGAGCTGATTCTGTACTTTGCGGGAGTTGTCCGTAAGATTGAAGCAACACATACCATGAAAAGATTCGCAACCCAAATGATGAAGCAATAAGAGGTAGTCTATAGCCGGTCTATTGTCAAGTATGGCATGGCGAAGCTCCGCCTGCTCCTGGTTGAGCAGCGCTATCGCCGAGGAGGTGTGATTGATGGCCTTAGCCAACCCGCAAGCCAGTCAGCTGATCCTCTGAGCGTTGCCGACAGCTAAGCCTGGCACGCCAATTATGCTGACCGCCAACGAGACATATTCGGCTGGACTCATTACTCTAAAGCTGCTCTCACATGAGCTGTCTAACTGGGTGGTGCGAGTGTGCCGTATGGGTGCTGAAATATGGGAAACGTTTGTGCTTGGGGTGACCATATCCTTAGTAGGGAGTAACAGTGTTAAACGACTAATGCAACATGTGGCATCTGACACATTTGCAGGAATGTAGTTGAAGGTATACTGATTACATGTAAAGAACCAACCAGATGGTAACGTAACATGAGCATACATTGAACCAAGCTTCACTGGGTTATTGCAAGTCCAATTGCCACTGCCGACGTAGAGGCAGCGGCGCCGGGTTCGACCGACTGTGGAGCAGCCAGTCATCCGACCACAAGTAGAGTTCAGGCTGACCGCCACTCGAGGAGTGTGGAGAGTGGCTGCATCAGCCAGCAAAGTCATGGTGAGCCGCATCTCCCAGCGGGCGTATTCTGTGGAGGCCGCTGGGTTGTATGGGCTGAAAATCCGTTTCACAAGCCAGTCCCCATCCCTGGGGTATGCGCCTGGAGAGTGGCACACTGGGATGAGGCAGGTGCTCAGGATTGAGGCAGAACCAATGTCCTGTCTCAGGCAAAAATCGGACTGGTTGACGAGGCCCGCCAACCTTTCCCACATGTTGTACTGCATTCTGGCAGAGAGGTCTCCGCCGGGCATCAAATCGTTGGCCTTCAACAAGGTAGCCTGAACGCCTCCCCCAGCAAATAGGGAGATGATCAGGACGATGGTGACTGCCATGGTGTTGGCGTGAATTCGGGCAAAGATTGCAGCTACAAGATTCTCCGGTGTCGGCTCCTTCTCCTCGCGTTGGAGGGCATCCTCGGCCTCACTGCAAAGGACCTTGACCATCCTCCAGGTGATCTTCAGTGCTGTCATCTGTGGCCATCTCCTCCGACGGGTTTTCTCGGTCAGAGTGAGGTCCTCCATCTCCGGGATCGGACTCGGGTCGGTCTGGGTCCACGCCATGTGGTTCCAAGTGAGGCTTGACACACCGAGCTGGAATCTAAACGACACCTGTAGGAGACATAACTGCAGCATACCCTCTTCCCCAGGTTATGAGCGGCGCCGGGCCCCTCCAAGAAGGGTCCGGTGGCACCCGGTATCGGACCATCGGTC
This sequence comes from Bradypodion pumilum, assembly GCA_035047305.1. Lineage (NCBI taxonomy): Eukaryota > Metazoa > Chordata > Lepidosauria > Squamata > Chamaeleonidae > Bradypodion > Bradypodion pumilum. The sequence goes on along the minus strand of JAWDJD010000016.1, from coordinate 7,447,493 downwards.
GCGGGAGAGCTTCCGAACGGCGGAAGTGCTTCTCCTGCGGCGTGCAATCGGAAAAAACATTAAGGTGATTGTAAGTGAACAATACCTTATTCAGACAGTGCTGTGCCTGAGCCTGTGACTTGGGGAGGGCTGGTGGCTCCCCCCTTTCTATTTGTTTGTCAATATAGGACTTGAGCGTCCGATTGACCCGTTCCACAATCGCTTGCCCCTGTGGATTGTAAGGAACACCAAATGTATGCTTAATATCCCAAGTGGCCATGAAGGCCGCCAGCTGCCTGGAGCTGTAAGATGGGGCGTTATCGGTTTTAATTTGCCGCGGCTTGCCCATTGCCGCGATGCAGGAAAGGACGTGCTGCTCCACGTGGGAAGCAGTCTCCCCTTTCTGTGCCGTTGCCCAAATGAATTGTGAAAAAGTATCAATGCAAACGTGCATGTACTGCCATCTGCCAAACTGCGGAACATGCGTGACGTCCATCTGCCACACTTGGTTAGCCTCTGTCCGTCGTGGGTTGACCCCCCACGAGGGCCCCCCCCCCCGGTGTCCCTGCGCAATGCTGGCAAGAGCGAACTATGCCTTGGGCTTGAGAGAGTGGCAAATTGAACTGTCTGGCGAGCGCTTTGGCATTTTGGTGAAAAAATGCATGACTCTGGATTGGCGTAGTGAAAACACCCAACACTGAACGTTGCTGAATTTCCTTTGCCGCCGCATCCGCTCTGCTATTGCCCGCGGGAATCGGACCCGGTAGGTCTTGGTGACTTCGGATGTGGGCAATATAGAGCGGCTCCGTGCGGTTTCGCAAATGAAATTGAGCAGTTAAAAACAGACTAAGCAAATTCTTGTCTATCGCGGTAGACTGTGAAGCAAATTCCTGACATACTGGCTATCAGTAATGATGTTGAGGCGCTCTTTGGCGAAGGTGCGCAAGGCGAGGTTCACCGCTGCCAACTCCGCCCGCTGTGCGGACTTCTGTGGAAGAGTTAACAGCGTGCGCCAAGCCTGGCCCTCCTGCCACGTTAAGACACCGTATGTTCGACCACCATCAGTAAAAACTGTCCTGGCTCCTTGAAGCGGAACCAGCGAGAGCAATTCGAACAAGCTGACTGTCTGCGTCTGAAGTGAGACAAGTCTGGGGTCCTTCGGCAAATGGTATGCCAAGCTCCCAGTGAATCCTTCCAGGGCTATTGGAAGCGAGTCACCGAGCTGCATCAGTTGCTGAATTTGTTCCTTGGTGAACGGGACTACAATTTTGGCTAAGTCGTGCCCTGAAATGTCCCTAGCTCTCAGCCTTCCGCGGTAAATCACCGCGGAGACCAACTCTTGGGGAGGAACGATGTTCCGTGGGGAGGTGTTCGGCAAGTACACCCATTCCACGATACTCGCTCCCTTCTTGGAGTCTATCCCTAGAGCTCCGGTGAACATGGATCCTGCCCGAACTATGTACAAGTTCAGGATTGGAGCATATGGCCCCTGGGCGATCCTGTCTACCCACCTCTGGCTGAGAACCTGATTGACTTTCTCGAGAGCCAAGCGCGCTTCTCGAGAAATTCGTATCCGGTCTGCCGGCTGCTTACCTACGCGAGAACACAATAAGAATAAACCCAAGAGGTTCACGCGCCAGAAATGCTTTTTAAATAGACTCTGAGGAAGTCTTCAAAATGTCACCATACCGGAGGGACATCAGTATTTAACGAACTTTACATCCCCCCAACCCGGGTCAAGCCGATCGTTGTTTTCCTTGTGGTCCACGTCCCGCACCGAATTGTAACGTAGTTAAGACTTTGCATTTACCTGTTGTGGCGTACTGACACGGACGGACCAACACGATCTGATTTTCCATGCTACCTGCAGGAACTGTGTTTTTTTCGACTCACCCGGTCTTGTTTGTCATGTGAGGGGGGAGAGGGAGGGGGACTGGTTCCAATACTGCCTTCATGTTATACACATGCCTTTATGTTATACACTTGATGTGCCTTGTCTTCATGTATATGTACAGATAGACCTTGATATTCCAAGACCCCTCAAGTTCAGTGAACCACTGTTGTTTCTCACAACCATTAGTTAGGATATTAAATATTGTTCATTTGGTACTTTTCCGGGAGTGTTTGTTTCCATTACTGTACCTCATTACACCCCAGCCGTCTCGCTTTGCTACCTAATGTTAGCAGCGAGAAGAGCGGTTTCAAAAGGTCCGTATCCAATCGAAAATACGGTCTGGCCCAATTAATGTTCCCCAAAACCTGCTGCAATTCCACTAAGGTGACTGAATCCTGTAAATTGATTTGAGGCAAAACTGGTGCTGCGAAAGAGCGGAGAAGCTGATGACCCAAGTATGAGAAGGGCTCGGTTCTCTGCACTTTCTCTGGGGCAATGAGTAATCCTTTCTCCCCCAGGCTGGCCTGGAGGTCAGAAAACATTTCGCTGCCGAGTTGCGGCACCGCGACCAAGATGTCGTCCATGAAGTGACAAACTAACGCTTTTGGGTAAAGGTTTCGAAACTTTGCCAGTGCGTTGTGAACATAAATTTGGCACAGGGTGGGCGAATTGAGCATGCCCTGTGGCAAAAATCTCCACGCGTAACGCTGCGTAGGCTCACTGTGGTTCACAACCGGCACCGTAAAGGCAAACCTTTCCCGGTCCCTGGGGTCTAAGGGGATCGTGTAAAAGCAATCCTTGAGATCTACAACTAGGATCTCCCACCCCTCGGGAATCATATTGGGATTTGGGATGCCGCATTGAAGCGGACCCATTGGCTGTATACATTTATTGATCTCTCTGAGATCGTGGAGGAGTCGCCACATCCCCGACTTCTTCTTTATCACAAAAATTGGCGAGTTCCAGGGGCTAGTGGACTGCTCTATATGTCCTGCGTCTAGCTGTTCTTTAACCAGTTGTTTAAGGGCGACTAATTTCTCTCCCACTACCGGCCATTGTTCTACCCAGACCGGCGTGTCGGTGAGCCACTTAAGTGGCAACGCCTATTACCCGAAGGTAAGCGTAGCACCGTACTGCTGTAAAATGTCTCGCCCCCAAAGGTTGATGTGCACGTCGAGAATGTGTGGCCGAATTACCGCTGTGCCGTCAGCCTTTGGAATCGTGACTGTCACCCACTCCCGGCTCCTAAACACTTCCTGAATGCTGCCTACCCCCCACACATCGGAGACCGGCTCAATGGCCCACTCCCTTGGCCACTGGCCCCTGCTTATCACTGACACATCTGCTCCAGTATCTAACAGGCCTGAGAATGATCTATTATTCAGAAATATCTCAATAACCAGGCGCTGTTTCCACTCAATGTTGGTCTCCACTGTCGCTAAGACCTGGTATCCTTGTACTGCCTCACTGGCGCTTGAGCGGTCCTCTGACCGGGACTCTGAGCTGTCCCTGAGCCTTCCCTGGCTTTCTGTTGGCGAGTGACAAGGAACCATGATCAGTTGCGCTAAGGTGTCTCCTTTGTGAATTGTTTGGGGCAGGTGAGTCCAAAGCTGGACTTGGAGAACGCCTGAAAAATTGGAGTCAGCGACTCCTGGAATTATAAGAATTCCGCGTGCTCCAGCTACACTACGGGGCAAAACTAAACCTATAAAGCCCTTGGGCAGTGGACCCATGTACTGGGAGTCCACCAGATAGACCGTGCCTGGCAGGTCGCATGTAACGTCTGCTTGGCAAGTCAAGTCTAACCCTGTACTACCCTTGGGGCTGGCCTGTGCCCTCGTAATGCTTGGAGTGCGACCGGGATCTAGTCTAGCTCTGGCGAGCTCTGAATGAGGGAAGCCTCTGTTTGGACCGGGGCCAGAGACATGCCCGCGTTCCGGTTTCCCGAACTCAGGCAGTCTCGGGCCCAATGGTAGCCTTTCTTGCACTTCGGACAGAGGGTGTTCGGAGCCTTGGAACGGCCAGACTTTTGTCCGCCTCCCTTGGATCAGCACTCCCTAGCGAAGTGACCGACCTTGCCACAGTTGTGGCATGCTCCTTGGTTCTTTCCCTTAGGTCTTCTACCCCCTTGCACCGCTGCCGCTAGCAATCCCATCTTGTAGGATTCTGTGCCAACGTCGACGCAAGCTCTAATCATGTCCGTAAGGGTCAAGTCGGGACGATTGGCCAGTGACTGCAAGATTTTATGGCAGTCTAAATTGGCATTGTCCTTGGCTAACTTGATCATGAGCTCTTGCTGGGCTTGCTCATTATCAATCTGTCTACTAATTGCCTCCTCCAAACGATTAATGAAGTCCATGTATAAGAACATAAGAACATAAGAACAGCCTTGCTGGAACAGGCCACAGCCCATCCAGTCCAGCATTCTGTCTCACACAGTGGCTCACCATTTCCTTCAGGGTATTCCCAAGGAGATGCCTTCACCTGCTTAGGATTCCCTGGAAATGATATTGAGAGATATCCTGCCTATCTCTCCAACCCGGAGGTTGTCCTTAAGTATCCATAATTATTGCCATTGATACTCTTCTCCTCCATGAACTTGTCTAATCCTTTCTTAAAGCTGTCAAGACTGACAGCTGTCACCACTTCTTCTGGCAGGGAGTTCCATAGACCAGTAATCCTCTGGGTGAAAAAGTACTTTCTCTTATTTGTTTGAGAAGTAGTACCCAAAAGTTTCATGGAGTGTCCCCTAGTTCTAGTATTATGCGATAGGGAAAACAGTTTTTCCTTATCTACTTTGTCCACACCGTGCATGATTTTATAAACTTCAATCAGGTCACCTCTTAGACGTCGTCGTTCAAGAGTGAAGAGGCCCAACCGTTGCAGCCTCAGATGGTAAGGAAGGTGTTCCAGTCCCCTAATCATTCTGGTTGCCCTCCTCTGCACTTTTTCCAGCTCCATAATATCCTTCTGGAGGTATGGCGACCAGAACTGTACACAGTATTCCAGATGGGGCCTCACCATAGATTTATAAAGAGGCAAAATGACACTTGCTGACTTATTTTCTATACCCTTCCTAATGATCCCTAGCATTGAGTTTGCTTTTTTCACTGCTGAGGCACACTGGGTAGACACCTTCATTGAGTTGTCCACCAGGACACCAAGGTCCCTTTCCTGGTTTGTCTCAGAGAGTTCAGACCCCATCAGTTTATAAATGTAATTGGGGTTCTTTGCCCCAACATGCATCACTCTGCACTTACTAATGTTGAAACTCATTTGCCACTGTTTTGCCCACTCCCCCAGTGTCGAGAGATCCCTCTGGAGCTCCTCACAATCTCTCACAGTTTTCACTACCCTGTATAATTTAGTGTCGTCAGCAAATTTGGCTACCTTGCTTTTTACTCCTACCTCTAGATCATTTATGAAGAGGTTGAAAAGCAGGGGTCCCAGTACTGAACCTTGGTGGACCCCACTCTTTACTTCCCTCCACTTGGAGAAGTGTCCATTTAGTGCTACCCTCTGTTTCCTGTCCCTTAGCCAGTTGCTGATCCAGGACAAGACCTGTCCCTTTATTCCATGACTGGTAAGTTTATTCAAGAGCCTTTGGTGTGGGACCTTGTCAAAAGCCTTCTGAAAGTCCAGATAAACAATGTCAACTGGATCCCCCTTATCCACATGCTTGTTGACACTCTCAAAAAATTCCAACAGATTAGTGAGGCATGATTTGCCCTTGCAAAAGCCATGTTGGCTCTCCTTTAGCAGCGCCTTCTCTTCTATGTGCCTATTAATTCTATCTTTTAGGATGGTTTCCATCACTTTACCTGGGACACATGTCAAACTGACAGGTCGGTAATTTCCTGGATCACCCCTGGATCCTTTTTTGAAAATTGGTGTTACATTCGCTACCTTCCAGTCATCAGGCACAAAGCCTGATTTGAGGGAAAGATTATATATTTTGGCTAGGAGATCAGCAATCTCATCTTTAAGTTCCCTGAGAACTCGTGGATGGATGCCATCTGGTCCTGGTGATTTGTTAGTGTTTAGTTTGGTTCCTGGGCTCCTTGCTTAATAGCGGTGTAATTTTTAGCCGCTTTGCCAGTGGCTGGGACCTTAAAGAACGCCCTAAAGGCGGCCTCGGCCGACATCTGGAGAGTGGCTAGAGGCAAGTTGATCTGGGCATTGATGGGCTCGAAGGCACCTGAACCATATAACTGGTCAGGAAGTACTGCGCCTCCCATCCTGGCAGCCCTAGTTTGAGCCTCAAGGCGAAACTCACTGTCCCAAATTAAATACTGGCTAGGGGTGAGCATCATCCGCATGACGGCTTTCCAGTCATGGGGAATGAACATGGTGTTCTCGCACACTTGCTGAAGCGTGCCCCTAGTAAATCGGCTTTGGAGCCCTGTCTCTGAAATGGCCTTCCGTATAGCCATGAGCAGTTTATACGGGACTGGTGTGTGGATTATCTGCTGGGCCCCCGTAAGGGCATCCATCTCCATGAGGATTGGACATATCTGACTAAGCTCAGCTAGTTCTTCTCCTGGCAATTCCCCCTTCCTAATCTCCTCTTCAATTGTGCGCTGAAGGGGACTCTTGGTAACCCGGGAACCCGGAACTGTCAGAGAAGCACCTGCGCTCCTCATTCCTTGCATTCCGTCGGTGACGTCTGCAGCTGTCACCGAGGAAAGTTCCCTACGCTACTCTGCCTAAACTGGAGTGACGGATAGAGCGCCTTAGGCGCCGTTGGCTCGGCTGGTGTGACTGGCAGAAGTGGGGGTTCTTTGGCCTCTATCTGGACTGGCTCTATCTCCGCTAAGAGCTCCCTACATTTACTCCACGTGCGAATTACGCCTCTCGGAGCTTTCGGGGTTTGCTGAATGCAGTCTCCTATCTGATCCCGGAGCGCAAGGGTTAACGTACCTACTTCTGGGTAAAGCAGGCAGTGTTCCCCTAGGTACACCAAAAGTCTCGCTAGCTCCCCGCTGTGAAAACGCAACTTAAACACCCTGGCCAGGATTTTGAACTCTCCCTCACGAGTTCTTCGGCTAGCGGATGGACGCTGTCACTGAGGACAGGTCCCCATATTACCTGCGATGGGTCCTCCGAAGTTTCCTCCTCGGGACGAGTCGACGCGTCTTTGGGCAAGTAATAGGTTCTGGCGACGATCCTCTGGGTAGAGCTCGGAGCGTGGACTGCGGCCACGGGCCCTCGGTGGCCACTGCACTGTCAGGGGTTCACAGCAGGCCCTGAGCAGAACGCGTTTTCCGTAACCTGCAAGCCGCCGCGAAAGCCGGGAGCAAACTGTAGAAAGCCTCTTGGACTGCCTCGCCGCTTGGGCCGTCTTCCCGACCGGCTGGTTTACCGGCCGGGCTGCCGTGCTGTCCTCCGGGACGGTCGGACACGGTTCAAGCGCAGAACCGGACCGTGTGATCGCTTACTCTGAGGTAGACCGCTCGGGGGTCGCTTACTCACGAGTAGATCACGTCGGGGTCACCAGGTGTAGGAATCGGGGCCGCAGAGGGCCTGAGGTCCCGGAGGAGACTGACAAGAAACGATACGAGGCAATATGGAGCGTGATCAGATCAGTAGTTTATTGAGTCATCTGACAGAAATCACATCACCTGTTTACTCGGGTTAATTGGGAATCTTTCTTGGGGAAGTTAATTAACTGGGGCAAACACAGACATGGGAAAACACCATTGTTTAGGGATAAGACTGGGGTAAACATGGCCTCTGTTTACATCTGGGATAAGATGGAGACTCGGAGATGAGGGATTACTCTAATGGGTAGCAGAGTTAGATATTCGCTCTCTCAGCAGATCCGCTGGTCAGGTCAAGGAATTGGGTGAATCAAACCCTATCATTAATCCACCCCCCTTAATTTCTCTGCCCGCAGAGCCCACGGCTCAGGGAGCGTTCTCCCGAAGTGGCCTCTGCGCGGGCCGTTCCATGCCAGTGGGGCATGGGGAAACCGCAAGGAAGAATACAAATAAGTTACAAGTACAATAGAAATCTCCACAATTACAAATAAGTTGCAATTACAATAGAAATCTCCACAATATGGCAAGTTCTCTAATAAAGGGTACAACAGATACAAAACACAATATAAGCAAAATAAGGCATAGCTACAATACAACCAAACAGACAACACCACCTCTCACACACACACTCATTCCTACCCCCAGCAGATGCGAATATATCAACAAAAGTTCTACCGGTACTGCCTCAACGGCCTTTTAAAGTCCTGGCCGGAGGCGGCGGTGGAAGGCGGGTCCCGAGGCGCAGCAGCAGTGATGGTCGGCGTCTTCGCTGCGGGCCTCCCCACCCATTTAGCGCTATACTTCTACTGTACTTAGATTTGCCAGCCTCAAGCAGGAATCCATGAGTGTTCAATAAAATGCATGGAGGCTTCCATACATTGGAAGTATTTAAGAGAGAGCTGGAAAACCATCTGACAGATCTGGTTTGATTTGGATTCCTGCCATGTGCAGCGGGGTGGACTCGATGTGCCCCTAAAAGGCCCCTTCTGACTCAGTGGTTCTATGATTCTATGCTTTATCTATGCTTTATTGGCCCAAGGTCAGCCCTTGAGTTCCATGGCTGAGATGGGATTTGAACTCAGATCTTTGACGTCCCAGCCCGAGACACTAACCACTGTACTACACAGCCTTCATTAAGCAAGAGAAAGAACTAATTTACTGCATGAGGTTATGACAATACCAGCTTACTACTACCCTTGCCTCTCCAGTTTCCTTCTCTAGCCTCCTTTGGAACCTCTGAATAGCTGGCAGCCAGCATGCCATGCTCTCTTCTATAGAGCACCTAGCCAAACTATGGAGAGTTCAATTGATTGGTAGCATGGGTTTAGTTTAGTTTATTCTTGTCTTTTACGCCCCACTCAAGCAAAAGTAGTTTGTATTATAAAAGAAAAAGCTGTTTATTAATCTTTAACATAAGAGAAGAGCATTAATCATTTAGGAATGCAGTAAAACCCCTACTTACGTGGGGGAAAGTCCGTTCCGTAGGCTTTTGCTTAAATCGGTTTTTTATGTAACTCAAAGCAAACCCATAGGAAAAATTACTTTTTTAAATGTAACTCGAAGCAAACCCATAAGGAAAATGAAATTTTTATGTAAATCGAAGCAAACCCAATAGGAAAAAGAATCTTTATGTAACGCGAAGCAAACACATAGGAAATCGGGTAAATCGGGACATGGTTTTAGCACAAAATCATTTTATAGGTCGGATTTTATGTAAGTCGAGGCATATGTAAGTCGGGGTTTTTACTGTATTCACACACACACAGGTTTTTCCCCATACAAAAGAACAAAAACCTGTCTAGTCTGAATAATACTGCTGTAGTTCACATGGAGTTTGGGCTCCTTAGTGGTTCCGAGTCCAATCCTCCTCCCTGAGTGAATTTACTCAGATTCAGGGTCAAGCTGACTCTATATTCCATGTGGCTCCTTCTTTGGCCATAAGTCTTGGCCCTTGTCTCTCTTTCTCTTTATGCTCTTGTTGTGTATTGATATGGACCCCCTTCTTGGGGCCATATCTAAGAACTCCCGCCATTCACACGGGGTTGCCGCCAAGCGGAGGGCCGCCGCATATTCGGACAGCTCTCCTATCCGATTCTTATAGAGAACTGGGTGTGGTGGCTACAGCTCTCTCCTTCCAGGTGAGTAGCATACAGGTAAAACTCGGAAAATTAAAGATAACCACTGTGGGTTGGTTAGTATTAGCCATACCTGTCAACCGCGGCTCCGGACAATCCGGGACCTGCGCAGAACGGTTCTGCGCAGGCCGCTTTTTACGCATGCGTAAAAGCCTTCTACACATGCGTAAAAGCAACTTGCACAGAACCGTTCTGCGCAGCTCACTTCTACACATGCGTAGAAGGCTTTTACGCATGCGTAGAAGGCTTCTACAATCCCCTTCTGCACAGAAGCCTTCTACGCATGCGTAGAAGGGTTCTACGCAAGCGTAGAAGGGTTCTACGCAAGCGTAGAAGGGTTCTACGCATGCTTAAAAGCCTTCTACGCATGCATAGAAGCGAGCTGCGCAGAAGGGATGCACAGTAACGCCTCCCCCCCTACCAAATTCCGGGGTTTCAGCAGCTCCATGCGGGAAATGGTGAAAATCGGCGCCGAAAAACAGGAAATCCCAGCCAATCCGGGAAGGTTGACAGGTATGATATTAGCATTTAGCTCTCTTGAAGTCTGGGGTGTAGTTTGGTGGGTTTTAAAAGGGATTTTTAACTAATTTTTTTAAAATTTAAGTAAGTCAAATTTTTGATGCTTTTAAATATTTTGGTGTGTTTTTACTGCTTGTAAGCTGCTCAGAGTCGCCCCGGCTTGGGGGGCAGCGTTAGAAATGCAACTAAATAAGTAAATAAATAAAAGGTGAAACAAATACATGAGATAGACTCACTACATGCAAAGCGAGAGATGTCATGCCTTAATTCGTTATAATTATCAGCGTACATGAGATTATGTGATGATCAGCGTACATGAGATTGGGGGGTTGGGGTTTTTATAAACTGTAAGCCAGAAGCATCAATATCATAACGAAGTAAGGCTTGAACTATCTCGCTTTGCATGTAATGAGTCTATCTCATATATTTGTTTCACCTTTTGAGTTGCATTCCTGGACTGAATGAACATTCGCACGATATTAGAGCTCCACAGGCTACACCTGCTGAAGAGCCTGTTGGAAATAAAACAGGGCTTTCCTGAAAGGAGCAAAACTACACTTAGCCCACATGCCTGACTTTGGAAATTCCCACATGCATAACTTGTTACTTTTTCATTACAGAGGCCATTTGACCTGGAAGCATCAGAATAACTAATAATCCATGTCAGGAACAATTATCCTGAACGACAAAGACGTACAAAGTGATCCGGTACCTTTCTCTATTAGGAAGAGCTTCTGAGCTACCAAGACTCGCCCAGGGACATCGGGGCTAAAATCGTACACAAGCGCTCGGATGTAGCCAAAATCAGAGTCCCTGTAAGATGGGAAGAGAGGGAGAAGATGAAATGTGCCCTGGAATGAAGAAGCAGCACTTGTTTCTTCAGTAAAGGTAAAGGTCTTCCTTGCTCGAAACCTGGTCATGTCCATCTCTAAGGCTCATCTCTGCTAACAGCCAAAGAGCCAGTGCTGTCTGCATCTGCAGACATTTCCATGACCATGTGGCAGGCATGACTAGACACCAAAGTGCTGCTTTATTTGTTTGTTTATTGTATGATGAACTTCAGTTGTCTACATTAATGCTGATATATACAATGAGCACAAATTGACCATCTCCAGTTCCTAACTAGAGTTCCACATCTAGGTTTGAAAGCCATTGAAGGGCTGAATCTGTGGCACTATGCAAGTCCTCCAATGTGCCTCTAAATAGGCGTCAGGTGCACTTAAATATAATGTGGTCCATAGTGTGGTCTTCTCCACAATCACACTGGGAATAGGACTTCCATCCCCATGTGGGAGTAGTGGCTCCACATCTACCACAGCCGGTCCTCACTCTGTTCAGCATCCCCCACTCCAGCTAACCACTCACTGTGGTTCTTGACTATGTGTCGGTGGGGAATCAGGGATGGATGTTGCTATCTCTCAGGGCAAAGCTGTTACCTTTCCCACAAAAGAGGTACCGACTTATCTACTCGCAATTTCTTGCTTTCCAACTGCTAGTTTGGCAAGAGTAGAGACAGATTTTTATTTATTTATTTATTTCACACAATTTCTACCCCGTCTTCCTCATACATGGATGACCCAAGACGGCTTACATCACAGTTAAAAAAAACAGACAAATTTAAAACATTAAGGGAGGTTACAGCTATATAAAGGACTGCAGGGCATAGCTGTCAAGTCTCCCGTTTTGGCTGGGAAACTCCCATATTTTACCCTCTTTCCTGCAGTCCTCCTGTATTTGTTAGACTGTAGTGCCCTAATGCTGCCATTGGAGGGCAGCACAGGATACTCATAGCTGTCAAGTCTCCCGTTTTGGCCGGGAAATTTCCCTTATTTTCAAATCCAAAACTTGACAGTTATGCTGCAGGGGCTCAAGTGGTTAAGTCGCTGGCTGCGAGGCAGAAGGTCAGCAGTTCAAAACCTGAGTACTGCATGACAGAACGAGCGCCCATCTCTGTCCCAGCTCCTGCCAACCAAGCAGTTCGCAAGCAAGAAATTACTAGTAGATAAATTGGGACCACATCGGTGGGGAGGTAAACAGCGTTCTGTGCGCTCCGGTGTCTAGTCATGCCTGCCACATGACCACGGAAACGTCTGCAGAAGCAGACAGCGCTGGCTCTTTGGCTACCAACAGAGATGAGCACTGAACCCTAGAGTCGGATACGACCGGCTTTTGTGCTAGGACAACCTTTACAGCTATATTTGTATATCAAATTTACAATGGTGGGGTAGAATGAATAATAACATTATTATATTTACTGTAAATAATTTTACAGCTTTTTTTTGTTCTGTTCTCTAATTTCTTTCTGTTTTTTAAAATTCCATATCTTTTATCCATTTTTTTTGTTAATGTTAAATCTGAAAAAAGGCCAAACTAAATCTGATCTATAAGCGTTTCTTGCCTCTTCTTGCAGCTTAAAAAATTCACTTCCTAATTGCCTCCTTGGATGTGATGAAGGCACTACAAAATCAGTGAACTTCTATCTATCTGTCTATCTATCTATCTGTCTGTCTGTCTGTCTGTCCATCCATCCATCCATCCATCCATCCATCCATCCATCCATCCATCCATCTATCTATCTACCTATCTATCTATCTATCTATCTGCCTGCCTGCCTGCCTGCCTGCCTGCCTGCCTGCCTGCCTGCCATCCATTCATGCCTCTACCTACCCAGGTAAAGGTAATGCTCAAAAGCCAGTCGTATCCAACTCTAGTGTTCAGTGTTCATCTCTGTTTCCAGCCAAAGAGCCAGCGCTGCAGACATTTCCGTGGACATGTGGCAGGCATGCCTAGATGCCGGAGTGCAGGGAATGTTGTTTACCTTCCCACCGAAGTGGTCCCTATTTATCTACTTGCAATTTCTTGCTTTTGAACTGCTAGGTTGGCAAGAGACAAGAGCTCATTCTATTATGCAGTACTCGGGTATCAAACTCCAAATTTCCAGTCTTCAAGTTCAGCGTCTTAACCACTTGAGCCACTGCCTACATGTCCAGCCAGCCAGCCATCTGTCTATCCATCTGTCTATCCGTCCATCCATGTGTCATTTCCACTTCTGTTCAACCCCATTAGTGCGCAATCTGAGTAGTTTTCACCACATGCAATAAAATCATATGGTAAAAACCACAGTGGGTTCTTTAACAGTCTGAAAGCATCCCAGATGTTAAGCATACTTTAATCCTTGTAATTCCAGCTGTTCCACACCACTGCGGAGGTCCTTTGCATTACTCTCCAGCAAGGTTATTGGCCAGGATTCTTTGATCCACCTGACAAAGCTAGAAGGTGACAGCTGGAGGTAATGAGGCAAGTGAATGTCCACAGTGTCTCCTTCCAAGAACTTTCCAAGTTCTGCAACAACAACAAAAAGCAACCAAGAAACCATTTAATGCATGGGTTCATGTTCATGTCGGGAATAGACTAGATGCTGGAGTGCATGGAATGCTGATACCTTTCCCCGCTGAAACAGTACCTATTTATCTACTTGCAATTTCTTGCTTTCGAGCTGCTAGGTTGGCAGGAGCTGGGAGCTCACCCTGTAGCACAGCACTTGGGTCTCCAACTGCTGAAACTGCCCCATTCATTTTACTGGCAAGAATCTGGCTACATCCAAACCATCGTACAAGCGTGAATTCTAAAAATAACAGAGGTAAGAGGCTAGAAGCAACTATTTTGCTTTAATAAAGGTCACACACACACGTATCCGCAGAAGATATATACCATGGATATCTGAAACTGCATATAACAGCAAACCCTATATTTTAAGTTGCAAACAGTGACCTTTAGTGGCCTCTAGTGGCCATCTCTGGAAATGTGCCAAACAAGTGCATACAGTCTTATGTATTTCATGATGTTTTTAATGAATATTTTTAGACCCATGGATAACAGAGACTGTGGGTAATGAACCTGGAAATGTGTGTGTGTGTAATTCGCTTCCTCTTGCAGAATTTGTGTTGATTCCTTCCATCACATGTCTCATAGAGACCATTTAAAAAAAATCTCAATAGCTGTATTTTTGGCAAAAAAATTAATCACTACCCTGTTTCCCCGACAATAAGACATACCCATAAAATAAGCCGTAGCAGGATTTCTAAGCATTTGCGCAATCTAAGCCATACCCCGAAAATAAGACATAGTGATAGGTGTGGCTATGCAGCATACCATGTTGTACCATACTTAATAAAAATAAGACATCCCCTGAAACTAAGCCATAGTGTGTCTTCTTGAGGAAAAATAAACATTAAGACAGTGTCTTATTTTTGGGGGAACACAGTGGGATGCAATTTAGAAGCAATATGTTACAAGTAATGATGTTGCTTGAAATGCATTACATTTTCCCCATCAAAAAAGTTGTCAACTGCAAGTTTCATCAGGATATTTGTCACTTGGAGGCCTACAAAGGTAATGCACCTATGATTACATTTTAACCAAACTAAAACTAATTAATGTACTTTAAAACTAAAATAACTCCAACATGCACACCCTAACATACATGCAAGCATTAAGGTTTCTTGGTTTCAATCATGGAACAATTACATTATTGTGTCCCACTCTAGGGGTTGGTGCTTGTCTCCATTTACGCAGATGTTTCTAGGGTCATGTGGCAGGCATACCTAGACACTGGAGTACCAGAATATGTACCTTTCCCACTGAAGTGGTACATATTTATCTACTTGCAATTTCTTGCTTTCAAACTGCTAGGTTGGCAGGAGCTGGGACAGACGACAGGAGCTCACTCTGTTGTGCAGCACTCGGGTCACAAACAGCTGGTTAAAATGCTGAACTTGATGACCGGAAGGTTGGCAGGTCAGCAGTTCGAGACCTGAGTGCTTCATGATGGAGTGAGCTCCCATAGTAATAGTGTTCCGTGCACTTTGGCGTCTACATCACATACTGTACAGCCAGAAACCAATAACAACCAACAGACTACTATTACCAAAACTCCAGTTACCTGCAGGCGTGCTGTCCAGCATGAATACATATCTCAGTTTGGAAGGATTCAACATCTCAAAGGCCGTCCAATCGTAAGCTTCAACTTTTCCCGTTTTCGTAGGAGGCGCATGCAATTTCACTTCTGCCCAGAAAAGGTTGGGGTAAAAATCATCCTCTTCGATTGAAAGTAGTGTCAGGGCTTGACCTTGATTAGCCACTGTCATCCTCTCACTCATAAGCTCCACGGGTGCCAACCTTCTTCGGTAGCTGGAGAAGAAATCAGATGGTGACCAACAGCGGTGGCATTGGAGTAGGACTCAAGAGACCCTAATGGTGAGACCCATTGGAGTTTTGGATGGACCTTTCTAAAACAAAACACCAAGGGACGCACCATAATTCGATTTGAACCCAAATGATCCAAATAGCAAGCTATTTATGCCCATCTATACAGCCATTGAATTAGAGGATTGAGGATTATCTTCTTTCATACGCACAACCAATTCTTCAGGAACACTTTCTCTTAGATGTCTAAGGCTTTAAATATCAACAAGAAAACTTTGAATTGGTCTTGGAAATAGAAGAGGAAGAGGTGGAATATCTGTAAGCCTTTCAAGTGTCATTGGGTTACCACCAGTGGTGGGCATCAGCAGGTTTGCACCAGTTCTCCAGTTGCACCAGTTCTCTTAGCTGGCCCCGCACATCCAGGTTTTGAAATAAAGTAGTCCTATTTCGGGTGCAACACAGGACTTCCCCATGACCACGCCCACCATACTATCCCCACAATGCGGTAGTACATTTTTTTGGATCTCACCACTGGAAAGATCCATGGGAACAGAGATGGCCCTGGACGTAGACAGACTTCATGGCTGAAGAACCTGAGAGACTGGTGTGGCATGTCCTCAGAAGAACTGTTCCGAGGAGTTAAAAACAGGAAGACTATCACCATGATGATAGCCAATACCCGGAATAGATATGCCTAGTGGTGGGCTTCAGCAGGTTCGCACCAGTTCGCCAGAACCGGTAGCAGAAATTCTGGCTGACCCCACCCATCTAAGTTTTGAAATAAAGTAGTCCTAATTTGGGTGCAACACAGGGCTTTCCCCCTGGCCACGTCCACCATACCATACCCACAGTGTGGTAGTAAATTTTTTTGGAGCCCACCACTGGTTACAACTATCACAATTCTTGATTAGGAGCCAGGCTGACTGGGATGGATGGATGGAACTTATGATGGATAGATGGATGGAAGTCCTACTTCTAGAAGGCCACAGGTCTGTACCTTCTGCCAACTTGTGGCCCAGTTATAAGAGATTGCAGCTTCACTATTAGAAGTAGAGGGTCTTTAAGAGGTTTAGCTGCTTACCTTTACCACACAATTCTGCACGTTAGCAAACTACACATCAGTTTGCTTTAGTCCAGTGATTGGTAAGTGGGAGGCAAACAATAAACTTCATTAGCACATTAGCTGTGCAATCAAAACATCTCTAGAAGGATATTGACCTATCACCTTCTAATTTCAAATCTGACATATTATGTAGTTCGGCCCTTAGAAGCTACATGAACTAGATTAAGGTAAAGGTAGAGCTCACCCTTGCTCGAAAGCCAGTCGTATTTGACTCTAGGGTTCAGTGCTCATCTCTGTTTCAAAGCCGAAGAGCCAGCACTGTCTGTGTTTGCAGACGTGTCCATGGACATGTGGCAGGCATGCCTAGACACCGGAGCACATGGGAAACTGTTTACCTTCCCACCAAAGTGGTCCCTATTTATCTACTTGCAATGAGTTGCTTTCGAACTGCTAGGTTGGCAGGAGCTGGGACAGAGATGGGAGCTCATTCCGTCCTGCAATATTCAGGTATCAAACTGCTGACCTGCCTCCTCCCAGTCAGCATCTTAACCATTTGAGCCACTGCAGTGCAGTGAACTAGATTAGATTAAGAGAAAGGAGGTATGTGCTTTTACAGTAGTTTTTCATAACTTTATTGCTCCCTGAAGAATAGTATTTTCCAACCTTTGGTTTTTGGACTTCAATTCCCAGCCAATTCCCCAAAACACTGCTCTGCCAAAGTACTGTTTTAGGATTCTGGGAATTGAGCCCCGTGTTGGCAACCAGTGCCGTAAAACCTTCTTGACTAAAGCCATACCTGTTGAACTGGGGGCTTTGGCCATTATAAAATTTGTACCACCACACCACATACGAGCGTTGTTGGCCATGAGTGGCAACCGTGACCCTGAAGGTGACTTCCTGCTCTGTGACCTTGAGAAGGCAAGCCTGTTCTCCAAAGCCATCACAGGCAGACAGGTTGGACGTGATGATATGGAAACCAGGATCTACCGAAACAAACAAACAGACAAACAAACAAAAATCCTGATTTTCTTGCCTCTTCTCCTTAATGACTTTGGCGTTAATATTTTAGGTGTTGGTTTTTATTTTTTTATTATTATTTTTGGGGGGGATTGTTTGTTTGTTTTTGCTTGGCAAACACTTGACAGACCTTGCCTTATCTCACTCCCCACCCATAGATGTCAAGTATCCCTTATTTGCCAAGGGAAACCCCTTATTTTACCCTCTTTGCCGCCGTCATCCCTTATTAATTAGACTGCAATGCCCTATTGCTGCCATTGGAGGGCAGCAAAGGATAAGCATAGCTGTCAAGTATCCCTTATTGGCCAGGAAAACCCCTTATTTTACCCTCTTTCCCGCCGTCATCCCTTATAAATTAGACTGCAATGCCCTACTGCCACCATTGGAGGGCAGCACAGGATAATCATAGCTGTCAAGTATCCCTTATTTGCCAGGAAATTTCCCTTATTTCCAAATACAAAACTTGACAGGTATGACCCCACCCACCCACCCCAAGGGGAAAAAAACCCTTGTGAAGACAAGGCTGAATAATATTCCCATTTCACTGATGCAGCAAATGCAGGCAAGGAAAGCTATTCAGAAAAGACCATGATGTCCAAGACCATGTTGAGACTCATGCCCAGCTATTCCAAACTCCAAATGCTTCGCTCCTCTCTGTTTCTTTCCCAGATCGCTCCTCCTACTAAAATGACCTCTGAGTGTCCCTCTATGTGAATATCTTTCAAGAGCGATAGAAACTTGACTGTGCTTTCTAGCCACTCCAAGTTCTATATTTATTTGGTTGATGCAATTTCTAACTTGACCTGCAGGCATAACTTGACCTGCAGGGGCTGGGGCTGGAAGGGGTTCTCAACCTTTCAAAGCCGTGGGCCGGGCCACGCCCCTTCAGACAGCTGAGCAGGCTGGGCTGGTGGTTCCCCCTGCCATAAACACTCCCATAAAACACATCCGCAGCTGTGACTATGGTTGTGCAGCTGGAGGGACAGAAAACCTAAAGGGAAATCAAGGTGTCAAGATATGGGAGACACCAAGATAAGCAGCTAAGATATTTTATTTCTCTCTCTCTCTCTGCACCCACTTAACTCTTTAAACAAAATCTTTTTTCCTTCACTTATTCTCCTAAACTGGGTTAAACAATAAGTGGGAAAATATCCAGGCTTTAGATTTTAATAGAAAGTTGAGAGTCTTTTCAGACATGCTCTATATCAGTGATGGCGAAGCTTTCAGAGAATGAGTTCCCAAATAAAGGGCGGGGTGAACTCTGTGTTGGGGCAACAGTGCACATGCCCACATGCCCATAGAGAGGGCTCTGAGTGGCTCCTCTGTCACACGTGCCATAGATTCGCCACCAATATTATGACCACGCCTGTATCCCCAAAATGTACAGGCCAAACTAAACAGATTCAGCACATCATTAGAATTTGGGAGGCATAAAGCATCTGTACAGCCTCACATGAGATTTCCCCAGCTCTGTACGTTGTGAATGAGTTTGCTTTTGTTTAGATTGGTCATCAGAAGGTAAACATGGGGTTCATTCCCAAGCATACCCGTCTGGAAAATACGGGAAATTATTGCGCATGCGCAGTCGTGCATGCTCAGTAACCCATTTGTGCATGCTCAGTAACCCATTTGCGCATGCACAGAACCCCTTTGCAATGGACGCGTATGCACAGTAAACACTTTCCCCGCCATTCAAAATACAGGTCAGCGGTGGGAAAGGGGAGGAACGAGCGCAAAAATACGGGAAATCCCAGCCAATACGGGATACTTTACAGGTATGTTCCCAAGTCAGGTTCCTTAGACCCAGAGTTCTGAAGCAACCATGTCCTTGGAGACAAAACAGTATAACAGCTAGAAATAAGCATTTTCCTTTAATGTGTAATTTGAATCTCACCTCGACAAAAATTAACTCCATCGCCCTTGTAGCCAGGGAGACACCGGCAATAATAATCGGATGTCAGTTCATCGTGTTGACAAATTGCTTTTGGGTGGCAGTGAATCTCCCTTGTAATGCACTCCGATTTATTTGGATCTGAGTTGTCGAAAGATAGGGAAGAGAACTAGAAATATAGTCCAACTTTATTATGGAGATGCTTAGCTTTAGTATTCAGATTCAGACAGACATTTGCTTAGGTAAAGGTCACCCTTGCTCAAAAGCCAGCCGTATCTGACTCTAGGGTACAGTGCTCATACCCAAAGAGCCAACGCTGTCTGCATCTGCAGACATTTCCATGGACATGTGGCAGGCATGGCTCAACACTTGAGTGCACAGAACGCTGTTTACATCCCCACCGAAGTGGTCCCTATTTATCTACTTGTAATTTCTTGCTTTCGAACTGCTAGGTTGGCAGGAGCTGGGACAAAGACAGGTGCACATTGCGTCAGGCAGTACTCGGCACTCGAACTGCTGACCTTCCAGTCAGTGTCTTAGCCACTTGAGCCACCGCAGTCCCTGACATTTGCTTATGGGTTACCAAAAACAAAGGAAACATCAACAAAGAGAAGAAAATCATCATAAAAGAAACCAGGAAACAGTCTCAAATAAGACAGTGACATTGGGATAGATGAAAATGCCCTAAAACTCTAGACTGGTTATATACGACCCACCTTAGGAATTGCGAGAACTCCCATCAAAAGACAAAAGAAACCCGATACAAGAAGTGTTTGCTCAGATCTTTTGGTCCCATTGGGTTTTTAGGGCTTTTCAAAATAAATGCTCGTACCCTGGGTTCAGCATGGGGATGGAAAAACAGAATCAAAACAAAAATTAAAAAATATTGTGCCACCTTCAAGACAAAACAGAGTTCAGTGTGATATTTTTATGAATCACAGGCAAAGGCACACTTCGAAGCACGTCTGAGAGTCTTCAAAGCACCATAACATTTGGGACTTTTTTAAAAAAAAAAACATATTTCATTCTAGCACCTTTTTGTTGTTGTTGTTGTTGTTCAGTCGCACAGTCGATTCCGACCCTTTGCGACCCTATGGACCATCGTTCTCCAGGCGCCTCTGTCCTCCACCATCCCCCTCAGTCCTCCCAATTCTGTGCCCATTGTGTCTACAATACCATCTATCCATCTCATCCTTGGTCTCCCCCTTCTTCTTTTGCCCTCCACCTTTCCCAACATCACGGCCTTCTCAAGTGAGTCCTCCCTTCTCATTTGATGCCCAAAGTACTTTAGCCTCATCTTTACTATTTGACCTTCCAATGAGCAGTCAGTGTTGATTTCTTCTAAGATTGACCTATTTGTTCTCCTCGCTGTCCAGGGTACCCTCAAAACTCTCCTCCAACACCACATTTCAAAGGCATCTATTCTTCTGTGTTCAGCTTTCCTAATTGTCCAGCTCTCACAACCGTACATTACCACTGGGAATACCATTGCTTTGACTATTCTAATTTTTGTTTTCAAGGTGATGTCTCTGCTTTTCACTATGTTCCCCAGGTTTCTCATAGCTTGTCTCCCAAGAATCAGTCGCCTTTTTATTTCATGGCTGCAATCCCCATCTGCAGTGATCTTAGATTCTAAGAATGTAAAATCTGTCACTGCTTCTACTTCTTCCCCATCTATTTTCCAGGAACTGATCGGGCCTGTTGCCATTATCTTGGTTTTCTTGATATTGAGTCTCAAGCCAGCTTTTGCACTCTCTTCCTTCAATCCAATCAAGAGATTCTTTAGGTCTTCCTCACTTTCTGCCATTAGGGTGGTATCGTCTGCATATCTCAGAATGTTGATGTTTCTCCCAGCAATTTTTATCTCATATTGTGATTCCTCCATCCCTACATTGCACATTATATGCTCAGTGTATAAGTTGAACAAGCAGGGTGACAAAACGCAGCCTTGTCTTACTCCTTTTCCTATTCCAAACCACTCTGTCATTCCATGTTCTGTCCTAACTGTTGCTTCTTGGTTCATGTACAGATTTCTCAGGAGGCATATGAGGTGCTCTGGTATTCCCATCTCTTTAATCACTTGCCACATCTTGTTGTGATCCACACAATCAAATGCCTTAATGTAGTCAATAAAGCAAAAGTAGACTTGTTTCTGGTATTCCTTTGTTTTCTCCATGATCCAACGTATGTTGGCAATGTGGTCTCTAGTCCCCCTGCCTCTTCTGAAACCAGCCTGCACCTCTGGTAGTTCTCTTTCCACATGCTGCTGAAGTCTATCCTGTATTATCTTGAGCATCACCTTGCTGGCGTGTGGGATGAGCGCAATTGTTCGATAATTTGAACATTCTTTGGCATTGCCCTTTTTTGGGATTGGAACATATACTGATCTTTTCCAGTCCTGTGGCCACTGTTTTGTTTTCCAAATCTGCTGGCATATTGAATGCAGTAATTTGATGCCATCATCTTTTAGAGCTTTGAAAAATTCAACTGGGATACCATCATCTCCACTAGCTTTGTTGTTTGCAGTGCTCTTTAGGGCCTTTCTGACTTCACTCTTCAGGATGTCTGGCTCAAGTTCAATTTCTTCATCATTGTGACTATCAGGAGTGTTGAGGTCCTTTTTGTAGAGTTCCTCTGTGTACTCTTTCCATTTTTTCTTAATCTCTTCTGCATCAGCTAGCTCCTTTCCGTCTTTGTCCCTTATCATGGTCATTTTTGCTTTAAATGTTCCCTTGATTTCCTGGATTTTTTTGTAAAGGTCTCTGGTTCTGCCTCTTTTGTTGTTTTCCTCCATTTCTTTGCACTGTTCTTTTAGGTAGTTTTCCTTATCTCTCCTTGCTTTTCTTTGAAATTCTGTGTTCAGATGATTGTATTGTTTCCTTTCTCCTTTGACTTTTGCGTTCCTTTTTTCCTCAGCTATTTTAAGAGCCTCATCGGACAACCACTTTGCTTTCTTACTCTTCTTTTCTTTTGGTATGGTATTCTTTGCTGCTTCCTGCATGATGTCCCTCATCTCTGTCCATAATTCTTCTGGCACTCTGTCTATTGAGTCTAGGCCATTATATCTGTTCATCACCTCCACCGTGTATTCTTTAAGGATGCTGTCTAGGTGATATCTGTCTGGTCTCTTTGTTTTCCCTATTTTCTTTAGTCTGAGCCTGAATTTTGCAATCAGTAGGTTGTGATCTGAGCCACAGTCTGCTCCAGGTCTTGTTTTTGCTGACTGTATGGAGGTTCTCCATCTTTGGCTGCAGAGTATCTGGTTTCGGTGTTGGCCATCTGGTGATTCCATGAGTAAAGTCACCTCTTGTGTTGCTGGAAGAGGGTGTTTGCTATGACCAGTGCGTTCTCTTGGCAGAACTCTATCAATCTTTGCCCTGCTTTATTCTGTGTTCCAAGACCGAACTTGCCTGTTATTCCCTCCACTTTTTGATTGCCTACTTTGGCATACCAGTCTCCTAAAATAATTTGGACATCATTTCTTGGTGTCTGTTCTATGAGGTGTTGTAAGTCCTCATAGAACTGGTCCACTGTGGCTTCATCTGCACACGTGGTTGGTGCGTATATTTGGATCACAGTAACATTGAAAGGTTTGCCCTGAATTCTTCCTTGACATCATTCTGTCATTTTTGAGGTTGTATCCCATTACTGCTCTTCTCACTCTTTTGTTGACAATTATGGCTACTCCATGTCTTCTAAGGTTTTTTGTCCACAGTAGTAGATATGATGGTTTCCAGAGCTGAATTCGCCCATCCCTGTCCATTTTAGCTCACTGATTCCCAAGATGTCAATGCTTATTCTTTCCATCTCATTTTTTACCACTTCCAGTTTACCTTGGTTCATTGATCTCACATTCCATGTCCCTATGCAGTATTGCTCCTTACAACATTGCATTTCTCCTCCCCCCTTCCTGTCCCTCCCCTTCCTCCCCTCTGTGGTGTTAAGCATCCTGTATCACCTAGCCTGCCCCTTTGTTTTGCCTTTTGTTTTGGTCAATAGGGTTCTCTTGGCAAGCTTTGTGGCGTGGTATCTTTTAGTCTAAAGATAAAAATATGAATACAAGAGATATAAATGATGCATTCAAGAGAGAATTGGGGGAAATGACCTGTCAGATCTGCTTTGATACGGATTCCTGCATTGAGAAGATGGTTGGACACAAAAGCCTAAAATGCTCCCTTCCAACTCAGTGGTTATAGATTCTATGGCAGTGATGGCCAACCTTGGCACTCCAGGTGTTCTTGAACTTCAATTCCCAGAAGCCCGAGTCAGCACCATACCTGTCAACCTTCCCGGATTGGCCGGGATTTCCTGGTTTTCGGCGCCGATTTGCGCCATTTCCCGCCCCGCGCTGCCGAAACCCTGGAATTTGGCAGCGGGGGAAGGAGGTACTGCGCAGCCCTTCTGCGCAGGTCGCCTTCTACGCATGCGTAGAAGGGTTTTATGCTTGTGTAGAACCCTTCTACACTTGCGTAGAACCCTTCTACGCATGTGTAGAAGGCTGTAGCGAATGTCTGCCGCTAGGTGGCGCTAGGTCCCGGAGGAGACTGATCAATGACAATACGAGGCAAGGAAGCAGGATCAGATCAGTGTTTATTGGGAGAATGCGTACACCTTTTATAGACCAGAAGGCCAGGAGAAAACAGCTATCACCAACAAGCCACTCACAATACCTGTTTACTCAGGTTAATTGGGGAAACTCTTCAGGGGAAGTTAATTAGCAGGGGTAAACATTGACAGAGGAAGCCCTATTGTTTCGGGCTTAGAGGCTGGGCAAACATGGTCCCTGTTTGCGCCGGGGATTAGCGCCAAGCCAGGGAGATGAGTGTGTACCCAATTACACGCAGGAGATATCGATCTGTTTGCCTGGCAGAGCCGCTGGTCAGGTCAGGTAATTAGGTGAATCAAACCCTATAGCCCTATAATTTATTCACCCCCCTTAATTTGGCTGCTCGCAGAGCCCACGGGCCAGGGAGCCTTTCTCCCGAAAGTGGCCTCTGCCGGGCCGATCCATGCCCAAGAGGGCACGGGGAATCCGCATCTCCCCTTACTTTTTTATATTAAGAGCCTGACTAGCGACTTTGCGCAGAAGCGGCACCAGCTGTTGGTCAGGGATGACGTCACGGGGTTTCCTACTATGGCGGCATCTAGAGATCAGTGAGGGAATACATTGAGCAAAACAGCAGACTGCAATGCCTAGTATGACCACCACCACCACCACTTTAATTACCGTCTGAAGCCACCCCCATGGGATCCATGACCACATCCATTTCCAGAGTGAGCTCCACCAAGCCCCCCATGCAGAGCCCTCGGTGATTCCTGCAACTATGGTGTGGAGATCTGTGATCTGGCTTTGAATCTTACGAGAGTTGTCCGTAAGATTAAAGCAGCACATACCGTGAAAAGACTCGCAGCCCAAGTGGTGCAGCAATAGGAGATAGTCGATAGCCGCTCGGTTATCGAGAATGGCGTGGCGAAGTTCCGCCTGCTCCTGATTGAGGAGCGCTATTGCTGAGGAGGTGTGGTTGATGGCCTTTGCTAAACCGCAAGCCAAACGACCGATCCTCTTTGCGTTGCCGACGGCTAAGCCTGGCACGCCAAAGATGCTGACTGCCAAGGAGAGATATTCGGCAGGTCTCATCACTCTAAAGCTGCTTTCACATGAGCTGTCTAACAGGGTGGTGCGAGTGTGCCTTATGAGAGAAGGAACATGGGATACATTGGAAGCAGTAGGAACATTAGGGCTCGGGGCAATCATATCCTTGGTGGGGAGCAAGAGTGTCAACCGGCTAATACAACATATAGAGTCTGTAATATTGGCGGGAATGTAGTTAAACGTATACTGGTTACAAGTAAAAAACCATCCGGATGGTAGGGTGATATGTGCAAACTTTGAGCCAAGTGACACTGGGTTATTGCAAGTCCAATTGCCGCTGCCTACATCGAGGCAACGGCGCCGGATTCGGCCAGGTCCTGAGCAGCCGTTTATTCGGCCGCAGGTGGAGTTCGGGCTGACCGCCACTCGAGGAGTGTGGAGAGTGGCCGCATCAGCCGGCAAGGTCATGGTTAGCCGCATCTCCCATCGAGCATATTCTGATGAACCTGATGGGATGTATGGGCTGAAGAGTCGCTTCACCAGCCAGTCCCCGTCCCGGGGGTGTGCGCCTGGAGAGTGGCACACCGGGACGAGGCAGGTGCTGAGGATTGAAGCAGAACCGACGTCCTGCCTGAGGCAAAAATCGGACTGGTTGACAAGGCTTGCCAACCTTTCCCAAATGTTGTACTGCATGCGGGCAGAAAGGTCTCCGCCCGGCATTAAATCGCTGGCCTCCAGTGAGGCGGCCTGAACGCCTCCCCCCGAAAGCAGGGTGAGGGTCAGGATGATGGCAAGTGCCAGGGTGTTGGCATGAATCTGGGCAAAGACTGCAGCTGTGAGGTTCTCCGGCGTTGGCTCCTTCCTCTCGCGCCGGACGGTGTCCTCGGCATCACGGCAAAGGATCTTGACCATCCCCCAGGTTATCTTCGGAGCTGCCGTCGGTGGCCGTCTCCTCCGGCGGGTCCTCTCGGTCAGCGTGAGGTCCTCCATCTCCGGGATCGGGCTCTGGTCGGCCTGGTTCCACGCCATGTGGCTCCAAGTAGGGCTTGACGCACCGAGCTGGAATCCAAACGACACCTGTAGGGGACATAACTGCAGCATACCCTCTTCCCCAGGTTATGAGCGGCACCGGGCCCCTCCAAGAAGGGTCTGGTGGCACTCGGTACCGGACCATAGGTCACGGGAGCGCTTCCGAGCGGCGGAAGTGCTTCTCCTGCGGCGTACAGTCCGAAAAAACATTAAGGTGATTGTAGGTGAACAATACCTTATTCAAGCAATACTGTGCCTGTCCCTGTGATTTGGGGAGGGCTGGTGGCTCCCCCCTTTCTGTTTGTTTGTCAATGTAGGACTTTAGCGTCCGATTGACCCGCTCTACAATCGCCTGCCCTTGCGGATTGTAGGGAATTCCAAATGTATGTTTGATGTCCCATGTGGCCATGAAGGCGGCCAACTGCCTAGAGCAGTAGGACGGGGCGTTATCCGTTTTCACGTGCCGCAGCTTGCCCATCGCCGCGATGCAGGAAAGGAGGTGCTGCTCCACGTGGGTGGCAGTCTCCCCTTTCTGCGCCGTGGCCCAAACGAACTGGGAAAAAGTGTCTATGCAGACATGCATGTACTGCCATCTGCCAAACTGCGGCACATGCGTGACGTCCATCTGCCACACCTGATTGGCTTCTGTCCCCCGTGGGTTAACCCCCCACGAGGGCCCCCCCGGTGCCCCTGCACAATGCTGACAAGAGCGGACTATACCCTGGGCCTGAGAAAGTGGCAGATTGAATTGTCTAGCGAGTGCCTTGGCGTTTTGGTGAAAGAAGGCATGGCTTTGAATTGGAGTAGTAAAAACTCCCAAGACTGAACGTTGCTGAATTTCCTTTGCCGCCGCGTCCGGTCTGCTATTGCCCGCGGAAATCGGACCCGGTAGGTCTTGGTGACTTCGGATGTGGGCAATATAGAGCGGCTCCGTGCGGTTTCGCAAGTGAAATTGAGCGGTGAGAAACAAGCTGAGCAAGTTTTTGTCTATCGCGGGAGTGATGTAAGCTCCCGGCAGACTGTGGAGTAAATTCCTAACATACAGACTGTCAGTAATGATGTTTAAACGTTCCTTGGCGAAGGTGCGCAACGCAAGGTTCATGGCTGCCAACTCTGCCCGCTGCGCGGACTTCTGTGGAAGAGTTAACAGCGTGTGCCAAGCTTCGCCCTCCTGCCAGGTCAAAACACCATACGTGCGACCTCCATCAGTAAAAACCGTCTTGCCCCCCTGAAGTGGGACCAGCAAGAGCAATTCGAACAAGCTGACTGTTCCTGTCTGGAGTGAGACAAGTCTGGGGTCTTTGGGCAAATGGTACGCTAAACTTCCCGTGAAACCTTCCAAGGCTATCGGAAGCGAGTCACCTAGCTGCATTAACTGATGGATTTGTTCCTTGGTGAACGGGACCACGATTTTGGCCAAATCATTTCCGGAGATGTCCCTAGCTCTTAGCCTGCCGCGGTAAATCACCGCGGAGACCAGCTCTTGGGGCGGAACGATGTTCCGTGAGGATGTGTTAGGCAAGTAGACCCACTCCACAATTTTCGCTCCCTTCTCAGAGTCTACTCCTAACGCCCCAGTGAACATGGATCCCGATCGCACGATGTACAGATTCAGGATCGGGGCATATGGCCCCTGGGCGATTCTATCCACCCACCTCTGGCTGAGAGCTTGGTTGACTTTCTCGAGCGCCAAGCGCGCGTCTCGAGGGATCTTTATCTGGTCTGCCGGCTGCTTACCTAGCGTTAGCAGCGAGAAGAGCGGTTTCAGAAGATCCGTATCCAATCGGAAGTACGGTCTGGCCCAATTGATATTCCCTAAAACCTGCTGTAACTCTACCAGGGTGACTGAGTCCTGTAAGTTTATCTGAGGCAAAACTGGTGCTGCGAAAGAGCGGAGAAGCCGATGGCCCAAGTACGAGAAGGGCTCGGTTCTCTGCACTTTCTCCGGGGCAATGAGTAAGCCTTTGTCCCCCAGGCTGGCCTGGAGGTCTGAAAACATTTCGCTGCCAAGTTGCGGCAACGCTACTAAAATGTCGTCCATGAAGTGACACACAATAGCTTTAGGGTGAAGGGTTCGGAACTTTGCCAGTGCGTCGTGAACATATATTTGGCACAAGGTGGGCGAATTGAGCATGCCCTGTGGCAAATATTTCCACGCGTAACGCTGCGTGGGCTTGCTGTGGTTCACGACCGGCACCGTAAAGGCGAACCTTTCCCGGTCCCTGTGGTCTAAGGGGATTGTATAAAAGCAATCCTTGAGATCTACGACTAAAACCTCCCACCCCTCGGGAATCATGTTCGGATTCGGGATGCCGCATTGAAGCGGACCCATCGGCTGAATGCACTTATTGATCTCTCTGAGATCGTGGAGGAGTCGCCACTTCCCCGACTTCTTCTTAATCACAAAAATTGGCGAATTCCAGGGACTAGTGGACTGTTCTATATGTCCTGCGTCTAGCTGTTCTTTAACTAGCTGCTTGAGAGCAACCAATTTTTCCCCCACTACCGGCCATTGTTCTACCCAGACCGGAGTGTCGGTGAGCCATTTAAGTGGCAACGCCATTACCCAAAGGTAAGCGTAGCACCGTACTGCTGCAGAATGTCTCGCCCCCAAAGATTGACGTGCACGTCAAGAATGTGCGGCCGAATTACCGCCGTGCCGTCAGCCCTTGGGATTGTGACTTCTACCCACTCTCGGCTTCTAAACGCTTCCTGAACGCCGCCTACCCCCCACACATTGGAGACCGGCTCAATGGCCCACTCCCTCGGCCACTGGCTCCTGCTGATCACTGTCACATCCGCTCCGGTATCGAGTAACCCTGAGAACACTCTTTTGTTCAAAAATACCTCGATAACGGGGCGCTGTTTCCACTCAATGTTGGTCTCCACTGTCGCTAAGACCTGGTATCCTTGCACTGCCTCACCCACACTCGAGCGCTCTGCTGAACCGGGCTCTGAGCTGTCACTGAGCCCTCTGTGGCTGCCTGCTGGCGAGTGACAAGGAACCATGATCAGTTGCGCTAGGGTGTCTCCCTTGTGGATTGTTTGGGGCAGGTGTGTCCAAAGCTGGACCTGGAGAACGCCTGAAAAATTCGAGTCAATGACTCCTGGAATTATGAAAATTCCACGTGCTCCAGCTACACTACGGGGCAAAACTAAACCTATAAAGCCTCTGGGTAGGGGTCCCATATACTGAGTGTCGACTAGATAGACTGTGCCCGGCAGATCGCATGTGACGTCCGCCTGGCAAGCCAATTCTAGCCCTGTGCTACCCTTGGGGCTGGTCTGTGCCCTCGCAGTGCCTGGGATGTGCCTGGAACCTAGTCTAGTTCTGGGGAGTTCTGGATCTGGGTGAAGGAAGCCTCTGTTTGGACTGGGGCCAGAGACGTGCCCGGATTCCGGTTTCCCGAACTCGGACAATACCTGGCCCAATGATAGCCTTTCTTGCACTTCGGGCAGGGGGTGTTCGGAGCCTTGGGATGGCCGGGCTTTTGCCCGCCTCCCTTGGATCGGCACTCCCTAGCGAAGTGTCCGACCTTGCCACAAGCGTGGCACGCTCCCTTGGTCTTGCCGTTACCCTGATGTTTTTTCCCCCCCTGCACCGCTGCCGCTAGCAGCCCCATCTTGTAGGAGTCTGTGCCAACGTCAGAGCATGCTCGGATCATGTCCGTTAAGGTTATGTCAGGGCGATTGCCCAGGGACTGCAAGATTTTACGGCAGTCCAAGTTGGCGTTGTCCTTTGCTAGCTTGATCATGAGCTCTTGTTGGGCCTGCTCGTTATCAATCTGCCTGCTAATTGCCTCCTCCAGGCGATTGATGAAGTCCATGTAGGGTTCCTGGGCTCCCTGCTTAATAGTGGTGTAATTCTTGGCCGCTTTGCCAGACGCTGGGACCTTGAAGTATGCCCTATAGGCAGCTTCGGCTGACATTTCTAGAGTGGCGAGAGGCAAATTGATTTGAGCGTTGATGGGCTCAAAGGCACCTGAACCATACAACTGGTCAGGGATTACCGCGCCTCCCATCCTGGCAGCTCGAGCTTGAGCCTCTAGGCGAAACTCGCTGTCCCAAATCATGTACTGGCTAGGGGTTAGCATCATCCTCATGACGGCTTTCCAATCATGGGGAATCCACATGGTGGTTTCGCACGCTTGCTGAAGCGTGCCCCTCGGAAAACGACTTTGGAGCCCTGTCTCGGAGATTGCTTTCCGTAAAGCCATGAGAAGCTTGTACGGGACTGGGGAGTGTACTATCTGTTGTGCGCCCGTGAGCGCGTCCATCTCCAGGCGGATTGGACAAATCTGTCTGAGTTCAGCTAGTTGTTCGGCTGACAATTCCCCCTTCTTAAGTTCTATCTCAGCTGTGCGCTGAAGGGCACTCTTCACGACTAGGGAACCTGGAGCTGTCAGAGAAGCGCCAGCGCCTCTCATTCCTTGCGTTCCTTCGGTGACGTCTGCAGCTGTCACCGCGGGAAGGCTCCCTGCGCTACTCTGCCGATAGCTAATTGACGGATAGAGCGCCGTGGACGCAGTCGGGGCGACTGGCTTGTCTGATGGTTCGACTAACGGGGGTTCTTTGGCCTCTACCCGGACTGGCTCGATCTGCTCTAAGAGCCTCCTACAGTTTCTCCATGTATCAACTATCCCTCCTGGAGCTTTCGGGGGTTGCTGAATGCAGTCTCCTATCTGATCCCAGAGCTTCAGGGTTAATGTACCTACTTCTGGGTAAAGTAGGCAGTGTTCCCCGAGATACGCCAAAAGTCTCGCTAATTCCCTGCTGTGAAATCGTAATTTAAAAACCCTGGCCAGGATTCTGAACTCCTCCTCATGAGTTCTTTGGCTAGCGGACGGACTTGGTCTATGAGAACAAGTCCCCATATTACCTGCAGTTGGGTCTCCGGAAGATTCCTCCTCGGGACGAGTCGACGCGTCTTTTCAGGCAATAGGTTTGGGCGTCTAGTGTCTGGGGTAGACCTCGGAGCGTGGACCTTCTGCCACGGGCCCTTCGGACGGCCTCTGCGATGTCAGGGGCTCACAGCCTGCCATGAGCGGAACGTGTTTCCCTCTATGGCAACCTCCTCGAAAGCGGGAGCAAGCTGTAGGAATGTCTCTCTGGAATGCCTCGCCGCAGGCCACTTCTCCGATCGGCTGGCTGCCGGCCGGAGCGCCGCGCTGTCCTCCGGGGTGACGGGTCACGGTCCAAGCGCAGGACCGGACCGCGTGGATCGCTACTCATGAGCAGACCTCTCCGGGGTCTCTTACTCTCGAGTAGAATCACGCCGGGGTCACCAGGTGTAGCGAATGTCTGCCGCTAGGCGGCGCTAGGTCCCGGAGGAGACTGATCAATGACAATACGAGGCAAGGAAGCAGGATCAGATCAGTGTTTATTGGGAGAATGCGTACACCTTTTATAGACCAGAAGGCCAGGAGAAAACAGCTATCACCAACAAGCCACTCACAATACCTGTTTACTCAGGTTAATTGGGGAAACTCTTCAGGGGAAGTTAATTAGCAGGGGTAAACATTGACAGAGGAAGCCCTATTGTTTCGGGCTTAGAGGCTGGGCAAACATGGTCCCTGTTTGCGCCGGGGATTAGCGCCAAGCCAGGGAGATGAGTGTGTACCCAATTACACGCAGGAGATATCGATCTGTTTGCCTGGCAGAGCCGCTGGTCAGGTCAGGTAATTAGGTGAATCAAACCCTATAGCCCTATAATTTATTCACCCCCCTTAATTTGGCTGCTCGCAGAGCCCACGGGCCAGGGAGCCTTTCTCCTGAAAGTGGCCTCTGCCGGGCCGATCCATGCCCAAGAGGGCACGGGGAATCCGCAGAAGGCGACCTGCGCAGAACGGTTCTGCGCAGGTCCAGGATTGCCCGGAGCCGTGGTTGACAGGTATGTTCAGCACTCCTGCTGATAAGTGTTTCTGGGAATTGAAGTCCAAGAACATCTGGAGTGCCACGGTTGGCCGTCACTGTCCTATATAAAGGTCAATATCTCCCTTGCTCAAAAGCCAGTGGTGTCCAACTGTAAGTCAATTCTGTTTACAGCCAAAGAGTTAGCACTGTCTACCTCTGCAGATGTTTCTATGGTCAAGTGGTAGGCATGACTAATCGCCAAAGCACACGGAACATTGTTGCCTTTCCCACCAAAACACTAATCATTTATCTACTTGCAATTTCATGCTTTCAAACAGCTAGGTTGGCAGGAAGTGAGCTCACTCTGTCATGCAGCACTCGGGTCTTGAACTGCTGATCTTCTGACCTTCTGGTCATCAGGTTCAGCATCTTAATCACTAAGTGCTGACATGGGATTCTGGTAATTGAAGTCCAAGAACCCCTAGAGTGCCAAGGTCCACCATCACAGTTCTATGATTAATGGATGGCTGACAGACAGACAGATAATTCATGTTGTTGAACATGGCCAGGCATGTACATGATCCTCCCATGCTTTCTACTTAAGGAGGCATACCGTGGATCTTGGTTAGAATCTGTGTGATGATGAAGCAGAGGAGGAGAATGGCTCTAAAGTTCACTTTCATTTTGGCATCACCTCTTTTCACACAATTCACATCTTGCTTCTTACGATTGGGATTATGAAAACCCCAGCTCTATGGTCTTAGTTCTATGGTCAAGGCACATCTGTGTATTGTTGTCTCAGAGATCTTGGAACTCTGGCATCCAAGACCCTGCATCTGAAGATGTAGAAGGTCTGTTTCTGTTCAAATGGTTCTAGAATTTCTAATCCCAAGATTCCAGATCTCAGGAAAGTCACTTTTTTGACAACAGCTCCCAGAATCCACCTGGCGAGTGGTGACTGACCCATCAGGATAACCAGTGGACCATCCTCGGATAAAGGGATTTCCAAGAAAGTTCAACATGAGATGGATCACAATTGATCAAGAAATGTGCTTCTTCTAGTTTGGGCCTCCATGTCTGGCCAGATTATCCTGCTATAGTAATAGAGTAGACCAGTGGTGGTTGTAGGATAGGAATGGCTGGCCGCAAGGAAGACATGCGGAGACAATCGTGCGGTAAAGTCCAGCCCTGACTAGAGTCAGGGGTACGTATTTATTACCCTGCCTTGGGGTGATATGTGCCTATGATGCGTGTGACCCCCTAATACAGAAGGCTTACATACGTGGTATTTTCCGGTGATCAGAGACAATACCTGCTCTTGGAACATACCTGTCAAGTATCCTGGATTGGCTGGGATTTCCCGTATTTCCGCACCGATTTTCTTCCTTTCCCGCCCGGAGCTGCCGCTACCCTGTAATTTGACAGCGGGGGGAAAGGAGTTACTGCGCATCCCTTCTGCGCAGGTCCTTTCTACGCATGCGTAGAACCCTTCTACGCATGCGTAGAATGGACCTGCACAAAAACGTTCTGTGCAGGTCCCATAATCTCCGGAGCTGCGCTTGACAGGTATGTCTTGGAGTGCTGTTACCTTCCCACCGAAGTAGTCCCTATTTATCTACTTGCAATTTCTTGCTTTCGAACTGCTAAGTTGGCAGGAGCTTGTTTTGCTTTGGAAAGGTTTCTCTTAGGTGTGTTTTGCTTTGGGAAATGTTACTCTTTTTCATCTATATTCCCTAAAAAGGCTTGTTTTGCTTTGGAAATGTTTCTCTTAGGCGTGTTTTGCTTTGGGAAATGTTACTCTTTTCCAATTATCTATACCTATAAAATGGTGCATTAACCGTTGGAATGTGACAAAGGATGTTGCACCAGGCCCCACTAGCCCCGTCCGAGCCTCCGTTCACTCGCCCGAACGGGGTTCGCAGGTAACTGTCAGGTTGAAATTTTCGACCCGGGGGCAGGAGCCCCCCAGTCGCAAACAAAAAAAGGGAACTTCAATTCCCAAAGTTCCTTTCGCCGCGCCGCGCCAGAGCCAATCAGGCCAATTAAAAAAGCCGCAAGAGAAAAACCGCCGCAGCAAGCAAACCCGCACAGCCAAAACTACATTCCCCAGCATCCTGCGCGCCATGGGCGTGCAGAACGCTGAAGAAGCTGGCGCGCGAAAAATAAAAACAAACCCAAACCATGAACGCAAGTCCGCCAAAGAAACCGGCGCGCGAAAAATAAAAACAAACCCAAACCGTGAGCGCAAGTCCGCCACAGACGGACGAGGCGCCCAGAAAACACAAATAAACAAACCCCAAAATCAAAATAAAATGCAAACCCACCGGCCATCTTGCATGGAGCAACGGGGAAGAGAGGGACACCCTCTCCCCCACGCTGCCCCGCCGAAGACACGGCGAGCCCAGCAAGACAAACTCGCTGTAAAAAAATTCAAACACCCCCCCACCCAACCGCTGCAAAAAACGCCGTGGCGGCAGCAACCAAAAGCAAATCAAAAAAGGCAGGCAAACAAACCCCCACCCCCACCCCCAATCAAACAAACCCCAACCCAGCCAGGGCCGCAACAATACCCTCCCCCAAAAGCCGTATGAAGCAGCAAGCCAAACACCCACCCAAAACACAGTCAAACCGCAACCCAGCCCGGGCCACGGCAAAACACCCCCCCCCCAAACACCGCATGAAACTGCGATGGTATTTCCGCGGTCCAGCCATCAAGACTGGCCCACGAAAATACCCAAAACACAAAATCAAAAACATTAAAAAAAACGCTGATGATACATTGCTTATGGTGAAGCACCCGGACCATGAACGCAAGTCCGCCAAAGAAACCGGCGCGCGAAAAATAAAAACAAACCCAAACCGTGAGCGCAAGTCCGCCACAGACGGACGAGGCGCCCAGAAAACACAAATAAACAAACCCCAAAATCAAAATAAAATGCAAACCCACCGGCCATCTTGCATGGAGCAACGGGGAAGAGAGGGACACCCTCTCCCCCACGCTGCCCCGCCGAAGACACGGCGAGCCCAGCAAGACAAACTCGCTGTAAAAAAATTCAAACACCCCCCCACCCAACCGCTGCAAAAAACGCCGTGGCGGCAGCAACCAAAAGCAAATCAAAAAAGGCAGGCAAACAAACCCCCACCCCCACCCCCAATCAAACAAACCCCAACCCAGCCAGGGCCGCAACAATACCCTCCCCCAAAAGCCGTATGAAGCAGCAAGCCAAACACCCACCCAAAACACAGTCAAACCGCAACCCAGCCCGGGCCACGGCAAAACACCCCCCCCCCCAAACACCGCATGAAACTGCGATGGTATTTCCGCGGTCCAGCCATCAAGACTGGCCCACGAAAATACCCAAAACACAAAATCAAAAACATTAAAAAAAACGCTGATGATACATTGCTTATGGTGAAGCACCCGGAACAGGTAATGGACAGGATTAAAGATCATCTACAAGTATTTCAAGCTATAACTGGATTAAAGATAAATTGGGATAAATCTGAATTGATGTTGTGTAATTTGAAATTGAGCGAGATGGGTAGGACGGTGTCGACACTTAATATACAAATCAAAGATAAGTTGAAGTATTTAGGGATAATTATTTCAAACAAATTAGAAGAACTTAAACGATTGAATTATGACAGCTTGAGAATTGAATTTAGGAATAAAATACGAGAACTTCAGAAGTTAAAGCTGTCATGGTTCGGAAGGATCGCCATGTGTAAAATGATACTGTTACCAAAGATTAACTTTTTATTTGATACGCTCGCGATTCACTTAAAAGAGAAAGAAATTAATGAGTTTCAAAAAATGTTTAATGATTTTTGTAATGGAGGAAAAAAACCTAGGCTTCCAAAGAAACTATGGTATTTGTCTCAGAAAAAAGGGGGGTTGGGTATGCCAAATCTGTTAGTATATTACCGAGCATTTCAAGTCAAGAATGTTGTGAAGATCTTGGCAAGAGAAAAGGTAATTTGGGAACAATTGGAAATGAAAGAATACAGAAATATTGGAAACTTGAATTTTCTGGGAATGAAGGATAAGGTGAAAAGGTCAAATAATACTATGATGAAAGGTCTCATGGAGGTGTGGAAGAAGGTAAAAAAAGATATGGTTCCGAATCTCTCCCCAATCTTGGAATTGACTGATATGTTGTGTTTCCCAATAAAACTAGACAAAGAAAAAATAGAAATATTGGATAAAAATGGGACGTTGTTACTGAAAGACTGGTTAAAAGCATGTGATGTTGATGCCGAGCGGAAAAAAATGTTTGAGTTACTAAATTTGAATTGGTTTCAGAAGTTAAAGGTGGACAATTGGAATAAAAAATATAAAAGAGAACTAGGGTCAGATAGAGTACTTATGGAATTTGAGGAATTGGTAAGGAAGATTAGAAAAGGGGAAAGTAGTATTAAGGGTCTTGTAAGTAAGCTTTATAATATATTGAAGGGAGGTGCAGATCCACAGGAGGATTTGAAACGGAAGTGGGAACAAAATTTGAATATAAAAATTGGGGAGATTGAATGGAAAAATAAATGGAAAAAGAGAATTATGAGAACAATGTCTGTAAGGATTAAAGAACATAATTTCAAGATGTTGTGGCAATGGTACCTGACACCATTAAGACTTTACCAGATGGATAATAAAAGAGATAAGTTATGTTGGAGATGTAAAGAATTTGATGGAACATATGAACATATGTGGTGGAGTTGTAAAAAAATAAGGGATTTTTGGGGAAAAATAGAAAATGAATTTGGTGAAATATTGGGTAAAAGTGTTAAGTTGGTGTCGGGTACTATTCTTTTAACGAATGTGGAAGATCTGGGTTTAAACAAGGAGGAAAAAGAATTACTGGAAATTGTACTGACAACGGGTAGACAATGTATAGCCAGAAATTGGAAAAACGATGTAGATATTCAGGTTGGAGAATGGTATAAAGAAATGTGGAGTTTAGCATTGAACGATAAATTGACATGGGAGATTAAAGTTAAAAGAGATAATTTAAAAGAGAATAGATTTTGGAATATATGGAAACCGTTCGTGGATCACTCTATTATGGCAAGTGATAGTTCAGGACCAGTACCATCTCAAAGAAGCTTCTGGAGCTGAGTAGAAAATAAACTCTCCGGGCATTGTATATATTCACAGGGTGATTTTTATTGGTTAAAAAGATTAGTGGTAGTACAGAAAGTTTCTTTCTATTATTTTGGACTTTGAAATAATGGTTCTTAATATTTGGTGGCTAAATAGTAGTTAATGAATATAGATATTGTTATGTGCTAGCATATAGTAATGTTTGTTAGTATGATATTATGGACTTGTTAGTGTAATGTATTGTTAATGTACTGTTAATGTTTTCTTTTCTTTTTCTGTATGTCTATTAAAACTCAAAAAAATAAATTAAAAAAAAAACATACAAAATACACACACAGAGAAACCCCCACCTCAAACCCAAAAAACCAAAAACAGTCAAAAAGACACAGAAAGAAACCCCCAACCAAAACCCAAAAACAATCAAAAACACACACACACAAACCCCCACCCAAAACCCAAAACCCAAACAGAACGCCCCCCAACCCAAAACAACCCCCCCTAAATTTTTTTTGGAGAGAACTTACCAATACACGTCTTGCCCCGATGAAAACCGGAACTGAAATGAGGAGAAGAAGAGACTTACCGGAACAAGCAAAACCAAAAAATTACTCAACACCACCACCCAGTGGCCAAAGGAGAAAAAACATCCAAAATATTCCCAAATATTCAATAAATCCCCAAAAATAGGGTAATCAATTCCAAAAACATTCAAAAATATCCAAAAAAAATCAAAAATAATTCACAGATAAAAATATTAATATTCAATTAAAAAACACTGTAAAATACATTCAATTTAAAAAAAACATATATTTACACATTTTTAATAATTATCCAAAGTAAAAATATTTGCAAAAATTCACAAACAAACACATTATTCTTTAAAAGTAGCAGATTTTGCCCGGCAAAACCTTTAAAAACCAATTTAAATAGCACGGCACAGAGGAAGCCAGCACACACACACACACAAAAAAAAAAACCACTGGGAGCGCAAGTCTGCCGCAGGCGGACGCAGTGCCTCAAAGCCAAAAAATCAAAAAAAACTTACACCACCATTTAAAAAAACACAGCCCCATTGGTTCAAGAAAAAAAAACCTTTACTATCCAACACAATCTTTAAAAGTCCGGCACCGTCGGGCAAAATATGCTAGTATTCCCTAAAAAGGCTTGTTTTGCTTTGGAAATGTTTCTCTTAGGCTTGTTTTGCTTTGGGAAATGTTACTCTTTTTCATCTATATTCCCTAAAAAGGCTTGTTTTGCTTTGTAAATGTTTCTCTTAAGCGTGTTTTGCTTTGGGAAATGTTACACTTTTCCAATTATATTCCCTAAAAAGGCTTGTTTTGCTTTGGAAATGTTTCTCTTAGGCTTGTTTTGCTTTGGGAAATGTTACTCTTTTTCAATGATATTGCCTAAAAAATCTTGTTTTGCTTTGGAAATGTTTCTCTTAGGCGTGTTTTGCTTTGGAAATGTTACTCTTCTTCAACTATATTTCCTAACACAAGGCTTGCCTCAGGAATTCAAACTTATTCCTTCTAAAAATAGATAAGGATGAGCAAGAATTGATTGTGATTTTTATGTCTACGGGTAGACAGTGTATAGCAAGAAAGTGGAAGGATCCGATGAAATTAAAATTGGAAGATTAGTTTAAGGAAATATGGCGGTTAGCTCTGAATGATAAATTGACGTGGGATTTAAATGAAAAGAAAGGAATAGTTAAAGAAAACAGATTTCGGAAGATTTGGAAACCTTATGTGGAATATTTACAAAATAAAAATAAAAATGGAGAATATAAGCCGGTACCAGAACAATAAATTTTTTTTTGAAATATTGATTTCTGATGAGACAGG
Organism: Bradypodion pumilum; assembly: GCA_035047305.1. Lineage (NCBI taxonomy): Eukaryota > Metazoa > Chordata > Lepidosauria > Squamata > Chamaeleonidae > Bradypodion > Bradypodion pumilum. Next base: position 7,408,833 of record JAWDJD010000016.1, on the reverse strand, counting down.
CTGCATCCTTCTCTGGCATTGTAATAATAAAAATTGAGATAATTAAATAAATAAATAAATTGTAATATATCACTGGGTCATTTACATTGTTTGATTCTTTGTTTCTTTAAAGTCGAGAAAGAGTCTATACTATGGTGTTGTTGTTGTTGTTCAGTCGCACAGTCGATTCCGACCCTTTGCGACCCTATGGACCATTGTTCTCCAGGCGCCTCTGTCCTCTACCATCCCCCTCAACCCTCCCAGCTCTGTGCCCATTGTGTCTATAATACCATCTAGCCATCTCATCCTTGGCCTCCCCCTTCTTCTTTTGCCCTCCACCTTTCCCAACATCAATGCCTTCTCAAGTGAATCCTCCCTTCTCATTTGATGTCCAAAGTATTTTAGCTTCATCTTTACTATTTGACCTTCCAATGAGCAGTCAGGGTTAATTTCTTCTAAGATTGACCTATTTGTCCTCCTCGCTGTCCAGGGGACTCTCAAAACCCTCCTCCAACACCACATTTCAAAGGCATCTATTCTTCTGCGTTCAGCCTTCCTAATTGTCCAGCTCTCACATCCATACATTACTACTGGGAAAACCATTGCTTTGACTATTCTAATTTTTGTTTGCAATGTAATGTCTCTGCTTTTCACTATGTTCCCCATGTTTCTCATCGCTTGTCTCCCAAGAATCAGTCGCCTTTTTATTTCATGGCTGCAATCCCCATCTGCAGTGATCTTTGATCCTAAGAAAGTAAAATCTGTCACTGCTTCTACTTCTTCCCCATCTATTTTCCAGGAACTGATGGGGCCTGTTGCCATTATCTTGGTTTTCTTGATATTGAGTCTCAAGCCAGCTTTTGCACTCTCCTCCTTCAGCCCAATCAAGAGATTCTTTAGGTCTTCCTCACTTTCTGCCATTAGGGTGGTATCGTCTGCATATCTCAGATTATTGATGTTTCTCCCAGCAATTTTAATCCCATATTGTGATTCCTCCATCCCTGCACTGCGCATTATGTGCTCTGTGTATAGGTTGAATAAGCATGGTGACAAAATGCAGCCTTGTCTTACTCCTTTTCCTATTCCAAACCACTCTGTTATTCCATGTTCTGTCCTAACTGTTGCTTCTTGGTTCATGTACAGATTTCTCAGGAGGCATATGAGGTGCTCTGGTATTCCCATCTCTTTAATTACTTGCCACATCTTGTTGTGGTCCACACAGTCAAATGCCTTAGTGTAGTCAATAAAACAAAAGTAAACTTGTTTCTGGTATTCCTTTGTTTTCTCCATGATCCAGCGTATGTTGGCGATGTGGTCTCTAGTCCCCCTGCCTCTTCTGAAACCAGCCTGCACCTCTGGTAATTCTCTCTCCACATGCTGCAGAAGTCTGTCCTGTATTATCTTGAGCATCACCTTGCTGGCATGTGGGATGAGCGCGATTGTTCGATAATTTGAACATTCTTTGGCATTGCCCTTTTTTGGGATTGGGACGTATACTGATCTTTTCCAATCCTGTGGCCACTGTTTTGTTTTCCAAATCTGCTGGCATATTGAATGCAGTAATTTGACGCCATCATCTTTTAGCGCTTTGAAAAATTCAACTGGGATACCATCATCTCCACTAGCTTTGTTGTTTGCAGTGCTCTTTAGGGCCTTTATGACTTCGCTCTCCAGGATGTCTGGCTCAAGTTCAATTTATTCATCATTGTGAGTATCAGGAGTGTTGAGGTCCTTTTTGTAAAGTTCCTCTGTGTACTCTTTCCATCTTTTCTTAATTTCTTCTGCATCAGCTAGCTCCTTTCCGTCTTTGTCCCTTATCATGGTCATTTTTGCTTTAAATGTTCCCTTGATTTCCCCAATTTTTTTGAAAAGATCTCTGGTTCTGCCTCTTTTGTTGTTTTCCTCCATTTCTCTGCACTGTTCTTTTAGGTAGTTTTCCTTATCTCTCCTTGCTTTTCTTTGAAATTCTGTGTTCAAATGGTTGTAGTTTTTCCTTTCTCTTTTGACTTTTGCGTTCCTTCTTTCCTCTGCTATTTTAAGAGCCTCATCAGACAACCACTTTGCTTTCTTACTCTTCTTTTCTTTTGGTATGGTTTTCTTTGCTGCTTCCTGCATGATGTCCCTCATCTCCGTCCATAATTCTTCCGGTACTCTGTCTACCGAGTCTAAGCCATTAAATCTGTTCATCACCTCCACCGTGTATTCTTTAGGGATGCTGTCTAGGTGATATCTTTCTGGTCTCCGTGTTTTCCCTATTTTCTTTAGTCTAAGCCTGAATTTTACGATCAGTAGGTTGTGATCTGAGCCACAGTCTGCTCCAGGTCTTGTTTTTGCTGACTGTATGGAGGTTCTCCATCTTTGGCTGCAGAGTATTTAGTCAATCTGGTTTCGGTGTTGGCCATCTGGTGATGTCCATGTGTAAAGTCGCCTCTTGTGTTGCTGGAAGAGAGTGTTTGCTATGACCAGTGCGTTCTCTTGGCAGAACTCTATCAATCTTTGCCCTGCTTCATTTTGTGTTCCAAGACCAAATTTGCCTGTTATTCCCTCCACTTTTTGATTTCCTACTTTGGCATTCCAGTCTCCTAATATAATTTGGACATCATTTCTTGGTGTCTGTTCTATGAGGTGTTGTAAGTCCTCATAGAACTGGTCCATTGTGGCTTCATCTGCCCCAGTGGTTGGTGCGTATATTTGGATCACAGTGACATTGAAAGGTTTGCCTTGAAATCTGACTGACATCATTCTGTCATTTTTGAGATTGTATCCCATTACTGCTTTTCTCACTCTTTTATTGACAATTATGGCTACTCCATTTCTTCTAAGGCACGCCACAAAGTCTGCCAAGAGAACCCTATGGACCAAAACAAAAGGCAAAACAAGGAGATGCTCAGCACAGCAGATCTGAAAAGGGGGAGGGATACGAAAGGGGGAGGAGAAATACAGTGTTGCAGGGAACAATACTGCATAGGGACATGGAATGTGAGGTCTATGAATCAAGGAAAACTGGAAGTGGTAAAAAATGAGATGGAAAGAATAAGCATTGACATCTTGGGCATCAGTGAGCTCAAATGGACAGGGATGGGTGAATTCAGCTCTGGAAACCATCATATCTACTATGGTGTTATGTATGTACAATGTTGCTTTAAGAAATGTATGAATGTAACCTGACCACAATTACAATGTAGCTCTGCTGTTAAGGAACGCGAGTAAGCTGCCTATAGAGGGCAGCTGCGAGCGTTCAACTCACATGGTTCACATTCCCCAAATCACCGGCAGCCGCGGGAATCCTTCCCACGCAAGGATCACCTGGAGAAGATGGGCGTGATTCAGAATGACGTCACGCCGGTAGCAGCCAATAAGCTACCGTGCAACGAGATTCAAATGTATGTTCCACAGTATATAATGAGCTGTACCTCCGCCATTACCACATGTTCATCCTGATCATCAACCAATAAACCTGTGTTAGTCCTCACTGCGACTCCTTCTTTGTCTTCCGTGCAAGACACTAAATTGGCGACGAAGGTGGGATAATGGCGAATCCCAAGGTCAAGACTTACCAGTTCGATGTCAGCGAGCCCGAACAATGGGAGCTCTACGAGTGCCAGTTCCGGCACGCGATGGAAGCCGCGGGCGTCGACGATGACGCGAAAATGCGCTCCTACTTCCTGGCCCAGGTGGGGCCGGCCACGCTGCGTATCCTGATGAACCTGGTGGCCCCCCGGGAGGTGGACGTGGTGCCCATCGACCGCATTCTGGAGCTGTTGGGCGAGCATTTCCAGCCTCCCGTGTCGATCTTCCCAGCCCGGGTCGCGTTCCACAGGCGAGACCAGCGACCCGGGCGAATCCGTGTCCGCCTACGCGGCGGCCCTCAGGCTTGCAGCGGTGCACTGCCGGTGGGACGACCTGGACCAGGCCCTCCGAGACCGCATGCTGTGTGGTCTGAGGGACGAGGAGCTTCAGCGGAAGCTCATGACCCGCGACTACCGCCTCACGTTCAACGAGGTACTGCGGGAGGCCCAAGCGGCCGAGGCGGCCAGGAGCGGGGTCAGGGTGTTCAAGTCCCAAGGGGCCACGTCCGAAGGGGCCAAGTCACCAGTACAGGCGGCCTGGCGGACACCAGCAAAAGCGGCCTGGCGGGCCCCCAAGCCGCCCGCCGGCACACCAATGGCGTCTGAGGAGTCGTCGACGATGGCAGACCCCTGCTCCAGCGAGGACGACGACGTCCAGAGGGTCAAGAAACGAGGAGAGAAGCGGCAGACCTGCGAACGGCAAGACCGCCACTGCGACGGTTGTGGGGCGTCCCACGACTGCACGAGGTGTCCATTCCGAAAGGCCGAGTGTCACAACTGCGGCCGAAAGGGACACATCGCCCGAGTGTGCAGGCGCAAGCGAGTCGAGGACAAGGGCAATTCGAGCCATTCCCAGACGCACCATCAGAAGGTTGCCGGCACCAGGAAGGTCTCAGCCGACTACAGCGAGGCAGGCGTGAACCGCGTGGGCCTGGAGCACCGGCGTTTTTTCGTAGAGGTACAGTTACAGGGGGTCCCAGTGAGGATGGAGATAGACTTGGGGTCGTCCTATTCCATCCTGTCCCAAAAAGAGTTTATGCGCATTCCCCCAGATGCGCGGCCCAAGCTGCGGGCCATGAAGTCACACCTACGGGATGTGCAGGGAAAAGGGATCCCAGTGTTGGGGGTGGGGAACTTCAAGGTGAAGTTCAAGAATTACTCCGAGAAACTGCCCCTAGTGGTCCTCAAGGGGGGGAGGTGCTGCCTTTTGGGAACGCAGTGGTTCGCTCCCCTGGGAATCGAACTGTCCGGCATTAACGCCATAGAGACTGACCCAATGCGGGACGTGTGCAACGCATACCCGGACGTTTTCAAGAAGGGGCTCGGGACTTACAAGGGGCCCCCAGTTTCCTTTGACTTGGATCCAGAAATCCGACCCATACGCCTCAAGCCAAGAAGAGTGCCTTTCGCCCTCAAGGACAAGATCGAGGCGGAACTGGAGAAATTGGTGGGGCAGGGGATTTTGGTTCCAGTTGATTCGGCGGAGTGGGAAACGCCGGTTGTTACGGCCCTTAAATCAAACAGGGAGGTTAGGATTTGTGCGGACTATAAATGTACGATCAATAAGGCCATTCGGCCAAATGCATATCCGGTACCCGTGGTCAGCCATTTACTGGCCACGCTACATGGGGGGAGGTGTTTTGCCAAGCTAGATCTGGCGCAGGCATATCAGCAGCTCTCTGTAACCCCGGCTGCTGCCGCTGCGCAAACGATCGTAACGCACAAGGGGGCATTTAAGGTAACGCGCCTTCAGTTTGGCGTGAATTCGTCCCCTGGAATTTTCCAGTCCCTCGTGGAATGCCTTTTAAAGGGGCTCCCAGGCGTCCTCCCATACTTCGACGACGTGTTGATAACAGCGGGGGGCGAATCAGAACTAGCGCAAAGGCTAGACAGGGTCCTCTCAATATTCGAGAAGGCGGGCCTCCGACTGAGACGGGACAAATGTGTTTTCTTTGCGAGGGAGGTTGAGTTCCTCGGGTTCAAGGTAACCCCGGAAGGCATCAAGCCCTCCGAGTCCAAGGTTGCAGCGGTGCAAAACGCCCCTCGCCCCACCGCGAAACCGGAGCTGCAGTCGTTTCTAGGGCTCTTAAATTTTTACCATTCCTTCCTGCCGAGGAAGGCATCCGTTGCTGAGCCACTGCACGCACTATTGAAGAAAGAGGCGGTTTGGCAGTGGGGAGATAGGCAAGAGAAAGCTTTCAGGGAGCTGAAGGCACTCCTATCCTCGAGTGCTGTCCTGACCCACTTTGACCCCAGGAGACCAGTAGTTCTAGTCTGTGATGCGTCCCCAGTGGGGGTGGGGGCGGTTCTATGCCACGTGTTGGAGAGAGGGAGGGAAGCCCCGGTAGCGTACTACTCAAGGTCCCTCTCGAAGGCCGAGCGCAATTACGCGCAAACTGATAGGGAGGCCCTGGCCATCATCGCGGGAACGAAAAAGTTCCACGACTTTTTATACGGCCGCGAGTTTACGGTAGTGACGGATCACAAGCCACTTCTGGGGATCTTCACTACCGGCAAACCCACACCGCAAATTCTATCCCCCAGGATTCTGCGTTGGGCCATCTTCCTCAACGACTACCAGTATGAGCTGGTCTATCGCCCAGGGAAGGAGATCTCCCATGCGGACGCGCTGTCCCGATCTCCCCTCCCAAGTGTAGGGGACCCCACATGCGAGGTAGAGCAGGACCACCAAGTCCTGCTGATCGAGTCTCTTGACTCACCCCCCATTCTCCCGGCCGACCTCGTTAAGGCCACGGCGGCCGACAAGATGCTGGCCCAAGTTAGTTCCTGGGTGAGGAAAGGGTGGCCCACTACTCCCCCCCCCGAGGAACATTTCAAGCCATTTGTCAGGCGTAGAGTAGAGCTTTCTCTGGAAAAGGGCTGCTTACTCTGGGGCCAGCAGGTAGTTATCCCAGAGAAGCTGAGGGCCAAGGTACTGAAGCTACTGCATACCAGTCACCCCGGGATCGTGCGCTCCAAGGCTCTGGCCAGGAGTTTCTTTTGGTGGCCCCAGATAGACGCGGATATAGAACGTTTAGTGGGCACGTGTGAGAGCTGCCAGAGCTCTCGGCCCGAGGAGTCCCGGTTACCCCATAGGGAATGGGACACGGCCCGCAGGCCATGGTCCCGGATTCATGTTGACTTCGCTGGCCCTTTCCGCGGGGCCATGTTTCTGCTGGTAGTCGACTCCTACTCCAAGTGGTTGGAGGTAATCCCTATGAACAGCACATCCTCTGCGGCAACCATTAAACAGTTGCGAAAGCTTTTTGCCTGTTTCGGCCTGCCAGACGTCCTTGTTAGCGATAACGCTAGTACCTTCACGTCTGCAGAGTTCAAGACGTTTATTGAGCGGAACACCATCAGGCACATTACCGCTGCCCCGTTTCACCCCGCCACAAACGGTCAGGTAGAGCACCAAGTGCGCACTACGAAAGACGCACTGCGGCGCATGGGTCCTGGTGAGTTGAACCTTCATCTGTGCCAGTTCCTCATCTGCTACAGGACAACCCCCCTAGCTTCAGGATTTTCGCCAGCCGAACTCCTCATGAGGAGGCGTCCGGTAATACTTTTTGACCGGATGGATCCGTCCAGGGTGGAGGATAAAGGGAGAAATATAAATATAGGGGTAGATAGCTCCAAAAGCTTTTCGGTAGTGGACCCGGTTCACTGCAGGAACTACGCGGCCTCGGGGCCAGCGTGGGTACCAGGGACAATCATTGAGCAGACGGGGCCAGTATCCTACAGGGTCGAGACGAGCTCGGGTCTACTCTGGAGAAGGCACGCCGACCAACTCAGAAGGCGAGTCACCAGTGAAGGGGAATCAGCATTAGGGTCCTCCCCCACCCGCATTACCCAAGGGGGAGACACGGCGGCATCCGCCGATACAAATGCATATCCTAGGTTCTCAACCACAGAGGAGGATACTTTGAGAGAGAGGAATGGATTTGATTATGATTATAATTATGATTATGATTTACGGTACCAGGGGGGTGTAGCGGAGTGGTCCCCCACCCGTCCTAGCGAAAAGAGGGGTTTCAGTTCAGCCCCTGGTACCTCCAGTCCCCCCAGCCCTTTTGTTTTAGAATATACCATAGCTCCAGCCCCCCGGAGACAGACACCCCCGAGACAGGCAGCAGGGGAGAACTTGCCCACCTCAGCCTCTAGAACGCCCAGACAGGAAACAGGGGGTGGCGGGACCTCGAGGGCCTCCTCGTCAGTCCCAAGATTCGTACTGGGGGGAACCCCAGGCTCCCCAAGCGGCAGGCAGGGGTTCACGTCCCAACTGTTCATTCCATTCCCGTCCCCCAATGCAAGGTTGTCGTAGAGTCCCCACCGAACCACTAATGAGTCCCCACTTTCCGTTGCAGGACAGGACTCTGCGGAACCAGGAGCCTCCGACTCCCCTGTGTTAAGTCAAGCGGCCGCGCGCCCCAGACGCACGTGTGGCAAGCCCCAATGGTTGAGGGACTTCGTCCCATCCTAGGGGGGGAGGGGTGTTATGTATGAACAATGTTGCTTTAAGAAATGTATGAATGTAACCTGACCACAATTACAATGTAGCTCTGCTGTTAAGCAACGCGAGTAAGCTGCCTATAGAGGGCAGCTGCGAGCATTCAGCTCACATGGTTCACATTCCCCAAATCACCGGCAGCCGCGGGAATCCTTCCCGCGCAAGGATCACCTGGAGAAGATGGGCGTGACTCAGAATGACGTCACGCCGGTAGCAGCCAATAAGCTACCGTGCAACGAGATTCAAATGTATGTTCCACAGTATATAATGAGCTGTACCTCCGCCATTACCACATGTTCATCCTGATCATCAACCAATAAACCTGTGTTAGTCCTCACTGCGACTCCTTCTTTGTCTTCCGTGCAAGACACTAAATATGGTGAGATGGAGTGGTAATAAATGGGTAGATAATGATTAAGAGATAGTATTTTTTTTTAACTTTTAAAGAGTATTTACTAATGACAATACTAATAATAATAACAAAATAAGTTTGCAATTAAATATGAAAATTGTTTAAGATCTCACTATTTTCTACAGGGGAGCTTATAATCATATGATATTTTATTCTGATGTAAATGAAATGTGATAATATGTTCTACATATATCCTTTTTCCTTTATTTTCTAATTGATTCTTTTCTTTATTGTATTAATTTTAAATGTGATGTATGTTTTATTGTTTTTTCTTGAGCTTTATGTATGTTAAAAAATCTTATAAATTTTTTAAAAAAGGAATTCAAAATTATGACTATATAAAATTTATTCTCTGGAGAGCTCGTCGCTTTTGTAACTTGGCGGCACCCGTCACAAGGAACGGAATAAAGGAACGAGGGGAGGGGACTGAGAACAAGTGGGCGGGGCCTGTTCGTGTAGGTGGGTGTGGCTGATTACGTGTTTGTACGGGGAGGAGTGTGTCTTTCCCTTCGTGGCCTAGCTGCCCGGCCGACGGTGGTTGCCTTAGCGACGAAAGAACAGAGGCTGGGAAGAACTACTCTTCCCGTCGCCCATCGCGACGCCGGGCGGCGCCTGCGCAGTCAGGGTTTCCTGCTCCTTGCACTGCGCCCAGCGGGCGTCCTTGCCTTCCCTTTGCATCGCCTGCTCGGCGCATGCGTGGGCAGCCGCGTGGGGGTCTTTCTTCCAGTCTGAAGGTCGTGGCCACTGGCCAGTCTTTCCTTTCCATTGCACGACAGCCCTGCAAGGTAGGGCAGGGCAGGGCAGGGATGTTGTTGGGAGTCCCTTTTTTTTTGGACCACGACGTGGGTTTGGGGTTTATTTAGCCCTAGGGGGACTTGGAAGGGAGAAGGATGATGCCCTTTTAATATAAGAAACCTCCAATTCTTCCAAACGCACGCATCATATATGTATTTTGAATTGGGGGGGGGGCTATGTGCCCCCCCCGGAAAGGTTAACCTGAGAAATGCCCCTGGGGTTGTGGAGGTCGAGGTCCAGATCCAGATTGCGCTCTTTGCCATAGATGGCAGCCAAGGGTTCAACAGGTAGAGCTTAGCCTCCTTCCTCGCCACAGCTCCAGCCTGGTGGACAAGAGCTAGGGTAAAGGTTTCCCTTGCTCGAAAGCCAGCCGTATCCGACTCTAGGGTGCAGTGCTCATCTCTATTTCAGAGCCGAAGAGTCAGCGCTGTCTGCTGCTGCAGACGTACTCTGTGGTTACGTGGCAGGCATGACTAGACACCGGAGTGCACGGGATGCTGTTTGCCTTCCCTGTTTATCTACTTGCCATGTCTTCCTTTCAAACTGCTAGGTTGGCAGGTGCCTGGGACAGAAGACGGGAGCTCATTCCGTCCTGCGGCACTCAGGATTCGAACTGCTGACCTTCCACCTCCCAGTCAGCGTCTGTGGTACCTTGTCTTTGGGGCAGGAAATCAAGGTAAAGGGCCAGGAGGAGATGCTGCAAGTTGTATTACTTCTGCCCTGGGCTTTGAATTGCTGCCTCCATCCTTGGCACCTCATTTGTTCCTTTGCAAGGTGGGCAGGAAGGAATTCGTCAGGTGCAGCCTTTCCTTCTCTGGGGTTCAGGCAGATCTCCACCTGAACGGCAGAGCAACACAGAATGGTCTGTATCGGGGATTCTCAACTTGTTATGTGGGCTGGGTGCGGTGGTGGAGGAAGGGCAAAATGGCCATCCTTCCAGCCCCTGAAGCTGTCTGAGGGAGCGTGACCTGCCCCCCCCCCCCCGGCTTGAAAAGATTGAAAACTCCTTGTCTACATTCTATCATTTTTGTTATTTATAAATATATTCACTTTATTTATTCTTTATATTTAATCTCTTATTGTAAAGATTTAACAAGTCTGGCCAGGTTATCCTGCTGTGCTCATAGAGTGGACCCTACTGACAGCAACTCAACAGTGAGCATCATGTGGCGGCTAACTAACCTGACCACCCTGAGGACTAGCGGCCTTGGCGAAGTCCACAGGGAAGGGTGATGGTCCACAAGTGGATTGAATCCATGTCGATGGAGGGCAGCAGCTTCATCCATCCTGGCCTGGGGATGATGATGATGATGACTTTGCATGCCAAAAGGGCTCAGGATCAGAAAGTGACACGGAGCTGGATCAGTGGTGTGGGTGCCATGCTGCAATGCCTTAGCCTGAGGCTTCAATTAGGGAGTCAATCCATCACCCCCTCGTCTTCCTCTAATCCTATTGCTTTGTAGGGATTGTATCCTGCCATCGGTTTGTTAGATCCTTCTCTGGAGCCATTTTCTTTCCCTCTTTTAAAATTTTATTTCTTTTTTTCAGCTGCAGTGGAAGAATTTTAAGAAAACATCATGGTTCAACTAGGTAAGTGGCATTGATAATCCTTTACTTCTGTGCCGTAGGTTCTGGAGTATTAAATTTGCACCACTATTTCTATGGTTCATTTACAACAAGTTTGTAAGATAGGCAAGCACTAGAACAGTGGCGGCGAACCAGTGGCATGCATGCCAGTGGCGGCACTCGGGTCATGCTTCCTCTGACATCTTTGGGGGCTGGACGGCCATTTTGTCCTTCCTCCACCACATGGCACTTCCTGTTGTGGTTGAGGCAGTGTGGGGGCCACATGAAATGGTGCCATGGGCCGCAGGGCACAGGTTCATGATCCCTGGCTTAAATTAACCAGAAAGAGCTTCTTTGAAGATCGTGGTATGTTTGAACCACAATTAGGCGTAATACCCTGGTAACGACAACCTTGTGTTGCCGGCTAATCTTTCTCACACTAGGTCAGGAGAAAGGAACTGTAGAATGAACACACCGAAAGATGCCTTCATTATAGCAGTTTCACATCTGGCCTAGACATGGAAGAAAAAATTAGCCATGTGGAGGAGTGATGGGGAGATTTTTGATCACGGTTTACACTCGGCGATATGACTTCTCCGTTTATTCCATTCAGGGCGTCCCCTCCTGAAAAAGTACCACAATCTACGCGTGGTCATCCGCATGGCTCTCGGTGGCTGCACCAACAGACCGCACTATAGGATCGTGGCTGCACACAACAAGCGGGCCAGAGATGGGAAGTATTTGGAACAGATCGGCTGCTACGATCCACTTCCAAATGACCACGATGAGAAAATCGTGGGCTTGAACTTCGACCGGCTGAAATACTGGCTCGGGAACGGAGCTTTGATCACCAAACCCGTTGAAAAGCTTTTGGGTAAACCAGTTTCCCCCCATCTAATTTTGCCATTACTTATGATTTGGGAGATGCCCACTTATTACTGCTTTATAGATTAATGGCACTGCTCAACAATGATTTTGCTATTGGGAACAACACATGTAATCTACATGATACTGAATGTGCTGATTCCAAATCTGAATTCAGAATTTGCCTGTCACATACAGATTTTGTGTTACAGACATGCTATAGTTGTTTGAATGGTATTGGGTGATGCATTTTTACATGGGAGCATTATAACAGTTACAGTTACCACTATGCCTGTTGCTGCCTAAGCTGAATCATGTCCCCTGGTGGCACGCATGTTCCAGCAGCAGCCGAGCATCTCTGGGCAAGTCAGTGAGCTGAGGTCAGAAATAGGTATACTGTATAAGGTGAGATGGACCAAGGGATTGTCTCTAGTGTGAAACCATCTTATTAGATAGTACAGCTACGCCTTAGTGAGCCTGATTTGAGCTAGAGATGAGTAGGCGCAGCTGTGTTAACAAACCAGACAAATTTTGCTATATTTGTGGCAAATATTTGGATTCAGCACACTTGATTTAGTGTAGGACACATGGATTAGACCAAGTAGCAGACAATATTTTTTTGTGATGCATTGCTGCTTGTCTATCAAATAAAATGAATTGTTTTCACTTTAATTAAAGTCAAACCTGCATTTTTTAACTTAATAGCTCATCCCTTACCATAGTGTTGTGATGGCAAACCTTGGCACTCCAGTTGTTCTTGAACTTCAATTCCCAGAAGCCATGATTATTAGGATTGCTGACTTGGGCTTCTGGGAATTGATGTCCAGGAACACCTGGAGTGCCAAGGTTCACCATCACTGCCATAGAGTTATCAGTCAGTCATGGCACTTCCTGGTGTGGTGGAGGTGATGGGGGGCACATGAAATGGCATCGCAGGCTACATCCAGCACCCAGGCTGCAGGTTGAGGATCCCTGCTCTAGGTGGTTCACAAGTTAATTAGCATTTTACCGACCTGAGAAGGAGGGAAAGCTAAGTCAACCTTGACCCCCATTAGGATCGAACTCACAACATTCCTCCATTGCTTTTTTTAAAAAAACAGTTCTCCTTAGCCAGTTGACCTCAAGGCTTCAGTCATCGGTGGTTTTGATTCAAATCAATTTAAGTCATGATTTAAATCCTGGTTTTCTAAAGAAAGGCTCAAAATGGCAATAAGTAATAGTAATTACACGTATATAGAATCCAATAGCTCTTGTGCACTCTCTGGGCGAATCACAGAGTAATTAGCATTTCACCCCCAAGATGCTAGGTACTCATTTTACCAGCCATGAAAGGCTGACTCAACCTTGAGATCATATGGATTGAACGCAAAAGATTTCACTTTCATTTTCCATCATTGCCCCCCCCCCATCCTTACACTTAGCTTCTTGTGCAGATCTATTCCTCTCCCAGCACCTTCTTTTATTCGTTTAATATTTTGAAACTTGCCACTTATGAGGTAAGGGAATGACAATTTGGCTATAAAGAGGCATGTGATCTCTGCAGAAACTTGAAGTTTTGAGAATTGTAAAACCGAGCAGGAGTGATGATATCTTCTAAATCAGTGTTTACCAAACTTTGGTATGGTGGAGGCGGTGGGTGGGTGGGGCACATGAAATGGTGCTGTGGACCGGTTGAGAGTCCATGGTCTAATCCATGTGTCCTATACTAAATCAAATGTGCTGGATCCATATCTGAAGTCCAGTTCTGCCTAGGACTGCAGTATCTTAAGTTAATTACGCATATAGATGCAATTGTCCAGAATTGTTGCGCCTACTCATCTTTAGCTCAAAATAGACTCACTATTGCCTAGCTGTACTATCCAATAAGATGGTTTTGCACTAGAGACAAGCCCTTGGGTCCATCTTGCCTTATATACCTATTTCTTATGTCCGCTCACTGACTTGCCCAGACATGCATGGCCGCTGCTGGAACATGCATGCCACCAGGGGTCGTGATTCAGCTGAGGCGGCAGCAGGCTCAGCGGTAGCTGCAATTGTTATAATGTTCCCCATGTAAAAAATACATTACCCAATTACTAACCATTTGAACAGCTATAGCACGCTTGCAATTTAAATCTGTACGTGATAGGCGAATTCTGAGTTCAGATTCGGAATCAGCACACTCGATATCATGTAAATTACATGCATTATTCCCATTAGCAAAATTGTTATTGTGCAGTGTTTTTATCCACCTTGCTTCATTGTAAATGTGATGTTTTTTCGCCCACCCAGGACTTTCGGGATTCTTCCCTTTGCATCCGATGACCGTCACGAATGCCGAACGAATCAAGAGGAGAAAAAAGCAAGAGGCTGCAAAAGCTGTTCCAGATGAAGCATCGGTAGAGAAAGAGTGAAAAGGAGACCGAGAGACCCGATTCTTCCTTTCGACTCAGAAATCTGCCGCAGGGCAAGGAACTGTGTCAGCTAGGTTGTAGATATGAATATGAAACAACTCTGGAAAGATCTTACTCCTCCGTCTGCCCCATTGTTGGAGCCTGATTCCTTGCACGGATCAGGATAAAAGAGATGCACTTTAATCTTGAATTTTTTTTTCCCGGGTTAACCAAAGTTTGATTCTTCACGGAAGCTAACTACGTAGAATTTATAAACAAAGTCAGCCATGTGATCCATGTATAAAGCATAGGCAGACGTAGAAGGTGATATCTTTTCTGGATCACTAAATTAAAAAAAAATCATTGTAAGCTTTCGTGATTTAAAATCACTTCTTCATGTTTGTGGCATGATGGTCTGTTTGCCAGGCTTTATTCTTGAAAGCAGCAGTAAAAGTGTTGCCTACTTCCGTATATGTAGAATCTGTATTCGTCACAGAGGTGTGAGATTGTCCGATAACAACTTAAGAAAGTAAAATTATTTCCTCTGGATGGTGTAATAATGCTTTCTTCTTAATCGTGAGCATAGGATTGAATCAGTTTTGGCTATCAATAGGGGTTGTTTTGCAACTTATAGCAACCAGTATGGGGATTTGTTTTGATTTTACCTTTACACCAGGGATTCTCTACCTGCGTCCTGCAGGCAGGATGCAGCCCGCAGCAGCATTTCATGTGCCCCCACCTCCACCACACCAGGAAGTGCCATGTGGTGAGGAAGGGCAAAATGGCTGTCCGGCAGCCGAAGCTGTCTGAGGGAGCGTGACCCGGACCCCAGCTTTAAAAGGTTGAGAACTGTTTTATACAATCTCTCTCTCACACATACACACATTGAATTTTTGAAAACTAGCTCTTGAGAGTTAATGGATTGATTCTACGTACATAGAACTGCAAAGGAACAATGGGATCAGGGTTTTTTTCTCAACTCTTGAATGTTTATTTTATAACATTTTTGCTGTGAAGAAGAGGCATGTGATGTCTACAAATACACGTTTCTGAAAACCAAGCATCTGCGATAATACCTTCTAGAAATAACTGCCCAATCAGCTTACAGAAACCTTTAGAAGAGCATGACATTGTTAATGGAAAAATGGAATTCATTTACCAAAAATAAATATATATATATTAAACATTGCATGCATATACATGCTACATAATTTAAAAAAAAAACTAATCTTTTTCATGGCAACTAACCATTGACTATAATGTATCTTAAGTAGAAGACAATTCCAGGCACTTCATGATGGCATGTCTGGGAGGGTTCTCCATCAAAACGGCATATCAGATGCCCACGATTGAAGCAGGGCTGTGTGCTTGCTCCAGCCCTGAAATCCATGTGGAATTCATGTGATGCTCAAAGACGGGTTTATCATTGTTTCAAAGGCAGGGTGTTTCTGTGGCTGTGCAGGGATTTGAACCCAGGTCTCTTGAGTCCTAAACTAGCACTCTATCCACTACACCACACTGGCTTTTACAGCAAGGTTCATGTTCCCAAAGAGAAGAATCTTCCTATACATCGTCCAAATTAGGACAGCTTGGTGGGATTCGGCCAAACTTTCCATCACAGTTTTCTTTTGGACTGGATTGAGGAAGACATGGATGAAGCCGGGGTCTCTGATTTCTGCACAAAGGAATCGAGAGGAAAGACAGCCAAATTCAACACTAAAGAAGATTCACAAATGTCTCCTTACTAGGTGAGAACAGCCTTTCTGTTGCCTATATGCTACACGCGTGTGCCTCCAGTGTGCAAAACATCTCACGATTGAACCACTAGATCTAGGAGGATGGGAAAAGGGGAAAGCTGTCCCCATTTCAATGGTGGATTTCCACCCCATCTCAGACTACATCAGTGTTTCCTAACCTTTGGTTCTTGGACTTCAATTCTAAAGAAGACTAAGTCAATTCTCAAAAGCAGTGATCAGTCAATGTACTTTTAAAAAATATCAGAAGGTTTTTTCTGGGTTGAAAGGATTTTTGCTGGAGAAACTGCCTCCAAATGAGGCTCCTTTCATGTCCCCAAGATCTTTTCCCACCAAAGTGGTCCCTACTTGCAATGTCTTGCTTTCGAACTGCTAGGTTGGGACAGAGATGGGAGCTCACTCTGTCATGCAGCACTTGGGTCTTGAACTGCTGACTTGCCAACATTCCATCTAACAAGGGGAGCTTCTTAACCACAGAGCCACCACAGTCCCTAGCCAATGTACTGACTGAGGCTTCTGGGAATTGAAGTCCAAGAACCAAAGGTTGGGAAAACACTGGACTACATGCTCCATTATCCCCTATTCCCCCACGCCCCAAAAGGGTTGTGGGAGTTCCAGGCCAAACCACAAGGACGTGCACTTGAAAGGTAGTTCTAAGCCAAAACAAAGCACAGCTGGTTCGTCCTTCAAGTGCAGCAACGGCAGGGGTTGATCAAGGTGTACAAAGTTTGCCTTCATTTTTCGAGAAATACAAGCCGGTTTTCTCTCCTGGACCGCTCGGCCTCGAACACGAGAAGATGAGAATTCAGGGTCTCCTCTGCACCTGTCTGGATCAGGGAGGGGTTCTTCTCCTGGTTGGATGGACAGACAGATGGTTGGATAGAGGAACAGGTAGGTAGGTAGGATAGATGGACGGATGAACAGGTAGGAAGGATGGATAGAGGGACGGGTAGGTAGGATGGATAGACAGATGAATGGATGGATAGAGGGATGAGTAGGTAGGTTGGAGGGATAGAGGGACGGGTAGGTGGGATAGATAGGATTAATGGATGGAGGGATAGATCAATGGAGGGATAGATGAGTAGGAAGGAAAAGAAGGGGAAAAGGGAAGGAGGGGGCAATGGTAGGGCAGGAGGAAGGAAGACAGACAAAGAAAAAAGAAAACATTGTTAACTTATTGTGTGGAGCATCCAAATCGATGTGTTTATCAAACATTTATCAAAAACTGCATCCATTCCCTGTGAATTATATAAGAGGTGCCTGGCATGAAGAGGCTAAGCAATAAGCACAGAAGCTCATTCAAACTCAACTATGCCCTCTATCATCTATTCAGCGTAATGCATGTGGCCGCATGTTCCATGCCAGGATCAGTTTATTGAATCGCCAGAGACACATTCATTGACTGAGAAAATGACTTCCAGGAAAGATGTATACTCGGATATGAGTAGCAGAAGATAACAACAGACCCATAATGATTTTGTGCTAAAACCATGTCCCGTTTACACGATTTCCGATGGGCTTGCTTCGCGTTACATAAATATTCTACTTCCTATGGGTTTGCTTCGAGTTACATAAAAATTTCATTTTTCTTATGGGTTTGCTTCCAGTTATGTAAAAAATAATTTTCCCTATGGGTTTGCTACGAGTTACAAAAAAAATCGATTTAAGCAAAAGCCTACGAAACGGACTTTTTCCCCTCTTAAGTAGGGGTTTTACTGTACTCAGAACTCGGCCAGTGCCAGGAGATGGGAATCTATGTGGATAAAGATTGTTTGAAGGGGACTTACAGCTACAGCCGAAATGAAGCTTCCGATCAGGTAATAATCAGCACCATCATGCCCGCTTAAAGATGTCGGGACGCTGGGAGCCTTCTCCGGATATAAGACGGTTTTCTTTCTTTGGAGGAAATCAAAGACTTCCACAGGTCCTGCGCCTTCACAGTTGAGTTCCCCCTAAAACGGGAAGCAGAGAAAAAATACTGATAACTTCAGCTGGGTGTTGGTAATTCAGTCCAAAGTTACGATCTTAATACGCAGGTTTGAGGACTTCCTTTCGTGAAGATTATGCTCTCTTCTATGTTCTCATGTGGAAACTGATCCAGATTTAGTCCACAGCTGAACAGAGTAGCAGGACTACGACAATTGTGATACAACAGCCCCAGTTTAACCGTTTTAGTTTCTAGTAAGGATATCAACATGTGAGTTTCCACCAAAGCAAACTCAAACAGGATTTAGTAAGATAAAGGTTGCCCTTGTTAAAAAGCCAGTCATATCCTACTTTAGAGTTAGGTGCTCAGCTCCATTAACAGCCAAAGAGCCAGTGCTGTGTGCATCTGCCGGTGTTTCCGTGGACACGTGGCAAGCATGACTAGAGACACCAGAGTGCACAGAACGCTGATCCCTTCCCACCCAAGTGTTACCTATTTATCTACAGTAGACCCTCAAGTAGCGTCGCTATAGGGGAAACGTCATTGTGCGGTTTTAAATGGCAGCTCCGCCATCTAGTGTCAAAAAACTGTCATTATCCGCACAACGACGTTCAAAAAACATCGTCAATCCGCACAGCGACGTTTTTTCGTCGTTGTGCGGATAGTCACGTGGCGACGCGTCGTTAAGCGGAAATGACGCTATTCGAACGCGTCGTTAATCGAGGATCCACTGTACTTGCAATTTCTTGCTTTCAAACTGCTAGGTTGGCAGGAGCTGGGGCAGACGGCGGAGACTCACTCCGTCATGCAGTACTCAGGTCTTGAACTGATGACCTACCAACCTTCCAGTTGTCAAGTCCAGCATCTTAACCACTAAGCCACCGGAGTCCCTCATGTTTTAGTACCCAAATAACAACGTTCCATACAAGAGATCTTTCAACTGCTTTGGGTCTTCTTGAGAGGAAAAGTGAGATATAAATATTTTAAATTTCAAAAAACATAAAACATCTCTAAGGTAGATTGTAGAAACGTAGAATCCCCCGGACAAAGATTTTCCCACATAGTTTTAACAATACAAGGGGTACCATAAAGACATTTTACTTTTGTTCCAAAGATGCTGGTTTTCCTCAAACCCACTTTCTCTGTAAAGGCGACCATCGTGAAGGACGCTGTGGCTCCTCCTTCAAATTCCATATTGACAACCTGGGTTAAAAACAATTTAAATGAGAGGTGAGCAGGACAGTCGAAGGATTCCTATTTAAAATGAAAGATTGGGGGAAATTGTTTGAAGAAACAAGTCAAATATTGTCTTTAAAATTAGAAATGTCTCCTAGAATAGCACTGTTAATGGATTTTGGAAATCTAAAGATAGATGGAAATAAGAAAGATGATTGTTGTTATGGTAACATAACACGGCTGATGGTTGTTGGCCACAGCGGCGGCGGTGGCCGCATAGAACACTCCCTCCCCCAGCAAGAGTCCCAGAGGGAAGAAGCCGGCGGCAGCCGTTGCGGGGTCCATACCTGTCAACCTTCCCGGATTGGCCGGGATTTCCCGATTTTCGGCGCCGATTTGCACCATTTCCCGCCCCGTGCTGCCAAACCCCCACGATTTGGCAGTGGAGGCAAGGAGGTACTGCGCAGCCCTTCTGCGCAAGTCGCATTCTACGCAAGCGGTGTAGCCTTCTACGCATGCGTAGAAGGGTTTTACGCTTGCGTAGACCCATTCTACACATGCGTAGAAGGCTACGCCGCTTGCGTAGGAGGCTACGCAAGCGGTGTAGCCCTGTTCTACGCATGCGTAGAAGGCTACGCCGCTTGCATAGCCTCCTACGCAACTGGCGTAGCCTTCTACGCATGCGTAGAACACGACCTGTACAGAACCGTTTGCGCAGGTCCCGTATTTTCCGGAGCCACAGTTGACAGGTATGGCGGGGTCCCCCGCCTCTTGTAGGCAGGCATCCTCGCACAGCTGGTGGTCTTCAGCCGCAGCTGACCCGGCTCCCGGCTTTAAAAGGTTGAGAGCTCCTGGTGAGGATGATGTAAGGAATTATGGAACATAGCTATGAATGATAAATTGACATGTGAATTAAAACTAAATTTAAGAGATATGGAATGTGTTTGTTATCTATATATTTGTTAAAACTAAAGGGATAAAACCAGGACAAAATATTTAACTTTTTGGAAATTTGAAAATAAGAATAAGAAAGGGAAACCTCTGTTCAGATTATAAAGCAGGGGTTCTCAACCTACTGCCTGTAAGCCGGATCTGGCCCATGACACCATTTCACGTGGCCCACATTGCCACCACAGGCTTTTACGACAGCCGTAAATGTGCTTGTGGCTGTCGTAAACGCGGTTAGGATAGCTGCGGACGCATTTTACAGCAGTGTTTACAGCGGGGGAACCACCAGTCTGGCCCGCTCAGCTAAATGGGGTGGGGGTGGAAAGGTTGAGAACCCCTGTTATAAAGGGAAGATAATAATATCCCATTGGTGGTGGGTGCACATATTTGTTGATGACAAGTTGTTTTTTATTATTATTATTAATGTTGTGTTTCTGTTTATATGTTTTTGTTGTTGATATTAACAAAATAACACACATATATATCTTAACCTATAAATCCAAGGGTTAACCGTTGGAACTTGCTATAGGTTGCTATGCCTCGCCCTACTTGCCTGCACTCACCCTTCGTGCACACGGCCAATCTGGGTACGCAGGTCAACAAAGGATTGAGAAAACAGGCAGTGGGGCAACAGCCCCACAAACGCGAAAAAAGGGAAACAACTTCCTTTCCCAATGTTCTTTGCGCCGCGCCCACCACAGCCAATCAGGCTGAGAGGCGCGACCACAAAGAACATTGAAAAACGCACCGCAGCCAATCAAAATTGAGCTGCAGCAAAAAAAACGCACCACAACCACAAATCACAAACCCATAACTACAAGCCCCAGAGTCCTGCGCGACATAAGCGTGCAGGACGCTGAGGAAACCGGCGCCGGAAAAATTAAAAAGAAAACCAACTCACCGCCTCACAGCCAAGCAAACACCAGCCGGCTTTCTTTCCCTCACCAACCCTCCCGACTGGAGTTTCCCCTTTAAAATCAGTGGGTGGGGGGGTTGCGATCCCCCTCTCCGCTGGCTCACCTGGGATTGGGACATTTGGGGGGACAAAAGGGGTATGCCCCCCAACCCTTCTGGACCCAGGAGACCAGGGAGAGTGGATCGATTCCCCCACCCTCCTAAAAAAACTCCGTCTTTAAAGAGAAGAAACAAAGCGGTTTCTTCTCTTTAAAAACGGAGTTGTTTTAAGGAGAGGGGGGGGAATCGATCCGCTCTCCCTGGTCTCCTGGGTCCAGAAGTGTTGGGGAGGGGACATACTCCTTTTCTCCCCCCAAACCTCCCAATTCCAGGGGAGCCAGCGGAGAGGGGGGTCGCAAGCCCCACCCACTACTTTCACGACTCCACACAAAGCACCATAACACACTAAAGCCCCCCTCCCCACCACCTAGCCCACCCTTCATAACCCCAACGACCATGCCCCCTCCCCACCACCTAGCCCACCCTTCCTAACCCCAACGACCATGCCCCCCTCCCCACCACCTAGCCCACCCTTCATAACCCCAACGACCATGCCCCCCTCCCCACCACCTAGCCCACCCTTCCTAACCCCAACGACCATGCCCCCCTCCCCACCACCTAGCCCACCCTTCATAACCCCAACGACCATGCCCCCCTCCCCACCACCTAGCCCACCCTTCATAACCCCAACGACCATGCCCCCCTCCCCACCACCTAGCCCACCCTTCCTAACCCCAACGACCATGCCCCCCTCCCCACCACCTAGCCCACCCTTCCTAACCCCAACGACCATGCCCCCCTCCCCACCACCTAGCCCACCCTTCATAATCCCAACGACCATGCCCCCCTCCCCACCACCTAGCCCACCCTTCATAACCCCAACGACCATGCCTCCCTCCCCACCTCCTAGCCCACCCTTCATAACCCCAACGACCATGCCCCCCTCCCCACCACCTAGCCCACCCTTCATAACCCCAACGAAAAACAACTCACCGCCTCACAGCCAAGCAAACACCAGCTGGCTTTCTTTCCCTCACCAACAGCGCCTGAAGGACCCGACTGGAGTTTCTCCTTTAACATCAGTGGGTGGGGGGTTGTGATCCCTCTCTCCGCTGGCTACCCTAGGGTTGGGAGGTTTGTTGGGACAAAAGGGGTATGCCCCCCACCCCAACCCTTCTGGACCCAGGAGACCAGGGAGAGTGGATCGATTCCCCCCCTCCTAAAAAAACTCCGTCTTAAAAAAACGGAGTTGTTTTAAGGAGGGGGGTGGAATCGATCCACTCTCCCTGGTCTCCTGGGTCCAGAAGGGTTGGGGGAACATACCCCTTTTGTCCCCCCAAACCTCCCAACCCCAGGGGAGCCAGCGGAGAGGGGGGTCGCAACCCCTCACCCACTGATATTAAAGGGGGAAACACCGATCTACTTTCATAACTCCACACACTCAAAGCACCATAACACAATAAAGCCCCCCTCCCCACCACCTAGCCCACCCTTCCTAACCCCCAACGACCACGCCCCTCTCCCCACCACCTAGCCCACCCTTCCTAACCCCCACCAACCACGCCCCCTCCCCACCACCTAGCCCACCCTTCCTAACCCCCAACGACCATGCCCCCTCCCCACCACCTAGCCCACCCTTCCTAACCCCCAATGACCATGCCCCCTCCCCATCACCAAATAAATAATTTTTTTTAAATTACTAAAAACACAGACAAAAACATCCAAAAATACACAAAAACAAAAACACCAAAAACAATACGAAGTAAACAAAAACACAATCAAAAACAAAACAAACAGACAAAAAATACAAATTCCAACCCCCCCCCCCCCCACACACACACACACACAAAAGAAAGAAAACAAGCAAACTTACCAAAAGATGTCCTACCTCCACCAGGACTGGAAAAGAAATGAATAAAGAAAGAGACTGCTTACCAGAAGAAGCTCCACCCAGAGGCCAGGAAAGAAAAAACAGTCAAAATACAATAACCCCTACCAGCACCACCTGCTGGCCACAATAGTAAAAACAATTCAAAAACACACAACAGCTCCAAACAAAAGGCCACAAGAGTAAAAACAAATCAAAAACATAACACAAATTCACAATTTTACACAAAAGGTCACACCAATAAAAAGTCAAAAACATTACACTAAAACACACTTTAACACAAATCACAAACATATGTCAATAAAATACAATAGAAACCTTTAAAAATCCTGTGCTGAGTTTTAACTCAAATTTAAACCCAAAACATCTAAATACATTTTAAAAACATTGAATGTAAAAAACATTGACTTTTACATTATTAAAATTATGACCTATGGTACAACTAATTCAAAAAATTCAAAAAACTAAAACATTATTCGCTTACATAAAACAATTTGAAAAAATTACATCATACTTTGTTCTTTTATTAATCCTCAAAAAAAAACCCAAAAAAGCAGATCACAGTTAATAACAGGCAAGCCAAAAATTTTTTTACATAAATAAACATTTAAAAAATTAAAATTACAGACTAAGCAATTTTTAAAAAACATTAACACAATTTAACCTTCCAACACAATTTAAAACAGCCCGGCAACGCCGGGCAACCTCTGCTAGTATATATATAAAAGATTTCAACTCATGTTGATCATGACTTGATTTTAAAAAAATAACTGGTTACTGACCTGGTTACTGACTACGTCATTGTCACATTCATAAACACACCTTCCGTACGGGCCACAGCGCAAGGCATCGGTCAACGATTCTATGTCATACTGACCGTTGCTGCAGACCACAGATACCGGCCACTGGAAGTGACCCTAAAGGAAAATAAAAGTTGTTTGATTTAATGACAACCGCTTTTTCTGGATGAGATCAGGATATCCAGAGCAGGGAAAACTCCTTTTTTTGGGGCGGGTGGGTGGGGGGGAATCCTATTAGTAAAAAAGGAACTTTTCTTATAGTAAAGGTAAAGATCTCCCTTGATGGAAAGCCGGTTGTGTCTAACTGTAGACTTCGGTGCTCATCTCTGTTTACAGCCAAAGAGCCAGTGCTATCTGCATCCACAGACGTTTCTATGGTCATGTGGCAGGCATGACTAGACGTAAAGGAATGCTGTTACCTTTCCTGTTGAAGGAGTACCTATTTTATCTACTTGCAATTTCTTGGCTATAATTTTTTGTTTCGGACCTACCTCTTCTGCCAATTTCAAGTAGACTTTCTGAGCCGAATAAGGGCAACTTTGTTCAACCAAGCAGTCTAAGCACCGCACAGCAGATCCTTTGGGCTATGGTAAAATAAGCAAGAGGCCATTACTTGCCAAACTGCAAACATTTATCCATGCTGCTTTGCACCTGAGAACAGGAACATTCAAGGTGGCTTAAGAACACCAACAGATAAAATAAAACCAAAGTAGTAGTAGTAGTAGTAGTAGTAGTAGTAGTAGTAATAATAATAATAATAATAATAATAATAATAATAATAATAATAATAATAATAATAATGAAAACATCAACTCCATTCATAGTGGGATAACTAAGAAGTCCATAAAGAAGTCACAGGGTTGGGGTTTGAGAATTAAAAAGATGAACTGTAGACAATAAGATTAAAAACAAAACACTGACTTGTTCAAAATCAGATGGTCGGTCTGAATTTGGGAACATACAGGGGCTCACCTAGAATACAAAATACATGCTGGGCTCATCATGAAAAGGGCTAATAAATTATGCATCAGCTGGAACCACAGTGGTCGCCCTTGCTTGAAAGCCAGACATATCCGACTCTAGAGTCAAATAGCCAGCGCTGTCTGCGTCTGCAGGCGTTTCCATGGACATGGGGCAGGCATAACTAGACACAGAACGCTGTTCACCTTCCCGCCGAAGCGGTCCCTATTTATCTACTTGCTTTCAAACTGCTAGGTTGGCAGCAGCTGGGACAGATGACGGGAGCTCACTCCGTCGTGCAGTACTCGGGTCTCAAACTGCTGACCTGCCAACCTTCCAGTCATCAACCACTAAGCCAACACAGTCCCACGTAGTGCTTAGAAAGAAATACTTGATTTTTGCACCGGTAGCTTCAGAATGATGTCTGCACTACCATACAGAATAAAGGCTTTGCTTTCGGAATGGAACCAAAGCCATCCAGAAGATGGAACAGAACAGGAAATAATCAATTGGCATTCAAGGGCTGCGGTGGCTCAAGTGGTTAAGAAGCTCGCCTTGTTAGCTGGAAAGCTGGCAAGTCAGCAGTTCGAGACCCGGATACTGCATGACGGATAGAGCACCCGTCTCTGTCCAAGCTCTTGGGAACATGAAGGGCACCTCATTCGGGCGTTCCCTGAGCGGAGTTTCTCCCGCAAAATTCCTTTCAACTCAGAATAATTTCTGACACGAAATTATTATAATTGGCACTTAAAATCCACAAATGAGTTTCAGAAAACAAAAAACCTTAACAATCTAGTTTTTTACCTCTGGAAGCTTCAAGAAACTTTTGGGCCCTGTAGTTCAAAAAGGCATATCAGCCCAGCAATAGTTTGCACAAAATAATACCAAAGAATGCATAGACCCAACAATAAAACAGAAGACAAATCAAGATTCCTAAGAGATGCAAGCAAGAATATTAAACAAAAGGGCTGTAGCTTTTAAATCAGGAGTTCCCAACCTTTTCAGACCGTGGGCCTGACCATGCCCCTCTGGACAGCTGAGCGGGCCGAACCATGGCCCTCAGAAGAGGAAGCGGGTGCATTTACGGCTGTCGTAAATGCGTCCGCTTCTGTGTTTATGACAGCTGTGGTTGCATTTACACATGTGCGGGCACGTTGCATGGCTGACATATACGTGTCTGCTTCCACTTCCGTGTGCGGCGGCATGTGCCACATGAAATGGTGCTCTGGGCCGGGGTCGGCCCACAGGCCGTAGGTTGGGAACCCCTGTTCTAAATCACTGAGACGTTTTAAAAGGACTGAATGGATAAACTGTGCAAAATGCATCCAGAATAATGCAACCAGCAGTCAGAGATACTGGAGAAAAGCAAGTTTGCGAGTGTGACTAGATCTCTTCCAATCAGAGTGCGGTCAAATAAGAAGACAAACCTTCTGCTCTTTTGTGAAATGTGACAGGCTGCCAAAAGAGGAGACTTTCAAACATCTGGAAGGAAGAAGGGAGGAGGAGAAAGGATTTATTTTTTGGGTTGGGGTCTATAGCAGGGGTTCTCAATCTTTTAAAGCCATGGGCCGGACCACCACCACCCACCACCCAGACAGCTGAGTGGGCTGGACTGGGGTTTTCCCCTGGCACAAACATTACCATAAAAAGTGCCCAGAGCTGTCAAACAAGTTTATGACAGCCACGGATCATAAATGCTTCTGCTTCTGGTGCGGTGGCAGCCACATGGACCACATGAAAGGATGTTGTGGGCCGGGGCCAGCCTGTGGGCTGTAGGTTGGGAACCCCTGGTCTATAGACTCAAAATTGCATAATAGGTTTTCAGGATTAATACTTGAATCCCCAAGACTCCCAGGACTGTGGAGGAAATTTTGGTGAGATTGCCATAGGTCAGCCTTGGGACTGTCTGACCTGGAATGTTGACTCTACCATGGATTTTCAACCAAGAGGCTCCGACACGACATCGAGTCATGTGACCCCGCCGTGATTGTTGAGCCTCGGAGGCGCTCTGCCGTGGACGTGGAAGGTCAGTGGCTTTATTATGGATGCCGGGTATTGTGGGGTGTTTATTTGATAGGAATTGTATTGATGTATTCTTATTTATAGCATTGAATTGGGTTTTGTAGAACTGTTGTATTTTGTAATTTTGTATCAATCACTTTCCGTCAAATCTTTTTGTATATTGTATTTGATGGACTATGATTGGACTTAAGCATTTGCATTCTATATTAGTTTAATTTTATGCTGTATGCCGCCTCGAGTCCCACTTTGTGCTGTGGGAGGCGGGATAGAAATCTAACAAATCAATAAATAATAAATGAGACAGGCTTCAATTTAGGACTGAATTTAGGTTTCAAGTGAATAATTTTAACACCAGTGGGGTATGAATCAATTGCAAGCTGAAGCTTTGTGCCCCCATCTACGTTCCCGTCGTGACCTGCCTGCCGCAGCGGTAAAAGTGACGAGACGCAGAGGATGAGACGGTTGTGTCCTTTATTTTATAGCTCGTATTTATCATAAAACCCAGCTATATCTTGAATCAGCAATCCTAGTGTCTAACAAAGGAACTGCAGTTACATGACCAATCTCTGTCATATTACACTGACATGTTTCAGATAAAAATGCCTGGTGTTGAATAGCCAGGGAGTTAGTACAGAAGGTACAGAAAGAGATACTTATGTTCAGGGTATGAGTTCTGGGGAGAAAGCTTTAGTGAGGCTCCATATCGGGGACCGAAATTCTTTCATACAATGGTCAAAGACCCATTGTAATGAATCAAGTTCAGCTAGGCAGTGTTCTTGAAAGTATTGTTACTTACCCCCAGTTTGCTAGGAGTTTCCAGCAATGCCAGGTGGCATTACTTCCCCCACCTTTGGGAACTTGTTAGTGCTAAATAACTATGATTATAAATTTAAGGCGATCATGGAGTCTAACTAAGAAATCATTACTACACAAATCAATACGTCATCACTACACGTTCCCTCAGGAGGAATCTCCGATTCAATGGAGACCCTAATCCCCCAGTACCTTTTGCTGCCCATCCAAAAATTAATGAGGTCAATGTCATGGCACGCTTTTGCCAGCAGTGAGAAAGTACTTTCAGCCTCATTCCTCCAGTTTCCACGTACAAAAGAGTGGGCGAAATGCCAGAATCCAATCTGGGAGGGAAGGAAGGAAGGGATGGATGGATTGAAGGAAGGAAATGATGGAAGGATGGATGGAAGGGAGGGATGAAGGAAGGAAATAAAGGATGGGTAGAAGAAAGGAAATAAATAAATGATGAATGGAAATGATAGATGGATGGGAAGGAAGGAAGGAAGGAAGGAAAGAAGGAAGGAGGATTAATTGTTCGATTACAAGAATAACAAGCTCAACGTTTTACATCAAGGTCCATCTCATATGAACACATGTGGCCCACCTTTTGTGTGGCCCTGACTGAGCCATGGGCGTAATATGCCACCCCCGAAATAGCACATTTTCCAAGGTTGGGGGAGAAATATAGAGAAAGAAGGGGGGGAATCAGAGCAAATTGTGAGTATTCTAGATATAAAGGTCATTTTTCTTAGCATTTCTCTTACACGCTCCAGATGCTGAATATGGCAGATGTCGCCTATGAGTCCACTGTCCAGCACCTCCTAAGGAGCAAGCATGGAGAAAATAGTCAACACAGCCCTGTTCTCTTAAATCCCACCTGCAACCAACCTGGCAATCTTCAACCCACACAAGAGCCACACACAATCCGGCAACTGCATTGACTTTTTGTGTCTGAGCCATGAAGGTTGATGGATTTGCTGCTACTTGTCTCCTAGATCACTTGCTTTGCTCCTGGTTTACTGCCTTAGAAGAACGTTCCCCAACCGTTGGGATTTTGCAGACATTTCTGGGTCATGTGGTAGGCATGCCTAGACACCAGAGTGTACAGAACACTGTTACCTTTCCAGACAAAGCGGTACCTATTTATCTACTTGAAATTTCTTTGCTTTTCAACAGCTAGGTTGGCAGGAGCTGGGACAGATGGACACTCATTCTGGCGTTCAGCACTCAGTTAACCTGCCAACTTTCCGGTCATCAAGTTCAGCATCTTAACCACTAAGCCACCGCAGTCCCTCATTCTTAAACAGAGAGCAATTCAGTGCAAATAGACTAAACCAGGGATTCTCAGCCCATGGCACCATTTCATGTGCTCCCCCACTGCCTCCACCACACCCAGAAGAGCCATGTGGTGGAGGAAGGGCAAAATGACAGTCCGGCCCCCGAAGCTGTCTGAGGGAGCATGACCCGGCCCCCGGCTTAAAAAGGTTGAGAACCCCTGGCCTAAACCATCCTGTTGATTCATTGCTGCATTTCTTGGTGAACAGGTTGTTTCTTTGCTAACGTCAGGAAATCACTTCAAGGAGGGCAGGCGCTGTATAAAAGCAACACCAAATGAAGCAATACTCAGCCCAGCAGATATCACTGGACTACAAGTCCCATCAGTTCATTCAGAGATAGGCCTGGTGTTTGCAGAGCAACAATATCTGGAGGTTTTTGAAAATAACAGATCGCCACGGCTGTTTGGCGTGGTTGACACACCTTGATCTTCAGGGCGACCGGGTGGTAGCGAAGGACGTGGCAAACAGCAAAGATGATGTTGCTGGCTTTACACGCTCGAACTATCTCTTTACAGTCTTCTGGCGTTACCTGGCCCACGAGAAGCAAAACAAGAAACACAGATTAAGCCTCAGGGAGGCTTAAGGACACAGGTGCTGCCATTGTGCGTACATGGTTTAACCCACCCACCCCCAGGCTGGGGTCTATCAGCACTCACCGCCATGGGCTTCTCCAACAAGATGTGGTATCCTTTTTGGGCAAAAGCCACCGCTGGCGCCTATTAGGGAGGAGAACAAAGCCACCCCAAATCAACATAAAGTATTTGAGGTTTTAATCCAGATGTAACAATAACAAGACAACACACTTAGAATTCCAGAGCTAGAAGGGATCCTATAAATCAGGGGTTCTCAACCTATGGGCTTTAGACTGGATATGGCCCGCAGCACCATTTCAGGTGGCCCACGCCCTCACTCCAGTTGCTGCTTCTGCTGCCTCCTCAATTCTTTCCCCCTCCACTTGGCGTGGCATGTCCCTAAGGGCGCTCCATAGCAGAATGGGTGTTGTAAGCCTTCCAACATCTGCCCAGTGGTCGGTTTCAAAAATATATATACTACCACACTGTGGGTGTGGCCAACTCTGTGGGCGTGGCCAGTGACTCAGTGGGCGTGGTTAAACTGCTGTATTTTAATGTGAGCTTTTGTGGATCGAATCCACTTCTTCAAACCATTGTTAGCAATTAGACTTGGATGCTCTAATTTTCCTTTAAAGAGTAACTGCAGCAGAGTAACTTCTGGCTCAGCTTCACCCCACTCCGGGTGCCCAGACCCAGCAGCAAGGATGTTGGAGTTGCATACGGAGTGGGGTAAGAGGAGGAGGAGGGCGGGGCAAGGCAGGGCAGTAGATGGGGCCAGTCAGTTTTACTACCGGTTCTCCCGAACCTGTCCGAACCTGCTGGAGCCCACCACTGGACACACCAAGGGACACACCAAGCCAAGTGGAGGGGACAAGGATTGAGGTGGCAGTGGCAGCGGTGGACGCACAGAGCTGCCTGCATCCTTCCCTGGGGCCGCTCTGGCTGAGCACAGGCGAGAAGAATAGCCTGGACTCCTTCATGCAGCTCCTCCAGGCTGGTAAGCAGGAAAGCATGGGGGAGTGGGGGGCACAGGTGGTTTTGCTGGCAGGAGGGATGAGGGGAGCCTAGAGTTGTCCCACAGGTGGCGGCGGTGGCAGGACCACCCAAAGCCCCTCCATTTTCCCCTGCCGGTGTCACAGGCGGCAGTAGTGGCGGTGACGGGATCCGGCCCACCAACAGTCAGAGGGGCAAGTGGTCCATGACTTTAAAAGGTTGTGGACCCCTGCTATAAATCATAAAGTCTAACCCCTAGTGAGGAATTGAATTCCCAACCTTTGGCACTGCAGCCAGATACCTAAACCAATGGGCTATCCAGCATCATTCCTCAGGCTACAATTCCTGGCAACCCTCGCCAGAAGAGCTGCAATGAGAAAGCCTGGCCCGTTGCAGTCCTCTGGCTTCCTAATGAAGGCCAGTGATCCCATTTTTGTAGCGGCGAGAAATCAGTGCCGGATTTTATTCCGTACTTACCAGGACACACTCAAAGTCTGAACTGGAGCTCCCGCATTGGGAGAGCGCCTTTGAGAATTATGTCTTCTTGCTCTTTGTTCACCCCAATTTTAATCCACTTTCAGTGGAGAAGGAAGAGGTACATAGAAAGAGCCCCCTCAAATTTTGTGGTACTTTTGAGCCACAATCGGGCGTACCCCAGGCAACGGCCACCTTGTGCCGGCTAATCTTTCTCACACTAGGTCAGGTGAAAGGAAATGCAAAATGGACTCGTCGAAAGGTGCCTTCATGTTGGCAGTTTCAGGTCCAGCCTAGACACGGAAGAAGGAAAAGTCCTCTGCTAAAACTTGTATTTTCTTTTTTCAATTATGGCCCCATGCACAACATTTTTAGTGGCCAATTTAGTGGCATTGCTTTAGACTGGCTACCCAATCCAAAGATCCCTGACCCAGAAAGGGGAAATCTTCTCCATTCAGAATGTTTGATTCAATTCCCGAGAAGTTCTCAAAAGTTCTAGCACCATGAATTGCCCACCTACAGCAGGGGTGCCCAAACAACGGTCTATGGGCCAGATCCAGCCCACATGCCATAGTTAGGGCACCCCTGGTTTAAGCATAGAAAATGGCAGCCTAAAATCTATCTCATCCTGTTGCAAAACAGATTGCAAGGCAAGTTTTGCTTCCGGTGGGAGGAACCAAACGACCGGCCCACTAAACCTTGTGACGGGCCCACGGGCTGAAAAGTTTGGGCACCCCAGACCTACAGCCTCCATTCCTTCCATCCGAAAGTATGTTATTTATCTTGCCCTCATTTTTATTCTGCATCAGGGCTGAGCTGCGCTTGCCCATTAAAGGAGAACCTCAATTATTCAAACTCCAAATTAAATGTCATACAAGAGTCTCTAGAAGTACCTTATGAAGACTATCTGGGGTCGCAATAATGACGGCATCAGCAAACCGGTCTCGCTCTGCGGCCGATCTCCAGTCTTAAAAGAAGACCATTGAGAAAACAAAGGAAAAACAGAAAGGCATTAATACTTAGTAAGTGCAGAGTGATGCACGTTGGGGCAAAAAAACCAATTACTGTACATTTATAAACTGATGGGGTCTGAACTCTCTGTGACAAACCAGGAAAGGGACCTTGGTGTCCATGTGGAGAGCTCAATGAAGGTGTCAACCCAGTGTGCCTCAGCAGTGAAAAAAGCAAACTCAATGCTAGTGATCATTAGGAAGGGTATAGAAAATAAGTCAGCAAGTGTCATTTTGCCTCTTGATAAATCTATGGCGAGACGCCATCTGGAATACTGTGTACAGTTCTGGTCGCCATACCTCCAGAAAGATATTATGGTGCTGGAAAAAGTGCAGAGGAGGGCAGCCAGAAGGATTAGGGGACTGGAACACCTTCCTTACCATCTGAGGCTGCAACGGTTGCGCCTCTTCACTCTTGAACGACGGCGTCTAAGAAGTGACCTGATTGAAGTTTATAAAATCATGCACGGTGTGGACAAAGTAGATAAGGAAAAACTGTTTTCCCTATCGCATAACACTAGAACCAAGGGGCACTCCATGAAACTTTTGGGTGATAGTTCTCAAACAAATAAGAGAAAGTACTTTTTCACCCAGAGGATCAACGGTCTATGGAACTCCCTACCAGATGAAGTGGTGACAGCGGTCAGTCTTGACAGCTTTAAGAAAGGACTAGACAAGTTCATGGAGGACAAGGGTATCCATGGCTATAATTATGGATAGCTAAGGACAACCTCCAGGTTGGATGGATAGGCAGGAGGATATCTCTCAATGCCATGTCCAGGGAATCCTAAACAGGTGAAGGCATCTGCTTGGGAATACCCTGAAGCACATGGTGAGCCACTGTGTGAGAGAGATTGCTGGACTGGATGGGCTCCTGTGGCCTCTTCCAGCAAGGCCGCTCTTATGGTCTTATCCGAACAGCTGAGCAGGCCTGACCATACACCCTGAAAGCAGAAATGGGTTCGTTTATGACAGCAATGTGTCGGATGAAATGGTGCTGCAGGCCTGTGGGCCATAGGTTGGGAACCCTTGACATACATGGTCCTCTTTCAACGATAAAGCAGAGACGGACCAGGTACTTACCGTCAAATACTTTGTCTTCCTCAATTTTATGAGTTTCTTGTAGCGCCTTTCTTGCAACCGGCCGGGGGTCGGCCACACCGATCACCTATTGTGGGAGGAAGCAGGTTGTATTTCACAAAGAGGAAGACCCACAAATGGTTGACACAAAGCTGCATGAGAGGAAGGGAGAGGGGGAGAGAAAGTCCTAATTTGGCTGGGATCACATCCTAAAAGATCCTGTCTGATCTAAGCCGTAAATGTGGCCACAGCAGTGGTTCCCAACCTTTGGTTCTTTGACATCAATTCCCAGATACCCAGGTCAGTACACTGGCTGATCAGAGCTTTGGGGAACTGAAGTCCAAGGACCAAAGGGAAACACTGATCTACAGTCTTGTGTGTTTTATGAAGTTCTAGTCTGCGGTAGCTCAAGCAGTTAAGATGCTGAACTCAACAACTGGAAGGTTGGAGTTCGGTTCCTGAGTATTGCATGACAGCTCTTGCCAGCTTCGCAGTTCAAAAGCAAGAAATTGCAAGGAGATCAATAGGGACCACTTCGGTGGGAAGGTAAACAGCTTTCTGTGCGGCCATTACCATTACTTCATTAGATAAAACAGTGCTCAAAGCTCTTTTTATAGTTAGACAAATCCTGAGAATTATTAACAAGGGGGAAGTCTTAGAAGGGCACAAAGAGAGAAGACTCTGGACTTCACAGTCTTCTCATCCACCCACCTAGTTTCTGCCTCTTTTTATGAATGACCAGGTTTCACCAAAGAAAGAAGAAAGAAACATCCAAGCCCTTTCTATGCACAAGAGTAAAGAAAAATGCGCGCATACTGTATTATGTTTGTTTATTTAATGTTGATGTTTTCTACTGGTATATTAATTGTTGTAAGCCACCCAGAGTGGACTTGTTACTAGTAAAGGGTTCCCTTGCTCGAAAGCCAGTCGTATCCAACTCTAGGGTTCAGTGCTCATCTCTGTTTCAAAGCTGAAGAGCCAGCACTGTCTGCTTCTGCAGACGTTTCCGTGGTCATGTGGCAGGCATGATTAGAGCGCTGTTTACCTTCCTACCGAAGTGGTCCCTATTCATCTGCGTCTTAGCCACCTGAGCCACTGCAGTCCCTGTCTTGTTACTAGATGGGAATAATTTAAATGTGAAGGGAGAGAAGGGGAGGGAATGGAGTGGATGGAAGGGAATGGAAGGATGGATGAATGGGTGAAACAGATAGATAGCTAGACAGACAGACAGACAATTACCAGCTACATAATTACAGGGTCCTCATTTTATATTACATTTTCTGTGTTGACAGAATTTCTGTGCACACAAAGACTTAAAGGGCATCAAAAGGACTGCAGTTGGGGGGGAGGATATTTAAAATAAATTAAGTTTAAATGTTTTTACCTTCATGCGATCAGGATAATGTAGAGCATAAGAGGAATAATTTCCGCCCCGGTTCCCAGCTCCAATAACCAGAACGCAGATTGGGTGAGACATTGCAATATGGCTTGGGTCTACAAAGCAAAATACAGATGGTGCCAAGAAAAGTATACACATTTTAAGGGGGGGGGGGATGTATTAAAATTGTATTATTCAATATATACCGGTAACAAAAGATGAATACAAGTAATGTTTGACTTCTGCAATTACAAGAGGTGCTCAAAGCGTTTAGGGAATTATTGCTTGAGCAATGTTAACCACATGTATCAGAGCACATGCCATTTCAATTCCTTCCCAACGTGCCACCAGCGTAGCCGGTTTTAACGGTATCCCACACCCTTTAACGTTCCATAGGTAGAAGTCAAAGGGTGTTAAGTCAGGAGAACATGGGAGAAATTCAACCATAACCTCTTCGAAATGGCCTTGCACTCCTCAAACAGCAACTGTACCTCTGCCATTTTAAATTTAATTTAATTTAATTTAATTTAATAGTCATATTTATATATGCCGCCCACTCAGGCAGAGCCTGACTCAGGGCTATCCTGCCTGTATCCAACTCTAGGGTTCAGTGCTCATCTCTGTTTCAAAGCTGAAGAGCCAGCATTGTCTGCTTCTGCAGACGTTTCCGTGGTCATGTGGCAGGCATGATTAGAGTGCTGTTTACCTTCCTACCGAAGTGGTCCCTGTTCATCTGCTAGCATTCGTTCTTTTGAGCAAACATCATGCTACACATTGTTCCCGTAATTCAACTCAGCTTCAACAAGTAAGACAGAGATAACATCTCTTAAAATGGGTGCAGTTATACATTTTTGGCACCCTGTGTGTATACGTATACAAATGTACATATCTGATCAATCTGTTGGCTAGCGCCGGATTATTTTATAAACTCGGCCAATTGTCTTGGAGAAAACCAAGTTGATGTCATAAACCATGAAGATTCAAGTGCCCAAAATTAACTTCCGAAGTTTCAATACATGTTTTCCCTCCTCCCTCAAGCCTTCTTCTCCATCAGGAACTCTGAAACAGAAGCTCTCAACCTTTTAAAGCCCTCCTACCTCTTAAGTGCTGCTACATTTCAAGAAGTTCAATGAGTAGAAGGTTGTTTGGAATAGAATAACACAAGGAGCAAAGTTTGAGGAGGGAGGGGCAAGCAGTAAAATAAAAGTGAAACCTTTTGAGGACGGAACTCTGCATCTTGAGATCTTTATTTGTATAGCAGCCTGAGGTTTATCATATTATTCTCACATGTTTAAGCAAATATAAGCATACATAATGCTATCTAATGTTATTCTTTTGGTTAAATAAAACTATTTAAATGTTAAGGTAATGGTTATTTTTCTCCTTCCAATAAAGCACAACAGAACAGTTGTCTAAATATGAATGATTAAACTGGAGATAGTTCACCTTGCAGTAATTTCATAATTATCTATGTATTTCTAATGGCATAAAACCACCAAATCAGTAATTTTCTGATAGAACTGTAAAACTACTGTAATCTGAAAAGTTGGTATTCTAAAAATGAAACCTTTATTTGGTTGTAAACATTAAGGTTAAAACAACTCCAGCAAAAATGAGTCTTAATTTAGAAAGTCATGATTTAAATCGAGCCTTACTGACTAGTGATTTAAATCGTGATTTAAATCATGATTTAAATCAAAGTGATTTAAATCAAATCCACCCTGTAGTGGCTCAAGTAGCTAAGATGCTGACTGGGAAGCGGAAGGTCAGCAGTTCGATTCCCGAGTACTGCAGGATGGAATGAGCTCCCGTCTTTGTCCCAGCGCCTGCCAACCTAGCAGTTCGAAAGCAAGAAACTGCAAGTAGATAAATAGGGACCACTTCGGTGGGAAGGTAACAGCGCTCCGTGCGCTCCGGTGTCTAGTCATGCCCGCCACATGACCACGGAAACGTCTGCAGAAGCAGACAGCACTGGCTCTTTGGCTACCAACAGAGATGAGCACTGAACCCTAGAGTTGGATACGACTGGCTTTCAAGCAACGACAACCTTTACTTTTATTACCTAACAGGCAGAAAGGATGTATCCTCACAGATAGTGCTGTCAAGCCCCCTCTGACCTATGGTGGCTCTATAAATGAGCACTCTTTGCAATGCAAAAAATTCCCATGCAAACCCAGTATTTGCACAAGGCAACAACAACAGACACCAAAGCAATGCAAAACCCACCTTCCCCGCAGGCTACACAGATCTCTGCAGCTGCTACTGTGGCAGAAAGCAAGGAATCAGCATCTTAGACCTCCATGGGAAAAACCTGCCTGAGAATAGCCACGCCCCCTTCCCATTTTCTCATTCATGACGATCTCTGGCCAAAGCCCTCGGCCAATCGGAGGGCTGCCACGGTGGGAGTCACGGTCTCGCAACGCTCCTATTGGCTGGGCGTTTGATATTTTTGGGCTGTCTGTGTGCAACTTCGCATTCCAGAACTTTGTTTAAAGGAGATCTGAGAGTTGTAGTCCCAAAAAGTAACTTTTCCAAGCCATAGGTGGGTTTGATCCAGCCGCTGGAAATATATAGGTAAAGGTAAAGGCCGGTCCCCACCATCTCCAGCCGGGCCGGTGAGGGAGGAGGAAGACCAGCCGGGCGGGGAGAGGCCAGCCAGTCGCCCCGACGAGAGCCTTTTCCAAGCCCTGAAAACAACCAAGCGCCGAAGGAGAGGTCCAATTGGCAGAAGGGAAGAAGGCAAAGGAGTTAAACCAGGGGGTGAGACTCAGAGCCCCATACAAAGGATAAGTAGTTAAATATGCAGAAATGTGGATGACTTAATATAGTAACTCACATAAAGACTTTAAAATGACTTAATATAGCAACTGACATAGAGACTGTGCTTTAAAGTGTGATAATATGCATGATAATATGTTGTCTTAAATGTTTTTAAACTTTTAAAAACTGTGATAAAATGTATGAGGAGAGAAAAATGGCGCAGACACCGGCAACCACGCCATAAATCCTGCCAAGAGAACCCTATGGACCAAAACAAAAGGCAAAACAAAAGGGCAGGCTAGGTGATACAGGATGCTTAACACCTCAGAGGGGAGAAAGGGGAGGGACAGGAAGGAGGGAGGAGGAATGCAATGTTGTAAGGAGCAATACTGCATAGGGACATGGAATGTGAGATCAATGAACCAAGGTAAACTGGAAGTGGTAAAAAATGAGATGGAAAGAATAAGCATTGACATCTTGGGCATCAGTGAGCTAAAATGGACAGGGATGGGTGAATTCAGCTCTGGAAACCATCATATCTACTATTGTGGGCAAGAAAACCTTAGAAGGCATGGAGTAGCCATAATTGTCAATAAGAGAGTAAGAAAAGCAGTAATGGGATATAATCTCAAAAATGACAGAATGATGTCAGTCAGAATTCAAGGCAAACCTTTCAATATCACCGTAATCCAAGTCTATGCACCAACCACTAGTGCAGATGAAGCCACAGTGGACCAGTTCTATGAGGACCTAGAACACCTCATAGAACAGACACCAAGAAATGATGTCCAAATTATATTAGGAGACTGGAATGCCAAAGTAGGAAATCAAAAAGTGGAGGGAATAACAGGCAAGTTTGGTCTTGGAGTACAGAACGAAGCAGGGCAAAGATTGATAGAGTTCTGCCAAGAGAACGCACTGGTCATAGCAAACACTCTCTTCCAGCAACACAAGAGGCGACTTTACACATGGACATCACCAGATGGCCAACACCGAAACCAAATTGACTACATACTCTGCAGCCAAAGATGGAGAACCTCCATACAATCAGCAAAAACAAGACCTGGAGCAGACTGTGGATCAGATCACAACCTACTGATCGCAAAATTCAGGTTAAGACTAAAGAAAATAGGGAAAACAAGAAGACCAGACAGATATCACCTAGACAGCATCCCTAAAGAATACACGGTGGAGGTGATGAACAGATATAATGGCCTGGACGCAATAGACAGAGTGCCAGAAGAATTATGGACAGAGATAAAGGAAATCATGCAGGAAGCAGCAAAGAAAACCATACCAAAAGAAAAGAAGCGTAAGAAAGCAAAATGGTTGTCTGATGAGGCTCTTAAAATAGCAGAGGAAAGAAGGAAGGCAAAAGTCAAAAGAGAAAGGAAAAAATACAACCTTCTGAACACAGAATTTCAAAGAAAAGCAAGGAGAGATAAGGAAAACTACCTAAAAGAACAGTGCAAAGAAATGGAGGAAAACAACAAAAGAGGCAGGACTAGAGATCTCTTCAGAAAAATCGGGGAAATAAAGGGAACATTTAAAGCAAAAATGACCATGATAAGGGACAAAGACGGAAAAGAGCTAGCTGATGCAGAAGAGATAAAGAAAAGATGGAAAGAGTACACAGAGGAACTCTACAAAAAGGACCTCAACACTCCTGATAACCACAATGATGAAAAAACTGAACTCGAGCCAGACATCCTGGAGAGCGAAGTTATAAAGGCCCTAAAGAGCACTGCAAACAACAAAGCTAGTGGATATGATGGTATCCCAGTCGAATTTTTCAAAGCGCTAAAAGATGATGGCGTCAAATTACTGCACTCAATATGCCAGCAAATCTGGAAAACAAAACAGTGGCCACAGGATTGGAAAAGATCAGTATACGTCCCAATCCCAAAAAAGGGCAACGCCAAAGAATGCTCAAATTACCGAACAATTGCACTCATCCCACACGCCAGCAAGGTGATGCTCAAGATAATACAGGACAGACTTCAGCAACATGTGGAGAGAGAACTACCAGAGGTGCAGGCCGGTTTCAGAAGAGGCAGGGGGACTAGAGACCACATTGCCAACATACGTTGGATCATGGAGAAAACAAAGGAATACCAGAAACAAGTTTACTTTTGTTTCATTGATTACACTAAGGCATTTGACTGTGTGGACCACAACAAGATGTGGCAAGTAATTAAAGAGATGGGAATACCAGAGCACCTCATATGCCTCCTGAGAAATCTGTACATGAACCAAGAAGCAACAGTTAGGACAGAACATGGAATGACAGAGTGGTTTGGAATAGGAAAAGGAGTAAGACAAGGCTGCATTTTATCACCCTGCTTATTCAATCTATACACAGAGCACATAATGCGAAATGCAGGGATGGAGGAATCACAATATGGGATTAAAATTGCTGGGAGAAACATAAACAATCTGAGATATGCAGACGATACCACCCTAATGGCAGAAAGTGAGGAAGACCTAAAGAACCTCTTGATTGGGCTGAAGGAGGAGAGTGCAAAAGCTGGTTTGAGACTCAATATCAAGAAAACCAAGATAATGGCAACAGGCCCCATCAGTTCCTGGGAAATAGATGGGGAAGAAGTAGAAGCAGTGACAGATTTTACTTTCTTAGGATCAAAGATCACTGCAGATGGGGATTGCAGCCATGAAATAAAAAGGCGACTGATTCTTGGGAGACAAGCCATGAGAAACCTGGGGAACATAGTGAAAAGCAGAGACATCACATTGCAAACAAAAATTAGAATAGTCAAAGCAACGGTATTCCCAGTGGTAATGTACGGATGTGAGAGCTGGACAATTAGGAAAGCTGAACGCAGAAGAATAGATGCCTTTGAAATGTGGTGTTGGAGGAGAGTTTTGAGAGTACCCTGGACAGCGAGGAGAACAAATAGGTCAATCTTAGAAGAAATCAACACTGACTGCTCATTGGAAGGGCTAATAGTAAAGACGAGGCTAAAGGATTTTGGACATCAAATGAGAAGGGAGGATTCACTTGAGAAGGCCCTGATGTTGGGAAAGGTGGAGGGCAAAAGAAGAAGGGGGAGGCCAAAGATGAGATGGCTAGATGGTATAGTAGACACAATGGGCACAGAACTGGGAGTGCTGAGGGGGATGGTGGAGGACAGAGGTGCCTGGAGAACAATGGTCCATAGGGTCGCAAAGGGTCGGAACCGACTGTGCGACTGAACAACAACAAAAAGGTTTCCCTTGCTCGAAAGCCAGTCGTATCCGACTCTAGGGTTCAGTGCTCGTCTCTGTTTCATCTTGACTCTCCAAAATCCCATGCAAGGGTCCTTTTTGTTGACTTAAGTTCAGCATTCAACACAATCCTTCCGGACATCCTCATCGCTACCGGGCCATATTTTGTGAATGGGTTGTGAGTTTCCTAAGGGACAGGACCCCGGCCATATTTTGTGAACGGGTTATGAGTTTCCTAAGGGACAGGTCCCGGGCCATATTTTGTGAACGGGTTAGTTCAGCATTCAACACCATCCTTCCGGACATCCTAATTGCTACCGGGCCATATTTTGTGAATGGGTTGTGAGTTTCCTAATGGACAGGTCCCGGCCATATTTTGTGAAAGGGTTATGAGTTTCCTAAGGGACAGGTCCCGGACCGTATTTTGTGAACGGGTTATGAGTTTCCTAAGGGATAGGTCCCGGACCGTATTTTGTGAATGGGTTATGAGTTTCCTAATCGAAAGGTCCCGGGCCATGTTTTGTGAACGGATTGTGAGTTTCCTAATGGACAGTTCCCGGGCCATATTTTGTGAACGGGTTATGAGTTTCCTAAGGGACAGGACCCGGGCCATATTTTGTGAACGGGTTATGAGTTTCCTAAGGCACAGGTCCCGGGCCATATTTTGTGAACGGGTTATGAGTTTCCTAAGGGACAGGTCCAGGGCCATATTTTGTGAACGGGTTATGAGTTTCCTAAGGGACAGGACCCGGGCCATATTTTGTGAACGGGTTATGAGTTTCCTAAGGGACAGGTCCCGGGCCATATTTTGTGAACGGGTTATGAGTTTCATAAGTTTAGTGTAAGGGACCAAAGACAATGAAACAGCCGAAGGGTTGGCTTAACACAGGTTTATTGCATGATGATCCGGAGGAACATGTAGTAATGGCGGATGAGTAGCTCAATATATACAGCTGGCTATACATTTGAATGTGGCTAGTCGACAGACTATTGGTTGCTGCCTGCGTGACGTCGTAGGAGGTCACGCCCTTCTTGACCAGGTGAGGAGGTCGCGGGGAATCTTCCCGCGCTGCTGAACCAGGTGACTATGATCCATGGGAGCTGGACGCTCGCTACTGCCCTCTGGTGGTCACTAGCTCGCGTCCCCTTATTAGGTTTACATTGGTACAGCTGATGGTTATAATGTTGCACACAGAAAGGTTACATTGGTAACACATGGCAAGGTGCATTGTTAAAGGCACAGCTTTACAGAACACAACATCAAGGAACAGGTCCAGGGCCATATTTTGTGAACAGGTTATGAGTTTCCTAAGGGA
The DNA here is from genome assembly GCA_035047305.1 of Bradypodion pumilum. Classification (NCBI taxonomy): domain Eukaryota; kingdom Metazoa; phylum Chordata; class Lepidosauria; order Squamata; family Chamaeleonidae; genus Bradypodion; species Bradypodion pumilum. The sequence goes on along the minus strand of JAWDJD010000016.1, from coordinate 7,367,400 downwards.
CAGGACCCGGGCCATATTTTGTGAACGGCTTATGAGTTTCCTAAGGGACAGGTCCCGGGCCATATTTTGTAAACGGGTTGTGAGTTTCCTAAGGGACAGGTCCCGGGCCATATTTTGTGAACGGGTTGTGAGTTTCCTAACGGACAGGGACCGGACCATATTTTGTGAATGGGTTATGAGTTTCCTAAGGGACAGGTCCCGGACCATATTTTGTGAATGGGTTATGAGTTTCCTAAGGGACAGGTCCCGGACCATATTTTGTGAACGGGTTATGAGTTTCATAAGGGACAGGTCCCGGGCCATATTTTGTGAATGGGTTATGAGTTTCCTAAGGGACAGGTCCCGGGCCATATTTTGTGAACGGGTTATGAGTTTCCTAAGGGACAGGTCCAGGGCCATATTTTGTGAACGGGTTATGAGTTTCCTAAGGGACAGGTCCCGGGCCATATTTTGTGAACGGGTTATGAGTTTCCTACGGGACAGGTCCAGGGCCATATTTTGTGAACGGGTTATGAGTTTCCTAAGGGACAGGACCCGGGCCATATTTTGTGAACGGGTTATGAGTTTCCTAAGGGACAGGTCCCGGACCATATTTTGTGAACGGGTTATGAGTTTCCTAAGGGACAGGTCCCGGGCCATATTTTGTGAACGGGTTATGAGTTTCCTAAGGGACAGGACCCGGGCCATATTTTGTGAACGGGTTATGAGTTTCCTAAGGGACAGGTCCCGGGCCATATTTTGTGAACGGCTTATGAGTTTCCTAAGGGACAGGTCCCGGGCCATATTTTGTGAACGGGTTATGAGTTTCCTAAGGGACAGGTCCCGGGCCATATTTTGTGAACGGGTTATGAGTTTCCTAAGGGACAGGTCCCGGGCCATATATTGTGAACAGGTTATGAGTTTCCTAAGGGACAGGTCCCGGGCCATATTTTGTGAACGGGTTATGAGTTTCCTAAGGGACAGGTCCCGGGCCATATTTTGTGAACGGGTTATGAGTTTCCTAAGGGACAGGTCCCGGGCCATATTTTGTGAACGGGTTGTGAGTTTCCTAAGGGACAGGTCCCGGGCCATATTTTGTGAACGGGTTGTGAGTTTCCTAACGGACAGGGACCGGACCATATTTTGTGAATGGGTTATGAGTTTCCTAAGGGACAGGTCCCGGACCATATTTTGTGAATGGGTTATGAGTTTCCTAAGGGACAGGTCCCGGACCATATTTTGTGAACGGGTTATGAGTTTCATAAGGGACAGGTCCCGGGCCATATTTTGTGAATGGGTTATGAGTTTCCTAAGGGACAGGTCCCGGGCCATATTTTGTGAACGGGTTATGAGTTTCCTAAGGGACAGGTCCAGGGCCATATTTTGTGAACGGGTTATGAGTTTCCTAAGGGACAGGTCCCGGGCCATATTTTGTGAACGGGTTATGAGTTTCCTACGGGACAGGTCCAGGGCCATATTTTGTGAACGGGTTATGAGTTTCCTAAGGGACAGGACCCGGGCCATATTTTGTGAACGGGTTATGAGTTTCCTAAGGGACAGGTCCCGGACCATATTTTGTGAACGGGTTATGAGTTTCCTAAGGGACAGGTCCCGGGCCATATTTTGTGAACGGGTTATGAGTTTCCTAAGGGACAGGACCCGGGCCATATTTTGTGAACGGGTTATGAGTTTCCTAAGGGACAGGTCCCGGGCCATATTTTGTGAACGGCTTATGAGTTTCCTAAGGGACAGGTCCCGGGCCATATTTTGTGAACGGGTTATGAGTTTCCTAAGGGACAGGTCCCGGGCCATATTTTGTGAACGGGTTATGAGTTTCCTAAGGGACAGGTCCCGGGCCATATATTGTGAACAGGTTATGAGTTTCCTAAGGGACAGGTCCCGGGCCATATTTTGTGAACGGGTTATGAGTTTCCTAAGGGACAGGTCCCGGGCCATATTTTGTGAACGGGTTATGAGTTTCCTAAGGGACAGGTCCCGGGCCATATTTTGTGAACGGGTTGTGAGTTTCCTAAGGGACAGGTCCCGGGCCATATTTTGTGAACGGGTTGTGAGTTTCCTAAGGGACAGGGACCGGACCATATTTTGTGAATGGGTTATGAGTTTCCTAAGGGACAGGTCCCGGACCATATTTTGTGAATGGGTTATGAGTTTCCTAAGGGACAGGTCCCGGACCATATTTTGTGAACGGGTTATGAGTTTCATAAGGGACAGGTCCTGGACCATATTTTGTGAACGGGTTATGAGTTTCCTAAGGGACAGGTGCCGGGCCATATTTTGTGAACGGGTTATGAGTTTCCTAAGGGACAGGTCCCGGGCCATATTTTGTGAACGGGTTATGAGTTTCCTAAGGGACAGGTCCCGGGCCATATTTTGTGAACGGGTTATGAGTTTCCTAAGGGACAGGTCCCGGGCCATATTTTGTGAACGGGTTATGAGTTTCCTAAGGGACAGGTCCCGGGCCATATTTTGTGAACGGGTTATGAGTTTCCTAAGGGACAGGTCCCGGGCCATATTTTGTGAACGGGTTATGAGTTTCCTAAGGGACAGGTCCCGGGCCATATTTTGTGAACGGGTTATGAGTTTCCTAACGGACAGGTACCGGACCTTATTTTGTGAACGGGTTATGAGTTTCCTAACGGACAGGTACCGGACCATATTTTGTGAATGGGTTGTGAGTTTCCTAACGGACAGGTACCGGACCATATTTTGTGAATGGGTTGTGAGTTTCCTAACGGACAGGTACCGGGCCATATTTTGTGAACGGGTTATGAGTTTCCTAACGGACAGGTACCGGGCCATATTTTGTGAACAGGTTATGAGTTTCCTAACGGACAGGTACCGGGCCATATTTTGTGAACGGGTTATGAGTTTCCTAACGGACAGGTCCCGGACCATATTTTGTGAACGGGTTATGAGTTTCCTAACGGACAGGTCCCGGACCATATTTTGTGAATGGGTTGTGAGTTTCCTAACGGACAGGTACCGGACCTTATTTTGTGAATGGGTTGTGAGTTTCCTAAGGGACAGGTCCCGGACAGTATTTTGTGAATGGGTTATGAGTTTCCTAATCGAAAGGTCCCGGGCCATATATTGTGAACTGGTTGTGAGTTTCCTAAGGGACAGGTCCCGGGCGATATTTTGTGAACGGGTTATGAGTTTCCTAAGGGACAGGTCCCGGACCATATTTTGTGAACGGGTTATGAGTTTCCTAAGGGACATGTCCCGGGCCATATTTTGTGAATGGCTTATGAGTTTCCTAAGGGACAGGTCCCGGGCCATATTTTGTGAACGGGTTATGAGTTTCCTAAGGGACAGGTCCCGGGCGATATTTTGTGAACGGGTTATGAGTTTCCTAAGGGACAGGTCCCGGACCATATTTTGTGAACGGGTTATGAGTTTCCTAAGGGACATGTCCCGGGCCATATTTTGTGAATGGCTTATGAGTTTCCTAAGGGACAGGTCCCGGGCCATATTTTGTGAACGGGTTATGAGTTTCCTAAGGGACAGGTCCCGGGCCATATTTTGTGAACGGGTTATGAGTTTCCTAAGGGACAGGTCCCGGGCCATATTTTGTGAACGGGTTATGAGTTTCCTAAGGGACAGGACCCGGGCCATATTTTGTGAACGGGTTATGAGTTTCCTAAGGGACAGGTCCCGGGCCATATTTTGTGAACGGGTTATGAGTTTCCTAAGGGACAGGTCCCGGGCCATATTTTGTGAACGGGTTATGAGTTTCCTAAGGGACAGGTCCCGGGCCATATTTTGTGAACGGGTTATGAGTGTCCTAAGGGACAGGTCCCGGGCCATATTTTGTGAACGGGTTATGAGTTTCCTAAGGGACAGGTCCCGGGCCATATTTTGTGAATGGGTTATGAGTTTCCTAAGGGACAGGTCCCGGGCCATATTTTGTGAACGGGTTATGAGTTTCCTAAGGGACAGGTCCCGGGCCATATCTTGTGAACGGGTTATGAGTTTCCTAAGGGACAGGTCCCGGGCCATATTTTGTGAACGGGTTATGAGTTTCCTAAGGGACAGGTCCCGGGCCATATTTTGTGAACGGGTTACGAGTTTCCTAAGGGACAGGTCCCGGGCCATATTTTGTGAACGGCTTACGAGTTTCCTAAGGGACAGGTCCCGGGCCATATTTTGTGAACGGCTTACGAGTTTCCTAAGGGACAGGTCCCGGGCCATATTTTGTGAACGGCTTACGAGTTTCCTAAGGGACAGGTCCCGGGCCATATTTTGTGAATGGGTTGTGAGTTTCCTAAGGGACAGGTCCCGGGCCATATTTTGTAAATGGGTTGTGAGTTTCCTAACGGACAGGGACCGGACCATATTTTGTGAATGGGTTATGAGTTTCCTAAGGGACAGGTCCCGGACCATATTTTGTGAACGGGTTATGAGTTTCCTAAGGGACAGGTCCCGGACCATATTTTGTGAACGGGTTATGGGTTTCATAAGGGACAGGTCCCGGACCATATTTTGGGAACGGGTTATGAGTTTCCTAAGGGACAGGTCCCGGGCCATATTTTGTGAACGGGTTATGAGTTTCCTAAGGGACAGGTCCCGGGCCATATTTTGTGAACAGGTTATGAGTTTCCTAACGGACAGGTCCCGGGCCATATTTTGTGAACGGGTTATGAGTTTCCTAACGGACAGGTACCGGACCATATTTTGTGAACGGGTTATGAGTTTCCTAACGGACAGGTACCGGACCATATTTTGTGAATAGGTTGTGAGTTTCCTAACGGACAGGTACCGGACCATATTTTGTGAATGGGTTATGAGTTTCCTAACGGACAGGTCCCGGGTCATATTTTGTGAATGGGTTATGAGTTTCCTAAGGGACAGGTCCCGGACAGTATTTTGTGAATGGGTTATGAGTTTCCTAATTGAAAGGTCCCGGGCCATATTTTGTGAACGGGTTATGAGTTTCCTAAGGGACAGGTCCGGGCCATATTTTGTGAACGGGTTATGAGTTTCCTAAGGGACAGGTCCCGGGCCATATTTAGTGAACGGGTTATGAGTTTCCTAAGGGACAGGTCCCGGGACATATTTTGTGAACGGGTTATGAGTTTCCTAAGGGACAGGTCCCGGACAGTATTTTGTGAATGGGTTATGAGTTTCCTAATCGAAAGGTCCCGGGCCATATTTTGTGAACGGGTTGTGAGTTTCCTAATGGACAGGTCCCGGGCCATATTTTGTGAACGGGTTATGGGTTTCCTAAGGGACAGGTCCCGGGCCATATTTTGTGAACGGGTTATGGGTTTCCTAAGGGACAGGTCCCGGGCCATATTTTGTGAATGGGTTGTGAGTTTCCTAACGGACAGGTCCCGGGCCATATTTTGTGAACGGGTTATGAGTTTCCTAAGGGACAGGTCCCGGGCCATATTTTGTGAACGGGTTATGAGTTTCCTAAGGGACAGGTCCCGGGCCATATTTTGTGAACGGGTTATGAGTTTCCTAAGGGACAGGTCCCGGGCCATATTTTGTGAACGGGTTATGAGTTTCCTAAGGGACAGGTCCCGGGCCATATTTTGTGAACGGGTTATGAGTTTCCTAATGGACAGGTACCGGACCATATTTTGTGAATGGGTTGTGAGTTTCCTAATGGACAGGTACCGGGCCATATTTTGTGAATGGGTTATGAGTTTCCTAACGGACAGGTCCCGGGTCATATTTTGTGAATGGGTTATGAGTTTCCTAAGGGACAGGTCCCGGAAAGTATTTTGTGAATGGGTTATGAGTTTCCTAATCGAAAGGTCCCGGGCCATATTTTGTGATCGGGTTAAGAGTTTCCTAAGGGACAGGTCCCGGGCCATATTTTGTGAACGGGTTATGAGTTTCCTAAGGGACAGGTCCCGGGCCATATTTTGTGAACGGCTTACGAGTTTCCTAAGGGACAGGTCCCGGGCCATATTTTGTGAACGGCTTACGAGTTTCCTAAGGGACAGGTCCCGGGCCATATTTTGTGAACGGCTTACGAGTTTCCTAAGGGACAGGTCCCGGGCCATATTTTGTGAACGGCTTACGAGTTTCCTAAGGGACAGGTCCCGGGCCATATTTTGTGAACGGGTTATAAGTTTCCTAAGGGACAGGTCCCTGGCCATATTTTGTGAACGGGTTATGAGTTTCCTAAGGGACAGGTCCCTGGCCATATTTTGTGAACGGGTTAAGAGTTTCCTAAGGGACAGGTCCCTGGCCATATTTTGTGAAGGGTTATGAGTGTCGTAAGGGACAGGTCCTGGGCCATATTTTGTGAAGGGTTATGAGTGTCGTAAGGGACAGGTCCTGGGCCATATTTTGTGAACGGGTTATGAGTGTCGTAAGGGACAGGTCCCGGGCCATATTTTGTGAACGGGTTATGAGTTTCCTAAGGGACAGGTCCCGGGCCATATTTTGTGAACGGGTTATGAGTTTCCTAAGGGACAGGTCCCGGGCCATATTTTGTGAGTGAGTTATGAGTTTCCTAAGGGACAGGTCCCGGGCCATATTTTGTGAACGGGTTATGAGTTTCCTAAGGGACAGGTCCCGGGCCATATTTTGTGAACGGGTTATGAGTTTCCTAAGGGACAGGTCCCGGGCCATATTTTGTGAACGGGTTATGAGTTTCCTAAGGGACAGGTCCCGGGCCATATTTTGTGAACGGGTTATGAGTTTCCTAAGGGACAGGTCCCGGACAGTATTTTGTGAATGGGTTATGAGTTTCCTAATCGAAAGGTCCCGGGCCGTATTTTGTGAACGGGTTATGAGTTTCCTAATGGACAGGTCCCGGGCCATATTTTGTGAACGGGTTATGGGTTTCCTAAGGGACAGGTCCCGGGCCATATTTTGTGAACGGGTTATGGGTTTCCTAAGGGACAGGTCCCGGGCCATATTTTGTGAACGGGTTATGGGTTTCCTAAGGGACAGGTCCCGGGCCATATTTTGTGAACGGGTTGTGAGTTTCCTAAGGGACAGGTCCCGGGCCATATTTTGTGAACGGGTTGTGAGTTTCCTAACGGACAGGTCCCGGACCATATTTTGTCAACCGGTTGTGAGTTTCCTAACGGACAGGTACCTGGCCATATTTTGTGAACGGGTTATGAGTTTCCTAAGGGACAGGTCCCGGACCATATTTTGTGAACGGGTTATGAGTTTCCTAAGGGACAGGTCCCGGACCATATTTTGTGAACGGGTTATGAGTTTCCTAAGGGACAGGTCCCGGGCCATATTTTGTGAACGGGTTATGAGTTTCCTAAGGGACAGGTCCCGGGCCATATTTTGTGAACGCGTTATGAGTTTCCTAAGGGACTGGTCCCGGGCCATATTTTGTGAACGGGTTATGAGTTTCCTAAGGGACTGGTCCCGGGCCATATTTTGTGAACGGGTTATGAGTTTCCTAAGGGACAGGTCCCGGGCCATATTTTGTGAACGGGTTATGAGTTTCCTAAGGGACAGGTCCCGGGCCATATTTTGTGTACGGGTTATGAGTTTCCTAAGGGACAGGTCCCGGGCCATATTTTCTGTACGGGTTATGAGTTTCCTAAGGGACAGGTCCCGGGCCATATTTTGTGAACGGGTTATGAGTTTCCTAAGGGACAGGTCCCGGGCCATATTTTGTGAACGGGTTATGAGTTTCCTAAGGGACAGGTCCCGGGCCATATTTTGTGAACGGCTTACGAGTTTCCTAAGGGACAGGTCCCGGGCCATATTTTATGAACGGCTTACGAGTTTCCTAAGGGATAGGTCCCGGGCCATATTTTGTGAACGGGTTGTGAGTTTCCTAAGGGACGGTTCCCGGGCCATATTTTGTGAACGGGTTATGAGTTTCCTAAGGGACGGGTCCCGGGCCATATTTTGTGAACGGGTTATGAGTTTCCTAAGGGACAGGTCCCGGGCCATATTTTGTGAACGGGTTATGAGTTTCCTAAGGGACAGGTCCCGGACCATATTTTGTGAACGGGTTATGAGTTTCCTAAGGGACAGGGCCCGGGCCATATTTTGTGAACGGGTTATGAGTTTCCTAAGGGACAGGGCCCGGGCCATATTTTGTGAACGGGTTATGAGTTTCCTAAGGGACAGGTCCCGGGCCATATTTTGTGAACGGGTTATGAGTTTCCTAAGGGACAGGTCCCGGGCCATATTTTGTGAACGGGTTATGAGTTTCCTAAGGGAAGGGTCCCGGGCCATATTTTGTGAACGGGTTATGAGTTTCCTAAGGGAAGGGTCCCGGGCCATATTTTGTGAACGGCTTACGAGTTTCCTAAGGGACAGGTCCCGGGCCATATTTTGTGAACGGGTTATGAGTTTCCTAAGGGACAGGTCCCGGGCCATATTTTGTGAACGGGTTATGAGTTTCCTAAGGGACAGGTCCCTGGCCATATTTTGTGAATGGGTTATGAGTTTCCTAAGGGACAGGTCCCGGGCCATATTTTGTGAACGGGTTATGAGTTTCCTAAGGGACAGGTCCCGGGCCATATTTTGTGAACGGGTTATGAGTTTCCTAAGGGACAGGTCCCGGGCCATATTTTGTGAACGGGTTATGAGTTTCCTAAGGGACAGGTCCTGGACCATATTTTGTGAACGGCTTATGAGTTTCCTAAGGGACAGGGCCCGGGCCATATTTTGTGAATGGGTTATGAGTTTCCTAAGGGACAGGGCCCGGGCCATATTTTGTGAACGGGTTATGAGTTTCCTAAGGGACAGGGCCCGGGCCATATTTTGTGAACGGGTTATGAGTTTCCTAAGGGACTGGTCCCGGGCCATATTTTGTGAACGGGTTATGAGTTTCCTAAGGGACAGGTCCCGGGCCATATTTTGTGAACGGGTTATGAGTTTCCTAAGGGACAGGTCCCGGGCCATATTTTGTGAACGGGTTATGAGTTTCCTAAGGGACAGGTCCCGGGCCATATTTTGTGAACGGGTTATGAGTTTCCTAAGGGACAGGTCCCGGGCCATATTTTGTGAACGGGTTATGAGTTTCCTAAGGGACAGGTCCCGGGCCAAATTTTGTGAACGGGTTATGAGTTTCCTAAGGGACAGGTCCCGGGCCATATTTTGTGAACGGGTTATGAGTTTCCTAAGGGACAGGTCCCGGGCCATATTTTGTGAACGGGTTATGAGTTTCCTAAGGGACAGGTCCCGGGCCATATTTTGTGAACGGCTTACGAGTTTCCTAAGGGACAGGTCCCGGGCCATATTTTGTGAACGGCTTACGAGTTTCCTAAGGGACAGGTCCCGGGCCATATTTTGTGAACGGCTTACGAGTTTCCTAAGGGATAGGTCCCGGGCCATATTTTGTGAATGGCTTACGAGTTTCCTAAGGGACAGGTCCCGGGCCATATTTTGTGAACGGGTTATGAGTTTCCTAAGGGAAGGGTCCCGGGCCATATTTTGTGAACGGCTTACGAGTTTCCTAAGGGACAGGTCCCGGGCCATATTTTGTGAACGGCTTACGAGTTTCCTAAGGGACAGGTCCCGGGCCATATTTTGTGAACGGCTTACGAGTTTCCTAAGGGACAGGTCCCGGGCCATATTTTGTGAACGGGTTATGAGTTTCCTAAGGGACAGGTCCCGGACCATATTTTGTGAACGGGTTATGAGTTTCCTAAGGGACAGGTCCCGGACCATATTTTGTGAACGGGTTATGAGTTTGCTAAGGGACAGGTCCCGGGCCATATTTTGTGAACGGGTTATGAGTTTGCTAAGGGACAGGTCCCGGGCCATATTTTGTGAACGGGTTATGAGTTTCCTAAGGGACAGGTCGTGCACCATATTTTGTGAACGGGTTATGAGTTTCCTAAGGGACAGGTCCTGGGCCATATTTTGTGAACGGGTTATGAGTTTCCTAAGGGACAGGGCCCGGGCCATATTTTGTGAACGGGTTATGAGTTTCCTAAGGGACAGGGCCCGGGCCATATTTTGTGAACGGGTTATGAGTTTCCTAAGGGACAGGGCCCGGGCCATATTTTGTGAACGGGTTATGAGTTTCCTAAGGAACTGGTCCCGGGCCATATTTTGTGAACGGGTTATGAGTTTCCTAAGGGACTGGTCCCGGGCCATATTTTGTGTACGGGTTATGAGTTTCCTAAGGGACAGGTCCCGGGCCATATTTTGTGTACGGGTTATGAGTTTCCTAAGGGACAGGTCCCGGGCCATATTTTGTGTACTGGTTATGAGTTTCCTAAGGGACAGGTCCCGGGCCATATTTTGTGAACGGGTTATGAGTTTCCTAAGGGACAGGTCCCGGGCCATATTTTGTGAACGGGTTATGAGTTTCCTAAGGGACAGGTCCCGGGCCATATTTTGTGAACGGGTTACGAGTTTCCTAAGGGACAGGTCCCGGGCCATATTTTGTGAACGGGTTACGAGTTTCCTAAGGGATAGGTCCCGGGCCATATTTTGTGAACGGGTTACGAGTTTCCTAAGGGATAGGTCCCGGGCCATATTTTGTGAACGGGTTGTGAGTTTCCTAAGGGACAGGTCCCGGGCCATATTTTGTGAACGGGTTATGAGTTTCCTAAGGGACAGGTCCCGGGCCATATTTTGTGAACGGGTTATGAGTTTCCTAAGGGACAGGTCCCGGGCCATATTTTGTGAACGGGTTATGAGTTTCCTAAGGGACAGGTCCCGGGCCATATTTTGTGAACGGGTTATGAGTTTCCTAAGGGACAGGTCCCGGGCCATATTTTGTGAACGGCTTACGAGTTTCCTAAGGGACAGGTCCCGGGCCATATTTTGTGAACGGCTTACGAGTTTCCTAAGGGACAGGTCCCGGGCCATATTTTGTGAACGGCTTACGAGTTTCCTAAGGGACAGGTCCCGGGCCATATTTTGTGAACGGGTTACGAGTTTCCTAAGGGACAGGTCCCGGACCATATTTTGTGAACGGGTTATGAGTTTCCTAAGGGACAGGTCCCGGACCATATTTTGTGAACGGGTTATGAGTTTCCTAAGGGACAGGTCCCGGGCCATATTTTGTGAACGGGTTATGAGTTTCCTAAGGGACAGGTCCCGGGCCATATTTTGTGAACGGGTTATGAGTTTCCTAAGGGACAGGTCCCGGGCCATATTTTGTGAACGGGTTATGAGTTTCCTAAGGGACAGGTCCCGGGCCAAATTTTGTGAACGGGTTATGAGTTTCCTAAGGGACAGGTCCCGGGCCATATTTTGTGAACGGGTTATGAGTTTCCTAAGGGACAGGTCCCGGGCCATATTTTGTGAACGGGTTGTGAGTTTCCTAAGGGACAGGTCCCGGGCCATATTTTGTGAACGGGTTGTGAGTTTCCTAAGGGACAGGTCCCGGGCCATATTTTGTGAACGGGTTATGGGTTTCCTAAGGGACAGGTCCCGGGCCATATTTTGTGAACGGGTTATGGGTTTCCTTAGGGACAGGTCCCGGGCCATATTTTGTGAACGGGTTATGGGTTTCCTAAGGGACAGGTCCCGGGCCATATTTTGTGAACGGGTTATGGGTTTCCTAACGGACCGGTCCCGGGCCATATTTTGTGAACCGGTTGTGAGTTTCCTAACGGACCGGTACCGGACCATATTTTGTGAACCGGTTGTGAGTTTCCTAACGGACTGGTACCGGACCATATTTTGTGAACGGGTTCTGAGTTTCCTAAGGGACAGGTCCCTGGCCATATTTTGTGAACGGGTTATGAGTTTCCTAAGGGACAGGTCCCGGGCCACATTTTGTGAACGGGTTATGAGTTTCCTAAGGGACAGGTCCTGGACCATATTTTGTGAACGGGTTATGAGTTTCCTAAGGGACAGGTCCCGGGCCATATTTTGTGAACGGGTTATGAGTTTCCTAAGGGACAGGTCCCGGGCCATATTTTGTGAACGGGTTATGAGTTTCCTAAGGGACAGGTCCCGGGCCATATTTTGTGAATGGGTTATGAGTTTCCTAAAGGGACAGGTCCCGGGCCATATTTTGTGAATGGGTTATGAGTTTCCTAAAGGGACAGGTCCCAGGCCATATTTTGTGAACGGGTTATGAGTTTCCTAAAGGGACAGGTCCCAGGCCATATTTTGTGAACGGGTTATGAGTTTCCTAAGGGACAGGTCCCGGGCCATATTTTGTGAACGGGTTATGAGTTTCCTAAGGGACAGGTCCCGGGCCATATTTTGTGAACGGGTTATGAGTTTCCTAAGGGACAGGTCCCGGGCCATATTTTCTCAACGGGTTATGAGTTTCCTAAGGGACAGGTCCCGGGCCATATTTTGTCAACGGGTTATGAGTTTGCTAAGGGACAGGTCCCGGGCCATATTTTGTCAACGGGTTATGAGTTTGCTAAGGGACAGGTCCCGGGCCATATTTTGTCAACGGGTTATGAGTTTGCTAACGGACAGGTCCCGGGCCATATTTTGTCAACGGGTTATGAGTTTGCTAACGGACAGGTCCCGGGCCATATTTTGTCAACGGGTTATGAGTTTCCTAACGGACAGGTACCGGACCATATTTTGTGAATGGGTTGTGAGTTTCCTAACGGACAGGTCCCGGGTCATATTTTGTGAATGGGTTATGAGTTTCCTAAGGGACAGGTCCCGGGTCATATTTTGTGAATGGGTTATGAGTTTCCTAATCGAAAGGTCCCGGACAGTATTTTGTGAACGGGTTATGAGTTTCCTAATCGAAAGGTCCCGGGCCATATTTTGTGAACGGGTTATGATTTTCCTAAGGGACAGGTCCCGGGCCATATTTTGTGAACGGGTTATGAGTTTCCTAAGGGACAGGTCCCGGGCCATGTTTTGTGAACGGGTTACGAGTTTCCTAAGGGACGGGTCCCGGGCCATGTTTTGTGAACGGCTTACGAGTTTCCTAAGGGACGGGTCCCGGGCCATATTTTGTGAACGGCTTACGAGTTTCCTAAGGGACGGGTCCCGGGCCATATTTTGTGAACGGGTTGTGAGTTTCCTAAGGGACGGGTTCCGGGCCATATTTTGTGAACGGGTTGTGAGTTTCCTAAGGGACGGGTTCCGGGCCATATTTTGTGAACGGGTTGTGAGTTTCCTAAGGGACGGGTTCCGGGCCATATTTTGTGAACGGGTTGTGAGTTTCCTAAGGGAAGGGTCCCGGGCCATATTTTGTGAACGGGTTATGAGTTTCCTAAGGGAAGGGTCCCGGGCCATATTTTGTGAACGGCTTACGAGTTTCCTAAGGGAAGGGTCCCGGGCCATATTTTGTGAACGGCTTACGAGTTTCCTAAGGGACAGGTCCCGGGCCATATTTTGTGAACGGCTTACGAGTTTCCTAAGGGACAGGTCCCGGGCCATATTTTGTGAACGGGTTATGAGTTTCCTAAGGGACAGGTCCCGGGCCATATTTTGTGAACGGGTTATGAGTTTCCTAAGGGACAGGTCCCTGGCCATATTTTGTGAACGGGTTATGAGTTTCCTAAGGGACAGGGCCCGGGCCATATTTTGTGAACGGGTTATGAGTTTCCTAAGGGACAGGGCCCGGGCCATATTTTGTGAACGGGTTATGAGTTTCCTAAGGGACAGGGCCCGGGCCATATTTTGTGAACGGGTTATGAGTTTCCTAAGGGACAGGGCCCGGGCCATATTTTGTGAACGGGTTATGAGTTTCCTAAGGGACTGGTCCCGGGCCATATTTTGTGAACGGGTTATGAGTTTCCTAAGGGACTGGTCCCGGGCCATATTTTGTGAACGGGTTATGAGTTTCCTAAGGGACTGGTCCCGGGCCATATTTTGTGAACGGGTTATGAGTTTCCTAAGGGACAGGTCCCGGGCCATATTTTGTGTACGGGTTATGAGTTTCCTAAGGGACAGGTCCCGGGCCATATTTTGTGAACGGGTTATGAGTTTCCTAAGGGACAGGTCCCGGGCCATATTTTGTGAACGGGTTATGAGTTTCCTAAGGGACAGGTCCCGGGCCATATTTTGTGAACGGGTTATGAGTTTCCTAAGGGACAGGTCCCGGGCCATATTTTGTGAACGGCTTACGAGTTTCCTAAGGGACAGGTCCCGGGCCATATTTTGTGAATGGCTTACGAGTTTCCTAAGGGACAGGTCCCGGGCCATATTTTGTGAACGGGTTGTGAGTTTCCTAAGGGACAGGTCCCGGGCCATATTTTGTGAACGGGTTGAGAGTTTCCTAAGGGACAGGTCCCGGGCCATATTTTGTGAACGGGTTGTGAGTTTCCTAAGGGACAGGTCCCGGGCCATATTTTGTGAACGGGTTATGAGTTTCCTAAGGGACAGGTCCCGGGCCATATTTTGTGAACGGGTTACGAGTTTCCTAAGGGACAGGTCCCGGGCCATATTTTGTGAACGGGTTACGAGTTTCCTAAGGGACAGGTCCCGGGCCATATTTTGTGAACGGGTTACGAGTTTCCTAAGGGACAGGGCCCGGGCCATATTTTGTGAACGGGTTACGAGTTTCCTAAGGGACAGGGCCCGGGCCATATTTTGTGAACGGGTTACGAGTTTCCTAAGGGACAGGGCCCGGGCCATATTTTGTGAACGGGTTACGAGTTTCCTAAGGGACTGGTCCCGGGCCATATTTTGTGAACGGGTTATGAGTTTCCTAAGGGACTGGTCCCGGGCCATATTTTGTGAACGGGTTATGAGTTTCCTAAGGGACTGGTCCCGGGCCATATTTTGTGAACGGGTTATGAGTTTCCTAAGGGACTGGTCCCGGGCCATATTTTGTGTACGGGTTATGAGTTTCCTAAGGGACAGGTCCCGGGCCATATTTTGTGAATGGGTTATGAGTTTCCTAAGGGACAGGTCCCGGGCCATATTTTGTGAACGGGTTATGAGTTTCCTAAGGGACAGGGCCCGGGCCATATTTTGTGAACGGGTTATGAGTTTCCTAAGGGACAGGGCCCGGGCCATATTTTGTGAACGGGTTATGAGTTTCCTAAGGGACTGGTCCCGGGCCATATTTTGTGAACGGGTTATGAGTTTCCTAAGGGACTGGTCCCGGGCCATATTTTGTGTACGGGTTATGAGTTTCCTAAGGGACTGGTCCCGGGCCATATTTTGTGTACGGGTTATGAGTTTCCTAAGGGACTGGTCCCGGGCCATATTTTGTGTACGGGTTATGAGTTTCCTAAGGGACAGGTCCCGGGCCATATTTTGTGAACGGGTTATGAGTTTCCTAAGGGACAGGTCCCGGGCCATATTTTGTGAACGGGTTATGAGTTTCCTAAGGGACAGGTCCCGGGCCATATTTTGTGAACGGGTTATGAGTTTCCTAAGGGACAGGGCCCGGGCCATATTTTGTGAACGGGTTATGAGTTTCCTAAGGGACAGGGCCCGGGCCATATTTTGTGAACGGGTTATGAGTTTCCTAAGGGACTGGTCCCGGGCCATATTTTGTGAACGGGTTATGAGTTTCCTAAGGGACTGGTCCCGGGCCATATTTTGTGAACGGGTTATGAGTTTCCTAAGGGACTGGTCCCGGGCCATATTTTGTGAACGGGTTATGAGTTTCCTAAGGGACTGGTCCCGGGCCATATTTTGTGTACGGGTTATGAGTTTCCTAAGGGACAGGTCCCGGGCCATATTTTGTGTACGGGTTACGAGTTTCCTAAGGGACAGGTCCCGGGCCATATTTTGTGAACGGGTTACGAGTTTCCTAAGGGACAGGTCCCGGGCCATATTTTGTGAACGGGTTACGAGTTTCCTAAGGGACAGGTCCCGGGCCATATTTTGTGAATGGCTTACGAGTTTCCTAAGGGACAGGTCCCGGGCCATATTTTGTGAATGGCTTACGAGTTTCCTAAGGGACAGGTCCCGGGCCATATTTTGTGAACGGGTTGTGAGTTTCCTAAGGGACAGGTCCCGGGCCATATTTTGTGAACGGGTTATGAGTTTCCTAAGGGACAGGTCCCGGGCCATATTTTGTGAACGGCTTACGAGTTTCCTAAGGGACAGGTCCCGGGCCATATTTTGTGAACGGCTTACGAGTTTCCTAAGGGACAGGTCCCGGGCCATATTTTGTGAACGGCTTACGAGTTTCCTAAGGGACAGGTCCCGGGCCATATTTTGTGAACGGCTTACGAGTTTCCTAAGGGACAGGTCCCGGGCCATATTTTGTGAACGGCTTACGAGTTTCCTAAGGGACAGGTCCCGGGCCATATTTTGTGAACGGGTTACGAGTTTCCTAAGGGACAGGTCCCCGGCCATATTTTGTGAACGGGTTATGAGTTTCCTAAGGGACAGGTCCCTGGCCATATTTTGTGAACGGGTTATGAGTTTCCTAAGGGACTGGTCCCTGGCCATATTTTGTGAACGGGTTATGAGTTTCCTAAGGGACTGGTCCCGGGCCATATTTTGTGAACGGGTTATGAGTTTCCTAAGGGACTGGTCCCGGGCCATATTTTGTGTACGGGTTATGAGTTTCCTAAGGGACTGGTCCCGGGCCATATTTTGTGTACGGGTTATGAGTTTCCTAAGGGACAGGTCCCGGGCCATATTTTGTGAACCGGTTGTGAGTTTCCTAACGGACCGGTACCGGGCCATATTTTGTGAACCGGTTGTGAGTTTCCTAACGGACTGGTACCGGACCATATTTTGTGAACGGGTTATGAGTTTCCTAAGGGACAGGTCCCGGGCCATATTTTGTGAACGGGTTATGAGTTTCCTAAGGGACAGGTCCCGGGCCATATTTTGTGAACGGGTTATGAGTTTCCTAAGGGACAGGTCCCTGGCCATATTTTGTGAACGGGTTATGAGTTTCCTAAGGGACAGGTCCCTGGCCATATTTTGTGAACGGGTTATGAGTTTCCTAAGGGACAGGTCCCGGGCCATATTTTGTGAATGGGTTATGAGTTTCCTAAGGGACAGGTCCCGGGCCATATTTTGTGAATGGGTTATGAGTTTCCTAAGGGACAGGTCCCGGGCCATATTTTGTGAACGGGTTACGAGTTTCCTAAGGGACAGGTCCCGGGCCATATTTTGTGAACGGGTTACGAGTTTCCTAAGGGACAGGTCCCGGGCCATATTTTGTGAACGGGTTACGAGTTTCCTAAGGGACAGGTCCCGGGCCATATTTTGTGAACGGGTTACGAGTTTCCTAAGGGACAGGTCCCGGGCCATATTTTGTCAACGGGTTATGAGTTTCCTAAGGGACAGGTCCCGGGCCATATTTTGTCAACGGGTTATGAGTTTCCTAAGGGACAGGTCCCGGGCCATATTTTGTCAACGCGTTGTGAGTTTCGTAAGGGACAGGTCCCGGGCCATATTTTGTCAACGGGTTGTGAGTTTCGTAAGGGACAGGTCCCGGGCCATATTTTGTCAACGGGTTGTGAGTTTCCTAACGGACAGGTCCCGGGCCATATTTTGTCAACGGGTTGTGAGTTTCCTAACGGACAGGTCCCGGGCCATATTTTGTCAACGGGTTGTGAGTTTCCTAACGGACAGGTCCCGGGCCATATTTTGTGAATGGGTTGTGAGTTTCCTAACGGACAGGTCCCGGGTCATATTTTGTGAATGGGTTGTGAGTTTCCTAACGGACAGGTCCCGGGCCATATTTTGTGAACGGGTTATGAGTTTCCTAATCGAAAGGTCCCGGGCCATATTTTGTGAACGGGTTATGAGTTTCCTAAGGGACAGGTCCCGGACAGTATTTTGTGAACGGGTTATGAGTTTCCTAAGGGACAGGTCCCGGACAGTATTTTGTGAACGGGTTATGAGTTTCCTAAGGGACAGGTCCCGGACAGTATTTTGTGAACGGGTTATGAGTTTCCTAAGGGACAGGTCCCGGACAGTATTTTGTGAATGGGTTATGAGTTTCCTAAGGGACAGGTCCCGGACAGTATTTTGTGAATGGGTTATGAGTTTCCTAATCGAAAGGACCCAGCCCATATTTTGTGAACGGGTTGTGAGTTTCCTAAGGGACAGGTCCCGGGCCATATTTTGTGAACGGGTTATGGGTTTCCTAAGGTACAGGTCCCGGGCCATATTTTGTGAACGGGTTATGGGTTTCCTAAGGTACAGGTCCCGGGCCATATTTTGTGAACGGGTTGTGAGTTTCCTAAGGGACAGGTCCCGGGCCATATTTTGTGAATGGGTTGTGAGTTTCCTAAGGGACAGGTCCCGGGCCATATTTTGTGAATGGGTTGTGAGTTTCCTAACGGACAGGTACCGGCCAGTATTTTGTGAATGGGTTGTGAGTTTCCTAACGGACAGGTACTGGACAGTATTTTGTGAATGGGTTATGAGTTTCCTAAGGGACAGTTCCCGGACAGTATTTTGTGAACGGGTTATGAGTTTCCTAATCGAAAGGTCCCGGACAGTATTTTGTGAATGGGTTATGAGTTTCCTAATCGAAAGGTCCCGGACAGTATTTTGTGAACGGGTTATGATTTTCCTAAGGGACAGGTCCCGGGCCATATTTTGTGAACGGGTTATGAGTTTCCTAAGGGACAGGTCCCGGGCCATATTTTGTGAACGGGTTATGAGTTTCCTAAGGGACAGGTCCCGGGCCGTATTTTGTGAACGGGTTATGAGTTTCCTAAGGGACAGGTCCCGGGCCGTATTTTGTGAACGGGTTATGAGTTTCCTAAGGGACAGGTTCCGGACAGTATTTTGTGAATGGGTTATGAGTTTCCTAATCGAAAGGACCCAGCCCATATTTTGTGAACGGGTTGTGAGTTTCCTAAGGGACAGGTCCCGGGCCATATTTTGTGAACGGGTTATGGGTTTCCTAAGGGACAGGTCCCGGGCCATATTTTGTGAACGGGTTATGGGTTTCCTAAGGGACAGGTCCCGGGCCATATTTTGTGAACCGGTTGTGAGTTTCCTAAGGGACAGGTCCCGGGCCATATTTTGTGAACCGGTTGTGAGTTTCCTAACGGACTGGTACCGGACCATATTTTGTGAATGGGTTATGAGTTTCCTAAGGGACAGGTCCCTGGCCATATTTTGTGAATGGGTTATGAGTTTCCTAAGGGACAGGTCCCGGACCATATTTTGTGAACGGGTTATGAGTTTCCTAAGGGACAGGTCCTGGACCATATTTTGTGAACGGGTTATGAGTTTCCTAAGGGACAGGTCCCGGGCCATATTTTGTGAACGGGTTATGAGTTTCCTAAGGGACAGGTCCCGGGCCATATTTTGTGAACGGGTTGTGAGTTTCCTAAGGGACAGGTCCCGGGCCATATTTTGTGAACGGGTTGTGAGTTTCCTAAGGGACAGGTCCCGGGCCATATTTTGTGAACGGGTTATGAGTTTCCTAAGGGACAGGTCCCGGGCCATATTTTGTGAACGGGTTATGAGTTTCCTAAGGGACAGGTCCCGGGCCATATTTTGTGAACGGGTTATGAGTTTCCTAAGGGACAGGTCCCGGGCCATATTTTGTGAACGGGTTATGAGTTTCCTAAGGGACAGGTCCCGGGCCATATTTTGTGAACGGGTTATGAGTTTCCTAAGGGACAGGTCCCGGGCCATATTTTGTGAACGGGTTATGAGTTTCCTAAGGGACAGGTCCCGGGCCATATTTTGTAAACGGGTTACGAGTTTCCTAAGGGACAGGTCCCGGGCCATATTTTGTAAACGGGTTACGAGTTTCCTAAGGGACAGGTCCCGGGCCATATTTTGTGATCGGGTTACGAGTTTCCTAAGGGACAGGTCCCGGGCCATATTTTGTGATCGGGTTACGAGTTTCCTAAGGGACAGGTCCCGGGCCATATTTTGTGAACGGGTTATGAGTTTCCTAAGGGACAGGTCCCGGGCCATATTTTGTGAACGGGTTATGAGTTTCCTAAGGGACAGGTCCCGGGCCATATTTTGTGAACGGGTTATGAGTTTCCTAAGGGACAGGTCCCGGACAGTATTTTGTGAATGGGTTATGAGTTTCCTAATCGAAAGGTTCCAGCCCATATTTTGTGAACGGGTTGTGGGTTTCCTAAGGGACAGGTCCCGGGACATATTTTGTGAACGGGTTGTGGGTTTCCTAAGGGACAGGTCCCGGGCCATATTTTGTGAACGGGTTGTGAGTTTCCTAAGGGACAGGTCCCGGGCCATATTTTGTGAACGGGTTGTGAGTTTCCTAAGGGACAGGTCCAGGGGCCATATTTTGTGAACCGGTTGTGAGTTTCCTAACGGACTGGTACCGGACCATATTTTGTGAACGGGTTATGAGTTTCCTAAGGGACAGGTACCGGACCATATTTTGTGAACGGGTTATGAGTTTCCTAAGTGACAGGTCCCGGACCATATTTTGTGAACGGGTTATGAGTTTCCTAAGGGACAGGTCCTGGACCATATTTTGTGAACGGCTTATGAGTTTCCTAAGGGACAGGTCCCGCGCCATATTTTGTGAACGGCTTATGAGTTTCCTAAGGGACAGGTCCCGGGCCATATTTTGTGAACGGGTTATGAGTTTCCTAAGGGACAGGTCCCGGGCCATATTTTGTGAACGGGTTATGAGTTTCCTAAGGGACAGGTCCCGGGCCATATTTTGTGAACGGGTTATGAGTTTCCTAAGGGACTGGTCCCGGGCCATATTTTGTGAACGGGTTATGAGTTTCCTAAGGGACAGGTCCCGGACCATATTTTGTGAACGGGTTATGAGTTTCCTAAAGGACACGTCCCGGGCCATATTTTGTGAACGGGTTGTGAGTTTCCTAAAGGACACGTACCGGGCCATATTTTGTGAACGGGTTATGAGTTTCCTAAGGGACAGGTCCCGGGCCATATTTTGTGAACGGGTTATGAGTTTCCTAAGGGACAGGTCCCGGGCCATATTTTGTGAACGGGTTATGAGTTTCCTAAGGGACAGGTCCCGGGCCATATTTTGTGAACGGGTTATGAGTTTCCTAAGGGACAGGTCCCGGGCCATATTTTGTGAACGGGTTATGAGTTTCCTAAGGGACAGGTCCCGGGCCATATTTTGTGAACGGGTTATGAGTTTCCTAAGGGACAGGTCCCGGGCCATATTTTGTGAACGGGTTATGAGTTTCCTAAGGGACAGGTCCCGGACAGTATTTTGTGAACGGGTTATGGGTTTCCTAAGGGACAGGTCCCGGACAGTATTTTGTGAACGGGTTATGGGTTTCCTAAGGGACAGGTCCCGGGCCATATTTTGTGAACGGGTTGTGAGTTTCCTAAGGGACAGGTCCCGGGCCATATTTTGTGAACGGGTTGTGAGTTTC
Organism: Bradypodion pumilum; assembly: GCA_035047305.1. Taxonomy (NCBI): domain Eukaryota; kingdom Metazoa; phylum Chordata; class Lepidosauria; order Squamata; family Chamaeleonidae; genus Bradypodion; species Bradypodion pumilum. The sequence continues at coordinate 7,346,287 of JAWDJD010000016.1, read as the reverse complement.
CTAAGGGACAGGTCCCGGGCCATATTTTGTGAACGGGTTGTGAGTTTCCTAAGGGACAGGTCCCGGGCCATATTTTGTGAACCGGTTGTGAGTTTCCTAAGGGACTGGTACCGGGCCATATTTTGTGAACCGGTTGTGAGTTTCCTAACGGACTGGTACCGGACCATATTTTGTGAACGGGTTGTGAGTTTCCTAAGGGACAGGTCCCGGGCCATATTTTGTGAACGGGTTATGAGTTTCCTAAGGGACAGGTCCCGGGCCATATTTTTTGAACGGGTTATGAGTTTCCTAAGGGACAGGTCCCGGGCCATATTTTTTGAACGGGTTATGAGTTTCCTAAGGGACAGGTCCCGGGCCATATTTTGTGAACGGCTTATGAGTTTCCTAAGGGACAGGTCCCGGGCCATATTTTGTGAACGGCTTATGAGTTTCCTAAGGGACAGGTCCCGGGCCATATTTTGTGAACGGCTTATGAGTTTCCTAAGGGACAGGTCCCGGGCCATATTTTGTGAACGGCTTATGAGTTTCCTAAGGGACAGGTCCCGGGCCATATTTTGTGAACGGGTTATGAGTTTCCTAAGGGACAGGTCCCGGGCCATATTTTGTGAACGGGTTATGAGTTTCCTAAGGGACAGTTCCCGGGCCATATTTTGTGAACGGGTTATGAGTTTCCTAAGGGACAGGTCCCGGGCCATATTTTGTGAACGGGTTAAGAGTTTCCTAAGGGACAGGTCCCGGGCCATATTTTGTGAACGGGTTATGAGTTTCCTAAGGGACAGGTCCCGGGCCATATTTTGTGAAAGGGTTATGAGTTTCCTAAGGGACAGGTCCCGGGCCATATTTTGTGAACGGGTTATGAGTTTCCTAAGGGACAGGTCCCGGACCATATTTTGTGAACGGGTTACGAGTTACATAAGGGACAGGTCCCGGACCATATTTTGTGAACGGGTTACGAGTTTCCTAAGGGACAGGTCCAGGGCCATATTTTGTGAACGGGTTATGAGTTTCCTAAGGGACAGGTCCAGGGCCATATTTTGTGAACGGGTTATGAGTTTCCTAAGGGACAGGTCCCGGGCCATATTTTGTGAACGGGTTATGAGTTTCCTAAGGGGCAGGTCCCGGGCCATATTTTGTGAACGGGTTATGAGTTTCCTAAGGGGCAGGTCCCGGGCCATATTTTGTGAACGGGTTATGAGTTTCCTAAGGGACAGGTCCCGGGCCATATTTTGTGAACGGGTTATGAGTTTCCTAAGGGACAGGTCCCGGGCCATATTTTGTGAACGGGTTATGAGTTTCCTAAGGGACAGGTCCCGGGCCATATTTTGTGAACGGGTTATGAGTTTCCTAAGGGACAGGTCCCGGGCCATATTTTGTGAACGGGTTATGAGTTTCCTAAGGGACAGGTCCCGGGCCATATTTTGTGAACGGGTTACGAGTTTCCTAAGGGACAGGTCCCGGGCCATATTTTGTGAACGGGTTACGAGTTTCCTAAGGGACAGGTCCCGGGCCATATTTTGTGAACGGGTTACGAGTTTCCTAAGGGACAGGTCCCGGGCCATATTTTGTGAACGGGTTACGAGTTTCCTAAGGGACAGGTCCCGGGCCATATTTTGTGAACGGGTTACGAGTTTCCTAAGGGACAGGTCCCGGGCCATATTTTGTGAACGGGTTATGAGTTTCCTAAGGGACAGGTCCCGGGCCATATTTTGTGAACGGGTTATGAGTTTCCTAAGGGACAGGTCCCGGGCCATATTTTGTGAACGGGTTATGAGTTTCCTAAGGGACAGGTCCCGGGCCATATTTTGTGAACGGGTTATGAGTTTCCTAAGGGACAGGTCCCGGGCCATATTTTGTGAACGGGTTATGAGTTTCCTAACGGACAGGTCCCGGGCCATATTTTGTGAACGGGTTATGAGTTTCCTAACGGACAGGTCCCGGGCCATATTTTGTGAACGGGTTATGAGTTTCCTAACGGACAGGTCCCGGGCCATATTTTCTGAACGGGTTATGAGTTTCCTAAGGGACAGGTCCCGGGCCATATTTTCTGAATGGGTTATGAGTTTCCTAAGGGACAGGTCCCGGGCCATATTTTCTGAACGGGTTATGAGTTTCCTAAGGGACAGGTCCCGGGCCATATTTTCTGAACGGGTTATGAGTTTCCTAAGGGACAGGTCCCGGGCCATATTTTGTGAACGGGTTGTGAGTTTCCTAAGGGACAGGTCCCGGGCCATATTTTGTGAACGGGTTGTGAGTTTCCTAAGGGACAGGTCCCGGGCCGTATTTTGTGAACGGGTTGTGAGTTTCCTAACGGACAGGTACCGGACCGTATTTTGTGAATGGGTTGTGAGTTTCCTAAGGGACAGTTCCCGGACAGTATTTTGTGAATGGGTTATGAGTTTCCTAATCGAAAGGTCCCGGACAGTATTTTGTGAACGGGTTATGAGTTTCCTAATCGAAAGGTCCCGGACAGTATTTTGTGAACGGGTTATGATTTTCCTAAGGGACAGTTCCCGGGCCATATTTTGTGAACGGGTTATGAGTTTCCTAAGGGACAGTTCCCGGGCCATATTTTGTGAACGGGTTATGAGTTTCCTAAGGGACAGGTCCCGGGCCGTATTTTGTGAACGGGTTATGAGTTTCCTAAGGGACAGGTCCCGGGCCGTATTTTGTGAACGGGTTATGAGTTTCCTAAGGGACAGGTTCCGGACAGTATTTTGTGAATGGGTTATGAGTTTCCTAATCGAAAGGACCCAGCCCATATTTTGTGAACGGGTTGTGAGTTTCCTAAGGGACAGGTCCCGGGCCATATTTTGTGAACGGGTTATGGGTTTCCTAAGGGACAGGTCCCGGGCCATATTTTGTGAACGGGTTGTGAGTTTCCTAAGGGACAGGTCCCGGGCCATATTTTGTGAACCGGTTGTGAGTTTCCTAACGGAGTGGTACCGGACCATATTTTGTGAATGGGTTATGAGTTTCCTAAGGGACAGGTCCCTGGCCATATTTTGTGAACGGGTTATGAGTTTCCTAAGGGACAGGTCCCGGACCATATTTTGTGAACGGGTTATGAGTTTCCTAAGGGACAGGTCCCGGACCATATTTTGTGAACGGGTTATGAGTTTCCTAAGGGACAGGTCCCGGGCCATATTTTGTGAACGGGTTATGAGTTTCCTAAGGGACAGGTCCCGGGCCATATTTTGTGAACGGGTTATGAGTTTCCTAAGGGACAGGTCCCGGGCCATATTTTGTGAACGGGTTATGAGTTTCCTAAGGGACAGGTCCCGGGCCATATTTTGTGAACGGGTTATGAGTTTCCTAAGGGACAGGTCCCGGGCCATATTTTGTGAACGGGTTATGAGTTTCCTAAGGGACAGGTCCCGGGCCATATTTTGTGAACGGGTTATGAGTTTCCTAAGGGACAGGTCCCGGGCCATATTTTGTGAACGGGTTATGAGTTTCCTAAGGGACAGGTCCCGGGCCATATTTTGTGAACGGGTTATGAGTTTCCTAAGGGACAGGTCCCGGGCCATATTTTGTGAACGGGTTATGAGTTTCCTAAGGGACAGGTCCCGGGCCATATTTTGTGAACGGGTTACGAGTTTCCTAAGGGACAGGTCCCGGGCCATATTTTGTAAACGGGTTACGAGTTTCCTAAGGGACAGGTCCCGGGCCATATTTTGTAAACGGGTTACGAGTTTCCTAAGGGACAGGTCCCGGGCCATATTTTGTGATCGGGTTACGAGTTTCCTAAGGGACAGGTCCCGGGCCATATTTTGTGATCGGGTTACGAGTTTCCTAAGGGACAGGTCCCGGGCCATATTTTGTGAACGGGTTACGGGTTTCCTAAGGGACAGGTCCCGGGCCATATTTTGTGAACGGGTTATGGGTTTCCTAAGGGACAGGTCCCGGGCCATATTTTGTGAACGGGTTGTGAGTTTCCTAAGGGACAGGTCCCGGGCCATATTTTGTGAACCGGTTGTGAGTTTCCTAACGGAGTGGTACCGGACCATATTTTGTGAATGGGTTATGAGTTTCCTAAGGGACAGGTCCCTGGCCATATTTTGTGAACGGGTTATGAGTTTCCTAAGGGACAGGTCCCGGACCATATTTTGTGAACGGGTTATGAGTTTCCTAAGGGACAGGTCCCGGACCATATTTTGTGAACGGGTTATGAGTTTCCTAAGGGACAGGTCCCGGGCCATATTTTGTGAACGGGTTATGAGTTTCCTAAGGGACAGGTCCCGGGCCATATTTTGTGAACGGGTTATGAGTTTCCTAAGGGACAGGTCCCGGGCCATATTTTGTGAACGGGTTATGAGTTTCCTAAGGGACAGGTCCCGGGCCATATTTTGTGAACGGGTTATGAGTTTCCTAAGGGACAGGTCCCGGGCCATATTTTGTGAACGGGTTATGAGTTTCCTAAGGGACAGGTCCCGGGCCATATTTTGTGAACGGGTTATGAGTTTCCTAAGGGACAGGTCCCGGGCCATATTTTGTGAACGGGTTATGAGTTTCCTAAGGGACAGGTCCCGGGCCATATTTTGAACTGGTTACGAGTTTCCTAAGGGACAGGTCCCGGGCCATATTTTGTAAACGGGTTACGAGTTTCCTAAGGGACAGGTCCCGGGCCATATTTTGTAAACGGGTTACGAGTTTCCTAAGGGACAGGTCCCGGGCCATATTTTGTGATCGGGTTACGAGTTTCCTAAGGGACAGGTCCCGGGCCATATTTTGTGAACGGGTTACGAGTTTCCTAAGGGACAGGTCCCGGGCCATATTTTGTGAACGGGTTATGAGTTTCCTAAGGGACAGGTCCCGGGCCATATTTTGTGAACGGGTTATGAGTTTCCTAAGGGACAGGTCCCGGGCCATATTTTGTGAACGGGTTATGAGTTTCCTAAGGGACAGGTCCCGGACAGTATTTTGTGAACGGGTTATGAGTTTCCTAATCGAAAGGTTCCAGCCCATATTTTGTGAACGGGTTGTGGGTTTCCTAAGGGACAGGTCCCGGGACATATTTTGTGAACGGGTTATGGGTTTCCTAAGGGACAGGTCCCGGGACATATTTTGTGAACGGGTTGTGAGTTTCCTAAGGGACAGGTCCCGGGCCATATTTTGTGAACGGGTTGTGAGTTTCCTAAGGGACAGGTCCAGGGGCCATATTTTGTGAACGGGTTGTGAGTTTCCTAAGGGACAGGTCCAGGGGCCATATTTTGTGAACCGGTTGTGAGTTTCCTAAGGGACAGGTACCGGACCATATTTTGTGAACCGGTTGTGAGTTTCCTAAGGGACAGGTCCCGGACCATATTTTGTGAACGGGTTATGAGTTTCCTAAGGGACAGGTCCCGCGCCATATTTTGTGAATGGCTTATGAGTTTCCTAAGGGACAGGTCCCGGGCCATATTTTGTGAACGGGTTATGAGTTTCCTAAGGGACAGGTCCCGGGCCATATTTTGTGAACGGGTTATGAGTTTCCTAAGGGACAGGTCCCGGGCCATATTTTGTGAACGGCTTATGAGTTTCCTAAGGGACAGGTCCCGGGCCATATTTTGTGAACGGCTTATGAGTTTCCTAAGGGACAGGTCCCGGGCCATATTTTGTGAACGGCTTATGAGTTTCCTAAGGGACAGGTCCCGGGCCATATTTTGTGAACGGCTTATGAGTTTCCTAAGGGACAGGTCCCGGGCCATATTTTGTGAACGGCTTATGAGTTTCCTAAGGGACAGGTCCCGGGCCATATTTTGTGAACGGGTTATGAGTTTCCTAAGGGACAGGTCCCGGGCCATATTTTGTGAACGGGTTATGAGTTTCCTAAGGGACAGGTCCCGGGCCATATTTTGTGAACGGGTTATGAGTTTCCTAAGGGACAGGTCCCGGGCCATATTTTGTGAACGGGTTATGAGTTTCCTAAGGGACAGGTCCCGGACCATATTTTGTGAACGGGTTATGAGTTTCCTAAGGGACAGGTCCCGGACCATATTTTGTGAACGGGTTACGAGTTACATAAGGGACAGGTCCCGGACCATATTTTGTGAACGGGTTACGAGTTTCCTAAGGGACAGGTCCCGGACCATATTTTGTGAACGGGTTACGAGTTTCCTAAGGGACAGGTCCAGGGCCATATTTTGTGAACGGGTTATGAGTTTCCTAAGGGACAGGTCCCGGGCCATATTTTGTGAACGGGTTATGAGTTTCCTAAGGGACAGGTCCCGGGCCATATTTTGTGAACGGGTTATGAGTTTCCTAAGGGACAGTTCCCGGGCCATATTTTGTGAACGGGTTATGAGTTTCCTAAGGGACAGGTCCCGGGCCGTATTTTGTGAACGGGTTATGAGTTTCCTAAGGGACAGGTCCCGGGCCGTATTTTGTGAACGGGTTATGAGTTTCCTAAGGGACAGGTTCCGGACAGTATTTTGTGAATGGGTTATGAGTTTCCTAATCGAAAGGACCCAGCCCATATTTTGTGAACGGGTTGTGAGTTTCCTAAGGGACAGGTCCCGGGCCATATTTTGTGAACGGGTTATGGGTTTCCTAAGGGACAGGTCCCGGGCCATATTTTGTGAACGGGTTATGGGTTTCCTAAGGGACAGGTCCCGGGCCATATTTTGTGAACGGGTTGTGAGTTTCCTAAGGGACAGGTCCCGGGCCATATTTTGTGAACCGGTTGTGAGTTTCCTAACGGAGTGGTACCGGACCATATTTTGTGAATGGGTTATGAGTTTCCTAAGGGACAGGTCCCTGGCCATATTTTGTGAACGGGTTATGAGTTTCCTAAGGGACAGGTCCCGGACCATATTTTGTGAACGGGTTATGAGTTTCCTAAGGGACAGGTCCCGGACCATATTTTGTGAACGGGTTATGAGTTTCCTAAGGGACAGGTCCCGGGCCATATTTTGTGAACGGGTTATGAGTTTCCTAAGGGACAGGTCCCGGGCCATATTTTGTGAACGGGTTATGAGTTTCCTAAGGGACAGGTCCCGGGCCATATTTTGTGAACGGGTTATGAGTTTCCTAAGGGACAGGTCCCGGGCCATATTTTGTGAACGGGTTATGAGTTTCCTAAGGGACAGGTCCCGGGCCATATTTTGTGAACGGGTTATGAGTTTCCTAAGGGACAGGTCCCGGGCCATATTTTGTGAACGGGTTATGAGTTTCCTAAGGGACAGGTCCCGGGCCATATTTTGTGAACGGGTTATGAGTTTCCTAAGGGACAGGTCCCGGGCCATATTTTGTGAACGGGTTATGAGTTTCCTAAGGGACAGGTCCCGGGCCATATTTTGTGAACGGGTTATGAGTTTCCTAAGGGACAGGTCCCGGGCCATATTTTGTAAACGGGTTACGAGTTTCCTAAGGGACAGGTCCCGGGCCATATTTTGTAAACGGGTTACGAGTTTCCTAAGGGACAGGTCCCGGGCCATATTTTGTAAACGGGTTACGAGTTTCCTAAGGGACAGGTCCCGGGCCATATTTTGTGATCGGGTTACGAGTTTCCTAAGGGACAGGTCCCGGGCCATATTTTGTGAACGGGTTACGAGTTTCCTAAGGGACAGGTCCCGGGCCATATTTTGTGAACGGGTTATGAGTTTCCTAAGGGACAGGTCCCGGGCCATATTTTGTGAACGGGTTATGAGTTTCCTAAGGGACAGGTCCCGGGCCATATTTTGTGAACGGGTTATGAGTTTCCTAAGGGACAGGTCCCGGACAGTATTTTGTGAACGGGTTATGAGTTTCCTAATCGAAAGGTTCCAGCCCATATTTTGTGAACGGGTTGTGGGTTTCCTAAGGGACAGGTCCCGGGACATATTTTGTGAACGGGTTATGGGTTTCCTAAGGGACAGGTCCCGGGACATATTTTGTGAACGGGTTGTGAGTTTCCTAAGGGACAGGTCCCGGGCCATATTTTGTGAACGGGTTGTGAGTTTCCTAAGGGACAGGTCCAGGGGCCATATTTTGTGAACGGGTTGTGAGTTTCCTAAGGGACAGGTCCAGGGGCCATATTTTGTGAACCGGTTGTGAGTTTCCTAAGGGACAGGTACCGGACCATATTTTGTGAACCGGTTGTGAGTTTCCTAAGGGACAGGTCCCGGACCATATTTTGTGAACGGGTTATGAGTTTCCTAAGGGACAGGTCCCGCGCCATATTTTGTGAATGGCTTATGAGTTTCCTAAGGGACAGGTCCCGCGCCATATTTTGTGAACGGGTTATGAGTTTCCTAAGGGACCTGTCCCGGGCCATATTTTGTGAACGGGTTATGAGTTTCCTAAGGGACAGGTCCCGGGCCATATTTTGTGAACGGGTTATGAGTTTCCTAAGGGACAGGTCCCGGGCCATATTTTGTGAACGGGTTATGAGTTTCCTAAGGGACTGGTCCCGGGCCATATTTTGTGAACGGGTTATGAGTTTCCTAAGGGACTGGTCCCGGGCCATATTTTGTGAACGGGTTATGAGTTTCCTAAGGGACTGGTCCCGGGCCATATTTTGTGAACGGGTTATGAGTTTCCTAAAGGACAGGTCCCGGGCCATATTTTGTGAACGGGTTATGAGTTTCCTAAAGGACAGGTCCCGGGCCATATTTTGTGAACGGGTTATGAGTTTCCTAAGGGACAGGTCCCGGGCCATATTTTGTGAACGGGTTATGAGTTTCCTAAGGGATAGGTCCCGGGCCATATTTTGTGAACGGGTTATGAGTTTCCTAAGGGATAGGTCCTGGGCCATATTTTGTGAACGGGTTATGAGTTTCCTAAGGGACAGGTCCCGGGCCATATTTTGTGAACGGGTTATGAGTTTCCTAAGGGACAGGTCCCGGGCCATATTTTGTGAACGGGTTATGAGTTTCCTAAGGGACAGGTCCTGGACAGTATTTTGTGAACGGGTTATGAGTTTCCTAAGGGACAGGTCCTGGACAGTATTTTGTGAACGGGTTATGAGTTTCCTAAGGGACAGGTCCCGGGCCATATTTTGTGAATGGGTTGTGGGTTTCCTAAGGGACAGGTCCCGGGCCATATTTTGTGAATGGGTTGTGAGTTTCCTAAGGGACAGGTCCCGGGCCATATTTTGTGAATGGGTTGTGAGTTTCCTAACGGACAGGTCCCGGGCCATATTTTGTGAACCGGTTGTGAGTTTCCTAACGGACTGGTACCGGGCCATATTTTGTGAACCGGTTGTGAGTTTCCTAACGGACTGGTACCGGGCCATATTTTGTGAACGGGTTATGAGTTTCCTAAGGGACAGGTCCCGGGCCATATTTTGTGAATGGGTTATGAGTTTCCTAAGGGACAGGTCCCGGGCCATATTTTGTGAACGGGTTATGAGTTTCCTAAGGGACAGGTCCCGGGCCATATTTTGTGAACGGGTTATGAGTTTCCTAAGGGACAGGTCCCGGGCCATATTTTGTGAACGGGTTATGAGTTTCCTAAGGGACAGGTCCCGGGCCATATTTTGTGAACGGGTTATGAGTTTCCTAAGGGACAGGTCCCGGGCCATATTTTGTGAACGGGTTATGAGTTTCCTAAGGGACAGGTCCCGGGCCATATTTTGTGAACGGGTTATGAGTTTCCTAAGGGACAGGTCCCGGGCCATATTTTGTGAACGGGTTATGAGTTTCCTAAGGGACAGGTCCCGGGCCATATTTTGTGAACGGCTTATGAGTTTCCTAAGGGACAGGTCCCGGGCCATATTTTGTGAACGGCTTATGAGTTTCCTAAGGGACAGGTCCCGGGCCATATTTTGTGAACGGCTTATGAGTTTCCTAAGGGACAGGTCCCGGGCCATATTTTGTGAACGGCTTATGAGTTTCCTAAGGGACAGGTCCCGGGCCATATTTTGTGAACGGCTTATGAGTTTCCTAAGGGACAGGTCCCGGGCCATATTTTGTGAACGGCTTATGAGTTTCCTAAGGGACAGGTCCCGGGCCATATTTTGTGAACGGGTTATGAGTTTCCTAAGGGACAGGTCCCGGGCCATATTTTGTGAACGGGTTATGAGTTTCCTAAGGGACAGGTCCCGGGCCATATTTTGTGAACGGGTTATGAGTTTCCTAAGGGACAGGTCCCGGACCATATTTTGTGAACGGGTTATGAGTTTCCTAAGGGACAGGTCCCGGACCATATTTTGTGAACGGGTTACGAGTTACATAAGGGACAGGTCCCGGACCATATTTTGTGAACGGGTTACGAGTTTCCTAAGGGACAGGTCCCGGACCATATTTTGTGAACGGGTTACGAGTTTCCTAAGGGACAGGTCCAGGGCCATATTTTGTGAACGGGTTATGAGTTTCCTAAGGGACAGGTCCCGGGCCATATTTTGTGAACGGGTTATGAGTTTCCTAAGGGACAGGTCCCGGGCCATATTTTGTGAACGGGTTATGAGTTTCCTAAGGGACAGGTCCCGGGCCATATTTTGTGAACGGGTTATGAGTTTCCTAAGGGACAGGTCCCGGGCCATATTTTGTGAACGGGTTATGAGTTTCCTAAGGGACAGGTCCCGGGCCATATTTTGTGAACGGGTTATGAGTTTCCTAAGGGACAGGTCCCGGGCCATATTTTGTGAACGGGTTATGAGTTTCCTAAGGGACAGGTCCCGGGCCATATTTTGTGAACGGGTTACGAGTTTCCTAAGGGACAGGTCCCGGGCCATATTTTGTGAACGGGTTACGAGTTTCCTAAGGGACAGGTCCCGGGCCATATTTTGTGAACGGGTTACGAGTTTCCTAAGGGACAGGTCCCGGGCCATATTTTGTGAACGGGTTACGAGTTTCCTAAGGGACAGGTCCCGGGCCATATTTTGTGAACGGGTTACGAGTTTCCTAAGGGACAGGTCCCGGGCCATATTTTGTGAACGGGTTATGAGTTTCCTAAGGGACAGGTCCCGGGCCATATGTTGTGAACGGGTTAGGAGTTTCCTAAGGGACAGGTCCCGGGCCATATTTTGTGAACGGGTTAGGAGTTTCCTAAGGGACAGGTCCCGGGCCATATTTTGTGAACGGGTTAGGAGTTTCCTAAGGGACAGGTCCCGGGCCATATTTTGTGAACGGGTTAGGAGTTTCCTAAGGGACAGGTCCCGGGCCATATTTTGTGAACGGGTTAGGAGTTTCCTAAGGGACAGGTCCCGGGCCATATTTTGTGAACGGGTTATGAGTTTCCTAAGGGACAGGTCCCGGGCCATATTTTGTGAACGGGTTATGAGTTTCCTAAGGGACAGGTCCCGGGCCATATTTTGTGAACGGGTTATGAGTTTCCTAAGGGACAGGTCCCGGGCCATATTTTGTGAACGGGTTATGAGTTTCCTAAGGGACAGGTCCCGGGCCATATTTTCTGAACGGGTTATGAGTTTCCTAAGGGACAGGTCCCGGGCCATATTTTCTGAACGGGTTATGAGTTTCCTAAGGGACAGGTCCCGGGCCATATTTTCTGAACGGGTTATGAGTTTCCTAAGGGACAGGTCCCGGGCCATATTTTCTGAACGGGTTATGAGTTTCCTAAGGGACAGGTCCCGGGCCATATTTTCTGAACGGGTTATGAGTTTCCTAAGGGACAGGTCCCGGGCCATATTTTCTGAACGGGTTATGAGTTTCCTAAGGGACAGGTCCCGGGCCATATTTTGTGAACGGGTTATGAGTTTCCTAAGGGACAGGTCCCGGGCCATATTTTGTGAACGGGTTATGAGTTTCCTAAGGGACAGGTCCGGGGCCATATTTTGTGAACGGGTTATGAGTTTCCTAAGGGACAGGTCCGGGGCCATATTTTGTGAACGGGTTATGAGTTTCCTAAGGGACAGGTCCCGGGCCATATTTTGTGAACGGGTTATGAGTTTCCTAAGGGACAGGTCCCGGGCCATATTTTGTGAACGGCTTATGAGTTCCCTAAGGGACAGGCCCCGGGCCATATTTTGTGAACGGCTTATGAGTTCCCTAAGGGACAGGCCCCGGGCCATATTTTGTGAACGGCTTATGAGTTCCCTAAGGGACAGGTCCCGGGCCATATTTTGTGAACGGCTTACGAGTTCCCTAAGGGACAGGTCCCGGGCCATATTTTGTGAACGGCTTACGAGTTCCCTAAGGGACAGGTCCCGGGCCATATTTTGTGAACGGCTTACGATTTTCCTAAGGGACAGGTCCCGGGCCATATTTTGTGAACGGCTTACGAGTTTCCTAAGGGACAGGTCCCGGGCCATATTTTGTGAACGGCTTACGAGTTTCCTAAGGGACAGGTCCCGGGCCATATTTTGTGAACGGGTTACGAGTTTCCTAAGGGACAGGTCCCGGGCCATATTTTGTGAACGGGTTACGAGTTTCCTAAGGGACAGGTCCCGGGCCATATTTTGTGAACGGGTTACGAGTTTCCTAAGGGACAGGTCCCGGGCCATATTTTGTGAACGGGTTACGAGTTTCCTAAGGGACAGGTCCCGGGCCATATTTTGTGAACGGGTTACGAGTTTCCTAAGGGACAGGTCCCGGGCCATATTTTGTGAACGGGTTACGAGTTTCCTAAGGGACAGGTCCCGGGCCATATTTTGTGAACGGGTTACGAGTTTCCTAAGGGACAGGTCCCGGGCCATATTTTGTGAACGGGTTACGAGTTTCCTAAGGGACAGGTCCCGGGCCATATTTTGTGAACGGGTTACGAGTTTCCTAAGGGACAGGTCCCGGGCCATATTTTGTGAACGGGTAACGAGTTTCCTAAGGGACAGGTCCCGGGCCATATTTTGTGAACGGGTAACGAGTTTCCTAAGGGACAGGTCCCGGGCCATATTTTGTGAACGGGTAACGAGTTTCCTAAGGGACAGGTCCCGGGCCATATTTTGTGAACGGGTAATGAGTTTCCTAAGGGACAGGTCCCGGGCCATATTTTGTGAACGGGTTATGAGTTTCCTAAGGGACAGGTCCCGGGCCATATTTTGTGAACGGGTTATGAGTTTCCTAAGGGACAGGTCCCGGGCCATATTTTGTGAACGGGTTATGAGTTTCCTAAGGGACAGGTCCCGGGCCATATTTTGTGAACGGGTTATGAGTTTCCTAAGGGACAGGTCCCGGGCCATATTTTGTGAACGGGTTGTGAGTTTCCTAAGGGACTGGTCCCGGGCCATATTTTGTGAACGGGTTGTGAGTTTCCTAACGGACAGGTACCGGGCCATATTTTGTGAACGGGTTGTGAGTTTCCTAACGGACAGGTACCGGACCATATTTTGTGAACGGGTTGTGAGTTTCCTAAGGGACAGGTCCCGGACAGTATTTTGTGAACGGGTTATGAGTTTCCTAAGGGACAGGTCCCGGGCCATATTTTGTGAACGGGTTATGAGTTTCCTAAGGGACAGGTCCCGGGCCATATTTTGTGAACGGGTTATGAGTTTCCTAAGGGACAGGTCCCTGGCCATATTTTGTGAACGGGTTATGAGTTTCCTAAGGGACAGGTCCCGGACCATATTTTGTGAACGGGTTATGAGTTTCGTAAGGGACAGGTCCCGGACCATATTTTGTGAACGGCTTATGTGTTTCCTAAGGGACAGGTCCCGGACCATATTTTGTGAACGGCTTATGTGTTTCCTAAGGGACAGGTCCCGGACCATATTTTGTGAACGGCTTATGTGTTTCCTAAGGGACAGGTCCCGGGCCATATTTTGTGAACGGGTTATGAGTTTCCTAAGGGACAGGTCCCGGGCCATATTTTGTGAACGGGTTATGAGTTTCCTAAGGGACAGGTCCCGGGCCATATTTTGTGAACGGGTTATGAGTTTCCTAAGGGACAGGTCCCGGGCCATATTTTGTGAACGGGTTATGAGTTTCCTAAGGGACAGGTCCCGGGCCATATTTTGTGAACGGGTTATGAGTTTCCTAAGGGACAGGTCCCGGGCCATATTTTGTGAACGGGTTATGAGTTTCCTAAGGGACAGGTCCCGGGCCATATTTTGTGAACGGGTTATGAGTTTCCTAAGGGACAGGTCCCGGGCCATATTTTGTGAACGGGTTATGAGTTTCCTAAGGGACAGGTCCCGGGCCATATTTTGTGAACGGGTTATGAGTTTCCTAAGGGACAGGTCCCGGGCCATATTTTGTGAACGGGTTATGAGTTTCCTAAGGGACAGGTCCCGGGCCATATTTTGTGAACGGGTTATGAGTTTCCTAAGGGACAGGTCCCGGGCCATATTTTGTGAACGGGTTATGAGTTTCCTAAGGGACAGGTCCCGGGCCATATTTTGTGAACGGGTTGTGAGTTTCCTAAGGGACAGGTCCCGGGCCATATTTTGTGAACGGGTTGTGAGTTTCCTAACGGACAGGTCCCGGGTCATATTTTGTGAACGGGTTGTGAGTTTCCTAAGGGACAGGTCCCGGGTCATATTTTGTGAACGGGTTGTGAGTTTCCTAAGGGACAGGTCCCGGGCCATATTTTGTGAACGGGTTGTGAGTTTCCTAAGGGACAGGTCCCGGGCCATATTTTGTGAACGGGTTATGAGTTTCCTAAGGGACAGGTCCCGGGCCATATTTTGTGAACGGGTTATGAGTTTCCTAAGGGACAGGTCCCGGGCCATATTTTGTGAACGGGTTATGAGTTTCCTAAGGGACAGGTCCCGGGCCATATTTTGTGAACGGGTTATGAGTTTCCTAAGGGACAGGTCCCGGGCCATATTTTGTGAACGGGTTATGAGTTTCCTAAGGGACAGGTCCGGGGCCATATTTTGTGAACGGGTTATGTGTTTCCTAAGGGACAGGTCCGGGGCCATATTTTGTGAACGGGTTATGTGTTTCCTAAGGGACAGGTCCCGGGCCATATTTTGTGAACGGGTTATGTGTTTCCTAAGGGACAGGTCCCGGGCCATATTTTGTGAACGGGTTACGAGTTTCCTAAGGGACAGGTCCCGGGCCATATTTTGTGAACGGGTTACGAGTTTCCTAAGGGACAGGTCCCGGGCCATATTTTGTGAACGGGTTACGATTTTCCTAAGGGACAGGTCCCGGGCCATATTTTGTGAACGGCTTACGATTTTCCTAAGGGACAGGTCCCGGGCCATATTTTGTGAACGGCTTACGATTTTCCTAAGGGACAGGTCCCGGGCCATATTTTGTGAACGGCTTACGATTTTCCTAAGGGACAGGTCCCGGGCCATATTTTGTGAACGGCTTACGATTTTCCTAAGGGACAGGTCCCGGGCCATATTTTGTGAACGGCTTACGATTTTCCTAAGGGACAGGTCCCGGGCCATATTTTGTGAACGGCTTACGATTTTCCTAAGGGACAGGTCCCGGGCCATATTTTGTGAACGGCTTACGATTTTCCTAAGGGACAGGTCCCGGGCCATATTTTGTGAACGGGTTATGAGTTTCCTAAGGGACAGGTCCCGGGCCATATTTTGTGAACGGGTTATGAGTTTCCTAAGGGACAGGTCCCGGGCCATATTTTGTGAACGGGTTATGAGTTTCCTAAGGGACAGGTCCCGGGCCATATTTTGTGAACGGGTTACGAGTTTCCTAAGGGACAGGTCCCGGGCCATATTTTGTGAACGGGTTACGAGTTTCCTAAGGGACAGGTCCCGGGCCATATTTTGTGAACGGGTTACGAGTTTCCTAAGGGACAGGTCCCGGGCCATATTTTGTGAACGGGTTACGAGTTTCCTAAGGGACAGGTCCCGGGCCATATTTTGTGAACGGGTTACGAGTTTCCTAAGGGACAGGTCCCGGGCCATATTTTGTGAACGGGTAACGAGTTTCCTAAGGGACAGGTCCCGGGCCATATTTTGTGAACGGGTAACGAGTTTCCTAAGGGACAGGTCCCGAGCCATATTTTGTGAACGGGTAACGAGTTTCCTAAGGGACAGGTCCCGGGCCATATTTTGTGAACGGGTAACGAGTTTCCTAAGGGACAGGTCCCGGGCCATATTTTGTGAACGGGTAACGAGTTTCCTAAGGGACAGGTCCCGGGCCATATTTTGTGAACGGGTTGTGAGTTTCCTAAGGGACAGGTCCCGGGCCATATTTTGTGAACGGGTTGTGAGTTTCCTAAGGGACAGGTCCCGGGCCATATTTTGTGAACGGGTTATGAGTTTCCTAAGGGACAGGTCCCGGGCCATATTTTGTGAACGGGTTATGAGTTTCCTAAGGGACAGGTCCGGGGCCATATTTTGTGAACGGGTTGTGAGTTTCCTAAGGGACAGGTCCGGGGCCATATTTTGTGAACGGGTTGTGAGTTTCCTAAGGGACAGGTCCGGGGCCATATTTTGTGAACGGGTTATGGGTTTCCTAAGGGACAGGTCCCGGGCCATATTTTGTGAACGGGTTATGAGTTTCCTAAGGGACAGGTCCCGGGCCATATTTTGTGAACGGGTTATGAGTTTCCTAACGGACAGGTCCCGGGCCATATTTTGTGAACGGGTTGTGAGTTTCCTAACGGACAGGTACCGGACCATATTTTGTGAACGGGTTGTGAGTTTCCTAAGGGACAGGTCCCGGACCATATTTTGTGAACGGGTTGTGAGTTTCCTAAGGGACAGGTCCCGGACAGTATTTTGTGAACGGGTTGTGAGTTTCCTAAGGGACAGGTCCCGGACAGTATTTTGTGAACGGGTTATGAGTTTCCTAAGGGACAGGTCCCGGGCCATATTTTGTGAACGGGTTATGAGTTTCCTAAGGGACAGGTCCCGGGCCATATTTTGTGAACGGGTTGTGAGTTTCCTAAGGGACAGGTCCCGGGCCATATTTTGTGAACGGGTTGTGAGTTTCCTAAGGGACAGGTCCCGGGCCCTATTTTGTGAACGGGTTGTGAGTTTCCTAAGGGACAGGTCCCGGGCCATATTTTGTGAACGGGTTGTGGGTTTCCTAAGGGACAGGTCCCGGGCCATATTTTGTGAACGGGTTGTGGGTTTCCTAAGGGACAGGTCCCGGGCCATATTTTGTGAACGGGTTGTGAGTTTCCTAAGGGACAGGTCCCGGGCCATATTTTGTGAACGGGTTGTGAGTTTCCTAAGGGACAGGTCCCGGGCCATATTTTGTGAACGGGTTATGAGTTTCCTAACGGACAGGTCCCGGGCCATATTTTGTGAACGGGTTATGAGTTTCCTAACGGACAGGTCCCGGGCCATATTTTGTGAACGGGTTATGAGTTTCCTAACGGACAGGTCCCGGGCCATATTTTCTGAACGGGTTATGAGTTTCCTAAGGGACAGGTCCCGGGCCATATTTTCTGAACGGGTTATGAGTTTCCTAAGGGACAGGTCCCGGGCCATATTTTCTGAACGGGTTATGAGTTTCCTAAGGGACAGGTCCCGGGCCATATTTTGTGAACGGGTTGTGAGTTTCCTAAGGGACAGGTCCCGGGCCATATTTTGTGAACGGGTTGTGAGTTTCCTAAGGGACAGGTCCCGGGCCGTATTTTGTGAACGGGTTGTGAGTTTCCTAAGGGACAGGTCCCGGGCCGTATTTTGTGAACGGGTTGTGAGTTTCCTAACGGACAGGTACCGGACCGTATTTTGTGAATGGGTTGTGAGTTTCCTAAGGGACAGTTCCCGGACAGTATTTTGTGAATGGGTTATGAGTTTCCTAATCGAAAGGTCCCGGACAGTATTTTGTGAACGGGTTATGAGTTTCCTAATCGAAAGGTCCCGGACAGTATTTTGTGAACGGGTTATGATTTTCCTAAGGGACAGTTCCCGGGCCATATTTTGTGAACGGGTTATGAGTTTCCTAAGGGACAGTTCCCGGGCCATATTTTGTGAACGGGTTATGAGTTTCCTAAGGGACAGGTCCCGGGCCGTATTTTGTGAACGGGTTATGAGTTTCCTAAGGGACAGGTCCCGGGCCGTATTTTGTGAACGGGTTATGAGTTTCCTAAGGGACAGGTTCCGGACAGTATTTTGTGAATGGGTTATGAGTTTCCTAATCGAAAGGACCCAGCCCATATTTTGTGAACGGGTTGTGAGTTTCCTAAGGGACAGGTCCCGGGCCATATTTTGTGAACGGGTTATGGGTTTCCTAAGGGACAGGTCCCGGGCCATATTTTGTGAACGGGTTGTGAGTTTCCTAAGGGACAGGTCCCGGGCCATATTTTGTGAACCGGTTGTGAGTTTCCTAACGGAGTGGTACCGGACCATATTTTGTGAATGGGTTATGAGTTTCCTAAGGGACAGGTCCCTGGCCATATTTTGTGAACGGGTTATGAGTTTCCTAAGGGACAGGTCCCGGACCATATTTTGTGAACGGGTTATGAGTTTCCTAAGGGACAGGTCCCGGACCATATTTTGTGAACGGGTTATGAGTTTCCTAAGGGACAGGTCCCGGGCCATATTTTGTGAACGGGTTATGAGTTTCCTAAGGGACAGGTCCCGGGCCATATTTTGTGAACGGGTTATGAGTTTCCTAAGGGACAGGTCCCGGGCCATATTTTGTGAACGGGTTATGAGTTTCCTAAGGGACAGGTCCCGGGCCATATTTTGTGAACGGGTTATGAGTTTCCTAAGGGACAGGTCCCGGGCCATATTTTGTGAACGGGTTATGAGTTTCCTAAGGGACAGGTCCCGGGCCATATTTTGTGAACGGGTTATGAGTTTCCTAAGGGACAGGTCCCGGGCCATATTTTGTGAACGGGTTATGAGTTTCCTAAGGGACAGGTCCCGGGCCATATTTTGTGAACGGGTTATGAGTTTCCTAAGGGACAGGTCCCGGGCCATATTTTGTGAACGGGTTATGAGTTTCCTAAGGGACAGGTCCCGGGCCATATTTTGTAAACGGGTTACGAGTTTCCTAAGGGACAGGTCCCGGGCCATATTTTGTAAACGGGTTACGAGTTTCCTAAGGGACAGGTCCCGGGCCATATTTTGTAAACGGGTTACGAGTTTCCTAAGGGACAGGTCCCGGGCCATATTTTGTGATCGGGTTACGAGTTTCCTAAGGGACAGGTCCCGGGCCATATTTTGTGAACGGGTTACGAGTTTCCTAAGGGACAGGTCCCGGGCCATATTTTGTGAACGGGTTACGGGTTTCCTAAGGGACAGGTCCCGGGCCATATTTTGTGAACGGGTTATGGGTTTCCTAAGGGACAGGTCCCGGGCCATATTTTGTGAACGGGTTGTGAGTTTCCTAAGGGACAGGTCCCGGGCCATATTTTGTGAACCGGTTGTGAGTTTCCTAACGGAGTGGTACCGGACCATATTTTGTGAATGGGTTATGAGTTTCCTAAGGGACAGGTCCCTGGCCATATTTTGTGAACGGGTTATGAGTTTCCTAAGGGACAGGTCCCGGACCATATTTTGTGAACGGGTTATGAGTTTCCTAAGGGACAGGTCCCGGACCATATTTTGTGAACGGGTTATGAGTTTCCTAAGGGACAGGTCCCGGGCCATATTTTGTGAACGGGTTATGAGTTTCCTAAGGGACAGGTCCCGGGCCATATTTTGTGAACGGGTTATGAGTTTCCTAAGGGACAGGTCCCGGGCCATATTTTGTGAACGGGTTATGAGTTTCCTAAGGGACAGGTCCCGGGCCATATTTTGTGAACGGGTTATGAGTTTCCTAAGGGACAGGTCCCGGGCCATATTTTGTGAACGGGTTATGAGTTTCCTAAGGGACAGGTCCCGGGCCATATTTTGTGAACGGGTTATGAGTTTCCTAAGGGACAGGTCCCGGGCCATATTTTGTGAACGGGTTATGAGTTTCCTAAGGGACAGGTCCCGGGCCATATTTTGAACTGGTTACGAGTTTCCTAAGGGACAGGTCCCGGGCCATATTTTGTAAACGGGTTACGAGTTTCCTAAGGGACAGGTCCCGGGCCATATTTTGTAAACGGGTTACGAGTTTCCTAAGGGACAGGTCCCGGGCCATATTTTGTGATCGGGTTACGAGTTTCCTAAGGGACAGGTCCCGGGCCATATTTTGTGAACGGGTTACGAGTTTCCTAAGGGACAGGTCCCGGGCCATATTTTGTGAACGGGTTATGAGTTTCCTAAGGGACAGGTCCCGGGCCATATTTTGTGAACGGGTTATGAGTTTCCTAAGGGACAGGTCCCGGGCCATATTTTGTGAACGGGTTATGAGTTTCCTAAGGGACAGGTCCCGGACAGTATTTTGTGAACGGGTTATGAGTTTCCTAATCGAAAGGTTCCAGCCCATATTTTGTGAACGGGTTGTGGGTTTCCTAAGGGACAGGTCCCGGGACATATTTTGTGAACGGGTTATGGGTTTCCTAAGGGACAGGTCCCGGGACATATTTTGTGAACGGGTTGTGAGTTTCCTAAGGGACAGGTCCCGGGCCATATTTTGTGAACGGGTTGTGAGTTTCCTAAGGGACAGGTCCAGGGGCCATATTTTGTGAACGGGTTGTGAGTTTCCTAAGGGACAGGTCCAGGGGCCATATTTTGTGAACCGGTTGTGAGTTTCCTAAGGGACAGGTACCGGACCATATTTTGTGAACCGGTTGTGAGTTTCCTAATGGACAGGTCCCGGACCATATTTTGTGAACGGGTTATGAGTTTCCTAAGGGACAGGTCCCGCGCCATATTTTGTGAATGGCTTATGAGTTTCCTAAGGGACAGGTCCCGGGCCATATTTTGTGAACGGGTTATGAGTTTCCTAAGGGACAGGTCCCGGGCCATATTTTGTGAACGGGTTATGAGTTTCCTAAGGGACAGGTCCCGGGCCATATTTTGTGAACGGCTTATGAGTTTCCTAAGGGACAGGTCCCGGGCCATATTTTGTGAACGGCTTATGAGTTTCCTAAGGGACAGGTCCCGGGCCATATTTTGTGAACGGCTTATGAGTTTCCTAAGGGACAGGTCCCGGGCCATATTTTGTGAACGGCTTATGAGTTTCCTAAGGGACAGGTCCCGGGCCATATTTTGTGAACGGCTTATGAGTTTCCTAAGGGACAGGTCCCGGGCCATATTTTGTGAACGGGTTATGAGTTTCCTAAGGGACAGGTCCCGGGCCATATTTTGTGAACGGGTTATGAGTTTCCTAAGGGACAGGTCCCGGGCCATATTTTGTGAACGGGTTATGAGTTTCCTAAGGGACAGGTCCCGGGCCATATTTTGTGAACGGGTTATGAGTTTCCTAAGGGACAGGTCCCGGACCATATTTTGTGAACGGGTTATGAGTTTCCTAAGGGACAGGTCCCGGACCATATTTTGTGAACGGGTTACGAGTTACATAAGGGACAGGTCCCGGACCATATTTTGTGAACGGGTTACGAGTTTCCTAAGGGACAGGTCCCGGACCATATTTTGTGAACGGGTTACGAGTTTCCTAAGGGACAGGTCCAGGGCCATATTTTGTGAACGGGTTATGAGTTTCCTAAGGGACAGGTCCCGGGCCATATTTTGTGAACGGGTTATGAGTTTCCTAAGGGACAGGTCCCGGGCCATATTTTGTGAACGGGTTATGAGTTTCCTAAGGGACAGTTCCCGGGCCATATTTTGTGAACGGGTTATGAGTTTCCTAAGGGACAGGTCCCGGGCCGTATTTTGTGAACGGGTTATGAGTTTCCTAAGGGACAGGTCCCGGGCCGTATTTTGTGAACGGGTTATGAGTTTCCTAAGGGACAGGTTCCGGACAGTATTTTGTGAATGGGTTATGAGTTTCCTAATCGAAAGGACCCAGCCCATATTTTGTGAACGGGTTGTGAGTTTCCTAAGGGACAGGTCCCGGGCCATATTTTGTGAACGGGTTATGGGTTTCCTAAGGGACAGGTCCCGGGCCATATTTTGTGAACGGGTTATGGGTTTCCTAAGGGACAGGTCCCGGGCCATATTTTGTGAACGGGTTGTGAGTTTCCTAAGGGACAGGTCCCGGGCCATATTTTGTGAACCGGTTGTGAGTTTCCTAACGGAGTGGTACCGGACCATATTTTGTGAATGGGTTATGAGTTTCCTAAGGGACAGGTCCCTGGCCATATTTTGTGAACGGGTTATGAGTTTCCTAAGGGACAGGTCCCGGACCATATTTTGTGAACGGGTTATGAGTTTCCTAAGGGACAGGTCCCGGACCATATTTTGTGAACGGGTTATGAGTTTCCTAAGGGACAGGTCCCGGGCCATATTTTGTGAACGGGTTATGAGTTTCCTAAGGGACAGGTCCCGGGCCATATTTTGTGAACGGGTTATGAGTTTCCTAAGGGACAGGTCCCGGGCCATATTTTGTGAACGGGTTATGAGTTTCCTAAGGGACAGGTCCCGGGCCATATTTTGTGAACGGGTTATGAGTTTCCTAAGGGACAGGTCCCGGGCCATATTTTGTGAACGGGTTATGAGTTTCCTAAGGGACAGGTCCCGGGCCATATTTTGTGAACGGGTTATGAGTTTCCTAAGGGACAGGTCCCGGGCCATATTTTGTGAACGGGTTATGAGTTTCCTAAGGGACAGGTCCCGGGCCATATTTTGTGAACGGGTTATGAGTTTCCTAAGGGACAGGTCCCGGGCCATATTTTGTGAACGGGTTATGAGTTTCCTAAGGGACAGGTCCCGGGCCATATTTTGTAAACGGGTTACGAGTTTCCTAAGGGACAGGTCCCGGGCCATATTTTGTAAACGGGTTACGAGTTTCCTAAGGGACAGGTCCCGGGCCATATTTTGTAAACGGGTTACGAGTTTCCTAAGGGACAGGTCCCGGGCCATATTTTGTGATCGGGTTACGAGTTTCCTAAGGGACAGGTCCCGGGCCATATTTTGTGAACGGGTTACGAGTTTCCTAAGGGACAGGTCCCGGGCCATATTTTGTGAACGGGTTATGAGTTTCCTAAGGGACAGGTCCCGGGCCATATTTTGTGAACGGGTTATGAGTTTCCTAAGGGACAGGTCCCGGGCCATATTTTGTGAACGGGTTATGAGTTTCCTAAGGGACAGGTCCCGGACAGTATTTTGTGAACGGGTTATGAGTTTCCTAATCGAAAGGTTCCAGCCCATATTTTGTGAACGGGTTGTGGGTTTCCTAAGGGACAGGTCCCGGGACATATTTTGTGAACGGGTTATGGGTTTCCTAAGGGACAGGTCCCGGGACATATTTTGTGAACGGGTTGTGAGTTTCCTAAGGGACAGGTCCCGGGCCATATTTTGTGAACGGGTTGTGAGTTTCCTAAGGGACAGGTCCAGGGGCCATATTTTGTGAACGGGTTGTGAGTTTCCTAAGGGACAGGTCCAGGGGCCATATTTTGTGAACCGGTTGTGAGTTTCCTAAGGGACAGGTACCGGACCATATTTTGTGAACCGGTTGTGAGTTTCCTAAGGGACAGGTCCCGGACCATATTTTGTGAACGGGTTATGAGTTTCCTAAGGGACAGGTCCCGCGCCATATTTTGTGAATGGCTTATGAGTTTCCTAAGGGACAGGTCCCGCGCCATATTTTGTGAACGGGTTATGAGTTTCCTAAGGGACCTGTCCCGGGCCATATTTTGTGAACGGGTTATGAGTTTCCTAAGGGACAGGTCCCGGGCCATATTTTGTGAACGGGTTATGAGTTTCCTAAGGGACAGGTCCCGGGCCATATTTTGTGAACGGGTTATGAGTTTCCTAAGGGACTGGTCCCGGGCCATATTTTGTGAACGGGTTATGAGTTTCCTAAGGGACTGGTCCCGGGCCATATTTTGTGAACGGGTTATGAGTTTCCTAAGGGACTGGTCCCGGGCCATATTTTGTGAACGGGTTATGAGTTTCCTAAAGGACAGGTCCCGGGCCATATTTTGTGAACGGGTTATGAGTTTCCTAAAGGACAGGTCCCGGGCCATATTTTGTGAACGGGTTATGAGTTTCCTAAGGGACAGGTCCCGGGCCATATTTTGTGAACGGGTTATGAGTTTCCTAAGGGATAGGTCCCGGGCCATATTTTGTGAACGGGTTATGAGTTTCCTAAGGGATAGGTCCTGGGCCATATTTTGTGAACGGGTTATGAGTTTCCTAAGGGACAGGTCCCGGGCCATATTTTGTGAACGGGTTATGAGTTTCCTAAGGGACAGGTCCCGGGCCATATTTTGTGAACGGGTTATGAGTTTCCTAAGGGACAGGTCCTGGACAGTATTTTGTGAACGGGTTATGAGTTTCCTAAGGGACAGGTCCTGGACAGTATTTTGTGAACGGGTTATGAGTTTCCTAAGGGACAGGTCCCGGGCCATATTTTGTGAATGGGTTGTGGGTTTCCTAAGGGACAGGTCCCGGGCCATATTTTGTGAATGGGTTGTGAGTTTCCTAAGGGACAGGTCCCGGGCCATATTTTGTGAATGGGTTGTGAGTTTCCTAACGGACAGGTCCCGGGCCATATTTTGTGAACCGGTTGTGAGTTTCCTAACGGACTGGTACCGGGCCATATTTTGTGAACCGGTTGTGAGTTTCCTAACGGACTGGTACCGGGCCATATTTTGTGAACGGGTTATGAGTTTCCTAAGGGACAGGTCCCGGGCCATATTTTGTGAATGGGTTATGAGTTTCCTAAGGGACAGGTCCCGGGCCATATTTTGTGAACGGGTTATGAGTTTCCTAAGGGACAGGTCCCGGGCCATATTTTGTGAACGGGTTATGAGTTTCCTAAGGGACAGGTCCCGGGCCATATTTTGTGAACGGGTTATGAGTTTCCTAAGGGACAGGTCCCGGGCCATATTTTGTGAACGGGTTATGAGTTTCCTAAGGGACAGGTCCCGGGCCATATTTTGTGAACGGGTTATGAGTTTCCTAAGGGACAGGTCCCGGGCCATATTTTGTGAACGGGTTATGAGTTTCCTAAGGGACAGGTCCCGGGCCATATTTTGTGAACGGGTTATGAGTTTCCTAAGGGACAGGTCCCGGGCCATATTTTGTGAACGGCTTATGAGTTTCCTAAGGGACAGGTCCCGGGCCATATTTTGTGAACGGCTTATGAGTTTCCTAAGGGACAGGTCCCGGGCCATATTTTGTGAACGGCTTATGAGTTTCCTAAGGGACAGGTCCCGGGCCATATTTTGTGAACGGCTTATGAGTTTCCTAAGGGACAGGTCCCGGGCCATATTTTGTGAACGGCTTATGAGTTTCCTAAGGGACAGGTCCCGGGCCATATTTTGTGAACGGCTTATGAGTTTCCTAAGGGACAGGTCCCGGGCCATATTTTGTGAACGGGTTATGAGTTTCCTAAGGGACAGGTCCCGGGCCATATTTTGTGAACGGGTTATGAGTTTCCTAAGGGACAGGTCCCGGGCCATATTTTGTGAACGGGTTATGAGTTTCCTAAGGGACAGGTCCCGGACCATATTTTGTGAACGGGTTATGAGTTTCCTAAGGGACAGGTCCCGGACCATATTTTGTGAACGGGTTACGAGTTACATAAGGGACAGGTCCCGGACCATATTTTGTGAACGGGTTACGAGTTTCCTAAGGGACAGGTCCCGGACCATATTTTGTGAACGGGTTACGAGTTTCCTAAGGGACAGGTCCAGGGCCATATTTTGTGAACGGGTTATGAGTTTCCTAAGGGACAGGTCCCGGGCCATATTTTGTGAACGGGTTATGAGTTTCCTAAGGGACAGGTCCCGGGCCATATTTTGTGAACGGGTTATGAGTTTCCTAAGGGACAGGTCCCGGGCCATATTTTGTGAACGGGTTATGAGTTTCCTAAGGGACAGGTCCCGGGCCATATTTTGTGAACGGGTTATGAGTTTCCTAAGGGACAGGTCCCGGGCCATATTTTGTGAACGGGTTATGAGTTTCCTAAGGGACAGGTCCCGGGCCATATTTTGTGAACGGGTTATGAGTTTCCTAAGGGACAGGTCCCGGGCCATATTTTGTGAACGGGTTACGAGTTTCCTAAGGGACAGGTCCCGGGCCATATTTTGTGAACGGGTTACGAGTTTCCTAAGGGACAGGTCCCGGGCCATATTTTGTGAACGGGTTACGAGTTTCCTAAGGGACAGGTCCCGGGCCATATTTTGTGAACGGGTTACGAGTTTCCTAAGGGACAGGTCCCGGGCCATATTTTGTGAACGGGTTACGAGTTTCCTAAGGGACAGGTCCCGGGCCATATTTTGTGAACGGGTTATGAGTTTCCTAAGGGACAGGTCCCGGGCCATATGTTGTGAACGGGTTAGGAGTTTCCTAAGGGACAGGTCCCGGGCCATATTTTGTGAACGGGTTAGGAGTTTCCTAAGGGACAGGTCCCGGGCCATATTTTGTGAACGGGTTAGGAGTTTCCTAAGGGACAGGTCCCGGGCCATATTTTGTGAACGGGTTAGGAGTTTCCTAAGGGACAGGTCCCGGGCCATATTTTGTGAACGGGTTAGGAGTTTCCTAAGGGACAGGTCCCGGGCCATATTTTGTGAACGGGTTATGAGTTTCCTAAGGGACAGGTCCCGGGCCATATTTTGTGAACGGGTTATGAGTTTCCTAAGGGACAGGTCCCGGGCCATATTTTGTGAACGGGTTATGAGTTTCCTAAGGGACAGGTCCCGGGCCATATTTTGTGAACGGGTTATGAGTTTCCTAAGGGACAGGTCCCGGGCCATATTTTCTGAACGGGTTATGAGTTTCCTAAGGGACAGGTCCCGGGCCATATTTTCTGAACGGGTTATGAGTTTCCTAAGGGACAGGTCCCGGGCCATATTTTCTGAACGGGTTATGAGTTTCCTAAGGGACAGGTCCCGGGCCATATTTTCTGAACGGGTTATGAGTTTCCTAAGGGACAGGTCCCGGGCCATATTTTCTGAACGGGTTATGAGTTTCCTAAGGGACAGGTCCCGGGCCATATTTTCTGAACGGGTTATGAGTTTCCTAAGGGACAGGTCCCGGGCCATATTTTGTGAACGGGTTATGAGTTTCCTAAGGGACAGGTCCCGGGCCATATTTTGTGAACGGGTTATGAGTTTCCTAAGGGACAGGTCCGGGGCCATATTTTGTGAACGGGTTATGAGTTTCCTAAGGGACAGGTCCGGGGCCATATTTTGTGAACGGGTTATGAGTTTCCTAAGGGACAGGTCCCGGGCCATATTTTGTGAACGGGTTATGAGTTTCCTAAGGGACAGGTCCCGGGCCATATTTTGTGAACGGCTTATGAGTTCCCTAAGGGACAGGCCCCGGGCCATATTTTGTGAACGGCTTATGAGTTCCCTAAGGGACAGGCCCCGGGCCATATTTTGTGAACGGCTTATGAGTTCCCTAAGGGACAGGTCCCGGGCCATATTTTGTGAACGGCTTACGAGTTCCCTAAGGGACAGGTCCCGGGCCATATTTTGTGAACGGCTTACGAGTTCCCTAAGGGACAGGTCCCGGGCCATATTTTGTGAACGGCTTACGATTTTCCTAAGGGACAGGTCCCGGGCCATATTTTGTGAACGGCTTACGAGTTTCCTAAGGGACAGGTCCCGGGCCATATTTTGTGAACGGCTTACGAGTTTCCTAAGGGACAGGTCCCGGGCCATATTTTGTGAACGGGTTACGAGTTTCCTAAGGGACAGGTCCCGGGCCATATTTTGTGAACGGGTTACGAGTTTCCTAAGGGACAGGTCCCGGGCCATATTTTGTGAACGGGTTACGAGTTTCCTAAGGGACAGGTCCCGGGCCATATTTTGTGAACGGGTTACGAGTTTCCTAAGGGACAGGTCCCGGGCCATATTTTGTGAACGGGTTACGAGTTTCCTAAGGGACAGGTCCCGGGCCATATTTTGTGAACGGGTTACGAGTTTCCTAAGGGACAGGTCCCGGGCCATATTTTGTGAACGGGTTACGAGTTTCCTAAGGGACAGGTCCCGGGCCATATTTTGTGAACGGGTTACGAGTTTCCTAAGGGACAGGTCCCGGGCCATATTTTGTGAACGGGTTACGAGTTTCCTAAGGGACAGGTCCCGGGCCATATTTTGTGAACGGGTAACGAGTTTCCTAAGGGACAGGTCCCGGGCCATATTTTGTGAACGGGTAACGAGTTTCCTAAGGGACAGGTCCCGGGCCATATTTTGTGAACGGGTAACGAGTTTCCTAAGGGACAGGTCCCGGGCCATATTTTGTGAACGGGTAATGAGTTTCCTAAGGGACAGGTCCCGGGCCATATTTTGTGAACGGGTTATGAGTTTCCTAAGGGACAGGTCCCGGGCCATATTTTGTGAACGGGTTATGAGTTTCCTAAGGGACAGGTCCCGGGCCATATTTTGTGAACGGGTTATGAGTTTCCTAAGGGACAGGTCCCGGGCCATATTTTGTGAACGGGTTATGAGTTTCCTAAGGGACAGGTCCCGGGCCATATTTTGTGAACGGGTTGTGAGTTTCCTAAGGGACAGGTCCCGGGCCATATTTTGTGAACGGGTTGTGAGTTTCCTAACGGACAGGTACCGGGCCATATTTTGTGAACGGGTTGTGAGTTTCCTAACGGACAGGTACCGGACCATATTTTGTGAACGGGTTGTGAGTTTCCTAAGGGACAGGTCCCGGACAGTATTTTGTGAACGGGTTGTGAGTTTCCTAAGGGACAGGTCCCGGACAGTATTTTGTGAACGGGTTATGAGTTTCCTAAGGGACAGGTCCCGGGCCATATTTTGTGAACGGGTTATGAGTTTCCTAAGGGACAGGTCCCTGGCCATATTTTGTGAACGGGTTATGAGTTTCCTAAGGGACAGGTCCCGGACCATATTTTGTGAACGGGTTATGAGTTTCGTAAGGGACAGGTCCCGGACCATATTTTGTGAACGGCTTATGTGTTTCCTAAGGGACAGGTCCCGGACCATATTTTGTGAACGGCTTATGTGTTTCCTAAGGGACAGGTCCCGGACCATATTTTGTGAACGGCTTATGTGTTTCCTAAGGGACAGGTCCCGGGCCATATTTTGTGAACGGGTTATGAGTTTCCTAAGGGACAGGTCCCGGGCCATATTTTGTGAACGGGTTATGAGTTTCCTAAGGGACAGGTCCCGGGCCATATTTTGTGAACGGGTTATGAGTTTCCTAAGGGACAGGTCCCGGGCCATATTTTGTGAACGGGTTATGAGTTTCCTAAGGGACAGGTCCCGGGCCATATTTTGTGAACGGGTTATGAGTTTCCTAAGGGACAGGTCCCGGGCCATATTTTGTGAACGGGTTATGAGTTTCCTAAGGGACAGGTCCCGGGCCATATTTTGTGAACGGGTTATGAGTTTCCTAAGGGACAGGTCCCGGGCCATATTTTGTGAACGGGTTATGAGTTTCCTAAGGGACAGGTCCCGGGCCATATTTTGTGAACGGGTTATGAGTTTCCTAAGGGACAGGTCCCGGGCCATATTTTGTGAACGGGTTATGAGTTTCCTAAGGGACAGGTCCCGGGCCATATTTTGTGAACGGGTTATGAGTTTCCTAAGGGACAGGTCCCGGGCCATATTTTGTGAACGGGTTATGAGTTTCCTAAGGGACAGGTCCCGGGCCATATTTTGTGAACGGGTTGTGAGTTTCCTAACGGACAGGTCCCGGGTCATATTTTGTGAACGGGTTGTGAGTTTCCTAAGGGACAGGTCCCGGGTCATATTTTGTGAACGGGTTGTGAGTTTCCTAAGGGACAGGTCCCGGGCCATATTTTGTGAACGGGTTGTGAGTTTCCTAAGGGACAGGTCCCGGGCCATATTTTGTGAACGGGTTATGAGTTTCCTAAGGGACAGGTCCCGGGCCATATTTTGTGAACGGGTTATGAGTTTCCTAAGGGACAGGTCCCGGGCCATATTTTGTGAACGGGTTATGAGTTTCCTAAGGGACAGGTCCCGGGCCATATTTTGTGAACGGGTTATGAGTTTCCTAAGGGACAGGTCCCGGGCCATATTTTGTGAACGGGTTATGAGTTTCCTAAGGGACAGGTCCGGGGCCATATTTTGTGAACGGGTTATGAGTTTCCTAAGGGACAGGTCCGGGGCCATATTTTGTGAACGGGTTATGTGTTTCCTAAGGGACAGGTCCCGGGCCATATTTTGTGAACGGGTTATGTGTTTCCTAAGGGACAGGTCCCGGGCCATATTTTGTGAACGGGTTACGAGTTTCCTAAGGGACAGGTCCCGGGCCATATTTTGTGAACGGGTTACGAGTTTCCTAAGGGACAGGTCCCGGGCCATATTTTGTGAACGGGTTACGAGTTTCCTAAGGGACAGGTCCCGGGCCATATTTTGTGAACGGGTTACGATTTTCCTAAGGGACAGGTCCCGGGCCATATTTTGTGAACGGCTTACGATTTTCCTAAGGGACAGGTCCCGGGCCATATTTTGTGAACGGCTTACGATTTTCCTAAGGGACAGGTCCCGGGCCATATTTTGTGAACGGCTTACGATTTTCCTAAGGGACAGGTCCCGGGCCATATTTTGTGAACGGCTTACGATTTTCCTAAGGGACAGGTCCCGGGCCATATTTTGTGAACGGCTTACGATTTTCCTAAGGGACAGGTCCCGGGCCATATTTTGTGAACGGCTTACGATTTTCCTAAGGGACAGGTCCCGGGCCATATTTTGTGAACGGGTTATGAGTTTCCTAAGGGACAGGTCCCGGGCCATATTTTGTGAACGGGTTATGAGTTTCCTAAGGGACAGGTCCCGGGCCATATTTTGTGAACGGGTTATGAGTTTCCTAAGGGACAGGTCCCGGGCCATATTTTGTGAACGGGTTATGAGTTTCCTAAGGGACAGGTCCCGGGCCATATTTTGTGAACGGGTTACGAGTTTCCTAAGGGACAGGTCCCGGGCCATATTTTGTGAACGGGTTACGAGTTTCCTAAGGGACAGGTCCCGGGCCATATTTTGTGAACGGGTTACGAGTTTCCTAAGGGACAGGTCCCGGGCCATATTTTGTGAACGGGTTACGAGTTTCCTAAGGGACAGGTCCCGGGCCATATTTTGTGAACGGGTAACGAGTTTCCTAAGGGACAGGTCCCGGGCCATATTTTGTGAACGGGTAACGAGTTTCCTAAGGGACAGGTCCCGAGCCATATTTTGTGAACGGGTAACGAGTTTCCTAAGGGACAGGTCCCGGGCCATATTTTGTGAACGGGTAACGAGTTTCCTAAGGGACAGATCCCGGGCCATATTTTGTGAACGGGTAACGAGTTTCCTAAGGGACAGGTCCCGGGCCATATTTTGTGAACGGGTTGTGAGTTTCCTAAGGGACAGGTCCCGGGCCATATTTTGTGAACGGGTTGTGAGTTTCCTAAGGGACAGGTCCCGGGCCATATTTTGTGAACGGGTTATGAGTTTCCTAAGGGACAGGTCCCGGGCCATATTTTGTGAACGGGTTATGAGTTTCCTAAGGGACAGGTCCGGGGCCATATTTTGTGAACGGGTTGTGAGTTTCCTAAGGGACAGGTCCGGGGCCATATTTTGTGAACGGGTTGTGAGTTTCCTAAGGGACAGGTCCGGGGCCATATTTTGTGAACGGGTTATGGGTTTCCTAAGGGACAGGTCCCGGGCCATATTTTGTGAACGGGTTATGAGTTTCCTAAGGGACAGGTCCCGGGCCATATTTTGTGAACGGGTTATGAGTTTCCTAACGGACAGGTCCCGGGCCATATTTTGTGAACGGGTTGTGAGTTTCCTAACGGACAGGTACCGGACCATATTTTGTGAACGGGTTGTGAGTTTCCTAAGGGACAGGTCCCGGACCATATTTTGTGAACGGGTTGTGAGTTTCCTAAGGGACAGGTCCCGGACAGTATTTTGTGAACGGGTTGTGAGTTTCCTAAAGGACAGGTCCCGGACAGTATTTTGTGAACGGGTTATGAGTTTCCTAAGGGACAGGTCCCGGACAGTATTTTGTGAACGGGTTATGAGTTTCCTAAGGGACAGGTCCCGGGCCATATTTTGTGAACGGGTTGTGAGTTTCCTAAGGGACAGGTCCCGGGCCATATTTTGTGAACGGGTTGTGAGTTTCCTAAGGGACAGGTCCCGGGCCCTATTTTGTGAACGGGTTGTGAGTTTCCTAAGGGACAGGTCCCGGGCCATATTTTGTGAACGGGTTATGGGTTTCCTAAGGGACAGGTCCCGGGCCATATTTTGTGAACGGGTTGTGGGTTTCCTAAGGGACAGGTCCCGGGCCATATTTTGTGAACGGGTTGTGGGTTTCCTAAGGGACAGGTCCCGGGCCATATTTTGTGAACGGGTTGTGAGTTTCCTAAGGGACAGGTCCCGGGCCATATTTTGTGAACGGGTTGTGAGTTTCCTAAGGGACAGGTCCCGGGCCATATTTTGTGAACGGGTTGTGAGTTTCCTAAGGGACAGGTCCCGGGCCATATTTTGTGAACGGGTTATGAGTTTCCTAAGGGACAGGTCCCGGGCCATATTTTGTGAACGGGTTATGAGTTTCCTAAGGGACAGGTCCCGGGCCATATTTTGTGAACGGGTTGTGAGTTTCCTAAGGGACAGTTCCCGGACAGTATTTTGTGAATGGGTTATGAGTTTCCTAATCGAAAGGTCCCGGACAGTATTTTGTGAATGGGTTATGAGTTTCCTAATCGAAAGGTCCCGGACAGTATTTTGTGAACGGGTTATGATTTTCCTAAGGGACAGGTCCCGGGCCGTATTTTGTGAACGGGTTATGAGTTTCCTAAGGGACAGTTCCCGGGCCATATTTTGTGAACGGGTTATGAGTTTCCTAAGGGACAGGTCCCGGGCCGTATTTTGTGAACGGGTTATGAGTTTCCTAAGGGACAGGTCCCGGGCCGTATTTTGTGAACGGGTTATGAGTTTCCTAAGGGACAGGTCCCGGGCCGTATTTTGTGAACGGGTTATGAGTTTCCTAAGGGACAGGTTCCGGACAGTATTTTGTGAATGGGTTATGAGTTTCCTAATCGAAAGGACCCAGCCCATATTTTGTGAACGGGTTGTGAGTTTCCTAAGGGACAGGTCCCGGGCCATATTTTGTGAACGGGTTATGGGTTTCCTAAGGGACAGGTCCCGGGCCATATTTTGTGAACGGGTTATGGGTTTCCTAAGGGACAGGTCCCGGGCCATATTTTGTGAACGGGTTGTGAGTTTCCTAAGGGACAGGTCCCGGGCCATATTTTGTGAACCGGTTGTGAGTTTCCTAACGGAGTGGTACCGGACCATATTTTGTGAATGGGTTATGAGTTTCCTAAGGGACAGGTCCCTGGCCATATTTTGTGAACGGGTTATGAGTTTCCTAAGGGACAGGTCCCGGACCATATTTTGTGAACGGGTTATGAGTTTCCTAAGGGACAGGTCCTGGACCATATTTTGTGAACGGGTTATGAGTTTCCTAAGGGACAGGTCCCGGGCCATATTTTGTGAACGGGTTATGAGTTTCCTAAGGGACAGGTCCCGGGCCATATTTTGTGAACGGGTTATGAGTTTCCTAAGGGACAGGTCCCGGGCCATATTTTGTGAACGGGTTATGAGTTTCCTAAGGGACAGTTCCCGGGCCATATTTTGTGAACGGGTTATGAGTTTCCTAAGGGACAGGTCCCGGGCCATATTTTGTGAACGGGTTATGAGTTTCCTAAGGGACAGGTCCCGGGCCATATTTTCTGAACGGGTTATGAGTTTCCTAAGGGACAGGTCCCGGGCCATATTTTGTGAACGGGTTATGAGTTTCCTAAGGGACAGGTCCCGGGCCATATTTTGTGAACGGGTTATGAGTTTCCTAAGGGACAGGTCCCGGGCCATATTTTGTGAACGGGTTATGAGTTTCCTAAGGGACAGGTCCCGGGCCATATTTTGTAAACGGGTTACGAGTTTCCTAAGGGACAGGTCCCGGGCCATATTTTGTAAACGGGTTACGAGTTTCCTAAGGGACAGGTCCCGGGCCATATTTTGTAAACGGGTTACGAGTTTCCTAAGGGACAGGTCCCGGGCCATATTTTGTGATCGGGTTACGAGTTTCCTAAGGGACAGGTCCCGGGCCATATTTTGTGAACGGGTTACGAGTTTCCTAAGGGACAGGTCCCGGACCATATTTTGTGAACGGGTTATGAGTTTCCTAAGGGACAGGTCCCGGGCCATATTTTGTGAACGGGTTATGAGTTTCCTAAGGGACAGGTCCCGGGCCATATTTTGTGAACGGGTTATGAGTTTCCTAAGGGACAGGTCCCGGACAGTATTTTGTGAACGGGTTATGAGTTTCCTAATCGAAAGGTTCCAGCCCATATTTTGTGAACGGGTTGTGGGTTTCCTAAGGGACAGGTCCCGGGACATATTTTGTGAACGGGTTATGGGTTTCCTAAGGGACAGGTCCCGGGACATATTTTGTGAACGGGTTGTGAGTTTCCTAAGGGACAGGTCCCGGGCCATATTTTGTGAACGGGTTGTGAGTTTCCTAAGGGACAGGTCCAGGGGCCATATTTTGTGAACGGGTTGTGAGTTTCCTAAGGGACAGGTCCAGGGGCCATATTTTGTGAACCGGTTGTGAGTTTCCTAAGGGACAGGTACCGGACCATATTTTGTGAACCGGTTGTGAGTTTCCTAAGGGACAGGTCCCGGACCATATTTTGTGAACGGGTTATGAGTTTCCTAAGGGACAGGTCCCGCGCCATATTTTGTGAATGGCTTATGAGTTTCCTAAGGGACAGGTCCCGCGCCATATTTTGTGAACGGGTTATGAGTTTCCTAAGGGACAGGTCCCGGGCCATATTTTGTGAACGGGTTATGAGTTTCCTAAGGGACAGGTCCCGGGCCATATTTTGTGAACGGGTTATGAGTTTCCTAAGGGACAGGTCCCGGGCCATATTTTGTGAACGGGTTATGAGTTTCCTAAGGGACTGGTCCCGGGCCATATTTTGTGAACGGGTTATGAGTTTCCTAAGGGACTGGTCCCGGGCCATATTTTGTGAACGGGATATGAGTTTCCTAAGGGACTGGTCCCGGGCCATATTTTGTGAACGGGTTATGAGTTTCCTAAAGGACAGGTCCCGGGCCATATTTTGTGAACGGGTTATGAGTTTCCTAAAGGACAGGTCCCGGGCCATATTTTGTGAACGGGTTATGAGTTTCCTAAGGGACAGGTCCCGGGCCATATTTTGTGAACGGGTTATGAGTTTCCTAAGGGATAGGTCCCGGGCCATATTTTGTGAACGGGTTATGAGTTTCCTAAGGGATAGGTCCTGGGCCATATTTTGTGAACGGGTTATGAGTTTCCTAAGGGACAGGTCCCGGGCCATATTTTGTGAACGGGTTATGAGTTTCCTAAGGGACAGGTCCCGGGCCATATTTTGTGAACGGGTTATGAGTTTCCTAAGGGACAGGTCCTGGACAGTATTTTGTGAACGGGTTATGAGTTTCCTAAGGGACAGGTCCCGGGCCATATTTTGTGAACGGGTTATGGGTTTCCTAAGGGACAGGTCCCGGGCCATATTTTGTGAACGGGTTGTGGGTTTCCTAAGGGACAGGTCCCGGGCCATATTTTGTGAATGGGTTGTGAGTTTCCTAACGGACAGGTCCCGGGCCATATTTTGTGAACCGGTTGTGAGTTTCCTAACGGACTGGTACCGGGCCATATTTTGTGAACCGGTTGTGAGTTTCCTAACGGACTGGTACCGGGCCATATTTTGTGAACCGGTTGTGAGTTTCCTAACGGACTGGTACCGGGCCATATTTTGTGAATGGGTTATGAGTTTCCTAAGGGACAGGTCCCGGGCCATATTTTTTGAACGGGTTATGAGTTTCCTAAGGGACAGGTCCCGGGCCATATTTTGTGAACGGGTTATGAGTTTCCTAAGGGACAGGTCCCGGGCCATATTTTGTGAACGGGTTATGAGTTTCCTAAGGGACAGGTCCCGGGCCATATTTTGTGAACGGGTTATGAGTTTCCTAAGGGACAGGTCCCGGGCCATATTTTGTGAACGGGTTATGAGTTTCCTAAGGGACAGGTCCCGGGCCATATTT
The DNA here is from genome assembly GCA_035047305.1 of Bradypodion pumilum. Lineage (NCBI taxonomy): Eukaryota > Metazoa > Chordata > Lepidosauria > Squamata > Chamaeleonidae > Bradypodion > Bradypodion pumilum. Next base: position 7,310,542 of record JAWDJD010000016.1, on the reverse strand, counting down.
TGTGAACGGGTTATGAGTTTCCTAAGGGACAGGTCCCGGGCCATATTTTGTGAACGGGTTATGAGTTTCCTAAGGGACAGGTCCCGGGCCATATTTTGTGAACGGGTTATGAGTTTCCTAAGGGACAGGTCCCGGGCCATATTTTGTGAACGGGTTATGAGTTTCCTAAGGGACAGGTCCCGGGCCATATTTTGTGAACGGCTTATGAGTTTCCTAAGGGACAGGTCCCGGGCCATATTTTGTGAACGGCTTATGAGTTTCCTAAGGGACAGGTCCCGGGCCATATTTTGTGAACGGCTTATGAGTTTCCTAAGGGACAGGTCCCGGGCCATATTTTGTGAACGGCTTATGAGTTTCCTAAGGGACAGGTCCCGGGCCATATTTTGTGAACGGGTTATGAGTTTCCTAAGGGACAGGTCCCGGGCCATATTTTGTGAACGGGTTATGAGTTTCCTAAGGGACAGGTCCCGGGCCATATTTTGTGAACGGGTTATGAGTTTCCTAAGGGACAGGTCCCGGGCCATATTTTGTGAACGGGTTATGAGTTTCCTAAGGGACAGGTCCCGGACCATATTTTGTGAACGGGTTATGAGTTTCCTAAGGGACAGGTCCCGGACCATATTTTGTGAACGGGTTACGAGTTACATAAGGGACAGGTCCCGGACCATATTTTGTGAACGGGTTACGAGTTTCCTAAGGGACAGGTCCCGGACCATATTTTGTGAACGGGTTACGAGTTTCCTAAGGGACAGGTCCCGGACCATATTTTGTGAACGGGTTACGAGTTTCCTAAGGGACAGGTCCAGGGCCATATTTTGTGAACGGGTTATGAGTTTCCTAAGGGACAGGTCCCGGGCCATATTTTGTGAACGGGTTATGAGTTTCCTAAGGGACAGGTCCCGGGCCATATTTTGTGAACGGGTTATGAGTTTCCTAAGGGACAGGTCCCGGGCCATATTTTGTGAACGGGTTATGAGTTTCCTAAGGGACAGGTCCCGGGCCATATTTTGTGAACGGGTTATGAGTTTCCTAAGGGACAGGTCCCGGGCCATATTTTGTGAACGGGTTATGAGTTTCCTAAGGGACAGGTCCCGGGCCATATTTTGTGAACGGGTTACGAGTTTCCTAAGGGACAGGTCCCGGGCCATATTTTGTGAACGGGTTACGAGTTTCCTAAGGGACAGGTCCCGGGCCATATTTTGTGAACGGGTTACGAGTTTCCTAAGGGACAGGTCCCGGGCCATATTTTGTGAACGGGTTACGAGTTTCCTAAGGGACAGGTCCCGGGCCATATTTTGTGAACGGGTTACGAGTTTCCTAAGGGACAGGTCCCGGGCCATATGTTGTGAACGGGTTATGAGTTTCCTAAGGGACAGGTCCCGGGCCATATGTTGTGAACGGGTTAGGAGTTTCCTAAGGGACAGGTCCCGGGCCATATGTTGTGAACGGGTTAGGAGTTTCCTAAGGGACAGGTCCCGGGCCATATTTTGTGAACGGGTTAGGAGTTTCCTAAGGGACAGGTCCCGGGCCATATTTTGTGAACGGGTTAGGAGTTTCCTAAGGGACAGGTCCCGGGCCATATTTTGTGAACGGGTTAGGAGTTTCCTAAGGGACAGGTCCCGGGCCATATTTTGTGAACGGGTTATGAGTTTCCTAAGGGACAGGTCCCGGGCCATATTTTCTGAACGGGTTATGAGTTTCCTAAGGGACAGGTCCCGGGCCATATTTTGTGAACGGGTTACGAGTTTCCTAAGGGACAGGTCCCGGGCCATATTTTGTGAACGGGTTACGAGTTTCCTAAGGGACAGGTCCCGGGCCATATGTTGTGAACGGGTTATGAGTTTCCTAAGGGACAGGTCCCGGGCCATATGTTGTGAACGGGTTAGGAGTTTCCTAAGGGACAGGTCCCGGGCCATATGTTGTGAACGGGTTAGGAGTTTCCTAAGGGACAGGTCCCGGGCCATATTTTGTGAACGGGTTAGGAGTTTCCTAAGGGACAGGTCCCGGGCCATATTTTGTGAACGGGTTAGGAGTTTCCTAAGGGACAGGTCCCGGGCCATATTTTGTGAACGGGTTAGGAGTTTCCTAAGGGACAGGTCCCGGGCCATATTTTGTGAACGGGTTATGAGTTTCCTAAGGGACAGGTCCCGGGCCATATTTTGTGATCGGGTTACGAGTTTCCTAAGGGACAGGTCCCGGGCCATATTTTGTGAACGGGTTACGAGTTTCCTAAGGGACAGGTCCCGGACCATATTTTGTGAACGGGTTATGAGTTTCCTAAGGGACAGGTCCCGGGCCATATTTTGTGAACGGCTTATGAGTTTCCTAAGGGACAGGTCCCGGGCCATATTTTGTGAACGGGTTACGAGTTTCCTAAGGGACAGGTCCCGGGCCATATGTTGTGAACGGGTTATGAGTTTCCTAAGGGACAGGTCCCGGGCCATATGTTGTGAACGGGTTAGGAGTTTCCTAAGGGACAGGTCCCGGGCCATATGTTGTGAACGGGTTAGGAGTTTCCTAAGGGACAGGTCCCGGGCCATATTTTGTGAACGGGTTAGGAGTTTCCTAAGGGACAGGTCCCGGGCCATATTTTGTGAACGGGTTAGGAGTTTCCTAAGGGACAGGTCCCGGGCCATATTTTGTGAACGGGTTAGGAGTTTCCTAAGGGACAGGTCCCGGGCCATATTTTGTGAACGGGTTATGAGTTTCCTAAGGGACAGGTCCCGGGCCATATTTTGTGATCGGGTTACGAGTTTCCTAAGGGACAGGTCCCGGGCCATATTTTGTGAACGGGTTACGAGTTTCCTAAGGGACAGGTCCCGGACCATATTTTGTGAACGGGTTATGAGTTTCCTAAGGGACAGGTCCCGGGCCATATTTTGTGAACGGGTTATGAGTTTCCTAAGGGACAGGTCCCGGGCCATATTTTGTGAACGGGTTATGAGTTTCCTAAGGGACAGGTCCCGGACAGTATTTTGTGAACGGGTTATGAGTTTCCTAATCGAAAGGTTCCAGCCCATATTTTGTGAACGGGTTGTGGGTTTCCTAAGGGACAGGTCCCGGGACATATTTTGTGAACGGGTTATGGGTTTCCTAAGGGACAGGTCCCGGGACATATTTTGTGAACGGGTTGTGAGTTTCCTAAGGGACAGGTCCCGGGCCATATTTTGTGAACGGGTTGTGAGTTTCCTAAGGGACAGGTCCAGGGGCCATATTTTGTGAACGGGTTGTGAGTTTCCTAAGGGACAGGTCCAGGGGCCATATTTTGTGAACCGGTTGTGAGTTTCCTAAGGGACAGGTACCGGACCATATTTTGTGAACCGGTTGTGAGTTTCCTAAGGGACAGGTCCCGGACCATATTTTGTGAACGGGTTATGAGTTTCCTAAGGGACAGGTCCCGCGCCATATTTTGTGAATGGCTTATGAGTTTCCTAAGGGACAGGTCCCGCGCCATATTTTGTGAACGGGTTATGAGTTTCCTAAGGGACCTGTCCCGGGCCATATTTTGTGAACGGGTTATGAGTTTCCTAAGGGACAGGTCCCGGGCCATATTTTGTGAACGGGTTATGAGTTTCCTAAGGGACAGGTCCCGGGCCATATTTTGTGAACGGGTTATGAGTTTCCTAAGGGACTGGTCCCGGGCCATATTTTGTGAACGGGTTATGAGTTTCCTAAGGGACTGGTCCCGGGCCATATTTTGTGAACGGGTTATGAGTTTCCTAAGGGACTGGTCCCGGGCCATATTTTGTGAACGGGTTATGAGTTTCCTAAAGGACAGGTCCCGGGCCATATTTTGTGAACGGGTTATGAGTTTCCTAAAGGACAGGTCCCGGGCCATATTTTGTGAACGGGTTATGAGTTTCCTAAGGGACAGGTCCCGGGCCATATTTTGTGAACGGGTTATGAGTTTCCTAAGGGATAGGTCCCGGGCCATATTTTGTGAACGGGTTATGAGTTTCCTAAGGGATAGGTCCTGGGCCATATTTTGTGAACGGGTTATGAGTTTCCTAAGGGACAGGTCCCGGGCCATATTTTGTGAACGGGTTATGAGTTTCCTAAGGGACAGGTCCCGGGCCATATTTTGTGAACGGGTTATGAGTTTCCTAAGGGACAGGTCCTGGACAGTATTTTGTGAACGGGTTATGAGTTTCCTAAGGGACAGGTCCCGGGCCATATTTTGTGAACGGGTTATGGGTTTCCTAAGGGACAGGTCCCGGGCCATATTTTGTGAACGGGTTGTGGGTTTCCTAAGGGACAGGTCCCGGGCCATATTTTGTGAATGGGTTGTGAGTTTCCTAACGGACAGGTCCCGGGCCATATTTTGTGAACCGGTTGTGAGTTTCCTAACGGACTGGTACCGGGCCATATTTTGTGAACCGGTTGTGAGTTTCCTAACGGACTGGTACCGGGCCATATTTTGTGAACCGGTTGTGAGTTTCCTAACGGACTGGTACCGGGCCATATTTTGTGAATGGGTTATGAGTTTCCTAAGGGACAGGTCCCGGGCCATATTTTTTGAACGGGTTATGAGTTTCCTAAGGGACAGGTCCCGGGCCATATTTTGTGAACGGGTTATGAGTTTCCTAAGGGACAGGTCCCGGGCCATATTTTGTGAACGGGTTATGAGTTTCCTAAGGGACAGGTCCCGGGCCATATTTTGTGAACGGGTTATGAGTTTCCTAAGGGACAGGTCCCGGGCCATATTTTGTGAACGGGTTATGAGTTTCCTAAGGGACAGGTCCCGGGCCATATTTTGTGAACGGGTTATGAGTTTCCTAAGGGACAGGTCCCGGGCCATATTTTGTGAACGGGTTATGAGTTTCCTAAGGGACAGGTCCCGGGCCATATTTTGTGAACGGGTTATGAGTTTCCTAAGGGACAGGTCCCGGGCCATATTTTGTGAACGGGTTATGAGTTTCCTAAGGGACAGGTCCCGGGCCATATTTTGTGAACGGCTTATGAGTTTCCTAAGGGACAGGTCCCGGGCCATATTTTGTGAACGGCTTATGAGTTTCCTAAGGGACAGGTCCCGGGCCATATTTTGTGAACGGCTTATGAGTTTCCTAAGGGACAGGTCCCGGGCCATATTTTGTGAACGGCTTATGAGTTTCCTAAGGGACAGGTCCCGGGCCATATTTTGTGAACGGGTTATGAGTTTCCTAAGGGACAGGTCCCGGGCCATATTTTGTGAACGGGTTATGAGTTTCCTAAGGGACAGGTCCCGGGCCATATTTTGTGAACGGGTTATGAGTTTCCTAAGGGACAGGTCCCGGGCCATATTTTGTGAACGGGTTATGAGTTTCCTAAGGGACAGGTCCCGGACCATATTTTGTGAACGGGTTACGAGTTTCCTAAGGGACAGGTCCCGGACCATATTTTGTGAACGGGTTACGAGTTACATAAGGGACAGGTCCCGGACCATATTTTGTGAACGGGTTACGAGTTTCCTAAGGGACAGGTCCCGGACCATATTTTGTGAACGGGTTACGAGTTTCCTAAGGGACAGGTCCAGGGCCATATTTTGTGAACGGGTTATGAGTTTCCTAAGGGACAGGTCCCGGGCCATATTTTGTGAACGGGTTATGAGTTTCCTAAGGGACAGGTCCCGGGCCATATTTTGTGAACGGGTTATGAGTTTCCTAAGGGACAGGTCCCGGGCCATATTTTGTGAACGGGTTATGAGTTTCCTAAGGGACAGGTCCCGGGCCATATTTTGTGAACGGGTTATGAGTTTCCTAAGGGACAGGTCCCGGGCCATATTTTGTGAACGGGTTATGAGTTTCCTAAGGGACAGGTCCCGGGCCATATTTTGTGAACGGGTTACGAGTTTCCTAAGGGACAGGTCCCGGGCCATATTTTGTGAACGGGTTACGAGTTTCCTAAGGGACAGGTCCCGGGCCATATTTTGTGAACGGGTTACGAGTTTCCTAAGGGACAGGTCCCGGGCCATATTTTGTGAACGGGTTACGAGTTTCCTAAGGGACAGGTCCCGGGCCATATTTTGTGAACGGGTTACGAGTTTCCTAAGGGACAGGTCCCGGGCCATATGTTGTGAACGGGTTACGAGTTTCCTAAGGGACAGGTCCCGGGCCATATGTTGTGAACGGGTTACGAGTTTCCTAAGGGACAGGTCCCGGGCCATATGTTGTGAACGGGTTAGGAGTTTCCTAAGGGACAGGTCCCGGGCCATATTTTGTGAACGGGTTAGGAGTTTCCTAAGGGACAGGTCCCGGGCCATATTTTGTGAACGGGTTAGGAGTTTCCTAAGGGACAGGTCCCGGGCCATATTTTGTGAACGGGTTAGGAGTTTCCTAAGGGACAGGTCCCGGGCCATATTTTGTGAACGGGTTATGAGTTTCCTAAGGGACAGGTCCCGGGCCATATTTTGTGAACGGGTTATGAGTTTCCTAAGGGACAGGTCCCGGGCCATATTTTGTGAACGGGTTATGAGTTTCCTAAGGGACAGGTCCCGGGCCATATTTTCTGAACGGGTTATGAGTTTCCTAAGGGACAGGTCCCGGGCCATATTTTCTGAACGGGTTATGAGTTTCCTAAGGGACAGGTCCCGGGCCATATTTTCTGAACGGGTTATGAGTTTCCTAAGGGACAGGTCCCGGGCCATATTTTCTGAACGGGTTATGAGTTTCCTAAGGGACAGGTCCCGGGCCATATTTTCTGAACGGGTTATGAGTTTCCTAAGGGACAGGTCCCGGGCCATATTTTGTGAACGGGTTATGAGTTTCCTAAGGGACAGGTCCCGGGCCATATTTTGTGAACGGGTTATGAGTTTCCTAAGGGACAGGTCCCGGGCCATATTTTGTGAACGGGTTATGAGTTTCCTAAGGGACAGGTTCCGGGCCATATTTTGTGAACGGGTTATGAGTTTCCTAAGGGACAGGTCCCGGGCCATATTTTGTGAACGGGTTATGAGTTTCCTAAGGGACAGGTCCGGGGCCATATTTTGTGAACGGCTTATGAGTTTCCTAAGGGACAGGTCCCGGGCCATATTTTGTGAACGGCTTATGAGTTTCCTAAGGGACAGGTCCCGGGCCATATTTTGTGAACGGCTTATGAGTTCCCTAAGGGACAGGTCCCGGGCCATATTTTGTGAACGGCTTATGAGTTCCCTAAGGGACAGGTCCCGGGCCATATTTTGTGAACGGCTTACGAGTTCCCTAAGGGACAGGTCCCGGGCCATATTTTGTGAACGGCTTACGATTTTCCTAAGGGACATGTCCCGGGCCATATTTTGTGAACGGCTTACGAGTTTCCTAAGGGACAGGTCCCGGGCCATATTTTGTGAACGGGTTACGAGTTTCCTAAGGGACAGGTCCCGGGCCATATTTTGTGAACGGGTTATGAGTTTCCTAAGGGACAGGTCCCGGGCCATATTTTGTGAACGGGTTACGAGTTTCCTAAGGGACAGGTCCCGGGCCATATTTTGTGAACGGGTTACGAGTTTCCTAAGGGACAGGTCCCGGGCCATATTTTGTGAACGGGTTACGAGTTTCCTAAGGGACAGGTCCCGGGCCATATTTTGTGAACGGGTTATGTGTTTCCTAAGGGACAGGTCCCGGGCCATATTTTGTGAACGGGTTATGAGTTTCCTAAGGGACAGGTCCCGGGCCATATTTTGTGAACGGGTTATGAGTTTCCTAAGGGACAGGTCCCGGGCCATATTTTGTGAACGGGTTATGAGTTTCCTAAGGGACAGGTCCCGGGCCATATTTTGTGAACGGGTTATGAGTTTCCTAAGGGACAGGTCCCGGGCCATATTTTGTGAACGGGTTATGAGTTTCCTAAGGGACAGGTCCCGGGCCATATTTTGTGAACGGGTTATGAGTTTCCTAAGGGACAGGTCCCGGGCCATATTTTGTGAACGGGTTATGAGTTTCCTAAGGGACAGGTCCCGGGCCATATTTTGTGAACGGGTTATGAGTTTCCTAAGGGACAGGTCCCGGGCCATATTTTGTGAACGGGTTATGAGTTTCCTAAGGGACAGGTCCCGGGCCATATTTTGTGAACGGGTTATGAGTTTCCTAAGGGACAGGTCCCGGGCCATATTTTGTGAACGGGTTATGAGTTTCCTAAGGGACAGGTCCCGGGCCATATTTTGTGAATGGGTTATGAGTTTCCTAAGGGACAGGTCCCGGGCCATATTTTGTGAACGGGTTATGAGTTTCCTAAGGGACAGGTCCCGGGCCATATTTTGTGAACGGGTTGTGAGTTTCCTAACGGACAGGTCCCGGGCCATATTTTGTGAACGGGTTGTGAGTTTCCTAAGGGACAGGTCCCGGGCCATATTTTGTGAACGGGTTGTGAGTTTCCTAAGGGACAGGTCCCGGGCCATATTTTGTGAACGGGTTGTGAGTTTCCTAAGGGACAGGTCCCGGGCCATATTTTGTGAACGGGTTATGAGTTTCCTAAGGGACAGGTCCCGGGCCATATTTTGTGAACGGGTTATGAGTTTCCTAAGGGACAGGTCCCGGGCCATATTTTGTGAACGGGTTATGAGTTTCCTAAGGGACAGGTCCCGGGCCATATTTTGTGAACGGGTTATGAGTTTCCTAAGGGACAGGTCCCGGGCCATATTTTGTGAACGGGTTATGAGTTTCCTAAGGGACAGGTCCCGGGCCATATTTTGTGAACGGGTTATGAGTTTCCTAAGGGACAGGTCCGGGGCCATATTTTGTGAACGGGTTATGTGTTTCCTAAGGGACAGGTCCCGGGCCATATTTTGTGAACGGGTTATGTGTTTCCTAAGGGACAGGTCCCGGGCCATATTTTGTGAACGGGTTACGAGTTTCCTAAGGGACAGGTCCCGGGCCATATTTTGTGAACGGGTTACGAGTTTCCTAAGGGACAGGTCCCGGGCCATATTTTGTGAACGGCTTACGATTTTCCTAAGGGACAGGTCCCGGGCCATATTTTGTGAACGGCTTACGATTTTCCTAAGGGACAGGTCCCGGGCCATATTTTGTGAACGGCTTACGATTTTCCTAAGGGACAGGTCCCGGGCCATATTTTGTGAACGGCTTACGATTTTCCTAAGGGACAGGTCCCGGGCCATATTTTGTGAACGGCTTACGATTTTCCTAAGGGACAGGTCCCGGGCCATATTTTGTGAACGGGTTATGAGTTTCCTAAGGGACAGGTCCCGGGCCATATTTTGTGAACGGGTTATGAGTTTCCTAAGGGACAGGTCCCGGGCCATATTTTGTGAACGGGTTATGAGTTTCCTAAGGGACAGGTCCCGGGCCATATTTTGTGAACGGGTTACGAGTTTCCTAAGGGACAGGTCCCGGGCCATATTTTGTGAACGGGTTACGAGTTTCCTAAGGGACAGGTCCCGGGCCATATTTTGTGAACGGGTTACGAGTTTCCTAAGGGACAGGTCCCGGGCCATATTTTGTGAACGGGTTACGAGTTTCCTAAGGGACAGGTCCCGGGCCATATTTTGTGAACGGGTTACGAGTTTCCTAAGGGACAGGTCCCGGGCCATATTTTGTGAACGGGTTACGAGTTTCCTAAGGGACAGGTCCCGGGCCATATTTTGTGAACGGGTTACGAGTTTCCTAAGGGACAGGTCCCGGGCCATATTTTGTGAACGGGTAACGAGTTTCCTAAGGGACAGGTCCCGGGCCATATTTTGTGAACGGGTAACGAGTTTCCTAAGGGACAGGTCCCGGGCCATATTTTGTGAACGGGTAACGAGTTTCCTAAGGGACAGGTCCCGGGCCATATTTTGTGAACGGGTAACGAGTTTCCTAAGGGACAGGTCCCGGGCCATATTTTGTGAACGGGTAACGAGTTTCCTAAGGGACAGGTCCCGGGCCATATTTTGTGAACGGGTTGTGAGTTTCCTAAGGGACAGGTCCCGGGCCATATTTTGTGAACGGGTTGTGAGTTTCCTAAGGGACAGGTCCCGGGCCATATTTTGTGAACGGGTTGTGAGTTTCCTAAGGGACAGGTCCCGGGCCATATTTTGTGAACGGGTTGTGAGTTTCCTAAGGGACAGGTCCGGGGCCATATTTTGTGAACGGGTTGTGAGTTTCCTAAGGGACAGGTCCGGGGCCATATTTTGTGAACGGGTTATGGGTTTCCTAAGGGACAGGTCCCGGGCCATATTTTGTGAACGGGTTATGAGTTTCCTAAGGGACAGGTCCCGGGCCATATTTTGTGAACGGGTTGTGAGTTTCCTAACGGACAGGTCCCGGGCCATATTTTGTGAACGGGTTGTGAGTTTCCTAACGGACAGGTACCGGACCATATTTTGTGAACGGGTTGTGAGTTTCCTAAGGGACAGGTCCCGGACCGTATTTTGTGAACGGGTTATGAGTTTCCTAAGGGACAGGTCCCGGACAGTATTTTGTGAACGGGTTATGAGTTTCCTAAGGGACAGGTCCCGGGCCATATTTTGTGAACGGGTTGTGAGTTTCCTAAGGGACAGGTCCCGGGCCATATTTTGTGAACGGGTTGTGAGTTTCCTAAGGGACAGGTCCCGGGCCATATTTTGTGAACGGGTTGTGAGTTTCCTAAGGGACAGGTCCCGGGCCATATTTTGTGAACGGGTTGTGAGTTTCCTAAGGGACAGGTCCCGGGCCATATTTTGTGAACGGGTTGTGGGTTTCCTAAGGGACAGGTCCCGGGCCATATTTTGTGAACGGGTTGTGGGTTTCCTAAGGGACAGGTCCCGGGGCATATTTTGTGAACGGGTTGTGGGTTTCCTAAGGGACAGGTCCCGGGGCATATTTTGTGAACGGGTTGTGAGTTTCCTAAGGGACAGGTCCCGGGCCATATTTTGTGAACGGGTTGTGAGTTTCCTAAGGGACAGGTCCCGGGCCATATTTTGTGAACGGGTTGTGAGTTTCCTAAGGGACAGGTCCCGGGCCATATTTTGTGAACGGGTTGTGAGTTTCCTAAGGGACAGGTCCCGGGCCATATTTTGTGAACGGGTTGTGAGTTTCCTAAGGGACAGGTCCCGGGCCATATTTTGTGAACGGGTTACGAGTTTCCTAAGGGACAGGTCCCGGGCCATATTTTGTGAACGGGTTACGAGTTTCCTAAGGGACAGGTCCCGGGCCATATTTTGTGAACGGGTTACGAGTTTCCTAAGGGACAGGTCCCGGGCCATATTTTGTGAACGGGTTACGAGTTTCCTAAGGGACAGGTCCCGGGCCATATTTTGTGAACGGGTTACGAGTTTCCTAAGGGACAGGTCCCGGGCCATATTTTGTGAACGGGTTACGAGTTTCCTAAGGGACAGGTCCCGGGCCATATTTTGTGAACGGGTTACGAGTTTCCTAAGGGACAGGTCCCGGGCCATATTTTGTGAACGGGTTACGAGTTTCCTAAGGGACAGGTCCCGGGCCATATTTTGTGAACGGGTTACGAGTTTCCTAAGGGACAGGTCCCGGGCCATATTTTGTGAACGGGTTACGAGTTTCCTAAGGGACAGGTCCCGGGCCATATTTTGTGAACGGGTTACGAGTTTCCTAAGGGACAGGTCCCGGGCCATATTTTGTGAACGGGTTACGAGTTTCCTAAGGGACAGGTCCCGGGCCATATTTTGTGAACGGGTTACGAGTTTCCTAAGGGACAGGTCCCGGGCCATATTTTGTGAACGGGTTACGAGTTTCCTAAGGGACAGGTCCCGGGCCATATTTTGTGAACGGGTTACGAGTTTCCTAAGGGACAGGTCCCGGGCCATATTTTGTGAACGGGTTACGAGTTTCCTAAGGGACAGGTCCCGGGCCGTATTTTGTGAACGGGTTACGAGTTTCCTAAGGGACAGGTCCCGGGCCGTATTTTGTGAACGGGTTACGAGTTTCCTAAGGGACAGGTCCCGGGCCGTATTTTGTGAACGGGTTACGAGTTTCCTAAGGGACAGGTCCCGGGCCGTATTTTGTGAACGGGTTACGAGTTTCCTAAGGGACAGGTCCCGGGCCGTATTTTGTGAACGGGTTGTGAGTTTCCTAAGGGACAGGTCCCGGGCCGTATTTTGTGAACGGGTTGTGGGTTTCCTAAGGGACAGGTCCCGGGCCGTATTTTGTGAACGGGTTGTGGGTTTCCTAAGGGACAGGTCCCGGGCCGTATTTTGTGAACGGGTTGTGGGTTTCCTAAGGGACAGGTCCCGGGCCGTATTTTGTGAACGGGTTGTGAGTTTCCTAAGGGACAGGTCCCGGGCCGTATTTTGTGAACGGGTTATGAGTTTCCTAAGGGACAGGTCCCGGGCCGTATTTTGTGAACGGGTTATGAGTTTCCTAAGGGACAGGTCCCTGGCCATATTTTGTGAACGGGTTATGAGTTTCCTAAGGGACAGGTCCCGGACCATATTTTGTGAACGGCTTATGTGTTTCCTAAGGGACAGGTCCCGGACCATATTTTGTGAACGGCTTATGTGTTTCCTAAGGGACAGGTCCCGGACCATATTTTGTGAACGGCTTATGTGTTTCCTAAGGGACAGGTCCCGGACCATATTTTGTGAACGGCTTATGTGTTTCCTAAGGGACAGGTCCCGGGCCATATTTTGTGAACGGGTTATGAGTTTCCTAAGGGACAGGTCCCGGGCCATATTTTGTGAACGGGTTATGAGTTTCCTAAGGGACAGGTCCCGGGCCATATTTTGTGAACGGGTTATGAGTTTCCTAAGGGACTGGTCCCGGGCCATATTTTGTGAACGGGTTATGAGTTTCCTAAGGGACTGGTCCCGGGCCATATTTTGTGAACGGGTTATGAGTTTCCTAAGGGACTGGTCCCGGGCCATATTTTGTGAACGGGTTGTGAGTTTCCTAAGGGACAGGTCCCGGGCCATATTTTGTGAACGGGTTGTGAGTTTCCTAAGGGACAGGTCCCGGGCCATATTTTGTGAACGGGTTGTGGGTTTCCTAAGGGACAGGTCCCGGGCCATATTTTGTGAACGGGTTGTGGGTTTCCTAAGGGACAGGTCCCGGGCCATATTTTGTGAACGGGTTGTGGGTTTCCTAAGGGACAGGTCCCGGGGCATATTTTGTGAACGGGTTGTGAGTTTCCTAAGGGACAGGTCCCGGGCCATATTTTGTGAACGGGTTGTGAGTTTCCTAAGGGACAGGTCCCGGGCCATATTTTGTGAACGGGTTGTGAGTTTCCTAAGGGACAGGTCCCGGGCCATATTTTGTGAACGGGTTATGAGTTTCCTAAGGGACAGGTCCCGGGCCATATTTTGTGAACGGGTTGTGAGTTTCCTAAGGGACAGGTCCCGGGCCATATTTTGTGAACGGGTTACGAGTTTCCTAAGGGACAGGTCCCGGGCCATATTTTGTGAACGGGTTACGAGTTTCCTAAGGGACAGGTCCCGGGCCATATTTTGTGAACGGGTTACGAGTTTCCTAAGGGACAGGTCCCGGGCCATATTTTGTGAACGGGTTACGAGTTTCCTAAGGGACAGGTCCCGGGCCATATTTTGTGAACGGGTTACGAGTTTCCTAAGGGACAGGTCCCGGGCCATATTTTGTGAACGGGTTACGAGTTTCCTAAGGGACAGGTCCCGGGCCATATTTTGTGAACGGGTTACGAGTTTCCTAAGGGACAGGTCCCGGGCCATATTTTGTGAACGGGTTACGAGTTTCCTAAGGGACAGGTCCCGGGCCATATTTTGTGAACGGGTTACGAGTTTCCTAAGGGACAGGTCCCGGGCCATATTTTGTGAACGGGTTACGAGTTTCCTAAGGGACAGGTCCCGGGCCATATTTTGTGAACGGGTTACGAGTTTCCTAAGGGACAGGTCCCGGGCCATATTTTGTGAACGGGTTACGAGTTTCCTAAGGGACAGGTCCCGGGCCATATTTTGTGAACGGGTTACGAGTTTCCTAAGGGACAGGTCCCGGGCCATATTTTGTGAACGGGTTACGAGTTTCCTAAGGGACAGGTCCCGGGCCATATTTTGTGAACGGGTTACGAGTTTCCTAAGGGACAGGTCCCGGGCCATATTTTGTGAACGGGTTACGAGTTTCCTAAGGGACAGGTCCCGGGCCATATTTTGTGAACGGGTTACGAGTTTCCTAAGGGACAGGTCCCGGGCCATATTTTGTGAACGGGTTACGAGTTTCCTAAGGGACAGGTCCCGGGCCGTATTTTGTGAACGGGTTACGAGTTTCCTAAGGGACAGGTCCCGGGCCGTATTTTGTGAACGGGTTACGAGTTTCCTAAGGGACAGGTCCCGGGCCGTATTTTGTGAACGGGTTACGAGTTTCCTAAGGGACAGGTCCCGGGCCGTATTTTGTGAACGGGTTATGAGTTTCCTAAGGGACAGGTCCCGGACCGTATTTTGTGAACGGGTTGTGAGTTTCCTAAGGGACAGGTCCCGGGCCGTATTTTGTGAACGGGTTGTGGGTTTCCTAAGGGACAGGTCCCGGGCCGTATTTTGTGAACGGGTTGTGGGTTTCCTAAGGGACAGGTCCCGGGCCGTATTTTGTGAACGGGTTGTGAGTTTCCTAAGGGACAGGTCCCGGGCCGTATTTTGTGAACGGGTTATGAGTTTCCTAAGGGACAGGTCCCGGGCCATATTTTGTGAACGGGTTATGAGTTTCCTAAGGGACAGGTCCCTGGCCATATTTTGTGAACGGGTTATGAGTTTCCTAAGGGACAGGTCCCGGACCATATTTTGTGAACGGCTTATGTGTTTCCTAAGGGACAGGTCCCGGACCATATTTTGTGAACGGCTTATGTGTTTCCTAAGGGACAGGTCCCGGACCATATTTTGTGAACGGCTTATGTGTTTCCTAAGGGACAGGTCCCGGACCATATTTTGTGAACGGCTTATGTGTTTCCTAAGGGACAGGTCCCGGGCCATATTTTGTGAACGGCTTATGTGTTTCCTAAGGGACAGGTCCCGGGCCATATTTTGTGAACGGGTTATGAGTTTCCTAAGGGACAGGTCCCGGGCCATATTTTGTGAACGGGTTATGAGTTTCCTAAGGGACTGGTCCCGGGCCATATTTTGTGAACGGGTTATGAGTTTCCTAAGGGACTGGTCCCGGGCCATATTTTGTGAACGGGTTATGAGTTTCCTAAGGGACTGGTCCCGGGCCATATTTTGTGAACGGAATATGAGTTTCCTAAGGGACAGGTCCCGGGCCATATTTTGTGAACGGGTTATGAGTTTCCTAAGGGACAGGTCCCGGGCCATATTTTGTGAACGGGTTATGAGTTTCCTAAGGGACAGGTCCCGGGCCATATTTTGTGAACGGGTTATGAGTTTCCTAAGGGACAGGTCCCGGGCCATATTTTGTGAACGGGTTGTGAGTTTCCTAAGGGACAGGTCCCGGGTCATATTTTGTGAACGGGTTATGAGTTTCCTAAGGGACAGGTCCCGGGCCATATTTTGTGAACGGGTTATGAGTTTCCTAAGGGACAGGTCCCGGGCCATATTTTGTGAACGGGTTATGAGTTTCCTAAGGGACAGGTCCGGGGCCATATTTTGTGAACGGGTTATGAGTTTCCTAAGGGACAGGTCCGGGGCCATATTTTGTGAACGGGTTATGAGTTTCCTAAGGGACAGGTCCCGGGCCATATTTTGTGAACGGGTTACGAGTTTCCTAAGGGACAGGTCCCGGGCCATATTTTGTGAACGGGTTACGAGTTTCCTAAGGGACAGGTCCCGGGCCATATTTTGTGAACGGGTTACGATTTTCCTAAGGGACAGGTCCCGGGCCATATTTTGTGAACGGCTTACGATTTTCCTAAGGGACAGGTCCCGGGCCATATTTTGTGAACGGCTTACGATTTTCCTAAGGGACAGGTCCCGGGCCATATTTTGTGAACGGCTTACGATTTTCCTAAGGGACAGGTCCCGGGCCATATTTTGTGAACGGCTTACGATTTTCCTAAGGGACAGGTCCCGGGCCATATTTTGTGAACGGCTTACGATTTTCCTAAGGGACAGGTCCCGGGCCATATTTTGTGAACGGCTTACGATTTTCCTAAGGGACAGGTCCCGGGCCATATTTTGTGAACGGCTTACGATTTTCCTAAGGGACAGGTCCCGGGCCATATTTTGTGAACGGCTTACGATTTTCCTAAGGGACAGGTCCCGGGCCATATTTTGTGAACGGCTTACGATTTTCCTAAGGGACAGGTCCCGGGCCATATTTTGTGAACGGGTTACGAGTTTCCTAAGGGACAGGTCCCGGGCCATATTTTGTGAACGGGTTACGAGTTTCCTAAGGGACAGGTCCCGGGCCATATTTTGTGAACGGGTTACGAGTTTCCTAAGGGACAGGTCCCGGGCCATATTTTGTGAACGGGTTACGAGTTTCCTAAGGGACAGGTCCCGGGCCATATTTTGTGAACGGGTTACGAGTTTCCTAAGGGACAGGTCCCGGGCCATATTTTGTGAACGGGTTACGAGTTTCCTAAGGGACAGGTCCCGGGCCATATTTTGTGAACGGGTTACGAGTTTCCTAAGGGACAGGTCCCGGGCCATATTTTGTGAACGGGTTACGAGTTTCCTAAGGGACAGGTCCCGGGCCATATTTTGTGAACGGGTTACGAGTTTCCTAAGGGACAGGTCCCGGGCCATATTTTGTGAACGGGTTACGAGTTTCCTAAGGGACAGGTCCCGGGCCATATTTTGTGAACGGGTTACGAGTTTCCTAAGGGACAGGTCCCGGGCCATATTTTGTGAACGGGTTACGAGTTTCCTAAGGGACAGGTCCCGGGCCATATTTTGTGAACGGCTTACGATTTTCCTAAGGGACAGGTCCCGGGCCATATTTTGTGAACGGCTTACGATTTTCCTAAGGGACAGGTCCCGGGCCATATTTTGTGAACGGCTTACGATTTTCCTAAGGGACAGGTCCCGGGCCATATTTTGTGAACGGCTTACGATTTTCCTAAGGGACAGGTCCCGGGCCATATTTTGTGAACGGCTTACGATTTTCCTAAGGGACATGTCCCGGGCCATATTTTGTGAACGGCTTACGATTTTCCTAAGGGACAGGTCCCGGGCCATATTTTGTGAACGGCTTACGATTTTCCTAAGGGACAGGTCCCGGGCCATATTTTGTGAACGGCTTACGATTTTCCTAAGGGACAGGTCCCGGGCCATATTTTGTGAACGGCTTACGATTTTCCTAAGGGACAGGTCCCGGGCCATATTTTGTGAACGGCTTACGATTTTCCTAAGGGACAGGTCCCGGGCCATATTTTGTGAACGGCTTACGATTTTCCTAAGGGACAGGTCCCGGGCCATATTTTGTGAACGGCTTACGATTTTCCTAAGGGACAGGTCCCGGGCCATATTTTGTGAACGGGTTACGTGTTTCCTAAGGGACAGGTCCCGGACCATATTTTGTGAACGGGTTACGAGTTTCCTAAGGGACAGGTCCCGGACCATATTTTGTGAACGGGTTACGAGTTTCCTAAGGGACAGGTCCCGGGCCATATTTTGTGAACGGGTTACGAGTTTCCTAAGGGACAGGTCCCGGGCCATATTTTGTGAACGGGTTACGAGTTTCCTAAGGGACAGGTCCCGGGCCATATTTTGTGAACGGGTTACGAGTTTCCTAAGGGACAGGTCCCGGGCCATATTTTGTGAACGGGTTATGAGTTTCCTAAGGGACAGGTCCCGGGCCATATTTTGTGAACGGGTTGTGAGTTTCCTAAGGGACAGGTCCCGGGCCATATTTTGTGAACGGGTTGTGAGTTTCCTAACGGACAGGTCCCGGGCCATATTTTGTGAACGGGTTGTGAGTTTCCTAAGGGACAGGTCCCGGGCCATATTTTGTGAACGGGTTGTGAGTTTCCTAAGGGACAGGTCCCGGGCCATATTTTGTGAACGGGTTGTGAGTTTCCTAAGGGACAGGTCCCGGGCCATATTTTGTGAACGGGTTGTGAGTTTCCTAAGGGACAGGTCCCGGGCCATATTTTGTGAACGGGTTGTGAGTTTCCTAAGGGACAGGTCCCGGGCCATATTTTGTGAACGGGTTGTGAGTTTCCTAAGGGACAGGTCCCGGGCCATATTTTGTGAACGGGTTGTGAGTTTCCTAAGGGACAGGTCCCGGGCCATATTTTGTGAACGGGTTGTGAGTTTCCTAAGGGACAGGTCCCGGGCCATATTTTGTGAACGGGTTGTGAGTTTCCTAAGGGACAGGTCCCGGGCCATATTTTGTGAACGGGTTGTGAGTTTCCTAAGGGACAGGTCCCGGACAGTATTTTGTGAACGGGTTGTGAGTTTCCTAAGGGACAGGTCCCGGACAGTATTTTGTGAACGGGTTGTGAGTTTCCTAAGGGACAGGTCCCGGACAGTATTTTGTGAACGGGTTGTGAGTTTCCTAAGGGACAGGTCCCGGACAGTATTTTGTGAACGGGTTGTGAGTTTCCTAAGGGACAGGTCCCGGACAGTATTTTGTGAACGGGTTGTGAGTTTCCTAAGGGACAGGTCCCGGACAGTATTTTGTGAACGGGTTGTGAGTTTCCTAAGGGACAGGTCCCGGGCCATATTTTGTGAACGGGTTGTGAGTTTCCTAAGGGACAGGTCCCGGGCCATATTTTGTGAACGGGTTGTGAGTTTCCTAAGGGACAGGTCCCGGGCCATATTTTGTGAACGGGTTATGGGTTTCCTAAGGGACAGGTCCCGGGCCATATTTTGTGAACGGGTTGTGGGTTTCCTAAGGGACAGGTCCCGGGCCATATTTTGTGAACGGGTTGTGGGTTTCCTAAGGGACAGGTCCCGGGCCATATTTTGTGAACGGGTTGTGGGTTTCCTAAGGGACAGGTCCCGGGCCATATTTTGTGAACGGGTTGTGGGTTTCCTAAGGGACAGGTCCCGGGCCATATTTTGTGAACGGGTTACGAGTTTCCTAAGGGACAGGTCCCGGGCCATATTTTGTGAACGGGTTACGAGTTTCCTAAGGGACAGGTCCCGGGCCATATTTTGTGAACGGGTTACGAGTTTCCTAAGGGACAGGTCCCGGGCCATATTTTGTGAACGGGTTACGAGTTTCCTAAGGGACAGGTCCCGGGCCATATTTTGTGAACGGGTAACGAGTTTCCTAAGGGACAGGTCCCGGGCCATATTTTGTGAACGGGTAACGAGTTTCCTAAGGGACAGGTCCCGGGCCATATTTTGTGAACGGGTAACGAGTTTCCTAAGGGACAGGTCCCGGGCCATATTTTGTGAACGGGTTGTGAGTTTCCTAAGGGACAGGTCCCGGGCCATATTTTGTGAACGGGTTGTGAGTTTCCTAAGGGACAGGTCCCGGGCCATATTTTGTGAACGGGTTGTGAGTTTCCTAAGGGACAGGTCCCGGGCCATATTTTGTGAACGGGTTGTGAGTTTCCTAAGGGACAGGTCCCGGGCCATATTTTGTGAACGGGTTGTGAGTTTCCTAAGGGACAGGTCCCGGGCCATATTTTGTGAACGGGTTGTGAGTTTCCTAAGGGACAGGTCCCGGGCCATATTTTGTGAACGGGTTGTGAGTTTCCTAAGGGACAGGTCCCGGGCCATATTTTGTGAACGGGTTGTGAGTTTCCTAAGGGACAGGTCCCGGGCCATATTTTGTGAACGGGTTGTGAGTTTCCTAACGGACAGGTCCCGGGCCATATTTTGTGAACGGGTTGTGAGTTTCCTAACGGACAGGTCCCGGGCCATATTTTGTGAACGGGTTGTGAGTTTCCTAACGGACAGGTCCCGGGCCATATTTTGTGAACGGGTTGTGAGTTTCCTAAGGGACAGGTCCCGGACAGTATTTTGTGAACGGGTTGTGAGTTTCCTAAGGGACAGGTCCCGGACAGTATTTTGTGAACGGGTTGTGAGTTTCCTAAGGGACAGGTCCCGGACAGTATTTTGTGAACGGGTTGTGAGTTTCCTAAGGGACAGGTCCCGGGCCATATTTTGTGAACGGGTTGTGAGTTTCCTAAGGGACAGGTCCCGGGCCATATTTTGTGAACGGGTTGTGAGTTTCCTAAGGGACAGGTCCCGGGCCATATTTTGTGAACGGGTTGTGAGTTTCCTAAGGGACAGGTCCCGGGCCATATTTTGTGAACGGGTTGTGAGTTTCCTAAGGGACAGGTCCCGGGCCATATTTTGTGAACGGGTTGTGGGTTTCCTAAGGGACAGGTCCCGGGCCATATTTTGTGAACGGGTTGTGGGTTTCCTAAGGGACAGGTCCCGGGCCATATTTTGTGAACCGGTTGTGGGTTTCCTAAGGGACAGGTCCCGGGCCATATTTTGTGAACCGGTTGTGGGTTTCCTAAGGGACAGGTCCCGGGCCATATTTTGTGAACGGGTTGTGGGTTTCCTAAGGGACAGGTCCCGGGCCATATTTTGTGAACGGGTTGTGAGTTTCCTAAGGGACAGGTCCCGGGCCATATTTTGTGAACGGGTTGTGAGTTTCCTAAGGGACAGGTCCCGGGCCATATTTTGTGAACGGGTTATGAGTTTCCTAAGGGACAGGTCCCGGGCCATATTTTGTGAACGGGTTACGAGTTTCCTAAGGGACAGGTCCCGGGCCATATTTTGTGAACGGGTTACGAGTTTCCTAAGGGACAGGTCCCGGGCCATATTTTGTGAACGGGTTACGAGTTTCCTAAGGGACAGGTCCCGGGCCATATTTTGTGAACGGGTTACGAGTTTCCTAAGGGACAGGTCCCGGGCCATATTTTGTGAACGGGTTACGAGTTTCCTAAGGGACAGGTCCCGGGCCATATTTTGTGAACGGGTTACGAGTTTCCTAAGGGACAGGTCCCGGGCCATATTTTGTGAACGGGTTACGAGTTTCCTAAGGGACAGGTCCCGGGCCATATTTTGTGAACGGGTTACGAGTTTCCTAAGGGACAGGTCCCGGGCCATATTTTGTGAACGGGTTACGATTTTCCTAAGGGACAGGTCCCGGGCCATATTTTGTGAACGGGTTACGATTTTCCTAAGGGACAGGTCCCGGGCCATATTTTGTGAACGGGTTACGAGTTTCCTAAGGGACAGGTCCCGGGCCATATTTTGTGAACGGGTTACGAGTTTCCTAAGGGACAGGTCCCGGGCCATATTTTGTGAACGGGTTACGAGTTTCCTAAGGGACAGGTCCCGGGCCATATTTTGTGAACGGGTTACGAGTTTCCTAAGGGACAGGTCCCGGGCCATATTTTGTGAACGGGTTACGAGTTTCCTAAGGGACAGGTCCCGGGCCGTATTTTGTGAACGGGTTACGAGTTTCCTAAGGGACAGGTCCCGGGCCGTATTTTGTGAACGGGTTACGAGTTTCCTAAGGGACAGGTCCCGGGCCGTATTTTGTGAACGGGTTACGAGTTTCCTAAGGGACAGGTCCCGGGCCGTATTTTGTGAACGGGTTACGAGTTTCCTAAGGGACAGGTCCCGGGCCGTATTTTGTGAACGGGTTATGAGTTTCCTAAGGGACAGGTCCCGGGCCGTATTTTGTGAACGGGTTATGAGTTTCCTAAGGGACAGGTCCCGGGCCGTATTTTGTGAACGGTTTATGAGTTTCCTAAGGGACAGGTCCCGGGCCGTATTTTGTGAACGGGTTGTGGGTTTCCTAAGGGACAGGTCCCGGGCCGTATTTTGTGAACGGGTTGTGGGTTTCCTAAGGGACAGGTCCCGGGCCGTATTTTGTGAACGGGTTGTGGGTTTCCTAAGGGACAGGTCCCGGGCCGTATTTTGTGAACGGGTTGTGGGTTTCCTAAGGGACAGGTCCCGGGCCATATTTTGTGAACGGGTTGTGAGTTTCCTAAGGGACAGGTCCCGGGCCATATTTTGTGAACGGGTTATGAGTTTCCTAAGGGACAGGTCCCTGGCCATATTTTGTGAACGGCTTATGTGTTTCCTAAGGGACAGGTCCCGGGCCATATTTTGTGAACGGCTTATGTGTTTCCTAAGGGACAGGTCCCGGACCATATTTTGTGAACGGCTTATGTGTTTCCTAAGGGACAGGTCCCGGACCATATTTTGTGAACGGCTTATGTGTTTCCTAAGGGACAGGTCCCGGACCATATTTTGTGAACGGCTTATGAGTTTCCTAAGGGACAGGTCCCGGACCATATTTTGTGAACGGCTTATGAGTTTCCTAAGGGACAGGTCCCGGGCCATATTTTGTGAACGGGTTATGAGTTTCCTAAGGGACAGGTCCCGGGCCATATTTTGTGAACGGGTTATGAGTTTCCTAAGGGACTGGTCCCGGGCCATATTTTGTGAACGGGTTATGAGTTTCCTAAGGGACAGGTCCCGGGCCATATTTTGTGAACGGGTTATGAGTTTCCTAAGGGACAGGTCCCGGGCCATATTTTGTGAACGGGTTATGAGTTTCCTAAGGGACAGGTCCCGGGCCATATTTTGTGAACGGGTTGTGAGTTTCCTAAGGGACAGGTCCCGGGCCATATTTTGTGAACGGGTTGTGAGTTTCCTAAGGGACAGGTCCCGGGCCATATTTTGTGAACGGGTTATGAGTTTCCTAAGGGACAGGTCCCGGGCCATATTTTGTGAACGGGTTATGAGTTTCCTAAGGGACAGGTCCCGGGCCATATTTTGTGAACGGGTTATGAGTTTCCTAAGGGACAGGTCCCGGGCCATATTTTGTGAACGGGTTATGAGTTTCCTAAGGGACAGGTCCCGGGCCATATTTTGTGAACGGGTTATGAGTTTCCTAAGGGACAGGTCCGGGGCCATATTTTGTGAACGGGTTACGAGTTTCCTAAGGGACAGGTCCGGGGCCATATTTTGTGAACGGGTTACGAGTTTCCTAAGGGACAGGTCCCGGGCCATATTTTGTGAACGGGTTACGAGTTTCCTAAGGGACAGGTCCCGGGCCATATTTTGTGAACGGGTTACGAGTTTCCTAAGGGACAGGTCCCGGGCCATATTTTGTGAACGGCTTACGATTTTCCTAAGGGACAGGTCCCGGGCCATATTTTATGAACGGCTTACGATTTTCCTAAGGGACAGGTCCCGGGCCATATTTTGTGAACGGCTTACGATTTTCCTAAGGGACAGGTCCCGGGCCATATTTTGTGAACGGCTTACGATTTTCCTAAGGGACAGGTCCCGGGCCATATTTTGTGAACGGCTTACGATTTTCCTAAGGGACAGGTCCCGGGCCATATTTTGTGAACGGCTTACGATTTTCCTAAGGGACAGGTCCCGGGCCATATTTTGTGAACGGCTTACGATTTTCCTAAGGGACAGGTCCCGGGCCATATTTTGTGAACGGCTTACGATTTTCCTAAGGGACAGGTCCCGGGCCATATTTTGTGAACGGCTTACGATTTTCCTAAGGGACAGGTCCCGGGCCATATTTTGTGAACGGGTTACGAGTTTCCTAAGGGACAGGTCCCGGGCCATATTTTGTGAACGGGTTACGAGTTTCCTAAGGGACAGGTCCCGGGCCATATTTTGTGAACGGGTTACGAGTTTCCTAAGGGACAGGTCCCGGGCCATATTTTGTGAACGGGTTACGAGTTTCCTAAGGGACAGGTCCCGGGCCATATTTTGTGAACGGGTTACGAGTTTCCTAAGGGACAGGTCCCGGGCCATATTTTGTGAACGGGTTACGAGTTTCCTAAGGGACAGGTCCCGGGCCATATTTTGTGAACGGGTTACGAGTTTCCTAAGGGACAGGTCCCGGGCCATATTTTGTGAACGGGTTACGAGTTTCCTAAGGGACAGGTCCCGGGCCATATTTTGTGAACGGGTTACGAGTTTCCTAAGGGACAGGTCCCGGGCCATATTTTGTGAACGGGTTACGAGTTTCCTAAGGGACAGGTCCCGGGCCATATTTTGTGAACGGGTTACGAGTTTCCTAAGGGACAGGTCCCGGGCCATATTTTGTGAACGGCTTACGATTTTCCTAAGGGACAGGTCCCGGGCCATATTTTGTGAACGGCTTACGATTTTCCTAAGGGACAGGTCCCGGGCCATATTTTGTGAACGGCTTACGATTTTCCTAAGGGACAGGTCCCGGGCCATATTTTGTGAACGGCTTACGATTTTCCTAAGGGACAGGTCCCGGGCCATATTTTGTGAACGGCTTACGATTTTCCTAAGGGACAGGTCCCGGGCCATATTTTGTGAACGGCTTACGATTTTCCTAAGGGACAGGTCCCGGGCCATATTTTGTGAACGGCTTACGATTTTCCTAAGGGACAGGTCCCGGGCCATATTTTGTGAACGGCTTACGATTTTCCTAAGGGACAGGTCCCGGGCCATATTTTGTGAACGGCTTACGATTTTCCTAAGGGACAGGTCCCGGGCCATATTTTGTGAACGGCTTACGATTTTCCTAAGGGACAGGTCCCAGGCCATATTTTGTGAACGGCTTACGATTTTCCTAAGGGACAGGTCCCGGGCCATATTTTGTGAACGGCTTACGATTTTCCTAAGGGACAGGTCACGGGCCATATTTTGTGAACGGCTTACGATTTTCCTAAGGGACAGGTCACGGGCCATATTTTGTGAACGGCTTACGATTTTCCTAAGGGACAGGTCACGGGCCATATTTTGTGAACGGCTTACGAGTTTCCTAAGGGACAGGTCCCGGGCCATATTTTGTGAACGGCTTACGAGTTTCCTAAGGGACAGGTCCCGGGCCATATTTTGTGAACGGGTTACGAGTTTCCTAAGGGACAGGTCCCGGACCATATTTTGTGAACGGGTTACGAGTTTCCTAAGGGACAGGTCCCGGGCCATATTTTGTGAACGGGTTACGAGTTTCCTAAGGGACAGGTCCCGGGCCATATTTTGTGAACGGGTTACGAGTTTCCTAAGGGACAGGTCCCGGGCCATATTTTGTGAACGGGTTGTGAGTTTCCTAACGGACAGGTCCCGGGCCATATTTTGTGAACGGGTTGTGAGTTTCCTAAGGGACAGGTGCCGGGCCATATTTTGTGAACGGGTTGTGAGTTTCCTAAGGGACAGGTCCCGGGCCATATTTTGTGAACGGGTTACGAGTTTCCTAAGGGACAGGTCCCGGGCCATATTTTGTGAACGGGTTACGAGTTTCCTAAGGGACAGGTCCCGGGCCATATTTTGTGAACGGGTTACGAGTTTCCTAAGGGACAGGTCCCGGGCCATATTTTGTGAACGGGTTACGAGTTTCCTAAGGGACAGGTCCCGGGCCATATTTTGTGAACGGGTTACGAGTTTCCTAAGGGACAGGTCCCGGGCCATATTTTGTGAACGGGTTACGAGTTTCCTAACGGACAGGTCCCGGGCCATATTTTGTGAACGGGTTGTGAGTTTCCTAAGGGACAGGTGCCGGGCCATATTTTGTGAACGGGTTGTGAGTTTCCTAAGGGACAGGTCCCGGGCCATATTTTGTGAACGGGTTGTGAGTTTCCTAAGGGACAGGTCCCGGGCCATATTTTGTGAACGGGTTGTGAGTTTCCTAAGGGACAGGTCCCGGGCCATATTTTGTGAACGGGTTGTGAGTTTCCTAAGGGACAGGTCCCGGGCCATATTTTGTGAACGGGTTGTGAGTTTCCTAAGGGACAGGTCCCGGGCCATATTTTGTGAACGGGTTGTGAGTTTCCTAAGGGACAGGTCCCGGGCCATATTTTGTGAACGGGTTGTGAGTTTCCTAAGGGACAGGTCCCGGGCCATATTTTGTGAACGGGTTGTGAGTTTCCTAAGGGACAGGTCCCGGGCCATATTTTGTGAACGGGTTGTGAGTTTCCTAAGGGACAGGTCCCGGGCCATATTTTGTGAACGGGTTGTGAGTTTCCTAAGGGACAGGTCCCGGGCCATATTTTGTGAACGGGTTGTGAGTTTCCTAAGGGACAGGTCCCGGACAGTATTTTGTGAACGGGTTGTGAGTTTCCTAAGGGACAGGTCCCGGACAGTATTTTGTGAACGGGTTGTGAGTTTCCTAAGGGACAGGTCCCGGACAGTATTTTGTGAACGGGTTGTGAGTTTCCTAAGGGACAGGTCCCGGACAGTATTTTGTGAACGGGTTGTGAGTTTCCTAAGGGACAGGTCCCGGACAGTATTTTGTGAACGGGTTGTGAGTTTCCTAAGGGACAGGTCCCGGACAGTATTTTGTGAACGGGTTGTGAGTTTCCTAAGGGACAGGTCCCGGGCCGTATTTTGTGAACGGGTTGTGAGTTTCCTAAGGGACAGGTCCCGGGCCATATTTTGTGAACGGGTTGTGAGTTTCCTAAGGGACAGGTCCCGGGCCATATTTTGTGAACGGGTTGTGAGTTTCCTAAGGGACAGGTCCCGGGCCATATTTTGTGAACGGGTTATGGGTTTCCTAAGGGACAGGTCCCGGGCCATATTTTGTGAACGGGTTGTGGGTTTCCTAAGGGACAGGTCCCGGGCCATATTTTGTGAACGGGTTGTGGGTTTCCTAAGGGACAGGTCCCGGGCCATATTTTGTGAACGGGTTGTGGGTTTCCTAAGGGACAGGTCCCGGGCCATATTTTGTGAACGGGTTGTGGGTTTCCTAAGGGACAGGTCCCGGGCCATATTTTGTGAACGGGTTGTGGGTTTCCTAAGGGACAGGTCCCGGGCCATATTTTGTGAACGGGTTGTGGGTTTCCTAAGGGACAGGTCCCGGGCCATATTTTGTGAACGGGTTGTGAGTTTCCTAAGGGACAGGTCCCGGGCCATATTTTGTGAACGGGTTACGAGTTTCCTAAGGGACAGGTCCCGGGCCATATTTTGTGAACGGGTTACGAGTTTCCTAAGGGACAGGTCCCGGGCCATATTTTGTGAACGGGTTACGAGTTTCCTAAGGGACAGGTCCCGGGCCATATTTTGTGAACGGGTTACGAGTTTCCTAAGGGACAGGTCCCGGGCCATATTTTGTGAACGGGTTACGAGTTTCCTAAGGGACAGGTCCCGGGCCATATTTTGTGAACGGGTTACGAGTTTCCTAAGGGACAGGTCCCGGGCCATATTTTGTGAACGGGTTACGAGTTTCCTAAAGGACAGGTCCCGGGCCATATTTTGTGAACGGGTTACGAGTTTCCTAAAGGACAGGTCCCGGGCCATATTTTGTGAACGGGTTACGAGTTTCCTAAGGGACAGGTCCCGGGCCATATTTTGTGAACGGGTTACGAGTTTCCTAAGGGACAGGTCCCGGGCCATATTTTGTGAACGGGTTACGAGTTTCCTAAGGGACAGGTCCCGGGCCATATTTTGTGAACGGGTTACGAGTTTCCTAAGGGACAGGTCCCGGGCCATATTTTGTGAACGGGTTACGAGTTTCCTAAGGGACAGGTCCCGGGCCATATTTTGTGAACGGGTTACGAGTTTCCTAAGGGACAGGTCCCGGGCCATATTTTGTGAACGGGTTACGAGTTTCCTAAGGGACAGGTCCCGGGCCATATTTTGTGAACGGGTTACGAGTTTCCTAAGGGACAGGTCCCGGGCCATATTTTGTGAACGGGTTACGAGTTTCCTAAGGGACAGGTCCCGGGCCATATTTTGTGAACGGGTTACGAGTTTCCTAAGGGACAGGTCCCGGGCCATATTTTGTGAACGGGTTACGAGTTTCCTAAGGGACAGGTCCCGGACAGTATTTTGTGAACGGGTTACGAGTTTCCTAAGGGACAGGTCCCGGACAGTATTTTGTGAACGGGTTACGAGTTTCCTAAGGGACAGGTCCCGGACAGTATTTTGTGAACGGGTTACGAGTTTCCTAAGGGACAGGTCCCGGACAGTATTTTGTGAACGGGTTATGAGTTTCCTAAGGGACAGGTCCCGGACAGTATTTTGTGAACGGGTTGTGGGTTTCCTAAGGGACAGGTCCCGGGCCGTATTTTGTGAACGGGTTGTGGGTTTCCTAAGGGACAGGTCCCGGGCCGTATTTTGTGAACGGGTTGTGGGTTTCCTAAGGGACAGGTCCCGGGCCGTATTTTGTGAACGGGTTGTGGGTTTCCTAAGGGACAGGTCCCGGGCCGTATTTTGTGAACGGGTTGTGGGTTTCCTAAGGGACAGGTCCCGGGCCGTATTTTGTGAACGGGTTGTGGGTTTCCTAAGGGACAGGTCCCGGGCCGTATTTTGTGAACGGGTTGTGGGTTTCCTAAGGGACAGGTCCCGGGCCGTATTTTGTGAACGGGTTGTGGGTTTCCTAAGGGACAGGTCCCGGGCCGTATTTTGTGAACGGGTTGTGGGTTTCCTAAGGGACAGGTCCCTGGCCATATTTTGTGAACGGGTTGTGAGTTTCCTAAGGGACAGGTCCCTGGCCATATTTTGTGAACGGGTTATGAGTTTCCTAAGGGACAGGTCCCTGGCCATATTTTGTGAACGGGTTATGAGTTTCCTAAGGGACTGGTCCCGGGCCATATTTTGTGAACGGGTTATGAGTTTCCTAAGGGACAGGTCCCGGGCCATATTTTGTGAACGGGTTATGAGTTTCCTAAGGGACAGGTCCCGGGCCATATTTTGTGAACGGGTTATGAGTTTCCTAAGGGACAGGTCCCGGGCCATATTTTGTGAACGGGTTATGAGTTTCCTAAGGGACAGGTCCCGGGCCATATTTTG
This sequence comes from Bradypodion pumilum, assembly GCA_035047305.1. Lineage (NCBI taxonomy): Eukaryota > Metazoa > Chordata > Lepidosauria > Squamata > Chamaeleonidae > Bradypodion > Bradypodion pumilum. Next base: position 7,282,074 of record JAWDJD010000016.1, on the reverse strand, counting down.
TGAACGGGTTATGAGTTTCCTAAGGGACAGGTCCCGGGCCATATTTTGTGAACGGGTTATGAGTTTCCTAAGGGACAGGTCCCGGGCCATATTTTGTGAACGGGTTATGAGTTTCCTAAGGGACAGGTCCCGGGCCATATTTTGTGAACGGGTTATGAGTTTCCTAAGGGACAGGTCCCGGGCCATATTTTGTGAACGGGTTATGAGTTTCCTAAGGGACAGGTCCCGGGCCATATTTTGTGAACGGGTTATGAGTTTCCTAAGGGACAGGTCCCGGGCCATATTTTGTGAACGGGTTATGAGTTTCCTAAGGGACAGGTCCCGGGCCATATTTTGTGAACGGGTTATGAGTTTCCTAAGGGACAGGTCCCGGGCCATATTTTGTGAACGGGTAATGAGTTTCCTAAGGGACAGGTCCCGGGCCATATTTTGTGAACGGGTTATGAGTTTCCTAAGGGACAGGTCCCGGGCCATATTTTGTGAACGGGTTATGGGTTTCCTAAGGGACAGGTCCCGGGCCATATTTTGTGAACGGGTTATGGGTTTCCTAAGGGACAGGTCCCGGGCCATATTTTGTGAACGGGTTATGGGTTTCCTAAGGGACAGGTCCCGGGCCATATTTTGTGAACGGGTTATGGGTTTCCTAAGGGACAGGTCCCGGGCCATATTTTGTGAACGGGTTATGGGTTTCCTAAGGGACAGGTCCCGGGCCATATTTTGTGAACGGGTTGTGGGTTTCCTAAGGGACAGGTCCCGGGCCATATTTTGTGAACGGGTTGTGGGTTTCCTAAGGGACAGGTCCCGGGCCATATTTTGTGAACGGGTTGTGAGTTTCCTAACGGACTGGTCCCGGGCCATATTTTGTGAACGGGTTGTGAGTTTCCTAACGGACTGGTCCCGGGCCATATTTTGTGAACGGGTTGTGAGTTTCCTAACGGACTGGTCCCGGGCCATATTTTGTGAACGGGTTGTGAGTTTCCTAACGGACTGGTCCCGGGCCATATTTTGTGAACGGGTTGTGAGTTTCCTAAGGGACAGGTCCCGGGCCATATTTTGTGAACGGGTTACGAGTTTCCTAAGGGACAGGTCCCGGGCCATATTTTGTGAACGGGTTACGAGTTTCCTAAGGGACAGGTCCCGGGCCATATTTTGTGAACGGGTTACGAGTTTCCTACGGGACAGGTCCCGGGCCATATTTTGTGAACGGGTTACGAGTTTCCTACGGGACAGGTCCCGGGCCATATTTTGTGAACGGGTTACGAGTTTCCTACGGGACAGGTCCCGGGCCATATTTTGTGAACGGCTTACGATTTTCCTAAGGGACAGGTCCCGGGCCATATTTTGTGAACGGCTTACGATTTTCCTAAGGGACAGGTCCCGGGCCATATTTTGTGAACGGCTTACGATTTTCCTAAGGGACAGGTCCCGGGCCATATTTTGTGAACGGCTTACGATTTTCCTAAGGGACAGGTCCCGGGCCATATTTTGTGAACGGCTTACGATTTTCCTAAGGGACAGGTCCCGGGCCATATTTTGTGAACGGGTTACGAGTTTCCTAAGGGACAGGTCCCGGGCCATATTTTGTGAACGGGTTACGAGTTTCCTAAGGGACAGGTCCCGGGCCATATTTTGTGAACGGGTTACGAGTTTCCTAAGGGACAGGTCCCGGGCCATATTTTGTGAACGGGTAATGAGTTTCCTAAGGGACAGGTCCCGGGCCATATTTTGTGAACGGGTAATGAGTTTCCTAAGGGACAGGTCCCGGGCCATATTTTGTGAACGGGTTACGAGTTTCCTAAGGGACAGGTCCCGGGCCATATTTTGTGAACGGGTTACGAGTTTCCTAAGGGACAGGTCCCGGGCCATATTTTGTGAACGGGTTACGAGTTTCCTAAGGGACAGGTCCCGGGCCATATTTTGTGAACGGGTTACGAGTTTCCTAAGGGACAGGTCCCGGGCCATATTTTGTGAACGGGTTACGAGTTTCCTAAGGGACAGGTCCCGGGCCATATTTTGTGAACGGGTTACGAGTTTCCTAAGGGACAGGTCCCGGGCCATATTTTGTGAACGGGTTACGAGTTTCCTAAGGGACAGGTCCCGGGCCATATTTTGTGAACGGGTTACGAGTTTCCTAAGGGACAGGTCCCGGGCCATATTTTGTGAACGGGTTACGAGTTTCCTAAGGGACAGGTCCCGGGCCATATTTTGTGAACGGGTTACGAGTTTCCTAAGGGACAGGTCCCGGGCCATATTTTGTGAACGGGTTACGAGTTTCCTAAGGGACAGGTCCCGGGCCATATTTTGTGAACGGGTTACGGGTTTCCTAAGGGACAGGTCCCGGGCCATATTTTGTGAACGGGTTACGGGTTTCCTAAGGGACAGGTCCCGGGCCATATTTTGTGAACGGGTTATGGGTTTCCTAAGGGACAGGTCCCGGGCCATATTTTGTGAACGGGTTGTGAGTTTCCTAAGGGACAGGTCCCGGGCCATATTTTGTGAACGGGTTGTGAGTTTCCTAAGGGACAGGTCCCGGGCCATATTTTGTGAACGGGTTGTGAGTTTCCTAAGGGACAGGTCCCGGGCCATATTTTGTGAACGGGTTGTGAGTTTCCTAAGGGACAGGTCCCGGGCCATATTTTGTGAACGGGTTGTGAGTTTCCTAAGGGACAGGTCCCGGGCCATATTTTGTGAACGGGTTGTGAGTTTCCTAAGGGACAGGTCCCGGGCCATATTTTGTGAACGGGTTATGAGTTTCCTAAGGGACAGGTCCCGGGCCATATTTTGTGAACGGGTTACGAGTTTCCTAAGGGACAGGTCCCGGGCCATATTTTGTGAACGGCTTACGATTTTCCTAAGGGACAGGTCCCGGGCCATATTTTGTGAACGGCTTACGATTTTCCTAAGGGACAGGTCCCGGGCCATATTTTGTGAACGGCTTACGATTTTCCTAAGGGACAGGTCCCGGGCCATATTTTGTGAACGGCTTACGATTTTCCTAAGGGACAGGTCCCGGGCCATATTTTGTGAACGGCTTACGATTTTCCTAAGGGACAGGTCCCGGGCCATATTTTGTGAACGGCTTACGATTTTCCTAAGGGACAGGTCCCGGGCCATATTTTGTGAACGGCTTACGATTTTCCTAAGGGACAGGTCCCGGGCCATATTTTGTGAACGGCTTACGATTTTCCTAAGGGACAGGTCCCGGGCCATATTTTGTGAACGGCTTACGATTTTCCTAAGGGACAGGTCCCGGGCCATATTTTGTGAACGGCTTACGATTTTCCTAAGGGACAGGTCCCGGGCCATATTTTGTGAACGGCTTACGATTTTCCTAAGGGACAGGTCCCGGGCCATATTTTGTGAACGGGTAATGAGTTTCCTAAGGGACAGGTCCCGGGCCATATTTTGTGAACGGGTAATGAGTTTCCTAAGGGACAGGTCCCGGGCCATATTTTGTGAACGGGTTATGAGTTTCCTAAGGGACAGGTCCCGGGCCATATTTTGTGAACGGGTTACGAGTTTCCTAAGGGACAGGTCCCGGGCCATATTTTGTGAACGGGTTACGAGTTTCCTAAGGGACAGGTCCCGGGCCATATTTTGTGAACGGGTTACGAGTTTCCTAAGGGACAGGTCCCGGGCCATATTTTGTGAACGGGTTACGAGTTTCCTAAGGGACAGGTCCCGGGCCATATTTTGTGAACGGGTTACGAGTTTCCTAAGGGACAGGTCCCGGGCCATATTTTGTGAACGGGTTACGAGTTTCCTAAGGGACAGGTCCCGGGCCATATTTTGTGAACGGGTTACGAGTTTCCTAAGGGACAGGTCCCGGGCCATATTTTGTGAACGGGTTACGAGTTTCCTAAGGGACAGGTCCCGGGCCATATTTTGTGAACGGGTTACGAGTTTCCTAAGGGACAGGTCCCGGGCCATATTTTGTGAACGGGTTACGAGTTTCCTAAGGGACAGGTCCCGGGCCATATTTTGTGAACGGGTTACGAGTTTCCTAAGGGACAGGTCCCGGGCCATATTTTGTGAACGGGTTACGAGTTTCCTAAGGGACAGGTCCCGGGCCATATTTTGTGAACGGGTTACGAGTTTCCTAAGGGACAGGTCCCGGGCCATATTTTGTGAACGGGTTACGAGTTTCCTAAGGGACAGGTCCCGGGCCATATTTTGTGAACGGGTTACGAGTTTCCTAAGGGACAGGTCCCGGGCCATATTTTGTGAACGGGTTACGAGTTTCCTAAGGGACAGGTCCCGGGCCATATTTTGTGAACGGGTTACGAGTTTCCTAAGGGACAGGTCCCGGGCCATATTTTGTGAACGGGTTACGAGTTTCCTAAGGGACAGGTCCCGGGCCATATTTTGTGAACGGGTTACGAGTTTCCTAAGGGACAGGTCCCGGGCCATATTTTGTGAACGGGTTGTGAGTTTCCTAAGGGACAGGTCCCGGGCCATATTTTGTGAACGGGTTGTGAGTTTCCTAAGGGACAGGTCCCGGGCCATATTTTGTGAACGGGTTGTGAGTTTCCTAAGGGACAGGTCCCGGGCCATATTTTGTGAACGGGTTGTGAGTTTCCTAAGGGACAGGTCCCGGGCCATATTTTGTGAACGGGTTGTGGGTTTCCTAAGGGACAGGTCCCGGGCCGTATTTTGTGAACGGGTTGTGGGTTTCCTAAGGGACAGGTCCCTGGCCATATTTTGTGAACGGGTTGTGAGTTTCCTAAGGGACAGGTCCCTGGCCATATTTTGTGAACGGGTTATGAGTTTCCTAAGGGACAGGTCCCTGGCCATATTTTGTGAACGGGTTATGAGTTTCCTAAGGGACAGGTCCCTGGCCATATTTTGTGAACGGGTTATGAGTTTCCTAAGGGACTGGTCCCGGGCCATATTTTGTGAACGGGTTATGAGTTTCCTAAGGGACAGGTCCCGGGCCATATTTTGTGAACGGGTTATGAGTTTCCTAAGGGACAGGTCCCGGGCCATATTTTGTGAACGGGTTATGAGTTTCCTAAGGGACAGGTCCCGGGCCATATTTTGTGAACGGGTTATGAGTTTCCTAAGGGACAGGTCCCGGGCCATATTTTGTGAACGGGTTATGAGTTTCCTAAGGGACAGGTCCCGGGCCATATTTTGTGAACGGGTTATGAGTTTCCTAAGGGACAGGTCCCGGGCCATATTTTGTGAACGGGTTATGAGTTTCCTAAGGGACAGGTCCCGGGCCATATTTTGTGAACGGGTTATGAGTTTCCTAAGGGACAGGTCCCGGGCCATATTTTGTGAACGGGTTATGAGTTTCCTAAGGGACAGGTCCCGGGCCATATTTTGTGAACGGGTTATGAGTTTCCTAAGGGACAGGTCCCGGGCCATATTTTGTGAACGGGTTATGAGTTTCCTAAGGGACAGGTCCCGGGCCATATTTTGTGAACGGGTAATGAGTTTCCTAAGGGACAGGTCCCGGGCCATATTTTGTGAACGGGTTATGAGTTTCCTAAGGGACAGGTCCCGGGCCATATTTTGTGAACGGGTTATGAGTTTCCTAAGGGACAGGTCCCGGGCCATATTTTGTGAACGGGTTATGGGTTTCCTAAGGGACAGGTCCCGGGCCATATTTTGTGAACGGGTTATGGGTTTCCTAAGGGACAGGTCCCGGGCCATATTTTGTGAACGGGTTATGGGTTTCCTAAGGGACAGGTCCCGGGCCATATTTTGTGAACGGGTTATGGGTTTCCTAAGGGACAGGTCCCGGGCCATATTTTGTGAACGGGTTGTGGGTTTCCTAAGGGACAGGTCCCGGGCCATATTTTGTGAACGGGTTGTGGGTTTCCTAAGGGACAGGTCCCGGGCCATATTTTGTGAACGGGTTGTGGGTTTCCTAAGGGACAGGTCCCGGGCCATATTTTGTGAACGGGTTGTGAGTTTCCTAACGGACTGGTCCCGGGCCATATTTTGTGAACGGGTTGTGAGTTTCCTAACGGACTGGTCCCGGGCCATATTTTGTGAACGGGTTGTGAGTTTCCTAACGGACTGGTCCCGGGCCATATTTTGTGAACGGGTTGTGAGTTTCCTAAGGGACAGGTCCCGGGCCATATTTTGTGAACGGGTTACGAGTTTCCTAAGGGACAGGTCCCGGGCCATATTTTGTGAACGGGTTACGAGTTTCCTAAGGGACAGGTCCCGGGCCATATTTTGTGAACGGGTTACGAGTTTCCTAAGGGACAGGTCCCGGGCCATATTTTGTGAACGGGTTACGAGTTTCCTAAGGGACAGGTCCCGGGCCATATTTTGTGAACGGGTTACGAGTTTCCTAAGGGACAGGTCCCGGGCCATATTTTGTGAACGGCTTACGATTTTCCTAAGGGACAGGTCCCGGGCCATATTTTGTGAACGGCTTACGATTTTCCTAAGGGACAGGTCCCGGGCCATATTTTGTGAACGGCTTACGATTTTCCTAAGGGACAGGTCCCGGGCCATATTTTGTGAACGGCTTACGATTTTCCTAAGGGACAGGTCCCGGGCCATATTTTGTGAACGGCTTACGATTTTCCTAAGGGACAGGTCCCGGGCCATATTTTGTGAACGGCTTACGATTTTCCTAAGGGACAGGTCCCGGGCCATATTTTGTGAACGGGTTACGAGTTTCCTAAGGGACAGGTCCCGGGCCATATTTTGTGAACGGGTTATGAGTTTCCTAAGGGACAGGTCCCGGGCCATATTTTGTGAACGGGTTATGAGTTTCCTAAGGGACAGGTCCCGGGCCATATTTTGTGAACGGGTAACGAGTTTCCTAAGGGACAGGTCCCGGGCCATATTTTGTGAACGGGTAACGAGTTTCCTAAGGGACAGGTCCCGGGCCATATTTTGTGAACGGGTTACGAGTTTCCTAAGGGACAGGTCCCGGGCCATATTTTGTGAACGGGTTACGAGTTTCCTAAGGGACAGGTCCCGGGCCATATTTTGTGAACGGGTTACGAGTTTCCTAAGGGACAGGTCCCGGGCCATATTTTGTGAACGGGTTACGAGTTTCCTAAGGGACAGGTCCCGGGCCATATTTTGTGAACGGGTTACGAGTTTCCTAAGGGACAGGTCCCGGGCCATATTTTGTGAACGGGTTACGAGTTTCCTAAGGGACAGGTCCCGGGCCATATTTTTTGAACGGGTTACGAGTTTCCTAAGGGACAGGTCCCGGGCCATATTTTGTGAACGGGTTACGAGTTTCCTAAGGGACAGGTCCCGGGCCATATTTTGTGAACGGGTTACGAGTTTCCTAAGGGACAGGTCCCGGGCCATATTTTGTGAACGGGTTACGGGTTTCCTAAGGGACAGGTCCCGGGCCATATTTTGTGAACGGGTTACGGGTTTCCTAAGGGACAGGTCCCGGGCCATATTTTGTGAACGGGTTGTGAGTTTCCTAAGGGACAGGTCCCGGGCCATATTTTGTGAACGGGTTGTGAGTTTCCTAAGGGACAGGTCCCGGGCCATATTTTGTGAACGGGTTGTGAGTTTCCTAAGGGACAGGTCCCGGGCCATATTTTGTGAACGGGTTGTGAGTTTCCTAAGGGACAGGTCCCGGGCCATATTTTGTGAACGGGTTGTGAGTTTCCTAAGGGACAGGTCCCGGGCCATATTTTGTGAACGGGTTGTGAGTTTCCTAAGGGACAGGTCCCGGGCCATATTTTGTGAACGGGTTGTGAGTTTCCTAAGGGACAGGTCCCGGGCCATATTTTGTGAACGGGTTGTGAGTTTCCTAAGGGACAGGTCCCGGGCCATATTTTGTGAACGGGTTATGAGTTTCCTAAGGGACAGGTCCCGGGCCATATTTTGTGAACGGGTTATGAGTTTCCTAAGGGACAGGTCCCGGGCCATATTTTGTGAACGGCTTACGATTTTCCTAAGGGACAGGTCCCGGGCCATATTTTGTGAACGGCTTACGATTTTCCTAAGGGACAGGTCCCGGGCCATATTTTGTGAACGGCTTACGATTTTCCTAAGGGACAGGTCCCGGGCCATATTTTGTGAACGGCTTACGATTTTCCTAAGGGACAGGTCCCGGGCCATATTTTGTGAACGGCTTACGATTTTCCTAAGGGACAGGTCCCGGGCCATATTTTGTGAACGGCTTACGATTTTCCTAAGGGACAGGTCCCGGGCCATATTTTGTGAACGGCTTACGATTTTCCTAAGGGACAGGTCCCGGGCCATATTTTGTGAACGGCTTACGATTTTCCTAAGGGACAGGTCCCGGGCCATATTTTGTGAACGGCTTACGATTTTCCTAAGGGACAGGTCCCGGGCCATATTTTGTGAACGGCTTACGATTTTCCTAAGGGACAGGTCCCGGGCCATATTTTGTGAACGGCTTACGATTTTCCTAAGGGACAGGTCCCGGGCCATATTTTGTGAACGGGTAATGAGTTTCCTAAGGGACAGGTCCCGGGCCATATTTTGTGAACGGGTAATGAGTTTCCTAAGGGACAGGTCCCGGGCCATATTTTGTGAACGGGTTACGAGTTTCCTAAGGGACAGGTCCCGGGCCATATTTTGTGAACGGGTTACGAGTTTCCTAAGGGACAGGTCCCGGGCCATATTTTGTGAACGGGTTACGAGTTTCCTAAGGGACAGGTCCCGGGCCATATTTTGTGAACGGGTTACGAGTTTCCTAAGGGACAGGTCCCGGGCCATATTTTGTGAACGGGTTACGAGTTTCCTAAGGGACAGGTCCCGGGCCATATTTTGTGAACGGGTTACGAGTTTCCTAAGGGACAGGTCCCGGGCCATATTTTGTGAACGGGTTACGAGTTTCCTAAGGGACAGGTCCCGGGCCATATTTTGTGAACGGGTTACGAGTTTCCTAAGGGACAGGTCCCGGGCCATATTTTGTGAACGGGTTACGAGTTTCCTAAGGGACAGGTCCCGGGCCATATTTTGTGAACGGGTTACGAGTTTCCTAAGGGACAGGTCCCGGGCCATATTTTGTGAACGGGTTACGAGTTTCCTAAGGGACAGGTCCCGGGCCATATTTTGTGAACGGGTTACGAGTTTCCTAAGGGACAGGTCCCGGGCCATATTTTGTGAACGGGTTACGAGTTTCCTAAGGGACAGGTCCCGGGCCATATTTTGTGAACGGGTTACGAGTTTCCTAAGGGACAGGTCCCGGGCCATATTTTGTGAACGGGTTACGAGTTTCCTAAGGGACAGGTCCCGGGCCATATTTTGTGAACGGGTTACGAGTTTCCTAAGGGACAGGTCCCGGGCCATATTTTGTGAACGGGTTACGAGTTTCCTAAGGGACAGGTCCCGGGCCATATTTTGTGAACGGGTTACGAGTTTCCTAAGGGACAGGTCCCGGGCCATATTTTGTGAACGGGTTACGAGTTTCCTAAGGGACAGGTCCCGGGCCATATTTTGTGAACGGGTTGTGAGTTTCCTAAGGGACAGGTCCCGGGCCATATTTTGTGAACGGGTTGTGAGTTTCCTAAGGAACAGGTCCCGGGCCATATTTTGTGAACGGGTTGTGAGTTTCCTAAGGGACAGGTCCCGGGCCATATTTTGTGAACGGGTTGTGAGTTTCCTAAGGGACAGGTCCCGGGCCATATTTTGTGAACGGGTTGTGAGTTTCCTAAGGGACAGGTCCCGGGCCATATTTTGTGAACGGGTTGTGAGTTTCCTAAGGGACAGGTCCGGGGCCATATTTTGTGAACGGGTTGTGAGTTTCCTAAGGGACAGGTCCGGGGCCATATTTTGTGTACGGGTTACGAGTTTCCTAAGGGACAGGTCCCGGGCCATATTTTGTGAACGGGTTACGAGTTCCCTAAGGGACAGGTCCCGGGCCATATTTTGTGAACGGCTTACGAGTTCCCTAAGGGACAGGTCCCGGGCCATATTTTGTGAACGGCTTACGAGTTCCCTAAGGGACAGGTCCCGGGCCATATTTTGTGAACGGCTTACGAGTTCCCTAAGGGACAGGTCCCGGGCCATATTTTGTGAACGGCTTACGAGTTCCCTAAGGGACAGGTCCCGGGCCATATTTTGTGAACGGCTTACGAGTTCCCTAAGGGACAGGTCCCGGGCCATATTTTGTGAACGGCTTACGAGTTCCCTAAGGGACAGGTCCCGGGCCATATTTTGTGAACGGGTTACGAGTTCCCTAAGGGACAGGTCCCGGGCCATATTTTGTGAACGGGTTACGAGTTTCCTAAGGGACAGGTCCCGGGCCATATTTTGTGAACGGGTTACGAGTTTCCTAAGGGACAGGTCCCGGGCCATATTTTGTGAACGGGTTACGAGTTTCCTAAGGGACAGGTCCCGGGCCATATTTTGTGAACGGGTTACGAGTTTCCTAAGGGACAGGTCCCGGGCCATATTTTGTGAACGGGTTACGAGTTTCCTAAGGGACAGGTCCCGGGCCATATTTTGTGAACGGGTTACGAGTTTCCTAAGGGACAGGTCCCGGGCCATATTTTGTGAACGGGTTACGAGTTTCCTAAGGGACAGGTCCCGGGCCATATTTTGTGAACGGGTTACGAGTTTCCTAAGGGACAGGTCCCGGGCCATATTTTGTGAACGGGTTACGAGTTTCCTAAGGGACAGGTCCCGGGCCATATTTTGTGAACGGGTTGTGAGTTTCCTAAGGGACAGGTCCCGGGCCATATTTTGTGAACGGGTTGTGAGTTTCCTAAGGGACAGGTCCCGGGCCATATTTTGTGAACGGGTTGTGAGTTTCCTAAGGGACAGGTCCCGGGCCATATTTTGTGAACGGCTTACGAGTTTCCTAAGGGACAGGTCCCGGGCCATATTTTGTGAACGGCTTACGAGTTTCCTAAGGGACGGGTCCCGGGCCATATTTTGTGAACGGCTTACGAGTTTCCTAAGGGACGGGTCCCGGGCCATATTTTGTGAACGGCTTACGAGTTTCCTAAGGGACGGGTCCCGGGCCATATTTTGTGAACGGCTTACGAGTTTCCTAAGGGACGGGTCCCGGGCCATATTTTGTGAACGGCTTACGAGTTTCCTAAGGGACGGGTCCCGGGCCATATTTTGTGAACGGCTTACGAGTTTCCTAAGGGACGGGTCCCGGGCCATATTTTGTGAACGGCTTACGAGTTTCCTAAGGGACGGGTCCCGGGCCATATTTTGTGAACGGCTTACGAGTTTCCTAAGGGACGGGTCCCGGGCCATATTTTGTGAACGGCTTACGAGTTTCCTAAGGGACGGGTCCCGGGCCATATTTTGTGAACGGCTTACGAGTTTCCTAAGGGACGGGTCCCGGGCCATATTTTGTGAACGGCTTACGAGTTTCCTAAGGGACGGGTCCCGGGCCATATTTTGTGAACGGCTTACGAGTTTCCTAAGGGACGGGTCCCGGGCCATATTTTGTGAACGGCTTACGAGTTTCCTAAGGGACGGGTCCCGGGCCATATTTTGTGAACGGGTTACGAGTTTCCTAAGGGACGGGTCCCGGGCCATATTTTGTGAACGGCTTACGAGTTTCCTAAGGGACGGGTCCCGGGCCATATTTTGTGAACGGCTTACGAGTTTCCTAAGGGACGGGTCCCGGGCCATATTTTGTGAACGGCTTACGAGTTTCCTAAGGGACGGGTCCCGGGCCATATTTTGTGAACGGCTTACGAGTTTCCTAAGGGACGGGTCCCGGGCCATATTTTGTGAACGGCTTACGAGTTTCCTAAGGGACGGGTCCCGGGCCATATTTTGTGAACGGCTTACGAGTTTCCTAAGGGACGGGTCCCGGGCCATATTTTGTGAACGGCTTACGAGTTTCCTAAGGGACGGGTCCCGGGCCATATTTTGTGAACGGCTTACGAGTTTCCTAAGTTACGGGCCCCGGGCCATATTTTGTGAACGGCTTACGAGTTTCCTAAGGGACGGGCCCCGGGCCATATTTTGTGAACGGCTTACGAGTTTCCTAAGGGACGGGCCCCGGGCCATATTTTGTGAACGGGTTACGAGTTTCCTAAGGGACAGGGCCCGGGCCATATTTTGTGAACGGGTTACGAGTTTCCTAAGGGACAGGGCCCGGGCCATATTTTGTGAACGGGTTACGAGTTTCCTAAGGGACAGGGCCCGGGCCATATTTTGTGAACGGTTTACGAGTTTCCTAAGGGACAGGGCCCGGGCCATATTTTGTGAACGGTTTACGAGTTTCCTAAGGGACAGGGCCCGGGCCATATTTTGTGAACGGTTTACGAGTTTCCTAAGGGACAGGGCCCGGGCCATATTTTGTGAACGGGTTGTGAGTTTCCTAAGGGACTGGTCCCGGGCCATATTTTGTGAACGGGTTGTGAGTTTCCTAAGGGACTGGTCCCGGGCCATATTTTGTGTACGGGTTGTGAGTTTCCTAAGGGACTGGTCCCGGGCCATATTTTGTGTACGGGTTGTGAGTTTCCTAAGGGACAGGTCCCGGGCCATATTTTGTGAACGGGTTGTGAGTTTCCTAAGGGACAGGTCCCGGGCCATATTTTGTGAACGGGTTGTGAGTTTCCTAAGGGACAGGTCCCGGGCCATATTTTGTGAACGGGTTGTGAGTTTCCTAAGGGACAGGTCCCGGGCCATATTTTGTGAACGGGTTGTGAGTTTCCTAAGGGACAGGTCCCGGGCCATATTTTGTGAACGGGTTGTGAGTTTCCTAAGGGACAGGTCCCGGGCCATATTTTGTGAACGGGTTGTGAGTTTCCTAAGGGACAGGTCCCGGGCCATATTTTGTGAACGGGTTGTGAGTTTCCTAAGGGACAGGTCCCGGGCCATATTTTGTGAACGGGTTGTGAGTTTCCTAAGGGACAGGTCCCGGGCCATATTTTGTGAACGGCTTACGAGTTTCCTAAGGGACAGGTCCCGGGCCATATTTTGTGAACGGCTTACGAGTTTCCTAAGGGACAGGTCCCGGGCCATATTTTGTGAACGGCTTACGAGTTTCCTAAGGGACAGGTCCCGGGCCATATTTTGTGAACGGCTTACGAGTTTCCTAAGGGACAGGTCCCGGGCCATATTTTGTGAACGGGTTACGAGTTTCCTAAGGGACAGGTCCCGGGCCATATTTTGTGAACGGGTTACGAGTTTCCTAAGGGACAGGGCCCGGGCCATATTTTGTGAACGGGTTACGAGTTTCCTAAGGGACAGGGCCCGGGCCATATTTTGTGAACGGGTTACGAGTTTCCTAAGGGACAGGGCCCGGGCCATATTTTGTGAACGGGTTACGAGTTTCCTAAGGGACAGGGCCCGGGCCATATTTTGTGAACGGGTTACGAGTTTCCTAAGGGACAGGGCCCGGGCCATATTTTGTGAACGGGTTACGAGTTTCCTAAGGGACAGGGCCCGGGCCATATTTTGTGAACGGGTTGTGAGTTTCCTAAGGGACAGGGCCCGGGCCATATTTTGTGAACGGGTTGTGAGTTTCCTAAGGGACAGGGCCCGGGCCATATTTTGTGAACGGGTTGTGAGTTTCCTAAGGGACAGGGCCCGGGCCATATTTTGTGAACGGGTTGTGAGTTTCCTAAGGGACAGGGCCCGGGCCATATTTTGTGAACGGGTTGTGAGTTTCCTAAGGGACAGGTCCCGGGCCATATTTTGTGAACGGGTTGTGAGTTTCCTAAGGGACAGGTCCCGGGCCATATTTTGTGAACGGGTTGTGAGTTTCCTAAGGGACAGGTCCCGGGCCATATTTTGTGAACGGGTTGTGAGTTTCCTAAGGGACAGGTCCCGGGCCATATTTTGTGAACGGCTTACGAGTTTCCTAAGGGACAGGTCCCGGGCCATATTTTGTGAACGGCTTACGAGTTTCCTAAGGGACAGGTCCCGGGCCATATTTTGTGAACGGCTTACGAGTTTCCTAAGGGACAGGTCCCGGGCCATATTTTGTGAACGGCTTACGAGTTTCCTAAGGGACAGGTCCCGGGCCATATTTTGTGAACGGCTTACGAGTTTCCTAAGGGACAGGTCCCGGGCCATATTTTGTGAACGGCTTACGAGTTTCCTAAGGGACAGGTCCCGGGCCATATTTTGTGAACGGCTTACGAGTTTCCTAAGGGACAGGTCCCGGGCCATATTTTGTGAACGGCTTACGAGTTTCCTAAGGGACAGGTCCCGGGCCATATTTTGTGAACGGCTTACGAGTTTCCTAAGGGACAGGTCCCGGGCCATATTTTGTGAACGGCTTACGAGTTTCCTAAGGGACAGGTCCCGGGCCATATTTTGTGAACGGCTTACGAGTTTCCTAAGGGACAGGTCCCGGGCCATATTTTGTGAACGGCTTACGAGTTTCCTAAGGGACAGGTCCCGGGCCATATTTTGTGAACGGCTTACGAGTTTCCTAAGGGACAGGTCCCGGGCCATATTTTGTGAACGGCTTACGAGTTTCCTAAGGGACAGGTCCCGGGCCATATTTTGTGAACGGCTTACGAGTTTCCTAAGGGACAGGTCCCGGGCCATATTTTGTGAACGGCTTACGAGTTTCCTAAGGGACAGGTCCCGGGCCATATTTTGTGAACGGCTTACGAGTTTCCTAAGGGACAGGTCCCGGGCCATATTTTGTGAACGGGTTGTGGGTTTCCTAAGGGACAGGTCCCGGGCCATATTTTGTGAACGGGTTGTGGGTTTCCTAAGGGACAGGTCCCGGGCCATATTTTGTGAACGGGTTGTGGGTTTCCTAAGGGACAGGTCCCGGGCCATATTTTGTGAACGGGTTGTGGGTTTCCTAACGGACTGGTACCGGACCATATTTTGTGAACGGGTTGTGGGTTTCCTAACGGACAGGTCCCTGGCCATATTTTGTGAACGGGTTGTGAGTTTCCTAAGGGACAGGTCCCTGGCCATATTTTGTGAACGGGTTATGAGTTTCCTAAGGGACAGGTCCCGGGCCATATTTTGTGAACGGGTTATGAGTTTCCTAAAGGGACAGGTCCCGGGCCATATTTTGTGAACGGGTTATGAGTTTCCTAAAGGGACAGGTCCCGGGCCATATTTTGTCAACGGGTTATGAGTTTCCTAAAGGGACAGGTCCCGGGCCATATTTTGTCAACGGGTTATGAGTTTCCTAAAGGGACAGGTCCCGGGCCATATTTTGTCAACGGGTTATGAGTTTCCTAAGGGACAGGTCCCGGGCCATATTTTGTCAACGGGTTATGAGTTTCCTAAGGGACAGGTCCCGGGCCATATTTTGTCAACGGGTTATGAGTTTCCTAAGGGACAGGTCCCGGGCCATATTTTGCCAACGGGTTGTGAGTTTCCTAAGGGACAGGTCCCGGGCCATATTTTGCCAACGGGTTATGAGTTTCCTAAGGGACAGGTCCCGGACAGTATTTTGTGAACGGGTTATGAGTTTCCTAAGGGACAGGTCCCGGACAGTATTTTGTGAACGGGTTATGAGTTTCCTAAGGGACAGGTCCCGGACAGTATTTTGTGAACGGGTTATGAGTTTCCTAAGGGACAGGTCCCGGACAGTATTTTGTGAACGGGTTATGAGTTTCCTAAGGGACAGGTCCCGGACAGTATTTTGTGAACGGGTTGTGAGTTTCCTAAGGGACAGGTCCCGGACAGTATTTTGTGAACGGGTTGTGAGTTTCCTAAGGGACAGGTCCCGGACAGTATTTTGTGAACGGGTTGTGAGTTTCCTAAGGGACGGGTCCCGGACAGTATTTTGTGAACGGGTTATGGGTTTCCTAAGGGACGGGTCCCGGACAGTATTTTGTGAACGGGTTACGGGTTTCCTAAGGGACGGGTCCCGGGCCATATTTTGTGAACGGCTTACGAGTTTCCTAAGGGACGGGTCCCGGGCCATATTTTGTGAACGGCTTACGAGTTTCCTAAGGGACGGGTCCCGGGCCATATTTTGTGAACGGCTTACGAGTTTCCTAAGGGACGGGTCCCGGGCCATATTTTGTGAACGGCTTACGAGTTTCCTAAGGGACGGGTCCCGGGCCATATTTTGTGAACGGCTTACGAGTTTCCTAAGGGACGGGTCCCGGGCCATATTTTGTGAACGGCTTACGAGTTTCCTAAGGGACGGGTCCCGGGCCATATTTTGTGAACGGCTTACGAGTTTCCTAAGGGACGGGTCCCGGGCCATATTTTGTGAACGGCTTACGAGTTTCCTAAGGGACGGGTCCCGGGCCATATTTTGTGAACGGCTTACGAGTTTCCTAAGGGACGGGTCCCGGGCCATATTTTGTGAACGGCTTACGAGTTTCCTAAGGGACGGGTCCCGGGCCATATTTTGTGAACGGCTTACGAGTTTCCTAAGGGACGGGTCCCGGACCATATTTTGTGAACGGGTTACGAGTTTCCTAAGGGACAGGTCCCGGGCCATATTTTGTGAACGGGTTACGAGTTTCCTAAGGGACAGGGCCCGGGCCATATTTTGTGAACGGGTTACGAGTTTCCTAAGGGACAGGGCCCGGGCCATATTTTGTGAACGGGTTACGAGTTTCCTAAGGGACAGGGCCCGGGCCATATTTTGTGAACGGGTTACGAGTTTCCTAAGGGACAGGGCCCGGGCCATATTTTGTGAACGGTTTACGAGTTTCCTAAGGGACAGGGCCCGGGCCATATTTTGTGAACGGTTTACGAGTTTCCTAAGGGACAGGGCCCGGGCCATATTTTGTGAACGGGTTGTGAGTTTCCTAAGGGACAGGGCCCGGGCCATATTTTGTGTACGGGTTGTGAGTTTCCTAAGGGACTGGTCCCGGGCCATATTTTGTGTACGGGTTGTGAGTTTCCTAAGGGACTGGTCCCGGGCCATATTTTGTGTACGGGTTGTGAGTTTCCTAAGGGACTGGTCCCGGGCCATATTTTGTGTACGGGTTGTGAGTTTCCTAAGGGACTGGTCCCGGGCCATATTTTGTGTACGGGTTGTGAGTTTCCTAAGGGACTGGTCCCGGGCCATATTTTGTGAACGGGTTGTGAGTTTCCTAAGGGACTGGTCCCGGGCCATATTTTGTGAACGGGTTGTGAGTTTCCTAAGGGACAGGTCCCGGGCCATATTTTGTGAACGGGTTGTGAGTTTCCTAAGGGACAGGTCCCGGGCCATATTTTGTGAACGGGTTGTGAGTTTCCTAAGGGACAGGTCCCGGGCCATATTTTGTGAACGGGTTGTGAGTTTCCTAAGGGACAGGTCCCGGGCCATATTTTGTGAACGGGTTGTGAGTTTCCTAAGGGACAGGTCCCGGGCCATATTTTGTGAACGGGTTGTGAGTTTCCTAAGGGACAGGTCCCGGGCCATATTTTGTGAACGGGTTGTGAGTTTCCTAAGGGACAGGTCCCGGGCCATATTTTGTGAACGGCTTACGAGTTTCCTAAGGGACAGGTCCCGGGCCATATTTTGTGAACGGCTTACGAGTTTCCTAAGGGACAGGTCCCGGGCCATATTTTGTGAACGGCTTACGAGTTTCCTAAGGGACAGGTCCCGGGCCATATTTTGTGAACGGGTTACGAGTTTCCTAAGGGACAGGGCCCGGGCCATATTTTGTGAACGGGTTACGAGTTTCCTAAGGGACAGGGCCCGGGCCATATTTTGTGAACGGGTTACGAGTTTCCTAAGGGACAGGGCCCGGGCCATATTTTGTGAACGGGTTACGAGTTTCCTAAGGGACAGGGCCCGGGCCATATTTTGTGAACGGGTTATGAGTTTCCTAAGGGACAGGGCCCGGGCCATATTTTGTGAACGGGTTGTGAGTTTCCTAAGGGACAGGGCCCGGGCCATATTTTGTGAACGGGTTGTGAGTTTCCTAAGGGACAGGGCCCGGGCCATATTTTGTGAACGGGTTGTGAGTTTCCTAAGGGACAGGGCCCGGGCCATATTTTGTGAACGGGTTGTGAGTTTCCTAAGGGACAGGGCCCGGGCCATATTTTGTGAACGGGTTGTGAGTTTCCTAAGGGACAGGTCCCGGGCCATATTTTGTGAAAGGGTTGTGAGTTTCCTAAGGGACAGGTCCCGGGCCATATTTTGTGAAAGGGTTGTGAGTTTCCTAAGGGACCGGTCCCGGGCCATATTTTGTGAACGGCTTACGAGTTTCCTAAGGGACAGGTCCCGGGCCATATTTTGTGAACGGCTTACGAGTTTCCTAAGGGACAGGTCCCGGGCCATATTTTGTGAACGGCTTACGAGTTTCCTAAGGGACAGGTCCCGGGCCATATTTTGTGAACGGCTTACGAGTTTCCTAAGGGACAGGTCCCGGGCCATATTTTGTGAACGGCTTACGAGTTTCCTAAGGGACAGGTCCCGGGCCATATTTTGTGAACGGCTTACGAGTTTCCTAAGGGACAGGTCCCGGGCCATATTTTGTGAACGGCTTACGAGTTTCCTAAGGGACAGGTCCCGGGCCATATTTTGTGAACGGCTTACGAGTTTCCTAAGGGACAGGTCCCGGGCCATATTTTGTGAACGGCTTACGAGTTTCCTAAGGGACAGGTCCCGGGCCATATTTTGTGAACGGCTTACGAGTTTCCTAAGGGACAGGTCCCGGGCCATATTTTGTGAACGGCTTACGAGTTTCCTAAGGGACAGGTCCCGGGCCATATTTTGTGAACGGCTTACGAGTTTCCTAAGGGACAGGTCCCGGGCCATATTTTGTGAACGGCTTACGAGTTTCCTAAGGGACAGGTCCCGGGCCATATTTTGTGAACGGCTTACGAGTTTCCTAAGGGACAGGTCCCGGGCCATATTTTGTGAACGGCTTACGAGTTTCCTAAGGGACAGGTCCCGGGCCATATTTTGTGAACGGCTTACGAGTTTCCTAAGGGACAGGTCCCGGGCCATATTTTGTGAACGGCTTACGAGTTTCCTTAGGGACAGGTCCCGGGCCATATTTTGTGAACGGCTTACGAGTTTCCTAAGGGACAGGTCCCGGGCCATATTTTGTGAACGGCTTACGAGTTTCCTAAGGGACAGGTCCCGGGCCATATTTTGTGAACGGCTTACGGGTTTCCTAAGGGACAGGTCCCGGGCCATATTTTGTGAACGGCTTACGGGTTTCCTAAGGGACAGGTCCCGGGCCATATTTTGTGAACGGGTTGTGGGTTTCCTAAGGGACAGGTCCCGGGCCATATTTTGTGAACGGGTTGTGGGTTTCCTAAGGGACAGGTCCCGGGCCATATTTTGTGAACGGGTTGTGGGTTTCCTAAGGGACAGGTCCCGGGCCATATTTTGTGAACGGGTTGTGGGTTTCCTAACGGACAGGTCCCTGGCCATATTTTGTGAACGGGTTGTGAGTTTCCTAACGGACAGGTCCCTGGCCATATTTTGTGAACGGGTTGTGAGTTTCCTAAGGGACAGGTCCCTGGCCATATTTTGTGAACGGGTTATGAGTTTCCTAAGGGACAGGTCCCTGGCCATATTTTGTGAACGGGTTATGAGTTTCCTAAGGGACAGGTCCCGGGCCATATTTTGTCAACGGGTTATGAGTTTCCTAAAGGGACAGGTCCCGGGCCATATTTTGTCAACGGGTTATGAGTTTCCTAAAGGGACAGGTCCCGGGCCATATTTTGTCAACGGGTTATGAGTTTCCTAAAGGGACAGGTCCCGGGCCATATTTTGTCAACGGGTTATGAGTTTCCTAAAGGGACAGGTCCCGGGCCATATTTGGTCAACGGGTTATGAGTTTCCTAAAGGGACAGGTCCCGGGCCATATTTGGTCAACGGGTTGTGAGTTTCCTAAAGGGACAGGTCCCGGGCCATATTTTGCCAACGGGTTGTGAGTTTCCTAAAGGGACAGGTCCCGGGCCATATTTTGCCAACGGGTTGTGAGTTTCCTAAGGGACAGGTCCCGGGCCATATTTTGCCAACGGGTTGTGAGTTTCCTAAGGGACAGGTCCCGGGCCATATTTTGCCAACGGGTTGTGAGTTTCCTAAGGGACAGGTCCCGGACAGTATTTTGTGAACGGGTTGTGAGTTTCCTAAGGGACAGGTCCCGGACAGTATTTTGTGAACGGGTTATGAGTTTCCTAAGGGACAGGTCCCGGACAGTATTTTGTGAACGGGTTGTGAGTTTCCTAAGGGACAGGTCCCGGACAGTATTTTGTGAACGGGTTGTGAGTTTCCTAAGGGACAGGTCCCGGACAGTATTTTGTGAACGGGTTGTGAGTTTCCTAAGGGACAGGTCCCGGACAGTATTTTGTGAACGGGTTGTGAGTTTCCTAAGGGACAGGTCCCGGACAGTATTTTGTGAACGGGTTGTGGGTTTCCTAAGGGACAGGTCCCGGACAGTATTTTGTGAACGGGTTGTGGGTTTCCTAAGGGACAGGTCCCGGACAGTATTTTGTGAACGGGTTATGGGTTTCCTAAGGGACAGGTCCCGGGCCATATTTTGTGAACGGGTTGTGAGTTTCCTAAGGGACAGGTCCCGGGCCATATTTTGTGAACGGGTTGTGAGTTTCCTAAGGGACAGGTCCCGGGCCATATTTTGTGAACGGGTTGTGAGTTTCCTAAGGGACAGGTCCCGGGCCATATTTTGTGAACGGGTTGTGAGTTTCCTAAGGGACAGGTACCGGGCCATATTTTGTGAACGGGTTGTGAGTTTCCTAAGGGACAGGTACCGGGTCATATTTTGTGAACGGGTTGTGAGTTTCCTAAGGGACAGGTACCGGGTCATATTTTGTGAACGGGTTGTGAGTTTCCTAACGGACAGGTCCCGGGTCATATTTTGTGAACGGGTTGTGAGTTTCCTAACGGACAGGTCCCGGACAGTATTTTGTGAACGGGTTGTGAGTTTCCTAAGGGACAGGTCCCGGACAGTATTTTGTGAACGGGTTATGAGTTTCCTAAGGGACAGGTCCCGGACAGTATTTTGTGAACGGGTTATGGGTTTCCTAAGGGACAGGTCCCGGACAGTATTTTGTGAACGGGTTATGGGTTTCCTAAGGGACAGGTCCCGGGCCATATTTTGTGAACGGGTTGTGAGTTTCCTAAGGGACAGGTCCCGGGCCATATTTTGTGAACGGGTTGTGAGTTTCCTAAGGGACAGGTCCCGGGCCATATTTTGTGAACGGGTTGTGAGTTTCCTAATCGAAAGGTTCCAGCCCATATTTTGTGAACGGGTTGTGAGTTTCCTAAGGGACAGGTCCCGGGACATATTTTGTGAACGGGTTGTGAGTTTCCTAAGGGACAGGTCCAGGGGCCATATTTTGTGAACGGGTTGTGAGTTTCCTAAGGGACAGGTCCAGGGGCCATATTTTGTGAACCGGTTGTGAGTTTCCTAAGGGACAGGTCCCGGACCATATTTTGTGAACCGGTTGTGAGTTTCCTAAGGGACAGGTCCCGGACCATATTTTGTGAACGGGTTGTGAGTTTCCTAAGGGACAGGTCCCGGGCCATATTTTGTGAATGGCTTATGTGTTTCCTAAGGGACAGGTCCCGGGCCATATTTTGTGAACGGCTTATGAGTTTCCTAAGGGACAGGTCCCGGGCCATATTTTGTGAACGGGTTATGAGTTTCCTAAGGGACAGGTCCCGGGCCATATTTTGTGAACGGGTTATGAGTTTCCTAAGGGACAGGTCCCGGGCCATATTTTGTGAACGGGTTATGAGTTTCCTAAGGGACAGGTCCCGGGCCATATTTTGTGAACGGGTTATGAGTTTCCTAAGGGACAGGTCCCGGGCCATATTTTGTGAACGGGTGATGAGTTTCCTAAGGGACAGGTCCCGGGCCATATTTTGTGAACGGGTGATGAGTTTCCTAAGGGACAGGTCCCGGGCCGTATTTTGTGAACGGGTGATGAGTTTCCTAAGGGACAGGTCCCGGGCCGTATTTTGTGAACGGGTGATGAGTTTCCTAAGGGACAGGTCCCGGGCCGTATTTTGTGAACGGGTGATGAGTTTCCTAAGGGACAGGTCCCGGACAGTATTTTGTGAACGGGTTATGGGTTTCCTAAGGGACAGGTCCCGGACAGTATTTTGTGAACGGGTTATGGGTTTCCTAAGGGACAGGTCCCGGACAGTATTTTGTGAACGGGTTATGAGTTTCCTAAGGGACAGGTCCCGGACAGTATTTTGTGAACGGGTTGTGAGTTTCCTAAGGGACAGGTCCCGGGCCATATTTTGTGAACGGGTTGTGAGTTTCCTAAGGGACAGGTCCCGGGCCATATTTTGTGAACGGGTTGTGAGTTTCCTAAGGGACAGGTCCCGGGCCATATTTTGTGAACGGGTTGTGAGTTTCCTAAGGGACAGGTCCCGGGCCATATTTTGTGAATGGGTTGTGAGTTTCCTAAGGGACAGGTCCCGGGCCATATTTTGTGAACGGGTTGTGAGTTTCCTAAGGGACAGGTCCCGGGCCATATTTTGTGAACGGGTTGTGAGTTTCCTAAGGGACAGGTCCCGGGCCATATTTTGTGAACGGGTTGTGAGTTTCCTAAGGGACAGGTCCCGGGCCATATTTTGTGAACGGGTTGTGAGTTTCCTAAGGGACAGGTCCCGGGCCATATTTTGTGAACGGGTTGTGAGTTTCCTAAGGGACTGGTCCCGGGCCATATTTTGTGAACGGGTTGTGAGTTTCCTAAGGGACAGGTCCCGGACAGTATTTTGTGAACGGGTTGTGAGTTTCCTAAGGGACAGGTCCCGGACAGTATTTTGTGAACGGGTTGTGAGTTTCCTAAGGGACAGGTCCCGGACAGTATTTTGTGAACGGGTTATGGGTTTCCTAAGGGACAGGTCCCGGGACATATTTTGTGAACGGGTTATGGGTTTCCTAAGGGACAGGTCCCGGGACATATTTTGTGAACGGGTTATGGGTTTCCTAAGGGACAGGTCCCGGGACATATTTTGTGAACGGGTTATGGGTTTCCTAAGGGACAGGTCCAGGGGCCATATTTTGTGAACGGGTTGTGAGTTTCCTAAGGGACAGGTCCAGGGGCCATATTTTGTGAACGGGTTGTGAGTTTCCTAACGGACAGGTCCAGGGGCCATATTTTGTGAACGGGTTGTGAGTTTCCTAAGGGACAGGTCCCTGGCCATATTTTGTGAACGGGTTGTGAGTTTCCTAAGGGACAGGTCCCGGACCATATTTTGTGAACGGGTTATGAGTTTCCTAAGGGACAGGTCCCGGACCATATTTTGTGAACGGGTTATGAGTTTCCTAAGGGACAGGTCCCGGGCCATATTTTGTGAACGGGTTATGAGTTTCCTATGGGACAGGTCCCGGGCCATATTTTGTGAACGGGTTATGAGTTTCCTATGGGACAGGTCCCGGGCCATATTTTGTGAACGGGTTATGAGTTTCCTAAGGGACAGGTCCCGGGCCATATTTTGTGAACGGGTTATGAGTTTCCTAACGGACAGGTCCCGGGCCATATTTTCTGAACGGGTTGTGAGTTTCCTAACGGACAGGTCCCGGGCCATATTTTCTGAACGGGTTGTGAGTTTCCTAACGGACAGGTCCCGGGCCATATTTTCTGAACGGGTTGTGAGTTTCCTAAGGGACAGGTCCCGGGCCATATTTTCTGAACGGGTTGTGAGTTTCCTAACGGACATGTCCCGGGCCATATTTTCTGAACGGGTTGTGAGTTTCCTAACGGACAGGTACCGGGCCATATTTTCTGAACGGGTTGTGAGTTTCCTAACGGACAGGTACCGGGCCATATTTTCTGAACGGGTTGTGAGTTTCCTAACGGACAGGTACCGGACCATATTTTCTGAACGGGTTGTGAGTTTCCTAAGGGACAGGTCCCGGGCCATATTTTCTGAACGGGTTGTGAGTTTCCTAAGGGACAGGTCCCGGGCCATATTTTCTGAACGGGTTGTGAGTTTCCTAAGGGACAGGTCCCGGGCCATATTTTCTGAACGGGTTGTGAGTTTCCTAAGGGACAGGTCCCGGGCCATATTTTCTGAACGGGTTGTGAGTTTCCTAACGGACTGGTCCCGGGCCATATTTTGTGAACGGGTTGTGAGTTTCCTAACGGACTGGTCCCGGGCCATATTTTGTGTACGGGTTGTGAGTTTCCTAAGGGACAGGTCCCGGGCCATATTTTGTGAACGGCTTGTGAGTTTCCTAAGGGACAGGTCCCGGGCCATATTTTGTGAACGGCTTATGAGTTTCCTAAGGGACAGGTCCCGGGCCATATTTTGTGAACGGCTTACGAGTTTCCTAAGGGACAGGTCCCGGGCCATATTTTGTGAACGGCTTACGATTTTCCTAAGGGACAGGTCCCGGGCCATATTTTGTGAACGGCTTACGATTTTCCTAAGGGACAGGTCCCGGGCCATATTTTGTGAACGGCTTACGATTTTCCTAAGGGACAGGTCCCGGGCCATATTTTGTGAACGGCTTACGATTTTCCTAAGGGACAGGTCCCGGGCCATATTTGGTGAACGGGTTATGAGTTTCCTAAGGGACAGGTCCCGGGCCATATTTGGTGAACGGGTTATGAGTTTCCTAAGGGACAGGTCCCGGGCCATATTTGGTGAACGGGTTATGAGTTTCCTAAGGGACAGGTCCCGGGCCATATTTGGTGAACGGGTTAAGAGTTTCCTAAGGGACAGGTCCCGGGCCATATTTTGTGAACGGGTTAAGAGTTTCCTAAGGGACAGGTCCCGGGCCATATTTTGTGAACGGGTTAAGAGTTTCCTAAGGGACAGGTCCCGGGCCATATTTTGTGAACGGGTTAAGAGTTTCCTAAGGGACAGGTCCCGGGCCATATTTTGTGAACGGGTTATGAGTTTCCTAAGGGACAGGTCCCGGGCCATATTTTGTGAACGGGTAATGAGTTTCCTAAGGGACAGGTCCCGGGCCATATTTTGTGAACGGGTAATGAGTTTCCTAAGGGACAGGTCCCGGGCCATATTTTGTGAACGGGTAATGAGTTTCCTAAGGGACAGGTCCCGGGCCATATTTTGTGAACGGGTAATGAGTTTCCTAAGGGACAGGTCCCGGGCCATATTTTGTGAACGGGTAATGAGTTTCCTAAGGGACAGGTCCCGGGCCATATTTTGTGAACGGGTTATGAGTTTCCTAAGGGACAGGTCCCGGGCCATATTTTGTGAACGGGTTATGAGTTTCCTAAGGGACAGGTCCCGGGCCATATTTTGTGAACGGGTTATGAGTTTCCTAAGGGACAGGTCCCGGGCCATATTTTGTGAACGGGTTATGAGTTTCCTAAGGGACAGGTCCCGGGCCATATTTTGTGAACGGGTTATGAGTTTCCTAAGGGACAGGTCCCGGGCCATATTTTGTGAACGGGTTATGAGTTTCCTAAGGGACAGGTCCCGGGCCATATTTTGTGAACGGGTTACGAGTTTCCTAAGGGACAGGTCCCGGGCCATATTTTGTGAACGGGTTACGAGTTTCCTAAGGGACAGGTCCCGGGCCATATTTTGTGAACGGGTTACGAGTTTCCTAAGGGACAGGTCCCGGGCCATATTTTGTGAACGGGTTACGAGTTTCCTAAGGGACAGGTCCCGGGCCATATTTTGTGAACGGGTTACGAGTTTCCTAAGGGACAGGTCCCGGGCCATATTTTGTGAACGGGTTACGAGTTTCCTAAGGGACAGGTCCCGGGCCATATTTTGTGAACGGGTTACGAGTTTCCTAAGGGACAGGTCCCGGGCCATATTTTGTGAACGGGTTATGAGTTTCCTAAGGGACAGGTCCCGGGCCATATTTTGTGAACGGGTTGTGAGTTTCCTAAGGGACAGGTCCCGGGCCATATTTTGTGAACGGGTTGTGAGTTTCCTAAGGGACAGGTCCCGGGCCATATTTTGTGAACGGGTTGTGAGTTTCCTAAGGGACAGGTCCCGGGCCATATTTTGTGAACGGGTTGTGAGTTTCCTAAGGGACAGGTCCCGGGCCATATTTTGTGAACGGGTTGTGAGTTTCCTAAGGGACAGGTCCCGGGCCATATTTTGTGAACGGGTTGTGAGTTTCCTAAGGGACAGGTCCCGGGCCATATTTTGTGAACGGGTTGTGAGTTTCCTAAGGGACAGGTCCCGGGCCATATTTTGTGAACGGGTTGTGAGTTTCCTAAGGGACAGGTCCCGGGCCATATTTTGTGAACGGGTTGTGAGTTTCCTAAGGGACAGGTCCCGGGCCATATTTTGTGAACGGGTTGTGAGTTTCCTAAGGGACAGGTCCCGGGCCATATTTTGTGAACGGGTTGTGAGTTTCCTAAGGGACAGGTCCCGGGCCATATTTTGTGAACGGGTTGTGAGTTTCCTAAGGGACAGGTCCCGGGCCATATTTTGTGAACGGGTTGTGAGTTTCCTAAGGGACAGGTCCCGGGCCATATTTTGTGAACGGCTTACGAGTTTCCTAAGGGACAGGTCCCGGGCCATATTTTGTGAACGGCTTACGAGTTTCCTAAGGGACAGGTCCCGGGCCATATTTTGTGAACGGCTTACGAGTTTCCTAAGGGACAGGTCCCGGGCCATATTTTGTGAACGGCTTACGAGTTTCCTAAGGGACAGGTCCCGGGCCATATTTTGTGAACGGCTTACGAGTTTCCTAAGGGACAGGTCCCGGGCCATATTTTGTGAACGGCTTACGAGTTTCCTAAGGGACAGGTCCCGGGCCATATTTTGTGAACGGCTTACGAGTTTCCTAAGGGACAGGTCCCGGGCCATATTTTGTGAACGGCTTACGAGTTTCCTAAGGGACAGGTCCCGGGCCATATTTTGTGAACGGCTTACGAGTTTCCTAAGGGACAGGTCCCGGGCCATATTTTGTGAACGGCTTACGAGTTTCCTAAGGGACAGGTCCCGGGCCATATTTTCTGAACGGGTTGTGAGTTTCCTAAGGGACAGGTCCCGGGCCATATTTTCTGAACGGGTTGTGAGTTTCCTAAGGGACAGGTCCCGGGCCATATTTTGTGAACGGGTTGTGAGTTTCCTAAGGGACAGGTCCCGGGCCATATTTTGTGAACGGGTTGTGAGTTTCCTAACGGACTGGTCCCGGGCCATATTTTGTGAACGGGTTGTGAGTTTCCTAACGGACTGGTCCCGGGCCATATTTTGTGTACGGCTTGTGAGTTTCCTAAGGGACAGGTCCCGGGCCATATTTTGTGAACGGCTTGTGAGTTTCCTAAGGGACAGGTCCCGGGCCATATTTTGTGAACGGCTTATGAGTTTCCTAAGGGACAGGTCCCGGGCCATATTTTGTGAACGGCTTATGAGTTTCCTAAGGGACAGGTCCCGGGCCATATTTTGTGAACGGCTTATGAGTTTCCTAAGGGACAGGTCCCGGGCCATATTTTGTGAACGGCTTACGATTTTCCTAAGGGACAGGTCCCGGGCCATATTTTGTGAACGGCTTACGATTTTCCTAAGGGACAGGTCCCGGGCCATATTTTGTGAACGGGTTATGAGTTTCCTAAGGGACAGGTCCCGGGCCATATTTTGTGAACGGGTTATGAGTTTCCTAAGGGACAGGTCCCGGGCCATATTTGGTGAACGGGTTATGAGTTTCCTAAGGGACAGGTCCCGGGCCATATTTGGTGAACGGGTTAAGAGTTTCCTAAGGGACAGGTCCCGGGCCATATTTTGTGAACGGGTTAAGAGTTTCCTAAGGGACAGGTCCCGGGCCATATTTTGTGAACGGGTTAAGAGTTTCCTAAGGGACAGGTCCCGGGCCATATTTTGTGAACGGGTTAAGAGTTTCCTAAGGGACAGGTCCCGGGCCATATTTTGTGAACGGGTTAAGAGTTTCCTAAGGGACAGGTCCCGGGCCATATTTTGTGAACGGGTAATGAGTTTCCTAAGGGACAGGTCCCGGGCCATATTTTGTGAACGGGTTATGAGTTTCCTAAGGGACAGGTCCCGGGCCATATTTTGTGAACGGGTTATGAGTTTCCTAAGGGACAGGTCCCGGGCCATATTTTGTGAACGGGTTATGAGTTTCCTAAGGGACAGGTCCCGGGCCATATTTTGTGAACGGGTTATGAGTTTCCTAAGGGACAGGTCCCGGGCCATATTTTGTGAACGGGTTATGAGTTTCCTAAGGGACAGGTCCCGGGCCATATTTTGTGAACGGGTTATGAGTTTCCTAAGGGACAGGTCCCGGGCCATATTTTGTGAACGGGTTATGAGTTTCCTAAGGGACAGGTCCCGGGCCATATTTGGTGAACGGGTTAAGAGTTTCCTAAGGGACAGGTCCCGGGCCATATTTTGTGAACGGGTTAAGAGTTTCCTAAGGGACAGGTCCCGGGCCATATTTTGTGAACGGGTTAAGAGTTTCCTAAGGGACAGGTCCCGGGCCATATTTTGTGAACGGGTTAAGAGTTTCCTAAGGGACAGGTCCCGGGCCATATTTTGTGAACGGGTTATGAGTTTCCTAAGGGACAGGTCCCGGGCCATATTTTGTGAACGGGTTATGAGTTTCCTAAGGGACAGGTCCCGGGCCATATTTTGTGAACGGGTAATGAGTTTCCTAAGGGACAGGTCCCGGGCCATATTTTGTGAACGGGTAATGAGTTTCCTAAGGGACAGGTCCCGGGCCATATTTTGTGAACGGGTAATGAGTTTCCTAAGGGACAGGTCCCGGGCCATATTTTGTGAACGGGTAATGAGTTTCCTAAGGGACAGGTCCCGGGCCATATTTTGTGAACGGGTAATGAGTTTCCTAAGGGACAGGTCCCGGGCCATATTTTGTGAACGGGTTATGAGTTTCCTAAGGGACAGGTCCCGGGCCATATTTTGTGAACGGGTTATGAGTTTCCTAAGGGACAGGTCCCGGGCCATATTTTGTGAACGGGTTATGAGTTTCCTAAGGGACAGGTCCCGGGCCATATTTTGTGAACGGGTTATGAGTTTCCTAAGGGACAGGTCCCGGGCCATATTTTGTGAACGGGTTATGAGTTTCCTAAGGGACAGGTCCCGGGCCATATTTTGTGAACGGGTTATGAGTTTCCTAAGGGACAGGTCCCGGGCCATATTTTGTGAACGGGTTACGAGTTTCCTAAGGGACAGGTCCCGGGCCATATTTTGTGAACGGGTTACGAGTTTCCTAAGGGACAGGTCCCGGGCCATATTTTGTGAACGGGTTACGAGTTTCCTAAGGGACAGGTCCCGGGCCATATTTTGTGAACGGGTTACGAGTTTCCTAAGGGACAGGTCCCGGGCCATATTTTGTGAACGGGTTACGAGTTTCCTAAGGGACAGGTCCCGGGCCATATTTTGTGAACGGGTTACGAGTTTCCTAAGGGACAGGTCCCGGGCCATATTTTGTGAACGGGTTATGAGTTTCCTAAGGGACAGGTCCCGGGCCATATTTTGTGAACGGGTTGTGAGTTTCCTAAGGGACAGGTCCCGGGCCATATTTTGTGAACGGGTTGTGAGTTTCCTAAGGGACAGGTCCCGGGCCATATTTTGTGAACGGGTTGTGAGTTTCCTAAGGGACAGGTCCCGGGCCATATTTTGTGAACGGGTTGTGAGTTTCCTAAGGGACAGGTCCCGGGCCATATTTTGTGAACGGGTTGTGAGTTTCCTAAGGGACAGGTCCCGGGCCATATTTTGTGAACGGGTTGTGAGTTTCCTAAGGGACAGGTCCCGGGCCATATTTTGTGAACGGGTTGTGAGTTTCCTAAGGGACAGGTCCCGGGCCATATTTTGTGAACGGGTTGTGAGTTTCCTAAGGGACAGGTCCCGGGCCATATTTTGTGAACGGGTTGTGAGTTTCCTAAGGGACAGGTCCCGGGCCATATTTTGTGAACGGGTTGTGAGTTTCCTAAGGGACAGGTCCCGGGCCATATTTTGTGAACGGGTTGTGAGTTTCCTAAGGGACAGGTCCCGGGCCATATTTTGTGAACGGGTTGTGAGTTTCCTAAGGGACAGGTCCCGGGCCATATTTTGTGAACGGGTTGTGAGTTTCCTAAGGGACAGGTCCCGGGCCATATTTTGTGAACGGGTTGTGAGTTTCCTAAGGGACAGGTCCCGGGCCATATTTTGTGAACGGCTTACGAGTTTCCTAAGGGACAGGTCCCGGGCCATATTTTGTGAACGGCTTACGAGTTTCCTAAGGGACAGGTCCCGGGCCATATTTTGTGAACGGCTTACGAGTTTCCTAAGGGACAGGTCCCGGGCCATATTTTGTGAACGGCTTACGAGTTTCCTAAGGGACAGGTCCCGGGCCATATTTTGTGAACGGCTTACGAGTTTCCTAAGGGACAGGTCCCGGGCCATATTTTGTGAACGGCTTACGAGTTTCCTAAGGGACAGGTCCCGGGCCATATTTTGTGAACGGCTTACGAGTTTCCTAAGGGACAGGTCCCGGGCCATATTTTGTGAACGGCTTACGAGTTTCCTAAGGGACAGGTCCCGGGCCATATTTTGTGAACGGCTTACGAGTTTCCTAAGGGACAGGTCCCGGGCCATATTTTGTGAACGGCTTACGAGTTTCCTAAGGGACAGGTCCCGGGCCATATTTTCTGAACGGCTTACGAGTTTCCTAAGGGACAGGTCCCGGGCCATATTTTGTGAACGGGTTGTGAGTTTCCTAAGGGACAGGTCCCGGGCCATATTTTGTGAACGGGTTGTGAGTTTCCTAAGGGACAGGTCCCGGGCCATATTTTGTGAACGGGTTGTGAGTTTCCTAACGGACTGGTCCCGGGCCATATTTTGTGAACGGGTTGTGAGTTTCCTAACGGACTGGTCCCGGGCCATATTTTGTGAACGGGTTGTGAGTTTCCTAAGGGACAGGTCCCGGGCCATATTTTGTGAACGGCTTGTGAGTTTCCTAAGGGACAGGTCCCGGGCCATATTTTGTGAACGGCTTATGAGTTTCCTAAGGGACAGGTCCCGGGCCATATTTTGTGAACGGCTTATGAGTTTCCTAAGGGACAGGTCCCGGGCCATATTTTGTGAACGGCTTATGAGTTTCCTAAGGGACAGGTCCCGGGCCATATTTTGTGAACGGCTTACGATTTTCCTAAGGGACAGGTCCCGGGCCATATTTTGTGAACGGCTTACGATTTTCCTAAGGGACAGGTCCCGGGCCATATTTTGTGAACGGGTTATGAGTTTCCTAAGGGACAGGTCCCGGGCCATATTTTGTGAACGGGTTATGAGTTTCCTAAGGGACAGGTCCCGGGCCATATTTGGTGAACGGGTTAAGAGTTTCCTAAGGGACAGGTCCCGGGCCATATTTGGTGAACGGGTTAAGAGTTTCCTAAGGGACAGGTCCCGGGCCATATTTGGTGAACGGGTTAAGAGTTTCCTAAGGGACAGGTCCCGGGCCATATTTTGTGAACGGGTTAAGAGTTTCCTAAGGGACAGGTCCCGGGCCATATTTTGTGAACGGGTTAAGAGTTTCCTAAGGGACAGGTCCCGGGCCATATTTTGTGAACGGGTAATGAGTTTCCTAAGGGACAGGTCCCGGGCCATATTTTGTGAACGGGTAATGAGTTTCCTAAGGGACAGGTCCCGGGCCATATTTTGTGAACGGGTTATGAGTTTCCTAAGGGACAGGTCCCGGGCCATATTTTGTGAACGGGTTATGAGTTTCCTAAGGGACAGGTCCCGGGCCATATTTTGTGAACGGGTTATGAGTTTCCTAAGGGACAGGTCCCGGGCCATATTTTGTGAACGGGTTATGAGTTTCCTAAGGGACAGGTCCCGGGCCATATTTTGTGAACGGGTTATGAGTTTCCTAAGGGACAGGTCCCGGGCCATATTTTGTGAACGGGTTATGAGTTTCCTAAGGGACAGGTCCCGGGCCATATTTTGTGAACGGGTTACGAGTTTCCTAAGGGACAGGTCCCGGGCCATATTTTGTGAACGGGTTACGAGTTTCCTAAGGGACAGGTCCCGGGCCATATTTTGTGAACGGGTTACGAGTTTCCTAAGGGACAGGTCCCGGGCCATATTTTGTGAACGGGTTACGAGTTTCCTAAGGGACAGGTCCCGGGCCATATTTTGTGAACGGGTTACGAGTTTCCTAAGGGACAGGTCCCGGGCCATATTTTGTGAACGGGTTACGAGTTTCCTAAGGGACAGGTCCCGGGCCATATTTTGTGAACGGGTTGTGAGTTTCCTAAGGGACAGGTCCCGGGCCATATTTTGTGAACGGGTTGTGAGTTTCCTAAGGGACAGGTCCCGGGCCATATTTTGTGAACGGGTTGTGAGTTTCCTAAGGGACAGGTCCCGGGCCATATTTTGTGAACGGCTTACGAGTTTCCTAAGGGACAGGTCCCGGGCCATATTTTGTGAACGGCTTACGAGTTTCCTAAGGGACAGGTCCCGGGCCATATTTTGTGAACGGCTTACGAGTTTCCTAAGGGACAGGTCCCGGGCCATATTTTGTGAACGGCTTACGAGTTTCCTAAGGGACAGGTCCCGGGCCATATTTTGTGAACGGCTTACGAGTTTCCTAAGGGACAGGTCCCGGGCCATATTTTGTGAACGGCTTACGATTTTCCTAAGGGACAGGTCCCGGGCCATATTTTGTGAACGGCTTACGATTTTCCTAAGGGACAGGTCCCGGGCCATATTTTGTGAACGGCTTACGATTTTCCTAAGGGACAGGTCCCGGGCCATATTTTGTGAACGGGTTATGAGTTTCCTAAGGGACAGGTCCCGGGCCATATTTTGTGAACGGGTTATGAGTTTCCTAAGGGACAGGTCCCGGGCCATATTTTGTGAACGGGTTATGAGTTTCCTAAGGGACAGGTCCCGGGCCATATTTTGTGAACGGGTTACGAGTTTCCTAAGGGACAGGTCCCGGGCCATATTTTGTGAACGGGTTACGAGTTTCCTAAGGGACAGGTCCCGGACAGTATTTTGTGAACGGGTTACGAGTTTCCTAAGGGACAGGTCCCGGACAGTATTTTGTGAACGGGTTGTGAGTTTCCTAATCGAAAGGTTCCGGACAGTATTTTGTGAACGGGTTGTGAGTTTCCTAAGGGACAGGTCCCGGACAGTATTTTGTGAACGGGTTGTGAGTTTCCTAAGGGACAGGTCCCGGGACATATTTTGTGAACGGGTTATGGGTTTCCTAAGGGACAGGTCCAGGGGCCATATTTTGTGAACGGGTTGTGAGTTTCCTAAGGGACAGGTCCAGGGGCCATATTTTGTGAACGGGTTGTGAGTTTCCTAAGGGACAGGTCCAGGGGCCATATTTTGTGAACGGGTTGTGAGTTTCCTAAGGGACAGGTCCAGGGGCCATATTTTGTGAACGGGTTGTGAGTTTCCTAAGGGACAGGTCCAGGGGCCATATTTTGTGAACCGGTTGTGAGTTTCCTAACGGACTGGTACCGGACCATATTTTGTGAACGGGTTGTGAGTTTCCTAAGGGACAGGTCCCTGGCCATATTTTGTGAACGGGTTGTGAGTTTCCTAAGGGACAGGTCCCGGACCATATTTTGTGAACGGGTTATGAGTTTCCTATGGGACAGGTCCCGGACCATATTTTGTGAACGGGTTATGAGTTTCCTATGGGACAGGTCCCGGACCATATTTTGTGAACGGGTTACGAGTTTCCTAAGGGACAGGTCCCGGGCCATATTTTGTGAACGGGTTACGAGTTTCCTAAGGGACAGGTCCCGGGCCATATTTTGTGAACGGGTTACGAGTTTCCTAAGGGACAGGTCCCGGACAGTATTTTGTGAACGGGTTGTGAGTTTCCTAAGGGACAGGTCCCGGACAGTATTTTGTGAACGGGTTGTGAGTTTCCTAAGGGACAGGTCCCGGACAGTATTTTGTGAACGGGTTATGGGTTTCCTAAGGGACAGGTCCCGGACAGTATTTTGTGAACGGGTTATGGGTTTCCTAAGGGACAGGTCCCGGGACATATTTTGTGAACGGGTTATGGGTTTCCTAAGGGACAGGTCCCGGGACATATTTTGTGAACGGGTTGTGGGTTTCCTAAGGGACAGGTCCAGGGGCCATATTTTATGAACGGGTTGTGAGTTTCCTAAGGGACAGGTCCAGGGGCCATATTTTGTGAACGGGTTGTGAGTTTCCTAACGGACAGGTCCAGGGGCCATATTTTGTGAACCGGTTGTGAGTTTCCTAAGGGACAGGTCCCTGGCCATATTTTGTGAACGGGTTATGAGTTTCCTAAGGGACAGGTCCCTGGCCATATTTTGTGAACGGGTTATGAGTTTCCTAAGGGACAGGTCCCGGACCATATTTTGTGAACGGGTTATGAGTTTCCTAAGGGACAGGTCCCGGACCATATTTTGTGAACGGGTTATGAGTTTCCTATGGGACAGGTCCCGGGCCATATTTTGTGAACGGGTTATGAGTTTCCTATGGGACAGGTCCCGGGCCATATTTTGTGAACGGGTTATGAGTTTCCTAACGGACAGGTCCCGGGCCATATTTTGTGAACGGGTTGTGAGTTTCCTAACGGACAGGTACCGGGCCATATTTTGTGAACGGGTTGTGAGTTTCCTAAGGGACAGGTCCCGGGCCATATTTTCTGAACGGGTTGTGAGTTTCCTAAGGGACAGGTCCCGGGCCATATTTTCTGAACGGGTTGTGAGTTTCCTAAGGGACAGGTACCGGGCCATATTTTCTGAACGGGTTGTGAGTTTCCTATGGGACAGGTACCGGGCCATATTTTCTGAACGGGTTGTGAGTTTCCTAAGGGACAGGTACCGGACCATATTTTGTGAACGGGTTGTGAGTTTCCTAACGGACAGGTACCGGACCATATTTTGTGAACGGGTTGTGAGTTTCCTAAGGGACAGGTCCCGGGCCATATTTTGTGAACGGGTTGTGAGTTTCCTAAGGGACAGGTCCCGGGCCATATTTTCTGAACGGGTTGTGAGTTTCCTAAGGGACAGGTCCCGGGCCATATTTTCTGAACGGGTTGTGAGTTTCCTAAGGGACAGGTCCCGGGCCATATTTTCTGAACGGGTTGTGAGTTTCCTAAGGGACAGGTCCCGGGCCATATTTTCTGAACGGGTTGTGAGTTTCCTAAGGGACAGGTCCCGGGCCATATTTTGTGAACGGGTTGTGAGTTTCCTAAGGGACAGGTCCCGGGCCATATTTTGTGAACG
Source organism: Bradypodion pumilum (assembly GCA_035047305.1). Classification (NCBI taxonomy): domain Eukaryota; kingdom Metazoa; phylum Chordata; class Lepidosauria; order Squamata; family Chamaeleonidae; genus Bradypodion; species Bradypodion pumilum. The sequence continues at coordinate 7,247,148 of JAWDJD010000016.1, read as the reverse complement.
GGTTGTGAGTTTCCTAAGGGACAGGTCCCGGGCCATATTTTGTGTACGGGTTGTGAGTTTCCTAACGGACTGGTCCCGGGCCATATTTTGTGTACGGGTTGTGAGTTTCCTAAGGGACAGGTCCCGGGCCATATTTTGTGAACGGGTTGTGAGTTTCCTAAGGGACAGGTCCCGGGCCATATTTTGTGAACGGGTTGTGAGTTTCCTAAGGGACAGGTCCCGGGCCATATTTTGTGAACGGCTTACGAGTTTCCTAAGGGACAGGTCCCGGGCCATATTTTGTGAACGGCTTACGAGTTTCCTAAGGGACAGGTCCCGGGCCATATTTTGTGAACGGCTTACGAGTTTCCTAAGGGACAGGTCCCGGGCCATATTTTGTGAACGGCTTACGAGTTTCCTAAGGGACAGGTCCCGGGCCATATTTTGTGAACGGGTTAAGAGTTTCCTAAGGGACAGGTCCCGGGCCATATTTTGTGAACGGGTTAAGAGTTTCCTAAGGGACAGGTCCCGGGCCATATTTTGTGAACGGGTTAAGAGTTTCCTAAGGGACAGGTCCCGGGCCATATTTTGTGAACGGGTTAAGAGTTTCCTAAGGGACAGGTCCCGGGCCATATTTTGTGAACGGGTTAAGAGTTTCCTAAGGGACAGGTCCCGGGCCGTATTTTGTGAACGGGTTAAGAGTTTCCTAAGGGACAGGTCCCGGGCCGTATTTTGTGAACGGGTTAAGAGTTTCCTAAGGGACAGGTCCCGGGCCGTATTTTGTGAACGGGTAATGAGTTTCCTAAGGGACAGGTCCCGGACCATATTTTGTGAACGGGTAATGAGTTTCCTAAGGGACAGGTCCCGGACCATATTTTGTGAACGGGTTATGAGTTTCCTAAGGGACAGGTCCCGGACCATATTTTGTGAACGGGTAATGAGTTTCCTAAGGGACAGGTCCCGGACCATATTTTGTGAACGGGTAATGAGTTTCCTAAGGGACAGGTCCCGGGCCATATTTTGTGAACGGGTAATGAGTTTCCTAAGGGACAGGTCCCGGGCCATATTTTGTGAACGGGTAATGAGTTTCCTAAGGGACAGGTCCCGGGCCATATTTTGTGAACGGGTTATGAGTTTCCTAAGGGAAGGTCCCGGGCCATATTTTGTGAACGGGTTATGAGTTTCCTAAGGGACAGGTCCCGGGCCATATTTTGTGAACGGGTTATGAGTTTCCTAAGGGACAGGTCCCGGGCCATATTTTGTGAACGGGTTATGAGTTTCCTAAGGGACAGGTCCCGGGCCATATTTTGTGAACGGGTTATGAGTTTCCTAAGGGACAGGTCCCGGGCCATATTTTGTGAACGGGTTACGAGTTTCCTAAGGGACAGGTCCCGGGCCATATTTTGTGAACGGGTTACGAGTTTCCTAAGGGACAGGTCCCGGGCCATATTTTGTGAACGGGTTACGAGTTTCCTAAGGGACAGGTCCCGGGCCATATTTTGTGAACGGGTTACGAGTTTCCTAAGGGACAGGTCCCGGGCCATATTTTGTGAACGGGTTACGAGTTTCCTAAGGGACAGGTCCCGGGCCATATTTTGTGAACGGGTTACGAGTTTCCTAAGGGACAGGTCCCGGGCCATATTTTGTGAACGGGTTACGAGTTTCCTAAGGGACAGGTCCCGGGCCATATTTTGTGAACGGGTTGTGAGTTTCCTAAGGGACAGGTCCCGGGCCATATTTTGTGAACGGGTTGTGAGTTTCCTAAGGGACAGGTCCCGGGCCATATTTTGTGAACGGGTTGTGAGTTTCCTAAGGGACAGGTCCCGGGCCATATTTTGTGAACGGGTTGTGAGTTTCCTAAGGGACAGGTCCCGGGCCATATTTTGTGAACGGGTTGTGAGTTTCCTAAGGGACAGGTCCCGGGCCATATTTTGTGAACGGGTTGTGAGTTTCCTAAGGGACAGGTCCCGGGCCATATTTTGTGAACGGGTTGTGAGTTTCCTAAGGGACAGGTCCCGGGCCATATTTTGTGAACGGGTTGTGAGTTTCCTAAGGGACAGGTCCCGGGCCATATTTTGTGAACGGGTTGTGAGTTTCCTAAGGGACAGGTCCCGGGCCATATTTTGTGAACGGGTTGTGAGTTTCCTAAGGGACAGGTCCCGGGCCATATTTTGTGAACGGGTTGTGAGTTTCCTAAGGGACAGGTCCCGGGCCATATTTTGTGAACGGGTTGTGAGTTTCCTAAGGGACAGGTCCCGGGCCATATTTTGTGAACGGGTTGTGAGTTTCCTAAGGGACAGGTCCCGGGCCATATTTTGTGAACGGGTTGTGAGTTTCCTAAGGGACAGGTCCCGGGCCATATTTTGTGAACGGGTTGTGAGTTTCCTAAGGGACAGGTCCCGGGCCATATTTTGTGAACGGGTTACGAGTTTCCTAAGGGACAGGTCCCGGGCCATATTTTGTGAACGGCTTACGAGTTTCCTAAGGGACAGGTCCCGGGCCATATTTTGTGAACGGCTTACGAGTTTCCTAAGGGACAGGTCCCGGGCCATATTTTGTGAACGGCTTACGAGTTTCCTAAGGGACAGGTCCCGGGCCATATTTTGTGAACGGCTTACGAGTTTCCTAAGGGACAGGTCCCGGGCCATATTTTGTGAACGGCTTACGAGTTTCCTAAGGGACAGGTCCCGGGCCATATTTTGTGAACGGCTTACGATTTTCCTAAGGGACAGGTCCCGGGCCATATTTTGTGAACGGGTTACGAGTTTCCTAAGGGACAGGTCCCGGGCCATATTTTGTGAACGGGTTACGAGTTTCCTAAGGGACAGGTCCCGGGCCATATTTTGTGAACGGGTTACGAGTTTCCTAAGGGACAGGTCCCGGGCCATATTTTGTGAACGGGTTACGAGTTTCCTAAGGGACAGGTCCCGGGCCATATTTTGTGAACGGGTTACGAGTTTCCTAAGGGAGAGGTCCCGGGCCATATTTTGTGAACGGGTTACGAGTTTCCTAAGGGACAGGTCCCGGACAGTATTTTGTGAACGGGTTACGAGTTTCCTAAGGGACAGGTCCCGGACAGTATTTTGTGAACGGGTTACGAGTTTCCTAAGGGACAGGTCCCGGACAGTATTTTGTGAACGGGTTGTGAGTTTCCTAATCGAAAGGTCCCGGGCCATATTTTGTGAACGGGTTGTGAGTTTCCTAATCGAAAGGTTCCGGACAGTATTTTGTGAACGGGTTATGAGTTTCCTAAGGGACAGGTCCCGGGACATATTTTGTGAACGGGTTGTGGGTTTCCTAAGGGACAGGTCCCGGGACATATTTTGTGAACGGGTTGTGAGTTTCCTAACGGACAGGTCCAGGGGCCATATTTTGTGAACAGGTTGTGAGTTTCCTAACGGACAGGTCCAGGGGCCATATTTTGTGAACGGGTTGTGAGTTTCCTAACGGACAGGTCCAGGGGCCATATTTTGTGAACGGGTTGTGAGTTTCCTAACGGACTGGTACCGGACCATATTTTGTGAATGGGTTATGAGTTTCCTAAGGGACAGGTCCCGGGCCATATTTTGTGAACGGGTTATGAGTTTCCTATGGGACAGGTCCCGGGCCATATTTTGTGAATGGGTTATGAGTTTCCTATGGGACAGGTCCCGGGCCATATTTTGTGAACGGGTTACGAGTTTCCTAAGGGACAGGTCCCGGGCCATATTTTGTGAACGGGTTACGAGTTTCCTAAGGGACAGGTCCCGGGCCATATTTTGTGAACGGCTTACGATTTTCCTAAGGGACAGGTCCCGGGCCATATTTTGTGAACGGCTTACGATTTTCCTAAGGGACAGGTCCCGGGCCATATTTTGTGAACGGCTTACGATTTTCCTAAGGGACAGGTCCCGGGCCATATTTTGTGAACGGCTTACGATTTTCCTAAGGGACAGGTCCCGGGCCATATTTTGTGAACGGCTTACGATTTTCCTAAGGGACAGTTCCCGGGCCATATTTTGTGAACGGCTTACGATTTTCCTAAGGGACAGGTCCCGGGCCATATTTTGTGAACGGGTTATGAGTTTCCTAAGGGACAGGTCCCGGGCCATATTTTGTGAACGGGTTATGAGTTTCCTAAGGGACAGGTCCCGGGCCATATTTTGTGAACGGGTTATGAGTTTCCTAAGGGACAGGTCCCGGACAGTATTTTGTGAACGGGTTATGAGTTTCCTAAGGGACAGGTCCCGGACAGTATTTTGTGAACGGGTTATGAGTTTCCTAAGGGACAGGTCCCGGACAGTATTTTGTGAACGGGTTATGAGTTTCCTAATCGAAAGGTTCCGGACAGTATTTTGTGAACGGGTTATGAGTTTCCTAAGGGACAGGTCCCGGACAGTATTTTGTGAACGGGTTATGGGTTTCCTAAGGGACAGGTCCCGGACAGTATTTTGTGAACGGGTTATGGGTTTCCTAAGGGACAGGTCCCGGGCCATATTTTGTGAACGGGTTGTGAGTTTCCTAACGGACAGGTCCAGGGGCCATATTTTGTGAACGGGTTGTGAGTTTCCTAACGGACAGGTCCAGGGGCCATATTTTGTGAACCGGTTGTGTGTTTCCTAACGGACTGGTACCGGACCATATTTTGTGAACGGGTTGTGAGTTTCCTAAGGGACAGGTCCAGGGGCCATATTTTGTGAACGGGTTGTGAGTTTCCTAAGGGACAGGTCCCTGGCCATATTTTGTGAACGGGTTGTGAGTTTCCTAAGGGACAGGTCCCGGACCATATTTTGTGAACGGGTTGTGAGTTTCCTAAGGGACAGGTCCCGGACCATATTTTGTGAACGGGTTGTGAGTTTCCTAAGGGACAGGTCCCGGGCCATATTTTGTGAACGGGTTATGAGTTTCCTAAGGGACAGGTCCCGGGCCATATTTTGTGAACGGGTTATGAGTTTCCTATGGGACAGGTCCCGGGCCATATTTTGTGAACGGGTTATGAGTTTCCTAAGGGACAGGTCCCGGGCCATATTTTGTGAACGGGTTGTGAGTTTCCTAAGGGACAGGTCCCGGGCCATATTTTCTGAACGGGTTGTGAGTTTCCTAAGGGACAGGTCCCGGGCCATATTTTCTGAACGGGTTGTGAGTTTCCTAAGGGACAGGTCCCGGGCCATATTTTCTGAACGGGTTGTGAGTTTCCTAAGGGACAGGTCCCGGGCCATATTTTCTGAACGGGTTGTGAGTTTCCTAAGGGACAGGTCCCGGGCCATATTTTCTGAACGGGTTGTGAGTTTCCTAAGGGACAGGTCCCGGGCCATATTTTGTGAACGGCTTGTGAGTTTCCTAAGGGACAGGTCCCGGGCCATATTTTGTGAACGGCTTGTGAGTTTCCTAAGGGACAGGTCCCGGGCCATATTTTGTGAACGGCTTGTGAGTTTCCTAAGGGACAGGTCCCGGGCCATATTTTGTGAACGGCTTGTGAGTTTCCTAAGGGACAGGTCCCGGGCCATATTTTGTGAACGGCTTGTGAGTTTCCTAAGGGACAGGTCCCGGGCCATATTTTGTGAACGGCTTGTGAGTTTCCTAAGGGACAGGTCCCGGGCCATATTTTGTGAACGGGTTACGAGTTTCCTAAGGGACAGGTCCCGGGCCATATTTTGTGAACGGGTTATGAGTTTCCTAAGGGACAGGTCCCGGGCCATATTTTGTGAACGGGTTACGAGTTTCCTAAGGGACAGTTCCCGGGCCATATTTTGTGAACGGGTTACGAGTTTCCTAAGGGACAGGTCCCGGGCCATATTTTGTGAACGGGTTACGAGTTTCCTAAGGGACAGGTCCCGGGCCATATTTTGTGAACGGGTTACGAATTTCCTAAGGGACAGGTCCCGGGCCATATTTTGTGAACGGGTTACGAGTTTCCTAAGGGACAGGTCCCGGGCCATATTTTGTGAACGGGTTATGAGTTTCCTAAGGGACAGGTCCCGGGCCATATTTTGTGAACGGGTTATGAGTTTCCTAAGGGACAGGTCCCGGGCCATATTTTGTGAACGGGTTATGAGTTTCCTAAGGGACAGGTCCCGGGCCATATTTTGTGAACGGGTTAAGAGTTTCCTAAGGGACAGGTCCCGGGCCATATTTTGTGAACGGGTTAAGAGTTTCCTAAGGGACAGGTCCCGGGCCATATTTTGTGAACGGGTTAAGAGTTTCCTAAGGGACAGGTCCCGGGCCATATTTTGTGAACGGGTTATGAGTTTCCTAAGGGACAGGTCCCGGGCCATATTTTGTGAACGGGTTATGAGTTTCCTAAGGGACAGGTCCCGGGCCATATTTTGTGAACGGGTAATGAGTTTCCTAAGGGACAGGTCCCGGGCCATATTTTGTGAACGGGTTATGAGTTTCCTAAGGGACAGGTCCCGGGCCATATTTTGTGAACGGGTTATGAGTTTCCTAAGGGACAGGTCCCGGGCCATATTTTGTGAACGGGTTATGAGTTTCCTAAGGGACAGGTCCCGGGCCATATTTTGTGAACGGGTTATGAGTTTCCTAAGGGACAGGTCCCGGGCCATATTTTGTGAACGGGTTATGAGTTTCCTAAGGGACAGGTCCCGGGCCATATTTTGTGAACGGGTTATGAGTTTCCTAAGGGACAGGTCCCGGGCCATATTTTGTGAACGGGTTACGAGTTTCCTAAGGGACAGGTCCCGGGCCATATTTTGTGAACGGGTTACGAGTTTCCTAAGGGACAGGTCCCGGGCCATATTTTGTGAACGGGTTACGAGTTTCCTAAGGGACAGGTCCCGGGCCATATTTTGTGAACGGGTTACGAGTTTCCTAAGGGACAGGTCCCGGGCCATATTTTGTGAACGGGTTACGAGTTTCCTAAGGGACAGGTCCCGGGCCATATTTTGTGAACGGGTTACGAGTTTCCTAAGGGACAGGTCCCGGGCCATATTTTGTGAACGGGTTACGAGTTTCCTAAGGGACAGGTCCCGGGCCATATTTTGTGAACGGGTTACGAGTTTCCTAAGGGACAGGTCCCGGGCCATATTTTGTGAACGGGTTACGAGTTTCCTAAGGGACAGGTCCCGGGCCATATTTTGTGAACGGGTTACGAGTTTCCTAAGGGACAGGTCCCGGGCCATATTTTGTGAACGGGTTACGAGTTTCCTAAGGGACAGGTCCCGGGCCATATTTTGTGAACGGGTTACGAGTTTCCTAAGGGACAGGTCCCGGGCCATATTTTGTGAACGGGTTACGAGTTTCCTAAGGGACAGGTCCCGGGCCATATTTTGTGAACGGGTTATGAGTTTCCTAAGGGACAGGTCCCGGGCCATATTTTGTGAACGGGTTATGAGTTTCCTAAGGGACAGGTCCCGGGCCATATTTTGTGAACGGGTTATGAGTTTCCTAAGGGACAGGTCCCGGGCCATATTTTGTGAACGGGTTATGAGTTTCCTAAGGGACAGGTCCCGGGCCATATTTTGTGAACGGGTTAGGAGTTTCCTAAGGGACAGGTCCCGGGCCATATTTTGTGAACGGGTTAGGAGTTTCCTAAGGGACAGGTCCCGGGCCATATTTTGTGAACGGGTTAGGAGTTTCCTAAGGGACAGGTCCCGGGCCATATTTTGTGAACGGGTTACGAGTTTCCTAAGGGACAGGTCCCGGGCCATATTTTGTGAACGGGTTACGAGTTTCCTAAGGGACAGGTCCCGGGCCATATTTTGTGAACGGGTTACGAGTTTCCTAAGGGACAGGTCCCGGGCCATATTTTGTGAACGGGTTACGAGTTTCCTAAGGGACAGGTCCCGGGCCATATTTTGTGAACGGGTTACGAGTTTCCTAAGGGACAGGTCCCGGGCCATATTTTGTGAACGGGTTACGAGTTTCCTAAGGGACAGGTCCCGGGCCATATTTTGTGAACGGGTTGTGAGTTTCCTAAGGGACAGGTCCCGGGCCATATTTTGTGAACGGGTTGTGAGTTTCCTAAGGGACAGGTCCCGGGCCATATTTTGTGAACGGGTTGTGAGTTTCCTAAGGGACAGGTCCCGGGCCATATTTTGTGAACGGGTTGTGAGTTTCCTAAGGGACAGGTCCCGGGCCATATTTTGTGAACGGGTTGTGAGTTTCCTAAGGGACAGGTCCCGGGCCATATTTTGTGAACGGGTTGTGAGTTTCCTAAGGGACAGGTCCCGGGCCATATTTTGTGAACGGGTTGTGAGTTTCCTAAGGGACAGGTCCCGGGCCATATTTTGTGAACGGGTTGTGAGTTTCCTAAGGGACAGGTCCCGGGCCATATTTTGTGAACGGGTTGTGAGTTTCCTAAGGGACAGGTCCCGGGCCATATTTTGTGAACGGGTTGTGAGTTTCCTAAGGGACAGGTCCCGGGCCATATTTTGTGAACGGGTTGTGAGTTTCCTAAGGGACAGGTCCCGGGCCATATTTTGTGAACGGGTTACGAGTTTCCTAAGGGACAGGTCCCGGGCCATATTTTGTGAACGGGTTACGAGTTTCCTAAGGGACAGGTCCCGGGCCATATTTTGTGAACGGCTTACGAGTTTCCTAAGGGACAGGTCCCGGGCCATATTTTGTGAACGGCTTACGAGTTTCCTAAGGGACAGGTCCCGGGCCATATTTTGTGAACGGCTTACGAGTTTCCTAAGGGACAGGTCCCGGGCCATATTTTGTGAACGGCTTACGAGTTTCCTAAGGGACAGGTCCCGGGCCATATTTTGTGAACGGCTTACGATTTTCCTAAGGGACAGGTCCCGGGCCATATTTTGTGAACGGCTTACGATTTTCCTAAGGGACAGGTCCCGGGCCATATTTTGTGAACGGCTTACGATTTTCCTAAGGGACAGGTCCCGGGCCATATTTTGTGAACGGCTTACGATTTTCCTAAGGGACAGGTCCCGGGCCATATTTTGTGAACGGCTTACGATTTTCCTAAGGGACAGGTCCCGGGCCATATTTTGTGAACGGGTTACGAGTTTCCTAAGGGACAGGTCCCGGGCCATATTTTGTGAACGGGTTACGAGTTTCCTAAGGGACAGGTCCCGGGCCATATTTTGTGAACGGGTTACGAGTTTCCTAAGGGACAGGTCCCGGGCCGTATTTTGTGAACGGGTTACGAGTTTCCTAAGGGACAGGTCCCGGGCCGTATTTTGTGAACGGGTTACGAGTTTCCTAAGGGACAGGTCCCGGGCCGTATTTTGTGAACGGGTTACGAGTTTCCTAAGGGACAGGTCCCGGGCCGTATTTTGTGAACGGGTTACGAGTTTCCTAAGGGACAGGTCCCGGGCCGTATTTTGTGAACGGGTTGTGAGTTTCCTAAGGGACAGGTCCCGGGCCGTATTTTGTGAACGGGTTGTGAGTTTCCTAAGGGACAGGTCCCGGGCCGTATTTTGTGAACGGGTTGTGAGTTTCCTAAGGGACAGGTCCCGGGCCGTATTTTGTGAACGGGTTGTGAGTTTCCTAAGGGACAGGTCCCGGGCCGTATTTTGTGAACGGGTTGTGAGTTTCCTAAGGGACAGGTCCCGGGCCGTATTTTGTGAACGGGTTGTGAGTTTCCTAAGGGACAGGTCCCGGGCCGTATTTTGTGAACGGGTTGTGAGTTTCCTAAGGGACAGGTCCCGGGCCGTATTTTGTGAACGGGTTGTGAGTTTCCTAAGGGACAGGTCCCGGGCCGTATTTTGTGAACGGGTTGTGGGTTTCCTAAGGGACAGGTCCCGGGCCGTATTTTGTGAACGGGTTGTGGGTTTCCTAAGGGACAGGTCCCGGGCCGTATTTTGTGAACGGGTTGTGAGTTTCCTAAGGGACAGGTCCCGGGCCGTATTTTGTGAACGGGTTGTGGGTTTCCTAAGGGACAGGTCCCGGGCCGTATTTTGTGAACGGGTTGTGGGTTTCCTAAGGGACAGGTCCCGGGTCGTATTTTGTGAACGGGTTATGGGTTTCCTAAGGGACAGGTCCCGGGCCATATTTTGTGAACGGGTTATGGGTTTCCTAAGGGACAGGTCCCGGGCCATATTTTGTGAACGGGTTATGGGTTTCCTAAGGGACAGGTCCCGGGCCATATTTTGTGAACGGGTTATGGGTTTCCTAAGGGACAGGTCCCGGGCCATATTTTGTGAACGGGTTGTGAGTTTCCTAAGGGACAGGTCCCGGGCCATATTTTGTGAACGGGTTGTGGGTTTCCTAAGGGACAGGTCCCGGGCCATATTTTGTGAACGGGTTGTGGGTTTCCTAAGGGACAGGTCCCGGGCCATATTTTGTGAACGGGTTGTGAGTTTCCTAAGGGACAGGTCCCGGGCCATATTTTGTGAACGGGTTGTGAGTTTCCTAACGGACAGGTCCCGGGCCATATTTTGTGAACGGGTTGTGAGTTTCCTAACGGACAGGTCCCGGGCCATATTTTGTGAACGGGTTGTGGGTTTCCTAACGGACAGGTCCCGGGCCATATTTTGTGAACGGGTTGTGGGTTTCCTAACGGACAGGTCCCGGGCCATATTTTGTGAACGGGTTGTGGGTTTCCTAAGGGACAGGTCCCGGGCCATATTTTGTGAACGGGTTGTGGGTTTCCTAAGGGACAGGTCCCGGGCCATATTTTGTGAACGGGTTGTGGGTTTCCTAAGGGACAGGTCCCGGGCCTTATTTTGTGAACGGGTTGTGGGTTTCCTAACGGACAGGTCCCGGGCCTTATTTTGTGAACGGGTTGTGGGTTTCCTAACGGACAGGTCCCGGGCCTTATTTTGTGAACGGGTTGTGGGTTTCCTAACGGACAGGTCCCGGGCCTTATTTTGTGAACGGGTTGTGGGTTTCCTAACGGACAGGTCCCGGGCCTTATTTTGTGAACGGGTTGTGGGTTTCCTAAGGGACAGGTCCCGGGCCATATTTTGTGAACGGGTTGTGAGTTTCCTAAGGGACAGGTCCCGGGCCATATTTTGTGAACGGGTTGTGAGTTTCCTAAGGGACAGGTCCCGGGCCATATTTTGTGAACGGGTTGTGAGTTTCCTAAGGGACAGGTCCCGGGCCATATTTTGTGAACGGGTTGTGAGTTTCCTAAGGGACAGGTCCCGGGCCATATTTTGTGAACGGCTTACGATTTTCCTAAGGGACAGGTCCCGGGCCATATTTTGTGAACGGCTTACGATTTTCCTAAGGGACAGGTCCCGGGCCATATTTTGTGAACGGCTTACGATTTTCCTAAGGGACAGGTCCCGGGCCATATTTTGTGAACGGCTTACGATTTTCCTAAGGGACAGGTCCCGGGCCATATTTTGTGAACGGCTTACGATTTTCCTAAGGGACAGGTCCCGGGCCATATTTTGTGAACGGCTTACGATTTTCCTAAGGGACAGGTCCCGGGCCATATTTTGTGAACGGGTTACGAGTTTCCTAAGGGACAGGTCCCGGGCCATATTTTGTGAACGGGTTACGAGTTTCCTAAGGGACAGGTCCCGGGCCATATTTTGTGAACGGGTTACGAGTTTCCTAAGGGACAGGTCCCGGGCCATATTTTGTGAACGGGTTACGAGTTTCCTAAGGGACAGGTCCCGGGCCATATTTTGTGAACGGGTTACGAGTTTCCTAAGGGACAGGTCCCGGACAGTATTTTGTGAACGGGTTACGAGTTTCCTAAGGGACAGGTCCCGGACAGTATTTTGTGAACGGGTTGTGAGTTTCCTAAGGGACAGGTCCCGGACAGTATTTTGTGAACGGGTTGTGAGTTTCCTAAGGGACAGGTCCCGGACAGTATTTTGTGAACGGGTTGTGAGTTTCCTAAGGGACAGGTTCCGGACAGTATTTTGTGAACGGGTTGTGGGTTTCCTAAGGGACAGGTCCCGGGACATATTTTGTGAACGGGTTGTGGGTTTCCTAAGGGACAGGTCCCGGGCCATATTTTGTGAACGGGTTATGGGTTTCCTAAGGGACAGGTCCCGGGCCATATTTTGTGAACGGGTTGTGGGTTTCCTAAGGGACAGGTCCCGGGCCATATTTTGTGAACGGGTTGTGGGTTTCCTAAGGGACAGGTCCCGGGCCATATTTTGTGAACGGGTTGTGGGTTTCCTAAGGGACAGGTCCAGGGGCCATATTTTGTGAACGGGTTGTGGGTTTCCTAAGGGACAGGTCCAGGGGCCATATTTTGTGAACGGGTTGTGAGTTTCCTAAGGGACAGGTCCAGGGGCCATATTTTGTGAACGGGTTGTGAGTTTCCTAAGGGACAGGTCCCTGGCCATATTTTGTGAACGGGTTATGAGTTTCCTAAGGGACAGGTCCCGGACCATATTTTGTGAACGGGTTATGAGTTTCCTATGGGACAGGTCCCTGGCCATATTTTGTGAACGGGTTATGAGTTTCCTAAGGGACAGGTCCCGGACCATATTTTGTGAACGGGTTATGAGTTTCCTATGGGACAGGTCCCGGGCCATATTTTGTGAACGGGTTATGAGTTTCCTATGGGACAGGTCCCGGGCCATATTTTCTGAACGGGTTATGAGTTTCCTAAGGGACAGGTCCCGGGCCATATTTTCTGAACGGGTTATGAGTTTCCTAACGGACAGGTCCCGGGCCATATTTTCTGAACGGGTTGTGAGTTTCCTAAGAGACAGGTCCCGGGCCATATTTTCTGAACGGGTTGTGAGTTTCCTAACGGACAGGTCCCGGGCCATATTTTGTGAACGGGTTGTGAGTTTCCTAAGGGACAGGTCCCGGGCCATATTTTGTGAACGGCTTACGATTTTCCTAAGGGACAGGTCCCGGGCCATATTTTGTGAACGGCTTACGATTTTCCTAAGGGACAGGTCCCGGGCCATATTTTGTGAACGGGTTACGAGTTTCCTAAGGGACAGGTCCCGGGCCATATTTTGTGAACGGGTTACGAGTTTCCTAAGGGACAGGTCCCGGGCCATATTTTGTGAACGGCTTACGATTTTCCTAAGGGACAGGTCCCGGGCCATATTTTGTGAACGGCTTACGATTTTCCTAAGGGACAGGTCCCGGGCCATATTTTGTGAACGGCTTACGATTTTCCTAAGGGACAGGTCCCGGGCCATATTTTGTGAACGGGTTACGAGTTTCCTAAGGGACAGGTCCCGGGCCATATTTTGTGAACGGGTTACGAGTTTCCTAAGGGACAGGTCCCGGGCCATATTTTGTGAACGGGTTACGAGTTTCCTAAGGGACAGGTCCCGGGCCATATTTTGTGAACGGGTTACGAGTTTCCTAAAGGACAGGTCCCGGACAGTATTTTGTGAACGGGTTATGAGTTTCCTAAAGGACAGGTCCCGGACAGTATTTTGTGAACGGGTTATGAGTTTCCTAAGGGACAGGTCCCGGACAGTATTTTGTGAACGGGTTGTGAGTTTCCTAAGGGACAGGTCCCGGACAGTATTTTGTGAACGGGTTGTGAGTTTCCTAATCGAAAGGTTCCGGACAGTATTTTGTGAACGGGTTATGGGTTTCCTAAGGGACAGGTCCCGGGACATATTTTGTGAACGGGTTATGGGTTTCCTAAGGGACAGGTCCAGGGGCCATATTTTGTGAACCGGTTGTGAGTTTCCTAACGGACAGGTCCAGGGGCCATATTTTGTGAACCGGTTGTGAGTTTCCTAACGGACAGGTCCAGGGGCCATATTTTGTGAACGGGTTGTGAGTTTCCTAAGGGACAGGTCCCTGGCCATATTTTGTGAACGGGTTGTGAGTTTCCTAAGGGACAGGTCCCGGACCATATTTTGTGAACGGGTTATGAGTTTCCTAAGGGACAGGTCCCGGACCATATTTTGTGAACGGGTTATGAGTTTCCTAAGGGACAGGTCCCGGACCATATTTTGTGAACGGGTTATGAGTTTCCTATGGGACAGGTCCCGGGCCATATTTTGTGAACGGGTTATGAGTTTCCTATGGGACAGGTCCCGGGCCATATTTTGTGAACGGGTTATGAGTTTCCTAAGGGACAGGTCCCGGGCCATATTTTGTGAACGGGTTGTGAGTTTCCTAACGGACAGGTCCCGGGCCATATTTTGTGAACGGGTTGTGAGTTTCCTAACGGACAGGTCCCGGGCCATATTTTGTGAACGGGTTGTGAGTTTCCTAACGGACAGGTACCGGGCCATATTTTGTGAACGGGTTGTGAGTTTCCTAAGGGACAGGTCCCGGGCCATATTTTCTGAACGGGTTGTGAGTTTCCTAAGGGACAGGTCCCGGGCCATATTTTCTGAACGGGTTGTGAGTTTCCTAAGGGACAGGTCCCGGGCCATATTTTCTGAACGGGTTGTGAGTTTCCTAAGGGACAGGTCCCGGGCCATATTTTGTGAACGGGTTGTGAGTTTCCTAAGGGACAGGTCGCGGGCCATATTTTGTGAACGGGTTATGAGTTTCCTAAGGGACAGGTCCCGGGCCATATTTTGTGAACGGGTTATGAGTTTCCTAAGGGACAGGTCCCGGGCCATATTTTGTGAACGGGTTACGAGTTTCCTAAGGGACAGGTCCCGGGCCATATTTTGTGAACGGGTTACGAGTTTCCTAAGGGACAGGTCCCGGGCCATATTTTGTGAACGGGTTACGAGTTTCCTAAGGGACAGGTCCCGGGCCATATTTTGTGAACGGGTTATGAGTTTCCTAAGGGACAGGTCCCGGGCCATATTTTGTGAACGGGTTACGAGTTTCCTAAGGGACAGGTCCCGGGCCATATTTTGTGAACGGCTTACGAGTTTCCTAAGGGACAGGTCCCGGGCCATATTTTGTGAACGGCTTACGAGTTTCCTAAGGGACAGGTCCCGGGCCATATTTTGTGAACGGCTTACGAGTTCCCTAAGGGACAGGTCCCGGGCCATATTTTGTGAACGGCTTACGATTTTCCTAAGGGACAGGTCCCGGGCCATATTTTGTGAACGGCTTACGATTTTCCTAAGGGACAGGTCCCGGGCCATATTTTGTGAACGGCTTACGATTTTCCTAAGGGACAGGTCCCGGGCCATATTTTGTGATCGGGTTACGAGTTTCCTAAGGGACAGGTCCCGGGCCATATTTTGTGATCGGGTTACGAGTTTCCTAAGGGACAGGTCCCGGGCCATATTTTGTGAACGGGTTACGAGTTTCCTAAGGGACAGGTCCCGGGCCATATTTTGTGAACGGGTTATGAGTTTCCTAAGGGACAGGTCCCGGACCATATTTTGTGAACGGGTTATGAGTTACATAAGGGACAGGTCCCGGACCATATTTTGTGAACGGGTAATGAATTTCCTAAGGGACAGGTCCCGGGCCATATTTTGTGAACGGGTAATGAGTTTCCTAAGGGACAGGTCCCGGGCCATATTTTGTGAACGGGTTATGAGTTTCCTAAGGGACAGGTCCCGGGCCATATTTTGTGAACGGGTTATGAGTTTCCTAAGGGACAGGTCCCGGGCCATATTTTGTGAACGGGTTATGAGTTTCCTAAGGGACAGGTCCCGGGCCATATTTTGTGAACGGGTTATGAGTTTCCTAAGGGACAGGTCCCGGGCCATATTTTGTGAACGGGTTATGAGTTTCCTAAGGGACAGGTCCCGGGCCATATTTTGTGAACGGGTTACGATTTTCCTAAGGGACAGGTCCCGGGCCATATTTTGTGAACGGCTTACGATTTTCCTAAGGGACAGGTCCCGGGCCATATTTTGTGAACGGCTTACGATTTTCCTAAGGGACAGGTCCCGGGCCATATTTTGTGAACGGGTTATGAGTTTCCTAAAGTGACAGGTCCCGGGCCATATTTTGTGAACGGGTTATGAGTTTCCTAAAGTGACAGGTCCCGGGCCATATTTTGTGAACGGGTTATGAGTTTCCTAAAGGGACAGGTCCCGGGCCATATTTTGTCAACGGGTTATGAGTTTCCTAAAGGGACAGGTCCCGGGCCATATTTTGTCAACGGGTTATGAGTTTCCTAAAGGGACAGGTCCCGGGCCATATTTTGTCAACGGGTTATGAGTTTCCTAAAGGGACAGGTCCCGGGCCATATTTTGTCAACGGGTTATGAGTTTCCTAAGGGACAGGTCCCGGGCCATATTTTGTCAACGGGTTATGAGTTTCCTAAGGGACAGGTCCCGGGCCATATTTTGTCAACGGGTTGTGAGTTTCCTAAGGGACAGGTCCCGGGCCATATTTTGTCAACGGGTTGTGAGTTTCCTAAGGGACAGGTCCCGGGCCATATTTTGTCAACGGGTTGTGAGTTTCCTAAGGGACAGGTCCCGGGCCATATTTTGTCAACGGGTTGTGAGTTTCCTAAGGGACAGGTCCCGGGCCATATTTTGTCAACGGGTTGTGAGTTTCCTAAGGGACAGGTCCCGGGCCATATTTTGTCAACGGGTTGTGAGTTTCCTAAGGGACAGGTCCCGGGCCATATTTTGTGAACGGGTTATGAGTTTCCTAAGGGACAGGTCCCGGGCCATATTTTGTGAACGGGTTATGAGTTTCCTAAGGGACAGGTCCCGGACAGTATTTTGTGAACGGGTTATGAGTTTCCTAAGGGACAGGTCCCGGACAGTATTTTGTGAACGGGTTATGAGTTTCCTAATCGAAAGGACCCGGCCCATATTTTGTGAACGGGTTATGGGTTTCCTAAGGGACTGGTCCCGGGCCATATTTTGTGAACGGGTTATGGGTTTCCTAAGGGACTGGTCCCGGGCCATATTTTGTGAACGGGTTATGGGTTTCCTAAGGGACTGGTCCCGGGCCATATTTTGTGAACGGGTTATGGGTTTCCTAAGGGACTGGTCCCGGGCCATATTTTGTGAACGGGTTGTGAGTTTCCTAAGGGACAGGTCCCGGGCCATATTTTGTGAACGGGTTGTGAGTTTCCTAAGGGACAGGTCCCGGGCCATATTTTGTGAACGGGTTGTGAGTTTCCTAAGGGACAGGTCCCGGGCCATATTTTGTGAACGGGTTGTGAGTTTCCTAAGGGACAGGTCCCGGGCCATATTTTGTGAACGGGTTGTGAGTTTCCTAAGGGACAGGTCCCGGGCCATATTTTGTGAACGGGTTGTGAGTTTCCTAAGGGACAGGTCCCGGGCCATATTTTGTGAACGGGTTGTGAGTTTCCTAAGGGACAGGTCCCGGGCCATATTTTGTGAACGGGTTGTGAGTTTCCTAAGGGACAGGTCCCGGGCCATATTTTGTGAACGGGTTACGAGTTTCCTAAGGGACAGGTCCCGGGCCATATTTTGTGAACGGGTTACGAGTTTCCTAAGGGACAGGTCCCGGGCCATATTTTGTGAACGGGTTACGATTTTCCTAAGGGACAGGTCCCGGGCCATATTTTGTGAACGGGTTACGAGTTTCCTAAGGGACAGGTCCCGGGCCATATTTTGTGAACGGGTTACGAGTTTCCTAAGGGACAGGTCCCGGGCCATATTTTGTGAACGGGTTACGAGTTTCCTAAGGGACAGGTCCCGGGCCATATTTTGTGAACGGGTTACGAGTTTCCTAAGGGACAGGTCCCGGGCCATATTTTGTGAACGGCTTACGAGTTTCCTAAGGGACAGGTCCCGGGCCATATTTTGTGAACGGCTTACGATTTTCCTAAGGGACAGGTCCCGGGCCATATTTTGTGAACGGCTTACGATTTTCCTAAGGGACAGGTCCCTGGCCATATTTTGTGAACGGGTTATGAGTTTCCTAAGGGACAGGTCCCGGACCATATTTTGTGAACGGGTTATGAGTTTCCTATGGGACAGGTCCCGGGCCATATTTTGTGAACGGGTTATGAGTTTCCTATGGGACAGGTCCCGGGCCATATTTTGTGAACGGGTTATGAGTTTCCTAAGGGACAGGTCCCGGGCCATATTTTGTGAACGGGTTATGAGTTTCCTAAGGGACAGGTCCCGGGCCATATTTTGTGAACGGGTTGTGAGTTTCCTAACGGACAGGTCCCGGGCCATATTTTGTGAACGGGTTGTGAGTTTCCTAACGGACAGGTACCGGGCCATATTTTGTGAACGGGTTGTGAGTTTCCTAAGGGACAGGTCCCGGGCCATATTTTCTGAACGGGTTGTGAGTTTCCTAAGGGACAGGTCCCGGGCCATATTTTCTGAACGGGTTGTGAGTTTCCTAAGGGACAGGTCCCGGGCCATATTTTGTGAACGGGTTGTGAGTTTCCTAAGGGACAGGTCCCGGGCCATATTTTGTGAACGGGTTGTGAGTTTCCTAAGGGACAGGTCCCGGGCCATATTTTGTGAACGGGTTATGAGTTTCCTAAGGGACAGGTCCCGGGCCATATTTTGTGAACGGGTTATGAGTTTCCTAAGGGACAGGTCCCGGGCCATATTTTGTGAACGGGTTACGAGTTTCCTAAGGGACAGGTCCCGGGCCATATTTTGTGAACGGGTTACGAGTTTCCTAAGGGACAGGTCCCGGGCCATATTTTGTGAACGGGTTACGAGTTTCCTAAGGGACAGGTCCCGGGCCATATTTTGTGAACGGGTTACGAGTTTCCTAAGGGACAGGTCCCGGGCCATATTTTGTGAACGGGTTACGAGTTTCCTAAGGGACAGGTCCCGGGCCATATTTTGTGAACGGGTTACGAGTTTCCTAAGGGACAGGTCCCGGGCCATATTTTGTGAACGGGTTACGAGTTTCCTAAGGGACAGGTCCCGGGCCATATTTTGTGAACGGCTTACGAGTTTCCTAAGGGACAGGTCCCGGGCCATATTTTGTGAACGGCTTACGAGTTTCCTAAGGGACAGGTCCCGGGCCATATTTTGTGAACGGCTTACGAGTTCCCTAAGGGACAGGTCCCGGGCCATATTTTGTGAACGGCTTACGATTTTCCTAAGGGACAGGTCCCGGGCCATATTTTGTGAACGGCTTACGATTTTCCTAAGGGACAGGTCCCGGGCCATATTTTGTGAACGGCTTACGATTTTCCTAAGGGACAGGTCCCGGGCCATATTTTGTGATCGGGTTACGAGTTTCCTAAGGGACAGGTCCCGGGCCATATTTTGTGAACGGGTTACGAGTTTCCTAAGGGACAGGTCCCGGGCCATATTTTGTGAACGGGTTACGAGTTTCCTAAGGGACAGGTCCCGGGCCATATTTTGTGAACGGGTTATGAGTTACATAAGGGACAGGTCCCGGACCATATTTTGTGAACGGGTAATGAATTTCCTAAGGGACAGGTCCCGGACCATATTTTGTGAACGGGTAATGAATTTCCTAAGGGACAGGTCCCGGGCCATATTTTGTGAACGGGTAATGAATTTCCTAAGGGACAGGTCCCGGGCCATATTTTGTGAACGGGTTATGAGTTTCCTAAGGGACAGGTCCCGGGCCATATTTTGTGAACGGGTTATGAGTTTCCTAAGGGACAGGTCCCGGGCCATATTTTGTGAACGGGTTATGAGTTTCCTAAGGGACAGGTCCCGGTCCATATTTTGTGAACGGGTTATGAGTTTCCTAAGGGACAGGTCCCGGGCCATATTTTGTGAACGGGTTATGAGTTTCCTAAGGGACAGGTCCCGGGCCATATTTTGTGAACGGCTTACGATTTTCCTAAGGGACAGGTCCCGGGCCATATTTTGTGAACGGCTTACGATTTTCCTAAGGGACAGGTCCCGGGCCATATTTTGTGAACGGGTTATGAGTTTCCTAAAGGGACAGGTCCCGGGCCATATTTTGTCAACGGGTTATGAGTTTCCTAAAGGGACAGGTCCCGGGCCATATTTTGTCAACGGGTTATGAGTTTCCTAAAGGGACAGGTCCCGGGCCATATTTTGTCAACGGGTTATGAGTTTCCTAAAGGGACAGGTCCCGGGCCATATTTTGTCAACGGGTTATGAGTTTCCTAAAGGGACAGGTCCCGGGCCATATTTTGTCAACGGGTTATGAGTTTCCTAAAGGGACAGGTCCCGGGCCATATTTTGTCAACGGGTTATGAGTTTCCTAAAGGGACAGGTCCCGGGCCATATTTTGTCAACGGGTTATGAGTTTCCTAAGGGACAGGTCCCGGGCCATATTTTGTCAACGGGTTATGAGTTTCCTAAGGGACAGGTCCCGGGCCATATTTTGTCAACGGGTTGTGAGTTTCCTAAGGGACAGGTCCCGGGCCATATTTTGTCAACGGGTTGTGAGTTTCCTAAGGGACAGGTCCCGGGCCATATTTTGTCAACGGGTTGTGAGTTTCCTAAGGGACAGGTCCCGGGCCATATTTTGTCAACGGGTTGTGAGTTTCCTAAGGGACAGGTCCCGGGCCATATTTTGTGAACGGGTTGTGAGTTTCCTAAGGGACAGGTCCCGGGCCATATTTTGTGAACGGGTTATGAGTTTCCTAAGGGACAGGTCCCGGGCCATATTTTGTGAACGGGTTATGAGTTTCCTAAGGGACAGGTCCCGGACAGTATTTTGTGAACGGGTTATGGGTTTCCTAATCGAAAGGACCCGGCCCATATTTTGTGAACGGGTTATGGGTTTCCTAAGGGACTGGTCCCGGGCCATATTTTGTGAACGGGTTATGGGTTTCCTAAGGGACTGGTCCCGGGCCATATTTTGTGAACGGGTTATGGGTTTCCTAAGGGACTGGTCCCGGGCCATATTTTGTGAACGGGTTATGGGTTTCCTAAGGGACTGGTCCCGGGCCATATTTTGTGAACGGGTTGTGAGTTTCCTAAGGGACAGGTCCCGGGCCATATTTTGTGAACGGGTTGTGAGTTTCCTAAGGGACAGGTCCCGGGCCATATTTTGTGAACGGGTTGTGAGTTTCCTAAGGGACAGGTCCCGGGCCATATTTTGTGAACGGGTTGTGAGTTTCCTAAGGGACAGGTCCCGGGCCATATTTTGTGAACGGGTTGTGAGTTTCCTAAGGGACAGGTCCCGGGCCATATTTTGTGAACGGGTTGTGAGTTTCCTAAGGGACAGGTCCCGGGCCATATTTTGTGAACGGGTTGTGAGTTTCCTAAGGGACAGGTCCCGGGCCATATTTTTTGAACGGGTTACGAGTTTCCTAAGGGACAGGTCCCGGGCCATATTTTGTGAACGGGTTACGAGTTTCCTAAGGGACAGGTCCCGGGCCATATTTTGTGAACGGGTTACGAGTTTCCTAAGGGACAGGTCCCGGGCCATATTTTGTGAACGGGTTACGAGTTTCCTAAGGGACAGGTCCCGGGCCATATTTTGTGAACGGGTTACGAGTTTCCTAAGGGACAGGTCCCGGGCCATATTTTGTGAACGGGTTACGAGTTTCCTAAGGGACAGGTCCCGGGCCATATTTTGTGAACGGCTTACGAGTTTCCTAAGGGACAGGTCCCGGGCCATATTTTGTGAACGGCTTACGATTTTCCTAAGGGACAGGTCCCGGGCCATATTTTGTGAACGGCTTACGATTTTCCTAAGGGACAGGTCCCGGGCCATATTTTGTGAACGGCTTACGATTTTCCTAAGGGACAGGTCCCGGGCCATATTTTGTGAACGGCTTACGATTTTCCTAAGGGACAGGTCCCGGGCCATATTTTGTGAACGGCTTACGATTTTCCTAAGGGACAGGTCCCGGGCCATATTTTGTGAACGGCTTACGATTTTCCTAAGGGACAGGTCCCGGGCCATATTTTGTGAACGGGTTACGAGTTTCCTAAGGGACAGGTCCCGGGCCATATTTTGTGAACGGGTTACGAGTTTCCTAAGGGACAGGTCCCGGGCCATATCTTGTGAACGGGTTACGAGTTTCCTAAGGGACAGGTCCCGGGCCATATTTTGTGAACGGGTTACGAGTTTCCTAAGGGACAGGTCCCGGGCCATATTTTGTGAACGGGTTACGAGTTTCCTAAGGGACAGGTCCCGGGCCATATTTTGTGAACGGGTTACGAGTTTCCTAAGGGACAGGTCCCGGGCCATATTTTGTGAACGGGTTACGAGTTTCCTAAGGGACAGGTCCCGGGCCATATTTTGTGAACGGGTTGTGAGTTTCCTAAGGGACAGGTCCCGGGCCATATTTTGTGAACGGGTTGTGAGTTTCCTAAGGGACAGGTCCCGGGCCATATTTTGTGAACGGGTTGTGAGTTTCCTAAGGGACAGGTCCCGGGCCATATTTTGTGAACGGGTTGTGAGTTTCCTAAGGGACAGGTCCCGGGCCGTATTTTGTGAACGGGTTGTGAGTTTCCTAAGGGACAGGTCCCGGGCCGTATTTTGTGAACGGGTTGTGAGTTTCCTAAGGGACAGGTCCCGGGCCGTATTTTGTGAACGGGTTGTGAGTTTCCTAACGGACAGGTCCCGGGCCGTATTTTGTGAACGGGTTGTGAGTTTCCTAAGGGACAGGTCCCGGGCCGTATTTTGTGAACGGGTTGTGAGTTTCCTAAGGGACAGGTCCCGGACCGTATTTTGTGAACGGGTTGTGAGTTTCCTAAGGGACAGGTCCCGGACCGTATTTTGTGAACGGGTTGTGAGTTTCCTAAGGGACAGGTCCCGGGCCGTATTTTGTGAACGGGTTGTGTGTTTCCTAAGGGACAGGTCCCGGGCCATATTTTGTGAACGGGTTGTGAGTTTCCTAAGGGACAGGTCCCGGGCCGTATTTTGTGAACGGGTTGTGAGTTTCCTAAGGGACAGGTCCCGGGCCGTATTTTGTGAACGGGTTATGGGTTTCCTAAGGGACAGGTCCCGGGCCATATTTTGTGAACGGGTTATGGGTTTCCTAAGGGACAGGTCCCGGGCCATATTTTGTGAACGGGTTATGGGTTTCCTAAGGGACAGGTCCCGGGCCATATTTTGTGAACGGGTTGTGAGTTTCCTAAGGGACAGGTCCCGGGCCATATTTTGTGAACGGGTTGTGAGTTTCCTAAGGGACAGGTCCCGGGCCATATTTTGTGAACGGGTTGTGAGTTTCCTAAGGGACAGGTCCCGGGCCATATTTTGTGAACGGGTTGTGAGTTTCCTAAGGGACAGGTCCCGGGCCATATTTTGTGAACGGGTTGTGAGTTTCCTAACGGACAGGTCCCGGGCCATATTTTGTGAACGGGTTGTGAGTTTCCTAACGGACAGGTCCCGGGCCATATTTTGTGAACGGGTTGTGAGTTTCCTAACGGACAGGTCCCGGGCCATATTTTGTGAACGGGTTGTGAGTTTCCTAACGGACAGGTCCCGGGCCATATTTTGTGAACGGGTTGTGAGTTTCCTAACGGACAGGTCCCGGGCCATATTTTGTGAACGGGTTATGAGTTTCCTAAGGGACAGGTCCCGGGCCATATTTTGTGAACGGGTTATGAGTTTCCTAAGGGACAGGTCCCGGGCCATATTTTGTGAACGGGTTGTGGGTTTCCTAAGGGACAGGTCCCGGGCCATATTTTGTGAACGGGTTGTGGGTTTCCTAAGGGACAGGTCCCGGGCCTTATTTTGTGAACGGGTTGTGGGTTTCCTAAGGGACAGGTCCCGGGCCTTATTTTGTGAACGGGTTGTGAGTTTCCTAAGGGACAGGTCCCGGGCCATATTTTGTGAACGGGTTGTGAGTTTCCTAACGGACAGGTCCCGGGCCATATTTTGTGAACGGGTTGTGAGTTTCCTAAAGGGACAGGTCCCGGGCCATATTTTGTCAACGGGTTATGAGTTTCCTAAAGGGACAGGTCCCGGGCCATATTTTGTCAACGGGTTATGAGTTTCCTAAAGGGACAGGTCCCGGGCCATATTTTGTCAACGGGTTATGAGTTTCCTAAAGGGACAGGTCCCGGGCCATATTTTGTCAACGGGTTATGAGTTTCCTAAGGGACAGGTCCCGGGCCATATTTTGTCAACGGGTTATGAGTTTCCTAAGGGACAGGTCCCGGGCCATATTTTGTCAACGGGTTGTGAGTTTCCTAAGGGACAGGTCCCGGGCCATATTTTGTCAACGGGTTGTGAGTTTCCTAAGGGACAGGTCCCGGGCCATATTTTGTCAACGGGTTGTGAGTTTCCTAAGGGACAGGTCCCGGGCCATATTTTGTCAACGGGTTGTGAGTTTCCTAAGGGACAGGTCCCGGGCCATATTTTGTCAACGGGTTGTGAGTTTCCTAAGGGACAGGTCCCGGGCCATATTTTGTGAACGGGTTATGAGTTTCCTAAGGGACAGGTCCCGGGCCATATTTTGTGAACGGGTTATGAGTTTCCTAAGGGACAGGTCCCGGACAGTATTTTGTGAACGGGTTATGGGTTTCCTAATCGAAAGGACCCGGCCCATATTTTGTGAACGGGTTATGGGTTTCCTAAGGGACTGGTCCCGGGCCATATTTTGTGAACGGGTTATGGGTTTCCTAAGGGACTGGTCCCGGGCCATATTTTGTGAACGGGTTATGGGTTTCCTAAGGGACTGGTCCCGGGCCATATTTTGTGAACGGGTTATGGGTTTCCTAAGGGACTGGTCCCGGGCCATATTTTGTGAACGGGTTGTGAGTTTCCTAAGGGACAGGTCCCGGGCCATATTTTGTGAACGGGTTGTGAGTTTCCTAAGGGACAGGTCCCGGGCCATATTTTGTGAACGGGTTGTGAGTTTCCTAAGGGACAGGTCCCGGGCCATATTTTGTGAACGGGTTGTGAGTTTCCTAAGGGACAGGTCCCGGGCCATATTTTGTGAACGGGTTGTGAGTTTCCTAAGGGACAGGTCCCGGGCCATATTTTGTGAACGGGTTGTGAGTTTCCTAAGGGACAGGTCCCGGGCCATATTTTGTGAACGGGTTGTGAGTTTCCTAAGGGACAGGTCCCGGGCCATATTTTTTGAACGGGTTACGAGTTTCCTAAGGGACAGGTCCCGGGCCATATTTTGTGAACGGGTTACGAGTTTCCTAAGGGACAGGTCCCGGGCCATATTTTGTGAACGGGTTACGAGTTTCCTAAGGGACAGGTCCCGGGCCATATTTTGTGAACGGGTTACGAGTTTCCTAAGGGACAGGTCCCGGGCCATATTTTGTGAACGGGTTACGAGTTTCCTAAGGGACAGGTCCCGGGCCATATTTTGTGAACGGGTTACGAGTTTCCTAAGGGACAGGTCCCGGGCCATATTTTGTGAACGGCTTACGAGTTTCCTAAGGGACAGGTCCCGGGCCATATTTTGTGAACGGCTTACGATTTTCCTAAGGGACAGGTCCCGGGCCATATTTTGTGAACGGCTTACGATTTTCCTAAGGGACAGGTCCCGGGCCATATTTTGTGAACGGCTTACGATTTTCCTAAGGGACAGGTCCCGGGCCATATTTTGTGAACGGCTTACGATTTTCCTAAGGGACAGGTCCCGGGCCATATTTTGTGAACGGCTTACGATTTTCCTAAGGGACAGGTCCCGGGCCATATTTTGTGAACGGGTTACGAGTTTCCTAAGGGACAGGTCCCGGGCCATATTTTGTGAACGGGTTACGAGTTTCCTAAGGGACAGGTCCCGGGCCATATCTTGTGAACGGGTTACGAGTTTCCTAAGGGACAGGTCCCGGGCCATATTTTGTGAACGGGTTACGAGTTTCCTAAGGGACAGGTCCCGGGCCATATTTTGTGAACGGGTTACGAGTTTCCTAAGGGACAGGTCCCGGGCCATATTTTGTGAACGGGTTACGAGTTTCCTAAGGGACAGGTCCCGGGCCATATTTTGTGAACGGGTTACGAGTTTCCTAAGGGACAGGTCCCGGGCCATATTTTGTGAACGGGTTGTGAGTTTCCTAAGGGACAGGTCCCGGGCCATATTTTGTGAACGGGTTGTGAGTTTCCTAAGGGACAGGTCCCGGGCCATATTTTGTGAACGGGTTGTGAGTTTCCTAAGGGACAGGTCCCGGGCCATATTTTGTGAACGGGTTGTGAGTTTCCTAAGGGACAGGTCCCGGGCCGTATTTTGTGAACGGGTTGTGAGTTTCCTAAGGGACAGGTCCCGGGCCGTATTTTGTGAACGGGTTGTGAGTTTCCTAAGGGACAGGTCCCGGGCCGTATTTTGTGAACGGGTTGTGAGTTTCCTAACGGACAGGTCCCGGGCCGTATTTTGTGAACGGGTTGTGAGTTTCCTAAGGGACAGGTCCCGGGCCGTATTTTGTGAACGGGTTGTGAGTTTCCTAAGGGACAGGTCCCGGACCGTATTTTGTGAACGGGTTGTGAGTTTCCTAAGGGACAGGTCCCGGACCGTATTTTGTGAACGGGTTGTGAGTTTCCTAAGGGACAGGTCCCGGGCCGTATTTTGTGAACGGGTTGTGTGTTTCCTAAGGGACAGGTCCCGGGCCATATTTTGTGAACGGGTTGTGAGTTTCCTAAGGGACAGGTCCCGGGCCGTATTTTGTGAACGGGTTGTGAGTTTCCTAAGGGACAGGTCCCGGGCCGTATTTTGTGAACGGGTTATGGGTTTCCTAAGGGACAGGTCCCGGGCCATATTTTGTGAACGGGTTATGGGTTTCCTAAGGGACAGGTCCCGGGCCATATTTTGTGAACGGGTTATGGGTTTCCTAAGGGACAGGTCCCGGGCCATATTTTGTGAACGGGTTGTGAGTTTCCTAAGGGACAGGTCCCGGGCCATATTTTGTGAACGGGTTGTGAGTTTCCTAAGGGACAGGTCCCGGGCCATATTTTGTGAACGGGTTGTGAGTTTCCTAAGGGACAGGTCCCGGGCCATATTTTGTGAACGGGTTGTGAGTTTCCTAAGGGACAGGTCCCGGGCCATATTTTGTGAACGGGTTGTGAGTTTCCTAACGGACAGGTCCCGGGCCATATTTTGTGAACGGGTTGTGAGTTTCCTAACGGACAGGTCCCGGGCCATATTTTGTGAACGGGTTGTGAGTTTCCTAACGGACAGGTCCCGGGCCATATTTTGTGAACGGGTTGTGAGTTTCCTAACGGACAGGTCCCGGGCCATATTTTGTGAACGGGTTGTGAGTTTCCTAACGGACAGGTCCCGGGCCATATTTTGTGAACGGGTTGTGAGTTTCCTAAGGGACAGGTCCCGGGCCATATTTTGTGAACGGGTTATGAGTTTCCTAAGGGACAGGTCCCGGGCCATATTTTGTGAACGGGTTATGAGTTTCCTAAGGGACAGGTCCCGGGCCATATTTTGTGAACGGGTTGTGGGTTTCCTAAGGGACAGGTCCCGGGCCTTATTTTGTGAACGGGTTGTGGGTTTCCTAAGGGACAGGTCCCGGGCCTTATTTTGTGAACGGGTTGTGGGTTTCCTAAGGGACAGGTCCCGGGCCTTATTTTGTGAACGGGTTGTGAGTTTCCTAAGGGACAGGTCCCGGGCCATATTTTGTGAACGGGTTGTGAGTTTCCTAACGGACAGGTCCCGGGCCATATTTTGTGAACGGGTTGTGAGTTTCCTAACGGACAGGTCCCGGGCCATATTTTGTGAATGGGTTGTGAGTTTCCTAACGGACAGGTCCCGGGCCATATTTTGTGAACGGGTTGTGAGTTTCCTAAGGGACAGGTCCCGGGCCATATTTTGTGAACGGGTTATGAGTTTCCTAAGGGACAGGTCCCGGGCCATATTTTGTGAACGGGTTATGAGTTTCCTAAGGGACAGGTCCCGGGCCATATTTTGTGAACGGGTTATGGGTTTCCTAAGGGACAGGTCCCGGGCCATATTTTGTGAACGGGTTGTGGGTTTCCTAAGGGACAGGTCCCGGGCCTTATTTTGTGAACGGGTTGTGGGTTTCCTAAGGGACAGGTCCCGGGCCTTATTTTGTGAACGGGTTGTGGGTTTCCTAAGGGACAGGTCCCGGGCCTTATTTTGTGAACGGGTTGTGAGTTTCCTAAGGGACAGGTCCCGGGCCTTATTTTGTGAACGGGTTGTGAGTTTCCTAACGGACAGGTCCCGGGCCTTATTTTGTGAACGGGTTGTGAGTTTCCTAACGGACAGGTCCCGGACCATATTTTGTGAACGGGTTGTGAGTTTCCTAACGGACAGGTCCCGGGCCATATTTTGTGAACGGGTTGTGAGTTTCCTAACGGACAGGTCCCGGGCCATATTTTGTGAACGGGTTGTGAGTTTCCTAAGGGACAGGTCCCGGGCCATATTTTGTGAACGGGTTGTGAGTTTCCTAAGGGACAGGTCCCGGGCCATATTTTGTGAACGGCTTACGATTTTCCTAAGGGACAGGTCCCGGGCCATATTTTGTGAACGGCTTACGATTTTCCTAAGGGACAGGTCCCGGGCCATATTTTGTGAACGGCTTACGATTTTCCTAAGGGACAGGTCCCGGGCCATAATTTGTGAACGGCTTACGATTTTCCTAAGGGACAGGTCCCGGGCCATAATTTGTGAACGGCTTACGATTTTCCTAAGGGACAGGTCCCGGGCCATATTTTGTGAACGGCTTACGATTTTCCTAAGGGACAGGTCCCGGGCCATATTTTGTGAACGGCTTACGATTTTCCTAAGGGACAGGTCCCGGGCCATATTTTGTGAACGGCTTACGATTTTCCTAAGGGACAGGTCCCGGGCCATATTTTGTGAACGGCTTACGATTTTCCTAAGGGACAGGTCCCGGGCCATATTTTGTGAACGGGTTACGAGTTTCCTAAGGGACAGGTCCCGGGCCATATTTTGTGAACGGGTTACGAGTTTCCTAAGGGACAGGTCCCGGGCCATATTTTGTGAACGGGTTATGAGTTTCCTAAGGGACAGGTCCCGGGCCATATTTTGTGAACGGGTTATGAGTTTCCTAAGGGACAGGTCCCGGGCCATATTTTGTGAACGGGTTACGAGTTTCCTAAGGGACAGGTCCCGGACAGTATTTTGTGAACGGGTTGTGAGTTTCCTAAGGGACAGGTCCCGGACAGTATTTTGTGAACGGGTTGTGAGTTTCCTAAGGGACAGGTCCCGGACAGTATTTTGTGAACGGGTTGTGAGTTTCCTAATCGAAAGGTTCCGGACAGTATTTTGTGAACGGGTTATGGGTTTCCTAATCGAAAGGTTCCGGACAGTATTTTGTGAACGGGTTATGGGTTTCCTAAGGGACAGGTCCCGGGACATATTTTGTGAACGGGTTGTGAGTTTCCTAAGGGACAGGTCCCGGGGCCATATTTTGTGAACGGGTTGTGAGTTTCCTAAGGGACAGGTCCAGGGGCCATATTTTGTGAACGGGTTGTGAGTTTCCTAAGGGACAGGTCCCGGGCCATATTTTGTGAACGGGTTATGAGTTTCCTAAGGGACAGGTCCCGGGCCATATTTTGTGAACGGGTTATGGGTTTCCTAAGGGACAGGTCCCGGGCCATATTTTGTGAACGGGTTGTGGGTTTCCTAAGGGACAGGTCCCGGGCCATATTTTGTGAACGGGTTGTGGGTTTCCTAAGGGACAGGTCCCGGGCCTTATTTTGTGAACGGGTTGTGGGTTTCCTAAGGGACAGGTCCCGGGCCTTATTTTGTGAACGGGTTGTGGGTTTCCTAAGGGACAGGTCCCGGGCCTTATTTTGTGAACGGGTTGTGAGTTTCCTAAGGGACAGGTCCCGGACCATATTTTGTGAACGGGTTGTGAGTTTCCTAACGGACAGGTCCCGGGCCATATTTTGTGAACGGGTTGTGAGTTTCCTAACGGACAGGTCCCGGGCCATATTTTGTGAACGGGTTGTGAGTTTCCTAACGGACAGGTCCCGGGCCATATTTTGTGAACGGGTTGTGAGTTTCCTAAGGGACAGGTCCCGGGCCATATTTTGTGAACGGGTTGTGAGTTTCCTAAGGGACAGGTCCCGGGCCATATTTTGTGAACGGCTTACGATTTTCCTAAGGGACAGGTCCCGGGCCATATTTTGTGAACGGCTTACGATTTTCCTAAGGGACAGGTCCCGGGCCATATTTTGTGAACGGCTTACGATTTTCCTAAGGGACAGGTCCCGGGCCATAATTTGTGAACGGCTTACGATTTTCCTAAGGGACAGGTCCCGGGCCATATTTTGTGAACGGCTTACGATTTTCCTAAGGGACAGGTCCCGGGCCATATTTTGTGAACGGCTTACGATTTTCCTAAGGGACAGGTCCCGGGCCATATTTTGTGAACGGGTTACGAGTTTCCTAAGGGACAGGTCCCGGGCCATATTTTGTGAACGGGTTATGAGTTTCCTAAGGGACAGGTCCCGGGCCATATTTTGTGAACGGGTTATGAGTTTCCTAAGGGACAGGTCCCGGGCCATATTTTGTGAACGGGTTACGAGTTTCCTAAGGGACAGGTCCCGGGCCATATTTTGTGAACGGGTTACGAGTTTCCTAAGGGACAGGTCCCGGGCCATATTTTGTGAACGGGTTGTGAGTTTCCTAAGGGACAGGTCCCGGACA
This sequence comes from Bradypodion pumilum, assembly GCA_035047305.1. Taxonomy (NCBI): domain Eukaryota; kingdom Metazoa; phylum Chordata; class Lepidosauria; order Squamata; family Chamaeleonidae; genus Bradypodion; species Bradypodion pumilum. Next base: position 7,216,988 of record JAWDJD010000016.1, on the reverse strand, counting down.
GTATTTTGTGAACGGGTTGTGAGTTTCCTAAGGGACAGGTCCCGGACAGTATTTTGTGAACGGGTAGTGAGTTTCCTAATCGAAAGGTTCCGGACAGTATTTTGTGAACGGGTTATGGGTTTCCTAATCGAAAGGTTCCGGACAGTATTTTGTGAACGGGTTATGGGTTTCCTAAGGGACAGGTCCCGGGACATATTTTGTGAACGGGTTATGGGTTTCCTAAGGGACAGGTCCCGGGACATATTTTGTGAACGGGTTATGGGTTTCCTAAGGGACAGGTCCCGGGGCCATATTTTGTGAACGGGTTGTGAGTTTCCTAAGGGACAGGTCCAGGGGCCATATTTTGTGAACGGGTTGTGAGTTTCCTAAGGGACAGGTCCCTGGCCATATTTTGTGAACGGGTTGTGAGTTTCCTAAGGGACAGGTCCCTGGCCATATTTTGTGAACGGGTTGTGAGTTTCCTAAGGGACAGGTCCCGGACCATATTTTGTGAACGGGTTGTGAGTTTCCTAAGGGACAGGTCCCGGACCATATTTTGTGAACGGGTTATGAGTTTCCTAAGGGACAGGTCCCGGGCCATATTTTGTGAACGGGTTATGAGTTTCCTATGGGACAGGTCCCGGGCCATATTTTGTGAACGGGTTATGAGTTTCCTAAGGGACAGGTCCCGGGCCATATTTTGTGAACGGGTTATGAGTTTCCTAAGGGACAGGTCCCGGGCCATATTTTCTGAACGGGTTATGAGTTTCCTAAGGGACAGGTCCCGGGCCATATTTTCTGAACGGGTTATGAGTTTCCTAACGGACAGGTCCCGGGCCATATTTTCTGAACGGGTTGTGAGTTTCCTAACGGACAGGTCCCGGGCCATATTTTCTGAACGGGTTGTGAGTTTCCTAAGGGACAGGTCCCGGGCCATATTTTCTGAACGGGTTGTGAGTTTCCTAAGGGACAGGTCCCGGGCCATATTTTGTGAACGGGTTGTGAGTTTCCTAAGGGACAGGTCCCGGGCCATATTTTGTGAACGGGTTACGAGTTTCCTAAGGGACAGGTCCCGGGCCATATTTTGTGAACGGGTTACGAGTTTCCTAAGGGACAGGTCCCGGGCCATATTTTGTGAACGGATTACGATTTTCCTAAGGGACAGGTCCCGGGCCATATTTTGTGAACGGGTTATGAGTTTCCTAAGGGACAGGTCCCGGGCCATATTTTGTGAACGGGTTACGAGTTTCCTAAGGGACAGGTCCCGGGCCATATTTTGTGAACGGGTTACGAGTTTCCTAAGGGACAGGTCCCGGGCCATATTTTGTGAACGGCTTACGATTTTCCTAAGGGACAGGTCCCGGGCCATATTTTGTGAACGGATTACGATTTTCCTAAGGGACAGGTCCCGGGCCATATTTTGTGAACGGATTATGAGTTTCCTAAGGGACAGGTCCCGGGCCATATTTTGTGAACGGGTTACGAGTTTCCTAAGGGACAGGTCCCGGGCCATATTTTGTGAACGGGTTATGAGTTTCCTAAGGGACAGGTCCTGGGCCATATTTTGTGAACGGGTTATGAGTTTCCTAAGGGACAGGTCCCGGGCCATATTTTGTGAACGGGTTATGAGTTTCCTAAGGGACAGGTCCCGGACAGTATTTTGTGAACGGGTTATGAGTTTCCTAAGGGACAGGTCCCGGACAGTATTTTGTGAACTGGTTGTGAGTTTCCTAAGGGACAGGTCCCGGACAGTATTTTGTGAACGGGTTATGGGTTTCCTAAGGGACAGGTCCCGGGACATATTTTGTGAACGGGTTATGGGTTTCCTAAGGGACAGGTCCCGGGCCACATTTTGTGAACGGGTTGTGAGTTTCCTAACGGACAGGTCCAGGGGCCATATTTTGTGAACGGGTTGTGAGTTTCCTAACGGACAGGTCCAGGGGCCATATTTTGTGAACGGGTTGTGAGTTTCCTAACGGACAGGTCCAGGGGCCATATTTTGTGAACCGGTTGTGAGTTTCCTAACGGACAGGTCCCTGGCCATATTTTGTGAACGGGTTATGAGTTTCCTAAGGGACAGGTCCCGGACCATATTTTGTGAACGGGTTATGAGTTTCCTATGGGACAGGTCCCGGACCATATTTTGTGAACGGGTTATGAGTTTCCTATGGGACAGGTCCCGGGCCATATTTTGTGAACGGGTTATGAGTTTCCTATGGGACAGGTCCCGGGCCATATTTTGTGAACGGGTTATGAGTTTCCTAAGGGACAGGTCCCGGGCCATATTTTGTGAACGGGTTATGAGTTTCCTAAGGGACAGGTCCCGGGCCATATTTTGTGAACGGGTTATGAGTTTCCTAAGGGACAGGTCCCGGGCCATATTTTGTGAACGGGTTATGAGTTTCCTAACGGACAGGTCCCGGGCCATATTTTCTGAACGGGTTGTGAGTTTCCTAAGGGACAGGTCCCGGGCCATATTTTCTGAACGGGTTGTGAGTTTCCTAAGGGACAGGTCCCGGGCCATATTTTCTGAACGGGTTGTGAGTTTCCTAAGGGACAGGTCCCGGGCCATATTTTCTGAACGGGTTGTGAGTTTCCTAAGGGACAGGTCCCGGGCCATATTTTCTGAACGGGTTATGATTTTCCTAAGGGACAGGTCCCGGGCCATATTTTGTGAACGGGTTATGAGTTTCCTAAGGGACAGGTCCCGGGCCATATTTTGTGAACGGGTTACGAGTTTCCTAAGGGACAGGTCCCGGGCCATATTTTGTGAACGGGTTACGAGTTTCCTAAGGGACAGGTCCCGGGCCATATTTTGTGAACGGGTTACGAGTTTCCTAAGGGACAGGTCCCGGGCCATATTTTCTGAACGGGTTACGAGTTTCCTAAGGGACAGGTCCCGGGCCATATTTTCTGAACGGGTTACGAGTTTCCTAAGGGACAGGTCCCGGGCCATATTTTCTGAACGGGTTATGAGTTTCCTAAGGGACAGGTCCCGGGCCATATTTTGTGAACGGCTTACGAGTTTCCTAAGGGACAGGTCCCGGGCCATATTTTATGAACGGCTTACGAGTTTCCTAAGGGACAGGTCCCGGGCCATATTTTGTGAACGGCTTACGAGTTTCCTAAGGGACAGGTCCCGGGCCATATTTTGTGAACGGCTTACGATTTTCCTAAGGGACAGGTCCCGGGCCATATTTTGTGAACGGCTTACGATTTTCCTAAGGGACAGGTCCCGGGCCATATTTTGTGAACGGCTTACGAGTTTCCTAAGGGACAGGTCCCGGGCCATATTTTGTGAACGGCTTACGAGTTTCCTAAGGGACAGGTCCCGGGCCATATTTTGTGAACGGCTTACGAGTTTCCTAAGGGACAGGTCCCGGGCCATATTTTGTGAACGGGTTACGAGTTTCCTAAGGGACAGGTCCCGGGCCATATTTTGTGAACGGCTTACGAGTTTCCTAAGGGACAGGTCCCGGGCCATATTTTGTGAACGGGTTACGAGTTTCCTAAGGGACAGGTCCCGGGCCATATTTTGTGAACGGGTTATGAGTTTCCTAAGGGACAGGTCCCGGGCCATATTTTGTGAACGGGTTATGAGTTTCCTAAGGGACAGGTCCCGGGCCATATTTTGTGAACGGGTTATGAGTTTCCTAAGGGACAGGTCCCGGGCCATATTTTGTGAACGGGTTATGAGTTTCCTAAGGGACAGGTCCCGGGCCATATTTTGTGAACGGGTTATGAGTTTCCTAAGGGACAGGTCCCGGGCCATATTTTGTGAACGGGTTGTGAGTTTCCTAAGGGACAGGTCCCGGGCCATATTTTGTGAACGGGTTGTGAGTTTCCTAACGGACAGGTCCCGGGTCATATTTTGTGAACGGGTTATGAATTTCCTAAGGGACAGGTCCCGGGCCATATTTTGTGAACGGGTTATGAGTTTCCTAAGGGACAGGTCCCGGGCCATATTTTGTGAACGGGTTATGAGTTTCCTAAGGGACAGGTCCCGGACAGTATTTTGTGAACGGGTTATGAGTTTCCTAAGGGACAGGTCCCGGACAGTATTTTGTGAACGGGTTATGAGTTTCCTAAGGGACAGGTCCCGGACAGTATTTTGTGAACGGGTTATGAGTTTCCTAAGGGACAGGTCCCGGACAGTATTTTGTGAACGGGTTATGAGTTTCCTAAGGGACAGGTCCCGGACAGTATTTTGTGAACGGGTTATGAGTTTCCTAAGGGACAGGTCCCGGACAGTATTTTGTGAACGGGTTATGAGTTTCCTAACGGACAGGTCCCGGGCCATATTTTCTGAACGGGTTGTGAGTTTCCTAAGGGACAGGTCCCGGGCCATATTTTCTGAACGGGTTGTGAGTTTCCTAAGGGACAGGTCCCGGGCCATATTTTCTGAACGGGTTGTGAGTTTCCTAAGGGACAGGTCCCGGGCCATATTTTCTGAACGGGTTGTGAGTTTCCTAAGGGACAGGTCCCGGGCCATATTTTCTGAACGGGTTATGATTTTCCTAAGGGACAGGTCCCGGGCCATATTTTCTGAACGGGTTATGAGTTTCCTAAGGGACAGGTCCCGGGCCATATTTTGTGAACGGGTTACGAGTTTCCTAAGGGACAGGTCCCGGGCCATATTTTGTGAACGGGTTACGAGTTTCCTAAGGGACAGGTCCCGGGCCATATTTTGTGAACGGGTTACGAGTTTCCTAAGGGACAGGTCCCGGGCCATATTTTCTGAACGGGTTACGAGTTTCCTAAGGGACAGGTCCCGGGCCATATTTTCTGAACGGGTTACGAGTTTCCTAAGGGACAGGTCCCGGGCCATATTTTCTGAACGGGTTACGAGTTTCCTAAGGGACAGGTCCCGGGCCATATTTTCTGAACGGCTTACGAGTTTCCTAAGGGACAGGTCCCGGGCCATATTTTGTGAACGGCTTACGAGTTTCCTAAGGGACAGGTCCCGGGCCATATTTTATGAACGGCTTACGAGTTTCCTAAGGGACAGGTCCCGGGCCATATTTTGTGAACGGCTTACGATTTTCCTAAGGGACAGGTCCCGGGCCATATTTTGTGAACGGCTTACGAGTTTCCTAAGGGACAGGTCCCGGGCCATATTTTGTGAACGGCTTACGATTTTCCTAAGGGACAGGTCCCGGGCCATATTTTGTGAACGGCTTACGATTTTCCTAAGGGACAGGTCCCGGGCCATATTTTGTGAACGGCTTACGAGTTTCCTAAGGGACAGGTCCCGGGCCATATTTTGTGAACGGCTTACGAGTTTCCTAAGGGACAGGTCCCGGGCCATATTTTGTGAACGGCTTACGAGTTTCCTAAGGGACAGGTCCCGGGCCATATTTTGTGAACGGGTTACGAGTTTCCTAAGGGACAGGTCCCGGGCCATATTTTGTGATCGGGTTACGAGTTTCCTAAGGGACAGGTCCCGGGCCATATTTTGTGAACGGGTTACGAGTTTCCTAAGGGACAGGTCCCGGGCCATATTTTGTGATCGGGTTACGAGTTTCCTAAGGGACAGGTCCCGGGCCATATTTTGTGAACGGGTTACGAGTTTCCTAAGGGACAGGTCCCGGGCCATATTTTGTGAACGGGTTATGAGTTTCCTAAGGGACAGGTCCCGGGCCATATTTTGTGAACGGGTTATGAGTTTCCTAAGGGACAGGTCCCGGGCCATATTTTGTGAACGGGTTGTGAGTTTCCTAACGGACAGGTCCCGGGCCATATTTTGTGAACGGGTTATGAATTTCCTAAGGGACAGGTCCCGGGCCATATTTTGTGAACGGGTTATGAGTTTCCTAAGGGACAGGTCCCGGGCCATATTTTGTGAACGGGTTATGAGTTTCCTAAGGGACAGGTCCCGGACAGTATTTTGTGAACGGGTTATGAGTTTCCTAAGGGACAGGTCCCGGACAGTATTTTGTGAACGGGTTATGAGTTTCCTAAGGGACAGGTCCCGGACAGTATTTTGTGAACGGGTTATGAGTTTCCTAAGGGACAGGTCCCGGACAGTATTTTGTGAACGGGTTATGGGTTTCCTAAGGGACAGGTCCCGGACAGTATTTTGTGAACGGGTTATGAGTTTCCTATGGGACAGGTCCCGGGCCATATTTTGTGAACGGGTTATGAGTTTCCTAAGGGACAGGTCCCGGGCCATATTTTGTGAACGGGTTATGAGTTTCCTAAGGGACAGGTCCCGGGCCATATTTTGTGAACGGGTTATGAGTTTCCTAAGGGACAGGTCCCGGGCCATATTTTGTGAACGGGTTATGAGTTTCCTAACGGACAGGTCCCGGGCCATATTTTCTGAACGGGTTATGATTTTCCTAAGGGACAGGTCCCGGGCCATATTTTGTGAACGGGTTATGAGTTTCCTAAGGGACAGGTCCCGGGCCATATTTTGTGAACGGGTTACGAGTTTCCTAAGGGACAGGTCCCGGGCCATATTTTGTGAACGGGTTACGAGTTTCCTAAGGGACAGGTCCCGGGCCATATTTTGTGAATGGGTTACGAGTTTCCTAAGGGACAGGTCCCGGGCCATATTTTCTGAACGGGTTACGAGTTTCCTAAGGGACAGGTCCCGGGCCATATTTTCTGAACGGGTTACGAGTTTCCTAAGGGACAGGTCCCGGGCCATATTTTCTGAACGGGTTACGAGTTTCCTAAGGGACAGGTCCCGGGCCATATTTTGTGAACGGCTTACGAGTTTCCTAAGGGACAGGTCCCGGGCCATATTTTATGAACGGCTTACGAGTTTCCTAAGGGACAGGTCCCGGGCCATATTTTGTGAACGGCTTACGAGTTTCCTAAGGGACAGGTCCCGGGCCATATTTTGTGAACGGCTTACGAGTTTCCTAAGGGACAGGTCCCGGGCCATATTTTGTGAACGGCTTACGATTTTCCTAAGGGACAGGTCCCGGGCCATATTTTGTGAACGGCTTACGATTTTCCTAAGGGACAGGTCCCGGGCCATATTTTGTGAACGGCTTACGAGTTTCCTAAGGGACAGGTCCCGGGCCATATTTTGTGAACGGCTTACGAGTTTCCTAAGGGACAGGTCCCGGGCCATATTTTGTGAACGGCTTACGAGTTTCCTAAGGGACAGGTCCCGGGCCATATTTTGTGAACGGGTTACGAGTTTCCTAAGGGACAGGTCCCGGGCCATATTTTGTGATCGGGTTACGAGTTTCCTAAGGGACAGGTCCCGGGCCATATTTTGTGATCGGGTTACGAGTTTCCTAAGGGACAGGTCCCGGGCCATATTTTGTGAACGGGTTATGAGTTTCCTAAGGGACAGGTCCCGGGCCATATTTTGTGAACGGGTTATGAGTTTCCTAAGGGACAGGTCCCGGGCCATATTTTGTGAACGGGTTATGAGTTTCCTAAGGGACAGGTCCCGGGCCATATTTTGTGAACGGGTTATGAGTTTCCTAAGGGACAGGTCCCGGGCCATATTTTGTGAACGGGTTATGAGTTTCCTAAGGGACAGGTCCCGGGTCATATTTTGTGAACGGGTTATGAATTTCCTAAGGGACAGGTCCCGGGCCATATTTTGTGAACGGGTTATGAGTTTCCTAAGGGACAGGTCCCGGGCCATATTTTGTGAACGGGTTATGAGTTTCCTAAGGGACAGGTCCCGGACAGTATTTTGTGAACGGGTTATGAGTTTCCTAAGGGACAGGTCCCGGACAGTATTTTGTGAACGGGTTATGAGTTTCCTAAGGGACAGGTCCCGGACAGTATTTTGTGAACGGGTTATGAGTTTCCTAAGGGACAGGTCCCGGACAGTATTTTGTGAACGGGTTATGGGTTTCCTAAGGGACAGGTCCCGGACAGTATTTTGTGAACGGGTTATGGGTTTCCTAAGGGACAGGTCCCGGGCCATATTTTGTGAACGGGTTATGGGTTTCCTAAGGGACAGGTCCCGGGCCATATTTTGTGAACGGGTTATGGGTTTCCTAAGGGACAGGTCCCGGGCCATATTTTGTGAACGGGTTATGGGTTTCCTAACGGACTGGTCCCGGGCCATATTTTGTGAACGGGTTATGAGTTTCCTAACGGACTGGTCCCGGGCCATATTTTGTGAACGGGTTATGAGTTTCCTAACGGACAGGTCCCGGGCCATATTTTGTGAACGGGTTATGAGTTTCCTAAGGGTCAGGTCCCGGGCCATATTTTGTGAACGGGTTATGAGTTTCCTAAGGGTCAGGTCCCGGGCCATATTTTGTGAACGGGTTATGAGTTTCCTAAGGGTCAGGTCCCGGGCCATATTTTGTGAACGGCTTATGTGTTTCCTAAGGGACAGGTCCCGGGCCATATTTTGTGAACGGCTTATGAGTTTCCTAAGGGACTGGTCCCGGGCCATATTTTGTGAACGGGTTATGAGTTTCCTAAGGGACTGGTCCCGGGCCATATTTTGTGAACGGGTTATGAGTTTCCTAAGGGACAGGTCCCGGGCCATATTTTGTGAACGGGTTATGAGTTTCCTAAGGGACAGGTCCCGGGCCATATTTTGTGAACGGGTTATGAGTTTCCTAAGGGACAGGTCCCGGGCCATATTTTGTGAACGGGTTATGAGTTTCCTAAGGGACAGGTCCCGGGCCATATTTTGTGAACGGGTTATGAGTTTCCTAAGGGACAGGTCCCGGGCCATATTTTGTGAACGGGTTATGAGTTTCCTAAGGGACAGGTCCCGGGCCATATTTTGTGAACGGGTTATGAGTTTCCTAAGGGACAGGTCCCGGGCCATATTTTGTGAACGGGTTATGAGTTTCCTAAGGGACAGGTCCCGGGCCATATTTTGTGAACGGGTTATGAGTTTCCTAAGGGACAGGTCCCGGGCCATATTTTGTGAACGGGTTATGAGTTTCCTAAGGGACAGGTCCCGGACAGTATTTTGTGAACGGGTTATGAGTTTCCTAAGGGACAGGTCCCGGACAGTATTTTGTGAACGGGTTATGAGTTTCCTAAGGGACAGGTCCCGGACAGTATTTTGTGAACGGGTTATGAGTTTCCTAAGGGACAGGTCCCGGGCCATATTTTCTGAACGGGTTGTGAGTTTCCTAAGGGACAGGTCCCGGGCCATATTTTCTGAACGGGTTGTGAGTTTCCTAAGGGACAGGTCCCGGGCCATATTTTGTGAACGGGTTACGAGTTTCCTAAGGGACAGGTCCCGGGCCATATTTTGTGAACGGGTTACGAGTTTCCTAAGGGACAGGTCCCGGGCCATATTTTGTGAACGGGTTACGAGTTTCCTAAGGGACAGGTCCCGGGCCATATTTTGTGAACGGGTTACGAGTTTCCTAAGGGACAGGTCCCGGGCCATATTTTGTGAACGGCTTACGATTTTCCTAAGGGACAGGTCCCGGGCCATATTTTGTGAACGGCTTACGATTTTCCTAAGGGACAGGTCCCGGGCCATATTTTGTGAACGGCTTACGATTTTCCTAAGGGACAGGTCCCGGGCCATATTTTGTGAACGGCTTACGATTTTCCTAAGGGACAGGTCCCGGGCCATATTTTGTGAACGGGTTACGATTTTCCTAAGGGACAGGTCCCGGGCCATATTTTGTGAACGGGTTACGATTTTCCTAAGGGACAGGTCCCGGGCCATATTTTGTGAACGGGTTACGATTTTCCTAAGGGACAGGTCCCGGGCCATATTTTGTGAACGGGTTAAGAGTTTCCTAAGGGACAGGTCCCGGGCCATATTTTGTGAACGGGTTAAGAGTTTCCTAAGGGACAGGTCCCGGGCCATATTTTGTGAACGGGTTAAGAGTTTCCTAAGGGACAGGTCCCGGGCCATATTTTGTGAACGGGTTAAGAGTTTCCTAAGGGACAGGTCCCGGGCCATATTTTGTGAACGGGTTAAGAGTTTCCTAAGGGACAGGTCCCGGGCCATATTTTGTGAACGGGTTAAGAGTTTCCTAAGGGACAGGTCCCGGGCCATATTTTGTGAACGGGTAATGAGTTTCCTAAGGGACAGGTCCCGGGCCATATTTTGTGAACGGGTAATGAGTTTCCTAAGGGACAGGTCCCGGGCCATATTTTGTGAACGGGTAATGAGTTTCCTAAGGGACAGGTCCCGGGCCATATTTTGTGAACGGGTTATGAGTTTCCTAAGGGACAGGTCCCGGGCCATATTTTGTGAACGGGTTACGAGTTTCCTAAGGGACAGGTCCCGGGCCATATTTTGTGAACGGGTTACGAGTTTCCTAAGGGACAGGTCCCGGGCCATATTTTGTGAACGGGTTACGAGTTTCCTAAGGGACAGGTCCCGGGCCATATTTTGTGAACGGGTTACGAGTTTCCTAAGGGACAGGTCCCGGGCCATATTTTGTGAACGGGTTACGAGTTTCCTAAGGGACAGGTCCCGGGCCATATTTTGTGAACGGGTTACGAGTTTCCTAAGGGACAGGTCCCGGGCCATATTTTGTGAACGGGTTCGAGTTTCCTAAGGGACAGGTCCCGGGCCATATTTTGTGAACGGGTTGTGAGTTTCCTAAGGGACAGGTCCCGGGCCATATTTTGTGAACGGGTTGTGAGTTTCCTAAGGGACAGGTCCCGGGCCGTATTTTGTGAACGGGTTGTGAGTTTCCTAAGGGACAGGTCCCGGGCCGTATTTTGTGACGGGTTGTGAGTTTCCTAAGGGACAGGTCCCGGGCCGTATTTTGTGAACGGGTTGTGAGTTTCCTAAGGGACAGGTCCCGGGCCGTATTTTGTGAACGGGTTGTGAGTTTCCTAAGGGACAGGTCCCGGGCCGTATTTTGTGAACGGGTTGTGAGTTTCCTAAGGGACAGGTCCCGGGCCGTATTTTGTGAACGGGTTGTGAGTTTCCTAAGGGACAGGTCCCGGGCCGTATTTTGTGAACGGGTTGTGAGTTTCCTAAGGGACAGGTCCCGGGCCGTATTTTGTGAACGGGTTGTGAGTTTCCTAAGGGACAGGTCCCGGGCCGTATTTTGTGAACGGGTTGTGAGTTTCCTAAGGGACAGGTCCCGGGCCGTATTTTGTGAACGGGTTGTGAGTTTCCTAAGGGACAGGTCCCGGGCCGTATTTGGACGGGTTGTGGTTCCTAAGGGACAGGTCCCGGGCCGTATTTGTGAACGGGTTGTGAGTTTCCTAAGGGACAGGTCCCGGGCCGTATTTTGTGAACGGGTTGTGAGTTTCCTAAGGGACAGGTCCCGGGCCGTATTTTGTGAACGGGTTGTGAGTTTCCTAAGGGACAGGTCCCGGGCCGTATTTTGTGAACGGGTTGTGAGTTTCCTAAGGGACAGGTCCCGGGCCGTATTTTGTGAACGGGTTGTGAGTTTCCTAAGGGACAGGTCCCGGGCCGTATTTTGTGAACGGGTTGTGAGTTTCCTAAGGGACAGGTCCCGGGCCGTATTTTGTGAACGGGTTGTGAGTTTCCTAAGGGACAGGTCCCGGGCCAGTATTTTGTGAACCGGGTTGTGAGTTTCCTAAGGGACAGGTCCCGGGCCATATTTTGTGAACCGGTTGTGAGTTTCCTAAGGGACAGGTCCCGGGCCATATTTTGTGAACGGGTTGTGAGTTTCCTAAGGGACAGGTCCCGGGCCATATTTTGTGAACGGGTTGTGAGTTTCCTAAGGGACAGGTCCCGGGCCATATTTTGTGAACGGGTTGTGAGTTTCCTAAGGGACAGGTCCCGGGCCATATTTTGTGAACGGTTGTGAGTTTCCTAAGGGACAGGTCCCGGGCCATATTTTGTGAACGGGTTGTGAGTTTCCTAAGGGACAGGTCCCGGGCCATATTTTGTGAACGGGTTGTGAGTTTCCTAAGGGACAGGTCCCGGGCCATATTTTGTGAACGGGTTGTGGTTTCCTAAGGGACAGGTCCCGGGCCATATTTTGTGAACGGGTTATGAGTTTCCTAAGGGACAGGTCCCGGGCCATATTTTGTGAACGGGTTATGAGTTTCCTAAGGGACAGGTCCCGGGCCATATTTTGTGAACGGGTTATGAGTTTCCTAAGGGACAGGTCCCGGGCCATATTTTGTGAACGGGTTGTGAGTTTCCTAACGGACAGGTCCCGGGTCATATTTTGTGAACGGGTTATGAATTTCCTAAGGGACAGGTCCCGGGCCATATTTTGTGAACGGGTTATGAGTTTCCTAAGGGACAGGTCCCGGGCCATATTTTGTGAACGGGTTATGAGTTTCCTAAGGGACAGGTCCCGGGCCGTATTTTGTGAACGGGTTATGAGTTTCCTAAGGGACAGGTCCCGGGACAGTATTTTGTGAACGGGTTATGAGTTTCCTAAGGGACAGGTCCCGGACAGTATTTTGTGAACGGGTTATGAGTTTCCTAAGGGACAGGTCCCGGACAGTATTTTGTGAACGGGTTATGGGTTTCCTAAGGGACAGGTCCCGGGCCATATTTTGTGAACGGGTTATGGGTTTCCTAAGGGACAGGTCCCGGGCCATATTTTGTGAACGGGTTATGGGTTTCCTAAGGGACAGGTCCCGGGCCATATTTTGTGAACGGGTTATGGGTTTCCTAAGGGACAGGTCCCGGGCCATATTTTGTGAACGGGTTGTGAGTTTCCTAACGGACTGGTCCCGGGCCATATTTTGTGAACGGGTTATGAGTTTCCTAACGGACTGGTCCCGGGCCATATTTTGTGAACGGGTTATGAGTTTCCTAACGGACAGGTCCCGGGCCATATTTTGTGAACGGGTTATGAGTTTCCTAAGGGTCAGGTCCCGGGCCATATTTTGTGAACGGGTTATGAGTTTCCTAAGGGTCAGGTCCCGGACCATATTTTGTGAACGGGTTATGAGTTTCCTAAGGGTCAGGTCCCGGGCCATATTTTGTGAACGGCTTATGTGTTTCCTAAGGGACAGGTCCCGGGCCATATTTTGTGAACGGGTTATGAGTTTCCTAAGGGACTGGTCCCGGGCCATATTTTGTGAACGGGTTATGAGTTTCCTAAGGGACAGGTCCCGGGCCATATTTTGTGAACGGGTTATGAGTTTCCTAAGGGACAGGTCCCAGGCCATATTTTGTGAACGGGTTATGAGTTTCCTAAGGGACAGGTCCCGGGCCATATTTTGTGAACGGGTTATGAGTTTCCTAAGGGACAGGTCCCGGGCCATATTTTGTGAACGGGTTATGAGTTTCCTAAGGGACAGGTCCCGGGCCATATTTTGTGAACGGGTTATGAGTTTCCTAAGGGACAGGTCCCGGGCCATATTTTGTGAACGGGTTATGAGTTTCCTAAGGGACAGGTCCCGGGCCATATTTTGTGAACGGGTTATGAGTTTCCTAAGGGACAGGTCCCGGGCCATATTTTGTGAACGGGTTATGAGTTTCCTAAGGGACAGGTCCCGGACAGTATTTTGTGAACGGGTTATGAGTTTCCTAAGGGACAGGTCCCGGACAGTATTTTGTGAACGGGTTATGAGTTTCCTAAGGGACAGGTCCCGGACAGTATTTTGTGAACGGGTTGTGAGTTTCCTAAGGGACAGGTCCCGGACAGTATTTTGTGAACGGGTTGTGAGTTTCCTAAGGGACAGGTCCCGGACAGTATTTTGTGAACGGGTTGTGAGTTTCCTAAGGGACAGGTCCCGGACAGTATTTTGTGAACGGGTTGTGAGTTTCCTAAGGGACAGGTCCCGGACAGTATTTTGTGAACGGGTTACGAGTTTCCTAAGGGACAGGTCCCGGGCCATATTTTGTGAACGGGTTACGAGTTTCCTAAGGGACAGGTCCCGGGCCATATTTTGTGAACGGGTTACGAGTTTCCTAAGGGACAGGTCCCGGGCCATATTTTGTGAACGGGTTACGAGTTTCCTAAGGGACAGGTCCCGGGCCATATTTTGTGAACGGGTTACGAGTTTCCTAAGGGACAGGTCCCGGGCCATATTTTGTGTACGGGTTACGAGTTTCCTAAGGGACAGGTCCCGGGCCATATTTTGTGAACGGGTTACGATTTTCCTAAGGGACAGGTCCCGGGCCATATTTTGTGAACGGGTTACGATTTTCCTAAGGGACAGGTCCCGGGCCATATTTTGTGAACGGGTTACGATTTTCCTAAGGGACAGGTCCCGGGCCATATTTTGTGAACGGGTTACGATTTTCCTAAGGGACAGGTCCCGGGCCATATTTTGTGAACGGGTTACGATTTTCCTAAGGGACAGGTCCCGGGCCATATTTTGTGAACGGGTTACGATTTTCCTAAGGGACAGGTCCCGGGCCATATTTTGTGAACGGGTTAAGAGTTTCCTAAGGGACAGGTCCCGGGCCATATTTTGTGAACGGGTTAAGAGTTTCCTAAGGGACAGGTCCCGGGCCATATTTTGTGAACGGGTTAAGAGTTTCCTAAGGGACAGGTCCCGGGCCATATTTTGTGAACGGGTTATGAGTTTCCTAAGGGACAGGTCCCGGGCCATATTTTGTGAACGGGTAATGAGTTTCCTAAGGGACAGGTCCCGGGCCATATTTTGTGAACGGGTAATGAGTTTCCTAAGGGACAGGTCCCGGGCCATATTTTGTGAACGGGTTATGAGTTTCCTAAGGGACAGGTCCCGGGCCATATTTTGTGAACGGGTTATGAGTTTCCTAAGGGACAGGTCCCGGGCCATATTTTGTGAACGGGTTATGAGTTTCCTAAGGGACAGGTCCCGGGCCATATTTTGTGAACGGGTTATGAGTTTCCTAAGGGACAGGTCCCGGGCCATATTTTGTGAACGGGTTACGAGTTTCCTAAGGGACAGGTCCCGGGCCATATTTTGTGAACGGGTTACGAGTTTCCTAAGGGACAGGTCCCGGGCCATATTTTGTGAACGGGTTACGAGTTTCCTAAGGGACAGGTCCCGGGCCATATTTTGTGAACGGGTTACGAGTTTCCTAAGGGACAGGTCCCGGGCCATATTTTGTGAACGGGTTACGAGTTTCCTAAGGGACAGGTCCCGGGCCATATTTTGTGAACGGGTTACGAGTTTCCTAAGGGACAGGTCCCGGGCCATATTTTGTGAACGGGTTACGAGTTTCCTAAGGGACAGGTCCCGGGCCATATTTTGTGAACGGGTTACGAGTTTCCTAAGGGACAGGTCCCGGGCCATATTTTGTGAACGGGTTACGAGTTTCCTAAGGGACAGGTCCCGGGCCATATTTTGTGAACGGGTTACGAGTTTCCTAAGGGACAGGTCCCGGGCCATATTTTGTGAACGGGTTATGAGTTTCCTAAGGGACAGGTCCCGGGCCATATTTTGTGAACGGGTTATGAGTTTCCTAAGGGACAGGTCCCGGGCCATATTTTGTGAACGGGTTATGAGTTTCCTAAGGGACAGGTCCCGGGCCATATTTTGTGAACGGGTTGTGAGTTTCCTAAGGGACAGGTCCCGGGCCATATTTTGTGAACGGGTTGTGAGTTTCCTAAGGGACAGGTCCCGGGCCATATTTTGTGAACGGGTTGTGAGTTTCCTAAGGGACAGGTCCCGGGCCATATTTTGTGAACGGGTTACGAGTTTCCTAAGGGACAGGTCCCGGGCCATATTTTGTGAACGGGTTACGAGTTCCTAAGGGACAGGTCCCGGGCCATATTTTGTGAACGGGTTACGAGTTTCCTAAGGGACAGGTCCCGGGCCATATTTTGTGAACGGGTTACGAGTTTCCTAAGGGACAGGTCCCGGGCCATATTTTGTGAACGGGTTACGAGTTTCCTAAGGGACAGGTCCCGGGCCATATTTTGTGAACGGGTTACGAGTTTCCTAAGGGACAGGTCCCGGGCCATATTTTGTGAACGGGTTACGAGTTTCCTAAGGGACAGGTCCCGGGCCATATTTTGTGAACGGGTTACGAGTTTCCTAAGGGACAGGTCCCGGGCCATATTTTGTGAACGGGTTACGAGTTTCCTAAGGGACAGGTCCCGGGCCATATTTTGTGAACGGGTTACGAGTTTCCTAAGGGACAGGTCCCGGGCCATATTTTGTGAACGGGGTTACGAGTTTCCTAAGGGACAGGTCCCGGGCCGTATTTTGTGAACGGGTTGTGAGTTTCCTAAGGGACAGGTCCCGGGCCGTATTTTGTGAACGGGTTGTGAGTTTCCTAAGGGACAGGTCCCGGGCCGTATTTTGTGAACGGGTTGTGAGTTTCCTAAGGGACAGGTCCCGGGCCGTATTTTGTGAACGGGTTGTGAGTTTCCTAAGGGACAGGTCCCGGGCCGTATTTTGTGAACGGGTTGTGAGTTTCCTAAGGGACAGGTCCCGGGCCGTATTTTGTGAACGGGTTGTGAGTTTCCTAAGGGACAGGTCCCGGGCCGTATTTTGTGAACGGGTTGTGAGTTTCCTAAGGGACAGGTCCCGGGCCGTATTTTGTGAACGGGTTGTGAGTTTCCTAAGGGACAGGTCCCGGGCCGTATTTTGTGAACGGGTTGTGAGTTTCCTAAGGGACAGGTCCCGGGCCGTATTTTGTGAACGGGTTGTGAGTTTCCTAAGGGACAGGTCCCGGGCCGTATTTTGTGAACGGGTTGTGAGTTTCCTAAGGGACAGGTCCCGGGCCGTATTTTGTGAACGGGTTGTGAGTTTCCTAAGGGACAGGTCCCGGGCCGTATTTTGTGAACGGGTTGTGAGTTTCCTAAGGGACAGGTCCCGGGCCGTATTTTGTGAACGGGTTGTGAGTTTCCTAAGGGACAGGTCCCGGGCCGTATTTTGTGAACGGGTTGTGAGTTTCCTAAGGGACAGGTCCCGGGCCGTATTTTGTGAACGGGTTGTGAGTTTCCTAAGGGACAGGTCCCGGGCCGTATTTTGTGAACGGGTTGTGAGTTTCCTAAGGGACAGGTCCCGGGCCGTATTTGTGAACGGGTTGTGAGTTTCCTAAGGGACAGGTCCCGGGCCGTATTTTGTGAACGGGTTGTGAGTTTCCTAAGGGACAGGTCCCGGGCCGTATTTTGTGAACGGGTTGTGAGTTTCCTAAGGGACAGGTCCCGGGCCATATTTTGTGAACGGGTTGTGAGTTTCCTAAGGGACAGGTCCCGGGCCATATTTTGTGAACGGGTTGTGAGTTTCCTAACGGGACAGGTCCCGGGCCATATTTTGTGAACGGGTTGTGAGTTTCCTAACGGACAGGTCCCGGGCCATATTTTGTGAACGGGTTGTGAGTTTCCTAAGGGACAGGTCCCGGGCCATATTTTGTGAACGGGTTGTGAGGTTTCCTAAGGGACAGGTCCCGGGCCATATTTTGTGAACGGGTTGTGGGTTTCCTAAGGGACAGGTCCCGGGCATATTTTGTGAACGGGTTGTGGGTTTCCTAAGGGACAGGTCCCGGGCCATATTTTGTGAACGGGTTGTGGGTTTCCTAAGGGACAGGTCCCGGGCCATATTTTGTGAACGGGTTGTGGGTTTCCTAAGGGACAGGTCCCGGGCCATATTTTGTGAACGGGTTGTGGGTTTCCTAAGGGACAGGTCCCGGGCCATATTTTGTGAACGGGTTGTGGGTTTCCTAAGGGACAGGTCCCGGACCATATTTTGTGAACGGGTTGTGGGTTTCCTAACGGACAGGTCCCGGGCCATATTTTGTGAACGGGTTGTGAGTTTCCTAAGGGACAGGTCCCGGGCCATATTTTGTGAACGGGTTGTGAGTTTCCTAAGGGACAGGTCCCGGGCCATATTTTGTGAACGGCTTACGATTTTCCTAAGGGACAGGTCCCGGGCCATATTTTGTGAACGGCTTACGATTTTCCTAAGGGACAGGTCCCGGGCCATATTTTGTGAACGGCTTACGATTTTCCTAAGGGACAGGTCCCGGGCCATATTTTGTGAACGGCTTACGATTTTCCTAAGGGACAGGTCCCGGGCCATATTTTGTGAACGGCTTACGATTTTCCTAAGGGACAGGTCCCGGGCCATATTTTGTGAACGGCTTACGATTTTCCTAAGGGACAGGTCCCGGGCCATATTTTGTGAACGGCTTACGATTTTCCTAAGGGACAGGTCCCGGGCCATATTTTGTGAACGGCTTACGATTTTCCTAAGGGACAGGTCCCGGGCCATATTTTGTGAACGGCTTACGAGTTTCCTAAGGGACAGGTCCCGGGCCATATTTTGTGAACGGGTTACGAGTTTCCTAAGGGACAGGTCCCGGGCCATATTTTGTGAACGGGTTACGAGTTTCCTAAGGGACAGGTCCCGGGCCATATTTTGTGAACGGGTTACGAGTTTCCTAAGGGACAGGTCCCGGGCCATATTTTGTGAACGGGTTACGAGTTTCCTAAGGGACAGGTCCCGGACAGTATTTTGTGAACGGGTTGTCAGTTTCCTAAGGGACAGGTCCCGGACAGTATTTTGTGAACGGGTTGTCAGTTTCCTAAGGGACAGGTCCCGGACAGTATTTTGTGAACGGGTTATGGGTTTCCTAAGGGACAGGTCCCGGGACATATTTTGTGAACGGGTTATGGGTTTCCTAAGGGACAGGTCCCGGGACATATTTTGTGAACGGGTTATGGGTTTCCTAAGGGACAGGTCCCGGGACATATTTTGTGAACGGGTTATGGGTTTCCTAAGGGACAGGTCCCGGGACATATTTTGTGAACGGGTTGTGAGTTTCCTAACGGACAGGTCCAGGGGCCATATTTTGTGAACGGGTTGTGAGTTTCCTAACGGACAGGTCCAGGGGCCATATTTTGTGAACGGGTTGTGAGTTTCCTAACGGACAGGTCCAGGGGCCATATTTTGTGAACGGGTTGTGAGTTTCCTAAGGGACTGGTCCCTGGCCATATTTTGTGAACGGGTTGTGAGTTTCCTAAGGGACTGGTCCCGGACCATATTTTGTGAACGGGTTGTGAGTTTCCTAAGGGACTGGTCCCGGGCCATATTTTGTGAACGGGTTATGAGTTTCCTAAGGGACTGGTCCCGGGCCATATTTTGTGAACGGGTTATGAGTTTCCTATGGGACAGGTCCCGGGCCATATTTTGTGAACGGGTTATGAGTTTCCTATGGGACAGGTCCCGGGCCATATTTTGTGAACGGGTTGTGAGTTTCCTATGGGACAGGTACCGGGCCATATTTTGTGAACGGGTTGTGAGTTTCCTAAGGGACAGGTACCGGGCCATATTTTGTGAACGGGTTGTGAGTTTCCTAAGGGACAGGTACCGGGCCATATTTTGTGAACGGGTTGTGAGTTTCCTAAGGGACAGGTCCCGGGCCATATTTTGTGAACGGGTTGTGAGTTTCCTAAGGGACAGGTCCCGGGCCATATTTTGTGAACGGGTTGTGAGTTTCCTAAGGGACAGGTCCCGGGCCATATTTTGTGAACGGGTTGTGAGTTTCCTAAGGGACAGGTCCCGGGCCATATTTTGTGAACGGGTTATGAGTTTCCTAAGGGACAGGTCCCGGGCCATATTTTGTGAACGGGTTATGAGTTTCCTAAGGGACAGGTCCCGGGCCATATTTTGTGAACGGGTTATGAGTTTCCTAAGGGACAGGTCCCGGGCCATATTTTGTGAACGGGTTATGAGTTTCCTAAGGGACAGGTCCCGGGCCATATTTTGTGAACGGGTTACGAGTTCCCTAAGGGACAGGTCCCGTGCCATATTTTGTGAACGGCTTACGAGTTCCCTAAGGGACAGGTCCCGGGCCATATTTTGTGAACGGCTTACGATTTTCCTAAGGGACAGGTCCCGGGCCATATTTTGTGAACGGCTTACGATTTTCCTAAGGGACAGGTCCCGGGCCATATTTTGTGAACGGCTTACGATTTTCCTAAGGGACAGGTCCCGGGCCATATTTTGTGAACGGGTTATGAGTTTCCTAAGGGACAGGTCCCGGGCCATATTTTGTGATCGGGTTACGAGTTTCCTAAGGGACAGGTCCCGGGCCATATTTTGTGATCGGGTTACGAGTTTCCTAAGGGACAGGTCCCGGGCCATATTTTGTGATCGGGTTACGAGTTTCCTAAGGGACAGGTCCCGGGCCATATTTTGTGATCGGGTTACGAGTTTCCTAAGGGACAGGTCCCGGGCCATATTTTGTGAACGGGTTACGAGTTTCCTAAGGGACAGGTCCCGGGCCATATTTTGTGAACGGGTTACGAGTTTCCTAAGGGACAGGTCCCGGGCCATATTTTGTGAACGGGTTACGAGTTTCCTAAGGGACAGGTCCCGGGCCATATTTTGTGAACGGGTTACGAGTTTCCTAAGGGACAGGTCCCGGGCCATATTTTGTGAACGGGTTACGAGTTTCCTAAGGGACAGGTCCCGGGCCATATTTTGTGAACGGGTTACGAGTTTCCTAAGGTACAGGTCCCGGGCCATATTTTGTGAACGGGTTACGAGTTTCCTAAGGTACAGGTCCCGGGCCATATTTTGTGAACGGGTTATGAGTTTCCTAAGGGACAGGTCCCGGGCCATATTTTGTGAACGGGTTATGAGTTTCCTAAGGGACAGGTCCCGGGCCATATTTTGTGAACGGGTTATGAGTTTCCTAAGGGACAGGTCCCGGGCCATATTTTGTGAACGGGTTGTGAGTTTCCTAAGGGACAGGTCCCGGGCCATATTTTGTGAAAGGGTTGTGAGTTTCCTAAGGGACAGGTCCCGGGCCATATTTTGTGAAAGGGTTGTGAGTTTCCTAAGGGACAGGTCCCGGGCCATATTTTGTGAACGGGTTGTGAGTTTCCTAAGGGACAGGTCCCGGGCCATATTTTGTGAACGGGTTGTGAGTTTCCTAAGGGACAGGTCCCGGGCCATATTTTGTGAACGGGTTGTGAGTTTCCTAAGGGACAGGTCCCGGGCCATATTTTGTGAACGGGTTGTGAGTTTCCTAAGGGACAGGTCCCGGGCCATATTTTGTGAACGGGTTGTGAGTTTCCTAAGGGACAGGTCCCGGGCCATATTTTGTGAACGGGTTGTGAGTTTCCTAAGGGACAGGTCCCGGGCCATATTTTGTGAACGGGTTGTGAGTTTCCTAAGGGACAGGTCCCGGGCCATATTTTGTGAACGGGTTGTGAGTTTCCTAAGGGACAGGTCCCGGGCCATATTTTGTGAACGGGTTGTGGGTTTCCTAAGGGACAGGTCCCGGGCCATATTTTGTGAACGGGTTGTGGGTTTCCTAAGGGACAGGTCCCGGGCCATATTTTGTGAACGGGTTGTGGGTTTCCTAAGGGACAGGTCCCGGGCCATATTTTGTGAACGGGTTGTGGGTTTCCTAAGGGACAGGTCCCGGACCATATTTTGTGAACGGGTTGTGGGTTTCCTAACGGACAGGTCCCGGGCCATATTTTGTGAACGGGTTGTGAGTTTCCTAAGGGACAGGTCCCGGGCCATATTTTGTGAACGGGTTGTGAGTTTCCTAAGGGACAGGTCCCGGGCCATATTTTGTGAACGGCTTACGATTTTCCTAAGGGACAGGTCCCGGGCCATATTTTGTGAACGGCTTACGATTTTCCTAAGGGACAGGTCCCGGGCCATATTTTGTGAACGGCTTACGATTTTCCTAAGGGACAGGTCCCGGGCCATATTTTGTGAACGGCTTACGATTTTCCTAAGGGACAGGTCCCGGGCCATATTTTGTGAACGGCTTACGATTTTCCTAAGGGACAGGTCCCGGGCCATATTTTGTGAACGGCTTACGATTTTCCTAAGGGACAGGTCCCGGGCCATATTTTGTGAACGGCTTACGAGTTTCCTAAGGGACAGGTCCCGGGCCATATTTTGTGAACGGCTTACGAGTTTCCTAAGGGACAGGTCCCGGGCCATATTTTGTGAACGGCTTACGAGTTTCCTAAGGGACAGGTCCCGGGCCATATTTTGTGAACGGCTTACGAGTTTCCTAAGGGACAGGTCCCGGGCCATATTTTGTGAACGGGTTACGAGTTTCCTAAGGGACAGGTCCCGGGCCATATTTTGTGAACGGGTTACGAGTTTCCTAAGGGACAGGTCCCGGGCCATATTTTGTGAACGGGTTACGAGTTTCCTAAGGGACAGGTCCCGGGCCATATTTTGTGAACGGGTTACGAGTTTCCTAAGGGACAGGTCCCGGACAGTATTTTGTGAACGGGTTGTCAGTTTCCTAAGGGACAGGTCCCGGACAGTATTTTGTGAACGGGTTGTCAGTTTCCTAAGGGACAGGTCCCGGACAGTATTTTGTGAACGGGTTATGGGTTTCCTAAGGGACAGGTCCCGGGACATATTTTGTGAACGGGTTATGGGTTTCCTAAGGGACAGGTCCCGGGACATATTTTGTGAACGGGTTATGGGTTTCCTAAGGGACAGGTCCCGGGACATATTTTGTGAACGGGTTATGGGTTTCCTAACGGACAGGTCCAGGGGCCATATTTTGTGAACGGGTTGTGAGTTTCCTAACGGACAGGTCCAGGGGCCATATTTTGTGAACGGGTTGTGAGTTTCCTAACGGACAGGTCCAGGGGCCATATTTTGTGAACGGGTTGTGAGTTTCCTAACGGACAGGTCCAGGGGCCATATTTTGTGAACGGGTTGTGAGTTTCCTAAGGGACTGGTCCCGGACCATATTTTGTGAACGGGTTGTGAGTTTCCTAAGGGACTGGTCCCGGACCATATTTTGTGAACGGGTTATGAGTTTCCTAAGGGACTGGTCCCGGGCCATATTTTGTGAACGGGTTATGAGTTTCCTATGGGACAGGTCCCGGGCCATATTTTGTGAACGGGTTATGAGTTTCCTATGGGACAGGTCCCGGGCCATATTTTGTGAACGGGTTGTGAGTTTCCTATGGGACAGGTCCCGGGCCATATTTTGTGAACGGGTTGTGAGTTTCCTAAGGGACAGGTACCGGGCCATATTTTGTGAACGGGTTGTGAGTTTCCTAAGGGACAGGTACCGGGCCATATTTTGTGAACGGGTTGTGAGTTTCCTAAGGGACAGGTCCCGGGCCATATTTTGTGAACGGGTTGTGAGTTTCCTAAGGGACAGGTCCCGGGCCATATTTTGTGAACGGGTTGTGAGTTTCCTAAGGGACAGGTCCCGGGCCATATTTTGTGAACGGGTTGTGAGTTTCCTAAGGGACAGGTCCCGGGCCATATTTTGTGAACGGGTTATGAGTTTCCTAAGGGACAGGTCCCGGGCCATATTTTGTGAACGGGTTATGAGTTTCCTAAGGGACAGGTCCCGGGCCATATTTTGTGAACGGGTTATGAGTTTCCTAAGGGACAGGTCCCGGGCCATATTTTGTGAACGGGTTATGAGTTTCCTAAGGGACAGGTCCCGGGCCATATTTTGTGAACGGGTTACGAGTTCCCTAAGGGACCGGTCCCGGGCCATATTTTGTGAACGGGTTACGAGTTCCCTAAGGGACAGGTCCCGGGCCATATTTTGTGAACGGCTTACGAGTTCCCTAAGGGACAGGTCCCGGGCCATATTTTGTGAACGGCTTACGATTTTCCTAAGGGACAGGTCCCGGGCCATATTTTGTGAACGGCTTACGATTTTCCTAAGGGACAGGTCCCGGGCCATATTTTGTGAACGGGTTATGAGTTTCCTAAGGGACAGGTCCCGGGCCATATTTTGTGATCGGGTTACGAGTTTCCTAAGGGACAGGTCCCGGGCCATATTTTGTGATCGGGTTACGAGTTTCCTAAGGGACAGGTCCCGGGCCATATTTTGTGATCGGGTTACGAGTTTCCTAAGGGACAGGTCCCGGGCCATATTTTGTGAACGGGTTACGAGTTTCCTAAGGGACAGGTCCCGGGCCATATTTTGTGAACGGGTTACGAGTTTCCTAAGGGACAGGTCCCGGGCCATATTTTGTGAACGGGTTACGAGTTTCCTAAGGGACAGGTCCCGGGCCATATTTTGTGAACGGGTTACGAGTTTCCTAAGGGACAGGTCCCGGGCCATATTTTGTGAACGGGTTACGAGTTTCCTAAGGGACAGGTCCCGGGCCATATTTTGTGAACGGGTTACGAGTTTCCTAAGGGACAGGTCCCGGGCCATATTTTGTGAACGGGTTACGAGTTTCCTAAGGGACAGGTCCCGGGCCATATTTTGTGAACGGGTTATGAGTTTCCTAAGGGACAGGTCCCGGGCCATATTTTGTGAACGGGTTATGAGTTTCCTAAGGGACAGGTCCCGGGCCATATTTTGTGAACGGGTTGTGAGTTTCCTAAGGGACAGGTCCCGGGCCATATTTTGTGAACGGGTTGTGAGTTTCCTAAGGGACAGGTCCCGGGCCATATTTTGTGAACGGGTTGTGAGTTTCCTAAGGGACAGGTCCCGGGCCATATTTTGTGAACGGGTTGTGAGTTTCCTAAGGGACAGGTCCCGGGCCATATTTTGTGAACGGGTTGTGAGTTTCCTAAGGGACAGGTCCCGGGCCATATTTTGTGAACGGGTTGTGAGTTTCCTAAGGGACAGGTCCCGGGCCATATTTTGTGAACGGGTTGTGAGTTTCCTAAGGGACAGGTCCCGGGCCATATTTTGTGAACGGGTTGTGAGTTTCCTAAGGGACAGGTCCCGGGCCATATTTTGTGAACGGGTTGTGAGTTTCCTAAGGGACAGGTCCCGGGCCATATTTTGTGAACGGGTTGTGAGTTTCCTAAGGGACAGGTCCCGGGCCATATTTTGTGAACGGGTTGTGAGTTTCCTAAGGGACAGGTCCCGGGCCTTATTTTGTGAACGGGTTGTGAGTTTCCTAAGGGACAGGTCCCGGGCCATATTTTGTGAACGGGTTGTGAGTTTCCTAACGGACTGGTACCGGGCCATATTTTGTGAACGGGTTGTGAGTTTCCTAACGGACTGGTACCGGGCCATATTTTGTGAACGGGTTGTGAGTTTCCTAACGGACTGGTCCCGGGTCATATTTTGTGAACGGGTTGTGAGTTTCCTAACGGACTGGTCCCGGGTCATATTTTGTGAACGGGTTGTGAGTTTCCTAACGGACAGGTCCCGGACAGTATTTTGTGAACGGGTTGTGAGTTTCCTAAGGGACAGGTCCCGGACAGTATTTTGTGAACGGGTTGTGAGTTTCCTAAGGGACAGGTCCCGGGCCATATTTTGTGAACGGGTTATGAGTTTCCTAAGGGACAGGTCCCGGGCCATATTTTGTGAACGGGTTATGAGTTTCCTAAGGGACAGGTCCCGGGCCATATTTTGTGAACGGGTTACGAGTTTCCTAAGGGACAGGTCCCGGGCCATATTTTGTGAACGGGTTACGAGTTTCCTAAGGGACAGGTCCCGGGCCATATTTTGTGAACGGGTTATGAGTTTCCTAAGGGACAGGTCCCGGGCCATATTTTGTGAACGGGTTATGAGTTTCCTAAGGGACAGGTCCCGGGCCATATTTTGTGAACGGGTTATGAGTTTCCTAAGGGACAGGTCCCGGGCCATATTTTGTGAACGGGTTACGAGTTTCCTAAGGGACAGGTCCCGGGCCATATTTTGTGAACGGGTTACGAGTTTCCTAAGGGACAGGTCCCGGGCCATATTTTGTGAACGGGTTACGAGTTTCCTAAGGGACAGGTCCCGGGCCATATTTTGTGAACGGGTTACGAGTTTCCTAAGGGACAGGTCCCGGGCCATATTTTGTGAACGGGTTACGAGTTTCCTAAGGGACAGGTCCCGGGCCATATTTTGTGAACGGGTTACGAGTTTCCTAAGGGACAGGTCCCGGGTCATATTTTGTGAACGGGTTATGGGTTTCCTAAGGGACAGGTCCCGGGCCATATTTTGTGAACGGGTTATGGGTTTCCTAAGGGACAGGTCCCGGGCCATATTTTGTGAACGGGTTATGGGTTTCCTAAGGGACAGGTCCCGGGCCATATTTTGTGAACGGGTTGTGAGTTTCCTAAGGGACAGGTCCCGGGCCATATTTTGTGAACGGGTTGTGAGTTTCCTAAGGGACAGGTCCCGGGCCATATTTTGTGAACGGGTTGTGAGTTTCCTAAGGGACAGGTCCCGGGCCATATTTTGTGAACGGGTTGTGAGTTTCCTAAGGGACCGGTCCCGGGCCATATTTTGTGAACGGGTTGTGAGTTTCCTAAGGGACCGGTCCCGGGCCATATTTTGTGAACGGGTTATGAGTTTCCTAAGGGACAGGTCCCGGGCCATATTTTGTGAACGGGTTATGAGTTTCCTAAGGGACAGGTCCCGGGCCATATTTTGTGAACGGGTTACGAGTTTCCTAAGGGACAGGTCCCGGGCCATATTTTGTGAACGGCTTACGAGTTTCCTAAGGGACAGGTCCCGGGCCATATTTTGCGAACGGCTTACGAGTTTCCTAAGGGACAGGTCCCGGGCCATATTTTGCGAACGGCTTACGAGTTTCCTAAGGGACAGGTCCCGGGCCATATTTTGCGAACGGCTTACGAGTTTCCTAAGGGACAGGTCCCGGGCCATATTTTGCGAACGGCTTACGAGTTTCCTAAGGGACAGGTCCCGGGCCATATTTTGCGAACGGCTTACGAGTTTCCTAAGGGACAGGTCCCGGGCCATATTTTGCGAACGGCTTACGAGTTTCCTAAGGGACAGGTCCCGGGCCATATTTTGCGAACGGCTTACGAGTTTCCTAAGGGACAGGTCCCGGGCCATATTTTGCGAACGGCTTACGAGTTTCCTAAGGGACAGGTCCCGGGCCATATTTTGCGAACGGCTTACGAGTTTCCTAAGGGACAGGTCCCGGGCCATATTTTGCGAACGGCTTACGAGTTTCCTAAGGGACAGGTCCCGGGCCATATTTTGCGAACGGCTTACGAGTTTCCTAAGGGACAGGTCCCGGGCCATATTTTGCGAACGGCTTACGAGTTTCCTAAGGGACAGGTCCCGGGCCATATTTTGTGAACGGGTTAAGAGTTTCCTAAGGGACAGGTCCCGGGCCATATTTTGCGAACGGGTTAAGAGTTTCCTAAGGGACAGGTCCCGGGCCATATTTTGCGAACGGGTTATGAGTTTCCTAAGGGACAGGTCCCGGGCCATATTTTGCGAACGGGTTATGAGTTTCCTAAGGGACAGGTCCCGGGCCATATTTTGTGAACGGGTTAAGAGTTTCCTAAGGGACAGGTCCCGGGCCATATTTTGTGAACGGGTTACGAGTTTCCTAAGGGACAGGTCCCGGGCCATATTTTGTGAACGGGTTACGAGTTTCCTAAGGGACAGGTCCCGGGCCATATTTTGTGAACGGGTTACGAGTTTCCTAAGGGACAGGTCCCGGGCCATATTTTGTGAACGGGTTACGAGTTTCCTAAGGGACAGGTCCCGGGCCATATTTTGTGAACGGGTTGTGAGTTTCCTAAGGGACAGGTCCCGGGCCATATTTTGTGAACGGGTTGTGAGTTTCCTAAGGGACAGGTCCCGGGCCATATTTTGTGAACGGGTTGTGAGTTTCCTAAGGGACAGGTCCCGGGCCATATTTTGTGAACGGGTTGTGAGTTTCCTAAGGGACAGGTCCCGGGCCATATTTTGTGAACGGGTTGTGAGTTTCCTAAGGGACAGGTCCCGGGCCATATTTTGTGAACGGGTTGTGAGTTTCCTAAGGGACAGGTCCCGGGCCATATTTTGTGAACGGGTTGTGAGTTTCCTAAGGGACAGGTCCCGGGCCATATTTTGTGAACGGGTTGTGAGTTTCCTAAGGGACAGGTCCCGGGCCATATTTTGTGAACGGGTTGTGGGTTTCCTAAGGGACAGGTCCCGGGCCATATTTTGTGAACGGGTTGTGGGTTTCCTAAGGGACAGGTCCCGGGCCATATTTTGTGAACGGGTTGTGGGTTTCCTAAGGGACAGGTCCCGGGCCATATTTTGTGAACGGGTTGTGGGTTTCCTAAGGGACAGGTCCCGGGCCATATTTTGTGAACGGGTTGTGGGTTTCCTAAGGGACAGGTCCCGGGCCATATTTTGTGAACGGGTTGTGGGTTTCCTAACGGACAGGTCCCGGGCCATATTTTGTGAACGGGTTGTGGGTTTCCTAAGGGACAGGTCCCGGGCCATATTTTGTGAACGGGTTGTGAGTTTCCTAAGGGACAGGTCCCGGGCCATATTTTGTGAACGGCTTACGATTTTCCTAAGGGACAGGTCCCGGGCCCTATTTTGTGAACGGCTTACGATTTTCCTAAGGGACAGGTCCCGGGCCATATTTTGTGAACGGCTTACGATTTTCCTAAGGGACAGGTCCCGGGCCATATTTTGTGAACGGCTTACGATTTTCCTAAGGGACAGGTCCCGGGCCATATTTTGTGAACGGCTTACGATTTTCCTAAGGGACAGGTCCCGGGCCATATTTTGTGAACGGCTTACGATTTTCCTAAGGGACAGGTCCCGGGCCATATTTTGTGAACGGCTTACGATTTTCCTAAGGGACAGGTCCCGGGCCATATTTTGTGAACGGCTTACGATTTTCCTAAGGGACAGGTCCCGGGCCATATTTTGTGAACGGCTTACGATTTTCCTAAGGGACAGGTCCCGGGCCATATTTTGTGAACGGCTTACGAGTTTCCTAAGGGACAGGTCCCGGGCCATATTTTGTGAACGGCTTACGATTTTCCTAAGGGACAGGTCCCGGGCCATATTTTGTGAACGGGTTACGAGTTTCCTAAGGGACAGGTCCCGGGCCATATTTTGTGAACGGGTTACGAGTTTCCTAAGGGACAGGTCCCGGACAGTATTTTGTGAACGGGTTGTCAGTTTCCTAAGGGACAGGTCCCGGACAGTATTTTGTGAACGGGTTGTCAGTTTCCTAAGGGACAGGTCCCGGACAGTATTTTGTGAACGGGTTGTCAGTTTCCTAAGGGACAGGTCCCGGGACATATTTTGTGAACGGGTTGTCAGTTTCCTAAGGGACAGGTCCCGGACAGTATTTTGTGAACGGGTTATGGGTTTCCTAAGGGACAGGTCCCGGGACATATTTTGTGAACGGGTTATGGGTTTCCTAAGGGACAGGTCCCGGGACATATTTTGTGAACGGGTTATGGGTTTCCTAAGGGACAGGTCCCGGGACATATTTTGTGAACGGGTTATGGGTTTCCTAACGGACAGGTCCAGGGGCCATATTTTGTGAACGGGTTGTGAGTTTCCTAACGGACAGGTCCAGGGGCCATATTTTGTGAACGGGTTGTGAGTTTCCTAACGGACAGGTCCAGGGGCCATATTTTGTGAACGGGTTGTGAGTTTCCTAACGGACTGGTCCCTGGCCATATTTTGTGAACGGGTTGTGAGTTTCCTAAGGGACTGGTCCCGGGCCATATTTTGTGAACGGGTTATGAGTTTCCTAAGGGACTGGTCCCGGGCCATATTTTGTGAACGGGTTATGAGTTTCCTATGGGACAGGTCCCGGGCCATATTTTGTGAACGGGTTATGAGTTTCCTAAGGGACTGGTCCCGGGCCATATTTTGTGAACGGGTTGTGAGTTTCCTATGGGACAGGTACCGGGCCATATTTTGTGAACGGGTTGTGAGTTTCCTAAGGGACAGGTACCGGGCCATATTTTGTGAACGGGTTGTGAGTTTCCTAAGGGACAGGTCCCGGGCCATATTTTGTGAACGGGTTGTGAGTTTCCTAAGGGACAGGTACCGGGCCATATTTTGTGAACGGGTTGTGAGTTTCCTAAGGGACAGGTCCCGGGCCATATTTTGTGAACGGGTTGTGAGTTTCCTAAGGGACAGGTCCCGGGCCATATTTTGTGAACGGGTTGTGAGTTTCCTAAGGGACAGGTCCCGGGCCATATTTTGTGAACGGGTTGTGAGTTTCCTAAGGGACAGGTCCCGGGCCATATTTTGTGAACGGGTTATGAGTTTCCTAAGGGACAGGTCCCGGGCCATATTTTGTGAACGGGTTATGAGTTTCCTAAGGGACAGGTCCCGGGCCATATTTTGTGAACGGGTTATGAGTTTCCTAAGGGACAGGTCCCGGGCCATATTTTGTGAACGGGTTATGAGTTTCCTAAGGGACAGGTCCCGGGCCATATTTTGTGAACGGGTTACGAGTTCCCTAAGGGACAGGTCCCGTGCCATATTTTGTGAACGGCTTACGAGTTCCCTAAGGGACAGGTCCCGGGCCATATTTTGTGAACGGCTTACGATTTTCCTAAGGGACAGGTCCCGGGCCATATTTTGTGAACGGCTTACGATTTTCCTAAGGGACAGGTCCCGGGCCATATTTTGTGAACGGGTTATGAGTTTCCTAAGGGACAGGTCCCGGGCCATATTTTGTGATCGGGTTACGAGTTTCCTAAGGGACAGGTCCCGGGCCATATTTTGTGATCGGGTTACGAGTTTCCTAAGGGACAGGTCCCGGGCCATATTTTGTGATCGGGTTACGAGTTTCCTAAGGGACAGGTCCCGGGCCATATTTTGTGATCGGGTTACGAGTTTCCTAAGGGACAGGTCCCGGGCCATATTTTGTGAACGGGTTACGAGTTTCCTAAGGGACAGGTCCCGGGCCATATTTTGTGAACGGGTTACGAGTTTCCTAAGGGACAGGTCCCGGGCCATATTTTGTGAACGGGTTACGAGTTTCCTAAGGGACAGGTCCCGGGCCATATTTTGTGAACGGGTTACGAGTTTCCTAAGGGACAGGTCCCGGGCCATATTTTGTGAACGGGTTACGAGTTTCCTAAGGGACAGGTCCCGGGCCATATTTTGTGAACGGGTTACGAGTTTCCTAAGGGACAGGTCCCGGGCCATATTTTGTGAACGGGTTACGAGTTTCCTAAGGGACAGGTCCCGGGCCATATTTTGTGAACGGGTTACGAGTTTCCTAAGGTACAGGTCCCGGGCCATATTTTGTGAACGGGTTATGAGTTTCCTAAGGGACAGGTCCCGGGCCATATTTTGTGAACGGGTTATGAGTTTCCTAAGGGACAGGTCCCGGGCCATATTTTGTGAACGGGTTGTGAGTTTCCTAAGGGACAGGTCCCGGGCCATATTTTGTGAACGGGTTGTGAGTTTCCTAAGGGACAGGTCCCGGACCATATTTTGTGAACGGGTTGTGAGTTTCCTAAGGGACAGGTACCGGGCCATATTTTGTGAACGGGTTGTGAGTTTCCTAAGGGACAGGTACCGGGCCATATTTTGTGAACGGGTTGTGAGTTTCCTAAGGGACAGGTCCCGGGCCATATTTTGTGAACGGGTTGTGAGTTTCCTAAGGGACAGGTACCGGGCCATATTTTG
The DNA here is from genome assembly GCA_035047305.1 of Bradypodion pumilum. Classification (NCBI taxonomy): domain Eukaryota; kingdom Metazoa; phylum Chordata; class Lepidosauria; order Squamata; family Chamaeleonidae; genus Bradypodion; species Bradypodion pumilum. The sequence goes on along the minus strand of JAWDJD010000016.1, from coordinate 7,185,916 downwards.
TGAACGGGTTGTGAGTTTCCTAAGGGACAGGTCCCGGGCCATATTTTGTGAACGGGTTGTGAGTTTCCTAAGGGACAGGTCCCGGGCCATATTTTGTGAACGGGTTGTGAGTTTCCTAAGGGACAGGTCCCGGGCCATATTTTGTGAACGGGTTGTGAGTTTCCTAACGGACTGGTACCGGGCCATATTTTGTGAACGGGTTGTGAGTTTCCTAACGGACTGGTACCGGGCCATATTTTGTGAACGGGTTGTGAGTTTCCTAACGGACTGGTCCCGGGCCATATTTTGTGAACGGGTTGTGAGTTTCCTAACGGACTGGTCCCGGGTCATATTTTGTGAACGGGTTGTGAGTTTCCTAACGGACTGGTCCCGGGTCATATTTTGTGAACGGGTTGTGAGTTTCCTAACGGACTGGTCCCGGACAGTATTTTGTGAACGGGTTGTGAGTTTCCTAACGGACAGGTCCCGGACAGTATTTTGTGAACGGGTTGTGAGTTTCCTAAGGGACAGGTCCCGGACAGTATTTTGTGAACAGGTTATGAGTTTCCTAAGGGACAGGTCCCGGACAGTATTTTGTGAACGGGTTATGAGTTTCCTAAGGGACAGGTCCCGGGCCATATTTTGTGAACGGGTTATGAGTTTCCTAAGGGACAGGTCCCGGACAGTATTTTGTGAACGGGTTATGAGTTTCCTAAGGGACAGGTCCCGGGCCATATTTTGTGAACGGGTTACGAGTTTCCTAAGGGACAGGTCCCGGGCCATATTTTGTGAACGGGTTATGAGTTTCCTAAGGGACAGGTCCCGGGCCATATTTTGTGAACGGGTTACGAGTTTCCTAAGGGACAGGTCCCGGGCCATATTTTGTGAACGGGTTATGAGTTTCCTAAGGGACAGGTCCCGGGCCATATTTTGTGAACGGGTTATGAGTTTCCTAAGGGACAGGTCCCGGGCCATATTTTGTGAACGGGTTACGAGTTTCCTAAGGGACAGGTCCCGGGCCATATTTTGTGAACGGGTTACGAGTTTCCTAAGGGACAGGTCCCGGGCCATATTTTGTGAACGGGTTACGAGTTTCCTAAGGGACAGGTCCCGGGCCATATTTTGTGAACGGGTTACGAGTTTCCTAAGGGACAGGTCCCGGGCCATATTTTGTGAACGGGTTACGAGTTTCCTAAGGGACAGGTCCCGGGCCATATTTTGTGATCGGGTTATGAGTTTCCTAAGGGACAGGTCCCGGGTCATATTTTGTGATCGGGTTATGGGTTTCCTAAGGGACAGGTCCCGGGCCATATTTTGTGATCGGGTTATGGGTTTCCTAAGGGACAGGTCCCGGGCCATATTTTGTGAACGGGTTATGGGTTTCCTAAGGGACAGGTCCCGGGTCATATTTTGTGAACGGGTTGTGAGTTTCCTAAGGGACAGGTCCCGGGCCATATTTTGTGAACGGGTTATGGGTTTCCTAAGGGACAGGTCCCGGGCCATATTTTGTGAACGGGTTGTGAGTTTCCTAAGGGACAGGTCCCGGGCCATATTTTGTGAACGGGTTGTGAGTTTCCTAAGGGACAGGTCCCGGGCCATATTTTGTGAACGGGTTACGAGTTTCCTAAGGGACAGGTCCCGGGCCATATTTTGCGAACGGCTTACGAGTTTCCTAAGGGACAGGTCCCGGGCCATATTTTGCGAACGGGTTACGAGTTTCCTAAGGGACAGGTCCCGGGCCATATTTTGCGAACGGCTTACGAGTTTCCTAAGGGACAGGTCCCGGGCCATATTTTGCGAACGGCTTACGAGTTTCCTAAGGGACAGGTCCCGGGCCATATTTTGCGAACGGCTTACGAGTTTCCTAAGGGACAGGTCCCGGGCCATATTTTGCGAACGGCTTACGAGTTTCCTAAGGGACAGGTCCCGGGCCATATTTTGCGAACGGCTTACGAGTTTCCTAAGGGACAGGTCCCGGGCCATATTTTGCGAACGGCTTACGAGTTTCCTAAGGGACAGGTCCCGGGCCATATTTTGCGAACGGCTTACGAGTTTCCTAAGGGACAGGTCCCGGGCCATATTTTGCGAACGGCTTACGAGTTTCCTAAGGGACAGGTCCCGGGCCATATTTTGTGAACGGGTTAAGAGTTTCCTAAGGGACAGGTCCCGGGCCATATTTTGCGAACGGGTTAAGAGTTTCCTAAGGGACAGGTCCCGGGCCATATTTTGTGAACGGGTTAAGAGTTTCCTAAGGGACAGGTCCCGGGCCATATTTTGTGAACGGGTTAAGAGTTTCCTAAGGGACAGGTCCCGGGCCATATTTTGTGAACGGGTTATGAGTTTCCTAAGGGACAGGTCCCGGGCCATATTTTGTGAACGGGTTATGAGTTTCCTAAGGGACAGGTCCCGGGCCATATTTTGTGAACGGGTTACGAGTTTCCTAAGGGACAGGTCCCGGGCCATATTTTGTGAACGGGTTACGAGTTTCCTAAGGGACAGGTCCCGGGCCATATTTTGTGAACGGGTTACGAGTTTCCTAAGGGACAGGTCCCGGGCCATATTTTGTGAACGGGTTACGAGTTTCCTAAGGGACAGGTCCCGGGCCATATTTTGTGAACGGGTTACGAGTTTCCTAAGGGACAGGTCCCGGGCCATATTTTGTGAACGGGTTACGAGTTTCCTAAGGGACAGGTCCCGGGCCATATTTTGTGAACGGGTTACGAGTTTCCTAAGGGACAGGTCCCGGGCCATATTTTGTGAACGGGTTACGAGTTTCCTAAGGGACAGGTCCCGGGCCATATTTTGTGAACGGGTTACGAGTTTCCTAAGGGACAGGTCCCGGGCCATATTTTGTGAACGGGTTACGAGTTTCCTAAGGGACAGGTCCCGGGCCATATTTTGTGAACGGGTTACGAGTTTCCTAAGGGACAGGTCCCGGGCCATATTTTGTGAACGGGTTACGAGTTTCCTAAGGGACAGGTCCCGGGCCATATTTTGTGAACGGGTTACGAGTTTCCTAAGGGACAGGTCCCGGGCCATATTTTGTGAACGGGTTACGAGTTTCCTAAGGGACAGGTCCCGGGCCATATTTTGTGAACGGGTTATGAGTTTCCTAAGGGACAGGTCCCGGGCCATATTTTGTGAACGGGTTATGAGTTTCCTAAGGGACAGGTCCCGGGCCATATTTTGTGAACGGGTTATGAGTTTCCTAAGGGACAGGTCCCGGGCCATATTTTGTGAACGGGTTATGAGTTTCCTAAGGGACAGGTCCCGGGCCATATTTTGTGAACGGGTTATGAGTTTCCTAAGGGACAGGTCCCGGGCCATATTTTGTGAACGGGTTGTGAGTTTCCTAAGGGACAGGTCCCGGGCCATATTTTGTGAACGGGTTGTGAGTTTCCTAACGGACAGGTCCCGGGCCATATTTTGTGAACGGGTTGTGAGTTTCCTAACGGACAGGTCCCGGGCCATATTTTGTGAACGGGTTGTGAGTTTCCTAAGGGACAGGTCCCGGGCCATATTTTGTGAACGGGTTGTGAGTTTCCTAAGGGACAGGTCCCGGGCCATATTTTGTGAACGGGTTGTGAGTTTCCTAAGGGACAGGTCCCGGGCCATATTTTGTGAACGGGTTGTGAGTTTCCTAAGGGACAGGTCCCGGGCCATATTTTGTGAACGGGTTGTGAGTTTCCTAAGGGACAGGTCCCGGGCCATATTTTGTGAACGGGTTGTGAGTTTCCTAAGGGACAGGTCCCGGGCCATATTTTGTGAACGGGTTGTGAGTTTCCTAAGGGACAGGTCCCGGGCCATATTTTGTGAACGGGTTGTGAGTTTCCTAACGGACAGGTCCCGGGCCATATTTTGTGAACGGGTTGTGAGTTTCCTAACGGACAGGTCCCGGGCCATATTTTGTGAACGGCTTACGATTTTCCTAAGGGACAGGTCCCGGGCCATATTTTGTGAACGGGTTACGAGTTTCCTAACGGACAGGTCCCGGGCCATATTTTGTGAACGGCTTACGATTTTCCTAAGGGACAGGTCCCGGGCCATATTTTGTGAACGGCTTACGATTTTCCTAAGGGACAGGTCCCGGGCCATATTTTGTGAACGGCTTACGATTTTCCTAAGGGACAGGTCCCGGGCCATATTTTGTGAACGGCTTACGATTTTCCTAAGGGACAGGTCCCGGGCCATATTTTGTGAACGGCTTACGATTTTCCTAAGGGACAGGTCCCGGGCCATATTTTGTGAACGGCTTACGATTTTCCTAAGGGACAGGTCCCGGGCCATATTTTGTGAACGGCTTACGATTTTCCTAAGGGACAGGTCCCGGGCCATATTTTGTGAACGGGTTAAGAGTTTCCTAAGGGACAGGTCCCGGGCCATATTTTGTGAACGGGTTACGAGTTTCCTAAGGGACAGGTCCCGGGCCATATTTTGTGAACGGGTTAAGAGTTTCCTAAGGGACAGGTCCCGGGCCATATTTTGTGAACGGGTTACGAGTTTCCTAAGGGACAGGTCCCGGGCCATATTTTGTGAACGGGTTACGAGTTTCCTAAGGGACAGGTCCCGGGCCATATTTTGTGAACGGGTTACGAGTTTCCTAAGGGACAGGTCCCGGGCCATATTTTGTGAACGGGTTACGAGTTTCCTAAGGGACAGGTCCCGGGCCATATTTTGTGAACGGGTTACGAGTTTCCTAAGGGACAGGTCCCGGGCCATATTTTGTGAACGGGTTACGAGTTTCCTAAGGGACAGGTCCCGGGCCATATTTTGTGAACGGGTTACGAGTTTCCTAAGGGACAGGTCCCGGGCCATATTTTGTGAACGGGTTACGAGTTTCCTAAGGGACAGGTCCCGGGCCATATTTTGTGAACGGGTTACGAGTTTCCTAAGGGACAGGTCCCGGGCCATATTTTGTGAACGGGTTACGAGTTTCCTAAGGGACAGGTCCCGGGCCATATTTTGTGAACGGGTTACGAGTTTCCTAAGGGACAGGTCCCGGGCCATATTTTGTGAACGGGTTACGAGTTTCCTAAGGGACAGGTCCCGGGCCATATTTTGTGAACGGGTTACGAGTTTCCTAAGGGACAGGTCCCGGGCCATATTTTGTAAACGGGTTACGAGTTTCCTAAGGGACAGGTCCCGGGCCATATTTTGTAAACGGGTTACGAGTTTCCTAAGGGACAGGTCCCGGGCCATATTTTGTAAACGGGTTACGAGTTTCCTAAGGGACAGGTCCCGGGCCATATTTTGTGAACGGGTTACGAGTTTCCTAAGGGACAGGTCCCGGGCCATATTTTGTGAACGGGTTGTGGGTTTCCTAAGGGACAGGTCCCGGGCCATATTTTGTGAACGGGTTGTGAGTTTCCTAAGGGACAGGTCCCGGGCCATATTTTGTGAACGGGTTGTGGGTTTCCTAAGGGACAGGTCCCGGGCCATATTTTGTGAACGGGTTGTGAGTTTCCTAAGGGACAGGTCCCGGGCCATATTTTGTGAACGGGTTGTGAGTTTCCTAAGGGACAGGTCCCGGGCCATATTTTGTGAACGGGTTGTGAGTTTCCTAAGGGACAGGTCCCGGGCCATATTTTGTGAACGGGTTGTGAGTTTCCTAAGGGACAGGTCCCGGGCCATATTTTGTGAACGGGTTACGAGTTTCCTAAGGGACAGGTCCCGGGCCATATTTTGTGAACGGGTTACGAGTTTCCTAAGGGACAGGTCCCGGGCCATATTTTGTGAACGGGTTACGAGTTTCCTAAGGGACAGGTCCCGGGCCATATTTTGTGAACGGGTTACGAGTTTCCTAAGGGACAGGTCCCGGGCCATATTTTGTGAACGGCTTACGAGTTTCCTAAGGGACAGGTCCCGGGCCATATTTTGTGAACGGCTTACGAGTTTCCTAAGGGACAGGTCCCGGGCCATATTTTGTGAACGGCTTACGAGTTTCCTAAGGGACAGGTCCCGGGCCATATTTTGTGAACGGCTTACGAGTTTCCTAAGGGACAGGTCCCGGGCCATATTTTGTGAACGGCTTACGAGTTTCCTAAGGGACAGGTCCCGGGCCATATTTTGTGAACGGCTTACGAGTTTCCTAAGGGACAGGTCCCGGGCCATATTTTGTGAACGGCTTACGAGTTTCCTAAGGGACAGGTCCCGGGCCATATTTTGTGAACGGCTTACGAGTTTCCTAAGGGACAGGTCCCGGGCCATATTTTGTGAACGGCTTACGAGTTTCCTAAGGGACAGGTCCCGGGCCATATTTTGTGAACGGCTTACGAGTTTCCTAAGGGACAGGTCCCGGGCCATATTTTGTGAACGGCTTACGAGTTTCCTAAGGGACAGGTCCCGGGCCATATTTTGTGAACGGCTTACGAGTTTCCTAAGGGACAGGTCCCGGGCCATATTTTGTGAACGGCTTACGAGTTTCCTAAGGGACAGGTCCCGGGCCATATTTTGTGAACGGCTTACGAGTTTCCTAAGGGACAGGTCCCGGGCCATATTTTGTGAACGGGTTACGAGTTTCCTAAGGGACAGGTCCCGGGCCATATTTTGTGAACGGGTTACGAGTTTCCTAAGGGACAGGTCCCGGGCCATATTTTGTGAACGGGTTACGAGTTTCCTAAGGGACAGGTCCCGGGCCATATTTTGTGAACGGGTTACGAGTTTCCTAAGGGACAGGTCCCGGGCCATATTTTGTGAACGGGTTACGAGTTTCCTAAGGGACAGGTCCCGGGCCATATTTTGTGAACGGGTTACGAGTTTCCTAAGGGACAGGTCCCGGGCCATATTTTGTGAACGGGTTACGAGTTTCCTAAGGGACAGGTCCCGGGCCATATTTTGTGAACGGGTTACGAGTTTCCTAAGGGACAGGTCCCGGGCCATATTTTGTGAACGGGTTACGAGTTTCCTAAGGGACAGGTCCCGGGCCATATTTTGTGAACGGGTTACGGGTTTCCTAAGGGACAGGTCCCGGGCCATATTTTGTGAACGGGTTACGGGTTTCCTAAGGGACAGGTCCCGGGCCATATTTTGTGAACGGGTTACGGGTTTCCTAAGGGACAGGTCCCGGGCCATATTTTGTGAACGGGTTACGGGTTTCCTAAGGGACAGGTCCCGGGCCATATTTTGTGAACGGGTTACGGGTTTCCTAAGGGACAGGTCCCGGGCCATATTTTGTGAACGGGTTACGGGTTTCCTAAGGGACAGGTCCCGGGCCATATTTTGTGAACGGGTTACGGGTTTCCTAAGGGACAGGTCCCGGGCCATATTTTGTGAACGGGTTGTGAGTTTCCTAAGGGACAGGTCCCGGGCCATATTTTGTGAACGGCTTACGATTTTCCTAAGGGACAGGTCCCGGGCCATATTTTGTGAACGGCTTACGATTTTCCTAAGGGACAGGTCCCGGGCCATATTTTGTGAACGGCTTACGATTTTCCTAAGGGACAGGTCCCGGGCCATATTTTGTGAACGGCTTACGATTTTCCTAAGGGACAGGTCCCGGGCCATATTTTGTGAACGGCTTACGATTTTCCTAAGGGACAGGTCCCGGGCCATATTTTGTGAACGGCTTACGATTTTCCTAAGGGACAGGTCCCGGGCCATATTTTGTGAACGGCTTACGATTTTCCTAAGGGACAGGTCCCGGGCCATATTTTGTGAACGGCTTACGATTTTCCTAAGGGACAGGTCCCGGGCCATATTTTGTGAACGGCTTACGATTTTCCTAAGGGACAGGTCCCGGGCCATATTTTGTGAACGGCTTACGATTTTCCTAAGGGACAGGTCCCGGGCCATATTTTGTGAACGGCTTACGATTTTCCTAAGGGACAGGTCCCGGGCCATATTTTGTGAACGGCTTACGAGTTTCCTAAGGGACAGGTCCCGGGCCGTATTTTGTGAACGGGTTACGAGTTTCCTAAGGGACAGGTCCCGGGCCGTATTTTGTGAACGGGTTACGAGTTTCCTAAGGGACAGGTCCCGGGCCGTATTTTGTGAACGGGTTACGAGTTTCCTAAGGGACAGGTCCCGGGCCGTATTTTGTGAACGGGTTACGAGTTTCCTAAGGGACAGGTCCCGGGCCGTATTTTGTGAACGGGTTACGAGTTTCCTAAGGGACAGGTCCCGGGCCGTATTTTGTGAACGGGTTACGAGTTTCCTAAGGGACAGGTCCCGGACAGTATTTTGTGAACGGGTTGTGAGTTTCCTAAGGGACAGGTCCCGGACAGTATTTTGTGAACGGGTTGTGAGTTTCCTAAGGGACAGGTCCCGGACAGTATTTTGTGAACGGGTTATGGGTTTCCTAAGGGACAGGTCCCGGACAGTATTTTGTGAACGGGTTATGGGTTTCCTAAGGGACAGGTCCCGGGACATATTTTGTGAACGGGTTGTGAGTTTCCTAAGGGACAGGTCCAGGGGCCATATTTTGTGAACGGGTTGTGAGTTTCCTAAGGGACAGGTCCAGGGGCCATATTTTGTGAACGGGTTGTGAGTTTCCTAACGGACAGGTCCAGGGGCCATATTTTGTGAACGGGTTGTGAGTTTCCTAAGGGACAGGTCCCTGGCCATATTTTGTGAACGGGTTGTGAGTTTCCTAAGGGACAGGTCCCTGGCCATATTTTGTGAACGGGTTGTGAGTTTCCTAAGGGACAGGTCCCTGGCCATATTTTGTGAACGGGTTGTGAGTTTCCTAAGGGACAGGTCCCGGGCCATATTTTGTGAACGGGTTATGAGTTTCCTAAGGGACAGGTCCCGGGCCATATTTTGTGAACGGGTTATGAGTTTCCTAAGGGACAGGTCCCGGGCCATATTTTGTGAACGGGTTATGAGTTTCCTAAGGGACAGGTCCCGGGCCATATTTTGTGAACGGGTTGTGAGTTTCCTAAGGGACAGGTCCCGGGCCATATTTTGTGAACGGGTTGTGAGTTTCCTAAGGGACAGGTCCCGGGCCATATTTTGTGAACGGGTTGTGAGTTTCCTAAGGGACAGGTCCCGGGCCATATTTTGTGAACGGGTTGTGAGTTTCCTAAGGGACAGGTCCCGGGCCATATTTTGTGAACGGGTTGTGAGTTTCCTAAGGGACAGGTCCCGGGCCATATTTTGTGAACGGGTTGTGAGTTTCCTAAGGGACAGGTCCCGGGCCATATTTTGTGAACGGGTTGTGAGTTTCCTAAGGGACAGGTCCCGGGCCATATTTTGTGAACGGGTTGTGAGTTTCCTAAGGGACAGGTCCCGGGCCATATTTTGTGAACGGGTTGTGAGTTTCCTAAGGGACAGGTCCCGGGCCATATTTTGTGAACGGGTTGTGAGTTTCCTAAGGGACAGGTCCCGGGCCATATTTTGTGAACGGGTTACGAGTTTCCTAAGGGACAGGTCCCGGGCCATATTTTGTGAACGGGTTACGAGTTTCCTAAGGGACAGGTCCCGTGCCATATTTTGTGAACGGGTTACGGGTTTCCTAAGGGACAGGTCCCGTGCCATATTTTGTGAACGGGTTACGGGTTTCCTAAGGGACAGGTCCCGGGCCATATTTTGTGAACGGGTTACGGGTTTCCTAAGGGACAGGTCCCGGGCCATATTTTGTGAACGGGTTACGGGTTTCCTAAGGGACAGGTCCCGGGCCATATTTTGTGAACGGGTTACGGGTTTCCTAAGGGACAGGTCCCGGGCCATATTTTGTGAACGGGTTGTGGGTTTCCTAAGGGACAGGTCCCGGGCCATATTTTGTGAACGGGTTGTGGGTTTCCTAAGGGACAGGTCCCGGGCCATATTTTGTGAACGGGTTGTGGGTTTCCTAAGGGACAGGTCCCGGGCCATATTTTGTGAACGGGTTGTGAGTTTCCTAAGGGACAGGTCCCGGGCCATATTTTGTGAACGGCTTACGATTTTCCTAAGGGACAGGTCCCGGGCCATATTTTGTGAACGGCTTACGATTTTCCTAAGGGACAGGTCCCGGGCCATATTTTGTGAACGGCTTACGATTTTCCTAAGGGACAGGTCCCGGGCCATATTTTGTGAACGGCTTACGATTTTCCTAAGGGACAGGTCCCGGGCCATATTTTGTGAACGGCTTACGATTTTCCTAAGGGACAGGTCCCGGGCCATATTTTGTGAACGGCTTACGATTTTCCTAAGGGACAGGTCCCGGGCCATATTTTGTGAACGGCTTACGATTTTCCTAAGGGACAGGTCCCGGGCCATATTTTGTGAACGGCTTACGATTTTCCTAAGGGACAGGTCCCGGGCCATATTTTGTGAACGGCTTACGATTTTCCTAAGGGACAGGTCCCGGGCCATATTTTGTGAACGGCTTACGATTTTCCTAAGGGACAGGTCCCGGGCCATATTTTGTGAACGGCTTACGATTTTCCTAAGGGACAGGTCCCGGGCCATATTTTGTGAACGGCTTACGAGTTTCCTAAGGGACAGGTCCCGGGCCATATTTTGTGAACGGGTTACGAGTTTCCTAAGGGACAGGTCCCGGGCCGTATTTTGTGAACGGGTTACGAGTTTCCTAAGGGACAGGTCCCGGGCCGTATTTTGTGAACGGGTTACGAGTTTCCTAAGGGACAGGTCCCGGGCCGTATTTTGTGAACGGGTTGTGAGTTTCCTAAGGGACAGGTCCCGGGCCGTATTTTGTGAACGGGTTGTGAGTTTCCTAAGGGACAGGTCCCGGGCCGTATTTTGTGAACGGGTTGTGAGTTTCCTAAGGGACAGGTCCCGGACAGTATTTTGTGAACGGGTTATGGGTTTCCTAAGGGACAGGTCCCGGACAGTATTTTGTGAACGGGTTATGGGTTTCCTAAGGGACAGGTCCCGGACAGTATTTTGTGAACGGGTTATGGGTTTCCTAAGGGACAGGTCCCGGACAGTATTTTGTGAACGGGTTATGGGTTTCCTAAGGGACAGGTCCAGGGGCCATATTTTGTGAACGGGTTGTGAGTTTCCTAAGGGACAGGTCCAGGGGCCATATTTTGTGAACGGGTTGTGAGTTTCCTAACGGACAGGTCCAGGGGCCATATTTTGTGAACGGGTTGTGAGTTTCCTAAGGGACAGGTACCGGACCATATTTTGTGAACGGGTTGTGAGTTTCCTAAGGGACAGGTCCCTGGCCATATTTTGTGAACGGGTTGTGAGTTTCCTAAGGGACAGGTCCCGGGCCATATTTTGTGAACGGGTTGTGAGTTTCCTAAGGGACAGGTCACGGGCCATATTTTGTGAACGGGTTGTGAGTTTCCTAAGGGACAGGTCCCGGGCCATATTTTGTGAACGGGTTATGAGTTTCCTAAGGGACAGGTCCCGGGCCATATTTTGTGAACGGGTTATGAGTTTCCTAAGGGACAGGTCCCGGGCCATATTTTGTGAACGGGTTATGAGTTTCCTAAGGGACAGGTCCCGGGCCATATTTTGTGAACGGGTTATGAGTTTCCTAAGGGACAGGTCCCGGGCCATATTTTGTGAACGGGTTGTGAGTTTCCTAAGGGACAGGTCCCGGGCCATATTTTGTGAACGGGTTGTGAGTTTCCTAAGGGACAGGTCCCGGGCCATATTTTGTGAACGGGTTGTGAGTTTCCTAAGGGACAGGTCCCGGGCCATATTTTGTGAACGGGTTGTGAGTTTCCTAAGGGACAGGTCCCGGGCCATATTTTGTGAACGGGTTGTGAGTTTCCTAAGGGACAGGTCCCGGGCCATATTTTGTGAACGGGTTGTGAGTTTCCTAAGGGACAGGTCCCGGGCCATATTTTGTGAACGGGTTGTGAGTTTCCTAAGGGACAGGTCCCGGGCCATATTTTGTGAACGGGTTGTGAGTTTCCTAAGGGACAGGTCCCGGGCCATATTTTGTGAACGGGTTGTGAGTTTCCTAAGGGACAGGTCCCGGGCCATATTTTGTGAACGGGTTACGAGTTTCCTAAGGGACAGGTCCCGGGCCATATTTTGTGAACGGCTTACGAGTTTCCTAAGGGACAGGTCCCGGGCCATATTTTGTGAACGGCTTACGAGTTTCCTAAGGGACAGGTCCCGGGCCATATTTTGTGAACGGCTTACGAGTTTCCTAAGGGACAGGTCCCGGGCCATATTTTGTGAACGGCTTACGAGTTTCCTAAGGGACAGGTCCCGGGCCATATTTTGTGAACGGCTTACGAGTTCCCTAAGGGACAGGTCCCGGGCCATATTTTGTGAACGGCTTACGATTTTCCTAAGGGACAGGTCCCGGGCCATATTTTGTGAACGGCTTACGATTTTCCTAAGGGACAGGTCCCGGGCCATATTTTGTGAACGGCTTACGAGTTTCCTAAGGGACAGGTCCCGGGCCATATTTTGTGAACGGCTTACGAGTTTCCTAAGGGACAGGTCCCGGGCCATATTTTGTGAACGGCTTACGAGTTTCCTAAGGGACAGGTCCCGGGCCATATTTTGTGAACGGGTTACGAGTTTCCTAAGGGACAGGTCCCGGGCCATATTTTGTGAACGGGTTACGAGTTTCCTAAGGGACAGGTCCCGGGCCATATTTTGTGGAACGGGTTACGAGTTTCCTAAGGGACAGGTCCCGGGCCATATTTTGTGAACGGGTAATGAGTTTCCTAAGGGACAGGTCCCGGGCCATATTTGGTGAACGGGTAATGAGTTTCCTAAGGGACAGGTCCCGGGCCATATTTGGTGAACGGGTAATGAGTTTCCTAAGGGACAGGTCCCGGGCCATATTTGGTGAACGGGTAATGAGTTTCCTAAGGGACAGGTCCCGGGCCGTATTTTGTGAACGGGTTGTGAGTTTCCTAAGGGACAGGTCCCGGGCCGTATTTTGTGAACGGGTTGTGAGTTTCCTAAGGGACAGGTCCCGGGCCGTATTTTGTGAACGGGTTGTGAGTTTCCTAAGGGACAGGTCCCGGGCCGTATTTTGTGAACGGGTTGTGAGTTTCCTAAGGGACAGGTCCCGGGCCGTATTTTGTGAACGGGTTGTGAGTTTCCTAAGGGACAGGTCCCGGGCCGTATTTTGTGAACGGGTTGTGAGTTTCCTAAGGGACAGGTCCCGGGCCGTATTTTGTGAACGGGTTGTGAGTTTCCTAAGGGACAGGTCCCGGGCCGTATTTTGTGAACGGGTTGTGAGTTTCCTAAGGGACAGGTCCCGGGCCGTATTTTGTGAACGGGTTGTGAGTTTCCTAAGGGACAGGTCCCGGGCCGTATTTTGTGAACGGGTTGTGAGTTTCCTAAGGGACAGGTCCCGGGCCGTATTTTGTGAACGGGTTAAGAGTTTCCTAAGGGACAGGTCCCGGGCCGTATTTTGTGAACGGGTTAAGAGTTTCCTAAGGGACAGGTCCCGGGCCGTATTTTGTGAACGGGTTAAGAGTTTCCTAAGGGACAGGTCCCGGGCCATATTTTGTGAACGGGTTACGAGTTTCCTAAGGGACAGGTCCCGGGCCATATTTTGTGAACGGGTTACGAGTTTCCTAAGGGACAGGTCCCGGGCCATATTTTGTGAACGGGTTACGAGTTTCCTAAGGGACAGGTCCCGGGCCATATTTTGTGAACGGGTTACGAGTTTCCTAAGGGACAGGTCCCGGGCCATATTTTGTGAACGGGTTACGAGTTTCCTAAGGGACAGGTCCCGGGCCATATTTTGTGAACGGGTTACGAGTTTCCTAAGGGACAGGTCCCGGGCCATATTTTGTGAACGGGTTACGAGTTTCCTAAGGGACAGGTCCCGGGCCATATTTTGTGAACGGGTTACGAGTTTCCTAAGGGACAGGTCCCGGGCCATATTTTGTGAACGGGTTACGAGTTTCCTAAGGGACAGGTCCCGGGCCATATTTTGTGAACGGGTTACGAGTTTCCTAAGGGACAGGTCCCGGGCCATATTTTGTGAACGGGTTACGAGTTTCCTAAGGGACAGGTCCCGGGCCATATTTTGTGAACGGGTTACGAGTTTCCTAAGGGACAGGTCCCGGGCCATATTTTGTGAACGGGTTACGAGTTTCCTAAGGGACAGGTCCCGGGCCATATTTTGTGAACGGCTTACGAGTTTCCTAAGGGACAGGTCCCGGGCCATATTTTGTGAACGGCTTACGAGTTTCCTAAGGGACAGGTCCCGGGCCATATTTTGTGAACGGCTTACGAGTTTCCTAAGGGACAGGTCCCGGGCCATATTTTGTGAACGGCTTACGAGTTTCCTAAGGGACAGGTCCCGGGCCATATTTTGTGAACGGCTTACGAGTTTCCTAAGGGACAGGTCCCGGGCCATATTTTGTGAACGGCTTACGAGTTTCCTAAGGGACAGGTCCCGGGCCATATTTTGTGAACGGCTTACGAGTTTCCTAAGGGACAGGTCCCGGGCCATATTTTGTGAACGGCTTACGAGTTTCCTAAGGGACAGGTCCCGGGCCATATTTTGTGAACGGCTTACGAGTTTCCTAAGGGACAGGTCCCGGGCCATATTTTGTGAACGGCTTACGAGTTTCCTAAGGGACAGGTCCCGGGCCATATTTTGTGAACGGCTTACGAGTTTCCTAAGGGACAGGTCCCGGGCCATATTTTGTGAACGGCTTACGAGTTTCCTAAGGGACAGGTCCCGGGCCATATTTTGTGAACGGCTTACGAGTTTCCTAAGGGACAGGTCCCGGGCCATATTTTGTGAACGGCTTACGAGTTTCCTAAGGGACAGGTCCCGGGCCATATTTTGTGAACGGCTTACGAGTTTCCTAAGGGACAGGTCCCGGGCCATATTTTGTGAACGGCTTACGAGTTTCCTAAGGGACAGGTCCCGGGCCATATTTTGTGAACGGCTTACGAGTTTCCTAAGGGACAGGTCCCGGGCCATATTTTGTGAACGGGTTAAGAGTTTCCTAAGGGACAGGTCCCGGGCCATATTTTGTGAACGGGTTACGAGTTTCCTAAGGGACAGGTCCCGGGCCATATTTTGTGAACGGGTTACGAGTTTCCTAAGGGACAGGTCCCGGGCCATATTTTGTGAACGGGTTACGAGTTTCCTAAGGGACAGGTCCCGGGCCATATTTTGTGAACGGGTTACGAGTTTCCTAAGGGACAGGTCCCGGGCCATATTTTGTGAACGGGTTACGAGTTTCCTAAGGGACAGGTCCCGGGCCATATTTTGTGAACGGGTTACGAGTTTCCTAAGGGACAGGTCCCGGGCCATATTTTGTGAACGGGTTACGAGTTTCCTAAGGGACAGGTCCCGGGCCATATTTTGTGAACGGGTTACGAGTTTCCTAAGGGACAGGTCCCGGGCCATATTTTGTGAACGGGTTACGAGTTTCCTAAGGGACAGGTCCCGGGCCATATTTTGTGAACGGGTTACGAGTTTCCTAAGGGACAGGTCCCGGGCCATATTTTGTGAACGGGTTACGAGTTTCCTAAGGGACAGGTCCCGGGCCATATTTTGTGAACGGGTTACGAGTTTCCTAAGGGACAGGTCCCGGGCCATATTTTGTGAACGGGTTACGAGTTTCCTAAGGGACAGGTCCCGGGCCATATTTTGTGAACGGGTTACGAGTTTCCTAAGGGACAGGTCCCGGGCCATATTTTGTGAACGGGTTACGAGTTTCCTAAGGGACAGGTCCCGGGCCATATTTTGTGAACGGGTTACGAGTTTCCTAAGGGACAGGTCCCGGGCCATATTTTGTGAACGGGTTACGAGTTTCCTAAGGGACAGGTCCCGGGCCATATTTTGTGAACGGGTTACGAGTTTCCTAAGGGACAGGTCCCGGGCCATATTTTGTGAACGGGTTACGAGTTTCCTAAGGGACAGGTCCCGGGCCATATTTTGTGAACGGGTTACGAGTTTCCTAAGGGACAGGTCCCGGGCCATATTTTGTGAACGGGTTACGAGTTTCCTAAGGGACAGGTCCCGGGCCATATTTTGTGAACGGGTTACGAGTTTCCTAAGGGACAGGTCCCGGGCCATATTTTGTGAACGGGTTACGAGTTTCCTAAGGGACAGGTCCCGGGCCATATTTTGTGAACGGGTTACGAGTTTCCTAAGGGACAGGTCCCGGGCCATATTTTGTGAACGGGTTACGAGTTTCCTAAGGGACAGGTCCCGGGCCATATTTTGTGAACGGGTTACGAGTTTCCTAAGGGACAGGTCCCGGGCCATATTTTGTGAACGGGTTACGAGTTTCCTAAGGGACAGGTCCCGGGCCATATTTTGTGAACGGGTTACGAGTTTCCTAAGGGACAGGTCCCGGGCCATATTTTGTGAACGGGTTACGAGTTTCCTAAGGGACAGGTCCCGGGCCATATTTTGTGAACGGGTTGTGAGTTTCCTAAGGGACAGGTCCCGGGCCATATTTTGTGAACGGGTTGTGAGTTTCCTAAGGGACAGGTCCCGGGCCATATTTTGTGAACGGGTTATGAGTTTCCTAAGGGACAGGTCCCGGGCCATATTTTGTGAACGGGTTATGAGTTTCCTAAGGGACAGGTCCCGGGCCATATTTTGTGAACGGGTTATGAGTTTCCTAAGGGACAGGTCCCGGGCCATATTTTGTGAACGGGTTATGAGTTTCCTAAGGGACAGGTCCCGGGCCATATTTTGTGAACGGGTTACGAGTTCCCTAAGGGACAGGTCCCGGGCCATATTTTGTGAACGGCTTACGAGTTCCCTAAGGGACAGGTCCCGGGCCATATTTTGTGAACGGCTTACGAGTTCCCTAAGGGACAGGTCCCGGGCCATATTTTGTGATCGGGTTACGAGTTTCCTAAGGGACAGGTCCCGGGCCATATTTTGTGATCGGGTTACGAGTTTCCTAAGGGACAGGTCCCGGGCCATATTTTGTGATCGGGTTACGAGTTTCCTAAGGGACAGGTCCCGGGCCATATTTTGTGATCGGGTTACGAGTTTCCTAAGGGACAGGTCCCGGGCCATATTTTGTGATCGGGTTACGAGTTTCCTAAGGGACAGGTCCCGGGCCATATTTTGTGATCGGGTTACGAGTTTCCTAAGGGACAGGTCCCGGGCCATATTTTGTGATCGGGTTACGAGTTTCCTAAGGGACAGGTCCCGGGCCATATTTTGTGATCGGGTTACGAGTTTCCTAAGGGACAGGTCCCGGGCCATATTTTGTGAACGGGTAACGAGTTTCCTAAGGGACAGGTCCCGGGCCGTATTTTGTGAACGGGTTATGAGTTTCCTAAGGGACAGGTCCCGGGCCGTATTTTGTGAACGGGTTATGAGTTTCCTAAGGGACAGGTCCCGGGCCGTATTTTGTGAACGGGTTATGAGTTTCCTAAGGGACAGGTCCCGGGCCGTATTTTGTGAACGGGTTGTGAGTTTCCTAAGGGACAGGTCCCGGGCCGTATTTTGTGAACGGGTTGTGAGTTTCCTAAGGGACAGGTCCCGGGCCGTATTTTGTGAACGGGTTGTGAGTTTCCTAAGGGACAGGTCCCGGGCCGTATTTTGTGAACGGGTTGTGAGTTTCCTAAGGGACAGGTCCCGGGCCGTATTTTGTGAACGGGTTGTGAGTTTCCTAAGGGACAGGTCCCGGACAGTATTTTGTGAACGGGTTGTGAGTTTCCTAAGGGACAGGTCCCGGGCCGTATTTTGTGAACGGGTTATGAGTTTCCTAAGGGACAGGTCCCGGGCCGTATTTTGTGAACGGGTTATGAGTTTCCTAACGGACAGGTCCCGGGCCGTATTTTGTGAACGGGTTACGAGTTTCCTAAGGGACAGGTCCCGGGCCATATTTTGTGATCGGGTTACGAGTTTCCTAAGGGACAGGTCCCGGGCCATATTTTGTGATCGGGTTACGAGTTTCCTAAGGGACAGGTCCCGGGCCATATTTTGTGATCGGGTTACGAGTTTCCTAAGGGACAGGTCCCGGGCCATATTTTGTGATCGGGTTACGAGTTTCCTAAGGGACAGGTCCCGGGCCGTATTTTGTGAACGGGTTATGGGTTTCCTAAGGGACAGGTCCCGGGCCGTATTTTGTGAACGGGTTATGGGTTTCCTAAGGGACAGGTCCCGGGCCATATTTTGTGAACGGGTTATGAGTTTCCTAACGGACAGGTCCCGGGCCGTATTTTGTGAACGGGTTATGAGTTTCCTAACGGACAGGTACCGGGCCGTATTTTGTGAACGGGTTGTGAGTTTCCTAACGGACAGGTCCCGGGCCGTATTTTGTGAACGGGTTGTGAGTTTCCTAAGGGACAGGTCCCGGGCCGTATTTTGTGAACGGGTTGTGAGTTTCCTAAGGGACAGGTCCCGGACAGTATTTTGTGAACGGGTTGTGAGTTTCCTAAGGGACAGGTCCCGGACAGTATTTTGTGAACGGGTTGTGAGTTTCCTAAGGGACAGGTCCCGGGCCGTATTTTGTGAACGGGTTGTGAGTTTCCTAAGGGACAGGTCCCGGGCCGTATTTTGTGAACGGGTTGTGAGTTTCCTAAGGGACAGGTCCCGGGCCGTATTTTGTGAACGGGTTGTGAGTTTCCTAAGGGACAGGTCCCGGGCCGTATTTTGTGAACCGGTTGTGAGTTTCCTAAGGGACAGGTCCCGGGCCATATTTTGTGAACCGGTTGTGAGTTTCCTAAGGGACAGGTCCCGGGCCATATTTTGTGAACCGGTTGTGAGTTTCCTAACGGACAGGTCCCGGGCCATATTTTGTGAACCGGTTGTGAGTTTCCTAACGGACAGGTCCCGGGCCATATTTTGTGAACGGGTTGTGAGTTTCCTAACGGACAGGTACCGGGCCATATTTTGTGAACGGGTTACGAGTTTCCTAAGGGACAGGTCCCGGGCCATATTTTGTGAACGGGTTACGAGTTTCCTAAGGGACAGGTCCCGGGCCATATTTTGTGAACGGGTTACGAGTTTCCTAAGGGACAGGTCCCGGGCCATATTTTGTGAACGGGTTACGAGTTTCCTAAGGGACAGGTCCCGGGCCATATTTTGTGAACGGCTTACGAGTTTCCTAAGGGACAGGTCCCGGGCCATATTTTGTGAACGGCTTACGAGTTTCCTAAGGGACAGGTCCCGGGCCATATTTTGTGAACGGCTTACGAGTTTCCTAAGGGACAGGTCCCGGGCCATATTTTGTGAACGGGTTACGAGTTTCCTAAGGGACAGGTCCCGGGCCATATTTTGTGAACGGGTTACGAGTTTCCTAAGGGACAGGTCCCGGGCCATATTTTGTGAACGGGTTACGAGTTTCCTAAGGGACAGGTCCCGGGCCATATTTTGTGATCGGGTTACGAGTTTCCTAAGGGACAGGTCCCGGGCCATATTTTGTGATCGGGTTACGAGTTTCCTAAGGGACAGGTCCCGGGCCATATTTTGTGATCGGGTTACGAGTTTCCTAAGGGACAGGTCCCGGGCCATATTTTGTGAACGGGTTACGAGTTTCCTAAGGGACAGGTCCCGGGCCATATTTTGTGAACGGGTAATGAGTTTCCTAAGGGACAGGTCCCGGGCCGTATTTTGTGAACGGGTTATGAGTTTCCTAAGGGACAGGTCCCGGGCCGTATTTTGTGAACGGGTTATGAGTTTCCTAAGGGACAGGTCCCGGGCCGTATTTTGTGAACGGGTTGTGAGTTTCCTAAGGGACAGGTCCCGGGCCGTATTTTGTGAACGGGTTGTGAGTTTCCTAAGGGACAGGTCCCGGGCCGTATTTTGTGAACGGGTTGTGAGTTTCCTAAGGGACAGGTCCCGGGCCGTATTTTGTGAACCGGTTGTGAGTTTCCTAAGGGACAGGTCCCGGGCCGTATTTTGTGAACCGGTTGTGAGTTTCCTAAGGGACAGGTCCCGGGCCATATTTTGTGAACCGGTTGTGAGTTTCCTAACGGACAGGTCCCGGGCCATATTTTGTGAACCGGTTGTGAGTTTCCTAACGGACAGGTCCCGGGCCATATTTTGTGAACGGGTTGTGAGTTTCCTAACGGACAGGTCCCGGGCCATATTTTGTGAACGGGTTACGAGTTTCCTAAGGGACAGGTACCGGGCCATATTTTGTGAACGGGTTACGAGTTTCCTAAGGGACAGGTCCCGGGCCATATTTTGTGAACGGGTTACGAGTTTCCTAAGGGACAGGTCCCGGGCCATATTTTGTGAACGGGTTACGAGTTTCCTAAGGGACAGGTCCCGGGCCATATTTTGTGAACGGGTTACGAGTTTCCTAAGGGACAGGTCCCGGGCCATATTTTGTGAACGGCTTACGAGTTTCCTAAGGGACAGGTCCCGGGCCATATTTTGTGAACGGCTTACGAGTTTCCTAAGGGACAGGTCCCGGGCCATATTTTGTGAACGGCTTACGAGTTTCCTAAGGGACAGGTCCCGGGCCATATTTTGTGAACGGCTTACGAGTTTCCTAAGGGACAGGTCCCGGGCCATATTTTGTGAACGGGTTACGAGTTTCCTAAGGGACAGGTCCCGGGCCATATTTTGTGAACGGGTTACGAGTTTCCTAAGGGACAGGTCCCGGGCCATATTTTGTGATCGGGTTACGAGTTTCCTAAGGGACAGGTCCCGGGCCATATTTTGTGATCGGGTTACGAGTTTCCTAAGGGACAGGTCCCGGGCCATATTTTGTGATCGGGTTACGAGTTTCCTAAGGGACAGGTCCCGGGCCATATTTTGTGATCGGGTTACGAGTTTCCTAAGGGACAGGTCCCGGGCCATATTTTGTGATCGGGTTACGAGTTTCCTAAGGGACAGGTCCCGGGCCATATTTTGTGAACGGGTTACGAGTTTCCTAAGGGACAGGTCCCGGGCCGTATTTTGTGAACGGGTAATGAGTTTCCTAAGGGACAGGTCCCGGGCCGTATTTTGTGAACGGGTTATGAGTTTCCTAAGGGACAGGTCCCGGGCCGTATTTTGTGAACGGGTTGTGAGTTTCCTAAGGGACAGGTCCCGGGCCGTATTTTGTGAACGGGTTGTGAGTTTCCTAAGGGACAGGTCCCGGGCCGTATTTTGTGAACGGGTTGTGAGTTTCCTAAGGGACAGGTCCCGGGCCGTATTTTGTGAACGGGTTGTGAGTTTCCTAAGGGACAGGTCCCGGGCTGTATTTTGTGAACGGGTTGTGAGTTTCCTAAGGGACAGGTCCCGGGCCGTATTTTGTGAACGGGTTGTGAGTTTCCTAAGGGACAGGTCCCGGGCCGTATTTTGTGAACGGGTTGTGAGTTTCCTAAGGGACAGGTCCCGGGCCGTATTTTGTGAACGGGTTGTGAGTTTCCTAAGGGACAGGTCCCGGGCCGTATTTTGTGAACGGGTTGTGAGTTTCCTAAGGGACAGGTCCCGGGCCGTATTTTGTGAACGGGTTATGGGTTTCCTAAGGGACAGGTCCCGGGCCATATTTTGTGAACGGGTTATGGGTTTCCTAAGGGACAGGTCCCGGGCCATATTTTGTGAACGGGTTATGGGTTTCCTAAGGGACAGGTCCCGGGCCATATTTTGTGAACGGGTTATGGGTTTCCTAAGGGACAGGTCCCGGGCCGTATTTTGTGAACGGGTTATGAGTTTCCTAAGGGACAGGTCCCGGGCCGTATTTTGTGAACGGGTTATGAGTTTCCTAAGGGACAGGTCCCGGGCCGTATTTTGTGAACGGGTTGTTAGTTTCCTAAGGGACAGGTCCCGGGCCGTATTTTGTGAACGGGTTGTGAGTTTCCTAACGGACAGGTCCCGGACCGTATTTTGTGAACGGGTTGTGAGTTTCCTAAGGGACAGGTCCCGGACAGTATTTTGTGAACGGGTTGTGAGTTTCCTAAGGGACAGGTCCCGGACAGTATTTTGTGAACGGGTTGTGAGTTTCCTAAGGGACAGGTCCCGGACAGTATTTTGTGAACGGGTTGTGAGTTTCCTAATCGAAAGGTCCCGGGCCGTATTTTGTGAACGGGTTGTGAGTTTCCTAATCGAAAGGTCCCGGGCCGTATTTTGTGAACCGGTTGTGAGTTTCCTAAGGGACAGGTCCCGGGCCGTATTTTGTGAAACGGTTGTGAGTTTCCTAAGGGACAGGTCCCGGGCCATATTTTGTGAACCGGTTGTGAGTTTCCTAACGGACTGGTACCGGGCCATATTTTGTGAACGGGTTGTGAGTTTCCTAACGGACTGGTACCGGGCCATATTTTGTGAACGGGTTGTGAGTTTCCTAACGGACTGGTACCGGGCCATATTTTGTGAACGGGTTGTGAGTTTCCTAAGGGACAGGTCCCGGGCCATATTTTGTGAACGGGTTATGAGTTTCCTAAGGGACAGGTCCCGGGCCATATTTTGTGAACGGGTTACGAGTTTCCTAAGGGACAGGTCCCGGGCCATATTTTGTGAACGGGTTACGAGTTTCCTAAGGGACAGGTCCCGGGCCATATTTTGTGAACGGCTTACGAGTTTCCTAAGGGACAGGTCCCGGGCCATATTTTGTGAACGGCTTACGATTTTCCTAAGGGACAGGTCCCGGGCCATATTTTGTGAACGGCTTACGATTTTCCTAAGGGACAGGTCCCGGGCCATATTTTGTGAACGGCTTACGAGTTTCCTAAGGGACAGGTCCCGGGCCATATTTTGTGAACGGGTTACGAGTTTCCTAAGGGACAGGTCCCGGGCCATATTTTGTGAACGGGTTACGAGTTTCCTAAGGGACAGGTCCCGGGCCATATTTTGTGAACGGGTTACGAGTTTCCTAAGGGACAGGTCCCGGGCCATATTTTGTGAACGGGTTACGGGTTTCCTAAGGGACAGGTCCCGGGCCATATTTTGTGAACGGGTTACGGGTTTCCTAAGGGACAGGTCCCGGGCCATATTTTGTGAACGGGTTATGGGTTTCCTAAGGGACAGGTCCCGGGCCATATTTTGTGAACGGGTTATGGGTTTCCTAAGGGACAGGTCCCGGGCCATATTTTGTGAACGGGTTATGGGTTTCCTAAGGGACAGGTCCCGGGCCATATTTTGTGAACGGGTTATGGGTTTCCTAAGGGACAGGTCCCGGGCCATATTTTGTGAACGGGTTGTGAGTTTCCTAAGGGACAGGTCCCGGGCCATATTTTGTGAACGGGTTGTGAGTTTCCTAAGGGACAGGTCCCGGGCCATATTTTGTGAACGGGTTGTGAGTTTCCTAAGGGACAGGTCCCGGGCCATATTTTGTGAACGGGTTGTGAGTTTCCTAAGGGACAGGTCCCGGGCCATATTTTGTGAACGGGTTGTGAGTTTCCTAAGGGACAGGTCCCGGGCCATATTTTGTGAACGGGTTGTGAGTTTCCTAAGGGACAGGTCCCGGGCCATATTTTGTGAACGGGTTGTGAGTTTCCTAAGGGACAGGTCCCGGGCCATATTTTGTGAACGGCTTATGAGTTTCCTAAGGGACAGGTCCCGGGCCATATTTTGTGAACGGCTTATGAGTTTCCTAAGGGACAGGTCCCGGGCCATATTTTGTGAACGGCTTATGAGTTTCCTAAGGGACAGGTCCCGGGCCATATTTTGTCAACGGCTTATGAGTTTCCTAAGGGACAGGTCCCGGGCCATATTTTGTCAACGGCTTATGAGTTTCCTAAGGGACAGGTCCCGGGCCATATTTTGTCAACGGGTTGTGAGTTTCCTAAGGGACAGGTCCCGGGCCATATTTTGTCAACGGGTTGTGAGTTTCCTAAGGGACAGGTCCCGGGCCATATTTTGTCAACGGGTTGTGAGTTTCCTAAGGGACAGGTCCCGGGCCATATTTTGTCAACGGGTTGTGAGTTTCCTAAGGGACAGGTCCCGGGCCATATTTTGTCAACGGGTTGTGAGTTTCCTAAGGGACAGGTCCCGGGCCATATTTTGTGAACGGGTTGTGAGTTTCCTAAGGGACAGGTCCCGGGCCATATTTTGTGAACGGGTTATGAGTTTCCTAAGGGACAGGTCCCGGACAGTATTTTGTGAACGGGTTATGAGTTTCCTAAGGGACAGGTCCCGGACAGTATTTTGTGAACGGGTTGTGAGTTTCCTAAGGGACAGGTCCCGGACAGTATTTTGTGAACGGGTTGTGAGTTTCCTAAGGGACAGGTCCCGGACAGTATTTTGTGAACGGGTTATGGGTTTCCTAAGGGACAGGTCCCGGGCCATATTTTGTGAACGGGTTATGGGTTTCCTAAGGGACAGGTCCCGGGCCATATTTTGTGAACGGGTTATGGGTTTCCTAAGGGACAGGTCCCGGGCCATATTTTGTGAACGGGTTGTGAGTTTCCTAAGGGACAGGTCCCGGGCCATATTTTGTGAACGGGTTGTGAGTTTCCTAAGGGACAGGTCCCGGGCCATATTTTGTGAACGGGTTGTGAGTTTCCTAAGGGACAGGTCCCGGGCCATATTTTGTGAACGGGTTGTGAGTTTCCTAACGGACAGGTCCCGGGTCATATTTTGTGAACGGGTTGTGAGTTTCCTAACGGACAGGTCCCGGGTCATATTTTGTGAACGGGTTATGAGTTTCCTAACGGACAGTTCCCGGACAGTATTTTGTGAACGGGTTATGAGTTTCCTAACGGACAGTTCCCGGACAGTATTTTGTGAACGGGTTATGAGTTTCCTAAGGGACAGGTCCCGGGCCATATTTTGTGAACGGGTTATGAGTTTCCTAAGGGACAGGTCCCGGACAGTATTTTGTGAACGGGTTATGAGTTTCCTAAGGGACAGGTCCCGGACAGTATTTTGTGAACGGGTTATGAGTTTCCTAAGGGACAGGTCCCGGACAGTATTTTGTGAACGGGTTATGAGTTTCCTAAGGGACAGGTTCCGGACAGTATTTTGTGAACGGGTTATGGGTTTCCTAAGGGACAGGTCCCGGGCCATATTTTGTGAACGGGTTGTGAGTTTCCTAATCGAAATTGTTCCAGCCCATATTTTGTGAACGGGTTGTGAGTTTCCTAAGGGACAGGTCCCGGACAGTATTTTGTGAACGGGTTGTGAGTTTCCTAATCGAAAGGTTCCAGCCCATATTTTGTGAACGGGTTGTGAGTTTCCTAAGGGACAGGTCCCGGGACATATTTTGTGAACGGGTTATGGGTTTCCTAAGGGACAGGTCCAGGGGCCATATTTTGTGAACGGGTTGTGAGTTTCCTAAGGGACAGGTCCAGGGGCCATATTTTGTGAACCGGTTGTGAGTTTCCTAAGGGACAGGTCCAGGGGCCATATTTTGTGAACGGGTTATGAGTTTCCTAAGGGACAGGTCCTGGACCATATTTTGTGAACGGGTTATGAGTTTCCTAAGGGACAGGTCCCGGGCCATATTTTGTGAACGGGTTATGAGTTTCCTATGGGACAGGTCCCGGGCCATATTTTGTGAACGGGTTATGAGTTTCCTAAGGGACAGGTCCCGGGCCATATTTTGTGAACGGGTTATGAGTTTCCTAAGGGACAGGTCCCGGGCCATATTTTGTGAACGGGTTATGAGTTTCCTAAGGGACTGGTCCCGGGCCATATTTTGTGAACGGGTTATGAGTTTCCTAAGGGACAGGTCCCGGGCCATATTTTGTGAACGGGTTATGAGTTTCCTAAGGGACAGGTCCCGGGCCATATTTTGTGAACGGGTTATGAGTTTCCTAAGGGACAGGTCCCGGGCCATATTTTGTGAACGGGTGATGAGTTTCCTAAGGGACAGGTCCCGGGCCATATTTTGTGAACGGGTGATGAGTTTCCTAAGGGACAGGTCCCGGGCCATATTTTGTGAACGGGTGATGAGTTTCCTAAGGGACAGGTCCCGGGCCGTATTTTGTGAACGGGTGATGAGTTTCCTAAGGGACAGGTCCCGGGCCGTATTTTGTGAACGGGTGATGAGTTTCCTAAGGGACAGGTCCCGGACAGTATTTTGTGAACGGGTGATGAGTTTCCTAAGGGACAGGTCCCGGACAGTATTTTGTGAACGGGTTATGAGTTTCCTAAGGGACAGGTCCCGGACAGTATTTTGTGAACGGGTTATGAGTTTCCTAAGGGACAGGTCCCGGACAGTATTTTGTGAACGGGTTATGGGTTTCCTAAGGGACAGGTCCCGGGCCATATTTTGTGAACGGGTTATGAGTTTCCTAACGGACAGGTCCCGGGCCATATTTTGTGAACGGGTTATGAGTTTCCTAACGGACAGGTCCCGGGCCATATTTTGTGAACGGGTTACGAGTTTCCTAAGGGACAGGTCCCGGGCCATATTTTGTGAACGGCTTACGAGTTTCCTAAGGGACAGGTCCCGGGCCATATTTTGTGAACGGCTTACGATTTTCCTAAGGGACAGGTCCCGGGCCATATTTTGTGAACGGCTTACGATTTTCCTAAGGGACAGGTCCCGGGCCATATTTTGTGAACGGCTTACGATTTTCCTAAGGGACAGGTCCCGGGCCATATTTTGTGAACGGGTTACGAGTTTCCTAAGGGACAGGTCCCGGGCCATATTTTGTGAACTGGTTACGAGTTTCCTAAGGGACAGGTCCCGGGCCATATTTTGTGAACGGGTTACGAGTTTCCTAAGGGACAGGTCCCGGGCCATATTTTGTGAACGGGTTACGAGTTTCCTAAGGGACAGGTCCCGGGCCATATTTTGTGAACGGGTTACGAGTTTCCTAAGGGACAGGTCCCGGGCCATATTTTGTGAACGGGTTACGAGTTTCCTAAGGGACAGGTCCCGGGCCATATTTTGTGAACGGGTTACGAGTTTCCTAAGGGACAGGTCCCGGGCCATATTTTGTGAACGGGTTACGAGTTTCCTAAGGGACAGGTCCCGGGCCATATTTTGTGAACGGGTTACGAGTTTCCTAAGGGACAGGTCCCGGGCCATATTTTGTGAACGGGTTACGAGTTTCCTAAGGGACAGGTCCCGGGCCATATTTTGTGAACGGGTTACGAGTTTCCTAAGGGACAGGTCCCGGGCCATATTTTGTGAACGGGTTACGAGTTTCCTAAGGGACAGGTCCCGGGCCATATTTTGTGAACGGGTTACGAGTTTCCTAAGGGACAGGTCCCGGGCCATATTTTGTGAACGGGTTACGAGTTTCCTAAGGGACAGGTCCCGGGCCATATTTTGTGAACGGGTTACGAGTTTCCTAAGGGACAGGTCCCGGGCCATATTTTGTGAACGGGTTACGAGTTTCCTAACGGACAGGTCCCGGGCCATATTTTGTGAACGGGTTGTGAGTTTCCTAACGGACAGGTCCCGGGCCATATTTTGTGAACGGGTTGTGAGTTTCCTAACGGACAGGTCCCGGGCCATATTTTGTGAACGGGTTGTGAGTTTCCTAACGGACAGGTCCCGGGCCATATTTTGTGAACGGGTTGTGAGTTTCCTAACGGACAGGTCCCGGGCCATATTTTGTGAACGGGTTATGAGTTTCCTAATCGAAAGGTCCCGGGCCATATTTTGTGAACGGGTTATGAGTTTCCTAATCGAAAGGTCCCGGGCCATATTTTGTGAACGGGTTATGAGTTTCCTAAGGGACAGGTCCCGGGCCATATTTTGTGAACGGGTTATGAGTTTCCTAAGGGACAGGTCCCGGGCCATATTTTGTGAACGGGTTGTGAGTTTCCTAAGGGACAGGTCCCGGGCCATATTTTGTGAACGGGTTGTGAGTTTCCTAAGGGACAGGTCCCGGGCCATATTTTGTGAACGGGTTATGGGTTTCCTAAGGGACAGGTCCCGGGCCATATTTTGTGAACGGGTTATGGGTTTCCTAAGGGACAGGTCCCGGACCATATTTTGTGAACGGGTTGTGAGTTTCCTAAGGGACAGGTCCCGGGCCATATTTTGTGAACGGGTTGTGAGTTTCCTAAGGGACAGGTCCCGGGCCATATTTTGTGAACGGGTTGTGAGTTTCCTAAGGGACAGGTCCCGGGCCATATTTTGTGAACGGGTTGTGAGTTTCCTAAGGGACAGGTCCCGGGCCATATTTTGTGAACGGGTTGTGAGTTTCCTAAGGGACAGGTCCCGGGCCATATTTTGTGAACGGGTTGTGAGTTTCCTAAGGGACAGGTCCCGGGCCATATTTTGTGAACGGGTTGTGAGTTTCCTAAGGGACAGGTCCCGGGCCATATTTTGTGAACGGGTTGTGAGTTTCCTAAGGGACAGGTCCCGGGCCATATTTTGTGAACGGGTTGTGAGTTTCCTAAGGGACAGGTCCCGGGCCATATTTTGTGAACGGGTTATGAGTTTCCTAAGGGACAGGTCCCGGGCCATATTTTGTGAACTGGTTATGAGTTTCCTAACGGACAGGTCCCGGGCCATATTTTGTGAACGTGTTACGAGTTTCCTAAGGGACAGGTCCCGGGCCATATTTTGTGAACGGGTTACGAGTTTCCTAAGGGACAGGTCCCGGGCCATATTTTGTGAACGGGTTACGAGTTTCCTAAGGGACAGGTCCCGGGCCATATTTTGTGAACGGGTTACGAGTTTCCTAAGGGACAGGTCCCGGGCCATATTTTGTGAACGGGTTACGAGTTTCCTAAGGGACAGGTCCCGGGCCATATTTTGTGAACGGGTTACGAGTTTCCTAAGGGACAGGTCCCGGGCCATATTTTGTGAACGGGTTACGAGTTTCCTAAGGGACAGGTCCCGGGCCATATTTTGTGAACGGGTTACGAGTTTCCTAAGGGACAGGTCCCGGGCCATATTTTGTGAACGGGTTATGAGTTTCCTAAGGGACAGGTCCCGGGCCATATTTTGTGAACGGGTTACGAGTTACGAGACTCCGGGCGGTTCACAACAATGGGTAAAAACATATAAAAACAAATAAAACAGATAAAACCAGCAATAAGAACCCACCCCTAAAAAGAGAGGGGTGCAGGAACTGAAGAAACCGTGGGGCAGGCATCATCCCCTATATTAACCACCCAACGGAAGCCACCCCTCCACCTGCACCCCAAACTTGGCCCGCCAGCCAGGTTTTTAGTTCTTTTCTAAAGGGCTACAACTCCGTCTGGAGACGCAGTTCCACAGGCAGGAGGTTCCAAAGGGCCGGTGCGGACACAGAGAAGGCTCTCCTCCTTGTGCCAGAGAGGCGAGCCCCCCTGGCCGATGGCACAATTAGAGAGCCCCTCCGGTCCGCTCTGGTTGGACGGACAGACGTCCTTAGGGCGATGCGGTCTCTAAGGTAACCTGGCCCACTACCATATAGGGCTTTAAAGGTCAAAACCAGCACCTTGAATTGCACCCGGAGACAAACTGGTAACCAGTGCAGCTCCCGCAGCAGTGGTGAGGCATGGGCATAACGTCCACACCCCATCACCACCCGGGCCGCCGCATTCTGGACCAGCTGCAGCCTCCGAATGGTCATCAAGGGCAGACCCATGTAGAGCGCATTACAGTAGTCTAGTCTGGAGGTAACCAGAGCATGAGTGACCATGAGCAAAGAGTCCCGGTCCAGGAGCGGGCGCAACTGGCGAATCACCCGAAGTTGGGCAAAGGCCCTCCTGGCCACAGCCGCCACCTGTTCTTCTAGCAGCAGCCGCGAATCCAGGAGGACCCCCAAGTTGCGCACCGGGTCGGTCTGGGGCAGAATAGCCCCATCCAAAACCAAAGATGGTAGCTCCCGGGATAAGGCGGGACCCCCTATCCATAGCCACTCAGTCTTGCTAGGATTCAGCTGTAGCCCATTTGCCCCCATCCAGACCCCAACAGCCTCCAGACAGCTGGAAAGGACTTTGACTGCATCACTGGGGTCCCCACGGGCCGAGATGTACAACTGTGTATCATCCGCGTACTGATGGTACCGCACCCCGTGGGAACGGATGATCTCACCCAGCGGCTTCATGTAGATGTTAAAAAGGAGAGGAGAGAGTACCGAGCCCTGAGGCACCCCATATTTTAGGGACCTAGGACTGGACTTCTCGCTCTCCAACCACACCGACTGGGTACGGCCCCTCAGAAATGAGGAAAACCAGGACCACACAGTGCCCTGGATTCCCAATCCTTGGAGCCGTTCCAGAAGGATACCGTGGTCGACGGTATCGAAGGCCGCTGAGAGGTCAAGAAGAGCAAGGACGGACGGATGACCGCCATCCCGCTCTCGCCAGAGATCATCCATCAGCGCGACCAATGCAGTCTCAGTACCATATCCAGGTCTGAATCCTGACTGGAAGGGGTCCAGATATTCCGCTTCATCCAGTACCCCCTGCAACTGACGCGCCACTGCCTTTTCCAATACTTTCCCCAAAAAGGGGAGGTTGGAAACAGGTCTGTAGTTGGTTATGACTGCTGGATCGAGGGATGGCTTCTTCAGGAGGGGGCGCACCAAAGCATGTTTCAATGGTGCAGGAAATATCCCTTCCCGAAAAGACGCATTAATTATAGCCCCGACCCAGCCACCTGTCACCATCTTTGAGGCTTTTACCAGCCAGGCGGGACAGGGATCCAATGGACAATTACTGGCGCGGACCGCCGCAAGGAGCCTGTCCACTTCATCTGGGGCAACAGGATCAAACTGATCCCAGATAACACAGCACGACTGTGCACTGGCTCCCCCCTGACCCTCCCCATCCACGCCAAGATTAAACCCTGAGCGAATCCGATCGATTTTCTCCACCAGATGGTCAGCAAAGTCCTCAGCCGATCCCTGCCAACCAGGCACAGCCCCCCCCCTACCAAGGAGGGACCTGGTCACCCGAAACAGGGTGGCTGGGCGATTATCAGCGGAGGCAATAAGGGAGGTGAAGTATTGCCTCCTCACCACCCCCATCGCCACTAGGTAGGCCCTAATAGCGGCTCTAGCTAGTGTCCAATCGGAATCGTTCCTGGTCTTCACCCAGCGGCGCTCAAGGCGTCTTTGCCCGTTTGAGCTCCCGTAGTTCTTCTGTGAACCACGGGGATGACCTAGCTCCACGGGCTTTGAGAGGCCGTAGTGGAGCGATTACATCCAAGGCAGCTATCGTTGACCCACACCATAGGTCAACAAGTGCCTCGGGCGAATCGTGTTGCCGATCCAGGGGAAAAGCCGCCAGTTCCCTCTGGAATCCATCCGGATCCATCAGTTGCCGGGGGCGGGCCACTTTAATAGACCCTGCCTCCCTACGATGATGTGTTGCCCCCAGGAAGTCTAGAGCCACCAGATAGTGATCTGACCATGGCACAGGTGTTATGTCTAGCTTCTGTAAATTCAGATCACTCTGCCACCGCCCCGACAAAAAGACTAAATCTGGTGTGTGGCCACTGCCCCTGGTAGGACCCCGAATTACCTGAGCCAGGTCCATAGTTGCCATGGAAGCCATGAACTCCTGAGCCACCCCGGAACCGGACCCCAGCGAAGGCAAATTGAAGTCCCCCAGAACCATCAGCCTAGGGAACTCCAACGCCAATGCTGAGACAGCCTCGAGGAGCCCAGGCAGGGAGTCCCTTACCCTGCAAGGGGGCAAGTACAGGAGTAGGACCCCCAACTGACCCTTTGGGCCCAGCCGCAGGAGCAGGGACTCACAACCCAGGAATTGTGGAGCAGTGGCCCTGGTAACTCCTAGTGACTCCCTGGCTATAATGGCAACACCACCGCCCTTGCCCTCATCCCTAGGCTGGTGCCAAACACCGAACCCGGCTGGACACATCTCTGATAGAGGCACCCCATCCTCTGGTCTCAGCCAGGTCTCAGTGATGCATGCCAGGTCGGCCCTCTCTCCCAGAATAGAATCTTGTATTAGGGGCGCCTTACTACAGACCGACCTGGCATTCATCAGCAGCAGCCTAAGGGTGGGGTCACCCTGGATCAGCTGCTCAGGACCTAGAGGTGAAACCGGGGGGCCAGAACGTGGGACAGATACTAAGCATCGGTCCCGCCTTCCCCGAGTGCGGCCCGCCCCACGGTTCCCGCTATAACGCCCCATGCCCGTCACAACCTCTAAATGGGCCCCTGGAACCTCCACCATTAACCCAGACGGACAGGTCCCGGGCCATATTTTGTGAACGGGTTATGAGTTTCCTAAGGGACAGGTCCCGGACAGTATTTTGTGAACGGGTTATGAGTTTCCTAATCGAAAGGTCCCAGGCCATATTTTGTGAACGGGTTATGAGTTTCCTAAGGGACAGGTCCCGGGCCATATTCTGTGATCGGGTTAAGAGTTTCCTAAGGGACAGGTCCCGGGCCATATTTTGTGAACGGGTTATGAGTTTCCTAAGGGACAGGTCCCGGGCCATATTTTGTGGACGGGTTATGAGTTTCCTAAGGGACAGGTCCCGGGCCATATTTTGTGAACGGGTTATGAGTTTCCTAAGGGACAGGTCCCGGGCCATATTTTGTGAACGGGTTATGAGTTTCCTAAGGGACAGGTCCCGGGCCATATTTTGTGAACGGGTTACGAGTTTCCTAAGGGACAGGTCCCGGACCATATTTTGTGAACGGGTTATGAGTTACATAAGGGACAGGTCCTGGACCATATTTTGTGAACGGGTAATGAGTTTCCTAAGGGACAGGTCCCGGGCCATATTTTGTGAACGGATTATGAGTTTCCTAAGGGACAGGTCCCGGGCCATATTTTGTGAACGGGTTATGAGTTTCCTAAGGGACAGGTCCCGGGCCATATTTTGTGAACGGGTTATGAGTTTCCTAAGGGACAGGTCCCGGGCCATATTTTGTGAACGGGTTATGAGTTTCCTAAGGGACAGGTCCCGGGCCATATTTTGTGAACGGGTTATGAGTTTCCTAAGGGACAGGTCCCGGGCCATATTTTGTGAATGGGTTATGAGTTTCCTAACGGACAGGTCCCGGGCCATATTTTGTGAACAGGTTATGAGTTTCCTAACGGACAGGTACCGGACCATATTTTGTGAACGGGTTATGAGTTTCCTAACGGACAGGTACCGGACCATATTTTGTGAATGGGTTGTGAGTTTCCTAACGGACAGGTCGCGGGTCATATTTTGTGAATGGGTTATGAGTTTCCTAAGGGACAGGTCCCGGACAGTATTTTGTGAATGGGTTATGAGTTTCCTAATCGAAAGGTCCCGGGCCATATTTTGTGAACGGGTTATGAGTTTCCTAAGGGACAGTTCCCGGGCCATATTTTGTGAACGGGTTATGAGTTTCCTAAGGGACAGGTCCCGGGCCATATTTTGTGAACGGGTTATGAGTTTCCTAAGGGACAGGTCCCGGGCCATATTTTGTGAACGGGTTATGAGTTTTCTAAGGGACAGGTCCCGGACAGTATTTTGTGAACGGGTTATGAGTTTTCTAATCGAAAGGTCCCAGGCCATATTTTGTGAACGGGTTGTGAGTTTCCTAAGGGACAGGTCCCGGGCCATATTTTGTGAACGGGTTATGGGTTTCCTAAGGGACAGGTCCCGGGCCATATTTTGTGAACGGGTTATGGGTTTCCTAAGGTACAGGTCCCGGGCCATATTTTGTGAATGGGTTGTGAGTTTCCTAAGGGACAGGTCCCGGGCCATATTTTGTGAATGGGTTGTGAGTTTCCTAACGGACAAGTCCCGGGCCATATTTTGTGAACCGGTTGTGAGTTTCCTAACGGACTGGTACCGGACCATATTTTGTGAATGGGTTATGAGTTTCCTAAGGGACAGGTCCCGGACCATATTTTGTGAACGGGTTATGAGTTTCCTAAGGGACAGGTCCTGGGCCATATTTTGTGAACGGGTTATGAGTTTCCTAAGGGACAGTTCCCGGGCCATATTTTGTGAACGGCTTACGATTTTCCTAAGGGACAGGTCCCGGGCCATATTTTGTGATCGGGTTAAGAGTTTCCTAAGGGACAGGTCCCGGGCCATATTTTGTGAACGGGTTATGAGTTTCCTAAGGGACAGGTCCCGGGCCATATTTTGTGAACGGGTTATGAGTTTCCTAAGGGACAGGTCCCGGGCCATATTTTGTGAACGGGTTATGAGTTTCCTAAGGGACTGGTCCCGGGCCATATTTTGTGAACGGGTTATGAGTTTCCTAAGGGATAGGTCCCGGGCCATATTTTGTGAACGGGTTATGAGTTTCCTAAGGGACAGGTCCTGGGCCATATTTTGTGAACGGGTTATGAGTTCCCTAAGGCACAGGTCCCGGGCCATATTTTGTGAACGGGTTATGAGTTTCCTAAGGGACAGGTCCCGGGCCATATTTTGTGAACGGGTTATGAGTTTCCTAAGGGACAGGTCCCTGGCCATATTTTGTGAACGGGTTATGAGTTTCCTAAGGGACAGGTCCCGTACCATATTTTGTGAACGGGTTATGAGTTTCCTAAGGGACAGGTCCTGGACCATATTTTGTGAATGGCTTATGAGTTTCCTAAGGGACAGGTCCCGGGCCATATTTTGTGAACGGGATATGAGTTTCCTAAGGGACAGGTCCCGGGCCATATTTTTTGAACGGGTTATGAGTTTCCTAAGGGACAGGTCCCGGGCCATATTTTGTGAACGGGTTATGAGTTTCCTAAGGGACAGGTCCCGGGCCATATTTTGTGAACGGGTTATGAGTTTCCTAAGGGACAGGTCCCGGGCCATATTTTGTGAACGGGTTATGAGTTTCCTAAGGGACAGGTCCCTGGCTATATTTTGTGAACGGGTTGTGAGTTTCCTAAGGGACAGGTCCCGGGCGATATTATGTGAATGGGTTATGAGTTTCCTAAGGGACAGATCCCGGACCATATTTTGTGAATGGGTTGTGAGTTTCCTAACAGACAGGTACCGGACCATATTTTGTGAATGGGTTGTGAGTTTCCTAATGGATAGGTCCCGGGCCATATTTTGTGAATGGGTTATGAGTTTCCTAAGGGACAGGTCCCGGGCCATATTTTGTGAACGGGTTATGAGTTTCCTAAGGGACAGGTCCCGGACCATATTTTGTGAATGGGTTATGAGTTTCCTAATGGACAGGTCCCGGGCCATATTTTGTGAACGGGTTATGAGTTTCCTAAGGGACAGGTCCCGGGCCATATTTTGTGAACGGGTTATGAGTTTCCTAAGGGATAGGTCCCGGGCCATATTTTGTGAACAGGTTATGAGTTTCCTAACGGACAGGTACTGGGCCATATTTTGTGAATGGTTTGTGAGTTTCCTAACGGACAGGTACCGGGCCATATTTTGTGAATGGGTTGTGAGTTTCCTAATGGACAGGTCCTGGGCCATATTTTGTGAATGGGTTGTGAGTTTCCTAATGGACAGGTACTGGGCCATATTTTGTGAATGGTTTGTGAGTTTCCTAACGGACAGGTACCGGGCCATATTTTGTGAATGGTTTGTGAGTTTCCTAACGGACAGGTACCGGGCCATATTTTGTGAATGGTTTGTGAGTTTCCTAACGGACAGGTACCGGGCCATATTTTGTGAATGGGTTGTGAGTTTCCTAATGGACAGGTCCCGGGCCATATTTTGTGAACGGGTTATGAGTTTCCTAAGGGACAGGTCCCGGGCCATATTTTGTGAACGGGTTATGAGTTTCCTAAGGGACAGGTCCCGGGCCATATTTTGTGAATGGGTTATGAGTTTCCTAAGGGACAGGTCCCGGACCATATTTTGTGAACGGGTTATGAGTTTCCTAAGGGACAGGTCCCGGACCATATTTTGTGAATGGGTTATGAGTTTCCTAAGGGACAGGTCCCGGGCCATATTTTGTGAACGGGTTATGAGTTTCCTAAGGGACAGGTCCCTGGCTATATTTTGTGAACGGGTTGTGAGTTTCCTAAGGGACAGGTCCCGGGCGATATTATGTGAATGGGTTATGAGTTTCCTAAGGGACAGATCCCGGACCATATTTTGTGAATGGGTTGTGAGTTTCCTAACGGACAGGTACCGGACCATATTTTGTGAATGGGTTGTGAGTTTCCTAATGGATAGGTCCCGGGCCATATTTTGTGAATGGGTTATGAGTTTCCTAAGGGACAGGTCCCGGGCCATATTTTGTGAACGGGTTATGAGTTTCCTAAGGGACAGGTCCCGGACCATATTTTGTGAATGGGTTATGAGTTTCCTAATGGACAGGTCCCGGGCCATATTTTGTGAACGGGTTATGAGTTTCCTAAGGGACAGGTCCCGGGCCATATTTTGTGAACGGGTTATGAGTTTCCTAAGGGATAGGTCCCGGGCCATATTTTGTGAACGGGTTATGAGTTTCCTAACGGACAGGTACTGGGCCATATTTTGTGAACGGGTTATGAGTTTCCTAAGGGACAGGTCCCGGGCCATATTTTGTGAATGGTTTGTGAGTTTCCTAAGGGACAGGTCCCGGGCCATATTTTGTGAATGGTTTGTGAGTTTCCTAATGGACAGGTACCGGACCATATTTTGTGAATGGGTTATGAGTTTCCTAAAGGACAGGTCCCGGACCATATTTTGTGAATGGATTATGAGTTTCCTAAATGACAGGTCCCGGGCCATATTTTGTGAATGGGTTATGAGTTTCCTAACGGACAGGTACCGGACCATATTTTGTGAATGGGTTATGAGTTTCCTAATGGACAGGTCCCGGACCATATTTTGTGAATGGGTTGTGAGTTTCCTAATGGACAGGTACCGGACCATATTTTGTGAATAGGTTGTGAGTTTCCTAATGGACAGGTACCGGACCATATTTTGTGAATGGGTTATGAGTTTCCTAATGGACAGGTCCCGGACCATATTTTGTGAATGGGTTATGAGTTTCCTAATGGACAGGTCCCGGACCATATTTTGTGAACGGGTTGTGAGTTTCCTAACGGACCGGTCCCGGACCTTATTTTGTGAATGGGTTGTGAGTTTCCTAACGGACAGGTCCCGGGCCATATTTTGTGAATGGGTTGTGAGTTTCCTAACGGACAGGTCCTGGGCCATATTTTGTGAACGGGTTATGAGTTTCCTAAGGGACAGGTCCCGGGCCATATTTTGTGAACGGGTTATGAGTTTCCTAAGGGACAGGTACCGGACCATATTTTGTGACTGGGTTATGAGTTTCCTAACGGACAGGTCCCGGGCCATATTTTGTGAACGGGTTATGAGTTTCCTAACGGACAGGTCCCGGACCATATTTTGTGAATGGGTTATGAGTTTCCTAATGGACAGGTCCCGGGCCATATTTTGTGAACGGGTTATGAGTTTCCTAACGGACAGGTCCCGGGCCATATTTTGTGAATGGTTTATGAGTTTCCTAACGGACAGGAAGCAGCAGGTGAAGCTGAGTACAACTAGATCGGAAATTAGGAGCTCTCAGGGCTGTGTGCTCTCTCCACGTCTCTTCTCCCTGTACACCAACGACTGCGTCCCAAAAGACTCTTTGGTTAAAATAGTTAAGTTTGCAGATGACAGCACAGTGATTGGACTCATTCGGGACAACGGTGGGTCCATATACAGAAAAGAGCTTGAACCAACTAGTCCTGTGGTGTAGCCGGAATAATCTGGAACTGAATGCAGGCAAAACCGTAGAAATAACAGTGGACTTTAGGAGACTTTGATCTCTACATCCTCCGCTTAGAATATTAAATAATCCAGTATTAATAGTGGAGTCCTTCAAGTTTCTAGGCACTGTCATATCTCGAGACTTAAAATGGTCATCTAACATTAGGAACATCACTAAGAAAGCGCAACAGAGACTGTTTTTTCTGCGTCAACTCAGGCAGCTTAAATTGCTGATTCAATTTGACAGAGGGGTTATAGAGTCTATCATCTGCACCTCTGTAATTGTCTGGTTTGGTTCTGCATCTAAACAAGACATAAACAGACTCCGACGAGTCATCAGAACTGCCGAAAAAAATCATTGCTGTTAATCTACCTTCTATTGCTCAAGTAGCTAAGACGCTGATTGGGAAGCAGAAGGTCAGCAGTTCGATTCCCGAGTACTGCAGGACGGATGAGCTCCTGTCTTTGTCCCAGCTCCTGCCAACCTAGCAGTTCGAAAGCAAGACATTGCAAGTAGATAAATAGGGAGCACTTCGGTGGGAAGGTAACAGTGCTCTGTGCGCTCCGGTGTCTAGTCATGCCTGCCACATGACCACAGAAACGTCTGCAGAAGCAGTCAGCGTCTTAGCCACCTGAGCCACTGTAGCCCCTGTGTATATACAGACTTCAAATTACCCAGGTCAAAAATCAATCAGGATGAGTCTTATTAAGAAAAAAAATTAAGGATTTGGGGAAGAAGCACGTGAATAGATTATCAGAGAGAACGTTATTCATATATGACAGTGATGGCCAACCTTGGCTGTCCAGGTGTCCTTAAACTTCAATTTCCAGAAGCCCAAGTCAGCAGGCCGGCTGATCAGGACTTCTGGGAATTATAGTCCAAGAACAACTGGAGTGTCAAGGTTAGCCATCACTGATATATGACATGTATAACCATGAAGAGGGACTGCGGTGGCTCAGTGGTTAAGATGCTGAACTTGACAGGTGGAAGGTTGCATGTCAGCAGTTTGAGACCCGAGTACTGCATGATGGAGTGAGCTCCTGCCTCTGTCCCAGCTCCTGCCAACCTTGCAGTTCGAAAGCGAGAAATTGCAAGTAGATAAATAAGTACCACTTCGGTGGGAGGGTATCAGTGTTTTGTGCACTCTAGTGTTTAGCCATGCCTGCACATGTCCTTGGAAACATCTGCAGAAGCAAACAGCGCTGGCTCTTCAGCTTTGAAACAGAGATGAGCACTGAACCCAAGAGTCGGATACGACTGGCTTTTGAGCAAGGGTGACCTAACCACAGTGCAGCACAGTGTTTAGAGCACTGAACCAGTTCTGGTGAGTCTTAGATCAACCCTGCTCAGCCACAAAAATCAATTTAAGCCTATCGTTTTGATCGTCGTTCCCTAGTCTACCTCACAGGGGTGTTAGCAATGTGAGGAGATTCCTTCCGGAGGGTCTGGAGGGGAAGAAAAATAAAGAGAAACCCAATTTTCACCTGACTTACTACTCAAGGTTGCCTGGAGGTGGACAGGTTTTCTGGGTGGTCGGGAAAGTGATATAGCAGAAGAAGCAACCAAGCCAGGGCCAACCCAAGATATTCGACCGTCCGAGGTGGGGAAGTAAATGTCACCATCGACTCACCCACGTTGAGGCGTACAAGACCCAGAGCCGACCAAGTTATATTGCCACCTGACCAGTCACTATGGCCTGTGGGATGGATGCGGCCCCTGACACCAATTCATCTGGCCCATGAAGCCTTCGTCGCTCCCGGAAGTGGAAGTAAAACACGCCCGCATGGGCGCGTTTTACTTCCGCTTCTGGGAGTGACAAGGGCTTTGCGGGCCAGATGAATTAGTGTCAGGGACCGCATCCGGCCCACGGGCCATAGTTTGGGCACCCCTGGGCTGATTAGTGCTTTGGGGGATTAATTTAAGCTTCTGGGAATTGAAGTCCAAAAACCAAAGGTTGGGAAACACTGGAATAAAAGTTGTTCAGAGTCATGCGCACAGACGACAAGACGGCCAGTGATGATGTTTAGTGTTTGTTTTTTTAATCAGATGCAAGCACTCTCTCTCTCTCTCTTCCTCTCTCTCTCAGCATCACTATGACTCCATCAGCCTCATACACTCAGCATCAGTGGCTGCCGCTCCTCTGGTAGCTCTTCGCCTGGTGAGATCTCATAGACGACGCATAGGGAGGAGTACAAGCAGCCGAGGAAAGACACTATGCTGGCAAAGTACATCACCCCATTGGCACTGCCAACCGCCGCTGTTAAAGGCCCCATCACTATCGAGACGAGAATCTGGGCTAGGAAGTACTGGCAGCTGAGGAGGGAAATGTCCATCCCCATTCCCCTCTTGGTGCCATCTTCGCTGGATCCTGCAAACTGTTAAAAATATATATATATATATATATACACATATATCAGTATCTTATTTCAAGAGGAAAGGAGGGAAATTCTGTTTTCAACATTTTCTTGACAGCAGAACTGCCACCTAAGGATGCGACTACTGTATATGCTTTAAAAGTCATTTGTGTCCAAGTTGACCCATGGTAAATCGCTTTAAAGAGTGAAGGTCATGTGACCACAACCTAGTCGGTCGTATCCGGCTCTAGGGTTCGGTGCTCATCTCCGTTTACAGCCAAAGAGCCAGTGCTGTCTTTGTCTGCAGACATTTCTGTGGACATGTGGCAGGCATGACTAGACACTGGCGGTGCACGGAGCACTGTATCCTTTCCAGCCAAAGTGGTACCTAGTTATCTACTTGGAATTTCTTGCCTTCGAATTGCTACGTTGGCAGGAGCTGGGATATTGATGGGAGCTAACTCCATTGTGCAGCACTCGGGTCTCGAACTGCTGGTCTGCTGGCCTTCCAGTCATCAAGTTCAGCATCTTAACCACTAAGCCACTGCAGTCCCCTAGACCACAAACTAGACATGCATTATTTGGCTGAAATACAAGTTATTTTAAACTATTCATTGGGAGGAGTTATATATTTGGCACTGAATCATGAATCGGTACAAGTCAATTAATAATAATAATAATAATAATAATAATAATAATAATAATAATAATAATAATAATAATAATAATAATAATAATAATAATAATAATAATAATTTTTGATGTGAGTCTTTGTGTGTCAATGTATACTGGGGTTTCCACTGTCAAGCAACTTGACAGAGGAGATCTCAAAAATTCCAGAAATTAGCTGTGGCATCACATCCGTTGATGCCACAGATCTAAATACTGTATAATGTATCTAAATCTGCATATGCTGACGCACAAAGACTCACATCAAAAATTGATGACTTGTACCGATTCATGATTCAGTGCCAAATATATAACTCCACCCAATGAATGGTTTAAAATAACTTATATTTCAGTCTCCGCAGCAGAGAAAAAATCTCGGCCAATCCGGGAAGGTAGACAGGTATGGCTCAGACAAGCCAGCCCAAGGTAGCTACCTCCCCGGCCACCCCCACACCCCCACATACCCCGCTGTGTAAGCCAGGACTTCTCGCCCCTGCAAAAGGGTAAAAGCTCTGCCTGGAGATGAAGTTCAGTTGGGAGCCTCTCTAGCCATTGGCACTATGAGAGAGCCCCTCCGGTCTGCCCTAGTGGGACAGGCAGATATCCTTGGGGTGATGCGCTCTCTTAAGTATCCTGGCCCACTACCATGTAGGGCTTTAAAGGTCATCACCAGCACCTTGAATTGCACCCGGTGGCATACTGGCAGCCAGTGCAGCTCCCGAAGCAGTGGTTAGGCACGGGACCAGTTGCAGCTTCCGAATGGTCATCAGGGGCAGCCCCATGTAGAGCGCATTACAATAATCAAGACTGGATTATGGCTTTATGGTAAAAACACAAGCCCAAAACCAAATTAGAAGATGGAGGAAGGAGCTCCCTGGACAAGGAATAATGTTAAAGGAGGAAGAAATGGCTGAGGAACTCGACCTCCCCTACATCACTTGGAGGACCCTGAATAGGCTGAGGGTTGGAGTGCCTAAGACCAACATGCTCAAGTGTGGCTACTGGCAGACAACAACACGCTGTGTGAATGTGGAGAGATACAGAATTTGGTCTACTGATCACTGCCAGAAACATGCACTGATGGGGACTTAAGTTTGGCCAATGAAAAAGCCAAGAAGGTGGCTTCATTTTGGCACTCCAGAGTTTCATTGAGACATGAAAGAAGAAGAATATGCTACATAAGAGAACCAATTTCCATGCTGGAAACACCATGAGATCTGAAATCTGATTTGGGGGGCGGCGGGGGGAACCTCCATTTAAAACAGTGTAACCTGCACCAAAGTTGGAGATAACAAGATTCAATTAACTGGACCACGATCGGTCTGCTGTAACTTTTATCTGCTGTAACTTTTAACAGAACATAAAGTTATCTTTTTGTTAAGTGAATAATAATTTCTGGCAGGTAAAAGCTGACAAATGGGACAGAATCTGCCATCCCACAACGTACCTTTTTACTCTGGTAGTAGTCACACAACAGAGAATATGGAAGGGTGCAGAGCGTTGAAAACAGAATCCCATACGTCACACAGAGTGACAAAATCACATAGATATTTCTGGATAATGTCGCTAAACCTGTCCCAAGTCCAAAGGCAAGGTACGCTATAAAATATAGTGTGCGGATGCTCAAGTATTCTTCCAGTTTTTCTAGCAAGGCTGCAAAACAGAAGAGAGATAAAGTGAATAAGAGAATCAATTTTTATGATGGACAAGCACACCAATTCAATCACCATGTGATCTGAAATCTGATGTCGCTGCCCGATCGCCAGTACTACAATGACTTCCCGGGGAAGGAGACACCCTTGAGGGCCAATTTACTCAAACAGAATTGGCTTGAAATATTTCATGGATGGATGTCATGACAATGGCAGCCCAGATGTGAGAGTGGACTCCCCTTCCAGCAGGGCTGTGAATCCATGCCAGGATTTACAGTGCATTTCCCAGGAGTTACATACAAGCTTCCTTACTGGGACATCCCTGCCATTCCTTGGTGCACTCCCAATCCCCAGAATCCCAACCCACCAGAATAATTTCTGACATTAAGTTATTATTATTATTATTATTATTATTATTATTATTATTATTATTATTATTATTATTATTATTATTATTATTATTATTATTATTATTATTATTATTATTATTATTATTATTATTATTATTATTATTATTATTATTATTATTATTATTATTATTATTATTATTATTATTATTATTATTATTATTATTGACCTGTATGAGTTTCAATGAGCCAAACTAACCTACCAGGTGTCTAAATATACCAGAATGATTCTTGGTCAAGGAGTTAATTACTACAGTTCACACACACACACACACACACACACACACACACACACACATGTCCTCCATATCTGCAGGATTTCCCTTATCCATGGGTTTTAAAAATATCCCATTAAAAATTCTGAAATACTGTACATGTATTTTTATGGTGCATTACCAGAGCTGACCACTAGAGGCCACTGACTGCAATGTTAAATATAGGGTTTGCTGCTACCCACTGTTACAGCCCTTCCGAGCCCGGGCGCAGCCATCCCCAGCTGCCTGGCACCAACGGAGCGCCGAAGGAGAGGACCAATTGACAGAAGGGAAGAAGGCAGAGGAGGAAAACCAGGGGGCAAGACTCAGAGCCCCATGCAAAGGATAAGTAGCTGACATGCAAAATTTTTGATGACTTAATATAATAACTCACATAAAGACTTTATGCTGACTTAATATAGCAACTGACATAGAGACTGTGTTTAAAGTGTAATAATAAGCATGATAATATGTTGTTTAAAATGTTCTACACTTTTTAAAACTGTGATAAACTGTATGAGGGGGAAAAATGGCGTAGAAACCGGCAAACCACGCCACAAAACTTGCCAAAAGAACCCTATTGACCAAAACAAAAGGCAAAACAAAGGGGCAGGCTAGGTGATACAGGATGCTTAACACCACAGAGCGGAGGAAGGGGAGGGACAGGAAAGAGGGGGGAGAAATGCAATGTTGTAAGGGACATTGAATGTGAGATCAATGAACCAAGGTAAACTGGAAGTGGTAAAAAATGAGATGGAAAGAATAAGCATTGACATCTTGGGCATCAGTGAGCTAAAATGGACAGGGATGGGTGAATTCAGCTCTGGAAACCATCATATCTACTACTGTGGGCAAGAAAACCTTAGAAGAAATGGAGTAGCCATAATTGTCAATAAAAGAGTGAGAAAAGCAGTAATGGGATACAACCTCAAAAATGACAGAATGCAAGCGCGGCGCCAAAATGGCCGCCGCGCCCTTTGCGGGCCCCCCCATAGGACGAAGGCATCCGGGTAGTTAGGGGCGTGGCCAGCTCCCTTATAAAAGGGGTGGCCATGAGGCAGCCGAGCTGCCATTTTCCGAAGCGACGGAGCGGAGAAGTTTTTCCCTCTTACCTCCGTCGCTTTTACCTTTCCCGGGAAGCCTTTTGCTTGCTGAACTCTCTCGTTTCGGCTTCCCATCGCTTGGCAGTGATGCCCTTGAAGAGGAAGGCAGCTGCGAGCGCCGCTCGTGAGGTTCCCGGAAATAGCTATTAGCTCTCTGGGTAAAAGCACTGTGCTTAGAGACTGGAGGGCCGCGGCCACGCCTCCCAAGCAGCCGCCTTCGCCGGCACCCACCGGGACCGGTGGAATGGGGGTCTTTTTTCCCTGGCCGGAGACTGCTGGCCCACGCATGGGTCCAGTAGGGGCTGCGGCCCTCGGCCCGCAAGCGGTGGACACCGTTCCTGGTGTTGCCCATGCCGCTGGCCCTTCCTCTATAGGGGCGCAGCTCGCTCCGGGGCCTTCCAACCTTGGGGGGTGGTCCGGTCCCCTTCCCCTGGCATGTTGCTACATCGGCCTTAACGGGCCCGGGTGTGGGGTTATGGCCCTATTCGGGCCCCGGAGTACAGGGACCTGTACCCATGCCTGCAGTAGGCGGGCCGGCCGGCCCTTTATCATTTCGACGCGTTGTCTGCTGGGCAGCGGCAGGCGACGGGACGGGTCGAGCTGCTCGAGGCGCATGGCACG
Source organism: Bradypodion pumilum (assembly GCA_035047305.1). Lineage (NCBI taxonomy): Eukaryota > Metazoa > Chordata > Lepidosauria > Squamata > Chamaeleonidae > Bradypodion > Bradypodion pumilum. Next base: position 7,141,662 of record JAWDJD010000016.1, on the reverse strand, counting down.
ACCTCAGCCACTGCCTCGCAGCTCCCCAACCTACCCAGTGACGAGCTCTACTCGGTCGTGAGCTCCGACGCCCCCAGTGGGCCGTAACCCCCGGTGGGGGCGGCCCGCGGGGGTGCAGCGTGTGAGTATGCGGTCCAAACTAGTGCACCTACACACATGGCCATGTTGGGGGGGCTTTTCAAGGGCCTTGGCCTCGCGTGGGTGGTGCGGCGGTATAGCCGCTGACACCCCACCCGGCGATGACAACTACCACCCAGGGCCCCGTGGTGGGGGGGTGTTTCCTACCCGAGGGGTTCGTTTTGGGTGGCTGGGTTGGTCCAAGCCCCTTTGCAGATGCCCGCAGTCTCTGCGGTGCTTGTATCGGCCTTGCCCACAGCTGGGTATTCCTTACCGCTGGGTGACCATTTGGCACAGGCCACCAGAGAGTAAATTTGGCGGAGGGAGTACGCGGATTTATTCTCACTCCTAAACAGAGAGCCCACCAAGGAGGAAAGGGGGGAGCGGAAGGGGAAGGATAGTAGCAGGCACGTCGTCGCAAGCCACCAACCACGTGGGCCAACTGGTTGCCGGCCTACCTCATAGGCATGGCAGTGTACCCTAGGGCCCGGCCGGATCTGGGATTTCCGATGGTCCAGTATTTGGACACTGTCTACCGGGCGATGGTCGATTTTCCGGGCCCATCGTGGTTGGCTTGTGACGAGGAACGCCGTAGGCGGATTTCCCCGCACCCCGAGATTAGTTGGAATGGGCCATGCCAGAGGCGGTGGCTTTCGTACGTGACGCCCACGCACCCTGTTCAGGGGGTTCCAGCCCGCCAGCTGTCTTGGACTTCCCTGCCCAATGATTCCTACAATAGGGGAGAATTGCAATTACAGACAGATGTGTTCCACATGTGTTGGCTCCCATGCGGCCCCCTGCCTGTCCCAGGCCTGGAGGGATGAGGGGCAGAGGGAGGGGCGGACAGGGGGCTGGCAAGACTGCCGCAGATGGATCTAGTCCCCCGAAGGGCTCCCTCTCCGATTAAGGTGGGCGTGTTGGAGCGTTGGCTCACAGCGCATATGAAGGGAGGGGACGCGGGTTATCTCCTTCAGTGTTCTAAGCAGGGGTTCCTGATCCCTTTCTGGGTGATAAGTCCCCTCAGGATGCCCCCAATCTTTTATCCCTTAGGGGGAGGGAAGGGGTGGCTGCTGCCAGCTTTGACAAAAGGGTCTATGCGGGCAGGGTCGCTGGCCCTGTCCCTGCACCCCCGTCCCGGGGAGCATATTATTTCAATGATGCCGTGCCTTTTGGCTGTTCCATTTGGGCTCGGTTTTCGAGCATTTCACCAATTTCCTAGAGTGGGCTTCCGTCCACAAGTCAGGGTCCCGGTCTGTAGCCCATTCCCTGGATGGTTTTATTCGGGGCTGAACGGGGCTGGGACACGTGCACACGTCTCCTCAACGCATTTCAGACGCTAATGGAGGAACTTGGTGTCCCTTTAGCGCCCGAATAGACCGAGGGCCCATCTCCACAGCTAGTATTCCTGGGGTGGAGGGTGACACGGTAGCACAGGCTTCTAGGTTGCAGCGGGATAAGGTGTCAAGGCTAGTGGCCCTTATCTCGGACTTGCTGGCCGAGCGCATGGCATCACTGAGGGAACTGCTGGTGCTACATGGTCACCCCAATTTCGCTGGCAGGGTCGTCGCAACGGCCGGGGCATTTGCTCGGCGCTTGTGCGACGCCATGGCAGGATTATCCAGGCCCCACCATAGGGTTAGACTTACCCGGGGTACCAGGGCGGACGTGCTTGTCTGGCCACGGATCCAGAGGGAGTTCAACGGGGTGTCATTTTGAGGTCTGGTCTCCTGGCTCCCCCTTGCTTTCAGATACAGTCCGATGCCCCGGGATCCCTGGGTTATGGGATGTACTTCAATTGGAAGTGGGCCTATGGTGGGTGGCCACCATCCTGGGCAGGCACGGGTCGCCTGCGTGGTCTCACGTATCTGGAATGTTTCCCTATCCTGGGTGCTCTGATGCTATGGGGCAAGGAGTGGATCAACCCGGTTGGGCATTTTTGGCGTGACAATGTGGCTGTTGTCCACATCGTCAATGATCAGACTTCCAAATCGGCCGGGGTTATTGACCTAATGCGCTAGTTTGGTTGTGCAGCCTGGGCCTCAACGTTCTCTTCAGGGTCAGGCATGTCCCAAGGGTTGATAATAATATTGCTGCTGCTTTGTCCCGCCGGCAGATCTCCCGGTTCCGTGCCTCGGCCCCGGATGCGGAGGAATTTCCCTCGCCACTCCTGGACGAGAGATGGAACGTTGGCAAGGAGGGGTGACCCGGGCGATTGGCCTGTCACTGGCGCCATGCATGAGTAAGGCGTATCACCACGCATTTAGTTCTTTCAGACCATTCTGTACCCAATTCGACTGCCAGGAACCTGGCCGTTCCCAGTAGCCCATGCTCTGCGGTTCAGGGTTTACCTGTATGCCCGGGCCTTGCACCACGCACCATAGCATCTCAGCTGTCAGGGTTGGCTTTTGTGGCCAAGGTGGGAGGTCGTGTTGACAGCACCAATGACTTCCATGTGAGACATGTTTTGGAGGGGTGGGTGCGCGTGCGCGGGCGTTTCCCGGGCGACCGCCACCCGATTTCCCCAGGGGTTGTTTACCCAATTGGCCCGGGGCTGGCCTGGCCTCTGTTTTGATGGATGAGGCAGCCCATTTCATGCGGCTACTACGGTGGCCTTTTTTGGGGGCGCTCCGCATCGGCGAGCTTGAGATGCTGAATAAGGCGGATGCAAGATTTTCCCAGGGTTTTTACCCAATTGGCCCGGGGCTGGCCTGGCCTCTGTTTTGATAAATGAGGCAGCCCACTTCATGCGGCTACAACGGTGGCCTTTTTGGAGCGCTCCGCATCAGCGAGCTTGAGATGCTGAATAAGGCGGATGCGAGATTTTCCCAGGGGTTTTTACCCAATTGGCCCGGGGCTGGCCTGGCCTCTGTTTTGGTAAAAGAGGCAGCCCACTTCATTCGGCTACTACGGTGGCCTTTTTGGAGCGCTCCGCAACAGCGAGCTTGAGATGCTGTATAAGGCGGATGCAAGTCGTAGGGCACTGGAACTCGAAGATGTCTGTCAGGACAATATTGGGCTCAGTTGGGGATACGCTCCCCTAAACCGAATCAGCACGGCGTAGGCAGTGGAGTAGACTGCTACGATGTCCATCGACAGACATCTGTCCGGTTGGTGCCCTACAGGATTTCTGTGCACTGTGTGGCACGCACCATGGCGCGTTTTTCTGTCACCGAGGTGGGTCTTCTATTACTAAATTTCAATTTGGGGGGTGCTGGGAAGGCACTAGACAGTGTTGGCCTCTCAGGGGCTCGTTGCGGCACCCATTTGTTCAGGATAGGGGCGGCTTCGGCTGCAGTTGTTTTTGTGTACTCCGGGGCTTGATTACGCCGCAGGGGAGGGTGGGGATCACAATGTTTTCAGTTTTGTCTTCGCCTTTATCAACTGTGAGTACCAGTTTTAGTCACTGCACTGTTTCTCCCCCCCCTCCCCTTTTTACTTGACAGACCCTGGGTGTCGTTTTACACCGGTGACAGTAAGCCTGGTGGGCCGTAGCCACGTGCACAGGGCAGCGCGTTACGCTGCATGGGGCAGCGCGTTACGCTGCGGCGACAGAGTGGGACCCGACTGAGACAGGGTGCATCCGCACGTCCCAGGTGCTATGGTAAGCGCGGCATGTTATGGCAGGAACTGTTGCCATCCCTTTTCTACATCAGGGATGCTGCCTCGCCCGATGTCCTGGTTACGTACCTTGGGGGCGATGGTTGGGGCGGGTCACTGGCCTATCGCGGAAACTTGCGGTTCGCAGTGACCTGCCCTACTCACATTATGTGTGCCCTGCCACATCCCTCATGGGTCGGACACGATGCCGCGGTACGCTTACAGGGGGGCGTTCGGCCTCGGGGCTCTCGACTGAGCCGACGCTCCGTGAACGGGGCTATTGCCCGGTTCCTTTTGACAAGGGCGGGGGATGCGTCATTAGCCTCCCCGCCATCAGTCTGCAAAATTACGAGCTTTTCTCAGGGGATGGGGCCCATCTGTCGCAGGGAGGTATGGACCTCTGGATTAGTGGACTGGCGAGCAGGCCTGTCGACCGAGCTGACGGTCTTGGGGGGGGCGGTGAGCCTTTTGGAAGCCTCCCCGTGTGGCGGGTATCACTGGTAAGGTAAACATTATGACCCACAGGTATCCGGCAGGTTCGCAATTGACTGGACAACAATAGACAGGCATAAGTTGGTTAAACGTTGTCCGGTCAACGACGAACTAGGCGACGGGGTGATGGCGATAGCTAGCCAGCATGCATCACCCCGTGATTACACGGATACGCGTCAGAGGGTGGGGTCATTAGTTAGATATTGACTACGGTCAACAATTTGTTTGTTGTCAACAAACAAATTGATACAAATTGATACATTGTAACCAATTGCCTTGGCAATTTTGGGGTGGTACCTTACCAGTGTTACTTCGGCCTGCTTGCCTTAAGAATTATGATTGGTCGTTTTACCAATAGAAATTTATAATTCGGACTAGGGCATGAATCAATAAATGTGGCCCAATGCCGTTATCCACTTTTACCAGTGTCTGAGTCCGTTATTGGGGGGTGCGCCTGCAATGATGTCAGTCAGAATTCAAGGCAAACCCTTCAATGTCACTGTGATTCAAATATACGCACCAACCACTGGTGCAGATGAAGCCACAATGGACCAGTTCTATGAGGACCTAGAACACCTCATAGAACAGACACCAAGAAATGATGTCCAAATTATATTAGGAGACTGGAATGCCAAAGTAGGAAATCAAAAAGTGGAGGGAATAACAGGCAAATTTGGTCTTGGAACACAGAATGAAGCAGGGCAAAGATTGATAGAGTTCTGCCAAGAGAACGCACTGGTCATAGCAAACACTCTCTTCCAGCAACACAAGAGGCGACTTTACACATGGACATCACCAGATGGCCAACACCGAAACCAAATTGACTACATACTCTGCAGCCAAAGATGGAGAACCTCCATACAGTCAGCAAAAACAAGACCCGGAGCAGACTGTGGCTCAGATCACAACCTACTGATCGCAAAATTCAGGTTAAGACTAAAGAAAATAGGGAAAACAAGGAGACCAGACAGATATCACCTAGAAAGTATCCCTAAAGAATACACGGTGGAGGTGATGAACAGATATAATGGCCTAGACTCAATAGACAGAGTGCCAGAAGAACTATGGACAGAGATAAGGGACATCATGCAGGAAGCAGCAAAGAAAACCATACCAAAAGAAAAGAAGCATAAGAAAGCAAAATGGTTGTCTGATGAGGCTCTTAAAATAGCAGAGGAAAGAAGGAATGCAAAAGTCAAAAGAGTAAGGAAAAAATACAATCTTTTGAACACAGAATTTCAAAGAAAAGCAATGAGAGATAAGGAAAACTACCTAAAAGAACAGTGCAAAGAAATGGAGGAAAACAACAAAAGAGGCAGGACTAGAGATCTCTTCAGAAAAATTGGGGAAATAAAGGGAACATTTAAAGCAAAAATGACCATGATAAGGAAAAGAGCTAGCTGATGCAGAAGAGATTAAGAAAAGATGGAAAGAGTACACAGAGGAACTTTACAAAAAGGACCTCAACACTCCTGATAATCACAATGATGAAAAAATTGAACTTGAGCCAGACATTCTGGAGAGCAAAGTCATAAAGGCCCTAAAGAGCACTGCAAACAACAAAGCTAGTGGAGATGATGGTATCCCAGTTGAATTTTTCAAAGCTCTAAAAGATGATGGCATCAAATTACTACATTCAATATGCCAGCAAATTTGGAAAACAAAACAGTGGCCACAGGATTGGAAAAGATCAGTATACATCCCAATCCCAAAAAAGGGCAATGCCAAAGAATGCTCAAATTATCGAACAATTGCACTCATCCCACACGCCAGCAAGGTGATGCTCAAGATAATACAAGATAGACTTCAACAACATGTGGAGAGAGAACTACCAGAGGTGCAGGCCGGTTTCAGAAGAGGTAGGGGGACTAGAGACCACATTGCCAACATACGTTGGATCATGGAGAAAACAAAGGAATACCAGAAACAAGTTTACTTTTGTTTTATTGACTACACTAAGGCATTTGACTGTGTAGACCACAACAAGATGTGGCAAGTAATTAAAGAGATGGGAATACCAGAGCACCTCATATGTCTCCTGAGAAATCTGTACATGAACCAAGAAGCAACAGTTAGGACAGAACACAGAATGACAGAGTGGTTTGGAATAGGAAAAGGAGTAAGACAAGGCTGCATTTTGTCACCATGCTTATTCAACCTATACACAGAGCACATAATGTGCAGTGCAGGGATGGAGGAATCACAATATGGGATTAAAATTGCTGGGAGAAACATCAACAATCTGAGATATGCAGACGATACCACCCTAATGGCAGAAAGTGAGGAAGACCTAACGAACCTCTTGATTGGATTGAAGGAGGAGAGTGCAAAAGCTGGCCTGAGACTCAATATCAAGAAAACCAAGATAATGGCAACAGGCCCCATCAGTTCCTGGGAAATAGATGGGGAAGAAGTAGAAGCAGTGACAGATTTTACTTTCTTAGGATCAAAGATCACTGCAGATGGGGATTGCAGCCATGAAATAAAAAGGCGACTGATTCTTGGGAGACAAGCCATGAGAAACCTGGGGAACATAGTGAAAAGCAGAGATATCACATTACAAACAAAAATTAGAATAGTCAAAGCAATGGTATTCCCAGTGGTAATGTACGGATGCGAGAGCTGGACAATAAGGAAAGCTGAACGCAGAAGAATAGATGCCTTTGAGATGTGGTGTTGGAGGAGAGTTTTGAGAGTACCCTGGACAGCGAGGAGAACAAATAGGTCAATCTTAGAAGAAATCAACCCTGACTGCTCATTGGAAGGTCTAATAGTAAAGACGAAGCTAAAGTACTTTGGACATCAAATGAGAAGGGAGGATTCGCTTGAGAAGGCCTTGATGTTGGGAAAGGTGGAGGGCAAAAGAAGAAGGGGGAGGCCAAAGATGAGATGGCTAGATGGGATTGTAGACACAATGGGTACAGAACTGGGAGTGCTGAGGGGGATGGTGGAGGACAGAGGCGCCTGGAGAACAATGGTCTATAGGGTCGCAAAGGGTCGGAATCGACAACAACAACTGTTACAGTTATCTTGGGTCTTGGGTCTTGGAATGACATGTAATAATACTGTCTCTGGTTTTAAAAACTGTACCACCTCTGAAATCTTAATAAAATCAGGATTTTTCCACCAAAAATCCAGAAATACATATGTATTTCTCTGGTGCATTATCAAAGCTGGCCACTGGAGGTCACTGGCTGCAATGTATAATATAGAGCGGGGATTCTCAACCTGTGGCCTGTGGGTCGGATGCGTCCCTCGGCACCATTTCATGTGGCCCACCACCACCACCACCACACCAGGAAGTGCCATGTGGTGGAGGAAAGGCAAAATGGCCATCTGGCTCTTGAAGCTATCTAAGGGAGCATGACCCGGCCCCCAACTTTAAAAGGTTGAGAACTCCTGATATAGAGTTTGCTGTTAATCACAGTTTTAGGTATCCACATTAGGTCTCTGAATGTATCCCCAGCAGATAAGGGGGATGATCTTTATTTCCTGTCCAAGATGTTCAGAATCAAAAACCCGAAAACATCCAATTCTATTTGTTTAGTTGCTCCTACCTGAATAAAGTGCAGCACTAAATGCATAGATGCACATGCCCCAGCAACCCATTGTCACACCAGCATTGTACTTCTGATATTCTTCTGAGTCATGGGGGGCCTTTGGATCGCCCTGGAACATCACTTCCCCCATGAAGTCAGTGTAAAACAGAAGCATCCCCTCAAAGGAGAGCCAACCTAGGGAAAGAAGAGAGCAAGGGAAGATGTGTGGGGTTTTGCAGAGAATGTTCTTCCTTTCAGAGGAGGAGGAGGACCAAGTTATAGCTATGCAAAGTCAAACCCAGACTTTCCCCATTAGCATTGATGTCCATGGCTACCACCAGAGATGCTTCATGTTAAATGACAACTCCACTATTAATTAATTAATCTTTAAATTGTATGAGAATCCTATGGCCCTGGACCTCACCCATTTTATCTCCCTAGTTGTCCTGATATTTTTTTAAATAAAACAAATCACCAAGTTTTGCGCTAGATCATTTTATCAATGCATTTAGCGCTATATCACTACTGCACAGAAAAAAGAAAGATAAGAAAAGAAAATCAGGGGTCAAACAAAAGGAGCCATGAGTGTATCAAATCACATTGGCTTGAGGGGCACTATAGACCCTGGCACTGAAACAATCTAGAGCAGTGTTTCCCAACCTTTGGTTTTTGGACCTCAATTCCCAGAAGCCTAAATCAGTACATTGGTTGATCAGTGCTTTGGGGAATTGACTTAAGCTGCTGGGGATTGAAGTCCAAAAACCAAAACTTGGGAAACACTGATCTAGAGTCTTTGTGTAAGACTGGTTACATGCATAAAAGAGACTGCAAATCAAGCCGCAGTGGCTTGCCATTATAGTCACACCTTTAGAAGCCTAGATGATGGCCAAACTCCTAACATGTGTCCTCCCCACAATGATTTCTTTGGTATCTGGTCTCCTGGAAGTTCTCACAATCATCGTCATCACTGGCTGCAACTCGTATCCGAGAATGCATGTGTTCCTGAAGCAGGAATCACAATATGGCATTGCTGAGAAAATTGATTTCCACCAGCTATTGCGAGGAGTATAACCATGCTGAGAAGGAGATGGAGATCTCTCACGAAGATCTCACCATGAACTCCATCCTTGCTTATCTGAAAGTCCATATCTTTTGACCCAGTGATGCGCTGCAAAAAAATTTATGACCCCCACCATTGGTGTGGCTAATTCTGGGGGCGTGGCTAACACTGTGGACCATGCTCACTTGGCCTCCCTATGCCATGGCCTGGGGTAGGGAGGTGGGTGTGGCAGGCCAAGTGGGTGTGGCCTTGGGGGAATTTCCGCTACCGGTGCCCAGGCACCTGTGGGCACCTGGAGCAGCTCAACACTGTTTTGACCCACAGAATCCTAGCTCTTATGTTCACTTGCTAGCACTGGGCTTTGTAAAGCCACTGTCATGGGGGTCATTCTGAAATCCCAGGGTATCTAGATTCAAAGAAAGACCTTCCTGGCTGATGAATACTTGCTTAGAAACATAAATCTCATTAGGTTTTTTTTAATGTCCTGCAAGCTACAGCGATAGTCAAACTCAATTTTCCCTGTTTCTATTGAGTGCTCTCCTGTTTTCACCTGCATTGGTACCACGCTAACCACATGTATGTGGAGCACTTCGTAGTGTGCTGGCTTACCAAGGAAATGGTTAATGCAGAGGTTGCGCAGAGCTTTGGGCATGTGGCAGATGGTGGAGCACAGCAACTTCATGGACAGGGGCTGCTCAGAAAATTCACCAGATACGTTCAGTTCGCTCTCGTACTTCACCCCGTTGAGCAGGATGTTGGCTACCTGTATCACAAAAATGACCCTCCCATTAGTAGAGCCCATATTGCTCTTACCCTAAAAAAAACCACTACAATCCTGCAAATAATACTGAAATAGAACTTAGCTAAGTTTTTACAGAAGGAACTCTGGAGTCCTCCAGTCACAACAGTAGATCCCAATGTGGTCCTTTGATGGCCAGATCCATCATCTTCGATGAATCTAAGGCAGGGGTGCCCAAACTTTTCAGGCTGCGGGCTGGTCACATGGTTCAGCCCCTCCCCCCCGCCCCCGATGCCAATTCATCCAGCCCACGAAGCCCTCGTCGCTCCGGGAAGCAGAAGTAAAATATGCCCATACAGAAATGGAAGTAAAACATGCTGTTTTACTTCCACTTTTGGGAGTGACGAGGGCTTTGCAGGCTGGATGAATTGGCACCGCGGGCCGGATGTGGCCCCAGGACGTAGTTTGGGCACCCCTAATTTAAGGATCCATTTGAGATACTTCCACTAGGGGTCTCAACACAGAGGTAGGATTCACCACTCAAGCGCCTCCTTGCTTAGGACACAAGCCACCTGCCTCCACAACCATCTGTTTGTCATCTGCTTGTTTTTGATCCATCCAACCCTTCAAAGGGACTCTAAGGCAGCTTACATAAAATGAGGAGCTTCCAAGTAATAATAATTTCATGTCAGAAATTATTCTGGGTTGAAAGGATTCAGACTTCGGCTCTTCATAACTTTTTTACTCTTCTTCTTCTTCTGTCATATCCGAATCCAAATACTGGCAATCCTCATGGCGATCAGCCATGAAGATTGTCCTGAGAATATAATGCAGTGGCCTTTCATCTGCCTTCCGCATCGTAGGATGACGACCATACCACCGATCCAGTTCCGCAAGTCACTTTTTGGTCTTGAGCCCTTTAAACACGCAAAGTCCTCCTCAGCCCCAGGCCAGGATGGATGAAGCTGCTGCCCTCCATCAAGATGGATTCAAGTGGGATTTAATCCACTTGGGGACCATCACCCTTCCATGTGGACTTCGGCACCCAAGCCATTAGCCCTCAGGGTTGTCAGGTTAGCCACCACCAGACATTGGTATTAAGTCACTGGCAGTATAATCTATTCTATTACCATAGCAGGATAACCTGGCCAGACAGGAGTAGGTAACAGAAGAAGTAATTACACAGTTACATTTTAAGTGCAAGGAATTACTTAGATATAACCATAAAAACCTACATAAGGAAATTTTAAGGGCATATTGGGGCATTTTGAAAAGGTCTTTGATTCCCTGATCAATCTTCAGCAGCAAAAGAAGCAGTCCTCAATAGGGTGTTGACTTTGCTGGGTTTTGGCTTCAATCTCCAATGTGCAATATCAGAATTGCCCATTAGGGGGAAGCAGAGAGAACACCTTGTATTTTTCTCCCAGCCTATCAGCTATGTGCAACACAACCTATTTGTAATGTGCAACACAACAAACTGCTCGCAGCATCAAAGCAATACCATCGGTAAGATCAATGTGGCCCCTCAGAAGTCACAATCAATGGGGAAAGCTCATTGAAAAAGGCACAGACCCCTTGATCATCTAATGTTAACCAATGGGGGGTTAAAATCCTGCTGTGTAACTTATGCAAACATAATAGGAATGACACAGCGGGAGCAGCAGATCATCTACATTGTCACAAGTTGTGCAAGGGAATACTGTCCTTCTTTGATGGTATAAAATGAATGCTGTAGGCAGTGCTAATGTTCTGAACAGAAACAACTCTTTCTGATTCTTCCACTCACCTGTTGACTAAAGGTGACATTCCTTCTTTTGCTGCTGTCAGGAATATTGCCTGTGATAATATCCGGAATGGCCAAACTCTGTGGCCGTTTTAGGATCCCTGATGACCGTGGCTTGATTGCATCTAGAGAGCCCACCCGTAAACCCTCAACCTCTGACCCAGCCATGCCCAAATGGTCTCCTCCTTCCGAGGTAGTCATTTCGTGGCCACAGAAGCCATCCGGAGCTCGGGGAAAGCTGACACTGGTTGCCTGCCTGGGTAGACTTGTCGAGACGGCCACGTAGCCCTCGTGACCCCCTGTGAAACAGTCAATGAGAACATTGTCAATGTTCGATGTCCCAAAAGATGAGGCAAAGTCATTGAGCCCCGTCAGAGAGTTGTCCCGGCTGATGAAGCTGCCGTATTTGGGCGTGAGGGGGCTGAGCGGGGAGATCGGACTGGTGAAACTGGTGTAGAAGCGCACTGAGTTTTGGGAACTGGGGTTTCCATTTGCACAGTCCTCAAAGAGGAGGGGTGGGGAGGGGGGGAGATTCAGACTTGGGCTCTTCATAACTTTTTTACAATTGCCATGTGGGGCCAAGGTCCGCTCGGGAATGCTGGCTAAAGTAAAGACCGTCGCGATGGTCAGCATGACAGAGGAAAAGATATAGATGACCCGAAGCTGGCTCCCCACAGCCCTTCCAAAGCCGGTCCGGTTCCAGTTAATTCCTCCCACAACATAACCGAACCCTCCTCCGAGACCTGCCAGGGAGAAGAACAGAATTGAACTGCAGAAACCAAACCAAAAAAGCAAAGAACTGGAATTCAGAACTGAACTCTAATGGGACTGAATCAAATCTCCAAGTCAAACTAGATTACCAGTTTCATGTATATATCAGACCAGGAAATACCTCCCTAACCAGGAATGTTCCTCATTGGTTAATACTTGTATATCATGTTATGGTTGGTTGGTTATGATTGTCCGGTGGGTCGCTACTTTGTATCAAGGAGCCACCGCCGGGGAGACACTATATAAGCCCCACGGGTAAACAGGGTGGGGCGGGACTGGATCTATACTACCCATTCCATACAGGTAGCCAGTAACGTGCTAAGTCTGGGTCTCCTCCAAATGCTACCGCTTCTAGTGTAGCTTAGGCATTGCCTCTTCTATGGCAGATTCTGGAGGGACTGATTTCATGGGATTTGTATACCCATCTTATGTCCGGAGCGCCTTGTAAATGTAACCTGAAAGACTGTTAAATAAACTCCTGTTGTTGTTCTGTTCATCGTTGTCTGGACTATCTATACCTATAAAGGAAAGGCACGTCCGTTCGTGTCCGGCAGGCATGGCCACACCACTGTAGCCTAGACATCAGCCCTGCAAGGGTCTGGAGACCGGGGTGGGGCCTACGTCCCACCAAATCGGCCAAAATGGCTGCGTGAGGCGGGGGCCATCCATGTGCGGTGGGGGGCGGGAACGCCGAGGAAAGTGACGGTGGCAACGGTGCTCAGACGTCACAACCTCGCGCCTCAGAAACTTGCTGGTGAGCGTACACATGTGAGCACGCACACTTCACCACTGGGTGGATGTAGCCATGGCAATGGCCGCCAGGGGGGGTGCTGAACGAGTCCACCTCTTCCCCCTTCTTGCTTCCTTACCAAGGTGCCAGGAGGGATGAGGGGAATGGGGAAGAGCACGGGTCGAGTCTGCCTTGCCTCCACCTCCCTGCCTCCTCATCGAGGCACCGGGAGGGAGGGGGGAAGAGCTCCGGTCGAGCCCACCTCAACCCCCCTCCCTGCTTCCTCACCAAGAGGGAGGGGGATCCCAGAAGAGTCCACTTCTCCCCCCTCCCTGCATCCTTACCAACAGCAGCTTCAGACACCTAAACGCCTCGCCATGACCGGGAACGCAAGGCCGCCGGAGGGGGCCACAGCGCCCCTCACGCCAATATGGCAGGCTACTTTCCACCCAAGGGAAGGTGCCAGGCAGGCCACCGCTGCCCAGAGCACAGGTAAGTATCCACTACCCAGTGAAGCGGGTACTCCCTTGCTAGTTGCTTATAAGGCCCAGACGCAACAATCTCCTAGGTTCCCTTGGTTAGTGGGAGGGAAAAAACAACCAAAATTAGCTTTCATGAGCTAAACCCACTCCATGAATGTGAAGTGTTGCTGTCAGTGTGTGAGCCCAGAGATAGCTATTTTATGCAATCTGAAGGGAAACCAAAAAGCTTTTGGGCCTTTTGGCTTAAGATCAAGTGTAGAAATAGCTATTTTAATATATTAACATTTTCCCATGACAAAGATCACAATTGCAGTTGTGCATGTAGTTAAAGATCACAATGAAGCTTGTGTAAATACTTCAATTAATTGTGCTAATTTACAGTGAGGACTAGAGAAAGCCATCTCTTATGAAATGACAGTTATACAAAAGTACTCACTCACTTATATCTAACTAAAGCAGGCATGCATGACTGTACATTTTTGAACGTGCTAAATGAATGTGTAATGTCACAGTAAAATATGAAATGCCTCCAACCCATCAGCTGGGCTAAGAACACGTGTGTGTAGTTTGTTAAAAGGTATATAAGTCTGATTGAATTGTTAATAGAAGTTCTTGGATCTAATGGAACCAAGCAACCACATATGTATATGTTACGTTACGTTATGTCAGGGATGTCCAAACTACGGCTCATGAGCCAGATCTGGCCCCTGACGCCAATTCCTCTGGCCCACACCACCCTCGTCGCTCCTGGAAGCAGAAGTAAAACATGCTCATACAGGCACATTTTACTTCTGCTTCCGGGAGCAACGAGGGTGGCATGGGCCATATGAATTGGCATCAGGACCAGATCTGGCCAATGAACCATAGTTTGCCCCCCTCCCCCCCCCCACCTGGTTTAAGCATAGAAAATGGCAAGGCACATTTTACTTCCACTTTCAGTGGGAGGAACCATGTGACCGGCCCACTGAACCACATGACCAGCCTACTGAACCACGTGACCGGCCAGCAGGCCAAAACGTCCCCCCCGCGGATTCCGCTAGCATAATTGGCATAATACGGCCCTTGCAGAGGCCACTTCAGTCGAGAAAGCTCCTGGCCCGTGGGCTCTGCGGGCACAGAAATTGGGGGGGGGCAGATTAATAATCCTAGGGTTGATTCACCCACATCTGACCTGACCGGCGATTCTGCTGAAGGAAGCAAATCGCTAAACCTCCGTTACGTATTAGGCAATTACTGACTCACAGATCAGCCCAAGCTCTAGTGCAAATAGAGGTCATATTTACCCTGGTGTAACCCCCGAACAATGGATTTCCCCTGTCAGTGTTTGCCCTAGTTAATTAACTTCCCCAAGAGAGGTTCTCAATTAACCCGGGTAAATGGGTGATGTGATTTTCTGTCAGATGACGATTCTACCATACGCAGCCTTGAACATAATATATACTGATGGTTTTCCCTCAATAAATCACTGGTCTTCGCTCCATCCTGTCTCGCGCCTTCTTCTGACCAGTCTCCTCCGGGATCTCAAGGGCCGCTTCACGGCCCCAATCCAACATCTGGTGACCCGAGACGTGATCCTACTCGTGAGTAAGCTATCAACGTGGTCCGGTTCTACGCTAGAACCGTGTCCAATCACCCCGGAGGACAGCGCGGCAGCACCAGTCGGAAAGCCATCCGATTGGGAAGACAGCTACGTGGCGAGGCATCTCAGAGAGGCATCCTACAGCTTGCTCCGGCTATCGCGGCGGCTTGCAGCACGGAAAAAACGCGTTCCGCTCAGGGTCGGCTGTGAACCCCTGACAGCGCAGAGGCCACCGAGGGCCCGTGGCGGCAGTCCACGCTCCGAGCTCTACCCAGAGATTCGTCACGCAAAACCTATTGCCTGAACTACAGACGCGTCGAATCATCCCGAGAAGGAGACTTCAAAGGACCCCCGCAGGTAATATGGGGACTTGTCCTCAGCGGCAACGTCCATCCGCTAGTCAAAGAATTCATGGGGATGAATTCAAAATCCTGGCCAGGGTATATCAGATAAGCTTTCACAGTGGAGAACTAGCGCGGCTTTTGGTGTTCTTGAGGGAACACTGCCTGCTTTACCCAGAAGCAGGTACGTTATCCCTTCAGCTCTGGGATCAGATAGGAGTCTGCATTCAGCAACCCCCAAAAGCTCCAGCACATGGAGCAAATGTAGGAAACTCTCAGCAGAGGAAGACCCAGTCCGGATAGAGACCCAGAAACCCCCAGCGCAGTCAGAACCATCAGCCCCAAGGAGTCTCTATCTGTCATTTCAGCTTAAGCAGGGCAGTGTAGGGAGCATTCCCTCAGTGACAGCTGCAGATGTCACTGAAGGAATTCATGGCATGAGAGGCCCTGGCGCTTCTCTGACAGTTACAAGTTCCCTGCCAATTAAGAACTCCATTCAGCACATGGGTGAGGAAGATCCATTCACGGGGAAATTGCCAGTGGCACAATTAGCGCCCAACTGCTGTGTTCAGCCTATCTGAAGGCAGACACACGTTCAGGCAGGGCTGCTCAGCGCCCACTGCTCATGGAAATCTGCACGGCCCCTGGCCACGCAGGGCTCCAGAGCAGACCCAGTACCACACTCAGGCGCAGAGCAGTGCCAAAACCCCTAGGCACCTGCTTCCAGTGTGGAAAAATGAGACACCTTAGAAGAGAATGCCAATCTAGACCAGGCAGATCTTCAGAAGGTTGTCCGAATACCAAATGGCCACGCTGGCACTGGAGCGTGAGGCAGCACCAAGATCCGGAAATCTGGCCCAGGCTAGAAGGGAGGCAGCCATCGCCCTGACTATGCCAGAGGAACCATCCCAGCAACAGTACCCCGAGCTCTCCCAAGGCACAGGCAGAACCTACTTGTCTCACCTTGGAATAGCCCAGAGAAACTCACCCCTAAGTAGAAGCACCCAGATGGTTGTAAAGGGCCAGCTGTGAATAAGTCATCTCCTCATGTGTAGGATAGAACACTGCAGAGCAGGGGAGGAATGTGTGAATGCGTAAATAAATGTGTGTATGCGTGGTGCACCACTGAATGTGTGACTGCAAGAACTGTGTATGATTGCAAAAGCCTTGTCTCTATGACCACAGTATGATTGAAAAAGTGTTCCTTGTGTGTAACTGCGTGGTAATGTCACTGTGAGATATGTGTTAAACAGTTTGCACTCTGCTCATGGGCAGGAACTATCTAAGGTTTGAGAAAGCATGGTGAACAAAGCCCCTTTGCCTTGCCTGCTTAGCAGCTTAAGGGCAGCGAAAGCAGGAGGGTGGGGGGGGAATCCTAACCTGCAATAGGGCAGGGTGACCCCCCTTCTTCCCTTGAGACTTTTTTCTTTGTCAAAGGATTAAGCCACTCTTGGAAACCGGTTTTGCAATCCTTGCCACTCAGGAAAACAGATTTTTCTTTTCAGAAGCGCGATCTGAAAACAAAAATCACTTCTATGAGTTTTCCTCACTAAATCATAAACTATGGGGCCCCTCCCTACGTCTGTGTTCCTCGAACCCCCATCTCTGTGTTTTAAGGTTTTTGAATGTCTCTTAGCGCTTTTAAGTCACGTATCTCACTAGGAATGAGAGAATTGCATTGTCTTCATGTGTGCACTGTGTTATCATCTTGTAACCTCGGTTCTCAACCCTTTAGAGTCAGGGGCCAAGTTCCGGGGCCTCAGGCAGCTCTGGGAGTCCGGACAGTCATCCTGCCCTTCCTTCGCCGCACAGCCCTTCTTGGCTTGGTGGAGGTAGTGGCAGAGCAACATGGGCTGCATCTGGCCCACTTACCCACATCTGGCCGCGGGTTGAGAATCGTTCTAACTCTCCTTCATTCTCTTAGGAAAGATACTGTTCTGGTATTCTGACTTTAATCTGTGTAAAGTAACTCACTCATTGCACCCCTTTCACAGGAAGAAGCACGCAAACATTCTTGCGCTCTGTATATTCAGAAAATGCTTAATCGTTACCTTTTTACAGGAACAAAACTCCTCTCCAGGCCTTAATAGTAACCAGTTTATTCCTTTCTACAGCCTTAAATTCCTTCCTTTCACAGGGTCCAGAGTTAATTACTGGTAGGGATTTCTCAACAGGAGGACCCGGTTGTCTTAATTACCTGACCTAATCTGATTGATAAGAGTTGTTGCATTCTCATTGTGCTAACTTCTGACTTGTCTTTCCTCCTTCCCTCCTTTCGCCAGTGGAACTCCCTGCTGGAAATGTTTAACTTGTGTGTCTTTTCATTTTTGTATATTATTTCCTTACAGCTGGCACGTCATAGTTGGCTTGTCTTTAATAAGTCTTAGGTCATTTTAAGTATGGCACCTGGCCCACAGCACCCTCTCTGATGAGCTGACACATTTCGCAGACTCCAGAGCACAGAGGAAGGATTAGTCCCTGAGCTCCTGAGAATGTGCAGAGTGCCACTCATTAGCCAGGACGGCCTAGGACCATTTTTAAGAATGCAGCCAGGTCACACTTTCAATCAGATACAGGCATTTTCAGGCTTCCTTTTTTGCTGCTAGTCTAAGCACAGGCAAAAGGCTAAGCCAGCATCTGGCACCCTTCTCACAGGAGCACGAGAATAGCTCCAGTAAAAGTGTGCACGCCATGGGCGGATGTGCGCAGGGGGGCCTTCATGAGAAATTTACCCAAGGGAAGCCTGGCACGTCATGCGCCAAGGTTTGCCATAAGACCCCAGACTCGTCTCGCTTCAAACGCAGACAGTCACCTTGTGTGAATTAATGTCACTGGCTCTCCTTCGGGGGGCTGGGACAGTTTTCACTTATGGGGGTCGCACATATTTGGTTCTTACTTGGCAAAAGGACCAAGCTTGGCGCACGCTCCTGACTCTTCCGCAAGCGGGCAGAGTTGGCAGCCGTGAACCTCGCTTTGCGCACCTTTCCCAAAGAACGCTTCAACATAATTACTGACAGCCAGTATCTTAGGCATTTGCTTCACAGTCTACCAGGAGCATACATCACTCCCGCGACAGACAAAAACTTGCTGAGTTTGTCCTATTCAGAGTCATGCATTCTTTCATCAGAATGCCAAAGCACTTGCAAGGCAGTTCAACCTGCCACTTTCCCGAGCCCAAGGCCTAGTCCGTTCCTGTCTGCATCATGCAGGGGTGGTAGGGGGGCCCTCGTGGGTCAACCCACGAGGGACAGAGGCCAACCAGGTGTGGCAAATGGACGTCACACATGCCCCACATTTTGGCAAATGGCAGTACATGGACGTTTGCATTAATACCTTCCCACAGTTTGTTTGGGCAACAGCACAGAAGGGAGAAACGGCTTCCCATGTGGAGCAGCATCTCCTTTCCCACGGCCATGGGTGAACCTCGGCACATGAAAGTCCGATGACGCCCAGGTTTATAGCTCCAGGCAGCTGGCCACCTTCAGGGCCACCTGGGATATTAAGCACACCTTTGGCGTTCCGTACAATCCGCAGGGACAAGCGATTGTGGAACGGGCCTATCGGACGCTTAAGTCCTACATTGACAAACAAACAGAAAGGGGGGGAACAACATCCCATAGTTGCACAGCAATTGCTATCCTATAAGTGCAAAAACCAACTAACTCCTTCAGAATTTTTATCTCCCAAACAAGTCTCTTCCCCATGCAGGTCCCAGAGGCCAGAATCAGGCCCGGATGCCAAGTTCGACTATTGCAAAGTCACCGCCAGTCACTGTCCTGGATGTCATCAGCTGTCCGTCTTCCCTTATGACTTACATCTCCAAAGACATTCCTATGAACATTTTGCATATTCAGTGCTACTTCTGAGGACCATGCTTTTCCACAAAACAAGACTTTTCCAAGCTCAAGTTACACATGAAACCCCACCAAGAAGGGAAGCCTCATCTTCAAGAAGCTGCTGAATGTTTTCTATTGCTATTATCTGTCATTTCTTTTTATTCATTTATGCCTTGTACAATGCTCCAGTTGGGATTTGCAAGGGACACTTGAATTTCTGTATACATAGGGTCGTATATTGTTAATGACGGCCAGCTTCCACCAAAGGAAGCCAGACCGGCCCATGTTTGCACCGGCCCATTGCTTGCAAAGATTGAGCACCCGGTAGCCGGTAATCCCCAGTTTATTTTCACACATCCCCATAGGTGCTAGAAAGACATTTGCACAACGCCAGAATTTGCAGAAATAGCTTAGAATCACCCCAGGTCACAGTAAGAGATCAATGACACATCTCATTATCTTGCCTTGCTACAGAAAGCAGTCTGGATTCAGACCCACAGCTCTGAAAAACCAGGCAGCAGTCAGTATATTCAGCGTGCCAGGTTTAGCCATAGGCAACGCTCGGAGAATTGGTCAATTGGCTTGCGGATTAGCAAAGGCCATTAACCATACCTCCTCAGCGATAGCGCTGCTTAACCAGGAGCAGGCAGAGCTTCGCCATGCCATCCTAGACAATCGAGCAGCTATCGACTACCTCCTGTTGTTACATCATTTGGGTTGCGAATCTGTCCACGGCATGTGTTGCTTTAATCTCACTGACAATACCCGTAAAGTACAGAGCCAGCTCATGGACCTCCACACCCTAGTCAAGAACATCAAGGAGGATTCTTCATGGGGGTGGTGGGATTCCTTGTGGTCATGGCTCCCATGGGGGTGGCTCCAGACAACGCTCAAAGTGATTGCAGGAGTGGTTATACTAAGCATAGCAGGATGTTGTTTCGTGCAATGTATCCCCTCGCTGCTGTCAAGATGTCCCCCATGGAGGGAACCCCGACACGTCATTCCCACACATCAGCTGATGCCCCTCCTACGCAGGGCTGTCTGTCAGGTCCATAAATAACAGAGAAAGGGGGGATGCGGATTCCGCTAGCATAATTGGCATAATACGGCCCTTGCAGAGGCCACTTCAGTCGAGAAAGCTCCTGGCCCGTGGGCTCTGCGGGCACAGAAATTGGGGGGGGGGCAGATTAATAATCCTAGGGTTGATTCACCCACATCTGACCTGACTGGCGATTCTGCTGAAGGAAGCAAATCGCTAAACCTCCGTTACGTATTAGGCAATTACTGATTCACAGATCAGCCCAAGCTCTAGTGCAAATAGAGGCCATATTTACCCTGGTGTAACCCCCGAACAATGGATTTCCCCTGTCAGTGTTTGCCCTAGTTAATTAACTTCCCCAAGAGAGGTTCTCAATTAACCCGGGTAAATGGGTGATGTGATTTTCTGTCAGATGACGATTCTACCATACGCAGCCTTGAACATAATATATACTGATGGTTTTCCCTCAATAAATCACTGGTCTTCGCTCCATCCTGTCTCGCGCCTTCTTCTGACCAGTCTCCTCAAGGGCCGCTTCACGGCCCCAATCCAACACCCCCCCCCCCCATGTTATGTTGTGTTGTGTCTTAATTGATATTTTTGATAAAATCTCTTTTTCCTTCAAAACCTCTCTGGCTGTTTCATTTATATTTAAACTTATAAACTGATCGCCTTTTAAGAGAGTTTTCAGGTGACAAGTGATGTTGCAAAACTCACCCGCTAGGAGAGCATGGATGTTCAGCCCCCTGTCTTGATCGGAGGGACTGCAGACGTCCATCATGTAGGCGTGGCTGGGGTTGTCTGCCGAATCTGCGCAGAAGTCCATCAAAATCACCCCGCAGATGGTGAGGGCGATCCCCCACTTGTGGTTGCCCGCGGCATCTGTCATGGCGAGGCCGATGTCTCTTCCATTGAGCATCAGGGACAGCCCCACCAATGCCCCTGGGGCCAGAAATTCAAGCGTGAATTTGGTGCAGCATTAAACTATTGACTCATCACTTTAATTATTGCACTGCTGGTTACTTTTTCTTTTCTTTTTTTTTTTTTGGGGGGGGGGAGCCACAGTGTGTAATTGATATGAGAATGGGGTCAGTCATGGAAAAAACCCTGTCGATAGACTGCTTTAAAAAACAATTTCCTCAAAACAGCCTTTAAAACAGGGGTTCCTAACCTAAGGCCTGTCGGCCAGATCCAGCCCGCGGTGCCATTTCATGTGCCCACCCCCACCCCTCCAAGGGCATTCGAGAAACAAAATTGCCACCCCCTTAAAGTTGTTGGGACAAAATGGCCACCCCCATCATGCAGGCAGGGAAAAATGGCTGTCCAGCCCTCAAAACTGACTGAGAGAACGTGACCTGGCCATCGCCTTGAAAAGGTTGGGGACCCCTGCTTTAAAGGAAACTTTTGAAAAATAACTGGAACATGTTATCTATAAGAAAGGGGTTGGGCTGTGTGTGTGCGGAATGCGTTTCCACACACGTCCAGCCTATCCCGTAATGCGCCATGCACACCTACCTTTTGTCTCTGAGATCATTGCCACAAGGGTCCGGAAGCCGAGAGTGGGGCCAACGCCCCACAAATGCAAACAAAAAAAACCCTCCAAGTCCCAGCCTCCTCTGTGCCACACTTCAGCCAAACAGGCAGGACGGCCCGAGCGTGCAGGAGGCGGGACAGCCAGTGCGTGAACGCTCAAACTAATGGCCGCATCGTGTGTGCATACAGCTGAGGGCCCTCCCTGCATGAGGACACAGCTGGGCAAGGTGCCACCATAGGCGCTGCCTCTACCCTACTGCCCCTACCGCCCTCAGCCACGCTGCCTGAAGACATGGCCGGGCAAGGCACCGCCTTAGGCGCTGCCTCTGCCCTGCCACCCCTACCGCTCTCAGCCATGCCTGACGGATACCTGCCTCTTGCCCTCACCATTCCCCCTCTGCTGTTTCGAGCCAGAGGGAACATTATAACAGTTGCAGCTATGCCTTGCTGCCACCTCAGCTGAATCGCATCCCCTAGTGGCATGCATGTTCCAGCAGTGGCTGGGCATGTCTAGGCAAGTCAGTGAGCTGTTGTCAGAAATAGGTATATAAGGCGAGCTGGACAAAGGGCTTGTCTCTAGTGTGAAACCATCTTATTGGATAGTACAGCTAGGCCATAGTGAGTCTGTTTTGAGCTGTGCAGCTGTGTTAATAAACAGGGCAATTTTTGCTACATTTATGGCAAATATACCCCACGTGATCAACGCAAGAACCTAACCAAGAGGGTGAGATTTCTTAACTTAAGATATTGACATCCTAGGCAGAATTGGACTTCAGATTTGGATTCAGCACACTTGATTTAGTATAGGACACATGGATTAGACCAAATAGCAGACAATATTTTTTTTTGTGTGAGTGATGCAGCGTTATAAATGCCCAATACAATTTTTCTGCAGAAACTAGGTTCAAAACTTGTTTACCGATGGCCAAAGCCAATATAAACGGTCTTCTCCTTCCCAAAGGCGAGGTGCATCTGTCACTCCAAGCACCCAGTAGAGGCTGCAGCAAAAATCCTGAAACAGAGAGAAATGTTGTGATTAATGTTGACATGTCAGTGAGGTTATACCTGCCGCAAAAATGCCAACCCCAAAAATTCAAGATGCCCTTCATGCAGGGGTATCCAACCTTTTTATGCCATAGGCCAGACAGCTGATTGGGCCAGACTGGTGGTTTCCCTGCCATAAACGAGTTTGCGGCTGTCGTAAATGTGTTTACAACAGCTGTGGGTACATTTACAACTGTTGTAAATGTGTCTGCTTCTGCTTCTGGTGCAGCGGCAGTAGTGCGGGCCACATGAAATGGTGCTGTAGGCCAGGGCTGGCCCACAGGCCGTAGGTTTGAAACTCCTGCCTTAAAGACTAACTGCGATGTACCGTTCTTCGTCGTTTTTTGTTGGAATTAAAGGCAGCACCTAGAAAATTATTTGCAGGAAGAATGTTAGAATCAGGTTGTTCTAGAGGCAGACTAGGATTTGGGAGGCCTGGGTTCGAATCCCTGTTCAGCCATGGAAACTCACCAGGGAGAGTGGAACTGGTAAAACCACTCCTTAAATATCTCGAAAGCCTTTTTTAGGGTTGCTATAGATTGGTTAGACAAGTTGTGGTGGCTTAGGGGTTAAGACACTGAACTTGATGACTGGAAGGTCGGCAGGTCAGCTGTTAGAGCCCTGGGTGCTGCATGGCAGAGTGAGCTCCTGTCATCTGTCCCAGCTCCTGTCAAACTAGCAGGTCAAAAGCAAGAAATTGCAAGTACAGTGGTACAGTACCTCGCTTAAAGAGCATAATGCGTTCCACGGGATTGCTCTTTAAGCGAGTTTGCTCTTTAAGTGAAACACCATCGTAAGTGACCAATTGTGACTTCTGGCGGAGGGGATTGTGAACCCCGGTTTATTTGTTAAGTGAGTTTTTGGTTGGTTTTAGTTGTTAAGCGAGACGACCATTCAGAGAAAATTCATGCTCTTTAAGCAAGCTAATCTCTAAGCGAAGCGCTCTTTATGTAAGGTTTTACTGTATTTTGGTTTTGTTTTGTTTACTCTCTGATAATAATTTCGTGTCAGAAATTATTCTGGGTTGAAAGGATTTTTTTGTGTGTGGGAGAAACTCTGCTCAGTCAACACTCGGACTAAAAGGGCCACTTCCAACTCAGTTAGTCTATGATTCTATTCTGGTTTGAAAGGATTTTTGCTGGAGAAACTCCGCTTAAGGGACACCTGAATTGGGCTCCTTTCGTGTCCCCAAGATCTCTTTCCCCCCACCAAAGTGGTCCCTATTTATCTACTTGCAATTTCTTGCTTTTGAACTGCTAGATTGGCAGGACTGGAGCTGGGACAGAGGCTGGCGCTCAATCCGTCATGCATTGCCCAGGTCTCGAACTACCAACTTGCCAGCCTTCCAGGTACCAAGGTGAGCTTCTTAACCACTGAGGCACGGCAGCTCCTTACTCTCTGATATACTTGAAACACGGGTTATCATGGCTACTATTTTTAAAAAAATATCAACATATCTCTCATATCTGCTTTGATTGGGATTCCTGCATTGAGCAGGGGATTGAACTCGATGGGCAAAAAGGGCCCCTTCCAACTCAGTGATTCTATGATTCTAAATTGCTCACCCAAGATAGGGCTGATGAACCAAACCATCCCATACAGCTGATCGGGCAAGCCCATCTGGAGTAAGGCAGGCGTGACGTAGGCAGTCTCCATGGCGTAGCTGAACTCGATCCCGAAAAGAATGCACCCGTTGAACACCAGTTCCAGGAACGACCTCTGCGGGTGGATCTCCCCAAAATGAACCCGGTCGATGGGGCAGGGGGTGTTGGGTGGAGGTGGAGGTGAAGGCCGGATGTGCTTCCCCCTTTTGGGGTGCCTCTTGAAATTGTTGGCACGGTGGCTAATATGGCGGGTGATGGAGCCGGAGTATCCTGTCACTTGTGGTCGCCACAGGTCCTGAGCAGAGAGCGCGGGGAAGAGCCCATCGCTGGAAGGACTTGCAGCAGTGGGAGGGATCATGGTGGCTTTGCCTGTATGGAAATATCATTGCATGATATTAAAAATGTCCTTATTTGAACACTATCTCATGTAGGAAATATTATTTAAGTGCAACGGTAGATGATTATTATTATTATTATTATTATGATTTAATTTAATTTAATTTAATTTTCACACTTTTATACCGCCCACTCAGGCGAACCCGACTCAGGGTTACATAGCGGGCAATAAATACAATATACTATAATGCAATATTCCATAACATACAATTAATACTGAAAGTCAAAAATACAATGCAAAATTCATTATACAAAATTCAGTATTCATGAACAGTACCACATCACAATGCTATACCGCAATATCACAAATTACAAGTTGCAGAATTACATAACACTGTCACAATATCGGTTACAGTAACAAAATATCAATTCAGCAAAAGAAATGTATACATCCACAAAATTACCTAGCAATATTAGTTACAATAAGAAGCAATTAGTATCAACAACAAAAAAATGTATGCATCCTGACCGTATTTATCGACTTGCAATTTCTTGCTTTTGAACTGCTGGGTTGGCAAGAGGTGGGACAGAGATGGGAACTCATTCTGTAATGCAGTGCTCGGGTCTTGAAGTGCCACCGACTTGCTGACCTTCCAGCTAACAAGGCAAGCTTCTTGTGTGTGTGTGTGTGTGTGTGTGTGTGTGTGTGTGTGTGTGTGTGTGTGTGTGTGTGTGTGTGTGTGTGTATGTATGTATGTATGTGTATACACACACACACACACATACATACACACACACACACATACATACACACACACACACACACTTAATTTGACAACTGGAAGGTCAGCAGGTCAGCAAGTTAAGACTTGAGTGCTTCATGATTGAATTAGCTGCCACCTCTGTCCCATCTCCTACCACCTTACCAGTTTTAAAACAAGAAATTGCAAGTAGATAAATAGGTACCACTTCAGTGGGAAAAGATATTGGGGACATTAAAGAAGCCTCATTCGGGCATCCCCTGAGAAGAATTCCTCCAGCAAACATCCTTTCCACGCAGAAAGCACCTTTGTGTGCTTCTGACATGCTAAAAAAAAAATCTACCATTGCACTTAAAAATATTTCTTACATGAGAGAGTGATGAAATAAGGACTTTTCTAATGCAGTAGAACCTCGGAAAACGAACGACTCCGGCTCGGTTAAAATAAAAAATGTACCACAAAAAAATAGGTACCACTTCAGTGGGAAAGGTAAAAGCATTCCATGTGCTCTGGCATCTAGCAATGTCTGCCAGATATCCAGGGAAATGTCTGCAGATGCAGACAGCGCTGGTTCTTTGGCTATAAATGGATATGAGCACCAAACCATAGAGTCAGATACGGCTGGCTTTCGAGCAAGGGCGACGTTTACCTTTACCTCTGAGATACTAGGTTTCTGTCTGTGGGGAATATTCATGTAATGTCATGGAACTTCAAACGTGCCAAGTTCAGGCTGGCTCTTGAACCTGCCAAAAGGCTTCTTGGCTAATAATAATAATAATAATAATAATAATAATAATAATAATAATAATAATAATAATAATAATAATAATAATAATAATAATAATAATAATAATAATAATAATAATAATAATAATAATAATAATAATAATAATAATAATAATAATAAACAGCCTAAGCTATTTGTTAAAATCAAGAGTATAATCATAACATGTTGTTTGCATTTTATTTAAAAGACATACTTTTCTAACCATTATCATTCACTGCAAGAAAGGAAAGTAGATTCAACTCATTTTTGAGCAACTGATTAAAGTCCCATCCACCCATTTCCCCGCCCCATCTCCGAAACAAGAAATGACCAGAAACATGAAAAATAATGTGAATAAAAGGGAATATTCAAGCATAAAATGTGAGCAAGGCATCTACAGGATTACCAGATTATTTATATATTTATATATTTATATAAACTCATATATATATGAGTTTGGAATGATCTGGTAATCCTGTATGCTCCTTACTATATATTCCCACCCAGACTACATGAAGGTCATATGATCCTGGATGTTGTAGTAAAAAAATAAAAATCAGTCATGTTCCCACCATCTGATTTCGGAGATAAGGAGAGAAAGGAAGAAGGATCCTATATAATAGGACTTCCCTCCCATTTACTACACAGGCAAGCTCTCCGTTCAAGCCTGCCTTGGACAGCTCCTCTGGCTAAAATGTCAGCTTGTCTTTTTCTGGTCCTATTTCTCCTACATCAGCATCTCTCGAGCATCCTTCCCAAGAAGGCCCGGCGGTGGGTACCAACCTCCCTCCTGAATCAGCAGGCAGGAAGAAAGAGATTTACCTGGATTAGGGCAGAAGGCGAGACATCCTATGGGAGGTTAAAAGATGGCAAGATCTAAACCCCCCCAACCCTGGCTGTTTCCTCCGGTTTCTTGGATTTGCTCAGTTTTCCCGAAAAGCTTTGGCTTCTCCTAATTTTCCCCGTTTCCCACCCCTCCCATACCAGGAGCAGAGGCTGGGCGGATGATGATGTCACCATCATCTTCCCACCAGAGCTCTGCAGAAGAGCATCCGCCTCCTTTCCGCCTCGCCTGACTTAAGGTGGCAGGCCCAGGTTTGAGTGCCTCTGGACCCAACCTGTGCCACGAAAGGGCACAGCCTAAAACTCGGCTTTAAGCATTGATCAAAACTGAGACCGAGATGCAAAAGCATTGTCTGCATTTCAAACAAAAGGCTTTTGCTTTTATTAAGGAAGTTGTGCGCACCTCTCTTGAGCTAGGATGGAATAATAAAGTAGTTCTTGCACTTCAAATAGGGTTGTCTTTATTTTCATTTACTCATTTTTATCCCAACGTTTTTCCTTTTCAGAATTTTTCCCCCTTTTTAAGAAAAAAACCCATTTTTTTTTCCTTTTCAGGACCCGAGACAGCTTATAAAATGGGTTTTAAAATGCCTGAGACCAAATAAGAAAATTAGAATCTTAAAACAATGTTAAAATACATTGCATCACAATAAATAAGTAAGTAAGTAAGTAAGTAAATACATAAATATTGTCTGCTACTTGGCCTAATCCATGTGTCCTATACTAAATCAAGTGCGCTGAATCCACATCTGAAGTCCAATTCTGCCTAGGACGCCAGGATCTTAAGTTAATTACGTGTATAAACAGGTTTAGCTACGTTCTCTCACAGCTGTGCCTACTCATCTTTAGCTCAAAACAGACTCACTATGGCCTAGCCGCTGCTGGAGCATGCATGCCACCAGGGGACATGATTCAGCTGAGGTGGCAGCAGGCACAGTGGTAGCTGCAGCTGTTATAATATTCCCATGTAAAAATACATTAGCCAATTACCAACCATTTGAACCGCTATAGCATGCCTTTAAATCTGTATGCGATAGATAAATTCTGAGTTCAGATTTGGAATCCGCACACTCACTATCATGTAAATCTTATGTGCTATTCCTAGTAGCAAAACCGTTGTTGTGCAGTAATCGAACTAGAATGCATACACAATTTAATAAAGTTTAAGCATTTCAAAGCAATCCAACCATGCTTCTTGAAATCATGTATGTGCAATATGGTAAAATCTGGTATTTCATTTTCATGGGGTATGTCAGGTATTTTTCATATTGACGTTTATACCTCCTAACCATTTGACAAGTTTTTAAAGATCGAATGGCAATTCTGTTTCACCCATGCCACCCCTAACAGTCCTTTCTACATTTCAATAACACTAAATTGTTTTATATGTCAAGTTTTATCTGTTATGTATACACTCTTAATATGTAGTAATCTCACTGTGTCAATTTTAACTGTTGTGTTTATGTCTTTGTGAGTTGGGCAGCTATATAAATATGAATATAAATATAAATAAATAAATAAATATCCTAGATTTGATTGTGTTTACTTCTTGTGCTTTGCCATGTTCAATGCCTGATGCAATATGCTATATTGTATTCGATTCATGTCATGGCGAATTGCTGCTAATTAATGAGGTGGCATCCTTGTTGCTGATCATATGCTGTTGCGTGACTGAGCGACACAAATTCAACTAGCATATTGCTAATTTGGAGCCATTTTGCTGGCAGGATCAAAATGCCATTTCTATGTGTGTGGAAAATTACAATAGGATTTGGAATGACCTCACAATAACAGTGTAACATCGGCCAAAGGTCCGTACAGAACAGCGTAGTGTAGTGGTTAGAGGCCTGAGATTTGGGAAAACCCAAGTTTTATTGCTTCTCAATCAAAATTAACTTGCTGAAATCTTTGACTCCAGGAAGAAACTAGCACTGGGTATTTTCACTATCTTGAAGAAATAAGTGGTATTTTCATTGCGTTACCTGCATATGTTTTTCACTACCCAAACTACTGATACACCAATTTGCAATCCTTTCATTGAATGGAGATAGACTATGAGGGGTCCTCAAACTTGGTTCTCCAGATGTTCTTAGGCTTCCATTACCAGAAACCCAAGTCAACACTCCTTGCTGATCAGGGCTTCTGGGAATTGAAGTCCAAGAACAGCTGGAGTGCCAAGGCTGGCCATCACTGGTCTAGAGCAAGTTTGAGAGTTACTCTAATTTCTTTTGTTCTGCAGTTGTACAAACTATGCATTTACCCAAAGTAATCTGGGTCCAACATACTCCAAACATTCCCCCCACACACACCAGATCAGGCAAAAATTTAAGTTTAAAGAAATATTAGATATTGAAGCTCAGGACTTTTCTGCCGGTTAACATCTACAGAAGAGTTTAAATGTATTTTTGGTTCCACTCATTTCCAGCATCATGAACACAAAAATAAATATTTTGTTTTTAAAATGTTTAAATTTAATTTTTAAAAATTAATTTTTATCTTAATTTTTATTTTTCATCTTTCTAGCATAAACATAAACCAATATTCACAAAACAGACATAAAATACCTAGTTATAATACAAACTGTGTAACCCCTTCCCACCACCACCACCTTCAACACTTTAAAAATGCCTATTCTTTACTTATTTACTTCATCTTCTTTGTTATGGCACCTTTTCTCTTCAAAAAGAAAGTGTTTCATGCAGCGGCATCTGGGCCTTTCTCCTCCTAGAATTGGACAAAATCTATAAAATCTCCCTGTATGTCTTTAAACCTATTCATTTTGTCCTTTTTCTCTACTCTAATCTCATATGACAATTTATCATTAATAGCGATATTCCATAACTGAGAACACTCATCCAAAATGCACCAAATTGGAAAGTGTGATCTAAGTGTTCAACTTATTGAATGGAATAAAGACATATAATATGTCTTTATTCCATTCAATGAGTTGAATATTTAGATCACACTTTCCAATTTGGTGCATTTTGGATGAGTTTTTTTTTTTTTTAACCACGAGAGGGAACAGGCTGACCTTTACCTGGAACAGGAGTCCCTTCAGCCAAAGTTACAGACGCCTTGAAGGTTGCAAGAAAAGATTTCTGGATTTAATATGGGGAAATCCCAGCAGAAGGTAGAATGGTGATCACAGCAGCTGCAGGAACTGTGGAGGTGCTGACCATGGTTTTCGGCTGCCTGAGCCTTTTGCTTCTCATTCTGTGTGCTGGATCTGATTGCTGGAGGGTAAGGACCAATGGGAGTGGTATTGATGACTGGATTTGGGAGAACAAACTATAGATGATGGACAACATACCAATAGAAGCTGAAATTATTGCAACCTTATAGAGACGTGATTCCATCAAACCTCCATGTCCAAGCTATGAGGCTTTACAAAGCCAGCCTGTATTTATCTTCATTGACCAATCGCGAAGCAAGCTAACATGCAAACTACAGGATTATCCTGCGATAATCAGGATTCTTTTATGTATTTATTTATTTATTCAATTTCTATACCGCCCACTCAGCCTAGGCATTTAAGGAATTCATTTTGGATAGATGCAAGGAGACAATAGTTGTCACTTTGGTGGGAAAGGTAACAGCATTCCGGTATCTAGTCATGCCTGCCACATGACCACAGAAGCATCTCTAGACACAGACCATGCTAGCTGTTTGGCTGTAAATAGAGATAAGCCCAGCTCCTTAAAGTCAGACACGACTTGCTTTCAAGCAAGGGAGACCTTTAACTAAACTATGTATAAATCTCTTCAGAAGGAGAAAGGCTGGGAGGTTATTTATCAAAAGCCACATTTTCCTGCTGCCTTGTTCCATTGTTTGGGGAAACAATTTGTTGTTAATTCATATCAAAAGAATGGACCCCCCCCCCAATTGTGACAACCCTGAACCTGAAATTTCCATTCTCATGCATGGATTTGAACTCAGGTCTTGTTCCAACACTCCATCCACTACACCACCTTGGCAGCTATTACTTTGAGATTTGTGGTATGCCCCGTTCCTAGATTGGCCATTACCCTTCCCAATGGGTTCGCTCACTAACGCACACGGCTTGAGAATCAACACGGGCTTGGATGGAAGGGAAATTGGGGTGTGGGCTAGATTAATTGGCATAAATCATAAAGCCTTGGTTGGAGGCTCTGAGAGAAGTAGGGCAAAAGTTAGCAGTTGATGGCTCAAGGGTAAAACTCGCTGTTCCTCTTCTGGCCAAAGATAAGGCTGGGTTGAGTAAGCACACTGAGTCAGCAGCTAAGGAAGTCAGTTTCCCGAGACCATATGGTCTCCAAGATAAGGCGAAGAACAATGGGGTTTCACCCATCCTGTTGATCAGCAGAGGTCTAGGGTAACTTCCGAGAGTTCACAAATGCAAACTGGTCAGCAAAGTGCCACGTATGCATTAGCCTTCTGTGACGGGGTCACATGTTCCTTTAGGCATGGAACCTTGAGGTAGGGCAATAAATATGCCACCCGACTTAGATCAGGACTGGACTTTCATCGCATATTCGTCTCACGTGCCTTTCCTTGTGGCCAGTCTTTCCGGCCCTCCATGGGCCATTGCAACAGAGATTTATTCTTCCTCTTCTATGCTCCATTTCCCACCTCCCCATCTCTGCTCTTTATTCTCTCCCCTCTCTTTTGACAGCTGGTGTCAGTCTCAATCTTTTTTCCAAGCTGCTAGAATTTCATTGGGGATTTTGGGATTTGTAGTCCCTGCCCAAAAGAAAGAAAGAAAGAAAATGTATCTGATCTTTGCTCTCTCTCACTGGAGTATATAGTTATTTCCCAAAGAGTTAGAAAACTCCGGGAGCTGAAAA
This sequence comes from Bradypodion pumilum, assembly GCA_035047305.1. Classification (NCBI taxonomy): domain Eukaryota; kingdom Metazoa; phylum Chordata; class Lepidosauria; order Squamata; family Chamaeleonidae; genus Bradypodion; species Bradypodion pumilum. Next base: position 7,109,847 of record JAWDJD010000016.1, on the reverse strand, counting down.
AGGGGAGGGGGAAATGCTTTGCTGGCACTGCCATAGAAACAGAGACCTGGTTGCCATAGAAATCCTAAACTCTGAAAAATGCATCATGGCATTCTTTACACTCTCTGAAAGGTCAAAGCCATTTATTCTGACTTTGGGGGGGCACTTATCTTACATCAGGAGTAAGCCTAATCCATTTCCACGATTGAAAATAAATCAGCTTACTCAACTTCCTTCCATCCTACCGTAAACCATTTTGACCCACGTTTTCTAGCTAGAAGTCTTCTGGGCTGGATGAGACTAGAACCTGCGACTTGAGACTCCAGAAAATGTTAGGTTGATCCACGCTATACTTTCAAAACACAATTTTATTGGATCTTTTCTGTAACTAGCAACAACTAGGAGCTACTTTGCTTTGTAAATTCTTGCTTCCAAGTTCTCTTTGGCTGCTCCTTCTTCAACACTCTATCTTTGGTACATTCTGAAGGATGCAGATGATGTTGGCTGTTGACATGGAATTTCCAGAGGCAGGGAATTCACTCCTGATTTTAGTCTGAAATTTAATCATGCTGCCTAAGACCCAGAACTTATTTGTGAGGGGGGGGGAGTATGTTTCAGCATTTTGGAGAGCTTCGTAAATGCCAGACTCAAATGCAGAGCAGTTTGGCCATTCTTGTGAAATCAGGGTCAACATTTTGTCATCTTCCAGTGTGATACAAACACACAGCAAGACATTTCACTCATACATACATTTCATTCATCCATACTTCCATTCCATTCCATCCCATCCCATCCCATCCCATCCATCCATCCATCCATCCCCTCCCCTCCCCTCCCCTCCCCTCCCCTCCCCTCCCCTCCCTTCCCTTCCATCCCATCCCATCCCATCCTATTCCCTTCCATCCATTCCATTCCTTCCTTCCAATCTATCCATTCCATTCCAATCCTCCTTTCTTCCAATTCACCCATCCATCCACCCCATCCCTTCCTTCCTTCCAATCCATCCATCCATCCATTCATCCCATCCCATCCCATTCTTCCTTCCTTCTTTCCAATCCATCCGTCCATCCATCCCATCCTTCCTTCCAATTCACCCATCCATCCATTCCATCCCATCCCATCCCATCCCATCCTTCCTTCCTTCTTTCCAATCCATCCATCCATCCATCCCATCCCATCCTTTCTTCCTTCCAATTCACCCACCCATCCATTCCATTCCATCCCATCCCTTCCTTCCTTCCTTCCTTCTTTCCAATCCATCTGTCCATCCATCCCATCCCATCGCATCCCTTCCTTCCTTCCTTCCAATTCACCCATCCATCCATTCCATCCCATCCCATCCTTCCTTCCTTCTTTCCAATCCATCCGTCCATCCATCCCATCCCATCGCATCCTTCCTTCCTTCCAATTCACCCATCCATCCATTCCATCCCATCCCATCCCATCCTTCCTTCCTTCCTTCTTTCCAATCCATCCATCCATCCCATCCCATCCTTTCTTCCTTCCAATTCACCCACCCATCCATTCCATTCCATCCCATCCCTTCCTTCCTTCCTTCCTTCTTTCCAATCCATCTGTCCATCCATCCCATCCCATCCCATCCCTTCCTTCCTTCCTTCCAATTCACCCATCCATCCATTCCATCCCATCCCATCCTTCCTTCCTTCTTTCCAATCCATCCGTCCATCCATCCCATCCCATCCCATCGCATCCTTCCTTCCTTCCAATTCACCCATCCATCCATTCCATCCCATTCCATCCCATCCCTTCCCTTCCCATCCCATCCCATCCCTTCCTTCCTTCCTTCCTATCCATACATCCATCAATTCCATTCCATTCCCTCTTTCCTTTAGCAAGATGCCAAGGACCCCTTCTCTTCCGTGAGCTTGAGCCTTCGGTGCCGTGGCCTGTGGAGCGAGTGCATCTTTGACAACGTGGCCAACCTCTGGACCTGTGATATTCCAATTTCTTATCTCAGCGAACATCCAGGTAAAGGGGGGGGGGGGAGAATAATCAATCCTATATGACAGGACCAGGCTATAATGCTAGGTGGTTCATACCCAAACCAAGAGCATAAGCAAGACTGGGCAAAGAGTTGCCTGGGGTCTCCTGTACCCTCCCTACAGCAAATACTCCAAAGTGGTTTCATATTCCCTTCCTCAGTCTAGGGACTTTGCAGCTTGTCCAAGGCTACACAGGTTGGCTCTTCTTCCTGGAGGCATGATGGGAGGTGGATCAAACTTTCAGCATCTGGCTACCTAAACCACTCAGCTTACCCAGTCACCCATCCTGCTTTTTCCACCCCTGCAGCTGTCCTTGTGTCCACCCGGGTCTTGGTGATTCTTTCTGGCTTTCTGGTTCTTTCTGCCATGCCACCCTTTGTAGCCGGGTTGAGCTGCACAAAGCTATTTCCTGACACAACCCCGCAGAAACGTAACTGTACCTTTGCTTCTGGGACCCTCTTTCTCCTGGGAGGTGAGTGCGAGTTTAGCCTTTCCCTTCAGTTTGAAGGGAAATATGGATTGGCCCTCTAAAAAGCCAACCGATTTGAATCAATGGGAAGTGATGGATATATTAACTCATTAAATATTTATCGATTCAGTGACCTTACTCTAGTGCAGTGGGTTTCAACATGGGGGCCATGCCCCCCAGGGGGACTTCAATTCCCAGAAGCCTAAGACAGTACATTGGCTGATCAGTGCTTTGTGGGATTGACTTAAGCTTCTGGGAATTGACGTCCAAAATCCAAAGATTGGGAAACATTGCTCTATTGCAGTGATGGGGAACCTTGGCACTCCAGATGTTCTTGGACTTCAATTACCAGAAGCCCAAGTCAGCACTCCTGTTGATCAGAGCTTCTGGTAATTGAAGTCCAAGAACATCTGGAGTGCCAAGGTTCCCCATCACTGCTCTAGTGTGACTTCCTAGGACTGTGATGGCGAACCTTGGCACTCCTGGTGTTCTTGGACTTCAAATTACCAGAAGCCCAAGTCAGCACTCCTGCTGATAAGAGCTTCTGGGAATTGAAGTCCAAGAACACCTGGAGTGTCAAGGTTTGCTATCACTGTCCTAGGATCTGGCCATTGTGAGTAAGGAAGACTGGAAAATTGACAGACAATACAAAGGATATGATTAATTGTACTATGGTCAGGATATCCACATGGCAAAGGGTCATGGTCCCCAACGTGGGACACATGACCCACAGTGGGGCAATTGTGTTTTTTAGGGGGGGTGCAATTCGAGCTTGATAAAACCAAGTTAATGGCCTTTTAAGCTTCCTCCACTTGAATAGGAGTTCACTTTTTGAATAATAAGAATTATATGTCACAGGGGGGCAGCATTTTAGAGTTGCTTAGGTGGGCCATGGCCAAAAAAAGGTTGGGAACCACTGGTATAGGGGAACGATTGACGGACTAGGACTCAGAAGCCCTGGGTTTGAATCCCTGCTCAGCTGTGGAAACTGTCTGGAGTTGTGGAACGAGTAAAACCACCCCTTAAATATCTCACTCCATAGTGAGATAGACTCTCTTAATGAAGTCACAAGCTTGTCTTTGCAAAAGCTATGCAAGGCTGTTGAGGACAGGACATATTGGAGATCTCCCATTTATAGTGTCACCATAGGTTGGAGATTGATGGCATATAAGAACAAGAACGAAACCAAAGAATTAGAAACTTCTTTGCTTCTTTCTGTCACATAAAATCATTTTAAGTGAGCAATGGGAGCCCCTTGAAATGTAGCAAATTGCTGTCCCCATGCTTCAGAGACAAGACAACAGGACTTTAGAGCCAACTGTTTTTATGATTGAAAGATTGGAGCAAGAGGTTTGGGGTGCCGGGGTCCTCAGTTCTGATGCTTGCTTATGTTGTGCATTTACAAAATAATAAAGACATCTCCCCCTCTCGCTCTCTCCTTTTCCTTCCTTCCTTTCTTTCTTCCTTCCATCCATCTCTTCCTTCCTTCATTCCATCCACCCATCCACCTATCCATCTCTTCCTTCCTTCCTTCCTTCCTTCCACCCAACCATCTCTTTCTCCCTCCGTTCCTTCCAACCATTCATCTCTTCCTTCCTTCCACCCAACCATCTCTTCCACCCTCCGTTCCTTCCAACCATTCATCTCTTCCTTCCTTCCACCCAACCATCTCTTCCTCCCTCCATCCCTTCCAACCATTCATCTCTTCCTTCCTTCCACCCAACCATCTCTTCCTCCCTCCGTTCCTTCCAACCATTCATCTCTTCCTTCTTTCCACCCAACCATCTCTTCCTCCCTCCGTTCCTTCCAACCATTCATCTCTTCCTTCCTTCCACCCAACCATCTCTTCCTCCCTCTGTTCCTTCCAACCATTCATCTCTTCCTTCCTTCCACCCAACCATCTCTTCCTCCCTCCGTTCCTTCCAACCATTCATCTCTTCCTTCCTTCCACCCAACCATCTCTTCCTCCCTCCATCCCTTCCAACCATTCATCTCTTCCTTCCTTCCACCCAACCATCTCTTACTCCCTTCCGTTCCTTCCAACCATTCATCTCTTCCTTCTTTCCACCCAACCATCTCTTCCTCCCTCCGTTCCTTCCAACCATTCATCTCTTCCTTCCTTCCACCCAACCATCTCTTACTCCCTCCGTTCGTTCGTTCCTTCCAACCATCCATCTCTTCCTTCCTTACGTTTTGTTTTCCTCTGGATTTTGCTTAACAACTTGGCCCTGTCCTGCTTCTACAGGCCTGTTGGGAGCCATCGCTGTTTTCTGGTACGGCATTGACACTGCCCAGAAGTACAAACAAGAGGTAACCATTGCCTACTGACAGGGAGAACTGCTTTTCAAAAAAAACGGTGAAGACATCTTTTTGGCTCCCAGACTGCTGTGGGTTGTCGTCACGGAGTCAGCTCTGTTAGGACTCTAGAGTTCACCCAGATAAGCCTCCCCTCTCAAATTGTGCTGAAATATTGAGAAGAATCTTTCACTTTGAGCTTGGATTAGATAGTATTGGAACCCAAGTCCAAGACATACCTGTCAAGTTTTGGATTTGGAAATAAGGGAAATTTCCCGGCAAATACAGGATACTTGACAGGTGTGTTTATCCTGTGCTGCCCTCCAATGGTGACAATAGGGCATTGCAGTCTAATTAATAAGGGATTACGGCAGGAAAGAGGGGAAATAAGGGGTTTTCCTGGCCAGTAAGGGATACTTGACAGCTATGGTCCCAGAATCCACCCTGCTATGATGCTGGGACTCTTAGTCCAATGCTACAGGTTGTGGGAGTCTCTTTCTTGTTCATTTGTTTGTTAGGGGCTGTGGAGGCTGAGTGGCTAAGAAGCTCGCCTTGCTAGCTCGAAGGCTGGCCAGTCAGCAGTTTGAGACCCGGGTACTGCATGACGGATTGAGTGCCCATCATTGGTCCCAGCTCTTGGGGACATGAAAGGAGCCTTATTTGGGTGTTCCCTGAGCGGAGTTTCTCCCACAAAAATCCTTTCAACCCAGAATAATTTCTGACATGAAATTATTATTATTATTATTATTATTATTATTATTATTATTATTATTATTATTATTATTATTATTATTATTATTATTATTATTATTATTATTATTATTATTATTATTATTATTTGTTTATTTGTTTATTTGTTTATTTGTTTATTTGTTTATTTGTTTATTTGTTTATTTGTTTATTTGTTTTGCCTAGAGATGCATAATTGACCCTAAATATCTCCATATTCCAAATCAAATCTTCCTGTTTGTTACTTCCTGGAGGCTGGACATCATCAAGTCCATTTTAACCTTGGATGTGACAATGCTATACACTGATGCTCTCCCCCCCCCCCTCGCTTCAACCATGATATTCTTCTCCAACCACCATTCCTTTATTCCTTATGTTTCTTTGAACCATCAGCTATAACAATCTGTACTTTTGGATCGACATATTCTGGCCTTCTGCATTTTCTGTATAACAAGATTTCTTCATCTTCACTCATTCACATTTGTACTTCTTTGGCAGTCACCCTCTTGGCTCAATAAATTCTTAGCATCTCGTGTGACATCCACTTTCCAAATGTGTTTTGCTAGCTTTCTCTCGCTTTCTTTTGATAGCTGTTTGTGTGAACGTCTTAAGGCAGGGATTTTGGACTTTTAGAGCGGAGGAGAACATGTGATACATAGGAAGCCACGCTAGCAATGGAGTTGTGTAGAAATGAATGTGATAGACCTATGAGTCCCAGAGGTCTTCATAGGATCATGTCCTTTTCTTCATTTGTTGAACTGCTCTCTTCTAGGTGACTCACCAACTCAATTCTCTTTCAGGTCAGCTTCGGCATCCCTGGCGTGACCTACGAACTGGGTTGCTCTTACTGGATGGCTACAGTGGGGTAGCTTGTGCTGCGGCCAGTGGAGTTTTGCTGCTTGCCATCACGTATTTCCATGCCCAGATGCCAGGAAAGGAGCGACACTTCAGACATCCCCTACCAGTCAGCAACTGTCAGGGCACATACCTGTGAAGTTGGAGTGCACTTTCCTTGCCCAGTTTCAGGAGAGCAGGGAAATTGTAGCTTGAATGGGAAATGCTTATTAAACCAGATGGCATTATCAAAACACTCCTGTGTTGAGTTTTCTCCCTAACAAGCCAGTTGTTTTTATTCTGGTCCATGGCTCATTGGCAGGGAACTCCAGGCAGTGGTGTGAATGGGCGGATCAGGCCTCCACAACCAAGAACAAACATTCTTGAGGGTACACAAGAGTAAAACCAAATTAGAAAGTGGAGGAAGGAGCTCACTGGACAAGGAACAACATTAAAGGAGGATATAGCTAAGGAACTCAACCTCCCCTACGTCACTTGGAGGACCTTGAATAGGGTGAGGTCTGGAGTCCCTAAATGTAAGACCAACATGCTCAAATGGGGGCTTCTGGCTGATGACAACACGTATTGTGAACATGGAGAGAGACAGAATCCAGCTCATTTGCTGGTCTGCCAATGACTGCTAGAAGCATGGACCAATGAGGATTTAAGTTTGGCCAACGACAAAGCCAAGAAAGTGGCTTCATTTGGGCAGTCCAAGGTTTGATTGGGACACAAAAGAAGAAGAAGGCCTCCTCAATTGGCCCCGGTTCCTTGCCTTGAACCCACAGGGTTTCCTTGCATTCTTCCACACCAGCAGGAACCAACATTTATTTATCTATTTATTTATTTATCATTCACATTTGTAACTGCCGCCCACTCAGGCAGAACCCGACTCAGGGCGGCATTACAGCAGCTCAAGAAAATACATAAAAACATTATAAAAACCTTATAAAACCCACCCAATAAAAAACCCACCCAATAAGAAAAAACCGACATCCACCCCCATTTAAAACCCATATCCCACTCACCCGTCCCACCTACCACACAGAGGGAAAGAAAGAGAGTCTTATAAAAGCCAGCCGGCGGAGGCCATAGTCCCGTTCGGGCCCCACACCTGCCCTGCCAGCCAGGTCTTTACTCCTTTCCTGAAGGGCAGCAATTCACTTTGAAGTCTTAGATCTGTTGGTAGGAGGTTCCAGAGAGTTGGTGCGGACACGGAGAAGGCCCTCCTTCGGGTGCCAGTCAAATGTGCACCCCTCGTTGATGGCACCACCAGAGAGCCTCTCCGGTCCGCTCTGGTTGGACGGGCAGTCACTCTTGGGACGATGCGGTCTCTAAGGTATCCTGGCCCCCTGCCATATAGGGCTTTAAAGGTCAAAACCAGCACCTTAAATTGCACCCGGAGACAAACTGGTAACCAGTGCAGCTCCCGAAGCAGCGGTGAGGCATGGGCATATCGCCCACACCCCATCACCACCCGGGCCGCCGCATTCTGGACCAGCTGCAGCCTCCGAATGGTCGTCAAGGGCAGCCCCATGTAGAGCGCATTACAATAATCTAGTCGGGAAGTAACCAGAGCATGAGTGACCATAAGCAAGGAGCCCCGGTCCAGGAGCTATCAGGAGTAGCCAACCCTTAGTGCCCCAGGGGTTCTTGGATTTTGGGCATAAGCATGTATGCTGAAATAATGGAGAACTTGGCCCAGGCAGCGCTGATACTGCTGATCTCAACAGGAGTGCTGGGCTAATATCACCATAAGACTCCAAAGAAGGCTGACCTTATCTGACATCGGAAGCTAAGCAGAGTAAACCCTGGTTCATCCTTGGATGGGAGAGACCACCAAGATTTCTAAGTAGAGCTGGGAAAGGATTTGGTGGAGAGTTATAGTCAAGAAAGGTTCTACCTGGAGCATTAGGAGAATGATCTGCTTGAATCTCTGGAAAGCTATTTTCTCCACAATGTTGACTGTATATGCCAGTGATGGCGAACCTTGCCACTTCAGGTGTTCTTGAACATCAAATCCTAGAAGCCCTGATCAGCAGGTGTGCTGACTTGTGCTTCTGGTAATTGAAATCTAAGAACACCTGGAATGCCAAGGTTCGCCATCACTGGTTGGGCTATCAGGAGTAGCCAACCCTTAGTGCCCCAGGGGTTCTTGGATTTCAATTCCCAGGAATCCAAGGAAGCACTCCTGCTGATCAGGTCTTTTGGGAATTGAAAACCAAGAATACCTGGAGTGCCAAGGTTGGCTACCCCTGGATGGAACACCTGCCGAATTCTATGTGAGATACCTTCAAGTGTTCCTTCCTAATTATTCACATTTCGGCAACGAGGAAATTCTTATAGAAGGAGTACCAGTTTACTAAGCTAGAAATGAAGAATGGGTTGGATTGACTCCAGTCAAAAATACAGTTCGCAAAACAGTGTATTTTTTTTCTCAGAAGTCCAACTCCTAGAACTATCCCCCAATCTTGCCGAACTTCATAGGTTGCCCACCCGTCATCTAGATTGATCTTCCAAGAAGACCGGAAATAGCCATATCCAACAAGAATGAGTGCCAAGAGATTTTGGGGATTCGTTAGTAGCCCCTTCTATAGATATAATGTCCAGTAACTGCCCTCAAATGCCATCTTTCAGTTGATGGTGACAGTAGAAAGAAGGACTTTAAGTTTCACCATCCAGTCTCAGTGATAAATGTGGGAGGCAAGTATACGCATAGAAGTCTGGTGACTCAGATTTGGCAGTTATGGTTTTTAGCCTGAACTTTACAGAAGTTACTTTTTTAAAGTCTAAACTTGACAGGAACTATTGGGGTTTTTTTAGCCTCAACTTTACAGTAGCTATCTATGGTTCTGAAGGCTGTCCTCAGCAAAGGTTAAGGAGCTTGGGTGCCTTCTTTAAAGTTCAGATGAAAACCCTGATGGGATCCAGCTCTCCCCACCACCACCCACCCACATAGGAAATTGGAGTCACCAATGTCTTTTGTGGCACTGGCATACCCCAAACATCCCATCTTCCTTCCAAAGCTGGTAGATACAGAAAAGTATCTTGTATGATCCAGGACGTTCTTCAGCTCCTCCTTAGTGCCTGCATCAAACTCGAGAAGCGACTGCATACATCTTGGGAGCCACTAGCCGTGAATGGTACATGGGACGCTGCGGTCTCCTGGAATAGCCAGTATCTGCTTTGGAGAGAAGAAACAACATGCTAAAGTACAGTACTTTGCCTACATTAGAATCACAGAATCGAACGATAACTGAGTTGGAAGGGGCCTGTGAGGCCATTTAGTCCAACCCCCTGTTCGATGCAGGAATCAAAGCAGATATGACAGATGGTTGTCCAATTCTCTCTTGATTATAAGCTTATCATTCCAAAAAAGGTCAGTATTATTATTCCCTGGGTCACAAATGGGTGGGTTGACTGAGGCTGAGACAGAGAAATAGAAACTCACCTAAGACCTAACAACTAAACTTGTTTAGTTTCTCTTAGGATCTTGGCCTTCCTGATCTACAGCTTACAACAGGAGTGGGCAACCTATGGCCTGTGGTGCCAAAGCATCCAGCCCACAGTGCCAGCAGCGCTGCTGCCGGTGCAAGCAAACGCAGATGTGTTTACAGTAGCCATAAACGTGCACGTGGCTGTTGTAAACACGTTTACGACAGCCATGGATGCATTTTATGGCAGCCTTTACAGCGGGGGGGGGGCACCGATCCGGCCTGCTCATCTGTCTGAGGAAGAATGACCCGGCCCTGGGCTTTAAAAGGTTGGCAGCCCCTGGCTTAAAACGTAGAAAACTGCTCTTTAAAAAAGTAATTAGTTACAGCAATAGTTCCAAGGCTAATAATTAGTTAACTGCTCTTATATGCACGCATTGCAAATAACTCTTTACTTGCCTGTTATGCAAAAAGTAACTAAATTAAGTAGTTTAGTTGATGTGCAGAAAGTAATTATTTACTTGCCTGTTATGAAAAAAGTAACTAAATTAGTTACCGTGAAAAAGAAATAAGGAGTTATCAAAAGCTGCTGGCCTGTGACTGGATACATACACCCCATAACACTGAAGAATGGGATTTTAGAGAAAGTGTATTCCAAAAACCGATGCAGTTCTGAGTTTAGAAGGTTATATTTTCCCACAAGAGACCCAAAAAGTTTAGAAAAAATAAAACTGGAGGTCTTTAGTCATGGAGGCTGACTTCCGTGGGAAGAACTCAAAAAAACTACTTTACTTATTAAAAGAAAAAGCCCCTATCTTAATTCATTACATGAATGGCCCAATGTTGATTCTGAGGAACATCTCAATGTTCTTGAGAAGGTTCACCACTGGCCCTCCCAAGCCCTTCCTACTTCTTCATGGACACCTCTGCCACCTCACTTTACTCACCCGTGATGGCGTAAAGACAGCACGTCAATGCAATGGATGTTGCGAAGCCTCCCATAGAGCCGGCCATCCCTAGCCAACAAGACCAGCCAAAGTCGTAGTGGGTGCCGAGGAAAATGCCATGGAACTTCAGCGTGGTTCTTTCTGTGTAGACATCGATGGCATACCAGACTGAGCCCACCAGACCGAGGATATCTGATGGGACCAAGAAGAAGGGTGGTATGAAGATGGGTGGAGACCCCAAGGTTCTGATTCTCGTCATGTTATTGTGTTAGCGCCAAATCCACTATACAACCCATGTTCTCAGAAGCCTTAATCAGCAGGTGTGCTGACTTGGGTTCCTGGGAATTGAAGTCCAAGAACACCTGGAGAGCCACATTTGGGGAACCCTGATCTAGGACCATGATGGTGAAGTTTGGCACTCCAGGTGTTCTTGGACTTCAATTCCCAGAAGCCCAAGTCACACACCTCTGAGTACCCATTCGGTGCGTACCCACTCTTGTGGATTCACAGAGACTTGGGCTTCTGGGAACTGAAGTCCAACAACATCTTGAGTGCCAAGCTTCACCATCACAGATCTAGGAGATCCTTGATAGCCTTCATAGCCACCATTATCTACTGATCTTTTCCATCTTAATGAAGCCAAAGCCCAGGAGCAATCTAAGACACGTACTTGCCACTCCAAGCATGAATCCAGATGCATAGCACAGCCTCAGCTTGATGTACGGCTTGTCCTTCAGAAACATGATACAATCCAGACCTGACACCAGCAGGATCAGTGCCAAGCCGGAGAGGATGTCTGCCGTGATCAGCAACGCTCGGGTAGCCACAATCTTAACTGAGGGAGGAGAAGCCAAGGTCAAATGGGCAAACTGGACATTATGGGAAATGATGATGACCTGCGGAAAGTTTAGCCTTCAAAGCGTACCAATCACAAATGAAAGCATGCTCAATGCAAGATTTGTAGCTGAGGGAAATCTCAGGCTATGAGATTTCCCAATATTTAAGCGACAATAGCTTCTAACATTGTTGTCTAATTTGACACTAACATTGTCTAATTTGACCCCAAATCCAAGCTGTTTCCTTTCTTGCATTCTTCTTTTCATTATTTCAGTCTGCAAGAGTTTTTTTAGATCCCCTGTCATTGTCATATATATATATATATGAATCCCTGGAGTAAAGTGTGAAAGAGGAGACATTGTTGCATGGTTAAGAAAACAGTGCCGCATCTAAAACATCTGAGATGCCTTCTTTCTTGCAGTCAGTGGGAGACTTACCAGGGTGTTCAGCTAATATGGAGTCATATTGGTCGCAGGTCCGGATCCCGTCTTGCATGTTGGTGACACACTCCCTCCAAAGTCCCCGGCATCTGTAACTGACCTAAGAAGAGAACGAAATGTAGTTTAGGCATAAGGGTAAGGGTTGCTCTTGCTCAAAAGCCAGTCCTATCCGGCTCTAGGGTTCAGTGCCTGTCTCCATTTACAGCCAAAGAGCCAGCTCTGTCTGCATCTGTAAACATTTCTGTGGCCATGTGACAAGCAGGACAGAATGGTGTTACCTTTGCCAACAAAGTGGTACCTATTTATCTACTTGCAACTTCTTGCTTTCGAATGCTAGGTTGGCAGGAGCTGAGACGGTAGGTGGGAGCTCACTCTGTAATGCAGCACTCGGGTCTCAAACTGCTGACCTGCCAACCTTCCAGTTGTCAAGTTCAGCCTCTTAACCACTAAGCCACCGCACTCTCGCAGTTTAGGCATACACAATCCCAATTGTTTGTACTATTTTCTTATTAATACCAGGGGGTGCTTTTTCTACAAATCTAAAGCTGAATATCTAAAGCAGGGATTCTCAACTTGCGGCCCGCAGTACCATTTCATGTGCCCCCACACCGCCTCCACCACACCAGGAAGTGCCATGCGATGGAGGAAGGGAAAAATGGCCGTCTTGCCCCTGAATCTGAGGGAACGTGACCTGGCCCCCGGCTTAAAAAGGTTGAGAACTCCTGATCTAAAGGTTTTCCCATTTGATTCATTTGAAATACTGTATGGTGGTCTGTGTGCAGAAAGACAAACATTTGGGTCCTAAAGCAAAGGTAACCTGAAGTATCTCTAGAGGCATAAAGCAGGGGTAGGCAACTTACAGTCCATGGGCCAGATGTGGCCTGCAACACCAAATAATCTGGCTCCAGCCACCACCACAACCGCTGCTGCAGCTGGGGCCAGAATTGGCCACAGACTCATTTATGGTAGCTGTAAATTGGGGGGGGGGCAACCAGTCCCGCCCCGTCAACTGCCTGAAGGAACGTGTTCCAGCCTCCAACTTAAAAAGGTTGGCAACCCCTGGCATAAAGGATGAAACTGAGACTATCCTACTTCAGACACATAATGAGAAGGGACAGTCGCTGGGGATCTTGGCTGGTGACTTGACACACCTCTGTCAGGTGCAGCTCACCTCTAGGCTGTCATCGGCATTCACCATCCAGCAGTCGGTCCAAGTGGCCGCGATGAGAAGGAGGGTGGAAAAGAGCGCCATGCAGAACGATGCCAGCTGCAAAACCCCTGCCATTGGAAAGACTGGGAAATGCCAATACACCAATGCACACACACAAAAGCCTCTCGCGCATGCCTAGCCAGATATGTTTTAACAAGGAAGGAAGGAAGAAACAGGCAGACAAATGGGTTTTAATAACTGAGTGCTGTCAAGTCAATTCTGATTTTTCAGTTACCTTTTCCAGGGTTTTCTAGGTAGAGAATACATAGAAGTGGTTTTACCCTTCCCTTTCTCTAGAGGGAGCTCTTGGACCTGTGCAGCTTGATCAAAGCTACACAGGTTGGATCTTCTGGAGACACATTGGGGAATGGGGAATCAAACTCCCAACCTTTGCCTCCATAGCCAGATTCCTCTCAGAGTCACTACAAGGTAGGTAGGTAGGTAGGAATAGCAAATACACAATTACACTAATATAGCGCTTGGTGCACTCTCTAGGCAGTTCACAAGTTAGTTAGCATTTTGCCCCCAACTTGCTGGGTACTCATTTTTCCAGCCTGGGAAGGATGAAAGGCTGATCTCCGACAGGATCGAAGACACAATGTTTTTGCTGCAATACAGCAGTTTAACTTCTGTGCTACCAGGGCTCCTGGTGACAGACAGACATAGTAAAAGTTCTATCAAAATATAATGGTATTAATTTACTGGAGAAGAAATCCCATTGAAAAAAGATTATATCTATATCTATATCTATATCTATATCTATATCTATATCTATATCTATATCTATATCTATATCTATATCTATATCTATAGATAGATAGATAGATAGATAGATAGATAGATAGATAGATAGATAGATATAGATATAGATATAGATATAGATATAGATATAGATATAGATATAGATATAGATATAGATATAGATATAGATATAGATCAGAATGCCACTTTTTCCCCATAAGCGGTCAAAAAGAAATAAAATTATGAAACCATAGTTTTAACATTTGTAAAATTCATTATCAACATCATATTTAAAAACAATAAAAGACATTGCAAGACTGAAACTAGGAATCATTTAGTGAGCATCGCAATCTGCCACTCATGTTGTGGGCCTAGGAAAAGGGCCAGATGTTTGCATTCGGCTGGGCAGTTCCATTTGACGTTGGTTAAATTTTTGGTGGTGCGAAGAGGCAGCTGCTATTGCCTGGAAACCCAGTACTGTTTCCCAGTGAGAACCCAGTGGTCAGTGGGAGAAGGCAATGTGTATTTCAATGCCCTCTCTAGTAGCTATCAAAAGTTCATAATTTAAGGAGCTGGTCTGCTTACATAAAAACGGATTCATCTAAGCATAAAAGTGGAAATCAGCTCTTACAAAGTAGAATTAAATTTAAATTAAGAGTCCCTGGATGGGGAAATTTACAAGAAGGTCAATGATCCAGTTGGTCAAGGTCTAGAGTCTAGACTAATCACAGTTTCTCTGCTGATGAACTTGTCACTTAAAAAAAACCACCCTAAGAAATAATTAAGCTTTTGAACAATTAAAAAACTGCATGCCGCGAACGCTGAAGCAGCGCCATGAAGAAAACTCCAGGGCTTCGGTTTATGTGATCATGAGGAATTTTGTTGGATTAAAGGAATAAGAAAGAAGAGTGGGAAAGGGCAGTTTGTTCTGGTTTAAACGGAGGCAACAAATTAAAGCAGTTTGGCTTTGCAAGATGAAAGATGAAAAAGGCAGGAGTCAGTTTCTCAGGGTGAAAAGAGGGTTCAGGCTTTGGCGTTACTAAGGTCTCTGCATCAAGCAAGAGGTTGGATAGATGACCTCTATGGTCCCTTTCAACACGGCAATCCTACAGAGTTGCAAAGTAAAGGAGTTTGCATAGTTCAAGAATGACCGTGATTGACAGAAGCCCCCCCCAAAAAAATTTTTTTTTGATGGAGAAGAGATAAATGAATTTAAGGAGATTTAAAAGACCCCTAAAATTCATCTAACTCTTATCTGCCAATTGTAATTCAAGCAAAAACACAACGACAAAGCAGTGTTGAAATCCAACTCCCAAAAAAACTGTTTGTGGCTATGTGTTGTTCAAGTTCATATCATTTTATTCTTATTCAAGTTCATATCATATTATTTTCAAATAATCCAAATTCAACCTTGTTTATTCATGTCAATAGTCTTGTTCATTTCACAGACAAAATAAATCTCCTCAATTTATCAGTAGCAAACAATATCAGTTCATTCTTCAAGGAAGTCTTCAGTATGTCCAAATGTAAATTCAATCTCTTTGGAAGAATCAAACTTGTTAAAGTGAACACTTAGAATCATGGAATCAGACAATGATAGAGTTGAAAAGGGTCACTAAAGATAATCTAGTCTAGCATACATCAGTTGAGAAAATATACCCTCTTGTTGGTATAGCTCCACCTAAGATAAGGAGAGAAGTAGCAGCGGGCGCCGAGAAAAGTAAGCAAAAGAAGGACCCTCGACATCTTCTGAACTAAGTTGAGCCTCAAGTCCGTTGACTCAGAGCTTTATGGCAAGAACGAACATTCTTGAGGCTACACAAAAGGAAAATTGAATTAGAAGATGGAGGAAGGAACTCAATAGATAGATAGATAAATCTTTATTGTCATTGTCCTGCACAGAACAACGAGATTGAGAGGGGGGGGGGGACACTTATCAACCCAACAAAATCTAAACAAAATACAACCATACAAAATTATCAACATACTCCCACCCCACGTATACACATTTAATCAATGGGCAAGGAATAACATTAAAGGAGGATATAGCTGAGGAACACGATCTCCCATACATCACTTGGAGGACCCTGAATAGGCTGAGTGTCGGAGTCCCTAAAAGTAAGACCAGCATGCTCAAGGGGGGACTGATGGTGGGCAACAACATGCTGCGTGAATGTGGAGAGATACAGAATCCGGCTCATACCTGTCAAGTTTTGGATTTGGAAATAAGGGAAATTTCCTGGCAAATAAGGGATACTTGACAGCTATGCTTATCCTGTGCTGCCCTCCAATGGTGGCAATAGGGCATTGCAGTCTAATTAATAAGGGATGACGGCGGGAAAGAGGGTAAAATAAGGGGGTTTCCTGGCAAATAATGGATACTTGACAGCTATGATCCGGCACTTTTGCTGGCCTGCCAACTACTACCAGAAACATGTACCAATAAGGATTTAAGTTTGGACAATGACAAAGCCACGAAGGTGGCTTCATTTTGGCAGTTTAAAGTTTGACCTGGACATGGAAGAAGAAGAATCTAGTCTAGCTTCCTCTTATTGAGAGAAGGTGCAGTTAGTCTTTTTTTACATTGAGGAATAAATTGTTTTCCCTACACCACTCCGTCAGCATCTCAACCTCCTTCCTGTAAGCCGACTCCCCCTCCCCAGCAGTAATGAGACCAACCACCATTGTGTCATCTGCAAACTTAATGGTCTTATTGCTGGGGTAACTGGGAACACAATCATATGTGTAAAACATGTACAGAAGCAGGCTCAGCACACACCCCTGCGGCGTCCCCGTACTTATACTGTGATCTGCAGAGATGTGAGAGTCCATCCTGACCCATTGGGAATGATCTGATAGAAAATCTAGTATCCACCTGCATAAGCATGGTGGAAGCCTCAGATCTAATAATTTGGGCACCAGTCTATGCGGGAGAATAGTATTAAATGCAGAACTAAAATCTACAAATAACAGTCTCGCATAATTCCCTTGTTTCTCCAAATGGGTCAGAACAGCATGTAGGTCCGTAGCCACAGCATGGGCATGGAACAAAAGAAAAATAAACAAAGAATTCCTTGTAACCAAGCCTAGGTGCGTGTCAGGATAACTCACGGAATCAGTGGAGTGGAGTAGTTACAGTGTTGGGAGTAGATTCGAATCTCTTCTTGACCATGGATGTCCCCTGTGGCAAGCAGAAACACTGTTTACCTTCCCACCAAAGTGGTACCTATTTATCTACTTGCAAATTTCTTGCTTTTGAACTGCTAAGTTGGCAAGAGCTGGGACAGAGATGGGACCTTGCTCCATCATGCATTACTCAGGTATTGAACCCTGACCTTCCAGTCTTCAAGCCCAGCCTTTTAACCACTAATCCACTGCAGTGCTCTATCTAATAATCTAAATTCCTTCAAATCTTTCTGAAAGTTGCTGTGTTCCTCTCCAAGGTTAGGAGGAGATGAAGCCTCTTGGTTCCTGGGCCACTAAACTTTTGTCAGCAAAGGTAACAAAGGAATTGAAGAATTTTTACCTTTCCGTCGTATGAACTCAAGTCCCAGCTGCAAATGTTAAGAGGGACAGAAGGACATCCAAAAGCAAAATGAACATTTAGGTAACTGTGCTGTGGGTGTTTTAAAATATGAAGAAATGATCTGGAATTGTGTCAGTCACCTGGCAGTGTCTAATGCCCGCCTCCCCGCCACAATAGTTTAACAGCTAGCCAAACCACTCCTAGATTGGTCTCTCAACCTTTTTTTTTTTTTTTGGAAGCAATATTTCATGGCAGTAGTGCTTTGGGGCTTTACGGCAGGAGTTCTCAACCTTTTTAAGCCGGGGCCCATTGGGTCATGCTCCCTCAGACAGCTTTGGGGGCCAGATGGCCAATTTGCCCTTCCTCCACCTCATGGCACTTCCTGGTGTGGTGGAGGTGGTGGTGGGCCACATGAAATGGTGCCATGCGCCACATCTGGCACATGGGCTGCAGGTTGAGAATCCCTGCTTTATGGTGTGATGGGCACCATCGCAATTAAAACAATTGTAGGTCCGGAAACACACGCAGCATGGGAAGTGGATGGTGGCCCCCCGCAGGAGATTGGCAAACAGCTACCGGCAGTACAATGCAATTCCAAACAGGTCTCAAAGCTGCAACGTCTGAGGTAGCACATTATTTCTAAATTAATTTTAATCATGTTCTGAAACAGATTTGGGGAAAAGGCGTTCCAGAACCAGCTGTTCAAGAGAGACTTACAAAGTCGTTCTGGATTCCCAAAGTTGTGGGCAGATCCATCAACACTTCCATGCATTCTGTGTGTTTTCCATTCATGTTGATCGCGGGTTGCCATTTCTCCTGCAAACAGTTAACTCATTTTCTTCGCCAGTTCATATCTGCCTGGCGTGGGTCTGAGGCCAGGCACCTAGGAGTCTCTGAAGACGGTCAAAAGAGACAGCTCTGTATGGGGGATCTTCAACTGCTTGGATCGTAGCCAGATATCTCCTGATCTTGAGATTTCAGAAGAATAGCACAGGCTGCTTTAGTGCCCGGACCGAAGGGCTTTGCACAAAGTTCAGCCTCACAAAGGCAAGATTGTGGGTCAAAAGTTTCAACTTGGTTTGTGTCCAAGAAAGTGACTGCATTTGGGCAGCCCAGGGTTTGATCCAAACATGAAAGAAGAAACTTGGTTTGGATTCTCCATCCTGTTTTCTGGACCAAAAAAAGATGACCTTCCTACTTCAAGGCCAGATGAACTGATGTCTAAAGTCACATCATCATCATCATATTTTAATAATTTCATGTCTTAGGTTGAAAGGATTTTTTGCTGGAGAAACTCCACTTAGGGCAGAGATGGACAGTCTTGGCCCTCCAGTTGTTCTTGGACTTCAATTCCTAGAAGCCCAAGTCAACACACCAGCTGGTCAGGGTTTTTGGGAATTGAAGTTCAAGAACAGCTGGAGGGCCAAGACTGCCCATCAATGACTTAGGGGATACCCAAATGAGGCCCATTTCATGTCCCCAAGTGCAGCCCTTGGGTATAGAAACCCAACCTTCCAGTCTCCAAGCTCAGCATCCTAACCACTAAGCCACCGAGGGAGTCACATCATGAAAGCATGTGATTGGTCCTTTAGTGGCATAACAGGCAAGAGCAGAAACAGACAAGACCCATCATCTGCCCCAGCTCCTGCCAACCTAGTAGTTCCAAAGCAAGAAATTGCAAGAAGATGTACAATATAAACCTGTATAATGAAAAAGCTCCGTTCCGTAGAGCTCTTCGCTATACTTTTTTGTTGTTGTTATACGGATCCCTATGGGCGATGCACTGTATAATGAAAAGAAAATGTTTGTTATACGAATCACCATTGACGATACCCCATACAACAACACACACACACCCCGGTTGTACAGGGTATTGCCAATAGTGATTCGTATAACGAACATTTTTTTGTTATATGGTGCATCGGCAATAGCACAAAAATGCTTTGGTGTACAGATTTTTTGTTATATGAAGCGTCCGTTATATGGGGTTCCACTGTATAGGCACTGCATCAATGGAAAAGGGAACAGCATTCCATGCGCTCTGCCATTTGGTCACTGAAATTTCTGCAGACACAGACAACGCTGGCTCTTTGGCTGCCCCTTAGAGTCGGACACAACTGGCTTTCAAGCAAGGGAGACCTTTATATTTAAGAGGTTGGAAGTTCAATTCCCTACTGTGCCTCCTAGGAGGAGAGACAGCCTGTGTTGCCTTGGTTCAGCTGCATCGTCCCAAAAGCTCCCTCTAGACAAAGGGAAATGGAAACCCACTTCTCTGTGTTCTCTAGGGAGGCAACCTTAGAAAGGAATGCCATAGACTGGAGTTGACTGGGCAGCAAACAATTAGTGTCAGTATCCATGTTGTCAACCAGCTTGTCTTTGTGATTGGTAATCAGGAGGTAAACACTAGGGATAGGGCTTGATTTATGGGGGGACGGGACTGAAAACCTCATAATTCCCCATTCTGAGAGTTCTACCTGACTGCTACACATCTAAATGTAGCTCACCTGGGAGAATAGACCTAAACTGGAAAGCTCTGAGACTTAGCTAGGCCAAGCTCCAACCCATTCTCCTTCCCTCTTTCCCATCCACCCATCCATCCATTCAGCCTGGGGCACCACCACCCAGCCCCCAGTACCCTTGGGTGCTAATCCAAAGAGCCAAGCCGAGCTGTGATGTCCGGAACGATCAAACAACTAAGCGGGGCTCCCTCATAGCTGTCAAGTATCCCTTATTGGCCGGGAAAACGCCTTATTTTACCCTCTTTCCCGCCGTCATCCCTTATTAATTAGACTGCAATGCCCTATTGCCGCCATTGGAGGGCAGCAAAGGATAAGCATAGCTGTCAAGTATCCTGTATTTGCCAGGAAATTTTCCTTATTTCCAAATCCAAAACTTGACAGGTATGGGCTCCCTGTTTCTCTGCCTGCAAGAAAAGAACATTGCAACTTCTGTCTTCTATCTGCAGACAGCAGAAAGGTGACTTTCCTCCAACGCCAAAGTCCCCTTCAACTCCCTGCTCCTTTCCGTAACATTTCAAAAGCTTACACAGAGAATCTGGTGCCTCTTTCGCTGGCCTCCTCCCAGTTATGGTCACCACTTGGGTCTGTCCCAGCTCCTGCCGACCTAGCAGTTTGAAAGCAAGAGATTGCAAGTAGATAAATCGGGACCACTTCGGTGGGGAAAAGATCTTGGGGACATGAAAGGAGCCTCATTTGAGCGTCCCCTGAGCGGAGTTTCTCCAGCAAAAATCCTTTCAACCCAGAGTAATTTCTGACATGCAATTATTATTATACACACACACAGTTTCCACCTCCTTTTGTCATGTGGGCCCACCGCTGTGCTTCTGGCCTTTGTGGAAAGTTTCAAAGTTTGAACTTCTGAGAACCAGAGATCCAATTATCCCAGGTTGACCTCCAGCAGAGTTCTAAAACTGCAGGGGAGAAGATTAATGCCCCTTTCCCTTCTCCAGGGTATCTGCTTGAGCAGGCGGATTAGATTAATTAGAGTTTCTTCCATTATCCTGTAAAAAAATGAATAATAATAAAGAGGGAGATAGGGAGAAGGGAGAGAATGGTGGGAAAGAGCCAAAGCTGTATTTTGTAGAAGGAAGTTCACCTGGAAGGCCAAATCATGTAGAAAGGTTGGGGCTTAGGGGTGGAAAAGACCTGTGACAGAAGCCAAGCAAGGAAGAACATTTTTGAAATGCTCCAGACTTAAGATGGTCAAATCAATCAGGAAGAATTGGAAATCAGTTTGTCCGGCCAGTTTAGTGCAATGCTTAGTCTTCAAGTTGCCTTCAAAAATTGGCAAGGAAATTATATGACTTGTAGGCCACATGTTCTAGTCTGGCCAGGTTGTCCTGCTCATAGCTGTCAAATATCCCTTATTGGCCAGGAAAACCCCTTATTTTACCCTCTTTCCCGCCGTCATCCCTTATTAATTAGACTGCAATGGCCTATTGCCACCATTGGAGGGCAGCACAGGATAAGCATAGCTGTCAAGTATCCCGTATTTACCGGGAAATTTCCTGTATTTCCAAATCCAAAACTTGACAGGTATGGTCCTGCTATGGTAATAGAAGGACAACCTGCTATTTGGTGCATGGACCTCAATGCCCAGAAGCCTAAATCAATTCCCCAAAGCACTAACCAGCCAATGTACTGACTGAGGCTTCTGGGAATTGAAGTCCAAGCACAAAAGGTTGGCCACCTCTGGAGTAGACCAAACTGCAAGCGACTCAATGCCGATTGTCAGGCGGCGGTTAGCTTACCTGACAACCCTGAGGATGAATGGCCTTTGGGTGGTGAAGTCCACAGGGAAGGGTGATGGTCCCCAAATGGATCAAATCCCACTTGAATCCATATTGATGGAGGGCAGCAGCTTCATCAATCCTGGCCTTTGTGGACTTTGTGTGCTAAAAGGGCCCAGGACCAGAAAGTGACTCATGGAACTAGATTAGCGATATGGGTATCATGCTGCAATGCAGAAGGCAAAATGGAAGGCCACTGCATTTTATAGACTCAGGACAAACTTCATGGCTGATCACTATGTTGATAGCCAATAATCGGAATTGGGTACGGCACAGGAGGAGGCTACATGTGGTCTGCTCAGGCCATTCTTCTGGCTTTCCTGGCCCCCACCTCAAGTATCCAGGGCTTTGTGACCAAAGTTAGGTCTCTGGTTGCAGAACCAGGGGCTGGAAGTTCAATTCCCCACTGTGCTTTCAAGGAGAATGAGCCAGCCTGTGTAACCTTAGGCAAGTTGCATGCCCAGAATGTTGTAGAAAAGGTTTTCCAACCTTAGGCTCCCAGATGTTCTTGGACTTCAATTCCCAGAAGCCCTGATCAGCAGATGGGCTGACTTGGACATCTGTGAACAGAACATCTGGAGGCTCAAGGTCGAGAAACCCTGCAGGACTGAATTCTTGGTCAAACTATGGTGTAACCGCATTGAGTACTTGAGTAATTTTTCTCAAGCATGGGAAGTATGGCCCATGGTAGTCTAATTGGATGGTTGACGCCCCCACATCTACTGTAGCTGCTCACACCTGTTCTATACAATTTTAGGATTCTCTCTCTCTCAAGCTGTACTGCCAACCAGTAGAACGAATACACTGTCAAACTGCTCAAGACTCTGACATAAGAAAAGTTCTTCCTAATGTTTAGTCAAAATCTCCTTTCTTGTGACTTGAAACCATTAGTTCTGATCTTAATTGTCATTAGCTACAAAAAAGGGGGGGACAGATCCTAGGCTCCATGATACTTGTCTACACTTTTGAATCATACCTAGGCAAATAGACTCTGATGTTACTTCCCAAATGTCCATAAATTCTTGGAGAAGTTACTGTCCATTTGCTGGGATATTGCAACCCCCCCCCCCCAAAAGTAACTTTCCCAGGACCTAGTCTCTATTTTGCTTACTCTACTTATTTGCTTCACTCTGACCCTGCAAAGAGACCTGGTGGCACAGTGGTTACCATATATACTCAAATATAAGCTGACCCGAATATGAGCCGAGGTACCTAATTTTGACCTGAAAACCCAGGAAAATAGATTGACCTGAGTATAAGCCGAGGGTAGAAAATGCAGCAGCTGCTAGTGAGTTTCAATAATCAAAATACATGAAAAATATGGTAAAATTAATTGTTGACGCATCTCAATCTGGCATGGTCTTGGGACCCTCTTGGTCGTTGACCCAAGTATAAGCCGAGTCCCCGTTTGGGGGCTAAAAACCTCAGCTTATATTCAAGTATATACGGTAAGCTGCTGTACAGCAGCCAAAACATGAGTTCGATCCTAACGGGGATCAAGTTTGACTCGGCCTTCCATCCTTCTGAGGTCGGTAAATTGTGTACCCAGCATACTGGGGGCAACATGCTAAGTATCCTGTGAACTGCCCAGAGAGTGCACAAGCACTATGGGGTGGTGTATACGTGCTATTGCTATTGATCCATCGTTCTCCAAATCAGCATCTTTGAGACATTCCATACTACAAACGCTATCATCCCTGATCACAGTGGTGGAGCTTAAGTCCCCTGTGCCAAGATAATGCTGAACTTTGGAACCATCTGCCTGCCTGCCAACCTTGTTGTCTTCTTGATGGTCTGCCATCTGCCACGCCTTCTGTAATAAGATATTCACATAGCATGCAAAGGTGCCTAGTTCGAATCCCAGCTCTTCAGTCTGAATCCCCTTTGCCATTGAACAAAAGCCAACAGCAAGGGGATTGAACCCCAGAATAAGGGGCATCTGATATATTCCCATGCTGTACCTCCAGCCCAAAGTCAGTTTTCGGCCCAAGAAACCAGTTGGCAATTTGTCTTCCAGAAAGATGATAAATTTCACCAATTACCCCCCTATCAGTCCCAATACATTTTAACTGTACATGTTTTGCATGTTAAGTTTTACCTATTATGTATCCAACCTTAACATTTACCAAATTTATTGGGTCCACTTTAAATCCTTTTCTACGCAGTTTTACCTATTATGAACCCAATTTCAATATGTACCAATTTTATTGTGCCAATTTTAAATGGCTCTATATGCAAAGTTTTACCCATTTTGAGTCCAATCTCAACATGTACCACTTTTATTATGTTAATTTTAACTGCTGTGTGCATGTTATGTCCCTTGTTTTTATTGTTTTGACTTCTTGTCCTTTGCCAGGGTCAATTGAATGGTGCAATAAACGGGTTGGTTGGTGGGTTGGTTGGTTTTTGGTTGAATTTCAGCCCAGAACACCGCAGGAGTGAGGGAAAGAGAGAAAGACACAAGAAACTGAAAAAAGCTGGCAGTAAAAATATTTTAATAAGACAGGTTTTTTTAGTACAAACGGTTAGACGGAAAGGTGTGGCTAATTTGTGGCTTTTTTTTGGAATCTAGAGCAAAATAATAATAAGAATAATATTAAGGCAACATTTATATTACAAAGAGAGAGAGAGAGAGCTGTTCTAATTCTCATTGATACATTTCAGATTTCTTTGTTGGGTTTTCGTGGTTCGGTTCTCCTCCTATAAGGAGGAGGTTTCAAGGAACAGTTTTTTTACATCATGGCTGGGCTACAGTCCCTTTGGACTCTTGACTTGGAAAGGTCAGCATCGAATCGCTTCCCTTGAAGATATTAAACGCTTTGTTCTCCTCTTTTTATCGTTGGTCTGAAAAATCAAGGAGGGGTTAAAAAGAAAAAAGAAAAGGAGGAAAGAAAGAAAACAACAGGGCTATTAGTTTTCAAGCCCACGAAATGCAGCAGGCAAGGAAAACGTAACGTTTGCTTCTCTTCCCAACATCTGCCATGGGATATTTTTTTTAAAATCAAAATATTGATCTACCGTCTTGGATCTAACCCATACCTGTCAAGTTTTGGATTTGGAAATAAGGGAAATTTCCTGGCAAATAAGGGATACTTGACAGCTATGCTTATCCTGTGCTGCCCTCCAATTAATTACAGTCTAATTAATAAGGGATGATGGCGGGAAAGAGGGTAAAATAAGGGGTTTTCCCGGCCAATAAGGGATACTTGACAGCTATGATCTAACCATCTCCAGGCAGCTTACGAGCAATAGAACATCTCTGAAAAATTTAAAAACAATTCAGAGCAATTCAACGGAGGCAAGACCGTACTCAGAAAGACATAGTCGGTCTAGTGTGGATAAGAACATACATAAGAACAGCCTTGCTAGAACAGGCCACAACCCATCCAGTCCAGCACTCTGTCTCACACAGTGGCTCACCATTTGCTTCAGGGGATTATTCCCAAGCAGATGCCTTCACCTGTTTAGGATTCCCTGGAGATGGCATTGAGAGATATCCTGCCTATCTCTCCAACCCGGAGGTTGTCCTTAGGTATTCATAATTATAGCCATTGATACCCTTGTCCTCCATGAACTTGTCTAATCCTTTCTTAAAGCTTTTGAGACTGACAGCTGTCACCACTTCTTCTGGCAGGGAGTTCCATAGACAAGTGATGCTCTGGGTGAAAAAGTACTTTCTCTTATTTGTTTGAGAACTAGTACCCAAAAGTGTCATGGGGCACTAAAATGTTGAGTCAACATTCAAGACCTGCTATTTGATCTCCAACTACCAAAGCAGAGACTGAAATGAAGGCAGTCCTCACAACCATCTGACCCTCCGAACAACTAGCTCCCCACAGACCGCCTTAGAACTATGGAAGGGGAGCAAGGAGCTACCAGATAACTGGGCAGAACCACATGACTCTCTACCGCCTGGGCAAGAACAACTATGGCCTGTGTGGGAAACTTTAAATAGACTGCATGCAGGAGTAGGAAGGTCAAGGGCTAATCTGAGAAAGTGGGGTTTCCCTGTAGATGACAGCCTGTGTCAATGAGAAGTACAAACTACCTCCCATAGGATACAATGCACATGATGCCCCTCAACGTGCACTGAGGAGGACCTTATGATGTGGCCTGATATTGGGCAGATGCCATCTAGCCCTTTTTAATTCTATTTTGGTTTTAGATGTGTTAATTTTAGCTTTGTATGTTGTTATATGTTGGTGGTGCACCTGACACGAATAAAGGAAAAAAGGAAAATATTCAAGTGTTAACTTGGGGTCGAAAAGAAACCTAGTTGCTTTTAGCAGGGAAGGGGGATCCACTCTGGATTTCAGGCCAAACTTTAAAAGAGCTATTCAAGTTGCTAAAACCTGACCCTTGGAAGAGCTTCAGCACCTGAGACGGCAACTTCAGAGTTCAGCCCAATAATCCCAAAGGAATCCATGAAACCGGATTTCACCCTATAAAGTTAATTCCTGGTCAGACTGAAGTTCACTTGAAACATAATTGCCCTTTGAGATGAGATCTTCTTCTTCTTCTTCTTCTTCTTCTTCTTCTTCTTCTTCTTCTTCTTCTTCTTCTTCTTCTTCTTCTTCTTCTTCTTCTTCTTCTTCTTCTTCTTCTTCTTCAAGTGCTACATCCATTCTGGATATTTGGCTATCATCACGGCGATAGTCTTCCTGTTCTTAACTCCTCAGAACAGTTCTTCCAAGAACCTTCCACTCCAGTCTCTCTGGTCCTTCAGTCTATGTCAGTGATGGTGAACCTTGGCATGCCAGGTCTTCTTGAACTTCAATTCCCAGAAGCCCAAGTCCCTTGTGAATCCACACAAATGGGTTTACTGCGTGTGTGTGCAGTAAACCCATTCGTGTGGATTCACAGGGCCTTGGGCTTCTGGGAATTGAAGTCCAAGAATACCTGGAGTGCCAAGGTTCACCATCATGGGTCTATGCTCAGGGTCTGATCTGAAATTAAGTGTACTTAACTGGAAACCAACTGGATCCACTTGCCAGTCTGGCCAGGTTATCCTGCTATGGTAATAGAGTAGACCAGTGACTCATCAGGCAGTGGTTAAGTAACCTGACCACCCTGAGGACTAACAGCCTTGGGTGCCGAAATCCATAGTGAAGGGTGATGGTCCCCAAGTGGATTCAATCCCACTTGAATCCATCTTGATGAAGGGCAGCAGCTCCATCAATACTGAACTGAGGCTGAGGAGGACTTTGTGTGCCAAAAGGGCTCAGGACCAGAAAGTGACTCGCAGAACTGGATCAGTGGTGCAGGTGTCATGTTGCAATGCACAAGGCAAATGGAAGGCCACTTTCTAGGACAATCTTCATGACTGATCGCCATGAGGATAGCCAATATTTGGATATGGCAAAACAAGAAGAAGGATCAACTTATTGCAGCAAATGAGGAGGTGTTAAATATCAATCTCTACCCAGAAGGACAGAAGCCAATTCATGGTGTCCTTTTTCATAATTCCCACCCTGGGTAAGAGAAGTCAAAACTGCCTTATTTACAAAGCGTAGATTGAGAAGAAATGGGAGCAGGCAGTTCAGGGTTTTTGCAATCAGGAAGATATTTTATAATGATAAATTCCACCTTGGGCTTGGGTTTGAGAAGGAGGAAAACAAGACACCAACAGAACAGAACAAAAAAAACCTGAGAACCACAGAATTTCTGGAGTTGGAGGGTCCCCCCAGAGGTAATGTAGCCTAACCCCTAGGAGGGAATCCAAAGAGACAGAACCCCAGGAGGGAATCTCATGTGCTTCTGAATTTTTGGTCCCTTGGAGCTCCAAAAGGCACCTTCAGCCCTTCTTTTCACAGGATGCAAAATATCTTGTGTTGTTTTTTTCCCCCTTTGAAATCGCTCAGACGTACTCTCTGGCGGTCGAGGGTTGGGACTGGCGATAGTACTGCTGACCCCTTTCTTCTGGTTTGGGGCAGGAACATGAGAGGAAGGCACCTCCCAGGAGGACAAGGCTAGCTGCCGACCAGCCCACAAAGAGAGCTGGTCCAAATTCATATCTAGGATAAAGAAGACAAGGGAGTAAGAGCAATAGTAATTCCACTTATAGGTCAAAGCTCAAGGTCTCCCTTGCGCGAAATCCAGTCGTATGCAACTCTAGGGTGTGATGCTCATCTCGGAATGGTGTTGCCTTTCCTGCCGAAGCGGTACCTATTTAAAGGGACTGCAGTGGCTCAAGTAGGTAAGACGCTGACTGGGAAGCGGAAGGTCAGCAGTTCGATTCCCGAGTACTGCAGGACGGAATGAGCTCCCGTCTTTGTCCCAGCTCCTGCCAACCTAGCAGTTCGAAAGCAAGAAATTGCAAGTAGATAAATAGGGACCACTTCGGTGGGAAGGTAACAGCGTTCCGTGTCTAGTCATGCCTGCCACATGACCACGGAAACGTCTGCAGAAGCAGACAGCGCTGGGCTCTTCAGCTTGGAAACAGAGATGAGCACTGCATCCTAGAGTCGGATACAACTAGCTTTCGAGCAAGGGAAACCTTTACCTAACTGCTAGGTGGGCAGGAGAATTCCACTCACATACCGCCCCATAACACCTGGGTGGTTCACAAAGTGGCAGTTAAGCATTTTGTCCCCAGTGTGCTGGGAACTCATTTTAGTGACCATGGAAGGATGGAAGACTGAGCCAACCTGGAGCCTGCCGGGACTGAACTCACAATGTCAGCTGTTTTGGCTGCAGTCCCGAAGCTTAACCACTGTGCCACAGTGGCTTTATAGATACAGAAGAAAGAAGAGAAAGGACCCCAAGTTCAGACTGGAGCTTTCCCTGTTTAAAAAAAATGAATAGCAGGGACTTCTGCCCTTTTACAGACAGATATATGCAGATACATATATGGTGACTATTCTGTTTCCCATGGAGCGTGTGACCTCTTCATGTCTGAACATACGACAGTCAGCAGGAACTATCACTTTGACTGCATTATAAGAAGTCCCATAGGCAAAGCTCGATTAATCCTGAGTCAAGCAACTTGATGAGCAACCAATTGGCCAATGGAGATAAATTAACTCGTGCCGATTTGCTATTGGAGGCTATGCCTTTGGCATAACTCTGCAACAGGATTCCAGCCAATCTCACCCAGTGTATATCTTCTTTTGCCTCAATGTTTTGTTTCATCAGAGGACTGCGTTGCAAAATTTGGGAATGCAGGACCCCTCCCAAATAGTTGCAATCATGCATCAGTTTAAAACTAAGCTAGTCCATGTCGCATTGAAAATTAACCCCTTCCTCTCCCCCCATGCCTTTTTACCTTGCATTCACTGGTGTGCTAGGATTGAAGAATTCGTATGTCACCCGGGCAGCATACCAGGAAACTGCTGTCATTGTGCATAAACCTGGGACAAAAACAGGGAAGGATTCAAATTATCAGTAACTAGCAGGGGTGCCCGGCTTCGCCCGGGTGGGGTTTGGGGAGTGCTGTCCTACCTCCCAGGGTTGCATTACTCAGGTGCTCCTTCTCCTGAGCTAACCTCTGTGCACTGGACTCCTGCCCGGCCCTGCCAGCTGGCCTCCCAGGCCAAGGGGCAGGGCCCTGCGATGTTACATTGGCTGACCACTCCCAAGGGCTGACCAGGTCTAGGCAAGACAGCACAAACAGCATGACATCACAAAGGCCCAGACCTGGTCAGCCCTTGTGATTGGTTGAGGACTAACAGATCAATTTGGGGGGCATAACCCCCCCCCTGGGCTTCGGGACCCCGACAGTGACCTGCTCACATGTGCAAGGTACGTGTGTGCCAAATTTCATAGGGTTTAGTCAAGGGGTGCGGCAGCCCATTCCGGACACGCCACCCACACCTTTGCTTAGATTGGATGATGGGGAGAGGAGCTGATTTGGATATCTATGCCATCTCTATAAGGTAAAGGGCACCCTTCCTCGAAAGCCAGTCGTATCTGACTCTAGGGTTCAGTGCTCATCTCTCTTTATAGCCAAAGAGCTGGCGCTGTCTGCGGTTGCAGGCATTTCTGTGGACATGTGGCCGAGACACCGGAGTGCACAGAACACTGTTTTACCTTCCCACCGAAGTGGTCCCTATTTATCTACTTGCAATTTCTTGCTTTTGAACTGCTAGGTGGGTAGGAGCTGGGACAAAGACAGGAGCTCATTCTGTCCTGCAATACTTGGGAATCAAACGGCAGACCTTCTGCCTCCCAGTCAGCGACTTTGCCATAGTATTCAGGCACAGTGTCTAGCAGAAAGTGATATGCTGCTATTCTGCCTGGCCTGCTGCCCTTACTAAGCCTCGAACAAGCTGGTTTACTTGACTATCCCATCAGTTATGTTGAAAACGTGGCAAATGCCCCCACCAACAAATTCCCCAAGAAAAATACATCACTTAATTATCAATATAACAAGATATGTCCTCATAATGGGCAGCATGGCCCTTTTTCTGCCCCTAGATGTTTTCTGCATGATGCCACTAAAAGGGCACCAAAAATGTAAATAAAAAGATCAGATGTTTCCAGAACATCACTGAGTTATGAGAAGTGGATATCTGTAGGGTTAATCAATGCAAAAAGGGTCTAATAATAATAATAATAATTTCATGTCTGGGTTGAAAGGCTTTTTATTTTTATTTTTCCTGGAGAAACTCCACGCAAAGAACGCCCGAATGAGGCTCCTTTCAAGATCTTTTCCCATCGTAGTGGTCCCTATTTATCTACTTGCAATTCCTTGCTTTTGAAATGCTAGGTTGGAAGAAGCTGGGACAGAGGGCGGGCACTCAAACTGTCGTGCAGTACCCAGGTCTCGAATGGCTGACTTGCCGGCCTTCCAGCTGACATGGCAAGCTTCTTAGCCACTGAGCCATCGCAGCAGGGAATTCCCAGGCCATGGAGGAAATCCTGAAATATATTCTGTGTTCTGCTTACCGGACAAGAGGAAGAAAACACCACCCAAAACAGCAATCCAGCTTTTGGCCACCGGATTATCATCTCCAACTTTGGTGCACTTCATCCCAATCACGCTGACGACTAAACCGATGAAACCCAGGAGGATGGAGACCACCATGAGAGCTCGGGAAGTCTGGGTGTGAACTGAAAAGCAAAAGGAAATAAATGATCAGCCTTTGCATACGGGCATGGTGAGAACAGGAAACGACAGTCTGGGATGGGATTTCTCGGGATTCAAAGACTCCCAAGTACCATAATTCAGCAGGAATTGATAGATAAAAGTAAAGGTAAAGGTTTCCCTTGCTCGGAAGCCAGTCGTATCTGACTCTAGGGCTCAGTGCTCATCTCTGTTTCAAAGCCGAAGAGCCAGCGCTCTCTGCTTCTGCAGACGTTTCCGTGGCCATGTGGCAGGCATGACTAGACACTGGATTGATAGATAGTTCCCAACTTTTTAAGCCAAGGACCATTGGGTCACGCTCCCTCAGACGGCTTCCAGGGCCGGATGGCCATTTTGCCTTCCCTCCACCACTTGGCACTTCCTTCTGTGGAGGAGGAGGAGGGGGCCCACATGAAACGGTGCTGCGGGCTGCATCCGGCCCATGGGCCACAGGTTGAGAATCCCTGGACTGATAAGACTGATTTCCATTTAGATCTCACCCTTCTAACTGTAAAGGTCTCCCTTGCTCGAAAGCCAGTTGTGTCTGACTTTAGGGTTTGGTGCTCATCTCTGTTTCTAGCCAAAGAGCTTGCTCTGTCTACATCGACTTTTCCATGGTGATGTGGCAGGTACAACTAGGTGCACATGGGATGCTGTTACCTTTCCCGACAAAGCAGTACCTATTTATCTACTTGCAATTTCTTGCTTTCGAACTGCTAGGTTGGCAGGAACTGGGACAGACAAGAGCTCAGTCATGCAGGACTTGGGTCTCGATCTGCTGACCTGCCTACCTTTGGGTCATCAAGCACAGACAGAGACAGGGCCTGGTGAATACGAGGTGGCAAATGGGTCAGGGTTGTTGAAAAGGATCGGTTTGTAGTACATATCAATTAGTGTACATATTATGGACCCAGGAGGTGTCGTTTCCTTCGAACCGTTAGAAAAGTGCCCTTCTATCACTTCAGCTTTTCTCGAGGCAATGCTCAACAGCAGCTTCTGCATGACATTGATCCAAAGCTTATTACACTGCATCACAAAAAGTAAAATAAAATACATATTGTCTGCTTCTTGGTCTAATCCATGCATCCTATGCTAGTGCGCTGAATCCAAATCTGAAGTCCAATTCTGCCTAGGACATCAGAATCTTAAGTTAGGAAATCTCACCCTCTTGGTTAGGTCCTTGCGTTGATCACGCGGGGAATATTTGCCACAAACGTAGCAAAAATTGTCCGGGTTATTAACACAGCTGCACCAACTCATCTTTAGCTCAAAACAGACTCACTATGGCCTAGCTGTACTATCCAATAAGATGGTTTCGCACTAGAGACAAGCCTTATATACCTATTTCTGAAATCAGCTCGTTGACATACCTGGCTGCTGGTGGAACATCCATGCCACCAGGGGACGTGATTCAGCTGAGTAGCATCAGGCCTAGTGGTAGCTGCAACTGTTATAATGTCCCCATGTAAAAATACATTACCCAATTACCGACCATTTGAACAGTTATAGCACACCTTAAAATCTGTACGTGATGGGCAACTTCTGATTTCAGATTTGGAATCAGCACACTCGATATCATGTTAATCACATGTGTTATTCCCAGTAGCAAAATCGTCGTTGTGCAGTGTTAATTCAAAGTGGCCACGGAAGAGAATTCCGAGGCGATCATGTTTGTTTGACTCCCACTTCACATCCTTCACACTGGGTACAAAATGTTCCCCTTCAAAATGGGGTGCCGAGCTGTGCGCGTGCGAACGACTATGCACGGGAAAGGTGACACAGCGGGGAGAAAACGGTTGTGCACACAGCCACATGCATGGAGATTTTCTCCAAGTAGAATGGACATCACTTGCACAGCGGAGCATTTTGCACGAGAAAAGCATTCCCTGAAGTATGCTTGACACACAAAGGACTCATTCAGTGCCCAGCTTTAGCCACTGGGCATGGCAGAAACCACCAGGGAGAGAAACCTCAACAGCACAGCATTTTTGTACCACATCACAAACCACGCGCAGGCAAAGGGCTCTTTGAATCATGTCCGGCACACGCAAAACGCTCGTTGAGACACAGGTGAAGGACTTTTTAACCTTGGTAAATGGCAAAAAAAATGCTGGCAAAAGGGCCCTTGGACACGAAGCGGCCACCCCTGAGAAGGTTCTTTCACAAAGAAGCCAAGAGCCTTGCAATGCACAAAACAAAGGGCTCTAACTGGGGTCCCACTTAAGGAGGATGTCTTCGGATGGAGCATTATTTAGCTAAAAGTTCCTAGTTTAGCATTGGTAATTGTGGTTTATTATTTTTCCTCTCTCCGTCCAGAGGATGTCAGGTTCCATGTTGTAAGATGTATGGTTCCCCCTTCCTTTTCTTTCTTTCTTTCATTCTTTCATTTCCCATCTCTTCCTTCCTTCTTTCTTTATCTCTCCTTCTTTCTTTTCTTTCTTTCATGCATTCCTAATTCTTCTTTCTTTCTTTTTCCTTTCATTTCCTATCGCTTCCTTCCTTCTTCCTTCCTTCATCTCCCCTTTCTTTTCTTTCTTTCATGCATCCCTATTTCTTTTTTCTTTCTTTTTCCTTTCATTTCCTATCGCTTCCTTCCTTCTTCCTTCCTTCATCTGCCCTTTCTTTTCTTTCTTTCATGCATTCCTATTTCTTCTATCTTCCTTTTCCCTTTCATTTCCTATCGCTTCCTTCCTTCTTCCTTCCTTCATCTCCCCTTTCTTTTCTTTCTTTCATGCATTCCTATTTCTTCTTTCTTCCTTTTCCCTTTCATTTCCTATCGCTTCCTTCCTTCTTCCTTCCTTCATCTCTCCTTTCTTTTCTTTCTTTCATACATTCCCATTTCTTCCTTCCTTCCATTTCCCATCTCTTCTTTCTTTCAGTGAGATTTATTCTGCTGGGATGGAAATTTAGCGCTACAGCACTGTAGCGCTAAATTCCATCCCAGCGGAAAAAATCTCACCAAGATTTATTTCTGCACCTTAAGATTCCCAGTCAGAAAGTTTGAATCAGCTCTCTAAATCTCCTTTTACAAATAAAATAAAATGTTCCAGAGGGAAACCTACAAGAGGTAGATGGTACTTTTTAAGGATTTCTTTTTAAAAATATTTTTTTTATTAAATTTTGCAAAAAATAAACATATAAAACAATACGCACACAAAAATATAAAATGAAAAATACATAGATACAAAAGAAAGAAAAGCGTATAAAAGACACATAACCTCGTCCAAACAATTATTAACCACTTTATAGTAATACTATGTTCTTTTTCATTGGGGAAGGAAAGTGAAAATGGGGGGGGGGGGGTTAATAAGCTCGACCTCGTTATATTAACTCCCCAATTTTAAAAATAATATATTCTAAACTTTATACCATATATCTATAATACTTGAAGTATACATCTTTTATAACAAAGCATATCATCACAATTAACTCCACCCTGTGATATGTACAAAGCCCTGGGGGAATCCGGCACATCGCAGACATACTTTGTTGTTGTTGTTGTTCAGTCGCACAGTCGGTTCCGACCCTTTGCGACCCTATGGACCATTGTTCTCCAGGCATCTCTGTCCTCCACCATCCCCCTCAGTACTCCCATACTTTATTTCATCCAAAATTTCCTTTTATCTGGTACTGGATAGCTACCACCTCCTTTTGTAAGCGCATACTCCACAAACGGTTTCCAGAGTTTCCAAAATCTATTTTCTTTAATTAACCCTTTCTTTTCCTTCATTTCCCATGTTAATTTATCATTGAGAGCCAATTTCCACATTTCTTTATACCATTCCTCCAACTTCCATGCAATGAACAATCTCCCTATTGTCATCATATCTGATAACAAATCCTTTTTATCTTTGTCCAAATTAACTTCTTCCATATTTATTAGCATGATGGTACTCGAACCCAACTTGATTTCCTCTTCAAATATTCCCACCAATTCTTTTTAGGATTTCTATCCTAGAAACAGTGGCTTTCCGAACTGTGACAATGTGGAATGCAAATGTCAGTTAAGTCCCAACAACTTTCTGAAGGAACCAGGGCGAAATGCCTACAATTTTTTTCATTCTCACCAATGGCTCCTGGACTTGCGCTTGGCTGACGAAAACTGGCCAACCTGACAAAATATCTGCAGGTCAGTGACGGAAAGTGGATCCGTCACTGTAGATGTAAAAGTTCGGAAAGGCGTTGGGTCTCATTCGGTTACACCTGAAGCTGGTCCTCCTCATGAAAAGACAGCTTCTGTAGACCAGGGATTCTCAACCTGTGGGCCATGGGCCAGATGCGGCTGACGACACCATTTCATGTGCCCACCCTCCCAAGCCTCCACCACATCTGGAAGTTCCATGTGGTAGAAGAAGGGCAAAATGGCCATCCGGCCCCCGAAGCTGTCTGAGGGAGCGTGACCTGCCCCCTGGCTTTAAAAGGTTGAGAACCCCTGATCTAGACCTTGGGAGGAAAATTCTTGGAACACAAACCCCAGCACTTCTCATCCTTGCTGGGGGATTCTGGGAGTTGTAATCCAAGATTGAGCAACATTTCCAATGTCTGACCCTACTGCACAGAACCGCAGACTCCGGGAGATTAATCGGCATTAAATCAGGCATTATGAATGAAGCAACAAACAGCTTTAAGAAGTGAAGATCACATGCGTTGTACTTCTTTTGTGACACGTCAGAGAGTAAACAAAACAGGACAGCACAAAAAAAACCCAGAAATTTGGCCCCTTAAAGACTAACCCCTGTATTTAAATGTGAGCTTCCATGGACCAAGTCCACTTCATCAAGCAAGCGGACTTGGTCCATGAAAGTTCACATTTAAATACAAGAGTTAGTCTTTAAGGTGCCACAACATTGCTATTATTACTATTGTTCTGTTTTGTTTACTCTCAGATATGCTTGCACAGACTAACACAGCTACCACATCAAACATTTTGTGACATAGTGGCCATTGGTATCATCCTTTAGATAGCTGAGGTCACACCATCCTCTTGCAAAGGAGAAATACATAGGATCAGGGGAACTCCAAAGAGCCAGAGGCGCATGGAATATTTTTGCAACATGCAAACTCAAGGCGAAAGGAAACTTCCAAGATGCAAATGAGAAGTAGGGTGGAACTTTTTCAAAAACCCGAAAGTTTTCCTGAAAAAGCTTCCACTGTGACATTTTCCCACAGAAAAGTCCCCATCTCTATAAGGTAAAGGGCACCCTTCCTCGAAACCCAGTCATATCTGACTCTAGGGTTCAGTGCTCATCTCTGTTTATAGCCAAAGAGCCAGCGCTGTCTGCGTTTGCAGGCATTTCCGTGGACATGTGGCCGAAACACCGGAGCGCATAGAACGCTGTTTTACCTTTCCCACCGAAGTGGTCCCTATTTATCTACTTGCAATTTCTTGCTTTTGAACTGCTAGGTTGGCAGGAGCTGAGACAGGGTTTTGTTTTTGAGGAATCCTGCCTGAAAAAGTTACGTACCTGTTCCGTTAGTTAATAAACAGGTTTATCTTTTTGTTGCCAAACATCAAAATCCAAAACTGAAAAAATGTGACTAATTTGTGGCTGAAAAACTCTGTGCAAGAAAGCCGGGAGTCGCTGGAAAAGCTGCCTGGCTACAGGGCTGGGGGGGGGCTGGGTGTGTGTGTGATGGGACTTGTGGTTGGGAAACAGGAAGGGTCTCCAAGACATGCAGGGGAGCAGAGGTTAGCTAGAGCAGGTGCCTGGTTGTAGGATTGAGGCAGAATGATGGGCCTTGAGGTTGGAAAACAGGAAGGATCCTAAGCTATGGTTTGCAGGCAACCATGCCTGAGGCCGTAGGGCTGGGGAGATGGGATTGGGGACTGGAAAAGAGGAAGTTCTCTAAATCTAAGACATGAACCAGAGGAGAGGATCATGAAAATAGATGCCTGGTTACAGGTGTTGTTGTTTTTCGGGGGGGGGGGATGGGTCTTGTGGTTGGTTTCCTAGAAAAGATGCCTGGCTGCAGGGGATGATGGGACTTGGGTTTGGAAAAGAGGAGGGTCTCTAAGCCATTAACCAGAAGAGAGGGGGCCATGAGACCTGTTCACAAACTTAGCAGGTGGGTGGGGAAGATGGGTCTTGTGGTTGGCTAGCTGGGAAAGATGCCTGGCTGCAGGGGATGATGCGCCTTGCCCTTGGGATTGGAAAAGAGGAAGGTCTCTAAGCAATGAACCAGAAGAGAGGGATCATGAGACCTGTTCACAAGTTATGGGGTGGGTGGGCAAGATGGGTGTTGTGGTTGGCTGGCTGGGAAAGATGCCTGGCTGCAGGCTGGGGATGATGGGACTAGGGATTGGAAGAGGAAGGGGGGGAGAGAAATATGGGTCTTTCGGCTGGTGCACTGGGAAAGATGCCTGGCTGCAGGCTGGGGATGATGGGACTAGGGATTGGAAGAGAGGAAGGCCACAAGTTTGGCAGGGGGGGGGGGGAGAGAGAGAGAGAGAGAGAGATGGGTCTTGCGGTTGGTTCGGTCGGTGGGAAAGACACCTGGCTGGGGACGATGGGCTTGGCGACCGGCGGCCGCGGCGGCGGCGGACTCCGGGCACTCACCGTCGAGCGAGAGGAGCGACTCGTGGAGCCGGCACTGGACCTGGCCGGTGCTCTGCGATGCGCAGCCCATCCAGAGCCCCTCGTGGAGCCCCACGGCCGTGATAATGGCGTCGCCGGCGTAGGAGCTCTGCTTCCACTGGGGCAAGGCGGCGGCGCACACGGCCCCGATCCAGCCGGCCAGCGCCAGGAAGTAGCCCGCCAGCTGCAAGCCACCGCTGGCCATGTCTGGCCCACCGGAGCGGGCCGGGGAGGAGGAGGAGGCAGCGCTGCCCCGGGGCCGCCCCTGCCAGGGAGACGCCCGAGCCTCCCTAATCTCACACCCCTCCCTGGCGCGGGAGGAGCTCAGCCCCCCCCCCGGATTTATTTATTTATTTATTGGATTTGATGCCTTTTATTGCCACATGCAGATCGAGCCTGGGGTGGGGGAAGCTTGCCCCCCCCCCAAGAAACCCTACCCCCCCTCCTCCAGATGTGGGAGGGGGGCTGGACACAGGCGGTTGGGGAGGGGAGGCGAGACCAGAGTTGGAGGGAAAGTTTCGTTTTTTCCTGTGTCTCTGCCCCAGCTCCTGCCAACCTCGCAGTTCGAAAGCAGAAATAAAATAATTTTTTTTTAAAAAATGGAAGTAGATAAATAGGTACCGCTTTGGCTAGCAAAGGTAGCGCCGTTCCGTGCACTCCGGTGTCGCGGCGCGCCTTGCTTGCCTCTGACCACAAGGGAATGTTGGCAAGACGCAGACAAGCGCGCGGGCTGGTGGGCTGGAAACGGAGATGAGCACCGGACCCTCGGGTCGGATACGACTGGCTTCCAAGCGAGAAAGACCTTGACCTTGACTGTTGGTTAAGGTAAAGATCGCCCTTGCTCGAAAGCCGGTTATATCCGACTCTAGGGTTCAGTGCTCCTCATCTCTCTGTTTATCTAGCCAAAGAGCCAGCGCAGTCTGTGTCTGGAGATGTTTCCGTGGACATGTGGCAGGCATGCCTCCACACCGGAGTGCACCGAACGTTGTTTTACCTTTCTATTGAAGTGGTCCCTATTAATCCACTTGCAATTTCTTGCTTTCTTTTTTTAAAAAAATAATATTTTATTAAGTTTGAAAATAAAAACTGGAACATTACATTTTAATACAGAAATTACAATACAATACAAAAAAACAATGCAAAAACAACAGTTTTATCTTTGATATGAGTATTTCTCATATTAATAACTTGCTTATCTATTATATACTACTTATTTATTTATTATTTACACTTATTCCCCGCCTTCCTCATCACAAGATGACCCAAGGCAGCTTCCAACATGTTAAAAAGACATCAATTAAAAAATCAATTAAAACCCATTAGTTAAAAATCACAATTAAAACGGGACAAGGCAAGTAAAAACTCAATCATAAAAACTATCTAAAACCGTCTGACATTATTTATATGTATATGTATTATTTATACAGAGTGTGTACACACACAGAGTATTTATAATGCCCTGGAGATTGCGATTTGTCATAGCCACCTATTATTCCTTCCAAAAACTCAATTGATCTGGTGCTGGCCTGCCGCCTTTACCTTTAACCAAGGTATATTCCACAAACAGCTTCCCTACTTCCCCAAAAATTGTTTTCCTTAATTATACCTTTTTTATTCAATTCCCACGTAAGCTTGTCATGCAGATGGCTCTGCAATTTCTTGCTTTCAAACTGCTAGGCTGGCGGGAACTGGGACAGACAACAGGAGCTCACTCCATCCTGCAGTACCCTGGAATCGAACTCCGACCTTCCAGTCAGAGACTTCAGAGTCTTAACCACTGGAGTCACCACAGTCCCCCTTTTTTTTCTGGGGCGGTGTTGGTTAATTTTGTACCTCTCAAACTCTGCCTGGAAGTACAAAAACTGGGTTCGCACTCCCCTGTTCTCCTCCTCCCTCCTCCTCCTCTTTCTTCCTTCCTCTTCTTCCTCCTCCTCTTCCCATGTCCCAATCAAACTCTGGACTGCCAAACTGAAGCCACTTTCATTGGCCAAACGTAAGTCCTCATCGCTGCACTTTGCCTCTGGCAGTATCCCCATGCCCTCGCCTTGCCAAACTGTGACCACCCACCACCATACCTGTCAAGTTTTGGATTTGGAAATAAGGAAAATTTCCCGGCAAATAAGGGATACTTGACAGCGATGCTTATCCTGTGCTGCCCTCCAATGGCGGCAATAGGGCATTGCAGTCTAATTAATAAGGGATGACGGCGGGAAAGAGGGTAAAATAAGGGGTTTTCCTGGCAAATAAGGGATAATTGACAGCTATGCTTATCCTGTGCTGCCCTCCAATGGCGGCAATAAGGCATTGCAGTCTAATTAATAAGGGATGATGGCGGGAAAGAGGGTAAAATAAGGGGTTTTCCCGGCCAATAAGGGATCTTGACAGCTATGCCCACCACCACCCCACTGCCTCCTGAGCTAGAAAAGCCAGTGTAGTGGTTAAGGCACTAGCTTGATGAAAGGAAGGTTAACAGGTCAGCAGTTCGAGACCCCAGAGCTGAGCATTCTCCTGAGCCCCTCCCCACCACTGTCTGTCCCAACTCCTGCCAGCCTAGCAGTTCAAAAGCAAGATATTGCAAGTAGATAAATAGGTAGCGCTTTGGTGGGAAAGATAACAGCATTTCATGCGCTTAGGCATCTAGTCGTGCCTGCCCCATGACCATGGAAACATTGACAGATGCAGACAGCACTGGCTCTTTGGCTGTAAATGGAAATGAGCACCACCCCCTAGAGTTGGACACAGATGTCTCTCAAGCAAGGAAGACCTTCCTTGATCTGAGAAAGGCACCCTCAAGTTCTGCCTGCCAAGACTGATGGAGCCAACTCTGACAGGCAGCCACTTCTGTGGTCACCCTGAGGGCAGCTGGGGGCCACCTGGTTGCAAACGTGGCCCTTCCCTCTGATCTTATGAGCCCAGAGAGATTTCAGGCGGTGCCATTTCACACTGATTTGCCGCCAGGCTGAGCAGCACAAACATCCCTCCCCCTCAACTCACCTGGTTCAGGGTGCAGAGTTTTCAAAGGCAACGATGAAGTCTCTATTGTTATTAAATTGTTTTGTTTCATAATACAGTACCTCAAATATATTAGGTTTTGTAGTACAGTACTAGTGTTTATGCATCTACATCCAGCAGTCTATAAACACGATAGATAGATGGATCGATGAATGGATAAGTTGGTTGGCAGATTCCAATGGTAAGAACATACAGACAGACAGAACGACCAGTGGTTAAGAAGCTCATCACGTTAGCTGGAAGGCTGGCGGCATTGGCAGTTCAAGGCCCAGAAGGCTGGCACATTGGCAGTTCAAGGCCCAGGTTGTGCATGGCGGATTGAGCACCTGTCTCTGTCCCGGCTCTTGGGAACGTGAAATGAGCCTCGTTCGGGCGTCCCCTGAGTGGAGTTTCTTCCGCAAAAATCCTTTAAACGCAGAATAATTCCTGACACGAAATTATTATTATTGGTACAGACAGACAGACAATCCCCCAACACTTTGCAGCCTGCATGGTTGGCAAAAGTTGTGAATGCCAAAACTATTAAGTTTTCCATGTAATGTTAAGGGATCCTAACAACTGCAGTCTAAAACATTTGGCGTGTGTTTGTGGAGTGTTTTTTTTTCTCACTCTGGACTCAAGTAAGGTCAATTAAGATTAAAACTACTTAGACACCCCTCCAGCGTCATCACAATCCTCAGAGGCATACACTTGAAAATAGTGTAAAACAGTGTAAATAGTGTAATAGTGGTGGGAAAGTAAATAGCGTCCTGTGCACTCCGGTGTCTAGTCATGCCTGCCACATATCTGCAAAACGCAGGCAGCACTGGCTCTTCGGCTATAAACAGAGGAGCACTGCACCCTAGAGTTGGATATGTGTGATTTTTTTAAAAAAACGCCTTTTGAGCAAAGTGCAAGGAAATCAGTGTCATTGTGTGAATTCTTCTTTTGTGTCCCGACCCGTACCCTGGGCTGACAAAATGAAGCCAACATTCTTGGCTTCGTTGTTGGCCAAGCCTAAGTCTTCATCCGTGCATATTTCTGGCAGTCACTGGCAGACGAGCGAATGAGCCGGATTCTGTGCGAATCCCAGATCCGAGGAATTTGAGTAAACATTCAAAGGCTCGTAGTAGCAGATGTTCTGACCCCCGACCCCCACCCTGGGCAGGATGGACTCAATTTGCAGGATCAAGACCCTTGCACCCAACAGCATTGGGAAAACTTGGCCTGGCATTCCCTTGCTTAGCCCCCACCCCGCCACCCACCCACCTCTTGCCATATCTCAATCTCCTGTTCTTTCTCTACAAATGAGGGCCTGAGTTGCATCCTAATGAGGCTAACCTTTCGGGCTCGCCTGGCTTTCCATCTCAAGCTCGCCTTTGTGCCCGGGCTGTTGTTTCGCGGGGGCCGCCTGGCATTCGGGCTGGAATTTGGGTGGGCTGCGTTTGCAAACACAAAAGCCTATTGACCGCAAGGTGGGATGGGAGCGCTTATGGCTTTTTCTCCTCTGCCACCCAAGTGCGTCTTCAAACTGGCCTTGCACATTTGCCAGTTCCTACCAGAAACATGCAGTGGCTCAAGCCTCTAAGACGCCGGCTGGAAGGCGGCAGGTCAACAGTTCAAGACCCGAATACTGCAGTACGGAATGAGCTCCAGCCTTTGTCCCAGTTCCTGCCAACCTAGCAGTTCGAAAGCAAGACATCACAAGTAGACAGACCACTCGGGTGGGAAAGGTAAATAGCGTCCTGTGCACTCCAGTGTCTAGTCATGCCTGCTACATGTCCATGGAAACGTCTGCAAAACGCACACAGCACTGGCTCTTCGGCTATAAACAGATGAGCACTGAACTCTAGAGTTGGATATGACTGGCTTTCAAGCAAGGGTGACCTTTACCTACCTGAAACATGCATCAATGAAGATTTAGTTTTGACTGGCGACAAAGCCGACATCCTTCTCACACAACGTTAAGCTACCCATATGGGGCACATGGAAAGAGCCTCCTCGAAGACTGTGGTATTTTTGTACCACAATCGGGCTTACCCTCGTAATGAGAACCTTGTGTGGCCGGCTAATCTTTCTCACACTAGGTCAGATGAAAGGAACTGCAGCATGGGCTCACCCAAAGGTGCCCTTCATTTTGGCAGTTTCACATCTGGCTTAGAGACAGAAGGAAAAGAAGCTACCCATATCAGAGAATAAACAATACAAAAGAGCAAAAACGACACAAAATATTGTGGCGTCTTAAAGACTAATTCCTGTGTTTAAAGCTTAATACAGGAGTTAGTCTTTCAGATGCCACAACATTTTTGTCCCATTTTTGTCTTTTGTTTTGTTTACTCTCGGATATGCTTGCACAGACTAACACGGCCACCACTTCAAACATTTAAGCTACCCAGTGAGGAATTTGTGGATATGCTTTACCTGATCCAGTGCTTTTAATGTAATCTCTAGCCTAATTAGTTTAGAGCATCGGATTGGCCGGGATTTCCCATATTTCGGTGCCGATTATCATCCTTTCCCGCCTGGAGCTGCCGCTATCCCGGATCTTGGCAGCGGGGGGGAAAGGAGTTACTGCACATCCCTTCTGCGCAGGTCAGTTCTACGCATGCGTAGAACCCTTCTACGCATGCGTCGAAGGGTTCTGTGCAGAAGGGATGCGTAGAACCGACCAGCGCAGAATGGTTTTGCGCAGGTCCGTACTACGCATGTGTAAAAGCCTTCTACGCATGCGTAGAAGCGACCTGCACAGAACGGTTCTGCCAAGGGTCCATTGTACACATGCGTAAAAGCCTTCTACGCATGCGTAGAACGGACCTGCACAGGTCGGTTGTACGCATGCGTAAACGGCTTTTACGCATGCGTAAAACGGACCTGTGCAGAACCGTTCTGTGCAGGTCCTGCATTGTCCGGAGCCGCGCTTGACAGGTATGGTTTAGAGGCACTCTTTAAAACCCTCTGATTTATGTTTCTGTGAGCCTCCCAGCTCAGATCCAGGAAGAGCTTTATAACAAAAACAAACATTCTTGAGGTTACGCAGGAGAAAAACCAAATTAGAAGATGGAGGAAGGAATCTTTAGTGTATGAGAACCAAGACACAGGAACAGCCGAAGTATTGGCTTAACACATCTGTATTGCATGGTGGTCTGGGGGAACATGTGGTAATGGCGGACGAACAGCTCAATATATACAGTGGCTATACATTTGAATGTGGCTCCATGATAGCCCATTGGCTACTGCCGGCGTGACGTCATTTCTGGTCACGCCCTTCTTGTCCAGGTGAGGTAGTGGCGGGAATCTTCCCGCGCTGCAGTTCTTTGGGGATTGGAACCTTGTGAGCTGGGCGCTCGCTATTGCCACCAGGTGGTCATTAGCTCGCGTCCTAATTACAACGGGTTACATTGATACAGTTGGTGGTTGTTTAAAGGCATAGAATTGAGAACACAACATCCCTCCCCCCTAGGATGAGACGAAGTCTCTCATCCAAGATGGCTTATTGCAAACACGCTTTGGGCGTGATGCTGGCTGGCTTGTCCCGGGAGTGCTACTGCTTCTCTGTCCCCTGGTTCCTTGTCCTGCAACGGGAGAGGGAGACTCGTTAGTGACTCGTTAGCCGACTTCTGCGGCTTTTGGGGAAGGGACGGAAAAACCGGGGACACTGGGGACTAACGAAAAACCCCGCTTCTCGCTTGGATGGGTGGGGGACCACTCCGGAACCCCCCCCCCGGTTTTCTAAATGAAAATCAGAATTATCACCTGGGGTGTCATTAGAAGGATTCCTCAGGATATCTATGCCTGGGGTGTCATTAGAAGGATTCCTCAGGATATCTATGAGGCCAGATTCCTTCCCCTCCCCCCTAGGTGGGGACCACTGGCCCCCTCTCCTCCCCCTTGGGCTGAACGGGTGGGGGAGAACCCTAACGCTGAATCCTGTTCCGCGCCGTCCGCGCTCTGGTGTTCCTGAACCCTGCTACGGAGTTGGTCTGCGTGTCGTCTCCAGAGCAGACCCGTGACGGTCTCTACGCAATACAACACGGGACCCGTCCGTCCAACGACGACGCCCGGGA
Source organism: Bradypodion pumilum (assembly GCA_035047305.1). Classification (NCBI taxonomy): domain Eukaryota; kingdom Metazoa; phylum Chordata; class Lepidosauria; order Squamata; family Chamaeleonidae; genus Bradypodion; species Bradypodion pumilum. The sequence continues at coordinate 7,065,400 of JAWDJD010000016.1, read as the reverse complement.
CCCAGGCTGGTCCCGCGCTGGCATAATTTCTGCAATGCACTGGGGCACCGACTTCGAAACTTTTCGTGTCCGCTAACCCGATATTCCTCCCTGTGTCCTCCACCCTTGTGGGGTCTAGCCTGGTCAGAATCGTGGTCAGCTTCCTACGCATCAAGAGCTCTGCGGGCGAGTACCCAGAAGCTAGGGGGGTTACCCTGTAGCCCAGCAGGAACTGGCACACTTGTAGGTTGAGATCCCCGGGACCCATGCGCCTCAGCGCGTCTTTGGTAGTGCGCACGAGGCGCTCGACCTGGCCGTTTGTTGCCGGGTGGAACGGGGCGGAGGTGATGTGCCGAATGGCGTTGATCTCAGTGAATGCCCTGAACTCTGCGGACGTGAAACAACTAGCGTTATTGCTAATTAGGGTGTCGGGTATACCGAACGAGCTAAAAACCCTACGCAAATGCTTCACTGTCGTTGCCGATGAGGTGCTCGTAACTGGGATGACCTCCAACCACTTGGAGTAAGCATCTACTACGAGGAGAAAAAGTGTCCCTCTACATGGGCCCGCAAAATCAATGTGCACCCGGGACCATGGCCCCTTCGCCGCGTCCCATTCCCTGTGCGGCAGACGCGCCTCTTCGGGTCGGGAGCATTGGCAGCTCTCGCAAGTGCCTATCATGTGCTCGATGTCGGCGTCTAACTGGGGCCACCAGAAATAGCTCCTGGCCAGAGCCTTGGAGCGGACAATTCCAGGGTGGCTGACGTGCAGCAGTTTGAGCACCCTCGGCCTCAGGGATTCGGGGACCACCACCCGCTGGCCCCACAGAAGGCACCCTCTCTCTATGGACAACTCTAGCCTCTTCCTGAAAAACGGGGCGAACTCAGCCGCCGGGGAGGACGCTGGCCACCCTTTTTGCACCCAGGAGCTGACTAGAGCTAGCGTTTTGTCCTTTCCGGTCGCCTTGGCGATGTCTGCGGGCACAATGGGGGGCGAATCTAAGACCTCTATCAGGAGCACTTGGCGGTCTTTTTCTTCCTCGCCCACGGTGCTGCTAGTGAGGGGAAGGGGAGACCTCGACAGGGCGTCCGCGTGGCTTATTTCTTTCCCTGGGCGGTACACCAATGCGTGCTGATACGCGTTTAAGAAGATGGCCCACCGTAACATCCTAGGGGACAGGATCTGAGGTGTGGGCTTGTCCGCAGTGAATATGCCTAGCAGAGGCTTGTGGTCGGTAACTATGGTGAACGGGCGGCCGTAGAGGAAATCGTGGAACTTCTTAGTCCCCACTATTATTGCTAGCACCTCCCTGTCTGCTTGGGCGTAGTTTCGCTCAGCCTGGGACAGGGATCTGGAGTAGAATGCTACCGGGGCCTCTCTCCCGTTTTCCAGCACGTGGCACAGCACCGCCCCCACCCCCACTGGGGATGCATCACATATCAGAACCACCGGCTTCTTGGGGTCAAAATGGGTGAGAATGGCATCAGACGCTAGGAGTTGTTTCAGTTCAACGAATGCCCTCTCTTGGCTCTCGCCCCACTTCCACGCCTCGTCCTTCTTGAGCAGCTTATGCAGCGGCTCTGCTACCAAAGCCTTCCGAGGCAGGAAGGAGTGGTAGAAATTTAAGAGCCCTAGGAACGACTGCAATTCGGGCTTGGAGGTGGGGCGAGGGGCACCTTGAATTGCGGCTACCTTAGATTTGGAGGGTTTAATTCCTGCAGGGGTTACCCGGAAACCCAAGAACTCAACCTCTTTTGCGAAGAAGACGCATTTGTCTTTCCGCAACCTCAACCCCGCCTTTTCAAACACCGCCAGTACTTTGTCTAGCCTTTCAGCCAACTCCTCCTCACTCCCCCGCGTTATCAATATGTCATCAAAGTATGGCAAGACCCCATCCAGTCCTTTCAAGAGGCGTTCCACAAGCGACTGGAAAATGCCGGGCGCCGAGTTCACACCGAACTGTAAGCGCGTCACCTGGAACGCCCCCTTATGCGTGACTATTGTTTGCGCAGCAGCTGCAGCTGGGGTTACTGAGAGTTGCTGATAGGCCTGCGCCAGGTCAAGTTTGGCGAAACACTTTCCCCCATGTAATCTGGCCAACAGATGGCTGACTACCGGCACCGGATACGCATTAGGGCGGATCGCCTTATTAATGATGCACTTATAGTCAGCACATATGCGAACCTCCCCGTTGGCCTTCAGTGCAGTTACAATCGGAGTCTCCCACTCTGCGGAATCAACAGGAACAAGAATCCCCTGGCCCACCAATTTGTCCAGTTCTGCCTCTATTTTGTCCTTTAGTGCGAAAGGCACTCTGCGCGGCTTGAGTCTTATTGGGCGGACCTCCGGGTCCAGGTCGAACGCTACTGGGGGTCCCTTGAATTTTCCGAGTCCTTTCTTGAATACTTCGGGGTGCGCGTCGCACACCTCCTGTATTGGGTCAGTCCCAACGGCATGCACCCCCCCAATGAACAAACCCAGGGGCTTAAACCATTGAGTCCCGAGGAGGCTGCAACTTCCCCCCTTGAGAACAACCAGGGGCAGTTCTGCGGCGTGCTGCTTGTACTGGACCTTGAATTTTCCAACCCCCAACACCGGAATGCTATTACCCTGTACATCCCGCAGCATAGACCTCAACGCTTTGAGCTTAGGGCGCACGTGGGGGGAAATTCCCAAGAACTCCCGCTGGGACATGATTGAATAGGAGGAACCCGAGTCTATCTCCATCCTAACAGGGGCCCCTTGCACCAGTACCTCAACAAAGTAACGGGGGTTTCCCAAGGACACGCTGTACACTGGGGCGTCGTCGCTGCTGTCGTCGGAGATGCGGCCCACGCCGTCCTGCTTTCTCGCGGGCCGGGCGCCCTCCTTGGTCCTCGGCGAGCGGTCTGATGAGCTTTTCCAGTCCCTGCGCCGCCATCTGCAGACCTTGGCGATGTGCCCCCGGCGTCCGCAGTTGTGGCACTCGGCCTTCCGGAACGGGCACTTGATGCGGTCGTGGGCTGCTCCACATCCGTCGCAGCGTCGGCCTTCCTTCCGAACCTTCCGGACATCCTCGTCGTCGCTGCTCTCCGTGGAAGATTTCGGCGTCCGTCTGGCCGCATGCACCGACCCCGCTGCCTTGTCGGACTGTGGGGGCCTTTCTCTGAACCCCTTGACTCCGGCCCTCGTGGCTTCCGCGGCCTGCACCGCCTTCACAACCTCGCGCAGCGTTGGGGGTGGCTCCTGGTTCATCAGCTTTCGCTGAACCTCCTCGTCCCACAGGCCGCACAGCATGCGGTCCCTGAGGGCGATTTCCAGGTTTTCCCACTTGCATGGGCCGGCGGCCAACCGCAGGGCCGCTGCAAAGGCGGCGATGGACTCACCAGGTGCTTGGGCTCTCTTCCAGAACGCGTCTCGAGCCGAGAACATCGAAACCGAGGGCTGGAAATGGTCGTGCATCGCCTTCAGGAGCTGTTTGACCGTCAGCTCACTCACCTTCTTCGGTGATACCAGGTCCACCAATACTCTTTTGGCGGCATTCCCGAGCATCCGGGTGAGGATGGCCCTCTTCTTTCCCTCGTCCGTAATGTCGGACACCATCTTGGAAGTCCATTTCGAAGAGTTCTCAATCTTCCGGCTTGTTGATGTCGAAGCCGGCATGACTAGCGTGTGTCTTGATCTCGTGGGGATCCATTATCCCACCTTCGTCGCCAATTTAGTGTATGAGAACCAAGACACAGGAACAGCCGAAGTATTGGCTTAACACATCTTTATTGCATGGTGGTCTGGGGGAACATGTGGTAATGGCGGACGAACAGCTCAATATATACAGTGGCTATACATTTGAATGTGGCTCCACGATAGCCCATTGGCTACTGCCGGCGTGACGTCATTTCTGGTCACGCCCTTCTTGTCCAGGTGAGGTAGTGGCGGGAATCTTCCCGCGCTGCAGTTCTTTGGGGATTGGAACCTTGTGAGCTGGGCGCTCGCTATTGCCACCAGGTGGTCATTAGCTCGCGTCCTAATTACAACGGGTTACATTGATACAGTTGGTGGTTGTTTAAAGGCATAGAATTGAGAACACAACAGAATCCCTGGACAAGGAATAACATTAGAGGAGGATATGGTTGAGGAACTCAACCTCCCCTATGTAACATGGATGGAGGGCTCTAAATAGGCTGGGGGACAGAGTGCCTAAATGCAAGACCAACATGCTCAAGTGGGGGCTGCTGGCGGACAACAACGCACGGTGTGAATGTGGAGAGATACAGAATCCGACTCATTTACTGGTCTGCCGATTACTGCCGGAAACATGCACCAATGAGGACATGTTTGGGCAATGACAAAACCAAGAAAGTGGCTCCATTTTGGCACTTTAAAGTCTGACCCGAACACAAAAGAGGAGGAAGCTGTGCAAAAACAAAACACAGCCCTACCAAATATTGTAGATTCGTGGAACCTCCCTCCCCTGCTCCAACAGCAGGTAGTTTGGCCGGAGGCCAGAGTTCAAATCCTGGCCGGAATATTCCTGCCCAAAGCGGTTTGAAAATTTGATCTCCCAGGTATCCTTTCGGAAGGAGTGGGGGGGCGACAAATTTATAATTTTCAACGGGGTGAGATCCATTGCCAGCTTTTGGCTGAATATTGTCAATATTCAAGGGCGGTCCACACAAAGACATTGCAGTAGTCTAGACCAGGAGTTCTCAACCTTTTAAAGCTAGGGGCCAGGTCATGCTCCCTCAGACAGCTTCAGGGGCCGGATGGCCATTTTGCCCTTCCTCCACCACATGGCACTTCCTGGTGTGGTGGAGGCAGTGGAGGTGGCACATGAAATGGTGCCATCAGCCGCATCCGGCCCACAGGCCGCAGGTTGAGAATCCCTGCTCTAGACAGCAGCGTTACAAGAGCAAATTACTACTTCTTCTTCTTCTGTGTCTAGGCAAGATGTGAAACTGCCAAAACAAAGGTGACTTTATTCTGAAGTTCCTTTCACCAGACCTAGAATGAGAAAGATGAGCTGGCAAAACAAGGTTGCCACTACCAGGGTACGCACAATTGTGGTTCACAAACACCACGATCTTTGAGGAGGCTCTTTCAAATGACTGTAGCTAATATATCAGTAGCTAGGAAAGGCCTAATCATGCCATTAAATGTAAAAACAAAAGTGTTCTCAGTTTCATAGTTTCATTATCACTCAGGTGTTTTGAACGTAGCTTCATAATTCATCTACGAATAAAAAGTGGTAACTTGTTACAGGCAACAACATTACTTGCAATTTACAACTTCCCAATTCTAGTTTTTCTTTCCCAAGCTGTTTCTCCCCCACTGCTCTGTAGGCTTTTACGTAAATCACTTTTTTAACTTAACTCAAAACATAAGAAAAAATAGTTTTTACGTAACTTGAAGCAAACCCATAGGGAAACATTTATGTTTCTTCTTCTGTGTCTAGGCCAGACGTGAAACTGCCGAAAGGAAGGTACTTTTTTGGTGAGTTCATTCTGAAGTTCTCTTTGCCTGACCTAGTGTGAGAAAGATTAGCCGGCAACACAAGTTTGCTGTTACCAGGATACACCCGATTGTTGTTCAAAAATACCACAGTCTTCGGGGAGGCTCTTTCCGTGTACCCCCACATTTCTATTGAAAAGATCATTAGTTTATCCCACTGCCACCCCTCCAATTTGGAAAATGGAATAAGGTAGAAGAGTGTGTACCTAACGTGAGCGGATTGCTAATGAGAGAAGAGAGTTAAATATTTCCAGCTGGGGCTACACCTGGAGAGAGAAATTACTGAAATTTCGGGACCCGAGGCTATTGCCGGTGCTTTCGGGACCTTTTGACTTTCCAACCATTTCTCCTCCTCTGCTAATAGCTGAGCTGGGTCAGCTCCATCATCACCAACGTCAACAAGGGTTAGCAAAGAATGGTGGTGGATGGCAAGGGCAGCTAGTCACTGGGGCAGGACGAAGATGCACAGAGAGGGTCCAGGAGGAGTACCCAGAGGAGGGAATGATGACAAGCCCCTTCTGAGTCGTCGCTCCCTTCTTCTTCCTCTTCTTTCATGTCCAGATCAAATTTTGGACTGCCAAAATGAAGCCACCTTCTTGGCTTTGTCGTTGGCCAAACCCAACTCCTTGTTTCTCGTAGTAATTGGCAGACCAGCAAAAGAGATTCCATGTCTCTTCACATTCACAGCATGTGTTGTTGTCCACCAGCAGCCCCCACTTGAGCATGTTGATCTTACATTTAGGGACTCCAACCCTCAGCCTATTCAGGGTCCTCCAAGTGATGTTGGGGAGGTTGAGTTCCTCAGCCATATCCTTCTCTAATGTTATTCCTTGTCTAGCGAGCTCCTTCTTTCACCTTCTAATATGGTTTTGCTTTTGTGTACCCTCAAGATTGTCTGTTCTCACCATAAACAAAATCCCTCTGAGTGCTTTATTGTGAGAAAACCTTGGGAGGACAGCAGTAAACCCAGGTTTCTTTATATTGTAAATAATTGGGATAGCTCAATGGGTTGGAGAGCCTGGCTGTGGAGCTAGAAGGCAGGCATTTGAATCTCGCTGGTGGAAATCACCCAGTAGCTATGTACCTAGTGGATTTATGTGGCCTAGTACCAAGGTAGGTTTAGGTAAACTACATCTTGATTCCTGAGCGCTATCAGAAGGAGAGACTATGAAACTGCTTCTGAAGACTTAGCTCTTAGAAGCCCTTAGAAAAGGTTTCCAAAATCCATGATGTGATTGAACTCAAGAGATTACAAGTCTCTAGTCTGGGACCTTAAACTATCAGGGTTCATCCTTCTTACACAATGTCTGGCCGCTGTTCAGAGCAGGGCTTTTGCACTTCCACAGTTAGTAAACAATCCAGTGGATTGAATTTTCACAACATTTCAGATCCACCTAAGATAAGGAGAGAATTACAGCAGACGCTGAGATAACTAAGCAAGAGAAGGACTCTCAACATCCTCTGAACAGATTTGTTGTTCAGTCGCACAGTCTATTCTGACCCTTTCCGACCCCATGAACCATTGCCCACCAGGCACCTCTGTCCTCCACCATCCTCCTCAACATGCCCAGCTCTGTGCCCATTGCATCTTTAATACCATCTAGCCATCTCATCTTTGGTTGCCCCCTTCTTCTTTTGCCCTCCACCTTTCCCAGCATAAAGGCTTTCTCAAGTGAATCCTCTCTTATCATTTGATGTCCAAAGTACTTTAGCTTCATCTTTACTATTTGGCCTTTCAATGAGCAGTCAGGGTTGATTTCTTTGAGGATCAACCTATTTGTTCTCCTCGCTGCCCAGGGGACTCTCAAAACTCTCCTCCAACACCACATCTCAAAGGCATCTATTCTTCTGCGCTCCGCCTTCCTTATGGTCCAGGTCTCACAACCATACATCACTACCGGGAATACCATTGTTTTGACTGTGCGGATTTTTGATTGCAAGGTGATTCTCTACTTTTAACTATGTTCCCCAGGTTTCTCATAGCTTGTTTCCCAAGAATCAGTCACCTTTTTATTTCAAGGCTGCAAACTCCATCTGCAGTGATCTTGGATCCTAAGAATGCAAAGTCTGTCACTGCTTCTACTTCTTCCCCATCTATTTTCCAGGAACTGATAGGGCCTGTTGCCATTATCTTAGCAACAGATATGTGCCTCAAATCCACTGGCTCAGATCTATGCAAGAACAAACATTCTTGAAATACGCAGGGGCAAAACCAGATTAAAAGATGGAGGAAGGAGCTCACTGGACAAGGAATAACATTAAAGGAGATGGCTGAGGAACTCAAACTCCCCTACATCACTTGGAGGGCCCTGAATAGGCTGAGGGTCAGAGTCCCTAAATGTAAGACCAACAGGCTCATGTGGAGGCTGCTGGAGAACAATAACATGTAGTGTGAATGTGGAGAGACAGAATCTGATTCATTTGCCAGTCTGCCAGTTACTACCAGAAACATACACTGATGAAGATTTAAAGTTTGGCCAATGACAAAGCCAAGAAGGCGATTTCATTTTGGCAGACCACAGTTTGATCTGGACACGAAAGAAAGAAAAGCTGAAAATCCACAATTTCTTTGGCATTTCATCCTCCAGGATCTGTGGAAGATTAAAGCATATCTTTTAACCACAGAGTTGTGCATAGCTGTGCAATGCACAACTGGCTTTCAAGATACCATTGGGTTTGTTTTTTCCACCCCATCTCCCCCTAGTTTAATTATCTTTTCTCTGTGTAGTCGAAATACCCCCTTTATAGCCCTTCCTGCATTCTCTTGCTTCCATTAACTTCTCATCTGTACTCCTTTTATCTCAAGAAACCTCCCCCTCACTCACAGAACCTCCCATTTTCTACCCCAGCACTGTAATGACAACATTCCACTTCTCAGACATGTCCACATCTGTTCATCTTGAAACTGCCTTTTATTAAAGCCCTTTAAAATAAGCACTTTGCCTCCCATTTTAAAATTTATTTCTTCCCCATCCAGGGTCACCTTTTATTGCAGTTCTTCCTGAGCATCTCATTCTTAACTCTGTGTTTTCCCCTTTACCATTGATTCTTTTAAACTTAAAAATGTTTCAAGGAGGGACTTTTCCCTATCTCAGTCTATAACAGTGATGGTGAACCTTGGCACTCCAGCTGCTCTTGAACTTCAATTCCCAGAAGCCCTGATCAGCAGGAGAGCTTGCTTGGGCTTCTGATAATTGAAGTTCAAGAACATCTAGAGTGCCAAGGTTCGCCATCACTGGTGTATAAAATGCAGAGGAACCATGCTGGTTATGTGACAGATTTCCAAAATCCATGTTGTGGTTGGACTCAACATAACCCATCAAGATTCATCTATACCTATAAAGCAAAGGTGTGTCCGTACGTATGCGGAATATGTTTCCACACCCCTGGAGCAAATCCCGTGATACTTGGCACACATGTACCTTTTGCAACCGGGGTCAACACTGCAAGAGTCCTGAGGCCGATGGTGGGGCCTGCACCCTACAAATCCAGGCAAAAGAACCACACACACAAAGCCAAGGGGAGGTGGCCACACGCAGATCTGTTGCGCACATGCAAAGCAGGGGGGATGGCCATGCACAGATCACTGGGTGAAAGGGAGGGAGGGAGGGAGAGTGATACGCCTTAGCTAGGTAGGTACAGGAATACGCCAGACACCACGGACAGGGAACCTTAGGCAAAGCCGGGCACTCAGCTAGTACAAAATTAAGCTATCCAGAGCGGAATTTGTGGGTATACTTTACGTGATCTGGTGTTTAATGTAAACTCCAGTCTAGTTATTTTAGAATAGGCACTCTTAAAAACCCTCCCTGATTTATGTGTCAATGAGCTGGAACAGCGGGCTTCATGCTGGATAGAAACAGCCTTCCATAACAAGTTGCGGGGTTGCATTTTCAAAAGCTGGGATTCAAAATGACAACACTCCATGTCTAATCATGCCTGCCACATGACCACGGAAACATGTGCAGAAGCAGACAGCGTTGGCTCTTCGGCTTTGAAACAGAGATGAGCACTGAACCCTGAACCCTGGCTTTCGAGCAAGGGAAACCTTTACCTTTATCTACGGCCGCAGTGACTTAGTGGGTAAGATGCTAAGCTTGTCAACTGGAAGGTCAGCAGGTTAGCCGTTTGAGACCTGAGTACTGCAGGACAGAATGACTGCCTGTCTCTGTCCCAGCTCCTGCCAACCCAGCAGTTCAAAAGCAAGAAATTGCAAGTAGATAAATAGGTATCACTTTGGTGGGAAAGGTAACAGTCCTTTACTATTGGTCATACTAGCTAGCGCTTCTCCCCACCACTTTTTGATGAACCTCACAATAAGCCTAGAACACTCTTAGAGACCAAGTGCCCAAACTCAACAGGCTGCTGTTCTTGCAGCAGAGGGGCGGGACATATTCTATGCTCCCATTGGGCTGCTGGGCAGAGCAAACTATGTGCTGGAGGGAGGGAGAAAACATTCCCATTGGGCTGCTCATAGCAGGGGCGGAGCAAAATCTGTGCTGGGGAAGGAGAAAGTGCTCCCATTGGGCCGCTGGGCAAAGGGGCGGGACGAACTCTGTACTGGGGGAGGGAGGAAGTGCTCCCATTGGGATGCTGGGTAGCAGGGCGGAGCAAAATCTGTGCTGGGGTGATGGCACACATGCCAACAGAGGGCTCTGAATGCCCCTTCTGGCACGTGCACCATAGGTTCGCCACAACTGCCCTAGAAGGTAGACTGAGCAAGGATACAGTGAATGAACCAAACTGGAATTTGAACTCAGGTCTCCTCTTACAAAAACGTGACTTCCCCTCACGGTATCCTCGGCTGGGAAAAGACTGGAATCCAGATGAATTAGAAGCTGTTCCCTGGGGGCTCCAGTTACTGTTCCAGCAACAAAACCATGTTGTAATAATAATAATATTAGTAACAATAAAAACAGAAAACAGAGCTAAAGTGGATAGCTTGGCCTCAAAACTCTGAGGATCAATGTGTTTATCACGGTTGTTTTCAAAAGAAATGCTCCATCAAGCAGTGAACTGTTGGTCTGTTCTAGAACATTTATCTTCACCTGCTGCATCTCATATTTGACGTGCGCTCATGTGTGATTGGCCACCAGATAGAAAATGGAGGCCTAATTTGGAAGTCTGATTCTTGAAGCCAGTATCTCTGAGGAAATCCCTGTGGGAGGCGAGACAGTTTAATTGTGGGGGAAACTCACTTCTACTCTTGTCTAGTCAAAGTTTGGGAAAGTGTGGGGGAAAGGTAGTGCGACTGGAATTGTGTCTCTCCACAAACAAAGATGGAAGTATTCTGTACTTCTGAGGAATGTTCTTCCCCCAAACATGAAGAAGTTGTTTGTTTGGAAGGCTCCAATCCACAGACTGCTTTATCGCTGTTTTTCTCCCCCAAAGAGTCTCCATAGTTCTTGATGTTCTGACATTCTTTCGGGACTCTTTAAAGCAGGGGTGGCCAAACTATGGCCTGTGGGCTGGATCTGGCACTCAAAACCAACTCATCCAGCCCATGAAGCCCTTGTCGCTCCCAGAAGCAGAAGTAAAACACACCCGGACGGGCCGTTTCACTTCCGCTTCCGGGAGCGACAAGGGCTTTGTGGGCCAGATGAATTGGCATTGGGGGCCAGATCCAGTCCATGGGCCATAATGACCAGCCCCCTGAACCACATGACTGGCCTGCAGCCCGAAAAGTTTAGGCACCCCTGCTTTAAAGGCTACAACTCATCTTTTCCTGCAGCCGGATTCTCTCCAATTTGTTCTGTTGGGCCTGGTGTGAGTCCTTCTGCAGCCGGCGCTTGCCCTGGAGGTAGCTCAGTTTCTTCCATGTGGAACAGCATCCGCACCAGGTCGTTGGCCTGAACTCTCTCCTGAGGAGGACAAGCAGAACGAGTTGGATAGGTCACAAAAAGAAGGAACGTGTGTGATGCAGGAGTGGCTGTGGCGGTACTCACCCGTTCACTGTGGCGCAGGTCCAGGGTGAACCACAAAGCAATGGCACAGCGCTGGCCCTTGGTGACGGCTTTCACGCCATGAGGGTTTTCTGATCCGGAGGAGAAACCCACCACCCGGCCACACTGGGGCTGAACTTCAGCCTGAGAGTAAAACACAATGGATCAAAAGCAACGATAAGAAGGATATGAGAAAAATCCTGAAATGGAAATGCTGCTGAGATTTTTCACAATGTAGAAATCACCTCGGTGAGACATTTCAGTGGCAAGAGCCACTTCCCTATAACTTGCCGAGAGGACCTTGATGAGAACAATCCCTCAGTTTCATTCTCTATAGATCAGGGATTCTCAACTTGCGGCCTGTGGGCCGGAGTCGGCCTGCAACACCATTTCATGTGGCCCCCCACTGCCTCCACCACACCTGCAAGTGTCGTGGGGTGGAAGAAGGGCAAAACGGTAGTCTGGCCCCCAAAGCAGCTCCTCTTTTCCATCTTCAATGGAACTCGTACAAATTAGCTTGGTGAGAATTATCCCTCTCTCCATCCTGTGCTAACACCTCCCTTGATAAGTCTTGAGTACAGTAATACCTCATACAAAGTCCACTTCATACAACATCGGATTCATACAACATCGCCTAATTCCTTGAAAAAAGTTGCCTCATACAAAGTCGTGCGACTTTGTATGAGGCATTGGGGTTTGCCCCAGTTTGCATTGTGCCTGGGCAGTATAAAAGGCAGGACGCATGCATGAATTGCTCTTGTGGGTTTTGCATGAGGCAAAGAGTGTTTAGGAGTGGTTTTGAGCACGATTTTGGATTTTTTTGGATTTTTTCGTCAGAATTTTTAGAAGCATTCCTGGGATTTTTGCAGCATTCTTCAGGTTCTTGGACAATCAGGGTTGTCTGACATGTTTTTGTAATGTATTTAGCCTTAAGACAATGTTTCCTTAAGTTCTGTCAGTTTCCTGTCTGTTTCCTTGACTTTGCCCTGAAGTCTGTGCTGTTACAGTACAATGTATCTCTATGGAAATGACGTTGTACGAGGCATCGCAGCAAGGATTTGGACGTTGTATGAGGCATCGCGGCTAGGATTTTGCACACCTCATACAAAGTCCAAATCCGTATAAAGTCCAAACTTGTGGAACCAAGTTTGGACGTTGTATGAGGTATCACTGTACTAACAAAAACCACCAACTCACTGTAATAATATTTGTTGAAAATCCCAGGGCTTGTCTTGTGTTAGAAAAAATCCAGGCCAGACTTTGCAAGTAAACGTATCCTGGCTGGTGCTGTCCCAGACTCAAAATTTTCCTAGGAATGGGGTCCGGCGATGATTATACTCACCGTCACCGTTTCGGCGTCCAGCTCTGTGAAGTAAAAGTTTCCTCCTTCAAAGTCCCCATTTAAATAGAGGATGGCACTACATTTGCGTGTTTAAAAGAAAAGAAGACAGCTCTGCTTTAATCTTTTTCTTTCTGCCGGGAGATTCAGGGTCAAATTAGTTACAGTTATCATTAGGGTTATTTTTTTTTCTTCCTGGTATATTTATATGTACTGTCTTTTTTTAAAAAATGTGTGACTGTTTTTAATGTGTAAGTTTTCTGTTGTTAGCCACCCAGAGTAGGAAAATATCCTAGATGAATGGGGTATAAATATAATAAATAAATTAGAAGCTGAAATCCCCTTAGAGATAATAATAATTTCATGTCAAAAATTATTCTGGGTTGAAATGATTTTTGCTGAAGAAACTCCACTCGGGGAATGCCCAAAAAAGGCTCTTTTCATGTCCCCAAGAGCTGAGACAGAGACAGGTGCTCAATCCGTCATACAGTAAGAACATAAGAACAGCCTTGCTGGAACAGGCCACAGCCCATCCAGTCGAGCATTCTGTCTCACACAGTGGCTCACCATTTGCTTCAGGGTATTATTCCCAAGCAGATGCCTTCACCTGCTTAGGATTCCCTGGAAATGGCATGGAGAGATATCTTGCCTATCTCTCCAACCCAGAGGTTGTCCTTAGGTATCCATAATTATAGCCATTGATCCCCTTGTCCTCCATGAACTTGTCTAATCCTTTCTTAAAGCTGACAAAACTGACAGCTGTCACCACTTCATCTGGCAGGGAGTTCCATAGACCAGAGATCCTCTGGGTGAAAAAGTACTTTCTCTTATTTGTTTGAGAACTAGTACCCAAAAGTTTCATGGAGTGCCCCCTAGTTCTAGCGTCGTGCAATAGGGAAAACAGTTTCTCCTTATCTACTTTGTCCACACCGTGCATGATTTTATAAACTTCAATTAGGTCACCTCTTAGACGCCGTCGTTCAAGAGTGAAGAGGCCCAACCATTGCAGCCTCAGATGGAAGGAAGGTGTTCCAGTCCCCTAATCATTTTGGTTGCCCTCCTCTGCACTTTTCCCAGCTCCATAATATCCTTCTGGAGGTATGGCAACCAGAACTGTACACAGTATTCCAGATGGGGTCTCACCATAGATTTATAAAGAGGCAAAATGGCACTTGATGACTTATTTTCTATACCCTTCCTAATGATCCCTAGCATTGACTTTGCTTTTTTCACTACTGAGGCACACTGGGTTGACACCTTCATTGAGTTGTCCACCAGGACACCAAGGTCCCTTTCCTGGTTTGTCACAGAGAGTTCAGACCCAATCAGTTTATAAATGTAATTGGGTTTTTTTTTTTTTTGCCCCAACATGCATCACTCTGCACTTACTAGTGTTGAAGCTCGTTTGCCACTGTTTTGCCCACTCCCCCAGTATCAAGAGATCCCTCTGGAGCTCCTCACAATCTCTCTCAGTTTTCACTACCCTGTATAATTTAGTGTCATCGGCAAAGTACCCAGGTCTTGAGCTGCTGACTTGCCAGCCTTCCAGCTAACAAGGTGAGCTTCTTAACCACTGGGTCTCTGCAGCTCCCTCCCTTAGAGAGTTAATGCCTGGACAATTATACCTCGACAAAAGTCCATGTTTACCTATAGATGACCAATCCCAAAGCAAAGCAAGCAAATTTGCAAACTACAAGAGAGTTGAAAAACCTGGAGTACGATAAGGACACCACTTAAGCATTTCCATCTTCTAATAACATGTCATCTGTAATGTCTAGAGATTTTTTTTCTGCTTCCCCAGGAGATATTACCTGTAGTCACGAAATGTGTATGCTGGAGGCTCCTTGACACATACCAGGGCCTCTGCATTAAGGATACAGTTGTCCACATGGACAGGGTGGCTAGGATCTACCCTGTCTTCTTGCTTATCTATACGGAAGAAACACAAATCCTTTAGGCATCACTCTATTCTGCAATTGTACTCCAGCCCAGTGGTTCCTAATGCCCCCCAGGGAGGCTTCAGTTCCCAGAAGCCTAAGTCAGTACATTGGCTGATCAGTGCTTTAGAGAATTGATTAGGCTTCTGGGAATTGAAGTCCAAAAACCAAAGGTTGGGAAACACTAGTCTCGCCGGAAGAATCCAGCATTAAGAGATAATGTCATTTCATGGGAGAAAAGGACCCTTAAGATCAGCTTGAAAATAATTCTAGCCAAGAATCATATGCAAGAAGGAAAAATAGGAGATGACGCCTAGGGTTTCCAGTGAGGAGAGTGGAGGAAGTTTCAATATTCTGGGAGTGGAACTTTTATTTATTAATTTATCTGATTCGATTTGCATCCCATTTTCTCCCCGTTGGAAACCCGGGCAACATATAACACATTGATGATCTGCAAATAACTAAAAACATATTAATTCGGTTTTTAAAACATAATGTGCAAATATTTTTTGATTATTTGAAAGCAATAAATCAGAGTGGTCAAATCAAGAGCATTTCCTGAAAATGTAAGAACAGCAGCCCTGGTTGAAAGCGTGATTTTCACTCATGACACTAGAAGCACCCTATTTTAACTTAATATGCTTGTTGTTCTCACCCTTGGACTCTCCAGATATTTGGGACTTCAATTCCCAAAATCCTTGGCCTTCAGATCGTAGCTTCTGGGAGGTTGAAAACCAACAGCAAAGGAAGTGAGTAAATGAGCCAAGCTAGCAACTATCCTATTTTTAGTGCCTAGACTCTAATAACCGAATTGATTAAAACAGGGGTTCTCAATCTATGGCCCGTGGGCCGGCC
Source organism: Bradypodion pumilum (assembly GCA_035047305.1). Taxonomy (NCBI): domain Eukaryota; kingdom Metazoa; phylum Chordata; class Lepidosauria; order Squamata; family Chamaeleonidae; genus Bradypodion; species Bradypodion pumilum. The sequence continues at coordinate 7,049,860 of JAWDJD010000016.1, read as the reverse complement.
CTGGCCCACAACACAATTTCAGGTGGCCCGCATCACTGCCATCGCCATCGCCACCACCAGAAGCGGACGCATTTGCGACATCCATAAATGCACCCTCGGCTGTCAAAAACACAATGTTTTACGGCAGTGTTTATGGTGGGGAAACCACCTGTCCGGCCCACTCAGCTGTCTTGAAGGGGCATGGTCTGGTCCATGGCTTAAAAAGGTTGAGAACCCCTGGATTAAAGTGTAGCTTTGCAATTGAATATTGTTTAAAAATGGAAAATAGATTGGGATGAGGAATTTGAACTGTATAAAAAGATATGGAATATACTATCAATGATAAATTAACATGTGAGTTGAAGGTAAAAAGAGGACTGCGGTGGCTGAAGTGGTAAAGACACTGAACTTGATGACTAGAAGGTTGACAAGTCAGCAGTTCGAGACCCAGGTACTGCAAAAAGGAGTGAGCTCCTATCTTAGTCCCAGCTCCTGCCAACCTAGCAGTTCGAAAGCAAGAAATTGCAAGTAGATAAATAGGGTCCACTTTGGTGGGAAGGTAAACATGGAAACGTCTGCAGACACAGACAATGTTGGCTTTTTTGCACTAAATGGAGATGAGTACTGAACCCTAGAGTCAGATATGACTGGCTTTCGAGCAAGGGTGACCTTTACTCTTTACCCCTGAAGGTAAAAAAAGGGATTTGTTTATAAAAAAAACTACCCTGATTTTAGAGAAATATAGGGAGAATTGTTAAATTATGTCTTAGGGAAAAGAGTCAAACCAGAGCAAGATCTTAACTTGCCTTCGATCGCTGTCCGGCAGACCAGATGGGAGTATGAGAAATAGAGCGGCACTTCCAGGCGGAAATAGGACTCCACAACCTGCCGGACCTTCTCGGTTGCGTTGTAGTAGAGGTAGGCGCTCTGGAGGGGGACCTTGCCTTCTTGCCCAAGCTGAGGAAGCAAGGAAGGTTGGAGGAAGCAGGAACATTGTCAAGTGGGTCCATAGCTGACGGGAATCCAAAACTGAACGTCTGCAGTTAAGGTATTCTACTGTGGCAAACATTCCGATATCTAAATCCTTCCTTTCCTCTATATCAGGGGTGGCCAACCTTGGCACTCCAGGTGTGCTTGGACTTCAATTCCCAGCAGCCCAAGTTAGCACACTAGCTGACCAGGGCTCCTGGGAATTGAAGTCCAAGAACAGCTGGAGCACCAAGGTTGGCCACCCCTGCTCTACATCTTGATTCCCGGATTCTCCATCTCAGTAGAAAGTGGAACCCACGTCATTGCTTGGAGAACAGAGAGCACCAAATTCCAGATTCCTCCAAGCATTGTGGCTCATATCCAAAGCTTAAAGAGAAAACATGGTGTAGTGCCATGATGGTGAACCTTGGCACTCCAGGTGTTCTTGGACTTCAATGACCAGAAGCCCAAGTCAGTACTCTTGCTGTTCAAGGCTTCTGGGAATTAAACGTCCATAATAATTAGAGTGCCAAGGTTTGACATCATGAAGTGGAACTAAGGCTCACGGGGTTGAAGACCTGTGACTTTCAGATTAGCAAGGACTCTGAAAGAACTTCCCACTCCCTGACTTCCTTCTTCTTCTTGCGCCGTATCTGATTCCAAATATGGGTTATCCTCATGGTGCTCAGCCATGAAGATTGTTCTGAGAATATAATGCAGTGGCCTTCAATTTGCCATCTGCATCACAGCGTGTCACCCGTGCCACTGATCCAATTCTGTGAGTCATTTTCTTGTCTTGACCCTTTTTGGCACATAAAGTCTTCCTCAGCCCCAGACCGGGATGGATGTAGCTGCTGCCATCCATCCAGATGGACCCAAGTGGGATTTAATCCATTTGGGGACAATCACCCTTCCTTCCCTGTGGACTTCACAACCTAAGGCCATTGGTCATCAGGGTTGTCAGGTCAGTTAACTGCTGCCTGATGATCGGCACTGAGTCATTGGCAATAAGGTCTACTTTATTACCATAGCAGGATAACCTAGTCAGACTGCTGACTACCTTGGTCTATCTGACTTAAACTATCAATCTGAACAGTAATTAGAAGAAACATGGATTCCTCCTAGAGCAGTATATTGTTGCAAACTGTCATCGTACTTCAAACAAACATTCTTGAGGGTACACAAGAGCAAACCCAAATTAGAAGATGGAGGAAGGAGCTCACTGGGAAAGGAACATCATTAAAGTTGAAGATCTCAATCTCCCCTACGTCACCTGGAGGACCCTGAATAGACTGAGGGTTGGAGTCCCTAAATTCAAGACTAACATGCTCAGTTGGGGACTGCTGGTGGACAACAACTCACAGTGTGAGTGTGAAGAGTGTGCCGATTGCTGTCAGACTTGGGTTTGGGCAACGACAAAGCTAAGAGTGGCTTCATTTTGGCAGTCCAGGGTCTGATCAGGACACGAAAGAAGAAGAACTTCAAACCATTTGAAGGTGGTTTGGTTTGGAATGAGTTGGCTAGATAGCTTAGTGGTTTAGATATCTGGCTGGAGAGACAGAAATTGGGAGTTCAAATCCCCATTGTGCTTCTAAGATGAAGACCCAACCTGTGTAGCTTTGGGCCAGCTGCACTGTCGCAAGAGCTCCACCTAGAGGAAGGGAACGGGAAACTACTTCTGTGCATTCTCTACCTAGAAACCCCTAGAAAATGTTATCATAAGTCTGGATTGTCTTGATGGCACCCAGTTATAATTATTTATTCATCTTGAATGAACCATTCAAGCCATTAGCTTTAAAAGGGTCCTTGCCTTTATGGGTTGGTACAGGTCAATCCATCTGTCTGCATATTTCGACCTTATGCTATGGATAAGGCACCATCTAAATTTACCACGAAATTCAGGAAGAGCTTTGGGTGGTATATTCTGGGAGTAATAGTCCAAACAAATTTGCCCAGCTTTGGTCACCTTTAAGAATATAGGAAGGTCCCATCTGAAGCCTATCAAGCCTAATAATCTCTTTGCACTCAGGCCAACTCAATGCCCATGGGAAGCCTTCAGGCAGGACATGAATTAAGGAGATGTTTTATAGAGGCAGAATGAAACCAGAGACCATGTATAGCAGGGGTCCCCAACCTTTTTAAGCCAAGGGTTGGGCCATGCTCTCACAGTCAGTTTTGAGGGCCGGATGGCTATTTTGACCTGCATGCACAATGGGGGCGGCCACTATGTCCCAGCAATTTCAAAGGGGTGGTCATTTTCTCTCTTGAATGCCCTTAGAGGGGTGGGGGCTACATGAAATGGTGTCATGAGCAGGATCTGGCCCACAGGCCTTAGGTTGGGAACCCCTGATGTATAGACATCCTAAGTAGTAGCCACTGGCCCCCATGACTTTGCCAAATCCCCTCTTTTAAGGCCATTTGGCTTGTCAACTGTTTTAACATCTTGTGGCAATCAGTTCCGCAGACCCTTCTACGCCCCTTTCAGTGCTTACCCGGAGGGCTTTATAGACAGTCACACCATAAAACGTCTCACTGGGAGTGTGAGGGGATGTTTTCCCACGATAACCGTCCCCAGCAGAAGCCGCTGCCTGGAGTAAAAATGATAGAAAGGTAGGTTGGTAGGCAGGTAGGTAAAAATATACATTTTTCAATCTTCTTTTGTGTAACAGGAGGTGAGCAGCAATTCACCTGCAACAATGGGAAAAGCCAACTGATATCTGGGTAGTATAGAAGCATACTTCAGCTGAATAGCTCAGTGCTTTAGGTCTCTGGTTGAGAGTTCAATACCCACAATGAATATTCTGGGGGAAAAGAGCCAACCTATGTAGCCTTGACCAAGCTACACAGTTGCAAGAGCTCCCCCTGGAGGAGATAAAGGTCACCCTTGCTCGAAAGCCAGTTATATCCGACTCTAGGGTTCAGTGCTCATCTCTGTTTATAGCCAAAGAGCCAGCGCTGTCTGTATCTGCAGACTTTTCTGTGGACATGTGGCAGGCATGCCCGTGCACGGAACGCTGTTTACCTTCCCACCAAAGTGGTACTTATTTATCTACTTGCAATTTCTTGATTTTGAACCGCTAGGTTGGCAGGACCTGGGACAGAGACGGGAGCTCATGCCATCATACAGGCACTTGGGTCTCAAACTGCTGACCTGCCAACCTTCCAGTTGTCAAGTTCAGCCTCTTAAGCCACCACAGTCCATGGGTGAATGCTCTAGTCCTCTCTAAATTCAGACAAATAGGCTAAGACCACCCAGAAAGCTCTCCTCCTCTGGATGGGTGACCATACAAAGCTCAGGAGCTCTGACTTACATTGGTTAGTCTCTGGAGGGATCTGCAGTCTTCTTCAGAGAGGACACCATCTATCACAACACGCTGGGATCCATTCAGATGTCTAGAGTTCATGGTGACACTCAGCCCGTCGTACACTAAATGACCTCCTGTGAAGAGGGATCAAGGTGCAGTCAAAGAGTTAAGTGGCTGCCCCTCCGTCTGAGTTGCAAACCCAGCCTGTGTGGACCAGACCCTCTGGCTTCCCTTTAACATACTGTAGATGTGGACAGCTCCGAAGGGCCAGTGAGTTAATTTCCCACCACTATCTGATACAGCGCACAGCATCCTCCTCAAATCAAAAGTGGTGGTGGCCTTCTATTTCGGAAAACAGACTTTAGAGGCAAGACAAAGATCAAGCTGATGGAAATGCTGGGTCTAGGAATGGGGTTTTGGGATTTTCTGCTCTACAAATACCCCTGCTTTCCTTTCTGTGACCCCTACCTGCTTGGTGAATGACCTGATGTTGGGGTCCGGAAGCTACCCCTCCACACCAGTCTTGTCAGATATCAAACCAAGAATCAATCAGGCAAGGAGAGATCTCGATCACAGTGTCTTTATTTGACCAATCAATGACACCGGGCAATACACTTCATTATGGTACAGGAAAGTACAGGCTCGCACCCTTTCATGCAAGGCTTTTTATACCTCCTCCCCATGTTTCACCCTTCCTCCTCCCTAGATTTTCTACCCTCCAATCATTCTCTGTCTAATCTTCATATGCTGGGATTCTTCCATTCTCCTTCTGTTCTCAAACCCACCCACCCCCAATCACATTCCAGAGGGCTAGAATAATGAACTTTATATTTATAAGAGTATTCATGTGGTTACAAGCAATACCAACATTACATACATACATACATACATACATACATACATACATACATACATACATACATACAGATTGATTGATTGATTGATTGATTGATTGATTGATTGATTGATTGATTGATTGATTGATTGATTGATTGATTGATTGATTGATTGATTGATTGAGCCCCATCAGTAGTGAATGTGTTTATGTTTATTTGATTTGTATGCCGCCCTACTCAGTACACGCCGACTCAGAGCGGCTCACAACACATCAAACAAAATACAATACAGCAAAAACAAAATGCAAGATACAATAGCAAATACAAAGCATGGGAAAACCTGGGAAGGGACGGCAACTATCACATACCTGTCAAGTTTTGGATTTGGAAATAAGGGAAATTTCCCAGCAATTACGGGATACTTGACAGCTATGCTTATCCTATGCTGCCCTCCAATGGGGGCAATAGGGCATTGCAGTCTAATTAATAAGGGATGACGGCGGGAAAGAGGGTAAAATAAGGGGTTTTCCTGGCCAATAAGGGATACTTGACAGCTTTGCTTATCCTGTGCTGCCCTCCAATGGCGGCAATAGAGCATTGCAGTCTAATTAATATGGGATGACGGCAGGGAAGAGGGTAAAATAAGGGGTTTTCCCGGCCAATACGGGATACTTGACAGCTATGCTATCAGCTTTATTAAACATAACAAAAATATAACTCCTGGGTATTAGGTAACAAAGGTTTAACTAGGCCAAGCTCCATTCAAGCTTCCTACTCAGAAGGAAAGCTCCCAGGTAGAGCTGAGAGAGCCACAAGAAATTTGGGTAGAGTTAAGCCTAGTTAAGGCTCAAAGTCTTCCAATTTAGGCCCTTCTCCCAGGTGTGTTATAGTCAGGGCTAGCAAGGTGTCTGTAAGATAAGCAAAACTCCCAGAATAGAGAATTATGGGATTTGTAGTCTCAAAAAATAGAAAAACCTGATGATTAATGAACTATTATATTTTATGAGCAAAAGCAGTGACACATGGTGCATAAGGGGAAAACATATTTCTAAGGAAAGTATTCATGTGGTTACAAGCAATAACAATATTGCATACATACATACATACATACATACATACATACATACATACATACATACATACATACATACATACATATAGATTGATTGATTGATTGATTGATTGATTGATTGATTGATTGATTAGGACCCATCACTACCACCTAGGTTCATAATGGCCAACCTTGGCACTCCAGCTGTTTATGAACTTCAATTCCCAGAAGCCCTGATGAGCAGGAATGATGACTTGGGCTTCTGGGAATTGGAGTCCACAAATACCTGGAGTGCCAAGGTTGACCATTATGGACCTAGGCAAAGAGTAAAGGTTGCCTTTGCTCAAAAGCCAGTCACATCTGACTCTAGGGTTCAGTGCTCATCTCCGTTTACAGCCCAAGAGCCAGCGCTTTCTGTGCCTGCAGACGCTTCCGTGCTCATATGACAGGCATGACTAGACACTGGACTGCATGGAACGCTTTTGCCTTTCCTGCCAAAGCGGTACCTAATTTATCTTCTTGCAATTTCTTGCTTTCGGATTGCTAGGTTGGCAGGAGCTGAGACAGGCAAGTGTTCACTCTGTCATGCAGCACTCAGGTCTCAAGCTGCCGGTCGTTAAGTTCAGCATCTTAACCACTAGGCCACCACACACCCCTTGGCAACCTATGGACATCTAAATATGATGCAGCTGGGAGAAAGGCCTACATTGGACGTCTCTGAGGCTTAGCTAGCTCCCAGATAGCGCCAGGGCAGCATCTGGAAGCTTGGACAGAACTAGGTGTACTTCTTCAGTCTCAGATCCTTCTGATTTACGCCTTTCTCCCAGGTGCACAACATTTGGGTGTTCACAAATTATCTGCAAGGCAGGTAGAACCCCCAGGACAGGGAATTGTGGTCTTTGTAGTCCAGGAGAGTCATTTTTGGACACTTCTTGGAGCAGTTCTTTCCCCATCTTTTTCTCAACCGGCAAACAAACCACATGCGACCCACCATACCTGTCAAGTTTTGGATTTGGAAATAAGGGAAATTTCCCGACAAATACAGGATACTTGACAGCTATGCTTATCCTGTGCTGCCCTCCAATGGCGGCAATAGGGCATTGCAGACGGCGGGACAAAGGGTAAAATAAGGGGTTTTCCCGGCCAATAAGGGATACTTGACAGCTATGGCGGCCCACCCTTGTCTTGTCACCTGGAACGCAAGATCTGTTTTCTCACCTTCCTTCACAAATTTGCTCATATCGGAGGACTCCTTGGTTTTCTCCTCTACCAGGGTTTCGATTTCCTTCATGAGGTTGCCGATCTCTTCCGAGATGCGGGCGGCCGTCTCGCGCTCCACTCTAGAGAAGAGATAAAGGTGGAAACCGGGTCCCATTTCAAAGGGACTGGCACCATGTGGGGACTCGCCCAACACAGGGAAAGCTTTGGGAATGTGCGTGGTTGTGAAACCTCGGGATTTTAGTTTTAACGCAGCCCAGAATTGGCTTGGCCACTTGGCTGCCTAAATAGCACCTCTTCCTTTGTGCAAATGAACACTCTCCATGTCAAGGGTCACTAGGCATGGGGATTTTGGGATTCATGGCCTATAGCAGTGATGCCCAACCTTGGCACTCCAAATGTTCTTGAACCTCAATTCCCAGAAGCTGGGAACACCTCCAAGTGTTCTTGGACTTCAATTCCCAGAAGCCCAAGTCAGTACATCTGTCCTCAACAGATCTGTCCTCAATTCCCAGGATTCTGGGATTTCATGCTGTTCACCATTACTGGCCTCTTCTAACTTTGATACATCTATGAAGACAACTACGGGGTTTTGCCTTTGATAGAAATCCCAGAATCCTGGGAATTGAGGACAGATCTGTACTGACTTGGGCTTCTGGGAATTGAAGTCCAAGAACACCTGGAGGGCCAAGGTTGGCCATTACTGGCCTGCAGCCCACCCAAACTCTGCAAGAGTTCCAGAAACAATAGCCAAAACCCCTGACCCAGTTGTATCCAACTCTAGGGATCAGTGCTCATCTCTGTTTACAGCCAAGGAATAAGCGCTGTCTGCATCTGCAGATGGTTCCATGATCATGTGGTAGGCAGGACTGGACCCCAAAGCAGTACCTATTTATTGACTTGCGATTTCTTGCTTTCAACTGCTAGTTTGGTTGGATCTTGTACAGACAATGGGAGCGCACTCCGTTGCCCAGGACTCAGGTTTTGAACAGCTGACATGCCAACCATTTCAGTCATCAAGTCCAGCATCCTAACCACTAAGTCACTGCAGTCCAGCTGTACTCGCTACCAGCCCCATGTTGAGAAACACTGGTCTAAAAATAACACAATTAAGGCTGGAAATGCTTGATTTTGAAATGTAGCTCTCACAGCCCTAAAACCTGCTGGAAGGATTATGGGGGGCTGTCATGCAAAAAAAAAAGTAACTTTGCTAAAAAGCCTTGAGATATTAAATGGAACAATGTCATGTTTGAAACCTCAGTATGAATGACACAAAAGGGCATTTTTACTGCAGCCACTGATGAGAGCAGGAAAAAAAGGTTCCCTTTATAGAAAACAGTTCCCAGATTCCGACATGATTGATAGGGTTGTGGTGGCTCAGTGGTTAAGAAGCTTGTCTTGTTAGCTGGAAGGCTGGAATGTCGGCAGTTCGAGACCTGGGTACTGCATGATGGATTGAGTGCCCGTCTCTGTCCCAGGTCTCGGGGACATGAAAGGAGCCTCATTTAGGCGTTCCCAGAGCGGAGTTTATCCCGCAAAAATCCTTTCAACCCAGAATCATTTCTGACACGAAATTATTATACATGATTGGTCTTGAAGTTGGCAGTTTGGGACCCATGTACTGCATGATGGATTGAGTGCCTGTCTCTGTCCCAGCTTTTGGGGACTGTTCCTGGTCCAAAAATTGCATTTTCACATCTTCTGAGAAATGGCCCTAGAAGCCATAGAGTAGTAGACCATGGTAAGAAGTTATACAATTAAGGGTCTTCTTATAGCTTTATAATCCTAAAGCCTTTCTGTTCACACACAATCTCATAGCAAGCATGTCTTATCATTGGGTTAACGATTCAGGAAAAGTAATTTTATTAAAACTCTGAGAACAGGGCCAACACCTGGACATAAACGACCACAAGTTTGTATCAACAGATGACGATGTGGTGGCCAAAATCAGAAGAATAAGATGCTTCTGATGCTTTGATGACCTTATTAATTTTTGCAGTTGACTTCAATGTTGATTTTTTTTCCCAAGCCATGGGGATTTTTTGAAAGGGAAGGCAGAGAACAAAACCCAAAGCTAGGTATTATGATAGTTTTCCTCAATGCTTAATCTCTTCCTGACATCAATCCTTTTGATCTAACCTACATCTCTTCTAACTTTGATAATCTATGAAGACAACTACGGGGTTTTGCCTTTGGTAGAATTCCCAGAATCCTAGAAGTTATAGTCAGAAAAAATATATACATAGCTGTCAAGTTTTGGATTTAGAAATAAGGGAAATTTCCTGGCAAATAAGGGATACTTGACAGCTATGCTTATCCTGTGCTGCCATCCAATGGCGGCAATAGGACATTGCAGTCTAATTAATAAGGGATGACGGCGGGAAAGAGGGTAAGATAAGGGGTTTCCCCGGCCAATAAGGGATACTTAACAGCTATGTTGGGACATACCTGTCAAGTTTTGGATTTGGAAATAAGGGAAATTTCCTGGCAAATAAGGGATACTTGACAGCTATGCTTATCCTGTGCTGCCCTCCAATGGCAGCAATAGGGCATTGCAGTCTAATTAATAAGGGATGACGGCGGGAAAGAGGGTAAAGTAAGAGGTTTCCCCGCCCAATAAGGGATACTTGACAGCTATGAATATATAAAGTTTTGAAGAGTTAAAAAGAGAGACAATTCTCACTTCTGTTTTTCTCTCAGGCGTTTTGGGATCACTTCTGCCGGAGTCCAGGTGTCCTGGAAGACAAAGAAAAGTGAAGGGTAGAAGGGGAAAAACACAATAAGGTTAAACATCCCCTGAAAGCAAAGTTACCTTTGCTCCTTTGAGCGAAAGAGCAAATTGTCCACGAATACTTTGTTTTGAAATAGTGAAAGGATGTATACCACCGCATCCTCCAGGGCATTGTACAGTCACGTGGGGTGAACTAGAATTGTTTTATATTTTTGTTGTATCTTGGTTAGACAATAGGTAAACAGGGTATTTAAGAATAGAAATATACACTCAATGTCAAGAACGTTCTGCAAGGTATAAAAGAAATCTGATAAACTGATAAGAAATATATGGCAGATGAAGGACAGAACGACGAATGTAACCTACTACTTTGTTGAGAGTAAGCAATTATGAATCTTAATGCAGTATAATACAACCAAGTTATCTTGTATATGTATTTTCAGTACCTTTATTATTGTTTCTCCATAAGTCCATGTTATTGTTGTTGTTTTTATTCTGTATTTATTGCATATGTTTATTTGTTATTTTTCTGCCATCTTTTCTTATTCACTTATTTTGTAACCTTTAAAATTTAATAATTTTTTTAAACCAATTGCTATACGATACATGCATTGTATAGCGATTTTCCCTATGGGATGCATCGTGCAATGGTTTTATTTTATTTTATTTGCTAAGTGGTTTTTCCCATTGACAAATTGTTGTATGATTTTTTTTTCCATAGGGAAAATTGTTATGTGGGACGCCATTTCGTTGCTATACGGGGCAATTGTTGTATGAGGTTCCACTGTAGTGTACTTCTGATATTTATTTGCCTTTTGGTCTTCAGCTGGAATAAAACTTGAAAGTCAACTGTCTATGGGCCTAAATGCAATTTCCAATCCAAGATATAAAAGGTCCAATAAACCAACTGTTAGGCTGGCAGGAACTGGGACAGAGATGGGAGCTCACTCCATCATAGAGCACTTGGGCCTTGACCACTAAGCCACTGGAGTCCCTGTTATGACATAGAAACGTGTATATTGGAAGTTCCTTGGGCACATACCTGTCAAGTATCCCTTATTGGCCAGGAAAACCCCTTATTTTACCCTCTTTCCCGCCGTCATCCCTTATTAATTAGACTGCAATGTCCTATTGCCGCCATTGGAGGGCAGCACAGGATAAGCATAGCTGTCAAGTATCCCTTATTTGCCGGGAAATTTCCCTTATTTCCAAATTCAAAACTTGACAGGTATGCCTTGGGGCAGAGCTCTGCTTTTGGACAACAGCTTGCATTCTGGGGCTTTCTAGGGTGAATCCTTACCTGTCTTTCCTTTAAAAAAGGTAAGCCTTGTTTCCTATACGCTTCCCAACACTTACTGGGTCCACAAAGGGGATGCCGAAGATATCGTAGGCGAAAAACAGCAGCTCCTTCTCCAAAAGGCTGCGGTGCCGATGTATCTCGACAGTCTGAAAAGACAGAAGACAGATCAAGTAAGACAGATCAATCTAGCAACTTCAAAATCCCCAAACAGCATCTGGCAGTGAATGACTACAACAGGGGTTCTCAACCTACGGACTGAGGGCTGGATTTGGCCTGCAGCACAAATAATTTGGCCTCGCCATTGCTCCAGCTGCCGTTGCCTGAATTGGCCGTCGACTCATTTATAGCCATCATAAACACATTTACGACAAACGTGTTTATGACATCCGTAAATGAGTCCATGGCCAATTCCGGCGGCAGTGGCAGCTGGAGCACCAGTCTGGCCCACCAACTGTGGGAGCATAATCTGGCCCCCCAACTTGAAAAGGTTGAGTAGCCCTGGTCTAAAACTTGGAAAACCTCCCTTCTGGCAGACCCAGGATTCCCTGGCTGTGGAATTTTTAGACGTTTTGGCCTGGCAAGGTTGCGGTGGAATAACTGGAAGTTTACCATGGAGCAGCAAGCTCTGACAGCAGCTGTATCTAGCAGGCTGTCTCGTAGCATGACAACTGCATCCTTTGAATGCCTGCCATAGCCCAAAACAGATCAGCAGTTTGAGACCCAAGTGCTGCACAACTGAGTGAGCTCCCATCGTCTGTCCCAGCTCCTGCCAACCGAGCAGTTCGAAAGCAAGAAATTGCAAGTAGATAAATAGGTGCCACTTTGGTGGGAAAGGTAACAATGTTCCATGCTTTTTGGCATCTAGTCATGCCTGCCACATGTCCACGGAAACATCTGCAGATGCAGACAATGCTGGCTCTTTGGCTGTAAACGGAGATGTGCACCGAACCCTAGAGCATAGCTGTCAAGTATCCCTTATTGGCCAGGAAAACCCCTTATTTTACCCTCTTTCCCAACATCATCCTTATTAATTAGGCTGCAATGCCCTATTGCTGCCATTGGAGGGCAGCACAGGATAAGCATAGCTGTCAAGTATCCCGTATTTGCCAGGAAATTTCCCTTATTTCCAAATCCAAAACTTGACAAGTATGTCCTAGAGCCTGATATGACTGGCTTTCAAGCAAGGGCGAATAATAAGAAATAATTTTCTTAGCCCTCTCAGTTGAACCCTATAAAGTGTCAAGGGGCTTCTTCTACACAAAAGAGTTCTTTGTGTTATTATTCTAAACATTTAGATGACCAGGAGCAAAGAGAGGGAAGAAGGAGGGGAACAAGTCACTTTTCCAAAGTTAAGCTAAAATGTGGTACTTTGAGATAATACGTAAAATAATTGCATGCCATCAACTCAATATTAACTTTCATTTACCCTCTCCAAGATTTTCTAGGTAGAGAATACGCAAAAGTGGGTTTACCATTCTCTTCCTCTAAAGGGAGCTTGTGGAAATGTGCAGCTTTCCCAAGGCTGCATGGAATGGCTTTTTCTATTGATCTCCCAATCTTTGCCTCCCAATGCAAAAATGAATGGGATTCTCCTATGCATCGGGAATGATTTCTAATACTATACCCAATTATATAACTAAAGCCAATGTGTTTTCTAGAAAGGGGGTGGCCAAACTACAGCCCGCATGCTCGCGATGGTCTGCAGCACCATTTCATGTGGCCCACCAGCACCCTTGCTACTCCCGGAAGCGGGCGCGTCTTACTACAGCCATAAAATTCGCCCGTGCATGGATAAACATGCCTGCCTTGCTGCACACGCTGCCGTAAATACACCCACAGCTATTGTAAATACATTTATGACAGCCGTGGGTGCGTTTAAAGCAGCATTTATGGTGGGAGGAACCATGTGACCTGCCCGCTTAATCATGTGACCGGCCCACAACTAGAAAGGTTTGGGAACCACTGTTCTAGAAGATGCAGTAGGCGGCTAATAAAATCATACTTAATTGGGGCATTGGAGAGTATGGATTAGTACTAGGGAGAGGAGTCACATGTAGCCCAGCCCTAGCAGGGATTCTCAACCTGTGGCCCATGGGCCAGATGTGGCCTGCGGCACCATTTCATGTGGCCCCTCACTGTCTCCACTACACCAGGAAGTACCATGTGGTGGAGGAAGGGCAAAATGGCTGTCCGACCCCCCAAAGCTGTCTGAGGGAGCATGACCCGGCCCCTGGCTTAACAAGTTGAGAACTCCTGGTCTAGAGCTTGCCCCACACCTGGCCTTGATCAAGATTCAAGAAAATTAATTATGAACTAAGAGAGAGAATCTCACTACTCAAGACATTACAAAGGTAACCTGAACAGACTTGTTTCCATTCTAGATGGTCACAGGGTCTCCCTGAACGGCATATATCAAATCCTTAATCTAAGCGAGGAGAGGAGGAGTTACCCACCTCCCTGGGATGTATGGGTTTGGCCAAATGCTCCCCAAGCACAGCTGAATAGTAGGCAAGGTTCTGATTCATGACTTCATCACTGGGAAAGAAGAGCAAATAGGTTTTGGTGCATTCAATGGCCTTCTTATAGTTGCCACCTAGAAAGAAGAGAATATTAGCTTGAGCAGAATCCAGAAATGTGTATTTCTACAACTGATTAAAAAAAGATTAACAAATGGAATGGATTAACAAGTAAAAGAAAGTTGAAGTGGACCACTAATTTGTTAGATCAAAAAGTACCATATTTGCCGACGTATAAGATGCATTGGAGTATAAGACGCACCCTGTCATTACCAAAATAGTCCACTATAGGCCACTTTATATAGTACAAGACGCACTCCATTTCCCCCGTGTATTTTAATGGGGGGAAGTGGGTCTTATACGCCAACAAATATGGTATATCACTGGTTGAAATCCTGTTGCTTAGTGTAAAAAAAGGTGTAGCAATCATTCGCTTTCAGCCAGAAATTAAAGAATCCCCAGTGAACTCTATAATTGTTGCACCTTTTGTTTTGCAAAGCCACAGGATTTCAGTCAATTTGCCATGATGTTGGCTTCCATGATGTTGGCTTCTAACTGTTTTGCTTGAATGATGGATGTTTCACTGTTATTGTTACTGTTATATCTGTTTAAAAGGTTGCCCTACATCCTGTTAGTATGCATAAGATGCACAAAGTGCTAGAGCTTGTCTCCATTGCATGCTTGGTCACATTCCCAACTGCACAATGAAGAAGATTCCTGACACCTTGTCTATTTACCAGCAATAAGACACAAACTTTATGAGAACATCAACAGGATTCTAGCCATTCTTTCCTTTATACCAGTCATTATTATTTTTTTAAATTGTCCTTCAGAACTTATATACATGTTTGTAAAGCCTTATTCTATATAGTTTATTGGCTAATACAGACACTTGTTTGTAGACTAAGGTTGAGATCTCATTGCTTTGTGAAACAAAAGACATAACAATTAAAGAGTCCAGTGGGGACTCTTTAATTGTCAACTACTACACTTTTTTTATCTGAAAAGCAACAGGATTTCTGCCATTAACAATTTGCAGAAGGCTAATGGTGTAATTGTCAAGGCCTTCTAGATGAGATTTAATGAGAATCTCAGTGGAAATTCATTAATTACCAGCTAGAAGTGACTCATGTTATGCCTTTCCCATTGAAAAGCAGCTAGTTCACAAAGCAACACAATTTCAGTATGCTTAAATAACGAACTATTAAATTACAATAAAACAGTTTAAAACTATCTATTTATTATTATTTATTTGACGTATACTCCGCCCATCTGGGATACACTCCCAATCTGGGTGGCTCACAATGTTAATAGCCTGAGTGGCAAAACAATGGGAGGGTCTCCTATTTAAACTACAGTGGTACCTCGCTTAAAGAGCATAATGCGTTCCACGGGATTGCTCTTTAAGAGAGTTTGTTCTTTAAGTGAAACACCATTGTAAGTGACCAATTGTGACTTCTGGTTGGGGTGGGACTGCGAACCCTGATTTAGTTGTTAAGCGAGGGTTTTTTTAGTTGTTAAGCGAGTTGGTTTTAGTTGTTCAGTGAGATGACCATTCAGAGAAAATTCTGCTCTTTAAACGAGTTAGTCTCTAGGTAAGGCACTCTTTATGTGAGGTTTTACTCTACCTAAAATAAGCAATAATTAATCAACTTGCAATTGATACAGCCTAGGCATACAAACAAAGAAAAGACAAAAACCATCCCCTTATTTCAAACTTACTGTTATAATATGCAAACTGAAGGTAGTTGAAATGCGATGGGAGAAAATCTTCAATTGGCTTGTCTTGACCAGCTTGGGAGGCGAGCTCTGTGGAACAGCCTTGCTTACAACTCAACACTTGTGTGTAATGATCTAGCAAAACACACACACACAAATGGATTAGGGAGGTGTTGTGTTCTGTAAAGCCGTGCCTTTAACAATGTACCTTTGCCATGTGTTACCAATGTAACCTTTCTGTGTGCAACATTATAACCATCAGCTGTATCAATGTAACCTAATAAGGGGACGCGAGCTAGTGACCACCAGAGGGCAGTAGCGAGCGTCCAGCTCCCATGGATCATAGTCACCTGGTTCAGCAGCGCGGGAAGATTCCCAGCGACCTCCTCACCTGGTCAAGAAGGGCGTGACCTCCTACGACGTCACGCAGGCAGCAACCAATAGTCTGTCGACGAGCCACATTCAAATGTATAGCCAGCTGTATATATTGAGCTACTCATCCGCCATTACCACATGTTCCTCCGGATCATCATGCAATAAACCTGTGTTAAGCCAACCCTTCGGCTGTTTCATTGTCTTTGGTCCCTTACACTAAATTGGCGACGAAGGTGGGATATGGCAGCCCATGGGACCAAGACATGCGCCGGTTTCGAAATCAGGAAACCGGGCAACTGGGAGATCTTCGAGATGGACTTCCAGGCTGCACTGATCGAGTCCGAAGTCACGGAAGAGGCGAAGAAAAGAGCCATCTTCACCAGAATGCTCGGACAAGAAACAAAAAGGACCTTGGTGGACCTGATTGCACCGAGGAGGGTGAGCGAATTCAAGGCCAAGGAACTCATGCAGATGCTGCGTGAGCACGTCCGGCCCGCCACGGCGATGTTTCCCGCTCGGAGTGCGTTTTGGAGGCGAGTCCAAGCGCCCGGGGAGACGGTCGCCGCATTCGTGGCGGCCCTGCGGCTGGCGGCCGGCCCGTGCAAATGGGAGAATGCCGAAATCACCCTCCGGGACTGTGTGCTGTGCGGCCTGAACGACGCCGAGACCCAGCGCACATTAATGAAACAAGAGCCGCCTCCCACGTTGCAGGAGGTCGTCAGAGCGGCCCAGGCCGCAGAAGCTACGAAGGCCGGGGTCCAAGAACTTCAGGACTGGCGGCCAAAGTCGAGCAAGGCAGAGGCTCCGGTACAGGCGGCCCGCCGAACTTCGAGGTCGTCCGCAGAGAGCAGCGACGACGAGGACATCCAGAGGGTCCGGAAGGAGAGCAGGCGATGCGACGGCTGTGGAGCGGCCCACGACCGCGTGAGATGCCCCTTCCGGAAGGCCGAGTGGCACAACTGCGGCCGCCGCGGACACATCGCCAAGGTGTGCAGGAAGAAGCGCGAAATCCGGAGGAGCTCCGCAGACCGTTCCGCCGGACAAGACCGCCCAACGAAACCCAAGGATGGCGCCCAGGCCACGCGGAAACAGGACGGCGTGGGCCGCATCGCCGACGGCAGCGAGGACGACGCCCCAGTGTTCAGCGTGTCTACTAGACACCCCCGCTACTTTGTTGAGGTACTAGTCCAAGGGGTCCCCATTAGGATGGAAATTGACTCGGGGTCCTCATATTCAATCATTTCCCAGAGGGAGTTTTTGGGAATTGCCCCCCACAAGCGACCCAAGCTCAAAGCGTTGAGGTCCACGCTACGGGACGTGCAAGGGAATAGTATTCCAGTGTTGGGGGTTGGAGAGTTTCAGGTCAAATTCAAGGAGCACGCCGCGTCCCTTCCCCTAGTCGTGCTCAAAGGAGGAAATTGCAGCCTCCTCGGGACTCCATGGTTCCAGCCCCTGGGGTTGTTTATTGGGGGGGTGCACGCCGTTGGGACTGATCCAATTCAGGAGGTGTGCGAGGCGCACACCGAAGTTTTCAAAAAAGGACTGGGGAAATTCAAGGGGCCCCCAGTGACTTTCGACCTGGACCCGGGGGTCCGCCCAATTCGCCTTAAACCACGCAGGGTGCCGTTCGCATTGCTAAAGAAAGACCAGGCATGGAAGTGGGGCGAGGACCAAGAAAGGGCATTTAGCGAGCTGAAAAGCCTCCTGGCGTCCGACGCTATACTAACCCATTTCAACCCCAAGCGCCCAGTAGTCCTGATCTGTGATGCATCTCCAGTGGGGGTGGGGGCGGTGCTGTGCCACCTGTTGGAAAACGGAAGGGAGGCCCCGATAGCATTTTACTCCAGGTCCCTGTCCCAAGCAGAGAGGAACTACGCACAGACGGACAGGGAGGCACTAGCAATAGTCGCGGGGACGAAAAAATTTCACGATTTTCTGTACGGCCGCCCCTTCACCATTGTAACAGACCACAAGCCCTTGCTAGGCATTTTTACCGCTGATAAGCCCACCCCACAGATCCTGTCTCCGAGGATGCTCAGGTGGGCCATTTTTCTCAACGCGTAATAGCATGCGTTGGTCTACCGGCCCGGGAAAGAGATCAGCCATGCGGACGCTCTATCTAGGTCTCCCCTTCCCCTAACGCCCTGCCAGGTGAGCATGGGGGAGCGGGACCATCAGGTTCTCATGATAGAGGTGCTGGATTCGCCCCCCGTAGTGCCGGCCGACATTGCCAAAGCAACAGAGAAGGACAAAACGTTAGCGACAGTCAGCTCCTGGCTGCAGAAAGGGTGGCCCGCGTCCTCCCCAGCGGAGGAGTTCGCTCCATTTTTTAGAAAAAAGCTAGAACTGTCCCTAGAGAGGGGGTGTCTCTTGTGGGGGCAGCGGGTGGTGATTCCCACTTCCCTTCGGCCGCGGGTGCTCAAACTGCTGCACGTCAGCCACCCCGGCATCGTGCGATCCAAGGCGCTGGCCCGGAGTTACTTCTGGTGGCCCCAGCTAGACGCCGACATCGAGCACATGGTCGGCACTTGTGAAAGTTGCCAATGCTCCAGACCAGAGGAGGCCCGCCTTCCCCACAGGGAATGGGACGCGGCTAAGGGGCCGTGGTCCCGGGTGCACGTAGATTTCGCGGGCCCGTTCAGAGGCACCCTGTTCCTCCTTGTAGTGGACGCTTTCTCCAAATGGTTGGAGGTTATCCCAGTCACGAGCACCTCCTCGGCCCAGACCATTAGGCATTTGCGGAAGCTCTTTTCCACGTTCGGCATACCCGACACGTTAATTAGCGACAACGCTAGTTGTTTCACGTCCTCCGAGTTTAGGGCATTCATGGAGATTAACGCCGTTCGGCATATCACCTCCGCCCCTTTTCACCCGGCCACCAACGGCCAAGTAGAGCGCCTCGTCCGCACCACGAAGGACGCGTTGCGGCGCATGGGCCCAGGGGATCTGAACCTGCAAGTGTGTCAGTTTCTGCTAGGGTACAGGGTAACCCCATTGGCGTCAGGTTACTCCCCCGCAGAGCTCTTAATGCGCAGGAAGCTGACCACCATCCTTACTAGGCTAGACCCCACGAGGGTAGAGGACAAGGGAAGGAACATCAGGCTGGAGGTTACAAAGAGTTTCAGCATAGGCGCCCCCGTGCATAGCAGGAATTATGCCAGCACGGGCCCAGCCTGCGTGCCGGGCGTAGTCGTGGAACAAACCGGCCCCGTGTCATACCGCGTGGAAACCAGCACAGGGCTCCTATGGAGGCGGCATGCAGACCAGCTCCGACGCAGGGTCTCCGATGAGCAGGACACGGATCACGCAGAAAATAAGTCAGCGTTAGGGTTCTCCCCCACCCGTTTAGCCCAAGGGGGAGGGGAAGGGGACCGTGGGCCCCCACCAAGGGGGGAGGAGGATATCCTCGTAGATACCCTGGGGGATCTTTCCGAGGAGGAGGAACCCGACCCCATACATATCTCGCGGAAAGTCCCCACAAATGTGGGTACCCCTACCAACTTAGATTTTGATTTTCAGAACCGGGGGGGGGTTCGGAGTGGTCCCCCACCCGTCCAAGCGAGAAGAGGGGTTTTTCGTTAGCCCCGACGGCCCCCGGTCTGCCCACAATGGAGTTTTTCCCTTCCCCTAAGGCCGCCAGACAGCGGCAAGCCACTAACAAGTCTCCCTCTCCCTTTTCAGGACAAGGGACCAGGGAGCAAAGAAGCAATAACGCCCCCGGGGGGGCAGCCCTCGTCACGGCCCAAACGCACATGCAACAAGCCATCTTGGCTGAGAGACTTCGTCTCATCCTAGGGGGGAGGGATGTTGTGTTCTGTAAAGCCGTGCCTTTAACAATGTACCTTTGCCATGTGTTACCAATGTAACCTTTCTGTGTGCAACATTATAACCATCAGCTGTATCAATGTAACCTAATAAGGGGACGTGAGCTAGTGACCACCAGAGGGCAGTAGCGAGCGTCCAGCTCCCATGGATCATAGTCACCTGGTTCAGCAGCGCGGGAAGATTCCCCGCGACCTCCTCACCTGGTCAAGAAGGGCGTGACCTCCTACGACGTCACGCAGGCAGCAACCAATAGTCTGTCGACGAGCCACATTCAAATGTATAGCCAGCTGTATATATTGAGCTACTCATCCGCCATTACCACATGTTCCTCCGGATCATCATGCAATAAACCTGTGTTAAGCCAACCCTTCGGCTGTTTCATTGTCTTTGGTCCCTTACACTAAAGGAGGGCACAATGAGATATTTATTTATTTAATCACATTTTTACTGCTGTCCTCTCGCCGAGGCGACTCAGGGCGGTTTACACATATAAAAACACCACAGTTAAAAACTCGACAGAACAATAGGATAAAAGACGTTAAAATATTAAATTGTAAAAATTTAAAATACCCTTCCCAGTGCCACATCCTCAAATTTCTACAACTAACACTAAAACACTGAAAGCTGGGAGCCCAGGTGGCACTCATATGAGCCACACCCGTTGCGCCAGCCAGGTTTTGAGATTTTTACGAAAGGACAAAAGCTCCGCGTGGAGATGAAGCTCAGTTGGCAGGAGGTTCCACAGGGCTGGAGCAGACACAGAGAAGGTGCTCCTTCTCGTGCTAGAGAGGCGAGCCTCTCTAGCAAATGGAACTATTAGGGAGCCCCTCTGGTCAGCTCTAGTGGGACGGGCAGATGTCCTTGGGGTGACGCGGTCTCTTAAGTACCCTGGCCCACTACCATGTAAGGCTTTAAAGGTCATCACCAGCACCTTGAATTGCACCCAGAGGTGCACCAGTAGCCAATGTAGTTCCCACAGCAAGGGTGAGGCATGGGCATAATGCCCACACCCCATCACCACCCGGTCAGCCGCATTTTGAACCAGTTGAAGCCTCCAAATGGTCATCAAGGGAAACCCCATGTAGAGCGCATTACAATCATCCAGTCTGGAGGTGACTAGTCGTGTGAGTGACCATAAGTAAGATATTTATTATAACAGCATCACAAGGCTTCATAAACTATTTGGTTTTATGCCTTCCATGATGGAGTTAACTGACCATCACAAGAGGGGCTTCATAAACTATTTAGTCTTATGCCTTCCTTGATGTAGGAAAGTGACCTTTTGAATAAACCTGAGAGTTTCAAAGATATGTACAGTCGGTGCTGTTCGAGCCAAACACAGTAGCCATAAGCTGCTGTTTGACATACGCCAGAAGCGGTGGTCTGGCTTTGAGCCAGACAAACCGAAGGATTTCTAGACAAAAAAGATAAAGAGGACATTGAAGAGGAAGAGGAAGAATTGGAAGTTGTTGCCAACTGGAAAGGGTTCTCTCATTCCCTTTCACTGTGTACAGATGGTACTCTTGTTCCTTGACATGGGAAGCTCACCGACAATTGCCTGATAGAGGTCAGCCGTGTACTCCAGATAGTTGTAGCCATCGTAATCGTATGGCCCCTCGCAAAGAGCTCGGCACTCTGCATCGGCTACCCAATATTCCTCCAGGGCTTTCTCCAGATGAACAATGGCCGCCTGATGGTCCTCCTCGGTGTAATAGCTCACACCCAGCCGGAATTCTTCCTATTGAAAGCAACAGGAAAGCTCTCAGAGATGGCTGCTATTATTTATGCAGAAAAGGGTGGAAGATCAAGCAGAGCCAAAAATGAAGGGAAATATCACCATTCGAGGGAGGGGATGTCAAAGCAGAACTTACAAACGTAAAACAGGTCACCACCTATATTCATGGGTTTAGTGCCTACAGTTTCAGATATCTATGGGTCTAAAAATGGTCGATAACCACTACCTTTTGAAATAATAACATATATGTACTATGTTTCTATGGGAAAATATAAATGATGACCATTAGAGGCGACTGTCTGCAATGTAATGTTTGCAAGAATGGGGGCAGACATTTTGGTAGCTCTCATGCAGAACGATGGAAGCATTTGAAAACACTCCCCCTCCAGTTTCTTTCAAACTGACTAATAATGGCTCAAGACCCCAACTAATTACAAATGGCATTATTCCTGAGGATGGACCCATCACATTCTCACCATGTGTGGCTTGGCTTCCAGGTCAACAAAATCTGAGTCTTTCACGCCAGCCATCAACTGATAGTATTCAAGGTTCTGCCTCATCTCCATATGGTCCGGGTTGGCCACGAAGAAGGTGTTGGCAGCTGCCACAGCCTTGCTGAGCTTGTTGAGCTGAGTGGAGAAAGTCAAAGATGGCATAAGAATACGAGATGGTCCTCATAATGGCTGAGGTGAGGTCACTATCAAACTGGTTTTCTTGGGGACGCAACAAGGATGATTTAGTGGCGCTGGGACTTGAATATCCTTGGAATTTTTGACTGGCAAGGACTCCTGCTACCACTCTGCCACTCCCTCAAGCTTCCCTCTTGAATTTAGCATCACCCCTCTCATTAGATAGGAGAGAAATCAATTTTTCCAGATGAAGAATATTCCCAAGAATGCCAATTTTTCCTGCGGCAATGAAGAGTATTTTCAGGTACTGTAGTTTGGTCTTGAATGGGTAACTTAGATTACCCAATGCCCTTACAAATTACCCATTCTTCAACAGTTGAAATACAGTGGTACCTTGTTTTACAAATTTAATGTATTCTCTGGGACTTTTCATATTGTGAAAAATTCATAAACCAAAGCACGGTTTCCCATAGGAATGCATTGGAAACCTTTTTTCTGACCTCCAGAATGGATTGATTGGTTTCCAATGCATTCTTATGGGAAACCGCATTTCAGTTTACGAAACATGGTTCATAAACCGAGGCATTAATTTCAAAGGATTTTCATTCGTGAGCCGAAAATTACATTAACTGAGGCATTCATAAACCGAGGTACCACTTTAGACCAATCCATCCAGCTTTGGAGATGTTCAATTGAAATGGCAAAAGAGAATAAATGATAATTTTGGTAACTGTATTGAGATTAATTATAGAAAAAAATTGGAAAGTAAGGTTTGAGTTTCAACTTATTGAGTGTTATTTTAAAATGTTGATGACAAATTGACAATTGAGATTAAGGTAAAAAAAGGACTGTTAAAAGTGAGATTTTAAGATACTGAATATGGGGGCATAGCCTAATACAGGAGTTCTCAACCTTTTAAAGACAGGGGCCGGGTCACGGTCCCTCAGCTTCGGGGGCCTGACAGTCATTTTGCCCTTCCTATACACCATGGCACTTCTGATGTGGTGGAGGTGGTGGTGGGCCACATGAAATCGTGCCGTGGGCTGCATCTGGCCCATGGGCCACGGGTTGAGAATCCCTGGCCTCATAACAGTAAACCTTCATTCCCAGATTTCTGCTCAGAATCCAGATGTAAAGAAGCTAGACGAAGGGATACTGACTCTTTCCACATCTGCTTCTTCTACTCTGGTCTTAATCTGTTCTGAACCACAAAGGACACTGGAATTCTCTCTCTCTTCCCTCCACCCTTTCCTCTCTCCTTACAAGGTTTGGGGCAACCCCCTTTTCAACTACGTGGCACGGGTTGCCCCTCCTAAGAAAGGGAGGAGAGAGGAAAGGAAGGGCTGGACTCAGGTTGCAAAGCAGCAGGGGAAAAAATGGATGGAGCATTTTAAAAAAATCCTCACTGGGCCAGAATCACTTTGCAGAATTGCAGGGAAAACCAGCCTGGAAAAGACAAAGAATTAGAAAGTCATTGCTATTTCCCTCCCCTCCCATCTTTCCTTGTCCCTTGAAAAATCCAGGCCTTCTAAAAATTAGTGTAGAAAATGTATTTATTTTCTCCCTCCCTCTTTCTTTCTTCTCCTTTCCTTCCTTCATTTCCTCCCTCTCTCCTTTCCTTCCTTCCTTCTTCTTTATTTCTTTCCTTCCTCTCCCTCCTTTTTTCTTTTCTTCATTCTTTTCTTCCTCCTTCCCTCCATCTTTCTTTCTCTCCTCTGTCTCCCTCCTTTTCCTTCCTTCCTTCTTTCCTCCTTTGTTCCTTCCTTCCTGCCTTCTTTCCTTCTCTTTCTTTCCTCCCTCTTCCTTTTAACCTTTTCTTTCTTTCTTTTTCTTTCCAGGCTTTGTTCTAGAGTATCGCTCCCAAAAGTAAAGTAAAGAACACACACACACACACACACACACACTTTCCAGACAACTGCGCAAGATGCCCAGGCTCACACAACTTTGTTGCCAGATTCCCAGCAGACATCCAAAGGCCGGCCTGATCCAGGACAGATCCAAGGAAAAGATCTCTCCCAGGATAAACCCTCTCCTAACCTGGGAACCTTAAGCATCTTCCCTTTCAGGAGGTAAAGAGAGCAAAGGGTTCTCACCAGATTAATGGGAATGTAATTAATGGGAATGTAAGGACCGCAGTGGCTCAAGTGGCTGAGACACTGACTGGGAGGCACAAGGTCACCAGTTCGATTCCCGAGAGTGATACCTCATACAACGTCCAAACTTGGTTCCACAAGTTTGGACTTTATACGGATTTGGACTTTGTATGAGGCATGCAGAATCCTAGCCGCGATGCCTCGTACAACGTCCAAATCCTTGCCGCGATGCCTCGCACAACGTCGTTCCCATAGAGATACATTGTACTGTAACTGCACAGACTTCAGGGCAAAGTCAAGGAAACAGACAGGAAACTGACAGAACTTTAAGAAATCATTGTCTGAAGGCTAAATACATTACAAAAACATGTCAAGCAACCCTGAAGAATGCTGCAAAAAATCCCAGGAATGCTTCTAAAAATTCTGACGAAAAAATTCAAAAAAATCCAAAATCGCGCTCAAAACCACTCCTAAACACTCTTCGCCTCATGCAAAACCCACAAGAGCAAGCACGCATGTGTCCTGCCTTTTATAATGCCCAGGCACAATGCAACCTGGGGGAAACCCCAATGCCTCATACAAAGTCGCAGCGACTTTGTACGGGGAAACTTTGTTTCAAGGAGTTAGGCGATGTTGTATGAATCCGATGGTGCACGAAGCCGACTTTGTATGAGGTATTACTGTAATGGTAATGTAAGGACTGCAGTGGCTCAAGTGGCTAAGACGCTGACTGGGAGGCGGAAGGTCAGCAGTTCGATTCCAGGGTGGAATGAGCTCCCATCTTTGTCCCAGCTCCTGCCAACCGCGAAAGCAAGACACTGCAAGGAGATCAACAGGGACCACTTCGTTGGGAAGGGGAACAGCGTGGCCTGGCGCTGTCCGGGGTGTCTCGATCCGGCTTTCCGCCCACCTTGAAGTAAGCCACTTGGAGGTAGTTGTAGGGGCTGCGCTTGCGGAACTCCAGCTCCGTCTCCTCGCCCAGGAGGTAGCGGGTGGCGCCGTCGGGGGGCAAGCATCCCCGGAGGCAGCCGGCCCTCCGCAGGATCTGACCGAAGAAGTGGAGGTCGCCCACGGCCCGCCAGGTAGGACCGCTGCCGCCTCGGGCGGTGCCGTTGAGCGGGGGGCAGCGGTGGAGGCGGCAGCGCGCCAGGCGCGCCCGGGTGGCCTCCCGCGCCCGCAGCGCCTTCTCCATGTGCAGCACGACGGCGCTCCAGTCCCCGCGGGCGTACGCCTCCGTCCCGGCCGCCAGCAGCTCGTCGGCCGGGGGGTCATGCTCGGGGCCAGGCGCCGCCGTCCGCCCCGTCGGAGCCAGGGCCAGCGCTAGCATCAGCATCAGCATCCTCCATAACCACCCCCCGGGCGCCGCCATCCTTCCCCACGCCTGGCCGGCCAAGCCGCCGCCGCATCGACGGGGCGGACGCGGCTGTCTCTGGTGGGCCGGATCGGGCCCCTCCTTCTCCGGGCAGGACCACGTCGGCAGAGACGCCCACCGATCCCCCGCCCCCCCCCTCGCTTGTCCAAGCGTGTGGCTCCATAGACTTGAGGGAGGAACGCGGAGACAACCCGCGTCTCCCCGACGTATGGCCGGAATCTCCTCCAGCTTGCTTGGTTGATGATTTGTTGTTGTTCAGTCGCACAGTCGATTCCGACCCCCAGTGATGGGCAGTCTTGGCCCTCCAGCTGTTCTTGAACTTCAATTCCCAGAAACCCTGACCAGCTGGTGTTGACTTGGGCTTCTCCACCATCCTCCTCAGCCGCCCAGCTCTGTTCCCATTGTGTCCACAATACCATCTAGCCATCTCATCCTTGGCTTCCCCTTTCTTCTCTTGCCCTCCACCTTTCCCAGCATCAAGGCCTTCTCAAGTGAGTCCTCCCTTCTCATTTGATGTCCAAAGAACTTCATCTTCATCTTCACTATTTGTCCCTCCAATGAACAGTCAGGGTTGATTTCTTCCAGTATTGACCTATTTGTTCTCTTTGATGTCCAGGGGACTCTCAAAACTCTCCTCCAACGCCACATTTCAAAGGCGTCTATTCTTCTTCACTCAGCTTTCCTAATGGTCCAGCTCTCACAACCATACATTACTATTGCTTTGACTATGTGGATTTTTGCTTTCAAGGTGATGTCTCAGCTTTTCACTATGTTCCCCAGGTTTCTCATAGCTTGTCTACCCAGAATCAGACGTCTTTTTATTTCATGGCTGCAGTCGCCATCTGCAGTGATCTTTGATCCTAAGAAAGTAAAATCTGTCACTGCTTCTACTTCTTCCCCGTCTATTTTCCAGGAACTGATTGGGCCTGTTGCCATTATCTTGGTTTTCTTGATATTGAGTCTCAAGCCAGCTTTTGCACTCTCCTCCTTCAGCCCAATGAAGAGATTCTTTAGGTCTTTGTCACTTTCTGCCATTAAGGTGGTATCGTCGGCATATCTCAAATTGTTGATGTTTCTCCCAGCAATTTTGATCCCATATTGTGATCCCTATCCCTTTAATGGGAGGCGAAGGTCAGCAGTTCGATTCCCGAGTACTGCAGGATGGAATGAGCTCCCGTCTTTTGTCCCAGCTCCTGCCAACCTAGCAAGTTCGAAAGCAAGACATTGCAAGGAGATAAATAGGGACCACTTCGGCAGGAAAAGTAACAGCACTCCGTGCGTTCCAGTGTCTAGTCATGTCTGCCACATGACCACGGAAACATCTGCAGAAGCGTACGGTGCTGGGTCTTCAGCTATAAACAGAGATGAGCACTGAACCCTAGAGTTGGATATGACTGGCATTTGACCAAAGGCTGATCTTTTACCTTTAAGAAGTGTGGTGATGATGCATTGATTTCTGAAGTAATGATTTATTAGTTAGACTCCATGATCGCCTTAAACTTATAATTATGGTTATTTAGCACTAACAAGTTCCCAAAGGTGGGGGCAGTAATGTCATCTGGCATTGCCGGAAACTCATAGCAAACCGGGAGTAAGTAACAATATGCAAGGACACTGCCTAGCTGAACTTGATTCATTACAATGGGTCTTTGACCATTGTAAGAAAGAATTTCGGTCCCCAATATGGAGCCTCACTAAAGCTTTCTTCTCCAGAGCGCATACCTTGAACATATGTATCTCTTTTTAGTACCATCTAAAAAGGTACTAAACTCCCTGGCCAGCTAAAGCCAGGCATTCATATCTAAAATACATCAGTGTAATATGACAGAGATTCATTGTGTAACTGTAGTTCCATTGCTAGACACTAGATTTGCTGATTTAACATATAGCCAGGTTTGATGATAAATAGAGGCTGATGAATAAAGAAAGGAGCCGTCTCATCCTAGTTCGAGTCTCTGCATCTCCTTATTTTTACTGCTGCGGCAGGCAGGTTGCGACAAAGAAGCATGGAGGGGAATGGAGACCAGGTCTCTAATCCGCTTGTGAGATTGAATGGCTAAGGATTCGAACTCAGATCTCTAGAAAAAAAATAACAATAATTCCGTGTTGGAAATTATTCTGGGTTGAAAGGATTTTTGCTGGAGAAACTCAATTTAGGGAACGGCCAATTGAGGCACCTTTCAAGTGGCTAAGACGCTAACTGGGAGGCGGAAGGTCAGCAGTTCACTTCCCGAGTACTGCAGGACGGAATGAGCTCCCGTCTTTGTTCCAGCTCCTGCCAACCTAACAGTTCGAAAGCAAGACATTGCAAGTAGATAAATAGGGACCACTTCACTGGGAAGGTAACAGTGCTCCGTGCGCTCCGGTGTCCAGTCATGCCTGCCACATGACCACGGAAACGTCTGCAGAAGCAGACTTCGGCTTTGAAATAGAGGTGAACACTGAACCCTAAAGTCGGATACGACTTACTTTCAAGCAAGGGAAACCTTTACCTTTACCTCATGTCCCCAAGATTTTTTCCCCACCAAAGTGGCCCCTATTTATCTATTTGCAATTTCTTGCTTTCGAACTGCTCGGTTGGCAGGAGCTGGGACAGAGACGGCTGCTCAAACTGTCATGCAACAACTGGGTCTCGAACTGCCCAACTTGCCGGCCTTCCAGCTAACAAGGTGAGTTTCTTAACCACTGAGCCACCTGCACAAGGTGCACAACTTGACTTTGGTTGGAGCAGAGATGCCTCCAACCCTGAACACACTGGAGAAGAGGAAAGACTCCTGGATCTAAACCCTGACTCCCTTAAAGCCTTTTGGCCTTAATCTAGATCAGGAATTCTCAAACCTGGCTCTCCAGGTGTTCTTGGACTTCAATACCTAGAAGCCTGAGTCAGCACATCTGCTGGGAATTGAAGTCCAAAAACATCTGGAGAGCCAGGTTTGAGGAACCCCGAACTACAGGAAGGCATGACTCAACAACAACAACAGTCCAAATATGGCCAAACGGTACGGTGAATCCAGAGAAGAAAAGAAAACTGTTTGTAGTAGCAGTGTGTATTTAATACAAATTTATAGTCCCAAAAAGGTATTGAATTAATAAAAATAATAGATCTTATGTACGTCTTGAAAAATGTTTCAAACAGTACTGTAGGTCTTGTATATGCCTTACCGTATTATTTCTTTGCATATTTCAAAAAGAAACTGTAGGTCTTATGTTTTGCCTTTTTGTTTCTTACAAAATTATTAACCATAAACAATAAAGTTATGACATTGTCCCGAAACCTTTCTAGTATCAGGTTTTTCGTACTCCTTCTTCATGAGATAATCATAACAATGTCTATAATAAATAAAACAAAATAAAAATATGATTCATCCATTGTAAGTTATACAGCTTTTTTTGACCTTTTTGGAACTATAAATTTGTATTAAACACACACTGCTACTACAAATGGCTTTCTTGTCTTCTCTGGATTCAACAACAACAACAACAACAACAACAACAACAACAACAACCCTTTGGAATATCCTGTCTTCTAGTTTCTGTGACTACCCACATGGGAAACTGCAAACTTTTACAAACGTTTGCTTTATTTTTAAAAAGTTACAGTAAAACCCCTACTTACGAAAAAAGTATGTTCCATAGGCTTTTTCTTAAGTCAATTTTTTATGTAAGTCGAAGCAAACCCATAGGAAAAATTATTTTTGTTATGCAACTCGAAGCAAACCCATTGGAAAAATGAAATTTTTATGTAAATCGAAGCATAGGAAAATCCATAGGAAAAAGAATCTTTATGTAACTCGAAGCAAACCCATAGGAAATTGTGTAAATCGGGACATGGTTTTAGCACAAAATCATTTTGCAAGTCGAATTTTATGTAACTCGGGGCATTTGTAAGTCGGGGTTTTAAATACAATCATACAATACCCCTTTTCTTCTTAGTTCCCATGGCTGAGGGAAGATTCGAACTCAGAGCACCCCAAGTCCTAGTGTTCATCAAGTGATCCAATACACAACTGATTGTGAAAATAAAACACATTTCTGCTTGACTGTAAGCATGCAAGCCATGCAAAGCAGGGTTTAAAACCCAGGGCTCGACAATGAAAAATCAAGGTGTTTTCTTAGGGGGATACATGGGGAAATATGTTGTAACATGTTGAAAGCTGCCCAGAGTGGGAAAATATTCCAGATGGGCGGGATATCAAATCAAATATCACTTTATTATGGTCAATGACCAGCACAGTAAAAAGGGTTTTAAAAAAGTGCACGAGATACAATTAAAATGTACTGCAGTGGACCCTCGATTAACGACACATTTGAATAGCATCATTTCCGCTTACCGACGCATTGTCACTCGCCATGTGACTATCCGCACAATGACAAAAAGTCGTCGTTGTGCGGATTAACGACTTTTTAACGTCGTTGTGCGGATAGTGACAGTTTTTTGCCACTAGATGACGCACCTGCCATTGAAAACCGCACAACGACGTTTCCCCTATAGCGACCTACTTGGGGAACCAAGCAACATCGTTATGTGAGGGTCTACTGTACCACAAACTTGAGTTAAAATAAAATAAAATAAATTCTTAAAAGTGGTGCTACATTTAGGCCAGCACTTCTTTGCATGTGATTCAAAAAGAATAAAACAGCACAGATTTATCCGGAGAGGACAGCTGACATCTCTAAAATCTGACATAAAAATCAAAACCTTGAAAAGTTATATAAATGTAATGAGTAAATAAATAAATGTTCACTTTGGAGCCCGGAAGTAGGCTATATGGTTCACTCTGTTATTTAGTAAGTTTATGGATTGATGCTCAACACCAGAAGGGGGCAAAACTAGAGGAAGTAAAGAATGGAATGCGGCGGGAAGCCACGCCTCCTCCTCACTCAGATCGGGCTTCGATTGGCCAAGCCCGAGAGCGAGACTCCGCCTCAGAGCTTCCAATCGCTCCTCCCCTTAGAGCCCTTGCTGATCAAGGAGGAAGGCAACACTCTGCCCTGCCCATAAATAGAGCCACGCCTATAGCTGGGACGTCACGAGAGGATTGGGCCAATAAGAGATACGGGGCGGGGATTTCCGTGTCAGTGAATGAGGGATGAATGATGGCAGCCCCGGGAGGAGCGGAACGCGAGGTGGGTCGCATGGATCTGCCAGAGCGGCCCGAAGGCTTCCAGCTGGCCCTCTCCGCCCGGAAGCCACGGCCCTACGACCTGGTGGCGCTGGCCGAGCAGGTGGAAAAAGTAAGTCAAGGGGGCCTCTGGGCATACGCAGAGTGCAATTGGAGGTTTAGAGCAGGGGGGCCCAAACTACGGCCCATGGGCCGGATCTGGTCCCTGACGCCAGTTCATCCGGCCCATGAAGCCCTCGTCGCTCCCAGAAGTGGAAGTAAAATGCGCCCTCTGGGCATACGCAGAGTGCAATTGTAGATTTAGAGCAGGGGAGCCCAAACTATGACCCACGGGCCAGATCTGGCCCCCGACACCAATTCATCCAGTCCACGATGCCCTCATCGCTCCCAGAAGCGGAGGTAAAATGCGCCAATTCATCCGCTCCACGAAGCCCTTGCCGCTCCCTGAAGCGGAAGTAAAATGCGCCCTCTGGGCATACGCAGAGTGCAATTGGAGATTTAGAGCAGGGGAGCCCAAACTATGGCCTGTGGGCCGGATCTGGCCCCCGACACCAATTCATCCGGTCCACGATGCCCTTGTCGCTCCCAGAAGCGGAAGTAAAATGCGCCCGTATGGGCGCATTTTACTTCCACTTCTGGGAGCGACGAGGGCTTCGTGGACCGGATGAATTGGCATCGGGGCCCAGATCCGGCCCACAGGCCATCCTGACCGGCCCGCAGCCCGAAAAGTTTGGGCTCCCTTGGTTTAGAGGTCTAGACCAGGCGTTTCCCAACCTTTGGTGTGAACTGATTCGACAGCACACAATTATGCTGGCTGGATAGCTCCATGGTTTAGAGTCAAAGGTTGGGAGTTCGATTCCCCCACTAGGCCTCCTGGGAGAAGAACCAGCGCACAGTAATTATTCATGTACTGTTGCTGAGTTTGCTAAATTCTTTTTTATTTCACTACCGGAGGGTGTGGGCTGCATGTGTCTTTCTCAATTTCCACCCAATAACACGTTGTGTAACACCTGATTATGAGGTTGTTGTTTTTTAATTTCTTCTTTTCTTTTTTAATTTCTTCTTTTCTATGCTAACTACATATAGACGTAGCACTATGCGTACACGCACATAAAAAAAAATACTACAGCCGTTGAATTGTTCCATTTCATAACATTGTCTTAGTTGTCATAGTTTTAGATTGCTTCCCAGACTGATCTGAAAGGAGACCATAGTTCACAGGTTAAATGACAACGAACTGTCTTGTGATGCCTTAAAGCAGGGGTGCCCAAACTACGGCCCGTGGGCCGTATCTGGTCCCCAAGACCAATTCATCTGGCCCGCACCACCCTTGCTGCTCTTGGAAGTGAAAGTAAAACGTGCCTGTATGGGCACGTTTTACTTCCGCTTCCAGGAGTGGCATGGGCGGCACGGGCTGGATGAATTGGTGTTGGGGGCCGGATACGGCCCACGGGCTGTAGTTTGGGCATCCCTGCCTTAAAGCTTAGCAAATTTTATTTTGGTTTCTTATGGAAATACAAATTAGTTTGCTTCATATTCAAATGAAATAAAGACAGTTTCATAATGAGCTGCCTTTGAGCTCCACCACCTGGGAGAAAAGTGGTATAATTTTGAATAAAATTAATTCAAAAATAGACAGAGATTTAAATGGCTTTTAAAGTTGCAGAATTATGTTTACCATGTACTATATGGTTTGTTTGGCCCGTTATGAAGGTTTCTATTGTGTCTTTTGCGTGGAACAATGATATTTTTGGGATGTGGAACAACCTTTGTCTTCGTTATACAGTATGCTAGTATTAAAATATTAAAGTATATTAAAGTATTAAAATTGTCCAGTTTAAGGTTTTTGGACTAAATAGGGTGATTTGTATTTTATTCAGCAGTATCTGTCTTTTATCATGCATTTATCCATTGATAGAAAGGCAAGTCCTCATCCCCTCCCCTGCTGTTTTTGATCTGTTGTGTGTGTTGTTTGATTTGTTGTGAGCATCCCCATTGAGTCACAATTAGTGAAAAAGCAGCATATAATATCTCCATCATTAGTGGTGTTTTTAAAGACCTGTAGAACTCTGGAAAGTGGTTAAGACACTGAACTTGACAGCCAGAAGGTCTTCAGGTGAGTAGTTTGAGACCCGGGTGTTGGGCAATGGAGTGAGCTCCTGCCATCTGTCCCAGCTCCTGCCAACCTGTTGAGATGCTAACTGCACGGCTGAAGGTCATCAGTTTGAGACCTGAGTGCTGTGCGACGGAATGAGCTCCCGTTCGAAAGCAAGAAATTGCAAGACGCTGATTGAGAAGCGGAAGGTCAGCAGTTCGATTCCTGAGTACTGCAGGACGGAGTGAGCTCCCGTCTTCATCCCAGCTCCTGCTAACCTAGCAGTTCGAAAGCAAGAAATTGCAAGTAGATAAATAGGGACCACTTTGGTGGGAAGGTAACAGCGTTCCGTGCGCTAGTCATGCCTGCCACATGACCACGGAAACGTCTGCAGAAGCAGACAACGCTGGCTCTTCGGCTTAGAAACAGAGATGAGCACTGCACCCTAGAGTCGGATACGACTGGCCTTTGAGCAAGGGAAACCTTTACCTTTAAATAGGTGGGAAGGTAGACAGTGTCCCGTGCACTGTCTAGGCATGCCTGCCACATATCCACGGTTTCCGTCTCCAGACGCAGACAGCGCTGGCTCTTTGGCTTTGAAACAGAGATGAGCACTGAACTCTGTCAGATACGACTGGCTTTCGAGCAAGGGAAACCTTTACCTTTACTAAATTGGTACCACTTCTGTGGAAAAGGTAACAGTGTTCCGTGTGCTCTGGCATCTAGTCATGCCTGCCACATGATCAGAGGAACACCTGTAGATCATAGCTGTCAAGTGTCCCTTATTGGCCGGGGAAACCCCTTATTTTACCCTCTTTCTCGCCGTCATCCCTTATTAATTAGACTGCAGTGCCCTATTGCTGCCATTGGAGGGCAGCACATGATAAGCATAGCTGTCAAGTATCCCTTATTGGCCAGGAAAACCTCTTATTTTACCCTCTTTCCCGCCGTCATCCCTTATTAATTAGACTGCAGTGCCCTATTGCCACCATTGGAGGGCAGCACAGGATAAGCAGAGCTGTCAAGTATCCTGTATTTGCCGGGAAATTTCCCTTATTTCCAAATCCAAAACTGTACAGATATGCTGTAGGTGCAGACAGCACTGGCTCTTGACCACCGATCGATCCCTAGAGTCAGCTACGACTTTCTTTCAAGTAATGGAGACCTTTACCTTGGGACGTCTTCAACTGTGGAGTTACTGCCAAGACGTGGATTTACTCTTCCGATTTAAACCTAGAATCTTGACTCTATTCTGGTACGGATAAAAAGTTGGACGTATTGTTCAGAAGGTTGACCCAGCCTGCTAGATTCCCGTTCGGTACATTAATTTTACGTTTCTTTGTCCAGGCAGACGATTTTGTCCGAGCGAACGCCTGCAACCGGTTGACCGTGATTGCGGAACAAATCCGATACTTGCAAGAACAAGCCAGGAAGGTAATTTGTCAATCGGAGAAATTCATAATTGTTGAGGCCAGTGTAACAGTAAAATTGTCCACCATTGCTTCCCTTAAGTCAGGCAACAATGGATTAAAAGACAATATCAATTCCCTTGATGGGAAGAGATTTGGACTGAACATTAGGGTGAATTTCTTGATACTCTACTAAGGTCTGCATCTAGAACCCTTTTATGCTTGCGTAGAACGCAACTTGCGCAGAACCGTTGTGCGCAGGTCCCGGATTGTCCGGAGCCGCGGTTGACAGGTATGAACCTGACAACCCTAAGGACTAGCGGCCTTGGTGAAGTCCACAGAAAAGAGTGATGGTGCCCAAGTTGATTAAATCCCACTTGGATACATCTTGATGGAGGGCAGCAGCTTCATCCATCCTGGCCTGGGGCTGATGATGAGGACTTTGCGTGCCAAAAGGGCTCAAGACCAGAAAGGGACTCAAAGGAACTGGATCCTTGGTACTATGGGTGTCACCCTGCGATGCGGACGGCAGATGAAAGGCCATGGTATTATGCTTGCAGGATAGTCTTCATGGCTGATCACCATGAGGATCGCCAATATTCGGAATGAGATATGGCATAAGAAGAAGAAGAAAGGAACTGTTTAACCCAACTAGTGAAACAGTCAATAACAGCAATTAACCCGCCTCGCTAGATTCCTTGCAATGTTTCTGTTTTGCGGTCATACAAAATATGCGGAAAGAGCAAAGTCAACCAGATTACTTGAAAAATAGGAGCAGAAGCAAGGAAAGTTCCCTTTTTGGACTACAGTTCCCAGAATCCCCCATCCAGCAGGGCCAAGGATCTTGGGACTTGTAGTTCTAGTCCAAAGAAGGACCTTTAATAACTTTGGGTAGGCAATTATGCTTATCTGCTTTGCCCTGCTATCTCGGTTTCACATTAGTCTCAGCCTAGAGCGGAAGAGGAAGTTGTTATGATCAGGCAGATGAGGAAAGCGACAATTAGAAGGTGTGGCAAAGCAGACGGTTGCCATCAGGTGACAAGTCCAGAGGTCCCTGTGGGCTTTGTGGATTTTGTATGTATTGCATCCACAGCGCTGTTGCGCAGGAGGAGTTAATGTAAGTTGGCGGCATGGCTTAGGAAAAAAAATCAGCCTATTCATGGTCCTCAAAGTGATGTAGGGGAGGTTGAGTTCCTCAGCCATATCCTCCTTGTACAGTGAGCTCCTTCCTCCATCTTCTAATTTGGTGTTGCTCTTGCGTACCCTCAAGAATGTTTGTTCTTGCCATAAAGCTCTTCCTGGATCTGAGCCGGCGGACTCGAGGCTCATATCCATCCAGAGGATGTTGAGGGTCATTCTCTTGCTTAGTTCTCTCGGTGTCTGTTTCTTCTCTCCTTAGGTGGAGCGATCCTAACAAGAGGGTATATTTTCTCAATGTGTGTGATATACCTGTCATAGTGCAATTTGTTTACCCATATATACTCGAGTATAAGCCGACCCAAATACAAGCCGGGGTACCTAATTTTGACCCGAAAAGCCAGAAAATAATAATAAATTGACCCTAGTATAAGCCGAGGGAGGGAAATGCAGCAGCTGCTAATGAGTTTCAATAATCAAAAAATGTTAAAATTAATTAAATTGTTGGTGCATTTCAGTCTGGCATGGTCTTTGGACCCTCGTGTTCATTGTCCCAAGTATAAGCCGTGTTGCCTTTTTGGGGCTCATTTTTTGGTCTACAAAACTCAGCTTATACTCGAGTATATATGGTTCTTTGGAGGGAATGCCTATAGCAGGGGTGGCCAACTTTGGCGCTCCAGCTGTTCTTGGACTTTAATTACCATAAGCCCAAAGTCATCGCTCCTGCTTATCTGGGCTTCTGGGAATTGAAGTTGAAAAACATCTGCACCACCAAGGTTGGCCATTCCTGGCCTATAGGATCACAGGATTTAATTTGAAGCAGACTGCCCTGGATATCTCCCATTTTACTTTTTGGGCAAGCTTCACCTTCCTAGCAATAGCAACTACACTTATATACTACTTAGTGCTCTCTCTGGCCAGTTCACAAGGTAATTAGCATTTTTACCAACAGCGGAAGGATGGAAGGCCGAGTCAACCTTGAATTCTGTCAGGGTCAAACTCACAATGCTATGGCTGCAGTACAGCAGTTTAACCGCTGTGCCACCAGGGCTCATTCCCTTCTCCCCTCCTTTTGAAGGTTTTGGAGGAAGCCAGCCAGGATGCCGACCTCCACCATGTGGCTTGCAACTTTGTCAAGAAGCCAGGGAAGATCTACTACTTGTACCAGCGGGAGAATGGCCAGAGATATTTCTCAATGCTTTCACCAAAGGTATGGCGCTATTTGTTCTAGGAAGCACCTTATCAAGTCAGAGGGTTGAAGACAATGCGTCAGTAAAAGGGCGCCATGGCTTTGAAGATCCTGGGGCCAGTTTTGCCCACACAAATATCAACCGCACCTGTTTATTATCAGAGAGCCTGTGTCTGCAGATGTTTCCATGGACATGTGGCAGGCATTACTAGACACCGGAGTGCATGGAATGCTGTTTACCTTCCCACCGAAGTGGTACTTATTTATCTACTTGCACTTTCTTGCTTTCCAACTGCTAGGTTGGCAGGAGCTGGGACAGACGGCGGGGCTTGCTCCATCATGTAGTACCCGGGAATCGAACTCCAGCCAGTGATGGGCTCCATTTATTTATTTTTACTACCACACTGTAGACATGGTATGGGGGTGTGGCCAGGGGAAAGCCCTGCGTTGTACCCGAATTAGGACTACTTTATTTCAAAACTTGGATGAGCAGGGCCAGCCAGAATTTCTGCTACCGGTTCTGGCGAACTGGGGCGAACCTGCTGATGCCCACTACTGACTCCAGCCTTCCAGTCAATGAGTCCAGCGTCTTAACCACTTGAGCCACTGCAGTAAGGATCAGGTAAAAAATAGAAAAAAGGAACATTTTTACTAGCCCCTTTCCCAGAATAAAACAAGAAAAGCATATCTAGCTATATTTCTCTAGCCTAGCCAACTAACACATTTGACTACACATTGCTATTGTTTACTCGCAAGCACACTGTTTCTTGTTTAGCATCTTGGCAAACAGAGTCATCGCAATGGCAATTACGGTGTTTCTCCTCCACATTCCAATATATCCAAGATGTATTTATCTCATCCCATCTCTTTCTGGATTTTAACTAATTAAGGCACAGTATACAGTGTCCATCATCAGCCTGTTATGACTACATCCAAAAGTAAACTAATAACATCTGCCTTAAAGTTCGTTTCCCAGGCTTTTCTAGTTCTGCCCAGGGAATTAAGAACTCAAAGAAACTACTTTACTCACTAAAAGCAAAGGCCCCTATTTTAATTCCTTATAGAATGGGAGACTAATTTCTCCATATCCCAGGGCTGTGGTGGCTCAGTGGTTAAGAAGCTCGCCTTGTTAGCTGAAAGGCCGCCAAGTAGGCAGTTCAAAACCTGGGTATTGCATGCCGGATTGAGTGCCCGTCTCTGCCCCAGCTCTTGGGGACATGAAAGGAGCATCTTTTAGGTGTTTCCTGAGCGGAGTTTCTCCCCCCAAAAAATCATTTCAACCCAGAATAATTTCTGACACAAAATTATTATCCATATACCGTTCCATCCAGTGCTCAAACAGTGATAGAGCCCCATAGACGTAACTAGCCCAGGGTGGCTGGGGCTTTGTTCTGGGGTGTCAAAATTTAGTGGGGGTTTCTTGGACACAGAGGCCATCCTCCTTTGGGCACATCATGAGAAGGTGAGGCTCTGGAAAAGACAATATTTCTGAAATGGTTGGAAGTCAGCAGGAAAAGAGGAGAGCCAAATGTGAGATGGATCGACTCCCTAAGGGAAGCCACAGGCTATAACTTGCAGGGCTTGAGCAGGGCTTTTGAGGACAGGATGTTTTGGAGCTTCTCATTCATAGAGTTTGCATAAGTCAGAGACGACTTGATATGCAACAACAAAATCTAGAGATGAATGGATTGATGAGCTTTTGGAAAATGAATGCTAACATCTCCTAGTCTTAACCGTTCCCTCCTGTTTTTAAGTACAGTGGGACCTCATACAATAATCGGCCCGTATAGCAATGAAATCGCATAACAATTAGGTTTTGGGGGGAAATGGCATCCCGCATAACAAATTTCCCTATGGAAAAAATCGTACAACAATTATTCAATGGGGAAAACCACTGAGCGAAAAAAATCGTTGTACGATGCATCCCATAGGGGAAATCGCTATATATGCATCGTATAGCAATTGTTTCGTACAGCAACGAGCCCTGAGGAATAGATTAAAATCATTGTACAGTATGAGGTACTACTGTATAAGGTATCTCTGCCTTCAGGGGCTGTGGTGGCGTAATGGTTAAGATGCTGAGCTTGACAAACGGAAGGTCAGCCGGTTAGCAGCTCAGGACCCGAGTGCTGCACGATGGAGTGAGCGTCCATCATCTCTCCTCCTAGCCTTAATCATCCTTTCCCTTTTTAAAAAAAGGTATAAATATAAGGCAGGGGTTCCCAACCTACGGCCCACAGGACGGATCTGGCCCACAGCACCATTTCATGTGGCCCCCCCATCCTTTCAGTCACACCCGGATGTGCCTTGTGTGGTTCCATTTTAATGTACAGGGTAGCCCATAAGTCTCTACCCACTGGTAGGGACTTATGGGCCACCCCCTGTAAACAGCATTTCAAAGCTGTTTGCGTTAAAAAGGAACCATAGATGGTACAGCTTCTGGCAGTGCCGGTGCCAGGAGCAAGGGCAGTGGATCACATGTAATGGCGCCGTGGGTGTTGTGGGGGGGGGAGAACAGTTGGGCTCCTGGCTTTGTCTCATCCTAACCCCCACCCCTGAGACCCCAGCCCCACAACGAAGGACTAGCAAGCCCTATTCACCCTTTCCCCAACCGAGCAGGCAATTCTCAGTCGGGGAAGGAGGTCCGAAGCCTCCTTTGAGGGTCAGCGTCTCTCCCCCCCCCTTCCAGGGAGAAACAAAATGGCCACCCCTTTTGGAGCTGTTGGGACAAAATGACCACCCCAGGCAGTTGCGAGCAACGCGAGACTGATTTCGTTTTGGCCCCTTTCCTCCCGCCGTAGGAATGGGGGGCCAGCTGCCCCAGCGAGTTCCTCGGGGCCTACAAGCTGCAGCATGACATGTCCTGGACCCCTTCGGAGCACATTGAGAAGCGGGATGCCGAGCTGAACCTTCTGGATAAGCTGCTCAACCAGCAGGCGTCTCTCCCGCCCTGCAGTGAGCCCAACTTCCGCGGCCTAACCATGTAATGTTGCTCGCCCAGAGACCGTCTCAAGCTTTCTTCCTCCTCCACCCAACCCCTACTTTCCCTGAAACGAAAGAACTGGACAGAAACCGGCCTTTGGGGTGACCTAAAGCATCCCACTGGAAGCACTGAGATTTTTTTTGTGACCTGTTTCATGCCTTGGAGGTTACTTTCCCCATGCTGAAAATATGACTTGCTCCACGAAAGTTTATATTCAATACAGGAGTTAGTCTTTAAGGTGCCACAATGTTGTTGGGGTTTTTTGTTGTTGTCTTTTTTCTCTCTTGATACGTTTCCACAAGGTTGTTGCAAAACCAGAGAGAAGAAGATACAGTAAAACCCCTAGTTACGAAAAAGTCCCGTCCCGTAGGCTTTTGCTTAAATCGATTTTTTTATGTAACTCGAAGCAAACCCATAGGAAAAAATGAAATTTTTATGTAACTCGAAGCAAACCCATAGGAAAAAAATGAAATTTTTATGTAACTCGAAGCAAACCCATAGGGAAAAATGAAATTTTTATGTAACTCGAAGCAAACCCATAAGGAAAAATGAAATTTTTATGTAACTCGAAGCAAACCCATAGGGAAAAATGAAATTTTTATGTAACTCGAAGCAAACCCATAGGGAAAAATGAAATTTTTATGTAACTCGAAGCAAACCCATAGGGAAAAAAACTTTTATGTTACTCAAAGCAAACCCATAGGAAATTGTGTTACATAAGTTTATGTACATCGGGACATTTATGTAAATCGGGACATGGTTTTAGCACAAAATCATGTAAGTCGAATTTTATGTAACTCGATGGATTTGTAAGTCGGGGTTTTACTGTACAGTAAAAAATTTAACCACTTGAGCCACTGCAGTCCCATGGAGTGGGTAAGGTTTGCCTTGCTCGAAAGCCAGTCGTATCCAACTATAAGGTTCAGTGCTCATCTCTGTTTCCAAGCCGAAGAGCCAGCGCTTGTCTGCTTCTGCACACGTTTCTGTGGACATATGGCAGGCATGACTAGACACCGGAGCGCACGGAACGCTGTTTACCTTCCCACCGAAGTGGTCCCTATTTATCTATTTGCAATTTCTTGCTTTCGAACTGCTAGGTTGGCGGGAACTGGGACATAGACATAAGAACAGCCTTGCTGGAAGAAGCCACAGGAGCCCATCCAGTCCAGCATTCTGTCTCACACAGTGGCTCACCATTGGCTTCAGGGTATTATTCCCAAGCAGATGCCTTCACCTGCTTAGGATTCCCTGGAAATGGCATTGAGAGATATCCTGCCTATCTCTCCAACCCGGAGGTTGTCCTTAGGTATCCATATAATTATAGCCATTGATACCCTTGTCCTCCATGAACTTGTCTAATCCTTTCTTGAAGCTGTCAAGACTGACAGCTGTCACCACTTCTTCTGGCAGGGAGTTCCATAGACCAGGGATCCTCTGGGTGAAAAAGTACTTTCTCTTATTTGTTTGAGAACTAGTACCCAAAAGTTTCATGGAGTTCTAGTGTTGTGCGATAGGGAAAACAGTTTTTCCTTCTCTACTTTGTCCACGTGCATGATTTTATAAACTTCAATCAGGTCCCCTCTTAGATGCCGTCGTTCAAGAGTGAAGAGGCCCAACCGTTGCAGCCTCAGATGGTAAGGAAGGTGTTCCAGTCCCCTAATCCTTCTGGTTGCCCTCCTCTGCACTTTTCCCACCTCCTTAATATCCTTCTGGAGGTATGGCAACCAGAACAGTACACAGTATTCCAGATGGGGCCTCACCATAGATTGATAAAGAGGCAAAATGACACTTGCTGACTTAATTTCTATACCCTTCCTAATGATCCCTAGGGGCTGAAGTGGCTAAGACGCTGACTGGGAGGCTTAAGGTCAGCAGTTCAATTCCCAAGTACTGCAGGACAGAATGAGCTCCCGTCTTTGTCCCAGCTCCTGCCAACCAAGCAGTTCAAAAGCAAGAAATTGCAAGTAGATAAATAGGGACCACTTCAGTGAGAAGGTAGACAGCGTTCTGTGCACTCCGGTGTCTCTAGTCATGCCCATACCTGTCAAGTTTTGGATTTGGAAACAAGGGAAATTTCCCTGCAAACACAGGATACTTGACAGTTATTTTTATCCTGCGCTGCCCTCCGATGGTGGCAATAGGGCATTGCAGTCTAATTAATAAGGGATGACAGCAGGAAAGAGGGTAAAATAAGGGGTTTTCCTTGACAGCTATGCCTGCCTGCCATATGACCATAGAAACGTCTGCAGAAGCAGACTTCGGCTTTGAAACAGAGATGAGCACTGCACCCTAGAGTTGGATACGACTGGCTTTCAAGCAAGGGAAACCTTTACCTTTACTTCATGTCCCCAAGATCTTTTCCCCACCGAAGTGGTCCCTAGTTATCTACTTGCAATTTCTTGCTTTCGAACTGCTCGGTTGGTAGGAGCTGGGACAGAGGATGGGAGCTCAAACTTGTCATGCAACCACTGGGTCTCCAACTGCCCAACTTGCCGCTCTTCAGCTTTGAAACAGATGAGCACTGAACCCTAGAGTCGGATATGGCTGGCTTTCGAGCAAGGGAAAACCTTTTCTTAAATGATCCCCTAGCGTTGAGTTTGCAGTACTCGGGGATCGAACTCCTGACCAGTTTAACAAAGCCACTTGAGCCACTGCATTGCAAAAAAAAGTCTTTTAATGGCTCTATAATGTATAGTTGGAGGGAGGTGGAGAGACTAGCGGGAAGAGCCGGGCGGGTGACGTCACCCGCCCGGAGAGGGGGAAAACGCCCCTCCCCTCGGAGCTCCGCCTTTGCAGGCAACGCGGTGACGTCAGAGCGCGCCCAGCCCCCGCCGCCCGCCCTTGCTGCCCTGGCGAGGAGACCCCGCAGCGAGCTCGAGCTGCCAACGCCCGGCGGAGGAAGAAGAAGAAGAGCAGCAGCAGCAACCACCGCGGCGCCAACGGCCGCCGTGAGAGGAGAGGAGAGGCAGGGGGAGGAAAAAGGAAAGACGGTAAGGGCGGCCGCCCGAGCCTACTTTTGGAGGGCCCGCTTCGCGTCCCCCTCAGGCGGGGTGGAGGGGTGGGTCCCGGGGACGCCTTTGTGAGGGGGAGGAAAGCGAGTTTTCCCCTCAGGGGGGAGATGGGTGGGGGAGGGGCGCTCCTCTCCCCCCCCCACACACACACACACACTTTAAGGGGGGCACCTTTGTGAGGTGGGGAAAATAAAAATTTACCTCAGGAAAAAGCTCCTCTTGGCTTTCTTCTCTCGCTCTCCCTCTTCCCTCCTACATCTTCCTCAGGCCCTGGTTTCCTCCCCCGCCATTTTAGGCGGAGGCTCCCCTCCCCCCTCTTTTTGCGGTGGCCTAGTGGTTAAGGCGGCCCAGCTTGGGCGACTACTCCTGGGCCAGCCAGTTCGAGACCTGAGTACTGCGTGACGGGAGTGAGCTCCCCTCTCTCTGTCCCCCAGCTCCTGCCAACCTCGCAGTTTCGGGGGGAAAAGCCAAGAGCATTGCAAGGAGATGACTAGGGACCGCTTGGGTGGGGAAGGTTACAGCGTTCTCTGTCCCTGTTAAGAGCCTGCCTGTGTAACATTTCCATAGAAGCACCATGGTCTCATTTATCCCTATTTATCCCTCTTTCTCAGAGGGCCCGGGGTGGCTCAAGTGGTTAAGATGCTGAACTTGATGATTGGCAGTTCGAGACCCGAGTGCGACCTCGTGGAGTGAGCTCCTGCCTTTGTCCCAGCTCCTGACAACCCCGGCAGCTAGAAAGCAAGACATTGAAAGTAGATCAATAGGTACCACGTTGGTGGGAAAGGTTACAGCATTCTGCTGGGGGTGGCTGA
Source organism: Bradypodion pumilum (assembly GCA_035047305.1). Classification (NCBI taxonomy): domain Eukaryota; kingdom Metazoa; phylum Chordata; class Lepidosauria; order Squamata; family Chamaeleonidae; genus Bradypodion; species Bradypodion pumilum. The sequence continues at coordinate 7,006,448 of JAWDJD010000016.1, read as the reverse complement.
AGTGGTTAAGACGCCCAACTTGACGATTGGAAGCAGTTCGAGACCCCATGGAGTGAGCTCCTGCCTCTGTCCCAGCTCCTGACAACCAGGCAGCTAGAAAGCAAGACATTGAAAGTAGATCAATAGGTACCACATTGGTGGGAGAGGTTACAGCATTCTGCTGGGGTGGCTCACGTGGTTAAGACGCTAAACTTGACGATTGGAAGGTCGCGGCAGGTCAGCAGTTCGAGACCCCCATGGAGTGAGCTCCTGCCTCTGCCCCAGCTCCTAACAACCCGGCAGCTAGAAAGCAAGACATTGAAAGTAAATCAATAGGTACCACGTTGGTGGGAAAGCTTACAGTGTTCTGTGCACTCCAGTGTCTAGTCATACCTGCCACATGACCACGGAAACGTCTGCAGTCACAGACAGTGCTGGCTCTTTGGCTGTACGTGCAGATGAGCACCAAACCCTAGAGTCAGATATGACTTGCTTTCGAGCAAGGGAGGCCTTGAGCTTTACAAAGGAAAAGACTGGATATACTATGGATAGGATACCCACATGATATAGGGCTGTGGTTCCCAATGTGGGGTGCACACCCCACGGGGGGGGCAATTGATATTTTGGGGTGGGGCAATCTGAGAATGATTTATTAACAGTGAATGGCCTGGTAGGGTTTCTCCACATGAATATTAGTTCACTTTTTGAATAATAAGAATTATATGTTACTGAGGTGTGTGTGGTGGCCATCAAGATTTTGGAGATGCCCAGGTGGGGCATGGCCATAGAAAGGTTGGGAACCCCTAGCATAGGAGAACGAATGGTGGACCAGGACTCGGAAGTCTTGGGTTCGAATCTCTGCTCAGCTGTGGAAACTGGGGTTGTGGAACTGGTCAGACCGCCCCTTAAATACTGTATATCACTCCATAGAGTTTCCTTTCAACCCAGAAATCACCTTTGTGTGCTTCTGACGCGATTAAAAAATAAATAAATAGTGACATAGACTCTCTTTTAAGGAAGTCACAGGCTTGTGTTTGCAAATCTGAGCAAGGCAGGACAGGACATTTTGGAGATCTTCCATTTATGGAGCTTGGAGGCTGGTAAGGACAAGAACTGAGCCCCTCCTCCCAAGCTACTCCGGGGACCCAATCTGTCCCCCCCCCCCGAACCCCCTCTTTCTCTTCCTCTGTTTGAGGGGCTGCCAAGGTTGCTCCCACCCTTGCCTTCCTTTCCTTCCTGCCTTTGGTGGCGTCATCCCCTCCCCCCCCCTTGCAAGGGGAAAGGGGTTGTCCCCCCTCTTCTCCCCTCATACTACTGGCCCTCCTCTTTCCTCCCCCTCTTCTTTCCTTCCTTCCTGAGTGTGGACCTTCCTTTGCCTTGTGCTGCAGCTCTTCTTCCTCCAGATCTCCCGTTGGGAAGGGGAAGGTGGGAGAAAAGAGGGCAAGGGGTGTGTAGTGGTTTGCTGGGTATAAAACAGGCTAGAAGGTGGGAGAAGCGGGGTGGGGAGGAGAGAAAAGCCCACATTCCAATCTTGGGTCTATCTAGTTATGTTTAGTCAGCTCTGATTAATGGGCAGCCATGGGTTCTAGGCCCCTTTTATTTCCCCAGCTTCTATTTGGGGGAGGACGGACTTTAACCTGGGGCTCCCCCCCCCCCAAATGGACGTCTTTTACTGAGTGGCCTCTGCTCTCGCCCCTGAGCTGTGGCCCTTTTCCTGAGAAGTAAAATCAAGGCTCTAGCCCTCATGATGCCCTCAAGAAGCCCTGGACTTAAGCCAAGTTCTTAAAGAGAAAGTTTTAACAGCTTCACTGTCAAAATGATATAGACACATACAAAAACTCATCATTATTATTACTAAGCTTTCCTTGTTAGCTGGCAAGTCGGTAGTTCGAGACCCAGGTACTGCATGATGGATTGAGCACCCGTCTCTGTCCCAGCTCTTGGGGACATGAAAGGAGCCTCATTTTGGGCATTCCGTGAGCGGAGTTTTTTCTGCAAAAATCCTTTCCACCCAGAATAATTTCTGAAATGAAATTATTATTATTATAAAATAAAAATCTATCAGAGCCACAGTCAAAGACTGGTATAAAATTAACATTTCAAACCCTAACAAAGAATCTTAAGAACTGTTAAGGTTGTATGTATGTATTATACAAATAATTAGATTCGCAGTCGAAGACTGGCTTATAAACTTACCAGTTCAAGACCTAACCAAGGACCTGAGAACTGCTAAGGTAACATCTAAGTATATAGGCAGTTCCTAGTAAAGTTGTTTTTTGTAAAGTTAGGATGCAAGTCCAATAAATCCAAAATTTCCTAATATCGAGGGAGTTTTTTTAGGTATTGCTCCAAGGGCTCCAATCACTATGAGTACAAAACAGATTTGCTTCAATTTGCAAACCGTGATGTTTTGTGATTTTTGCCAGTTAATATAATTTATTATTATAGCCTCCACAAAGACTGGTATTTTTGAGCCACAATTGGGCATACTCATGGCAACAGCAAACTTGTGCTGGCTAGTTTTTTTTCACACTAGGTCAGGCAAAAGGAACTGAAGAATGAACTCACCAAAAAGTGGCTTCATTTCAACAGTTTCATGTCTACCTTGACATGGAAGATTCACAGTTCTTTTTTCATGCTCAGGTCAGACTTTAAACTCCCCAAATGAAGCCCCCTTGACTTCCTCGTCCCAACTTAAATGATGTTCATCGGTCCAAATTTCTGGTAATAACTGGTAGATGAGCAAATGAACCAGTTTCTGTATTTCTCCACATTCACATAGCATGTTGTTCACCAGTAGCTCCCACTTCAGCATGTGGGTCTTACATTTAGTGACTCCGACCCTCAGCTTGTTCAGATTCACAGTCAAAGACTAGTATAAAGTTAACAGTTGAAGACATAACTCGGAACCTAAGAAGGTAACATCTAAGTACTGTATACAGGAAGTCCCTAGTAATTTTTTTTAAAAATGTTAGGATATTCGAGTCTTAATAAATCCAAACTTTGCAAATATCTAGATCGTCCTTTAGATATTGCCCCATGGGCTCTGATTACTATGAGTATGACAACATATTTCCCCATAAATGCTCCACTTTAATTAGCAAATCATTTTATATTGGTTTGTGTATGTTTTAGCTGTTATTCAGTTTGTTTTATGATTATGAGTCGGTCTAGTTCGAGTGGGTGACGTAGAAATCTAATTGAATTGAATTATAATTTGTTATTTTCTCCAGCTGTTTGTCCTCAATTTGTATTATTATTTAGACACTGGGCCAAACTTTGGTTCATCTTGCCCAGAATGAGCAGCTCTTGAATGGCAATGCTTGTTGAGGGTTGGGGGCAAGATTATTTGCTTAGCAGTCTTTGGAGATTCCTGGTATTATCTGGAATAGTCGCTGTGTTAGTCTGTTTTTCAAGCATATCAGAGAGTAAACAAAACAAAAATGTAACTTTAATGACTGCTGTTTTTTAATGTTAGCTTTTGTGGATCAAATCCACTGGTCTTCTCTGGGACCTACTCATCCGCCCACTAACCACACCTGACCCCGGCACAGCATCTAAGATTGGATGTGTTCATGGGTAGTATGGTGATGGAAGCAGCAAGGGTGTACCAATGCCAAAGGTGCTTGTGTACAGTTTCTTAATCATCAGAGGCTTCTTCCGGAAGCTGTGCAGATGGAAGAGGAAGAACTGAAGGGAGAGACGTCCTTGCCCTGTGCATGTGTGTGGCCTGTTGACTTAAAAGGGAAGCACAAGAATGGGTGAAGGGGAGAGGAAAATGTAGACTTTCCTTAGCCCTGTGCATTATAAAGAAAATTATTCAAAGTACCACTTGTGTCTTTTGTGGACCAGTTCCTGCTTCTAAGGCAGTGATGGTGAACTGTGACACTCCAGCTGTTCTTGAACTTCAATTCCCTGAAGCCCTAATTAGCTGACTTGGCCTTCTGGGAATTGAAGTCCAAGAACACCTGGAGTGCCAAGGTTCGCCATCACGGTTCTAAGGGGCTTAACAGTAAGGAAAGTGGGGCTAACACAGGTAGGTCCCTGCCACATGGGGTTTATAGGGCAGGTTTCTACCCAACGAGGGTGTCTTGTATAGAGGATTGGGGGCCCAGGGCACTGTGTGGTCTTGGTTTTCCTCATTTCTGAGGGGCCGGACCCAGTCGTTGTCATTGGAGGATGAGTTGTCCAGCCCTAGGGCTCTCCAGTATGGGGTGCCACAGGGCTTGGCACTCTTGCCTCTTCTATTTAACATCTACATGAAGCCGTTGGGTGAGATTTTAATTTAATTTTCGCATGTGTATGCCGCCCAATCAGGGAACCCGACTCAGGGCGGCTCACATGATAATTAAACAAAAGACACTGTAAATACACAGTAATACAATACACAAAATTCAACCTACAAAAACAGCATATAATAATTTACAACAATACAAAACTATAACGGCCTTTCCACCCTGGCCACAGGCAAATTCCAAGGGTGGTGGCGGCGAGGTCCTTCCGCCATAACGGCCTTTTCAAGTCCAGAGAGGGACGGGGCCCAGGAGCACCAGCAGGTGGAGGTAGTCCTGTCGCCCATGGCCTGAGGGCCTCTTCGCCCCAGCCGAGGCCACAGTCCTGCCGCCCACCACCATAGTGGCCTTTTCAAGCCTGTCCAGGGGTGGGGCCCAGGAGCGCCGGCAGGTGGAGGGGTCCTGGCGCCCATGGTAGGGTATCTGCTCTGGCCCTATGGAGCTGCCTGCCACTTGAATTGCGCCTCCAGGCAGAGTTGCTCCCCTTCAGGAAGGCCTTAAAAATGTGGCTATGCCAGCAGATGTGGGGTACAACTGGTACCACAACTCAGCCCTGCTGGCTTATTTAGCCCTTCCCAGGGTTCTTATTTACTCCTGCCTCGGTGTCCTTCTTTTTTAAGGGGATTGGGAGGTTTTATGGACGTTTTTAGATAGTTTTATAGTACAGTATTTGGTTTTAATTAGTATTGGGTATGGTTTTTAGCTGATGTTGTGAGCCACCTTGGGTCGCTTAGGCGAAAAAGACCGTTATATAAATCCAACAAACAAAAGAGGCAGGAGAGGGAGAGTAGTCTGGGAGCAGGAACTTCCTGACTGAATCTTGTAGTAGAGATGACAGACAGGAAGAATACAAATGGGAAAGGGAAGGCCAGGAGAAGGACGTGCTGTTATTTCAGCTACATTTGCTTAGGTGTAGCTACTGAACCAGAGGAAGTACTGGTCCCATGATTAGGATTGCAACATCTTTAGGTATGTAGCAAGTGCTGTCTATACCTATAAGAAGGGGGTTGGGCTGTGCGTGTGCTTAATGCACTTCCACACCCGTCCAGCTGTGCACACTTACCTTTTGTCCCTGAGATCATCGCCGTGAGGGTCTGGGGGCCGAGGGTGGGGCATTCACCCCACAAAGACGAAAAAAGCATTGCACGTGCGCAAACGAGGGGAGAAAGGTCCGTGTGCCATCGCTGTTTGAGATGCGCGTGCAAGGGAAAAATGCGCAGCACAGTCTACGCATGCCCACGGGAAAAACGCTGTGCACAAAACCGGATGTGGGCGGGCCCCTTCTCCAGATGCGGTGCTCCCTTAGGCTCTTGCCTGCTGGAGAAAACGTGCCCCTTCTCCGGAAGGCAAGGGCCGAATGCTGATCTCAGTTCCGCCCTTGCCTACCAGAGAAAGCAAGCATTTGTGCATGCGCAAACATGTCTGCACCACTCCTGGAAGCGGTTCCGGACACATGCACAAACGCGTTCGCTTCTGGGGGTGTGGTCATGCCCACCCAGCTGTTCCGGGGGTGTGGTCAGGCCCCCAGCACAAAATGTTTGGGCACCCCTGATCTAAATGGTAAGAGCTGAGTCTCAACTAAAGTACTGTAGCTGTATTGATCTCTGTAGGATAAATTAATCATAAAGGGATTTAGAATGCGATTTAAGTACAGTACAACAAATTTGACCTGGAATCTACCCAGTATTATTTATCTCTCTCTTATACAATATGAGAACCACAAATTTGTTCTGTATTGTGGTGACCTGTCTTGACTTTGTTCATTTTCCCTTCTTTCCTTCCAAGCTATAAATGAACTATAAATAAATTAGCTGGCGGAGTGGCAGAGAAACGTTGAGGTCATGATTTGGAATTTTTTCTTTCCCACAGTAGTGTGGAACCTGCTACCAGGAATGATCTAGATAGCCTTCGGTGTGGTTGCAAGCCTCTATATTTATCTCATTTTCTCCAATCTCAATTATAATTAAGAACTATATGTGCTTTGAACAAAGAATGAAGAAAGAGGTCACTGCCCCAAGAATCTTACAGTCTGCACATAAAGAGACATCAAAAGTGTGTGTGTGGGAGGGAATAGACCTGATTAGTTCTCATACAGAGAGACAGGTTTAGTATTGTACAGTTTTAGCATGAAAATAATGCAGATCTGTTAAGATTATAACAAGTTTTTGTTACCCAGAGATCAGTCTTCTTTTCCTGGCCATAATATGGAGGCAGTACTAACTCAACCATAATGGTTAATGAGATGGAACATGCGAAATCCGTTGCCTATTATAATGTCATCCAGGAAGAGAGCTGGCAATTTACTGTCTTAGTAATATAATTGTATATTATGGTGACAGCAAGTTAAGAGTACTGTACAGTGGAACTTCATACAACAATCTCCCCGTATAGCAATGAAATTGCATAACAATTAGGTTTCGGTGGGGAAATGGCGTCTCGCATAACAATTTTCCCTATGGAAAAAAATTATACAACAATTTTCCCATTAGCAAAAAAATTAAAATATCGCTTTCCATAGGGAAAATCGCTATAAGATGCATGTATTGTATAGCAATTGTTTCATACAACAACGAGCCCTGTGGAACGGATTAAAATCGTTGTATGAGGTACCACTGTATTACAATACTGTATTATAGATCTTCAGTGGCTCAAGTGGCTAAGATGCTGACTGGGAGGCGGAAGGTCAGCAGTTCGATTACCGAGTACTGCAAGATGGAATGAGCTCTCCCATCTTTGTCCTGCCAACCTAGCAGTTCGAAAGCAAGACATTGCAAGTAGATAAATAGGGACCACTTCGGTGGGAAGGAAACAGTGTTCCGTGTGCTCTGGTGTCTAGTCATGCCTGCCACATGACCACGGAAACATCTGCAGAAGCAGACAGCGCTGGTTCTTCGGCTTTGAAACAGAAATGAGCACTGCACCTAGAGTTGGATACGACTGGCTTTCGAGCAAGGGAAACCTTTACCTTTAGTATGTTATGTATCTCTGAAAGCAGTACTTTATGAAACAATTTCCCTTTAATTAAAGACATTAAAATTGTATCACACATTATTTCAATGTACTGCACTGTGGGAATTGCCAGAAATTTGCATATGGAGATCTCATATACTGAGTCAGTCTACTGTTCTGTGTGCAGCTGGTGCAGCTTTATTTATTTAATTAATTTAAAGCATTTGAACACAACTCTTTTGGGTTGAAGAGATTCTCAGAACTATGAATCACAAAGCTGCTAGTGAAATGATCTAGGTTTTCCCCAAAAATAAAAAACTGTATAAATCCATAATTTTCTTAGCTGCTCAAAATGGGTGCTCTGTAATACAGTATGTGAAAATAGGGGAGTATTGTATATGACCATGCTCAGAGATGGAGCTGGGAAAGCTTAATATTGGCTGCGTTGTCTATTAAAGTCTTGCTTTCAGCATCTTTAACCGTTGAAGGGATGGATGTACCATTGCATGTCCAAAGTATCCTCTGTTCCAGCTACCTGCAATCTGTAGATCAGGGATTCTCAACCTGCGGCACCATTTCATGTGGCCCCCCACCGCCTCCACCACATCAGGAAGTGCAGTGTGATGGAGGAAGGGCAAAATGGCCATCCGCTCCCCCCCCCCCAAAGCTGTGCGAGGGAGTGTGACCCGGCCCTCAGCTTTAAAAGGTTGAAAACTCCTGCTGTAGATGTAGTTACTAGCAGGCTTGAACTGTGTGTTAAGAGAAGCATTACAGCCAAAGAGCCTCATAATGGTCATATTTCTTGATGGAGCTATGAAGTTTTTCCCAAAGCTGTTGATGTGTGTTAAATAATAGAGTACTAAAACATTTTTTATTGTCACTGCTGTTTGTGTGTGTTGATTTCTTCCTTTGACAGTTTCTAAAAAATATCACTGATGTGATTTAGGATTGCTGGTACTTTCAAACACCTTGTCTCAAAAGGATGGCATCTTTTGTGCTGTTGTGATAGAAACCTTTCAGAGCTCTTTGTGTGCATTCAATGATAGGTAGTTCTTTATTATCACCATGGATGCAAGGAGAGCTATATAAATATTTTTAATTTAAAATATTGATTGTGTGTGAGAGATTATAAAGAGGTAAGGCATCCATTTTGACTGTTACTTAGCTTGTTTGTGTACGCTAATTGTTAGATATTGCTTAATAATGGCTTCCATCATATATTGAATCCTGTAGTGGGTTTTCTATGTGCAGAAAGTACTGTGACAAGTTTTCTTCACATTAAGGAGTGCAAAAATAGTATAATACTACTGCAAGATAAATATTAGAGGTCTTTTTGAAGAGGATGATTATGTAGTCTTTTTCTTTGACTAGCAGTAATGCATTTAATCTGACCTTGAAACCTTATTGCCTGGCAATATACTGTATCTCTGGCCCCCAATATACTGTATGTATCTTTGGAAGTTAACCTCATGCATCTATACAGACAGATGATAGATGGTTGTGCTAGAAAAATGTTAGCTGTGTTCATGTAGAATAATTGACTAATTATTATAGGGCATTTGAAGGACTTTTTCTAGTTTACTGACTTGAGATGTGTGTGGGATGTGCGTAGATGTGTGCTTAGAGGACAAGTGGTCCTTCATTCATTGATAAGACATAATGTCCTGAACAGCAGGTTAATACAGCTGGCTGTTTTCATATGTAAACTCTTGTTTCTGGGAATGCTTGGCTGTTGACTTGATTGCTTAGTTAGGTTTTTGTTTTATGACTAGAAAAGAATGGTCCTACTGACAAGCATATTCTCCCAAGGATGCCTGCAAGTATTCTGTTTTGTAATATTCTTAACATGCACTAGCTAAAAGCAAAGGTAAGGGAACCATCAGCCTGCAGAAGTTGCTGGATTCTAGTTTCCATCCACCAACCTGGCTGGTGATAAGGAGTGAGAGGAATACCAATTCATAAACATCAGGAAAGTCCCCAATAATTAAGATAAATCTGGTTATTTGAGAGTTTTGTTTTTAAATAAGAATGGCCATAGATAGATAGATAGATAGATAGATAGATAGATAGATAGATAGATAGATAGATAGATAAATCTTTATTGTCATTGTCCTGCACAGAACAACGAGATTGTTCTGCATGATATAATATAAATAGACAGGTTAAATTGATAAAAACACAAATATCTAACACATATTCAGCATGTTTTAAAATTTCTGAAATCTCTTTAATTTGAAAAAGACTCGGATAATAATTTTGTGTCAGAAATTACTCTGGGTAGAAAGGATTTTTGCTGGAGAATGCTCAGGGGATGCCCGAATGAAGCACCTTTCTTGTCCCCAAGATCTTTTCCCACTTGCAATTTCTTGCTTTTGATCTGCTAGGTTGGCAGGAGCTGGGATAGAGACAGGCACTCATTCCGTCATGCAGTACTAGGGAATCGAACTGCCGACTTGCTGACCTTCCAGCTAACAAGGCGAGCTCCGATCGGAGTAGCTTTCTTAGGTTGCAGTCATAGGCCAAAGACTCAAGCCCGCTTACTTTTAGTAAACTTGAATTCGACTGGTGTCCACTGGCCTAGTTCAGAGAGTTATATTCTTGAGTCAGCAATGATTGTGTGTCGTTTCAAGCAGCAGTTATGAAGCTGTGGAGCCAGGATATTTGGATATGTCTTGATATGTTCCTGACTGCCTGGTGCAATGAGGGTCTTTGTTTCTTTTGTTGCAGACTACACACTGTTATTGTTGAGGTACAGCTAGACTTATTTTCCAGTTTGAATATACTGTATATCGTGGCTACATTTAGTTCAAGCACACAGTGCCAGTAGGTGCCTTCACTGTCGTTAAAAATGAAAAATGAAGCAAAACCCGAAAGCACCCCCTCTTCAGTCCTAACTGATGCTGTGATAGGCTTAGGTTTCTGTTTTAGGGGGAGATTTTGAAAGGTTGTGTTAGTCTGCAGGTGATTTTTGAAAGGTTGAACAGGGTGATGAGTGAGTCACGCTAGAAAGCATTAGAAGCACCAGCAAGCCAAATGCTTTACAGCACCCTTTGCTTCTTGGTGCATGTGTTATAAATAATTATCCTGCAGAGTTCATCTATATAACTAAAATCAAGGTCAGGTGCTGTATGTTCCTTATACAAATCCACACCCCTGCACCGATCGCGCTGAAACTTGGCACATACGTACTTTGGGCCGAAGAGACGGTCACTGCGGGGGTGTCAAGCTCCATGGGGAGGGGTACGCCCCCTAAATCAATCCACAAAGGGGATGACCCCACCGACAGGAGATAAAGCAAGGGGAAAGAGCCAACCAGGGAGGATTGTGATGTCATCGCCACAGCTCAACCAATTCCCAGCTGACCAGATCTGGGGCTCCGTGACATCACAGGGCTCCCTCATACAAAGTGACACCCCTGCACCGATTGCGCTGGAAACTGCATGCACACCTACCTTCAACGTCAGTCGGGTAACTGTTGTGATAGGCATAAGAACCAAGCATTTGGCTTCCAGTTGAAAAAAAATAGTTAACTGGCTGAAATCTGGTTGGTGTAACATACACCAAGTAAGGTGATGGCATCATCAGCGGAGGCAACTACAGAAGTGAAACATTTCTGATGGCTGTCCTGAGGCTTCCATGTAATCTCTTTAGTTGTTGGGGAACTGTGGGAAGGGAAGAGGAGATATTACTTTTAAAAATGCTGCTTCTTCTATCATTGGTCTTATCAAATTAGATATGCCAAAAAGATTGCAGCCTATGACATTCAAGAGTTTCTTAAGGGAAGAAGACAGGATGGAAAGGTAGATGTGGAAATGGTACATGCCTACCATTTCTTTTGCAGAAGAGAATATTAACAGAAATAATAGTAATAATTTCATGTCAGAAATTATTCTGTGTTGAAAGAAATTTTGCAGAAGAAACTCCACTCAGGGAACGCCCGAATGAGGCTCCTTTCATGTCCCCAAGAGCTGGGACAGAGACAGGCACTCAATCCGTCATACAGTACCTGGGTCTCGAACTGGCGACTTGCCAGCCTTCCAGTTAACAAGGCGAGCATCTTAACCACTGAGCCACCGCAGCACCATTAACAGAAATAACAGGAGAAGTGGTACCTGTAACTGGGAATTTATAAAGAACAAGCACTTTAGAGCAGAATTGAAAGTTGAACCAAAACATACTTTGCCCCCTTTCATATAAAACAGCATCGTATGTTAAAGGGAAATAGAGTAGGTGATATAATTCTCACCAATGTTTAATTTCCGTGTAACTCCACTCTCCACAATCTCTTTCACAGTTCTCACCGTCGTGTATTTTTGGGTGCATATGGATTTGTACTGTACCAGCAACATTTAATAATATTTAATGTGGTTGGTGAAGTGGGCAGAAGAACCACAAAATGTCTTAATATAATAAAGTGTTTATCCTTTAAGGGAGAGTGTGTCACTTATCAGTGCTTTGGTACCAATAAGTAGATGATGTAAAATGCCTTCAGGTTTTTGCAGTGAGTTTAGATCAGTTTAGGTTTTAAAAACTAATTTTGGGGGTTTTCTCGTTGATTGAGATGTGACTGATACTTCTGAGTAGCTGTTTGCAAAGCAAGAAGGAAAAGACTTGTGGTTAATAGCACAATTTCAGCCTTGATACAGAGTACGTAGGCTGAAATTTCCAAAGTTAAGAAGAATAAGCAGCTTAAGACTTGTTCTGAATTTTGAATTCCTGATCAGATAAATGCTAATTAACAGGGTAGCTCAGGAGTTCCCACCCAAAGGCCCTTGGGCCAGATCCAACCCATGGCACCATTTCATGTGCACCCACCCCTCCACGGGCATTTGAGAAATAAAATGGCCACCCCTTTGACGCTGTTGGGACAAAATGGCCACTCAAATCATGCAGGCAGGGCAAAATGGCCATCCGGCCCTCGAAGCTGACGGAGAGAGTGTGACCTGGCCCCTGGCTTGAAAAGGTTGGAGACCCCTGGGGTAGCACTTTTGTGTCACATTGGTGCTTTATGAACGTAATACAATGAAGTGGAGATACATCATGAAAGTTTGTTTTCCTTCTGTTTCTAACAAGGAGGGATTCTTGAAACCTTTTCAGTTTCATCTACCCACCCCCCAACTTTATGTTCACAAGAAAGTGTCCTGGAACTCACAAGACTAGTGCATGACTTGGAATCCTCTCATCGCCTGGCATTTCTTGACAACAAGCAAACAACACTGGGTCTCTTTAACTTTGTCTCAGGGACTTACTTGACTTGATTACTTTAGCCATAGTAATCCTATTTTGCCCAAGTTTTCAGGGAGCCTATACAGAAGCTGTGGTAATATCATTGAAATAATATTTTCCATTGTTCAAACATAAATATGAGATTTGCTTTTTTTTGTCTCTTTTACAGATTAATCTTTAGCCTGATACAGTAGCAGATCAGAACTATGCAGACAATTAAGTGTGTAGTTGTGGGAGATGGAGCTGTTGGTAAAACATGTCTTCTAATTTCTTACACAACAAATAAATTTCCATCTGAATATGTACCTACGGTAAGTAAACAGTGTTTCCTTTTCATTTTAACAGTTTTAGTTACTGACCGTTATGGTTGTTCGGTGTTAGTCTGTTATTACATTAAGTTTTATGTAATGTTTCAAGTTGTACTTTCTCAGTTCCATCTGGCTGAAATAGTATAGAAGTGTTCAAAATAATTAATAAATACAGCAAACGTTGAAAATAATTCAACTTACATTTTTTTCTTGTATGTTAGTATTTATAAGATTTTGGCTAAACAGTTTAACAACCCTGAATACCAATTTCTTAATAATAATAATAATCATAATCATAATCATAATAATATACTTCCATTATTTCAGTGATCTTTCCTGGAGCATCCTAAAAACTGAAAATTAGCCTGAGACCTGCTGAGTTAAAGTTGCTTACCCTTGTTGTAGAGTCTTCTGAACTTTCAGCTTAATTGCTGAAGTCAATTAAAGTTATTAGACATAGTTTTCTCCCTTAAGTCTGAATATGTACCATCTCATGCTATGAAGGGCAGATGTTTATCTTTGACTACTGAATGCAGGGTTCAGAACCTGCTTAGCTGATATTTGTGCTACCTTAATGAAGAAATATATGTTAATCTAAAAGACTATAAATTAGGTCCTTCTTCAGTTTCCTGCATTTTAAAATGCCAAAAGCTTCAGAGCTCCCCTCCCCCCAATCCAATTTTCAGTACGATAGATTGGGTCATACTCTTATTTTTGCCTGTTTTGTGCTTTGTACTCTGAAGTGGCATCACCTGAAAACTTTTACTTTTTACAAACTTCCATTAACTAGCTAATAGGCTAATTTGAGTGTTGCTGCATCTAGCAGAGACTTGGGGCCTCATCCAGTGAATCAGGCCCTGAATACAGGTACATACTGGTGTGGGCTCTTGGCCAGCCTAGTTGTGTATTGTTTAACCTGAGGGACTGATTTTGTGCCTGATGGGTTCTTTAAAATTATCTCTCTCAGGTGTTTGATAACTATGCTGTAACAGTGATGATTGGTGGTGAGCCATATACCCTAGGCCTGTTTGACACAGCAGGTAAGTTGTTTTTTAAAAATAATTCAGCCTTAAAGGGAACAGATGACTTGAGTTCACAGATGCATACCTAAATTTCCCAGATTCTTTGTTACAACTTGACTAGTGCCTCCTTTTTAAATACACTTCCAGCTGTCAAATATACAGTGCAGTACAGTAAATGGAAAACCTGGCTGTGGTGGTCACACAAAGCAATATGTCCCATTGGAGTCTTAGCGGACAATCTCTTAACTGTTAAGTCCCTTTTGTTTGTTTTTCTCCTTGAACCCATGCCATTTTTGAGGGTGCAAAATCAGATGTTAGGCCTGCATTATATTCTAGTGAAAGTAGTAGGAGTGAGAAGTCTGCAATATGGGAAGCACTTTCAATTCTAGAATGAAGAATTGAGTGGAAATAGGGCAACACAGTGCAATGAAAGAAGGAAGGGGACAAGGTGGAATAGGTAATATAATAGCAAGAGTAAAAGGGAGATTGTGTTTTAACTTGTGAGGTTTTAGTATATTAAAAGTTTTCTGTACTTTGTGTGTATTTGATACAATATCTTATGTTTTTTACGATCAATAAAGAAGGCATGATTATTTCGTTAAGAGTAGATTGGATATATTTGTTTCCAACTCAGGAATACGATACTGAATGCATGCCGTGTAGCTTCTCCTTTTGCTTGCTTAGAGAGAAAGATATTTTTCAATGCTTTGTATTTTTTTCTAATTGGCAAGATTGGAAGCTGGAGTATAAAATTACACTTGCATTAAACACCTGCAATAAGCCGCTGGGGTTTGGTGTGGCTCACAGGAATAGCTGTGAGGATAGATTAGCAGCAGGATACTAGTGAGATTTGGTTTCTTCTACTTGTTTTACAAGTATGTTTTTACCTGCCCTAGCACTGAAGGAAGCTAAGCTTTTGATACTTGTGGGATTGGCATTACAGTCCTGTTCCTGCCTTTGGAATGAAGAGCTGAAAAATCAACACAATTTTTATCTTATCTTTGTATAAAAGAGTCCCTTGTTTGGTCTCTTTTTGGAAATTGGAAGGTTGATTCCTCTGGTCCATCCATAGATGTGAAATTTGGGGTAGTATCAAGCAAAAGGAAGAAATAACCTTTAGTGTGCAGTAAAGTCGGAGGGGGGGACGTGGTGGCTTAGTGGTTAACAAGTTCCAAAGAATGCAACTGTTCAAATAAATGTGTAGTTTTAATCCAAAATAAGGTTCATTAATTCATGGTCATAATTCCAATATTTGTTCATAAATCCGAAGCCCTTTCGGTAATGTTTGGCTTTTCAAATCAATATTTTTCATCAAGGATCTATAAAAAACAATACAAAATCATAACCAACCTTCTATGTACAAATTACTTCTTATATATACAATACTTACAAACAGACATATCTACAATTGAAAATGCTCCTAAATAGTGTCTTTAAGCAATTACCTGTATTCCAAATAAATTAGCAAAGGTAATTGCGTGTCAAGCCTCATTAGCTCCTTCTCTTTTTGTGCTCATGGACACCAATGAGGGAATCTAACAAAGCGAATTATATAGTAACTCAGTATTCATGACGTCTACATTAGTCATTCAGTAAGGTAAGTTCTTAAAGATGAAAAATATTGATTTGAAAAGTCAAAAATTACTGGAGGTGCTTTGGATTTATGAACAAATATTGGAATTATGACCATGAATTAATGAACCTTATTTTGGATTAAAACTACACATTTGATTTATTTGAACGGTTGCATTCTTTGGAACTTGTTATTTCACCGTTCTGCCCCCTTATTGGATGGCTTAGTGGTTAAGACACTGAACTTGATGACTGGAAGGTCGGCAGGCCAGTGGTTCGAGACCCGAGTGCTGCATGTCGGAATGGACTTCTGTCTCTGCCCCAGCTCCTGCCAACATAGCAGTTCAAAAGCAAAAATTGCAAGTAGATGAATAGGTACCACTTCAGTGTGAAGGAAAACAGCCTTCCATACCTGCCACATGTCCACGGAAATGTCTGCAGACGCAGACAGCGCTAGCTCTTTGGCTAAAAATGGAGATGAGCACTGACCCCTAGAGTCGGATACTACTGGCTTTTGAGCAAGAGCGACCTTTAGCTAAAGTCTCTTGGCTAATGTTTGGTTCCCATAGAGATCTTGTTCATGTGACACAAGTGCTATAAGTTTAGCTTTTATTACCATATTTGCTGGCGTATAAGACCCACTCCCCCCTTAAAATACACTGGAAAATGGAGTGTAATGTCTATAGTGGGCTATTTTAGTAATAATGGGGTGCGTCTCATACTTTGGTGCGTCTTATACGCCGGCAAATACGGTACTTCCAGTTGCTTAGCTGTCTAAAAAAGAGGATGTGATTGTAAACTACTCCATCCCTCTGAACAGATATGTGCAGGTATTATTTCTTTGTCTTTTTTTTTAAATAACAACAGGGCAGGAAGACTATGACAGATTACGGCCCCTTAGCTACCCTCAGACAGATGTGTTTCTGGTTTGCTTCTCTGTGGTCTCGCCATCATCATTTGAAAATGTGAAAGAAAAGGTGGGTGTATCTTGTCTGCTTCCCATAAAACTTCATCAGAAATCCTGAGCTGTTTGAACTAAGTATTTAGGACCGTGACTAATATATATCATGTCTCTCTTTTCTTAGTGGGTACCTGAAATCACTCACCATTGTCCAAAGACTCCCTTTTTGCTTGTCGGGACCCAAATAGATCTCCGAGATGACCCCTCCACGATTGAGAAACTTGCCAAGAATAAGCAGAAGCCGATCACCCCTGAAACGGCCGAGAAACTGGCACGCGATTTAAAGGCGGTCAAATACGTTGAATGCTCTGCACTCACACAGGTAAGCGTTACCAATCATGTTGTGTAACACTATTTTCCCTTTGTGTTGGAGAATGTCTCTGCTGTCCAGAAGGTGAGGAGGGACTAATTCTTATTTCCTTGAAAGTAATATGTTGCTAATGGCTTCAAATGTTCTAAAAACTTCAGAAATCTTGCCACCAATATCCTAAAGGTTTATGCCAGAGGTTCCTAATTTTTTTGGGCCATGGGTCAGTCACGTGGTTCAGGGGGCCAGTCACTATGGCCTGTGGGCCAGATCCAGACCCCAATGCCAATTCATTCGGCCTGCAAAACCCTCAGCGTTCGCGGAAGTAAAACATGCCTGTATGGGTGTGTTTTACTTCTGCTTCAGGGAGTGACAAGGGCTTTGTGGGCTGAATGAATTTGCGTCAGGGGCCGGATCTGGCCCACGGGCTGTAGTTTGGGCACCTCTGGTTTTTGCCATCAACCCAATTGTAAATCCCTTTCGTTGAACAAATAGGGCAGACATTTATGTTGTAAGGAGGTGAATGGTGTAGGAAGGCCTAAATTAGAGTATTGTTTAGAAATTTAATTGCAAATGTTGACTTACTAAGCATTATAGTCTTGGTATTCTGTAGGGGTGCTAGTTAGTTGCATCCCTGCAGAATATATACAGTGGAACCTCGGTTAACAAATGGCTCGGTTAACATAAAAATTGCATAACAAAAGAAAACCTGTAGAAAATAGTGGCTAAGTTTACAGAATTTTTTTCCAGAACGGATTAATAGGTTTGCAGTGCATTCCTGTGGGAAACCATGTTTCAGTTAATGTATTTTGGTTTTCAATACATTCCTCTGGGAAATTGCATTCAGTGCATTCCTATGGGACATTTATTTGGTTAAAGTAATTTTCACTGTAAGAAACATCCCAGAGAACACATTAATTACGTTAACTGAGGTTCCACTGCAATTAGATCAGTTGGCTGGGTAGGTTTAATAGTTTAACAAGACATGTCCAGCACAATCCATATACAAGAAAGGGAATAGAATTTGAGGAACTTGCTTGCTTCAAGTTTTAAATGTACCTTTTAAAAATAATATAATTGTAGTTGTGCATGTCATGAATAGATGAAGTAGGGCAGGCAGGAATTAACTAATAGAACAGAGCAAGATATAAATAAAGCATGATTGATAAGCTGCATGTTTGATATTTTATTTAGGCCTAGAAAACCCAAAATGCTATCAAAAATAGACCTGGATGTATTTCTGATTATAAATCAATGGAGCTGTATATCATTTTCCATAGATAATACTATTTGTTAGTTTTGTTTTCAATTTTCTGATCCCTTAATTGTGATAACACATATTTTAGTCTTAAATTGTGGTCTGATGTTCTTCCGACACTTGTTTGACAGATTTTCTGTGTGAGGATCCTTACATATGAAGTGTTGACTGTACCACATTTTCCTGACATGGATTAGATTTTACCAGAAAGAGAGAGAGAGAGAGAGTTGGACCCATCCAAGGTCCCTTTATTAATCAGATGAATTAAAAGAAAAAACTTGGTTTTACTCTTCCAGTTACAATAGATTTTGTAATTTTGTAACAATGACCACAGCTAACAACAGCACATAAAATCAGATGCTTAGAACATGAGGTTTCAATCTTTGAAGCAAAACTGCTCTTGCATCAGATTAATTTGCTTTCTCCAAAAACTCTGGGAAAATTATCGACTTTTTAGTGGACTTGATAGATGGGATTGGGAAATGATTGCAACAAGCTATAGAAAATCCATTCTGTCCCTCACCCTGATTATGATCAGATGATCTAATCTCATAAAAGGATTTATAGGCCTGTTTCACACTTTGTAACTGCTTAAAATTGTTTGGCATTTGCCCATTTTTAAAGTGATGGGCACCTTTCTTCATGTATCAGAGAGGATTATATTTACTTTCTGTTGTGGCAAGTTTTGTTAATCTTTCTACTCTGTCTGTAACATTTTATACCATTGAGTGGAGTGATGAGAATGTTGTTGATGTTTTGAGGAGTCACAGTTTAACGTAACAAAGTTTTTCCTGAAACTTCATTTACACCAAAATGTTTAAAAGAATAGAATAAATAATGGAAAATGACTTCAGGTGAATGGCAACATGTTTTAGTGGCTATAGCTAACAGGACTAGGCATTTGTAGATAAGAATTATGTAAAGGGTTCTTGAACCTTTTTGTGCCATGGGCCAGGTCACAGCTGAGTGGGTGCCCTCAGACGGCTGAGCGTGCCGGACGCGTGAGTTCCTCCTGCTGTAAACTGCGGCGAGCGTGTTTGCACAGGTGCGGGCGCTTTTACGGCTTTTGTAAACACGTTTGCTTCTGGGATTGTTGTCGCTGATCGGAAGATTGGGCCGTAGGTTGAGAACTTCTAGTGTAAAGTGTAAACGACATTATTTGGTTTTAAAGATAAAGGTTTCCTTTGCTCGAAGTCGGTCGTATCCAACTCTAGGGTTCAGTGCTCATCTCGGTTTCAAAGCCAAAGAGCTAGCACTGTCTGCTTCTGCAGACGTTTATGTGGTCATATGGCAGGCATGACTAGACATCAGAGCGCATGGAACGCTATTACCTTCCAACTGAAGTGGCCCCTATTTATCTACTTGCAATTTCTTGCTTTCGAACTGCTAGGTTGGCAGGAGCTGGGACAAAGATGGGAGCTCATTCCGTCCTGCAGTGTTCGGGAATCGAACTGCTGACCTTTCGCCTTCCAGTCAGCGTCTTAGCCACTTGAGCTTCAAATTCTTCCTTTTTCTTTGGTGGTTGAAATAGTTTGATAGGGGGGGGAGGCGTTAAAAGTCTCAAGTACCCATAGTCCAAGGAAATCAGTTGTTTCTCTGGCTGAATTATGAATGAACAATGTTAAAACATATATAAAAGGATTGCCTGTAACCATGTTGACACCCAGATGAGGAAGCCTGTATATGTGTGCTGGTAAGCTGTAAACGTGCACCTTTAAATTTACTGCACAGAATGCAGGAGGTTTAGGCAATTTGGGTCAGTGTCTTCCGTGTCAGTTGCAAATGTTTGTGGCAGAGGCTAGAAGTCATTCTATCGCTGCAGATTGGTGCTTTCCGCACAAAGCCCTGGTTGGACTGTTGTAGATGGAGCCGGGTTGGAGAGATAGGCAGGATATCTCTCAATGCCATTTCCAGGGAATCCTAAGCAGGTGAAGGCATCTGCTTGGGAATAATACCCTGAAGCAAATGGTGAGCCACTGTGTGAGACACAATGCTGGACTGGATGAGCTGTGGTCTGTTCCAGCAAGGCTGTTCTTATGTTCTTTGTTTGCTTGGTGTTTAGTATAAACATCTAGTGCTCTTGTGTTGCCTTTCTCACTTCTAATTCCGCTTAGCAGTATTGTTGCCAGTACAGTGGCTAAGCTGGCTTGCTTATGCTAGAATCAGGAGTTTGTGCTTCTCTGAACTTTGTGAAAACACTAAAGAAGCATCAGGCAGCTGCTTCTTCCATGCCTAGGCCAAACGTGAAACTGCCAAAATGAAAGCACCTTTTTGGTGAGTTCATTCTCCAGTTCCTTCCGCCTGACCTAGTGTGAGAAAGATTAGCTGGCAACACACTGTTGCTGTTACAAGGGTATGCGCGATTGTGGTTCAAGAATACCACAACCTTCAAGGAGGCTCTTTCTGTGTACCCCATCAGGGAGCATTCCTAACATAAACTTTGCCAAAATAATAGTGGGGCAATGATTTCTTGATTATGGAGGAGCAGGGCATTGCTTGATAGCCAAATCCTCCCCAATCTGTTCAAACTGAAGTGGAGGCTATTGCCTATGTCCACAGCTAGATTGTCATGAATTGAGACTCTTCTGCAGTTGCTAGTCTTATTATTAAACCCATAGCGATGGCAGCTGCATCCGCTCATGGGCAACAGGCTGAAATGAGCGTACTGTAGTATATAAAGATCCGGGCTGGGCCACAGGGCTTGACTTGGGGCTTCCTCACCCCTTTTCTGGCCTGTCGCTCTGTTGTGAAATGCCACCTCTGACATCAGCCGCTTGTCCTGCTTATGTCCTTCCCCCTCAGGAACGGATGCTGGCTCATGGCAGTGCCATCCTGACGCAATGTGGAAGGCGGGTAGAATGTAATCTTGCTTAAGAAACCCATGTGCACACTTGGGATTGGGTAGTGTCAGAAAGAAGCTCTCCATATTAATTGGATTCATTTGGCACATGTACTGTAATTTCAAGACCTGCCGAAGTTTTTTATTTATTGACAAGCACCCTTTTAGAAAGATGTACAGTATGCTATAATGCCGGGGTGCCCAAACTACAGCCCGTGGACCATATCCAGCTTGCAGCGCTTAATAATCCGGCCCGCTCTGCTCCTGGAAACAGAAGTTCAAAGTGCTGCCATAAAGCACCCACAGCTCTCGTAAATTTTTCTACAACAGTCACGGCTGCATTTACGGCAGCATTTTGTACAGCCACGTTTAACTCCCGCTTCCGGTGGATGGAAACGTGACCGGCCCGTGGCCTGAAAAGTTTGGGCACCCCTGCTATAATATTTCACCAAGACCTCTGCCCAGGTAACAGCCTTGCTTAACCCTCTGCTATGCTTTATTCTGTTTCTTTCCCTCGAAGATTACTTTGCTGACCACCTTTATCCTGAATGAATGCTCTTTGTTATCTGTTTGTGTCTTTCTAGTCTAATCCTCTAACAACCTGCCTAATATTTCTCTCCTCCCCTCTGTCTTTGTAGAGAGGTCTGAAGAATGTGTTTGATGAGGCTATCCTAGCTGCACTCGAGCCTCCGGAAACTCAACCAAAACGGAAATGCTGTATATTCTAAACAGTTTCCTCTCCCCCCCCCCTCTTTCTTGTTACTGCTTCCTCTGTCCCACTGCTGTAGAAAGTTGGTTGAAAAACAACAACAAATAAAACCATCTTGACTGAAAGAAGCTGTGTCTTTACTTAACATCTGAGAGCAAACGCTGTATTAGCTTTTGGGTTGGAAACTGTGTCTGCAGTTTGTTGGTAACTGGACTTGTTTAAACCTTTTTTTCATGGGTTGCTAGTTTTTCTCCCCTTTTTTTGGATAGTTTTGAATTAGATTATTAAGAGATTTAGGGTCTTGATTTTAAAAAAACAACAACGATGTGAAGATGTGGAAAGGTTTTTTGGGGGGGAAATCCAAACGGAAAATAATGTGCAAGTCATTTTGCTATTTCATGTGGCTCTGCTAACTGTATTTGCATGATATTTGTACTTGACATGGTGACCTGCCAATAATGCTGAAGTTGGTGAAGGATTCCCTGGTTTTCCTCTGTGCAGTGGGGCTAGCTGTTGCTTTGGCTGTTTGTGCTATAATGGAATATTTGGTCCGGGGTAGGGGAGGGGAGGAATTTAGGTGTAGCCACTATTGTTTGACAGATGTCCAACTTTTGTTTTCAGTAACACAGTAGCTCTGATTTTTATTCATTCTGAAAACTGACAATTGTAAAATGTAAAAGCATTCTTTTTTTTAAAAAAAGTCACCCCTTCTGACTTCTGTTGTCTGAAGGAAGGAAAGGACATACAATTGTAGTATCGTACATTTCAAAATTAAAATTAGTTGTTCATATAATTGCCTGATGAAGCATTATTCCTGTTTGTATTCATTTGCTTCAATTTAATATTTATGGGACTATAGTACTTAACCTCCTCATTTTGCCTTTTCTAGACTTCTCAGTGCTTGCGTTCTTCTTTGCTGCTTCAGTAACAAATGGTGTCTCTTTCGGACTCCCTCCTAATTTGCTTGCTAATCTAACCGGGCGTCAACCATCCCCTGTTCTTGAGTCATTTCTTCTTTCTTTTCCAACATCTGCATTGTCATCACAATGTTAATATCAAACTCACACACACATGCACACTCAAGTGACAGAACTACTTGAGAACATTCACTATTGGTACCCAGGCTTGCTCAAAGTGTTCTTCGCAACTGTTTTATGCCAGTTCTGCGTTAAGAAAAGAAATGAGAGGGGGGGGGGGGGGAGGAAAGCAAACATGTCAACATGGTTCAGAAAAGACTATTATCGCTTCACTGCAGTGCCCTGTACATCAGTGCTAGGTTTTCATTTGGTCTTTGTGGATTTGTTTATTTAAAGAAAAAAACAGTTTGGTTTTAATAATCCAGAAAATGAGACCCCCGCTTTCTCTTTGCCCCTTTCAGAAAGGCCTAAAGAATGTATTTGACGAGGCGATATTGGCCGCCCTGGAGCCCCCGGAGCCGAAGAAGAGCCGCCGGTGCGTGCTGCTATGAAGCCCTTTCGCAAGCCCTTCTGCAGAGCTGGTGTTGATGTCATACTAAAAGCAATGTCGAAATCAAACTAAAGATCCAGATTCTCCAATTATTATTATTATTTTTGCAATAAAGACATGCCATGCGTCCCCTCCTTTTCCATACACTCCCTGCGTGAGATACAAATGTTAGTGCTCTTTTCCAGTGCCCTTCAGTTAGTTAATATTTTTTCCCTTAAAAAAACCTATTTCAAACCAACACTGATCAGTACTAGTTTTTGTTTACTGTTTAATTTTTGTTTTGTTTTTAAAATTCAGACATGCTTGTGATTTCTTCTGTAACGGACTAATTTTTAGGCTGTAGCTTTCCGGTCCTGAAACCTTTGTTTCTGGGCTTGTATAACTTGGATCTTACAGTCTTGTGGCCAGCTTGCAGTCTGGGGGCGTGAGCAGGTTTCAATCCTTGGAACAGATTCCGGAGCTGAAATAATGTCCTGAAACTGGTGCTTCTTTGAAGAGGGATGTAGTGCATCTTTCTAATCTGCATGTCCTCTGAAGTTGCCTTGGATCTGTTTCCCTTTTCTCCAAGCAGGTTAGAAATTTTTATCCTGCCCTTTTAACATACAAAATGTTAATGAGCCCTTTCTTTAGCTCAGGGGTTCTTAAAACATTTTCAGCTGCGGGCCGGACCATGCTCCCTTAGACAGCTGATCGGACTGTTTACGATGGCCACAGACTCATTTGCAGCTGTAGTAAACGTGTTTATGCAGCTGTAAATGAGTCTGCCGCCGATTCCGGCAGGGGGAACAAAGTTGGGGGCCGGATTATTGGGTGCCATGGCCTGGATCTGGCCTGTGGGCTGTAGGTTGTGAACCCCTGGTTTAGGTGTTCAGTCAAAAGCTTTTTGTGTGTGAGGCGCGCACACATGCACATGTTATAAACTCACCCCAACTTTGCCAGTTACTAATTTTTTATAGGTAGACTCCAAAAACTTGATGATTTTTAGGCATTAAATTAGCAGTCCCTTCTTTTTGACAAGTAGATACTTCTTATGACCAGCAACATGAGTGTTGTATTTGAAACCGCTATCCACGTGGCTTTTGCCTGTTGTTACGGAGGTTTGAAGCTAATCAGCATGGTCCAGTGTTCTCTTCAGAGAGAAGGGGAGTGACATAACGCCTCATCAGGAAAGAAGCATATGGAAGGCTGTTCAATAATGACATTTTGGGGGGGACCAAAAGAGACAGCACACCAAGTGTCTCAGCACCTCAAGCCTCCTAGGTTGTTGCTCAGTCTAACAGATCACAGGAGAGTGTCTGACACCAGTGTTAGTAGGGATCTTACCAGGATTATATTCCAGCATAATAATTTCTCAATCTTCCCAAACTCTAATTCTTGTAAACTCATTAGTGTTGAACTGATGCTTTTTTCTCATGTCCTAAGTTCTTTGTATATGCATTTTTTCAGATGTATTAAACATAAAATATCTTCACAAGCCTGGCTGAGAATAATTTCATTTGCCTTACTGACAAGACACCTTAGCTTGCTTTATTTTTTTATTATTATTATTTTGGAATAGTAGACATGTTTGTCTGTGTTTCAGGCATATCAGGAAGCAAAAAACTATAACAACACTGCAGCACTTTAAAGACTCACTACAGTGCATTAAAAATATAGCAGTTAGTATTTAAAGTGCTGCAGTGTTTTTGGTTTCTTTTTGCTTCCTGATATGCCTTAGCTTGCTTGTATTCTAAAATGGACATTCAGGAACTTTTCCCAGCTGTGATGAGGTCAGGATCCCCTCGTAGCAATCAGTTCATAATTCTCTTTTCCAGGTTCAAAAAGGAGATGCATGAAATCTTCCCATTCACTGCCAACACACAGCAGTAAAGAAGAAACTAATGTTTTTATTTTCTTTGTTCAAATATTGCAAGGAAAACGTTAGTGGTTGTGTTATTTATGCTCCCCAGCATCCTTCATGTGGAATAAAATATCCCTGGATCAGTTTTTCCTTATAGTTTGAATTCAGGAAATGTAACTTCATTTCCTTAAAAAGAAAACTTTCCTTATTGTCGTAATAATACACAAAACAAACAGTTCTCTCTACAAAGAGGCTCATTTTTTCCCTGTCTCTGCTATATTTCTATGGTGTTTTCAAAAGTGACTGGTTGCCGAGACGGCTTTGTATTCAGTGTTCAGTGCAATTTGATCCAAGTGTGACCGAATTATCCTCTGCTCTTTCACGCTAGTACTGGATGTCAGTAGGAGTTCTGTTCAGTCCAGAACTCTATAGGAATCCTATTTATGGTTTACAAACATTCTGAGTTTTCTAACAATTTGGAGGCTTTTAAAAAGCTAACCAGCTACCTTACTGGAGTCAATTATCCTTCTTTTCCTGTTCAGATATCTGTTAGGGCCAAGCAAGACACCAAAGTCTCATGGTGACGTGAACTTCATTCCATTCTGTTTTGTGTTCCTTTTTTGTTCCTTTGTGATTTAATTTCCATACTTTAGAGATGCATGGAAAGTTGAAAAGATGCTCTGTTGTATTCTGTGCTTGTAATGCAAAAGTAGAATGCAGAGGCAATAGCTATAGCAACAGCAATTCACTGCATCACACACACACAAAATATTGCCTGCTACTTGGTCTAATTAATGTGTCCTATACTAAGTCCAGTGCGGTGAATCAAAATCTGAAGTCTGATTCTGCCTAGGATGTTACGTTAACATATCTCGCCCGCTTGGTTAGGTTCTTGCATTGATCACGAGTATATTTGCCAGAAATGTAGCAAAAATTGTCCGGTTTATTAACACAGCTGCGCCTACTCATCTTTAGCTCAAAACAGACTCACTATGGCCTAACTGTACTATCTAATAAGATGGTTTCACACTAGAGACAAGCCCTTGGTCCATCTCTCCTTATATAGGTATTTCTGACATCAGCTTGCTGACTTGCCAAGCCACTGCTGGAACATGAATGCCACCAGGGGATGTGATTCAGCTGAGGTGGCAGCAGGCATAGTAGTACTAAAACTGTTATAATGCTCCCATGTAAAAATACATTATCCAACTACCGACCATTTCAACAGCTATAGCACACCTTAAAATATGTATGTGACAGGCAAATTCTGAGTTTAGATTTGAAATTGGCACACTTGATATCATGTAAATAACGTGTTATTCCCAGTAGCAAAATCATTGTTGTGCAGTGTTATATACTGCCCTGGTAGGCAAGGTGACTAGAAGACAATACTGTTCATATCTGTACTGGAGCCAGACTTGAAGTGAATCCAAAGTATCTTCTGAGCAAAGAGGGATGCTGTAGTTCTTAACAATATGGCTTCTAACATACCTACCTGCTCAGGTCTCTCAAGAGTTAACTTTTGAGAGAGACCTGAGCAGGTAGGGTATGTCAGGAGAATTTCTGTCGAAACTGGTTATCGATCAACCCACCCCTGGTCATAGGTAAACCAGCTACTTGGTGAAGCCAAATAGTTCGTCAATCAGCGGAGGGATGTAAAATGGTGAAGATCTTATTAGGAAAAGGAGTCTAAGCTGCTAAGGAAGGAAATTCCAAAGGCATAATTCCAACAAAGAAATTCTAAAGGCATAATTCCGCACCAGCCCTCTGGAACCTCCTGCCAACAGAATTGAGGTTACAGACAGAATTGCTGCTGTCAGAGAAAAACTCTTTTCTGTGTTTTTCCCTGTTCTCATATTCACTGGTTGCAGGGAAGTCTATGTGAAGGTTTGATTGCATGATTTATGGCTATGCCTTTGATGGTCCTGCATTGAGTACTTCACTTGCTGCAGGGAAGCAGGAGGCTCATAAAATTGCCATCTGACCCCTTTTGAGCCAATTAGGGGCACCGGGACCTTTGGGTTACTTCATTGTTACATCTATACCTATACATTTATTTATTTATTGTTAAAAAACCAGCAATAAGAACCCACCCCTAAAAAGAGAGGGGTGCAGGAACTGAAGAAACCATGGGGCAGGCATCCTCCCCTATATTAACCACCCAACGGAAGCCAAGGGTTAACCGTTGGAACTTGCTATACGTTTGTGCACCCATCCATACTATCCCGTACCGAACCTCCTGCACTCGCCCGAACCCAGCCTGCAGAGTACTGCAGGGTTGCTGAAGCCGCCAGTGGGGCAACAGCCCCATAAATGCGAACAAAGGAAAACAACTTCAATTCCCAATGTCCTCTGCGCTGCGCCTCAGCCAATCAGGCTGAGAGGCGCGAGCAAAAAGAACGTAGGGAAACACGGCCATTTGTAATCGAGCTGCAGGGGAAAAACCACCGCACGAATGCAAACAAAAAACACAAAACTCCAAGTCCCAGCGTCCTACGCACCGTGAGCGTGCAGAACGCTGAGAAAGCGGGCGCGCAAAAAATAAAATAAAAAAACGCCGGCATCCTGCAATGGGAGCACAAGTCCGCCACAGGCAGATGCAGCGCCTCACAGCCTCACAAAACAAACACCCACAAAAAACCATGGTGAGACCACCACCGGCCTTCTTTCCCGGAGCAACGGGGAGAAGAGGGACTCCCTCTCCTCCACGCTACCCCACCGAAGACACAGCAAGAACACCGCTGGCCTCAAGGTAATTTGAGCCGGGGTGGAAAAAGAACCAACAGCAGGCAGCAGTTTGTCAGGGGAAGCACCCTCCCTGTTCGAGAACTAACACGAAACAGCGGTGGAGGTAATACAAAAGCAGCAGCCAGCAATCTGCAAGGAAGAGCACCACCCCTTACGGATCGCTGCCTGCTGATCTCCGGTTAGGTAAGCCAGGAGAGAAAGGAGACAGAGAGGAGAGAACCATCATCAGGCGAGATAGCTCTTCTCTGCCTCCTTCTCCCCCGACCTACCTAATGAACCTTACCAGGGGAAGAACGGGCTGACTGCCGACTCCTCCTTTTCCCCATTGCTGCATTGAAACCAAAATTTGAAGCAGCAATGGGGAAAAGAGGAGCGGACAGGCAGCCCGTTCTTCACGCAAAAGTACACACCAACAACAAATACCAAAATTAATAAAAATTAATAAAACACAAATAAATAAATAAATAATTTTAAAAAACCATTAATAAAAAAGTAAACAAAATTCACAAACAAAAGCATCCACAATACCAGAAAAGCACAGAAAACACACATAGCTACAACACAAAAATACCTAACTAACAACACAAATAACACAAATAACACAAATAAATACCAACAAAATTTAAACAAAACCAGAAATAAACAAACAAATTACACACATCTAAAGCCCAACAAAACCACAAAAGAACAAACAGAAACACCTCCCAGCGCACCACCACAAAATCAAAAGAAAGAAAAATCCAAGAATAAATAAAACCAGAGAACTCATCAGCACGTCCTCCCTCCACAAGACCGGAACAGAAATGAAGAAACAAAGACTACTTACCGGAAGATGCCCCATCTAGAGGCCAGGAGAGAAAAAATAAGTGAAATAAAAACAAAACCAACACTATTACTAACAGCCCCACCTGCAGGCTGGAATATTAAAACAAGTCAGAAACAAAACAGCCCCACCTAGAGGCCACAAGAGTAAAAACAAGTCAAAAAATAACAATAAATCAAAAGTTTACACAAATGACAAACATATGTTAAATAAATAAAATAAAAAGATTTATAGCATCCTCTACTGATTTTTAACTAACACCCCCCCCCAAAAAAAACCCCCCACAAAAAACATCTTAACGCAGTTTATAACAGCCCAGCAATGCCAGGCACCTATGCTAGGCAGCTATAAAACTGGGTGATCTGAAGATGATCTTTCCCTTCGTCATGGACTGATCCTGAGCTGAGCCCCACGAGAGGTGGGTAAGGAACTAGCTAAGGCCAGGGCTTAGGTAATGGTTTAAGTTTCTTATTTTTGTGTGTAACTTTGAATGACTGCATTGCAAGTTTGATTCCTCATGCTATACCTAATTTCTTAGCTTACTTTAATAAATATAATTTCTCTGAGACCCTTTGTGTCTAATAATTTGGGAAATGAGAATGACTGGACCACGCGTGTAAAGGGCCACATCCCGCTACCCAACTTCTGATTCCCTGTATGCTTGCCAGTAGGAAAAGGGTACTGGCAAGGCAAGGCAGGAAGGGTGGGTAAAAAAAAAACCCAGTGAGGGGGCAAACACCCATCATAGTTGCCTTTCAGGAAAGGATTGAAAACCTGGCTGGCAGGGCAGGTGTGGGGGCCCTAATGGGAATATGGCCCCAGCCTGTTGGCTCATTTCCAGCTAGAGCCCAGTTAATGTCCCTCCTTCTGTATTGCTGTATTCCTCCTATTCCCTTTTAGTCTTTTTAATTGGGGTGGGGAAAGGAAGGTGGGTGGGTGACTTGGGGTTTTTAACCTGTTTTTATATGTTTTTAATTGCTGTACGCCGCCCTGAGTCGGGTTCACCCGAGTGGGCGGCATAAACATTTAAAATTTAAATTAAATTAAATTAAACAAGAAAGGCGGAAGACAACAAAAAAAGACCATTGTGGCTTTACAAAAAACCTCAGAGTGGAGCTAAAAGCAAAGAATCGCAGGGATGAAGGCAAAATCAGAACGAGCAAAAGTTAGCAAGAGATGCTAAAAGCAGCGATAGCTTTCTACAAGGTGTCATTGGCTGCAACTCGTATCTGAAAATGCATTCCCCACCCCCACCCCCAAGCAGGAAAAATGCCATTGGCGTGAATTTGTTTAAGGTTGATCCCAGAAATGAGAAATGCAGGATTCAACACCTGGACTGCCACAGCCTTGAGGATATTATCAAGGTGCGCCTTCCCAGCCAGTCCCATCTGGCATGGCCTCTACTTCTTCCATGACGATTGGGAATCAGAGTTTATCCTCTGCTCATTTTGCCATTGGGCCCAATATGATGGTTTCCAGTGGCATTTCCTCTACCATCACCCCACCCAAAGGGGCTCTTCCGCCCATAGCCATTGGCCCCTTTAGGGCATAGCTGTCAAGTATCCCTTATTGGCCAAGAAAACCCCTTATTTTACCCTCTTTCCTGCCATCATCCCTTATTAATTAGATTGCAATGCCCTATTGCCGCCATTGGAGAGCAGCGCAGGATAAGCATAACTGTCAAGTATCCCGTATTTGCTGGGAAATTTCCCTTATTTCCAAATCTAAAACTTGACAGGTATGCTTTAGGGAGTCAGGTTATTTACTGCTGCCCAACACTCAGCGTTTGTGTGTAAAGGTAAAGGCAGAAGTCTCCCTTGCCCAAAAGCCAGTCGTATCCGACTCTAGGGTTCAGTGCTCATCTCTGGTTCATAGCTGAAGAGCCAGCGCTGTCTACATCTGCAGACGTTTTCATGGACATGTGGCAGGCATACCGAGACACTGGAGGGCTCGCAATGCTGTTTACCTTCCCACCGAAGTGGTCCCTATTTATCTACAGTACTTGCAATTTCTTGCTTTTGAACTGCTAGGTTGTCAGGAGCTGGGACAGACGAACTGCTGACCTGCCGCCTTCCAGTCAGCGTCTTAGGCACTTGAGCCACCTGTTTCTGTGTACCCCGTTTAAAAACTAGAGAAGCGCATTTCTTCCCTGATTTGGGTGAGCGTCGCTGCGTTTCAGAGAGGCACCACTAGATGGCGAGATTGCACCAGCTTTGCTAGTTCTGCTTCACCCCCTAGAAGGCTTTTAGACCAGTATTTCCCAAGCTTTGGTATTTGGACTTCAATTCCCAGAAGCCTAAGTCAATCCCCTCAGAGCACTAATCAGTCAATGTACTGTCTTTGGCTTCTGGGGATTGATGTTCCCCTGTGGGGCCTGAGCCCCACGTTGGGAACCACTGCTTTTGACTCTACAGCAGGGGTGCCCAAACTTTTCGGGCTGCAGGCTGGTCATGTGGTTCCTCCCACCGGAAACGGAAGTAAAACACGCCTTGCAATCTGTTTTGCAACAGGAGGAGATAGATTTTAAGCTGGCATTTTCTCTGCTTAAACCGAGGGTGCCCAAACTATGGCCTGCAGCCCGATCTGGCCCACAGCATCAATTCATCTGGCCTGCGCTGCCCTCATCACTCCCGGAAGTGGAAGTAAAACACGCATTTTAGTTCCACTTCTAGGAGCAACAAGGACAGTGTGGGCTGGATGAATTGGTGTCAGGGGACGGATCTGGCCGTGTAGTCTGGGCACCTTTGCTCTCCAGGATCTTGAAGTGAGTTTAGCTTGTCCAGAAGTCACCAGCTGTAATGATTTACATCTCAGGCAACTTTGTATGCTCTGAACGCTGCCTGCCTAAGAGCCGCCAACCTGCATAAGCTGTTTACAAAGTCCTGCAAAGAGATGAACGGATGTTTTTTGGGGAAAGCTGAAAAGCTGGGCCTGGATCTGCAAGGAGTAGGATGGAGTTTCAGAAAATCCCACTCAGGTAGTGTCTAACCGTGGCGTACAATTATGTAATTCGGGAGTTCTCAACCTTTTAAAGCTGGGGGCCAGGTCATGCTCCCTCAGACAGCTTCGGGGGCCGGACGGACATTTTGCCCTTCCTCCACCACATGGCACTTCCTGGTGTGGTGGAGGCAATGTGGGACCACATTAAAATGTGCTGCGGGCCGTATCCAACCCACAGGTTGAGAATCCCTGGTGTAATTGAAGCAGCATTTCTTTTTCTGGGGGTCTCTGTTGCAGAACTATTGATGTGTCAAGGGTGGCAAACTCCTCCCCAACAAGAATGCAGAAGTTTGTGGAGGGGGTACCCTAGCCAGATGTTTTCACCATTGGTTGCTTTTCCGAGTTCACCTCATCTTTCCCATATTTGGAAATTAACACAACATCAAGTCCCCCCCTTTTTTGCCACCAAGAAAATTGATTTTTTTGTAAAAGTCAATAAGGAAATGGCCAACCGGTGTGTATCAAGTGAAAGAAGAAAAAACCAATTGAGACTATATTGGGTCATCAACAATATTTTTGTACTGAATGCAGTCATATCTGCAGTCATCATCTGGATGATGATGAGGACTTTGGGTGCCAAAAGGACTCAGGACCAGAAAGTGACTCATGGAATTGGATCAGTGGTACTATGGGTGTCATGCTGCGATGTGGAATGCAAATGGGAGGCCACTGCATTATATTGTGCCCAATACAGTACAGTCATAACGGCTGGTGGTTACCGCGAGGGTCGCCTATATTTGTAAATGGATACAGCACTTTAAAAAGAAGTAGATCAATATTTCTGCTTGGGTTTTGAAATTCTGACAATGCCTGCTTTGGTTATTGTAGCCAAAACTTTGTGAGTTCAATCTTGATCTTGAATCAATAGCTATTGATTTATTAGTAATGCTGAATCATGCAAAAAGGTCACCGCTGTTTCCCTGAAATCAGAGCTGTTCAGGATGCCAAACGCTCTGCCCAGTCGTGGAATAATGGCCATGTGCCATGTGCAAAGTCAGGCTCTTGTTTTCTGTAGCTTCCTTCTAGTTTTGTGTTGCGTTTCTTTGGGTTTCTTCCCATGGCAGTCTTTTTTTTAAAAAAACCTAAGGAGATGTTGTGTAAGACCTAAAAAGAAGCTCAGTTAAACGCAACATGGCTGGCATTGGGAAACTTCAAAGTCAATTTCCAGCACATTCCCCAAAGCTTGAACACCGTAAGGAAATCTGATTGCATTTGGGGGGCTCGGTCCCCTTTCTCCATTAATAGCTACCACATCTAACCACCGCAAGCTATGAACATAAATGTCCATGTTGTGGCTTGAGCAAGTAGGTAAAGGTCGTATCCGACTCTAGGGTTCAGTGCTCATCTCCGTTTATAGCCAAAGAGCCAGCACTGTCTGAGTCTGTAGACATTTCCGTGCACTATGACTAGACATCGGAGTGTACAGAGTGTTACCTTCCCACTGACGTGGTCCCTATTGATCTGCTTGCAATTCTTGCTTTCAAACTGCTAGGTTGGCAGGAACTGGGACAGAGATGGGAGCGCACTCCGTCATGCAGCACTTGGGTCTCAAACTGCTGACGTGCTGACCTTCCAGTCATCAAGTTCAACATTTTAGCCATTCAGTCGCTGCAGTCCCCTTGAGCAAGTAGAGTCTCCATTGGATGCAGCCCCAGCACTTCCACTGCTCCTTATAGACTTGTTTCTAAGGCCGTGATGACGAACCTTGGCTCTCCAGGTATTCTTGGACTTCAATTCCCAGAAGCCCAAGTCTCTGTGAATCCACACAAATGGGTTGACCACACGTGTTCTTGGATTTCAATTCCCAGAAGCCCACGTCTCTGTGGATCACACAGTAAACCCATTCATGTGGATCCACAGAGACTTGGGCTTCTGGGAATTGAAATCCAAGAACACATGTGATCAACCCATTTGTGTGGATTCACAGAGACGTGGGCTTCTGGGAAGTGAAGTAAAAAAAAAAAGGTTCAGTAATCCCACTTGTGTGGATTCACAGAGACTGTAGTGGCTCAAGTGGTTAAGACACTGACTGGAAGGTGGCAGGTCGCCAGGTTGATATCCAAATACCGCACGATGGAGTGAGCTCCCGTCTCTGCCAACCTAGCAGTTCGAAAGCAAGAAATTGCAAGCAGATAAATAGGGACCACTTTGGTGTGAAGGTAAACAGTGCTCAGAGCACTCCAGTTTCTAGTCATGCCTGCCACATGACCACGTGGAGTGCCAAGGACGGCCATCACGGTTCTAAGGCATTTGATGGTAAAATGAACAGGGCCACATGTTTGCCTCTGGAAGGCTGCTTGGTCAAAGTCGTGCCCCTCTTTGGCCCAAAGCATGGATGGTTTGCTTGCTATGGTCGGGACTGCTGGAGGCTCAAAAACACCCTCGTACAGCATACCCCTCTCCCTCCTATTTGTTGTTGCAGCTGTAGCAGGCGAAGCGCGGGTTGCTGGCCAGCCACTCACTCTGGGGCCGTTGCCACACAGGTGCTGTTTGCAGAGTATTTATATCATCTCCACGGAGCTCTTCGAAAGCCTGGCCTGTTTTGAAACTGCAGCCAGAAAATTTGTCGCCTGTTCTTCCTTCCCCCCACTTTGACAGGAGGAAAGGGGATGCGCCTTGCAAACGATGCATCTCTCATCACACGCAGGATTGTCAGCCTGCCACCTTATCTCTCCCCCCCCCCCAATCCTTGAACCCTTGGTTCTCCTTCTGCCACTTACGACGTGGATTTCAATGTGTGTGTGTGTGTGTGTGTGTGTGTGTGTCATCTACCTCTTCAACCTGGAGAAGCCCTGGGTTATTTGTGTTGCTGTTGGCAGGGCCAGCCAGGCCCTTCTCAAACAATGAGGGGAGTGTGCGCATGGAGGGGCCGAGTGGGAACCAGCCCGTGCGGTTTGTGTTGGAGCTGTTGCAGAGGGAATTAGTTCAGCCCTGCTGCTAATTGCTTGTGAAGTGCAGGGCTTTAGAGACACTCCTCTCTCGTGTCCTGATCAAACCCCGGACTGCCAAAATGAAGCCACTTTCTTGGCTTTGTCGTTGGCCAAACTTAAGTCCTCATGGTTTCTGGCAGTAATCAGCTGGATCCTGTCTCTCTTCACATTCACACCGGTGACTCAGTGGTTAAGAAGCTCGCCTTGTTAGCTGGAGAGCTGGCATGTTGGCAGTCCGAGACCCGGGTACTGCATGATGGTTTGAGTGCCTGTCTCTGTCCCAGCTCTTGGGGACATGAAAGGTAAAGGTAAAAGTCACCCTTGAAACTCACTAACAGCTGCTGCATTTTGACCTTTGACTTATACTCGGGTCAATCTATTTTCCTAGTTTTAGAGATCCAAATTAGGTTCTTCGACTTATATTCAGGACGACTTATAGTTGAGTTAATACGGCAAATAAATAGTTACCACTTTGGCAGGAAAGGTATCAGCATTCTGTGCACTCTGGTGTGTAGGTGCAGCCTTTGCCTTTACCTTGGTTTAATGGGGGAAGTTATAGGAGAGTGTTTTTCAAAAAAAAAAGAGGGCTAAGCTGGATCCCAGCAAAAGGTCCCACAGAAATTGCAAGAAGACCCTCAGCAATGTTGGCTGAGCATTAAAAACCAAAATAACACCTGCACCCATATTCCTTTCAGTTTGGCCCATGGTCGTCTCCAGCAGATCAAAAGGCAAGGGATAGGGTGGGAACAGAGACCTCAGATGCAAGATCCCCATTTCATTGGGATGTGATCCTCAGAAGGGAGAACATGCACGAAGGAGGCATGCGAGGGACAAGAGGTAAAGGTCTCCCTGCCTTGCTCGAAGAAGGCCAGTCGGGTCTGATTCTATAGGGGCTGGTGCATACCTGTCAAGTTTTGGATTTGGAAATAAGGGAAATTTCCCAGCAAATACGGGCTACTTGACAGCTATGCTTATCCTGTGCTGCCCTCCAATGGCGGCAATAGGGCATTGCAGTCTAATTAATAAGGGATGACCGTGGGAAAGAGGGTAAAATAAGGGGTTTTCCCGTTCAATAAGGGATACTTGACAGCTATGGGCTGGTGTTAATCTCCCTTTACAGCCCAAAAAAACAGCACTGTTTGCATCTGCAGATGTTTCCATGGTCATGTGGCAGCCATGCCTCAACACCTGAGTGCACGGAATGCTATTTACCTTTCCCCCCTAGTTCTAGTGTTGTGCGATAGGGAAAACAGTCATCAAGTTCAGCCTCTTAACCACTAAGCCACAGATGTCCCTTTTAACCATTAGTAGAGTCGCTCAAAGCTGAACATTTCATCAGTTTCATTTGTCTGACATCTCCTCTCGTTTCCTCTCCAATATTACCTTCCAAATGCCAACTCTGATCCTTGGATAATTCTAACATATTGCATTTGCTTTCAGAACGGAGTTATGCCTCTGTAATATATATATATATATATATATATATTAAAAAATTCTAACTCTCTCCATCGCACTTTAACTCTTGGCTTTTGACCACCGCAGTGGCATGGAAATGCCTTTGCTCTCGGTGGCAGACAGGGATCATTTTACTTGAAGGCAGCCGTAATCATTCCTCCGTTGCAAGGAGCATTATAATCACTCCAGCTACTGCATGTAAAGCTATCTTAATCGCCAGCACCTTGACAAGTGCGTATTGTTTCGCTAAGTCTTCCTTATTTCCTGCTCCGGCGCTCTTTCGCTCTCTCTGGCCTGGGATTATGCTCTTGTTGCAGTCGGACAGTGCAACACCACTCTTAACTGGAGCTTGGGTCATGTTCAGGGGAAACCTGGGATCCCCTACTTGCATGCACGAAGCATTGACCAGCCTAGGGCACCTCCACGAATGGCTGGTGCACAAAAGAAATAGAAAAGCAAAGAGCGGGAAGGAATCAGTCCTAACATGTTCCCTGCTCCATGGACCAAGTGGGAAAGGGCAGACACAGGAAATATCCAACAAGTAGTAGTATCCGAGTATTGTTTGGTGCTCATCTCTGTTTATAGCCAAACAGCTTTCTACATCTGCAAACGTTTCCATGGTCGTGTGGCATGACTAGACACTGGAGTACGTGGAACGTTGTTTACCTTTCCCACCTATTTGTCTACTTGCAATTTCTTGCTTTCAAACTGCTAGGAGCTGGGACAGCGACAGGTGCCCACTTTGTTGTGCAGCACTTGGGTCTGGGACTGGTGGCCTGCCAACCTTCCCGTCGTCACGTTCAGCGTCTTCACCACTAAGCCACCAAGTCCCTTGATGCTCATACTCGAGTAAACATTTTTCCTGGAAGTCATCCCCCATGATGGATGCGTGTCTGGTGACTCAATAAACCGATCCTGGCATGAAACATGTGACCACACACAGCACGCTAGACGGCGGAGGGCATGGTTGAGTTTGACGAAACTTCCGTGCTTGTCGCTTAGTCTCTTCATGTCCACGGTGTTCTCCTTTGAAATGGCCGGTCTACGGCCGCTGCCTCCTAGGTTTGTGAGTTTATACATAACACCTTCATGATTTGTTTCAACTGGTCCTTATAATGCTTCAAAGGAGCTCTTCAAGCTCTTATACCGGTAAAAGCCTTCTACGCATGCGTAGAATGGACCTGCGCAGAAACGTTCTGCGCAGGTCCTGTAATCTCTGGAGCTGCGCTTGACAGGTATGCAACTGTAACACAAATAGATAGATAAGATAGATAAATCTTTATTGTCATTGTCCTGCACAGAACGAGATTGGGGGGAAAAACACATCATATGTCCCCTTGGGTTGCTCAGTCAACCTCACTGAGACAGTCCAGTTGTGCTATATACAAGTCTATACAGTTTGGTAGCAGTCCAGTCCATAGCTGTCAAGTATCCCTTATTGGCCAGGAAAACCCCTTATTTTACCCTCTTTCCCGCCGTCATCCCTTATTAATTAGGCTGCAATGCCCTATTGCCGCCATTGGAGGGCAGCACAAGATAAGCATAGCTGTCAAGTATCCCGTATTTGCCAGGACATTTCTCTTAGTTCAAAATCCAAAACTTCACAGGTATGATCCAGTCCAGCAGGGTAAATGCAAATACAAAGTGCAATTACAGACAATGCCAAAGAGTTCTGCAGCCTCTGCCCTTCTTGGTGGAGTCTGACCCCAAGTAGTCCTTCTCTGTCCAGCAAGCACGGATGGCATATCAGGCAAAAGCCATCATCAGGATCAGTGCAAAGGTTCAGTCCTTGTAGCTGGTTCTGGAACACGCAGGAGTAGAGTCAGATATGACTGGCTTTTGAGCAAGGATGATCTTTAATGATTGGGATGTAAACGTTAAACAGAAGAAATGCTAGAGTTTCCCCACTTCTTATGTGGAAGTCACATGCAGGAACATACCTGTCAAGTTTTGGATTTGGAAATAAGGGAAATTTCCAGGCAAATACGGGATACTTGACAGGTATGCTTATCCTGTGCTGCCCTCCAATGGCGGCAATAGGGCATTGCAGTCTAATTAATAAGGGATGATGGCGGGAAAGAGGGTAAATTAAGGGGTTTTCCTGGCCAATAAGGGATACTTGACAGCTATGTGCAGGAACCATTGGGAAGTGATAATATATATATATATATATATGTGTAGGTTTTTTCTTCTTAAAGTAAGTACAAGATCTGTGATTTGAGTTTATTGGGCAATTGGTCAGACTTGCTGAGATATGTTGAGTATGAGGCCCGGTGTGTATTCTGCTTTGTGTCAAAAAAGAAAACAAATCAGAAGAACTGGGAAAGCGAAAAGCTAATTTAGCTTGGAAGGCTTTTCACTGTCAACATAAATAAAAGCAAAAGCCAGTTTGGACCAGGGTGACATTTACAAGGGTCAATCTTTCAGTACTGTGTCCAGGAATTCTGAATTGCACATGATGTTTGTTCTCAGTTGCTGTCCTGGCTTTCCTCCGAGATGGCCGTGCGTGCGGAAAGCAGGACAAGTGTCATGCTGGCAGAAGCACCTCTTGGTCTCATCAACTGAAAGCGGCGGATAGTGCCTCGAGCAAGTCTGACCTTGGGGCGTGGTCGTCTCAAACAACCCGAAAAATAAAGGTTCAAATTGGAAAAACCTCAGCAGGGAACCGTCCCAAAAAGAGGCCACCCCAAAATATAATTAGAAGATGTCACTCCATAGGTTGAGAAGGAAAAGTGTAAGATCTCTGTGAAAACAGTTGGATAGGAAGCTGCCTTCTTCTGATTCAGAGCATGGGGCCATGTAGCTCGAAGTTGCCTGCTAGGTGATTTTTCCCATTGAAAAATTGTTGTACGTTTTTTTTTCCCATAGGGAAAATTGTTATGTGTGACATCATTTCCCCCCAAAAAAACTAATTGTTATGCGATTTCGTTGCTATACGGGGCGATTGTTGTATGAGGTTCCACTGTACTTCTATCTCAACATACATACAACTAGTGCAGGCCGGACCTTGGGAAAGAGACCAGCAGAGAATTAAAATATATATTCCCCTCTTTCCCTAATTAATGCATTCTGTTACTTGCTATACACTTCTTCCCCCAAGATCGATTTCTCGTCTAGAAAGTTGCATTTCCCAAAAAACAGAGTCGCCTACATGTTCCTTTAAAAATATTTTAATGGTAGAAACAATAAAGAAATATTCCCAAACCTTTTAACAGTGAGTTTGTCTTTCAAACATTGGAGAGTTTCAGGTGTGCTGGAAGATCAAAAAGAAAAAAAATAGTTCTTGCTTACTTTTTTTTAAAAAAACTAACAAGTTACCAGTAACGTGAATGCTTTTCACAAGTTACTTCCAAACTGTAGTTGTAAGAATATCAGAAGGTGCAAAATTTACCAAGTCAAAGCATCGATCTACATTCTCCCAGAATCATCTAAACTTACCAGCGTCTTCCAGTGTTTTAGATATTCGTGATATATATATATATCCTGCCAACGTAGCAGTTCGAAAGCAAGAAATTGCAAGTAGATAAATAGGGACCACTTCAGTGGGAAGGTAAACAGTGCGCTCCAGTGTCTAGTCATGACTACGTGACTACGTGACTACGGAAATGTCTATATCTTTAGCCCTGCCTGGAAGTTTAAAGGATCAAAACCGGGATCTTCTGTATATGAAATGTCTGTTCTCCTCTTGCTAAGCAACACATCTGTCAGGTTTTATGTGTTCTTTTGCACAAAAACGACGCTGATCTAAGAACCTGGAAATGATGGCAGTGGAGAAGAATGTTCAGTGTCGAGTCCTGACTGTCCTGGGTTCAAATCCCTGCTTGGATACAGAAACTCAGTTGCAATAGCCTCTCCTGGAACATCTCACATCTCTCAAACCCATACCTGTCAAGTTTTGGATTTGGAAATAAGGGAAATTTCCCGGCCAATAAGGGATACTTGAGAGCTATGCTTATCCTGTGCTGCCCTCCAATGGTGGCAATAGAGCATTGCAGCCTAATTAATGCTCAAACCTCTCCTGGAACATCTCACATTCCTCAAAAATCCTATTAGGATCATTGTAACTGACTTGGCAGCATTTACAGACAGAAGCGGTTGTAATCGAGTAACACCCTCTTTCCTTCCTAAAAGTACAATATTTTTTAGTTGCTTTAGAACTCCTGTGGTCTCTTTCTTCATTGGATTCATGAGTTTCAGGACTTGCAGTCCCCAAAATTAAAATTACAATGGTCTGACTGTATGATGTAAAGGTCATGGTCTCCCTTGCTCACAAGCCAGTCGTATGCGACTCTAGGGTTCAGTGCTCATCTCCATTTACAGCCAAAGAGCCAGGGCTGTCTGCATCTGCAGATGTTTCCATGGTCAGGTTGGCAGGCATGACTAGACACTGGAGTGCATGGAACAATGTCACCTTCGACCTACTTATCAATTTCCTTTCTTTCCAACTGCTAGGTTGGCAGGAGCTGGGACAGACGACAAGAGCTCGCTCTGTCACGCAGCACTCGGGACTTGAACTGCTGACCTGCCAACCTTCCAGTCATCAGCCACAAAGACACAGCAACCCTTAGGGAAACCGCTACTCCTGGCGTATTTGGCCCACCTCCATGTGAAGTCAAGTAGTTGCTCCTGATGTACCTCTGCTAGCGCAACAGCTGGTAGTTTTAAGCATCACCAGCCCTAAATGTAACATTTTCCTGGAGCAGCTGCTTTTGAAGTCACCTCCTACTTTAGTGGTTTCCTCCCACAGAAGCTTATGGGGACATTTAGGACACATGCTTCTTAAAGCTACAGGCTGCTAGCGCCGTTGGCATTCCACAGAAAACACACTCTGTACATGAGCAGAGACAGATGCAAAACACCAATTTCCAAGCACAGATACTGGCGTATTGGCTGAAGCTGCTGCTCTGTATTATTGCTGCTCGCTTTGAGATGCCACAGCCATGCCTCTGAGCATGTGTTAAATGCTTTTCGCTTCCCACTATCCTTTTTGTAACTCATAAAGGTTTTCCTAGCTCGAAAGCCAGTCGTATCCGACTCTAGGGTTCAGTGCTCATCTGTTTCAAAGCCAAAGAGCCAGTGCTGTCGGCATCTGCAATTGTTTCTGTGGACATTTGGCAGGCATGCCTTGACACCGGAGCGCATGGAATGCTGTTTACCTTCCCACCGAAGTGGTCCTTATTTATCTACTTGCAATGTCTTGCTTTTGAACTGCTAGGTTGACAGGAGCTCGGACAGAGATGGGAGCTCACTCCGTCCTGCAGGACTCAATGATGTTAGGCCTGGACTAAAACTCACCAAAGCGTCCTCCATCGGACCTCTTGGGCTAGGTGAAAGCAGAGGGCGCACACCATAATCCGTCCGGCCAACAGTTGATGTGACAGCTAAATGGCTAAAAAACCGCATGCAAGTGGATTTGATTTCCCAGATCCATTTGCATGTATGTGCAGAATGTCGCGGCGGAGACGTCTACCAATGTGTGGACTCCTTGCTGAATAATGACTCCAAGGTATCCAAGATATGGCCAAGGTTTTGCCCTCAACACTCAAGATGGTTTCTTCCTCTCTTGCCTTTGCTATTTGGATGCGCACCAATGAAGAACTGCAAATTTAATCATGGGCAATTGTGCATTCCTGGGGTCGACTGAGGGACAGACCAAAGAGCATGGAAGAATCCGTGGGGTTTTCAGCACCATCCCTGTGAATGTCTCCATGTTAAATCCAGCGGCTGAGCTTTGCACTTAGAAATGGGGCAAGTGACTCACGAAGGTGCTCAGTTGTGGTTAAAGGAAAAGAAAAGGAGGGGAGAGAGAGAGTACGGACAATGTAGAGAGGCTCTCCTGCATTGCCCTTTTAAGAAGGAATCAATGGGGACTGAACTCATTGCCCCTTTTACAGCTTCTCACTCACTCCCTTTCCAGTGGTTGTCTTAGGACCATGATGTGCAACCTTGACACTCCACCTGTTCTCGGACTTCAATTCCCAGAAGCCCAAGTCAGCACTCCTGCGGATCAGGGCTTTCTGGGAATTGTAGTTCAAGAACATCTGCTGTGCCAAGGTTGGTCATCCCTGCCTTAGTACCTAGGTCGGTGATGTCTAACCTTGGCACTCCAGCTGTTCTTGGACTTCAATTCCCAGAAGCCCAAGTCAGCACTCCTGCGGATCAGGGCTTCTGGGAGTTGTAGTTCAAGAACAGCTGGAGTGCCAAGGTTGGTCATCCCTGCCTTAGGACCTAGGTCGGTGATGTCTAACCTTGGCACTCTAGCTGTTCTTGGACTTCAATTCCCAGAAGTCCAAGTCAGCACTCCTGCTGATCTGGGCTTCTGGGAATTGAAGTCCAAGAACATCTGGAGCACCAAGGTTGGCCATCACTGACATAGGTTATCTTTGTATTTTCTCTTTGGAGGAAAATGAAACGAAAGCGCTTAGCTCTGCAGATGTGTGCTTATGCTCTCTTCTCATGCCTGCCCCACTGAATCTGTGACCTGGCTGGGCTGTATTCAGTTCCTCATTCGCCAGAAGGTGCTTTCAAGAACATCTGCTGTACACAAATACCATCGCACCGAATGCATGGAGTGGACTGGGCCCAAATAGGATGTTGATCAGGTTTGGGAAGTCAACATACATCTCTAGTTGTGATAATTTTTTTGCACATGCACAACAACTGAAACTGTCTTAGCAGTTTGACCAGCATTTTACACTCTCCACAGCGCCCCAGGG
Organism: Bradypodion pumilum; assembly: GCA_035047305.1. Classification (NCBI taxonomy): domain Eukaryota; kingdom Metazoa; phylum Chordata; class Lepidosauria; order Squamata; family Chamaeleonidae; genus Bradypodion; species Bradypodion pumilum. The sequence continues at coordinate 6,964,047 of JAWDJD010000016.1, read as the reverse complement.
CTAGCGTTGTTCTTGGTGCCAGAAAGGCACCCGTCACAGACACAGATGGACAATATTGGAAGAAAATTCTGCAGAGGAGCCTTTTGCCATTGGTCAGATTGGGAAGGAAACCCCCTCAGAAATCTTTTCTGGAGAAGATCCCTGTGTTCTTAGGTAAAGGTCTTCCTTGCTTTGAAAGCCAGTCGTGTCTGACCCTATGGGGGTGGTGCTCATCTCCAGTCAAAGAGCCAGCGCTCTCTGCATCTGCAGACATTTCCATGGTCATGTGGCAGGCATGACTAGATGCCAGAGCACACGGAACGCCATTACTTTTCCCACCAAAGGTAATCTACTTCCAATTTCTTGCTTTTGAACTGCTACATTGGCAGGAGCCGGGACAGATGACGGGAGCCCACTCTGCCATGCAGCACTTGGGTCTCGAACTGCTGATCTGCCTACCTACCTCAGCAACTTAACCTCTATGCCACCGCGGCCTCAAAAACTGCGTTTCACATGATGTTTACGGAAGTGACGTGGGGTATATCCTGGTTTAGATGAAGTACCTCTGCACTTAAACAGTTATCAACACTTTAACACTAATTCAGGATGGACGGAATGAGCTCCTGTCTTTGTCCCAGCCCCTGTCATGCAACAATTGCCCAGAAAGCAAGAAATTGCAAGTAGATAAATAGGGACCACTTTGGTGGGTAGATAAACAGCGTTCCATGCACTCAGGTGTATAGGCATGCCTGCCACATGTCCATGGAAATGTCTGCAAACGAAGACAGTGCTGGCTCTTTGGCTATAAACAGAGAGGAGCACTGAACCCCAGAGTCGGATATGACTGGCTTTCGAACAAGGGTGAACTTTACCTTTGCAAAGAACAGAATTCCTTCTCGTGGGGCCATGAACAAATTGTATCAAACTGCTTACACCTGTATTGTAAGAATACACCCTTAAATCCCGGCCCACCCAAGTTGGTTCTACATGGAAATATTTTCACCATCCTGAACACGACGGGGAAGAAAAATCGAGTGCGCGCTTGGTCATTGGGGATGTAACCATCCATCAAACGTGGTGCTTCCGCCACGTATTTTGTCCCATAAAACCATCTTCTGGATTGAGCCCTGCGACTGTGGGGGGGGGGGGAGACTCTGAGTTGGGAGATCAATAGAGTTTTGCCACTGGGATATTGGGTTGCGTTCCAAATCGCTGCAATGCTATTAATTGAGACACCGAAATATCATTTTAACAGAGGCCAGTGTTGGAATCCTTGAGAAATCCTCCGGGGATGACTTAAAATATCTCAAAATATCTAGGTGACCCCATTGATAACCCTGTAGTTGCTTTCTGATTTTACTCCCGGGCCACATGGCTCAGTTTCTTCCACAATGTCAAAAACCTGTGCTTATGATTTTTGGGGAATTATTATTTCTTTCTGAGATCAGAGCTACTGTGCAGTAAGGTCAAGGTCGCCCTTGCTCGCAAGCCAGTCGTATCCGACTCTAGGGTTCAGTGCTCATCTCTGTTTATAGCCAAAGAACCAGCAACGTCTGCATCTGCAGACATTTCCGTGGACATGTAGCAGGCATGAATCGACAAGGAATGCTGTTACAGAGACTCCACAGTATCCGTCCCTTAAACCAGGACTCACTTCTGAGCATGGCCAAAGAAATAAAATGGTCCCAATCCAGGGAGCGAAAGTGTCTGGATTGGTCCATAAAGCAGACCGAGAACAATCAACACATTAGAGGGGGAAATAATAATAATACAATCATTATTGGAGCTTTAAATATATTTTCCCTTTCTTTAAAAAAAAAAATCTGCGTCTTTGTCTTCTTCTCCTCTAATTCTGGGTAACCCCGAGCCCCTCTCTCCCAATGCGGTCCTTGGGGGAGATCCGTCTCCCGTGACATGTGTCCCACGTCACCGACAAGTGTGCCTCTCCATTACTCGGTGGCACTGTTTACACTTGACAAAGCAGCACCAGTGGAATTTGCAACTGCACCGCTCCACCACCTCCACCTCGTCCGTGTGGAAGCCCCGGCCGCAGCACATGAGCTCGCAGCCGTCAATGGCCTTGGAGGTCTTGTTACACTGGCGCCCGTTGGTGCCCAGGACCCCGTTCTTTAGGTCGTGGTCGCAGAAGTCAGGACTGGAGTCCAGGTAGACCAGGTCCTCGTCCGTGTGGGGCTTAAACTGGGAGTTCTTGGGCACCAGGACTTTGGCGGAGCCGATCTTCCGCTGCTCCACTTCTGTGGCCCCGTCGAACTTCTCCTTCAGCATGTTGCCCACTTTGCGGAAGGGGGGCATGGCTTTCCAGCAGGTCTTCACCTCGCAGGATCCGGACACCCCGTGGCATTTGCATTCTACCCGCATGTTGTTCAGGATGGCCTGGAAAAGACACAACAGGGTTGCTGAAGTTGACTTAAGAAGGACTGATAGAAGAGTCATAGAATCACTGAATTGGAAGGAACCTTTGAGGCCATCGAGTCCAACCCAAAGCTTTGCTTTCCCATCCAAGTGTCTGATGCCTTCTTGGGATCCTAGTCTTTGAGTTTATGAAGAGGACGGTCCCTTTCCCTAACAGTTACTTTATGGACATCCCTAAACTGATTTTTGAACATATAGATCAGTATAATAATAATAATAATTTCATGTCAGAAATTATTCTGGGTTGAAGGAATTTTTGCTGGAGAAACTCCGCTCAGGGAACGCCCGAATGAGGCTCCTTTCGTGTCCCTAAGATCTTTCCCCACCAAAGTGGTTCCTATTTATATACTGCACTTGCAATTTCTTACTTTTGAACTGGTAGATTGGCAGGAGCAGGGACAGAGATGAGCGCTCACTCCGTCATGCAGTACTCAGGTCTCGAACTGCCAACTCACCGGCCTTCCAGCTAACAAGGCGAGCTTCTAAACCACTGAGCCACCACAGTCCCTATATAGATCGTCCTTTGGTTTTTGGACATCACTTGCCAGAAGCCTCAGTCAATTCCCCAAAGCACTGCTCAGCCAATGGAGTGACTTATGGCAATGTTTCCCAACCTTTGGTTTTTGGACGTCACTTCCCAGAAGACTCAGTCAATTCCCCAAAGCACTGATCAGCCAATGTACTGACTTAGGCTTCTGGGAATTGAAGTCCAAAACCCAAAGGTTGTGAAACATTGGTATAGATAGTTGAATGAGGCCTATTACCCAGGTTCATACTTAGAACTCAAAAGATTCTCCCTGGGTTCAAAGTGGTAGCCTGTTTGGAATGGGATGGTGAATCGTTCGGACCAGTTCTACAGGTCCAACGCAGCTGCATAAGCAGCCCTGATTTTCCTCCGGTGAGCTGTTCTTTCATAGAATCACCAAGTTGGAAGGGGCCTTTTAGGTACCGCTTCAGCAGGAAAGGTAAGAGCATTCCCTGTGTGTCTAGTCATGACTGCCATATGACCATGGAAGCATTGGTATATGTAGACAGCGCTGGCTCTTTGGCTGTAAACAGAGATGTCCTAAAAAGTTCCCCTGATGTTTAGCCTTTAGTTCAAGCCTGTTGCTTTCAAACTGCTAAATTGGCATGAACTGAGACAGACACAGGAGCTCAGCCAGTCACGCAGCACTCGGGGCTCTTAACTGCTGATCTCCCAACCTTCCGGTCATCAAGTTTAGCATCTTAACCACTAAGCCACTGAAGTCCCTACACTTTCAACATACAAAGCCCTAAACTTCGTTAACTACCAGAGCATCTTCTTCTCCAATGATTGGTATAGATTTATGTGTTATATTTTGCAGTGTCCATGTAAACCAAGGATTCTCAACCTGTGGCTCACAGCGCCATTTCATGTGGCCCCCACCGCCTCCGTCACACCAGGAAGTGCCATGTGGTGAAGCTGTCTGAGGGAGCGTGACCTGGCCCCTGGCTTAAAAAGGTTGAGAACTGATGTAAACCACCCAGAGTGGTGGATCCTTACTAGATGGGAAATATGTAAATTACTAAAGAAATAAATTAAAAACAAATCATAGAACAACTAAGTCGGAAGGGGAAGGCCCAATGGTGGGCTTCGGCAGGTTCACTCCAGTTCACTTGAACCGGTAGCAGAAATTCTGGCTGGCCCCGCCCATCCAAGTTTTGAAATAAAGTACAGTGGTACCTCGCATAATGAACGCATCGTATAGCGAAAAATTCACACAACGAAGCGTTTGTTATGCAATAGCGATACCGCGCATAACAAATCCCCCCCCCCCCATTATGCAGGTTTTTTGGTAACCAGGGTATACCCACTTAATGGGAACACCGGTTAACAAACATTTTTCCCTTATGCAGGGCATCTCCCATAGGGAACCGCATAACGGAAAAAACCACATAGTGAAGAGCTCCATAGAACAGAGTTTTTTCGTTATGTGGGGTTCTACTGTACTGTAGTCCTAATTTGGGTGTAACACAGGTCTTTCTCCTGGCCACGCCCACCATACCACGCCCACAGTGTGGTAGTAATTTTTTTGGGAGAGGTGTATGAGACCATCAAGTCCAACCCCTGCGCAATGCAGAGATCTGAATCAAAGCAGATCTGATAGATGGTTCAATTTTCTCTTGACTGACTCTAGCGCTGGAGTGCTCACCACTTCCTGAGGTCATGGGCTCCATTGTCATGCTGCTCTAACAGTTAAGACTCCCACCCCCCTCGATATCACTGCACAACAGCGATTTTGCTACTGGGAACAACACATGTGGTTTATATGATATTGATTGTGCTGATTCCAAATCTGAACTCAGAATTTGCCTATCATGTACAGATTTTAAGTTACAGGCGGGGTATAGCTGTTCAAAAGGTCAGTAATTGGGTAATGTATTTTTACATTGGAACATTATTACAGTTGCAGCTACCTCTATGCCTGCTGTTCCTCAGCTGAATCATGCCCCCTGGTGGCATGCATGTCCCAGCAGCGGCCGGACATGCCTGGGCAAGTCAGTGAGCTGAGGTCAGAAATAGGTATATAAGGCGAGATGGTCCAAGGGCTTGTCTCTAGTGCGAAATCATCTTATTGGATAGTACAGCTAGGGCGCAGTGAATCTGTTTTGAGCTAAAGATGGGTGGACACAGTTGTGTTAACAAACCGGACAGTTTTTGCTACATTTGTGGCAAATATTCCCTGCATGAACCTAACCAAGAGGGTGATATTTGCTATTTTAGGATCCTGACGTCCTAGGCAGAATCGGACTTCAGATTTGGATATATATATCCAAATCTGAAGTCCAATTCTGCCTATATATACACACAGTCAGCTATGTGAACATGTTGTTAATTCTTCTCTTTGTCTCCATTTTTAATGCCAACAAAGGTTTAATGATGATGATGATAATAATAATCTTAACCTATAAAACCAAGTGTTCACCGTTGGAATTGGCTATGGGCTGCTGTGCGTCGCCCTACTTACCCGTCCCTCCCTTCGAGAGCACGGGCGAAGTGGCTACGCAGGTCAACGAATGGTTTAAAAAATCGCGATTGGGGCATCAGCCCCACCATTGGCAAGAAAGGGAAACAACTTCATTTCCCAAAAAGCATTGCGTTTCGCCGTGTTTCTCCCAGTGTCAGCCAATCAAGATGATAAAAACAACGGACTCAGTCTTTGTTTTACGAGCCGCAACCAATCAAAAGTAGCGTTTCAAAACCTTGCCGAGCGACGGACGTCAGAAACTACAAGTCCCAGCGTCCTCCGTGCTGTGACCCCTCAGCCAATCAGGCTAAGGGACATGAGCATGGAGGAGGCTGGGAAAGCCAATGCGCCAACAACTTCCCTCCAGGAGGCACTTCGTCTCCCGGAGGGAAGCCATCCCCAGCTCATCGCGGTGGGCGGCTGGCCATGTCGGATCCTGGACTGCCTGCTTTTGGCGGCCCCCACCCAACCGGCGAGGACCTCGGCACCAGCGGAGAGGGAGAAAAGGCTGCGCCACAGAGGCATGGAAGGTGAGGCCCGGCACAGAAGGCTGCACTGGGGAAACGTAGAGTACGAAAGGCCCAACTGGCAACGGGTAAGTGGGGCGGGGGAGAGGAATTGAGGAGGGGAACGGGCCTGGGGAGCACGCCACCCACACAGGTCATAGAGAAGAAAGGGGGAGAATGAACCCACCTCCTTCCCCCCAGTCTCAGTCCCCTGCCCCACTTACCTGTTGGCAGCTGGGCAATTCGTACTCTGCGCCTCCCCAGAGCGGCCTTCTGTGCTGGACCACTCACCTTCCATGCCTCCATGGTGTGGCCTTTCCTCCCTCAATGCCGGCGCCAAGGCCTTCATCGGTGGGGTGTGGGCCACCAAAATCAAGCAGCCCAGCCGGCAAACGATGCTCCCGCCCGCCCAGCAAAGGCCTCCTGGGTGTCCTCACCAAGGCTTGGGGGGAGGAGGAAGAGCTCCTCCTCCCCCTGCAAAGCTTCAGCATGTGTGTGTGTGTGTGTGTGTGTGTGTGTGTGTGTGTGTGTGTGTGTGTGTGTGTGTGTGTGTGTGTGTGTGTGTGTGTGTGTGTGTGTGTGTGTGTGTGTGTGTGTGTGTGTGTGTGTGTCCTCACCGAGGCTTCAGGGGGGAGGAGGAAGAGGCCTTCCTCTTCCTGCAAAGCTTTGGCATGTGTGTGTGTGTCCTCACTGAGGCGTCAGGGGGGAGGAGGAAGAGTCCCTCCTCCCCCTGCAAGGCTTCGGCGTGTGTGTGTGTGTGTGTGTGTGTGTGTGTGTGTGTGTGTGTGTGTGTGTGTGTGTGTGTGTGTGTGTGTGTGTGCTCACCAAGGCTTCGGGGGGGGGAGGAAGAGCCCATCCTCTCCCCATGGAGCTATGGCATGTGTGTGTGTATTGTGTGTGGGTGTGTTTGTGTTGTGTGTGTGGGTGTGTTGTGTGGGTGGTTGTGTTGTTTGTGTGGATGTGTTGTGTGTAGTTGTGTTGTTTGTGTGGTTGTGTTGTGTGTGTGTATTGAGTGTGTGTGTGTGGTTATGTTGTGAGTGCTGTGTGTATTGTGTGTGTTGTTGTGTGTGTATTGAGTGAGTGTGTGGTTGTGTTGTGTGTGTGTTGTGTGTTTTGTGTGTGTGGGGTTGTGTGTGTGATTGTTTTGTATTTGTGTATTGAATGAGTGTGTGGTGATATTGTGTGTGCTGTATGTGTGTATTGAATGAGTGTGGTTGTGTTGTGTGTGCTGTGTGTGTATTTTGTGTGTGTGTGTATGTGTTGTGTGTGTGTGTATTGTGTGCGCGTGTGTGGTTGTGTTGCATGTATGCTTATATTGTGTGTATGTCTACCCCTCAAAACCACCCCAACCACAAGCACACATGTTATACCTGCCCGGCAGGGCAAAAAATGCTGATCTTAACCTATAAAACCAACCTATAAAACTTTACAAAGTTAAAAAAATAAAAAAATTACAAAAAACAACAAAGAATTCATTGTTTTATATAAAGCACAGGGGGAAAAAAGCCCGGCAATGCCGGGCAAACTATGCTAGTCTATATATATAAAGCAGAGGTGTCCTCTTGTATGTGATGAATACAAATCTACACCCCTGCACCGATGGATGGTCACTGTGGGGGTCACGAGCCCCATGGGGGGATGTATGCCCCTAAATTGATCTGCAAATGGAAGTATACTCGACAGGGTGTGTGTGTATCCCAGTGGTAGTATACAGAGTGATGCTAATGTCATAGCCCCAGGTACGTCACCCTATTGTGACATCACCATGATGTAACTGAGCTGGGCATGGGCCTGACACAGGTGGTTGGGCACATGTATTGGGGGGGGAGAGAAACCTGAGCAAGGCCGGGTAATCAGCTAGTAATAATATATTTCAAATACTTCCAAATACTGTTACCTTCCTCCCGGCTTCGTTGTTATGAAGGTTCATGAGGGCCCGGCTAGAGGAGGACCCTTTGCTCCTCTCCCTCACGTCCACGAAGGACTGCGAAAAGGCCACCCCATAGGCAATATTGTCGGAACAACCGGACCATTGAAAGCCTAGAGTTGGCCAAGAAAGAGGAAGATATAATATAGTCTATGCAGAACTACAGCTCATTGGTGAAGCAAAGTGGCTCCGGCTGTTTCCTTCTTCTGGAGGTTTTAAGGAAGAGTGGTTTTGAAGCTGGTATTGCCAGGATTAAAACTATCCCTAGTTTGCTTTCACATCTGGAAGGTTTGTACCTAGAGCTCTGAACTCATTACTGTTTGGGCTGACAACTCCTATAAAGGTAAAGGTCTCCCTTGACTTCAGGGAGCCCAAGAGCCAGCCCTATCTGTGACTGAAGACATTTCCGTGGTCATGTGGGAGGCATGACTAAACACTGGCATGCATGGAATGTTACTACCTTTCCCACCAAAGTGGTACCTATTTATCTACCTAAAATGATTTTTGACCAAATTATTATTATTATTATTATTATTATTATTATTATTATTAGTAGTAGTAGTAGTAGTAGTAGTAGTAGTAGTAGTAGTAGTAGTAGTAGTCAGAAATTATTCAGGGTTGAAAGGATTTTTGCTGGAGAAACTCCACTCAGGGGATCATCTCCCACCAAAGTGGTTCCTATTTATCTGCTTGCAATTTCTTGCTTTCAAACTGCTAGGTTGGCAGGAGCTGGGGCAGAGACAGGAGCTCATTCCGTCCTGCAGTACTCTGGTCTTGAACTGCTGACCTGCTGGTTGTCAAGTTTTGTGTCTTAACCACTAAGCCACAGCAGTCCCTCCTAGACACCTCCAAAATGGGCTTGTTAGCTGGAAGGTCGGCAAGTCGGCAGTACTGCATGATGGTTTGAGCGCCCGTCTATGTACCAGCTCCTGCCAACCTAGCAGTTTGAAAGCAAGAAATTGCAAGTAGATAAATAGGGACCACTTTGTTGTGAAAGTTCTTTGGGCATCCCCTGAGCGGAGTTTCTCCAGCAAAAATCCTTTCATCCCAGAATAATTTCTGACACGAAATTATTATTATACTGAAGAGATGACAGTGGTGATGATTCTGGAAACTGTCATCTAGAAAGATACCTTCCTAAAGCCATGGACTTTTCTCAGTGTCAGCATATATGAGCACATCAGCTTTGCAATTAGAAGCAGAGCTGCCTTAAGAAGTAAAGGACGTTTGTTTATTTCCCCCTCACATTAGGTTTTTACAGCTCCATGTTTTTGCTTGCAGGTTTTGCTCAGCCACGGGGAGGATTTGCCTGAAAGTTAACAGCACAGAAACGTCAGCTCTGCCGGGATAACGTCTCTGATAGAGTTAACATGCTCTCCCTTTCCAATTCCAAAGCTGCCATCTTGCACAGTTTGGCCATCTGCCATGATTGCTATTCTCTAGAAGCTCGGCTGGCGAAGGGAAGGAAACAAATACCAGCCATGGGACACAGCAGCCCCGTTCCAGCGTTCCCAGAGATTACGGGCACTGTCAAAAAGTAAAGATGGTGGCCATCTGTGTCTTAAATTTGGATTTTTCTCTCTTTTCTTCAAAATAAAACAAGGGCAGAGTTGCAGGTGCAGAAGCAGATCATGCTGGAAAGCGAGGAGCCCGACAGCTGCCCACAAGGCAGTTGGGACCGTGCCAGGATTTAGCAACAGAGTCTAATTGTGCTCCACTTCTTACATCCATGCAGAAGAGCTACCCTGCCCAGACCCAACAGCTGTTTGGCTGGCAAGGGGGACTCCTAGGCGGGGTTGCCAAGTTGGCAGACCGGCTTCAAGTCTCTGCTGATAATACGTTCCCATTGCTACTCTGCACGTTGCATAAGGAGACCATGTGCCACTCAGTTCAGAGAGCGCTTTAAAGCAAAGCACGGTGGCTTAGCGGTTAAGACACTGAACCTGATGACTGAAAGGTTGGCAGGTCAGCAGTTCAAGGCCCGGATGCTGCATGACGGACTGAGCTCCTGACTCTGTCCCAGTGCCTGACAAACTAGCTGTTGGAAATCAAGAAATGGCAAGTAGAGAAATAGGTACCACTTCAGTGGGAAGGTAAACAGCATTCCGTGTTTAGTCATGCCTGCCACTTGTCAATGGAAATGTCTGTAAGACACACACAGCACAGGCTCTTCGGCTATAAACAGAGATGAGCACCGAAACCTCAAGTTGGATACGACTGGCTTTTGAGCAAGGGCACTTAGTGCACCCAGGGGTTCACAAGTTAATTAGCATTTTGCCCCCAACATACCCTCGACATGCTGGGTACTAATTTGACAGACCTTGGAAAGCTGAGTCAACCTTGATCTCTGGTCAGGATCAAATTCACAACATCCTGGCTGCAGTCCAGCAGTTTAACCACTGTGCCCTCAGGGCTCTTTAGCTTGATTTGCAGCTCAGTTTGGAAGCCAAATGATTAAAGGCATAAGGAGAAGCATGAAAGGAAAAACCCATTTCCCTTTGAGTTCAATCCAACCGCTAACCCCCAACGCGATTGGAACCTGTTGGCAGAAATGTGCGGCTTAGATAACTTTCTTCTTCTGCCGTATCTGAATCCGAATAGTGGCGATACACATTGCAGCATGACACCTGGTACCTCTGATTGAGTTCCACGAGTCACTTTCTGGTCCTGAGCCCTTTTGGCAAGCAAAGTCCTCCTCAGCCCCCAGGCTAGGATGGATGAAGCTGCTTCCCTCCATCAAGAGGGATTCAAGTAGGATTTAATCCACTTGGGGACCATCACCCTTCCCTGTGGACTTGGCCACCCAAGGTCTTTAGTCCTCAGGGTTGTCAGGTTAGTTAACTGCCGCCTGACGCTTGGCGTTGAGCTGCTGGCAGTAGGGTCTACTCTATTACTATAGCAGGATAATCTGGCCAGATGGGATCTTACATAACCACATTGGCACATTGATTCAATGACCCTACTTTGAGTTGGACTCGCAATTAGATCTTGGTCAGAATCCTATCACTTTCCCTTTTCTGCGAGGCCTAAATCACAGCAGCAAATTGCTGCTGGTGAAGAAGTCGACATTTGTATTCCTTGCCATGTACTGAATCACGGAACTGGTACAGAGCGAGAAATACATTTTGGTGTTATCTGCACATTTAAACTTACTGATGTTTCTTTTGCCCAATTTCAGTCTTCATCTACATCTAACCCAGTTGCCTGTGCGATATGTGCTGCACAGATGTGAAACAGATAGAGCTATTTCTTTAATTGATGGGAGCATTTTTATTTGATTGATTGATTGATCGATTGCAAAAACAATTTGGGGTGATCTTCCCCCGGGTTAACCAATACCTATCCTTGACCTGGATCCATTGATGTTTCAGTCCCACCCTGCTCCAGATAATACTGACCTTGAGGACTAACCCCATGAACTGTTCGATCGCAGCCACATTTTTCAAGCTCCCCGCTGCTACACGCCCTCGTCACGGCAAAGGCGACACCGGCGGAGGAAATCGCATAGACAAAGGCTGCCTCCCGAGTTCCTGCCAGAATTGGAAGAGAAAACAGATAAGTCAAGCAGAAGCGGGCATTGAACGAAAGTAAGGTTGGCACAAAATTTAGCTGCCCCTTGGCGACAATCAAACAGCCATCTCTACTTCCCTTGGGCCATAAAGCTGTCGCAACACGCTGGGACTCATTTTACCGACCTTGGAAGGATGGAAAGGTGAGCCTTGGTCAGGATTGAACTCACAACCTTCTGGCTGCAGTACAGCAGTTTGACCACCAGGGCTCGTTGGGCGTTGTATAAAAGGTAAAGGTAAACGTCGCTCGAAGGCCAGTTGTATCCAACTCTAGGGTTCAGTGCTCATCTCTGTTTATACTCAAAGAGCCAGTGCTGTGGTGGCTAAGTGGTTAAGATGCTGAACTCACTGGGTGGAAGGTCGGAGTTCGATTCCCGAGTGAGCCCCCGTCTCCATCCCAGGCTCCGGCCAACCTAGCAGTTTGAAAGCAAGAAATTGCAAGTACGGTAGATAAATAGCTACCACTTTGGCGGGAAAGGTAACAGTGTTCCATGCACTCCGGTGTTGAGGCATGCCTGCTGCATGTTCATGGAAACATGTTCACTGGGTCTTTGGCTGTAAACAGAGATGAGCAATGAACTCTAGAGTCGGATACAACTGGCTTTTCAAGGGCGACCGTCTCTCCCTCCTAAAAGCAGAGGCGGTCCAGTTTATTCAGATGATGATGCATGTCTCTCTCCAACCCGCCTTCAGCTGTCTGCAGGATTCTCAACCTGCGGGCCATGGGCCAGATGCGGCCCACAACACCATTTCATGTGCCCCCACCACCACACCAGGAAGTGCCGTGTGGTGGAGGAAGGGCAAAATGGCCGTCCGGCCCCCGAAGCTGTCTAAGGGAGCGTGACCTGCCCTCCCCCCCCCAAGGTTGAGAACTCCTGGTTTAGCGGTTCCCAGTTCAAACCCAACTACCTTCTGGCTTCTGCCAAGGACGGCCCTGGCAAGACAGAGGCTTCTGTCTCTTGGGAGAATCCAGGCTCAAGCCAAACAGAGAAACCATCCTTGCCACTGGTTCAAGAGAGCGCATGCGGCCAGCTCTTTCCCCAGCCGGGGCAGCAACTGCATGACCTCGGAGTTAATCGAGGTTAATAGCAGGCTAGCGTTAAGCCGGTTGGGCTCTGCGGCTGCCCACAAGAGAAAATGGCCCCAGTCCCTGGTATTTCTGTCTTGGTAAGCAGAAAATGGTTCCGCAGAGAGCAGCAAAGGTTTTGGGTATGTGTGTTTTCTTCAGGCATCTCTATGTTGCGTAAGGAGAACGAAGTATTCAAAATTCTTCTTCTTCCTCCTCTTCCTCTGCTGTATCCGATTCCAAATATTGGCGAGCCTCATGGCAATCAGCCACAAAGACTGTCGAATATAACGCTGTGGGCTTTCATCTGCCTTCCGCATCACAGAACTGAAATCTTATCCACTTACACTGTTCCAATGCACCAGGGGAGGGACTGCAGTTGCTCAAGTGGCTAAGACGCTGACTGGAAGGCGGCAGGTCAGCAGATCGAGACCCGAATACTGCAGGACGGAATGGGCCAGCTCATGCCAACCTAGCAGTTCAAAAGCAAGAAATTGCAAGTTGATAAATAGGGGCCTCTTTGGTCATGCCTGCCACATGACCACAGAATCATCTGCAGAGGCAGACAGCGCTGGCTCTTTGGCTATGGAGCAGAGATGAGCACCGAACGCTAGAGTCGGATCCGACTGGCTTTCGAGCAAGGGTGACCTTTACCTGATGCAACAGGGTTAAGATGCTAAACTTGAGGATCGGAAGGTTGGCAGGTCAGCAGTTTGAGACCCGATTGCTGCATGACAGAATGAGTGCCCGTCTCTGTCCCCGCTCCTGCCAACCTAGCAGTTTGAAAAGCAGAAATTGCAAGTAGATAAATAGGGACCACTTTGGTGGGAAAGGTAAACAGCATTCTGTGCACTCCGGTGTCTAGTCGTGACTGCCACATGTCCACAGAAATGTCTGCAAACTCTTTGGCTGTAAATAGAGAAGAGCTCTGAACCCTAGAGTCAGACACCACGGGCTTTGAAGCAAGTGAGACCTTGACCTTTACCATGTGTTATTTATGTTATTCAATTTAATTTGTAGCTAAGATGTATCTACCTTTGATCAGTGTTGTTTTTATTGTTGAAAAATAAATTAATATTTTTTAAAAGCTTAAACAAAAGCCAAATGATCATGTCATAGTAAAGCAAACTTCTATACCATCACTGACCTAGAATTAACCTTCATGAAATGCCATTGGCCAAGACATGCCAAAAATTTGTAACGCAGGCTTGCAAAAACATTTAAGTCTTGGGGAAGTATCTGAAAATTAAAATCATGAGGTCAAAGGGAAGAATATTCCAGATCACAGGAGCCGCCATATGGAATGGATGTACCTTGCGTGACCACTTTGCCAAAGACTGGCACGCCGTCCAGCGTGGAACAGTTCCAGCGACGGTTGCGGAACTGGAACTGGCATTCTTCAATGGCCAGCTGGGCACCCCGGCGCACTGAATCCATGACCTCCAGGTTCCTTTTGCACATCTGGACTTGGCGCTGGATCAGGCCTTTCAGCTTCTCGCAGGTCTCCTCCTCCGAGATGCTCCCCACCGACGAAAGCTTGGCTAAATACCTGTTGGGACAACGGATTGGTCAATTCTTGATTTAGGGCTCTGCAGTGGCTTAGTGGTTAAGACTCTGAGCCTGACGACCAGAAGGTCAGCTGGTCAGCAGTTCAAGACCCGAGTGTTGCACGACGGAGTGAGCTCCTGTCTCTGTCTCAGCTTCTGCCAACCTAGCAGTTCAAAAGCAAAACATTGAAAGTAGATAAATGGGTACCGCTTTGGCGGGAAAGGTAACACCGTTCTGTGCATGGTGTTTAGGCATGCCTGCCATCTGACCACGGAAGTGTTTGCAGATGCAGAGAGCGCTGGCTCTTTGGCTGTAAATGGAGATGAACACTGAACCCTAGTGTCAGATACGACTGGCTTTCAAGCAAGCAAGACCTTGACCTTTACTAAGGCATCTGTAGGTTAAGGTAATGGTCGCCCTTGCTCGAAGGTCAGTTGTATCTGACTCTAGGGTTCGGTGCTCATCTCCATTTATAACCAAAGAGCCAACCTATCTGTGTCTGCAGACGTTTCCGTGGTCATGTGGCAGGCACACCTAACCACCGGAGTGCCTGGAACACTGTTTACCTCCCCACCCAAGTGGTCCCTATTGATCTGCTTGCAATGTCTTGCTTTCGAACTGCTAGGTTGGCAGGAGCTGAGACAGAGACGGGAGCTCCAAAAGAAACTTCAAAAGTCTCATCCCACGAAGGGCATCTTCCCCACTCCTGCAAGACTCTGCCTGTGAATCTACTGCTGTTGGAGGAGCTCAACAGCCCTCCTTTGTCTCCCCGGAATGGGTTGGGCCAGGCTCCCTACCCCCCCCCCCCCTTTACTCTTTTAGGTCTGAGGAGTCCCATTGTGTCCACAGGCTATTAGCAGGAGCCAAAACATTGGGGAGTCAGCCAAAGTCAGCAGAAGGAGGACACTGCCTGCCACAGAGCTCCCTGGGCACGGGCGGTGTCGGGATCGTCCAGCCCTCCCTGGGAAACCACTTCCCTCCCGGAGGCCAAGCTGAACTGTCCCAGGCTTCTCTTTCTCTCCATGCAAGCGGGGCCCTTTGGGCTGCCGGGAATCCAGCCCGAAAGGAGAGGCAGGCAGATAGACACCAGAGGAAACTGGCACACATCTTCAGGAGGGGCGTGGGGGGGTGTCTCAAGGGGCTATGTTCCAGGCACTCCGGTGGTTAGGTGTGCCTGCCACATGACCACGAGAGAGTCGCTTTGATTTACGTCTGTCCCGTCAAATTCAGCCAGGGAAGAAAAAGGAAAAAAAGGGAAGCAAAAATTCCTTTGTAGCAAAAGGGAAAAAGAGGCTTTTAAGGACATTGTCCCAATGGGCAGCTGGTAATGATTATAAAATGTTGATTCACCATTCATAGACATAGTTATTTCTCTCTATTTTTGATTATCTTTGTACAGTACTAGACAATTCTATATGTGATGGCTATTAATTGTTGTAAGCCACCCAGAGTGGGAACCTATCCCAGATGGGTGAGATGTCAATCAATCGATCAATTGCTCAATCAACCAATTGACCAACCAACCAACCAGCTTGCCTGCCCGCCCGCCAACCAACCAACCAAACACTCACTCAAATCAATCAATCAACCAACCAGCCTGCCTGCCCGCCCACCCGCCTGCCCGCCAACCAACCAACCAACCAACCAACCAACCAACCAACCAACCAACCAACCAACCAACCAACCAACCAACCAACCAACCAACCAAACACTCACTCATTCAAATCAATCAATCAATCAACCAACCAACCAACCAACTAACCAACCAATGAATCAATGGGGATGAGGCCCACAAGCCTCTCTCAAAGTACAAGGAAGTAGAAGTTAACCGATCCTTTTTCTGGGCTAAGATTTCCAGAACCTCTGGCCAGCACAAACATCTGGGTACTGCACGCGTTTGGAAATGTTTCCTTTGGAGAGTATAACTTTCCAGAGTAGTGTAGGCATGCATATTACGCCAAACTACGGAATCAGGGTTTTAGGGCAAGAAATACATTATGCAAATGTGTTTACTTTACAAAACAGAGCCTGCCAGTTGGGTTGAAGGCCCACATTCTGCTTCTCAACACCTGGATCGCCATAAAAAAAGCCATATGGGCTGAAGAATGCTGGGATCTGTAATCCAAAAGGACAAAAACCACTGGAAGGTTAAGAAGGAATCTAAACCATCCACACGTCCAACCCTTGGTTCACTTCTGGCTCCCTCATTTCAGGGGTTTTTTTTTAAATTAAAAAAATTAATAAAGTGCTTCCAAAACCAAATGGCCTCTTTGTTGCCAGCCCAAACACACCGTGGGCTCCTTGGAGTCAAATGAAAACCAGGGGGGAGGGGGGGAGAAGAAAGGAGGAAGGTAGGTACCAAAAAAGTTTACCATGAAGCCCACATTTCTCAAAGTTTCTCTGTTTATTCTTCGACCGTGCACAACACATTTTGGGAAAAGGAAGAGATCCCTTTGTCCGGGACGAGCGATATGTAAAAAAAAAGTTGACAACCTTGGATATATTTTGTTTAAATATATTGGCATGGCAAGAGTACTTTCAAATTTCTATGTTTTTAAGTGTCGGTTGTTGAGAACAAGGGAGGGCCTTCGGTAATCCAAAATCCCAACTCTGCCCTGCCAAAATGACTCAAGATGGTGTAGGAGTGCAACTTGGAGTCAATATTAGAAGACAGCCCACCACATCAGCAATAGGATAACCCAAGCTCAAAAGCCACTCGTATCCGACTCTAGGGTTTGGTGCTCATCTCTGTTTGTAGCCAAAGAGCCAGCTCTGTCTGCATCTGCAGACATTTCCATGGTCATGTGGCAGGCATGACTAGACATTGGAATTCACAGAACGCTGATTCCCTTCCCACTGAAGTGGTCCCCATTTATCTACCATATTTGAAATTCTTTTTGCTTTCGAACTGCTAGGTTGGCAGGAGCTAGGATAGACGACAGGAGCTCACTCCGTGGTGCAGCACTCAGGTCTTGAGCTACTAACCTGTCAACCTTCCAGTCATTAAGTTCAGCGTCTTAACCATTAAGTCCCTTACCTGTAATACCTTACAGTACACCTTTTTTTGCAATAATATGTCAACCACTAGAGGGTGCTAAGATGTTTCCCCATAAGTTAAAAACTAATTTTTGTAATAGGTTTTTGAAGAGGTTGCACTACCGCCATAGAAAGTGGAGTTGGCAAGTGTAGCCCCCTTGTCATTTCAAGATTGCTCACCATTGATAAAAAATACCAACAAAACACAGTGTCGTCCAAAAATACTGAGCACCGCAAAATAATAATTATTAGCAGTCTGAGAAACATTTCCCTCCATGTGTGTCTTAGATTTGTCTTTCTCTTCCCTAGCTGAGTAGCAAGTGTTCATCTGTTTTCTACAGGTACGCTTACAAACTTAAGTGGATAAACCCATTTGGAAAGATATTGTTACCTCCTGCCTTCCAAAATCACCGGCAATCCCATCCACAAATCAAGAGCCAAAGTTCTTTCGGACAGTGTGTATACTCACTGTTTCGTTTCTTAGGGTTCTTCCAGATGGGTGTGATTTACCCTGCCTTGTTTGGTCATTCTTCTCCAAGCTCTGTTGTTCAAAGAAGGGGTGGGGGTAGGTATTTGTACCAAGCAATCACACCGAACGCACCCAAATCTAGCTGAGAGGTCTTCTGGGACCCATTTTCTCAGTTGCCCTGTCTTACAAGCCAAGACATCTTTGGTTGCCTCTCTGGCTCCCATTCCAAATGAGCATTGCCTAAAAGACAGACCACCAGCATTTCTACATCAGCAGCATCTCCACACGGTTTCTCAGCAGACTTTCCATCTGGCAATGCACAAAGTTGATGGCTGAAAAAACCCAAGATCATCTTACAAGATAGCTTCCAGGCCATGGGAGAATCCCAAGCTGGAAAGAGCAGAGGTGCAGCTGGAGCTCTCAACAGATTGCTTGCAAACATGTCCAAAACAATGCTACAGATAAGTGTCTTCCGAAACAAATCTCTTCTTACCATTTGTATACATCACCCAGTGTGGAAATTATCCCAGATGGGCAGTATAAAAATGCAACCAGCCAACCAATCAACCAACCAACCAACCAGCCAGCCAGCCAGCCAGCCAGCCAGCCAGCCAGCCAGCCAGCCAGCCAGTCAATGAACCAATCAATTCTTTAATTTGAGGAGGATTTTGTTAAATTAAAGGAGGTGACACATCAATTCAATTATAGCACACGGTATCATAGTCACTAGTTCTAGAAATCATGGAATCACTGTGTTGGACAGAGCCTTCTAGGCCAGAGGTTCCCAACCTTTTCAAGCTGGGGGTCCAGGTCATGCTCTCTCCGTCAGCTTTGACGGCCGGATAGCCATTTTGCCCTGCCTGTCTGATGGGGTGGCCATTTTGTCCCAACAACCTCAAAGGGGTGGCCATTTTGTTTTTCAAATGCTCTTGGTGGGAGCCACGTAAAATGGTGCCATGGGCCGGAACCGGCCCACAGGCCTTAGGTTGGGAACCCCTGTTTTAGGCCATCGGGTGCCTCCTTCTCAATGCAGGAATCCAAATCAAAGCAGATCTGACAGATTTATTTTATTTTAATTTTACTTGACTTGTTTAGCCGCCCCCTCGCGACTCTGGGCGGCTTACAACACAAGAAACACAGATGGTTGTCCAACTCTCTCTCAAATGCTTCCAGTGTTGGATCATTCACCACCTCCTGAAATCATTGGCTCCATTGTCATAGGGTAAAGGTAAAGGTTTCCCAGTCGTATCCGACTCTAGGGTGCAGTGCTCATCTCTGTTTCAAAGCCGAAGAGCCAGTGCTGTCTGCTGTTGCAGACGTTTCCGTGGTCATGTGGCAGGCATGACTAGACACCAGAGCGCACGGAACGCTGTTACCTTCCCACCGAAGTGGTCCCTATTTATCTACTTGAAATGTATTGCTTTCAAACTGCTAGGTTGGCAGAAGCTGGGACAAAGACAGGAGCTCATTCCGTCCTGCAGTACTAGGGAATCGAACTGCTGAAAGTCACTTGAAATGTCACTTAGTCAAATTACTGCTCTATCTTGCCCTTGCCAGATCCCCTTTCCTTGCAACTCTTAACATATTTCACCAAGAAGAATACCCAACTTTCCTTCAGGACAAATCCTGCTTTGCAAAACTTTTTAAACATATATTCAAGATGAAAGGAACTTGGAATGTTGCATTTTAATAGGAACCGGGTCAAATCCGTATTACCTCTCAGCAAGAGGTTGCTGCTATCATTATCGCTGATCCAACACACAACTTATTAGTGGCCATACAGTGTTGCCTTGGAACACTGGATGGAAAAATACCCGGGAAAACCCTTTGGCACCATCTAGTGGTGAGTTTTGTTATTGACCCTGGGAAATATAAAAAATAGAAAAGTAAAGCTAAAGTATTCTTAAGAGTGGCATAATCCTTGCAAAATGGCAAAATGCCTCTAAAATACCAGACAAAGTAACTCTTGAGGTAAATAAACAGGCGTTACTACAAATCAACAGCAGTTTTAGGGCTCTTACTTCACTTTGCTTTCAGCTATGCAGAAACACAACAGCTATCACCCAACCGATAAGAACAGAAGGAGGAAAGAGGGAGAAATCTGATGATGGGTGGTATAAAAATGTAATACAGTAAATAGTTTAAAGGTAAAGATTGCCCTTGCTTGAAGCCAGTTGTATCTGACTCCAGGGTACAGTGCTCATCTCAATCAATCAATCAATCAATCAATTTAATTTGTACCCCGCCCTACTCAGCACAAGACCGACTCAGGGCGGCCTCACAATATATCACAAAAATTACACATTTTCAAAATTACAAATTACAGAACACAATTCAGAAAATGTAACATACAATTAAGCAATTAATCTCTATTTATAGCGAAAGAGCCAGTGCCGTCTGCTTCTGCAGACGGTTCCATGGTCATGCAGCAGGCAAGACTAGATGCTGGAGCACACGGAATGCTTTTACCTTTCCTGTTGACGCGGTCCCTGTTTATCTACTTGCAATTTCTTGCTTTCAAACTGCTAGGTTGGCAGGAGCTGGGATAGAGATGGGCACTCACTCTGTCTTGCAGCACTCGGGTCTCGAGCTGCCAACTCACCGGCCTTCCAGCTAACAAGGCGAGCTTCTTAACCACTGAGCCACCACAGTCTCTATATAGATCATCCTTTGGTTTTTCCCAGTCGTCAAGTTCAACATCTTAACCGCTAAGCCGCCAGAGTCCCATAATAAAAAAATAAAAATAAAATAAAAATGTACACAGAAGAAAAGAAACCGTGTCTGCTAGTTGGTGGAGCAGTACAAGTTGGAGCAGTTTATGAGCGATGAAGTTGCCTCTCTGTTATGTTCTGTAAAGCTGTGCCTTTAACAATGTACCTTTGCCATGTGTTATCAATGTAACCTTTCTGTGTGCAACATTATAACCATCAGCTGTATCAATGTAAACCTAATAAGGGGACGCGAGCTAGTGACCACCAGAGGGCAGTAGCGAGCGTCCAGCTCTCATGGATCATATTCACCTGGTTCAGCAGCGCGGGAAGATTCCCCGCCACCTCTTCACCTGGTCAAGAAGGGCGTGACCTCCTACGACGTCACGCAGGCAGCAACCAATAGTCTGTCGACGAGCCACATTCAAATGTATAGCCAGCTGTATATATTGAGCCACTCATCCGCCATTACCACATGTTCCTCCGGATCATCATGCAATAAACCTGTGTTAAGCCAACCTTTCGGCTGTTTCATTGTCTTTGGTCCCTTACACTAAATTGGCGACGAAGGTGGGATATGGCAGCCCACGGGACCAAGACATGCGCCGGTTTCGAAATCAGGAAACCGGGCGACTGGGAGATCTTCGAGATGGACTTCCAGGCAGCACTGATTGAGTCCGAAGTCACGGAAGAGGCAAAGAAAAGGGCCATCTTCACCAGGATGCTCGGTCAAGAAACCAAGAGGACCTTGGTGGACCTGATTGCACCGAGGAGGGTGAGCGAATTCAAGGCCAAAGAACTCATGCAGATGCTGCGTGAGCACGTCCGGCCCGCCACGGCGATGTTTCCCGCTCGGAGTGCGTTCTGGAGGCGAGTCCAAGCGCCCGGGGAGACGGTCGCCGCATTCGTGGCGGCCCTGCGGCTGGCGGCCGGCCCGTGCAAATGGGAGAATGCTGAAATCACCCTCCGAGACTGTGTGCTGTGCGGCCTGAACGACGCCGAGACCCAGCGCACATTAATGAACCAAGAGCCGCCTCCCACGTTGCAGGAGGTCGTCAGAGCGGCCCAGGCCGCAGAAGCTACAAAGGCCGGGGTCCAAGAACTCCAGGACTGGCGGCCGAAGTCGAGCAAGGCAGAGGCTCCGGTACAGGCGGCCCGGCGAACTTCGAGGTCGTCCACAGAGAGCAGCGACGACGAGGACGTCCGGAGGGTCCGGAAGGAGAGCCGGCGATGCGACGGCTGTGGAGCGGCCCACGACCGCGTAAAGTGCCCCTTCCGGAAGGCCGAATGCCACAACTGCGGCCGCCGCGGGCACATCGCCAAGGTGTGCAGGAAGAAGCGCGAAACCCGGAGGAGCTCCGCAGACCGTTCCGCGGGACAAGACCGCCCAACGAGACCCAAGGACGGCGCCCAGGCCACGCGGAAGCAGGACGGCGTGGGCCGCATCTCCGACGGCAGCGAGGACGACGCCCCAGTGTTCAGCGTGTCTACAGGACACCCCCGCTACTTTGTTGAGGTACTAGTTCAAGGGGTTCCCATTAGGATGGAAATTGACTCGGGGTCCTCATATTCAATCATTTCCCAGAGGGAGTTTTTGGGAATTGCCCCCCACAAGCGACCCAAGCTCAAAGCATTGAGGTCCACACTACGGGACGTGCAAGGGAACAGTATTCCAGTGTTGGGGGTTGGAGAATTTCAGGTCAAATTCAAGGAGCACGCCGCGTCCCTTCCCCTAGTCATGCTCAAACGGGGAGATTGCAGCCTCCTTGGGACTCAATGGTTCCAGCCCCTGGGTTTGTTTATTGGGGGGGTGCACGCCGTTGGGATGCACGCCGTTGGGACAGATCCAATTCAGGAGGTGTGCGAGGCGCACCCCGAAGTTTTCAAAAAAGGACTGGGGAAATTCAAGGGGCCCCCAGTGACTTTCGACCTGGACCCGGAGGTCCGCCCAATTCGCCTTAAACCACGCAGGGTGCCGTTCGCACTCAAGGACAAGATAGAGGCGGAACTGGACAAATTGGTGGGTCAGGGGATCCTTGTGCCTGTTGATTCTGCAGAGTGGGAAACTCCAATTGTAACCGCACTAAAAGCCAATGGGGAGGTCCGCATATGCGCCGACTACAAGTGCACCATCAACAAGGCGATCCGCCCAAATGCATATCCGGTGCCGGTAGTCAGCCATCTGCTGGCCAGGTTACACCGTGGGAAGTGTTTCGCTAAGCTCGACTTAGCACAGGCCTACCAGCAGCTTACGGTGTCCCCTGCCGCAGCTGCTGCGCAGACCATAGTCACCCATAAGAGGGCGTTCCAGGTGACGCGCCTCCAATTCGGCGTGAATTCGGCGCCAGGAATTTTCCAGTCACTCGTGGAACGCCTCCTGAAGGGACTGGAGGGGGTGTTGCCTTATTTTGATTACGTGTTAATAACGGGGGGGAGTCGGGCCGAATTGGCCAAGAGGTTGGGGAAGGTCCTGACAATATTCGAAAAGGCGGGGCTGAGGCTGCGAAAGGACAAATGCGTCTTCTTCGCAACCGAGGTTGAGTTCCTAGGGTTTTGTGTGACTCCTGAGGGAATAAAACCATCCAAGTCCAAGGTGGCAGCCATTAAGAAAGCCCCCCGCCCCACCTCCAAGCCCGAGTTGCAGTCGTTCCTAGGGCTGCTCAACTTTTACCACTCCTTCCTCCCCCGAAAGGCAGCGGTGGCTGAGCCGCTACACAAACTGCTAAAGAAAGACCAGGCATGGAAGTGGGGCGATGACCAAGAAAGGGCATTTAGCGAGCTAAAAAGCCTCCTGGCGTCCGACGCCATACTGACCCACTTCAACCCCAACCGCCCAGTAGTTCTGACCTGTGATGCATCTCCAGTGGGGGTGGGGGCGGTGCTGTGCCACGTGTTGGAAAACGGAAGGGAGGCCCCGATAGCATTTTACTCCAGGTCCCTGTCCCAAGCGGAGAGAAACTACGCACAGACAGACAGGGAGGCACTAGCAATAGTCGCGGGGACGAAAAAAATTCACGATTTTCTGTATGGCCGCCCCTTCACCATTGTGACGGACCACAAGCCCCTGCTAGGCATCTTTACCGCAGATAAGCCCACCCCACAGATCCTGTCCCCGAGGATGCTCAGGTGGGCCATTTTTCTCAACGCGTATCAGCACGCGTTGGTCTACCGGCCCGGGAAAGAGATCAGCCATGCGGACGCTCTATCAAGGTCTCCCCTCCCCCTAACGCCCAGCCAGGTCAGCAAGGGGGAGCGGGACCATCAGGTCCTCATGATAGAGGTGCTGGATTCGCCCCCCGTAATGCCCGCCAGCATTGCCAAAGCGACAGAGAAGGACAAGACGTTAGCGGCAGTAAGCTCCTGGGTGCAGAAAGGGTGGCCCGCATCCTCCCCAGCGGAGGAGTTCGCTCCATTTTTCAGAAAAAAGTTAGAACTGTCCCTAGAGAGGGGGTGCCTCTTGTGGGGGCAGCGGGTGGTGATTCCCACGTCCCTTCGGCCGCGGGTGCTCAAGCTGCTGCACGTCAGCCACCCCGGCATCGTGCGATCCAAGGCGCTGGCCCGGAGTTACTTCTGGTGGCCCCAGCTGGACGCCGACATTGAGCACATGGTCGGCACTTGTGAAAGTTGCCAATGCTCCAGACCAGAGAAGGCCCGCCTTCCCCACAGGGAATGGGACGCGGCTAAGGGGCCGTGGTCCCGGGTGCACGTTGATTTCGCGGGCCCGTTCAGAGGCACCCTGTTCCTTCTTGTAGTGGACGCCTTCTCCAAGTGGTTGGAGGTTATCCCAGTCACGAGCACCTCCTCGGCCCAGACCATTAGGCATTTGCGGAGGCTCTTTTCCACGTTCGGCATACCCGACACGTTAATTAGCGACAATGCTAGTTGTTTCACGTCCTCCGAGTTTAGGGCATTCATGGAGATCAACGCCGTTCGGCACATCACCTCCGCCCCTTTTTACCCGGCCACCAATGGCCAAGTAGAGCGCCTCGTCCGCACCACGAAGGACGCGTTGCGGCGCATGGGCCCAGGGGATCTGAACCTACAAGTGTGTCAGTTTCTGCTAGGGTACAGGGTCACCCCGTTGGCGTCAGGATACTCCCCTGCAGAGCTCTTAATGCGCAGGAAACTGACCACCATCCTTACTAGGCTAGACCCCACGAGGGTAGAGGACAAAGGAAGGAACATCGGGCTAGAGGCCACGAAGACTTTCAGTGTAGGCGCCCCCGTGCATTGCAGGAATTACGCCAGCACGGGCCCAGCCTGGGTACCGGGCGTAGTTGTGGAGCAAACCGGCCCCGTGTCGTACCGCGTGGAAACCAGCACAGGGCTCCTGTGGAGGCGGCACGCGGACCAGCTCCGACGCAGGGTCTCCGATGCGCAGGACGCAGACAAAGCAGAGAATAAGTCAGCGTTAGGGTTCTCCCCCACCCGCTCAGCCCAAGGGGGATGGAAGGGGGACCGTGGGCCCCCACCAAGGGGGGAGGAGGATATCCTTGTAGATACCCTGGGGGATCTTTCCGAGGAGGAGGAACCCGACCCCATACATATCTCGCGGAAGGTCCCCACAAATGCGGGTACCCCCACCAAGTTAGACTTTGATTTTCAGAACCGGGGGGGGTTTCGGAGTGGTCCCCCACCCGTCCAAGCGAGAAGAGGGGTTTTTCGTTAGCCCCGACGGCCCCCGGTCTGCCCACAATGGAGTTTTTCCCTTCCCCTAAGGCCGCCAGACAGCGGCAAACCACTAACGAGTCTCCCTCTCCCATTTCAGGACAAGGGCCCAGGGAACAACGAAGCAATAACGCCCCCGGGGGGGCAGCCCTCGTCACGGCCCAAACGCACATGCAACAAGCCATCTTGGCTGAGACTTTGTCTCATCCTAGGGGGGAGGGATGTTATGTTCTGTAAAGCTGTGCCTTTAACAATGTACCTTTGCCATGTGTTATCAATGTAACCTTTCTGTGTGCAACATTATAACCATCAGCTGTATCAATGTAAACCTAATAAGGGGACGCGAGCTAGTGACCACCAGAGGGCAGTAGCGAGCGTCCAGCTCTCATGGATCATATTCACCTGGTTCAGCAGCACGGGAAGATTCCCCGCCACCTCTTCACCTGGTCAAGAAGGGCGTGACCTCCTACGACGTCACACAGGCAGCAACCAATAGTCTGTCGACGAGCCACATTCAAATGTATAGCCAGCTGTATATATTGAGCCACTCATCCGCCATTACCACATGTTCCTCCGGATCATCATGCAATAAACCTGTGTTAAGCCAACCTTCCGGCTGTTTCATTGTCTTTGGTCCCTTACACTAAACTCTCCTAAACCAGCACCCTCCCAATGTGTTTCACTACGCTTCCCATCATCCCCAGCAGGCGGCATCGAGGTTTTCAATGCAGACAGAAGGTGCTGGTTTGGTTCAATTCGACCTTAGAGAAAAGGGGACTAAATAAACCACCCTGTTTCTCTCCCATCTCTATTGTCTCCTAGGGAATCACTGAGCTGGGCTGAATCCGACCGAGACGCTTTGGGAAGCACGCCAGTAGGGACACGTCCCTTGAGCTTTTGCTCTCGCTGACAGCTTGCCAGCTTTGCCTCCCCTGCGCTTTACAGGGAAAACAAACACACGGCTGTGGTTTCTCAGGCACGGAGGAGTCCTACACCTACACGCCCAGGGCAAAATATAAAAAAAAACACCCTGCTGTCGCCGGAGGTCAACATTTTGCACACCTGTTCTTTGCTTGCTGCTAGAGCCGGGTTTTTCAACCTGCGACCCATGGTGCCATTTCATGTGCCCCCCCCACCTCCGCCACACCTGGAAGTGCCATGTGGTGGAGGAAGGGCAAAATGGCCATATGTCCCCCTGAAGCTGTCAGAGGGAGTGTGACCTGGACCCTGTCTTAAAAAGGTTGAGAACTCCTGTGCTAGAGGATAGGGTTGCCAACTTCACCCACAAACGTGGCCCAGGAACCCTTAGTACAGTTGCCCGAATTTTCATCCTGGGCACAGATCTCCATGATGGAGACCCTTGATCTTTTCTGTTTCTCACAATAGGACGCTCTCTTTTAAGCACTACTGCCTGAATACCAAAGTTAAAGTTAGTACAAGGAACAATATCATCAAGAAACTCACAAACTATAAATAGGGAATTATAATAATAATTTTGTGTCAGAAATTGTTCTGGGTTAAATGGATCGTTGCAGAAGAAACTCCACTCAGGGAATGCCCAAATAAGACTCCTTTCATGTCCCCAAGAGCTGGGACAGAGGCGGGCGCTCCATCCATCATGCGGTACCCGGGTCTCAAACTACCAACTTGCCAGCCTTCCAGCTAACAAGGTGAGGTTCTTAACCACTGAGCCACCTCAGCCCCAATGGTGAACTCAAGGCATGGAATAGAAAAAAATATAGGGTTCTTCCCCAGCCTTTACATTACTACTATGAGGTCTTGGGTGACTAAAAGTCAATACTGGTGCTGTACTTGGAACTGCAGTGGCTCAAGTGGCTAAGATGCTGACTGGAAGGTGAAAGGTCAGCAGTTCGATACCCAAATACTGCAGGACGGAATGAGCTCCCGTCTCTGCCCCAGTTCCTGCCAACCTAGCAGTTCAAAAGCAAGAAATTGCAAGTAGATAAACAGGGGAGGTAAACAGCATCCCATGCGCTCTTCGGATATGAAAAAGAGATGAGCACTCAACCCTAGAGTCAGATATGACTGGCTTTCGAGCAAGGGTGACCTTTACCTTTACCTTATTCCCTCTCTTTGCAGAAAATCACAAGATGAGACTGAACCTTATCTCAACTGGCCCACCTGCACTGGAAACTGCCTGAATACCAAAGCCAAAGTTAGTACAAGGAACAACATCAACAAGAAATTCACAAACTATAAATGGGGAACTCAACCATCCATACTGCATACATCAATTTTGACCCTGAGCGTCTCCACAGCAGGGGATACTGCTCCTGTATGGGGTGCATCATCACACACAAAACAAGTTGCCATCACTGTTAATGAAACCAAGCATGGAGTGACAAGATGCCTCAAACCTACAAAAGTTGAGAAAATATATCCTCTTGTTGGTATTACTCTACCTAAGATAAGGAGAGAAGTAGCAGTGGACAGTGAGAGAACGAAGCAAGAGAACGACCCTTGACATCCTCTGAACAGAGATGAGCCTCAAGTCCAGGAAGAGCTTTATGGCAAGAACAAACATTCTTGAGGGTACGCAAGAGCAAAACCAAATTGGAAGATGAAGGAAGGAGCTCACTGGACAAGAAACAATATTAAAGGAGGATATAGCTAAGGAACTCAACCTCCCCAATGTCACTTGGAGGACTGAGGCTTGGAGTCCCCAAATGCAAGACCAACATGCTCAAATGGGGGCTGCTGGTGGACAATAACATGCTGTGTGAATGTGGAGAGATACAGAATCCGGCTCATTTACTGGTTTCCCGATTGCTGCCTGAAATATGCGCCAATGAGGACTTAGGTTTGGCCAACGACAAAGCCAAGAAAGTGGCTTCATTTTGGCAGTCCAGGGTTTGATCGGGACATGAAAGAAGAAGTTCCCCACAATCCCATCCATGCATCAATGACATTATGTCATATGCTGGGAGGAGGATTGCTTGGGTCTTGGAGGGCCCCTCCAACCCCTGTCTGGCCCAGCCAAATTCAAAGAAGGTTCTTCCAGGTTCTTGAGATGTTCTCTCCTAGGTCATCCCTGCTCGCTTGAATTGGTTTACTGATTAATCTCCTTAATGTTCATCTCATTACCTTTCCCAGACCCTTTTATTGGACTGCAACTCCCAGAATTGCCCTATCATGAATTCTGTGGAATCCCAGTTCCAAAAAAGGAACTGTCCAACAATCTCTGTGCATCATATTGTGTTCAATTTTTACAATAATTTCACCAAAATATGTTCTTCTCTGGTTCTAATCTGATATTCAACCTCGCCAGTTCTCTAGTGCTGTTGCAACAGCTGTACATGGGATTTTCCGCTTTTCAAGACTTTTTGTTGTTCAGTCGCATAGTTGAGACTGACCCTTTGTGACCCCATGGACCATCGCACGGCAGGCACCCCATACTCCACCACTGTCCTCAACCCACTCAGCTCTGCGCCCATTGCATCAACAATACCATCTAGCCATCTCATCCTCTGCCACCCCTTCTTCTTTTGCTCTCCATCTTTCCCAACATCAAGGCTTTCTCGAGTGAATCCTCTCTTCTCATTTGGTGTCCAAAGTACTTTAGCTTCATCTTCCATATTTGACCTTCCAAGGAGCAGTTAAGGTTGATTTCCTTCAGGACTGACTCCATATTCTGTGAGCTCCATGTGACAGGCACCTTAAAAGTCAAGGTCTCCCTTGCTTGAAAGCCAGGTGTATAGGGTGCCAAAGAGCCAGCGCTGTCTGAGTCTGCAGACATTTCCATGGTCATGACACAGGTATGACTAGATGCCGAAGCACACAGAACGCTGCTACCTTTTCCCAATGAAGCAGTACCTATTTGTCTATTTAAAATTTCTTGCTTTCAAACTGCTAGGTTGACACAAGCTGTGACAGACGGTGGACAATGTAGCGCTCAGGTCTTGGACTGCTGACCTGCCAACCATCCAGCTGTCAAGCTCAGCATCTTAACCACTAAGCCGATGCGGCCCTGACAGGCACATTGCCGACAGCTAAACATGGCTCAATGGAGGTTGAGCCAGGCCTAGTTCCACATTGCTTCCTGTCCAGAATGAAAGTTCCCAGCTAGCCCTGAAGTAGGAACCA
Organism: Bradypodion pumilum; assembly: GCA_035047305.1. Lineage (NCBI taxonomy): Eukaryota > Metazoa > Chordata > Lepidosauria > Squamata > Chamaeleonidae > Bradypodion > Bradypodion pumilum. The sequence continues at coordinate 6,935,044 of JAWDJD010000016.1, read as the reverse complement.
AAAGCTTGGGCAAAGCTAGGCCTAGCTCAGGTGTCAAAGTCTTCCAATTGAAATGTTTATCCAGTTGAGATCTTAGTTGAGTAATCCTGCAAGTAGAACTCCAAGAATGGAGAATTATGAGGGTTTTAGTCAGTGGTGAGGTCCAAAAAAAATTACTACCACACTATGGGCATTGTATGGTGGGCGTGACCAGGGGGGAAGCCCTGCGTTGCACCCAAATTAGGACTACTTTATTTCCAAACTTGGATGGCCAGAATTTCTGCTACCGTTTCTGGTGAACTGATGCAAACCTGCTGATGATATCTCTCTCTCTCTCTCTCTCTCTCTCTCTCTCTCCACAAATCCCATCCTTATGTGTTTCAAAAGTACATGGTATAGGACCATGACAGAGACCCTTGGCACTCCAGGTGTTCTTGGACTTCAACTCCCAGAAGCCCAAGTCTCTGAGAATCAACACGAATGGGTTTACTGCAAGCCCATTCGTGTTGATTCTCAGAGACTTGGGCTTCTGAGAATTGAAATCTAAGAACACCCAGAGTGCCAATGTTCGTCATCACTGGTAAGACCAATTGTTGTGTATTAAGGCATGTTTGCAAGTAGTACGGGCAGTGCCTTGCAAAGGGAAAATGGCGGTTTCCCACCATCCAAATTAGGAGCCTTAAGTGGCGCAAAAATCCCCTGTTCCATGGTGTGTTGATTATGCTAATCCAAGCCCTGTGATTGGTTACAGCTTTGGATCCTGTTTCCCATTGGTTAATTACATATGATTGGTTAGTTATGTTTGTCCGGCGGGTCGCTACTTTGTATCAAGGAGCCACCACCGGGGAGACACTATATAAGCCATAGCTGTCAAGTATCCCTTATTGGCCAGGAGAACCCCTTAGTTTACCCTCTTTCTCACCGTCATCCCTTATTAATTAGACTGCAATGCCCTATTGCCACCATTGGAGGGCAGCACAGGATAAGCATAGTTGTCAAGTATCCCTTATTGGCCAGGAAAACCCCTTATTTTACCCTCTTTCCCACCATCATCCCTTATTAATTAGACTGCAATGCCCTATTGCCGCCATTGGAGGGCAGCACAGGATAAGCATAGTTGTCAAGTATCCCTTATTGGCCAGGAAAACCCCTTATTTTACCCTCTTTCCCACCGTCATCCCTTATTAATTAGACTGCAATGCCCTATTGCCGCCATTGGAGGGCAGCACAGGATAAGCATAGTTGTCAAGTATCCCTTATTTGCCGGAAAATTTCCCTTATTTCCAAATCCAAAACTTGACAGGTATGATATAAGCCCCACGAGTAAACAAGGGCGGGGCCGGACTTCCCACTCTGTACAGGTAGCCAGCAATGCGCTAAGCCTGGGTCTCCTCCATTATGCTACGCTTATATGGTAGCTAGCTTTTGCCTCCTACACGGCAAGACTCCGGAGGGACTGATTCTGTTGGGATTGTATAGCCACCTTTGTGTCCGGAGCACCTTGCAAGCTCATCTCTAAAAGACTGTTGAATAAAGACTTGTTGCTGTTTTGTTCATCGTTGTCTGGACTGGTGCTTATAAGGGCTGGACATAACACCAATCCATGGACCTGATTTCATACATAATGGTGTTCGCTTTTGTACTTCAAAATCCACAGCGAGGGTCCCCAAGGGAAAGGTTGACGGGGAGAAAACTTTCTCAAAATACTGCACAAACCAGCGTTAGTCTTAAGAAACCGACACGCTTGGGTTGTTCATTAGGAGGCGGATACAACACCAAGCCTCTTTGTCCAGAGATGCAAAACTGTCAACAGCTCAAGCAGAAATCCACAGTAGCATACAGGGTATAGTTGAACATAGATGTCTCCAGGTAACCATTAAATCTCTCCCTCCCTCTCTCCCTCTCACACACACACGCACGCACACACACACACACACACACACACACACACACACTTGTATATGTATTCTGGAAACATTCTTTCAGGCATTTCTTTTAAGAGAAGAGTAAATAACCCAAGTCACTTCCTCAATAAGATGAATGAATGCAAAATGTTTATCAACTATTATTGCATACAGGGTATAGTTGAACATAGATGTCTCCAGGTAACCATTAAATCTCTCCCTCCCTCTCTCCCTCTCACACACACACGCACGCACACACACACACACACACACACACACACACACACACACACACACACACACACACTTGTATATGTATTCTGGAAACATTCTTTCAGGCATTTCTTTTAAGAGAAGAGTAAATAACCCAAGTCACTTCCTCAATAAGATGAATGAATGCAAAATGTTTATCAACTATTATTGCAATGTTTATTATCACAATTACACTGCACAGCAACGATTTTGCTACTGGGAATAACACATGTTAGCGAGTGCGCTGATTCCAAATCTGAACTCAGAATTTGCCTACCACGTACAGAATTGTAAGTTATAGGCATGCTACAGCTGTTCAGATTGTATTGGATAATGTATTTTTACATGGGAACATGATAACAGTTGCAGCTACCACCACGCCTGCTGCTGTCTCAGCCGAATCACGTCCCCTGGTGGCATGCATGTTCCAGCAGCGGCCGGGCAAGTTAGTGAACTGATGTCAGAAATAGGTATATAAGGTGAGATGGAGCAAGGGCTTGTCTCTAGTGCAAAACCATCTCATTGAATAATACAGCTAGGCTGAGTCTGTTTTGAGCTAAAGTTGAGTAGGCACAGCTGTGTTAATAAACCAGACAATTTTTGCTACATTAGTGGCAAATATACCACCACGTGATCAGCAGACGAATCTCACCATGTGGGTGAGTTTTGCTGATGTCCTAGGCAGAATTTGACTTCAGATTTGGATTCAGCGCACTTGATTTAGTGCAGGACACATGGATTAGACCAAGTAGCAGACAATATTTTTGTGTCTGTGATGCAGTGTTACTATTATTAGATGTAGCATCAATGCATTTCTGAAGCAGAGTTCAATTCCATGGGGCTACCGTCAAATTTTCTCCCAGCCAGAGGAGACGTGTTTGGGACTTAACTGGCCTTCCCAACCAAAATAGTGGACAGAGTTTTAGATTTAGACTCAAGAGATTGGGGTTCAAATCCACTGTTTGTCTGGCAATTGGCAAACCTTCCTTGAATTTAATATCAAGACTCCATTAGGGTCAAGCATGTCAAATGCAGGACTGCAGTGGCTCAAGTAGCTAAGACACTGACTGGGAAGCGGAAGGTCAGCAGTTCAATTCCCGAGTACTGCAAGACGGAAATGAGCTCCCATCTTCGTCCCAGCTCCTGCCAACCTAGCAGTTCGAAAGCAAGACATTGCAAGTAGATAAATAGGGACCACTTTGGTGGGAAGGTAAACAGCGTTCCGTGCACTCCGGTGTCTAGTCATGCCTGCCACATGACCACGGAAACATCTGCAGAAGCAGACAGCGCTGGCTCTTCGGCTTAGAAACAGAGATGAGCACTGCACCCTAGAGTCGGATACGACTGGCTTTCGAGCAAGGGAAACCTAAACCTTTACCTTAACCTTAAGTCAAATGCACCATTGAGGGCACACGGGAACAGTGGAGAAATGAATGAACCTTATTCCTTGCAAAAGGTAACCTACATTTTCTAAGTAAATCCCGATATTCTGGCATCTGTTGTATAAAATACCCTTCCTTCTGAAATTTACATGCCCCCCCCCACAAATTTCAGTTTCATATTCTGATTCGAAAGATTTTTTTCCCACAAACCCCCTCCCTCTAAAGTCTAGCCAACCACCTGTTTGATAGATAGATAGATAGATAGATAGATAGATAGATAGATAGATAGATAGATAGATAGATAGATAGATAGATAGATAGATAGATAGATAGATAGATAGATAGATAGATAGATAGATAGATAGATAACCCTGTTACACTATTGCTACCAGTGGAGGTCGAAAACTCGGCTTGATCTGGCCAACCATCTAATCTGGTGGAGAAAATCCCACACAAACTGCAGTTGCAAAGCACTGCGAAATTTGCATGACAGCAGAAGCAGCTCTACGGGTGAAGTTGGGCAATGAGTTATTGGGTTAACCCATGCTTATTGTTGTACAACTGGTTGCATGAGTGGACATGAAGACGACCTGGGAGAGTATAGATAAAATGTTAACAACACGATCGAATATATTGTGGTGGGATTGTAAAGCAGATTGTAGAATGCTCTAGCACAGTGATTTCCAACGTGGGGCCCAGGCCCCATGGGGGACTTTAATTCCCAGAAGCGTAAGTCAGCTCATTGTCTGAGGAATTGTTTTGGGGAATAGACCTAGGCATCTGGGAATCGAAGTCCAAAAACCAAAGGTTGGGAAACACTGCAAACTTCAGTTAAATAAGATCTAGCATATATCATGTAAAAACCATAATATTTGCATAATATAATAAAAGGTATGATATAAAATACCCATTGCACTCCTTGTGAGTTTAGGCTGCCCTTGCTTGAAAGCCAGTCGTATTTGACTCTAGGGTCCAGTGCTCATCTCTGTTTATAGCCGAAGAGCCAGCGCTGTCTGTATCTGCAGACGTTTCCGTAGACATATGGCAGGCGTGAACGGAATGCTGTTTACCTTCCCACCAAAGTAGTCCCTATTTATCTATTTGCAATTTCTTGCTTTCGAACGGCTAGTTTGGCAGGTGCTGGACAGAGACGGGAGCAGTACTCAGGTCTCTAACTGCTGACCTCAAGTTCAACGTGAGCCGCCGCAGTCCCGCCTGGTGAGTTGACGCAGGCATAGTTTTAGGCCATGCCAAGCCCAAGAGAGCTTCAGCCACCAGCAAGCCGCCTTCAAGTATCCTTCGGTTATCATGTCATTTCCAGTTTTTTGGGAGGGCAGGGGTTAAACCAACAGGTTATGCCATGTCAACAAATCAAAACAAAATCCATTTTATTTACCCTGCGATGCAGCTGAACTAAGAACACATGGCCTTAACTTACTGCCTGAGCATGCCCTCCTACAAGAATCCAGCCTTGAACAAACTTTTTACCCTTCCAATGCAGACACTTCCCCCGAGGCCTCGGGAAGGAGAAAAGGCAACATTGACATAAAACACATCCCATCCACTTAGCAAACCAGAACTGCCTGCTTCTTTCAATAGGCAGGGCTCCCCCCCCCCATGGCTGAATCGAGACACAGGCTCCCCATCTTATCAACATGAGGGGGAGCATCGGTTAGCATTGCCCCTCCACCCCGATCCTGATCCGACGTGTTGTGAACCTTGCCTGGAACACATCGCCCTTTAAGTGGGGAAAACACCGAAGCAGAAAAGATGGGCAAGTGGGTTGACCATTGGGAGTCAGTTCGGAAGCAAGAAATTGCAAGGAGACAAATAGGTACCACTTCGGCAGGATAGGTAACAGTGTTCCGTGCACTCCAGTGTCTAGTCATGCCTGCCTCGTGATGACAGAAACGTCTGCAGACTCAGACACTGGGTGTAAACAGAGAATATCACCAGCCCCTAGAGTCGGATATAAGCATGGGAGACACTGACTTTACCTTTAGTTAGGTAAAGGTAAAAGTCGGCCTTGCTCGAAAGTCAGTTGTATTTGACTCCAGGGTTCAGTGCTCACCTCTGTTAAAGAGCCAGCACTGTTTGTAACTGCAGACATTTCCGTGGACATGTGGCAGGCATGACTAAACACCGTACTGCACGGAACGCTGTTTACCTTTCCCACTAAAGTGCATAACATGGAGGTGATTATTTTAATAATAATATAAGCGAAAGTGATAGATATCGGGTTATAAAAATGAGATTATTATAAAAATGGAGAATTGAAATTTATGGTTACAGAATACGAATAAGGATATGGGGAATTGAATTTTATTGCAACAGTAAATGGATAAGAATATGTAAGAGATGCCTGATGGAAATTGAACGTGTCGATTTTTTTTCATGTTTTTCTCTTTTTTTGGTCTTGCTTTTCTTTTTTGCGTATGTTATGTTTAAAAGTCAATAAAAATTATTTTTTTTAAAAAAAAACCAAATTCATCACTCTCCATCAGGGAAAACTGGACAGATGCTCTGTGGTTTAGCTTTGTCCTACCCAAGACTAGATGATGTATCATCTCTAGTAAACGTAAATATCTTTCCTTTCTCAAAAGCCAGTTATATCCAACTCTACAGAACTGTCAAAAGAACTGGTGCTGTCTGCATTTGCAGACATTTCCGTGGCTATGTGTCAGGCATGACTAGATGCCGGAGGACCATACCTGTCAAGCGCAGCTCCGGAGATTACGGGACCTGCGCAGAACGTTTCTTGACAGGTCCGTTCTACGCATGTGTAGAAGGGTATTACACATGCGTAGAACGGACCTGCATAGAACCGTTCTGCGCAGCTCACTTCTACACATGCGTAGAAGGCTTCTACGCATCCCCTTCTGCACAGAAGCCTTCTACGCATGTGTAGAAGGGTTCTATGCATGCGTAGAAAGGACCTGCGCAGAAGGGATGCACAGTAACTCCTTTTCCCCAGCTGCCAAATTATGGGGTAGCGGCAGTTCTGGGTGGGAAATGGAGACAATCGGCGTGGAAATTCAGGAAATCCCGGCCAATCCGGGATACTTGACAGGTATGTGGAGGACATGGAACACTGTTACCTTTCCCAACGAAGTGGTATCTATTTCTTGACTTGCAATTTCTTGCTTTTGAACTGCGAGGTTGGCAGGCACCTGGACAGACGATGGGATCTCTCACTCCATCATGCATCAAGCTCAGCTTCTTTAGCACTAAGCCACTACGGTGCAGCCTTAAAAGAATTTAATATAACTTGTTGAAAGAAGCATAGTTGCCGGTAGCTAACAACCTCTGGAATAGCAAGCAATGCAGCTTTTTAAAGTGTCACGAGTAACACCTAAGTGCTTCTTGTTAGTTTCAAAAGTTGCTTCTAAGATTACAGGAAAAAAATTCACAGCAATTTTAGGCCATTCTCTCCTGCCAACATAGCAGTTTGAAAGCCAGAAATTGCAAGTAGATAAATAGGGTCCACTTCAGTGGAAAGGTAATCAGCGTTCTGTGCACTCTGGTGTCTAGTCATGACTGCCACATGGCCATGGAAATGTCTGCACAAGCAGACAGCGCTGGCTCTTTGGTTATGAAACAGAGATCAATAAAAAAATCATATTTTGGGTAATTTTTGATATGTTTGGTTTTAGTTATGTAGTTTAAAGTGAAGAATTTGACAAGGGTTAGAGATATTGAATAAAGTATTTACAATTACAGCTTATTAACATGTTTGAAAAAGGGAAGGTTAAGATATAATGAAGATCGTTAAAAATAATGCAGAAATATATATAAAAGTGTATTTAAAGAGTTAAGATGGAAAAGAGGAACGGAATATTAAGTTTTGATTTAATATGAGTTTTTTTCTTTTGATTTTGTGTTATGGTAAATGTAATGTCTTTTTTTCTTGGAGTATTATCTTTTTCTTTGTTCTGTCTGTATTGTGGTTTTCTTTCTTTTTATGTTATTGTTATTTTTTTGAAAACAACAAAAATCATTTTAAAAAAAGAAACAGAGATGAGCACTGAATCCTAGAGTCGGATATGACTGGCTTTCAAGCAAGGGTGACCTTTACCTTTATCTCATTGTACTGATTGTGTCTTCTCTACTTTTAAAAACATTTGTAAAGCGCAGTATCAAAAGTAGCCACTAGAGGGAGGCATCGAACATTTGCCTGGAGTTTTGGTCAGATTGTTACAGAGAACACAGTACACAGAAAGGGGGCCGCAGTGGTTAAGAAGCTCACCTTGTTAGCTGGAAGGCCAGCAAGTTGAGACCCGGGTACTGCACACATTTAATTCTGACCATTCACAACTCCATGGACCACTGCACGCCAGGCACCCTTTATATCTTTAAAAATATAAAGATATAATTGTATCTTTAAAAATATTATTATATCTTTAAAATATAAATATAATTTTATATTTTATAAAAATATAATTATACTGTATTTTTAAAAATATAATGTAATAAACTTAAGCTTTATCTAACGGGGTATACCAAATGAACAGTGTATTTGACCTTAACACTTTCAATTGCGGGCTTCTAAGTTTTAGAACATGAAGACTATAGCACTAAGCCATCACAGTGTCAGATGATACCTGAGTAATGCACGACAGAGTGAACTCCCGTCTCTGTCACAGCTCCTGCCAACCTAGCAGTTCGGAAGCAAGAAATTGTAAGTAGATAAATAGGAACCACTTCGGTGGGAAGGTAATAGCGTTTTGTGTGCTCCGGTGTCTAGTCATGCCTGCCATATAGCAATGGAAACATCTGCAGACGCAGACAGCACTGGCTCTTTGGCTGTAAACAGAGATGAGCACTGAAGCCTAGAGCTGGATACGGCTGGCTTTCGAGCAAGTTTTAGAAGATATTTTACAAGGTTTTAGAAAGGCGGAAAAGTGACACACAAAAGTTTGAAAGCTACCCTCTGACATTGTAATGGAAAAGGGGGAGTTGGTGCACAAGGATTTGCCAAAGGCCACACAGAACCCCCAAGAGGGCCGGATCTAGCCCAGGAACCGTAGTTCCTGACCCCCCACATCAGGGGGAAAAACGCTTTCTTGCTTCTGATTTGCGATGTAGAGATAAGAAAAGTGGCTTTGATTTTGTGTTGTAAAAATTGCAACAAGACGAAGCATTGTGACCATTCCATAAATGCTCAGAGTATCAAGAAGAATTAGCATTGAGCTATGAGTTGGGAAAGTAAATATTTAAAGAAAATTCCCCAGTTACCAATTAATAAACGCATGGATGGAGCAAAGAAATACTGGTTTTTAATTATGTTTGACCTCTTCCAATTGCCCGCCACTATTCTTAATCTATCTTCATCTGGGTTTCTCTTTAACTTCTGTTGGCTCCATCATCTTTTTAACATTTTCTGGTGATTTTATCTGCCTCATTTCTATTTATTTGCATTCCACATGGGTTTGTTGTGTTGGTTTTTTTAAATTGCATTTTACAGTCTGCTCTGGCCCACCTTAAAGTGTGCCCCTCCCTGAAAGGAATATATGAATATTTGAACTAATGATATAAAATGGACAGATTTGGGCAGAGTTACTGACTATTGTAACCGCAATCCATTGTTTTTTAATGCTGAGTCTTTTCTTCCCACATATCTAAGGTGTCTTTGGAAATAAAGAGAGTAATTTGTCTCTCTTTGTCACCTCCTTAAAACACTTCACACATCTGATGTCCATGGTTGTAGTGCTTATGTCCGAAGACCATACCTGTCAACCATGGCTCCGGACAATCCGTGACCTGCGCAGAACAGTTCTGTGCAAGTAGCCTTCTATGCATGCGTAGGCTTTAACGCTTGCGTAGAACCCTTTTACGCTTGCATAGAACCCTTCTACGCATGCGTAGCCTTCTACGCATGCGTAGAAGGGTTCTACGCAAGCGTAAAAGCCTCCTACGCATGCATAGAAGGCGACTTGCGCAGAAGGGATGTGCAGTACCTCTTCCCCCACGCTGCCAAATTCCAGGGTTTTGGCAGCTCCGGGTGGGAAATGGCGCAAATTGGTGCTGAAAAACGGGAAATCCCGGCCAATCCGGGAAGGTTGACAGGTATGCCGAAGACCACCTATTTTATAACTACAGTGGAATCTTGTATAACACAAATAATTCGTTCTATGGGGCTGTTTGCTATGCAAATTTTTTCATTGTATGATTTCCTCCCCCAATACGATACTAATGAAAATTCCTATGGGGGAAATCGTACAATGAAAATCTCTATGGGAAAAAATCGTACAATGAAAATCTCTATGGGAAAAATCGTACAATGAAATTTTTTTCATCGTATGATTTTTTCCCCCATACAGACTTTCATTGTACGCTTTTCCCCATAGGAACACTGCATCACATAGTGAAATTTATACGAGGCCCCATGGTTTTTCAATTCCTTTTTGTTATGCGATTTTTTCGCTATAAGGGACATTCGTTATACAGTATGAGGTTCCACTGTATTTCCAAAGTGCAACATCAAAATTGGTCACTAGAGAGACCCAAAGAGCATTAAGTCATTGGTATGATAATAATAATTTCACATCGGAAATTATTCTGGGATGAAAAGGATTTTGCTGGAGGAAATCCGCTCAGGGGAATGCCTGAATGACACTCATTTCATGTCCCCAAAATCTTTCCCCACTGAAATGGTCCCAATTTCTCTACTTGTAATTTCTTGCTTTAGAACTGCTGTGATTGACAGCTATCAACAGCCTTGTGCTATGCTTTTTTACTTAAAAGAAATCCATGCTGTGGTCCTTAGGACTTATCCCCCAGGAGGAGTACATCAATTTGTGTTTTTAGATTACAACTCTGTCTCCAGGTATACAACCCTAAACTGTTGGTCTTCCTTTATCTTCTCTGATCTTGGAAGGTAAGTGGGGATCTAATGTGCAGAATTGGACACAGTACTCTAGCAGTGTTCTAACTAGGGCTGAATCGGTAAAGGCAAAGGTTGCTCTTACTCGAAAGCCAGTCATATCTGACTCTAGGGTTCAGTGCTCAGTGCCGAAGAGCCAGCACTGTCTGCTTCTGCAGACATTTCCATGGTCATGTGGCAGGCATGACTAGACACAGGGAGACTAATAGTGCCTCATGAGTTTTGGAGACTATGCTTCTGTTAATGCAACCTAAAACAGCGCTGGCTAGAAGTGGAGACAGAGAACACAACTGGTGGCTTCCCTGAGCATGTAGTTGAGCTGGAGTGACATCAATGCTCTCTTCCATGTTTGAGTTCGCCAAAGAAATGCACGTTCTGACAGGCTGAGAAAATATTTTTGAAAAGAGGAGGGGAGAGAAAGACAGTACGAAAGAAAGACAGACAGACAAAATGCTGCCTCAGCTTAAACCACTAATCCGCCCAGTTAGTAAAACTCCACCTAGCTCTTTGCTAGGACAATGACAATAAAGATCTATCTATCTATCTATCTATCTATCTATCTATCTATCTATCTATCTATCTATCTATCTATCTATCTATCTATCTATCTATCTATCTATCTATCTATCTATCTATCTATCTATGCTTGCCTACCCGCTTTGAGCCACCGGTGAATGCAACCGACACCTGGGCTCACAGCACCTGTGCATGGCCATGGACCTCCCATGTGATGCGTGTGCCGGGCTATGGTGGGGCGGGGTGGAGTGGGTGAAAAATGCCACGGGGCAAAGACGCATTCCATCACGGAAGCTCCTGAAGGATTTCATACCTCTTGAGAAGTCCTCTAACTCACCCCCACTGCCCTCTGGCAGTCTCTTCTTCTCAAGACATTGTGCAGGGAGGCAGGGAAACACTCTCCATCCTGTGAACACTGGTGTCTTTCGACCTCTTGAACTCTGTAGCATGGGAGACTCCAACTTGCTTGGAAGGGGTTGAAATTTCAGCTCATGGATTGGAAGGGTGTGGCGCATCACGGGTACAAGGGAGGAACTGTCGAAAACAATGAGGTACTAGGTAAAGGTAAAGGTTTCCCTTGCTCGAAAGCCAGTCGTATCTGACTCTAGGGTGCAGTGCTCATCTCTGTTTCTAAGCCGAAGAGCCAGCGCTGTCTGCTTCTGCAGACGTTTCCATGGTCATGTGGCAGGCATGACTAGACACCAGAGCGCACGGAACGCTACTCGTGCATTTTTTCCCTGAAGCAGGAAAAATGCCATCAGTGTGAATTTGTTTAAGGTGGATCACAACTTGCCATGAAATGACCCATACACTGTGATCATGGAGCCATCTCCTGTGGCACATATGAAATGAGACATGCAGGATATGACACTGGGACTGCAATGGACTGCCGCAGCCTTGAGAATATGGACAAGGTGCATCGTCACAGCCAGTCCATCTGGCATGGCCTCTTCCACCTCCATGACCGTTGGGAATCAGTTCCTCCTCTGCTCATTTTGCCATTGGGCCCAATAGGATGGTTTCTGGTGGTATTTCCTCCACTGAGGGGGACCACCACCCCGCCTAAAGGGGCTCCTCCACCCGCAGCTGTTGGCCCCTTCAGGGAGTCAGGTTGTTTACTGCCTCCCAACACTCGGCATTGAGTTGCTGGCTGTATGGTTTACTCCATTACTGTAGTGGGATGTCCGGCCAAACAGAAGGTAGGAACATAACATAAGAACATAAGAACTGCCTTGCTGGAACAGGCCAGAGCCCATCCAGTCCAGCATTGTCTCACACAGTGGCTCATTATTTGCTTCACATATTTCCAAGCAGATGCCTTCACCTGCTTAGGATTCCCTGGAAATGGCATTGAGATATATCCTCCTGCCTATCTCTCCAACCCGGAGGTTGTCCTTAGGTATCCATAATTATAGCCATTGATACCCTTGTCCTCCATGAACTTGTCTAATCCTTTCTTGAAGCTGTCGAGACTGACAGCTGTCGCCACTTCTTCTGGCAGGGAGTTCCATAGACCAGTAATCCTCTGGGTGAAAAAGTACTTTCTCTTATTTGTTTGAGAAGTCCCCTTCTATTCAGCACTAGCTAGACCACATCTAGACTCCTGTGTCCAATTCTGGGCACCCCACTTTAAGAAAGATGCAAATAAATTAGAGCAGGTACAGAGAAGATCGACAAGGATGATCAGAGGACTAGAAACCAAGCCCTATGGAGGAAAGAATGAAGGAACTGAATACCGAGAGGGGCTAGGATGATGATAGCACTCTTCAAATACTGTACCTGATAAATAATCATAAAGATGAAGGGAAGCATTCCGTGCTCTCTGGTGTCTAGGCATGCTTGCCACATGACCACGGAAACGTCTGCAAAAGGAGACATGCTAGCTCTTCAGCTATGAAACATTGCTGAGCACTAAACCCTAGAGTCAGATATGACTGGCTTTCGAGCAGGGGTGGCCTTTACCTTTACTTTCGTTCTAGACCGCACAACACAGGCTCTTTGGCTGTAAACGAAGATGAGCACCAAACCGTAGACTCGAATACAACTGGCTGTTGAACAATGGCCACCTAGCCATAAGATAAGATGGTTTTCAATTAGGCCTACGAGCTTCAGACACAAACTGAGAAAGCTCCTTTTTTGGGGTGCCGGAGGTATGGCCCAAGTGAATTGGCGGCAGCGAACTTCGCCTGAACGCGGTTCTGCTTGGAAGCGCTCGACGACGTCAGTCTACTTCACCAACGAAACGCCATTCAGCAAAAAAAAGCATTGCAAAGTGTTTCCTCAAGCTTCCCAAACTAGTTCAAGAGACATAGATTTCTCAATGAGAAGAGGGTGGGGATGTTTTGGGGGAAGAGGTCGGTGGAAACAGAAGGCAAGATCTGCACTCATCCTGCACCGAACAACACAAAGGAGAGTGGGAAGAAATACTCCACTTGAATGACTCTAGATCAGGAGTTCTCAACCTTTTAAAGCTGGGGGCCTCAGACAGCTTCAGGAGCCGGATGGCCATTTTGCCCTTCCTCCACCACCATGGCACTTCCTGGTGTGGTGGAGGCGGTGTGGTGCACATGAAATGGTGCCATGGGCCACATCCGGCCATGGGCTGCAGGTTGAGAATCCCTGCTATAGATGAGTCATTCAAATTCGGTGTTTCTCAATCTTTGGGTTTTGGACTCCAATTCCCAGAAGCCTAAGTCAATTCCTTAAAGCACTGATCAGCCAATGTACTGACTTAGGCTTCGGGGAATTGAAGTCCCCCAGTGGGGCTTGGGTCCCACGTTGGAAACACTGCATTAATCGATGAACTGATTGGCTCCTGCCAGTCTAGCAGTTCGATAGCAAGAAATTGCAAGTAGATAAATAGGGACCACTTCGGTGGGAAGGTAAACACTGTTCCATGCGCTCCGGTGTCTAGTCATGCCTGCCACATGACCACAGAAACGTCTGCAGAAGACAGCACTGGCTCTTCAACTTTGAAACAGAGATGAGTACTGAAACCTAGAGTTGGATACGACTGGCTTTTGAGCATGGGAAACCTTACCAACTTCATTTCCAGAGTTCTCAGTCTCCTAGTGGGCTTCAGATGCCCAATTTACAAAAATCTTTGCCTTTTTGACCTCTTTGCAGTCCTGCAATCAAAAGGTTGTGGGTTTGATCCTGACCAGGACTCAAGGTGAACTCAAGTCTTCCATCCTTCTGAAATTGGTAAAATGAGGACTCGGAATGCTGGGGGCAAAATGCAAATTAACTTGTGAACACACACACACACACACCCCAGAGAGTGCACTAAGATCAATGGCGTGATGGCGAACCTTGACATGCCAGGTGTTCTGGGACTTCAATTCCCAGTATTGGGAATTGAAGTCCAAGAACACCTGGAGTGCCAAGGTTCACCATCACTTCTCAATGGGGCCATATATAAGTGTAATTGCTTTGTTTTTTGCTATACCCAAACACATGGGAATGGTGCATTAAAGGTAAAAGCCACGCTTGCTCGAAAGCCAGTCGTATCCGACTCTAGGGTTCAGTGCTCATCTCTGTTTCATAGCCAAAGAGCCAGCGCTGTCTGCTTTTGCAGACTTTTCCATAGTCATGTGTCTGGCATAACTAGACACCAGAGAGCACGGAACTCTGTTTACCTTCCAACCAAAGTGCTCCCTATTTATCTATTTGCAATTTCTTGCTTTGGAACTGCGAGGTTAGCAGGAGCTGGGACAGAGATGGGGGCTTACTCAGTATGCAGTATTCGGGTATCGAACTGCTGACCTGCCGCCTTCCAGTCAGTATCTTAGCCACTTGAGCCACTACAGTTCCTGCATTGGTGCATTGCAATGGTGCATTGCAACAGCGCAACAGCAATGTATGTCTAGTAATTGGTAGCGAGAGCGAATGCTTAAATAGAATGCTGGATCCAGGCCAGAGCTTGGGAAAATGACAATTTTGGACACAACAGCCTCCGGAAACCGCTTCCTCACCCACCTGCTGTAAACTTAATTGAACAGTTTAATGATTTTAATGGTCCTCATGGGAGAATTGGGATTATTTGCCTTTATGGATTTTTTAATGGTCAAATTAGTTTACTCATTCTTATTGTTTTATGAGGACCAGGGAGAGGTACTTTGCAATAGAATGGTGGTGAAAAACTAGAATAATAAATCTGAATAATAAATCGGTCCAAGACCAGCATAGAACAGCAAAGGGAACATAAGTTAAAATGGAGGTACTGTATTAAAATATATCAAGAGACAAGAGTTAAAATGAGGGTGCTTTAAAAGGAGCATTTCTGCACAGTGTTAAGGAGGAGTAAAATTAGTAAATAAAGATTTGATTTGAATTAGGCAAATGGAAGACCACTACATTATATTACTGTATATACTCGAGTATAAGCTGATCTGAATATAATTTTGACCTGAAAACCAAGTAAAATAGATTGACCCTAGTATAAGCCGAGAGTGGGAAATGCAGCAGCTCCTAGTAAAGGTCTCCCTTACTCGAAAGCCAGTCGTATCCAACTCTAGGGTTCAGTGCTCATCTCTGTTTCAAAGCTGAAGAGCCAGCGCTGTCTGCTTCTGCAGATGTTTCCGTGGTCATGTGGCAGGCATGACTAGACACCGGAGTGCACGGAACACTGTTACCTTCCCACCAAAGTGGTCCCTATTTATCTACTTGCAATTTCTTGCTTTCGAACTGCTAGGATGGCAGGAGCTGGGACAAAGACGGGAGCTCATTCCATCCTGCAGTACTCGGGAATCGAACTGCTGACCTTCCGCCTCCCATTCAGCGTCTTAGCCACTTGAACCACTGCAGCCACGCAGCAGCGCCTAGTGAGTTTCAATAATCAAAATACGTGAAATAAGTTAAAATTAATTAAATTGTTGGTGCATCTCAATTCGGCATGGTCTTGGAACCCTCGTGGTCCCCTTTTGGGGGCTCATTTTTGGGGCTAAAAAACCTCGGCTTATACTCAAGTGTATACAGCACTTGTCTGGCTAGACATCCTGCTATGATAATGGAGTAGACCATACAGCCAGAGACTCAACGCCTAGTGTTGGGCAGAGGTAAATAACCTGACTCCCCAAAGGGGTCAACAGCTACAGGTGAATGAGCCCCTTTAGGAGTGGTGAAGCCCCTGGAATCCATCAGATTGGGCCCAGTGGCAAAATGAGCAGAGGAGGAACCACTTCACTATTCTGATTCCCAACAGTCATGGCATCAGAAGAGGCCATGCCAGATGGACTGGCTGTGAAGGTGCACCTTGATAATCTCCTCAAGGCTGTGGCGGTCCATTGCAGTCCCGGTGTCAAATCCTGCATGTCTCATTTCATATGTTGGGAAAGACAACTCCCTGCTTGGAACGTATAGAAGGAAAAGTAGTTGTGGAGAGGAGAAACATATGACAGAAGGAATAAGAACATATAGCCAAGGCTGCTGCTTATGCATTCTAGATTTCCTCCTTTAAAAACCCCTTTTTCCAGGAGGATTTTTTAAAAAAGGATGTTGGTACCCCAACCTCATCCTCACCCCATGACTGGAACAAGCTATGCATAATTACCGACTACACTGCACACAACGATTTTGCTACTGGAAATGACACGTGTGATTTACATGATATCAAATGTGCCGATTCCAAATCTGAACTCAGAATTTGCCTATCACATACAGATTTTATGGTGTGCTATGCCTGTTCAAATGGTCGGTAATTGGGTAATGTATTTCTACATGGGAACATTTTAACAGTTGCAACTACCACTATGTCTGCTGCCGCCTCAGCTGAAACATGTCCCCTGGTGGCATGCATGTTCCAGCATGTCTGGGCAAGGCAGTGAAGTGATGTCAGAAATAGGTCTATAAGGCGAGATGGACCAAGGGCTTGTCTCTAGTGCGAAACCATCTTATTGGATAGTACAGCTAGGCCATAGGGCATCTGTTTTGAGTAGGCGCAGCTGTGTTAATAAACCATATATTATTTTGCCACATTCGTAGCAAATATACCCTGCATGATCAACCCAAGAACCTAATCAAGAGGGTGATATTTGCCAACTTAAGATTCTGACGTTTTAGGCAGAATCAGACTTCAGATTTGGATTCAGCACACATGATTTAGTATAGGACACATGGATTAGACCAAGTAGCATTTCTAGAATTCTGTTTTAGTTGAATCTTAAGCACGAACAGGTCTAGCTTTACTATGGATGAGCATCAATCTTCATATTAGGCCTTTCTAAGCCTGATCAAGGTGATCAAAATGAGTGGAAGTTACTCAGAGTCACTTCTGACCTACAGCAGCATAACAGGTATCTTTGACATAAGACATTCACGGAAATGTTGATCCCAGTCATCCTCCTGCAATGAATTGCTGGGGCTGAGCGAAGATTTGAACCCAGTGCCCCTGAGTCCCTGCCTGTCAAGTCTCTCCACTAGTCTACACTGGGTCTCAACTTACACACATAAATAGGCAGATCCATCAACAAGCACATTTGTGGCTCTGATCATGTATCTTTTTGGATAGATACACATCTCATGTCAACGATAAGCAAAGCAAAATATATAGAAAGAGCAACCAAAATAGCAACATTGAATAAACATAACACAGTAGAGTCAAACTAAGAAGAAAACGTATCAGCACAAATAGAAGGTAAAAGTAAAGGTAAAGGCTGTCCTTGTTTGAAAGCCAGTCGTATCTGACTGTACGGTTTGGTGCTCACCCCTATTTATAGTAAAAATGCCAGCACTGTCTACATTTGCAGACATTTTCGTGGACATGTGGCAAGCATGAGTAGACACCAGCGTGCACACAATGCTGTTTACCTCCTATAACAAGATCACTCTCTGTCCCTTTTAACTGATGGGGTGGGGTGGGTAATCTTCGTGGGTATTTTTATGGGTTTTTAAAGAGTTTTAGTTACAATGGTAATGTTGTTTTTATGCTGTTAGCTGCCCAGAGTCGGTATCGATTTGGGCGGTTTGGTGTCTTGCACGGAAGACAAAGAAGGAGCTGCAGTGGGGGCTAAAACGCAGGTTTATTTCATGATGGTCAGGATGAACATGTGGTAATGGCGGAGGTACAGCTCATTTTATACTGCAGTAATACATTTGAATATTGTTGCACGGTAGCTCATTGGCTGCTACCGGCGTGACGTCATTCTGAGTCACGCCCATCTTCTCCAGGTGATCCTAGCTCGGGAAAAGTTCCCGCGGCTGCCGGTGATTGGGGCATGTGAACCATGTGAGCTGAACGCTCGCAGCTGCCCTCTATGGGCAGCTTACTCGCGTTCCTTAAACAGCTGGGTTGCATTGTAATCATTGTCAGGTTACATTCATACATTCTTAAAGTAATACTGTTACATACACAACACTCCTCCCCCCTAGGATGGGACGAAGTCCCTCAACCATTGTGGCTTCCCGCTCGTGCGCTTGGGGCGTGCGGCTGCTTGGTTTAGCTCAGGGGAACTAGGGGCTCCGAATTCCGCAGAGTCTCGTCCTGCAATGGAAAGGGGGGACTCATTAGTCGTTTGGCGGGGACTCTGCGACAACCTTGTATTGGGAGAAGGGAACGGAACATACAGCTGAGATGTGAACCCCTGCCTGTTGCCCGTGGCGCCCGGGGACCCCCCCCCAGCACGAACCTCGGAACTGACGAGGAAACCCTTGTTGTCTCACCCCGGTCCCTTGCGCCTGCAACCGGCGTACTTGCGGCACCCCCTGCTGCTTGACCCGGAGTTCTAGGGGATGGGGAGGGCGAACCTCCCCCTGCTGCCCGGCTCGGGGGGCTTGGTGATATGGTATACTCTAAAGCAAAAGGGCTGGGGGGACTGGAGGTACCAGGGGCTGAACTGAAACCCCTCTTCTCGCTCGGACGGGTGGGGGACCACTCTGCGACACCCCCCTGGTACGGTAACATAAAATCAAACTCATTCCACTCTTTGAAAGTATCCTCCTCCTCCTCGGCTGAGAATCCAGGGTATGCATTTGTACCCGAGGACGCCTCCGTGTCTCCCCCTTGGGTTACGCGGGTGGGGGAGGACCCTAACGCTGATTCCCTTTCACTTGTGACTCGCCTTCTGAGTTGGTCAGCGTGCTTTCTCCAGAGTAGCCCTGTGCTAGTCTCGACCCTATAGGATACTGGCCCCGTTTGTTCAATGATCGTCCCTGGGACCCACGTTGGTCCCGAGGCCGCATAGTTTCTGCAGTGAACCGGGTCCCCTACCGAAAAGCTTTTGGAACTCTCTACCACTATATTTCTCCCTTCATCCTCCACCCTGGTCGGATCTAACCAATCAAAAAGGGTTACCGGCCACCTCCTCATGAGGAGTTCGGCCGGCGAAAGTCCTGAAGCTAGGGGAGTTGCCCTATAACAGATGAGGAACTGACACAGTTGGAGGTTCAACTCACCAGGACCCATGCGCCGCAGAGCGTCTTTCGTAGTGCGCACTTGGCACTCTACCTGACCGTTTGTGGCAGGCTGAAACGGGGCAGCGGTGATGTGCCGGATGGCATTCCTCTCGATAAACGCCTTGAATTCCGCAGAAGTGAAGGTACTGGCGTTATCGCTAACAAGGATGTCCGGCAGGCCAAAGCAACTAAACACCCTGCACAAGTGTTTAATGGTTGCGGCAGATGAGGTGCTAGTCATGGGGATTACTTCCAGCCACTTGGAATAGGAGTCGACTATCAGCAGAAACATGGACCCGCGGAAGGGGCCAGCGAAGTCGACGTGTATTCGGGACCATGGCCCATGGGCCGTGTCCCATTCCCTATGGGGTAGCCGGGACTCCTCGGGCCGAGAGCTCTGGCAGCTCTCACACGTGCCCACTAAGTGTTCTATATCCGTGTCTATTTGGAGCCACCAGAAGTAACTCCTGGCCAGTGCCTTGGAGCGCACTATTCCCGGGTGGCTGGTATGCAGTAGCCTCAGCACCTTCGCCCGCAACTTCTCTGGGATAACTACCCGCTGGCCCCAGAGCAGGCAACCCCTTTCAAGGGAAAGCTCTACTCTAGGCCTGAAAAATGACTTGAAATGCTCCTCGGGGGGAGTTGTGGGCCACCCTTTCCTTACCCAGGAACTGACTTGGGCCAAAATTTTGTCGGCCGCCGTGGCTTTGGCAAGGTCTGCCGGGACTATGGGGGGGGGGGGGGTGAGTCGAGAGACTCGATCAGCAGGACTTGATGGTCCTGCTCTACCTCGCATGCTGGATCTCCTAAACTGGGGAGAGGGGACTGGGACAACGCGTCCGCATGGGAGATCTCCTTCCCTGGGCGATAGACCAGCTCATACTGGTAGGCGTTAAGGAAAATTGCCCAACATAGCATTCTGGGGGACAGAATTTGTGGGGTGGGCTTGCCTGTAGTAAAGATTCCCAGAAGGGGCTTGTGATCAGTCACAACCGTAAACTCGCGGCCGTACAGGAAGTCGTGGAATTTCTTTGTTCCCACGATTATGGCCAGGGCCTCCCTATCTGTTTGCGCGTAGTTGCGCTCCGCCTTTGAAAGGGACCTGGAATTGTACGCGACCGGGGCTTCCCGCCCGCTCTCCAACACGTGGCACAGCACCGCCCCCACCCCCACTGGGGATGCATCACAGACTAAAACTACGGGTCTCCTCGGGTCAAAATGGGTCAGGACAGCATCCGAGGATAAAAGCGCTTTGAGCTCCTTGAAAGCTTTCTCTTGCCTATCTCCCCACCGCCAAACCGCCTCTTTCTTTAGTAGCACGTGCAGTGGCTCCGCAACGGATGCCTTCCTTGGCAAGAAGGAATGGTAAAAATTTAGGAGCCCTAGGAATGACTGCAGCTCCGGATTCGCGGTGGGACGAGGGGCGTTTTGCACAGCCGCAACCTTGGACTCGGAAGGCTTAATGCCCTCCGGGGTTATCTTGAACCCAAGAAACTCAACCTCCCTCGCAAAAAATACACATTTGTCCCTTCTCAGTTGAAGTCTCGCTTTCTCGAATATTGAAAGGACCCTGTCTAGCCTCCTCGCTAGTTCTGATTCGCTCCCCGCTGTTATCAAGACGTCGTCAAAATATGGGAGCAAGCCTGGAAGCCCCTTTAAAAGGCGTTCCACAAGGGACTGGAAGATCTCAGGGGCCGAATTTACGCCGAACTGTAGGCGCGTTACCTTAAATGCCCCTTTGTGGGTGATGATGGTTTGCGCAGCGGCAGCAGCTGGGGTCACTGTGAGCTGCTGATACGCCTGCGCCAGGTCTAGCTTGGCGAAACACCTCCCCCCATGCAACGTGGCCAGTAAGTGGCTAACCACTGACACCGGATATCCATTTGGCCGAATGGCCTTGTTAATTGTACATTTGTAGTCAGCGCAAATCCTGACCTCCCCGTTCGATTTTAAAGCTGTAACAATTGGAGTCTCCCACTCCGCTGAATCAACTGGAACCAAAATCCCCTGCCCCACCAATTTGTCCAGTTCCGCCTCAATCTTGTCCTTGAGGGCACTCTTCTTGGCTTGAGACGTATGGGCCGGATTTCTGGGTCCAACTCAAAAAAAACTGGGTCCCCTTGTAAGTACCAAGCCCCTTCTTGAAAACGTCCGGGTGCGCATCACACACGTCCCGCATTGGGTCAGTCTCTATGGCATTAATGCCGGACAGTTCAATTCCCAGGGGAGCAAACCACTGGGTTCCCAAAAGGCAACATCTTCCCCCCTTGAGAACCACTAAGGGCAGTTTCTCTTTGTAATTCTTGAACTTCACCGTGAAGTTCCCCACCCCCAACACTGGGATCCCATAGCCCTGCACGTCCCGTAGGTGTGACTTCATGGCCCGCAGCTTAGGCCGTGCATTTGGGGGAATGCGCATGAACTCCTTCTGGGACAGGATGGAGTAGGACGACCCCGAGTCTATTTCCATCCTCACTGGAACCGCTTGTAACAGTACCTCTACAAAGAAGCGCCGGTGCTCCAGGCCCACGCGGTTCATGCCTTCCGCGCCATCATTGGCTGAGACCTTTCCGATGCTGGCCGCCTTTCGCTGGTGTGCTTGAGGGTGTCTCGATGCGCCCTTGTGCTCGGTTCACCCGCGCCTGCAGACTCTGCTGATGTGGCCCTTCCGGCCGCAGTTGTGGCACTCGGCCTTCCGGAATGGGCATCTCGTCCGGTCGTGAGATGCCCCACAGCCATTACAATGGTGGCCTCTTCGCTCGCTGGTCTGGCGCCTCTCCCCGCGTTTCTTCACCTTCTGTACGTCGTCGTCCATGACGGCTGGAGCAGGAGTCCGCCGTCATGGATGACTCCTTGGAGGTTGCTGGGGTGTCTGCGGGCCACCGGGGTGCCCGCCAGGCCATTTTCGCTGACGTCCACTGGGCCGCTTGCACAGGTGACCTGGCCCTCTCAGGTGCGGCCCCTCGGGACTTGAACACTCTGACCCCACTCCTGGCCGCCTCGGCTGCTTGGGCCTCCCGCAATACCTCATTGAACGTGAGGCGATGGTCACGGGTCATCAACTTCCTCTGGACCTCCTCATCCCTCAGGCCACACAGCATATGGTCTCGGAGGGCCGTGTCCAGGTCCTCCCATTGGCAATTGACCGCCGCGAGCCTGAGGGCCGCCGCGTAGGTGGACACGGACTCCCCCGGGCGCTGGTCCCGCCTGTGGAATGCGACCCAGGCCGGGAAGATTGAAACGGGAGGCTGGAAGTGCTCCCTCAGTAGCGCCAGGATGCGGTCGATGGGCACCATGTCTACCTTCCGGGGACAAAACCAGGTTCATCAGGATATGCAGCATGGCCGGCCCCACCTGGGCGAGGAAGTGCGAGCGCATCTTCCCGTCGTCGTCGATGCCTGCAGCATCCATCGCGTGCCGAAACTGGCACTCGTACAGCTCCCATTGTTCTGGATCGCTGATATCAAACTGGTGAGGTTTGACCTTGGGACACGCCATGTATCCCATCCTCGTCGCCAATTTGGTGCCTTGCATGGAAGACAAAGAAGGAGCCGCAGTGGGGGCTAAAACACAGGTTTATTTCATGATGGTCAGGATGAACATGTGGTAATGGCGGAGGTACAGCTCATTTTATACTGCAGTAATACATTTGAATATTGTTGCACGGTAGCTCATTGGCTGCTACCGGCGTGACATCATTCTGAGTCACGCCCATCTTCTCCAGGTGATCCTAGCGCGGAAAAGGTTCCCGCGGCTACCGGTGATTGGGGCATGTGAACCATGTGAGCTGAACGCTCGCAGCTGCCCTCTATGGGCAGCTTACTCGCGTTCCTTAAACAGCTGGGTTACATTGTAATCATTGTCAGGTTACATTCATACATTCTTAAAGTAATACTGTTACATACACAACAGGCGGCAATAGAAATTCAAAAAATAAATAAATAAATACCTTCCCACCGATGTGGTACCTATTTATCTACTTGCAATTTCTTGCTTTTGAACTGCTAGGTTGGCAGGCACGGGGTCAGAGACGGATGCTCGCTCCATCCTGCAGTACTCGAACTGCTGATCTACTGACCTTCCAGTCGTCAAGTTCAGCGTCTTAACCACTACTCCACCACAGTCCCTAGAAGAGCCATAGGGACCCACTTAAAACCTTATCTTCCAAAAGGTTGTCCCACATCTGTTATAGGCAACGCAATACACTGACGACGCAAAACGAGCATTTTAATAATTTTAATAATGCAGGTTGTCAGCAAACAGGTTAATTCTGTCACCCGCCCCATTCTTGCAAAGTCATGTTTGGAAAGACGGTTCCTTGCTTGGAAAGTATAGAAGCAAAAGTAGTTTATGGAGAGGAGAAACTTATGCACAATTTTACATAATGATGCATAATGCTACTTATGCATCCTTGGTTTGCAAATTGGCCACCTATCAAACCCTCTGACCCGCGTCAATGATGCAAGTTAAAAAAAACAGCATTGCAAAATATAGTAAATAAACACAGAATAAATTGCCATTGGTATTTCCACTCTTCCTTTGCTTGTGAAGAAGCAAAGAACTGCGCCCATGGCCTGAATCCAAGCCGTTATCCCTGTTTCCTAGAAAGCTTCTACCCAGAGCTTAGAAAAGTTGCTCTTGAGGGGGGGGGGCTACATACCCCATCTTCCTTTGGCCACACCAAAGATAACTCTCTCGGGGTCAGAAACCTGGCAATTGTTTTCTGGACGGAAAGCCGTGCACATCTAAGGGGGAACCAGGACATCCATATGATACAAGTAAAAAAAAAAACAGCATTGCAAAATATAGTAAACAAACACAGAATAAGTTGCCATTGGTATTTCCACAATACAGACTCAAACCAGGCACCCCCAAAAAAGAGAAATCAAAGACTGTTCACACATTTGACCTGGTCTTCAGGGCCAAATCCCGCGTCCTCACTAGGGAGGAAAAAATATCTCTTCTCCAGGTAGCAACAGCAATTAGAAGTGCTCTGGCAATCCTACAGAGCAAATAGTTCCACTTTATGTCCTAAATACTACTAATAGTACCTCAATACAGTCAACTCATTAAAACAATAGGGCCTCCATCTGCGCTGATTTACAATTCAGCAACTTTTTTGTGGTGGTTAATTTATTAGGTAAAGGTAAAGGTCTCCCGACCCTTGCTCAAAAGCAGTGATGCACTTCAAAAAAATTTACTACCACCTCTGTGGGCGGGGCCAAATCTGTGAGCATGGCCAATGCAATGGGGTATGGAGGTGGGCATGGCCAGCCAGGTGAGCATGGCCTAGGAGAATTTCCGCTACCGGTTCTCCCGGACAGTACAGAACCTGCTTTAGAGCATCACTGCTCAAAAGCCAGTTGTATCTAACTCTACGGTTCGGTGCTCATCTCTGTTTACAGCCAAAGAGCCAGCGCTGTATGCTTCTGCAGATGTTTCTGCAATCATATGGCAGGCATGACTAGACACTGAAGGGCACAGAAAGCTGTTGCCTTCCCACCGAAGCGGTACCTATTCAGTGGTGGGCATCAGCAGGTTCGCACCGGTTCGCCAGAACCGGTAGCAGAAATTCTGCCTGGCCGCATCCATCCAAGTTTTGAAATAAAATAGTCCTAATTTGGGTGCAATGCAGGGCGTTCCACCTGGCAACGCCCACCATACCACACCCACAGTGTGGTAGTCATATTTTTTGGAGCCCACCACTGTACCTATTTATCTACGTCAAATTTTTTGGAGCCCACCACTGTACCTATTTATCTATGTGCAATTTCTTGCTTTCAAACTGGAGCTGCGACAAAGACTCTGTGATGCACCATTCCGGTCTTGGTCTTGAACTGCTGACCTGCCGACCTTCCAGTCGCCACACTCAGCATCTTAACCATTAAGCCACCACAGCCACTGGTTAATTTATTAGCTACGTTGATAGTGTTCCTTTCTTCCTATGAGCTGGGGTCTTGATGGAGATCTCTCCGCCGCTGCTGTATCATTACAACAGCCTTTGGGTTTAGGGCAGTGGCTTCAATTCCCAGAAGCCTAAGCCTGGACATTGGCTGATCAGTGCTTTGGGGGAATTGACTTGGGCTTCTGGGAAATGAAGTCCAAAACAAAAAGGTTGGGAAACACTCGAAGAACATCAATGGCCCAAGATCACCCATGGGGCTTCTCAACCAATTTTGAAGCCAGGCTTCTTGAAGCCTGGGACAAGAGGCTGACCATTATGCCCCACTGTCTCTCCGGCTTGGGTATCAGGAACAGAAGATTAGCAAAGGAAGCCAGGAGGTGCCAAAATCTGACAGCTTCTCTTTAACCTTGGCTCTCCAGTTTGTTGTAAAAGAAACAAACTGGGGTGGGTGGGGAGAATCTCATACAGTCCATATTTCTAGAGTAACATTTTGGATAAATCTCCGATCAGCTGCCTTGGAAGAAGCTCTTTAACCCAATACACCAAATCAAATAAACTCCAATTGGGAAGACGAACGAAACCAACCCATGTCATTGCAGCAATCTACGCAACGAAATCCTCCAAAGCCGTGAGACTCTGGCCGGGCTAACAAACACCTGCTTTGGACTACAAGTCCCATGCCGAAGGAGAGATTCTGAGCATCTGTTAAATCTGAGAAATTCAATCTGAGAAACTCATTTGACCTGCATGTTAGAGGCTGCGTTGGCTCAGTGGTTAAGAAGCTCGCCTTGTTAGCTGGAAGGCCGGTAAGTCGGCTCTTTGAGACTCGGGTACTGCATGACGGATTGAGCACCCGTCTCTGTCCCAGCTCTTGGGGGCATGAAAGGAGCCTCATTCAGGCATCCCCTGAGTGGAGTTTCTCCAGCAAAAATTCTTTCAACCCAGAACAGGGCCATAGCGGGGGGGGGGGGACCCGCCTGAGCTAACAGCCCCCCCCCCAATCCACCCTGTGATGCCAATGTTATATATGTGAGAGTGACATTGTTGACCCTTCTGACATTTTTTTTGCTCCTCCTGAAAAATGTTCTCCCCCCCCCCCCAAATAAATAAATAAATAAATAAATAAATAAAAATCTAGAATCCTGGCTACGGCCCTGACCCAGAATAATTTCTGACACAAAATTATTATTATTGCCTAGATGTTCCCTTGGCCATGAGCAGTGAAGGTATCTCTCCATCTGGAAGCCAAAGCTTGTGAAGCAACGCGCACGCGCACACGCATGCACATGCGCGTGCACACACACACACACACACACAAATCTCGGCCAAACCCTCCAGCTCCTCAGCGCTACACCAGTGGAATTTATCCCCATCTACCAAAACCCAAACTTCGTGGGTGTTCCAAAAGTTGGGCCAAGCGGTCAAAACAACCACCTCGGAGCTGTTCGCTGCCCTGATTTTGCAACATTTGAAGCCCGATTCAGTCCGGCTGGACTATTATTATATGCTACCCATTTCTGCAGAATTTGGAACCATCCCCCGTCCCAAATTGGATGTGGATGTCTCATGCTGCTAGTCCACAATGAAATACGGTACAGTACAGTAACTCCAATTTTGGGAACACAGCAAAGTTTTTAAACCAGTGTTTCCTAACCTTTGGTTTTTAATTCCCAGAAGCCTAAATCAATTCTCCAAAGCAGGGATCAGCCAATGCACTGACTTAGGCTTCTGGATATTCAGGTCCCCCTGTGGGGCCCAGGGCCCATGCTGAGAATCATTGGTTTAAACTAAATTGGCCAATTTTTCAGAGACTCTGGATTTCAGCATCTGGATTGACATCTTTCTAAATTTTGGACTCATCTGTTTGCAGTTTGACCGAGAAACTCTAGAGAAAACGCCCTATAAGCTTTTATCACCATCCAAATTCATCATCGTTTATTAACTGATTAGTCTTTTGACCGTAAAATATGTTAGATAAAATGCGATAACATAAAATAGAATTGAAATGGGTTAAAAAGTGGGATGATCACAATAAAATTCATTCAAAATAATTTATCCATAAATCTCGTCATGCAATGTTTATTACTAAAATATCTTCCCTTTTGAACGGTCCCAACTAGAAACTTAACAGTTTTAATATTGACCTATTTATTTGTGCCCTGAAGGAAGTCTTTTATTAGAGTCCCAGTAGAAATTTTATCTAATAATGTCTATAGCAGGGGTGCCCAAACTGGCCTGTGGGCTGGATCGGGCGTAGGGGCGCGTTTTACTTCCACTTCTGGGAGCGGCGAGGGTAGTGCCACAGGATGCTTCGGCGCCTTCGCTTCCCTGGGCACCACCCCCCCAAGCTGCGGGGCCCGATCCGGTCCAGGGAGGGGCCCGATCCTGCTCTGGGATGAGACTGATCCCACCCAGGACAGAACCCGATC
Organism: Bradypodion pumilum; assembly: GCA_035047305.1. NCBI lineage: Eukaryota > Metazoa > Chordata > Lepidosauria > Squamata > Chamaeleonidae > Bradypodion > Bradypodion pumilum. The sequence goes on along the minus strand of JAWDJD010000016.1, from coordinate 6,907,403 downwards.
GTGCCCAGGAGTAAGTCAGATCCTGCCCAAGGACGGGGGGGGGGGGCTGATCCTGCCCAGGGATGAGACCGATCCTACCCAGGACAGGACCCGATCATGCCCAGGAGAGAGTCAGATCCTGCCCAGGGAGGGGGGGGGCGATCTTGCCCAAGGATGAGACCGATCCTACCCAGGACAGGACCCGATCGTGCCCAGGAGAGAGTCAGATCCTGCCCAGGGAGGGAGGGGCCTGATCTTGCCAAGGGAGGGGCTGATCCTGCCCAGGGAGGGGCCCGATCCTGCCCAGGGATGAGACCGATCCTGCCAAGGGAGGGGCGGGGCCCGATCCTGCCCTGGGATGAGACCGATCCTACCCTGGGCAGCAGGACCCGATCTTGCCCAGGGATGATTCCGATGCTGGCCAGGGCAGCGTGGCAGGACCCGATCCTGCCCAGGGACGGCGAGTCCGATCCGGCTCATGACCGCTTCGAGGGGCCAGATCCGCCGACAACAAGCCAGCGAGGGAAGCGCGAGGCGACCCTGGCCGGGGCAGTCGGTCCTCGGCACCTGCCGCGAAGCGTCAATTCCCGCCGACCCCCGACCCGACCCCGCCTCCGGAGGGGCCGGGGACCCCCTTCTCCTCTCTCCTCCCTGCCCTACTACTCACAACCAGTTGCTGGCGTTGGCCGAGAAGGCGGCCAGGATGAGCAGCAAGAGGGAGCGGAGGAAGTAGCGCGGGCTCATCCTGGACGGCGCGGCCCCGATCCCGATCCCGGCCCCGGAACCCCTCCGGCTGGCCAAGAGGAGGGTCGGCCCGATGATCCCATCCGCCGAGGATCCCACGGCTGGCGGCCGAGCCGACGAGGAGCACGAAGGAACCCGGGACTGGCTGGCGACGCGCGGCCGCCCCAGGCGCTCCGGGGGAGGGAGGCAGCGCAGCAGCCCAAGCAGCAGCAGCAGCCCAGGCGGGCGGAGCGCCGGGCCCCGGGGGGCGGGACGGGACGGGACGGGGAGGGAGGGAGGGAGGGACACCCACTCCCCCCCAGAGGCGGAGACACCCCCCCCGCGCCCCTACTCTCGAGGAAGCCGCCTGGGCTGCGCTCGCGGGGGGTTGTCTTTCTTTCCCTTCCTCCACCTCCAGCAAAGGATCGGGTCCCGCTCCGCTCGCAAACCTCGACGGCCCTCCTCGGGAGTAAGGGTCGGAGTTGCGTTTACACGGAAATCGTCCTCCCGCCTGGCTATGTCGTTTCCTACTGCTGAGGCTGTGTTTGCTCGCGTGTAACTCTCTCTCTCTCTTACTTTCTCACTCTCTTGCTCTGTCTTACTCTCTCTCTTACTCTCTCTCTCTTACTCTCTCTCTCTTATTCTCTCTCTTTCTCTCTCACACTCACTCTCTCACACACTCTCTCTCTTACTCACTCACTCTCTTACTCTCTCTCTCTCTTACTCTCTCTCTTTCTCTCACTCTCTCTCTTTCTTTCTTTCTCTCTCTCTCACACACACACACACAAAGAGTGATGCCAAGGTGGTGGCTTGGTGGTTAAGAAGCTCGCCTTGCCAGCTGGAAGGCTGGCAAGCTGGCAGTACGAGACCCCGGGTACTGCAAGACGGATTGAGACCCCGGGTACTGCAAGACGGATTGAGCGCCCGTCTCTGTCCCAGCTCTTGGAGGCATGAAAGGAACTCATGAAAATATACACCCCCTTGTATCAGCGATGGCCAAGGGGCTGCGGTGGCTCGGTGATTAAGAAGCTCGCCTTGTCAGCTGGAAGGCTGGCAAGTTGGCAGTCCGAGACCCGGGTACTGCAGGATGGATTGAGTGCCCGTCTCTTGAGGACATGAAAGGAAATCACAAATACACACACACACACACACACACACACACACACACACACACACACACACACACCTATATCAGTGATGGCCAAGGGGCTGTGGTGGCTCGGGGGTTAAGAAGCTCGCCTTGTTAACTGGAAGGCTAGCAAGTCAGCAGTCCGAGAACAGGGTGCATGACAGATTGAGTGCCTGTCTCTGTCCCAGCTCTTGGAGACATGAAAGGAAATCACGAAAATATACACACCCCTGTATCAGTGATGGCCAAGGGGCTGCAGTGGCTCGGCAGTTAAGAAGCTTCGCCTTGTCAGCTGGAAGGCTGGCAAGTTTGCAGTTCGAGACCCGGGTACTGCATGATGGATTGAGCGCCCATCTCTGTCCCAGTTCTTGGTGACACAAAAGGAGCCTCCTTTGGGCGTCCCCTGAGTGGAGTTTCTCCTGCAAAAAAAAAAAAAAATCCTTCCAACCCAGAAATCATTGTTATTCGTGACGGCCAAGCTTGGCATTCCAGCTGTTCTTGGGTTTCAAGTCCCAGAAGCCCAAGTCAGCACTCCTGCTGAGCAGGGCTTCTGGGAATTGAGGTCCAAGAACATCTGGAGTGCCTATATATGCCAGTGCCTATATGCTGGGCTGTCAAGTCAATTCTGACTTTCATTGACCCTTTCTGGGGTTTTCTAGGTAGAGAATAAACAGAAGTGGTTTACTCTTCTCTTCCTCTAGGGGGATTGTGCAGCTTGCTCAGGGATACATAGGTTGGCTCTACTTTTAAGAGGAAATCCCTCTGGCTCCGACACTGAGCTCTATCCACTTGTGCCTAAACAGATGTGTCTTAAACACACACGCACACTTATTGCTTTCATGCCTATAAAAAAGAGAGAAAGAGAGTTATATATGAAGCTGGTTGGATAGCTCTGGTTTAAGTATCTGGGGGTTCAATTCCCCACTATACCTTGGAAGTAAAGAGCCAGTCTATGTAGCCCTGGGCAAGCTGCACAGTAGCCCCAAGAGCTCCCCCTAGACTAGGAAGGGAATAGAAACCATGTCTGTGTATTCTCTACTTAGAAGACTCTAGAAAGGGTCACCCTAAGTCAGAACTCACTTGACAGCATTAGAACTATGGCTGTTGAGCCTGAGGCTGGGAATTCAGCTCTCCTTAGTACCTGCCAGGAGACGAGCCAGCCTATGTAGCCCTGGGCAACCTGCAAAGTCCCAGAGTCCCCACCCCCCAAGAGGAAGGGAATGTGAAAACACCTCTTTGTATTCTCTACCTAGAAAATGCTGGAAATGGTCACCATAAGTCAGTATGGACTTGATGGCACAATTTTATAGCTGGCTGGATAGACCAGTGGTTTCTGTATCTGGCTGCAGTGTTAGAGGTTGGGTGTTCAATTCCCCCATAGTGCTTCCTGGGAGAAGAGCCAGCCTACATAGCCCTGGGAAAGCTGCACAACCCCAAGAGCTCCCCATGGGCCCATGCCCCACAAGGAGCCTTCAATTCCCAGAAGCCAGAAGTTCAATTCTCATGTAAGTTTATCGTTCAAGGCAATTTCCCACATCTCATACCAGTCTTCTATTTCCAATTTTGAATTATTTTTCCAGATGGGCCATGATTAATTTAAATTATATACTGTATCTATCTTTACCTTTACCTTTACTATAGCCATCTATTCATCAGTATCTATATAAAGGTATATATTAGCATGTATAAAGAAGAATCTATATGCAAGACATCCTGGAAGAGCCAGCCTGCATAGCTTTGGGCAAACTGCACAATTCCAAGAGCTCTCCCTCGAGGAAGGTAATGGCAAATTCACTTCTGAATACTTTCTATATAGAAAATGCTGAGGGACTGTGGTGGCTTAGTGGCTAAGACGCTGAACTTGATGACTGGAAAGTCAGCAGGTCAGTTTGAGACCTGAGAGCTTCATGACGGTGTGAGCTCCCAGCTACTGCCAGCCTAGCAGTTCGAACACAAGAAATTGCAAGTAGATAAATAGTTACCACTTTGGCGGAAAGGTAAATGGCGTTCTGGGCACTCTGGTGTCTTGTCATGCCTGCCATATGACCACGGAAATGTCTGCAGTCTCAGAGAGTGCTCACTCTTTGGTTGTAAACGGAGATGAGCACTGAACCCTAGAGTTGGATATGACCGGCTTTTGAGCAAGGGAGACTTTTACTTTTACCTTTACTCAACAAGGGTGACCACAACTCAGATTTGGCTTGACAGCACACAACATATTCTATAGACGTCAGCATAAGTTCTTGTGGCCCCCCATCACTTCCGCAGAAGTATCTGAGATGTCAATAAATCTGAGAACAGCGACCACAAACACCAACGTTGGGATAAATCTGTTTGTTGTAAAGAAGCCACAAATAGTTTGGGTTTCGATTTGGCCCTCCATTCCCGCATGCCCATTACTTCTCAAAGCGATGCTTCAAATCTTGCTGGTTGTTGTTTTTCCTTGCCAGCAAGAAAATGAAAAGCAAAGCCAAACGGCCTCTGCTTATGCTCAGAGGCAATCATTTAAACAGAAATGTGATAGCTGTATTTCACTTAGGCCTACATTTGCTCTGATAATAGGTAAAGGTAAAGGTCGCCCTTGCACGAAAGCCAGTTGTATCCGACTCTAGGGGCCGATGCTCATCTCCGTTTATAGCCAAAGAGCCAGCGCTTGTGTCTGCAGATGTTTCCCTGGTCATGTGGCAGGCATGACTAGACACTGGAGCACATGGAATGCTGTTACCTTTCCCACTAAAGTGGTACCTATTTATCTACTTGCAATTTCTTGCTTTAGAACTGCTAGGTTGGCAGGAGCTGTGACAGATGACAGGAGCTCACCCTGTCATGCAGTACTCAGGTCTCGAACTACTGACCTGCCGACCTTCCAACCCTCAAGTACAGCGTCTTAACCACTAAGCCACCGCAGTCCCCTCTGGTAATGAACCCTGGTTAATTCAAGGCTCATGCAGCAGGATGAGATATTTAAGTCCCTGGGATGACACTTTTTATTACAGAATCCCCAAATGATCAAATTTACAAGATAGTTATTTGACAACATTATCACAAGTTATAAACAATTTCCCCTCCACCCAGTTTCTGCCACTTGCCATGTTTAGTCCTCTTTCGTTTTGTTACAAACAAATAACTGAGACCAAAATAAATTCAAAGTCTTGGTTAAGGTAGGGTTGCCATATGCCCCGTTTTTCCGGGATTTTCCTGGATTCAAGCTAATTGTCCTGGCCAGTTCAAGAAAAACATATGAAAGTCCCAGATTTTTAAATTCAAACAAAGGAAGCAAGATCACCCCACCAGCACCACCAAGGGATTTTTGCAAAGAGTTAATTCATTTCCTCCAAGCCTTTCAATTATCTTGCTTGTAAGTGTTGAAGGCAAAACAGCACTGTGAGAAGCACGCTGGGGTGGGGGAGATGCTTGCAAGCATGATAATTGGAAGAAAGGCAGGGAGGCAGTGAATTAACTCTTTGCAAAAAAATCCCTTGGCTCACTTTGAGCAATGGGGCAAGCAAGAGGTATGCTCGAGCCCAAAGAGCGCCAGCTCATGGAGACACTGAAAAAAGGGGGAAAGATGGAAGCTGCCCACCCCAAGTGGGGATTCTGTGGGGTCTTAGAGCTGTGGCCTCCTCGACAGCCCCATCTGACACATGCACAGTTTGAAGAATGCAATGACATCATGTGGCTATCCCGGTTTGGTGTGAAAGAATTATGGCAACCCTAGGTTAAGGTGCTTCATAGCCGATAGTTTCTGTGACCCATAATCCTAATGAACCATGCATGAGTGATTGCTCTTTTGATTATTAGATTTATATACTGCTCTGATTCAGCTTACCAAGAATTAACTTGTTCTTATTATAACTCATTTGGTTCCATTTGGGGGAAACTAAATTTTCTTCCACTGCCATCCTACTTACCCAAGCCCTCCCATACACCAGGGTCAGAAATGCCCCAAAGCTCATTCTGTGCTACTGTGCTAATTTAATTTACCCATAATTGTATCCGGTTTGGTTTATTGTTTATAAACCCAACCTACCTACCTACCTACCTACCTACCTACCTACCTACCTACCTATCTACCTATCTACCTATCTATCTATCTATCTATCTATCTATCTATCTATCTATCTATCTATCTATCTATCTATCTATCTGGGCCAAGTTCTTAGCTCTCCTGAGCCCTCACATTTTATTTTATTTTTTAAAAGGGACATGCAAGAGCGTGGATAATGTCAAATGAAATATCTGGTGCACAGAAAACACTTCTTGAGCAGAGCTCCGGTTTTGTGGCCCACCCAGGCGGGTTATGCAAAAGACACAAACTTCACCTAAGCCAGGTATAGCCTGAGGTGGAACAAGGAACTGGTGCGGACTGGAATACGAGGCAGGCCTTGACCTGTCCTATACCCTTCTGTTTCTCCCCAGTTTGCGCTTGTGGATGGTGACTCCCTATGGTGTTAGACAACCTAAATCCACCCAGGAAAAAAAAACCTGCGTTCCATCGATTGTTGACAAACCGGCTCAAGAGAAGTAGCTGCAGAATATCACTCATGCACAGATGGATTTAAAAGAAAATCTCTGTACCAAAAATTATTAATGTTTTAAATTTTTGCTGTCATTTCTCGAGTGCTTGAGTTCAGAGTGGGCTTTAGGCTTGAGTGGAGAAATTTCCCTGCCTCTTAAGAAGAGAACGATAAGGAGATATTTTGGGTGGGATTTGCTTATGAATACATAAAAGCTCATCGGACTGAACTCCAGGCTGCCATAGGGGGTGAGTAATTACACTGCACAACAAGAATTTTGCTACTGGGAATGACACATGTGATTAACATATCAAGTGTGCTGATTCAAAATCTGAACAGAATTTGGCTATCGTATATAGTTAAGGCGTGCTATAGCTGTTCAAATGGTCAGTAATTGGGTAGTGTATTTTTTACATGGAATCATTAAAACAGTTGCCTGCTGCCGCCTCAGCTGAATCATGTCCCCTGGTGGCATGCATGTTCCAGCAGTGGCCAGGCATGTTTAGGCAAGCCAGTGAGCTGACGTCAGAAATATCTGGAGTGCCAAGGTTCGCCATCACGGTCCTAGGAAGAATCAGACTTCAGATTTGGATTCAGCACAATTGATTTAGTATAGGACACATGGATTAGACCAAGTAGCAGACAATATATTTTTTTTGTGATGCAGTTTCATTTTTGTTGACAACTCCCACATTCCCTGACTGGTTCTGGGAATTGTAGTTCTCGACAGTGGTTTTCCCTCCATTTGGGACTACATCAGCAACCTACCTTGTTGTATTGCCTGTTAGAGCAGTACAGCAATGGAGCCAAAGACCTTGGGAGGTGATAAGAGGCCTTCACAAGAGAATTGGACAACCCAATTTGTCAGATCTGCTTTGATTAGGATTCCTGCCTTAAGCAGGGGGTTGGATGCAATGGCCTTGTTGGTCCCCTTCCAACTTAACTATGTATGATTTTATGAAACTGAATGCAAACAATTATTGTTGAAAGATGTGAAATGAGACCAGTTATTTCCACCTAGACCACTCCATCTCTTCACCTCTTTTTTATTTTAATTTTTTCCCCAAAGTGACATAGCACAAATCCGATGCAGCACTAATTTCAGAAAGTATAAAACAAAATTTAAAAACTGACACTGGTGGTAGCATGCACTCATTTGGGAGGAGCGGACATTCCCCAAAACCACCTCTTTGCATCAGATCAGGGCAGAAAGTGAAGAAAACCCTTGCCAGCTCAGTTGGAGCACTATAAAACCTACCAGATGAATAAAGCAAAAGTATTCTCCACTAAAAATAGATGTCTCCCCATCTTACGTCCTCATCCTTAGTCTCATGTCACCAGCTTTTAATTCTAAGCCATCCATGTGAAATGTGAAGCAAACAATGGAGTTGCACCATGAGATGTTGTTTACAAAAATGTAGATAAACTCTATTCCTCTTCCAGAGACCCCATGTGGTATAGAGAAAACAGATGGAGGCAGAAAGAGAGAGAAAGAGATTTTCCTTCCATTATTCTATCCCTACAACCATTTATATCATAGTGATAATTCTATGCAGACAAGGAGATTGATCCTGGTTCATAGTTACACAGGTTATACCAGGAGTTCTCAACCTTTTAAAGCCATGTCATGTTCCCTCAGACAGCTTCGAGGGCCGGATGTCCATTTTGTCCTTCCTCCACCACATGGCACTTCCGGATGTGGTGGAGGCGGTGGGGGCCCACATAAAATGGTGCTGTGGACTGCATCTGGCTCATGGGCCGCAGGTTGAGAATACCTGGGTTATACAAAGGCTCAACGCAACAGAGACCATCTGGCTCCTGGAATCTGCATTAAAGGCACACAGGTTTATGTCTTGCACCCACAGCTCCAAGAAATTGGGGGATCCTGGGACATGCAGTCGGAAACCACAAATCTGAGCCCCTCTAGTCCAGATACTATTGAGCTACGAATCCCATGTTTTGTCACTTTTGGCTGCATTGGCCAGTGCTGATGGTTACTGAAACCCAGCCCCATCTACCAAGAAGTAGATTCTTCATCCCCCTGGTTTGAAAGATGGTGGACAAAATGTCTCTCTTTAGTTATCTCTTTTTGTTGGCATTCTACCCTACAGGGGAGAAATGGGTGTGTTGGGGGGTTGCTTTAAAATCTTAAAAAGTGTGTCCACAGTTGCATTTTATGAGAATGTCTAAGCTTGATGGATCATTTTGTTTTGGCATGAACGTCGTACGGTATGCAATTGACAAAAACCCTTCCACTTTGACATGTTATCTTAAGAGCTTTGCTGTCTTCAGCCGAGTTCCAAAATGTTGGGAAATCGCTGCGGCAAGGGTCATGCCCTGAATGGATTCATTCATCTGGTAACATCTGTTGATAAGGGTGGGTACCTTATGAGATGCTGAGTTTAGTTCTGCTGTAGCAAAAGAGACAGAAGGTGAAACCTGCTACATCCCTCTTTGACATCTTGAGTCTTTGATTTTTTCCCCTCCCCTTCTCTCTCTCATCAACATTGCAACCTTTCAAACCAGGCAAAGTCTCCACTCATTGATGGTTCTCCGTATTATGAAGCGGGGTAATTAATCTGTTTCGTCGGGGTGAATTCAAGACATAGAACGGAAACGAGTGATGAGCTTGATTCTTCTTATTTGAGTGCATATCCAGTTCTGAATATTGGTGATCCTCACAGCGATCAGCCATGAAGATTGTCCTGGGAACAATATAAATCAGTGGCCTTCCATTTTGTCTTCCGCATCGAAGTGTGGTACCCGTACCACTGATCCAGTTCTGCAAGTCACTTTCTGGTCCCGAACCCTTTTGCCACACAAAGTCCTCACCGGCCCCCAGCCAGCACCGATGAAGCTGCTGCCCTTCCTCAAGATAGATTCAAGTAGGATTGAATCCACTTGGGGACTATCACCCATCCCTGGGGACTTCGGCACCCAAGGCCATTAGTCCTCATGGTTGTCAAGCTACTTAACCACCGCCTGGCATTTGGCATTGAATCGCTGACAGTATGGTCTACTCCAGGGGCTCTCAACCTACAACCTAAAACCATTCCTTGTGGCCCATGTCACCGCCTGTTGTGTATAAGAAAGTATGCCTTTAAACAATGTAACACTCGAAGAGGGGACAGAATAACTACCAGCTGTAACTCTGTAACCTCCTGTATTAGGACGCGAGCTAATGTCCACCAGATGGCAATAGCGAGCGTCCAGCTCACATGGTTCCAATTCCACAAATACCTACAGCGCGGGAAGATTCCCGCCACCACCTCACCTGGACAAGAAGGGCGTGACCAGAAATGACGTCACGCAGACAGTAGCCAATGGGCTACCGAGGAGCCACATTCAAATGTATAGCCTCTGTATATATTGAGCTGTTCGTCCACCATTACCACATGTTCCCCCGGACCACCATGCAATAAAGACATGTTAAGCCAATCCTTCGGCTGTTCCTGTGTCTTGGTTCTCATACACTAAACCGCCGCCGCCGCCAGTGGAAGCAGACATGTTTACGACAGCCATGGATGCATTTTACGGCAGTGTTTATGGCGAGGGGAACTAGCAGTCTGGTCCGCTCAATTGTCTGAGTGGGCGTGGCTTGAAAAGAGTGAGAATCCCTGGTCTACTATATCGCCATAGTAGGATAAGCTGGCCAGACAGGTGAATTTGATAGCTGAACACAATCTACCTACCTGGCCTTTGAGAGAGTCAAGCTTTTGGGAAAGGCTTCCTGCTTAGGTGAAATGACTGCACAGATAATTTAAGGGCAATCTTATAAAGAGAAAGATAGGGTTTAAAGCACTGTACATATCTGCTGAAGGCATTTTATTTGATTTCACCATGTTTTGCCTCTGTCCGCTTCCTGTTATTCTACGAACATCCTCTTAAGTGCTCACATTTGGATCGCCACAAGCCTTGAATAAAAACTGAATGTGTCCCGCTCTGCCCTCTCGGCATTCCGTGCTCTCTTTCGTGGAACTATTTCTGTGTGCTTCTCCCACCATCAGCAGTCTCGGTGCATTTATTGGACTGCGATCTATCATTTCATCTGCACTTTCCATTCTCTTGCGAAGGCTTCACCGTGATTAATCTTGCCATCGCAACACCCACTGCTTTCTTTTGAAGTAGCAAGGTCTCTGTAGCTCATAACTGTGTGTTTTTTATTTTTGGTGGAGGGAAGAAGACGGGAGCTATTTCTCGTCCAGATGTTGCTGTTGTTGTTCTTTGCTTCTCAGTCTCCCAACCCTTTTGTTTCTTTCTCTTTTCTTTCCATTTCCGTAAATACTCGAGTATAAGCTGATTGTTTTAGCCCCAAAGGGGGACTCAGCTTATACTCGGGTCAATGACCACGAGGGTCCCGAGACCACGTCGGATTGAGATGTGCCAACGATTTAATTAATTTTACCATATTTTCATGTATTTTGATTATTGAAACTCACTAACAGCTGCTGCAATTCCCACCCTCGACTTACACTCGGGTCAATCTGTTTTCCTGGGTTTTCATGTCAGAAATTAGGTACCTCAGCTTATTTTCGGGTTGGCTTATACTCGAGTATATACAGTACTTTGTTTTCCTAGAATAATGTAAAGGTCTCCCTTGCTCAAATTCCAGTTGTGTCCAACTCAAGGGTGGTGGTGTTCATCTCCATTTACAGCAAAAGAGCCAGCGCTGTCTGTGTATGTTGATGTTTCCATGGTCATGTGGCAGGCATGAGCAGATGTTGAAGCACACAGAATGCTGTTACCTTTCCTGCTGAAGTGATACCTATTTATCTACCTGCAATTTCTTGCTTCCTGCTTCAAATAACTTCAAAACACAGGGTGTTTTGAGTCCCTCTTAACCCATTTGCCTCAGGTGGGGTTTTGTATGTATGTACAGTGGAACCTCGGTTTATGTAATTAATGCATTCTCTGGCATGTTTCTTACAGCCAAAATTACTTTAACCAAATTTCCCATAGGAATGCATTTAATATAATGTCCCATAGGAATACATTGAAAACCAAAATCCATTAACCAAAATGTGGTTTCCCATAGGAATACATTGAAAACCAATTAATCCATTCTGGGGGGAAATTCTATGAACCAAGCCACTATTTTCTATAGGCTTCCTTTTGTTATGCACTTTTTTGTGTTAACTGAGCCGTTCCACTGTATTGTGTGTCAATATGGGACTGTGGTGATATAGTGGTAAAGATGTGAAACTTGGTGACTGGAAGGTCAGCAGTTCGAGACTTGAATGCAGCAGGACAGAGTGAGCGACCATTGTCTGTCCCAGTTCCTACCAACCTAGCAATTCGAAAGCAAGAAATTGCAAGTAGTTAAATAGGTACCACTTCAGCAGGAAAGGTAATAGCATTCCATGTGCTCCAAAATATCAAGAAAACCACTAATAGGACAATAACTGTCCATAGCAGGTGTGCAAGATCTATCATACAAATGAAGGAAGTTGCCTACATCCAATGTGATTGTGGGAATCCATGCCAAACTGTTTCTCATATAATCCATGAATGAATAATCAGTAGCATTTCACAATTGAATGGATCAAGAACAGGGACACAGTACTGATTGTTTTGTTTGTTTTTCATGTCTGGGTTGAAAGGATTTTTGCAGGGAATGCCCAAATGAGGCTCCTTTCATGTCCCCCATTGTGAAGCTCTCAGGGAATCGAACCCCATCCTTTCGGTCTCCAAGCAAGGTGCTTTTACCCACTGAGCCAAAAGGAAGCTGCTACATAGTACTGTGATGTGTATTCTGTCATATTTTATCCATATTTTTATTATCTTTTTATGTCTAGACATGGTAAATGTTATAGTGGCTATCTACTAGGTGATAAAGCAATTAGCTTGACAGCTCGATAGCTCGATAGATTGATAGATAGATCAATCAATAGATAGATAGATCGATAGATAGATTGTCAGATAGATAGATAGATAGATAGATAATTTTCCTAATTCAGATGGCAGACCCCCCTCCCTGCCCTCGAGGATCATGTAATTGTTGAATGGCCCCAAATGCTCCCAGTAGCTACCATGGCAGGAAGCTTGGAGAGATTTTGGACTAGCTAAGCCAGAGATCACCATCCTTGGCCCTCCACATGTTCTTGAACTTCAATCCCCAGAAGCTCAAGTCAGCACACCTGCCACTCAGGGCTTCTGGAAATTGAAGTTCCAGAATGCCTGTAGTGCCAAGGTTCGCCATCACTGCCCTAGGTCTTTTGCGATATCGTGGATACCAATTCATTATTATTGTCACTTGTGTGTGCACCATGGCCAGTCCACCATAATTTATTTGCCAGGTATTCTGTTGCTACGTCTTTTAGTAATGATCTTTGTCTGATATCTTCATTTTTCACTTTATTGCAAAGTGAGATTTTGAACATTAAGAACAGCCTTGTTGGAACAAACCACAGCCCATCCGGTCCAGCATTCTATCTCACACAGTGGCTCACCATTTGCTTGAGATGCCTTCACCTGCTTAGGATTCCCTGGAAATGGCATTGAGAGATATCCTGCCTCTCTCAACCCGGAGGTTGTCCTTGAGGATCCATAATTATAGCCATTGATACCCTTGTCCTCCATGGACTTGTCTAATCCTTTCTTAAAGCTGTCGAGGCTGACAGCTGTCACCACTTCATCTGGCAGGCAGTTCCATAGACCAGTGATCCTCTGGGTGAAAAAGTACTTTCTCTTATTTGTTTGAGAACTAGTACCCAAAAGTTTCATGGAGTGTCCCCTAGTTCTAGTGTTATGTGATAGGGAAAACAGTTTTTTCTTCTCTACTTTGTCCACACCGTGCATGATTTTATAAACTTCAATCAGGTCACCTCTTAGACGCCGTCATTCAAGAGTAAAGAGGCCCAACCGTTGCAGCCTCAGATGGTAAGGAAGGTGTTCCAGTCCCCCAATCCTTCTGATTGCCCTCCTCTGTACCATAATGTCCTTCTGGAGGTATGGCGACCAGAACTGTACACAGTATTCCAGATGGGGCCTCACCATAGATTTATAAAGAGGCAAAATTACACTTGCTGACTTATTTTCTATATCCTTCCTAATGATCCCTAGCATGGAGTTTGCTTTTTTCACTGCTGAGGCACACTGGGTTGACACCTTCATTGAGTTGTCCACCAGGACACCAAGGTCCCTTTCCTGGTTTGTCGCAGAGAGTTCAGTTTATGAATGTAATTGGTTTTTTTTGCCCCAACGTGCATCACTCTGCACTTACTAATGTTGAAGCTCATTTGCCACTGTTTTGCCCACTCCCCCAGTGTCAAGAGATCCCTCTGGAGCGCCTCATAATCTCTCACAGTTTTCACTACCCTGTAGTGTCGTCAGCAAATTTGGCTACCTTGCTATTTACTCCTACTTCTAAATCATTTATGAAGAGGTTGAAAAGCAGGGGTCCCAGTACTGAACCTTGGGGGACCCCACTCTTTACTTCCCTCCACTTGGAGAAGTGTCCATTTAGTGCTACCCTCTGTTTCCTGTCCCTTAGCCAGTTGCTGATCCAGGACTAGACCTGTCCCTTTATTCCATGACTGGCACGTTTATTCAAGAGCCTTTGGTGCGGGACCTTGTCAAAAGCCTTCTGAAAGTCCAGATAAACAATGTCAACTGGATCCCCCTTATTCACATGCTTGTTGACACTCTCAAAAAATTCCAACAGATTAGTGAGGCATGATTGATCTCTCCATTGATCGTTGTGTTACTTGCAGCTGTTTTTCTTCTGCAGCTGTTAAAGTCCACGTTTTGCTGCTATATGTCATTGCTTTCAAGACCGTAGAATTGATCAAATCTACCTTTGTCCTAGGCAGCATAATGAAAAGTAGAGACATCATCCTGCCAACAAAAGTCTGCATAGTTAAAGCAATGGTCTTCCCAGTAGTCATGTATGGCTGTGAGAGCTGGACCCAAAGGAAGACTTAACGCAGAAGAATAGACGCCTTTGAACGGTGGTGCTGGAGGAGATTCTTGTGAGTCCCCTAGACTGCAAGGAGATAAAATCAGTCCATCCTGAAGGAAATCAACCCTGACTGCTCCTTGGAAGGACAAATACTGAAGCTGAAGCTCAAGTACTTTAGTCATCAAATGGGAAGAGAGGACTCACTTGAGAAGACCTTGATGCTGGAGATGGAAGGCAAAAGGTGAAGAAGACGGCAGAGGAAGAGATGGCTAGATGGCATCGTTGACACAGTGGGCGTAGATCTGGGCAGGCTATGAAGGATGACAGAGGACACAGGAGCCTGGTATGTGGTGGTCCATGGGGTCACAAAGGGTCGGACCCAACTGTGCGACTGAACAACAAAAAACAAAAAACTTTTGTTTCTGACTTCAAGATGGATGACACTTCTCTGAATTTACCCGATGCAATTCTCTGTCTTCTAGTTACTTCTTCTTTTAAATCTTTGTCCATCCTGTCTGCTTGGCCCAAATAAACGTAGCTTTATATTTACCCGACTTCCCTCTTTCTGTCCCTCCAACCAGCCTCTTGCTTTGACCCAGACTATTTTAGGAGACTTTTAATAGCTGCAATCTGTTTATGAACATGGTAAACAGCCGATGTGGCCAAAGCCTGAGTGACCGTATCTGTGGCCGGCAGAGAAGCAAATTGGTCCGGTGCCAGTTGGAAAGGACAGCGCCCCTGGCAAGCCGTGAGTGGAGCTCTTTTCCAGAGGTTACAGATGTGTGCAAGACCTTATGGGAGAAGTCTTTTCCCTCTTGTTTTATTTTTTTTTTAAAACAAGAGTAATTGGTTTATTCCTGAGGTAAGCTATATAAATAGGAGGAGGGGAAATGTTTCCTGTTCCAAGGCAAATAATGAACTGGCAGCCTCTTGGCCCCGCTCCACTGAAGAGAGAAGACGCCAAGGAGAAACAGCGGTTGCTCTTTATGCGCCTCACGCTGGCTGGCAGAGTGGCAAAGTTACTTTTTCTGTGGCTACAAGTCCCAGAATGCTCGTAGCCAACAAGAGTTACTAGTGTAGGGGTTCCCAACCTTTTCAAGCCAAGGGCCGGGCCATGCTTTGAGGGCCGGATGGCCATTTTGCCCTACCTGCCAGATGGAGGTGGCCATTTGTATAGTCAAAGCAATGGTTTTCCCAGTGGTAATGTATGCAAAAGAATAGATGCCTTTGAGATGTGGTGTTGGAGGAGAGTTTTGAGAGTCCCCTGGACACCTGGGAGAACAAATAGGTTGATCCTAGAAGAAATCAACCCTGATCAACCCTGACTGCTCATTGGAAAGCCAAATAGTAAAGATGAAGCTAAAGTACTTTGGACATCAAATGAGAAGAGAGGATTCACTTGAGAAAGCCTTGATGCTGGGAATGGTGGAGGGCAAAAGATGAAGGGGGTGGCCAAAAATGAGATGGCTAGATGGTATTGTAGACGCAATGGGCACAGAGCTGGGTGGGCTGAGGAGGATGGTGGAGGACAGAGGTGCCTGGCCATCAATGGTCCATGGGGTCACAAAGGGTCAGAATCGACTCTGTGACTAAACAACACCAACAGATGTTGGGGTGGATTCATATGTTTGTTTTGGACTTCATCTCCCAAAGTCCATCAAGAATTCTCCAAGAATAATCCAGTAGGATTGCATGAAAGATCTCTAGGTTCATCTGTGGTCAGACTCTTGACTGGACCTTTAAAAGAAGAGCAAACAGAAGTTTCTCCTGCTGAGTTTCCTTTTCATTCATTTGCCTTTTGAAGACAAAGGCCTGTCAATGAGATGGGGAATCCTCCCCAAATCTCCATGTATTTAAACCCAACACAATATATTGCACAACAATTGGAGAAGCCAAGGATGTATGACAGATCAAGGTGACTCTTTCAGTTGAGTTTGTAGTATGGGGAGAAATGATGGAGAGCAGAGAGGGACCTCCTCCTGTCCTTTGCCAAGGCTACAGGGAAGTGGAATGAGAAATATAGATGAATGGGGAACACCAGTTATAGGCGTCACTTGTCAGTTCACGAAGGCTGCAAGGATTGATGGGTAGTCTTGGAAGGCCACTCAATGCATTGTAGAACATGGACAAGTTTATCTGGAGGAGGGGAAGAAGTGAAGATTAAAGTGTGTGTGCTGTGCTGGTGACTGTTTGCTCAACTCATGTTGTTACATGCTGTCAAGTTGTCTCCGAATTATGGTGACCCTATGAATGCAAGATCTCCAAAATATTCTGTCCTCAACAGCCCTGATCAGCTCTTGCAAATTTAAGTTTCCTTTAGGGCAGGCATTCACAACCTACAGCCCACGGGTCAGACCCGGCCCCCGATGCCAATTTATCCGGCCCCTGACACCCTCACCACTCCCAGAAGTAGAAGTAAAATGTGCCCTATGCATGGGTAGAATGCTGCTAAATGCATTCTGTGCATGCGTGGGGTGCGTTTTACTTCTACTTTCGGGTGGGAGGAACCACGTGGCCAGCCCGATCAGCTGCTTTTGGGAGTCAATCCATCATCTTCTTTTTCTGCTGCCTTCCACCTTTCCCAGCATTAAATGCAAGACCAACATGCTCAAGATGGGAGCTGCTGGTGGATGGTGTGAATTTGGAGAGATACGGAATCCGGCTCATTTACTGGTCTGCCAATTGCTGCAGAGGCATGCACCAATGAGGACTTGGGTTTGGACAACGACAAAGCGAAGAAAGTGGTTTCATTTTGGTAGTCCAGTAGACCAAACCCAGCGACTCAATGCTGATTGTTAGGCAGCAGTTAATTAACCTGACAAGCCTGAGGACTGACGGGCTTGGGTGGCAAAGTCCACGCAGGGAAGGGTGATGGTCCCCAAGAGAATTAAATCCCACTTTAATCCATCTTGATAGAGGGCAGCAGCATCCATCCTGGCCTGGGACTGATGATGAGGACTTGGCATTCCAAAAGGGCTCAGGACCAGAAAGTGACTCCGAGGAACTAGATTAGTGGTATGGGGGTCACACCACAATGCCGATGAAAATGGAAGGCCACTGTGTTATATTGTTCCCAGGATAATCTTCATGGAGATCTTGCATCCATTGATTGCCAACAGGATCACCAAGATTCAGATATGGCAGAAGAAGAAGGGTTTGATTGGGACACAAAATAAGAAGAATTGTCTTTTCCGGAGAGTTTTTCCTTCTCACACACAGTGCTGAAAATAGTACAGCCCCATCTTCTTCTCTCTCTTTTCTTTTTTTCGTTCTTTCCTTTTCTTTTCTTTTTTTTGCAACCAGAGACAGTTCAAGGTTGATTTATTGGAGGACTTACTTCTTTGTCTTTCTGGCAACCCAGGGTACCCATAGAATTCTCCTCCAGCACTGTAGATCAAATGAAGCCATTTTCCTCATCAGCTTTTCATTGCTGTTCAGCGTTCACATCTTTTCACAAGGATCAGGAATTCAAGAATGTGAATTATCTTGGTCTCCATTGACACATCCGTACTCTTGATGTTCTTGTCTAATTCCTCCATTGCTGCCCATCTGATCTTGGCTTTCTCCTGATTTCTTGACCACAGTTGAGGACATGAACCAAATAATACAAAATCTTTCACTCGCTCATAGAATTTCCAATGCCCCACTTTCATGCAGGCAACTAACCCTATCCAGACCCCGCCTTCATCCCACCAACCGAGTTCCCTGGAGAATGCCTCAGAACTGAAATCCTATTAGTCTTGAATTAATTAAAAGGCAGCAGGCTGGAACTGTGTGAGAAGATCTGCGATTGTTAACTGGTAGAGGGAGAAGAATCTCCTGCTGGGTCCAGCTTTGTCAACCTTCTGCCATTGTTTTCCCATGAGATTCCCCCTAACCCATGCCTCAGTCAACCTTTTATCCAGGACGTCAGAGAGGCACTTCACAGGAGTTCCCTCCTAGTCTTGGTCCTCTTCTTCTTCACTGCAGAGCTGGAAGGGACCCTATGGATCATTTCCAGCCTCTGTCAAGGAAGCACAGTAGAGAATTGAACTCCCAACCTCTGGCTCCCAAACCACTGAGCAGTTTTTTCTATTCCTCTTTTTCACAACTATGGCCCGTGGGCTGATACCAATTCACCCAGCCCGCACCACCCTTGTCGCTCCCAGAAGCGGAAATAAAGCCTGTGGGGGCGCATTTTACTTCCGGTTCTGGGAGTGATGAGGGTGGTGCGGGTTGGATGAATTGGTGTTGGGGGCTGGATCCGGCCCACTGGCCATAGTTTGGGCACCCCTGAATCATGTGACATGCCCGTGGCCTGAAAAGATGGGGGAACCCCTGCTCTAGGCCCACTTTTCATCAGTTAAGTAATCCATTCATTAGGTGGGCAGGAAACTAGGTGGGAAAAAGTGGTTGATCACCATTAATATCATTTATAGCTTGGCTGTCATGATATTCGCAGTAAGGTAGCCAGGGCAACAAGGATGACCAGAGGAATCGAGACCGAGCCATATGTGGAAAGAATGAAGGAACTGGGCAGAGTGTAGGATGAAAGGACAAAAGGAAGCCAAATATTGGCTGAATATCAGAAGAAAGATCTTAATGGAGAGAGCAGAATGATGGTGGAACCAGCTGCCTTGGGAGGTGATGAGTGCTCCAACACTGGAGGCCTTCGAGAGAGAATTGAACAACCATCTGTCAGGTATGCTTTGATTTGGATTCCTGCATCTGAGCAGGGGGTTCAACTCAATGGCCTAAAATGTCCCTTCCAACTCAGTTATCTATGATTCTATTCTACTTCTTCCTCCAGGATTCGAACACAGGGCCATGATGGCGAACCTTGGCACTCCAGGTGTTCTTGGATTTCAATTCCAAGAAGCCTAAATCAGCACTCCTGGTGATCAAGGCTTCTGGGAATTGAAGTTCAAGAACACCTGGAGTTCCATCACTGACATAGGGCATGAAGACATTGGGTGTGGAGACATAATCTTGAAGGGCAGGGTGGTTGGTTATCATGCTTTGGATGGGAGTTGAGAAGAACCATTGTGGTTTGGTGAGTAGTATAACAGATTAAGTAAAGGTAAAGGTTTCCCTTGCTCGAAAGCCAGTTGTATCCGACTCGGGGGTTCAGTGCTCATCTCTGTTTCTTTCAAAGCCAAAGAGCCAGCACTGTCTGCTTCTGCAGACATTTCCGTGGTCATGTGGCAGGCATGGCTAGACACCGTAGTGCAGAATGCTGTTTACCTTCCCACCGGAGTGGTCCCTATTGACCTACTTGCAATTTCTTGCTTTTGAACTGCTAGGTTGGCAGGAGCCGGGGAAAAGACGGGAGCTCATTCCATCCTGCAGGACTTGGGAATCGATCTGCTAACCTCCCGCCTTCCAGTCAGCATCTTAGCCACTTGAGCCACTGCAGTCATTCAGGAAATCTTAGCCATGAAAACCCACTGGAGGTGACAGTGGCCAATCATTCTTTGAACCTCTCACAGACCTCAAAAACCCAATTTGTAGATCTAGTGGGGCATAGAGCATGAAGCATCAGAATGCATCTCCAGAGATGTGAAGTCACTTCCTAGCCAGCAGTATCCCTTTATCCCATCTTGCATCATCTTTGAATTCTGCCTGCCTTACAGGCATCTAGTAGACACCTCAATACGATGAACCTGAAGAAGAGCTTAAACTGGAAGATATGTATGGCTAGGCTTAGCTCCACCAAAATGTCTTATTCCTGTCCTGATGCTAGCTGGGAGGCTTCTTTCTGAGCTGGACACTTGGGCGGAACATGGTCTAGCTAAGCCTTAAACTCAAGGCCTTCTAATTTAATTTTGCTTTGGAGATCCTGCTTTCCTTGTACAAACAGGTATCAAAAATGGCAAAGGTAAAGGTCACCCTTACTCGAAAGCGACAGGGTTCAGTGCTCATCTCTGTTTATGCCAAAGAGCTAACGCTGTCTGCATTTGCAGACGTTTCCGTGGACATGTGGCAGGCATGCCTCAACACCGGTTTGCATGGAACGCTCTTTACCTTCCCACTGAAGTGGTCCCTATTTATCTACTTGCAATTTCTTGCTTTCGAACTGCTAGGTTGGCAAGAGCTGGGGCAGGGAGTTCAGCATCTTAACCACGAGCTGCCGCAGTCCCTTGACTTTGGAGACTAGACATCTGTTAATGCAGCCTAAAATAGCGTTGGCCTTTCTTTTTTGCGATACTACACCTGCGTCTCAGTAGACTGAGCAGGTGAAGCCACGGAAGGCAGGCCAGCCTTGCCTCCATCCTCTTCCTTTCTGAGCACATCTCATATCAAGTCTATGCACGACAGAAATGCGTTGAGCTCACCAACTCCAGAGGCCGGGCGGGAGACCCTCGGGCCAGCTGCATGTCCTACTTTCCCTCGCCCAGCATGAAGGATTAAGCCAGATCGCTTCTCACAACTGTGGCCAATGTCAAGGGGTTTGGGGGGTGGATGGCGGGTGGCGTGGTTGGGGCCAGGAGGTGCGACATGAAACAGGAACTCCGACTTCCCAGACAAAGTTATTTTGGTAGCGCTGCGTAAACTTTCCTCTTCGGAAAATGTGACACGCTCTCCCCCCTCTACTTTTTGTGTTTGCTCACCAAACACTAATTAAGGCATGTAATGAAAACAGGGGTGTCCATTAATAAAGAATAATTATGGAATGGGATTAGCCAGCTTATCAGAAACAGGTGGAAGAGAAGCCTTCGTCTGCTTGTTGGGCAAGAGCCATGAGCTAAGACTTTTGTACTCATCCAGGACTGTGGCTTAATCCTTCGAACAAGACCCCACCTTTAGCCAGTCCCCAAACATCCCTCTCTCATCCCAGCTGTGCCCTTCCTTTGATACTTGACTTTGAGAGATCAGAGAGAGAGGCCACCCTCCGTTTGGCTAATAAATTACACAGACCACCAAACACCCAGAGATCAACCTTTACAGAGCAGTGCTCAGTCCACCCCACCCCACCCCACCCCACCCCCTGAGATGAGCCGTTGAGGAGGGGAACAATTTAAGTGGATGCTGGGAAATGTAGTCCAAACAAGTTAAGTCACTTTGGAGGTACGGTATAGCTCTGGGAAATTCTGGGAAATTCTGGGAACAATAGCAATAGAAATTAAACGTACGGTAGAACCCCATATAATGAATGCATCATACAGCGAAAAATCGAATGAAGAGGATTTGAAAAAAAAACCATTGTGTTCCATATACCATGCAATGCATCTCTATGGGAAAAATCGTACAACACCCCCACCCCCAACTGGCTCATTTAGAGCAGGATCGCTCTAAAAAGATAAATAAATAAATAAATACTCTAAGGGAAAAATCACACAACAATTTTTTTCATTGTACGATTTTTCCCATAGAGATTTTTGTTATACGATGCATGCATCGTATAATGAAAAATCATATACCGAAGTGCCTCATAGAATGAATTATTTTTGTGTAACAGGGTTCTACTCTATATATACTGTGCTTAGAGCGCAGTCTGGCCAGGTTATCCTGCTATGGTAAAAGAGTAGACCATGGCTCAACACTGATTGTCAGGTGGCAGTTAGCTAACACGACAACCCTCAGGAATTGGGTGGCGGTGCACAGGGAAGGGTGATCCCATTTCAACAACTGGAAAGGTCGGTAGTCGATTCCCGAGTACTGCAGGATGGAGTGAGCTCCTGTCGTCTGCCCAAGCTCCTTCCAACCTAGCAGTTTGAAAGCAAAAAATTGCAAGTAGATAAATAGGGACCACTTCGGTCAGAAGATAAACAGCATTCCAGCGTTAAGGCTGCCTGCTATGTGTCCATGGAAACATGTGCAGATGCACACTGAACCCTAGAGTCGGATATGACTGGCTTTCAAACAAGTGCGACATTTACCTTTCCTATGTAGGTGATAAATAACAGTGGTGATAGTACACATCCTTGCCTCACTCCAGATGTTTCTGCAAAGGGGTTCTGATATTCCTTATCTTGTTCTAACTACACATGTCATCACTGTATGTTTTTATATAAACTGATAAGATGTTCGCTTACTCTATATTGGGCCAATGCTTGTCATAGCAATTCCCTGTCAACTCTGTCAAATGCCTTCTTGGTCTACAAATGCAACATAGAGATTCTTGTTGTGTTCTATACTTTTCTCTATTAGTTGTTTAGTGCTAAAAATTGCATCTGTACAGCTTCTGTATTTTCTGAAGGCCATCTGTTCTTCCACAAGTTGTGGTTCTATAACTGGTCTCAGTCTTTTTCTGTTATCTTGGCATACATTTTCCCTACATGGTTTAAGCATGAGATGCCTCAGTATTGTGTGTATGCCTGTTTGCTCCGTTTGTTTTTCCCACAATGTTATTGTTTCTTGCCGATCAGTGGGTGCAGTTAATTGTGTCCATGCTGCATTGAAGATTCTGTGCAACCATCCAATGCTGCTTTCCCCTGCTACTTGGATTACCTCTGTTGGTAGTCCATCTAATACTGGTGCTTTGTGTTCAACAACCCTTGGTCCTTCTTCAATTAACGACTGCATCGAGATGTTTAATAATTTTAAACATCACACAGAAGTTGAGCTTCCTATTTGAACCCACACCCCTTGAATGCCTGTCCAGTCAAAAAGAATTGCTTTAAATTAAAGTTTTAAATGGTTTTAAATTGTAAATCTTTTTTTGCTGAGCCAGTTTCCTCTGCCTTTCTCTCGTTTTGGAAGAAGGGATTTGTGGTAGCGTGGAGATCATCATTGGGTTCAGCTTTTAGGTTGCTACACACTATAAGATTTTTTTTCACATGGTGGGAGTCACAGTTTGGAGAAATTCAAAGCAACCTTTATCTGACCCTACATTCTTGTTGAAGGAACTTGCCCCTAACATCTGCAAGAAGAACTCAAAACTCAAACTCCTTCTGTTTCTGGCATATAGAAGAGTCGACGATCCATCCTTTTAAAATACATGTTCTCCTTCTGAGTATTGAAAACTTGTGACATCTTTGTATTATTGATTTACAGTGGAACCTCGGTTAATGTAATTAATCCGTTCTCTGGGACGTTTCTTTCAGCGAAAATTACTTTAACCCAATTTCCCATAGGAATACACTAAATATAATTTCCCATAGGAATGCATTGAAACCCAATTAATCCATTCTGGGGTGAGGGATTCCGTAAACCGAGCCACTATTTTCGATTAATTTCCTTTTGTTATGCAAAAGAATACATCAAAAGACATGATCAGATATAGTAAAACCCCGACTTACAAATGCCCCGAGTTACATAAAATAAAAAATGATTTTGTGCTAAAACCATGTCCCGATTTACATAAATGTCCCGATGTACATAAATTTATGTAACACGATTTCCTATGGGTTTTCTTCGATTTACATAAAAATTTCATTTTCCCTATGGGTTTGCTTCAAGTTACATACAAAAATAATATTTCCTATGGGTTTGCTTTGAGTTACATAAAAACGCAATTTAAGGAAAAGCCTATGGAATGGAGTTTTTTTCATAAGTAGGGGTTTTACATAGAGAAATATTGGAAAAAGAGATTACAGAAGAAGAGATTGACAGAGGTTTCACTATATTTTAAAATATAGAAATGCTTGGTAGAGCAAAAGTGTGAATTATGTTAAAATCTCATCCATTTCCACAAAGGGATATAATAGGTCCTTAGGAGCTTTCAAGGATCCTTCTTGCCCCAAATTTCAAAACACAGGGTGGTTTGGGGCCTCTTTAACACATTCACCTCAGGTGGGGTTTGTATCTATGTATTGTGTGCCAATATGGGACTGCGGTTGTTTAGTGGTTAAGACGCTGAACTTAATGACTGGAAAGTCAGCAGGTCAGCTGTTGCAGACCCGAGTGCTGCACGATAGAGTGAGCTCCTGCCATCTGGTCCCAGCTCCTGCCAACCTACCAGTATGAAAGCAAGAAATTGTACCACAAATAGGTACCACTTCAGCAGGGAAGGCAACAGCATTCCATGCGCTCTGGTGTCAACACAGGCAGCACTGGCTCATCTCTGTTTCAAAGCCGAAGAGCCAGTGCTATCTGCTTCTATTGTGTGCCATCAAATTGATTCTGTGTAGGAATCGGGGCTGCTAGGACGACAGTTGGGTCCCGGAGGAGACTGATCAAGTAACGACACGAGGCAATATGGAGCGAGATCAGATCAGTGGTTTATTGAGGCAAAAGCATCATCATATATAGATCAGAAGGCAATGCAGGAAAGAATCGTCATCTGACAGAAAATCACATCACCCATTTACTCGGGTTAATGGGAAATCTCTCTCGGGGAAGTTAATTAACTCGGGCAAACACTGACAGGGGAAAACCATTGTCCGAGGCTTACGCCAGAGTAAATATGGCTTCTATTTGCACCAAAGATTAGGCTGATCTGTGAGTCAGTAATTGCTTAATGGGTAACGGAGGTTAGCGATCTGCTCTCTCAGCAGAACCGCCGGTCAGGTCAGGTTTGGGTGAATAAACCCTTATGATTTATACTATTAATCCGCTCCCCCAATTTCCGTGCTGGCAAGGGCCAGTGACCAGGAACCTTCTTCGCCGGTGTAACCTCTGCCAGAGGCTAATTATGCCAATTGGGCATGCGGAATCCGCATCTCCCCTTTTTCTATTGTTTAGGAAGCTGACAGGCGACCCTGCGCAAGAGGGGCATCAGCTGATGTGCGGGAATGACACTTCGGGGCTCCCCCCACGAGGGACATCTCGATAACAGTGAGGGAATACATTGCATGAAACAGCATTCTGATATGCCTAGTATTATCACCCACACAATCACTTGAAGCATCGTCTGGAGCCAGCCCCACGGGAGCCATGACCATAATGAACTCCACCAATCCCATATCGAACCCTGCTTAATGTTCTTGACTAGGGTGTGGAGGTCCGTGAGCTGGCTCTGGACTTTGGGTGAGTTGTCAGTGAGATTAAAGCAACACATGCCCTGGACAGATTCGCAACCCAAATGATGTAATAACAGGAGATAGTCTATAGCCGCTCGATTGTCAAGAATGGCATGGCGAAGCTCTGCCTGCTCCTGATTGAGCAGCGCTATCGCCGAGGAGGTATGGTTAATGGCTTTTGCTAATCCGCAAGCCAATTGACCAATTCTCCGAGCGTTGCCGACGGCTAAGCCTGGCACGCCAAGTATGCTGACTGCCAACGAGACGTAATCAGCTGGGCTTAGAACCCTAATGTTGCTATCACATGAGCTGTCTAACTGGGTGGCACGAGTGTGTCGAATGGGTGAGGAAACATCTGAAACATTTGTGCTTGGGGCAATCATATCCTTAGTGGGGAGTAACAGTGTCAGACGGCTGATACAACACATAGCATCTGATACATTTGCAGGAATGTAGTTCCACGTGTACTGATTGCATGTAAAGAACCATCCTGAAGGTAGGGTAACATGGGCATACATTGAGCCAAGTGTCTCTGGGTTATTGCAAGTCCAGTTGCCGCGGCCAGTGTCAAGGCAGCGGCGTCGAGTCCGGCCGGCAGCAAACCAGCCGGTCATTCGAGCACAAGTAGAGTTTGGGCTGACCGCCACCCGCGGGGTGTGGAGAGTGGCCGCATCAGCCGGTAAAGTCATTGTCAGCTGCATTCCCCCCAGCGAGCGTATGCTGTGAAGCTCGCAGGGAGATGCGGACTGAAAATCCGCTTCAGCAGCCAGTCGCCATCCCTGGTGCGTGCATCTAGAGTGTGGCACACTGGGATGAGGCAGATGCTCAGAATGGAGGCAGAACCCGCGTCCTGCCTTAGGCAAAAATCGGACTGGTTGACGAGACCTGCCAACCTTTCCCATAAGTTGTAGTGCATCCGGGCTGAAAGGTCTTCGCCTGGCATCAAACCGTTGGTCTTTAGTGAGACTGCCTGGACGCCTCCCCCCGCCAGTAGGGAGAGGGTCAGGATGATGGTGACTGCCATGGTGTTGGCAGTAATCAGGGAAAAGACTGCAGCTACGATGTTCTCCGGCGTTGGCTCCCATTCCTCGGCCTCACGGCAAAGGATCTTGACCATCCCCCAGGTGACCTTCGGCTCTGTCCACTGTCGCCGCTTCTTCCGTCGGGTCCCCTCGGTCAGGGTGGGGTCCTCCATCTCCGGGATCGGACTCGGGTCGGTCTGGGTCCACGCCATGTGGTTCCAAGTGAGGCTTAACGCACTGAGCTGGAATCCAAACGACACCTGTAGGAGACATAACTGCAGCATACCCTCTTCCCCAGGTTACGAGTGGCGCCGGGCCCCTCCAGGAAGGGTCCGGTGGCACCCGGTATCGGACCATCGGTCGCGGGAGAGCTTCCGAACGGCGGAAGTGTTTCTCTTGCGGCGTGCAATCGGAAAAAACATTAAGGTGATTGTATGTGAACAATACCTTATTCAGACAATGCTGTGCCTGACCCTGTGACTTGGGGAGGGCTGGCGGCTCCCCCCTTTCTGTTTGTTTGTCAATGTAGGACTTGAGCGTCCGATTGACTCGTTCCACAATCGCTTGCCCCTGCGGATTGTAGGGAACGCCAAAGGTATGCTTAATGTCCCAGGTGGCCATGAAGTTAGCTAACTGCCTAGAACTGTAGGATGGTGCGTTATCGGTTTTCACTTGCCGAGGTTTGCCCATCGCCACGAAGCAGGCTAGGAGGTGCTGCTCCACATGGGAAGCTGTCTCCCCTTTTTGCGCTGTCGCCCAAACGAATTGCGAAAAGGTATCAATGCAAACGTGCATGTACTGCCATCTGCCAAACTGCGGAACGTGCGTGACGTCCATTTGCCACACCTGGTTAGCTTCTGTCCCTCGTGGGTTGACCCCCCACGAGCCCCCCCCCCGGTGCCCCTGCACAATGCTGGCAAGAGCGAACTATGCCTTGGGCTTGAGAAAGTGGCAGATTGAACTGTCTGGCGAGCGCTTTGGCATTCTGATGAAAGAATGCATGACTTTGAATTGGAGTAGTGAAAACACCTAACACTGAACATTGCTGAATCTCCTTTGCAGCCGCAGCCGCTCTGCTATTGCCTGCCGAAATCGGACCCGGTAGGTCTTGGTGACTTCGGATGTGGGCAATATAGAGCGTTTCCGTGCGGTTTCGCAAATGAAATTGAGCAGTGAGGAACAAACTCAGTAAGTTTTTGTCTATCGCGGGAGTGATGTATGCTCCCGGTAGACTGTCAGTAATGATGTTTAGGTGCTCTTTGGTGAAGGTGCGCAGGGCAAGGTTCACCGCTGCCAACTCTGCCCGCTGCGCGGACCTCTGTGGGAGAGTTAACAGCGTGCGCCAAGCCTGGCCCTCCTGCCAAGTCAGGACACCATATGTGCGACTCCCATCCGTAAAAACTGTCCTGGCCCCCTGAAGTGGAACCAGCGAGAGCAATTCGAACAAGCTGACTGTCTGCGTTTGAAGCGAGACAAGTCTGGGGTCTTTCGGCAAGTGGTATGCCAAGCATCCGGTGAATCCTTCCAAAGCAATTGGAAGCGAGTCACCGAGCTGCATCAATTGCTGAACCTGCTCTTTGGTAAACGGGACCACGATCTTTGCTAAGTCGTGCCCTGAAATGTCCCTAGCTCTCAGCCTTCCGCGGTAAACCACCGCGGAGACCAACTCTTGGGGAGGAATGATGTTTCGGGAAGAGGTGTTCGGCAAGTACACCCATTCCACGATACTCGCCCCTTTCTCAGAATCTACCCCTAGGGCTCCGGTGAACATGGATCCTGCCCGAACGATGTACAAGTTCAGGATCGGGGCATATTGCCCCTGAGCAATCCTGTCCACCCACCTTTGGCTGAGAATTTGGTTGACTCTCTCGAGAGCCAAGCGTGCCTCTCGAGGAATTTGTATCCGGTCTGCCGGCTGCTTGCCTAGCATGAGCAGCGAGAAGAGCGGTTTCAAAAGATCCGTATCCAATCTGAAATACGGTCTTGCCCAATTAATGTTTCCTAAAACCTGCTGCAATTCTACCAGGGTGACTGAGTCCTTTAAGTTGATCTGAGGCAAAACTGGTGCTGCGAAGGAACGGAGAAGCCGATGACCCAAGTATGAGAAGGGCTCGGTTCTCTGCACTTTCTCTGGGGCAATGAGTAACCCTTTCTCCCCCAGGCTGGCCTGGAGGTCTGTAAACATTTCGCTGCCGAGTTGCGGCGCTGCGACCAAGATGTCGTCCATGAAATGGCAAACTAGAGCTGTGGGATGAAGGTTTCGAAGCTTTGCCAGTGCGTTGTGAACATAAATTTGGCACAGGGTGGGCGAATTGAGCATGCCCTGTGGCAAAAATCTCCACGCGTAACGCTGCGTAGGCTCACTGTGGTTCACAACCGGCACCGTAAAGGCAAACCTTTCCCGGTCCCTGGGGTCTAAGGGAATGGTGTAAAAGCAATCCTTGAGATCTACAACTAGGATCTCCCACCCCTCGGGAATCATATTTGGATTTGGGATGCCGCATTGAAGCGGACCCATTGGCTGTATACATTTATTGATCTCTCTGAGATCGTGGAGGAGTCGCCACTTCCCCGACTTCTTTTTAATGACAAAAATTGGCGAATTCCAAGGACTAGTGGACTGCTCTATATGTCCTGCGTCTAGCTGTTCTTTAACCAGTTGCTTTAGGGCGACTAATTTTTCCCCCACTACCGGCCATTGTTCCACCCAGACCGGCGTATTGGTGAGCCATTTAATTGGCAACGCCATTACCCGAAGGTAAGGGTAGCACCGTACTGCTGTAAAATGTCTCGCCCCCAAAGGTTGATATGCACGTCCAGAATGTGCGGCCGAATGACCGCTGTGCCGTCAGCCTTTGGGTTCGTGACTTCCACCCACTCCCGGCTTCTAAACGCTTCTTGGATGCCGCCTACCCCCCCATACATCGGAGACCGGCTCAATGGCCCACTCCCGTGGCCACTGGCTTCGGCTGACCACGCTGACGTCAGCTCCGGTATCTAACAGCCCTGAGAATGATTTTTTATTCAAAAATACCTCAATAACGGGTCGCTGTTTCCACTCTATGTTGGTCTCCACTGTCGCTAAGACTTGGTATCCTTGCACTGCCTCCCTTGCGCTCGAGCGGTCTGCTGACCCAGACTCTGAGCTGTCCCTGAGCCTTCCCTGGCTATCTGCTGGCGAGTGACAAGGAACCATAATCAGTTGCGCTAATGTGTCTCCTTTGTGAATTGTCTGGGGTAGGTGCGTCCAAAGCTGAACTTGGAGAACGCCTGAAAAATTGGAGTCAATGACTCCCGGAATTACAAGAATTCCGCGTGCTCCTGCTACACTGCGAGGCAAAACTAAACCTATAAAGCCCTTGGGCAGGGGTCCCATGTACTGGGAGTCCACCAGATAGACTGTGCCTGGCAGGTCGCATGTAACCTCCGCCTGGCAAGTCAATTCTAGCCCTGTACTACCCTTGGGGCTGGCCTGCGCCTTCGCAATGCCTGGAATGTGAATGGAATCTAGTCTAGCTCTGGCGCGCCCAGAGCAAGGGATGTCTCTGTTTGGACCGGGGCCAGAGACGTGCCCGCGTTCCGGTTTCCCGAATTCGGACAGTATCTGGACCAATGGTAGCCTTTCTTACACTTCGGACATGGGGTGGTTGGAGCCTTGGAACGGCCGGAATTTTGTCCGCCTCCCTTAGATCGGCACTCCCTAGCGTAGTGACCGACCTTGCCACAATTGTGACATGCCCCTTGATTTCTATTCTTCGGTCTTCTACCCCCTTGCACCGCTGCGGCCAACAGACCCATTTTATAGGATTCTGTGCCAACGTCGGCGCAAGCTCTAATCATGTCCATGAGAGAAGTGGGGATGATTACCCAGTGACTGCAAGATTTTACGGCAGTCGAGGTTGGCGTTGTCTTTGGCTAATTTCATCATGAGCTCTTGTTGGGCTTCCTCATTATCGATCTGTCTACTGATCGCTTCCTCTAAGCGATTGATGAAGTCCATGTAGGGCTCCTGGGCTCCCTGTTTGACTGCGGTGTAATTTTTGGCCGCTTTGCCAGTTGCTGGAACCTTGAGAAAAGCCTTGAAGGCAGCCTCGGCTGACATTTGAAGAGTGGCGAGTGGCAAGTTGGTCTGCGCATCGATGGATTCGAAGGCCCCTGAACCATATAACTGGTCAGGAAGTACTGCGCCTCCCATCCTGGGAGCCCTTGTCTGAGCCTCGAGGTGATACTCGCTGTCCCATAGCAAATACTGGCTGGGGTTGAGCATCATCCACATGACGGCTTTCCAGTCGTGCGGGATGAACATGGTATTCTCGCACACTTGCTGAAGCGTGCCCCTAGTGAAGCGACTCTGGAGTCCTGTCTCTGTGATGGCCTTCCGTATAGCCATGAGAAGCTTATACGGGAGTGGTGAATGAACTACCTGCTGGTTCCCTGTGAGAGCATCCATTTCCAAGCGAATCGGACAAATCTGACTAAGCTCAGCTAGTTCTTCTGCTGGCAATTCCCCCTTCCTGATTTCTTCCTCAATTGTGCGCTGAAGGGTACTCTTGGTCTGGGAGCCTGTAGCTGTCAGAGAAGCGCCTGCGCTCCTCATTCCATGCATTCCGTCGGTGACGTCTGCAGCTGTCACCGAGGGAAAGCTCCCTACACTACTCTGCTTAAACTGTAATGACGGATAGAGCGCCGTGGGCGCCGATGGCTCAACTGGCGCTGGGGGTTCTTTGGCCTCTACCCGGACTGGATCTATCTCCGCTAAGAGCTTCCTACATTTACTCCATGTGCGAATTACGCCCTCTGGAGCTTTCGGGGGTTGCTGAATGCAGTCTCCTATCTGATCCCAGAGCTGAAGGGTTAACGTACCTACTTCTGGGTAAAGCAGGCAGTGTTCCCTTAGGTACACCAAAAGTCTCGCTAGCTCTCCGCTGTGAAAACGTAACTGAAATACCCTGGCCAGGATTTTGAACTGTTCCTCATGAGTTCTTTGGCTAGCGGACGGACGTTGCCGCTAAGGACAAGTCCCCATATTACCTGCGGGGTTCTCCGAAGATTCCTCCTCGGGACGAGTCGACGCATCTATGGGCCAGGCAATAGGTTTTGGCGACGATTCTCTCGGTAGAGCTCGGAGCGTGGCCTCCTGCCACGGGCCCTCGGTGGCCTCTGCGCTGTCAGGGGTTCACAGCTGACCCTGAGTGGAACGCGTTTTTCCGTTACTGCAAGCCGCTGCGAAAGTCGGGAGCAAGCTGTAGGATGCCTCTTCTGTAATGCCCCGCCGCTTGGGCCGTCTTCCCGATCGGCTGGCTTACCGACCGGGCTGCCGTGCTGTCCTCTGGGACGATCGGACGCGGTTCAAGCGCAGAACCGGACCGTGTGATCGCTTACTCTCGAGTAGATCACGTCGGGGTCACCAGGTGTAGCAATCGGGGCCGCTAGGACGGCAGTTGGGTCCCGGAGGAGACTGATCAAGTAACGACACGAGGCAATATGGAGTGAGATCAGATCAGTGGTTTATTGAGGAAAAAGCATCATCATATATAGATCAGAAGGCAATGCAGGAAAGAATCGTCATCTGACAGAAAATCACATCACCCATTTACTCGGGTTAATGGGAAATCTCTCTCGGGGAAGTTAATTAACTCGGGCCAGAGTAAATATGGCTTCTATTTGCACCAAAGATTAGGCTGATCTGTGAGTCAGTAATTGCTTAATGGGTAACGGAGGTTAGCGATCTGCTCTCTCAGCAGAACCGCCGGTCAGGTCAGGTGTGGGTGAATAAACCCTTATGATTTATACTATTAATCCGCTCCCCCAATTTCCGTGCTGGCAAGGGCCAGTGACCAGGAACCTTCTTCGCCGGTGTAACCTCTGCCAGAGGCTAATTATGCCAATTGGGCATGCGGAATCCGCAATTCTGTCTAATGGACACCCTTTCCAGAAATTTCTAGATAGAGAATACACAGAAGTGGTTTTACCATTCTCTCTTTCTGGGACTGTGTAGCTCGCAAACGGCTACACAGGCCTGAATCATGGGTTAGGTTTGCTCTTCTCATAGGAGATACAAGGAGATATGATAGCACTCTCCAGGATACCTGAAAGATAATATTGAAGAGGAAGGGAAGGACACGTAATAATGGGCTGAAAAGACAGGAAGCCAGATATAGGCTGAATATTAGGAAAAACCTCTTAATGGTTAGAGCAGTACAATGGTGGAACCCACGGTGGAGAGCGCTCCAACACTGGGAGCCTTCAAGAAAGAATTGGACAACCATATCTGTCAGATCTGCTTTGATTTTGATTCCATGAAGAGATTCTGGGTTGAACGGAACTATCAGACATAGAGAGCTGGTGATAAGTAGAAAGCTTGACTGTAAAATGTTTCACATGCAGTGAGAAACCTGTATTAAGATGCGTTTTATTTTCTTTGTTATCTACAGATCGTTGGAGAAAGTGAAGAGGAGGGCAACCAGAATGATGAGGGGACTAGAACATCTTCCTTACCATCTGAGGCTGCAACGGTTGGGCCTCTTCACTCTTGAATGACAGCGTCTAAGAGGTGACCTTGTTGAAGTTTATAAAGTCATGCACGGTGTGGACAAAGTAGAGAAGGAAAAACTGTTTTCCCTATCGCATAACACTAGAACTAGGGGGCACTCCATGAAACTTTTGGGTGCTAGTTCTCAAACAAATAAGAGAAAGTACTTTTTCACCCAGAGGATCACTGGTCTATGGAACTCCCTGCCAGAAGAAGTGGTGGCAGCTGTCAGTCTTGACAGCTTTAAGAAAGGATTAGACAAGTTCATGGAGGACAAGGGTATAAATGGCTATAATAAGGACAAGCTCTGAGTTGGAGAGATAGGCATGCCATTTCCAGGGAATCCTAAGCAGGTGAAGGCATTTGCTTGGGAATATTATACCCTGAAGCAAATGGTGAGCCACTGTGTGAGACTGGATGGGCTGTGGCCTGTTCCAGCAAGGCTGTTCTTATGTTCTTATATTAATTCAGCTATAATATCTTGCAAAACTCCTAATGAAGCTAATGAAAAGAAAACTATCAAATTTTCTTTGAGCGTTTGTTCGCTTGATGTGCATCCATTTAAAAGTGTTTAAGAAACAAGATTGTAAAGAACTTGAGATTAACAGTTTGGACTGGAAAAAGAAATGTTTATTAGAATGTTTATAAATATTATATACACCAATATTTTGACTGAAGAAAGTGATATTTAAGAAGAAAAATAAAAAAAACCAACAGATTCATTTTGAAACTAAAGTAGACTGATAACCCTTTATTTTCCATGTCATATCATTTAGAACGGATCCTTTGAATAGTTTTCTTTGATTTTGATTCCTACATTAAGCAGGGGGTTGGTCGATGGCCTAGTCCCCTTCCAACTTGGTTATTCTATGCTTCCATGAGAAGGGGAATAGAATTCCCAACCTGTGACTCCACAACCAGATACCTAAACCACTGAGCAATCCAGCCAGCTAACCAGTAGCTACTGGCCTCTGAAATTCATTAATCCTCATTGACTCAGACATGATCCAGCTATTGGTGTCCTGTTCTGGTTAGTGATACGGCAGCCTGGAGTTAAGAAAACAAACGAAGTTAATGCCTCTCCTCTTCAGTCATTGTTCTTGCCATGTGTTGTCAAGTCACATCCCACTGACAGCAATTCTCACAGAGTTGTCAAGGTATGTGAAATATTCAAGGAGCGGTTTTTACCACCTCCCCAGAGAGTTTCCACGGCCAAGCAGGGTGGAGTCTCTCACTCCACCCAAAGCACACAGGGCGGCTCGCTTTTGCAAGGAGAGGGTTGTACAACTGTAGAGCAAGATTGCAGTGGAAGGTGGGCAGGTCAACAGTTCGAGACCCAAGTGCTGCATGATGGAATGAGCGCCCATCGTCTGTCCCAGCTTCTGCCAACCTAGCACTTTGAAAGCAAGAAATTGCAAGTAGATAAATAGGGACCACTTTGGTGGGAAGGTAAACAAGCATTCCGCGTCTATTCATGCCGGCCACATGACCACGGAAGGGTCTGCAGAAGCAGACAGCTCTTTGGCTTTGAAACAGAGATGAATGCTGAACTCTAGAGTCAGATATGACTGGCTTTTTGATGGGAAAAGTAACAGCGTTCTGTGCACTTTGGTGTCTAGTCATGCCACATGTCCATGGAAACATCTGCAGATGCAAACAGCACTGGCTCTTTGGTCATAAACGGAGATACCACCCCATAGAGTTGGATCCAACTGACTTTTGGGCAAGGGCGACCTTTACCTTTAGAGTAATGGTTCCCAATGTTGGGCCTATGCCCCATAAGGGGGCTTCAATTCCCAGAAGCCTAAGCCAGGACGTTGGCTGATCAGTGCTTTGGGGAATTGACTTTGGCTTCTGAGAATTGAAGTCCCAAACCAAAGGTTGGGAAACACTGACTTAGAGCAAGAAGGGACCTCACAGGTCATAAAGGTCAACAGGTCAACCTCCTGTCAAAGCAGGAAAATTCATGGGCCAAACATCCCAGTGTGACAGTAGCAGTATTTTTTTAAAAAAAAATAGTAGCAGTGTTAGTCTGTGCTTCAAGCATATCGGAGAATAAACGAAACAAAAACAAAAATGCTGTAGCACAGGGATTCTCAACCTGCGGCCTGCAGGCCAGATGCGGCTTGTGGCACCATTTTATGTGCCCCTCGCCTCCATCATACCAGGAAGTGCCATGTGGTGGAGAAGAACAAAATGGTCATCCAGACCCCGAAGCTGTCTGAGGGAGCGTGACCCGGCTCCCAGCTTAAAAAGGTTGAGAACGCCTGCTGTACCACAGTGAAGACTAAGTGTTAAATTTTAATGTTAGCTTTTGTGGATCGTCCACTTATCAGACATAGGAGTGAGACTCCATGGCATCAATTTATACACATCAGCAACAGGCACACATTGGTTGGCTAGCATAACAGATAAGAAAACACATCAATATAGCCATATACAACAGGTAATAGAAACTTTATACAACTTTATACAACTGGTAATAGATGGGACTACAGTGGCTCAATTGGTTAAGATGCTGAACTTGCTGACTGGAAGGTCGGAGTTCAATTCCCGAGTACTGCATGGCAGAGTGAGCTCCCATCTCTGTCCAAGCTCCTGCCAACCTAGCAGTTCGAAAGCAAGAAATTGCAATTAGATAAATAGGGACCACTTCGGTGAGATAGGTAAACAGCGTTCCATGAGGCATGCCTGCCACATGTCCATGAAACGTCTGCTGATGCTCTTTGACTATGAAACAGAGATGAGCACTGAGGTCTAGAGTCAGATACGATATGACTGGCTTTCGAGCAAGGGTGAGCTTTGCCTCATAGAAACTTGGAATCTGTTCCCTGAGGCCCCAGCTAGATAGTTACTTTTTTGGTCTCACATATCCCCCAAATCCCCTGGTATGTTCAGAAAGAGTGTTTTTCTGCTCTCGCTTTGTTGTGCAGAAGTGAATTCTAGTCCGACGTAGCCCTGAGTCCACCTTGATCCCACCGCCTCACGTTTCCTGAAGCCCCAGCCTCTCTCCTCTGCAGCTTGGCATGGTTTTCTTCCTCCCACGAAACACCTTGATCTTCTTGCCAAGAGAAGTACGGGGTGAACAGCTGGCTGACACCGATCAGCAGTGGGTGGGAATGAACCTCCGAGGGCTGGAAGTTTTGATGGCCCAGAGAAACTCAGATGTTTGTCCAGAGGACAGTGACTGAGGGGACAATGGGTGGTGCGATGGGGCCTCTGATTCTGAATCATGGGTTAGGTTTGCTCACAACACTTCCTTACAATAGGAACCTTCCACCAGCCCAAACTCAAAACTTGCTACGTACTTTGTTTCAGACTGAAAATCTCTTAAGTAACTCTTCCCTTCTTTGGTTATTTTTTTAAAAAAGTAGCAGAAGAGAAACCACCATTTTCTGTTCATTCATGACCGTCAAAACCTCTTCCCTGAAATATCCATCTCTCACTCTCTTTTCCCTCTCTGTTATGCTAGGGCAGGGATGGCGAACCTTTTAGAGACTGAGTGCCCATACTCCAACCCAAAACCCACTTATTTATTGCAAAGTGCCAACATAGTAATAGGGGAGGAAGGAAACGCTCCCATTGGGCTGCTGAGCAGAGGGGTGGGGTGAACTCTGTGCTGAGGGGAGGGAGGAAGCACTTCCATTGGGCTGCTGGGCAGAGGGGTGGGGCAAACTCTGTGCTGGGGTGACTGTACAGGTGCCCACAGAGAGGGCTCTGAGTGCCACCTCTGGCATGCATGCCATAGGTTCACCACCACTGTGCTAGGGCCTGCCATGTACAAGTGTATATGCTTAGGATATCAGAGAGCAGAACACAGAAATAGCCTCCTCGAAGACTGTGGTATTTTTGAACAGCTGCCTTATAGTAAAGGTAAAGGTTTCCCTTGCTCGAAAGCTAGTCGTATCCGACTCTAGGGTGCAGTGCTCATCTCTGTTTCCAAGCCGAAGAGCCTAGTGCTGTCTGCTTCTGCAGACGTTTCCGTGGTCATGTGGCAGGCATGACTAGACACCGGACCGCACAGAAGCTGCCTTATAAGGCTGCCATATAAGCTGCTTTATAAGGCTGTGGTGGCTTGGTGGTTAAGAAGCTCGCCTTGTTAGCCGAAAGCCCAGCAAGTCAGCAGTTCGAGACTCAGGTACTGTATGACAGATTGAGCGCCCATCTCTGTCCCAGCTCTTGGAGACATGAAAGGAGCTGCGGTGGCGCAAGTGGTTAAGGCACTGGACTTGAAAACTGAAAGGTTGGACTTCGATTCCAGAGTACTGCACAACGGAGTGAGCTCCCGTCTCTGCCCCAGCTCCTGCCAACCTAGCTGTTCAAAATAAATAAATGGCAAGTAGATAAATAGGGATCACTTCGGTGGGAAGGTAAACCATGTTCTGTGCACTCTGGTGTTGAGGCATGCCTGCCACATGTCCACAGAAACATCTACAGATGCAGACAGCACTGGTTCTTTGGCTATAAACAGAGATGAGCACTGAACCCTAGTCGGATACAACTGGCTTTCAAGCAAGAGTGATCTTTACCTTATAAGCAATGATAATTAAAAATATTTGGAAATATTGTTTCACCTCTAACTTTGATGAATATATAAAGAGACCCAAGATTTCAAGAGTTATGCCCTCAAATTGCTGAATCTGAGTGGATGGATTTCTCCATTTCAATTTGTCTCAAATCCAACTTGGTGAATGTTCACGTGCTATCAGAATTGTAACTGCATTGACGTCCTGGTTGACGTTTTCTCTGCAGATAAAATTCCAGGCCAAAACAATATTATCTTTTTGCATTATTTCCCTTAGAAGCATCTGTGGCATCCAGAAGCTTAATTGACATGACACTTGTGGAAGGGAAAAATATAAAATTCACTTTTCTTGTGGGGCAAGGTGGATCATTCTGGAAGGACAATTGGACGGTGGCCTGATCTTCTTGAAAAGAATCTGTTGGTAATGATCTGAATTCAAGTCTGTTTGGGAACTTTTCAATCAACCCCTACCCCAAAAAGAAAAAAGAATAGCCCTCCCGCTGGACTGAAAAAGTCAAAGATGGGACGGGATCGGGGGTCAGACTAGAATGCGATTGCCTCTTCATCACTGGATCAGTGGTTCAAAATATGAGCTACAGCTCTTCTATGCCCACCCTGGGTCTCACACACAGGGACAAAAGAATGGAGGCCTTCCTAGTTTGATGTGTGTCTGTGTTCAGACTAACCGGATTACCCGCTAATCTGGAGCTCACCTATTGCTTCTCAGAAGACGTTGTAGGAAGAAGCTTCACATTAAAAAAAAGGTCTTAATCCAACTCGCCCCTGACCTCGTCACCCAGCGGGATCCTGATCCCCTTTCAGGTTCTTTCTTTTCCAATAAGAAAGCTTAGCAATGTCTCTCAAGATCAGCTAAAAGTGGCATTCCTTACAAAGCAGGGCTGTTCCTGGAAGGTCAGCCAGGGCAGAGTTTCACTTAGGAAGAAACGTAGTTCTGAAGACAAAAAATGCCAACGGAGAACCCCCTTCTGGAGTAGCATATGATCCAAAGCAGTAGTGGGCTCCCAAAAATTTTATTACCACACTGTGGGCATGGTATGGTGGGTGTGACCAACGGAAAAGCCCTGCATTGCACCTGCATTAGGACTACTTTATTTCAAAACTTGGGTGGGTGAGGCCAGTCAGAATTTTTGCTACCGGTTCTGGTGAACTGGTGCTAACCTGCTGATGCCCACCACTGATCCAAAGCCTGAGATAAAAGTCAGGGGTTAAAACACTGCTATCACTCCAATCAGGATGCCTTAAACCTACACCAGTTGAGAAAATATATCCTCGTGTTGGTATCACCCCACCTAAGATCAGGAGAGAAGTAGCAGTGGACGCTGAAGGACTAAGCAAGAGAACGACCCCCGTCATCCTCTGAACGGATATGTGTCTCAAGTCCACCGACTCAGATCCAGGAAGAGCTTTATGGCAAGAACAAACATTTTTGAGGGTACACAAGAGCAAAACCAAATTAGAAGATGGAGAAAGGAACTCACTGGACAAGGAATAGAAATTTTTGTTTTTTTTTGTTGTTCAGTCGCACAGTCGATTCCGACCCTTTGCGACCCTATGGACCATCGTTCTCCAGGCGCCTCTGTCCTCCACCATCCCCCTCAGTCCTCCCAGTTTTGTGCCCATTGTGTCTACAATACCATCTATCCATCTCATCCTTGGCCTCCCCCTTCTTCTTTTGCCCTCCACCTTTCCCAACATCACGGCCTTCTCAAGTGAATCCTCCCTTCTCATTTGATGCCCAAAGTACTTTAGCCTCATCTTTACTATTTGACCTTCCAATGAGCAGTCAGTGTTGATTTCTTCTAAGATTGACCTATTTGTTCTCCTCGCTGTCCAAGGTACCCTCAAAACTCTCCTCCAACACCACATTTCAAAGGCATCTATTCTTCTGCGTTCAGCTTTCCTAATTGTCCAGCTCTCACATCCGTACATTACCACTGGGAATACCATTGCTTTGACTATTCTAATTTTTGTTTTCAAGGTGATGTCTCTGCTTTTCACTATGTTCCCCAGGTTTCTCATGGCTTGTCTCCCTAGAATCAGCCGCCTCTTTATTTCATGGCTGCAATCTCCATCTGCAGTGATCTTAGATCCTAAGAAAGTAAAATCTGTCACTGCTTCTACTTCTTCCCCGTCTATTTTCCAGGAACTGATCGGGCCTGTTGCCATTATCTTGGTTTTCTTGATATTGAGTCTCAAGCCAGCTTTTGCACTCTCTTCCTTCAAACCGATCAAGAGATTCTTTAGGTCTTCCTCACTTTCTGCCATTAGGGTGGTGTCGTCTGCATATCTCAGATTGTTGATGTTTCTCCCAGCAATTTTGATCCCATATTGTGATTCCTCCATCCCTGCATTGCGCATTATGTGCTCTGTGTATAAGTTGAATAAGCAGGGTGACAAAATGCAGCCTTGTCTTACTCCTTTTCCTATTCCAAACCACTCGGTCATTCCGTGTTCTGTCCTAACTGTTGCTTCTTGGTTCATGTACAGATTTCTCAGGAGGCATATGAGGTGTTCTGGTATTCCCATCTCTTTAATCGCCACATCTTGTTGTGATCCACACAATCAAATGCCTTAGTGTAGTCAATAAAGCAAAAATAAACTTGTTTCTGGTATTCCTTTGTTTTCTCCATGATCCAACGTATGTTGGCAATGTGGTCTCTAGTCCCCCTGCCTCTTCTGAAACCAGCCTGCACCTCTGGTAATTCTCTTTCCACATGCTGCTGAAGTCTATCCTGTATTATCTTGAGCATCACCTTGCTGGAAGAGGATATAGCTAAGGAACTCAACTACATAACGTGGAGGACTCTGAATAGAATAAGGTCAATGTGCTCAAGTGGGGGCTGCTGGCGGACAACAACACAGTGTGAATGTGGAGAGATACAGAATCCAACTCATTTGCTGGTCTGCCAATTACTGCTGGAAATTTACCAATGAGGATTTAAGTCTTGCCAATGACAAAACCAAGAAGGTGGTTTCTTTAGGCATTATAAAGTCTGACCTGGACACAAAAGAAGGAGAACTCCCATCATGGATGGACTGAAACCCTGTTGCTTAGCCTAGTAAGTCAACACTGGAGCAGACCCATTGACTCAATGGGTGTGTTTTGGAAGCCAGCTCTGCCACACATTTAATGGGCCAACTCTAAAAGCTCAGTTTCCTGCCCTTTCAACCTCATCAGGCACCTTCCTGGTGAGAATGTTGGTGTGACAGTATGCAAAGAAATGGGTAGGGGTGATCAACCTTGGTGCCCCAGGTGTTCTTGGACTTCAATTCCCAGAAGCCCTGATCAGCAATGTGTTTACTTGGGCTTCTGAGAACTGAAGTCCAAGAACACCTGGGGCACAAAGGTTGGCCACCCCGGCTGTAGGGTGTCTTGCTGAGAAGGTTGGAAAATCACACCTTTGGGCTAGGAATTCCAGAACCCCCAACCTATAGGGTGGCCAGGAACCAGGAAGATTTGGAGTTGTATGTCACTAAAATAAAGTCTCTCTTTAGAAAACTTGTTCTGTGCAGTTGAGTTCAGAGCGTCCCTCCTCCAAGAGAGCTCTCTGCAAAATGGTTCAGAACTCCCTCTTTCCATGAACCTGCCCTTTTCCTCCTGATTTATGAAGGAGCAGCTCATCCTGTTATGGTTGCTGTTTCCAGAGCCCAGCGGGGAAAAAAGAGGAAAACAAGGAAGAAAAAGAAAGACAAGGATTCTCTCTCTTTCTTTCTCCCACGCAGCATTGTTTTTTGAAACCTGGCTCTTGGCTCCCTGAAGAGTCTGGCACGAAAACGAGTCCAGCTCTGTTATACTTGTTTTCTAATGCCTGTTGTCTGTCGGCCAGACTCTTTGTTGTCAAGGAAGACCCTCCATGAGATTATTTTGGAGATGGCCTTGAAGCAATGGGGAGTGCCCACCACTGGAGATACAGAACATAAAGCAGACGCATGGAAGAAATTGTGAAGGGAAACAGAGGAGATTTAATCTCTTTAGGGAAGGGATGGCCAACCTTGGTGCTCCAGGTGTTCTTGGACTTCAATTCCCAAAAGCACACCAGCTGATCAGGGCTTCTGGGAATTGAACTTCAAGAACATCTGGAACACCAAGGTTGGCATCTCTTCTTTAGGGCCTACAGTCATTGCATGATGACTTGGTTTTGGTACCACAAATCCCCCAACAAACCAGCCAGATTGGCCTCTAGGGACCTAATTACCCTCCACCGATAACATGGTGTTGTCAACACCAACAGTAGTGACCTTTAGACTTCATCCAGTTGTCAAGATCAGCATCTTAACCACTAAGCTACTACAGTCACTTCCCTGGGGTCCTAGTCCCTCCTCTATTTGGCACTAGTCAGACCACATCTAGAGTACTGAGTCCAGTTCTGGACACCACACTCTAAGAAGGATGTCAACAAACTGGAACAATTTCAGAGGAGGACAACAAGGATGATCGTTCATTCGTTTTTGTGTCAGAGATTACTCTGGGTTGAAAGGATTTTTGCAGGTGACGCTCGAATGAAGCTGATTGCATGCCCCCGATTGGGAATCTCCAAGCCTAGTGTCTTACCTTACTACACCACTGGGGGACTGGATTAGAGGACTGGAAACCAAGCCCTAGGAGGAATGACTGAAGTAACTCAACATGTTTAGCCTTGAGGAAAGGAGACAGAGAGGGGACATGATGATAGCACTCTTCAGATACCTGAAATATGGTCATAAAGTGGAAAAAGAGGATCTGTTATCTATCATATCAGAGTGCATCACCCCATTTGACCTAATAGACTAGGCTCCCCATGTGGGCATAAGACCCATCTTGCTATCTGACTTCCTGTCATATTCCCTTGTCTGAAATCTGCTCTTTTTGTCTACTTAATGGAAACAATTCTATCCATTTCTGTTGTTCTTCTCAACCAGAAGTTATCAATCTTTTTAAGCCAGGGGCCGGGTCATGCTCCCTCAGACAACTTTCGGGGGCTGGATGACTATTTTGCCCTTCCTCCACCACATAGCACTTTGGTGTGGTGGAGGGGGGGCACATGAGATGGTGCCATGAGCCGCATGTTGAGAATCCCTGTTCTCAACGAATGAATAAGGGGGGGACGACTCCATCTTTTGTACAAATCCTTATTTGGAAAGGACCAGATTTGACCCACCTACTCCAAAGGTGTTAGAGATCTCTTCTGAGTCCGAGGCCTTGCATCGTCTTTTCACTTCCCTCGGCTTACACACCTTGGGCCTCACCCTCTTTATCCCTCCGTCTCCCTTGCCATGACTTGTTCAGGTGAAGAAGTGCTGCAGGTAACATTCCTGGCCTCAAATATTTGGTAACGAAGACGTGGGTGGAGGAAGATTGAGGGGGAGAAATACCTTTCTGACTCATTCCATAGGAACAGGCTAATATGCTGAGGAATGTTACCTTGCGGAGGGCGGGCGAGAGAATGAAAAGCAGGTCTCGGAATATCTGTCCTACATAAGATAGGCAGGCGCCAAATGACAGGCAGTGAAAGCCTATGGATACCGTTCCAGGATTCAGTTTTGCACTGGTTCTGAAACGCTTCCCAAAATTGTGGGATCTAAAAAGCAGGACTCAGAAGTGGGCTTTCTTTATACCAGGTATAAGCACACCTGGCCTGCTCGCCTTCCACAAGAAGAAAGAGTATGAAACAGTGAATGTGACACACTCAACCACTTGAGGTCCCACAATGCATTGAATGTAGAGTCTTTCTGGGACATTGTGTAGCCACACCCCACTTAGTAAGGTCACTCTTACTCGAAAGGCAGTTGTATCTGACTCTGGGGTTCAGTGCCCATGTCTGTTTACAGCCAAAGAGTCAGTGCTGTCTGCATCTGCAGACGTCTCCATGGACATGTGGCAGGCATGACTAAACACCGGAGGGCATGGAATGCTGTTTACCTTCCCACCAAAGTGGTCCCTATCTGTCTACTTACATTTTCTTGCTTTCGAACTGCTAGGTTTGCAGGAGCTGGGACAGAGGACGGGAGCTCATTCCGTCCTGCAGTACTCAGGAGTCACTGTTGATCTCCCACCTTTCAGCCATCATCTTAGCCACTTGAGCCACTGCACTCCCTACAGAATACTGTACACAGACTAACAAGGGATTATAGCAGTGTTTCCCAACCTTGGACATTGGACTTCATTTCCCAGAAGCCTAAGTCAATTCCCCAAAGCACTGATCAGCCAATGGAGTGACTTACACTTCTGGGAATTGAAGCCCCCAGTGAGGTGTGGGCTCCATGTTGAGAAGCACTGGATCATAGGCAGGGAAGTCATGAATGTAGTTTTAACCAGGGCAGGCAAATTCCAGTGGTTTCCAAGTAGCAGCATGGATTGATATCTGTCATCCATGTCAGATATGCTTTTGATTCAGATTCGTGTGTTTTATAGTTGCCAGGTTGGGCCACAGAACTGGACTGGCAGAAGGGGACAGTAACAGACATGGGTGGGAGATTTCTAACCTTTCCAATGAAGGGTTATGGACGTTCATATCGTGCTTTTTTCAGTTCGCTGGGGCGTATTTTCTAGAAGCATTCAAGAGAAAACTGAATTTGTCAGATGTGCTTTGATTCAGACTCCTGCATTGGGCAGTGGGTTGGACTCGATGGCTTTACAAGCCCCTTCTAACTTTGTTATTCTATAATTCTACCCTAACAGGTTCTGCTGCATTTTTGCGGATGATGATGATGATGATGATGATGTTGATGATGATGATGATGATGATGCTGCTGCTACTACTACTACTACTACTACTACTACTACTACTACTACTACTACTACTACTACTACTACTACTACTACTACTACTACTACTACTACTACTACTACTACTACTACTACTAATAATAATAATAATAATAATAATAATAATAATAATAATAATAATAATAATAATAATAATAATAATAATAATAATAATAATAATAATAATAATAATAATAATAATAATAATAATAATAATAATAATAATAATAATAATAATAATAATAATAATAATAATAATAATTTCATGTCAGAAATTATTCTAGGTTGAAAGGATTTTTGCGGAAGAAACTCCACTCAGGGAATGCCCAACTGAGGCACCTTTCATGTTCCCAAGAGCTGGGGTGCTCAATCTGTCATGCAGTACCCGGGTCTCGAACTGCCGCCTTGCCAGCCTTCCAGTTAACAAGGTGATCTTCTTAACCACTGAGCCACTGCATCCCTGCTTTGCTGTGATGTTAAGAA
Organism: Bradypodion pumilum; assembly: GCA_035047305.1. Taxonomy (NCBI): domain Eukaryota; kingdom Metazoa; phylum Chordata; class Lepidosauria; order Squamata; family Chamaeleonidae; genus Bradypodion; species Bradypodion pumilum. The sequence continues at coordinate 6,862,944 of JAWDJD010000016.1, read as the reverse complement.
AGGTAGGCAACAAGTGGTGATCTATTTCTAGAAAGGGATGGATGCGTTTCTTAGAATGTGATTGTGCAGCGAAATGGATTGGTTCCATCATCGTACTGCTCTAACAGTTCAGACATTTCCCCTGACATTTAGCCTATTTCTGGCTTTCTGTACCTTGAGCCCATTATTGTGGGATGAGCAAGAACAGATCCTGCCACTCATATTTATGATTATTTTTCAAGAATTTTAAAATACTATCATATCCTCCCTCTGTCTCCCTTTATCAAGCTAAACATACCCAATTTCTTCAGTCTTTCATCAATATGGCTTGTTTTTCAGTTGTTTGATCCATGTTTATTGATCATCGTTGCCATTCTCTGAAATTGTTCCAGTTTTTTTGTTGGTTTTTTTTTTTTTGCATCTTTCTTAGTGTGTTGTCCAGAACTAGACATAGTATCCCAGATAAGGTCTGGCTAGTGCTGAATAGAGGGGGACTAATACCTTACAGACTCCTTACAGAGTGACCTTTTTCTTGGTGTATCAGAAAGCAAAAACAAAAACGCTGCAACACTTTAAAGACTAACTGCTATATTTTTAATGTGAGCTTTCATGGATCAAATCCACTTCATCGGACATAGGAGTGAAACTGCAAGGCATGAGCTTATATACACCAGATACAGAGTCATAGAGTGATTAAATCAGAATGACAGATAAGCATGCAAATCAATACAGCTTCTTACAGCAGGCACTGGTAGGTAATCTTTGGCTGTTATTCGGATTAGCTCTAAATGTCCCCTTTTCAATTTTAACTAGTGGGGAAATACAAAACAAATACCAAGCACTGAACATATGCTAATGAGTTTAACCTCTGTGGTACTGTGTGATCACATCCTCCATTCTGTGAGACATGCCGTGAAAGAGAATGTTACAGGAAAGTTATGAAGGTGGTATAATATAACAAAATATAATATACATAATATGTAGAAGCATATAACAAGCTGCGTATCAAATTTGATAATGTCCCATAAACCCCTGGCTAATATTCAAACCTTTGTGGTGGGTGTCCAACCGATGGATGTATTTGATTTCTGCTGTCTCTCTCTGGATCCTAATCTTGCAATTTCTCTGTTCCAGAATATTTGCCACTTTCTGGTTTCTATTTCTTGGTGATCACACAACATTTTGGAAATGCCCTCTAGCTCATCTCTGACCCATGCCCACACTGGATCATTTTTGGTCCAGCCCTAGGGCTCCTAATTTTGGGGGATGGGGTAGAACAATTCCCCAGCAGGCAAAGCAGTCACTTGATGGGAGAGGTTCATTTTGATTCACGTCATTGTGATGAGGGATGCGCCTTTGAAATCATCTGATCGTGTCCTTGGTTGGATGCCTATCCTTGAAGTAAAGTATTTGGGCCAGTCAAATCTAAGAGAGAAAGGGAAAAGTCCCTTTTCCAAACTACAAGCGAAAAGGAATTTTGCACATCTTGCTTAGGGTCCTTGTATAATGGTGGCTAGCTGAGTTATACATATGGCCTATAGCCCCATTGCCATCTGAATCAAGGGGAAGTGACATCCAAGATCATCAGCTCATGAGCACCAGGTCAATTCAGCTGGCATTCTCCAACCATACTACACAATGCACTTCCATGCAGAATTCCAAACCAAGATCTAACCATTGTTCCAAGAAACTTGTATTACTGGTACAACATGCCCTTGTGTGCATGATAAATTAGCTTGCATTTAATAACTATATAATGCCCCTTGAAGGTTTCATATATAGATAAATTCTCCTCCTCCTTCAAGTGCCACATCTGATTCCGAATAAATGCTATCCTCATGGCGATCAGCCGTTAAGATTGTCCTGGGAACAATTTACCACAGTGGCCTTCCATTTGCCTTCCACATCCACAGTGTGACACCCATACCACTGATCCAGTTGCTTGAGTCCCTTTCTAGTCTTAGTCCTTTCAGCACACAAAGTCCTCCTCAGCTCCAGATCAGTATTGATTAATTTTCTGCCCTCAATCAAGATGGATTCTAGTGGAATTTAATCCACTTGGGGATTGGTTTCCCATTCCCTCTTGGAGGAGCTCTTAGGATAGCTGTGCAGCCTGGCCTAAGGCTACACCTTTCCCCGTGGATTTTGCCACCCAAGGCTGCTAGTCTTTAGGATTGTGAGGTTAGTTAATCACTGCCTGATGATTGGCCTTTGAAGAGGAGGTAACACTTGGATATTGCACCCCCCCAAACCCAGTTTTTATTATTTTGCTCTATTTGGTGGACTCTGGTTTTGCATCTGAAATCTGTGAAGCACTGCCAGCCCTGCATTTCTCTATTTTGGGATTTATCCTTTGGCTTCAGAACATGCCAGAAGAATGAATCCCATTCAGATTCACTTTTGGTTTACTCTCATTCTTTCACCCTTTCTAGGTATCCTGCTATGGTAACAGGACTCAACTGCCAGTGACTCAATGCTGATCATTACGTGGTGGTTAACTAATGTGAAAACCCTACTAGCAGTCTTGGCGAAATCAACAGGGAAGGGTGATGGTCCCCAAGTGGATTAAATCCCACTTGAATCCATCTTGATGGAAGGCAGCAGCTTCATCAATACTGTCCTGGGGCTGATGAGGATCTGATGTGCCAAAAGGGTTCAGGACCAGAAAGTGACTCACGGAAATGGATTAGTGGTACGGGTGTCACACAGCAATGTGGAAGGCTAATGGAAGGCCACCATTATATTCTCTGGACAGTCTTCATGGATGATCACCATGGTCGTGAATATTCAAAATTGGATATAGCACAAGAAGAAGAGGACCTATATTTTAATCCAAACATTTCAGGAGCTATCCAAAGTACTGAATCGATTTGCAAGATTGGTTTCAGTGCTTTGGAAAACACTCATCACATTCCCTGCTCGAGGTTCTTCCATTGAGCTGTGCTCATTTTCCATGTTCACAGGGGCATTTCTCCAAAACTCCTCTCCCAAATTTTGACCAGAGAAAACCTGGGTTTTGTCTAGTTTCTTCCTGTGCTCATTACACCCCTAAGCCGTTGTCATGATCTTCATGAAATATTGATTATATTGCATATAGTAAATGCATCTTCATTTTGAACCATTCTTGCCCCTTCTATGGTTCTTAGGGTCTTGTGAACCTGTTACTGGTATTTCAAACCCCACCCCCTTGTGTTGAAGTGTTAGCAAGCATTTCTCCAGTTGGATCCATCTCTTAGTAATATGGGTTTCTGTGTTTTTTTCTTCTCCCCCGTCAGGCACTAATCTCCCAAGGATGTTTATGGAGAGGCTGCAAAGACTGGAAGAATCTGGACCTGCTCCAGATCAGCTTATTCAATGCCCAAGAGCCCGTAAACTGCTGAACAGATATCTAGTCTGGCTGAAATTCCAGGAAGCTTCAACATTTTGAAACATGGATCACATTCACCATTGATGTAACCTGAGAACCTACTCTGGAGCCTGCCAGGATTAGCAAAAGCCATTGGCTTCACCTGCCTTTCTAGGCAAGCGGAAGAGTCAGTCAGAGTTATCCCCTTTCCTGTTGCCCAGAAGAGAGAAGTGAGACACAGAAACCAGTCTTGATATGGGACCTTTACCATGTGTGGATCCGCGTGCCCAGTTGGCATGCATGGCCTCTGGCAGAGGTTAAACCTAGCGAGCACGCTCCTGGCCCCTGGCCCTTGCCAGCAGAGAGAAATTAAGGGGGGTGGATAAATGATAGGGTTTGATTCACCCAATTACCTGACCTGACCAACGAACCTGCTGAGAGAGCAAATACGTTACCTATTAGAGTAATCCCTCATCTCCGAGTCTCAGTCTCATCCCAGAAGCAAACAGGAGTCATGATTGCCTTAGTCTAAGGCAAAACAATGGTGTTGTCCCAGCCAGTGTTTGTCTGCACTAATTAACTTCCCCCCGAGAGATTCCCAATTAACCTGAGTAAATAGGTGATGTGATTCACTGTTGGGTGATGGTTTTTTCTACCTTGCCTTGTGATCTATAAATGGTTATGCCTTTTCCTCAATAAACCACTGATCTTATCCTCCTCCATGCTGCCTCGTATCGTTCTTTGATCAGTCTCCTCCGGGACCTCCGGCCCTCTGCGGCCCCGATTCCTACAACCATATCTGTATATCTGTAGAAGCAATGGTCATCATAACATGTGATGTACCATAATGTGCTTTGTATTTGAAATAAATATTCATCCTGTGCCCTTAAAAACAATTTGATAGAAACAGCATCAAGGATATGCTGTCCTCAAGCTTGATGTATCTCAGGTAGCTTTTGGAAGAGAGAACGTGTTGACTCGCACACTGAAGTCAATTCTTGTCCAACTTTGAGACTAGTGAAGTTCTTTTCAAGGACTTTCAACACTGGAGGGATTAATGAGGAAATTGTACCACTATCTGCCAAAGCTGCTTCCAATTTGGATTTCTGCATTGAGCAAGGCTCAACAGCCTAAAAGGCTCCTTCCGACTCAGTTATTCCATGAATCTATGATTCTATTACTTTGAACCAGTGGGTGGATTCAATTTTTTTTACTACCTACTCTGTGGGCATGGCATGAATTAGTCCGAATTAGGACTATTTCAAAACTTGGAAGGGCGGGGCCAGCCAGAATTTCTGCTACCGGTTCTGGCGATCTGGTGCAAACCTTCTGATGCCCACTACTGCTTCTAACCCCAGAATCACCCACAAAAGAGCATTGGGATGTAGGACGGGTTGAGGTTTTTAAAAAAACTTGGCAACTCTAGTCAAAGTAGACAACAAAGGACTAGATCAGGGGTGCCCAAACTATGGTCCATGGGTCAGATCCGGCCCCCAACTCCAATTAATCCAGCCTGCACTGCCCTCTTCGTTCCTGGAAGCAGAAGTAAAACACATTTTATTTCTGCTTTCAGGAGCGAAGAGGGCGGCGTGGGCCAGATGAATTGGAATCAGGGGCCAGATATGGCAAGTGGGCCATCGTTTGGGCATCCCCAGACTAGGTATACAAATGAGACCCTGCATAATATTAGACAGTGTGACCTGTTGGGTGAAACCAAAGACTGATCTAATTCAACATTCTGCAAGGCCAGATATATCCTGTAAGCTAAGCTTTAGAAGTACTTATTTTTGCCTTTGGATTTCAGACTAGGCAGCTCTACTGGATGATCTTGTTGAACATTAAGAAATCCTATGCACTCCCATTTCTCCAGGAGAAAGACCTCAGTATAAATGAATGCAATGGGAAGGTGGTTGATAGGAAGCTTTTCAAATCTCAGGAGGAAGCAGCTATGTCTCATGTTGAGAGAGGTATATATATATATTTGCTTTTTCCTTTCTAGCAGGTGAGGGCAAGAATGCCAAAGTTTTCTCCCTGTTGAGAAAGTGTATGAGAGTTCTTGTGCTTTTTATTTTTGGATTTTTTGACTTTCCCCGACAAATCTGTGGAAATACTTTAGTCTACCCTCCCCATGTCATATGCATAAAACACATTATGCTGTGGATTTCTTTAACAATGTGAAATAGTTGTTTTTCTGTGCAAAAAACAAACAAACCAGGCTTTATGAACAAATAATGTTCCTGACCAAAGCTGATGTTTTTGTTCTTGCATCAAAAATATTAGGAAGGCTATTTTTCAACAGTCTTTGTCTATTAAACCTTCTTTCTCCATCCATCCATCCATCCATAGTTCCTTCCTTCAAGCCCTCCTCCCAGACAGGATGGACAATATTCAGCTAGATAAACCAGCAAACGCTGGTGAGGTAACTTAGGATGGGAATCTGTGACCCTCCAATGTGTTTTGGCCCTGAGCAAATTCACCAACATCCCAGCCACCACTGGATATAAAAAGGAGATGGCTCGTCATATTACAACCTTGGCATTCAATTCCAAATTAGTTTTGGGAACAGCATCACTAAACATGATTTGTATTCCCCCCCCCCATTTTGTTTGGGGCAAAACCTCAGCTTGTTGGTGGCAAAAGGCTAATTACTGGCTGAACTGTCCAGAGAGTGCTCTTAGTGCTATGGGGCAATAGATAAAATTAATGGCATTTGCTATCTTATATTTTCTAGGAAACCATTTGCTGATATCACCCCTTCTACTTTCTCCTCCAAAGTTTTGTCTTCATTCCTCTCCATCATTAGGAACAGAAATGGGCAGAATAGCATGAAGTCTTCTCTGTAATCGCTTACCAGCAGATCTAAATACATGGTCACCAGTTTTAGGGAGTTCCCTAATTGAGTAAAGGATGCTTCCTCTTGCTCTGTACCAAAATTAACCTCTCTGTTGGACACTGAGACCAACAGCTCAAATGGAAGCTATAGGCTTTCGTTGCTACCAAGGCAGCGAATGCACACCAGATTTTTGCCTAAATTTTACAAAAGCTATCCAAGGTGCTGAAACCTACCCTAAAAATAGGTTCAGCACCTTGGATAGCTGCATTAAAGTTTGGGCTAAAGCCTGGGGCAGATCTCCATGACCCTTACAGTGTGCACTGCCTTGGGGGGGGGGGTAGTTTATTATGCAAATAGTTATAGCTGTAACTATCCATTGTAACTACAGCTACAACATATAGTAATTATATTTGACCAACATTTGCAGCGGAACAGGCATCGCTAACAGGCAGGGCATTTTTTAATATATATTTTTTGAAATTTTGAACTACAAACCCATAGTTCTCCAATCTAGGGTTTCTACCTCTCATACCTATAGACACCTAAATAGTCTCACCTGGACTAAAGGCTTGGCTGAAAAGAAGGTCTAACTTCCCTTTTAGCTCCTGTGAAGAAGAAGAAAGGGAGCTGACCCAAAGCTAGGGTCCTTCTTGTGCAGGAAATAAGGGCAGAACTAGGCTTAGGTTGGGTTTTTGAAGACTTTCCAGCCAACCTTCCTCCAGGTGAGCCAAATTTAGAAGTCTGTTAGGACACTGTACTTGGCAACCAGAAGATCAGCAGATCAGGCAGTTAGAGACCTGAGGACTGAGGGACATAGTGAGCCCCCATAGTCTGTCCCAGTTCCACCCAACCTAGCAGTTTGAAAGCAAGAAATTGCAAGTAGATAAAGAGGTACCACTTTAACAGGAAAGATAACAGCATTTTGTAAGCCTGCAGACACAGATAACGTTCTTTGGCTGTAAATGGAGATAAGCACCACTCTCTAGCCACAACTGGCTTTTGAGCAAGGGAGACTTTTACCTTTACCAAGGTTTGATTATGTGACACAGAACTCCCGGCACAGAGACCTATGGGCTTTGTAGTTCAAAAAGTCTTTAAGAATACAACTGGAAGATTTCAAAGCAGGGGAAAGAGTGATGGCAGGTATATTCAGTGCTCTGAAAAGTTACTTTTTTGAATGCTGGCTTCCAGAAGTATTTGACCCCCACCCCTCCTGTTAATTTCCACCCTCAGCCAAGAATTCCACTCCATCAGACTTCTTCATTTTTGTACAGTGAATTCCAGATTCTCTGAGGGAGATGCCTTAGGAAGAGCAGACCCAAGGTAACTTGAACTCTGGATGGATCGCTAAACCTCTCACGGAAAGAGACATAATACCAGCCCCAGCCCCTTCCATACCAAAGAGATTCCAGGCCCTGTATGTGAGCAAAAGAGCCTGGACGTCCAAACCAACCCAAGACAAACTGGAACGGAAGAGAAGAAGTGGTGAGCTGGTTGATTCGAATGGCATTTACAAATTTACAAGCCTTAGTAATGTGACATTTGGAGTTTAACTTTTATGATCTTCGAATGTTGGCATGGATATTTAGCTATCTCCCTTGTTTGTGTATGGTGTGAAGTCGAGTTCAGAACTGACCCACAGCAACCCTGAAAGTACTTTCAAGGTAAATGAGTTATTTAAAAAGTAGTTTATCATTGCTTCCCACCCCCCTCCCCCACCCAGTTAGTCTCAATGGCCAAGCGAGGGCATAAACCCAGGTCTCCTGAGTCCCAGTCTGATTCTATGATTCCATAAGCCAGTTCTCAACCTTTTTTAGCCAGGGGACAGGTCACACTCTCTCAGACAGCTTCAGGGTCCATACGGCCATTTTGCCCTTCCACAACCACATGGCACATCCGGATGTGGTGGAGGTGGTGGGGAGCCACATGAAATGGCATTGCGAGCTGGAGGTTGAAAATCCCTGCTATAAGTATATTTGGCAGATTTATGTGTGCAGCCCCAAATAAGGCTGATAAGGAGAAAGCTCAGCTTTACTGGAGACTCTTCATTTTGGACAACTCTTCCTACAGTAGTTCAAATATATGGTGGACTTTGATTTCTGAAAGCTTGTTTTGCAACCATGCTTTTACAGCTCCCTTCTGTATTCATAGGACTATGGAGGCTAAAGTGGTTAAGACCTTGAACTCGACAACTGGAAGGTCGGAGTTCAATTCCCAGATAATGCATGATGGAGTGAGCTCCCATCTCTGTCCCAGTTCCTGCCAACTTTGCAGTTTGAAAGCAAGGAATTGCAAGTAGATAAATAGTGACCACTTCAGGTCTATTGCAAGGGGTCAACAGGGCATGCCCCTCAGCTCCATGAGTTGGTTTTTCCTCTGCCCATCAGTTGCCATGGAATTGTGCAGGTACCACCAATTTGGTCTGTATTATTGCACTTTTTCAAAGACAAATTTGAAGAGAGTTGGTGTCACAACAGTTAAATTGATGCAAGCCAAGCTCCTGACTGGCGCTATCACATAAACAGTTTGCTGCCACAGAAGAGAAATATATCACTCCCTTATGATTCTGATAGGGACTGCAGTGGAAGAGAAGATAATAGTTAGTGGTCTCTTACAGCAGAAGACTAATGTTTAAAATAGTTTGAATTTGCAATTTCCAAAACTGCAGAATTTGCAAGATTCGGCAAATTTTCGTGTAAATTTCTATTTTGTGTTGTTGTTTTTTGCTTTTTGCAATAGTGCAGAAAGTATTGCCTTACATCATCATAAGATAAAAGTTAGCAGTCTCTTTAACAGCAAAAGACTAATCTTTAAAACAGTTTGAATTTGCAATTTCCAAAACTGTACAAAATTTGCAAGATTTGGCAAATTTTCATGTAAATGTCATTTTTTGGATTTTTTGCTACTTGCAAAAGTGCAGAAAGTATTGCCACATCCTCATGAGCAGTTAAAAGTTAGTGCTGCCTATTACAGCAGACGATTAATGTTTAAAACAATTTGATATTCCCAATAATGTTCAGATTTCACAAGATTTCGCAAATTTTTGTATAAGTCATTTTGTTTTTTGTTTTTTTGCTATTTGCAATAGTGCAGAAAGTATTGCCTTACAACCACATGAGAAGATAAAAGTTAGTGGTCCCTCTTGCAGCAGTAGATTAATTTTTAAAACATTTTGAATTTGCAATTTTCAAAACTGTTCAGGATTTCAAGATTTGGCATAATTTTATCTAAACTTTTTTTGCTATTTGCAATAGTGCAGAAAGTATTGCCTTACATCCACCTGAGAAGAATGACTTTTTTGTTGTTTTTGCAATAGTGCAGAAAATATTGCCTTACAACCTCATGAGCAGTTAAAAGTAAGTGGTGCCTCTTACAGCAGGTGTTTAAAACAGTTTGAATTTGATATTCCCAAAAATGTTCAGAATTTGCAAGATTTGGCAAAAAAATGAATTTTTTTTGTTTTTCTGCTATTTGCAATAGTGCAGAAAGTATTGCCTTACAACCTCACGAGAAGATAAAAGTTAGCGGTCTCTCTTACAACAGAAGACTAATTTTTAAATCCTTTTGAATTTGCAATTTCCCAAACTGTTCTGAATTTGCAAGATTTGGCAAAATTTCGTCTAAATGTCTTTTTTTTGCAATAATTCAGAAAGTATTACCTACAGTCTCATGAGAAGATTAAACTTTGTGGTCTCTCTTACAGCAGAAGATAAATGTTTAAAAGAGTTAGAATTTACAATATCCAAAACTTTTCAGAATGTGCGAGATTTGGCAAATTGTGTAAAAACCTTTGTTGTTGTTTTTTCCCAATAGTGCCTCTTACAGCAGGTCTAATGTCTTTTTTGATTTTTGCAATAGTGTTCAGAATGTGCGAGATTTGGCAAATGTTCGCGTAAATGTCCTTTTTTGGTTGTTGTTTTTCCTGAATGGATTTGGAAGATTTGGCAAAATTTTGTCTAATTTTTTTTTTTTTGCTATTTGCAATAGTGCAGAAAGTAGCCTTACATCCTCTTGAGAAGATAAAAGTTAGCGGTCTCTCTTACAGCAGAAGACTAATGTTTAAAACATTTTGAATTTGCAATTTCCAAAACTGTTCAGAATTTGCAAGATTTGGCAAAATTTCATCTAAATGTCTTTTTTGCTTTTTGCAAGAGTGCAGAAACTATTGCCTTACATCCGCATGATATCAGTTAGTCGTCTCTCTTACATCCTCAAATTCAAACTGTTTTAAACATTAGTCCTGCTGTAAGAGAGACTGCTAACGTATCTTCTCATGAGGTTGAAAAGCATTCCTTTCTGCAATATTGCAAATAGCAAAAAAAACCAAAAATAACATTTAAACGAAAATTTGCCAAATCTTGCAAATTCTGAACAGTTTTGGTAGTATCAAATTCTGTTTTAAACATGTCTTCTGCTGTAAGAGACACCGCTTACTTTTAATTGTTCATGAGGATGTAAGGCTATATTTTCTGCACTATTGCAAAAGCAACAAAAAAAGACATTTACAGGAAAATTTGCCATATTTTGCAAATTCTGAACAGTTTTGGAAATTGCAAATTCAAACTGTTTTAAACATTAGTCTTCTGCTGTAAGAGAGACCACTAACATTTATCTTCTCATGAGGTTGTAAGGCAATACTTTCTGCACTCTTGCAAAAAGCAAAAAAGACATTTAGATGAAATTTTGCCAAATTTTGCAAATTCTGAACCGTTTTGGAAATTGCAAATGCAAACTGTTTTAAACATTAGTCTTCTGCTTTAAGAGAGACCACTAACTTTTATCTTCTCATGAGGTTGAATGGCAATTCTTTCTGCAATAGTGCAAATAGCAGAAACACCAAAAATGACATTTTATCAAAAATTTGCCAAATCTTGCAAATTCTGAACAGTTTTGGAAATTGCAAATTCTAACTGTTTTAAACATTTGTCCTGCTGCAAGAGACACAGCTAACTTTTAACTGCTGATGAGGATGTAAGGCTATATTGTCTGCACTATTGCAAAAACAGCAAATAAAACTATTCAGAATTTGCAAGATTTGGCAAAATTTCGTGTCTGTGCTCTTTTTTTTGCTATTTGCAATAGTGTAGAACATATTGCCTTACATCCTCATGAGAAGTTAAAAGTTAGCGGTCTCTCGTATAGCAGTAGACAAATGTTTAAAACAAGTTTGAATTTGCAATTTCCAAAACTTTTCAGAATTTGCAAGGTTTGGCAAATTTTCATGTAAATGTCTTTTCTTGTTGTTGTTTTTGCAATAGTAGAGATAGTATTGCCTTACACTCTCATGAGCAGTTCAAAGTTAGCGGTCTCTCTTACAGCGGATGACTAATGTTTAAAACAATTTAAATTTACTCCCTTCCTTATTTTCTCGATTGACCAGCCTGTCAAGGGATGAGTTCTTGCTGGTTGCAAATTGCTTTCCATTCCTTTTCTGCCATGCCCTTCTCCATGTTTGTCCAAAACTTTTCACGGTTGAATCTCCCCAACTTTGAAGTGGCCCACCAACGGGTTTTTTCTACTCCTCTGGGATGCTACTGCTGCAAAGTCCTACCCCATACCTGCATGGCCTGGCAGGTTCAACCAAGCTGTGAAGGTGTCAGACTACCGACTAGTGAGAAAGGGTAATCCTGTGCCCCTACCCATGAAGTCTAGGCTAGCTAAGTTGTCACTGCCAGCACAGCCAGTGGAATGCTTTTTAGCTTTCCACCAAAGTGGTACCTATTTATCTAGTTTGTAATGTCTTGCTTTCAAACTGCTAGGTTGGCAAGCGCTGGGGCAGAGATGGGAGATCTTTCTGTTGTTCTGTATTCGGGCCTCAAACTGTTGGCCTGCCTATCGTCCAGTGTTTTAACCACTTGAGCCACCATAGTCAAAGGGCATTCCTTATTTTAAAAACATAAACACATTAATGTAGGAGTTAATCATTACACACCCATCCTCATAAAACCTTTCTATATCACTAACACTCTTTTTCATAGGAAAGAGAGAAAATGTCCTTTTTTTATACACACCAAGCCCATGATTTCAACCAGTGTCTTTACCTTCCAGAAATTGTTAACAATCCTGGACCTTTGATATGCCCGGTATTCACATCTGTCATTTTCCAAGTTCCAGCTGTTCCCACTCTCTTTCAATGTTTTTGTCCCTGCTTCTGGGCTCCATACTTTTTTCTGCTTTTGAGCAGGCTAGCCACAAATTGGAAGTGTAAAAGTGAAAGTAAAATCAAAACAGGGTTTCCTGTTCTGGAAAGGCTGTTCATTGTGTTGCACTCCTTCCTTCAGTTTCAGATATTAGCAAAAGCCTTTCTCTGCAGTGGCTCAAGGGGCTAAGATGGTGACTGGAAGGCGGGAGGTCAGCAGTTTGATACCCGAATATTGCAGAATGGAATGAGCCATTAATGTCCCAGCTCCTGCCAACCTAGCAGTTCGAAAGCAAGAAATTGCAAGTAACTAAATAGGGACCACTTCGGTTGGAAGATAAATAGCATGCCTGCCACATGTCCATGGAAACATCTGCCAATGCAGTGCCATATTTAGGATCTGTGGGCCCCTAGGCTGAACCTGTGGTGAGGGCCCTACTGGGGAAAGCATTTTTTAAAAAAAATAACCTTCAAAAACCGCATTTTCAGCAATTATCCAATTGAAAACTGAAAAATAAACATTTTAAATTTATTATTAAATTATAGAAATATGTACGACATTCCTATACAGTATTTAGAATTAGATGAATTCATGAGATGATAGAAAAGAACTGAACATCATTAAGGTTAATGTAACATCATACAAGATTAAACGGAAAAATTGAAAAATATATATAAAAAAGACTTACTACAACTTTGCTGTATTGAAAACAGCTCATTGCGCTTCGTGAAACTTCCGGCTGGCAGACAGTGGGAGGAGATATTCTTGTCGGGCTAAAACATCCAAACACCACATTAAGTTAAACCAAATGCAAATGATAAATGATGAATATGATCACCAAACCTTTATACTATTTATTTACTAAAACAAAAAAAACCCTGGTTTTAAAAATTGACATAGAATCACGTGGTGCGGGCCCATAGGCTGCAGCCTAGGTAGCCTATGCTTAAATTCGGCCCTGGCAGACAGTACTAGTACTTTGGCTATAAACAGAGATGAGCAATGAACCCTAGAGTCAGATATGACTGGCTTTCAGGCAAGGGTGACCTTTAACTACTAAATAATACCTAGCTACTTTTGGTGAATTCATCCGCAGTTCCTTTCGCCTGACCCAGTGTGAGGAAGATTAGCCATCAACCCAAAGTTGCTGTTACCAGGGTACACCTGATTGTGTTTCAAAAATACAAGAAACTTTGAAGAGAGTCTTTTTGTGTAAACCATTGTTGTAAACTGATGCATTTGTCAGCTCTGACAAACAGCAGCTCTCCAAGGTACCAAAGCAGGATTAAACGTAGGTTGCACCGATCACTTTTGCACCTAAATCCTTGAGCTAAAGCATTTGTCCAACACAGAATCCAGCCTTCCATGGTGGTCTCCTATCCAAAGAGTCACCAATCCCAGCCCTGCTTAGCTTTCGAAACCAGAGCAATTGACTGCTAACCAATCTCAGTTTCATTTTTTTGGCATTTATTCCCCACCACTGCAGCCTTCCCAGATGAGAAAATGGGCAACTGGACCCCTCCAAAGCAGCTCACATTGACTCTAACCACTGAACGATACAGTCATCTTTGCCAGAAACAGCTACTTGTGGGCTGCTCTGGGGGCTATGGTGGCTCAGTGGTTAAGAAGCTTGCCTTGTTAGTTGGAAGTCAGCAGTTCACGACTCGGATACTGCATAGCGGATTGAGCTCCCGTCTGTCCAGCTCTTGGGGACATGAAAGGAGCCTCATTTGGGCGTCTCCTGAGTGGAAGTTCTCCATTAAAAAAAATCTTTTCAATCCAGAATAATTTCTGACACGAAACTATTATTATATGGGCTGCCCACGGAGTGAGCTCCTGTTTTCTGCCCCAGCTACTGCCAACCTCAGTTCAAAACGTGCCACATGACCATGGAAACATGAGTGCTGTCTCTTTGGCTGTAAACAGAGTTGAGCACCGCACCCTAGCGTCAGGCATGACTGGTTTTTGAGAAAGGGGGACTTTTTTCTTGGGAGAGGAGAAACCATTGGAGCAAATGTTCACTTGCAGGCAGGTCTCTTTGTCTCTCTCTTCCTCCCCTCCCTCTGTTTTCTTTTCCTCTTTGACTCTCCCCAAGTACCAGATTAACTCAGACTCTTTAATATCTGAGCGAGGGCTCCCACTTCCAGCCGAGCCACATTCACTTCATATTTCGGAGCATTTGCTCTGAAAATCCTGCTGACAGATGAAGAGCAGGAAGGCAGCCAGTTTCCCATGGAACAATAGCTCCATGCAGAGCTGCTCAGAGCCCAACCTGGCCCAGGGAATCGCTGCTCAGGGTAGGAGGCAGTGGGTGGCAGAGGCTTCTTTGGGCTCTGGCCAAGGCCCAGGTGCTGCTGACAGGATGAGCCTTCTGGTCAGTCCGGTTGACTTTTATAACTCTGGCGTCTGGCCAGCCAAAGGGACCGGCATCCTTAACCTGTGGGGGTGAGCACACAGTCCAGCTGTCAAAGGCAAGCAGTTGGAAACAATGCCTGGTATTGGAAGGAAAGAGATGGAGGTGGACACCTGTCCTCTTTCAGGAAGTATGCTTTTAATAATAATTTTGTGTCAGAAATTATTCTGGGAGGAGAGGTAGAGATGCATACACTTTGGGATGCTATGAAAGCAGTGTTTCAGGGGATTGCATTAAAGAAATAATAATGTTGAATAAGCAAAAGAAGTTAAAAATGCAGAATATAGAAAAAGAGATAAAAAGTTTAGAAAAAGAACATGCCAAGGATCAGAAGGAAGAAGTATATCAGAGACTAGCGAAGTTGAGAAGTGAGCTTTTAGGACAAGATATGGAGAAAAAAGGGAACTGATTTATTTAAAGAGAGATAGTTTCGAATTTAATAATAAAAGTCTTAAGACTTTCAAAAGTGGCCAGAGATAAGAGAGTGAGGAGGGAAATAAAGGTATTAGTAGATGATAAGGGTAACCGTATGGTAAAAACGGAGGAGAAAATAAGAATAGTAGAAAAATTATTTAGTAGTTATACACAGGAAAACTTGTAGACATGGAGGAATTGAAAAAGCAATTAGAAATAGAAACTATGTAAAAAATACAGGATGATCATAAACAAATAATGGAGGAAAGAGTTACTGAGAAATAAATAAAGGAGGCCATAATGAAGCTTAAACTAGGGAAATCCCCGGGTGGATGGGTATACGACTGACTTTTATAAGGCATTTCAAGAAATTATTATCCCAAAGTTATGCATTTTATATAATTCAATATTAGATGGAGGAAAGGTCCCTGACTCCTGGAATAAATCAATAATTGTATTAATCCCAAAGCCAAACAAGGATCCAGAAGTAATTGATCATTATAGGCTATCACTTCTAAATCAAGACGCCAAATTATTTACAGCTTTAATAGCTACTTTTTTAGGAAAATATATTCAGAGGGATCAGGTAGGATTTCTCAAATGACGTCAATTAGGAGAGCACATAGTAAGAATAATCAACATACTTGAAATAGCGAAAAGGGAAAGAACAATATGTATTCTCTCACTTGATTTATTTAAGGCATTTGACAATACAATGGCAAACACTACAAACTATAGTACAGAAAATGGGCTTTAGGGATAAATTTTTACATGTATTTAATCAATTACACAGTAAAGCGCAAACAGTTATAAAAGTAAATGATGGATTCACTAAAAAGATTGATATTATGGCAGGAACAAGACAAGGGTGTCCATTGTCCCCGTTATTATTTGTCTATGGAATTATTAGCAAATGTCATTAGAAGGGATAAGGACATTCCGGCTATTAATGGTCAAAAAATTTAGTATGTATGCCGATGACACGTTACTTGTATTAAAAAATGCTAAAAGCACAATTGGTAAAGTTCAAGAACATCTATACAGGTTTAAAAAAATAACTGGTTTAAGAATTAATTGGAAAAAGACTGAAGCGATAGCTTGTAACTATAATGAAAAGGACGAAGAGATTAAAAAACATTATAAAATAGATATAAAGAAAAGTTTGAAATACTTGGGTATATATATATAACAGGATATTAAGGAACTTCATAAGTTAAACATAGACAAAAGGCAAGATTTAAAGTTAAACATAGCTAAACTCAATAAATTAAAAGTGTCCTGGTTTGCTAGAGTTTGGGGCGAATGAAAATTTTATCAAAATTAAATTTTGTCATAGGTAACCAATTAAAGGAATGGCAAAAAAAGTTAACCAATTTTTGTAACGGAGGAAGGAAACCAAGAATAATGAAATCATTATGGCACCAAAGTCAGGACGATGGTGGGTTGGGTATCCCCAATATAACAAATTATTATAAAGCATTTCAGCTAAATAGAATTGTAAATTTGTTAGTACATAATGATGAATTAGAAGATATAAATCGGAATATAAAAAATACAATGGTAGTTTATTCTTAGAAACGCAGGTTAAGAAAATACAATTAAATACTAAGATTAAGAGAATTATACCAATTTTGGAAGAATTAGTCAGAGGAGATTCTCCAATATTAGAATGACGGATTTTGCAGATTGTCCATTAAATGAGAAAAAAGGGTATGAAAAAGAAATTAAGGTTGAATCAATACAAATTAGACTGGATTTCAAAGGCGTCTACATCCCAACTGAGGGAAGAAATTTATCGAAAGTTAGAGAAATTGGTTTCAAAAAATTCGGTTGGAAAAATGGGATAGCAAAATAAGAAAAAAGGGACAGAAAATTAGAGGTATCAAAGTTTGAAGAATTAATATACAGTTTAAGAAAGGGGATTGTAGTTAAGAGCGGAATGGTAAGTAAATTATATAAAATAATAAACAAAAAGGAAGATCCGCAAAGAATAAAGAATAGATGGGAAGAATTAAATATAAAGATAAGTGAACAGGCATGGAAAGGAAGGTGGTCAAAGAATAATGAAGCAAGTTATCAATGAGGGAAAGTTATCAATGAGGGAAATTAATTTGGAAGTGGTATTTGACCCCGGTTATTTTACATCATATGGATAAAGCAAGATCAAATAAATGTTGGAGATTCAGAGATTTAGGTACCTATGTTCACATGTGGTGGGACTGTGAATATACACAAAACTATTGGAAGATGCTAGAACAGGAAATAAATAACAGCTGTAATAAAAACATAGTATTGAACCCTAAAATTGCTTTGCTGGGACAGAAGATATAAATATTGATAATGAAAAGGAGTTGCTATCCATTCTGCT
Source organism: Bradypodion pumilum (assembly GCA_035047305.1). NCBI lineage: Eukaryota > Metazoa > Chordata > Lepidosauria > Squamata > Chamaeleonidae > Bradypodion > Bradypodion pumilum. The sequence continues at coordinate 6,845,451 of JAWDJD010000016.1, read as the reverse complement.
TACTGCAACAAGGCAGATAATTGCTTTGGAATGGAAGAATAAATGCAGAAAAAGATGGTTTAAACAAAAATGGCGGTTGGCGTTAAATGATAAACATCAAATGAGAGTAGAAAGAGGTGAAGTTAAGAGTAACCTTTTTGTCAAAGGCGGCTTTTTTTTGAAGAAGGTGGGGAGAGAGATAGTGTGTGATATGTAATTTTTTGTGGGATGGGGTAAGGGGTTAGTGGTGGCACGCCCGATGGAGAGTTCAGAGTTTAGAAAGGTTATGGGAAATATTAAAATACTATCATGGAATGTAAAGGGTACAGGCTCCGTTTTTAAGAGACGTAGGTTGGAACTGGCGCTGAAGAAAGATAGACCCGATATATTGTTTTTACAGGAAACGCACCAGAAGTCAAAGGACACGAATAAACTTTTTTTGGGATGGATCCAACATTATGAGATGGCGTTTGGAACTTCAAAAGCGAGAGGGGTGGCAATTATGATTTCTAAAAAATTAGGATTTGAGATTACAAAAAGTATTGTTGATCAAGAGGGTAGATATTTGATTGTAAGAGGAAAAATAGAGGATGAGGAAATCATGGTAAATATTTATGTGCCAAATGATCATCAAGCGGATTTTCTAGAAAAAGTTCGGAAAATAGTGGAATTAGAGAATGTTGCAAAAACTATTGTGGCGGGAGATTTTAACTTGATAAGGTCGGGGTTAGATTGCACGAACATAGCAAGAAGTGGAATCGGTTTGAAAGGGAAGGTGTTGGATAAATGGATGGATGTGTTGGGTTTGAAGGATTCTTGGAGAGAGTTTAAGGGCTCTGAAAGCGCATATTCCTTTTTTTTCACGTTCATGGGACCTACTCGAGAATAGATTATGTCTTTCTTACGGAAAACTTGATTAAAGATATAGAAGGAATGGAAATTGGGATCATAAAGGAATCAGATCATGCCAAAGTACTTTTGGAAATGAAATTACAAAAAGATACCCGAAGTGGAAGAAGTTGGAAGTATGACCCTAATTTATTTAAAGATCAAAAATGTAAAGAGCAGATTATGGAAAGAAAGTTGGCAGTGGAACGATAATAACGAGGTTAATTTCAACGTTGTATGGGATACCATGGTCGGTTTTCAGAGGGGAAAGTAATAAGTTGGCGAGTTTTAAATATAAACGATACAAGGTAGAACAGACAGAAAAAGAAAGAGAAATAAAACAGTTACAGGAGGATTACGCAAAAAGTAAAGATAAAAAAAATCTTTACGAAATTGCAAAGACTTAAAGCAGAATTAATGGGTAAAGATATTGATAAAGTTAAACGAGACTTGATCTACTTAAACAGAGAATATTTTGAATTTAGCAATAGAAGTTCAAAATTACTAGCAAGAGCAGCTAAGGCTAAAAGGGAAAAAGAGAAATTGGGGTATTGGTTAATAAACAAGGTTTAAGGTGTAATAAGAATAGAGAAATGTAACATTGTGAGGGAATTTTATCAAGCTTTATATGCAAAAAAGGAGGTAGACGGAGAGGCTCAAAAAGATATTGGAGAGTGCTAGGGAACGGAATAAAACAAGAACACAGAGAGAAAATGGAGGAAAGGATTAATGATAAAGAGGTTAATGAGGTAATTAATGGGTTGCAGATGGGGAAAACCCTGGGGGATGATGGATTATCGACAGTTTTATAAAGAATTTAAAGAAGTGGTGGTCCCAAAATTAGTGAAGCTATATAATTATATTTTAGATGATCAATTCCGACTTCATACAATCGTTCTACTGCCAAAGCCTGGTAAGAACTTGGAAAGTGTGGAATCGTACAGACCAATTTCACTTATAAATCAGGATGCCAAAATCTTCAGAGCAATACTGGCCAACCGTCTAAATGGTTTTATGGGGGAATATATAAACGTTAATCAAGTTGGGTTTTTAAAAGGTCGGCACATGGCGGATTTGACTAGAAGGGTATTAGATTTAATCGATAATGTTAATCAAACGAAGGAAAAGGTGGGTTTATTATCATTAGATATTTTTAAGGCATTTGACTCATTACAGTGGTCTTCAATCAGGGAAATAGTTAAAAATTACGGGTTTGGCGACAGATTTAAAAGGGTAATTGATTTATTATATCAAAAAGGGAATGCTAGGATTAGAGTAAACGAAGAGGTTACTGATGTGGTAAAGCTGGAGGCTGGTACTAGGCAGGGATGTCCTCTATCTGCTATCCTGTTTATTATGGCAATGGAGATATTAGCTAAAAATATAAGGGATGATACAAATATAGAAGGGATAATGGGTAATAAAGCGAGTATGTATGCGGATGATACATTGCTTATGGTGAAACATCCGAAGTTGGTAATGGATAGGATTAAAGATCATTTACAGGTATTTGAAGCTACAACCGGATTGATAAATTGGGATAATCAGAATTGATGCTGTGTAATATGGGGGTAGGAGAGATGGGAAGGATAGTGGAGACACTTAAAGATAAACTGAAGTATCTGGGGATAAATATTTCAAATAAATTGGAAGAAAAACGATTGAACTATGACAGCTTGAAAGTCGAATTCAAGAATAAAATACAAGAGTTCAAGTCGCTAAGACGCTGACTGGGAAGCGGAAGGTCAGCAGTTCGATTCCCGAGTACTGCAGGACGGAAATGAGCTCCCGTCTTCATCCCAGCTCCTGCCAACCTAGCAGTTCGAAAGCAAGAAATTGCAAGTAGATAAATAGGGACCACTTCGGTGGGAAGGTAACAGCGTTCCGTGCGCTCTGGTGTCTAGTCATGCCTGCCACATGACCACGGAAACGTCTGCAGAAGCAGACAGCGCTGGCTCTTCGGCTTAGAAACAGAGATGAGCACTGCACCCTAGAGTCGGATACGACTGGCTTTCGAGCAAGGGAAACCTTTACCTTTACCTTACTTCAAAAGCTGAAGCTGTCATGGTTCGGAAGGATTGCAATTTGTAAAATGATATTGTTACCAAAGATTAATTTTTTATTTGATGCATTAGCGATCCATTTGAAGGAGAAGGAAATCAATGAATTTCAAAAGATGTTTAATTGTTTTTGTAACGGAGGTAAAAAATCTAGACTTTCAAAGAAGTTCTGGAAGGGGGTTTGGGCATGCCAAACTTGTTAGCATACTATCGAGCAATCCAAATTAAGAATATTGTGAAGATTCTGGCAAGAGAAAAGGTAATTTGGGAGGAACTAGAGATGAAAGAGTATAGAAATATAGGTAACATGATTTTTTTGGGAATAAAGGACAAGCTGAAAAGGTAAAATAATACTATGATGAGAGGACTCATGGAGGTGTGGAAAATGGTAAAGAAAGACATGGTCCCAAATCTCTTTCCAATTTTGGAATTGACTGATATGGTTTTCCAATAAAATTAAGGAAAAAAAGGAAATATTGGATAAAAATCAGATGCTTTTACTGAAGGATTGGTTAAAAGTTTGTGATGATGATATTAAGAGGAAAAAAAGATTTGAGAAGTTAAATTTGGATTGGTTTCAGAAATTAAAGGTGGATAGCTGGAATAAAAAATATAGAAGAGAAGTAGGGATACATAGAATAAAGACGGAATTTGAAGAATTGGTAATAAAGATAAGAAAGGGGGAAAGCAAACTATACTATAGATGTGGATTTCCCACGCCTGATGGGCACGGAACGGCCCGGCAGAGGCCACTTCGGTGAGAAAGGCTCCCTGGCCCGTGGGCTCTGCGAGCACCCAAATTAAGGGGGGGGGTGGATAAATTATAGGGTTTGATTCACCCAATTCCTTGACCTGAACAACGGCTCTGCTGAGAGAGCAAATCTCTAACCTCTGTTACGTATTAGGCAATTACTCACTCTGAGTTAAGCTTAATCTCTGGTGCAAATAGAAGCCATATTTACCCTAGCCTAAGCCTCAGACAATGGTCAGTGTTTGTCTTAGTTAATTAACTTCCCCCAGAGAGGTTCTCAATTAACCCAGGTAAATGGGTGATGTAATTTTCTGCCATATGACCATTCTACCATGCGCAGCCTTGATTTTCCCTCAATAAATCACTGGTCTTCTCTCCATCTTGCCTCGTGTCGTTCCTTTGACCAGTCTCCTCCGGGATCCTAAGGGCCTCCTCACGGCCCCAATCCCTACATATATTGAATAAGGGTAAAGATCCACATGAAGATTTGAAACGGAAGTGGGAACAAAATTTGAATATAGAAATTGGGGAGGTTGAATGGAGAAATAAATGGAAAAAGAGGATTATGAGAACAATGTCTGTAAGAATTAAAGAACACAATTTTAAAATGCTGTGGCAATGGTTCTTGACACCACTAAGACTTTATCAGATGGATAATAAAAGAGACAATTATGTTGGAGATGCAAAGACGGATGGAACATATGAACATATGTGGTGGAGTTGTAAAAAAATAAGGGATTTTTGGGGAAGAATAGAAGGGGAGTGGTGAAATTGTGGGTAAAAGTGTTAAGTTGGTGTCAGGTACCATTCTTCTAACAAATGTGGAAGGTTTGGGTTTGAATAAGGAAAAAGAATTACTGGAAATTGTATTAACTACGGGTAGACAATGTATAGCTAGAAATTGGAAAAATGATGTTGATATACAGATTGGAGAGTGGTATAAAGAAATGTGGAGTTTAGCATTGAATGATAAATTGACATGGGAGATCAAAGTAAAACGAGATAGATTAAAGGAGAATAGGTTTTGGAACATTTGGAAACTGTTTGTGGATCATTCTCTAAACGACAGTTCAGGACCTGTACCATCTCAAAGAGGTTTTTGGAGTTGGAAATAGAAACTAAACTCTCCGGGCAATTATATATATTCACAGGGTGATGTATAACTATCAAAAGATAATAATAGTTGTAGCACAGAAAGCTTTTATTCTTATTTGTGTAATAATTTATAATGCGGTGTTTAGATTGGTGGTTATATGATAGTCAGTTTAAGTACTATTATGTGCTAGCTCCTATGAAATTTAGTCAATACTGTATTGATGTTTTTGATTTATTATATTGTATTGTTATTGTTACTGGTTTTTTTCTTTCTGTATGTCAAAATTCAATAAAAATATTTTAAAAAAAAGAGTAACCTTTTCTGGAAAATTTGGAGTCCTTATATGGTACGTCAAGTGAAGACGGAATAAAGCCTGTACAAGAATATGATTTTTGGGCGGATTTATAATAAATAATAATTGAGCGACAAGGGTAGTTTTTTTTACTTTATACAGGCTTGGGCGTGGGTTGGGTGGTGGGGGTGCTATTTTGTATGCATTGTATGTAAATTTTTTTGTTGGATGTATGTATTGCAAATTAATAAAATTTAATTAAAAATTTTGCTGGAGAAACTCTGCTCAGGGAACACCCAAATGAGGCTCCTTTCATGTCCCCAAGAGCTGGGAGAGAGATGGGCGTTCAACCTGTCATGCAGTACTGGGCTCAAACTGCTGACTTGTTGGCCTTCCAACTAACAAGGTGAATTTCTTAACCACTGAGTCACTGCAGCCCCTTAGTTCACTTCTGATCTTCAATTTTGAGTTTGTTAAAAGCTGAGCAGGGTTGTCAAGACCAGGAGGAGATTTTCAAGATCTCTCATTTGTAGGGTTGCAATAGTTTAGAGATGTCTTGGTACAACACTGCATCACAAAAAAATAAATATTGTCTGCGACTTGGTCTAATCCATGCGTCCTACACTAAATCAAGTGCGCTGAATCCAAATCTGGTCCGATTCTGCCTCGGATATCAGGATCTTGTTAGCAAATCTCACCCTCTTGCCTAGGTTCTTGCGTTGATCACATGGAGTATATTTGCCACAAATGTAGCAAAAAAAATTGTCCGTTTTATGCATCTACTCATCTTTAACTCAAAACAGACTCACTATGGCCTAGCTGTACTATCCAAAAAGAACTACTTTATTTCAAAACTTGGATGGGCGGGACCAGCCAGAATTTCTGCTACCGGTTCTGGTGTCCTGCAGCGAACCTGCTGAATCCCACCACTACATCTGCAGATCTACAGAAGGAGCCAACAGCCCTATATATGTGTACACACACACACACCAGAAGAAAACAAAACAGAAGAAAACAAAACAGCTTTGACATCTGATGGTCTTGTTTTGTTTTCTTCTGTTTTTCGGTAACCATTCCAAGAGTTTTCTCTCTACAGTTGTGAATGGTTTCGGTTTCTAGCAATAGACCATGGCAATTCTTTCTGGAAGGACAGTAAGAAAGGGAAAAGGACATTCTTTTTATTCTACCAAATCCAAATCCTAATATAGGCGTTCTTCATGGTGATCATCCTAAGATCATCCTAAGAATATAATGCAGTGGTAATGTATTTTACATGGGAACATAATGACAGTTGCAGCTACCACTATGCCTGCTTGCTGCCAGCTGAATCATGACCCTGGTGGCATGCATGTTCTAGCAGCAGCTGGGCATGTGTTGGCAAATCAGTGAGCTGACGTCAGAAATAGGTATAAGGTGAGCTTTCTCCAGATGTTTTTTTCTGACATACTGCATAGCAGGATCATAATCACAGCCGCTCAGCTGGCTCCAGAATAATCAGAGAGAGAGAGAGACCATTTCTGAGCAGATGCAGAAGAATAAGAGAGAAATCAAAGATTGAAGCAGAAAGGTCAGACATGGGGGGGACTGCCATGCCCTTTGTCTTGAGGTCACTGGAGGAATGGTGGGTGAGGATGATAAAAATTAAGAGAGACAGACAAAGAGACAGCTAGTCACAACTGGGGAGGAATCACAACTTTCCCAAAAAATTAGTATGGAAGAAGACACTGAGATAGGAGAGAGCTCGCCAGAAGGAACAATATGGAAAGGCCTGTATTATCCATGATTCTTTCCCTCCTCATTTCATCTACAGAAAAGCCCTGAAAGGTAGAGCAGGCTGAGATATATTGACTTGTTCAAGTTCCCATAAAAAATTATGTCAACTAGTAGGGACTCCAAGCTGTTTTTGAGCCACTTCTTGGCTGAAGAGTTGTTTTCTTATAGAATTGTGAGTTAGATGGGGCCCAGGAGGCCCTGTTCAACTTCCAAATCAAAGCAGATCTGATAGTAAAATTTTCTCTTGAAGGCCTCCAATGATGGCACTATCACCACCTCCCAAGATCATGGGATCCTTTTTCATACTGCTCTAACAGTTAAGAAGTTCCCCCTCCCAGATATTCAGTCTATATCCACCTTCCTGAAACCTGAGCCCGTTATTACGTTTCCTGCCCTGTGGGATGATTTACAGAGCCTGTTCCTCTTCTTCATGAACAACTTTCAGGTATTTGAGGAGTGCTGTCCTATATCCCTAAGTCTCCTTTTCTCAAGGCTAAACATGCTCAGTTCCTTCAGTCTTTCTTCCGGGTTTCCTTTCCAGTCCTCCGATCATTTTTGTGATGCATTAATTCTGCTTTTGCCTTTCCAATAACTATATTCTCGCCATGGAGAGAATTGGTGCAAAATTAAGGTGTGTATCAGGAGTGGATAGAGTTCTTCTTTCTTGTCTAGGTCAGACTTTAAACTGCCAAAAAGAAGACACCTTTTGGTGAATACATCAGTTCCTTTCGTTCAACAAGGTTGAGGTTGACTGGGTTACGCCCGATTGTGGTTAAAAAGTATCACAATCTTCGAGGAGGCGGGTAGAATAATAATAATAATTTCATGTCAGAGATTACTCTGGGTTGAAAGGATTTTTGCTGGAGAAACTCTGCTCATGTCCCCTTCATCCCTCAGGTATCAAAACCCAACTTTCCAGTCTCCAAACTCAGCGTTTTAACCATTAAGCCACTGGGGGAACTGGATAGAGTGGACATCAGGGTTCAAATCCCTACTTGGCCAAGGACTGGAACCGGTAAAACCATTCCTGAAATATTTCACTTCCATTGAAAGTCCTATTTGGGTCACTATAAATCAGTTCTGAAGGAACATAACTAACTAGTTAAGGTAAAGGTTGCTTTTCAAAAGCCAGCCACATCCGACTCTAGGGTTCAGTGCTCTGATCTGTTTAAGCCTGTACTGTCTGCATTAGCAGACATTTCTGTGGACATGTGGCAGGCTTGACTAGACACCAGAGTGCACAGAATGCTGTTTACCTTCCCACCAAAGTGGTCCCGATTTATCTACTTGCAATTTCTTATTTTCGAACTGCTAGGTTGGCAGTACTCAGGAATTGAACTGCTGACCTCCCGCCTACCTGTCAGCGCCTTAGCCACTTGAATCACTGTAGTCCGAAAGCCCTAATATATGTCACTATAAGTCAATTCTGACACGAAAGCAAATAACTAAGTAACTTGGTATCAAGAAATAGAGGCTGCCCTACTGGAGCGGTGATATGCTATCTGAAGGATTCTGTAATCTGACATGCCCTTTTTCTGAGTGCAAAGAATTGGCTAGACATTTAGGGCATTTTGAGGCAATGAAGAGATCAGCAAATGAAGTGCCACATTTCAGATGCCCCATCATGTAGACAGTTGGGGGAAATAATTACACACACTAGCTTTACTCCGTAGATGCAGGAGGGAACATGTAAAAATATGTCCACATTTCGATGCGGGAAGAAAAAAACCCATGAAATCTGGCAATGTTGCGAAACTAAGCCTGAAAAGGAAATGCAGGTGAGGCTTGAAGCAATGCAGAATGGAGACCGTGAGGTTTTTAACACTCCCACACCGCAGCCCTGTTTAGAGGTAATAATAATTTCATCTCAGAGATTACGCTGGGTTGAAAGAGAGACCTTCCGGTCTCCAAACTCAGCGTCTTAACCCCTATGTAACTGGGGAAGCTGCTAGCTTAGAGGTAAGAAGTAAAGTTGGCTTGGGGCATTTAGCAAGGCATGTCTGTTCCACAAGTGGCAACTGGCTGACAAATTGGCAGGCTTGCCTAGATATCAGAGTGCAGTGAATGCTCTTACCTTTCCTGCCAAAGCAACAATTATTTATCTACTTGCAATTTCTTGTTTTCAAATTGCTAAGTTGGCAGGAACTGGGACAGACGATGGGCACGCAGGTCTTGAACTTCTGACCTGCAAATCTTCTGGTTGTCAAGATCAGTGTCTTAACCATTAAGCCACTGTATATAAATACATTAACCAACATAGTATATCAGCCCATCCTTTATATATAACATTAGAACAAATACAAAACCCCTTATATTTAATAACCAGAGATTTGGCATCGTGAAACTTAATATATTGGATTTTACCAGGGGTTCCCAACCTAAGGCCCATGGGCTGGATCTGGCCTGTGGTGCTATTTCATGTAGCCCTCTGCCCCTCCAAGGGCATTCAAGAAACAAAATGGCCATCCCTTTGAAGCTGTTGGGAAAAATGGCTGCCCCGATTGTGCAGGCAGGGCAAAATCATCGTCTGATTCTCAAAGTTGACTGAGAGAGCGTGACCCGACTAATGGCTTCAAATGGTTGGGAACCCCTGGCTTAGACATTGCAAGCTGGTTAATGTGGCACAAATTCTTTAAGGTCTTTAAGGTCTCCCACCTCTGTATGTTTGTTGTCTATCTTCCCCAGACTGTCTTCTAAGTCAGTGTTTGCCAGCCTTTGGGTTTTGGACTTCAATTCCCAGAAGCCTAAGTCAGTCCATTGGCTGACTAGTTCTTTGGGGAAATGACAGGCTTCTGTGAATTGAAGTCCAAAAAACAAAGGTTAGCAAACATCTGGTCCAACTGGTTGGTCTGCTCTTGTGCAGAATAGAGTTATGGGGACTGGGCCTCAACCTGAATGACTGGCAGTCCAAAGTATCTGAATTGGGTAGGCCCGCCCCAGATCATGAGAGCTTGCCTACTTCCCTTGACCCACCTGAGCAGTGGTCCTCTCCCTGAATGTCACAAGGTTACTTTCTTGTCTCGTTCCAGACTCAGCTGCCTGTGACCTCCAGAAACAACCAGCACAAACAAAACACTTCTTGTTTATGCCATATGATTGTAGCTGATTTCGGGAGTGACTGGGAGGGCCGTTGACTCATACTTTGGAAATAGTTGGGCTGGCATCTCTCAGGAATGCTCCAGCTGCAGTGGTACTCTGGATGGAAGTTCTCATGAAGGATCACCAAGTGGGATTTGCGGTCGATAATAGTGGGTTAGTTTCCTTGTCCAAGTTCTTGACATTCTTGTTAGGAAATATGAAAAATACCAGAGAGTTTCTTGTTGGGGAATGTCCTCACATTGGGGGAAAATAGATCTGCAGTTCATTGACCCTTTTGTGTGATGGGAATCACAACAAAAATGACCACAGCATATATTTTCAAATCCCTCCCCCAAGCATCTCCTGTTTTCTTAATGATTCATAACCACAATTAATCAAGGAACATTTCACATTTTAATGACAGGGGCACTGGGTGTGCTGTTTGTTACAGCTTGGCATTTGGGAAGTCAAGCTGAAACTAATTATTTATAAATAATAAATATTCAAAACTCGGTGACCTATCTTCTTTTGTTACTCCATTTGGGAAAGCAATATATCCGGGTCTGGAATGGAAATTCTGTGATAGTGGTAGCTCAACATTTGCCCCTTGACATCTCTTGTTTGGATAGGGTTGACATTAGCCAGCATTAAAAACAAAGACAAATTAAAATCTACCCAATAAAGATTTAACAAGCATAATAAATCTGCCAGGCAATATAAAAAAACCCAACATGATGCTTGTTAAAACAGACATCAGGCAGAATGCAGCTAAAACAATCCATGTGTATTTGTAAAGCATTGCAATGCAAACTAGAGCTATGCAGGGGCTGCAGAATTTGGAGGGCATTGGCATGGATCCCAACCAGTCCAGAGCAGTTTCTGGTTCATCCGGTTCAATTTGTGTCCTGGCCTGGGCCTGACGAGTTAGAAAACCAATTGGCTGTAAACCTCTTTATTTTTGAATGGCTATACAGTACTGTCTAAGGCCACACCACCGACTGGTTTGGGAAAAATCCAAAGAATGAGGGTGGTGGCATAATTCTGCTGACAAGCCACCTAGACACACCAAAATTGGAGAGAGTCTTCTACTGACTCTACATAAGAACATGAGAACAGCCTTGTTGGAACAGACCACAGACCTTCCAGTCCAGTATTCTGTCTCACACAGTGACTGACCATTTGCTTCAGGGTATTATTCCAAGCAGATGGCCACCTGTTTAGGATTCCCTGGAAATGGCATTGAGAGATATCTGCCTATCTCTCCAACCCAGAGGTAGCCATAATTATAGCCACCGATACCCTTGTATGAACTTGTCTATACCTTTCTTGAAGCTGTCAAGACTGACAGCTGTCACCACTTCTTCTGGCAGGAAGTTCCATAGACCAGGGATCCTCTGGGTGAAAAAGTACTTTCTCTTATTTGTTTGAGAACTAGTACCCAAAAGTGTCAATGGACTGCCCCCTAGTTCTAGTATGGTGAGACAGGGAAAACAGTTTTTCCTTATCTACTTTGTCCAACCATGCATGATTTTATAAACTTCAATCAGGTCGCCTCTTAGTCGTCATTCAAGAGTGAAGAGGCCCAACCGTTGCAGCCTCAGATGGTAAGGAAGGTGTTTCTGTCCCCTCATCATTCTGGTTGCCCTCCTCTGCACTTTTCCCAGCTCCATAATATCCTTCTGGAGGTGTGGCGACCAGAACTGTACAGAGTATTCCAGATGGGGCCTCACCATAGATTTATAAAGAGGCAAAATGACGCTGACTTATTTTCTATACCCTTCCTAATGAGGGAAGCATTGAGTTTGCTTTTTTCACTGCTGAGGCACACTGGGTTGACACCTTCATTGAGTTGTCCACCAAGGTCCCTTTCCTGGTTTGTCGCAGAGAGTACAGTACAGTTATTTCAAGCTCCTTAGAGTTTAGCTATCAACATTTTCCACTGCTATGCTCGGAACAACCTTTGGTGAATATAAGAATATATTTATACTACTCAGTTATTGCAGTATGACACTGCTTTAATGGCTGTGATTCCATCCTTGGGAACCTGAAATCTGTGAATTGGTGAGAGATGTAAAAACATTGTGATGAATATATTCTCTAAACTTGTCATTATTGAGGTATCTGTGGTAAATCAGCTCCTCTGGTAGCTTAATGGTTAAGACACTGGGCTTGGAGACTGGAAGGTCGGGTTTCGATACCCAAGGGCTGCACTTGGGGACATGAAAGGAGCCTCATTCAGGCTCCTAAGTGTAGTTTCTCCAGCAAAAATCCTTTCAACCCAGAGTATTATCTGACATGAAATTATTATTATTATTGTTAAATCTTTCTGGGTCAAAATGAACGCATTTTCAGCTGACATTTAAACCTACAGTTAAACCAAGACACGGAACTTCTTTTTTTGGTGCCCTATCTGATTCCAAATATTGGTATCCTCTTGGCGATCAGCCATGAAAATTGATCTGAGAATATAGTGCACTGGCCTTTCATCTGTCTCCTGCATCACAGTGTGACTCCCATAGTACCACTGATCCAGTTCTGTGAATCATTTTCTGATCCCGAGCCCTTTTGGCATGCAAAGTCCTCATTGGCCCCAGGCCAGTATTGATGAAGCTGCTGCCCTCTATCAAGATGGATTCAAGTGGGCTTTAATCCACTTGGGGACCATCACCCTTCCCTGTGGACTTTGCCAAGGCCGCTAGTCCTCAGGGTTGTCAGGTTAGTTAACCACTGCCTGAAGCTCTGCATTGAGTGGCTGGCAGTATGGTCTACTCTATTACCATAGCAGGATAACCTGGCCAGACTTATAGTCTGACAGGAAACTATGGAGTGCAAAACTTTACAAATCTAAGGTCATGTCAGGGAAAGGAACCAAACCCATGAAAGCGTAGACTGATTATTTATGGAGATTTGTTGGTGATAAGAATATAGTAAAGGAGAGAATTTGAGCTCTGTAGCTAGAAAGCTGTATCTTTGTAGAAGGATGGCACTTCTTTAATGCTAGAAATCTGGGACACCCTTGGCTGGCCTTGGCCTGGAGGGAGGAGTGGTGAGGAGGAGCAGCTGCGCAGTGGGCCTGGCCATAAAATTGCTGCCAGCGCTGCGAGACATTTCTTGTGACTGTGCTTAGGATGTATACATTTCTTCCTTTCTTTTTGAAATGTTTTTCTGATTTGATGATTTGTAGCGATTGTAATTATTTTGCTCTTTGTTTAGCTGCCCAGAGTCGCTTTGCGAGTGGGGCGGCATACAAGTCGAATAATAAATAAATAAATGACAATTGGAGAACTGCATCTTTTGTTCACAAAGCATCATCACTGAACAACCCTTGAAGGTATTGCTTGGCCCAGAAAACTCATGGTAGGTAAGAGGAAATCAACCACCCCTTGAACCTTGACTATCTTATTAGGGTCAACCATAAGATAGAACCACTGACTGCATATAACGTGAATTAAGCTACTGTTAAATTAGAATTAAGGCAGAACCAGGAGATTCAGGTTTTAACTTCCTGTAAGTTGCCCAATTAAGGATCAGAAACTTTTCGTTCTGGTTCTCAAGAGGTTCTGGACCCTCCTTGCCTTGAATTGAGCCAATGACTCCCAACTAGAATGCAATTTCTCAAACTTTGGAGGAATATGTAAATTAAAACTCTGGACAAACACTGGTAGAGTTCGTCATCATCTTTGTCTTCTTCTTCTTCACTGCAGAGCTGGAAGGGACCTTATGGATCATTGTCCAGCCTCTGTCAAGGAAGTAGAGAAATGAACTCCCAACCTCTGGCTCCCAAACCACTGAGCAATCCAGCAGTTCTTTCTGTTCTGTTTTTCACTTAAGAAGATGTAGTACTTTTTTAAAAGAAAAATGGATTTAAGAAATTCTCTCACATCTCAGCTCTCTTTCCACCCTTCTAATTCTTTCTCTAGGCCCACGTTTCATCAATTAAGTAATCCATTTATTCAGTGGGCAGCAAACTAGATGGGAAAAGTGGTTGACCACCATTAATTTCATTTATAGCTTGGTTATGATATTCCCAATAAGGCAGCCAGGTTTTCGCCTCCAACCCATCAGGATCAAATTTGCCTGCAGGTAAGCAGGTGGTAGGTGTCCATTGTGAGCAGTAGAGCAGGATTTGTGGCAGTCAATGTTATTGAAGCTAGATGCAAATGTTGGTGTTCATGCATGCATAGAGAAGAACACAGAGTGGGTAAGTGAACATCCAGACATACACACACAGAGGTCTTCGGGATTTGATAAGTAAGTTTGTAGGAGCAGGTGATCTGGGGGCGGGGGGGGCAGGCACCTGGAACATAAGAAGGGAAAGCATCCCTCTTGTCCTAACAGTTGAGCAAATGCTTGGTTACTTTATGTGTGTGGCTGCATTTAATTGGCATTTAGGCATTACCTCCTTGCTTGAAGTGGGGTGATTTGTGGTTCACATTACAGCAAGCTTGCTGATTCTTCTCCAGAAGAAAGGAGAAGAAGAGATGGGGGCAGGGGAAGAGAATATTATTTTCTTATATCTCTGGCTGTCTGTCACTTCCTTTTATTGATGAAGTCCAGAATGGGTTCAGGAACCATTGAAGATCACGTAGGGCCAGGGCTTACTGCGAAGCCTGGTACTAATCCTTATGGGTCCTTTCAAGGGGTCACCTTTCCCTGTACAGTTGCCTATTCATAGATGTCGGCTTGGTTTGGGATAAATCAAGGCACAAGATTGTGAACCCTCCCAATCCCTGTGGGACTCAATTTATCGGACGAGACTCACCCTGTAGGCAAGAGAGATTGTGCAATGTAATTCTGATCTGTCCTGAAAAGGTGGGAGAACAGGACGGAGCGTCTTTAATCATGTAGGAAGTGCTCCATCTCTGGGAAGAAGAAAGCCAAGCGAGTGAAACAGGACAGCTATGTGTTCAAAAACACTGGGGACAAAGACTGGATGTTCACATCTCCAGTGGGTGCGGTTTTCAAGGAAGCCACTGCGTTCTGTGATGGGTATTGAGGAAAGGCTCCCAAAGGGATATCTTGCTATCTATAAAACTGAGGCCATATTCCCATAGTCTTTCAGTAATAGTGGCGCTCAACCTCTCCTATCTTATGTTCTACCAATCACTCTGAGAAAAAACTGTAACCAAAAATAATGATAATTACAAAATTCACTTTTCCCAAGAAGACCATTTACTGTATGTACCGGGATTCTTTTCTTGTATGCAACATTTATGGAAAAAAATCGAGGGCAGTAGATTAAATGCAACCAAATACAGTGAAATAATAACTCCGATAGTGGGGTACAGAGAAAGAGACTTTTCAGAGATTGTGGTACAGTGGAACCTCGTATAATGAAAATACAGGTGAAACTCGTAAAATTAGAATATTGTGCAAATGTTCATTCATTTTACTTAAAAGATGAAACAAATATAGGAGATACTCACTACATGCAAAGTGAGAGATGTCATGCCTTAATTTGTTATAATTGTGATGATCAATGGCATACAGTGTACATGAGATTATGTGATGATTATGGGGTACATGAGATTGGGGGGTTGGGGTTTTCATAAGGTGTAAACCATAGGCATCAATATTATAACAAGGCTTGAACTATCTCGCTTTGCATGCAAATGAGTGTCTCATATACAGTATTTGTTTCACCTTTTAAGTTGCATTACGGAACTGAATGAACATTTGGACGATATTCTAATTTTACGAGTTTCACCTGTAAATGGTTCTACAAGGCACTTCATTATGGGAAAAATCGTACAACAAAATTCTTTATGGGAAAAATCATACAGAGAAAAATATTCGTTGTATGAATATTTCCCATAGAAATCCCATAGATTTTCGTTGTACGATGCAACATTTTTTCAAATTCTCTTCATTGTATGGATTTTTGTTGCATTCATTATATGAATTTCCACTGTATTTTTGAACCACAATTGGGTGTACCCTGGTAAGAATAATAATTTCATGTCAGACATTAGTCTGGGTTGAAAGGATTTTTGCTGTAGAAACTCCGCTCAGGGGATGCCTGAATGAGGCTCCTTTCATGTCCCTAATATCTTTTTCCACTGAAGTGGTCCCTATTTATCTAGTTGCAATTTCTTGCTTTAGGTTGGTAGGAGCTGGGACAGAGACTGGTACTCAAACAATTGTGCACTTGAACTGCCAACTTGCCGGCCTAGCTAACAAGGCGAGCTTCTTAACCACTAAGCCTCTGGTAATGGCAACCTTGTGTTTCTAGCTAATCTTTCTCACACTAGGTCAGGCAAAAAGAGCTGCAGAATGAATCCACCTAAAGGTGCCTTTGTTTTGGCAGTTTCACGTGTGATCTAGACACAGAAGAAAAAGGCTCCATTAGTACTTGCAAATAATAATACAGTAATGAGTAATTGTTATGGAACCTTTAATCCCATCTAAACTGTTTCTGAATCCCACTGTAGCATGTATGCCGCGGGACAAGAACGGATGTTTTAGGAAAAAATGAATCTACTTCTTTTTCTTTCAACCGGACTTCACACGTCAGTTCAAACCTGGCCCATTTTATGGAAAAATTGGAGGGCAGTAGATTAAATGCCTGCCAACCTAGCAGTTCGAAAGCAAAAATTGCAAGTAGATAAATAGGCACCACTTCGGTGGGAAGGGAGAGCGTTCCATGCACTCCGGTGTCTAGTCATGCCTGCCACATGACCACGGAAATGTCTGCAGAAGCAGAAAGCGCTGGCTCTTCGGCTTTGAAGGAGAGATGAGCACTGAACCCTAGAGTCGGATATGACTGGCTTTCGAGCAAGGGAAACCTTTACCTTTACCTAGATTAAATGCAACCAAACACAGAGAAATAATGTCCAATAGAGGGGAACTTTGAACCCCGGGCTCCGTCAGGTACACTGGGCTCCGTTAAAGACTTTTTGTTATCTGTTGATATTTTAGTGCTCAAGTGTGTTTTATTGTATAAATTACACTGTTGCTTTTGTAGATTGAATTTCTGTACATTGTATATTGTATTTATTTTGTATTGTTGATTTATGTTGTGATTGTTGTGAGCCACCCTGAGTCGGCATATGCTGAGTGGGTGGCATACAAATTGAATCAATCAACCAATCAATTTTGTTAGGAATTTGCGATTGTTTTCTAGTTAGTTGTAGTCTGTGGTTTAATTGGCATAACCTTTCCTGAAAGGTGGGGTTCGGGCGCACACGCCCTTCATCATAACTTGGTTGGAAGGGAAATTGGGTGCGGAGTCATATTAGTCATAGGATTCATTCATAACGCTCTGGCAGCTTGGACATGGGTAAGGACAAAAGTCACAAGGTGATAATTCAAGGTAAACACACCATGTATTAATCATATCCGCGGACTCTCTAAGTAGAAGAGCAAACCGCGATGTCTATGTTTGATGAAGTTAGTCTTGGAAAGATTCTGTGATAGGGCAAAGACAATGGCCTTGCCAGCCAGTAGTTTAGTAGATAACAGACTTCCCGATGATATCTTGATTACACATCACCTCCAAGTTGCTTCTGTAAATGTAACTGGATTAACATGTGCCACGTTGGCAGTCTTCTGTGATGGGTCGTGCGCAGCCTATGCATGAAATTACCTGAGGCAGAGAATGAATGCCAGCACCCCGAGTCAATCGGGACTGGACTTCCTTGTGTCCTTGCCTCAATTGCCTTCCTTGTGTCACTCTGTGACCCCACAGGCCATTTCTGGCCCACCGCAACAGTAATCATAGGAATAACATGGTGTGTTTCTCCACATCTATGCAAAGTATCTGCTGCTGCTTTTAAGGGGAGGAGCAGCTGTGGTTTCCCCATGCCCCAGTGGAGAGGCCACTTCGGGAGAACGCTCCTTCGCAGAGGCCACTTCGGGAGAACGCTCCTTGAGCCGTGGGCTCTGCGGGCAGAGAAATTAAGGGGGGTGGATAAATGATAGGGTTTGATTCACCCAATTCCTTGACCTGACCAGCGGATCTGCTGAGAGAGCGAATAGCTAACTCTGTTACCCATTAGAGTAATCACTCATCTCCAAGCTCAACTTTACCCCAGGTGTAAACAGAGGCCATGTTTACCCCTGCCTAATCCCCAAACAATGGTGTTTTCCCCGGTCTGTGTTTGGCCAAGTTAATTAACTTCCCTCCGAGAGATTCCCAATTAACCCGAGTAAACAGGTGATGTGATTTCTGTCAGATGACTGTTTTTGCCACCGTTGTGCTTTTACTCCTATATATGATGATGCCTTTTTCCCAATAAACCACTGATCTGATCACACTCCATATTGCCTCGTATCGTTTCTTGATCAGTCTCCTCCGGGACCTCCGGCCCTCAGCGGCCCCGATTCCTACAAGCAGCAGCTTTGTTGGCCAACCAGGTGAGATGCTTGGAGCAAGTGACAGAATCAGAGGTCGTGGTGGCTTAGTGGTTAGGATCCTGAGCTTGAAGGCTGGAAGGTCAACAGTTTGAGACCCGAGTGCTGCATGGTGGACTGAGCCCCTGTCATCTGTCCCAGCTCCTGCCAATCTAACAGTTCAAAAGCAATAAAGTGGTGGGAAAGGTAACAGCATTCCATGCATCCCAGTGTCTAGTCATGCCTGCCACATGACCAAAGAAACATCTGCATGCATCCCAGTGTCTAATCATGCCTGCCACATGACCAAAGAAACATCTGCAGATGCTGGCTGCCCTGGCTTTTGGGCTCTAAAGAGAGATGAGCACCACCTTCTAGAGTTGTACACAACTGGCTTCCAAGCAAGGGAGACCAAGCAAGGATGTGGCACTGGTCCAGTTTTCTCCTGATTGCGTGTACTATGCAAACACACAGAAGACACACAAGATGGAGTCATGGAGAAGGCTTGGAGGAAATTTTGCAATGCAGTTATATTTTGACATTGAGGGAGGAATGGCAGTTTAGTTCTTGCAGGGAAATCTTTGGCTTCATCAGAGCCAACATGAAGAGAGAACAGGAGCATTTGTCTTGTGAAGCGAGGGAGTTGTTCCTTGTGCATCGCCCAGCTGCCGATAACTTTATTATGAGAACAGCAGCCTGTTATATCCCCCCCCCCCCCCAGAAATAGTTTAGACATCTCCCAGAAATTCCTGGGATTCACAAGGAGAGTGTGGTGATCCTGTGGCAACCAAACAAGCTCTCCAAAATCCGATGGAGGCAAGTGGAGAAAAGACCATGCCGACGTTCGGGAGGGAGAATTCGAGCAGAATTACTTTATGCCAGGATAAACCTGATGCAGTTACACAGGGTGTCCCTTCTATGGTGTGTGTGTGTGTATGTGTCGGGAGGCACAGATTGGCAATGGACAGCCGTGTTTCCCCGGGCGGGGTTTCCATTTGCTTCTGTAGTCTTGCTCTTCTGTCAGTTCCCAGGCAGCTGAGCAGGGAGACAGCAGCTTCCCTCCCTCTTTGCTATCAGCACATGGTGATAAAACAGGCTTCCTGTTTGGGATTCTCAGAAGAAGCTCTTTTTTACTTTGTGGAAGGAAAAAAAAATATCATCCATGAATAAGATTCAGGACTAAACAATGCAACACAGCTCTTTGCTTAAGGGCCTGCATCCTACAGTCAATGATTCATAAGAATTATTAATAATAAATTAAATTCGAGTAAAATATGTTATTCATTCTTAAGAAGAATGGAGGAAGGAGCTCACTGGAAAAGGAACATTAACGGATGAGATAGTTGAGGACCCTGAATAGGCAAGACCAACATGCTCAAGTGGGGGCTGCTAGCAGATGACAACACATGGTGTGACTGTGGAGAGATACAGAATCCAGCTCATGTACTGGTCTGCCGATTCCTGCCGGAAACATGCAGCGATGAGACTTACTTATTCACTTACTTTACCTACTTACCTACTTACCTACTTACCTACTTACCTATTCACTTACTTACTCACCTACTTACCTACTTACCTACCTACTTACTTATTAAATCATCCATGAATAAGATTCAGGACTAAACAATGCAACACATGACTACATTGTTATGTGGTCATATATGTGGTCATTGTTATGTGGTCAGGTTATATAGGCCCGCCAATGATGAATAAGAATTATTAACAATTCTCTGTGCGTTTGGCTGTGTGCATTTCTGGTGGGCTTTTGTAGAAACACCACTAAGGTCAAGGTCACCCTTGCTCGAAAGCCAGTCGTATCCTTCTCTAGGGTCCAGTGCTCATCTCTGTTTCATAGCCAAAGAGCCAGAGCTGCCTGCGTTTGCAGACATTTCCGTGGACGTGTGGCAGGCATGCCTCAACACCAGAATGCATGGAACACTGTTTACCTTCCGACGTGATCCCTATTTATCTACTTTCAATTTCTTGCTTTCAAACTGCTAGGTTGGCAGGAGCTGGGAGAGAGACGGGCACTCATTCCGTCATGCAGTATTGGGTTTTTGAACTGCTAACCTTCTGTCTTCTAGTCAGTGTCTTAACCACGAGCCACTGCAGCTCACTACACCACTAAAGGACTTTGTTAATAGCATGCTGAGCATTTTTAAGCAAAATATGTATTTTCTGTGATTTCTCCTTCCTTCCTTCCCAGAGCAGGGCAAAAGAGAATTACAGTGAAAAGGAAAGTCCCAATTTTGCTAGCGCTGGATACCAAAGTACTGTGCAGCACAGGATCTTACCCAGTGGAAATTTAAAAGGGGGATCCTTGGCAATCCTTGAATGCATATAGGATGCCGACAGGTCAGCAGGAAATTTGAATTAAATAGAATAATGTATGACAGGGATTCCCAACCTGAGGCCTGTGGGCCGGATGTGGCCCATGACACCATTTCATGCCCCCCCCACTGCCTCCATCACACCAGGAAATGCCATGTGCTGGAGGAAGGGAAAATGGCTGTCTAGCTCCTGGCTTAAAAAAGTTGAGAACTGATGTATGTGAGGCTGCTGTCGCTTAGTTGTTAAAGCTACTAAGCTTGATGACTGGAAGGTTGGGAGGGCAGCTGTTAGAGACCCGAGTGCTGCAAAACAGAGTGAGCTCCCACAATCTGTCACAGCTCCTGTCGACCTAGCAGTTTGAAAGCAAGAAATTGCAAGTAGATAAATCGATACTGCTTTGGCGGGAAAGAGAGAGAGAAATGTTCGGAGCTACAGTTTGTCAAAAGTGGAAGCATGTTCCTTCCTAAGCGGGGTTTTCAGAGAGCTGAAAGAAGTGGGTTATGGTGTTAGGGACAGGGACAAGGAGAGGTTGGGTGGTGGGTGGCAGCCAACAGCTAACACGGCACCTGTAATAACAAGCCCTGAGCAGGGGGCTGAGTCGGAGTTACAGCCCCGGGAGAGGCCTTGATGGCTCTGTGCCCAGGAAACACCTCCAACTTCGGCTACCCTGTCCTCCTCCCCTTGACAAACTGAGGTCAGTGTGGCCTTCCTCTCCCCCTTCGTCTTTGCAGTTTGCCCATAGACGGCTGTCAGCAGCTTTCATGAGGTCAAAAGCAGAACTTAGAATTCTGCACCCACAAAGTTTGAGAAAGGGTGGAGTACAACTCCCATCATCCACACCGGTGTGGCCATTCTGGGCGGTGATGTGCAAGACAATCTCTCTCTCTCTCTCTCTCTCTCTCTCTCACACACACACACACACACACACACACACACACACACACACACACACACACACACACACACACACACACACACATTTCTTTGGCCATCTCGACCATTCACATTTGGTTTGTGCGCTAATGAACCCGTGTTTAAGAACCCAGACCTCCATGGTGTGTTCGATTCTTGGCCACAAAAAATAGCTATGCACAACCATTTGCAAGCGGGCAATATCAGTGGACCCCATTAACATGTACTGCAGTAACTTGTCCCCCAACCTCCCTGGAACAACCATTTTGCAGAGCCTGTACAAACACCCACCCAAGACCAAAAGTCATGGTCATGGTAAAAGACACTTGCTTCCACATTGTATGGAGGTGGTGGCCACCCAGTTTCTACCCACACAATGATATCAGATAACAAGGGGTCATTGTAGGAAACAGCGGAAAAGTTCAGAGACAGTTTGAATGAGTGTCCCAAAAGTCAGGATTTGCAGAGTCCCATGCTGCAATGGGCAAAAGTTCTTGAGACTCAAACAGTTCCAGACAGTCTGTCTTTTTAGCAAAATCACTGTCTTTGTGTGCAATGTGCATGTAACGGAAAAACCTGGAGCCAAACTCTTCGGAGGAGGTGTCGCTCCCTGGGAACCCTTTGGACAGACCCTCCCCAGGTGGCAACAACGCTTGGGACTCGTCCTCTATGTGAAAGACCGGCTCACTCCCCCCCAAGTGAATTCCTGTAAAGTAAATGCCTAGGGGACCAAACCACTGGGACCTAGAATATTTGTCTTACCTGCCTTTGTAACCACGAGGGGAAGACGAGTAAATGTTATTGTAGTGGACCTCAAAATTGCCAATGCCCTGCACCCACGCAAATCCTCCAGTTTGCCTGGTAGGCCTTTCAGCTTCAACCGCAGAGGAGGCGGAATGCGCTAATACTTGCCTTCAGTCACAATGGAGAGGAAGGATCCAGAATCCACCTCGAGACAAAAGGGATGTCCATGTGTCATTGTGTGTTTCTGGGATGTCCACCTCGAGACAAAAGGGATGTTCAATGTGGATGTCCATGAAGAAGCTGTCTTTTAGGTCTCACCTCATGTCGTCGACTCCTTGGCTGGTGAAAACGTTGGCTATGCAGAGCCTTAGTTTCGACGAACTCTCAGTGCTTTGCTTGCACACCTTGGCGACATGGCCCTTCTTACCGCACCGGTGACACTGCGCGCTCCTGTTGGGACATTTGGTGTGGTGGTGTCATCTCCCGCAACCCATGCATGGTGCAACAGACCCTGGTGTTGGTGCCTGTGTTTCCTGGAGAGAGCTGGTGTGTCCCTGGAGGACTTGCCGGTGACTTGCGATGAAACGGCCGCGGTCGTAGCTGGACCCGGCAGTTCTTTACCTTCGAGAGCTGCCCTGTGCTAGAAGTGTTTGTGCAAAGCTCTTGCAAAGGTTAGACTGAAAGCCAGAGCAGATTCACTCATTCCCATAAAGCTGGAGATTTTAGCCACCAAGAGGGAATTCACAAGGCCATCTGCTCGAACCCTTTAAAAATGCAAGAAATAGTGGTCTGGGGGATTCTCTATTTTCAGGGGGATGGATTCAGGGATACATCCATAAAGTGAATCGCTTCCAGATCTGCAAGGCCTTCTGACATATAACAGGAATCTTCTTTCCTTTCTTGGTGGAGCCATGGAGCTAAAAAAATAAAATAAAACTAAAATGTTGAAAAATGACATGACATTGAGTAACAAGCTGGGAGGGGGATGGGTGAGGAAATAAGTTGGAAAATGGAAACCAAGGTTCAAACTGGAAGGATCCAGACAGCTTGTTGAATCTGGTCACAATACACAGAAAAAAACAAAGTGCTTTACCTAAAAATAGAACGGACCAAATAATATTTCCTAGTTCTAAGAAAACCACGGGGAAAAACACCATTTTGCTAAAATTAAGCTTTACGTCTTGCTTTTGAGTGATTGGAAGCTTTAGTGGGTGTGGGGACCAGCTTTCTATCCCTGCCGCATAAGCAGGGATGTGAAACAGAAACAAAAAGAAAGTTAAAAATGTGTGGAAATCCACTTTTGATTTTGGGAAATCACTAGTGTTCTATGCAGTTTATAGGGGCTCTTTCATTTTTAAAGCCAGATCGGTATTCCTGGAAGTTTTCAAGTATGATAACACTACACAAGAACGATTTTGCTACTGGGAACAACAAATGTGATTTACATGATATCAAGTGTGCTAATTCCAAATCTGAACTCAGAATTTGCCTATCACATATAGATTTCAAGGTGTGTGCTATATCTGTTCAAATGGTTGGTTATTGGGTACAGTGGTAGGCTTCCGCAGGTTTGCCAGGACTGGTAGCAGAAATTCTGGCTGGACCTGCCAATCCAAGTTTTGAAATAAAGTAGTCTTAATTCGGGTGCCCACTATACCACGCCCACAGAGTAGGTAGTAATTTTTTTTGAATCCCACCTCTGATTGGGTAATGTATTTTTACATAGGAACATTATAACAGTTGCAGCTACCACTATATGTCTGCTGCCTACTCAGCTGAATCACGTCCCCTGGTGGCATGCATGTTCCAGCAGTGGCCAGGCATGTCTGGGAAAGTCAGTGAGCTGGCGTCAGAAATAAGTATATAAGGTGAGATGAACCCAGGGCTTGTCTCTAGTGTGAAACCATCTTATTGGATAGTACAACTAGGCCATAGTGAGTCTGTTTTGAGCTAAAGATGAGTAGGTGCAGCTGTGTTAATAATGGAAAAATCTCTGTATGACAGGCAATATTCAAAGGCATGTTAGATAGGGTAGGGTTGATCCCACCCACTCCCACCCTTGTTCTCCAAACAGTTGATTGCCCACAATCTATGCAGCCTGGTCAAATCGATGTGGCTGGAAGGAGAGGCAGCCAAGACCTGGAGTGGCTCACTTTTTGACTGGCCTCGGCCTCCCGCCCATCTCTTAAGAGGGGAATTTGGTCTGCAGTGATTTTTTTGCTCCAGACAGTAGCAGGGATTGGGACGATGAAATAGAGCAGGGATGTTCAGCCTGTGGCCCATGGGGTGGATGCGGCCCACAGCACCATTTAATGTGGCTCACCACTACTGCCATGTGGTGGAGGATGGGCAAAATGGCCATCCGGCCCCAAAGCTGTCTGAGGGAGTGTGACCCAATGGCCCCGGCTTAAAAAGGTTGAGAACTCCTGGTTTGTCATGAAACATTGGGTTATAAAAGTGACAAGCAGACACAACTTGTGTCAGGAATAAGACATCAGCTTTAAAGTATGGTCCTCAGCTGGCTCTGAGAGATTCAAATCACCCATTTGTGTGTTTCAAGTGTGGGAGGGTTCCTGAAACTTGAAAAAAGGTTTTCCTGATTTATGGCTTTTTATCTTTCCTTTTGTCTTTTTGTGGAGGACATCCTTGTAACCAGGCCAGGATGGGATCTGTTTCACAGCTTGAACTCCTGGGCAAAAGCTGCTTTCTGGACCTCTTTTGTAGTGCCTCCCAACAAACCCTCCTCTTAAATATATATAAAATAAAAATTCCTGTTTTGGACCCCCCCCCCCCCCTGGCTCCTTGACATAATGAGGCAATCTGTTGCATGTTAACCTTGTAAACCAGGCTGGCCGAAGCCACCCACAGCAAGAAAGTGCAGAGGAGGGCAACCAGAATGATTAGGGGACTGGAACACCTTCCTTACCATCTGAGGCTGCAACGGTTGGGCCTCTTCACTCTTGAATGATGACGTCTAAGAGGTGACCTGATTGAAGTTTATAAAATCATGCACGTGGACAAAGTAGAGAAGGAAAAACTGTTTTCCCTATCGCACAACACTAGAACTCGATGAAACTTTTGGGTACTAGTTCTCAAACAAATAAGAGAAAGTACTTTTTGACCCAGATGATCACTATGGAACTCCCTGCCAGAAGAAGTGGTGACAGATGTCAGTCTCAAAAGCTTTAAGAAAGGATTAGACCAGTTCATGGAGGACAAAGGGGATCAATGGCTATAATTATGGATACTTAAGGACAACCTCCAGGTTGGCGAGATAGGCAGGATATCTCTCAATGCCATTTCCAGGAAATCCTAAGCAGGGGAAGGCATCTGCTTGGGAATACCCTGAAGGAAATGGTGAGCCACTGTAAGGCTGTTCTTATGTTCTTAAGATCCACCTTCCCAATGTTGAATGTTTAGCATATCTGGTGCTTTTTTGGGGAGAATCCAGCTCCCAGGATTTTCAAGCAAGCTTAGCTGTCTCAGTACAGCTGTGTAATTTTGCAACCTTCTCTTCTGTTAAGCCAAGTGACTTGGCATGGATACAGAGAGCTCAACATTTGGGGTATGGGGTATTTATCTGAGAATATAGGAACTGTGGTGACTCAGTGGTTAAGAAGCTCACCTTGCTAGCTGGAAGGCTGGCAAGCCAGCAGTTCAAGACCCAGGTACTGCATGATGGATTGAGTGCCCAACTCTGTCCCAGCTCTTGGGGACATGAAAGGAGCCTCATTTGGCCATCCCCTGAGCTGTTTCTTCCGCAAAAATCCTTTTAACCCAGAACAATTTCTGACATGAAGATAGAACATCTGAGAATATCTCAGATGGGTAGGATATGAATGTAGTAAGTAAGTAAGTAAGTAAGTAAGTAAGTAAGTAAGTAAGTAAGTAAGTAAGTAAGTAAGTAAGTAAGTAAGTAAGTAAGTAAGTAAGTAAGTAAGTAAGTAAGTAAGTAAGTAAGTAAGTAAGTAAGTAAGTAAGTAAGTAAGTAAGTAAGTAAGTAAGTAAGTAAGTAAGTAAGTAAGTAAGTAAGTAAGTAAGTAAGTAAGTAAGTAAGTAAGTAAGTAAGTAAGTAAGTAAGTAAGTAAGTAAGTAAGTAAGTAAGTAAGTAAGTAAGTAAGTAAGTAAGTAAGTAAGTAAGTAAGTAAGTAAGTAAGTAAGTAAGTAAGTAAGTAAGTAAGTAAGTAAGTAAGTAAGTAAGTAAGTAAGTAAGTAAGTAAGTAAGTAAGTAAGTAAGTAAGTAAGTAAGTAAGTAAGTATCCAGATCTACCTTGGGTTGTGCTCATGAGCACAAAAGACTCCCCTCTGTAGAAAAGGCTAGAGCAGTAGTTCCCAATGTGGGGCCCAAGCCCCACAGGGGGACCACTTCCCAGAAGCCTCAGTCAGTGCATTGGCTGATCAGCGCTTTGGGGAATTGATAGGCTTCTGGGAATTGAAGTCTCAAAAACAAAGGTTGGGAAATATTGGGCTAGAGGCTACTATTTTATTTTTTAAAATAAATAAATAGAAAAAGGAGGAAAGGAGGAGCAGAAGAATAATCTCCTAAATTAAGTCTAGACTCTAGACCAGGGTTAGCCAAGCTATGGCCTGGGAGCCATATACAGCCCCCAATGCCAATCATCACTTCCGGAAGCAGAAGGAAAATGGGACCATATGGCGTGTTTTACTTCCGCTTCCGGGAGTGATGAGATCTTCGGGGGCCAGATGAATTGGCATCAGGGGCTGGATTCAGCCCCTGGGCCATCATGACCAGCCCCCTGAACCATGAAAAGTTTGGGTACCCCTGCTCTGCGCCATGAGATTTGCAGTTTCCAGATACAGAAATGCAGGAGAGTTGAGATAACTGATGGGTGTGAAGGTAACCAGTCCCTCCTAACTATGAGTCACTAGTGGAATGATGACTTAGGTTATCATTGAATATCGCAGGCAGTTGTCTTTGTTCCAAGAAACTGGCTAGATTTTGATTGGGAAAGGGCATCACTTTTATTGTATGAGCTCAGCTGTTAATTCCAGATTATGCACAAATGACATGAAATGACTCAATGTTTCTTTCTCTACAGAGTGAAAAGTAACGAACGTGGATGCCTCGGCGTGTCATTGGAAACAGAGCATTCTCAGGAGTTAAATGATGTCTGCTTGTCTCAGTATCTGCTCTTTTTTTGGCCAATGAGTTGCTTTTGTTTTCTGATTGGTTCTTTGTAGGTAAACATGGCTTAATATGCTAGTCAAATGGGGTTTTGTGTCTGTGAGAAAAGTTTGCAACCAGAGGAAGCAGCAGAAAGATGGCGACTATGAATCTCTTCCAGGTTTTATTCTGAACTTTGCAGGTGCTTTCCATGGTGCTTACCCTGAGGCCAAAAATAGGTTCAACACTTTGAATTTTATCTAAAGCAGAGGTGTGGGTGTGGTATCCGAAATGGGCTGCCGCACTCCTTGACCAAATCTCATGAAATTTTGCACACATACCTTGCACATGTGATCAGGTCACTGTCGGGGTCCTGAAGCCCATCGGGGGTAATCCCCCTCAAAATTGATCCTTAGCCCAACGAATCACAAGGGCTGGCCAGGGCTGGGCCTTTGTGATGTCATGCCCTTTGTGATGTCTTGCCCAGACATGGTCAGCCCTTGGGAGTGGTCAGCCAATGTGACATCACAGGGCCACAGCCCTTGGCCAGGCAGGCCAGTTGGCAGGGCAGGGCAGGAGTCCAATGGACAGAGGTCAGCCCAGGAGAAGGAACACCCAAGAAACACCCCCCCCAAACCCTGCCCGGGCGAAGCCGGGCACCCCTGCTAGTAGCTCATATTACAGAATAAAAACTGAAGTGGATTAATACACCCAACCTAGTGGAACTTCCAGCCTCCATAGGCAGGAAATCTGCAACTCCCTTAATGTATGAGTTAACCCTCAACATGCTATATATAGAGGGAAACACTATAGACTGCCTAGGCACCAGACTGCAGTGGCTCAGTGGTTAAGAAGCTCACCTTGTTATCTGCAAGGGCAGCAAGTTGACAGTTTGAGACCTGGGTACTGCATGATGATTTGAGCGCCCGTCGTCTGTCCCAGTTCCTGCCAACCTAACAGATCAAATGCAAAAAAATTCAAGTAAATAAATAGAGGCCAGTTTGGTGGGAAAAGATCTTGGGGACATGAAAGGATCTCATTTGGCTATCCCGTGAATGGAGTTTCTTCAGCAAAAATCCTTTCAACCCAGAATAATATCTGACGCAAAATTATTATTACCTGACTGCATCCACTGCAGAAGTTGAAAAGGAGAGATATTCGGTGTCATTCACATATTGGTGACACTGGACTCCAAATCTCCTTCCAACAGTTTTCATATAGATGTTAAACAACATTGAGGAGATGATCAACCCCTGTGTAATGCCCCATTGGAGCATCCAAGGGGCTGAAACAAACTCTCTGAGTTGAACACTCTGGGTACGGCTGTCGAAGAAGGATTGGAGCAATTAAGTCCCAACTTAAACAGCCTTTCCAAAAGGATACCATGGTGGATGGTATTGAAAGCCACCAAGAGATCCAGAAGCACCAGGAGGGATGATCTGCTGTCCAGAGGTCATTGTGCAGAGTAACCAATGCGGTTTTCAGTGCTATGACAAGGTCTAAACCTCAACTGGAATGGATCCAAACAGTTCTTCTTTCATGTCCCGATCAAGCCCTAGACTGCCAAAATGAAGCCACTTTCTTGGCTTTTCATTGGCCAAACTTGTCCTCATCTGTGCATGTTTCTGGCAGGAATCAGCAGACCAGTAAATGAGCTGGATTCTGTATCTCTCCACATTCACACAGCATGTTGTTGTCCGCCAGCAAACTCCACTTGGGCATGTTGGTTTTACACTTTGGGTACTCCAACCCTCAGCCTATTCAGGGTCCTCCAAGTGATGTAGGGGAGGTTGAGTTCTTCAGCCATGTCTTCCTTTAACATTATTCCATGACCAGTAAGCAGTTTCTTCCAATTTAATCTTGCACGTGTACCCTTAAGAATGTTTGTTCTTGCCATAAAGCTCTTCCTGGATCTGAGCCCGGCAGACGAGGTTTGTATCTATTCAGAGGAAGTCGAGGGTCATTCTCTTACTTGGTGAGAACTCTCTCACCAATCAAACAGTTAGCTTCATCTAAGAACACTTAATGACACTGAGTTTCAGGGAAAGAACAAATTCCTCTTTGAAAGTAACTTTTGAAGCTCACCTACTCTGATTGGGAGAACCAGGTATGTTGGAAGCCATTTTGCGTTTCTATGGCTGGTTGGGAGAACTCTTGAACTTTCATTGTAGGAGCTGGAAGAGAGAATGCCTCGATCAAATGAAATGCCTCGGAAGCTACCTCACTCAATTTTTTGTTGTTGGAGGGGGGCTAGCAGGCAGCCGTCCTGCTTGTAAGCCAGCCAAGAATAATTTGTGGCAGGAAAGTTTGAGCATTTGTGAAAATAAGTGTCCCCCCCTTTTAAAAAAATACATGTATAAATGAAAACACTTTTGAGTGTTTTAGCATGAATCTAACCAGAATCAGACACTCTTGAAAGCAATGTAACCCCCAATGGTCCTGGAACGTGGCTTTTCTGGAAAGGTGTCAGAATTAAATCTCTGCTCCCCCTTCCAACCCCAGCCTTAGCTTTGTCCAAAACTAGGAGACCTATGATTGGATTTGTTAACATGGCACCATCTCACAGCTGTGCATGGAAGAGCTCTAGGGATGTCTGCTCAGAAAGATGATGAGGTCACATTGCTAGAAAGGACCTCAGAAATCCTCTAGTCTAGCCCATACCTGTCAGGAAAAACGGGACCTGCGCACATCGCTTGTGTGCAGGTCGCTTTCCATGCATGCGTGGAAGGGTTTTACCCCTTCCACACATGCGCGGAAGTGCTATGCCACTTGCGCAGCCCCTACGCAAGTGGTGTAGCGCTTCTGCGCATGCGTGGAAGGGGTAAAACCCTTCCACAAATGCACAGGTGCTACGCCACTTGCGTAGGGGCTGCGCAAGAGGCATAGCCCTTCCGTGCATGCATGGTAAGCGTTTCCCCCAAAATTACAGGGTTTTGGCAGTGCGGGGCGGGTTATGACGTCAATCGATGTCAAATTACGGGGATTTCCTGGCCAAATCGGGATGGTTGACAGGTATGGTCTAGCCCTCTCTGCTCACGCAACCGTTAAAGCTTGCTCTATCTTTTGCTTTAACTTTCGTCAAGGCAGATGAGTTCAGGCCCTTAGACAGAACCACCCCAGTGGAACCAGGACTCAGCCTGCACTCCTTGTTTGAAGGCCTTGTTTGATGTGGACCAGACTGAGATATGAGAAGGAAATAATCACCTCTAATTTAAACCACACCCAGGCATTAAAAACCCTCAGCTGAACATAAAAAAACACATTGGATAGGTTCCGGTGCATTTTTTTTGACCCCATGAAAACTCCAAAGCATTGATTTTTAGGATTGGGAATGAGGTTGGCAGTGGGTTTAGTCTTAAATTCAACATCAGGATTAGTGGCTCATATATAATCATTCCACTGAAAATACCTACAGTGTGTTGCTCAACCAACCTCTTGAAAACCAGGATATGTTAAATCTTGGCTCAGGCCATGTATTCCATGGGTTGGGACAGAAAATTCTTATTCTCCTTCTCCTCCTTCACCACCACCACCACAACCACCACCAGCACCGCCGCCGCTGCCACCGCCACCACCGCCACCACCGCCACCACCGCCACCACCGCCACCACCGCCACCACCACCGCCACCACCGCCACCACCGCCACCACCGCCACCACCGCCACCACCGCCACCAAAGCATAGAGCTGGAAGGACATGGCCAAAATAGGGTATCATTTTTGCCTCCAGAGATGTCAGGCTTGATATGCTCCTTAGGACCCACGTATTCCTCACTCTCACCTCCTTACAACACTTGCTACCTCATGAAGTTGTTTGGAGGACACAAAGGAGAGGACTCATGCATTAACCTGAGCTCCTCCTGGGGGAATTTTAAAAACCACAAGTAATTAATATATAAAACACTCAGAACTCATAAAATTAGCCTACAAGACAATAATTGTACAGACACCCCACTGGCTGTCTGTACAATTTCTGGAATGTTGTTAGCTCGAACGTAACCTGATCTCTTCAGTGTTTGTTTGAATTTCTAGCAAAAAAGAAAATATTGTGGTTCCACATGCTTTTCTTTTTTTTTTTAAAAAAAATCATTTTCAAATGCAATGAAAAAGGTTTGAAAAGTAACACTTCAGCTCTACAACACATTACTGAAGTGTGAGAGGAGATGCCAGGGGGAGGAAGATGACTCAGATTTCAGATTTAGAATGCCTATTCATAATTAAAGAAGATTGCGGTTTCCCCATGCCCCACTGGCATGGAACGGCCCGCGCAGAGGCCACTTCGGGAGAATGCTCCCTGAGCCGTGGGCTCTGCGGGCAGAGAAATTAGGGGGGGTGGATTAATGATAGGGTTTGATTCACCCAATTCCTTGACCTGACCAGCGGTTCTGCTGAGAGAGCGAATATCTAACCCCGTTACCCATTAAAGTAATCACTCATCTCCGAGTTTATCCTTATCCTTGGTGCAAATAGCAGCAATGTTTACCCCAGTCTTATCCCTAAACAATGGTGTTTTCCCATGTCGGTGTTTGTCTGAGTTAATTAACTTCCCTTAGAGAGATTCCTCATTAACCTGAGGAAATAGGTGATGTGATGACGGTTTTGCCACCATTGCGCTTTTTCTCCTATATATGTTGATGCTTTCCCTCAATAAACTACTGATCTGATCACACTCCATATTGCCTCGTATCGTTTCTTGATCAGTCTCCTCCGGGACCTCCGGCCCTCTGCGGCCCCCATTCCTACACCTGGTGACCCTGACGTGATCTACTCGTGAGTAAGCGACCCCCGAGTGGTCTACCTCAGAGTAAGCGATCACACGGTCCAGTTCTGCGCTTGAACCGGGAAGACGGCCTAAGCGGCGAGGCATTACCGAGAGGTTTCCTACAGTTTGCTCCCGACTTTCGCGGTGGCTTGCAGGTTACGGAGAAAACGCGTTCCGCAGGTTCAGCTGTGAACCCCTGACAGCGCAGAGGCCACCGAGGGCCCGTGGTAGGGGACCACACTCCGAGCTCTACCCAAAGAATCGTCGCAAGAACCTATTACTTGCCCAAGACGTGTCGACCCGTCCCGAGGAGGAAACTTCGGAGGACCCTTCGCAGGTAATATGGGGACCTGTCCTCAGCGACAGCGTCCGTCTGCTAGCCAAAAAACTCGTGAGGAAGAGTTTAAGATCCTGGCCAGGATATTTCAGTTAAGATTTCACAGCCGAGAGCTACCGAGACTTTTGGTGTACCTAAGGGAACATTGCCTGCTTTACCCAGAAGTAGGTACGTTAACCCTTGAGCTTTGGGATCAGATAGGAGACTGCATTCAGCAACCCCCGAAAGCTCCAGAGCGCGTAATTCGCACATGGGACAAATGTAGGAAACTCTTAGCGGAGATAGAACCAGTCCGGATAGAGGCCAAAGAACCCCCACATCTGCCAGCCACACCAGCCGAGCCATCGGCGCCTACGGCGCTCTATCCGTCATTGCAATTTAGGCAGAATAGCGTAGGGAACTTTCCCTCGGTGACAGCTGCAGACGTCACCGACGGAATGCAAGGAATGAGGAGCGCAGGCGCTTCTCTGACAGCCCCAGGTTCCCAAATTACCAAGAGTGCCCTTCAGCGCACAGTGGAAGAAGAAATCAGGAAGGGGGAGTTGCCAGCGGAAGAACTAGCTGAGCTTAGTCAGATTTGTCCAATTCGCTTAGAAATGGATGCCCTCACAGGGGCCCAGAAGATAGTTCACTCACCAGTCCCGTATAAGCTTCGCATGGCTATACGGAAGGCCATCTCAGAGACAGGGCTTCAGAGCCAATTTACTAGGGGCACGCTTCAGCAAGTGTGCGAGAACACCATGTTCATCCCGCACGACTGGAAAGCCGTCATGCGGATGATGCTCAACCCTAGCCAGTACCTGATTTGGGACAGCGAGTTTCGCCTTGAAGCTCAAACTAGGGCTGCCAGGATGGGAGGCGCAGTAATTCCTGACCAGTTATATGGTTCAGATGCCTTCGAATCCGTCGATGCGCAGATCAACTTGCCACTCGCCACTCTCCAGATGTCGGCAGAGGCTGCCTTTAGGGCTTTTTTCAAGGTCCCTGCCACCGGCAAGGCGGCTAAAAATTATACCGCAGTCAAGCAGGGAGCCCAGGAGCCCTACATGGACTTCATCAATCGCCTGGAGGAGGCAATTAGTAGGCAGATCGATAATGAGGAAGCCCAGCAAGAGCTCATGATGAAGTTAGCCAAGGACAATGCCAATTTAGACTGCTGTAAAATCCTGCAGTCACTGGGCAATCGTCCCGACTTGACTCTCACGGACATGATTAGAGCTTGCGCCGACGTTGGCACAGAATCCTATAAGATGGGTTTGCTAGCGGCAGTGGTGCAAGGGGGTAAGAGACCTAAAAGCAAACATCAAGGGGCATGTCACAATTGTGGCAAGGTTGGTCACTTCGCTAGGGAGTGCCGATCCAAGGGAGGCGGACAAAATTCCGGCCGTTCCAAGGCTCCAAACACCCTGTGTCCGAAATGCAAGAAAGGCTACCATTGGGCCAGAAACTGTCCGAGTTCGGGAAACCGGCACGCGGGCACGTCTCTGGCCCCGGTCCAAACAGAGACTTCCCAGATTCAAGGCTCGCCAGAGCTAGACTAGATTCAGGTCACATTCCAGGCACTGCGAGGGCGCAGGCCAGCCCCAAGGGTAGTACAGGGTTAGACTTGACTTGCCAGGCAGAAGTCACATGCGACTTGCCAGGCAGAAGTCACATGCGACCCCGCAGCATAGCAGGAGCACGCGGAATTCTTATAATTCCAAGCGTCGTTGACTCCAATTTTTCAGGCGTTCTCCAAGTCCAGCTTTGGACGCACCTGCCCCAGACAATTCACAAGGGAGACACCTTAGCGCAACTGATCATGGTTCCTTGTCACTCGCCAGCAGACAGCCAGGGAAGGCTCAGGGACAGCTCAGAGTCCCGGTCAGAGGACCGCTCGAGCGCCAGTGAGGCAGTACAAGGATACCAGGTCTTAGCGACAGTGGAGACCAACATTGAGTGGAAACAGCGCCCGGTTATTGAGGTATTTCTGAATAATAGATCAGGCCTGTTAGATACCGGAGCTGATGTATCCGTGATAAGCAGAAGCCAGTGGCCAAGGGAGTGGGCCATTGAGCCGGTCTCCGATGTGTGGGGGGTAGGCGGCATTCAGGAAGCGTTTAGGAGCCGGGAGTGGGTGACAGTCACGATTCCAAAGGCTGATGGCACAGCGGTAATTCGGCCGCACATTCTTGACGTGCACATCAACCTTTGGGGGTGAGATATTTTACAGCAGTACGGTGCTACGCTTACCTTCGGGTAATGACGTTGCCACTTAAGTGGCTCACCGATACGCCAGTCTGGGTGGAACAATGGCCGGTGGTGGGAGAGAAATTAGTCGCCCTAAAGCAACTGGTTAAAGAACAGGACATATAGAGCAGGACATATAGAGCAGGACATATATGCAGGACATATAGAGCAGTCCACTAGTCCTTGGAATTCGCCAATTTTTGTCATAAAGAAGTCGGGGAAGTGGCGACTCCTCCACGATCTCAGAGAGATCAATAAATGTATACAGCCAATGGGTCCGCTTCAATGCGGCATCCCAAATCCAAATATGATTCCCGAGGGGTGGGAGATCCTAGTTGTAGATCTCAAGGATTGTTTTTACACGATTCCCTTAGACCCCAGGGACCGGGAAAGGTTTGAGAAACCACAGTGAGCCTACGCAGCGTTACGCGTGGAAATTTTTGTCACAGGGCATGCTCAATTCGCCCACCCTGTGACAAAATTATGTTCACAACGCACTGGCAAAGTTTCGAAACCTTTACCCAAAAGCTTTAGTTTGTCATTTCATGGACGACATCTTGGTCGCGGTGCCGCAACTCGGCAGCGACATGTTTTCAGACCTCCAGGCCAGCCTGGGGGAGAAAGGTTTGCTCATTGCCCCAGAGAAAGTGCAGAGAACCGAGCCCTTCTCATACTTGGGTCATCGGCTTCTCCGCTCTTTCGCAGCACCAGTTTTGCCCCAAAACAATTTGAAGGATTCAGTCACCCTGTTAGAATTGCAGCAGGTTTTAGGAAACATTAATTGGGCCAGACCGTATTTTAGATTGGATACGGATCTTTTGAAACCGCTCTTCTCACTGCTAACCTTGGGTAAGCAGCCAGCAGACCGGATACAAATTTCTCGAGAAGCGCGCTTGGCTCTCGAGAAAGTCAACCAGGTTCTCAACCAGAGGTGGGTAGATAGGATCACCCAAGGGCCATATGCCCCGATCCTGAACTTGTACATAGTTCGGGCAGGATCCATGTTCACCGGAGCTCTAGGAGTAGACTCCGAGAAAGGGGCGAACATCGTGGAATGGGTGTACTTGCCGAACACCTCTTCCCGGAACATCGTTCCTCCCCAAGAGTTAGTTTCCGCGGTGGTTTACCGCGGGAGGCTGAGAGCTAGGGACATTTCAGGGCACGATTTAGCCAAAATTGTAGTCCCGTTCACCAAAGAACAGATTCAGCAACTGATGCAGCTCGGTGACTCGCTTCCAATAGCTTTGGAGGGATTCACTGGAAGCTTGGCATACCACTTGCCGAAAGACCCCAGACTTGTCTCACTTCAAACGCAGACAGTCAGCCTGTTCGAACTGCTCTCTCTGGTTCCGCTTCAGGGAGCCAGGACAGTTTTTACTGATGGTGGTCGAACATATGGTGTCTTGACTTGGCAGGAGGGCCAGGCATGGCGCACGCTGTTAACTCTTCCGCAGAAGTCCGCACAGCGGGCGGAGTTGGCAACGGTGAACCTCGCCTTGCGCACCTTCGCCAAAGAGCGCCTAAACATCATTACCGATAGCCAGTACGTTAGGAATTTGCTTCACAGTCTACCGGGAGCATACATAGACAAGAATTTGCTTAGTCTGTTTTTAACTGCTCAATTTCATTTGCGAAACCGCACGGAGCCGCTCTATATTGCCCACATCCGAAGTCATCAAGACCTACCGGGTCCGATTTCCGCGGGCAATAGCAGAGCGGATGCGGCGGCAAAGGAAATTCAGCAACGTTCAGTGTTAGGTGTTTTCACTACGCCCTAGTTTAGGAGATCCCGCATGCGAGGTAGAGCAGGACCATCAAGTCCTGCTGATCGAGTCCCTCGACTCACCCCCCATAGTGCCGGCAGACCTCGCCAAAGCCACGGCGGCCAACAAGATCCTGGCCCAAGTCAGTTCCTGGGTAAGGAAAGGGTGGCCTGCAGCTCCCCCCGAGGAGCATTTCAAGGCATTTTTCAGGCGTAGAGTAGAACTTTCCCTGGAAAGGGGCTGCTTGCTCTGGGGCCAGCAGGTGGTTATCCCTGAAAAGTTGCGGGCGAAGGTGCTGAGGCTACTGCATACCAGCCACCCGGGAATAGTGCGCTCCAAGGCGCTGGCTAGGAGTTACTTCTGGTGACCCCAGATGGACGCTGAGATAGAGCATTTAGTGGGCACGTGTGAGAGCTGCCAGAGCTCTCGGCCTGAGGAATCCAGGCTACCCCATAGGGAATGGGACACGGCCCGGGGGCCATGGTCCCGGATACACATCGACTTCGCGGGCCCTTTCCGCAGGTCCATGTTCCTGCTGATAGTCGACTCGTATTCCAAATGGCTGGAAGTGATCACCATGACTAGTACCTCATCTGCAGCCACCATTAAACACTTGCGCAGGGTGTTTAGTTGTTTCGGCCTGCTGGACATCCTCGTTAGCGATAACGCTAGTACCTTCACTTCTGCGGAATTCAAGGCATTTATTGAGAGGAATGCCATCCGCCACATTACCGCTGCTCCATTTCACCCCGCCACAAACGGTCAGGTAGAGCGCCAAGTGCTCACTACGAAGGACGCACTGCGGCGCATGGGTCCCGGTGAGTTGAACCTCCAACTGTGTCAGTTCTGTTATAGGGCAACTCCCCTAGCTTCTGGACTTTCGCCGGCGGAGCTCCTCATGAGGAGGCGGCCGGTAACGCTTTTTGATCGGTTGGATCCGACCAGGGTGGAGGATGAAGGGAGGAAAATAGTGGTAGAGAGTTCCAAAAGTTTTTCGGTAGGGGACCCGGTGTACTGCAGAAACTATGCGGGGTCGGGACCAACGTGGGTTCCAGGGACTATCAGTGTCCTATAGGGTCGAGACTCGCTCAGATCTACTCTGGAGAAGGCACGCTGACCAACTCAGAAGGCGAGTCACTAGTGAAGGGGAATCAGCGTTAGGGTCCTCCCCCACCCGCGTAACCCAAGGGGGAGACACGGCGGCGTCCTCGGGTACAAATGCATACCCTCGATTCTCACCTGAGGAGGATACCGTGCAAGAATGGGATGAGTTTGATTTTATGTTACCGTACCAGGGGGGTGTTGCGGAGTGGTCCCCCACCCGTCCGAGCGAGAAGAGGGGTTTCAGCTCAGCCCCTGGTACCTCCAGTCCCCCCAGCCCTTTTGTTTTAGAGTATACCATAGCACCAAGCCCCCCGAGCCAGGCAGCTGGGGGAAGTTCACGCTCTCCATCCCCTAGAACTCCAGGTCAGGCAGCAGGGAGTGGGGCAAGGACGCCGGTTGCAGGCGCAAGGGACCAGGCGGGGGAAACAAGGGTCTCCTCGTCGGTTCCGAGGTTCATGCTGGGGGGGTCCCCGGGCGCCGCGGGCAACAGGCCGGGTTTTAACTCTCAGCTGTATGTTCCATTCCCTTCTCCCAATGGAAGGTTGTCGCAGAGTCCCCGTCGAACGACTAATGAGTCCCCCCTTTCCATTGGAGGACGAGACTCTGCGGAATTCGGAGCCCCTAGTTCCCCTCTGCTAAACCACGCAGCCGCACGCCCCAAGCGCACGTGTGGGAAGCCACAATGGTTGAGGGACTTCATCCCATCCTAGGGGGAGGAGTGTTGTGTATGTAACAGTATTACTTTAAGAATGTATGAATGTAACCTGACAATGATTACAATGCAACCCAGCTGTTAAGGAACGCGAGTAAGCTGCCCATAGAGGGCAGCTGCGAGCGTTCAGCTCACATGGTTCACATTCCCCAAATCACCGGCAGCCGCGGGAACCTTTCCCGCGCGAGGATCACCTGGAGAAGATGGGCATGACTCAGAATGACGTCATGCCAGTAGCAGCCAATGAGCTACCGTGCAACAATATTCAAATGTGTGTACTGCAGTATATAATGAGCTGTACCTCCGCCATTACCACATGTTCTTCTTGACCACCATGAAATAAACCTGTGTTTTAGCCCCCGACTGCGGCTCCTTCTTTGTCTTCCGTGCAAGACACTAAACCTCCCCACTAGCCCTCACTGTCCTCACATTTAGAAGAAATTCTAGGGCAGATTTCCCCTTGGCATGCCTGTCTCCCATGCTGTACTATCCTGCACAATCTCTACAACTTCTGGTCGGAGCTTGGAAATATTACTTTTCTGGACTACAGGCTAGGGTGAAGGTTAAAATCCATAGGCCTCCCTTACATGAAAGCCAGTTGTATCTGACTATAAGGTTCAGTGCTCCGTTTACAGCCAAAGAGCCAGGCACTGCAGTGGCTCAGTGGTTAAGAAGCTCACCTTGTTAGCTGGAAGGCTGGCCATTCGTCAGTTCGAGACCTAGGTACTGCTGGACAGATTGAGTGCCTGTCTCTGTCCCAGCACTTGAGAAACCCTGAGCTGAGTTTCTTCTGCAAAAAATCTTTTCAACCCAGAATAATTTCTGACATGAAATTATTATAGCCAAATTATTATACTGCCTGCGTCTGCAGATGTTTCCTTGGACATCATTGTTAACTGCTACTCTTATCTGGGTATATGTTTTCCCTGAAAATCATAAAGAAGAGTGACAAACAAGGGGGGGGGAATGCCACTGGTGTAACTTTATTTAAAGTGGATCCTAGCTTGCCATGACGTGACCACAGAGCAATCTTCTGTGGCATGTAGGAAATGAGACATGCAGGATTTAACACCAGGGCTGCAATGGACTGCCACAGCCTTGAGGATATTGACAAGGTGAACTTTCATAGCCCATCCATCTGGCATGGCCTCTTCCACCTCCATGACCATTGGGAATCAGAATAGTGAAGTGGTTCCTCCTCCGCTCATTTTGCCGTTGATCCCAATTAGATAGATAGATAGATAGATAGATAGATAGATAGATAGATAGATAGATAGATAGATAGATAGATAGATAGATAGATAGATAGATAGATAGATAGATAGATAGATAGATAGATAGATAGATAGATAGATAGATAGATAGATAGATAGATAGATAGATAGATAGATAATCTTTATTGTCATTGTCCTTCACAGAACAATGAGATTGAAAAACTACTTATAGGCCCAACAAAACCTAAACAAAATACTATACAAAATTATCAACATACTCCCACCCCACATATACACATTTAACCCCTAAAAAGTTCTAAAACTTTAAAACTCTAAAACTCTAAAAAAAAAACTCTGAAAACTATATACAGAAGCTCCCTCATAGACTGTATTTCACTGCATTCAAAGCTAGAACTACTTTTGGGTAGAAACCTTCTTCTAGAAGGCAGAAGCTGAAAGAGATCATTTCCGTGGTGTGTACTATCCTGCACAATCTCTACAACTTTTTTATAACACCTGGCAGCATAAATTTGATCTAGAGTGGGAAGAGTATGCCCGATTATTCCCTTCCCAGTCTTTATGACCATTGTTATTTCCCTAGTTGTACAACTCCCAAACCATACACACAGACCATAGGTTCTCTATATGGTACCTGCCAGCAGCAGGTCCTTTGAAAGATTATTGTTCTTCCTGAGGATTCTCAAAGAAGTATAACCTCTGCTGTGCTTTCTTCATCAGATCTTTGGTGTTTGCTCCCCATGTTAGATCATCCCTCAGCTCCATTCCCAAAAATTGAAACACCGAGACCTGTTCCACACAATCCCCTTCAATAATAAGTGGCTGGATGTTCAATTTGTATTTTCTGAAGTCCACAATGATCTCTTTTGTCTTTTTTTACATTGAGGAATAAATTGTTTTCCCTACACCGGTCCGTCAGCATCTCAATCTCCTTCCTGTAAGCCCCTCCCCAGCAGTAATCAGACCAACCACCGTTGTGTCATCTGCAAACTCTTATTGCTGGGGTAACTGGGAACACAATAATATGTGTAAAGCGTGTACAGAAACAGGCTCAGCACACACCCCTGCTGATGGTTTCTAGGAAGTCAGGTTATTTACCACCACCCAACACTCGGCATTGAGTCACTGGCTATATGGTCTACTCCATTATTATAATAATTTTGTGTCAGAAATTATTCTGGGTTGAAAGGATTTTTGCTGGAGAAGCTCCACAGGGGATGACCGAATAAGGCTCCTTTCATGTCCCCAAGATCATTTCCCTATTGATCTACTCACAATTTCTTGCTTTCAAACTGCTAGGTTGGCAGGAGCTGGGACAGAGATGGGCACTCAATCCATCATGCTGTACCTGGGTCTCGAACTGCCGACTTGCCGGTCTTCCAGTTAACAAGGTGAGCTTCTTAACCATTGAGCTGCTGCAGCTCCATTGCCGCAGTGGGATGTTTTCCCAGACAATGTGTTAGGCATAACTAGACACCAGAGCGCTATTTCATTTCCCACCAAAGTGGTCCCTCTTTATCTACAAGGTCATCTTTGCTCGAAAGCCAGTCATGTCCTTGTGGCATGCTATTTCAGATGGTACTCTGAACACAGGTCACCTTCTTCAGCCCAGGAAAGAAAGGCTGCTTGCCATGTTTCTTTGTTAATGGCTGAACACATTGGTTGATCCCTCAAAATCTAGGCTTCCATTTGTTAGGAAGGATTTGGTGTCCTCACAGACCAGATGGTAGTGTGAAAGGCAAGCCTGGCCCATCAGAGACAAGGAACATGGAGACATTTCCTGGGACATCAAAACATCACAGTTAAGCCCCAGGTTTCAAAGGAGTGAGATGATTTAAGGATAAGGAAGAAAAGGAATGTGAGAGTATTAGCCTTTTTTTCCCCAAGGAAGCCAACCAGATGCCTCTGGGAAGCCCATGAGGAGAACATGACCACTTTAGTGTGCTTCTACATGTCTTCCCTGCCACAAGAAATAGCAGTAGTATGATCATAGAATCACTGAGTTGGAAGGGGCCTTTGAGGCCATGTTCACCCCTCTGTTCGATGCAGGAATCTGAATCAAAGCAGATGGTCTCATCCAACAGGTCACACAGTCTAATACAGGGGTTCTCAATCTTTGTGGGCCATGGGCTGGACCACGCCTCAGAACGTGGGCCAGACATGTGGGTTCCCCTTGCTGTAAATGTTGTTGTAAACCATGGCGGGCTCATTTGCGCAGGTGCGGGCACAGGTGTATTTATGGTTGTCACAAACGCATCCACTTCCGCTTCCGGGTTCATCGCATGTCGGATGATTTATATTTATCACCATGGGCTGGGCCATAGGCTGCAAACCCCCGGTCTAATATGATGCAGGTTCTCATTTGCTGTGATGTCTAGTTTGACTTGCACATTTTCAGGAAACCCCAAACCATCCTACAACCTAACCCTCTTTCATGAGTGATTCTTGGGTTGGACGGCCTGGTCTCGAGTTGGTGGGAGTTGGGACAAGCTGAGGCCAGAGTCTGTGCACCGAGAAGCACAACTGCACTCTTCTGTTGTCGTCAGCTGCAACTTTTATCCAAGTATTTTTTTCTAGGTACAGGAAGAATACCATTGTTGAGAATTTGTTTAAGGTGGATCCCAGTTTGCCATGAAGTGACCCACACACTGTGATCTCAGAGCCATCTCCTGCGGAATGTGTGAAATGAGACATGCAGCATATGACACCAGGACTGCAATGGACTGCTGCAGCCTTGAGGATATTATCAAGATGCACCTTCACAGCCAATCCATCTGGCATGGCTTTTCAGCCTCCATGATCATTGAGAATCAGAGTTCCTCCTCCACTCATTTTGCCATTGGGCCCAATGGGGTGGTTTCCAGTGGCATTTCCTCCACTGAGGGGGTCATCACCCCACCTAAAGGGGCTCATTCGCCTATAACTGTTTGGCCCCATTAGGCAGGTTATTTATGGCTGCCCAACACTCGGCATTGAGTCTATTATTGTAGCGAGATGTCTGTATTTGTTCCACATTGGAAGCCAGAGTGCAACAACAACACCCTTTAAATACTCAGCAACAGCAACAGTGCAAATCCACACTGGCTATGAACCACATCATGGCTCATAGCCTTAGTGAAATATACCTACCTATGGATGTACCCTATTACAAGCAAAAGCCATAGTACCACAACATCCACCGACATGTGGTCCCCATTAAGCACAATCCCACCATTCTCCAAGAGTTCCCCATCACATGCAAAAAAGGTTAACTGGAAAGCTAGATGTGCCTGAATGTAGGAGGTGGTGCCCATCTCCATTTACAGACAACAAGCCAGTGCTGTCTGTCTGCAGATATTTCTGTGGTCATGTGGCAGGCATGACTAGATGTTGGAACACACAGAACACTGTTACCTTTGCCGCCGAAGTGGTACAACTCTATCTACTTGCAATTTCTTGTTTTTGAACTGCTAGGTTGGCAGAAACAGAAGATGGGAGCTCACTCTGTTGTGGAGTATTTTGGTAAAGTCATCAATTGAAATCAATGGTCTGAATTTACACTCTATACATTGTACAAATGTCCAATCTATGGATTATATTAATTCCTACAATCTACAGATTATCCAAATGTGCAGTCTACAAATTGTATGAATTCATGAAATCTTCAGATTATATGAATGTGCAATCTAAAGACTGCATTAATCCTAACATGGAGCTGTGGTGGCTCAGTGTTTAAGAAGCTCAACGTTAACTGGAAGGCTGGCAAGTTGGCAGTTCAAGACCTGGGTACTTCATGACAATTTGAGTACCTGTCTCTGTCCCATCTCCTGCCAACCTAAAGCAAGAAATTGCAAGTAGATAAATAGGGACCACTTCAGTGGGAAAAGATCTTGGGGACATGAAAGGAGCCTCATTCGGGCGTCCCCCGAGCAGAGTTTCTCCAGCAAAAATCCTTTCAAGCCAAAGTAATTTCTGACATGAAATTTATTTTATTTACCTTGGCACTCCACGTCTTCTTAACTTCAATTACCAGATTCCTAAGTCAGCACTTGCTGATCAGGACTTCTGGGAATTGCTGTTGCAGTACACCTGGAGTGCCGTTGGCCACCACTGGCCTAAATCAACCCCATGAGGGATCACCCCAAAAGTTCTGCAAACTTCCGCCTTAATTTTGTAATGTGCAATTCTCTGGATCCATTCTTTTATGTGACTCCATATAGTTGGTGTAGGGACACCTAAGCTTTTTTTCTTCCCTATTTCCTCGGCTGATTG
The DNA here is from genome assembly GCA_035047305.1 of Bradypodion pumilum. Classification (NCBI taxonomy): domain Eukaryota; kingdom Metazoa; phylum Chordata; class Lepidosauria; order Squamata; family Chamaeleonidae; genus Bradypodion; species Bradypodion pumilum. Next base: position 6,801,702 of record JAWDJD010000016.1, on the reverse strand, counting down.
TTGGGTCTGGTTCACGTTACCCACCGCTATTATAATAATAATTTCATGTCAGAAATTATTCTGGGTTGAAAGAAACTCTGATCAGGGAATGCCCAAATGAGGCTCCTCTCATGTCCCCAAGAGCTGGGACAGAGACCATGCCATCATGCAGTACCCGGGTCTCGAACTGCCAACTTGCCAGTTCCAGCTGACAAGGTGAGCTTCTTAAACACTGAGGCACCTTTGCAGCCCCACCACTGAAAGCCCCCTTCATTCTTGAGTGCAATTGGTCTCTCACAGCAACATGTTGAAGACAATACTCTGCAGTCCAGACTAATGCATTCCTCCCTCCCCACTTTGGACCCCCAAAGTGTTGAGCCTGGTGACAGTTGAGTTACCAGAGTCATGTGAGGGGAGAAGAGATGGAGTTGCCACAGGTGGAGATGTCTGTCTGCCACGCTCTAGCTGCCAAGGGAGGTTGCATTGGCTGGGACTTTCTCTGGGTTCCCCCTGCCCTGTTCCCCCTGCCTTGCCTTCTGGGGCTAATAAATCTGATGGTGTAAAGACCATTCCCTGCACTGTTTCCTCATCAAGTAGAATGTGTGTTTTTCTTGGAGGGCTGAATCGGCCTAACATTCCCTCAAGCACCTGCGTTGCAAACTGCATGCTGCATTCTTCAGCAATGGTAGAGACTGGATACATGTCTGGGAGTTATTGCTGCCTAGACCAGTGGCTCGATTCCCAGAAGCCTAAGTCAGTACATCGGCGGATCAGTGCTGTGGGGTATTGACTTAGGCTTCTGGGACTTGAAGTCCAAAACACAAAGGTTGGGAAACACTACCCAAGACCAAGGGTTCTCAGCCTCAAGCTGGACCACAGACCCCCAGACAGCTGAGCGGGCTGGACCGGTGCTGTGAAATGAGTCTGTGGCTGTTGTACGTGCGTTTATGACATCCACAGACTCATTTACGATTGTAGTAATGCAGCCGTATATGAGTCTGCAGCCAATTCCAGTAGGGTCAGCTGGAGCAAGGTTGAGGGCTAGATTATGGAGCAAGGTTGAGGGCAGTGGGTCGGATCCGGCCCATGGGCCATAGGTTACAAACCCTAAGACCCTCAATAAGCTGACTTATCCACCCGTCCTCCTATTCATTCCAGTTCTTTACTTTTGACCTTCTTGACGGCCCAACATTCCCAATCCACAGTAGTCCTTTTGTGGGATTCAGAACGGTATGCAGAATTGGGTGGAGATCCTTGCTCATGGAGGTCTCAAGGTAAATATCACCCTTGTTCAAATCCAGTAATATCTGACTCTAGGGTAAAGTGCTCATTGTTTATAGCCAACTGTCTGCGTCTGCAGATGCTTCTGTGGTCATGTGGAAGGCATTACTAGACACCGGCGTTCACAGAATGCTGTTTGCCTTCCCACCAAAGTGGTACAGTACCTATTTGTCTACTTGCAATTTCTTGTTTTCTAAGTGCTAGGTTGGCTAAGTGCTAAGTGCTAAGTGCTAGCTGGGACAGAGATGGAATCTCACTCCATCAGGTCTCAAACTTCTCAATTCAGCATTTTAGCAACTGTCACCTGGAGGTCTTAAAAATGAGTGCAAAATATGATTAGATTTTACATGATTACATAAGATTTTATGCATTTTTCACATTTAAATGGGGTCTCTTTGTCTGTTTTCTTCAAGGATAGGAAAATAATGAGAGTCCATTGAGCCTGCAGTTCAAAAGCTGAATCCCCATTTACATATGAGAAATATCCAGTGGCCATTTTCACCCATACTGTGATCATATAAACGTATAGTCATCAATTGAAATAATCAATTGTCTGAATTTACACTGTACATTGTACAAATGTCCAATCTGTGGATTATATTAATGCCTATAATCTACAGATTATCCAAATCTATGAAAGTGCATGCTACAGATTTTGCAAATGCACAATCTACGAATTGTATGATTTCATGAAATCTACAGATTATATGAATGTGTAATCTAACGACTTGTATGAATCCTAACAATCTACAGTGTGGGTTGCCCGCATTCATAATTGGCCAAACCTTTCCCAATGGGTTCACTCACTAGCACACAGCTGAGAACCACCACGGGCCTTGATGGAAAGGCAATTGGGATACGGGCTGGACTGATAGTTTGGGGGGCAATTCATATTGCCTTGGCTGATGGCTCTGAAAGAAGTAGAGCAGAAGTCAAAAGGTGGTGACACGCTCTTCCTCTTCTGGCCAAAGATTAGGCTGGGCAAATAAGCCAATACACATAAGCTACGAGATAGGGCTAGAACAATGGGTTTCACTAGCCCAGACCTTAATTAACTGTGGGTTGTCTATTAACTACAGGGCGATGTCCAAGCACAGGTATTGTCTTGGCCAATGGAAATGCCACGTATGCAAGCCTTCTGTATTAGGGGGTCACACGCAAATTAGGCATGCAGTACCCCGAGGCAGGGTAATAAATACTATTGCCATGATGATAGCTAATATCCAGAATAGATAATGGCACCTGAAGCAGAAGAAGCAGATGAACAAGCAGAAACAGAAGAAGATGAAATAATAATGACTTCTCCTCCTCTTGAATAGTCAACCTGGCCAGTCCTTAAATGGGAACTGATCCTCCACAGAATCTCTCTTACCTTTAGTCTTGGTTTATTTTAATTTCTTTATCCGAAATTAATTTTGCAGCCAGCTGTCTGTCGGCCTGTCTCTTTCCTGCATTTGCAGTCATCCCTCGTCTGTTTTCGGTGGTGCAGAAATAGCCAAACCATTGAAACGCGCAAAGCTTGGGAGGGATTTAGTGTATTACGTTTCTGAGTATCTGGATTTATCTTTGGGGGGAAAGTCCGCATCCTACTGCTGGATTTGAGACTGGGGTAGAAAGAGATCATCGGCTTTGGCCCGTGGATCAGCTTGCACTGGGCTGGTCCAAAGGGAAAGGTGCCAGGATGCTGCTCTTTAGCCTTTAAGCTCCACAATATTAGCCTGTCCCAGGAGGAAGGGAATCAAAGTCGAGCATAAGAATGTCAGCATTAGAAATGCTGGGGGGTGAGGATGGGGTGGGTCTTTGGATAGATCAGCCCTGAAGGTAAAGGTCATCCTTACTAAAAAGCCAGTCACATCTGACTCATCTCTGTTTATAGCCAGCACTGTCTGCATCTGCAGACGTTTCCGTGGACATGTGGTAGACATCCCTCAACATGGATCGCTGTTTACCTTCCCTATTTATCTACTTGCAATTTCTTGCTTTCAAACTGCAAGGTTGGCAAGAGTTGGGACAGAGATGGGCCCTCACTCCACGAAGCAGTACCTGGGAATTGAATTCTGACCTTCCCGTCTTAACCACTTGAACCACCACAATCGCTGCAGATCAGCCCTGAAATGGAGATTAAAACTAGTGCCATGGATGGACTGAGGCTGGTGGGCACTATGAAGCTGAAGCATTCCACACACATCCTGGCTTTGTGTGTTAGTTGCCAGAGTAGGGCTTTCTAGATAAGAAACAGATATGACAATGAGCCATTTTCAGAAGTGGGGGTACACAGAAAGAGCCTCCTCTAAGTGTTGCATTTTGGGATCACAGTCAGACGTTCCCTGGTAACGGCAACCTGGTGATGCTGGCTAATCTTTCTCACACTAAGTCAGGTGAAGGGAACTGAAGAATGAACTCACCAAAAGGTTCCTTTATTTTGGCAGTTTCATATTTGGCCTAGACATGGAAGAAGAAGGAGGAGGAGGAGGAGGAGAAGCTTTTCATTGGTGTAAAATTTGGTGTTTGGTTGTGGTTTTTTTGCACAAAAGAACAAGCAAAGAACAAAGCAATGCATAAAATAAAAAGGAAAAATGAGACTGTAGTCTTGTTTTTGCTGGAAGTAGGGAAATCTGATGTTAACTTAATTCTGACTTTCAGTGACCCTTTTCTGGATTTTCTAGGTAAAGAATATACAAAAGTGCACCCATTCCCTTCCTCTAGGGGGAGCTCTTGAGACTGTGGTTTTCCCAGAGCTACACAGTCTTCTGGCTCTTCACTCAGAAGGCACAGTGGGGGGATCGAACTCCCAACCTCTGACTCAGCAGCCAGATACCAAAATCACTGAGCTATCCTAACAGCATAGCAAACTACTCTTCTACTATTGAGCACTCCTTCACCAAATCTTCCCTCTCTTCCTTTATTTTTTTCTATAGTTTAGTTCATTCCTAACCTTCAAAAGATGGATCTCTCTACCTTTAACCACCACCTGGTTATTATGAAATTGTTTACTGTTGTGGGTTGAGTGTTGGGGGAAATTCTTGTTTATATGACCACATAGAGGATAGCTAGATATAGATATAGATATAGATATAGATATAGATATAGATATAGATATAGATATAGATATAGATATAGATATAGATATAGATATAGATATATAGATATATAGATATATAGATATATAGATATAAATATAAGAGATAGAGATAGATAGATAAATAGAGATAGAGATAGAGAGACAGAGACCGAGACCGAGACCAAGACCGACCGAGATCGAGATCGAGATCGAGATCGAGCAATTAGATAGATAGATAGATAGATAGATAGATAGATAGATAGATAGATAGATAGATAGATAGATAGATAGATAGATAGATAGATAGATAGATAGATAGATAGATAGATAGATAGATAGATAGATAGATAGATAGATAGATAGATAGATAGATAGATAGATAGATAGATAGATAGATAGATAGATAGATAGATAGATAGATAGATAGATAGATAGATAGATAGATAGATAGATAGATAGATAGATAGATAGATAGTGGAAAGGGAGGAAACACAAAATAAAATTTAAAATATCACAAGATCTGAACTCTTTTTCATAACTGAAAGCTGTCTACAGTAAGATCCCTGTAAGTTAATTAAAGGTGCAGAGGACTGGAAACCAAGGCCTAGGACGAAAGGAAGGAACTGGGCATGTTTAGCCATGTGAAAAGGAGATTGATACTTGAGTGGATGGATGGATGAATGAATGAATGAATTTTAGTGAGCTCCAGATACCAGGATTACTACACCAGTACTTATACTACTACCTCTCTGCCTTGATGCTAGGAAAGATTGAAAGCATGAGAAGGGGCAGTAGATGATGAGATGGCTAGACACCATCACTGACATGGTAGGCATAGATCTGGGCAGACTCCAGAGGATGTCGGATGGCAGAGAAGCTTGGCATGTTCTGGTCCATTGGGTTGCAAAGAGATCTAGCTGTCATGCTTCCTTTTTTGTGGATGGTCCACTCCTTCCGTCTCTTGTTCAGCAGGACTGGTGTGCTGCATCCAGTGCAATTGTTTTACTAGTTCATGATCAAGGCAACAGGTGATCACATTTGTGCCACACACATTGTTGTTGACGGCAACCCACATACACACACCCACACACACCAGCAGCTGTTCCTGCTGCCTGTGTGAGCTTTATTGTTTGCCTGTTGAGGTGTGAATGAAGTAACGGACCTTCCCTGCCACTACATCCATCTCCAGCTGACTCAGACACTTTGTGGTGCTCTTTAGAAAGCCCTGTCAGCTTGCCATCTTTGAGCACGGCACTTTCCTCTGGGAACAGGGTAAGCAGCCTTTCTTGAGCAACAATTGCAGAACCCTGTCTGCGGTTCATAAATCACCCGGCTGCTTTTACAGAAATCCCAGAGACATGAAAGAAAGCCCAATGCCTGTCCTTCTCGGCTACAGGAGCTGGGCCTGACCCTGGGAGCCTTGTATAGTAAGGGGGAAAGCGTTGGTTAACGCTGCTTGTCTGAAGAATGAGGTTGACAGAATGGTCTCTAAACTTGATTTACCACCAAAGCTGGGGATAAAACTGTTGTGGAATCCTTGCTGAAACTGCCTCTCTTGACACAATGGGTGAAAACCTTAAGAAATCTTTCATTTTGAAAGCTCACAAATTTGGGTTTTTTTTCCCTTTTGTTTTTACGATTTGCAACACAGAGTCTATACAGTTCTTGTTTCTGAGAAAAGGTAGTGATCATTTCCTTTGAATGTCAACATAAGCAACCAGGACGTCCAACAGTCTAGGTTGGTCAATCAGGAAGACACAAACAACCCATTGAATGCTTGATCACAAAGACTCAAACAACCCATCCAGTGCAATTGTTTTACTAGTTCACGATCAAGGCAACAGGTGATCACAATTTGTGCCACACACATTGTTGTTGACGGCAACCTGTATCCGAGAATGCATTTTTTCCGCTGAAGCAGGACAAATGTCACTGGCATGACTTTGTTTAAGGTGGATCCCATCTTGCCATAAAGTGACCCACACACTATGATCTCGGAGCCATCACCCATGGCACACATGAAGGATTTAACACCAAGACTGCAATGGACTGCCTCAGCCTTAAGGATGTGGACAAGGTACACCTTCACAGCCAGTCCATCTGTCATGGCCTCTTCCGCCTCCATGATGGTTGGGAATCAGTCCTCCTCCACTCATTTTGCCATTGGGCCCAATGGGATGGTTTCCAGTGGCATTTCCTCCACTGAGGGGCACCATCCCCCCCCACACTAAAAACACCCTATGAAAAGTGTAAATTTTCTTCAATCCACCAAACCCAAATCTAAACCTAATACCTGGTTTGGCTTGGAATTCTTTTTCTAAGGCATTCTGTTTATTATTTATTTGCTGCCTTTCAGGTATTTCTGGTTTACTATTGTAAACTGCCCAGAGTGGGCAGTTTTCTCCCTCTCCAAGTGGGTCAGTTTATGCAGATAGAAGTTAAATGCTTTACGTGGCATGGTACCCTGCTATAGACACCTGGCACTGGTGACTTGATGCAGATCTATTTTGGTGTAATATATAGAGCATTGGACCAACATGTAGAAGATCTGGGTTCAAGTCCCCAGTCAGCCATCGAAACTCACTGAAAGTGGCAATGGTAAATCAATCCACAATATCTCACGTCTCAAACACCCCACTTTCTTTATTTGTGTCAGATGCATTGGCATATAATAACATACAAAGCTAAAATTAACACATCTAAAAACAAAGTAGAATCCAAAAGGGCTAGATGACATCTGCCCAATATTGGGCCACATCAGCAGCATTTCCTCTTGCCAACATTAGGTCCTCCTCAGTGCACATTGTCACACCACGTGACAACTGACATTCAGTCACAGGCAGTGTCTACTCCAGTGTTTCTTAACTTTCGTTATTTGGACTTCAATTCCCAGAAGCCTAAATGGCTGATCAGTGCTTTGGGGAATTGACAGACTTCAGGGAATTGAAGTCCAAAAACCAAAGGTTGGAAAACACTGGTCTACTCTATTACCATAGCAGGACAACCTGGCCAGACTAATCCCATCACTGCAGGTGAAATGGGCTACGCACCTGTCGGCCAACCTGCTCTCCGTTGTCTGCTTTCTCTCACCACAAAGCCAGGCATCAGGACACCAAGTTAAAGACTGTAAGATGTGCATTCCTCGCTTTGCTTTCGCCCCACCATTTCCCGGAGATCCTGTGGAGACCATCAGCGTGATATGTAGACCTCATTAAAGGGGGATAAAGTCAGCCATTATTTTCAAATGCCGGCATGGCACGAGGGCTCGCCTCTGGCTCTCACCAGCTGGCTTCAGTTGGGGGGGGTAGAAGTCCCCAAGGCCCAAGTGGCTGTCCTGCTGAACTTTGCAGTGTCTCTGATTTAGGGGTTCCACTTGGACATTTTCAATAGAGTATTAAATGCAATAAATGTAGATCATTTTCCTAAATACTCTGTGATTTATGCCTCAGTCCCTTCCCCATGGAAAGGGGTGGGGGGAAAGCTCATAAATCCACTGAGCAGAGCTGTCATAGAAAGTATAATTCTTCTGCAGTTAAACGAAAGGAGTACAGTGAGAAGGAGCAGAAACAACATGGGAGGCATTGCCAGAAGCCAGGGGGACTGCCTCAGAGGCGCATGGAACCTTGGGTACTGATAAAACTTTCAAAATGAAATTTGCATGGGGCTAGTAAGGTAAGGAGGCCTCCTTACCTTACTAGCCCCATGCAAATTTCATTAGAAGCCCTAGTAAGGGCTTCTAAACTGAAGCATCAGATTATACTGTGGAACTGTTTTACACTACCATTTCAGTTCAAAGAGAGGGAATTGCTATTTGTGTGTGTGTGTGTGTTTGAAAGCAAGAAATTGCAAGTAGATAAACAGGGAAAAGTAACCATTCCTGCCACATGACCATGGAAAGGTCTGCCAACCCAGACTCTGGTTGTAAACAGAAATGAGCACTGCCCCCTAGAGTCAACCACAACTGGCTTCCAAGCAAGGGAAACCTTTACCTCCACCTATTATCCTTTTTGGGTACATCCTCATAAGCCTTGCTGTGCCCGATTACTTCACTTCGATGATTTTCATGTCCAAACTGTATGAAAAGCCATATCTAATTCTACACAAAATCCCCCCTAAAATAAATAATCTCTATGGAACCATTGGTCTTCTTCTTGTTCTGCTGTATCCGAATCCGATTACCAGTCTGGCCAGACATCCTACTACGGTAATGGAGTAGACCGTACAGCCAGTGACTCAACGCTGAGTGTTGGGTGGCGGTAAATTACCTGACTCCCTAAAGGGGCCAATGGCTACAGGTATGAGCATTCCATGTGCTCTGGTGTCTAGTCATGCCTGTCACATACCACCCCCTAGAGTCAGACATGACTGGTTTTCGAGCAAGGGAGACCGTTACCTTTATAGCCCTACAAGTCAAGAGACTTTTAAACTGAGCCAAGGGAAAGAAAATCTCTATCTTCATAAAGCTGGAGACATCATGGTTTAGTCCTCAGATCTGAGAAGTTCTCCTGAGCTTCTGGCGTCCGGCAGGAGCTTTAGTCTGACAGCATGGTAGTAGAAGCCAGGTAGGGAGAAAGTGTGTGTGTGTGTGTGTGTGGGGGGGGGGTAGGGAAGGCAGTCAAGGAGCAGATGAGGGGAGGAGGGCTCATGTTTTATGTCCTGAATGTGACAAAACATGGCACTTTAATCATGATGGATTGGCGCAGTAAATCCAGGTTAGGAGGCATGCCCATTAAGTGAGTTTTGGCCTCTTAGCCTCATTTGAGCCTGTCCCACTGGGATGAAACCAGAGTGAAGGGCTCTAAGCAGCTGAGGCCAAGAGGGAGGGGGAGAACCGGGAACTCCTCACAAAGGGATGCTGGACGTTTATTTTCTGGAGGGAGACTCCAGCTTAGATGCTGCTCACCTGTTGACCTGGTTGTAACCAAGGAGAACAAGGGACTTCCTAAAGCAGGGGTGCCCAAACTATGGCCCATGGGCCAGATCTGTTCAACACATTTTACATCCGCTTCCGGGAGCAATGAGGGTGGTGTGCGCCATATGAATTGGTGTTGGGGGCCCTGTTCTGGCCCACAGGCCATAGTTTGGGCACCCCTGGTTTATGCAGAGAAAATGGCAGCTTGAAATCTATCTCAACTGGTTGCAAAACACATTGCAAGGCAACATAAATGAAGGTTTCTGTCGGTTTCTCCAGCAGTATACATAGCCCAATTTTGGGAGCTTTCCTGCCTTCCTTGGAGTCACAGTGGGGAATCGAAATCCCACCTCTAGCTCTTCAGCCAGATACTTAAATCACTGAGCTATCTAAGATAAGGAAGTAGATAAGGAAAAACTGTTTTTTCTATCATATAACACTAGAACTAGGGGGCACTCCATGAAACCTTTGGGTACTAGTTCTCAAACAAATAAGAGAAAGTACTTTTTCACCCAGAGGATCACTGGTTGTTTCCCCACTGGAGAATCAAACTCCCAACCTCAGGCTCTACCTCCAGATATCTGACTCATGGAACTATCCAGGCAGCCTTACTGTTATACAGTACTGTACAGTGGAAACTCATACAACAATCGCCCCATATAACAACAAAATCGTATAACAATTAGGTTGGGGGGGATGGCGTTTCGCATAACAATTTTCCCTATGGGAAAAATCGTACAACAATTTTTTAATGGGAAAAACCACCGCAAAACAAATCGTTGTACGATACATCCCATATGGAAAATCGCTATATGATGCATGCATCGCATAACAAGTGTTTCATACAACAACGAGCCCTGTGGAATGGATTAAAATCATTGTATGAGGTTCCACTGTATCTTGAAAAAGATCTATGGCAAGACCATATTTGGTGTAGGAAACTGATCAGCCTCAGTAGCAGCAGTTTATAGCCCCAGATCTTTTAAGAGAGAGAGTTAAAAGGTCTAACGGAGTCCAGCTTCATTAGACGGAGTAAGAGGGAAACAGAGATAGAGAGAAAGCAAAACACACACACGCTGCACTGTTGGCTGACAAAGGAATAATCATGGCTTCTCTTTATTCAAGCAGAGTATATCAGAAACGAAACTTAACAGAAACAAAACTTAAGGCACAGAGCCAATCAGAAAGTCAGAACCCAAATAAGGAGAAGAAAGGAGAAATCTCATATTCTACGCATGCCCAAAATCAAGCGTTGTCTCTCATGCAGACAAAGAGGACTTTTGTTTACACAATGTGAAGGCAGACAGGAGACAGAAACCAGATGCCTTCCCACATGTCCTCCTTTTTCATTTAAATTTGAGAGAGGGACGGCTAATCATACCCCTGCATGTCATCATACTCTATAACTACTCCTCCATATACATCATCACTGTCCTCCTGGACATCGTACCCCTCCTGACTCCTGGTACCTTGTTCCGGAGGATGATACCTCATTGAGTACAATTGCCGTCGTGCAAAACCCGATGTCTCCCTTCTACGCAGTGGACATGCGTTACACATAGAAATAAGGTTAGGAATACAATTAATGCAAAAACACAAAGATATAAGGCAGATAATAATAATGAACCCATAAAAGAAAACTTGTCTAAGGACAGATAAATCAGGCAACCAAGAAGTCATCCAATCAAATAGATTAACATCAGTGCGTACATTGTTAGTAATGCTCTCCTGTAAATTCTGAAGTTCTTTCTCAATAGTATTATTCAGATCCTGGAATTTTACCCGACATCCCTGGTTCCCGACCAGTTTACAAAATCCTCCGGATTTTGCTAACAGGTAATCTATGGCCAGTCTGTCCTGCATTTGGTCTTGATGAAGCTCAGTGATTTCCATTTGAAGATCCCGTATGACCCTCCCTGTGGCATTGATTGATTTCTCCAGCCTACAGGTGAGTCCCAAAATGGACATTCTATTCTCCTGGGAAATGACACCTGGGTATGATCCCAAAGTGAGTGCTCCAGTGATAACACCCCCTATAGCTCTCCCCCCCAGGAGCTATCATCAGAAAGCTGAACTTCGATTATCACTTCATCATTGCAACCAGAACCCATCGGGCCAGCAATAGCTCTCCGGCGCCGTGCATCTGCCTGAAGCGGCATTTGCACTTGTACGGGTAAGGTAAAATAACCCAATGCTGCACATTGATATTGTCCTGGATGGAAATTCGTGGCAACTCCATTAAAAAAGAACCACATGTTAGGATCCTTAATTTGCCATCCATTGCAAATTGAACCACTATCTATAGCAGAATAATCAGGAGTAAACATAGGAAACACATCATATATATCTTCAATAGTAGTGTTAAACAAGGTATAATTAAGCTTATAAGAACTGTTATAACTACCGCATAACCAAAAATAATCATCACATCCTGTATAACTGCCTACATTCCGCAAAACCCTTTGTGCTTGAGTCCAGTGCGTCCATTTACTATTCCAGACTCCAGAACTATGACAACAGAAACAAAGTCCTTTAGTGTATTTCTTGAATGTCATGCTTCGCCAGCGGGTGTTGTTAAATTGTTCTGGGGGATGAGAGAAGAGTGTAGACCTATCAACATGTTGCAAATGTCCAATAACCAACTCAGGCGTGTTGAACAAGGCTATTTGAGACACTGCCAGTGGATGCTCATAGTATAACGTTGCATTCTTACCATGAACGTCAAACATATAGTTAGCATGACGAAGCCAGAAGTTGGGGTTGCCCCCATGAGGTATTGTTCTCACAGCTGGAAGCACAGTAAGAAAGAAAAGAACAAATGTCAGCAAATTTAGTCTACTGGTGAACCACCATCCTGGAGCTGAGTAACCTTCTTCTCTCTCCATGGGCACTCAGGATTCCCTTGTTGCCAATAAATGACCAATGGCTTAGGAAGACACTCCCCTAAGAAACAGGAGCATGCCCTGTTATTACTAGTACCATGTAACTAAACGTGAAACATGCCTGATGTATCACAAATGCAATGTCACAAACCCATTTACATGTGTAGGGTACTGAAAACTCTTCCATGTACTTCTGAAGGTACATGTTTCATAAGGCAAAACATAACATAAGCAAAGACAGGTCTTTCTCCTGCAAGAGAAAAAGCAAACATTTAAGCATGAACAAAACATGAACATTTCTCTTCTTCCTTACATGAAGGAGGTTTCTGTTGCATTCTAGAAAGCATTTATCACTCCCCAAGTACATGAGTAAGGCATTAAATTTCTTCTTCTCTCACTGGTGTAGGTGAAAGAGGCATTCAATAACTTAAAACCAGCATAGCATGGTAACTCAAATACAGTACAAATATCATTAGAGCATTTCACACATAGCATGAGCAGGTAGACAATTTCTTAAAAAGGCTGTCAGGTTTTATAATGCAAACAAAGTCAATTCTTATTTAAAGTCCACACAAACTTTTTAGTCCAATTAAAATGTCCAAATTAAAAGTCCAAATGTTGATTGAAGCTTTAAACACTATCTTCTCTCCAGCACAGTTCTTGGCATGGCCAGTTGAAATTAAGCCATAAATTAAGTCTCACTGAATTCACAGAACACCCATCCAATCCCCCTTTCCAGCTTTTCAGGCAAACACACATTCCTTCATGCTCCAGCCACACCCATCTGCATTAAGGCAGGCCGATGAGGTATGAAGGCACAAAGGACTTCTCCAGAAATTGCAAGTAACTTCACACAGAAGAAAATCACAGAGAATTCCAAGTTGCTTTCCCTGCAATCCTGATGCTTGAAACTTGGAACAGTCCATTCTGGATCTCTTTGTTTGAGGGTTGGGCAATTCAAAATCAGCCAAAAACTGTATGTCTTCTCCCTCCTTGTATTTTTGCAACAGCCTGCTGTCCATACAGGACGGATCCACGCCCCTTTTCATCCGCAGCATCTGAATCAACTTTATGACAAACTGCATCTGTTAGTTTGTACTTGCACCAAGACCCCTTTTTGAGCTTGGGTTTTGGGCCATCTTTCCACTTCTGTAGGATCTACCTGCCCAAACGTGAGGTATCAAATGTATTACTCAGCTTCTCCTGCTTTTGTGATGAGGGCTGCTTCAGGGGCGGGCTGAGATCTCCTATGCTGCTCTTTGAATCACACCCCTTGCTTCTTGCCACTTTGCATGCATTAATAGCTTCAATCTGTGATGAGGTCCCCACCATTTGTTCCCCATCAGCTGGCACTAGTGGTTTTTTAGACTCGGCAGGCAGTATTGCCGCAGTCCCATCTGCCAGAGCCTCTCTGTTCACTGGATACACAGCGACAGGTTCCATATCCAGCACAGCTGCAGTTAAAGCAGCAGAGAACAGGTCTTTTGTAGGGCTAAAAGTGCTTGATTGCTGCAAGGCAGGATATAATGTCCCATCTTCTTTTCCACCCCCATCCCCATCAGGGGGCTTATGCTGTTGTCTCTCATATGATGGAGGGGCAGTTGGACCCCCTCCCTTGGCTGGAGGCAAAAGCTGTGGAAGGGGGCCATCAAGCCTTTGTGAGAACAGAATATTTTTTGGAGTAAGTCTTTGAAGGCAGTTTCTGACTTCCTCCCACGTAAATTGAACTGAAACAAAAATTCTCTCATGCTTTTGCAAGTCTTTCCCCACCTGATTCCACTGTTTTAAGTCCAAACATTCATCATATTTAACCCAAGGACTGATTTTTCCTATAACTTGAACTAGCTTTTGTATTTCCTTCTCATCAGCCTTTCGTCCATTCATATGCAAAAGATCTGAGATATCTTTACAAAGTTCCTTCCCTGGCGAAGTTAACACGCACCCCATAATTAAATTGTTTTTTTCCACTCACCCTGTTTTATTTCTCAAGTCCTCTGGTCGGACCTGTCTGGTCGGTGAATGAAGACCTTGTCCCTGGTCGCCAATTATGAGGTGTTAATTGCTGATTGCTGCTTCAAAGCATTCCTTTGAATTTCATTCAACCCGCCTCACACGGTGCGCCACTTGTAGGAATCTGATCCATGTAAAGATAATCATTCAGCCTCAGTAGCAGCAGTTTATAGCCCCAGATCTTTTAAGAGAGAGAGTTAAAAGGTCTAACGGAGTCCAGCTTCATTAGACGGAGTAAGAGGGAAACAGAGATAGAGAGAAAGCAAAACACACACACGCTGCACTGTTGGCTGACAAAGGAATAATCATGGCTTCTCTTTATTCAAGCAGAGTATATCAGAAACGAAACTTAACAGAAACAAAACTTAAGGCACAGAGCCAATCAGAAAGTCAGAACCCAAATAAGGAGAAGAAAGGAGAAATCTTCTCATATTCTACGCATGCCCAAAATCAAGCGTTGTCTCTCATGCAGACAAAGAGGCCTTTGTTTACACAATGTGAAGGCAGACAGGAGACAGAAACCAGATGCCTTCCCACAATTTGGGATGATGAATACAAAGCTCTTTAACTGTTAACAAAATGCCATTTTGTACTAGTCTGGCTGTTCCTACATCTCATACCTTGCATGTTAGTTTGCTTTGTTTAGGGTTTGGAAGGTGATCCTAGCTTTCAGTTCTAGTTTGGGATGCCCTCCACACCCCTGTAAAAAAATATGCTACTATTTTCTGAATATAAAGCTTCCATGTCGTCTACTTCCGTTTAGCGTGGAAGTAACTAGTTACAAGAAATTTAGTGACTTGTGTGGTGGGTGTGGAGTCTCATGGACAGGAGACTCATGGCAATCTGCTAAATGTTATAAAGGTGAATTAGACCATGACCTTCAACCAGGGGACACTTTGCTAATGCCTCCACTGCAGACATAACACAAAAGTTATGTTTGCAGGAGAGAAGAGAGATTCTCATAGCTGAAGAGGTTGTTTAGACATCCAGGTTATCCTGCTATGGTCATAGAGTAGACCCTACTGCCAGCGACTCAACACCAAGCGTCAGGCAGTGGTTAACTAACCTGACAACCATATGGACTAGTAGCCTTGGGTGCCGAAGTCAACAGAGAAGGGTGATTATCCCCAAATGGATTAAATCCCACTTGAATCCATCTTGATGGAGGGCAACAGCTTCATCCATCCTGGCCTGGGGATGAGGAGGACTTTTTGTGCCAAAAGGGCTCATGGAACAGGATCAGTAGTACTATGGGTGTCATGCTGCGATGCAGAAGGTAGATGAAAGGCCACAGCATTATGTTCTCAGGACAATTCGCATGGCTGATCACCATGATGATCAGCAATATTTGGATTCAGATGTGGCAGAAGAAGAAGGAACCACTGCATGTCAAAGTCATGCCACATAGCTCTTGAGCTTCTATATATTCCTGAGCAAAGACCAGCCATCAAAGGGGTTGACCTTTCCAACACTAAGACCTTGAACCCCCACCCCCCATAAATATTGGACCCCGGCTTGGCTGCAGCTTAGGAAGTGACGATCTCTTCCCAGGGCATAGGACATTCTGTGCTTACATGGCAAAGATCCCAGAAAAACTGCCAGCTGCCCTATCTGTACCAATGTACAGATACGGCAGCTGGCAGTTTTTCTGGGATCTGGGATTTATGGCGCTGCGGGTAAACCCAGCACTTGAAAACCAGTGTGGTTTCTTGCTGACCAGCTAACAGCCGGGGTTATCACAACAGCTATAAATCCCCCTGAATCCTGGATGGGAAAATCTCATTATTTCTCTCCTCTCCCTTGGACCAGAAGGCCTGCCACAGCTGTGGGGGGAAACAGGGCTGATTGAGACCAGCTTTGGTGAAAAGCAAGTGACTCATTCCTTCCGTGGATCCCCCATTTCCTCTGACCTGAGCTTTCAAAAAGGACACCCAGGGGACATTCTGGGGGTTCCTCTTGTGTTGACTTAAGCATCTTCTGAGGATCTGTGGCTTGGTCTTCCAGTCTGGATTAGACTTCTACAAGTATGAGAACATGTTTGTAACAAGGCTAGAACAACTGGAGCTTTGAAATCTAGAGGGGACTCCATTTGTTAGGGTTAGTTATTAAGTATTTAGGTGTGGGTGATGGTCCCCTTCAGTGGAGGAAATGCCACTGGAAACCATCATATTGGGTCCAAGAGCAAAATGAGCAGAGGAGGAACTCTGATTCCCAATGGTCATGGAGGCGGAAGAGGCCATGGCAGATGAGCTGGCTATGAAGACACACCTTGTCAATATTCTCAAGGCTGCAACAGTCCATTGCAGTCCCAGTGTTCCTGCATATTCTCATTTCATACATGCCACACAAGCTGGGATCCACCTTAAACAATTTCACACCAATGGTATTTTTTGTGCTTCAGGGGAAAAAATGTATTCTCAGATACGAGTTGCAGCCGACGACAAGTTATTTCCAACCCACGACACCAGTGCAATTTCCTTAACAATCGATACAGAACATTTCAAACATGACAGGACTTTATTGGGATGAGGAGACACTCTAATGAGTTTCTTAGGGTGGGTCTTGGTCCTGGCTAAGAAGCAGACAGAAACTTGCATGTTGGCTCCAATGATTTCTGACAACAATGCAGCCCTGTCATGAATCTACAGATGCGAACCCACATGATGATGTCTACAGATTTTGGAGCCAGCATGGAGAAAATTCAATTTTTTTGCAGAAGGAGAAAGTGTGATATATATTTTTTTGTATCTGAGGTAGCTTCAGAAGCCTAGCTCAAGGACGGCCAACCCTGGTGACTCAGGTGTTCTTGGACTTCAATGCCCAGAAGCCCAAGTCAGCACACCTGAGAGTATTTAAATAAGGACATTTCTAATATGTAATGCTATTTCAATAATAATAATAATAATAATAATAATAATAATAATAATAATAATAATAATAATAATAATAATAATAATAATAATAATAATAATAATAATAATAATAATAATAATAATAATAATAATAATAATAATAATAATAATAATAATAATAATAATAATAATAATAATAATAATAATAATAATAATAATAATAATAATAATAATAATAATAATAATAATAATAATAATTTCAATATACTATTAAAATACCTGAAGGAGACTGGAGTGTTTACTTGGCTTGCATGACCTGAATCTACACTAATTTTATGAGCACCCTTTGTAAACTACCTAGGTTTAGGTCAGGAGTGAGAGGGCACGCTTTTAGGAAAAGCCTGAACTGCTGAGCCTGAGAGGGCCAGGGAAGCAGGGTCAGGCACGATCCCACTGCCAGGATGCTGGAGTGCTACATTACATTACATTACATCCACTGCACTGGCCTCTCTACAGGCACAAACAAGCATTTGCTAAATATCAGCATTGATGTTGTAAACAGCACAACGACAACATTTGAAGCCTAATCCAAGCAAGACTCAAATATGTGCTTTCCACCTTTGGAACGGAGAGGCAAGGGTTAAGTTGAATGTTATGTGGCAAGGGAACCGATTACAGCAATGTTCAGCACCAAAATTCCTTGGTGTGATGCTTGACTGGACAATCTTTTACGCAGCACTGCCTGAATACTAAAGCCAAAGTTAGTACAAGGAACAACATCATCAGGAAACTCACAAGCTATAAATGGGGAACACAACCATCTACACTGTGCACATCAGCTTTGGTCCTGAGCTCTGCAGCAGAGTATGCTCCTCCAGTGTGGAACACATCCACACATTCAAAGGAAGTTGACATTGCTGTTAATGAAATCATGTGTATAGTGACAGAATGCCTTAAACCTACACCAATTGAGAAAATATATCCTCTTGTTGGTGTTACTTCACCTAAGATAAGGAGAGAAGTATCGGACAGTGAGAGAACTAAGCAAGAGAATGACCCTCAAGTCCACCAACTCAGATCCAGGAAGAGCTTTATGGCAAGAACAAACATTCGTGAAGGTATGCAAAAGCAAACCCAAATTAGAAGATGGAGGAAGATGCTCACTGGGAAAGGAACATCATTAACAGTGGATATAGCTGAAGATCTCAATCTTCTCTACATCACCTGGAGGACCCTGAATAGGCTGAGGGTTGGAGTGCCTAAAAGCAAGACCAACAGGCTCAAGTGGGGGCTGCTGGTGAATATCAAGGTGTGGATGTGTAGAGACATCTGCTGGCCTGCCGATTGCTGCCAGAGACATGCACTGATGAGGACTTGCATTTGGGAAATGCCAAAGCAAAGAAAGTGGCATCATTTTGGCAGTCCAGGGTATGATCAGCACATGAAAGAAGAAGAAACATGTGTAAAGACCAGGGTTCATGGGAGATGAAACCCAAACATCAAAAACCATACTTTTGAATTAAGGTTGTGGCTTCATTCTCAGATTAAGTGAGGCAAAATTTTCAAACTCATTTCTTGGGAGGTAGTGAAGAATTAAAGGTAAAGGTTTCCCTTACTCAAAAGTCTGTCATGTCAGACTCTAGGACAGGGGTGCCCAAATCTTTCAGGCCATGGGCCAATCGTGGTTGAGCAGGCCGGTCATGTAATTCCTTCCACCTAGAAGCGGAAGTAAAATGCACACGAACTGGTGCCAAATGCTCCCATGCGTCCCATACAGGGACTGCGGTGGCTTAAGTGGCTAAGACACTGACTGGAAGACTGAAGGTCAGCAGTTCGAGACCGAAGTACTGCAGGACGGAATGAGCTCCCGTCTTTGGTGTCTTGCACAGAAGACAAAGAAGGAGCCGCAGTGAGGGCTAAAACACAGCTTTATTGCATGATGGTCAGGATGAACATGTGGTAATGGAGGAGGTACAGCTCCTTTTATACTGCAACAATACATTTGAAAAGGGTTACACAGTAGTGTATTGGCTGCTACCTGCATGATGTCATTCTGAGTCGCGCTCTTCTTCTCCAGGTGTTCCTTGCGTGGGAAGGTTCCCGCCGCTGCCGGTGATTGGGGGAATTTGAACCATGTGAGCTGAACGCTCGCAGCTGCCCTCTATGGGTAGCTAGCTCGCGTTCCTTTAACAGCTGAGTTACATTGTGATCATTGTCAGGTTATATTCGGACATTCTTAAAGTGATACAGTTACATACACAATACTCCTCCCCCCTAGGATGGGACGAAGTCCCTCAACCATTGTGGCTTCCCGCATGTGCACTTGGGGCGTACGACTGCTTGGCTGATCTCAGGGGGAACTAGGGGCTCCGAGTTCCGCAGACTCTCATCCTGCAACGGAAAAGGGGGACTCATTAGTCGTCTGGCGAGGACTCTGTGGCAACCTTGCATTTGGAGAGGGGAACGGAACATGTAACTGGGATGTGAACCCCTGCCTATCACTCGTGGTGCCTGGCGACCCCCCCAGCACGAATCTCGGGACCGATGAGGAGAGCCTTGTTGTCTCGCCCCAGTTTCTTGCACCTTCAACTGGCATACTTGTGCTACCCCCTGCTGCCTGACTCGGTGGTCTTGGGGATGGAGAGAACAAAATTCCCCCTGCTGCCTGGGTTGGGAGTCTTGGTGATGGGGTAAACTCTAGAACAAAAGGACTGGGAGGAATGGAAATACCAGGTGCTGAACTAAAACCCCTCTTCTCGCTCAGACGGGTGGGGGACCACTCCGCAACACCCCCCTGGTATGGTAACATAAAATTGAACTCATCAGGGGACTCCTCATCCCACTCTTTCAAAGTATCCTCCTCCTCGTGTGAGAATCCAGGGTATGCATTTGTACCTGGGGACATCCCCATGTCTCCCCCTTGGGCTAGGGTGGGGGAGGACCCTAACGCTGACTCTCTTTCACTGGTAACCCGCCTTCTGAGCTGGTCAGCGTGCCTTCTCCACAGCAGACCGGTGCTAGTTTCAACCCTGTAAGACACTGGCCCCGTTTGCTCAATGGCCATTCCTGGAACCCACATTGGTCCCACATTGGTTGCGTAATTCCTGCAGTGAACTGGGTCCCCTACCGCAAAACTTTTGGAGCTCTCTATCTCTGTATTTCTCCCCTCATCCTCCACCCTGGTTGGATCCAATCGATCAAAAAGTGTTACCGGCTTCCTCCGCGTGAGGAGCTCAGTTAGCAAAGTCCTGAAGCTAGGGGAGTTGCCCTATAACAAATGAGGAATTGACACAGCTGGAGGTTCAATACACCTGGACCCATGCGCCGCAGTGCGTCTTTCGTAGTGCGCACTTGGCACTCTACCTGACCGTTTGTGGCGGGGTGAAACAGGGCAGAAGTAATGTGCCGGATGGCATTCCTCTCGATGAACGCCTTGAATTCCGCAGACGTGAAAGTACTGGCGTTATCGCTCACAAGGACGTCCGGCAGGCCGCAACAACTGAACACCTTGCTCAATTGTTTAATGTTTGCGGCAGATGAGGTGTTGGACATGGGAATGACTTCCAGCCATTTGGAATATGAATCGACTATCAGCAGAAACATGGACCCCCGAAAGGGGCCAGCGAAGTCGACGTGTACTCAGGACCATGGCCCGTGGGCCGTGTCCCATTCCCTGTGGGGCAGCTGGGATTCCTCGGGCCGAGAGCTCTGGCAGCTCTCACACGTGCCCACTAAGTGCTCTAGATCCATGTCTATCTGGGGCCACCAGAAGTAGCTCCTGGCCAGTGCTTTGGAACGCACTATTCCCAGGTGGCTGGTATGCAGTAGCCTCAGCACCTTTGCTCAGCACCACCCGCTGGCCCCAGAGGAGGCAGCCCCTTTCAAGGGAAAGCTCTACTCTGCACCTGAAAAACGATTTGAATTCCTCCTCGGGGGGAGTTGTGGGCCACCCTTTTCTCACCCAGGAACTGACTTGAGACAGGATTTTGTCGGCCGCCATGGCTTTGGCGAGGTCTGCGGGAACGATGGGGGGTGAGTCGAGAGACTCGATCAGCAGGACTTGGTGGTCCTGCTCTACCTCGCATTTGGGGTCTCCTAAACTAGGGAGGGGAGATTGGGACAGCGCATCTGCATGGGAGATCTCCTTCCCTGGGCGATGGACCAGTTCATACTGGTAGGCGTTGAGGAAAATTGCCCAATGCAGCATTCTGGGGGACAGGATTTGTGGCCTGGGCTTGCCTGTAGTAAAGATTCCCAAAAGGGGCTTATGATCGGTCACAATTGTGAACTCATGGCCATACAGGAAATCGTGGAACTTCTTTGTTCCCACGATTATGGCCAGGGCCTCTCTATCTGTTTGCGCGTAATTGCACTCTGCCTTTGAAAGTGACCTGGAATAGAAGGCAACCGGGGCTTCCCGCTCGTTCTCTAACATGTGGCACAGCACCACCCCCACCCCCACTGGTGATGCATCACAGACCAAAACTACCGGTTTCCTCGGGTCGAAATGGGTCAGGACGGCGTCTGAGGACAAGAGCGCCTTGAGTTCTTTGAATGCTTTCTCCTGCCTATCTCCCCACCGCCAAACCGCGTCTTTCTTAAGTAGCCCATGCAGTGGCTCTGCAATGGATGCATTCCTTGGCAAGAAGGAATGGTAAAAATTCAGGAGCCCTAGGAATGACTGCAGCTCCAGTTTCGCGGTGGGGCAAGGGGCATTTTGCACAGCCGCAACCTTGGACTTGATGCCCTCCGGGGTTATTTTGAATCCGAGAAACTCAACCTCCCTCGCAAAAAACACACATTTGTCCCTTCTCAACCTCAGCCCCGTTCTCTCGAATACAGATAGCACCTTGTCTAGTCTTTTCGCTAGTTCCGATTCGCTCCCCGCTGTTATCAAAACATCGTCAAAATATGGGAGCACACCTGGAAGCCCCTTTAAAAGGCATTCCACGAGGGACTGGAAGATCCCGGGGGCCGAATTTACGCAGAACTGTAGGTGCGTTACCTTGAATGCCCCCTTATGCATGACAATGGTTTGCACAGCGGCAGCAGCTGGGGTTACCGTGAGCTGCTGGTACGCCTGCGCCAGGTCTAGCTTGGCGAAACACCTCCCCCCGTGTAAAGTGGCCAGTAAGTGGCTAACTACCGGCACCGGGTATGCATTTGGTAGAATGGCCTTGTTGATTGTACATTTGTAGTCAGCGCAAATCCTGACCTCCCCATTGGATTTTAAAGCTGTAACAATTGGAGTTTCCCACGTCTTCTTGGCTTGAGACGTATGGGCTAAAACACAGCTTTATTGCATGATGGTCAGGATGAACATGTGGTAATGGCGGAGGTACAGCAAAAATACATTTGAAAAGGGTTACACGGTAGCGTATTGGCTGCTACCTGCGTGACGTCATTCTGAGTCACGCCCTTCTTCTCCAGGTGTTCCTTGCGCGGGAAGGTTCCCGCCGCTGCCGGTGATTGGGGGAATTTGAACCATGTGAGCTGAACGCACGCAGCTGCCCTCTATGGGTAGCTAGTTTGCGTTCCTTTAACAGCTGAGTTACATTGTGATCATTGTCAGGTTACATTCACACATTCTTAAAGTGATACAGTTAACATACACAATGTTTTTGTTTGAAAGCAAAAAATTGCAAGTAGATAAATAGGGACCACTTCGGTGGGAAGGTAAACAGCATTCCGTGAGTCTGCCACATTCCTGCCTGCCACATGACCACCAAAACGTCTGCACTCTGCAGAAGCAGACAGCGCTCACTCTTCGAGTATGAAACAGAGATGAGCACTGAACTCTAGAGTAGGATACGGCTGGCTTTCAAACAAGGGAACCCTTTACCTTTACCTTCCCCACACAAACCAAGAATGGGCCCTTCATTCTCTCTCCGGATAACCTCTTCAATAGACTCAGTTCCTTCGGCTAAAGGAGATTTGGCCGGTTAGCCTGGTATCTATTTTTAACAACAAAGTTTGTATTCTTAGTCACACGGCTCTTCCCCTCCTTCTTTCCTCCTCCAAGATCTTTGAGCTACAAATTTAGCTCCTCACCAGGTCAGAAGAGTTGCAAATCTGGTCTGGTTACGGGGTTGCCTGCCAAGTAATCCCTGACTCTGGCGTATCGAATCCCACAGCCTCTTTCCCCCATATGAAAACCTCCCATTCAGCCTTCTAAGCAGCTCCGAGTACCTGACACCTCCGGGGACACAAAGACGTCTTTCTCCCTTGTAAAGCTCTGGAAGCAGTCTAGGGCAGGGATTCCCAACCTGCGGCCCACAGGCCAGATGTGGCCCACCGCACCATTTTTTGTGCCCCCCACTGCCTTCACAATGCCCAAAATACCATGTGGTGGAGGAAGGGCAAAATGGCCATCCAGCCCCCAAAGCTGTCTGAGGGAGTGTGATCCAATGGCTTAAAAAGGTTGAGAACTCCTGGTCTAGGGGAAGGAGGAGACAAAGGATAAAATCACAAAGCCACATTGGACTTGCAGGGGAGGGGGGAGGGACATTAAAAGAACAGCAAAAATACATGGTTTGTTTGAGAAGCACATGCCAATCCTGAAGCTCAAATGCTCGTGGTAAAGACTCACCCATGAGTGCAGGACTGTGCATGGAAACTTAGATTTACTTTCCCCCTTTTGCTTTTCTGCTTCTGAGCATGGTCCGTCTTGAATCACCCTTTCTGTGAGTTAATATGACTAAGCAAAGAAACTGAACTTACGTATCCTGAATGCTCGAGGGCCGCAGTGGCTTATTGGTTAAGATGCTGAGCTTGGCGACTGGAAGGTCAGCAGGTCAGCAGTTTGAGAAACCAGTGCTGCATAACGGAGTGAGCTCCCTTCTCTATCCCAGCTCCTGCCATCCTAGCTCTTTGAAAGCAAGAAATTGCAAGGAAATAAATAGGGACCACTTCAGTGAAGGTAAACAGCATTCCGTGCCATTACTAACCTCAAGAATGTTTGTTCTTGTCATAAAGCTCTTCCTAGAATCACCAGATCCAAGCCAAAAGATGATCATGAAAATGAAGGATTGCATTTGCCTAGATCTAAGAACCAAGCATGGAACATTTCAGAAAGGGGAGAAACAGAGAGAAGGGTAAAGGCGCCGCCCTCGCTCAAAAGTCAGCCATATCTGACTCTAGGGTTCTTGCTTTCAAACTGCTAGGTTGGCAGGAGCTGGGACAAAGACGGGAGCTCATTCCATCCTGCAGTACTTGGGAATCGAGCTGCTGACCTCCCGCCTTCCAGTCAGCATCTTAACCACTTGAGCCACTGCAGTACCTTGAAGACAAAGCTCAGTAGGAGATATGATGCTGGGGGAAACGAAGGCATCAAGAAAAGAAGAAGTCCGAAGAGTCCATCAAGCCACAGCCTTGAGTTTATGTCCCAAGCTGGACATCTGGGAGGTCAATGATTCGTTTAATTGCTATAAGCCAGAAATGACTTAACAGAAGTAACAACAACCAGTTCTGTTGGATGCTCAAATTACTAACCTAATCAGTCTGATTCACACCAATTTGTAGGAATGGCCTAATAGCCAGTTCCAGGAGGAAGTGAAATGAATGTGTAAATTGGTTTGGCTCTGGAGCGCAAATTGAATCAGATGGGGGGCACAGACCAGACTTTAAGGGAATCTAGTCCACAGCGAATCTGAAGGTGTGACATTTGGCAGGGGCGTTCACCCTGATTAGGCGAGATCACAGACCAAAGTTTCATGCATTTAATTGGGGAAAAACTATATTCTTCTTGGTTTTTCTGTTCAAGGCAGTGGGAGACTGATGATGTGAATTTACATATTGACATAGCTGTGGAGCGTAAATCAAACCAGAGCACTGATCACTCCAGATTGAACCATTCTAAAGTTCCAGACTGCTCTCAGACCTAGGGGGAAATATCCCATTGCCCCCACTAAGTGTGGGATGATGTGGTGAAGTATTCACTCCAAAACATGGAGGATACTCAGTGGTGGGCATGAAAAAAATTCCTACCACACTGTGGGTGTGGCCATGTGACTGGGTGGGCATGGCCTGTTGGCCATGTGACTGCTCTTCGCTATAGGGCTATGAAAATAGAAGCCTCTTCTATTTTCATCACTCTTTAGTCAACCTCTGAAGCCATTTCCCCTTTGTCCAAGGCTTTTCCAGGGCTCCGTTTCACCCTGAAGCGCCTCCCCATCACTCTGGAACCATTTTTACTACCGGCACGCATGTACTGGTGCAAACCTGTTGATGCCCACTACTGAGGGCTTCTCCCAAAGGATTATGTGAATTAGATTTTAAGCTTCAGAGATGGGAGGTCCCCAGTCAAAATTACTCATTCAACATGGTCAATGGCCACTCTGCTGTGGTCAGGGGATGATGGAATCTTTAGTGTTGATTTCCAAACCTTTGCGGCTTTATAGAGTGAGGGTACCTTAGGTCTTTCCACTCTGGAGGTGGAGACCGGAATAAAGATAATCCTCTCCCCATATCCACAGGTTCAGTATCCATTATTTCCGTTATCCGTGGGCCTAAAATTTTTAAATTAAAAAAACCCTAATATACATATGTATTTCTTCAGTGCCTTACCAGATCTGGCCAACAGAAGCCACTGTCAGCAATTTATAATATAGCCCTTTCTGTGGGCACTCATGCAGTCACCCCAGCACTAAGTCCACCCTGCCCCTCTGCCCAGCAGGCCAATGGGAATGCTTCATTCCCTCCCCCAGCACAGAGTTCACTTTACCTCTCTGCCCAACACCCCAATGGGAGTGCCTCCTCCCTCCCCCCAGCACAGAATTTGCCCCGCCCTTCTGTCCAGCAGCCCAATGAGAGTGTTTCCTTCCTCCCCTGTTGCTGTGTTAGCACTTTGCAATAAATAAGTGGGTTTTTTGGGTTGCAGTTTTGACACTCGGTCTCTAAAAGGTTTGCCATCACTGATATAGATTATGTCTCCTGCATCTTTTGCATTCTTTGCGACTAGAGTATGCTGTTACACGTGGCTTCAGGTATCTGCTATAGGGTACCAAAGGCAACCTGTAACAGAAGGGCTGGAGTCCTGGCAATCTGACAGAAGAGGAAGGGCGATTTTATGTGCACATCCTACCGAGGTGTGAGATCAAGGAGGGTCAAGCTCCAGTAACAAAGATGAAAAGGCCCAGAAATGGTCAGCTTGGGGGGAGGCGGAGAGAAATATAAGACTGTTTACTGAATAAATTGGTAGGGAGGAGGGGAAAGGGGTGAGAGAGAAGAAGGTTTCCCTTGAAGTGGGTGTTAATATTAGAAACAAAAATAAAATTGAATTGCAGTTTTCAAGCTTGCTTTTCTAGAGGTGAACAGCGGGCTGTTTACTCAAAGGGAAGGATTGCCAGTAAATTACAGGAAGGGGTCAAGCACCAGGCACTGCAGATGGCTCAGAAGTGGTTATGTGTCCACATGGGAGACCTTCTGAAGGTTAGCGAGAAAGGTTCTGGCCCAGCATGGTAGCGTCTGAGCCCAGCTCTTCAATAAGGGAGCACTCGGGCCCCATACGGAAATTTCCACCTTAATTTATTCGAGGAGGCTTGCTATAACCCCCCCTCCCCCCCGGCCAAAGAACTCTTCAGGAGTATGAAATCCAAACTGGGGAAGACATACAGGCAAACGGCGAAGAAAAACAAGGGAAGGTGAAAAGGAAAAGTGAGACGATCCAAGAGAGAGAGAGGAAGAATATGATTTATATCACTGTGCTAATAATGTCCTGCTGGAAGGCAGGAGGTCAGCAGTTTGATTCCCGAGTACTGCAGGACAGAATGAGCTCCCGTCTTTGTCCCAGCTCCTGCCAACCTAGCAGTTTGAAAGCAAGAAATTGCAAGTCGATAAATAGGGACCACTTTGGTGGGAAGGTAAATGGTATTCCGTGCACTCCAGTGTCGAGACATGCCTGCCACATGACCACTGAAACATCTGCAGAAGCAGACAGCTCTGGCTCTTTGGCTGTTAACAGAGATGAGCACTGAACCCTAGAGTTGGGTAGGACTGGATTTCGACCGAAAACCTTTGCATGTGTTAGGCAGCAGTAAATAACCTGACTTCCTAAAGGAGCCAATGGCTTACAGTTGGAGGAGCCTGTTTAGGTGGGGTAATGGTCCCCCTTAGTGGAGGAAATGCCACTGAAAATCATCAGATTGGGACCAATGGCAAAATGAGCGAAGGAGGAACCACTTCTGATTCCCAATGGCCATAGAGGCGGAAGAGGCCATGCTAGATGGACTGGCTGTGAAGGCACACCTGTGAAGGCTGTGGCTGTTCATTGCAGTCCCGGCGTTAAATCCTTCATGTCTCATTTCATACGTGCCACAGGGAGATGGCTCTGTGATCATAGTATCATGGCAAGCTGGGATCCACCTTAAACAAATTCACACCAGTGGCATTTTTTTCCTTTTTGTCATTCTTCTTTGATTTCTGGGAGGAATAAGGGTAGCAGCCAACAAGAAGCATTGACTGAATTGTGCTTTCTTTCCTTTCTGTACCTGTCTAGTCCCCTTGAGTTTTGACCTATTCTTGGTCTTCCAATCCATCTGGAATGGAAAACCTTCTTCAAGGGAAACCTTATCCCAGGGGTTCCTAACCTAAGGCCTGGGGGCCAGATCTGGCCCATGGTGCAATTTCATGTGCCCCCACCCCTTCAAGGGCATTCAAGAAACAAAATGGACATTCCTTTGAAGCTGTTGGGAAAAATGGTCACCCCATCATGCAGGCAGGGCAAAATGGCCGTCCGGCCCTTGAAGATATTGAGAGAGCATGACCTGGCCCCTGGCTTGAAAATGTTGAGAACCCCTGCCTCTTCCCAATGTATTCTTGCATTCAGTGAAGAGTTTGATATTTCTAATATATGAATCTTTACTTATAAGAAGGGGTAACTGTTGGTGTCTGGCATGCATGCCCACACCCGTCCCTACTATCCCGTACTGAGTTGCCTGTACTTATCTGAAGATCCTTGGAGCATCGCCGCAAGGGTCTGACCATCGAGAGTGGGGCAACCACTCCACGAACGTGAACAGCAGAAACAAACTACAACTTCCAGCATCCTCCGCACAGTGACCCCTCAGCCAATCAGGCTGAAGGACGCGAGCACGGAGGAGGCCGGGAAAGCCGGCGCGTGTGCTAAAAAAACTCGTCATGGCGCCAAAGATCCTCAGCGAAGCCATCACCGCCATCCCAGTGAGCAAGGCCGGCGCTGGCCTCGCCCCAGCTTTGGTGGGGTTGCAGGAAGCAGAGGGAGCCCCTGGCCACGCAAGGCTTCGGTGGGGTTGCGGGAAGGAAGGGTAGCCCCTCATCTCCCCGCAACCCTGGCGAGCGAGGCCACCTATCCCATGGGGGGGGGAGAGAAAAGGGGGGAGAGGGGGGGGAAAGAGAGAGATGAGCAAGAGAGGATTCACTTGAGAAAGCCTTGATGCTGGGAAAGGTGGAGGGCAAAAGAAAAAGGGGGTGGCAGAAAATGAGATGGCTAGATGGTATTGTTGACGCAATGGGCACAGAGCTGGGCAGGTTGAGGAAGATGGTGCCTGGTGGGCAATGGTCCATGGGGTCGCAAAGAGTTGGAATCGACTGTGCAACTGAACAAAAAAGAAAAACGGTTGAACAAATTAGTCCTGACTTGACATATAACACAAGCTTTTTAAATCCTGTTTTCTTGAGCCTGTTTTCTACATTGGTTTCAAACCTCACTGTGGTTTCCCCGTGCCCCCGTGGGCACGGAACGGCCCGGCAGAGGCCACTTTCGGGAGAAAGGCTCCCTGGCCCGTGGGCTCTGCGAGCACCCAAAATAAGGGGGGTGGATAAATGATAGGGCTTGATTCACCCAATTACCTGACCTGACCAACGAACCTGCTGAGCGAGCCAATGCGTTACTTATTAGAGTAATCCCTCATCTCCGAATCTCAGTCTCATCCCAGAAGCAAACAGGAGCCATGATTGCCTTAGTCTAAGCCCAAAACAATGGTGTTGTCTCACCCAGTGTTTGCCCGCACTAATTAACTCCCCCCCCCCGAGAGATCCCCAATTAACCTGAGTAAATAGGTGATGTGATTGACTGTTGGGTGACGGTTTTTTCTACCTTGCCTTCTGATCTATAAATGGTTATACCTTTTCCTCAATAAACCACTGATCATATCCTCCTCCATACTGCCTCGTATCATTTCTTGATCAGTCTCCTCCGGGACCTACGGCCCTCAGCGGCCCCGATTCCTACACCTCACCTTGGCCACAAATTATCCAGATGGCCTTAGACATGACCCTTTCTCTCCGCAATCCTCCTTTTGTGCCTTCAATGGCCATGTGTGGATTACTGAGATAATATTAGCAAAGTGCTTTGAGCACAACAGCAACATACAACAGGAGGGTAGAACAGCAAGTGTTACTGTTCCATGTTGCTGTTTTGTGCCAACCCAACTGGGGTGCTGCCCACTGGTTGTTCTGTACACCACATCCCTTCTTTGACAGACACTTAAAATTCTTCAGCTCTTGATAATCCTCTATCTGTCTCTTTCCATCTCCATTCTTAAAGACCGGCTTTAATGAAGACCACAAATCCTAATGTAAAGAACACTTAAGACATGGGATTGGCCACCGAAGGTTCACAAGGCACTAGAAAACCTGCCCTGATTTTGGAAGGCAAGGCTTTGGATCAATGTAGAATGTAAGGATAGGTAAAGGTAAAGGTAAAGGTTGCCCTTCCTCAAAAGCCAGTCATATCTGACTCTAGGGTTCAGTGCTCATCTCTCTTTATAGCCAAAGAGCCAGTGCTGTCTGCATTTGCAGACCTTTCCGTGGACAGGTGGCAGGCATACACATGGAACACTGTTTATCTTCCCAGCAAATTTGTCCCTATTTATCTACTTGCAATGTCTTACTTTCGAACGACTAGGTTGGCAGGAGCTGGGACAGAGGCGGGCGCTCATTCCGTCATGCAGTACCCAAGAATTGAACTCTGACCTTCTAGTCTTTGAGTTCAGCATCAACCACTTGAGCCACCGCAGTCCCATGTAAGGATAACAAAGCCCATTAACCCACCACCATAGGACTCGTTCCACCTGACAGACACCTGCAGCCTTCCAGGAAGCCAGCCTAAAATACTTTGTGGCTTCAATAGTACATGTGGTTCTGCTCCAGGCTAGAGAAATCTATGATACGATTCAATCACTGGGTGTTTATGCTTACAAACCAGCCGGATCAGGTAGGAAAAAGCAATGTAGCAATATGTAGCATTGCCATAGAGAAATAAAGGAACTGGAAATCTCTCACCGGATTTTGCTCTATATAAAAAGTGCAACCTCTTCTGTTACAAATCAGGCTTTATTTGAAGGGGAAATTGACCAAAGTTCAGGGTCACAAAAAATAAATAAATGCAAAAATAAAAGAACATTTTTAATTTTCCCTTTCCCTGGATAAAATACTAATGGCATATCTATCTATGTTTCCTGGCGTAGCCAGCTAAGAAAATCAAGATTACATCATTCCACTGTTTTACTCGCAAGCAAGTATAGGTAACTCCTTCTCCACCTGCTTTTGGAACATGCGCATTGTTTATCCTTTGTCCCACCTCGTCCTGTCTCCTAACCCATACTCCCGTGCATTCAATGTCAATCCTCTGCACTTCCAGTCCCTACACTATGTTAAGAATTCCAGGAGGACAGGAATCTGCACCTGGCTTTGAAGGCCACATCCCAAGACTTTCTTCATCCCCGCTCAGGAAGCAAAGAAACACAGTAACCAATTTAAACCCACTAAAAGCAAAGGCTCCATCTTGATTCATTACATAGAACATTAGAAGTTATTCAACGAGAACCTTTCTTAATTTTTCTATTTTCCTTTTATGCTCAGATGATGGTTACTTGGTAGGGTTTAGTTTGGCCCCAGTTGGTTCTTAGACAGATTATTAGAGAGCTCAATACAGTAATACCTCATACAAAGTCCACTTCATACAACATCGATTCATACAACATCGCCTAATTCCTTGAAAAAAGTTGCCTCATGAGGCATTGGGGTTTTTCCAGGTTGCATTGTGCCTGGGCAGTATAAAAGGACATGTGTGCATTGCTCTTGTGGGTTTTTGCACGAGGCGAAGAGTGTTTAGGAGTGGTTTTGAGCGCGATTTTGGAATTTTTTTTCATCAGAATTTTTAGAAGCATTCCTGGGATTTTTGCAGCATTTTTCAGCTTCTTGAACAATCAGGGTTGTTTGACATGTTTTTGTAATATTTTTAGCCTTTAGACAATGATTTCTTAAAGTTTCCTGTCTGTTTCCTTGACTTTGCTCTGAAGTCTGTGCTGTTACAATGTATCTCTAGGGAAACGACGTTGTATGAGGCATTGCGGCAAGGATTTGGACATCGCGGCTAGGATTTTGCATGCCTCATACAAAGTCCAAATCCATATAAAGTCCAAACTTGTGGAACCAAGTTTGGACGTTGTATGAGGTATCACTGTAGTCTCTTAATGAGGGTCAAAGGGCCACTCCAAATGGTGATACCAAAAGAACTTTGAAGACAGAGCACAAGAGGAGCAAATACTCTCTGAATTCCCCCTGAAACGTCATTAACTTTGGTCTTTGTGGATGCTGATTTGGAATGCTATTATGGCACAATGGTCTCTCAAGGTCTACCGACCTCTTTTTATCTTAGGTTTGGTAGCTTTAAATCAGAGATTCTCAACCTATGGCCCAAAGGCCAGATCTGGCCCATGGCACCAAATCACCCTCATGCATTCCTGGCAGCTAGGTTTTCTGGCAGGCACGGACACATTTCTGGTGACTGCTGATGCATTCCTGGCAGCTGTGGAGGTGTTTCTGGTGGCCATGGATGTGTTTCTGGTGGCTGCATGGTGGTGTGGTGGTTCCTTCACCCATGCCATGCAGCTCCTCCCAGCTGGTAAGCAGGGAAGGGGAGTGGGGTGGGGTGGGGGGTGGGCTCAAGGTGGTTCCTAGCCCGAATCAGTCTGAGGGGCATGATCTTAAAAAGGTTGAGAACCCCTGCTTTACATGATCTAGAGATTTTTTGTGAATGGTTTCCATAAGGTATGCTCATGTTTGCAGCCAACCAGCAGTCAATGCTTCTGTTCCAGTCATGGTAGCCACCACTATGAAGAATGATGGGCAGTGGTGCTGGTGGAAAAGAATCAACAGTGGAACCATAAGAGGTTTAGATGTAGGGGAAATATTCTGGGGAGAATTTCTAACTGTAAGTTGAAATTCCTACCATTGCCATCTCCACGTTGTTGTTGTAGTAGTAGTAGTAGTAGTAGTAGTAGTAGTAGTAGTAGTAGTAGTAGTAGTAGTAGTAGTAGTAGTAGTAGTAGTAAGTAGGATTCCTAGTTTCCTTGTTGACCTTGTTGATAAGTGACCAAATAAAAAATGGTGGAGGTAGGCCATGGTAACTTAGTGGTTAAGGTGCTGGATTTGATTACCAGAAGGTCAGGAGGTCAGCCATTCAAGAGGGTGATTAGATGGGGAGTGAAGGAGAGGTAGAAGGGAAGACAATAGGAGCAGTGAAGAACATTGTCCGATGGCCATCACACAAATCTTCTAGGAAGCTACTCCTGCCCTCCTCTTCCCAGAACTAACCCAAGGCTTTGCTTCTCAGAAGGGTTTTGCATGCCATGCTGCCTCACCAGAACAGCTTTATAAAGGACAAGGTCGAGCCAAGACGCATCAAGAAATATGTGATATGGAATTGCTCATCTGTTAGTGATTGGGAGTCTGAAAGCTTAACTTCAAGTTTGTCTAATAAAACTGGCTGGGGGGGGATTTCCTGAGTCCCAGATTAAGTGGATAAAGATGTTTCAAGCGTTGGGTGGTTTTGCACACAATTTGCTATTTGCCCTTTGTAGCTTAATAAAGAACAGAACAAGTATCTCACTATCTCTCCACCGCCCCTAATTTTTTTTTTTGAGATGGGAGGAGCAAAACATTATTTGATCTCCATTTGGAGTAATTTCCTGTCTTGGACCTAGCTCTGTTTAGCTGCTCTAGGTGGAAGCCATGACAATGGAAATGCTGACAGTGAAACAGCAGAAAGAATGTCCTTCAAAGGAGGGAGATAGACATAAGAACATAAGAACAGCCTTGCTGGAACAGGCCACAGCCCATCCTGTCCAGCATACTGTCTCACACAGTGGCTCACCATTTGTTTCAGGGTATTCCCAAGGAGATGCCTTCACTGCTTAGGATTCCCTGGAAATGGCATTGAGAGATATCCTGCCTATCACTCCAACCCAGAGGTTGTCCTTAGGTATCCATAATTACCCTTGATACCATTGATACCCTTGTCCTCCATGAACTTGTCTAATCCTTTCTTGTCAAGACTGACAGCTGTCACCACTTCTTCTGGCAGGGAGTTCCATAGACCAGTTATCCTCTGGGTGAAAAAGTACTTTCTCTTATTTGTTTGAGAACTAGCACCCAAAAGTTTCATGGAGTGTCCCCTAGTTCTAGTGTTGTGCGATAGGGAAAACAGTTTTTCCTTGTCTACTTTGTCCACACCGTGCATGATTTTATAAACTTCAATCAGGTCACCTCTTAGACGCCGTCGTTCAAGAGTGAAGAGACCCGTTGCAGCCTCAGATGGTAAGGAAGGTGTTCCAGTCCCCTAATCATTCTGGTTGCCCTCCTCTGCACTTTCTCCAACTACATAATATCCTTCTGGTGGTATGGTGACCAGACACTTGCTGACTTATTTTCTATACCCTTCCTAATGATCCCTAGCATTGAGTTTGCTTTTTTCACTGCTGAGGCACACTGGGTTGACACCTTCATCAAGCTGTCCACACTAAGGTCCCTTTCCTGGTTTGTTGCAGAGAGTTCAGATGCCACCAGTAAATGGGTTTTTTGCCCCAACATACATCACTCTACACTTACTAATGTTGAAGCTCATTTGCCACTGTTTTGCCCACTCCCCCAGTGTCAAGAGATCCCTTTAGAGCTCCTCACAATCTGACAGTTTTCACTACCCTGTATAATTTAATGTCATCAGAAAATTTGGCTACCTTGCTATTGACTTACTTCTAGATCATTTATGAAGAGGTTGAAAAGCAGGGGTCCCAGTACTGAACCTTGGGGGACCCCACTCTTGACTGCCCTCCACTTGGAGAAGTGTCCATTTAGTGCCACACTCTGTTTCCTGTCCCTTAGCCAGTTGTTGATCCAGGACAAGACCTGTCCCTTTATTCCATGACTGGCAAGTTTATTCAAGAGCCTTTGGTACGGGACCTTGTCAAAAGCCTTCTGAAAGTCCAGATAAACAATGTGTACTGGGGACCTTATCCACATGCTTGTTGACACTCTAAAAAACAATCCAACAATTAGTGAGGCATGATTTGCTCTTGCAAAAGCTATGTTGGCTCTCCTTTAGTAGTGCCTTCTCTTCTATGTGCATATTATTTCTATCTTTTAGGATGGTTTCCATCACTTTACTTGGGACACATGTCAAACTGACCGGTCGGTAATTTCCTGGATCACCCCTGGATCCTTTTTTTATAAATTGGTGTTACATTCGCTACCTTCCAGTCATCAGGCACAAAGCCTGATTTGAGTGAAAGATTATATATTTTGGCTAGGAGATCAGCAATTTCATCTTTAAGTTCCCTGAGAACTCGTGGATGGATGCCATCTGGTCCTGGTGATTTGTTAGTGTTTAGTTTAACAAGACATGCAAGGACCTCCTCCCTGGTTATTTCTATCTGGCTTAATTCTTCGGTTTCCCTCCCTACGAAGATAGGCTCTGTTTTGGGCAATGTGGTCTCTGTCTTCTTCAGTGAATACTGAAGCAAAGAATTCATGGAGTCTCTCTGCAATCTCTGTTTCCTCTTTCATAACCCTTTGCCTTCCATTGTCTAATGGTCCAATGGCCTTCTTAGTTGGGTTCTTACTTCTAATGTACTTAAAGAAGTTTTTGTTATTTCTCTGAGCCCTGTCTCTTCTTTGTCCAGGATAGTCTTGTCTGCTCTGTCCAGGAACAGCTGAAGCTCCTTAATTTGTTGATGGTTAGATATGCAGGCCTCTAGCTGCTGGACCTTCTCTTCTAGTACTGTAACCAGCTTGCTTTGCTTCAAGTGTAGTTCTCCATGTGCTTTGGCAAGATCACAAACATGGCACAAGTGTTGCTGGTAACTACAGCTGCTCCCTCAGAATCCATTTTAACAAGTGCAGTATTCTGGGCCTCAAAAATTTACACGTTTACTACCTTTCTATCTAGTAAGAATATATTCTTCCTT
This sequence comes from Bradypodion pumilum, assembly GCA_035047305.1. Taxonomy (NCBI): domain Eukaryota; kingdom Metazoa; phylum Chordata; class Lepidosauria; order Squamata; family Chamaeleonidae; genus Bradypodion; species Bradypodion pumilum. Next base: position 6,766,501 of record JAWDJD010000016.1, on the reverse strand, counting down.
TGTTTTTTTGTTTGAAATCTTGGTGCGTGGGCCTCTAAAGCAGCTCTACTCCAACTGCAAGCACACCCAAAACTTACCAGTGGTCACTTCCTTTGTTTGACTCGCCTCAGCAGCAGCTCAGCTTAAGAACACATGCAGAATAAAAAAGGCTGATGCTGAAAGGGCTCAGAGGTTTTACAGGCCAGTGTGGCTCCGCCTCTCTGCTTCCTGTTTCAGTAAGCTTCTAGCTGCTTCCTCTGTTTGAACAGAGGTGGCTCTTAGCAGTTTAAATTATCAATTTAAATTAGTGGAGGCCTCTAAAGCAGCTCTACTCCAACTGCCAGCATGTCCAAAACTTACCAGTGCTCACTTCCTTTCTTTGGCTCTCCTCAGCAGCAACTCTGCTTAAGAGCACATGCAATAGCATAAGCAGTTCCAATGAAATATCTAAGACAGGGGTTCCCAACCAGAGGCCCGTGGGCCAGATCCAGCCTTTGGCACCATTTCATGTGCCCTCACCCCTCCAAGGGCATTTGAGAAACAAAATGGGTGTTCCTTTGAAGCGATAGAGACAAAATGCCCCCCCCCCAATTTTGCAGGGAGGGCAAATGACGTGGACTGTCAAAAGCTTTCTTGAAGTTAAGATATATTACATCTACAGAATCCCCACTGTCTACCAGCGAGATTACTCTATTGTAAATGGAGATCAGATTAATCTGATTAGATCGGCTTGGCACTATTTGTTCATGACAACTCCATATTAGCTTCAAGTAATTGTTGCATTGTTTCCAAAATGCTTGAAGAATGACTGTTTTCCATTCCCTTCTTCTCAGGGGAGTTTGTGGGACCGTGCAACCTTCTCAAAGCTATATAGGTTGGCTCTTTCTCCTGGGAGACACAGTGGGGAATAGAACTCCCACTCCTAAACCGTTGAGCTATCCAGCCAGCTATTGCTAAGAAACACATTACTCATTGCCCTCTTGTCACTGTTGTTGCTATTGTCACTGAGCCAGGAATAGAACCTTTGGGAAGTGCAAAGTGCTACTAACACTAAGTCCATGCAATATGCTGAATGTGTCCATCTCAGGACTCTACATAGTTGGAAAAGCTAGTTTCTGACTTACAACTCCTGGAATGAACCCAAAAGGCTGAGGGAGTCTGGAAACCAGCTAGTTCAAAACATGTTTTTCCATGCTACAGAGGGAGAAAGGCAAGATTTCTTACATATCCTGACACTCGTATTTTATGCACGTCTTTCAGATAATTCCTCCTCCTCCTCCTCTTCTTCATTGACCTAAAACTTTACATTAGGACATGTAGCAATTGAGTTCTTCTTCTTCTTCCTCTTCCTCCTCCTCCTTGTGCTGAATATTGGCTCTTATTTTGGCAATCGGCCATGAGGATTGTGCTGGGAGCAATATAATTCAGTGGCCTTTCATACGTTCTGCATTGCAACATGACACCCATGCCTCTGATCCAGTTCCATGAGCCACCTTTTGGTCCTGAGCCCTTTTGGTACACAAAGTCTTCTTCAGCCCCAGGCTACTATTGATGAAGCTGCTGCCCTTCTTCAATATGGATTAAAGTGGGACAATCCTCTGTAGCATGGAAAAACATATTTTGAACTAGCTGGTTTCCAGACTCCCTCAGCCTTTTGGGTGCAATCCTCAGTATAAATCATGCACCATCCTAACGGATAGCTATCACCTTCTCAGTTGTTTGCAAACTCAAAACAACTCAGCGGTGGCTGGCTTCCACCATGTCTTGTGTGATTGTCTTCTATTAGAATCAAGACACTGCTTCAATGGGGCTAGTCTGATGTTGAACAAACATCTCCCTTTCTTCCCAACTTACAGCTTTCCCCACTTCCTCAATGTTCTCCTACCAATTCCCGAACAAACCATCTTCGCCAAATTCAAAAACGCCCCACCAGACATTTCAGAAATGTTTCTAGTCTTTCCTTTCCAAGGATGACGATTATTTATTAACTGCAGAATCATCACTGTGGGCATCAGAATGCATGATTTTGGCCAAAGCTCTCCAGGGGAAAGACAGAAGTATTGCCATCTGTCTGCAAGAATGTGGGGGGGGGGGGTTTGCTGTGGAAGGGGGTGGTGTGGTGTGTTTGTCTTGGGGAACTCAGAAGAAGAGATGGGCTAAATGAGAACATCAGAGTTCTTGGGCACAGTATCAGGAAATAGTTCCATGCTCACAGCATAGTGTAATGGCTCCCAAGGCAGTGTTGGGGGGGGGGTGAGATGTTGGAGTGGGGTGGGGAAGAGACTGCTTAAGCCCCACTGAGTCATCCCAGACAAAGTGTTAGTTGATAACAGGCTAATGGGAAGAGCTGTGTTTCAGCTTAGGCCAGAGCATTGATGATCTCATGGACCTCCCTCTGTCGCGCCCGCGCATCTCATCGGAGCCTTGTGCCAAGTGTGCTTCGCCACTCTTGGTCCAACTCAGGGTGGAGAACAGGAAAGAAAAAAAAACCTTTGAGTCCCAGAAGGAGAGAGTGAACGGGGTAGAACCAAGCCCACACAAACCTTTGGCCAAATCATTTTAGACCAGGTTTAGAATTGAAGAGATTTTGATCAAGGGTCAAGTTGAGCTCATTCTATGAGATGCAACAGGGTCTGAGTCCCCTTCTCCTGAGATTGATCCTCCGCTTGAGGAGATGCTGAACAATCATTCTCAAAAAGCATCCTCAATTTGAAAGATTGTCCACCCCAACTCTGATATAAAGATGATCAATAAGGAGATATATCAGGGAATACCCTGTTTCTCTCTCTCTGTTTCTGGGACTCAAAGGTTTTTCTCTCTCTCCTGTTCTCCACCCTGAGTTGGCCCAAGAGTGATGAAGCACACTTGGCACAAGGCAGTTTTGTCCACCAGCTGGACAGAACAACTAGCACCCAAGCCTGCTGGTTAATTACTTCCTCATCTCAGACAAGATGTATTATAATACTGTTCAAACTAACAAATCATTTCTAAGACTGCATCTGGCAATACATCAGCATGGTCTAAACCAGGGATTCCCAACCTTTTTAAGCTGGGGGCCGGGTAACACTCTCAGTCAGAGAGTAGAAAAGTTCAATGCATGCGTAGAAAGGATCTGCGCAGAAGGGGTGTGCTGTAACTCCTTCCCCCCTGCTGCCAAGATCTGGGATAGCGACAGCTCCGGGTGGGAAAGGACGAAAATTGGCACCAAAATACGGGAAATCCCGGCCAATCCGGGATACTTGACAGGTATGATCTTGACCCCTACAGCAGTTAAAGTACTGCAGTGTTATTAATTTTTTGTTTGTTTTCTGTCATGTCTGCCAGATGGCCATGGAAACATCTGGACATGTAGACAGCACTCTTTGGCTGTAAATGGATCTCCATTTGCAGCACCACGTAGAGTCGGACACGACTGGCTTTCGAGGAAGGGAGACGTTCACCTTTATTCCAGCAGCTGCCCTCAAATGTCAGGTACCACCTAAGAAAAAACTAAGATATTGTTGCTACCATGCCAGTGGACTGAATGAATTGGCATGCTCTACAAAGATCCAGTCTTCTTTGCCAGACCTGGTTTATGGGAAAGGACTTCTTCTGTCTTGCTGGTTTGAATTAATTATTGAGCGTTCCTGGAAGTCTTGTTCTGATTAGCGGCTCAATGTCTGCATCGATGCTTTTTCGCTCACATTTTATTATCATGATCTGGGTCAGGTCCCAACACAGATGAAGTGGCAATGTATGTTTCCAGGATCCTGGCCAGGGCAACAGATTCCTGCATTGCCCACCCAGATCCTCTGTTCTTTCTTGCCTGGGCGGGGTGATATGGGAGGCCAAAAGAGAAGGGAGTGGAAGAGGATAAGATGGACAAGACAGCATCGTTGACACAATGGGAAGATGTACAACCCAAAGAGGCATGCTCTGTCTCCCTACTAAGTCAAAGAGGAAGAGGAAGAAGAAGAAGAAGACAATATTGAGTCTTCTGTCTTCTGGAAAATTCTACAAACAAATATAAGCAGAATCATCATCTTTTTGCAAGGGATGTGTCATTCTTTAGGTTCTTTTGCAGTATCTCTCTCGCTCTCTCTCTTTCTCTATTTCAGGGGTGCCCAAACTATGGTCCGTGGGCTGAATCTGGCCCCCAACACCAATTCATCTGGCCCACGCTCCCCTCGTCACTCCCAGAAGCAAAACAAAAACGTGACAAGCAGGCACATTTTACTTCCACTTCTGGGAACGATGGCAGCATGGGCCAGATGAATTGGTGTTGGGGGCCAGATCCAGCCCACTGGCTGTAGTTTGGGCACCCCTGGTTTAAGCAGAGAAAGTGGCAACAAAATCTGTCTTATCCTGATCTATCTATCTATCTATCTATCTATCTATCTATCTATCTATCTATCTATCTATCTATCTATCTATCTATCTATCTATCTATCTATCTATCTATCTATCTATCTATCTATCTATCTATCTATCTATCTATCTATCTATCTATCTATCTATCTATCTATCTATCTATCTATCTGTTGTGTCCAAACCCGAAGAGTAACTACTCAGAGAGAGCTGGCTCAAACAACAACATGGTTTATTGCAAGGAACAAAGAACAGGGGCATAACTAATCTTAATACACAATATCTATCTATAATCAACCTAGAACCTACTCATCTACCTACCTATTGCATTTATATTCTGCCAATTGGGATATTTTCCTATTCTGGAAGGCTAAGAACACATTTTTTAAAAATCTATACAATAAGAAATTAAACTAATAATAAACAAACAAATTAAATTATAAATAACAACAAAACAAACATGATGCCCCCACAATTAAACAACAGCAGCAGCAGCAGCAACAGCAGCAACAAATTGGAGGTGGAAAAAGCTAATCCAAACCTATTACTAGGCCATTGGCAGTACAGTAATACCTCATACAAAGTCCACTTCATACAACGGATTCATACAACATCGCCTAATTACTTGAAAAAAATTGCCTCATACAATGTCGTGTGACTTTGTAAGAGGCATTGGGTTCTTCCCAGGTTGCACTGTGCCTGGGCAGTATAAAAGGCAGGACACATGCGTGCATTGCTCTTGTGGGTTTTGCATGAGGCGAAGAGTGTTTAGGAGTGGTTTTGAGCATGATTTTGGATTTTTTTTCGGATTTTTTCATCAGAATTTTTAGAAGCATTCCCGGGATTTTTGCAGCATTCTTCAAGTTGGACAATCAGGGTTGTTTGACATGTTTTTGTAATGTATTTAGCCTTTAGACAATGATTTCTTAAAGTTCTGTCAGTTTCCTGTTTCCTTGACTTTGCCCTGAAGTCTGTGCTGTTACAATGTATCTCTATGGAAATGACGTTGTACGAGGCAACGCAGCAAGGATTTGGACGTTGTATAAGGCATCGCAGCTAGGATTTTTCCATGCCTCATACAAAGTCCAAATCCGTATAAAGTCCAAACTTGTGGAACCAAGTTTGGACGTTGTATGAGGTATCACTGTATATATTAAAAGCCTCTTTAAAGAGGAACAATGTTAGTGGTTTTTAAAAGAAACACAACAAAGTTGGCTCTACTCTGAGTCACAGCCATTCTGCCTAATCTTGGGGTTCACACCTGGAAGAATGGGTGATTCAGGCTGATGTTCGGAGGAGATGACTTGTCCCACTAGGTAGGAAGGTCCCAAACCATTTAGGGCCTTAAAAGTTAGAACTGACACTTTGTACCTGATAGGGCTACATGGGTGACTTTGAACAGGTCACCCATGTAGCCCTACCGAGAATAGGGAAATTTTCTCACTACAGTAATCAGCCTGGCTGCTGCATTTCACATCCACTGAAGCCTCCATATCAGGAACACAGAAAGTCCCATACAGAGAGTTTATAGGAGTGGTGGAGAACCTATGGCACACGTGCTAGAGGGGACACACACAACCCTCTCTGTGGGTGCAGAGTTCATGCAGAGCTCTTCCCAGCAGCCCAATGAGAGCGCTTCCTCCCTACCCCCAGCATAGTTCACCCCACTGTGGGGTGTGCAGTAGAGTCAGATTTGGGTGGAGAGTGTTGCTATGGAAGGAAGAAGACTTCTGTGGTTCTCTCCAGGGAAGAGGGGAGCACGTGGACCAGAGCAGTGATGGATGGATTGGGCACATGGTCTCTAAAAGGCTTATAGTAATCAATACATAATCACTGACATAGTAACCAATACATGAGATTACCAGTGAGATAAAAAGTGTTTTATCCTTCCATGTGAAAACCCTTCACCGAAATCTCTCTCTCCATTGCCCATCTGAGAAATGTGCAAGTTTTTTTTTGGGGGGGGGACCTAAACATGTACCTTCCCCACAACTAATCCATCATTTCAGGATCGTTAGATGAAGATGCCTTTCTTTCTCTTCTGCTTGCATTAAAATGCAAGGAACATGCTCCTTTCAAAATGAATGAATGACTAAATAAATCCCGAACATTGAAGTGAGTTCTACCCAAAATGCTCTTGTGAGACAATTGGGCTCTTTCCAGGTCTGTGACCCCGAGATAAATATGTCCCCTCAGGGAACTTAGCTGTTGGACAAACACACTGCAATTGACTCTCTCAAATGCCTGTCCTCGCTCATAGACACCCTATACATTGCCCGTGTTGACAGAGCCAAAAATAACAGCTCACGGTTCTCTCCCTAGTAAATGGGGCTCTCTCTGCAGCTCTGATCTCGCCTCCCCTTGACATTATCAATATTTACCAATGTGGTAACTTCCAGGTCCCGGTGATTTATCGGGGAACTGGGCTGTCAGGCAAAATTCCTGGAGTCCCAGCTGTGGTCTCTACTGATGAGTCGTGTTGGTTAGTTTTGGCTTCCCATCTCCTTCAGACACATGGTGGGCAGTGTGCAGTAGAGTCAGATTTGGGTGGAGAGTGTTGCTATGGAAGGAAGGAGACTTCTGTGGTTCTCTCCAGGGAAGAGGGGAGCACGTGGACCAGAGCAGTGATGGATGGATTGGGAAATGAACAACAAGATCCAAGACAGGGCTTCCTCCTTATGTGATTCACATCGCCCATTTGAGACGTGTCATAGTGAGTCCCAGGATGAAACAAGACTGGGAGAATCATAGAATAACTGAGTTGGAAGGGGACACTGAATCTGACCCCTGGATCAAAGCAGATATGACTGATGGTGACCCAGCTTTCTGTTGAACATCTCAATGTTAGAAAACTTACTACCTTCGTATGTCATGGGCTCTATTGTCGTACTGGTCTTAAAATTCAGATTCCTGATATTCAGCCTATATTGGTTTCCCATAACTTGAGCCTGTTATTACGTGGCCTGCACTCTGGGATGATCAGCAACAGATCCTGTCAACCTTGACAGGAAAGTAGAATCTACCTACCCATCTCTCTCTCTCTCCCTATCCTGGGGTTCTCAACCCTTTAAATCTGTGGACCGGACCACGCCCCCTCAGACAGCTGAGTGGGCCAGAATGGTGGTGTAAAACGTATCTGTGGCTGTTGTAAACATGTTTACAACAGCTGTAGGTGCTACGGCTGTTGTAAACATATCCACTTCTGTTTCCAGTGGCTGCAGTGGCAGTGACGTGGGCCACATTAAATGGTGCCACGGGCTGCATGCCCACAGCCCATAGGTTGAGAACCCCTAATCTATCTATCTATCTATCTATCTATCTATCTATCTATCTATCTATCTATCTATCTATCTATCTATCTATCTATCTATCTATCTATCTATCTATCTATCTATCTATCTATCTATCTATCTATCTATCTATCTATCTATCTATCTATCTATCTATCTATCTATCTATCTATCTATCTATCTATCTGCTACTGTTTGAATTGTAAATACAGGGTCCACTGATCAGCATGTTAGAGTAGCCACGAGATAACGCAGAACGTATCCTCTGTGGATAAGAAGGGCAACTAGGTGCGTGGTGGTAAAGAGGAGGCTTGCTGTTAAGTTTAGAAGTAATCTCTATTAACCATCCTTTCTTGGATAAATTGTGGTGTTGTTCATAGGGTCATAGCCAGGGGGTGGGCAGAGGTGGGCAAAGCCCACCCTGAGTTTGCAGTTTGCCCACCCTCAAATTCCTGGCTGCTTATATATATGACATATGTATGTGACATTGTTGCCCATCCGGAAAAAGTATTTGCCCACCCACATCCTGGCTACGGCCCTGTTTATAGTTCAGTAGGGACTATAGTGGTCTGAATGGTTAAGATGCTGGACTTGAAGACTAGAAGGTCTTTGATACAACAGAGTGAGCTCCCATCTCTGTTCCAGCTCCTGCCAACCTAGCAGTTTTAAAGCAAGAAATTGTAAGTAGATAAATAGGGGCTCAAGTCGCTAAGACGCTGACTGGGAAGCGGAAGGTCAGCAGTTCGATTCCCAAGTACTGCAGGACGGAAATGAGCTCCCGTCTTCATCCCAGCTCCTGCCAACCTAGCAGTTCGAAAGCAAGAAATTGCAAGTAGATAAATAGGGACCACTTTGGTGGGAAGGTAACAGCGTTCCGTGCGCTCCGGTGTCTAGTCATGCCTGCCACATGACCACAGAAATGTCTGCAGAAGCAGACAGCGCTGGCTCTTCGGCTTAGAAACAGAGATGAGCACTGCACCCTAGAGTCGGATACGACTGGCTTTCGAGCAAGGGAAACCTTTACCTTTACTTTAAATAGGGACCACTTTGGTGGGAAGGTAAACAGCATTCCGTGGAATGAAACACTGGTGTTTGTCATGCCTGCCACATGTCCACGGAAATGTCTGCAGATGCAGACAGTGCTGGCTCTTCGGCTATGAAAGAGAGATGAGCACTGACCCCTAGAGTTGGATATGTCTGGCTTTCGAGCAAGGGGGGTATTTACCTTTACCTTTATAGTTCAGTGGGTAGCTAGCTGATTGTGGAACCAGAGTTTGGGAGTTCAATCCCCCACTGTGCCTCCTAGGAGAAGAACCAACACAAAGTTACACAGCCTGAGAAGGGACCCCAGAAGAAGGGAATTGGTAAACCTCTTCTGACTGTGTTTAGAAAGCCAAGGAAAGGGACAGCATTAATCAGAAGTGATACCACACAGTATACATTTTCTTACTGTTTTGTAGTATCACACTGCCATCTGGTGATGGAAAGAGTGTATGGATCAGTGTTTGACTGGGGCTTTATCCTGCAGTGGCTCAAGTGGTTAAGACAACCAGAAGGTCAGAGTTCAATTCCCAAGTACTGTATGATGGAACGAGCACCCATCTGTGACACAGCATCTGCAAACCTAGCATCTTAAAAGCAAGAAATGGCAAGTAGATAAATAGGGACCACTTCGTTGGAAAGATAAACAGAAACGTCTACAGATGAAGACAGCACTGGCTCTTGGGCTATAAACAGAGATGAGCACTAAACCTTAGAGTTGGATACAACTGGCTTTCAAGTAAGGGTGACATTTACCATTTACCCTTATACTTAAAATTTCAATTCTGCTCAGTTTTATTTTTTAAAATCTTATTCAATTCACCCTAGCTCAAAATCCAGTTGTATCCAACTGTAGGGTTCACTGCTCATCTGTGTTTATAGCCAAAAAGCCAGCATCTGCAGAATTTCTGTGGACATGTGGCAGGCATGCCCAGACCTGGGAGCACACAGAGCTCGGTTTACCTTCCCCCTATTTATCAACTTATAATTTCTTGCTTTCAAACTGCTAGGTTGGCAGGAGCTGGGACAAAGACGGGAGCTCATTCCATCCTGCAGTACTCAGGTATCGAACTGCTGACCTGCCACCTCCCAGCCAGCCAGTGTCTTAATCGCTAAATATCCAGCTTTTTGAAGAGGAAGCTTGCTACATTTCTGGGTGTTTCTAATCCTCGCCAAAGCAGAAGCAATGAAGGACATGGAAAATGTTTATGGAGTAACAGGCTTCCTTTTCTAAATATAAAGATGGACAATTGAGTCTACATTCGTTACTAAGAAATCTGATATTGCTAACACTCTGGCAACTGAATCTTTAGATATGTAATCTCTGCTTTGGAGATTCACTGATAATCTATATCTATAAAACCAAGGTGTCGTGTTGTATGTCTACAATGGGCTCCCGCACCCCAGCACAGATCCCGTTGAAACTTGTCACACACCTACCTTGGCCTCGCAAGAGTGCCGGGGGGTGGGGTGTAGCAAAGCCACTTTGGTGGTTCCTGCCCCTGAAAATGTCCCACAAAGGGGGCACTCCATCTGAGGTGAAGAAAGGACAGGAAAGGCGGTAGTGCACATGTATTAAAGTCCGCATGTGCGCAGCCGCACCAAAAGGCGATGAGTGAGGCTTCAGTGGTCAAAATAGTGGCAGTGGAGACATTGGAGGCCGGGACGCAAGAGGGGGCATCGGAGTCCGAAATAACAGCAAGGCCGGACTGAGGTGCGGCCAGGTTGGCGCTGCGCCCCCTCACACAGCTTACCAGGCCAGAGCAGTGAGGAGAGCCCACTGTGTGGTGGGCCCACCCCAAAACAGCAGCCGCTGCCAGAGGCCCTGCCGACACTGGATGCCCTCAGCCAGCCCTGGCCTGGAGGAAGGTGTGGCGGGCACCAGCAGCTGCGTGGCAGGAAAGGCCTTACAGCTGCTGGATGTCCCGCCAGCACCCTGCGCCCTTGGCCAGCACCGGCTGAGAGGGAGGAGCGGCAAAGAGTGGCAACCATGTGATGCACAGCCGAAAGTGAAGCGGCAGCAGCGGGAATGTACCCCACACCCACATGGAATGCTTCACTAGGGGCCCAGGTGGCCGAGGTAGTGGGGGAGCCAAACCCTACCTGGGAAGGTGAGCCAGAACATCCCCGGGCAAGGCCGGGTAGTCGGCTAGTAAAGCTTCAAAATTCATGACTAGACTCCAGAGTACACGGAATGCTTTTTACCTTCCCACTGAAGCAGTGCCTATTTATCAACTTGCAAAGGCACATGTCAAAAAGTGAATAGTGTTGACAAATTTTGTATCAACAGGGGGCGCCAAAAACTATGGATTTTCCAAACATGCTTTTTTATATACAAAAAATAGGCAATTGAGGGAATCAATTTAAGACAGGAATTCTCAACCTTTTAAGCCGAGGGCCAGGTCACGGTCCCTCAGACGGCTTCGGGGGCCAGACAGCCATTCTGCCCTTCCTCCACCACATGGAACTTCCTGGAGTGGTGGAGGCAGTGGGGTGGGGGAGGCACATGAAATGGTGCTACAGGCCACATTCAGCCCATGGGCCGGAGGTTCAGAATCCCTGGTTTAAGACATGAAAGAGGCTGGAAGCTAAGAAGTTAAGGTTAGTAAAACCATGGGGCTGCACAGTAACAGCTGGCTAGCTCAGAGATTTTAGTGTATCTGGGAGTTTGATTCCTACTTGGCTGGTCCCTTCCAACTCTGCCCTTCTAAGATTATTCAGGATAGTTCCCCATGGGTTTCCCCCTTTCCCACCTCCTGAAACTTATGTCAGGTTTCTATGCCTCAAAATTCACCCTCTTCTAGGGCTTACAGTACGTTTCACATGCATTAAACCATGTTCTTTGTTTAAAATGCTGACGGCAAAAAAATTGTCCTACATATTTTATAGAAGTGCACAGCTTAAAAAAAAGGCGTATGATTGAGAAATAGGGAACAGTATACTTTAGTGAATTGAAGACACATTTGGAAAATACACTGTTATGCATGCATGCATGTGCACAGATAATGGGAAATATGTCAACTTTTCTTTCTTTGTGAAAGTCCACATAAAAAAGCACGAGATTTGCAAAATGATTTGAAGAAGAAACAGAAATGAAAGGCAGCTGAGATTTGGCAATGTTTGATAAAATGGAAGTGGGGAATGTTTTCCCTTACAACTATAGGGGTAAAAAGCCAGAGGTGATCCCAAAGATCATCAAGCCTATCTCAGAACAAGGTATTGACAGTTGTTTTTCAACTTTCCCCATCTTTTCCAGAGAACCACCAGGTTAAGGTAAAGGTAAAGGTTCCCCTTGCTCGAAAGCTAGTTGTATCCAACTCTAGGGTTCAGTGCTCATCTCTGTTCCAAGGCCGAAGAGCTAGCACTGTCTGCTTCTGCAGATGTTTCCGTGGTCGTGGCAGGCATGACTAGACACCATAATGCACAGAATGCTGCTTGCCTTCCCACCGAAGTGGTCTCTATTTATTGACTTGCAATTTCTTGCTTTTGAGCTGCTAGGTTGGCAGGAGCCTACCTATTTATCTATTGACCTATCTATTTACCTACTATTTATAGGTTCCTACCTATCTATCTCCTTGCAATTTCTTGCTTTTGAGCTGCTAGGTTGGCTGAAGCCAGGACAGAGCCGGGAGCAAACTCAGGTCTCGAGCTGCTGACGGAACACCCTTCCAGTCTGCATCTTTACCAATTGAGCCACCACAGTCCAAGGAGACTTGAGGGACTACCAAATAATATACAGTATCCCAAATCCTATGGGATAGGTCCTTCCTGAAGTTTATAAAATCATGCACAGTGTGGACAAAGTAGATAAGGAAAAACTGTTTTCCCTATCGCACAACTGCGGATTCCCCATGCCCCGCAGGGCATGGAACGGCCCGCCAGAGGCCACCACGGTGAGAGACGCTCCCAGCCCGTGGGCTCTGCGGCCGCCAAATTAAGCGGGGGTGAATAAAATATAGGGGTTGATTCACCCAATTACCGTGACCTGACCTACGACTCTGCCAAGCAAGCAGATAGCTGACTCCTGTCAAACATTAAGTGCATAGCTCATCTCCCGGCTCGGGGGAAATCCCTGGCGCAAATAAGCCATGTTTGTCCCTGCCTAATCCCCAAGACAATGAGGCTCCTAAGTCCATGTTTGCCCCAGTTAATTAACTTCCCTTTGAGGTGTTCCCCATTAACCCGGGTACGTGGGTGAGGTAATTTTCCTGCCAGGTGACAGCTTGCCACCGTTGCGCTTTTCCCCCTATAAATGATGTTGCCTTTCTTCAATAAAGCACTGATCTGATCCTGTTTCCTTGCCTCGTGTCGTCATTGATCAGTCCCCTCCGGGCTCTAACGCCGCCCTAGCGGCCAGACATCGCTACAGCTGGTGACCCCGACGTGATTTACTCGTGAGCAAGAGACCCCGGAGAGGTCTACTCGTGAGTAGCGATCCCCGCGGTCCGGTTCCACGCTTGAACCGCGACCCGCCAGCCCGGAGGATAGCGCGGCGCTCTGGTCGGCAGCCAGCCGGGCAGAGAATGGCCCGCCGCGAGGCATTCCAGAGAGACATTCCTACCGCTTCCTCCCCGCTCTCGAGAGGTTTGCCATAGAGGGAAACGCGTTCCGCTCAGGGCAGGCTGTGAGCCCCTGACATCGCAGAGGCCGATAGAAGGGCCCGTGGCAGAAGGTCCACGCTCCGAGGTCTACCCCAGACACCCGACGCCCGAACCTGTTGCCTGCAAAGACGCATCGATCTTCGTCCCGAGGAGGAAACTTCAGAGGACCATCGCAGGTAATATGGGGACTTGTTCTCATAGACCGAGTCCGTCCGCTAGCCAAAGAACTCGGGAGCAAGAGTTCAAAATCCTGGCCAGGGTATTTAAGTTACGATTTCACAGCAGGGAACAAGCGAGACTTTTGGCGTACCTCAGGGAACACTGCCTACTTTACCCAGAAGTAGGTACGTTAACCCTGAAGCTCTGGGATCAGATAGGAGACTGCATTCAGCAAACCCCGAAAGCTCCAGGAGGGATAGTCCGCACATGGAGGAAATGTAGGAGACTCTTAGAACAGATCGAGCCAGTCCGGGTAGAGGCCAAGGAACCCCCGTTAGTTGAGCCATCAGGCAAGCCAGTCGAGCCGACTGCGCCCACGGCACTCTATCCGTCAATTAGCTATCGGCAGAATAGCACAGGGAGCCTTCCCGCGGTGACAGCTGCAGACGTCACCGAGGGAACGCAGGGAATGAGAGGCGCTGGCGCTTCTCTGACAGCCCCAGGTTCCCTAGTCGTGAAGAGTGCCCTTCAGCGCACCGCCGAGATAGAACTCAAGAAGGGGGAATTGTCAGTTGAACAGCTAGCTGAACTCAGACAGATTTGTCCCATCCGCTTGGAGATGGACGCGCTCACGGGCGCACAGCAGATAGTACACTCCCCAGTCCCGTACAAGCTTCTCATGGCTTTACGGAAAGCAATTTCAGAGACAGGGCTCCAAAGTCGTTTCACGAGGGGCACGCTTCAGCAAGTGTGCGAAACCACCATGTGGATTCCTCACAATTGGAAAGCCGTCATGAGGATGATGCTTACCCCCAGCCAGTACATGATTTGGGACAGTGAGTTCCGCCTAGAGGCGCAAGCTCGGGCTGCCAGGCTGGGAGGCGCGGTAATCCCTGACCAGTTGTATGGTTCAGGTGCCTTTGAGTCCATCAACGCTCAAATCAACTTGCCTCTCGCCACCTTAGAGATGTCAGCCGAGGCTGCCTATAGGGCATACTTCAAGGTCCCAGCGTCTGGCAAAACGGCCAAAAATTACACCGCTATTAAGCAGGGAGCCCAAGAGCCCTACATGGACTTCATCAATCGCCTGGAAGAAGCAATCAGCAGGCAGATTGACAACGAGCAGGCCCAACAAGAGCTCATGATTAAGTTAGCCAAAGACAACGCCAACTTGGACTGCCGTAAAATCTTGCAGTCCCTGGGCAATCGCCCAGACATAACCTTAACGGACATGATCCGAGCATGCTCCGACGTTGGCACAGACTCCTACAAGATGGGTCTGCTAGCGGCAGCGGTGCAGGGGGGAAGAAGACCTAATGGCAAGAACAAAGGGGCATGTCACACTTGTGTCAAGATCGGTCACTTCGCTAGGGAGTGCCGATCCAAGGGAGGTGGACAAAAGTCTGGCCGTCCCAAGGCTCCGAACACCCTCTGCCCGAAGTGCAAGAAAGGCTATCATTGGGCCAGGTTTTGTCTGAGTTCGGGAAACCGGAATCCGGGCACGTCTCTGGCCCCAGTCCAAACAGAGGCTTCCTTCACCCAGATCCAGAACTCCCCAGAACTAGACTAGATTCTAGGCACCTTCCAGGCACTGCGAGGGCACAGGCCAGCCCCAAGGGCAGCACAGGGCTAGAATTGACTTGCCAGATGGACGCTACATGCGACCTGCCAGGCACAGTCGACACTCAGTACATGGGACCCCTGCCCAGAGGCTTTATAGGTTTAGTTTTGCCCCGTAGTGTAGCTGGAGCACGCGGAATTTTTATAATTCCAGGAGTCATCGACTCGAATTTTTCAGGCATTCTCCAGGTCCAGCTTTGGACACACCTGCCCCAAACAATCCACAAGGGAGACACGTTAGCGCAACTGATCATGGTTCCTTGTCACTCGCCAGCAGGCAGCCAGGGAAGGCTCAGGGACAGCTCAGAGTCCGGTTCAGCAGACCGCTCGAGCGCGAGTGAGGCAGTGCAAGGATACCAGGTCTTAGCGACAGTGGAGATCAACATTGAGTGGAAGCAGCGCCCCGTTATCGAGGTATTTTTGAACAAAAGGGTGTTCTCAGGGTTACTCGATACCGGAGCGGATGTGACAGTGATAAGCAGGAGCCAGTGGCCAAGAGAGTGGGCCATTGAGCCGGTCTCTGATGTGTGGGGGGTAGGAGGCGTTCAGGAAGCGTTTAGGAGCCGAGAGTGGGTAGAGGTCACAATCCCAAGGGCTGACGGCACGGCGGTAATTCGGCCGCACATTCTTGACGTGCACGTCAATCTTTGGGGGCGAGACATTCTGCAGCAGTACGGTGCTACGCTTACCTTCGGGTAATGGCGTTGCCACTTAAATGGCTCACCGACACTCCGGTCTGGGTAGAACAATGGCCGGTAGTGGGAGAGAAATTAGTTGCCCTCAAGCAGCTAGTTAAGGAACAGCTAGACGCAGGACACATAGAACAGTCCACCAGTCCCTGGAATTCGCCAATTTTTGTTATTAAGAAGAAGTCGGGGACGTGGCGACTCCTCCACGATCTCAGAGAGATCAATAAATGCATTCAGCCGATGGGTCCGCTTCAATGCGGCATCCCAAATCCGAACATGATTCCCGAGGGGTGGGAGATTCTAGTCGTAGATCTCAAGGATTGCTTTTATACAATCCCCTTAGACCCCAGGGACCGGGAAAGGTTCGCCTTTACAGTGCCGGTCGTGAACCCCGGTGAGCCCACGCAGCGTTACGCGTGGAAATTTTTGCCACAGGGCATGCTCAATTCGCCCACCCTGTGCCAAATTTATGTTCACGGCGCACTGGCAAAGTTCCGAAGCCTTTACCCTAAAGCTATTGTGTGTCACTTCATGGATGATATTCTGGTAGCGTTGCCGCAGCTTGGCAGCGAAATGTTTTCTGACCTCCAGGCCAGCCTGGGGGACAAAGGCTTACTCATTGCCCCGGAAAAAGTGCAGAGAACCGAGCCCTTCTCGTACTTGGGCCATCGGCTTCTCCGCTCTTTTGCAGCGCCAGTCCTGCCTCAGATAAATTTACAAGACTCAGTCACCCTTGTAGAGTTGCAGCAAGTTTTGGGGAACATCAATTGGGCCAGACCGTATTTTCATTTAGATACGGATCTTCTAAAACCGCTCTTCTCGCTGCTAACCTTAGGTAAGCAGCCGGCAGACCGGATAAAAATCTCTCGGGACGCGCGCTTGGCGCTCGAGAAGGTGAACCAAGTTCTCAGCCAGAGGTGGGTGGATAGGATCGCCCAGGGGCCATATGCCCCGATCCTGAATTTGTACATCGTACGGTCCGGATCCATGTTCACTGGAGCACTAGGGGTGGACTCAGAGAAAGGAGCGAGAATTGTGGAATGGGTCTACTTGCCTAATACATCTTCACGGAACATCGTTCCGCCCCAAGAGCTGGTTTCCGCGGTGATCTACCGCGGCAGGCTGAGAGCTAGGGACATTTCAGGAAACGATCTGGCCAAAATTGTGGTCCCGTTCACCAAGGAACAAATTCATCAGTTAATGCAGCTAGGCGACTCGCTTCCGATAGCCTTGGAAGGTTTCACTGGGAGTCTAGCATATCATTTGCCCAAGGACCCCAGACTTGTTTCACTGCAAACAGGAACGGTCAGCTTGTTCGAATTGCTCTCGCTGGTCCCGCTTCAGGGGGCCAGAACAGTTTTCTCTGATGGAGGTCGCACCTATGGTGTTTTGACCTGGCAGGAGGGCGAAGCTTGGCACACGCTGTTAACCCTTCCACAGAAGTCCGCTCAGCGGGCAGAGTTGGCAGCCGTGAACCTTGCCTTGCGCACCTTCGCCAAAGAACGGTTAAATATCATTACTGACAGTCTGTATGTAAGGAATTTGCTTCACAGTCTACCGGGAGCTTACATCACTCCCGCGATAGACAGGAATTTGCTTAGTTTGTTTCTCACTGCTCAATTTCATCTGCGAAACCGCACGGAGCCGCTCTATATTGCCCACATTCGAAGTCACCAAGACCTACCGGGTCCGATTTCCGCGGGCAATAGCAGAGCGGCCGCGGCCGCAAGGGAAATTCAGCAACGTTCAGTTTTGGGAGTTTTTACTACTCCAATCCAGAGCCATGCCTTTTTTCACCAGAACGCCAAGGCACTCGCCAGACAGTTCAATCTGCCACTCTCTCAGGCCCAGGGTATAGTTCGCTCTTGCCAGCATTGTGCAGGGGCGCCGGGGGGGCCCTCGTGGGGGGTCAACCCACGAGGGACAGAGGCTAATCAGGTATGGCAGATGGACGTCACGCATGTGCCGCAGTTTGGCAGATGGCAATACATGCATGTCTGCATTGACACTTTTTCTCAATTCGTTTGGGCGACGGCGCAGAAAGGGGAGGCTGCTTCCCACGTGGAGCAGCACCTCCTTTCCTGCATTGCGGCGATGGGCAAGCCGCGGCACGTGAAGACGGACAACGCGCCGGCCTACAGCTCCAGGCAGTTGGCCGCCTTCATGGCTACTTGGGACATCAAGCACACATTTGGAATTCCCTACAATCCGCAAGGGCAAGCGATTGTAGAGCGGGTCAATCGGACGCTAAAGTCCTATATTGAAAAACAAACAGAAAGGGGGGAGCCACCAGCCCTCCCCAAATCACAGGGAGAAGCACAGTTCTGCCTGAACAAGGTATTGTTCACTTACAATCACCTTAATGTTTTTTCGGATTGCACGCCGCAGGAGAGGCACTTCCGCCGTTCGGAAGCTCTCCCGCGACCTATGGTCCGGTACCGAGTGCCACCAGACCCTTCTTGGAGGGGCCCGGTGCCGCTCATAACCTGGGGAAGAGGGTATGCTGCAGTTATGTCTCCTACAGGTGTCGTTTGGATTCCAGCCCGGTATGTCAAGCCCCACTTGGAACCGCATGGCGTGGAACCAGGCCGGCCCGAGTCCGATCCCGGAGATGGAGGACCTCACCCTGACCGAGAGGACCCGCCGGAGGAAACGGCCGCCGATGCCCAAGATCACCTGGGGGATGGTCAAGATTCTTTGCAGTGACGCCCAGGACGCCGTTCAGCGCGAGGAGAAAGAGCCGACACCGGAGAACCTCACAGCTGCAGTCTTTGCCCAGATTCACGCCAACACAGCGGCGATCACCATCATCCTGGCCCTTTCCCTGCTTTTGGGGGGAGGCGTTCAGGCTACTCCAATCCAGGCCGACGGCTTGCCGCCTGGCGAAGATATTTCCGCACGAATGCGGTACAACTTGTGGGAAAGGTTGGCGGGTCTCGTCAACCAGTCCGATTTTTGCCTACAGCAGGACATTGGTTCTGCATCTATCTTCAGCACCTGTCTCATCCCCGTGTGCCACACTCTGGACGCGCGCACCAAGGATGGCGACTGGTTGCTGAAGGCGTTCTTTGGCCCACACACTCCTACCACCTTCTCAGCATACGCACGCTGGGGGGGATTGCGACTTGCGTCAACCTTGCCGGCTGACGCAGCCACTCTTCATACCCCTCGAGTGGCGGTCAGCCCGGACGCTGCTTGTACCCGAATGACCGGCTGCACCTCAGGCGGTCAGACTCGGCGCCGCTGCCTTGACCCCGGCAGCGGCAACTGGACTTGTAATAAACCAGAGACCCTCATTTCGCTGTACGCTCATGTCACCCTACCTTCAGGGTGGTTTTTCACCTGCAACCAGTTCACATGGAACTATATCCCTGCAAATCTGTCGGACTCAATGTGTTGTATCAGCCGTTTGACACTGTTACTTCCTACTAAGGACATGATTGCCCCAAGCATAAATGACACGAATGTACCAAATGTTGATATTTCCTCACTCATATGGCACACACGCACAACCCAGTTAGACAGCTCTTGTGACAGCAGCTTCAGGGTAATGAGTCCCGCTGAGTACGTATCACTAGCAGTCAGCCTTGTCGGCGTGCCAGGCCTGGCCGTCGGCAACGCACGGAGGATTGGCCGCTTGGCTTGCGGTTTGGCAAAAGCCATTAACCATACCTCCACAGCGATAGCGCTCCTCAATCAGGAGCAGGCAGAACTTCGCCATGCTGTTCTTGACAATCGAGCGGCTATCGACTACCTCCTCTTGCTGCACCACCTGGGTTGCGAATCTTTTCATGGAATGTGTTGTTTCAATCTTACTGATAACTCCCATAAGATCCAAAGCCAGATCACGAACCTCCACACCATAGTCCAGGGTATTACTGAGGGTTCCGCATGGGGAGCTTGGTGGAGTTCCCTGTGGAATTGGATGTGGTCATGGATCCCCTGGGGGTGACTGCAAACGGTGCTTAAGGTAGTGGTGGGGATAGCCATACTAGGCATTACGCTTTGCTGTTTTGCTCAGTGTATTCCCTCGCTGATCTCCAAGTGCCGCCCCAGGGAGAAATTCCGTGACGTCATACCCGCTCAACAGCTGATGCTGCTCTTGCGCAAGGTCGCCAGTCAGGTCCTTAAATAGAAAATAAAGGGGAGATGCGGATTCCCCATGCCCCGCAGGGCATGGAACGGCCCGCCAGAGGCCACCGCGGTGAGAGACGCTCCCAGCCCGTGGGCTCTGCGGCCGCCAAATTAAGGGGGGGTGAATAAAATATAGGGGTTGATTCACCCAATTACCGTGACCTGACCTACGACTCTGCCAAGCAAGCAGATAGCTGACTCCTGTCAAACATTAAGTGCATAGCTCATCTCCCGGCTCGGGGGAAATCCCTGGCGCAAATAAGCCATGTTTGTCCCTGCCTAATCCCCAAGACAATGAGGCTCCTAAGTCCATGTTTGCCCCAGTTAATTAACTTCCCTTTGAGGTGTTCCCCATTAACCCGGGTACGTGGGTGAGGTAATTTTCCTGCCAGGTGACAGCTTGCCACCGTTGCGCTTTTTCCCCTATAAATGATGTTGCCTTTCTTCAATAAAGCACTGATCTGATCCTGTTTCCTTGCCTCGTGTCGTCATTGATCAGTCCCCTCCGGGCTCTAACGCCGCCCTAGCGGCCAGACATCGCTACACACAACACTAGAATTTGGGGGCACAACATGAAACTTTTGGGTACTAGTTCTCAAACAAATAAGATAAAGTGGAACTCCCTGCCAGAAGAAGTGGTGACAGCTGTCAGTCTTGACAGCTTTAAGAAAGGATTAGACAAGTTCATGGAGGACAAGGGTATCTGTGGGTTGCCCACATTAATTGGATATTAAACCTCTCCCGAGGGGTGCGCCTGGTGTCCACAGATCCGCATGCCAGTCCCCAAACTAGTTGGGGCCATGCTTGGCTGGAGAGGAAATTGGGGAGATAAGCGGGCAGGCTAGGAATAAACAATGGCTCAGGCTGGGGGCAAATAGAGTTAGGCAAGCAGACAGGGGCAAACAAGGGACAAGATTAGGTGCCCGGGATCAATCCACATAGACCCTGAGATTAGGGCAAGAACAATGGGTCTCGCCAGCCCTAGGCAAGTAGGTGTGGGTTTTCCATTAACCTCGGGGTGGCCTCACAACAGCCTTCTGGAAATGGGTTTCATGAGAATGCCATGCACGCAAGTCTTCTGTACAGGGGATGGCACAGTTGTCTTAGATACGCATCTTCGCCCCTAGGCAGGGAATAAATACTTGCTCTCGACTCCAGTTGGGGCTGGACTTCGCCAAATGGCCGCCTCCCGTGTTTCACTGCAACAGGTATCAATGGCTATAATTATGGACACCTAAGGACAACCTGCGTGTTGGAGAGATAGGCAGGATATGTCTCAATGCCATTTCCAGGGAATCCTAAGCAGGTGAAGGCATCTGCTTGGGAATAATACCCTGAAGCCAATGGTGAGCCACTGTGTGAGACAGAATGCTGGACTGGATGGGCTCCTGTGGCCTGTTCCAGCAAGGCTGTTCTTATGTTCTTATGTCCTCCATGCTTTTAGCTCCAGCCTTTCTGCTTTCCAGGAGGGGGAGAAGCCTAGGAAAAGAAGAAGGGAGAGGAGGAGGAGGGAAGAAAACCGTCACAGCAAAGCTGGAGAAGTCAATGAAAGGACAAGCTTTATTCCCTGGGCAGGTAGAGGCATCGCAGCACAAGATCTAAGTGAATAGCAAAGCTATTCCAGAGACCACAGAGTACAGAGTACAGACGTTTCTATGCTCTTTAAACAACAAAGGGGGAAACGCCTTGTTTCTCTGAAGCACAAAGAGAACCAGCTCAGTGACCATTGCCACGGTTGGCTTTCAAAAGGAAAGGGAGGGCAAGCAAAAAGCCCCGGCCATTCCACCGCTGAGAAAGGGCGAAAGCGAACTTTGAGGCTTGGCCGAGACAGAAATGGCTCAGTTGGGGGGGGGGGGCAGTTCTGCTCAAAAGACCTAGCATCATCTACCAAGGGGTGTCCAAACTACGGCCCGAGGGGGCATATCTGGCCCCCAACAACAATTCATCTGGCCCACACCAGCTTCATTGCTCCTGCAAGCGGAAGTAAAACACACCCACTTCCACTTCTGGGAGCCATGAGGCCGGCACAGGCCGGATGTATTGGCATTGGGAGCCAGATCTGGCCCATGGGCTGTAGTTTGGGCTCGCCTGGTTTAAGCAGAGAAAATGGCAACTTAAAATCTATCTCATCCTGTTGCAAAACAGATTGCAAGGCACATTTTACTTCCGCTTCCGGTGGGAAGAACCACGTGACTGGCCCATGGTGCAAAATGTTTGGGCACCCCTGATCAAGCAGATGAGTAATAATATCAATAATTGTGTGCCATCAAGCAAAGCAAAGCACATTAATTAGCATTTTTACCCCCAGCATGCTGTGTACTCATTTCACTGACCTTGGAAGGATGGAAGGCTGAGTCAATCTTGATCCCTGGTCAGGATCGGACTCACAACCTTTTTGTTGCAGGACAGCAGTTTAGCCACTGTGCCCTCAGACATAGCTGTCAAGTATCCCGTTTTGGCCGGGATTTCCCGTAATTCACAAATCTTTCCCCCTCTTTCCCGCCACCATCCCATAATTGGAATGGCCAGGAAAGGGGATACTGTGCATGTGTGCATGCATGAAGGGGTTTCTGCCTTCTCAAAGGGGATTGCGAGCAGCCAGCAATTTTGTTATCATTTGTTCCTGCTGGATTGGGGCCGCGAAGCGGCTGTTGGGTCCCGGTGGAGACTGGTCAAGAAGGAGACATGAGAAGATGGAGCGAAGACCAGTGATTTATTGAGGGAAAATCATCAGTATATATTATGTTCAAGGCTGCATCAGAAAGAGCTGCGACCCACATGACATGTTTACACAGGTTAATTGGGAACCTCTCTCGGGGAAGTTAATTAACTAAATTAAACACTGACAGGGGAACTCCATTGTTCCAAGCTTACCCAAGAGTAAACATGGCCAATGTTGGCAATAGGGCTTGGGGTAATCCGCGGGTGTGATATTACCTATTTCCTAACTGATTAGTTAGACATTCAATCTCCTCTTGCTCGGCCCTCTTGTCATGTCAGATATGGGTGAATTAACTATGGCTATTAATCCGCTCCCCAATTTCTGTCCCCTCGGAGCCAATGGCTCAGAGTGATCTCACAAGTTATGGCTTCTGTCAGGGACAGTATACCAATTGTGCTCACGGATCCCATATGCAATCTCCAGTTTGGGAGATTTTCTTTCAGAGAGGGAAGCAACTTCCAATTAAGGGAGTAAACTAAAATGTGGGGGAATTGTTTTTGCTGCCACTAGAGGCTCCCTCAAGGAGCCGGAGGGAAAGAGGGAAAGAGGAGGAGGAGGCCACCCCACCACCCACCCTATTGACCAAAGCAAAGGCAAAACAAAGGGACAAATCAGAGGAAACAGGAAGGATGCTCAGCACATTAGATGGACAGAAAGGGATGGGCAGGAAAGTGGGAGGAGAAATACAGTGTCGTAAGGAACAATATTGCATAGGGACATGGAATGCAAGATCTATGAACCAAAGAAAGCTGGAAGTGGTAGAAAAGGAATGGAAAGAATAAGTATTGACATCTTGGGAATCAGCGAGCTAAAATGGACAGGTATGGGTGAATTCAGTTCTGGAAACCATCATATTTACTACTGTGGACAAGAAAACCTCAGAAGAAATGGAGTGGCCATAATTGTAAATAAAAGAGTGAGAAAAGCAGTAATGGGATACAATCTCAAAAATGATAGAATGATGTCAGTCAGACTACAAGGCAAACCATTTAATATCATTGTAATCCAAATATATGCACCAACCACTAGTGCAGATGAAGCCACAGTGGACCAGTTCTATGAGGACCTACAACATCTTATAGAACAGACACCAAGAAACGACGTCCACATTATCTTAGGAGACTGGAATGCAAAAGTAAGAAATCAAAAAGTGGATGGAATAATAGGCAAGTTTGACCTGGGAACACAAAACGAAGCAGGGCAAAGACTGATAGAGTTCTGCCAAGATAACACACTAGTCAAAGCAAACACCCTTTTCCAGCAACACAAGAGGAGACTCTACACATGGACATCACCAGATGGCTAACATCGAAACCAAATTGACTACATACTCTGCAGCCAAAGATGGAGAACCTCCATACAGTCAGCAAAAACAAGACCTGGAGTGGACTGTGGCTCAGATCACAATCTACTGATTGCAAAATTCAGGCTCAGACTGAAGAAAATAGGGGAAACTAATAGGCTGATCTAGACAACATACCCAAGGAGTACACGGTGGAGGTGAGGAACAGATTCAATGGTCTGGACCAGATAAGACAGAGTGCCAGAAGAATTATGGACAGAGATGAGAGACATTATGAGAGATGAGAGACATTATACAGGAGGAAGCAAGGAAAACTAAACCAAAAGAAAAGAAGCGCAAAAAAGCAAAGTGGTTGTTGGATGAGGCTCTTAAAATAGCAGAGGAAAGAAGGAACTTCCGCAAAAGGCAAAGGAGAAAGGAAAAAATACAATCACTTAAAAAAAGAATTTCAAAGAAAAGCAAGTAGAGATAAGGAAACCTACCTAAATGAACAGTGCAAAGAAATAGAGGAAAACAACACAAGAGGCAGGACTAGATCTCTTAAAAAAATTTGGGGAAGTCAAGGGAACGTTCAAAGCAAAAATGACCACGATAAAAGACAAAGATGGCAAAGAGTTAGCGGATGCAGAAGAGATCAAGAAAAGATGGAAAGAGTACACAGAGGAACTTTACAAAAAAAAAAAAGACCTAAACACCCCGGATAATAACAATGAGGGGAAAATTGAACTTGAACTAGACATCCTAGAGAGTGAAGTCAGAAAGGCCCTAAAAAGCACGGCAAATAACAAAGCCAGTGGAGATGATGGTATCCCAGTTGAATTCTTCAAAGCCCTAAAAGATGGTGGAATCAAGCTACTACATGCTATATGCCAGCAGATTTGAAAATGAAACAGTGGCCACAGGATTGGAAAAGATCAGTATACATCCCAATCCCAAAAAGGGGCAATGCCAAAGAATGTTCAAATTATCAAACAATTGCGCTCATCCCACAAGCTAGCAAAGTGATGCTCAATACAGACTTCAGCAGCACGTGGAGAGAGAATTGCCAGAGGTGCAGGCGGGGTTCAGAAGAGGCAGGGGGACCAGAGACCACAATGCCAACATACGTTGGATCATGGAGAAAACAAAGGTATACCAGAAACAAGCTTACTTTTGCTTCATTGACTACACCAAGGTCTCTTTGACTGTGTGGACCACAACAAAATGTGGCAAGTAATTAAAGAGATGGAAATACCAGAACACCTCATATGTCTCATGAGAAATCTGTACATGAGTTAAGAAGCAACAGTTAGGACAGAGTATGGAATGACGGAGTGGTTTGGAATAGGAAAAGGAGTAAGACAAGGCTGCATTCTGTCACCCTGCTTATTCAACTTATACACAGAGCACATAATACGCAATGCAGGGATGGAGGAAATCCATATGGGATCAAAATTGCTTTTCCACTGCCTTTTCTTGCCCCTGGGTGGCAGTCCGCCTTGGGGTGGCATGTTTTGGGGCATGGGGTGGCAGGAGCTCTTTTTAGGTACAAAAAAATCTTATAAAATGTCCCAGACTTTCACGGACCAGCATCCGAAGGGGCGGGATTTCTAAAGGGCACTTTAGGTCAAAACCAATCATTTTTATGTGAGTGGAAAATTACACTATCTTCCATGCTCTAAGATAAAACAGTAATTTTTATAGCTACAGATTACTGATATTAGTGTCATTGACAAAACATCAGGAAATGAAATGGGGAAGGCAGAAAATTTGGAAACTGGGTGTTGTTGTAATTATATAGACAAATTACAGTAAACTGATCCAATTATAGTAAACCTCATGAGCTGTAAGGATCTTGATGGACTAATAGGAGCTCTTGAACCCCAGAAGTGTTGAATTTAGGGCTGCAGTGGCTTACTGGTTAAGATGCTGAGCTTGATGACCAGAATGTCGGCAGGTCATCAGTTCAAGACCTGGCTGCTGCGTGATGGAGTGAGTTCCCATCATCTGTCACAGCTCTTGTCAGCTTAGTAGTTCGAAAGCAAGAAATTGCAAGTAGATAAATGAGTACTGATTTGGCTGGTTTGACACCGTGCACTTTGGTGTCTAGTCGTGCCTGCCAGATGTCTGGCTGTTTGACTGTAAACAGAGATGAATTGGACATAAGGTTGCCATATATCCCGGTTTTCCAGGATTTTCCTGGATTCAAGCTGTCCCGGCCGGTTCAAGTTAAAACATGTAAAAGTCCCAGATTTTTAAATCTAAACAAAGGAAGCAAGATCACCCCTCACCAAGGGATTTTTGCAAATAGTTAATTCACCCAGCCTTTCCTTCAATTATCCAGCCTGAAAGCAGTGAAGGCAAAACAGCACCCTGAGAAGCCCGCCGGGGAGAGGAGACACTTGCAAGCGAGATAATTGAAAGAAAGACATGGAGGCAGTGAAATAACTCTTTGCAAAAATCCCTTGGCTCACCTTGAAGTTTGGGGGACAAGGACTCGTCCTCAGCCCTTTCCATTGAAAGCTGGGAGGGAGCAAGAAATACCCATATCTAAGAAGCCAAACCTCCACCATACACTGGGACTAAGGATTCCTTCTTCATGTGACTGCAAAGGATTAATTGCATAGTCAGTATTCCCTGTGGGGTCTTAGAGCCACAGTCTCCCTGACAGCCCCATCCAAAACATGAGCATTTTGAAGAATGCAATGGCTGTCCCGGTTTTGCGGGAGAGTGTGGATTTCCCACGCCCGATGGGCACGGAACGGCCCAGCAGAGGCCACTTCGGTGAGAAAGGCTCTCTGGTCCGTGGGCTCTGCGAGCACCCAAATTAAGGGGGGTGGATAAATTATAGGGTTTGATTCACCCAATTCCTTGACCTGAACAACGGCTCTGCTGAGAGAGCAAATCTCTAACCTCTGTTACGTATTAGGCAATTACTCACTCTGAGTTAAGCTTAATCTCTGGTGCAAATAGAAGCCATATTTACCCTAGCCTAAGCCTCAGACAATGGTCAGTGTTTGTCTTAGTTAATTAACTTCCCCAAGAGAGGTTCTCAATTAACCCGGGTAAATGGGTGATGTGATTTTCTGTCAGATAACCATTCTACCATGCGCAGCCTTCTGCATAATATATACTGATGATTTTCCCTCAATAAATCACTGGTCTTCGCTCCATCTTGCCTCGTGTCATTCCTTTGACCAGTCTCCTCCGGGACCTCAAGGGCCGCTTTACGGCCCCAATTCCTACAGGAGAGAATTATGGCAACCCTAATTGGACATGACCAGCTTTCAAGCAAGGGAGAGCTTTACCTTTACCTAATGTTGAGTTTATCTGAGATATTGCAATTCATAAATTTAAATTTGTCCTTCTCTGTATGCTTTGCTTAATTTCTGTGTATTTATCTGACAAGGCAGTTCGAGACCCGGGTACTGCATGCATGATGGATTGAGGGCCTGTCTGTTAATGGCAACCTTGTGTTTCCAGCTAATCTTTCTCACATTGGGTCAGGTGAAAGGAACTGCAGAATTAACTCACCAAATGGTGCCTTCATTTGGCAGTTTCGCGTCTGGCCTAGACACGGAAGAAGAAAATAGAATAACCAAGTTGAATGGGGGCCTATGAGACCATGAAGAACAACCCTTTCCTCAACACAGGGATCAGGAGCTGCTGGGTGGCTCAGTGGTTAAAAAGCCCACGTTAGCTGGAAGGCTGGCAAAGTCAGCAGATCGAGACCCAGGGACTGCATAATTGTTTGAGCGCCCGTCTCTGTCTCAGCTCCTGCCAACCTAGCAGTTCAAAAGCAAGAAATTGGAAACAGATCAACCAATCAGAATTGTTGGCTTTTAGAAGAGATTTAAAGACATGGTTGGCCCAGTGGGTGTGGGGTGCTTATACTGGGCCTACACACTCTTTTGCTGGTTCATATGATTATCAGTCAACTCTACCATCTGGTTTTTAGATTTTTAGACTGAGATTTTTAGATTTTAGATTTTTATGATGTTTTATTTATGTGTATTGTGTGTTGGAGTGTTTTTATGTCAGTGTGGCTTCTTGCACTGTAAACCACCTGGAGTCTCTTTGGCCAGGGGGTAGCTAAATAAGTGGAAATAAATAAATAAATAAATAAATAGGGACCACTTTGGTGGGGAAAAAGATCTTGGGGACATGAAAGGAGCTTCATTTGGGCGTCCACTGAGCACAGCTTCTCCAGCAAAAATCCTTTCAACCCAGAATAATTTCTGACATGAAATTATTATTATTAGCACAGAGACCCAAATCAAAGCAGTTTGGGCAGATATGGTTGTCCAATTTTCTCTTGAATGCCTCAGGTATTGGAACGCTCACTATTGGTCACTGGTACCATTGTCATACTGCTCAGAAGTATAACCCCCCTCCTCTGGATATTCAGCCTATAATTCTGGCTTTGGAACTGCGAGGTTTGCAGGAGCCGGGACAGACAACTGGCACTCACTCTGTAGTGCAGCACTCGGGTCTCGGACTTCTGGCTGTCAAGCTCAGCAGTTTAACCACTAAGCTACTACATTTCTGTTAATGCAGCCTAAAATTGCATTTGCGGTTTTTTTTTTGAGGCCACATTGCATTATTGACATATTTAGTGTGCGATCTGCAGCCATTCTAGAATCCTTCTCCTTGTAGTATTTCCAAGCCAAACATCCCTGATATCGTAACTGCTCATTTCCCTCCTCCCCATACACAAATCCTAGCTAGTGCTGCAATTTATGTGTACATTGATGTGACTACACTGATGTATATCCCCAATTGGATCCTGGCTGTTATATGGGCTATCTAAAAAGGAGAGAAAGTTAGATTCAAATGAAAATTAAACACAGCTGGACTCAGATGGGAAGCTGTGAGCAGCCTGTCAAGTGGGTTTCATGCTCATTTAAGTGTTAATTGTGTGCGGATCTCATTTCATTTGTCCCTTAAGCTCCGGCGCTCTCCGCTGCTTGCGTACTGCCAGTTTCTGATACCATTTCACAGCAATGATGAATGGGACGGCAATCCATGCTGGCTTTGGCCGTCCTCTCCTTTCCTGCCTTACAAGGGCTGTCAGTCGGGTTGTTTCTTCACTTCATTAATGATGCTCAGTCCCGGCATGCGAAGTCAGGATCCAGGCTGTTCTCCGATGGGCCCCGTCCTGCATGCCGTCATCTCCCTGCCATGCATTTCGCGAGTCGTTTTTTGCCACCCCTCCGACAGCTCCTGTGGGCCTCTCTCGTGCATAAAAGATGAGAGTTAGGACATTTGAGGCGCAGCGGGTTAAAGTCACCTGCCAAGATGCGTGTTGAAGAAGAAGTCGTAAGCAGGTTAGTCAGAAACACATGGCAGGCTCAGCACAGGCCAGGTTTTTTGCACGTGTTGACCCAAATATAGTAGTGTACAGAGGCAAATCTAACAAAACATCAGAATGGAAGTTAAAAAAAACATCGCAAACTCATGATCCCAAAAGTCATTGTTCTCAGTTCAGGGTTACACTAGGGTTATCCCCTGATTTGGGTTTTGTCGCCTGATTTCAGAAGCTGAGTAAGATCAGAGGGAAGGCCACCAGGGAGTCTGGCCTATTGATGATAATAATGATAATTTCATGTCCGAAATTATATTCTGGGTTGAAAGGATTTTTGCTGGAGAAACTCCGCTCAGGGGACTCCCGATTTTGGCGCCTGTCATGTCCCCAAGATCTTTTCCCACCAAAGTGGTCCCTATTTATCTACTTGCAGTTTCTTGCTTTCCAACAGTTGCCAGGAGCTGGGACAGAGACGGGCACTCAATCTGTCATTCAGTACCCGGGTCTCGAACTGCTGACTCACCGACCTTCAAGCCAAGAAGGCGAGCTTCTTAACCACTGAGCCACCGCAGCCTCTTTATTGATGATAACTCAGTGGTAAAACACATCCTAATTCTGTCCCCGATGTCTTCATGAAAGGCTAAGGAAAAAAAAATCAGCCTAAAACGCAGAAAATACACTGTCAAGGGACAGATACGTTGGCCATTTTCCTTGCAGTTTACGCTAAATTGAGCCTGGATGGATTCAAATCAAAACCCCGCGGCTACACAATGTAAAGCATTGGGGTGATCATCTGTTTTGAACAGATCATCTTTGTCTCTTTTGTTTAGTCAGCCTGGCATGGTTTAAATTTCTTGTGATTGGTTTGAATTCAAATAGCAAGGTTGGAGAGATAGGTAGGATATCTCTCAATGCAGGGAATCCTAAGCAGGTGAAGGCATCTGCTTGGGAAGAATCCCCTGAAGCCAATGGTGAGCCACTGTGTGAGACACAATGCTGGACTGGATGGGCTCCTGTGGCCTGTTCCAGCAAGGCTGTTCTTGTGTTCTTATGTACTTTGGCTTGCTTTTTGCCAGGGTGATTGTATGTTTTTATGCAAAGGGATGGTGGCAGTTCCCCTCACCTGAATGTCCTTTCCTTCCTTCCATCATTCGAACACGCCACTTAGCAATTAGTTGTTGATTGCTACTCGTATCAGAGAATGCATTTCTCCCCCTGAAGCAGGAAAAATTTCATTGGTGTGGATTTGTTTAAAGTGGATTCCCAGCATGCTATGAAGTGACCCACACACTATGACCACAGAGTCATCTCCTGCGGCACACATGAAATGAGACATGCAGGATTTAACACGGGGACTGCAATGGACTGCCACAGCCTTGAGGATATGGACAAGGTGCGCCTTCACAGCCAGTCCATCTGGAATTGGCCTCTTCCACCTCCATGACCATTGGGAATCAGAGTTCCTCCTCCGTTCATTTTGCCATTGGGCCCAATGTGATGGTTTCCAGTGGCATTTCCTCTACTGAGGAGGCCATCATCCCACCTAAAGGCATTCATCCACCTGTAGCCATTGGCCCCTTTAGGGAGTCAGGTCAGTTAACCACCGCCTGACACTCGGCGTTGAGTCACTGGCTGTACGGTCTACTCCATTATCATAGAAGGACTCTTTGTCCCTGCTGACTCCTGCAAATCTGGGTAAAGTAAAGGTAAACGTTTCCCTTGCTTGAAAGCCAGTCGTATCCAACTCTAGGGTGCAGTGCTCATCTCTGTCTCAAAGCCAAAGAGCCAGCGCTGTCTGCTTCTGCAGACGTTTCCATGGTCATGTGGCAGGCATGAATAGACACCGAAGCGCACGGAACGCTGATTACCTTCCCACCGAAGTGGTCCCTATTTATCTACTTGCAATTTCTTGCTTTCGAACTGCTAGGTTGGCAGGAGCTAGGACAAAGACGGGAGCTCATTCTGTCCTGCAGTACTCGGGAATCGAACTGCTGACCTTCCGCCTCCCAGTCAGCGTCTTAGGCACTCGAGCCACTGGGTGGTGACCACAATTTCACCCAGAGGAATTTGATTTGCAGGGATCTGAATCACAGGGGATCAAACTGTTTTTCTTGTTGAGTACTCATTTAGAATTGCCAATACCAGCTAGATAGATCCTCAGCCTGACATCTTAGAACAGCCTGCTGTGTTCCTTTGTTCTAAATCAGAGAGCTGTTAATCACCTAAGATTCAATCAATTACCTTTGGGTCTTGAGTTTTGAGAATCTATTTTAGGCTCAAATCTGCATTACAGTGTGCGTCCTTTTAAAGCAAGAAACAATTGTAAAAGAATTGTAATAGATTGGCCCAAAGAACTGTGGAACGTTGCGACGAACGAATTAAAGTTTAAGAAAGGATTAACAAAACGAAACGACTTCAAAGAGATTTGGGAAGAATTCATACTGCATGTCTTAATTAAAGTGAAAGGAACAAAACCGGGACAGGGATACATAATGTTTTGGGAAGTTGGGATCATACCTGTCAAGTTTTGGATTTGGAAATAAGGGAAATTTCCCAACAAATAAGGGATACTTGACAGCTATGCTTATCCTGTGCTGCCCTCCAATGGCGGCAATAGGGCATTGCAGTCTAATTAATAAGGGATGATGGCGGGAAAGCGGGTAAAATAAGGGGTTTTCCTGGTCAATAAGGGATACTTGACAGCTATGGTTGGGATGAATATATAGAATATAGTTAATAGAAATAAAATACAGTGGTACCTCAGTTAACAAACAGTTTGATTAACATAAAAATCACATAACAAAAGGAAATCCATAGAAAATAGTGGGTCCCAGATTGGCTGGAGCCGCAGTTGACAGGTATGGTCAGATATGACTGGCTTTCGAGCAAGGGCCACTTTTACCTTTACCTAAAATTCATTAATAATACAATTTTAGGGCATATCAAGTGGCTAAGATGCTGACTGGAAACAGAAGGTCAGCTGTTCAATTTCCGAGTACTGCAGGATGGAATGAGCTCCCGTCTTTGTCCCAGCTCCTGCCAACCTAGCTGTTCAAAAGCAAGACATTGCAAGTAGATAAATAGAGACCACCGGAGGGAAGGCAAGCAGCGTTCCATGCACTCCGGTGTCTAGTCATGCCTGCCACATGACCACGGAAACGTCTGCAGAAGCAGACACTCTTCGGCTATGAAACAGAGATGAACACTGAACCCTAGAGTCAGATACAACTGGCTTTTGGGAAAGCGTGACCTTTGCCTTTAAAATTCATTAATTTTAGGGCATATCTTGAATTTTATAGACGATTTGATTATATCTTTAAAAATAACCATGAGTTCGTGTGTGTGTGTGTGTGTGTGTGTGTGTGTGTGTGTGTGTGTGTGTGTGTGTGTGTAAGACAGAGAGCAAAGCATCTCCACCTCTTCTCAAAATAACTGGTATCTGAAAGCGTTCTCCGGCACACGGCTTCGAGCCCTGATGCTTCTTCTGCTCAATTGCACACCTAATCTCCCACCACTTGGCCGGTACATGGAGAAACGTCTTAAGAGAGGAAGACTCAGCAACATCACAGAGTCCTATTTATCGCAGCAGGGCTCAGAGCTGTATTGGGAACAGCATTGCGCTGTCTCCGTTTCAGCTGGCTGCCGTTCGCCCAATGCCCAAATTACTGAAACCGTCTCCTCTTCAAGGCACCGAAACAATTTTGCCGGGAGAAAGTTGTGACAATCCATTTCTCATTTGCTTGGTGCTTATTTGTAGCTGCTTGAGAAATTGCCTGAGTCTTCCTCCTGCCCTCTCCGTTTCCTCCGTTCTTTTTTATAATCAGCTAAAAAGAAAGTAAGACAGAAAAGTGTGTGTGTGTGGGGGGGACATGTTGAAATTTAGAAGGCCAGATTTGTGTCTGGCCAGGTTATAGTGCTATGGTAATAGAGTAGACCAGGAGTGCTCAACTTTTCAAAGCCAGGGGCCAGGTCACGCTCCCTCAGACAGCTTCAGTGGCCGGATGGCCATTTTGCCCTTCCTCAACCACATAGCACTTCTGGTGTTTTGGAGGCACATGAATTGGTGTCGTTGGCCACATCCGGCCCATGGGCCTCAGGTTGAGAATACCTGGAGTAGACGATACTGCCAGTGACTCAATGCCAATTGTCAAGTGGTGGTTAACAAACCTGACTACCTTAAGGACAAATGGCCTTGGGTACCGAAGTCCACAGGGAAGTGTGGTGGTCCCCAAGTGGATTAAATCCCACTTGAATCCATCTTGATGGAGGGCAGCAGCTTCATCCATCCTGGCCTGGGGCTGAGGAGGACTTTGCTTGCCAAAAAGGCTCAGGACCAGAAAGTGACACGTGAAACTGGATATGGGTGTCATGCTGCGATTCAGAAGGCAGATGAAAAGCCACTGCATTATATTCTCAGGACATCCTTCATGGCTAATCGCCATGAGGATCGCCAATATTCGGAGATAGAAGCAGCAACAGATTTGGTTCTAGCCTGAAGTTGAATTTTGTGTCTGGATGTCTCTTCAGAACAATAAATTATGGGCATGGTGAGGCCAAGTAAACCATGGAAAGTTTCCTCTTCGGCCCACTTTGAGCATTTTCCAATGGAACATTTATTCTCCTTGATGTTCTGTATTGTTGGTGTGATTTCTGTATTTCTTGGAGTACAAATCCCATAATTCCACATTCTGGGAGTTATGCCCTTAACAGGTGCCTCACAGACACCTAAAAGTGACTGACTGGGAAACCATGTCCCATTTTACGACTGACCTCTGCCTCCAACCAGAATTGTTGGCCTTTAGAAGAGATTTAATGACATGGTTGGCCCAGCAGGTGTGGGGTGCTTCTACTGGACCTACTCCCCACCCCCCATCCCCGGGGCTGGCTCATATGATTATCCGCCAATTCTACCATCTGATTTTTTGATTGAGATATTAAGATTTTAAAGATTTTTAGATTTCAGAGTTTTATGATGTTTTATTTATGTGTATTGTATATTGGAGTGTTTTTATGTCAGTGTGGTTTCTTGCATTGTAAACCGCCCAGAGTCGCCTTGGTGAGGGGGCGGTTAAATAAGTCTAAACTAACTAACTAACTAACTAACTAACTAACTAACTAACTAACTAACTAACTAACTAACTAACTAACTAACTAACTAACTAACTAACTAACTAACTAACTAACTAACTAACTAACTAACTAACTAATAAAGGTGACTCGACACCGAGTGTCAGGTGGCAGTTAACTAACCTGACTCCATAAAGGGGACAATGGCTACGGGAGGAACCACTTCTGATTCCCAATGGTCATGGAGGCGGAAGAGGCCATGCCAGATGGACTGGCTGTGAAGGCGCGCCTTGATGTTATCCTTAAGGGAACTGTCCATGGAGAATTTCCCAGATGGCTTCACCTTCTTCACTTGACACTATTTTCTTTGAGGCTGCCCAGATTTTGTACAGTTTTTCCCATTCCACACCTTTTAAGGTTTATTTAAGCTTTAGCCACAAATATCTCACTGGGGTTTTCATTGTTCCATCAACCTACATCAGTTGAGAAAATATATCCTCTTGTTGGTATCACTCCACCTAAGATCAGGAGAGAAGTAGCAGTTGACGCCGAGAGAACTAAGCAACAGAAGGACCCTCGACACCCTCTGAAAGGATATGAGCCTCAAGTCTACCATCCAGGAAGAGCTTTATGGCAAGAACAAACTTTTTTGTTGCAAAAAAAAGTTTTATTTTTCCAATCAAACACCAATATCTACATTTATACAACAGTAGACACAATCATTCTTGAGAGTACTCAAGAGCAAAACCAAATTATAAGATGGAGGAAGGAGTACAAAGAATAACATTAAAGGAGGATATAGCTGAGTAACTCAAACTCCCCTACGTCACGGAGGACCCTGAATAGGCTAAGGGTCGGAGTTCATAAACATATGAATTTGGCTCATTTACTGGTATACCGATTACTGCCAGAAACATGTACCATGAGGATTTAAATTTGGGCAACAACAAAGCAAAGGAAATGGCTTCGTTTTGGCAGTCCAGGGTTTGATGAGGTTGGCCATCCCCAGTTTACCTCAAGAACACAACAAACGGTCCCTTACCTTGGATTCCTTGGAGTCATTATTCAACAGAGTCATCCCATTGATAGATGTCTCTGTGATGACTTTCCAGATATGCAAATGGGCCTGAGAAATCAAGTCCACTTGCATGTGTTTTTTTTTTTTAGCCATTTGGATATCACGTCACCCGCTGGCTAGGCGGACCATGACGTGTGGCCTCCACTTTCACCTTGCCCATGGGATCTGACGGAAGACAGTTTGGTGAATTTTTAGTATTGACGGGACTGCAGTGGCTCAAATGGCTAAGATGCTGATCCTGTCAACCTAGCAGTTTGAAAGCAAGAAATTGCAAGGAGATAAACAGCGTTCCGTGCATTACGATGTCTAGTTGTGCTTGCCACTTGACCACAGAGACGTGTGCAGAAGCAGACAATGCTGGCTCCTCGGCTATGAAACAGAGATGAGCACTGAACCCTAGAGTTGGATACAACTGGCTTTTGAGCAAGGGAAACCTGTACGTTATTGACAAGAGATGGGCAAAACTGCCTAGTTAGACTGTTCAAACCCTGGTGCCATAACAAATCTCTCACCTAGTGGGGGGCACATGATCACATGCCTATATCTTGATGAAACAGTAGTAAGATGAATAGTCTCAACCATTGTGAACTAGAAGTCATGGAGAAAGCTTCTTGACCAAGCTTCTGCACTAGATAAGCCGGAATCCCTTTAGCAAGCCAACCTCCCTACAATCTATATATGTGTAGTTCAAATGTAGGTTGGTCTCTTCAATGGGAGCTAGACCTACGTCGTCCTGATTTCTTCTGGTCTCTCCTTGATGTATGGAAGAGGGAGTTTGGTTTATTTGGCAGTGAACAGTTTATTGAATGTTTTCTGTGACACTAAGAAAATGAGATGTATTTAACTCCTAACATCTTCCTCGGAGCTGCAACAATGAATCCCGAAGGTTTTCATATGTCCAGGTGGACAACTCAGAGGGGTGGGATACCTGCATGTAGAGCCAGTGGCATGATACTCTGAAGATCTCCCATTTGAACTATCTGTTCATCCGCCATTACCACATGTTTCCCCTGACCATCATGCATAAAGATGAGTTAAGCCAGACTTCGGCTGTTTCTATTGTCTTGGTTCTTGAACACTAAACTATCTATCTATCTATCTATGTACACACGCACAGAGTATGTATATATGTACATTGTATAATATATTCAACATACATAGAGCACATAATGCGAAATGCAGGGATGGAGGAATCACAATATGGGATCAAAAGTGCTGGGAGAAACATCAACAATTTGAGATATGCAGACGATACCACCCTAATGGCAGAAAGTGAGGAAGACCTAAAGAACCTCTTGATTGGGCTGAAGGAAGAGAGTGCAAAAGCTGGCTTGAGACTCAATATCAAGAAAACCAAGATAATGGCAACAGGCTTGATAAGTCCCTGGAAAATAGATGGGGAAGAAATAGAAACAGTGACAGACTTTACTTTCTTAGGATCTAAAATCACTGCAGATGGAAATTGCAGCTATGAAATAAAAATACGACTGATTGTGGGGAGACAAGCTATGAGAAACCTAGGGAACATAGTTAAAAGTAGAGACATCACCTTGCAAACAAAAGTCTCCATAGTTAAAGCAATGGTATTCCCGACGGTAATGTATGGTTGTGAGAGCTGGACCATTACGAAGGCTGAGCGTAGAAGAATAGATGCCTTTGAGATGTGTTGTTGGAGGAGAGCTTTGAGAGTCCCCTGGACAGCGAGGAGAACAAATAGGTTGATCCTAGAAGAAATCAACCTTGACTGCTCCTTAGAAGGTTAAATAGCAAAGATGAAGCTAAAGTATTTTGGACATAAAATGAGAAGAGAGGATTCACTTGAGAAGGCCTTGATGCTGGGAAAGGTGGAGGGCAAAAGAAGAAGGGGGTGGCCAAAGATGGGATGGATAGATGGTATAGTAGATGCAATGGGCACAGAACTGAGGAGGATGGGCTGAGGAGTGGGCTGAGGAGGATGGTGGAGGACAGAGGTACCTGGAGGGCAATGGTCCATAGGGCCGCAAAGGTTCAGAATCGACTGTGCAACTGAACAACAATAACAACATTGTATAATACTCAATATATAACAATAACAAAAAAAGAATGCAAGTCAGTTTTGACTTCTGTGATTACAAGAAGTTCTCAAAATGCTTACCAGATTGGTAGGCTGGCTTTACTTTGAATTATAGACTGAAGAAGACCCTTAAACATTCTCCCTTTGACTAATTTTCTCAGGCTGTCATTAGTAGCAAATGCTATATTAAACCAAATTCCTTCTAAAGAGGGGGATGAGGCAAACATGCCCTCTAGTTCTTCTCTTGTCTGCGAGATCCACGTAGCCCTTTGCTCATACTGCAAGGGATAATCCTAAAACCATTGGTTACACCTTTGATTCTACAGTGCATTGAGATCAATAGCTGCACATGCTGTTTCAATTCCTTCCTGAAGGTACCACCACTTGCTGGTTTTCTATGGTAGACCGCATCCTTTAAGGTCCCCTGTAGGTAAACATCGGGGGCTGCAGTGGCTCAAGTGGCTAAGACGCTGACTGGGAGGCGGGAGGTCAGCAGTTCAAATCCCGAGTACTGCAGGACAGAATGAGCGCCTGTCTTTGTCCCAGCTCCTGCCAACCTAGCAGTTCAAAAGCAAAAAATTACAAGTAGATAAATAGGGAAGATAAACAGTGTTCCGTGCGCTACGGTGTCTAGTAATGCCAGCCACATGACCACGGAACCACGGAACCGTCTTCAGAAGTGGACAGCGATGGCTCTTCGGCTTTGAAACAGAGATGAGTACTGAACCCTAGAGTTGGATACTCTTTCGAGCAAGGGAAACCTTTACCTTTACCATATTACACATTGCTGCCGTAATTCAATTCTTCAAAAAGTAAGACGTAGACAACATCACTTTAAATGTTTATACATTTTTGGCACCCTCTGTATACAGGGTGGCCTGTTAAGTCCCTATTGAAACTTTCTCCATACCTGTCAAGTATCCTGGATTTGCTGGGATTTCCCAATTTTTGGTGTCGATTTGCGCCATTTCCCACCCCGCGCTGCCAAAACCCCGGAATTTGGCAGCGGGGGCAAGGAGGTACTGCGCAGCCCTGCGCAGGTTGCATTCTATGCATGCATAGAAGAGTTTTACGCTTGCATAGAACCCTTCTACGCTTGCGTAGAACCCTTCTACGCATGCGTAGAAGGCTACGCTTGCGTAGAAGGGGGCTATGCAAGCATAAAACCCTTCTACGCATGCGTAGAATGCGACCTGCACAGAACCGTTCTCCACAGGTCCCGGATTGGTCGGAGCCACAGTTGACAGGTATGTCTTTCTCTAAATTTGCAACATTGTATCCAGGGTGTCACCAGCATTCCTTCACTCATGTACCCATGTACTTGTCACAACACACTCTTCAAGTGTAAATGGGTTTAAATTGGCCATATTTCTCTGGAAAAAAGGGGAAAAATAATACATATGGGTGGGTAAGGACTTATGGGCTACCCTGTATATAGAAAAGACAAGCTTAAAGTGCACACGGTGGCTTCAGTTTTCTAGAGACAGTGAATTATTCTTCAATTTTTATACTGCCCATCTGATCTTACTGTCACTCTCCGTTCTGGGTTTTACCTGAACTTTGCAGGTCCTAAACAGGCTGCTGAACCTATTTATTTATTTATTTTGGGGGGAAGAGTTCATCCCCTCTGATAGGCCACACAGGTGTGGAGTAAATGTCAAAGCAGAATCTGCTTTGAGGAATGAGGAAAAATATAATGGACTCGCCACCAGCATCCGCCGAGAAATGTGTACACACCAGGGAAAGTGGATATGAAAAACAGCATGAATTTTTGTGCAGGCAGGGGGGGGGGGGGAAGGGAGTTTCAAAATCCAATAAAGAATATAGAATATGGATGGGACAAGAATACTAATGATTCTAGGAGCTGCAACAATGAATCCTGAAGGTTTTCATATGTCCAGGTGGACAACTCAGAGGGGTGGGATACCTGCATGTAGAGCCAGTGGCAAGGTGTTTGATTCCCCAGTATGCCTGGCAAAACAAGAGCCATTCTGGATGGTCTTGAGCAAGCTACAAGGTCTCAGTATTTTTAACTAGAAAACCTTGGAATGGGTCACCGTAAGTTAAAACTGACTTAATTGAGTACCATAGCCTTGAGGATATTGGCAAGGTGAGCCTGCACAGCAACCATCTGGAATGGTCTATGCCACCTCCATGACCGTTGGGAATCAGAATAGTGAAGTGGTTGCTCATTGTGCTGTTGGGCCCAATATGATGGTTTCCAGTGGCATTTCCTCCATTGAGGAGGACCATCACCCCACCTAAAGGTGCTCATCCATCTGTAGCCATTGACCCCTTCAAGGATTCAGGTTATTTACCACTGCCCAACATTTGGCGTTGAGTCGCTGGCTGCACTGTCTACACCATTACCATAGCGGGATGTCTGGCCAGACCATTATTATAATAAGTAAGAATATTAATCAACTGATCAATCAATTTTATTACAGTCAAAGACCAGAACAGAATGCAAACAAAATGTTCTACAAAACAGATTATAGAATGGGTTAGTCAAACTCAGCCAAATCGGATCCAGTATATGTTGTTTATGTTTATGTTTGTTCGATTTATACCCTGCCCTATTCAGCACATGGCCGACTCAGGGTGGCTAACAACATATAAATAACCCCAAGGTAACCCAAGGGGTTTACATATGAAATACAAAATTCAAAATACAGTAATAAATACAATATTCAAAATGCTATTACAAATAGATACAAATTCTGCGGTACAATATATCAAACAAATATAATAACTGCAAAAAATACAATACAAATTATGCAATGAAATGAAATGATGTAAAATCATGTAAAAAATCACAACACAGTATATGCTGTATAATAAAGGTATGATGTAAAAAGATATGATATAAAATCTGAGATTGCAGTGTATAGTAAGAATATTATAATAATCCATGGAGATATTAGCAGAGACTGGAGTTTTGAGGACAGACTAGGCATGACGTGGAAAA
The DNA here is from genome assembly GCA_035047305.1 of Bradypodion pumilum. Classification (NCBI taxonomy): domain Eukaryota; kingdom Metazoa; phylum Chordata; class Lepidosauria; order Squamata; family Chamaeleonidae; genus Bradypodion; species Bradypodion pumilum. Next base: position 6,726,166 of record JAWDJD010000016.1, on the reverse strand, counting down.
TACTTCTTCTGATTAACCATTTTCCATTAGAGCCCTGGTGGTGCAGTGGTTAAACGGCTATACTTCAGCCAAAAGGTTGTGAGTTCAATCCTGACTAGGATCAAAGTTGACTCAGCCTTCCAAGGCCGGTAAACTGAGTACCCAGTATGTTGGGGGCAAAATTCTAATTAATTCATGAACCACCCAGAGAGAGCACTAAGTGCTATGGGCCAGTAGGGTCAGCATTGCTCGAAAGCCAGTCATATCTGTCTCTAGGGTTCAGTGCTCATCTCTGTTTCATAGATGAAGAACCAGCACTGTCTGCTTCTGCAGATGTTTCCATGGTCATGTGGCAGGCATGACTAGACACGGAGCACACAGAACACTGTTTACCTTCCCACCGAAGGGGTACCTATTTATCTACTTGCAATTTCTTGCTTTCAAACTGCTAGGTTGGCAGAAGCTGGGACAGAGATGGGAGCTCATTCCGTTCTGTAGTATTTGGGTATTGAACTGCTGACCTCCCACCTTCCAGTCAGCATCTTAGCCATTTGAGCCACAGTAAGGTTAGGTAAAGCTGGTTTCCCTTGTCTGAAAGCCAGTCGTATCCGACTCTAGGGTTTAGTGCTCATCTCTGTTTCAAAGCTGAAGAGCCAGAGTTGTCTGCTTCTGCAGATGTTTCCATGGTCATGTGGCAGGCATGACTAGACACCAGAGTATATAATTGTAATTGGTATTCCTATTTTCCTTTTCATGTCAATCCTGAATTGTTTCTATAGACAAAAGAGATGAAGCTGATATCATGAGAAGGTTGGACTCCCTAGAAGAGACAGTCATTGTGGGAAAGTTGGAAGGCAGCAGGAAAAGTGGAAGACTGAACATGAGAGGGACTGACTCACTAAAGGAAGCCCCAGGATATAATTTAAAAGAGCTGAGCAAGAGTACTGAGGACAGGATATTTTTGAAATCTCTCATTCAGGGGATCACCAAAAGTCAGAGATGACTCGACAGCATAACAAGTGAGTTTCTTCATAGGTGTGCTGGAGTCATCTAACTTACAAATTAAATACATATAGCAAAGCATGAGGACACTGGTATTCAAGGTCTTTGTATCTGTGTGTGTATCAGAGAGAGTTTCAATGTTGAAAGATCTGTCCGAGGTGCTGAAATTACTTTGAGATACAATTGAACACCTTGGGCAGCTTCTATCAAGGTATGAGGCAACATCCAGAGCAAATTTGTTGTCACACCATTTTTGGGTCTGCCAACCCCCACTGTTTCTGAGTGTTACAAAATCTCCTCTTCAGGCACACAATCCACAACAAAGAATATAAAATACAGCAGACCACATTGTGTTTCACTGGATATTGTATACTTTGCATCACTACAAGATTCCAGCTGTCATATTGCAAAGTAGATTCACTCTCCCAAGTCTACTTTGGTAATAGAGTAGAATGGGAGTTCTCAATCTTTTAAAAATGGGGGCTGGGCCATGCTCCTTCAGATAGCCATTTTGCCCTTCCTCCACCACATGGCACTTCCTGGTGTGGTGGAGGTGGTGGTGGTGGGGCACATGAAATGGTGCTGTGGGCCACATTCAGCCCACGGACAGCATGTTGAGAATCCCTGGAGTGGACCCTACTGCCAGTGACTCAATGCTGAGTGTCAGGTGGTGGTTAACTAACCTAACAACCCTGAAAACTAATGGCCTTGGGTGGTGAAGTCTAGAGGGAAGGATGATGGCCACTGAGTGAATTAAATCCCACTTGAATCCATCTTGACAGAGGAAAGCAGCTTCATCAATATTGGCCTGGGGTTGATGAGGACTTTGCGTGTCAGAAGGGCTCAGGATCAGAAAGTGACTCGCGAAACAGTGTTACTATGGGTCTCACATTGCAATGCGCAAGGCAGATGAAAGGCCACTGCATTATATTCTCAGGACAGTCTTCATGGCTGATCACAATGAGGATCGTCATTATTCAGAATCGGATATGGCACAAGAAGAAGAAGAAATAGTTCACTCTTGCACTTCAATTAGAATGAAAAAGTGGAAGCAATTGTGCTGTACAATGTGATTAGCAGGAAAGTGTGGGTACGGTCAAATCCAACTTGTGTGCAAATATTTGCTGTACTGAGAAGGATCAACCCACTGCAAACTGGTTTGGAGATTGGTTGAACTGTTCTGGATTTGAGCAGGTATTAGAATGTACCTTGTCTGGACTAAAAGGCAAAACAAGATCCATGATGGATGCATAGGCTAGCAGGAAGTCACAAGCACCACAAGATGGAAAGCACCAAAGACAGGGGCTCCATAACACATAGATCCCAGCTGCAAGGGATGACTGAAGCAAAGAGCATCAACCCAGGCTTTTCTCAAGCTTCAAAATTCTGGTATCTCCACTGACTTTATGATTGGTTGCTGATAAACAATTGACTGGAAAATTTCCTGGGTGATTTGACAGGCAATGGGTGAAAGAGAGGTTTACTGAAAGAATGAATGCTACCTTGCATCTGGCTCTGGAAATAGCATAAATATGAAGAAAGAAACTATATCCCATTTTGTATGACCCAATTGTCTCTTGAAGGATCTATCTGAAGATGTCTGTTATTCCTCTAATCCATGCCCAGTTCATTAGTCATATAAAGAAAAGGTAGGAGTATAGAAATCAATTGGAAAAATAAACGGAGGAGAAGAATTATGAAAGGTTTGTCAGTCAGGGTAAAAGAGCATAATTATAAAATGTTATGGAGGTGGTACTTGACTCCAGTTCGGTTACATCAAATGGATAATACTACGCATAAAAATTGTTGGATATGTAAAGATAGCCTAGGGACATATGAACATATGTGGTGATTGGGATGTAAAGTGACTATGGCTTTTTGGATGACAATAGAGAAAGAGATATCAGAAATTTTGAATTTTGAACTGAAATTGGGGTCAGGTGCCGCCTTATTGACATAAATAGATAATGTGAATATAGATATAAATAAAAAAGATTTGTTGTCTATAATGTTAACAGTGGCAAGACAATCCATTGCAAGAAATTGGAAAAATGATTCTGTGTTAAAATTGGAGGAATGGTATAAAGAAATGTGGGAGATTGTGTTAAACAATAAATTAACTTAGGAGTTGAATAAAGAAACGATAAATTAACATAGGAGTTGAATAAAAAGAAAGGTATAATTAAAGAAAATAAGTTTTGGGAAATATGGAGACCATTTGTGGAACATACTTTGGTGAAAGATAAAGGAGATAAACCAGTATCAGACCACATGAGAGTTTGGAAATGGTGATATCTGTAGCTGTGACAAAACTGCAGTCTTCAGGGCTTTGTATATATCACTGGGTGATGTCATTGTCATTATTATGTATTCTTTTTGTTTATTTCTTTTTCTTTTTTGATTTGCTTTATTTAAATGCTGTATTGAAATGTGTTTTCTTTTTTCTTTTTAATTGTACATTGTATTGTGATGTGATGTTGTATTTTGTTATCTTGTTTTTCTTATTTTTGAAAAATTTAATAATAAATTTTTTTAAAAAAGGAGTATGGAAATGATCCATCCAATTGCACCTGGACAGCCAGCCGAGGGCAGAGCTGGAAAGGATGGCAGCTTTGCAGTCGGAAGCAGAGCTGCCTTAAGAGGCAAAAGGCATTTGATTGTCAGTCAGGCCAGGGGAGAGAACACCTGGGATGAGGCTGGTGGGCAGTTCAAAAGGGACTCTCCTCGCCGCCCGCGCCAGTGCCTGTAATGCCCATTCCCCACCACCGCCACACACTTCACAGCTCTCAGGCCCAATTGGACTGTTGCGGCTGTTACCGCCACCACCATTGATGATGAGGCGCCAAGCTCTGGTGTCAGCTTATCGCGGCCAAAGGGACTGTTGCTGTCGAGGCCATTGCTGAGGCACGGAGCTCCTTCCCCCAGTTTGGCGGGGGGAGTGGTAGCCATACCTGTCAACTTTCCCAGATTGGCCGGGATTTCCCATTTTTTGGTGCCGATTTGCGCCATTTCCTGCCCAGAGCTGCCAAAACCCCGGAATTTGGCAGCAGGGGAAAGAGGTACTGCGCATCCCTTCTGTGCAAGTCGCCTTCTTCACATGTGTAGAAGGCTTTTATGCTTGCGTAGAACCCTTCTACGCTTGTGTAGAACCAGTAGAAGGCTCCGCATGCATAGAAGGGTTCTATGCAAGCGTAAAAGGGTTCTACACAAGCGTAAAAGCCTTCTACGCATGCATAGAAGGCAACTTGCACAGAACCATTCTGCGCAGGTCCCGGATTGTCCAGAGCCGCAGTTGACTGGTATGGTGGTAGCATCTGTGCCCCGCGACTGGAGGGACTTTGCTGCTGCCAGACATTGCTGATACTAAGTACTTTGAGCTTTGCTCCGTTTATGCATGTGTTATTATGACATATTTTTCTTGTATTGATTTGTAATTTTGTAACCTGTAATTTGCAATTGTATGTATTTTTTGTGTGTGTATATTGTTATATTGTATTTCATTGTCATACTGTATTTGATTCACCTGTTGTAAGCTGCCCTGAGTCGGCCTGGGCCGAGTAGGGCGGGATATAAATTGAATAAGTAATAATAAAATAATAATAATAAAAAATATGCAAATTTCATCACTTTTGTTCAGCGGAAAGCGAGCAACGGACTCCCTTTGTACACAGATGAAGCAAACGCAGTAGCTGTGAAGAGGAAGATGCGTCTTTGCTTGTTTTCTTTCCCCAACTGAGACAAGAAAAAATATTCAAAAGCATTCGGCTCCGATGGGGACTGCTAGCTGGAAAAATAACCTTGCTAGCCAAACAGTCGCCCTAAAGGAGTGAAAACAGAAAGAGCTGTACTCCCACCTCCATCTTTGCTGATTGTTTTCTGCTTACTAGATCAGGAGTTCTCAACCTTTTAAAGCTGGGGGCCGAATCATGCACCCTCAGACAGCTTTGGGGACCAGATGGCCATTTTGCCCTTTCTCCACCACATGGCACTTCCGGGTGTGTTGGAGGCAGTGGGGGCGCATGAAATGGTGCCATGGGCCATATTCGGCACATGGGCCACAGGTTGAGAATCCCTGATCTAGAGGTCTGTTCCTCCATCTTCTTTACGCAGTGGGGTGTTGCATTGATCTCTCTATTATCTCTTGCCTCTGCTCCTATAGGACCCCTGAGGCTGCGTCTCTAATTCAGAATGAGACAAGCAGGAAAGGGCAGTTGCCGCTCTGTATCAAACGTAGGGGCGAGGAGGTGGAGGTGGCGGGAGGAACCCCCAAATCAGAAAGATGTGCCTCCAGTCCATCCCCGCCCCTCAGCTCTGCCCTTGATTTGATGGGTGCATAAATCTTGTCTGTTTACTCAGTTCCAGGGTGCTTCCCCATCCCCGCAACCATACCCGTTGCTTCCTCACAGAAGCTGATCATGCACAAGTGAGGAGAAAGATTCATTAAGCAAAATGTAAGGACAATTTTTGAGTAATTTATGTTGCTGTTGTTCGACTTGTATGCCGCCCCACTCGCAAAGTGACTCTGGGCGGCTAACAAAGATGCAAAATATCACAATTCCAATTGCGGTTACAAGGTACCACATTATCATAATACAAAGACATTTCAAAATATTTCAAAAAATCCCAAATACAATTACAGAATAACAAATTATCATGATATAAAAACATTTCAAAAGACAATATATGAAAAAAATCATAGACTCAACCCCACCAACTATGTCCGAGGGAGTGTCCTGTGGCAGCGACAGCGTTCTTGTGGAGAGATAATGAAGCTGCTTGCGTGCCAACACCAACCAATTCTCTGGCTTTCTCTTTCACTCACACCCAAACACACTCACTCAGAGTTTGCTCTCATACAGTAGTAATAACACGGAGCTTAGGTAATGGTAGGCTGCATGTTATTACGACTGTCTGCATCTACAGATGTTACCGTGGACATGTGGCGGGTATGACTAGACACCAGACTGCACGGAATGCTATTCATCTTCCCACCAAAGTGATACAAGGACGAATCTGCAAATTTGTAACTTATATTTAAAGAATATATTCAAAATTTGGAAAGGCTTGAAGCCAAAATTATCACTAAATTCTTCACCTATAATGGAAATTCTAGATCAACAAAATTGTCCTCTAGAGTTAACAATAAGTACCAGAGAAATTTTATTACTTAAAAAGCCCTATCAACCACGGAATGGTTTGATAATTGTAATACAAGTACAACAAGTATTTATGAGGATCTAGATTTAAGTTGGTTGCAAGTACTTCAGATGACATACCTGTCAAGTGCGGCTCTGGACAATACGGGACCTGCGCAGAACGGTTCTGCGCAGGTCCATTTTACGCATGCGTAAAAGCCATTTACGCATGCATAGAACGGACATGTGCAGAACGGTTTTGCGCAGGTCCATTGTACGCATGCGTAGAAGGCTTTTACACATGCATACAATGGACCTGTGCAGAACCGTTCTGTGCAGGTCACTTCTACGCATGGGTAGAAGGCATACAATGGACCTGCGCAAAACCATTCTGCACTGGCCGGTTCTACGCATCCCCTTCTGCACAGAACCCTTCTAGGCATGCGTAGAAAAGTTCTACACATACGTAGAAAGGACATGTGTAGAAGGGATGCACAGTAACTCCTTTCCCCCCACTGCCACATATGATCTGGGATAGCGGCAGCTCCGGGCAGGAAAGGACAAAAATCGGTGCCGAAATACGGGAAATCCTGGCCAATCAGGGATACTTGACAGGTATGGCGTGGGATAGACAGATGAAGAAAAATATCACAACAATTTGGACCTTAACCCCTTTCAAAAAAATTGCTTCTTGAAGCGAGACAGGGTAAACAAAAATTAAAAGGTTTAGTGGGTAAAACATATCAGTTGTTAAATTCCAGTGAAGAAACACAGCAATGGCTTAAAAACATTGGGAAGATGATTTGGGAATTATAATTAAAGATGAGAACTGAAAAAAAAGGACTCATAGAAGTATGAAATCACTTTCAATTAAGGAAAAAGAACATAATTCTAATGTTCTGTGGAGGTGGTACCTTACCCCAGCCAAACATCATTTAATGAATAATAAGAACTCAGATTTATGCTGGAGATGCAACAAAAAGAAAGGGACATATATCCACATGTGGTGGTCATGTGACAATCTGAGGGACTTTTGGAATGTCATAGAAGAGTAGTTAAATACGATATTAAAAATAAGAATAGTACTTAGCCCAAAGTTGGCAATATTGGGGGAAGGTGATGATTTATATCTGGAAGACAATAAAAAAGAGCTATCGTTATCCCTACTAATGGTAGCAAGACAGTTAATTGCTAAGGAATGGAAAAATGGAACAAATATTAGTAAAGCTAGATGGTATTTGAATGTTTGGCAATTGGCACTTAATGAGAAACTAACTATGCAAATCCACCAGAAGAAAGGGATACTAACAAAGACCCCATTTTGGAATATTTGGGGTTATTTTGTTGACTTTGCATTATCCGATATATAGAGATTAAACCGGGCCCTTATACGATCCAATTTTGGAAAGAGAATTGAAGTTAATTGGTCCTGAATCCCCGTCGACAACCCCAACAGAATACGGGTGTTATTTTCACCGTTATTTGGTACCATAAGTTGGGGTTGCACTGCTTTCATTGCTTTATGTCTTTTTATTATTATTTTTTCTCATACTTTTTTTTATTTTCCATAATATAAGATATGAGAGTATAAGATATAGTTGTATAATTATTGTGTTCATAATGTATGGATTTAATTTTGCTTTACTATAAATTTTAATAATTTTTTTTAAAAAAACCCCAAAGTGGTACCTATTTATTGACTTTCAATTTCTTGCTTTTGAACTGCTAGCTTGGCAGGAGCTGGGATAGATGACGGGAGATCACTCCATCATGCAGCACTCGGGTCTCAAACTGCTCACCTGCTGACTTTCTGGTCATCAAGTTCAGTGTCTTAACCACTAAGCCACCACAGTCCTTCTCCATTGGGTAGCATTCTGCCAAGTGCAGGAAAAATGACGGTCATGGAGGCGGAAAAGGCCATGCCAGATGGACTGGCTGTGAAGGCGCACCATGTCCATATCCTCAAGGCTGAGGCAGTCCATTGCAGTCCCAGTGTTAAATCCTGCATGTCACGCTTCATGTGTGCCATGGGTGACGGCTCCAAGATCATAGAGTGTGGGTCACTTCATGGCAAGATGGGATACACCTTAAACAAATTCACACCAGTGACATTTTTCCTGCTTCAGGGGAAAAAATGCATTCTTAATTTCTAATTTCACAGCTCACCCTCAGAGAGAAGCATCGGATCAAGAGAGTGTCTTGGCCCCTCCCTCTGGGTTTTATCTCTTCACACACAGTCCACCCCCCTTGCCATCCCCCCAAAGGAATCCAGTCAATGATCATACAGTATAACATGCCCATCACACATTAGGTTTCATTTATTCTAACCCATGAAGCTAGCATGTTTTCACATTCCAATCTCTCTAAGGTATGTGTTATGGGTCCTCCCACACATGGAAATTTCCATCTTGGAGCGAGGCTGAACCAGGACACAAATCCTGCCCTGACAAAACTAATGACAATTATGTAATGTTATCTGATTGTGTGCTGACCCACCCAAGTGGTGCTACACACTACACATGTTTAATTAATTAAACATCATCATCATCATCGTCGTTGTCGTCGTCGCTGCCGCCGCCTCCGCCTCTGCCTCCGCCTCCGCCTCCGCCGCCTCCGCCGCTGCCGCCGCCTCCTCCGCCGCCTCCGCCTCCGCCTCCGCCTCCGCCGCCTCCGCCTCCGCCTCCGCCGCCGCCGCCGCCGCCGCCGCCGCCGCCGCCGCCGCCGTTGTCGTCGTCGTCGTCGTCGTTGTTGTTGTTGTTGTTGTTGTTGTTGTTGTTGTTGTTGTTGTTGTTGTTGTTGTTGTTGTTGTTGTTGTTGTTGTTATTATTATTATTATTATTATTATTATTATTATTATTATTATTATTATTATTATTATTATTATTATTATTATTATTATTATTATTATTATTATTATTATTATTATTATTATTATTATTATTATTATTGCAGGGAGATGTAGTTAGTTCATAATTCTTAATCCTTAGTTTTCTTTGCTTTGTTCTACTTAGTTCTTGGCAGTCGTTTGTTACAGCCATTCATTTTAGCATAACCTTTAGCATAATAAAAGGTATTAGAAGAACATCATTAAAACATAGCCCGTGTCCAATACTTTTAGAAGAAGAAAAATATAACACTCATTACAAATATGATTAAAAGGATAGCCCAGCCATTTACATAATTGGTGGTACAGTCCTGCCATTTCCATAATTGGTAGTACAGTCCTGCCTAAAATCCTTTATTGTTTTGAATCATACTGGCTGTCAATTACATGACATTTCAGGACACAGAACCAGAGGTATGTCTGCCTTTGGTATTGTCTCTTCCATGATCTCAGTGGAAGATGTTACCAACATGCTCAAGTGAGGGCTGCTTGGTGGACAACTACATGATGTGTGAATGTAGAGAGGTACAGAATCCGGGTTTGCCAATGACTGGCAGAAACATGCACCAACGAGGACGTAAGTTTGGCTGATGACAAACCAAAGGAAGTGGCTTCATTTTGGCAGTCCAGGGTTTGATTGGGACATGACAGAAGAATGGGAAGCTCTTACCCAAGCCACTTCCTTTCAGAGTATCTACCACATCTAAGTATACTCTAGCCCCGAGATGGCGAACCTTGGTACTCCAAGATTTTCTTGGACTTCAATTCCCAGAAGCCCAAGTTTCTGTGAATCAGCATGAATGGGTGGATTGAACTTCAATTCACGGAATTGAAGTTCAAGAACACCTGGAATGCCAAGGTTCACCATCATTGCTGTAGCCTAGTGAATTCCCAGAAACCCTGACCAGCTGGTGTGTTGACTTGGGTTTCTGGGAATTGAAGTCCAAGAACAGCTGGAGGGCCAAGACTGCCCATCTCTGCTGTAGCCCAAAGGTCTTCAAACATGGCTCTCCAGATGTTCTTGGACTTCAATGCCCAGAAGCCCTGATAAGCAGGTGTGCTGATTTGGGCTTCTGGTAATTGAAGTCCAAGAACACCTGAAGAGCCATGTTTGAGGACCCCCACTCCAGCCTATGTCTCATGCTTGTTCTTGGCCTACAGGAATCCGAGTCAAGGAAAGTTACTTATTCCTGGCTGAGTTAGATTGGGAGCTGTAACTCAAAAGTGTTTGTTTTCCAAGGTGTGGGGAAAGAATGGGCTACACTGAATTTTGGAAACTGCAGCATAAGACAAAAAACAACATCTCAAAGTTGTTCGTTCAAAAAATAATAATGCATCAATCCAAACGTTGATATTGGTTCCTAATTGTTTTAAAAACTTTTTAGAATGTGACATTATGGAAACATTTCTGCAGAACTGGCAAACGAAAGGGAGAAACAAGTGAAATTTAGTGGTTAGTCATAGTTAGAGGAGACCTGTTATTTTAAGTCCTAATGTAGCAATTCTCAAGGAATTCAGAAAGATAATCAAGTGTAAGGACATCACTGGAGGCCAAGACCAAGATCGCCCATATTCTTGCAATCTCAATCACTATGTACAGATGTGAGAGATCGATAGAAAAGACAGCTACCATCCTGGGAAAGAAATAGACCAATCCATTGCTACAAGACTGTATGGCTAGATTATCTTGCTAGGGTAATAGACTCTACTGCCAGCAACACAACACCAATTGTCAAGTAGCTGTTAACTAACCTGACAACCCTGAGGACCAACGATCTTGGGTGTCAAAGTCCACAGGGATGGGTGATGGTCTCCAAGAGGATTAAATCCCACTTGAATCCATCTTGGTGGAGGGCAGCAGCTTCACCAATACTGGACTGAAGCCGACGAGGACTTTGTGTGCCAAAAGGGCTCAAGGCCTTGAAAGTGACTCATGGAACTGGATCATTGGCACGAGTGTCATGCTATGATGTGGAAGGTAAATGGGAAACAATGGCATTATCTTCCCAGGACAATCTTCATTGCTGATTGCCATGATAATAGCCAATATTTGGAATAGGATATGGCACAACAAGAAGAAGAAGGACCACTCAATTGCTACAAACTGTCCCTGTCTTAATGTAAAGTTTTAGGTCAATGAGGGCCATTTGGTCTTGAGTGGGAAATTAAGATCCATAACCTTTGCAAAAGACCTTCTCTTCAATTGGCAGTACAAAACCAGGAGACATTTTTGGGCTCTCCTTTGTGTGTGTGTGTTTGTGTGGTTTTCAGGCCTGCCCCCATGAACACCAGCTCTTCCAAATTTGCTACTCCTGGCCAGCAGATACTGTACATGGATTTTTCGAGTTCCAGACACAGCCATTTCACAACTGACCTTTGGGCGAGCTGTTTCCAAATTAATATTCCAGTTACAAATCCCATTCTTGACAGCTCTATCTGTGAGCTGCCAGCAGATCACACATTGCTGTCGGCATCGGCGCAACCCACATTAGGTGAGTGAAAGAGTCACAGGTTACCCTGCCTTTCATGAGGCTTTGGCCGATCACAGGAGAACTGGCTCCTTTTCCCAGTTTCTGACCTATGCTGAACCCATGGCACTCAGATGAGCGGAATCTGTAACCAAGAGCACAAAATCCTCCAGATGGCACTTCTAAGCTGACACAAGCCGCCGTGTGTGTGACTAGCATCTCTCTGTGCAGCATCCAGTCCCACCCGTGCCGGCATAAATGTGACGGATCAATCGGCAGACAGCTGACATCTCAAGATTTCAAGATATGAAATGAGTCCTCTGCTCGAAGATTTATGGCAGGTTAGAGTAATGGAGTTACCACCCCTTCTCAGGGCAGGCTGGTGGTGGGGGTGGTGGACTCTTTCTCCTTAGCATATATTTATCAGCTCTGGTCCAGCCAAGTTTGAAAACTGCTAGAACAGGGGTTCCCAACCTTTGTAAGCGGGGGCCCGGGTCATGCTCTCTCAGTCAGCTTTGAGGGCCGGACGGCCAATTTGCCCTGCCTGCACAATGCAATGGCCATTTTGTCCCAACAGCTTCAAAGGGGTGGCCATTTTGTTTTTGAAATGCCCTTGGGGGGGTGAGGGCACATAAAATGGCACCATGGGCCAGATCCAGCCCACAGGCCTTAGGTTGGGAACCCCTTAACTAGAATATGAGCTAATACATCTCAGAGGTAAAATACATTTTCCGTGGGAAAATGTTTCTGTTTCATTCTTTCTCTCCCCCTACCCTCCACTGGGAAAATTTTAGGTTTCCTTTGCTCGATAGACAGTCATATCCAACTCTAGGGTTCGCTGCTCATCTCCATTTGTAGCCAAAGAGCCAGCGCTGTCTGTATCTGCAGATGTTTCAGTGGACATGTGGCAGGCATGACTAGACTGCTGTTTGCCATCCCATCAAAGTGATCCCTATTTTACTACTTGCAATTTCTTGCTAGGTTGGCAGGAGCTGGAGCAGATGACAGAAGCTCACTCCACCATGCAGCACTCAGGTCTCGAACTGCTGACCTGGCAACCTTCTAGTTGTCAAGTTCAGTGACTAAGCCACCACAGCCCAAATTATACAAGTTGGTATAATTGGAAACATTATACCAATTTGTAAAATTCTTCTACTTTCCATGTCTAAGTCAAACTTTGGACTGCCAAAATAAAGCCACTTTCTTGGCTTTGTCGTTGGCCAAACTTAAATCCTCATTGGTACGTATTTCTGGTAGTAATTGGCAGACCAGTAAATTAGCTGGATTCTGTATCTCTCCACATTCACGCAACGTGTTGTTGTCTGCCAGCAGCCCACACTCGAGCTGTGTTGGCCTTACATTTAGGGACTCCAATCCTCAGCCTATTCAGAGTCCTCCATGTGATCTAGGGTAGTTTGAGTTCCTCAGCCATATTCTCCATTAATGTTATTCCTTGTCCAGTGAACTCCTTCCTCTATCTTCTAGTTGGGTTTTGCTCTTGCGTACTCTCAAGAATGTTCATTCTGCCATAAAGCTCTTCCTAGATCTGAGCCGGTGGGCTTGAGGATCCATCTCTTGCTTAGTTCTCTCGCAGTCCGCTGCTATTTCTCTCCTTATCTTTGGTGGAACACTGATCTGGAACACTGATTTCCTGGCCTTCTAGCTCACATGGACAACCTTCATGGATGCAAGAGGCAATGTCAATTCTCCCTCCCTACATATTTGGCTTTATCTGCATGTCCACGTTTTCCATTCCAGAAGAGTCTGGAAGTACTTGGAGTATTGCAGGGTCATGAGTCAGACCCCATCACAGTTTTGCTGCATTTCATGATGCATTAGCAGCATTAATGGAAAAAAAAAACCACATACGTGTGATAGAACAGATGGACGCGGCCGATAAAATCTTGACACTTTATTAATTTTGAAGAGTACTAATCTTTTCTGGAAGGAAGAATACGCCTCCCAGCCCTGCAGTTCTTGGCTTCATCTGATATTAATGAAGAGCTAAGAAATTGCAAGTAGATAAATAGGTACCACTTCGGTGGGAAAGGTAACAGCATTCCATGTGCTCCAGTGTCTAGCCATGCCTGCCACATGACCATGGAAACATCTACACATGCAAATAGCACTGGCTCTTGGGCTGTAAATTGAGATGAGAACTGCCCCCTAGAGTTGGACATGGCTGGCTCTCGGAGACTGTGCTCAAGCTATGTTCAAAAGGCTCACCATGCATAGGTAGGGCTCCACATTATCTGTGGAGAGTGAGCAAGATTGCCAAGGAATGAGGCTCATTCTCACAGCCATGTCCTTCTCCTATTTCAGTGATGGCCAACCATGGCACTCCAGGTGGTGATGGCCAACCATGGCACTCCAGGTGTTCTTGGACTTCAATGACCAGAAGCCCAAGTCAGCACTCCTGTTGATCAGGGCTTCTGGGAATTAAAGTCCAAGAATGCGTGGAGTGCCAAGGTTGGTCATCACTGTCCTATGTTCTTCAAATGCCTGGAAGGAGGCTTGCCTTACTCAACCAGAGGACCAGAACATGGAAAATCTTGGCGTTCATTTTCTCTCTTCCCTTGTCTTTCTTCCCTTCATTTCTTCACATTTCAAAGGTGAAGACCGTAACTACCATCCTTTTGTTGTGCAGAAGCACTTGGGCCAAGAGGCAAGTCTTGAGTAGCTCATGGGCCACCAGCTGAGATGAAGGAAGTGTCTCATGGGCCAGCAGGTGATCCACCTCTTTGCTCCAGAAAATTGTCTTTCTTTGTCAGCTGGAGAGTGTTGACGTGGTTCTTTCATGTACATGTATATATTAAGCACTCTGTGGGAGAGTGCAGGCTTTGTATGCAAGCAGAAGTTTGAGAACTCTCTTTCCAGAAGAAGAAGAAGAAGAAGAAGAAGAAGAAGAAGAAGAAGAAGAAGAAGAAGAAGAAGAAGAAGAAGAAGAAGAAGAAGAAGAAGAAGAAGAAGAAGAAGAAGAAGAAGAAGAAGAAGAAGAAGAAGAAGAAGAAGAAGAAGAAGAAGAAGAAGAAGAAGAAGAAGAAGAAGAAGAAGAAGAAGAAGAAGAAGAAGAAGAAGAAGAAGAAGAAGAAGAAGAAGAAGAAGAAGAAGAAGAAGAAGAAGAAGAAGAAGAAGAAGAAGAAGAAGAAGAAGAAGAAGAAGAAGAAGAAGAAGAAGAAGAAGAAGAAGAAGAAGAAGAAGAAGAAGAAGAAGAAGAAGAAGAAGAAGAAGAAGAAGAAGAAGAAGAAGAAGAAGAAGAAGAAGAAGAAGAAGAAGAAGAAGAAGAAGAAGAAGAAGAAGAAGAAGAAATAACCAAACAAAGAGGGGGAACATTTCACCATCTGTGACATGCCGGCATGCTAATGTCTCCATTCCCTGCGTTTTCATTTTCAACAGGGACTAATTTAAAAGAAATGACCAGCCTCCCAGTGGACTTCAAAGCAAGCATTTGATGAGTTTTAGCAGTTTCAGCGAGGTCTAATTTGAATTTCAGAGTGTGCCATGCAATTTTCCCGGTGACATTCAAGAAGGATGATAGGGCTAGTTCTATCTGTCAGTGGAAAAGGCTTTTCTCTGGCTGCCTGGTACTCATTTCTTACGGCGGGATGGGAAGGGAAGGCCAGTCTGAGCAAGAGGGGCGTTGATAAAGCCAAATGGAAGGAGAGAAGGCGGCAAAAGGGAGAGAAACGATGAAATTGAAAGACTTCAAAGCAGAAGAATTGTAAAGGTTTCCCTTGCTCGAAAGCCAGTCGTATCCGACTCTAGGGTGCAGTGCTCATCTCTGTTTCTAAGCCGAAGAGCCAGCGCTGTCTGCTTCTGCAGACGTTTCCGTGGTCATGTGGCAGGCATGACTAGACACCGGAGCGCACGGAACGCTGTTACCTTCCCACCGAAGTGGTCCCTATTTATCTACTTGCAATTTCTTGCTTTCGAACTGCTAGGTTGGCAGGAGCTGGGACGAAGACGGGAGCTCATTTCCGTCCTGCAGTACTCGGGAATCGAACTGCTGACCTTCTGCTTCCCAGTCAGCGTCTTAGCGACTTGAGCCACTGCAGTTCCCAGTTAATTGAAAGGTTAACAAAGAATGCGTTTCTTTCTTAGAAAATGCATGACCTTCTCGAGAAATCGTGGAACCGAAAGTACAAAGAGGGCAAACTTTCCAACCTTACACTGTCGCTATGTAGATATATTTTTTGGAAGTCTAAGAATAACAGCGACAGTAGTGAGGACTGAATCTGTAAGCTATGTCGATAGCAAGTGGCAGTGGCTCAGTGGTTAAGAAGCTCGCCTTGTTAGCTGGAAGGCTGGTAAGTCGGCAGTTCAAGACCTGGGTACTGCATGATGGACTGAGCACCTGTCTCTGTCCCAGCTCTTGGGGACATGAAAGGAGCTTCATTTGGGCGTTTCCAAAATGGAATTTTCCCCGCAAAAATCCTTTCAGCCCAGAATAATTTCTGTCATGAAATTATTATTATTATTATTATTATTATTATTATTATTATTATTATTATTATTATTATTATTATTATTATTATTATTATTATTATTATTATTATTATTATTATTATTATTATTATTATTATTATAGCAAACTGAGTGGGGAAAGAGAGGAAGGTTATATGGACAAACGGGGCCTCCATGGCTTAGTGGTTAAGAGACTGAGCTCGACAGCCGGAAGGTCAACAAAATCAGCCAAACTAGCATTTTGAAAGCAAGACATTGCAGGTAGATAAATAGGGACCGCTTTGGTGGGAAGGTAACAGCATTCTGTGCACTACCGTGTCTAGTCATACCTGCCTCATGACCACAGAAATGGCTCTTTGGCTGTAAAAGGAGATGAGCACCGAACCCTAGAGTCAGATTTGAATGGCTTTCGAGCAAAGGAGACTTTTACCCTTTGCCTGTATGGACAAACATAAAGGCTGTGCTTTCCAACAGGGGGAGCTGGACTCTGTGAGCCACATCCTGTAGCAATCAGCTCCCCTGGTGGCTTAGTGGTCAAGATGCTGAGCTTGGAGACTGGAAGGTTGGGTCTGATACCCGGGGGCTGCACTTGGGGACATGAAAGGAGCCCCATTTGGGTGTCCCCTCAGCAGTTTCTCCAGCAAAAAATCATTTCAACCCAGAGTAATCCCTGACATGAAATTATTATTATAGTATTATTATTATTATCCTGTAGCAGCTATTTTGGAGAGTGGCAGCTGATGCTGCTGATTTCAGTGAAGCTGCGAGTCTACTCCAGATTTTACTTCATACTTCACATGTTTAATAATAATAATAATAATAATAATAATAATAATAATAATAATAATAATAATAATAATAATAATAATAATAATAATAATAATAATAATAATAATAATAATAATAATAATAATAATAATAATAATTGCTACCACCATAATCAATCAATCAATCAAGGGTTGTTAATTTTTGGTGTTGGCTGAAGCCATTCCCTGATAGCAATAGCTATTACCCTTAGCTCTTTAGTGCACTGTCTGGGTGGTTGACAAAGTAATTACCATTTTGTCCCCAACACACTGGGTTCTCATTTTACTGATCTCAGAAGGCTGGAAGGCTGGGTCAGCCTTGAATCCCATCAGGATAGAACTCACAATGTCAGCAGTTTTGGCTGCAGTACAGCAGTTTAACCCTTGCACCACCAAGGCTCCCTGATAAATAAATAAATTTCGCGTCAGAAATTACTCTGGGTTGAAAGGATTTTTGCTGGAGAAACTCTGCTCATGGGACGCCCGAATGAGGCTCCTTTCATGTCCCCAAGGTCCATTGTGCAGCACTCGGGTATCGAACCCTGATTATCCAGTCTCCAAGCTTAGGGTCTTAACCACTAAGCCACCGGCAGTGCTGCAGGTTCCCTGAAGGATGCAAGGACCACATTAAGGGAGAATGCTCCCAGCAAAGGGACTGATCGGGTGTGGTCGGACATGTACCTTCCTTGCCACCTAGTTGCACTCTGACTTGTGCTATTGTAAAAAGCCATCCACTGACTGCTGAAAATTAAGTTGATACTGAAGCCTTCTTTATTCTAAACAGCGAATGTAAAACCTCATTTACTTTATTTTCAAATATATTTTATTAAAGTTTTCAAATCCAACAATATAAAAGTATATAGAAGGCAACTTACAAAAATACAATAGAAAATACATATGAACAAAATTAATTTCATTTTACATCAGTTATTTATCTGACATCCATCTTTCACATATTATAACCATTCTCTTAAATCAATTATGATACCGTTACATGTCTTCACTTATTAATTGTAAATATAATAATAATAAATAATGGGGGAAAAGGCAAAGTAAAAAATTAATCTAGAAAATTAAACAAAATTCACCCTGTGCTAAATTTGTTGTCCTTAGAATTCACCATGAGAATAATCTCTTATCCCCCCCCCCTCCCAGAAACTCATTATTACTGGTACTGGTCTGTCACTTTTATTATCCTTTAACATATACTCCACAAAAAGCTCCCAAATATTCCAAAATTTATTCTCTTTCAATATACCTTTTTAAAATTTAATTCTCATGTCAATTTGTCATTAGGGCTGGCACATTTGTCCCCATCTGCATGAATTCTTTGGTCCATCTCAATGACAACGTCCACCTTTGTGAGACCTATTTTTGTACAAAGCTGCAAGATTGTGCAAAATGATATCATAAGAGACCTTGAAACATTTATTTATTTATTTATTTATTTATTTATTTATTTATTTATAGTAGCATTTCTATAGCGCTTTTTTCGCTCGAAAGTGACACAAAGCGGTTTACATTAGAACCATAGGACCAGTTGTCAGCTTTTAACGAGTTACTCTTTGGACAAGCATTGAGTTCATAAAGCAGGGGGCCCGTGGGCCAACCCTGGCGCACAACACCATTTCATGTGGCCCACCGGATGCATTTACAACAGCTGTAAAATGTGCCCATGCATGTGTAAATGCACCCACCGTAAACACTACCGTAAATTCACCCGCAGCTATCATAAGCATATTTATGACAGCCAAGGACACATTTTACGGCAGCCGTTTATGGTGGCAGGGGCGGGGGGTGGCGCGGTCTGACCTGTGGTGCAAAGAGGTTGGGAACCCCTATTATAAAGAGCTGGTGACACTTTTAATCTGTTTGCACTGACTTTGGCCTAATAGAAGCTCAGGTTTATTTTCTAGAATACACTTTCTGCTCACAATTCCTTTTTAATTTCACGACATTAAGGATATGACGATCTCTCAGTGATTTTCATTAATCCTTCATCCATCCTGCCTTTCCCCCTTCCACTGTTTTTTGGTACTTTGTTCTAAGACTTTTTGTTTCTTTTAAGTCTTTGAAAGACTTTGTAAATTGTTAGACTTTGTTAGCGTTTGTTCTTTAATGGAAGTTAAACACACACACACCCTTTTTGTGACAAATCTAACTAATGTATATTTGTGAGCCTTCAAAATACATCTCCTGTTACTTCCCATTGTAGTAATAATTGTGGATTCCCCATGCCCCAATGGCATGGAACGGCCCGCGCAGAGGCCACTTCAGTGAGAACGCTCCTGGGCTGTGGGCTCTGCGGGCAGAGAAATTAAGGGGGGTGGATTAATAATAGGGTTTGATTCACCCAATTATGACCTGACCGACGGTTCCGCTGAGGAGGCATTCCTCTAGACTCTGTTACCCATTAAGGTAATCACTCATCTCCGAGTTTAGCCTAATCCCAGGTGCAAATAGTGGCCATATTTACCCCGGTCTAAACCCTAGACAATGGTGTTTCCCCTGTCAATGTTTGCCCATGCTAATTAACTTCCCCAAGAAAGATTCCCCATTAACCTGAGTAAACAGGTGATGTGATTTTCTGTCAGATGACGGTTTTTTCCTGTATTGCCTTCTGATCTATATATGATGATGCTTTTCCTTCAATAAACCACTGATCTGATCTTGCTCCATACTGCCTCATATCGTTTCTTGATCAGTCTCCTCCGGGACCCAACGGCCGTCCTAGCGGCCCCGATTCCTACATCTGGTGACCCCGACGTGATCTTACCCGTGAGTAAGCGATCACACGGTCCGGTTCTGCGCTTGAACCGCATCCGATCATCCCGGAGGACAGCGCGGCAGCCCGGCCGGTAAACCAGCCGGTCGGGAGGGCGGCCTAAGCGGCGAGGCATTCCAGAGAGGCTTCCTACAGCTTGCTCCCAACTTTCACGGCGGCTTGCAGGTTACGGAAAAACGCGTTCCGCTCAGGGTCAGCTGTGAACCCCTGACAGCGCAGAGGCCACCGAGGGCCCGTGGCAGCAGTTCACGCTCCGAGTTCTACCCAGAGAATCGTCGCCAGAGCCTATTACCTTGCCCAAAGACGCGTCGACCCGTCCCGAGGAGGAAACTTCGAAGGACCCTTTGCAGGTAATATGGGGACTTGTCCTCAGCGACAAGGTCCGTCCGCTAGCCAAAGAACTTGTGAGGAAGAGTTCAGAATCCTGGCCAGGGTATTTCAGTTGCGTTTTCACAGCCGAGAGCTACCGAGACTTTTGGCGTACCTAAGGGAACACTGCCTGCTTTACCCAGAAGTAGGTACGTTAAACCTTAAGATCTGGGATCAGATAGGAGACTGCATTCAGCAACCCCCGAAAGCTCCAGGAGGCGTAATTCGCACATGGAGCAAATGTAGGAAACTCTTAGCGGAGATAGATCCAGTCCGGGTAGAGGCCAAAGAACCCCCAGCGCCAGCCGAACCATCGGCGCCCACGGCGCTCTATCCGTCACTCCAGTTCAGGCAGAGTAGCGTAGGGAACTTTCCCTCGGTGACAGCTGCAGACGTCACCGACGGAATGCAAGGAATGAGGAGCGCAGGCGCTTCTCTGACAGCTCCAGGTTCCCGAGTTACCAAGAGTGCCCTTCAGCGCACAGTTGAGGAAGAACTCAGGAAGGGGGAATTGCCAGCAGAAGAACTAGCTGAGCTTAGTCAGATTTGTCCAATTCGCATGGAGATGGATGCCCCCACAGGGGCCCAGCAGATAGTTCACTCCCCAGTCCCGTATAAGCTTCTCATGGCTATACGGAAGGCCATTTCAGAGACAGGGCTCCAGAGTCGGTTTACTAGGGGCACGCTTCAGCAAGTGTGCGAGAACACCATGTTCATCCCGCACGACTGGAAAGCCGTCATGCGGATGATGTTCAACCCTAGCCAGTATCTGATTTGGGACAGCGAGTTTCGCCTCGAGGCTCAGACTAGGGCTGCCAGGATGGGAGGCGCAGTACTTCCTGACCAGTTATATGGGTCGGGGGCCTTCGAATCCATTGATGCGCAGATCAACTTGCCACTTGCCACTCTTCAGATGTCAGCCGAGGCTGCCTTTAGAGCTTTCTTCAAGGTCCCAGCAACTGGCAAGGCGGCTAAGAATTACACCACAATTAAGCAGGGAGCCCAGGAGCCCTACATGGACTTCATCAATCGCTTGGAGGAAGCGATCAGTAGGCAGATAGACAATGAGCAAGCCCAACAAGAGCTCATGATGAAGTTAGCCAAGGACAATGCCAATCTAGACTGCCGTAAAATCTTGCAGTCACTGGGCAATCGTCCCGACTTGACCCTCACGGACATGATTCGAGCTTGCGCCGACGTTGGCACAGAATCCTATAAGATGGGATTGCTAGCGGCAGCGGTGCAAGGGGGTAAGAGACCCAAAAGCAAAAATCAAGGGGCATGTCACAATTGTGGCAAGGTCGGTCACTTCGCTAGGGAGTGCCGATCCAAGGGAGGCGGACAAGATTCCGGCCGTTCCAAGGCTCCAAACACCCTGTGTTCCAAGTGCAAGAAAGGCTACCATTGGGCCAGAAACTGTCCGAGTTCGGGAAACCGGAACGCGGGCATGTCTCTGGCCCCGGTCCAAACAGAGGCTCCGCTCACTCAGAGCTCGCCAGAGCTAGACTAGATTCCATTCGTATTCCAGGCATTGCGAAGGCACAGGCCAGACCCAAGGGTAGTACAGGACTGGAATTGACTTGTCAGGCAGACGTTACATGCGACCTGCCAGGCACGGTCTATTTGGTGGACTCCCAGTACATGGGTCCACTGCCCAAGGGCTTTATAGGTTTAGTTTTGCCTCGCAGTGTAGCAGGAGCACGCGGAATTCTTGTAATTTCGGGAGTCTTTGACTCCAATTTTTCAGGCGTTCTCCAAGTTCAGCTTTGGACCCACTTACCCCAGACAATTCACAAAGGAGACACATTAGCGCAACTGATCATGGTTCCTTGTCACTCGCCAGCAGATAGCCAGGGAAGGCTCAGGGACAGCTCAAAGTCCCGGTCTGAGGACCGCTCGAGCGCCAGTGAGGCAGTACAAGGATACCAGGTCTTAGCGACAGTGGACACCGACATTGAGTGGAAACAGCGCCCAGTTATTGAGGTATTTCTGAATAAAAGATCATTTTCAGGGTTATTAGATACCGGAGCTGATGTGAGCGTGATAAGCAGAGGCCAGTGGCCACGGGAGTGGGCCATTGAGCCGGTCTCCGATGTGTGGGGGGTAGGCGGCATCCAAGAAGCGTTTAGGAGCCGGGTGGAAGTCACGATCCCAAGGGCTGACGGCACAGCGGTCATTCGGCCGCACATTCTGGACGTGCACATCAACCTTTGGGGGTGAGACATTTTACAGCAGTACGGTGCTGCGCTTACCTTCGGGTAATGGCGTTGCCACTTAAATGGCTCACCGATACGCCGGTCTGGGTGGAACAATGGCCGGTAGTGGGGGAGAAATTAGTCGCCCTAAAGCAACTGGTTAAAGAACAGCTAGACGCAGGACATATAGAGCAGTCCACTAGTCCTTGGAATTCGCCATTTTTTGTCATAAAGAAGAAGTCGGGGAAGTGGCAACTCCTCCACGATCTCAGGGAGATCAATAAATGTATACAGCCAATGGGTCCGCTTCAATGCGGCATCCCAAATCCAAATATGATTCCCGAGGGGTGGGAGATCCTAGTTGTGGATCTCAAGGATTGTTTTTACACGATTCCCTTAGACCCCAGGGACAGGGAAAGGTTCGCCTTTACGGTGCCGGTTGTGAACCACAGTGAGCCCATGCAGCGTTACGCGTGGAAATATTTGCCACAGGGCATGCTCAATTCGCCCACCCTGTGCCAAATTTATGTTCACAACGCACTGGCAAAGTTTCGAAGCCTTCATCCCACGGCTCTAGTATGCCATTTCATGGATGACATCTTGGTCGCAGTGCCGCAACTCGGCAGCGAAATGTTTTCAGACCTCCAGGCCAGCCTGGGGTAGAAAGGTTTACTCATTGCCCCGGAGAAAGTGCAGAGAACCGAGCCCTTCTCATACTTGGGTCATCGGCTTCTCCGCTCTTTCGCAGCACCAGTTTTGCCCCAAATCAATTTGAAGGATTCGGTCACCCTGGTAGAATTGCAGCAGGTTTTAGGGAACATTAATTGGGCCAGACCGTATTTCCGATTGGATACGGATCTTTTGAAACCGCTCTTCTCGCTGCTAACATTAGGCAAGCAGCCGGCAGACCGGATACAGATTTCTCGAGAGGCGCGCTTGGCCCTCGAGAAAGTCAACCAAATTCTCAGCCAAAGGTGGGTGGACAGGATTGCTCAGGGGCCATATGCCCTGATCCTGAACTTGTACATAGTTCGGGCAGGATCCACGTTCACCGGAGCCCTAGGAGTGGACTCCGAGAAAGGGGCGAGTATCGTGGAATGGGTGTACTTGCCGAACACCTCTTCCCGAAACATCGTTCCTCCCCAAGAATTGGTCTCCGCGGTGGTTTACCGCGGAAGGCTGAGAGCCAGGGACATTTCAGGGCACGATTTAGCAAAGATTGTAGTCCCGTTCACCAAAGAACAGATTCAGCAGTTGATGCAGCTCGGTGACTCGCTTCCAATTGCTTTGGAAGGATTCACCGGATGCTTGGCATACCACTTGCCGAAAGACCCCAGACTTGTCTCACTTCAAACGCAGACAGTCAGCTTGTTCGAATTGCTTTCGCTGGTTCCACTTCAGGGGGCCAGGACAGTTTTTACTGATGGGGGTCGAACATATGGTGTCTTAACTTGGCAGGAGGGCCAGGCTTGGCACACGCTGTTAACTCTTCCACAGAAGTCCGCACAGCGGGCAGAGTTGGCAGCGGTGAACCTCGCCTTGCGCACCTTCGCCAAAGAGCGCCTAAACATCATTACTGACAGTCAGTATGTCAGGAATTTGCTTCACAGTCTACCGGGAGCATACATCACTCCCGCGATAGACAAGAACTTACTTAGTCTGTTCCTCACTGCTCAATTTCATTTGCGAAACCGCACGGAGCCGCTCTATATTGCCCACATCCGAAGTCACCAAGACCTACCGGGTCCGATTTCCACGGGCAATAGTAGAGCGGATGCGGCGGCAAAGGAAATTCAGCAGCGTTCAGTGTTAGGTGTTTTCACTACTCCAATTCAGAGTCATGCATTCTTTCACCAAAATGCCAAAGCGCTTGCCAGACAGTTCAATCTGCCACTTTCTCAAGCCCAAGGCATAGTTCGCTCTTGCCAGCATTGTGCAGGGGCACCGGGGGGGCCCTCGTGGGGGGTCAACCCACGAGGGACAGAGGCTAACCAGGTATGGCAGATGGATGTCACGCATGTTCCGCAGTTTGGCAGATGGCAGTACATGCACGTTTGCATTGACACCTTTTCTCAATTCGTTTGGGCAACGGCGCAGAAAGGGGAGACTGCTTCCCATGTGGAGCAGCACCTCCTTTCCTGCATCGCGGCAATGGGCAAGCCGCGGCATGTGAAAACCAATAACGCCCCGTCCTACAGCTCCAGGCAGCTGGCGGCCTTCATGGCCACCTGGGACATTAAGCATACTTTTGGCATTCCTTACAATCCGCAGGGGCAAGCGATTGTGGAACGGGTCAATCGGACACTCAAGTCCTATATTGACAAACAAACAGAAAGGGGGGAGCCACCAGCCCTCCCCAAGTCACAGGGTCAGGCACAGCATTGTCTGAATAAGGTATTGTTCACGTACAATCACCTTAATGTTTTCTCCGATTGCACGCCGCAGGAGAAGCACTTCCGCTGTTCGGAGGCTCTCCCGTGGCCGCTGGTCCGATACCGGGTGCCACCGGACCCTTCCTGGAGGGGCCCGGCGCCACTCATAACCTGGGGGAGAGGGTATGCTGCAATTATGTCTCCTACAGGTGTCGTTTGGATTCCAGCTCGGTGTGTCAAGCCTCACTTGGAACCACATGGCGTGGACCCAGACCGACCCGAGTCCGATCCCGGAGATGGAGGACCTCACTCTGACCGAGAAAACCCGTCGGAGGAGGCGGCCACAGATGACAGCACCAAAGATCACCTGGGGGATGGTCAAGGTCCTTTGCAGTGAGGCCGAGGACGCCATCCGGAGCGAGGAGAAGGAGCCAACGCCGGAGAACCTCACGGCTGTAATCTTTGCCCGAATTCATGCCAACACCATGGCAGTCACCATCATCCTGACTCTCTCCCTACTTGCGGAGGGAGGCGCTCAGGCTGCCTCATTGAAGGCCAGCGATTTGATGCCTGGCGGAGACCTTTCTGCCAGGATGCATTACAACATATGGGAAAGGTTGGCGGGTCTCGTCAACCAGTCCGATTTTTGCCTGAGACAGGACATTGGTTCTGCCTCAATCTTGAGCACCTGCCTCATCCCAGTGTGCCACTCTCCAGGCGCGCACCCCAGGGATGGGGACTGGCTAGTGAAACGGATTTTCAGCCCGTACAACCCAGCAAGCTCCTCGGAATATGCCCGCTGGGAGATGCGGCTGACAATGACTTTGCCAGCTGACACAGCCACTCTCCACACTCCTCGAGTGGCGGTCAGCCCGAACTCCACTTGTGCTCGGATGACCGGCTGCTCCACAGTCGGCCGAAGGCGTCGTTGCCTTGAAGTTGGCAGCGGCAACTGGACTTGTAACAACCCACAGACACTCGGTTCGATGTATGCTCATGTTACCCTACCATCTGGTTGGTTCTTTACGTGTAATCAGTACACTTGGAACTACATTCCCGCAAATGTATCAGATGCTATATGTTGTATCAGTCATTTGACACTGTTACTCCCCACTAAGGATATGGTCACCCCAAGCACAAATGTTACAAATGTTCCAGCACCCATACGACACACTCGCACCACCCAGTTAGACAGCTCATGTGAGAGCAGCTTTAGAGTAATGAGTTCAGCCGAATATGTCTCGTTGGCAGTCAGCATTCTTGGCGTGCCAGGTTTGGCCGTCGGCAATGCTCGGAGGATTGGTCAATTGGCTTGCAGACTAGCCAAAGCCATTAACCATACCTCCTCGGCGATAGCGCTGCTCAACCAAGAGCAGGCAGAGCTTCGCCATGCCATACTTGACAATCGAGCGGCTATAGACTATCTCTTATTGCTACATCATCTGGGTTGCGAATCTTTTCATGGTATGTGTTGCTTTAATCTCACTGATAACTCCCATAATTATGACCTGACCGACGGTTCCGCTGAGGAGGCATTCCTCTAGACTCTGTTACCCATTAAGGTAATCACTCATCTCCGAGTTTAGCCTAATCCCAGGTGCAAATAGTGGCCATATTTACCCCAGTCTAAACCCTAGACAATGGTGTTTCCCCTGTCAATGTTTGCCCACGCTAATTAACTTCCCCAAGAAAGATTCCCCATTAACCTGAGTAAACAGGTGATGTGATTTTCTGTCAGATGACGGTTTTTTCCTGTATTGCCTTCTGATCTATATATGATGATGCTTTTCCTTCAATAAACCACTGATCTGATCTCGCTCCATACTGCCTCATATCGTTTCTTGATCAGTCTCCTCCGGGACCCAACGGCCGTCCTAGCGGCCCCGATTCCTACAAATAATAAAGACTTTCTTCCAAAATAAACGAACCAAAAGAAACCCCAAACGAAAACAGCTGTGCCATATTCATTTGCATGGAGATCTTGCCTAAATGGTCTTTCGGGAAAATTTTCTGCCCTAACAATAACAAAGCCTCTGTCATGCAAAGCATTTTGCCAATGACCAGAACACAGAATTTGGATGGAGCTTTCAAACAAAATACATGGGATAGAGCAAAGTTTGCTGGTCTCCTCATCTACTCCTAAAGTGCCAGAATAACAGCAAGTTGGAAGGGGGGGGGAGAGATCAGATCCGCACCCTCATTTTAACTCTTGTCTCTTGATATATTTTAGTACCCCCATTTTAACTTTTGTTCCTTTTGCTGTTCTATACTGCTCTTGGAACTAGGGTTTCCCTTCCTCTCTAGGAATACCGACCCTATGCACTTAACCCTTTGTGGTCACGTGAAGAAGGAATCCTCCGTCCCAG
Source organism: Bradypodion pumilum (assembly GCA_035047305.1). NCBI lineage: Eukaryota > Metazoa > Chordata > Lepidosauria > Squamata > Chamaeleonidae > Bradypodion > Bradypodion pumilum. The sequence continues at coordinate 6,699,341 of JAWDJD010000016.1, read as the reverse complement.
TGTATGATGGAGGTTTTATTTCTTAGATATGGGTATTTCTTGCTCCCTCTCGGCTTTCAGGGAAAAGGGCTGAGGATGACTCCTTGTCCCCCAAACTTCAAGGTGAGCCAAGGGATTTTTGCAAAGAATTTCACTGCCTCCGTGCCTTTCTTTCAATTACTGTATCTCGCTTGCAAGTGTCTCCCCTCCCTGGTGGGCTTCTCAGGGTGCTGTTTTGCCTTTATCGCTTTCAAGCAGGATAAATGAAAGAATGGAAGGGAGGCAGTGAATTAAGTCTTTGCAAAAATCCCTTGGTGAGGGGTGATCTTGTTTCCTTTGTTCAAATTTAAATATTCGGGACTTTTACTTGTTTTTTCTTGAACCGGCTGGGACAGCTTGAATCTGGGAAAATCTTGGAAAACCAGGACATATGGCAACCCTACTTGGAACGTAATAAAGATTTGATTTGATTTGAGATTTTGGTCAGATCTATGATTACCTAATCTATTCCCCGGTTCTAATCTGGTGAAAAAATGTCTCCCACTACTCACTCTCTGGGATGGGATTGCTCTTGTTGGCAGCAGACAGCAAGAGAACAAAGCAAGAGAATGACCTTTAACATCCTCTGAATAGATATGAGCATCAAGTCTGCCAGCTCAGATCCAGGAGGAACTTTATGACATGAACAAAATTCTTGAGGGTACACAAGAGCAAAATCAAATTAGAAGATGGAGGACAGAGCTCACTGGACAAGGGACAACATTAAAATAGGATATGGCTGAGGAACTCAACCTCCCCAAAGTCACTTAGAGGACTCTGAATAAGCTGAGGGTTGGAGTCCCTAAATGCAAGACCAACATGCTCAAGTGGGTGTTGCTGGTGGACAACAAGATGTTGTGTGAATGAGGAGAGATACAGAATCCATTGGCTCATTCACTGGACAAAAGGTAAATGGGGCCAAATGGTGTGACTAGAGGAAAGAGAAAAAAACCGTTTGTAAAAGTAGTTTCTTTACTAGTTCGTACACTGTAAATTTCCAGCGTCAAAATGGATAAAAATCCTTGTAGTCAGGTATAAAGATTTGTAAAAAATACATAAGCAGTAACACACAGAAGAAGAAGCTCAGTTGCCAAAATTAAATCATGTGAGTATTCACAGGTAAATTCTTGAAAGTCCACAATGTTCAACTTTGTTAATGGATTTGTAGAAATGAAATTGTTTCCAAAGCTATCCGGTTTATTAGCTTTTCAGACTGGCTGTCTTTTATCAAGGAATCTACAAATAATTTAAAATGATTAAAGTATATATTCAAACATTAAACATAGCATAACATGCAACAGTGCTCACAAGATATAGATATTATTATATACAATGTTAATCAGTGTTGTACATTTTCTTTATGATTACAGAATATTTAGAAGCACGTGGGGTGCAAATTACCAGTTCACTAAATACAGAGAACAACATCTATAAAGAAAAATCTTATATATTCAGCTCAAAAAAGTAGCTAAAGTTGACAAAAGATTACCATTTCTTATGCAGGAAACTCGACTACATTAAAAAAAGACAATTGAGTGTAAGTCTTTATAAAAAACCTACCGACAGAAGTGCTTATTTAAATTATACTTCATATCACCCTCCGCATGTTAAAAATAACATTCCTTTTGGATTATTCGCACGTGCTAAAAGGAATTCTACATCTAATGAGGACTTTGTGACCACTGCCAACAGGATTAGCTCTACTTTAATACATAGAGGGTTTCCTAAACATATAGTGACTAACAACCTTGATAAAATCAGAAAGACACCTAGGCATAATCTCTTTAAATGCAAGGATCGAGGTAGGGACTATCTATACCTCCTTCGAATTCTCACCTTTAGCATTAAAAATCAAACGCACCATTCTTAAGGTTTGGCATATAGTCCAATAACTTCTTGGGTGTAAGGAAAAACCTATTATTGGATTTAGGAAGACTAAAACTCTTGGTTACATTCTTACAAGATTGGACCATACTGCAAGTAGCTTTAAGGAGCAACCCCTAGCTAAGGGTCATTTTCGCTGCTACAGCTGCATTCAATGCAGATACTGTTGGGAAACTAAAGAGGTAGAAATTCCTGGCCAGGACTCATTTAAAATTAGACATTTCAGCAATTGCAATAGCTCCAACGTAGTATACATGATAGAATGTCCTTGCCGCAAACGTTACATCGGCCAAAGCTCTCACCTTATAAAAACCAGAATATCTGAACATCGTTCTAAAATTCGATTAAATGATCATTCAGCACCTGTCACTACACATTTTGTCGAAATGGGTCACTCTGATAAAGATATTAAATTTGGTGTTCTGGAACAGATTCGTCCGTCCAAATACGAAAAAATATATACACGCAAAAAGCTTTTGCAGCGTGAAGCTTTCTATATTCATTTTTTTAACACACTAGCTCCACGACTCAATTCTGAAATCGAACTTTCTCTGAGCACATAGGTCTGTAAGTATTGGCAGTTCCCTTAGCTATTTTTGGACAGGTGCTTCTCATTTAACACCTGTATATGATATTCCTTCTATATAAGTCTTAGAGATAGTTGACCAGTTTGACGTCCCAACGCACATTATACAGAGCGTAGCGAGGCGATGGATGCAGAATACATTTTAACTTAAGAAATGGTAAGCTTTTGTCAACTTTAGCTATTTTTTTGAGCTGAATATAAAATATTTTTGCAAAGCTATTTTTTTGAGCTGAATATATAATATTTTTCTTTATAGATGTTATTCTCTGTATTTAGCGAACTGGTAATTTGCACCCCACGTGCTTCTAAATATGCTGTAATCATAAAGAAACTGTACAGCATTTTGATTAACATTGTATATAATAATATCTATATCTTGTGAGCACTGTTGCATGTTATGCTACGTTAAATGTTTGAATATATAATTTGATCATTTTTAATTATTTGTAGATTCCTTGATAAAAGACACCCAGTCATTCACTGGACTGCCAATTACTGCCAGAAACATGCACTGATGAAGACTTAAAAAAGTGGCTTCATTTTGGCAGTCCAGGGTTTGGTCGGGACATGAAAGAAGAAGAAACTCCTGTGTCTCTCTCAACATAGAGTAACCAACTAACTCTCTAACTTAGCTGTGCCTCTCCATTTATTTCCAAGATTAAAAAAATGCTACCTGTATGGATCAGTTCAATGCCTTCTAGTCATACCTTTGCTGCTTCCTCCTTTGCTTCTTTCTGTTGCTCAGGAATGCTTTTGGTCACCATGTGGTGAACCCTCTGCACTTGGTGAGTCCCATCCTACTTCTCATAACCTTAGGCAATCCACTTGGTTCTACCTAAGCTTGCTAGAGTGGTCTACCTCTAGACCTCTCTCCCCTACATCTTCTGCCTATTTGATGGCCTGTCATTGGATAATGTATTTTTACATGGGAACATTTTAACAGTTGTAGCTACCACCATGCCTGCTGCCACCTCAGCTGAATCACGACCCCCTGGTGGCATGCATGTTCCAGCAGCAGCTGGACATGTCTTGGCAAGTCAGTGAGCTGACATCAGAAATAGGTATATATGGTTAGATGGACCAAGGACTTGTCTCTAGTGTGAAACCATCTTATTGGATAGTACAGTGAGGCCATAGTGAGTCTGTTTTGAGTTAAAGATGAGTAGGCACAGCTATGTTAACAAACTGGACAATTTATGCTACATTTGTGGCAAATATACCTTGCATGATCAACGCAAGAACGTAACCAAGAAGGTGAGATATGCTAACTTAAGATCCTGACATCCTAGGCAGAATAGGACTTCAATTTTGGATTAAGTATTGGACACATGGATTAGACCAAGTAGCAGACAATATTTTTTTTTGTGATGCAGTGTTATCGGGGTGGAGATGTCTGAGTTGAATATGCTGGGGAATGCTTTTCTCTCCCCCCGCCCCTGCCTAGGTCAGGCTGATTTCCTTCACAAATTATGAGCTCAATAGCACTGGGTATGACATAGATGAGTGAGAAATGGTTTATACTGTGAGGTCCGTGTTCCATTTATTTCCTTGCATTGCTGTGCCAAAAACTGTCAATGATAATTTCAGGCTTCTCCCAGCATCTTTAACTTGCCTTGCGAAAGACCGTTCTGCACTGCCTTAGACAAAGCATGAGATGGAAATTTCGGGGATAAAAGAAACTTTGCACTCCATTAGCAAAGAGATCTTGACGTATTTCACTAGTTGGAACCCTTTTCAGACAGTCTTGACCTGGGCTCGGCTAAGATGCTCACAAAAAAAGAAAAGAAAAGAAAAATCACACACACAAACACACAAAATCCACCTAGCCCCGGTGTCTTCCAACTCTATGGTGGTTCAGCATGACTAAGAACTAGCCCTGAGACCACAGCAGTGGCTATTCTCAAGAGTCTAGCAGGCCGTCACGATGTCAGGCAGAAAAGGGGAAGGTTGTGATGTCTTTTGTCAATTGTGAGCAAGCTCTGTGAATCCCAATCAGCTTTGCTTGGGCTGCCAGGAAAAATAGAGGATAAAGGAGACTGATAGGATAGATGCCGGTTGTATTCATTCCACTCATTCTAAACTTCGACATTTCACCGTTGTGGACATTTGACAACCTACAAGGAATACCATCCTTTCCACTTGAAATACTCAAATACGACCATGCGATCTGCATCCTATTGTCTACATCTCTCGTTTCTAACTGTTATTCCCAGAATTGTGTAAACAGGTCTATATAATTGTGTAAACAGGTTCGTGCCGCTTTCATAGCTATTCAATTGTTAAGCCTATTTCGTCCTACTCTAGCCTGGTATGAAATCTATCTTTCGGAGATGGAAATTTGTATCCCCCCCCCCACCGGCCACATTCTCCAACACACCCATTTTCTAAACATCTTTTCCTGATACACAAATGCTTTGCATGCAATTTCCCTCAAAATACTTGCATTTGGCACATGTCAATTTCTCTTGAATTTTACAGGTTCAGAATGGCATTACAAAAGCCGGGGAATTGCATTCCCCAAAGAATAATAGTGTTCTGATTTATGTTTTAGTCTGAAGGTGGGAATGCAGCTGGTTTACTTGGAATGAGAATTCTTTTAATTCTATATTGGACAGGGCCCTAATTAATTTACAGAACTCTTGCCTTAGGCAGCATTCAATTTAGAAAGATATTTCTCACTTTGTGGTATTTTTAAAATTTTATTTCGTGTATCCTCCTTTTCAACTTTCTCCTATCTATCTATCTATCTATCTATCTATCTATCTATCTATCTATCTATCTATCTATCTATCTATCTATCTATCTATCTATCTATCTATCTATCTATCTATCTATCTATCTATCTATCTATCTATCTATCTATCTATCTTTAGATATCTATCTATCTATCATTTCGTATACCACCATTCTAGCTATGTTTGGGGACATGAAAGGGCATCCTACTCGGGCATCCCCTGAGTAGAGTTTCTCCAGCAAAAATCCTTTCAACCCAGAATAATTTCTGACACAAAATTATTATTATCACTTAGAAAAAAAAACAGGACACAGTGTAATAATAATTCTTCCGTGCCTAGTACAACTGCCAAAGTGAAGCCACCTTTTGGTTACATTATGTAGCCCATTTCACCTGCCCTAGTGTGAGAAAGATTAGCCAGCACAAAGTGGCCATTGCCCAGGGATATGCCCAATTGTGGTTCAAAAATACCACAATCTTCAAAGAGGATCTTTCTGTGTACTTCTACATAATAATTAAACCCAAGTAAATAAATCAGAATGCCCCTAGTAAAGTGAATTAAACACCCCAATAACAATACTAATGGTGACAAAATAAAATGTTATTTGGCATAGAAAAACCCAAAAGTTTCTGGGGAAGAAATTTCAAAATGCCTCCATAGCGTGCGTGCGTGCATGCATGTGTGCGTGCATGCGTGCATGCATGTGTGTGCACACGCATGCACGTGCACGCACACACACACACACACACACACACACACATACACACACAGGGTGGCCTGTAAATCTTACAGTAAATCCATATTGAATCTTTTTCTAAATTTGCCACATTGTATTTTATATATATATATATATATATATATATATATATATATATATATATATATATATATATATATATATATATATATATATATATATATATATATATATATATATATATATATATATATATATATATATATATATATATATATATATATATATATATATATATATATATATATATATATATATATATATATATATATATATATATATATATATATATATATATATATATATATATATATATATATATATATATATATATATATATATATATATATATATATATATATATATATATATATATATATATATATATATATAAAAGAAATCAGAATAAAATCATCCAATAATAATCAATAATAACCCAAAGAGATAAAGCCAGATGGTGTGAGAAAATTTCAGGATCACTAGAGAACTGGATCACTCCAAATTACACAGAGTAATTTTTAGCATAGCTCTAATTTCTTTAATTAGTCAAGAAGCTTGGGTTAGGCTGATTCACCTAAAAACAGGGACCAAAAGGAATTCAAAGACAATGATATCTTCACTATTCCCTGTCTTTGTGATTTATCTGGCCTCTTAATGCCAATCTGCGGGCCTTTCTTGTGGTATCACTCTCCTTTTGTTCATGCTAGTCTTTAGACAAATGCCAGCAGGGAGTGGGGAAAAAAGATCTCTAAATCCGTTAATTTGGGGAACCAAAACAGATTATCCCAAAAAGACTCAACATTTGCATAAGTGAGGGAAGAGAACATGGGAATTTTGAAGGAGAGGGAGACGGGATGGAATATAGATGTATACGATATAGGTTCTTTGTGGTATAACTTGCCCCAGACTCGGATTTAATTTTAAAACAATGATGCAGTCAAAGTCCTTTCCAGTTGTCTGGTGGCGGTTGAGATCTGGATGGGGGCAAATGGGTTACAGCTGAATCCTAGTAAGACTGCGTGGCTGTGGATGGGGGGTCCTGTGTTATCCCGGGAGCTACCATCTTTGGTTTTGGATGGGGCTTTTTTGCCCCAGACCGACCCGGTGCGCAACTTGGGGGTCCTCCTGGATTCGCTGCTGCTGCTAGAAGAACAGGTGGCGGCTGTGGCCAGGAGGGCCTTCGCCCAACTTTGGGTGATTCGCCAGTTGTGCACGCTCCTGGACCGGGACTCTTTGCTCATGGTCACTCATGCTCTGGTGACCTCCAGACTAGATTATTGTAATGCGCTCTACATGGGGCTGCCCTTGATGACCATTCAGAGGCTGCAGCTGGTCCAGAATGCGGCAGCCCAGGTGGTGATGGAGTGTGGACGTTATGCCCATGCCTCACCACTGCTGCAGGAGCTGCACTGGTTACCCGTTTGCCTCCGGGTGCAATTCAAGGTGCTGGTTTTGACCTTTAAAGCCCTATATGGTAGTGGGCCAGGTTACCTTAGAGACCGCATCACCCTAAGGACGTCTGTCCGTACAACCAGAGCGGACCGGAGGGGCTCTCTAATAGTGCCATCGGCCAGGGGGCCTCACCTCTCTGGCACAAGGAGGAGGGCCTTCTCTGTGTCCGCACCTTCCCTTTGGAACCTTCTGCCTGTGGAACCTTCTGCCTGCGTCTCCAGACAGAGTTGTTGCCCTTTAGAAAAGAACTAAAAACCTGGCTGGTGGGTCAAGTTTGGGGTGCAGGTGGAGGGGTGGCTTCCGTTGGGTGGTTAATATGGGGGAGGTTTCTTCAGTTCCTGCACCCCTCTCTTTTTAGGGGTGGTTTCTTATTGCTGGTTTTTATCTGTTTTATTTGTTTTTATCTGTTTTTACCCACTGTTGTGAACCGCCTGGAGTCGGCTTTGGCTGAGTGGGCGGTATAAAAATTTAACAAATAAATAAATAAATAAATAAATAAATAAATAAATAAATAAATAAATAAATAAATAAATAAATAAATAAATAAATAAATAAACAAATAAACAAATAAATAAATAAATAAATAAATAAATAAATAAATAAATAAATAAATAAATAAATAAATAAATAAATAAATAAATGAACAAACAAAACTCTTGAGAAACAAAACAAAATGGATACTTCAGCTCCCAATCTCTTATGGTGGCCTTAGAAATATCACTGTTATGTTTGGATAATGTCTTTGGATAAAATCATGCACAGTATGGACACAGTGTCTGGCCCATTTGCTGGTCTGCTGCCAGAGACATGCACTGATGAGGTCTTGTGTTTGGGCAACGACAAAGCGAAGAATGGGGCTGATCAGGACATGAAAGAAGAAGAAGAAGAAGTAGTTGTGAACCGCCCAGAGAGTGCACGAAGCAGTATGGGGCAGTATATAAGTGTAATATAGATACCACATTGTGTCTTAGAAGATAAGCAACTGGTCTCAGACATCAAGGCGGTCAGAAGAGGCACATCCTTGGGGCAAGCTCTTTAGTTAACTTTTTAGGCTGCATCTCAGAAGATCAAGAACTAAGAAGCAAGCATGGTCTGATCATAGTCTTCAAGATCTGAGCATAGTCTTCAAGACCTTGGACAGATCTCAGGGAATGACAACTTCCTTAAAAATGAGTGTGTCTTTGTAAGCCTTAAGTAACTTTCCTAGGACACAACCTATCACAAGAGAAAGGAAACGCTTAGAAAAGCATTCTCTTTGCTAGAGTCATCACCTTCTCATCATCTCTTGTTGAGCATGTTGTTGAACATGCTCAGTGTGTAAGACCTTTGGGAGGGTGTCTTTCTTAATCATCGGGATTCAGTATCAAGGTCCAGACCTACGAAATGCCATACCGGCTCAGCCTCACCTTCTCCCACAAATCCGCCATCCAACTTCCTCCTGGTCATCTGGGTCTTGACACCACAGAAGGACCTTAGCAACTGCAGGTGCTTTCTGCTCCAGGAGTCCCTTTGAGCGATGATCCTGGAGAGCAGATGGGATGAAAAGAAAGCCCAGGCGATGGTTTAGAGCTTACCCCCATGAATTGATGGAGTCCCCTGGCTGCCCTGAGCAGAATTTTGATGGCGTCTTCCTTCAATGCCTTCCCCCAGTGCAGCTGGCAGGTCACTTACCTTCTAATCCCATCTGAGAGTATCAGTGTGTTGCGGGAGACGCGGTCCCAAGTCCCCGCTGGTGTCAGTGCCTCAATCGGAGCACGTCCATGAAATCTATCTGACATTAGCCACTTCCTAATAAAGCTGTCAGAGGCACCGCCATTATTTCCATGCCTGGAAGCTCCACTTGCCCTCACTTTCACCAGATAATCTGCCTTTTAAAGACAGATTTTCTGCCAGCTCAGGGAAAGTTCAGTCCCGAATCAGCCGCCTGTTACCACACTGCATGACAAAAAAAAAAAAGGGAAGAAAACTAGCCGGTGGTCGGAATGATTATTCCTCGCTACTTCTGATTCTGATGGGTTTAATTGAAATGTTTCACAAGACAGCATGAGTACCATCAGCCCAGACTTGCTGAGATGAAAGATGGCTGAGTAAAACATGCCCACGGGTCCCTTACGACTGACACATATGTAGGGGTTTTATGTGTGCGCATCCTTTATTAAATTGGAGAAGTCGTTTATAATCACCCATCAATTTTCAACAAAGCAGCAAATCCTTGAGTGATTCTTATGAGTTTCTATTCCCTTACATTTAAACACACGTTTGTGATGAAGTTCTGGAGCTGCTAATTATCTATTTTAGTGGGGTTTATCTTGCCTTAGGCAGAAAGAAATTGAGCATGTGAAAGAGATAGGGGGAAATGATACAATCGTAGAGTTGGAAGGGGACATTGAGGCCATTGAGTTCAACTTCCAGCTCAATGTAGGAATCTGAATCAAAGCAGATCTGACCGATAGTTCCCCAATTCTCTCTCAAATGCTTCAAAGGGAAGTTGGTCCCATTGTTGTACTGCTCTAACTATTAAGAAGTTTTCCTGATGTTCAATCTTTATTTGAATTCTTGTAGTTTAACTGCGGTAAAACCTCTTGTAGTTTAACTGTGGTGGCTCAGTGGTTAAGAAGTTTGCCTTGTTAGCTGAAATGCTGGAATGAGTGCCCGCCTCTGTCCCAGCTCTTGGGGACATGAAAGGAGCTTCATTTGGGCATTCCCTGAGTGGAGTTTCTTCTGAAAAATCCTTTCTACCTAGAATAATTTCTGGCACATAATAATAATAATAATAATAATAATAATAATAATAATAATAATAATAATAATAATAATAATAATAATAATAATAATAATAATAATAATAATAATAATAATAATAATAATAATAATAATAATAATAATAATAATAATAATAATAATAATAATAATAATAATAATAATAATAATAATAATAATAATAATAATAATAATAATAATAATAATAATAATAATAATAATAATAATAATAATAATAATAATAATAATAATAATAATAATAATAATAATAATAATGTGTTCTTGACTCTGGGTTGATTGAAAGCAGATCAATCCTTTTCACTTTATAACTATCTTCTAAGCATTTGAAGAGTGCTATGGCTAAGAAGCTGCCTGAAAGGCGGAAGGTCAGCAGTTGGATTCTCAAGTATTGCAAGATGGAATGAGCACCCATCTGTGTCCCAGCTCCTGCCAACCTAGCAGTTCGAAAGCAAGAAAGTGTAAGTAGATCAATAGGTACCACTTTGGTTGGAAGGTAAACAGCATTCCGTGCACTCCAGTTTCTAACATACCTGTCAAGTTATAGAAATGAAAATAAGTGAAATTTTGGGCCACACCCAACATTCTTCCCTTTAACACCCTCTTTCCCAGGAGAGAGAGGGCTTCAAGTATATTTGCATATAACATAAAGAGGATATTTCTGTGGTTTTCTCTTAAACACAGAGTTTTAAAAAATGAAATTGAGACACACAAGGCTAAGACAGTAGACAATTAACTGATATAAGTGTAAAAAACAGTTCCATGAAAAATCACCATAATATGAAATGCTGTCGCAGCAGAGAATGGGGAAAAAGATTTAAAATAGAATTATCACAGTAAGGCTGGCCTGCTGCCTTCTTCCCCATGAGGGGCAGCAGTTGTACTAACAGCAGTGCCTAGGGGAGCCCAGCACTCCTCTTTGGCTCTGGTATAAGGAACATACCTCATAAATAAAGATATAATCATTTAATAATATACGGGAGATCTACTGTTTTCCTGGGCAAAATGGGATACTTGACACCTATGGTGTCTAGTCATGCTTGCCACGTGACCACGGAAATGCCTGCACTGGACCCTAGAGTTGGATACGATTGGCTTTCGAGCAAGAGAAACCTTTACCTTTATCATCATACCCTCTCTGACTCTCCTTTTCTCAAGGATAAAAAATGCCCATTTCCTTCCATCTTTCCTCCTAGGTCTTGGTTTCCAGTCCACTGATCATCCTTGTTGTCCTCTTCTGAACTTGCTCCAGTTTCCAATTGAACCTGCTCTGAAAAGAAAAAGTAGCAGCTGGAAAATTTACAAACAATAGGCATGCTGCCATACATGGCTGGTATGTCTTTGAGTTGGATGAACTCAAGCCGGAAAATGCACATTCTTTGAACTAAAAGGGGAAAACATCTGGTGCTCCAGATGCACATCAGATGTTGTCGGATTGTAGCTCCCCGCCTGCCTCACTATTGGCTCCCAGATTTGGGCTGGTGGGATTTCACTCCCGCAACACCTGGAGGGCCACACTTCAGTTACAACCTGCTTTTGCGTATTTGATTTGCGAGCTGGACGCACATCAAGATGAATGCTTCTCCACTTTGTTCCAGAACTGATTCTGGCCACCCTAGTTCCCGTTTGAGCTTCATTCTGAAACAGGCTAAATTCAGTCAGCAGTTCAGGATTGGTCTCAATCCAGCTGCACTGTTGTGCTAACAGAAATAGTTGTGCCTATTCTGTTTGCCCGAAAATAATAATAATTTTACGTCAGAAATTATTCCGGGTCGAAAGGATTTTTGCTGGAGAAACTCTGCTCAGGGGATGCTCAAATGAGGCTCCTTTCATGTCCCCAAGAGCTGGGACAGAGATGGGCGCTCAATCCGTCATGCAGTACCCGGGTCTTGAACTGCCGACTTGTCGGCCTTCCAGCTAACAAGGCGAGCTTCTTAACCACTGAGCCATCACAGCCCCTTGTTTGCCCAATAAAGCTTCATTTTGATTTTGAAGGAGAACGTACAAACATTCCTCGATCTGATTTTTAAGGGCAGCTGGAGATTGGTATTTCAAAAAAATGCATGGAGAAGTGAAATTTACCAACCTGGCCACCTTTTGTCGGTGTCTATATGGAGACAGATATAGATTTTGTCCTCCAGTGTGGAGAAACTCAGCAATGGCGCATCGCATGTGTTCCCACTTGCTTTTGAAAGGGAGGCAGGTCAGTACGCAGCAGGGGGGTGCCGGCAGACACAGAACAGCTGTGCGCAGCCTTGCACGGGGGTGATCTGCAAAACACGCAAAGCCACCAGCTGCACCGTGCACACCCTACTCCGTCGCACAGAAAGAGATTGGGAGGGAGACAGAAAGCAACTGCCTTCCCTGAACACCATCAACTGAGCCTCTGGAAAGGAAAGGGGATCTTTTTTGAAAGAGAGTTGGCCAGATGAGCATAGAAGGAGAAATCCTGGGAAATCCAGTTTTACCAAGGATGGGCAGGATTTGAAGAACCTGGTAAGGAGCAGGTCTAAGCGCTTCTTCTTTCATGTCTTGGTCAAATGTTGAACTGCCAAAATGAGTCCATCTTCTTGACTTTGTCGTTGGCCAAAATTAAGTCATCATCAGTGCATGTTTCTGGCAGTAATTGGAAGGCCAGCAAATGAGCCAGTCTGTGTCTCTCCACATTCACACAGTGCGTTGTTGTCCTCCAACAGCCCCCACTTGAGCCTGTTGGTCTTGCATTTAGGGACTCTAACCCTCAGCCTATTCGGGGTCCTCCAAGTGATGTAGCGCAGGTTGAGTTCTTCAGCCAGATCCTCCTTTAAAGTTCTTTCTTGTCTAGTGAGCTCTTTCCTCCATCTTCTCATTTGGTTTTGCTCTTGTGCATCCTCAAGAATGTTTGTTCTTAACATAAAGCCTTTCCTCGATATGAGTTGGTGCACTTGAGACTCATATCTGTTCAGAGGATGGCGAGGGCCCCTCTCATGCATAGTTCTCTCAGCGTCCGCTGCTACAACTCTCCTGGTCTTAGGTGGAGCAATACCAACAAGAGAGTATATTTTCTCAACTAGTTTAGATTTGAGACATCCTTGTCACTATGTAAAGTAAAACCTTGCATAAAGAGTGCCTTGCTTAGAGACTAGCTCGCTTAAACAGCAGAGTTTTCTCTGAATGGTCGCCTCGCTTAACAACTAAAACCAACCAAAGACTCGCTTAACTGAATCGGGGTTCGCAGCCCTCCCCCAAGTCACAACTGGTCACATGCAATGGTGTTTCACTTAAAGAGCAAACTCACTTAAAGAGCAATCCCATGGAATGCATTATGCTCTTCAAGCGAGGTACATGGATTCATCAACAGTGATGCCAACCTGTTTCACATATGCATTCTATTGGGACTTTCCAGTTGTATGCCACTGAAAGTGGAATAATATCATGGATGGGCAGGATACAAATCTAACATAAACAAACAAACAAACAAATATCGTTCCCTTTCTACAAAACCAGTCGTATCCAACTCTAGGGTTCAGAGCTCATCTCTGTTTCATAGCCAAAGAGCCAGCGCTGTCTACATCTGCAGATGTTTCCAGGGACATGTGGCAGGCATGTCTCGACACTGGAGTGCACGGAATACCATTTGCCTTCTCACTAAAGTGGTCCCTATTTATCTACTTGCAATTTCTTGCTTTCAAACTGCTAGGTTGGCAGGAGCTAGGACAGAGACGGGCGCTCACTCTGTCATGCAGTACTTGGGAATTGAACTCTGACCTTCCAGTCCGTGAGTTCAGCATCTTGATGACTTGAGCCACCACAGTCCCTTACAAAACCAAATACAGATCAATTATTTATGCACAAATGCGTGGCAAGATAGATCTATTGTCCACCAATTTCCACACCTTTTCTTCCTATGGCAAAGCAGCGGGTGTTGTTTGGCATGCATGTTCCACCCATACGGTGCCTTGATCTGCTTCGTGAACATCTTAATTGCTCCATCTGTTTCTTTCTGCCACCCGTACCATCTTCTCCATTGTGGGAAATGATCTGTGCTGGCTGATGGAGGGCAGTCAGGCTTGATAGCCTCAAAAAATATGGCTATAAAACAAGGCCAAGTGATCATGGTCCAGGAGGACTCATCCGATCTATGGACAGGCAAGAACTTGGTTAGGACAGCCTGAAATTCCATTAGCGTATGCAAGCTATCAAGTTCTCCAGAGGTCTTCTTCAAGCTAAGGGATTCTAAAAGGTGAAGGAAGGGAAGAAGCATGAAATCCAAGTTCTTTAACATACAGTACTCTCAATTCATTTGTGGAGGCTGCACAGTCACTGGCAAGCAAGTAGTATATTTTACCTAGCAATGCACACTGTTATGGAGAAATATGGTGGTTCCTTGTATTTGAAGAGAGAAGGCTGGCTAACATCATCAACATTAACCACCACCACCATCATGGAACTGCAGACTTGCAAGGGATCCTATAGATCATGGAGTCCCCAACCACCGGGCTATGGACCAGTACCGGGGCGTAGGCTGTCCTGAACTGGGCCATGAGGGTGGGTGGTGCCTTCAATGTGCTCTGCCGGATCTGCCCAGCAAATGGAGCGAGGACACAGGCTTCAGACACAGCAGATAGGCAGGTGGCCATGCCCCTCCTCCATGTTGCTTACCTATGGTGGAGCTCTGCCCTCCTGCCTGCGTGCAGTGTGATACCTCACTACACGTCAAATCCCGAGAATCCTAAGTCAATTCCCCAAAGCCCTGATCAGCCAATGTCCTGACTTAGGCTTCTGGGAATTGAAGTCCCTGGTGGGACCTGGGCCCCACATTGGGAGACAATGCATTAAAGCTTTTGAAACAGAGGCTGGGTGATCATTTGCAAGGGTAGCCTTAATTTTAGATCCCCCCCACTAAGGATACATGAAATGTACAAAAGACCTGTTTCTCCTTTGTTGGTATGGCTCCAAGTTTTCTTTTTACTCCTTGGTTGGAATGTTGCTCGTTGGTTGAACTGCCTTGAATTTTTGCTGATGGAAATAGCTAAGAAAATCTATACATATGATTCAATGGGTACAAAACTGATCCATTGCAGAATGGTTCATTTCTTAGATGAGATCCTTCGTCTGAGGAATTCTAAGAGTTATTATCCAAACGTAATTTCTCCAAGCCCCAAAGACTAGATCAAGTTAGATTTTAAGTAATATAAATGCATATTCCCTGT
Source organism: Bradypodion pumilum (assembly GCA_035047305.1). Taxonomy (NCBI): domain Eukaryota; kingdom Metazoa; phylum Chordata; class Lepidosauria; order Squamata; family Chamaeleonidae; genus Bradypodion; species Bradypodion pumilum. The sequence goes on along the minus strand of JAWDJD010000016.1, from coordinate 6,683,939 downwards.
GTTCATACCTGTCAGCCATGGCTCTGGAAAATACGGGACCTGTGCAGAACGGTTCTGCGCAGGTTGCTTTCTACGCGACCTGTGCAGAACGGTTCTGCACAGATCGCCTTCTACGCATGCATAGAAGGCTTTTATGCTTGCGTAAAACCCTTCTACGCTTGTGTAGAACCCTTCTACGCATGCGTAGAAGGCTTCTACGATCACCTTCTGCGTTGATCACCTTCTATGCATGCGAAGGGTTCTACGCAAGCGTAGAAGGGTTCTACGCAAGCGTAAAAGCCTTCTATGCATGCATAGAAGGGGATCTGTGAAGAAGGGATGTGCAGTACCTCTTTTCCCCCGACTGCCAATTCCGGGGGTTTGGCAGCTGCGGGCGGGAAATGGTGCAAATCGGCGCCAAAAATTGGGATATCCCGACCAATCCAGGAAGGTTGACAGGTATGTGTGTTTTAGATATTTTGACTGAATAGCAGGGTTTCTTCTGCACTAGGTGCCTCAACAGTTGGATTTTCTGAAGAGCCCACATTTCCTTTCCAAAGACCAGTCAGAAAACAAAGCACAGATGACATGGGCGACAGAGGTGTAGAATAGTGTACTGAGACCAAATTCTTTCACCAACTTGTTCAATTTGTCCTGAAAATTTCCTTCATTACCATCCCATCCATTTCATTATTCAGCCATTGACCAAAAGTCCATCTTTATGTTCCTGCTTTTGCAAAATCTGCCTGGTTTCTGAATTCTCCCCTGGAGCTAAGCTCTAATACTCACAGCATCTGGGAGAGAAATAGGTTTATCCAGGAATGATATATATTACAGTGGACCCTCGATTAATGACGCGTTTGAGTAGCTTCATTTCCGCTTACCGGCGCATCGTCACTCGCCATGTGACTATCTGCACAATGACAAAAAACCGTCGTTGTGCGGATTAACTATGTTTTTTTTAATGTAGTTGTGCGGATAATGACATTTTTTGCCGCTAGATGGCGCAGCTGCCATTGAAAACCGCACAACAATGTTTCCCCTATAGCAACGCTACTTGGGGAACCAAGCAATGTCGTTGTGTGTGGGTCTACTGTATTGCAAGCTACCCTTGTTACAATGCAAAGTATTTGAAAGTACTGTACTGTAGTTTGGTAATGAATGAAGAGGCATTAAGTTTACAAAAGAGCTGCTTCTCCTTTGTTGACATGGCTGTGGTTTTCCCCACTGCTCATGGGTTGAAATGCCTGCTTTTTTGCACTCTGTTGATGGAAATGGCTAAAACAACTCAGAAATTTACTGGTGAATATCAATGAGGGCTCAGTTTCTATACTGCAGAGGTAGGTTAATTTAATGGATTTAGGATTTGGAACCTGCCCAGGGAAGCACCTATATCAGAGGTGCCCAAACTTTTCAGACCACGGGCCGATCACATGGTTCAGGGGGCCAGTCCTGTGGTTGAGTGGGCCTGTCACATGGGTCCTCCCACCAGAAGAGGAAATAAAATGCACCTTGCAATCGGTTTTGCAACAGGATGAGATAGATTTTAAGCTGCCATTTTCTCTGCTTGAATCGGGGTGCCCAAACTATGGCCCGTGGGCCAGATCCAGTCCCTGATACCAATTCATCCAGCCCTTGCCACCCTTGTCGCTCATGGAAGCAGAAGCAAAATGCGCCCATATGGGTGCATTTTTCTTCCGTTTCTGGGATTGACGAGGGCAGCACGGGCTGAATGAATTGGCGTTGGGGGCTGGATCTGGCCCATGGGCTGCAGTTTGGGAAACCCTGACTTATATAATACCAGAATCGTTGCACAACTACTTCTTGAAAATAAGCAGGAACCCAGAAGGTCAGATTAAACCTAAGGGAAATCTTTCATTCGGTCCGTTGTCTCTTTTGAGGCAGTGCAGGTGGCAATGTCAAGATCTGTCATTTTCACTTACCCCACTCAGAGGTGTCAAAGCTCATGCCCTTTCTTTTCAAAATTGTGCGCTTGGTGCATTTTAGTAAATTGCTGAAGACCAAACTAAAACAAAACATGCAGTCAAGAGTAGACAGAGCAATTTTGCTGCATGGAAAATAGGAAGTTTGCCATAAATATGGTAAAGATTTTTTTTAAGGAAGAAAACAGGTGGTCACCTTAGATCAGGGGTTCCCAACCTAAGGCCTGTGGGCCAGATCTGACCCGTGGCACCATTTTATGTGGCCCCGCACCCCTCCAAGGGTATTCAAGAAACAAAATGACCACCCCCTTTGAAGCTGTTGGGACAAAATGGCCACCCCCATCATGCAGGCAGGGCAAAATGGCCATCCAGCCCTCGAAGCTGACCGAGTGAGCGTGAACCGGCCCCTGGCTTGAAAAGGTTGGGAACCCTTGCCTTAAATTGTCAATTTAATGTGAACTGAAGCCAGACTTTTAACAAACATGCAGCTCTTTGGATTTGAATGTACCTATCTGTTGTATTTTGCTTTTCACTCTGATTTCTCTCTCTTCCTTGAGTTCTTTGCAGAACTAAAAAAACAAACAAAAAAAACAAAACTAGCTAGTTTTAGAAAATTCTGTTTTAAAATAAAGTGAAATGAAATTCTTTCCCATTCCTTGCAGACCTGCAAAGATGGCGCAGCTTTTTCGGTGTTTCCAGAATCTGTCCCTCTTATCCGAAAGTGCCAAGGCTCTTTCAAATTAAATTAAAATCAAATTTAAAAGTCAAGCTGACTTTAAATTGGAACAGTGTCACTTCTGTTTTTGGCTATTACTTCATTGATCAGAAGGTTGCATCCAAAACCTCTAGAAAATATGAAACCAGCTACCACATTCATCTCTCTCTCTCTCTCTCTCTCTACCAGGAAGTGTGGGAAAGCTATTTACCAAAAAAAAAAAACCCCCCCACAAACAAACCCTTGATTAATGCAACATGCTTTGCCGCACCTCTGGCTTTGCTTGACCAGAGGGTAGAAATTTTGTGACATGTAATTTTGTAATTTTGCAACGTGTAATTATATTCGAAAGCAAGAAATTGCAAGTAGATAAATAGGGACCACTTCGGTGGGAAGGTCACAGCATTCCGTGCGCTCCGGCATCTAGTCATGCCTGCCACATGACTACAGAAATATCTGCAGAAGCAGACAGCGCTGGCTCTTCGGCTTAGAAACAGAGATGAGCACTGCACCCTAGAGTCGGATACGACTGGCTTTCGAGCAAGGGAAACCTTTACCTTTAATTGTATGTTATATTCCCTGTTGTAAGCCGCCCCGAGTCACATTTTTGTTGAGTAGGACGGGATATAAATCTAATAAATCTAATAATTAAATCAAATAAATAAATCAAATAAATAAATATAAAATCAGGGTTTTCTGTGATCCCTGCATGGAAATATCTACACAATATCTCTGATGTGTCGTGCTTTCGGGTGGTGAACGTTTTTGGTTTCCCTTTGTCATGCGTTCCTCTTCTCCTTTTAAAAACTTCTGGTTGTTTTCCCTGCTGAACACAAAGACATGTCAGCAAGCGAAGCAAATAATTCAAAAGAATATTTTCTTCTAATGAGCCCAGGACGAATTCAACAGATCGAGCTTTCCAGGTTAGGGAGCCGGTGTTGTAAAATGCCTACCAGCCCAGCATTGAAAAGATGTTCCAGTTAATCCTAACATTTGATTTAAAAACAAAAGAAAATAAATGGAACCGTCCGTTTCATATCGTGAATATGACAAAAAGGCTGGACTTTGTTTAGGTAAAGATAGAAGTCTCTCTTGCTCAAAAGCCAGTCATGTCCGACTCTGGGGTTCAGTGCTCATCGCCGTTTACAGTCTGCATCTGCAGAGGTTTCTGTACTCACGTGACAGGCACGACTAGATGCTAGAGAGCACAAAACCCGGTTACCTTTCCCGCTGGAGCAGTACCTATTTATCTACATGCAATTTTTTGCTTTTGAACTACTAGGTTGACAGGAGCAGGGATAGAGAAGAGAACTCACTCCATCGTTCAGCAATTGGGTCTCAAACTGCTGACCTGCCGACCTTCCAGTCATCAAGTTCAGCAGCCTACTAAGACAGCCACCACAGTCCTGAATTTTATTTATTTATTACACAAAATGTTATCCATCCTGTTGCTTAGCCTGCCATTGCAGAAATATTCTTCTTTAAATGACTGACTTTGATCTTTTTCTTAATGTTTTATGATGGTTGCGATTTATGATGTTATGAGGTTGTGATTTATTTGTGATTTATACGATGTTGTGATTTATATGATGTTGTGATCTATTTATTGGTATTGTATCTTCATTGTATTGTGATATGTATATTTTCTGATATGATATGTATAATGTGTATCGGATGCTCTATTGTTGTGTGAGCCACCTGGAGCCGTGTTGTCGAGTGGACGGCATACAAATCCAAATGACAACAGCGGTGGCGACTATAATAATAATAATAATGAAACCCATAGGAAATCGTGTAAAGTAGGACATGGTTTTAGCACAAAATCATTATGTAAGTCGAATTTTATGTAACTCGAGGCATTTGTAAGTCAAGGTTTTACAATAATAATAATAATAATAATAATAATAATAATAATAATAATAATAATAATAATAATAATAATAATAATAATAATAATAATAATAATAATAATAATAATAATAATAATAATAATAATATTTCCTCTTTTAATACCTCCTTGCATGGTGCAGTGAATAGCCTGATTGACTAGGACTGGAGACCAGGGTTCAAATCCTCACTCAGCCATGGAAACCCATTTGGGAGAGTGGAGCCAGTGGTTAAAACACTGAACTTAGAGACTGGAAAGTCAGGTTTTGATACCCGAGGGCTACACTGGGACATGAAAGGAGCCTCATTCGGGCGTCTCCTGAGCGGTACTTCTCCAGCAAAATCCTTTCACCCCAGAATAATTTCTGACCTGGAATTAGTATTATTAGTGCAGGTCTTGAAAAACACATTAGTTCATTACAAATCAGTTCTAACTTTACACATCACTAGTATCTCTCCATCCCAAATAAGAAGACAACAATGTGCTGTGTGAATGTGGAGAGGTACAGAGCTGATCTGCCAATTAGTACTGGAAAGATGTACTGATGAGGATTTAAGTTTGGCCGATGTCAAAGCCAAGAAGGTGGTTTAATTTTGTTAGTCCGAAGTTTAGTCTGAACACGAATGAAGAAAAATCCCCAAAAATAAACAAAAAATAGTAGCTTGCATTTCCAATCATCAAACACTAAAGGTAAAAAAGGTTTCCCTTGCTCGAAAGCCAGTCGTATCCGACTCTAGGGTGCAGTGCTCATCTCTGTTTCTAAGCCGAAGAGCCAGCGCTGTCTGCTTCTGCAGACGTTGTCTGCTTCTGCAGACGTTTCCGTGGTCATGTGGCAGGCATGACTAGACACCGGAGCGCACGGAACACTGTTACCTTCCCACCGAAGTGGTCCCTATTTATCTACTTGCAATTTCTTGCTTTTGAACTGCTAGGTTGGCAGGAGCTGGGATGAAGACGGGAGCTCATTTCCGTCCTGCAGTACTCGGGAATTGAACTGCTGACCTTCCGCTTCCCAGTCAGCGTCTTAGCGACTTGAGCCACTGCAGTTCCCTCAACTAGAAGGAAACAATTTAGACTATCAGAGAGATAACAAAAATAACTAAAAAGTCCAAACAATTTTTTTAGCACTTTATAGACTAACTGCTATATTTTAATGTTAGCTTTCCCATTTTATTTCATTTTGTTTACTCTCTGATATGCTTGAAACACAGACTAACATGGCGACCATTAAAAGAAATTTAGACTCTGAAGGGCACATTTATTTGCTGAATCCACTCAATGCTGGTCTTTCCACAAAGGTGGTTCACAGCATTGTCACCTAAGTAGCTCTAAACAATTTCCTCCAATTGCAGCTGTTGATGTGAATGAGTTTCCCCTATCCACATGAGGCAGAAAGGAGGAAAATTGGGAGAAAAAGAATTGTTTATACCAGGGATTCTCAACCTGTGGCCCGTGGGCCAGATGTGGCTGATGGCACAATTTCATGTGCCCCCCTCCCACCGCCTCCACCACACCAGGAAGTGCCATGTGGTGGAGGAAGGGCAAAATGGCCATCCGCCCCCTGAAGCTGTCTGAGGGAGCGTGACTTGGCACCCAGCTTAAAAAGGTTGAGAACACCTGGTTTATACCGTATGACGGTTTGAGCATGCGTCTCTGCCCCAGCTCTTGAAAGGAGCATCATTTGAGCATCCCCTGAGCGGAGTTTCTCCAGCAAAAATCACTTCAACCCAGAATGATTTCTGACATGAAATTATTATTTTGTCCCACCCCAATTGGTGCAAGCACCACTCTGGGCACCTCAGAAATGAACAGATGTTAGCGTAATAACATCCCATGTTGTTATTAACTTTGTTTTGCCTTTGGCGTTCTCGTTTGTTCCGGTTCATATCATTTTAAAAATTCCCTTTATTCCATGTTCCGGCAAATCAAGATCCAGAGACACAGAAAGCGGACCCCGTGGTTGTCCGAACCAAGACGCCAGCATGGCCATAGCCAGGATTCTATATGTGGGTGGGTGAATATTTTTTCAGGATGCGCAACAAAGCCTCTTTTCAATGCATTCCTATGGGAAACCACACTTTGCCAGGGTAGGCCAAGTGCTAACTCAGGGTGGGCAAACCCCACCCTGGCCACCCCACCCTGGCCATGGTGCAAGGATGCTATGGCCCTGGGAATCAGGATACGCTCCATGAATGTTAGGTCATGTTTGATCTGACCTGAATTTGCTTTCCTTTCTACCTTGTGCTTTCAGGTACAGTAAAACCCCGGGTTATGACGGAGGTCTGTTCCAACAGCCTCTGTTGTAACCTGAAAAAATTGTAAACCAAAACATCCATAGGGATGTATTGAAAAATTTAAAAATGGTCCTGAATTGATCGTTGTAACAAAAAAAAAACATTAAAAATTTTGTAAAACGGGAAGGCATTTCTATAGGATTTGCCATTGTAAACCACAACAAACTTAAACCTATTTCACCTTTTCAGTTGCATGATATTCTAATTTTCCAAGTTTCACCTGTAGACGGTTGTAACTGGGGGTTTTGTATTTAGACAGCAGCTGCTCGATTTCATACACAAACCTTCCTACGGCCACATGACCTCTTGATCTGTTGGGGTTCTCGTTGGGTTCATTACTCGCGACATCCTTCCCACTCTTTGTTTCTCTCTTAGCTCGTGGGAGGTTAAACCAAGCATACTTCAAAATAATAACCGTGGTGCGGTAAGTGAAAGGAAAACCAACGGAGGAGAAAGGGACGGCATGTGGACATCGCCAAACCTCCATCCCTGACGGCCGCTCAGAGCAAGCGATGGATGAGCCGAGGAGTGTTTCAACAGTTAGCTTTTTATTCCCTCTGGGAATGTTGGTGGCGGGGAGAATCTGGGTTGTCCACATTCTCACTCACCCAAATCAGCAGAAGACGGTGCAAGGATGCAAGGCTTGGAGGTTTGTGTGTGTGTGTCTCCTAGCAACTGCAAACAATTTGCCACGCACAAGGTGAAAGGGGACCTCGGAAGCATCAAGAAGAGGTTTTCGGCCATCATGAAGCAAGGGGAGAGTCAGGAGCGGATGCGGAGGGAAGGGGGGGACACCGATGAAGCAAAAGATGCTCACCCTTCCTCCCAACGGTGGGTAAGGATTTACTCTCCCTGTTGTGGGTATGTGTGTGGCGGTGATTGGGGGTCTGTGGGGAGGGGGCTGTGAAGAAGAAGAAGAAGAAGAGGGAGGGATGGAGATCTCAACCCAGGCCATGAATCCAATTGGCTTTGGGAACTGTAACTACCTGCTAGACCCCTCCTTCTAGGCAGTGTGTCTGGGATGTGTGTGTGTGTGTGTGTAGGAGGGGGTGGGTGGGAAAGTGTGCATTTGGATGCTCCGGACTCTACTGACAGCACTCCAGCTGGTCTGCTCGCCAGGCTGGGCTCACCTGCTGCCCGGCCGCGATGGCCCCAGAAGTGGAAAGGTCAGGGTCTTTGCTGGTTCTCCTGGCTGCCTTCACTGCCTGCCTCTCGGACATCGCCAGCGAAGGTAAGCTTCCCCAAGTGCCCAGAGAAAGGGGGTGTTGGAGGGTCTGTAAGCCCAGTGGCATCCTTCCCTCCCCTTCTGTCCCTGTCAAACTCCCTCCTTGGCCGCCCGGAGTTGGATATTACTGGAGATCTGAGGGCAGTGCTCAGGAACTTGGAGCAGGAGAGCAGAAGGAAGGCAGGGAAGATGGCTTCAGAGGTCACTGAGGCAGTGCATCCCACTTTCTTTTGGCGTCTGGATGTCAGGCAGGAGAAACAGCAGTGACGGGAGAGTGTGTACACTGAAGGGCAGATGTGGCACTTGTGAAAAGGCGGACGAGAGGAAGGTTTTTGGCTGGGTGTCCAACAAGATGAGCCTGTCAGGCAGAAACTTGGAAGCCAACGGCTGCTGATGGGTCAAGAGGAGGCTACATCATAGGATTAGTAGTAGTTGGGGGTCGCCCTTGCTAGAAACCAAGTCGTATCCGACTCTAGGTTTCGATGCTCATCTCTGTTAACACCCATAGATCCAGTGCTGTCTGTGTCTGCAGACGTTTCCATGGCAGGTATGACTAGACATGGAACGGCGTTTACCTTGCCACCCAAGCTGCACCTATTCATCTACTTGCAATTTCTTGCTTCCGAACTGCGAGTGTTGGCAGGAGCTGGGACAAGAGGATGGAAGCTCCCTCGGTCATGCAGCACTCAAGTCTCGACCTGCTGACCTGCTGACCTTCCAGTCGTCAGGTTCAGCATCTTGACCACTAAGCCACCGTAGTCCCTCTAGTAGTTGTTGTAACGTTATTGAGTTCTAATTTTATTGCTCCTTAACTCTGAGCAGAAATGTTCCTTTTAAAATATATTTCAAGTACTCTCTTCTCAAATCCTGCTTCTTGCTGTACCATGCCGATCTTGGACCTTAATAAAGATTGATTTAATTTGATTTGAGTGGGACCTCACCCCACATTGAAAGGCTGGCATACCCGATGCCCGTGCCAAGAGCTGCCCATGTCCCCAAACTTGGAAGCCAAAAGACGGTGTATCGGCTATTTGCGATGGAACCATCCCATTGCTCTCATAATTTGGGTGCCCTTGGCTGTAAGGTAGCTACAAATACCAGTGGGCTTGGGTTAGCAGGACCTGAGCTGAGGTTGTGTCTAGCACCAGCCTGGGGTGGCAAGTGTTGCTAGGATCACCTGCCTATTTTCTGTTTGAGGCAGCAACATGTACATCTACAGATGGCACTGAAAGCAGTGACTTCTAGTTTGGGGTGACTGTCTCCAGCCAACCCACCTCCCCTAGATTTGGATGGGACTCTTACTCTGATAACCCTTGTGTCTATCTTTGAAGACTGGATAGATAAACAACTGGTGTGGCTCAATTTACAGCCCCCCCGCATGCACATCGCGACTGTGGTGGCTTAGTGAAGATGCTGAACTTGATGACTGGAAGGTCAGCAGTTTGAGACCCAAGTACAGCACAATGGAGTGAGCTCCTGTCTCTGTCCTAGCTCCTGCCAACCTAGGAGTTGGGAAGCAAGAAATTGCAACTAGATGAATAGGTGCCACTTTGACGGGAAGGTAAATGGCGTTCCGTGCACTCCAGTGTCTAGGCATGCCTGCCACATGTCCGTGGAAACATCTGCAAATCCAGACAGTGCAGGCTCTTTGGTTATAAATGGAGATGAGCACCGAACTGTAGAGTTGGATATGACTGGCTTTTGTGCAAGGGCAACCTTTACCTCCAAGTGCTGATGAATCTAAATCCAGTGCTTCTACTGTACTCGGTCAACTCCAAAACTGACAGCCAACCTATTCATTTACATTATGCCTACTCTTCATTTCCCTTCGCCCCCTCCCTCCCTTACCGTACTGGTGGATGGCCACCCATTATGCCAAGAGACGTACACCCTAGCGCTTCTCCTTCCAAATCCCTTGCCCCATTTATCTGCTTATTTGCAAGACTTATCTCCAACCAACAAAAGATACGCTCCAACCTCCTCTCCCCAGACAACCCTCTGTGCTAGTTTTAGGCTGAGAGTCAAAAGCCAACCTGAGTTCGCCCAGTGGACTTTGAGGGAGAAAACTGAGCATTGAACGTTGGTCTGTCCAGCTGTAAGCCGATATTCGGACTGCTACAAATCTGTTTGGTGCCTTTTGTGCAGATTAGGTAAAAGTAAAGACCACCCTTGCTTGAAAGCCAGTCGTATTCGACTCTAGGGTTCAGTGCTCATCTCTGTTCCTCTGCCTCTGCAGACGTTTCCATGGTTATGTGGCAGGCATGACTAGACACCACAGTGCACGGAATGCTGTTTACCTTTCCCACCGGTGGACCCTATTTATCCACTTGCAATTTCTTGCTTTCGAACTGCTAGGTTGGCAGAAGCCTGGGACAGAGACGGACGCTCATTCTGTCATGCAGCACCCGGGTCTCGAACTGCTGACTTGCCAGCCTTCCAGTCAGCGTCTGAGCCACTTGAGCCACTGCAGTCGGATTAAATCCAAACCCATCAAAAAGTAGAAAGAGAGCCTCCAGATTCAGAGGCCGTGAATTGGTTGTTGGAAGGCAGATGATAGGAGACATGAGGTTGGTTGTTGTGGGTGGAAGGAGCTTAGATTCAACAGGGCTTCTGTTACGGCCTTTGTTGTTCTGCGTGCATATAAAGGGATGAATTGTATTGCTCCATTCATAGTCTCAGACTGCCTGCCTTTGGTGGTCAAAAGCGCAGCGGCATTTCATTTAAAGACCCCTGTCCTTTCTCCTACTGGAGGAGAGACTTCCAGTATGGTCAAAGAAGGCCCAAATAGCTGCAGACCACCAAGTCCTTCACCTATGGAAGTCGAGGGTGATGGCATGAAGCAAGACCACATAGAGGGCATGTCAGGTCAATGATAGGTGGGTCCAAGACAGCCAGCCAGGCATGAGGTACAACCAGTCAACCCATAGCTTCCAGACCTAGAAGAGAAGCCGGATGAGTGTGTGGTTAATGTGCCATCACATCGCCTCTGACCTTGTTTGTTTGTTTTCGTGTCAGAGATTACTCTGGGTTGAAAGGATTATTGCAGGGGATGCTTGAATGAGGCTCCTTTCATGTCCCCCATTGTGCAGCTCTCGGGAACTGAACCCGTCTTTCCAGTCTCCAAGCTTAGTGCCTTAACCACTATGCCACCAGGGTAGCCTCTGATCTATGGTGACCCTAGGAACGAGAGATCTCCAAAATGTCCTGTAAATGAACGCCTGTGGTTTTATTTAGAGAATCAATCCATCTCCTGTTTCGTTTTCCTCTTTTCCTGCTGCTTTCCACCTTTCCCACCATTACTGACTCATCTAGGGAAATCCTGCCTTTTTGTGATGCACCTAACGTAGGATAGCCTCAGCATCTTCATTTTTGCCTCCATAGGCAGTTCAGGATTGATTTGTTTTAAGACCCAATTGTTGGTCTTTCTGGCCATCAAGGGTATCTGCAAAGCTCTTCTCCGGCACCACGTTTCAAATGTATGCCCCCCCCCCCAATCAGCTTTCTTTACTGTCCAGGTTCTGAGTGATTAGAAAATAAGATAGCTGAAGAATGAGGAAATGAATGAAACAGAGGCTGGAAATTTAAGTCAATTCGGCTAAAAATGAATTTACAATATTGTGGGAGTGCAGTGGCACTGCACTGGAAGGCAGGAGGTCAGCAGTTCGATTGCCAAGTACGGCAGGACGGAATGAGCACCCGTCTCTGTCCCAGGCTCCTGCCAACCTAGCAGTTCGAGAGCAAGACATTGTAAGTAGATAAATAGGGACCACTTCAGTGAGAAGGCAAATGGTATTCCGTGCGCTCTGGTGTCTAGCCAGGCCTGCCACATGACCACTGAAACATCTGCAGAAGCAGACAGCTCTGGCTCTTTGGCTGTTAACAGAGATGAGCACTGAACCCTAGAGTTGAATACAACTGGATTTCGACCAAGGAAAACCTTTACCTTTACTAGAAGCATGTGTTAGGCAGCAGTAAATAACCTGACTTCCTAAAGGAGCCAATAGCTTACAGGTGGAGGATCTCGTTTAGGTGGGGTGATGGTCCCCCGTAGTGGAGGAAATGCCACTGGAAATCATCAGATTGGGACCAATGGCAAAATGAGCAAAGGAAGAACCACTTCTGATTCCCAATGGCCATAGAGGCGCAAGAGGCCATGCTAGATGGACTGGCTGTGAAGGCGCACCTTGTCCATATCCTCAAGGCTGCGGCTGTTCATTGCAGTCCCGGCGTTAAATCCTGCATGTCCCATTTCATACGTGCCACAGGGAGATGGCTCTGTGATCATAGTGTGTGGGTCACTTCATGGCAAGCTGGGATCCACCTTAAACAAATTCACACCAGTCATGCCTGCCACATGACTGCAGAAGCAGACAGCCCTGGCTCTTCGGCTTTGAAACAGAGATGAGCACTGAACCCTAGAGTTGAATACGACCAGCTTTCAAGCAAGGGAAACCTTTACCTTTACCTTAGTACAGGGGACAAAAGTCTGTTTGGACTGCTGTATCTTGGCCTGCTAGCAGACCATTTGCAAGGGGAGGTATAAAATGCGTATCCTTTGTCAAGCAGCTTAAAAGATGTGCACAATTGAATGGGGGAATTCTTCTTCTTCCGTGTCTAGCCCAGACACGAAACTGCCGCAATGAAGGCACCTTTGGGTGAGTTTATTCAGCAATTTGTTTTGCCTGATCGAGTGTGAGAAAGATTAGCTGGCAACACAAGGTTTCCGTTACCCGGGCACGCCTGAGTGTGGTTCAAAAATGCCACAATCTTTGAGGAGGCTCTTTCTGTGTTGACTGGGTTAAGACCCTGATATCTCAAAATTAGCACCCTGGATTATATTCCAGAACAGATCAGTACTCAATGTAACAACATTGTATTTCCAAAGGTCCATTTGAATTCCCCTGCCGGCTTTTTTTGAGAGGAGGGTGTGTCTTTCCCGGTAGGAAATGCCTCCGTGCAAACAAGACGGTGTTGCAACAATGATGGCAGTTACGTTCATCTGACAGTTGATGTTTCTGGATAGTCATTATTTCCAGTGGAAGGAAGCTATTTCTATTTGTACAAGAAGGTCCATCATTCTGGCCTCCTCACATGGGACCGGGCTCAAAAAATGTCCTTCTAACCCAGGAGTTCTCAACTTTTTAAAGCCGGGGGCCGGGTCACGTCTCTCAGACAGCTTTGGGGGCCGGATGGCCATTTTGCCCTTCCTCCACCACATGACACTTCCTGGTGTGGTGGAGACAGTGGGATGGCACATGAAATGGTACCATGGGCTGTATCCGGCACACAGGCTGCAGATTGAGAGTCCCTGTTCTAACCCATCACTGTAAAAGGTGATTGCATTGTTCTGGCAATTGTTTGGGTTGCTCCTTACACAGTGGCAACCTTTGGTTTGCAGAACAGCTCGTTCAAAGGCTGTGGGTGGTTTCAAGGCACGGCTCACAGAAGGCTAGCTTGCCACCACCGGGGTTGCTCTTTCAATGTCTACCAAACAAAGGAATGGCTTGATGCTCAGAAAAACATCTTCCTGCCACATGACCATGGAAACGTCTGCAGAAGCAGACAGCGCTGATTCTTTGGCTTTGAAACAGAGATGAGCACTGAACCCTAGAGTCGGATATGACTGGCTTTTGAGCAAGGGGTGACCTTTACCTTTACTTAATGTCACTTTAGGAGAGCAATAGGGGGAAAAGATGAGATCTTTCCAGTCCAATGACTCCATTTTCATTCCGTCCCTCAAGGGGCTGTGGTGGCTAAGTGGTTAAGAAGCTACTGCAAGTTGGCAGTTCGAAACCTGGGTACTGCATGACAAAATGAGTGCCTGTCTCTGTGCCAGCTCTTGTTCCATCCCTCCATAATCTGATACCTAGCTCCTATGTTTTTGCTTCTGTCTTGGAGAGTTTCCGTTGGGCAACACCTGTCTTCATAAAAACTCTTCAGAACAATTTAATCTCCCCCTGCTTTATGTTTGCCTTCCTGTCCACTGTTGTCGTTTCTACATTGCTGCGCCTGGTGGATGAATCAGCCCTCTAGATTCCCCCCACTGGGACCAGGGTGTGTGCAGACTGGCGAGACATGCTTTGTTGAAACAGCCAAACCACACAACAGGCAGTCGCTCTTGGGTGGGGGCATGCCGTATGGTTCTCTGTTGGCTCCAGGAACATTGTGGATATAGTGTCTGTATTGTGGTAGAATAAATATCGTGTCAGAAATTACTCTGGGTTGAAAGGATTTTTGCTGGGGAAACTTTGCGCAGGGGACACCGGGATGAGGCTCCTTTCATGTCCCCAAGATCTGTCTTGCAGCACTTGGGTATCGCACACTGACCTTCCTGCCTTCAAGCTCAGTGTCTTAACCACTAAGCCACCGCAGTGCTGCTTCTATTGTGGCTATTCCAAGTGATATGGAGGGGTTGTGATTTTGACCGCAAGGTTGTCTTAATACCAGGTGCCAGAGAGTGTGGTGAAATAAGGGTGGGTTGTAGTGGAAAGCTGGCAACTCTGTTTCAAAAAGTATAGGGAAATCTGTTCTGGGTTTGAGTTAGAACTTTCCAGGAATTCCTATATTCAGTGCCTTGGATCCCCCCAAGCTGATTTCAGTACTTTGGAGAGCTCCTTTGAAGCTTGACTTAGAAGCCATGCCTATGAAATCCAAAGGCAACTCATTTGACTGGTGGTTTCCCAGGGAAAATGGATTACCAACCTAGGTGAGATGCATAATAATCCCAGATTTTAGGAAAGTTATAATTCTATACAGTAACAAGCAGGGCTAGAGAGTAACTGTTCCAATCCATACTGACCAGAATATTTTGGGTATTGTTCACCAGAAAGTTATTTTTTCAGACTTTGCAAGTGATTTTAGGATCACATTAGAACTGGAGGATAAGAATGATAGAGATGGTCACCATCACAGACTGGTCTTCTAATTCAAAGCTTTTTAAAGTAGTTTATTGTACTATTGAATCATCCAGACAATGTGATGATTGGTGGGGATCTCTGGCAACTATAGTTCAATAAGTAACTTTTCCAAACTCTTCATAGCCCAGAAATTAGACATCCTATTTCTATCGTGTGGAAAGTCAACCTCAACCTTCTAGTTTGGTTCATTGGGTCTGATGGAGACTTTCCATTCATCCACTTTCTGGGCTGCCTCATATTCTCAGGACCCTGTGCATGATGCACCAATCTGGCAATTGTTTTCACATGTTTTCCAAAGATTTACACATCCTCTGATGCTATTGAAAAGTAAGAAGAAAATATTATGAGTCCTTCTTTTGTCTGGCACTGGTCTGATGCTGCCTACTAAAGAAGAGGAAAGTCTGCATTTAAAACATACCTGTCAAGTTTTGGATTTGGAAATAAGGGAAATTTCCCAGCAAATACGGGATACTTGATAGCTATGCTTATCCTGTGCTGCCCTCCAATGGCGGTAATAGGGCATTGCAGTCTAATTAATATGGGATGATGGCAGGGAAGAGGGTAAAATAAGGGCTTTTCCCGGCCAATACGGGATACTTGACACCTAGGATTTAAAAGTCCACTAGGAAGAGATGTGAATTCCATGCCTCTTTGTCAGTAGCCATTTTAAACTAGAATTTCTCCAAATTAATTTTTATTTCATATTTGAAACAAGAAGAACAGGAAAACAAACTGGAAAAGTCACCCAAGATTAGGGTTTTAAGGTCTCAGTTTTTAAATTACTGGTTTAATTCCTAGTGCATTGGCTGTTTTATTATTGAATTTGGATTGACTACTAAGAATTTTGTGTCAGAAATTATTCTGGGTTGAAAGGATTTTTGCTGGAGAAACTCTGCTCAGAGGATGCCCAAATGTGGCTCCTTTCATGTCCCTAAGAGCTAGGACAGAGATGGGCACTCAATCCGTCATGCAGCACCGGGGTCAGGAGTTCTCTACTTTTTAAAGCTGAGGGCCAGGCCATACTGCCTCAGACAGCTTCAGGTGCTGGGTGGCCATTTTGTCCTTCCTCCACCACATGGCACTTACGGATGTGGTGGAGGTGGTGGGTGGGCCACATGAAATGTTGCCACAGGTTGAGATTTCCTGTTTTATGCATTCAGGCTGGAGAAAATGACTTCAGAGAAGGACCCCAAGAAAGTATTTGGGTTTTGTTTTCATTTTGTTTTTGCTGACATCTCATTCAATCTTTGGACAATCTAATGGAGGAAAAGTACAGAGACAGAGGCTGTGTATTGACTTAAAATCAAGTCTAATTTACTCACCAAATTAGCTTATTCGAAGCACTTTATATGACTGGCTGAATTGAAGTGGAATGGGCAGATTTTGTTCCTGGGTGGAGCAAAGTGAAGTGAATTTAGAAATCAGTTCAGATCCAGGGTGCAAAGGAAGTCAAATAGGACACCAGTAACCCTTCTTATTGCTTTAAAGCAAACTTTGAGGGTGTTTATCCACAAATGTTTATCTAGACCCCTTTCAATCAGGATTCAGGCCCGGGTATGGTACGGAGGCGGCATTGGTCGCACTAATGGATGATCTCTGGCGGGAGCGGGATGGGGGTTATCCATTCGTCCTTGCTCTTCTTGACCTCTCAGCGGCCTTCGATACCATCGACCACGGTATCCTTCTGGAACGGCTCAAAGGATTGGGGATCCAGGGCACTGTGTTGTCCTGGTTTTCCTCTTTTCTGGAGGGCCGTACCCAGTCGGTGTGGTTAGAGAGTGAGAGGTCCAGCCCTAGGTCCCTCAAGTATGGGGTTCCTCAGGGCTCGGTGCTTTCTCCCCTCTTATTTAACATCTACATGAAGCCACTGGGTGAGATCATTCGTTCCCATGGGGTGCGGTACCATCAGTACGTGGATGACACCCAGTTGTATATCTCGGCCCGTGGGGACCCCAGTGATGCTGTTGAAATCCTATCCGGATGCCTGGAGGCCATTGGGGTCTGGATGGGGGCCAATGGGCTTCGGCTGAATCCCAGCAAGACAGAGTGGCTGTGGATAAGGGGCCCCGTGTTATCCAGGGAGTTACCACCTTTGGTACTGGATGGGGTGGTTTTGCCCCAGACAGACCCAGTGCGCAACTTGGGGGTCCTTCTGGATTCACGGCTGCTGCTGGAAGAACAAGTGGCAGCTGTGCCCAGGAGGGCTTTTGCCCAACTTTGGGTGATTCGCCAATTGCGCACGCTCCTGGACCGGGGCTCCTTGCTTATGGTCACCCATGCTCTGGTTACTTCCCGACTAGATTATTGTAATGCGCTCTACATGGGGCTGCCCTTGACGACCATTCGGAGGCTGCAGCTGGTCCAGAATGCGGCAGCCCGGGTGGTGATGGGATGTGGGCGATATGCCCATGCCTCACCGCTACTTCGGGAGCTGCACTGGTTACCAGTTTGTCTCCGGGTGCAATTTAAGGTGCTGGTTTTGACCTTTAAAGCCCTATATGGCAGTGGGCCAGGATACCTTAGAGACCGCATCGTCCCAAGAGTGTCTGCCCGTCCAACTAGAGTGGACCGGAGGGGCTCTCTAATGGTGCCATCAGTTAGGGGTGCACATCTGTCTAGCACCCGAAGGAGGGCCTTCTCCGTGGCCGCACCAACTCTCTGGAACCTCCTGCCAACAGATCTAAGACTTCAAAGAGAATTGCTGCCCTTCAGGAAAGGATTGAAGACCTGGCTGGCAGGGCAGGTGTGGGGCCCGAATGGGATCATGGTCCCCGCCTGCTGGCTTACGTAAAGAATTAAGAACTCTCTCTTCCTTTTTTAGAGTGGGTGGGATGGATGGGTGGGATAAGGGGTTTTTAAAGTGTTTTTATATGTTTTTAGAATTTGTTGTAATGCCGCCCTGAGTCGGGTTCTGCCTGAGTGGGCGGCATATATAAATACGACTAAATAAATAAAAATAAAAATAAATAAAAAATGCTTGAAGGTAGCCATCCGGAATTTGGGTGGATTATCCCTGTTTTAAGGTTATGTAGTGGCTCCCAAATTCTCATGTAAGAGTGTAGAAAGAAAGAGGGAGGAAGGGAAGGAGGAAGGAAGAAGAGGGTGGAAGGGCGAGGGAGAGAGGTAGATAGAGAGAGAGAGGAGGATAGAAGGATGGAAGAGAAAGAAAGAAGGAATGAAAGAGAGTGAGAAAGATAGAAGGATGGAACAAGAAAGAAAGAAAGAAAAATGAAAGAATGAAAGAGAAAGAGAGGATGGAAGGATAAAACAGGAAGGAAGGAAAGAGAGAGAGAATGAATGAATGAAAGAGAGAGAGAGGAGGATAGAAGGATGGAATAGGGAGAAAGAAAGAAAGAAAGAATGAATGAATGAGAGAGAGAAGAGGAGAGAAGGATGGAACAGGGAGAATGAAACAAAGGAAGGAAGAGAGCGAGAAGGATAGAAGGATGGAACATGGAGAAAGAAAGAAAGAAAAATGAAAGAATGTGCGGTTTCCCCATGCCCCGCAGGGCATGGAACGGCCCGCCAGAGGCCACCGCGGTGAGAGACGCTCCCAGCCCGTGGGCTCTGCGGCCGCCAAATTAAGGGGGGTGAATAAAATATAGGGTTTGATTCACCCAATTACCGTGACCTGACCTGCGACTCGGCCAAGTAAGCAGATAGCTGACTCCTGTCAAACATTAAGTGCATAGCTCATCTCCCGGCTCGGGAAATCCCTGGCGCAAATAAGCCATGTTTGTCCCTGCCTAATCCCCAAGACAATGAGGTCCCTAAACCCATGTTTGCCCCAGTTGATTAAACTCCCCTTTGAAGAATTCCCCATTAACCCGTGTACGTGGGTGAGGTAATTTTCCTGTCAGGTGACAGCTTGCCACTGTTGCGCTTTTTTCCCTATAAATGATGTTGCCTTTTTCCAATAAAGTACTGATCTGATCTCGCTCCTGTTGCCTCGTGTTGTCATTGATCAGTCTCCTCCGGGCTCTAACGCCGCCCTAGCGGCCAGATATCGCTACAGCTGGTGACCCCGACGTGATTTACTCGTGAGTAAGAGACCCCGGAGAGGTCTACTCGTGAGTAGCGATCCACGCGGTCCGGTTCTGCGCTTGAACCGCGACCCGCCAGCCCGGAGGATAGCGCGGTGCTCTGGTCGGCAGCCAGCCGGACAGAGAGCGGCCCGCCGCGAGGCATTCCAGAGAGACATTCCTACCGCTTCCTCCTCACTTTCGAGAGGTTTGCCATAGAGGGAAACGCGTTCCGCTCAGGGCAGGCTGTGAGCCCCTGACATCGCAGAGGCCGTTAGAAGGGCCCGTGGCAGAAGGTCCACGCTCCGAGGTCTACCCCAGACACCCGTCGCCCGAACCTGTTGCCTGCAAAGACGCGTCGATCTTCGTCCCGAGAAGGAAACTTCGGAGGACCATCGCAGGTAATATGGGGACTTGTTCTCCTAGACCAAGTACGTCCGCTAGCCAAAGAACTCGGGAGCAAGAGTTCATAATCCTGGCCAGGGTTTTTAAGTTCCGATTTCACAGCAGGGAGCTAGCGAGACTTCTGGCATACCTCAGGGAACACTGCCTACTTTACCCAGAAGTAGGTACGTTAACCCTGAAGCTCTGGGATCAGATAGGAGACTGCATTCAGCAAACCCCGAAAGCTCCAGGAGGGATAGTCCGCACATGGCGGAAATGTAGGAGACTCTTAGAGCAGATCGAGCCAGTCCGGGTAGAAGCGGAAGAACCCCCGTTAGAGAAGCCATCAGGCACGCCAGTCGAGCCGACTGCGCCCACCGCACTCTACCCGACATTCAAGTATCAGCAGAGTAGCGCAGGGAGCCTTCCCGCGGTGACAGCTGCAGACGTCACTGAGGGAACGCAAGGAATGAGAGGCGCTGGCGCTTCTCTGACAGCCCCAGGTTCCCTAGTCGTGAAGAGTGCCCTTCAGCGCACAGCTGAGATAGAACTCAAGAAGGGGGAATTGCCAGTTGAACAGCTAGCAGAACTTCGACAGATTTGTCCCATCCGCTTGGAGATGGACGCGCTCACGGGCGCACAGCAGATAGTACACTCCCCAGTCCCGTACAAGCTTCTCATGGCTTTACGGAAAGCAATTTCAGAGACAGGGCTCCAAAGTCGTTTTACGAGGGGCACGCTCCAGCAAGTGTGCGAAACCACCATGTGGATTCCTCATGATTGGAAAGCCGTCATGAGGATGATGCTCACCCCCAGCCAGTACATGATTTGGGACAGCGAGTTCCGCCTAGAGGCGCAAGCTCGGGCTGCCAGGATGGGAGGCGCGGTAATCCCTGACCAGCTGTATGGTTCAGGTGCCTTTGAGTCCATCAACGCTCAAATCAACTTGCCTCTCGCCACCCTAGAGATGTCAGCCGAGGCTGCCTATAGGGCATACTTCAAGGTCCCAGCGTCTGGCAAAACGGCCAAAAATTACACCGCTATTAAGCAGGGAGCCCAAGAGCCCTACATGGACTTCATCAATCGCCTGGAAGAAGCAATCAGCAGGCAGATTGACAATGAGCACGCCCAGGAAGAGCTCATGATTAAGCTAGCCAAAGACAACGCCAACTTGGACTGCCGTAAAATCTTGCAGTCCCTGGGCAATCGCCCTGACATAACCTTAACGGACATGATTCGAGCATGCTCCGACGTTGGCACAGACTCCTACAAGATGGGTCTGCTAGCGGCAGCGGTGCAGGGGGGAAGAAGACCTAATGGCAAGAACAAGGGGGCATGTCACACTTGTGGCAAGGTCGGTCACTTCGCTAGGGAGTGCCGATCCAAGGGAGGCGGACAAAAGTCCGGCCGTCCCAAGGCTCCGAACACCCCCTGCCCGAAGTGCAAGAAAGGCTACCATTGGGCCAGGTTTTGTCCGAGTTCGGGAAACCGGAATCTGGGCACGTCTCTGGCCCCAGTCCAAACAGAGGCTTCCTTCACCCAGATCCAGAACTCCCCAGACCGAGACTAGATTCTAGGCACATCCCAGGCACTGCGAGGGCACAGGCCAGCCCCAAGGGCAGCATGGGGCTAGAATTGACTTGCCAGGCGGACGTTACATGCGACCTGCCAGGCACAGTCTATCTAGTCGACACCCAGTACATGGGACCCCTGCCCAGAGGCTTTATAGGTTTAGTTTTGCCCCGTAGTGTAGCTGGAGCACGCGGAATTTTCATAATTCCAGGAGTCATCGACTCGAATTTTTCAGGCATTCTCCAGGTCCAGCTTTGGGCGCACCTGCCCCAAACAATCCACAAGGGAGACACGTTAGCGCAACTGATCATGGTTCCTTGTCACTCGCCAGCAGGCAGCCAGGGAAGGCTCAGGGACAGCTCAGAGTCCGGTTCAGCAGACCGCTCAAGCGCGAGTGAGGCAGTGCAAGGATACCAGGTCTTAGCGACAGTGGAGACCAACATTGAGTGGAAACAGCGCCCCGTTATCGAGGTATTTTTGAACAAAAGGGTGTTCTCAGGGTTACTCGATACCGGAGCGGATGTGTCAGTGATAAGCAGGAGCCAGTGGCCAAGAGAGTGGGCCATTGAGCCGGTCTCCGATGTGTGGGGGGTAGGAGGCGTCCAGGAAGCGTTCAGGAGCCGAGAGTGGGTAGAGGTCACAATCCCAAAGGCTGACGGCACAGCGGTAATTCGGCCGCACATTCTTGACGTGCACATCAACCTTTGGGGGCGAGACATTCTCCAGCAGTACGGTGCTACGCTTACCTTCGGGTAATGGCGTTGCCACTTAAATGGCTCACCGACACTCCGGTATGGGTTGAACAATGGCCAGTAGTGGGAGAGAAATTAGTTGCCCTCAAGCAGCTAGTTAAGGAACAGCTAGACGCAGGACACATAGAACAGTCCACAAGCCCCTGGAATTCGCCAATTTTTGTGATTAAGAAGAAGTCGGGGAAGTGGCGACTCCTCCACGATCTCAGGGAGATCAATAAATGCATTCAGCCGATGGGTCCGCTTCAATGCGGCATCTCAAATCCCAACATGATTCCCGAGGGGTGGGAGATCCTAGTTGTAGATCTCAAGGATTGCTTTTATACAATCCCCCTAGACCCCAGGGACCGGGAAAGGTT
This sequence comes from Bradypodion pumilum, assembly GCA_035047305.1. Lineage (NCBI taxonomy): Eukaryota > Metazoa > Chordata > Lepidosauria > Squamata > Chamaeleonidae > Bradypodion > Bradypodion pumilum. Next base: position 6,661,889 of record JAWDJD010000016.1, on the reverse strand, counting down.
CGCCTTTACAGTGCCGGTCGTGAACCACGGTGAGCCCACGCAGCGTTACGCGTGGAAATTTTTGCCACAGGGCATGCTCAATTCGCCCACCCTGTGTCAAATTTACGTTCACGGCGCACTGGCAAAGTTCCGAAGCCTTTACCCTAAAGCTATTGTTTGTCACTTCATGGATGACATCTTAGTAGCGTTGCCACAACTTGGCAGCGAAATGTTTTCTGACCTCCAGGCCAGCCTGGGGGACAAAGGCTTACTTATTGCCCCTGAGAAGGTGCAGAGAACCGAGCCCTTCTCATACTTGGGCCATCGGCTTCTCCGCTCTTTCGCAGCACCAGTCCTGCCTCAGATAAATTTACAAGACTCAGTCACCCTTGTAGAATTGCAGCAAGTTTTGGGGAACATCAATTGGGCCAGACCGTATTTTCGTTTAGATACGGATCTTCTAAAACCGCTCTTCTCGCTGCTAACCTTAGGTAAGCAGCCGGCAGACCGGATAAAAATCTCTCGAGACGCGCGCTTGGCACTCGAGAAGGTGAACCAAGCTCTCAGCCAGAGGTGGGTGGATAGGATCGCCCCGGGGCCATATGCCCCGATCCTGAATTTGTACATCGTACGGTCAGGGTCCATGTTCACTGGGGCGCTAGGAGTAGACTCAGAGAAGGGAGCGAAAATTGTGGGGTGGGTATACTTGCCTAACACCTCTTCTCGGAACATTGTTCCGCCTCAAGAACTGGTCTCCGCGGTGATCTACCGCGGCAGGCTGAGAGCAAGGGACATTTCTGGGCACGATTTAGCTAAGATCACAGTCCCATTCACCAAGGAACAAATCCATCAGTTGATGCAGCTAGGTGACTCGCTTCCGATAGCTTTGGAAGGATTCACTGGAAGCTTGGCATACCATTTGCCCAAAGACCCCAGACTTGTCTCACTTCAGACAGGAACAGTCAGTTTGTTCGAATTGCTCTCGCTGGTCCCACTTCAGGGGGCCAAGACAGTTTTTACCGACGGGGGACGCACATATGGTGTCCTGACTTGGCAGGAGGGCGAAGCTTGGCGCACGCTGCTAACTCTTCCACAGAAGTCCGCGCAGCGGGCAGAGTTGGCAGCCGTGAACCTTGCCTTGCGCACCTTCGCCCAAGAACGTTTAAATATCATTACTGACAGTCTGTATGTAAGGAATTTGCTTCACAGTCTACCGGGAGCTTACATTACTCCCGCGATAGACAAGAACTTGCTCAGTCTGTTTCTCACTGCTCAATTTCATTTGCGGAACCGCACAGAGCCGCTCTATATTGCCCACATCCGAAGTCACCAAGACCTACCGGGTCCGATTTCCGCGGGCAATAGCAGAGCGGATGCGGCGGCAAGGGAAATTCAGCAACGTTCAGTTTTGGGAGTTTTCACTACTCCAATCCAGAGCCATGCCTTTTTTCACCAAAATGCCAAGGCGCTCGCCAGACAGTTCAATCTGCCACTCTCTCAGGCCCAGGGTATAGTCCGCTCTTGCCAGCATTGCGCAGGAGCGCCGGGGGGGCCCTCGTGGGGGGTCAACCCACGAGGGACAGAGGCTAATCAGGTATGGCAGATGGACGTCACGCATGTGCCGCAGTTCGGCAGATGGCAATACATGCACGTCTGCATTGACACCTTTTCTCAGTTCGTTTGGGCAACGGCGCAGAAAGGGGAGGCTGCCACCCACGTGGAGCAGCACCTCCTTTCCTGCATTGCGGCGATGGGCAAGCCGCGGCACGTGAAGACGGACAACGCGCCGGCCTACAGTTCCAGGCAGTTGGCCGCCTTCATGGCTACTTGGGACATCAAGCACACATTTGGAATTCCCTACAATCCGCAAGGGCAAGCGATTGTAGAGCGGGTCAATCGGACGCTAAAGTCCTATATTGACAAACAAACAGAAAGGGGGGAGCCACCAGCCCTCCCCAAGTCACAGGGAGAAGCACAGATGTGTCTCAACAAGGTATTGTTCACTTACAATCACCTTAATGTTTTTTCGGATTGCACGCCGCAGGAGAAGCATTTCCGCCGTTCGGAAGCTCTCCCGCGACCTATGGTCCGGTACCGAGTGCCACCAGACCCTTCTTGGAGGGGCCCGGTGCCGCTCATAACCTGGGGAAGAGGGTATGCTGCAGTTGTGTCTCCTACAGGTGTCGTTTGGATTCCAGCCCGGTGTGTCAAGCCCTACGTGGAACCGCATGGCGTGGAACCAGGCCGGCCCGAGTCCGATCCCGGAGATGGAGGACCTCACCCTGACCGAGAGGACCCGCCGGAGGAAACGGCCGCCGATGGCCAAGATCACCTGGGGGATGGTCAAGGCTCTTTGCAGTGACGCCCAGGACGCCGTTCAGCGCGAGGAGAAAGAGCCGACACCGGAGAACCTCACAGCTGCAGTTTTTGCCCTGATTCACGCCAACACAGCGGCGATCACCATCATCCTGGCCCTTTCCCTGCTCTTGGGGGGAGGCGTTCAGGCTACTCCGATCCAGGCTGACGGTTTGCCGCCTGGGGAAGATATTTCCGCACGAATGCGGTACAACTTGTGGGAAAGGTTGGCGGGTCTCGTCAACCAGTCCGATTTTTGTCTACAGCAGGACATTGGTTCTGCATCTATCCTCAGCACCTGTCTCATCCCCGTGTGCCACACTCTGGACGCGCGCACCAAGGATGGCGACTGGTTGTTGAAGGCGTTCTTTGGCCCACACACTCCTACCACCTTCTCAGCAGACGCACGCTGGGGGGGACGGCGACTTGCATCAACCTTGCCGGCTGACGCAGCCACTCTCCATACCCCTCGAGTGGCGGTCAGCCCGGACGCTGCTTGCACCCGAATGACCGGCTGCACCTCAGGCGGTCCGACTCGGCGCCGCTGCCTGGACCCCGGCAGCGGCAACTGGACTTGCAATAAACCAGAAACCCTCATTTCGCTGTACGCTCATGTCACCCTCCCTTCAGGGTGGTTTTTCACCTGCAACCAGTTCACATGGAACTATATTCCTGCGAATCTGTCGGACTCAATGTGTTGTATCAGCCGTTTGACACTGTTACTTCCTACTAAGGACATGATTGCCCCAAGCACAAATGTTTCTAATGTTCCACATGTTTCCAATGTTTCAAATGTCTCCCCACTCATACGGCACACACGCACAACCCAGTTAGACAGCTCTTGTGACAGCAGCTTCAGAGTAATGAGTCCCGCTGAGTATGTATCCCTAGCAGTCAGCCTTGTCGGCGTGCCAGGCTTGGCCGTCGGCAACGCACGGAGGATTGGCCGCTTGGCTTGCGGTTTGGCAAAAGCCATTAACCATACCTCCACAGCGATAGCGCTCCTCAATCAGGAACAGGCAGAACTTCGCCAGGCCGTTCTTGACAATCGAGCGGCTATCGACTACCTCCTCTTGCTGCACCACCTGGGTTGCGAATCCTTTCATGGAATGTGCTGCTTCAATCTTACTGACAACTCCCGTAAGATCCAAAGCCAGATCACGAACCTCCACACCATAGTCCAGGGTATTACTGAGGGTTCCGCATGGGGGGCTTGGTGGAGTTCCCTGTGGAATTGGATGTGGTTGTGGGTTCCCTGGGGGTGGCTGCAAACGGTGCTTAAGGTAGTGGTGGGGATAGCCATACTAGGCATTACGCTTTGTTGTTTTGCTCAGTGCATTCCCTCGCTGATCTCCAAGTGCCGCCCCAGAGAGAAACTCCGTGACGTCATCCCCGCTCAACAGCTGATGCCGCTCTTGCGCAAGGTCGCCAGTCAGGTCCTTAAATAGAAAATAAAGGGGAGATGCGGTTTCCCCATGCCCCGCAGGGCATGGAACGGCCCGCCAGAGGCCACCGCGGTGAGAGACGCTCCCAGCCCGTGGGCTCTGCGGCCGCCAAATTAAGGGGGGTGAATAAAATATAGGGTTTGATTCACCCAATTACCGTGACCTGACCTGCGACTCGGCCAAGTAAGCAGATAGCTGACTCCTGTCAAACATTAAGTGCACAGCTCATCTCCCGGCTCGGGAAATCCCTGGCGCAAATAAGCCATGTTTGTCCCTGCCTAATCCCCAAGACAATGAGGTCCCTAAACCCATGTTTGCCCCAGTTGATTAAACTCCCCTTTGAAGAATTCCCCATTAACCCGTGTACGTGGGTGAGGTAATTTTCCTGTCAGGTGACAGCTTGCCACCGTTGCGCTTTTTTCCCTATAAATGATGTTGCCTTTTTCCAATAAAGTACTGATCTGATCTCGCTCCTGTTGCCTCGTGTTGTCATTGATCAGTCTCCTCCGGGCTCTAACGCCGCCCTAGCGGCCAGATATCGCTACAAGAATGAAAGAGAGAGAGAGAGAGGAGGAGGAGGAGGAGTTAATTATGTCTAAATCAATATATCTCCTAGAAGAACAACCTAATTTAAACCTAAGTGATTAAAGGGAGTGGGATCCAGTCAATACACCATAAATCCTTGAATTGCTTGCCCATTAGGTCCATTCCCACCTGGTTGGTCAAGGTGTCCAAGGCAGTGACAGTCAGTTGGGTCGGAGCAATAGTCAACACATCTTTGCGAGGGGGGGTCCTGCACCATTGAAACATGCATTGGTGCACTCCCTCCTAAGGAAGCCAGTGCTTGACCCAGCAATAATGGCCAACTATCGGCCTTTTATTCCCCTTTTAGGGAAGGTTTTGGAGAAGGCAGTGGTGCGGCAGTTACAGCGGCTTCTGGATGAAGTTGATTATCTGGACCCCTTTCAGTCAGGATTCAGGCCCGGATATGGTACCGAGACTGCATTGGTCATCCCTCTGTCCTTGCTCTTCTTGACCTCTCAGCTGCCTTTGATACCGTCGACCATGGTATCCTTCTTGGACAGCTCCGAGGATTGGGGATCCAGGGCACTGCATGGTCCTGGTTTGCCTCATTTCTGAGGGGCTGGCCCCAGTTGGTGTGGTTGGAGGATGGGATGTCCAGCCCTAGGCTTCTCCAATATGAGGTGCCTCAGGGCTCAGGGCTCTCACAGTTAACATGTACATTTAACATTTAACATCTACATGATCTATTTAACACTTACATGAAGCCGTTGGGGGAGACCATCCATTCCCACGGGGTGAGGTATCATCTGTATGCTGATGACACTCAGCTGTACATCTCAGCCTGTGGTGATCCAAGTGATGCTGTCAAAGTCCTATCCAGGTGTCTGGAGGCTGTTGGGGTCTGGATAGGGGTCAACGGGCTTCAATTGAATCCCGGCAAGACTGAGTGGCTATTGATTAGGGCCCCTGTGTTATCTTGGGATCTACCATTGTTGGTTCTGGATGGGGCTATCTTGCCCCAAACAGACCCGGTGCGTAATCTGGGGGAACCTCCTGGATTCGCGATCAAGGTTTGCCATCAATGATCTATAGGATCCCTTCCAGCTCTGTAGTTCTTAGATTATTGTTACTATTCCCTCTTCCCTCAATCCTATATTGAGTCACACAGCGTGACAAAAACTAAACTGGATACGTACATCATGAAGTCGCTTGCAGAGAAAATAGTTTCAAATGGCTCTAAGAATTACTACCTAATTTTGAGGCTTGGCTTTGGATGATGAGCCGCATGCCACAGAGAGAAAAGTTTGCCTGCGTGACCATGGTGCTAAGCTGAATCCAGCAGTTTTCCTTAACAGAAAAAAAGAAATCAAAGAGCAAGAACTATTTGGAGCTTGTTAATTTTCCGTCTCTATCTCCGAGAACATAGTGTATTCCAGAGATGCAGATTTTGAGAGAAAATATTTTAGAGAATCATTCCTATAAATATTGGCTGGAAACATGCATATGTCCAGGAATGCAACTGGCACCTTGTTAATGAGAAGCAATGGCTCAAGTGGCTGAGACGCTGACTGTAAGGCAGTTCAGTTCCCGAGTATGGCAGGAAGGAATGAGCTCCCGTCTTTGTCCCAGCTCCTGCCAACCTAGCAGTTCAGAAGCAAGCCCTTGCAAGTAGATCAATAGTATGCCTCAGCAGGAGCCCGGGGGGCTGGCGCAGTGGAGGGGCCAGACCATTTGAGGGGGAGATGGCAGAGGCCAAAGGATGCCTGGTGCCAGCGCTCGTGGCAACAACAGGGCCAGGCTGTGGCATGGTCAGGCCATGCCACCCTCCACCCCAACGGGATCCCGCTGCCACGCACCCTCGGCCAGCAACACAGGCTGGGGTGGCAAGAAGCAACAGCTCCGTGGTGGCCCTGGCCTGGCCGCACAGCCGATGCTGACACCACCAACGGGCGCCCCAATGCCACCATGCATCCTAGGCAAATGCCATCCTGAAGGAGGCAGCGACAAGGGGTGGCCGCTTCATGTAAGGCCTGCCCAGTAATCTGCCCCTGAAATGGCCACAAATGATGTGGAGCAGCAGTGCAGGCCATGGGCCAGGCCCGGTATGCCTCAGTGGGAGCCCGGGGGGCTGGCGCAGTGGAGGGGCCAGACCATTCAGGGCCAGGTAAGCACAGGAAAAAACCCCGGACAACACCGGGTAATCAGCTAGTATACTATAGTAGTAAAGGTAAAGGTTTCCCTTGCTCGAAAGCCCTTGCTCGAAAGTTCAGTGCTTTGTCTGTTTCATAGGGTTCAGTGCTTTGTCTGTTTCATAGACAAAGAGCCAGCACTGCCTGCGTCTGCAGACATTTCCATGGACATGTGGCAGGCATGCCTAGACACCGGAGTGAATGCAATGCTGTTTACCTTCCCACCGAAGTGGTTCCTGTTTAACTACTTGCAATCTACTTGCTTTTGAACTGCTCATTCCTTTGAGCAGTACTCGGGTATCGAACTGCTGACCTGTCGCTTTCCAGTCAGCATCTTAACTACTTGAGCATAGCTATGTATAATATAATACAGTAGCTCATAATAGCCAATAAAAACACAAGAAACAAATCTAGATGGCATTAAAAAAAACTTGAAACCATAAAAGTATTCAAATCAAAACACCATCAGCAGTAAAATGAGGTAATAGCAATTTAAAAAGAGTCCAGGGTCAACATTGCAGAGTTCTAATAGTCTTATAGGTTTTTCTTGATTCTTAAATTTCACTCTCCATGCATGTGTGGTTGCATGAAGGGAAGTCCAACTGGGGGAGGGAGCTTGCACTTGTGTTGTGCCACAGTTGTGGAAGCCAATACGATTCTGGCATTTGTTCTTTTTTATTTAGGCCTATGATGGTGAACTTTAGCACTTCAACTGTTCTTGGACTTCAATTCCCAGAAACCCAAGTTCCTGTGAATCCACATGAATGGGTTTGCTGCATGTACGCCAAGGTTCATCATCACTGAGTTAGGTAATCATGGCTTGCCAAGATGTTCCAGCAAGGAATGTTTCACCCTCAGTCACTTCCACAACTCCAAGTGAAGATGAGACAAAAATGCTAAAAAAAAATCTCATCACAACCATTATAGTTTGAAATTGTTGCTTCTGGGCTTTCCATTGGAGAAGTAAAGTGCACGCACATAATTACATAGACAAAAACACAAAGGATGCATAGAAGGACTGGTTTTTAAAAATAGAAACAACCATCTCTCAAACCAGTCCTTGAAAGTCTACACAACAAAGCTGCAGCCACCGTCATTGGTGATTCTGCATTAGCTGCATTCAAATGTTAGTTGTGCCCTTCCACTCCATTGGCTCAAAAGATAATAATTCTGGTTCTTTTTTCTTGAACTATCACAAAATATTGTAGCCTCTTATGGGATGAGGTTGAGACAACCACTGGTCAATACTTCCACATTTCTGTAGCACAACCAGTAGGACTCTGGTTCTGTGATCAGCCCTGTGATCCATTAGCCCAGGGATTCTCAACCTGTGGCCTGCGGGCTGGATGTGGCCTGTGACACCATTTCATGTGGCCCCTGCACCGCCTCCACCACACCAGGAAGTGCCATGTGGTGGAGGAAGGTCAAAATGGCCGTCTAGTCCCCAAAAGTAAAGATCAGTAAAAATTTAGATTCTTGCATATTATTATTTTTATCATCATCATCATGGTCCATCAGATATTCATACTCAAGTTTTGGAATCCTTAGTCCTGCTTTTAAGAATCAATGTGGCTGGGACGTAGTAGGGCTATTCTCTCTAACTGCTCTATTGAGATCTTTCCAATGCCAATCATACTCAGATGTTTTTTCAGCCCTTTTGAGATTGTTCCCAGTGTTCCTATCACTACTGGTTATCAGGAAACAAGTTTACTCATGAGTAGGGCTTCTTGCCCACCAGTGGTTGGCTCCTGTTTCTGAGCTGCTGCCCTCCTAGCTAAGCAACCCAGGATATTAGATTAGTGTATTTAAGGTAGGGGAGAGTTATGGTCATCATATCCGAAAAACCTATTGTATATCTGGAACTGATATACAGGATTGTGCAAAAATCTTAAGACTACCAACAGCTGGTTTGGGGAACATTCAGTGAGTGATGGTGGGAAATAACTCAGCTGTTGCACTACCTAGGCACACCAAATTGGGAAAGATTCTTCTCCTGACTCTTCTCTCAACACTCTTCAAATTGGGTGAAATTTGGAGTTAGTGAGTCTGAGCTATCATCCCATCACTCATTGCATTTCCCCCAAACCACAAGCTGTTGAGTTGGCCTTAGATTTTTGCACTAATCAAATCAAATCACTTTGTTATGGTCATTGAACAGCATGATAAAAAGGATTCAAGTACATGAGACACAACCAAAATTTACCATCACAAATGTATCTTCTTGAGTTGAAATAAAATAGAATAAAATCAGTTCTTCACTTCTTTGAGTGCCATATCCAGACTTTTGCACAATACTGTAAGTCAGGTGTTCACAACCTACCCTGTATGGCCCATGGGCCAGATACAGCCCACGGCACCAAATAATCAGGCCCCTGACCTCGCTCCAGCTGCCCCGCAGCCGCTGCCACCGGGGGTTAGCCAAGGACTCATTTATGGCCATATAAATGCATTTTCTACAGCCATAAATGAGTCCACAGCCATCATAAACACATTTACAACAACCACAGATGCATTTTACGGCACCACTCCAGCCCACTGAGAGTGCATGGTCCAGCCAGCAGCTGAAAAATGTTGAGAACCCCTGCTGTACGTGCATCTGACATGATCTATAGACCAACCTCTTCATGTAGAAAGGGTTTGACTCTTTGTACTGTTTGTCTTAGGAAAAAAAAGGAACACATGTGTTGTGTTCTGTAAAGCCGTGCCTTTAACAATGTACCTTTGCCATGTGTTAACAATATAACCTTTCTGTGTGCAACATTATAACCATCAGCTGTATCAATGTAAACCTGATAAGGGGACGCGAGCTATTGACCACTAGATGGCAATAGCGAGCGTCCAGCTCTCATGGCTCAGATTCACCTGGTTCAGCAGCGCGGGAAGATTCCCCGCCACCGTCCACGACGTCACGCAGGCAGCAACCAATAGTCTGTCGACGAGCCACATTCAAATGTATAGCCAGCTGTATATATTGAGCTACTCATCCGCCATTACCACATGTTCCTCCGGATCATCATGCAATAAACCTGTGTTAAGCCAACCCTTTGGCTGTTTCATTGTCTTTGGTCCCTTACACTAAATTGGCGACGAAGGTGGGATGATGGCAGCCCACGGGACCAAGACATGCGCCGGTTTCGAAATCAGGAAACCGGGCGACTGGGAGATCTTCGAGATGGACTTCCAGGCAGCACTGATTGAGTCCGAAGTCACGGAAGAGGCAAAGAAAAGGGCCATCTTCACCAGGATGCTCGGACAAGAAACCAAAAGGACCTTGGTGGACCTGATTGCACCGAGGAGGGTGAGCGAATTCAAGGCCAAGGAACTCATGCAGATGCTGCGTGAGCACGTCCGGCCCGCCACGGCGATGTTTCCCGCTCGGAGTGCATTTTGGAGGCGAGTCCAAGCGCCCGGGGAGACGGTCGCCGCATTCGTGGCGGCCCTGCGGCTGGCGGCCGGCCCGTGCAAATGGGAGAATGCCGAAATCACCCTCCGGGACTGTGTGCTGTGTGGCCTGAACGACGCCGAAACCCAGCGCACATTAATGAACCAAGAGCCGCCTCCCACGTTGCAGGAGGTCGTCAGAGCGGCCCAGGCCGCAGAAGCTACAAAGGCCGGGGTCCAAGAACTCCAGGACTGGCGGCTGAAGTCGAGCAAGGCAGAGACTCCGGTACAGGCGGTCCGGCGAACTTCGAGGTCGTCCACAGAGAGCAGCGACGACGAGGACGTCCGGAGGGTCCGGAAGGAGAGCCGGCGGTGTGATGGCTGTGGAGCGGCCCACGACCGCGTAAAGTGCCCGTTCCGGAAGGCCGAGTGCCACAACTGCGGCCGCCGCGGGCACATTGCCAAGGTGTGCAGGAAGAAGCGCGAGACCCGGCGGAGCTCAGCAGACCGTTCCACGGGACAAGACCGCTCAACGAGACCCAAGGACGGCGCTCAGGCCACGCGGAAGCAGGACAGCGTGGGCTGCATCTCCGACGGCAGCGAGGACGACGCCCCAGTGTTCAGCGTGTCTGCAGGACACCCCCGCTATTTTGTTGAGGTACTAGTCCAAGGGGTTCCCATTAGGATGGAAATTGACTCGGGGTCCTCATATTCAATCATTTCCCAGAGGGAGTTTTTGGGAATTGCCCCCCACAAGCGACCCAAGCTCAAAGCATTGAGGTCCACACTACGGGATGTGCAAGAGAACAGCATTCCAGTGTTGGGGGTTGGAGAATTTCAGGTTAAATTCAAGAAGCACGCCGCGTACCTTCCCCTAGTCGTGCTCAAAGGGGGAGATTGCAGCCTCCTCGGGACTCAATGGTTCCAGCCCCTGGGTTTGTTTATTGGGGGGGTGCACGCCGTTGGGATGCAAGCCGTTGGGACTGATCCAATTCAGGAGGTGTGCGAGGCGCACCCCGAAGTTTTCAAAAAAGGACTGGGGAAATTCAAGGGGCCCCCAGTGGCATTCGACCTGGACCCGGAGGTCCGCCCAATTCGCCTTAAACCACGCCGGGTGCCGTTTGCACTCAAGGACAAGATAGAGGCGGAACTGGACAAATTGGTGGGCCAGGGAATCCTTGTGCCTGTTGATTCCGCGGAGTGGGAAACTCCAATTGTAACCGCACTAAAGGCCAATGGGGAGGTCCGCATATGCGCCGACTACAAGTGCACCATCTACAAGGCGATCCGCCCGAATGCATATCCGGTGCCGGTAGTCAGCCATCTGCTGGCCAGGTTACACGGGGGAAAGTGTTTCGCTAAGCTCGACTTAGCACAGGCCTACCAGCAGCTTACGGTGTCCCCTGCCGCGGCTGCTGCGCAGACCATAGTCACCCATAAGGGGGCGTTCCAGGTGACGCGCCTCCAGTTCGGCGTGAATTCGGCGCCTGGAATTTTCCAGTCACTCGTGGAATGCCTTCTGAAGGGACTGGAGGGGGTGTTGCCTTATTTTGATGACGTGTTAATAACGGGGGGGAGTCGGGTTGAATTGGCCAAGAGGTTGGGGAAGGTCCTGACAATATTCGAAAAAGCGGGGCTGAGACTGCGAAAGGACAAATGCATCTTCTTCGCAACCGAGGTTGAGTTCCTAGGGTTTTGTGTGACTCCTGAGGGAATAAAACCATCCAAGTCCAAGGTGGCAGCCATTAAGAAAGCCCCCCGCCCCACCTCCAAGCCCGAGCTGCAGTCGTTCCTAGGGCTGCTCAACTTTTACCACTCCTTCCTCCCCCGGAAGGCAGCGGTGGCTGAACCGCTACACAAACTGCTTAAGAAAGACCAGGCATGGAAGTGGGGCGATGACCAAGAAAGGGCATTTAGTGAGCTAAAGAGCCTCCTAGCGTCCGATGCCATACTGACCCACTTCAACCCCAAACGCCCGGTAGTTCTGACCTGTGATGCATCCCCAGTGGGGGTGGGGGCGGTGCTGTGCCACGTGTTGGAAAACGGAAGGGAGGCCCCGATAGCATTTTACTCCAGGTCCCTGTTCCAAGCGGAGAGAAACTACGCACAGCCAGACAGGGAGGCACTAGCAATAGTCGCGGGGACGAAAAAATTTCACGATTTTCTGTATGGCCGCCCCTTCACCATTGTAACGGACCACAAGCCCCTGCTAGGCATCTTTACCGCGGATAAGCCCACCCCACAGATCCTGTCCCCGAGGATGCTCAGGTGGGCCATTTTTCTCAACGCGTATCAGCACGCGTTGGTCTGGAAAGAGATCAGCCATGCGGACGCTCTATCAAGGTCTCCCCTCCCCCTAACACCCAGCCAGGTGAGCAAGGGGGAGCGGGACCATCAGGTTCTTATGATAGAGGTGCTGGATTCGCCCCCCGTAATGCCCGCCGACATTGCCAAAGCGACGGAGAAGGACAAGACGTTAGCGGCAGTTAGCTCCTGGGTGCAGAAAGGGTGGCCGGCATCCTCCCCAGCGGAGGAGTTCGCCCCATTTTTCAGAAAAAAGCTAGAACTGTCCCTAGAGAGGGGGTGCCTCTTGTGGGGGCAGCGGGTGGTGATTCCCACTTCCCTTCGGCCGCGGGTGCTCAAACTGCTGCATGTCAGCCACCCCGGCATCGTGCGATCCAAGGCGCTGGCCCGGAGTTACTTCTGGTGGCCCCAGCTGGACGCCGACATCGAGCACATGGTCGGCACTTGTGAAAGTTGCCAATGCTCCAGACCAGAGGAGGCCCGCCTTCCCCACAGGGAATGGGACGCGGCTAAGGGGCCGTGGTCCCGGGTGCACGTTGATTTCGCGGGCCCGTTCAGAGGCACCCTGTTCCTTCTTGTAGTGGACGCCTTCTCCAAGTGGTTGGAGGTTATCCCAGTCACGAGCACCTCCTCGGCCCAGACCATTAGGCATTTGCGGAGGCTCTTTTCCACGTTCGGCATACCCGACACATTAATTAGCAACAACGCTAGTTGTTTCACGTCCTCCGAGTTTAGGGCATTCATGGAGATTAACGCCGTTCGGCATATCACCTCCGCCCCGTTTCACCCAGCCACCAATGGCCAAGTAGAGCGCCTCGTCCGCACCACGAAGGACGCGTTGCGGCGCATGGGCCCCGGGGATCTGAACCTACAAGTGTGTCAGTTTCTCCTAGGGTACAGGGTGACCCCGTTGGCGTCAGGATACTCCCCCGCAGAGCTCTTAATGCGTAGGAAACTGACCACCATCCTTACTAGGCTAGACCCCACGAGGGTAGAGGACAAAGGAAGGAACATCGGGCTAGAGGCCACAAAGAGTTTCAGTGTAGGCGCCCCCGTGCATTGCAGGAATTACGCCAGCACGGGCCCAGCCTGGGTACCGGGCGTAGTTGTGGAGCAAACCGGCCCCGTGTCGTACCGCGTGGAAACCAGTACAGGGCTCCTGTGGAGACGGCACGCGGACCAGCTCCGACGCAGGGTCTCCGATGAGCAGGGCACAGACCAAACAGAGAAGAAATCAGCGTTAGGCTTCTCCCCCACCCGTTCAGCCCAAGGGGGAGGAAAAGGGGACCGCGGGCCCCCACCAAGGGGATCCTAGGGGATCTTTCTGAGGAGGAGGAGGAACCCGACCCCATACATATCTCGCGGAATGTCCCCACAAATGCGGATACCCCTACTAAGTTAGATTTTGATTTTCAGAACCGGGGGGGGGGTTTCAGAGTGGTCCCCCACCCGTCCAAGCGAGAAGAGGGGTTTTTCGTTAGCCCCGACTGCCCCCGGTCTGCCCACAATGGAGTTTTTCCCTTCCCCTAAGGCCGCCAGACAGCGGCAAGCCACTAACAAGTCTCCCTCTCCCATTTCAGGACAAGGGACCAGGGAGCAAAGAAGCAGTAGTGCCCCCGGGGGGGTCAGCCCTCTTCATGGCCCAAACGCACATGCAACAAGCCATCTTGGCTGAGAGACTTCGTCTCATCCTAGGGGGGAGGGATGTTGTGTTCTGTAAAGCCGTGCCTTTAACAATGTACCTTTGCCATGTGTTAACAATGTAACCTTTCTGTGTGCAACATTATAACCATCAGCTGTATCAATGTAAACCTGATAAGGGGACGCGAGCTAGTGACCACTAGATGGCAATAGCGAGTGTCCAGCTCTCATGGCTCAGATTCACCTGGTTCAGCAGCGCGGGAAGATTCCCAGCCACCTCTTCACCTGGTCAAGAAGGGCGTGACCGTCCACGACGTCACGCAGGCAGCAACCAATAGTCTGTCGACGAGCCACATTCAAATGTATAGCCAGCTGTATATATTGAGCTACTCATCCGCCATTACCACATGTTCCTCCGGATCATCATGCAATAAACCTGTGTTAAGCCAACCCTTCGGCTGTTTCATTGTCTTTGGTCCCTTACACTAAAACATGATACATGATATATGATATATGATTTCAAGGGAGGAAAAGGCTTCCATCCTTCTCTAATAATGCCACAATACAGAAGCTGGATGGTGGAAGATTCGAGACTGCCGAGGGTGATCGCGGAGGGTTAAATTGTTGGCACACAGAATAAGGTTAAATGGCGCAATTCACCATCTCAGGATGTGGTGATGGTTGGCGACTTGGGTGGTGTTCCAAGCGGACAGAAATTACATCAAATTACATTTCTTCCAAGATGGATTTTCAAGAATTTTTCTTTTCAGAAAACCACCCGCGCTCCATGTTTGCGATCAACTAGCTTTGCATACATCAATTTAGTTAAACAAGGCATTTCATGCATGTTCAGAGTCCAAGAAGGAAAGAATTTCAGAACTGATCAATCTGTAGTAGCATGGATTTTCTCTCCACAATACCAATTTCATTTTCATTAGCTGTAATAGGCTTCTTTGAATTTATACAGTCATTTTATAAGCTGCCTGGGCAGGCGATGCATTTTAAAATGATTTCTCAATGTGTGGCTCATACTGGCACTTGTAGTAAACCAGAAGCCGCTGTTTTGGCTGCTGAATCCTCTCAAATGAGGGCTTTTATTGATAAATTGCAAAATTCATTTTAATTCGCCATTTGGTTAAAAATAAAGTGTTCGGTCAGTTGAACGTACGTATACATTTGACGGCTCCATGCTGGGGGGTATTCATATCTGCCAAGAAAGCAAAGAACCACTTCCTGGCCCGTAAACGTTCGTACAAATTCATTGATCAGGCATTTTGCTTTTGTTCTTTCATTTCCAGTGGGGTAGGATTATCACAGCTGGACTTTGTAGGGATGTGGCACAGGTTTGCTTGTATTTAGCCTCAGGGAGCAGTGGAAAAACCTAGGAAGAGAACAGTCATTGCTGAATGATTTCATCTGTTCTAAGAACACCCGTCTCTGTCCCAGCTGCTGCCAACCTAGCAGTTTGAAAGCAAGAAATTGCAAGTAGATAAGTGCCACTTTGGTGGGAAGATAAAGACATTCTGTGTCTAGTCATGCCTGCCACATGTCCACAGAAATGTTTGCAGATGCAGACAGCACTGGCTCTTTGGCTATAAAGAGAGATGAGCATTGAACCCTAGAGTCAGATCTGACTGACTTTCAAGGAAAGGCGACATTTACCTATTTTCCTTTTTGCAGGAATAAAAGTTATTTTTTCCTTCCTTCTTTTGTCCAAAGAAAAATTTTGCCAGCCTCTTTTTGTCCCAATTTTACCTGCTTGCTATTTTTGTTTTCTTTTCTGCCTCTCTGTTTGCAAAACAAACCTTGTCTGATTTGGCATATTTCCATGACCATTTTGGGCTGAACTCACGCATGAAAAATGCCCTTCAGCACAGGAATTGCCATAATTCAGTGCAGACTTAGGTTTCTGTTGCGATGGCCCACGGAAAAGGCCACCTGGTGCGGTCGGGGCCCACTGAGGTCGGGATGACTGGCCGCAAGGAAAGGCACGTGAGACGAATGTGCGGTGAAAGTCTGTTGGATTGGGGCCGCGGGGCGGCCGTGAGGTCCCGGAGGAGACTGGTCAAGGAACGACACGAGACAAGATGGAGCGAAGACCAGTCTCCTCTGGGATCTCACGGCCGCCCCGCGGCCCCAATCCAACATCTGGTGACCCCGACTTGATCCTACTCGTGAGTAAGCGATCAACGCAGTCCGGTTCTACGCTAGAACCGTGTCCGATCACCCCGGAGGACAGTGCGGCAGCCCGGTCGGAAAGCCAGCCGATCGGGAAGACAGCTCCACGACGAGGCATCTCAGAGAGGCATCCTACAGCTTGCTCCGGCTTTCGCGGTGGCTTGCAGCATAGAAAAACGCGTTCTGCTCAGGGTCGGCTGTGAACCCCTGACAGCGCAGAGGCCACCGAAGGCCCGTGGCAGCAGTCCACGCTCCGAGCTCTACCCAGAGATTCGTCACGCAAAACCTATTGCCTGAACTTCAGACGCGTCGAATCGTCCCGAGAAGGAGACTTCAAAGGACCCGGCAGGTAATATGGGGACTTGTCCTCAGCGGCAACGTCCGTCCGCTAGTCAAAGAATTCATGAGGATGAATTCAAAACCCTGGCCAGGGTATATCAGATAAGCTTTCACAGTGGAGAACTAGCGCGGCTTTTGGTGTTCTTGAGGGAACACTGCCTGCTTTGCCCAGAAGTAGGTACATTATCCCTTCAGCTCTGGGATCAGATAGGAGTCTGCATTCAGCAACCCCCGAAAGCTCCAGATGGCGTAATTCGCACATGGAGCAAATGTAGGAAACTCTTAGCAGAGGTGGACCCAGTCCGGGTAGAGGCCAAAGAAACCCCAGCGTCAGCAGAGCCATCGGCGCCCACGGTGCTCTATCCGTCATTTCAGTTTAAGCAGAGTAGTGTAGGGAGCTTTCCCTCAGTGACAGCTGCAGACGTCACCGGTGGAATGCATGGAATGGGGAGCGCTGGCGCTTCTCTGATAGCTACAGGTTCCCGAACTACCAAGAGTGCCCTTCAGCGCACAGTTGAGGAAGAGATCAGGAAGGGGGAAATGCCAGCAGAAGAACTAGCTGAGCTTAGTCAGATTTGTCCAATTCGCTTGGAAGTAGATGCCCTCACAGGGCAGCAGCAGATAGTTCATTCACCCGTCCCGTATAAGCTCCTCATGGCTATACGGAAGGCAATTTCAGAGACAGGACTACAGAGTCGCTTCACTAGGGGCACGCTTCAGCAAGTGTGTGAGAACACGATGTTCATCCCACACGACTGGAAAGCCGTCATGCGGATGATGCTCAACCCCAGCCAGTATCTGTTATGGGACAGCGAGTATCGCCTCGAGGCTCAGGCAAGGGCTGCCAGGATGGGGGGGCAATAATTCCTGACCAGTTATATGGTTCAGGTGCCTTCGAATCCATCGATGCGCAGACCGCCTTGCCGCTCGCCACCCTTCAGTTGTCAGCTGAGACGGCCTTCAGGGCTTTTCTCAAGGTCCCGGCAACTGGCAAAGCAGCCAAAAATTACACCACAGTCAAACCCAGGAGTCCTACATGTACTTTATCAATCGCTTAGAGGAAGCGATCAGTAGGCAGATCGATAACGAGCAAGCCCAGCAAGTAAAACACACATGCACAAAGCTCAGCGTTATGGCGGCATTTTGAACATGCATGTTTTAGTTCCACTTCCGGTAGGAGGAACCACATGACTGGCCCATGGCCTGAAAAGTTTCAATAATCTCGACTGCCGTAAGATCTTGCAGTCACTGGGCAATCGTCCCGACTTGACTCTCACGGACATGATTAGAGCTTGCGCCGACGTTGGCACGGACTCCTACAAAATGGGTCTGTTGGCAGCAAGGGGTAGGAAACCCAAGAACAAAAACCAAGGGGCATGTCACAATTGTGGCAAGGTCGGTCACTTCGCTAGGGAGTGCCGATCCAAGAGCGGCGGACAACATTCCGGCCGTTCCAAGGCTCCGACCACCCCGTGTCCAAAGTGTAACAAAGGCTTCCATTGGTCCAGATTCTGTCTGAATTTGGGAAACCGGAATGCGGGCATGTCTTTGGCCCCGGTCCAAACAGAGGCTTCCCTCGCTCTGGGCGAGCCAGAGCTGGATTAGATTCCAATCACATTCCAGACATTGCGAAGGCACAGGCCAGCCCCAAGGGTAGGTAGTACAGGGCTAGAATTGACTTGTCAGGCAGACGTCACATGCGACTTGCCAGGCACAGTCTATCTGGTGGATTCCCAGTACATGGGACCCCTGCCCAAAGGCTTCATAGGCTTAGTTTTGCCTTGTAGTGTAGCAGGAGCACGCGGAATTCTTGTAATTCCGGGAGTCATTGACTCCAATTTTTCGGGTGTTCTCCAAGTTCAACTCTGGACGCACCAACCCCAGACCATTCACAAGGGAGACACGCTAGCGCAACTGATTATGGTTCCTTGTAACTCGCCAGCAGATAGCCAGGGAAGGCTCAGGGACAGCTCAGAGCCCAGGTCAGAAGACCGCTCGAGCGCAAGTGAGGCAGTGCAAGGATACCAGGTCTTAGCGACAGTGGAGACCAACATAGAATGGAAACAGCGGCCAGTTATTGAGGTATTTTTGAATAAAAAATCATTCTCAGGGTTGCTGACATCAGCGGGGTCAGCCGAAGCCAGTGGCCGCAGGAGTGGGCCATTGAGCTGGTCTCCGATGTGTGGGGGGTAGGCGGCATCCAAGAAGCGTTCAGGAGCCTGGAGTGGGTGGAAGTCACGATCCCTAAGGCTGACGGCACGGCGGTCATTCGGCCGCACATTCTGGACGTGCACATCAACCTTTGGGGCGAGACATTTTGCAGCAATACCGTGCCACTCTTACCTTCGGGTAATGGCTCTGCCACTTAAATGGCTCACCAACACACCAGTATGGGTAGAGCAATGGCCGGTAGTGGGGGAGAAATTAGTCGCCCGAAAGCAACTGGTTAAAGAACAGCTAGACACAGGACATATAGAGCAGTCCACTAGTCCTTGGAATTCACCCATTTTTGTCATTAAGAAAAAGTCGGGGAAATGGCGACTCCTCCACGATCTCAGAGAGATCAATAAATGTATACAGCCAATGGGTCCGCTTCAATGCGGCATTCCGAATCCAAATATGCTTCCCGAGGGTTGGGAGATCCTGGTTGTAGACCTTAAGGATTGTTTTTATACCATTCCCCTGGATCCGAGGGATCGGGAAAGGTTCGCCTTCACGGTGCCCGTTGTGAACCACAGTAAGCCTACACAGCGTTACACGTGGAAGTATTTGCCACAGGGGATGCTCAATTCGCCCACCCTGTGCCAAATTTATGTTCACAGCGCACTGGCAAAGTTTCGAAACCTTCACTCCACAGCCTTAGTATGCCATTTCATGGACGATATCTTGGTCGCAGCGCCGCAACTCTGCAGCGAAATGTTTAAAGACCTCCAGGCCAGCCTGGGGGAGAAAGGGTTACTCATTGCCCCAGAGAAAGTACAGAGAACCGAGCCATTCTCATACTTGGGTCATCGGCTTCTCCGTTCTTTCGCAGCCCCCGTTTTGCCCCAGATCAACTTAAAAGACTCAGTCACCTTGGTAGAATTGCAGCAAGTTTTGGGTAACATTAATTGGGCCAGACCGTATTTCAGATTGGATACGGATCTTCTAAAGCCACTCTTCTCGCTGCTAACGCTAGGTAAGCAGCCGGCAGACTGGATACAAATTCCTCGAGAGGCACGCTTGGCTCTCGAGAAAGTCAACCAAATTCTCAGCCAGAGGTGGGTGGACAGGATTACACAGGGGCCATATGCCCCGATCCTGAACTTGTACATCGTTCGGGCCGGATCCATGTTCACCGGAGCCCTAGGAGTGGACTCCGAGAGAGGAGCGAGTATTGTGGAATGGGTGTACTTACCGAACACCTCTTCCTGAAACACCTCTTCCCCCCAAGAGTTGGTCTCCGCGGTGGTCTACCGCGGAAGGCTGAGAGCTAGGGACATTTCAGGGCACGACTTAGCAAAAATCGTGATCCCATTCACCAAAGAGCAAGTTCAGCAGCTGATGCAGCTCGGTGACTCGCTTCCAATTGCCTTGGAGGGATTCACCGGATGCTTGGCATACCACTTGCCAAAGGACCCCAGACTCGTCTCGCTTCAAACGCAGACAGTCAGCTTGTACGAATTGATCTCGCTGGTTCCACTTCAGGGGGCCAGAACAGTCTTCACTGATGGGGGTCGCACATACGGTGTCTTAACTTGGCAGGAGGGCGCACGCTTCTAACTCTTCCACAGAAGTCCGCACAGCGGGCAGAGTTGGCAGCGGTGAACCTTGCCTTGCGCACCTTCGCCAAAGAACGCCTCAACATTATTACTGACAGCCAGTACGTTAGGAATTTGCTTCACAGTCTACCGGGAGCATACATCACTCCCGCGATAGACAAAAATTTGCTGAGTTTGTTCCTCACAGCTCAATTTCACTTGCGGAACCGCACAGAAGTGCTCTATATTGCCCACATCTGAAGTCACCAGGACCTACCTGGTCCGATTTCCGCGGGCAATAGCAGAGCGGATGTGGCCGCAAAGGAAATTCAGCAACGGTCAGTATTAGGTGTTTTCACTACTCCAATTCAGAGTCATGCATTCTTCCATCAGAATGCCAAAGCGCTCGCCAGACAGTTTAACCTGCCACTTTCTCAAGCCCAAGGCATAGTTCGCTCTTGTCAGCATTGTGCAGGGGCGCCGGTGGGGCCCTCGTGGGGGGTCAACCCACGAGGGACAGAGGCTAACCAGGTGTGGCAAATGGACGTCACACATGCCCCGCAGTTTGGCAGATGGCAGTACATGCACATTTGCATCGATACTTTTCACAATTCGTTTGGGCAACGGCGCAAAAAGGGGAGACAGCTTCCCACGTGGAGCAGCATCTCCTCTCCTGCTTCGCGGCGATGGGCAAACCACGGCACGTGAAAACCGATAACGCCCCGGCCTACAGCTCTAGGCAGCTGGCCGACTTCATGGCCACCTGGGATATCAAGCATACCTTTGGCGTTCCTTACAATCCGCAGGGGCAAGCGATTGTGGAACGAGTCAATCGGACACTCAAGTCCTACATTGACAAACAAACAGAAAGGGGGGAGCCACCAGCCCTCCCCAAGTGTCAGGATCAGGCACAGCATTGTCTGAACAAGGTGTTGTTCACGTACAATCACCTCAATGTTTTTTCGGATTGCACGCCGCAGGAGAAACACTTCCGCCACTCGGAAGCTCTCCCGCGGCCGCTGGTTCGTTACCGAGTGCCACCGGATCCTTCTTGGAAGGGCCCGGCGCCACTCGTAACCTGGGGAAGAGGGTATGCTGCAGTTATGTCTCCTACAGGTGTCATCTGGATTCCAGCCCGGTGCGTCAAGCCCCACCTGGAGCCACATGGCGTGGACCCAGACCGACCCGAGTCTGATCCCGGAGATGGAGGACCTCACCCTGACCGAGGGGACCCGGCGGAGGAGGTGGCGACAGCCGATGACAGCGCCGAAGGTCACCTGGGGGATGGTCAAGACCCTTTGCAATGAGGCCCAGGACGCGAGGACAGGGAACCGACACCGGAGAACTTCGTATCTGCAGTCTTTGCCCTGATCACCGCCAACACCGTGGCGGTCACCATCATCCTGACCCTCTCCCTACTTGCGGGGGGAGCCGTTCAGGCAGCTTCACTAAAGGCCAGCGATCTGATGCCAGGCGGAGACCTCTCTGCCCGGATGCACTACAACCTATGGGAAAGGTTGGCGAGTCTCGTCAACCAGTCCGATTTTTGTCTGAAGCAGAACGCCGGTTCTGCCTCAATCTTGAGCACCTGCCTCATCCCAGTGTACCACACTCCAGACGCGCGCACCAGGAACGGCGACTGGCTGGTGAAGCGGATTTTCGGTCCGTTTCTCCCAATAAGTTTCTCAGCATACGCTCGCTGGGGAATGCAGTTGACCATGACCTTGCCGGCTGATGCAGCCACTCTCCACACCCCTTGAGTGGCAGTCAGCCTGAACTCTACTTGTGCTCGAATGACCGGCTGCTCCGTGGTCGGCCGGACTCAGCGTCGCTGCCTCGACACTGGCAGCAGCAATTGGACTTGTGATATCCCAGAGATACTTGGCTCAATGTATGCTCATGTCACCCTGCCTTCAGGCTGGTTCTTCACATGCAATCAGTACACTTGGAATTACATTCCCGCTAATGTATCAGATTCCATATGTTGTATCAGCTGCTTGACATTGTTACTCCCCACTAGGGATATGATTGTTCCAAGCACAAATGTTTCCTCACCCGTACGGCGCGCTCGCGCCACCCAATTAGACAGCTCATGCGATAGCAACATTAGGGTTCTGATGACTCAGATTAGGGTTCTGAGTACGTCTCGTTGGCAGTCAGCATACTTGGCGTGTCAGGCTTAGCTGTTGGCAACGCTCGGAGGATTGGTCAATTGGCTTGCGGGTTAGCAAAAGCCATTAACCACACCTCCTCGGCAATAGTGCTGCTCAACCAGGAGCAGGCAGAGCTTCGCCATGCCATCCTAGACAATCGAGCAGCTATTGATTACCTTCTGTTGTTACATCATTTGGGCTGCGAGTCTGTCCACGACATGTGTTGCTTTAATCTTACAGACAACACACGCAAAGTACAGAGCCAGCTCACGGACCTCCACACCCTAGTCAAGAACATCAAGGAGGATGCTTCGTGGGGGTGGTGGGATTCATTGTGGTCATGGCTCCCATGGGAATGGCTTCAGACGACACTCAAGGCGATTGTGGGGGTGGTAATACTGGGCACAACAGTGTGTTGTTTCGTGCAATGTATTCCCTCACTGCTATTGAGATGTCCCCCATGGAGGGAACCCCGAAACGTCATCCCCCATACCAGCTGATGCCCCTCCCACGCAGGGCCATCTGTCAGGTCCACAACAAATAAAGGGGGAGTGTGGTATCCGCGGGCATAATTGGCATAACTGTCCCTGACAGAGGTTACACCGGGTGAGACAGACCCCTGGCCTCTGACCTCTGCGGGTACAGAAATTGGGGAGCGGATTAATAGTCATAAGATTGATTCACCCATATCTGACCTGGCCGGCGGTTCTGCAGGAGGAAGCTGAATGTCTAACTCCAGTTAGACATTAGCAATTACGCACTTGCAGATTAGCCCAAGCCTCAGTGCAAATAGTGGCCATGTTTACTCTTGTGTAAGCCATGAACAATGGACTTCCCCTGTCAGTATTTGCCTTAGTTAATTAACTTCCCCAAGAGAGATTCCCAATTAACCCGGGTAAACAGGTGATATGATTTTCTGTCAGATGACGATTCTATCACACGCTGCCTTGAATTCCTATATATGATGATGATTTTCCCTCAATAAACCACTGGTCTTCGCTCCATCTTGTCTCGTGTCATTCCTTGACCAGTCTCCTCCGGGACCTCACGGCCGCCCCGCGGCCCCAATCCAACAAAAGTCCAGTCCCGATCAGTCTCGGGTGGACGTATTTATTACCCTGTCTCAAGGGTTTCGTGCCTAAGGTACACGTGACCTCATCACAGAAGGCTTTTGCATACATGGCATTTCTGGTGGTCAAGATAATACCTGTATCCGGACATTGTCTGGTGTTTAAAGGACAACCCACAGTAAATAGAGGTCTGGCAAAACCTATTGTTTTCGCCTTATCTTGGAGTCCATATGGTCTCCGGGAGACTAACTTCCCTAGTTGCTGACTCGGCGAGTTTGCCCTATCTTCGGCCAGAAGAGGAAGGGCGAGTTTCACCCTGGAGTCATCAACTTTTAGCTTTTGCCCTTCCATCCTCCACAACCTCCAGCCAAGGCTTCATGCCAATTAATCTAGCCCACACCCAATTTCCTTTCCATCAAAGCCAGTGGGTGTGTAGCGAGTGAACCCATCGGGAAAGGTTTTGGCCAATTCACGAACATGGGCAAACCACAGGTTTCTTCCATGAAAAAAAAAGACAAAATGGCCAAGAAATCAAACAAGATTTCCTGTGTGTTTTCACAGCAAATAAATAAATAAAATTTAAAATCAAAACAAAAACTCTTTGTAAAGAAAAACTTCCCTGTGAGGAGACAAGTGGGACATCCCCTCAGTTTCTTGCTAAGAGGTGGAGGCCACAAAATTCACATCCCTAGGTTGGTGATGGATCTGCTACTACTTCACATATCTTTGGTATGAATATTACTATTCATATTTGCATTAATTGTCTGCCCAAACATCCTGCTATGGTAATGGAGTAGACCATACAGCCAATGACTCAACACTAGTGTTGGGTGGTGGTAAATAACCCGAATCCCTAAAGGGGCCAACGGCCACTGAAAACCATCCTGCTGTATATACACGAGTATAAGCCAACCCGAATATAAGTTGAGGTACCTAATTTTGACCTGAAAACCCAGGAAAATAGATTGATCCGAGTATAAGCTGAGGGAGGGAAATGAAGCAGCTGCTAGTGAGTTTCAATAGTCACATGAAAATATGGTTAAAATTAATTAAATATTTGGCACATCTCAATTTGGTGTGGTCTTGGGACCCTCGTGATCATTGACTTCAGTATAATACATGTCCCCTTTTGGGGGCTAAAAAAATTGGCTTATGCTTGAGTATATACGGTTCTCAGATAGTAGTTGCAGCTCATGATGACGACGATTGAAAGAACATTGAAAGAACTGGCAAATGTGCAGAGCCTACATGCAATCCTCAGAAATTAATATCAGAATTTTTGCTTCTGCTGCCACTCGGTCATCTCGCTTCCAGATAATTCCATAAGTATCTGAAGGTCTTCTCCGCATATTTCTTTTTAACTATGTTTGTTAAGTGGCTTTGGTCAAAGGGGTGACAGCCGGCCAGCCATCCAGCCATCCATCCATCCATCCATCCATCCAGCCAGCCAGCCAGCCAACCAGCCAGCCAAGCAACCAGCCAACCAGCCAGCCAGTCAACCAGCCAACTAGCGTAGAGTCGATCCAATGTGATGTAATGGCTAGAGCATTTATTTTTTTCTTGACCATCAGACTTAATGATATACTTCCCATACCTGTATTTCTTGAAAGGATGGTCTCTTGCATGGTAAAAAGTGTTTATCTAAACATGTGATTTCCCTCATGGACACATCTCACATTTAGCATGCATGGTTTTGTGGTAGGTCATTGCAAGGCAAAGATGATCTAAATGTCCACATTTTATTATAGAGCCATGCACATCAGCGGAAATCTGTTGTGTGTGAGAGAACAACTTAATTGGAGGAACTGCTATATTCCCATTAAAGTCTAGTTTCATGAAGAACCTGTTTGGTTGATCTTGTCACTGCAGAGACAAACACAACTTCATACCTATTCTGCACAGTATGCAATCTGGCATCACTTACGCTCCACATTTAAGTGGGTATCATAAAGACACTGTTCTACTCTGAGCTCTGTTTTTGCCTGGGAACAACTCCTATTGAACTTAATGACAGATGCTTCTGAAACGATCGATGCAGAATTGTGCTTCTTCTTCTTCCATGTCTAGGGCAGATGTGAAACTGCCAAAACAAAGGCGCCTTTTGGTGAGTTCATTCTGCAACAACTTTGGCCTGACATAGTGTGAGAATGATCAGCTGGGGTAGGGATAGACAGTTGTTCTGTTACATTACTTTGTATTGTATTTTTGCTTCTTACTCTTGTGTTGCAATTTTGATTGTATTAACTGTATTGCTTTTTTAGGTTTATTTTTGAATTTTTGGACTGCTGTATCTTTATTGTATTGTGATGCCAATTGTTGTTAGCTGCCCTGAGTCGGCATAAGCCGAGTAGGGCGGGATATAAATAAAAATTGAAAATTGAAACACAAGGTTGCCATTATCAGGGTACACGCAATTGTGATTTAAAAATGCCACAATCTTCGAGGAGGCTTTTTCTATGTGCCCCATAGAATTGCCCTGAAAAACAACAATTGCGAACCTGGGGCAATCAGGTATGCTTAAAATTAAGTAGGGCATAAAACTGAGCCCCTCACCCCAATTCTGATCAAGAACTACACAATAGCCAGGTAAAGGCTAGCTGTGAGATCAGTACAATACTAAATCTATACCTATAAATCTGTGCGTTAACCGTTGGAATGTGACAAAGGATCCTGCATCCGGCCCTACTAGCCTGTACCGAGCATTCATTCACTCGCCCAAACCGGGTTCGCAGGTAACTGTTGGGTTGAATTTTGCACCAGTGGGGCAGGAGCACCAAACACAAACAAAGAAAAAGGACTTCACTTCCCAACATCCTATGCACCACAGCCAATCAGGCTGAGAGGTGCGATCAAAAGGAGCCTTCGGAAACGCACTGCGGCCAATCAAAATGGAGCTGCAGAAAAAAAACCATCGCACAAACCCATAACTACAACCCCCAGAGTCCTGCGTGCCATGAGTGTGCAGAATGATGAGAAGGCCGCCACGCGAAAAAAACCCAAAAAAACACAATGTGAGGGCAAGTCCGCCACAGGCGGACGCAGCGCCTCACAGCCACGCAAACACCCGCCGGGGAGGAGAGGGACTCCCTCTACTCCACGCTACCCCGCTGAAGACACGGTGAGACCACCACCGGCCTCAAGAAAAGTTGAGCCAGGGTGGGAAAAAACCACAAATACAGGGTCCCCCAGGTACTGATGCCTTCCCCCCCGAAAGCGAAACAATTCCTCCACAAAGGAAAGGCAGCGAACGGCGCTCCGGCCGCTGCCTTTACTTTCCGAGTAAGTGTTTCGCTTTCAAGAG
Organism: Bradypodion pumilum; assembly: GCA_035047305.1. Taxonomy (NCBI): domain Eukaryota; kingdom Metazoa; phylum Chordata; class Lepidosauria; order Squamata; family Chamaeleonidae; genus Bradypodion; species Bradypodion pumilum. Next base: position 6,635,289 of record JAWDJD010000016.1, on the reverse strand, counting down.
AGGGCAAAGGCATCAGTGCCTTGGGCCCCCCTTGAAAGCGAAACAATTCCTCCACAAAGCAAAGGCAGCGAATGGCGCTCCGGCCGCTGCCTTTACTTTATGAGTAAGTGTTTCGCTTTCAAGAGGGGGCCAAGGCACTGGTGCCTTGGCCACCCCTTGAAAGTGAACCCATTCCCAGGGAAGCCACATTCCATTGGGTAAGCTAAAGGTAAAGCCCTTGGTCAAAAGTCAGTCGTATCCGACTCTTGGGTTCAGTGCTCATCTCTGTTTATAGCCAAAAAGCCAGCCCTGTCTGCATCTGCAGACGTTTCCGTGGACATGTGTAAGGCATGCGTAGACATCCGAGTGCACGGAATGCTGTTTACTTTCCCGCTGAAGTGGCCCCTATTTATCTACCTGCAATGTCTTGCTTTCGAACTGCTAGGTTGGCAGGAGCTGGGACAAAGACGGGAGCTCATTCCATCCTGCAGTTCTCTGGAATCGAACTGCTGACCTGCCGCCTTCCATAGCAGTCTTCAAATGCTTGGAAGATAGTTATAGAGTGAAAAGGAAGAATCTGCTCTCAATCAAGTAGTGCAGGACAGAATGAGACGGGAACTCATTCTGTCCTGCAGTACTGGAGAATCAAACTGCTGACCTCCTGCCTTCCAGTCAGCATCTTAGCCACTTGAGCCATTGCAGTCCCGCTCATTAGCCCCAGCCAAAATGAGAAGAAACATTTTGCCACATAGTGGCATAACTGAAGCTTAGATGTGACTTCTAGAAGGGCCACTGGATCATCAGCATTCCAGTCCCTAGAATTTCAGAGGGAAAAGCTGAAAACTTGGGGGGTCGGACTTGTGATGTTCTGGAAGGATCCTTGTGATAATAATAATTTCATGTCAGAGATTAATCTGGGTTGAAAGGATTTTTTTTGCAGGAGAAACTCCGCTCAGGGAACGCCCAAATGAAGCTCCTTTCATGTCCCCAAGAGCTGGGACAGTGACAGGCACTCAATCCATCATGCAGTACCTGGGTCTCTAACTACCAACTTGCCAGTCTTCCAGCTAACAAGGCGAGCTTCTTAACCACTGAGCACCGCAGCCTTGTGATGTCACAGAGGAAGGGTAGGCAAGATTGGAAAGGGGTTGAGAGCCATTTCTGGGCCAGCTGATTATGGAAATGGCCAAAATACTTCAAACAATGTTTTTCTCTGAAAGGCATGATTAGCCACAGATGTGCACAATTGATGTGCATAAAGCCCTGGCTCTACCAGGTCTAGAGCGGAACTACTCTAAAGCTCACAATCTGAGCTTGACTCTGACGGCGCTCAAGGTCGACTTAGCCTTCAAGCCTTCTAAGGTCGATAAAACGAGCCCTCAGATTGTTTGGGGGTAAAATATTGCTGATGACCCAGAGAGGACAGTGTATAAATGTAATTGTTATTAAAGCACATTTCGTGCAAGTATTTGAAATCATTTGGCTTCCGGAACACAAGCAGCGAGATTGGCGTTGGCTTCCTCATTAATTTACGCTGGATTCCCGGAGGGGTTGGAGAACTTTGATTCTCCCTCCCCCCGCTGTCCCCTCCACCCCACGCCTTCTCCGCTTGGGGTGGCGGCGGCACCCTACTGCTTCAACTGTGTGAGCCAGGAGAGTCATAACCATGCACCACAGGGCATAATTACCTTCGTGTTAGTGTGGTGACTTCAAACCTGGATTAAGTCCCGCAGGAAGAGGGGATCAACTCTAAAGCCCCATGTTGAGTCCTTCTAGAAAGCCAAGAACATAATTGTTTTGGATTGGAGAACATTCCTCTGGGAGGGGAAAAAAACATTCACAGGTTGAGAGCCCAGGGTCAGAACTTAGGCTCGGCTTTGCTTCTGTTCAGCCTGGAGGGAAGTGGACAAGTCTGTGGCCCACGGCACCATTTCATGTGGCACCACCTCCACCACACCAGGAAATACCATGTGGTGGAGGAAGGGCAAAATGGCTGTCTGGCCTCCGAAGCTGTCTGAGGGAGCGTGACCAGGCCCCAGGTTTCAAAAGGTTGAGAACCACTGGTTTAGGGAGTGTGTTTGAAGAAGAAACACATTTAGAAATGCATATTTCGGGGAGACCAGGCATATACTGAAGGGAGGTACACAAACTATGAGGGGAAGAAATGCTGAGAAGGAAGACGTGAATTGAGGCAGCAACTGTAGCATGTTATATGGAAATGCAAACATCTGAAACGGTTTCATTGTTTGCTTCTCTGAGACCAATTTTTTTTTAAAAAAGGAGGGGGTGGAATCACATTCCAAAGAGCATTTATACCATGCAATGTTTGATATGATAGCGCATTCATTTTTCATGTCAGAGATTACTCTGGGTTGAAAGGATTCTTGCAGGGGACGCCCGAATGAGGCTCTTTTCATGTCCCCCATTGTGCAGCTCTCTGGAATCGAACACGCCTTTCCGGTCTCCAAGCGTAGTGCATTAACCGCTATGCCACTGGGGGAGCTGATGTTATGAATGCTATGAATTTTAGTACCCTTAAGCTCTCTGGCTGTTTAATGAAGATTTCTCTCTCTCTCTTGTGTTTTACAGTAAATCTGTTAGATACATCCACCATCATTGGTGACTGGGGCTGGCACACCTATCCTTCACATGGGGTAAGTAATCAATATACCTCCTAACCAATAGGTATACATCACAGCCAGCTTGGAAGTAGCTGTAACTAGTTGCTTTTGAGATAGCAAGCAAGCAAAGAGGGTGTTATTTTTGAAACACAATTGGACGTACCCTGGTAACGGTAACCTTGTGTTGCCAGCTAATCTTTCTTGCATAAGGCCAGCTGTCGGCCTGGGATGGGAGACAGTGGCGGCCACTGTCGACACCCTCCTGGCCCCGCCTGGTCAGAGGGTTTAATAGATGCTGAGCCGCAGTCTGGAGGACCACACCGCTTCTCTCCCATAGCCTACACCATTGGCCTGGGAAGGGAGACAGCTGCGGCCACCCTCCTGGCCCCGCCTGGCTGGAGGGTTGATATTGAGCCCTGGGCTCCGTTGAGGACATTGAGCCCCGGGCTCCATTGGGGATGTTGAGTGGCAAGGACTTTGTGATTTATGTTTTGGTTCTTATTGATATTGATATTTTAGTGTTGGGCTGTGTTTTATTGAGTATTTTATTGTCTGTGAGCTGCCCAGAGTCGCACTTTGCGAGCATATAAATCGAATAAATAAATGAATAAAATAAAAGAAACTGCAGAATGAACTCACCAAAAGTGGCTTCATTTTGGCAGTTTCACGTCCAGCCTAGACATGGAAGAAGAAGTTGAACCTGTGACACATTACATGTTAGCTCTAACAGTGGCACATGCTGTCAAGAATACTTCTGATTTATGCATAATTAAAAATGGACAACCCCAAAATGCTCACAGGTTGTCATTGGCAAGTGTGAATAAGGCTTGGACAAGAGAGCAGGGGTCACTTGGCAAATGAAGGTACAGTATCCATTCCGCAGGCTTTTCCATATAGCGAAAATTCCATATTGCGAAGTGTTCATAGGAATGCATTGCACGGTTTCCCATAAGAATGCATGGGCTGTCTTGCACTTGTTGCATGGGATGGGCTGTGGCCTGTTCCAGCAATAATGTTCTTATCTTCTTATGTTCTTAATAATAATAATAATAATAATAATAATAATAATAATAATAATAATAATAATAATAATAATAATAATAATAATAATAATAATAATAATAATAATAATAATAATAATAATAATAATAGTTTAATTTATATACCGCTTTTTTTCTGCCCCAGGGACTGCAGTGGCTCAAGTAGGTAAGACGCTGACTGGGAAGCGGAAGGTCAGCAGTTCGATTCCCGAGTACTGCAGGATGGAATGAGCTCCAGTCTTTGTCCCAGCTCCTGCCAACCTAGCAGTTCGAAAGCAAGAAATTGCAAGTAGATAAATAGGGACCACTTCAGTGGGAAGGTAACAGCGTTCCGTGCACTCTGGTGTCTAGTCATGCCTGCCACACGACCACGGAAACGTCTGCAGAAGCAGACAGTGCTGGGCTCTTCGGCTTGGAAACAGATGAGCACTGCACCCTAGAGTCGGATACGACTGGCTTTCGAGCAAGGGAAACCTTTACCTTTACCTTTACTTTTTTCTGCCCAGCGGGCGACTCAAAGCGGTTCATACAGGTACCTAGAACAAAATCAGAATATACAATACAAAACAAAATACAGTACACAATATAGTTCAAACAGCAAAAAGCAAAATCTTACAAAGAATTAATAATAACACAATTCATATACAGCTAAACAATCAATCAATAAATCCATAAACTCCCATGAATACTATGCATTGAAAACAAAAATTCTGTAAAGCAAAGCGCCGTTTCCCACAGGAATGCACTGAAAACCAAAAAAAGCCATTCCAAAAAAAATTCCGTAAACCAAGGCATTATTTTCAATTGATTTCTTTCTGTGAGTTGAGTTTTCCATTCCCCGACACATCCGTAACCCGGGTTTCCACTGTATCATTATCAAATAGCTCTACAAATGAAATCCAAAAGGTGGAGGAAACCCTATAATTTCCCCAGGAAGGCTTCCAAATCCCTTTCTTCCTTCTTCTTTCAGCTGTGCTTAAACCACACTCATATCTATTATTTGCATCTTTATTCCTTTATAATCTGAGCTCCCCCCCACCCACCCTCGCTAAATCTTGTGTTGACTTTAATTTAAATTGTTAGCTAAGTTCCTGAATACAGATGCAATCAAACCCACTCGCCTGCCGCATTAATTATGATGTCCTCATTTTCATCTTGCTAGGGGACCTTATCTCAATGACATGGGAGGAGGGAAGAGTTTTTTCATTTAAAATTAAAAAGAAAAAGGCATAACCAGCAAAAGCAACAAGCTCACAGCGTGAAAAAACATGCAACCTGTTCTGATTATTTCCACTGTTTGCTGGTACTTCTGATTTTTCCGCAAGGCACCCTTCTAGATTTGCCCTTAACATTTCTGATCAATGTTATGGTAGAATTTGTCATGACTGATTTTTTAAAAATTTTTTGCATCTGGTTACAATGGCCACCCGTTTGAAGCTGTTGGGACAAAATGGCCACCCCATCGTGCAGGCATGGCAAAATGGCCATTTGGCCCTCAAAGCTCGCTAAGAGGGCATGACCTGGCCCCCAGCTTGAAATGGTTGGGAACCCCTGCAGTAATCCCTGTCTACTCTGACGTCAAGAGACGTTCCTTCCGTTTAAGGTGGTTCAACATTGCTATGCTAGAGCAGCATTATAAAAGACCAAGATGACCAAAGGTCAGCTGAGCTGACCCTAGGCCTAGTGAGGTTGTGATGAATCCAAACCTCTCCCCATCCATGGAAATGAGAAATTACTTGGCACTATTCTTGTCCTGGTATAAATTTGTCCTAGTATTGACCTGTGTTCTAGAGCTGGAGAAGATATGGTGCTACTATAACATTACTGTGCTCCTCTTCAAAACTCATCATCGGCTGCAACTCATATCCGAGAATGCATTTCCCCCCTGAAGCAGGAAAAATGCTGTTGGCATATATTTGTTTAAGGTGGATCTCAGCTTGGCATGAAGTGACCCACATGCTATAATCACGGAGCCATTTCCTGTGACACATATGAAATGAGACATGCAGGATTTAACACTGGGGCTGCAATGGACTGCCACAGCCTTGAGGATATTATCAAGGTGCGCCTTCCCAGCCAGTCCATCTGGCATGGCCTCTTCCACCTCCATGACCAATGGGAATCAGAGTTCCTCCTCCACTCATTTTGGTGTTGGGCCCAATAGGATGGTTTCCAGTGGCATTTCCTCCACTGAGGGGGATCATCACCCCACATAGAGGGGCTCATCTGCCCATAGCAATTGGCCCCTTTAGGAAGTCAGGTTAGTTAACTGCCACCCAACACTTGGTGTTGAGTCACTGGCTGGTCTACTCCATTACCGTAGGGGGATGTCCAGCCAGACATATTCTTCCAAACTACTACTACTACTACTACTACTACTACTACTACTACTACTACTACTACTACTACTACTACTACTACCAGTAGATCTTAGCTACTAGATCAATTCTAATGGCACATTATTCCTGTGGCAGATCTAGAAGGGTGGTTCTCATTGACAGCTCGAAAACAACACCCCAAGCAATTTAAATTTATAAAACTTAGATTACGAGATTATCATTCTCAGGGCTCAGTTTGGAAATTCTGATTTTTTTGCTTTCCCAATCTATTTCCCCCCTGAATTCAATATAATCATATCCCTGTCCCCCCCCCCCCACAAAAAAAGGAATACCCAAAGCAGCTAATCTCATTTGAAACAGATAACTGTAAAATGCAAAGTCATTAAAGCATCAGTTGGAAACCATTAGAAGAAAAGCAATAAAGTAGATCCAATCAATCATGAGCCCTGGTTGGGAGAAGGAGGTGAAATGAAGGGGGGAAATCCAGCATTTGCAGAAGGAACTAATATCTAAAATCCTATTGCTTAGAGTAGCAAGTTGTGACTAGAGTAGACAGTTGAATCAAAAGAGAGTTGATCAGTCAACATTTGCATCAATGCCATTGATTTAAATGAGCCTACTCTAATTACGAGGACTGCAGTGGCTTAGTGGTTAAGACATCTGCATCAATGCCATTGATTTAAATGAGCCTACTCTAATTACGAGGACTGCAGTGGCTTAGTGGTTAAGACACTGAACTTGATGACTGGAAGGTCGACAGGTCGGCAGTTTGAGACCTGAGTGCTGCATGATAGAGTGAGCTCCCATCTCTGCCCCAACTCCTGCCAACCTAGCAGTTCGAAAGCAAGAAATTGCAAGTAGAAAAATAGGGTCCACTTCAGTGGGAAAGTAACAGTGTTGTGTATGCTCCAGTGTCTAGTTGTGCTTGCTACATTTATGATGAGAAAATCCCTGTTTGTGTGGAAGTATATCAAAAATAAATTAAATTCTTTCAAAATGTCAAAAGTAAACTTAAATTCTTTCAAAGCCGAACACCGTACGTAATAGTTGCAGAAATCACGAAGAGTCAGAGTTTAGAAGTATGTATTCTATGTTCATACAGTTGAAAAACCTTGAAAATTATAACAAATCAGTCTATGTATCGAATATTCATACAATTGCCAAAACGAATCACCTTCTGTAATAACTGAAACTAGTTTGTTCACTTTTCCAAATATTGAATTAACTGAAATGAGTATGTAGACTATGTCAATTGTCGAAGCCTTTCTGGTTAAATAATACGGCTTTTCAGAACCAAGTTCTTTCTTCAGGATATCTCGCAAACTCTAAAAAGTATTTATACTGTAGAGAGTAAGTTTTTTAGTAGCGTCCACAGCCTCAAAATGGAGTCTGTTTAATGTGCATGAGGATCTTGACCATGACCATGGAAATGTCTGCACAACTCTGGTCAAGCAGTACTGAAAGAGGAGAAAATGAGATTTGTGCGTCTGAGGTGGCTTTAAAGTAGGGATTCTCAACCTGCAGCCTGTGGGCCAGATGTGGCATGTGGCACCATTCCATGTGGCCCCCAACCGCCTTCCGGCCCCCAAAGCTGTCTGAGGGAGCCCCTGGCATAAACAGATTGAGAACTCCTGCTTTAAGGTCTTAATACCCATCTCTGCCTCTTTCCAGATGGTGTCAAAGTTCACAGGGTGAGCATGATCTGTCTCTGTGCTTTTTTCAATGGCAACACCATCTGATGCCCCAGAGGCTGTTCTGGTCCTCAGTGCCCCGGCCTCTTGGTTGCCCTAATGATGTGACATCCTGCATGTGACATTAAAAAAATAAAAAAAGCCCTGTCCTTCCAACCTAATGCATTTCCAGCATGTCCTGCTTTGGCTTTCGTTCAGCACTTAGACCACTGCTAGCTAGTGTAGGAGTTCTCAACCTTTTAAAGTCAGGCCATGCTCCCTCAGACAGCTTTGGGGGATGGACAGCCATTTTGCCTTTCCTCCACCACATGACACTTCCTGGTATGGGTGGAAGTGGTGGTGGGGCCACATGAAATGGTGTTGTGGGCCGCATTCAGCCCACGGACCGCAGGTTAAGAATCCCTGAGCTGGTGTATGGAAAATAAGCAATGGGGTGTGTGAGAGAATAACCCATACACCCTAACTCTAATCTTGTAGAGGATTGAGAGGTGAGACAGCAGAAGTCTCTCTCCAATTCTGGTGTGTCTAGGTGGCTTGGGCGCTGGGTTATGCTCCCCCCATCACTTATTGCATTGTGTGTCTGGCCAGGTAATCTAGCTATGGTAATAGAGTAGATCATACTGCCAGAGACTCTGATAATAATCATTTCATGTCAGAAATTATTCTGGGTTGAAAAGATTTTTACTGGAGAAACTCTGCTCAGGAGATGCCTGAATGTCCCCAAGAGCTGGAACAGAGACGGGTGCTCAATCCGTCATGCAGTACCTGCGTCTCAAACTGCCGACTAGCCAGCCTTCCAGCTAACAAGGTGAGCTTCTTAACCACTGAGCCACCACAGTCCCAGTGACTTTGATAACCCTGAAGACTAATGGCTTTGAGTGCCAAAGTCCACAGGGAAGGTTGATGGTCCCCAAGTAGATTAAATCCCACTTGAATCCCTCTTGATGCATGAAGTTGGATACATCAACTTCATCCATCCTGGCCTGAGGCTGAGGAGGACTTTGCGTGCCAAAAGGGCTCTCAGGATCATGATATAGGATTCAAAAATGCTTAAACTGCTTAATCACAGCTGGTTTTTAACATGCCCATTTCTCTCCTCTTTCTTCATTTTCTTCTGTATGTAAACCAGCGGTTCCCAAACTATGGCCCGTGGGCTGGCCTCAGCACCATTCAATCTGGCCTGTCGGTGTCTCCCATGCACCTAGAAGTGGAAGCGGGTGCATTTATCTCATCCTTAAAACACACCTGCGCATGTGCAAATGCGCCCAGGGCTGACGTAAACGTGGAAGTGGGTACATTTATGACAGCCGTAAATGTGCCCGCTTCCACTTCTGGAGGTTGTGGTCCAGCCCACTCAGTTGTTTCAGGGGCGTGGTCTGGCTCATGGCACAAAAAGATTGGCCACCCTGATGTAAACTGTTTAATTCTGTTACTGCTATTTTTCATGCTGATTTTCATACTGTGATTTTCTGATTTCATGCTGTCTAGACACACACACACACACACATGCATGCTCGCGCATGCACACACACACACATGTAGCTAAACTGGTCATAAGAGAAGTATGAAGACCCATCTTGCCTAAGAAAATATATTATGTGCAAATAAGCTGAAAGTCTCCAATCACACACAGGGCCTGCACAGGTATGCACAACAGCAGTAGGTCCATAGGCCATGTTGATTTCTACAGACCCATTGCTGTTGGTCGGGCTGCAAGATCACACCTCATCCCACATACACACATAAAAAATCCCCCAGCTAAATGTTAAATGGTTGCAAGTTCTTGTTTTGAAAGTAAGATATTCTGGGATATTGAATGACAGAAAGGTAAGGTAAAGGTAAAGGTCCCCCTTGCTCAAAAGCCAGTCATATCTGACTCTAGGGTTCAGTGCTAATCTCTGTTTATAGCCAAAGAGCCAGCACTGTCTGCATCTGCAGACGTTTCCATGGACATGTGGCAGGCATGACTAGACACTGGAATGCACGGAACACTGTTTACAGAAAGATGCCTTGTCGCATACTTAGAAGAGGAATAAGTGCTCCTTGCAGCTTTCAGGGCAAGAGTGTGCAAATTTTTTCAGGAGAAACTAGGGGTCCGCAAGAGAAATGGGGAGCTTCAGACAGCCTCAGCAGCAATATGTGGCCCTGGAAATGGACTTTGCCCAGTTGTGATGTATTAGTAATAGCATCTCCATAGTACTTAGTGCACTCTCTGGGCAGTTCAGACGTTAATTACCAGTTTGCCCCCAACATGTTTAGCAACCTTGGAAGGATGGAAGGCTGAGTCAACCTTGCACACCATCAGGATTGAACTCACAACATTGTGGCTGCAGTACAGCAGTTTAACCACTGCACCTCCAGGTCTCTCCATTCCAGCCAGAATGAACAATTGGATTCCCAATCTATTGTACGGCATTCTGGATTTTCTAGTTTTGGATCTTCTGCCTTGGAAAGGGTAAAAAGTAGCATGTGAGTCTGCATATTTTCTCCATTTGATAGGAAGCATGCAAGTTTGCTCAGAAAGAAACACAAGTCAATCAATTAGAGAATTCATTGATCTGACATTGCAGCTTTAACGGTCCTCTTCTTTTATCTCCTACCAGTGGGACTCGATCAACGAAATGGATGAATTCTTCAACCCCATCCACACATACCAGGTATGCAACGTCATGTCCCCTAACCAGAACAACTGGCTGCGAACAAGTTGGATACAGCGTCACGGGGCACACCGGGTTTACGCCGAGATCCGGTTCACCCTCCGGGACTGCAACAGCATGCCAGGGGTGCAGGGCACTTGTAAGGAAACCTTCAACCTCTACTACCTCCAATCCGACCGCGACCTGGGCAGCACGACCCGCGAGAGCCAGTTTCTGAAGATCGACACCATCGCAGCTGACGAGAGCTTCACTAGCGTGGACCTGGGGGTCCGGCGGCTCAAACTCAACACGGAGGTGCGTGGCGTGGGGCCGCTGGGCAAAAGAGGCTTCTACCTGGCCTTCCAGGACATTGGGGCCTGCATTGCTGTTGTGTCCCTCCGCGTCTACTACAAGAAGTGCCCAGCTATGGTGAGGAACCTGGCGTCCTTCTCTGAGGCTATCACTGGAGCAGACTCTTCGTCCCTGGTAGAAGTGCGAGGAGAGTGTGTGAGGCACTCTGAGGAGAGAGACACCCCAAAAATGTACTGCAGTGCTGAGGGAGAATGGCTGGTACCCATTGGGAAGTGTGTATGCAGTGCAGGATATGAGGAGCAAAGAGATTCATGCCTAGGTAAGTCTGGTTGTCCACAATCATGATTTCGTGTCAGAGATTATTCTGGGTTGAAAGGATTTTTGCAGGAGAAACTACACTCAGGGGACGCCCGAATGAGGCTCCTTTCATGTCCCCAAGATCTTTCCCCACCGAAGTGGTCCCTATTTATCTACTTTCAATTTCTTGCATTCGAACTGCTAGGTTGGCAAGAGCTGGGACAGAGACAGGCACTCAACCCATCATGCAGTACCCGGGTCTCGAACTGCCAACTTCCAGCTAACAAGGTGAGCTTCTTAACCACCGAGCCACCGCTGCCACTGGCTGTCCATCACAGATGATGAATGAAACTGGGCTGACTTGCAATGCCATTTAGAAAGTCCATTTTCTCATATCAGGAACCGCAATCACAATCCTACACGTCCAATTCTTCTTTCATAACCCAGAGGACAGCTTGGTAAAAGGAAAAAAAGCCAACACTTCCTTCCATCACCTTCACTCTCAATTCCTGTTGGAAATCCAGAGTTTGAAGCAGAAAGGCATAGATTTTTGCCCTGAGATATCCAGTACAGTATTATGGGATGTGGCAGGAAAGCGGTAAGAGAACAGACAGGAGCGTGAGAGACATGGAATACTAATGGGATACCTTTATTAAACCAGTTTTTAAAAGGTGCAGAAAAGAAAGTGAAGTCACGGGGAAGAGTCTGTGCTTTTGAGATTGAAGGTAAAGGTTTCCCTTGATCGAAAGCCAGTCGTATCCAACTCTAGGGTTCAGTGCTCATCTCTATTTCAAAGCCAAAGAGCCAGCGCAGTCTGCTTCTGCAGACATTTCCGTGGTCATGTGTCAGGCATGACTAGACACCAGAGCACATGGAACACTGTTTACCTTCCCACCAAACTGGTCCCTATTTATCTACTTGCAATTTCTTGCTTTTGAACTGCTAAGTTGGCAGGAGCTGGGACACACAGTCCTTCAGTACTTGGGTATCGAACTGCTGACCTCCCGACTTCCAGTCAGTGTCTTAGCGGTCCCTACCACTTTATGTCACTTTCCCAGAAGTGACAGATTTTAAGAAGTAAAAGATGGGAAATTGGATTCTTCTTGGACCCCTATGATTTTTGGGATGTGATGGAAGAGGGATACTGCAAACAAAATTTCACACTCTGCCTTGTTTCTTGATTCTGTGCAACCTTGTGGTTAAGATATTGAGCTTGATGATTGGAAGGTCAAGCAGTTTGAGACCTGAGTGCCACACAACGGAATGAGCTCCTGTTGTCTGTCCAAGCTCCTGCTAACCTAGCAGTTCAAAAGAAAGAATTTGGAAGTAGAAAAATAGATACCGTTTTGGTGGGAATGGTAATAGCATTCTGTGCACTTCGGCATCACGTGATGCCATCCATATGACCTCGGAAAAGTCTGTAGACACAGACAGCGCTGACTCTTGGGATGTAAACAAAGATGAGCACTGCCCACCCAGATTCAGAAATGACTGACTTTTGAACATGGGAGAAGTTGCATTTGCTCGAAAGCCAGTCGTATCCAACTCTAGGGTTCAGTGCTCATCTTTGTTTCAAACCTGAAGAGTCAGCACTGTCTGCTTCTGCAGACATTTCTGTGGTCATGTGGCAGACTTGACTAGACACCGGAGTGCACAGAACACTGTTTATCTTCCCACCAATGTGGTCCCTATTTTTCTACTTGCAATTTCTTATTTTCAAACTGCTAGTTTGGCAGCAGCTGGGACAGAGATGGGAGCGAACGAACGAGCGAACGAGCGAACGAGCGAACGAGCGAACGAGCGAACGAGCGAACGAGCGAGCGAACGAGCGAACGAACGAACGAACGAACGAACGAACGAACGAACGAACGAACGAACGAACGAACGAACGAACGAACGAACAAACAAACAAACAAACAAACAAACAAACAAACAAACAAACAAACAAACAAATTAATTCAAGGGGACAGAAAACTGCACCTGTCTTGAAGGACACATTCCAAGACTTTCTTCTTACTCTCGCACACACACATACACATGCTCAGGGAGTAAACAATCAGTGACCATCTTAACTCACTAAAAGCAAAGGCTCCATTTTGAATCATTACCATGACTGCTGAGGTTTCGTTGTTAGGCTGGATTTTCTTCCCACCATGGAGGATCTTGATCGCACCTCTGTTCCTGCAGGTTGTCTGGGCTTGCCGCTCACCCTACAATTCATTGAAATGTCTTGCAGTGTGGCTGAAAAGGGATACACATATCACAGATCTTGGGATTCAAATCCTTTTCCCCCATCGCTTTTGGAGCCACCTGTGCAGTCTCCTGCATTATTTTCAATTTCCCCTTGGTTCACTTCAAATCATTGCCATTATTTTAATCTCGCAGATGTGGGAAGCAAAGGATCTGTTGTGGTATTATTCTCTCTCCTTCCCCCAGGGCAAACAATGGCTCCTTGCTTTGCCTAATACTCACCTGACGTTGCTCAAAAATACTCCTGATTTGGAATAGCTTTGCACATTTTCCCCTTCTTCTTGTTGTTGTTCTGCCATATCCAAATTCGAATATTGGCGATCCTCATGGCGATCAGCTGTGAAGACTGTCCTGAGAATATAATGCTATGGCCTTCCATTTGCCTTTCATATCGCAGCATGACATCCATACCACTGATCCAGTTCCACGAGTCACTTTCTGGTCCTGAGCCCTTTTGACATGCAAAATCCTCATCGGCCCCAGGCCAGGATGGATGAAGCTGCTGCCCGTCATCAAGAGGGATTCAAATGGGATTTGTTGCACTTGGGGAACATCACAAAGACAGTCCACATACATATTATGCATATCTTTGCATACCTTTGCATACTTTGGGGAAGCACAGCAAGTAGGAGGGTGCAGTCAAAGGGCTGAGGAATGTAGCTTTTGTTATTTTGTGCCTTCAACCCTAATAGAGCTTTCAAGGTATAAGAGATATTTAAGGAGGGGTTTTCCCATTTGTACACCCTCCACCTGTCTCTGTGGCTGAATGGAGTTTCAAACCCAGGATTCCTGAGTCCTAGTCCATCACCCTATCCACCACAGCACAATGGGTATCAGAATACAAGCTAGGAGAAAGAGGAGTAGACATGGACACATGGAGAAATCAACCGGGCATCTCATAGTTCAGAGGTGCCCAAACTTTTTTGGGCCGTAGACCTGACCACGCCCCCCAGACAGCTGATCGGGCTGGACATGTGGTTCCTCCAAACAGAAATGTGCCCTCATGCATGCGCAGAATGCATTTATGGCAGTGTTCCGTGTATGCATGGGCACATTTTACTTCTGCTTCTGGGAGTGGCAAGGGCAGTGTGGGCTGGATGAATTAGCACCAGGAGCTTGATCCAACTCACAGGTCATAGTTTGGGCACCTCTGTCATAGTTAATAACCTAGACAATTAGATTTTTTTGGCTACAGATCTCAGTTGTATATAGAATATGGCCTACTATATCAGCATACAGGTGAACCCCGTGTGTGTGTGTGTGTGTGTGTGTGTGTGTGTGTGTGTGTGTATAAAAACCTACATTCCGCGAGGTTCTTTGTTATATGAATTTTTCATTATACAAAGCGCTACTGGCTTTGTATAATGAACATAACAAAAATAAAATCTTCATTATACGGGGTTTCAGTATGCGAGGTATACCTTGCTTAACGAAAACCTCATATAATGAAAAATTCATTATGCGGGGTATTGCAGTTAGCGCAAAAATGCTTCGTTATACGAAGTGTTCATTATACGGGGTTCCACTGTATCAGAATTAGAAATTCAAACTCCTTCAGGTTGACAAATTCTCCATCAACTACAGAGATATTATATCTACTCTAGGCAGAGGTTGTCATAATTACGAACCTCTGGAGCATTGAGTATTTGACACCGGTCTGATGGTTTTCCCTTTAGCTGTGCGCCGTTGGCTTTGCTCCCCAAATATCTCCAGGCTCAATCAGCAGTCATGTCCCATAATCTTGCCTTCCCTTTGGCTGGAAGTTTTGACAGCCAAAGGCAACAGATGCAAAGTCGACAAAGACAAAGTTATCTCCTTAATCCATTGCCTCCGAGCATGGCTCAGCTCCCAGCATGGAGGATAGAGAAGGCTTTCCCGGAGAGAATGTGGGATCCCGGCAAGATATCCTGCCACACAACTGTATAAATGGTGATAAGGAAACACAGCAGTGTGCAAAACATCACCATGGACTGGCCTGGGGCTATGTGTGCATAGCAGCCAGCACACTGGCTTCCTCACAGGAGATTTTGTTTGCTTTCGGTTTCTTCGCAGAAGCTATTTAGAGGGAGCCAAGTGTTGCCTCGGCAAATAGCAATAGGTGGCTTTGTTTGTATTCAGAGGACATGTGGTGGAGTGGCTTCGACAATATTTAGCTCAAGGTTACCTCCACCAAAGTCATTACAGACTCAACTGAGCTAGACAGCATAGAAGCTGCACGTAGGGATGGTCGGCTGTTCTGTTTTTGGATGGGAACTTTCCCAAATGCATACATTTCTTTGAAGCATTGAGGGGAAGAGAGTCTAACAACTTAAATGTGGATGATATTGGTCCTGTTAGTATATGGTAAAGGTTTCCCTTGCTTGAAAGCCAGTCGTATCCGACTCTAGGGTTCAGTGCTCATCTCTGTTTCAAACCTGGAGTCAGCGCTGTCTGCTTCTGCAGACGTTTCCGTGGTCATGTGGCAGGCTTGACTAGACACCAGAGCACACAGAAGTGGTCCACCGAAGTGGTCCCTATTTATCTATAGCGGTACGTTATACAACAATTTTAATCCATTCTACAGGTCTCGTTGTTGTACGAAACAATTGCTATAGGATGCATGCATGGTATAGCGATTTTCCCTATGGGATGCATCGGACAACGATCTTTTTTGCTAAGTGGGTTTTCCCATTGAAAAATTGTTGCACAGGGAACAATTGTTCCATAGGGGAAATTGTTATGCGGGATGCCATTTCCCCGCAAAACCTCATTGTTATGCGATTTCATTGCTATACGGGGCAATTGTTGTATGATGTTCCACTGTACTTGCAATTTCGAACTGCTAGGTTGGCAGGAGCTGGGACACAGACGAGAGCTCATTCTGTCCTGCCATACTCGGGAATCGAACTGACCTGCCACCTTCCATTCAGCTTCTTCTTAGCCACTTGAGCCACTGCAGTCCCTTTGGTCCTGATAGACCCACTGATTTAGGCAGAGAGTTTAACAGCTCTCTGTGTATGCATCTTTGTCCCAGCTCCTGCCATTGTATCTTTAATTTATACTTTATATTGTGATTAATTTATGTTGATTTGTAATTTTTGTAATTTGTAATTTGCAATTGTATGCTATTGTATTTTGTCTGTTGTTTATATTGTTATACTGTATTGCATTTGTTATACTGTATTTGATTTACTCATTGTAAGCTGCAAGTAGATAAATAGGTACCACTTCGGTAGGACAGGTAACAGCATCTAGTCATGGCTGCCACATGACCATGAAAAGGTCTGCAGATGCAGATAACACTGGCCCTTGGGCTGTAAACGGAGATGAGTACCTATGCCTAGAGTTGGATGCCAACTTTTGAGCAAGGGACATTTGCACAAGGGAGATGGTTACCTTTACTAGCATACCTTCCTTGCTGGCTAGAAAGTTTTATCTCTCTGGGAACTTCTTTCCCACCCCTGGCCATCATATTCCTCATTCCTTCCTGTCTAATTTTGACCCAGAGGTTTGCTGTGAACATTGCTTGAAATAATGTTATCACCAATAATGGCATTATGATATGCCATTCTTTTAGGGCGTTACAAAGGTGGAATCAAAGGCATGTAACCCCACGGAAGTAGTCATTTACTCTCTATGTTAACACACAAGAAAAAAGGAGTCTAAATGCTTGTTAACTCCCGCCTATAAAATCTGCACTTTCCATAGTAATAAAGGCTGGCATATGTAATAGAGATCGGCTGGAATCAGAAACTAGCTATTTTCATCGGCGGATGTCAAGCCACCTGCTGCTTCCCTGAGTAATTTTTTTGCTCTCTGTACAGAACGATCTAAACCCCACATTGCAATCCTAATAGTCTTTCTATAAATACCAAGAAATTTCATTTTTTTGGTAGAGGCAGATATAAAACATGTTCCTTAGCTGCAATGCTCAGGAAAAAAAAACACCATGATTCCCAATTAATTTGCCTGCACTTATTTGTCGTGGATGTTTGAATCACAGATTAACTGAGTTGGAAGGGGCATTTTAGGGAGGGGCGTCCTGGCTCTGCTAAAAGGGTGCTGGACAGGAAGGGACGAGGGTGTTTAACCCGAACAAAATATATATGTCCCCACTCGCCTTCTAATTTCAACTCCCCTCTGGGGATTCGAACTGAGAACCTCTTACTTACAAGGAAAAATTGCAACCTTCAAGCCACAGTGGATACACTGCAAACAGGGCTGTTTTTGTAACCTTATTTTTGGCGGCAAAGGAGGAGAAGGCCGACAGGAACATGGAGCCTTGCTCATTTGCTCAATTGTTCTGGGTGCCACAGCTCGGTTCGGCTCTTTGGATTGGCACCCAAGGGGGTGCCATGGTACTGGAGGCCTGGGGGTGCCCCGGGCTGAGTCCCGGTAGCCTGATGGGCCAGCCCACCACTGCTTTTATGCCATTGAGTCCAGTGTTTATGTTTATGTTTATGTTTATGTTTATGTTTATGTTTATGTTTATGTTTATGTTTATGTTTATGTTTATGTTTATGTTTATGTTTATGTTTATGTTTATGTTTATGTTTATGTTTATGTTTATGTTTATGTTTATGTTTATGTTTATGTTTATGTTTATGTTTATGTTTATGTTTATGTTTATGTTGATTTGATTTGATTTGATTTGATTTGATTTGATTTGATTTGATTTGATTTGTATGCCGCCCGACTCAGCAAATGCCGACTCAGGGCAGCTCACAACACATCAAACAAAATACAATATAGCAAAAACAAAATACAAGATCCAATAGCAAATACAATGTAGCAAACACAAAATACACAATACACAATATGGCAAAGACAAAATACAATATAGCAAAGGACAAGGTCAAAATTACAAGTAACGTATCATATGCCATACACATAATATCAGATACGCAGTATCAATCAAACAATGTGCCAGGAAAAAGCAAAAGACACCATAAGAAATCACCGACCCAGCCACCTCCTTCCAAGCCAATGGAAGTCCTCATCTCCCTCAAGGCCGGGGAGAGGCCAAAAAAGAAAAAGTCCTGGGGCAGGTTGAGGGAGAAAGTCCAATAAAACTAAACCAACCCCCTGTTCAACGCAGGAATCCAAATCAAAGCAGATCTGACAGATGCTTGTCCAATTTTCTCTTGAATGCCTCCAGTGTTAGGACACTGACAGGGAGGCAAAAGGTCAGCAGTTCAAAACCCAAGTACTGCATGACGGAATGAGCACATGTCTCTGTCCCAGCTCCTGCCAACCTAGAGCTCGAAAGCAAGACATTTCAAGTAGCTAAATAGGGACCATTTCAGTGAGAAGGTAAGAGCATTCTGTGCACTTCGGTGTCTAGGCATTTGCATGGAATGCGTGGGGTTGTGTTGTATAAGCTTATTTTGTTGTTGTTTTTTTGCTAGGACCACTTGATGAACAATGCCAGCCAAATAATATACTTTTTCAATGGGAGTAGTTTTCCGGCAGCCAGTAATAATCCTGCACAATTCATCAACAGCAACATCTATTTGTTTGATATGTGCTGATTTATAGCATACGGCACTAGCAGATTCTACTTTGGAGTAGCACAGGGGCAAAGCTGTTGTACTTAGTGTTTGTGGGTGTGCACCAATAGGAAACAGCCATTTTCCTATGTATGCTATGTCTGGCAGCAAATTTCTTTTTGGTGTTTAGACAGTGGTATTTATATCAGAGAGTAAACAAAACAATTTTTTAAAAAAATTGTGGCACTTTATATGTTAGGGTTCAATCCAGAGATGATACCCAAATACTTTGGAGTGGGGCTTTCCCCTCTGTTTCTCTGTTCTTTAAGTGGAAAGCACAGACTTGTTCCATTGATTCAGAGTTCTGGATGTCACAACTGCAGTATAATACATCTTTTCAGATTCAGAAATTCTAAGATAACTGCAGCATAATGGAAAATTATGAAGAAGAAATGCATGAGACATTCATGCACACAACTTATGGGCCAAAATAATGAAAACTAAAAGCATGAAGTGAAGTGAACAAAGACAATGGCTCCTCAGTGTTTGTTTCCCTTCATGTGATCGATCAATGTGACAGACAATGTGCTCAGTTTTACAACTAGCACATTTCCAGTCATACAACCTGCCATTATGCAATTGCCCTTCCACCATTAAGTAACATAACAGAATTCAGGCCACATGACACCCATAGTATCACTGATCCAGTTTCATGAGTTCTTTCTGGTCCTGAGCCCTTTTGCCACGCAAAGTCCTCCTCAGCCCCAGGCCAGGATGGATGAAGCTGCTGCCCTCCATCAAGATGGATTCAAGTGGGATGTAATCCACTTGGGGACCATCACACTTCCCTGTGGACTTCACCACTGAAGGCCATTAAATGTCTTCAGGGTTGTCAGTTTAGTTAACTGCAGCCTGACATTCAGCATTGAGTTGCTGGCAGTATGGTCTACTCTATTACCATAGCAAGATAACCTGGCCAGACTAGCATTCATATATTGAATGCTAAAAAAAAACACAGAAGGCTTTAGTATCTGGATTGGCAGTGCATGGCTTCCTAGAGAGTCAGATGACCAGCAGCATCAACTCTAGCTGACAGCACTTGTCTTCTGATCTGGGGTCACTGGAGATTTTTACATCTCATAGGGATCCCATTTCAATCTACTCCCTGCCAAAGTGGTGTCATTTATGCTAATCAGGCTATGACCCATGCACCCATCAGATGTAGAGAAACTGAACATGGGTCCACACTTTCCGTCCCTCAGAAACCATCATTGTAGGAAATGAAAAAGATAGATAGGAACAACTTGTGCTTGTGCTTCTGAGGATCTCCTATTCCTCACATGCCACCTCAAGAGATGGTTGCCTGTCATAGAGGCCTGGGTGCTGTCAATTTGGTATAACTAAGACACCATCTTCAGGTTTTCCTCCTACTTTCCCACATTTTCAAGAACATTCTCTCTGTTTAATGAACAGCCATTCAAACAAGATGTATAGTTCACCTATCACAGTGGTGGCGAACCTATGGCACACATGCCAGAGGTGGCACTTGGAACCATCTCTGTGGGTATCCGTGCAATCACCCCAGCACAGAGTTTGCCCTGCCCCTCTGCCCAGCAGCCCAATGGGAGCGCTTCCTCCATCCCGCCAGCACAGAGTTCACCCCACCCCTCTGCTCAGCAGCCCAATGGGAGTGTTACCTTCCTCCCCTGTTGCTGTAATGGCCCTTTGTGATAAACAAGTGGGTTTTGGGTTGCAGTTTGGGCACTCATCTCTAAAACAGGGATTATCAACCTGAGGCCTGCGGCACCATTTCATGTGGCCCCCACTGCCTCCACCACACCAGGAAATGCCAAGTGGTGAAGGAAGGACAAAATGGTTGTCTGGCCCCCAAAGCTTTCTGAGGGAGTACGATCTGGTCACTGGTTTAAAATGGATGAGAACTCCTGCTCTAAAAGGTTTGCCATCACATGGTAAGCATCCCCCACACCCTAGGAAAAATGAAGGAATCTGACATGCAACAGAATACATGACTTATGTATTTCCCTATCTTCGGTTTTTGGACTTCAATCCCCAGAAGCCAAAGTCAATCCCCAAAGCACTGATCAGCCAGTGTACTGACTTAGGCTTCTGGGATTGAAGTACCCGTGTGGGGCTTGTGCCCCCACATTGGGAACCACTGCCCTAGACTATCTCTCCTCAACACAATGCTCCCCCAATGAGCTTGGCTACCATTCAAGTACAATGGGATCTGTAAGGCAGAGCAGCTGGCTGGGAGGGGGGAGGAGTAGAATGTCCAGAATGTCCACATCAGCCCATCCCTCCTCCTTCCTGGTTTTTTTTCCCGGGGCACGGTAACTGCTCCCTGTCTGCTTTTTGCGCATGCTTTAGGGAGAGGAGACGGAGGCAGCTAGTCAGCCAGGGAGCTGATTTATGGAGGCTTTTAGAGGTAATAGGGTGAGTTTTAGCATGCAATACACTGATTTCTAATGACTGTGGCTGACTAATAAACTGAAGAAAAATGATGACTTCTGCCTGTTTGTGTGTGAACCTGGTGGGAGAGGCTGTGTGAGGGCTGGAAACCCAGAACACGCTACCCAGGGACATCCCCAGCCCTTTCATGGTGGCAGCGGTGGGATCTTCTGGAACCTGCGTCCTATGTCGTGCAAGCTGGAGGAGTGTGGAGTGATTTACATTACCCTAGTGTGTAATGAAGAAATGGATTTCCAGCATCCCAAGCATGGTGTCTGATTGCCGGTGGAGCTGCCCTGCCTGTGTATGTTCCAGACGGTTTCCTCTGCCCCAGAGTGCAGAACCAGTATTCAAAGCCCTGCCTGCATGATGGGGGTGGCCTGTACATTAAATAGGAACCACACTTGGCACTTCTGGGTGTGGCGGAGGCAGTGGGGAGCACATGAAATGGTGCCATGGACCACATCTGGCCCACAGATCATAGGTTGAGAACCCCTGATTTTGTCCCTGATCAGAGCTGCACTTGGGCCCACAAGACAAGGATCTTCTGTGTCCATCAAATCTTCTACTTTCTCACTTCTTTCCTTCCTTTCTCCTCCTCCTCCAGCCTGTCAAAAGCATTACTACAAGTCTTCCCCCGGGGATCAGCTCTGCACCAGGTGCCCTCCCCACAGCTCTTCCGAGAGCACAGCTGCCCAGGTGTGCCATTGTGAGGAGGGCTTTTACCGTGCACCCCAGGACTCTCCTTCAACAGCCTGCACACGTATGTACTTTCTGAGTGCACACACCAAGCATGGGTAGCTGTTTGTATCTGGGAACAACTCAACCTTGAAAAAACAATTAAGCCCATCAGGCAAAACTTGGGGAACTAGACCCAGACCTCTCAGAACCTCAAAACAAGGTAGAACTCAAGGGTAAAAGAAGTAGATTGAGAGGTTCCAGACCATCCACTCCCGCTTCTATGAAATTTCAGGGCCAGAAAGCAAGTTCTTTGTGATATCATTCTAGATCAGTGGTGGCGACCTATGGCATCTGTGCCAGAGGGGGTCTAAAAATCCCTTTGCTCCCCTTGTGTGCAACTGCCCCAAGGCAAGATGGGATTTCACCTGAGAGGACGGTCTCCCACCAGCTTCCCAGTGTTTCAGCTAACCTCCCCACAAAACCTGGCCCGAACCAGTCTGTGGGAAGGCAGCATGCAGTAAAAGAATCACTCCAGTCACTTCTTCAGTTTTTTAAAATGTATTTCAGGTAAAACGTTACAGCAAATGATAACGTTTCAGATCGAAAAGCACAATGAAAATAAAGAACCTTTCTAGGTTTGGAAGCCATAAGGCTTCCCTAATCTAAAAGACTGCATGATTACTAAATGCAGAGGCGAACTATACAAGTGATACTCAGCAAGACAGGCCTCGGTAATATGTATCTTTCCTTCTCACTGTGCTGACCCACCCGGGCAGGCATGGTTGCAGCATGGTGGAGCTACACAGTTGTTGGAGGATAGTCCAGATATCAAACTCCAAAAGGCAAGCCGAGGTCTGTTTACCAGTGGTCAGAGTCAGTAGTCTAATCCAAAGGGTGTCCAGGGGCATTGTCAGGGTTGGCAGAGAAGTCAGGGTCACAGCAGGCAGGCAGGTCAGGGTCTAGGCAGGCAGTCTGGTGTTGGTCTTCGCATGAGAGTTGTACCAATGCTGGCAGGCTGCAAGCTTGCTTATAATTCTCCCAGCTAAGCGGTATCAGCTGGGAGCCTTCTTTGGTGCTTCGCTCTAGCCTGCCTGTGTCTCAGGTGTAGCTCCTTTCTGGACCTCTCTCTGACTGAGGGCTGATCACTGTCAGAGCCAGACTCAGCTGCCATGGGAAACAGACTTGGGCCAGGCGCAGGCTGAGACCCCTAGCTCTGGGCATCCGTGAGCTCGGGTGCAGGCAGAACTGGGCTAGACATAGGGAGTGCCTCCTGATCCAGGTCCTCTTCAGAGGAGGGCTGGATCACAACACTCACTCCATCACCCATGTTGCAGGTCCAGCCACACAACCAGTTAGAGAACCAATCAGGGACGCAGAATGGAAATTAGGGAGCCACCCTAATGGGAGTGCTTCCTCCCTTCCCCAGCACAGAGTTCACCCCACCCCTCTGCCCAGCAGCCCAATGGGAGTGTCACCTTCCTCCCCGTTACTGCGTCTGCGCTTTGTGATAAATAAGTGGGTTTTGGGTTGCAGTTTGGGCACTCAGTCTCTAAAAGGATCACCAAATACTCAACTAAGTCCTTTCTGATGTTTTCCCAGGTCCTCCCTCAGCTCCCATGAACATGTTCTCCAGTGTGAATGGTACATCGGTCACCCTGGAATGGGCTCCTCCTCTGGACAAAGGAGGCCGGAGCGACATAATCTACAACGTGATCTGCTATCGCTGCGTGTGGGAATCAGGCCCATGTGAGGTCTGCGGTGCTGGGATCCGCTTCATGCCTCAGCAGATAAATTTGGCCCAGGGCTCTCTGGCTATAACCAACCTTCTGGCCCATACCAACTACTCCTTCTTCGTAGAGGCCATGAATGGCGTCTCGGACCTTAGCCTCCAGCCACCAAGATTTGCTACTGTCAACATAACCACAAACCAGGCAGGTAGGAGATGCCCTTCTCCATTGTGGTCAGACTAACGTTGGGCTTCTGCTCATTCCTTCCCCTCTTCTTCCTCCTTCCCATCCTTCCATCTAGGGCTGGTTCAGAATGGATCAGAGTCAGCTTCAGGCTGTAAGAATCAGGAACTCACATGTAGTAATGCCAGGTTTGGCCTGTGATGCTCCCCTTACTCCCGAGTAGAGCCTTTTTGCCTACAAGTGAATGGGAATGCACCTGAATTGACACCCTGAAGCTAAGCAATCCAGGATTTAGCTTGCCTTTTTACAGATCCTGACCTGAATCGGGCCATTAGAAAGGTAGCTGATAGAAAATTTAAAAACTCCAGTCACTTTATGTCTTTCAAAAATATATTTTACCAAAAGTAAGTTACAATTCAAAATTTCAGAAAGCAAAAAAAAGTAAAGGTAAAGGTTTCCATTGCTCGAAAGCCAGTCATATCCGACTCTAGGGTTCGGTGCTCATCTCTGTTTCAAAGCCGAAGAGCCAGCGCTGTCTGCTTCTGCAAAAATAAGTCTAGGCAAATGAAGAATCTTCACTTCAGTTGGCACATTAAAATAATGAAAAACCTTCCATGTTTGGAAGCTCTAAGGGCTCCCGTTTAATTTAAAATCAATGACACAATTGCTAAGTTCAAAGTGGACTCCAGACCCACAAGGAACTACTTACAAAGCATGGTAAAAAGAAAGAGGCCACACCTTTCTCTCCCCCTTCTTTTATCCTCCTCTGATAAACCTCCACCTTTGGCCCCTCCCCTGAAGGATTCCAGCCAATCACTACACAGTCCGTCCAAACTTAAGTCTTGTTTCTCCAGACCATGGGATTGGATTGTTATATCTATCACACAATTCTTCCCAGAAACAACCCAGAATGCCACATAGCTCCTCCCCTTCAGTGGACAACACTCAGAAATCTCTATTACTTTGGTGTCTTGCAACAGAAGACAAGCAGGAGCCGCAGCAAGGGCTAAAACCAGGTTTATTGCATCGTAGTAAAGTGAACATGAGGTACAGGTGAAACAACAGCCTTATTTATAGTACATTTTGAATAGCCCAGGGTAACAGTCCAGCCCATCTTCTCCAGATGTAGTAGAGGCAGTAGTATCCTGCCCGATGCAGTAGAGGCAGTAGTATCCTGCCCGATGCAGTAGAGGCAGTAGTATCCTGCCCTTCAGGTATGCAGGTGAATGGGTATCCTGTGTCCAACGCTGTTACTGCAGGTGCAGCATTGTTCTTAACAGCTGGTTACAATGAAACACTGATTGCTTACAGTAGATACAATAGACAGATACAAATCCGTTAAAGGGATACTTATCACAAAGCATTCAGTACATAACAATTACAGAAGCCTATTCCCTTACACGCTCTATTCTATTCTATTCTATTCCATTCCCCTTATTCTATTCCCTTACACAGTCCATCCATTCAGATATGGAGGAGTTTGTTTTAAAGGGCTTCGGAGCAGCAAGTTTGAAATCTGAAGACTATCAACCCCCGCCAGGACTTTCGTTGGGCGAGGGAGCGTTCCTTTTTGTCGCCCTCTCAGCCAACAACCATCAGCCGTGGCAGGGACGTATGCCTTTAAGGGGCGAGAACACCCACAATAGCCGTTTTCTCCCCGCCTGGACCTTTGTTGGGAGAGGGGTATGACTGGCAACAATGTGTGCGGCTGGAGCAGGGAAAGCCTCTCCCGGCATTGCACCAGCCATCTCCATCTCAGCTTCTCATCTGGCCTGGTCGGCCTTGGGAGGTGGCAGAGTGGCTGGATGTGGCCCCGGTGGCAGTTGGGGTGGGGATCTGCTGACATCGATGCCATGCCAGTTGATTAAGTGTGACATCGGGGCTACAAGAGCCACCCTCCACCACCGCTGCTGTCAGCACAAGAGATGGACTCGCTCGCTCACCCGCCCGGCGGCCGCGATGTATTTATTGTGTATTTTTTGTGTATTGCTATGAAATATGTACTGTTTGATCTTGAAATATGTATTGTTTATTGCTTTGAAATTTGTATGCTATTGCATTATGATGTTCATTACTGTATTATACTGATTTTGTTTTTCGAACATTCAAATGTATTTATGCATTGTTTTCGCTTTGTTACTTTTATATTGTAATTTTGATGCTGTACTGTAATTTTGTTTTGTTGATTTTTGAACATGATGTGAACCGCTTTGAGTTTGTCGTTGACAAAGGAAAGCGGTATATAAGTTCAAATATTATAATAATAATCAACTCATTTCAGTTGATTTGCTGTCTTTCAGCCTTGAGTGAGTCTGAGGTCCCACAATCATAGGATGCTTTGATGTGGGCTCCAGTGCAAAATTAAAGCACTGAGCCAGATCCGGCCCCTGGTGACAAATCATCTGGCCCGTGTCACCCTTGTTGCTCCCAGAAGTGGAAGTAAAACGACCCCACACATGCACAAAACGCTGCTGTAAATGCACCCATGGCTGTTGTAAACATGTTTACGACAGCCGTGGGTGCATTTATGGTAGCGTTTTGCACATGTGCATTTTACTTCCACTTCCTGTGGGAGGAACCACGTGACCGAAATGTTTGGTTCCAGATGACTAGACACAGACTAGAGGTTCCATTAGAAACATTTTGCCAAGGGACTCACATGACCCAGAATCAATTGGTTAATCCAAGGCTGCATTTCTAGTGGTGGCTGAGCAGATGCCCACAGCAAAGTTGATCAGCATTCTGGGATGAAAGCCTTGCCCAATAGGGTTTGGAACTGATATGGCTTCCAACGTGCATCAGGGCCATTTGGTCTATACTGTGAAGGGATTGGAAGCAAGCGGTACTTGAAGTGGCACTCAAATCGAAACTGGGTCTCTGAAGCATCAAGTACTGTATTGCTTTGGCAGTTTTGGGGTTAATAAAGCTGATATTTTTTTTTAAAAAATTACTTGTTAAGAAAAGAAAAGTTATGGGGTTTGTGGTCCTAAAAAAATCAAAATGACATATGTCTCGAAAATGTTTTCTAAGAAATTGCAAGTAGATAAAATAGCTCAAGTGGCTAAGACGCTGACTGGATGGCGGGAGGTCAGCAGTTCGATTCCTGAGTACTGTAGGACGGAATGAGTTCCCATCTTTGTCCCAGCTCCTGCCATCCTAGCAGTTTGGAAGCAAGACATTGCAAGTAGGTAAATAGGGACCACTTTGGTGGGAAGGTAAACAGCGCTCCGGTGTCTAGTCATGCCTGCCACATGACCATGGAAACGTCTGCAGAAGCAAACAGTGCTGGCTCTTCAGCTATGAAACAGATGAGCACTGAACCCTAGAGTTGGATATGACTGGCTTTTGAGCAAGTGTGGCCTTTTGCCTTTACACCAGGGAAGCTGGCATGCTGCAGGTCAGAATTTCCACAAAATGCACACCAAGTATTGTTTCTCTTGACTTATATTCTCCCATCTGTTTCCATAGCTCCCTCGCAAGTGTTGGGCGTTCATCAGGAGAACGTCGGTCAAAACAGCATCACACTCTTATGGCAGGAACCTGACCAACCAAATGGTATTATTCTGGAGTATGAAATCAAGTACTACGAGAAGGTAATTGTAGATTGGCTAATGGGGACTCCCAGATTGGGCGATGCTTCTCATCATGGTGGCACAGTGGCTAAACTGCTGTGTTGCAACCAAAAGGTTGCCAGTTTGATCTGGACCAATGATCAAGGTTGACTCAGCCTTCCATCCTTCCAAATGAGTACCCAGCATGTTGGGGCGGGCAAATGCTAATTAACTTGTGAACTGCCCAGAGCATGCACTAAGCACTATAAGTGTAATTGCTTTTCTTTTGCTTTGCTATTAGGCAAATTTCCCTCCTAAAGTATACATTCTAAAAGCAAGATATTGCAAGTGGATAAATAGGTACCACTTCAGTGGGAAAGGTAACAGTGTCACATGGCCATAGAAATGTTTGTAGAAACAGGCAGCACTGGCTCTTTGGCTGTAGATCAGGGATTTTCAACCTGTGGCCTATGGGCCAAATGCGGCCCACAGCACCCTTTTATGTGTCCCCCACAGCCTCCACCACACCAGGAAGTGCCAAGTGGTGGAGGAAGGGCAAAATGGCCATCCGGCCCCTGAGGGAGCATGATCCGGCCCCTGGCTTAAAAAGGTTGAGAACTTCTTCTGTAGATGGAGCTGAGCACCACTCCCTAGAGCTGGATACTACTAGCTTTTGAGCAAGGGAGACCTTTACCGTTACTAGTGTGGTGGAATGGATAGTATGATGGGCTAGGACTCAGGAGACGTGGGTTCAAATCCCCATTTGGCCATGGTGTCAGGATCTGAGTGTTGAGAAATAGAGAAACTGAGATTGCCCATCCTGGAACATATGTTCAAAAGGTCCTCTTCCTTAAGTGTACAAACTTTGAAAAAGAGAAATGGTCTAAGGTGAACACTTACTTCTTCAAGGTAAGAACAAAATGGACAGTATATGTAGTGAAGGGTGAATCCCAGTTTTGTGAGTTACAGTATATGTTTGAACAAGCATTTCACCCCAATATATTGACATGTTTATAGATTACACTGCATCACAGAGTCAGTGATCAGTGTTGTAAGTCACAAGTAGAATATTATTTATTTATTTCATTTCGAGGACACCTTTCTCCCAATGGGGAATCAAAGTGGCTCACAATAGTAAAAATAATCACACTATAATCCAATTAATTGTACAATTAATTGAATCATAGAATAACTGAGTTGGAAGGGTCCGTTTATGCCCTTGACTCCAACCCCCTGTTCAATTCAAATATAGAAACATAGAATAACTGAGTTGGAAAGGGGCATTTTAGGGATTAAAGTATGGTTTCCCACTATGAATAATTGCATCTCCTTTGCAAATTCCAGCAGATTAATTGATTTTTCTAGTAATATTCAATTTTTCAATTACAAAGCAATTAAACTAGAATAATAATTAAGCTATATTAAATGATTAAAAGCAGGGTTACAACATTAAAAATTTTAAGTAATCAGTGTAAATGTTTAAGAAAATAGTCAGAAACTTTTGAATGCATTGACTCACCAGATCCCAGTGATTCAATAGACCTATAGTTTCACCACACTAAGTAACTGTTCTGTGCAGGTGTTGTGTTCTGTAAAGCTGTGCCTTTAACAATGTACCTTAGCCATGTGTTAACAATGTAACCTTTCTGTGTGCAACATTATAACCTTCAGTTGTATCAATGTAAACCTGATAAGGGGACGCGAGCTAGTGACCACTAGATGGCAATAGCGAGCATCCAGCTCTCATGGCTCAGATTCACCTGGATCAGCAGCGCGGGAAGATTCCCCGCCACCTCTTCACCTGGTCAAGAAGGGCGTGACCTTCTACGACGTCACGCAGGCAGCAACCAATAGTCTGTCGATGAGCCACATTCAAATGTATAGCCAGCTGTATATATTGAGCTACCCATCCGCCATTACCACATGTTCCTCTGGATCATCATGCAATAAACCTGTGTTAAGCCAACCCTTCGGCTGTTTCGTTGTCTTTGGTCCCTTACACTAAATTGGCGACGAAGGTGGGATTATGGCAGCCCATGGGACCAAGACATGCGCGGGTTTCGAAATCAGGAAACCGGGCGACTGGGAGATCTTCGAAATGGACTTCCAGGCAGCACTGATTGAGTCCGAAGTCACGGAAGAGGCAAAGAAAAGGGCCATCTTCACCAGGATGCTCGGACAAGAAACCAAAAGGACCTTGGTGGACTTGATAGCACCGAGGAGGGTGAGCGAATTCAAGGCCAAGGAACTCATGCAGATGCTGCGTGAGCACGTCCGGCCCGCCACGGCGATGTTTCCCGCTCGGAGTGCTTCTGGAGGCGAGTCCAAGTGCCCGGGGAGACGGTCGCCGCATTCGTGGCGGCCCTGCGGCTGGCGCCCGGCCCGTGCAAATGGGAGAATGCCGAAATCACCCTCCGGGACTGTGTGCTGTGCGGCCTGAACGACGCCGAAACCCAGCGCACATTAATGAACCAAGAGCCGCCTCCCACGTTGCAGGAGGTCGTCAGAGCGGCACAGGCCGCGGAAGCTACAAAGGCTGGGGTCCAAGAACTCCAGGACTGGCGGCCGAAGTCGAGCAAGGCAGAGACTCCGGTGCAGGCGGCCCGGCGAGCTTCGAGGTCGTCCGCAGAGAGCAGCGACGACGAGGACGTCCGGAGGGTCCGGAAAGAGAGCCGGCGGTGCGACGGCTGTGGAGCGGCCCACGACCGCGTAAAGTGCCCGTTTCGGAAGGCCGAGTGCCACAACTGCGGCTGCCGCGGGCACATCGCCAAGGTGTGCAGGAAGAGGCGCGAGACCCAGAGAAGCTCAGCAGACCGTTCCGTGGGACAACACCGCTCAACGAGACCCAAGGACGGCGCTCAGGCCACGCGGAAGCAGGACGGCGTGGGCCGCATCGCCGACGGCAGCGAGGACGACGCCCCAGTATTCAGCGTGTCCGTAGGACACCCCCGCTACTTTGTTGAGGTACTAGTCCAAGGGGTTCCCATTAGAATGGAAATTGACTCGGGGTCCTCATATTCAATCATTTCCCAGAGGGAGTTTTTGAGAATTGCCCCCCACAGGCGACCCAAGCTCAAAGCGTTGAGGTCCACACTACGGGACGTGCAAGGGAACAGCATTCCAGTGTTGGGGGTTGGAGAATTTCAGGTTAAATTCAAGAAGCACGCCGCGTCTCTCCCCCTAGTCGTGCTAAAAGGGGGAGATTGCAGCCTCCTCGGAACTCAATGGTTCCAGCCCCTGGGTTTGTTTATTGGGGGGGTGCACGCCGTTGGGATGCACGCCGTTGGGACTGATCCAATTCAGGAGGTGTGCGAGGCGCACCCCGAAGTTTTCAAAAAAGGACTGGGGAAATTCAAGGGGCCCCCAGTGACATTCGACCTGGACCCGGAGGTCCGCCCAATTCGCCTTAAACCACGCCGGGTGCCGTTTGCACTTAAGGACAAGATAGAGGCGGAACTGGACAAATTGGTGGGCCAGGGAATCCTTGTGCCTGTTGATTCTGCGGAGTGGGAAACTCCAATTGTAACCGCACTAAAGGCCAATGGGGAGGTCCGCATATGCGCAGACTACAAGTGCACCATCAACAAGGTGATCCGCCCGAATGCATATCCGGTGCCGGTAGTCAGCCATCTGCTGGCCAGGTTACACGGGGGAAAGTGTTTCGCTAAGCTCGACTTAGCACAGGCCTACCAGCAGCTTACGGTGTCCCCTGCCGCAGCTGCTGCGCAGACCATAGTCACCCATAAGGGGGCGTTCCAGGTGACGCGCCTCCAGTTCGGCGTAAATTCGGCGCCTGGAATTTTCCAGTCACTCGTGGAACGACTCCTGAAGGGGCTGGAGGGGGTGTTGCCTTATTTTGATGACGTGTTAATAACGGGGGGGGGGGGAGTCGGGTCGAATTGGCCAAGAGGTTGGGGAAGGTCCTGACAATATTCGAAAAAGCGGGGTTGAGACTGCGAAAGGACAAATGCGTCTTCTTCGCAACCGAGGTTGAGTTCCTAGGGTTTTGTGTGACTCCTGAGGGGATAAAACCATCCAAATCCAAGGTGGCCGCCATTAAGAAAGCCCCCCGCCCCACCTCCAAGCCCGAGCTGCAGTCGTACCTAGGGCTGCTCTACTTTTACCACTCCTTCCTTCCCCGGAAGGCAGCGGTGGCTGAACCGCTACACAAACTGCTAAAAAAAGACCAGGCATGGAAGTGGGGCGATGACCAAGAAAGGGCATTTAGTGAGCTAAAAAGCCTCCTAGCGTCCGATGCCATACTGACCCATTTCAACCCCAAACGCCCGGTAGTTCTGACCTGTGATGGATCCCCGGTGGGGGTGGGGGCGGTGCTGTGCCACGTGCTGGAAGACGGAAGGGAGGCCCCGATAGCATTTTACTCCAGGTCCCTGTCCCAAGCGGAGAGAAACTACGCACAGCCAGACAGGGAGGCACTAGCAATAGTTGCGGGGACGAAAAAAATTCACGATTTTCTGTATGGCCGCCCCTTCATCATTGTAACGGACCACAAGCCCCTGCTAGGCATTTTTACCGCAGATAAGCCCACCCCACAGATCCTGTCCCCGAGGATGCTCAGGTGGGCCATTTTTCTCAACGCGTACCAGCACGCGTTGGTCTACCGGCCCGGGAAAGAGATCAGCCATGCGGACGCTCTATCAAGGTCTCCCCTCCCCCTGACGCCCAGCCAGGTGAGCAAGGGGGAGCGGGACCATCAGGTTCTTATGATAGAGGTGCTGGATTCGCCCCCCGTAATGCCCGCCGACATTGCCAAAGCGACAGAGAAGGACAAGACGTTAGCGGCAGTTAGCTCCTGGGTGCAGAAAGGGTGGCCGGCGTCCTCCCCAGCGGAGGAGTTCGCCCCATTTTTCAGGAAAACGTTAGAGCTGTCCCTAGAGAGGGGGTGCCTCTTGTGGGGGCAGCGGGTGGTGATTCCCACTTCCCTTCGGCCGCGGGTGCTCAAACTGCTGCACGTCAGCCACCCCGGCATCGTGCGATCCAAGGCGCTGGCCCGGAGTTACTTCTGGTGGCCCCAGCTGGACGCCGACATCGAGCACATGGTCGGCACTTGTGAAAGTTGCCAATGCTCCAGACCAGAGGAGGCCCGCCTTCCCCACAGTGAATGGGACTCGGCCAAGGGGCCGTGGTCCCGGGTGCACGTTGATTTCGCGGGCCTGTTCAGAGGCACCCTGTTTCTTCTTGTCGTGGACGCCTTCTCCAAGTGGTTGGAGGTTATCCCAGTCACGAGCACCTCCTCGGCCCAGACCATTAAGCATTTGCGGAGGCTCTTTTCCACGTTCGGCATACCCGACACATTAATTAGCGACAACGCTAGTTGTTTCACGTCCTCCGAGTTTAGGGCATTCATGGAGATTAACGCCGTTCGGCATATCACCTCCGCCCCGTTTCACCCAGCCACCAATGGTCAAGTAGAGCGCCTCGTCCGCACCACGAAGGACGCGTTGCGGCGCATGGGCCCCGGGGACCTAAACCTACAAGTGTGTCAGTTTCTGCTAGGGTACAGGGTGACCCCGTTGGCGTCAGGATACTCCCCCGCAGAGCTCTTAATGCGTAGGAAACTGACCACCATCCTTACTAGGCTAGACCCCATGAGGGTAGAGGACAAGGGAAGGAACATCGGGCTAGAGGCCACGAAGAGTTTCAGTGTAGGCGCCCCCATGCATTGCAGGAATTACGCCAGCGCGGGCCCAGCCTGGGTACCGGGCGTAGTTGTGGAGCAAACCGGCCCCGTGTCGTACTGCGTGGAAACCAGCACAGGGCTACTGTGAAGGCGGCACGCGGACCAGCTCCGACGCAGGGTCCCCGATGAGCAGGGCACAGACCAAACAGAGAAAAAATCAGCGTTAGGGTTCTCCCCCACCCGTTCAGCCCAAGGGCAGGTCCCCACCGCAGGTCCCCACCAAGGGGGGAGGAGGATATTCTCGTAGATATCCTGGGGGATCTTTCCGAGGAGGAGGAACCCGACCCCATACATATCTCGCGGAATTCCCCCACAAATGCGGATACCCCAACTGAGTTAGAATTTGATTTTCAGAACCGGGGGGGGTTTTTCGGAGTGGTCCCCCACCCGTCCAAGCGAGAAGAGGGGTTTTTCGTTAGCCCCGATTGCCCCCGGTCTGCCCACAATGGAGTTCTTCCCTTCCCCTAAGGCCGCCAGACCGCGGCAAGCCACTAACGAGTCTCCCTCTCCCATTTCAGGACAAGGGACCAGGGAACAAAGAAGCAGTAGCACCCCCGGGGGGGGGGGTCAGCCCTCATCACGGCCCAAACGCACATGCAACAAGCCATCTTGGCTGAGAGACTTCGTCTCATCCTAGGGGGGAGGGATGTTGTGTTCTGTAAAGCTGTGCCTTTAACAATGTACCTTAGCCATGTGTTAACAATGTAACCTTTCTATGTGCAACATTATAACCTTCAGCTGTATCAATGTAAACCTGATAAGGGGATGCGAGCTAGTGACCACTAGATGGCAATAGCGAGCGTCCAGCTCTCATGGCTCAGATTCACCTGGATCAGCAGCGCGGGAAGATTCCCCGCCACCTCTTCACCTGGTCAAGAAGGGCGTGACCTTCTACGACGTCACGCAGGCAGCAACCAATAGTCTGTCGACGAGCCACATTCAAATGTATAGCCAGCTGTATATATTGAGCTACCCATCCGCCATTACCACATGTTCCTCCGGATCATCATGCAATAAACCTGTGTTAAGCCAACCCTTCGGCTGTTTCGTTGTCTTTGGTCCCTTACACTAAAGCAGGACAATGACAATAAAGATCTATCTATCTATCTATCTATCTATCTATCTATCTATCTATCTATCTATCTATCTATCTATCTATCTATCTATCTATCTATCTATCTATCTATCTATCTATCTATCTATCTATCTATCTATCTATCTATCAACAGGATTTCAACTAATGGGTCTACTCTAGTCACTGGTGACAATTGCATGTCCCAACTACTTAATCTCATTTCTTGAGTCATGCAACACCTTAAAGATTAATCTTTATTTAGCATAGTTTTGCAGATGCGTCTTCATTTCTGGGAACACCAATACCACGGTATTCGGATTCTCAGGTTTTTTAAATCCCAGACTATGTTCAGACTGGAGTGTATGAGTGGCTTGCCACAGCTTTATAAACATGCATTTGTTGTTGTTCAGTCATACAGTTGAGTCCGATTCATTGTGACCCCATGCACTACCACACACCAGTCTCCTCTGTCCTTTGCCACCATCCTTAGCCCTCTACGCCACTGTGTCAACAATTCCATCAATTCACCTCATCCTCTGCCGCCCCCTTCTCCTTTTGCCTTCGATCTTTCCTAGCTTCAAGGCCTTCTCAAGTGAGTCCTATCTTCTCATTTCGTGGCCAAAGTACTTTAGCTTCAGCTTCAATATTTGTCCAGTCGTGGTTGATTTCCTTTAGGGGACTCTCAAGAGTCTCCTCCAGCACCACAAGGCACCTATTCTGCACTCAGCCTTCCTTTGGATCAAGCTCTCACAGCCATACATTACTACTGGGAAGACCATTGCTTTGACTATGTGGACTTTTGTTGGCAGGGTGATGTCTCTACTTTTTATTGTGCTGCCTAGGTTTCTCATAGCTTGCCTCCCAAGAGGTAAGCATCTTTTTTATTTCTTGGCTGCAGTCACCAACTGCAGTGATTTTAGATCCCAAGAAGGTGAAGTCTGTCACTGTTTTCATTTCTTCTCCTATTTGCCAAGGAGCGATGGGTCTGGATGCCACAAACTTGGTTTTTTTGATGTTGAGTCAGGCCACCTTTTGCACTCTCCTCTTTCACCCTCATCAAGAGGTTCTTTAGGTCTTGAGGACAAAAGCTTGCATTTAAAGGCATCCAATATCCCGTTCTCTGCCCGATTAGATCAAAATGCCAAAAGAATCTTAATGTAATGGCATCAAAATTTCATGCACAAATGCACGTACAGAATCATGAAATAGGGTCCATTGAGCCCATAAAGTCCAACCCCTTGATCAAGACAGGAACCCAAATAAGAGCAGATCTGAGAGAGATGGTCATCCAACTCTCCCTTGGATGCTTCCAGTTGCTTCCTCTTGAGGCAGTTGATTCCACTGTCATACTGCTCTAACAGTTAAGAGATTTTCCCCTAATATTCATTTTCTTTAAGTTTGACACTGTTATTACTCATCCTGGGATGATGGAGAATGGTCTGCATAAAAATTGAATAAATTAAATTTAAATTAATTAAATTAAATTAAATGGAGAACAGATCCTTGAAGGCCTCCAGTCGTGAATTCACATCTGTGATGAATGGTGAAGTCTTGCCAATGCTAACAGTGTGTTTCACAATTCGCCATATAGGGGGAAGTGGACTGTGGTGGCTCAAGTGTTTAAGATGCTGAACTTGATGACTGGAAGGTCAGATTTCGATACCTGAGTACTGCAAGAAATTGCAAGTAGATAAATAGGTACCACTTCAGTAGGAAGGTGCAGTTTCCCTGGTGGCATAGTGGTAAAGGCACTAGGCTTGGAGACTGGAAACACGGGTTCGATTCCTGAGAGCTGCATGATGGGGGGCATGAGAGGAGCCTCATTCAGGCATCCCCTGCAAAAATCCTTTCAATCCAGAGTAATCTCTGACATAAAAAACGAGCGAACGAATGAACGCATGGGAAGGTAACCAGCGTTCTGTGCACTGAACTCCGGTGTCTAGGCATGCCTGCACATGTCCACGGAAACATCTTCAGACACAGGCAGTGCTGGCTCGTTGGCTATAAACAGAGATGAGCACTGAACCCTAGAGTTGGATACAACTGATTTATGACCAAGGGTGACTTTACCTTTAACTTTATCATATATGGGGAAACGGGTATGGGTGAAATATCAGCTCCTCTCCACAGAGTTCCTGCACCTGTTGCCAAAACAGGTGTGATTCTCTCAGACGTGGCTTGGTCTGATGTGGCTTTATGTTTCCCCAGGACAAAGAGATGCAGAGTTACTCCACTCTGAAGTCCAAAGGCAACGGCACAACAATCTCAGGCCTGAAGCCCTCAACTCGCTACATCTTCCAGGTCCGCGCCCGTACCTCAGCTGGCTGTGGCAGGTTCAGCCAGATGGTGGAAGTGGAGACAACGAAAGCAAGTGAGGCAAACCAGGGGGAGAGTGATGCCAACGGGTGGTGGTGTGGGAGTCAATGGGGTGGGAAGTCCAGAGGAAGGAGATACTGATCTGGTCGTTTAGTTTTCCTTCAGATTTCTTGCCCCAGATCGTACTGAGAAATTTAATTGCAAATAGGTGGCTATGGTGGCTTAGTGGTTAAGATACTAAACTTGATGACTAGGAAATCGGCAGGTGAGAAGTTTGAGACCTGAGTGCTGCATGACGGAGTGCTCTATTACCATAACAAGATAACCTGGTAAGACTTGGGTAGCTAGTCTAGATGAACCTTTTGTCTGATCATGTATGATAGTTATACCATTAAGTTCCACTGTGAAGGTCCTATCCTTGGTAGGTGAACCACGTCCCTTGGCAGTAAGGCAATACGATAGTTGTCCAAGCACCATGTTCTGTTCTGAATTTTGCCTGTTCCTTGCCTTTTGTCTCATCCTCAGTTCCTTGTCCAAGGGATAAAAGGAGTCACTGATTCCAGGGTCCAGGAAAAAAAGTAGTTGTGTTTCCCTGTAAATCTCAGAACCACTTACCTAGAGCCCTCTGCCTGTCTTTCTTTCCTAGCAGTGCCCCGATATGATACCACTACGGTTGTATGGATCTGCCTCACACTCATCAGTGGCCTCGTCAGCCTGCTCCTATTTCTCACCTGCAAGAAGAGGTATGCCCAAATGTTTTCCTAACTGTCTTAACCAAAGAGGAGCACCTCTTGGGTTATTAAGGCTGGAGAGGAGAGGAAATGAGCTGCGATGAAGCACTAGATGGGTTGCTTGTATCATTCTTAACATTCTGCCTTCTGTGCTTGCTGTGCATCTGTTGGTCGGAAGCAGAAGTAAAACGTGCCTTGCAATCTGCTTTGCAACAGGATTAGATGGATTTTAAGTTGCCATTTTTTCTGCTTAAACATAGGGTACCCAAACTACAGCCCACGTGCTGGATCTGGCCCCTAATGCAAATTCATCCAGACTGCACCACACTCGTCACCCCCAGAAGTGGAAGTAAAATGTGCCGTATGGGTGCATTTTACTTCTGCTTCCAGGAGCGATGAGAGTGGCATGGGCCTGATGAATTGGCATTGGGGGCTGGATCTGGTCATAGTTTGGGCATTCCTGTTCTGGAGGTTCTCTGGGGTGTGTAGCTTATACAAGGCTACACAGGTTGGCCCTTCTCTCATGAGACACAATGGGGAATCAAATGCCCCACCTCTGCCTCTACATTTGGTGTCACATCTCACAGAGCTACTGAGGACCAAGGATATATTCTGAGCAGAAAAGTTAGTGATAGGACCTTATGTAAGTCATTAATTCGCAGAGGTTCTCTGGAGCTGTGTAGCTTGCTCAAGGCTCCACAGGTTGGTCCTTCTCTCATGAAACACAATGGGGGATCAAATGGCCAACCTCTGGCTCTACATTTGGCATCACTTCTCACAAAGCCACTGAGGACCAAGGATATATTCCGAGCAGAACAGTTAGTGATAGGACCTTATGTAAGTCATTAATTCGCAGAGGTTCTCTGGAGCTGTGTAGCTTGCTCAAGGCTCCACAGGTTGGTCCTTCTCTCATGAGACACAATGGGGGATCAAATGGCCAACCTCTGGCTCTACATTTGGCATCACATCTCACAGAGCTATTGAGGACCAAGGATATATTCAGAGTAGAACAGTTAGTGATAAGACCTTATGTAAGTCATTAATTCACAGAGGATCTCTGAAGCTGTGTAGCTTGCTCAAGGCTCCACAGGTTGGTCCTTCTCTCATGAGAAACAATGGGGGATCAAATGCCCAAACTCTGGCTCTACATTTGGCATCACATCTCACAGAGCTATTGAGGACCAAGGATATATTCCGAGCAGAACAGTTAGTGATAGGACCTTATGTAAGTCATTAATTTGCAGAGGTTCTCTGGAGCTGCGTAGCTTGCTCAAGGCTCCACAGGTTGGTCCTTCTCTCATGAGACACAATGGGGGATCAAATGCCCAACCTCTGGCTCTACATTTGGTGTCACATCTCACAGAGCTACTGAGGACCAAGGATATATTGTGAGCAGAACAGTTAGTGATAGGACCTTATGTAAGTCATTAATTTGCGGAGGTTCTCTGGAGCTGCGTATGTTGCTCAAGACTCCACAGGTTGGTCCTTCTCTCATGAGACACAATGGGGGATCAAATGCCCAACCTCTGGCTCTACATTTGATGTCACATCTCACAGAGTTTTTGAGGACCAAGGATATACTGTATTCTGAGCAGAACAGTTAGTGATAGGACCTTATGCAAGTCATTAATTTGCAGAGCTGCCATAAGTAACTTGTGTAAAATAAGTAACAACAACTGGATGAATGACATAGCCTCTCAAATGCTATCTGTTCCACCTGTGGAGGCCAACTGGATGGGTGAAGTTGAAGAGTTTTGATGCACAGTTGAGACAAGAGGATAAAGATGAGGTCTTTAGATTCACGAGGCAATGGGAAACATTTGAGAATGTCTTTCTCCAGTGAGAAGTTCCCACTTGAACAAAACTGGAGTGTATTCCAAGTTGAACAAAAACATTTGATGTATTTTCCGTTGCCCAGATATAGACAGGGTTGGAACAGGCAATGAGCGTATAGTAAGAACATGATAGTCAGTCAAAGAAGCAAATTAAAAATATAATAAGAGTCTAATGAGAAGGTGTGTGCTGACATAAATCTAGAATGAAAAAAAGTATGTTTTCCCATTTTGAATAATTGCATCTCCTTTGCAAATTCCAGCAGATTAATTGATTTTTCAAGTAATACTCACATGATTAATTGATTTTGGCTCCCTGAACTGCCCAACTCTTAATTCCCCTCTTTTGTTTTTTCTATTGCTGAGGATTTGAGTCTCTTCTGATTGCCTTATAAATCTTATGTTGGTAGCTGTCACCCGTCCTGTTCCAGGATTGCTGCTGCATATGTCCCTGTGGTGTTTTTTAAAATGCACATACTAGAGTCCCAT
Organism: Bradypodion pumilum; assembly: GCA_035047305.1. Lineage (NCBI taxonomy): Eukaryota > Metazoa > Chordata > Lepidosauria > Squamata > Chamaeleonidae > Bradypodion > Bradypodion pumilum. The sequence goes on along the minus strand of JAWDJD010000016.1, from coordinate 6,595,901 downwards.
GGTTACTGGGTAGAAGTTGGAGTCAAAACCTTATTGGACATTAACAGGGCAATAAAACTGCCTAAAGAAACTTCCTCAATCTGTTCTCTCCAAATAAATTGGACTATTTTCCAAACAGTGCCATTTGACCTTGGAAAGGTAGACCTGATATCTTGCAATCTATATCCACCTCGGATAGCCCTTTGTGTGTGAGTAAGTGCATAAGGAGTGTTCATGGCAACTTAGTGGTTAAAGACACTGAGCCTGGCAACCTTGAGGTCTGCAGATTAGCAGTTCGAGACCTGAGTGCTGGGTTTTGGAGTGAACACCTGTCATCTGCCCCAACTTCTGCCAACCAAGCAGTTCAAAAGCAATAAATTACAAGAAGGTAAATAGGTACTGCTTTGGCAGGAAAGGTAACAGTGTTCCATGCACTCCAGCATCCTGTCATTCTTGCTACATGACCATGGAAATGTTTGCAATTGCAGGCAGCACTGGCTCTTTGGCTGTAAACAGAGATGAGCACTAAATCTCTAGAGTCGGATACAACTGGTTTAGAGCAAGGGAGACTATAAAGCACCAATGGGTAGAATACACCTCTACCCCCCTCCCCCCCAGAAAGAGGTTCTGCAGCTCCTAGTCCTGAGCTGAACACACTTTCTCTGGGGCAGGAGGAGATGAATTTCTGCTCCTGGAAACTTTCAGGAACGCTGAGTCAGAATTGAGACAGAATGTAGCCCTCTGCTTCATTTAACACCAAGACAACAGCCATGCGTCAAAACCAGACGTGACCTCTGGGTCCATCAAATCTGCCCACTCCCGTTTTAAGGACAAGGTGATGCTCACTTTTTTTGAGTCTAGCAAGGACTTCCCTTCAACTCCCCCATGTTTGGAAAAAGAAGATATAATGCTAATTCGTGATTGTATCCTCTCCCTGTTTGTGATGTGCTAGACACTGCGGGTACAGCAAGGCATTCCAGGATGCTGATGAAGAGAAGATGCATTATCAGAATGGACAAGGTAAGAGAGTGAGAAGAGACAGCCTGACCCAAATCGCCTTTGGGTATGTTCCATTATGACCAGTCTCAACATGCAATCTAGGAGATGGGTCTGAGACCCATGGGTGCCAACCTTCACTTAGTTCATCTTGCTAACAGAAACAAGAAGTTTTCTTCTCCTCCTCCTCGTGCCGTATCCAATTCCAAATATTGCCTATCATTATGGTAATCAGCCATGGAGATTGTCTTGAGAATATAATGCATTGGCTTACAGTATCACAGTATGACCCCCATACCAGTTCTCTTCGGAGAGGAAACGTCTCAGTCCATGGGGTCACCATAAGTCAACATCAATTTGATGGCACATAATTAGTAGGTGGAAACAGGAAAGGTAACTTCCTAGCCCATTGCTCTTTAACACATTAACTTCAAGCTCCATTTTATGTAACAAGGTACCCTTAAATATCTTCTGCACATTTGAGTCTCAGGGAGAACCTCTTCCATAATGAAGGACACAGGTTGTTTACTCAGCAAATTAGCTGATCTCTAGTAATTAAGGCCTTTACACACCCTGCTAGGGAAGAAAATCCCTCCCAAAAACACATAGACCAAATCTGGATTTATCTAAAGTACAGTGCAAAATGTCTTAGGCATTTAGAAAAAATTCAATGAGTGGTTTTTGGGTGGGGCATTACTCAAACACCCAATTTGGAGAGTGTGGAGAGGAGAGTCAGCAGAAGAATCTATCCAATTTTGGTGTGTCTAGGTGACTTGGGGACTGAGTTATTGCACACACACCCCCAGCATCGCTCATTGAATTTTCCCCAAACCAGCCGGTGGTGGCCTAGGACATTTGCACAATACAGTAGAACCTTGGATAAAGTCCAAACTCCATTACACAAGTTTGGACTTTATCCGATTGTGGACTTTATCCGAATCAAATGGGTGATGCATTGGATAACATCAAAAAACAACAACAACAGACTTTATCTGAGGTTCCTATACCAAATACCTCAGATAACGTCCATTTTTAGCGGTTTTCGACTTTTTGCAATGAATCACGTGTACATGAAAACCGTGACTTAATCCAAATCCAACTTTATCCGAATCAGACTTTATCCGAGGTACCACAGTCTGTATACTCAAAATCTGGCTGGCTGGACAGGTGTGGGGTGCTGCTAGGGAGGTGGCACCTGCCCGCTGGCTTATTTGAACTTTCCCTCTTTGCAGATGCGGTGGGTGGGTTTTTAATGGGTTTTAACGTGTTTTTAACGTAGTTTTTAAAATGATCTTTAGTATGAATGTTTTTATGTTTTATATCTGGTTGTGAGCCACCCAGAGTCGCCCCAGGTGAGGGCGTGGCAATACAAATTTAAATAATAAATAAATAAAATATACTAGCCAAATCCTTGAGAGTTTCTTTCACTGCTGCCTCAAAGATCTTGTCTCTTCCATCTTTTCCTAAATCCCAACAGTGAAGTTTCCAGAATCAAAGTTCTATGTGGAACCACACACATACGAGGACCCCTGTCAAGCTGTCCATGAGTTCACGCGGGAGATAGAAGCCTCCAGGATCAAAATCGAGAGAGTTATAGGGTGTGGTGTGTAGCCCTCTCTTTTTTGTTGATAAGTCTCCCCCTTGGACCTTCTCACCATCCCAAATTATTGTGAGCATGTCCCGAGCATGTCTTTGAAGAAGTGATACCAACATCTTGCAGGGAAGACTTTGTAATGTCTGGAGCAAGCCCACAGACTGGCTTTCCTTTTTCTTTCAAGGTGGGATGATGCCCCTGTAACTGGTTGAGAATTACTAAGCAGATATTGCGGAGAACCCACCATTAGAAGCTACTTAACTGGAGTCTTAATATATATTTTTGGTTCTGTGTGAAAGGGGAGTTAAATGCTTATCTCAGGTGATGAGCCATCAAGGTTCAGAGAGGATATTGGAAAAATGGTGTTTCATCAGGCATCAACAAATTTTCCTACCACACTGTGGTCATGGCCATTTTTACTACCGGTACGCGTATACTGATGTGAACCTGCTGATGCCCACCACTGGCTGTGCAGTAATATGGTGGAAAGAATAGCAGACAACCATTTCAGTTTTCCATTAGGTTTTTCTTGGAACATTAAAGTTCCAGTTGGTTTTTCTTGGAACATTAATGGGCACGACACACCATAGTCCATATTCCCAAAGCTTTGCAGTGTCACAGAGCCTAGCACCACTGACTCAATTCCTCTTCTCCACATCTCAGGCATGGTGGCATATTCCACTTTACTTATGCATCAGCTGTAACTTGTATAAAACACCTAAGATGGCTTTTGGAGGGTCTAAAACCTCCAGAACTTTCTCTGGAGAAGTTCCAGAAGAATTCTGGATATTGTAGCTCAAGATAAATTGTGGAAGTCCAATCACTAAAGTTCAGTGGGATCCTTTATAGAACAAATGTGGCGGCCATGGAAGGAAGGTCACACTAGTTGAGACTGAACTGGTATTTTAGATCAAGCCACACAGAGGTTTCCAGGATCGTTCAAACAGATGAGGAGTTCAAACAGATAAGGAAGGCAACCAGAATGATTTGGGGTCTGGAACACCTTCCATACCATTTGAGGCTGTAATGGTTGGGCCTCTTCATTCTTGAACGACGGCGTCTAAGAGGTGACCTGATTGAAGTTTATAAAATCATGCACGGTGTGGACAAAGTAGATAAGGAAAAACTGTTTTCCCTATCTCGCAACACTAGAACTAGGGGGCACTCCATGAAACCTTTGGGTACTAGTTCTCAAACAAATAAGAGAAAGTACTTTTTCACCCAGAGGATCTCTGGTCTATGGAACTCCCTGCCAAAAGAAGTGGTGGCAGCTGTCAGTCTTGACAGCTTTAAGAAAGGATTGGACAAGTCCATGGAGGACAAGGGTATCAATGGCTATAATGATGGATACCTAAGGACAACCTCCGGGTTGGAGAGATAGGCAGGATATCTCTCAATGCCATTTCCAGGGAATCCTAAGCAGGTGAAGGCATCTGCTTGGGAATACCCTGAAGCAAATGGTGAGCCACTGTGTGAGACATAATGCTGGACTGGATGGGCTGTGGCCTGTTCCAGCAAGGCTGTTCTTATGTTCTAATTTTTGGATCTCTCTCTCTCTCTCTTTTTAACATTCAGTAGCCACTATGATAATTGATGAATAATTATAGGAGCTGTAGTTTAAAGTGCTGGCAGGGTCAAGAATTCAAGGGCCTTGAGTTTAAACATCTCCTCATGATCTGAGTTCAATCCCTACATGCTCCAGGGTGACTCAACCTTCCATCTTTCCATGGTCAATAAGATGAGCACCTAGTGTGTTGGGGGCAAAAATGCTAATTATCCCGTGAACTGCCGAGAGAGTGCTCTAAGAGCTATGGGGTGGTATATAACTGTGAACCAGCTTCCCATATAGAAGGTTCCAGGCTGAACCCACTCTGCATTTCCAATTATTTCAGACAAAAAGCAAGTGGTCAGAAAGACTGAGTCTCTAACTAAACAGAATTAGACTACAGCAGGTTTAGTTCACTGGGTGGATTCCAGATGGCTTGGTCTATCATGTCAGTTCAGTCCCAACCAGAATGACCAGTAATGAGAAATCATAGGCTCTGTAGTGCAGGACATATAGAGATCTCAAGTTGTCCTACTGTTGAGTTGGTTTGGTGATGGATAGTCTGTGGTTCTCCAGAAGCTGTTGGACTTCACCTTCCACCAGTATTCACCATTAGGTATAGAAACTTGAGCTGACAGGAATCGGGTTCTAACATTTTTGCCCACACCTGGGCTAGATAAACAAATAGAGTTATTAGGGTTCAGATATGGGAGCACCTTTTCCAGGCAGAAGGCCTTGCATCTCTCATGGAAAAGATCTCTATATGACACCTTGTGCAATCATAGTATAGAGTAAACAAAAATAGGACAAATAGGCCAGCAATCTGACCCAAAATAAGGTAATGCCATTTAGGGGGATATGAAAGAGGATGACTGGAGTTAGAATGAAAATTGCTGGTTTTCTGTGCTAATTGAGAACGCTGATCCTTCTTGCTGTGCAGGAGAGTCCGGAGAAGTGTGCTATGGCCGGCTGAAGTTGCCTGGGAAGAGGGAGATGCCAGTGGCAGTGAAGACCCTGAAAGCTGGTTACACAGAGAAGCAGCGGCGAGACTTCCTGAGTGAAGCCAGCATCATGGCCCAGTTTGACCACCCCAACATCATCCACCTGGAGGGAGTGGTCACCAAAAGTAGGCATGACATTAGGCTGGGTCTATTTGGACAGTGTGTCTTGTGACTGTGATTTGGGGCTGGGGTGTGAATTTTTGGAATTTAAAAAATGTGCACAGTTGGGGTACACATAAATCCCACAAGGGAAGCATTATGAGTGGGTGATGAAAATGTGTTGTTGTTGTTGTTGTTGTTGTTGTTGTTGTTGTTGTTGTTGTTGTTGTTGTTGTTGTTGTTGTTCGACTTGTATGCCACCCCACTCACAATGCGACTCTGGGCGGCTGTCAAAGAAATAGAGTATTACAAATTACCTTCGGTCCCTGCACCTTTTATTAAGGGGGTGGGTGGTTTTTAATTAGTTTTAACTATGTCATTTTTATATATGATTGTAAACTGGTCTGAGTCGGCCTTGGCCGAGTGGGTGGTGAAGAAATCTAACTAACTAACTGACTGACTGACTGACTGACTGACTAATATACAGTGAGAATGGCAATTACACAAATGGATACATTTCAGCGGGCCTCCAAAAAAGGCAGCCATATACGAAGTGACGAATCAGCTCTTTGGATCTGGCGCCTACTAAAAAGGCGCGCTTCCTGGTTTTGCCGCTTGGTGTGGTTTGAGTTTAAACACAGACCAGAACACAGTTCTTGTAATAATAATACATGGACAAAACATCCCTCCCCCCTCAGCAGGGAACAAAATCTCCCGATCACTTTGGTGGACCACAGGTCCGTTTAGGGCACCCCGAATTCCCTCATGGGGACACCCATGAGTCTTGGATCTTTGGGCCAACTCGCTGGGCTGCATGGGAGAACCAGGTCTTGTAGATGACTCTGTGAGAGTCATGGCAGGCTCTGAGGGTAGAGGTCGACTAGGCACACCCTCACCAGCTGAGTCAGCAATGGGTAACTCCAGTGGGGTTCCCAGTGAGGGAGGCACATGGGAATAAATCAAAGGTTCAGTAAATGAAATATCTGGCTCTTGTGACTCATTTGTGGGTCCCACCCACAGACTAGCTCTGGAGACTCACTTGGCAGTTCCTCCCTCTCCAAGCCTGTATCTATCTCCTCCAGAGATTCCCGTTCTGGATTTGGATTTTGCCCTGGTACTTGGGGTTGCATTTGGTCTACGTGCCTCCTCCAAATGGTGCCATTGTCCATAAGGACTTTGTAGGACACAGGTCCTGTCTGCTCTAGGACCTCACCTCCCAACCATGGGGATCTGGGTGTGCAGTTGCAACAGTGAATGGCTTGCTCAACTGAGAAACCCTTAGTGTTGGTGATATCAATGTTAAGACCTCTATCTTCCACACAATGTGGGTCTAAATGGTCTAGAACCATTGACAATCTCCGCTTCATTAGGAGGTCAGCGGGAGAAAAACCTGATGCTAAGGGGATAGTTCTGTACGACAACAGGAATTGACACAGCTGAAGCTCTAAATCCCTCCCCCCATATGTTTGAGTGCCTCCTTGACCATGTGGACTTGACTCTTGACTTGTCCATTTGTAGCGGTGTGAAAGGGGGCAGCAGTAATATGCCGGATGCCATTACGGCAAAGGAAATCCTGAAATTTGGCCAACATGAAGGTTGATGCGTTATCAGACATGACAATGTCAGGTAACACAAAAGTACAAAAGATCCACCTGAGTTTGCGAATCGTGGTGGTGGGTGAAGTCCCAGACACGGGGATTACCTCTAACCATTTTGAATAAGTGTCCATGACAAACAGAAACGTGGCTCCCTGAAAAAGGCCAGCAAAGTCAATATGAACATGTGACCAGGGGCCTCTGGCAGTGTCCCACTCTCTACTGGGCTGGTGTGTCTCCTCTGGCCGGGAGGATTGGCAGCCCCTACAGCGCCCTATCCAGGCCTCGATGTCCAAGTCGAGCCTGGGCCACCGGAAATAGCTCCTGGCCAGAGCTTTAGAGTGGACGATGCCTGGGTGGCTAGTGTGTAATGTGCGAAGAACCTTATTCTGTAGTGCAGACAGAATTACCACTCTGCCCACACACACTAAACATCCCCTTTCCAATGACAATTCATTATGCTTAACATAATAGACCTTGAATTCTTCAGAGACCGGTGGCGATGGCCATCCTTTCTGAATCCACATGACAACCTTTGACAGGAGTGGATCCTTTTTGTAGCAGTAGCAATGTAATCAGCGGACACTGGTGGGGCGTCCAAAACCACTAACATGAGGACCTGGTGGTCCAATTCAATTTTACCAACTGTCTCAATGGGGGACCTGGAAAGTGCATCCGCGCTACTAATGCTGGCTCCCAGGCAATGTTGGAGGTCATACTGGTAAACCTGCTGAAACATCACCCAGCATAGCATCCGCGGGGACAATATCTGGGGGGTTGGTTTATCAGGCACGAAGATGCCCAGTAAAGGCTTGTGGTTGGTAATGATTGTAAAAGCCCTTCCGTAAATAAAGTCATGAAACTTTTTCGTGCCCACCCCACTGGGGAAGCATCAGAAACTAGCACAACAGGTTTACTGGGATCAAAGTGCGTGAGGACAGCATCCGATGTGAGAAGTTTCTTAACTTCCCAGAAAGCCTTGTCCTGCATGGAACCCCATCGCCACACAGTTTGTTTAAGTAACTGGTGCAATGGGGCGACCACAGTGGCCTTACAAGGTGGTAAGAAATTCAGAAACCCTAAAAAGGACTGCAGTTCACTCTTTGAAGTTGGACATGGTGTGTCCCAAACAGCTTTCACTTGGGTGTCATAGGGCCTACGCCTTCTGGGGTAACCTTGAAACCCAAGAACTCAACCTCAGTAGCAAAGAAACAACATTTTTCTTTTTTTAATCCGGAGCCCAGCATTTTGGAAACGTTCCAACACTTTACACAAACTTACAGCACGGTCCTCCTTATCTTTTCTGGCAATCAATACATCATCAAAATATAGTAAAACCCCTGGAAGACCATTAAGAAGTTTCTCCACCAGCCCTTGAAATATACCTGGTGCCGCATTGACACCAAATTGAAGGTGCGTAACCTTAAACGCACCCTTGTGTGTAGTAATAGATCAGGGGGTTGGATTGAATAGCCTACAAGGCCCCTTCCAACTCAGTTATTTCATGATTTTATGATTGTTGGGCCAAGCTCTGTCCCAGGTTGAAGGACTTGGCCACTACTCTAATTTCCCTAATTGTAAAAAGAGGAAAGGCCAAAAATAAACAGGCCTGTCCTTCTTTTCTCCCTGTCACTGAGATCTAACTTTCATCAAAACCCAGCAAGCCTTTCCTCTATTTAAGAGGAGGGTTTAAGTCAGGAAGCACTTCAAAAGAGATCCATAAATCAGCTTTTGCCCAGGAGTTCAAGCTGTGAAACAGATCCCCTCCTGTCCTGGTTACGAGGATGTCCTCCACAAAAAGACAAAAAGGAAAGATGAAAAGCCATAAATCAGGGGAAAAAATTCCAAGTTTCAGGAACCCTACCACACTTGAAACACACAAATGGGTGATTTGAATCTCTCGTAGCCAGCTGAGGACCATACTTTTAAGCTGAAGTCTTACTCCTGTCTTATGGGTTGTGTCTGCTTGTCACTTTCATGACTTAAACCAGGAGTTATCAACCTTTAAAAGCCAGGGGCCATTGGGTCACGGTCCCTCAGACAAACAAACAAACAAACAAACAAACAAACAAACAAACAAACAAACAAACAAACAAACAAACAAACAAACAAACAAACAAACAAACAAACAAACAAACAAACAAACAAACAAACAAACAAACAAACAAACAAACAAACAAACAAACAAACAAACAAACAAACAAACAAACAAACAAACAAACAAACAAACAAACAAACAAACAAACAAACAAACAAACAAACAAACAAACAAACAAACAAACAAACAAACAAACAAACAAACAAACAAACAAACAAACAAACAAACATTGTCTGCTACTTGGTTTATTCCATGTGTCCTATACTAAATCAAGTGTGCTGAATCCAAATCTGAAGTCCGATTCTGCCCAGGACATCAGGTGCTCAAGTTAATTATGCATATAGACATGATTGTCCGGTTTATTAACACAGCTGCACTTATTCATCTTTAGCTCAAAACAGACTCACTATGGCAGTGGCTCAAGTGGCTAAGACACTGAACTGGGAGGCAGAAAGTCAGCAGTTTGATTTCCGAGTACTGCAGGACAGAATGAGCTCCCGTCTTTGTCCCAGCTCCTGCCAACCTAGCAGTTTGAAAGCAAGAAAATGCAAGTAGATAAATAGGGACCACTTTGGTAGGAAAGGTAAACAGCTTTCCATGCACTTCAGTGTTGAGGCATGCCTGCCATGTGTCCACGGAAATGTCTGCAGATGCAGACAGCGCTGGCTCTTCGGCTATAAACAGAGATGAGCACTGAACCCTACAGTCGGATATGACTGACTTTCGAGCAAGGGCAACAGTTACCTTTACTATTCAGGTGGAGGACGCCTAAAAGGCCATTCACTGTTAATAACTCATTCTCAAATTGTCCCTGTCCCCCCCTTGCCCCTAAAATCAAATTGCCCCCTTTTCGGAACCACTTGGCTATTGTTAATTTTCAAAATTGCATTTGTTTCATTTGTGTTTTCTGTTTTTTTATTTATTAAACAGAAAAAACACAATAATATAGAAGTACAAGATATAATAACATAAAAAAGAAGAAGAAAAGAGAAAGGAAAGAGAAAAAAACTTATAAAGCTACTATGTGGACCCGTCACCTTAGTGGGATATTATACATCTTCTTGTACTTATTCTATATGCAACATTTCATTTATATTTGTCCCCTCTTTCCAGAATGTTAAATATTCTGGTCCAGGTTTTACGTCTTTTCACTTCACTAAAACATACTCAATAAATTTACCCAATATCTCTCTAAAATCAGACTTTTAAAAATATTCCTTTTAAAGTCTTAATTCACATTACCCTTAATATGTTGTAATGCCGCCCTGAGTCAGTCTTGTGCTGAGTAGGGCGGGGTATAAATTAAAATTGAAATTAAAAAAAAATGAAAAACAAGTCAGTTTATCATTTATTGCCATATTCCACATCTCCTTATACAGTTCATCCAGCTCATCTTCACAAACCATCTCCCATTTTTAAGCAATCAACTGTTACCGTTATGACAATCATTTCCTTCTTGTTCGTTTCTATTTCTTTGTTTCCAAAATCTGTTAAGAACACTTTCACGATCTATTGAAGGAGTTCTCAATCTTTTAAAGCCAGGGTCAGGCCATGCTCCCTCAGACAACTTTGGGGGCCGGATGGCCATTTTGCCCTTCCTCCACCATGTGGCACTTCCTTGATGTGGTCGAAGTGGTGGTGAGCCACATGAAATGTTACTATGGGTCGCATCTGGCCCATGAGCCACAGGTTGAGAATCCCTGGTTTATTGTTTATTAATTTTTTATTGTATAGTATTTGTTTGATCTGTATGGTATGGGGTTGTCCCTGTGGTTTGTACAACACCCAGAGTGGGAGAACATCCCAGATGGGCAGGATATAAATATAATAAATAAATAAATTTGGCATAGCCCCACAAATGGGTCCTATGTTCCCCTATGGAGCAATGGGGGATTTTTGCGTGACTCCCAAGAATTCATGCTGCCCCCTCCATGCACAGACACAGCATCAGCAGAAAACTCCATGTCTCCTAGAGCAAAGTGACTTCTCAATTAACGCAACTTCTTTTGTCCCCTACAGGCAAATTAGTCATGATTGTGACCGAGTACATGGAGAATGGCTCGCTGGATTCTTTTCTCCAGGTAAAAAAACCCAAACAATCTTTAGTGTAAGGGACCAAAGACAATGAAACAGCCGAAGGGTTGGCTTAACACAGGTTTATTGCATGATGATCCGGAGGAACATGTGGCAATGGCGGATGGGTAGCTCAATATATACAGCTGGCTATACATTTGAATGTGGCTCGTCGACAGACTATTGGTTGCTGCCTGCGTGACGTCGTAGAAGGTCACGCCCTTCTTGTCCAGGTGAAGAGGTGGCGGGAATCTTCCCGCGCTGCTGATCCAGGTGAATCTGAGCCATGAGAGCTGGACGCTCGCTATTGCCATCTAGTGGTCACTAGCTCGCGTCCCCTTATCGGGTTTACATTGATACAGCTGAAGGTTATAATGTTGCACACAGAAAGGTTACATTGTTACCACATGGCTAGGTACATTGTTAAAGGCACAGCTTTACAGAACACAACATCCCTCCCCCCTAGGATGAGACGAAGTCTCTCAGCCAAGATGGCTTATTGCACGTGCGTTTGGGCCGTGATGAGGGCTGACCCCCCCCCGGGGCGCTACTGCTTCTTTGTTCCCTGGTCCCTTGTCCTGTAATGGGAGAGGGAGACTCGTTAGTGGCTTGCCGCAGTTTGGCGGCCTTAGGGGAAGGGAAAAACTCCATTGTGGGCAGACCGGGGGCGATCGGGGCTAACGAAAAACCCCTCTTCTCGCTTGGACGGGTGGGGGACCACTCCGAAAAACTCCCCCGGTTCTGAAAATCAAATTCTAACTCAGTTGGGGTATCCGCATTTGTGGGGGAATTCCGCGAGATATGTATGGGGTCGGGTTCCTCCTCCTCAGAAAAATCCCCCAGGATATCTATGGGAACATCCCCCCTTTCCCCCTCCCCCCTTGGTGGGGACCCGCGGCCCCCTTTTCCTCCCCCTTGGGCTGAACGGGTGGGGGAGAACCCTAACGCTGATTTTTTCTCTGTTTGGTCTGCGCCCTGCTCACCGGGGACCCTGCATCGGAGCTGGTCCGCGTGCCGCCTCCACAGTAGCCCTGTGCTGGTTTCCACGCGGTACGACACGGGGCCGGTTTGCTCCACAACTACGCCCGGTACCCAGGCTGGGCCCGTGCTGGCGTAATTCCTGCAGTGCACGGGGGTGCCTACACTGAAACTCTTTGTGGCCTCTAGCCCAATGTTCCTTCCCTTGTCCTCTACCCTCGTGGGGTCTAGCCTAGTAAGGATGGTGGTCAGTTTCCTACGCATTAAGAGCTCTGCGGGGGAGTATCCTGACGCCAACGGGGTCACCCTGTACCCTAGCAGAAACTGACACACTTGTAGGTTCAGATCCCCGGGGCCCATGCGCCGCAACGCGTCCTTCGTGGTGCGGACGAGGCGCTCCACTTGACCATTGGTGGCTGGGTGAAACGGGGCGGAGGTGATATGCCGAACGGCGTTAATCTCCATGAATGCCCTAAACTCGGAGGACGTGAAACAACTAGCGTTGTCGCTAATTAGTGTGTCGGGTATGCCGAACGTGGAAAAGAGCCTCCGCAAATGCTTAATGGTCTGGGCCGAGGAGGTGCTCGTGACTGGGATAACCTCCAACCACTTGGAGAAGGCGTCCACGACAAGAAGAAACAGGGTGCCTCTGAACGGGCCCGCGAAATCAATGTACACCCGGGACCACGGCCCCTTAGCCGCGTCCCACTCCCTGTGGGGAAGGCGGGCCTCCTCTGGTCTGGAGCATTGGCAACTTTCACAAGTGCTGACCATGTGCTCGATGTCGGCGTCCAACTGGGGCCACCAGAAGTAGCTCCGGGCCAGCGCTTTGGATCGCACGATGCCGGGGTGGCTGACGTGCAGCAGTTTGAGCACCCGCGGCCGAAGGGAAGTGGGAATCACCACCCGCTGCCCCCACAAGAGGCACCCCCTCTCTAGGGACAGCTCTAACTTTTTCCTGAAAAATGGGGCGAACTCCTCCGCTGGGGAGGACGCCGGCCACCCTTTCTGCACCCAGGAGCTAACTGCCGCTAACGTCTTGTCCTTCCCTGTCGCTTTGGCAATGTCGGCGGGCACTACAGGGGGCGAATCCAGCACCTCTATCATAAGAACCTGATGGTCTCGCTCCCCCTTGCTCACCTGGCTGGGCGTCAGGGGGAGGGGAGACCTTGATAGAGCGTCCGCATGGCTGATCTCTTTCCCGGGCCGGTAGACCAACGCGTGCTGGTACGCGTTGAGAAAAATAGCCCACCTGAGCATCCTCGGGGACAGGATCTGTGGCGTGGGCTTATCTGCGGTAAAAATGCCTAGCAGGGGTAACCTGGCCAGCAGATGGCTGACTACCGGCACCGGATACGCATTCGGGCGGATCGCCTTGTTGATGGTGCACTTGTAATCGGCGCATATGCGGACCTCCCCATTGGCCTTTAGTGCGGTTACAATTGGAGTTTCCCACTCCGCAGAATCAACAGGCACAAGGATTCCCTGGCCCACCAATTTGTCCAGTTCCGCCTCTATCTTGTCCTTGAGTGCGAACGGCACCCGGCGTGGTTTGAGTCGAATTGGGCGGACCTCCGGGTCTAGGTCGAATGTCACTGGGGGCCCCTTGAATTTCCCCAGTCCTTTTTTGAAAACTTCGGGGTGCGCCTTGCACACCTCCTTAATCGGGTCAGTCCCAACGGCGTGCATCCCAACGGCGTGCACCCCCCCAATAAACAAACCCAGGGGCTGAAACCATTGAGTCCCGAGGAGGCTGCAATCTCCCCCTTTAAGCACGACTAGAGGGAGAGACGCGGCGTGCTTCTTGAATTTAACCTGAAATTCTCCAACCCCCAACACTGGAATGCTGTTCCCTTGCACGTCCCGTAGTGTGGACCTCAACGCTTTGAGCTTGGGTCGCCTGTGGGGGGCAATTCTCAAAAACTCCCTCTGGGAAATGATTGAATATGAGGACCCCGAGTCAATCTCCATTCTAATGGGAACCCCTTGAACTAGTACCTCAACAAAGTAGCGGGGGTGTCCTGCGGACACGCTGAATACTGGGGCGTCGTCCTCGCTGCCGTCGGAGATGCGGCCCACGCCGTCCTGCTTCCGCGTGGCCTGAGCGCCGTCCTTGGGTCTTGTTGAGCGGTCTTGTCCCGCGGAACGGTCTGCCGAGCTTCTCCGGGTCTCGCGCCTCTTCCTGCACACCTTGGCGATGTGCCCGCGGCGGCCGCAGTTGTGACACTCGGCCTTCCGAAACGGGCATTTTACGCGGTCGTGGGCCACTCCACAGCCGTCCTGGAGTTCTTGTACTCCAGCCTTTGTAGCTACCACCTTCGGCTCTCCCGGTGGGGCGGGGAGGCTCCCGTGAGGATGGACGCCGAGCCAACCCACCACCAGCTGGCGTCCCAAGCTCCGCCTCCAGCCCGGGACTTTTAAAAGGCTGTCGAGGCAGCTGAGCCTTCGCTACCACCTTCGGCTCTCCCGGTGGGGCGGGGAGGCTCCCGTGAGGATGGACGCCGAGCCAACCCACCACCAGCTGGCGTCCCAAGCTCCGCCTCCAGCCCGGGACTTTTAAAAGGCTGTCGAGGCAGCTGAGCCTTCGCTACCACCTTCGGCTCTCCCGGTGGGGGCGGGGAGGCTCCCGTGAGGATGGACGCCGAGCCAACCCACCACCAGCTGGCATCCCAAGCCCCGCCTCCAGCCCGGGACTTTTAAAAGGCTGTCGAGGCAGCTGAGCCTTTGCCACCACCTTCGGCTCTCCCGGTGGGGCGGGGAGGCTCCCGTGAGGATGGACGCCGAGCCAACCCACCACCAGCTGGCATCCCAAGCCCCGCCTCCAGCCTGGGACTTTTAAAAGGCTGTCGAGGCAGCTGAGCCTTTGCCACCACCTTCGGCTCTCCCGGTGGGGCGGGGAGGCTCCCGTGAGGATGGACGCCGAGCCAACCCACCACCAGCTGGCGTCCCAAGCTCCGCCTCCAGCCCGGGACTTTTAAAAGGCTGTCGAGGCAGCTGAGCCTTCGCTACCACCTTCGGCTCTCCCGGTGGGGCGGGGAGGCTCCCGTGAGGATGGACGCCGAGCCAACCCACCACCAGCTGGCATCCCAAGCCCCGCCTCCAGCCCGGGACTTTTAAAAGGCTGTCGAGGCAGCTGAGCCTTCGCTACCACCTTCGGCTCTCCCGGTGGGGCGGGGAGGCTCCCGTGAGGATGGACGCCGAGCCAACCCACCACCAGCTGGCGTCCCAAGCTCCGCCTCCAGCCCGGGACTTTTAAAAGGCTGTCGAGGCAGCTGAGCCTTCGCTACCACCTTCGGCTCTCCCGGTGTGGCGGGGAGGCTCCCGTGAGGATGGACGCCGAGCCAACCCACCACCAGCTGGCGTCCCAAGCTCCGCCTCCAGCCCGGGACTTTTAAAAGGCTGTCGAGGCAGCTGAGCCTTCGCTACCACCTTCGGCTCTCCCGGTGGGGCGGGGAGGCTCCCGTGAGGATGGACGCCGAGCCAACCCACCACCAGCTGGCATCCCAAGCCCCGCCTCCAGCCCGGGACTTTTAAAAGGCTGTCGAGGCAGCTGAGCCTTTGCCACCACCTTCGGCTCTCCCGGTGGGGCGGGGAGGCTCCCGTGAGGATGGACGCCGAGCCAACCCACCACCAGCTGGCGTCCCAAGCTCCGCCTCCAGCCCGGGACTTTTAAAAGGCTGTCGAGGCAGCTGAGCCTTCGCTACCACCTTCGGCTCTCCCGGTGGGGCGGGGAGGCTCCCGTGAGGATGGACGCCGAGCCAACCCACCACCAGCTGGCATCCCAAGCCCCGCCTCCAGCCCGGGACTTTTAAAAGGCTGTCGAGGCAGCTGAGCCTTTGCCACCACCTTCGGCTCTCCCGGTGGGGCGGGGAGGCTCCCGTGAGGATGGACGCCGAGCCAACCCACCACCAGCTGGCATCCCAAGCCCCGCCTCCAGCCCGGGACTTTTAAAAGGCTGTCGAGGCAGCTGAGCCTTTGCCACCACCTTCGGCTCTCCCGGTGGGGCGGGGAGGCTCCCGTGAGGATGGACGCCGAGCCAACCCACCACCAGCTGGCATCCCAAGCCCCGCCTCCAGCCCGGGACTTTTAAAAGGCTGTTGAGGCAGCTGAGCCTTTGCCACCAGCTGGCATCCCAGGTGCTGCCACCACCAGGACCTTCATGACTGCTATTTTCCTTCTGCAAATTTGTCGTCGGGAGAGGGAGTGAGTCATGGGTTATTCTGTTATTTTTCATTGCATTTTGTATCTATTGTACCGGATTTTGCATCTATTGTATTTTGCACCGTGTTTTCTATAGTGTATCTTTTGCTTTTTGTGATATTGGATGGCTGTGGGGATGTGGGGAAGTGGGAGCTTTTGGGTGCTCCCACTGGAGGGGGGGGGGGTAGTATGGGGCTTGCGTTTTTTGAGATTAACTGTATGGGATTTTCTTTTCTTTTTTCTTGTAATGTGTTAATTTTCAATCTGTTCTTGTAATTATGTAATTATATTTGTAACATTGTATTTATATGTGTTGTAAGCCGCTTTGAGTGGCACTTGTGCTATGAAAGCGGGGTAGAAATTAAAACTTATTATTATTATTATTATTATTCCGCGGCCTGTGCCGCTCTGATGACCTCCTGCAACGTGGGAGGCGGCTCTTGGTTCATTAATGTGCGCTGGGTTTCGGTGTCGTTCAGGCCGCACAGCACACAGTCCCGGAGGGTGATTTCGACATTCTCCCATTTGCACGGGCCGGCCGCCAGCCGCAGGGCCGCCACAAATGCGGCGACCGTCTCCCCGGGCGCTTGGACTCGCCTCCAGAACGCACTCCGAGCGGGAAACATCGCCGTGGCGGGCCGGACGTGCTCACGCAGCATCTGCATGAGTTCCTTGGCCTTGAATTCGCTCACCCTCCTCGGTGCGATCAGGTCCACCAAGGTCCTTTTGGTTTCTTGTCCGAGCATCCTGGTGAAGATGGCCCTTTTCTTTGCCTCTTCCGTGACTTCGGACTCAATCAGTGCTGCCTGGAAGTCCATTTCAAAGATCTCCCAGTCGCCCGGTTTCCTGATTTCGATACCGGCGCATGTCTTGGTCCCGTGGGCTGCCATCATCCCACCTTTGTCGCCAATTTAGTGTAAGGGACCAAAGACAATGAAACAGCCGAAGGGTTGGCTTAACACAGGTTTATTGCATGATGATCCGGAGGAACATGTGGCAATGGCGGATGGGTAGCTCAATATATACAGCTGGCTATACATTTGAATGTGGCTCGTCGACAGACTATTGGTTGCTGCCTGCGTGACGTCGTAGAAGGTCACGCCCTTCTTGTCCAGGTGAAGAGGTGGCGGGAATCTTCCCGCGCTGCTGATCCAGGTGAATCTGAGCCATGAGAGCTGGACGCTCGCTATTGCCATCTAGTGGTCACTAGCTCGCGTCCCCTTATCGGGTTTACATTGATACAGCTGAAGGTTATAATGTTGCACACAGAAAGGTTACATTGTTACCACATGGCTAGGTACATTGTTAAAGGCACAGCTTTACAGAACACAACACAATCCACAATCCCTGCTCCTTTTCATTCATGCTGCATGGCTCCGGACTCAGGAACTGAAAAGAACAAGGACACACAGTGCCGGTTGCCATGACACATGATGTGCTTAACCCTCTGATGTCTTGTTAAGGGATGCAACTAGCAACGGTCCACAAGAGTATTTTGCAATCTCTCTCTCTCTCTCTCTCACACACACACACACATACGACCCTATTGTAAGTGAGAGCAATGTACCCAATGGGTTTATCCTTTGGTTGGGTCCAACTACATACAAAACAATTCTTCTTTCTTGCCCAAATCAAACCCTGGACTGCCAAAATGAAGCCACTTTCTTGGCTTTGTCGTTGGCCAAACCCAAGTCCTCTTCAGTGCATGTTTCTGACAGTAATTAGCAGACCCAGTAAATGAGCCGTGCGTTGTTGTTCACCAACAGCCCCTCACTTGAACATGTTGGTCTTACATTGAGGAACTCTGACCTTCAGCCTATTCAGGGTCCTCCAGGTGACATAGGGGAGGTTGAGTTCCTCAGCCATCTCCTCCTTTAATGTTACTCCTTTTTCCAGTGAGCTCCTTCCTCCATCTTCTAATTTGGTTTTGCTCTTATGTACCCTCAAGAGTGTTTGTTCTTGCCATAATGCTCCTTCTGGATCTGATACAAAACAATGAGATAGCAGATTTACCCTGGGCCATCCCTTTCTTTCTAAACTTAAACCTAACCATGGCTCTGACCTGACTGAGATCCTAACCCTAGTAAAGTTCAAGGTCTGTCTTGCTTGAAAGCCAGTCATGTCTGACTCTAAGGGTTGGTGCTCATCTCTGTTTACAGCCAAACAGCCAGCGCTGTGTGTGTCTGCAGACATTTCCATGGCCATGTGACAGCATTCCATGCTGTTACCTTTCCCACCAAAGCGATACCTACTTCTCTGCTTGCAATGTCTTGCTTTTAAACTGCTAGGTTGGCAGGAGCTGGGACAGATTATGGGAGCTCACTCCATCATGCAGCACTCAGGTCTCTTAATGCTGTCCTGCTGACCTTCAGGATGTCAAGCTCAGCATTTTAACCACTAAGCCGCCACATCTCTCTTCCTAATCCTAACCCTCACCCGAACACTGATCTTGACCCTAACCATAATCCTTACTTTAACCTCCCTCTCCATCAGCATTACCCATCCTATGGGTACCAGGGACCACCTGAAGAAAACAGTCGAGAGAAAGAGTTAGCAGTGAAAAGAAAGTAAAATAAACAAACATGTGTTTTTCTTCAGCAGCAGCATTTTGTCTGAAGATGCTTCTCAAATTCCTCCATCACTTCCCGGGTCGCCGCCCCCAGTGTCTAAAAAACTCATTAATCTTCTCCATGTTGCAAGACTGAAGCTGCATTAGGAATTCATCACTGTTGAATCCTTTAGTCTCAGTCCTACAGTGGACTGATAATCTGTCCAGCTCATGAAACCAGTCCGCTTGTTTATGAAATCCCGACATTAAGACTCAGCACTTAACAGGCAAGTTTCATTCAAAGTACGGTGGGGGAGACAGGGTAAAATCCCCAAGACTTTGAGTAGTCAGGCCTCTGGCATCAGCTGTTCTTTTTGAGTTTTCATGCAGTCTTCAAAGTAGTCGGGGAATTTGGTGTCTTGCACGGAAGACAAAGAAGGAGTCGCAGTGAGGACTAACACAGGTTTATTGGTTGATGATCAGGATGAACATGTGGTAATGGCGGAGGTACATCATATTATATACAGTAGCACAATACATTTGAATCTGGTTGCACGGTAGCTTATTGGCCGCTACCGTCGTGACGTCGTGTGAGTCACGCCCCGTGTCCGTAGTAGTTTGTTGGTGTGGGAGAATTCCCGCGGCTGCCGGTGATTTGCGGAATGAGAACCATGTGAGTTGAACGCTCGCAGCTGCCCTCTATGGGCAGCTTACTCGCGTTCCTTTACAGCTGGGCTACATTGTAATTGTGGTCAGGTTACATTCATACATTTCTTAAAGCAACATTGTACATACATAACAGGGAACAAAATTGTTTTCCTCAGGAAGAGCATGATTGTTGCTGTAAGCTACCTCTGTTATAAGGCAATATCTTTGCAGATGGTTTGGCTTTGATTGTGCAAACAAGATCCATTGGCTTTAGAAAAAGCCTGCTCTTAATTTGTAGATACATGTGAAGCACTGAAGCGGAAATTCCCCCAGGCCATGCCCACCTGGCCAGCCACACCCACCTCCATACCCCATTGTGTTGGCCATGCCCACAGATTTGGCCCCGCCTACAGATTTGGCCCCGCTCACAGAGATAGTAGTAAATTTTTTGGGAGTGCATCACTGCATGTAAGGTAGCCTCACTCTGCCTGGAAGGGTTAACTCCTCTTTGCCCCACACCATGTCATCTCCCCCAGGTAGCCAGCAGCCTGTACCCTCACTGTGGGCCCAACGCCCCTTGCGCGGCCCTGGTACTTCCTGCCAGGCCTATGGGTTAGTGTGAATGTCAAGGGTTATTATCTGGCAAGTAGACCAATTAGGACATACTTTAAAATGCATCAGTGGTAGCTTTGGCTGAGGCACCAGACCATTCCCAGCTCAGCTCTGCTCTCTAATCACCAGGCACAAAGGTTCTGCGTTCCAAACATACTTTATTGATAAGTCTCAAAAGATTATAGCATAGGAAGATAATTTGCAGTCTAGTGGTTAAAACGCTGCCTGGAAGGCAGCAGTTCAGCAGTTTGATACCCAAGTACTGCAGGATGGAATGAGAGCCTGTCTCTGTCCCAGCTCCCACCAACCTAGCAGTTCGAAAGCAAGAAATTGCAAGTCAATAAATAGGGACCACTTTGGTGGGAAGGTAAACAGCATTCCATGCACTCCAGTGTTTAGGCCTGCCTGCCACATGTCCATGGAAACATCTGCAGACACAGACAATGCTGGCTCTTTGGCTATGAAACAGAGATGAGCACTAAATCCTAGAGTAGTATATGACTGGCTTTTGAGCAAGGGTGACCTAGCCATTTCACACATGAAAATACAAACCATTTCTAGCTTCAGGTGATGGCCTGATGAAATCAAATTAGTGAACTACATTTTGATTTTATTATACTCACAATTCCCTCCGATGTAAAGCAATCCAAAGCATGGTGAAAAGAGAGCCCTCCTTTATCTCCCCCTTCCTTTTATCTCTTCCCACAATTTCCACCTTTGGCCCTTCCTCTGAAGGATTCCAGCCAATCACTACACAGTATTAAATGTCCATCATTTCCCCAGAACACAATATTATTGTCTACCAGACAATCCTTCCCCAGCAACAACCTGAAGGCCACATTTCTTCCTGCAGTGAACAGCCCTCAGAAATCTCCATTACTTACTGTTTTTAAAAAAACCAACACCACACACACAAGCTCCCATTTCTATTCCTTACAATTTGGAGCAATCTATTTTTTACATTTTCTGATCCTTTCCTGGAGGGAGGGACTAATTATGGAGACCAGAACAAAGCTCACCCACATTTAGTGCTACATCCCTGCATGTAAGACCTGAGATGATGGGGAATTGTATGGCAAAAAGGGACCATCACAGCAAATTTGGATGTGTGTGTTCACAGCACAAGATGTATTGTGCACAAAACTCCCTGTCATGCCCAAAAAGTGTTTTGTGGCAAGCACTGCCCGGAACCTGCAGTTTAAGCATCACTATATCGTGATATTCATGGACAACTCAGAATAACAAACATTGGCAACCACTAGAGAGAGATCAAAATGCAGATATAGGTATCCCTAACCCAACTGAGGACTGTGGTGGCTTAGTGGTTAAGATATCCCAGTTCCTGCCTACCTAGCAGTTCGAAAGGAAGAAATTGCAAGTAGATAAATAGGGACCACTTTGGCAGGAAAGGTAACAGCATTCCATTCACTCAGGTGCCTGCCACATGATCACAGAAGCATTTGCCAATGGGATTCGTTACACTGGAGATAGAGCCACCAAACATAGGGTTGCCAACTTACCATGGAAAGAATCAACCCATTCTGCTCCTCTGCCCTTTTGACAAGGTGGCGTTTCTGGGGTCAAAAGGCCAAACACTGTCTACACATCATGATACTGATCTCTTACATCTATTTATTTCATGATGTGTGTTGTGTATATTTTTATATATTGTAAGTTGACCTGTGGTGGCTTAAATGGTTAGGATGCTGAACTCACTGACTGGAAGGGCGGGTTTCAATTCTCAAATATTGCATGATGGAGTGAGTGCCCATCTCTGACCCAGCTCCTGCCAACCTAGCAGTTCGAAAGCAAGAAATTGCAAGTAGATAACTAGGTACCAATTCAGTGTTAAGGTAAACAGCATTCCGTGCACTCTGTTGTTTAGTCATGCCTGCCACATGTCCACGGCAACATCTGCAGATGCAGACAGTGCTGGCTCTTTGGCTGTAAACAGAGATGAGCACCAAACCCTAGAGTGAGACACAGCTGGCTTTTGAGCAAGGGCGACTTTTACCTTTACCGCCCAATGGAATCTGCTCAACCTCCACTCATTTCAGTTTGTTCGTAGCTTGTGGATCAGGCAAGGTGTCCCAGATAACTAGCTAACATTGGCTGCTCTTTCTTTAGAAACATGATGGTCAATTCACCGTTCTTCAGCTGGTTGTCATGTTGAGAGGCATCAGCGCCGGCATGTGCTATCTAGCGGACCTGGGCTACGTGCATCGTGACTTGGCGGCTCGAAATATCTTGATCAATGGCAACTTGGTCTGTAAGGTCTCAGACTTCGGCCTGTCACGGGTCCTGGAAAATAACCCTGAAGCAGCATATACGACAACGGTACTCTCCCGTGTTGGGAATGTGTTTGGAGAGCTTCCTTGGGACATTCCCTGTAGCTTTCACAACTAACATGGGCAACTAACCCATAATTACTTTTGGCAGTAGCTGCCCATTGTTTCAGGCAGAGGTCTTCTAGAGACTGAATTGAGATGGGATTGCTAAAAATAAACCTGGTGTTTCACCAGAAAACCCTGAACCTTTCCTTTAAAGACAACCTAATCTGGTCCCCAGCTTTCAACTTGTTAATGTTGTCAATAGTTTATATACAGTGGTACCTCAGGTCATGAATTTAATGCGTTCTCCGGGAAGTTTTGTATTGTGAAAAATTCATAACCCAGAATGCGGTTTCCCATATGCATTGAAAACCAATTAATCCATTCTGGAGGTCAGAAAAAAGTAAAAAAAAGTCTTTTATCTATTCAAAACTCTTTATAAAGTGCATTTTAAAGGCATAAATACTCTACAGGGACATGAGCAATAACATTTCAAATATCCAACTTCAACTTTTAAAACATCACACAAACTTTTAAAACATGGCAAACTTTTCAAACATGGTACAGTGCACATAACCTGGCATGGAAACCACAGTAAAAGCCATGTACACCACATGAGCTTGCATGAAAACCGGCCCCACAATGAGAACACACAGTAAAAGTCATGCAAACAACAAAGCTCAGCTCCCTGCCTTTCCACCGCTTGAGAAATGCACCAAAAAAATTCATAAAAGTTCCAAAACCACTGGGGAAAAAAATTCCAGAATGGCTCCAAAACTCGATGCAAAAACCACTCCAACACTTGACACTAACGTGCTACCACAGACTCCAGAATGCACAGGGGTGGGACCATAAACCTGCCAGGTGCAATGTATCCTGTAAATGTACCAGAACTGGCCACTAGAGGCCACTGCCTGCAATGGCAAAATTTGCTTCATATTGTGAAAAAAATTCATAACCCCAGGCATTTTTGTCAATGGATTTTAATTCGTAACCCCAAAATTATGCTACACGAGACGTTCGTAACCCGAGGTTCCACTGTAGTTTCAATCAGCTGTCTTCCCTCTTAATCTAGCTCTCCAACCAGGGACTTTTGCATGCAAACTCATGATCTAAGTGTCCTTCCTCCAATAATTTAAAGCTTAATCTGGTCTCCTGATTGTAACAGATTCCTACGGTTAAACCAGCAATGCTGTCTCTGTCTATCCCTAATGTTCCCATTGCCTGCCCCAGGATTGACATGCTGTAGGTGTTTGCAACTATCAGAATTTGACCTTTCCTGGGCTAAAATGCCCAATTCTTTTTGAAACTATGTGTTGATTCCTGGAGAGGTTCCCTTTAAGCTCAGCATGCAAAACCAGAGCAGGGTGTGGTCAACTTGCTTCTTCTGTCCAGATCATACTTTGCGCTGCCAAAATGAAGCCACTTTCTTGGTTTTGCCATTGGCCAAACTTAAGCCCTTGTCGGTACGTGTTTCTGGTAGTTATCGGCAGACCAGCAAATGAGGTCAACTAGCTGAAGTTTAGGGGCTACATCCCCTCCTTAAGCTCTAATATCCCAGTTTTAAAAGACTGAAATGAGCCCCGAGGGGCCAATGGCCTTCTCCAGAGTGGATGCAGTTGGTTATTTTAGGCCATCTCCCCAATGGCTTTACTTAAATGCATAACTCTCTTTTTTCAAATGTGAGAATGATGGTACAATGTGACTGACCACTCAAGAGAACTTAAAAACAACAACAGACATTTGTGAGGACACTGGTGTTTGGGGTGTTAGAGCGGCCACACTGGCTGCTCACAAGTAGTCTACAACAGGGTTTCCCAACCTTTTGGGTTTGGACTTCAATTCCCCGAAGCACTGAAGACTGATCAGTGCTTTGGGGAATTTACTTAGGCTTCTGGGAATTGAATTCCAAAACACTGGTCTCCAAGATGTAGAAACTCAGTGTTTGCCATAGCCACCAACCCGGTAGGAGTTCACACCATTACAGCCATGAGCACCAGTTTTTACAGAATGGAGCTCTTCTCTCAAACAAATGTAACTCATACTGGGATTTGTATCATACCTGTCAAGTTTTGGATTTGGAAATAAGGGAAATTTCCTGGCAAATACGGGATACTTGACAGCTATGCTTATCCTGTGCTGCCCACCAATGGTGGCAATAGGGCATTGCAGTCCAATTAATAAGGGATGACAGCAGGAAAGAGCGTAAAATAAGGGGTTTTCCTGGCCAATAAGGGATACTTGACAGCTATGATTTGTATTACAGGGTGGAAAGATCCCCATTCGGTGGACAGCTCCCGAAGCCATCACATACCGAAAGTTCTCATCAGCCAGTGACGTATGGAGCTATGGGGTTGTTATGTGGGAAGTCCTGGCCTATGGAGAGCGGCCGTACTGGAACATGACCAATCGAGATGTAAGAAAGACAGATTCTCTGTCTGGTGTTTAATAGATGTTTACAGGGTTTGCCATATTGTGTCTTGGCTGGTGAGGTTCAATGAAGTTCTGAACATTGTCTCATCCTTCAAGCAAAGGCGAATGGCCTTGGCTAGCAGGATCAGAATAAAGACTGTTCCAGTTGTAGGGCTGCAAAGCTGTGGAGCTACTTTCTTCAATGGCCAACCACGGCAAGATTTCAATGAAACTGGAAAGACCACTGCCAGTTTTCAAACAAATGAATTCTTTCACCAAAACAAGGAATTAGTGAGATAGGAGAATAATATTATTTCGTGACATGATCTGTTAACATGTGGCTGCTTTTTTATGATGGAGAAGACAGGAGATCTGGAAGCTGAACCACTGCTGAATAGAGGAGGCTAATACTTCATGGGTTTTGAAGACTATACTTTTGTTAATGCAGCCTAAAATAGCATTGGCCTTTTTTGCATTAGGGTTTGTGTAACCTCTGATATCTAAAGCATGAGTGTACGGATGTTTCTCAGTTGCAAAGTTGGATGCATTACCATGCACATAGTTTTTGATTGGTTGGTTGGCTGGCTGGCTGGCTGGCTGGCTGGCTGGCTGGCTGGCTGGTTGGCTGGCTGACTGGTTGGTTGAATATCCCGCCCCATTTGGTGCAAACACCTTCTCTGGGCAGGTAACGACAATGAAATAAATGACCCACAAAACAAATATGTCTTGGTACCTTGTCAATTAGTCACCATTAGTGGCAAATTATGCTAAGCTCACACAAACACTTATAGCATTCCAGCCAACACATTTTAGCTGAAAGCTCATATGATCTGACTAAGCATTATGCACTGTGCATTATGACAGGCACTGCAATCTTTCAAAATTGTGGTGTTGGGGGGGTTTTGATTTTAGAAAAGTGTAGACAAGTGTAAAAGGAAGGTGTTGTGAGGAATAGGGAATTGTCCCTAAAGGGAAACTCAGAGGCTTCTACTGGGATCCACCTAGGACCATGAGATTCTCCATATGAATAATACTGAAGGGGGAAAATTAGTTTTAAAGTGTTAATGGAGGACAAGCATATCAATGGCTATAATTATGGATACTTAAGGACAACCTCCGGGTTGGAGAGATAGGCAGGATATCTCTCAATGCCATTTCCAGGGAATCCTAAGCAGGTGAAGGCATCTCCTTGGGAATACCCTGAAGGAAATGGTGAGCCACTGTGTGAGACAGAATGCTGGACTGGATGGGCTGTGGCCTGTTCCAGCAAGGCTGTTCTTATGTTCTTATGTAAAGTGATGCAAAAGGGTCAAACCACAACATTGTGTGTGTGTTGCAGTCCTCCTTTGAGAGTACATAAGCACACAATTCATTCAGCATCTCATCAAATTGAATATGCAATCTAATCAGTGTGAGTTTGACCCATTCCAGACTAGCAGTCGTCCTCGCCCCTTGCCAGTGCTAAATACACACCTCTAGATCAATACTGCAAAGCAACACCTAATGGGAGACAATTGCTTTCTGCTGGAGAGCTAGAAATTTCCCAACACTTGTTGACTCCACGGTGTCAAATCCTGTTAGGTCTTAACAGTGACATGGGAGTTTGGGTTGCTTTCGCTTCACCAGTGGCAAGGCTGTCCATTGGGAATATGTCACTACAAGGTGGGCAGTTACCAGCTTGGGAAGGCATTGAAGAGGAGAAGTAAGGGTGAAAAATCACATATTGAGAAGGCATTATTGAACAGTTGGCTGATGCTTTCTTAACAGCTTCCTTGGCCTTGAAATCTAATAGTCTCTTGCAGAAGACAAGTCCTGAGCATGTAGATTCCAGACTAGTAGGTTCTGAATGCTAGACACTGGATTTTTCAAAAGGGGGATCGTTATTGGAAAATCTATCTCAGGGGTGCCCAAACTACGGCCTGTGGGCTGGATCTGGCCCCTGGCGCCAATTTATCCGGCCTGCACCACCCGCACCGTTTCCAGTGGGAGGAACCACATGATTGGCACACTCAACCACAGGACCGGCCCACAGCCCGAAAAGTTTGGGCACCCCTGATCAATCTACACCAGTGATGGCGAACCTTGGCACTCCAGGTTTTATTGGACTTCAATTACCAGAAGCCTAAGTCAGCACTCCTGCTGATCAGGGCGTCTGGGAATTGATGTTCAAGAACATCTGGAGTGCCAAGGTTGGCCGTCTCTGATCTACACCATGCTGGTGTAAAAGTTGGATGTCACTTAGAGTGCCAGTCTATATGTCCTTCGTTTTACAGGATCTGTAAAATGGTGAGAGATTTGAAATGTTCTGCTGGAGATGTCTAGTAAATGCTGGATCTAATCAAACCAATATGGCAGATTGACTCACATCTGGACCCAGTTGTAGCGATTTGATAGTATGATGAGCGCAATGGCTTTGCCCTGAAGAATCCTGGAGTTTGTAGGCTAGTGAGATAGAGTAAAACCCCGAGTTACAACAGCCTCGGTTTAAGTTTGCGGCAGTTTACAACAGCAAATCCTATGAAAATGCCATCCCAGTTTACAAATTTTTAATGTGTTTTTTCCAGTTTACAACAATCATTTCCGGACAATTTATAATTTTTCAATGCATCCCTATGGATGTTTCGGTTTACAATTTTTTTGGGTTACAATGGAGGCTGTTGGAACGGGCCTCTGTCGTATCCCGGGGTTTTACTGTACTTGATATTTTTGGTTTAAAAGGCTTCGTGCAGACTTTGGAACTAGCGCAAAGATTTCAATGTCTTGCGGCAAACAAAACATTCTGTAGGACGGAGCCAGTACAGCTCAAGTGGTAACTGCACAGTGTGGATACACTGATTGGGTGGCACAGTGATTAAACTGAAGCCAGAGCATTGTGAGTTCAATCCTGACCAGGGGTCAAGGTTGACTCAGCCTTCCCAGCCTTCCAAGGTCAGTAAAATGAGGACCCAGCATGTTGGGAGCAAAATGCTAATTAACTTGTGAACCACCCACAGAGCGCACTAAACACCAATAGGGCAGTATACATACCCGTCAAGCGCGGCTCCTGGAAATATGGGAACTGCTCCAGCCTGGGTGTAAATATGCCACAACAACTCATCTGTGCATGCACAGAACCCCTCTTTGCACATGCAGAACCCTTCTGTGCACATGCAGAGCCAGTGGTGGGCATCAGCAGGTTCGCACCAGTTCGCCAAAACCGGTAGCAGAAATTCTGGCTAGCCCTGCCCATCCAAGTTTTGAAATAAAGTAGTCCTAATTCGGGTGCAATGCAGGGCTTTCCCCCTGACCACGCCCACCATACCACGCCCACAGTGTGGTAGTAATTTTTTTTGGTGCGATGGGCACACATGTGCAGTAACCCCTTTCACCACCATTCAAATACGAGACGGCAGTGGGAAAGGGGAGGAACGAGCAGAGAAATACAGGAAATCATGGCCAATCCAGGATACTTGACAGGTATGGCGGTATATAAGTGTAATTGCTATTGCTAAATGCTATTGCTCTCCTTACTTGGACACCTGGCTACATACAGAAGACAGAGTGACCTAATGGGCACCCATATTTAACCCTAAAGTATGATACTCATTTTGATGAACTTTCTTCACAGGTCATCCAGTCTGTGGAAGAGGGGTATCGGCTGCCTGCCCCCATGGGCTGCCCCACTGCTCTGCATCAACTCATGCTAGACTGCTGGCAGAAAGAGCGCAATGAGAGGCCACGTTTCTCCCAAATCGTCAGCGTCCTGGACAAGCTCATACGCAGCCCACAGAACCTCAAGTGCACGGCCACAATCAGCAGGTATGTGCTGCTGCCCAATGGAGTGGGGAGATCAGATCCCAATGGAAGGAGATGTTCTTCAACAGTCTACAACAGGGGTTGCCAACCTAAGGCCTGCAGGCCTGATCCAGCCCATGGTGCCATTTCATGTGGCCCTCTCCACCCCTTGAAAGGCAATTTGAGAAACGAAATGGCCACCCCTTTGAAGCTGTTAGGACAAAATGGCCACCTCCATCATGCAGGCAGGGCAAAATGGCTGGAACCCCAGAATTTGGCAGCGAGGGGAAAGGCGTTACTGCACATCCCTTCTGCGCAACTCACTTCTACGCATGCGTAGAAGGCTTTTATGCATGCCTAGAAGGCTTCCACGATCCCCTTCTGCACAGAAGCCTTCTACGCATGTGTAAAAGCCTTCTACACATGCGTAGAAGTGAGCTGCGCAGAAGGAATGCGCAGTAACGCCTTTTCCCCCGCTGCCAAATTCCGGGGTTTCAGCAGCTCCGGGCGGGAAATGGCGAAAATCGGTGCCGAAAAATGGGAAATCCCAGACAGTGCTACCTTTTTGGCTATAAACAGAGATGAGCACTGAGCTCTAGAATCAGATATGACTGGCTTTCGAGCAAGGCCGACCTTTACCTTTACCTTTACTTTCTAGGATTTATCTTACTAGACAGCAAATACTGACCACATTTGCAAGTCTAATTGCTCAGCACATATCTGTGAAGGAAATCCCGTTTGGGAAGAAGAAACTGTTAAATGGCAGGATTATTTATTCACCTCTAGACTGATCTTCAGTCTCTAAGGCTGGAGATTCTTTGAGAAACAGTATGATTAAAGATTCATTTCCCAAGTCAGTGCAAATTAAACAGACCAAGCAATTGCTGAAAATCACATAAGCACTATTGCACTTGAGTGTGGTGCCACAGTGGCTCAAGTGGCTAAGACACTGACTGGAAGGTGGGAGGTCAGCAGTTCAATTCCCGAGTGCTGCAGGATGGAATAAGCGCCCGCCTCTGTCTCAGCTCCTGCCATCCTAGCAGTTTGAAAGCAAGGAATTGCAAGGAGATCAATAGGGACCACTTTGGTAGGAAGGTAAACAGCATTCTATGTACTCCAGTGTCTAATGCCTGCCACGTGACCTTGGAAACGTCTGCAGAAGCAGACAGTTTCTTTGGCTTTGAAACAGAGATGAGCATTGAATCCTAGGGTCAGATACAACTGGCTTTCGAGCAAGGGCAAACTTTAACTTTAGTAAACATGCAATGCTTGGGATGCGTGCATTGAGGGCATATTAGCTCAGATAGGTAAAGGTAAAGGTCTCCTTGCTCAAAAGCCAGTTGTATCCAACTATAAGCTTCAGTGCTCATCTCTGTTTATAGTCAAAGAGCCATGCTGTCTGCATTTGCAGACATTTCCATGGTCATGTGGCAGGCATGCCTTGACACCGGAGTGCATGGAACGCTGTTTACCTTGCCACCAAAGTGGTACCTATTTATCCGTCATGCAGTACTTGGTGTAATGATTGTTGTGGGGTTCCTGAGAGGCACCGGTGGTGATTGAGTGCTGTATATGATGTAGTCCACCACAACTCCCTCTTTACAGCCTCTGCCAGCCTCTCCCAAGGACCCAAGACACCCCGATCTTACCCAGTCACAGGGAGTGTGGTTTTTCAATAGTAGCATGGATGTAGCAGTAGCAGTGTGTGGTAGAAGCAGAGAGCAATGTGCCCAAGTAGAAGCCAACAGGTTAAAGTCCCAAAAACAGAACTTTATTTTCTAAGTTGTAAATCCATAAGTCAAAGAAGTACCTGTAGAGAATAAAACCCAATACCCAAAGCCCATGAAATGTCCATAAGCCTGTGGAGAATAAGATCCCCCCCAACAGTCCATCAGCCCATGAAATATTTCAAAGTATGGAGATGGCAAAGTGTCCCAAGGTCCGTCAGAATGTCCATAAATTGGCAAAGTGTTGAGCTGTTGCAGGCAAGGCATTTTCCAACATCCAGGCAGGGAAATCAAAGTCCAATAGCCCAAGCCCCGATAGGGCTCATCCTGCCAATTCCTTTTCAGGATTAGTTCAGCCAACAAAACAGTCCAATTAGGAGTCCGTTTTGTTGTTGTTGTTGTTCAGTCGCACAGTCGGTTCCGACCCTTTGCGACCCCATGGACCATTGCTCTCCAGGCGCCTCTGTCCTCCACCATCCCCCTCAGCCCTCCCAGCTCTGTGCCCATTGTGTCCACAATGCCATCTAGCCATCTCATCCTTGGCCTCCCCCTTCTTCTTTTGCCTTCCACCTTTCCCAACATCAGTGCCTTCTCAAGTGAATCCTCCCTTCTCATTTGATGTCCAAAGTATTTTAGCTTCATCTTTACTATTTGACCTTCCAGTGAGCAATCCGGGTTAATTTCTTCTAGGATTGACCTATTTGTTCTCCTCGCTGTCCAGGGCACTCTCAAAACCCTCCTCCAACACCACATTTCAAAGGCATCTATTCTTCTGCGTTCAGCCTTCCTAATTGTCCAGCTCTCACATCCATACATTACTACTGGGAAAACCATTGCTTTGACTATTCTAATTTTTGTTTTCAGTGTGATGTCTCTGCTTTTCACTATGTTCCCCAGGTTTCTCATTGCTTGTCTCCCAAGAATCAGTCTCCTTGGGACTTGAGTGTGGTGCCACAGTGGCTCAAGTGGCTAAGACACTGACTGGTTTTAGGACTCAAAAGCACCTCTTTTAAAACACTTTTTAAGACACTGACTGGTTTTAGGACTCAAAAGCACCTCTTTTAAAAGGGAAATGAGGGCCTCCCTCCCTAGGAATGCATAAGGTAATAAGGCTTCATCATGATTTCATCATGGGGGAAAGTCCCTGGTCTCTCGTGTCCCTGCAGGTGTCCCCCTCCCCTCAGGAATTTATTAGGTAATGGATTTGCACCTGGTCCCACAGGTGGGGTCCCATCATCCCTCAGTGCATTTACCTCTGTGGTGTAACAGGTCAAGGGTCATAAAGGGAAAGGTTGAGAAAGGGTCGTTGCTGGTGGAAAAACACCAGCTGGTAATTTTATCTCTCAGGCATGCAAAGCATGAGAATACACAGACAGAAAGGAATGTACAAGCACAAGCCATACCTGTCAAGCGCAGCTCCGGAGATTACGGGACCTGCGCAGAATGTTTCTGCACAGGTCCGTTCTACCCATTCGTAAAAGCCTTCTATACATGCGTAGAAGCGACCTGCGCAGAAACGTTCTGTGCAGGTTGCTTCTATGCATGCGTAGAAGGCTTTTATGCATGCGTAGAAGGCTTTTATGCATGCGTAGAAGGCTTTTACACATGCACCAAGACCTGTTCTGCGCAGGTCACTTCTACGCATGCGTAGAAGGCTTCTACACATCCCCTTCTGCACAGAAGCCTTCTATGCATGCGTAGAAAAGACCTGCGCAGAAGGGATGCGCAGTAACTCCTTTCCCCCCACTGCCAAATTATGGGGTAGCGGCAACTCTGGGCGGGAAATGGAGAAAATCAGCGCGGAAATACGGGAAATCCTAGCCAGTCCGGGATACTTGACAGGTATGGCACAAGCTGGTTTCTCAAGCTTATAACAAGTGATTAATATTTCTTTCAACTTAATTAAACATTTTGACTTAATTCTAAGCAAGCTAACTTAGCACACACAATTCTACCGTTTCTGTCACTCACTTCTCTGTCTTTTTGGCTTGCAGATTCACCCAAACTATCTCGGAGCGAGCCTGCATCGATTTCACAAGCTGCGCCACAATAGCCGACTGGCTGGACTCCATTCGGCTGGGCCGATACCTGGACAACTTTGCTATGGCTGGGTACTCATCACTCAGTATGGTGATGCAGATGAACCTTGAGTAAGTGCAGAAGGGGATGAGGCAAAGCACACCTGGGGTGGTATATAAGTGTCATTGCTATTAGCTCTACAGTCTGGGGATTTTTAATGGAAAAATCTTGCTTGAAAGCCAGTTGGACCCAACTCTAGTGCTCATCCCCATTTACACCCAAAGAGCCAGCCCTGTCTGCATCTGCAGACACTTCCATGGTCATGTGTCAGTGACTAGATGCCAGAATGCATGGAAGGCTATTACCTTTCCTGCGGAAGAGGTACCTATTTGTCTACTTGCAATTTCTTGCTTTCGAACTGCTAGAGTTCAGGAAAGGAGCTGGGACAGAAGATCGGAGTTCATTCCATCGTGGCTGACCTTAGCGGATTTTAAAAAACTTTTCCCAATTCTGCCAGAGAACTGAGAAACTGTGAAGTGATTGTATCATGAGGAAAGGGTTGTGGTCACCTGGGTAAGTTCAGAGGCAGTGGTTGGAGCTACTAAAGTGAGCTGTATTTTCCTCTAGCTCCTACATTTCCCAACCCTTGCCCATTTGGATAAAAGTTGAAAAAGAAATCGAAAAAATAATGGGAACTGGGATTAAATTAGATGTTAAAATAGCATTATTAATGGATAAATGCTTGTATACAAATGCCAGAAGCCTCCGGAACAAAATAGGGGAGCTGGAATACTTAGCAATAGATAAGAATATTGATATCATTGGTATCACTGAAACCTGGTGGATGGATGATAACCAATGGGATACAGTTATCCCAGGCTACAAACTGTACAGGAAGGATAGGAAGGGGCAAACGGGAGGTGGTGTAGCCTTGTATGTCAAAGAAGTGATAAAATCATATGAATTGGAATATCTAGGTGATTTGGAGCCACCATTAGAAGCTCTGTGGATAAGAGAGGCCACAAGGATGATCTAACAGTAGGCATATACTATAGCCCTCCGACCCAAACTCTTGAGGGAGACTGGCAGTTGGAGAATGTTGTAAAGGAGGCATCCAAGAAGGGAAGCCTGGTTATAATGGGGGGCTTCAATTACCCTCACATAGACTGGGTGAACTGTTGTTCAGCACATGATAAAGAGATAAAGTTCCTAGATATGCTAAATGATTGTTCCCTGGGACAGATGGTTGAAGACCCAACTAGAGGTACAAGAATCCTTGACTTGATCCTGAGTAATACTCAGGATCTGGTGCAAGATGTTAATGTGACTGATCCAATAGGGAACAGTGACCACAACTCAATTATGTTTAACTTGATCATAGACTGCAACTCACTGATAAAATCTAACACAGAGACCTTAAATTTCCAAAAACGAATTTTCCCAAAGATGAGGAAACTAGTAAAAAGGAAGCTGAAAGGGAAAATTGAGAGAGTCCAAACACTCTGTTGTGTTCTGTAAAGCTGTGCCTTTAACAATGTACCTAAGCCATGTGTTAACAATGTAACCTTTCTGTGTGCAACATTATAACCTTCAGCTGTATCAATGTAAACCTGATAAGGGGGCGCGAGCTAGTGACCACTAGATGGCAATAGCGAGCGTCCAGCTCTCATGGCTCAGATTCACCTGGATCAGCAGCGCGGGAAGATTCCCCGCCACCTCTTCACCTGGTCAAGAAGGGCGTGACCTTCTAGACGTCACGCAGGCAGCAACCAATAATCTGTCGACGAGCCACATTCAAATGTATAGCCAGCTGTATATATTGAGCTACCCATCCGCCATTACCACATGTTCCTCCGGATCATCATGCAATAAACCTGTGTTAAGCCAACCCTTCGGCTGTTTCATTGTCTTTGGTCCCTTACACTAAATTGGCGACGAAGGTGGGATATGGCAGCCCACGGGACCAAGACATGTGCCGGTTTCGAAATCAGGAAACCGGGCGACTGGGAGATCTTCGAGATGGACTTCCAGGCAGCACTGATTGAGTCCGAAGTCACGGAAGAGGCAAAGAAAAGGGCCATCTTCACCAGGATGCTCGGACAAGAAACCAAAAGGACCTTGGTGGACCTGATTGCACCGAGGAGGGTGAGCGAATTCAAGGCCAAGGAACTCATGCAGATGCTGCGTGAGCACGTCCGGCCCGCCATGGCGATGTTTCCCGCTCGGAGTGCGTTCTGGAGGCGAGTCCAAGCGCCCGGGGAGACGGTCGCCGCATTCGTGGCGGCCCTGCGGCTGGCGGCCAGCCCGTGCAAATGGGAGAATGCCGAAATCACCCTCCGGGACTGTGTGCTGTGCGGAATGAACGACGCCGAAACCCAGCGCACATTAATGAACCAAGAGCCGCCTCCCACGTTGCAGGAGGTCGTCAGAGTGGCCCAGGCTGCAGAAGCTACAAAGGCTGGGGTCCAAGAACTCCAGGACTGGCGGCCAAAGTCGAGCAAGGCAGAGACTCCGGTACAGGCGGCCCGGCGAACTTCGAGGTCGTCCACAGAGAGCAGCGACGACGAGGACGTCCGGAGGGTCCGGAAAGAGAGCCGGCGGTGCGACGGCTGTGGAGCGGCCCACGACCGCGTAAAGTGCCCGTTCCGGAAGGCCGAGTGCCACAACTGCGGCCGCCGCGGGCACATCGCCAAGGTGTGCAGGAAGAGGCGCGAGACCCGGAGGAGCTCAGCAGACCATTCTGCGGGACAAGACCGCTCAACGAGACCCAAGGACGGCGCTCAGGCCACGCGGAAGCAGGACGGCGTGGGCCGCGTCGCCGACGGCAGCGAGGATGACGCCCCAGTGTTCAGCGTGGACACCCCCGCTACTTTGTTGAGGTACTAGTCCAAGGGGTTCCCATTAGGATGGAAATTGACTCGGGGTCCTCATATTCAATCATTTCCCAGAGGGAGTTTTTGGGAATTGCCCCCCACAAGCGACCCAAGCTCAAAGCGTTGAGGTCCACACTACGGGACGTGCAAGGGAACAGCATTCCAGTGTTGGGGGTTGGAGAATTTCAGGTTAAATTCAAGAAGCACGCCGCGTCCCTCCCCCTAGTCGTGCTTAAAGGGGGAGATTGCAGCCTCCTCGGAACTCAATGGTTCCAGCCCCTGGGTTTGTTTATTGGGGGGGTGCACGCCGTTGGGATGCATGCCGTTGGGACAGATCCAATTCAGGAGGTGTGCGAGGCGCACCCCGAAGTTTTCAAAAAAGGACTGGGGAAATTCAAGGGGCCCCCAGTGACATTCGACCTGGACCCGGAGGTCCACCCAATTCGTCTTAAACCACGCCGGGTGCCGTTCGCACTTAAGGACAAGATAGAGGCGGAACTGGACAAATTGGTGGGCCAGGGAATCCTTGTGCCTGTTGATTCTGCGGAGTGGGAAACTCCAATTGTAACCGCACTAAAGGCCAATGGGGAGGTCCGCATATGCGCCGACTACAAGTGCACCATCAACAAGGCGATCCGCCCGAATGCATATCCGGTGCCGGTGGTCAGCCATCTGCTGGCCAGGTTACACGGGGGAAAGTGTTTCGCTAAGCTTGACTTAGCACAGGCCTACCAGCAGCTTACGGTGTCCCCTGCCGCAGCTGCTGCGCAGACCATAATCAGCCATAAGGGGGCGTTCCAGGTGACGTGCCTCCAGTTCGGCGTGAATTCGGCGCCTGGAATTTTCCAGTCACTCGTGGAACGCCTCCTGAAGGGACTGGAGGGGGTGTTGCCTTATTTTGATTACGTGTTAATAACGGGGGGGGGGGAGTCGGGTTGAATTGGCCAGGAGGTTGGGGAAGGTCCTGACAATATTCGAAAAAGCGGGGCTGAGACTGCGAAAGGACAAATGCGTCTTCTTCGCAACCGAGGTTGAGTTCCTAGGGTTTTGTGTGACTCCTGAGGGAATAAAACCATCCAAGTCCAAGGTGGCAGCCATTAAGAAAGCCCCCCGCCCCACCTCCAAGCCCGAGCTGCAGTCGTTCCTAGGGCTGCTCAACTTTTACCACTCCTTCCTCCCCCGGAAGGCAGCGGTGGCTGAACCGCTACACAAACTGCTAAAAAAAGACCAGGCATGGAAGTGGGGCGATGACCAAGAAAGGGCATTTAGTGAGCTAAAAAGCCTCCTAGCATCCGATGCCATACTGACCCACTTCAACCCCAAACGCCCGGTAGTTCTGACCTGTGATGCATCCCCGGTGGGGGTGGGGGCGGTGCTGTGCCACGTGCTGGAAAACGGAAGGGAGGCCCCGATAGCATTTTACTCCAGGTCCCTGTCCCAAGTGGAGAGAAACTACGCACAGACAGACAGGGAGGCACTAGCAATAGTTGCGGGGATGAAAAAAATTCACGATTTTCTGTATGGCCGCCCCTTCACCATTGTAACGGACCACAAGCCCCTGCTAGGCATCTTTACCACAGATAAGCCCACCCCACAGATCCTGTCCCCGAGGATGCTCAGGTGGGCCATTTTTCTCAACGCGTACCAGCACGCGTTGGTCTACAGGCCCGGGAAAGAGATCAGCCATGCGGACGCTCTATCAAGGTCTCCCCTCCCCCTAACGCCCAGCCAGGTGAGCAAGGGGGAGCGGGACCATCAGGTTCTTATGATAGAGGTGCTGGATTCGCCCCCTGTAATGCCCGCCGACATAGCCAAAGCGACAGAGAAGGACAAGACGTTAGCGGCAGTTAGCTCCTGGGTGCAGAAAGGGTGGCCGGCGTCTTCCCCAGCGGAGGAGTTCGCCCCATTTTTCAGGAAAAGGCTAGAGCTGTCCCTAGAGAGGGGGTGCCTCTTGTGGGGGCAGCGGGTGGTGATTCCCACTTCCCTTCGGCCGCGGGTGCTCAAACTGCTGCACGTCAGCCACCCCGGCATCGTGCGATCCAAGGCGCTGGCCCGGAGTTACTTCTGGTGGCCCCAGCTGGACGCCGACATCGAGCACATGGTCGGCACTTGTGAAAGTTGCCAACGCTCCAGACCAGAGGAGGCCCGCCTTCCCCACAGGGAATGGGACACGGCTAAGGGGCCGTGGTCCCGGGTGCACGTTGATTTCGCGGGCCCGTTCAGAGGCACCCTGTTCCTTCTTGTAGTGGACGCTTTCTCCAAGTGGTTGGAAGTTATCCCAGTCACGAGCACCTCCTCGGCCCAGACCATTAGGCATTTGCCCAGGCTCTTTTCCATGTTCGGCATACCCGACACATTAATTAGCGACAACGCTAGTTGTTTCACGTCCTCCGAGTTTAGGGCATTCATGGAGATTAACGCCGTTCGGCACATCACCTCCGCCCCGTTTCACCCAGCCACCAATGGCCAAGTAGAGCGCCTCGTCCGCACCACGAAGGACGCGTTGCGGCGCATGGGCCCCGGGGATCTGAACCTACAAGTGTGCCAGTTTCTGCTAGGGTACAGGGTGAACCCGTTGGCGTCAGGATACTCCCCCGCAGAGCTCTTAATGCGTAGGAAACTGACCACCATCCTTACTAGGCTAGACCCCACGAGGGTAGAGGACAAAGGAAGGAACATCGTGCTAGAGGCCACAAAGAGTTTCAGTGTAGGCGCCCCCGTGCATTGCAGGAATTACGCCAGCACGGGCCCAGCCTGGGTACCGGGCGTACTTGTGGAGCAAACCGGCCCCGTGTCGTACCGCGTGGAAACCAGTACAGGGCTCCTGTGGAGGCGGCACGCGGACC
Organism: Bradypodion pumilum; assembly: GCA_035047305.1. Taxonomy (NCBI): domain Eukaryota; kingdom Metazoa; phylum Chordata; class Lepidosauria; order Squamata; family Chamaeleonidae; genus Bradypodion; species Bradypodion pumilum. Next base: position 6,557,953 of record JAWDJD010000016.1, on the reverse strand, counting down.
AGCTCCGACGCAGGGTCTCCGATGAGCAGGGCACAGACCAAACAGAGGAAAAATCAGCGTTAGGGTTCTCCCCCACCCGTTCAGCCCAAGGGGGAGGGAAAGGGGGCCGCGGGTCCCCACCAAGGGGGGGGGAGGATGTTCTCGTAGATATCCTAGGGGATCTTTCTGAGGAGGAGGAGGAACCCGACCCCATACATATCTCGCGGAATGTCCCCACAAATGCGGATACCCCTACTAAGTTAGATTTTGATGTTCAGATCCGGGGGTTTTTTTCGGAGTGGTCCCCCACCCGTCCAAGCGAGAAGAGGGGTTTTTCGTTAGCCCCGATTGCCCCCGGTCTGCCCACATTGGAGTTCTTCCCTTCCCCTAAGGCCGCCAGACCGCGGCAAGCCACTAACGAGTCTCCCTCTCCCATTTCAGGACAAGGGACCAGGGAACAAAGAAGCAGTAGCGCCCCCCGGGGGGGTCAGCCCTCTTCACGGCCCAAACGCACACGCAACAAGCCATCTTGGCTGAGAGACTTCGTCTCATCCTAGGGGGGAGGGATGTTGTGTTCTGTAAAGCTGTGCCTTTAACAATGTACCTAAGCCATGTGTTAACAATGTAACCTTTCTGTGTGCAACATTACAACCTTCAGCTGTATCAATGTAAACCTGATAAGGGGACGCGAGCTAGTGACCACTAGATGGCAATAGCGAGCGTCCAGCTCTCATGGCTCAGATTCACCTGGTTCAGCAGCGCGGGAAGATTCCCCGCCACCTCTTCACCTGGTCAAGAAGGGCGTGACCTTCTAGACATCACGCAGGCAGCAACCAATAATCTGTTGACGAGCCACATTCAAATGTATAGCCAGCTGTATATATTGAGCTACCCATCCGCCATTACCACATGTTCCTCCGGATCATCATGCAATAAACCTGTGTTAAGCCAACCCTTCGGCTGTTTCATTGTCTTTGGTCCCTTACACTAAACACTCCAAGAGGCATGGAGGCTGTTTACAAAAACAATAACAGAGGCCCAATTGGAATGCATACCCAAAAGGAAAAAGGGCACTGCCAGGTCCAAGAGGACTCCAATGTGGCTTACAGGAGCTGTTCAGGAAGTGATCAAGAGCAAGAAAAGCTCATTTAGAAGATGGAAGGCTTGTCTGAATGAGGACAGCAGGCAGAAACATAAATTCTGGCAGAACAAATGCAAGGCAATAATCAGGAAAGCAAAGCAAGACTTTGAGGAGCGTATAGCTAAAAATACTCAGAGAAATAACAAAGACTTCTATAAGTACATTAGAAGTAAGAACCCAACTAGGAAGGGCCATTAGATGACAATGGAAGGCAAGGGGTTATTAAAGAGGAAACAGAGATTGCAGAGAGACTCAATGAATTCTTTGCTTCAGTATTCACTGAAGAAGACATGCCCAAAACAGAGCCTATCTTCGTAGGGAGGGAAACCGAAGAATTAAGCCAGATAGAAATAACCAGGGAGGAGGTCCTTGCATGTCTTGTTAAACTAAACACTAACAAATCACCAGGACCAGATGGCATCCATCCACGAGTTCTCAGGGAACTTAAAGATGAAATTGCTGATCTCCTAGCCAAAATATATAATCTTTCCCTCAAATCAGGCTTTGTGCCTGATGACTGGAAGGTAGCGAATGTAACACCAATTTTCAAAAAAGGATCCAGGGGTGATCCAGGAAATTACTGACCTGTCAGTTTGACATGTGTCCCAGGTAAAGTGATGGAAACCATCCTAAAAGATAGAATTAATAGGTACATAGAAGAGAAGGCGCTACTAAAGGAGAGCCAACATGGCTTTTGCAATGGGAAATCATGCCTCACTAATCTGTTGGAATTTTTTTGAGAGTGTCAACAAGCATGTGGATAAGGGGGATCCAGTTGACATTGTTTATCTGGACTTTCAGAAGGCTTTTGACAAGGTCCCACACCAAAGGCTCTTGAATAAACTTACCAGTCATGGAATAAAGGGACAGGTCTTGTCCTGGATCAGCAACTGGCTAAGGGACAGGAAACGGTAGCACTAAATGGACACTTCTCCAAGTGGAGGGAAGTAAAGAGTGGGGTCCCCCAAGGTTCAGTACTGGGACCCCTGCTTTTCAACCTCTTCATAAATGATCTAGAGGTAGGAGTAAAAAGCAAGGTAGCCAAATTTGCTGACGACACTAAATTATACAGGGTAGTGAAAACTGTGAGAGATTGTGAGGAGCTCCAGAGGGATCTCTCGACACTGGGGGAGTGGGCAAAACAGTGGCAAATGAGTTTCAACGTTAGTAAGTGCAGAGTGATGCATGTTGGGGCAAAGAACCCCAATTACATTTATAAACTGATGGGGTCTGAACTCTCTGCGACAAACCAGGAAAGGGACCTTGGTGTCCTGGTGGACAACTCAATGAAGGTGTCAACCCAGTGTGCCTCAGCAGTGAAAAAAGCAAACTCAATGCTAGGGATCATTAGGAAGGGTATAGAAAATAAGTCAGCAAGTGTCATTTTGCCTCTTTATAACTCTATGGTGAGGCCCCACCTGGAATACTGTGTACAGTTCTGGTCGCCATACCTCCAGAAGGATATTATGGAGCTGGAAAAAGTGCAGAGGAGGGCAACCAGAATGATTAGGGGACAGGAACACCTTCCTTACCATCTGAGGCTGCAACGGTTGGGCCTTTTCACTCTTGAACGATGACGTCTAAGAGGTGACCTGATTGAAGTTTATAAAATCATGCACGGTGTGGACAAAGTAGATAAGGAAAAACTGTTTTCCCTATCGCATAACACTAGAACTAGGGGACACTCCATGAAACTTTTGGGTACTAGTTCTCAAACAAATAAGAGAAAGTACTTTTTCACCCAGAGGATTACTGGTCTATGGAACTCCCTGCCAGAAGAAGTGGTGACAGCTGTCAGTCTTGACAGCTTTACGAAAGGATTAGACAAGTTCATGGAGGACAAGAGTATCAATGGCTATAATTATGGATACTTAAGGACAACCTCCGGGTTGGAGAGATAGGCAGGATATCTCTCAACATCATTTCCAGGGAATCCTAAGCAGGTTAATGCATCTGCTTGGGAATACCCTGAAGACAATGGTGAGCCACTGTGTGAGACAGAATGCTGGACTGGATGGGCTGTGGCCTGTTCCAGCAAGGCTGTTCTTATTTAAATGTAAATAAGGAACAATTAACACCTATTTTTCTAACAGTAGCAAGGCAAGAGATTGCAAAAGAATTGGAAAAATAACACACATTTAGAAGTAGATAATTGGTACAAAGGAATTTGGGAAATGATAAACTTGTAAATTGAATTTGAAAAAAGGAATAACGAAAGAAAATAAATTTTGGGACATTTGGAAACCTTCCTTGGTGCATACATTAAAATAAAGGGAGTAGAACCTGTTTTTGGGAACAGAAAGATAATTTGAATAATAAATGGTGAATTCTGGACATTGTTTATATCACTGAGGTGTTTTATTTTAACTTAATAGTAATATAAGAGGCATTGGGTATTGAATATATTATAAAAAGATGAAGAAATATGGAAAATGGAAAATTGACACACATGTACAGGGTTATAGAATATATGTTATTATAATAGTATGTGAAGAAGAGCAAGAATAGATACCTGATGAAATCAAATGTGCTGCATTTCTGTTTTTCTTAATTTGCTTCTTTTTTGTTTATGTTAGGTTTAACATTTAATAAAAACAAAATTTAAAAAAAGAAAGAAAACCCCACCTGCACCTTCAAAATCTTGGTCATCTACGGCCTTCTTGAAGCCTTCAAAAAGGGGAGCGAAGATAATTGTCATTAAAGTTTTTTTAAAAAGTACCCTTCTTCTTTTGTGTCCCAATTAAAGCCTGGACCGCCAAAATAAAGCCACTTTCTTCGCTTTGTCATTGCCCAAACATAAGTCCTCATCAGTGCATTATTCTGGCAGTCATTGGAAGACCACTAAATGAGCCGGATTCTGGATCTCCACATTCACACAGCGTGCTTTTGTCTACCAGTAAGCCCCCATTTGAGCATGTTGGTCTTACATTTAGGCCCTCAGACCCTCAGCCCATCCAGGGTCCTCCAGGTGAGACAGGGGAGGTCGAGATCCTCAGCCATATCGTCCTTTAATGTTGTTCTTGTCCAATGAGCTCCTTCTTCCATCTTTTAATTTAGTTTTGCTCCAGCGTACCCCCAAGAATGTTTGTTCTTGCCATAAAGCTCTTCCTAGATCTGAGCCAGAGGACTTGAGGCTCATCTCTGACAGAAGATGTCGAGGGTGATTCTCTTGCTTAGTTCTCTCAACATCTGCTACTGCTTCTCTCCTAATTTTAGGTCGAGTGATACCAACAAGGGGGTGTATGTTCCCAACTGGTGTAGGCTTGAAGCATCCTGTCGCTATATGCTGCGGGCTGCATGGCTTCATTAACAGTGATGTCAACTTATTCTCTGTGTGTGGATGCTTTCCATACAGGAGCAGTATACTCTGCAGCAGAGATGCTCAGGGCCAAAGCTGATGTAGGCAGCATGGATGGTTGAGTTTCCCATTTATAGTTTGTGAGTTTCCTGATGATGTTGTTCCTTGTACTAACTTTGGCTTTGGTATTCAGGCAGTGCCCTGACATAAAATGAGCACAGCAAGAGCCTTTTCCAACTCATAGTGACCCACTTATCTGGGGACCCTTAATAGCCATTTGAGTTCAGGCTCCCCACCACATAGACATCTGTTTCTCTTCCTGCTAGAACACAATGATATGCTTCCAACAGAGGCAGTACTTTGAAAAGCCAGACCTAGTCTGATATAACACAGCCTTTTAAACACCAGCTAATGCATTTCTTCCTTTCTTTCACCATTTTGGATGGGAAAACAGACCTCAGGGTGCTCACTTTACACAATTACCCTCTGAGTCCATCTTAACTGTCACAGAGTTCTAATGGCTTTGAAGTTTGGTTAAGTACCAAGAACATTCTGCTCTATTCCCAAAGAAGATAAGAGAACAATCCAGCAGAGAATTCTAGAGCTCCATTGTCTAGAATGGAACCACAACATTTTAAGCAGTGTCAAAATGGTAAAGTGTGGACCGGTGGTTCTAAATCTGGTTTCTCTGGATCTTCTTGGACTACAGCTCCTGGAAATCTTGGCCAGCAAAGCCAATGGTGAAGGCTTCTGGGATCTGTAGTCCAAGAACATTTTGGTTTGAAATAGTGGCTCCTAAGCATGATTTCCCAGATGTTCTTGGACTACAGTTACCAGAAATCTTGTCCAACACAATCAATGGTGAATGCTTCTGGGAGTTTTAGTCCAAAAACATCTGAGGTCCAAAAGCTAGGAAAATCTAGACTCACCATTTATTAACAGCAGCAGATATCTGTTGTCCAAACTGAGTACATGGTGGGGAAGAGCCACACAACCTGATCTTCACACTCTTCTGAGGATATGGCCTGGGTGCATGTGTATCAAAAAAGAGATGAAATGAGAAATGTTATCCTTAGTCTAATTTTGAAATGTCCCAAAGTTGGCTCTAGGATTAGGGGTGTTCGAACAAACACTGTAGGTTCTGCCACTGCATCTGTGGAGTATGGCTTCTCTATCTTGTGTTTCTCCAAGTTTCTGGAGCAGTCTACCACCATAAGCACTAGCTTGCCTTCTCATTGTTAAGTTATTTGTAGCAGTTGCACAGCAAAGTGGGTCTGGTTTTAGGCAATTTTATGTTCAAATGCAAGTCTCCCAGTTCACAACTTTTTAGCCCAGCTAATAAACACACTTGGACTAGATAGTTGAGAGAAAGAGAAATATAATTTATTCACAAAATGAGGTCAAAGGATACCGGTGCTCGGGAGTCTTGGTAAAGTTAGTTTAGAAAGAAGTAAAGTCTTTCTTCCAGCCATGTGGCCTGGAAGATGGAGGAGCTCAAAAGAACATTTTTTCTCTTCCAAAGCAGAAAAACAAGAGAAAGAAGAACAGGGCAAAACAAAGGCCTTAACACAGGCAAATAGGGTCAGAAGACCTCTGAGGCAGAAAAGAACCTTTCTCATTGTAATTACAGACAAACAATGCAAAACAACTTCCTTTAGGTCAAGCTAGTCTTTCCTATCTCTCTAGCTCAGGAGTTCTCAACTTTTTAAAGCCAGGGGCCAGGTCATTCTCCCTCAGACAGCTTTGGGGCTGGATGGCCATTTTGCCCTTCCTCTTACACATGGCACTTCCTGGTGTGGTGGAGGCATTGGGGGGCCCACATGGATCCCTGCTCTAGCTGGGAAACCCATTGTATTCTACACCATCATCAATCATCATCAATCATCATCAATCATCATCATCATCATCATCATCATCATCATCATCATCATCATCATCATCATCATCATTATTATTATTATTATTATTATTATTATTATTATTATTATTATTATTATTATTATTATTATTATTATTATTATTATTATTATTATTATTATTATTATTATTATTATTATTATTATTATTATTATTATTATTATTATTATTAGGGGGGGGTGTTGAATGGATATCTTGCCCTGTAAAGGGAACCACCAGCTGAAGAAGACCAGACCATACATTGTATACCGTGTCTCAAGCCTTTATTTATCAATGATTTTCACTAAGCTAGTAATGTTGGCACATCACACTATCTGATCTGTTTCAATTGCCCCTCAGAATGTATTTTTTAAAAAAAAAACAAGTCTGAGTCCTAGACATTAATCACTATTTAAACAGAACTTTTTTTTAAAAAAAATCCTATTAAATTAAAAGTGCATTCCCTCCTGGGATTTTCTCAAGCTGCTCAATTAATAATGCACCCTCATTGAATGTTCTTTTGTACTTTCACCTCCAAAGCAGTCAAGCGGCTGTTTTGGAAGGACTAGTGTGAAATCTCATTTTAGATTCTGAGCCCAAGAAGAACTTACTGCTACAATGAAGCTCCACTTGGAATATGCATGAGCTTTTAAGTGAGGCCCCATTGTATTCTCAATGACATGATGGCAAATATTAACACAGTCTGGTGTCCTCAACCTGGATCGTGCTTTGCTCACTGCAACTGTTAGGCGTTTTTCCTTGCATTAAGTCTGATATTGCCTTTTTCCCCCTCCTTCCATAGTGACGTACAAACCTTGGGCATCAGCTTGGTAGGACACCAGAGGAAAATACTAACCAGTATCCAGATCATGAGGTCTCAGCTCCTCAATACGACGGGTTCCAGAAGACATCTCTGACAATCTACCCAACCCAAGAACCTCCCTCCCTCCCCTCTTTGCGTCTTCCTTCGGTTTCATGTGGGTGAACTTTATTGAGGGAGAATTCCAAAGTGATGAGGCCAAGATGCCAGCAGTGATAAGATCCTGGTTGGTTACACACAACCACCTGCCAGTCTCCTTGGGTGGTTGGGAATGGGATGGAACCCAGTTCCTCATCATAAACTGGGAGAACGCTGCACTGCACAGAACCCATCATCACAATGGACTTCTAAGGCACTTCAGCTTCCAACAGCTTGGACTCCACTAGGTGTCAAGGAGCAAGGACCAGAAAGGATCACTTCTGCCAGGCAACCTTTCTTAATGCCCTGGGACAAAAAGGTGCAATCAAGATACTCCAAGCCTCACGTGGCCTCGTTCTGCCATCCCACTGTAATAAACTCCGACAGGCAGCCCATCCTGCTATTATTTCAATTAAGAGCGGGTGGGTCTCCAAGGAAGGTCTTGACAAAATGAAGATAGGGGACAGGAAGACGGCCATAGAGTCCTCTTCTGTTCCTTAAAACTGCCCAGTTCCCCTCAAAAGTAAAGAAGATCACCTGCAGGAAGTAAGGTCCCATTTCAACCAGCATCTCACTCCTGTGAGTCAGAAACATCTCCCTGGGTCATGGACTCCAGGTCAAAACCTCAGGTCTTCCACATTCCAGCACGCTCCTCGCCCACCTTGCAAAAGAGAAATGATGTTTTGGTCTCCTCCAGGTTTGAGGGAAAGTTGTTGGTTCTCCCACTGCTGTTAAAAGCAGGGCCGCCTTCACCTACGTAATTTATCTAATGTGCTAAAAGTTCTGGCTCCTCTGTGGGACATCATGGGACATTGAATCACAAGAGTCAAGTCCAGGTGAAAGGAAGTACCCATAGACTCCTAGGCTAGTATCGTGTTTACCCATAGGCAGTAAAATCAACAGTTACAGAAGAGCGGAGTATTGCGCAGTGCCATTGAGGAACATGAATGGACCAGCCACACCACACAACACTGTCTGCAAACATTTTGGCTGGGTTGTGGGCTCCCTGTGGCTCTTCAAAAGTCAGAGCCATTTATGCAACAGCTTAGGCAGTGGCTCAAGTGTTTAAGATGCTGAACTCGCTGGCTGGAAGGTCAGAGTTCGGATCCCAGGTACTGCAGGATAGAGTGAGCTCCCGTCGTTTTTCCGAGCTCTGGCCAACCTAGCAGTTCGAAAGCAAGAAACTGCAAGTAGATAAATAGGGACCACTTCAGTGTGAAGGTAAACAGTGTTCCGTGAACTCCAGTGTCGAATCATGCCTGCCACATGTCCATGGAAATGTCTGCAGACGCAGACAGCGCTGGCTCTTTGGCTATAACACAGAGATGAGCACTGAACCCTAGAGTCGGACATGGCTACCTTTCGAGCAAGGGCGACCTTTACCTTTACCTGTAATGGATGCAAATTCTGACAACACAACACTAGCCTCCTTGCCCCTTTGTGTATGTTTTTTAACTTATGGAACATTGTTACGCAAGAGAAAGCAGATGGATAATTATTTTTGCCTCTTGGGTAAAGCTCTGTAGCCCTCTGCAATTAAGCACAAAGTTTGGATCTGAGAAATTCCATTTCCCCCTCCAATTGCCCTCTCTATGCCTCTCAAGGCATGTCTGACAAAGTGGACTTGATCTACGAAAGCTAACCTTAAAATACAGTAGTTAATCTTTAAGGTGGCACAATAATTTTTTTTGTTTATTTAGTCTCTGATATGCTTCCCAAGAATGAGGCATGAAACAATCACCATTTGAAAGAAATTCTACTCTCCTTGTTACCTTCCTTTCAAATGGAATCATCTATAACAGTATATTCCATCCTCCACTGTTTACCTCTGTCCCAAATACGCACAAATGGACTCAAGCCACATTACCCCTATCTTCTGTTGGCAAGGAAACTCAAGGGCATTGGTCTGTTGTGAGATGTGCTTTTGAAACTACTAACAATAATGCTCTAAGGGGCTGCAGTGGCTCAAGTGGTTAAGACGCTGAATTTGACGACTGGAAAGTTGGAGTTCGATTCCCATGTACTACTTCGGTGGGAAGGTAAAAAGTGTTCTGTGCGCTCCAGTATCAAGTCACGCCTGCCACATGTCCACAGAAACATCTGCAGATGCAAAGAGCACTGGCTCATTGGCTATAAGGGGCCATCCAACAATTATGTGATCCTCAAGGGGGGAGGGGTCTGCCATCTGAATTATGGAAATTTACGTGTGGGGCAGAGGGGGGAGGTCACATTTTACGTAATCCATTTGGAGCTGTTGTGGTTTCGAAACATGGTGCTTTTTAAGGTTTAAACATTATCTCTGGGAATGTTGATCCGATTTGAGATTATTGAATGGCTTGTGCAATCTATTTCTATTTCACCAATAGTAAAAAGCTCTAAAAATTAGAGTTTCAATACAAATGCTCTGGTTTACATAATTTAAAGGGGGGAGGAGGGTTTCAAAGCGAAAATTATGGTATGATTACATGGGGGAGGGGGTCAATTTCCCCCCCAAAATGGATCACATAATTGTTGAATGGCCCCAAAACAGAGATGAGCACTGAACCCTAGAGTCGGATATGACTGGCTTTCGAGCAAGTGTGGCCTTATCTTCTCTTACTTTACTAATGCTCTGGCTGTTCACTCTATAGGCTCAGGAGTCTAGGATTTGCTTTGACTGCAGGTAACATAATTCACCAGGAATTCCCATGGTCAAAATTCTGGCAACTATAGCCAAAAATAAATCCATTCTCAGAGGAGTTTCAGTAGACACACTGAACTGTGAACATGTGGCTGGCATGCCTAGATGCCAGAGTGCACGAAACACTGTTTATCTTCCCACCAAAGTGGTATCTATTAATTTACTAAGCAATTTCTTGCTTTCGAACTGCTACGTTGGCAGGACCTGGGACAGAGACGGGAGCTCATTCCATTGTGCAGTACTCGGGAACCGGACTCTGACCTTCTAGTTGTCGAGTTCGGCCTCTTAACCAATTGAGCCACCGCAGCCCCTACAAGAGTTGGTGCTCTTGGTGGATTAATTGGATTGGAAACCTGGACCTTAATGGAAATCCTTTTCCTTCCAAAAAGCATTGGGGTGGTAGTGGTAAGGAGAACGTTTTCTTTAGACTGACCCACCGCAGGGGTCAAAGTGGGGACGTGAGAGTTGTGTATGTATGTGCGTGAGTCACTCCAGAATGCAATAAACATGGCTGATCTTAGCCACCACTGCAGGGTAAAAAAAACACCTCAGTTTTACCCCTATGCTTGTATAGCAGAAACACTTTCTTCCTATGGAAGTTGTCTTTCTTTTCTTTTGAAGTAGGGAAAGATGCAATACTTTCTTTTTAAATGTACATTGGATCGTGGAGAAGGAGGTGACTCAAGCCGCTCCGCTCTGTGCATCAGGGGGTTCTCTTATAAGTAGGCTTTTCAAAATCATGGCAGAAGAGGCTCCCCATGAAGCAAGAAAATAAAAGTTTGGGGAAGAAGAAACTGCAGGACGGATCTTGCTCCCCAGATATGGTGCCGGAGGGGGCAGGAATCGAGGCCATGGAAGGATCAGGCTGCCACATATATGATGGGTTTGCCTTCTCTGCTATTTGTATTCCTGTGTCCATTCCGTCCTGACAGAATAAAACTCTTCCATTCACACGCCTGTCATTTTGCTTATTATTGACTTGGTGGTACTCAAGGGGTACACAGAAAGAGCCTCCTTGAAGACGGCGGTATTTTTTGAGCCACAAGTGGGCCTGCCCTGGTGCTGCTGGCTAATCTTTCTCACACAAGGTCGGGCGAAAGGAACTGCAGAATGAACACAACTGAAGGTGGCTTTGTGTTGGCAGTTTCAGGTCTGGTCTAGACAGTGAATAGAATGAATGTTTATTAATTGATTAGTCTTAAGACCTTATCAATAACATAGTAGAAGAATTAAAATCTGTGTGATACAATGGAGTGCAATGAAATACAATAAAAATACAATTCGTAAAGTAAGACGCTGACTGGAAGGCGGCAGGTCAGCAGTTGGATTCCTGAGTACTGCAGGATGGATGAGCTCCCGTCTTTGTCCCAGCTCCTGCCAACCTAGTGGTTCGATAGCAAGACATTGCAAGTAGATCAATAGGGAAGGTAAACAGTGTTCCATGCACTCCAGTGTCTAGCCATGCCTGCCACATGACCTTGGAAATGTCTGCAGAAGCAGACAGTGCTGGCTCTTCAGCTTTGAAACAGAGATGAGCACTGAACTCTAGAGTTGGATACAACTGGCTTTCGAGCAAGGGAAACCTTTACCTTAAACTGGAGAAGGTGCTTTAATACAATTAATACATGCATATCCATAGTCAGATAAGTGAAACTCCCTTGCAGGATACCCCAAACTGATTGATCTATTGCATTCTTTTAGTCATTGCCTTAATTATAAACTTGGCAGTTCTACATACAATGTGCATGTTAGAACCCAGGAGGAGATAGGACAGTTTGAGATTAGAGTCCCAAAAAGTTGTTTTTTCCCCAATAGGGATGCAAGGTATTTAAATCTAATATCTGGCAATCGAATAAAATATGAGAGATATTTTCAATAGACACGTTCTTTCATGATATGGTAAGTGGTGAAAACACCCATATTTTTTCATGGAATCTAGTAACTCTAGACACTGAAGAAGAAAATGACTTGATGATTTCCTCCTATCTCTCTTTTAAGTAGGTAACAAACCAGTAACAATACAAATACTGTATATCCAAACCAGGTAATGCAGGTAAATCTGTCTTGAGGTCAATGCACCAGTACAGAGTTTTGAAGAAATGCCTCTCAAAGTTTCTTTATTTTCAAAATCGAGGGCTCAAAGTCAGGTTAAAAGGAATATTGTCTAATTTCAGACCAATTTACACAACATGGCCACTCTATCTCTCCCATGCAATGATATCTGGGAGTTACAGCCCTAAGCACTTGATGACAGAAAGGTCAACAGTTCAGGACCCGAGTACTGTATGGCGGAATGAGCTCCCATCTGTATCCAAGCTCCTGCCAACCTAGCAGTTTGAAAAAGCAAGACATTGCAAGTAGGTAAATAGAGACCACTTTGGTGAGAAGGAAAAACAGTGTTCAATGCACTCTGGTGTTGAGTCATGCCTGCCCCATGTCTATGGAAACGTCGACACAGACAGTGCTGGCTCTTCGACTATGAAACAGAGATGAGCACTGGACCCTAGAGTCAGATACGACTGGCATTTGAGCAAGGGTGACCTTTACCTATACCCTATTGGTATATAATAAATTAGTCTCACCAGCTGGTTTGAAATAAACCAATTGCTAGAAAAAATAACACATGATTAACTGTGCTTTATGTAATTACTAGCAGAGGTTGCCCGGCGTTGCCGGGCTCTTTAAAATGAGTGTTTTTTTTAATATGGACCATTAGAAAAGCTGAGTGAAGAAAAATAGATGCCTGAGATGTGGTGTTGGAGGAGAGTTTTGAGAGTCCCTTGGACAGCGAGAAGAACAAATAGGTCAATAGTAGAAGAGATTAGCCCTGAGTGCTCATTATAAGGTCAAATAGTAAAGATGAAGCTGAAGTATTTTGGACATCAAATGAGAAGAGAGGATTCACTTGAGAAGGCCTTAATGCTGGGGAAGGTGGTGGGCAAAAGAAAAAGGGGACGGCCAAGGATGAGATGGCTAGATGGTATTGTAGATAGAATGGGTACGGAGTGGTGTGGACTTAGGAGGATGGCGTTGCCGGGCTGTTATAAACTGTGATCAGGTTGTGTTTTTTTGGGGGGAGGGATTAAATAAAATAATAAAGGATGATATAATTTTTCCTTTTTTTATTCTCCCAACAATGTTTTATAATGTGTCTTTTCTCAAAAGTGTGTGTTGGTGGTTAAGGGTGGTTTTGGGTGTGCACAACCACCACCACCCATAGAATACCATTCCAATCACCAACACACATATGAAAAATTTATGGTAAGGCAGGAGTGCTGCATGTGTGTGTGAGAGAGAGAGAGAAAGAAAGAGAAGCTGTGTGTGTGTGTGTGTGTGTGAGAGAGAGAAGCTGTGTGTGTGTGTGAGAGAGAAAGAGGAGCTGTGTGTGTGAGAGGGAGAGAGAGAAAGAGAAGCTGTGTGTGAGAGGGAGAGAGAGAGAAAGAGAAGCTGTGTGTGAGAGGGAGAGATTGAGAAAGAGAAGCTGTGTGTGTGACAGAGAGAGAGAGAAAGAAAGAGAAGCTGTGTGTGTGTGAGAGAGATAAACACAAGCTGTGTGTGTGAGAGAGATAGAAGCTGAGAGAGAGAGAGAGAAAGAGAAGCTGTGAGAGAGAAAGAGAGAAAGAGCTGTGTGAGAGAGAAAAAAGAAGCTGTGAGTGAGTGAGAGAGAGAAAGAGAAGCTGTGAGTGAGAAACAGAGAGAAAAGCTGTGTGTGAGAGACAGAGAGAGAAAGAAAGCTCTGAGTGAGAGAGAGAGGAAGAGAAACTGTGAGTGAGAGACAGAGAGAAAGAGAAGCTGTGTGTGTGTGAGAGAGAGAAGCTGAGAGAGAGAGAAAGAAAGAAAGAGAAGCTGTGAGAGACAGAGAGAAAAGAGAAGCTGTGAGTGAGAGAGAGAGGAAGAGAGGCTGGGTGTGTGTGAGAGAGAGAAGCTGTGAGAGAGAGAGAGAAAGAAAAAGAAGCTGTGAGTGAGAGAGAGTAAGAGAAAGAGAAGCTGTGTATGTGTGTGTGTGAGAGAGAAAAGCTGTGAGTGAGAGACAGAGAGAGAAAGAGAAGCTGGGAGTGAGAGAGAGAAGCTGTGTGAGAGAGAGAGGGAGAAAGAGAAGCTGTGAGTGAGTGAGAGAGAGAGAAGCTGTGTGTGTTCAAAATTATCAATTTTTTTGCTCATTAAACTGCTGCCTTTTAACCACAGGATCCTAAATTAACAGTTCATTAGTGCATTAATATACTTATAATATAATAAGTGTAGAAAAAAAGTAGAGTATATCTGATTATATACCAATAGAGAATAATAAATTCAAAGTTTAAATGGAGAACAATCAAATACTGCTTTAAGAGAGCCGTTCAATTCCTCTTTCTTAAATCCCCTCTTTCCAAAGAAAGAAAGAAAAAACCCCAGGTGTTCCAAAACCAAGATAAGGGGAGATATGCAAATTAAATTCCCAGCTGGTGAGTCTCTGAGTCCTTGGAGCGTTGCAACCCTATGCTCCTTTTAGCAATGCTGTATCCCTCTGTAGTCCTCTATCCTTCTGCTTTCTGCTTCTGCTTGCAGAGTACACAATCCTGTAACAGTCCGAATTTTAACTGGACACACAATGAAAAACCTTTTTATTAGCTAATTAGTGTCCATAAACCGCTGGGAATCCAATAGTCCGATAATCCAATATTCACTGTTTCTTTACTGCCTTCTCATAGCCACAGTCCCGTCCTTGTAATCCAGCAAAAAGAGAGTCTTTTACTGTAATATTTTAATTCTGTTGGTTCTGTTAGCCTCAGTCTCTTTTGGAGCTCCGGGATCCCTCACCTTGCTCCACTCAGTGTCTGTGCCCCGCTTTTATCTACTGTACTTTCCGTTCCTCTCAGTTTCTTATATTTCTTTCATTCCTCTTTAAACCTCTTAAACCCCAGGTTTCGCTGTATGTTTAATTGTTTATATTCCCTGAAGATAGAGGTCTTCCAGCCTTTCGGTCTCGAAGTATCTCTTAGATTGCTGGCACATTTCAAACAGGCTGCTCAAACAACCTGGGCGTGGGATTGTTTCAACATCAGCTTCTTAGTTCCGCAATTAAATAACAAAGACTAAGTGATTAGCAAGTCTTCTTAGTTCCACACTCATACCTCGCTCCCCTGCAGAGACAGCCCCGAGTTACCTCAGTCTCTCCTTGAGCATGAGAATCTGCGAAGTTGAGTGTTTGTTTAAGTCCTCTTGTTAAATCCCACTGTCCGACTTTTAATCTCCAAAGTTTCAGTATTCAGTATTCAATATTCCAAAACTTAAGGCTTAAAGAGAAAGTTCTTAATTCTCCTTTCTTCCTTTCTTTTTCAAATAGTTTTGTATCCCAAAACTGCAAAGACCGGTAAACTCAGTCAGTCAGTCTTTTCATTCTCGAAACCTTTCGAGCCTGAGAGGAAGCACGCCCCAAGCTCTTGCAGAGAAAGAATAACAACTTGTCCCCAGCCAAAAGATCTTTGATTTCTCGGCAACCTCTCTATATTTTACCCTCCAAATTAACCTGGCCGAAGATATTGATCTCACACTCCGTTTAATATACTTTTGAGCCCAAAACGCAACTCCAAAATACCTCCTTTCCCGCTTTTAAGCGGCTCTCCCTTCAGAACAAACGGAAAACGATACCGGTCAGTCCGCCATGATGCTCCGCAGGATTTAAAGTGGGTGAGAACAGATAGATTGGAGAGAAGAGAACAGGAGGGTAGGAGAAGAAAATCGTTGCAGGAAGAACTTATCGAGATCCAAGAACTAGAAGAGCTGAGGAAGAAAGTAGCTGAAAGGAGGTTAAAGATTAAACAACAAGAAGCCTTAGATCAGGAAGAGAAAGAAAAACAAATAGAAGTGGGGGGTCAAGAGATTCTGATAGGAGAGGAGTCAAGAAGACAGATGGCTACCAAAAAAAAGGGGTTTGACAAGGGGAGGGTTAAAGAGGTAGAAGAGGAGCAGGTTGGTGATAGAGGCCCAAGTCCAGATTTAAATGATTTAAGAGGAGACCTGGAGCTTAGGTTTGATAAATTAGAGGAAGAACTTCAAGCTAAACTACAAACATTAGAAGATCAGCGAGCAAAAGATAATCAGAAATTTCAAAAAGAAATAAAAGAAAGTATCACACAAGCATTTAAGAACACCAAGAAAGAGTGTACCAATTTATTGAAAGAAATAGATGAATTGAAGGAGGGGATGAATGCTATTGGGAAAGAAGTTTGGGAAATGAAACATGAGTTAAGAGAGGTCAAGGAGCAGGCACAGTTAAAAGAGGAGAAACAGAAAAAATATGATAAAAGGTTGGAAAGAATGGAAGATCAGGAGAGAAGGTGCAACGTGGTTATTAGGAATATACCAGAACGGAACCCGGATAACTTGAGACAAAGATTGGTAGAATGGATTAACGCAATGGGAATGGGGGAGGAAATGGAATTGGAGGATATAGACAGTGTGTACAGACTAGGAAAAAAAAGGAGCCAAGAAAGACCTAGAAATGTTTTTTTAAGATTTGGAAATCTAGGACAAAAGTTAAGGATAATGAAATATGTTAACTCCTCGGGGGATGATGCTTTAAAAATGGAGGGGGCACAGCTAGAAATATATAAAGATATTTCGTTAGAAGAACGCATTTGGAGACTACAAATTAAGCCAATCACAAAAAAATTGCGTGAGAAAAACATACAATATAAATGGAGACCACATAAACAATTAATTTTTACAGTGAAGGGGAAGAATTATTGGATTAGGGAAGAATCTGATGTCTTAGAAATTTTGATGGAAGCTAAGATTATAGAAAAAGGGTCTACAGAATGGAAGCAACTTAAAGATGGCTTAATAAATGTGGGAGTAACGCCCATGTTAGAACGGGAAGAGGAGGAAGTTGAAGGAGCAGAAGGAGGGAAAGACTAGGTCATTAAAGGATAAAAAGAGAGAATCTACTGCATGGAATAAATTATGACAAATTAAGATAACCATTTGTAATAAGAAATAAATAATGAACAAGAAACGGATGTTAAGTATTAAGGTCCACTCGCCAACCGCAACCCCCCCTCCCCTCTTTGGTTTTCAAAGGTTACTTTAGTAGAAAGTGGGGAGGGCAGAGTTTTTTCCCCCCTGTTTTTCCCTCTTTCTTATTTGTTTGATTGTTGGTTTGTTTAAGTTTTGTTATTTTTGTATATTTTCTTCTTCTTAAGATAATTGTATATTATTTAATTTAAGATGCGCTGGAGGAGGGAGAGTATAACTTGTTGTGGGTTGAGGTATTGGTTCACATATTATGGGGAATTCTGCAGTAACAGTAGAGAAAGCACTAAATATGTATACTTAAAAAGTTAAAAATTATCTCATGGAATGTCAGGGGCCTAGGGAACCAAATTAAGAGGAAACGTGTGGAAGGAGTTCTGAGAAGGGAAAAAGCGGATATCATTTTTCTCCAGGAGACACATCAGAAAAGCGAAAATAAGAATAATATTTATGTAAAAGGGATGGAAATATATGAGAAAAGCCTAGGCTCAAGTAATTCAAGAGGGGTTGCTATATTAATATCGAATAAACTAGATTTTTCAATGAGCAAGAACATTAAAGATAAGGAGGGAAGGTTTCAGCTAATAAAAGGTAAAATAGAGGAGGAAGAGTATACATTTGTCAACGTATACTCACCAAACAAGAATCAAGGGGTCTTTCTAGATAAAATTCTACCCATTATAAAAAAAGAAAGATCAGTAAATTTAATTATAGGGGGAGATTTTAACTTAATCAGGTCAGGATTAGATACAACAAATAATTTTAGAAAGACTCAAGATAAATTGATTGACAAATGGATAGGGAAATTAGGATTACAGGATGCGATGAGAATGTTAGCAGGTAAAAAAAATATATTTACCTTTTGCTCCTTAAAACATAGATCTTATTCTCGCTTGGATTATTTCTTTGTGTCAGAAAATATGCTTACGAATTTAGAAAACTTTAATTATGGCAATTTTAATATCTCAGATCACACATTTATTTCGATAGAGATGCGGCTGAATATCAGTACCTATCAAAATAAGGTATGGAGGATGGATACTAAACTATTAAAAAATGAAGAGATAAAAAAAAGATTAATAAATAAATGGATAAAGAACTGGGAAGATAATGATACGGGTGAGGTGGAATTACATATCCTTTGGGACGCAATGAAAGCGGTTATTAGAGGTGACTATATACAAGAGAAAGCAATATTTGAAAAAAAAATGAAAAGTCAAGTAATTAAAAGAGATAAAGACATAAAAGAACTAGAAAGGAGGCACGCAGCTACAGGAAGTATCTCAATTTGGAATAAATTACAGGCATTAAAAAAGGAAACAATTGCAGCAGAAGTTGAAAAGGTTAGGGTAGATTTGGCATATTTAAAAAGAAATGATTTTGAATTCAATAATAAAGATATGAAAAATTTAGCAAAAAAAGTAAGACAAAAAAAAAGTAAGGGATATATAGAGGCTCTAATTAATAAAGAAGGTATAAGGCAGTATAAATTGGAAAATAAATTATCAGTAGCAGAAGAATTCTATACAAAATTATATACAGAACATAGAATTGATGATAATGTACTTCAAGCATATTTGAATAGAAATTTGACATACCAATTAAAGGAAGAACATGTAAATATAATGGAACAAGATATTAAAGACAAGGAGATTGAAGAGGTAATTAACAACTTAAAAAAGGATAAAACGCCAGGAGAGGATGGTATCCCTTCGGAATTTTATAAGGAATGCCGAGAGGTATTAATTCCCAAGTTAAAAAATTTATATAATTATATATTGGAAGGGGGGGAGATCCCCAAGTCTTGGAGTAATTCGATAATGGCTCTAATTCCTAAACCTGGAAAGGATAAAGAGAATATAGAAGCATATAGACCAATATCATTATTAAATCAGGATGCAAAAATTTTTACTTCAATAATTAACAATCGGCTTAATAAATTCATAGACACTTATATTGGAGAAGACCAAGTAGGATTTGTTAAAGGAAGACAAATGGATAAATTAATAAACCGGTTAATTAATATTATTGATAAATTAAAAAATAATAAACAAAAAGTATGTATAGTGGCATTAGACATATATAAAGCATTTGACTCAATTCAATGGAAAACAATAAAAGGAATATGTGAGAAATTGCAATTCGGCCCTAAATTTAATCATGTGATAGGACAATTGTATAAAGAAAGCAAATCTAAAATTAAAATGAATAATTGTCTGGGGAAAGAAATTGATATAAACGCGGGGACAAGACAAGGATGTCCACTGTCCCCATGTTTATTTATATTGGCAATGGAACTGCTAGCAAATGATATAAGGCAAAATGAGAAATTAGTAGGAATAGAAAATAAAAAAATAAGTCTATTTGCGGATGATACTTTATTAGTTGTAAAAGATCCTTTAAATAATTTAAATAAAATACAAGAACATTTAAGAGCCTTTGAAGAAGTAACAGGATTAAAAATTAATTGGACGAAAACTGAGGCTATCACATGCAATTTAAGAAAAAAATTGGAGATAGATTTAGTATTACAATAAGAGATGAATTGAAATATTTGGGAATATTTGTGACGAACGATCCAAAAGATCTATATAATATTAACTTCAATAAGTTAAGAAATAAATTGAAACCATTACTAGAACAGATAAAACGAGCAAAGACTTCATGGTTTGGAAGGATTAATATTTGTAAAATGAAAGTTATACCCAAATTGAATTTTCTGTTTGAAAATTTACCGATTAAAATTAAAGAGTCAGAAATAAATAAATGGCAAAAATTGATAAACGGAATTTGCAATAATAATAAAAGAGCAAGAATTAGTAAAGGATTATGGTACATGAAAAATAAACAGGGAGGATTAAACATTCCAAACATTAAAGCGTATTTTCAAGCCTTTCATATAAAGAAATTAATTAAATTATTAATTCAGCAAAATGAGGTAATAGGTGAAGGGGATCAAGAAGAATTTAAAAAATTAAAAGGTGAAACATTTCTTGCACAAGTAAATAATAAAACAGAGATTAACTGCTTTTCTATAAAGAATATTTATAACGTATGGAAAGGGGTTAAGAGGAAATTGGCACCAGACATTTCCCCAATTTTAGAAATTTTAGATTTCCAGAGTTGCCCATTATTATCCTCACAAAAAATAAGACCTATTCTATTGCAAGAAAAAGTGTTGTTAATAACAGAATGGATTAAAAATTGCAATACATATCAGAAAAGGAAGGAGGTATATAATAAATTAAAATTAAATTGGCTACAAGAATTGGGGATGGAGAAATGGGACAAATCTATAAGGGGGATTATAGGAGTACCTAGGGCAAAGACGCCATTTGAAGAATTGGTCTTGGAAATAAGGAAAGGGAAGATAAGATTTCAGGGGTTAGTAGGTAAACTGTACCAAATGCTTATCCCAGGGGAAGGATCACACTATACACTTAAACGAATTTGGGAGGAAGATTTAAATATTAAAATTGAAGAAGAAGAGTGGAGGAAAAAGTGGGGAAACAGAATAACAAAAACTATGTCAATCAAGGAAAAGGAGCATGTTTGCAAGGTACTTTGGAGGTGGTACCTTACCCCAATCAGACTCAAGCAAATTGATATTAATAAATCTGAATTGTGTTGGAGATGCAATGAACAAAAGGGGACATATTTGCATCTGTGGTGGTTTTGTAAGAAAACAAATACATTTTGGAAAGTGATAGAGAAGGAGATAAACGAGATTCTTGGCATAACAATGATTCTAGAACCCAAACTAGCTATATTAGGAGAAATAGGAAAAATGAGATTAAGTGAGGGTAATAAAGAATTAATTTTGACATTGTTGCTGGTTGCTAGACAGCTGATAGCCCAAGAATGGAAGGGTAACGAAAATCTAAATAAGAATAGGTGGTATAAAGAGGTTTGGCAACTAGCACTAAATGAAAAATTAACTAGCCAAATTAGGTTAAAACAGGGTTTTAAAATCAAAATACAATTTTGGGAAATATGGAAACCTTTCATACAGCACGCATTAACAAGTGAAGAAGGAAGTAAGCCTGGCCCTGACATGATTCAATTTTGGAAGATTTAAGTATATTGTGCCAATTGAAATTGCTGCAGAATAGGGTTTTGCACGGATTAAAAGTTGAAAGAATGAAAGAGTGAACAAGATATTGATATATTGTTGTTATTCCTTTCTCTTTTCTTGGTGTTTTTTCCCCTTTATTGTTAGTTTTAAGTATTTATATGTTTATGTTTGTTTGTATTTTATGATTATTAATTAAAAAAAATCAAAAAAAAAAGAAGCTGTGTGTGTGTGAGAGAAAGAGAAGCTGAGAGAGAGAGAGAAAGAGAAGCTGTGTGTGTGTGAGAGAGAAGCTGTGTGTGAGAGAGAAAGAGAAGCTGTGAGAGACAGAGAAGCTGTGAGTGAGAGAGAGAGAGAGAAAGAGAAGCTGAGTGAGAGAGAGAGAGAAAGAGAAGCTGTGTGTGTGAAAGAAAGAGAAGCTGTGAGTGAGAGAGAGAGAAAGAAAGAGAAGCTGTGAGACACAGAGAGAGAGAAGCTGTGAGTGAGAGAGAGAAAAAGAGAAGCTGTGTGTGTGTGAGAGAAAGAGAAGCTGTAAAAGAGAGAGAGAGAAGCTGTGAGTGAGAGAGAGGGAAATAGAAAATGTGTGTGTGTGTGAGAGAGAGAAGCTGCGAGAGACAGAGAGGGAAAGAGAAGCTGTGAGTGTGTGAGAGAGAAAGAGAAGCTGTGAGTGAGAGAGAAAGAGAGAAAGAGAAGCTGTGTGTGTGTGAGAGAGAGAAGCTGTGAGAGACAGAGAGAGAAAGAGAAGCTGTGAGTGAGAGAGAGAGAAAGAGAAACTGTGTGTGTGTGAGAGAGAGAAGCTGTGTGAGAGAGAGAAAGAGAAGCTGTGTGAGAGAGAGAGAAAGAAAAAGAAGCTGTGAGTGAGAGAGAGTAAGAGAAAGAGAAGCTGTGTGTGTGTGTGAGAGAGAGAGAGAGAGAAAAGCTATGAGTGAGAGACAGAGAGAGAAAGAGAAGCTGGGAGTGAGAGAGAGAAGCTGTGAGAGAGAGAGAGGGAGAAAGAGAAGCTGTGAGTGAGTGAGAGAGAGAGAAGCTGGGAGTGAGAGACAGAGAGAAAGAGAAGATGTGAGTGACTGAGGGAGAGAGAAAGAGAAGCTGTGTTTGTGTGAGAGAAGCTGTGTGTGTGAGAGAGAGAAAGAGAAGCTGAGAGAGAGAGAAAGAGAAGCTGTGTGTGAGAGAGAAGCTGTGAGAGAGAGAGAAAGAGAAGCTCTGAGAGACAGAGAAGCTGTGAGTGAGAGAGAGAGAAAGAGAAGCTGTGAGTGAGAGAGAGAGAAAGAGAAGCTGTGCGTGTGAGAGAAAGAGAAGCTGTGAGTGAGAGAGAGAGAGAGAAAGAAAGAGAAGCTGTGAGAGACACACAGAGAGAAGCTGTGAGTGAGAGAGAGAAAAAAGAGAAGCTGTGTGTGGGAGAGAGAAAGAGAAGCTGTAAAAGAGAGAGAGAAGCTGTGAGTGAGAGAGAGGGAAATAGAAAATGTGTGTGTGTGTGTGAGAGAGAAACTGTGAGAGACAGAGAGAAAAAGAGAAGCTGTGAGCGTGTGAGAGAGAAAGAGAAGCTGTAAAAGAGAGAGAGAAGCTGTGAGTGAGAGAGAGGGAAATAGAAAACGTGTGTGTATGTGAGAGAGAGAAGCTGCGAGAGACAGAGAGAGAAAGAGAAGCTGTGAGTGTGTGAGAGAGAAAGAGAAGCTGTGAGTGAGAGAGAAAGAGAGAAAGAGAAGCTGTGTGTGTGTGTGAGAGAGAAGCTGTGAGGGACAGAGAGAGAAAGAGAAGCTGTGAATGAGAGAGAGAGAGAAAGAGAACCTGCATGTGTGTGTGTGTGAGAGAAGCTATGAGAGAGAGAGAAAGAAAGAGAAGCTGTGAGTGAGAGAGAGAGAAAGAGAAGCTGTGAGTGAGAGAGAGAGAGAAAGAGAAGCTGTGGGTGTGAGAGAGAGAGAAGCTGTTAGAGACAGAGAGAGAAAGAGAATCTGTGAGTGAGAGAAAGAGAGAGAAAGAAAGAAAGAGAAGCTGTGTGTGTGTGTGAGAGAAGCTGTGAGACAGAGAGAGAAAGAAAGAGCTGTAAGGAGAGAGAAAGAAAGAGAAGCTGTGTGTGTGAGAGAGAAAGAGAAGCTGTGTGTGAGAGAGAAGCTGTGTGTGTGAGAGAGAAAGAGAAGCTGTGTGAGAGAGAAAGAAAGGGAAGCTGTGAGAGATAAAGAAAGAGAAGCTGTGAGTGAGAGAGAGAAGCTGTGAGAGACAGAGAGAGAAAGAAAGAGAAGCTGTGAGTGAGAGAGAGAAAGAGAAGCTGTGAGAGAGAGAGAGGGAAAGAGAAGCTGTGAGTGAGACTGAGAGAAAGAAAGAGAAGCAGAGAGAGAAAGAGAAGCTGTGAGTGTGTGTGAGAGAGAAGCTGTAGAGTAAGACAGAGAGAGAAATAGAAGCTGTGTGTGTGTGTGAGAGAGCTGTGTGAGAGAGAGGGATAGAAAGAGAAGCTGTGAGAGACAGAGAGAAAGAGACGCTGTGAGAGAGAGAGAGAAAGAGAAGCTGTGAGTGAGACAGAGAGAGAAAGAGAAGCTGTAAGTGAGAGACAGAGAGAGAAAGAAAGAGAAGCTGTGTGTCTGAGAGAGAGAAGCTGAGAGAGAGAGAGAAAGATGTGAGAGAGAGAGAAAAAGAGAAGCTGAGAGAGAGAGAAAAAGAAAAAGAAGCCCTGAGTGAGAGAGAGAGAGAAAGAAAGAAAGAAAGAAAGAAAGAAAGAGAAGCTGTGAGTGAGAGACAGAGAGAGAAAGAGAAGCTGTGTGTGTGAGAGAGAAAAAGCTGTGTGTTTGTGAGAGAGAAAGAGAAGCTGTGAGTGAGAGAGAGAGAGAGAAAGAGAAGCTGTGTGTGTGTGTTGGAGAGAAGCTGTGAGAGAGAGAGAAAGAAAGAGAATCTGTGAGTGAGAGACAGAAAGAGAAAGAGAAGCTGTGTGTGTGTGTGTGAGAGAGAGAGAAGCTGTGTGTGAGAGAGAGAAAGAGAAGCTGTGAGAGACAGAGAGAGAAAGAGAAGCTGTGAGTGAGAGAGGGAGAGAGAAAGAGAAGCTGTGAGAGAGAGAGAGAAAGAGAAAGAGAAGCTGTGAGTGACAGAGAGAAAGAAAGAAAGAAAGAGAAGCAGTGAAAGACAGTAAGAGAAAGAGAAGCTGTGAGTGAGAGAGAGTAGCTGTGTGTGTGTGAGAGAGAAGCTGTGAGAGAGAGAGAGAGAAAAAAGAAGAGAAGATGTGAGAGAGAGAGAAAGAAAGAAAGAAAGAGAAGCTGCGAGTGAGAGAGAGAGGGAAAGAGAAGCTGTGTGTGTGTGAGAGAGAAAGCAAAGCTGTGACTGAGAGACTGAGAGGGAAAGAGAAGCTGCGAGAGTGTGTGAGAGAGAAGCTGTGTGAGAGAGGGAAAGAAAGAGAAGCTGTGAGAGACAGAGAGAAAGAGAAGTTGTGTGTGTGTGTGAGAGAGAAGCTGTGTGAGAGATAGAAAGAGAAGCTGTGTGAGAGAGAAAGAAAGAGAAGCTGTGAGAGAGAAAGAAAGAGAAGCTGTGAGTGAGTGAGAGACAGAGAAAGAAAGAGAAGCTGTGAGTGAGAGAGAGAAAGAGAAGCTGTGTGTGTGTGAGAGAGAAGCTGTGAGAGAGAGAGAGAAAGAGAAGCTCTGAGAGACAGAGAAGCTGTGAGAGAGAGAGAGAGAGAGAGAGAAAGAGAAGCTATGAGTGAGAGAGAGAGAGAAAGAGAAGCTGTGCGTGTGAGAGAAAGTGAAGCTGTGTTTGTGAGAGAGAGAAGCTGTGTGTGTGAGAGAGAGAAAGAGAAGCTGAGAGAGAGAGAGAAAGAGAAGCTGTGTGTGTCTGAGAGAGAAGCTGTGAGAGAGAGAGTGAAAGAGAAGCTCTGAGAGACAGAGAAGCTGTGAGTGAGAGAGAGAGAGAAAGAGAAAGAGAAGCTGTGAGTGAGAGAGAGAAAGAGACGCTGTGCGTGTGAGAGAAAGAGAAGCTGTGAGTGAGAGAGAGAAAAAGAAAGAGAAGCTGTGAGAGACACACAGAGAGAAGCTGTGAGTGAGAGAGAGAGAAAAAGAGAAGCTGTGTGTGGGAGAGAGAAAGAGAAGCTGTAAAAGAGAGAGGGAGAAGCTGTGAGTGAGAGAGAGGGAAATAGAAAATGTGTGTGTGTGTGAGAGAGAAGCTGCGAGAGACAGAGAGAGAAAGAGAAGCTGTGAGTGTGTGAGAGAGAAAGAGAAGCTGTGAGTGAGAGAGAAAGAGAGAAAGAGAAGCTGTGAGTGTGTGAGAGAGAGAAGCTGTGAGAGACAGAGAGAGAAAGAGAAGCTGTGAGTGAGAGAGAGAGAAAGAGAAGCTGTGTGTGTGTGTGAGAGAGAAGCTGTGTGTGAGAGAGAAAGAGAAGCTGTGAGTGACAGAGAGAAAGAGAAGCTGTGAGTGAGAGCGAGTAAGAGAAAGAGAAGCTGTATGTGTGTGTGTGAGAGAGAAAAGCTGTGAGTGAGAGACAGAGAGAGAAAGAGAAGCTGGGAGTGAGAGAGAGAAGCTGTGAGAGAGAGAGAGGGAGAAAGAGAAGCTGTGAGTGAGAGAGAGAGAAGCTGGGAGTGAGAGACAGAGAGAAAGAGAAGATGTGAGTGACTGAGCGAGAGAGAAAGAGAAGCTGTGTTTGTGTGAGAGAGAAGCTGTGTGTGTGAGAGAGAGAAAGAGAACCTGAGAGAGAGAGAGAGAGAGAGAGAGAGAGAGAGAGAGAAGCTGTGTGTGTGTGAGAGAGAAGCTGTG
The DNA here is from genome assembly GCA_035047305.1 of Bradypodion pumilum. Taxonomy (NCBI): domain Eukaryota; kingdom Metazoa; phylum Chordata; class Lepidosauria; order Squamata; family Chamaeleonidae; genus Bradypodion; species Bradypodion pumilum. Next base: position 6,532,193 of record JAWDJD010000016.1, on the reverse strand, counting down.
AGAGAGAGAGGGAAAGAGAAGCTCTGAGAGACAGAGAAGCTGTGAGTGAGAGAGAGAGAGAAAGAGAAGCTGTGAGTGAGAGAGAGAGAAAGAGAAGCTGTGCGTGTGAGAGAAAGAGAAGCTGTGAGTGAGAGAGAGAGAGAGAAAGAAAGAGAAGCTGTGAGAGACACACAGAGAGAAGCTGTGAGTGAGAGAGAAAAAAAGAGAAGCTGTGTGTGGGAGAGAGTAAGAGAAGCTGTAAAAGAGAGAGAGAGAAGCTGTGAGTGAGAGAGAGGGAAATAGAAAATATGTGTGTGTGTGTGAGAGAGAAGCTGTGAGAGACAGAGAGAAAAAGAGAAGCTGTGAGTGTGTGAGAGAGAAAGAGAAGCTGTGAGTGAGAGAGAAAGAGAGAAAGAGAAGCTGTGTGTGTGTGAGAGAGAGAAGCTGTGAGAGACAGAGAGAGAAAGAGAAGCTGTGAGTGAGAGAGAGAGAGAGAAAGAGAACCTGCATGTGTGTGTGTGTGAGAGAGAAGCTATGAGAGAGAAAGAAAGAAAGAGAAGCTGTGAGTGAGAGAGAGAGAAAGAGAAGCTGTGAGTGAGAGAGAGAGACAGAGAAGCTGTGGGTGTGAGAGAGAGTGAAGCTGTTAGAGACAGAGAGAGAAAGAGAATCTGTGAGTGAGAGAAAGAGAGAGAAAGAAAGAGAAGCTGTGTGTGTGTGAGAGAGAAGCTGTGAGAGAGAGAAAGAAAGAAAGAGCTGTAAGGAGAGAGAAAGAAAGAGAAGCTGTGTGTGTGAGAGAGAAAGAGAAGCTGTGTGAGAGAGAGAAGTTGTGTGTGTGAGAGAGAAAGAGAAGCTGTGTGAGAGAGAAAGAAAGAGAAACTGTGAGAGATAAAGAAAGAGAAGCTGTGAGTGAGAGAGAGAAGCTGTGAGAGACAGAGAGAGAAAGAAAGAGAAGCTGTGAGTGAGAGAGAGAAAGAGAAGCTGTGAGAGAGAGAGAGGGAAAGAGAAGCTGTGAGTGAGACAGAGAGAAAGAAAGAGAAGCAGAGAGAGAAAGAGAAGCTGTGAGTGTGTGTGAGAGAGAAGCTGTTAGAGGGAGAGAAAGAAAGAGAAGCTGTGAGGGAGAGAGAGAGGGAAAGAGAAGCTGTGAGTGAGAGAGAGATAGAGAGAGAGAAAGAGAAGCTGTAGAGTAAGACAGAGAGAGAAATAGAAGCTGTGTGTGTGTGAGAGAGACCTGTGTGAGAGAGAGGGATAGAAAGAGATGCTGTGAGAGACAGAGAGAAAGAGATGCTGTGAGAGAGAGAGAGAGAAAGAGAAGCTGTGAGTGAGACAGAGAGAGAAAGAGAAGCTGTAAGTGAGAGACAGAGAGAGAAAGAAAGAAAGAGAAGCTGTGTGTCTGAGAGAGAGAGAAGCTGAGAGAGAGAGAGAGAAAGAAAAGCTGTGTGAGAGAGAGAGAAAAAGAGAAGCTGAGAGAGAGAGAAAAAGAAAAAGAAGCCCTGAGTGAGAGAGAGAGAGAGAAAGAAAGAAAGAAAGAAAGAGAAGCTGTGAGTGAGAGAGAGAGAGAGAAAGAGAAGCTGTGTGTGTGAGAGAAAAAGCTGTGTGTTTGTGAGAGAGAAAGAGAAGCTGTGAGTGAGAGAGAGAGAGAGAAAGAGAAGCTGTGTGTGTGTGTTGGAGAGAAGCTGTGAGAGAGAGAGAAAGAAAGAAAGAGAAGCTGTGGGTGAGAGACAGAAAGAGAAAGAGAAGCTGTGTGTGTGTGTGTGTGAGAGAGAGAAGCTATGAGTGAGAGAGAGAATGAGAAGCTGTGTGTGAGAGAGAGAAAGAGAAGCTGTGAGAGACAGAGAGAGAAAGAGAAGCTGTGAGTGAGAGAGGGAGAGAGAAAGCGAAGCTGTGAGAGAGAGAGAAAGAGAAAGAGAAGCTGTGAGTGACAGAGAGAAAGAAAGAAAGAGAAGCAGTGAAAGACAGTGAGAGAAAGAGAAGCTGTGAGTGAGAGAGAGAGTAGCTGTGTGTGTGTGAGAGAGACCTGTGAGAGAGAGAGAGAGAAAAAAAAAGAGAAGATGTGAGAGAGAGAGAGAAAGAAAGAAAGAGAAGCTGTGAGTGAGAGAGAGAGGGAAAGAGAAGCTGTGTGTGTGTGAGAGAGAAAGCAAAGCTGTGAGTGAGAGACAGAGAGGGAAAGAGAAGCTGCGAGAGTGTGTGAGAGAGAAGCTGTGTGAGAGAGGGAAAGAAAGAGAAGCTGTGAGAGACAGAGAGAAAGAGAAGTTGTGTGTGTGTGTGAGAGAGAAGCTGTGTGAGATAGAAAGAGAAGCTGTGTGAGAGAGAAAGAAAGAGAAGCTGTGAGAGAGAAAGAAAGAGAAGCTGTGAGTGAGTGACAGAGAAAGAAAGAGTTGTGAGTGAGAGAGAGAAAGAGAAGCTGTGTGTGTGTGAGAGAGAAGCTGTGTGAGAGAGAGAGAAAGAGAAGCTCTGAGAGACAGAGAAGCTGTGAGAGAGAGAGAGAGAGAAAGAGAAGCTATGAGTGAGAGAGAGAGAGAAAGAGAAGCTGTGCGTGTGAGAGAAAGAGAAGCTGTGTTTGTGAGAGAAAGAAGCTGTGTGTGTGTGAGAGAGAAGCTGTGAGAGAGAGAGAAAGAGAAGCTCTGAGAGACAGAGAAGCTGTGAGTGAGAGAGAGAGAGAAAGAGAAAGAGAAGCTGTGAGTGAGAGAGAGAAAGAGACGCTGTGCGTGTGAGAGAAAGAGAAGCTGTGAGTGAGAGAGAGAAAAAGAAAGAAGCTGTGAGAGACACACAGCGAGAAGCTGTGAGTGAGAGAGAGAGAAAAAGAGAAGCTGTGTGTGGGAGAGAGAAAGAGAAGCGGTAAAAGAGAGAGGGAGAAGCTGTGAGTGAGAGAGAGGGAAATAGAAAATGTGTGTGTGTGTGTGAGAGAGAGAAGCTATGAGAGACAGAGAGAGAAAGAGAAGCTGTGAGTGTGTGTGAGAGAAAGAGAAGCTGTGAGTGAGAGAGAAAGCGAGAAAGAGAAGCTGTGTGTGTGTGTGAGAGAGAGAAGCTGTGAGAGACAGAGAGAAAAAGAGAAGCTGTGAGCGTGTGAGAGAGAAAGAGAAGCTGTAAAAGAGAGAGAGAGAAGCTGTGAGTGAGAGAGAGGGAAATAGAAAATGTGTGTGTGTGTGAGAGAGAGAGAAGCTATGAGAGACAGAGAGAGAAAGAGAAGCTGTGAGTGTGTGTGAGAGAAAGAGAAGCTGTGAGTGAGAGAGAAAGCGAGAAAGAGAAGCTGTGTGTGTGTGTGTGAGAGAGAAGCCGTGAGAGACAGAGAGAGAAAGAGAAGCTGTGAGTGAGTGAGAGAGAGAGAGAAAGAGAACCTGCATGTGTGTGTGTGTGTGTGTGTGTGTGTGAGAGAGAAGCTATGAGAGAGAGAGAAAGAAAGAGAAGCTGTGAGTGAGTGAGAGAGAGAAAGAGACGCTGTGAGTGAGTGAGAGAGAGAGAAAGAGAAGCTGTGGGTGTGGGAGAGAGAAGCTGTGAGAGACAGAGAGAGAAAGAGAATCTGTGAGTGAGAGAAAGAGAGAGAAAGCGAAGCTGTGTGTGTGTGAGAGAGAAGGTGTGAGAGAGAGAAAGAAAGAGCTGTGAGAGAAAGAAAGAGAAGCTGTGAGAGAGAGAGAGAAAGAGAAGCTGTGAGAGAGAAAGAGAGAGAGAGAAGCTGTGTGTGTGTGAGAGAAAGAGAAGCTGTGTGAGAGAGAAAGAAAGAGAAGCTGTGAGAGATAAAGAAAGAGAAGCTGTGAGTGAGTGAGAGAGAGAGAGAAGCTGTGTGTGTGTGTGAGAGAAAGAGAAGCTGTAAAAGAGAGAGAGAGAAGCTGTGAGTGAGAGAGAGGGAAATAGAAAATGTGTGTGTGTGTGTGAGAGAGAGAAGCTGCGAGAGACAGAGAGAGAAAGAGAAGCTGTGAGTGTGTGAGAGAGAAAGAGAAGCTGTGAGTGAGAGAGAAAGAGAGAAAGAGAAGCTGTGTGTGTGAGAGAGAGAGAAGCTGTGAGAGACAGAGAGAGAAAGAGAAGCTGTGAGTGAGAGAGAGAGAAAGAGAAGCTGTGTGTGTGTGAGAGAGAGAGGCTGTGTGTGAGAGAGAGAAAAGCTGTGAGTGAGAGACAGAGAGAGAAAGAGAAGCTGGGAGTGAGAGAGAGAAGCTGTGAGAGAGAGAGGGAGAAAGAGAAGCTGTTAGTGAGTGAGAGAGAGAGAAGCTGGGAGTGAGAGACAGAGAGAAAGAGAAGATGTGAGTGACTGAGGGAGAGAGAAAGAGAAGCTGTGTTTGTGTGAGAGAGAAGCTGTGTGTGTGTGAGAGAGAAAGAGAAGCTGTGAGAGAGAGAAAGAGAAGCTGTGTGTGTGTGAGAGAGAAGCTGTGTGTGTGAGAGAGAAAGAGAAGCAATGAGAGACAGAGAAGCTGTGAGTGAGAGAGAGAGAAAGAGAAGCTGTGAGTGAGAGAGAGAGAAAGAGAAGCTGTGCGTGTGAGAGAAAGAGAAGCTGTGAGTGAGAGAGAGAGAGAGAAAGAAAGAGAAGCTGTGACGGACACAAAGAGAGAAGCTGTGAGTGAGAGAGAAAAAAAGAGAAGCTGTGTGTGGGAGAGAGAAAGAGAAGCTGTAAAAGAGAGAGAGAGAAGCTGTGAGTGAGAGAGAGGGAAATAGAAAATGTGTGTGTGTGTGTGAGAGAGAGAAACTGTGAGAGACAGAGAGAAAAAGAGAAGCTGTGAGCGTGTGAGAGAGAAAGAGAAGCTGTAAAAGAGAGAGAGAGAAGCTGTGAGTGAGAGAGAGGGAAATAGAAAATGTGTGTGTGTGTGAGAGAGAGAGAAGCTGCGAGAGACAGAGAGAGAAAGAGAAGCTGTGAGTGTGTGTGAGAGAAAGAGAAGCTGTGAGTGAGAGAGAAAGCGAGAAAGAGAAGCTGTGTGTGTGAGAGAGAGAAGCTGTGAGAGACAGAGAGAGAAAGAGAAGCTGTGAATGAGAGAGAGAGAGAAAGAGAACCTGCATGTGTGTGTGTGAGAGAGAAGCTATGAGAGAGAGAGAAAGAAAGAGAAGCTGTGAGTGAGAGAGAGAAAGAGAAGCTGTGAGTGAGAGAGAGAGAGAAAGAGAAGCTGTGGGTGTGAGAGAGAGAGAAGCTGTTAGAGACAGAGAGAAAAAGAGAATCTGTGAGTGAGAGAAAGAGAGAGAAAGAAAGAAAGAGAAGCTGTGTGTGTGTGTGAGAGAAGCTGTGAGACAGAGAGAGAAAGAAAGAGCTGTAAGGAGAGAGAAAGAAAGAGAAGCTGTGTGTGTGAGAGAGAAAGAGAAGCTGTGTGAGAGAGAGAAGCTGTGTGTGTGAGAGAGAAAGAGAAGCTGTGTGAGAGAGAAAGAAAGGGAAGCTGTGAGAGATAAAGAAAGAGAAGCTGTGAGTGAGAGAGAGAAGCTGTGAGAGACAGAGAGAGAAAGAAAGAGAAGCTGTGAGTGAGAGAGAGAAAGAGAAGCTGTGAGAGAGAGAGGGAAAGAGAAGCTGTGAGTGAGACTGAGAGAAAGACAGAGAAGCAGAGAGAGAAAGAGAAGCTGTGAGTGTGTGTGAGAGAGAAGCTGTAGAGTAAGACAGAGAGAGAAATAGAAGCTGTGTGTGTGTGTGAGAGAGCTGTGAGAGAGAGGGATAGAAAGAGAAGCTGTGAGAGACAGAGAGAAAAAACGCTGTGAGAGAGAGAAATAGAAGCTGTGAGTGAGACAGAGAGAGAAAGAGAAGCTGTAAGTGAGAGACAGAGAGAGAAAGAAAGAGAAGCTGTGTGTCTGAGGGAGAGAGAAGCTGAGAGAGAGAGAGAAAGAAAAGCTGTGAGAGAGAGAGAGAAAAAGAGAAGCTGAGAGAGAGAGAAAAAGAGAAAGAAGCCCTGAGTGAGAGAGAGAGAGAGAGAAAGAAAGAAAGAAAGAAAGAAAGAGAGAAAGAGAAGCTGTGAGTGAGAGACAGAGAGAGAAAGAGAAGCTGTGTGTGTGTGAGAGAAAAAGCTGTGTGTTTGTGAGAGAGAAAGAGAAGCTGTGAGTGAGAGAGAGAGAGAGAAAGAGAAGCTGTGTGTGTGTGTTGGAGACAAGCTGTGAGAGAGAGAGAAAGAAAGAGAAGCTGCGAGTGAGAGACAGAAAGAGAAAGAGAAGCTGGTTGTGTGTGTGTGTGTGAGAGAGAAGCTGTGAGTGAGAGAGAGGGAAATAGAAAATGTGTGTGTGTGTGAGAGAGAGAAGCTGCGAGAGACAGAGAGAGAAAGAGAAGCTGTGAGTGTGTGAGAGAGAAAGAGAAGCTGTGAGTGAGAGAGAAAGAGAGAAAGAGAAGCTGTGTGTGTGTGAGAGAGAGAAGCTGTGAGAGACAGAGAGAGAAAGAGAAGCTGTGAATGAGAGAGAGAGAGAAAGAGAACCTGCATGTGTGTGTGTGAGAGAAGCTATGAGAGAGAGAGAAAGAAAGAGAAGCTGTGAGTGAGAGAGAGAAAGAGAAGCTGTGAGTGAGAGAGAGAGAGAAAGAGAAGCTGTGGGTGTGAGAGAGAGAGAAGCTGTTAGAGACAGAGAGAAAAAGAGAATCTGTGAGTGAGAGAAAGAGAGAGAAAGAAAGAAAGAGAAGCTGTGTGTGTGTGAGAGAGAAGCTGTGAGACAGAGAGAGAAAGAAAGAGCTGTAAGGAGAGAGAAAGAAAGAGAAGCTGTGTGTGTGAGAGAGAAAGAGAAGCTGTGTGAGAGAGAGAAGCTGTGTGTGTGAGAGAGAAAGAGAAGCTGTGTGAGAGAGAAAGAAAGGGAAGCTGTGAGAGATAAAGAAAGAGAAGCTGTGAGTGAGAGAGAGAAGCTCTGAGAGACAGAGAGAGAAAGAAAGAGAAGCTGTGAGTGAGAGAGAGAAAGAGAAGCTGTGAGAGAGAGAGAGGGAAAGAGAAGCTGTGAGTGAGACTGAGAGAAAGACAGAGAAGCAGAGAGAGAAAGAGAAGCTGTGAGTGTGTGTGAGAGAGAAGCTGTAGAGTAAGACAGAGAGAGAAATAGAAGCTGTGTGTGTGTGAGAGAGAGCTGTGTGAGAGAGAGGGATAGATTGAGAAGCTGTGAGAGACAGAGAGAAAGAGACACTGTGAGAGAGAGAGAGAGAAAGAGAAGCTGTGAGTGAGACAGAGAGAGAAAGAGAAGCTGTAAGTGAGAGACAGAGAGAGAAAGAAAGAGAAGCTGTGTGTCTGAGAGAGAGAGAAGCTGAGAGAGAGAGAGAAAGAAAAGCTGTGAGAGAGAGAGAGAAAAAGAGAAGCTGAGAGAGAGAGAAAAAGAAAAAGAAGCCCTGAGTGAGAGAGAGAGAGAGAAAGAAAGAAAGAAAGAAAGAGAGAAAGAGAAGCTGTGAATGAGAGACAGAGAGAGAAAGAGAAGCTGTGTGTGTGAGAGAGAAAAAGCTGTGTGTTTGTGAGAGAGAAAGAGAAGCTGTGAGTGAGAGAGAGAGAGAGAAAGAGAAGCTGTGTGTGTGTGTTGGAGACAAGCTGTGAGAGAGAGAGAAAGAAAGAGAAGCTGCGAGTGAGAAACAGAAAGAGAAAGAGAAGCTGGTTGTGTGTGTGTGAGAGAGAGAGAAGCTGTGAGTGAGAGAGAGAATGAGAAGCTGTGAGAGAGAGAGAGAAAGAGAAGCTGTGAGAGACAGAGAGAGAAAGAGAAGCTGTGAGTGAGAGAGGGAGAGAGAAAGAGAAGCTGTGAGAGAGAGAGAGAAAGAGAAAGAGAAGCTGTGAGTGACAGAGAGAAAGAAAGAAAGAGAAGCAGTGAAAGACAGTGAGAGAAAGAGAAGCTGTGAGTGAGAGAGAGAGTAGCTGTGTGTGTGTGAGAGAGAGAAGCTGTGAGAGAGAGAGAGAGAAAAAAGAGAAGATGTGAGAGAGAGAGAAAGAAAGAAAGAGAAGCTGCGAGTGAGAGAGAGAGGGAAAGAGAAGCTGTGTGTGTGTGAGAGAGAAAGCAAAGCTGTGAGTGAGAGACAGAGAGGGAAAGAGAAGCTGCGAGAGTGTGTGAGAGAGAAGCTGTGTGAGAGAGGGAAAGAAAGAGAAGCTGTGAGAGACAGAGAGAAAGAGAAGTTGTGTGTGTGTGTGAGAGAGAAGCTGTGTGAGAGATAGAAAGAGAAGCTGTGTGAGAGAGAAAGAAAGAGAAGCTGTGAGAGAGAAAGAAAGAGAAGCTGTGAGTGAGTGAGAGAAAGAGAAGCTGTGTGTGTGTGAGAGAGAAGCTGTGAGAGAGAGAGAAAGAGAAGCTCTGAGAGACAGAGAAGCTGTGTGAGAGAGAGAGAGAAAGAGAAGCTGTGAGTGAGAGAGAGAGAGAAAGAGAAGCTGTACGTGTGAGAGAAAGAGAAGCTGTGTTTGTGAGAGAGAGAAGCTGTGCATGAGAGAGAGAGAAAGAGAAGCTGAGAGAGAGAGAGAAAGAGAAGCTCTGAGAGACAGAGAAGCTGTGAGTGAGAGAGAGAGGGAAAGAGAAAGAGAAGCTGTGAGTGAGAGAGAGAAAGAGAAGCTGTGCGTGTGAGAGAAAGAGAAGCTGTGAGTGAGAGAGAGAAAAAGAAAGAGAAGCTGTGAGAGACACTGAGAGAGAAGCTGTGAGTGAGAGAGAGAGAAAAAGAGAAGCTGTGTGTGGGAGAGAGAAAGAGAAGCTGCAAAAGAGAGAGAGAGAAGCTGTGAGTGAGAGAGAGGGAAATAGAAAATGTGTGTGTGTGAGAGAGAGAGAAGCTGCGAGAGACAGAGAGAGAAAGAGAAGCTGTGAGTGTGTGAGAGAGAAAGAGAAACTGTGAGTGAGAGACAGAGAGAAAGAGAAGCTGTGTGTGTGTGAGAGAGAGAAGCTGAGAGAGAGAGAAAGGAAGAAAGAAAGAAAGAAAGAGAAGCTGTGAGAGACAGAGAGAAAAGAGAAGCTGTGAGTGAGAGAGAGAGGAAGAGAGGCTGGGTGTGTGTGAGAGAGAGAAGCTGTGTGAGAGAGAGAGAAAGAAAAAGAAGCTGTGAGTGAGAGAGAGTAAGAGAAAGAGAAGCTGTGTGTGTGTGTGTGAGAGAGAGAAAAGCTGTGAGTGAGAGACAGAGAGAGAAAGAGAAGCTGGGAGTGAGAGAGAGAAGCTGTGAGAGAGAGAGAGGGAGAAAGAGAAGCTGTGAGTGAGTGAGAGAGAGAGAGAAGCTGGGAGTGAGAGACAGAGAGAAAGAGAAGCGTGAGTGACTGAGGGAGAGAGAAAGAGAAGCTGTGTTTGTGAGAGACAGAGAAGCTGTGTGTGTGTGAGAGAGAAAGAGAAGCTGAGAGAGAGAGAGAAAGAGAAGCTGTGTGTGTGAGAGAGAGAAGCTGTGTGTGAGAGAGAAAGAGAAGCTGTGAGAGACAGAGAAGCTGTGAGTGAGAGAGAGAGAGAGAAAGAGAAGCTGAGTGAGAGAGAGAGAAAGAGAAGCTGTGTGTGTGAGAGAAAGAGAAGCTGTGAGTGAGAGAGAGAGAAAGAAAGAAAGAGAAGCTGTGAGAGACAGAGAGAGAGAAGCTGTGAGTGAGAGAGAGAAAAAGAGAAGCTGTGTGTGTGTGAGAGAAAGAGAAGCTGTAAAAGAGAGAGAGAGAAGCTGTGAGTGAGAGAGAGGGAAATAGAAAATGTGTGTGTGAGAGAGAGAGAAGCTGCGAGAGACAGAGAGAGAAAGAGAAGCTGTGAGTGTGTGAGAGAGAAAGAGAAGCTGTGAGTGAGAGAGAAAGAGAGAAAGAGAAGCTGTGAGTGTGTGTGAGAGAGAAGCTGTGAGAGACAGAGAGAGAAAGAGAAGCTGTGAGTGAGAGAGAGAGAAAGAGAAGCTGTGTGTGTGTGTGTGTGTGAGAGAGAAGCTGTGTGTGACAGAGAAAGAGAAGCTGTGAGTGACAGAGAGAAAGAGAAGCTGTGAGTGAGAGAGAGTTAAAGAAAGAGAAGCTGTGTGTGTGTGTGTGTGTGAGAGAGAGAAAAGCTGTGAGTGAGAGACAGAGAGAGAAAGAGAAGCTGGGAGTGAGAGAGAGAAGCTGTGAGAGAGAGAGAGGGAGAAAGAGAAGCTGTGAGTGAGAGAGAGAGAGAGAAGCTGGGAGTGAGAGACAGAGAGAAAGAGAAGATGTGAGTGACTGAGGGAGAGAGAAAGAGAAGCTGTGTTTGTGTGAGAGAGAAGCTGTGTGTGTGAGAGAGAGAAAGAGAAGCTGAGAGAGAGAGAAAGAGAAGCTGTGTGTGTGTGTGAGAGAAGCTGTGAGAGAGAGAGAGAAAGAGAAGCTCTGAGAGACAGAGAAGCTGTGAGTGAGAGAGAGAGAAAGAGAAGCTGTGCGTGTGAGAGAAAGAGAAGCTGTATGTGAGAGAGAGAGAGAGAAAGAAAGAGAAGCTGTGAGAGACACACAGAGAGAAGCTGTGAGTGAGAGAGAAAAAAAAGAGAAGCTGTGTGAGGGAGAGAGTAAGAGAAGCTGTAAAAGAGAGAGAGAAGCTGTGAGTGAGAGAGAGGGAAATAGAAAATGTGTGTGTGTGTGAGAGAGAGAGAAGCTGCGAGAGACAGAGAGAGAAAGAGAAGCTGTGAGTGTGTGAGAGAGAAAGAGAAGCTGTGAGTGAGAGAGAAAGAGAGAAAGAGAAGCTGTGTGTGTGTGAGAGAGAGAAGCTGTGAGAGACAGAGAGAGAAAGAGAAGCTGTGAATGAGAGAGAGAGAGAAAGAGAACCTGCATGTGTGTGTGTGTGTGAGAAGCTATGAGAGAGAGAGAAAGAAAGAGAAGCTGTGAGTGAGAGAGAGAAAGAGAAGCTGTGAGTGAGAGAGAGAGAGAAAGAGAAGCCGTGTGTGTGTGAGAGAGAGAAGCTGTTAGAGACAGAGAGAGAAAGAGAATCTGTGAGTGAGAGAAAGAGAGAGAAAGAAAGAAAGAGAAGCTGTGTGTGTGTGTTGGAGACAAGCTGTGAGAGAGAGAGAAAGAAAGAGAAGCTGCGAGTGAGAGACAGAAAGAGAAAGAGAAGCTGGTTGTGTGTGTGTGAGAGAGAGAGAAGCTGTGAGTGAGAGAGAGAATGAGAAGCTGTGAGAGAGAGAGAGAAAGAGAAGCTGTGAGAGACAGAGAGAGAAAGAGAAGCTGTGAGTGAGAGAGGGAGAGAGAAAGAGAAGCTGTGAGAGAGAGAGAGAAAGAGAAAGAGAAGCTGTGAGTGACAGAGAGAAAGAAAGAAAGAGAAACAGTGAAAGACAGTGAGAGAAAGAGAAGCTGTGAGTGAGAGAGAGAGTAGCTGTGTGTGTGTGTGAGAGAGAAGCTGTGAGAGAGAGAGAGAGAGAAAAAAGAGAAGATGAGAGAGAGAGAGAAAGAAAGAAAGAGAAGCTGCGAGTGAGAGAGAGAGGGAAAGAGAAGCTGTGTGTGTGTGAGAGAGAAAGCACAGCTGTGAGTGAGAGACAGAGAGGGAAAGAGAAGCTGCGAGAGTGTGTGAGAGAGAAGCTGTGTGAGAGAGGGAAAGAAAGAGAAGCTGTGAGAGACAGAGAGAAAGAGAAGTTGTGTGTGTGTGTGAGAGAGAAGCTGTGTGAGAGATAGAAAGAGAAGCTGTGTGAGAGAGAAAGAAAGAGAAGCTGTGAGAGAGAAAGAAAGAGAAGCTGTGAGTGAGTGAGAGAAAGAGAAGCTGTGTGTGTGTGAGAGAGAAGCTGTGAGAGAGAGAGAGAAAGAGAAGCTCTGAGAGACAGAGAAGCTGTGTGTGTGAGAGAGAGAAAGAGAAGCTGTGAGTGAGAGAGAGAGAGAAAGAGAAGCTGTACGTGTGAGAGAAAGAGAAGCTGTGTTTGTGAGAGAGAGAAGCTGTGCATGAGAGAGAGAGAAAGAGAAGCTGAGAGAGAGAGAGAAAGAGAAGCTGTGTGTGTCTGAGAGAGACGCTGTGAGAGAGAGAGAGAAAGAGAAGCTCTGAGAGACAGAGAAGCTGTGAGTGAGAGAGAGAGGGAAAGAGAAAGAGAAGGTGTGAGTGAGAGAGAGAAAGAGAAGCTGTGCGTGTGAGAGAAAGAGAAGCTGTGAGTGAGAGAGAGAAAAAGAAAGAGAAGCTGTGAGAGACACAGAGAGAGAAGCTGTGAGTGAGAGAGAGAGAAAAAGAGAAGCTGTGTGTGGGAGAGAGAAAGAGAAGCTGCAAAACAGAGAGAGAGAAGCTGTGAGTGAGAGAGAGGGAAATAGAAAATGTGTGTGTGTGAGAGAGAGAGAAGTTGCGAGAGACAGAGAGAGAAAGAGAAGCTGTGAGTGTGTGAGAGAGAAAGAGAAACTGTGAGTGAGAGAGAAAGAGAAGCTGTGTGTGTGTGAGAGAGAGAAGCTGAGAGAGAGAGAAAGAAAGAAAGAAAGAAAGAGAAGCTGTGAGAGACAGAGAGAAAAGAGAAGCTGTGAGTGAGAGAGAGAGGAAGAGAGGCTGGGTGTGTGTGAGAGAGAGAAGCTGTGTGAGAGATAGAGAAAGAAAAAGAAGCTGTGAGTGAGAGAGAGTAAGAGAAAGAGAAGCTGTGTGTGTGTGTGTGTGAGAGAAAAGCTGTGAGTGTGAGACAGAGAGAGAAAGAGAAGCTGGGAGTGAGAGAGAGAAGCTGTGAGAGAGAGAGAAAGAGAAGCTGTGAGAGACAGAGAAGCTGTGAGTGAGAGAGAGAGAGAGAGAGAGAAAGAGAAGCTGAGTGAGAGAGAGAGAAAGAGAAGCTGTGTGTGTGAGAGAAAGAGAAGCTGTGAGTGAGAGAGAGAGAAAGAAAGAGAAGCTGTGAGAGACAGAGAGAGAGAAGCTGTGAGTGAGAGAGAGAGAAAAAGAGAAGCTGTGTGTGTGTGAGAGAAAGAGAAGCTGTAAAAGAGAGAGAGAGAAGCTGTGAGTGAGAGAGAGGGAAATAGAAAATGTGTGTGTGAGAGAGAGAAGCTGCGAGAGACAGAGAGAGAAAGAGAAGCTGTGAGTGTGTGAGAGAGAAAGAGAAGCTGTGAGTGAGAGAGAAAGGGAGAAAGAGAAGCTGTGAGTGTGTGTGAGAGAGAAGCTGTGAGAGACAGAGAGAGAAAGAGAAGCTGTGAGTGAGAGAGAGAGAAAGAGAAGCTGTGTGTGTGTGTGAGAGAGAGAAGCTGTGTGTGACAGAGAAAGAGAAGCTGGGAGTGACAGAGAGAAAGAGAAGCTGTGAGTGAGAGAGAGTTAAAGAAAGAGAAGCTGTGTGTGTGTGTGTGAGAGAGAGAGAAAAGCTGTGAGTGAGAGACAGAGAGAGAAAGAGAAGCTGGGAGTGAGAGAGAGAAGCTGTGAGAGAGAGAGAGGGAGAAAGAGAGGCTGTGAGTGAGAGAGAGAGAGAGAAGCTGGGAGTGAGAGACAGAGAGAAAGAGAAGATGAGAGTGACTGAGGGAGAGAGAAAGAGAAGCTGTGTTTGTGTGAGAGAGAAGCTGTGTGTGTGTGGGAGAGAAAGAGAAGCTGAGAGAGAGAGAGAAAGAGAAGCTGTGTGTGTGTGAGAGAGAAGCTGTGAGAGAGAGAGAGAAAGAGAAGCTCTGAGAGACAGAGAAGCTGTGAGTGTGAGAGAGAGAGAAAGAGAAGCTGTGAGTGAGAGAGAGAGAAAGAGAAGCTGTGCGTGTGAGAGAAAGAGAAGCTGTATGTGAGAGAGAGAGAGAGAAAGAAAGAAAGAGAAGCTGTGAGAGACACACAGAGAGAAGCTGTGAGTGAGAGAGAAAAAAAAGAGAAGCTGTGTGAGGGAGAGAGTAAGAGAAGGTGTAAAAGAGAGAGAGAAGCTGTGAGTGAGAGAGAGGGAAATAGAAAATGTGTGTGTGTGTGTGAGAGAGAGAAGCTGCGAGAGACAGAGAGAGAAAGAGAAGCTGTGAGTGTGTGAGAGAGAAAGAGAAGCTGTGAGTGAGAGAGAAAGAGAGAAAGAGAAGCTGTGTGTGTGTGAGAGAGAGAAGCTGTGAGAGACAGAGAGAGAAAGAGAAGCTGTGAATGAGAGAGAGAGAGAGAAAGAGAACCTGCATGTGTGTGTGTGTGTGAGAAGCTATGAGAGAGAGAGAAAGAAAGAGAAGCTGTGAGTGAGAGAGAGAAAGAGAAGCTGTGAGTGAGAGAGAGAGAGAAAGAGAAGCCGTGTGTGTGTGTGTGAGAGAGAAGCTGTTAGAGACAGAGAGAGAAAGAGAATCTGTGAGTGAGAGAAAGAGAGAGAAAGAAAGAAAGAGAAGCTGTGTGTGTGTGAGAGAGAAGCTGTGAGACAGAGAGAGAAAGAAAGAGCTGTAAGGAGAGAGAAAGAAAGAGAAGCTGTGTGTGTGAGAGAGAAAGAGAAGCTGTGTGAGAGAGAGAAGCTGTGTGTGTGAGAGAGAAAGAGAAGCTGTGTGAGAGAGAAAGAAAGGGAAGTTGTGAGAGATAAAGAAAGAGAAGCTGTGAGTGAGAGAGAGAAGCTGTGAGAGACAGAGAGAGAAAGAAAGAAAGAGAAGCTGTGAGTGAGAGAGAGAAAGAGAAGCTGTGAGAGAGAGAGAGGGAAAGAGAAGCTGTGAGTGAGACTGAGAGAAAGACAGAGAAGCAGAGAGAGAAAGAGAAGCTGTGAGTGTGTGTGAGAGAGAAGCTGTAGAGTAAGACAGAGAGAGAAATAGAAGCTGTGTGTGTGTGTGAGAGAGCTGTGTGAGAGAGAGGGATAGAAAGAGACGCTGTGAGAGAGAGAGAGAAAGAGAAGCTGTGAGTGAGACAGAGAGAGAAAGAGAAGCTGTAAGTGAGAGACAGAGAGAGAAAGAAAGAAAGAGAAGCTGTGTGTCTGAGAGAGAGAGAAGCTGAGAGAGAGAGAGAAAGAAAAGCTGTGAGAGAGAGAGAGAAAAAGAGAAGCTGAGAGAGAGAGAAAAAGAAAAAGAAGCCCTGAGTGAGAGTGAGAGAGAGAAAGAAAGAAAGAAAGAAAGAAAGAAAGAAAGAAAGAAAGAAAGAAAGAAAGAAAAAAAGAAAGAAAGAGAAGCTGTGAGTGAGAGACAGAGAGAGAAAGAGAAGCTGTGTGTGTGAGAGAGAAAAAGCTGTGTGTTTGTGAGAGAGAAAGAGAAGCTGTGAGTGACAGAGAGAGAGAGAAAGAGAAGCTGTGTGTGTGTGTTGGAGACAAGCTGTGAGAGAGAGAGAAAGAAAGAGAAGCTGTGAGTGAGAGACAGAAAGAGAAAGAGAAGCTGGTTGTGTGTGTGTGTGAGAGAGAGAAGCTGTGAGTGAGAGAGAGAATGAGAAGCTGTGAGAGAGAGAGAGAGAAAGAGAAGCTGTGAGAGACAGAGAGAGAAAGAGAAGCTGTGAGTGAGAGAGGGAGAGAGAAAGAGAAGCTGTGAGAGAGAGAGAGAAAGAAAGAGAAAGAGAAGCTGTGAGTGACAGAGAGAAAGAAAGAAAGAGAAGCAGTGAAAGACAGTGAGAGAAAGAGAAGCTGTGAGTGAGAGAGAGAGTAGCTGTGTGTGTGTGTGAGAGAGAAGCTGTGAGAGAGAGAGAGAGAAAAAAAGAGAAGATGTGAGAGAGAGAGAAAGAAAGAAAGAGAAGCTGCGAGTGAGAGAGAGAGGGAAAGAGAAGCTGTGTGTGTGTGAGAGAGAAAGCAAAGCTGTGAGTGAGAGACAGAGAGGGAAAGAGAAGCTGCGAGAGTGTGTGAGAGAGAAGCTGTGTGAGAGAGGGAAAGAAAGAGAAGCTGTGAGAGACAGAGAGAAAGAGAAGTTGTGTGTGTGTGAGAGAGAGAAGCTGTGTGAGAGATAGAAAGAGAAGCTGTGTGAGAGAGAAAGAAAGAAAGAGAAGCTGTGAGAGAGAAAGAAAGAGAAGCTGTGAGTGAGTGAGAGAAAGAGAAGCTGTGTGTGTGAGAGAGAGACGCTGTGAGAGAGAGAGAGAAAGAGAAGCTCTGAGAGACAGAGAAGCTGTGAGAGAGAGAGAGAGAAAGAGAAGCTGTGAGTGAGAGAGAGAGAGAAAGAGAAGCTGTACGTGTGAGAGAAAGAGAAGCTGTGTTTGTGAGAGAGAGAAGCTGTGCATGAGAGAGAGAGAAAGAGAAGCTGAGAGAGAGAGAGAAAGAGAAGCTGTGTGTGCCTGAGAGAGAAGCTGTGAGAGAGAGAGAGAAAGAGAAGCTCTGAGAGACAGAGAAGCTGTGAGTGAGAGAGAGGGGGAAAGAGAAAGAGAAGCTGTGAGTGAGAGAGAGAAAGAGAAGCTGTGCGTGTGAGAGAAAGAGAAGCTGTGAGTGAGAGAGAGAAAAAGAAAGAGAAGCTGTGAGAAACACAGAGAGAGAAGCTGTGAGTGAGAGAGAGAGAAAAAGAGAAGCTGTGTGTGGGAGAGAGAAAGAGAAGCTGCAAAAGAGAGAGAGAGAAGCTGTGAGTGAGAGAGAGGGAAATAGAAAATGTGTGTGTGTGTGAGAGAGAGAAGCTGCGAGAGACAGAGAGAGAAAGAGAAGCTGTGAGTGTGTGAGAGAGAAAGAGAAGCTGTGAGTGAGAGAGAAAGAGAGAAAGAGAAGCTGTGAGTGTATGTGAGAGAGAAGCTGTGAGAGACAGAGAGAGAAAGAGAAGCTGTGAGTGAGAGAGAGAGAAAGAGAAGCTGTGTGTGTGTGTGTGAGAGAGAAGCTGTGTGTGACAGAGAAAGAGAAGCTGTGAGTGACAGAGAGAAAGAGAAGCTGTGAGTGAGAGAGAGTTAAAGAAAGAGAAGCTGTGTGTGTGTGTGTGTGTGAGAGAGAAAAGCTGTGAGTGAGAGACAGAGAGAGAAAGAGAAGCTGGGAGTGAGAGAGAGAAGCTGTGAGAGAGAGAGAGGGAGAAAGAGAAGCTGTGAGTGAGAGAGAGAAAGAGAAGCTGGGAGTGAGAGACAGAGAGAAAGAGAAGATGTGAGTGACTGAGGGAGAGAGAAAGAGAAGCTGTGTTTGTGTGAGAGAGAAGCTGTGTGTGTGAGAGAGAGAAAGAGAAGCTGAGAGAGAGAGAAAGAGAAGCTGTGTGTGTGTGTGAGAGAAGCTGTGAGAGAGAGAGAGAAAGAGAAGCTCTGAGAGACAGAGAAGCTGTGAGTGAGAGAGAGAGAGAGAAAGAGAAGCCTTGAGTGAGAGAGAGAGAAAGAGAAGCTGTGCGTGTGAGAGAAAGAGAAGCTGTATGTGTGAGAGAGAGAGAGATAAAGAAAGAGAAGCTGTGAGAGACACACAGAGAGAAGCTGTGAGTGAGAGAGAAAAAAAAGAGAAGCTGTGTGAGGGAGAGAGTAAGAGAAGCTGTAAAAGAGAGAGAGAAGCTGTGAGTGAGAGAGAGGGAAATAGAAAATGTGTGTGTGAGAGAGAGAGAAGCTGCGAGAGACAGAGAGAGAAAGAGAAGCTGTGAGTGTGTGAGAGAGAAAGAGAAGCTGTGAGTGAGAGAGAAAGAGAGAAAGAGAAGCTGTGTGTGTGTGAGAGAGAGAAGCTGTGAGAGACAGAGAGAGAAAGAGAAGCTGTGAATGAGAGAGAGAGAGAAAGAGAACCTGCATGTGTGTGTGTGTGTGAGAAGCTATGAGAGAGAGAGAAAGAAAGAGAAGCTGTGAGTGAGAGAGAGAAAGAGAAGCTGTGAGTGAGAGAGAGAGAGAAAGAGGCCGTGTGTGTGTGTGAGAGAGAAGCTGTTAGAGACAGAGAGAGAAAGAGAATCTGTGAGTGAGAGAAAGAGAGAGAAAGAAAGAAAGAGAAGCTGTGTGTGTGTGTTGGAGACAAGCTGTGAGAGAGAGAGAAAGAAAGAGAAGCTGCGAGTGAGAGACAGAAAGAGAAAGAGAAGCTGGTTGTGTGTGTGTGAGAGAGAGAGAAGCTGTGAGTGAGAGAGAGAATGAGAAGCTGTGTGAGAGAGAGAGAAAGAGAAGCTGTGAGAGACAGAGAGAGAAAGAGAAGCTGTGAGTGAGAGAGGGAGAGAGAAAGAGAAGCTGTGAGAGAGAGAGAGAAAGAGAAAGAGAAGCTGTGAGTGACAGAGAGAAAGAAAGAAAGAGAAGCAGTGAAAGACAGTGAGAGAAAGAGAAGCTGTGAGTGAGAGAGAGAGTAGCTGTGTGTGTGTGTGAGAGAGAAGCTGTGAGAGAGAGAGAGAGAGAAAAAAGAGAAGATGTGAGAGAGAGAGAAAGAAAGAAAGAGAAGCTGCGAGTGAGAGAGAGAGGGAAAGAGAAGCTGTGTGTGTGTGAGAGAGAAAGCAAAGCTGTGAGTGAGAGACAGAGAGGGAAAGAGAAGCTGTGAGTGACAGAGAGAAAGAAAGAAAGAGAAGCAGTGAAAGACAGTGAGAGAAAGAGAAGCTGTGAGTGAGAGAGAGAGTAGCTGTGTGTGTGTGTGAGAGAGAAGCTGTGAGAGAGAGAGAGAGAGAAAAAAGAGAAGATGTGAGAGAGAGAGAAAGAAAGAAAGAGAAGCTGTGAGTGAGAGAGAGAGAAAAAGAGAAGCTGTGTGTGGGAGAGAGAAAGAGAAGCTGCAAAAGAGAGAGAGAGAAGCTGTGAGTGAGAGAGAGGGAAATAGAAAATGTGTGTGTGTGTGAGAGAGAGAAGCTGCGAGAGACAGAGAGAGAAAGAGAAGCTGTGAGTGTGTGAGAGAGAAAGAGAAGCTGTGAGTGAGAGAGAAAGAGAGAAAGAGAAGCTGTGAGTGTATGTGAGAGAGAAGCTGTGAGAGACAGAGAGAGAAAGAGAAGCTGTGAGTGAGAGAGAGAGAAAGAGAAGCTGTGTGTGTGTGTGTGAGAGAGAAGCTGTGTGTGACAGAGAAAGAGAAGCTGTGAGTGACAGAGAGAAAGAGAAGCTGTGAGTGAGAGAGAGTTAAAGAAAGAGAAGCTGTGTGTGTGTGTGTGTGTGAGAGAGAAAAGCTGTGAGTGAGAGACAGAGAGAGAAAGAGAAGCTGGGAGTGAGAGAGAGAAGCTGTGAGAGAGAGAGAGGGAGAAAGAGAAGCTGTGAGTGAGAGAGAGAGAGAGAAGCTGGGAGTGAGAGACAGAGAGAAAGAGAAGATGTGAGTGACTGAGGGAGAGAGAAAGAGAAGCTGTGTTTGTGTGAGAGAGAAGCTGTGTGTGTGAGAGAGAGAAAGAGAAGCTGAGAGAGAGAGAAAGAGAAGCTGTGTGTGTGTGTGAGAGAAGCTGTGAGAGAGAGAGAGAAAGAGAAGCTCTGAGAGACAGAGAAGCTGTGAGTGAGAGAGAGAGAGAGAAAGAGAAGCCTTGAGTGAGAGAGAGAGAAAGAGAAGCTGTGCGTGTGAGAGAAAGAGAAGCTGTATGTGTGAGAGAGAGAGAGATAAAGAAAGAGAAGCTGTGAGAGACACACAGAGAGAAGCTGTGAGTGAGAGAGAAAAAAAAGAGAAGCTGTGTGAGGGAGAGAGTAAGAGAAGCTGTAAAAGAGAGAGAGAAGCTGTGAGTGAGAGAGAGGGAAATAGAAAATGTGTGTGTGAGAGAGAGAGAAGCTGCGAGAGACAGAGAGAGAAAGAGAAGCTGTGAGTGTGTGAGAGAGAAAGAGAAGCTGTGAGTGAGAGAGAAAGAGAGAAAGAGAAGCTGTGTGTGTGTGAGAGAGAGAAGCTGTGAGAGACAGAGAGAGAAAGAGAAGCTGTGAATGAGAGAGAGAGAGAAAGAGAACCTGCATGTGTGTGTGTGTGTGAGAAGCTATGAGAGAGAGAGAAAGAAAGAGAAGCTGTGAGTGAGAGAGAGAAAGAGAAGCTGTGAGTGAGAGAGAGAGAGAAAGAGGCCGTGTGTGTGTGTGAGAGAGAAGCTGTTAGAGACAGAGAGAGAAAGAGAATCTGTGAGTGAGAGAAAGAGAGAGAAAGAAAGAAAGAGAAGCTGTGTGTGTGTGTTGGAGACAAGCTGTGAGAGAGAGAGAAAGAAAGAGAAGCTGCGAGTGAGAGACAGAAAGAGAAAGAGAAGCTGGTTGTGTGTGTGTGAGAGAGAGAGAAGCTGTGAGTGAGAGAGAGAATGAGAAGCTGTGTGAGAGAGAGAGAAAGAGAAGCTGTGAGAGACAGAGAGAGAAAGAGAAGCTGTGAGTGAGAGAGGGAGAGAGAAAGAGAAGCTGTGAGAGAGAGAGAGAAAGAGAAAGAGAAGCTGTGAGTGACAGAGAGAAAGAAAGAAAGAGAAGCAGTGAAAGACAGTGAGAGAAAGAGAAGCTGTGAGTGAGAGAGAGAGTAGCTGTGTGTGTGTGAGAGAGAGAAGCTGTGAGAGAGAGAGAGAGAGAAAAAAGAGAAGATGTGAGAGAGAGAGAAAGAAAGAAAGAGAAGCTGCGAGTGAGAGAGAGAGGGAAAGAGAAGCTGTGTGTGTGTGAGAGAGAAAGCAAAGCTGTGAGTGAGAGACAGAGAGGGAAAGAGAAGCTGCGAGAGTGTGTGAGAGAGAAGCTGTGTGAGAGAGGGAAAGAAAGAGAAGCTGTGAGAGACAGAGAGAAAGAGAAGTTGTGTGTGTGTGAGAGAGAGAAGCTGTGTGACAGATAGAAAGAGAAGCTGTGTGAGAGAGAAAGAAAGAGAAGCTGTGAGAGAGAAAGAAAGAGAAGCTGTGAGTGAGTGAGAGAAAGAGAAGCTGTGTGTGTGTGAGAGAGAAGCTGTGAGAGAGAGAGAGAAAGAGAAGCTCTGAGAGACAGAGAAGCTGTGTGAGAGAGAGAGAGAAAGAGAAGCTGTGAGTGAGAGAGAGAGAGAAAGAGAAGCTGTACGTGTGAGAGAAAGAGAAGCTGTGTTTGTGAGAGAGAGAAGCTGTGCATGAGAGAGAGAGAAAGAGAAGCTGAGAGAGAGAGAGAGAAAGAGAAGCTGTGTGTGTCTGAGAGAGACGCTGTGAGAGAGAGAGAAAGAGAAGCTCTGAGAGACAGAGAATCTGTGAGTGAGAGAGAGAGGGAAAGAGAAAGAGAAGCTGTGAGTGAGAGAGAGAAAGAAAGAGAAGCTGTGCGTGTGAGAGAAAGAGAAGCTGTGAGTGAGAGAGAGAAAAAGAAAGAGAAGCTGTGAGAGACACAGAGAGAGAAGCTGTGAGTGAGAGAGAGAGAAAAAGAGAAGCTGTGTGTGGGAGAGAGAAAGAGAAGCTGCAAAAGAGAGAGAGAGAAGCTGTGAGTGAGAGAGAGGGAAATAGAAAATGTGTGTGTGTGAGAGAGAGAGAAGCTGCGAGAGACAGAGAGAGAAAGAGAAGGTGTGAGTGTGTGAGAGAGAAAGAGAAACTGTGAGTGAGAGACAGAGAGAAAGAGAAGCTGTGTGTGTGTGAGAGAGAGAAGCTGAGAGAGAGAGAAAGAAAGAAAGAAAGAAAGAAAGAGAAGCTGTGAGAGACAGAGAGAAAAGAGAAGCTGTGAGTGAGAGAGAGAGGAAGAGAGGCTGGGTGTGTGTGAGAGAGAGAAGCTGTGTGAGAGAGAGAGAAAGAAAAAGAAGCTGTGAGTGAGAGAGAGTAAGAGAAAGAGAAGCTGTGTGTGTGTGTGTGTGTGAGAGAGAAAAGCTGTGAGTGAGAGACAGAGAGAGAAAGAGAAGCTGGGAGTGAGAGAGAGAAGCTGTGAGAGAGAGAGAAAGAGAAGCTGTGAGAGACAGAGAAGCTGTGAGTGAGAGAGAGAGAGAATGAGAAGCTGAGTGAGAGAGAGAGAAAGAGAAGCTGTGTGTGTGAGAGAGAGAAAGAAAGAGAAGCTGTGAGAGACAGAGAGAGAGAAGCTGTGAGTGAGAGAGAGAGAAAAAGAGAAGCTGTGTGTGTGAGAGAGAAAGAGAAGCTGTAAAAGAGAGAGAGAGAAGCTGTGAGTGAGAGAGAGGGAAATAGAAAATGTGTGTGTGAGAGAGAGAGAAGCTGCGAGAGACAGAGAGAGAAAGAGAAGCTGTGAGTGTGTGAGAGAGAAAGAGAAGCTGTGAGTGAGAGAGAAAGAGAGAAAGAGAAGCTGTGAGTGTGTGTGAGAGAGAAGCTGTGAGAGACAGAGAGAGAAAGAGAAGCTGTGAGTGAGAGAGAGAGAAAGAGAAGCTGTGTGTGTGTGTGTGAGAGAGAAGCTGTGTGTGACAGAGAAAGAGAAGCTGGGAGTGACAGAGAGAAAGAGAAGCTGGGAGTGAGAGAGAGTTAAAGAAAGAGAAGCTGTGTGTGTGAGAGAGAGAAAAGCTGTGAGTGAGAGACAGAGAGAGAAAGAGAAGCTGGGAGTGAGAGAGAGAAGCTGTGAGAGAGAGAGAGGGAGAAAGAGAAGCTGTGAGTGAGAGAGAGAGAGAGAAGCTGGGAGTGAGAGACAGAGAGAAAGAGAAGATGTGAGTGACTGAGGGAGAGAGAAAGAGAAGCTGTGTTTGTGTGAGAGAGAAGCTGTGTGTGTGAGAGAGAGAAAGAGAAGCTGAGAGAAAGAGAGAAAGAGAAGCTGTGTGTGTGTGTGAGAGAAGCTGTGAGAGAGAGAGAGAAAGAGCAGCTCTGAGAGACAGAGAAGCTGTGAGTGAGAGAGAGAGAGAGAAAGAGAAGCTGTGAGTGAGAGAGAGAGAAAGAGAAGCTTTGCGTGTGAGAGAAAGAGAAGCTGTGAGTGAGAGAGAGAGAGAAAAAAGAGAAGATGTGAGAGAGAAAGAAAGAAAGAAAGAGAAGCTGCGAGTGAGAGAGAGAGGGAAAGAGAAGCTGTGTGTGTGTGAGAGAGAAAGCAAAGCTGTGAGTGAGAGACAGAGAGGGAAAGAGAAGCTGCGAGAGTGTGTGAGAGAGAAGCTGTGTGAGAGAGGGAAAGAAAGAGAAGCTGTGAGAGACAGAGAGAAAGAGAAGTTGTGTGTGTGTGAGAGAGAGAAGCTGTGTGAGAGATAGAAAGAGAAGCTGTGTGAGAGAGAAAGAAAGAGAAGCTGTGAGAGAGAAAGAAAGAGAAGCTGTGAGTGAGTGAGAGAAAGAGAAGCTGTGTGTGTGTGAGAGAGAAGCTGTGTGAGAGAGAGAGAAAGAGGAGCTCTGAGAGACAGAGAAGCTGTGTGAGAGAGAGAGAGAAAGAGAAGCTGTGAGTGAGAGAGAGAGAGAAAGAGAAGCTGTACGTGTGAGAGAAAGAGAAGCTGTGTTTGTGAGAGAGAGAAGCTGTGCATGAGAGAGAGAGAAAGAGAAGCTGAGAGAGAGAGAGAAAGAGAAGCTGTGTGTGTCTGAGAGAGATGCTGTGAGAGAGAGAGAGAAAGAGAAGCTCTGAGAGACAGAGAAGCTGTGAGTGAGAGAGAGAGGGAAAGAGAAAGAGAAGCTGTGAGTGAGAGAGAGAAAGAGAAGCTGTGCGTGTGAGAGAAAGAGAAGCTGTGAGTGAGAGAGAGAAAAAGAAAGAGAAGCTGTGAGAGACACAGAGAGAGAAGCTGTGAGTGAGAGAGAGAGAAAAAGAGAAGCTGTGTGTGGGAGAGAGAAAGAGAAGCTGCAAAAGAGAGAGAGAGAAGCTGTGAGTGAGAGAGAGGGAAATAGAAAATGTGTGTGTGTGAGAGAGAGAGAAGCTGCGAGAGACAGAGAGAGAAAGAGAAGCTGTGAGTGTGTGAGAGAGAAAGAGAAACTGTGAGTGAGAGACAGAGAGAAAGAGAAGCTGTGTGTGTGTGAGAGAGAGAAGCTGAGAGAGAGAGAGAGAAAGAAAGAAAGAAAGAAAGAAAGAAAGAGAAGCTGTGAGAGACAGAGAGAAAAGAGAAGCTGTGAGTGAGAGAGAGAGGAAGAGAGGCTGGGTGTGTGTGAGAGAGAGAAGCTGTGTGAGAGAGAGAGAAAGAAAAAGAAGCTGTGAGTGAGAGAGAGTAAGAGAAAGAGAAGCTGTGTGTGTGTGTGTGTGAGAGAGAAAAGCTGTGAGAGACAGAGAGAGAAAGAGAAGCTGGGAGTGAGAGAGAGAAGCTGTGAGAGAGAGAGAAAGAGAAGCTGTGAGAGACAGAGAAGCTGTGAGTGAGAGAGAGAGAGAATGAGAAGCTGAGTGAGAG
Organism: Bradypodion pumilum; assembly: GCA_035047305.1. Classification (NCBI taxonomy): domain Eukaryota; kingdom Metazoa; phylum Chordata; class Lepidosauria; order Squamata; family Chamaeleonidae; genus Bradypodion; species Bradypodion pumilum. Next base: position 6,508,656 of record JAWDJD010000016.1, on the reverse strand, counting down.
AGAGAGAAAGAGAAGCTGTGTGTGAGAGAGAAAGAGAAGCTGTGAGTGAGAGAGAGAGAAAGAAAGAGAAGCTGTGAGAGACAGAGAGAGAGAAGCTGTGAGTGAGAGAGAGAGAAAAAGAGAAGCTGTGTGTGTGTGAGAGAAAGAGAAGCTGTAAAAGAGAGAGAGAGAAGCTGTGAGTGAGAGAGAGGGAAATAGAAAATGTGTGTGTGAGAGAGAGAGAAGCTGCGAGAGACAGAGAGAGAAAGAGAAGCTGTGAGTGTGTGAGAGTGAAAGAGAAGCTGTGAGTGAGAGAGAAAGAGAGAAAGAGAAGCTGTGAGTGTGTGTGAGAGAGAAGCTGTGAGAGACAGAGAGAGAAAGAGAAGCTGTGAGTGTGAGAGAGAGAAAAAGAAGCTGTGTGTGTGTGTGTGAGAGAGAAGCTGTGTGTGATAGAGAAAGAGAAGCTGGGAGTGACAGAGAGAAAGAGAAGCTGTGAGTGAGAGAGAGTTAAAGAAAGAGAAGCTGTGTGTGTGTGAGAGAGAAAAGCTGTGAGTGAGAGACAGAGAGAGAAAGAGAAGCTGGGAGTGAGAGAGAGAAGCTGTGAGAGAGAGAGAGGGAGAAAGAGAAGCTGTGAGTGAGAGAGAGAGAGAGAAGCTGGGAGTGAGAGACAGAGAGAAAGAGAAGTTGTGAGTGACTGAGGGAGAGAGAAAGAGAAGCTGTGTTTGTGTGAGAGAGAAGCTGTGTGTGTGAGAGAGAGAAAGAGAAGCTGAGAGAGAGAGAGAAAGAGAAGCTGTGTGTGTGTGTGAGAGTAGCTGTGTGAGAGAGAGAGAAAGAGAAGCTCTGAGAGACAGAGAAGCTGTGAGTGTGAGAGAGAGAGAAAGAGAAGCTGTGAGTGAGAGAGAGAGAAAGAGAAGCTGTGCGTGTGAGAGAAAGAGAAGCTGTATGTGAGAGAGAGAGAGATAAAGAAAGAGAAGCTGTGAGAGACACACAGAGAGAAGCTGTGAGTGAGAGAGAAAAAAAAGAGAAGCTGTGTGAGGGAGAGAGTAAGAGAAGCTGTAAAAGAGAGAGAGAAGCTGTGAGTGAGAGAGAGGGAAATAGAAAATGTGTGTGTGTGTGTGAGAGAGAGAAGCTGCGAGAGACAGAGAGAGAAAGAGAAGCTGTGAGTGAGAGAGAAAGAGAGAAAGAGAAGCTGTGTGTGTGTGAGAGAGAGAAGCTGTGAGAGACAGAGAGAGAAAGAGAAGCTGTGAATGAGAGAGAGAGAGAAAGAGAACCTGCATGTGTGTGTGTGTGAGAAGCTATGAGAGAGAGAGAAAGAAAGAGAAGCTGTGAGTGAGAGAGAGAAAGAGAAGCTGTGAGTGAGAGAGAGAGAGAAAGAGAAGCCGTGTGTGTGTGAGAGAGAGAAGCTGTTAGAGACAGAGAGAGAAAGAGAATCTGTGAGTGAGAGAAAGAGAGAGAAAGAAAGAAAGAGAAGCTGTGTGTGTGAGAGAGAGAAGCTGTGAGACAGAGAGAGAAAGAAAGAGCTGTAAGGAGAGAGAAAGAAAGAGAAGCTGTGTGTGTGAGAGAGAAAGAGAAGCTGTGTGAGAGAGAGAAGCTGTGTGTGTGAGAGAGAAAGAGAAGCTGTGTGAGAGAGAAAGAAAGGGAAGCTGTGAGAGATAAAGAAAGAGAAGCTGTGAGTGAGAGAGAGAAGCTGTGAGAGACAGAGAGAGAAAGAAAGAGAAGCTGTGAGTGAGAGAGAGTAAGAGAAGCTGTGAGAGAGAGAGAGGGAAAGAGAAGCTGTGAGTGAGACTGAGAGAAAGACAGAGAAGCAGAGAGAGAAAGAGAAGCTGTGAGTGTGTGTGCTACCGGAAGCTTGACCACAATCCGACCGCGCACGTTACCAATATAATCACAGTGGTGTTGCAGGAGGGTTTGACGATGGAAGACATCAATGATAAAACTTACCGCTTCCTGCTTAATAAATGGCCTAGAGTTCCGATTTTTTACCTTCTACCGAAGGTACACAAATTGTCTGGTGATGACCACGTCATCCCATGTAGACCTATAATATCCGCCAACAATTCCTTGTTGGAACCGGTGGCGAAGTTTATCGACCATCATATACGCATATTTGCAACACGCTCCCCGGCATATATTAAAGATTCCACACATTTTATCCAGATGTTGGAAAACTTTCCCGTTCCAACAGACGCAGTACTTCTAACATTAGATGTTTCCTCACTTTATACAAATATTCCTCTCGAGGAGGCTCGCACGCTTATCTCCCATCTTTTGGATAGTCGTGCTGAGAATCATCCATCATCAGCGTTCCTGTTGGACCTCCTGGATATATGTTTTGAGAATAACTTCTTCAGATTTGAACATTCTTTTTTTCTACAAACACAGGGAGTGTCCATGGGTTCGAATTTCGCGCCCTCGGTGGCCAACATTTTCATGTGCCACTTTGACAGGACTTTCATTTTGGATCCGCGGGTTAACCCATTTTTTTCAAATATTTTATGTTACAAGAGGTACATAGATGACCTGTTTTTTATTTTCAGAGACCATACAGTCATCGATAATTTTTGTACCTGGATGAACACACAACACCACCAGTTAAAGTTTACACATACTGTAGATGCACTCACTATTCCGTTTTTAGATTTAACTATCTTCATTGAAAATAATCACTTAAAGACCAAACTTTACCATAAACCAACGGATCGTTTTGCCTATTTACAGTATACTTCTTTTCATCCGCACCACCTTAAGGCCAATATCCCCTATAGTTTATTAATAAGGGCAAAGAGGAATTCATCCAATACCCATGATTATAGAGAAGCTGCTGGGAAAATAACCACCATCCTCAACAAAAGAGGATATCCGGATAATGTAATCAAATCCGCTAAACACAGGACGGATATGCGAGATAGAAACTCTTTACTTAATTACAACGCCAACACACAAAATACACAAGCAGGATTATTTTGGTCGGTAGATTATACCCCTATGGCGCATCGCATAAAACAGATCATAAATAAACACTGGCACATATTAGACTCTGTGCCAGGTTGCCAACATAGACCCACCATTGGCTTTAGGAGAACACAAACTATTGGTAACCTCCTCTCACGAACGGATATTATTACTGCAAATAAGACACACCAATCCATTGTAGCTGGACATCATCCCTGTGGCCGTTGTAAATATTGCGCCCACATGTGGACCACCAATCGGGTCAGGGTGCCTAGTAGCAACTTCACCCTCGACCTTGAAGGGTTCACAAATTGTAATTCTAAAGAATCCGTATATATGTTAATCTGCAAATGTCAGTTGGCTTACGTGGGGCAATCCAGGCGGACTCTCAAGGTACGCCTAGGAGAGCACCTGTCTCGGATTAGGAATAAGGTGGTCCATGCCCCTCTTGTGAACCATTTCCTTCAAGAGAAACACACGATTAAAGACATTAAGGCGGTAGTGTTGGAAACTTTCAAACCAAGTAAGTACCAAGTTACTGATATAGATCGTTACCTTCTACAAAGGGAAGCATATTATATCCATCGTTTTAACACCTTAGCCCCGAAAGGACTTAATACCGAATGGGATCTTTCGGCTTTCTTATAAGGCAACAGTTTACGCTTAGCACCCAGAAGAACACATATTGCTTTAAGATCTTTTGGAGAGCTCTAAAGTAGATATTGTTTAATTCGTCGGATCACTCGAATCACATGTCCCACATTCTCTACTTGTTAGCATATATAGAGAGTTGTTTCGAGCAAGCAGTTAACGCGTGCACACATGGAGAGGAACGCCAGGAGAGGTGCGATACGCGCAAGTTAATGATTAATAGGTATGTGATGTTTCTGTATTATGAGTACCAAGTTACACAGACACAATTGTTAGGTTGTCAGGCTGTGAGATTTTACGTGCATTTTTGGCGTTTTTATGACAGTTAGTATGTGGATTTTACACCTTTTATATGTATATTATTGTAGATACTTGAGGAAGATATTCGAAATGTCCTAATACCGGAAGGGCATCGTTTTTTCGTGTCTACCATCGCCTATTGATGCTCGTCATCTGGGATCCCTTCTGTGAAATTGAACTGCCACCTTCCAACCCCCCCCACACCAGCCCGATCAGTCAAGCGAGCACATCCTTGTACATGGACTGTCACAGACCATACGTGATTGATACCTCGGTGTTATACAACTAACGTTCATGTCTGTATTCCATTTGGGAACTTTAGGGTCTGGCACTACGGGGTGTTAGTTTTCATTTCGGGATCCCAGTATGTTTTGTATATTTGTATATTTGTGTATGGTGTATTTGAGGTTCTGGGCGTAGTCACCTTGGGATACTAGTATATTGATATGAATCGTGGGATATGATATCAGTTGTTATTATCATGTCATTGACGCGCTGAGCTGATACACCATCGCCTAGAACGACTCAGTATAGGACTAGCATGTGAATTATTCCTTGATTAAACATACTTCTATTGTTTGCATTTTTGGGAGTGTTTTACTTTCTGTGCTCATCGACACACCCCAACCGTCCCACCCAAGTTCTCACTCACTCACAGCTTCTCTTTCTTTCTCTCTCACAGCTTCTCTTTCTTTCTCTCTCACACAGCTTCTCTTTCTATCTCTCACACAGCTTCTCTCTCACACACACACAACTTCTCTTTCTCTCTGTCTCTCACAGCTTCTCTTTCTTTCCCTCTCTCACACAGCTTCTCTCTCACACACACACGCAGCTTCTCTTTCTCTCTCTGTCTCTCACTCACAGCTTTGCTTTCTCTCTCACATACACACAGCTTCTCTTTCTCTCTCTCTCTCACAGCTTCTCTTTCTTTCTCTCTCTCTCTCACAGCTTCTCTTTCTATCCCTCTCTCTCACACAGCTTCTCTCTCTCACACACACACACAGCTTCTATTTCTCTCTCTGTCTCACTCACAGCTTCTCTTTCTCTCTCTCTCTATCTCTCTCTCTCTCACTCACAGCTTCTCTTTCCCTCTCTCTCTCACTCACAGCTTCTCTTTCTTTCTCTTTCTCTCTCTCTCTCCCACAGCTTCTCTCTCTCTCACACTCACAGCTTCTCTTTCTCTCTCACACACACACAGCTTTTTCTCTCTCACACACACAGCTTCTCTTTCTCTCTCTGTCTCTCACTCACAGCTTCTCTTTCTTTCTTTCTTTCTCTCTCTCTCTCTCTCACTCAGGGTTTCTTTTTTTCTCTCTCACAGCTACTCTCTCTCACAGCTTCTCTTTCTCTTTCTCTCTCACAGCTTCTCTCTCTCTCAGACATACAGCTTCTCTTTCTTTCTCCCTCTGTCTCTCACTTACAGCTTCTCTTTCTCTCTCTGTCTCACTCACAGCTTCTCTTTCTCTCTCTCTCTCTCAGCTTCTCTTTCTCTCTGTCTCTCATAGCTTCTCTTTCTATTCCTTTCTCACACAGCTTCTATTCCTCTCTCTGTCTCACTCACAGCTTCTCTTTCTCTCTCTCTCTATCTCTCTCTCTCTCACTCACAATTTCTCTTTCTCTCTCCTTCTTTCCCTCTCTCACACAGCTTCTCTCTCTCACACACACACAGCTTCTCTTTCTCTCTCTGTCTCTCATTCACAGCTTTGCTTTCTCTCTCTCACACACACAGCTTCTCTTTCTCTTTCTTTCTTTCTCTCTCTCTCTCACAGCTTCTCTCTCACACACACACAGCTTCTCTTTCTTTCTCTCTCTTTCTCTCACTCACAGATTCTCTTTCTCTCTCTGTCTCTAACAGCTTCACTCTCTCTCACACCCACAGCTTCTCTTTCTCTCTCTCTCTCACTCACAGCTTCTCTTTCTCTCTCTCTCACTCACAGCTTCTCTTTCTTTCTTTCTCTCTCATAGCTTCTCTCACACACACACACATGCAGGTTCTCTCTCTCTCTCTCTCACTCACAGCTTCTCTTTCTCTCTCTGTCTCTCACAGCTTCTCTCTCTCACACACACACAGCTTCTCTTTCTCTCTTTCTCTCTCACTCACAGCTTCTCTTTCTCTCTCACATGCTCACAGCTTATCTTTTTCTCTCTGTCTCTCACAGCTTCTCTCTCTCACACACACACACACATTTTCTATTTCCCTCTCTCTCACTCACAGCTTCTCTCTCTCTCTTTTACAGCTTCTCTTACTCTCTCCCTCACACAGCTTCTCTTTTTTTCTCTCTCACTCACAGCTTCTCTCTGTGTGTCTCTCACAGCTTCTCTTTCTTTCTCTCTCTCTCTCTCACATACAGCTTCTCTATCTCTCACACGCACAGCTTCTCTTTCTCTCTCTCTCACTCACAGCTTCTCTTTCTCTCTCTCTCTCACTCACAGCTTCTCTGTCTCTCAGAGCTTCTCTTTCTCTCTCTCTCTCACAGCTTCTCTCACACACACACACAGCTTCTCTTTCTCTCTCTCTCTCAGCTTCTCTTTCTCTCTCTCTCACACACAGCTTCTCTCTCACACAAACACAGCTTCTCTTTCTCTCTCCCTCAGTCACTCACATCTTCTCTTTCTCTCTGTCTCTCACTCCCAGCTTCTCTCTCTCTCTCACTCACAGCTTCTCTTTCTCCCTCTCTCTCTCACAGCTTCTCTCTCTCACTCCCAGCTTCTCCTTCTCTCTCTGTCTCTCACTCACAGCTTTTCTCTCTCTCTCTCTCACACACACACAGAGCTTCTCTTTCTTTAACTCTCTCTCACTCACATCTTCTCTTTCTCTCTGTCACTCACAGCTTCTCTTTCTCTCTCACACACAGCTTCTCTCTCACACACACACACAGCTTCTCTTTCTCTCTCTCTCACTCACAGCTTCTCTTTCTCTCTCTGTCTCTCACAGCTTCTCTCTCACACACACTCACAGCTTCTCTTTCTCTCTTTCTCTCTCACTCACAGCTTCTCTTTCTCTCTCACAAACTCACAGCTTCTCTTTCTCTCTCTGTCTCTCGCAGCTTCTCTCTCACACACACACACATTTCTATTTCCCTCTCTCTCACTCACAGCTTCTCTCTCTCTCTTTTACAGCTTCTCTTTCTCTCACACACACACACACAGCTTCTCTTTTTCTCTCTCTCTCACAGCTTATCTCTCTCTGTCTCTCACAGCTTCTCTTTCTTTCTCTCTCTCTCACTCACAGCTTCTCTTTCTCTCTCACACACAGCTTCTCTTTCTCTCTCTCTCACTCAGCTTCTCTTTCTCTCTCTCTCTCTCTCTCACAGCTTCTCTCTCTCTCACACACAGCTTCTCTTTCTCTCTCTCTCTCAGCTTCTCTTTCTCTCTCACACACACACAGCTTCTCTCTCTCTCACAAACACAGCTTCTCTTTCTCTCTCCCTCAGTCACTCACGCTTCTCTTTCTCTCTGTCTCTCACTCCCAGCTTCTCTCTCTCTCTCACTCACTCACAGCTTCTCTTTCTCCCCCTCTCTCTCTCACAGCTTCTCTCTCTCACTCCCAGCTTCTCTTTCTCTCTCTGTCTCTCACTCACAGCTTTTCTCTCTCTCTCTCACACACACACACAGTTTCTCTTTCTCTTACTCTCTCTCACTCACAGCTTCTTTTTCTTTCTCTCTCTCTCACACAGCTTCTCTCTCTCACACACACCCAGCCTCTCTTCCTCTCTCTCTCACTCACAGCTTCTCTTTTCTCTCTGTCTCTCACAGCTTCTCTTTCTTTCTTTCTTTCTTTCTTTCTCTCTCTCACTCTCACTCAGGGCTTCTTTTTCTTTTTCTCTCTCTCTCAGCTTCTCTTTTTCTCTCTCTCTCTCACAGCTTTTCTTTCTCTCTCTCTCTCAGCTTCTCTCTCTCTCAGACACACAGCTTCTCTTTCTTTCTTTCTCTCTCTGTCTCTCACTTACAGCTTCTCTTTCTCTCTCTGTCTCACTCACAGCTTCTCTCTCTCTCTCTCTCACAGCATCTCTTTCTCTCTGTCTCTCACAGCTTCTCTTTCTATCCCTCTCTCTCACACAGCTCTCTCACACACACACACAGCTTCTATTTCTCTCTCTGTCTTACTCTACAGCTTCTCTCTCTCTCTCTCTATCTCTCTCACTCACAGCTTCTCTTTCCCTCTCTCTCTCACTCACAGCTTCTCTTTCTTTCTCTCCCTCTAACAGCTTCTCTCTCACACACACTCACAGCTTCTCTTTCTCTCTCTGCTTCTCTTTCTTTCTCTCTGTCTCACTCACAGCTTCTCTTTCTCTCTCTCACTCACAGCTTCTCTTTCTTTCTCTCTCTGTCTCTCACAGCTTCTCTCTCTCACTCACAGCTTCTCTTTCTTTATCTCTCACAGTTTCTCTTTCTTTCTCTCTCACACAGCTTCTCTTTCTCTCTCACACACACAGCTTCTCTCTCACACACACAGCTTCTCTTTCTCTCTCACACACACAGCTTCTCTTTCTTACTCTCTCCTTACAGCTCTTTCTTTCTTTCTCTCTCTCTCACAGCTTCTCTCTCACACACACACAGCTTCTCTTTCTTTCTCTCTCTTTCTCTCACTCACAGATTCTCTTTCTCTCTCTGTCTCTAACAGCTTCTCTCTCACACACACCCACAGCTTCTCTTTCTCTCTCTCTCTCACTCACAGCTTCTCTTTCTCTCTCTCTCACTCACAGCTTCTCTTTCTTTCTTTTTCTCTCTCATAGCTTCTCACACACACACACACATGCAGGTTCTCTTTCTCTCTCTCTCTCTCTCACTCACAGCTTCTCTTTCTCTCTCTGTCTCTCACAGCTTCTCTCTCTCACACACACACAGCTTCTCTTTCTCTCTTTCTCTCTCACTCACAGCTTCTCTTTCTCTCTCACACGCTCACAGCTTCTCTTTTTCTCTCTGTCTCTCACAGCTTCTCTTTCTCTCTGTCTCTCACAGCTTCTCTTTCTATCCCTTTCTCATACAGCTTCTCTCTCTCACACACACACACACAGCTTCTATTTCTCTCTCTGTCTCACTCACAGATTCTCTTTCTCTCTCTCTCTATCTCTCTCTCTCTCACTCATAATTTCTCTTTCTCTCTCTCACTCACAGCTTCTCTTTCTTTCTCTGTCTCTCACTCACTCACAGCTTCTCTTTCTTTCTCTCTCACAGCTTCTCTTTCTTTCTCTCTCACACAGCTTCTCTTTCTATCTCTCACACAGCTTCTCTCTCTCACACACACACAACTTCTCTTTCTCTCTGTCTCTCACAGCTTCTCTTTCTTTCCCTCTCTCACACAGCTTCTCTCTCTCACACACACGCAGCTTCTCTTTCTCTCTCTGTCTCTCACTCACAGCTTTGCTTTCTCTCTCACATACACACAGCTTCTCTTTCTCTATCTCTCTGACTCACAGCTTCTCTTTCACTCTCTCTCTCTCACATCTTCTCTTTTTCTCTCTCTCACAGCTTCTCTCTCTCACACACACACAGCTACTCTCTCTCTCACTCACAGCTTCTCTTTCTCTCACTGTCTTTCACTGCTTCTCTTTCTTTCTTTCTCTCTGTCACTAACAGCTTCTCTTTCTCATTCTCTCTCTCACAGCTTCTCTTTTTTTCTCTCTCTCTCTCAGCTTCTCTTTCTCTCTCTCTCAGACACACAGCTTCTCTTTCTCTCTCTGTCTCTCACTCACAGCTTCTCTATCTCTCTCTGTCTCACTCACAGCTTCCCTTTCTTTCTCTCTCTGTCTCTCACAGCTACTGTCTCTCTCTCACTCACAGCTTCTCTTTCTCTCTCTCTCTCACTCACCGCTTCTCTCTCTGTCTCTCACTTACAGCTTCTCTTCTTCTCTCTCTTTCACTCACAGCTTCTCTTTCTTTCCCTCTCTCACTCAGCTTCTCTCTCACACACACACGCAGCTTCTCTTTCTCTCTCTGTCTCACTCACAGCTTCGCTTTCTCTCTGACACACAGCTTCTCTTTCTCTCTCTCTCTCACAACTTCTCTTTCTTTCTCTCTCTCTCTCACAGCTTCTCTTTCTATCCCTCTCTCTCACACAGCTTCTCTCTCACACACACACACACAGCTTCTATTTCTCTCTCTGTCTCACTCACAGCTTCTCTTTCTCTCTCTCTCTATCTCTCTCTCTCTCACTCACAGCTTCTCTTTCCCTCTCTCTCTCACTCACAGCTTCTCTTTCTTTCTCTTTCTCTCTCTCTCTCCCACAGCTTCTCTCTCTCTCACACTCACAGCTTCTCTTTCTCTCTCTCACACACACAGCTTCTCTCTCTCACACAAACACAGCTTCTCTTTCTCTCTCCCTCAGTCACTCACGCTTCTCTTTCTCTCTGTCTCTCACTCCCAGCTTCTCTCTCTCTCTCACTCACTCACAGCTTCTCTTTCTCCCTCTCTCTCTCTCACAGCTTCTCTCTCTCACTCCCAGCTTCTCTTTCTCTCTCTGTCTCTCACTCACAGCTTTTCTCTCTCTCACACACACACACACAGCTTCTCTTTCTCTTACTCTCTCTCACTCACAGCTTCTTTTTCTTTCTCTCTCTCTCACACAGCTTCTCTCTCTCACACACACCCAGCCTCTCTTCCTCTCTCTCTCACTCACAGCTTCTCTTTTCTCTCTGTCTCTCACAGCTTCTCTTTCTTTCTTTCTTTCTTTCTCTCTCTCTCTCTCTCACTCAGGGCTTCTTTTTCTTTTTCTCTCTCTCTCAGCTTCTCTTTTTCTCTCTCTCACACACAGCTTTTCTTTCTCTCTCTCTCTCTCAGCTTCTGTCTCTCTTGGACACACAGCTTCTCTTTCTTTCTCTCTCTGTCTCTCACTTACAGCTTCTCATTCTCTCTCTGTCTCACTCACAGCTTCTCTTTCTCTCTCTCTCTCACAGCATCTCTTTCTCTCTCTCACAGCATCTCTTTCTATCCCTCTCTCTCACACAGCTCTCTCTCACACACACACAGCTTCTATTTCTCTCTCTGTCTTACTCTACAGCTTCTCTTTCTCTCTCTCTATCTCTCTCACTCACAGCTTCTCTTTCCCTCTCTCTCTCACTCACAGCTTCTCTTTCTTTCTCTCCCTCTAACAGCTTCTCTCTCACACACACTCACAGCTTCTCTTTCTCTCTCTGCTTCTCTTTCTTTCTCTCTGTCTCACTCACAGCTTCTCTTTCCCTCTCTCTCTCTCACAGCTTCTCTTTCTCTCTCTCACTCACAGCTTCTCTTTCTTTCTCTCTCTGTCTCTCACAGCTTCTCTCTCTCACTCACAGCTTCTCTTTCTTTATCTCTCACAGTTTCTCTTTCTTTCTCTCTCACACAGCTTCTCTTTCTCTCTCACACACACAGCTTCTCTCTCACACACACAGCTTCTCTTTCTCTCTCACACACACAGCTTCTCTTTCTTACTCTCTCCTTACAGCTCTTTCTTTCTTTCTCTCTCTCTCTCACAGCTTCTCTCTCACACACACACAGCTTCTCTTTCTTTCTCTCTCTTTCTCTCACTCACAGATTCTCTTTCTCTCTCTGTCTCTAACAGCTTCTCTCTCACACACACCCACAGCTTCTCTTTCTCTCTCTCTCTCACTCACAGCTTCTCTTTCTCTCTCTCTCACTCACAGCTTCTCTTTCTTTCTTTTTCTCTCTCATAGCTTCTCACACACACACACACATGCAGGTTCTCTTTCTCTCTCTCTCTCTCTCACTCACAGCTTCTCTTTCTCTCTCTGTCTCTCACAGCTTCTCTCTCTCACACACACACAGCTTCTCTTTCTCTCTTTCTCTCTCACTCACAGCTTCTCTTTCTCTCTCACACGCTCACAGCTTCTCTTTTTCTCTCTGTCTCTCACAGCTTCTCTTTCTCTCTGTCTCTCACAGCTTCTCTTTCTATCCCTTTCTCACACAGCTTCTCTCTCTCACACACACACACACAGCTTCTATTTCTCTCTCTGTCTCACTCACAGATTCTCTTTCTTTCTCTCTCTCTCTATCTCTCTCTCTCTCACTCATAATTTCTCTTTCTCTCTCTCACTCACAGCTTCTCTTTCTTTCTCTGTCTCTCACTCACACACAGAGAGAGAGAGAAAGAGAAGCTGTGTGTGTGTGTGAGAGAAGCTGTGAGAGAGAGAGAGAAAGAGAAGCTCTGAGAGACAGAGAAGCTGTGAGTGAGAGACAGAGGGAGAAAGAAAGAAAGAGAAGCTGTGTGTCTGAGAGAGAGAGAAGCTGTGAGAGAGAGAGAGAAAGAGAAGCTGTGAGAGAGAGTAGCTGTGAGAGAGAAAAAAAGAAACCCTGAGTGAGAGAGAGAGAGAGAGAAAGAAAGAGAAGCTGTGAGTGAGAGACAGAGAGAGAAAGAGAAGCTGTGAGAGAGAAAGAAAGAGAAGCTGTGAGTGAGTGAGAGAAAGAGAAAGATAGAGAAGCTGTGAGTGAGAGAGAGAGGGAAAGAGAAGCTGTGAGTGAGAGAGGGAAAGAAAGAGAAGCTGTGAGAGACAGAGAGAAAGAGAAGCTTTGTGAGAGATAGAGAGTGAAAGAGAAGCTGTGAGTGTGTGTGAGAGAGAAAGAGAAGCTGTGAGTCAGACAGAGAGAGAAAGAGAAGCTGTAAGTGAGAGACAGAGGGAGAAAGAAAGAGTAGCTGTGTGTCTGAGAGAGAGAGAAGCTGCGAGAGAGAGAGAGAAAGAGAAGCTGTGAGAGAGAGAAGCTGTGAGAGAGAGAGAAAAAGAAGCCCTGAGTGAGAGAGAGAGAGAAAGAAAGAAAGAGAAGCTGTGAGTGAGAGACAGAGTGAGAAAGAGAAGCTGTGTGTGAGAGAGAGAAAAAGCTGTGTGTGTGTGAGAGAGAGAAAGAGAAGCTGTGAGTGAGAGAGAGAGAGAGAGAGAAGCTGTGTGTGTGTGTGAGAGAGAAAAAGCTGTGTGTGTGTGAGAGAGAAAGAGAAGCTGTGAGTGTGAGAGAGAGAGAAGCTGTGAGAGAGAGAGAGAGAAAGAGAAAGAAAGAGAAGCTGTGAGTGAGAGAGAGAGGGAAAGAGAAGCTGTGAGTGAGAGATAGAGAGAGAGAGATAGAGAGAGAAGCTGTGAGTGAGACAGAGAGAGAAATAGATGCTGTGTGTGTGTGTGAGAGAGAAGCTGTGTGTGAGAGAGGGATAGAAAGAGAAGCTGTGAGAGACAGAGAGAAAGAGAAGCTGTGTGAGAGAGAGAGAAAGAGAAGCTGTGAGTGAGACAGAGAGAGAAAGAGAAGCTGTATGTGAGACAGAGGGAGAAAGAAAGAGAAGCAGTGTGTCTGAGAGAGAAGCTGTGTGAGAGAGAAAGAGAAGCTGTGAGAGAGAGAGAAAAAGAAGCCCTGAGTGAGAGAGAGAGAGAAAGAAAGAAAGAGAAGCTGTGAGTGACAGAGAGAGAAAGAGAAGCTGTGTGTGTGTGTAGAGAGAAGCTGTGAGAGAGAGAGAAAGAAAGAGAAGCTGTGAGTGAGAGACAGAAAGAGAAAGAGAAGCTGTGTGTGTGAGAGAGAAGCTGTGTGAGAGATAGAAAGAGAAGCTTTGTGAGAGAGAAAGAAAGAGAAGCTGTGAGAGAGAAAGAAAGAGAAGCTGTGAGTGAGTGAGAGACAGAGAAAGAAAGAGAAGCTGTGAGTGAGAGAGAGAAAGAGAAATTGTGAGTGAGAGAGAGAGAGAGAGAGAGAGAGAAAGAGAATCTGTGAGTGAGACAGAGAGAGAAATAGAAGATGTGTGTGTGTGAGAGAGAAGCTGTGTGAGAAAGGGATAGAAAGAGAAGCTGTGAGGGACAGAGAGAAAGAGAAGCTGAGAGAGAGAGAGAGAGAAAGAGAAGCTGTGAGTGAGATATAGAGAGAAAGAGAAGGTGTTAGTGAGAGACAGAGGGAGAAAGAAAGAGAAGCTGTGTGTCTGAGAGAGAGAGAGAAGCTGCGAGAGAGAGAGAGAAAGAGAAGCTGTGTGAGAGAGAAGCTGTGAGAGAGAGAGAGAAAGAAGCCCTGAGTGAGAGAGAGAGAGAGAGAAAGAAAGAAAGAGAAGCTGTGAGTGGGAGACAGAGAGAGAAAGAGAAGCTGTGTGTGTGTGAAAGAAAAAGCTGTGTGTGTGAGAGAGAAAGTCAAGCTGTGAGTGAGAGAGAGAGAGAAAGAGAAGCTGTGTGTGTGAGAGAGAAAAAGCTGTGTGTGTGTGAGAGAGAAAGAGAAGCTGTGAGTGTGAGAGAGAGAGAAGCTGTGAGAGAGAGAGAGAAAGAGAAAGAGAAAGAAATGTTGGGATTTGATTCATGTAAAGATATCTTCTCAATCAGCCAGCCTCATTAGCAGCAGTTTTATCCTCAGATCTTTAAGATAGCAATCAGTCCCATGAAGTCCTGCTTCATTAGGCTTTGAGTAGGGAGAAACAGAGACAGACAAAAACAGACACGACTGCTCTCTTTTGCTGGTCAAACGCTACCGAAGCCTTCTCTTTATTCAGGCAGAGACTCTCAGAAACGAAACTTGAGCAAGCATTGTATACCAGAAATGAAACTTAACCTACATAATAAATCAGAATGTCAGAACCCAAATAAGGAGAAAGAATTTCTCTCACTTTTCTATGCATGCCTAAAGTACAGCGTTGTCTCTCAGGCAAAGAGGCCTTGTTTACAATATGTGTCAGAAGACAGGCAAGACAGAATCCAGATGCATTCCTACATGTCCTCCTTTTTCATTTAAATTTGAGAGAGGGACGGCTAATCATACCCCTGCATGTCATCATACTCCATAACTACTCCTCCATATACATCATCACTGTCCTCCTGGACATCGTACCCCTCCTGACTCCTGGTACTTTGTTCCGGAGGATGATACCTCATTGAGTACAATTGCCGTCGTGCAAAACTCGATGTCTCCCTTCTACGCAATGGACATGTGTTACACATAGAAATAAGATTAGGAATACAAGTAATGCAAAAATACAAAGGTATAAAGCAGATAATAATAATAAACCCATAAAAGAAAACTTGTCTAAGGACAGATAAATCAGGCAACCAAGAAGTCACCCAATCAAAGAGATTAACATCAGTGCGTACATTGTTAGTAATACTCTCCTGTAAATTCTGAAGTTCTTTCTCAATAGTATTATTCAAATCCTGGAATTTTATCCGACATCCCTGGTTCCCGACCAGTTTACAAAATCCTCCGGATTTTGCTAACAGGTAATCTATGGCCAGTCTGTCCTGCATTTGGTCTTGATGAAGCTCAGTGATTTCCATTTGAAGATCCCGTATGACCCTCCCTGTGGCATTGATTGATTTCTCCAGCCTACAGGTGAGTCCCAAAATGGACCTTCTATTCTCCTGGGAAATGACACCTGGGTATGATCCCAATGTGAGTGCGCCAGTGATAGCACTCCCTATAGCTCTCCCCCAGGAGCTACCATCAGACAGCTGAACATCGATTATCACTTCATCATTGCAACCAGAACCCATCGGGCCGGCAGCAGCTCTCCGGCGCCGTGCATGTGCCTGAGGCGGCATTTGCACTTGTACGGGTAAGGTAAAATAACCCAATGCTGCACATTGATATTGTCCTGGATGGAAATTCGTGGCAACTCCATTAAAAAAGAACCACATGTTAGGATCCTTGATTTGCCATCCATTGCAAATTGAACCACTATCTATAGCAGAATAATCAGGAGTAAACATAGGAAATACATCATATATATCTTCAATAGTAGTGTTAAACAAGGTATAATTAAGCTTATAAGAACTGTTATAACTACCCCATAACCAAAAATAATCATCACAACCCGTATAATTGCCTACATTCCACAAAACCCTTTGTGCTTGAGTCCAGTACTTCCATTTACTATTCCAGACTCCAGAACTATGACAGCAGAAACAAAGTCCTTTAGTGTATTTCTTGAATGTCATGCTTCGCCAACGGGTGTTGTTAAATTGTTCTGGAGGATTAGAGAAGAGTGTAGACCTATCAAGATGTTGCAAATGTCCAATAACCAACTCTGGTGTGTTGAACAATGCCGGAAGAAAAGCCATTTGAGACACTGCCAGTGGATGCTCATAGTATAACGTTGCATTCTTACCATGAACCTCAAACATATAGTTAGCATGACGAATCCAAAAGTTGGGGTTGCCCCCATGAGGTATTGTTCTTACAGCTGGAAGCACAGTAAGAAAGAAAAGAACAAATGTCAGCACATTTAGTTTACTGGTGAACCACCATCCTGGAGCTGAGTAACCTTCTTCTCTCTCCATGGACGGATCGCTCGAGCAGGAATCCTTCCACTCAGGATCCCCTTGTTGCCAATAAACGACCAATGGCTTAGGAAGACACTCCCCTAAGAAACAGGAGCATGCCCTGTTATTACTAGTACCATATAACTAAACATGAAACATGAGTGACATATAACACAAATGCAATATCACAAACCCATTTACATGTGTAGAGTACTGGAAACTCTGCCATGTGCTTCTGAAGGTATGCAGTTTCATAAGACAATACATAACATAAGCAAAGACAGATCTTTCTCCTGCAAAAGAATAAGCAAAACATTTAAGCATAAACAAGACATGAACATTTTTTTTTCTTCCTTACATGAAGGAGGCCTCTATAGCATTCTAGAAAGCAATTCTTACTACCCAATTACATGAGTAAGGCATTAAATTTCTTCTTCTCCCACTGGATGTAAAGTGAAAGAGGCATTCAATAACTTATAATCAGCATAGCATGGTAACTCAAATACAGTACAAATCTCATTAGCATGAGCAGGTAGACAATTTCTTAAAAAGGCTGTCAGGTTTTATAATTCAAACAAAGCCAATTCTTTTTTACAATCCACACAAACTTTTTTTTCTTTTTAGTCTAATTAAAATGTCCAAATTAAAAGTCCCAATCTTGATTGAAGCTCTCTGAAACACCATCTCCTCTCCAGCACAGTCCTTGGCATGGCAAGTTGAAATTAAGCCATAAATTAAGTCTCACTGACTTCACAAGACAATCCCACACAACCCCCCTTTTCAGCTTTTCAGGCAGACACACATTCCTTCATGCTCCAGCCACACCCATTTGCAAGGCAGGCCGAAGAGGTATGAACAAACTTGGAACAGCTCACTCTGGGTCTCTTTGTTTGAGGGTTGGGCAATTCAAAATCAGCCAAAAACTCCTTGTATCTTTGCAGCAGTCTGTTGTCGTTCGAGGAAATATTCACCCCCCTCTTTCTCTGTACTTCTTTCATCTCCAGCATATGATTCTCAACCTTATGACAACCTGCATCTGTTAGTTTGTACTTGCACCCCTTTTTTGTCTTTGTTTTTGTGCGTTCCTCCTTTGGGCCATCCTTCCATTTCTGCAGGATCTTCCTGCCCAAACGTGAGGTATCAAATTTACTACTCAGCTTCTCCTGCTTTTGTGATGAGGGTTGCTTCACGGGGGGAATGAGATCCCCTAAGCTGCTCTTTGAAACACAGTCCTTGCTTTCTGCCACTCTGCATGCATCAACAACTTCAATCTGTGATGAGTTTCCCACCATTTGTTCCCCATCAGCTGGCACTAGTATTGCAACAGTCTCATTTGCAAGCGGCTCTCTGTTCACTGGATATACATCAACAGGTTCCATATCCAGCACCGCTGTAGTTAACGCAGCAGAGAACAGGTCTTTTGTAGGGCTAAAAGGACTTGATTGTTGCAAGTCAGGACATAATTGCCCATCTCCTTTTCTACCTCCATCCCCATCAGGAGTCTGTTGTTTCTCATATGATGGAGGAGCAGTTGCAATGGCCCCCCTTTTCTCTGAAGGCAAAGGCTGTGGGAGGGGATGGCCATCAAGTCTTTGAGACAATAAAATATTTTTTGGAGTAAGTCTCTGAAGGCAGCCTTCAATTTCCTCCCATGTAAATAATATTGACACAGAAATTCCATTATGCTTCTGCATTTCTCTCCCAATCTGTTTCCACTGTTTTAAGTCCAGACCTTCATATTTAAACCAAGGACAGATTTTTGCTATAACTTTAACCAGCTGCTGTATCTTCTTCTCATCTACCTTTCGCCCATTCTCATGCAAAAGATCTGAGATATCTTTACAAAGTTCCTGCATTTCTGAAGAAAGCAAACACCCCATGATAAAAAAAAATATTTTTCTCTTTCCACTTACCCTATATATGGGACCCAAAGTTGACTTTGGATGAATTTTCGAGCTCGATTTATGACCTTCCCGGTCGGGGGTAAATGAGACCTTGTCCCCGGTCGCCAATTATGGGGTGTTAATTAGATGCTAAATGCTGAAGCAGCTTTCACAGAGAGTCCTTTGAAGTTCATTCAATCGCCTCATCACGGAGCACCACTTGTTGGGATTTGATTCATGTAAAGATATCTTCTCAATCAGCCAGCCTCATTAGCAGCAGTTTTATCCTCAGATCTTTAAGATAGCAATCAGTCCCATGAAGTCCTGCTTCATTAGGCTTTGAGTAGGGAGAAACAGAGACAGACAAAAACAGACACGACTGCTCTCTTTGGCTGGTCAAACGCTACCGAAGCCTTCTCTTTATTCAGGCAGAGACTCTCAGAAACGAAACTTGAGCAAGCATTGTATACCAGAAACGAAACTTAACCTACATAATAAATCAGAATGTCAGAACCCAAATAAGGAGAAAGAATTTCTCTCACTTTTCTACGCATGCCTAAAGTACAGCGTTGTCTCTCAGGCAAAGAGGCCTTGTTTACAATATGTGTCAGAAGACAGGCAAGACAGAATCCAGATGCATTCCTACAAAGAAAGAGAAGCTGTGAGTGAGAGAGTGAGGGAAAGAGAAGCTGTGAGTGAGAGAGAGAGATAGAGAGAGAGAGAAAGAGAAGCTGTGAGTGAGACAGAGAGAGAAATAGAAGCTGTGTGTGTGTGAGAGAGAGAAGCTGTGTGAGAGAGGGATAGAAAGAGAAACTGTGAGAGAGAGAGAGAGAAAGAGAAGCTGTGAGTGAGACAGAGAGAGAAAGAGAAGCTATATGTGAGACAGAGGGAGAAAGAAAGAGAAGCTGTGTGTCTGAGAGAGAGAGAAGCTGTGTGTGAGAGAGAAAAAGAAGCTGTGAGAGAGAGAATGAGAAGCTGTGAGAGAGAGAGAATAAGAAGCCCTGAGTGAGAGAGAGAGAGAGAGAAAGAAAGAAAGAAAGAAAGAGAAGCTGTGAGTGACAGAGAGAGAAAGAGAAGCTGTGTGTGTGAGAGAGAAAAAGCTGTGTGTGTGTGAGAGAGAAAGAGAAGCTGTGAGTGAGAGAGAGAGAGAGAGAAAGAGAAGCTGTGTGTGTGTGTGTAAAGAGAAGCTGTGAGAGAGAAAGAAAGAAAGAGAAGCTGTGAGTGAGAGACAGAGAGAGAAAGAGAAGCTGTGAGACAGAGAGAGAAAGAGAAGCTGTGAGAGACAGGGAGAGAAAGAGTCACTGTGAGTGACAGAGAGATTAGCTGTGTATGAGAGAGAGAAATAGAAGCTGTGAGAGAGAGAGAAAAAGAGAAGCTGTGTGTGTGAGAGAGAGAGAGAAAGAGAAGCTGTGAGAGAGAGAGAGAAAGAGAAGCTGTGTGTGAGAGAGAAAGTGAAGCTGTGAGTGAGACAGAGAGAGGAAGAGAAGCTGCGTGTGTGTGTGAGAGAGAAGCTGAGTGAGGGAAAGAAAGAGAAGCTGTGAGTGAAAGAGAGAGAGAAAGAGAAGCTGTAAGTGAGAGACAGAGAGAGAAGCTGTGAGTGAGATAGAGAGAGAAAGAGAAGCTGTGAGTGAGAGAGAGACAGTAGCTGTGAGAGACAGAGAGAGAAAGAAAGGGAAGCTGTGAGTGAGACAGAGAGAGATAGAGAAGCTGTGAGTGAGAGACAGAGAGAGAAAGAGAAGCTGTGTGTCTGAGAGAGAGAGAAGCTGTGAGAGAGAGAGGGAAAGAAAGAGAAGCTGTGAGAGACAGAGAGAAAGAGAAGCTTTGTGAGAGAGAGAGTGAAAGAGAAGCTGTGAGTGTGTGAGAGAGAGAAAGAGAAGCTGTGTGTGTGTGAGAGAGAAAGCAAAGCTGTGAGTGAGAGACAGAGAGAGAAAGAGAAGCTGCGTGTGTGTGAGAGAGAAGCTTGTGAGAGAGGGAAAGAAAGAGAAGCTGTGAGAGACAGAGAGAAAGAGAAGTTGTGTGTGTGTGAGAGAGAGAAGCTGTGTGAGAGATAGAAAGAGAAGCTGTGTGAGAGAGAAAGAAAGAGAAGCTGTGAGAGAGAAAGAAAGAGAAGCTGTGAGTGAGTGAGAGACAGAGAAAGAAAGAAAGAGAAGCTGTGAGTGAGAGAGAGAAAGAGAAATTGTGTGTGAGAGAGAGATAGAGAAAGAGAAGCTGTGAGTGAGACAGAGAGAGAAATAGAAGCTGTGTGTGTGTGTGAGAGAGAAGCTGTGTGAGAAAGGGATAGAAAGAGAAGCTGTGAGAGACAGAGAGAAAGAGAAGCTGAGAGAGAGAGAGAAAGAGAAGCTGTGAGTGAGACATAGAGAGAAAGAGAAGCTGTAAGTGAGAGACAGAGGGAGAAAGAAAGAGAAGCTGTGTGTCTGAGAGAGAGAGAAGCTGCGAGAGAGAGAGAAAGAGAAGCTGTGAGAGAGAGAAGCTGTGAGAGAGAGAGAGAAAGAAGCCCTGAGTGAGAGAGAGAGAGAGAAAGAAAGAAAGAAAGAGAAGCTGTGAGTGGGAGACAGAGAGAGAAAGAGAAGCTGTGTGTGTGTGAGTGAAAAAGCTGTGTGTGTGTGAGAGAGAAAGAGAAGCTGTGAGTGAGAGAGAGAGAGAGAAAGAGAAGCTGTGTGTGTGAGAGAGAAAAAGCTGTGTGTGTGTGTGAGAGAAAGAGAAGCTGTGAGTGTGAGAGAGAGAGAAGCTGTGAGAGAGAGAGAGAAAGAGAAAGAGAAAGAGAAAGAAAGAGAAGCTGTGAGTGAGAGAGAGAGGGAAAGAGAAGCTGTGAGTGAGAGAGAGAGAGAAATAGAAGCTGTGTGTGTGTGTGAGAGAGAGAAGCTGTGTGAGAGAGGGATAGAAAGAGAAACTGTGAGAGAGAGAGAGAGAAAGAAAGAGAAGCTGTGAGTGAGACAGAGAGAGAAAGAGAAGCTGTATGTGAGACAGAGGGAGAAAGAAAGAGAAGCTGTGTGTCTGAGAGAGAGAGAAGCTGTGTGTGAGAGAGAAAAAGAAGCTGTGAGAGAGAGAATGAGAAGCTGTGAGAGAGAGAGAATAAGAAGCCCTGAGTGAGAGAGAGAGAGAGAGAAAGAAAGAAAGAAAGAAAGAGAAGCTGTGAGTGACAGAGAGAGAAAGAGAAGCTGTGTGTGTGAGAGAGAAAAAGCTGTGTGTGTGTGAGAGAGAAAGAGAAGCTGTGAGTGGGGGAGAGAGAGAGAAAGAGAAGCTGTGTGTGTGTGTAAAGAGAAGCTGTGAGAGAGAAAGAAAGAAAGAGAAGCTGTGAGTGAGAGACAGAGAGAGAAAGAGAAGCTGTGAGACAGAGAGAGAAAGAGAAGCTGTGAGAGACAGGGAGAGAAAGAGTCGCTGTGAGTGACAGAGAGATTAGCTGTGTATGAGAGAGAGAAAGAGAAGCTGTGAGAGAGAGAGAAAAAGAGAAGCTGTGTGTGTGTGAGAGAGAAAGAGAAGCTGTGAGAGAGAGAGAGAGAAAGAGAAGCTGTGTGTGAGAGAGAAAGCGAAGCTGTGAGTGAGACAGAGAGAGGAAGAGAAGCTGCGTGTGTGTGTGAGAGAGAAGCTGAGTGGGGGAAAGAAAGAGAAGCTGTGAGTGAAAGAGAGAGAGAAAGAGAAGCTGTAAGTGAGAGACAGAGAGAGAAGCTGTGAGTGAGATAGAGAGAGAAAGAGAAGCTGTGAGTGAGAGAGAGACAGTAGCTGTGAGAGACAGAGAGAGAAAGAAAGGGAAGCTGTGAGTGAGACAGAGAGAGATAGAGAAGCTGTGAGTGAGAGACAGAGAGAGAAAGAGAAGCTGTGTGTCTGAGAGAGAGAGAAGCTGTGTGAGAGAGAAAGAAAGAGAAGCTGTGAGAGAGAAAGAAAGAGAAGCTGTGAGTGAGTGAGAGACAGAGAAAGAAAGAGAAGCTGTGAGTGAGAGAGAGAAAGAGAAATTGTGTGAGAGAGAGATAGAGAGAGAGAAAGAGAAGCTGTGAGTGAGACAGAGAGAGAAATAGAAGCTGTGTGTGTGTGTGAGAGAGAAGCTGTGTGAGAAAGGGATAGAAAGAGAAGCTGTGAGACAGAGAGAAAGAGAAGCTGAGAGAGAGAGAGAAAGAGAAAGAGAAGCTGTAAGTGAGAGACAGAGAGAGAAAGAAAGAGAAGCTGTGTGTCTGAGAGAGAGAGAAGCTGTGTGAGAGAGAAAGAAAGAAAGAGAAGCTGTGAGTGAGAGACAGAGTGAGAAAGAGAAGCTGTGTGTGTGAGAGAGAAAAAGCTGTGTGTGTGAGAGAGAGAGAAAGAGAAGCTGTGAGTGAGAGAGAGAGAGAGAAAGAGAAGCTGTCTGTGTGAGAGAGAAACAGCTGTGTGTGTGTGAGAGAGAAAGAGAAGCTGTGAGTGTGAGAGAGAGAGAAGCTGTGAGAGAGAGAGAGAGAAAGAGAAAGAAAGAGAAGCTGTGAGTGAGAGAGAGAGGGAAAGAGAAGCTGTGAGTGAGAGAGAGATAGAGAGAGAGAGAGAAAGAGAAGCTGTGAGTGAGACAGAGAGAGAAATAGAAGCTGTGTGTGTGTGAGAGAGAGTAGCTGTGTGAGAGAGAGGGATAGAAAGAGAAGCTGTGAGAGACAGAGAGAAAGAGAAGCTGTGAGAGAGAGAGAGAAAGAGAAGCTGTGAGTGAGACAGAGAGAGAAAGAGAAGCTGTATGTGAGACAGAGGGAGAAAGAAAGAGAAGCAGTGTGTCTGAGAGAGAAGCTGTGTGAGAGAGAGAAAAAGAAGCTGTGAGAGAGAGAAAGAGAAGCTGTGAGAGAGAGAGAAAAAGAAGCCCTGAGTGAGAGAGAGAGAGAAAGAAAGAAAGAGAAGCTGTGAGTGACAGAGAGAGAAAGAGAAGCTGTGTGTGTGTGTAGAGAGAAGCTGTGAGAGAGAGAGAAAGAAAGAAAGAGAAGCTGTGAGTGAGAGACAGAAAGAGAAAGAGAAGCTGTGTGTGTGAGAGAGAAGCTGTGAGTGAGAGATAGAGAGAGAAAGAGAAGCTGTGAGAGACAGAGAGAGAAAGAGAAGCTGTGAGTGAGAGAGAGAGAAAGAGAAGCTGTGAGAGACAGGGAGAGAAAGAGAAGCTGTGAGTGAGAGAGACAGAAAGAGAAGCTGTGTGAGAGAGAGAGAAAGAAAGAGAAGCTGTGAGTGACAGAGAGAAAGAAAGAGAAGCAGTGAGAGACAGTGAGAGAAAGAGTCGCTGTGAGTGACAGAGAGATTAGCTGTGTATGAGAGAGAGAAAGAGAAGCTGTGAGAGAGAGAGAGAAAAAGAGAAGCTGTGTGAGAGAGAAATAGAAGCTGTGTGTGTGAGAGAGAAAGAGAAGCTGTGTGTGAGAGAGAAAGCGAAGGTGTGATTGAGACAGAGAGAGAAAAGGAAGCTGCATGTGTGTGTGAGAGAGAAGCTGAGTGAGAGAGGGAAAGAAAGAGAAGCTGTGAGTGAAAGAGAGAGAGAAAGAGAAGCTGTAAGTTGGAGTCAGAGAGTGAAGCTGTGAGTGAGAGAGAGAGAGAGAGAGAAAGAGAAGCTGTGAGTGAGAGAGAGACAGTAGCTGTGAGAGACAGAGAGAGAAAGAAAGGGAAGCTGTGAGTGAGACAGAGAGAGATAGCGAAGCTGTGAGTGAGAGATAGAGAGAGAAAGAGAAGCTGTGTGTCTGAGAGAGAGAGAAGCTGTGTGAGAGAGAGGGAAAGAAAGAGAAGCTGTGAGAGACAGAGAGAAAGAGAAGCTGTGTGTGTGTGAGAGAGAAAGAGAAGCTGTGAGTGAGACAGAGAAAGAAAGAGAAGCTGTGAGTGAGAGACAGAAAGAGAAAGAGAAGCTGTGAGTGAGACAGAGAAAGAAAGAGAAGTTGTGTGTGTGTGTGAGAGAGAAGCTGTGTGATAGAGAGAGAAAGGAAGCTGTGTGTGTGTGAGAGAGAGAGAGAGAAAGAGAAGCTGTGAGTGAGAGAGAAAGAGAGAAAGAGAAGCTGTGAGTGAGAGACAGAGAGAGAAAGAGAAGCTGTGAGTGAGAGAGAGAGAAAAAGAGAAGCTGTGTGTGAGTGAGAAGCCAGAGAAGACGGCCGGGATGTAATATAGCAAACTAGTAGAAACAAACACTCCCGGAAAAGTAGCACGTAGACAAAATTTAATAACCTAGCAGATAATAGTGAGAACAATTGGTGGTACACTGAACTACTGCTTGAGGGGTCTTGAGACCATTATAGTATGTCTGCATGTATATCAACAAGGTACATCAAGTGTATAAGATAAAGACCATAAAGACACTTGATATACCTTGTTGATATACATGCAGACATACTATAATGGTCTCAAGACCCCTCAAGCAGTAGTTCAGTGTACCACCAATTGTTCTCACTATTATCTGCTAGGTTATTAAATTTTGTCTACGTGCTACTTTTCCGGGAGTGTTTGTTTCTACTTGTGTGTGAGTGAGAGACAGAGAAAGATAAGCTGTGTGTGTGTGAGAGAGAAGCTGAGAGATAGAGAGAGAGAAAGAGAAGCTGTGAGAGAGAGAGAGAAAAAAAGAAGCCCTGAGTGAGAGAGAGAGAAAGAGAAGCTGTGAGTGAGAGACAGAGAGAGAAAGAGAAGCTGTGTGTGTGAGAGAAAAAAAGTTGTGTGTGTGTGTGTGTGAGAGAGAAGCTGTGTGTGAGAGAGGAAGAAAGAGAAGCTGTGAGTAAGGGACAGAGGGCAAAAGAGAAGCTGTATGAGAGAGGGAGAGAGAAAGAGAAGCTGTGAGTGAGACAGAGAGAGAAAGAGAAGCTGTGTGTGTGAGAGAGAAAGAAGCTGTGAGAGAGAGAAAGAAAGAGAAGCTGTGTGTGTGAGAGAGAAAGAGACGCTGTGAGAGATAGAGAAAGAGAAAGAGAAGCTGTGAGTGAGAGACAGAGAGAGATAGAGAAGCCGTGAGTGAGAGAGAAAGAGAAGCTGTAAGTGAGAGACAGAGAGAAAGAGAAGCTGTGTGAGTGTGTGTGAGAGAGAAAAGCTGTGAGAGACAGAGAGAAAGAAAGACGGTGTGAGTGAGAGAGAGAGAGAAAGAGAAGCTGTGTGTGTGTGTGTGAGAGAGAGAAAGAGAAGCTGTGTGTGTGTGAGAGAGAAGCTTTGTGAGAGAGGGAAAGAAAGAGAAGCTGTGAGAGACAGAGAAAGAGAAGCTGTGAGTGAGAGACAGAGAGAGAAAGAGAAGCTGTGTGTCTGAGAGAGAGAAAAAGAAAGAGTAGCTGTGTGAGACAGAAAGAGGTTGTGAGTGTGTGTGTGAGAGAAAGAGAAGCTGTGTGTGAGAGAGAAAGAGAAGCTGTGTGTGAGAGAAAGAGAAGCTGTGAGTGAGACAGAGAGAGTAAGAGAAGCTACGTGAGTGTGTGAGAGAGAAGCTGTGAGAGAGAAGAGAGAATGAAAGAGAAGCTGTGAGAGACAGAGAGAGAAAGAGACGCTGTGAGAGAGAGAGAGAAAGAGAAGCTGTGCGTGAGACAGAGAGTGACAGAGAAGCTGTGAGTGAGAGAAAGAGAGAGAAAGAGAAGCTGTCAGAGAGAGAGAAAGAGAAGCTGTGAGTGAGAGACAGAGAGAAAGAGTAGCTGTGTGTGTTTGTGTGAGAGTGAAAAGCTGTGAGAGACAGAGAGAAAGAAAGAGATGCTGTGAGTGAGAGAGAGAAAGAGAAGCTGTGTGTGAGTGTGTGTGTGAGAGAAAGAGAAGCTGTGAGAGAGAGAGAGAGAAAGAGAAGCTGTGTGTGTGAGAGAAAGCGAAGCTGTGAGTGAGACAGAGAGAGGAAGAGAAGCTGCGTGTGTGTGTGAGAGAGAAGCTGAGTGGGGGAAAGAAAGAGAAGCTGTGAGTGAAAGAGAGAGAGAAAGAGAAGCTGTAAGTGAGAGACAGAGAGAGAAGCTGTGAGTGAGATAGAGAGAGAAAGAGAAGCTGTGAGAGAGAGAGAGACAGTAGCTGTGAGAGACAGAGAGAGAAAGAAAGGGAAGCTGTGAGTGAGACAGAGAGAGATAGAGAAGCTGTGTGAGAGACAGAGAGAGAAAGAGAAGCTGTGTGTCTGAGAGAGAGAGAAGCTGTGTGAGAGAGAGGGAAAGAGAAGCTTTGTGAGAGAGAGAGAGTGAAAGAGAAGCTGTGAGTGTGTGAGAGAGAGAAAGAGAAGCTGTGTGTGTGTGAGAGAGAAAGCAAAGCTGTGAGTGAGAGACAGAGAGAGAAAGAGAAGCTGCGTGTGTGTGAGAGAGAAGCTTGTGAGAGAGGGAAAGAAAGAGAAGCTGTGAGAGACAGAGAGAAAGAGAAGTTGTGTGTGTGTGTGAGAGAGAAGCTGTGTGAGAGATAGAAAGAGAAGCTGTGTGAGAGAGAAAGAAAGAGAAGCTGTGAGAGAGAAAGAAAGAGAAGCTGTGAGTGAGTGAGAGACAGAGAAAGAAAGAGAAGCTGTGAGTGAGAGAGAGAAAGAGAAATTGTGTGAGAGAGAGATAGAGAGAGAGAAAGAGAAGCTGTGAGTGAGACAGAGAGAGAAATAGAAGCTGTGTGTGTGTGAGAGAGAAGCTGTGTGAGAAAGGGATAGAAAGAGAAGCTGTGAGACAGAGAGAAAGAGAAGCTGAGAGAGAGAGAGAAAGAGAAAGAGAAGCTGTAAGTGAGAGACAGAGAGAGAAAGAAAGAAAGAGAAGCTGTGTGTCTGAGAGAGAGAGAAGCTGTGTGAGAGAGAAAGAAAGAAAGAGAAGCTGTGAGTGAGAGACAGAGTGAGAAAGAGAAGCTGTGTGTGTGAGAGAGAAAAAGCTGTGTTTGTGAGAGAGAGAGAAAGAGAAGCTGTGAGTGAGAGAGAGAGAGAGAAAGAGAAGCTGTCTGTGTGAGAGAGAAACAGCTGTGTGTGTGTGAGAGAGAAAGAGAAGCTGTGAGTGTGAGAGAGAGAGAAGCTGTGAGAGAGAGAGAGAAAGAGAAAGAAAGAGAAGCTGTGAGTGAGAGAGAGAGGGAAAGAGAAGCTGTGAGTGAGAGATAGAGAGAGAGAAAGAGAAGCTGTGAGTGAGACAGAGAGAGAAATAGAAGCTGTGTGTGTGTGAGAGAGAGTAGCTGTGTGAGAGAGAGGGATAGAAAGAGAAGCTGTGAGAGACAGAGAGAAAGAGAAGCTGTGAGAGAGAGAGAGAAAGAGAAGCTGTGAGTGAGACAGAGAGAGAAAGAGAAGCTGTATGTGAGACAGAGGGAGAAAGAAAGAGAAGCAGTGTGTCTGAGAGAGAAGCTGTGTGAGAGAGAGAAAAAGAAGCTGTGAGAGAGAGAAAGAGAAGCTGTGAGAGAGAGAGAAAAAGAAGCCCTGAGTGAGAGAGAGAGAGAAAGAAAGAAAGAGAAGCTGTGAGTGACAGAGAGAGAAAGAGAAGCTGTGTGTGTGTGTAGAGAGAAGCTGTGAGAGAGAGAGAAAGAAAGAAAGAGAAGCTGTGAGTGAGAGACAGAAAGAGAAAGAGAAGCTGTGTGTGTGAGAGAAAAGCTGTGAGTGAGAGATAGAGAGAGAAAGAGAAGCTGTGAGAGACAGAGAGAGAAAGAGAAGCTGTGAGTGAGAGAGAGAGAAAGAGAAGCTGTGAGAGACAGGGAGAGAAAGAGAAGCTGTGAGTGAGAGAGACAGAAAGAGAAGCTGTGTGAGAGAGAGAGAAAGAAAGAGAAGCTGTGAGTGACAGAGAGAAAGAAAGAGAAGCAGTGAGAGACAGTGAGAGAAAGAGTCGCTGTGAGTGACAGAGAGATTAGCTGTGTATGAGAGAGAGAAAGAGAAGCTGTGAGAGAGAGAGAAAAAGAGAAGCTGTGTGAGAGAGAAATAGAAGCTGTGTGAGAGAGAGAGAAAGAGAAGCTGTGTGTGAGAGAGAAAGCGAAGGTGTGATTGAGACAGAGAGAGAAAAGGAAGCTGCGTGTGTGTGTGAGAGAGAAGCTGAGTGAGAGAGGGAAAGAAAGAGAAGCTGTGAGTGAAAGAGAGAGAGAAAGAGAAGCTGTAAGTTGGAGACAGTGAAGCTGTGAGTGAGAGAGAGAGAGAAAGAGAAAGAGAAGCTGTGAGTGAGAGAGAGACAGTAGCTGTGAGAGACAGAGAGAGAAAGAAAGGGAAGCTGTGAGTGAGACAGAGAGAGATAGCGAAGCTGTGAGTGAGAGATAGAGAGAGAAAGAGAAGCTGTGTGTCTGAGAGAGAGAGAAGCTGTGTGAGAGAGAGGGAAAGAAAGAGAAGCTGTGAGAGACAGAGAGAAAGAGAAGCTGTGTGTGTGTGAGAGAGAAAGAGAAGCTGTGAGTGAGACAGAGAAAGAAAGAGAAGCTGTGAGTGAGAGACAGAAAGAGAAAGAGAAGCTGTGAGTGAGACAGAGAAAGAAAGAGAAGTTGTGTGTGTGTGTGAGAGAGAAGCTGTGTGATAGAGAGAGAAAGGAAGCTGTGTGTGTGTGAGAGAGAGAGAGAGAGAAAGAGAAGCTGTGAGTGAGAGAGAAAGAGAGAAAGAGAAGCTGTGAGTGAGAGACAGATAGAGAAAGAGAAGCTGTGAGTGAGAGAGAGAGAAAAAGAGAAGCTGTGTGTGAGTGAGAAGCCAGAGAAGACGGCCGGGGTGTAATATAGCAAACTAGTAGAAACAAACACTCCCGGAAAAGTAGCACGTAGACAAAATTTAATAACCTAGCAGATAATAGTGAGAACAATTGGTGGTACACTGAACTACTGCTTGAGGGGTCTTGGGACCATTATAGTATGTCTGCATGTATATCAACAAGGTACATCAAGTGTATAAGATAAAGACCATAAAGACACTTGATATACCTTGTTGATATACATGCAGACATACTATAATGGTCTCAAGACCCCTCAAGCAGTAGTTCAGTGTACCACCAATTGTTCTCACTATTATCTGCTAGGTTATTAAATTTTGTCTACGTGCTACTTTTCCGGGAGTGTTTGTTTCTACTTGTGTGTGAGTGAGAGACAGAGAAAGATAAGCTGTGTGTGTGTGAGAGAGAAGCTGAGAGAGAGAGAGAGAGAGAGAAAGAGAAGCTGTGAGAGAGAGAGAGAAAAAAAGAAGCCCTGAGTGAGAGAGAGAGAAAGAGAAGCTGTGAGTGAGAGACAGAGAGAGAAAGAGAAGCTGTGTGTGTGAGAGAAAAAAAGCTGTGTGTGTGTGTGTGTGTGTGAGAGAGAAGCTGTGTGTGAGAGAGGAAGAAAGAGAAGCTGTGAGTAAGGGACAGAGGGCAAAAGAGAAGCTGTATGAGAGAGGGAGAGAGAAAGAGAAGCTGTGAGTGAGACAGAGAGAGAAAGAGAAGCTGTGAGTGTGAGAGAGAAAGAAGGTGTGAGAGAGAGAAAGAAAGAGAAGCTGTGTGTGTGAGAGAGAAAGAGACGCTGTGAGAGATAGAGAAAGAGAAGCTGTGAGTGAGAGACAGAGAGAGATAGAGAAGCCGTGAGTGAGAGAGAAAGAGAAGCTGTAAGTGAGAGACAGAGAGAAAGAGAAGCTGTGTGAGTGTGTGTGAGAGAGAAAAGCTGTGAGAGACAGAGAGAAAGAAAGATGGTGTGAGTGAGAGAGAGAGAGAAAGAGAAGCTGTGTGTGTGTGTGTGAGAGAGAGAAAGAGAAGCTGTGTGTGTGTGAGAGAGAAGCTTTGTGAGAGAGGGAAAGAAAGAGAAGCTGTGAGAGACAGAGAAAGAGAAGCTGTGAGTGAGAGACAGAGAGAGAAAGAGAAGCTGTGTGTCTGAGAGAGAGAAAAAGAAAGAGTAGCTGTGTGAGACAGAAAGAGGTTGTGAGTGTGTGTGTGAGAGAAAGAGAAGCTGTGTGTGTGAGAGAAAGAGAAGCTGTGTGTGAGAGAAAGAGAAGCTGTGAGTGAGACAGAGAGAGTAAGAGAAGCTACGTGAGTGTGTGAGAGAGAAGCTGTGAGAGAGAAGAGAGAATGAAAGAGAAGCTGTGAGAGACAGAGAGAGAAAGAGACGCTGTGAGAGAGAGAGAGAAAGAGAAGCTGTGCGTGAGACAGAGAGTGACAGAGAAGCTGTGAGTGAGAGAAAGAGAGAGAAAGAGCTGTCAGAGAGAGAGAAAGAGAAGCTGTGAGTGAGAGACAGAGAGAAAGAGTAGCTGTGTGTGTTTGTGTGAGAGTTAAAAGCTGTGAGAGACAGAGAGAAAGAAAGAGATGCTGTGAGTGAGAGAGAGAAAGAGAAGCTGTGTGTGAGTGTGTGTGTGAGAGAAAGAGAAGCTGTGAGTGAGAGAGAGAGAAAGAAAGAGAAGCTGTGTGTGTGTGTGAGAGAGAGAAGCTGTGAGAGACAGAGAAAGAAAGAGAAGGTGTGAGTGAGAGAGAGAGAAGCTGTGTGTGTGAGAGAGAGAGAGAGAGAGAAAGAGAAGCTGGGAGTGAGAGACAGAGAGAAAGAGAAGCTGTGAATGAGAGAGATAGAGAGAGAGAGAAAGAGAAGCTGTGAGTGTGTGTGTGAGAGAGAAGCTGTGAGAGACAGAGAGAGAAAGAGAAGCTGTGAGTGAGAGAGAGAGAGAAAGAAGTTGTGAGAGACAGAAAGAGCTGAGAGTGTGTGTGTGGGATAGAAGGAGAAGCTGTGAGAGATAGAGAGAAAGAGAAGCTGTAAGAGAGAAAGAGAAGCTGTGTGTTTTTTCAGAAGTGCTGCCTGTCCCTCGCGCAGGACCTACCAGGCAGGCAGAGCTCTGAAGCCTCAATGCGTGGATGAGGTGGTGGTGTCGAGAGGAGGGTTTCAGATTTGTCAGGAACTGGAGAACATTTTGGGACAAGCAACATCTGTTCAGGAGGGATGGGTTGCATTTGAACCATGATGGGACCAGATTGCTGGCACTCAACATCAAAAAGGCTGCAGAGCAGCTTTTAAACTGATAACTGGGGGAAAGCTGACAGGAGCTGGGCAGCATCCGGTTCGGGAAAGTGTGTACTTGAGTAGTGAGGAGGATTCAAAAATTACTGAGCAGAGCGAGGAGCTAGTCACTAGCATTCTAGAAGAAGGATGCAAGAGGCAGTCTAACAATGCAACTGGACTTTAGTGTCTTGCACGGAAGACAAAGAAGGAGTCGCAGTGAGGACTAACACAGGTTTATTGGTTGATGATCAGGATGAACATCTGGTAATGGCGGAGGTACAGCTCATTATATACTGGGGGAACATACATTTGAATCTTGTTGCACGGTAGCTTATTGGCTGCTACCGGCGTGACGTCATTCTGCGTCACGCCCATCTTCTCCAGGTGATCCTTGCGCGGGAAGGATTCCCGCGGCTGCCGGTGATTTGGGGAATGTGAACCATGTGAGCTGAACGCTCGCAGCTGCCCTCTATAGGCAGCTTACTCGCGTTCCTTAACAGCAGAGCTACACTGTAATTGTGGTCAGGTTACATTCATACATTTCTTAAAGCAACATTGTACATACATAACACCCCTCCCCCCTAGGATGGGACGAAGTCCCTCAACCATTGTGGCTTGCCGCACGTGCATCTGGGGCGAGCGGCCGCTTGACTTAACACAGGGGAGCCGGAGGCTCCTGGTTCCGCAGAGTCCTGTCCTGCAATGGAAAGTGGGGACTCATTAGTGGTTCGGTGGGGACTCTACGACAACCTTGCATTGGGGGACGGGAATGGAATGAACAGTTGGGACGTGAACCCCTGCCTACCGCTTGGGGAGCTTGGGGTTCCACCCAGTACGAACCTCGGGACTGACGAGGAGGCCCTCGTGGTCCCACCACCCCCGTTACCTGCCCGGGAGTTCTAGAGACTGTGGTGGGCGGGCTCCCCCCCGTTGCCTGTCTTTGGGGTGTTGGTCTCCGGGGAGCTGGAGCTATGGTATATTCTAAAACAAAGGGACTGGGGGGACTGGAGGTACCAGGGGCTGAACTGAAACCCCTCTTTTCGCTAGGATGGGTGGGGGACCACTCCGCTACACCCCCTGGTACTGCAACTCATAATCATAATCAAGCTGATCCCTCTCTTTCAAAGTATCCTCCTCTGTGGTTGAGAACCCAGGATATGCATTTGTATCCGCGGGTTCCGCCGTGTCTCCCCCTTGGGTAATGCGGGTGGGGGAGGACCCTAACGCTGATTCCCCTTCACTGGTGACTCGCCTTCTGAGTTGGTCGGCGTGCCTTCTCCAGAGTAGACCTGAGCTAGTCTCGACCCTGTAGGATACTGGCCCCGTCTGCTCAATGATTGTCCCTGGTACCCACGCTGGCCCCGAGGCTGCGTAGTTCCTGCAGTGAACTGGGTCCCCTACCGAAAAACTTGTGGTGCTCTCTCCCCCTATGTTTATATTTCTTCCTTCATCCTCCACCCTGGACGGATCCATCCAGTCAAAAAGTGTTACCGGACGCCTCCTCATGAGGAGTTCGGCTGGGGAAAATCCTGAGGCTAGGGGGGTTGTCCTGTAGCAGATGAGGAACTGACACAGATGAAGGTTCAACTCACCAAGACCCATGCGCCGCAGTGCGTCTTTCGTAGTGCGCACTTGGTGCTCTACCTGACCGTTTGTGGCGGGGTGAAACGGGGCAGCGGTAATGTGCCTGATGGCGTTCCGCTCAATAAATGTCTTGAACTCTGCAGACGTGAAGGTACTAGCGTTATCGCTAACAAGGACGTCTGGCAGGCCGAAACAGGCAAAAAGCTTGCGCAACTGTTTAATGGTTGCCGCAGAGGAGGTGCTGTTCATGGGGATTACCTCCAACCACTTGGAGTAGGAGTCGACTACCAGCAGAAACATGGCCCCGCGGAAAGGGCCAGCGAAGTCAACATGAGTCCGGGACCATGGCCCGCGGGCCGTGTCCCATTCCCTATGGGGTAACCGGGACTCCTTGGGTCGAGAGCTCTGGCAGCTCTCACACGTGCCCACTAAACGTTCTATATCCGCATCTATCTGGGGCCACCAAAAGAAACTCCTGGCCAGAGCCTTGGAGCGCACGATCCTGGGGTGACTGGTATGCAGTAGCTTCAGTACCTTGGCCCTCAGCTTCTCTGGGATAACTACCCGCTGGCCCCAGAGTAGGCAGCCCCTTTCCAGAGAAAGCTCTACTCTACGCCTGACAAATGGCTTGAACTGCTCTTCGGGGGGAATAGTGGGCCACCCTTTCCTCACCCAGGAACTAACTTGGGCCAGCATCTTGTCGGCCGCCGTGGCCTTGGCGAGGTCGGCCGGAAGAATGGGGGGTGAGTCGAGAGACTCGATCAGCAGGACTTGGTGGTCCTGCTCTACCTCGCATGTGGGGTCCCCTACACTTGGGAGGGGAGATCGGGACAGCGCGTCCGCATGGGAGATCTCCTTCCCTGGGCAATAGACCAGCTCGTACTGGTAGGCGTTGAGGAAGATGGCCCAACGCAGCATCCTGGGGGATAGAATTTGCGGTGTGGGTTTGCCGGTAGTGAAGATCCCCAGAAGTGGCTTGTGATCCGTCACTACCGTAAACTCGCGGCCGTATAAAAAGTCGTGGAACTTTTTTGTTCCCGCGATGATGGCCAGGGCCTCCCTATCAGTTTGCGCGTAATTGTGCTCGGCCTTCGAGAGGGACCTTGAGTAGTACGCTATTGGGGCTTCCCGCCCGCTCTCCAACACGTGGCATAGAACCGCCCCCACCCCCACTGGGGACGCATCACAGACTAGAACTACTGGTCTCCTCGGGTCAAAGTGGGTCAGGACAGCACTCGAGGATAGAAGTGCCTTTAGCTCCCTGAAAGCTTTCTCTTGCCTATCTCCCCACCGCCAAACCGCCTCTTTCTTCAATAGCGCGTGCAGTGGCTCTGCAACGGATGCCTTCCTCAGCAGGAAGGAATGGTAAAAATTTAAGAGCCCCAGAAATGACTGCAGCTCCGGTTTCGCGGTGGGGCGAGGGGCGTTTTGCACAGCCGCAACCTTGGACTCGGAGGGTTTGATGCCTTCCGGGGTTACCTTGAACCCGAGGAACTCAACCTCCCTCGCAAAGAAAACACATTTGTCCCATCTCAGTCGGAGGCCCGCCTTCTTGAATATTGAAAGGACCCTGTCTAGCCTTTGCACTAGTTCTGATTCGCCCCCCGCTGTTATTAACACATCGTCGAAATATGGGAGGACGCCTGGAAGCCCCTTTAAAAGGCGTTCCACGAGGGACTGGAAAATTCCGGGGGCCGAATTCATGCCGAACTGAAGGTGCGTTACCTTAAATGCCCCCTTGTGCGTTACGATCGTTTGCGCAGCGGCAGCAGCCGGGGTTACAGAGAGCTGCTGATATGCCTGCGCCAGATCTAGCTTGGCAAAACACCTCCCCCCATGTAGCGTGGCCAGTAAATGGCTGACCACGGGTACCGGATATGCATTTGGCCGAATGGCCTTATTGATCGTACATTTATAGTCCTCACAAATCCTGACCTCCCCGTTTGATTTAAGGGCCGTAACAATCGGTGTTTCCCACTCCGCCGAGTCAACTGGAACCAAAATCCCCTGCCCCACCAATTTGTCCAGTTCCGCCTCGATCTTGTCCTTGAGGGCGAAGGGCACTCTCCTTGGCTTTAGGCAGATGGGCCGGATTTCTGGATCCAAGTCAAAGGAAACTGGGGGCCCCTTGTAAGTCCCGAGCCCCTTCTTGAAAACGTCCGGGTGTGTGTTGCACACGTCCTGCATTGGGTCAGTCTCTATGGCGTTAATGCCGGACAGTTCGATTCCCAGGGGAGCGAACCACTGCGTTCCCAAAAGGCAGCACCTCCCCCCCTTGAGGACCACTAGTGGCAGTTTCTCGGAGTAATTCTTGAACTTCACCTTGAAGTTCCCCACCCCCAACACTGGGATCCCATTTCCCTGTACGTCCCGTAGGTGTGACTTCATGGCCCGCAGCTTGGGCCGCGCATCTGGGGGAATGCACATGAACTCTTTTTGGGACAGGATGGAATAGGATGACCCCGAGTCTATCTCCATCCTCACTGGGAGCCCCTGTAACTGTACCTCTATGAAAAAACGCCGGTGCTCCAGGACCACGTGGTTCACGCCTGCCTCGCTGTCGACGGCTAAGACCTTCCTGGTGCCGGCCGCCTTCCGTTGGTGCGTCTGGGAATGGCTCGAATTGCCCTTGTCCTCAACTCGCCCGCGCCTGCACACTCGAGCGATGTATCCCTTTCGGCCGCAGTTGTGACACTCGGCCTTTCGGAAAAGACACCTCGTGCGGTCGTGGGACGCCCCACAACCGTCGCAGCAGCGGTCTTGCCGTTTGCGGGTCTGCCGCTTCTCTCCTCGTTTCTTGACCCGCTGGATGTCGTCGTCCTCGCTGGAGCAGGGGTCTGCCATCGTGGACGACTCCTCGGACGCCGTTGGTGTGCCGGCGGGTGGCTTGGGGGCCCACCAGGCTGCTTTCGCTGGTGTCCGCCGGGCCGCCTGTACTGGTGACTTGGCCCTTTCGGACGTGGCCCCTCGGGACTTGAACACCCTGACCCCGCTCCTGGCCGCCTCGGCTGCTTGGGCCTCCCGCAGTACCTCGTTGAACGTGAGGCGGTAGTCGCGGGTCATGAGCTTCCGCTGAAGCTCCTCGTCCCTCAGACCACACAGCATGCGGTCTCGGAGGGCCTGGTCCAGGTCGTCCCACTGGCAGTGCCCCGCTGCAAGCCTGAGGGCCGCCGCGTAGGCGGACACGGATTCGCCCGGTCGCTGGTCTCGCCTGTGGAACGCGACCCGGGCTGGGAAGATCGACACGGGAGGCTGGAAATGCTCGCCCAAGAGCTCCAGAATGCGGTCGATGGGCACCACATCCACCTTCCGGGGGGCCACCAGGTTCATCAGGATGCGCAGCGTGGCCGGCCCCACCTGGGCCAGGAAGTAGGAGCGCATTTTCGCGGTGGCGTCGACGCCCACGGCTTCCATCGTGTGCCGGAACTGGCACTCGTAGAGCTCCCATTGTTCAGGCTCGCTGACATCGAACTGGTAAGGCTTGACCTTGGGATGCGCCATTATCCCACCTTCGTCGCCAATTTAGTGTCTTGCATGGAAGACAAAGAAGGAGTTGCAGTGAGGACTAACACAGGTTTATTGGTTGATGATCAGGATGAACATGTGGTAATGGCGGAGGTACAGCTCATTATATACTGGGGGAACATACATTTGAATCTTGTTGCACGGTAGCTTATTGGCTGCTACCGGCGTGACGTCATTCTGCGTCACGCCCATCTTCTCCAGGTGATCCTTGCGTGGGAAGGATTCCTGCGGCTGCCGGTGACTTGGGGAATGTGAACCATGTGAGCTGAACGCTCGCAGCTACCCTCTATAGGCAGCTTACTCGCGTTCCTTAACAGCAGAGCTACATTGTAATTGTGGTCAGGTTACATTCATACATTTCTTAAAGCAACATTGTACATACATAACATGGACACAAAAGACTGTGTCAGAAAAGCATATATAAATGCTTGTATACAAATGCTAGAAGCCTCCGGAACAAAATAGGGGAGCTGGAATACTTAGCAATAGATAAGAATATTGATATTATTGGTATCACTGAAACCTGGTGGACAGATGATAACCAATGGGATACAGTTATCCCAGGCTACAAACTGTACAGGAAGGATAAGAAGGGGCAAATGGGAGGTGGTGTGGCCTTGTATGTCAAAGAAGTGATAAAATCGTATGAATTGGAATATCTAGGTGATCTGGAGTCGCCACTAGAAGCTCTGTGGGTAAGAGTACCAGGCCACAAGGATGGTCTAACAGTAGGCATATACTATCAGCCTCCGACACAAACTCTTGAGGGAGACTGGCAGTTGGAGAATGTTGTAAAGGAGGCATCCAAGAAGGGAAGCCTGGTTATAATGGGGGGCTTCAATTACCCTCACATAGACTGGGTGAACTGTTGTTCAGCACATGATAAAGAGATAAAGTTCCTAGATATGCTAAATGATTGTTCCCTGGGACAGATGGTTGAAGACCCAACTAGAGGTACAAGAATCCTTGACTTGATCCTGAGTAATACTCAGGATCTGGTGCAAGATGTTAATGTGACTGATCCAATAGGGAACAGTGACCACAACTCAATTATGTTTAACTTGATCATAGACCGCAAGTCACTGATAAAATCTAACACAGAGACCTTAAATTTTCAAAAAGGAAATTTCCCAAAGTTGAGAAAACTAGTAAAAAAGAAGCTGAAAGCGAAAATTGAGAGAGTCCAAACACTCCAAGAGGCATGGAGGCTGTTTACAAAACCAATAACAGAGGCTCAATTGGAATGCATACCCAAAAGGAAAAAGGGCACTGCCAGGTCCAAGAGGACTCCAATGTGGCTTACAGGAGCTGTTCGGGAAGTGATCAAGAGCAAGAAAAGCTCATTTAGAAGATGGAAGGCTTGTCCGAATGAGGACAGCAGGCAGAAACATAAATTCTGGCAGAACAAATGCAAGGCAACAATCAGGAAAGCAAAGCAAGACTTTGAGGAGCGTATAGCTAAAAATACTCAGAGAAATAACAATGACTTCTTTAAGTACATTAGAAGTAAGAACCCAACTAGGAAGGCCATTGGACCATTAGATGACAATGGAAGGCAAAGGGTTATTAAAGAGGAAACAGAGATTGCAGAGAGACTCAATGAATTCTTTGCTTCAGTATTCACTGAAGAAGACAGAGGCCACATGCCCAAAACAGAGCCTATCTTCGTAGGGAGGGAAACCGAAGAATTAAGCCAGATAGAAACAACCAGGGAGGAGGTCCT
This sequence comes from Bradypodion pumilum, assembly GCA_035047305.1. Taxonomy (NCBI): domain Eukaryota; kingdom Metazoa; phylum Chordata; class Lepidosauria; order Squamata; family Chamaeleonidae; genus Bradypodion; species Bradypodion pumilum. The sequence continues at coordinate 6,471,109 of JAWDJD010000016.1, read as the reverse complement.
TGCATGTCTTGTTAAAGTAAACACTAACAAATCACCAGGACCAGATGGCATCCATCCACGAGTTCTCAGGGAACTTAAAGATGAAATTGCTGATCTCCTAGCCAAAATATATAATCTTTCCCTCAAATCAGGCTTTGTGCCTGATGACTGGAAGGTAGCGAATGTAATACCTATTTTCAAAAAAGGATCCAGGGGTGATCTGTAGAAATCTGATTCATGTCTCAATCAGTCTCATGAAGTAGCAGTTTATATCATCAGATCTTTTAAGGTAGAAACTTCAGAGTCCACGAAGTCCAGCTTCATTAGGCTCAGTAAGAAGGGAAACAGATAGAGAGAAAAGCAAACACACACGCTGGTCTTTTGGCTGAACAAAGGAAACTAATGCCTTCTCTTTATTCAAGCAGAGAGTCTCAGAAACGAAACTTATTCAAGCAGAGTCTACCAGAAACGAAACTTAACAGAAACAAAACTCAGGGCATACAGCCAATCAGAAAGTCAGAACGCAAATAAGGAGAGATAAGGAGCGTTGTCTCTCAGTAAGCAAAGAGGCTTTTGTTTACAAAATGTGTCAGAAGACAGCCTGGCAGACTCCAGATGCATTCCTACATGTCCTCCTTTTTCATTTAAATTTGAGAGAGGGACGGCTAATCATACCCCTGCATGTCATCATACTCCATAACTACTCCTCCATATACATCATCACTGTCCTCCTGGACATCGTACCCCTCCTGACTCCTGGTACCTTGTTCCGGAGGATGATACCTCATTGAGTACAATTGCCGTCGTGCAAAACCCGATGTCTCCCTTCTATGCAGTGGACATGCGTTACACATAGAAATAAGGTTAGGAATACAATTAATGCAAAAACACAAAAATATAAGGCAGATAATAATAATGAACCCATAAAAGAAAACTTGTCTAAGGACAGATAAATCAGGCAACCAAGAAGTCACCCAATCAAAGAGATTAACATCAGTGTGTACATTGTTAGTAATGCTCTCCTGTAAATTCTGAAGTTCTTTCTCAATAGTATTATTCAGATAAAATAACCCAATGCTGCACATTGATATTGTCCTGGATGGAAATTCGTGGCAACTCCATTAAAAAAGAACCACATGTTAGGATCCTTGATTTGCCATCCATTGCAAATTGAACCACTATCTATAGCAGAATAATCAGGAGTAAACATAGGAAACACATCATATATATCTTCAATAGTAGTGTTAAACGAGGTATAATTAAGCTTATAAGAACTGTTATAACTACCCCATAACCAAAAATTATCATCACAACCCATATAATTGCCTACATTCTGCAAAACCCTTTTTGCTTGAGTCCAGTACTTCCATTTACTATTCCAGACTCCAGAACTATGACAGCAGAAACAAAGTCCTTTAGTGTATTTCTTGAATGTCATGCTTCGCCAGCGGGTGTTGTTAAATTGTTCTGGAGGATTAGAGAAGAGCGTAGATCTATCAACATGTTGCAAATGTCCAATAACCAACTCTGGTGTGTTGAACAATGCCGGAAGAAAGGCCATTTGAGACACGGCCAGTGGATGCTCATAGTATAACATTGCATTCTTACCATGAACTTCAAACATATAGTTAGCATGACGAATCCAAAAGTTGGGGTTGCCCCCATGAGGTATTGTTCTTACAGCTGGAAGCACAGCAAGAAAGAAAAGAACAAATGTCAGCACATTTAGTCTACTGGTGAACCACCATCCTGGAGCTGAGTAACCTTCTTCTCTCTCCATGGGCGGATCGCTCGAGCAGGAATCCACACAGGTCCTGAGGTCGTAGAAACCGCTGCGTATCCTCGTCCCCAGGTGATTAGAGGTACAGGACCCTTCCACTCAGGATCGGGTTGCTGCCGATAAACGACCAATGGCTTAGGAAGACACTCCTCGGTCCTGAAATGCAATTCGACCGGAGAGTGTGACCTGTTATGGGGAGCAAGAAGAAAATTAAGAGTATACAGTACTTTAGCAACAGCTGTAGGTATTTCAGCCACAGGAACCCCTCTATCTCCCACTTGCTTGTGTAACAAATTTTTGAATGTCAGGTGGGCTCTTTCAACAATTGCCTGTCCAGTCGAGTTATAGGGTATTCCATGGGTTAGCTTAATGTCCCACTGACGGCAAAAGTCCTGAAAGGCAGAAGAAACATATGATGACCCATTGTCTGTCTTAAGGCTTTTAGGTTTACCCATTACCGCAAACGAACGAATGCAATGTTGTATAACATGTCTGGATGTTTCACCCCATAAGGGTGTAGCCCATATAAATCCAGAGAAGGTATCAACAGTCACATGTAACTTAGAAAGCGGAGCCAAAGCAGGTACTTGCATGACATCCATCTGCCATAGCTGATTGGCTTCTGTTCCTCGAGGATTAACAGCATCAAATGGCAGGAATATAGGAGACTTCGTACAGGAAGCACAGGATGACACAATGTCTCTAGCCTGTGACATAGGAATGGAAAATCGTTTATGCAAAACCTTAGCAGATTGATGAAACATTGCATGACTGTCAATGGGGTTGTCAAAGAGAGAAAAAACCTCAGCAGAGTCTCGGAGAGCAGAATCTGCTCGTGCATTGCCCTCCGTCAAATAACCTGGGATCCTTGTGTGAGAGCGTATGTGGGCAATGAAGAATGGGACCGTACGGTTGGAAAGAAAACCTTGAAGCTGTTGGAATAAAGCAAAAAGATCCCTATCCATCGATGGAGACAAATAAGCTTGAGCTAAAGTAAAAACAAGGCGGTAAACATATTGAGTATCCACAATCAGGTTAAAAGGCACATCAGAAAACGTAGAGAAAGCAAGTATGACCGCTGCCAGTTCCGACCGCTGTGCCGATGCTTGAGGTCCTGTAAAAACAACCTCCCATTCCCCAGTAGGACCCTGCCATGTAAGGACTCCACGGGAGGGGGAGCCATCCGAGAAAAGAGTAACGGCATGCAAGATAGGTTGCATGCAAAGCGGGGATGACAGGGAGTAAGAAGTGAGATTCAGCAAGGTAAACCGCTTATCTTTGGGGGGGGTTAAATTTAATTTGTCCCACAAAGTCCGCCATGGCCACCTGAAATGCCTCAAAGTCCGCCATGGCCACCTGTAGCAAGGCGGTTAGCTGATCCTGCGAAAAAGGAAAACAAACAAAGTCAACGTCATAGCCAGTCAAATGCTTTGCCCTAGTACGGCATTTGAGGAAAAGATCAGCAATCGCATCAGGCAGGTGATAACAGTTTTTCGAGGGAGTGTGCGCCAAGTGTAGCCATTCCACGATGGCCACCTTCTGAGCGTTGACAGGCGCGAACAAAACCGCAGTGGGCAGCCTCGGTGTGGGAAGAAGAGCGCATGCCAGCGCAATGGTGCCTGAGGGCACCCGATCCACAGCGATGGTATGCAGCTTTTCGTTGAGGCGTTGAAGAGCTGTACGCATCTCCGTTGTGCAGGGAATGATGTCTGCCGGAGAAGTGTGTCCAGAAAGAGCAGCAAAGAGTGGTGACAGTTCCTCCGTGCTCAGGGCCAAGAAAGGACGAGCCCAATTTATGTTCCCTAGCAATTGTTGCAATTGTACAAGAGTGAACTGCTCTGGAATAGCTATTGTTGGCAATAGCGGAGTCGAAGCTGTAGCTGAGAGCCTATGTCCCAGATATTGGAATGGTTACATCCGCTGTACTTTTTCAGGAGCTATGATCAAGCCCGCTTGTTGCAAAATGTCTGCTAGGTCCTGCAGGTGTTTCTCCGTGACTTGTGGACCATGCAATAAAATGTCATCTGTGTAATGATAGACTTTAACCTCTGGATGACGTTGCCTGAAAGGTTCCAAAGCCTTGTTCACAAAATGTTGGCATAGAGTCGGCGAGTTGGCCATACCCATAGGCAAGACACACCATTCAAACCGTTGAGTAGGATGTTCATTATTGTATACTGGCAATGTAAATGCAAATTTTTCTCTGTCTGGTGGCGCTAGCAAGATTGTATAAAAACAGTCCTTCAAATCTATGACCATGAGTTGATGATCTTCAGGAATCATGTTCGGATTAGGAAGTCCAGATTGTAGAGGTCCCATTGGCAAGATGTGCTCATTAACTTTTCTCAAATCATGTAACAATCGCCATTTTCCAGACTTCTTTTTCACCACAAAAATCGGAGAGCTCCAAGGACTAGTGGTTGGTTGAATATGTCCCAGATTCAATTGCTCCTGTACAAGGGCCTCCGCCGCCTGGAGCTTTTCTCTTGAGAGCGGCCATTGATCCGTCCACACTGGCGGGGTGTTTTTCCATTGTAGTGGAAGTGCATGCAACGGCGCTGCAGGGGAGGCCCGTATCAAAAATTTGTCTGCAAGGTACACCCTGTTTTAGCCAGGAGATCCCGACCCCACAGAGTAATAGGAATATCCATAATCAGGGGGTGAAGAGAAACTTTTGTTCCCCCTGAGGTCTCAAAGACGATTGGATGAACACTTTGCTGTGCTGGCTCATACCCGCCCACCCCATAAACTTCCCTACAGGGGCGGACGGCCCATCCAGTTGGCCAATCTTTTTTTGCCACCACTGAAATATCGGCTCCTGTATCGACCAATCAAGACACTGAATGTCCACCCATAAGCAGCGAGCGGGTCGGTCTATCCTCGGTGATTTGTATCACCGCCATAGCTGCTGTTACAGTCGCCTCCTGGGATGGAGTTGCAGTGGTCCCTAGTGGGAGCAGATGAAGGCGTCCTACAGGTTGTCCCTTAGGCAGGGTGAGATGTTGCGTGGCTGATGCAGGGACGACAATTTCTTGGTGACCCAATGTAACTGACCCTGCTGCAATGTGTACAGAAGCGGGCAAGGCATCTGGGCAAGGAAGAACGATGCCCATCATGCCCTGGAAATTAACATCATCAACCATTGTGGGAAGAGCCTCCACACACCCTGGCATAGTAAAAGTACAGTCCTTAGATAACCTCAATAAAAGTCCTTCTTTTAGAGGATGGTTTTTTCTATATCGTGAAATCATTTCTTGGGCAAGTTCCATATCTTCTTCCAAAACCTCCGCTATTGCTTCCTCACTGACCTCTGGTAGCCCTATTATTTTGCCTGGGCCCGAGCCTGGCCCGCACTCCCATTTCCCTGCTGCTGTGGAGAAAAGTCAGAGTCTTTGTGCTGAGCAGCTGAGGGATTGGCATTAGGATTTGAGCGGCACTGATTGGCCCAATGGTACCCTTTCTGGCAAATGGGACACTTCCTTGAAGGGCGTGCTGCCTGCTTTTGAGAGAAGCGACATTGTGCTTTAAAATGTCCTTCTTTTCCACAGCCAAAACAACGTTTGTTTTGAGCCTGAGTTGTGGGCAATTGAACTGCAGCTGCCAGAAGTTGAGCCTTGTAACTGTGAGTCCCCACATTTTGACAAACTTTCATCATGTCTGCTATAGATGTTCCTGGCCTAGCATAAACAGCTGTCAGAGCCCCTTTACAATCCTCATTGGCATTTTCAAAAGCCAGTTGTTTCATGAGCATTTCCCGTGCCGGCACATTTTCCACCTGGCGGCTGAGAGCAGTCATGAGTCTGTTAATAAACTCAGTGTAATCCTCTTTAGGGCCCTGCCTTATTGCTGCAAATCCAGCAACTGAGCTATCCCCTTTGGAAGGAATCTTATTCCAGGCATGCATGACTATCTGTGCAATCTCTCCCAGCTGGGCATCAGTGAGTGCCAACTGCTGTGTGGGGTTGGCAAAATTTCCCTCCCCACATAACATATCCATTGTGAGTGCAGGGCATGTGCGATTTACCTCCCAAGCCATATCCCTACACTCTTGCAAGCAGAGCATGGCTTCTGCAGGAGGCAGGAGCGCTTTAATCATCTGTTTCCAATCCACTGGTAGCAATTTTTGAGAAGCAATGGCTTCCAACAAAGCTTTCGTAAAAGGTGCATTAAACCCATAGTCACGTATGCTGACTCTTAGTTCCTTCAGATATTTGTAATGGAGGGTTTCATATCTATCTGGGACTGCCAATGCATTGCCCACAGCCGGAGCCCCCCTTATCACTGGGTATATTTCAGGAGATTCCACATCCAGTACAGCTGCCGTTAAAGCAGCAGAGAATTGTGTTTTGGTAGGGCTAAAAGTGCTTGATTGCTGCAAGGCAGGATATAATGTCCCATCTCCTTTTCCACCTCCACCCCCATCAGGGGGCTGTTGTTTCTCATATGATGGAGGAGCAGTTGCCATAGCCCCTCCCTTGTCTGGTGGCAAAAGCTTTGGGAGGGGGCCATCAAGCCTCTGAGAGAATAACATATTCTTTGGAGTGAGTCTCTGAAGGCAGTCTCTGACTTCCTCCCATGTAAATAATATTGATATAGGAATTCCATTATGCGTCTGAATTTCTCTCCCAATCTGATTCCACTGTCCAGACATTGATCATATTTAACCCAAGGACTGATTTTTTCTATAGCTTTAACCAGCTGCTGTATCTTCTTCTCATCAGCCTTTCGCCCATTGTTAATCAAAAGATCTGAGATATCTTTACAAAGTTCATTCATTTGCGACGCCAGAATACACCCCATGATAAAAAAATAATATTTTTCTTTTTCTTTCGTCACTCACCTAATGTGGGACCCAAAGTTGACTTTGGATGATTCTCGAACACTCGATTTATGACCTTTCCTCTGGTCGAAGTGAGTGAAGACCTTGTCCCTGGTCGCCAATTATGAGGTGTTAATTGCTGAAGCAGAGTTCAAAGCATTCCTTTGAATTTCATTCAATGGCCTCGCGACGGGGCACCACTTGTAGAAATCTGATTCATGTCTCAATCAGTCTCATGAAGTAGCAGTTTATATCATCAGATCTTTTAAGGTAGAAACTTCAGAGTCCACGAAGTCCAGCTTCATTAGGCTCAGTAAGAAGGGAAACAGATAGAGAGAAAAGCAAACACACACGCTGGTCTTTTGGCTGAACAAAGGAAACTAATGACTTCTCTTTATTCAAGCAGAGAGTCTCAGAAACGAAACTTATTCAAGCAGAGTCTACCAGAAACGAAACTTAACAGAAACAAAACTCAGGGCATACAGCCAATCAGAAAGTCAGAACCCAAATAAGGAGAGATAAGGAGCATTGTCTCTCAGTAAGCAAAGAGGCTTTTGTTTACAAAATGTGTCAGAAGACAGCCTGACAGAATCCAGATGCATTCCTACAGTGATCCAGGAAATTACCGACCTAAAAATACTCAGAGAAATAACAAAGACTTCTTTAAGTACATTAGAAGTAAGAACCCAACTAGGAAGGGCCATTAGATGACAATGGAAGGCAAGGGGTTATTAAAGAGGAAACAGAGATTGCAGAGAGACTCAATGAATTCTTTGCTTCAGTATTCACTGAAGAAGACATGCCCAAAACAGAGCCTATCTTCGTAGGGAGGGAAACCGAAGAATTAAGCCAGATAGAAATAACCAGGGAGGAGGTCCTTGCATGTCTTGTTAAACTAAACACTAACAAATCACCAGGACCAGATGGCATCCATCCACGAGTTCTCAGGGAACTTAAAGATGAAATTGCTGATCTCCTAGCCAAAATATATAATCTTTCCCTCAAATCAGGCTTTGTGCCTGATGACTGGAAGGTAGCGAATGTAACACCAATTTTCAAAAAAGGATCCAGGGGTGATCCAGGAAATTACTGACCTGTCAGTTTGACATGTGTCCCAGGTAAAGTGATGGAAACCATCCTAAAAGATAGAATTAATAGGCACATAGAAGAGAAGGCGCTGCTAAAGGAGAGCAAACATGGCTTTTGCAAGGGCAAATCATGCCTCACTAATCTGTTGGAATTTTTTGAGAGTGTCAACAAGCATGTGGATAAGGGGGATCCAGTTGACATTGTTTATCTGGACTTTCAGAAGGCTTTTGACAAGGTCCCACACCAAAGGCTCTTGAATAAACTTACCAGTCATGGAATAAAGGGACAGGTCTTGTCCTGGATCAGCAACTGGCTAAGGGACAGGAAACAGAGGGTAGCACTAAATGGACACTTCTCCAAGTGGAGGGAAGTAAAGAGTGGGGTCCCCCAAGGTTCAGTACTGGGATCCCTGCTTTTCAACCTCTTCATAAATGATCTAGAGGTAGGAGTAAAAAGCAAGGTAGCCAAATTTGCTGACGACACTAAATTATACAGGGTAGTGAAAACTGTGAGAGATTGTGAGGAGCTCCAGAGGGATCTCTCGACACTGGGGGAGTGGGCAAAACAGTGGCAAATGAGTTTCAACGTTAGTAAGTGCAGAGTGATGCATGTTGGCGCAAAGAACCCCAATTACATTTATAAACTGATGGGGTCTGAACTCTCTGCGACAAACCAGGAAAGGGACCTTGGTGTCCTGGTGGACAACTCAATGAAGGTGTCAACCCAGTGTGCCTCAGCAGTGAAAAAAGCAAACTCAATGCTAGGGATCATTAGGAAGGGTATAGAAAATAAGTCAGCAAGTGTCATTTTGCCTCTTTATAAATCTATGGTGAGGCCCCACCTGGAATACTGTGTACAGTTCTGGTCGCCATACCTCCAGAAGGATATTATGGAGCTGGAAAAAGTGCAGAGGAGGGCAACCAGAATGATTAGGGGACAGGAACACCTTCCTTACCATCTGAGGCTGCAACGGTTGGGCCTTTTCACTCTTGAACGATGACGTCTAAGAGGTGACCTGATTGAAGTTTATAAAATCATGCACGGTGTGGACAAAGTAGATAAGGAAAAACTGTTTTCCCTATCGCATAACACTAGAACTAGGGGACACTCCATGAAACCTTTGGGTACTAGTTCTCAAACAAATAAGAGAAAGTACTTTTTCACCCAGAGGATTACTGGTCTATGGAACTCCCTGCCAGAAGAAGTGGTGACAGCTGTCAGTCTTGACAGCTTTACGAAAGGATTAGACAAGTTCATGGAGGACAAGAGTATCAATGGCTATAATTATGGATACTTAAGGACAACCTCCGGGTTGGAGAGATAGGCAGGATATCTCTCAACATCATTTCCAGGGAATCCTAAGCAGGTTAATGCATCTGCTTGGGAATACCCTGAAGGAAATGGTGAGCCACTGTGTGAGAAAGAATGCTGGACTGGATATGCTGTGCCTGTTCCAGCAAGGCTGTTCTTATGTTCTTATGTTCTTATGTTCTTATGTTCTTATGTGTGTGTGAGCGAGAGAGAAGCTATGAGTGAGAGACAGAGAGAGAAAGAAAAGCTGTGAGTGAGAGAGAGAGAAGCTGTGTGTGTGAGAGAGAAAGGGAAGCTGTGAGTGAGAGAGAGAGAGAGAAGCTGGGAGAGAGAGAGAGAAAGAGAAGCTGTGTGTGTGAGAGAGAAAGAGAAGCTGTGAGAGAGAGAGAGAAAAAAAGAAGCTGTGAGAGAGAGAGAAAAAAGAAGCTGTGAGTGAGAGGAAGAGAAGCTGTGAGAGAGAGAGAGAAAGCAAAGCTGTGAGTGAGAGACAGAGAGAGAAAGAGAAGCTGTGTGTGTGTGAGAGAGAGAAGCTGTGTGAGAGAGGGAAAGAAAGAGAAGCTGTGAGAGACAGAGAGAAAGAGAAGCTGTGTGTGTGAGAGAGAAAGAGAAGCTGTGAGTGAGACGGAGAGAGAAAGAGAAGCTGTGAGTGAGAGACAGAGAGAGATAGAGAAGCTGTGTGTCTGAGAGAGAGAGAAGCTGTGTGAGAGAGCGGGAAAGAAAGAGAAGCTGTGAGAGACAGAGAGAAAGAGAAGCGGTGAGAGAGAGAGAGAAAGAAAAGCTGTGAGTGAGATAGAGAAAGAAAGAGAAGCTGTGAGTGAGAGACAGAAAGAGAAAGAGAAGCTGTGAGTGAGACAGAGAGAGAAAGGGAAGCTGTGTGTGTGTGAGAGAGAAGCTGTGTGATAGAGAGAAAGAGAAGCTGTGAGAGAGAGAGAGAGAGAGAAAGAGAAGCTGTGGGTGAGTTTAGTGTTTGGGAATCAAGACAATGGAAACGGCTGTAAGCTAGCCTAACACATCTTTATTGCATGGAATACAGCACGAACATGTAGTAATGGCAGACAAACAGCTCTTTTTATACGGTGGCTATCTAATTGAATCTGGCTCTTCGACAGGCATTGGCTGCTGTCCAAGTGATGTCATCCTTGGTCACGCCTTTCTTGTCCAGGTGAGGTGAGCGCGGGAATCTTTCCCGCGCGGCTGTAGGCATTTGAGTAATGTGAACCATGTGAGCTGGGCGCTCGCTATTGCCCCCGGTGGCCACTAGCTCGCGTCCTCATACAGAAGGTTACAGTGTTACCTGTACCCATTCGTGTGGTTACAATTACATTCAACACACTACATTCAGTACACAAAATCCCTCCCCCCTAAGATGGGACAAAGTCCCTTAACCAAACTGGTTTCCTGCATGTGCGTTTTGGCCGTGCGGCCGTTATGCTTGACTCGGCCATGCCCCCTCGTCTGTGTCCTCCTGGTTCTTGTCCTGCAATTGGAGAGGATGACTCGTTAGTGACTCGCTGCGGGCTTGCCGCCTTGGGATGGCCAGGAGAAGGGGGAGGAAGGGTTCCCGACGTGGATGTGGACAAACCGGGGGCACTAGGGGCTAAAGAAAAACCCCGCTCTTCGCTTGGACGGGTGGGGGAACACTCCGAAAACCCCCTCCGGTTTGGTAACTCAAAATCTAATTCAGGGGCAACAGTGGCAAACTCATTCCCCTCCTTCGAGGGACTGGGTAGAACTACAGGGGCAAACTCGTTCCTCTCTTTCAAAGGACTGGGTAGAACTGGCGTATGAAAAGGATACGAGTTTGAACCTCTGTTCCCCCCCTTGTTTGGGACTGTTGCCCTTCGTTTTCTCCCCCTTGGGATAAACGGGTGGAGGAGGACCCTAACGCTGAATTTTGCTGCTGAGCCCCTCTGTCCGGCCCCCCAATCACTCGGTGCCTAAGTTGGTCAGCGTGCCTCCTCCAGAGGAGACCCGTGTTGGTCTCGACACAGTATGAGACTGGTCCTGTCTGATTAATGACTACCCCCGGCACCCATGCTGGCCCTGTGGTGGCGTAGTTTCTGCAATGAACAGGCTCTCCTGTTTGGAAGTTTTTGGTGGGGCTGTGCTCAATGTTCCTCCCTCTATCCTCGACCCTGGTGGGATCCAATCTAGTCAATAATGAGTGTAACTTCCTTTTCATGAGGAGTTCCGCGGGGGAGAATCCCGATGCCAATGGCGTCACCCGGTATGCCAACAGAAACTGGCAGAGCTGCCGGTCCAGATCCCCGGGACCCATGCGCCGCAGCCCTTCCTTCATTGTGCATACCAGACGTTCCACCTGGCCATTTGTTGCAGTGTGAAAAGGGGCTGAGGTAATGTGCCGAATGGCGTTGGACTCTAAGAACGCCTGGAACTCGGCTGACGTGAAGCAACTCGCATTGTCACTAATAATGACGTCAGGTATCCCGAAGGTGCATATCAGTTTGCGCAGTTGTTTTATGGTCCCAGCTGATGAGGTGTTGCGCATTGGAATTACCTCTAACCACTTGGAGTATGCGTCCACCACAAGCAGAAAGAATGAACCCCTGAATGGCCCTGCGAAGTCTATGTGGAGTCGGGACCACGGCCTCCTAGCTGTGTCCCATTCTCTGTGTGGGAGGCGGGACTCCTCAGGTCGAGAGCTCTGGCAACTTTCGCAGGTGTTCACCATGTGTTCAATGTCCGCGTCTAGCTGAGGCCACCAGAAGTAGCTTCTGGCCAGCGCCTTAGAGTGCACAATCCCTGGGTGGCTGACATGTAAAAGTCGTAGCACCCTTGCTCTTAATGCCTGTGGGACCACCACCCTCTCCCCCCACAACAGACACCCCCTTTCTGCGGACAACTCAACCCTCTTCCTGAAAAATGCCGCAAACTCGTCTGCGGGGGGAGCTGCGGGCCACCCCTTCTGTACCCAGGATCTCACAAGGGCTAACGTTTTATCCTTGGCCGTTTTGGCAGCAATTTCCTTGGGCAAAATGGGGGGTGCATCTAGGGCTTCAATGAGGAGGACTTGGCTATCCTGTTCTACCTCACACTTTGGGTCCCCCAGGTGGGGCAGAGGAGACCTTGAAAGGGCGTCCGCGTGGCTTATCTCTTTCCCGGGGCGGTACTCTAATGCCCCCCTGTATGCATTCAGAAAAATCGCCCACCTAAGCATCCTGGGGGAGAGGATCTGTGGAGTGGGCTTGTCTGAGGTGAAGATCCCCAACAGCGGCTTGTGATCGGTGACAATGGTGAATGGGCAACCATACAGAAAATCATGGAACTTCTTTGTGCCCGCAACAATGGCAAGAGCCTCCCTATCTGTTTGGGCGTAATTTCATTCTGCCTTGGACAATGATCTCGAGTAGAATGCAACTGGGGCTTCTCGCCCCCCCTCTAGCACGTGGCACAGGACCGCCCCCACCCCCACTGATGAGGCGTCGCAGACCAAGACTACCGGCTTCTTTGAGTCGAAATGGGTTAGAATAGCCTCCGAGGAGAGGAGTTGCTTGAGTTCCCTGAAAGCCCGCTCCTGCTTCTCCCCCCACCGCCAAACCGCATCCTTCTTCAGCAGCCCATGCAGGGGCTCTGCAATCGTCGCTTTCCTGGGCAGGAAGGAATGGTAAAAATTCAGCAGCCCCAGGTGTGTGAGACTGCAGCTCCAGTTTCGCGGTGGGGCGAGGAGCGTTTTGAATGGCTGAGACTTTGGACTCAGCGGGTTTCACCCCCTCAGAGGTTATACGGAACCCCAGAAACTCCACCTCCCTGGCCAGAAACACACATTTGTCCCTCCGCAACCTCAACCCCGCGGATTCGAAGGCTGTAAGGACCTTATCTAGTCTCTGGGCCAGTTCTGCTTCGTTCTCCCCAGATATCAATATGTCATCGAAAAATGGCAAGACCCCCGGTAATTTCTTTAACAAACATTCCACAAGGGACTGACAGCTCTTTTTATACGGTGGCTATCTAATTGAATCTGGCTCTTCGACAGGCATTGGCTGCAGAAAGAGAAGCTGTGTGTGTGTGTGTGAGAGAGAAGCTGTGAGTGAGGGACAGAGAAAGAAAGAGAAGCTGTGAGTGAGAGACAGAAAGAAGCTGTGAGTGAGAGAGAGAGAGAAAGAGAAGCTGAGAGTGAGAGACAGAGAGAAAGGGAAGCTGTGAGTGAGTGAGTTAGAGAGAGAAGCTGTGTGTGTGTGTGTGTGTGTGTGTGAGAGAGAGAGAAGCTGTGAGAGAGAGAGAGAGAAAGAGAAGCTGTGAGTGAGAGAGAGAGAGAAAAAGATGCTGTGTGTGTGAGAGAGAAGCTGTGCGAGAGAGAGAAAGAAAGAGAAGCTGTGAGATACGGATAGCAAAAGAGAAGCTGTGAGTGAGAGAGAGAGAGAGAAAGAGAAGCTGTGTGTGAGAGAGAGAGAAAGAGAAGCTGAGAGAGAGAGAGAAAGAGAAGCTGTGAGTGAGAGAGAGAGAAAGAAAAAGTAGCTGTGTGAGACAGAAAGAGAAGCTGTGAGTGTGTGTGAGAGAAAGAGAAGCTGTGTGTGTGTGTGAGAGAGAAAGAGAAGCTGTAAGAGAGAGAGAGAGAAGCTGTGAGTGAGAGAGAGAGAAAGAGAGAGAAGCTGAGTGTGTGTGTGAGAGAGAGAAGCTGTGAGAGACAGAGAGAAAGGGAAGCTGTGAGTGTGTGAGAGAGAAAGAGAAGCTGTGTGTGTGTGAGAGAGAGAAGCTGTGAGAGAGAGAGAGAAAGAGAAGCTGTGTGTGTGACAGAGAAAGAGAAGCTGTGAGAGAGAGAGAGAAAAAAGAAGCTGTGAGTGAGAGAGAGAGAAAGAGAAGCTGTGAGTGAGAAACAAAGAGAGAAAGAGAAGCTGTGTGTGTGAGAGAGAAATAGCTGTGTGTGTGTGTGAGAGAGCATCTGTGTGTGAGAGGGAGAAAGAGAAGCTGTGAGTGACAGACAGAGAAAGAGAAGCTGTGAGAGTGAGATCGAGAAAGGGAAGCTGTGAGTGAGACATAGAAAGAAAGAGAAGCTGTATGTGTGTGTGAGAGAGAAGCTGTGAGAGAGAGAGAAAGAAAGAAAGAAAGAGAAGCTGTGGGAGACAGAGAGAGAAAGAGATGCTGTGAGAGAGAGATAGAGAGAAAGAGAAGCTGTGAGTGAGACAGAGAGTGAAAGAGAAGCTGTGAGTGAGAGACAGAGAGAAAGAGAAGCTGTGAGTGAGAGAGAAAGAGAAGATGTGAGTGAGAGACAGAGAGAAAGAGAAGCTGTGAGAGACAGAGAGAATGAAAGAGATGCTGTGAGAGAGAGAGAGAGAGAGAAAGAGAAGCTGAGAGAGAGATAGACAGACAGAAAGAGAAGCTGTGAGTGTGTGTGTGAGAGAAAGAGAAGCTGTGTGTGTGAGAGAAATAGAAGCTGTGAGATACAGAGAGAGAAAGAGAAGCTTCGAGTGAGAGAGAGAGAAAAAGAGCTGTGAGAGGGAGAGAGAAAGATAAGCTGTGAGTGAGAGAGAGAGAAGCTGTGTGTGAGAGAGAAAGAGAAGCTGTGCGACAGAAGGATAGAGAAAGATAAGCTGTGAGTGAGACAGAGAGAAAGATAAGCTGTGTGTGTGAGAGAGAAAGAAGCTGTGAGAGAGAGAGAGAGAAAGAAAGAAAGAGAAGCTGTGAGAGAGAGAGAAAGAGATGCTGTGAGAGAGGAAGAGAAGCTGTGAGTGAGAGACAGAGAAAAAGAGAAGCTCTGTGTGTGTGAGAGAGAGAAAAGCTGTGAGAGTCAGAGAGAAAGAAAGAGACGCTGTGAGTGAGAGAGAGAGAAAGAAAGAGAAGCTGTGTGTGTGTGTGAGAGAGAGAAAGAAAGAGAAGCTGTGAGTGAGAGAGAGAGAAAGAGAAGCTGTGTGTGTGTGTGAGAGAGAAGCTTGGAGAGACAGAGAGTAAGAAAGAGAAGCAGTGAGTGACAGAGAGAAAGAGAAGCTGTGAGTGAGAGAGAGAAAGAAAGAGAAGCTGTGAGTGAGAGAGTGAAAGAGAAGCTGTGTGTGTGTGTGTGAGAGAGAAGCTGTGAGTCAGGGACAGAGAGAAAGAAAGAGAAGCAGTGAGTGACAGAGAGAAAGAGAAGCTGTGAGTGAGAGAGAGAAAGAAAGAGAAGCTGTGAGTGAGAGAGTGAAAGAGAAGCTGTGTGTGTGTGAGAGAGAGAAGCTGTGAGTCAGGGACAGAGAAAGAAAGAGAAGCTGTGAGTGAGCGAGAGAGAAGCTGTGAGAGAGAGAAAGAGAAGCTGTGAGTGAGAGAGAGAGAGGAAGAGAAGCTGAGAGCGAGACAGAGAGAAAGGGAAGCTGTGAGTGAGAGAGAGAGAGAAAGAAGTTGTGTGTGTGTGTGAGAGAGAGAAGCTGTGAGAGGCAGAGAGAGAAAGAGAAGCTGTGAGTGAGAGAGAGAGAGAAAAAGAAGCTGTGTGTGTGTGAGAGAGAAGCTGTGCGAGAGAGGGAAAGAAAGAGAAGCTGTAAGATACGGATAGCGAAAGAGAAGCTGTGAGTGAGAGAGAGAGAGAAAGAAAAGCTATGAGAGAGAGAGAGAAAGAGAAGCTGAGAGAGAGAGAAAGAGAAGCTGTGAGTGAGAGAGAGAGAAAGAATGAGTAGCTGTGTGAGACAGAAAGAGAAGCTGTGAGTGTGTGAGAGAGAAAGAGAAACTGTGTGTGTGTGAGAGAGAGAAAGAGAAGCTGAAAGAGAGAGAAGCTGTGAGTGAGAGAGAGAGAAAGAAAGAGAGAGAAGCTGTGTGTCTGTGTGTGAGAGAGAAGCTGTGAGAGAGAGAGAAAGAGTAGCTGTGTGTGAGAGAGAAAAAGAGAAGGTGTGAGAGAGAGAGAAAAAAAGAAGCTGTGAGAGAGAGAGAGAAAGAGAAGCTGTGAGTGAGAGACAAAAAGAGAAAGAGAAGCTGTGTGTGTGAGAGAGAAAAAGCTTTGTGTGTGTGTGTGAGAGAGAATGTGTGTGTGAGAGGGAGAAAGAGAAGCTGTGAGTGAGAGACAGAGAGAGAAAGAGAAGCTGTCAGAGAGAGAGAGAGAGAGAAAGAGAAGCTGTGAGTGAGACATAGAGAGAAAGAGAAGCTGTATGTGTGTGTGAGAGAGAAGCTGTAAGAGAGAGAGAGAAAGAATGAAAGAAATAAAGAGAAGCTGTGAGAGACAGAGAGAGAAAGAGATGCTGTGAGAGGGAGAGAGAGAAAGAGAAGCTGTGAGTGAGACAGAGAGTGAAAGAGAAGCTGTGAGTGAGAGACAGAGAGAGAAAGAGAAGTCGTGAGTGAGAGAGAAAGAGAAGCTGTGTGTTGTGCGTGAGAGAAAAGCTGTGAGAGACAGAGAGAAAGAAAGAGAAGCTGAGAGTGACAGAGAGAAAGAGAACGTGTGAGTGATGGAGTAGAAAGAGAAAGAGAACCTGTGTGTGTGTGAGATAGAAGCTGTGAGTGAGAGAGAGAGAGACGCTGTGAGAGAGAGAGAGAGAAAGAGAAGCTGAGAGAGAGATAGACAGAAAGAGAAGCTGTGAGTGTGTGTGTGAGAGAAAGAGAAGCTGTGTGTGAGAGAGAAATAGAATCTGTAAGAGAGAGAGAGAAGCTGTGAGTGAGAGAGAGAGAAAGATAGAGAAGCTGTGTGAGTGTGTGTCAGAGAGAAGCTGTGTGTGTGAGAGAGAAAGAGAAGCTGTGAGTGAGAGACAGAGAAAAAGAGAAGCTGTGTGTGTGTGAGAGAGAAAAGCTGTGAGAGACAGAGAGAAAGAAAGAGATGCTGTGAGTGAGAGAGAGAGAAAGAGAAGCTGTGTGTGTGTGTGAGAGAGAGAAAGAGAAGCTGTGAGTGAGAGAGAGAGAGAAAGAGAAGCTGTGTGTGTGAGAGAGAGAAGCTGTGAGTGAGGGACAGAGAAAGAAAGAGAAGCTGTGAGTGAGAGAGAAAGAGAAAGAGAAGCTGTGTGAGACAGAGAGAGAAAGAGATGTTGTGAGAGAGAGAGAGAGAAAGAGAAAGAGAAAGAGAAGCTGTGAGACAGAGTGAAAGAGAAGCTGTGAGTGAAAGACAGAGAGAGAAAGAAAGAGAAGCCATGAGTGAGAAAGAGAAGCTGTGAGTGAGAGAAAGAGCAAAAGTGTAGCTGTGTGTGTGTGAGAGAGAGAAAAGCTGTGAGAGACAGAGAGAAAGAAAAAGATGCTGTGAGTGAGAGAGAGAGAGAGAATGAGAGAGAGAGAGAAAGAGATGCTGGGAGTGAGAGACAGAGAGAAAGAGAAGCTGTGAGTGAGAGAGAGAGAGAGAGAAAGAAAGAGAAGCTTTGTGTGTGTGAAAGAGAAGCTGTGAGATACAGAGAGAGAAAGAGAAGCTTCGAGTGAGAGAGAGAGAAAAAGAGCTGTGAGAGGGAGAGAGAGAGAAAGATAAGCTGTGAGTGAGAGAGAGAGAAGCTGTGTGTGAGAGAGAAAGAGAAGCTGTGCGACAGAAGGATAGAGAAAGATAAGCTGTGAGTGAGACAGAGAGAAAGATAAGCTGTGTGTGTGAGAGAGAAAGAAGCTGTGAGAGAGAGAGAAAGAAAGAGAAGCTGTGTGTGAGAGAGAAAGAGATGCTGTGAGAGAGAAAGTGAAGCTGTGAGTGAGAGACAGAGAAAAAGAGAAAGAAAGAGATGCAGTGAGTGACAGAGAGAAAGAGAAGCTGTGAGTGAGAGAGAGAAAGAGAAAGAGAAGCTGTGTGTGTGTGTGTGAGAGAGAAGCTGTGAGTCAGGGACAGAGAAAGAAAGAGAAGCTGTGAGTGAGAGAGAGAGAAGCTGTGAGAGAGAGAAAGAGAAGCTGTGAGTGAGAGAGAGAGAGGAAGAGAAGCTGAGAGCGAGACAGAGAGAAAGGGAAGCTGTGAGAGAGAGAGAGAGAGAGAGAAGCTGTGTGTGTGAGAGAGAGAGAGAAGCTGTGAGAGGCAGAGAGAGAAAGAGAAGCTGTGAGTGAGAGAGAGAGAGAAAAAGAAGCTGTGTGTGTGTGAGAGAGAAGCTGTGTGAGAGAGAGAAAGAAAGAGAAGCTGTTAGATACGGATAGCGAAAGAGAAGCTGTGAGTGAGAGAGAGAGAGAGAAAGAGAAGCTATGAGAGAGAGAGAGAGAAAGAGAAGCTGAGAGAGAGAGAAAGAGAAGCTGTGAGTGAGAGAGAGAGAAAGAAAGAGTAGCTGTGTGAGACAGAAAGAGAAGCTGTGAGTGTGTGAGAGAGAAAGAGAAACTGTGTATGAGAGAGAGAGAGAAAGAGAAGCTGTAAGAGAGAGAGAAAGAATGAAAGAAAGAAAGAGAAGCTGTGGGAGACAGAGAGAGAAAGAGATGCTGTGAGAGAGAGAGAGAGAGAGAGAGAGAGAAAGAGAAGCTGTGAGTGAGACAGAGAGTGAACGTGAAGCTGTGAGTGAGAGACAGAGAGAGAAAGAGAAGCTGTGTGTTGTGCGTGAGAGAAAAGCTGTGAGAGACAGAGAGAAAGAAAGAGAAGCTGAGAGTGACAGAGAGAAAGAGAACGTGTGAGTGATGGAGAAGAAAGAGAAAGAGAACCTGTGTGTGTGTGAGATAGAAGCTGTGAGTGTGAGAGAGAGAGATGCTGTGAGAGAGAGAGAGAAAGAGAAGCTGTGCGTGTGTGTGAGAGAGAAGCTGTGAGCGAGAGAGAGAGAAAGAGAAAGTGCGAGTGAGAGAGAGAGAGAAAGAAAAAGAAGATGTGTGAGAGAGAGAGAAGGTGTGAGAGAGAGAGAAAGAAAGAGAAGCTGAGAGAGAGATAGAGAGAAAGAGAAGCTGTGACTGAGAGAGAGAGAGAAAGAGAAGCTGAGAGAGATAGACAGAAAGAGAAGCTGTGAGCGTGTGTGTGAGAGAGAAAGAGAAGCTGTGTGTGTGTGAGAGAGAAATAGAATCTGTAAGAGAGAGAGAGAAGCTGTGAGTGAGAGAGAGAGAAAGAAAGAGAAGCTGTGTGACTGTGTGTCAGAGAGAAG
The DNA here is from genome assembly GCA_035047305.1 of Bradypodion pumilum. NCBI lineage: Eukaryota > Metazoa > Chordata > Lepidosauria > Squamata > Chamaeleonidae > Bradypodion > Bradypodion pumilum. Next base: position 6,452,220 of record JAWDJD010000016.1, on the reverse strand, counting down.
CTGTGTGAGAGAGAGAGAAAGAGAAGCTCTGTGTGTGTGTTTTAGAGAGAGAAGTTGTGAGAGAGAGAGAGAAAGAAAGAGAAGCTGTGAGAGACAGAGAGAAAGAGACATTGTGTGTGTGAGAGAGAGAAAGAGAAGCTGTGTGTGAGTGCGTGAGAGAGTGAAAGAGAAGCTGTGAGTGAGAGAGTGAGAGATAAAGAGAAGCTGTGTGTGTGTGTGAGAGAGAAGCTGTGAGAGAGAGAGAGAAAGAAAGAGAAGGTGTGAGTGACAGAGAGAAAGAGAAGGTGTGAGTGAGAAAGAGAAAGAGAAGCTGTGTGTGTGTGTGAGAGAGAGAAATTGTGAGTGAGAGACAGAGAGAGAAAGAGAAGCTGTGTGTGAGAGAGAAGCTGTGTGTGTGTGTGAGAGAGAGAGAGAGAGAAAGAGAAGCTGGGAATGAGAGAGAGAGAGAATGAGAGAGAGAGAGAGAGAAAGAGATGCTGGGAGTGAGAGACAGAGAGAAAGAGAAGCTGTGAGTGAGTGAGAGAGAGAGAAAGAGAAGCTGTGTGTTTGTGAAAGAGAAGCTGTGAGATACAGAGAGAGAAAGAGAAGCTTCGAGTGAGAGAGAGAGAAAAAGAGCTGTGAGAGAGAGAGAAAGAGAAGCTGTGAGTGAGACAGAGAATGAAAGAGAAGCTATGTGTGTGTGAGAGAGAGAAGCTGTGAGAGAGAGAGAGAAAGAAAGAAAGAGAAATTGTGAGAGACAGAGAGAGAAAAAGAGCTGTGAGAGAGAGAGAGAAAGAGTAGCATGCGAGTGAGACAGAAAGTGAAAGAGAAACTGTGAGTGAGAGAAAGAGAGAGAAAGAGAAGCAATCAGTGAGAGAGAAAGAGAAGCTGTGAGTGAGAGACAGAGAGAAAGAGTAGCTGTGTGTGTGTGTGAGAGAGAAAAGCTGTGAGACAGAGAGAAAGAAAGAGATGCTGTGAGTGAGAGTGAGTGAGAGAGAGAGAGGGAAAGAGAAGCTGTGTGTGTGAGAGAGAGAGAAGCTGTGAGAGAGAGAGAAAGAAAGAGAAGCTGCGAGTGACAGAGAGAAAGAGAAGATGTGAGTGAGAGAGAGAAAGAGAAGCTGTATGTGTGTGTGAGAGAGAAGCTGTGAGTGAGAGACAGAGAGAGAAAGAGAAGCTGTGAGTGAGAGAGAGAGAGAAGCTGTGTGTGAGAGAGAAAGAGAAGCTGTGTGACAGATGGATAGACAAAGATAAGCTGTGAGTGAGACAGAGAGAAAGAGATGCTGTGTGTGTTGTGGGAATGTATCTGTTTTCTGTCTGGCTGTCTCTGACACATTGTGTAAACAAAAGTCCTCTTTGTCTGCATGAGAGATAACACTGGATTTTGGGCATGCGTAGAATATGAGAAGATTTCTCCCTTCTTTCTCCTTATTTGGGCTCTGACATTCTTATTGGCTCTGTGCCTTAAGTTTTGTTTCTGTTAAGTTTCGTTTCTGAGATACTCTGCTTGAATAAAGAGAAGCCATGATTATTCCTTTGTTCAGCCAAAAGACCAGTGTGTGTTTTGCTTTCTCTCTACCTCTGTTTCCCTCTTACTCCGTCTAATGAAGCTGGACTCCGTTAGACCTTTTAACTCTCTCTCTTAAAAGATCTGGGACTATAAACTGCTGCTAATGAGGCTGAATGATTATCTTTACATGAGTCAAATTCCTACAAGTGGCGCTCCGTGTGACGCTTTGAACTACAATGAGAGAGCCTTCTTTGAACTCTGCTTCAGCAATTAGCACCTCATAATTGGTGACCAGGGACAAGGTCTTCACTCGCTTCGACCAGAGGAAAGGTCATAAATCAAGCGCTTGAGAATTACAACTAGGTGAGTGGAAAAGTGGAAAACACAATTTAATTATGGGGTGCGTATTGTCTTCACAAGGGAATGAACTTTGTAAAGATATCTCAGACCTTTTGCATATGAATGGACGAAAGGCTGATGAGAAGCAAATACAACAGCTGGTCAAAGCTATAGAAAAAAACTGTCATTGGGTTAAATATGATGAATGTTTGAACTTAAAACAGTGGAATCAGATGGGGAAAGAATTGCAAAAGCATGAGAGAATTTTTGTATCAGTACAATTTACGTGGGAGGAAGTCAGAAACTGCCTTCAAAGACTTACTCCAAGAAATATGTTATTCTCTCAGAGGCTGGATGGCCCCCTCCCACAGCTTTTGCCTCCAGCCAAGGGAGGGGGTCCAACTGCCCCTCCATCAGATGAGAGACAACAGCATAAGCCCCCTGATGGGGATGGGGGTGAAAAAGAAGATGGGACATTATATCCTGCCTTGCAGCAATCAAGCACTTTTAGCCCTACAAAAACACTGTTCTCTGCTGCTTTAACTGCAGCTGTGCTGGATGTGGAATCTCCTGAGATATATCCAGTGAATAGAGAGGCGCTGGCAGATGGGACTGCTCCAATACTGCCTGCCGAGTCTGAAAAACAGCTAGTGCCAGCTGATGGGGAACAAATTGTGGGGACCTCATCACAGATTGAAGCTATTAATGCATGCAAAGTGGCAAGAAGCAAGGGGTGTGATAAGCATAAGGGATCTCAGCCAGCCCCTGAAGCAACCCTCATCACAAAAGCAGGAGAAGCTGAGTAGTAAACTTGATTCCTCACGTGTGGGCAGGAAGTGGAAGGATGGCCCAGAAGAGGAGGAATGCAAAAAACCCAAGCCCAGAAAGGGGTTTTGGTGCAAGTACAAACTAACAGATGCAGTTTGTCATAGAAATGAGATTCAGATGCTGCAAATGAAAGAAATCCAGAGGAACAGGGGGGTGAATCCTGCCTGTATGGACAGCAGGCTGTTGCAAACATACAAGGAGGGAGAAGACATACAGTTTTTGGCTGATTTTGAATTGCCCAACCCTCAAACAAAGAGATCCAGAGTGGACTGTTCCAAGTTTCAGGCATCAGGATTGCAGGGAAAGCAACTTGGAATTCCCTGTGATTTTCTTCTGTGTGAAATTACTTGCAACTTCTGGAGAATTTGTTCTTTGTGCCTTCAGACCTCATTGGCCTGCCTTAATGCAGATGGGTGTGGCTGGAGCATGAATGAAAGTGTGTTTGCCTGAAAAGCTGAAAAGGGGGGTTGTGTGGGATTGTCTTGTGAAGTCAGTGAGACTTAATTTATGGCTTAATTTCAACCTTTGCCATGCCAAGAACTGTGCTGGAGAGAAGAGAGTGTTTAAGAAAGCTTCAATCAACAATTGGACTTTTAATTTGGACATTTTAATTGGACTAAAAAGTTTGTGTGGACTTTAAAGAAGAATTGTCTTTGTTTGCATTATAAAACCTGACAGCCTTTTTTAGAAATTGTCTACCTGCTCATGCTATGAGTGTGAAATGCTCTAATGAGATTTGTACTGTATTTGAGTTACCATGCTATGCTGATTGGAAGTTATTGAATGCTTCTTTCACTTACACCAGTGAGAGAAGAAATTTAATGCCTTGTTGGGATTTGATTCATGTAAAGATCTATTCTCAATCAGCCAGCCTCATTAGCAGCAGTTTATATTCTCAGATCTTTTGAGGTAGAGACAGAAAAACATGACTCCAGTCCTTGGCTGGTCAAACGCTACTGAAGCCTTTTCTTTATTCCGGCAGAGAGAGCCAGAAACGAAACTAGCAAGCATTGTATAGCAGAAACGAAACTTCGCAGAGACAAAGCTGAGTGCTTACAGCCAATCAGAAGTGTCAGAACCCAAAGAAAGAGAGATAAGGAGCGCTGTCTCTCAGTGAGCAAAGAGGCTTATGTTTACAAAATGTGTCAGAGACAGGCAAGACAGAAACCAGATGCATTCCTACATGTCCTCCTTTTTCATTTAAATTTGAGAGAGGGACGGCTAATCATACCCCTGCATGTCATCATATACATCATCACTGTCCACCTGGACATCGTACCCTTCCTGACTCCTGGTACTTTGTTCCGGAGGGTGATACCTCATTGAGTACAATTGCCGTCATGCAAAACTCGATGTCTCCCTTCTACGCAATGGACATGTGTTACACATAGAAATAAGATTAGGAATACAAGTAATGCAAAAATACAAAGGTATAAAGCAGATAATAATAATAAACCCATAAAAGAAAACTTGTCTAAGGACAGATAAATCAGGCAACCAAGAAGTCACCCAATCAAAGAGATTAACATCAGTGCGTACATTGTTAGTAATGCTCTCCTGTAAATTCTGAAGTTCTTTCTCAATAGTATTATTCAGATCCTGGAATTTTACCCGACATCCCTGGTTCCCGACCAGTCCACAAAATCCTCCGGATTTTGCTAACAGGTAATCTATGGCCAGTCTGTCCTGCATTTGGTCTTGATGAAGCTCAGTGATTTCCATTTGAAGATCCCGTATGACCCTCCCTGTGGCATTGATTGATTTCTCCAGCCTACAGGTGAGTCCCAAAATGGACCTTCTATTCTCCTGGGAAATGACACCTGGGTATGATCCCAAGGTGAGTGCTCCAGTGATAGCACCCCCTATAGCTCTCCCCCAGGAGCTACCATCAGAAAGCTGAACATCGATTATCACTTCATCATTGCCACCAGAACCCATCGGGCCGGCAGCAGCTCTCCGGCGCCATGCATCTGCCTGAAGCGGCATTTGCACTTGTACGGGTAAGGTAAAATAACCCAATGCTGCACATTGATATTGTCCTGGATGGAAATTCGTGGCAACTCCATTAAAAAAGAACCACATGTTAGGATCCTTGATTTGCCATCCATTGCAAATTGAACCACTATCTATAGCAGAATAATCAGGAGTAAACATAGGAAACACATCATATATATCTTCAATAGTAGTGTTAAACAAGGTATAATTAAGCTTATAAGAACTGTTATAACTACCCCATAACCAAAAATAATCATCACAACCCGTATAATTGCCTACACTCCGCAAAACCCTTTGTGCATGAGTCCAGTGCTTCCATTTACTATTCCAGACTCCAGAACTATGACAGCAGAAACAAAGTCCTTTAGTGTATTTCTTGAATGTCATGCTTCGCCAGCGGGTGTTGTTTAATTGTTCTGGAGGATTAGAGAAGAGCGTAGACCTATCAACATGTTGCAAATGTGCAATAACCAACTCAGGCGTGTTGAACAATGCCGGAAGAAAGGCCATTTGAGACACTGCCAGTGGATGCTCATAGTATAACGTTGCATTCTTACCATGAACCTCAAACATATAGTTAGCATGACGAAGCCAGTAGTTGGGTATGCCCCCATGAGGTATTGTTCTTACAGCTGGAAGCACAGTAAGAAGGAAAAGAACAAATGTCAGCAAATTTAGTCTACTGGTGAACCACCATCCTGGAGCTGAGCAATCTTCTTCTCTCTCCATGGGCGGATCGCTCGAGCAGGAATCCTTCCACTCAGGATTCCCTTGTTGCCAATAAATGACCAATGGCTTAGGAAGACACTCCCCTAAGAAACAGGAGCATGCCCTGTTATTACTAGTACCATGTAACTAGATATGAAACATGAGTGACATATAACACAAATGCACTATCACAAACCCATTTACATGTGTATGGTACTGAAAACTCTTCCATGTACTTCTGGAGGTACCTTGAGATATGCAGTATGCAAAACATAACATAAGCAAAGACAGGTCTTTCTCCTGCAAGAGAATAAGCAAACATTTAAGCATGAACAAAACATGAACAGTTCTCTTCTTCCTTACATGAAGGAGGTTTCTGTTGCATTCTAGAAAGCATTTATCACTCTCCAAGTACATGAGTAAGGCATTAAATTTTTTCTTCTCCCACTGGTGTAAATGAAAGAAGCATTCAATAACTTAAAATCAGCATAGCATGGTAACTCAAATACAGTACAAATCTCATTAGAGCATTTCACACTCATAGCATGAGCAGGTTGCTTAAAAAAGGTTTTCAGGTTTTAAAATGCAAACAAAGCCAATTCTTCTTTACAGTCCACACAAACTTTTTTCCTTTTAGTCCAATTAAAATGTCCAAATTAAAAGTCCAAATGTTGATTAAGCTTTCTTCTTAAACACTTAAACAAACACTATCTTCTCTCCAGCACAGTTCTTGGCAGGGCAAGCTGAAATTAAGCCATAAATTAAGTCTCACTGACTTCACAAGACAATCCCACACAACCCCCCTTTTCAGCTTTTCTGGCAAACACACATTCCTTTATGCTCCAGCCACACCCATCTGCATTAAGGCAGGCCGATGAGGTGTGAAGGCACAAAGAACAAATTCTCCAGAAGTTGCAAGTAATTTCACACAGAAGAAAATCACAGGGAAGTCCAAGTTGCTTTCCCTGCAATCCTGATGCTTGAAACTTGGGACAGCTCACTCTGGATCTCTTTGTTTGAGGGTTGGGCAGTTCAAAATCAGCCAAAAACTGTATGTCTTCTCCCTCCTTGTATTTTTGCAACAGCCTGCTGTCCATACAGGACGGATCCACGCCCCTTTTCCTCTGCATTTCTTTCATCTGCAGCTTCTGAATCTCAACTTTATGACAAACTGCATCTGTTAGTTTGTACTTGCACCCCTTTCTGGTCTTGGGTTTTGTGCATTCCTCCTTTGGGCCATCCTTCCACTTCTGTAGGATCTTCCTGCCCAAACGTGAGGTATCAAGTTTACTACTCAGTTTCTCCTGCTTTTGTGATGAGGGTTGCTTCATGGGCTGGCTGAGATCCCCTATGCTGCTCTTTGAATCACACTCCTTGCTTCCTGCCACTTTGCATGCATTAATAGCTTCAATCTGTGATGAGGTCCCCACCATTTGTTCCCCATCAGCTGGCACTAGTTGTTTTTTAGACGCGGAAGGCAGTATTGCAGCAGAGAACAGGTCTTTTGTAGGGCTAAAAGTGTTTGATTGCTGCAAGGCAGGATATAATGTCCCATCTTCTTTTCCACCTCCACCCCCATCAGGGGGCTGTTGTTTCTCATATGATGGAGGGGCAGTTGCCATAGCCCCTCCCTTGTCTGGTGGCAAAAGCTTTTGGAGGGGGCCAGCAAGCCCCTGAGACAACAGAATATTCTTTGGAGTGAGTCTTTGAAGGCAGTCTCTGACTTCCTCCCATGTAAATAGCACTGATACAGAAATTCCATTATGCTTCTGCATTTCTTTTCCTATTTGATTCCACTGTTTTAAGTCCAAGCATTCATCAAATTTAACCCAAGGACTGATTTTCCCTATAGCTTTGACTAGCTTTTGTATCTCCTTCTCATCAGCCTTTCGCCCATTGTTATTCAAAAGATCTGAGATATCTTTACAAAGTTCCTGCATTTGCGAAGAAAGCACACACCCCATTTTGACTCACCCTGTTTTATTTCTCAAGCGCTTGATTTATGACCTTTCCGGTCGGACCTTTTGCCTGGTCGTAGGTGAATGAGACCTTGTCCCGGTCGATGAGGTGATAATTAGGTGCTAATTGCTGAAGCAGATCTCTTCAAAGCATTCCTTTGACTTTCATTCAATGGCCTCACGACGGGGCACCAGTTGTAGGAATCTGATTCATGTAAAGATCTCTTCTCAATCAGTCTCATGAAGCAGCAGTTTATATCATCAGATCTTTTGAGATAGAAACTTAAGAGTCCACGAAGTCCAGCTTCATTAGGCTCAGAGTAAGGAAAGAACAGAGAGAGACAGAAAACACGGCTGCAGTCTTTGGCTGAACAAAGGATACTAATGGCTTCTCTTTTTTTCAAGCAGAGTATCTCAGAAACGAAACTTAACCTAAATAATCAATCAGAATGTCAGAACCCAAATAAGGAGAGATAAGGAGTGTTGTCTCTCATGCAAGCAAAGAGGCTTTTGTTTACACAATGTGTCAGAGACAGCCTGACAGAAAACAGATACATTCCCACATCACAGCTTCTCTTTCTTTCTCTGTCTCTCACAGCTTCTCTTTGTCTCTCACTCACTCACAGCTTCTCTCTCTCTCACAGCTTCTATTTCTCACTCTCTCTATCCCTCACAGATTCTCATTCTCTCTCACTCACTCACAGCTTCTCTTCCTCTCTCTCTCATTCACAGCTTCTGTTTCTTTCTCTCTCTCACACACAGCTTCTCTCTCACACACATACACAGCATCTCTTTCTCTCTCTGTCTCTCACAGCTACTCTCTCTCTCTCATACACACACAGCTTCTCTTTTTTCTCTCTCTCTCACTCACAGCTTCTCTTTCTCTGCCTCTCACAGCTTCTCACTCTCTCACACAAACAGCTTCTCTCTCTCACTCACTAACAGCTTCTCTTTTTTCTCTCTCTCTCACTCACAGCTTCTCTTTCTCTGTCTCTCACAGCTTTTCACACTCCCACACACACAGCTTCTCTCTCTCTATCACTCACAGATTCTCATTCTCTCTCTCACACTCACAGCTTCTGTTTCTCTCTCTCTCACACAGCTTCTCTTTCTCTCTGTCTCACTCACAGCTTCTCTTTGTCTCTCTCACTCATAGGTTCTCATTCTCTCTCTCACACAGCTTCTCTCTCTCACACGCACACAGCTTCTCTTTCTCTCTCTCTCTCACAGCTTCTCTTTCTCTCCCTCTCTCACTTACAGCTTCTCTTTCTCTCTGTCTATCGCAGCTTATCACTCTCTCACACACACAGCTTCTCTTTCTCTCTCTCTCTCACTCAAAGCTTCTCTTTCTCTCTCTTGTCTCTCACAGTTTCTCTCTCTCACACACACACAGCTTTTCTTTCTCTCTCTTTCTCTCACTCACAGCTTCTCTTTCTCTCTCTCTCTCACTCACAGCTTCTCTTTCTCTCTCTGTCTCTCACTCACAGATTCTTTCTCTGTATCTCACAGCTTCTCTCTCTCTCTCACACACAGCTTCTCTTTCTTTCTCTCTCTCTCACTCACAGCTTCTGTTTCTCTCCCTCTCTCACTTACAGCTTCTCTTTCTCTCTCTGTCTCTCACAGCTTCTCTCTCTTTCTCACGCACTCAGCTTCTCTTTCTCTCTCATTCATAGCTTCTCTTTCTCTCTCTCTCTCATTCATAGCTTCTCTCTCTCTCTCTCACTCACAGCTTCTCTCTCTCTCTCTCTCTATCTCACAGCTTCTCTTTCTCACACACACAGACACACAGCTTCTCTTTTGCTCTCTCTCTCACTCGCAGCTTCTCTTTCTCTCACTCTCTCACAGCTTCTCACTCTCACACAAACAGCTTCTCTTTCTCTCTCTCTCACTCACAGCTTCTCTTTCTCTCTCTGTCTCTCACAGCTTCTCTCTCTCTCACACACACAGCTTCTCTTTCTTTCTCTCGCTCACTCACAGCTTCTGTTTCTCTCCCTCTCTCACTTATAGCTTCTCTTTCTCTCTCTGTCTCTCACAGCTTCTCTCTCTTTCTCACGCACTCAGCTTCTCTTTCTCTCTCTCTCTCTCATTCATAGCTTCTCTCTCTCTCTCTCACTCACAGCTTCTCTTTCTCTCACTCTCTCACAGCTTCTCACTCTCACACAAACAGCTTCTCTTTCTCTCTCTCTCACTCACAGCTTCTCTTTCTCTCTCTGTCTCTCACAGCGTCTCTTTCTCTCTTTGTCTCTCACAACTTCTCACTCTCTCACACACACAGCTTCTCTTTCTCTCTCTCTCACTCACAGCTTCTCTTTCTCTGTCTCTCACAGCTTTTCACACTCCCACACACACAGCTTCTCTCTCTCTATCACTCACAGATTCTCATTCTCTCTCTCACACTCACAGCTTCTGTTTCTCTCTCTCTCACACAGCTTCTCTTTCTCTCTGTCTCACTCACAGCTTCTCTTTGTCTCTCTCACTCATAGGTTCTCATTCTCTCTCTCACACAGCTTCTCTCTCTCACACGCACACAGCTTCTCTTTCTCTCTCTCTCACAGCTTCTCTTTCTCTCCCTCTCTCACTTACAGCTTCTCTTTCTCTCTGTCTATCGCAGCTTATCACTCTCTCACACACACAGCTTCTCTTTCTCTCTCTCTCTCACTCAAAGCTTCTCTTTCTCTCTCTTGTCTCTCACAGTTTCTCTCTCTCACACACACACAGCTTTTCTTTCTCTCTCTTTCTCTCACTCACAGCTTCTCTTTCTCTCTCTCTCTCACTCACAGCTTCTCTTTCTCTCTCTGTCTCTCACTCACAGATTCTTTCTCTGTATCTCACAGCTTCTCTCTCTCTCACACACACAGCTTCTCTTTCTTTCTCTCTCTCTCACTCACAGCTTCTGTTTCTCTCCCTCTCTCACTTACAGCTTCTGTTTCTCTCTCTGTCTCTCACAGCTTCTCTCTCTTTCTCACGCACTCAGCTTCTCTTTCTCTCTCATTCATAGCTTCTCTTTCTCTCTCTCTCTCATTCATAGCTTCTCTCTCTCTCTCTCTCACTCACAGCTTCTCTTTCTTTCTCTCTCTCTCACAGCTTCTCTTTCTCACACACACAGACACACAGCTTCTCTTTTGCTCTCTCTCTCACTCGCAGCTTCTCTTTCTCTCACTCTCTCACAGCTTCTCACTCTCACACAAACAGCTTCTCTTTCTCTCTCTCTCACTCACAGCTTCTCTTTCTCTCTCTGTCTCTCACAGCGTCTCTTTCTCTCTTTGTCTCTCACAACTTCTCACTCTCTCACACACACAGCTTCTCTTTCTCTCTCTCTCTCACTCACAGCTTCTCATTCTCTGTCTCTCACAGCTTCTCTCTATCTCTCTCTCTCTCTCACACACACACAGCTTCTCTCTCTCGCTCTCACTCACAGCTTCTCTTTCTCTCTCTGTCTCTCACAGCTTCTCTCTCTCTCACACACAAGCTTTTCTTTCTCTCTCTCTCTCTCACTCACAGCTTCTCTTTCTCTCTATGTCTCTCACTCACAGTTTCTCTTTCTCTCTCTGTCTCTCACAGCTTCTCACTCTCTCTCTCACACAGCTTCTCTCTCTCTCTCTCACTAACAGCTTCTCTTTTTCTCTCTCTCTCACTCACAGCTTCTCTTTCTCTGTCTCTCACAGCTTCTCACTCTCTCACAAACAGAGCTTCTCTCTCTATCACTCACAAATTCTCATTCTCTCTCTCACTCACAGCTTCTCTTTCTCTCTCACACAGCGTCTCTTTCTCTCTCTGTCTCACTCACAGCTTCTCTTTGTCTCTCTCACTCATAGGTTCTCATTCTCTCTCTCTCACAGCTTCTCTCTCTCACACGCACACAGCTTCTCTTTCTCTCTCTCTCACTCACAGCTTCTCTTTCTCTCCCTCTCTCACTTACAGTTTCTCTTTCTCTCTGTCTATCACAGCTTATCACTCTCTCTCACACACAGCTTCTCTTTCTCTCTCTCTCTCACACACAGCTTCTCTTTCTCTCTCTTGTCTCTCACAGTTTCTCTCTCACACACACACACAGCTTTTCTTTCTCTCTCTGTCTCTCACTCACAGCTTCTCTTTCTCTCTCTCTCTCACTCACACCTTCTCTTTCTCTCTCTGTCTCTCACTCACAGATTCTCTTTCTCTCTCTGTCTCTCACAGCTTCTCTCTCTCACACACACACAGCTTCTCTTTCTTTCTCTCGCTCACTCACAGCTTCTGTTTCTCTCCCTCTCTCACTTACAGCTTCTCTTTCTCTCTCTGTCTCTCACAGCTTCTCTCTCTTTCTCACGCACTCAGCTTCTCTCTCTCTCTCTCTCTCTCATTCATAGCTTCTCTCTCTCTCTCTCACTCACAGCTTCTCTTTCTCTCTCTCTCTCTCTCTCTCAGTCACAGGTTTTCTTGCTCTCTCTGTCTCTCACAGCTTCTCTTTCTTTCTCTGTCTCTCACAGATTCTCTTTCTCTCTCACTCACTCACAGCTTCTCTCTCTCTCACAGCTTCTCTTTCTCACTCTCTCTATCCTTCACAGATTCTCATTCTCTCTCACTCACTCACAGCTTCTCTTTCTCTCTCTCTCATTCACAGCTTCTGTTTCTTTCTCTCTCACACACACAGCTTCTCTCTTACACACATACACAGCTTCTCTTTCTCTCTCTGTCTCTCACAGCTACTCTCTCTCACACACACACACAGCTTCTCTTTTTTTCTCTCTCTCTCACTCACAGCTTCTCTTTCTCTGTCTCTCACAGCTTCTCATTCTCTCACACACACAGCTTCTCTCTCTCTCTCACTAACAGCTTCTCATTTTTTCTCTCTCTCTCTCACACAGCTTCTCTTTGTCTCTCACAGTTTTTCACTCTCTCACACACACAGCTTCTCTCTCTATCACTCACAGATTCTCATTCTCTCTCTCTCACTCACAGCTTCTGTTTCTCTCTCTCACACACAGCTTCTCTTTCTCTCTGTCTCACTCACAGCTTCTCTTTGTCTCTCTCACTCATAGGTTCTCATTCTCTCTCTCTCACAGCTTCTCTCTCTCTCACGCACACAGCTTCTCTTTCTCTCTCTCTCTCTCAGCTTCTCTTTCTCTCCCTCTCTCACTTACAGCTTCTCTTTCTCTCTGTCTATCGCAGCTTATCACTCTCTCACACACACAGCTTCTCTCTCTCTCTCTCTCACAGCTTCTCTTTCTCTCTCTTGTCTCTCACAGTTTCTCTCTCTCTCACACACACAGCTTTTCTTTCTCTCTCTTTCTCTCACTCACAGCTTCTCTTTCTCTCTCTCTCTCACTCACAGCTTCTCTTTCTCTCTGTCTCTCACTCACAGATTCTTTCTCTCTCTGTATCTCACAGATTCTCTCTCTCACACACACACACAGCTTCTCTTTCTTTCTCTCTCTCACTCACAGCTTCTGTTTCTCTCCCTCTCTCACTTACAGCTTCTCTTTCTCTCTCTGTCTCTCACAGCTTCTCTCTCTTTCTCACACACTCAGCTTCTCTTTCTCTCTCTCTCTCTCATTCATAGCTTCTCTTTCTCTCTCTCTCTCATTCATAGCTTCTCTTTCTCTCTCTCAGACTCGCAGCTTCTCTTTCTTTCTCTCTCTCTCACAGCTTCTCTTTCTCACACACACAGACACACAGCTTCTCTTTTGCTCTCTCTCTCACTCGCAGCTTCTCTTTCTCTCACTCTCTCACAGCTTCTCACTCTCACACAAACAGCTTCTCTTTCTCTCTCACTCACTCACAGCTTCTCTTTCTCTCTGTGTCTCTCACAGCTTCTCTTTCTTTCTCTCTCTGTCTCTCACAGCTTCTCTCTCTCTCACTCACAGCTACGCCTTCTCTTTCTCTCTCACACAGCTTTTCTTTCTCTCTCTCTCTCTCACAGCTTCTCTTTCTCTCTCTCACACTCACAGCTTCTCTCTCTCTCTGTGTCTCTCACTCACAGCTTCTCTCTCTCTCTCTCTCACTCACTCACAGCTTCTCTTTCTCTATCTGTATCTCACAGGTTCTCTTTCTCTCACACACACACCCAGCTTCTCTTTCTCTCTCTCACTCACAGCTACGCTTTCTTCCTCTCTCACTCACTCACATCTTCTCTTTTTTTCTCTCTCTCTCACAGCTTCTCTCTCTCAAACACACACAAAGTGTCTCTCTCTCTCTCTCACTCACAGCTTCTCTTTCTCTCTTTGTCTCTCACAACTTCTCACTCTCTCACACACACAGCTTTTCTTTCTCTCTCTCTCACTCATAGCTTCTCTTTCTCTTCTCTGTCTTTCACTCACAGCTTTCTCTCTGTCTCTCACAGCTTCTCTCTCTCTCACACACACACAGCTTCTCTTTCTCTTTCTCTCTCTGTCTCTCACAGCTTCTCTTTCTTTCTCTCTCCGTCTCTCACAGCTTCTCTCTCTCTCTCACTCACAGCTTCTCCTTCTCTTTCTCTCTCACTCACAGCTTTTCTATCTCTCTCTGTCACAGCTTCTCTTTCTCTCTCTCTCACTCACAGCTTCTCTTTCTCTCTGTGTCTCTCACTCACAGCTTCTCTTTCTCTATCTGTATCTCACAGGTTCTCTTTCTCTCTCTCACACACACAGCTTCTCTTTCTCTCCTTCTCACTCACAGCTTCGCTTTCTTTCTCTCTCACTCACTCACAGCTTCTGGTTCTCTCTCTCTCTCACTCACAGCTTCTCTTTCTCTCTCTCACTCACAGCTTCTCTTTTTCTCTCTCTCTCTCACAGCTTCTCTCTCAAACACACACACAGCGTCTCTTTCTTTCTCTCTCTCTCTCTCTCACTCACAGCTTCTCTTTCTCTCTTTGTCTCTCACAACTTCTCACTCTCTCTCACACACAGCTTCTCTTTCTCTCTCTCACACACTCACACTTTTTTCTCTTTCTCAAACTCATAGCTTCTCTTTCTCTTCTCTGTCTTTCACTCACAGCTCTTTCTCTCTGTCTCTCACAGCTTCTCTCTCTCTCACACACACACAGCTTCTCTTTCTCTTTCTCTCTTTGTCTCTCACAGATTCTCTTTCTTTCTCTCTCTGTCTCTCACAGCTTCTCTCTCTCTCACTCACAGCTTCTCCTTCTCTTTCTCTCTCACTCACAGCTTTTCTTTCTCTCTCTCTCTGTAACAGCTTCTCTTTCTCTTTCTCACACTCATAGCTTCTCTTTCTCTTCTCTGTCTTTCACTCACAGCTCTTTCTCTCTGTCTCTCACAGCTTCTCTCTCTCTCTCACACACACACAGCTTCTCTTTCTCTTTCTCTCTCACAGCTTCTCTTTCTTTCTCTCTCTGTCTCTCACAGCTTCTCTCTCTCACTCACTCACAGCTTCTCCTTCTCTTTCTCTCTCACTCACAACTTTTCTTTCTCTCTCTCTCTCTGTCACAGCTTCTCTTTCTCTCTCTCTCACTCACAGCTTCTCTTTCTCTATCCGTATCTTACAGGTTCTCTTTCTCTCTCACACACACACAGCTTCTCTTTCTCTCTCTCTCACTCACAGCTTCGCTTTCTTTCTCTCTCACTCACTCACAGCTTCTGGTTCTCTCTCTCTCTCACTCACCGCTTCACTTTCTCTCTCTCACTCACAGCTTCTCTTTTTTTCTCTCTCTCTCACAGCTTCTCTCTCTCAAACACACACACAGCATCTCTTTCTCTCTCTCTCTCACTCACAGCTTCTCTTTCTCTCTTTGTCTCTCACAACTTCTCACTCTCTCACACACACAGCTTCTCTTTCTCTCTCACACACACTCTCACTTTTTTTCTCTTTCTCACACTCATAGCTTCTCTTTCTCTTCTCTGTCTTTCACTCACAGCTCTTTCTCTCTGTCTCTCACAGCTTCTCTCTCTCTCTCTCACACACAGCTTCTCTTTCTCGTTCTCTCTCACTCTCAGAGCTTCTCTTTCTCTCTCTATCTCTCACAGCTTTTCTCTCTCTCACTCACAGCTTCTCTCTCTCAGAGCTTTTCTTTCTCACTCTCTCACTCACAGATTCTCTTTCTCTCTCACTCACTCACAATGTCTCTTTCACTCTCTCTCATTCACAGCTTCTCTTTCTTTCTCTCTCTCACACAGCTTCTCTCTCTCACACATACAGCTTCTCTTTCTCTCTCTGTCTCTCACAGCTTCTCTCTGTCACACACACACAGCTTCTCTTTTTTCTGTCTCACTAACAGCTTCTCTTTCTCTCACACTCACAGATTCTCTGTCTCTCTCTGTCTCTCACTCACAGATTCTCTTTCTCTCTCTGTCTCTCACAGCTTCTCTCTCACACACACACACAGCGTCTCTTTCTCTATCTCTCTCACTCACAGCGTTTCTTTCTCTCTCACTCACAGCATCTCTTTCTCTCTTTGTCTCTCACAACTTCTCACTCTCTCACACACACAGCTTCTCTTTCTCTCTCTCTCACTCACAGTTTTCTCTCTCTCTATCTCACTCATAACTTCTCTTTCTCTGTCTCTCACTCAGAGCTTCTCTTTCTCCCACTGTCTCTCACAGCTTCTCTTTCTCTCACACACACAAATAGCTTCTCTCTCTCTCACTCACAGCTTCTCTTTCTCTATCCCTTACTCACACCTTCTCTTTCTTTCTCTCTCTCTCTCACACAGCTTCTCTCTCTCACACACACACAGCTTCCCTTTCGCTCTGTCTATCACTCACAGCTTCTTTTTCTCTCTCTGTCTCACAGCTTCTCCCTCTCTCTCACACACAGCTTCTCTCTCTCTCACTCACAGCTTCTCTTTCTCTCTCTCTCTCAGTCACAGCTTTTCTTGCTCTCTCTGTCTCTCACAGATTCTCTTTCTTTCTCTGTCTCTCACAGCTTCTCTCTCTCTCTCACAGCTTCTCTTTCTCTCTCACTCACTCACAGCTTCTCTCTCTCAGACAGCTTCTCTTTCTCACTCTCTCTATCACTCACAGATTCTCATTCTCTCTCACTCACTCTCAGCTTCTCTTTCTCTCTCTCTCATTCACAGCTTCTGTTTCTCTCTCTCTCTCACAGCTTCTGTCTCTCACACATACACAGCTTCTCTTTCTCTCTCTGTCTCTCACAGCTTCTCTCCCTCTCTCACACACAGCTTCTCCCTTATTTCTCTCTCTCACTCACAGCTTCTCTTTCTCTGTCTCTCACAGCTTCTCACTCTCATACACACAGCTTCTCTCTCTCTCTCTCACTAACAGCTTCACTTTTTTCTCTCTCTCACTCACAGCTTCTCTTTCTCTGTCTCTCACAGCTTCTCACTCTCTCACAAACACAGCTTCTCTCTCTCTATCACTCACAGAATCTCATTCTCTCTCTCTCACTCACAGCTTCTCTTTCTCTCTCACACAGCTTCTCTTTCTCTCTCTGTCTCACTCACAGCTTCTCTATGTCTCTCTCACTCATAGGATCTCATTCTCTCTCTCTCACAGCTTCTCTCTCTCACACGCACACAGCTTCTCTTTCTCTCTCTCACTCACAGCTTTTCTTTCTCTCCCTCACTCACTTACAGCTTCTCTTTCCCTCTGTCTATCACAGCTTATCACTCTCTCACACACACAGCTTCTCTTTCTCTCTCTCTCACTCACAGCTTCTATTTCTCTCTCTTGTCTCTCACAGTTTCTCTCTCTCTCACACACACAGCTTTTCTTTCTCTCTCTGTCTCTCACTCACAGCTTCTCTTTCTCTCTCTCTCACACACACAGGTTCTCTTTCTCTCTCTGTCTCTCACTCACAGCTTCTCTTTCTCTCTGTGTCTCTCACTCACAGCTTCTCTTTCTCTATCTGTATCTCACAGGTTCTCTTTCTCTCTCTCACACACACAGCTTCTCTTTCTCTCTCTCTCACTCACAGCTTCGCTTTCTTTCTCTCTCACTCACTCACAGCTTCTGGTTCTCTCTCTCTCTCACTCACAGCTTCTCTTTCTCTCTCTCACTCACAGCTTCTCTTTTTTTCTCTCTCTCTCACAGCTTCTCTCTCAAACACACACACAGCATCTCTTTCTCTCTCTCTCTCTCTCACTCACAGCTTCTCTTTCTCTCTTTGTCTCTCACAACTTCTCACTCTCTCACACACACAGCTTCTCTTTCTCTCTCTCACACACTCACACTTTTTTCTCTTTCTCACACTCATAGCTTCTCTTTCTCTTCTCTGTCTTTCACTCACAGCTCTTTCTCTCTGTCTCTCACAGCTTCTCTCTCTCTCACACACACACAGCTTCTCTTTCTCTTTCTCTCTTTGTCTCTCACAGCTTCTCTTTCTTTCTCTCTCTGTCTCTCACAGCTTCTCTCTCTCTCACTCACAGCTTCTCCTTCTCTTTCTCTCTCACTCACAGCTTTTCTTTCTCTCTCTCTCTGTAACAACTTCTCTTTCTCTTTCTCACACTCACAGCTTCTCTTTCTCTCTCTGTCTTTCACTCACAGATTCTTTCTCTGTATCTCACAGCTTCTCTCTCTCTCACACACACAGCTTCTCTTTCTTTCTCTCTCTCTCACTCACAGCTTCTGTTTCTCTCCCTCTCTCACTTACAGCTTCTCTTTCTCTCTCTGTCTCTCACAGCTTCTCTCTCTTTCTCACGCACTCAGCTTCTCTTTCTCTCTCATTCATAGCTTCTCTTTCTCTCTCTCTCTCATTCATAGCTTCTCTCTCTCTCTCTCTCACTCACAGCTTCTCTTTCTTTCTCTCTCTCTCACAGCTTCTCTTTCTCACACACACAGACACACAGCTTCTCTTTTGCTCTCTCTCTCACTCGCAGCTTCTCTTTCTCTCACTCTGTCACAGCTTCTCACTCTCACACAAACAGCTTCTCTTTCTCTCTCTCTCACTCACAGCTTCTCTTTCTCTCTCTGTCTCTCACAGCGTCTCTTTCTCTCTTTGTCTCTCACAACTTCTCACTCTCTCACACACACAGCTTCTCTTTCTCTCTCTCTCTCACTCACAGCTTCTCATTCTCTGTCTCTCACAGCTTCTCTCTATCTCTCTCTCTCTCACACACACACACAGCTTCTCTCTCTCTCTCACTCACAGCTTCTCTTTCTCTCTCTGTCTCTCACAGCTTCTCTCTCTCTCACACACAAGCTTTTCTTTCTCTCTCTCTCTCTCACTCACAGCTTCTCTTTCTCTCTATGTCTCTCACTCACAGTTTCTCTTTCTCTCTCTGTCTCTCACAGCTTCTCACTTCTGTTTCTCTCTCTCTCTCACAGCTTCTGTCTCTCACACATACACTGTCTCTCACAGCTTCTCACTTCTGTTTCTCTCTCTCTCTCACAGCTTCTGTCTCTCACACATACACAGCTTCTCTTTCTCTCTCTGTCTCTCACAGCTTCTCTCTCTCTCTCACACACAGCTTCTCCCTTATTTCTCTCTCTCACTCACAGCTTCTCTTTCTCTGTCTCTCACAGCTTCTCACTCTCATACACACAGCTTCTCTTTCTCTCTCTCACTCACAGCTTCTCTTTTTCTCTCTCTCTCTCACAGCTTCTCTCTCAAACACACACACAGCGTCTCTTTCTTTCTCTCTCTCTCTCTCTCACTCACAGCTTCTCTTTCTCTCTTTGTCTCTCACAACTTCTCACTCTCTCTCACACACAGCTTCTCTTTCTCTCTCTCACACACTCACACTTTTTTCTCTTTCTCAAACTCATAGCTTCTCTTTCTCTTCTCTGTCTTTCACTCACAGCTCTTTCTCTCTGTCTCTCACAGCTTCTCTCTCTCTCACACACACACAGCTTCTCTTTCTCTTTCTCTCTTTGTCTCTCACAGATTCTCTTTCTTTCTCTCTCTGTCTCTCACAGCTTCTCTCTCTCTCACTCACAGCTTCTCCTTCTCTTTCTCTCTCACTCACAGCTTTTCTTTCTCTCTCTCTCTGTAACAGCTTCTCTTTCTCTTTCTCACACTCATAGCTTCTCTTTCTCTTCTCTGTCTTTCACTCACAGCTCTTTCTCTCTGTCTCTCACAGCTTCTCTCTCTCTCACACACACAGCTTCTCTTTCTCTTTCTCTCTCACAGCTTCTCTTTCTTTCTCTCTCTGTCTCTCACAGCTTCTCTCTCTCACTCACTCACAGCTTCTCCTTCTCTTTCTCTCTCACTCACAACTTTTCTTTCTCTCTCTCTCTCTGTCACAGCTTCTCTTTCTCTCTCTCTCACTCACAGCTTCTCTTTCTCTATCCGTATCTTACAGGTTCTCTTTCTCTCTCACACACACACAGCTTCTCTTTCTCTCTCTCTCACTCACAGCTTCGCTTTCTTTCTCTCTCACTCACTCACAGCTTCTGGTTCTCTCTCACTCTCACTCACCGCTTCACTTTCTCTCTCTCACTCACAGCTTCTCTTTTTTTCTCTCTCTCTCACAGCTTCTCTCTCTCAAACACACACACAGCATCTCTTTCTCTCTCTCTCTCACTCACAGCTTCTCTTTCTCTCTTTGTCTCTCACAACTTCTCACTCTCTCACACACACAGCTTCTCTTTCTCTCTCACACACACTCTCACTTTTTTTCTCTTTCTCACACTCATAGCTTCTCTTTCTCTTCTCTGTCTTTCACTCACAGCTCTTTCTCTCTGTCTCTCACAGCTTCTCTCTCTCTCACACACACACAGCTTCTCTTTCTCGTTCTCTCTCACTCTCAGAGCTTCTCTTTCTCTCTCTATCTCTCACAGCTTTTCTCTCTCTCACTCACAGCTTCTCTCTCTCAGAGCTTTTCTTTCTCACTCTCTCACTCACAGATTCTCTTTCTCTCTCACTCACTCACACCGTCTCTTTCACTCTCTCTCATTCACAGCTTCTCTTTCTTTCTCTCTCTCACACAGCTTCTCTCTCTCACACATACAGCTTCTCTTTCTCTCTCTGTCTCTCACAGCTTCTCTCTGTCACACACACACAGCTTCTCTTTTTTCTGTCTCACTAACAGCTTCTCTTTCTCTCACACTCACAGATTCTCTGTCTCTCTCTGTCTCTCACTCACAGATTCTCTTTCTCTCTCTGTCTCTCACAGCTTCTCTCTCACACACACACACAGCGTCTCTTTCTCTATCTCTCTCACTCACAGCGTTTCTTTCTCTCTCACTCACAGCATCTCTTTCTCTCTTTGTCTCTCACAACTTCTCACTCTCTCACACACACAGCTTCTCTCTCTCTCTCTCACTCACAGTTTTCTCTCTCTCTATCTCACTCATAACTTCTCTTTCTCTGTCTCTCACTCAGAGCTTCTCTTTCTCCCACTGTCTCTCACAGCTTCTCTTTCTCTCACACACACAAATAGCTTCTCTCTCTCTCACTCACAGCTTCTCTTTCTCTATCCCTTACTCACACCTTCTCTTTCTTTCTCTCTCTCTCTCACACAGCTTCTCTCTCACACACACACACAGCTTCCCTTTCGCTCTGTCTATCACTCACAGCTTCTTTTTCTCTCTCTGTCTCACAGCTTCTCCCTCTCTCTCACACACAGCTTCTCTCTCTCTCACTCACAGCTTCTCTTTCTCTCTCTCTCTCAGTCACAGCTTTTCTTGCTCTCTCTGTCTCTCACAGATTCTCTTTCTTTCTCTGTCTCTCACAGCTTCTCTCTCTCTCTCACAGCTTCTCTTTCTCTCTCACTCACTCACAGCTTCTCTCTCTCAGACAGCTTCTCTTTCTCACTCTCTCTATCACTCACAGATTCTCATTCTCTCTCACTCACTCACAGCTTCTCTTTCTCTCTCTCTCATTCACAGCTTCTGTTTCTCTCTCTCTCTCACAGCTTCTGTCTCTCACACATACACAGCTTCTCTTTCTCTCTCTGTCTCTCACAGCTTCTCTCTCTCTCACACACACAGCTTCTCCCTTATTTCTCTCTCTCACTCACAGCTTCTCTTTCTCTGTCTCTCACAGCTTCTCACTCTCATACACACAGCTTCTCTCTCTCTCTCTCACTAACAGCTTCACTTTTTTCTCTCTCTCACTCACAGCTTCTCTTTCTCTGTCTCTCACAGCTTCTCACTCTCTCACAAACACAGCTTCTCTCTCTCTATCACTCACAGAATCTCATTCTCTCTCTCTCACTCACAGCTTCTCTTTCTCTCTCACACAGCTTCTCTTGCTCTCTCTGTCTCACTCACAGCTTCTCTATGTCTCTCTCACTCATAGGATCTCATTCTCTCTCTCTCACAGCTTCTCTCTCTCACACGCACACAGCTTCTCTTTCCCTCTGTCTATCACAGCTTATCACTCTCTCACACACACAGCTTCTCTTTCTCTCTCTCTCACTCACAGCTTCTATTTCTCTCTCTTGTCTCTCACAGTTTCTCTCTCTCACACACACACAGCTTTTCTTTCTCTCTCTGTCTCTCACTCACAGCTTCTCTTTCTCTCTCTCTCACACACACACAGGTTCTCTTTCTCTCTCTGTCTCTCACTCACAGCTTCTCTTTCTCTCTGTGTCTCTCACTCACAGCTTCTCTTTCTCTATCTGTATCTCACAGGTTCTCTTTCTCTCTCTCACACACACAGCTTCTCTTTCTCTCTCTCTCACTCACAGCTTCGCTTTCTTTCTCTCTCACTCACTCACAGCTTCTGGTTCTCTCTCTCTCTCACTCACAGCTTCTCTTTCTCTCTCTCACTCACAGCTTCTCTTTTTTTCTCTCTCTCTCACAGCTTCTCTCTCAAACACACACACAGCATCTCTTTCTCTCTCTCTCTCTCTCTCACTCACAGCTTCTCTTTCTCTCTTTGTCTCTCACAACTTCTCACTCTCTCACACACACAGCTTCTCTTTCTCTCTCTCACACACTCACACTTTTTTTCTCTTTCTCACACTCATAGCTTCTCTTTCTCTTCTCTGTCTTTCACTCACAGCTCTTTCTCTCTGTCTCTCACAGCTTCTCTCTCTCTCACACACACACAGCTTCTCTTTCTCTTTCTCTCTTTGTCTCTCACAGCTTCTCTTTCTTTCTCTCTCTGTCTCTCACAGCTTCTCTCTCTCTCACTCACAGCTTCTCCTTCTCTTTCTCTCTCACTCACAGCTTTTCTTTCTCTCTCTCTCTGTAACAACTTCTCTTTCTCTTTCTCACACTCACAGCTTCTCTTTCTCTCTCTGTCTCTCACTCACAGATTCTTTCTCTGTATCTCACAGCTTCTCTCTCTCTCACACACACAGCTTCTCTTTCTTTCTCTCTCTCTCACTCACAGCTTCTGTTTCTCTCCCTCTCTCACTTACAGCTTCTCTTTCTCTCTCTGTCTCTCACAGCTTCTCTCTCTTTCTCACGCACTCAGCTTCTCTTTCTCTCTCATTCATAGCTTCTCTTTCTCTCTCTCTCTCATTCATAGCTTCTCTCTCTCTCTCTCTCACTCACAGCTTCTCTTTCTTTCTCTCTCTCTCACAGCTTCTCTTTCTCACACACACAGACACACAGCTTCTCTTTTGCTCTCTCTCTCACTCGCAGCTTCTCTTTCTCTCACTCTCTCACAGCTTCTCACTCTCACACAAACAGCTTCTCTTTCTCTCTCTCTCACTCACAGCTTCTCTTTCTCTCTCTGTCTCTCACAGCGTCTCTTTCTCTCTTTGTCTCTCACAACTTCTCACTCTCTCACACACACAGCTTCTCTTTCTCTCTCTCTCTCTCTCACTCACAGCTTCTCATTCTCTGTCTCTCACAGCTTCTCTCTATCTCTCTCTCTCTCTCACACACACACAGCTTCTCTCTCTCTCTCTCACTCACAGCTTCTCTTTCTCTCTCTGTCTCTCACAGCTTCTCTCTCTCTCACACACAAGCTTTTCTTTCTCTCTCTCTCTCTCTCACTCACAGTTTCTCTTTCTCTCTCTGTCTCTCACAGCTTCTCACTTCTGTTTCTCTCTCTCTCACACAGCTTCTGTCTCTCACACATACACTGTCTCTCACAGCTTCTCACTTCTGTTTCTCTCTCTCTCTCACAGCTTCTGTCTCTCACACATACACAGCTTCTCTTTCTCTCTCTGTCTCTCACAGCTTCTCTCTCTCTCTCACACACAGCTTCTCCCTTATTTCTCTCTCTCACTCACAGCTTCTCTTTCTCTGTCTCTCACAGCTTCTCACTCTCATACACACAGCTTCTCTCTCTCTCTCTCACTAACAGCTTCACTTTTTTCTCTCTCTCACTCACAGCTTCTCTTTCTCTGTCTCTCACAGCTTCTCACTCTCTCACAAACACAGCTTCTCTCTCTCTATCACTCACAGAATCTCATTCTCTCTCTCTCACTCACAGCTTCTCTTTCTCTCTCACACAGCTTCTCTTTCTCTCTCTGTCTCACTCACAGCTTCTCTATGTCTCTCTCACTCATAGGATCTCATTCTCTCTCTCTCACAGCTTCTCTCTCTCACACGCACACAGCTTCTCTTTCTCTCTCTCACTCACAGCTTTTCTTTCTCTCCCTCTCTCACTTACAGCTTCTCTTTCCCTCTGTCTATCACAGCTTATCACTCTCTCACACACACAGCTTCTCTTTCTCTCTCTCTCACTCACAGCTTCTATTTCTCTCTCTTGTCTCTCACAGTTTCTCTCTCTCTCACACACACAGCTTTTCTTTCTCTCTCTGTCTCTCACTCACAGCTTCTCTTTCTCTCTCTCTCACACACACAGGTTCTCTTTCTCTCTCTGTCTCTCACTCACAGCTTCTCTTTCTCTCTGTGTCTCTCACTCACAGCTTCTCTTTCTCTATCTGTATCTCACAGGTTCTCTTTCTCTCTCTCACACACACAGCTTCTCTTTCTCTCTCTCTCACTCACAGCTTCGCTTTCTTTCTCTCTCACTCACTCACAGCTTCTGGTTCTCTCTCTCTCTCACTCACAGCTTCTCTTTCTCTCTCTCACTCACAGCTTCTCTTTTTCTCTCTCTCTCTCACAGCTTCTCTCTCAAACACACACACAGCATCTCTTTCTCTCTCTCTCTCTCTCTCACTCACAGCTTCTCTTTCTCTCTTTGTCTCTCACAACTTCTCACTCTCTCACACACACAGCTTCTCTTTCTCTCTCTCACACACTCACACTTTTTTTCTCTTTCTCACACTCATAGCTTCTCTTTCTCTTCTCTGTCTTTCACTCACAGCTCTTTCTCTCTGTCTCTCACAGCTTCTCTCTCTCTCACACACACACAGCTTCTCTTTCTCTTTCTCTCTTTGTCTCTCACAGCTTCTCTTTCTTTCTCTCTCTGTCTCTCACAGCTTCTCTCTCTCACTCACTCACAGCTTCTCCTTCTCTTTCCCTCTCACTCACAGCTTTTCTTTCTCTCTCTCTCTGTCACAGCTTCTCTTTCTCTCTCTCTCTGTCACAGCTTCTCTTTCTCTCTCTCTCACTCACAGCTTCTCTTTCTCTCTGTGTCTCTCACTCACAGCTTCTCTTTCTGACTCTGCATGTGCTCTTAAGCAGAGCTGCTGCTGAGGAGGAGAGCAAAACAAAGGAAGTGAGCGCTGGTAAGTTTTGCAGTTGGAGTAGAGCTGCTTTAGAGGCTTCCACTAATTTAAATTGATAATTTCAACTGCTGAGAGCCACCTCTGTTCAAACAGAGGAAGCAGTTTGAAGCTTCCAGAAGCAGGGGGCAGAGCCACACCAGGCCCTTCCCTGAACTGTGACTCATAGGGGCGGAGCCACACTAGCCTTTAAAAGCTCTGAGCTCTTTCAGGGTCAGCCCTTTTGACTCTGCATGTGCTCTTAAGCAGAGCTGCTGCTGAGGAGGAGAGCAAAACAAAGGAAGTGAGCGCTGGTAAGTTTTGCAGTTGGAGTAGAGCTGCTTTAGAGGCTTCCACTAATTTAAATTGATAATTTCAACTGCTGAGAGCCACCTCTGTTCAAACAGAGGAAGCAGTTTGAAGCTTCCAGAAGCAGGGAGCAGAGCCACACCAGGCCCTTCCCTGAACTGTGACTCATAGGGGCGGAGCCACACTAGCCTTTAAAAGCTCTGAGCTCTTTCAGGGTCAGCCCTTTTGACTCTGCATGTGCTCTTAAGCAGAGCTGCTGCTGAGGAGAGCAAAACAAAGGAAGTGAGCGCTGGTAAGTTTTGCAGTTGGAGTAGAGCTGCTTTAGAGGCTTCCACTAATTTAAATTGATAATTTCAACTGCTGAGAGCCACCTCTGTTCAAACAGAGGAAGCAGTTTGAAGCTTCCAGAAGCAGGGGGCAGAGCCACACCAGGCCCTTCCCTGAACTGTGACTCATAGGGGCGGAGCCACACTAGCCTTTAAAAGCTCTGAGCTCTTTCAGGGTCAGCCCTTTTGACTCTGCATGTGCTCTTAAGCAGAGCTGCTGCTGAGGAGAGCAAAACAAAGGAAGTGAGCGCTGGTAAGTTTTGCAGTTGGAGTAGAGCTGCTTTAGAGGCTTCCACTAATTTAAATTGATAATTTCAACTGCTGAGAGCCACCTCTGTTCAAACAGAGGAAGCAGTTTGAAGCTTCCAGAAGCAGGGGGCAGAGCCACACCAGGCCCTTCCCTGAACTGTGACTCATAGGGGCGGAGCCACACTAGCCTTTAAAAGCTCTGAGCTCTTTCAGGGTCAGCCCTTTTGACTCTGCATGTGCTCTTAAGCAGAGCTGCTGCTGAGGAGAGCAAAACAAAGGAAGTGAGCGCTGGTAAGTTTTGCAGTTGGAGTAGAGCTGCTTTAGAGGCTTCCACTAATTTAAATTGATAATTTCAACTGCTGAGAGCCACCTCTGTTCAAACAGAGGAAGCAGTTTGAAGCTTCCAGAAGCAGGGGGCAGAGCCACACCAGGCCCTTCCCTGAACTGTGACTCATAGGGGCGGAGCCACACTAGCCTTTAAAAGCTCTGAGCTCTTTCAGGGTCAGCCCTTTTGACTCTGCATGTGCTCTTAAGCAGAGCTGCTGCTGAGGAGAGCAAAACAAAGGAAGTGAGCGCTGGTAAGTTTTGCAGTTGGAGTAGAGCTGCTTTAGAGGCTTCCACTAATTTAAATTGATAATTTCAACTGCTGAGAGCCACCTCTGTTCAAACAGAGGAAGCAGTTTGAAGCTTCCAGAAGCAGGGGGCAGAGCCACACCAGGCCCTTCCCTGAACTGTGACTCATAGGGGCGGAGCCACACTAGCCTTTAAAAGCTCTGAGCTCTTTCAGGGTCAGCCCTTTTGACTCTGCATGTGCTCTTAAGCAGAGCTGCTGCTGAGGAGAGCAAAACAAAGGAAGTGAGCACTGGTAAGTTTTGCAGTTGGAGTAGAGCTGCTTTAGAGGCTTCCACTAATTTAAATTGATAATTTCAACTGCTGAGAGCCACCTCTGTTCAAACAGAGGAAGCAGTTTGAAGCTTCCAGAAGCAGGGGGCAGAGCCACACCAGGCCCTTCCCTGAACTGTGACTCATAGGGGCGGAGCCACACTAGCCTTTAAAAGCTCTGAGCTCTTTCAGGGTCAGCCCTTTTGACTCTGCATGTGCTCTTAAGCAGAGCTGCTGCTGAGGAGAGCAAAACAAAGGAAGTGAGTGCTGGTAAGTTTTGCAGTTGGAGTAGAGCTGCTTTAGAGGCTTCCACTAATTTAAATTGATAATTTCAACTGCTGAGAGCCACCTCTGTTCAAACAGAGGAAGCAGTTTGAAGCTTCCAGAAGCAGGGGGCAGAGCCACACCAGGCCCTTCCCTGAACTGTGACTCATAGGGGCGGAGCCACACTAGCCTTTAAAAGCTCTGAGCTCTTTCAGGGTCAGCCCTTTTGACTCTGCATGTGCTCTTAAGCAGAGCTGCTGCTGAGGAGGAGAGCAAAACAAAGGAAGTGAGCGCTGGTAAGTTTTGCAGTTGGAGTAGAGCTGCTTTAGAGGCTTCCACTAATTTAAATTGATAATTTCAACTGCTGAGAGCCACCTCTGTTCAAACAGAGGAAGCAGTTTGAAGCTTCCAGAAGCAGGGGGCAGAGCCACACCAGGCCCTTCCCTGAACTGTGACTCATAGGGGCGGAGCCACACTAGCCTTTAAAAGCTCTGAGCTCTTTCAGGGTCAGCCCTTTTGACTCTGCATGTGCTCTTAAGCAGAGCTGCTGCTGAGGAGGAGAGCAAAACAAAGGAAGTGAGCGCTGGTAAGTTTTGCAGTTGGAGTAGAGCTGCTTTAGAGGCTTCCACTAATTTAAATTGATAATTTCAACTGCTGAGAGCCACCTCTGTTCAAACAGAGGAAGCAGTTTGAAGCTTCCAGAAGCAGGGAGCAGAGCCACACCAGGCCCTTCCCTGAACTGTGACTCATAGGGGCGGAGCCACACTAGCCTTTAAAAGCTCTGAGCTCTTTCAGGGTCAGCCCTTTTGACTCTGCATGTGCTCTTAAGCAGAGCTGCTGCTGAGGAGAGCAAAACAAAGGAAGTGAGCGCTGGTAAGTTTTGCAGTTGGAGTAGAGCTGCTTTAGAGGCTTCCACTAATTTAAATTGATAATTTCAACTGCTGAGAGCCACCTCTGTTCAAACAGAGGAAGCAGTTTGAAGCTTCCAGAAGCAGGGGGCAGAGCCACACCAGGCCCTTCCCTGAACTGTGACTCATAGGGGCGGAGCCACACTAGCCTTTAAAAGCTCTGAGCTCTTTCAGGGTCAGCCCTTTTGACTCTGCATGTGCTCTTAAGCAGAGCTGCTGCTGAGGAGAGCAAAACAAAGGAAGTGAGCGCTGGTAAGTTTTGCAGTTGGAGTAGAGCTGCTTTAGAGGCTTCCACTAATTTAAATTGATAATTTCAACTGCTGAGAGCCACCTCTGTTCAAACAGAGGAAGCAGTTTGAAGCTTCCAGAAGCAGGGGGCAGAGCCACACCAGGCCCTTCCCTGAACTGTGACTCATAGGGGCGGAGCCACACTAGCCTTTAAAAGCTCTGAGCTCTTTCAGGGTCAGCCCTTTTGACTCTGCATGTGCTCTTAAGCAGAGCTGCTGCTGAGGAGAGCAAAACAAAGGAAGTGAGCGCTGGTAAGTTTTGCAGTTGGAGTAGAGCTGCTTTAGAGGCTTCCACTAATTTAAATTGATAATTTCAACTGCTGAGAGCCACCTCTGTTCAAACAGAGGAAGCAGTTTGAAGCTTCCAGAAGCAGGGGGCAGAGCCACACCAGGCCCTTCCCTGAACTGTGACTCATAGGGGCGGAGCCACACTAGCCTTTAAAAGCTCTGAGCTCTTTCAGGGTCAGCCCTTTTGACTCTGCATGTGCTCTTAAGCAGAGCTGCTGCTGAGGAGGAGAGCAAAACAAAGGAAGTGAGCGCTGGTAAGTTTTGCAGTTGGAGTAGAGCTGCTTTAGAGGCTTCCACTAATTTAAATTGATAATTTCAACTGCTGAGAGCCACCTCTGTTCAAACAGAGGAAGCAGTTTGAAGCTTCCAGAAGCAGGGGGCAGAGCCACACCAGGCCCTTCCCTGAACTGTGACTCATAGGGGCGGAGCCACACTAGCCTTTAAAAGCTCTGAGCTCTTTCAGGGTCAGCCCTTTTGACTCTGCATGTGCTCTTAAGCAGAGCTGCTGCTGAGGAGAGCAAAACAAAGGAAGTGAGCGCTGGTAAGTTTTGCAGTTGGAGTAGAGCTGCTTTAGAGGCTTCCACTAATTTAAATTGATAATTTCAACTGCTGAGAGCCACCTCTGTTCAAACAGAGGAAGCAGTTTGAAGCTTCCAGAAGCAGGGGGCAGAGCCACACCAGGCCCTTCCCTGAACTGTGACTCATAGGGGCGGAGCCACACTAGCCTTTAAAAGCTCTGAGCTCTTTCAGGGTCAGCCCTTTTGACTCTGCATGTGCTCTTAAGCAGAGCTGCTGCTGAGGAGGAGAGCAAAACAAAGGAAGTGAGTGCTGGTAAGTTTTGCAGTTGGAGTAGAGCTGCTTTAGAGGCTTCCACTAATTTAAATTGATAATTTCAACTGCTGAGAGCCACCTCTGTTCAAACAGAGGAAGCAGTTTGAAGCTTCCAGAAGCAGGGGGCAGAGCCACACCAGGCCCTTCCCTGAACTGTGACTCATAGGGGCGGAGCCACACTAGCCTTTAAAAGCTCTGAGCTCTTTCAGGGTCAGCCCTTTTGACTCTGCATGTGCTCTTAAGCAGAGCTGCTGCTGAGGAGGAGAGCAAAACAAAGGAAGTGAGCGCTGGTAAGTTTTGCAGTTGGAGTAGAGCTGCTTTAGAGGCTTCCACTAATTTAAATTGATAATTTCAACTGCTGAGAGCCACCTCTGTTCAAACAGAGGAAGCAGTTTGAAGCTTCCAGAAGCAGGGGGCAGAGCCACACCAGGCCCTTCCCTGAACTGTGACTCATAGGGGCGGAGCCACACTAGCCTTTAAAAGCTCTGAGCTCTTTCAGGGTCAGCCCTTTTGACTCTGCATGTGCTCTTAAGCAGAGCTGCTGCTGAGGAGGAGAGCAAAACAAAGGAAGTGAGCGCTGGTAAGTTTTGCAGTTGGAGTAGAGCTGCTTTAGAGGCTTCCACTAATTTAAATTGATAATTTCAACTGCTGAGAGCCACCTCTGTTCAAACAGAGGAAGCAGTTTGAAGCTTCCAGAAGCAGGGGGCAGAGCCACACCAGGCCCTTCCCTGAACTGTGACTCATAGGGGCGGAGCCACACTAGCCTTTAAAAGCTCTGAGCTCTTTCAGGGTCAGCCCTTTTGACTCTGCATGTGCTCTTAAGCAGAGCTGCTGCTGAGGAGAGCAAAACAAAGGAAGTGAGCACTGGTAAGTTTTGCAGTTGGAGTAGAGCTGCTTTAGAGGCTTCCACTAATTTAAATTGATAATTTGAACTGCTGAGAGCCACCTCTGTTCAAACAGAGGAAGCAGTTTGAAGCTTCCAGAAGCAGGGGGCAGAGCCACACCAGGCCCTTCCCTGAACTGTGACTCATAGGGGCGGAGCCACACTAGCCTTTAAAAGCTCTGAGCTCTTTCAGGGTCAGCCCTTTTGACTCTGCATGTGCTCTTAAGCAGAGCTGCTGCTGAGGAGAGCAAAACAAAGGAAGTGAGCACTGGTAAGTTTTGCAGTTGGCGCGCGAGATTGCACACTAGTAACAAAAGAGTAATATAGTCTTACTAGGTAGAAAGGTAGTAAACGTGTACATTTTTGAGGTCCAGAATACTGCACTTGTTAAAATGGATTCTGAGGGAACAGTTGTAGTTACCTGCAATACTTGTGCCATGTTTGTGTTCTTGCCAAAGCATATGGAGAACTACACTTGCAGCAAGTGCAAGCTGGTTGCACTACTAGAAGAGAAGGTCCAGCAGCTAGAGGCCCGCATATCTAACCATCAACAAATTAAAGAGCTTGAGCTGTTCATGGACAGAGCGGAACAGACTATGCTGGACAAAGAAGAGACAGGGCACAGTTCTGAGGGAGAAGGCCCTTCACTAACTCAGGAGGGAGATGTTTGGAGGAATGTGACTCAAAGGAGGAGAAGAGTAGGGGATCACTCTGAGAGTCTGAAATTACAGAATAAATTTGAGGCTCTTTCCCTCATCACACCTGATGAGGAACACACAGAGGAACAACTGGTTCGACCTGATGATCTCTCTTTCATCACACTTGATGAGGTCCAGGAAGATAAACAACAGGAACAAACTGAGGTTCTCTCCCTTAATATGGTTGATGAGGTGCATGTAGATGAACAGATTGCAGGAGAGAGGCTCCTTGTACTAGGCGATTCAATAATTAGAAATACAGAGAAATGGATTTGTGATGCACATGATAACCGTATGGTGACTTGCCTGCCAGGTGCAAAAGTTGCAGACATCACAAGAAATCTAGATAGATTGTTAGAGAGAACTGGGAACGAGCCAGTTGTCATGGTACATGTTGGTACCAATGATGTTGGGAAGGCCAAGCGGTCTGTCCTGGAAGCCAAATTCAGGTTGTTAGGAAGAAGATTGAAGTCCCGGACTTCCAAAGTAGCATTTTCAGAAGTGCTGCCTGTCCCTCGCGCAGGACCTACCAGGCAGGCAGAGCTCAGAAGCCTCAATGCGTGGATGAGGCGGTGGTGTCAAGAGGAGGGTTTCAGATTTGTCAGGAACTGGAGAACATTTTGGGACAAGCCAAATCTGTTCAGGAGGGATGGGTTGCATTTGAACCATGATGGGACCAGATTGCTGGCACTCAACCTCAAAAAGGCTGCAGAGCAGCTTTTAAACTGATAACTGGGGGAAAGCCGACAGGAGCTGGGCAGCATCCGGTTCGGGAAAGTGTGTACTTGAGTAGTGAGGAGGATGCAAAAATTACTGAGCAGAGCGAGGAGCTAGTCACTAGCATTCTAGCAGAAGGATGCAAGAGGCAGTCTAACAATGCAACTGGACACAAAAGACTGTGTCAGAAAAGCATATATAAATGCTTGTATACAAATGCTAGAAGCCTCCGGAACAAAATAGGGGAGCTGGAATACTTAGCAATAAATAAGAATATTGATATTATTGGTATCACTGAAACCTGGTGGACGGATGATAACCAATGGGATACAGTTATCCCAGGCTACAAACTGTACAGGAAGGATAGGAAGGGGCAAGTGGGAGGTGGTGTGGCCTTGTATGTCAAAGAAGTGATAAAATCGTATGAATTGGAATATCTAGGTGATTTGGAGTCACCATTAGAAGCTCTGTGGGTAAGAGTACCAGGCCACAAGGATGGTCTAACAGTAGGCATATACTATCGGCCTCCGACCCAAACTCTTGAGGGAGACTGGCAGTTGGAGAATGTTGTAAAGGAGGCATCCAAGAAGGGAAGCCTGGTTATAATGGGGGACTTCAATTACCCTCACATAGACTGGGTGAACTGTTGTTCAGCACATGATAAAGAGATAAAGTTCCTAGATATGCTAAATGATTGTTCCCTGGGACAGATGGTTGAAGACCCAACTAGAGGTACAAGAATCCTTGACTTGATCCTGAGTAATACTCAGGATCTGGTGCAAGATGCTAATGTGACTGATCCAATAGGGAACAGTGACCACAACTCAATTATGTTTAACTTGAACATAGACCGCAAGTCACTGATAAAATCTAACACAGAGACCTTAAATTTTCAAAAAGGAAATTTCCCAAAGTTGAGGAAACTAGTAAAAAAGAAGCTGAAAGGGAAAATTGAGAGAGTCCAAACACTCCAAGAGGCATGGAGGCTGTTTACAAAAACAATAACAGAGGCTCAATTGGAATGCATACCCAAAAGGAAAAAGGCCACTGCCAGGTCCAAGAGGACTCCAATGTGGCTTACAGGAGCTGTTCGGGAAGTGATCAAGAGCAAGAAAAGCTCATTTAGAAGATGGAAGGCTTGTCCGAATGAGGACAGCAGGCAGAAACATAAATTCTGGCAGAACAAATGCAAGGCAACAATCAGGAAAGCAAAGCAAGACTTTGAGGAGCGTATAGCTAAAAATACTCAGAGAAATAACAAAGACTTCTTTAAGTACATTAGAAGTAAGAACCCAACTAGGAAGGCCATTGGACCATTAGATGACAATGGAAGGCAAGGGGTTATTAAAGAGGAAACAGAGATTGCAGAGAGACTCAATGAATTCTTTGCTTCAGTATTCACTGAAGAAGACAGAGGCCACATGCCCAAAACAGAGCCTATCTTCGTAGGGAGGGAAACCGAAGAATTAAGCCAGATAGAAATAACCAGGGAGGAGGTCCTTGCATGTCTTGTTAAGCTAAACACTAACAAATCACCAGGACCAGATGGAATCCATCCACGAGTTCTCAGGGAACTTAAAGATGAAATTGCTGATCTCCTAGCCAAAATATATAATCTTTCCCTCAAATCAGGCTTTGTGCCTGATGACTGGAAGGTAGCGAATGTAACACCAATTTTCAAAAAAGGATCCAGGGGTGATCCAGGAAATTACCGACCTGTCAGTTTGACATGTGTCCCAGGTAAAGTGATGGAAACCATCCTAAAAGATAGAATTAATAGGCACATAGAAGAGAAGGCGCTGCTAAAGGAGAGCCAACATGGTTTTTGCAAGGGCAAATCATGCCTCACTAATCTGTTGGAATTTTTTGAGAGTGTCAACAAGCATGTGGATAAGGGGGATCCAGTTGACATTGTTTATCTGGACTTTCAGAAGGCTTTTGACAAGGTCCCACACCAAAGGCTCTTGAATAAACTTACCAGTCATGGAATAAAGGGACAGGTCTTGTCCTGGATCAGCAACTGGCTAAGGGACAGGAAACAGAGGGTAGCACTAAATGGACACTTCTCCAAGTGGAGGGAAGTAAAGAGTGGGGTCCCCCAAGGTTCAGTACTGGGACCCCTGCTTTTCAACCTCTTCATAAATGATCTAGAGGTAGGAGTAAAAAGCAAGGTAGCCAAATTTGCTGACGACACTAAATTATACAGGGTAGTGAAAACTGTGAGAGATTGTGAGGAGCTTCAGAGGGATCTCTCGACACTGGGGGAGTGGGCAAAACAGTGGCAAATGAGTTTCAACATTAGTAAGTGCAGAGTGATGCATGTTGGGGCAAAGAACCCCAATTACATTTATAAACTCATGGGGTCTGAACTCTCTGCGACAAGCCAGGAAAGGGACCTTGGTGTCCTGGTGGACAACTCAATGAAGGTGTCAACCCAGTGTGCCTCAGCAGTGAAAAAAGCAAACTCAATGCTAGGGATCATTAGGAAGGGTATAGAAAATAAGTCAGCAAGTGTCATTTTGCCTCTTTATAAATCTATGGTGAGGCCCCATCTGGAATACTGTGTACAGTTCTGGTCACCATACCTCCAGAAGGATATTATGGAGTTGGAAAAAGTGCAGAGGAGGGCAACCAGAATGATTAGGGGACTGGAACACCTTTCTTACCATCTGAGGCTGCAACGGTTGGGCCTCTTCACTCTTGAACGACGACGTCTAAGAGGTGACCTGATTGAAGTTTATAAAATCATGCACGGTGTGGACAAAGTAGATAAGGAAAAACTGTTTTCCCTATCGCATAACACTAGAACTAGGGGACACTCGATGAAACTTTTGGGTACTAGTTCTCAAACAAATAAGAGAAAGTATTTTTTCACCCAGAGGATTACTGGTCTATGGAACTCCCTGCCAGAAGAAGTGGTGACAGTTGTCAGTCTTGACAGCTTTAAGAAAGGATTAGACAAGTTCATGGAGGACAAGAGTATCAATGGCTATAATTATGGATACTTAAGGACAACCTCCGGGTTGGAGAGATAGGCAGGATATCTCTCAATATCATTTCCAGGGAATCCTAAGCAGGTGAAGGCATCTGCTTGGGAATACCCTGAAGGAAATGGTGAGCCACTGTGTGAGACAGAATGTTGGACTGGATGGGCTGTGGCCTGTTCCAGCAAGGCTGTTCTTATGTTCTTATGTTCTTATGTTCTTTCTCTCTCTCTCTCACACACTCACAGCTTCTCTTTCTCTATCCGTATCTTACAGGTTCTCTTTCTCTCTCACACACACACAGCTTCTCTTTCTCACTCTCTCACTCACAGCTTCGCTTTCTTTCTCTCTCACTCACTCACAGCTTCTGGTTCTCTCTCTCTCACTCACAGCTTCTCTTTCTCTCTCTCACTCACAGCTTCTCTTTTTTTCTCTCTCTCTCACAGCTTCTCTCTCTCAAACACACACACAGCATCTGTTTCTCTCTCTCTCTCACTCACAGCTTCTCTTTCTTTGTCTCTCACAACTTCTCACTCTCTCACACACACAGCTTCTCTTTCTCTCTCACAC
Organism: Bradypodion pumilum; assembly: GCA_035047305.1. Classification (NCBI taxonomy): domain Eukaryota; kingdom Metazoa; phylum Chordata; class Lepidosauria; order Squamata; family Chamaeleonidae; genus Bradypodion; species Bradypodion pumilum. The sequence continues at coordinate 6,417,327 of JAWDJD010000016.1, read as the reverse complement.
ACAGTCTCACTTTTTTTCTCTTTCTCACACTCATAGCTTCTCTTTCTCTTCTCTGTCTTTCACTCACAGCTCTTTCTCTCTGTCTCTCACAGCTTCTCTCTCTCTCACACACACACAGCTTCTCTTTCTCGTTCTCTCTCACTCTCAGAGCTTCTCTGTCTCTCTCTATCTCTCACAGCTTTTCTCTCTCTCACTCACAGCTTCTCTCTCTCAGAGCTTTTCTTTCTCACTCTCTCACTCACAGATTCTCTTTCTCTCTCACTCACTCACAGCGTCTCTTTCACTCTCTCTCATTCACAGCTTCTCTTTCTTTCTCTCTCTCACACAGCTTCTCTCTCTCTCACATACAGCTTCTCTTTCTCTCTCTGTCTCTCACAGCTTCTCTCTCTCTCACACACACAGCTACTCTTTTTTCTGTCTCACTAACAGCTTCTCTTTCTCTCACACTCACAGATTCTCTGTCTCTCTGTCTCTCACTCACAGATTCTCTTTCTCTCTCTGTCTCTCACAGCTTCTCTCTCTCTCACACACACAGCGTCTCTTTCTCTCTCTCTCTCACTCACAGTGTTTCTTTCTCTCTCACTCACAGCATCTCTTTCTCTCTTTGTCTCTCACAACTTCTCACTCTCTCACACACACAGCTTCTCTTTCTCTCTCTCTCACTCACAGTTTTCTCTCTCTCTATCTCACTCATAACTTCTCTTTCTCTGTCTCTCACTCAGAGCTTCTCTTTCTCTCACTGTCTCTCACAGCTTCTCTTTCTCTCTCACACACAAATAGCTTCTCTCTCTCTCACTCACAGCTTCTCTTTCTCTATCCCTTACTCACACCTTCTCTTTCTTTCTCTCTCTCTCTCACACAGCTTCTCTCTCTCTCAAACACACAGCTTCCCTTTCGCTCTGTCTATCACTCACAGCATCTTTTTCTCTCTCTGTCTCACAGCTTCTCCCTCTCTCACACACACAGCTTCTCTCTCTTTCTCACTCACAGCTTCTCTTTCTCTCTCAGTCACAGCTTTTCTTGCTCTCTCTGTCTCTCACAGATTCTCTTTATTTCTCTGTCTCTCACAGCTTCTCTCTCTCTCACTCACAGCTTCTCTTTCTCTCTCACTCACTCACAGCTTCTCTCTCTCACACAGCTTCTCTTTCTCACTCTCTCTATCACTCACAGATTCTCATTCTCTCTCACTCACTCACAGCTTCTCTTTCTCTCTCTCTCATTCACAGCTTCTGTTTCTCTCTCTCTCTCACAGCTTCTGTCTCTCACACATACACAGCTTCTCTTTCTCTCTCTGTCCCTCACAGCTTCTCTCTCTCACACACACAGCTTCTCCCTTTTTTCTCTCTCTCACTCACAGCTTCTCTTTCTCTGTCTCTCACAGCTTCTCACTCTCTCATACACACAGCTTCTCTCTCTCTCTCTCACTAACAGCTTCACTTTTTTTCTCTCTCTCACTCACAGCTTCTCTTTGTTTGTCTCTCACAGCTTCTCACTCTCTCACAAACACAGCTTCTCTCTCTCTATCACTCACAGAATCTCATTCTCTCTCTCTCACTCACAGCTTCTCTTTCTCTCTCACACAGCTTCTCTTTCTCTCTCTGTCTCACTCACAGCTTCTCTATGTCTCTCTCACTCATAGGTTCTCATTCTCTCTCTCTCACAGCTTCTCTCTCTCACACGCACACAGCTTCTCTTTCTCTCTCTCACTCACAGCTTTTCTTTCTCTCCCTCTCTCACTTACAGCTTCTCTTTCTCTCTGTCTATCACAGCTTATCACTCTCTCACACACACAGCTTCTCTTTCTCTCTCTCTCTCACTCACAGCTTCTCTTTCTCTCTCTTGTCTCTCACAGTTTCTCTCTCTCTCACACACACAGCTTTTCTTTCTCTCTCTGTCTCTCACTCACAGCTTCTCTTTCTCTCTCTCACACACACACAGGTTCTCTTTCTCTCTCTGTCTCTCACTCACAGATTCTCTTTCTCTCTCACTCACTCACAGCGTCTCTTTCACTCTCTCTCATTCACAGCTTCTCTTTCTTTCTCTCTCTCACACAGCTTCTCTCTCTCTCACACATACAGCTTCTCTTTCTCTCTCTGTCTCTCACAGCTTCTCTCTCTCACACACACACAGCTACTCTTTTTTTCTCTATCTCACTAACAGCTTCTCTTTCTCTCTCACTCTCACAGCTTCTCTTTCTCTCTCTGTCTCACTCACAGCTTCACTTTCTCTCTCTCACTCATAGCTTCTCATTCTCTCTCTCACACAGCTTCTCTCTTTCACATGCACACAGCTTCTCTTTCTCTGTCTCTCACTCACAGCTTCTCTTTCTCTCTCTGTCTATCACAGCTTATCACTCTCTCGCACACACACAGCTTCTCTTTCTCTCTCTCTCACTCACAGCTTCTCTTTCTCTCTCTCTCACTCACAGCTTCGCTTTCTTTCTCTCTCACTCACTCACAGCTTCTGGTTCTCTCTCTCACTCACTCACAGCTTCTCTTTCTCTCTCTCACTCACAGCTTATTTTTTTTCTCTCTCACACAGCTTCTCTCTCTCAAACACACACACTGCGTCTCTCTCTCTCTCTCACCACTTCTCTCTCTCACAAACACAGCTTTTCTTTCTCTCTCTCTCTATCACACAGCTTCTCTTTCTCTCTCTGTCTCTCACTCACAGCTTAACATAAGAACATAAGAACAGCCTTGCTGGAACAGGCCACAGCCCATCCAGTCCAGCATTCTGTCTCACACAGTGGCTCACCATTTCCTTCAGGGTATTCCCAAGCAGATTCCTTCACCTGCTTAGGATTCCCTGGAAATGATATTGAGAGATATCCTGCCTATCTCTCCAACCCAGAGGTTGTCCTTAAGTATTCATAATTATAACCATTGATACTCTTGTCCTCCATGAACTTGTCTAATCCTTTCTTAAAGCTGTCAAGACTGACAGCTGTCACCAGTTCTTCTGGCAGGGAGTTCCATAGGCCAGTAATCCTCTGGGTGAAAAAGTACTTTCTCTTATTTGTGAGTGAGAGAGAGAGAAAGAGAAGCTGTGTGTGTTTGAGAGAGTGATAAGCTGTGATAGACAGAGAGAGAAAGAGAAGCTGTGAGTAAGAGAGAGAGAAAGAGAAGATGTGTGCACATGAGAGAGAGAAGCTGTGAGAGAGAGAGAACGAGAAGCTATGAGTGAGAGAGAGAAAGCGAAGCTGTGAGTGAGACAGAGAGAGAAAGAGAAGCTGTGAGAGAGAGAGAGAAAGAGAAGCTGTGTGTGTGTGTGAGAGAGAGAAGCTGTGAGTGACAGAGAGTGAAAGAGAAGCTGTGTGTGTGTGTGTGAGAGAGAAGCTGTGAGAGACAGAGAGAGAAAGAGAAGCTGTGAGTGACAGAGAGAGAAAGAGAAGCTGTGAGTGACAGAGAGAGAAAGAGAAGCTGTGAATGTGTGTGTGAGAGAGAAAGAGAAGCTGTGAGTGAGAGACAGAGAGCGACAGAGTATCTGTGAGTGAGAGAGAAAGAGAAGCTGTGTGTGTGAGAGAGAGAGAGACAGAGAATCTGTGTGTGTGAGAGAGAAGCTGTTAGTGTGTGTGTGTGAGAGAGAAAGTGAAGTTGTGTGTGTGGGAGAGTGAGAAGTTGTGAGAGACAAAGTGAGAAAGAGATGCTGTGAGTGAGAGAGAAAGAGATGCTGTGAGTGAGAGAGAGAGAGAGAGAAAGAGACGCTGTGTGTGTGTGAGATAGGAGCTGTGAGAGAGAAAAAGAAGGTTGAGTGAGAGAGAGAGATAGAGAGAGAAGCTGTGTGTGTATTTGAGAGAGTGAAGCTGTGAGAGACAGAGAGAGAAAGAGAAGCTGTGCGTGAGAGACAGAGAAAAAGAGAAGCTTTGAGTGAGAGACAGAGTGAACGAGAAGCTGTGAGTGAGAGAGTGAGAGAAAGAGAAGCTGTGAGAGAGAGAGAGAGAAAGAGAAGCTGTGAATGAGAGAGAGAGAAAGAGAACCTGTGAGTGAGAGAGAGAGAGAGAGAAGCTGTGAGAGACAGAGAGAGAAAGGAAGAGAAGCTGTGAGAGACAGTGAGAGAAAGAGAAGCTGCGAGTGAGAGAGAGAGCAAAAGAGAAGCTGTATGTGTGTGTGTGAGAGAGAAGCTGTGAGAGAGAGAGAAAGAAAGAGAAGTTGTGAGTGAGAGAGAGAGAAAGAGAAGCTGTGAATGAGAGAGAGAGAAAGAGAAGCTGAGTGCGTGAGAAAGAGAGAGAAGCTGTGAGCGACAGAGAGAGAAAGAGAAGCTGTAAGTGAGAGAGGGATAGAAACAGAAGCTGTGAGTGAGAGAGAGAGAGAGAGAAGCTGTGTGTGAGAGAGAGAGAAGCTGTGAGAGACAGAGAGAGAAAGAGAAACTGTGAGTGAGAGACAGAGAGAGAAAGAGAAGCTGTGAGTGAGAGAGAGAGAAAGAGAAGCTGTGAGTGAGAGAGAGGGAGAAAGAAAAGCTGTGTGTGTGAGAGAGAGAGAAGCTGTGAGAGACAGAGAGAGAAAGAGAAGTTGTGAGTGAGAGAGAGAGAAAGAGAAGCTGTGTGTGTTTGAGAGAGTGATAAGCTGTGATATACAGAGAGAGAAAGAGAAGCTGTGAGTGAGAGAGAGAGAAAGAGAAGATGTGTGCATGTGAGAGAGAGAAGCTGTGAGAGAGAGAGAGAACGAGAAGCTATGAGTGAGAGAGAGAAAGCAAAGCTGTGAGTGAGACAGAGAGAGGAAGAGAAGCTGTGAGAGAGAGAGAGAGAAAGAGAAGCTGTGTGTGTGTGAGAGAGAGAAGCTGTGAGCGACAGAGAGTGAAAGAGAAGCTGTGTGTGTGTGAGAGAGAGAAGCTGTGAGAGACAGAGAGAGAAAGAGAAGCTGTGAGTGACAGAGAGAGAGAAAGAGAAGCTGTGAATGTGAGAGAGAGAGAGAAAGAGAAGCTGTGAGTGAGAGACAGAGAGTGACAGAGTATCTGTGAGTGAGAGAGAGAGAGAAAGAGAAGCTGTTAGTGAGAGAGAGAGAGAAGCTGTGTGTGAGAGAGAGTGAGAAGCTGTGAGGGACAGAGAAAGAGAAGCTGTGAGTGAGAGAGAGAAAAGAGAAGCTGTGTGTGTGTGTGAGAGAGAGAAGCTGTGAGAGACAGAGAGATAAAGAGAAGCTGTGTGTGTGAGAGAGAGAAGTTGTGTGTGTGAGAGAGAAAGAAACAGAAGCTGTGAATGAGAGAGAGAAAGAGAAGCTGTGAGTGAGTGAGAGAGAATGAGAATCTGTGAGTGAGAGAGAGTGAGAAAGAGAAGGTGTGAGAGACATAGAAACAAAGAGAAGCTGAGAGAGACAGAGAGAGAAAGAAAAGCTGTGACTGAGAGAGAAAGAGAAAGAAAGAGAAGCTGTGTGTGTGTGAGAGAGAGAAAGAGAAGCTTTTTGTGTCTGTGTGAGAGAGAGAAACTGTGAGAGACAGAGAGAGAAAGAGAAGCTGAGTGAGAGAGAGAGAAAGAGAAGCTGTGAGTGAGAGAAAGAGAGAAAGAGAAGCTGTGTGTGTGAGAGAGAGAATCTGTGAGAGACAGAGAGAAAGAGAAGCTGTGAGTGAGAGACAGAGAGCGACAGAGAATCTGTGTGTGTGAGAAAGAGAAGCTGTTAGTGAGAGAGAGAGAAAGAAGCTGTGTGTGTGAGAGAGTGAGACGTTGTGAGAGACAAAGAGAGAAAGAGATGCTGTGAGTGAGAGAGAAAGAGATGCTGTAAGTGAGAGAGAGAGAAAGAGAAGATGTGAATGAGAAAGAGAGAGAGAAAGAGAAGCTGTGAGTGAGAGACAGAGAGAGAAAGAGAAGCTGTTAGTGAGAGAGAGAGAGAAGCTGTGAGAGACAGAGAGATAAAGAGAAGCTGTGTGTGTGTGAGAGAGAGAAGCTGTGTGTGAGAGAGAAAGAAACAGAAGCTGTGAATGAGAGAGAGAGAGAAAGAGAAGCTGTGAGTGTGTGAGAGAGAATGAGAATCTGTGAGTGAGAGAGAGTGAGGAAGAGAAGCTGTGAGAGACAGAGAAACAAAGAGAAGCTGTGAGAGACAGAGAGAGAAAGAAAAGCTGTGACTGAGAGAGAGAGAGAGAGAAAGAGAAGCTGTGAGTGAGAGAGAGAGAGAAAGTGATGCTGTGTGTGTGAAAGAGAGTAAGAAGCTGTGAGAGACAGAGAGAAAAGATGCTGTGAGTGAGAGAGAGAGCAAAAGGGAAGCTGTGTGTGTGTGAGAGAGAGAAGCTGTGTGAGAGAGAGAGAGAAAGAAAGAGAAGGTGTGAGTGAGGGAGAGAGAAAGAGAAGCTGTGAGTGAGAGAGAGAGAAGTTGTTTGTGTGTGTGTGAGAGAGAGAAGCTGTGAGAGACAGAGAGAAAGAGAAGCTCTGAGTGAGAGAGAGAGTGAAAGAGAGAAAGAGAAAGAGAAGCTGTGTGTGTGTGTGTGTGTGAGAGAGAGAGAGAAGCTGTGAAAGACAGAGAGAGAAAGAGCTGAGAGTGAGAGACAGAGAAAGAGAAGCTATGAGTGAGATAGAGAGAGAGAAAACTGTGAGTGTGAGAGAGAGAAAGAGAAGCTGTGTGTGAGAGAGTGAGAAGTTGTGAGAGACAAAGAGAGAAAGAGATGCTGTGAGTGAGAGAGAAAGAGATGTTGTGAATGAGAGAGAGAGAGAAAGATACGCTGTGTGTGTGAGAGAGAGAAGCTGTGAGAGAGAAAAAGAAGCTGTGAGTGTGAGAGAGAGAGAGAGAAGCTGTGTGTGTGTTTGAGAGAGTGAAGCTGTGAGAGAGAGAGAAAGAGAAGCTGTGAATGAGAGAGAGAGAAAGAAAAGCTGTGAGTGAGAGAGAGAGAAGCTGTGAGAGACAGAGAGAGAAAGAAAGAGAAGCTGTGAGAGACAGTGAGAGAAAGAGAAGCTGCGAGTGAGAGAGAGAGCAAAAGAGAAGCTGTGTGTGTGTGAGAGAGAGAAGCTATGAGAGAGAGAGAAAGAAAGAGAACCTGTGAGTGAGAGAGAGAGAAAGAGAAGCTGTGAATGAGAGAGAGAGAAAGAGAAGCTGAGTGCGTGAGAAAGAGAGAGAAGCTGTGAGCGACAGAGAGAGAAAGAGAAGCTGGAAGTGAGAGAGGGAGAAACAGAAGCTGTGAGTGAGAGAGAGAGAAAGCTGTGTGTGTGTGAGAGAGAAGCTGTGAGAGACAGAGAGAGAAAGAGAAACTGTGAGTGAGAGACAGAGAGAGAAAGAGAAGCTGTGAGTGAGGGAGAGAGAAAGAGAAGCTGTGAGTGAGAGAGAGGGAGAAAGAAAAGCTGTGTGTGTGTGAGAGAGAGAAGCTGTGAGAGACAGAGAGAAAGAGAAGTTGTGAGTGAGAGAGAGAGAAAGAGAAGCTGTGTGTGTTTGAGAGAGTGATAAGCTGTGATAGACAGAGAGAGAAAGAGAAGCTGTGAGTAAGAGAGAGAGAAAGAGAAGATGTGTGCACATGAGAGAGAGAAGCTGTGAGAGAGAGAGAACGAGAAGCTATGAGTGAGAGAGAAAGCGAAGCTGTGAGTGAGACAGAGAGAGAAAGAGAAGCTGTGTGTGTGAGAGAGAAAGAGAAGCTGTGTGTGTGTGTGTGAGAGAGAAGCTGTGAGTGACAGAGAGTGAAAGAGAAGCTGTGTGTGTGTGTGAGAGAGAGAGAAGCTGTGAGAGACAGAGAGAGAAAGAGAAGCTGTGAGTGACAGAGAGAGAAAGAGAAGCTGTGAGTGACAGAGAGAGAAAGAGAAGCTGTGAATGTGAGAGAGAGAGAGAAAGAGAAGCTGTGAGTGAGAGACAGAGAGCGACAGAGTATCTGTGAGTGAGAGAGAAAGAGAAGCTGTTAGTGAGAGAGAAAGAGAAGCTGTGTGTGTGAGAGAGAGAATCTGTGAGAGACAGAAAGAGAAGCTGTGAGTGAGAGACAGAGAGAGACAGACAGAGAATCTGTGTGTGAGAGAGAGAAGCTGATTGTGTGTGTGTATGAGAGAGAAAGTGAAGTTGTGTGTGTGAGAGAGTGAGAAGTTGTGAGAGACAAAGTGAGAAAGAGATGCTGTGAGTGAGAGAGAAAGAGATGCTGTGAGTGAGAGAGAGAGAGAGAAAGAGACGCTGTGTGTTTGAGAGAGTGAAGCTGTGAGAGACAGAGAGAGAAAGAGAAGCTGTGCATGAGAGACAGAGAAAAAGAGAAGCTTTGAGTGAGAGACAGAGTGAACGAGAAGCTGTGAGTGAGAGAGTGAGAGAAAGAGAAGCTGTGAGAGAGAGAGAGAGAAAGAGAAGCTGTGAATGAGAGAGAGAGAAAGGCAAGCTGTTAGTGAGAGAGAGAGAAGCTGTGAGAGACAGAGAGAGAAAGAAAGAGAAGCTGTGAGAGACAGTGAGAGAAAGAGAAGCTGCGAGTGAGAGAGAGCAAAAGAGAAGCTGTATGTGTGTGTGAGAGAGAGAAGCTGTGAGAGAGAGAAAGAGAAGCTGTGAATGAGAGAGAGAGAAAGAGAAGCTGAGTGCGTGAGAAAGAGAGAGAACTGTGAGCGACAGAGAGAGAAAGAGAAGCTGTAAGTGAGAGAGGGATAGAAACAGAAGCTGTGAGTGAGAGAGAGAGAGAGAGAGAAGCTGTGTGTGTGAGAGAGAGAAGCTGTGAGAGACAGAGAAAGAAAGAGAAACTGTGAGTGAGAGACAGAGAGAGAAAGAGAAGCTGTGAGTGAGAGAGAGAGAAAGAGAAGCTGTGAGTGAGAGAGAGGGAGAAAGAAAAGCTGTGTGTGTGTGAGAGAGAGAAGCTGTGAGAGACAGAGAGAAAAAGATAAGTTGTGAGTGAGAGAGAGAGAAAGAGAAGCTGTGTGTGTTTGAGAGAGTGATAAGCTGTGATAGACAGAGAGAGAAAGAGAAGCTGTGAGTGAGAGAGAGAGAAAGAGAAGATGTGTGCATGTGAGAGAGAGAAGCTGTGAGAGAGAGAGAGAACGAGAAGCTATGAGTGAGAGAGAGAAAGAGAAGCTGTGAGTGAGTCAGAGAGAGGAAGAGAAGCTGTGAGAGAGAGAGAGAAAGAGAAGCTGTGTGTGTGTGTGTGAGAGAGAAGCTGTGAGCGACAGAGAGTGAAAGAGAAGCTGTGTGTGACAGAGAGAGAGAAAGAGAAGCTGTGAATGTGAGAGAGAGAGAGAAAGAGAAGCTGTGAGTGAGAGACAGAGAGTGACAGAGTATCTGTGAGTGAGAGAGAGAGAGAAAGAGAAGCTGTTAGTGAGAGAGAGAGAAGCTGTGTGTGTGAGAGAGTGAGAAGCTGTGAGAGACAGAGAAAGAGAAGCTGCGAGTGAGAGAGAGAGCAAAAGAGAAGCTGTGTGTGTGTGAGAGAGAGAAGCTATGAGAGAGAGAGAAAGAAAGAGAACCTGTGAGTGAGAGAGAGAGAAAGAGAAGCTGTGAATGAGAGAGAGAGAAAGAGAAGCTGAGTGCGTGAGAAAGAGAGAGAAGCTGTGAGCGACAGAGAGAGAAAGAGAAGCTGGAAGTGAGAGAGGGAGAAACAGAAGCTGTGAGTGAGAGAGAGAGAAAGCTGTGTGTGTGTGAGAGAGAAGCTGTGAGAGACAGAGAGAGAAAGAGAAACTGTGAGTGAGAGACAGAGAGAGAAAGAGAAGCTGTGAGTGAGGGAGAGAGAAAGAGAAGCTGTGAGTGAGAGAGAGGGAGAAAGAAAAGCTGTGTGTGTGTGAGAGAGAGAAGCTGTGAGAGACAGAGAGAAAGAGAAGTTGTGAGTGAGAGAGAGAGAAAGAGAAGCTGTGTGTGTTTGAGAGAGTGATAAGCTGTGATAGACAGAGAGAGAAAGAGAAGCTGTGAGTAAGAGAGAGAGAAAGAGAAGATGTGTGCACATGAGAGAGAGAAGCTGTGAGAGAGAGAGAACGAGAAGCTATGAGTGAGAGAGAGAAAGCGAAGCTGTGAGTGAGACAGAGAGAGAAAGAGAAGCTGTGTGTGTGAGAGAGAAAGAGAAGCTGTGTGTGTGTGTGTGAGAGAGAAGCTGTGAGTGACAGAGAGTGAAAGAGAAGCTGTGTGTGTGTGTGAGAGAGAGAGAAGCTGTGAGAGACAGAGAGAGAAAGAGAAGCTGTGAGTGACAGAGAGAGAAAGAGAAGCTGTGAGTGACAGAGAGAGAAAGAGAAGCTGTGAATGTGAGAGAGAGAGAGAAAGAGAAGCTGTGAGTGAGAGACAGAGAGCGACAGAGTATCTGTGAGTGAGAGAGAAAGAGAAGCTGTTAGTGAGAGAGAAAGAGAAGCTGTGTGTGTGAGAGAGAGAATCTGTGAGAGACAGAAAGAGAAGCTGTGAGTGAGAGACAGAGAGAGACAGACAGAGAATCTGTGTGTGAGAGAGAGAAGCTGATTGTGTGTGTGTATGAGAGAGAAAGTGAAGTTGTGTGTGTGAGAGAGTGAGAAGTTGTGAGAGACAAAGTGAGAAAGAGATGCTGTGAGTGAGAGAGAAAGAGATGCTGTGAGTGAGAGAGAGAGAGAAAGAGACGCTGTGTGTTTGAGAGAGTGAAGCTGTGAGAGACAGAGAGAGAAAGAGAAGCTGTGCGTGAGAGACAGAGAAAAAGAGAAGCTTTGAGTGAGAGACAGAGTGAACGAGAAGCTGTGAGTGAGAGAGTGAGAGAAAGAGAAGCTGTGAGAGAGAGAGAGAGAAAGAGAAGCTGTGAATGAGAGAGAGAGAAAGGCAAGCTGTTAGTGAGAGAGAGAGAAGCTGTGAGAGACAGAGAGAGAAAGAAAGAGAAGCTGTGAGAGACAGTGAGAGAAAGAGAAGCTGCGAGTGAGAGAGAGCAAAAGAGAAGCTGTATGTGTGTGTGAGAGAGAGAAGCTGTGAGAGAGAGAAAGAGAAGCTGTGAATGAGAGAGAGAGAAAGAGAAGCTGAGTGCGTGAGAAAGAGAGAGAACTGTGAGCGACAGAGAGAGAAAGAGAAGCTGTAAGTGAGAGAGGGATAGAAACAGAAGCTGTGAGTGAGAGAGAGAGAGAGAGAGAGAAGCTGTGTGTGTGAGAGAGAGAAGCTGTGAGAGACAGAGAAAGAAAGAGAAACTGTGAGTGAGAGACAGAGAGAGAAAGAGAAGCTGTGAGTGAGAGAGAGAGAAAGAGAAGCTGTGAGTGAGAGAGAGGGAGAAAGAAAAGCTGTGTGTGTGTGAGAGAGAGAAGCTGTGAGAGACAGAGAGAAAAAGATAAGTTGTGAGTGAGAGAGAGAGAAAGAGAAGCTGTGTGTGTTTGAGAGAGTGATAAGCTGTGATAGACAGAGAGAGAAAGAGAAGCTGTGAGTGAGAGAGAGAGAAAGAGAAGATGTGTGCATGTGAGAGAGAGAAGCTGTGAGAGAGAGAGAGAACGAGAAGCTATGAGTGAGAGAGAGAAAGAGAAGCTGTGAGTGAGTCAGAGAGAGGAAGAGAAGCTGTGAGAGAGAGAGAGAAAGAGAAGCTGTGTGTGTGTGTGAGAGAGAAGCTGTGAGCGACAGAGAGTGAAAGAGAAGCTGTGTGTGACAGAGAGAGAGAAAGAGAAGCTGTGAATGTGTGTGAGAGAGAGAAAGAGAAGCTGTGAGTGAGAGACAGAGAGTGACAGAGTATCTGTGAGTGAGAGAGAGAGAGAAAGAGAAGCTGTTAGTGAGAGAGAGAGAAGCTGTGTGTGTGAGAGAGTGAGAAGCTGTGAGAGACAGAGAAAGAGAAGCTGTGAGTGAGAGACAGAGAGTGACAGAGTATCTGTGAGTGAGAGAGAGAGAGAAAGAGAAGCTGTTAGTGAGAGAGAGAAGCTGTGTGTGTGTGTGAGAGAGAGAAGCTGTGAGAGACAGAGAGATAAAGAGAAGCTGTGTGTGTGTGAGAGAGAGAAGTTGTGTGTGTGAGAGAGAAAGAAACAGAAGCTGTGAATGAGAGAGAGAGAAAGAGAAGCTGTGAGTGAGTGAGAGAGAATGAGAATCTGTGAGTGAGAGAGAGTGAGAAATAGAAGCTGTGAGAGACATAGAAACAAAGAGAAGCTGAGAGAGACAGAGAGAGAAAGAAAAGCTGTGACTGAGAGAGAAAGAGAAAGAAAGAGAAGCTGTGTGTGTGTGTGAGAGAGAAAGAGAAGCTGTTTGTGTCTGTGTGAGAGAGAGAAGCTGTGAGAGACAGAGAGAGAAAGAGAAGCTGAGTGAGAGAGAGAGAAAGAGAAGCAGTGAGTGAGAGAAAGAGAGAAAGAGAAGCTGTGTGTGTGAGAGAGAGAATCTGTGAGAGACAGAGAGAAAGAGAAGCTGTGAGTGAGAGACACAGAGAGACAGAGAATCTGTGTGTGTGTGAGAAAGAGAAGCTGTTAGTGAGAGAGAGAGAGAGAGAGAAAGAAGCTGTGTGTGTGAGAGAGTGAGAAGTTGTGAGAGACAAAGAGAGAAAGAGATGCTGTGAGTGAGAGAGAGGGAGAAAGAAAAGCTGTGTGTGTGAGAGAGAGAGAAGCTGTGAGAGACAGAGAGAAAGATAAGTTGTGAGTGAGAGAGAGAGAAAGAGAAGCTGTGTGTGTTTGAGAGAGTGATAAGCTGTGATAGACAGAGAGAGAAAGAGAAGCTGTGAGTGAGAGAGAGAGAAAGAGAAGATGTGTGCATGTGAGAGAGAAAAGCTGTGAGAGAGAGAGAGAGAACGAGAAGCTATGAGTGAGAGAGAGAAAGAGAAGCTGTAAGTGAGACAGAGAGAGGAAGAGAAGCTGTGAGAGAGAGAGAAAGAGAAGCTGTGTGTGTGTGAGAGAGAGAAGCTGTGAGCGACAGAGAGTGAAAGAGAAGCTGTGTGTGACAGAGAGAGAGAAAGAGAAGCTGTGAATGTGAGAGAGAGAGAGAAAGAGAAGCTGTGAGTGAGAGACAGAGAGTGACAGAGTATCTGTGAGTGAGAGAGAGAGAGAAAGAGAAGCCGTTAGTGAGAGAGAGAGAAGCTGTGTGTGAGAGAGAGTGAGAAGCTGTGAGAGACAGAGAAAGAGAAGCTGTGAGTGAGAGACAGAGAGTGACAGAGTATCTGTGAGTGAGAGAGAGAGAGAAAGAGAAGCTGTTAGTGAGAGAGAGAGAAGCTGTGTGTGTGTGAGAGAGAGAGAAGCTGTGAGAGACAGAGAGATAAAGAGAAGCTGTGTGTGAGAGAGAGAGAGAAGTTGTGTGTGAGAGAGAGAAAGAAACAGAAGCTGTGAATGAGAGAGAGAAAGAGAAGCTGTGAGTGAGTGAGAGAGAATGAGAATCTGTGAGTGAGAGAGAGTGAGAAATAGAAGCTGTGAGAGACATAGAAACAAAGAGAAGCTGAGAGAGACAGAGAGAGAAAGAAAAGCTGTGACTGAGAGAGAAAGAGAAAGAAAGAGAAGCTGTGTGTGTGTGAGAGAGAGAAAGAGAAGCTGTTTGTGTCTGTGTGAGAGAGAGAAGCTGTGAGAGACAGAGAGAGAAAGAGAAGCTGAGTGAGAGAGAGAGAAAGAGAAGCTGTGAGTGAGAGAAAGAGAGAAAGAGAAGCTGTGTGTGTGAGAGAGAGAATCTGTGAGAGACAGAGAGAAAGAGAAGCTGTGAGTGAGAGACACAGAGAGACAGAGAATCTGTGTGTGTGTGAGAAAGAGAAACTGTTAGTGAGAGAGAGAGAGAGAAAGAAGCTGTGTGTGTGAGAGAGTGAGAAGTTGTGAGAGACAAAGAAAGAATGAGATGCTGTGAGTGAGAGAGAAAGAGATGCTGTAAGTGAGAGAGAGAGAAAGAGAAGATGTGAATGAGAGAGAGAGAGAGAAGCTGTGAGTGAGAGACAGAGAGAGAAAGAGAAGCTGTTAGTGAGAGAGAGAGAGAGAAGCTGTGAGAGACAGAGAGATAAAGAGAAGCTGTGTGTGAGAGAGAGAGAGAAGCTGTGTGTGAGAGAGAAAGAAACAGAAGCTGTGAATGAGAAAGAGAGAGAAAGAGAAGCTGTGAGTGAGTGAGAGAGAATGAGAATCTGTGAGTGAGAGAGAGTGAGGAAGAGAAGCTGTGAGAGACAGAGAAACAAAGAGAAGCTGTGAGAGACAGAGAGAGAAAGAAAAGCTGTGAGTGAGTTAGAGAGATAGAAAGAGAAGCTGTGAGTGAGAGAGAGAGAGAAAGTGATGCTGTGTGTGTGAGAGAGTGAGAAGTTGTGAGAGACAAAGAAAGAATGAGATGCTGTGAGTGAGAGAGAAAGAGATGCTGTAAGTGAGAGAGAGAGAAAGAGAAGATGTGAATGAGAGAGAGAGAGAGAAGCTGTGAGTGAGAGACAGAGAGAGAAAGAGAAGCTGTTAGTGAGAGAGAGAGAGAGAGAAGCTGTGAGAGACAGAGAGATAAAGAGAAGCTGTGTGTGTGAGAGAGAGAGAAGCTGTGTGTGAGAGAGAAAGAAACAGAAGCTGTGAATGAGAGAGAGAGAGAAAGAGAAGCTGTGAGTGAGTGAGAGAGAATGAGAATCTGTGAGTGAGAGAGAGTGAGGAAGAGAAGCTGTGAGAGACAGAGAAACAAAGAGAAGCTGTGAGAGACAGAGAGAGAAAGAAAAGCTGTGAGTGAGTTAGAGAGATAGAAAGAGAAGCTGTGAGTGAGAGAGAGAGAGAAAGTGATGCTGTGTGTGTGTGAGAGAGTAAGAAGCTGTGAGAGACAGAGAGAAAAGATGCTGTGAGTGAGAGAGAGAGCAAAAGGGAAGCTGTGTGTGTGAGTGAGAGAGAAGCTGTGTGTGAGAGAGAGAGAAAGAAAGAGAAGGTGTGAGTGAGGGATAGAGAAAGAGAAGCTGTGAGTGAGAGAGAGAGACGTTGTTTGTGTGTGTGAGAGAGAGAGAAGCTGTGAGAGACAGAGAGAAAGAGAAGCTCTGAGTGAGAGAGAGAGTGAAAGAGAGAAAGAGAAAGAGAAGCTGTGTGTGTGTGTGAGAGAGAGAGAAGCTGTGAGAGACAGAGAGAGAAAGAGCTGTGAGTGAAAGACAGTGAAAGAGAAGCTATGAGTGAGATAGAGAGAGAGAAAACTGTGAGTGTGAGAGAGAGAAAGAGAAGCTGTTTGTGTGAGAGAGTGAGAAGTTGTGAGAGACAAAGAGAGAAAGAGATGCTGTGAGTGAGAGAGAAAGAGATGTTGTGAATGAGAGAGAGAGAGAAAGAGACACACACACAAGTGATAAAATCGTATGAATTGGAATTTTATCACACACACAAGTGATAAAATCGTATGAATTGGAATATCTAGGT
This sequence comes from Bradypodion pumilum, assembly GCA_035047305.1. NCBI lineage: Eukaryota > Metazoa > Chordata > Lepidosauria > Squamata > Chamaeleonidae > Bradypodion > Bradypodion pumilum. Next base: position 6,402,248 of record JAWDJD010000016.1, on the reverse strand, counting down.
GATTTGGAGTCACCATTAGAAGCTCTGTGGGTAAGAGTACCAGGCCACAAGGATGGTCTAACAGTAGGCATATACTATCGGCCTCCGACCCAAACTCTTGAGGGAGACTGGCAGTTGGAGAATGTTGTAAAGGAGGCATCCAAGAAGGGAAGCCTGGTTATAATGGGGGACTTCAATTACCCTCACATAGACTGGGTGAACTGTTGTTCAGCACATGATAAAGAGATAAAGTTCCTAGATATGCTAAATGATTGTTCCCTGGGACAGATGGTTGAAGACCCAACTAGAGGTACAAGAATCCTTGACTTGATCCTGAGTAATACTCAGGATCTGGTGCAAGATGTTAATGTGACTGATCCAATAGGGAACAGTGACCACAACTCAATTATGTTTAACTTGATCATAGACCGCAAGTCACTGATAAAATCTAACACAGAGACCTTAAATTTTCAAAAAGGAAATTTCCCAAAGTTGAGGAAACTAGTAAAAAAGAAGCTGAAAGGGAAAATTGAGAGAGTCCAAACACTTCAAGAGGCATGGAGGCTGTTTACAAAAACAATAACAGAGGCCCAATTGGAATGCATACCCAAAAGGAAAAAGGGCACTGCCAGGTCCAAGAGGACTCCAATGTGGCTTACAGGAGCTGTTCGGGAAGTGATCAAGAGCAAGAAAAGCTCATTTAGAAGATGGAAGGCTTGTCCGAATGAGGAGAGCAGGCAGAAACATAAATTCTGGCAGAACAAATGCAAGGCAACAATCAGGAAAGCAAAGCAAGACTTTGAGGAGCGTATAGCTAAAAATACTCAGAGAAATAACAAAGACTTCTTTAAGTACATTAGAAGTAAGAACCCAACTAGGAAGGCCATTGGACCATTAGATGACAATGGAAGGCAAGGGGTTATTAAAGAGGAAACAGAGATTGCAGAGAGACTCAATGAATTCTTTGCTTCAGTATTCACTGAAGAAGACAGAGGCCACATGCCCAAAACAGAGCCTATCTTCGTAGCGAGTGAAACCGAAGAATTAAGCCAGATAGAAATAACCAGGGAGGAGGTCCTTGCATGTCTTGTTAAACTAAACACTAACAAATCACCAGGACCAGATGGCATCCATCCACGAGTTCTCAGGGAACTTAAAGATGAAATTGCTGATCTCCTAGCCAAAATATATAATCTTTTCCTCAAATCAGGCTTTGTGCCTGATGACTGGAAGGTAGCGAATGTAACACCAATTTTCAAAAAAGGATCCAGGGGTGATCCAGGAAATTACCGACCTGTCAGTTTGACATGTGTCCCAGGTAAAGTGATGGAAACCATCCTAAAAGATAGAATTAATAGGCACATAGAAGAGAAGGCGCTGCTAAAGGAGAGCCAACATGGCTTTTGCAAGGGCAAATCATGCCTCACTAATCTGTTGGAATTTTTTGAGAGTGTCAACAAGCATGTGGATAAGGGGGATCCAGTTGACATTGTTTATCTGGACTTTCAGAAGGCTTTTGACAAGGTCCCACACCAAAGGCTCTTGAATAAACTTACCAGTCATGGAATAAAGGGACAGGTCTTGTCCTGGATCAGCAACTGGCTAAGGGACAGGAAACAGAGGGTAGCACTAAATGGACACTTCTCCAAGTGGAGGGAAGTAAAGAGTGGGGTCCCCCAAGGTTCAGTACTGGGACCCCTGCTTTTCAACCTCTTCATAAATGATCTAGAGGTAGGAGTAAAAAGCAAGGTAGCCAAATTTGCTGACGACACTAAATTATACAGGGTAGTGAAAACTGTGAGAGATTGTGAGGAGCTCCAGAGGGATCTCTCGACACTGGGGGAGTGGGCAAAACAGTGGCAAATGAGTTTCAACATTAGTAAGTGCAGAGTGATGCATGTTGGGGCAAAGAACCCCAATTACATTTATAAACTGATGGGGTCTGAACTCTCTGAGACAAACCAGGAAAGGGACCTTGGTGTCCTGGTGGACAACTCAATGAAGGTGTCTACCCAGTGTGCCTCAGCAGTGAAAAAAGCAAACTCAATGCTAGGGATCATTAGGAAGGGTATAGAAAATAAGTCAGCAAGTGTCATTTTGCCTCTTTATAAATCTATGGTGAGGCCCCATCTGGAATACTGTGTACAGTTCTGGTCGCCATACCTCCAGAAGGATATTATGGAGCTGGAAAAAGTGCAGAGGAGGGCAACCAGAATGATTAGGGGACTGGAACACCTTCCTTACCATCTGAGGCTGCAACGGTTGGGCCTCTTCACTCTTGAACGACGACGTCTAAGAGGTGACCTGATTGAAGTTTATAAAATCATGCACGGTGTGGACAAAGTAGATAAGGAAAAACTGTTTTCCCTATCGCATAATACTAGAACTAGGGGACACTCCATGAAACTTTTGGGTACTAGTTCTCAAACAAATAAGAGAAAGTACTTTTTCACCCAGAGAATTACTGGTCTATGGAACTCCCTGCCAGAAGAAGTGGTGACAGCTGTCAGTCTTGACAGCTTTAAGAAAGGATTAGACAAGTTCATGGAGGAGAAGAGTATCAATGGCTATAATTATGGATACTTAAGGACAACCTCCGGGTTGGAGAGATAGGCAGGATATCTCTCAATATCATTTCCAGAGAATCCTAAGCAGGTGAAGGCATCTCCTTGGGAATACCCTGAAGGAAATGGTGAGCCACTGTGTGAGACAGAATGCTGGACTGGATGGGCTGTGGCCTGTTCCAGCAAGGCTGTTCTTATGTTCTTATGTTCTTATGAGACGCTGTGTGTGTGAGAGAGAGAAGCTGTGAGAGAGAAAAAGAAGCTGTGAGTGAGAGAGAGAGAGAGAAGCTGTGTGTGTGTTTGAGAGAGTGAAGCTGTGAGAGACAGAGAGAGAAAGAGAAGCTGTGAGTGAGAGACAGAGAGAGAAAGAGAAGCTGTGAGTGAGAGAAAGAGAGAAAGAGAAGCTAATTGTGTGTGTGTGAGAGAGAGAAGCTGTGAGAGACAGAGAGAGAAAAAGAAGCTGTGAGAGAGAGAGAAAGAGAAGCTGTGAGTGAGAGAAAGAGAGAAAGAGAAGCTGTGTGTGTGAGAGAGAGAATCTGTGAGAGACAGAAAGAGAAGCTGTGAGTGAGAGACAGAGAGAGACAGAGAATCTGTGTGTGTGAGAGAGAAGCTGTTAGTGAGAGAGAGAGAGAAAGAGACGCTGTGTGTGTGAGAGAGAGAAGCTGTGAGAGAGAAAAAGAAGCTGTGAGTGAGAGAGAGAGAGAGAGAGAAGCTGTGTGTGTGTTTGAGAGAGTGAAGCTGTGAGAGACAGAGAGAGAAAGAGAAGCTGTGAGTGAGATAGAGAGAGAGAGAAGCTGTGTGTGTGAGAGTGAGAAGCTGTGAGAGACAGAGAAAGAAGCTGTGAGTGAGACAGAGAGAGAAAGAGAAGCTGTGTGTGTGAGAGAGAAAGAGAAGCTGTGAGTGAGAGAGAGAAAGCGAAGCTGTGAGTGAGAAAGAAAGAGAGGGTGTGAGTGAGAGAGAGAGAAAGAAGCTCTCTGTGTGTGAGAGAGAAAGAGAAGCTGAGAGTGAGAGAGAGAAAGAGAAAGAGCTGTGTGTGTGTGTGAGAGAGAGAAGCTGTTAGAGACAGAGAGAGAAAGAGAAGCTGTGAGTGAGAGACAGAAAGAGAAGCTATGAGTGAGTGAGAGAGAAAGAGAAGCTGCGAGTGAGAGAGAGAGAAAGAGAAGCTGTGAGAGAGAGAGAAGCTGTGAGTGAGTGAGAGAGAAAGAGTAGTTGTGAGAGACAGAGAGAAAGAGAAGCTATGTGTGTGTGAGAGAGAAAGAGAAGCTGTGAGTGAGAGAAGCTGTGAGAGACAGAAAGATAAAGAATGAGAAGCTGTGAGAGACAGTGAGAGAAAGAGAAGCTGTGTGTGAGAGAGAAAGAGAAACTGTGAGTGAGAGAGAGAAAGCGAAGCTGTGAGTGAGAGAGTGAGAAAGAGAAAGAGAAGCTGTGTGTGTGTGTGAGAGAGAAGCTGTGTGTGTGTGAGAGAGAGAAGTTGTGAGAGCCAGAGAGAAAGAGAAGCTGTGACTGAGAGAGAGAGTGAGAAAGAAAGAGAAAATGTGTGTTTGTGAGAGAGAGATGCTGTGAGTGAGAGATAGAGAAAGAGAAGCTGTGAGTGAGAGAGAGAAGCTGTGAGAGACAGAGAGAGAAAGGAAGAGAAGCTGTGAGAGACAGAGAGAGAAAGAGAAGCTGTGAGTGAGAGAGAGAGTGAGGAGCTGTGAGACACAGAGAGAGAAAGAGAAGCTGTGAGTGAGAGAGAGCAAAAGAGAAGCTGTGTGGGTGTGTGTGAGAGAGAATGTGTTAGAGAGAGAGAAAGAAAGAAAGAGAGGGTGTGAGTGAGAGAGAGAGAAAGAAGCTCTGTGTGTGTGAGAGAGAAAGAGAAGCTGTGAGTGTGAGAGAGAAAGAAAGAGAAAGAGCTGTGTGTGTGTGTGAGAGAGAGAAGCTGTTAGAGACAGAGAGAGAAAGAGAAGCTGTGAGTGAGAGACAGAAAGAGAAGCTATGAGTGAGTGAGAGAGAAAGAGAAGCTGTGAGTGAGAGAGAGAGAAAGAGAAGCTGTGAGAGAGAGAGAAGCTGTGAGTGAGTGAGAGAGAAAGAGTAGTTGTGAGAGACAGAGAGAAAGAGAAGCTATGTGTGTGTGAGAGAGAAAGAGAAGCTGTGAGAGAGAGAAGCTGTGAGAGACAGAAAGATAAAGAATGAGAAGCTGTGAGAGACAGTGAGAGAAAGAGAAGCTGTGTGTGAGAGAGAAAGAGAAACTGTGAGTGAGAGAGAGAAGCTGTGAGAGACAGAAAGATAAAGAATGAGAAGCTGTGAGAGACAGAGAGAGAAAGAGAAGCTGTGAGAGAGAGACAGAGAGAGACAGAGAATCTGTGTGTGTGAGAGAGAAGCTGTTAGTGAGAGAGAGAGAGAAAGAGACGCTGTGTGTGTGAGAGAGAGAAGCTGTGAGAGAGAGACAGAGAGAGACAGAGAATCTGTGTGTGTGAGAGAGAAGCTGTTAGTGAGAGAGAGAGAGAAAGAGACGCTGTGTGTGTGAGAGAGAGAAGCTGTGAGAGAGAAAAAGAAGCTGTGAGTGAGAGAGAGAGAGAGAGAGAAGCTGTGTGTGTGTTTGAGAGAGTGAAGCTGTGAGAGACAGAGAGAGAAAGAGAAGCTGTGAGTGAGATAGAGAGAGAGAGAAGCTGTGTGTGTGAGAGTGAGAAGCTGTGAGAGACAGAGAAAGAAGCTGTGAGTGAGACAGAGAGAGAAAGAGAAGCTGTGTGTGTGAGAGAGAAAGAGAAGCTGTGAGTGAGAGAGAGAAAGCGAAGCTGTGAGTGAGAAAGAAAGAGAGGGTGTGAGTGAGAGAGAGAGAAAGAAGCTCTCTGTGTGTGAGAGAGAAAGAGAAGCTGAGAGTGAGAGAGAGAAAGAGAAAGAGCTGTGTGTGTGTGTGAGAGAGAGAAGCTGTTAGAGACAGAGAGAGAAAGAGAAGCTGTGAGTGAGAGACAGAAAGAGAAGCTATGAGTGAGTGAGAGAGAAAGAGAAGCTGCGAGTGAGAGAGAGAGAAAGAGAAGCTGTGAGAGAGAGAGAAGCTGTGAGTGAGTGAGAGAGAAAGAGTAGTTGTGAGAGACAGAGAGAAAGAGAAGCTATGTGTGTGTGAGAGAGAAAGAGAAGCTGTGAGTGAGAGAAGCTGTGAGAGACAGAAAGATAAAGAATGAGAAGCTGTGAGAGACAGTGAGAGAAAGAGAAGCTGTGTGTGAGAGAGAAAGAGAAACTGTGAGTGAGAGAGAGAAAGCGAAGCTGTGAGTGAGAGAGTGAGAAAGAGAAAGAGAAGCTGTGTGTGTGTGTGAGAGAGAAGCTGTGTGTGTGTGAGAGAGAGAAGTTGTGAGAGCCAGAGAGAAAGAGAAGCTGTGACTGAGAGAGAGAGTGAGAAAGAAAGAGAAAATGTGTGTTTGTGAGAGAGAGATGCTGTGAGTGAGAGATAGAGAAAGAGAAGCTGTGAGTGAGAGAGAGAAGCTGTGAGAGACAGAGAGAGAAAGGAAGAGAAGCTGTGAGAGACAGAGAGAGAAAGAGAAGCTGTGAGTGAGAGAGAGAGTGAGGAGCTGTGAGACACAGAGAGAGAAAGAGAAGCTGTGAGTGAGAGAGAGCAAAAGAGAAGCTGTGTGGGTGTGTGTGAGAGAGAATGTGTTAGAGAGAGAGAAAGAAAGAAAGAGAGGGTGTGAGTGAGAGAGAGAGAAAGAAGCTCTGTGTGTGTGAGAGAGAAAGAGAAGCTGTGAGTGTGAGAGAGAAAGAAAGAGAAAGAGCTGTGTGTGTGTGTGAGAGAGAGAAGCTGTTAGAGACAGAGAGAGAAAGAGAAGCTGTGAGTGAGAGACAGAAAGAGAAGCTATGAGTGAGTGAGAGAGAAAGAGAAGCTGTGAGTGAGAGAGAGAGAAAGAGAAGCTGTGAGAGAGAGAGAAGCTGTGAGTGAGTGAGAGAGAAAGAGTAGTTGTGAGAGACAGAGAGAAAGAGAAGCTATGTGTGTGTGAGAGAGAAAGAGAAGCTGTGAGAGAGAGAAGCTGTGAGAGACAGAAAGATAAAGAATGAGAAGCTGTGAGAGACAGTGAGAGAAAGAGAAGCTGTGTGTGAGAGAGAAAGAGAAACTGTGAGTGAGAGAGAGAAGCTGTGAGAGACAGAAAGATAAAGAATGAGAAGCTGTGAGAGACAGAGAGAGAAAGAGAAGCTGTGAGAGAGAGAGAAGCTGTGAGTGAGAGAGAAAGAGTAGTTGTGAGAGACAGAGAGAAAGAGAAGCTGTGTGTGTGTGAGAGAGAAAGAGAAGCTGTGAGAGAGAGAGAAGCTGTGAGTGAGTGAGAGAGAAAGAGTAGTTGTGAGAGACAGAGAGAAAGAGAAGCTGTGTGTGTGAGAGAGAGAAAAAGAAGCTGTGAGAGAGAGAAGCTGTGAGAGACAGAAAGATAAAGAATGAGAAGCTGTGAGAGACAGAGAGAGAAAGAGAAGCTGTGAGTGAGAGAGAGAGAAAAAAAAGCTGTGAGTGAGAGAGAGATAGAAATATCTGTGAGTGAGAGAGAGAGAGAAAGAGAAGCTGAGAGAGAGACAAAGAGAAGCTGTGAGTGAGAGCGAGAAGCTGTGTGTGTTTGTTTGAGATAATCTGTGTGTGAGAGAGAAACTAAGAGAAGCTGTGAGTGAGAGAGAGAGAAAGAGAAGCTGTGAGTGAGAGAGAGAGAGAGAGATGCTGTGTGTGTGTGTGAGAGAGGGAGAAGCTGTCAGAGACAGAGACAGAAAGAGAAGCTGTGTGTGAGAGAGAGAGAGAAACAGAAGCTGTGTGTGTGTGAGAGAGAAGCCATAAGTGAGAGATAGAATGAGAAGCTGTGAGTGAGAGAGAGCGAGAGCGAAGCTGTGAGTGAGAGAGAGAGAGAGAAAGAGAAGCTGTGTGTGTGAGAGAGTGAGAAGCTGTTTGTGTGTGAGAGAAAGAGAAGGTGTGAGTGTGAGAGAGAGAAAGAGAAGCTGTGTGAGAGAGAGGGCGAGAGAAGCTGTGTGAGAGAGAGAGAAAAGAGAAGCTGTGAGTGAGGGAGAGAGAGAGAAAGAGAAGCTGTGTGTGTCTGAGAGAGAGAGAAGCTGTGAGAGACAGAGAGAGAAAGAGACGCTGTGAGTGTGTGTGTGTGTGTGTGTGTGTGTGTGTGTGAGAGAGAGGGTGGGGCTGTCTTCCATGGCTTGCTTGAGGTAAGGAAGCCCAGCGGTGTGTGTGTGTGTTTTTTTTTCTGCCTTGCGGCCCACGGTAAGGAAGCCCAGCGGGGGAGGATTGTGGGCTTCCTTTACCGTGGGCTGCCTTGCGGCCCGCAGTAAGGAAGCCCAGGGGGGGTTGTGGGCTTACCTTTCTGTGTTCTGCCTTGCAGCCCGCGGTAAGGAAGCCCAGCAGGGTTTGTGTGGGCTTACCTTACCGTCGGCTGCCTTGCGGCCCGCGGTAAGGAAGCCCAGCTGGGAGTGGGATTGTGGGCTTCCCTTACCATGGGCTGCCTTGCGGCCCATGGTAAGGAAGCCCTGCGGGGGGGGGGTTGTGGCCTTCCCTTACCGTGGGCTGCCTTACTGCCTTAGAGGGGCGGAATATAAGTGTAAATAATAAATAAATATATATTACAGTATTCCACCCCCAGTTCGAAATAAGGAGACCATACACCAAACAGCAATGGTTGTAGGCTTGGGCCTCGTTTATTGATTGTTAACTAGAAAATGTGATGAGGGGGGTAAGGAGGGAAGTTTGTAACCTGCCGCCAGGGAGTGGGCAGATGTTAACCCTTCTCTGCGCCATACGGTTGAAACCCAGTCCCCCGCTATTTACAGCATGGGCTAATAATCACGGGGCCAGTAGAACAGGGTGGATGTGGCAGCAGCTGTTTCCACTTCCGCTCAAAGAGTGGATCTTGGTTGTACCGCGTGCCTGCCACATGGCATTAGCCACTTGCCGGTTGGTTCACAGGACTACAGCACTGGATGACTTTGCCCCGTCAAAGACACCCTGTAGGAATCACCACTATCTCCCCACCCCAGATTACCCGTCACCAGAGGGGGTCAGCATCCTCTCTTAAAGTGTGGTGCCCAGAATTGGTTACAGTATTCTAGTTGTGGCCTGACGAATGTTCATCTATGGTACTGTATCCAATTCTGGGCACCACACTTCTAACCTGCCTGGACATCTACTGGGCTTGGCTTGTTCCCTCATCCACTCCTGGCCTTGACTTGGATTTGGACTTGTGTTGGCTAGGACAGAAAATTTTATTGTAATCCTGTTGTGCCCTTCCCTGCATGGGAGGCAGGCTAGCTAGCAGCCACTGCACAAGAAGTAGGAACAAGAGAAATAATCTTACTAAAGTCTGAAGGATGAGGCAAAAACGTTAGTCAAGAAGAGTTGAGTTTGGAAGCCGGTTGTTGGAGAACTGAGTCAAAAGGTTGATCCAGAAGAGTAGTCGGGTTTCCAGGCAGGAGGTCCAGGGTCAGCAGGCAGGGAAGAGATACAGGTCAGAGTGGCACAGAGTCAGGATGAACAAGATTGTTCTGACATGGCTTGTGCTGGCATGTGTGTCTCCTTAAGAGGGTTCAGGCTCAGGGCTCACAGCTGGGAGTGGTCTTTGCAAACGAGCTCTTGCCCTTCTTCGCAAGTGTAGTTTGTTTCTCAGCTGCAACCTGCATCTTTTTGCTGTGCTTGGTGCCTCAGCATGTGCTCCTGTCAGGTGGGCATCAGCAGGTTCACACCAGTCCACCAGAACCACTAGCAGAAATTCTGGCTGGCCTTGCCCATCCAAGTTTTGAACTAAAGTAGTCCTAATTTGGGTGCAATGCAGGGCTTTCCCCCTGGCCATGTCCACCATACCATGCCCTGAGTGTGGTAGTAAAAATGTTTGGAGCCCACCACTGACTCCTGTCATGTCTTGATCGATTTGATCAACTTGATCAAGAGGAGGCATTCCACACTGACAGTAGGCTGAGAGGCTGGCAGAAAGTCTTCCTCCTGAGACTCCAGGGCCACAACAAATACAAGATGTAGACTGTCTAAATATCTTCATATTAATTCAATTCTATACTGCCTAATGCTACTTTAGGCTGGGTTTTTATACTATACCATGAAATCGCAATGTGGCTTTTCCTTGATCATCCCTAATCTTCTGGAAGGGACTTGGGGTTGCCTTACACAGGCAATGGAGAAGTCTACAGGAGACACAGATAACTTTTCTGTTTACAGAAGCGGTGCAGGGCTGTATAGCAGTGTGTCAGTCCAATTTTGACCTTAGGCAGAAGAGCAATCTTTTGCTCTATTCAATTAGATCATAGAAGTGAAAGTAAATACTTCTGCTTCCGGGAGCGATCAGGGCAGCATGGGCTGAATGAATTGGCATTGGGTCCGGATCCAGCCCATGGGTCATAGTTTGGGCACCCCTGGTTTAAGCAGAGAGAATGGCAGCCAAAAATCTATCCCATCCTGTTGCAAAACATCTGTTGCAAAACAGATTGTAAGACGTGTTTTACTTCCACTCCCAGTGGGAGGAACCACGTGACCGGGCTGCAGCCCCAAAAGTTTGGGCACCACTGGATTAGGTTGTGATTTGGATCTGAATCCATTTGTGATGGGTTCTCGTGACTTCCACTGGAAAAACTATATGGGCATGATCAGTGGTGGGCTCCCAAAATTTTTACTACCAGACTGTGGCTGTGGCATGGTGGGCATGGCCAGGGGGAAAGCCCTGCTTTGCACCTGAATTAGGACTACTTTATTTCAAAACTTGGATGGGCAGGGGGGGCAGCCAGAATTTCTGCTACCGGTTCTGGTGAACTTGTGCGAACCTGCTGATGCCCACCACTGGGCATAATGGTTTCTGGGTTTGCACTAACATATGCAGAGTCTTGTAGATCTGGCATGCGCTAAAGAGCAGGGACAACCCACTAATCCTACTTTCGAGGATTTCCATACTCAGCACCTTTAAAATTTGCTTTCTTTAAAGTGACGAGGAGGAGGAGAGGAAGAATACATAAGCAATTTGAGTCCCATCTGATTTGATTTGTCCCCTGAATGCTAACCAATTTGTGAATTCACTTTGCTTCTGACACAAAGCTGACTAGTCCAATTCGATCCTGGCCTCTTACAAATTGGTCTGGATTGGTCCCTTTGGGCTTAGAGTTTGAAATGTATCTGAATCCAGAACACAACCCTTGTGGGGGAGAAATTGTAAATTTATTCTTTGACACCTTTCTCTCACACTGGATCTGAGATGAACAGCATAACATCTGCCCAGATATTTGAGGTTTTATTGTTTTTCCCTCACATCTTCATTATTCCTTCTTTTCTGTCAGGATCAAACTTTCGACTGCCAAAATAAAGCCACTTTCTTGGCTTTGTCGTTGGCCAAAATTTTAATCCTCATTGGTACATGTTCCTGGTAGTAATTGGCAGACCAGTAAATGAGCTGGATTCTGTATCTCTTCACATTCACATGGTGTGTTGATCTGGCTTGACAGGGTGTGAGAAAGATTAGCCAGCAAAACAAGGTTGTCATTGCCCAGAGTATGCTCAATCGTGGTTCAAAAATGTTAAAAGTATCCACAATCTTCCAGGAGACTCTAGGGGTCCTTCCTCATTTTAAAAACAACATTTAGGTAAAGTTAATGGTTGCCCTTGTTCGAAAGCTAGTCATATCTGGCTCTAGGGTTCAGTGCTCATCTTTGTTAATAGCCAAAGAACCAGCACTGTCTACATCTGCAGATGTTTCTGTGGATATGTGGCAGGCATGCCTCAAAACCAAAGTGCATGGAACTTTTAGTGTCTTGCACGGAAGACAAAGAAGGAGCCGCAGTGAGGGCTAAACGCAGGTTTATTGGGTGATGATCAGGATGAACATGTGGTAATGGCGGAGGTACAGCTCATTATATACTGCAGTACATACATTTGAATCTCGTTGCACAGTAGCCTATTGGCTGCTACCGGCGTGACGTCATTCTGAGTCACGCCCATCTTCTCCAGGTGATCCTCACGCGGGAAAGGTTCCCGATTTGGGGAATGTGAACCATGTGAGCTGAACGCTCGCAGCTGCCCTCTCTAGGCAGCTTACTCGCGTTCCTTAACAGCTGAGCTACATTGTAATTGTGGTCAGGTTAAATTCATACATTTCTTAAAGCAACATTGTACATACACAACACTCCTGCCCCCTAGGATGGGACGAAGTCCCTCAACCATTGTGGCTTGCCGCACGTGCGTCTGGGGCGCGCGGCTGCTTGACTTAACATAGGGGAGCCGGGGGCTCCTGGTTCCGCGGAGTCCTGTCCTGCAACGGAAAGGGGGGACTCATTAGTGGTTCGGTGGGGACTCTGCGACAACCTTGCATTAGAGGAAGGGAATGGAATGAACAGTTGGGACATGAACCCCTGCCTGCCGCTTGAGGAGCTTGGGGTCCCCCCCAGCACGAATCTCGGGACTGACGATGAGGCCCTCGTGGTCTCGCCACCCCCTGTTGCCTGTCCGGGCGTTCTAGAGGCTGAGGCGGGCGGATTCCCCCCTGCTGCCTGTCTCGGGGGTGTCTGTCTCTGGGGGGCTGGAGTTATGGTATATTCTAAAACAAAAGGGCTGGGGGGGGACTGGAGGTACCAGGGGCTGAACTGAAACCCCTCTTTTCGCTAGGATGGGTGGGGGACCACTCCGGTACACCCCCCTGGTACTGCAAATCATAATCAAACTCATCCCTCTCTTTCAAAGTATCCTCCTCTGTGGCTGAGGATCCAGGGTATGCATTTGTACCCGCGGATTCTGCCGTGTCTCCCCCTTGGGTGACGCGGGTGGGGGAGGACCCTAACGCTGATTCCCCGTCACTGGTGACCCGCCTTCTGAGTTGGTCGGCATGCCTTCTCCAGAGTAGACCCGAGCTAGTCTCAACTCTATAGGATACTGGCCCCGTCTGCTCAATGATTGTCCCTGGTACTCACGCTGGCCCGGAGGCCGCGTAGTTCCTGCAGTGAACCGGGTCCCCTACCGAAAAACTTTTGGAGCTTCCTACCCCGATATCTATATTTCTCCCTTCATCCTCCACCCTGGACGGGTCCATCTGGTCAAAAAGTGTTGCCGGACGTCTCCTCATGAGGAGTTCGGCTGGTGAAAGCCCTGACGCTAGGGGGGTTGTCCTGTAGCAGATGAGGAACTGACACAGATGGAGGTTTAACTCGCTGGGACCCATGCGCCGCAGTGCGTCTTTCGTAGTGTGCACTTGGCACTCTACCTGACTGTTTGTGGCGGGGTGAAAAGGGACAGCGGTAATATGCCTGATGGCGTTTCTTTCAATAAAGGTCTTGAACTCCGCAGACGTGAAGGTACTAGCGTTATCGCTAACAAGGACGTCCGGCAGGCCGGAACAGGCAAAGACCTTGCACAACTGTTTAATGGTTGCCGCAGAGGAGGTGCTGTTCATGGGGATTACCTCCAACCACTTGGAATAGGAGTCGACTATTAGCAGAAACATGGCCCCGCGGAAAGGGCCAGCGAAGTCGACATGGATCCGGGACCATGGCCCGCGGGCCGTGTCCCATTCCCTATGGGGTAGCCGGGATTCCTCGGGCCGGGAGCTCTGGCAACTCTCGCACGTGCCCACTAATCGCTCTATGTCCGCGTCTATCTGGGGCCACCAAAAGAAACTCCTGGCCAGCGCCTTGGAGCGCACTATTCCCGGGTGACTGGTATGCAGTAGCTTCAGTACCTTGGCCCTCAGCTTTTCTGGAATGACTACCCGCTGGCCCCAGAGTAAGCAGCCCCTTTCCAGGGACAGCTCTACTCTACGCCTGAAGAATGGCTTGAAATGTTCCTCGGGGGAGTAGTGGGCCACCCTTTCCTAACCCAGGAGCTAACTTGGGCCAGCATCTTGTCGGCCGCTGTGGCCTTGGCGAGGTCGGCCGGGACGATGGGGGACTCGATCAGCAGGACTTGGTGGTCCTGCTCTACCTCGCATGCGGGGTCTCCTGAACTAGGGAGGGGAGACCGGGACAGCGCGTCCGCATGGGAGATCTCCTTCCCTGGGCGATAGACCAGCTCATACTGGTAGGCGTTAAGGAAAATTCCCAACGTAGCATTCGGGGGGACAGGATTTGAGGGGTGGGCTTGCCTGTGGTGAAGATTCCCAGGAGAGGCTTGTGATCAGTCACCACCGTAAACTTGCGGCCGTATAAGAAATCATGGAACTTCTTGGTTCCCGCGATTATGGCCAGGGCCTCCCTATCTGTTTGCGCGTAGTTGCGCTCGGCCTTTGAAAGGGACCTGGAGTAGTATGCAACTGGGGCTTCCCGCCCGCTCTCCAACACATGGCATAGCACCGCCCCCACCCCCACTGGGGACGCATCACAGACTAAAACTACTGGTCTCCTCGGGTCAAAGTGGGTCAGGACAGCATCCGAGGATAACAGCGCCTTTAGCTCCCTGAAAGCTTTCTCTTGCCTATCTCCCCACCGCCAAACCGCCTCTTTCTTTAAGAGCGCGTGCAGTGGCTCCGCAACGGATGCCTTCCTTGGCAGGAAGGAATGGTAAAAATTTAACAGCCCTAGAAATGACTGCAGCTCCGGTTTCGCGGTGGGGCGAGGGGCGTTTTGCACAGCCACAACCTTGGACTCGGAGGGCTTGATGCCCTCCGGGGTTATCTTGAACCCGAGGAACTCAACCTCCCTCACAAAGAATACACACTTGTCCCTTCTCAGTCGAAGTCCCGCTTTCTCGAATACTGAAAGGACCCCGTCTAGCCTCTTTGCTAACTCTAATTCGCTCCCAGCCGTTATCAACACATCGTCAAAATATGGGAGGACGCCTGGAAGTCCCTTTAAAAGGCGTTCCACGAGGGACTGGAAGATCCCGGGGGCCGAATTTACGCCAAACTGTAGGCGCATTACCTTAAATGCCCCCTTGTGCATGATGATGGTTTGCGCAGCGGCGGCAGCTGGAGTTACGGAGATCTGCTGATATGCCTGCGCCAGATCTAGCTTGGCAAAACACCTCCCCCCATGTAACGTGGCCAGTAAATGGCTGACCACGGGCACCGGATATGCATTTGGCCGAATGGCCTTATTGATTGTACATTTATAGTCCGCACAAATCCTGACCTCCCCATTTGATTTAAGAGCCGTAACAATCGGCGTTTCCCACTCCGCCGAATCAACTGGAACCAAAATCCCCTGCCCCACCAATTTGTCCAGTTCCGCCTCGATCTTGTCCTTGAGGGCGAAGGGCACTCTCCTTGGCTTGAGGCGGATGGGCCGGATTTCTGGGTCCAGCTCAAAGGATACCGGGGGCCCTTGTACGTCCCGAGCCCCTTCTTGAAAACGTCCGGGTGTGCATTGGGTCAGTCTCGATGGCGTTAATGCCGGACAGTTCAATTCCCAGGGGAGCAAACCACTGCATTCCCAAAAGGCAGCATCTTCCCCCCTTGAGTACCACTAGGGGCAGTTTCTCGGAGTAACTCTTGAACTTCACCTTGAAGTTCCCCACCCCCAACACTGGGATCCCATTTCCCTGCACGTCCCGTAAGTGTGACTTCATGGCCCGCAGTTTGGGCCGCGCATCTGGGGGAATGCGCATAAACTCTTTTTGGGACAGGATGGAATAGGACGACCCCGAATCTATCTCCATCCTCACCGGGACCCCCTGTAACAGTACCTCTATGAAAAAGCGCCGGTGCTCCAGGCCCTCCTCGCTGTAGCTGGTTGAGACCTTCCTGGTGCCGGCCGCCTTCCGTTGATGAGCCTGGGGGTGGCTCGAGGCGCCCTTGTCCTCAGCTTGCCCGCGCCTGTATACTCTGGCGATGTGCCCTTTTCGGCCGCAGTTGTGACACTCGGCCTTCCGGAACGGGCACCTCGTCCGGTCGTGGGACGCCCCACACCCGTCGCAGCGGCGGTCTTGCCGTTTGCGGGTCTGTCGCTTCTCCCCGCGTTTCTTTCCTCTCTGGACGTCGTCCTCCTCGCTGGAGCAGGAGTCTGCCATCGCGGACGACTCCTCAGACGTCGCTGGTGTGCCGGCGGGCGACTTGGGGGCCCACAGGGCCATCTTCGCCGATGTCCACCGGGCCGCCTGCACGGATGTGGCCCCTTGGGACTTGAACACTCTGACCCTGCTCCTGGCCGCCTCGGCTGCCTGGGCCTCCCGCAGTACCTCGTTGAACATGAGGCGATAGTCGCGGGTCATCAATTTTCTCTGGACCTCCTCGTCCCTCAGGCCACACAGCATGCGGTCTCGGAGTGCCGTGTCCAGGTCTTCCCACTGGCAGTGCACCGCTGCCAGCCTGAGGGCCGCCGCGTAGGCAGACACTGATTCTCCCGGGCGTTGGTCTCGCCTGTGGAACGCGACCCTGGCCGGGAAGATCGACACGGGGGGCTGGAAATCATCGCGCAGTAACTCTAGGATGCGGTCGAGGGGCACCACGTCCACCTTCCGGGGGGCCACCAGGTTCATCAGGATGCGCAGCATGGCCGGCCCCACCTGGGCTAGAAAGTATGAGCGCATCTTCGCATCGTCGGCGACGCCCGCGGCTTCCATCGCGTGCCAAAACTGGCACTCGTACAGCTCCCATTGCTCTGGGTCGCTGATATCGAAGTGGTAAGGCTTGACCTTGGGATTCGCCATTGATCCCACCTTCATCGCCAATTTAGTGTCTTGCACGGAAGACAAAGAAGGAGCCGCAGTGAGGGCTAAACGCAGGTTTATTGGGTGATGATCAGGATGAACATGTGGTAATGGTGGAGGTACAGTTCATTATATACTGCAGTACATACATTTGAATCTCGTTGCACGGTAGCCTATTGGCTGCTACCGGCGTGACGTCATTCTGAGTCACGCCCATCTTCTCCAGGTGATCCTCACGCGGGAAAGGTTCCCGCGGCTGCCGGTGATTTGGGGAATGTGAACCATGTGAGCTGAACGCTCACAGCTGCCCTCTCTAGGCAGCTTACTCGCGTTCCTTAACAGCTGAGCTACATTGTAATTGTGGTCAGGTTACATTCATACATTTCTTAAAGCAACATTGTACATACACAACAGAACTCTATTTGCTTTCCCACTGAAATGGTCCCTATTTACCTACTTGCAATTTCTTGCTTTTGAACTGCTAAGTTGGCAGGAGTCAACAGTAAGTGGTACTAATTAATTATGGTTTTAGTTTTTGAATAAGTATTAGTGTTAGGGCATGTCTTGATTAGCAATGCTACATGTTGTGCTACCTAAATTACATTGCTATTTCCTACCTGACCTGGCTGGTTTGTAAGCATAAACACTCAGTGATTGAAACCTATCATAGATTTCTCTAACTTGGAGCAGTTCCACAGGTACTTTGAAGTAGCACAAAGGTTTGTGCTGGCTTCGGAATGGGTGACGGTCTCTGTCAGGTGGAACAAGACCTATGGTAGTGTGATAATGTGTGTGTGTTATCCTTACAGTTGTGGCGGTGGTTGCAACTCGTATCTGAAAATGCATTTTTCCCTGAAGCAGGAAAAATGCCACTGGTGTGCATTTGTTCAAGGTAGATCCCTGCTTGCCATGCAGTGACCACTATGATCTTGGAGTCATCTAGATGGTACATGTGAAATGAGACATGCAGGATTTAACACCAGGACTGCAATGGACTGCCACAGCCTTGAGGATATTATCAAGGTGCGCCTTCCCAGCCAGTCTATCTGCCATGGCCTCTTCCACCTCCATGACCATTGGGAATCAGAATAGTGAAGTGGTTCCTCCTCTGCTCATTTTGCTGTTGGGTCCAATAGGATGGCTTCCAGTGGCATTTCCTCCACTGAGGGGGACTATCACCCCACCTAAAGGGGCTCATCGACCCATAACCATTGGCCCCTTTAAGGAGTCAGGTTATTTACTGCTGCCCAACACTTGGCACTGAGTCACTGGCTGTATGGTCTACTCCATTACTGTAGTGGGACAATGTGGGAGAAGGAGAAGGAGACCCATCTGCTTCAAAAATGTCAAAATGAACAGGCAAAAAACCACTTGATTTCTTTATTTTGGACTTTCTGTGGTCTCCAAAATAGACACCGATGGAAGGCATGTGCCAAACAAAAGACACAACCTCCCTCCATGGGTGGTGGAATGGGGTGGACCGAAGCAAGGGAATGCCATCTGCAGAGCCCAGTTAAGATGTCATTTTCAATCATGCACAGGCTACAGAGCACGGGGAAAGGTCCCATTTAACTTTCTATTTAGCCCCTTCACTTAGCCTGTGATGTTGGGGATCCCCCCCAGGATCTCCTCCAGCCTGCTGGGGTCGCAGGCCAAGCCCAGATGCTTAGTGACATCCACCGAGTCTGGCTCCAAAGTCTCCCAGCACGCTATCACTGCCGCGTGAGCTTGAAGCGAGGTGACAAGGAGGGAAGGAAATCCATCCACGCACCAGCCAGGCACGAAAACCTTGGCACGGAAACATGCAAACAGATCAATGCCTCCCGCTGTGCAGGGTCCTGCACCACTCTCACTGCCGTGTGGGCAAAGCACTTCTCTGCCCTCGGCTTGGCACTCAGCTCAAGCCCAGGAAGGGGGGTCACCGGCAAAGCAGGCAGCTCTGCAAGAGACAGGATGATGGGACCTGATCTCTTAGCTTCGCTGGTAAGGTTGATTAATGTGTTCTCATTCACTCCTATGTGAATATGAGTAGTCTCCTATTCAGCACTAGTTAGACCCCACCTAGAGTTCTGTTTCCAATTCTGAGCACTGCACTTTAAGAAAGATGCAAATAAATTAGAGAAGGTACAGAGAAGGGCAACAAGGGTGATCAGAAGACTGGAAACCAAACCCTATGAGGAAAGACTGAAGGAACTGGGCATGGTTAGCTGTGAGAAAAGGGGATATGATAGTAAAGGTAAAAGTTTCCCTTGCTCGAAAGCCAGTGCGATGCTCATTTCTGTTTAGAGTTTTAGAGTTTTTAGAGTTTTAGAGCATTTTAGGGGTTAAATGTGTATATATGGGGTGGGAGTATGTTGATAGTTTTGTATAGTTGTATTTTGTTTAGGTTTTGTTGGGTTGATAAGTGACCCCCCCCCAAATCTCGTTGTTCTGTGCAGGACAATGACAATAAAGATAGATCTATCTATCTATCTATCTAACCAAAGAGCAGGCTCGTGCTGGCCCTGCAGGATACCGGGACACATCACCACACACCTCTACTTATGACTTATAACTTAAAAGGCCACACCAACTCAGCAGTGTCCGCTCCCGCTTTGGCTCCTCTCACCGGGCTCCCCTCCGCCCTGTGGGGGAAAGTCCGAAGCACTTTGGCAGCGGTGCAAAGATAATAATAATAATTTTGTGTTGGTTGTTTTTTTAATCCAAGCATTATTATTATCTCCATGGTGCTGCCAAAGCGCTTTGGACTTTCTCCCACAGGTTAGAGGGGAGCCCGGCGAGAGGAAGTGAAGTGGAAGAGGAAACTGCCAAGGTGGTGTGGTCCTTTTAATTATGAGTTATAAGTAGGGGTGCATGGTGACACATCCCACCAGGCCACCATGGGCCTGCCAAAGAGCCAGCGTTGTTTGCATCTACAGATGTTTCTGTGACCATGTGGCAGTCATGACTGGATGCCGGAGTGCACTGAACACTGTTACCCCACTCTTGACTTCCCTCCACTTGGAGAAGTGTCCATTTATTGCTACCCTTTGTTTCCTGTCCCTTAGCCAGTTGCTGATCCAGGACAAGACCTGTCCCTTTATTCCATGACTGGCAAGTTTATTCAAGAGCCTTTGGTGTGGGACCTTGTCAAAAGCCTTCTGAAAGTCCAGATAAACAATGTCAACTGGATCCCCCTTATCCACATGCTTGTTACAACGGAGGCTGTTGGAACGTATCTCCGTCATACCCCAAGTTTTTATAGTACTAGGTTGTAAGTAGCTCCAGAGCAAAACCAACCAACCAAAATCAGTTTTAGCTAGTAGCAATCAACTTTTCATTAGCTCCAAACAAATCTGGAATCAGTGCAGATCCAAACCAATTTGTGTGAAGTCTTCTTCAAAGCGATCACAGACAGATTAGTGTGCAGGAGAAAGTGAAATCGACTTGGGCCAGTTCAGTGATTTGTATATTTAAAGGAGGGATTGAAAGCCAGATTGTCAGGAGGGAAGCTCGGTGACAGCTGCAACATACAATCTGAGGCCAGAATTTCACTTCAGTCACTATGCGGGAAGTGAATCTTGAAGATTACCCAAGACACAAGACCCTAAAGCAGCTATATGGAATTTAGCACATGTATTCCCAGCTGTAAGGGCCCATCACAGCTCCAACGCCCATGCACTCCCATGCAAAAAACAAAGTTATATCCAGTTTAGCTTTCCAGTGCTAATCATTGTAAATGCTTGTGATAATAAGAATTGTCAGCTGACAAATTTATTCTGGTTTACGGTGACCCATTCCAGGGTGTTCTAAGTAGAGAATACACAGAAGTGATTCACCATTCCCTTCTTCTAAGGGAGTTTATGGCACTGTGCAGCTTGCCCAGGCTTTTCTGGCTTTTTTTCCTGGGAGGCACCAACAGGGTATTTATTTATTTATTTATTGGATTTCTATACCGCCCAGCTGGAACTGCAGTGACTCAAGTGGCTAAGATGCTGACTGGAAGTTGGCAGGTCAGCAGTTCGATACCTGATTACGGCAGGACGGAGTGAGCTTCCTTCTCTGTCACTGCTCCTGCCAACCTAGCAGTTTGAAAGCAAGACATTGCAAGTAGATAAATAGGGACACTTTGGTGGGAAGGTAAACAGTGTTCCATGTGCTCCGGTGTCAAGTTGTGCCTGGCACATGACCACGGAAAAGTCTGCAAATGCAGACGGTGCTGGCTCTTTGGCTATGAAACAGAGATGAGCACCGAACCTTAGAGTTGGATACAACTAGCTTTCGAGCAAGGGTGACCTTTACCCTCAAGAGTGTCTGTTCTTGCTCTTCCTTGATCTGAGTCAATGGTCTTGAAGCACATATCCATTCAGAGGGTGGCAAGGGTTGATCTTTTGCTCAGTTCTCTCCGTGTCCACTGCTACTTCTCTCCTTATCTTGGGTGGAGCCATACCAACAAGAGGGTATATTTTGTCAACTGGTGTAGGTTTGAGGCATCCTGTCATTGTTTCATTAACAGCGATGCCAGCTTGTTTTGCATATGTAGATATGCTCCATACAAGATGAAACATTCAGAAGACCTTTCTCAAAGCGTGAGCCGGTGGCAGGGCCGTAGCCAGGATTCTAGATTTGGGTGGGTGAAAGTTTTTACAGGAGGGTCAACAATGTCACACACACATATATAGGAGAAACTCAGAAATTTAGGATATCATGCAAATGTTCATTCGGTTCAGTAATGCAACTTAAAAGGTGAAACAAATATATGAGATAGACTCATTACATGCAAAGTGGGACAGTTCAAGCCTTACTTTGTTATAACTAGCAATTGCTACCTGACTTCACTGGTTGGGTCACTTGGGCCCTGCGGAGAGGGAAGGTGTTGTGTTCTGTAAAGCTGTGCCTTTAACAATGTACCTTTGCCATGTGTTAACAATGTAACCTTTCTGGGTGCAACATTATAACCATCAGCTGTATCAATGTAAACCTGATAAGGGGACGCGAGCTAGTGACCACTAGATGGCAGTAGCAAGCGTCCAGCTCTCATGGCTCAGATTCACCTGGTTCAGCAGCGCTGGAAGATTCCCCGCCACCTCTTCACCTGGTCAAGAAGGGCGTGACCTTCTACGACGTCACGCAGGCAGCAACCAATAGTCTGTCGACGAGCCACATTCAAATGTATAGCCAGCTGTATATATTGAGCTACTCATCCGCCATTACCACATGTTCCTCCGGATCATCATGCAATAAACCTGTGTTAAGCCAACCCTTCGGCTGTTTCATTGTCTTTGGTCCCTTACACTAAATTGGCGACGAAGGTGGGATATGGCAGCCCACGGGACCAAGACATGCGCCGGTTCCGAAATCAGGAAACCGGGCGACTGGGAGATCTTCGAGATGGACTTCCAGGCAGCACTGATCGAGTCCGAAGTCACGGAAGAGGCAAAGAAAAGGGCCACCTTCACCAGGATGCTCAGACAAGAAACCAAAAGGACCTTGGTGGACCTGATTGCACCGAGGAGGGTGAGCGAATTCAAGGCCAAGGAACTCATGCAGATGCTGCGTGAGCACGTCCGGCCCGCCACGGCGATGTTTCCCGCTCGGAGTGCATTCTGGAGGCGAGTCCAAGCGCCCGGGGAGACGGTCGCCGCATTCGTGGCAGCCCTGCGGCTGGTGGCCGGCCCGTGCAAATGGGAGAATGCCGAAATCACCCTCCGGGACTGTGTGCTGTGCGGCCTGAACGACGCCGAAACCCAGCGCACATTAATGAACCAAGAGCCGCCTCCCACGTTGCAGGAGGTCGTCAGAGCGGCCCAGGCCGCAGAAGCTACGAAGGCCGGGGTCCAAGAACTCCAGGACTGGCGGCCAAAGTTGAGCAAGGCAGAGGCTCCGGTACAGGCAGCCCGGCGAACTTCGAGGTCGTCCACAGAGAGCAGCGACGACGAGGACGTCCGGAGGGTCCAGAAGGAGAGCCGGCGATGCGACGGCTGTGGAGCGGCCCACGACCGCGTGAAGTGCCCATTCCGGAAGGCCAAGTGCCACAACTGCGGCCGCCGCGGGCACATCGCCAAGGTGTGCAGGAAGAAGCGTGAGACCCGGAGGAGCTCCGCAGACCGCTCCGCGGGACAAGACCGCTCAACGAGACCCAAGGACGGCGCCCAGGCCACGCGGAAGCTGGACGGCGTGGGCCGCATCTCCGACGGCAGCAAGGACGATGCCCCAGTGTTCAGCGTGTCTACAGGACACCCCCGCTACTTTGTTGAGGTACTAGTCCAAGGGGTTCCCATTAGGATGGAAATTGACTCGGGGTCCTCATATTCTATCATTTCCCAGAGGGAGTTTTTGGGAATTGCCCCCCACAAGCGACCCAAGCTCAAAGCGTTGAGGTCCACACTACGGGACGTGCAAGGGAACAGCATTCCAGTGTTGGGGGTTGGAGAATTTCAGGTTAAATTCAAGAAGCACGCCGCGTCCCTCCCTCTAGTCGTGCTTAAAGGGGGAGATTGCAGCCTGCTCGGGACTCAATGGTTCCAGCCCCTGGGGTTGTTTATTGGGGGGGTGCACGCCATTGGGATGCACGCCATTGGGACTGATCCAATTCAGGAGGTGTGCGAGGCGCACCCCGAAGTCTTCAAAAAGGGATTGGGGAAATTCAAGGGGCCCCCAGTGACTTTCGACCTGGACCCGGAGGTCCGCCCAATTCGCCTCAAACCACGCCGGGTGCCGTTCGCACTCAAGGACAAGATAGAGGCGGAACTGGACAAATTGGTGGGTCAGGGAATCCTTGTGCCTGTTGATTCTGCGGAGTGGGAAACTCCAATTGTAACCACACTAAAAGCCAATGGGGAGGTCCGCATATGCGCCGACTACAAGTGCACCATCAACAAGGCGATCGGCCCGAATGCATATCCGGTGCCGGTAGTCAGCCATCTGCTGGCCAGGTTACACGGGGGGAAGTGTTTCGCTAAGCTCGACTTAGCACAGGCCTACCAGCAGCTTACGGTGTCCCCTGCCGCAGCTGCTGCGCAGACCATAGTCACCCATAAGGGGGCGTTCCAGGTGACGCGCCTCCAATTCGGCGTGAATTCGGCGCCAGGAATTTTCCAGTCACTCGTGGAACGCCTCCTGAAGGGACTGGAGGGGGTGTTGCCTTATTTTGATGACGTGTTAATAACGGGGGGGGGGGGGGAGTCGGGTTGAATTGGCCAAGAGGTTGGGGAAGGTCCTGACAATATTCGAAAAGGCGGGGCTGAGGCTGCGAAAGGACAAATGCGTCTTCTTCGCAACCGAGGTTGAGTTCCTAGGGTTTTGTGTGACTCCTGAGGGAATAAAACCACCCAAGTCCAAGGTGGCAGCCATTAAGAAAGCCCCCCGCCCCACCTCCAAGCCCGAGTTGCAGTCGTTCCTAGGGCTGCTCAACTTTTACCACTCCTTCCTCCCCCGAAAGGCAGCGGTGGCTGAACCGCTACACAAACTGCTAAAGAAAGACCAGGCATGGAAGTGGGGCGATGACCAAGAAAGGGCATTTAGCGAGCTAAAAAGCCTCCTAGCGTCCGATGCCATACTGACCCACTTCAACCCCAAACGCCCAGTAGTTCTGACCTGTGATGCATCTCCAGTGGGGCTGGAGGCGGTGCTGTGCCACGTGTTGGAAAACGGAAGGGAGGCCCCGATAGCATTTTACTCCAGGTCCCTGTCCCAAGCGGAGAGAAACTACGCACAGACAGACAGGGAGGCACTAGCAATAGTCACGGGGACGAAAAAATTTCACGATTTTCTGTATGGCCGCCCCTTCACCATTGTGACGGACCACAAGCCCCTGCTAGGCATTTTTACCGCAGATAAGCCCACCCCACAGATCCTGTCCCTGAGGATGCTCAGATGGGCCATTTTTCTCAACGCGTACCAGCACGCGTTGGTCTACTGGCCCGGGAAAGAGATCAGCCATGCGGACGCTCTATCAAGGTCTCCCCTCCCCCTAACACCCAGCCAGGTGAGCAAGGGGGAGCGGGACCATCAGGTCCTCATGATAGAGGTGCTGGATTCGACCCCGTAATGCCCGCCGACATTGCCAAAGCGACAGAGAGGGACAAGACGTTAGCGGCAGTTAGCTCCTGGGTGCAGAAAGGGTGGCCGGCGTCCTCCCCAGCGGAGGAGTTCGCCCCATTTTTCAGAAAAAAGCTAGAACTGTCCCTAGAGAGGGGGTGCCTCTTGTGGGGGCAGCGGGTGGTGATTCCCACTTCCCTTCGGCCGCGGGTGCTCAAACTGCTGCACGTCAGCCACCCCGGCATCGTGCGATCCAAGGCGCTGGCCCGGAGTTACTTCTGGTGGCCCCAGCTGGACGCCGACATTGACCACATGGTCGGCACTTGTGAAAATTGCCAATGCTCCAGACCAGAGGAGGCCCGCCTTCCCCACAGGGAATGGGACGCGGCTAAGGGGCCGTGGTCCCGGGTGCACGTTGATTTCGCGGGCCCGTTCAGAGGCACCCTGTTCCTTCTTGTAGTGGACGCTTTCTCCAAATGGTTGGAGGTTATCCCAGTCACGTGCACCTCCTCGGCCCAGACCATTAGGCATTTGCGGAGGCTCTTTTCCACATTCGGCATACCCGACACATTAATTAGCGACAACGCTAGTTGTTTCACGTCCTCCGAGTTTCGGGCATTCATGGAGATTAACGCCGTTCGGCATATCACCTCCGCCCCGTTTCACCCGGCCACCAATGGCCAAGTAGAGCGCCTCGTCCGCACCACGAAGGACGCGTTGCGGCGCATGGGCCCCGGGGATCTGAACCTGCAAGTGTGCCAGTTTCTGCTAGGGTACAGGGTGACCCCGTTGGCGTCAGGGTACTCCCCCGCAGAACTCTTAATGCGCAGGAAACTGACCACCATCCTTACTAGGCTAGACCCCACGAGGGTAGAGGACAAAGGAAGGAACATCGGGCTGGAGGCCACAAAGAGTTTCAGTATAGGCGCCCCCGTGCATTGCAGGAATTACGCCAGCACGGGCGCAGCCTGGGTACCGGGCGTAGTTGTGGAGCAAACCAGCCCCGTATCGTACCGCGTGGAAACCAGCACAGGGCTCCTGTGGAGGCGGCACGCGGACCAGCTCCGACGCAGGGTCTCCGATGAGCAGGGCACAGACCAAGCAGGGAATAAGTCAGCGTTAGGGTTCTCCCCCACCCGTTCAGCCCAAGGGGGAGGGAAGGGGGACCGCGGGCCCCCACCAAGGGGGGAGGAGGATATCCTCGTAGATACCCTGGGGGATCTTTCCGAGGAGGAGGGACCCGACCCCATACATATCTCGCGGAAGGTCCCCACAAATGCGGATACCCCTACTAAGTTAGATTTTGATTTTCAGAACTGGGGGGGGTTTCGGAGTGGTCCCCCACCCGTCCAAGCGAGAAGAGGGGTTTTTCGTTAGCCCCGACGGCCCCCGGTCTGCCCACAATGGAGTTTTTCCCTTCCCCTAAGGCCGCCAGACAGCAGCAAGCCACTAACAAGTCTCCCTCTCCCATTTCAGGACAAGGGACCAGGGAACAAAGAAGCAGTAGCGCCCCCGGGGGGGATCAGCCCTCGTCACGGCCCAAACGCACATGCAACAAGCCATCTTGGCTGAGAGACTTCGTCTCATCCTAGGGGGGAGGGATGTTGTGTTCTGTAAAGCTGTGCCTTTAACAATGTACCTTTGCCATGTGTTAACAATGTAACCTTTCTGGGTGCAACATTATAACCATCAGCTGTATCAATGTAAACCTGATAAGGGGACGCGAGCTAGTGACCACTAGATGGCAGTAGCGAGCGTCCAGCTCTCATGGCTCAGATTCACCTGGTTCAGCAGCGCGGGAAGATTCCCCGCCACCTCTTCACCTGGTCAAGAAGGGCGTGACCTTCTACGACGTCACGCAGGCAGCAACCAATAGTCTGTCGACGAGCCACATTCAAATGTATAGCCAGCTGTATATATTGAGCTACTCATCCGCCATTACCACATGTTCCTCCGGATCATCATGCAATAAACCTGTGTTAAGCCAACCCTTCGGCTGTTTCATTGTCTTTGGTCCCTTACACTAAAGAAGGTGACTGCCAGGCTGCTCCTTCCGACTGGGGAAGTGCATCCCCGGACAGATAGCAGGCTGTCAGCAGGCAGGGATCCATCAGGGAAGGCTCTCTCCCTGGCGGATCGCTGGCTGCCAACTCTGCATTTTCCCCTCTGCTGTTTTGAGGACAGGCTGGAAACAGCAGCGGGGAAATGGCAATGGCAAGAGCCATCAGGGTTGGCTGAGGGCGGGAGGGGCGGCAGGGCAGAGGCAGCACCTATGGTGGTGCCTCGCCTGGCTGCGTCTTCAGGTGGTGTGGCTAAGGGTGAGAGGTGCAGCAGGGCAGTGGAAGCACCTATGGCACCACCTCACCTGGCCATGTTCTCAGGCGGCGCAGAAGGAGCGGCAGGCAGACTGTTCCCTCAGCCCGGGCTCTGTCTGCCTCGGTAAGGCAGGGCCCTGAGCTGTATTGGGCATGCATTGGCTTGGCGGTTTTTTGTCTTGCACACTGGTTGTCCCGCCTCCTCCGTGCTCAGGCTGTCCTGCTTGATTGCCTGAGGCATGCCGCGACACGGAGGATGCTGGAATTCACAGGTTTTTTTCCGTTCGCATTCGTGGGCCGTTGGCTCCACTCTCTGCTTCCAGACCCTTGCGGGGATGATGTCCAGGAATTAAGGTAAGTGTGAATGGCGCATTACGGGATAGGCTGCATGTGTGTGGAAGCACATTCCGCACATGCACAATCACATCCCTTCCTTATAGGTTAAGATATTGATGCTTATGGCTTACAGCTTATGAAAACCCCAACCCCCCTAACCCCAACCCCCAATCTCATGTACCCCATAATCATCACAGGCTCTGATTTGACAGCTCTGTGTTTGACCCAGAGTGGCTATTGCTTCCTGTTTGGTCTATTTAATAGACACTTGCTTCCTTAGAATTCAACATCTACAAACAAATTTACCACTGGCCCTGTTCTGCTCCTCTTCTGGTATCTTGATCATCACAATTATAACGATTTAAGGCATGACATCTCTCGCTTTGCATGTAGTGAGTCTATCTCATATATTTGTTTCACCTTTTAAGTGAAATGAATGAACATTTGCACGATATTCTAATTTTCCAAGTTTCACCTGTATATAACATTGGCATTGGGTGGGGTGGGGGTGGGTGGGCTGTTAGCTCAGGAGGGTTTTCGCCCCCCTGGCCCTCTTCTGCTATGGCTCTGGCTGGTGGAATCAATAGCCTCGAAAGTGTCAGTCTCTTCCTTGCTGCAAATTTTCAAGGCTGGATGTCCTGTTGGGGCTGGTGTAGTTGTGTGTTGCCTGCAGTTGGCAAGGAGGCTGGACTTTATGACCTTTGGGGTTTCTTCCAACTCTACAGCTCTAAGACTGTGTTCAATGCCCTGTCATGCCAGTGTCATAGACGACTTGGCCCGGAGCCGTGCTGGGGATAGAAAGCACGAGGAAGCTTGAACCAGCCTGAGGCGAAAATAAAATAAGAATACCATCCGTCTCAGACATGGGCCCCCAATGGAGTTCCTCTCTGCCTTTCCTCCTGCCCTCCTCTCCTCAGCTTGCTCTCTCTGCCCTGTGCTACCTTTGCCTCCAAGGAGGAAGGGTGAGAATTAAAAGCCATGCACCAACCCACCCCCAGGGAGCACTTGACACGCCATGCTTCTCACATGGACAGCCTTTTACACGCTACTGCTGTCACAACAAGGCAATTAGCCAGGGATTTCTCTGACACACAGAACCATTTAAGATGCTGGCTCGCCCTGCTCTTCTTCCTTTCCCTCTTTCCCTTCTTCCAGGCAGCTGTGCCTTAAAAATGCAAGGCAACATTTCCAAGAAGAGGGAAAATAAATGCCGTCAAAAACTGCTGCTAAAGAACATGTGGAAGAAAAAATTATTTCCATTGCGTCTCCTTTTTCTTGACTTTGCCCCCTCCTTCTCTCTCTTACACTCTTCCTGATGGCTCCCAAGAGAGGCTTTTATAATTTTACTTTCCAGACTCAGTGGATTCACAGAGTCTGGGAAGTGGACAGAACTGAGCAGAGAAAGCGAGAAGCCAAAATATGAAAGTATTAGAAACCGGCAGGTTAACATCCAGACTTCACTTGTCCTCACCCGCTAAATGAGTAGTTCTACATTCCTGTTGTGTTCTGTAAAGCTGTGCCTTTAACAATGTACCTTTGCCATGTGTTAACAATGTAACCTTTCTGGGTGCAACATTATAACCATCAGCTGTATCAATGTAAACCTGATAAGGGGACGCGAGCTAGTGACCACCAGAGGGCAGTAGCGAGCGTCCAGCTCTCATGGCTCAGATTCACCTGGTTCAGCAGCGCGGGAAGATTCCCCGCGACCTCTTCACCTGGTCAAGAAGGGTGTGACCTTCCACGACGTCACGCAGGCAGAAACCAATATTCTGTCGACGAGCCACATTCAAATGTATAGCCAGCTGTATATATTGAGCTACTCATCCGCCATTACCACATGTTCCTCCGGATCATCATGCAATAAACCTGTGTTAAGCCAACCCTTCGGCTGTTTCATTGTCTTTGGTCCCTTACACTAAATTGGCGACGAAGGTGGGATATGGCAGCCCACGGGACCAAGACATGCGCCGGTTTCGAAATCAGGAAACCGGGCGACTGGGAGATCTTCGAGATGGACTTCCAGGCCGCGCTGATCGAGTCCGAAGTCACGGAAGAGGCGAAGAAAAGGGCCATCTTCACCAGGATGCTCGGACAAGAAACCAAAAGGACCTTGGTGGACCTGATTGCACCGAGGAGGGTGAGCGAATTCAAGGCCAAGGAACTCATGCAGATGCTGCGTGAGCAACGTCCGGCCCGCCACGGCGATGTTTCCCGCTCGGAGTGCGTTCTGGAGGCGAGTCCAAGCGCCCGGGGAGACGGTCGCCGCATTCGTGGCGGCCCTGCGGCTGGCGGCCGGCCCGTGCAAATGGGAGAATGCCGAAATCACCCTCCGGGACTGTGTGCTGTGCGGCCTGAATGACGCCGAAACCCAGCGCACATTAATGAACCAAGAGCCGCCTCCCACGTTGCAGGAGGTCGTCAGAGCGGCCCAGGCCGCAGAAGCTACGAAGGCCGGGGTCCAAGAACTCCAGGACTGGCGGCCAAAGTCGAGCAAGGCAGAGGCTCCGGTACAGGCGGCCCGGCAAACTTCGAGGTTGTCCACAGAGAGCAGCAACGTCGAGGACGTCCGGAGGGTCCGGAAGGAGAGCCGGCGATGCGACGGTTGTGGAGCGGCCCACGACCGCGTGAAGTGCCCGTTCCGGAAGGCCGAGTGCCACAACTGCGGCCGCCACGGGCACATCGCCAAGGTGTGCAGGAAGAAGCGTGAGACCCGGAGGAGCTCCGCAGACCGCTCCGCGGGACAAGACCGCTCAACGAGACCAAAGGACGGCGCCCAGGCCACGCGGAAGCTGGACGGCGTGGGCCACATCTCCGACGGCAGCGAAGACGATGCCCCAGTGTTCAGCGTGTCTACAGGACACCCCCGCTACTTTGTTGAGGTATTAGTCCAAGGGGTTCCCATTAGGATGGAAATTGACTCGGGGTCCTCATATTCTATCATTTCCCAGAGGGAGTTTTTGGGAATTGCCCCCCACAAGCGACCCAAGCTCAAAGCGTTGAGGTCCACACTACGGGACGTGCAAGGGAACAGCATTCCAGTGTTGGGGGTTGGAGAATTTCAGGTCCAATTCAAGAAACACGCCGCGTCCCTTCCCCTAGTCATACTCAAAGGGGGAGATTGCAGCCTCCTCGGGACTCAATGGTTCCAGCCCCTGGGTTTGTTTATTGGGGGGGTGCACGCCGTTGGGATGCACGCCGTTGGGTCTGACCCGATCCAGGAGGTGTGCGAGGCGCACCCCGAAGTCTTCAAAAAGGGACTGGGAAAATTCAAGGGGCCCCCAGTGACTTTCGACCTGGACCCGGAGGTCCGCCCAATTCGCCTAAAACCACGCCGGGTGCCGTTCGCACTCAAGGACAAGATAGAGGCGGAACTGGACAAATTCGTGGGTCAGGGGATCCTTGTGCCTGTTGATTCTGCGGAGTGGGAAAATCCAATTGTAACCGCACTAAAAGCCAATGGGGAGGTCCGCATATGCGCCGACTACAAGTGCACCATCAACAAGGCGATCCGCCCGAATGCATATCCGGTGCCGGTAGTCAGCCATCTGCTGGCCAGGTTACACGGGGGGAAGTGTTTCGCTAAGCTCGACTTAGCACAGGCCTACCAGCAGCTTACGGTGTCCCCTGCCGCAGCTGCTGCGCAGACCATAGTCACCCATAAGGGGGCGTTCCAGGTGACGCGCCTCCAATTCGGCGTGAATTCGGCACCAGGAATTTTCCAGTCACTCGTGGAACGCCTCCTGAAGGGACTGGTGGGGGGTGTTGCCTTATTTTGATGACGTGTTAATAACGGGGGGGAGTCGGGCTGAACTGGCCAAGCGGTTGGGGAAGGTCCTGACGATATTCGAAAAGGCGGGGCTGAGGCTGCGAAAGGACAAATGCGTCTTCTTCGCAACAGAGGTTGAGTTCCTAGGGTTTTGTGTGACTCCTGAGGGAATAAAACCATCCCAGTCCAAGGTGGCAGCCATTAAGAAAGCCCCCCGCCCCACCTCCAAGCCCGAGTTGCAGTCGTTCCTAGGGCTGCTCAACTTTTACCACTCCTTCCTCCCCCGAAAGGCAGCGGTGGCTGAACCGCTACACAAACTGCTAAAGAAAGACCAGGCATGGAAGTGGGGCGATGACCAAGAAAGGGCATTTAGCGAGCTAAAAAGCCTCCTAGCGTCCGATGCCATACTGACCCACTTCAACCCCAAACGCCCAGTAGTTCTGACCTGTGATGCATCTCCAGTGGGGCTGGAGGCGGTGCTGTGCCACGTGTTGGAAAACGGAAGGGAGGCCCCGATAGCATTTTACTCCAGGTCCCTGTCCCAAGCGGAGAGAAACTACGCACAGACAGACAGGGAGGCACTAGCAATAGTCGCGGGGACGAAAAAATTTCACGATTTTCTGTATGGCTGCCCCTTCACCATTGTGACGGACCACAAGCCCCTGCTAGGCATTTTTACCGCAGATAAGCCCACCCCACAGATCCTGTCCCCGAGGATGCTCAGGTGGGCCATTTTTCTCAACGCGTACCAGCACGCGTTGGTCTACTGGCCCGGGAAAGAGATCAGCCATGCGGACGCTCTATCAAGGTCTCCCCTCCCCCTAACGCCCAGCCAGGTGAGCAAGGGGGAGCGGGACCATCAGGTCCTCATGATAGAGGTGCTGGATTCGCCCCCCGTAATGCCCGCCGACATTGCCAAAGCGACAGAGAGGGACAAGACGTTAGCGGCAGTTAGCTCCTGGGTGCAGAAAGGGTGGCCGGCGTCCTCCCCAGCGGAGGAGTTCGCCCCATTTTTCAGAAAAAAGCTAGAACTGTCCCTAGAGAGGGGGTGTCTCTTGTGGGGGCAGCGGGTGGTGATTCCCACTTCCCTTCGGCCGCGGGTGCTCAAACTGCTGCACGTCAGCCACCCCGGCATCATGCGATCCAAGGCGCTGGCCCGGAGTTACTTCTGGTGGCCCCAGCTGGACGCCGACATTGAGCACATGGTCGGCACTTGTGAAAATTGCCAATGCTCCAGACCAGAGGAGGCCCGCCTTCCCCACAGGGAATGGGACGCGGCTAAGGGGCCGTGGTCCCGGGTGCACGTTGATTTCGCGGGCCCGTTCAGAGGCACCCTGTTCCTTCTTGTAGTGGACGCTTTCTCCAAATGGTTGGAGGTTATCCCAGTCACGTGCACCTCCTCGGCCCAGACCATTAGGCATTTGCGGAGGCTCTTTTCCACGTTCGGCATACCCGACACATTAATTAGCGACAACGCTAGTTGTTTCACGTCCTCCGAGTTTAGGGCATTCATGGAGATCAACGCCGTTCGGCATATCACCTCCGCCCCGTTTCACCCGGCCACCAATGGCCAAGTAGAGCGCCTCGTCCGCACCACGAAGGACGCGTTGCAGCGCATGGGCCCCGGGGATCTGAACCTGCAAGTGTGTCAGTTTCTGCTAGGGTACAGGGTGACCCCTTTGGCGTCAGGATGCTCCCCCGCAGAGCTCTTAATGCGCAGGAAACTGACCACCATCCTTACTAGGCTAGACCCCACGAGGGTAGAGGACAAAGGAAGGAACATCGGGGTAGAGGCTACAAAGAGTTTCAGTGTAGGCGCCCCCGTGCATTGCAGGAATTACGCCAGCACGGGCCCAGCCTGGGTACCGGGCGTAGTTGTGGAGCAAACCGGCCCCGTGTCGTACTGCGTGGAAACCAGCACAGGGCTCCTGTGGAGGCGGCACGCGGACCAGCTCCGACGCAGGGTCTCCGATGAGCAGGGCACAGACCAAGCAGGGAATAAGTCAGCGTTAGGGTTCTCCCCCACCCGTTCAGCCCAAGGGGGAGGGAAGGGGGACCGCGGGCCCCCACCAAGGGGGGAGGAGGATATCCTCGTAGATACCCTCGGGGATCTTTCCGAGGAGGAAGGACCCGACCCCATACATATCTCGCGGAAGGTCCCCACAAATGCGGACACCCCTACTAAGTTAGATTTTGATTTTCAGAACCGGGGGGGGGGGTTTTCAGAGTGGTCCCCCACCCGTCCAAGCGAGAAGAGGGGTTTTTCGTTAGCCCCAACGGCCCCCGGTCTGCCCACAATGGAGTTTTTCCCTTCCCCTAAGGCCGCCAGACAGCGGCAAGCCACTAACAAGTCTCCCTCTCCCATTTCAGGACAAGGGACCAGGGAACAAAGAAGTAATAATGCCCCCGGGGGGGCAGCCCTCTTCACGGCCCAAACGCACATGCAACAAGCCATCTTGGCTGAGAGACTTCGTCTCATCCTAGGGGGGAGGGATGTTGTGTTCTGTAAAGCTGTGCCTTTAACAATGTACCTTTGCCATGTGTAAACAATGTAACCTTTCTGTGTGCAACATTATAACCATCAGCTGTATCAATGTAAACCTGATAAGGGGACGCGAGCTAGTGACCACCAGAGGGCAGTCGCGAGCGTCCAGCTCTCATGGCTCAGATTCACCTGGTTCAGCAGCGCGGGAAGATTCCCCGCGACCTCTTCACCTGGTCAAGAAGGGCGTGACCTTCCACGACGTCACGCAGGCAGCAACCAATAGTCTGTTGACGAGCCACATTCAAATGTATAGCCAGCTGTATATATTGAGCTACTCATCCGCCATTACCACATGTTCCGCCGGATCATCATGCAATAAACCTGTGTTAAGCCAACCCTTCGGCTGTTTCATTGTCTTTGGTCCCTTACACTAAAATTCCCCACCTCCTTTTCTCACTAAAAGAAATTATGCTTTTATTTTTGTCTTGGCCTTAGAATCCCCTCCCACTTTCCTCATGTGCATTTTGATCATTTCTGAGTCAAGCATCAGCTGCAACTAGTATCCGAGAATCCATTTTTTCCCCTGAAGCAGTAAAAATGCCTTTGGTGTGAATTTGTTTAAGGTGGATCCCAGTTTGCCATGAAGTGACCCACACACTATGATCACGGCGCCATCTCCTGCAGCACGAATGAAATGAGACATGCAGGATTTAACACCGGGACTGCAATGGACTGCCGCAGCCTTGAGGATATTATCAAGGTGTGCCTTCACAGCCAGTCCATCTGGCATGGCCTCTTCCGCCTCCATGACCGTTGGGAATCAGAGTTCCTCCTCCGCACATTTTGCCGTTGGGCCCAATGTGATGGTTTCCAGTGACATTTCCTTCATGAGCCCTAAAGGGGCTCATCCTCCCATCTCCATTGGTCCCTTTAGGGAGACAGGTTATTTACCACCGCCCAACACTTGGCATTGAGTCGCTAGCTGTATGGTCTACTCCATTACTGTAGTGGGATGTCCAGCGAGACATGATTTTTGTAAAATCTTCCATATATAAAAATGCAAGAACTGTTGCCTCATTGCATGAGATAACTACACAGATTTTTAAAAAAGGATTGTTGAATTTTTGCTGCAAAAATACACACAGTCATATCCAGGGCAGGACAACAGGGGCTTCAACCCTGGGTGCTGGAATTTAGATTGCACCAAAAATCTGCTGTATGAATCTATCTGCTGGTATTTCATAGACCAGGGATTCTCAACCTGCGGCCTGTGGGCCAGATGCAGACCTACACCGCCTCCACCACACCAGGAAGTGCCATGTGGTGGAGGAAGGGCAAAATGGCCGTCCAGCCCCTGAAGCTGTCTGAGGGAATGTGACCCAACCCCTGGCTTTAAAAGGTTGAGAACTCCTGTCCTAGACATTCACAAACCCGATCATGCAAAGTGAACTATCAGGAATGGGATTTTAGGATTTCTGGGACTACATACTCCATAATTTGACTACATCTTTCCAGTGTTTACTCACATGCAAGTATAAGCATGCTGCTTCCTCCTCTCTGGATAAGCACATGTGACACATAGCCATCATAATCGTGGCGCTCCTTCCTCATTTTCCAATATAATAAAACCCATTTTTCATCTCTTATCCCATCTCTTCCCAGATATTAACTAATAACATCGCAGCATACAATGTCCATGAGTCCTAATTCTGTTCTCATAGTTTTCAGCCTGTTTTGACTATTTTCAAACGTAAACCAATCAGCCCCTGGCTTGAAAGCCATTTTCCAGGTTTCCTGCACCCCCTGCTCAGCGAACAAAGAACTCAATAACTACTTTAACTCAATAAAGCGAAAGCTCCATTTTGATTCATTACAATGTCCTCTCCCAACCCAAACCCTGTTCATTTTGATCCTTCTTGGCTGGCTTCCCTAGGTATCGCTTCCATTTAAAAAATGGAGACAATAAAATCAAACAGTGCTGAGCTATTTTTTCACGCCGGGCATTGATTCAGAGAATATTCGTAATTCACTGGCTCACCAGGTGCCTCTTTCTAACAGACAAACAATCAGTCCATCTCTTCCTTGAATTGTTTATTCTGACTGACATCCAGTTCTCGTGGGTTTAGGCAGGAATTTTTCTCATCAATTGATCCTTCTAACTGGAGTTGTCAGGATTCAGCCTTGGCTGTTTGGCATTCAAAGCACAGGCATGAGAAGAAAGCCTGAAACTGTTCAGAAGACTGTTTCCAGCCACTTTGACATTCAGGAATCACCTACCTGAATTTTCACCATATTAACTCAGACACACAGAAATGGGTAGTGGTTGCCATCTCTCCACCCATGCCGCAAAATAGCATAAGGGCCAGGGTGTAGTGGAAGATGGGACATGGTGGCTTAGCCCACTGACATAATTGCTGCTGTCTCCTCAATATGGAATATTCCTCCTCCTTCTCCTTCTCCCAACCTGTGGCCCATGGGTCGGATCTGGCCCCTGACACCATCTCATCTGGCCCGTCACCATCTCCACCACACCCGGATGTGGAAGCGGGTGTGTTTACATCCATTTATGGCAGCCGTAAATATGCCCACTTCCACTTCTGAGGGGCCTGGTCCAGCCTGCTCAGCTGTCCAGGGGCATGGACAGGCCTGTGACGTAAAAAGTTGGGCACCCCTGACCTAGAGGAAGGGAAGGGAAGGGGAAACAACTTCTGTGTCTTCTCTTCCTAGAAAACCCTGGACCCAAAACTGACTTAATAGCCCACCATTATTCATTATGTTGTATATTTATAAGCTAGTAAAGGGTAAAGGTTTCCCTTCCTCAAAAACCAGTCATATCCAACTCTAGAGTTCAGTGCTCATCTCTGTTTATAAGCCGAAGAGCCAGCACTGTATGTGTCTGCAGACATCTTCATGGACATGTGGCAGGCATGCCTCAGCACCGGAGTGCACAGAACACTGTTTACCTTCCCACCGAAGTGATCCCTATTGATCTACTTGCAATTCCTTGCTTTCAAACTGCTAGGTTGGCAGGAGCTGGAGCAGAGGTAGGAGCTCATTCCATCCTGCAATACTTGGGAATCGAACT
Organism: Bradypodion pumilum; assembly: GCA_035047305.1. Lineage (NCBI taxonomy): Eukaryota > Metazoa > Chordata > Lepidosauria > Squamata > Chamaeleonidae > Bradypodion > Bradypodion pumilum. The sequence continues at coordinate 6,366,129 of JAWDJD010000016.1, read as the reverse complement.
GCTGACCTTCTGCCTTCCAGTAAGCATCTTAGCCACTTGAGCAGCTGCAGTCCCTGTAAGCTATTGGATCGTTTAGTGTAAGGGACCAAAGACAATGAAACAGCCGAAGGGTTGGCTTAACACAGGTTTATTGCATGATGATCCGGAGGAACATGTGGTAATGGCGGATGGGTAGCTCAATATATACAGCTGGCTATACATTTGAATGTGGCTCGTTGGCAGACTATTGGTTACTGCCTGCGTGACGTCGTAGGAGGTCACGCCCTTCTTGACCAGGTGAGGAGGTCGCGGGGAATCTTCCCGCGCTGCTGATCCAGGTGGCTATGATCCATTAGAGCTGGACGCTCGCTACTGCCCTCTGGTGGTCACTAGCTCGCGTCCCCTTATTAAGCATACATTGATACAGGTGATGGTTATAATGTTGCACACAGAAAGGTTACATTGATAACACATGGCAAAGGTACATTGTTAAAGGCACTGCTTTACAGAACACAACATCCCTCCCCCCTAGGATGAGACGAAGTCTCTCAGCCAAGATGGCTTGTTGCATGTGCGTTTGGGCCGTGAAGAGGGCTGCTCCCCCCCGGGGGCGTTACTGCTTCTTTGTTCCCTGGTCCCTTGTCCTGAAACGGGAGAGGGAGACTTGTTAGTGGCTTGCCGCTGGCTGGCGGACTTAGGGGAAGGGAAAAACTCCATTGTAGGCAGACCGGGGGCCGTCGGGGCTAACGAAAAACCCCTCTTCTCGCTTGGACGGGTGGGGGACCACTCCGAAACCCCCCCCCGGTTCTGAAAATCAAAATCTAAGTTGGTAGGGGTACCCGCATTTGTGGGGACCTTCCGCGAGATATGTATGGGGTCGGGTTCCTCCTCCTCGGAAAGATCCCCCAGGGTATCTATGAGGATATCCTCCTCCCCCCTTGGTGGGGGCCCACGGTCCCCTTCTCCTCCCCCTTGGGCTAAACGGGTGGGGGAGAACCCTAACGTTGACTTATTTCCTGCGTGCACCGTGTCCTGCTCATCGGAGACCCTGCGTCGGAGCTGGTCTGCGTGCCGCCTCCATAGGAGCCCCGTGCTGGTTTCCACGCGGTACGACACGGGGCCGGTTTGTTCCACGACTACGCCCGGCACCCAGGCTGGGCCTGAGCTGGCGTAATTCCTGCAATGCACGGGGGCGCCTATGCTGAAACTCTTTGTAACCTCCAGCCCAATGTTCCTTCCTTTGTCCTCTACCCTCGTGGGGTCTAGCCTAGTAAGGATGGTGGTCAGCTTCCTGCGCATTAAGAGCTCTGCGGGGGAGTATCCTGACGCCAACGGGGTCACCCTGTACCCTAGCAGAAACTGACACACTTGTAGGTTCAAATCCCCTGGGCCCATGCGCCGCAACGCGTCCTTCGTGGTGCGGACGAGGCGCTCTACTTGGCCGTTGGCTGCCGGGTGAAACGGGGCGGCGGTGATATGCCGAACGGCGTTAATCTCCATGAATGCCTTAAACTCGGAGGACGTAAAACAACTAGCGTTGTCGCTAATTAACGTGTCGGGTATGCCGAACGTGGAAAATAGCCTCCGCAAGTGCCTAATGGTCTGGGCCGAGGAGGTGCTCGTGACTGGGATAACCTCCAACCATTTGGAGAAAGCGTCCACAACAAGGAGGAATAGGGTGCCTCTGAACGGGCCCGCGAAATCAACGTGCACCCGGGACCACGGCCCCTTAGCCGCGTCCCATTCCCTGTGGGGAAGGCGGGCCTCCTCCGGTCTGGAGCATTGGCAACTTTCGCAAGTGCCGACCATGTGCTCAATGTCGGCGTCTAGCTGGGGCCACCAGAAGTAACTCCGGGCCAGCGCCTTGGATCACACGATGGCGGGGTGGCTGACGTGAAGCAGTTTGAGCACCCACGGCCGAAGGGAAGTGGGAATCACCACCCGCTGCCCCCACAAGAGACACCCCCTCTCTAGGGACAGTTCTAGCTTTTTTCTGAAAAATGGAGCAAACTCCTCCGCTGGGGAGGACGCGGGCCACCCTTTCTGCAGCCAGGAGCTTACTGTCACTAACGTTTTGTCTTTCTCTGTCGCTTTGGCAATGTCGGCGGGCACTACGGGGGGCGAATCCAGCACCTCTATCATGAGAACCTGATGGTCCCGCTCCCCCATGCTCACCTGGCTGGGCGTTAGGGGAAGGGGAGACCTAGATAGGGCGTCCGCATGGCTGATCTCTTTCCCGGGCCGGTAGACCAACGCGTGCTGATACGCGTTGAGAAAAATGGCCCACCTGAGCATCCTTGGGGACAGGATTTGAGGGGTGGGCTTATCCGCGGTAAAAATGCCTAGCAGGGGTTTGTGGTCCGTCACGATGGTGAAGGGGCGGCCATACAGAAAATCGTGAAATTTTTTCGTCCCCGAGACTATCGCTAAGGCCTCCCTGTCCGTTTGTGCGTAGTTTCTCTCTGTTTGGGACAGGGACCTGGAGTAAAATGCTATCGGGGCCTCCCTGCCGTTCTCCAGCACGTGGCACAGCACCGCCCCCACCCCCACTGGAGATGCATCGCAGATCAGAACTACTGGGCATTTGGGGTCGAAGTGGGTCAGTATGGCATCGGACGCCAGGAGGCTTTTCAGCTCGCTAAATGCCCTTTCTTGGTCATCGCCCCACTTCCATGCCTGGTCTTTCTTTAGCAGTTTGTGTAGCGGTTCGGCCACTGCTGCCTTCCGGGGAAGGAAGGAGTGGTAAAAGTTGAGCAGCCCTAGGAACGACTGCAACTCGGGCTTGGAGGTGGGGCGGGGGGCTTTCTTGATGGCTGCCACCTTAGACTTGGATGGTTTTATCCCCTCAGGAGTCACACAAAACCCTAGGAACTCAACCTCGGTTGCGAAGAAGACGCATTTGTCCTTGCGCAACCTCAGCCCCGCCTTTTCGAATATAGTCAGGACCTTCCCCAACCTCTTGGCCAATTCCGCCCGACTCCCCCCTGTTATTAACACGTCATCAAAATAGGGCAACACCCCCTCCAGACCCTTCAGGAGGCGTTCCACGAGTGACTGGAAAATTCCTGGCGCCGAGTTCACGCCGAATTGGAGGCGCGTCACCTGGAACGCCCCCTTATGGGTGACTATGGTCTGCGCAGCAGCTTCGGCGGGAGACACCGTGAGCTGCTGGTAGGCCTGGGCTAAGTCGAGCTTAGCGAAACATTTTCCCCCGTGTAACCTGGCCAGCAGATGGCTGACTACCGGCACCGGATATGCATTCGGGCGGATCGCCTTGTTGATGGTGCACTTGTAGTCGGCGCATATGCGAACCTCCCCATTGGACTTAAGAGCAGTTACAATTGGAGTTTCCCACTCCGCAGAATCTACAGGCACAAGAATCCCCTGACCCACCAGTTTGTCCAGTTCCGCCTCTATCTTGTCCCTGTGTGTGAACGGCACCCGGCGTGGTTTTAGGCGAACAGGGCGGACCTCCGGGTCCAGGTCGAAAGTCACTGGGGGCCCCTTGAATTTCCCCAGTCCCATTTTGAAGACTTCGGGGTGCGCCTCGCACACCTCCTGAATTGGGTCAGTCCCAATAGCGTGCATCCCCACGGCATGCACCCCCCCAATGAACAAACCCAGGGGCTGGAACCATTGAGTCCCGAGGAGGCTGCAATTTCCTCCCTTGAGCACGACCAGGGGAAGGGATGCAGCGTGCTCCTTGAATTTGACCTGAAATTCTCCAACCCCCAACACTGGAATACTGTTCCCTTGCACGTTCCGTAGTGTGGCCCTCAACGCTTTGAGCTTGGGCCGCTTTTGGGGGGCAATTCCACAAAACTCCCTCTGGGAAATGATTGAATATGAGGACCCCGAGTCAATTTCCATCCTAATGGGCACCCCTTGGACTAGTACCTCAACAAAGTAGCGGGGGTGTCCCGTAGACACGCTGAACACTGGGGTGTCGTCCTCGCTGCCGTCGGCGATGCGGCCCACGCCGTCCTGCTTCCGCGTGGCCTGGGCACCGTCTTTGGGCTTCGCTGGGTGGTCTCGTCCCGCGGAACGGTCTGGGGAGTTCCTCCGGGACTCGCGCTTCTTCCTGCACACCTTGGCGATGTGCCCGCGGCTGCCGCAGTTGTGGCACTCGGCCTTCCGGAAGGGGCATTTCACGCGGTCGTGGGCCGCGCCACAGCCGTCGCACCGTCGGCTCTCCTTCCGGACCTTCTGTACGTCCTCGTCGTCGCTGCTCTCTGTAGACGACCTCGAAGTTCGCCGGGCCGCCTGTACCGGAGCCTCTGCTTTTCTCGACTTTGGCCGCCAGTCCTGGAGTTCTTGGACCCTGGCCTTCGTAGCTTCTGCGGCCTGGGCCACTCTGACGACCTCCTGCAGCGTGGGAGGCGGCTCTTGGTTCATTAATGTGCGCTGGGTTTCGGCGTCGTTCAGGCCGCACAGCACACAGTCTCGGAGGGTGATTTCGACGTTCTCCCATTTGCATGTGCCGGCCGCCAGCCGCAGGGCCGCCACGAATGCGGCGACCGTCTCCCCGGGTGCTTGGACTCGCCTCCAAAACGCACTCCGAGTGGGAAACATCGCCGTGGCGGGCCGGACGTGCTCACGCAGCAACTGCATGAGTTCCTTGGCCTTGAATTCGCTCACCCTCCTCGGTGCAATCAGGTCCACCAAGGTCCTTTTTGTCTCTTGTCCGAGCATTCTGGTGAAGATGGCTCTTTTCTTCGCCTCTTCCGTGACTTCGGACTCGATCAGTGCGGCCTGGAAGTCCATCTCGAAGATCTCCCAGTCGCCCGGTTTCCTGATTTCGAAACCGGCGCATGTCTTGGTCCCGTGGGCTGCCATCCCACCTTCGTCGCCAATTTAGTGTAAGGGACCAAAGACAATGAAACAGCCGAAGGGTTGGCTTAACACAGGTTTATTGCATGATGATCCGGAGGAACATGTGGTAATGGCGGATGAGTAGCTCAATATATACAGCTGGCTATACATTTGAATGTGGCTCGTTGGCAGACTATTGGTTACTGCCTGCGTGACGTCGTAGGAGGTCACGCCCTTCTTGACCAGGTGAGGAGGTCGCGGGGAATCTTCCCGCGCTGCTGATCCAGGTGGCTATGATCCATTAGAGCTGGACGCTCGCTACTGCCCTCTGGTGGTCACTAGCTCGTGTCCCCTTATTAAGCATACATTGATACAGGTGATGGTTATAATGTTGCACACAGAAAGGTTACATTGATAACACCTGGCAAATGTACATTGTTAAAGGCACTGCTTTACAGAACACAACAGATCGCATTTATGATAAGAAGGGAAAACAGCTTCTTGCCAGCTTGGCAACATTGGTGGGGACTAGACGGGTCAGTGAGACGGAGCAAGGGATGAAGTTTGCATAAATTGCAAATCTGCTTACAAGAAAAAGGTTGAAAGCAAAGGAAGGGCAGAGCCTTCCAGGTGTGTGTATGTGTGCGTGTGTGTGTGTGTGTGTGTGTCTGTCTGTCTGTCTAGGTGAAGAAGAGCCTGGGAAAGATAAGTGAGAAATGGAGCAGGATCTCGCAGAACCTTTTTAACCTTTCAAAAATGGCACTTTTCCCTCCGAGCATCTGAGCATCACAGAAGTACCACACAGTCCAGGTGAGACCATGAAGCTGGGTTCCCCTGGCTTCCCACCTGCCCTCGCCCTCTCAGTTTCAACTGCCTGCCAGAAGATAGGTCACCATCTCCCCAAAGTCTCCTTGGCAGCCTCATTCCTAACCTTAACTCACGGCTGCCTCCCCCCCTCTAAGCATTTGAAGGGTCCTGCCCATCAGTCGGTTTCCCTTATATCCACTTAAAGCTGTCTCAGCTTGACAGCGGAGCAGCAGACTGGGTCTCCAGTGCCACCAGGCGGCTGAATCCTGTCTATGCTACCACAAAGGCCAAGCATATGTGGCTTTCCACCTTGCCCGCTTGGCAGAGAACGGAAGAAGAAATGCACCTAGGTTGGTGGTGTCAGCTACTTGTTCATGTCGTTCAGTTCAGCCTTTTAAGAGGAACATGAGAGGCCGGCTGGATCTGTTTCTACAGAAAAGCTATCCACATGTCTATGAAGATAAAGTGCTTCAGACATGATTCTCACACTTATCACTACCCTTTCCAGGGCTTTCCAGGTAAAGGTAAAGGCCACACTTGCTCAAAAGCCAGTTGTATCTAATGCTAGGGCACTGATGGTCAACCTTGGTACTCCAGGTGTTCTTGAACAATTCTCAGATGCCTTGATCAGCAGGAGTGCTGACTTGGGCTTCTGGGAATTGAAGTCCAAGAACACCTGGAGCATGGCCATGGTTGGCCATCACTGCTCTAGAGTTTGGTGCTCATCGGTGCTCGTCTCCATTTATCACCAGAGAGCCAGTGCTGTTTGCATCTGCAGACCTTTCTGTGGTCATGCAGCAGGCCTAATTAGACACCGGAGTGCATGGAATGCTGATACGGTACCTATTTATCGATCTGCAATTTCTTGCTTTTGGACTGCTAGGCTGGCAGGAGCTGGTTGTTGCTACACTTGGGTCTATAACTGCTGGCCTGCCAACCTTCCAGTCATCAAGTTCAGTGTCTTAACAACTAAGTCACCACAGTCCATTTTCCAGGTAAATGTTTCCTACAACCTCCTGTACAGGGTGCTCTGGGATTGTGGAGCTGTCTCAAGGTCATCCAGGCCTGCTCTTCTCCCTGGAGACACAGTGGGGAATTGATGTGTCCAAGTATTATTTCTTGTTATTCCTAACAGATGCTGTTGGTGTCGTAAGGTCTACGGCGGAATAGCATGCCTTTTGCAAAGGCTCCAATTTCAAACTACTGTCAAGAATAGCTGATTCGTCAGTATGAACTTTCCTGCTTCTCCGGAAGCCCACTGAAAATGGATCCACTTCTGTAACTGCCATTCTCTCTGTATATAAGCAAGCCACCTTGTACATATTCCTCAGTCCGATTCCTGAGCTGGTAATATATTACTTGTGTTTGACCCAATCCTGCTGGTCAGAATACTTCTTAAGCACCAGACTCAACATTGGTGATGAAGGTGGGATCCAAATATGGCTGCTGCCGTTCCCACTTCGATCAGGCCATTTGACATCTCCAAGCCAGACTCATGGCCCATGTACGAGGTGCAGTTCAAAAACTACTTCGTTTCCCAGATGATTGACCCAGCGCTAAGGAAGGCGACATTCCTGGCGGGTTGACTATGCTCGAACTGCTCAAATCTACTTCTGCCGAGGCTGCTAAAAGACACACCACTTAAAGACATTTTGACTGTCCTCTGGGACCATTTCAAGCCTAAAACTTCAATATTTCTTGCTCGAGTGGCTTTCTACAGGCAAGACCAGAAAGGTTGGAGAATCGGTCGCGAATACGTTGCAGCTCCCCAACACCACGGTTCCCTGCCAGTGGGAAAACCTTGATATTGCTCTTTGCTATAGGCTTCTCGTAGGCCTCAGAGATGTGGCTACACAGCATCGCCTCATTAAAAGGAACACCTTGACTTTTGCACAAGTTCTCAAACAAGCTCAGGCAGCTGAGGTTGCCAATGCTGGGGTCCAGTAAGATGAAGTTGATGCCCAGGTTAAATTTTTTGTTTGACAATCTGCAAATTCAATTCAAGGAGAAAGAGCTTAAAATATTTCAGAACCTCATTAACAATTATTGTAATGGAGGGAAGGGAGCAAGTATTCCGAAACTTCTCTGGTACTCTCCACAGAAATTGGGTGGGTTGGGAATACCAAATATCAAAGTCTATTATATAGCATTAAAATTAAGGTAATTCTGTAAATTATTAATGAGGGAAGAAACTATATGGGAAAGGTTGGAAATGTGAGAATTATCAGGTGTGGGAAAATCAGTTTTTATAGACAAAACTAGGATAACAAGTAGTTTACAAAAATAAACTATTAAATGAGTTATTACATACATGGTCAACTTTAAAGGGAAAACTGGCCCCAGGCTTATCACCAATTATCAAATTGAAGGATGTGAAAGCCTTTCCAATAATTATCGATAAAAAAATAGAAGAAATTTTAGTTAGAAATGATGTGCTTCTGTTTAAAAATTGGTTAGAAAAATGTAAGGATGAGACGAAAAAACTAGAATTATTTAATCAATTAAATTTGAATTGGCTACAAATGGTTAGGGTAAATAATTGGAACAAAAAATACATGGGGGAATTTAGTTCAGAAAGAAAATGGACTCTTTTTGAGGATTTGGTATACAAGTTAAGAATGGGTCATATGGACATAAAAGGACTGGTCAGTAAATTGTATCCATTATTAAACCAGGAAGATAAATCGCAGGATGCTTTGGGGACAGGATAGGAACAAGATTTAGGTATAAAAATTGATAGAACAAAGTGGAAAAGCAAGTGGAAGAAAAGAATAATGAGAACATTATCTGTTACGGTAAAAAAGCACAATTACAAACTCCTGTGGAGATGGTATCTGACACCGGTCCATTTACATCAAATGGATAGTACAAAGTCGCAATTTTGTTGGAGATGTAAAAACGTTCTGGGTTCTTATTCGCATATGTGGTGGCAATGTGGAATTATAAAACAATTTTGGACAAAAGTTGAAAATGAAATTAGAAGAATTTTTGATATGGATATTAAGCTGAATGCAGGTTTGGTATTGTTAACAGATGTTGATGATGTTAAAATAGATAAGTAAAAAAAAGAGTTATTAACCATCATGTTAACAATGGCGAGACAATGCATTCCCCGAAAATGGAAAGAAGAAACAATGCAAAAAATTGAAGAGTGGTACAAAGAAATGTGGGCAGTTGCACTCAATGATAAACTTACTTCGGAACTTCATCAAAAAAAGGGAATGATTAAAGAAAACAATTTTTATGAAATTTGGGGAAAAAATTGGAATAAACATTAAGTAAATGTCAGGGAGAAAATCCAGTGCCAGATCAACTTGGGTTTTGGAAGTAAAGTAGGAAATAAAGGATACACTTAGTCTCTAGGGCATTGTAAATATCACCAGGGGTTGTGTGAATGTTAAATTGATAATTCGACAATATTGTGAGTAATCTTTTTTAATTATTATCATTATTTAGTTAACTATGTATGTCAGAATTATTCATTTATTTTATGCTTGTTTGTGTTTAATGTATTTAATGTAGGAGTTGGGGCCATGCTCTGCCACGTCCTGGGGGAAGGGAAAGAGGCACCAATCGCCTATTACTCTTTTTTTAAAACCATTTTTTTAATTAAAATACATTCATCATACAAATACATTCACCATACAAAACAACATAACATACATTACAACATACCACATAGCCTCACCCTCCCACCACCCTCCCACCACCCACAACATGTATCAGACACGTTGAATTTGCCTTCCTCTTACACCAAATTTATCTTTGTCAGTTCACCCAAAAACTACATTCATCCTGCACAGGCTTTATTCCGTCTTTGGCTAGGTAGGCCATATTCTACCCATGGTCTCCAAATTTGCCAGAAGGGATTATACTTAATTTCTTCTCTTGCCATTTTCATTTCTAATGTTAATTTATCGTTTAAAGCCAACCGCCATATCTGACTGTACCATCTTTCTTTGCTCATATTCATTTTATTCTTCCACTCCATAGCTATAATCTGTCTTGTAGCGGAGAATAATATAGCCATTAACTCTTTCTATTCATCACCAACATCTATATCCTCAAATAGTCCTAAAATAGCAACTTTGGGGTTCAATGCTATAGTTTTTTTAAAAAATATATTACCGATCTCCTGTTCCACCATTTTCCAACATTTCTGGGTATATTCACAATACCACCACATATGAAGGCAAGTACCCAACATTTTATTGCATCTCCAACATTTGTTTGAGCTTTTTTTATCCATATTGTGTACTGTTATTGGGGTCAAATACCACATCCAGATTAATTTAAAATTATGTTCTCTTTCCTTAATAGATAATTGATTTGTTATACGTTGATTCCACCTTTTTTTTCCATGTTTGCTCACATATCTTTGTATTTAGTTCTTCTTCCCATATATTCCTCAATATCCTTTGCGATTCCTCCTTTTTATTTATCATTTTATATATTCTACTTACCACCCCTCTCTTGACCATAATCTCCTTCCTTATACTATAGATCAGCTCTTCAAATTTCGATATCTTCCTACCAATCTGATCTTTCCTTCTTATTTTGTTATCCCACTTTTCTACCTGGATCTTTTGAAGCCAATTTAAGTCTAACTTTTGAAAAATTTCGGATTGCTTTTGGTAAGTAGACCCCTTTATTATCCAATCATTGAGCTGTATTAAATTGTTTACTCTTAATTTGTCTCATACCTCTAATCCCATTCAATGGGCAGTCTGCAAAATCCAAAACTTCCAAAATTGGAGAACCCCCTTTGACTAGTTCTTCCTTCATTCCCTTCCCAAAAATGTAGGATTCCCTTACTGACCTAGTCTCAATTTACACTTTCTTATTTTGATTACACAGGAATAGACTCCCCCCAAGTTTTTTGTATTCAATCTGGCTAATATCTTCATATTTATCACTATCCTGAGTTAATAGATTTACTATTCTATTCAGTTGGAATGCTTTATAGTAATTTACTATATTGGGGATGCCCAGGCCACCATCCTTTTGATTTTGGTACCACAAAGATTTCATAATCCTGGGCCTTCTTCCATTGTTGCTAAACTTGTCTAACATCTTTTGCCATTCCTTTAATTGTTTGTTACAAATTTTTAGGGGGAGATTACCTATAACAAAATTCAATTTAGGTAAGTTTTTCATATGTCCCAAACTCACCCTCACAAACCAGGAGACTTTTAGTTTATTTACTTTTGCAACACTTACTTTTAGATCCTGCTTTAATTTATCTAAATTTATTTTTTGGAGTTCTTTAATGTCTTCTGCTATATGGATTCCTAAATATTTCAAACTTTTTTTGATAGTAATTTTGTACCGATCATTAATCTCATCCCTGTCTTTTTTATTATAATTACAAGCAATTGCTTCTGTTTTCCCCCAGTTTATTCTTAACCCAGTTATTTTTTCAAACCTGTTCAAGTGGTCCTGAACTTTACCAATCACATTTTTTGCATCCTTTAATATTAGCAAAGTATCGTCGGCAAACATACTTACTTTTTGGCTACCCATGCCTTCTAAATCTTGATCTTTTATGATAGCACTAGGCAAGAGATCCATAGACAGCACAAACAATATCGGAGACAAGGGACAACCCTGCCTTGTCCCTGCCGAAATCTCAGTTTTTTTAGTGCAACCCTCATTCACTTTTTATAATTGTTTGTGATTTGCTCACCTATTACTCAAGATCTCTAACTGATACAGAGAATTTGGTATGTCCAGATTGACAGGGAGGCCCTGGCAATCATTACGGGCACCAAGAAATTTCATGACTTTATTTATGGGTGGGCTTTTACGATCATCATGGATCACAAGCCGCTACTGGGCATCTTTGTCCCCAAAAAACCTACCCCCCAGATTTTGTTGCTGAGAATGCTTCGTTGGGTGATGTTCCTTCAGGCCTATCAGTATAATCTGCAACATCGCCCGGGTGTCACTATTTCCCATGCTGATGACCTCTCTAGATCCCCTGTGGAGACGGTGGGCAAGATTATTTTGGACCATCAGGTCCTCGTGCTAGAGGTTTTGGAGTCCCTGCCAGTGTCTGCCGAGGACATCGCTACTGCAACAAAAAAAGATTCCCTCCTGTCAAAGGTTGTCTCATGGGTTCAGAAAGGGTGACCATCGCCCGCATCACTGAAAATTTCAAGGTTTACTACATAAAGCATAATGAAATGTTATTGGAAAGGGGATGCTTGATGTGGGGGGACAGAGTGGTGATTCCATCTGCACTATGGAATAAGGTTCTACGTACTTTACATGTGAGTCATTCTGGCATCGTCCACTCAAAGGCACTTGCCAGGAGTTATTTTTGGTGGCCCAGGCTCAACTTAGATATTGAGGCTTGGGTTGGATGCTGTGGAGCGTGCCAGTCCTCTCAGCTGCAAGAAACCCACCAGCCCACCATGGAGTGGGACACCACAAAGGGCCCTTGGTTGTGAGTCCACATCAACTTCACCAGCCCCTTCAGGGGTGCCACCTTTCTGCTTATTATAGATTCGTATTCAAAATGGTTGGAGGTAATTCCTGTATCTAGTACTTTGTCTGCTGTCACTATCCGCAAATTAAGATGGGTGTTTTGTACTTTTGGTTTGCCTGACATTGTTGTCTCTGATAATGTGTTGACCTTCATGTCGGCTGAATTTCAAGATTTTTTAAAGCATAATGAGGACAGCAGGCAGGAACATAAATTCTGGCAGAACAAATGTAAGGCAACAATCAGGAACAATTAGGAAAGGAAAGCAAGACTTTGAGGAGCGTTTAGCTAAAAACACTCAGAGAAATAACAAAGACTTCTTTAAGTACATGAGAAGTAAGAACCCAACTAGGAAGGCCATTGGACCATTAGACAACAATGGATAACAATGGCTTTTGCAAGGGCAAATCATGCCTCACTAATCTGTTGGAATTTTTTGAGAGTGTCAACAAGCATGTGGATAAGGGGGATCCAGTTGACATTGTTTTGTTTATCTGGACTTTCAGAAGGCTTTTGGCAAGGTCCCGTACCAAAGGCTCTTGAATAAACTTACCAGTCATGGAATAAAGGGACAGGTTTTGTCCTGGATCAGCAACTGGCTAAGGGACAGGAAACAGAGGGTAGCATAAATGGACACTTCTCCAAGTGGAGGGAAGTAAAGAGTGGGGTCCCCCAAGGTTCAGTACTGGAACCCCTGCTTTTCAACCTCTTCATAAATTATGTAGAAGTAGGAGTAAATAGCAAGGTAGCCAAATTTGCTGATGACACTAAATTATACAGCGTAGTGAAAACTGTGAGAGATTGTGAGGAGCTCCAGAGGGATCGCTTGACACTAGGGGAGTGGGCAAAACGGTGGCAAATGAGCTACAACACTAGTAAGTGCAGAGTGATGCACGTTGGGGCAGAAAAACCCATTTACATTTATAAACTGATGGGGTCTAAGCTTTCTGCAACAAACCAGGAAAGGGACCTTGGTGTCCTGGTGGCATACCTGTCAAGTATCCTGTTTTCCCCGGGAAAACCCCTTATTTTTACCCCTCTTCCCGCTCCCTCCTGTTTTATTAATTTCCCTGTAATATCCCTTTTTTAAATAAAAAAAATCCTAAACAGAGCCCTCACAGGCGAAGCTGCATTATGTTTTTCCCACCACCAGAGGTCGCTGTGGCTTTTTGCTTATGGAAGGAGGGAGAGAAGGTGGTGGTGGTGGGCTTTCTGTAGTTTCACTTTCATTTCCCTGCCACATGGTCATGGAGGCTTCGTTTTTGCTGCTGGTGGTCAGAGACACCATGGGACGGGTGTCTACTCTAGGTGAACGATATTTCATATAAGGAGATTAACTCCTCAGCTGCTGGGAGGCTTGGAAACTACAGAGGTTGTTTTTTACTTTACTAATTCCCTTCCTTAAGCTGGATCAGACATTCTCAGATGTTGGTGCTTCAACTGGTTGCAGTGAGGAACAAATAGATTGGTTAATTTGGGGGAATTAATCCCTTGCTTCTTCACCCTAATTGGGGGGAGGGGGGTCTAGCCACGTGCAGGGCTAGTTCACCCTAGGGGGCTGGTTTACTATTCTGCTCTTTGCTTCCCAGAATTTTTTTAAAATTAAAAATGAGTAAACAAGAAAGAAAACAAAACAAAAGTCCCCCAAGAATATGGGAAAAGGGTTCTTTGGCCCACACGGCTTTGTGCCCATTGCATCTACAATACCATCTAGCCATCTTATTTTGGCCACCCCCTTCTTTTGTAGTTTTCCTCTTGAAAGTGAATCTAAATGTAGATCTTTCATGACTACAATGTCTGGCTCATTTTTGCCCTCTATTTTTTAAAATTGACATCCTATTTTTCCCCCCTGAGGGATACATTCTGATATTCTGGTTGCTTCCAGTATGACCATAATCTAAGGTGGGAAGCAATAAATGCAGAGGTAGAACAAATTCCTCATGCAAGATAGATCTAATTTCAATGGGAGAAGCTTGTGATACACAAATTATTGTCCTTGTGTGCATTTTGTACATTCTCCCCCCCTTTTTTTAATTTTTTTATTGATTTTTCAAAATATATGACAACATTCAAGACATAATAAAAAACAAATAATCTAACACAATAAAAATAACTATATATATATATATAAAAACATGAAAATACATATACATCAAAAATAAGGAAAGAACAAAAAATCTGTCATGACCTTGAATTCTATTTCAGTATAAAATATTCTTACTTACACACTATACTTTTATCTTATTATTAACCATTATCTTCCAAGTCTAGTCCACATTTTTCAACTCTACTTTTATATCAATTGTTGTTCAGTCGCACAGTCGACTCCAACCCTCTGCGACCCCATGGACCATTTTCCTCCAGGCGCCTCTGTCCTCTACCATCTCCCTCAACCCTCCCAGCTTTGTGCCCATTGTGTCTATAATACCATCTAGCCATCTCATCCTTGGCCTCCCCCTTCTTCTTTTGCCCTCCACCTTTCCCAACATCAATGCCTTCTGAAGTGAATCCTCCCTTCTCATTTGATGTCCAAAGTACTTTAGCTTCATCTTCACTATTTGACCTTCCAATGAGCAGTCAGGGTTAATTTCTTCCAAGATTGACCTATTTGTTCTCCTCGCTGTCCAGGGGACTCTCAAAACCCTCCTCCAACACCACATTTCAAAGGCATCTATTCTTCTGCGTTCAGCCTTCCTAATTGTCCAGCTCTCACATCCATACATTACTACTGGGAAAACCATTGCTTTGACTATTCTAATTTTTGTTTGCAATGTAATGTCTCTGCTTTTCACTATGTTCCCCAGGTTTCTCATCGCTTGTCTCCCAAGAATCAGTCGCCTTTTTATTTCATGGCTGCAATCCCCATCTGCAGTGATCTTTGATCCTAAGAAAGTAAAATCTGTCACTGCTTCTACTTCTTCCCCGTCTATTTTCCAGGAACTGATGGGGCCTGTTGCCATTATCTTGGTTTTCTTGATATTGAGTCTCAAGCCAGCTTGTGCACTCTCCTCCTTCAGCCCAATCAAGAGATTCTTTAGGTCTTCCTCACTTTCTGCCATTAGGGTGGTATCATTTGCATATCTCAGATTATTGATGTTTCTCCCAGCGATTTTAATCCCATATTGTGATTCCTCCATCCCTGCACTGCGCATTATGTGCTCTGTGTATAGGTTGAATAAGCATGGTGACAAAATGCAGCCTTGTCTTACTCCTTTTCCTATTCCAAACCACTCTGTTATTCCATGTTCTGTCCTAACTGTTGCTTCTTGGTTCATGTACAGATTTCTCAGGAGGCATATGAGGTGCTCTGGTATTCCCATCTCTTTAATTACTTGCCACATCTTGTTGTGGTCCACACAGTCAAATGCCTTAGTGTAGTCAATAAAACAAAAGTAAACTTGTTTCTGGTATTCCTTTGTTTTCTCCATGATCCAGCGTATGTTGGCGATGTGGTCTCTAGTCCCCCTGCCTCTTCTGAAACCAGCCTGCACCTCTGGTAATCCTCTCTCCACATGCTGCTGAAGTCTGTCCTGTATTATCTTGAGCATCACCTTGCTGGCATGTGGGATGAGCGCGATTGTTCGATAATTTGAACATTCTTTGGCATTGCCCTTTTTTGGGATTGGGACGTATACTGATCTTTTCCAATCCTGTGGCCACTGTTTTATTTTCCAGATCTGCTGGCATATTGAATGCAGTAATTTGATGCCATCATCTTTTAGCGCTTTGAAAAATTCAACTGGGATACCATCATCTCCACTAGCTTTGTTGTTTGCAGTGCTCTTTAGGGCCTTTATGACTTCGCTCTCCAGGATGTCTGGCTCAAGTTCAATTTCTTCATCATTGTGATTATCAGGAGTGTTGAGGTCCTTTTTGTAAAGTTCCTCTGTGTACTCTTTCCATCTTTACTTAATTTCTTCTGCATCAGCTAGCTCCTTTCCGTCTTTGTCCCTTATCATGGTCATTTTTGCTTTAAATGTTCCCTTGATTTCCCCAATTTTTTTGAAAAGATCTCTGGTTCTGCCTCTTTTGTTGTTTTCCTCCATTTCTCTGCACTGTTCTTTTAGGTAGTTTTCCTTATCTCTCCTTGCTTTTCTTTGAAATTCTGTGTTCAAATGGTTGTAGTTTTTCCTTTCTCCTTTGACTTTTGCGTTCCTTCTTTCCTCTGCTATTTTAAGAGCCTCATCAGACAACCACTTTGCTTTCTTACTCTTCTTTTGGTATGGTTTTCTTTGCTGCTTCCTGCATGATGTCCCTCATCTCCGTCCATAATTCTTCCGGTACTCTGTCTACCGAGTCTAAGCCATTAAATCTGTTCATCACCTCCACCGTGTATTCTTTAGGGATGCTGTCTAGGTGATATCTTTCTGGTCTCCGTGTTTTCCCTATTTTCTTTAGTTTAAGCCTGAATTTTGCGATCAGTAAGTTGTGATCTGAGCCACAGTCTGCTCCAGGTCTTGTTTTTGCTGACTGTATGGAGGTTCTCCATCTTTGGCTGCAGAGTATGTAGTCAATCTGGTTTCGGTGTTGGCCATCTGGTGATGTCCATGTGTAAAGTCGCCTCTTGTGTTGCTGGAAGAGAGTGTTTGCTATGACCAGTGCGTTCTCTTGGCAGAACTCTATCAATCTTTGCCCTGCTTCATTTTGTGTTCCAAGACCAAATTTGCCTGTTATTCCCTCCACTTTTTGATTTCCTACTTTGGCATTCCAGTCTCCTAATATAATTTGGACATCATTTATTGGTGTCTGTTCTATGAGGTGTTGCAAGTCCTCATAGAACTGGTCCATTGTGGCTTCATCTGCACCGGTGGTTGGTGCGTATATTTGGATCACAGTGACATTGAAAGGTTTGCCTTGAAATCTGACTGACATCATTCTGTCATTTTTGAGATTGTATCCCATTACTGCTTTTCTCACTCTTTTATTGACAATTATGGCTACTCCATTTCTTCTAAGGTTTTCTTGCCCGCAGTAGTAGATATGATGGTTTCCAGAGCTGAATTCACCCATCCCTGTCCATTTGAGCTCACTGATGCCCAAGATGTCAATGCTTATTCTTTCCATCTCATTTTTTTACCACTTCCAGTTTTCCTTGATTCATAGACCTCACATTCCATGTCCCTATGCAGTATTGTTCCCTGCAACACTGTATTTCTCCTCCCCCTTTCGTATCCCTCCCCCTTTTCAGATCTGCTGTGCTGAACATCCCCTTGTTTTGCCTTTTGTTTTGGTCCATAGGGTTCTCTTGGCAGTCTTTGTGGCGTGCCTTGCCGGTCTCTACGCCAGTCTTTTCCCATCACTTATCCATACTTTACTTATATTAACCTCTTCAACCTTGCTAAGGTCTGTTATACTTCCGTTTTAAGATTTACAAAGTATTTTCCAAAAACAATATCAACCTCATCACATTACATACATCATCACCCTGTGCTATGTACATTGCCCTGGAGGATGTGGGATTTCCCATTAATTTCTATTGTACCCAAAATTTCATTTGGTCTGGTGGCAATTTATTTGTTCCATCTCTCGTCAATGAGTAATCAACAAATTGTCGCCATATCTTCCAAAATCTATTTTCTTTTATTATACCTTTTTTAAAATTTAACTCACATGTTAATTTTTCATTCAATGCGAGATCCCACATCTGCTTATACCACTCCTCCACCTTTAACACTAAGTCATTTTTCCAATTTTTTGCGATACACATTCTAGCTATTACAAGCATCATGGACAAGAATTCTTTCTTATCATTATCTAAATTCATATTGTCTACGTCCGTCAGCAAAATGTTATTTGGCCCCAATTTGAGACGCAATCCCATAATCTTATCAATCTCGTTCTCGATTTTTGCCCAAAATTTTCTACCACCTTGCATTCATACCACATATGGACATATGTGCCCAACATATTTTTACATCTCCAACACATTTTATTATTCTTTTTGTCCATCTGATGTAATCTCATAGGGGTCAAATACCACTTCCATAACATTTTAAAATTATGTTCCTTTACCCTGACCGACAAAGATCTCATAATTCTTTTTCTCCATTTATTTTGCCATTCCTTTTCTGTTATCTTCATATTCAAATCTTGTTCCCATGTGTTTCTTAATATTTCTTGTGAGTTAACTTCTGTATTTATTATTTTATAAATTTTACTAACCATTCCTTTAATTCCAATTTCCTTCTTCCTTATCTTCCACACTAATTCCTCAAATTCTGTCCTATGTCTTTCCAAGCTCTGTTCCCTCAAATATTTATTATTCCACTTGTTCACCATCGCTATCTGAAACCAATTCAACTTCATCTGAGTGTATAGCTCTCGTTTCATCACTTTATCTTTGCAGACTCGTATCCAATCTTTCAGCAGGAAAACCCCATTCGTCAACAAGATTTCTCTCATCTCATTGTCCATTCTTATTGGAAACTTTTTCAAATCTTCTAATTCAATTATCGGTGAAATATTCGGAACTAATTTCATTTTAACCTTCTTCCATGCTCCCAACATTGACCTCAGCATTCTATTTTTAACTGGTGTTTTCCATGTTTCCTTATCTAAGAAAAGGCTCTTACCCACTTCCTTTAGTTCCTTCATTTCAATTTCCTCCCAAATAACCGGCTTCTTCATTAAAATCTTAACTACATTCTTTATATGAAATGCTATATAATAATTCTTTAAGTTAGGAATTCCTAGACCCCCTTCTTTTTGAGATAAATACCACATTCTCTTTGAAATTCTAGGTCTGCGTCCCCCATTACAATAATTATTTAATAATTTTTGAAATTCCTTAATTTCTTTATCCATCAGTTGAATTGGTAAGGCATCAAACAAAAAAATTAATTTTGGTAGTAACATCATTTTAGCCAACGCTATTCTGCCGAACCAAGTCAATCTTAATTTTTGGTATTGCAAAATTTTATCTTTAAATTCTTTCTTTTGTTTATCATAGTTTAATCTTTTCAAATCATCCAATTTGTTAGAGATATTTATCCCTAGATATTTCAGACTCTCTTTAATCTGTAGTTTAAAATCATCCCTTATTTTCCCTTGCTCATCCTTTTCAATATTACTTAAAATCATTTCAGATTTATCCCAATTTATCTTCAGACCTATTATTTGTTCAAATTCCTTTAAATGTTTTTAGATGCTTTCCAAAGCCCTTCTAGGGTGTTTCATAATTATCAGAGTATCATCCGCGTATAAACTAATTTTATTTTCCATTATTCCTTCTATACTGTTATCTTCCCTTATTGCATTTGCTAATATTTCCATCGCCATATGTGGGAATGCATCTGTTTTCTGTCTGGCTGTCTCTGACACATTGTGTAAACAAAGACCTCTTTGCTTACTGAGAGACAACGCTTGCTTTTGGGCATGCGTAGAAGAGTGAAAAAGAATTCTCCTTTCTTCTCCTTATTTGGGCTCTGACACTTCTGATTGGCTGTGTGCCTTAAGTTTTGTTTCTGTTAAGTTTCGTTTCTGAGATACTCTGCTTGAATAAAGAGAAGCCATTAGTATTCTTTGTAAAGTCAAAGACTGCAGTCGTGTTTTCTGTCTCTCTCTGTTCTTTCCTTACTCTGAGCCTAATGAAGCTGGACTTCGTGGACTCTTAAGTTTCTATCTTAAAAGATCTGATGATATAAACTGCTGCTTCATGAGACTGATTGAGAAGAGATCTTTACATGAATCAGATTCCTACAACTGGTGCCCCGTGTGAGGCCATTGAATGAAAGTCAAAGGAATGCTTTGAAGAGATCTGCTTCAGCAATTAGCACCTAATTATCACCTCATCGACCGGGACAAGGTCTTCATTCACCTCCAACCAGACAGGTCCGACCAGAGGAAAGGTCATAAATCGAGCGCTCGAAATTCATCCAAAGTCAACTTTGGGTCCCACATTAGGTGAGTGATGAAAGAAAAAGAAAAATATTGTTTTTTTTATCATGGGGTGCGTGCTTTCTTCGCAAATGCAGGAACTTTGTAAAGATATCTCAGATCTTTTGAATAACAATGGGCGAAAGGCTGATGAAAAGGAGATACAAAAGCTAGTCAAAGCTATAGAAAAATTCTGTCATTGGGTTAAATATGATGAATGCTTGGACTTAAAACAGTGGAATCAAATAGGAAAAGAAATGCAGAAGCATAATGGAATTTCTGTATCAGTGCTATTTACATGGGAGGAAGTCAGAGACTGCCTTCAAAGACTCACTCCAAAGAATATTCTGTTGTCTCAGGGGCTTGCTGGCCCCCTCCCAAAGCTTTTGCCCCCAGACAAGGGAGGGGCTATGGCAACTGCCCCTCCATCATATGAGAAACAACAGCATAAGCCCCCTAATGGAGGTGGAAATGGAGATGGGACATTATATCCTGCCTTGCAGCAATCAAGCACTTTTAGCCCTACAAAAGACCTGTTCACTGCTGCAATACTGCCTGCCGAGTCTAAAAAACAACTAGTGCCAGCTGATGGGGAACAAATGGTGGGGACCTCATCACAGATTGAAGCTGTTAATGCATGCAGAGTGGCAGGAAGCAAGGAGTGTGTTTCAAAGAGCAGCATAGGAGATCTCAGCCCCCCCGTGAAGCAACTTTCATCACAAAAGCAGGAGAAGCTGAGTAATAAACTTGATACCTCACGTTTGGGCAGGAAGATCCTACAGAAATGGAAGGATGGCCCAGAGGAGGAATGCAGGAAACCCAAGACCAGAAAGGGGTGCAAGTACAAACTAACAGATGCAGTTTGTCATAAAGTTGAGATTCAGATGATGCCAATGACAGAAATCATGAGGAAAAAGGGGGTGAATCCTGCCTGTATGGACAGCAGGCTGTTGCAAAAATACAAGGAGGGAGAAGACATACAGTTTTTGGCTGATTTTGAACTGCCCAACCCTCAAACAAAGAGATCCAGAGTGAGCTGTCCCAAGTTTCAAGCATCAGGATTGCAGGGAAAGCAACTTGGAATTCCCTGTGATTTTCTTCTGTGTGAAATTACTTGCAACTTCTGGAGAATTTGTTCTTTGTGCCTTCACACCTCATCGGCCTGCCTTAATGCAGATGGGTGTGGCTGGAGCATGAAGGAATGTGTGTTTGCCAGAAAAGCTGAAAAGGGGGGTTGTGTGGGATTGTCTTGTGAAGTCAGTGAGACTTAATTTATGGCTTAATTTCAACCTTTGCCATGCCAAGAACTGTGCTGGAGAGAAGAGAGTGTTTAAGAAGAGAGCTTAATCAACATTTGGACTTTTAATTTGGACATTTTAATTGGACTAAAAGGAAAAAAAGTTTGTGTGGACTGTAAAGAAGAATTGGCTTTGTTTGCATTTTAAAACCTGAAAACCTTTTTTAAGCAACCTGATCATGCTATGAGTGTGAAATGCTCTAATGAGATTTGTACTGTATTTGAGTTACCATGCTATGCTGATTTTAAGTTATTGAATGCTTCTTTCATTTACACCAATGGGAGAAGAAAAAATTTAATGCCTTACTCATGTACTTGGGGAGTGATAAATGCTTTCTAGAATGCCACAGATACCTCCTTCATGTAAGGAAGAAGAGAACTGTTCATGTTTTGTTCATGCTTAAATGTTTGCTTATTCTCTTGCAGGAGAAAGACCTGTCTTTGCTTATGTTATGTTTTGCATACTGCATATCTCAAGGTACCTCCAGAAGTACATGGAAGAGTTTTCAGTACCATACACATGTAAATGGGTTTGTGATATTGCATTTGTGTTATACATCAGGCATGTTTCATGTTTAGTTACATGGTACTAGTAATAACAGGGCATGCTCCTGTTTCTTAGGGGAGTGTCTTCCTAAGCCATTGGTCGTTTATAGGCAACAAGGGGATCCTGAGTGTGTGGATTCCTGCTCGAGCGATCCGCCCATGGAGAGAGAAGAAGGTTACTCAGCTCCAGGATGGTGGTTCACCAGTAAACTAAATGTGCTGACATTTGTTCTTTTCTTTCTTACTGTGCTTCCAGCTGTGAGAACAATACCTCATGGGGGCAACCCCAACTTTTGGCTTCGTCATGCTAACTATATGTTTGAGGTTCATGGTAAGAATGCAATGTTATACTATGAGCATCCACTGGCAGTGTCTCAAATGGCCTTTCTTCCGGCATTGTTCAACACACCTGAGTTGGTTATTGGACATTTGCAACATGTTGATAGGTCTACACTCTTCTCTAATCCCCCAGAACAATTTAACAACACCTGCTGGCGAAGCATGACATTCAAGAAATACACTAAAGGACTTTGTTTCTGCTGCCATAGTTCTGGAGTCTGGAATAGTAAATGGAAGCACTGGACTCAAGCACAACCGGTTTTGCGGAATGTAGGCAATTATACGGGTTGTGACGATTATTTTTGGTTATGGGGTAGTTATAACAGTTCTTATAAGCTTAATTATACCTTGTTTAACACTACTATTGAAGATATATATGATGTGTTTCCTATGTTTACTCCTGATTATTCTGCTATAGATAGTGGTTCAATTTGCAATGGATGGCAAATCAAGGATCCTAACATGTGGTTCTTTTTTAATGGAGTTGCCACGAATTTCCATCCAGGACAATATCAATGTGCAGCATTGGGTTATTTTACCTTACCCGTACAAGTGCAAATGCTGCCTCGGGCAGATGCACGGCGCCGGAGAGCTGCTGCCGGCCCGATGGGTTCTGGTTGCAATGATGAAGTGATAATCGATGTTCAGCTTTCTGATGGTAGCTCCTGGGGGAGAGCTATAGGGAGTGCTATCACTGGAGCACTCACATTGGGATCATACCCAGGTGTCATTTCCCAGGAGAATAGAAGGTCCATTTTGGGACTCACCTGTAGGCTGGAGAAATCAATCAATGCCACAGGGAGGGTCATACGGGATCTTCAAATGGAAATCACTGAGCTTCATCAAGACCAAATGCAGGACAGACTGGCCATAGATTACCTGTTAGCAAAATCCGGAGGATTTTGTAAGCTGGTCGGGAACCAGGGATGTCGGGTAAAATTCCAGGATCTGAATAATACTATTGAGAAAGAACTTCAGAATTTACAGGAGAGCATTACTAACAATGTATGCACTGATGTTAATCTCTTTGATTGGGTGACTTCTTGGTTGCCTGATTTGTCTGTCCTTAGACAAGTTTTCTTTTATGGGTTCATTATTATTATCTGCCTTATATCTTTGTGTTTTTGCATTAATTGTATTCCTAACCTTATTTCTATGTGTAACGCATGTCCACTGCGTAGAAGGGAGACATCGAGTTTTGCACGATGGCAATTGTACTCAATGAGGTATCATCCTCCGGAACAAGGTACCAGGAGTCAAGAGGGGTACGATGTCCAGGAGGACAGTGATGATGTATATGGAGGAGTAGTTATGGAGTATGATGACATGCAGGGGTATGATTAGCCGTCCCTCTCTCAAATTTAAATGAAAAAGGAGGACATGTGGGAATGCATCTGTTTTCTGTCTGGCTGTCTCTGACACATTGTGTAAACAAATACCTCTTTGCTTACTGAGAGACAACGCTTGCTTTTGGGCATGCGTAGAAGAGTGAAAAAGAATTCTCCTTTCTTCTCCTTATTTGGGCTCTGACACTTCTGATTGGCTGTGTGCCTTAAGTTTTGTTTCTGTTAAGTTTCGTTTCTGAGATACTCTGCTTGAATAAAGAGAAGCCATTAGTATTCTTTGTAAAGCCAAAGACTGCAGTCGTGTTTTCTGTCTCTCTCTGTTCTTTCCTTACTCTGAGCCTAATGAAGCTGGACTTCGTGGACTCTTAAGTTTCTATCTTAAAAGATCTGATGATATAAACTGCTGCTTCATGATACTGATTGAGAAGAGATCTTTACATGAATCAGATTCCTACAGCCATAATAAATAATATTGGTGATAAAGGGCACCCTTGTCTTGTCCCAGCCTCTAATCTCACTTCCTCTGTGAGACCGTCATTAACCCTAATATTGGCATATCCTTGTTGATATAATTGTTCTATTGTTTTTATAAACCTATCACCAAATCCGTAACTTCTAATTATCTCGTTAATTGTTATCCATTGCAAGGAGTCGAATGCCTTGAAGATATCTAATGATAGTAATCCAACTTTCTCCTTATTTTGCCCTGCCACATCAATCAGGTCTACAACTCTCCTTACTAAATCTGCCATGTGCCTACCTTTCACAAATCCGGCCTGATCTTTATTTATGTATTTATCCATAAAACTGTTTAATCTATTTGCCAGTATCGCCGTAAAAATCTTGGCATCTTGATTTATCAGAGAGATGGGCCTATATGACTCTACCTTTTCTGGGTCTTTTCCTGGTTTTGGTAACAAGACAATTATTGTTCTATACCATGATGATGGTATCTGTTCCCCATTAAGTATACCATTATACAATTTTAACAATTTTGGAGTTACTATATCCTTGAACTCTTTATAAAATTCTGCGGGAAATCCATCTTCTCCCGGTGATTTATCTGCTTTCAATTTAGTTATTACTTCTTTTATCTCTTTTTCAGTTATTAACTCTTCCATTTTTTGTTTATGTTCCTGACTTATTTTATTTTTAATTTGCATTCCCAATTTATCTTTTAATTTATCTATATTTACCTCCTTTTTAGAGTATAAATCTTGATAAAATTCTCTAACCACCTTACATTTATCTTTAATCTTGTTATATCTTGTACCTTCCTTATCTACTAAAGTCCCTATTTCTCTTCTGCTTCTTTTTTCCTTAGCCGCTCTTGCTAAAAGTTTTGAATTTTTATTACTGTATTCGAAATATTCCCTTTTTAAATACACCAAATCTCTTTTCACCTTTTCAATATCTTTTCCTACTAATTCCTTCTTTAAGCCCTGCATTCTTTCATAAACTTTTCTATCCTTGGTTATTGCATGTTTCTCCTGCAGCCATTTAATCTCTTTTTCAATTTCTTCTTGCTTACTTTTTAACTGTTTATTTTTAATATTTACCAACTTGATACTTTCTCCTCTGAATATTGCTTTCATTGTATCCCATACAATACCGAATCTAACATCCCCTGTATCATTCCATTTCCAATTTTCTTCCCATTTTTCTACCATTTGCTCTTTACACTTTATATCTCTGAACAATTTAGCATTATATCTCCAATTTTTCCTAATCTTTGTAGCATCTATTTTTATTTCCAACAATACTTTTGCATGATCAGACTCTTTAAAAATTCCTATTTCTATGTCTTCTAAATTTCTTATCAAATTATCAGTAACAAATATATAATCTATTCTGGAATACGTGTTGTAGACTTGTGAGAAAAATGTATAAACCCTTTCCAATCCTTTAAGTTCCCTCCATGTATCTTTCAACCCTAGAGATTTCAACCAATTATTTAACACATACATTTTATTTCCTCCCACACATCTTGCTATGTTTGTACTATCTATATTTGATCTTATTAAATTAAAATCTCCAGCTACAATCATTTTTGTTGTTTTTTCTTTCTCCAATATTCGGTACACCTTGTCTAAAAAAACTATTTTGATGTTCATTTGGCACATACAGATTCACCAACGTTATTTCCTCCTCATCTATTTTCCCCTTTACTATCAGATATCTACCTTCTGGGTCTGAGATACTTTTTACCATCTCGAATACCAACCTGTTTGATATCAAAGTTGCAACCCCTCTAGCCTTTGAAGTACCATATGCTTTTTCATAAAACTGAGTCCATCCTAAAAATAGCTTGTTGGTTTCTTCCGATTTCTGATGGGTTTCCTGCAGAAAGATTATATCCGGTCTATCTTTTCTGAGTGCTGCTTCTAATCTCCTTCTCTTCACTTGACAACCAGTACCTTTCATATTCCAAGTTATTACTTTTATATTCCTCATCTATTATTTTCCTCCCATAATTTTTTACATTTCCCACTTCCTCCTACAGGCATGTGATTAACATGTAACACTTCCTTCACCTTAAACAAATAAAGAAAAAAAAGAACAACTAAAGAATACACACTATACATTCTACTACTAACCCTCCCCATTTTTTTACAAATAGCCTCTGAAATACAGGGGGGAGGTGCGACAGACTGTGCGAGCCCCGAGGAGGTCTGAACCTAATCTCCACCCAGAACAATTCCTCCTTCCGCACCTTTAGGCATGTTCTCATTTCCGTTGTTCTCCCGCCTTTTATATCCACCAGATATAATCAATTCTTCCTTCAGGTCAAACCACTCTTTAGTTCCTGCTTCCAATAACTTTGCATCTACCATTACATCCAAAACATTAGGACCTTCACTTATCAAATAACGTCTTCCCAGGTAGAAGAAACTTAATTGTCGTGGGAATTTCCAATTATACCTTATTCCTTTATCCTGGAATCGCTTTGTGATTGGTTTCATCGATTGTCTCCATAAGCGGTCCTCAATTGGAATATCATTATAAACTTCGATATCAAAGCCTTCCATTTTTAACACTTCTGCACCTTTTTCCCGTATAAGAGCCATTAAACGCAGCTTGTCTGACACATTAGCAAATTTTAACAACACATTCCTTGACCCAGTTTTACCCTTTCTTGAACCCAGCCTAAATACACTTACAACATCCTGCGGTGTAAAACCATCTTCCATGATTTCGTCCAGCCATTTCACTATTCTTTCTTTTAATTTATCTGGGGAGTTCTCTGGCAATTTTCTGATTATGACATTTGCTCGTCTTAAATGTTCTTCTACGATTTCCAATCTCTTTTCATGATCTCCAACCTTATTTTCTCTTTCTTTCTCTCTCTTTCTCAATTCCATGACCTCCACCTTAATCGTTGCCTGTTCTTTTTTAATAACTTCTTGTTCTTTTTTAAGCTTATCCTGTCCTTTTTTTAAACCATCAATTCCCTTCAAAATGTCTGCCAGCATATCTTGCATATCTTGTTTTCGTTCTTGTTTATCTTGAGCCAACATATTCCCAATTTTATATTCCAGATTGTCCACCTTCTCATTAAATCTTTCAAAGTCAGATTTAAGTCCTTGCCCCCCTTCATTGCCAATGTTGTTGGTGTTGTTACTGTAGCTGTGGTTGCAATCGTTGTCAGTGTTGTCCCTGCTGTCGCCGCTGTAGTTGTTACAGTTGTTGTAGCAGTTGTTGCTGTTGTTACCTTTGCTGTTGTTATAACAATTGTTTTTACCACAGTTGGTGCAATCATAGTTGGGGATGTTATTGTCTTCTGCTGCTGTTGCTGTTGTAATTGTTGTGCTATCTTCTTCACTGTCTCTTGCTCCTCCAAATCCTTCATCTCTTGTTGCGTTGTTTTCTTCATCTCGTCCTCCTCCTCCTCCAACCTTGTAAGCCTTCTAAAACTCCTGTCCGAAGAGGTTGGTCTTTCCACTCTTGTCCAGGCCAATTTCTTCTCCTTCTCTCTCCCTCTCCCCTGCCGTTTCATCCAAATGTATTTCCAATTACGTGACTTTAACAATTTACATAAACAATTTACTGTTTAGGTCTACCTTATATATTGACTCTAACCAATTTTAATATACTTATTTCCAAATACAGTATTAGACCTTTATCATCCCCTCCCCCCTCCCCCTCTATCAAATATATGTATATATACCAAAGTTCAAATCAATATAGAGATGGGGGAAAAAATGAGAAAAAAATCCCATTTCAAACCAAATTAATTTCCCTCTTAAATTTTAATATTTTACCCCCCGGATGAACAAAAAAAGGAGAGGGAGAAAGAAAGAAGGGGGAAGAGAAAAAAGAGAAAATAAAGGAACAAAAATCCTAATCAAAAAGGAAAAAAAATTGATCACTGTTCTTCCACTTTATTCCTTATTTAATCCTCAATCTTCATCTCCCAATGGGAAGGGAGATAAGGAAAGGGAGAAAAGGGAGTCCAAAAAAACCACAGCAGGAAGGTAAAAAGAAAAAATCATCAATGTTTGTCCCACAAAAAAAAGAAAAAGAAAAAAACTGATATTTTATTTCTCTTCCATCAACTTGCTTTATGTTACTGTTGCAGCTTACAAACACTATCCAACTTAAAAAACAAAGAAGGAAAAATAACTCTTATATTGTTCCAGGCCGAGAAGAAAAAACAAAAAGCAAAGACAAGGTCAGGCGTCTGCTCTCCAAGATTCAAAGGAAACAACACTTTGTCTCTCACAGCACATTTCAGGGCCCCAGCACCATCTTATTCTTTTTTTAAGCCTCGGAAAAAGTATGCAAGACAAAGCCAGATCCAATTCTCCAAAAGTCCAACTTCTTCTTCTTCTTCCTCTCTTTCTCTTTAATACCCAAATTTCAAAGTCCAAAACTCAAACAGCAACGAAGAAGGGAAAGGAAAAAAAAAAGGAAACAAGAAATCCCGGTATTATCACTGTTACTTGGCCCTGACTTATCTGCGCTCCACTGACGTGAAAAAAACAAAAGGTCCGCTCCTAATTACTTCACTTTTCTTCTCCCTTTCTCCTTCCCCGTCTATTTTTACAAATTTGCTCACCGTCAGGGCTTCTCCACTTCTCCGCTTAAACAATTTTCCGGCTCCGCTAGGCTCCGCGCGGCTCCGGTCGAAAGGACCGGCGAGGCCGAGCGAGGCTCGCTTCAGCTTCCCCCTTTCGGATCCCCACCGGGCTTACCCTTTTCGATCCGATCGTCCGCTTATCTGTTTGCCTGCGTTTTATCGAACTTTGCCAGCGAACCGATCTCCACACCGTTTTCCAAACCGTCCGTTCTTCAGCTAAAAACTTTGTTGAGTTGGCGCCATTAAAGGCCGCCCATCCCCCGCTCTCTCCAAGATCGAAACTCACAGTTTTCTCCCTTTCTCGGCACGACTTCGGACCAACCAAGGTAATTTCCGCAACTATTTTTTCTTATAGATGTTCTAATCCATTTTTTTACAGGTCTCAGGAACTATTCTCACTTTTAACAGTCACTTTCGTTTCCCTCCTTTCTGAGCAGAAGAAAGTTCACTCCTCTCAGCTCTCCATCTTGACACGCCCCCCTTTTTTATATAGATCCAAAACACCCAGTATCTTTTCTTTTTGGGTTTTCCCTCTCATAGCACCTTGATTTATAAATAGGCACCAATTCTCCAAGCCAGCATCCTACCTGCTGCTTTCCAGTTGTCTGTCACTTCACAGGAGTCCACACTGGCTGGCCTTTAATCACCTTCATTGACTAATTACATACCCCAGTTTCATTGTCATCGCTTTCATGTCTTTCCCTGCTGAGCCCCTGCTCAAGCAGTGAGCAAAATGATTCCCTCTTTCCTTTGGTGGGAATCCCACGAGCAAAGATGGTAATTTCCTCCCAGGGACACTTGTTATGCCCTGAAATTTACCTCTTTAAGTTTAAGGAATTATTCCCACTCAATTTGGAATTTTCTGCTCTATTAATTCCCTTCTAGGATTTTATTTCTCTTATTTGCTTCCTGGTGAGCAACTAAATTAGGGGTTTATTCTTCTGTTGCTGATCTTTTGTTTTCTTGGACTTCCTCACACTGCTTTCCATTGATAGATAGATAGATAGAGGAAAGAGAGAAAATATCTAACCTAGGGGTCCCCAAACTATGGCCCATGGGCCACATCTGGCCCCCAACACCAATTTATTCAGCCAGCTCCACCCTTGTCGCTCCCAGAAGCGGAAGTAAAACACGCCCATATGGGTGCATTTTATTATTATTATTACGTTTAATTTCTATCCCTCTTTGGTACTGCAGTGGCTCAAGTCGCTAAGACGCTGACTGGGAAGCGGAAGGTCAGCAGTTCGATTCCCGAGTACTGCAGGACGGAAATGAGCTCCCGTCTTCATCCTAGCTCCTGCCAACCTAGCAGTTCGAAAGCAAGAAATTGCAAGTAGATAAATAGGGACCACTTCGGTGGGAAGGTAACAGCGTTCCGTGCGCTCTGGTGTCTAGTCATGCCTGCCACATGACCACGGAAACGTCTGCAGAAGCAGACAGCGCTGGCTCTTCGGCTTAGAAACAGAGATGAGCACTGCACCCTAGAGTCGGATACGACTGGCTTTCGAGCAAGGGAAACCTTTACCTTTACCTTCCTGGCACAGGTGCCACTCAAAGCGGCTTACAACACAACATGTAAATACAATATAACAGCATAATAAGAATATACAAGCAGGTTCAATACAAAAAAAATCAATCACTAATTACATTATAATAATCACAAAATACAATATAGCAATACAGAGCAACATCAATATCATTTAACATTACAATACTCATTAACATTTTACTTCTACTTCCAGGAGCAATGAGGGTGGTGTGGGCCGCATGAATTGGTGTTGAGCGGCATGGGCTGGATGAATTGTTGTCGGGGTCAGTTCTGGCCCACAGGCTATAGTTTGGGCACCCCTGATCTATCCCATTTCTTCCAACTGCTCATTGATATCTCTGTTCCCCTCCACTTCATCCTCACCTCAACCATATAAGACAGGGGTGCCCAAACTTTTCGGGCCATGACCCGGTCACGTGGTTCCTCCTGCCAGAAACAGAAGTAAAACGTGCCTTCGCATGCACAAAACGCTCCTGTAAATACACCCGCACCTGTCATAAATGTGTTTACGGCAGCATTTTGTATGGGTGTGTTTTACTTCCACTTCTGGGAGTGGCCAGAGCAGTGTGGGCCAGATTAATTGGTGTTGGGGGCCACGAGCTATAATTTGTGCACCCCTGATATAAGGTACATCAAACTGATAAAATTGTGGTTAGTTGCAATTCACCCAGTGAGTTTCATAGTTGAGGCAAGACATAAATCTTGACCTTTCTTAGTCCTGGCCAGAAGACTTTAATCACCACACCAGCTGAGTAACAAAGACCTCTTGTTTTAGTCTTTTCTTTTCCCATTGACTTGGAACTTGACTTGTTCATGGAGGACAAGGGTATCAATGGCTATAATTATGGATACTTAAGGACAACCTCCGGGTTGGAGAGATAGGCAGGATATCTCTCAATGCCATTTCCAGGGAATCCTAAGCAGGTGAAGGCATCTGCTTGGGAATACCCTGAAGGAAATGGTGAGCCACTGTGTGAGACAGAATGCTGGACTGGATGGGCTGTGGCCTGTTCCAGCAAGGCTGTTCTTATGTTCTTATGTTCTTAACTTGTGTTAGGACTTCAAGAAATTGGGTTGTGACATTCTTCCACACCATGAAGTACTATGGCGTGCCATGCCCTACCATACCTGTCAAGTTTTGGATTTGGAAATAAGGGAAATTTCCTGGCAAATACAGGATACCTGACAGCTGTGCTTATCCTGTGCTGCCCTCCAATGGCGGCAATAGGGCATTGCAGTCTAATTAATAAGGGATGACAGTGGGAAAGGGGATAAAATAAGGGGTTTTCCTGGCCAATAAGGGATACTTGACAGCTATGTGCCCTACTTGGCCAAGTTCTCTTCAGAGGAAGCGGTTGAGACTGACCTCCCTCAGCAGAAGGCTAGAGCTAGGAACAACCAGTACAATAGCTTTCTCTCAGGTGCACAGGAGACCAAGTAAGAGTCTGGATTTGGCCAGAATTGACCCTCATCCCTCAATGATTTTTTATTTATTTTAAAAATCCTTTGCTCTTAACTTCCAGCAATTCACAGCTGAAATTTAACTTGATAGAGTAATACCAATATAAAATTTCCATTAGATTCTTGCTGGTGATATAAATATGAAGGTAAAGGCCGTCCTTGCCCAAAAAACAGTTATATCCAACTCTAGGGTTCAGTGCTCAGCTCTGTTTATAGCCTACAAGCCAGCGCTGTCTGCATCTGCAGATGTTTCCATGGACATATGGCAGGCATGACTTGAGGGCATGGAATGCTATTTACCTTCCCACCGAATTGGCACCTATTTATCTACTTGCAGTTTCTTGCTTTCGAACTGCAAGGTTGGCAGGAGCTGGGACAGAGATGGGCGTGCATTCCATCCTGCAGTACTCGGGAATCAAACTGCTGACCTCCTGCCTCCCATTCAGTGTCTTAGCCACTTGAGCCACTGCAGAACTAGTAAAACCACTCCTGGAGTATTTTATTTTTGCACCCTATTAGCGTCAATCTAAGTCTATTCCGACTTGAGGGAACATGACAGACAGCTCTACCTTGGGTGAGTCTTGATGTTTAAGATTTCAGGCTTCGAGCTGGTCACGTGGTTGAGTGGGCCGGCCACGTGGTTCCTCCCACCCAGAAGCAGAAGTAAAACATGCTTGCGTAGAATGCTGCACAGTTCATTTACGGCAGCATTTTGTGCATGTGTGGGCATATTTTACTTCTGCATCTGGCATGGGCCAGATGAAGTGGCATCAGAGGCCAGATCTGGCCCATGAGCCATAGGTTGGGAACCCCTGTTGTAAAAGAAGACAAAGCAATTCTCTTCATAGACCTGTTTTCTCCAAGTCTCCTCTAGTGGTTTCTTGAGTTGGGGTTTTACAACAACAATGAAAGTAATACACCTTCCTATTTCACAGAGCTCATGTGTGTATTCATTTGTGTGCGTGTGTGTCCATGCAGCAGCTGTAAATGGCAACCGCCATGTGCCACCGTGTTGACAACATTGCGGGATCCTTGCCTTGTGTCGTTACTTGACCAGTCTCATCCGGGAGCCCACGGCCGCTCCGCGGCCCCGATCCAACACAACATGACTGCCATTCCTCAGCCTTCTGAAAACCCTAGACTCAGCATCATTCCAGAGCATTGTGGGAAGGATGTTGTGACTACCACCAAAAGGAAGGTAGACAATATTTTGTGAATAGTCTGCAATCAGCCACCATTTCAGTTGCAGAAGATCAAGATTTTCTGAATTTCAGTGTAATTTCAGCTCCCCTTGAACAGGATTCATTGAGCTATTCTGCCCAATACCCAGATCAAGTATGCTGATAAAATGAATTACCACCTGTCCGTCATTTTTAACAATAGCCCACAATATCAATAAAGGTAACTTTTATTGTGTTCAACCAAAAGCAAGACATTGAGCTGCCCTACTGAAGAAACCCCATTCCTGCAGGAATAATAAACAGCGCGTATTTTATTGTGTTTTTAGTGTCACTTGTGCGCTTGCTCGGGTTTCCTTCTGGGGAAGAAAGGCCACAAATACAGTAATACAAATAAATTACTACTACTATTTTTATTTTTCCTTTGGTGGTTCTCCTCCTCCTCCTCCTCCTCCTCCTCCTCCTCTATGTCTAGGCCAGACGTAGGTAAAAGTTAAAGGTAACCTTTGCTTGAAAGCCAGTTGTATCTGACTCTGGGGTCAGTGCTCATCTCTGTTACATTGCCGAAGAGCCAGCGGTGTCTGCTTCTACAGACGTTTCCGTGTTCATGTGGCAGACATGACTAGACACTGGAGCGCATGGAACGCTGTTTGCCTTCCCACCAAAGTGGTCCCTAATTATCTACTTGCAATTTCTTGCTTCATAACTTCAAGTACATATATCTTCAAAAGACACAACCACACTGACACCGTTCCGGTAAATCGGTACTTCGTCAAAGGTGTGTGCAATCTAAATGATGGGAGGATACAGAAAATAATAATCAATTGAACTAGTAACTATTACATGTCAGCATAACAAATCTCAGTATTATTCAAAGAGTTCGAATCCTTAAGAAACATCCATAAATAGTGGTGCAGTATTCGAGTATCGAACTGCTGACCTCTCGCCTTCCAGTCAGCATCTTAGCCAGTTGAGCCACTGCAGTCCCTTGAAACTGCCTAAATGAAGGTACCTTCATGGGGAGTTCATTCTGCAGTTCCTTTCACCTGACCTAGTGTGAGAATGATTAGCCAGCAATCTCGTTGTTCTGTGCAGGACAATGACATTAAAGATTTATCATATCGTATATCAATACAAGGTTGCTGTTACTAGGGTATGCCCAATTGTGGTTAAAAAAATACCACAATCTTCATAGAGGCACTTTCTGTGTACTCCAAATGAAGATCACTGGTGTGCGTGCCTGTGCGAGAGTGTGCGTGTGAGAGAGAGAGAGAGAGAAAGAGAGAGTTTTGCATAAAACGTTTTGTGTGAAATGCAAAATCTGAGAGGGGTGTCCAAAAACCCCTTTCACAACCTTTGCGCCCCAAAGTTCCCAACGCAAACCTGTCCACAAAGCCACAAATGACTCTTCCTCAGTTGAGAATAAACATTGGGAAGACAAGCCAAGCAACGGTTTACATCCCCCATTTTTAGAGCATCCATTACCACAAGGTTCCTCCCTCCTACTTGGCAGTTTTGCCTTACAATTGCTTGCCTTGCAAACCAAAATCTCCCCTCTTTTGGATGGAAAGTGTGATGGCCGCTCTTCTCCTGTCAACCGGGATCCTTCTGGCGCCTCTTGCCTTTCCAACAGGTGCCAATCAGGTGGCCATAAATTGCACGTTCTACGAAGCCGCCTTCTTGCCGTGCTGCTTATTTAATCTCCGGTTTGGCAGGTCCGCTGTTGCTTGGCACCTATCCATGCACGAAGGCCTAGGGAAAGGCGGAATAATCAAGCAAGCCCATCATGGCACCTGACAGGTTATTTCAAACATCCTCAGCCTAGTTCACCTCCCTCTTGGCTTTTCACGTGCTAAACACACAAATCATTGGATCAGATGGAAGGGCCGGCAGCCTCTTGGGCAGTTGTTTTTTCAAAGAAGGAACATAGAGAAGGGTTGCAAACTAGTGGGTATTTTGTATTCCTTATGTACCGCATATCAGGGGTCAGCAAACTTGCCTCTCCAGGTGATCAGTAGGAGTGCTGACTTGGGCTTCTGGTAACTGAAGTCCAAGAACATCTGGAGAGTCAGGTTTGCTGACCCCTGCCGTATATACTCGACTATATTTTTTAAAAATTTGTATTTACATTTTATAAAATGCAAACAATAAAATTATACATTCATACTTCAATCCCAAATTCCCTCACCCAGTGCACCCACAAACATGAGCATTATAACAGGCTACTTGAGGTTTCAGAACTTTACATCAACATCTGTAATTTCTTATGAACTTCATTTAAGTCAAATTAAAACTTGTTTCCTTGTACGGGTAATGCAACTAATCAGCTTTGCCAAAATTTAACCTCTTTTTGATAAGGATGTAACCCTTCCCTTTTTGCTAAATAGTACTTTATAAATGGATTCCAGATTTCCCAGAAGTCATTTCTTTTAGTTTCCCCTCTTTTTTGTTTCACTTGACATGTTAGTTTATGA
This sequence comes from Bradypodion pumilum, assembly GCA_035047305.1. Taxonomy (NCBI): domain Eukaryota; kingdom Metazoa; phylum Chordata; class Lepidosauria; order Squamata; family Chamaeleonidae; genus Bradypodion; species Bradypodion pumilum. Next base: position 6,330,899 of record JAWDJD010000016.1, on the reverse strand, counting down.
TTAAGAGCAATATGCCAAACTTGATCGTACCAGTTATTTATATTTAAATCAAACTGATTCTTCCAGACTACGGCTATAATTTGTCTTGCTACTGTCAAGAGGATCAATAATAACTCTCTCTTATTCTCCCCTATCCCTTGAATTGGGGTCTCCCCCAAGAGAACAATTTTTGGTTCTAGTTTTATCCAGGTATCCAGAATTTTATCTACTTCTGCTTCCACCTGTTTCCAGAAGTTCTGGGCATATTTACAGCCCCACCACATGTGAGTGTAAATTCCTGGTTCATAACCTCACCTCGACTATATACTCGACTATAAGTAATCCCGAATATAAGTCAAGGTACCTAATTTGGAGCTCTAAAAATGAGAAAATAGATTGAACTGAGTATAAATCGGGGGTGGAAAATGTAGCAGCTGCTAGTGAGTTTCAAAAATTAAGATACAAGAAAATACTGTAAAATTAATTAATTTAGACATTTGTGTGGGTATGTTTTTGGGTGTTTACATTGACCCCAGTATAAGTCAAGTCGCATTTTTGGACCTCATTTTGGGGGCTAAAACCCCAACTTATACTTGAGTATATAGGGTGTTCCTTATCTGAGAGATTATTTTCTGTCAATTTCAACTAGAGTTTTAATATGTGCATAATTCATTTTTGTGCACAGAATGCAGATTGCATAAAACTGCCACGATGTTATCTTGTGGAAATCAGAAGCCTTGAATTGGTTGTTTGCATCTTTTTGACAAATCAGCCGGTCCTTCTGAGCTTGCTTTGTGGTTGTTTGGGTGTCTGTGTCAGAAAAATAGGCTGGTTTCATGCAAATGTTAGAAGCTAACCGGGGGAAATGTTTTCTCCTTTTCGTGTGGAAGCAACGTGTCTTAAAGGGCATGAAATTTCTTTAGGGTAACAGACCCGTCACTGGAAGAACCGGGAGAATCATTTGATCTTGGGGTACCCTCAGCCACTGAAACACATAGTAATTCTATGTTAGAGTCCTCCCCCACTCATTTATTCCAAGGGGAAGTCGAAGAAGTCTCAGCCCTATTTTCAAACTCTGAGTGAGCATCTTTGCCCCTTGCACAGGGCTCACAGCAGTCTGATATTTCCTCCAGTCAGTTGGAGGATCGGGGGGAGTTTTTTGAATTTTCCCCTGGGACCCCCTCATCCTCATGTGTTAGAGACTACCCCCACTTGTAACCAAAGGAGGGACTTTTGTGTTGAGTTGTCCCCTACTGAAATGGACAATGGTGCTGAACTAGAAATGGGTAATTGTCCACACCATGCTATGATTTCAAGAGGTGCCCCCTCTGCGGGGACTTTGCCAGCTACATCAACTAGCCCCAGGGTTTCACTGGCTGACCAGGCACCAGTACACCACAAAAGATGTCATGGTCCTCCTAAATGGTTGCGGGATTTTGTTCGATCCTAGGGGGGAGGGGTGTTGTGTATTTAAGGAAATGTGTTTGCCATTTTGTCTTTGCTGTGAAAGAGTTTAATATGTATTTGCTTTACTATGGTCCAAAGTCTCGCGAGACTTCGGAAAGGTTCTGAACAAGAAGTGCACGAGACAGAGCTGTCAACAGTTCTAACGTTTTTTTCCAACTGTCAGTTCTGATCAGAGATAGCTAAGGAATGTGAGGGTATGTTGTTAGCTCTGGCCACCTATTCTTATTCCAAATAAAGTTGTGTGTTTGGCTGCCTATTATTTCCAGAACACTAAAGGTTGGGAACCACTTCTCTAGAGAGGAAGCTCTCTTGACTTTGCCTTCAAAAGTCTACAGGGTAAGAGGAGGTAAGATCCACTCTCTCCTCCTCTCCCCACCCCAGATGAGCTATTTCTATTGTGGCCAGTCAAGAGAAAGAGACCCATTGCAGTTTGTTACAACCTGGAACAGAAGCAAAGGGCCCAGATGGCCTTTGGCATGAAGACAATTGCTCCAATGAAGAACTCAAAAAGTAGACCTACAGGAGGGATGTTTGCACAAGTCCGCTTGTGGTAACTCTTCCCCAGCTTACTGTATACTCTGGAGCCAAGATCTCTTTGGCCTTGCCTCAGGGAGCACCATTCAAGGTTGGAGATCTAAGGGCAAGGAAGGGATGCTGGGCTATATAGTGGCTCCAACCACCCAGGTGATCCACTTGTTCCCTCTTCCCTAGATTGACCATAAAGTGTCCTAGATAAGAGTGGGATGTTGATCGGGAGCAAATGTGGAAAACAGCATCTAAATTGGCCCCACACACCTATGAAGTAGAATGTCATAGCTTGTGGTGAAATATATATTATTGAAATGCCCATCATGTTTTGGATATTAATATTTCAAGACCTTTAGTGGCTCAAAGGAAAACTGCCTGCAGAAATTTTCTCTTGAAAGAGATTCTAATATGTTTTAATAATTATGAGCCATCTCGTTTGGTTCTGACTTATGGTGACCCTCCCCAGGGTTTTCCAGGTATAGAGCGCTCAGACATGGTTTCCCAGTCCTTTCTTCCGATGGCCTTCTGGGGCTACCATGCAGCTTGCCCATGGCCACATGATGCGGTTTGTCTCTCAGGAGACACAGTAGAGAATCAAACTCCTGACGCTATAGCCAACTGGTCCAATCCACTGAGCTAACTATCCTGCTTTTAATACAACTTGATGACAACAATTCTATTGCCTGCTTACGGTGATATAAGTGGCATAGAATATGTCTCAGTGGCAAATTGCTGCTAGTCAAGATGTTGCTACTTGTATTCCTCCTCACATACAAGGAATACAAGGGCAGATGCCTTAACTGACAGACATTTCCTGCTGAGATTTCTGCCATTTGATCTACCTAGTGCAGGGGTGCCCAAACCTTTTGGGCCGAGAGTCTGACCACACCCCCAGAACTGCTGAGTGGGCCAGTGGAACAGGGCATGTTGCCAATGCACGGCCATTTTACCTCCTGGTTTGGTGTGGATGCTTCTGTGCATGCACGAAAAGCAGCCATTATACAGCAGGGGTAATAGATCTTTAAAGGCCTTTCTGTAGCTTTAAGATGTTTTTGGAAGCTCTCAAGGGAGGGGGCCTGGCACAACTCCATTTGCAGTGAATTCCATAATTATGGGGCAACCACTGAGAAGGCCTGGTTTCTCATTGATGTTTTGTTGTCTCCCTTTGGTGTGGACATCGATAAGGCCTGAGCATGGAGGGATCAAGTGGTTTTTAGATAGTGGAAGAGGACTCGTGATGTCCGCATCTGAAACTATTCTTCTCCTACAGTCTATGGTTGCTGTCCATGATCCTTCATGCCTTGAATCTGGCTAACTTTTTCCTTGAGCCCCTGTATCTTTCTTGCATGAAGACCCCATCTGTTGGCAATCTTGAAACAACAGCATGGCTAAGCCTGTCCTTTTGATGTTATATTTAATGTTTCCGACTGTCTGCCTTCTTAATATTGTGTGATGTCCATATCTACCTAAGACTTTGCTGATCTCCTTTAGATTGATGGACAGGATTCCTTGGCCACATTGTTTGTTTGCTTGCTTGCTTGGTTAAAGGAAGGAAGGAAGGAAGGGAAAAAAGAAGGACGGAAGGAAGGAAGGAAAAAAGAAGGAAGGGAAGAAGGGAAGAAAGTAAGAAAGAAAAGAATAAGTAGCCTAAAACAATTTAAGTCCTCTTTCTGAATCAATATGGAATTGTATCTCCATCCAGGAATTGATCTGGTCCTTCAATTTCGATCCAGAACCCAACCCCACCACCAAAAGCAAATCAGGCCACTTTAGGTCAGAAAGTATGACTTGTTGGAATCCAGCACACCACCTGAATTGTCACCACAATCCTCCTCATCACGATCATTGTTACATGACGGAGAATAGCTTCTCCTTTGGGACCTTTAGCGAAACTGTTTTCCAAAAGTAGGGGACAGTGCAGAAGATTCTCTAAAGAGCTCCTTCAGAAACATCCCCCTTGAAATCCACCAAAGAAGGTGGCAAGCATCGTTCAAATGCATGAAAATGATGCAACTTTTCGGCTCCGTGAACAAAAAATCCTGGCATTCCATCTTTGTAGCTCATTGTAATGCTTTGGACTTGCCATGAATAATTTTAGGGGAAGGGGTCGGATGGTGAGTGGGTAGGAGGGAGACAAACACAAAAGAAAGAAAGAAAATATTGATTGGAATGATGGGAGCCCCAAAAGACCCAGGCACTGTCTCTTACCTTTTAAATTGTGGAGCGGCTACAGCTAAGCACCGGACTTCAGAGCCAGCAATGGAAAATAAGAACTGGGACCATTTCCCAGTGGCTGCATAAATAAGAAAGTTACTTCAGGCTGGATAAGGAATCAGAAATAACTTCAAAGGCATCTCAGCTCCCTATCTGTGTCAAACCACAGCTCTAAGCAGTCAGCTTTGTCCTCCTATTAAAGATGAACTTTTGTACTCTACTCGAGATGTTAAAAAGCATAAAACATACATTCATTCGCTTTTCAAGTTTCTTCTTTCCCTCCCTCTCATTTCCTTTGCCAGCAATGAGCCATCTGCAACCAAACAGAAAATTGTGTTGCTACAGAAAAAACAGCTCCACAGAGGAGGAGATGTGACCGACTTTAGTGTATGGGACCAAAGACACCAGGACAGCCGAAGAGCTGGCTTAACACAACTTTATTACATGCTGGTCAGAGGGAACATGAGGTAATGGCGGACGAACAGCTCAATATATACAGTGGCTATACATTTGAATGTGGCTCCTTGATAGCCTATTGGCTACAGGCTGCGTGACGTCATTGCAGGTCACGCCCTTCTTGTCCAGGTGAAGGTAGTGGCGGGAATCTTCCCGCGCTGTTGTTCTAGGTGAGTCTTGGACCAATGAGCTTGGACGCTCGCTATTGCCATCTAGTGGTCACTAGCTCGCGTCCTATTAAGGTTACAGTGATTCAGCTGGAGGTTACATTGTTACACATAGAAGAGGTTACATTGGATACACATGGATAGGTACATTGTTTAAAGGCACAGGCTTTAGGACACAACACCCCTCCCCCCTAGGATGAGACGAAGTCTCTTAGCCAAGATGGTTTATTGCACTCGCGTTTGGGCCGTGATGTGGGTTGGCCCACCCGGGGGCCGCTCCCGCTTCCTTGTTCCCTGGACCCTTGTCCTGTAATGGGAGAGGGAGACTTCTTAGTGGCTTGCTGTGGTTTTGCAGTTTTAGGGGAAAGGGTAGATTCCGTTGTGGTTGAACCGGGGGCACCAGGGGCTAACGTAAAACCCCTCTTCTCACTTGGATGGGTGGGGGACCACTCCGAAACCCCCCCGGTTCTGAAAATCAAAATCAAACTCTGTTGGGGGATCCCGTGGGATATCTACGAGGACAAATTCCTTCTCCTCCCCCCTTGGTGGGGACTCTGGACCCCCCTCTCCTCCCCCTTGGGCTAAACGGGTGGGGGAGAACCCTAACGCTGAATTTGTTTTTTTGGCGGCCTGATTTCCTGGGACCCGGCTCCGGAGCTGGTCCGCGTGCCGCCGCCAAAGTAGACCTGTGTTGGTCTCCACGCGGTACGAAACGGGACCGGTTTGTTCCACGACCACCCCCGGCACCCAGGCTGGCCCCGCGCTGGCGTAGTTCCTGCAATGTACCGGGGCACCCACGCTGAAACTCTTGGTGGCTTCTAACCCTATGTTCCTCCCCTTGTCCTCAACTCTTGTGGGATCTAGTCTCGTAAGTATGGTGGTCAACTTCCTGCGCATTAGAAGCTCCGCAGGGGAGTAGCCTGACGCTAGCGGGGTCACCCTGTACCCAAGCAGAAACTGACACACTTGCAGGTTGAGGTCCCCGGGGCCCATGCGCCGCAGCGCGTCCTTCGTGGTGCGTACGAGGCGCTCCACTTGGCCATTGGTGGCCGGGTGGAAAGGGGCGGAGGTGATGTGCCAGATGGCGTTAATCTCTGTGAATGCCCTGAACTCAGCGGACGTAAAACAACTAGCGTTATCGCTAATTAGGGTGTCGGGTATGCCGAACGTGGAAAAAATTCTCCGCAAATGCTTAATTGTCGCGGCCGAGGAGGTGCTCGTGACTGGGATGACCTCCAACCACTTGGAGAAGGTGTCCACAACAAGGAGAAACAGGGTTCCTCGGAACGGGCCCGCGAAGTCTATGTGTATCCGGGACCACGGCCCCTTAGCCGCGTCCCACTCCCTGTGGGGAAGACGGGCCTCCTCTGGTCTGGAGCATTGGCAACTCTCACAAGTGCCGACCATGTGCTCGATGTCGGCGTCTAACTGGGGCCACCAAAAGTAGCTTCGGGCCAGCACTTTGGAGCGCACGATTCCGGGGTGGCTGACGTGCAGCAGTTTAAGCACCCGCGGTCGAAGGGATGTAGGGACCACCACCCGCTGCCCCCACAAGAGGCACCCCCTCTCTAGGGACAGTTCCAGCTTCTTCCTAAAAAATGGGGCGAATTCCTCCGCCGGGGAGGACGCCAGCCACCCTTTCTGTACCCAGGAGTGTAGCGATGTCTGGCCGCTAGGGCGGCGTTAGAGCCCGGAGGAGACTGATCAATGACAACACGAGGCAACAGGAGCGAGATCAGATCAGTAGTTTATTGGAAAAAGGCAACATCATTTATAGGGGAAAAAGCGCAACGGTGGCAAGCTGTCATCTGACAGGAAAATTACCTCACTCACGTACACAGGTTAATGGGGAATTCTTCAAAGGGAAGTTAATTAACTGGGGCAAACATGGACTTAGGAGTCCCATTGTTCAGGGATTAGGCAGGGGCAAACATGGCCCTTATTTGCACCGGGCATAACCTTGGGTCGCAGGTGAGTCATTACTCAAATGGGTAACTGGGGTCAGCGAGATGAGCTCCTCGCAGAATCGCTGGTCAGGCAATAAGCGGCCGGATTAATCCCTGCCATTAATCTCCCCCCTTGCTCGCCGACAAAGGCCAGAGGCCAGGAGTCTGCTCACTGGTTTAACCTCTGCCAGAGGCCACCGATGCCCAACCGGGCACGCGGAATCCTCATCTCCCCTTTCTGTTTAATTTAAGAGCCTGGCCGGCGATCCCGCGCAATCCCGCGATCAGCTGTTGGGCGTGAATGACGTCACGGGGTTTCTCCTTGGGGCGGCACTTAGAGATCAGTGAGGGAATGCACTGAGCAAAGCAACAAAGCGTAATGCCTAGTATGGCTATCCCCACCACTACCTTAAGCACCGTTTGCAGCCACCCCCAGGGGATCCATGACCACATCCAATTCCACAGGGAACTCCACCAAGCCCCCCATGCGGAACCCTCAGTAATGCCCTGGACTATGGTGTGGAGGTTCGTGATCTGGCTCTGGATCTTACGGGAGTTGTCAGTAAGATTGAAGCAGCACATTCCATGAAAGGATTCGCAACCCAGGTGGTGCAGCAAGAGGAGGTAGTCGATAGCCGCTCGATTGTCAAGAACGGCCTGGCGAAGTTCTGCCTGTTCCTGATTGAGGAGCGCTATCGCTGTGGAGGTATGGTTAATGGCTTTTGCCAAACCGCAAGCCAAGCGGCCAATCCTCCGTGCGTTGCCGACGGCCAAGCCTGGCACGCCGACAAGGCTGACTGCTAGGGATACATACTCAGTGGGACTCATTACTCTGAAGCTGCTGTCACAAGAGCTGTCTAACTGGGTTGTGCGTGTGTGCCGTATGAGTGGGGAGACATTTGAAACATTAGAAACATGTGAAACATTAGAATCATTTGTGCTTGGGGCAATCATGTCCTTAGTAGGGAGTAACAGTGTCAAACGACTGATACAACACATTGAGTCCGACAGATTCGCAGGAATATAGTTCCATGTGAACTGGTTGCAGGTGAAAAACCACCCTGAAGGTAGGGTGACGTGAGCGTACAGCGAAATGAGTGTCTCTGGTTTATTACAAGTCCAGTTGCCGCTGCCGGGGTCAAGGCAGCGGCGCCGAGTCGGACCGCCTGGGGTGCAGCCAGTCATACGGGTGCAAGCAGCGTCCGGGCTGACCGCCACTCGAGGGGTATGGAGAGTGGCTGCGTCAGCCGGCAAGGTTGATGCAAGTCGCCGTCCCCCCCAGCGGGCGTATGCTGAGAAGGTGGTAGGAGTGTGTGGGCCAAAGAACGCCTTCAGCAGCCAGTCGCCATCCTTGGTGCGCGCGTCCAGAGCGTGGCACACGGGGATGAGACAGGTGCTGAGGATAGATGCAGAACCAATGTCCTGCCGTAGACAAAAATCGGACTGGTTGACGAGACCCGCCAACCTTTCCCACAAGTTGTACCGCATTCGTGCGGAAAGGTCTTCACCAGGCGGCAAGCCGTTGGCCTGGAGTGAAGCGGCCTGAACGCCTCCCCCCAAAAGCAGGAGGAGGGCCAGGAGGATGGTGTAGATCACCGAATTGATGTGAATCTGGGCAAAGACAGCTGCAACGAAGTTCTCCGGCGTCGGCTCCTTCCCCTCGCGTTGGAGGGCATCCCGGGCCTCACCGCAAAGGGTCTTGACCATCCCCCAGGTGATCCTCTGTGCCGGGGTCCGCAGCCGCCGCGTCCCCCGGTGGGTCTCCTCGATCAGAGTGAGGTCCTCCATCTCCGGGATCGGACTCGGGTCGGTCTGGGTCCACGCCATGTGGTTCCAAGTGAGGCTTGACACACCGGGCTGGAATCCAAACGACACCTGTAGGAGACATAACTGCAGCATACCCTCTTCCCCAGGTTATGAGCGGCACCGGGCCCCTCCAAGAAGGGTCTGGTGGCGCTCGGTACCGGACCATAGGTCGCGGGAGAGCTTCCGAACGGCGGAAGTGCTTCTCCTGCGGCGTGCAATCCGAAAAAACATTAAGGTGATTGTAGGTGAACAATACCTTGTTGAGACACATCTGTGCTTCTCCCTGTGACTTGGGGAGGGCTGGTGGCTCCCCCCTTTCTGTTTGTTTTTCAATGTAGGACTTTAGCGTCCGATTGACCCGCTCTACAATCGCCTGCCCTTGCGGATTGTAGGGGATTCCAAATGTGTGCTTGATGTCCCAAGTAGCCATGAAGGCGGCCAACTGCCTGGAACTGTAGGCCGGCGCGTTGTCCGTCTTCACGTGCCGCGGCTTGCCCATCGCCGCAATGCAGGAAAGGAGGTGCTGCTCCACGTGGGAAGCCGCCTCCCCTTTCTGCGCCGTTGCCCAAACGAATTGAGAAAAAGTGTCAATGCAGACGTGCATGTATTGCCATCTGCCGAACTGCGGCACATGCGTGACGTCCATCTGCCATACCTGATTAGCCTCTGTCCCTCGTGGGTTGACCCCCCACGAGGGCCCCCCCGGCGCCCCTGCGCAATGCTGGCAAGAGCGGACTATACCTTGGGCTTGAGAGAGCGGCAGATTGAACTGTCTGGCGAGTGCCTTGGCATTTTGGTGAAAAAAGGCATGACTTTGAATTGGAGTAGTGAAAACTCCCAAAACTGAACGTTGCTGAATTTCCTTTGCCGCCGCGTCCGCTCTGCTATTGCCCGCGGAAATCGGACCCGGCAGGTCTTGGTGACTTCGGATGTGGGCAATATAGAGCGGCTCTGTGCGGTTCCGCAAATGAAATTGAGCAGTGAGAAACAGACTGAGCAGGTTCTTGTCTATCGCGGGAGTAATGTAAGCTCCCGGTAGACTGTGAAGCAAATTCCTTACATACAGACTGTCAGTAATGATGTTTAAACGTTCCTTGGCGAAGGTGCGCAAGGCGAGGTTCACGGCTGCCAACTCTGCCCGCTGCGCGGACTTCTGTGGAAGAGTTAGCAGCATGCGCCAAGCCTCGCCCTCCTGCCAGGTCAGGACACCATATGTGCGTCCCCCATCGGTGAAAACTGTCTTGGCCCCTTGAAGCGGGACCAGCGAGAGCAGTTCGAACAAGCTGACTGTTCCTGTCTGAAGTGAGACAAGTCTAGGGTCTTTGGGCAAATGGTATGCCAAGCTTCCAGTGAATCCTTCCAAAGCTATCGGAAGCGAGTCACCTAGCTGCATCAACTGATGGATTTGTTCCTTGGTGAACGGGACTATGATCTTAGCTAAATCGTGCCCAGAAATGTCCCTTGCTCTCAGCCTGCCGCGGTAGATCACCGCGGAGACCAGTTCTTGGGGCGGGACGATGTTCCGAGAAGAGGTGTTTGGCAAGTAGACCCACTCCACAATTTTCGCTCCCTTCTCTGAGTCTACTCCTAGCGCCCCAGTGAACATGGATCCCGACCATACGATGTACAAATTCAGGATCGGGGCGTATGGCCCCGGGGCGATCCTATCCACCCACCTCTGGCTGAGAACTTGGTTCACCTTCTCGAGCGCCAAGCGCGCGTCTCGAGAGATCTTTATCCGGTCTGCTGGCTGCTTACCTAAGGTTAGCAGCGAGAAGAGCGGTTTTAGGAGATCCGTATCTAAACGAAAATACGGTCTGGCCCAATTGATGTTCCCCAAAACTTGCTGCAACTCTACAAGGGTGACTGAGTCTTGTAAATTTATCTGAGGAAGAACTGGCGCTGCGAAAGAGCGGAGAAGCCGATGGCCCAAGTATGAAAAGGGCTCGGTTCTCTGCACTTTCTCAGGGGCAATAAGTAAGCCTTTGTCCCCCAGGCTGGCCCGGAGGTCAGAAAACATTTCGCTGCCGAGCTGCGGCAACGCTACTAAGATGTCGTCCATGAAGTGACAAACAATAGCTTTAGGGTAAAGGCTTCGGAACTTTGCCAGTGCGCCGTGAACGTAAATTTGACACAGGGTGGGCGAGTTGAGCATGCCCTGTGGCAAAAATTTCCACGCGTAACGCTGCGTGGGCTCACCGTGGTTCACGACCGGCACTGTAAAGGCGAACCTTTCCCGGTCCCTGGGGTCTAAGGGGATTGTATAAAAGCAATCCTTGAGATCTACAACTAGGATCTCCCACCCCTCGGGAATCATATTCGGATTAGGGATGCCGCATTGGAGCGGACCCATCGGCTGAATGCATTTATTGATCTCTCGGAGATCGTGGAGGAGTCGCCACTTCCCCGACTTCTTCTTAATCACAAAAATTGGCGAGTTCCAGGGGCTTGTGGACTGTTCTATGTGTCCTGCGTCTAGCTGTTCCTTAACTAGCTGCTTGAGGGCAACTAATTTCTCTCCCACTACCGGCCATTGTTCTACCCATACCGGAGTGTCGGTGAGCCATTTAAGTGGCAACGCCATTACCCGAAGGTAAGCGTAGCACCGTACTGCTGGAGAATGTCTCGCCCCCAAAGGTTGATGTGCACGTCAAGAATGTGCGGCCGAATTACCGCTGTGCCGTCAGCCCCTGGGATTGTGACCTCTACCCACTCTCGGCTCCTGAACGCTTCCTGGACGCCTCCTACCCCCCACACATCAGAGACCGGCTCAATGGCCCACTCTCTTGGCCACTGGCTCCTGCTTATCACACTCACATCCGCTCCGGTATCGAGTAACCCTGAGAACACCCTTTTGTTCAAAAATACCTCGATAACGGGGCGCTGTTTCCACTCAATGTTGGTCTCCACTGTCGCTAAGACCTGGTATCCTTGCACTGCCTCACTCGCGCTCGAGCGGTCTGCTGAACCGGACTCTGAGCTGTCCCTGAGCCTTCCCTGGCTGCCTGCTGGCGAGTGACAAGGAACCATGATCAGTTGCGCTAATGTGTCTCCCTTGTGGATGGTTTGGGGCAGGTGCGCCCAAAGCTGGACCTGGAGAATGCCTGAAAAATTCGAGTCAATGACTCCTGGAATTATGAAAATTCCGCGTGCTCCAGCTACACTACGGGGCAAAACTAAACCTATAAAGCCTCTGGGCAGGGGTCCCATATACTGGGTGTCGACTAGATAGACTGTGCCTGGCAGGTCGCATGTAACGTCCGCCTGGCAAGTCAACTCTAGCCCCGTGCTGCCCTTGGGGCTGGCCTGTGCCCTCGCAGTGCCTGGGATGTGCCTAGACTCTAGTCTAGGTCTGGGGAGTTCTGGATCTGGGTGAGGGAAGCCTCTGTTTGGACTGGGGCCAGAGACGTGCCCGGATTCCGGTTTCCCGAACTCGGACAAAACCTGGCCCAATGGTAGCCTTTCTTGCACTTCGGGCAGAGGGTGTTCGGAGCCTTGGGACGACCAGACTTTTGTCCGCCTCCCTTGGATCGGCACTCCCTAGCGAAGTGACCGACCTTGCCACAAGTGTGACATGCCCCTTTGTTCTTGCCATTGGATCTTCTTCCCCCCTGCACCGCTGCCGCTAGCAGACCCATCTTGTAAGAGTCTGTGCCAACGTCGGAGCATGCTCGAATCATGTCCGTTAAGGTTATGTCAGGGCGATTGCCCAGGGACTGCAAGATTTTACGGCAGTCCAAGTTGGCGTTGTCTTTGGCTAGCTTAATCATGAGTTCTTCCTGGGCGTGCTCATTGTCAATCTGCCTGCTAATTGCTTCTTCCAGGCGATTGATGAAGTCCATGTAGGGCTCTTGGGCTCCCTGCTTAATAGCGGTGTAATTTTTGGCCGTTTTGCCAGACGCTGGGACCTTGAAGTATGCCCTATAGGCAGCCTCGGCTGACATCTCTAGGGTGGCGAGAGGCAAGTTGATCTGAGCGTTGATGGACTCAAAGGCACCTGAACCATACAGCTGGTCAGGGATTACCGCGCCTCCCATCCTGGCAGCCCGAGCTTGCGCCTCTAGGCGGAACTCGCTGTCCCAAATCATGTACTGGCTGGGGGTAAGCATCATCCTCATGACGGCTTTCCAATCGTGAGGAATCCACATGGTGGTCTCGCACACTTGCTGAAGCGTGCCCCTCGTAAAACGACTTTGGAGCCCTGTCTCTGAAATGGCCTTCCGTAAAGCCATGAGGAGCTTGTACGGGACTGGGGAGTGTACTACCTGCTGTGCGCCCGTGAGCGCGTCCATCTCTAAGCGGATGGGACAAATCTGTCGAAGCTCTGCTAGCTGTTCTACTGGCAATTCCCCCTTCTTGAGTTCTATCTCAGCTGTGCGCTGAAGGGCACTCTTCACGACTAGGGAACCTGGGGTTGTCAGAGAAGCGCCAGCGCCTCTCATTCCTTGCGTTCCCTCGGTGACGTCTGCAGCTGTCACCGCGGGAGGGCTCCCTGCGCTACTCTGCTGATAACTGAATGTCGGATAGAGTGCGGCGGGCGCAGTCGGTTCGACTGGCGTGCCTGATGGCTTCTCTAACGGGGGTTCTTCCGCTTCTACCCGGACTGGCTCGATCTGCTCTAAGAGTCTCCTACATTTCCTCCATGTGCGGACTATCCCTCCTGGAGCTTTCGGGGCTTGCTGAATGCAGTCTCCTATCTGATCCCAGAGCTTCAGGGTTAACGTACCTACTTCTGGGTAAAGTAGGCAGTGTTCCCTGAGGTACGCCAAAAGTCTCGCTAGCTCCCTGCTGTGAAATCGTAACTGAAAAACCCTGGCCAGGATTATGAACTCTTGCTCCCGAGTTCTTTGGCTAGCGGACGGACTTGGTCGAGGAGAACAAGTCCCCTTATTACCTGCGATGGTCCTCCGAAGTTTCCTTCTCGGGACGAAGTTCGACGCGTCTTTGCAGGCAACAGGTTCGGGCGACGGATGTCTGGGGTAGACCTCGGAGCGTGGACCTTCTGCCACGGGCCCTTCTATCGGCCTCTGCGATGTCAGGGGCTCACAGCCTGCCCTGAGCGGAACGCGTTTCCCTCTATGGCAAGCCTCGCGAAAGTGAGGAGTGAGCGGTAGGAATGTCTCTCTGGAATGCCTCGCGGCGGGCCGCTCTCTGTCCGGCTGGCTGCCGACCAGAGCGCCGCGCTGTTCTCCGGGCTGGCGGGTCGCGGTTCCAGCGCAGAACCGGACCGCGTGGAGCGCTACTCACGAGTAGACCTCTCCGGGGTCTCTTACTCACGAGTAAATCACGTCGGGGTCACCAGCTGTAGCGATGTCTGGCCGCTAGGGCGGCGTTAGAGCCCGGAGGAGACTGATCAATGACAACACGAGGCAACAGGAGCGAGATCAGATCAGTAGTTTATTGGAAAAAGGCAACATCATTTATAGGGGAAAAAGCGCAACGGTGGCAAGCTGTCATCTGACAGGAAAATTACCTCACTCACGTACACAGGTTAATGGGGAATTCTTCAAAGGGAAGTTAATTAACTGGGGCAAACATGGACTTAGGAGTCCCATTGTTCAGGGATTAGGCAGGGGCAAACATGGCCCTTATTTGCACCGGGCATAACCTTGGGTCGCAGGTGAGTCATTACTCAAATGGGTAACTGGGGTCAGCGAGATGAGCTCCTCGCAGAATCGCTGGTCAGGCAATAAGCGGCCGGATTAATCCCTGCCATTAATCTCCCCCCTTGCTCGCCGACAAAGGCCAGAGGCCAGGAGTCTGCTCACTGGTTTAACCTCTGCCAGAGGCCACCGATGCCCAACCGGGCACGCGGAATCCTCACAGGAGCAAACCGCCGCCAACGTTTTGTCCTTTCTTGTCGCTGTGGCAATGTCAGCGGGCACTACGGGGGGCGAATCCAGTACCTCTATCATGAGAACCTGATGGTCCCGCTCCCCCTTGCTCACCTGGCTGGGCGTCAGGGGGAGGGGGGACCTCGATAGAGCGTCCGCATGGCTGATTTCTCTCCCGGGCCGGTACACCAACGCGTGCTGGTAGGCGTTGAGAAAAATGGCCCACCTAAGCATTCTCGGGGACAGGATCTGTGGCGTGGGCTTATATGCGGTAAAAATGCCTAGTAGGGGCTTGTGGTCGGTCACGATGGTGAAGGGGCGGCCGTACAGAAAATCATGAAATTTTTTGGTCCCCGCAACTATCGCCAGCGCCTCCCTGTCTGTTTGGGCGTAGTTTCTCTCCGCTTGGGACAGGGACCTTGAGTAGAACGCTATTGGGGCCTCCCTCCCATTTTCCAACACGTGGCACAACACTGCCCCCACCCCCACCGGGGATGCATCACAGATCAGTACCACCGGCCGTTTGGGGTCGAAATGGGTCAGAATGGCGTCGGACGCCAGGAGTTGTTTCAGTTCCGTGAATGCCCTCTCCTGGTCATCGCCCCACATCCATGCCGCATCTTTCTTGAGCAACTTGTGAAGCGGCTCGGCCACCGCAGCCTTCCGTGGAAGGAAGGAGTGGTAGAAATTTAAGAGCCCTAGGAACGACTGCAGCTCGGGCTTGGATGTGGGGCGAGGGGCTTTCTTGATGGCGGCAACCTTGGATTTGGATGGTTTGATCCCCTCGGGAGTTACTCGGAACCCTAAGAACTCAACCTCCTTCGCGAAGAAGACGCATTTGTCTTTTCGCAACCTTAACCCCGCCCGTTCGAACGCCGCCAGGACCTTGTTTAGCCTTTTAGCCAACTCAACCTCACTCCCCCCCGTTATCAATACGTCATCAAAATAAGGTAAAAGGCCGTCCAGCCCTTTGAGGAGGCGTTCCACGAGCGACTGGAAAATTCCGGGCGCCGAGTTCACGCCGAATTGGAGGCGCGTCACCTGGAACGCCCCCTTATGCATGATTATGGTCTGTGCAGCAGCTGCGGCAGGGGTTACCATGAGTTGCTGATAGGCCTGAGCCAGGTCGAGCTTGGTGAAACACTTTCCCCCATGTAACCTGGCTAGCAAATGGCTGACCACCGGCACCGGGTATGCATTAGGGCGGATTGCCTTATTAATGGTGCACTTATAATCGGCGCAAATGCGCACCTCCCCATTGGCCTTCAATGCTGTGACATTTGGAGTTTCCCACTCCGCGGAATCAACAGGAACAAGAATCCCCTGGCCCACTAATTTGTCCAGTTCCGCCTCTATTTTGTCCTTGAGTGCAAAAGGCACCCTGCGCGGTTTAAGTCTGATTGGGCGGACCACCGGGTCCAGGTCGAACGTTACTGGGGGTCCATTGAATTTCCCAAGTCCCTTCTTGAAGACTTCGGGGTGCGCGTCGCACACCTCCTGTATCGGGTCAGACCCAACGGCGTGCACCCCCCCAATGAACAGACCCAGGGGCTGAAACCATTGAGTCCCGAGGAGGCTACAAGTACCTCCCTTAAGCACGACTAGGGGGAGTTCCGCGGCGTGCCGCTTGTACTGAACCTGGAAATTCCCAACCCCCAACACCGGGATACTGTTCCCTTGCACGTCCCGAAGCGTGGACCTCAACGCTTTGAGCTTGGGCCGTACACGGGGGGCAATTCTCAAAAACTCCCTCTGGGAAATAATGGAGTAAGAGGAGCCAGAGTCAATCTCCATCCTAACAGGGGCCCCTTGCACCAGTACCTCAACAAAGTAACAGGGGTGTCCCAAGGACACGCTGAAAACCGGAGCGTCGTCGTCGCTGTCGTTGGAGATGCGGCCCACTCCGTCCTGCTTCCTCGTGAGCCGGGCGCCATCCTTTGGTCTCGTCGAGCGGTCTGGCCTCGTTGGGCGGTCGGGCGAGCTCCTCCGGTCCCTCGCTGGGCAGTCGGGCGAGCTCCTCCGGTCCTTGCGTCGTTGTCTGCAGACTTTGGCTATGTGCCCACGTTGCCCGCAGTTGTGGCACTCGGCCTTTCTGAAGGGGCACCTGGCACGGTCGTGAGCCGCCCCACAGCCGTCGCAACGCCGGGCCTCCTTTCGGACCTTTCGGACGTCCTCATCGTCGCTGCTTTCGGCGGACGATTTCGAAGTTCGCCGGGCCGCGTGCACCGAACTCTCTGCTTTGTCGGCCTTCGGCCGCCAGTCCTGGAGCTCTTGCACCCCTGCCTTCGTGGCTTCCGCGGCCTGTGCCGCCTTCAGGACCTCCTGCAACGTGGGGGGCGGCTCCTGATTCATTAGCGTGCGCTGAATCTCGGCGTCCTTCAGGCCGCATAGCACGCAGTCCCTGAGGGTGACTTCCAAATTCTCCCATTTGCACGGGCCGGCAGCCAGGCGCAGGGCCGCTACGAAAGCGGTGACCGACTCATCAGGCGCTTGGACTCGCCTCCAAAACGCGCTCCGAGCGGGAAACATCGCTACCGAGGGCCGGAAATGGTCTCTCAGCACCGTCAGGAGCTCTTTTGCCTTGAATTCAGCCGCCTTTCTGGGTGCGATTAGGTCAATCAGTACTCTCTTTCCGTCGTGCCCGAGCATTCTGGTGAGGATGGCTCTCTTCTTTGCCTCGTCCGTCACCTCGAACTCCACCAGCGCACCTTGGAAGTCCATTTTGAAGAGTTCCCAATCTTGCGGTTTCTTGATGTCGAAACCGGCGTATGTCTTGGTCCCGTGGGCAGCCATAATCCCACCTTCGTCGCCAATTTAGTGTATGGGACCAAAGACACCAGGACAGCCGAAGAGCTGGCTTAACACAACTTTATTACATGCTGGTCAGAAGGAACATGAGGTAATGGCGGACGAACAGCTCAATATATACAGTGGCTATACATTTGAATGTGGCTCCTTGATAGCCTATTGGCTACAGGCTGCGTGACGTCATTGCAGGTCACGCCCTTCTTGTCCAGGTGAAGGTAGTGGCGGGAATCTTCCCGCGCTGTTGTTCTAGGTGAGTCTTGGACCAATGAGCTTGGACGCTCGCTATTGCCATCTAGTGGTCACTAGCTCGCGTCCTATTAAGGTTACAGTGATTCAGCTGGAGGTTACATTGTTACACATAGAAGAGGTTACATTGGATACACATGGATAGGTACATTGTTTAAAGGCACAGGCTTTAGGACACAACACCGACGTT
Organism: Bradypodion pumilum; assembly: GCA_035047305.1. Classification (NCBI taxonomy): domain Eukaryota; kingdom Metazoa; phylum Chordata; class Lepidosauria; order Squamata; family Chamaeleonidae; genus Bradypodion; species Bradypodion pumilum. The sequence goes on along the minus strand of JAWDJD010000016.1, from coordinate 6,313,258 downwards.
TATGAGAAATGAGCTCCCGGATCAAATTGTATCCTCCACGTGGATCGGAGGTGGGCAACATTTGCTCTGCCAGAGTTTTGTACAAACTGCCCTCAAATACACAGATCTTGCAAGCTCTCCTTGGCATATTGAGGTCTGGAGTGGAGTTGATGCCTCCTCCCAGGAAAACGCTTGTAATTTTTTTACTATGGCTCTGTCTGAGATTTTTGTGTATGGGACCAAGAACACCAGGACAGCCGAAGAGCTGGCTTAACACACTCTATCACATGCTGGTCAGAGAGAACATGAGGTAATGGCGGACGAACAGCTCAATATATACAGTGGCTATACATTTGAATGTGGCTCCTTGATAGCCTATTGGCTACAGGCTGCGTGACGTCATTGCAGGTCACGCCCTTCTTGTCCAGGTGAAGGTAGTGGCGGGAATCTTCCCGCGCTGTTGTTCTAGGTGAGTCTTGGACCAATGAGCTTGGACGCTCGCTATTGCCATCTAGTGGTCACTAGCTCGCGTCCTATTAAGGTTACAGTGATGCAGCTGGAGGTTACAATGTTACACATAGAAAAGGTTACATTGGATACACATGGATAGGTACATTGTTTAAAGGCACAGACTTTAGAACACAACACCCCTCCCCCCTAGGATGAGACGAAGTCTCTCAGCCAAGATGGTTTATTGCACTCGCGTTTGGGCCGCGATGTGGGTTGGCCCACCCGAGGGCCGCTCCCGCCTCCTTGTTCCCTGGACCCTTGTCCTGTAATGGGAGAGGGAGACTTGTTAGAGGCTTGCTGCGGCTTTGCAGCTTTGAGGGGAGAGGTGGATTCTGTTGTGGGTGAACCGGGGGCACCAGGGGCTAACGAAAAACCCCTCTTCTCACTCGGATGGGTGGGAGACCACTCCAAACCCCCCCGGTTCTGAAACTTAAAATTAAACTCTGTTAGGGGATCCCGCGGGGTATCTACGAGGACAAATTCCTTCTCCTCCCCCCTTGGTGGGGACTCTGGACCCCCCTCTCCTCCCCTTGGGCTAAACGGGTGGGGGAGAACCCTAACACTGAATTTGTATCCGTGTTTCCGGCGCCCTGATTCCCTGGGACCCGGCTCCGGAGCTGGTCCGCGTGCCGCCGCCACAGTAGACCTGTGTTGGTCTCCACGCGGTACGATACGGGACCGGTCTGTTCCACAACCACCCCCGGCACCCAGGCTGGCCCCGCGCTGGCGTAGTTCCTGCAATGTACCGGGGCACCCACGCTGAAACTCTTGGTGGCTTCTAACCCTATGTTCCTCCCCTTGTCCTCAACTCTTGTGGGATCTAGTCTAGTGAGTATGGTGGTCAGCTTCCTGCGCATTAAAAGCTCCGCAGGGGAGTAGCCTGACGCTAGCGGGGTCACCCTGTACCCTAGCAGAAACTGACACACTTGCAGGTTGAGGTCCCCGGGGCCCATGCGCCACAGCGCGTCCTTCGTGGTGCGTACGAGGCGCTCCACTTGGCCATTGGTGGCCGGATGGAAAGGGGCGGAGGTGATGTGCCGGATGGCGTTGATCTCTGTGAATGCCCTGAACTCAGCGGACGTGAAGCAACTAGCGTTATCGCTAATTAGAGTGTTGGGTATGCCGAACGTGGAAAAAATCCTCCGCAAATGCTTAATTGTCGCGGCCGAGGAGGTGCTCGTGACTGGGATGACCTCCAACCACTTGGAGAAAGCGTCCACAACAAGGAGAAACAGGGTTCCTCGGAACTGGCCCGTGAAATCTATGTGCACCCGGGACCACGGCCCCTTAGCCGCGTCCCTTTCCCTGTGGGGAAGGCGGGCCTCCTCCGGTCTGGAGCATTGGCAGCTCTCGCAAGTGCCGACCATGTGCTCGATGTCGGCGTCCAACTGGGGCCACCAGAAGTAGCTCCGGGCCAGCGCTTTGGAGCGCACGATTCCAGGGTGGCTGACGTGCAGCAGTTTAAGCACCCGGGGCCGAAGGGATGTGGGGATCACCACCCGCTGCCCCCACAAGAGGCACCCCCTCTCTAGGGACAGTTCCAACTTTTTCCTAAAAAATGGGGCGAACTCCTCCGCTGGGGAGGACGCCGGCCACCCTTTCTGCACCCAGGAGCTAACTGCCGCTAATGTCCTCTCCTTCCCTGTCGCTTTGGCGATGTCGGCGGGCACTACGGGGGGCGAATCCAGCACCTCTATCATGAGAACCTGATGGTCTCGCTCCCCCTTGCTCACCTGGCTGGGCGTCAGGGGGAGGGGGGACCTCGATAGAGCGTCCGCATGGCTGATCTCTTTCCCGGGCCGGTAGACCAACGCGTACTGGTACGCGTTGAGAAAAATAGCCCACCGGAGCATCCTCGGGGACAGGATCTGTGGCATGGGCTTATCTGCAGTGAAAATGCCTAGTAGGGGCTTGTGGTCAGTCACGATGGTGAAGGGGCGGCCATACAGAAAATCGTGAAATTTTTTGGTCCCTGCAACTATCGCCAGCGCTTCCCTATCTGTCTGGGCGTAATTCCTCTCCGCTTGGGACAGGGACCTTGAGTAAAACGCTACCGGGGCCTCCCTCCCGTCATCCAACACGTGGCATAACACTGCCCCCACCCCCACCGGGATGCATCGCAGACCAGTACCACCGGCCGTTTGGGATCGAAATGGGTGAGGACGGCGTCGGACGCCAGGAGCTGCTTCAGTGCGGTGAACGCCCTCTCTTGCTCATCGCCCCACATCCATGCCTCATCTTTCTTGAGCAATTTATGAAGCGGCTCAGCCACCGCCGCCTTCCGAGGAAGGAAGGAGTGGTAAAAATTTAAGAGCCCTAGGAATGACTGTAACTCGGACTTGGAGGCGGGGCGAGGGGCTTTCTTGATGGCGGCCACCTTGGATGTGGACGGTTTGATTCCCTCAGGTGTTACTCGGAACCCTAAAAACTCCACCTCATTTGCGAGGAAAACGCATTTGTCCTTTCGCAATCTCAACCCCGCCGCTCGAATGCCGCCAGAACCTTGTCCAGTCTTTCGGCCAGCTCGACCTCGCTCCCCCCCGTTATCAATACGTCATCAAAATATGGCAAGACCCCGTCCAGCCCCTTTAGTAGGCGTTCCACGAGCGACTGGAAAATTCCAGGCGCCGAGTTCACGCCGAATTGTAGGCGCGTTACCTGGAACGCCCCCTTATGCGTGACTATGGTCTGTGCAGCAGCTGCAGCAGGGGTCACTATGAGTTGCTGGTAGGCTTGTGCCAGGTCGAGCTTAGCGAAACACTTTCCCCCATGTAACCTGGCCAGCAAGTGGCTGACCACCGGCACCGGATACGCATTAGGGCGAATTGCCTTATTAATGGTGCACTTATAGTCGGCGCAAATGCGAACCTCCCCATTGGCCTTTAGTGCCGTGACAATCCGAGTTTCCCATTCTGCAGAATCAACAGGAACAAGAATCCCCTGGCCCACCAATTTGTCCAGTGCCGCCTCTATCTTGTCCTTTAGTGCAAAGGGCACTCTGCGCGGTTTGAGTCTTATTGGGCGGACCTCCGGGTCCAGGTCGAACGTTACTGGGGGTCCCTTGAACTTCCCAATTCCCTTTTTGAAAACTTCTGGGTGCGCGTCGCACACCCTCTGTATCGGGTCAGTCCCAACGGCGTGCACCCCCCCAATGAACAAACCCAGGGGTTGGAACCATTGAGTCCCGAGGAGGCTGCAATTTCCTCCCTTGAGGACAACTAGGGAGAGTTCCGCAACGTGCTGCTTATATTGAACCCGAAATTTTCCCACCCCCAGTACCGGGATACTGTTTCCTTGCACGTCTCGAAGCGTGGACCTCAACGCTTTGAGTTTGGGCCGTACGCGGGGGTCAATTCTCAAAAACTCCCTCTGGGAAATGATAGAATAGGAGGAGCCAGAATCAATCTCCATCCTAACAGGGGCCCCTTGCACCAGTACCTCAACAAAGTAACGGGGGTGTCCCATGGACACGCTGAAAACTGGGGCGTCGGCGTCGCTGTCATCGGAGATGCGGCCCACGCCGTCCTGCTTCCTCGTGGGCCGGACGCCATCCTTTGGTCTCGTTGAGCGGTCTGGCCTCGCTGGGCGGTCGGGCGAGCTCCTCCGGTCCTTGCGCCGTTGTCTGCAGACTTTGGCGATGTGCCCGCGTCGCCCGCAGTTGTGGCACTCGGCCTTTCTGAACGGGCACCTGGCACGGTCGTGAGCCGCTCCGCAGCCGTCGCAACGCCGGCCCTCCTTCCGGACCCTCCGGACGTCCTCGTCATCGCTGCTTTCGGCGGACGATTTCAAAATTCGCCGGGCTGCGTGCACCGAACTCTCTGTTTGGTCGGCCTTCGGCCGCCAGTCCTGGAGCTCTTGCACCCCGGCCTTCGTGGCTTCCGCGGCCTTTGCCGCCTTCAGGACCTCCTGCAACGTGGGGGGCGGCTCCTGATTCATTAGCGTGCGCTGAATCTCGGCGTCCTTCAGGCCGCATAGCACGCAGTCCCTGAGGGTGACTTCCAAATTCTCCCATTTGCATGGGCCGGCAGCCAGACGCAGGGCCGCTACGAAAGCGGCGACCGACTCGCCAGGCGCTTGGACTCGCCTCCAAAATGCGCTCCGAGCGGGAAACATCGCTACCGAGGGCCGGAAATGGTCTCTCAGCACCATCAGGAGCTCTTTTGCCTTGAATTCAGCCGCCTTTTTGGGTGCGATGAGGTCAATCAGTACCCTCTTGCCGTCGTGCCCGAGCATTCTGGTGAGGATGGCTCTTTTCTTCGCCTCGTCCGTCACCTCGAACTCCACCAGCATGCCTTGGAAGTCCATTTCGAAGAGTTCCCAATCTTGCGGTTTCTTGATGTCGAAACCGGCGTACGTCTTGGTCCCGTGGGCAGCCATAATCCCACCTTCGTCGCCAATTTTGTGTATGGGACCAAGGACACCAGGACAGCCGAAGAGCTGGCTTAACACAACTCTATCACATGCTGGTCAGAGGGAACATGAGGTAATGGCGGACGAACAGCTCAATATATACAGTGGCTATACATTTGAATGTGGCTCCTTGATAGCCTATTGGCTACAGGCTGCGTGACGTCATTGCAGGTCACGCCCTTCTTGTCCAGGTGAAGGTAGTGGCGGGAATCTTCCCGCGCTGTTGTTCTAGGTGAGTCTTGGACCAATGAGCTTGGACGCTCGCTATTGCCATCTAGTGGTCACTAGCTCGCGTCCTATTAAGGTTACAGTGATGCAGCTGGAGGTTACAATGTTACACATAGAAAAGGTTACATTGGATACACATGGATAGGTACATTGTTTAAAGGCACAGGCTTTAGAACACAACAGAGATCCTGGCAAATTACCAATTTTCAGCCAAGCTGCTCTGATTTGGCACATATTTGTGGAGGTCCAGACAGGGTTGGAAAGGGCAGGTTAGGTTTCACAGCCAAAATGAAACAAATTTACAAAATCTTGGGGTATGAAGCTCAGATGGAATCAGATGGGTCAAACATTATTTTAGCATACAAATTAGGTGGCACAGAAATCATTCTGGACCAAATCAGAATGCATTTGGAAGTTCCACACTTGCTTTGAAGTCTGATCATCAGATCTCTACTCTGAGCACATTTCTTGGGCATACTGAACTACATGGCACAGATCCAAGGTGTAGAAATACTGGCTGACATCCAGTATTGCAGGCGCACCCCCCAAAAAAGGACTCAGACACTGGTGAAAGTGGATAACGGCATTGGGCCACATTTATTGATTCATGCCCTAGTCCGAATTATAAATTTCGATTGGTACTCAACCAATTGTAATTCTTAAGGCAAGCAGGCCGCAGTAACACTGGTAAGGTACCTCCCAAAATTGCCAACGGCAATTGGTTACAATGTATCCATTTGTATCAATTTGTTTGTTAGCAACAAACAATTTGTTGACTGTAGTCAATAAACTAACTACTGACCCCACCCTCTGACGCGTATCCGTAAAATAACGGGGTGATGCATGCTGCCTAGCTCGTGCCATCACCCCATTGTCTGGTTCGTCGTTGACCGGACAACGTTAACCAACTTGTGCCTATCTAGTGTTGTCCAGTCAATTGCGAACCTGCCGGATACCTGTGGGTCATAAATGTTTATCTTACCAGTGCTACCCGCCCATGTGACCAAAGTCAACAGCAATAAACCCCTATATCAAAGCATAGCAACAGTGTGGGATGGGCAAAAAAGCCAGAACCCAAGAGCCAATTGTAGGTTCCAGCCAAAAATTCCCACCCGGCCCCGAAGCGACCAAAATATCACACTGTTAACTAGGGAGGGGGTGGAGGGAAAAACTTCTCCTCTCCGTCGCTTTCGCAAAATGGCAGCTCTGCTGCCTCGTGGCCACCCCTTTAAAGGGTGCTGGCCACGCCCCCCTAACTACCCGGATGCCCAAGACCGGTGGGGGGGGCCCGCAAAGAGCGCGGTGGCCATTTTGGCGCCGCACTTGCATTGCAGGCGCACCCCCCAAAAAAGGACTCAGACACTGGTGAAAGTGGATAACGGCATTGGGCCACATTTATTGATTCATGCCCTAGTCCGAATTATAGATTTCGATTGGTACTCAACCAATTATAATTCTTAAGGCAAGCAGGCCACAGTAACACTGGTAAGGTACCTCCCAAAATTGCCAACGGCAATTGGTTACAATGTATCCATTTGTATCGATTTGTTTGTTAGCAACAAACAAATTGTTGACCGTAGTTAATAAACTAACTACTGACCCCACCCTCTGGTGCGTATCCGTAAAATAACGGGGTGATGCATGCTGCCTAGCTCGTGCCATCACCCCATTGCCTGGTTCGTCGTTGACCGGACAACGTTAACCAACTTGTGCCTATCTAGTGTTGTCCAGTCAATTGCGAACCTGCCGGATACCTGTGGGTCATAAATATTTACCTTACCAGTGCTACCCGCCACACGGGGAGGCTTCAATAAAGGCTCACCGCCCTCCCCCAGACCGTCAGCTCGGTCAACAGGCCTGCTTGCGGATCTTCCAAAAAGAGGTTCATACCTCCTGGCGACAGATGGACCCCATTCCCTGCATAAAGTTCACAATTTTGAAGACTAATATCGGGGTGTCGGATGACGCGCCCCCAACCCTTGTCTACCATGAACTGGGCTACTGCCCTGTTCACCGAGTGGCGAGCACGGTCAAGGGCCTGGAGGTTAATGCCCCCCCTGTAAGCGTGACGCGGTATGATTTCCGACCAAATCAGGGTTGTTGCAGGCCACGCATAATGCAAGTAAGCCAGGTCACCGCATATCGCGTGTTTCAACGACAGGCCGGTGACCTGGCCCAAATCATTGCCCCCGAGGTGTATAACCAGGACATCAGGCGGGTCAGCATCCCTAATGGAAAAAAGGAATGGCAACAGTTCCCGCCATAACATCCCGCGCTTACCGTACCACCTTAGACATGCGGACGCACGTAGTCCCAGCTGGGGTCCCCATTCTGTCGCCGCAGCATACTGCGCTGCCCTGTGCACGTAGCTATGGCCCACCAGCCATACTGCCACCGGTGCAAGTCGACACCCAGGGTCTGTCAAAGAAAAAAGGAAACAGGACAGTGACTTAACTGGTACTCACAATTTAAGCGGGCGAACATATAACTGAAAACACTGCGATTCCCACCTTCCCATCTGGCGTATCTCAGCCCCAGAGTACCCAAATGCAGCTGCAGTAGAAGCCGCTCCTATTCTAAAAGAATGGGTGCCATAACGAGCCCCAGGGAGGCCAACACTGGACAGTGCCTTACTGGTCACCTTCCAAAATTGAAATTTAGTAAGGGGAGACCCATCTTGGTGGCAGAAAAACGGGCCAGGGTGCGTACCACGCAGTGCAAGGAACTCTTGTAGGGCACCAACCGGACAGATGTCTGCCATTGAACATCGTAGCAGTCTTACACCACTGCCTACACCGTGCTGATCAACTTTTGAGGAGCGTATCCTCAACTGAGCCCACTCATCGGAAACATAGACATCTTCGAGTTCCAGTGCCCTACGCGTCGCATCCGCCTTAGACAGTAGCACAAGCTCACTGATGCGGAGCGCTCCAAAAAAGGCCACCGTGGTAGCCGCATGAAACAAGGCTGCCTCATACTTGTCGAAACACAGGTCATGCCAGCCCCGTGCAAGGTGGGTAAGTACCCCTGGAGAGATTGGGTGGCGGTTGTCCGGGCAGCGTCCACGCTCCCGTGCCCACCCTTCCAAAACATGTCGTATACGGAAGTCAGTTGTGCTGTCAGCATAACCCCCCACCTTGGCCATGAATGCCAGTGCTGACAGCCTGGATGCTATGGTGCGGGGAGCTAGGCCCTGGCTGTGTAGGTAAACCATGAATTGAAGAATCTGTGCCACTGGGATAGGCCAAATTCCGGGCAATCGAAATTGGGTACAAAAGGCCTGGAATGTACTGAATGCGTGGAGATACGCCTTACGCGTGCGGGGCGCCAGCGACATGCCGATCGCCCGGTTCACCTCTCCTTGCCAAACGTCCATATGTTGTCCGGGAGCGGCGAGGGAAATTCCTCTGTGTCCGGTGCCAAGGCACGGAACCGGGAGATCTGCAAGCGGGACAAAGCATCAGCGATGTCGTTATTAATACCTGGTATGTGCCTAGCCCGAAATAGCACATTGAGGCGTAGGCTGCGCAAAACAAACTGGCGCACCAGTTCCATAACTCTGGGTGATTTAGACGTCTGAGAGTTAACAATGTGCACAACCGCAGCATTGTCACACCAGAAATGGATGACTGAATTAGCCCACTCCGCACCCCATAGCATCAAAGCTCCCAGAATAGGAAAGAATTCAAGGAACGTGAGATCGCGTAAACGATCCGTGCCCTTCCAAGCTGGTGGCCATTGACCATATGCCCACTTCCCCTCAAAGTAAATCCCATAACCCAGGGACCCTGATGCATCCGACTGAACCTGGAAGCGAGGGGACACCAGAAGGTCAGATCTCCAAAATGAGACCCCATTGAACTCTTTAAGGAATTGAAGCCATATCAGCAGATCAGCCCTCATGCCCCTGTTCAGTCGGACCCTATGGTAGGGCCTGGACAAGCCAGCCATGGCGTCGCACAAGCGTCGAGCAAAAGCTCTGCCAGGTGCGACCACCCTGCAAGCGAAGTTAAGGTGACCATGAAGTACCTGGAGCTCACGGAGTGACACTTTGCGTTTGGCCAGCAAGGCCGAGATCAATACAGTGATCCGGGAAACCTTGTCGATGGGTAGCCTGGATGCCTGCACAACCGTGTCAATTTCGACACCCAGGAACGTGAGCTTGGTGGATGGGCCCTCAGTCTTTTCGGGCGCTAAAGGGACACCAAGTTCCTGCATTAGCGTCTGAAATGTGTTGAGGACGTGCACGTGTCCCAGCCCTGTTCACCCCCGAACAAAAAATCATCGAGGTAATGGGCTACAGACCGAGATCCCGACCTGCGAACAAAGGCCCACTGGAGAAAGATGCTAAAGCGTTCAAATGCCGAGCAGGAGATGGAGCAGCCAAAAGGCATGGCTTTATCAAAATAAAATTTGCCCCGGAATTTGAAACCTAACAACTCAAAGTCGCCCGGGTGCACAGGCAGCAGACGGAACGCCGACTTAATGTCACACTTCGCTAATAGTGCACCCGGGCCACAAGAGCGCACCATGCGCAGGGCCTGGTCAAATGATGTATACCTGACCGAACAAAGGTCATCAGGGATGGCATCATTGACCGAATGGCCAGCCGGGTACAACAGATGGTGAATCAGACGAAACTCCCCCGGTGTCTTTTTGGGCACCAACCCCAAAGGGGAAACCTTCAGATTGGGAAAGGGCGGGGCGTGAAAGGGGCCAGCAACCCTACCTGCATTAACCTCCTTAGCGATACTGAGGGCGGCCACCTCCTCCCTACCCTTAAGGGAAAATAAGTTGGGTGCATCTTGGGGGGACCTATCCCCTGTAAACGGAATGCGAAACCCCCGCTGGAAACCTTCCAGTAGGTAAGCTGCGTCTCCCCTCCTCGGGTATGTTCCGAGCCAACGCTCCAACATGACCACATTAACTGGTGAGGGGGCCTTTTGATTGACCAGCACCCTCAGCGGCAGGTCTGCCCGCTCCCTGTCCACCTCTACCCCTGCCCCGAAATCCGCCCGCTCACGGGCACGCAGCAGCGGCATGGGGGCCTGCGCAAGAGGGACACTCGTGCTTGTACCGGCACTGTTTCCTATTGCACGCACCATTGGCCGAGAAGCTCCAGCACAGCAGGCGAGCTGGAACCCCCTGCCCTGCCACTTGGCGGGGTGCCAGCGCTGGAGCGGCCCGCTGGACCGCATATCCACAATGATACCTCTCCCCAGGCGCGGGGCGCGGGGGGGTCATATACAGAAGCCACAGCTTCTGACAGGGCTCATCCCACCTCATCTCCGGGTGTAGGGGCACTCTCATTCGAAATTCCTCGTCGTAAGCCAACCACGACGGGCCAGGGAAATCAACCATTGCCCTGTAAATGTTGTCCAAATACTGGACCATCGGAATGGCCAGATCAGGCCAGGCCCTGAGGTACACCGCCATGTATATGAGATATGCGGGCAACCAGTTGACCCATGTGCGTGGTGGCTTACGACGGCGGGACTGCTCCTTGTCCTTTTCGTCCTGCCCCTCCCTCTCTTCCTTGGTGGGTTCCCTGTTCAATAGGGAGAAAATGTCCATGTACTCTCCCCGCCAAATTTTTTCTTTTGTGGCTTGTGCCAAATGATCCCCGAGGGGCAAAGAGTACCCAGCCGTCGGGAGTGCCGACACCGACACGTTAACAGTACGGGGCATCAAAAAAGGGGCCACAACCTGCCCTGAAACCCCCGCTGCATTCCCTGTAACATGAGGCCCCCCACCCCATGTGGGGGCTGCCATCGGCAAAGCCGCACTTGGGTACGCCGGGGGTTGCTGTCCCCCAATCTCAACCTGATGTGGCCACGGCCACTGTAGACCCCCCCATAGTGGATGGTGGTGTGGGTGCATTAGTTTGAACCAGATACTCACAAGTTGCACCCCCATGGGCCGCCCCCACTGGGGGTTCCGGCCCACGGTGGGCATCGGAGCTCGCGACCGGAATCGAGCTCGGCGGACACACCAGACCACTACCTGTTGGTGGTATCTGCTGCGTGGGGAGCTGCGAGGCCGCGGCGGGCGCCGGCCTATGGGCCTCAAGCAGCTCAACCCGGCCGGCCGCCTGCTGAAGATTGGCCGGCGCCACGGTGAACTGTAGGCCAAAAGGTGCCCTCCAAGGCCGCCACACGGGCCAGAAGGGTCTACGTTCACAGAGCCCCCGACACAAAGGGGGCCAAGGGGGGCATGCGACCCACTGGTCGCCAGGCCTGGGGCCAGTGCAGAGGCACCTGGTCCAGGGTATGGCCCTGCCAGAAGCTCTGGCCCTTGAGGTGTCAGGGGGATACCCTGCCAAGGAAGTGACCCCAGCCCACCCTCCTGGGTAAAAACAATGGCCGGGTGTTGCAGGCCAGGGGCCGGAGGCCCAGCGGCGCTATGCCCACCCACCTGTCCCGGGCCCATGGCCGAGGATTGCGGGCTGGGGGCCGCGGCCCCTGCTGGGCCGGCCTGGGGCTGTACAGCCCCGGGCCACGGATTAATCTGCCCCATTCCACTGGTCCCGGTGGGTGCCCCCGCGAAGGGAGCCAGCTGAGAGGGCGCAGTCGTGGTCCTCCGACCCGGCTGCCGCCTCCTTGTTGGGCGAACTGAATTCGCCATCACCTTCTTTCTGGAAGGCATCGCTGATCCTGGTGGGAAGCCTAAGAAGCAGGCGAAGAAAAGCTGACTGCTGCCCAAAAGAGGCTTCCCTGGAACACGAAGAGCGACGGAGCTAAAAACTTCTCCTCTCCGTCGCTTTCGCAAAATGGCAGCTCTGCTGCCTCGTGGCCACCCCTTTAAAGGGTGCTGGCCACGGCCCCCTAACTACCCGGATGCCCAAGTCCGGTGGGGGGGGGGGCGCAAAGAGCGCGGCGGCCATTTTGGCACCGCACTTGCAATACGTTGCCACTAGAGTAGGACCACTGAATCAGATTGAGCAGATAAGGAGATAAAATGCACCCTTGTCTGACAGTTTTACCTTATAGGAAACCATTATGTCTCTCTATATCATCCTAAACTAGAGCTTCATATCCACAATACACATTACACAGAAGTGTTGAGGCAAACCCATTTGTTTCAGAACTACCCATAGTTTCTCATGATTCACCCAGCCAAAAGAGTTGCTGTAGTCTATAAAGGAAAGGCTGTTCTTCTTCCGAAATTCTTTTGTGTGCTCCAGTAGCCAGTAAAGATAAAGGTAAAGGTAAAGGTCACCCTTGCTCAAAAGCCAGTAATATCCGACTCTAGGGTTCAGTGCTCATCTCTCTTTATAGCTGAAGAGCCAGAGCTGTCTGCATCTGCAGATGTTTCTGTGGACATGTAGCAGGCATGCCTAGACACTGGAACGCTGCACAGAATGCTGTTTACCTTCCCACCGAAGTGGTCCCTAGTTATCAACTTGCAATTTCTTGCTTTCAAACTGCTAGGTTGGCAAGAGCTGGGACAGAGATGGGAGCTCATTCTGGCATGCAGTGCTCGGGTATCGAAATGCTGACCTAACACCTTCCAGTCAGCTTCTTAACCACTTGAGCCACTGCAGTTCCATCAGCAGGCAGTAAAAGGTAATGGTAAAGGTTTCCCCTTGCTTGAAATCCAGTCATATTCAACTCAAGGTGTCATGATAATCACAAGGGATGATTTCATATTTTAATTTGATACTTAATAAATGTAGTATTAAGGTTCATAACATATATTCTCTGTAAGCTTTGAGGATAGCTAACTCATAAGGGAAGCACACTGGAAACAGTTACATTCCAATACACATACCAGAAATTCCACACATTAACACATCACTAAGCATCTAGGTTGCTAAGTAGCAATGCTAGGCACTGACACCTGTTAGGGAAGTCACACTTGCACAACAAGGGGATTCCCAAGGGTTACAGTAGGTCAATAGCACATCACCATTGAAAGAAGGAAAGTTGACATTTACATAGAAAGTGGAATCTTGGGATATTAACATCTGTGATAAACAAACACCTGCATGCCTGTACAGACACTTAGGAATGTAGGTGATGTCAAATCATGTCTGGAAAATTTTAGTTACATCATGAACACCTGTTGGAGTAAACAACAGTTAGATAAAACATTGAGGTAATCACACATGTTTAACATTCTGGAAGGAGGCAGAACCCCAAGAAAAAGGTATTGGAACAGCACCTTTTGGGGAGTTCGAGAGAGATCATCTGGAGGTAGGCGTAAGCCTACGTTACTTTGAAGCACCTTTTTGGAAGTGGGCGTGAGCCTACAGCATTTTGAATTCACACCATGGACATCTAAAGAAACCCTGATGGGGGCTTTCAAGCCCATAGAGAGAAAATGCTTTCTTAGTGAAGTTAGTTATTTTCTTATTTTCTTAGTTTGTTAAATTAGAGTAAAATAGATTATTTCTTCAATATGTATTGATATTTTTGAACTATTCTTCAATAAAATCTTGGAAAAGACAACAATGCCTGGTTTGTCATCTGGGAGAAGGAGTTTTACAGAGCAGAAAGGGTTAACCTTTCTCAAAGAGACATCTTACTTGGGAGAGATAAGGTTGCAATGGTGAGAGAAGGGAGGACTGCTTTCTTCTATCTTTCGCCTGGGAAAATTATCATCCTACTTCCCCATACTGACCTTGCAACACAAAGGTTCAGTGCTCATCTCTGTTTCAAAGCCAAAGAGCCAGTGCTGTGTGCTTCTGCAGATGATTCTGTGGTCATGTGGCAGGCATGACTAGACACTGGAGTGCACGGAATGTTGTTTATCTTCCCATTGAAGTGGTCCCTATTTATCTACTTGAAATTTCTTGCTTTCGAACTGCTAGGTTGTCAGGAGCTGGGACAAAGACGGGAGCTCACTCCGTCCTACAGCTCTCAGGAATTGAACTGCTGACCTCCTGCCTTCCAGTCAGCATCTTAGTCACTTGATCCACTACAGTCCCTTTCAGTAGCCAGTAGATATTTGCAATTTGGTCTTAGGTGCCTCTTCCATTTCAGAGTCCAGCTTGTTTATCAGGCATTTCTCACTTCCTATAAAGCAAAAGCCTATTCCTGTTCATTTTTATTTATTTCTGGTTCTTAGGCAAAAATATTAATAATCATGGTTAGCTTAGCATAAATCAGTCCGCACTTTTGAAATGTAAAAGAAGGGAAATAATTTGGATCACTCCAAGATTCTTGCTGGAATGTCCCATTTTACATAAAGGATATAAGAAACCCCCACAATTATGTTGTCTATTAAAGAAAATAATGTCTCAGCACATAGACACTCCCGACTGATAAAACCAATTTTTTCAACTGTTAGGAGAAATTTTCTCCCACACAACAATTATTAAGTGTTTCTGGTCACACCATCAAATAGAAATGTGGGCTGCCCCAGAAAAGCACAGAAAACAAGGTTCTTTATGTTAAAAATGACTTTTTTGTGAAAAAATACAAGTTGTGCTTTTTTGTGTGGGTGCAACCCCCCCGCCCCCCCCATACACACACAATATGATTATTTACCAAGATGACAGGGAAATACGTAAAACCTCTTCTTGAGTCAAGAAGCAAAAGGACAGGATATGGAATGATGGAGTGGTTTTGAATAGGAAAAGGAGTAAGACAAGGCTGCATTTTGTCACCTTGCTTATTCAACTTATATACAGAGCACATAATGCGTAATGCAGGGATGGAGGAATCACAATATGGGATAAAAATTGCTGGGAGAAACATAAACAATTTGAGATATGCAGATGATACCACCTTAATGGCAGCAAGTGAGGAAGACCTAAAGAAGCTCTTGATTAGGTTGAAGAAGGAGAGTACAAAAGCTGGCCTGAGACTCAACATCAAGAAAACCAAGATAATGGCAACAGGCCCTATCAGCACCTGGAAAATAGATGGGGGAAGAAGTAGAAGCAGTGACAGACTTTAGGATCCAAGATCACTGCAGATGGTGACTGCAGCCATGAAATAAAGAGACGACTGATTCTGGGGAGACAAGCTATGAGAAACCTTGGGAACATAGTCAAACGTAGAGACATCACCTTGCAAACAAAAATTTGCATAGTCAAAGCAATGGTATTCCCGGTGGTAATGTATGGTTGTGAGAGCTGGACTCTTAGGAAAGCTGAGTGCAGAAGAATAGACGCCTTTGAAATGTGGTGTTGGAGGAAAATTTTGAGAGATTCCTGGACAGCGAGGAGAACAAATAGATTGATCTTAAAAGAAATTAACCCCAGTTGCTCCTTGGAAGGTCAAATATTGAAGATGATGCTAAAGTACTTTGGACATAAAATGAGAAGAGAGGATGCACTTGAGAAAGTCTTGATGCTGGGAAAGGTGGAGGGCAAAAGAAGAAGGGGGCAGCAGAGAATGAGATGGCTAGATCGCATTGTTGATGCAATGGGCACAGAGTTGGGTGGTTTGAGGAGGATGGTGGGGGATAGGAGTGCCTGGCATGCAGTCATCCATGGGGTTGCATATGGTCTGACTTGACTGTGCAACTAAACAACAACAAAACCCATTTTTCAAAATCAATTCTGTTTGCACCCACAAAAAAATCAGTGAAAAACCGCATGCCTCTTTCACCCTGCACATTGTGAGACAAATTACATTTCCCCTCAAAAATGGGTTTATTTCCAAATTTGCCTCCCGTTTGGCAGAAATAAAACAGGCGCAAAAGGAGTGTAAATTTATAAAGCATGAGCATCAAAAATGGATAGAGAAAGCTACAAATGGTGACAATGAAAAATGCACATGCTGTGAATAGCGTACAAATAATTTCTTGCATTGCAGGTTATGTTTGAAGAAAATGTGTATGAATTTTCATCTGCGAACAAAACTTTTTACACCAGGTTCAAACAAATCAGCTGGAAGACAGTGCAATGCAACACAATTCAAAACATGGGGTTTTCCATATTGTGGGCAACCTAAGCTATGCAAGAGTTCAGTTGCAGGTAAATAGCACAGTAACTGACCTCAGGCTTCTTTCTCTCCCATGCATGCACACCTTGTAAAAGTTATTTGTGGCAGCTGCACAAAATAAGTCAGGCAGGCTGTAGGCCTTTTTATTTGAGTGCAAGTCTCCCCACTTCTTCCCCTTTGTTGGATCAGGGCCCGATGTGGGCCAGAGGGTCCCGGAGGAGACTGGACAAGCAAGACACGTGAGGCAAGATGGAGCGAAGACCAGCGTTTATTGGCAAAAAGGCACTTCACTTTATACCTCTGCCTAGCTTGGCTGTGTGCATACGTTGCACATAGCCGTTACAGGAAAGCCCTGAGTCTGCACATCAAGATTACACAAATTACCCATTAGGGATGATTTCGGGGAAAGTTTCTTATCTATCTAATTAACTACCTGGGACATGCATTGTTCATTGTTGTCGGGAGCAAACATGCGCTTAGGTTGACTTTTGGGCTAAGAGCATCTGCGGATGCAAGATTACTCATTACGTCCCTCTCGAGTTAACCATCTGGCGATCTTTTGCCCTCTATTGTCTGACCCGCCTGTTAGGTCAGCGATCGGTGAATTAAACTACATCTATTATTCTGCTCCCCAATTTCTGTCCCCTCGGAACCAGAGGCTCGAAGGAGTGTTCTCCCATAACCGTGGTTCTGTCAGGGACAGTATGCCAATTATTGTGCGTGGAATCCACATCCCTTTTTTGCCCAGCTAATAAGCACAATCAGACCAGATGCTTGAGAGAAAGAAAAATAGCATTTACTCACAAAATGTCAGAAGATACATGTGCTCATAAATCTTGGTAAGGTGGCATTAATAATGAAGGTAGGAAATTCAAGATAGGTAGTTTAAGAAGGAAGGCAAGTCAAGATGGCCTCTCTTCCAGCTGTGTGGATGAGAAAGGTGGAGGCATTCAAAAAGACATCCTACACTTCCAAAGGCAGAAACAAGAGAGAGAAAGGTCAGAACAAAGCCCTTAAGACAGTGATGGCGAACCTTTTAGAGACAGAGTGTCCAAACTGCAAGCCAAAACCCACTTATTTATCACAAAGTGCAACTGGAGATGAAGGAAATGGTAGGCAAAGGGGCATGGTGAACTCTGTGCTGGGGGAGGGAGGAAGCGCTCCCATTGGGCTGGTGGGCAGAGGGGTGGGGCAAACTCTGTTCTGGGGTGACTGCACAGGTGCCCACAGAGAGGGCTCCAAGTGCCACCTTGGAGGAGGTAGTGTGGGTGGAATATTTTGTTTTCCCCACACACACACTGCATTCCAGCACAAAAATGTGGCATTTCCGGCACTTCTGGTGGTGACAGGAAACTTCTGGCGATGTTGGCGATCTGGCCTGCAGGCTGGATGATTATGCCCTGTGGGCCGTATCTGCCCCATGGGCTGTAGGTTGAGAACCCCTGGTCTAGAAACAAAATGCATCCATCCCATGGGATGGATGCAGCCCATGGCACCATTTCATGTGGCCCCCACCACCTCCACCACACCCAGAAGTGCCATGTGGTGGAGGAAGGGCAAAATGGCCAGCCCCCAAAGCTGTCTAAGGGAGCATGACCCAGCACCCGGCTTAAAAAGGTTGAGAACTCTTGTTTTCAGCACTCAGGGGAAGAAAAACAAATTAATTGGTAACCAAAGATGCAAATAACCCATCCAGTGCTTCAGATTTTTGAAAGTGAACAGTCACCGAAAGTTCACATTACCGCAATTTTACTCAATTTGAATCAAAAACACCAGGAAACTCTCCCAAGGGACAAGGGAATAGAAAAGAAGACTTTATCATGCCTGCAAGAACAAGAGAGGCAAAGATATACATCTCTTTGGCTGAGACTTTGAATTGTGCTAGAAAACAGCCAGCGAAATAGTTGTGAGTGACGGAGAGACATGCTCCAAGTTACCCCCAGAGCGACGCACGTTTGACAAGAACTTATCAGCGTTTGCAAATGTCTTCATAAAGAACTTAAGATGAAAAACCTTCAGATGTGGAGGGGGGGAAAAACGAAAATTCCCCCTCCCTGGTCCTGGGAGAGATGCCGAAGAGTTTAACATCCTTCACCCATGCACTCGGTTTACATTTTAAATGTCTCTGTCTCCTCTCCCTGCTTTATGCACGGATGAAGCAGGTCCTTGTGGAAAGAGTCATGGGGCGGCAGCTGTCATGCAGTGTTTGGTCTTCATTCAGGCTCCATCTGTACCTGTGAAATGAATTGGGGAACGTGCACACCTCTTGACACCCCCTCCCCTTAGGTAGGCTGCCATGACAATAAAACAGGGAGGGAAATGGAGGTATGTTGTGGTGGGGGTTGTGTTTTCCTTGTGGGACCAGATCACAGGCGCTTGGAAGCTGGGTTTGAAAGAGGAGGAAATTCTGCCTCTCCCCGAACAACGGTGCTGAAGCTGCGAAAACGAGGCACTTGTGAGGAATACCAATTGGGTACAAGGCAGGCGCCTCTCACCACCTCCCTCAAAGAGCTGGAGACATGGCTGAGTTTACACTTTGTACGGAGAAAGAGTCCTCGACATTGAGGCAGAGGGAAAGGTCTACTGGGCAACCCAACACCTTGTGGGCCAGGTCATGGGGAGGAAAGCATAGATTTATCCAAGAAGAGTAATGTGTTTTATGTAAGGTTTTTAATGATATGTTGGGTCTTTTTTATGCAGAGTTGTGTGGAATGGGGTTGTGAGTCGCCCGAAGTCACTTTGGCGATTGGATGCCCATACAAAAGGTAAAGGCAAAGTTCCCCTTGCTCGAAAGCCAGTCGTATCCGACTCTAGGCTGCAGTGCTCATCTCTGTTTCAAAGCCGAAGAGCCTGCGCTGTCTGCTTCTGCAGATTTTTCCGTGCTCATGTGGCAGGCATGACTAGACACTGGAGTGCATGGAACGCTGTTTACCTTCCCGCCAAAGTGGTCCCTATTTGCAATTTCTTGCTTTCGAACTGGTAGGTTGGCAGGAGCTGGGACAAAGACGGGAGCTCATTCCGTCCTGCAGTACTCGGGAATCGAACAGCTGACCCTCCGCCTCCAAGTCAGCGTCTTAGCCAATCTAAATAATAAAAAAATTAAAGGTTACCTTTGCTCCAAAGCCAGTCATATCTGACTCTAAGGTTCAGTGCTCATCTCTGTTTCAAAGCCGAAGAGCCAGTGCTGTATGCGTTTTTGCAGATGTTTCCGTGGACATGTGGCAGGTATGCCTAGACACCGGAGTGCATGGAATGCTGTTTCCCTTCCCACCGAAGTGGTCCCTATTTATCTACTTGCAATTTCTTGCTTTCAAACTGTAGGAGCTGCAACTGGAAGGGGGAGCAGTACCGGGAATCAAACTCCAACCTTCCAGTCAGCGAGTTCAGCATTTTAACCACTTGAACCACTGCAGTCCTCTCCAAGAAGAGTATGTGAAGAATAATTACTATGGATGCACCTAGACTTGTGGTTCCCAACATGGGGCACACACACTCCCCACAGGGGGGCAATTTGATTTTTAGGAGGGGGAATTCAAGAATGAGTTAGGCCAAGTTAATGACCTTTTAGGCTTCCTCCACATGAATAGGAGTTCACTTTTTGAATTATCAGAGCTATATGTCACAGGGAGGGGGCATCAGGATTTTAGAGACAATTAACCTAGCAGTTTGAAAGCAAGAAATTGCAAGTACTGTAGATAAATAGGGACCACTTCGGTGGGAAGGTAAATAGCATTCTGTGCATTCTGGTGTCTAGTCATGCCTGCTACATGTCCATGAAAATGTCTGTACACGCAGACAGTGCTGGCTCTTTGGCTATAAACAGAAATGAGCATTGAACCCTACAGTCGGATATGGCTGGCTTTCGAGCAAGGGCAACCATTACCTTTACCTTTTGGTGGGGAATGGCCCAAAAAAGGGGTCGGGACCCACTGACCTAGACAGCCAAGTTGTCCCAGGTTGGATCAAACTAAACAGGGTCTTTCTGGAGTGGAGTTTGCCATTTAGTACAATCCTGGCATTCACACACAAGCACCAAGTAAATTGGGGATATGAAACTGTATCTCGAGTGACCGTATTTGGTCGAACCATGTAAGGTAGGTAGAAAGTGACTGCAGTGGCTTAGTGGTTAAGATGCTAAGGTTGATGACCGGAAGGTTGACTGGTCAGCAGTTTGAAACCCAATTGCCGCCTGACGGAGTGAGCTCCCATCTCTGCCCCAGCTCCTGCCAACTTAGCAGTTCTTTGTTTCATGCCCACTGGGTGCTGGCCTAACTAGGCTGTAGGATTTTGGTTTTTGTGTGTGTTTTAGCTGAAACACAGCTTCTTTCTTTGTCCCCCTCTGCATGTGTTTTGAGTGCTGGTGTGAACATTGAAGATGCAGACGGAAAAAGCAAACCCAGAAGACAGGAGTTGAAAGGGGTGTCTTTTCTCCCGTCCCACTGCAACGGCCCTGCCCACTTGCTTCCATTGAGATCTCATCAGAATGCAGAGCACCGAGCGGTTCCTTCCCTCTGATCAGCTTACAGACACCAGTTGTCAAACACTTCCCTAATGGCAGGTATAATAAACCTTTCCCATCATCTTGATTCCTGTCCTTCTGCCGGACAAGCTTGCTGAGAGCTGGGAAGGCTCCCTGCATGCAAATATAATATTCCTCTTCTCTAAATCAAGGGTGCCCAAACTACGGCCCATGGGCCAGACTTGGCCCCCGACACCTATTCATCCAGCCCACGCCGCCCTTGCCTCTCCTGTAAGTGGAAGTAAAATTTGCCCATATTGGCACATTTTACTTCCGCTTCCAGGAGCAGCAAGGGTGGCGTGGGCTGGATGAATTGGTGCCTGGGCCAGATCCAGCCCACAGGCCATAGTTTGGGGACCCATGGTTTAAACAGAGAAAATGGCAGCCTGAAAATCTATCTCGCCCTGCTGCAAAACAGATTGCAAGGCATGTGTTACTTCCGTTTCTGGTTGGAAGAACCACGTGATCAGCCCGCTGAACCACGTGACCAGCCCACACCCTGAAAAGTTTGGGCACCCCTGCTCTAAAGCAGTCCAAACGAACTACATGTTCCTTAGGCACATGGGTCAGAATCTTGGCCCATAGATACTGTTCCTTGCAGATATTCAGTAAAGGGTTGTGTACTTCTCAAAAGCAACTGGAGCTCAGCTCCTAGAATACACCACAACAAACTGGGGGTCTTGGGTTGTAATCTGGAAGCTTAGCAGGTCAAAAGCAAGAAACTGTGAACAGATAAATAGGTACTAATTGGTGGGAAAGGTAACAGTGTTCTTTGCACTTTGGGGTCTAGTCATGCCTGCCACATGACCATAAAAACAGATGCAGACATTGCTGGCTCTAGGGCTGTAAACAGAGATGAGTAAATCCCCCTAGAGTCAGATACAACTGTCTTGCTATGAAGCCTTCCCAGCGGAGAGAAATGACTGGCAGACTTCATGGGTAAAGGGTTACCACTTCAAGAGTTTATTTTCTATTGCATTTTATAAGCAAAAAATAGCATTTGTTGTTGTTGTTCAGTCGCACAGTCGACTCCGACCCTTTGCGACCCCATGGACCATTTCCCTCCAGGCGCCTCTGTCCTCCACCATCCCCCTCAGCCCTTCCAGCTCTGTACCCATTGTGTCCACAATACCATCTAGCCATCTCATCCTTGGCCTCCCCCTTCTTCTTTTGCCCTCCACCTTTCCCAACATCAATGCCTTCTCAAGTGAATAACCAAAATAGCTAACTACTCAAAACCTAAAAGTTGCACTGTGGACGTGCTTAATAGGTAACAGAAATAATTACTTTGGCTGTTGTTGACTGAAGGGGATTATTTAGCCTCTGGCTCCAAAGAAAGAAAATACACAGGGCTAGTTAATCTTTGGTGAGGAAACCTTAAACAATGGTTTTAGTTTGACCCATACCAAAAGGTAGAATTTTGGCCAGGCTAGGATTAAAGGAATATTTGTCCTGCCTTAATTAATTATGAATTCTTCCTGGTTGTGATCCACAAACATGGACAGTTGTGAGATCTAATGGTGTGCCATGACTCCAAAGAAATGCTGGCCCGCATATTTCTTTGCCCCACACAATCAGAATCCATTTATATTAAATAACTATTTATGATTTTAGGTGAGCATGGGTTCAAACTAATACACCTTACTACACAACTGGCTTTTGAGGAAGGGAGTCCTTTACTTTTAATCTGGAAAAATAACTTCTCCACCCTTGATGGACAAAAAAGTCCCCTCAGTGACAGGACTCAGGAGCTGGGACAGAGACGGGCGCTCACTCCGTCATGCGGTACTTGGGAATCAAACTCCGACCTTCCAGTTGTTGAGTTCAGCATCTTAACCACTTAAGCCACCACAGTCCCCAAAGAAAGGTAATATACATCTACAGACACCTAGATGTGACTCACCTGTCTTAGTTGAAAAGCTTCATGGCATGGCTCCCCGTTAACAAAGCTACACCATGAAGTCTTGCACCTAGGCATATCTCCAGGATGTGAGCCACATTTAGGTTTCAGTATCTCTGGGTCTCTCAGAAGGAACTTCCAGAATAAAGCATTCTGGGAATTGAAGTCTCCACCACCACCACCCAAAAAATCAAAATATTCACCTTTAGTAGGAACACTATCCTTTAACCATCCCACCCTGAACAACTTAGTAGTGATATGTAGACCTCTCCCACTTGGTCCATGTCCAAATGAAGAGTACGCAGTTCAAGGGCATAGAAGAGAAGGCACTGCTAAAGGAGAGCCAACATGGCTTTTGCAAGGGCAAATCATGCCTCACTAATCTGTTGGAATTTTTGAGAGTGTCAACAAGCATGTGGATAAGGGGGATCCAGTTGACATTGTTTATCTGGACTTTCAGAAGGCTTTTGACAAGGTCCCACACCAAAGGCTCTTGAATAAACTTACCAGTCATGGAATAAAGGGACAGGTCTTGTCCTGGATCATCAACTGGCTCAGGGACAGGAAACAGAGGGTAGCACTAAATGGACACTTCTCCAAGTGGAGGGAAGTAAAGAGTGGAGTCCCCCAAGGTTCAGTACTGGGACCCCTGCTTTTCAACCTCTTCATAAATGATCTAGAGGTAGGAGTAAAAAGCAAGGTAGCCAAATTTGCTGACGACACTAAATTATACATGGTAGTGAAAACTGTGAGAGATTGTGAGGAGCTCCAGAGGGATCTCTTGACACTGGGGGAGTGGGCAAAACGGTGGCAAATGAGCTTCAACACTAGTAAGTGCAGAGTGATGCATGTTGGGGTCTGAACTCTCTGTGACAAACCAGGAAAGGGACCTTGGTGTCCTGGTGGACCCCCCTCAATGAAGGTGTCAACCCAGTGTGCCTCAGCAGTGAAAAAAGCAAACTCAATGCTAGGGATCATTAGGATGGGTATAGAAAATAAGTCAGCAAGTGCCATTTTACCTCTTTATAAATCTATGGTGAGGCCCCATCTGGAATACTGTGTACAGTTCTGGCCGCCATACCTCCAGAAGGATATTATGGAGCTGGACAAAGTGCAGAGGAGGGCAACCAGAAGGATTAGGGGGCTGGAACACCTTCCTTACCATCTGAGGCTGCAACGGTTCGGCCTGTTCAGACCAGTAAATGAGCCAGATTCTGTCTCTCTCCAGATTCACACTGTGTGTTGTTGTCCTCCAGCAGTCCCCACTTGAGCCTGTTGGTCTTGCATTGAGAGACTCCAGCCCTCAGCCTATTCTGGGTCCTCCAAGTGACCATAGGGGAGGTTTAGTTCCTCAGCCATATCCTCCTTTCATGTTACTCCTTGTCCAGTGAGCTCCTTCCTCCATCTTCTAATTAGGTTTAGCTCTTTCGTACTCTCAAGAATGTTTGTTCTTGTCATAAAGCCCATCCTGGATCTTCGCTGGTGGACTCAAGGCACATAACCACTCAGAGGATGTCGAGGGTCATTCTCTTGCTTAGTTATCTCAGCATCTGCTGCTAATTGTCTTCATTAACCGCTATGTCAATTTGTAGGAGCATAAACTCAGCTAGGCTCCAAGCTTTCTTTATCTCGATGGGGTATATCTGGCAGTGCTTTGTGGGTGCTGGGGTTTAAGAAGACAGTTTTTTGGAGCCACATGCTTTACCAACTGTACTTTAAGAAAGGTGCAAACAAATCAGGACAGGTACAGAGAAGGGCAACAAAGATGATCTGAGGACTGGAAACTAAGACATATGAGGAATGACTGAAGGAACTGGGCATGTTTAGCTTTGAGAAAAGGAGACTGATAGGGTACATGATAGCACTTTTCAAACATCTAAAAGGTGGTCATAAAGACGAAGGGCACGATCTGTTCTCCAGAATCTCAGAATGCAGGATACATAATAACAGGCTCAAATTAAAGGAAGCCAGATATAGACGGAATAACTTCTTATGACAGTGGCACCAACTGGATCGAGAAATGGCGAGTTCTCCAACACTGGATGGAAACATTCAAGAGAGAGTTGGACAGCCATCTTTCAGATCTACTTTGATTTGGATTCCTACATTGAGCAAGGGGTTGGACTCAATGGCCTAAAAGGCCCCTTATAACTCTGTTGTGTTTGGAATATTGTGCCTTTAAGAATGTAACACTGACGTCACGCAGACAGTAGCCAATGGGCTATCGAGGAGCCACATTCAAATGTATAGCCACAGTATATATTGAGCTGTTCATCCGCCATTACCACATGTTCCCCCGGACCATCATGCGATAAAGATGCGTTAAGCCAACCTTTCGGCTGTTCTGTTGTCTTGGTTCTCATACACTAAATTGGCAACGAAGGTGGGATAATGGATCCCCACGGAATCAAGACAACGCAGGCCGGTTTCAACATCAACAAACCGGAAGAATGGGAGCTGTTCGAGATGGACTTCCAAAGCGCACTGATGGTGTCCGACATCTCAGACGAGGGGAAGAAGAGGGCCATTCTCATCAGGATGCTCGGGTTTCCCGCCATGAAGGTATTGGTGGACCTGGTGTCTCCGAAGAAGGTGAACGAAGTGCCGGTCAAGCAGCTCCTGAAAGCGATGCGCGACCATTTCCAGCCCTCGGTTTCAATGTTTTCTGCTCGGGACGCGTTCTGGAAGAGAGTCCAAGCACCTGGTGAGTCCGTGGCTGCCTTCGCAGCGGCCCTCCGTTTGGCCTCTGGCCCATGCAAGTGGGAGAACCTGGAAATCGCCCTCAGGGACCGCATGCTGTGCGGCCTGTGAGACGAGGAGGTTCAGTGAAAGCTGATGAACAAGGAGCCGCCCCCGATGCTGCAAGAGGTCGTGAAGGAGGCGCAGGCGGCGGAAGCCACGAGGGCCGGGGTTAAGGGGTTCAGAGCAAGGCCCCCACAACCTGACAAGGCAGCAGGCTCGGTGCAAGCGGCCAGGCGGGCACCACACTCCTCCACGGAGAGCAGCGAGGACGAGGACATCCGGAAGGTGCGGAAGGATGGCCGGCGTTGCGATGGCTGCAGGGCGCTCCATGACCGCATCAAGTGCCCGTTCAGGAAGCCCAAGTGCCACAACTGCCGGCGCCGAGGCCACATAGCCAAGGTCTGCAGACGGCGGCGCAGAGACCAGAGAGGCTCAACAGACCGCTCACCGAAAGGCCAGGAAGGCGTCCGGCCCTCGAGGAAGCAGGACGGCGTGGGCCGCATCTCCGACGACAGCGACGACGACACGGCAGTCCACAGCATGTCCTTAGGACACCCACGATATTTTGTTAAGGTACTGGTGCAAGGGGTCCCTGTTAAGATGGAGATAGACTCGGGTTCCTCATATTCCATCATTTCCCAGAGAGAGTTTTTGGGAATTTCCCCCAATGTGCGGCCCAAGCTCAAAGCACTGAGGTCTACGCTGCGGGACGTGCAGGGGAATAGCATTCCGGTGTTGGGGGTTGGAAAATTCAAGGTCCAATACAAGCAACACGCCGCGGAACTTCCCCTGGTTGTTCTCAAAGGGGGGAGTTGTTGCCTCCTCGGGACTCAATGGTTTAAGCCCCTGGGTTTGTTCATTGGGGGGTGCATGCCGTTGGGACTGACCCAATTCAGGAGGTGTGCAACGCGCATCCCGAAGTGTTCAAGAAGGGACTCGGAAAATTCAAGGGGCCCCCAGTCGCGTTCGACCTGGATCCGGAGGTCCGCCCAATAAGACCCAAACCGCGAAGGGTGCCTTTTGCACTTAAGGACAAAATAGAGGCGGAACTGGACAAGTTGGTGGGCCAGGGGATCCTTGTTCCTGTTGATTCCGCGGAGTGGGAAACTCTGATTGTAACAGCGCTTAAGGCCAACGGGGAGGTTCGAATATGCGCTGATTACAAATGTACCATTAATAAGGCGATACGCCCAAATGCGTATCCGGTGCCGGTAGTCAGCCACCTGTTGGCCAGGTTACACGGGGGAAAGTGTTTTGCAAAGCTTGACCTGGCGCAGGCTTATCAGCAGCTCTCGGTAACCCCAGCTGCAGCTGCTGCGCAGACAATAGTCACTCATAAGGGGGCGTTCCAGGTGACGCGCCTACAGTTTGGCGTGAACTCGGCACCAGGTATCTTCCAATCGCTCGTGGAACGCCTCTTGAAGGGTCTGGAGGGGGTCTTGCCATACTTTGATGACATATTGATAACAGGGGGGAGTGAGTCAGAACTGGCTGAGAGACTAGACAAAGTACTGACGGTATTTGAAAAGGCGGGGTTGAGGTTGCGGAAAGACAAATGCGTCTTCTTCGCAAAAGAGGTTGAGTTCCTGGGTTTTCGGGTAACCCCTGCAGGCATTAAACCCTCCGAATCAAAGGTGGCCGCCGTTCAAAATGCTGCTCGCCCCACCTCCAAGCCCGAACTGCAGTCGTTCCTAGGGCTCTTAAACTTCTACCATTCCTTCCTGCCTAGGAAGGCGTCGGTAGCAGAGCCGCTTCATAAGTTACTGAAAAAGGACGAGGCGTGGAAATGGGGCGAGAGCCAGGAAAGGGCATTCAATGAGCTGAAACAACTCTTATCCTCGGACGCCATATTAACCCATTTTGATCCCAAGAAACCAGTGGTTCTGATATGTGATGCATCTCCAGTGGGTGTGTGGGCGGTCCTGTGCCACGTGTTGGAGAACGGGCGGGAGGCCCCGGTGGCGTTCTATTCCAGGTCCCTGTCTAAGGCAGAGCGTAACTACGCACAGACTGACAGGGAGGCATTAGCGATAATTGCTGGGACAAAGAAGTTCCACGATTTCCTCTATGGCCGCCCCTTTACCGTCGTGACTGACCACAAGCCCCTGCTAGGCATTTTTACCGCAGACAAGCCCACGCCACAGATTCTGTCCCCTAGGATGCTCAGGTGGGCCATTTTTTTAAACGCGTACCAGAACGCGCTGGTGTATCGCCCTGGAAAGGACATAAGCCACGCGGACGCCCTGTCGAGGTCTCCCCTCCCCCACACAGGCAGCCATGTGTGTGAGGTGGAACAAGACCACCAAGTGCTCATGATAGAGGTCCTAGATTCACCCCCCGTAGTGCCCGCAGAGATCGCCAAGGCGACGGGCAGGGACAAGACGTTGGCCCTGGTTAGTTCATGGGTGCAGAAAGGGTGGCCAACATCCTCCCTGGCGGCGGAATTTGCCCCGTTTTTCAGGAAAAAGTTAGAACTGTCCATGGAGAGGGGTTGCCTCCTGTGGGGCCAGCGGGTGGTCGTCCCTGAGTCCCTGAGAGCAAGAGTGCTCAAGCTGCTGCACGTCAGCCACCCTGGAATTGTCCGCTCCAAGGCTCTGGCCAGGAGCTACTTCTGGTGGCCCCAGTTGGACGCCGATATCGAGCACATGGTGGGCACTTGCGAGAGTTGCCAGAGCTCCCGGCCCGAAGAGGCTCGACTTCTGCACAGGGAATGGGATGCGGCAAAGGGGCCGTGGTCCCGCGTGCACATTGACTTCGCGAGCCCTTTCAGAGGATCGCTTTTTCTCCTCATAGTGGATGCTTACTCCAAGTGGCTGGAGGTTATCCCAGTTGCGAGCACCTCCTCAGCCGCAACAATTAAACAATTGCGCAGGGTGTTCAGCTCATTCGGCATACCCGACACGCTCATTAGCGATAATGCTAGTTGCTTCACGTCCGCCGAATTCAGGGCATTCACCGAAATCAACGCCATCCGGCACATCACCTCCGCACCTTTCCACCCGGCGACGAATGGCCAAGTAGAACGCCTCATGCGTACCACCAAAGACGCGCTGAGGTGCATGGGCCCCGGGGATTTAAACCTGCAGTTGTGCCAGTTTTTGCTGGGATATAGGGTGAACCCCCTAGCGTCAGGATACTCGCCCGCAGAGCTCCTAATGCGTAGAAAACTGACCACGGTACTGACCAGGCTAGACCCTTCGAGGGTGGAAGACACTGGGAGGAACATCGGGTTAGCGGGCACAAAGAGTTTCGAAATAGGCACCCCGGTCCATTGCAGAAACTACGCTAGCGCAGGGCCACCCTGGGTGCCGGGCGTAGTCATTGGGCAAACGGGTCCCGTGTCGTACTGCGTCGAGACCAGCACAGGTCTACTCTGGAGGCGACACGCGGACCAGCTCCGGCGTCGGGTTTCCGGATACCAGAGCACGGACAGCGTGGAACAGGATTCAACGTTAGGGTTCTCCCCCACCCGTTCAGCCCAAGGGGGAAGAGAGGGGGGTCAGTGGTCCCCACCAAGGGGGGAAGGTAATAAGTTTGTCCCCGCAGATATCCTGAGGGATACCCCCACAGATACCCCAGAAGATGATTTTGATTTTGAGTTACAAAACCGGGGGGGGGGGGTTCGGAGTGGTCCCCCACCCATCCAAGCGAGAAGCGGGGTTTTTCGTTAGCCCCCAGTGCCCCCGGTTTTCCCACAATGGAGTTTACCCCTACCCCGAAAGCCGCGGAACCGCGGCAAGTCACTAACGAGTCTCCCTCTCCCATTGCAGGACAAGAGCCAAGGGAACACAGAAGTGATAGCGCCCCCGGGACAAGCCAGCCAGCCTTGCGCCCAAAACGATCTTGCAATAAACCATATTGGATGAGAGACTTCGTCTCATCCTAGTGGGGAGGGATGTTGTGTTTGGAATATTGTGCCTTTAAGAATGTAACACTCGAATGAGTGGATATGATAATCACCAGCTGTAACACTCTAACCTTCTGTATCAGGACGCGAGCTAGTGACCATTAGGGGCAATAGCGAGTGCCCAGCTCACATGGTTCCAATTCCCCAAATACCTACAGCGCGGGAAGATTCCTGCCACCACCTCACCTGGACAAGAAGGGCGTGACGGGGAATGACGTCACGCAGACAGTAGCTAATGGGCTATCGAGGAGCCACATTCAAATGTATAGCCACAGTATATATTGAGCTGTTCATCCGCCATTACCACATGTTCCCCTGGACCATCATGCAATAAAGATGTGTTAAGCCAACCTTTCGGCTGTTCTATTGTCTTGGTTCTCATACACTAAAAATTCAGAGGACTGCAGTGGCTCAAGAGGTTAAGATGTTTAATGGAAGACTGGCAGGTCGGAGTTTGATTCCCAGGTACTACCTTTACCTGTAATGGATGCAAATTCTGACAACTTCCTGCCCCTTTGTGTGTGTTTTTTTAAAACTTATGGGACATTGTTATGCAAGAGAAAGCGGATAATGTTTTTGCTGTTTGGGCAAAGATCTGCAGCCCTCTGCAATTAAGCACAAAGTTTGGCTCTGATAAATCCCATTTCCCCCCTCCAATTGCCCTCTCTATGCCTGTTAAGATATGTGGACTTGATCTACGAAGGCTAACCTTAAATATTACATACTGTGCCACAACATTTTAGTCTCTGATATGCTTCCCAAGAATGATGCATGAAACAATCACCATTTGAAACAAATTTTACCCTCCTTGTTACCTTCCTTTCAAATGGTATCATCTATAATGGTTCAGTTGTTGTTGTTGTTGTTGTTGTTCAGTCGCACAGTCGGTTCCGACTCTTTGCGACCCTATGGACCATTGTTCTCCAGGCGCCTCTGTCCTCCACCATCCCCCTCAGCACTCCCAGTTCTGTGCCCATTGTGTCTACAATACCATCTATCCATCTCATCTTTGGCCTCCCCCTTCTTCTTTTGCCCTCCACCTTTCCCAACATCAAGGCCTTCTCAAGTGAATCCTCCCTTCTCATTTGATGTCCAAAGTACTTTAGCTTCGTCTTTACTATTAGCCCTTCCAATGAGCAGTCAGTGTTGATTTCTTCTAAGATTGACCTATTTGTTCTCCTCGCTGTCCAGGGTACCCTCAAAACTCTCCTCCAGCACCACATTTCAAAGGCATCTATTCTTCTGCGTTCAGCTTTCCTTATTGTCCAGCTCTCGCATCCGTACATTACCACTGGGAATACCATTGCTTTGACTATTCTAATTTTTGTTTTCAGTGTGATGTCTCTGCTTTTCACTATGTTCCCCAGGTTTCTCATCGCTTGTCTCCCAAGAATCAGTCGCCTTTTTATTTCATGGCTGCAATCCCCATCTGCCGTGATCTTTGATCCCAGGAAAGTAAAATCTGTCACTGCTTCTACTTCTTCCCCATCTATTTTCCAGGAACTGATCGGACCTGTTGCCATTATCTTGGTTTTCTTGATATTGAGTCTCAAGCCAGCTTTTGCACTCTCTTCCTTCAAACCGATCAAGAGATTCTTTAGGTCTTCCTCACTTTCTGCCATTAGGGTGGTATCGTCTGCATATCTCAGATTGTTTATGTTTCTCCCAGCAATTTTAATCCCATATTGTGATTCCTCCATCCCTGCACTGCGCATTATGTGCTCTGTGTATAGATTGAATAAGCAGGGTGATAAAATGCAGCCTTGTCTTACTCCTTTTCCTATTCCAAACCACTCTGTCATTCCGTGTTCTGTCCTAACTGTTGCTTCTTGGTTCATGTACAGATTTCTCAGGAGGCATATGAGGTGCTCTGGTATTCCCATCTCTTTAATTACTTGCCACATCTTGTTGTGGTCCACACAGTCAAATGCCTTAGTGTAATCAATGAAACAAAAGTAAACTTGTTTCTGATATTCCTTTGTTTTCTCCATGATCCAACGTATGTTGGCAATGTGGTCTCTAGTCCCCCTGCCTCTTCTGAAACCTGCCTGCACCTCTGGTAGTTCTCTCTCCACATGTTGCTGAAGTCTGTCCTGTATTATCTTGAGCATCACCTTGCTGGCGTGTGGGATGAGTGCAATTGTTCGGTAATTTGAGCATTCTTTGGCGTTGCCCTTTTTTGGGATTGGGACGTATACTGATCTTTTCCAATCCTGTGGCCACTGTTTTGTTTTCCAGATTTGCTGGCATATTGAATGCAGTAATTTGACGCCATCATCTTTTAGAGCTTTGAAGAATTCAACTGGGATACCATCATATCCACTAGCTTTGTTGTTTGCAGTGCTCTTTAGGGCCTTTATAACTTCGCTCTCCAGGATGTCTGGCTCGAGTTCAGTTTTTTCATCATTGTGGTTATCACAATGTGGTTCAGTTGATCTTCCACCATTTACCCCTGTCCCAAAAAGGCACAAATGGTCTCAAGCCACATTCCCCTCCATCTTCTGTTGACAAGGGAAACTCAAGAGCATCAGTCTGTTGTGAGATGTGCTTTTTCAACTACTGGCTGCAGTGGCTCAAGTGGTTTAGACACTGAACTCGACTACTGGAAGGTCGGAGTTTAATTCCCAAGTACTGCATGATGGAGTGAGCTCCTGTCTCTGTCCCAGGCTCCTGCTACCCTAGCAGTTTGAAAGCAAGACATTGCCAAGTAGATAAATACGGGCCACTTCAGTGGGAAGGTAAACAGCGTTCCGTGTCGAGGCACGTCTGCCACATGTCCATGAAACATACCTGTCAAGTATCCCGGATTGCCTGGGAAATCCCATATTTTGGCTTGCGTTCCTCCCTTTTCCCGGCACCGTCCCATATTTAGAGCAGCGAGGAAAGGGGTTATTGTGCACGTGCGCAGGTGCAGAACCCATCTGCACATGTACAAAGGAGTTCTGCACATGCACAATGGAGTTTTTCCTGTGCATGCACACCCGGGCTGGAGCAATTCCCGTATTTACGTCTGCAGATGCAGACGACGCTGGCTCTTTGGCTATAAACAGAGATGAGCACTGAGCCCTAGAGCTAGATACAGCTGGCTTTCGAGCAAGGGTGACCTTTACCTTTACCTAACTCGGTGATTCTATGATGCTATGAATCCCTTGACAGAGACAGTCTGGCCTCCTAGAGAAATAACCCAAATCTCTCTTAAGCCAGTCTGGAGGCATTTACAGGCAACCCCCTGTGCTAGACAGCATAAGCCAGACACACATACAAGCTAGATCTGAGAAATATCTTTGTCGCTTAGCCTTTCCCATCTTCGGAATCCCACCTGCTTGGTCCAAAACTGATTATTAATAAAAGTGTAATTATACCCCTGGTTATTCTGAAGCCCCCCCCCCAAGGACTAGAGCCTGAATCAAAAAGTTCATTGGTGGCCGCCTTTGAAAGGCCCAGTGGCCAGTCTCCGTGGCAAGCCAAGTTGTGCTAAATGATCATTAGGAAGCCGGCGTGCCGGGTGAAATCCCACTTTGCATCGATCGGGCAGCCAAGGTCACTCGGAGGGAAGGCGGCAAACCCGTTGGGAACCAGGCGGCCCTCATTGACAACTCTCCCTGGCTTCCAACTGCTCCCATGGCCCAGTTATGGCCGGCTTCCATCGTTGCTTGGGAAGAAAAAGAGCGAGGCAAAATACCGCCACCAACATTTGCTGTTGGTTTGAAGGCCAATGACATTTTGGCACAGAATTAGACTGGGACAAAAAGGGAAAGAATGAGAGGTTTACATCCCCCCCCCCTTTTTTGGCCTTTCTCGAGCAATCGTCCCTGTATTCTGGAATAGTTTATGATTAGCAGAAAAGGATCACAAGCTGATTTAAAAAGGGAGCCATTAGCAATTGAGAATTTAGTCGGAGCTAGGCCTGCAGTGGCTCAAGTGGTTAAGATGCTGAACTCGCTGACTGGAAGGTCGGAGTTTGATTCCTAGGTACGGCATGATGGAATGAGCTCCCGTCTCATCTGTCCCAGCTCCTGCCAACTTAGCAGTTCGAAAGCAAGAAATTGAAAGCAGATAAATAAGGACCACTTTGGTGGGAAGTTAAACAGCATTCCGTGCCCTCCGGTGTCTAGTCATGCCTGCCAAATGACCACGGAAACATCTGCAGATGCAGACAGCGCTGGCTATTTGGCTATAAACAGAGATGAGCACTGAACCCTAGAGTCAGATACGTTTGGCTTTCGAGCAAGGGCAACCTTTACCTTTACCTAGTGCTACGGTGGCTTAGTGGTTAAGATGCTGAACTTGATGATTGGATGGTTGGCACAGTATTTCAAGACCTGAGTGCTGCAAGATGGAGTGAGCGCCTGTCTCTGTCCCAGCTCCTGCCAAACTATCAGTTCGAAAGCAAGAAATTGCAAGCAGATAAATAAGGACCACTTCGGTGGAAGTTAAACAGCATTCCGTGCTCTCCGGTGTCTAGTCATGCCTGCCACATGACCATGGAAACATCTACAGATGCAGACACTGCTGGCTCTTTGGCTATAAGCTGAGATGAGCACCACATCCTAGAATCTGATACAACTTGATTTTGAGCAAGGGAGACCTTAGGTTGGCTTCCTGGAAAGGTTGTGTGTGTAGATGCCTGCACTCATTAATAAGTATACTCTGGGTCGAATTCCAGATGGTAAATCTGTGTTGTTTAATTCTTTTAATTCAGATTCATTACCTAGCCCAAATGTAGCACCAATTTTAAGAACTGATTTTATTCTATTTTATTTCAACTCAAGTAGATATGTTTGTGGTGGTACATTCTGTTTGCATCTCGTGTACTTAAACCCTTTTTACTGTGCTGGTGAATCACCATAATAAAGTGATTTGAATTTGAATAAGGATGGAACATCCTCATCCAAAATAGCGATCAGCTTTTCTAAACATGGGAGATCTCCATATTTTCTATTCCTGTGCTGGTTCCATGAGGGAGCAACCTCAACGATTCTTTTGTCAACATGGTGTGTGTTGTGTTTTTGGGTCAGAGATTACTCTGGGTTGAAAGGATTTTTGCAGGGGATGCCCGGAATGAGGCTCCTATCATGTCCCCTATCGTGCAGCTCTTGTGGAATCGAACCCCATCCTTTCGGTCTCCAAACACAGTGCTTTTACCCACGGAGCCACTGGGGAGCATACCTGTCAACCTTCCTGGATTGGCCGGGATTTCCCGGGTTTTGGCGCCGATTTGCGCCATTTCCCGCCCCGCGCTGCCGAAACCCCGGAATTTGGCAGTGGGGAAAATGAGGTACTGCGTGGCCCTTCTGCGCAAGTCACCTTCTACGCATGCGTAGAAGGGTTTTACGCTTGCGTAGCACCCTTCTACGCTTGCTATGCAAGCGTAAAACCCTTCTATGCATGCGTAGAAGGCGACCTGCACAGAACCGTTTTGCGCAGGTCCCGGATTTGATGGAGCCGCGGTTGACAAGTATGCCG
Organism: Bradypodion pumilum; assembly: GCA_035047305.1. Classification (NCBI taxonomy): domain Eukaryota; kingdom Metazoa; phylum Chordata; class Lepidosauria; order Squamata; family Chamaeleonidae; genus Bradypodion; species Bradypodion pumilum. Next base: position 6,278,702 of record JAWDJD010000016.1, on the reverse strand, counting down.
GGGAGGTGCTGTCAACATGGTGGAAGTCAACAAAGAACCAACAAAAGGAGACCTGTCTTTATTCTTCAGCATGTCCATCTCCTCAACTCTCAAATTACTGCATTTCCTCTTGCCAGCAAATTCTGCATTACCTGGACAGGATTGCAGCTCATTATGAAGCAACAACGTGTTTCACAGGGAGGTCAGAGGCCCTCCTTTGACACAGAATGCTGCTCTTTGAGGATGTTTTAATTTCTCAATCTAACGATTCCTCCTTACGGAATCCTGCAGGGAATCTGCAAGGAAAAGAATCTCTCTTGGTTACAAACTTTGAGAAGGAAAGGGAGGGAGGCCTATAGCTCAACTAGTTTGGGGAGAGGCTTCCCCCTGTTGACAGAAAGATGAAACTGATGGCAATGGAACTGGAAGAAATGAAGGCCCAGCTTGGGAAGTTCCCTTTTTTGTTGTTCAGTCACACAGTCGCTTCTGACCCTTTGCAAGCCCATGGACCATTGCATGCCAGGCACCCCGTCCTCCACCATCCTCCTCAACCCACCCAACTCTGTGCCCGTTGTATCACCAATACCATCTAACCATCTCATTTTCTGCCCCCCTTCTTCTTTTGCCCTTGACATTTCCCAGCATCAAGGCTTTCTCAAGTGAATCCTCTCTTCTCATTTGATGTCCAAAATACTTTAGCTTCATCTTTACTATTTGACCTTCTAAGGAGCAGTCAGGGTCGATTTCTTCTAAGATTGACCTATTTGTTCTCCTCACTGTCCAGGGGACTCTCAGGACTCTCCTCCAACACCACATTTCAAAGGTGTCCATTCTTCTGCGCTCAGCTTTCCGTATGGTCCAAACTCTCACAACCATACATTACTACCGGAAATACCATTGCTTTGACTATGTGGACTTTTGTTTGCAACATGATGTCTCTATTTTTAACCATGTTATTGGCCTACAAATATTTACAGGATTTTCGTATCAAGATCTGAAGCAGTCATTTCAATTTCCAAGAAAGACTATTTCACCTGAATATTACGAGGAGCTGTTAATCAGTGGAATGGACCACAAGTAACCACCATATCCATGGGGAATATGTTCTGAGACCTACCGTGGATAGATGAAACTGCAGATAACAGCAAACCCTATATTTTAGATTGCAGACAGTGGCCTCTAGTGGTCAGCTCTGGTTAATATTCATTTCAGGATTTTTTTACTGAATATTTTCAGACCCATGGCTGACTGAAATCGTGGATACTGAATCTGCAACTATGGAGGGCGACCTGTACTTCATCTTGATTCTCAATATTTGGATTTTTAAAACAGAGGATAGAAATCTCCTTAGGGTACCTTCCAACTTTCCAACTCTGATGCCCTACAATTTCATCAAACCATAAGGTCTCATATTAGGGTAAATACATCAACACAATCTGAAATGTGAAATCATCAGATCCTGGGACATCCATCCACAAAAAGGTAATCCCTTTCAAAACTAATTTGTGTGTCTGTCTGACAGATGGGACCAGGGAACTTCTAGAGCTGTGTTTCCCAACATGGGACACATTGATTTTTAAAGGGATCAATTTGAAAATGAACTAGACCTACAGCCCATGGGCTGGATGTGGCCCAGGTAGGGTTGCCATATGTCCCGTTTTTCCCGGGATTTTTCTGGATTCAAGCTGTCCCAGCCGGTTCAAGAAAAAACATGTACAAGTCCCAGATTTTAAAATTTGAACACAGGAAGCAAGATCACCCCTCACCAAGAGATTTTTGCAAAGAGTTAATTCACTGCCTCCCTGCCTTTCTTTCAATTATCCTGCTTGAAAACAGTGAAGGCAAAACAACACCCTGAGAAGCCCGCTGGGGAGAGGAGACACTTGCAAGAGAGATAATTGGAAAAAAGGCACGGAGGCAGTGAAATAACTCTTTGCAATAATCCCTTGGCTCACCTTGAAGTTTGGGGGACAAGAAGTCATCCACAGTCCTTTTCCTTGAAAGCTGGGAGGGAGCAAAAAATACCCATATCTAACAAGCCAAACCTCCACCATACACTGGGATGGAGGATTCCTTCTTCATGTGACCACAAAGGGTTAATTGCATAGGGTCGGTATTCCCTGTCTGCCCTGGACAGGGATTCTGTGGGGTCTTAGAGCTGTGTTCTGCCTGACAGCCCCATACAATGCATGCACAGTTTGGAGAATGCAGTGGCTGTCCCGGTTTGGCGGGAGAGAATTATGGCAACCCTAGGCCCATGGCACCATTTCATGTTGCCCACCCCCTCCCTCCTGCCACTGCCCTCGCTCTTGCCGCCACTGCCGGAAGCTGTGCCATGTGTGGTTCCTCTTTAATGTAAACAACCTTTCTGTGGGAAGGCATCTGGTTTCCGTCTTCCTGTCTGCCTTCACATTGTGTAAACAAAAGTCCTCTTTGTCTGCATGAGAGATAACACTGGATTTTGGGCATGCGTAGAATATGAGAAGATTTCTCCTTTCTTCTCCTTATTTGGGCTCTGACACTTCTGATTGGCTGTATGCCCTAAGTTTTGTTTCTGTTAAGTTTCGTTTCTGGTATATTCTGCTTGCTTAAGTTTCGTTTCTGAGACACTCTGCTTGAATAAAGAGAAGCCATTAGTATCCTTTGTTCAGCCAAAGACTGGAGTCGTGTTTTCTGTCTGTCTCTGTCTTTTCTTACTCTGAGCCTAATGAAGCTGGACTTCGTGGACTCTTAAGTTTCTATCTTAAAAGATCTGATGATATAAACTGCTGCTTCATGAGACTGATTGAGACATGAATCAGATTTCTACAAGTGGCGCTCCGTGTGACGCTTTGAACTACAATGAGAGAGCCTTCTTTGAACTCTGCTTCAGCATTTAGCACCTAATTATCACCTCATCGACCGGAAGGTCTCATTCACCTATGACCAGAGGAAAGGTCATTCGAGCGCTCGAGATTCATCCAATTCTACATTGGGTCCCACTAGGTGAGTGAAAATGGGGTGTGTGCTGGCGTCGCAAATGCATGAACTTTGTAAAGATATCTCAGATCTTTTGAATAACAATGGGCGAAAGGCTGATGAGAAGGAGATGCAAAAGCTAGTCAAAGCTATAGGGAAAATCAGTCCTTGGGTTAAATTTGATGAATGCTTGGACTTAAAACAGTGGAAACAGATTGGGAGAGAAATGCAGAAGCATAATGGAATTTCTGTATCAGTGCTATTTACATGGGAGGAAGTCAGAGACTGCCTTCAAAGACTCACTCCAAAGAATATTCTGTTGTCTCAGGAGCTTGCTGGCCCCCTCCCAAAGCTTTTGCCACCAGACAAGGGAGGGGCTATGGCAACTGCCCCTCCATCATATGAGCAACAACAGCATAAGCCCCCTGATGGGGGTGGAGGTGGAAATGGAGATGGGACATTATATCTTGCCTTGCAGCAATCGAGCACTTTTAGCCCTACAAAAGACCTGTTCTCTGCTGCAATACTGCCTGCCGAGTCTAAAAAACAACTAGTGCCAGCTGATGGGGAACAAATGGTGGGGACCTCATCACAGATTTTATTTATTTATTTTATTTTATTGTCAAATTTCTATACCACCCACTCAGCCAAAGCCGACTCCGGGCGGTTCACAACAATGGGTAAAAACATATAAAAACAAATAAAACAGATAAAACCAGCAATAAGAACCCACCCCTAAAAAGAGAGGGGTGCAGGAACTGAAGAAACCGTGGGGTAGGCATCCTCCCCTATATTAACCACCCAACGGAAGCCACCCCTCCACCTGCACCCCAAACTTGGCCCGCCAGCCAGGTTTTTAGTTCTTTTCTAAAGGGCAACAACTCCGTCTGGAGACGCAGTTCCACAGGCAGGAGGTTCCAAAGGGCCGGTGCGGACACAGAGAAGGCTCTCCTCCTTGTGCCAGAGAGGCGAGCCCCCCTGGCCGATGGCACAATTAGAGAGCCCCTCCGGTCCACTCTGGTTGGACGGACAGACGTCCTTAGGGCGATGCGGTCTCTAAGGTAACCTGGCCCACTACCATATAGGGCTTTAAAGGTCAAAACCAGCACCTTGAATTGCACCCGGAGACAAACTGGTAACCAGTGCAGCTCCCGCAGCAGTGGTGAGGCATGGGCATAACGTCCACACCCCATCACCACCCGGGCCGCCGCATTCTGGACCAGCTGCAGCCTCCGAATGGTCATCAAGGGCAGCCCCATGTAGAGCGCATTACAGTAGTCTAGTCTGGAGGTAACCAGAGCATGAGTGACCATGAGCAAAGAGTCCCGGTCCAGGAGCGGGCGCAACTGGCGAATCACCCGAAGTTGGGCAAAGGCCCTCCTGGCCACAGCCGCCACCTGTTCTTCTAGCAGCAGCCGCGAATCCAGGAGGACCCCCAAGTTGCGCACCGGGTCGGTCTGGGGCAGAATAGCCCCATCCAAAACCAAAGATGGTAGCTCCCGGGATAAGGCGGGACCCCCTATCCATAGCCACTCAGTCTTGCTAGGATTCAGCTGTAGCCCATTTGCCCCCATCCAGACCCCAACAGCCTCCAGACAGCTGGAAAGGACTTTGACTGCATCACTGGGGTCCCCACGGGCCGAGATGTACAACTGTGTATCATCCGCGTACTGATGGTACCGCACCCCGTGGGAACGGATGATCTCACCCAGCGGCTTCATGTAGATGTTAAAAAGGAGAGGAGAGAGTACCGAGCCCTGAGGCACCCCATATTTTAGGGACCTAGGACTGGACTTCTCGCTCTCCAACCACACCGACTGGGTCCGGCCCCTCAGAAATGAGGAAAACCAGGACCACACAGTGCCCTGGATTCCCAATCCTCGGAGCCGTTCCAGAAGGATACCGTGGTCGACGGTATCGAAGGCCGCTGAGAGGTCAAGAAGAGCAAGGATGGACGGATGACCGCCATCCCGCTCTCGCCAGAGATCATCCATCAGCGCGACCAATGCAGTCTCAGTACCATATCCAGGTCTGAATCCTGACTGGAAGGGGTCCAGATATTCCGCTTCATCCAGTACCCCCTGCAACTGACGCGCCACTGCCTTTTCCAATACTTTCCCCAAAAAGGGGAGGTTGGAAACAGGTCTGTAGTTGGTTATGACTGCTGGATCGAGGGATGGCTTCTTCAGGAGGGGGCGCACCAAAGCATGTTTCAATGGTGCAGGAAATATCCCTTCCCGAAGCTGTTAATGCATGCAGAGTGGCAGGAAGCAAGGGGTGTGTTTCAAAGAGCAGCATAGGGGATCTCAGCCCCCCCCCCCCGTGAAGCAACCCTCATCACAAAAGCAGGAGAAGCTGAGTAGTAAACTTGATACCTCACGTTTGGGCAGGAAGATCCTACAGAAGTGGAAGGATGGCCCAAAGGAGGAATGCACAAAACCCAAGACCAGAAAGGGGTGCAAGTACAAACTAACAGATGCAGTTTGTCATAAAGTTGAGATTCAGAAGCTGCAGATGAAAGAAATGCAGAGGAAAAGGGGCGCGAATCCTGCCTGTATGGACAGCAGGCTGTTGCAAAAATACAAGGAGGGAGAAGACATACAGTTTTTGGCTGATTTTGAACTGCCCAACCCTCAAACAAAGAGATCCAGAGGGAGCTGTCCCAAGTTTCAAGCATCAGGATTGCAGGGAAAGCAACTTGGAATTCCCTGTGATTTTCTTCTGTGTGAAATTACTTGCAACTTCTGGAGAATTTGTTCTTTGTGCCTTCACACCTCATCGGCCTGCCTTAATGCAGATGGGTGTGGCTGGAGCATGAAGGAATGTGTGTTTGCCTGAAAAGCTGAAAAGGGGGGTTGTGTGGGATTGTCTTGTGAATTCAGTGAGACTTAATTTATGGCTTAATTTCAACCTTTGCCATGCCAAGAACTGTGCTGGAGAGAAGAGGGTGTTTAAGGAAGCTTCAATCAAGATTTGGACTTTTAATTTGGACATTTTAATTGGACTAAAAAGAAAAAAGTTTGTGTGGACTTTAAAGAAGAATTGGCTTTGTTTGCATTATAAAACCTGACAGCCTTTTTAAAGAAATTGTCTACCTGCTCAGGCTATGAGTGTGAAATGCTTTAATGAGATTTGTACTGTATTTGAGTTACTGATTATGCTGATTATAAGTTATTGAATGCTTCTTTCGCTCACACCAGTGGGAGAAGAAGAAATTTAATGCCTTACTCATGTAATTGGGGAAGTGAGAAATGCTTTCTAAAATGCAACCAGACCTCCTTCATGTAAGGAAGAAAAGAAATGTTCATGTTTTGTTTATGCTTAAATGTTTGCTTATTCTCTTGCAGGAGAAAGACCTGTCTTTGCTTATGTTATGTATTGCCTTATGAAACTGCATATCTCAAGGTACCTTCAGAAGTACATGGAAGAGTTGTCAGTACCCTACACATGTATATGGGTTTGTGATATTGCATTTGTGTTATACATCAGGCATGTTTCATGTTTAGTTACATGGTACTAGTAATAACAGGGCATGCTCCTGTTTCTTAGGGGAGTGTCTTCCTAAGCCATTGGTCATTTATTGGCAACAAGGGAATCCTGAGTGGAAGGGTTCCTGCTCGAGCGATCCGCCCATGGAGAGAGAAGAAGGTTACTCAGCTCCAGGATGGTGGTTCACCAGTAGACTAAATGTGCTGACATTTGTTCTTTTCTTTCTTACTGTGCTTCCAGCTGTAAGAACAATACCTTATGGGGGCAACCCCAACTTCTGGCTTCGTCATGCTAACTATATGTTTGAGGTTCATGGTAAGAATGCAACGTTATACTATGAGCATCCACTGGCAGTGTCTCAAATGGCCTTTCTTCCGGCATTGTTCAACACGCCTGAGTTGGTTATTGGACATTTGCAACATGTGGATAGGTCTACACTCTTCTCTAATCCTCCAGAACAATTTAACAACACCCGCTGGCGAAGCATGACATTCAAGAAATACACTAAAGGACTTTGTTTCTGCTGGCATAGTTCTGGAGTCTGGAATAGTAAATGGAAGCACTGGACTCAAGCACAACCGGTTTTGCGGAATGTAGGCAATTATACGGGTTGTGACGATTATTTTTGGTTATGGGGTAGTTATAACAGTTCTTATAAGCTTAATTATACCTTGTTTAACACTACTATTGAAGATATATATGATGTGTTTCCTATGTTAACTCCTGATTATTCTGCTATAGATAGTGGTTCAATTTGCAATGGATGGCAAATCAAGGATCCTAACATGTGGTTCTTTTTTAATGGAGTTGCCACGAATTTCCATCCAGGACAATATCAATGTGCAGCATTGGGTTATTTTACCTTACCCGTACAAGTGCAAATGCCGCTTCGGGCAGATGCACGGCGCCGGAGAGCTGCTGCCGGCCCGATGGGTTCTGGTTGCAATGATGAAGTGATAATCGATGTTCAGCTTTCTGATGGTAGCTCCTGGGGAAGAGCTATAGGGAGTGCTATCACTGGAGCACTCACCTTGGGATCATACCCAGGTGTCATTTCCCAGGAGAATAGAAGGTCCATTTTGGGACTCACCTGTAGGCTGGAGAAATCAATCAATGCCACAGGGAGGGTCATACGGGATCTTCAAATGGAAATCACTGAGCTTCATCAAGACCAAATGCAGGACAGACTGGCCATAGATTACCTGTTAGCAAAATCCGGAGGATTTTGTAAACTGGTCGGGAACCAGGGATGTCGGGTAAAATTCCAGGATCTGAATAATACTATTGAGAAAGAACTTCAGAATTTACAGGAGAGCATTACTAACAATGTACGCACTGATGTTAATCTCTTTGATTGGGTGACTTCTTGGTTGCCTGATTTATCTGTCCTTAGACAAGTTTTCTTTTATGGGTTCATTATTATTATCTGCCTTATATCTTTGTGTTTTTGCATTAATTGTATTCCTAACCTTATTTCTATGTGTAACGCATGTCCACTGCGTAGAAGGGAGACATCGAGTTTTGCACGACGGCAATTGTACTCAATGAGGTATCATCCTCCGGAACAAGGTACCAGGAGTCAGGAGGGGTACGATGTCCAGGAGGACAGTGATGATGTATATGGAGGAGTAGTTATGGAGTATGATGACATGCAGGGGTATGATTAGCCGTCCCTCTCTCAAATTTAAATGAAAAAGGAGGACATGTGGGAAGGCATCTGGTTTCCGTCTTCCTGTCTGCCTTCACATTGTGTAAACAAAAGTCCTCTTTGTCTGCATGAGAGATAACACTGGATTTTGGGCATGCGTAGAATATGAGAAGATTTCTCCTTTCTTCTCCTTATTTGGGCTCTGACACTTCTGATTGGCTGTATGCCCTAAGTTTTGTTTCTGTTAAGTTTCGTTTCTGGTATATTCTGCTTGCTTAAGTTTCGTTTCTGAGACACTCTGCTTGAATAAAGAGAAGCCATTAGTATCCTTTGTTCAGCCAAAGACTGGAGTTGTGTTTTCTGTCTGTCTCTGTCTTTCCTTACTCTGAGCCTAATGAAGCTGGACTTCGTGGACTCTTAAGTTTCTATCTTAAAAGATCTGATGATATAAACTGCTGCTTCATGAGACTGATTGAGACATGAATCAGATTTCTACACCTTTCAAAACTGTTTATATTTAAAAGGAACCATACATGGCTCAGTTTGTGGTGGTAGCAGTAGGAGTGAGGGCAGCGGGCCACATGAAATGGTGCTTCAGGGGGAAAACCATTGGGCTCCTGGCCTTGTCGCACCCAAGCACCCCCTCCAGGACCCCAGCCCCAAGTATAACCTCCAGCCCCACAAGGAAGGACTAGACTTATTATAAAGCACCACTGACCCTTTCCACAAGTAGACAATTAATCTCATTAGTTGGGGAGGGGAGGGGGTCTGAAGCCTCCATTGACAGTTGGCATCTCCCTCCCTCCTTCTGGGGTGAAACAAAATGACCTTCCCTTTGAAGCTGTTGGGACAAAATGCTGCCTCAAAATGGCCACCCCCATTATGCAGCCAGGACAAAATGGCCATCCAGCCCCCTCAGCTTTCTGAGGGAGTGTGACCTGGACTGCGACTTGAAAAGGTTGGGAACCCCTGAGCTTAGGGTTGTCATACGTCCCGGAAAACCAGGTTTGTCCCAGATTCAAGATTGGAAAAATTGTCCCTGTCAGTTCAATAAAAATCATGTTAAAGTCCCAGATTTTCAAAATTTTCTGGTTGTGTATTATAACACACCATTAAAATAAATTTGAACTCTCATCATCAAACGAGAAATTTCCTGCCACATTGGATTTGGTGTATACCGGGAGATAAATCTTAACATCTTCGCCTCACACCACCGCCCAATAAGTGTGACTAGTGTGTTTCCTGGAACTGAGGACATTAAGAGTTTCATTTCATTTCAATTTTAATTTATACCCCACCCTACTCAGCGCAGGGCCGACTCAGGGCGGCATTACAACATATTAAGGATACAATATACAATAAATAATATATATAATAAACAATCTATATATCCAACAACACAGCATAACATGTACAATAAAAGTATATGATACAGTTCCAAAGTGCAGATTACAAAATAGCAAAATACAATATACAGATAAGCTCAACTTCCCCCATGCCAGGCTGGGGAAGGAGCTGGACGAGGAGGTTGCGGCAGATTTTAAAGTCTGTGCCGCCAGCAGCCCAGGTGAGCTCAACTTCCCCACAGCCAGAGCCAGGCCGGGGAAGGAGCTCTTTTATCCACTGCAGGGGCCGGTGCAGGTGCTCCCACTCCTCCCGGTCTCCCAAACCGGGAGGAGGAGCTCCATGCCTCTGTCTCTTCCCCTGCCCCTGGTCTCACCAAGGGCGGGAAAATGGCGAGTCTGGCAGTTACGACATCAGCGTGAACTTGAAGGCATACCAGTCACCCCACAACTGGGGCAGTCTCTCTCTCCCCACCCCTGATCTCACCAAGGGCGGGGGTCCAGTGAATTCATCAACTCCAGCCGCGACAGGACAAACCTCAGCTGGACTCCCACCCACACATGACTGGCCAGGCCGCGGGAGGGAGCCGAAGGTGCTGGCACTAGGCGTGGCAGCAGCAATCTTTCAGGGCCCTGCTGTGATGGTCCTCAGCTGGACTCCCACCCCCGCGACCAGCCGGGCCATAGGAAGGAGCTGAAGGTGCGGGCGCTGGTGTTGGGTGCAGCGGCAGCGGCTTTTCTGGGCCCCACCGTGATGGTCCTCAGCTGGGCTCCCGACCCCGTGACCGGCCATTGACTGCGATGTGACTTCTCAGAAGTACAGCAGATGGCATTTATGTATTGATATATTTAATGTGAAAGTGTTTTATAGCTGTCATTATATTATTATTTTTTAAAAAAAGACTATTTTGTAGATAACCCAGTGATGCTCTGTGAAAATATTTACTACCCACTCGGTGGGTGTGGCTATCTGCAGTCGTGGGTATCTGTGGGCATGGCTATCTGTGGGCATAGCCTCAAACCCCCAACCCCACCCACCCAAGAAAAAAGAAAGAAACCTACTTTGTTCTCTTTCTTCGCGGAGATGAGGAGGAGGACGGAGGAGTCCCAGAGCAGCGGTGCTGCTGGGAGGTGAGCAGGGTGAGTTGGTGGGCTGGTACTGGCTGGGCTCCCCTTCCCAGCACTTCCAGAAATGCGGCGCTGCTGGGAGGTGAGCGGGTGGGTTGGCGCTGACTGGGCTCCCTTTCCCAGCACCGCCGGAAATATGTCCCTGCTGGAGACACTGCTGGGAGGTGAGTGGGCGGGTTGGTGGGCTGGTGCTGGCTGGACTCCCCCTCCCAGCACCACCAGAAACGCGTCCCATTTGCCTCGCCCAGGCCCAAAGGTGCAAGGGAAGTGCGGAGATGAAAGCGTGCCTTCGGCCCTGGGCAAGGCAAATGGGACGTGTTTCCAGCGGCACTGGGAGGGGGAGGCCGAGAGGTGGGTGTGGCCAGCCAAGTGGGTATGGCCTGGAATTTCTACTACCGGTTCGCCAGAACTGGTGAGAACTAGCCACAGTACCACACTGAGATAACCCGTCCATTTTTGTCAAGTGCACTTCTGTCCCAGTTTTGTGGGAGAGAATTATGGGAACTCTACCTGAGCTAGACCAAGTTAATGGCCTTTTAGGCTTCCTTCATGTAAATAGGAGTTCATTTCTGAATACTAAGAATTATATGTCATGGGGAGGGGGGCATCATGATTTTAGAGATGCTTAGGTGGGGCATGGCAAAAAAAAAAAGGTTGGAGCCACTGGTCTAGAGCTGCACTGGCTGCCAGTATGCTTCTGGGTGCAATTCAAGGTGCTGGTTTTGACCTTTAAAGCCCTTCATGGCAATGGGCCAGGACATCTAAAAGACCGCATCGTCCCAAGGTGTTTGACCCGTCCTACGAGGGCAGACCGGAAGGGCTCTCTGATGGTCCCATCAGCTAGGGATGCACATGTCAACGGGACCAGGAGGAGAGCCTTCTCGGTGTCGGCTCTAAAAAACCTGGCTCTGTCAGCAGGCACGGGGAGCGTCTGGCAGCATATCTCAGCCCTGCTGGCTCATCTAGCCCTGTTGGGGTTTTAATTTAGAGGTTATGGTTTTATAGATTTTAATCATTTTAGTGGGTTTGGTTGATGTGAGCCGTCTTGGGTCACCGAGGCGAGAAAGGCGGCCTATAAATCGAGCAAATAAATAAATAAACAAACTTTAGACTGCCATGTTATTTCATTTCCATGCAAGGGAAGAGAAGAAAGGAGAAGCAAAGCTAGAGAAGGAATGATAGAAACGAATGTTGGGCAGTAGCGCTTTTAAGGCAAGCTGGTGGTGAGTGTGGGTTGTGGGCAAGCATGGAGAGCCGGTAAACAGAGATGAAGGGGAGACGAAATCAAAGGCAGACAAATGTATCGAGAACTGAGAGAAGCACCACATACACAAGAACATGCAAGAAGGAAGGGAAAGATGGCTTGAAGGAGAAACAGGGTAGAGGAGAGTTTATGACTTTTGAAGAAGGGGAAAAAAAATCCCATCCTGTAATCTAATCAGAGGCAGAAGATGCACAAAACAAAGAATTTCACATCCGCCCTGCCACTGCCAGCAGAGCTGATAAATTTTTAATAGCCCGTGTCTTAATGATTTGATCCGCATTGTTCGCCAGTTGACAGTCGTTGAACAGCGTCCACCGTTGCCTGTCTGGATCATTAAGAAGCAAGGACGGAAGCTAGACATTGCCCACCCGGAGACCTAGATGAATTATACTTTACAATCTTCTGAAGAGAGGACTTCCCCCCACTAATTTATTTGATTTTATTTTTTAAATCACAGTCGGAACACAGTCATAGCGTGGCATGAGCAATAAACAACAATCAGCACATCTTAAAGCTTGGCAAAGCAAGCAGAAGTGCTTTCTACAAGTGCATGTGCAGTTTAACATCACAAACGTGCCAGATTTTGACATAACTTTTCAATGACTTCTGATGGTACTGTATTCACTGTGGGATATGCCTGAGAAATCTGTCTGGTACAGGATGATTCGTGGTGACACCGGTTATGCCTGGAGGGGCAATTTCAGATTCTGATCCTGTGACATTTCTTTCTCTCATTCCTTATGTCATTTAACACATATTTTAAGCCACAAGGAAAGCTTCTTTGGAGTTTAGGGATTGATATTAACCATTATAGTGACTAAGACACTGAACTCAAAGACTGGATTCCCCAGTAAAGCATGCTGGAGTGAGCTCCCGTCTTTGTCCCAGTTCCTGCCAACCTAGCAGTTTGAAAGCAAGAAATTGCAAGTAGATAAATAGGGACCACTTCATTGGGAAGGGAAGGTGTTGAGACATGTCTGCCACGTGTCCATGGAAATGTCTGCAATCAGAGATGAGCACCAAAACCAAGTCGGATACAACTGGCTTTTGAGTAAGGGCAACCTTTACCGTTACCTATTAACCATTATGTAGATGACGTGGTTAGGATGCTGAACTTGATGACTGAAGGTTGGCAGGTCAGCAGTTCAAGACCCTAGTGCTGAATAACCTAGCAGTTCAAAAACAAGAAATTGCAAGTAGATCAGACGGGAAAGGTAACAATGTTCCATGTGCTCCCATGGCTAGTCATGCGTGCCACATGACAATGAAAATGTCTGCACACCCAGACAGCACCACCCCTAGAGTCAGACACAACTGGCTTTTGAGGAAGGGAGAACTTTACCTTTTACCTTATATATGTCCTGTTCTTTATTAATGTTTTACATTCGTGCCCAATTGCTGATCGTAGCATGTACCAATAATGTGATAAAGTTAAGTAGTAGTAATAATAATAATTTTGTGTCAGAAATTATTCTGGGTTGAAAGGATATTTGTGGAAGAAATTCTGCTTCGGAAATGCCTGAATGAGCTGGGACAGAGACAGGCACTCAATCCGTCCTGCAGTACCCGGGTCTCGAACTGCTGGCTTGCCAGCCAAGACAAGTGTTGAGACATTAGAAGTGAACTGGGAACAAGGAGGGTGAATCAGTCCCCAGCACGTGCAGCTCATGACAATTCCATTGATAGTGGCTTTACACACCAGGTCTGCAGGGGGAGCCATCCCTGAGAATCCATGGGAACTTGAAAAGGTGCGACGAACAGCACTGTTGTTAAGCTGTAAAGGATTCCCTTGCTTGAAAGCCAGTTGTATCTGACTCTAAGGACAACCTCCGGGTTGGAGAGATAGGCAGATATCTCTCAATATCATTTCCAGGGAATCCTAAGCAGGTGAAGGCATCTGCTTGGGAATACCCTGAAGGAAATGGTGAGCCACTGTGTGAGACAGAATGCTGGACTGGATGGGCTGTGGCCTGTTCCAGCAAGGCTGTTCTTATGTTCTTATGTTCTTATGTTCTAGGGTTCAGTGCTCATCTCTGTTTCAAAGCTGAAGAGCCAGCGCTGTCTGCTTCTTCAGACATTTCCATGGTCAAGTGGCAGGCATGACTAGACACCGAAGCGCATGGAACACTGTTACCTTCCCACCGAAGTGGTCCCTATTTATCTACTTGCAATTTCTTGCTTTTGAACTGCTAGGTTGACAGGATTTGTTAAGCTGTACAGTATTCAAACCGGTGTTGTACCGGAATGCAATGAAAAACAATTCCTCATTTCCCATGCCATCCAGAGTGTTTTGCTAGTTCAACAGTGCCATCTAGTGTCCAGCCTTCTTCTGTCGCTGCACCAGAATAGTCAGCCTTCCAGCTAACAAGGCGAGCTTCTTAACCACTGAGCCACTGCAGTCTTTTGTTAGCTGGAAGGCCAGCAAATCGGCAGTTTGAGACCCGGGTACTGCATGACGGAATGAGTGTCTGTCTCTATCCCAGTTCATTCGGGTGTTCCCGGAGCAGAATTTCTTCCACAAATATCCTTTCAACCCAGTGCATATTGACCACTCTCTCAACCAACCAACCACCAAACAGCAATAGCAATTATACATATATACTGCCCCATAGGAGCTGTGGTGGCTTAGTGGTTACGATGCTGATCTTGATGACTGGAAGGTTGGCAGGCCACCTTCAAGACCCGAGTGCTGCATGACTGTGTGAGCTCTTGTCTCCGACCCAGCTCCTGCCAACCTAGGAGTTTGAAATAAATAAATTGCAAGGTACCGCTTCTGCTGGAAAGGTAACAGCGTTCCGTGTACTTTGGCATGTACTCATGCCCACCACATGACCACAGAAATAGCTGCAGACACACATAGACAGCGCTGGCTCTTTGACTGTAAATGGAGATGAACACCACCCCTAGAGTCCGACACCACTGGCTTTTGAGCAAGGGAGACTTTGACCTTTACCACCCCATAGCGCTTAGTGCACTCTCTGGGTGGTTCACAAGTCAATTAGCATTTTGTCCCCAACATGCTGAGTACTCATTTTACCAACCTTGGAAGGATGGGAGACTGAGTCAACCTTGAGCTGTGGTGGTGCAGTGGTTAAAACTACTGTATTGCAGCCAGAACATTGTGAGTTTGATCCTGACGAGGTATCAAGCTTGACTCAGCCTTCCATCCTACAAAGGTCAGTAAAATAAGTACCCAGCATGTCAGAGGCAAGAAGCTAATTAACTTGTAACACACCCAGAGAGTGCATTAAGCACTATCAGGCAGTAGATACATGCAATTGCTATTACTATATTACTACTGAGCTCCATCAGGATTCAACTCACAATGTCAGCAGTTGTTTCTGCAATACAGCAGTTTAACCACTGTGCCACAAGGGCTCGCTCACTCGCTCACACTACAGGGTGGCCCGTAAGTCCCTACCTGTCCACATGTATTATAACCCACCCACCCTGAGAAATATGGATGATTTAAGCCAATTTACACTTGTGAGTGTATATTGTGACAAATACGTAGGTACCTGAGTGCAAGATGACACCCTGGATACAATAAGTGGCAAATGTAGAGAAAGATTCAATAGGGACTTACAGGTCACCCTCTATCTATCTATCTATCTATCTATCTATCTATCTATCTATCTATCTATCTATCTATCTATCTATCTATCTATCTATCTATCTATCTATCTATCTATCTATCTAGTAGTGGGATTCAGCAGGTTCGCCCTGCAGAAATTCTGGCTGTCCCACCCATCCAAGTTTTGAAATAAAATAGTCCTAATTCGGGTGCAACACAGGGCTTCCCCCCTGGCCACAAACACCATACCACGCCTACAGAGTAAGTTGTAAAAATTGTTGAATCCCACAATTCTATCTGGAGGTCAGTAGTTTGATTCCCGAGTACTGTATTGCAGGATGGAATGAGCTCCCATCTTTGTCCCACCTCCTGCCAACCTGGCATTTTGAAAGCAAGACATTGCAAGTAGATAAATAGGGACCACTTCGATGGGAAGGTAAACAGCAGCAGACAAGCGCTGGCTCTTCGGCTTTGAAACAGAGATGAGCACTGAACCCTAGAGTCAGATACTACTGGGTTTTGAACAAGGGAAACTTTTACATTTACTATCTATCTATAGTTGTACCTCCAGTTACCAATTTAATGCATTCCCCGGGATGTTTCGTGTTATGAAATATTTGGAGCTCAAATTTCCCATAGAAATGCATTGAAAACCAAAGTTTGTAACTCAAAATGCCATTTCCCATAGGAATGCATTGAAAACCAATTAGTCCATTTGGGGGGAGAGGGGATTCGTAACTCAAGTGATTATTTTCTATGGACTTTCATTCGTAACTCAAAAATTTTGTAACTTGAACTGTTCATAACTTGAGGTTTCACTCTATCTATCTATCTATCTATCTATCTATCTATCTATCTATCTATCTATCTATCTATCTATCTATCTATCTATCTATCTATCTATCTATCTATCTATCATCTGTCAAAAGGGTATTCTTGGCTCTTCTTCTGTACTGCTGAACAGAGAGCCGTTTATTATAGTGTCAAGGCAGGCATTCCTAGAGGTTTAGCTGCTTTTTCTTTTTGCAGGCAGCGTTTTGAGATTCGCTCACCTCTCTTTCTTCCAGAAATATCTGGCAATTAAAATGGCGATGCGGGACTTATAGGAATGTCAAGTATTCCCAAACATCTACTTTATGCATCCTCCCTTTCGATGACACTTTCAGAGTCCAGCTAATCAGGGGTTTAGATAAAAAAATACCTCAACCAGGAAGAGACTCCTTTACCAAGAACGGCACTTTTAATGAAGTCTTCTTCTCTTTGAAATTCTTGAAGAAATTCTCTTTCTTCTCTTCTCTCTTCTTCTCTTTGAAGTCTTCTTCTCTTCTCTTTGACTCTCCTCCTTAAAAAGACCTAATTTATGGCCTCCCTCTCCCTTGGCTTTTTTCTGTTAGCTGGATTCTAAGGTTTCTCCTCTTTAAGCTTTGAGGAGAATAAAAATACGCTACTACAATTCTTCAAAAATAGCAGCTTTTTATTGATACAAAATTAGCGTAAAATAGCATACGGATAAAGGCAGTTCAAATAGAAACATAAATAATAAAATAATAAAAAATGGCTAAGCTAGCTAAATAAGTAAAAAGTTGGGCCCCGATGAGCCCCCATCAAACATTAGACCGACTGTCTAACATTTAAGCATATTGGAAAAGAAAATGGGCAGAATCATCCCAGGCCGTGGGATGTCTGCTCCTGAGAAGCTAATTTTCCCAGTTTTTATACATTTTTCCCAATCACACCTCCCCTTCTCAAAATATGTGAAAATTTCCCTAATATGACATGAAGAGACAAATTGCCTGAACATTTAGACATCCAGCTGTATGTTATGCACCTGCACATTACGTGAGCTGCTTATCTTAGATTCCATCTTTGGTATATTTATGTGATAGATGGAACTGTCAGATTCCCAGACTAAGTTGTCCTTGGGACTGGCGTCGATGAGAACATGGGAGTGTGATTCTTGCTAACACCTGGTCATGCAACAATTTTTATAATTGGCATTACCTCATTAAACACTATAAAGCACTAATTGGCTAAACATTCCTCTACTTCACACATAAATAAATGAAAATTAATGGCATCCTTTGAATTCCCATTACATCATCTATTTATCTATCTATATCTATCTTGCAAGTCTAGTTTTTTGTATAGATCCATTAAGTCACAGGACAAATTCCCCCACATGAACCAAAGCTGCATCTGCAAAATTTAGAGAAGCAATCATGTTGCAACAATTATGCAAACTACATTCCCCCTTTTTTATTTCCCCCTTTCCTTTCCTTTTCTTCCACAGTATACAGAATCTTGAGCTGTGTCATTCATTTTCACAAGGAAGCGGTCACTGGAAACTGACCAATGCAAAAGGAGAGGGGAATAAAACTCTTATATTTCTCTTGGGTTGTTCATTTTTTTTGGAGGACAAAACCCCCAGTTTCCCTTGTTGTCACCCTTGCCACCATTACAGGAAGTTAGAAACAGATTATCCTGAGTGTTGCATTCATATCAGGGAAGGGAGAAAGCAAAATAGAGAACAAGCTTCTGTGCTAACTTGCAAATTTGTTTTGACTGCATGCATTCACTCAGACACAGAGGCATACATACAAACTATATATTGAAGTCTTCAAAAATCCCCAGTTTCTGGATGTGCCATATCGTGCTTCTATGTTTAAAAACACCAGAAACTGGCCTGCTATTATGCACAATATCACATCCGTGCTGCCAGCAGGAGCAAAGATCCCATGCTTTAGATCAGGGATTTTCAAACTGCGGCCTGCGGCACCATTTCATGTGTCCCCACTACCACCTCCACCACACCAGGAAGTGCCATGCGGTGGAGGAAGGGCAAAATGGCCATCCAGGCCCTGAAGCTGTCTGAGAGAGGGTGATCCGGCCCCCAGCTTTAAAAGGGTTGAGAACTGCTTTAGATAGCAAAGGGCAGCTTGAACATTGACCATACCAATGGCAGCAGTCAAGATGGTCTACAGCTGTAGTTTCAAATGTGGGGAACATGCCCCATTGGAGCAATTTGATTTTCAAGGAGGGGGAGTTTGAGAATGTTTAGACCAAGTTAATGGCTTTTTAGGCTTCCTCCATGTGGATAAGAGTACACTTGTTGAACAAAAAGAATTATACAGTAATACCTCATACAAAGTCCGCTTCATACAACATCGAATTCATACAACATTGCCTAATTTCTTGAAAAAAGTTGCCTCATACAAAGTCGCTTGACTTTGTATGAGGCATTGGGTTTTTCCCAGGTTGCATTGTGCCTGGGCAGTATAAAAGGCAGGACGCATGCGTGCATTGCTCTTGTGGGTTTTGCATGAGGTGAAGAGTGTTTAGGAGTGGTTTTGAGCATGATTTGGGATATTTTTGAATTTTTTCATCAGAATTTTCAGAAGTATTACTGGGATTTTTGCAGCATTTTTCAGGTACTTGGACAATCAGGGTTGTTTGACATGTTTTTGTAATGTATTTAGCCTTCAGACAATGATTTCTTAAAGTTCTGTCAGTTTCCTGTCTGTTTCCTTGACTTTGCCCTGGAGTCTGTGCTGTTACAGTACAATGTATCTCTATGGAAATGACGTTCTACGAGGCATTGCGGCAAGGATTTGGACGTTGTATGAGGCATTGCGGCAAGGATTTTGCATGCCTCATACAAAGTCCAAATCCGTATAAAGTCCAAACTTGTGGAACCAAGTTTGGACGTTGTATGAGGTATCACTGTACCATGATCATGTGTTACTGTGTTTAGTGTATGAGAGTCAAGACACAAGGCACAGCCAAAGGCTGGGTTAACTCAGGTTTATTGCATGGTGGACAGAGGGAACATGAGGTAATGGCGGACGAACAGCTCTATATATATGGTAGTAGCGTCTTTGAATGTGGCTCCACGGTAGCCCGTTGGCTACTGGTCCGCGTGACGTCATGGCTGGTCACGCCCTTCTTGTCCAGGTGTAGGTAGCGGCGGGAAAACTTCCCGCGCTGCGGTCTTTGATGGGTTTGAACCAAGAGAGCTTGGACGCTCGCTGCTGCCAGCTGGTGGTCATTAGCTCGCGTCCTATTTCAGGGTTTATGTGATACAGCTGAAGGTTACATTGTTACTCATCGGCAAGGTTACATTGGTTCAGATACATTGATATCACATGTAGAAGGTTACACTATAGGACACAACACTCCTCCCCCCTAGGATGAGACGAAGTCTCTCAGCCAAGATGGCTTATTTCGAACACGCTGGGGTCTCGGCGCGGGCTGCCCTGCCCCGGCTTCGCTCCCTCCTCCTTGCTCCCTGGCTTCCTGCCCTGCAATCGGAGAGGATGACTTGTTAGTGGTTTGCCGCGGCTCTGCGGCTTTGTTGGGAGGTGTGTGCTTTGTATAGGAAGAACCGGGGGCACTGGGGGCTAACGAAAAACCCCTCTTCTCGCTTGGATGGGTGGGGGAACACTCCGAAAACCCCCCCCCCGGCTAGCAAAATCAAAATCAAAATCGGATTCGGGGGAAGCGGCAGCGGCGGCCGCACACTCCTTTTCCCTCCCCCCGGGCTCGGATAGAACTGGGGTATCAAAAGGATATGAGTCGGGCTCGCTGCTTTCCCCCTCGTCTCCCCCTTGGGCTAAACGGGTGGGGGAGAACCCTATCGCTGAATCCTGTCGCTGTGCCCCACTGGTCGGCCCCTCGCTCACTCGGTGCCTCAGTTGGTCAGCGTGCCTCCTCCAGAGGAGGCCGGTGCTAGTTTCCACCCGATAGGACACTGGCCCCGTCTGTTCTATTATCGTCCCTGGCACCCAGGCTGGGCCTGCGTTGGCATAGTTCCTGCAGTGTACAGGATCGCCTACGCCGAAACCTTTCGAGACCGCTAACCCTATGTTCTTCCCTTTGTCCTCGACCCTCGACGGGTCTAGCCTGGACAGAAGCGTGGTCAGTTTCCTCCGCATCAGCAGCTCCGCCGGCGAGTATCCCGACGCTAAGGGGGTCACTCTATACGCTAATAGAAATTGACAAACTTGGTGATTTAGATCCCCCGAGCCCATGCGCCGCAGCGCATCTTTTGTGGTGCGCACCAACCGTTCCACTTGGCCATTCGTGGCCGGGTGAAACGGTGCGGATGTGACATGCCGAATTGCATTTGCCTCCATGAATGCTGCGAACTCAGCGGACGTGAAGCAACTGGCGTTATCGCTGACCAAAGTGTCGGGTAAACCGAACGTGGAAAAGACCCTCCTTAGCTGGCGAATGGTAGTGGCGGAGGATGTGCTCTTTACCGGGATGACCTCCAGCCACTTTGAGTATGCATCCACCACCAGGAGAAACATGGTTCCTCGGAACGGGCCAGCAAAATCTACGTGTACCCTGGACCACGGTCCCCTTGCTGCGTCCCATTCCCTGTGCGGGAGGCGGGCCACCTCCGGCCGGGAGCACTGACATGCCTCACAAGTGCCAACCATATGCTCTATGTCGGCGTCCAGCTGGGGCCACCAGAAGTAACTCCGGGCCAACGCCTTGGAGCGGACGATTCCCGGGTGGCTGACGTGCAACAGCTTTAGCACCTTCGGTCGCAGGGACGTAGGAACCACCACCCGTTGGCCCCACAAAAGGCACCCCCTCTCTAAAGACAATTCTACTCGCTTTCGGAAAAATGGGTCGAATTCCGCGCCTGGGGATGACGCCGGCCACCCCTTCTGCACCCACGAGCATACTTTCTCTAGTGTTCTATCCTTTCCGGTCGCCCTGGCAACGTCGGCCGGTACTATCGGGGGTGACTCCAAGACCTCTATTAATAATACCTGACGGTCTCTTCTTGCCCCTGCCTTCTGGTCGTCCGACAAGGGTAACGGTGACCGTGAGAGCGCGTCTGCATGGCAGATTTCCTTCCCTGGCCGGTATTCTAACTCATGTTGATATGCGTTAAGAAAAATAGCCCACCGCAGCATCCTCGGGGACAGGATCTGTGGCGTGGGCTTATTTGCAGTGAATATTCCTAACAGGGGCTTGTGATCAGTAACGACCTTGAACGGCCGACCATACAGAAAGTCGTGAAATTTCTTGGTTCCCGCTACTATCGCTAATGCCTCCCTATCAGTCTGTGCGTAATTCCGCTCCGCTTGGGACAGGGACCTTGAATAAAACGCTATCGGGGCCTCCCTTCCGTCGTTCAACACGTGGCAGAGCACCGCCCCCACCCCCACCGGGGATGCATCGCAGACTAAAACTATGGGCCGTTTGGGGTCGAAATGCGTCAGGATTGCCTCGGATGTGAGGAGTTGCTTTAACTCTGTGAACGCTCTTTCTTGCTCGTCACCCCACTGCCACTTTTCCTCTTTTTTAAGTAACCGATGGAGCGGTTCGGCAACAGACGCCTTCCGTGGAAGGAAGGTATGGTAGAAATTGAGAAGCCCCAGAAACGACTGTAGCTCGGTTTTGGAAGTGGGGCGAGGGGCTTTCTTAATGGCGGCTACCTTAGACTTGGACGGCCTAATTCCCTCGGGTGTGACACGGAACCCTAAAAACCAACCTCTGTTTCGAAAAATACACATTTGTCTTTTCTCAGTCGCAGCCCCGCTTTCTCGAACACGGTCAGGACCTTATCCAATCTGTGGGCCAGCTCGGCCTTACTCCCCCCCGTTATCAACACGTCATCAAAATATGGCAACACCCCCTCCAGCCCCTTCAGGAGGCGTTCCACTAGCGACTGAAAAATGCCAGGTGCCGAGTTCACGCCGAACTGTAACCTCGACACCTGGAACGCCCCCTTATGTGTGACTATAGTTTGTGCCGCCGCTGTGGCGGGGGTTACCGGGAGTTGCTGGTAGGCCTGTGCTAAATCGAGTTTAGCGAAACACTTTCCCCCATTCAGCCTGGCCAGAAGGTGGCTGACCACTGGCACCGGGTATGCATTAGGGCGGATTGCCTTATTAATGGTACACTTATAATCAGCGCAAATGCGCACCTCCCCGTTAGCCTTCAGTGCTGTTACAATTGGAGTCTCCCACTCCGCGGAATCCACAGGAACAAGAATCCCTTGACCCACCAGTTTGTCCAGTTCCGCCTCTATTTTGTCCTTTAGCGCGAACGGTACCCTGCGCGGTTTAAGTCTTATCGGGCGGACCTCCGGGTCTAAGTCGAAGGCTACAGGGGGTCCCTTGAACTTTCCCAGTCCACTTTTAAACACAGCGGGGTGTGCGTCACACGCCGCTTGTATTGGGTCCTCGCCTACGGCATGCACCCCCCCTATGAACAGACCTAAGGGCTGAAACCATTGGGTTCCGAGGAGGCTACAACTCCCCCCCTTTAGCACCACTAGGGGAAGTTCCGCAGAATGTCTCTTAAAACGGACCCGGAATGTCCCGACCCCCAACACCGGAATGCTGTTCCCCTGTACGTCCCGTAGGGTGGCTCTCAACGCCTTAAGTTTGGGCCGCACGTGGGGGTCAATTTTCAAGAACTCTCTCTGGGGAATTATAGAATAGGAGGACCCCGAGTCAACTTCCATCCTAATGGGGGTCCCTTGTACTAGTACCTCAACAAAGTAATGGGGCTGTCCCGCAGACACGTTGAACACAGGAGCGTCGCCCTCGCTGTCGTCCGAGATGCGGCCCACGCCGTCCTGCTTCCTCGTGGCCCAGGCGCCATCTTTGGATCTCGCTGGACGGTCCGATCTGGCTGAGCGGTCTTGTGACTGTCTCCGGTCCTCTTTCCGCTTCTTGCACGCCTTGGCGATGTGCCCCTGACGTCCACAGTTGAAACACTCTGCTTTCCTGAATGGGCACTTCACGCGCTCATGGGCCGCTCCGCAACCATCACAGCGGCGCCCGCCTCTCCGGACCTTCTGGACCTCCTCGCCATCGCTGCTTTCTGAGGACGATTTCGAGGTCGGTCGGGTTGCATGCACCGACTGACCGGACTTCCCGTGGGACGGGTTTTCAGCTTTGCCGGCCCTCGGACGCCACTCACGCCACTTGTGCATCTCATCCACTCCAGCATTCGTGGATTCCGCGGCTTCCGCGGCCTCTACAACCTCTTCCAGCGTGGGTGGTGGCTCCTTGTTCATCAGGCTGCGCTGTACTTCCTTGTCCTTCAGGCCACACAGCACTCCGTCCCTGAGGGCCATATCTAGGATGTGGTCCCATTTGCAGGGGGCGGCGGCTACCCTCATAGCCGTTACGAAGGCTTCTACCGACTCGTCCGGCGCTTGAACTCGCCTCCAAAACGCGCTCCGAGCGGGAAACATTGCCCTCGAGGGTCGGAACCGCTCACGCAGCAGTTTCATGATGTCACCGGCTTTGAACTCGCTCACCTTCTTCGGTGCGAGGATGCCCACCAGCGTCCGCTTGGTTTCCATCCCGAGCATGCGGGTGAGGATGGCCCTCTTCCTTTCCTCGTCGTCTTCTTTGACTTTGAGTTCCACCAGTGCCGCCTGGAAGTCCATCTCAAAGAGCTCCCAGTCTTGCGGTTTGGTGATGTTGAACCCGCTCTGTGTCCTGGCTCCATGGGGATCCATTATCCCACCTTCGTTGCCAATTTAGTGTATGAGAGTCAAGACACAAGGCACAGCCAAAGGCTGGGTTAACTCAGGTTTATTGCATGGTGGACAGAGGGAACATGAGGTAATGGCGGACGAACAGCTCTATATATATGGTAGTAGAGTCTTTGAATGTGGCTCCACGGTAGCCCGTTGGCTACTGGTCCGCGTGACGTCATGGCTGGTCACGCCCTTCTTGTCCAGGTGTAGGTAGCGGCGGGAAAACTTCCCGCGCTGCGGTCTTTGATGGGTTTGAACCAAGAGAGCTTGGACGCTCGCTGCTGCCAGCTGGTGGTCATTAGCTCTTCATCTCTTAGAGAGTGGGAGTGACAGTACTGTGCACAAGTCTTAGGCCACCACTGGCTTGTTTGGGGACATATCAATGGGCAATTTGGGAGGCCAAAACTTGGGACACCCAAACTTCACCATAGCTGAAGAGGAGAGTCAGAAGAAGTCTCTCTCCAGTCTAGGTGGCTCAGGAGCCGAGTTAAGCTCCCCAAAATGAAATTCCCTCAAACCACACGGTAGCGGCCTAGGACTTTTGCACAACAAAGGTAAAGAACAATGTCTCCGTCGCTTGAAAGCTAGTCATGTCTGACTCTAGGGCCATGGAGGTTCCCAACATGGAGAACAGGCCCCACAGAGGGGCTTCAATTCCCAGAATCAACATTGGTTGATTGGGGAAAAGGCTTAGGCTTCTGGGAACCAAAGTCCAAAAGCCAAACGTTGGGAAACACTGCTCTAGGGGGTCACTGCTCATCTCTATTTACAGCCCAAAGACAGGCATGACTAAACTCTGAAGTGCATGGAATACCATTGCATTTCCCACCGAAGCAGTACCTATTTATCTACTTGCAATTTCTTGCTTTCAAACTGCTAGGGTGGGACAGAGATGGGTGCTCTCTTTGTCGTGCAGTACCTTGGAATCGAACTCCAACTTTCCAGTCAGCGAGTTCAGCGTCTTAACCACTTGAGCCACTGCAGTCCCGGCTCCAAGTTAGTATTGTTATAAATTCTTTACATAAACAAGCAAGCAAGTAAGCAAACAAAGAAAATATAATTACTTAAAGCACAACAGAGAATGGCTGGACACAAGACACAAATGAAGTAACCCACATTCTGGGCCAAGTAACTGTAACTTTAGCTCATAACAAGAAATAGAAGTTATAATTTGCTAATCGGCTCCAGTTCTATGCTGTGGTTTACAGTGTTTTGGTAATGCTAGTGTACATTTTTAATAGTATTCTGAGCAGTGCCTGGTTTGCATCGTTGTTTTATCCTTTCCAAGATTAGTTTCATGTCATCTGCTTTGAAGTGTTTTGAGGTTGTCGTCGTTTTCCCAAAGATAACTTGTCCAAATAAATGGATGCATCCATAGGTACATAAAACGGCTCAAAGCAAGCACATGGAAATGTGCACCTTGGGAAGAAGAGACATATATTGACAGGCACGGGTGGCAAAAACAAACAAACAAATGTCCGTTTTGTAATTTAAAGCACAAATGAGCTTGCAGGGTGGGTGGAAGGGAGGGAGGGAAAGTCGACAGAAGAAGGGAAGAAAAAAAAAGGAAGGGAAACTCAGCCAAACCCTGACTTCCCTGCCCTCTTTGGTACTTCCTTTTTCTTCTTTTACATGTGGGGCTGAAAAGATATAGTCTTCCCCACGAATCGGGTGGAGCACTCTTACAAGGAGGTAAGCAAAGTTTGCTTGGGCTCATTCTTACAATTAGGTAATTGGTTTCTACCTTTCCTTCATTAAAATAGCAAGTCCATGTCTTGTTTTCTTTGCACAGAATAGCTTAAGTCTTCTTCTTCATCATCATCCAACTCCAAATACTGGCAATCCTCGTGGTGATCAACCATGAAGATTGCCTTGAGAATATAATGCAGTGGCCTTCCATCTGCCTTCTGCATCGCAGTGTGACCCCCCATAGTACCACTGATCCAGTTCTACGAGTCACTTTCTGGTCCTGAGTCCTTTTGGCATGCAAAGTCCTCCTCAGCCCCAAGTCATAAGAACATAAGAACATAAGAACAGCCTTGCTGGAACAGGCCACAGCCCATCCAGTCCAGCATTCTGTCTCACACAGTGGCTCACCATTTCCTTCAGGGTATTCCCAAGCAGATGCCTTCACCTGCTTAGGATTCCCTGGAAATGGCATTGAGAGATATCTTGCCTATCTCTCCAACCCGGAGGTTGTCCTTAGGTAGCCATAATTATAGCCATTGATAGCCTTGTCCTCCATGAACTTGTCTAATCCTTTCTTAAAGCTGTCAAGACTGACAGCGGTCACCACTTCTTCTGGCAGGGAGTTCCATAGACCAGTAATCCTCTGGGTGAAAAAGTACTTTCTCTTATTTGTTTGAGAACTAGTACCCAAAAGTTTCATGGAGTGTCCCCTAGTTCTAGTGTTGTGCGATAGGGAAAACAGTTTCAGGATGGGTGAAGCTGCTGCCCTCCTTCAAGAGGGATTCAAGTGGGGCCATTTAATCCTTTTAGGGACCATCGCCCTTCCCTCCCTGTGGACTTTGCCACACAAGGCTGCTAGACCTCAGGGTTGGTCAGGTTAGTTAACCACCGCCCAACACTCAGTGTTGAGTCACTGGCAGTAAGGTCTACATTATTACAATAGGAAGATAACCTGGCCAGACTATATGGATGCTACAAAGGTATAAACATGGACTTGACACCCATTCTTGACCCGCTCTTCTTTAAAATAAAAACCCCATATCTTGTGCTGGGGCTGGGACAGCAAGGGGTTAATGGTTGTTTTTAGATCTTGTCTGTGGGCACTTGGGCCACCCCTGCATTTTCACCTTGTTGCACATTCTCTATTCAAAGCTTATGGTGACATGAACATCTCTTTGTTATTATTATGCAATGTCAAGTCATCTCTGACTTAGGGTGACCCTATGGATGGGAGATCTCCAAAATGTTCCCACCATTACTGTCTCTTCTAGGGAATCCTGCCTCCTAATGAATTGCCCAAAGTAAGGCAGCCTCAGTTTCATCATTTTGGCCTCTAGAGACTTGATTTGCTCTAGGACTCAATTGTTTGTCTTTCTGGCAGTCCGGGTATCTGCAAAACTCTCCCCCAGCACCATAATTGGAACTGTGGTGGCTCAGTGGTTAAGAAGCTTGCCTTATTAGCTGGAAGGCAGGCAAGCTGGGAGTTTGAGACCCGGGTACTGCATGATGGAGTGAGCTTCCATCTTTGTCCCAGCTCCTACCAACCTAGTAGGTCAAAAGCAAGAAATTGCTGTAGATAAATAGGGACCACTTTGGTGGGAAAAGATCTTGGGGACATGAAAGGAGCGTCCCCTGAGCAGAGTTTCTCCAGCAAAAATCCTTTCAACCCAGAATAATTTCTGACATGAAATTATTATTAGCAACATATTTTGAACAAATCAATATTTTTGCTGTTAGCTTTTTAAAACTGTCTTGCCTTGATCACCCAAAGTTTAAAAGTGTGGATGATTTTGGTTTTGGTCTCCAATAAAATATCTTTATTTAATGATCGTTCCCAATACTGTACTTTCATTACTCCCTTCTTACGTCTCAGGTATTCTTTTGCTTTCATGACCTTTTACTCCCATTCAGCAAAAGCCTTCCTGCCCAAATTATGGAATTAGGTGAAGGTAAAGGTAAACCCTGCTCAAAAGCCAGCCATATCCAACTCTAGGGTTCAGTGCTCATCTCTGTTTACAGCCAAAGAACCAGTGCTTTCTGCATTTGCAGACGCTTCCATAGACGTGAAGCAGGCATACCTAGACACGGAACACTGTTCACCTTCCCACCAAAGTGGTCCCTATTTATCTACTTGCAATTCCTTGCTTTCGAACTGGCAGGAGCTGGAACAGAGACAGGAGCTCACTCCGTCATGCAGTACTCAGGAATTGAACTCCGACCTGCCAGTCTTCAAGTTCAGCGTCTTAACCACTTTAATTCCAAAACCCCATCCCTGAATGCAGAGTATTCGTAAGAACCTTTTTATAAACAGAGATACTAAAGAATCAACTGGGGAATCGACCAGATGTCAGGCAGATACTATCTTGCTCTGTTACCAGGTCACTTCTAATGATTTACTACAGAATGTATGACATAGTTTTTCATAGTAAATGTATATGATAGGCTGAAGTCCACCGATCGAGGAAGGAGAAACTGGGCAGAGGCTCGGAGAGCAGACCAAACCTTTTTATGATGTCCTGTTCTGATATCAACAGAGACAAGATGGGGGGAAGAGTATGGTTGGCAGCTTGTGTGCTGGCCCTGATCCTGGAAGCAGCAGCCCCTCAACAAACCGCATGTCAAGCGCCCAATGGGAGAGATGGACATCCCGGGACTCTGGGTCATAATGGAAGGCCGGGACAGAAAGGAGATATTGGTGAACCTGGTAAGTCTCTGGTACTGGAGAGCTCAGAGATAAATCAAAGAAGGCAAGATCTGACTTTGTGGATCAGCAGAAACATGTTGTCCAACCCGGGAGTGGGGAAAGGCTGTCTCTTATAGAACAAAAATAAATAAATTTTTAAAAGCCAGTCTGAGATACTTTCTGCCAAAGAATGAGGATTTGGAGGTGGTCAAGATAGCATCCCCCTCTAAGTCAGGGGTTCCCAACCTAATGCCTGTGGGCCAGATCTGGCCCCTGGTGCCATTTCAGGTGCCCCCACCCCTCCAAAGGCAGCCAAGAAACAAAATGGCCACCCCTTTGAAGCTGTTGGGACAAAACAGCCACCCCCATCAGGCAAACAGGGCAAAATGGCCATCCAGCCCTCAAAGCTGGCTGAGACTAATCAATGGCTTAATCCCTACAGCGTGGAGCCATTGAGTCAATAACCTGCATGCAATGGCTGGTTGTGACTAGAGGTGACCCACTAAACCAGGGGTTCCCAACCTTTTTATGCCATGGGCCTGACCATGCCCCCCCCCCACGCAGACAACTGAGCAGGCTGGACCACGTCCCCCAGAAGTGGAAGTAAATACACCCACTTCTGGGTTTATGACAGCCATGGACGCATTTACGGCTCTTTTAGAGCTGTTGTAAATGCATCCACTTTCCACTTCCGGGTGCGGCGGAGGTGATGATTGGGCCAGATATAATGGTGTCGTGGGCATCAAATGGTTAGGTTAACTGGACCATTTGTAGGCCTCTAGTTTTATGGTCCATTTTGCAAACTACTCAGACTTATTTTTAACATATGGCAATTGTACACATTGAGTCAACATATAACAAGAAAGAAAATATATATAAACTATATAAAACTCATCCTTAATTTATAAACAAACATCTAAACAATTTATATATTCAATTGCACCAGGAATCACCCTTAAAAATCTTTTCTATTGCCCACATATGTTCTAAGGCAGGGCTTCTCAACCCAACCCACAGCACTATTTCATGTGGACCACATCACCACTGCCACCATCAATGGAAGCAGAAGTGAACACATTTATGACTGCTGCGGACCTGTTTTATGGCAGTGTTTATGGCAGGGAGGGACCACCAATCTGGCCTCCTCAGCTGTCTGAGGGGGCATGGTCCAGCCCACGGCTTAAAAAGGTTGAGAGCCCCTGCTCTAAGGCTACATTGTTGTATAATATGTTGCACAGTCTGTTGCGGTGCCCTACACTCACATGCTGGTTAGACAGCTTCTTTTATGGGGTACCATCAACCAAGAATCATGGTGGCCCCATACGGGCTTATCGGTTTCATTTGGCATAAGCTTTTGTGGACGGTGAGCTACTTCTAAGGATCACGCTATGAGGACCTAGGTGGGCCGCTTTCTCTGAGCCGATACAACTAACATGCTCTCTTTTCTACTTCAATTTAAGGGATGGGTGCAAGAAGCACAGGCATTCGGGGACCCAAAGGTGACCCGGGGGATCCGGGCCTTCCTGGCAAACCAGGGAACCAGGGCTATAGAGGTCTAGATGGCCCTCCAGGCCCTGTAGGTCAAGCAGGAGATAAAGGTGTCAAGGGTCTGTCCGGCAACATCATGGACCAGCCCCGAACTGCTTTCTCGGCCACTCAGAAGAACCCCGGCCCCACCCCAAATCCCAACGTCGTGGTCTTCGACAACATAATCACCAACCAGGACAACCTCTACAGCACGCAGACGGGCGAATTCACCTGCAGGCACCCCGGCTACTACTACTTCGCCTTCCAGGTGGTCTCCAGCGGGAACTTGTGCCTCCAGCTGATGCACAAGGACACCACTGTGGCCACTTTCTGCGATGAGAACCAGCACAGCCTCTACCAGGTCAACTCGGGTGGCAGCGTCCTGAAGCTGGCCCAGGGGGAGAGAGTCTGGCTGGAGAGTGACCCCAAGTCTGGGAACAACAACATTTATGAGGGCCCTGAAGCAGATAGCATCTTCAGTGGCTTCTTGCTTTTCCCATCTGACTGAGAAGCTGGAGGATGGGGAGAGAAGACCTCCTTCCCAACATCTGCTGCCTCTCTATTGTTGCCTCTGCCCCAAGGACTCCTTGTATGGACTCTTCCTTACCTGCCATGTCAACTTCTCTCCTGCCTTCTTTGTTGTTCCAAATAAACATTCACAATTTGAAAACTATCTTGTTCACTGTTTACTGTGTCCATCTATTCTTACTTTTCTTCATATTGGTAATGATAATTGAAAGCCATCAAGTTAATTCAGGCTTACGGTGATCATTTTTAGGGTTTTCTAGCTAGATAATAGCAATTAGCAATTACACTTATATACCACTGCAGTGGCTCAAGCGGCTAAGATGCTGACTGGAAGGCGGGAAGTCAGTAGCTCGATTCCCTAGTGCTGCAGGATAGAACGAGCTCCCGTCTTTGTCCCAGCTCCTGCCAACCTAGCAGTTTGAAAGCAAGACATTGCAAGTAGATAAATAGGGACCACTTTGGTGGGAAATGTAAACAATGTTCCATCCCCTCCGGTGTCTAGTCATGCTTGCCACATGACCATGGAAACGTCTGCAGAAGCAGACAGCCCTGGCTCTTCAGCTCTGAAAAAGAGATGAGCACTGAACCCTAGAGTCGGATATGACTGGCTTTCGAGCAAGGGAAACCTTTACCTTTACCACCCCGTAGTGCTTAGTGCACTCTCTGGGCAGTTCACAAGTTAATATGCATTTTTGCCCTCAACATGCTGGGTACTCACTTTACTGACCTTGGAAAGATGGAAGGCTGAGTCAACCTTGAGCTCTGGTCAGGCTCAAACTCACAACGTTCTGGCAGTTTAACCACTGCACCACCAGGGCTCACTCACCAGGATACACAGAATTAGTGGGGCTGTGGTGGCTCAGCAGTTAAGACACTCGCCTTATTAACTGGAAGGTCAGCAAGTCGGCAGTTCGATTCCCGGGTACTGCATGATGGAGTGAGCTTCTGTCGTTGCCTCAGCTCCTGCCAACCTAGCAGGTTGAAAGCAAGAAATTGCAAATAGATGCAGTAAATAGGAACCATTTTGGTGGGAAAAGATCTTGGGGACATGAAAGGAGCCTCATTTGGGCTCCTGAGCGGAGTTTCTCCAGCAAAAATCCTTTCAAACCAGAATAATTTCTAACACATTATTCTCATTCTCGTTCTCGTTCTCGCCCTCGCCCTCACCCTCGTTCTTGTTCTGAAGAAGAAGAAGAAGGAAGAAAGAAAGAATTAGTTTCCCATTCCCTTCTTCTAGGGGAAGCTCTTGGGACTGTGTAACTTTCCCTAGGCTACCTAAATTAGCTTTTCTTCCTGGAGACCCAGTACAGAAATTGAACTCCCAACCACTGGCTCAACAGCCAGATCCTTAAACCACTGAGCTTTGCAGCCTCCTCAGGGACTTAAACAGCAGCAATGGACAGAAACAAAAGGAAAAGAGCTCTGTGACAACATAGAGTCTGTGGTCACACTCCTATCGGTGTTCATGTAGGCTTTGTGTAACCTGATGCAGCTAACTGCAGCTAAATAATAAGCTGTCAGTGTCTTGTGGTGCCTTCAACTGCCCAGCCAAGTTATACACCTTGTTGATTAGTTGCAATAGCCCTTGCAAATAACACATATCTTCCTCCCATTCAGCTTTATGCCTGAACTTCACACATTGATCCATCTTTCAGAACACTGAGCAAAAATTAGAGCAGTGTTTCACAATGTGGGGCCCAGGCACCACAGGGAGACTTCAATTCCCAGATGACTAAGTCAGTACATTGTCTGATCAGTGCTTTGGGGGATTGACTTAGACTTCTGGGAATTGAAGTCCAAAAACCAAAGGTTAGGAAACACTGGTCTAGGGTAAATCTTTGTGCTCTATAACTGACTTCTTTGGATACTTGCATTGTAGCTTTTAGTGGCAGACATAACTCACATGTTGGGTTGATCAGGGAATCGGAGGGTTCATAGGAAAGTAAAAAGTATAGACGTTGAATAATGTTTTAGCAATTTAGCGAAGAATAGCTTGGCCAGTGAAAAAATGTCCTGGTGTAGATCAGTAGTTGAACATTTATATGGTGACCAAAATGTTTAGAGAGCTTAATGGCGCTGAACACTAACATTCCGGAAACTGATTGGAACCTCTTATGCCATGAAAGAAGGGTAATCATCATCTAGCATGAGTGTTCCATCATCACCAGTTCAGAATTTTACATGCTACAGGTTTAGTTCTTTACAGAAGGGAAAAGAGCGGGTGCAAGAAGGTGTCTCTGAGCAACTTCTTCAATGGAGCTATGAGCAAATGGAATGGGTCAGTAGGATTCCAGCCTTGGTTCCCACCACAACGTCAATGTGGTTCTCAAACCAACCCTGTGAAGCACTTTTTTAAATTAATTTTTATTTATTGGACTTGTACCCCACCCATCTGGGATGGTCTCCCACTCTGGGTGGCTAACACTATTTTTTTTAAAAAAAAGCAGAACAAACACCATTAAGACCCCCACAAAACAATCCCCACCCACCTAATCAAAAGCAGAACTGAGGACCCCAAACTCTTGTGACAGAAAGGCAATGGGAAGGGTCTCCTATTTGGTCTTCAAAAAACTACTAAAGACCTCATCAAACAGTAAGGCTTTCAGTTGTTTCTTCAAGGTCCCTATGGAGTCAATCAGATGCAGCTCCCCCGGCAGTGTGTTCCAAGGAGCCAGAGCTGCCACCGAGAAAGCCCTACAGTGGGTAATGGACATTCTAGTCAACCTGGGAGTCAGAATTTGGAGTTGAATTGTCTGAGAAGAATGGGTAAAGCGGGCCTGATTTCTGAGGGGAAGACACTCCACCAAGTAGGAAGGTCCCAAACCCTTTAGGTCAGGAGTTCTCAACCTTTTAAAGCCAGGGGCCGGGTCATGCTCCCTCAGACAGCTTTGGGGGGGGGATGGCCATTTTGCCCTTCCTCCACCACATGGTACTTCTGGATGTGGTGGAGTGTTGGATCGGGGCCCGATACGGGCTGGAAGGTCCCAGAGGAGATTGGTCAAGTAAAGGCACATGAGGCAAGATGGAGCGAAGACCAGCATTTATTGATCAGAAGGTTCTAATCTTTATACCCTGCCTAGCTCGACCACGTGCATAGGTTGTGCGTGGCTGTTACAGGAAAACTGCAGGTCTGCACTTTAAGATTACACAAGTTGCTCATCAGGGGTGACCTCACCGGGGGGAAGTTCCTTATCTATCTAATTTACTACCGGGGGACGTGCATTGTCTACTGCTATCGGGAGTAAACATGTGCCTAGGTTGACTCTTGGACTCAGAGTCTCTGCGGATACAAGATTACCCATTACATGCTTATCGAGTTCATCACCCGGTCATCTTTTGCCCTCTATTGTCCGAACTGCCTGCCAGGTCAGCGATCGGTGAATTAAACTATGATTATTAATCCGTTCCCCAATGTCTGTCCCTTCTGAACCAGGGCTCCAAGGAGTGTTCCCCCAAGCTGTGGTTCTGTCAGGGACAGTATGCCAATTGTGTGTGGGGATTCCACAGTGGAGGCAGTGGAGCGGGGGGGCACATGAAATGGTGCTCTGGGGTGCATCCGGCCCACAGGATGCAGGTTGAGAATCCGTGCTTTAGGGCTTTGAATGTTAAGACACTGTTGAGTCCGTACGAAGGAAGTGCTCTGACTAGCAGGATTGGGTCAAACATAAGTGATTTATTGGCAGCTCATAACTTGAATTGTTTCGGACTGGGGAATAGCAGAAAGGAGACCAACTTATATACAGGCAGATCAGCAGTTACAGAATGATACATTTACCCAGACTTCTAAAAAGAACGGGTAACTGTGTGTTAACGAATCAGATTACAAAGGCAGCAATATGAATTCCGCACCTAGAAGAAAGACGCGCTTTTACAGCAATTACAGCAATTAACCACGTACTGAAGTAATTAAGTAATAAAGCATTTGGACACAACAGACACCCACTTTGAACTGGACACAGAACCAAACATGCAAGCCAATGCAGTTCTGCCAGGACTGGAGAGACATGTTCGAATTTTCTCATCCCAGTAATAAGCCTGACAGCTGCATTCTGCACCCGTTTAAGTTTCCATATCAGGAACATGAGGAGCCCCACATAGAGACCATTACAGTAATCGATACATGAGATTAACCATGAAATAACTAGTGTTATGAGGTAGGCCACAATGAGAGAGCATGAGTTGCCAAAAATTACTTGTTGGGCTGAATGACTGCATGGGGCAGGAGTCCTCAACCTTTTAAAGACAGGGGCCAGGTCTCACTCCCTCAAAAAGCTTTGGGGGCTGGATGACCATTTTGCCCTTCCTCCACCACATGGCACTTCCTGGTGTGGTGGAGGCAGAGATGGGAGCTCACTCCATCATGCAGCACTTGGTTCTCCAACTGCCGACTTGCCGGCTTTCTAGCTAGCAAGGTGAGCTTCTTAACCACTGAGCCACCACAGTTGGCCATATAAAATGGTGACACATGCCACATCCAGCCCATGGGTCGCAGTTTGAGATGGGGATTAGGACTTGAGTTTGCAGTAGTGGGCAAATCTTTGAACCACTTCCAGGACCCTGATCACCAAAAATGAGGGTTGTAGTAGAACACTGAAGGATGAAGACAGGAAAGGGGAAGGGCCAGTCCTTTGTTCTCGCTGGCCGCCAACTTCCTGTTGTGAGACACGATTTTGCAAGTTCATCTCGGCCCCACGCTGAGCTGGCCTGGAGGCTCCCTCACCGCTCCAAGCTGCCTGCTTGCTCAAAGAGTACCCCTGACATCTCAAGAGGTAAGACTGATCCCAGGACGGGGCACTTGCAACTCTGATTGTTTGAGACCGGTCGTTTGAAAAAGCGGCAATCCCAAGAAAAGGCATTTATTCAAGCAAGGTGTGGGAGGTCGAGACAAAGATGATCTGATTCCTAATGGGTTGTTCTTCCCAGTAAAGGGACTTGAATTGTTGCAAACATTATAATAATAATTTCATGTCAGACATTATTCTGGGTTGAAAGGATTTTTGCTGGAGGAACTCCACTCAGGGGATGCCTGAATGAGGCTCCTTTCAAGATCTTTTCCAACTGAAGTGGTCCTTTTTTATCTACTTGCAATTTCTTGCTTTCGATCTGCTAGGTTGGCAGGAACTGGGACAGAAATGGGTGCTCATTCCATCATGCAGTGCCCAGGTCTCGAACTGCTGACTTACCGGCCTTCCAGCTCAAAAGGCAAGCTTCTTATCTACTGAGCCACAATAACTCATAACATTATAATAATCATCTTAGAACTGTAGGAGTAGAAGGGACTCTATGGATCAAGCTCAGTCTGTGTCAAGGAAGTAGAATAGGGAATCGAACTCCCAATCTCTGGCTCCATACCTAAACCAATGAGCTACCCAATCAGCTAATTCTTCACTAGCTCCTCCAAAGAAGTGACAGCTTCTAATGCAATGGCAAGAGGCTGTAGGGCTGAGTTATTTATATTTATTTATTTATTGGTAGACTTCATGCTGAAGACACATAATGGCAAAGCATTGCATTTTCCTATAATGAAGTGGCCAATAAATTTTTTTAACGGGGTACCAAGGAGGAAGGGCCAATCTCTCCATGAAGTTCTAGGGTTCCACCAAGTGTTTCCAGTTAAGGTAAAGGTAAAGGTTTCTCTTGCTCGAAAGCCAGTCGTATCCGACTCTAGGGTGCAGTGCTCATCTCTGTTTCTAAGTCGAAGAGCCAGCGCTGTCTGCTTCTGCAGACGTTTCCGTGGTCATGTGGCAGGCATGACTAGACACCGGAGCGCACGGAACGCTGTTACCTTCCCACCGAAGTGGTCCCTATTTATCTACTTGCAATTTCTTGCTTTCAAACTGCTAGGTTGGCAGGAGTTAACACAGGGAAAATACCGTATTTTCCGGCGTATAAGACGACTGGGCGTATAAGACGACCCCCAACTTTTCCAGGTAAAATATAGAGTTTGGAATATACTTGCCATATAAGACTACCTCTCTTCCAATGCACACCAAATAAAAATTAACCCACACTCAACCCGAAGATGCGCAGCCCTCCGAGTCGAATGGGCAGGTACTGGTGGAGAGCCAATCCACGCTCACGTTCTCCTCCTCGAGGTACAGGAAGATGTGTGCAGCTTGCTTCCCCTTGCTTCATACTCCCCACACAGAGCAGGGACTCGGCTGCGGCACCCCCCACCATATGCGCCGGACATATGAAGCAAGGGGAAACAAGCTGAAGTTAAGTACCTGTCCTATAAGACGACCTCCGACTTTGGCACAGATTTTTCGGGGTTAAAAAGTAGTCTTATACGCCAGAAAATACAGTAATTATTAATAATGGTAGACATTAATGGTAGACTTGATAGATCTGTGTTCTGAGCGAAATAAGGAAGCTTTCTATATAATGGAGCCATGACAAATCGCCAGCTTTGAACTGCAAAAGGTCCTGGCTCCAAAGTATGGAACAGAGAAGACCTCATGAATAGACCTTAGAGATCAGAGTCTTTGGATGAAGATGCTGTGAACCTAAAAAATTTATCTGTTCTCCTTCTGCTGCTTCTACATTTCAATTTTCCCCCTTTCTGAGTTGGCTTTTTAAATTTTTAAATACATCAAAACAAAAGCCAACCTTATTCAAAAATTCCTTGCCCAAGTTTGCTCATGAAGTTGAAGATTAAGCTCTCCAGACCAGAGGGACAAAGTCTTCAAGACCTCAAGTTTACTGCCAGGGGAAATAGAGCTAGGACCCACCTGGTGCCTTCCTCCTCAGGGCAGAGTTGCCAGATTTCAAACTGGACAATGGCACTGTGTTGTCAACCACTGCATGGCCTATAACAGGGGT
Source organism: Bradypodion pumilum (assembly GCA_035047305.1). NCBI lineage: Eukaryota > Metazoa > Chordata > Lepidosauria > Squamata > Chamaeleonidae > Bradypodion > Bradypodion pumilum. Next base: position 6,241,555 of record JAWDJD010000016.1, on the reverse strand, counting down.
TGCCAACCTTTTTAAGTTGGGGACCGGATCACGCACCCTCAGACAGTTGCGGGGGCCAGGCTGGTTGTACCCCGCTGTTTACAGCTGCCATAAATGAGTCTGTGGCTGATTCCATCACTGGTGGTGGCAGAAGTGGCAGCGGCAGCTGGAGCAAGGGTGTGGCTGGATTATTTGGTGCCACGGGTCAGATCTGGCCCACAGGTCATGGGTTGCCTACCCCTGGCCTACAACATGGGACAGAGGGTTGCCTGCAATGATGTGGAGATGGTTCTCATCTCTCACCCAATGGTTAAGGTCAAAATTGAAGACACAAGAAGAGTAGGCTGGGCTTCCGGTTTGCATGCCTTTCCTTGTCATATGGCAACCTTGTGAGAGGAAGTGGGAATGAAAGTTCTTCCTCAACCCTTCTTTGATATATTTTGCATACACAAAAACAACACCAACAACCTCCCCAAAAATGTGATACCTTTAATTCTAGTCAATTTATTTTGGCAGGAATTTCTGCACGTCTCAAGTAATCGATTGTTAGCCATGAATGCACACTATTAAATTCCCCATTGATGGTGCTTCTGTTTCCATTGTTCCGGTTTGTTTGTTTGCATTTATTGTGAAAGGGACTTGCATGGCTACCTCTCGAAAAGATTTGAATGGCTTTTACTTGTGTTCATACCATCCAGTCTGGTTAGGCCAGTGATGGGCAGTCTTGGCCCTCCAGCTGTTCTTGAACTTCAATTCCCAGAAACCCTGACCAGCTGGTGTGTTGACTTGGGCTTCTGGGAATTGAAGTTCAAGAACAGCTGGAGGGCCAAGACTGCCCATCACTGGGTTAGGCTATCCTGCTATGGTAATAGAGTAGACCACACTGTCAGTGGCTCAATGCCAATCATCAGGCAGCGGTTAACTAACGTGACAACCCTGAGAACTAACAATATTGGTTGTCAAAGTCCACAGGGAAGGGCAAGGGTCCCCAAGTGGATAAAATGGTCCCACTTGAATCTCTCTTGATAGAGGGCAGCAGCTCCATCAATATTGGCTGAGAAAGACTGGTTGCCAAAAGGACTCAGGACCAGAAAGCTACTCACAGAACTGGATCAGTGGTATGGGTGTCACACTGCGATGCAAAAGGCAAATGGAAACATTATATTCTCAGGACAATCTTCATGGGTGATTGCCATGATGATTACCAATATTTGGATATGGCAAAAGAAGAAGATACCTGCCTCAGTTTCTTTTCCCAGTTGAGAAAGAAAAGCAAGACATAGGTCAGGGAATCAATCAAAATAGCTGATTGATAGATTAACCAGCTTCTCTCAAGGTGCATCTTTGAGAAGCATCTGGAGAAGCTATGAGCTAAATTCCATGTTAGTCTTGACTAGAGGAGGCCCATTAAATCAATGGGACTCATATGCATTTTGATTTGCCAGAGTAGCCAAGAGTCAGCTGGTCTGCTCTAGTTGGGAATAAAGTGTTTGAACGTCTGTTTCCAATATCCATGGTGGAACCTGCAAAGATCTTGCAAACCTAGATGGGATGTCCCCTCATAGGCAACCTTTTCTTCTCATTCCTTATCTCTGCAGGAAAAAAGATGGGCTCAGATTCAAGACTGTTCCTGAGTTGGGGATTTGTTTACCTTTTCCTGATTCTGGTTGATTTATCTTCAGGAGCCGAATCTCCAAATTACTGCTATGGGACACCAGGTCTCCCTGGGATACCGGGACCTCTGGGGAAAGATGGCAGAGATGGTCACAAAGGATCCAAAGGAGAACCTGGTAACAAACCCTTAATGGGAATGGAATTCCCTTCCTAAAAAAAAAGAACCCTTTTAGCTGATACAACCGATCCCTTCCATTTTGTTTGGTCAGAGATCCACCATGTTGTTTGATGTGCAAAGAACCAAGGCCTTTTAACCTTCACATCCTGAGAACACAGTAGTAGCAGTAGTACTAGAAGTAAGAACATAAGAACATAAGAACAGCCTTGCTGGAACAGGCCACAGCCCATCCAGTCCAGCATTCTGTCTCACACAGTGGCTCACCATTTCCTTCAGGGTATTCCCAAGGAGATGCCTTCACCTGCTTAGGATTCCCTGGAAATGGCATTGAGAGATATCCTGCCTATCTCTCCAATCCGGAGGTTGTCCTTAGGTAGCCATAATTATAGCCATTGATACACTTGTCCTCCATGAACTTGTCTAATCCTTTCTTAAAGCTGTCAAGACTGACAGCTGTCACCACTTCTTCTGGCAGGGAGTTCCATAGACCAGTAATCCTCTGGGTGAAAAAGTACTTTCTCTTATTCGTTTGAGAACTAGTACCCAAAAATTTCATGGAGTGTCCCCTAGTTCTAGTAGTAACAATAAATATCAGTGATAGTAATAATTAGTAATTATTACCAACTTCACTGAACTTAATTAACAATTGATGGCGGAAATCTATTAGCAAGTTGCAACAAGGGTAGGCCAACTGAATACACTGGATTTACATAAAAGTTGACTTACCAAGTCGATAGGGTTACTCAAGCTGTCGCATGCTACTGGATTTCAACAACTGATTACTAATTAAATTGAGTGCAGTGAAGCTACCATTTCTTGGAGCAATTTTTTTCTGAGATTTTAAAGTTTTCAAACCCTTTCCTTTGCCTAGAAAAAGTTGCAGGCTGAGCAATTTCCTCCAAAACATATCCACCATTTCTTTTGAGATGGCCAAGGTCACTCTTTACCCCCTAAGTCAGGGGTGCCTAAACTTTTTGGGCTGTAGGCCGGTCATATGGTTCAGGTCACTATGGGCCATGGGCCGGATCCAGCCCCCAACACCAATTCATCTGGCCCACAATGCCCTTGTTGCTCCTGGAAGAGGAAGTAAAATGCACCCATCTGAGTGCATTTTACCTCCGCTTCCGGGAGTGACGAGGGTGTCACGGGCTAGATGAATTTGTGTCGAGGGCTAGATCCAGCCCGTGGGCCATAGTTTGGGCACCCCTGCCCTAAGTGATATCTCACAAGGATGCTAGCTCCATTGAAAAGCCTTAAGTGATGGCCATGCTCCCAATACAGAATGTTGGCCATTGCAATCTGTAACGAACAAATGAATAGTTAGCAAAATTAAGCCCTGTGACCCATCCATGCAATCAAACAACTGCAGAACGGAGGTGATGCCTTTTATAGGGTAACTCAAAAAATAAAACAATGCAAGCGTTCTTAACTCACAGGTCACTTCTTCAGGCAAATGTTCATGGCATGGTGTAAAAGCCAGGCTGGTTAGCTTAGATGTTGAGTAGGAGAAAGGGGTTCCCAACCTTTTCAAGCCGGAGGCCGGGTCATGCTCTCTCAGTCATCTTTGAGGGCTGGGTGGCCATTTTGCCCTGCCTGCATGAGGGGGCAGCCATTTTGTCCCAACAGCTTCAAAGGGGTGGCCATTTTCTTTCTTGAATGCCCTTGCAAGTGTGGGGAGCCACATGAAATGGCACTGCAGGCTGGATCTGACCCACGGGCCTTAGGTTTGGAATCCCTGCCCTTGTTTAACCTTGTAGTGAAACTCATGGCCTGCCCATCAAAGTTATGAGCAATCCCTTCTCCTGAAGCTTGTTTGGGATGGGGGGAAGATTCTGGAAGTTGCTCCCCCCCCCAAAAAAAGGCCCTTTCCCAAGGTCAGCTTGTCATTTCCACCCTTTTTCTTCTGTGACTTGACCTATCTTGCAGGTATCCCATCTGTTTCCAGAAGTCAAGGTCATAAGGGCGAGACAGGATCCCCTGGTTTGCTAGGGAAGAATGGCCCAAGAGGCCCTTCAGGAAATCCAGGAGAACCTGGTCCAAAGGGAGAAGTTGGAGAGCCTGGGGAACCAGGGGGCTATAAGCAGAATCATCAATCAGCCTTTACGGTGATGCGGCAGACGACAGAATATCCGGCCAAGGATCGCCCGGTGATCTTCAGCAAAGCCATTGCCAATACTAACCAAGACTATGATGTCAGGACGGGCAAATTCACATGCCGTGTCCCCGGCCTCTACTACTTCACTTACCATGCATCCCAGACAGCCAACCTCTGCCTCAACCTGTTGCTGAATGGGGAGAAGAAGGCCAGTTTTTGTGATCACATGTCCAACACCAAGCAGGTCAGCTCAGGTGGCGTCCTCCTCCAGGTAGCAACGAGCCAACAGGTATGGCTAGTGGCCAACGACTACAATGGCATGATCGGAATAAGCGGTTCTGACAGTGTCTTCTCAGGTTTCCTGCTTTTCCCAGATTAGGTACCTTTTCCAAAGTTCTCCAGAACATCAAACATCACTTCTCTGCAAGTACTCAAGTTACTCTTATTCGGTCTTGTGCTGCTACATCGCTGTTACACTCTTGGTTATAAAAGAAGAATGAAAATGTGTATAATAAAAATGATTTGCTCTCCCTCCTTGTTCATTTATTATGGCAATTTTTACAGCCTTGTCGAACAAATATGAGAAAACAGAATAAAAGGATTAAAATTAGGAGTGTGTGAAAATGATTTTTTAAAATCCAAATGGAAGGTCAATTTGGGCTTCTAAATACATCTTCATTTGTTCTATCTGAGTGACAAATGCCTGCATGTGACTTCCTATGTGGCCAGGATCCTAAGATGATTTGAAATTCTTCTCCGGAGTTACATTCAATCCGTCCACCAGCTTTCAGTGATGCCAATAATATCAATATTTTTATCTAATGCATACAAGCATTTATATATGCTTTTCTGATACAGTCTTTTGAGTCCAGTTGCATTGTTAGACTGCCTCTTGCATCCTTCTGCTAGGGTGCTGGTGACTAACTCCTCGCTCTGCTCAGTAACTTTTGCATCCTCTTCACTACTCAAGTACACACTTTCCTGAACTGGATGCTGCCCAGCTCCTGTCGGCTTTCCCCCAGTTATCAGTTTAAAAGCTGCTCTGCAGCATACCTGTCAACCATCCCGATTTGGCTGGGAAAACCCAGTAATTTGATGTCGATTGACGTCATAACCTGCCCCGCGCTGCCAAAACCCTATAATTTGGCAGCGGGGGAAAATGCTTTCCGCACATGTGTGGAAGGGGTAAAACCCTTCCATGCGTGCGTGGAAAGGACCTGCGCACAAGCGATGTGGCCAGGTCCCGTTTTTCCAGAGCTGCGGGTTGACAGGTATGGTCTGCAGCCTTTTTGATGTTGAATGCCAGCAATCTGGTCCCATCGTTGTTCAAGTGCAACCCATCCCGAACAGATGTAGCTTGTCCCAAAATGTTTTCCAGTTCCTAACAAATCTGAAGCCCTCCTCTCAACACCACCGCCTCATCCACTCATTGAGGCTTCTGAGCTCTAACCACTGACCTCTAATCTTAACCACTAAGCCTCCACAGTCCTTCAAAAGTATATTAAAAAGTATAAAATAGTCAGCAGTATTAAAACAGCATCTAAAGGTTTACATTTGCTAGAAAGCAAATATTTATTAATTTAAAACAGCTTCCTCACTCCCTTTAGACCACCTGAAAAGCCAAAGGGACTAAAATATAAGTAAACGTAAATATCAGTTCCACAAATATGAATCAAATAAAATCAATGGCAGTTGCCCTATTACTTGTCCTTCAAAGATACAGCAAATCCTGTATAGACTGTAGACCTTACTGAGAAAATTATATTGTTTACCACCTAGAGCAGTGGTTCCCAATCTTGAGTCTCCAAATGTTCTGAGACTACAACTCCCAGAAACTTTCAGCATTGGCTGAGTTGGGCCAAGACATTTGGGAGATGCAGCCCAAGAATATTTGGAGACCCAAAGTTGAGAACTTCTGTTTCAGTCCAAGATGTTATTGGATGACAAATCCCAGAAGCCTTAACTGTTGGCTCTGTTGACCAAAATTTCTGGTAGCAGTAGTCCAATAACATCTGGAGACTCAAGATTGAGAACCAACGTTTCAGATCAAGATGTTCTTGGACTGCAACTACCAGAAGACTTCACCATTGGCTGTGCTGGCCAGTATTTTGGGAGCTGTAGTCCAAGAACATCTGGGGACCCAAGGTTGAGAACCACCCTGACGTGCTTTTGGGAACTGCAGTGACACTTGAAGACCAGAAGGTCAGTGATCTTCAGTTCAAGACCAAGTGCTGCACGACAGAGTGAGCTCTCATCTTTGTCACAGCTCCTGCCAACCTAGCAGTACAAAAACAAGAAATTGCAAATAGATAAATAGATAATACTTTGGTAACAGCATTCCATGCACTCCGGTGCCTAGTCATGCCTGCTGCATGTCCGTGGAAATGTCTGGGTCTTTGGCTATGAACGTAGATGAGCACCAAACCCTAGCATCGGATATGACTGGTTTTCGAGCAGAGGCGACCTTGTATTTAATTTGGCGTAGAACATGCAAGATCTCTTAGCTAGCATGGTTTTCCTTTGCAGTAAGTGACTTTTCGAACCCCAGGGTGTCGGAACACCTGGGTTGGACTTTCTCATGAAAGTAAAATCAAGTTTTGTGCAAGATTGGATGTTTGCCACACAGAGGGGGAACACCCTCTGTTCCAAAGAAATCAGAGTTTGGCTTGACCACAGAGAAGAACAGGCTGAAAAGGATGGTTCCGTAAAATGTTCTCTCCACGTTTGCTCAAACACCCGTCTGGGAAATCAAACAGAATTTCAAGTGTCAATTCCACTTCTTCTTTGCTGCGGCAAAGGTGTAGGAGTCCTGGTGGTGCTAGGTTGAAAGAGTGGGTCAAAGCAAGTTCCTTGGAAACACACCTGCTATTTGATCACCAACCACCAAAGCAGAGACTGAAATCAAGGCATGGCTTCCTCACAACGTCTGAGCCTCCGAACAACTAGCCCCCACAGGCCATCCTAAACCTATGCAAGGTAAGCAAGGAGCTACCAGACAACTGTGCAGAACCACAGCATTCTCAACCGCCTGGCCAAGATCAACCATGGCCTGTGTGGAAAGCTTTAAAGAGAAGGCGTCAAAGCATGATCAAGGGCTAATCTGAGAAAGTGGGGTTTCCCTGTAGATGGTAGCCTGTGTGAATGTGGAGAAGTACAAACAATCGCCCATAGGATACAATGCACGCGGTGCCTTTCAACATGCACTGAGGAGGACCTTATGTTGGCAAGAGGAAATGCTGTTGATGTGGCCTGATATTGGGCAGTTGTCATCTAATTCCTGTTTGTTTTATATATGCTAATTTTAGCTTTGTGAGCACTGAACCGTAGACTGGCTTTCGAGCAAGGGTGACTTTACCTTTACTTTCCAGTGTTGGTGCCACCACTGAGAAGGCTCATTTTCTGGTTAAAGACTTTTGAGCAGTGGTGGGCTTCAGCAGGTTTGCACCAGTTCGCCAGAACCGGTAGCAGAAATTCTGGCTGGCCCTGCCCATCCAAGTTTTGAAATAAAGTAGTCCTGATTCTGGTGCAAAGCAGGGCTTTCCCCCCTGGCCACAGCCACCATACCATGCCCACAGTGTGGTAGTAAATTTTTTTGGAGCCCACCACTGCTTTTGAGCCATCCTTGGGGTTGGCACCTGGAGCTGTGCCAACTGTGATGACCAGGTGATGCGGGGAGTTGCTCTGAGGGACAGACCCTCCAACAGATAACAAGGTTCCAAACCGTATAGGGCCTTGTATGATAACATTAACACCTTGTATCTGACATGGTAGGCAACAGGTAACCAGTGCAGGCCTGCCAAGGCTGGGGAAATATGAACAAATTTCTTTATACCTGTCACCAGCTTGGCTGCTGCATTCTGGACACGTTGCATTCTGGACCCATTGTTAAACTGCTGTCCTGAGACTGAAAGGTTGTGAGTTCTATCCTGACCAGGGATCAAGGTTGACTCAGCCTTCCATCCTTCCAAGATCAGTAAAATGAGTCCCCAGTATGTCAGGGGGGGAGGAGATGCTCTTTAACTTGTGAACCGACCAGAGAGTGCACTGAGTGCTATGGGGGCGGTATGTGAGTGTGCTTGCTTTTAGGATATGAAACTGCTGGCTCAGCCTAGAGGGACGGTAGGTGAAAGAAAAGAGGAAGCAGGACTCTGCTCACCATTGACCACGGAAAAGCAAAATATGGAGGGAACGGACATTGGCTAACTCTTGTGGCTTTTGCAGGGAGAGGGGAGGGGGGACAGCTGAGAGGCCCGGCTTCTCCCTATTGAGCAAGCATCATCCTTTCTCTGCAGTGCTTCTGTCAAGGCCCCAAGTGGGTCCTGCTCTACTGATTTTGGGGGATCTTCCGACAGCTTAAAGGTAAGGGAATGAGGCCCACTAGAACCCTTTTTTTTTTTAAAGGGATGATTGCATGTGCTTTTGCATTTTGGAGAGAAATCAGAGCATGGCAAAAAGGTTCTGGGGGACACTCATTCCAGAGGCCACCTAGCTTGTTGTCACCACCTCTTGACGTTGTTGTCATAACTCTGCAGAGGAGGTTCTTCTTCTTTCATTTCTAGGGTCAAGTTTTAAACAGCCAAAATGAAGCCACCTTCTTGGCTTTGGCATTGGCCAAACTTAAATCCTCATAGTTTACACATTTCCAGTAGTAATTGGTAGAAAAACACAGGAAACAGATCTGATCCTAGACCCCTTATTCCCCCCTAGTTCTTCTCTTAATTTTTCTGTCATCCTCTCTTCTTCGTTTTTCCTCTTTCATGTCCATGTCAAACTTTAAACTGCCAAGACGAAGCCACCTTCTTGGCTTTGTTGTGGGCCAAACTTAAATCTACACCGATGCAGGTTTCCAATAGCAATTGACAGAGCAGCAAATGAGCCAATGGATTCTGTATCTCTCCACACTCACACAGTGTGTTGTTGTCTTCCAGCAGCCCCCCGCTTGAGCCTGTTGGTCTTGCATTTAGGGACTCTGACCCTCAGCTTTTTCAGGGTCCTCCAAGTGACGTTGGGAAGGTTGAGTTCCTCAGCTATTTCCTCCTTTCATGTCGTTCCTTGTCCAGTGAGCTCCTTTCCTCCATCTTTTGTTCTTGCCATAAAGCTCTTCCTGGATCTGAGTCAATGGACTTGAAACCCATATCTATTTGGAGGGTGTCGAGGGCCGATCTTTTGCTTACTTCTCTCAGCATCTGCTGCTACTCCTCTCCTTATCTTGGGTGGAGCGATACCAACAAGAGGATATATTTTCTCACCTGGTGTAGGTTTGAGGCATCCTGTCACTACATGCATTGTTCCATTAACAGCCATGCCAACTTGTTTTCACATGTGCAGACGTGCTCCATGCAAGTTGACGTTGCTGTTAATGAAACAATGCAGAGGAAGTTAAGGTGAAGGATGGAGAAGGAATGTCATAACTTCTTGAGGACTTGATCCCAGATCCACCAGGCTCCAGGTCCATTTCTAACTATTCAAAACACCTGGTTTTCTTCTACCCGTCATCATCTCTTCTTCCTCCTGCAACTTAGATGCCATCACAGCCATACCTGACCTGTGATGCATAAGGCACCAAAACATAAGTTCCCGCACCTACCCTTACAACAGGAACCAGATTTCTGCTTCGAAAAGTGGCTGTTTTGGTAGAGAGGGATTCCCAGAAAAAGCCAAGAAAGGAATTGTACTGGACCTTGGGAGGAAATCATGGTACAGCAGTTCTATAGAGAGGGATCCCAAGAGAAAGCCAATTTGTCTCCAAGCTCAAAAAGGAAACTGACTGTTTGGTGAGGATCCACAATCCCTATTGAACCCCAAAGCCTTAGTGATTCCATCAAAGTTGATCAAAAGTGGGTAAAATTTTGGCTCCTTTCTATGGCTCTTTGTCTTCTGCTTAAATCACTGGAAGATCATTAAACCAGAAGGAAGGGATGTTGTCTCATTCAAGATGGAAGAATTAGAACTTATTGGATAACAGCTGACATTGAGCAGCTGTGAAGGTACAAGATAGCAGTGGAACTAGAGCAGTGATGGCCAACCTTGGCACTCCAGCTGTTCTCAAACTTTAATTACCAGAAGCCCTGATCAGCAGGTATGTTGACTTGGGCTTCTGGGAATTCAAGAACACCTGGAGGTTGGCCATCACTGAACTAGAGGTTTAGTGGATAGTGTTGGGAGATCTAGGTTCAAATCCCTGCTCACTTTGGCGGAGGGTGGCATTGCAAGCTACCTCTTGAACACCTTGCAAATTAGAGCAAGCTTGTGACTCGTCATATAACAACAAATGACTAGAGCTGAAGATCGTTCCCTTTTTGGACTACAAATCCCAAGAATCCAAAGATAGTAGGATAGTCAGAACACCCAAAGTTGCAATTGTCTTTCAAATCCTTCTTCTATAAAGGGTTTGGGGACTCCAGGGACAGCTTTCCATGGCTACCAGTGGAACAACAGTGCTTCTGTTGAGCTGCTTGGGGAGCAAAGAAAGCCAATTTGGTGGAGGTGGAGATAAAACTATCAGGGTTCTGCATGAGATAAATGAGTTGAATAAACAAGTTAGGCCCAGGGTGTAGAATGCAATTGCTGTTGGTCTTGCTATGGCACAAACTTTCTCAGCTTCCAAGCAAGCTTCTCTTGCATTTTCTCTCTTTCGTTGATGTACTAGGATGTCGAGCACCAAGACGGTTATGTGGGTGATGCTGTTGGGTCTACCTGCTGCCTGGTTGGTTGCTGCCAACACCTGCCATGGGCCGGCACTCATCCCAGGAATCCCTGGAATACCGGGATCTCCAGGGACCAATGGCCAAGATGGAGTGGATGGACCAAAGGGTGAAAAAGGTAAGGAGAAGGATGGATGGGGGGCGGGGAGCTGATCGAGATTCTTTCTAAAGTGCCTTGCTCAAAGAAACCCCTACCTGAGCTATAGGTAAAGGCTTGCTTGAAAGCCAGTCATAGGGGTACAGTGCTCATCTCTGTTTATAGCCAAAGAGGCAGTGCTATCTGTTTTTTCAGATGTTTCCATGGACATGTGGCAGGCATGACTAGACACCGGAATGTACAGAATGCTACTTACCTTCCCACTGAAGTGGTCCCTATTTATCTATTTGCAATTTCTTGCTTTTGAACTGCTAGGTTGGCAAGAGCTGGGACAAAGACAGGAGCTCATTCCGTCCTGCAGTACTCGGGAATCGAATTGCTGACCTTCCAGTCATTGAGTTTGATGTCTTAACCACTTGAGCAATCTCAGTCCCAAGTTATGAAGCTCACCATTTGTGCACAGCCAAGAGAAGCCCACCCATGGAGTTTGGAGAAGAACAAGAGGCAAGGCTGTAGGTGATCCATGGATGTCTCAGTTTGAGGAGGAACCTTGAGAGCTCATGACCTCTAATCAACACTAGTCCATACCACCAGAGGTGAAATCTGAGGTTTTGTGATCCCTGACTTACAGGTATCTCCAGCCCTCATTTTGAAGCTTCCTTTTAAGCAGCTGCTCAGTGGTTAAGAAGCTCACCTTGTTAGCTGGAAGGCTGGCATGTAAGCAGTTCAAGACCCGGGAACTGCTCCTGTCTTTGTCCCAGCTCAGATTTCTTTGATTTGTGATTTGCTATTGTTCCAAAAAAAAAGAAGAAGAAGAAGAAGAAGAGGTCATTCTTGCCTTCAGAATGGATATGAGGACCAGAGTTTCCTCATGTTTCTCCTGTCCTTGAGTCTAGTGGTTAAAATGCTAGACTTGGGCATGGAAGTCTTACCTAGACTTAGATCCTCCCATGCTGTCTAGTATATTGGGCAGCAAAGTTTTGGTCTTGAGCAAGTACTTCAAAGTCCTCCCATGTCATTTTCAGGGTCTTTAAATCTCCCATGAAAGGTCTTTGCAAGGAAGGTCTTAAGTTGATGGATTTGATTTGATTTGATTTGATATCCCACACCAATTGATGCAAGCAAGAACATCCAAAAAACAGTAATATATAAAACAGAACAATCTAAACAAAATATATATCTATAAAACAGAAATCTATGTTTGTATGTGCTCCAAAGGCTCCCACACCCACAGATCGATCCGGCTGAAATTTGGCACAAACGTACCTTGGGCTGGCGAGATCAGCACTTCAGAGGTCACAAGCCCCATGGGGGGGCTGACACCCCTCAAATTGCATCCCAATTGATCTATACAATGTGTGTGTTTCCCAGTGATGTAATTGGCTGATGTCATAGTCCCAGGTAGCTTGAGATTGTGACATCATCTGACTAGCTCAGCTGTAGCCCTCTAAGCTCAGCTGTAGTTTTCACAGTAGGTGGAAGGCAAATGTGCATGCGAGATCAGCACTGTGGGGGTCACAAGCCTCATGTGGTGGTCCTTCCGAGCGCTGGAGCCACAGAGGTGGCAGAGATGGAGGCCACATTGGGCAAAGCAGAGGAGGGAGGGAAGGTCCAAGGGCTCCTCAATGACTGCGTGCCCCTCTCTCACCAGGTGGCCAGACACATGTATGGGAAGGATAAGGGTGGTAAGTGATCATCAACAGAGAAGTGGGATGGGTGAGGAAATGGGTGAGAGACGGAGGAAGGGAGGCAGGAGTGATGTACATACACCCCACAAGGTTTCCAAGAGGGAAAGGCTGGCCTACATTAAACAAAATTTGAATTTAAATAAATAAATAAATACAAAAGAAAAACCTGAGCGAAGCCGGGTAATCAGCTAGTAATAATAAATAATAAACATTAATAAACTGCCTACCTAGATGGCATTAATAAATTTAGATGAATCTTACACTAATTAACAATCTTCGTTTTCCATTCGCAGCCAAAACATAACTCAATCAGCAAAAACAAACTATAACTGAATTAAAATTAAGTTGAAAATAATAGAGTTCACTAATTGAGGAGACCTATACTTCGTAATCAATTTAATTATAAGGGAAATGCTAGTTGGAAGAGGAACCTTTTTAGCTGTTTACAAAATACTATAGTTTTGGAAGCATATTTAATTTCAAATAGCCGTGAAACTCACGGGGTAACCTTGGGCCAAGAGCCAAGTACTTCTTCTTCTGCCATATTTGAATCTGAATATTGGTGATACTCATGGCGATCAGCCATGAAGACTGTCCTGAGAATATAATGCAGTAGCCTTCAATTTGCCTTCTGCTTCATAGTGAGACACCCATTGATGTTTTGAATTTTTTATATTGTGTACCTTTTGATGCGATTAATTGATGTTTATATACTATCTTATGATTGTGATTTTGTATTTTGTCTGAATTTGATTTGTATACTGTTTCTGTATTTTGGATTGTATTTTTACTTTATTTTACATGCTGTAAACCGCTCTGAGTTCTCTTAGGGGATGTAAAGCGGTATAGAAATGTAAATATAATAATAATAATAATAGTACCACTGATCCACTTCCGTGAGTCACTTTCTGGTCCTGGGCCCTTTTGGCACACAATGTCCTCATCAGCCCCAGGCCAGGATGGATGAAGCTGCTGCCCTCCATCCAGATGGACTTAAATGGGATTTAATCCACTTGGGGACCATCACCCTTTCCTGTGAACTTCGGCACCCAAGGCCACTAGTCTTCAGGGTGGTCAGGTTAGTTATCTGCAGCCTGACACTTGACGTTGAGTCACTAGCAGTATGGTCTACTCTATTACCAAAGCAGGATAACCTCGCCAGACTAAAATACACAGTCAAGTATACAGCTAGTTAACCCGGGAAATAAAAGTAACAAATTTTAAAACTTAAATAAATGAGTGTAGTGGCTCAAGTGGCTAAGACACCGACTGGGAGGTGGAAGGTCAGCAGTTCAAAACCCAAGTACTGCAGGACGGAGTGAGTTCCCATCGTCTGTCCCAGCTCCTGCCAACCTAGCAGTTTGAAAGCAAGAAATTGCAAGTAGGGACCACTTCAGTGGGAAGGTAAACTGTGTTCTGTGCACTTCGGTGTCTAGGCATGCCTACAACGTGTCCACGGAAAGTCTGCAAACACAGACAGTGCTGGCTCATTGGCTATAAACAGAGATGAGCAGTGAACCCTAGAGTCAGATACGACTGGCTTTCAAGCAAGGGTGACCTTTACCTTTTTACCTTTACCTTTACTGAACATCTTAGGCTTTTCCCTTCAACTCTACCTGGTTATGGAAAAAGTCTGTGACCCTGGAAGTCCCTCACATTGTTCCAGAGAACTAGGAGAATATCACAGGGGGGGGGGAGAAATATTTCAAATTCTGCAATTCTGTCTGTGTTGGCTCAGAAGTAAATGGATTTTAGGTCCAGCCCCCCAAGGTTTCTGTGTTGCTTCAGCTTAAATGAAGGCATCCTTCCTGCACCTCTGCCCCCACCCCCTTTCTCCTTAAGGTTTGAGATTTCCTTTTTCTTATTTTGATAAGACCTCTCCTGACATCTAGTGGGCAATTCCACTGGATTTTTTTTTTTGCTCTGTTTGAACTGGTAGAAACTTGATCTAAAACTTTCAAACTGCTAGGTTGGCAGGAGCTGGGACTAAGACGGGAGCTCATTCCATCCTGCAGTACTCGGGAATCGAACTGCTGACCTGCCACTTTCCAGTCAGCGTCTTAGCCACTTGAGCCACTGCACTCAAATGACCGTAAAGAGGAAGGGAAGAATCTGTTCTCCATCATCCCAAAGTGCAGGACACATAATAACAGGCTGAAAGTATAGGAAGTCAGATATAGGCTGAATATTAGGACACATGTCTTTATGGTTAGAGCAGTACAACAGTGGAACCAACTGCCTCACGAGGTGGTGAGCGCTTCAACATGGGTAGCATTCAAGAGAGGATTGGACAACCATCTGTCAGATCTGGTCTGGTTGGATTCCTACATTGATCTGGTTTGATTCGGATTCCTGCATTGAGCAGGGGATTGGACCAGTGATGCACTGTAAAAATGTTCACTACCCACTCAGTGGGCGTGGCTATCTGTGGACGTGGCTATCTGTGGGCATGGCGTCATCTCCCTCCCCCCCATGAAAAAAGGGGGGAAGAAAGAAACAAAACCTACCTTGGCTTGCTCTCTTGGCTTTCACCAGTGGCTCTGCTGGGAGGTGAGCGGTGCAGGTTGGTGGGCTGGTGCCGGCCTCCCGCTCCCAGCACCACCAAGCATGCCTTTGGCCTTGGGCTAGGCACATGGGAAGCATTGCTGGTGGCGCTATTGAGAGGTGAGCAGGGTGGGTTGGTGGGCTGGCGCCATCTGCCCCCTCCCAGTGCTGCCAAGCGTGCCTTTGGCCCTGGGCTAGGCGCATGGGAAGCCTTGCCGGTGGTGCTGCTTGGAAGTGAATGGGGTGGGTTGGTGCTCTGGCACCGGCCTCCCCCTCCCAGCACCGCCAGATACATGTCCCATTTGCTTCACCCAGGGCCAAAGGCACGAGGGAAGTGCGGAGATGAAAGTGTGTCTGGGCGAGGCAAATGGGACATGTTTCTGGTGGCACTGGGAGGGGGAGGCCGAGAGGTGGGCATGGCCTGGAATTTCCACTACCAGTTCACAAGAACCATTCAGAACCAGCCACAGTACTATACTGGTTTGGACTCGATGGCCTAAAAGACCCCTTCCAACTATGCTCTTATGAGTCTATGATGAGTCTATGATGATGCTATGATTCTGTTTCTCCACCTTGCTGCATTCCTTCTTCAGGTCCTCCAGGGACGGTTGAAGACTACAGAGACTTAGGAGAACCGGGGGAACCAGGAGAGCCAGGCTTTCCAGGGAAAGTCGGTCCACGAGGAGAAGCGGGTTCCAAAGGACTCCCAGGTCCAGCTGGTCCCCGTGGACCCAAAGGCGATTCCGGTGCCTACAAGACCTCACTGAAGTCAGCCTTCTCGGCCCTCCGGGGCACTACCATGACCCCCCGGCAAGGACACCCTGTCCGCTTTGAACGCATCATCACCAATGTCAATGGCCACTACAAGAACCGCCACGGCCGCTTCACCTGTGAGATTGCTGGGCTGTACTATTTCACCTACCACATTAGCTCCAGGGGGAACCTGTGCCTCCACCTTAAAAAGGGCCGAGGCAGCGATCAGGGCGAGCGGGTGGTGGCTTTCTGTGACTTTGTCTACAACATCTTCCAAGTCACCACTGGAGGGGTCATCATGCGGCTGACCCAAGGTGAATCAGTCTGGCTGGAACCGACCGAGAAGAACTCTCTGATTGGGGGCATCGAAGGGGCAGACAGCATCTTTTCTGGCTTCTTGCTCTTCCCTGATTAAAGAAATTAAAAGAAAAACCTCTGGAACATGATTTTGCCACCTTTTTGGCTCAATTCTGTGGCTCGGCTGACCTCAGAAATAGCCACCTTGGGTTGTCATTTCCATCCTGTTCTAGACAACACCTGCCTTTCTCCAAAGAACCGAAGCCCGGCACTGAAGTTTCCCCCTTTCCTATATAATTCTGCAAAAAATAACAACAATTAAACAGCTCTTTGTGGGTGTTTTTTTAAATGAATAAAATGACTGCCTATGTTTTAATCTGCACAGCTGTT
This sequence comes from Bradypodion pumilum, assembly GCA_035047305.1. NCBI lineage: Eukaryota > Metazoa > Chordata > Lepidosauria > Squamata > Chamaeleonidae > Bradypodion > Bradypodion pumilum. Next base: position 6,225,216 of record JAWDJD010000016.1, on the reverse strand, counting down.
GTTTTCAATTCGGCTCAGATCTGGCAAGGCTAAACTAGGTAATGGTAAAGGTCGCCCTTGCTCAAAAGCCAGCCGTATCCGACTCTAGGGTTCAGTGTCGAAGAGTCAGCGCTGTCTGCCGCTGATTAAATCATGATCTTATTGAAAGTGCTGAACCAGTTTCTAACCCGGATCCCCCATTTCGTCTCTGTAACCCCTAAATAATGCTGCCAATTGCCATCAGGGGGCAGCAGATACCTAGATATTCCTGACCAGACTTGTCCAACTTGGTTGGGTGTCCATTCTTCCAGGTACTGCTGCTTCAAATGTCATAAAGTGATACCTCATACAACGTCAAAACTTGGTTCCACAAGTTTGGACTTTATAGGGATTTGGACTTTGTATGAGGCATGCAAAATCCTAGCCATGATGCCTCATACACATAGCTGTCAAGTATCCCTTATTGGCCAGGAAAAACCCTTGTTTTACCCTCTTTCCTGCCGTCATCCCTTATTAATTAGACTGCAATGCCCAATTGCCGCCATTGGAGGGCAGCACAGGATAAGCATAGCTGTAAAGTATCCCTTATTTGCTGGGAAATTTCCCTTATTTCCAAATCCAAAACTTGACAGGTATGCTCATACAACGTCCAAATCTTTGCCACGATGCCTTGTACAACGTCCAAATCTTTGCCGCAATGCTTCGTACAACGTCGTTTCCATAGAGATACATTGTACTGTAACAGCTCAGACTTCAGGGCAAAGTCAAGGAAACAGACAGGAAACTGACAGAACTTTAAGAAATCATTGTCTAAAGGCTAAAAACATTACAAAAACATGTCAAACAACCCTGATTGTCCAAGAACCTGAAGAATGCTGCAAAAATCCCAGGAATGCTTCTAAAAATTCTGACGAAAAAATTCAAAAAAATCCAAAATTGTCCTCAAAACCACTCCTAAACACTCTTTGCCTCATGCAAAAACCACAAAAGCAATGCACGCATGTGTCCTGCCTTTTATACTGACCAGGCACAATGCAACCTGGGAAAACCCCAATGCCTCAAACAACGTCACAGCGACTTTGTATGAGGCAACATTTTTCAAGGAATTAGGTGATGTTGTATGAATTCGATGTTGTACAAAGTGGACTTTGTATGAGATATTACTGTATCTGAATACTGGCTTTCATCAGGGTGATCAGCCATGAAGATTGTCCTGGCAACACTATAATGTCATGGACTTCCATTTCCTTTCCACATTGGAGCATGACACCTGTACTGCTGATCCAGTTCCACAATTCCAGTCCCCCCTTCTTTTTCTTCTTCTTCTTGTGCCATATCTGATTCCAAATATTGGTGATCATCATAGCGATTAGCCATGAAGATTGTCCTGCAAATATAATGTGGTGGTCTTTCGTCCGCTTTCCGCATTGCAGTGTGACCCCCGTACCACTGATCCAGTTCCATGGGTCACTTTCTGGTCCTGAGCCCTTTTGGGACACAAAGTCCACTTCGGCCCCAGGCCAGGATGGCTGAAGCTGCTGCCCTCCATCAAGAGGGATTCAAGTGGGATTTAATCCGCTTGGGGACCATCACCCTTCACCGTGGACTTTGCCACTCAAGGCTGTTGGTCCTCAGGGTGGTCAGGTTAGTTAACCACCACCTGATGATCGTCATCATCTTTTGTCTCCTAATCTAAGCAGCATTATGGAGAGGGTTTTGGGTGCAGTGGGGGGGGGGGGCTGCAAGGGAATGATCTCGAGAAAACTTGTGAAGGCTTGTTTCCTCCTTTGATTTGCCATTGCTCTTTTCTTTTTCATAAACAAAAGATAAGCTACTTACAGATCCTTTCCTGTCAATCCTACAATCTTTTCACAGGCACATGAGCATACCGGTAGCTAAAAAGGAGGGCTCTTGCAATATAAAGGTCTCCCTTGCTAGAAAGCCAGGAGTGTCTGACTCTAGGGCTGGGGGTTCCCAACCTTTTCACTCCAGGGGCCGGGTCACGTTCTCTCAGTCAGCTTCGAAGGCCAGATGGCCATTTTGCCTTGCCTGCATGATGGGGGTGGCCATTTTGTCCCAACAGCTTCAAAGGTGGTGGCCGTTTTGTTTCTCAAATGCCCTTGGATGGCTGGGGGCCCACATGAAATGGCACCATGGGCCATATCCAGCCTGCAGGCCTTAGGTTGGGAACCCCCTGCTCTACGGTGTGGTGCTCATCTCCGTTTACAGCCAAAGAGCCAGTGCTATCTGCATCTGGATATTTCAGTGGTCATGTAGCAGGCTTGACTAGATGCCAAAGTGCACAGAATGCTGTTACCTTTCCAGCCTAAGCAGTACCTATTAAGCCACTTGCATTTCTGGCTTTTGAACAGCTAGGTTGGCAGGAGCTGGGGCAGACAATGGAGCTTACTTCATGGCACAGCACTTGGGTCTTGAATTGATAACCTACCAACCATCTTGTCATCAAGCTCAGCATTTTAACCACTAAGCCCCCACAGCCCTACAACATAAAATGAAGAGCCCCCGTGGCCCAGGGGTTATGCTGCAGTGCGGCCAAAATTTTGCTCACACTCTGAGTTTGATTCCAATGGACTCAGCCTTTCCTCCTTCTGAGATTGGTATTATGCTGGGATGGTGGTGGTGGAGGTAAAATCATGTTAACTCCCTTGCCAACCACCTCACAGGCCACTTTCCAACTGTGATTCTATGACCACCTCCAAGGCAGCATATCCAAATGTCCTCCAAATGTCAAAAAGATATGCTCCAAACATGGTCCCAGGAAGCTCCTTGTGCTTTCTGGTAATAATAATTTCATGTCAGAAATTATTCTGAGTTGAAAGGATTTTTGCTGGAGAAACTCCGCTTAGGCGATGCCCAAACAAGGCTCCTTTCATCTCCCGAAGATCTTTTCCCCACCAAAGTGGTCCCTATTTATCTACTGGCAATTTCTTGCTTTTGAACTGCTTGGTTGGCAGTTGGGTGCTCAAACCGTCATGCATTACCCAGGTCTTGAACTGCCAACTTGCCGGTCTTCCAGCTAACAAGGCAAGCATCTTAACCACTGAGCCGCTGCAGCCACTGCTTTCTGGTGGGCTGAATTGAATGAAAGAGGGTACATTGCGGAGGAAGGGTGGATTGGGTGTGTGTGTTCAGGCTTCAGACCATGGTGCAGGGGTCCGAGGAAGACCCAAATCACAACCCTCCCCTGTTCTCTATAAGCAGAGTATGGAGCCAGCCTTGGAGGGGTTAATTCCTGGGTTGGCTCTTTTCTCTCTCACACACAGGTGTGCAAACACACACACACGCCTGCCAGCCCAGCCGCTGTCTTACGAAAAGGCAGCTTTGTGCACCTTAAGGTGTGTCTGTCTCTCACCGGGAAGGACAGGGTGTTGTGTTCTAACAGTGTACCCTTCTACATGTGATAACAATGTATCTGAACCAATGTAACCTTGCCTACGAGTAACAATGTAACCTTCAGCTGATCACTATAAACCCTGTAAATGGACGCGAGCTAATGACCACCAGCTGGCAGCAGCGAGCGTCCAAGCTCTCTTGGTTCAAACCCATCAAAGGCCACAGCGCGGGAAGTTTCCCGCCGCTACCTACACCTGGACAAGAAGGGCATAACCAGCCATGACGTCACGCGGGCAGTAGCCAATGGGCTATCGTGGAGCCACATTCAAATACGTTACTACCATATATATAGAGCTGTTCGTCCGCCATTACCTCATGTTCCCTCTGTCCACCATGCAATAAACCTGAGTTAACCCAGCCCTTGGCTGTTTCCTGTGTCTTGACTCTCATACACTGAACTGGCGACGAAGGTGGGATTATGGATCCCCAAGGAGCCAGGGCACAGAGCGGGTTCAACATTACCAAACCGCAAGACTGGGAGCTTTTTGAGATGGACTTCCAGGCGGCACTGGTGGAACTCAAAGTCAAAGAAGACGACGAGGAAAGGAAGAGGGCCATCCTCACCCGCATGCTTGGGATGGAGACCAAGCGAACGCTGGTGGGCATTATTGCGCCGAAGAAGATGGGTGAGTTCAAAGCCGATGACATCATGAAACTGCTGCGTGAGCGTTTCCGACCCTCGAGGGCAATGTTTCCCGCTCGGAGCGCGTTTTGGAGGCGAGTTCAAGCGCCGGACGAGTCGGTGGAAGCCTTCGTAACAGCTATGAGAGTAGCCGCCACCCCCTGCAGGTGGGACCACTTTCTGGAGATGGCCCTCAGGGACGGAGTTCTGTGTGGCCTGAAGGACAAGGAAGTGCAGCGCAGCCTGATGAACAAGGAGCCACCACCCACACTGACAGAGGTTGTAGAGGCCGCGGAAGCCGCGGAATCCACGAATGCTGGAGTAGATGAGATGCACAAGTGGCATGAGTGGCGTCCGAGGGCTGGCAAAGCGGAAAACTCGTTGCACGGAAAGTCCGGACAGTCGGTGCATGCAACCCGACGGACCTCGAAGTCGTCTTCGGAAAGCAGCGACGGCGAGGAGGTCCAGAAGGTCCGAAGGGGAGGGCGCCGTTGCGATGGGTGCGGAGTGGCCCATGAGCGCGTGAGGTGCCCATTCAGAAAAACCGAGTGCTACAACTGCGGCCATCGGGGGCACATCGCCAAGGCGTGCAGGAAAGGGAAAGAGGGCCGGAGACAGTCACAAGACCGTTCGGCCAGACCGGACCGTCCAGCGAGGTCCAAAGATGGCGCCCGGACCACGAGGAAGCAGGACGGCGTGGGCCGCATCTCGGACGACAGCGAGGGCGACGCTCCTGTGTTCAGCGTGTCTGCGGGACAGCCCCATTACTTCGTTGAGGTACTAGTACAAGGGACCCCTATTAGGATGGAAATTGACTCGGGGTCCTCCTATTCTATAATTCCCCAGAGAGAGTTCTTGAAAATCGACCCCCACGTGCGGCCCAAACTTAAAGCGTTGAGGGCCACACTACGGGACGTACAGGGGAACAACATTCCAGTGTTGGGGGTCGGGACATTCCGGGTTCGTTTTAAGAGACATTCTGCGGAACTTCCCCTAGTGGTGCTAAAAGGGGGGAGTTGTAGCCTCCTCGGGACGCAATGGTTTCAGCCTTTAGGTTTGTTCATAGGGGGGGTGCATGCCGTGGGCGTGGACCCAATACAAGCGGTGTGCGACGCACACCCCGCCGTTTTTAAAAGTGGACTGGGAAAGTTCAAGGGACCCCCTGTAGCCTTCGACCTAGACCCGGAGGTCCGCCCGATAAGACTCAAACCGCGCAGGGTGCCGTTCGCACTAAAGGACAAAATAGAGGCGGAACTGGACAAACTGGTGGGTCAGGGGATTCTTGTTCCTGTGGATTCCGCGGAGTGGGAGACTCCAATTGTAACAGCACTGAAGGCTAACGGGGAGGTGCGCATTTGCGCTGATTATAAGTGTACAATTAACAAGGCGATCCGCCCAAATGCATACCCGGTGCCGGTGGTCAGCCACCTCCTGGCCAGGCTGAATGGGGGAAAGTGTTTCGCTAAGCTCGATTTAGCACAGGCCTACCAGCAACTCCCTGTAACCCCCGCCACAGCGGCGGCACAAACAATAGTTACACATAAGGGGGCGTTCCAGGTGTCGCGTTTACAGTTCGGCGTGAACTCGGCACCTGGCCTTTTTCAGTCGCTCGTGGAACGCCTCCTGAAGGGGCTGGAGGGGGTGTTGCCATATTTTGATGACGTGTTGATAACGGGGGGGAGTAAGGCCGAGCTGGCACATAGATTGGATAAAGTTCTGACCGTGTTCGAGAAAGCGGGGCTGCGACTGAGAAAAGACAAATGTGTATTTTTCGAAACAGAGGTTGAGTTTTTAGGGTTCCGTGTCACGCCCGAGGGAATTAGGCCGTCCAAATCTAAGGTAGCCGCTATCAAGAAAGCTCCTCGCCCCACATCCAAAACCGAACTGCAGTCATTTCTGGGGCTTCTCAATTTCTACCATACCTTCCTTCCAAGGAAGGCGTCTGTTGCCGAGCCGCTCCATCAGTTACTTAAAAAAGAGGAAAAATGGCTGTGGGGTGACGAGCAAGAGAGGGCGTTCACAGAGTTAAAGCAACTCCTAACATCCGAGGCAATCCTGACTCATTTCGATCCCAAACGGCCAGTAGTTTTAGTCTGCGACGCATCCCCCGGTGGGGGTGGGGGCGGTGCTTTGCCACGTGTTGAACGACGGAAGGGAGGCCCCGATAGCGTTTTATTCAAGGTCCCTGTCCCAAGCAGAGCGGAATTACGCACAGACCGACAGGGAGGCATTAGCGATAGTAGCGGGAACCAAAAAATTTCACGATTTTCTGTATGGTCGCCCGTTTAAGATTGTGACTGATCACAAGCCCCTGTTAGGAATCTTCACTGCAAATAAGCCCACGCCACAGATCCTGTCCCCAAGGATGCTGCGGTGGGCTATTTTTCTTAACGCATACCAACATGAGTTGGAATACCGGCCCGGGAAGGAGATCAGCCATGCAGACGCGCTCTCACGGTCTCCGCTGCCCTTGTCGGACGATCAGAAGGCAGGGGTAGGAAGAGACCGCCAGGTATTGCTAATAGAGGTCTTAGATTCACCCCCAATAGTACCGGCCGACATCGCCAAGGCGACGGGAAAGGATAGAACACTGGAGAAAGTATGCTCGTGGGTACAGAAGGGGTGGCCGGCGTCATCCCCAAGCATGGAATTCGACCCATTTTTTCGAAAACGAATAGAATTGTCATTAGAGAGGGGGTGCCTCTTGTGGGGCCAACGGGTGGTGGTTCCTACGTCCCTGCGACCGAAGGTGCTAAAACTGCTGCACGTCAGCCACCCGGGAATCGTCCGTTCCAAGGCACTGGCCCGGAGTTATTTCTGGTGGCCCCAGCTAGACGCCGACATAGAGCATATGATTGGCACTTGCGAGGCATGTCAGGGCTCCCGACCGGAGGTAGCCCGTCTCCCGCATAGGGAATGGGACGCAGCAAGGGGACCGTGGTCCAGGGTGCACGTAGATTTTGCTGGCCCGTTCCGAGGAACCATTTTTCTCCTGGTAGTGGATGCGTACTCGAAGTGGCTGGAGGTCATTCCGGTAAAGAGCACATCCTCCGCCACTACCATTGGCCAGCTAAGGAGGGTCTTTTCCACGTTCGGTTTACCCGACACTCTGGTCAGCGATAACGCTAGCTGTTTCACGTCCGCTGAGTTCGCGGCATTCATGGAGGCAAATGCAATTCGGCACGTCACATCCGCGCCATTTCACCCGGCCACGAATGGCCAAGTGGAACGGTTGGTGCGCACAACAAAAGATGCGCTGCGGCGCATGGGCTCGGGGGATCTAAATCACCAAGTCTGTCAATTTCTATTAGCGTACAGAGTGACCCCCTTAGCGTCCGGATACTCGCCGGCTGAGCTGCTGATGCGGAGGAAACTGACCACGATCTTGTCCAGGTTAGACCCGACGAGGGTCGAGGAAAAAGGGAAGAACATAGGTTTAGCGGTCTCGAAAGGGTTCGGCGTAGGCGATCCTGTACACTGTAGGAACTATGCCAACGCAGGCCCAGTCTGGGTGCCAGGGACGATAGTAGAACAGACGGGACCAGTGTCGTACCGGGTGGAAACGAACACCGGTCTCCTCTGGAGGAGGCACGCGGACCAACTGCGGCGCCGAGTGAGTGAGGGTCCGATCAGTGGGGCTCAGCAACCGGATTCAGCGATAGGGTTCTCCCCCACCCGTTTAGCCCAAGGGGGAGACAGAGAAGGACACCAGTCCGAAGCCAGGGGGGAAAGCAGTGATCCCGACGCATATCCTTTTGACACGCCAGCTCTATCAGAGCCCGGGGAGGGGGAAAAGGAGCTTGCGGCCGCCGCTGCCGCTTCCCCCGAATTCGATTACGATTTTAATTTTGCTAGCCGGGGGGGTTTTTTGGAGTGTTCCCCCGCCCATCCAAGCGAGAAGAGGGGTTTTCCGTTAGCCCCCAGTGCCCCCGGTTCTTCCCAAACAAAGCACACACCGCCCAACAAAGCCGCAGAGCCACGGCAAGCCACTAACAAGTCATCCTCTCCGATTACAGGGCAGGAAGCCAGGGAGCAAGGAGGAGGGAGCGAAGCCGGGGCAGGGCAGCCCGCGCCGAGACCCCAGCGTGTTCGAAATAAGCCATCTTGGCTGAGAGACTTCGTCTCATCCTAGGGGGGAGGAGTGTTGTGTTCTAACAGTGTACCCTTCTACATGTGATAACAATGTATCTGAACCAATGTAACCTTGCCTACGAGTAACAATGTAACCTTCAGCTGATCACTATAAACCCTGTAAATGGACGCGAGCTAATGACCACCAGCTGGCAGCAGCGAGCGTCCAAGCTCTCTTGGTTCAAACCCATCAAAGGCCACAGCGCGGGAAGTTTCCCGCCGCTACCTACACCTGGACAAGAAGGGCGTGACCAGCCATGACGTCACGCGGGCAGTAGCCAATGGGCTATTGTGGAGCCACATTCAAATACGTTACTACCATATATATAGAGCTGTTCGTCCGCCATTACCTCATGTTCCCTCTGTCCACCATGCAATAAACCTGAGTTAACCCAGCCCTTGGCTGTTTCCTGTGTCTTGACTCTCATACGCTGAACAGGGACTGTGCACTCCAGATATTAAAGTACTCATAAAATATTTGCCCTGTCATCTTGCACCTGAACATCACCTCCTGCCCAGAGGGGTTCAATCCTGCCAATTGTAGGGAGAGGCATTGGCTTCAACCCAAATCATCCTCAAAGGAGACCCTTGGAAGGAGGCGAGGAGGCGAAGTTGGGGATGATGGTTGCAGGTCAACTAGAGGCATCCCTCCGTCCCACTCTGCAGGAGAGCCCCAGCTTGGAGCCCCCATGGACATGCCACCAGCCAAGAAACCAGGCTCTCCTTGGTGGCTCCACCCATGGACATCCTTCTTCCTCTGAGTTGGGCGTCTCTCCACCCAGTCACCATTGTCAAGGGCATCTGTGACCTAGAATCTGCTATGGCTGTCAAGGGCAGCTTGTGGGAAGGGGGAGATGCCCTCCCCGGACAGAGGTTACCATGGGGACGGCTGGAGAGAGGTGCACCTGGCCCACGTTCAGCTCCAGGCATCCCTTCCCGGTGCTTGCCGTCAGCCCCCGAGTACTTCCGCTCTGTTTCTTCCAAGGCATCCCCATCATTATGCCTTCACTCTTCCTTGTGAAGTCCAACAGCCCACAGGACAAGATGGGGCAGGATTGGTTGGGACTTTGCCCCAACAAGGAGGGGAGACCCACTTAAATGTGTCTCCAAGCCCCAATTGCAGCTGTGTTGTCAAGTCAATTTCAATGTATAGCAACCCTTTCCAGGGAGAAGACATTTAGGGGTTTATTGGTCCATGTTTGGGTATCCTTGGGCAAGCTACAAAGCCCCAGGGCAACCCCAGAAGAAGGGAATTTCTATCCTCTCATGATGGCCAACCTTGAGCACTCCAGGTGTTCTTGAACTTCAATTCCCAGAAGCCCAAGTCTCTGTGAATCCACAGAAATGGGTTTACTGTGCAAATGGACATCCATCTCAGGGGTCTGAATCTTAGTCAAGGGTTTCTGGGACATTATCAAATTTGATACACCACAACTATTAGGTTGTTATATGCTGCTGTTTCTCACACCACCTTTACAGAACCTACTTCAGTTGAATTCTCGTCCACAGCCTCAGGGGACCCCACATGACTCTAGGGTTCAGTGCTCATCTCTGTTTCAAAACCGAAGAGTCAGCACTGTCTGCATCTGCAGATGTTTCCGTGGACATGTGGCAGCCATGACAAGACACCGGAGTGCACCGAAAGCTGTTTACCTTCCCACCAAAGTGGGTGCCCTATTTATCTACTTGCAATTTCTTGCTTTCAAACTGTTTGCTTGGCAGGAACTGGGACAAAGACGGGAGCTCATTCTGTCCTGCAGTACTCGGGAGTCAAACTGCTGACCTCCCACCTTCCAGTCATCATCTTAGCTACTTGAGCTAGTGCAGCCCCTGCTACGACACCCGAAGAAGAGGAATAAAAAATAAAAATAAAAAGTATCAATTGTTACAGCTGATCATCCGACGAGGAAAGATGTACAAGGAGAGAAGGAACCTAATTTTTCCCCAGCCAGTGGCTCTTTATCTTGCCCTGAAGGATGCTGAGTCTCCTTCCCAGGCCGCCCCATAAGTGAGACATGGGTATGAAGGCATGGTGTGTGGGTGTGTGTGAGAGAAAAAGATTCCCAGATCAATGAGCATTGAAAGGGCAGCCCTTTCAAAGCCCTGGAACAGCAGCCTAAGCTCCCCCAGGAGAGCTGGGGTCTTTTCCCCAAACCCGCTGGAGCCTGCTCCCCTTAAACAAGCTGAACAAACACCCCCTTCATGGGCCGCATTCTTCCCTCCTTTTCGGCGGGGGCGGGCGGGCATTTTCAGAGGCGCCCCACAGCACCAAAAGCCCGGGAGAGCTTCACAAAGGCGTCCAAGGCAATGAAAGGACTGAGAGAAAATCCTCTTAGGGGCTCACTGTACATGTATTCTTAGCCCTGGCCCATCTGCTGGTGTGGGGAGAAGACCGTCCTCCCCCCCCCCTTTCCAACCCCAACCCATGCTCTAAAACAAGCATGGCACATTGAAGGATTCAAAGTGGGGAATGAAAAGGGAAGAATGTGCCCTCCCCACTTGATCTGGGAGGGGGGTAAATTATAAATACAGTCCTCTCCAAGGGGAATGGAGAAAGAGGGAGGTTTCAGTGGGGTACAACCATCACAGTGGCTGGATGGAGGGGGGGGACCCTGTATTCATCCAGAGAGCCAGAGAGGAATGAGGGGAAGATGGTGCTCAAGTCAGGGGTGCAAATTGCTATTTATTTATTTTTCTGCTCTTCTTGAATGGCAAGGGGATTTCAGAGTGAAAGAAGAGAGAAAGAATCTTTTCTCGGCCTTCTGGACATGCGCGGCGGCTAAAGCAGCTGGCGGGAGCGAGGCCTCTGGTGCATAATGTGTTGGACGTTCCTGATTGTCTTGTACGTCGCCCAGAGTGAGAGAAGATGGGAGGGAGGGAAGGGATAGAAATATAAATAAATAATAAAGCATGCATCCCAGGGCTCCCATGGCAAGACGTAGTATTTTTGCATTGCTTGTATGCTGTTATGCTGTCTGGCTGGACATCCCACTATGGTAATGGAGTAGACGATCCAACCAGCAACTCAACACTGAGTACCAAGCAGTGGTTAACTCACCTGACTCCCTAAAGGGGTCAACGGCTATGGGTGGAGGAGCCCCTTTAGGTGGGGATGATGGTTCCCCTCAGTGGAGGAAGTGCCACTGGAAACCATCATATTGGACCCAATGGCAAAATGAGAGGATGAGGAACCACTTCACAATTCTGATTCCCAATGGTCACAGAGGTGGAAGAGGCCATGCCTGAGTGACTGGCTGTGAAGGCACGCCTTGTCAATATCCTCAAGGCTGTGGCAGTCCATTGCAGTCCCGGTGTTAAATCCTGCATGTCTCATTTCATACGTGCCACAGGAGATGGCTCCAAGATCACAGAGTGTGGGTCACTTCATAGCAAGCTGGGATCCACCTTAAACAAATTCACGCCAATGGCATTTTTCCTGCTTCAGGGAGAAAAACGCATTCTTGGATAAGAGTAAGTGCCTGTGGTCTGTCCCAGCTTATGACAACCTAACAGTTAAAAAATGAGAAATCATTTTTTAATTGATTGGAAAAAATACCTTTAATAACAGATTTTTAAAGAAATGAAATTATTTTATTTTTATTTATTTACAATTCAAATTTCTATGCCGCCCAATTAGGCGAACCCGACTCAGGGCGGCTCACAACAGGATTAAAACATACATATTAAAAAAAATTAAAACCCCAACATACCCACCCACCTATTAAAAACTAAAGTAAAGGTAGAGGTTTCCCTTGCTCGAAAGCCAGTCGTATCCGACTCTAGGGTGCAGTGCTCATCTCTGTTTCTAAGCCGAAGAGCCAGCGCTGTCTGCTTCTGGAGACATTTCCATGGTCATGTGGCAGGCATGACTAGACACCGGAGTGCACAGAATGCTGTTACCTTTCCACCAAAGTGGTCCCTATTTATCTACTTGCAATTAAAACTGCCCGCATTAAAAAGATGGGGAGGCTTCATTTTATAATCCAACAGGTGGGGGCCACTCTTTCATCCGGGCCCCACACCTGCCCTGCCAACCAGGTTTTTAATTCTTTTCTGAAAGGCAGCAGCTCTGTCTGCTCCCGCAACTCTACTGGCAGGAGGTTCCATAGGGTTGGTGCAGACACGGAAAAGGCCCTCCTTCGTGTGCCAGAGAGGCGAGCCCCTCTGGTAGATGGAACAATTAGAGCCCCTCCGGTCCACTCTGGTTGGACGGACAGACACTCTTGGGACGATGCGGTCTCTTAGGTATCCTGGCCCACTACCATGTAGGGCTTTAAAGGTCATAACCAGCAAATTAGACAAAAACATGAAAGACCTGCTTGGATATAAAATGATATAAAAATAGAAATGGATATATGGTATAAAGAAATTTGGGATATAGCATTAAATGACAAGTTTACTTGGTAATTAAATGTTAAAAAAAGGAATAGTGAAAGAAAATAGATTCTGGGATATTTGGAAGCCATTTTTGGAATATACGTTAAAGGTGGCATACCAGCATACCTGACAAGCACAGCTCCAGAGATTACGGACCTGCGCAGAACGTTTCTGCGCAGGTCCATTCTAACCCATGCGTGAAAGCCTTCTACGCATGCGTAGAAGGCTTTTACGCATGCATAGAAGGCTTTTACGCATGCGTAGAATGGACCTGTGCAGAAACGTTCTGGGCAGGCCACTTCTACGCATGCGTAGAAGGCTTCTACGCATCCCCTTCTGCACAAAAGCCTTCTATACATGCGTAGAAGGGTTCTACACATGCATAGAAGGGTTCTACGCATACGTAGAAAGGACCTGCGCAGAAGGGATGCACAGTAACTCCTTTCCCCGCTGCCAAATTACGGCCTAGTGGCAGTTCCGGGCGGGAAATGGAGAAAATCGGCATGGAAATACGGGAAATCCCGGCCAATCCGGGATACTTGACAGGTATGCATACCAGCACCAGACGCACTGAGTTTTTGGGGGGAATAAATTAATATTATGACAAGTATGCAGTAAATTTGTGGACATTGTAAATAGCACTGGGTGATTATATTCAAGTTTATATGAATAAAAGTTGAAAAAAGCATTCAATTAATGAGGATGATAGTATAAACAAATGCTACTCAGAATGACTATTGTTTAACAGTATAATCAAGCATATTTTGATGTTGCATGTGAAAGCCGATGTATCCAAGATATTGTTATTCTATGTTTAACCTTTTTCACTGTTTTATATTGCTTTTGTTCACAATAAAAATTATTTTAAAAACCAAAACAAAGAGGCACACTTTGGATTTTGAACCTTTATAAATGTTTTGAAGATGAAATATCAGACCAAAAGTGATCTTCTCTGAACTTTCCTGGTAGTAACAGCAATGTCACAAGTTACTAACACACAATACAGGTCGCCCCCACCATTTCTGTGTGAGATATATTCCAAGATCTATTGCAGATTCCTGAAAGCGTGGATAATAATGAACCCTATATTTTACATTACAGACAATGGCCGCTAGTGGCCAGCTGTGGTACTGTGCCATAGAAATATGCACATATTATGTATTTCAGGCATTTTTATTAAATACTAGCTATTTTGCCTGGCCTTGCTGGGCAGGTATTGATTTTGGGTTGGTGATGGGGTGGTTTTGGGGGGTGGCTTATTTGGGAAGAGATGATTCACTTGAGTAAGCCTTGATGCTGGGGAAGGTTGAAGGCAAAGGAAGAAGGGGATGGCCAAAGACACGGCAAGGGCAAGAGGCAGGAATCCGTCAGAGGAGGTTCCGCCCCTGATGTATTCGTGCCTCTTGCCCTGACATTTCCCCTCTGCTGTTTCGAAGACAGCCCTCAAAACATTTGAGGGTAAAATGCAAAGGCGCCAGGCAGGGATCTGCTAGGGAAGGCACCTCCCCTGATGGATTTCTGCCTCTCACCCTGCCATTCACCCTCCGCTGTTTTCTCTGGCAGGCAATGGCAAAATGGAGCTCCGCATTTGGACCTTGCCTACTGGAGAATGGGCTTGCTTACTCCGGCAGGCAATGGCGGAAAACGGAGCTCCGCGTTTGGCCCTTGCCTGCCGGAGAATGGGCTTGCTTTCTCCAGTAGGCAAGGGCAAAACAGAGCTCCATTTTCCACCCTTGCCTGCCAGAGAAGGGGCTTGCACACATCTGGTTTTGCTTGTGGTGTTTGTTTTTTAGGGTATGCACAGACTGTGCAGCCTGTGGGATTCCATTTTTCCTTGCGCATGTGTCTCAATGGTGATGGCATGTGGACCTTCCCCCTGTTTGAGAAATAGCTACTAAGGAAGCAAATTATGGATGTGTTAAAATTGATATATATTTGTGAGGGAAATGAGCAAGGAAACAACATTTTTAACTTTTCACAATACCAAGGTTTGGACCATAGCTTAGACAGTTCACTTTTTTTTGCTGACTATAACACCCATGGTCCCCCATATTCTGGCTCTGGCCTAATAAACGTGATTGGTGGGAGAATCAGGCCCAGAGCATGGAAAGTTACTTTTTGCAAACAGTTTATTTCCCTGTTAGTTCTTAATATGTTGTCATTATAGTTATAGAAACTTCCTGTGGAGATCAAAATTCCTTAAAATGCTTTCTGAAAACTGACCTTGAAAGTAGCAAGAAAACATTATTCACCACAGCAAAAAAGAATTTTTTTGAGTCTCGTGGCTCAAGTGGTTAAGATGCTTAACTCGCTGACAGGACGGTGGAGTTCGACAGAGTGAGCTGAGTTTGGTAGACTTCGGAAAGATGTCTAGAGCAGGGTTGCCCAAACTATAGCCCAATGGCAGGATCCATCCCCCAACGCCAATTCATCCGACCCGCACCACCCTTGTTGCTCCCGGAAGTAGAAGTATGAGGGTGAATCCGCTTCTGCGAGTGATGAGGATGATTGGGGGGGGGGCAGATGAATTGGTGTCAGGAGCCAGATCCGGCCTGTGGGCTATAGTTTGGGCACCCCTGGTCTAGAGGAATTGTAGGGATGATTACTCATGAGTAAGACCAGCCATTGCCATCTAAAAGAGGGATACAGAATGGGTTCCACCCAACCCACCAACCAACCTCCTCCCCTAATCATTTTCTGTCAAAAAGCAAACAGGATTACAGCCAATCTGTTTAATATATGTCTAAGACCCATTGTTGAAAAGGATTTCTTCCCCCAGAAAAGAAAGGACCTCTTTGCCACGATGAAAGTTCCTAATCTTGTCTGACTTCAGAAGGTCAGTAGGGTCAGGCCTGTTAAATCCCTGGGTGGGGGAGACCACCGGGGAGAAGGCAAGGGGGTCTCCAGGTAGAGCTGGGCCAGGCAGGGGGATAGCAAGAGGATGGCCAGGGAGGGAAAGGAGAGGATGATGCCTGAAGATCCAGGTAGCCAGAATGGCTGGTTGGAGATAATGATATCGAGCTTCATGGAATCAGTCATGTTAAGGTTGCTTCCCATGTTTGTTTGCTTATTCTTCCATCTTTCCTTCCTTCTTTCTCTCCCTTTAGTGTATGAGAATCAACACACAGGAACAGCCGAAGGATTGGCTTAACACATCTTTATTGCATGGTGGTCCGGGGGAACATGTGGTAATGGTGGACGAACAGCTCAATATATACAGAGGCTATACATTTGAATGTGGCTCCTTGGTAGCCCATTGGCTACTGTCTGCGTGACGTCATTTCTGGTCACGCCCTTCTTGTCCAGGTGAGTGGTGGCGGGAATCTTCCCGCGCTGTAGGTATTTGTGGAATTGGAACCATGTGAGCTGGACGCTCGCTATTGCCATCTGGTGGACATTAGCTCGCGTCCTAATACAGGAGGTTACAGAGTTACAGCTGTTAGTTATTCTGTTACATTGTTTAAAGGCATACTTTCTTATACACAACACTCCCTCCCTCCTTCCTTTTACCTTCCTCTTTTCTTTCTTTCTCCTTACCTCCCTCTCCCTTCCTTCTACCTTCTTTCTTTCTCTTCCTTCCTTCTACCCTCCATTCTTTCTTTTCTTCCTCCCTCCCTCTTCCTTGCTTCTACCCTTCTTTCCTTCTTTTCTCCCTCCCTCTCCCTTCTACCCTTCTTTCTTTCTTTCTCTTCCTTTCTTCTACCCTCCTTTCTTTCTTTTCTTCCTCTTCCTTCCTTCTGCCTTTCCTTCTTTCTTTCTCTCCCTTTTTTCCACCCTCCTCTCTTACTTTTCTTCCTCCCTCCCTCTCCTTTTCTTCTACCCTTCTTTCTCTTCCTTCCTTCTGCCCTCCTTTCTTTCTTTCTTTCTTTTCTCCCTCTTCCTTCCTTCTACCTTTTCTTTTACCTTCCTTCCTTCCTTTCTTCCTTCTTTCTCTTCCTTCCACCCTCCTTTCTTTCTTGTCTTCCTCACTCCCCCCTCTTCCTTCTACCCTCCTTTCTTTCATTCGTTCTTTTGTTCTTTCTTTCTTTCCTCCTTCCCTCTTCCTCCCTTCTACCCTTCTTTATTTCTCTTCCTTCCACCCTCCTTTCTTTCTTGTCTTCCTCACACCCTCCCTCTTCCTTCCTTCTACCCTCCTTTCTTTAATCGGTCTTTTGTTCTTCCTTTCTTTCTTCCCTCTTCCTCCTTTCTTTCTTTTTCTTCCTTCCTTCTACCTTCCTTTCTTCCTTCCTTTCCTCCCTCCCTCCCTTTATTTTAGAGATGGATGTGGAAACAGTGCAGAACTGAAATGCTAGTGAAATCTAACAGAAACCCCCTTGGCTGGAAATAGATCGGGTTCTCTCCTTAGCATCATCTCTTAACCAGGGGAAGGCATTCAATGGCTTGGTCTCTCTCTCTCTCTCTCTCTCTCTCTCTCTCTCTCTCTCTCTCTCTCTCTCTCTCTCTCTCTCTCTCTCTCTCTATATATATATATATATATATATATATATATATATATATATATATATATATATATATATATATATATATATATATATATATATATATATATATATATATATAAAATATATAAAAAGCCCAAGCCATTGATGGCCTTCCTTCTCTGGAAGAAAGAGACCTCCTGGACAGGGAGAAGGCCAAGAGCCATCCTGGGCTGACAGCTGGGGCTCTCCATGGTCCAGAAGACGAGACATGATGGGTGACTCAGGCTCATGT
This sequence comes from Bradypodion pumilum, assembly GCA_035047305.1. Lineage (NCBI taxonomy): Eukaryota > Metazoa > Chordata > Lepidosauria > Squamata > Chamaeleonidae > Bradypodion > Bradypodion pumilum. The sequence goes on along the minus strand of JAWDJD010000016.1, from coordinate 6,207,980 downwards.
GACGTGTTGTCCCAGCTATTGTCAAAGCCAAGCATCCCTTAAGCTCCTTCCATGGCTGTTCTGAGAAAGCTGATTCCAACCCCCTCTTCTCTGCCCCTTTCTCAGCTCCTTGGCTGCCCGGGAGACACTGAATTGCTTGTCAGGAAACAATCAAGCAATTTCTAGGCAACTCTGGCTGATGTGTGAGTTCCTGTGCCGCAGCTAAATCGCAGCATTAGATAAGCAAACATTGCAGTAATGAGAACCAGGCTGGGAAAGAGGAGGAGGAGGAGGAGGGAAGCCATCGCCGGACAGATGGAGAGACAGTCTGAAGAAAGGAAATGTTTCCTTCTCAACACCAGCTAGCTTGGTAACCGGGTGTCAAGCAAGTCAGGGTCTCGAAACGGGATTCCCACAAAACCGAGTGCCTGAGCAAAGGTGCCATGGCCCTATCTGCTAAGGATTATGGACACTGTTTTCCACCATTGCTTACAGCATTTTAATTCACACCAGCCTATATTAGAAACCTCCTGCCAACCTCGCAGTTAAATTGCAAGTGGATAAATAAGTGCCACTTTGGCGGGAAAGGTAACAGCGTTCTAAGCACTCTAGTGTCTAGTCCATTTAGAAGCAAGGACAAGGAAGTGGAACATAACACTTCATCAACACTACTTGGTCTAATCCATATGTCCTATACTAAATCAAGTGCGTCGAATCCGAATCTGAAGTCAAATTCTGCCTAGGATGTCAGGATCTTAAGTTAGCAAATCTAACCTCTTGGTTAGGTTCTTGCAGTGATCACATGAGGTATAATTGCCACAAAAGTAGAAAAATTGTAGAAAAGTGTCTAGTTTATTAACACAGCTGTGCCTACTCATCTTTAGCTCAAACAGACTCACTATGCCCTAGCTGTACTATCTAATAAGATGGTTTCGCATTGGAGACAAGCCATTGGTCTATCTCGCCTTGTATACCTATTTTTGACTTCAGCTCACTGACTTGCCCAGACATGCCCGGCCACTGCTGGAACATGCATGCTACCGGGGGATGTGATTTAGCTGAGGCAGCAGTAGGATCAGCGGTAGCTGCAACTGTTATAATGTCCCCATGTAAAAACACATTACCCAATTACCAACCATTTGAACAGCTATAGCATACCTATAACTTAAAATCTGTATGTGCTAGGCAAATTCTGAGTTCAGATTTGGAATCAGCACACTCGATATTATGTAATTCACATGTATTATCACATCTTGTTATTTATGTTGACTCTGTAAACCGCTTTGAGTCACTTTCGAGCGAAAAAAGCAGTATAGAAATGCTACTATAAATAAATAAATAAATTATTCCCAGTAACAGAATTGCTGTGCAGTGTAATCAATCAATGCATACCCAAGCTAGGATCTCCTTCCACCTCTTCAGCCACCTGGGAACTCAGGTAGGTAGTAGAGGGTTCCCCTGGTCATCTGTTGGAGCTCCAAGGGCTAATGCAGGGGTACACAAACTATGGCGAGTGGGCCAGATCTGGCCCCAACACCAATTCATCCAGCCCACAGCACCCTCATCACTCCCAGAAGAGAAAGTAAGACGCGCCCGTACGGACATGTTTTACTTCCACTTCCGGGAGCGATGAAGGTGGTACAGGCCAGATGAATTGGTGTCAGAGGCTGTATTTGGCCCATGGGTTGTAGTTTGTGCACCCTTGGGCTAATGCATCTCCTTATATATCTTCAACTACAGGGCTGCATCCTCCCCTTTTGCTCTGGGCCCCCTCATTAAGAGATGTAGAGATATGGACTAATTAGGCTCACTGACAGGTTGTCCTTGCAAGTGTGAGTTACAACAGGTTATTATCTACAAAAGGGGCATCAAGACCTGCCTTATTGCCCAGTGAGTTTCCTCTGCTAATTAGAGATCCAGGTGTAAGTTCACATATTGGTAAAAGACAGGGGTGAGTTCAGGGTCAACCAATCTCCTCTGCTGTCCTGTGCCAAAACTATTTCTACAGCTGCACATAAATCTCACTAGTCAATAGGCTTAATTGGAAGAACCTTCTCATTACAGTGAGCAAGCTAGTTAAATGCACTAATTGGTAAGCAAGCAAATTCTACATATAATGTTACCCCATTCACAGCTTTGAGGGAGATAACAGTAAAGTCAACTAATGCATCGAGTTTACAAAGGTCTTACACAAAAGCACACCATCCCCTGGGCCAGTGGTGGCAAACCTATGGCATGCATGCCAGAGGGGGCACACAGAGCCCTCTCTGTGGGCACGCATGCTGTCACTCCAGCACAGAGTTCGCCCCACCCCTCTGCCCAGAAACCCAATGGGAGCTCTTCCTCCCTCCCCCAGCTCACAGTTCGCCCCACCCCTCTGCCCAGCAACCCAATGGGAGCGCTTCCTCCCTCCCCCAGCTCACAGTTCGCCCCACCCCCCTGCCCAGCAACCCAATGGGAGCTCTTCCTCCCTCCCCCAGCTCACAGTTCGCCCCACCCCTCTGCCCAGCAACCCAATGGGAGCTCTTCTTCCCTCCCCCAGCTCACAGTTCGCCCCACCCCTCTGCCCAGCAACCCAATGGGAGTGCTTCTTCCCTCCCCCAGATCAGAGTTCACCCCACCCCTCTGCCCAGCAACCCAATGGGAGTGCTTCCTTCCTCCCCTAGCTCAGAGTTCAATCCACCCCACCCCGCTGCAGCATGGACGGCAGCATATCTGTCAAGTTTTGGATTTGGAAATAAGGGAAATTTCCTGGCAAATAAGGGATACTTGACAGCTATGCTTATCCTTTGCTGCCCTCCAATGGCGGCAATAGGGCTTTGCAGTCTAATTAATAAGGAATGACGGCGGGAAAGAGGGTAAAATAAGGGGTTTTCCCAGCCAATAAGGGATACTTGACAGCTATGGACGGCAGCCTGTTGAGTTTGGACATTTGGTCTCTAAAAGGTTCGTCATTACTGGCCTGGGCAATACACAGGGTTGCTGGTGTCACTTCCTTCTCGTCCACTCCTTTGTCCCTTGATGGAAGAGGTTTGTCCCTTGAAGGAAGAGACATCTGAGAATTCTCCTCGAGAGATGGATAGGGCAGCTGGGACTCCTGACATCTTCATCAGAACTAGACTTACATCACTTTTCCGATCGTCACCAGGCAGTCATTCCAAGTTTCCAAGTGCTGAATCCGCCAGCTAACTTTGCTCTGGTGCTGTGCATTCCCCAACAAGCTCAAGGTTGGGAGGAAATTCCTAGTGTATTCCTTTCTTCACTTCCTGCCTTCATTCCTTAGCTTGTTTTGATCCACACAACCCAAAAGCCATAGATGGACCATGCAGTTATGACCATCTACTTCATGAATGCAAAAAAGAAAACAGTGCAAGTTTTTTGAGCTCACAGGACTCTCCATCAGGTTAAAAAAATTGGGTTGGTGAGTATGGAAGTCCAGGTATATGGCCAGAAGTTTCAAGCTAAAGTCCCAAGTTAAGTAATGGAGCTTGGTGGGTCCAACAGAGAACTGGACAACCATCTGTCAGGCCTGATTTGGGTTGGATTCCTGCATTGAGCAGGGGGTTGGGCTTGATGGCATAGAACAGGGGTGCCCAAACTTTTGGGGCCATGGGCCGGTCAAGTGGTTCAGCGGCTCAGTCATGTGGTTCCTCCCACTGGAACCAGAAGTAGAACACACCTTGCAATCTGTTTTGCAACAGGATGAGATGGATTTTAAGCTGCCATTTTCTCTGCTTAAACCAGAGGTGCCCGAACTATGGCCCATTGGCCAGATCCGGCCCCTAACATCAATTCATCCAGCCCACACTGCCCTCGTCACTCCTGGAAGTGGAAGTAAAATGGGCACATTTTACTTCCATTTACAGGAGTGGCGTGGGTGGCGTTGGCTGGATGAATTGGCATCATGAACCAGATCTGGCCCATGGGTTGTAGTTTGGGCACCCCTGGCCTAGAAGGTCCTAAAGACTCAGTTATTCTGTTATTCTGATTCTATTACATCCCCACGGGTGTTATATGACTTCTAGCTTATATTATATTACAGGTGAAACTCGGAAAATTAGAATATCCTGCAAATGTTCATTCATTTCACTTAAAAGGTGTGACAAATATATGAGATAGACTCACTACATGCAAAGCGAGAGATGTCGTGCATTAATTCGTTATAATTGTGATGATCATGGCATACAGTATACATGACATTATGTGATGATTATGGGGTACATGAGATTGGGGGGTTGAGGTTTTCATAAACTGTAAGTCATAAGCATCAATATTATAACAAAGCAAGGCTTGAACTATCTCGCTTTGCATGTAATGAGTCTATCTCATATATTTGTTTCACATTTTTAGTTGCATTACTGAACTGAATGAATATTTGCACAATATTCTAATTTTCCGATTTTCACCTGTATATATAATATAATATAATATAATATAATATAATATAATATAATATAATATAATATAATATAATATAATATAATATAATATAATATAATATAATATAATATAATATAATATAATATAATATAATATAATATAATATAATATAATATAATATAATATAATATCCCAAACTGCAGAACCAAGGCAATTCATAACCTTGTTTTCAAAAGAATGAAGGAATAAAGAAAGAAGACAGTATTCAGAGAGAAAGATGATGTTCATTCCTTTTTCTCCTTCAGGTTGAGTTCTGTTACACTTTTCTGATCTTACCTAAGATATGCTAATTTGGAAGGGATCATATAGATCAGTGATGACAAACCTTTTAAAGACTGAGTGCCCAAACAGAAGGACGGGGTGAACTCTGTGCTGGGGGAGGGAGGAAGTGCTCCCACTGGGCTGCTGGTCAGAGGGGTGGGCTGAACTCTGTGCTGGGTTGATGGTACACGTGCCAACAGAGAAGGCTCTGCATGCCCCGTCTGGCACACATGCCTTAAGTTCACCATCACTGATATCTTAACCTATAAGGAAGGGGTATGACCATACATGTGTGGCATGCATACCCACACCCCTGGAGCCTATCCTGTAATGCCCCACATGCACACACCTTTCGTCCCCGAGATCAGTGCTACGAGGGTCCGGGGGCCGAGAGTGGGGCTAACGCCAACCACCCTGGTGCCCAGTGCATGAGTCCCAATGTGCAAGCGCCCCCAAACACCGCTACTGCCGAACCTGAAGAACAGAGCAACACCCTGGGCGGAGGCAGCGATGCACAAGTAACCCTCTTTCTCTTACTTCCCTACTTTCCCTCCCTTCCTCTTGCCCATCTTCTTTCCTTTTCTCCCTTTGCGTCCTTCCTTCCCTCCCTCATTCGTTCCCACCCTTCCTCTATCCCCACTTCATTCCTGCCTTCCCTCCCACCTTATTTCCCTCCCTTCTCCCCGTCCCTCCTCCCTTCCCTCTTCCCTCCTTCCTTTCTGTCTCTAACTCCTTAAAACCCTCCCTCCCTTACCTCTATTATGGGCCCACAACATTGCCGGAGGAGGAGGAGGAACAGCGTGATGGAGAGGTAAATTGGCAGGCAGGCTGCTTCCCGCCCGGAAATGCACCACCCCAGACGGAAACTGGCCTGTCAGCTTCCCTCACCGCCTCGCTGTTTCAAGCCCAGCTTCGAAACAGCAAGGCGGAGAGGGAAGTTGGCAGGCAGGCTGCGTCCTGCCCGGGAATGCACCACATCAGATGGAAAGCGGCTGGTCAGCTTCTCTCACCGCCTCACTGTTTCAAGCCACTCCACCACCAACACAAAATCAATACCCCCGGCAAGGCCGGGCAATCAGCTAGTAGATCATAAAGTCAAGCCTCTCTCAAGGAGGAACAGTGGGGAATCGAACTCCCAACACCTGTCTCCACAGATAGATACCTAAATCATTGACCTATCCAGCAGTTCTCAATTAATTATAAACATCCATCACCTTGAGACCCTCCATAAACAGATTTGCAATATTTCCCCCTTTATTGGCGACATGCCAGGAATGACACATTGGGGGATTAATAAGGGGAAAGTAACTTTTCCTGACTGTGACTCCTTTCTTTACGATGCTGTGCATTGCTGGAGTTTTCCACACCCTAGAAATCTTCTAATAGGATTACTGTCCTGAGCCCTACTTGGATTATTTTTAATACTTGGGTCTGCCTTTGAAGACTGTTCAGAGCACTTTGGCTGCTTTAGGAGAGAAAAGCAGGCTGACATGATTTTGATGGGCACTACCGATTTGCATCATCTCCTGCCAGCATTAAAAGAAACACATCTGGCAGTCTGTCATGCATGCAAGTCAAGGTATTTGTCTCCCTAAACCAGGGATTCTCAACCTGGGGCCAGACGCGGCTCGTGGCACCATTCCATATGGACCCCCACTGCCTCCTCCACACCAGGAAGTGCCATGTGGTGTAGGAAGGGCAAAATGGCCATCCATCCCCTGAAGCTGTCTGAGGGAGCGTGACCCGGCCCCGGTTTAAAAAGGTTGAGAACTCCGGCCCTAAACAGTTGGGGAGCCAGATATCTGACGGATGATACAACTAGCAGATGCACGCCACGACACAGATGTTCTTCTTTCTCTGTGTCAAGGGTTGCAGCATGCCACATTTCATGACAGCCGCTTGCAGTTGAAAACAGGATTAATTTGTAATCAGAACTAACCTTGTGGTCATATCCAGTAAGGATGGGAGTGAATGCCTTAAATCTGACCTGATGGGGGAATTGCAACAAAAATTGGCTTTGGCGGACCAGGAAGCCATTTACATTCCCCCAAATGTCTTCGTCTTTCATGTTCAGGACAGAGTTTAAACGACCTGAGCAGCAGCGTTTCTTCATCTCTGCTTGGAAAAGGGGAGCCACAAATGTGGATATATGTGTGCAAAACCCAAGAAATTTTTGAATGAATAATTGGAAGAAGTGTCTAAAGATGTTAGTGGTCTGAAAATACTAGTTTCCTGGTTGAAAACGTGTACTGTAGAACTTGCAGAGCTGCGGAGCCCAGGGACGGAGTTGGTGTGTTTAAATGCCCAAGCGCTCAAACGGCAAGTCGGGAGCCTTGGAGGCTCGGAGACTCAGAGGCTTGGAGTTCCAGAGATCGCAGTGGCAGTTTATCAGTATCGTGAGTTTTTTTTCCCAAGGGATATTGACAGTGTACTCCAATAAGTGGGTGAAAACAAAGAAAAAAACTTTTTTTAAAAAAAGATTGGAGGCTGTAAGGCTGTGTTGGATCCTGCTGTTGGGGAGGTGAGGCGAGGTGGATGAACTTGAACTTGAAAGGAGAGACACGGCGAGTGAGGATTAAAGGCAGAACGAGAACCGGAACAAAGGTGAAATTGGCACTGAGAAGGAGGTGGAAAACAGTTGACAAAGAGTGATTTTAAAAAAAATTGGTCCCAGGTTGCTGGAACAGGAACTATTGGTGTTGTGGGCTGAGCGTGATTTGCTCCCCCCTCCTCCCCTGTTGTTATTATTGTTGTTCCTGAGCAGTCATTTTGGGTAGCCCAAGGAACAAAGCACACTGACACCTGAACTTTTATTCTGTGAGTTGAAGAGCGGTGAGGGAGTGCAGTGTGGTTTTGGAATTTAAAGAGTACTATTAAATTTTACTCGCATAACATCCTGTTTGATTGTAAAGAAGGAAGATCCTGTGGTTCCATTGGTGCTTTTTGGTGCTTCTTTGAGTTGAATGAACAAATGGACAAAGTATATAGGCATTTTGCTTCATTGCTTAAGTGGTTAATGTAATCATAATACTGAAAGAAATTGGGGAAATACTGAGAGTCTTGAACATTTTTCTTTGGAATAAAGGGATGCTGAGAACGAGGAATAAAGTTTTGAACTAGAGACAGTTATAGTGTTTCATCGTTAAGAAGAAAGAAGAAAGAAGAAACTGAAGTACTGTTCTTCAGATAACAGCAGTTAATCACTGAAGCACGTTACAGCTGGTGTCTTCAGGGTTTTACTAGACTCAAGGACAGCTCTCTATTTTATCTTATCTTGAAACGCAGCTGTGTTACAAAGTTATTTTGAGAGTGCCAACTTAAATAGAAAGCTGAGCAGTCCTAGAATCATTTTGGAAACAGAAAATAGAAAGTCATATAATATTACAATACTAAGCAGAGTAAATGGTTGACCGCGTCATCTGATTAGATAGGTGTACGGAGAATAAAATTGTTAAGTGTGTATAAGGGTTAGATTTGTGAAATTAGAACATTGTATACTGTTTGGTGATAAAGTAGTGTAGTATTATAGAATTATCTGCTATTAAATTTGGATGAATCGTAGAGAGAAAGGCAAATTGTTAAGGCAAGAGATAGAATTAGATCCAGTTTGGTTAAGGATAGGTAGGCTAGTAAGAGCTGAAAGTGAAGGCAGGAGGAAATCTTTACAGGACGAGATCAAAGAGGCTGAAGAACTGAGAATTTTTAGAGCAGATATGGAAGCAAGGAAGAAGTGTCAAGAAAAGCAACAATCTAAACAACAATCAGAAGTAGAACAGATTGAGCAGGTGAATACTGATGAAGAAGACAGAGCTCAGGGGGCTATAAAAAAGAAAGTAATGGTAGAGAAGGTGCTTGAAATTAGGGAAAGGGATAAAACTCAGGAAACAGATATGAATGACTCTAGGAGTTCCATTGAAGTAAAGCTTGCAGGGTTGGAGAAGTTTCTCCAAACAAAATTTGAAACATTAGAAGAGCAGCGAGTTCGAGACAATCAAGAATATATTAAGCTACAACAAGAAAGTTTTAACGCATTCCAACAAAAAATGTTGATGATGATGTCAGGGTTGATGGAATCTACCAAAGCTGAAGTAGCAAGTATTATGAAAGAAGTATCTGAATTAAAGGAAGGGATGTGCATGAGCACAAAAGAGGTTGAAGTATTGACCAAAGAAGTACAAGTGGTGCAAGAAAAAGTGAAGGAAGAGGAAGTGAAGGTAGATGACCATCAGGCAAGAATAGAATTTTTGGAAAATCAACATAGAAAATGTAATGTGATAATTCGAAATATTTCTGAGGGCAGACCGGATCAGTTAAAGATCAGATTATTGGGATAGTTAAATGATTTAAAGATGGGGAGGAGCTTTGTGGCTGAGGATATAATAACTGTACATAGGTTAGGTGCAAAGAAGCATAACAATGGAAACAGAAATGTGTTGGTGAGATTTGTGAGTGAAGGTTTGAAGTTGACCTTAATGCAGCATATCAGGAATTCCGGTTCGGAGGCATTGAAGTTAGAGGGAAATAACATAGAGGTTTACAATGATATTTCTGTTGAATAACGGACTTGGCGAATGCAGTTAAAACCAATTACAAAAAAACTAAGAGAAAAAGGGATTTCATATTTTTGGCTCTCATCCAAAAAATTAAAAGTTGTAAATTCTGGAAAGTCATATATGATAAAAGAAGGATTATATGTTTTAGATGTTTTAGTGGACGCGAAAATAATTGAAAGTAACACCAAGGAATGGGAAGACCTTAAAGATCAGTTGATATTATCAGGAATGTATATGACTCATGATAAGAATTGTTAATAGGAATAAATTGTCTAGGCACATTATATTTGAGACATGTAAAGCACACATTAAGAAGGGAGGATAAAGTATATGGCTGTGGCATGTAAAGTTGATTTAAGAGGTATGTTGATGTTATGCAGGATGATTAGGAGCTAGGCTCACATAACTGCACGCTCCCCCCCTCCCCTCCTTGATTTTCAAGGGTGTTCTTTCTAGGAAAGGTGGGGAGGGTGAAGAAGTTTTGTTATATGTTTTGTGTTCAGTTATTGTATTATTTGTGGGATGGGTTATGTAGTATGTCGAGCACTTGCCAATGGGAGACAGGGATTGGGTTAATAGGATGTAACATAAATAAGTATGAAGAAAATTAAAATTGTATCATGGAATGTTAAAGGCATTGGCAGCATAATTAAGAGAAAACGTGTGGAAGCGGCTATTAGGAGAAATAATCCTGATGTGATTTGTTTACAAGAGACCCATCAGATAAACGATAATGTAAACAACTTGTATCTAAAGGGAATAGAGCATTATGAGAAAGCATTTGGTAATTCAAAGTCGAGAGGGGTCGCAATATTAATTTCTAAAAAATTGGGTTTTACAAAATTAAAGTCTGTTATTGACCCTGAAGGGAGATATGTCATAATTAGAGGAATGGTTAATGAGGAGGAAATATTAATTGCTAATATCTATGTACCAAATGAGAAGCAAGAGGAATTCTTAGATGGTGTATCTCAAAAGATAAGAAATGAAAATGTAACTAAATTAATCATTGCCGGAGACTTTAATCTAATTAGATCGGGTCTAGACACCACAAATGTGTTGAGACACGGGCATAACTCTGTTATAGATAGGTGGTTAAAAATAATGGGATTACGGGATGTATGGAGAGATATCAGGGGTTCAGAAAGGGGTTTTACTTTTTTTTCACAAGCTCACAACTCCTATTCAAGGATTGATTACTTTTTGACTTCAGAAAACTTGATAAGTAAAGTTGAAGATATTAAAATTGGATTATTTAAAGAATCGGACCATGCTGAAATGTGTTTAGAAATTAGAATTGATGGTAAGAAAAAATGTATTGGGGATATGATACAAAATTGTTTAGGGATCAAAAGAGTAAGGAAATAATAATTAAAAAGTGGAATGAATGCTGGGAGATAAATGATACTAATGATGTTAATGATGGAGTTTTATGGGACACCATGAAGGCAATTTTCAGGGGGGAAAGTATAAAACTTTCATGTAGGAATAATAGACAGGAAAATAAAAATTTAAAATTAATAGAGGACGAAGTAAGGAAGTTGCAAGAAGAACATGTAAGATCAGGTGATAGAAACGTGTTTAATAAATTACAGGGTTTGAAAATGAAAATTATTGAAAAGGATATTGAAGAAGTTAAAAAGAATTTGATTTATCTTAAAAGAAACTATTTTGAGTATGGTAATAAAAATTCTAAACTACTGGCTAAAGTTGCAGAGGAAAAGAAAAATAGTAGAAATATTCAGATTTTGATAAACAGTAATGGGGAAAGATGTAACAAAATGAAAGATAAGATACACATTGCTAGTAATTTTTATAGGGAGCTTTATTCTAAAAAGGAGATAAACGATGTTGAGTTAAAAAATTATCTAAATAAATGGTCAAGGATAAAATTGGATCAAGAACATAGGAATTACATGGACGAAAGAATAACCTCTAAAGAAATTACTGACGTTATAGATAAGTTAAGGGTGGGTAAAACCCCTGGTGAAGACGGTTTGTCTGTGGAATTTTATAAGGATTTCAAGGAAGTTTTGATACCAAGGATTGAAAGGGTATTTTATGTAATGGATGGAGGTATAGTACCGGCATCATGGTATAACTCAGTTATTATTTTAATACCAAAAGTAGGAAAAAACGTGGAAAACATCGAATCATATAGACCGATCTCGCTGATGAATCAGGATGTAAAGATTTTTACCGCGGTTCTGGCCAATAGGTTAAATAAATTTTTAGGTAACTATATTCAAAAAGATCAAGCAGGGTTTTTGCGAGGTCGGTACATGTCGGACCTGACAAGGAGGATACTTGACATGTCAATCATTGCACAGCAGCAAAGAGATCACACAGGTTTTATTTCATTAGATATATTTAAAGCTTTTGATTCCATCCAGTGGATTACCATAAAACAAATTATAGTAAAATATGGATTCGGTTCGAAATTTTGTGGAGTAATTGGGCAGTTATATCAAAGGGGATCAGCAAGAGTAAAAATAAATGATGAATTAACAGAGGAAATTAAGTTGGAAGCTGGCACAAGACAAGGGGATCCACTATCATCTTCACTGTTTATAATGGTCATGGAATTAATTGCTAATGTGGTAAGAGAAGACACAGACATGATAGGTCTAAATGGGATAAAAATTAGCCAGTATGCAGATGACACATTATTAACGTTAAAAAATCCCGAAAAGTCATTGGAAAAAGTATATGCACACTTAGAAAAATTTTACAGGGTGACGGGGCTTAAAGTTAACTGGGACAAATCAGAGGCAATTTTTTTTAATGGGAATGTTGAAGCACAAGAAGTTATAAAATCCAGATTTAAATTACAGATTAGGTCTAGTATTAAGTATTTAGGAATAAACATTTCAAACAAGTACGATGATTTAAAGAGATTGAATTACGACAAATTGGAAAAGGAGTTAAAGGAAAAGATTATAAGATACAAAAAACTAAATTTATCCTGGTTTGGTCGAGTATCGTTGTGTAAAATGAAATTGTTACCTAAAATAAATTTTTTATTTGATACTCTCCAAATTAATATTAATTAACCCGGATTGCTCACTGGAAGGTCAAATAGTAAAGATGAAGCTAAAATACTTTGGACATCAAATGAGAAGGGAGGATTCACTTGAGAAGGCATTGATGTTGGGAAAGGTGGAAGGCAAAAGAAGAAGGGGGAGGCCAAGGATGAGATGGCTAGATGGCATTGTAGACACAATGGGCACAGAGCTGGGAGGGCTGAGGGGGATGGTGGAGGACAGAGGCGCCTGGAGAGCAATGGTCCATAGGGTCGCAAAGGGTCGGAATCGACTGTGCGACTGAACAACAACAACAAAATTAATATTAAAAGGAAGGAACTAAATGTATTTCAAAATTTAATAAATAATTATTGTAATAACGGGGGAAAAGCTAGAATATCGAAAACGTTGTGGTATCTTTCACAAAAAAAGGGTGGTTTAGGAATCCCGAACATCACAAATTATTATTGGGCATTTCAACTGAAAAATATTTGTAAAATTTTAATAAGGAAAAAATTGATATGGGGGGAGATTGAATTACGTGAAAAATTGGGAGACGAATCACTAATATTTCTAGGCAAAGAAACAGTTAAAATTAATACCACGAATAAAATGCTAAAGACACTCTTTAGAACATGGACACTATTGAAAAACAAATTATCCCCAGGGTTATCACCAATTTTGGAGTTAAGGGATTTAAAATCATTCCCACTACTCTTAGACCATAGGACTGAAGAAATAATGAAAAGATATAAAGTAACTTTATTAAAGGAATGGTTAGATGTTTGTGAGGATGAGGAGAAAATGTCAGAAATGTGTAAACAGTTGAAACTAAATTGGCTTCACGTTGCCGCACTGAATAGTTGGAATAAAAAATACAGGGAAGAAATAGGCTTAGACAGGAACATGACAAAATTTGAGAAGCTAGTATATAAGTTAAGAAATGGTCAAATAGAAATTAAAGGATTAGTTAGTAAATTATATAAAGTATTGGATGATTCTAACGAATCCCAAAAAGCATTAAGAGGAATATGGGAACAAGATTTAAATGTTAAAATCACAGATGAATGTTGGAATAGAAAGTGGAAAAGAAGAATCATGAAAACGTTATCAGTAAGGATTAAGGAGCATAACCACAAGTTATTATGGAAATGGTATATGACCCCTTTGCGATTACATTTAATTGACAAGACAAAATTAAATATATGTTGGAGGTGTAAGGAGGATATAGGAACGTATGAGCATATGTGGTGGGGGTGTAAGAAGTTGAAGCCATTCTGGACGAGTGTAGAGTATGAAATTGGGAAAATTTTGAATGAAAAGGTTAAATTGGATGCAGTTATAGTATTACTAACGGATGTTGATAAGGTGGAATATACGATAGTAAAAGGGAATTAATGGCAGTCATGTTATCAGGTGCCAGACACTGTATAGCGCGGCAATGGAAGAATGATGTCACTCCAAGAATTGACGAATGGTACAATGAGTTATGGACTATTGCTTTAAACGATAAGCTCACCTGGGAACTAAATTTAAGAAAAGGACTAATAAAAGAAAATAAATTTCAGGACACTTGGAGATGTTTTATAGACTATATACTGCATAAGGATCAAGGTCAGAAGCCAACGCCGGATCAGCATTCCTTTTGGAAAGGAATCATATAAGAATTAAGTAACTCTGTCCCATATGGCAATGTAAATAGCACATGGTGAATGTCCTCTATTAAGTTGATGTGTTTGTTTTTGTTATTATGTAATGTGTAGATTTAAATAAAATTATTTTAAATAATAAAAAAAATAAACTACCAAAGCCACCTTCTTGGCTTTCTCATTGGCCAAACTTAAATCTTCATTGTTACACATTGATTATGTGATTTATATGCCATCAAGTGTGCGGATTCCAAATCTGAACTCAAAATTTGTCTATCACATACAGATAGGGTTGCCATACATCCCAGAAAACCAGGATTATCCCGGATTCAAGGTAGGAAAAATTGTCCCGACCAGTTCAATACAAATCATGTTAAAGTCCCAGATTTTGAAAACTTACTCATTGCGTATTATAACACACCATTAAAATAAAATTGAACTCTTGCCATCAAACGAGTTGGAGTCTACCTGGAGACAAATCTTAATGTCTTCACCTCACACCATCACCTGATAAGTGTGACCAGTGTGTTTCATCTTAACTGTTGTAAATAAATTCATTTATGTATTGATATATTTAATGTACCATATATACTCAACTATAAGTCATCCTGAATATAAGTTGAGGTACCTAATTTGGACCTGTAAAACTAGGGAAATAGATTGATCCAAGTATAAATTGGGGATGGAAAATGCAGCAGCTGCTAGTGAGTTTCAATAATTAAAATACATGAAAATACGATAAAAGTTGAGTCCCCCCCCCCCTTTGGATCTCATTTGGGAGCTAAAAAACTAGACTTATACACAAGTATATACTGTAAAAGTGTTTTATAGCTGTAATTATATTATGGTTTTTTTAAAAAAAGGCTATTTTGTAGATAACCTGCCCATTTTTGTCAAGTATACAGTACTTCTGTCCCAGTTTTGTTGGAGAGAATTATGGCAAATCTACGTACAGATTTAAGTAATAGGCGTGCTATAGCTGTTCAAATGGTTGGTAATTGGGTAATGTATTTTTACATGGGAACATTATAACAGTTGCAGCTACCTCTGTGCCTGCTGCAACCTCAGCTGAATCACATCCCCTGGTGGCATGCATGTTCCAGCAGCGGCCAGGCATGTCTGGGCAAGTCAGTGAGCTGATGTCATAAATAGTTATGTAAGGTGAGATGGACCAAGGGCTTGTCTTTAGTGTGAAACTATCTCATCAGAGATTACAGCTAGGTCTTAATGAGTCTGTTTTGAGCTAAAGATGTGAAGGCACAGCTATGTTAATAAACTAGACAATTTTTGCTATATTTCTGGCAAATATACCCTGCATGATCAATGCAAGAACCTAACCAAGAGGATGAGAAGAGCTGATTTAAGATCCTGATGTCCTAGGCATAATCAGACTTCAGATTTGGATTCAGCACACTTGATTTAGTATAGGACACATGAATTAGACCAAGTAGCAGACAATATATTTGTGTGTGTGTGTGTGTGTGTGTGTGTGTGTGTGTGTGTGTGTGTGTGATACAGTGTAGTCTTTGTCTAGAGAGCTCCTTCCTTCATTTTCTAATTTGATTTCGCTCTTACATGCCCTCAAGAATGTTTGTTCTTGCCTTAAACCACAGGATTTCCCCCAGATAACGATGATCCATGGTTGACTCAAGACCCCCATCCCCAGTGATCCAGGAGGCTGAACCCCTGTGTGAAAAGGAGGCTGGTCTTCCACCCATCCAATGTGAAAGCCACTAGATGAAGACACAAGTTTAGGTGTACATCCCCAAGAGATGAGCCTAACTGCAAGGAAAGGCATTTTAGGAGGGTAAATCTCAAATGAATGGCTTTATCCTTGAGATTGGTGGCAGCCGCTGCAACTCGTATCCGAGAATGCATTTTTTCCTGAAGCAGGAAAAATGTCATTGGGGTGAATTTGTTTAAGGTGGATCCCAGCTTGCCATGAAGTGACTCACACACTGTGATCACGGAGCCATCTCCTGCGGCACACATGAAATGAGACACGCAGGATTCAACGCCGGGACTGCAATGGACTGCCCCAGCCTTGAGGATATTATCCAGTTGTGCCTTCACAGCCAGTCCATTTGGCATGGCTTCTTCCACCTCCATGACCGTTGGGAATCAAAGTTCCTCCTCCAGTCATTTTGCCGTAGGGCCCAATATGGTGGTTTCCAATGGCATTTCCTCCACTGAGGAGGCCATCACCCCACCTAAAGGCTATCCACCCATAGCTGTTGGCCCCTTTAGGGAGTCAGGTTATTTAACACCGCCCAACACTCAGTGCTGAGTTGCTGGCTTGTACGATCTACTCCATTACCATAGCAGGATGTCCAGTCAGACATTGATCCTTGAGATAAAGCCATTCTTACCATGGAGGAAGAGGCTAGGTATCATCCCATCCTATGAGAAAAAACATTTTCCTTTTTGTTTTGTTTTCTCTGCAATTTAAGAGGATAATTCTACCTCAGTGGATGCTGGAAACTCTGATATTGTTTAGAACTGTCCAAGGTCCTGAACCTAATCCCCAACCAATAGCTTCAATACAGCACCTTGAGAAATTTTCCTTTAAACACTGGCACTAAAACCTGGACTGGATTCCTGCCCTCCTGATACTGGGAATACCAACCTCTACTGCATTACCTGCCTTGCTCCAAGCTAAATAATATTCACACAAAGTCTTTCTCCAAACTAGGCAAAACTTCTTCTTGTTGTTCTGCTGTATCCTAACATTGGTTCTCATTATAGCAATCACCCATGAAGATTGTCCCAGGAACAATATAATGCATTGGCCTTACATTTGCCTTCCTCATCACAGTGTGACTCCCAAAGTACCACAATCCAGTTCCACAAGTCACTTTCTGGTCATGGCATGCAAAGTCCTCCTCACCCCCAGGCCAGGATGGATAAAGCTGCTGCCCTCCATCAAGATGGATTCAAGAGGGATTTAATCCACTTGGGGAACATCACCCTTCCCTGTGGACTTTGGCACCATGCCGCTAGTCCTCAGGGTTGTTAGGTTAGTTAACCACCAACTGACACTCTGCACTGACTCGTTGGCAGTAGGGTCTACTCCAGGAGTTCTCAACCTTTTTAAACCGGGGGCCAGATCACACTCCCTCAGACAGCTTCAGGGGTCAGATGACCATTTTGCTCTTCCTCCACCACATGGCACTTCCTGGTGTGGTGGAGGAGGTGGGGGGGCACATGAAATAGCACCACAGGCTGCATTCGGCCCATGGGCCACAGGTTGAGAATCCCTGGTCTACTCTATTACAATAGTAGGATAACCTGGCCAGACACAAAGGTAAAACTAGACCAAATAATATAATTATTTCAATTAACCATTTCCTGCCAAGAAAATCTCTTTTGTTGGTCATATTTCTCTGTTCTTCTGCTTGTTTGAGGGGATTGCCATGAAACATAGTGCTTCTGTGTCCAGTCAGCAATGCAAATTGCATTGTATTGCATTGTGATGCTTATATTTGAATTTTTGTATTGCTGTATTTTGTGATTAACCTTGTAACTACATTTTTTATTGTACTGTATTGTGTATTTTGTATTTGGATATTATATGATTATGCATATTATGTACTGCACTGTATTTTTATTAAGTTTGCACTGTATATTATGTATTATTTATTGTTGGAAGTCGCTCTGACTGGTGCATGTACTAGAAGTAAAGGTTTCCTTGCTCGAAAGCCAGTCGTATCCGACTCTAGGGTGCAGTGCTCATCTCTGTTTCTAAGCCGAAGAGCCAGCGCTGTCTGCTTCTGCAGACGTTTCCGTGGTCAGAAGAGCAGGGTATAAATAAGCAATTCAATTCAATTCAAATGACCAGCATTGTTGTAAATCAGAAACAACTTACCATCAGCTTACAACAACAAAGTTCTTACCCAAATCCGGTGTTTGATATCCCTTCCCAAAGTCGCCATTCACGTCCTCCTGAGATAGGCAAGAGAAAGCAAGTTTCGAATGGGTCACTGTCAGCTCCTTCATGTGCCTCCCTTACAGTGTGCCATGATGCAAAGTGATGTAACAGGTGAGAATTTTCTTCCATTCTGCCGAAGCACACCTGCCACAGCAGATGGAGGGGGCCACATCCAGAGGGGGCCACATCCAGGATCATAAGGGTGAGCTCAAAAAGGATTTTACCTGGCCAGAGGAAAAGCATGCGTCTAATGTTGAAGTATCGTGCCGGGTGGATAAAGAAGAAAAACTCTTTAAGACCACTAAGCAAAGAAAGTTCCTATACCTTGGCCATATCATGAGGAACAATGCAAAGTGTAGAATACTCCAACTCTTTCTGCAAGGGAAGTTCCCTGGGGAGAGAGGAAGCCCTGGACCTAGATGGTCTTCATGGCTGAAGAACCTGAGAAACTGGTGTGGAAAGTTCTCAGAAGAACTGTTCCCAAGAGTTAAGAACAGGGAAGACTATTGCCACCAGGCATGTGCTGGCCCACAGGGATACAGGGACTCATCCCGGTGTGCCCCAGTGACTGGCTCCCCCCAGAGGCAGGTAAATTGGTAATAAATCATTTTGATGCGTGTTCGGTGATTTAGATAGAAGCTTTGCCTTTCCATCATCCCAGGGACGCCGGATCTATTTCTGCTTGTTTGATGTCGATCTGTGGATCTTAACTTGAAAAAAGTTACAACTGCCTCTTTTCTTCCTGGGCAATGAGATTTTTTTTTGTTTAATTAAGGAAGGATTGTTCCTAATTAAATGTAAGATGTAACGCTTCCATAACTTGTTCTTAAATTCTGCCCTACTGACTCTATTTGGTGAGTCCCCACGTCAGTCTGGGAGGATGGGGGGGGGGGGATGCCGGAGGAAACGGGAATATATGGGATTTCTCCCCTTCAATAGGCACCCCATCACACCTTGTCCACCGCCCTCCCAAGGTGCCCAGCACACCCCTGATCACCACGATGATAGCCAATATCCAGAACGGATACAGCACCTGAAGAAGAGGAGGAAGAGGAGAAGGTCTACATGCCATCTCCCCAAGGATAGGGAAAAATTCCACATTAAATCTGTAATTGCTTCTTTTCTCCTTGGCATCTTCAAATACAGGTATGCCATACCAACATCCCCCAACATCAACCTGTTGCAGGCTTGCTGTTTCACGCTATCTTGTGTGGAATGATTCTTAGCCTGGCATCTTTGCTCAAAACCTACCCACCCATTGCAAATCGGAGCACATGTATTTATGGCTTCCACAGTCCCTGAGCATACATAAACTGCATGAGTCGAGACTGCACTGTAAACCAAGGCAATAATAAGATATGACCTCAGACTGAACAAATTTGCATCTGGTTTTCCTACCACGCCGATGTCACTTTTTTTTTTAGTTTTATATGGTTTGTTTCAACTCCATCTCCCCAAAGAAAAGTGATTTTACTGAAATCATCCTTGCCCTGTTCAATGGAAATCTATTCCTGGAGAGTATACAAAGAGGGGGCGTGGCTAAGATGGCCGATGAGTAACATCTCGATTTGGGCGCTCGCGCTTATCAAAGTGGTAATCAATGAGAATAAGTAAAATGGAATAATTTTAAAGAGATATTTTGTGGCGATAAGACTCCTGCTTGCCTGCTTGGAAAGTTGTTGCTGGGCGGTCGAAGTTCGGGAGGTATCCCCGGTGGGAGAGGCGCGTGACGGAAGCCATGGCTTCCCCAGCCGAGGAGCCGACAACGGGACCAGCGAGACAGCAGAGATCCGAGGAAGTAGGAAAATCAGCAAGAAAGTGAGTTAATGAAATCTTATGCTGACGGGAGTTAGAGACAACAGGGGATTTTGCTTTGAAGAGCCTGGACTTGGCAGTGTGTGCAGAAGTGGATAGAAGGGTGGTGGTTGAAGCGATAATGGCGGCGGTCTTGGAAAATGAAAGTGGTTGCTTTTTGGACATTGGCTTTTTTGCATCCCAGGAGGCTCTGAGAAGTGGTTAAAGAAGAAACCGATTGGGTTCGAGTTTTTGGTTACTCCAGTGCTTTTTGAAGTTAAAATAAGGGAGAGCGTTTTTTTTTTTAAAAAGAAAAGTTTGCTGATTTGGAGAGGAAGAAGGGGGGGTTTCCCCCTGAATCCGCCGTAGCTGCTGGGAAAAGGGTGCTTTGTTTCGTCTGCTCCAAGAGAGGGATTATCAACTTTTTTCACTCCTTCGCTGTGTGGATTATAGCTTCCAATTTTTTTTATATACTTCTCCTCTTCTTCTTTTTTCTCATTACAAGTTGGTGCTTGGGATTTTTGGTTTTCCTTCCCTGCGGACCTCATACAAGTGGATATATTTGGGCATCTGTCTCCTTGGAATTCCTGTTTATGCTGTTGGGAGTATTCAATTTGCTTGCAAGAAGAGAATTCTGTGAAAGATTTAATATATATATATTAAATATATATTAATATATATTCCCAAAAATAGCCCAAAAATAGCCGATTTAGCCCAGGTGATAACAGGTTGCAAAGTTTGCCCTTATATATATATATATATATATATATATATATATATATATATATATATATATATATATATATATATATATATATATATATATATATATATATATATATATATATATATATATATATATATATATATATATATATATATATATATATATATATATATATATATATATATATATATATATATATATATATATATATATATATATATATATATAAGGGCAAACTTTGCAACCTGTTATCACCTGGGCTAAATCGGCTATTTTTGGGAACGAGCTTCCTGTGGATTATAATATTTTTGGGGTGTTTTTGGTTCCTGCTTCCTTACAGATTACAATAATTAAATTCTTTGCTGGACCTCCTCTTTTCTTCAAGTTCCACCATAATTAATAGGACTGTTGCCAGTTTTGGCTGCATCGGAACAGGTTTAAGTGGAGTGTGCAACGAACTTACAATATGCTGCAGCATTAAAACTTTTTAGGGGTTTCTATCATAGATAAGGGCACAAGAGGAAAAATAAAGGAGGAGGAGCCAGTGGTGAAATCTAAGAGAAAAGAAAAAGCGCCAATGGAAGAGGTCCCTCCGTCATCATCACCACCACCTGAATCTTATGATCAAACTCAAATTATGGTGGAAATTGGTAAATTGTTTCAGAAGATGGAGAAGATGGAGGATTCAAGAGTGAAGGATAGAAATGAAATGATGAAAAAACAGGATAAGGTAGTAAATATTGTTGTGGACTTTACAAAAAAAGTAGAATTAGGTTTGCAAAAAATAGAAGGAAATGTGAAATTGGTCCAAAATGAGGTGAAGGTTATGGAAAGGGAAATAAAAGGGACTCAGGAGGCGGTGAGGGAGAATAAACTGAAAATGGATGAACATGAGAAAACGATTGATGCTATGGAAGATACGATGAGAAAGCAGAATATTGTGATTCGTCAGGTGTTTGAAAGGACGCCAGACCAGCTGAGAGAAAGAGTGGCCCAGTGGTTAAATAATTTAAGCATGGGAAAGGAATTTGTACAGGAGGACATTGTAAGTGCGTATAGGGTGGGTCCAAGAAGAGGGAAAGCGGTTCAAATAAATGTTTTGGTAAAATTTGCAAATTGGGGAGACAAACTTAGAGTAATGGCCTTCTTAAAACAAGCTGGTTCTGGCGCCCTGAAAATTGATGGTTCTGATGTAGAAGTATATAATGATATTTCAATAAAGGAAAGAATCTGGAGATATAAGATGAGGCCGGTAACTAAACTGTTGATGAGCAAAGGTCTAAGATACAATTGGAGATTTCCACAGCAATTGCGTTTTTTCTATGAGAAAAGAATGCAGGTTATTGATGAGGGGACCGATCCATTGGAGTATTTGAGTCTGCTGGACCTTATTAAAGCGGGTTCGGAAGAGTGGTTAACTCTTAGGAAAGATCTGTTGGAATCGGGGGCCATAAGAAGGGATTATGAGAGGGCAGATGCCGGTGGTGCTGCGGGTGGAACCCCGCAGGGAAGAGAAGAAGAGGAGTTGTCATTGATCATGGTGGAGGAGGAGGCAAGTAAGGAGCATTGAGCATTAGGTAATGATGAAAAATCTTTTATATTACTTAAGAATGTATAAAGGTGGGTGGCGTGATGCATTAATCTGTACGTACATCTTTCATGTCTCCCCTCTTTGGTTATCGAAGGCATCTTTTTTCTCGAAGAAAGTGGGGAGAGAGATATTGTGTGTTCTATCTACAATTTTGTGTTTTAGTGGTAAGGGGTTTGTGGTGGCACACCCAATGGAGAGTTTAGAAGTTAGAAAAGATGAAATTGTAATAGATTATGGGAAATATTAAAGTATTAACCTGGAATGTAAAGGGTACAGGTTCTGTTCTTAAGAGGAGGAGGTTGGGATTGGTTTTGAAGAAAGATAGACCAGATATAGTGTTTTTACAGGAAACGCATCAAAAATCAAAAGACACAAACATTTTTTTTTAGGATGGATACAACATTATGAAATGGCGTTCGGCACCTCAAAAGCAAGAGGAGTGGCAATTATGATTTCTAAAAGATTAGGATTTGAGATAACAAAAAATGTTGCCAATCAGGAAGGTAGATATTTGATTGTAAGGGAAAAATAGATGATGAGGAAATAATGTTGGTGAATATTTATGCTCCAAATGAACATCAAGCGGAATTTTTAGAAAAAGTTCGAAAAGTTGTGGAGTTAGAAAAAGTGGTAAAAATGATTGTGGCCGGAGATTTTAATTTGATAAGGTCAAATTTAGATTGTACAAATTTAGCAAGGTGTGGAGTTGGATTGAAAGGGAATGTTTTAGATAAATGGATGGTCGCGATGGGATTGAAGGATTCTTGGAGAGAGATCAAGGGTTCGGAAAGGGCATACTCTTATTTTTCACATGTTCATGGGTCCTACTCTAGAATAGATTATGTATTTTTAACGGAAAACATGATCAAAAATATTGAGGGAATGGAAATAGGGATTTTCAAGGAATCAGACCATGCTAAAGTACTTTTGGAATTGAGATTACAAAAGGATAACAGGAGAGGAAGAAGTTGGAGATATGATCCCAACCTATTTAAAGACCAAAAATGTAAAGAACAAATTATAGAAAGTTGGATGGAAAACTGGCAGTGGAATGATAACGAAGAGGTAAATTTTAATGTGGTTTGGGATGCCATGAAGTCGGTTTTCAGAGGGGAAAGTATAAAGTTGGCGAGTATAAAGTATAGAAGATATAAGGTAGATCAGGAGGAAAAAGAAAAAGAAATAAAACAATTACAGGAAGAACACTCGAAAAAGAAGGATATTTTTTTTGCTAAATTACAAAGACTTAAGGCAGAATTAATGGGCAAGGATATAGATAAAGTAAAAAGAGATTTGATATATTTAAATAGAGAGTATTTTGAATTCAGCAACAAAAACTCAAGATTATTAGCAAGAGCGGCTAAAGCTAAAAAGGAAAAAAGGGAAATTGGGGTGTTGGTTAATAAACAAGGGATAAGGTGCAATAAGGTTAGTGATAAATGTGAAATTGTAAAGGATTTCTATCAAGCATTATATGCAAAAAGAGATAGACATTGGGAAGCTTAAAGGGATATTGGAGAGGCAGTTAGGAAATGGAATAAAGCAGGAACATCGGGGGAAAATGGAGGAACGGGTTACTGACAAAGAGGTAAAAGAGGTAATTAGTGGTTTGAAGTTGGGGAAAGCCCCGGGAGATGACGGATTATCGACAGAGTTTTATAAGGAATTTAAAGATGTTGTGGTTCCAAAGTTGGTGAAGCTATATAATTATATTCTAGATGGTGGACAAATTCCAACTTCATGGTATAGGACTATAATTGTTCTGCTGCCAAAAATGGGAAAGAATTTGGAAAAAGTGGAATCATATAGACCAATTTCTCTTATAAATCAGGATGCCAAGATCTTCACAGCAATATTGACTAATCGGTTAAATGTCGATCAAGTTGTTTTTTTTAAAGGAAGACATATGGCTGATTTGACTAGGAGGGTGTTAGACTTAATTGATAATGTTAATCAGACGAAGGAAAAGGTGGGTTTAATATCTTTGGATATTTTTAAGGCATTTGATTCGTTACAATGGTCTTCAATTAAGGAAATAGTTAAAAATTACGCATTCGGGGATAGATTTAGAAGGGTAATCAATTTATTATATCAAAAAGGGAGTGCTAGGATTAGAGTAAATGAAGAGGTTACAGATGAGGTAAAGCTTGAGGCAGGCACTAGGCAGGGCTGTCCATTATCTCTTATCTTGTTTATTATGGCAATGGAAATTTTAGCTAAAAATATAAGGGAGGATTCAAGTATAGAAGGGATAATGGGTAATAAAGTGAGTATGTATGCAGATGATACGTTGCTAATGGTGAAACACCCAGAGGCGGTAATGGATAGGATTAAAGTACAAATAGAGGACTTTGAGGATATAACTGGATTGACGATAAATTGGGATAAATCGGAAATGATGTTGTGTAATATGGGGGAAGAGGAGAGGGAAAAGATGGCGGGGTTATCTAATATACAAATTAAAGAAAAGTTAAAATATTTGGGATAGTTATTTCAAACAGATTGGAAGAACTTAAAAGATTGAACTATGACAGCTTGAAAGCAGAATTTAAGAATAAAATACAAAGTTTCCAGAAGTTGAAGTTGTCATGGTTTGGGAGGATTGCAATTTCCAAAATGATGTTGTTGCCAAGGATTAATTTCCTATTTGATGCACTTGCAATCCAATTGAAGGAAAAGGAGATTAATGAGTTCCAAAAGATGTTCAACAATTTTTGTAACGAAGGTAAAAAATCTAGACTTTCAAAGAAACTCTGGTATCTGCCTCAGAAAGAAGGGGGTTTGGGAATGCCAAATTTGTTAGCGTATTATCGAGCATTTCAAATTAAGAACGTTGTGAACATCTTGGCAAGAGAAAAAGTAATCTGGGAGGAAATGGAGATGAAAGATTATAAGAATATTGGTAAAATGATTTTTCTGGGAACTAAGGTTAAAACGATAGGCACAAGTAACACTATGATGAGGGGACTCATGAGGGTGTGGAAAAGATTAAAGAAAGATTTGATCCCAGATCTCTCTCCAATTTTGGAATTGGCAGATATGGCGTGTTTTCCGATAAAAATAGATTTTAAAAAAAGGAAATACTGGATAAAAATGAAGTTTCCTTGGTGAAAGAATGGCTAAGGGTCTGCGAAGATGAAATTAAGAAGAAAAAATTGTTTGAACAGTTAAAATTGGACTGGTTTCAGATAATGAAGGTTGAGAATTGGAATAAAAAATATAGAAGAGAATTATGTACAGATAGAGAAAAGACCGAATTTGAGGAATTGGTTTTAAAGATTCGAAAAGGTGAGAAAAGTATTAAGGGTCTAGTAAGTAAACTTTATATTTTAATAAACAAGGGTAGTGATCCACAGGAAGATTTGAAATTGAAGTGGGAACAGGACTTGAATATAAAGCTAGGAAATGATGAATGGAGAAATAAGTGGAAAAAGAGGATAATGAGAACAATGTCAGTAAGAATTAAGGAGCATAACTACAACATGTTGTGGCAATGGTACCTGACACCACTGAGGTTGCATCAGATTGATAATAAAAGGGACAATTTATGTTGGAGATGCAAAGACACTGTGGCAACTTAAGAGCATATGTGGTGGAGTTGTAAAATGATAAATGATTTTTGGAGAAGAATAGAAGGAGAGATAGGGGAAATAATGGGTAAGAAAATTAAGTTGGCGTCTGGTACCATTTTGCTAACAGATGTGGAAGGTATGTGTTTGAATAAGGAGGAAAAAGAGTTATTAGAAATAATGTTAGCTATGGGTAGGCAATGTATTGCTAGAAATTGGAAAAATGATGTAATTATACAGACGGGAGAATGGTACAAGGAAATGTGGAATCTAGCATTGAATGAAAAATTGACATGGGAGATAAAAGTAAAAAGGGATAAATTGAAGGAAAATAGATTTTGGAGTATTTGGAAGCCTTTTGTCGATCACTCCCTTATGGGTAGGGATAGTTGTAGGAATCGGGGCCACTGGGGTGGCCGTTTACGTCCCGGAGGAGACTGATCAAGTGACGACACGAGGCAAACGGAGCGAGATCAGATCAGTACTTTATTGGAAAAAGGCAACATCATTTATAGGGAAAAAAGAGCAACGGTGGCAAGCTGTCATCCGACAGGAAAATTACTTCACCCACGTACCCGGGTTAATGGGGAACACCTCAAAGGGAAGTTAGTAAGCCGGGGCAAACATGGACTTAGGAGTTTCATTGTCTTGGGGATTAGGCAGGGACAAACATGGCCCTTATTTGCACCGGGCATAGAGATCATTCATTTACTCTAATGGGTAACTGGGGTCAGCGAGATGAGCTTCTCGCAGAATCGCTGGTCAGGCAATAAGTGGCCGGATTAATTCCTATAATTAATCTCCCCCCTTGCCCTCTGACAGGGGCCAGAGGCCAGGAGCCTGCCCGCTGGTTTAACCTCTGCCAGAGGCCACCGATGCCCAACCGGGCACGCGGAATCCTCATCTCCCCTTTCTGTTTATTTTAAGAGCCTGGCCGGCGATCCCGCGCAAAAGCGGCATCAGCTGTTGGGCGTGAGTGACGTCACGGAGTTTCTCTTTGGGGCGGCACTTAGAGATCAGCGAGGGAATGCACTGAGCAAAACAGCAAAGCGTAACGCCTAATATGGCTATCCCCACCACTACCTTAAGCACCGTTTGCAGCCACCCCCAGGGAATCCACGACCACATCCAATTCCACAGGGAACTCCACCAAGCCCCCCACGCGGAGCCTTCTGTAATGCCTGCAACTATGGTGTGGAGATTCGTGATCTGGCTTTGGATCTTACGGGAGTTGTCAGTAAGATTAAAACAACACATTCCATGAAAAGATTCGCAGCCCAGATGGTGCAGCAAGAGGAGGTAGTCGATAGCCGCCCGATTGTCAAGAACGGCATGGCGAAGTTCTGCCTGCTCCTGATTGAGGAGCGCTATCGCCGTGGAGGTATGGTTAATGGCTTTAGCCAAACCGCAAGCCAAGCGGTCAATCCTCCGTGCGTTGCCGACGGCCAAGCCTGGCACGCCGACAAGGCTGACTGCTAGCGATACATACTCAGCGGGACTCATTACCCTAAAGCTGCTGTCACAAGAGCTGTCTAACTGGGTTGTGCGTGTGTGCCGTATGAGTGGGGAAATATCAACATTTGGTACATCTGTGTCATTTGCACTTGGGGCAATCATGTCCTTGGTAGGAAGTAACAGTGTCAAGCGACTGATACAACACATTGAATCTGACAGATTTGCAGGGATATAGTTCCATGTAAACTGGTTGCAGGTGAAAAACCACCCTGAAGGTAGGGTGACATGAGCGTACAGCGAAATGAGTGTCTCTGGTTTATTACAAGTCCAATTGCCGCTGCCGGGGTCAAGGCAGCGGCGCCGAGTCGGACCGCCTGAGGTGCAGCCGGTCATTCGGGTGCAAGCGGCATCTGGGCTGACCGCCACTCGAGGGGTATGAAGAGTGGCTGCGTCAGCCGGCAAGGTTGAAACAAGTCGCAGCCCCCCCCAGCGTGCATATGCTGAGAAGGTGGTGGGAGTGTGTGGGCCAAAGAATGCCCTCAACAACCAGTCGCCATCCTTGGCGCGTGCATCCAGAGCGTGGCACACGGGGATGAGACAGGTGCTGAGGATGGATGCAGAACCAATGTCCTGCTTTAAGCAAAAATCGGACTGGTTGACGAGACCCGCCAACCTTTCCCACAAGTTGTACTGCATTCGTGTAGAAAGATCTTCTCCATGCGGCAAGCCGTTGGCCTGGATTGGAGTAGCCTGAACGCCTCCCCCCAAAAGCAGGGAAAGGGCCAGGATGATGGTGAAGATCCCGGAATTAATGTGAATCTGGGCGAAGACTGCTGCAACGAAGTTCTCCGGTGTCGGCTCCTTCTCTTCGCGCTGGAGGGCGTCCCGGGCCTCATGGCAGAGGGTCTTGACCATCCCCCAGGTGATCCTCTGTACCAGGGCCCGCGTCCGCCGCTTCTCCCGGCGGGTCTCCTCGGTCAGGGTGAGGTCCTCCATCTCCGGGATCGGACTCGGGCCGGTCTGGTTCCACGCCATGCGGTTCCAAGTGGGGCTTGACACACCGGGCTGGAATCCAAATGACACCTGTAGGAGACATAACTGCAGCATACCCTCTTCCCCAGGTTATGAGCGGCACCGGACCCCTCCAAGAAGGATCTGGTGGCACTCGGTACCGGACCATAGGTCGCGGGAGAGCTTCCGAACGGCGGAAATGCTTCTCCTGCGGCGTACAGTCCGAAAAAACATTAAGGTGATTGTAAGTGAACAATACCTTGTTGAGAATCATCTGTGCTTCTCCCTGTGACTTGGGGAGGGCTGGTGGCTCCCCCCTTTCTGTTTGTTTGTCAATATAGGACTTTAGCGTCCGATTGACCCGCTCTACAATCGCTTGCCCTTGCGGATTGTAGGGAATTCCAAAAGTATGCTTGATGTCCCAAGTAGCCATGAAGGCGGCCAGCTGCCTAGAGCTGTAAGAGGGCACGTTGTCCGTTTTCACGTGCCGTGGTTTGCCCATGGCAGCTATGCAGGAAAGGAGGTGCTGCTCCACATGGGTCGCAGTTTCCCCCTTCTGCGCTGTAGCCCAAACGAACTGGGAGAAAGTGTCAATGCAGACATGCATGTACTGCCACCTGCCAAACTGCGGCACATGCGTGACATCCATCTGCCATACCTGATTAGCCTCTGTCCCTCGTGGGTTGACCCCCCAGGAGGGCCCCCCCGGTGCCCCTGCGCAATGCTGGCAAGAGCGAACTATGCCTTGGGCTTGCGAGAGTGGCAGATTGAACTGTCTGGCGAGTGCCTTCGCGTTCTGGTGAAAGAAGGCATGACTTTGGATCGGAGTGGTAAAAACTCCCAAAACGGAACGTTGCTGAATTTCCTTTGCGGCCGCGTCCGCTCTGCTATTGCCCGCGGAAATCGGACCCGGTAGGTCTTGGTGACTTCGAATGTGGGCAATATAGAGCGGCTCCGTGCGGTTTCGCAAATGAAATTGAGCGGTGAGAAACAGACTAAGCAAATTTTTGTCTATCGCAGGAGTAATGTAAGCTCCTGGTAGACTGTGAAGCAAATTCCTCACATACAGACTGTCAGTAATGATATTTAAACGTTCTTTGGCGAAGGTGCGCAAGGCAAGGTTCACGGCTGCCAACTCTGCCCGCTGTGCGGACTTCTGTGGAAGAGTTAACAGCGTGTGCCAAGCTTCGCCCTCCTGCCAGGTCAGGACACCATAGGTGCGACCGCCATCAGAAAAAACCGTCCTGGCCCCCTGAAGTGGGACCAGTGAGAGCAATTCGAACAAGTTGACTGTTCCTGTTTGCAGCGAGACAAGCCTAGGGTCTTTGGGCAAGTGATATGCTAAGCTGCCGGTGAAACCTTCCAAAGCTATCGGAAGCGAGTCACCTAGCTGCATCAACTGATGAATTTGTTCCTTGGTGAACGGAACCACAATTTTGGCCAAATCATGTCCTGAAATGTCCCTGGCTCTCAGCCTGCCGCGGTAGATCACCGCGGAAACCAGCTCTTGGGGCGGAACGATGTTCCGTGAGGATGTGTTAGGCAAATAGACCCATTCCACAATTTTAGCTCCTTTCTCTGAGTCTACTCCTAGCGCCCCAGTGTACATGGATCCTGACCGTACGATGTACAAATTCAGGATCGGGGCATATGGCCCCTGGGCGATCCTATCCACCCACCTCTGGCTGAGAACCTGGTTCACTTTCTCGAGCGCCAAGCGCGCGTCTCGAGAGATTTTTATCCGGTCTGCCGGCTGCTTACCTAAAGTTAGCAGCGAGAAGAGCGGCTTCAAAAGATCTGTATCCAATCGGAAATACGGTCTGGCCCAATTAATGTTCCCTAAAACCTGCTGTAATTCTACCAGGGTAACTGAATCCTGTAGATTTATCTGAGGCAAAACTGGCGCTGCAAAAGAGCGGAGAAGCCGATGGCCCAAGTATGAGAAGGGCTCGGACTTCTGCACCTTTTCCGGGGCAATGAGTAAACCTTTGTCCCCCAGGCTGGCCTGGAGGTCTGAAAACACTGCGCTGCCAAGCTGCGGCAACGCTACTAAAATATCATCCATAAAGTGACAAACCATGGCTTGTGGGTAGAGGGTTCGAAACCTTGCCAGTGCGTCGTGAACGTAGATTTGGCACAGAGTGGGCGAATTGAGCATGCCCTGTGGCAAAAATTTCCACGCGTAACGCATAGTGGGCTCACTGTGGTTCACAACCGGCACCGTAAAGGCAAACCTCTCCCGGTCCCTGGGGTCTAAGGGGATTGTATAAAAGCAATCCTTGAGATCTACGACTAGAATCTCCCACCCCTCGGGAATCATGTTAGGATTAGGGATGCCGCATTGAAGCGGACCCATTGGCTGAATACATTTATTGATCTCTCTGAGATCGTGGAGGAGTCGCCACTTCCCCGACTTCTTCTTAATCACAAAAATTGGCGAATTCCAGGGACTTGTGGACTGTTCTATGTGTCCTGCGTCTAGCTGTTCTTTCACTAGCTGCTTGAGAGCAACTAATTTCTCTCCCACTACCGGCCATTGTTCTACCCAGACCGGGGTATCGGTGAGCCATTTAAGTGGCAACGCCATTACCCGAAGGTAAGGGTGGCACCGTACTGCTGGAGAATGTCTCGCCCCCAAAGGTTGATGTGCACGTCAAGAATGTGCGGCCGAATTACCGCTGTGCCTTCAGCCCTTGGGATTGTGACCTCTACCCACTCCCGGCTCCTAAACGCTTCCTGAACACCGCCTACCCCCCACACATCGGAGACCGGCTCAATGGCCCACTCCCTTGGCCACTGGCTCCTGCTTATCACACTCACATCTGCTCCGGTATCGAGTAACCCTGAGAACACTCTTTTGTTCAAAAATACCTCGATAACGGGGCGCTGTTTCCACTCAATGTTGGTCTCCACTGTCGCTAAGACCTGGTATCCTTGCACTGCCTCGCTCACGCTCAAGCGGTCAGCTGAACCGGGCTCTGAGCTGTCATTGAGCCCTCCCTGGCTCTCTGCGGGCAAGTGACAAGGGACCATGATCAGTTGCGCTAAGGTGTCTCCCTTGAGAACGGTTTGGGGCAGGTGTGTCCAAAGCTGAACTTGGAGAACGCCTGAAAAATTCGAGTCAATGACTCCTGGAATTATGAAAATTCCACGTGCACCAGCTACACTACGGGGCAAAACTAAACCTAAAAAGCCTCTGGGCAGGGGACCCATGTACTGGGAGTCGACCAGATAGACTGTGCCTGGCAGGTCGCATGTAACGTCCGCCTGACAAGTCAATTCTAGCCCTGTGCTGCCCCTGGGGCTGGCCTGCGCCCTCGCAGTGTCTGGAATGGGGTTGGAATTTATTCTAGCTCGGGTGAGTTCTGGGTGAGGGAAGCCTCTGTTTGGACTGGGGCCAGAGACATGCCCGCGTTCCGGTTTCCCGAATTCTGGCAATATCTGGCCCAATGGTAGCCTTTCTTACACTTCGGACAGAGGGTGTTTGGAGCCTTGGAATGGCCGGACTTTTGTCCGCCTCCCTTGGATCGGCACTCCCTAGCGAAGTGGCCGATCTTGCCACAATTGTGGCACGCTCCCTTGCTCTTACCATTGGATCTTTTCCCTCCTTGTACCGCTGCCGCTAGCAGACCCATCTTATAGGATTCTGTGCCAACGTCGGCGCAAGCTCTAATCATGTCCGATAGGGTCAAGTCAGGACGATTGCCTAGGGACTGCAAGATTCTGCGGCAGTCCAGGTTGGCGTTGTCCTTGGCTAACTTAATCATGAGCTCTTGCTGGGCTTGCTCATTATCAATCTGCCTGCTAATTGCTTCTTCCAGGCGATTGATGAAGTCCATGTAGGGCTCCTGGGCTCCCTGCTTAATGGAGGTGTAATTTTTCGCCGCTTTGCCAGTGGCTGGGATTTTAAAGTAAGCCCTGTAGGCTACCTCGGCTGACATCTCAAGAGTGGCGAGAGGCAAGTTGATCTGAGCATTGATTGACTCGAAGTTACCCGAGCCATACAGCTGCTCAGGAAGCACTGCGCCTCCCATCCTGGCAGCTCGAGCTTGAGCCTCTAGGCGAAACTCGCTGTCCCAGATCATGTACTGGCTAGGGGTCAGCATCATCCTCATGACGGCTTTCCAGTCGTGAGGAATCCACATGGTGGTCTCGCACACCTGCTGAAGCGTGCCTCTTGTGAAACGGCTTTGGAGCCCTGTTTCTGCAATTGCTTTCCGCATAGCCATGAGAAGCTTATACGGAACTGGGGAATGAACAATCCGCTGTGCGCCCGTGAGCGCGTCCATCTCCATGCGGATGGGACAAATCTGACTGAGTTCTGCTAACTCCTCTATAGGTAAATCCCCCTTTCTGAGTTCCTCCTCAGCTGTGCGCTGAAGGGCACTTTTGGTAACTAGGGAAGCCGAAGCTGTCAGAGAAGCGCCTGCGCTACTCATTCCT
Organism: Bradypodion pumilum; assembly: GCA_035047305.1. Lineage (NCBI taxonomy): Eukaryota > Metazoa > Chordata > Lepidosauria > Squamata > Chamaeleonidae > Bradypodion > Bradypodion pumilum. The sequence goes on along the minus strand of JAWDJD010000016.1, from coordinate 6,175,557 downwards.
TGCATTCCCTCGGTGACGTCTGCAGCTGTCACCGCGGGAAGGCTCCCTGCGCTACTCTGCTGGTATTTGAATGTCGGATAGAGTGCTGTGGGCGCAGTCGGCTCGACTGGCTGGACTGATGACTTATCTAACGGGGGTTTCTCTGTCTCTACCCGGACTGGTTCGATCTCAGCTAAGAGCTCCCTACACTTCCTCCATGTGCGAAATATCCTCCCTGGAGCTTTGGGGGGTTGCCGGATGCAGTCTCCTATCTGATCCCAGAGCGGTAGGGTTAACGTACCTGCTTCTGGGTAAAGCAGGCAGTGTTCCCTAAGGTACGCCAAAAGTCTCGCTAGTTCCCTGCTGTGAAAGCGTAACTGAAATACCCTGGCCAGGATTTTGAACTCTTGCTCATGAGTTCTTTGGCTAGCGGACGGACTTGGTCTGTGAGAGCAAGTCCCCATATTACCTGCGAGTGGTCCTCTGAAGTTTCCTTCCTCGGGACGGGTCGACGCGTCTAGGGGCAAGGTAACAGGTCTTGGCGACGATCGTCTGGGTAGAGCTCGGAGCGTGGCCTTCTGCCACGGGCCCTTGGCGGCCTCTGCGCTGTCAGGGGCTCACAGCTGCCCTGAGCGGAACGCGTTTTTCCCTTTGGTGCAAGCCTCCCCGAAAGCTGGAAGCAAGCTGTAGGAATGCCTCTTGGAATGCCTCGCCGCTGGCCGTCCCTCTGACCGGCTGGCTGCCGACCAGAGCGCCGCGCTGTCCTCCGGGCTGACAGGTCGCGGTTCAAGCGTAGAACCGGACCGCGTGGATCGTTACTCGCGAGTAGACCTCTCCAGGGTCCCTTTACTCACAAGTAAATCACGTCGGGGTCACCAGATGTAGGAATCGGGGCCACTGGGGTGGCCGTTTACGTCCCGGAGGAGACTGATCAAGTGACGACACGAGGCAAACGGAGCGAGATCAGATCAGTACTTTATTGGAAAAAGGCAACATCATTTATAGGGAAAAAAGAGCAACGGTGGCAAGCTGTCATCCGACAGGAAAATTACTTCACCCACGTACCCGGGTTAATGGGGAACACCTCAAAGGGAAGTTAGTAAGCCGGGGCAAACATGGACTTAGGAGTTTCATTGTCTTGGGGATTAGGCAGGGACAAACATGGCCCTTATTTGCACCGGGCATAGAGATCATTCATTTACTCTAATGGGTAACTGGGGTCAGCGAGATGAGCTTCTCGCAGAATCGCTGGTCAGGCAATAAGTGGCCGGATTAATTCCTATAATTAATCTCCCCCCTTGCCCTCTGACAGGGGCCAGAGGCCAGGAGCCTGCCCGCTGGTTTAACCTCTGCCAGAGGCCACCGATGCCCAACCGGGCACGCGGAATCCTCAGATAGTTTTAGACCTGTACCATTTCAAAGTAGATTTTGGAGATGATACAGAGACTAAACTCTCCAGGGCAATGTAAATATACACTGGGTGATTTGTAATTTGAAAATCAGGAGTTTGATGGTTGCTAACAAACAATTGTAATATTGAAAGTTTTCATGAAGGTTATGGTTATAGTACTAACCCTTAATGTGGATACTCAATAGTGTGTGTACTATGACAAATAACTAGTTCAACTATCATATATGTGGTTATTTTCCACGAGGTTTATGTATTATGATACTTGATGTATTTTTTTTTGTATGTTTGTTTTTTCTTTTGAAAATAAATAAAAAATTTATTTAAACAAAGAGTATACAAAAGGGAAATATAAGTAATCTCTCAGGACATTCATGGCCTAGTGGTTAAGATGCTGAATGGAAGGTCAGCAGTTTGAGACCAGAGTGCTGCATGACAGAGTGAGCTCCTCCTCTGTCCCAGCTCCTGCCATCCTAACAGTTCAAAAGCAAGACATTTGCAATTAGATAAATAGGTACCACTTCAGTGGGAAAGGCAACAGCATTCCATGCACTCCAGTGTCTAGTCATACCTGCCACAGGACCAAGGAAATGTCTGCAGATGCAGACAATGCTGGTTCTTTGGCTGTAAACATAGATGAGCACCACCTCCTAGAGTCAGATACAACTGGCTTTTGAGCAAAGGCGACCTTTCCCTTTACCTAACTAATGTTTCAATGCTAATTCCAATCAGAATAGATCTACTAGCCAAAAACATGTTGGTCAATGTATTCAGGTGCATGCTGGTAACCGGTGCAGGCAACCGGGCTTTGTCCCACCCCACCCTCGCCTCTGGCGCCTTGGGGTGCCAATAGCAATGTATGGGATTCCCCCCAACACCCCCCAAATAAGTGCCCCACCACTCCCTGTCCAGTGCCTTCCCATAGTGCCCTGCACACCCCTGCATGCATTTACATTGCATTCAAGTGGACCCACTGAATCAATGGGGGTTTGGTGAGCCAACTCCTTTGCAAGTTCCATTGATTCAAATGAGCCTGTTCTAAATCTAATTTAATATGCTAAATAAAGACACAGCTAGAGTAGGCCCATTTGAATCAATGAAAAACATGAGGTAGTTGGCTTACCAAATCCCTATTGATTCAATGGGCCTACTCTAATGAAGCTTGCTACTCTTAAGAATCATTTGCCAAAAAGTGAATTAACACATGTGCTGGTTGTGGATCACAATAAACTGATGGATTGACATGAAAGTCCCATTGACTCAGTGGGTCTACTGCACTTGGGATTAGCACTTCATTCCAAACCTATAACTCCGATCCTGTACTAAAGATTGTTAAAATCACAGGATACACTTTGGTTTCAAGGTGGAACCTCCATTAAGACCTCTATCAACAAATGGGAGTCTAATGAACTGAGATGATCTGGAAGTACCGAACAAAGCCATCTCTGAACATATGCTTGGTCCAGAATTTCACTTTCAGTGCCAGATCTGGAAAACTGGCACATAGATCCTATTAGAGACAAATCTCCTCCTTCTCTCCTTGAAGAAATATTGATTGCAGGAGCCTTTATAGTTTTTTTTCAACTGTTCAACTTTGGAAGGTCAAAATATTTTCTGATCCAGGAATATCGATCTTCACCTTCTGACCTGGGGGATGTTTTTCTGCCAGTCTCGACAGAGAGCTTCACAGGTACAAAAACCGGCAAGTATGATGTTGGTTCTGGTTCTGTGAAAGATGTGCAATGTGTGCAGCTAAACACTGGCGGTGATCTGACAAAGAAACAGATTAGATGAAGAAACACTTTGGATCCCTTGTGGACTGGTCCGGAAAAAGCAATGTCACCATAGCTGTCAAGTATCCCTTATTGGCCGGGAAAACCCCTTATTTTACCCTTTTTCCCGACATAATCCCTTATTAATTAGGCTGCAATGCCCTATTGCCACCATTGGAGGGCAGCACAGGATAAGCATAGCTGTCAAGTATCCCGTATTTGCCGGTTAATTTCCCTTATTTCCAAATCCAAAACTTGACAGGTATGAATGTCACAATACAAAATAATCTACACAATATACATAGTCAATACCCTATGCCAAGACCATATACAATCTTAACCTATAAATCCAAGGGTTAACCGTTGGAACTGGCTATAAATTGCTATGCCTCGCCCTACTTGCCTGCACTCACCCTTCGTGCACACGGCCGATCTGGGTAGGCAGGTCAACGAAGGATTTAGAAAACCGGCAGTGGGGCAACAGCCCCACAAACGCGAAGAAAGGGAAACAACTTCACTTCCCAACATTCCTTGCGCCGCGCCACGCCAGAGCCAATCAGGCTGAGAGGCTCTCGCACGGCGCAGCGTTCGGAAACGCGCCGCAGCCAATCAAAAGAAAAGCATTTTTAAAAAACGCAGCAAAAACACAAAGCACCAACCCATAACTACAAGCCCCAGCGTCCTGCGCGCCCGCGCAGAACGCTGAGGAAACCGGCGCCCGAAAAATTAAAAAGAAAAACAACTCACAGCCAAGCAAACACCAGCTGCCTTTCTTTCCCTCACCCGCGGCGCCTGAAGGTCCCGAATGGAGTTTCCCCTTTAATATCAGTGGGTGGGGGTTGCGATCCCCCTCTTCCCTGTCTCCCCTAGGGTTGGGAGGTTTGTGGGAACAAAAGGGGTATGTTTCCCAAACCCTTCTGGACTCAGGACACCAGGGAGACGGGATCAATTCTCACCCCCCTCCTTAAAACAACTCCGTCTTTTCTTCTCTTTAAAAATGGAGTTGTTTTAAGGAGGGGGGGAGGGAATCGATCCGCTCACCCACTGATATTAAAGGGGAAACCCGATCTACTTTCACGTCTCCACACAAAGCACCATAACACACTAAAGCCCCCCACCACCACCTAGCCCACCCTTCCTAACCCTAATGACCATGCCCCCTCCCCACCACCTAGCCCACCCTTCCTAACCCCAAAGACCATTTCCCCTCCCCACCACCTAGCCCACCCTTCCTAACCCCAACGACCATGCCCCCTCCCCACCACCTAGCTCACCCTTCCTAACCCCAATGACCATGCCCCCTCCCTACCACCTAGCTCACCCTTCCTAACCCCAATGACCATGCCCCCTCCCCACCACCTAGCCCACCCTTCCTAACCCCAACAACCATGCCCCCTCCCCACCACCTAGCCCACCCTTCCTAACCCCCAATGACCACGTACCTTCCCCACCACCAAATAAATAATTTTTTAAAAATTACTAAAAACACTCAAACACATCCAAAAATACACAAAAACAAAAACACCAAAAACAATATGAAGTAAACAAAGACACAATCAAAAACAAAACAAACAGACAAAAAACACAAACTCCAACCCCCCCTCCCCCCGCCCACACACACACACAAAGGAAAGAAAACAAGCAAACTTACCAAAACAGGTGCTACCTCAACCAGGACTGGAAAAGAAATGAATAAAGAAAGACACTACTTACCAGAAGAAGCTCCACCCGGAGGCCAGGAGAGAAAAGAAAATCAAAATACAATAACCCCTACCAGCACCACCTGCTGGCCACAATAGTAAAAACAATTCAAAAACACACAACAGCCCCAAACAAAAGGCCAGAAGAGTAAAAACAAATCAAAAACATAACACAAATTCACAATTTTACACAAAAGGTCACACCAATAAAAACAAGTAAAAAAAATTACACTAAACACACTTTAACACAAATCACAAATATATGTCAATAAAATACAATAGAAACTTTTAAAAATCCTGTGCTGAGTTATAACTCAAATTTAAACTCAAAACATCTAAACACATTTTAAAAACATTGAATGTAAAAAACATTTACTTTTAAATTATTTAAATTATTACCTACGGTACAACTAATTAAAAAAATTCAAAAAACTAAAACATTATTAGCTTACATAAAACAATTTGAAAAAATTATATCATACTTTCTTCTTTAATTAATCCTCAAAAAAACCCAAAAAAGCAGATCACAGTTAATAACAGCCAAGCCAAAAATTTTTTACATAAATAAACATTTAAAAAATTAAAATTACAGACTAAGCAATTTTTTAAAAAAATTAACACAATTTAACCTTCCAACACAATGTAAAACTATTGCAAAAATAAAATTGGTTCATTTTTTATTAAAACACACGGGGGGGGGAAGCCCGGCAACGCCGGGCAACCCTTGCTAGTAATACAATAAAGCTCCACAAAACAAACCCTTCCCAGTCCGGTCCGGGTGAAGGGGGGCAGGGGGAGGGCGGGAGCACCGGCAGATGAAGTGATCCAGGCACTCATGGCCGGTGGGCCACTTCACCCCACCAGGAGTAAGTCTGAGGGCAGGGGTGGTGGAGAATCCATCCGCCCGCCACCACAGCAGTCTTTTAAGCCCGGTCCAGGTGCACCGGAAAGTGTGACATACCAGTTGCTCATAGCCAACGGGCCTCTTTGCCCCAGCTGGGGCTGAGTCCAAGGGCGGGGCAGCAAAGAGTCCCCAGGGCCCTGACCCCATGCCCCCCAAAACAGCCCGGGCTCCAGGAAAGGCACAACTAGGCTAATAATCATCTTAGAACTGTAGAAGTGGAAGGGACCCTATGGATCAAGCTCAGTCCCTTTTGCTATCGTGAATGGCTAAAAATTCACCCAGTAAACTACTGACTTGGTGGCTTAGTGGCTAAGAGGCTGAACCTGATGACCGGAAGGTCAGCATGTCATCAGTTCGAGACCCGAGTGCTGTGTGATGGAACGAGCTCCCGTCTTTGTCTCAGCTCCTGTCAACCTAGCAGTTTGAAAGCAAGAAACTGCAAGGAGAAACATAGGGACCACTTCAGTGGGAAAGGTAACAGTGTTCCGTGCACTCCAGTGTCTAGTCATGCATGACCATGGAAATGTCTGCAGACGCAGACAGCAGCTGTCTCTTTAGCTAAACATGGAGATGAACACCAAACCCAAGAGTTGATTATGACTGGCTTTTGAGCAAAGGAGACCTAGACTACATGGTTATGTGAGGATTTGAACTTGCACCTTCATATTTGTATCTAACATTTTAATCACGCCTTTGTGGCAGTCCTTTAATTTGCTATTCATCTTCATTGCCTCTTTCTACTTTGGCATTCATCTTTTGCTTATCTGGTATTGGTTTTATTCTCTGTGAGCCGCCCAGAGTCTTCGAAGGTGGGTGGCAATATAAATAAATAAATGAATGAATGAATGAATGAATGAATGAATGACTAAATCTTTCTAAGGAGAGGCAGTTCAGGCTGGAAGGGGCTGTGATATCTTTTGCAATCTTCTCCTTCCACCCTGGAGTTAATTCAACGGTGAGCATTGCAGTTCTCCTCGCTTGGAGCTAACATTACTCAGCTGTCTACGGATGATGGTAATTGTAGTCCCACACCTTTGGAAGGTCCTAGATTCTGGAATGCTGGCATTTCCTAACCAGGTACAGGGAAGTTCCAGAAATAACTCCCCCCACCCAATCCCTCTGACCTTAGGAGCTGGTTGGAAGTCACTCTTGTGTCACTGACGTCTTCTCTGGCCTTTTGAAACGGTGGGAATTGGAAAGCAACCAAAAAGCTTGAGCAAAACAGAAGGAAGTGCCAAGTTGCAGGAGATGGACAGCTAAAACCATTACCTGTTATTGATTGTATATTTCTGGTTTTAATTGATGTACACCGCCAAGAATGGGGAAATATTCCAGATAGGTAAAGGTCACCCTTGCTCGAAAGCCAGTTGTATCTGACTCTAGGGTTCAGTGCTCATCTCTGATTCAAAGCCAAAGAGCCAGTGCTGTCTGCTTCTGCAGACGTTTCTGTGGTCATGTGGCAGGCATGTCTAGACACTGGAGTGCTTGAAACGCTGTTTACCTTCCCACCGAAGTGGTCCCTATTTATCTCCTTGCAATTTCTTGCTTTCAAACTGCTAGGTTGTCAGGAGCTGGGACAAAGACGGGAGCAAATTCTGTCCTACAGTGTTCGGGTATCAAACTGTTGACCTGCCACCTTCCAGTCAGCATCTTAGCCACTTGAGCCACTGCAGTCCCTATATCCCAGATGGGCAGTATAAAATTCAAATAAATAAATGCAAATGAATGAATGAAAATCCAGTCCCTGAGCCCTGGGGAAGATTCAAATCCACCTAACTTGACTCTTATTTATTCCTCATCTGCCCAACCAAGTGGACATGTGGCAGCCGTGCCTCAACCCAAGAGTGCACAGAATGCTGTTTACCTTCCCACTGAAGTTGTACCTATTTATCCACTTGCAATTTCTTCCTTTCGAACATCTGCAGACGCAGACTGTGCTGGCTCTTCAGCTATGAAACAGATGAGCACTGAACCCTAGAGTCAGATAGGACTGGCTTTCAAACAAGGGCAACCTTTACCTTTACCCAACTGAGTAATCTTTTTGCAAAGGCAAGAAGGCTGCATCGTTTGCTAGATTGGCCACCTTCTAGAATTTTCTTCTTTTAGACAGCATCAAAAAAAAATCTAGCTCACACTTAGCATTGGGTGTGTGTCAGGGAATGTGGGATGGAATGGATGGATGGTTCTCTTGTGTGGTCTTTGGTTGAAGAGGTCAAAGTAATGTCAGGGCATAGCCTTTTCTCCCAGTTAAATCTGCACCACACTGGACTTCACATGCTCTCCTGCAGAGTAACATAAAACTAGCGGAAAAATGTGTGTAGTTGGGAAACCCAAACTTGTGCCTGTTATTTTCCTCAAAACATTGTTCCTGCCAAGAACCTTCCATTTGGTAGAGCTGAGCAAGGAGTACATGCATGGCTCATGGGAAAGAAGGCAAGCAGGCCCTGATAAGAACTTTACCTATCCATCATTCCAAGATGGATGAGGCCATAGTTTATAGACACACACCCCAGTCCCAGTCCCAACCAATCCAGAAACATGTAGAAATCTGAGGGGGAAATGACAGATGTTCTCCACCCAATATGGGTCAGGCACATTCCAATATGGATCAGGACCAACTCAACTTGAGTTGAGTTGAGTTGGTCCCAATCCATATAGGAACAGGCCTGACCATGTTGGGTGGATAACATTTGTAATCTCATAGGCAGAAGCTACATTTCAGAGAAGGTCTTAGGAGCGGGGCCATGCTCCAAGGGTGTTATGTCCGGCCCTTATAAGCACCAGTCCAGACAACGATGAACTAAACAGCAACAAGTCTTTATTCAACAGTCTTTTAGAGATGAGCTTACAGGGTGTTTCAGACACAGAGATGGCTATACAATCCCAAAGGAATCCGTCCCTCTGTAGTCTTGCCGTGTAGGAGGCAAAGGCTAGCTACCATAGAAGTGCAGCATAATGGAGGAGACCCAGGCTTAGCACATTGCTGGCTACCTGTACAGAGTGGGAAGTGTAGATGTGGTCTGGCCCCACCCTTGTTTACTCATGGGGCTTATATAGTGTCTCCTCAGTGGTGGCTCCTTGATACAAAGTAGCGACCCGCCGGATAACCATAATTAACCAATCATAACGGGGTATACATGTTATACATGCAGGACGGAAATGAGCTCCCGTCTTTGTCCCAGCTCCTGCCAACCTAGCAGTTCGAAAGCAAGAAATTGCAAGGAGATAAATAGGGACCACTTCGGTGGGAAGGTAACAGCGTTCTGTGCGCTCCGGTGTCTAGTCATGCCTGCCACATGACCACAGAAACGTCTGCAGAAGCAGACAACGCTGGCTCTTCGGCTTAGAAACAGAGATGAGCACTGCACCCTAGAGTCGGATACGACTGGCTTTCGAGCAAGGGAAACCTTTACCTTTACCTTATACATGTAATTAACCAATGGAGAACAGGATCCAAAACTGTAACCAATCACAGGGCTTGGATTAGCATAATGAGCGCGCCCTGGGCACTTTAGGCTCCTAATTTGGATAGCGGGAAGCCGCCATTTTCCTCTTACAAGGCACTGCCCGCGCTACTTGCAAATGTGCCTTGGTGGGGATGAAAAACTATGAGAATATTTTAGCCTGATGCTCACACCACCAGCAACTAAGGCACTGCAAGCTTTTAGAAAGGAAATTAAGAGAGAGGAGTATGAAAGGTGGAGAGCCACCCAAGGACATACCTGTCAACCTTCCAGGATTGAACTTTCACAGTTTTCGGCGCCGATTTGCGCCATTTCCCGTCCCGCGCTGCCGAAATTTGGCAGCGGGGGAAAGGAGGTACTACGCAGCCCTTCTGCACAGGTCGCCTTCTACGCATTCGTAGAAGGGTTTTAACCTTGCATAGAACCTTTCTACGCATGCGTAGAAGGCTACGCCGCTTGCGTAGAAGGCTACGTGTTGTGTATGTACAATGTTGCTTTAAGAAATGTATGAATGTAACCTGACCACAATTACAATGTAGTTCAGCTGTTAAGGAACGCGAGTAAGCTGCCTATAGAGGGCAGCTGCGAGCGTTCAGCTCACATGGTTCACATTCCCCAAATCACCGGCAGCCGCGGGAACCCTTCCCGCGCGAGGATCACCTGGAGAAGATGGGCGTGACTCAGAATGACGTCACGCCTATAGCAGCCAATAAGCTACCGTGCAACGAGATTCAAATGTATGTACTGCAGTATATAATGAGCTGTACCTCCGCCATTACCACATGTTCATCCTGATCATCACCCAATAAACCTGCGTTTAGCCCTCACTGCGGCTCCTTCTTTGTCTTCCGTGCAAGACACTAAATTGGCGACGAAGGTGGGATCAATGGCGAATCCCAAGGTCAAGCCTTACCACTTCGATATCAGCGACCCGGAGCAATGGGAGCTGTACGAGTGCCAGTTTCGGCACGCGATGGAAGCCGCGGGCGTAGACGCCGCCGCGAAGATGCGCTCACACTTTCTAGCCCAGGTGGGGCCGGCCACGCTGCGCATCCTGATGAACCTGGTGGCCCCCCGGAAGGTGGGCGTGGTGCCCCTCGACCGCATCCTAGAGTTACTGCGCGATCATTTCCAGCCCCCCGTGTCGATCTTCCCGGCCCGGGTCACGTTCCACAGGCGAGACCAATGCCCGGGAGAGTCAGTATCCGCCTACGTGGCGGCCCTCAGGCTGGCAGCGGTGCACTGCCAGTGGGAAGACCTGGACACGGCACTCCAAGACCGCATGCTGCGTGGCCTGAGGGACGAGGAGGTCCAGAGAAAATTGATGACCCGCGACTATCGCCTCACGTTCAACGAGGTACTGTGGGAGGCCCAGGCAGCCGAGGCGGCCAGGAGCGGGGTCAGAGTGTTCAAGTCCCGAGGAGCCACATCCAAAAGGGCCAAGTCACCAGTGCAGGCGGCCTGGTGGACATCGGCGAAGACGGCCTGGCGGGCCCCCAAGTCGCCCGCCGGCACACCAGCGACGTCTGAGGAGTCGTCCATGATGGCAGACTCCTGCTCCAGTGAGGACGACGATGTCCAGAGAGTAAAGAAACGCGGGGAGAAGCGACAGACCCGCGAATGGCAAGACCGCCGCTGCGACGGGTGTGGGGCGTCCCACGACCGGACGAGGTGCCCGTTCCGGAAGGCCGAGTGTCACAACTGCGGCCGAAAAGGGCACATCGCCAGAGTATGCAGGCGCGGGCGAGCTGAGGACAAGGGCGCCTCGAGCCACCCCCAGACACACCAACGGAAAGCGGCCGGCACCAGGAAGGTCTCAACCAGCTACAGCAAGGAAGGCATGAACCGCGTGGGCCTGGAGCACCGGCGTTTTTCGTAGAGGTACTGTTACAGGGGGTCCCGGTGATGATGAAGATAGACTCGGGGTCGTCCTATTACATCCTGTCCCAAAAAGAGTTTATGCGCATTCCCCCAGATGCGCGGCCCAAACTGCGGGCCATGAAGTCACACTTACGGGACGTGCAGGGAAATGGGATCCCAGTGTTGGGGGTGGGGAACTTCAAGGTGAAGTTCAAGAGTTACTCTGAGAAACTGCCCCTAGTGGTACTCAAGGGGGGAAGATGCTGCCTATTGGGAACGCAGTGGTTTGCTCCCCTGGGAATTGAACTGTCCGGCATTAACGCCATCAAGACTGTGTCTTGCAATGCACACCCGGACGTTTTCAAAAAGGGGCTCGGGACGTACAAGGGCCCCCCGGTATCCTTTGAGCTGGACCCAGAAATCCGGCCCATCCGCCTCAAGCCAAGGAGAGTGCCCTTCGCCCTCAAGGACAAGATCGAGGCGGAACTGGACAAATTGGTGGGGCAGGGGATTTTGGTTCCAGTTGATTCGGCGGAGTGGGAAACACCGATTGTTACGGCTCTTAAATCAAATGGGGAGGTCAGGATTTGTGCGGACTATAAATGTACGATCAATAAGGCCATTCGGCCAAATGCATATCCGGTGTCCGTGGTCAGCCATTTACAGGCCACGTTACATGGGGGGAGGTGTTTTGCCAAGCTAGATCTGGCGCAGGCATATCAGCAGCTCTCCGTAACCCCAGCTGCTGCCGCTGCGCAAACCATCATCACGCACAAGGGGGCATTTAAGGTAACGCGCCTACAGTTCGGCGTAAATTCGGCCCCCGGGATCTTCCAGTCCCTCGTGGAACGCCTTTTAAAGGGACTTCCAGGCGTCCTCCCATATTTTGACGATGTGTTGATAACAGCTGGGAGCGAATTAGAGTTAGCAAAGAGGCTAGATGGGGTCCTTTCAGCATTCGAGAAAGCGGGACTTCGACTGAGAAGGGACAAATGTGTATTCTTTGCGAGGGAGGTTGAGTTCCTTGGGTTCAAGATAACCCCAGAGGGCATCAAGCCCTCCGAGTCCAAGGTTGCGGCTGTGCAAAACGCCCCTCGCCCCACCGCGAAACCGGAGCTGCAGTCATTTCTAGGGCTCTTAAATTTTTACCATTCCTTCCTGCCAAGGAAGGCATCCGTTGCGGAGCCACTGCACACGCTCTTAAAGAAAGAGGCGGTTTGGCGGTGGGGAGATAGGCAAGAGAAAGCTTTCAGGGAGCTAAAGGCACTTTTATCCTCGGATGCTGTCCTGACCCACTTTGACCCGAGGAGACCAGTAGTTTTAATCTGTGATGCGTCCCCAGTGGGGGTGGGGGTGGTGCTATGCCACGTGTTGGAGAGTGGGCGGGAAGCCCCAGTTGCATACTACTCCAGATCCCTTTCCAAGGCCGAGCGCAACTACGCGCAAACAGATAGGGAGACCCTGGCCATAATCGCTGGAACCAAGAAGTTCCACGATTTCTTATACGGCCACAAGTTTACGGTGGTGATTGATCACAAGCCTCTCCTGGGAATCTTCACCACAGGCAAGCCCACCCCTCAAATCCTGTCCCCCCGAATGCTACGTTGGGCGATTTTCCTTAACGCCTACCAGTATGAGCTGGTCTATCGCCCAGGGAAGGAGATCTCCCATGCGGACGCACTGTCCCGGTCTCCCCTCCCTAGTTTAGGAGACCCCGCATGCGAGGTAGAGCAGGACCACCAAGTCCTGCTGATCGAGTCCCTCGACTCACCCCCCAAGGCCACAGCGGCCGACAAGATGCTGGCCCAAGTTAGCTCCTGGGTTAGGAAAGGGTGGCCCACTACTCCCCCCGAGGAACATTTCAAGCCATTCTTCAGGCGTAGAGTAGAGCTGTCCCTGGAAAGGGGCTGCTTACTCTGGGGCCAGCGGGTAGTCATTCCAGAAAAGCTGAGGGCCAAGGTACTGAAGCTACTGCATACCAGTCACCCGGGAATAGTGCGCTCCAAGGCGCTGGCCAGGAGTTTCTTTTGGTGGCCCCAGATAGACACGGACATAGAGCGATTAGTGGGCACGTGCGAGAGTTGCCAGAGCTCCCGGCCCGAGGAATCCCGGCTACCCCATAGGGAATGGGACACGGCCCGCGGGCCATGGTCCCGGATCCATGTCGACTTCGCTGGCCCTTTCCGCGGGGCCATGTTTCTGCTAATAGTCAACTCCTATTCCAAGTGGTTGGAAGTAATCCCCATGAACAGCACCTCCTCTGCGGCAACCATTAAACAGTTGCGCAAGGTCTTTGCCTGTTTCGGCCTGCCAGACGTCCTTGTTAGCGATAACGCTAGTACCTTCACGTCTGTGGAGTTCAAGACCTTTATTGAAAGAAACACCATCAGGCATATTACCGCTGCCCCGTTTCACCCCGCCACAAACGGTCAGGTAGAGCGCCAAGTGCGCACTACGAATGACGCACTGCGGCGCATGGGTCCCGGCGAGTTAAACCTCCATCTGTGTCAGTTCGTCATCTGCTAAAGGACAACCCCCCTAGCGTCAGGGCTTTCGCCAGCCGAACTCCTCATGAGGAGGCATCCGGCAACACTCTTTGACCGGATGGACCCGTCCAGGGTGGAGGATGAAGGGAGAAATATAGATATCGGGGTAGGAAGCTCCAAGAGTTTTTCGGTAGGGGGCCCGGTTCACTGCAGGAACTACGCAGCCTCCGGGCCAGCGTGGGTACCAGGGACGATCATTGAGCAGACGGGACCAGTATCCTATAGAGTTGAGACTAGCTCGGGTCTACTCTGGAGAAGGCACGCCGACCAACTCAGAAGGCGGGTCACCAGTGACGGGGAATCAGCGTTAGGGTCCTCCCCCACCCGCGTTACCCAAGGGGGAGACACGGCGGAATCCGCGGGTACAAATGCATACCCTGGATCCTCAGCCACAGAGGAGGATACTTTGAAAGAGAGGGATGAGTTTGATTATGATTTGCAGTACCAGGGGGGTGTAGCGGAGTGGTCCCCCACCCGTCCTAGCGAAAAGAGGGGTTTCAGTTCAGCCCCTGGTACCTCCAGTCCCCCCAGCCCTTTTGTTTTAGAATATACCATAACTCCAGCCCCCCGGAGGCAGACACCCCCGAGACAGGCAGCAGGGGGGAATCCGCCCGCCTCAGCCTCTAGAATGCCCGGACAGGCAACAGGGGGTGGCGAGACCACAAGGGCCTCATCGTCAGTCCCGAGATTCGTGCTGGGGGGGACCCCAAGCTCCTCAAGCGGCAGGCAGGGGTTCACGTCCCAACTGTTCATTCCATTCCCATCCCCCAATGCAAGGTTGTCGCAGAGTCCCCACCGAACCACTAATGAGTCCCCCCTTTCCGTTGCAGGACAGGACTCCGCGGAACCAGGAGCCCCCGACTCCCCTATGTTAAGTCAAGCGGCCACACACCCCAGACGCACGTGCGGCAAGCCACAATGGTTGAGGGACTTTGTCCCATCCTAGGGGGGAGGAGTGTTGTGTATGTACAATGTTGCTTTAAGAAATGTATGAATGTAACCTGACCACAATTACAATGTAGCTCAGCTGTTAAGGAACGCGAGTAAGCTGCCTATAGAGGGCAGCTGCGAGCGTTCAGCTCACATGGTTCACATTCCCCAAATCACCGGCAGCCGCGGGAACCCTTCCCGCGCGAGGATCACCTGGAGAAGATGGGCGTGACTCAGAATGACGTCACACCGGTAGCAGCCAATAAGCTACCGTGCAACGAGATTCAAATGTATGTACTGCAGTATATAATGAGCTGTACCTCCGCCATTACCACATGTTCATCCTGATCATCACCCAATAAACCAGCGTTTAGCCCTCATTGCGGCTCCTTCTTTGTCTTCCGTGCAAGACACTAAACTACGCATGCGTAGAAGGGGGCTATGCAAGTGTAAAACCCTTCTACGTATGCGCAGAAGGCAACCTGCACAGAACCGTTCTGCGCAGGTCCCCGATTGGCCGGAGCCGTGGTTGACAGGTATGCCCAAGGATGATGTCATAGGGTGACCCTGCCCTCCAATGCTGTGGTGGCTTAGTGGTTAAGATGCTAATCTTGATGACCAGAAGGTCAGCAGGTCAGCAGGTCAAGACCCGAGCGCTGCTCAACGGAGTGAGTGCCTGCCATCTGCCCCAGCTCTTGCCAAACTAGCAGTTTGAGAGCAAGAAATTGCAAGTAAAAAATACACAGGTATCAACCAATTCGGATGGAAAGGGAACAGCATTCCGTGCGCTCTGGTGTCTAGTCATGCCTGCCACATGTTCACGGAACATGTCTGCAGCCGCAGACTGCCTAGTGCGGCTCTTTGGCTGTAAACGGAGATGAGCAGTGAGCCCTAGAGTCGGATACGATGGGCTTTCGAGCAAAGGTGACTCCCAAATCCTGTGGCTGGCGATCCAGACAACCCTCAAGAAAGATGAAGGGCATGGAAATCACAAGATCCAACTAAGAAAACAGCTTTCGCAGCCAGAACTGGAGCTAGTGCAGAAATCCTTTTTGTGCAGGAATCAGCCGTTTGTTTTCCCACAAGCTTTTCAGCAGCCTGATTTCAGCAGCCTAATTTAGATACAAAGGGGGACTCTTTCTGGCTAACAGCCCTTGGGGAGTTAACCCTTCATGGTCTCCTGCAAATTACCTGGATGTCTAAGTAGCACCACCTGATCTAATTTCTGCTGTGGAGATTAGCTAGGATGCCTGCCTGACCTCAGAAATATCTGCTGTGAAACGAGAGCATAGTGTTCAAAACTTTCCCTGAGCTTGTGAGCCCAGCTTGAGAGGGAGATGAAACCCTAAAATTACAGGGGAGCACCTCTGGCTTCAGTCATGGGATATTTATTGTAACTGGCCTTCCTATTCTGATGTGGTGTTCATCGACAAGACAACTCTAGAGGCCCATTTGCTGTCTTTGAGGTCTCCAGAGGCCATCCGGATGACCAAAATCCCCTGAAATTAGACAAGAAAGAAATAGGGTGGAAAAATAAGAAAGAAAGAAGGAAGGAAGGAAGAGGTAGAGAAAGAAAGAAAGAATAAAAGGAAGAGGAATGTGAAAGAAAGAAAAGAAAGGATGGGAGGGAAAGAAAGAAAGAGGAGAATGAAAGGAAGGAAGAGGGAGGTAGAGAAAGAATGAATAGAAAGAAAAGGAAGGTGAAAGAAAGAAGGCAGGAAGGAAGGAGGGGGAGAAAGAGAATGAATGAATGAATGAAAGGAAGAGAAAGGTGAAAGAAATAATAGAAGGAAGAGGAAGGTAAAAGAAAGAAAGAAAGAGAAGAGGATGTAATAAAGAAGCTAGACATCCACTTTTGCTAGTTTTTATAATTTAAATGGTGAAAGGAGGCCTTGTATGTATTTAAAAATTGAACTGTCCCTCCTGGAGGTAGGTTGGGTGGGTGGGTGGGTGGGTGGAACTCACCTTTTATTGCTGCATTTCCTCCCCTTGCAGATCTAGCACTGAACATTGAGTTTGTCGATAACTTCTAGAGTGCCTTTCCCCTCTATATCCCTCAAACCCGAGGCTCAACTGAAAGTGGCAGATGATGATGATGATGATGATAGTTTAAATCCATCCATGTAGAAGAGAAGTGGTAGTCAGATGAAAAAGCTCTTCCTGGAACCTATTGTTTTGGAAAATTACTGACCAGGGCCCAGTATTCTGGTTTTGGATCCCATCGCAGCACCATAAAATCCTGAATTAGAAGAATGTTCTTCCTCTGTGAATTTGGCCAAAACATGGACATCTCCCATCCAATGGTCACCACTGGCATGGTGAAAAATAGATAGATAGACAAATAGACAAATAGATAGGTAAAGGTCGCCCTTGCTCGAAAGCCAGTCATATCTGACTCTAAGGTTCAGTGCTCATTTCTGTTTCAATGCCGAAGAGCCAGTGCTGTTTGCTTCTGCAGATGTTTCCATGGTCAGGTGGCAGGCAAGACTAGACACCGGAGCACATGGAATGCTGTTTACCTTCCCACTGAAGTGGACCTTATTGATTTACTTGAAATTTCTTGCTTTCGAACTGCTAGGTTGACAGGAGTTGGGACGAAGACGGGAGCTCATTCCGTCCTGCAGTACTCGGGTATTGAACTGCTGACCTCCCACCTTCCAGTCAGTGTCTTAGCTATTTGAGCCACTGCAGTCCCTTAGACAGACAGATTATTTATTTATTTATTTGCTCAAATATATATAGCTGCCCGCTCGCAGGGGTGACTGTGGGTGGCTCACAAAAATAGACATCCCAACACATAAAATTACTAAAATCTGTAGAAACTTAAAACTTTAAAAGCTATTAAAATTTATTGTCAAGAATAACCCCACTAGTTAAAAAGATTATCCCTAGATACGAGCAGCCATCATTATATGAAGGGTGGGGGGGAGGGGGCTACTGCATCAGACAGACAGACAGACAGATTGATCTATCTGGGACTTTCAGTCCTAAGAAGGGTCCCTCTTTCTCCTCTGACCATGTGAGGCTTCTCTCTCCAGGATAAGTCCCGGTGGATCTGCCTGAGTCCTGCATCTTTCTTTCAGCAGCCAAGAGGGGAGCTATTCCTCACTGCCAACAAGATATAGCCTGGCGCTTCTTTTAAATAGGATAATATTGTGCCTGGAGAGTAGGGGCTCAGTGGCTCAAGGAGGACGGAATGCGCTCCGTCTTTGTCTCAGCTCCTGCCCAACATAGCAGTTCGAAAGGATGAAATTGCAAGTAGATCAATAGGGACCACTTTGGTGGGAAGGAACCGTCTGCAGAAGCAGGCAGCGCTTGCTCTTCGGCTTTGAAACAGAGTTGAGCACTGAACCCTAGAGCCGGATACGACTGGCTTTCGAGCAAGGGAAAACCTTTTTTTTACCTTTACCTAGTAGTAGGGGCTCGTTTTTGTTATCACAGCCACAAAAATGAGCAGAGGAAGATTCGGTCCTTCCAAAGTTAAGCATTTGGCCAGGTTGGAACCCAAGTTGCCACCGTCCACGATCATCCGCGAGTGTAAAAAGCCTTCTTTTTTTGTCTATACAGCCAGAAGCGATTCCCTCTTTCTCTCGTCCTACTCCGTTGGCAAAATGTAACCGACAGCTTCGACGTAGCGCAGCGCAGAGGCCGCGCAGCGGAGCCTGGAGCCGGGGAAGGAAGCCGTCATAAACGCTGCGGGTGGTGCCCCCTGCGCGCAAAGAAAGCCCAAGGCGTGGGCGCAGAACAGAGGGCTGGAGAGAGCGCAGGGACAGGAGAGAGAGAGAGACAGAAACACACAAACACACACACACACACACACACACACACACACAGAAGGTGGATAGTAAGGAAGGCAGAAAGAGAAGGAAAGAAAGAGAGAGAGAGAAATTGAGGGGCCAAGGGAATATGCGCAAAGAGCGCCCTGCGCGTAAAGAAAGCAGTGCAAAACTGGATAGTGGGCAATGACAGCCAAGAAAACACACACTGAGAGAGAAGGTGGGTAGGAAGGAAAGCACAGAGCGAGAGAGAGAGAGAAGATGGGAGGGAAGGCAGGAAGAGAGGACGTGTCGGGATCGAGAGAACCAGCCAGGGAAAGCACGCACAGAAAGCCAAAAGGGGCGGCGCAGGGCGGAAGGCAGGATAGCGCGCAGAGACAACCAACAGAGAGAGAGAGAGAGAGAAAGAAAGAAAGAAAGAAAGAAATAGGGGGGGGGGAGAGAAATTGAGAGGCCAAGGGAATCCGCGCAAAGAAAGCAGCGCAAAGCTGGATAGCGCGCAATGACAACCAAGAAATACGCATACAGAGAGAGAAGGTGGGTAGGAAGGAAAGCAGAGAGAGAGAGAAAGAAACAGAGAGAGAGAGAGAGAGAGAAGATGGGAGGGCAGGCAGGAAGAGAGGACGTGTCGGATCGAGAGAACCAGCCAGGGAAAGCGCGCACAGATAGCCAAAACGGGGGCGGAAGGCAGAGACAACCGACACACAGAGAGAGAAAGAAACACAGAAAGAGAGAGAGAGAGATTGAGTGGCCAAGGGAATAAGCGCAAAGGGCGCCCTACGCGCAAAGAAAGCAGCGCAAAACTGGATAGCGCGCAATGACAGCCAAGAAAAACACACAGACAGACAGACACACACACACACACAAACACACAGAAGGTGGATAGTAAGGAAAGCAGAGAGAGAGAGAGAAATTGAGAGGCCAAGGGAATATGCGCAAAGGGCACCCTGCGCTTAAAGAAAGCAGGGCAAAACTGGAGAGCGCGCAATGACTGCCAAGAAACACACACAGAGAGAGAAGGTGGGTAGGAAGGAAAGCAGAGAGAGAGAGAGAGAGAAAGAGAGAGAGAGAGAGAAGATGGGAGGGAAGGCAGGAAGAGAGGACGTGTCGGGATCGAGAGAACCAGCCAGAGAAAGCGCGCACATAGCCAAAAGGGGCGGCGGAGGGCGGAAGGCAGGATAGCGCGCAGAGACAACCGACAGAGAGAGAGAGAGAGAGAGAGAGAGAGAGAAGCACAGAGACAGAGAGAGAGATTGAGTGGCCAAGGGAATAAGCGCAAAGGGCGCCCTGCGCGCAAATAAAGCAGCGCAAAACTGGATAGCGCGCAATGACAGCCAAGAAACACACAGAGAGAGAAGGTGGGTAGGAAGGAAAGCAAAGAGAGAGAGAGAGAAAGAAAGAAACACACCCAGAGAGAGATTGAGAGGCCAAGGGAACGCGCGCAAAGGCCACCCTTTTTTCGAGCCAAGCTGGTCGCTCGGCGCAGAGAAGGGGAGAAAGAAAGAAGGGAACGCCACCAAAGGGAGGAAAGGAAGGAGAAAAGCGCACCAAAGGAAGGACGGCGAGAGAGAGAGAGAGAGGAGACACACGGGGACGCGCGCAAAGGCCGCCCTGGAGGCTGCGCTCCCCCGTGGGCGCGCCAAGGCGAGCCAGGATGCTTTCTTTGCTCGGCGCCGAGCCGAGACGGAGAGAAAGAAGAGCGAAGGAGGGCACAAAGGAAGGAGAGGGAGAGCGAGCCGAAGAGGAGGGGAGGAAGGGAGGGAGGGACGAAGAGAAGGAGAGGCGAGAAGGAAGAGGAGCGCGCCCAGGGGTCCGCCGTGCCGAGCCCAATTTCCCTGGCTGGCTGGCTGGCTGGCTGGCTGCTGGCTTGGCGTCGATCGGATTCGGCGGACCCGAGAGGCAGCCCCTCCTTCCCTCCCCTCCCCCTCTCCAGTCTCCTCCTCCTCCTCCTCCTGGACGGCCTCTCCCCTCCCTCCCTCCCCTCCCTCCCTGCTTCTGCCTCCACGGTTGCAGCAGCATCTCCAGCTAGGCAAAAGCGCCTCCCGCGTCTCCCCTTCGCGGGTCCTCCGCCCTCCTCCTCCTCCTCCTGCGCCCGGCCTGCCTCTCCCATGGACGCTGCGTAGAGCCGCCGAGAGCGCCGCGCCATGGGGCCGACGGTGGGGCCCGGCGCGCTCCGGCTTGGCTCGCTGCTGCCGCTGGCTTGGCTCCTCCTGCTACTCCGGGCCACCGGAGCCGTGGAAGGTGAGTCCCCGGGGATGGGGGGGGCGGGCGGTGGGGGGGAACGGAGGAAGGATGAAGAGGATGAGGATGCTGAGCCTTTGACCAGGGTGCCTCGGACGGGGAGGGGAGGCTGCTTTGGAGACGGGAGAGGGGGATCCCCTAAAGGGGGAAGGGAGAGGATGATGAGGATGCTGAAGAGAAAGGGAGGGGGAGAAAACCAGGCCTCCCCCCTTCAAAGAGAGTCGGGGGTGCCCAGATGTGGAGATCCCCAGCCCTGCCCTAGATGGACAGATCTGGGGCCCTGTTGGGGAGCACCATTTGCCTGGCACAGCTGGATCATGGACTGCCATGAAGGTTTGGGGGGCTGCAGGTGGGACCCCTGAATCAAGGGCGATGGGTTGGCTCCTCCACTGTGCCTTGAACTTGCTCTCTTTGTGTGTGTGTGTGTGTGTGTGTGTGTGTGTGTGTGTTTGTTCATGGCTTGAAGAGTGACAGCTATGATGGAGAAGCCGCTCTCCTTGACCGAGAGTTGGCCACAGGTGGGCCTCCCTCCAACCTCATGAAAGCTGTTGACCACTTGGTCTGGGAGAAGAGGGCAGAGGAGAGCCAAGCTTCCCCTACGCTGTCCTAGTACAGATGGCTTTCTTCTGGCCTGGACAGCTGGACGGACAATGGGTGGCCCCAGCTGACCTTCTTGGGGACTATCACTTTGCATCTGTAGAGGCACACACTGTGGTCGGGCACCGTTGTGAGGAGTGGCTTCTCCAAATGGCCTTGATAGGTGGTTGACCACCGCCATCACTGGATAGACCCAAGCGAGTAACATGGAAGCCTGGAAGTGGGGGGATTTTGTGTGTGTGCGTGTGTGTGTGTGCATGCACACACAAGTATGTTGGATGACCTTTATTGTGTAGGGCCAATCAATACAGAAAGTACAACACATCATGTGGATGTTGTATTCAAGCAGGAGACCCAAATCTTGGCCAGGTCAACAGGAACTGGTTGGCCACATTGAATCCCAGGCCTCCTTCTGGGTGAAAGATTTGGAGGAGCTTTGGTTTGGTCTGATACATGCGTGATTCTGGCCATGGTGGGCGATCGCCAAACACCAAGGGTGGGCCAGACTTTGGACACCAGTTTGGGTTCCTGCCCACCTTCCCTTGGCCTTCGTGAACATGCTCATTCTTTTCCAGTCACCGGTGTCTTATGGTGAACTGGTACCAGCAACTGCAGCCATCAGCAATTTCTCATTCATTCTACACACTCTCTCCCCAGGGGTGCCTGGTTTGTGACCAGAATTCTTTTTAATCACAGTTTGGGGGTTTAGCAATATCAGGAAATCAGAGGGATGTGTGTGTATGTGTGTGTGTGTCAGAGGATTAAAATAGCTTGGATTAATTTCCCCAGAATTTAAAACCAAGAAGTAGCCCATGGTTTTATCTTCCTCGCCTGTGATTTCCTCAACATTTCAGGGGGAGAGGGAATCACGCTGAAGGATGCTGCTGGAATTAATGTAATTAATTTTGTAATTTGTTCGCTTTTGGGTTAAAATATATGTTGGGAAGCTCTGCTTTTAATGAAAGAGTTCAAACTCTCCTCGCATGCTATTTTACCAATTATATCTGGGCTATTTTTCATTACTTGTGGCTAAATGGCAACCATTGGATCTTCTTGTGTGTGTGTGTGTGTGTGAGAGAGAGAGAGAGAGAAAGAGAGAGAAGGAGAGATATAGTTCTGGCACATAGCAGGGATCAAGGGTTATGACAGTTCTTTCGGCCTGTGCCAGTCAGAATCGGACCACTGTGATGGTTTTAAATATGTTGCACAGAAATACATGCTGTACCCCAAAAAGGACTCCAATTATTATTTTCCCCCAACCTGCGGTGCCTGTGGATGCCCAGCGGTCTTGGTAGTGAAAGGGGCTCATGTGTGGTTGGTTAGTTGTGGTGTATGAGCCAAATGCGAAGGAAGTCTCCCCCCCCCTCGGAAAACTGGAATCTCTCTTGCATGTGGTGGAGAAAACCCCAACTGAGTGTGTTGAGAGTTGTTGCGTGGGATTGTCTTTCTTTACACAAGATCTCCAGCTGGATCCTAGTTGAAGGTTTGGGAAAGAGATGTGTAACATGGAAGCAAAGAGAAGATCCGCTGTGGTGGAGAAGAATAGAAATGGACGGACACACAGCCACCTGCCCTAGAAGCTTTCCAAGAGGGTGGCCGTCTTAGCGAAGAAAATGGGGTGGAAAGCAGGCACCATTTCTTGAAAGCTTCATGAATCTGGCAGAGGAGGTTTTTGGGTCATATTTGTTTCCTTTCTTATCTTGCTCTCAAAATGTTTCCGGGTGTTCAGCAGTGTCCCTGCATACAGATCAATCCAAAATTTCTAAGCACCAATTCGAACATTGTTGGGGGGGGGGGGAGATTTCGCCTACCTCATATTTTCCATTTTTGAATCGTTATTCTTTATCGAAAAGCCGTGAGTCGCCTGTCAATTTTTCCGGAGCAGGAAGCTTGGAGCATTAAGACTTCTGCTAGTTATCATTTTCCTCCTTTTCCGTATGTCTTATGTATACAGTCAAAGACAGAGAAGCTCCAAAGGGAATTTGGTGATCCTGGTTCCGCTTTTCGATAGAATTGAAATACTGAGTACCATTCTCATCTCCGTTGCATTATTCCTGGACCTCAAAATTAACTGTACTTTGTTAACCAACCAGTTGAGATTTTTTAATTAATTTTTTATTTTTGCCATTCAGCGATCTTTGGATGGGGGGGGGGGGGATCAGGACAGTTTATTTAATAGATTTTGCTTAGCCATGCTAGAAATATTTCTTTTCCCAACTGGAAAGGTTTTCGAAACAATATAAGCTAGGAACGTGAAGTTCTACATTAATCCTGCTGATTTCCCGGATCAACAAACTAGGGCAGTTTACATTGTGAAATCAGTTTCTCCCAAGCTGCGTTGGGGCAGCACACATTTTGGATTCCTCTGTGAAGTGTATCAGACAAGCATCAAGTGTGAGATCTTTTTCTCCTGGCTCCAAACAAAGGCGTTCTAATACATGTTTTAGAAACTTTCCTAGTTTGCAAACTCTCCAGAAGGTAACAGTTAGAAGCACTTAATTTTTTTACTGATTTTCCAACTTACATGTCTCGATTGATTATGGCTAAATTTGGTACATGGAGATTCCCGCTTGGATCTGCTGATAACTGGGAATTATTATTTTTTAGCTTTTGGTAGACATTTGCATTAACCAGGTCATGAAAAACTGCAACTAAGGGATCTTTTCCTTTTGGCTACAAACATCCGTTTTCCATTAGGTTTCTGCCAACTCTCTTTCCTTTATGCTGTTCATTCAGAAATGGGCCTTGTAATTACTATTTGCAAAGGGGAAAATTGGCTGGAGTGGCGATCTGCAGAAAAACAAATGGCAGAAAATGAACTGGAGGAAAGCGATCTGTGTTTGCGTAAGTTTGCAGAAGTGGCCACCGCAAATTGACAAGGCACCGGGGCAGCTCTCTGTTGTGCAATTAGGTACACAACCGCAGACAGAACTGAGATGTATCCCAGCACCTTGTCAAGAGGCCAGAAGTAGCGGCAACGTGTTATATAAACCTTACGCAAACATCGGTAAGATTCTAGTTAGTTCTGTGCCATCCAGTGGTCACTGGCTTAGAGCAATCTTGGTAGGGCTTTCCAGGTAAATGAGATATTTAAGGCATGGTTTTACCAGTTCCACCAGCCAGAGGACAAGGGGACCAAACTGTGAATAGCAATGCAGAAAGAGAAAACCGCTTGAAGTTGGCAATAGTTAATAAAGTTCATTTAATCCAAAATTCAAAGGTAGTCATTCCAAGGTAATAATCCAACATAACAGATCCGAATTCCTTTCGATAAGTGAAATTTTCAAAAGATATCCCCAGAGCGGAATTTCTCCAGAAAAAATCCTTTCAACCCAGAATAATTTCTGACACTAAATTATTATTATTATTATCCTCTATACCACACTAGTTGCCAATAAGTTTCTGGCCATTGTGATTTTGAAAATTCCACTTATCAAAAGCAATTTGGATCTGTTATGTTGGATTATTACCTTGGAATGACTACCTTTGAATTTTGGATTAAATGAACTTTATTAACTATTGCCGACTTCAAGCGGTTTTCTCTTTCTGCTTTACCAGTTCCACGCCACCTCCGATGAGTTTCTATGACAGACTGGGGATTCAAACCTAGGCTGCTTGAGTCTTGTCACTCGGTCCACTACACCAGGGCTGCGGTGGCTCAGTGGTTAAGAAGCTTGCCTTGTTAGCTGGAAGGCCGGCAAGGCGACAGTTTGAGACCCGGGGTACTGCATGGAAGATTGAGTGCCTGTCTGTCCCACCTCCTGCCAACCTAGCAAGAAATTGCAAGTAGATAAATAGGGACCACGTGGGTGGGGAAAAGATGAAAGGAGCCTCATTCGGGCATCTCCGGAGCGGAATTTCTCCAGCAAAAATACTTTCAACCCAGAATAATTTCTGACACTAAACTATTATTATTATTTTCCACTATACCACACTGGTTGCCAATAAGTTTCTGGCCGTTGTGATTTTGAACCCTAAGAACTGTGTGGAGGTAATTGTGGAATTAATCTCCCTGAGAACTACTTTTGCGTGCGGGAATAGCCTGGTGTAGTGGGTAGTTGTTGGACTATGGCTCAGGAGAGTGGAGTTCAAAACCCCTGGTTGGCCACTGAAATTCAGTGGAGTGTGATTATCGGTCATTGCTTCTTCTTTCTTTTGGCCAAACTTAAATCCTCATTGGTACGCATTTCCGGTAGCAATTGGCAGACCAGCAAATGAGCCGGATTCTGTATCACTCCACATTTACACAGCGTGTTGTTGTCGGCCAGCCGCCGCCACTTGAGCATGTTGGTCTGACATTTAGGCATTCTGGTCCTCAGCCTATTCAGGGTCCTCCAAGAAGGAGCAATGATCGATAGGACATCAAAGAAATAAGAATTCCACCTCCCCTTTCTCCACCTTCCTCTGCGTCGGCATCATGATCTCCGTCCTTCTCCTGTTTCCACATATGCCTTGTATGGTATGGACTTCTAAGACATTCTCTCCAAATGGGCAAAAACACTTCATTTGTAGTCTCTGCATATAGTTTAAGATTGGCTCTATCCCAATTCTTTTCCCTTATAATCTCATTCCTGATTTTATCCCTTCTAATCACTCCAGCAGCCTTCCTCAGACATCTCAATTCCGTAGTGACCAACTTCCATTTATGTTTCTCAGCCGTCTCCTTCTTTAATGTTATTCTTTCCTCCATCTTCTAACATGGTTTTCCTCTTGGGTCTCGATAGAAATCAGTTAGATTCTGGAGCTCAGGGATGGAAGAAGAAAGATCAGCATGGCATAGAAGAATTAGGGTAGGACAAGAAGAGCGATAACATCCGCAAGGGTAAAGGTCACCCTTGCTCAAAAGCCAGTTGTATCCGACTCTAGGATTCACTGCTCATCTCTGTTTGTAGCAGGGATTCGCAACCTGCAGCCCGCAGGCTGGATGCGGCCCACAATGCCATTTCATGTGGCTCACCACCACCTCCACCACACCATGACATGCCATGTGATGGACAAAGGGCAAAATGGTCGTCTGGCCCCCGAAGCAGTCTGAGGGAGCATGACCTGGTTCCCAGCTTTAAAAATTTGAGAACTTCTGGTTTATAGTCTCCATGGACACATGGCAGGCATGACATGACACCAGAGCGCATGGAACGCCCTTTACCTTCCCACCAAAGTGGTACCTATCTACTTGCAATTTCTTGCTTTTGAACTGCTAGGTTGGCAGGAGCTGGGGAAGACATGGGATCTCACTCTGTCATGCAGTACTCAGGTCTCGAAATGCTAGCCTGCCGACTACTAGTTCAGCATCTTAACCACTTGAGCCACTGCCGCAGAAGTAGGAAGGCGGATTTCTAACAAGTGGAGGACCTTGATGAAGACTTGATTGTGCTCCATAATTGGCATGCATCCAGTGTAATCATTGACAGCCTTTGATAGTGCAGGCAATGGGATAGTTCACTTATTTTTTTCGGGCAGTACTTGATAATCAGTACAAGACAGAGTTTTGCCTTGAGCGGCGTTTGATAAGATTATCATAAAAATAGGATTTCCTCTGTGGATAACATCAAAGGCTTTTTCTGGCCTGGCTTTCGATGCCAACAACGGGTGGTCTGGAAAACTTGCTGGTTCGGTGTGAACAGGAGAAAGAGTTTGCTGGCTGCTATTAAGTGGCTAAGATGCAGACTGGAAGGCAGAAGGTCAGCAGTTCGATTCCCGAGTACTGCAGGATGGAATGAGCTCCCGTCTTTGTCCCACCTCCTGCCAACCTAGCAGTTTCGAAAGCAAGACATTGCAAGTAGATAAATAGGGACCACTTCAGTGGGAAGGTAAACAGTGCTCCGTGCGCTCCACATGCCTACCACATGACCACAGAAATGTCTGCAGAAGCAGACAGCCCTGGCTCTTTGGTTTTGAAACAGAGATGAGCACTGAACCTTAAGAGTCGGATACGACTGGCTTTAGAGCAAGGGAGACCTTTACCTATCCTTTTTGCATCGAATTGCACGTTGTTTCTGTACATTTGGCAGTGTAGGCAATTTATGCATCGCACACTTGGGAAGAGATATCAATCAGATGTTTTGCACTGGGCAAAATGGTTGACATTTGGAATAAAGGACCATTCAAGACCATTTAGGGATGTTGGCAGAGTTTGTAATATTGATCTGTCCTCCCCTAAATACTTGGACACCTTTTTGTTTTGCTTGTTATGTTCAATCCAGATGATACTATTAGGACATTATTAGAAGTGGCACTACCTTGGGAAGTAAAAGACATCTATTGATTCAAGATCATATCACTCCATATGATGGAAATTAGTTTGCTTTTCTTGTGTGATTGGCCATGGGGAGGTGGGTGAGACCTTTTGCTAGGAAATCTGGTCCGGTCTGGCATGGAGGTTTGAAGTAACTGTGTGCCTTGAGGGAAAAGACTATAGTAGCAGAACACAAAAGGACTGCAGTGGCTCAAGTGGTTAAGATGCTGACTGGAAGGCGGAAGGTCAGCAGTTCGATTCCCGAGTACTGCAGGACGGAATGAGCTCCCGTCTTTGTCCAAGCTCGTGCCAACCTAGCAGTTAGAAAGCAAGAAATTGGAGGTAGATAAATAGGAACCACTTCGGTGGAAAGGTAAACAGCGTTCTGTGCGCTCTGGTGTCTAGTCATGCCTGCCACATGACAACAGAAATGTCTGCAGAAGCAGACAGTGCTGGCTCTTCGGCTTTGAAACAGAGAAGAGCACTGAACCCTAGAGTCAGATACGGCTGGCTTTTGAGCAAGGGAAACTTTTACCTTTACTATCAGAACACACACAATTCACTTCATGTTGGAAACTTTTTACTTGACTTCTCGGGTTATTTTTGTTGCTGTTCTTCAGGGGAAAGTTGTGAGTTCTAGTTCTCATTTCGGTTCTGTTCTTTGGTTCAACTAGAAAAGAATCCTGTTGATTCTGAGATCTCTCCTATATGAGGCTCTTATTGACAGAAGTCCTCGAAAAGCCATTTATTTAATTACTTACAGTATTTGTATTGCCGCCTCCCTTGCCGAAGCGACTCCAGGCGGTTCACAACAGTATCAAAAGTTCAAAATACAAACATCCCCATCATATAACAACTAAACAATTAAAACTTTATGGAGTGATCTTTAGTTGATAACAAACTAAAATTCATGCCTGTCAAGTTTTGGATTTGGAAATAAGGGAAATTTCCCGGCAAATAAGGGATACTTGACAGCTATGCTTATCCTGTGCTGCTCTCCAATGGTGGCAATAGGGCATTGCAGTCTAATTAATAAGGAATGACGGCGGAAAAGAGGGTAAAACAAGGGGTTTTCCCGGCCAATAAGGGATACTTGACAGCTATGCTAAAACTAGTCTGGCTTGCGGGGAGTTTAAATTAACATTTCTGTAGAGCCAAGCAGAATCTGGTAGAAAAAACAGGAAGGCTACCGCATAGTAGATCTCCCTTTTATGAAGTCAAAATGGTGAAATGTTAATCTCAAAAGAAAGAAATAGTTTTTCATGTGTGCAGCTTTCTCCTTGTATTTGAATATGAAACCGGTCTGGGCTGATCACCATTTCCCATTCTTCAGTTCAAGCCAAGGCATCATATATACTTCACCAATTTTGGAGACTATATTTCTGTTAATGCAGCCTGAAATAGCATTGTCTTTTTTGCCGCCACATCACACTGCAGGCTCCACATTCAGCTTCCGGTCACTGATTCCAAGCTTGTTACTTGGAGTATTACTGACCCAAGTGTATTTTTGCAGAATTTGCAATATATCTTTTTATAAAAGCCTTTCGCTCTTATGCTGAAAGCAAGCAATCTTGCCAGGTTTGAAAACTCCTTCTTCTGCAGACCTAGCTGAAATGGATGAGATGAAGGAATGAAAAGGATTTTTATTTATTTACTTGCAACTCAAAAGTGTGCTCAACTCTGCAACTGGGTCTGCGGTGGTCAGCGGTTAAGAAGCTCGCCTTGTTAGCTGGAAGGCTGGCAATTTGGCAGTTCAAGACCCCTGTATTGCATGAAGGAATGGATGCCTGCTGTCCGTCCCAGCTCCTGCCAACCTAGCAGATCGAAAGCGAGAAATTGCAAGTAGATAAATAAGGACCACTTTGGTGGGGAAATGGTCTTGGGAACATGAAAGGAGCCTCATTCGGGCATCTCCTGAGTGGAATTTCTCCAGCAAAAATCCTCTCGGCCCAGAATAATGAAATTATTATAACACTGCACTGATTTGTAGTGTGTGCTTAGACTTTCAGACAGATTTTTTCAAAAAAAAAGTCCTTTTGATACTCAAAGTTGAACTTGGGTACCGTTATTTGGAAATTCAGATGCTTTACTATAGAATTCTCCAGAAATGAGGCACTTTCTCATACCATTAGGTAAAGGTAAATGTCACCCTTGCTCGAAAGCCAATCGTATCCGACTATGGTTCAGTGCTTATCTCTGTTTCACACCCGAAGAGCCAGTGTTGTCTGCTTCTGCAGACATTTCCATGGTCATGTGGCAGGCATGACTAGACACCGGAATGCATGGAACGCTGTTTACCTTCCCACCAAAGTGGTCCCTGTTTATCTACTTGAAATTTCTTGCTTCCGAACTGCTAGGTTGGCAGGAGCTGGGACGGAGACTGGAGCTCATTCCATCCTGCAGTATTCGGGTAGCAAACTGCTGCCCTGCTGCCTTACAGTCAGCTTCTTAGCCACTTGAACCAACTGCAGTCCCTCTCGTGCCGTTACAGGATCATTAGTCTTTCTAGCTGAGTATGGTTTGTATCATAGCTGTCAAGTATCCCGTATTGGCCAGGAAAACCCCTTATTTTACCCTCTTTCCTGCCATCATCCTGTATTAATTAGACTGCAATGCCCTATTGCTGCCATCGGAGGGCAGTACAGGATAAGCATATCTGTCAAGTATCCCTTATTGGCCGGGAAAATCTCTTATTTTACCCTCTTCCTTGCCGTCATCCCATATTAATTAGACTGCAATACCCTATTGCTGCCATTGGAGGGCAGCAAAGGATAAGCATAGCTGTCAAGTAGCCTGTATTTGCTGGGAAATTTCCCTTATTTCCAAATCCAAAATTTGACAGGTATGGTTTGTATGGAAAGACAGCAGCTTTCTAGTTTCCAAGCTGGAGCCTTCCCTGCTGCTTTCAAAATACCTCTTGGATCGGGAAGAATTCTTTTTGCGTGTCTAGATTACATAGTTATGCGCAATTGTGATTGTCTTAATTGCTGTGGCAAGTTACAAAAAGCAGTATGTGTGTTAAAAACCCATTAGAAGAACAAGCGAGCAAGTACAGTATCCGTTTCCCTCAAACTTTATGGTGGAAAGTAAAGTAAGCAAAACATTCTCCTGAAATGAGATTTTAAATAAGTTATCTGCATGGTGGAAATAAGTTTTAAAACAAGAGCAAATGCATACTCAACGAACACTGCACATGTACACTGTATTCAGTTTATAATGATTATAAATATTTGCATTTATCCATTTGCTACAATTTGAATAATACAGTTTATAAATAGCGACAGGAGGAATGTGCTTTCGTTAGGGCCAGCCAAAATGTAAAAACAGAGCTAGCAAGTTTTTTCCAGGGTTTACTGGCAGGTTTGTAGCGATGTCTGGCCACTAGGGCGGCGTTGGATCCCGGAGGAGACTGATCAATGACAACACGAGGCAACAGGAGCGAGATCAGATCAGTGGTTTATTGGGAAAATACATACACCTTATATAGATCAGAAGGCAGGTAGAAAAAACCATCACCCGAAAGTCAATCACATCACCTTGTTTACTCAGGTTAATTGGGAAACCTCTCAAAGGGGAAGTTAATTATTTCGGACAAACACGGGACGAGGAAGACCATTGTTTTAGGGCTTAGCCAGGGGTAAATATCTGCACTGTTTGCACCGGGGATTTTCCTTGGCCAGGAGATGAGTGTTTACCTGATCAGTCACTGGAGTTAGTGATTAGCCTACCTTGCAGAATCGTCGGTCAGGTCATGTAATTAGGTGAATCAAACCCTATATTTTATTCACCCCCCTTAATTTGTCTGCCCGCAGAGCCCGCGGCTCAAGGAGCGTTCTCCTGAAGCGGCCTCTGCAAGAGCCGTTTCCATGCCCGATGGGCATGGGGAAACCATACAGGTTGGATGTTAAGTGGGTAGAGAAAAAGAAGTGGATGTGGCAGCTTCACATAGTGGTTAGGGTGTCTTACTAGGACTCAGAAGGCCAGAGTTCAAATCTACACTTTCATGAAGCTAACCGGGTGATCTTGGGGGCAACTATTACCCTGCACAACAACGATTTTGCTACTGGGAATAACACATGTGATTTACATGCTGTTGAGTGTGCCGGTTCCAAATCTGAACTCAGAATTTGCCTAGCATGTACAGATTGTATGGTGTGCTATAGCGGTTCAAATGGTTGGTAATTGCATAATGTATTTTTACATGGGCACATTATAACAGTTGCAGCTACCACTATGCTTGCCGCTGCCTTAGCTGAATCACATCCCCTGTTGGCATGCATGTTCCAGCAGTGGCCAAGCATGTCTGGGCAAGTCAGTGAGCTGACATCAGAAATAGGTCTATAAGGCGAGATGGACCAAGGGCTTGTCTCTAGTGCAAAAACCATCTTATTGGATAGTACAGCTAGGCCAGTGATGGGCAGTCTTGGCCCTCCAGCTGTTCTTGAACTTCAATTCCCAGAAACCCTGACCAGCTGGTGTGTTGACTTGGGCTTCTGGGAATTGAAGTCCAAGAACAGCTGGAGGGCTGACTGCCCATCTCTGAGCTAGGCAATAGTGAGTCTGTTTTGAGCTAAAGATGAGTAGGTGTGGCTGTTTTAATAAACCAGACAATCACATCTATGTATGTAATTAACTTAAAATTCTGACCATACCTGTCAAGTTTTGGTTTTGGAAATAAGGGAAATTTCCCGGCAAATACAGGGTACTTAACAGCTATGCTTTTCTTGTGCTGTCCTCCAATGGTGGCAATAGGGCAATGCAATCTAATTAATAAGGGATGACGGCAGGAAAGAGGGTAAAATAAGGGGTTTTCCTGGCCAATAAGGGATACTTGACAGCTATGATTCTGACATCCTAGGCAGAATTGTACTTCAGATTTGGATTCAGTACACTTGATTTAATATAGAACATATGGATTAGACCAAGTTGCAGCCAATATTTATTTTTTTCGTGATGCAGTTTATCATTCAAACTTACTTGACAAGGTTGTTCTGAAGGCTAAAACAGGGTAGAGGATCGTGTTTGTTTAGAAAATATATGCCATAATTGTAGCAAAATAATATCAGTAAATGATCTTCAGGCTCAGAAAATTGGTAGAAATCATGGAATAGTCTTAGAGAGTAGGAGCAGTTCTTAGAAAAATTACTTTTTAAAGACAAGACATCCTAGAATCTTCCAGGCGTCTTGCCATTCAAAAAAAAAAGTAACTTTGCTTCAAGCTCTGCAGGGAAAGACTGTCCATCTCTTTTGCTTCTGAACCAGGTTCAGGATCTCCAATAGGCCCATTGAGTTGATGCATGGCTTAGTAGGTGAATTGTGTTGTGACTGACAAGTTGCACATCGAATTGGTGCATAACAGGAGGTGATTCAGACGGACATGGAACAAAGGCAAGAATGGATGAGAACCTGCTTTGGACACAGAACATTTCAAGGTCTACTTCCTGGTGTCTGCAGTCTGATGAACTTCAAGAGAACTTCCTCTACAGAGGAAAATCGTTGTATATCTTCTTCTCTGGGGGAAGGATGAAGAAACTGTATGGTTCCTCAGGTTTTCAGTGATTCCCCCCACCTGTCAAGTATTCCGTATTGCCCGGGATTTCCCGTAATTTTGCGTTGCTTTTCTTCCTTTCTCACCCAGAGCCACCACCATCCCATAATTTGGTGGCGGGGGAGAGTGGCTACTGTGCATCCCCTTCTGCGCAGGTCCCTTCTATGCATGCATAGAAGCCATCTACGTATGCGTAGGAGGGTTCTGCGCGGAAGGGGATGCTTAGAATGCTTCTAACGCATGCGTAGAAGGGACCTGCGCAGAATGGTTCTGCGCAGGTCCCGTATTGTACGGAGCCGTGCTTGACAGGTATGCCCAAACACACACACACAAGCTATCACTTCTGAAGCATAGGTAATAATCATTTCGTGTCAGAGATTACTCTCGGTTGAAAGGATTTTGGCTGGAGAAACTCCACTCAGGCAATGCCAGAATGAGGCTTCTTTCATGTCCTTGCGCAGCCCTCCGGTATCAAAACCCGACCTTCCAGTCTCCATGGTTTGCGTCTTAACCACTAAGCCACTGGGGGAGCTGCTTGAAGCTTAGGTAAAGATAACAGTCTCCCTTGCTTGAAAGCCCGTCATGTCTGACTCTAGGGGACAGTGCTCATCTCCATTTACAGCCAGTGCTGTCTGCACCTGCAGACATTTCTGTAGAGATTACTGGATCATTAGTATTTCTGCGGCATGCATGACTAGTGCACGGAATGCTGTTACTTTCACTCCAAAGCGGTACCTATTTATCTACTTACAATTTCTTGATTTCGAACTGCTAGGTTGGCAGGAGCTGGGACAGACAACGTGAACTCACTCCATCACATGGCACTCGTGTCTCGAACTGATGATCTGATGACCTTCCAGTTGTCAAGCTCAGCATCTTAACTACTAAGCTTGGTTACTGGAAATAAGAGGTTGAAACTAAAATATGCTGACATGCTCAGTCCCACCCTTTCGATTAGGGCCTCGCCTCTTGGCTCAAGTGGCTAAGACACTGACTAGAAGGCGGCAGGTCAGCAGTTCGATACCCAAATACTGCAGGATGGAATGAGCTCCCGTCTTTTCCCCAGCTCCTGCCAACCTAGTAGTTCAAAAGCAAGACATTGCAAGTAGATCAGTAGGGACCACTTTGGTGGGAAGGTAAACAGCATTCCGTGCACTCCGGTGTCTAGTCCATGCCTGCCACATGACCATGGAAACGTCTGCAGAAGCAGACGCCGCTGGCTCTTTGGCTTTGAAACAGAGATGAGCACTGAAGCCTAGAGTCGGATACGACTGGCTTTCGAGCAAGGGTGACCTTTACCTTTTACTACTTCTCAAATGTAGCCGCTGGACCTTATCTTTAATTGAATTTGGCCGTTCAAAGACATTCCCTTTCTTGAGACCAGCCTAGGAATTAGAACGCGAAGGCACGGAACAGGTTCGTGCTTGGAGATACACTTCATGCGTCTTTCCCTATATTTTTTCATCTTCATTAAAAAGTGTTCCCAAAATATCCAGTCCTTTCTATGCCACCTTCGAAGTGTAGCTCATCAGGGTCCAAAATGGAGAGCTGTTTTGGCACAACTCGAATTGAATGCTGGCAGAAGGTCTGTCTGAAGCCCATGATGCTCAGTAAACTTGACCTGTCAGCCTGTCAACCGTGTGACTTTCCTAGCTGTGACGAATACTCTGAAAGCGACCAGGTTTAGGAGAGAAAGCAGACAGTTCAGGGGCTGTTGAACCTAAACCAAAAAAAAAAAAAAATTAAAAGCCCTCTTGACATTCCTACCCCCCTCCCCCCGCATCACGATTTAAACCAGAGATTCTCAACCTGCAGCCCGTGGGCCGGATGTGGTCCATGGCACCATTTCATGTGGTTCACCACTGCCTCCACCACACCAGGAAGTGCCATGTGGTGGAGGAAGGGCGAAATGGCCATCCAGCCCCCAAAGTTGTCTGATGGAGCATACCTTGCCCCTGACTTAAAAAGGTTGAGAACTCCTGATTTAAACCATGTCAGAGAGGAGAAATACACACACACACACACACACACACACACACACACAAAGGGAGGACAAAGATGACAGATCTAGGCTAAACCTTGGCAGACTGTTCTGAGCCAGAAGTCATATACCTAGGAGGGGAAATGTCTGATTTAATTCCGCTGGAAGGATTCAAGAAGAAGCTGAACATTGTGGTAGGCAAGGGCTGTCATTTGGGCACCATAAACTGTCTCCAAACCCACATCCATCCTGGTGTGCATCGATTGCCTCCATGCAGCGTGACCATTAGCCATTGGGCAAGGAAAGGGGACTCTGGTGGCTTAGTGGTTAAGACGCTGAACTTAGCGACTGGAAGGTTGGCAGGTCAGCAGTTTGAGACCCAAGTGCTGCACGACGGAGTGAGTGCACGTCAACTGCCCCTGCTCCTGCCAACCTAGCAGCTCGAAAGCAAGAAATTGCAAGTACTGTACTGTAGATAAATATAGTAGGGACCACTTTGGTGTGAAGGTAAACAGTGTTCCATGTACTCCAGTGTCTAATCATGCCTGCCACATGTCCTCAGATGTGTCTGCAAATGCAGACAATGCTGGCTCTTTGGCTATAAACAGAGATGAGCACTGATCCCTAGAGTCTGATATGACTGGCTTTCTCTTTCCATGTCTAATTGAGAGGGACTATTTCAGCAAGTTAGGGACTTTGTTAGTTTAAATGAGCTCCCCCAGTCCTGAATATATTCATAAATACATATACTATGTAGGTATAAGGATTGTGGTGGCTTACAGGTCAGCAGTTCGAGACCCGGGGACTGCATGACGATTTGAGCCCGTTTCTGTCCCAGATCCTGCCAACCTAGCAGTTTGAAAGCAAGAAATTGCAGGTAGATAAAAAGGCACTGCTTTGGCAGGAAAGGTAACAGTGTTCCATGCACTCTGCATTTAGGCATGCCTGCCACATGACCACAGAAACATCTGCAGATGCAGACAGCTCTGGTTCTTTTGCTGTAAACAAAGAGCATTGACCCCTAGAGTCAGTCATGATTGGCTGTCGAGTAAGGGAGACCTATGTTATGTATGTAGATGTATCCATAAAGATATGTACACAAATTTGTATACAGTATATTTATACATGTGTGTGCAGAGACACATGTGTGTATATAATATTTTCTCTTTCTATCTGTGTGTCTGTCATGGATCGATAGATAGATATCTCCACACTTAAGTGTGTGTGTGTGTGTGTGTACAGCGTGTCGTGCACACCGGTGTCTAGTCATGCCTGCCACATGACCACGGAAACGTCTGCAGAAGCGGACAGCGCTGGCTCTTCAGCTTTGAAACAGAGATGAGCACTGAACCCTAGAGACAGATACGACTGGCTTTCAAGCAAGGGAGACCTTTATCTTTACTATATATATATATATATATATATATATATATATATATATATATATATATATATATATATATATATATATATATATATATATATATATATATATATATATATATATATGTATATACTGTATATACTGTATATACTGTATATACTGTATATACTGTATATGAATGTGTACAAGTATACAGTGGATACAACAATCATCACGTATAACAAAGAAATTGTATAACAATTAGTTTTTTTGGGGGGAAATGGCATTCTGCATAACAACTTTCCCTATGGGAAAAATCATACAGCAAATTTTCAATGGGCAAAATCACTTAGCAATAAAATAAAATAAAATAAAATTGTACGATGCATAGGAAAAATCGCTATACAGTAAAACCCAGACTTACAAATGCCTCGAGTTACATAAAATTTGACTTAGATAATGATTTTATGCTAAAACCATGTCCTGATTTACACAATTTTTTATCGGTTTGCTTTGAGTTACATAAAGATTCTTTTTCCTATGGGTTTGCTTCGAGTTATGTAAAAAATAATGTTTCTTATGGGCTTGCTTCAAGTTGAAAAAAATTCAATTTAAGCCAAAGGCTACGGAATGGACTTTTTCGTAAGTAGGGGTTTTACTGTACGATGCATGTATCATATAGCAATTGTTTCGTACAACAACAAGCCCCGTGGAACGGATTAAAATCATTGTATGAGGAAACACTGTATAGTGATTTATGATGACCTTGAACGCACCAGCAAAGGAGGACACTAACAAACCTTAATTCAGTGTCGAAAAGGCTTCGAATGCTCCCAGCAATAATTACAGGAAGGATTTGTTTAAAACGTAAATGGGATTTTTTAAATTAAGAAAATCAATTAGAGTCTCTCTTTCTCTCTCTTTCTCTCTTAAAAATAATAGCTTGATTGGAAACTTTGAATCTGAACTTCATACTTGGGGATCTGTCTAACACCCATATTAAGCGATAGCCTTAAGGTGGGGAGAAAATTTGTTTTAAAGCCCAAATCTGGAACGCGGAGGTTGCGAGTCTCAATTTCCGTGAAACGAGAACACGAAGCAGGGGGCAAAACCTGACTTTTGAGGTTAAAGGCTGGAAATGCAGTGCAGTCTGGCCATGCATTGTTAATCAGCCAAGGCTTCTTGTAGGGCTTGTATCAAGGAGAACTTTTAAAAAGTTCCTTTTTAAAAGAAAAAGTAATAACTGCTGACCATACATGCTGGGGGAATGGCAGAAGCCCCCCGCACACACTGGAATTCATCAGAAGAAGAAATGAAGAGAGAGAAGAATAGTGAGGGCAGAACAACATTCTTAGGGAAATCCCAAATCTGATATCCAGATATTGGCAAAACATCTCCAGTGCCATCCAATAATCTTGTGTCCCAGAGCTTTTGTTGCACTAAATCAGGGATTCTCAAACTGTGGCCCGTGGCACCATTTCATGTGCCTCACACCAGGAAGTGCCATGTGGTGGAGGAAGCAGTTTTTTTTCCCCATGGGCCAATCTCCATACCTGTCAACCGCGGCTCCGGACAATCCGGGACCTGCGCACAACGGTTCTGAGCAAGTCGCATTCTATGCATGCGTAGAAGGCTTTTACGGTTGCATAGAACCCTTTTACGCTTGCGCAGCCTTCTACACAAGCGGTGTAGCCTTCTATGCAAGTGTAAAAGGGTTCTATGCATGCGTAGAAGGCGACTTGCGCAGAATGGCTGCGCAGTACCTCCTTTCCCCGCTGCCAAATTCCAGGGTTTCGGCAGCACGGGGTGGCAAATGGTGCAAATCAGCGCTGAAAACCATGAAATCCCGGCCAATCTGGGAAGGTTGACAGGTATGGCTAATCTCTCACACCACATACATCTGACAGAATATAACAATATGGACCAGCCAGTAGGGTTGACAGCAATAGATTTATCTCAAACAAAAGAAATGTGCAGCTGATTAACTGATGGAACTCCTCACAACCACAACATTGCTGCCGCCGACAACGACAACAATGACAACGACAACGACGGTTTTACCCCTTCCATGCATGTGTGGAAGCGCTACGCCGCTTGCGTTTCCCCCCGCTGCCAAATTATGGGGTTTTGGCAGCACAGGGCGGGTTATGACATCAATCGACGTCAAATTACGGGGTAATCCCAGCCAAATCGGGATGGTTGGCAGGTATGCACTCTTCCCACAAAGATACGTAAATAAACCCAACCCAGGTTTATTTCTCTTTATGAGAAGAGTGTTCCAATTTCTTACATTTTAAGGAAAGGCTGACCTTCACCTGATGTTCATAAGTCCTGATATGTCAATTTCAGAAAGAAGTGAACAGTAAAAGCCACACTTACTCAAAAGTCAGTCGTATCTGACTCTAGGGTTCAGTGCTCATCTCTGTTTCATAGCCGAAGAGCCAGCACT
The DNA here is from genome assembly GCA_035047305.1 of Bradypodion pumilum. Lineage (NCBI taxonomy): Eukaryota > Metazoa > Chordata > Lepidosauria > Squamata > Chamaeleonidae > Bradypodion > Bradypodion pumilum. The sequence continues at coordinate 6,136,804 of JAWDJD010000016.1, read as the reverse complement.
GTCTGCGTTTGCAGACATTTCCGTGGCCACGTGGCAGGCATGACTAGACACTGGAACGCACAGAACACTGTTTACCTTCCCACCAAACGTGGTCCCTACTCTAGGGTTCAGTGCTCATCTCTGTTTCATAGCCAAAGAGCCAGCGCTGTCTGCTTCTGCAGACGTTTCCCTGGTCATGTGGTAGGCATGGCTAGACAGCACATGGAATGCTGTTTACCTTCCCACCATTCTACTTGCAATTTCTTGCTTTCGAACTGCTAGGTTGGCAGGAGCTGGGACAAAGATGGGAGCTCATTCCGTCCTACGGTACTCGGCAATCGAACTGCTGACCTGTCATCTTCCAGTCAGCATCTTAACCACTTGAGCCACTTCAGCCTTGAAGTGAACAAAGCTTCATTTTAAATGTGGCTTCAGCAAAGGTTTTATATTGGTGGTTAAGTGGCAGTCTATTATTTTTTAAAAAATAAATAAATCCAAAAATTGCATCTTCTCTTTTTTAAAAAAAGGGATGATTATATTACTAACCCACTTTCCCTGCAAGCTGCTAAGAGAAGCATGTAGTTCCCATCTTCCTCAGGGGTGTGCTGGGCACCATGGGAAGTTGCTGGACAGGGAATGGTGTGGGCACCTATTGAGGGGCATACCTGTCAAGTTTTGGATTTGGAAATAAGGGAAATTTCCCAGAAAATACGGGATACTTGACAGCTATGCTTATCCTGTGCTGCCCTCCAATGGTGGTAATAGGGCATTGCAGTCTAATTAATATGGGATGACGGCAAGGAAGAGGGTAAAATAAGAGGTTTTCCCGGCCAATAAGGGATACTTGACAGATATGTTGAGGGGGCTGGGAGGAAATCCCATACATTGCTATTGGCGGCCCAGGGCACCAGAGGCGAGGGCGGATTGGGACAAAGCCCGATTGCTCGATATACCAGCACGCGCCTGATCTTCCTTCCATTTTATATTCTTTTAGCCTTGTGAGCTGGAATAGTCATTCGAACCTAGTAATCTCCTGAGTTTCTTTGACTGAGTAACCTGGCCCCCGGCTTGAAAAGGTTAGGAACCCCCGGTTTAGAAATCTTGGAAACAATTAAGCTATACTTTCTGCCCCTTGGGCTATTTTAGGCCCTGGGTGAAGGTTACAACTCCCAGTTCCAAAACTGAAACTCATGAGAAGGGACCACACTTTCTAGGACCTCAGGGAGCAGAGATGGTGGGGACGGCTTTGGGAATTTGTCTGCAATTTCCACATCTCTTCTTGGTTTTTTTTTTAAAAAAACTCACTTCTCTTCCAGAACAACATCTGGTTCAGATGTTTTCCGTAGACAATATGGAGTTTTGGGACTGAGAAAAAGAAACTTCTAATTGGTGGAAAGTTATAAGCCTTCATTGGGGTGGGTCGCCCGGGCACTTTGTAACAGGATATGGTCTATATGGGATCCTGGCCACACTTGGATCACAGCTGAAACCTGGCAGAGCAGTGGAAGCTAGGATTAGGTTTCTTCTCCTTCCCTCAAGAGCAGACTCTATAAACAGCCTGTTAAGCCCAAGAATTTGGCTTTCGACTCTGGGTTTGAGCCTGTAGCTTGCTTTGATAGGTTGGGTGGGGAAGTGGGTGTGAATATGAGAGCAAGACTCTCCAAAGTCCCAGAGTCCCAGAATGTGAAACTAGTGTTCTTCGTTGGTGGCCACTCATCAATGAAGTCAACATGGGGGGCAGCAGCCTCTTGTGAGCAGTAGCTGCTGGGGTCTCCTCTTGTTGGTCTTCTTGTGTAGGCCAAGTGGACCTATGGGAAGAGGGAAAAGAGCCCCCCAAAGTTCAAGGGACCAATTCTTCTTCTTTCATGTCCAGGTCAAACTTTAAGATGCCATAATGAAGCCAACTTCTTGACTTTGTTGTTGGCCAAGCTCAAGTCTTCATTGATACATAAGAACATAAGAAGAGCCTTGCTGGAACAGGCCACAGGAGCCCATCCAGTCCAGCATTGTGTCTCACACAGTGGCTCACCATTTGCTTCAGGGTATTCCCAAGCAGATGCCTTCACCTGCTTAGGATTCCCTGGAAATGGCATGGAGAGATATCCTGGTACACATCTCCAGTAGTAATTGGCAGAAGAGCAAATGAGCTGGATTCTGTGTCTCTCCACATTTACACCGTGTTTTGTTGCCTGCCAGCAGCCCCCACTTGAGCCTGTTGGTCTTGGATTTAGGGACTCCGACCCTCAGCCTATTCAGGGTTCTCCAAGTGGCATAGGGGAGGTTGAGTTCCTCAGCAACATCCTCCTTTAATGTGCTTCCTTGTTCAGTGAGCTCCTTCCTCCAACTTCTAATTTGATTTTGCTCTTGCGTACCCTCAAGAACTCAAAGAACTACTTTAACTCACTACAAGCAAAATCCCATTTTAATTTACAAATTCCTTGGGGAGAGGGGAAACTGGACAAGATTTGGGGGAAGCTATGGAGGAAAGGATGGGATTCACACACACCCAAATGGTGGCAGACTGGCATTTTGAGGTCCCACAAAGCCTACGGAGGGGACCAGAGGCCCAAAGCTCTCCATAGATATACGTGGCCCGACCTGCAGGGGAGAACAGACATGAAAAGGCTATCGCCTGCTCTGACGATACCAAATTTCCAAGGATTAAAAGTGAAACTTACGGGCAAATAGATTTAGCAGGAACAAAAGGAAGCCTTCTGGTGGAACACATGATTCATACATGGAATTTGCTGCTTCAAGTGGCTGCAATGGTCGGTGGCTTAAAATGATTTTTAAAGTGGAGATTGGAAACATTCCTGGAAGATAAGAGGCCTGTCAGCGCGGGTGAGTCACCAGCGTGCTTTCATGCTCCAGCTATTCAGCATTGTCTACACCCGAGTTAGGCAGAATCTGGGGGTTCAGAGGTCAGGGTTTCGGCCCCCAAGACCTTCCCAAAAAAGAAACTTACATAATTTCATGTCAGAAGGTATTCTGGGTTGAAAGGATTTTTGCTGGATAAACTCTGCTCAGGGGACACCCGAATGAGGCTCCTTTCATGTCCCCAGGAGCTGGGACACAGATGGGCGCTCAATCCGTCACGCAGTACCCGGGTCTCGAACTGACGACTTGCCAGCCTTCCAGCTAACAAGGCAAGCTTTCTAACCACTGAGCCACTACAGCTCCAGTGTGGGTGAAAGACCATGCTTCACTTTGAAAGAAATGGATGTATGGAGAGGAGAAAACAAGATGCACAGTTGTTCTACACCTTGTTTGAAAACAAAGTGGAGGGGGTAAAACTTTAGTCCCCGCTTCCCCCCACCCCCAGGGAAGGTCTTTGGGGATTTGAAGGGCTGGGACAATACCTTTAAGTCTGCAATCTTAAATTTTGTGGTCTCCCAATGTTTTTAGCTAGGGACTGCAGTGGCTCAGGAGTTCGATCCCCGAGTACTGCAGGATGGAGTGAGCTCCTGCCTCTGTCCCAGCTCCTGCCCACCTAGCAGGTTGAAAGCAAGAAATTTTTAGTGTAGGGGACCAAAGACAAGGAAACAGCCGAAGGGTTGGCTTAACACAGGTTTATTGCATGATGATCCGGAGGAACATGTGGTAATGGCGGATGGGTAGCTCAATATATACAGCTGGCTATACATTTGAATGTGGCTCGTTGACAGACTATTGGTTGCTGCCTGCGTGACGTCATAGGAGGTCTCGCCCTTCTTGACCAGGTGAGGAAGTCGCGGGGAATCTTCCCGCACTGCTGAACCAGGTGGCTATGATCCATTAGAGCTGGACGCTCGCTACTGCCCTCTGGTGGTCACTAGCTCGCGTCCCCTTATTAGGCTTACATTGATACAGGTGATGGTTATAATGTTGCACACAGAAAGGTTACATTGATGACACATGGCAAAGGTACATTGTTAAAGGCACTGCTTTACAGAACACAACATTCCTCCCCCCTAGGATGAGACGAAGTCTCTCAGCCAAGATGGCTTGTTGCATGTGCGTTTGGGCCGTGAAGAGGGCTGCCCCCCCGGGGGCGTTATTGCTTCTTTGTTCCCTGGTCCCTTGTCCTGAAATGGGAGAGGGAGACTTGTTAGTGGCTTGCCGCTGTCTGGCGGTCTTAGGGGAAGGGAAAAACTCCATTGTGGGGAGACCGGGGGCCGTCGGGGCTAACGAAAAACCCCTCTTCTCGCTTGGACGGGTGGGGGACCACTCCGAAAAACCCCCCCGGCTCTGGAAATCAAAATCTAACTTGGTAGGGGTACCCGCATTTGTGGGGACTTTCCGCGAGATATGTATGGGGTTGGGTTCCTCCTCCTCGGAAAGATCCCCCAGGGTATCTATGAGGACATCCTCCTCCCCCCTTGGTGGGGGCCCACGGTCCCCTTTTCCTCCCCCTTGGGCTGAACGGGTGGGGGAGAACCCTAACGCTGACATTACCTGTCTGATCAGTGCCCTGCTCATCGGAGACCCTGCGTCGGAGCTGGTCCGCGTGCCGCCTCCACAGGAGCCCTGTGCTGGTTTCCACGCGGTACGACACGGGGCCGGTTTGCTCTACAACTACGCCCGGAACCCAGGCTGGGCCCGTGCTGGCGTAATTCCTGCAATGCACGGGGGTGCCTACACTGAAACTCTTCGTAGCCTCTAGCCCAATGTTCCTCCCTTTGTCCTCTACCCTTGTGGGGTCTAGCCTAGTAAGGATGGTGGTCAGCTTCCTGCGCATTAAGAGCTCTGCGGGGGAGTATCCTGACGCCAACGGGGTCACCCTGTACCCTAGCAGAAACTGACACACTTGTAGGTTCAAATCCCCTGGGCCCATGCGCCGCAACGCGTCCTTCGTGGTGCGGACGAGGCGCTCTACTTGGCCGTTGGTGGCCGGGTGAAACGGGGCGGAGGTGATATGCCGAACGGCGTTAATCTCCATGAATGCCTTAAACTCGGAGGACGTGAAACAACTAGCGTTGTCGCTAATTAACATGTCGGGTATGCCGAACGTGGAAAAGAGCCTCCGCAAATGTCTAATGGTCTGGGCCGAGGAGGTGCTCGTGACTGGGATAACCTCCAACCATTTGGAGAAAGCGTCCACTACAAGGATGAACAGGGTGCCTCTGAACGGGCCCGCGAAATCAACGTGCACCCGGGACCACGGCCCCTTAGCCGCGTCCCATTCCCTGTGGGGAAGGCGGGCCTCCTCCGGTCTGGAGCATTGGCAACTTTCACAAGTGCCGACCATGTGCTCGATGTCGGCGTCTAGCTGGGGCCACCAGAAGTAACTCTGGGCCAGCGCCTTGGATCGCACGATGCCGGGGTGGCTGACGTGAAGCAGTTTGAGCACCCGCGGCCGAAGGGAAGTGGGAATCACCACCCGCTGCCCCCACAAGAGACACCCCCTCTCTAGGGACAGTTCTAGCTTTTTTCTGAAAAATGGAGTGAACTCCTCCGCTGGGGAGGATGCGGGCCACCCTTTCTGTAGCCAGGAGCTTACTGTCGCTAACGTTTTGTCTTTCTCTGTCGCTTTGGCAATGTCGGCGGGCACTACGGGGGGCGAATCCAGCACCTCTATCATGAGAACCTGACGGTCCCGCTCCCCCATGCTCACCTGGCTGGGCGTTAGGGGAAGGGGAGACCTAGATAGGGCGTCCGCATGGCTGATCTCTTTCCCGGGGCGGTAGACCAACGCGTGCTGATACGCGTTGAGAAAAATGGCCCACCTGAGCATCCTTGGGGACAGGATTTGAGGGGTGGGCTTATCCGCGGTGAAAATGCCTAGCAGGGGCTTGTGGTCCGTCACAACAGTGAAGGGGCGGCCATACAGAAAATCGTGAAATTTTTTCGTCCCCGAGACTATCGCTAATGCCTCCCTGTCCGTCTGTGCGTAGTTTCTCTCTGCTTGGGACAGGGACCTGGAGTAAAATGCTATCGGGGCCTCCCTTCCGTTCTCCAGCACGTGGCACAGCACCGCCCCCACCCCCACTGGAGAAGCATCACAGATCAGAACTACTGGGCGTTTGGGGTCGAAGTGGGTCAGTATGGCGTCGGACGCCAGGAGGCTTTTCAGCTCACTAAATGCCCTTTCTTGGTCCTCGCCCCACTTCCATGCCTGGTCTTTCTTAAGCAGCTTGTGTAGCGGATCAGCCACCGCTGCCTTCTGGGGAAGGAAGGAGTGGTAAAAGTTGAGCAGCCCTAGGAACGACTGCAACTCGGGCTTGGAGGTGGGGCGGGGGGCTTTCTTGATGGCTGCCACCTTAGACTTGGATGGTTTTATCCCCTCAGGAGTCACACAAAACCCTAGGAATTCAACCTCGGTTGCGAAGAAGACGCATTTGTCCTTTCGCAACCTCAGCCCCGCCTTTTCGAATATCGTCAGGACCTTCCCCAACCTCTTGGCCAATTCAGCCCGACTCCCCCCTGTTATTAACACGTCATCAAAATAAGGCAACACCCCCTCCAGTCCCTTCAGGAGGCGTTCCACGAGTGACTGGAAAATTCCTGGCGCCGAATTCACGCCGAATTGGAGGCGCGTCACCTGGAACGCCCCCTTATGGGTGACTATGGTCTGCGCAGCAGCTGCGGCAGGGGACACCGTGAGCTGCTGGTAGGCCTGTGCTAAGTCGAGCTTAGCGAAACATTTCCCCCCGTGTAACCTGGCCAGCAGATGGCTGACTACCGGCACCGGATATGCATTCGGGCGGATCACCTTGTTGATGGTGCACTTGTAGTCGGCGCATATGCGGACCTCCCCATTGGCCTTTAGAGCAGTTACAATTGGAGTTTCCCACTCCGCAGAATCTACAGGCACAAGAATCCCCTGACCCACCAATTTGTCCAGTTCCGCCTCTATCTTGTCCTTGAGTGCGAACGGCACCCGGCGTGGTTTTAGGCGAACAGGGCGGACCTCCGGGTCCAGGTCGAAAGTCACTGGGGGCCCCTTGAATTTCCCCAGTCCCTTTTTGAAGACTTCGGGGTGCGCCTCGCACACCTCCTGAATTGGATCAGTCCCAACAGCGTGCATTCCCACGGCATGCACCCCCCCAATGAACAACCCCAGGGGCTGGAACCATTGAGTCCCTAGGAGGCTGCAATTTCCTTCCTTGAGCACGACCAGGGGAAGGGATGCGGCGTGCTCCTTGAATTTGACCTGAAATTCTCCAACCCCCAACACTGGAATGCTGTTCCCTTGCACGTCCCGTAGTGTGGCCCTCAATGCTTTGAGCTTGGGCCGCTTTTGGGGGGCAATTCCGAAAAACTCCCTCTGGGAAATGATTGAATATGAGGACCCCGAGTCAATTTCCATCCTAATGGGCACCCCTTGGACTAGTACCTCAACAAAGTAGCGGGGGTGTCCCGTAGACACGCTGAACACTGGGGCGTCGTCCTCGCTGCCGTCGGCGATGCGGCCCACGCCGTCCTGCTTCCGCGTGGCCTGGGCGCCGTCTTTGGGTCTCGCTGGGCGGTCTCGTCCCGCGGAACGGTCTGGGGAGCTCCTCCGGGACTCGCGCTTCTTCCTGCACACCTTGGTGATGTGCCCGCGGCGGCCGCAGTTGTGGCACTCGGCCTTCCGGAAGGGGCATTTCACAGCCATCGCAACGCCGGCTCTCCTTCCGGACCCTCTGTACGTCCTCGTCGTCGCTGCTCTCTGTAGACGACCTCGAAGTTCGCCGGGCCGCATGTACCGGAGCCTCTGCTTTGCTCGACTTTGGCCGCCAGTCCTGGAGTTCTTGGACCCTGGCCTTCGTAGCTACTGTGGCCTGGGCCGCTCTGACGACCTCCTGCAACGTCGGAGGCGGCTCTTGGTTCATTAATGTGCGCTGGGTCTCGGCGTCGTTCAGGCCGCACAGCACACAGTCTCGGAGGGTGATTTCGACGTTCTCCAATTTGCACGGGCCGGCCGCTAGCCGCAGGGCCGCCACGAACGCGGTGACCGTCTCCCCGGGCGCTTGGACTCGCCTCCAAAACGCACTCCGAGCGGGAAACATCGCCGTGGCGGGCCGGACGTGCTCACGCAGCAACTGCATGAGTTCCTTGGCCTTGAATTCGCTCACCCTCCTCGGTGCAATCAGGTCCACCAAGGTCCTTTTTGTTTCTTGTCCGAGCATTCTGGTGAAGATGGCCCTTTTCTTCGCCTCTTCCGTGACTTCGGACTCGATCAGTGCGGCCTGGAAGTCCATCTCGAAGATCTCCCAGTCGCCCGGTTTCCTGATTTCGAAACCGGCGCATGTCTTGGTCCCGTGGGCTGCCATCCCACCTTCGTCGCCAATTTAGTGTAGGGGACCAAAGACAAGGAAACAGCCGAAGGGTTGGCTTAACACAGGTTTATTGCATGATGATCCAGAGGAACATGTGGTAATGGCGGATGGGTAGCTCAATATATACAGCTGGCTATACATTTGAATGTGGCTCGTTGACAGACTATTGGTTGCTGCCTGCGTGACGTCATAGGAGGTCACGCCCTTCTTGACCAGGTGAGGAAGTCGCGGGGAATCTTCCCGCGCTGCTGAACCAGGTGGCTATGATCCATTAGAGCTGGACGCTCGCTACTGCCCTCTGGTGGTCACTAGCTCGCGTCCCCTTATTAGGCTTACATTGATACAGGTGATGGTTATAATGTTGCACACAGAAAGGTTACATTGATGACACATGGCAAAGGTACATTGTTAAAGGCACTGCTTTACAGAACACAACAAAATTGCAAGTAGAATGGTGGGAAGATAAACAGCATTCCGTGTGCTCCGGAGTCTAGCCATACCTGCCACATGACCACAGAAACGTCTGCAGAAGCAGACAGTGCTGGCTCTTGGGTATGAAACAGAGATGAGCACTGAACACTAGAGTCGGATATGACTGGCTTTCGAGCAAGGGCGACCTTTACCTTTACCTAACGTTTTTAGTTACGACTGCCATTGTTCTCGAGCCACTGTGGCTGCTGGGGATTTAATTTAATAGTTATATTTATATATGCCGCCCACTCAGGCAGAACCCGACTCAGGGCGGCATTACAACAAGTTCTAAAAACACATAAAAACACTTTAAAAGACCCATATCCCACCCACCCATCCAAGATGTTGACAGATGTTCTTCAACACATGTAGTGGGCACAAATGGGGAAGCATAGGTCCTCATAGAGTAGAGGGAAGTTTTGCAATCCTAACTCCAGTCCTGCCCAAAGATGTAAGGAATGGAAGCGAGAACATTTTGCGCAGTGTGTGTGTGTGTGTGTATCAATGTTTTCACATTGCGGACCTGACCCCGACCCCCAGACATGCGGTTCCTTATACTGGAAGCATGCCTAAAACGCAGCCTGCACATGCACAGAATGCATTTACGACAGCATTCTGCACATGCATGGGTGCATTTTGCTTCCACTTTCAGGAGCAACAAGGGCGGTGTGGGCCAGATGAATTGTCATCAGGGCGTGTGTCCGGCCCATGGGCTGTAGGTTGTGAATGCCTGCATTAAGGCATTCAAGTTCAAATTGTGGCTATTGTGTTGCCGACAAGCAAACGGATGTTTCTAGTCTTCAGAATGAAACATTTGAATGTGACATTTGTTTATTGTTTTGCTTAATGAGAAACTAGATAACTCAGTGGTTTAGGTCTCTGCAGAACCAGAGGCTGGAAGTTTGATTCCTCCACTGTGCCTCCTGGGGGAAGAGTCAGCCTGTCTGTCTTGGATACCTCCTTTAAAGACTGAACTCACTTACTGGAAGGTAAGAGTTCGATTACTAGGTACTGCATGACGGAGTGAGTCTCTGTCCAAGCTCCTGACAACCTAGCAGTTTGAAAGAAAGAAATTTGCAAGTAGATAACTAGGGACCATTTATTTGGGAAGGTAAACAGCATTCCATGCACTCAGGTGTCACAGCATGCCAGCCACATGTCCACCAAAATGTCTGCAGACACAGACAGCACTAGCTCTTTGGCTATAAGCAGAGATGAGCACTGACCCCTAGAGTTGGATACAACTGGCTTTCGAGCATGGGTGACCTTTACCTAAAAAAAGTCAGAAGGTCAGCAAGTACTGCACGATGGAGTGAGTGCCTGTTGTCTTCCCCAGTCCTTCCAAACAAGCAATTTGAAAGCAAGAAATTGCAAGTAGATAAATAGGTGCCACCTTGGCAGGAAAGGTAACAGCATTCCGTGCACTCCAAGGTCTAGTCCTGCCTGCCAAGTGACCATGGAAATGTCTGCAGATGCAGACAATGTCGGCTCTATGGCTGTAAACGAAGATGAGCTCTGGCCCCAATCATTTCCCAAAGCTGGTTGGATAACTCAGTGGTTTAGTTATCTGGCTGCATAGCCAAAGGTTGGGAGTTTGATTCCCCACTATGCCTCCCAGGAGAACTGCCTGCCCGTTGAATCCTTTGGGAAGCTGCACAGTCCTATGCACTCCCGCTAGAGCATGTGTTCTCAACCTTTTAAGGCCGGGGGCCGGGTCATGCTCCCTCAGACAGCTTTGGGGGCCGGATGGCCATTTTGCCCTTCCTCCACCACTTGGCCTTTCCTGGTGTGGTGGGGGCAGTGGGGGGCCACATGAAATGGTGCTGCAGACTACTTCCGGCCCACCGACCGCAGGATGAGAATCACTGCACAAACGGAAGGGAATGGGAAACCTACGTCTGAGTTCTCTCTACCTTGAACATTCTGAAAGAGTTTGTCATAAATCAGAACCGACTGGGTGGCGCATGTTTATTATTTTTAATAACATTCAACATTGCAGCATTAAAGCTAATATGTTATGGCCATTCTCAGTAAAAAAAAAAACAACAACAACAACACAACAGCATGATAATTTTCCTTTAGGGACTTTGGAAGCTGTCTAAGCCTGCCTAGTTTGGCATTACTCCCAGTGTTTCTGACAGAAGTCTTTCCCATTTCATCCTAGAGATATGGAGCATTGATCCTGGGTTATCTGCACTGCAGGTCTTGTGCTCTTGGGCTATGGGCCCTTCACACTGTGTGATGCCACAATGCGGGTGGCTCTGTCATAACACAATGCCCCTTTCCCCAGCTGGATTTTTCACAATAGTCCACAACAGGCCACGGACAAAAATCAGAAAAGACAAAATGCATATTTTCTGCTTTGATAAAATGTTGCCTGAGATCCTATTGGCATAAGTTGATGTTGCACAACCATCATCCACCAATGTAAATCTCTAATTCAGTTCTCAACCTTTTAAAGCCAGGGGCCGGGTCACAATCCCTTGGAGAGCTTTGGGGGCCAGATGGCCATTTTGTCCTTCCTCTACCACATCGCACTTCCTGCTTTGGTGGAGGTGGTGGGGCAACACATGAAATGGTGCCATGGGCTGGTTGAGAACCCCTGCTCGAATTGAATTTAAACCTTCCTACTGTCCCCATCAGGGACTGTGGTAGCTTAGTGGTTAAGATGCTGAACTTGATGACTGGAAGGCCGGTAGGTCAACAGTTCGAGACCTGAATGCTGCACAACCGAGTGAGCTCCTGTCTCTGTCCCAGTTCCTGCCGATCTAGCAGTTTGAAAGCAAGAAATTGCAAGTAGATAAGTATGTACCACTTCGGTGGAAAAGACAGCAGTGTTCTGTGTACTCCAGTGTCTAGTCATCCCTGCCACATGTCCATGGAAACATCTGCAGATGCAGGGAGCACTGAACTCTAGAGTCAGATACGGCTGGCTTTTGAGCAAGAGCGACCCTTACCTTTACTGTCCCCATCAGGTTCTGAGACTCCCTAGATATCATTTTTGAGAGCCTTGGAATGATGGAGCCTTTAATAACAGAAATTCAGCATTGTGGCAAAAAAAATGTGCGTATTCAGAAAAACATCTCCTGCCAACCTAGCAGTTCGAAAGCAAGAAACTGCAAGTAGATCAATAGGGACCACTTCGGTGGGAAGGTAACAGCGTTCCGTGTGCTCTGGTGTCTAGTCATGCCTGCCACATGACCACAGAAATGTCTGCAGAAGCAGACGGCGCTGGCACTTTGGCTTTGAAACAGAGATGAGCACTGAACCCTAGAGTCAGATACGACTGGCTTTCGAGCAACGGGAACCTTTACCTTTACCTATGAGAAAACATAAGGCTTTCTTTTCTCTGCAAAACCCAAGGTGATTTTTTAAAAATTAACCCTCACCTCTGTCAAATTTTCAGGGGGAAAATGTTCACATCAATATTGGCAGCAACACAAAATTATCAATCAATCAATCAGTTTAATTTATATTATTCATAATCTTGCCTGGCAGAGAGAATACTTTTGAATTTTGTGTGTGAGAGAAGGTTTTTTGGAACTGTTGTAGATCGCAAACGGAAAATGCTGTAACTGCAAAAAATAATAATGCCAATGCTATTTTAGGCTGCATTAACAAAAGATATAGTCTCAAAAACTCATTAAGTACTATTCAGTTCAAATCAATTCTTTATTAGTTGATTAGTCAGCTGACAATATTACATAAAAAGGTAATAAGTTGGATTGAATAAAATACAATTACGCAAAATGGAATAAATGTGGGGTTGAGATAATATCAATAAAATGAAGCGCAGAAGAGAAATTATATGATAAAACAATTGTTTAAAATACAGAAGTATTAAATTAAATTCATCACTTTTGCATGCAATCCCTAGTTGAGCAGTAAAATGTATTCTCAATTGAATAGCCACGACGATAAATCTGACAGTTCTTTTTTTTAAAAAATAATTTTATTTAAATCTACACATTACATAATAACAAAAAAAATACATCAACTTAATAGAGGACATTCACCATGTGCTATTTACATTGCCATATGGGACAGAGTTACTTAATTCTTATATGATTCCTTTCCAAAAGGAATGCTGATCCGGCGTTGGCTTCTGACCTTGATCCTTATGCAGTATATAGTCTGTGAAACATCTCCACGTGTCCTGAAATTTATTTTCTTTTATTAGTCCTTTTCTTAAATTTATTTCCCAGGTAAGCTTATCGTTTAAAGCAATAGTCCATAACTCATTGTACCATTCATCGATTTTTGGAGTGACATCATTCTTCCATTGCCGCGCTATACAGTGTCTGGCACCTGATAACATGACTGCCATTAATTCCCTTTTACTATATTCCACCTTATCAACATCCGTTAGTAATACTATAACTGCATCCAATTTAACCTTTTCATTCAAAATTTTCCCAATTTCATACTCTACACTCGTCCAAAATGGCTTCAACTTCTTACACCCCCACCACATATGCTCATACGTTCCTATATCCTCCTTACACCTCCAACATATATTTAATTTTGTCTTGTCAATTAAATGTAATCGCACAGGGGTCATATACCATTTCCATAATAACTTGTGGTTATGCTCCTTAATCCTTACTGATAACGTTTTCATGATTCTTCTTTTCCACTTTCTATTCCAACATTCATCTGTGATTTTAACATTTAAATCTTGTTCCCATATTCCTCTTAATGCTTTTTGGGATTCGTTAGAATCATCCAATACTTTATATAATTTACTAACTAATCCTTTAATTTCTATTTGACCATTTCTTAACTTATATACTAGCTCCTCAAATTTTGTCATGTTCCTGTCTAAGCCTATTTCTTCCCTATATTTTTTATTCCAACTTTTCATTGCAGCAACTTGAAGCCAATTTAGTTTCAACTGTTTACACATTTCTGACATTTTCTCCTCATCCTCACAAACATCTAACCATTCCTTTAATAAAGTTACTTTATATCCTTTCATTATTTCTTCAGTCCTATGGTCTAAGAGTAGTGGGAATGATTTTAAATCCCTTAACTCCAAAATTGGTGATAACCCTGGGGATAATTTGTTTTTCAATAGTGTCCATGTTCTAAAGAGTGTCTTTAGCATTTTATTCTCGGTATTAATTTTAACAGTTTCTTTGCCTAGAAATATTAGTGATTCATCTCCCAATTTTTCACGTAATTCAATCTCCCCCCATATCAATTTTTTCCTTATTAAAATTTTACAAATATTTTTCAGTTGAAATGCCCAATAATAATTTGTGATGTTCGGGATTCCTAAACCACCCTTTTTTTGTGAAAGATACCACAACGTTTTCGATATTCTAGCTTTTTTCCCGTTATTGCAATAATTATTTATTAAATTTTGAAATACATTTAGTTCCTTCCTTTTAATATTAATTTGGAGAGTATCAAATAAAAAATTTATTTTAGGTAACAATTTCATTTTACACAATGATACTCGACCAAACCAGGACAAATTTAATTTTTTGTATCGTATAATCTTTTCCTTTAACTCCTTTTCCAATTTGTCATAATTCAATCTCTTTAAATCATCGTACTTGTTTGAAATGTTTATTCCTAAATACTTAATACTAGACCTAATCTGTAATTTAAATCTGGATTTTATAACTTCTTGTGCTTCAACATTCCCATTAAAAAAAATTGCCTCTGATTTGTCCCAGTTAACTTTAAGCCCCGTAACCCTATAAAATTTTTCTAAGTGTGCATATACTTTTTCCAATGACTTTTCAGGATTTTTTAACGTTAATAATGTGTCATCTGCATACTGGCTAATTTTTATCCCATTTAGACCTATCATGTCTGTATCTTCTCTTACCACGTTAGCAATTAATTCCATGACCATTATAAACAGTGAAGATGATAGTGGATCCCCTTGTCTTGTGCCAGCTTCCAACTTAATTTCCTCTGTTAATTCATCATTTATTTTTACTCTTGCTGATCCCCTTTGATATAACTGCCCAATTACTCCACAAAATTTTGAACCGAATCCATATTTTACTATAATTTGTTTTATGGTAATCCACTGGATGGAATCGAAAGCTTTGAATATATCTAATGAGATAAAACCTGTGTGATCTCTTTGCTGCTGTGCAATGATTGACATGTCAAGTATCCTCCTTGTCAGGTCCGACATGAACCGACCTCGCAAAAACCCTGCCTGATCTTTTTGAATATAGTTACCTAAAAATTTATTTAACCTATTGGCCAGAACCGCAGTAAAAATCTTCACATCCTGATTCATCAGCGAGATCGGTCTATATGATTCGATGTTTTCCACGTTTTTTCCTACTTTTGGTATTAAAATAATAACTGAGTTATACCATGATGCCGGTACTATACCTCCATCCATTACATAATTAAATACCCTTTCAATTCTTGGTATCAACACTTCCTTGAAATCCTTATAAAATTCCACAGACAAACCGTCTTCACCAGGGGTTTTACCCACCCTTAACTTATCTATAACATCAGTAATTTCTTTAGAGGTTATTCTTTCGTCCATGTAATCCCTATGTTCTTGATCCAATTTTATCCTTGACCATTTATTTAAATAACTTTTTAACTCAACATCGCTTATCTCTTTTTTAGAATAAAGCTCCCTATAAAAATTACTAGCAATATGTATCTTATCTTTCATTTTATTACATCTTTCCCCATTACTATTTATCAAAATCTGAATATTTCTACTATTTTTCTTTTCCTCTGCAACTTTAGCCAATAGTTTAGAATTTTTATTACCATACTCAAAATAGTTTCTTTTAAGATAAATCAAATTCTTTTTAACTTCTTCAATATCCTTTTCAATAATTTTCATTTTCAAACCCTGTAATTTATTAAACACATTTCTGTCACCTGATCTTACATGTTCTTCTTGCAACTTCCTTACTTCGTCCTCTATTAATTTTAAATTTTTATTTTCCTGTCTATTATGCCTACATGAAAGTTTTATACTTTCCCCCCTGAAAATTGCCTTCATGGTGTCCCATAAAACTCCATCATTAACATCATTAGTGTCATTTATCTCCCAGCATTCATTCCACTTTTTAATTATTATTTCCTTACTCTTTTGATCCCTAAACAATTTTGTATCATATCTCCATGCTCCAATACATTTTTTCTTACCATCAATTCTAATTTCTAAACACATTTCAGCATGGTCCGATTCTTTAAATAATCCAATTTTAATATCTTCAACTTTACTTATCAAGTTTTCTGAAGTCAAAAAGTAGTCAATCCTTGAATAGGAGTTGTGAGCTTGTGAAAAAAAAGTAAAACCCCTTTCTGAACCCCTGATATCTCTCCATACATCCCGTAATCTCATTATTTTTAACCACCTATCTATAACAGAATTATGCCCGTGTCTCAACACATTTGTGGTGTCTAGACCCGATCTAATTAGATTAAAGTCTCCGGCAATGATTAATTTGGTTACATTTTCATTTCTTATCTTTTGAGATACACCATCTAAGAATTCCTCTTGCTTCTCATTTGGTACATAAATATTAGCAATTAATATTTCCTCCTCATTAACCATTCCTCTAATTATGACATATCTCCCTTCAGGGTCTATAACAGACTTTAATTTTGTAAAACCCAATTTTTTAGAAATTAATATTGCGACCCCTCTCGACTTTGAATTACCAAATGCTTTCTCATAATGCTCTATTCCCCTTAGATACAAGTTGTTTACATTATCGTTTTTCTGATGGGTCTCTTGTAAACAAATCACATCAGGATTATTTCTCCTAATAGCCGCTTCCACACGTTTCCTCTTAATTATGCTGCCAATGCCTTTAACATTCCATGATACAATTTTAATTTTCTTCATACTTATTTATGTTACATTCTACTAACCCAATCCCTGTCTCCCATTGGCAAGTGCTCGACATACTACATAACCCATCCCACAAATAATACAATAACTGAACACAAAACATATAACAAAACTTCTTCACCCTCCCCACCTTTCCTAGAAAGAACACCCTTGAAAATCAAGGAGGGGAGGGGGGGAGTGTGCAATTATGTGAGCCTAGCTCCTAATCATCCTGCATAACATCAACTTAACTCTTAAATCAACTTTACATGCCACATCCATATACTTTATCCTCCCTTCTTAATGTGTGCTTTACATGTCTCAAATATAATGTGCCTAGACAATTTATTCCTATTAACAATTCTTATCGTGAGTCATATACATTCCTGATAATATCAACTCATCTTTAAGGTCTTTCCATTCCTTGGTGTTACTTTCAATTATTTTCGCGTCCACTAAAACATCTAAAACATATAATCCTTCTTTTATCATATATGACTTTCCAGAATTTACAACTTTTAATTTTTTTGATGAGAGCCAAAAATATGAAATCCCTTTTTCTCTTAGTTTTTTTGTAATTGGTTTTAACTGCATTCGCCAAGTCCGTTCTTCAACAGAAATATCATTGTAAACCTCTATGTTATTTCCCTCTAACTTCAATGCCTCTGAACCGGAATTCCTGATATGCTGCATTAAGGTCAACTTCAAACCTTCACTCACAAATCTCACCAACACATTTCTGTTTCCACTGTTATGCTTCTTTGCACCTAGCCTATGTACAGTTATTATATCCTCAGCCACAAAGCTCCTCCCCATCTTTAAATCATTTAACCATCCCAACAATCTGATCTTTAACTGATCCGGTCTGCCCTCAGGAATATTTCGAATTATCACATTACATTTTCTATGTTGATTTTCCAAAAATTCTATTCTTGCCTGATGGTCATCTACCTTCACTTCCTCTTCCTTCACTTTTTCTTGCACCACCTGTACTTCTTTGGTCAATACTTCAACCTCTTTTGTGCTCATGCACATCCCTTCCTTTAATTCAGATACTTCTTTCATAATACTTGCTACTTCAGCTTTGGTAGTTTCCATCAACCCTGACATCATCATCAACATTTTTTGTTGGAATGCATTAAAACTTTCTTGTTGTAGCTTAATATATTCTTGATTGTCTTGAACTCGCTGCTCTTCTAATGTTTCAAATTTTGTTTGGAGAAACTTCTCCAACCCTGCAAGCTTTACTTCAATGGAACTCCTAGAGTCATTCATATCTGTTTCCTGAGTCTTATCCCTTTCCCTAATTTCAAGCACCTTCTCTACCATTACTTTCTTTTTTATAGCCCCCTGAGCTCTGTCTTCTTCATCAGTATTCACCTGCTCAATCTGTTCTACTTCTGATTGTTGTTTAGATTATTGCTTGTCTTGACACTTCTTCCTTGATTCCATATCTGCTCTAAAAATTCTCAGTTCTTCAGCTTCTTTGATCTCGTCCCGTAAAGATTTCCTCCTGCCTTCACTTTCAGCTCTTACTAGCCTACCTGTCCTTAACCAAACTGGGTCTAATATCTCTTGCCCTAACAATTTACCCTTCTCTCTACGATTCATCCGAATTTAATAGCAGATAATTCTATAATACTACACTACTTTATCACCAAACAGTATACAATATTCTAATTTCACTAATCTAACCCTTATACACAATTAACAATTTTATTCTCCATACACCTATCTAATCAGATGACGTGGTCAACCATTTACTCTGCTTAGTATTGCAATAATATATGACTTTCTATTTTCTGTTTTCAAAATGATTCTAGGACTGCTCAGCTTTCTATTTAAGTTGGCACTCTCGAAATAACTTTGTAACACAGCTGCGTTTCAAGATAAGATAAAATAGAGAGCTGTCCTTGAGTCTAGCAAAACCCTGAAGACACCAGCTGTAACATGCTTCAGTGATTAACTGCTGTTATCTGAAGAAAAATGCTTCAGTTTCTTCTTTCTTCTTAACGATGAAATACTATAACCGTCTCTAGTTCAAAACTTTATTCCTCGTTCTCAGCACCCCTTTATTCCAAAGAAAAATGTTCAAGACTCCCAGTATTTCCCCAATTTCTCTCAGTATTATGATTACATTAACCACTTAAGCAATGAAGCAATGAAGCAAAATGCCTGTATACTTTGTCCATTTGTCCATTCAAATCAAAGAAGCACCAAAAAGCACCAGTGGAACCACAGGATCTTCCTTCTTTACAGTCAAACAGGATGGTATGCGAGTCAAATTTAAGAGTAATAGTACTCTTTAAATTCCAAAACCACACTGCACTCCCTCACCGCTCTTCAACTCACAGAATAAAAGTTCAGGTGACAGTGTGCTTTATTCCTCGGGCTACCCAAAATGACTGCTCAGGAATAACAATAATAACAACAGGGGAGGAGGAGGGAGCAAATCACGCTCAGCCCACAACACCAAGAGTTCCTGTTCCAGCAACCCGGGACCAATTAAAAAAAAATCACTCTTTGTCAACTGTTTTCCACCTCCTTCTCAGTGCCAATTTCACCTTTGTTCCAGTTCTGCCTTTAATCCTCACTCGCCGCGTCTCTCCTTTCAAGTTCAAGTTCATCCACCTCGCCTCACCTCCCCAACAGCAGGATCCAACACAGCCTTACAGCCTCCAATCTTTTTTTAAAAAAGTTTTGTTTTCTTTGTTTTCACCCACTTATTGGAGTACACTGCCAATATCCCTTGAAAAAAAACTCACAATGCTGATAAACTGCCACTGCGACCTCTGGAATTCCAAGCCTCTGAGTCTGACAGTTCTGAGAACAATGCATCACCAAAAAATAAATATGGTCTGCTATTTGGTCTAACCCATGTGTCCTATACTAAATCAAGTGCGCTGAATCCAAATCTGAAGTCTGATTCTGCCTAGGACATCAGGGTCTTAAGTTAGCAAATCTCACCCTCTTGCTTAGGTCCTTGCATTGATCACATGGGGTATATTTGCCCCAAATGTAGCAAAATTTGTCCGGTTATTTAACACAGCTAACTCATCTTTAGCTCAAAACACACTCACTATGGCCTAGCTGTACTATTCAATAAGATGATTTTGCACTAGAGATAAGCCCTTGGTCCATCTCACCTTATAGACCTATTTCTCCCCCCTTTTTAAAAAAATTTTTATTATCAAATAACATTGTTCATAAAACAAATAATCTATTTTGAAACAAGATATCACATAACAAACAAACAGAAATAAAAAGCAATACAAAACATAATAAACTTGATACAAAATACAACTCTCCTTATATACCTATTTCTTATGTCAGCTCACTGACTTGGCCAGACATGCCCGGCTGCTGGTGGAACATGCATGCCACTGGGGAACATGATTCAGCTGAAGCGGCAGCAGGCATAGTGGCATAGCTGTCAAGTATCCCGTATTGGCCAGGAAAACCCCTTAATTTACCCTCTTTCCCACCATCATCCCGTAATTATTAGACTGCAGTGTCCCATTGCCACCATTGGAGGGCAGCACAGGATAAGCATAGCTGTCAAGCATCCCATATTTGCCAGGAAATTTCCTTTATTTCCAAATCCAAAACTTGACAGGTATGCATAGTGGTAGCTGCAACTGTTATAATGTCCCCGTGTAAAAATACATTACCCAGTACCATTTGAACAGCTATAGCACACCTATAACTTAAAATCTGTACATGATAGGCAAATTCAGAGTTCAGATTTGGAATCAACACTCGATATCGTGTAAATCGCATGTGTTATTCCCAGTAACAAAATCCTTGTTTTGCAGTGTAATTGCATATTTGTTTGTGCCTTGAAATAAGTATATTAGTCTCACATTGGAGTCCAGTATATCAGTCTATCGAATAACATTAAGTAGTAGTCCCCAGCTATTCGGCACTAGTCAGACCACATCTAGAGTATGATGTCCACTTATGGCATACCAGTCAAGTTTTGGATTTGGAAATAAGGGAAATTTCCTGGCAAATACGGGATACTTGACAGCTATGCTTCTCCTGTGCTGCCCTCCAATGGTGGCAATAGGGCATTGCAGTCTAATTAATAAGGGATGATGGCAGGAAAGAGGGTAAAATAAGGGGTTTTCCCAGCCAATAAGGGATACTTGAAAGCTATGAGTTATGGAGTCCAGACTTTTAGAAGGATGGCACCAAAGTGGAACAGTTTCAGAGAAGGGCAACAGGGACAAGCTGGGGACTAGAAACCAAGCCCTGTGAGGAAAGGAAACTGAGAAGGGATTCTTGCATTGAGCAGGAGGTTGGACTCATTGGCTCCTTCCAACTCATTGATTCTATGATTCCGTATCAGTGATGGCAAACCTTTTAGAGGCCAAGTGCCCAAAGTGCCAACAAGGCATGGAGGAAACTCTCCCATTGGGCAGAGGGGCAGGGCAAATTCTGTGCTGGGGGACGGAGTAAGTGTTCCCACTGGGCTGCTGGACAGAGGAGTGGGACAAACTCTGTGCTGGGGTAACCACATAGTATCCCACAGAGAGGGCTCTGAGTGCCACCTATGGCACACATGCCATAGGTTTGCCACCACTGATCTATATGATAGTACCGGTCCTTTCAAATCCTTGAAATCTAGTCCTAAAGAGGAGGGGAAGGATCTGTTTGCAACCATCCCACAATGCAGAACATGTAATCAGAGACTTGAGTTATAGGTTGAATATTAGGAAAAACTTCATACATGCTCAAGCAGTAGGACAATGGAAACCATTATCTTGGGGGGGGGGGGAGTGCTTCAATGCTGGAGGCATTCAAGAGAGAATTAGAAGCCCATCTGTCAGATCTGTTCAACTTGGGTTGAGCAAGGGGTTGAGCATTGCGCAAGGGGTTGGACTCGATTGCCTAAAACAGGGGTGCCCAAACTACGGCCTGTGGGCTGGATCCAGTCTCTGACACCAATTCACCCAGCCCAGCCCACAGCTTCGGGGGCCAGACGGCAATTTTTGCCCACATGACACTTCCTGGTGTGGTGGAGGCAGTGGGGGCCACATGAAATGGTGTCACAGGCTGCATCCGGCCCACAGGCCAGAGATTGAGAATCCCTGCTGTAATGGAAGTCATCCAGCCTTAAGGGCTATTTTTGTATCCTTCCATTACATTTTTGAACTAAAAGGCCCCTTCCAGCACAGTCATTCTTATGGTTGTATGATTTGTTCCGAGAGAAATGGTACCTTCTCGCCTCATGGGGTTCTCCCTTTGATCTTACCTGGGGGGAAAAAAACAGATGTGAGTCGCAGATGCTCGGACACTTTCTAAAGTGCTTCTTTCACTTTCTGTGATGCTTCTGAGGCATCTCTGATCCTGCAGAGATTTAGGTCATCATGTCTGCCTGAACTGCTAGCACAAACATCTCTAAACTCTCCCTGCCTGTGGGAAGTGACAGCAAAAACTGTTTACCTTGCAAAACCTGTGAACCTGGGAGTGCAAAGTTTGCCTGCAAACTTCCTGGAAGTAGTGCATTACAAATAAAGCATTGCTTCAAGTAACTAATGCATAACTGAGTTACATCACATACCTGTCAAGCGCAGCTCCGGAGATTACGGGACCTGCGCAGAACATTTCTGTGCAGGTCCATTTTATGCATGCGTAGAAGGCTTTTACGCATGCATAGAAAGGACCTGTGCAGAACCGTTCTGCGCAGCTCACTTCTACGCATGCGTAGAAGGCTTTTAGGCATGTGTAGAAGGCTTTTATACATGCATAGAAAGAACCTGCGCAGAAAGGATGTGCAGTAACTCCTTTCACCCCGCTGCCAAATTATGGGGTAGTGGTAGTTCTGGGCGGGAAATGGCAAAAATTGGCGTGGAAATACGGGAAATCCCGGCCAATCTGGGATACTTGACAGGTATGTTACATCATGATTGGCATATAAGAAGGGATCACTTTACCAATGCTTGAAAATTACTTCAGTGGGTCATAAGTCACCAATGCCCCAACCAATAGATTCTTTAGCGGTGTTGACTGATGTATGGGTATCTGGGTGCTATAGTCCAACAAGGGAACATCCAGCCTCTAAATCAGGGGTTCTAAACCTACAGCCCATGGGCCGGACCCGGATTAAGCCAGTGTGAGACCAGTAGCAAGAGGCCCCTTGCTTAGATTTAGGATACCTATAAAATAAACCACCACTAGTAAAAACAAATGTACCAATGAGACATTGGTGCATCTCTCCAAGTGAACATTTTAAAAATATCTGTGCAAATGCATGGGATATTTAAATTTGGATTTTCATTCTAACCGAGTGTGTGGGCTGGGGGCCCCAGCATCACACGGACCATAGCATTTGCTACTCTTGCTATATGGCTGATCTGGCACTGCCCATGGCACCACTTCATGTGGCCCCTGTCACCACTGCCACCAGAAGCAGACACGTTTATGACAGCTGTAAATATGCCTGTGGCTGTCATGAATGCATTTGCAACAGCCACGAAGACGTTTTATGGCAGTGTTTACGGTGGGGAGGAAAACATCAGTCTGGCCCTCTCTGCTGTCTGAGGGTGTGTGGTCTGGCCCATGGCTTTAAAAGGTTGAAAACCCCTGCTCTAAATGGTAATCCCTTAGCAAGGTAACTGTAACCGTCTTAAATTTATACACATCAGGTACACAGGCACACTATGGCCAGCCAAACAGAAAGGTAAAATTGTAGCTTTTCACAACTGACAGTAATGTAAAATCCCCGGTTGTTATTCAAACCTGCTGCAAATCCTGGCCCTATTGCAAAGGGTTGCAAAACAAACTTCCCTTGCAAGCTGATGCATCACGTCCAAACACTGTGGCATTACATATTTGCCAATGAGTTAGCATCAACGGACAATGGTTTGAGTAACCCAGGCAAAATTGCAGCATATAACAACCTGTTAAGTTGTTGCGCACCCAATTGTATAGCATCACTATGTTTTGTGCATCAGGTGAGGATAGCTAATTACAATCTCTAAACCAGGGATGGCTAAACTTTTTGGGCCGCGGGCCAGGGACATGGTTCGGCAGGCCGGTCATGTGGTTCAGTGGACCAGTCACGTGGTTCCTCCCACCGGAAGTGGAAGTGAAATGTACCTTGCAATCTGTTTTGCAACAGATGAGATAGATTTTTAGGCTGCCATTTTCTCTCCTTAAACCGGGGTGCCCGAACTACGGCTCATGGGCTGGATTCGGCTCATGGCCCATAGTTTGGGCACCCCTGCTCATACCTGTCAACCTTCCTGGATTGGCCGGGATTTCCCAATTTTCAGCGCCGATTTGCGCCATTTCCCGCCCGCAGCTGCCAAAACCCCGGAATTGGCAGCAGGGGGAAAGAGGTACTATGCATCCCTTCTGTGCAAGTCACGTTCTATGTATGCGTAGAAGGCTTTTATGGTTGCATAGAACCCTTTTACGCTTGCGTAGAAGGCTACGCAAGCATAAAAAGGTTCTACGCAAGCACAAAAGCCTTCTACGCATGCGTAGAAGATGACTTGCGCAGAACCGTTGTGCGCAGGTCCCGGATTGTCCGGAGCCGCGGTTGACAGGTATGCCCCTGCTCTAAGTTGTAAATAAATAAATAAAAGTAAATAAATAATCTCTTTGTTTTAAAACTAAAAAGCAACAGTTTTGTCAATGTGAGATGCTAAGACAGTGATTATATTGCTAACAATCTCCCTTTGAGTTCCTGCAACAGTTATTTCTTTTTTTTAAAAAATGTAACCATTTGGGCTTTGTGACAACTTCCTCATGGATGTCTTCTAGTAATACAATAGGATCTTTTTCCTTGATATTCTTATAGTTGGACTATATAGCCATCCCATCGAGGTGAGAGACAGGAATCAAATAAGCTAGAAAGGACGAAGGCACCTCTAAGCAGACAAGATGATCGAGGGCTAGCTCAATGGCTACTAAGCCAGTACTAAATTTGAAACTTTCCCAGCCCAGGATGGCTCTCCTCTGTGTCACCATGATGGCTTCTCCATGCACTGGGCAAGTTTTAGGACTCACATAAAATGTCCCTCTGTCCCTTGTCCACACCTTTCTCAGAATGTCCTCCCCATCATGGCACATCATCACTGGCAAAGCCCTTTGAATTGTGGTGATCAGCCATGAAGACTGTCCTGCAAATATAATGCAGTCGCCTTTCATCTGCTTTCCACATCGCAGTGTATGACCCCCATGCCACTGAGCTCTTTTGGCACCCAAAGTCCTCCTCAGCCCCAGGCCAGGGTGGATGAAGCTCTCTTCCTTCCATCAAGATGGATTCAAGTGGGATTTAATCCACTTGGGGACCATCACCCATCCCTGTGGACTTCGCCAAGGCCGCTAGTCCTCGGGGTTGTCAGGTTAGTTAACTGCTGCCTGACACTCTGCATTGAGTCACTGGTGGTATTGTCTTTGGGTTGGAATCACATTAGAAAGGAAGAGATGAGCCAAAGGAGCACTGCACATTGCAGTTGGTCTCCATTCCAGAGTAAGATATGAAAAAGAATATTTTAGCCAATTTTGTTTTAATTTGTGTTACTGTGTTTTGTATTATATTGCAAGTTGTTAGCCACCCTGAGTGGTGTTCCCACCAGGAGGGTGGGATATCAGTCAATCAATCAATCAATCAATAAGAAAGAATCAACCAAGGATGAAACTGGGAAAACCACATCTATCATCCTCTTGTCCTGAGAGGGTAGGCAGCATTTGAGCGTGAACTTTACATGGGCAGCCACGCACAGTAAATCCATTAGGTGCAATATGGGGTGGTATATAAGTGTGATTGCTTTGCTTTTTTAAAAAAGAGGGACTACAGTGGCTCAAGTGGCCAAGATGCTGACTGAAAGGCGGCAGGTCGGCAGTTCGATACCCAAAAACTGCAAGATGGAATGAGCTCCCGTCTTTGTCCCAGCAGTTCAAAAGTGAGAAATTGCAAGTAGATCAATAGGGACCAGTTCGGTGGGAAGGTAAACAGCATTCCGTGCGCTCTGGTGTTTAGTCATGCCTGCCACATGACCACGGAATCGTCTGCAGAATCAGACAGCGCTGGCTCTTTGGCTTTGAAACAGAGATGAGCACTTTAGTGTAAGGGACCAAAGACAACACAACAGCCGAAGGGTTGGCTTAACACAGGTTTATTGCATGATGATCCGGAGGAACATGTGGTAATGGCGGATGGGTAGCTCAATATATACAGCTGGCTATACATTTGAATGTTGCTCGTTGGCAGGCTATTGGTTGCTGCCTGCGTGACGTCATAGGAGGTCACGCCCTTCTTGACCAGGTGAGGAAGTCACGGGGAATCTTCCCGCGCTGCTGAACCAGGTGGCTATGATCCATTAGAGCTGGACGCTCGCTACTGTCCTCTGGTGGTCACTAGCTCGCGTCCCCTTATTAGGCTTACATTGATACAGGTGATGGTTATAATGTTGCACACAGAAAGGTTACATTGATTACACATGGCAAAGGTACATTGTTAAAGGCACAGCTTTACAGAACACAACATTCCTCCCCCCTAGGATGAGACGAAGTCTCTCAGCCAAGATGGCTTGTTGCATGTGCGTTTGGGCCGTGAAGAGGGCTGCCCCCCCGGGGGCGTTATTGCTTCTTTGTTCCCTGGTCCCTTGTCCTAAAATGGGAGAGGGAGACTCGTTAGTGGCTTGCCGCTGTCTGGCGGTTTTAGGGGAAGGGAAAAACTCCATTGTGGGGAGACCGGGGGCCGTTGGGGCTAACGAAAAACCCCTCTTCTCGCTTGGACGGGTGGGGGACCACTCCGAACCCCCCCCGGTTCTGGAAATCAAAAACCAACTTGGTAGGGGTACCCGCATTTGTGGGGACTTTCCGCGAGATATGTATGGGGTCGGGTTCCTCCTCCTCGGAAAGATCCCCCAGGGTATCTATGAGGACATCCTCCTCCCCCCTTGGTGGGGGCCCACGGTCCCCTTTTCCTCCCCCTTCGGTTGAACGGGTGGGGGAGAACCCTAACGCTGACTTATTTCCTGCCTGATCAGTGCCCTGCTCATCGGAGACCCTGCGTCGGAGCTGGTCCGCGTGCCGCCACCACAGGAGCCCTGTGCTGGTTTCCACGCGGTACGACACGGGGCCGGTTTGCTCCACAATCACGCCCGGAACCCAGGCCGGGCCCGTGCTGGCGTAATTCCTGCAATGCACGGGGGCGCCTACACTGAAACTCTTCGTAGCCTCTAGCCCAATGTTCCTCCCTTTGTCCTCTACCCTCGTGGGGTCTAGCCTAGTAAGGATGGTGGTCAGCTTCCTGCGCATTAAGAGCTCTGCGGGGGAGTATCCTGACGCCAACGGGGTCACCCTGTACCCTAGCAGAAACTGACACACTTGTAGGTTCAAATCCCCTGGGCCCATGCGCCGCAACGCGTCCTTCGTGGTGCGGACGAGGCGCTCTACTTGGCCGTTGGTGGCCGGGTGAAACGGGGCGGAGGTGATATGCCGAACGGCATTAATCTCCATGAATGCCTTGAACTCGGAGGACGTGAAACAACTAGCGTTGTCGCTAATTAACGTGTCGGGTATGCCGAACGTGGAAAAGAGCCTCCGCAAGTGCTTAATGGTCTGGGCCGAGGAGGTGCTCGTGACTGGGATAACCTCCAACCATTTGGAGAAAGCGTCCACTACAAGGAGGAACAGGGTGCCTCTGAACGGGCCCGCGAAATCAATGTGCACCCGGGACCACGGCCCCTTAGCCGCGTCCCATTCCCTGTGGGGAAGGCGGGCCTCCTCCGGTCTGGAGCATTGGCAACTTTCACAAGTGCCGACCATGTGCTCAATGTCGGCGTCTAGCTGGGGCCACCAGAAGTAACTCCGGGCCAGCGCCTTGGATCGCACGATGCCGGGGTGGCTGACGTGAAGTAGTTTGAGCACCCACGGCCGAAGGGAAGTGGGAATCACCACCCGCTGCCCCCACAAGAGACACCCCCTCTCTAGGGACAGTTCTACCTTTTTCCTGAAAAATGGAGTGAACTCCTCCGCTGGGGAGGATGCGGGCCACCCTTTCTGTAGCCAGGAGCTTACTGTCGCTAAGGTTTTGTCTTTCTCTGTCGCTTTGGCAATGTCGGTGGGCACTACGGGGGGCGAATCCAGCACCTCTATCATGAGAACCTGATGGTCCCGCTCCCCCCATGCTCACCTGGCTGGGCGTTAGGGGAAGGGGAGACCTAGATAGGGCGTCCGCATGGCTGATCTCTTTCCCGGGCCGGTAGACCAATGCGTGCTGATACGCGTTGAGAAAAATGGCCCACCTGAGCATCCTTGGGGACAGGATTTGAGGGGTGGGCTTATCCGCGGTAAAAATGCCTAGCAGGGGTTTGTGGTCCGTCACGATGGTGAAGGGGCGGCCATACAGAAAATCGTGAAATTTTTTTGTCCCCGAGACTATCGCTAATGCCTCCCTGTCTGTCTGTGCGTAGTTTCTCTCTGTTTGGGACAGGGACCTGGAGTAAAATGCTATCGGGGCCTCCCTTCCGTTCTCCAGCACGTGGCACAGCACTGCCCCCACCCCCACTGGGGATGCATCACAGATCAGAACTACTGGGCGTTTGGGGTCGAAGTGGGTCAGTATGGCGTCGGACGCCAGGAGGCTTTTCAGCTCACTAAATGCCCTTTCTTGGTCATCGCCCCACTTCCATGCCTGGTCTTTCTTAAGCAGCCTGTGTAGCGGTTCAGCCACCGCTGCCTTCCGGGGAAGGAAGGAGTGGTAAAAGTTGAGCAGCCCTAGGAACGACTGCAACTCGGGCTTGGAGGTGGGGCGGGGGGCTTTCTTGATGGCTGCTACCTTAGACTTGGAAGGTTTTATCCCCTCAGGAGTCACACAAAACCCTAGGAATTCAACCTCGGTTGCGAAGAAGACGCATTTGTCCTTTTGCAACCTCAGCCCTGCCTTTTCGAATATCGTCAGGACCTTCCCCAACCTCTTGGCCAATTCAGCCCGACTCCCCCCTGTTATTAACACGTCATCAAAATAAGGCAACACCCCCTCCAGTCCCTTCAGGAGGCGTTCCACGAGTGACTGGAAAATTCCTGGCGCCGAATTCACGCCGAATTGGAGGCGCGTCACCTGGAACGCCCCCTTATGGGTGACTATGGTCTGCGCAGCAGCTGCGGCAGGAGACACCGTGAGCTGCTGGTAGGCCTGTGCTAAGTCGAGCTTAGCGAAACATTTCCCCCCGTGTAACCTGGCCAGCAGATGGCTGACTACCGGCACCGGATATGCATTCGGGCGGATCGCCTTGTTGATGGTGCACTTGTAGTCGGCGCATATGTGGACCTCCCCATTGGACTTTAGAGCAGTTACAATTGGAGTTTCCCACTCTGCAGAATCTACAGGCACAAGAATCCCCTGACCCACCAATTTGTCCAGTTCCGCCTCAATCTTGTCCTTGAGTGCGAACGGCACCCGGCGTGGTTTTAGGCGAACAGGGCGGACCTCCAGGTCCAGGTCGAAAGTCACTGGGGGCCCCTTGAATTTCCCCAGTCCCTTTTTGAAGACTTCGGGGTGCGCCTCGCACACCTCCTGAATTGGATCAGTCCCAACAGCGTGCATCCCCACGGCATGCACCCCCCCAATGAACAACCCCAGGGGCTGGAACCATTGAGTCCCGAGGAGGCTGCAATTTCCTCCCTTGAGCACGACCAGGGGAAGGGACACGGCGTGCTCCTTGAATTTGACCTGAAATTCTCCAACCCCCAACACTGGAATACTGTTCCCTTGCATGTCCCGTAGTGTGGCCCTCAATGCTTTGAGCTTGGGCCGCTTTTGGGGGGCAATTCCGAAAAACTCCCTCTGGGAAATGATTGAATATGAGGACCCCGAGTCGATTTCCATCCTAATGGGCACCCCTTGGACTAGCACCTCAACAAAGTAGCGGGGGTGTCTCGTAGACACGCTGAACACTGGGGCGTCGTCCTCGCTGCCGTCGGCGATGTGGCCCACGCCGTCCTGCTTCCGCATGGCCTGGGCGCTGTCTTTGGGTCTCGCTGGGCGGTCCCGTCCCGCGGAACGGTCTGGGGAGCTCCTCCGGGACTCGCGCTTCTTCCTGCACACCTTGGCGATGTGCCCGCGGCGGCCGCAGTTGTGGCACTCGGCCTTCCGGAAGGGGCATTTCACACGGTCGTGGGCCGCGCCACAGCCGTCGCAACGCCGGCTCTCCTTCCGGACCCTCTGTACGTCCTCGTCGTCGCTGCTCTCTGTAGACGACCTCGAAGTTCGCCGGGCCGCATGTACCGGAGCCTCTGCTTTGCTCGACTTTGGCCGCCAGTCCTGGAGTTCTTGGACCCCGGCCTTCGTAGCTTCTGCGGCCTGGGCCGCTCTGACGACCTCCTGCAACTTGGTTCATTAATGTGCGCTGGGTCTCGGCGTCGTTCAGGCCGCACAGCACACAGTCTCGGAGGGTGATTTCGACGTTTTCCCATTTGCTCGGGCCGGCCGCCAGCCGCAGGGCCGCCACGAACGCGGCGACCGTCTCCCCGGGCGCTTGGACTCGCCTCCAAAACGCACTCCGAGCGGGAAACATCGCCATGGCGGGCCGGACGTGCTCACGCAGCAACTGCATGAGTTCCTTGGCCTTGAATTCGCTCACCCTCCTCGGTGCAATCAGGTCCACCAAGGTCCTTTTTGTTTCTTGTCCGAGCATTCTGGTGAAGATGGCCCTTTTCTTCGCCTCTTCCGTGACTTCGGACTCGATCAGTGCGGCCTGGAAGTCCATCTCGAAGATCTCCCAGTCGCCCGGTTTCTTGATTTCGAAACCGGCGCATGTCTTGGTCCCGTGGGCTGCCATCCCACCTTCGTCGCCAATTTAGTGTAAGGGACCAAAGACAACACAACAGCCGAAGGGTTGGCTTAACACAGGTTTATTGCATGATGATCCGGAGGAACATGTGGTAATGGCGGATGGGTAGCTCAATATATACAGCTGGCTATACATTTGAATGTGGCTCGTTGGCAGCCTATTGGTTGCTGCCTGCGTGACGTCATAGGAGGTCACGACCTTCTTGACCAGGTGAGGAAGTCGCGGGGAATCTTCCCGCGCTGCTGAACCAGGTGGCTATGATCCATTAGAGCTGGACGCTCGCTACTGTCCTCTGGTGGTCACTAGCTCGCGTCCCCTTATTAGGCTTACATTGATACAGGTGATGGTTATAATGTTGCACACAGAAAGGTTACATTGATTACACATGGCAAAGGTACATTGTTAAAGGCACAGCTTTACAGAACACAACAAGCACTGAGACCTAGAGTTGGATACGACTGGCATTCGAGCAAGGGTGACCTTTACCTTTACTAAGATATTTACCCCACTTAGTAGACACTTCCTATGCATGGGTCTGCTTTTATTCATTGTTAAAAGGTGACAGGGGAACACAGAGAGATGACTCAGATCTTCTATGGGGTTGTAATTTCTCCAACTGTCCAAAAGTATTGTGGCCTTCAAGAGAACCCATCAACACATCATAAAAATCTAGTCTCACGATTGATGGATTGGAAATTTGCTGTATAAAAATCCATTTTTACACATACATGAAGGCCATATCACGAGCTTCGCAGGAGCCATATGCGTAAAAGAAGAGTAGAGGTACCATCCTTGGTTTACAAACCTTTTGTTCTAAGAGCAGTTTAGGAAACAGCAATTTTGTTGTCTTAGATCTGTGACCTAATCTACAGCCACTCAGTCTTGCTGGGATTTAGTTGTAGCCCATTGTCCCCCATCCAGACCCTCTCAGCTTCCAGGCACCTGGATAGGACTTTGATGGCATTGCTTGAATCACCACAGCCTGAGATATATAATTGAGTATCATCCGCATACTGATGATACTTCACCACATGGGAATGGTTGATCTCACCCAGTGGCTTCATGTAGATGTTGAACAGGAGGAGCATGAGTACCAAGCCCTGCAGCATCCTACATTGAACTGCAGTTACATGACCAATCGCTGTCATATTGCACTGATGTATTTCAGATAAAAAATGCCTGGCATTGGATAGCAAGGGAGTTAGTACAGAAGGTACAAAAAAGAGATATAGTACATATGTTCAGGGTATGAGTTCTGGGGAGAAAGCTTTAGTGAGGCGGGGACGAAATTCTTTCATACAATGGTCAAAGACCCATTGTAATGAATCAAGTTCAGCTAGGCAGTGTCCTTGAAAGTATTGTTACTTACTCCCAGTTTTCCAGGAGTTTCCAGCAATGCCAAATGACATTACTGCCCCCACCTTTGGGAACTTGTTAGTGCTAAATAACCATGATTATAAATTTAAGGTGATAATGGAGTCTAACTAATAAATCATTACTACACAAATCAATACATCATCACAACAAAGTTTAGGACTGAAAATCTGAATAGAAATAATTTAAAGGAAAAGTAATAAAATGAGCAATGGTAAGACAACCACCATCAGGAGGAAAGGAGAAAGAGAAACAGCTGCATTATTATGAATAATAGTATTTACTCAATGTCCTTAGATATCAGCAATAACCTGCTCCAGCCCTGGTCTCCCTCCCCTTCTCCGGCAATCGGAGGTGGTCCTTCAATGGGAAGGATAAGGGGAGTGAAGAAGATAGAAGAAGGTGAAGGGTTGGGTGAGGGTGATTGGAGAAGTCTGAATATGTTTTCATATGTTATAGGTATGTCTTATATGTTATATGTTATTTGTGGGTTGTGGGAGGTGAAGGGTTGGGTGAGGGTGAATGTACTCAATGTAAGTTGTTTCCTTTTTTTAAAAAAAAATGTACATTTGTTGTTGTTATATAAGAACAGCCTTGCTGGAACAGGTCACAGCCCATCCAGTCCACATTCTGTCTCACACAGTGGCTCACCATTGGCTTCAGGGTATTATTCCCAAGCAGATGCCTTCACCTGCTTAGGAGTCCCTGGAAATGGCATTGAGAGATATCCTCCTGCCTATCTCTCCAACCCGGAGGTTGTCTTTAGGTATCCATAATTATAGCCATTTATACCCTCGTCCTCCATGAATTTGTCTAATCCTTTCTTAAAGCTGTCAAGACTGACAGCTGTCGCCACTTCTTCTGGCAGGGAGTTCCATAGACCAGGGATCCTCTGGGTGAAAAAGTACTTTTTCTTATTTGTTTGAGAACTAGTTGGTTTTGGGGTTTTTTTTGCTTTTAAAGATGTATTTTGTTTTATTTTTGTAAAATAAAAAGATTTAAAGCAAGAATAAATAAATATATAATAGCCTCGGTTTCATCATTTGTTCTCTCAGAGATTGTTCAGACCTGACTTGATCTAGCACGGTATAAGTCTTTCAAGCAGTCCAGGGTTTCCACAACGCTCCCCTCCAGGAACCTGTTTTGCATGAATCAATTCTCTCCTTTTCACCATTGACCAAGTTCCATGGCCATCATAGTACTGTAATGAGGAATACAATGGAGAGGATGATCTTGAACTTGCAGCAATACGTCTTTATACTTCATTATCTTTCTTAATTCCTCCAAAAACCTTTCTTCCAGATCTCAGTCTTCTTCTGACTTCTTGGCTACAGTCTCCATCTGGAATTGGTCAGAGAAAATGTATGGGATTAGACAACCACTATAACGGACCCATTGCTCCCAAGTAGACCCTTGGGTAGGAGTTCTCAACCTTTTAAAGCTGGGGGCCGGGTCATGCTCCTTTAGACAGCTTTGGTTTATATCACAGTCTCCTTTTCTCAAGGCTAAACATGCCCAGTTCCTTCAATCTTTCCTCACATTTCTTGGTTTTCAGTCCTCTGATCATCCTTGTTGCCTTTCTCCATACTTGCTCTAATTTATTTGCATCTTTCTTAAAGTGTGTTGCCCAGAATTGGACACCGGCGTACTCTAGATGTGGCCTAACTAATTCTGAATAGACGGGGACTAGTAGTACCCCATGAGTTTTGGAGACTATACTTCTGTTAGTAAAGGTAAAGGTAAAGATCACCCTTGCTCGAAAGCCAGTCGTATCCGACTCTAGGGTTCAGTGCTCATCTCTGTTTCACAGCCAAAGAGCCAGCATTTTTTGCCTCTGCAGACGTTTCTGTGGACATGTGGCAGGCATGACTAGACACCGGAGTGCACGGAATGCTGTTTACCTTCCCACTGAAGTGGTCCCTATTTATCTCATTGCAATTTCTTGCTTTCAAACTACTAGCTAGGCAGGAGCTGGGACAAAGACGGGAGCTCATTCCATCCTGCTGTATTCGGATATCGAACTGCTGATCTGCTGCCTTCCAGTAAGTGTCTTAGCCACTTGAGCCACTGTTAATGTGTCCTTTTTTTGCCACCACACAACACTCTTTTCCTGATACTCCTTTATTTCCACTTTTAAGAAATGGCTGGTATCCCTGTTTCAGCAAAAGCAAGAAAGAAATGGCGTGCAGCATCTTATTTGGCATAAACATTAGTTGGCATACGTTTTCCTGGACTGCACATGAAGATGTAGGCTGCTTTCCATAAAAGCTAATGCCAAATTATGCTTGTTAGCCTGGAAAGTGTCACAAGACTCTTTGTTATTCCCTTTCTTACAGGTCTCTAATAGATCCCCTTGGCTTTGAACGGTAGGATATAAAAAGAAACTCCACCCGCCCGGCCTATTACGGAAACTGTGCACATCTGTTTTAAGATGGGGAATTAATTTTTGAAGGGCTGGAAAGAACTGAAACCGAACTGGGTACACATTAGAAATTGCCATTAAAAAAACCTTTTGTGTATTTGGAGGCAATATTTGAATAAACTCATTGGTGGCATGAAAAATCACATTAAATCTTGTTGATTTAAGTGTTGGACTAGAATTTGGGAGACCTGGATAGGGATAGGATTTTTGGATTTTCTGGACTAGGTAAAGGTAAAGGTCACCCTTGCTTGAAAGCCAGTCATATCTGACCCTAGGGTTCAGTGCTCATCTCTGTTTCATAGCTGAAGAGGCAGTGCTGTCTGCTTCTGCAGACGTTTCCGTGGTCATGTGGCAGGCATGACTAGATACCCGTCAATACGGGAACTGCTCCGGCCCGGGTGCGCATGTGCCGCAAGAACTCATCTGTGCATGCACAGAACCTCTCTGCGCATGTGCAGAGCCCATTTGTGATGGGCGCGCGTGCTCAGTAACCCCTTTCCCTGCCGTTTAAATACAGGACAACGGTGGGAAAGGGGAGGAATGAGCGGAGAAGTATGGGAAATCCCGGCCAATCCGGGATACTTGACAGGTATGCCATAGTGCACGGAATGCTGTTTACTAATACCCCAATTCTGTATCCCATGAGTTCTGTCTATCTTGTGGGCACCTTTCATACACCTCAGTGTGGGTCACTTGGGAGAAAGGCCTAAATTGTAAAGCCTTAAGCAGGGGTTCTCAACCTATGGCCCATGGGCCAGACCCAGCCTACTGTACCATTTCATGTGGCCCACATTGCCACTTCTGCCACCGGAAGTGGACATGTTTATAACAGCCATAAATGGGCCAGCGACTGTAGTAAACATCTTTACGACAGGTGTGAACGCATTTCATGGCAGCATTTATGATGGGGGAAACACCAGTCCAGCCTGCTCAGCTGTCTGAGGGGGCGTGGTCTGGCCCCCAGCTTAAAAAGGTTGAGAACTCCTGCCTTAAGGCTTAGCTAGGCCTAGCTTTACGTAAGCCTTCACCTTCTGCCCAGTACTTGCCGGGTGCTTTCTTTATGAACATTAATCTTAGGTGGAGCTACAAGCTGACTCCCAAAGCTTCCCATTTGAGGTCTTTCTCCAAGTTGAACTACACTTAGGTGTCTGCGTCTCAGATTTCTGTGAATGAGATCCCCATCTTGTACTCCAGTCTCATGGGAAATTTCATAGAAATCTTTCTGAAGTGTTGTGGTATCCACCCACCCACCACCCACCCCACCAAAGAAAAGCCAAGCTGCTAACGAACATAAGAACAGCCTTGCTGGAACAGGCCACAGCCCATCCACTTCAAAAAAGGATTAGATAAGTTCATGGAGGATAAGGGTATCAATGGCTATAATTATGGATACTTAAGGACAACCTCCGGGTTGGAGAGATAGGCAGGATATCTCTCAATGCCATTTCCAGGGAATCCTAAGCAGGTGAAGGCATCTGCTTGGGAATACCCTGAAGGAAATGGTGAGCCACTGTGTGAGACAGAATGCTGGACTGGATGGGCTGTGGCCTGTTCCAGCAAGGCTGTTCTTATGTTCTTATGTTACAAAACCTGTGCAAGATGAAAACTTTCATGTATAGGATGGCATCTTTCTTGTGCAGGATGTGCTAGAAAGGACATTAAGTTGTCCAGAAATGTTTCAATTCCCTGTGGCCAAACAAGTGTTCTAGAAAAAACAAAATTGGGATTTGAGATCCTGTTGCTATGAAGCCTTCTCAGTGGATAGAAATGACTGGCAGGCGGACTTCATGGGTAAAGGGTTATGGCTAAAAGACTTTATTTTCAACAGCATTTTTATAATAGAAAAAACAGCATCGTGACTATTCTACTGATTAATTGAGGGACTAGTTGTTTACGTGCCTTAATAATTAACAGGCTATAATTGCCTAGCCAGTGTTGACAGGAAGATTTCCTGACCAAAGGTTCCCGGAAAAGTCACAGAACTGGTTGGTTAATCTTTAGAGCATACACGTGAAACAATGGGGATTACTCTGAACCTTTGGTGTAAGGGACCGAAGACAATGAAACAGCCGAAGGGTTGGCTTAACACAGGTTTATTGCATGATGATCCGGAGGAACATGTGGTAATGGCGGATGGGTAGCTCAATATAGACAGCTGGCTATACATTTGAATGTGGCTCGTCGACAACATCCCTCCCCCCTAGGATGAGACGAAGTCTCTCAGCCAAGATGGCTTGTTGCATGTGCGTTTGGGCCGTGAAGAGGGCTGACCCCCCCGGGGGCGCTACTGCTTCTTTGTTCCCTGGGCCCTTGTCCTGAAATGGGAGAGGGAGACTCGTTAGTGGCTTGCCGCGGTCTGGCGGCCTTAGGGGAAGGGAAGAACTCCATTGTGGGCAGACCGGGGGCAATCGGGGCTAACGAAAAACCCCTCTTCTCGCTTGGACGGGTGGGGGACCACTCCGAAAACCCCCCCGGTTCTGAAAATCAAATTCTAACTCAGTTGGGGTATCCGCATTTGTGGGGACATTCCGCGAGATATGTATGGGGTCGGGTTCCTCCTCCTCCTCAGAAAGATCCCCTAGGATATCTACGAGAACATCCTCCTCCCCCCTTGGTGGGGACCCGCGGCCCCCTTTCCCTCCCCCTTGGGCTGAACGGGTGGGGGAGAACCCTAACGCTGATTTTTCCTCTGTTTGGTCTGTGCCCTGCTCATCGGAGACCCTGCGTCGGAGCTGGTCCGCGTGCCGCCTCCACAGGAGCCCTGTGCTGGTTTCCACGCGGTACGACACGGGGCCGGTTTGCTCCACAACTACGCCCGGTACCCAGGCTGGGCCCATGCTGGCGTAATTCCTGCAATGCACGGGGGCGCCTACACTGAAACTCTTTGTGGCCTCTAGCCCAATGTTCCTTCCTTTGTCCTCTACCCTCGTGGGGTCTAGCCTAGTAAGGATGGTGGTCAGTTTCCTACGCATTAAGAGCTCTGCGGGGGAGTATCCTGACGCCAACGGGGTCACCCTGTACCCTAGCAGAAACTGACACACTTGTAGGTTCAGATCCCCGGGGCCCATGCGCCGCAACGCGTCCTTCGTGGTGCGGACGAGGCGCTCAACTTGGCCATTGGTGGCTGGGTGAAACGGGGCGGAGGTGATGTGCCGAACGGCGTTAATCTCCATGAATGCCCTAAACTCGGAGGACGTGAAACAACTAGCGTTGTCGCTAATTAATGTGTCGGGTATGCCGAACGTGGAAAAGAGCCTCCGCAAATGCCTGATGGTCTGGGCCGAGGAGGTGCTCGTGACTGGGATAACCTCCAACCACTTGGAGAAGGCGTCCACTACAAGAAGGAACAGGGTGCCTCTGAACGGGCCCACGAAATCAACGTGCACCCGGGACCACGGCCCCTTAGCCGTGTCCCATTCCCTGTGGGGAAGGCGGGCCTCCTCTGGTCTGGAGCATTGGCAACTTTCACAAGTGCCGACCATGTACTCGATGTCGGCGTCCAGCTGGGGCCACCAGAAGTAACTCCGGGCCAGCGCCTTGGATCGCACGATGCCGGGGTGGCTGACGTGCGGCAGTTTGAGCACCCGCGGCCGAAGGGAAGTGGGAATCACCACCCGCTGCCCCCACAAGAGGCACCGCCTCTCTAGGGACAGCTCTAACTTTTTCCTGAAAAATGGGGCGAACTCCTCTGCTGGGGAGGACGCCGGCCACCCTTTCTGCACCCAGGAGCTAACTGCCGCTAACGTCTTGTCCTTCTCTGTCGCTTTGGCAATGTCGGCGGGCATTACGGGGGGCGAATCCAGCACCTCTATCATAAGAACCTGATGGTCCCGCTCCCCCTTGCTCACCTGGCTGGGCGTCAGGGGGAGGGGAGACCTTGATAGAGCGTCCGCATGGCTGATCTCTTTCCCGGGCCGGTAGACCAATGCGTGCTGGTACACGTTGAGAAAAATGGCCCACCTGAGCATCCTCGGGGACAGGATCTGTGGGGTGGGCTTATCCGCGGTAAAAATGCCTAGCAGGGGCTTATGGTCTGTTACAATGGTGAAGGGGCGGCCATACAGAAAATCATGAAATTTTTTCATCCCCGCAACTATTGCTAGTGCCTCCCTGTCTGTCTGTGCGTAGTTTCTCTCCGCTTGGGACAGGGACCTGGAGTAAAATGCTATCGGGGCCTCCCTTCCGTCTTCCAGCACGTGGCACAGCACCGCCCCCACTCCCACCGGGGATGCATCACAGGTCAGGACTACCGGGCGTTTGGGGTTGAAATGAGTCAGTATGGCATCGGACGCTAGGAGACTTTTTAGCTCACTAAATGCCCTTTCTTGGTCATCGCCCCACTTCCATGCCTGGTCTTTTTTAAGCAGTTTGTGTAGCGGTTCAGCCACCGCTGCCTTCCGGGGGAGGAAGGAGTGGTAAAAGTTGAGCAGCCCTAGGAACGACTGCAGCTCGGGCTTGGAGGTGGGGCGGGGGGCTTTCTTAATGGCGGCCACCTTGGATTTGGATGGTTTTATCCCCTCAGGAGTCACACAAAACCCTAGGAACTCAACCTCGGTTGCGAAGAAGACGCATTTGTCCTTTCGCAGTCTCAACCCCGCTTTTTCGAATATTGTCAGGACCTTTCCCAACCTCTTGGCCAATTCGACCCGACTCCCCCCCGTTATTAACACGTCATCAAAATAAGGCAACACCCCCTCCAGCCCCTTCAGGAGGCGTTCTACGAGTGACTGGAAAATTCCAGGTGCCGAATTCACGCCGAACTGGAGGCGCGTCACCTGGAACGCCCCCTTATGGGGGACTATGGTCTGCGCAGCAGCTGCGGCAGGGGACACCGTAAGCTGCTGGTAGGCCTGTGCTAAGTCGAGCTTAGCGAAACACTTTCCCCCGTGTAACCTGGCCAGCAGATGGCTGACTACCGGCACCGGATATGCATTCGGGCGGATCGCCTTGTTGATGGTGCACTTGTAGTCGGCGCATATGCGGACCTCCCCATTGGCCTTTAGTGCGGTTACAATTGTAGTTTCCCACTCCGCAGAATCAATAGGCACAAGGATTCCCTGGCCTACCAATTTGTCCAGTTCCGCCTCTATCTTGTCCTTAAGTGCGAACGGCACCCGGCGTGGTTTAAGACGAATTGGGCGGACCTCCGGGTCCAGGTCGAATGTCACTGGGGGCCCCTTGAATTTCCCCAGTCCTTTTTTGAAAACTTCGGGGTGCGCCTCGCACACCTCCTGAATTGGATCAGTCCCAACGGCGTGCATCCCAACGGCGTGCACCCCCCCAATAAACAAACCCAGGGGCTGTAACCATTGAGTTCCGAGGAGGCTGCAATCTCCCCCTTTAAGCACGACTAGGGGGAGGGACGTGGCGTGCTTCTTGAATTTAACCTGAAATTCTCCAACCCCCAACACTGGAATGCTGTTCCCTTGCACGTCCCGCAGTGTGGACTTCAACGCTTTGAGCTTGGGTCGCTTGTGGGGGGCAATTCTCAAAAACTCCCTCTGGGAAATGATTGAATATGAGGACCCCGAGTCAATTTCCAACCTAATGGGAACCCCTTGGACTAGTACCTCAACAAAGTAGCGGGGGTGTCCTACGGACACACTGAATACTGGGGCGTCGTCCTCGCTGCCGTCGGAGATGCGGCCCATGCCGTCCTGCTTCCGCGTGGCCTGGGCGCCGTCCTTGGGTCTCGTTGAGCGGTCTTGTCCCGCGGAACGGTCTGCTGAGCTTCTCCGGGTCTCGCGCCTCTTCCTGCACACCTTGGCGATGTGCCCGCGGCGGCCGCAGTTGTGGCACTCGGCCTTCCGAAACGGGCACTTTACGCGGTCGTGGGCCGCTCCACAGCCGTCGCACCGCCGGCTCTCTTTCCGGACCCTCCGGACGTCCTCGTCGTCGCTGCTCTCTGTGGACGACCTTGAAGGTCGCCGGGCCGCCTGTACCGGAGTCTCTGCCTTGCTCGACTTCGGCCGCCAGTCCTGGAGTTCTTGGACCCCAGCCTTTGTAGCTTCCGCGGCCTGGGCCGCTCTGACGACCTCCTGCAACGTGGGAGGCGGCTCTTGGTTCATTAATGTGCGCTGGGTTTCGGCGTCGTTCAGGCCGCACAGCACACAGTCCCGGAGGGTGATTTCGGCATTCTCCCATTTGCACGGGCCGGCCGCCAGCCGCAGGGCCGCCACGAATGCGGCGACCGTCTCCCCGGGCGCTTGGACTCGCCTCCAGAACGCACTCCGAGCGGGAAACATCGCCGTGGCGGGCCGGACGTGCTCACGCAGCATCTGCATGAGTTCCTTGGCCTTGAATTCGCTCACCCTCCTCGGTGCAATCAGGTCCACCAAGGTCCTTTTGGTTTCTTGTCCGAGCATCCTGGTGAAGATGGCCCTTTTCTTTGCCTCTTCCGTGACTTCGGACTCAATCAGTGCTGCCTGGAAGTCCATCTCGAAGATCTCCCAGTCGCCCGGTTTCCTGATTTTGAAACCGGCGCATGTCTTGGTCCCGTGGGCTGCCATATCCCACCTTCGTCGGCAATTTAGTGTAAGGGACCAAAGACAATGAAACAGCCGAAGGGTTGGCTTAACACAGGTTTATTGCATGATGATCCGGAGGAACATGTGGTAATGGCGGATGAGTAGCTCAATATATACAGCTGGCTATACATTTAAATGTGGCTCGTCGACAAACTATTGGTTGCTGCCTGCGTGACGTCATAGAAGGTCACGCCCTTCTTGACCAGGTGAAGAGGTGGCGGGGAATCTTCCCGCACTGCTGATCCAGGTGAATCTGAGCCATGAGAGCTGGACGCTCGCTATTGCCATCTAGTGGTCACTAGCTCGCGTCCCCTTATCAGGTTTACATTGATACAGCTGAAGGTTATAATGTTGCACACAGAAAGGTTACATTGTTAACACATGGCTAAGGTACATTGTTAAAGGCACAGCTTTACAGAACACAACAGAACCCAAGTCAGAGTTTCATACCTGGCCAAACAAGAAGACTGGTCTATTTACCCTGTTTAATTAGTTAAGGATTCTAGCCCACTGTGATTCCCCCGCCTGGAGAACTGTTTTGAGTTAAGGGCATAGCATTAAAACTCCTCAGAGATAATCTCTCTCTGCCCCAGCGAGCTGGGATCCTTTATATTAAATAATATAATATATGATTTTAGGGTGATCTTGGGTACACACTAATTATCATTACTACAAGATCCTACTTATGCAGTAAGACAGGAGTTCTCATCCTTTTTAAAGCCTGGGGCTGGGACACACTCCCTCAGAAAGCTTTGTGGGCCGGATGGCCATTTTGCTCTTCCTCTACCACATGGCACTTCCTGGTGTGATGTATGCAGTGGGGGGGGACACAAGAAATGGTGCCATGGGCCGCATCCGGCCCATGGGCTGCAGGTTCGGAATGGTCATAATCACAACTTATTGAAGATTGGAAAATAGTAGTGAATGAAATGTTTTGGGAATACTCATTCCATCTCCTAGACCAAGGTGGAATATCTCTATCCCATGTCATGACTGAGTGGGGATTTGAACTCAGATCTCCTGAGTCTACTCTAACGATGACCCC
Source organism: Bradypodion pumilum (assembly GCA_035047305.1). Classification (NCBI taxonomy): domain Eukaryota; kingdom Metazoa; phylum Chordata; class Lepidosauria; order Squamata; family Chamaeleonidae; genus Bradypodion; species Bradypodion pumilum. The sequence continues at coordinate 6,095,095 of JAWDJD010000016.1, read as the reverse complement.
AAGTTAGCACTACATATGTTTGTCCTCCAAGCTGTCTGGGAAGAGTAATTTTCTGGGCAAAATGTTTGGATTAAAACACTGAACTATCAACTTCTGCTTGTATCTTCTGACATTTTACACAAATTGTGTAGAACAGGAGTTCTCAACTTTTTCAAGTCGAGGGCTGGGTCATGCTCCCTCAAAAAGTTGGCGGGCCAGACTGGTGGTCCAGTTGCCACCACTGCCCGAATCGGCTGCGGACTCATTTATGGCTGTTGTTAATGTGTTTACATCAACTGTAAATGAGTCCACAGCTGTCATAAATGTGTTTACAATAGCCGTAAATGAGTCAGCGGCTGTCATAAACATGTTTATGATGGCCATAAATGAGTCCATGGCTGATTCTGCCGGCAGCAGTGGCAGTGACTGGAGCAAGGGCAGGGGCCAGATTATTTGGTGCTGCAGGCTAGATCCAGCCCATGGGCCATAGGTTGAGAACCCCTGGTATAGAGGTTGATAGAGGGGAAAGGCCCCCCTCAGCCTTTTTAACATGATTGAAGTTTTTAAAAAATATATCATAGTGATGTCCTCATCTGTGCTAAGGCATCCAAAATCAATGAAGATGAGGAATTTAGAGAGCAATATTCATACTCCCATTAGAAATATCAGAATGCAAGAAGAATCCTTTTGAACCAGGCAGCTGAGTTGTCTAAAAGCCAACGTCCTTTTCACCATTTGCATACAATGTTAACTTTAACTTTGCTTCCACTCTCCACAAGAAGAGCTGCACAATTTTGCGAGCGACTGACGGAGACCAGAGCGAGTTAGTTTACCTGCCCATTTCCCCCTGTAGAATTGGCAGCCAGAGCCTGTTCTGGAGTCCATCAGTAATGGTGGCAGAAATGTGCAGAAACTTTTGGCTGTTACTGTTGTGTATGTAACAGTATTACTTTAAGAATGTATGAATGTAACGTGACAATGATTACAATGTCACCCAGCTGTTTAAGAAACGCAAGTAAGCTGCCCATAGAGGGCAGCTGCGAGCGTTCAGCTCACATGGTTCACATTCCCCAATCACCGGCAGCCGCGGGAACCTTTCCCACGCAAGAATCACCTGGAGAAGATGGGCGTGACTCAGAATGACGTCACGCCGGTAGCAGCCAATGAGCTACCGTGCAACACTATTCAAATGTATTACTGCAGTATAAAATGAGCTGTACCTCCGCCATTACCACATGTTCATCCTGACCACCATGAAATAAACCTGTGTTTTAGCCCCCACTGCGGCTCCTTCGTCTTCCGTGCAAGACACTAAAGTTACAGAAGTGTGTACAGCCAAAACCAAAAATTTGGTTGAGGGGCAGGAGGGACCGTGTCCATGACCTGGGTTGTTGTTGTGAGTTTTTGTCCTTGTGCAGCTTCCAGCAGGAAGTCGGATCTGTCCGCCACAAAGGCTAGCATGGCAATCCCAGGTATGCACTGCACAATTTCCGGTTGGCTCTCAGAAAACCCTTGGATGGATGCAGTTCTTAATGTGACATGGGAAGAACATCAGGCCAGTTAACTACCAAACTGCCAGAACTGTTCTTGGACAGAACAAGGCCAGCCTCCCAGGCAACAAGGAGTGCAGAAGGTTGGGGAAATGTTGGAGAAAGCCTGTGTTTATTTCTTACATCAGGGGTTCCCAACCTTTTAAAGCCAGGGGCCAGGTCACGCTCTCTCAGTCAGCTTCACGGGCCATTTTGTTCTGCCTGTATGATGGGATGGCCATTTTGTCCCAACAGCTTCAAAGGGGCATCCATTTTGTTTCTCAGATGCCCTTGGAGGGTTGGGAGCACTTGAAATGGTGCCATGGGCTGGATTCGGCCCACAGGCCTTTGGTTGGGAATCCCTGTCATACATCTTCGTTTGTGTCTAGGCCAGATGTGGAACTACCAAAATGAAGGCACCTTTTGGTGAGTCCATTCTGCAGTTCCTTTCGCCTGACATAGTATGAGAAAGATTGGCTGGCAACACAAGGTTGGCATGACCAGGGTACGCCCCATTGTGGTTCAAAAATACCACAATCTTTGAGGAGGCTCTTTTTGTGTACCCTATTTCTTACATCTATATTCCACCTTTGTTTTGGTGAGTTCAAAGCTGATATACATGGTTTTCTTTCCATGTTACACTCACAATAATCTTGTGGGGTATTTCAAGTTGAGAGCATTTGGTCATCTCGAGAGTACCCAGTGAATTTATGACTGCATGGAGATTTGAACCCAGATCTCCTGAGTCTCCAGTTAGAGGAAACCAGATTTTGGTTGAAGGCCAAGAAAAAGTTCCTGAGTATTATAGCAGTATGACAATGAAACCAATCATCCATTCGTGAGCACTCCAACGCTGGAGGCATTCAAGAGAAAACTGGACAACCATCTGTTAGATTTGCCTTGATTTGGATTTGTGCATTGAGCAAGAGGTTTAAAATCGAGGGCCTCATAGGCTGCTTTCAACTCCATCATTTTATTATTCTAACAGAATATTTACATCATGTGCCATAACAACAACAACAACAACAACAACAACAACAACAACAACAACAACAACAACTTCATGTCAGAAATTATTCTGGTTTGAAAGGATTTTTGCAGAAGAAACTTCACTCAGGGGACACCCAAATGAGGCTCCTTTAATGTCCCCAAGAGCTGGGACAGAGACAGGTGCTCAATCCATCATGCAGTACCCAGGTCTTGAACTGCCAACTTGCCAGCCTTCCAGCTAACAAGGCGAGCTTCTTAACCATTAAGCCACTGAACCCTATCCTCTTAAGATGGCTTGCTGTGCGCTTGTGTGGTCTAATGCTCAGAAAGGTAACTTTCTGGACTATATCTCCACACTACCACTGTCCCAGGGACTTGTAATCCAAGTTGCTTTTCTGTACCTGTATCCACTAGTTTTGCATAGTAGTATTTTGTACACATTGTGTACACCTGGATATTGGAGGAGAGGAAGAATTCCTTACTGTCATTGTGGAGAAGATAGCTTATCCTTACAAGTCCTGCAGTAACATGCCACCAACATATCTCATAGTATTGAGGCACCTTAAATCAATGAGAATAATGAATTTGGATGAGGAGTATAGTCTAGAAAAGTAACTTTTTCAATTCCGTGGATAATCTTGCCTCCTCCCCTGTGTTGAAGTGACTTTCACCTATTCCTCTGTCATCGTCATCATCGTCGGCGTCAACTGGTTTTTGAGAAAGGCCAACCTTTACCTTTACCTAAATAGGTACCGTTTCGACGGGAAATGTAACAGCATTCCATGCACTCCAGCATCTAGTCATGCTTGCCACATGATCATGGAAACGTATGCAGACTCACACAGCACTTGGTCTTTGGTTGTAAATGGAGATGAGCATCGACCTCTAGAGTCTGATACAACTGGCTTTTAAGCATGGGTGACCTTGACCTTGACCTACCTAGAAAATCCTGGAATGGGTCAACATAAACCAGAAGTGACTTGACAGCACACTGTTAATATTATATTAAAGAGAAGTTATAGATGGTTTGATATGGCATGAGAGAGATGTGTGACACCTTATTCTCCCCTCGGGCAGCAAAATCCCTTAGGAAGCCCCAGCTCTTAGCTGAGGCCTCAGTAGCTCCTCCATTCCCAAGTATGGAGGGATTTCTTTTGATCTGACCAAAGATGAGAATCCTTTGGCTTTGGACGATGTTCAGTCCTTTTTCATCTTGGCCCTGGTATTTTGGTCGCTGGAACTCTGCAGGAGAGGCATCATGGAGAACCCACTGCTGCCTGGCCAGGGAGAGGTCCTCCCTATTGTGTGATCCAGTGCCTTATGCCTTAGTGTGGCAAGACACCGCGGGTCATGTGCCACTGGGGAGACTCTGCTCTCGTCCCCTCGCCCACCTCCAGAAGGTGGTTTTTAAAAAGAGAGAGAAAAGTGGGGAATAAAGAAACCTTTAATTATCTGGGCAATTAATTCCACTCAGCATAGTGGGTGGGGAGGGGGGGTATACTCCATGTCAATGGGGACATTTATTTAATGAGGCAATGACGACCCAAGGATGGGGAGCAAACCCCCCACCCCACTCGATGAATTCCTCAGCCTAAGAGAAGGAGGCGGAAGGATCCACCTGAATGAGGCTGAACACAGCCCCCAAAGCATTTATGGAGGAAAGAGAGCGGTTGCTTTTCATTGAGGCACAAAAGCGTACAGAATTCCTCTCATCCTTGGCTTCCTCCAGGCCCAACTCCGGGAACGTTGCCCACAACCTTTGAGTCTTGAGGGACGTTCCCCTGTGCTCAAGCGTGGCTCGCCAAGCCCCCCACTCTCCTCCTCTGCCCACCACTTTGGGCACCAAAAGATGCACTTTGCCCAGCGAGGCATCGGTCCCTCTGGGGCAGTGTCCTGGTTCAGTCCTGGCATCTCCTCGTGGCCTGGAGCGAGTCCAGTGTTTGGCACAAATGGGAGAAGGCAGGGGGGGTGGGGAGAAACAACCCTTGATGTGAGAAGGACAGGCACGCCAGTGGGTCCACTTATTCGAGGCCATGGGGAAGTGGCACAGAATCCTGTTGGGAAGGCAGCCAGGCTAAAAATCTGCCCATTCCCATCAGCTGCAGATTTACGGTTCGAATGCCAGGCGCAGCGTCCGGCTCGGCTGATAAATGGCAGCGGAAGCACAAAGAAGCGACTCTCGGGAACGTCAGCTCTCCAGCCTGCCAGGGAAGGGGCAGACAGTTGAGGGCTTTCTCTGGGTTGCCCGTCAGAAACCACCCCCTTGCTGTTTTGCTGCTGGGCTGGGAAGGAGATTGGAGTTGTGGCAGAGGGACAGCTTGCGATGTCTTGGCTGTGCCAGGCATTTTTAACTCTCATCTGGAGAGCCGTTTTGATGGTCTGGAAGCTGAGCTGGGCTAAGAACCAGTTGACTTCTCGAGAAGAGCCTGAGTTTGTTCCCACAACATTTGATTTAAAATTTCTCAATGCTTAATTTTGGGCCTTCTGAATGTTGTAATCCAGGGATTCTCAACCTGTGGCCCGTGTGTTGGATCCGACCTGCAGCAGCATTTCATGTGGGCTCCACTGCCTCCGCTACACCAAGAAGTGCCATGTGGTGGAGGAAGGGCAATATGGTCCTCTGGCCCCCAAAGGGAATGTGACCCGACCCCCATCTTTAAAAGGTTGAGAACCATACCTGTCAAACGCAGCTCTGGAGATTACGGGACCTGCGCAGAACGTTTCTGCACAGGTCCATTCTACCCACCTTCTACGCATGTATAGTGAACCGCAGGTCACTTCTACGCATGTGTAGAAGGCTTCTATGCATCTCCTTCTGCACAGATGTTTTCTACGCATGCGTAGAAGGGTTCTACGCATGCGTAGAAAGGACCTGTGCAGAAGGGATGCACAGTAACTCCTTTTCCTCCGCTGCCAAATTATGGGGTAGCGGCAGCTTCAGGTGGAAAATAGAGAAAACCGGCACAGAAATACGGGAAATCCCGGACAATCTGGGATACTTGACAGGTATGTTGAGAACTTCTGTTGTAATCCCTGGAGTTCAATTCCCCAAATCCCTTTCAATTTTGGTGAAAATTGCGATGTCTGGAAATGGTTAAAATATATTGTGCACAGGCACAGCGAGATCTAGAGATACTCTGAATAAATGGAGATACCAGGTAATAATAATTTTGTGTCTGAAATTATTCTGGGTTGAAAGGATTTTTACAGAAAAAACCCTGAAGAGGTGGCTGGCGGCCAGCGGTGGGCACAAGCTATTGGTGTCACCAGGCACATGGTGGTGGTGCTCCCGTGCACATGCACACCTTCCTGTCATGGTTGGGAAGGGGGCCACACCGTCACCCATGGGTGCCGTCCAACCTGTCCTCCTTGTTGCTTTGCTCTCTGCTTGTTGTACGGGTGCCATTTTACCATGCGTGGGCGCCATTGTTAGGCGTCATTTGTGACATTGGGCATCTGATGCGGAGTCGTGACATCCCCATGCTTGCGCCAGTGGCACCCTCTTTGACCTCTGGGACATGGCAGATAGATCTGGGATAATTGTCCAGGGAGTGCGTCGCGAGGGGGAGGGCATGCAGGACATAAAAACAAACATCTTTGCTTTATATATTAAGATTTCAATTGCGAAGATTGTGACGTGAGTAAATAAAATAAATTCTCCAAATTCGCCTTTAAACATTTCTACACCTACTTAAACATTTCTACACCTACTTCTACACAAAGTCCCCTCATGTTCACTCAAGGCAACGCAGGCTTAGTGGTTACAATGCTGAGCTTGATCACTGGAAGGTTGACAGGTCAGCAGTTCACGCTCAGTGCCATGGTCTATGCCAGGGATTCTCAACCTTCGGTCTGTGGGTCAAATGTGGCCCTTGGCACCATTTCATGTGCCCCCCCACTGCCTCCACCACACCAGGAAGTGCCATGTGCTGGAGGAAGGGCAAAATGTCTGTCCGGCCCCAAAAGCTGTCAGAGGGAGCATGACCCAGCCCTTGGCGTTAAAAGGTTGAGAACTCTTGGTCTACTTTCTTGTCGTCTGTCTCAGCTCCTGCCAACCTAGCAGTTTGAAAGCAAAATATTGCAAGAAGATAAATAGGTACCACTTTGGTGGGAACCATAATAGCGTTCTGTGTAGTTCTGTGTCTAATCATGCCTGCCACATGACCATGGACATTTCTGCAGATTGAGACAGCTCCTGGCTCTTAGTGGTTCTCAAACTTTTCGGGCCCCGGGCCGGTCACATGGTTGAGCGGGCTGGTGACATGGTTCCTCCCACCCAGAAGCAGAAGTAAATGCGTGTTCTGTGCATGTGTTTTACCTCCTCTTTTGGATGAATTGGCATCAGGCGCCAGATCTGGCCCAGGAGCCATAGGTTGGGAACCCCTTCTGTAAATGGAGATGATTTCGGACTCCTAGAGTTGGATATGACTTCCTTTCTAGCAAGGGAGGCATTTACCGTTACCATGTTCACTCAGCACTGAGTTTGCAAAAGTTACCTTTTGGGCTTCAAAGTGTCCAAGTGCCCCAGCCCACAGGACAAAGCCCACACCAACGGCTGGGGGAAGAAGAAGCCAGGGAAGGTTGAGGACTTCGCTGCCACTCCCACGGAGCCCCCATCAACTTATTGTATTGTAATGTAATATATTGATTGTAAGCCACCCTGAGTCACTACGACGAGTGGACAGCAATATAAATTTGAACTAATAAATAAATATCCAGCTTTTCCTCTGCACTTCCAAAGGGTTCATACATTTATTTCTGGCCCATTCACTTTTGTACGTGCCTTCTCCCAGGTTTCTTGGTTGCATGGAGTAGGGAGAGGGGATGCCCAGAAGAGGAATGTGCACAGAAGGGAAATTGCATCTGTATGGCATATATTATGGAAATTATCTCACAAACATTGCATATATTAGGAGAGATAGCATAGAAAGGGCATATATTACAGGAAGTGTGCTCTAAGGTACCGGTGGAATTTTTATTGCCATAGCTGTTGCAGAAGAACACAAACACAGGGCGAAACAGCCTGATGCATCAAAACCAAAATGGCTGTTTTTCTCATTTGAGTTTGCCTGACAGTCTTTATTTGAAAGGGACAAGTACATTTTCTCCCATTTTTACTAGCTCCACTGCAGAAGTCTGGCGCTCAAACTCCTGTATCTCCTATGATCACCGTTTATTAACTACTAGCATAGTTTGCCCAGCGTTGCCGGGCTGTTTTAAATTGTGTGGTAAGGTTTTTTGGTGTTTTTTTTGGTAATGTATGTAAAAAAGAGGTTATTCTGTATTTTTTTTATTTATTTATGCACAATTTGTGTGCATTGCTGGGCTGTTATAAACTGTGATTAGCTTTTTTGGGGGTATTTTTGTGGATTAAAAAAGAGAACAAAGGATGATATAATTTTTTCAAAATGTTTTATTTAACCAAATGATGTTTTAGTTTGTGAGTGTTTTTTAAATAGTTGTACCGTAGGTAATAATTTTAAAAATGTGAAAGTACATGTTTTTTACATTCAATGTTTTTAAACTGTGATTAGATGTTTTGGGTTTTTATTTGTGTTTGAACTCGGCACAGGATTTTAGAAATCTTTTTTTATTTTTTTGAAATATGTTTGTGATTTGTGTAAAATTGTAATTTATTGTTATGTTTTTGACTTGTTTTTATTCTTATGGCCTCCAGGTGGGGCTGTTGAGTCTTTTTGAGTTGTTTTTACTATTCTGCCCTGCAGGTGGGGCTGCTAGGGGTTTTGCTTTCATTTCATGTGTTTTTTCTCTCCTGGCCTCTGGGTGGGGCTTCTTCCGGTAAGTAGTCTCTTTGTTTCTTAATTTCTGTTCCGGTCGTCGTGGAGGGAGGTCATGTTGGTAAGTTGTCTGTTTTTTTCTGGGTTTTTTCTTTGTTTTGTTTTTGTGGTGGTGGGCTAGGAAGTGTTTCTGTTTGTTCTTTTTTGTCTTGGTTGGGTTTTAGGTTTGTGTAATTGGTTTGATTATTTCTGGTTTAGTTCAATTTTTCTTATTTGGTTGTTGTTTATTTTTGTAATTAGTTGTTTGTTTGTGTACTTTGTGGTTTTTTGTGTTGTAGTTAGGTGTTTTGTTTGTGGTTTTGTGGTATTGTTGAAGTTTTTGTTTGTGTATTTTGTGGTTTATTTCTTTTTGTTTATTAATGGGTTTTCTAAATTATTGATTATTTTTGTTTTATTATTTTTTAATTATTTTGGTGTTTGTTTTTGGTGGTTACTTTAGGTTGAAGAACAGGCTGCCTGTGGGTTTCTCTTTGGAGGCAGTCAGGCTGATCTTCTCCCGGGAAGGTTGCTTAGGTAGGTTGGGGGAGAGGGAGGAGGCAGAGAAGAGCTTTCTGTGCCTAACGATGGTTCTCTCTTACATAAGAACAGCCTTGCTGGAACAGGCCACAGCCCATCCAGTCCAGCATTCTGTCTCACACAGTGGCTCACCATTTCCTTCAGGGGATTCCCAAGCAGATGCCTTCACCTGCTTAGGATTCCCTGGAAATGGCATTGAGAGATATCCTGCCTATCTCTCCAACCCGGAGGTTGTCCTTAAGTATCCATAATTATAGCCATTGATACCCTTGTCCTCCATGAATTTGTCTAATCCTTTCTTAAAGCTGTCAAGACTGACAGCTGTCACCACTTCTTCTGGCAGGGAGTTCCATAGACCAGTAATCCTCTGGGTGAAAAAGTACTTTCTCTTATTTGTTTGAGAACTAGTACCCAAAAGTTTCATGGAGTGCCCCCTAGTTCTAGTGTTATGCGATAGGGAAAACAGTTTTTCCCTTATCTACTTTGTCCACACCGTGCATGATTTTATAAACTTCAATCAGGTCACCTCTTAGACGTCGTCGTTCAAGAGTGAAGAGGCCCAACTGTTGCAGCCTCAGATGGTAAGGAAGGTGTTCCAGTCCCCTAATCATTCTGGTTGCCCTCCTCTGCACTTTTTCCAGCTCCATAATATCCTTCTGGAGGTATGGCGACCAGAACTGTACACAGTATTCCAGATGGGGCCTCACCATAGATTTATAAAGAGGCAAAATGACACTTGCTGACTTATTTTCTATACCCTTCCTAATGATCCCTAGCATTGAGTTTGCTTTTTTCACTGCTGAGGCACACTGGGTTGACACCTTCATTGAGTTGTCCACCAGGACACCAAAGTCCCTTTCCTGGTTTGTCGCAGAGAGTTCAGACCCCATCAGTTTATAAATGTAATCGGGGTTCTTTGCCCCAACATGCATCACACTGCACTTACTAATGTTGAAGCTCATTTGCCAGTGTTTTGCCCACTCCCCCAGTGTCAAGAGATCTCTCTGGAGCTCCTCACAATCTCTCACAGTTTTCACTACCCTGTATAATTTAGTGTCGTCAGCAAATTTGGCTACCTTGCTTTTTACTCCTACCTCTAGATCATTTATGAAGAGGTTGAAAAGCAGGGGTCCCAGTACTGAACCTTGGGGGACCCCACTCTTTACTTCCCTCCACTTGGAGAAGTGTCCATTTAGTGCTACCCTCTGTTTCCTGTCCCTTAGCCAGTTGCTGATCCAGGACAAGACCTGTCCCTTTATTCCATGACTGGTAAGTTTATTCAAGAGCCTTTGGTGTGGGACCTTGTCAAAAGTCTTCTGAAAGTCCAGATAAAAATGTCAACTGGATCCCCCTTATCCACATGCTTGTTGACACTCTCAAAAAATTCCAACAGATTAGTGAGGCATGATTTGCCCTTGTAAAAGCCATGTTGGCTCTCCTTTAGCAGCGCCTTCTCTTCTATGTGCCTATTAATTCTATCTTTTAGGATGGTTTCCATCACTTTCCCTGGGACACATGTCAAACTGACAGGTCGGTAATTTCCTGGATCACCCCTGGATCCTTTTTTGAAAACTGGTGTTACATTCGCTACCTTCCAGTCATCAGGCACAAACCCTGATTTGAGTGAAAGACTATATATTTTGGCCAGGAGATCAGCAATTTCAACTTTAAGTTCCCTGAGAACTCGTGGATGGATGCCATCTGGTCCTGGTGATTTGTTAGTGTTTAGTTTAACAAGACATGCAAGGACCTCCTCCCTGGTTATTTCTATCTGGCTTAATTCTTCGGTTTCCCTCCCTACGAAGATAGGCTCTGTTTTGGGCATGTGGTCTCTGTCTTCTTCAGTGAATACTGAAGCAAAGAATTCATTAAGTCTCTCTGCAATCTCTGTTTCCTCTTTAATAACCCCTTGCCTTCCATTGTCATCTAATGGTCCAATGGCCTTCCTAGTTGGGTTCTTACTTCTAATGTACTTAAAGAAGTCTTTGTTATTTCTCTGAGTATTTTTAGCTATACGCTCCTCAAAGTCTTGCTTTGCTTTCCTGATTGTTGCCTTGCATTTGTTCTGCCAGAATTTATGTTTCTGCCTGCTGTCCTCATTCGGACAAGCCTTCCATCTTCTAAATGAGCTTTTCTTGCTCTTGATCACTTCCCGAACAGCTGCTATAAGCCACATTGGAGTCCTCTTGGACCTGGCAGTGCCCTTTTTCCTTTTGGGTATGCATTCAATTGGGCCTCTGTTATTGTTTTTGTAAACAGCCTCCATGCCTCTTGGAGTGTTTGGACTCTCTCAATTTTTCCTTTCAGCTTCTTTTTTTACTAGTTTCCTCATCTTTAGGAAATTTCCTTTTTGAAAATTTAAGATCTCTGTGTTAGATTTTATCAGTGACTTGCGGTCTATGATCAAGTTAAACATAATTGAGTTGTGGTCACTGTTCCCTATTGGATCAGTCACATTAACATCTTGCACCAGATCCTGAGTATTACTCAGGATCAAGTCAAGGATTCTTGTACCTCTAGTTGGGTCTTCAACCATCTGTCCCAGGGAACAATCATTTAGCATATCTAGGAACTTTATCTCTTTATCATGTGCTGAACAACAGTTCACCCAGTCTATGTGAGGGTAATTGAAGTCCCCCATTATAACCAGGCTTCCCTTCTTGGATGCCTCCTTTACAACATTCTCCAACTGCCAGTCTCCCTCAAGAGTTTGGGTCGGAGGCCGATAGTATATGCCTACTGTTAGACCATCCTTGTGGCCTGGTACTCTTACCCACAGAGCTTCTAATGGTGACTCCAAATCACCTAGATATTCCAATTCATATGATTTTATCACTTCTTTGACATACAAGGCTACACCACCTCCCGTTTGCCCCTTCCTATCCTTCCTGTACAGTTTGTAGCCTGGGATAACTGTATCCCATTGGTTATCATCCGTCCACCAGGTTTCAGTGATACCAAATTCAAGGTCCAGTACAAGCGGCATGCCGCGGAACTGCCCCTGGTTGTCCTCAAGGGGGGAAGCTGTAGCCTTCTCGGGACTCAATGGTTTAAGCCCCTGGGTTTGTTCATCGGGGGGGGGGGGGTGTGCATGCCGTTGGGACTGACCCTATACAAGAGGTGTGTGACGCGCACCCCGGAGTGTTCAAGAAGGGACTCGGAAAATTCAAGGGACCCCCAGTTGCATTTGACCTGGACCCGGAGGTCCGCCCAATAAGACTCAAACCGCACAGAGTGCCTTTTGCACTCAAGGACAAGATAGAGGCGGAACTGGACAAATTGGTAGGGGATTCTTGTTCCTGTTGATTCCGCAGAGTGGGAAACTCCGATTGTAACAGCGCTGAAGGCCAACGGGGAGGTTTGCATATGCGCAGATTACAAATGCACCATTAATAAGGCGATACGCCCAAATGCGTATCCGGTACCGGTGGTCAGCCACCTGTTGGCCAGGTTACATGGGGGAGGTGCTTTGCAAAACTTGACCTGGCACAAGCATATCAGCAGCTTTCGGTAACCCCAGCTGCGGCTGCTGCGCAGACGATAGTCACTCATAAGGGGGTGTTCCAGGTCACGCGCCTACAGTTTGGCGTGAACTCGGCGCCAGGTATCTTCCAATCGCTCGTGGAACGCCTCTTAAAGGGGCTAGAGGGGGTCTTACCATACTTTGATGACGTGTTGATAACGGGGGGGGGAGCGAATCTGAATTGGCTGGGAGATTAGACAAAGTGCTGACGATATTCGAAAAGGCGGGGTTGAGGCTGCGGAAAGACAAATGCGTCTTCTTCGCCACAGAGGTTGAGTTCTTGGGTTTCCGGGTAACCCCTGCAGGAATCAAGCCTTCCAAATCAAAGGTGGCCGCCATTCAAAATGCTCCTCGCCCCACCTCCAAGCCCGAATTGCAGTCGTTCCTGGGGCTCCTAAACTTCTACCATTCCTTCCTGCCTCGGAAGGCATCAGTGGCGGAGCCGCTTCACAAGCTTCTAAAAAAGAAAGCGTTCAATGACCTGAAAAAACTCCTAGCCTCAGACGCCAAACTAACCCATTTTGACCCCAAGAAACCAGTAGTCCTGATATGTGATGCGTCCCCAGTGGGGGTGGGGGCGGTTCTGTGCCATGTGATGGAAAACGGGCGGGAGGCTCCGGTAGCGTTCTACTCCAGGTCCCTGTCTCAGGCAGAGCGAAATTACGCACAGACAGACAGGGAAGCGTTAGCGATAATCGCTGGGACCAAAAAGTTCCACGATTTCCTCTATGGCCGCCCGTTTACCATCGTGACTGACCACAAGCCCCTGCTAGGCATTTTTACCGCAGACAAGCCCACGCCACAGATTCTGTCCCCTAGGATGCTCAGGTGTGCCATTTTTTAAAACGGATATCAGAACGCGCTGGTGTATCGCCCTGGAAAGTACATAAGCCACGCGGACGCCCTGTCGAGGTCACCCCTTCCCCACACAAGCGGCCACGTGTGCGAGGTGGAGCAAGACCACCAAGTGCTCATGATAGAGGTCTTGGATTCACCCCCCGTGTTGCCCGCAGAGATCGCCAAGGTGACAGGCAAGGATAAGACGTTGGCCCTGGTTAGTTCTTGGGTGCAGAAAGGGTGGCCAACGTCCCCCCCAGCGACGGAGTTTGCCCCGTTTTTTCAGAAAAAGCTAGAATTGTCCTTAGAGAGGGGGTGCCTCCTGTGGGGCCAGCGAGTAATTGTCCCTGAATCCCTGAGAGCGAGGGTGCTCAAACTGCTGCACGTCAGCCACCCTGGAATTGTCCGCTCCAAGGCGGACAGGAGCTACTTCTGGTGGCCTCAGTTGGACGCCGATATCGAGCACATGGTGGGCACTTGCACGAGCTGCCAGAGCTCCCGGCCCGAAGAAGCTCGTCTTCCGCACAGGGAATGGGACACGGCAAAGGGGCCGTGGTCCCGCGTGCACATTGACTTTGCGGGCCCTTTCAGAGGATCTCTTTTTCTCCTCGTAGTGGATGCTTACTCCAAGTGGCTGGAGGTTCTCCCAGTTGCGAACACCTCCTCAGCCACAACTGTTAAACATTTGCGGAGGGTGTTCAGCACGTTCGGCATACCAGACACCCTTATTAGCGATAACGCAAGTTGTTTCACGTCCGCTGAGTTTAGGGCATTCACCGAGATCAACGCCATCTGGCACATCACCTCCGCACCTTTCCACCCGGCGACAAATGGCCAGGTGGAACGCCTCATGCGTACCACCAAAGACGCGCTGAGGCGCATGGGCCCCGGGGATTTAAACCTGCAGTTGTGTCAGTTTTTACTAGGATACAGAGTCACCCCCTTGCATCAGGGTACTCGCCCGCAGAACTCCTAATGCGCAGGAAGCTGACTACGATACTGACCAGGCTAGACCCCTCTAGGGTGGAAGACACTGGAAGGAACATCGGGGTAGCGGACACGAAGAGTTTCGAGATAGGCGCCCCGGTTCATTGCAGGAACTACGCTAGCGCAGGGCCGGCCTGGGTTCCGGGCGTAGTCATTGGGCAGACAGGCCCCGTGTCGTATTGCATAGAGACCAGCACAGGTCTACTCTGGAGGCGACACGCAGACCAACGCCGGCGCCGGATCTCTGAAGACCAGGGCACTGACAGCGCAGAAAAGAATTCAACGTTAGGGTTCTCCCCCACCCGTTCAGCCCAAGGGGGAGGAGAGGGGGGCCGGTGGCCCCCACCACGGGGGGAAGGGAAGGTGTTTGTCCCCGTAGATATCCTGTCGGATACCCCCATAGATTCCCCAGTAGATGAGTTTGAGTTTGAGTTACAAAACCGGGGGGGGGGTTTCGGAGTGGTCCCCCACCCATCCAAGCGAGAAGAGGGGTTTTGCGTTAGCCCCCAGTGCCCCCGGTTTTCCCACAATGGAGTTCCTCCCTACCCCAAAAGCCGCGAAACCGCGGCAAGTCGCTAACGAGTGTCCCTCTCCCATTGTAGGACAAGAGCCCAGGGAACAAAGAAGCGATAGCGCCCCCGGGACAAGCCAGCCAGCCTTGCGCCCAAAACGCGTTTGCAATAAACCATATTGGATGAGAGACTTCGTCTCATCCTAGGGGGGAGGGATGTTGTGTATAAGAAAGTATGCCTTTAAACAATGTAACAGAATAACTACCAGCTGTAACTCTGTAACCTCCTGTATTAGGACGCGAGCTAATGTCCACCAGATGGCAATAGCGAGCGTCCAGCTCACATGGTTCCAATTCCACAAATACCTACAGCGCGGGAAGATTCCCGCCACCACTCACCTGGACAAGAAGGGCGTGACCAGAAATGACATCACGCAGACAGTAGCCAATGGGCTACCAAGGAGCCACATTCAAATGTATAGCCTCTGTATATATTGAGCTGTTCGTCCACCATTACCACATGTTCCCCCGGACTACCATGCAATAAAGATGTGTTAAGCCAATCCTTCGGCTGTTCCTGTGTCTTGGTTCTCATACACTAAACCAATAATATCAATATTCTTATCTATTGCTAAGTATTCCATCTCCCCTATTTTGTTCCGGAGGCTTCTGGCATTCGTATACAAGCATTTATATATGCTTTCCTGATACAGTCTTTTGAGTCCAGTTGCATTGTTAGACTGCCTCTTGCATCCTTCTGCTAGAGTGCTGGTGACTAGCTGCTTGCTCTGCTCAGTAATTTTTGCATCCTCCTCACTACTCAAGTACACACTTTCCCGAACCAGATGTTGCCCAGCTCCTGTCGGCTTTCCCCCAGTTATCAGTTTAAAAGCTGCTCTGCAGCCTTTTTGATGTTGAGTGCCAGCAATCTGGTCCCACCATGGTTCAAATGCAACCCATCCCTCCGGAACAGATTTGGTTTGTCCCAAAATGTTCTCCAGTTCCTGACAAATCTGAAGCCCTCCTCTCGACACCACCCCCTCATCCACGCATTGAGGCTTCTGAGCTCTGCCTGCCTGGTAGGTCTTGCGCGAGGGACAGGCAGCACTTCTGAAAATGCTACCTTGGAAGTCCAGGACTTCAATCTTCTTCCTAACAACCTGAATTTGGCTTCCAGGACAGACCGCTTGGCTTTCCCAACATCATTGGTACCAACGTGTACCATGACAATTGGCTCCTTCCCAGTTCTCTCTAACAATCTATCTAGATTTGTGATGTCTGCAACTTTTGCACCTGGCAGGCAAGTCACCATACAGTTATCATGTGCATCACAAATCTGTCTCCTTTTGCTCCTGGCTTACCTAACCGGAGATCAGCAGGCAGCGATCCGTAAGGGGTGGTGCTCTTCCTTGTGGATTGCTGCCTGTTGTTTTTGTATTCTGAAATACAAAGGCATCAGCTAGTCATCCGCCAGGGAGAGTGCTTCCCCTGATGAAGTGCTGGCTGTTTAGGGGTTTGTTTCCACCCCAGCTCAATATTTCTTGAGGCCAGCGGTGGTCTCACCATGTCTTTGGTGGGGTAGCGTGGAGGAGAGGGAGTCCCTCTTCTCCCCATTGCTCCAGGAAAGAAGGACGGTGGGTGTATCGTGATGGCGTTTTGTGGCTTGTTTGTTTTTGCGTGGCTGTGAGGCGCTGAGTCTACATGCTGGGGACTTGCGCTCCCATTGCTTTTTGTAAGTTTATTTTTCACGCACCAGCTTTCTCAGCGTTCTGTGTGCTCACGGCGCGCAGGACACTGGGACGTGTAGTTTTGTGTTTGTGGTTTGCGTTTTTGTTTCTGTGGCTCGATTTTGATTGGCTGCGGCACATTTCCCAATGTTCTTTTTGCCCGTGCCTCTCAGCCTGATTGGTTGTGGCGCGGTGCAGTGCAAGGAATGTTGGGAATTGAGGTTCTTTTTCTTTGTTTGAGTTTGTGGGTCTCCTGCCCCGCTGACACATTTCTACAATATTTGTTGATTTGTAAGCCAGGAGAAAAAGGAGACATTTTGGCCAAGTGCATGAATGATCGGTACGGGCTAGTATGGCCGGGTGAGGGATCCTTTGTCAAGTTCCAACAGTTAACGCTTGGATTTATAGGTATAGATGGATTACTGTAGAGGGGCTGCGGTGGCTCAGTGGTTAAGAAGTGGCTAGCTGGAAGGTCAGCAAGTCAGCAGTTTGAGACCTGGGTACTGCATGACAGATTGAGTGCCTGTCTCGGTCCTAGCTCTTGGGGACATGAAAGGAGCCTCATTCGGGTATCCCCTGAGCGGAGTTTCTTCAGCAAAAATCCTGACATGAAATTATTGCTACTGTAGGCAGGAGCCGTGGTGGCTTAGTGGTTAAGATGCTGAGCTTGATGATTGGAAGATTGACAGATCAGCAGTTCGAGACCCGAGTGCTGCATGATGGAGTGAGCGCCTGTCTCTTTCCCATCTCCTGCCCAACCTAGCGGTTTGAAAGCAAGAAATTGCAAATAGATAAATAGGTACTGCTTTGGTGGGAAGGTAACAGTGCTTCTGCACACTAGTCATGCCTGCCACATGCCCACAGAGATGTCTGCAGATGCAGAATGTGCTGGCTCTTTGGCTATAAATGGAAATGAGCACTTCCTGTGTAGATTGAGCAAATCTTGCATGTGTACCAGTGGGATTCTGGTCTCTGTTTTGTTTGTTACATTCAATCCAGCTTAGTGGGGAAAGCATTGCCTGTTTCTTTCCTCTGAAAAATGCTTAGAAGCAGAGGCAGCCAGGTTACAATCAAGGAAGATTTTGAGGGTCATGTACCTCTTTGGTCCATGAACCACCCTCGGACCAAAAGTGCCTGGATCCACAAGCCACAATGTAGAGAGCTTGACCCAAGTGGTATCAAACTGGACTGTATGTCCATTTAGGCTATAATGACACACACTCTGACTGGCAGCAATTACCTAAGGCTGCAAACAAGAGACTTCTCCTTAGCACATCCTTAGAGACAATAGAGGCTGGATCTGAGACTTTCTGAATGAATAGTATTAACTGATCTCCGTTTCCTTATATTCTCATTGTCCTCAGAAACCCTGATGGATTCAACCACAGCAACGGCGGAGCTAGGCTGGACAGTACATCCACCTTCGGGGGTGAGTATGGTTTCTCCAGGATCACAACACCATACCTGTCAACCGCGGCTCCGGAAAATACAGGACCTGCACAGAACGGTTCTGTGCAGGTCGCCTTCTACGCATGCGTAGAAGGCTTCTACTATCCCCTTCTGAACAGATTGCCTTCTATGCATGCGTAGAAGGGTTCTACGCAAGCGTAAAATCCTTCTACGCATGCATAGAAGGCGATCTGCGCAGAAGGAATGCACAGTACCTCTTTTTTTCCCCGCTGCCAATTCCGGGGTTTTGGCAGCTGCGGGTGGGAAATGACGCAAATCGGTGCCGAAAATCAGGAAATCCTGGCCAGTCCGGGAAGGTTGACAGGTATGCAACACTTACACATCTCCCACTACCTCTAAACCACATATAATTATCGTAGTTTGGTTAGCTGTTTAACCGATTTGGCTTCACATCTGCAGAACCATGAGCTTTGTAGTTAAGAACTCTTTGCTGTAGTTGAGAGGAGAGCACTGGAGTAACGAAGCAGCAAATCGCAAATCTCTCACCCACCCAAATGTTCAATTTAGGATTTCAAACTACATTGATTGAAGTTTTATTTCTATACCGCCTTTCTTACCCAGCGGGCAACTCAAGGCGGTTTACAGCAATAATATACATGATAAAAAAATCTAAATAGCAGCAGCAGCAATAGCAATACAATAGTTACAAGATAATCTATACAATCAATATCAATATGACAATAAAAGTAACAAAGGTCCCAGAATTACAATGTTCAATCCCCACACAATACAGTAGAGTAGCAGAGACATATCAAACATGTTACAAAACACTACAATGCATATAGATTGCCAAAATAGCATATGTTTATGTTTATTGGATTTATACCCCGCTCCACTCAGCCCAAAAGGCCAACTCAGAGCAGCTTACAACACAATAATATAAGTACAATTGCAACAAAAAATTAATATACATACAATTAATAAACATACAATTATAACAGTATAATAATACAAATAATCAATACAAAAAATACAAGATATGGATCCAAAAATACAATATAATCATAACAAATCAAATATAGACACAATATAACAGCATGAAAATACAATAGGAAAACAATAATACAATACAGTAAATTACACAATGAACTATACAATAGACATTTAATTACCCAGTCCCTCGGCTACTGATGTCCCCAATCTATGAGGGAGCTTCTGTATAGAGTTTTTAGAGTTTGAGTTTAGAGTTTGAGATTTTAGTTTTAGAGTTTGAGTTTTTAGAGTTTTAGAGCTTTTTAGGGGTTAAATGTGTATATGTGGGGTGGGAGTAAGTTGATAATTTTGTATAGTTGTATTTTGTTTAGGTTTTGTTGTGTTGATAAGTGTTCCCCCTCCCCCCCCCCCTGTCTTGTTGTTCTGTTCAGGACAATGACAATAAAGATCTATCTATCTAAAAATGTGTCAAACAACCCTGATTTTAGGAGACAAATGCCAACATGTCCCATCATGCAGCACAGCATTAATCATCCAAACAGCAGCAACCCCAAACAATTGCCCACCCCACCAAACAGTGCTCCCCCAAAGAAGACCAACATAAGAACAATTACAGAGCACACAATCTATTTTTAAAAACCACAGCAGCACACCCCTAACAATTGCCCACCCCACCAAACAGTGCTCCCCCAAAGAAGACCAACATAAGAACAATTACGGAGCACACAATCTGTTTTTAAAAACCACAGCAGCACACCCCTAACAATTGCCCACCCCACCAAACAGTGCTCCCCCAAAGAAGACCAACATAAGAACAATTACGGAGCACACAATCTATTTTTAAAAACCACAGCAGCAAACCCCTAACAATTGCCCACCCCACCAAACAGTGCTCCCCCAAAGAAGACCAACATAAGAACAATTACGGAGCACACAATCTGTTTTTAAAAACCACAGCAGCAAACACCAAACAATTGCCCACCCCACAATAAAATTGCCCTCCTCCATCCAACTGCCCATCCCAAGCCAATTGGAAATAGAAAATATCATTCACCTACCTTTTTGCTGTGCCAAAGAGTGGTCCAAGAACCTGAAGAATGCTGCATGAGCAATGCATGCAAGCGCCCTGCCTTTTATACTGCTCAAGCACAAGGCACCCTGGGAAAAACCCCAATGATTAGCTCTCCAGGTGTTCTTAGACTTCAATTCCCAGAAGCCCAAGTCAGAACACCTGCTGATCAGGGCTTCAGGGAATTGATGTCCAAGAACACCTGGAGAGCCAGGCTTGCTGACCACTGTTTTAGACCAAAGGTCCTCAAACTTGGCTCTCCAGGTGTTCCTGGACCTCAATTCCCAGAAGCCCAAGTCAACACACCTGCTGATCAGGGCTTCTGGGAATTGAAGTCCTAGACAAAGCTGTCAAGTATCCCTTATTTGCCAGGAAAACTGTGTATATAAGTTGAATAAGCAGGGTGACAAAATGCAGCCTTGTCTTACTCCTTTTTCTATTCCAAACCACTCTGTCATTCCGTGTTCTGTCCTAACTGTTGCTTCTTGATTCATGTACAGATTTCTCAGGAGGCATATGAGGTGTTCTGGTATTCCCATCTCTTTAATTACTTGCCACATCTTGTTGTGGTCCACACAGTCAATAAAACAAAAGTAAACTTGTTTCTGGTATTCCTTTGTTTTCTCCATGATCCATCATATGTTGGCAATGTAGTCTCTGGTCCCCCTGCCTCTTCTGAACCCAGCCTGCACCTCTGGTAGTTCTCTCCCCACATGATGTTGAAGTCTATCCTGTATTATCTTGAGCATCACTTTGCTGGCGTGTGGGATGAGCGCAATTGTTCGATAATTTGAACATTCTTTGGCATTGCCCTTTTTTGGGATTGGAATGTATACTGATCTTTTCCAGTCCTGTGGCCACTGTTTTGTTTTCCAAATCTGTTGGCATATTGAATGCAGTAATTTGACTCCATCATCTTTTAGAGCTTTGAAAAATTCAACTGGGATACCATCATCTCCACTAGCTTTGTTGTTTGCAGTGCTCTTTAGGGCCTTTCTGACTTCACTCTCTAGGATGTCTGGCTCAAGTTCAATTTCCTCATCATTGTTATTATCAGGAGTGTTGAGGTCCTTTTTGTAGAGTTCCTCTGTGTACTCTTGCCATCTTTTCTTAATCTCTTCTGCATCAGCTAACTCCTTCCCGTCTTTGTCCCTTATCGTGGTCATTTCTTTCTTTCACCTTTGCTTTCCACTTTCCTTTTTTCCTCATCTATTTGTAAAGCCTTAAGATGGCCACTTCGCTTTCTTGCATTTCTTTTTCTTTGGGATGATTCTAATTGCCACCTCCTTCACAATGTCATGAACCTCTGTCCATAGTTCTTCAGACACTCTGTCTGTCCGGTCTATTTCCCTAAATCTATTCTTTACCTCCACTGTATATTCACAAGCGATGTCATCTAGGGGATACCTGAATGGCCTAATGGTTTTCCCTACTGTTTTCTAACCATGAATTTTATCATCAGCATCTCATGGTGAGCCAGAATCAGCTCCAGGTCTAGATTTTACTAAATGTATAGGCCGTTTCCATCTTTGACTGCAAAGTATGAAATCAATCTAATTTCAGTGTTGGCCGTCTGGTGATGTCGATGTGAAAAGTCGCATCTTGGGTTTTTGGAAAGAGTGTTTGCTATGACCCAACACATTCTCTTGACAAATCTCTGTTAGCCTTTGCCCTGCTTCATTTTGTACCCCAAGGTCAAATATACCCATTATTCCAGTTACCCTTTGGCTTCCTACTTTGGCATTCCAATCTCCTATGATGAGGAGGACAAATTTGGGGGGGGGGTCAGTTCTAGAACGTGTTGTAAGTCTTCACAGAGCTGATTTACTTCGGTCTCTTCTGCATCAGCGGTTGGGGCACAGACTTGGTTGTCTTGGACTCCAACTCTCAGATCATTCTGTCGTTTTTGAGATTGCTTTCCTTGTGCTTATTGATACCCCAAGACAGTCCCTTCCCATCCTTCCAAACCTGAGGGGAGGGGGGCAAGAATGCCAGCAGGTGTGAAAGTCCATGCGCTCCCAGCCGGAGGCATCTTCACCTCTGCTGAAGCTGAGTCCATGTTCTAAGTCTTCAGGCGGTGGCAGTCCTTGTCCCTTTATCCCTCCCTCAAGGGATGGAAGAGCCCCCTCCCCCCCCCGCAGCTGTTGCCACGGACTTTGGGTGGCAGTCTTCAGCCTTGGGCCGGCAGCCCACAACCCTTTATCCCTCCCGCAAGGGACGGGAGAGGAGGACAGGGCCCACCGCAGCTGTGGCCATGGACTTCGGGCAGCTATGCTCTGTCTACTACAGTAGGCCCATGCTGGCCTGGTGGGACACCGGGACATGTCCTGGTGTGCCCCTACTGATAACATAAA
Organism: Bradypodion pumilum; assembly: GCA_035047305.1. NCBI lineage: Eukaryota > Metazoa > Chordata > Lepidosauria > Squamata > Chamaeleonidae > Bradypodion > Bradypodion pumilum. The sequence goes on along the minus strand of JAWDJD010000016.1, from coordinate 6,072,872 downwards.
ATGGTGCCCTTGGATTGAAGAAAAAAAACAGCATCCTCATCGCTCCCTCTCCCATGCCTTCTCAAGGTACCCAGCACAGGCCTGTACCTACAGCCCATGCTTCTCTCACATTGATATGTCAATATTATTATGCTCAATTACATTTTTAGTATTTCAATTTGTATAGCAGCTACTGCAACTATTGAGCTGTCATTTTCCAAGCTACCTGAGTCCCTAAATTGAGAGGTGTAAAATAAAAGAAACAGTCACTCAAACAACAAAGCCAATCTTGCCCATGGACTGAAAGAGCCTCCCAAACTTTTTCTGGGACATGCTGGCAGCAGCTGAGGGAGACTATTCCTGATTCTTCTAGCAAGAGGCTAAGCCCAGATTCTCCTGCAGATGACACAATTCCACCCCAGATAATGTAGGGAGATAGTGGAGCCATGTGATATAGAGTTGTCCATTTAGACCAGGGTTTCTCAACCTTAGGCCCATGGTCTGGCCTATGGTGCTATTTCATGTGGCCCCCACCAAGGGCATTTGATAAACAAAATGGCTGTCCCTTTGAAGCTGTTGGGACAAAATGGCCACCCCATCATGTAGGCAGGGCAAAATAGCTATCCGGCCCTCAAACCTGACAGAGAGAGTGTGACCCGGCCCCCAGCTTGAAAAGGTTGGGAACTCCCGATTTAGACTGAAATTGGCCACTCTGACTGGCAACACCTCCGTAGGGTTTTAGGCAAGAGACTTCAGCTGAGCCATACTCTGACACAGTAGAGAATTGGATCTGAGATTTTTCTGAATGGAAAACATTAGCTTTTCATGAGGAACTACTGGTCCCCATCTATTCAGCACTAGTTAGACCACATCTAGAGTCCTGTGTCCAATTCTGGGCACCCCACTTTAAGAAAGATGCAAACAAATTAGAGCAGGTACAGAGAAGGGCAACAAGGATGAACATGGAAACTGGAAACCAAGACATATGTTTAGCCTTGAGAAAAGGAGACTTTGAGGGGAGATGATGATAAAGGTAAAGGTCACCCTTGATTGAAAGCCAGTCATATCCAACTCTAGGGTTCACCCAGTGGATCACTGGTCTATGGAACTCCCTGCCAGAAGAAGTGGTGACAGCTGTCAGTCTTGACAGCTTTAAGAAAGGATTAGACAAGTTCATGGAGGACAAGGGTATCCATGGCTATAATTATTACAGTTACCTAAGGACAACCTCCGAGTTGGAGGGATAGGCAGGATATCTCTCAATGCCATTTCCAGGGAATCCTCAGCAGGTGAAGGCATCTGCTTGGGAATACCCAGAAGCAAATGGTGAGCCACTGTGTGAGACAGAATGCTGGACTGGATGGGCTGTTCCAGCAAGGCTGTTCTTATGTTCTTATATATATGTTCTTATACGGTTCAGTGCCCATCTCTGTTTCATAGCCAAAGAGCCAGCTCTGTCTGCTTCTGCAGATGTTTCCATGGTCATGTTGCAGGCATGACTAGGCACCGGAGTGCACAGAATGCTGTTTACCTTCCCACCAAAGTCATCCCTATTTATCTACTTGCAAGAACTCTTCAAATACCTGAAAGGTAATCCTAAAGAGAAAGGGAAGGATTTGTTCTCCATCATCTCAGAGTTCAGAAAGTGTAATAACAGGCTCAAACTACAGGAAATCAGATATAGGATGAATATCAGGAAAACCTTCTTAACAGTTAGAGCAGTACAACAGTAGAACCAACTGTCTCAAGAGGTGTTGAGTGCTCCAACACTGGAAGCATTCAAGAGAAAATTGGACAACCATCTGTCAGATGTGATTTGACTTGGATTCCTGCAGTGATCAGGGGGTTGGACTCGATGGCCTCAAAGAACCCTTCCAACTCAGTGGTTCTATGATTCTATTATATTATTGTTGTAGAGGCTAAAAAGCATCTAACATGCCTTAAAGTAACTTTTACATTTGACTAGAAAAGGTTTACCCTTCTATCTATGTGCCACTTGGTAAGTCCTTGTTATACTACATGTGAAAGATCACTAATAGCCAATATAGTGTGACGAAGGCTCCAGACCAGAATGAGAGGCAACCACTACCAAATAAGAAAGGAAAAGAAAAGTTGCCCCTTGCAACTCAGTTATTCTGTGATGACCTGTACATCTGAGCTCTAGTATCTTCACCCTTAATACGGGAGGGATGGCACGGCAGGCAGGGAAACCCAGAGAAGATATGAATATATTGGATAAAGACATATTATTTCTCATGTTTTGGCAAACAGCTCCCCCCCATCCCAAAAGCAATTTAAAAAACCATCCCTCTAAAACGTACAGGGAGAAGGAGGCAATCCGCATTGCTCATTTGTGAATTAACATCGAGAGTGCCCCTCGGTCGTTTAAATGCCGTAAACTCATATAATAATCCCGATAAGGCTGACAGCACTAATGAATGCAATTAGTTGATTAAATAACTTCACAGCAGATTAAAAATATGGCTATTAACGAGGTGTGTGTGTGAGAGAGAGAGAGATAGATAGAGAGAGAGAGAGAGAGAGAGAGAGAACTGGGTCAGGGGCATTGACTGCTGATTCTATGGTTAAACAGAACAATTTCTTGTGTGGCACATCCTATGTAGGATGATGGTTTGTTTGTTGTCTTGCTAAATATAGCAAGGTGTTTAGGTGAAGGTAAAGGTCACCCTTGCTCAAAAGTCCGTCATATCCAACTCTAGGGTTCAATGCCCATCTCTGTTTATAGCCAAAGAGCCAGTGCTGTCTACATCTGCAGACGTTTCCATGGTCATGTGGCAAGTATGACTAGACACCAGAGCACACAGAACGCTGTTTACCTTCCCACCAAAATGGTCCCTATTGATCTACTTGCAGTTTCTTGCTTTCGAACTGCTAGGTTGGCAGGAGCTGGGACAAAGATGGGAGCTCATTCCGTCCTGCAGTACTCGGGTCTCAAACGGCTGCCCTCCTGCCTTATAGATAGTCAATCACAGAAGCTACAGGAAACACGAACAGGGTTGGTGGAACTGGGAAAGCAGGTAGGGAAGAGGTCTCTTCAAACACAAAGGGCACCAGATCACCTTTGTTTATACACAGGCTTAACTATGTGGCTATCGAGCCAAAGGTTGGGAGTTTGATTCTACACTCTGCCTCCTTGACCAGGGCTGGACTCAATGATGCTCAATGGTTAAGAAACCCGGCTTGTTAGCTAGAAGGCCGGCAACTCGGCAGTCCGAGACCCAGGTACTGCATGACGGATTGAGCACCTGTCTCTGTCCCAGCTCTTGGAGATATAAAAGGAGTCTCATTTGAAAAATTTAATTTGGCTGTAAATAACAAAGACTTGTTATCCATTTTCTTGTCATTAGTGAGGCAACAAATTGCAAAAAAAAAATATGAAAAGTAATATAAAACTAGAAATGGATAACGGGAATTATGAGAAATGGCTCTGAACGATAAGTTGACATGGGAATTAAATAAAAAAGGGGTATATTGAAAGAGAATGAATTTTGGGATATTTGGAAGCCTTTTTTGGAGTATACATTGAAGAGTAACAAAGGTGATAAACCAGCACCTGAATTGATGAGTTTTTGGAAGAAATAAAGAGATTAAGATAATATACATATGGTGAATTCTTTGGACATTGTATATAACATAGGGTATGTTTTATTTTGGATAAGAAGAAAAATAATAATGTATTACATTGGGTAATTATTGAAAGAAAGAAAGAGTTTCCACAGAATTTATTATACTTTCTGGTCAAAGTGGGATTCTCTAGTATGGACTGAGATATATAAACCATGAAATAATAAATGTGATTTTTCTTTCAAAAGCACATAAAAATCAGGGTAAAATCATTGGATACAGGGGTATAAAACCATGCTCATCTTTTTGTGTTCAAGAAATGTGAAATCGTTCATCACCTTCCAAGATAGCAGGTTGCTTTCTGTCTGTTTCAGCAAGAGATTTCCCATGCACAGGAATGCTTTCATGCCAGTTTTTCCCAGCTAAAGCAACTGCTGATAACCTGCATGGTTCTTTTTTAAAAATATCATCAGACGCATTGGATGGGTTATTGACATCTTTTGGATAAATCAGCATGTTCTTTTGACACAACCTATCTTCAAGTCCTAAAGAGGAGAGGCAGGATCTGTTCTCACTCATCCCAGAGTGCAGGACTCGTCATAATGGGCTCAAGTCATTAGGAGGCCAGATTTCAGTTGAATATCAGGAAAAACCTATGAACGGTTATAGAAAGACAACAGTGGAGCCAATGTTCTTTGGAGCGCTCCAACACTGGAAGCATTGAAGAAAAAAATTGGACAACCATACCTGTCAGATCTACTTTGATTTGGATTCATGCCTTGATCCAGGGCTTGGGCTTGGTGGCCTCAAGGGCCTCTTCTGATTATGGTTCTATGTTTAATCCCTTTAGTCCAAGTGAAGGCAACCTATGGTCTGTGGGACCGCCTTAGAACTATGGAAGGCAAGCAAGGAGCTACCAGATAACTGGGCAGAACCACAGGACTCTGTACCACCCAGCCAAGAACAACCATGGCCTGTGTATAAAACTTTAAATAGACTTGCACAGGAGTAGGAAGATCAAGGGCTAATCTGAGAAAGTGGGGTTTCCCTGTAGATGACAGCCTGTGTGAATGTGGAGAAGAACAAACTATCTCCCATAGGATACAATGCACACAATGCCCCACAACGTACACTGAGGAGGACCTTATGTTGGCAAGAGGAAATGCTGCTGATGTGGCCTGATATTAGGCAGATGTCATCTAGTCCTTTTTAATTCTATTTTGTTTTTAGATATGTTAATTTTAGCTTTGTACATTTATTATATGCTGGTAGCGTATTTACATGCATAAAGAAAGAATCTATAATTCCATGCTGCAGATCCTGTTCGATCAGAGACCATAGTTCAGCAAAAGAAGAAGGAGGAGGAGAAAGAGAGGGGGTTGGAGGAGGAGGAACCACGCTCAATCGTGGGATGTTGTACTGTGAAATTAAATGTTAGATTAAATATTCACATTTGTAACCAAGCTTTTACCCAGTGTTGTGTAACTGAGGTTGGATCTACATGTCAAACAAATTCCATGTCAAAGGGGATTACAAGACTTCCAAATTGATGCAAAATATCATTAGTTCATCAAAAAGATGCCAACAACCCATCCAGTTCTTCTAGTTTTAGTTTTTTGTTTAGAAAGGACCATACAAGGTACAGCAACACTTTTCCATTGGCTTCAGAGTCCACTGTTGCTATATAGGAAAACAACAACAGTAACCCCAATTGGTCATTTTAGTGAAACAAAAGGAACGGCTGTGTATTAATAGAGTAAAATGATGAGTTGACCCTATTTCTGTGTGTGCCTGTTAGTAATGTGGCCATTATTGTTGTGAAAACAGGGTATAATAATAATAATAATAATAATAATAATAATAATAATAATAATAATAATAATAATAATAATCTACCATTAGATTCACAGTTGAAGACTGATATAAAATTAACATTTCAAGACCTAACCAAGGAGCTAAGAGCTGTTAAGGTAACATCTAACTTTACTAGGTAGTCCCTAGTAAAGTTGGTTGTTGTTGTTGTTGTTGCTCAGGTGCAGGCAGAACTGGACTGGGCATAGGGAGTGCCCCCTGATCCAGGCTATCCTCAGAGTCTGATGAGGACTGGATCACAACACACAGGATCTTGACTTTCATTTCCTAAAACTTTCTCTACTTGATGTTCCCAATGATTTTTACTGCATTCAAATCCAAATGTCTGGCAAAGTTTCCAATGGATATTATTATTATCAGAATGTTTAGAGGCTGTACTTTCCTACATTTTCAGCAACCATCTCACTCAGCTGCTTTTCATTCAGTCCAGGTTCTGGTCTTTGGGTTTTCTGCACTTTAAGAAACAAGGGCTGAACATGACCATAGCAATTCCATGCTGTCAATTTCCTAGACAGAGAATACACAAATGTGGATTTCCCTTTCCCTTCCTCTAGGGGGAGTTTTTGAGACTATGCAATTTGGCCAAATGTACCTTACCTGGATTGTCTTGCTAGAGGGGAATTGAACTCCCAACCTCTACCAGTTGCCTAAACCAGTGGATCATCCAACCAGCTGAATATGACCATACCAAGACGTTTTCTGGGCAGCCAGTTCAAAGGGTCAGAGTATGATGTTGACATGGGTTGGGATAATGAGCCAGGTGGCAGAGAAAGAAGAATATGGGGCTGATAAAAAGGGGGAAAGACTTAGGTCTGGTGAGGCAGGATAAGGAAGGCTTGTGAAAACAATTTGGAGAAAGAGACCTCTTAGACCAGTGATTCCCAACCTTCAACCCCCAGATGTTCTTGGACTACATCTCCAAGAAATCTTGACCAGCACAACCAATGGTGAAGGTTTTTTGGGAACTGTAGTCAAGAACATCTACATAAGAACATAAGAACAGCCTTGCTGAAACAGGCCACAGCCCATCCAGTCCAGCATTCTGTCTCACACAGTGGCTCACCATTTCCTTCAGGGTATTCCCAAGGAGATGCCTTCACCTGCTTAGGATTCCCTGGAAATGGCATTGAGAGATATCCTGCCTATCTCTCCAACCCAGAGGTTGTCCTTAAGTATCCATAATTATAGCCATTGATACCCTTGTCCTCCATGAACTTGTCTAATCCTTTCTTAAAGCTGTCAAGACTGACAGCTGTCACCACTTCTTCTGGCAGGGAGTTCCATAGACCAGTAATACTCTGGGTGAAAAAGTACTTTCTCTTATTTGTTTGAGAACTCGTACCCAAAAGTTTCATGGAGTGTCCCCTAGTTCTAGTGATATGCGATAGGGAAAACAGTTTTTCCTTATCTACTTTGTCCACACCGTGCATGATTTTATACACTTCAATCAGGTCACCTCTTAGACGTCGTCGTTCAAGAGTGAAGAGGCCCAACTGTTGCAGCCTCAGATGGTAAGGACGGTGTTCCAGTCCCCTACTCATTCTGGTTGCCCTCCTCTGCACTTTTTCCAGCTCCATAATATCCTTCTGGAAGTGTGGCGACCAGAACTGTACACAGTATTCCAGACGGGGCTTCACCATAGATTTATAAAGAGGCAAAATGACACTTGCTGACTTATTTTCTATACCCTTCCTAATGATCCCTAGCATTGAGTTTGCCTTTTTCACTGCTGAGGCACACTGGGTTGACACCTTCATTGAGTTGTCTACCAGGACACCAAGGTCCCTTTCCTGGTTTGTCGCAGAGTTCAGACCCCATCAGTTTATAAATGTAATTGGGGGTCTTTGCCCCAACATGCATCACTCTGCACTTACTAATGTTGAAGCTCATTTGCCACTGTTTTGCCCACTCCCCCAGTGTCAAGAGATCCCTCTGGAGCTCCTCACAATCTCTCACAGTTTTCACTACCCTGTATAATTTAGTGTCGTCAGCAAATTTGGCTACCTTGCTTTTTACTCCTACCTCTAGATCATTTATGAAGAGGTTGAAAAGCAGGGGTCCCAGTACTGAACCTTGGGGGACCCCACTCTTTACTTCCCTCCACTTGGAGAAGTGTCCATTTAGTGCTACCCTCTGTTTCCTGTCCCTTAGCCAGTTGCTGATCCAGGACAAGACCTGTCCCTTTATTCCATGACTGGTAAGTTTATTCAAGAGCCTTTGGTGCGGGACCTTGTCAAAAGCCTTCTGAAAGTCCAGATAAACAATGTCAACTGGATCCCCCTTATCCACATGCTTGATGACACTCTCAAAAAATTCCAAAAGATTAGTGAGGCATGATTTGCCCTTGCAAAAGCCATGTTGGCTCTCCTTTAGCAGCGCCTTCTCTTCTATGTGCCTATTAATTCTATCTTTTAGGATGGTTTCCATCACTTTACCTGGGACACATGTCAAACTGACAGGTCGGTAATTTCCTGGATCACCCCTGGATCCTTTTTTGAAAATTGTTGTTACATTCGCTACCTTCCAGTCATCAGGCACAAAGCCTGATTTGAGTGAAAGATTATATATTTTGGCCAGGAGATCAGCAATTTCATCCTTAAGTTCCCTGAGAACTCGTGGATGGATGCCATCTGGTCCTGGTGATTTGTTAGTGTTTAGTTTAACAAGACATGCAAGGACCTCCTCCCTGGTTATTTCTATCTGGCTTAATTCTTCGGTTTCCCTCCCTACGAAGATAGGCTCTGTTTTGGGCATGTGGTCTCTGTCTTCTTCAGTGAATACTGAAGCAAAGAATTCATTGAGTCTCTCTGCAATCTCTGTTTCCTCTTTAATAACCCCTTGCCTTCCATTGTCATCTAATGGTCCAATGGCCTTCCTAGTTGGGTTCTTACTTCTAATGTACTTAAAGAAGTCTTTGTTATTTCTCTGAGTATTTTTAGCTATACGCTCCTCAAAGTCTTGCTTTGCTTTCCTGATTGTTGCCTTGCATTTGTTCTGCCAGAATTTATGTTTCTGCCTGCTGTCCTTATTCGGACAAGCCTTCCATCTTCTAAATGAGCTTTTCTTGCTCTTGATCACTTCCCGAACAGCTCCTGTAAGCCACATTGGAGTCCACTTGGAACTGGCAGTGCCCTTTTTCCTTTTGGGTATGCATTCCATCTGTTGCCTGAAGATTGGGAACCACTGTCTTAGACCCTGAAGGAAAGCGCTTGAAGTGGTTTAAAAGAGGAGGTCTTCTGCTCAGTTTGGGCCTTGAATGATAAGGATAGTAGCCATGTTGTGGGACAAAAAGCCCCCTAGATCTAGTCACCTAAGTCATGTAGATGAAGCCCTGTTCTACAGAGCATGGCTTCGCCCTTTCATCTTCCACAACGCCTCTGGTCAAATAATAGTTTATGGACATTACACGTGAGTATGGGACTAGGGGAGCCATACATGTGGCATACTTGTGGCCTTCAAACATTACTTGGCCCACTCCTGTCAGTCTGTGAAAACAGCTTCTCCATTCAAACAGAAGCTCTGATCCAGGTGGACCTCCTTGCTCTCATTCAACAACACAATCTGGAGCAGATTTCTCTGCTGCAAAGATGCTTACCAGTGGCATAAGGCCTCAGGTGCCATTAAGCCCTCTGGGGCTTTTCAACCAGTAGCCCAAGGTGGTCATTGCTTTAGGGCAGTGATGGAGAAACTTGACACTCCAGGTGTTCTTGAACTTCAATTCCCAATAGCCCTAATTAGCAGGAGTGTTGACTTGAGCTTCTGGGAATTGAAGTCCAAGAACACCTGGAGTGCCAAGGTTCACCATCACGGCTTTAGGGGAACTCACCTGAAGAGAAATGGCCCAGTGGAGCAAAGCAAGAAAGTGTTTCCCAGGTAAGAAGAGCAACCTAAGCAGGATGCAGCCAAGATTATCTGTATCTGCCCAGAAGAGATGGGTGAGAACTCCTGTCTTATAGAAGCTAATGTAGAAAAGATGCCTGGGAAAAGATGTTTCTTCAACTAGCAAATGTGTTATTGGCATACTTTCAGGTGCTCTATTTAGTATTGTAGCTCTTTGGCAAGGAGTTTGTGAAGAGGGTGTAGCAGTGCTGGAAGAGGTGCTCCAAGAGGAGAAATAACTTATAGTTCATTTTGAACTACATATCCCAGAATCACCCACCCAACATAGTTCCTGGGAGATGTTGTCCAAATGAACCATTGACTCAGGCACAGTTCCAAAGCTGCGATGGAGTGGCCGTTTGACAGGCCTCTCCTAGATTGGGCATACCGAGCAATGACTCTCCTCTCTCCTCTACAGTGGGAAGAAGTGAGCGGCTACGATGAGAACATGAACACAATCCGGACCTACCAGGTGTGCAATGTGTTTGAATCCAGCCAGAACAACTGGCTGAGGACAAAGTACATCCGGAGGCGGGGGGCCCACCGCATCCATGTGGAGATGAAGTTTTCAGTAAGAGACTGCAGCAGTATCCCCAATGTTCCTGGATCTTGCAAGGAGACCTTCAACCTCTACTACTATGAGTCCGACTATGATGCTGCCACCAAGACTTTTCCTACTTGGATGGAGAATCCATGGGTGAAAGTGGATACCATTGCTGCAGATGAGAGCTTCTCTCAGGTAGACCTGGGAGGCCGGGTGATGAAAATTAACACGGAAGTGCGCAGCTTTGGACCAGTCTCCAAAAATGGCTTCTATCTGGCCTTCCAGGATTACGGCGGTTGCATGTCTCTGATTGCTGTCCGGGTCTTCTACCGCAAGTGCCCACGTGTCATCCAGAACGGAGCCATTTTCCAGGAGACACTCTCTGGGGCAGAGAGCACGTCATTGGTAGCAGCCCGGGGTACCTGCATCTCCTACGCTGAAGAGGTGGATGTACCGATCAAATTGTACTGCAATGGAGATGGGGAATGGCTAGTACCTATCGGGCGCTGCATGTGCAAACCGGGATACGAGTCAGTGGAGAACGGGACCATCTGCCGAGGTAAGTGACCTTCACCCCCTTCAGATTCCATCTGGATGTGCTGAGCAATTGGGATGAGTTGCTGGTGGAAGGGAACTGTGGTGTTGCAGATGTGTAGGGTCAACTTTAGGATTGAAGCAGGAAATCATTACTAGCAGACTCCCCCCCACCCCAAGGGTTGACATAATCAGCCTTACATAGGTATAATTTGCTCAACAGGATTTTGGCAATTGTTTATTCTTTTTTCAAAGGATAGAGCGGTATAATATCCATCATTTAATTTTATTTTTGTATAAACAGTCACAATAAAATAATGCAGTAATACAAGTAAATATAAATCAATACAATCAATAATACAATAATAATGCAATAATGAACCCAGAATCAAATGATCAATAAATACATGAAAATACAAAACCACACCACCAGGTTACAAGATTACAAGTCAGCAAAAAATACAATATTAAATACAAAATACAAGCCCCATACAGAGACCCTTCCAGCGGTGCCACCCAAGTGCTCCCACTTCCCCATGGCCAATGCCGGGCCAGGGAAGGAGCTTGGGTGATAACGAGGCAAGGGTCCTGGACGTGGCGATTGTCCTCCAGCGCTGTGGGTGTCCCTCTTTATCATCTGGCCAGGCAGGGCCAGGGGGAGGGGGGGCCTCTGCTGGTGCCGCCAATTCCTTCCCCGTGCCGGTGGTGAGGGCGACGGGGAAACACAGGCCTTATGCCACTGATAAGCATCTTTGCAGCATATAATTCTCCAAATATATCATTTTATGTAGTTTGTTCATTCTTTATGTTTATTGTATTGTATTATATAGATTTTTAATGGGTTGTAAACCACCCAGAGACTATCCCAGATGGGCGGAATATAAAGGCAAATAATAAATAAATAAATGAATAAATCAGGCAAGCAAGCCTGCATCAAATTGGTGTAGAGAGAATTTTATCAGAAATTATGAAATATTGGCTGTTAAGTCACCACTAGAGTAAGACCTATTAAGTCATTGTAACTTATGGAAGAATTAACTCACAAGACCCCCATTGATATAATGCAGGAGTTCACAAACCTTTCATGCGGTGGGCTGGTCATGTAGTTGAGCGGGCCGGTCACGTGGTTCTTCCACCCGTAAAATGCACCCGTGGCTACCGTAAATGCATTTACGACAGCCAGAGATGCATTTATGGGAGCATTTACAGCAGGTGTTTATGCATGCACATTTTACAGCTGATGTAAATGCACCTGCTTCCGCTTCCAGTACCGGCGAGGGTGGGCCACATGAAATGGTGCTGTGGGCCTTAGTTTGGTCACCCCTGATCTAATGGGTCTACTCTAGTTGCAGTTTGCTGCTGTATTTCTGTCTCTCTGCATCAGATGCAATACATCAAACTCTTTTGTGTCAAACTGGCATGTCAGTGATTTGGAAAGAGACAAATGTAATAGTAACATCAAAGGAATTAATAGCATTTGTGCTGACAGCAGTCACAGGGGGAACAGCTAAAAGCTGGAAAAGTGCAAAGCAGTTGAATTCTCGTTATATGGAGTTGTGGCAAATAGCCATGGCAGAAACATTTGATGCACCAATTCACAAAAAACTAAAGATAAAGCTAAAATATCTCTTTCCCCTTGAACGACGACTGAAACCCTGTTGTGCTATTATGCCAAAGGCATAACCTTTGGCAGCAAATTACCTCAAATTAAGAAATGTCTACAGACATTTCCTGTCACCTGCTTGAGCCCTGTGACTTCACATCATGCTTATGGAGGTTTCTTTATGGCAAGCTGAGATCCACCTTAAATAAATTCACACCAGTTTTTTCCCCTGATTTCCAGGAAAAAATGTATACTCGGATTCATGTAGCAGCCAATGACAGTGGAGATTTCTTAATTTAGGGCAATTCACCTCCAGAAGTTAAACCAGGGGTTCTCAACCTATGGCCCGGAGGCCAGATGCAACCCTTGACACCATTTCATGTGTGGGGCAGGCACCGTGTAGCAGGCATGTGCCATGTGTAGCAGGCAGGGCAAAATGGCTATCTGGCCCTCAAGGCTGTCTGAAGGAGTGTGACCCAGCCCTCGGCTTGAAAAGATTGAGAACCCCTGAGTTTGTCTTCCGATTATGGGAAAGAAATTAATTATTATTACAAAGAACCAGGAAAGACTAAAAACATTATTTGCAATCATCCACCTTTTTGAACAGCTGTCACAAAAACCAACATGAAAAATGAAGGGGAAAAAAACACTGATAAAAATATTAAAGTTGAAAATTAAGTTTGATAGTATGTTTTTAAAATGAATGGTAGTTAATACTGATAAATGTTTGGGATATTTTTAGTATGTTTTCTTATAGTAATTATTGTTTAATTCAGGGGTTCCCAACCTTTTCAAGCTGGGGGCCGGGTCATGCTCTCTCAATCAGCTTCAAGGGTCGGATGGCCATTTTGCACTGCCTGCACGTTGGGGGTGGCCATTTTGTCCCAATAGCTTCAAAGGGGTGACCGTTTTGTATCTTGAATGCCCTTGGAGGGGGGCTCACATGAAATGTTGCCATGGGCCAGATCTTGCCCATAGGCCTTAGGTTGGGAACCCCTGGTTTAATTGTAATGGTTTGCGAGCTGTTTTGCACCTCCAGTGGGAAGAAAGGTCGTATATAAATGGCATAATTGAGTAAATAAATGATAGGGGCATTCCTAATTATAACTTCGGAACTAATAATATTTTTTTTTAGGATCTGTGAGATAAAAGAGTTTTTAGAAAGTTCACAACTGGTTCATTCGTGAAAATACACAGAATTTTGTATGCATGAAAAATATATCTAAATTATAGTGTATATTTAAAATATAGTAAAAACTCATACAGTGGTACCTCATACAGTGATTTTAATCCGTTCCACGGGGCTCGTTGTTGTATGAAATAATTGCTATATGATGCATGCATCGTATAGCGATTTTCCCTATGGGATGCATCATACAATGATTTTTTTCGCTAAGTGGTTTTTCCCATTGAAAAACTGTTGTACGATTTTTTCCATAGGGAAAATTGTTATGTGGGACACCATCCCCCCCCTCAAAAAAACCACCCCTAATTGTTATGTGATTTCATTGCTATACAGGGCAATTGTTGTATGAGGTTGCACTGTATAATGAAAATATTTCATTCTATGAGGCTTTTCGCTATGCGATTTTTTGGTTATACGATTTCATCTCCCCTCCTGCAACATAATGAAAATCCCTATAGAAAAAAATTATATAACAAAAATTTCTATGGAAAAAAAACATATAACAAAAAAAAAATTCACTGAGCCATATTTCCCATTGAAATCTTTGTTATATGATTTGTTGCCATAGGTATCCTGTATTGCATAGCGGACATTTTCATTGTATGATTTTCCCCATGAGGTGTGCTATTTTCACATAGTGAACATTTTTTGTTATGCGAGGCACCATTTTGTCCCAAAACTTTTTCATTGTGCATTTCCCCCCGCTATAGGGGACATTGGTTATATAAGGTTCTACTGTATCTTAAATGCGGATTATATTCTTATGAGTTATCCATGATGAAATTTGACCATAGTTATCGACTTCTGTCAATGATTCTGGATTTAACCATCTTGTGATTTCAATGGACAAAATCTTAATTGTTTTTCCCCCACATATGCAAATAATTTGTAGTGCATGGCATGATTTTGAAGAGTGACTTGGCTTCTGTGGCATTGAACTAAAGAGTCCTTCCTTCCTTCTAAATACTTAGAAAAGTGGTAACTTCTTAGAAGCAACCCAAGGGAGTTTATGCAGGAAATCTTGTTCAGCTCTAACTTTTCCCAAGTAACCGAGGGAGAAACTTGTGGAGTGGATGCCTCAAAAGCAAAAACAATCTGAGCGTGAAATATTAGCAGCCAAGAGCTTGTCAGAGTCCAGCTGGCAGCTTTCGGCGGCTGACCGAGTTCTGTGCCAATGTTTCAGAAGTTTCCAACACCTCATTGAGTGGAGAAAGATCGCCCAAGCCAAGCTGGGAAGCCAAGTGGATTTGTTCCCCAAGAAGAGCCCGGATCCCGGATGCCGTAGACCAGATAGACCCAAACAGTGTAAATTAGTTGGGATAAAAATAAGAAGTCAGCAAGCAACTGTTTTCAAGTGTCTTGCAGTGTTGAGGACTTGCTGATAGTGCATGAGCAAAATCTTAGGTCTTGCAGACGGAGGGTCAATGATTTAATTACCCAAATCTCTATTTAAATGCTTTTCAGAGATTGACTGGATGTGTGTTTCACATGAGAAAAGACTGTCAACCTTCCCGGATTGGCTGGGATTTCCTGGTTTTTGGCGCCGATTTGCACCATTTTCCGCCCCGTGCTGCCGAAACCCAGGAATTTGGCAGTGGGGGAAAGGAAGTACTGCACAGCCCTTCTGCGCAGGGGACCTTCTACGCATGCGTAGAAGGGTTTTATGCTTGTGTAGAACCCTTCTACGCTTGCGTAGAACCCTTCTATGCATGCGTAGAAGGCTACACATGCGTAGAAGGAGGCTACGCAAGCGTAAAACCCTTCTACGCATGCGTAGGTGACCTGCGCAGAACCGTTCTGCGCAGGTCCCAGATTGGCCGGAGCCGCGGTTGACAGGTATGGAGTGGGGATGTTTAGCCTTGAGAAAAGGAGTCTAAGAGGGGATATGATGATAAATGTAAAGGTTTCCCTTGCTGGAAAGCCAGTCGTATCTGACTCTAAAGTTCACTGCTCATCTCTTTTTCATAGCTGAAGATTCAGTACTGTCTGCATTTTGCAGATGTTTCCATGGTCATGTGGCAGGCATGATTGACACCGGAGTGCATGGAGCGCTGTTTACCTTCCCACCAAAGTGGTCTCCATTTATCTGCTTGCAATTTTTTTTGCTTTTGAACTGCTAGGTTGGCAGGATCTGGTACAAAGACGGGAACTCACTCCGTCCAGCGGCACATGGGAATCGAACTACTGACTCCTGTCTTCCTGTCAGGTTCTTAGCCACTTGAGCCACTGGAGTCCTCTTCAAATAGCTGGCAGATAATCATAAAGATGATCTGTTCCCCATCATCCCAGAATGCAGGGCGTGTAATAACAGGCTGAAATGACAGAAAGACAGATATAGGCTGAATATTAGGGGAAACATCTTAATGGCTAGAGCAGTAGAAAGGTAGAACCAACTGACTCGAGAGATGGTGAGCGCTTCAACACTGGAAGCATTCAAGAGAGAATTGGACAGACCTCTGTCAGATCTTTGATTCAGATTCCTGCATTAAGCAGGGGGTTGGACCCTTCCAATTCAATGATTCTGTGATTCTATAATTCAATGTCAGTGACACGACGTTAGCACCAACTGTGAGTAGATTCATTCTTTTAACATGGATGTCCAGGATATTTTGTTTGGCTGGGAGAGTTGTCAATTTTTACATCGTTTTTCCACTGCCTTGTTTTGTCTTACTGCTGGCTTATGCGATCGACTCTGTGGATCCTTTGGGGAAGTTTCTGGCCTTGTCCAAATGGAATCATTGATGATGTGCAGCAGGAGTTCTCAACCTTTTAAAGCCTGGGGTCGGGTCATGCGCCCTCAGACAGCTTTGGGGGCCAGATGGCCATTTTGCCCTTCCTCCACCACATGGCACTTCCTGGTGTGGTGGAGGTGGTGGGGCCCCCCACATGAAATGGTGCTGTGGGACGTATCCAGCCCAT
This sequence comes from Bradypodion pumilum, assembly GCA_035047305.1. Lineage (NCBI taxonomy): Eukaryota > Metazoa > Chordata > Lepidosauria > Squamata > Chamaeleonidae > Bradypodion > Bradypodion pumilum. The sequence continues at coordinate 6,056,771 of JAWDJD010000016.1, read as the reverse complement.
GGGCTGCAGGTTGAGAATCCCTGGTGTACAGAATGGGACATGGTGCCGAGGGTGAACATTCTTCCTTTTGGTTGTCTTCTGCTCACAATGGTCAGAACTAAAACTGCTGTGGAATCAGCAGATTGCCCTTTAAATATATATATATATTATCTCGTCATTTAGTGCTATAGTGCTAAACTCCTACAGCACTGTCCTCCATTGTGCAGAGAATTTAAGGCACCAATCACAGGGCGAAAAACCTCTTCTTTTAAAGTATTATTTTATTGGTAAATTAAAAAATACTAAAAAAAACCAATAATAAACAATGTGAAAAAAATGAAAAAATGTGAGGAAAATAATAATTTTTAAAAACATACAGTGTCAGTCTCAGTTTGTATCCAATCATTTAATCCATAATGATGTAATACAAATAAACTAGTGCACCCCCACCAGTGGTTGTGGGATTGTCTACATTTTTCCATTAATTACTATATACTCCATATTTATTAACTCTTTGCAAACCAAAAGACATCAATTCTTGGGGAGATTTACTACCCTTATTATCATTAAATACATATTCCACAAATGGTGTCCAGACTTCCCAAAATCAATTAGTTTTGATCAATTCGTTTTTTACACTTCAGCTCCTCGGTTAACTTATCATTCAGCACTATTTCCCAAAGTTCCTTATGCCAATCCTCAATTTTATAGGCATGATTGGGTTTCCAGTTTCCTGCAATTAATAGTCTAGAGGCTGTCAGGAAAATTGTTAACAAACTTCTTTCTTTAACAGCGAGTAAAGTGTAAAGTGGCTGGGGATGTGCTTCGGGGTGAAACGGAGCCCAGGAAAAGCCTTGGATGAAGGGGGAAAATGGAGCCAGCCCCCTCCAAAGCCTCTTCTAGGAAGACGGTAAGGTGGGCAGGGCCAGCCATTTTTACTACTGGTGCGCGCGTACTGGTGCGGACCTGCTGATGCCCACCACTGAATATAGCTGCCTGTATTGGGATGTAGTCGAAGAAAGTTTATGAAACACGCTCTTCTTCTTCGTGGTCCCCTGTGAAGCCACACAAATGGGTTTTACCCGCGCATGCGCAATAGCATCGGAATCTTCCAGAGCTCTTTCAGAGTCAAAGACTCCACCTCCGCGCCTCCCCACCAGCGGTCCCGCCCCCAACCTTCCCCAGTTCTCTTTTTACCGCCGCAGAGATCGGTTGTCTTTTTCAGAGCTCCCTTCGCGCCTTTTCAACGGTTACTGCATTTGAAAGTTTCCCCCCTTTCTCTTACTTCTATCTCTTTTTCTCTTACTTCTACTCTTATAGATAGTTTTTCTGTGTCCCCCCCTTGCTTGTTGTGATTAGAGTTGAAATAGTTTATTATTACAGTTCTTTATTGCTCCGTATAGTATTTACTGTGTCCCCCCTCCCCCCCTCGCTTGTTTGGGAGAATAGTTGTCTCGCCTTAATTAGCTTGGTCTTATGTTTTCCTTGTGTCTTTTTTAGTTTATGGCAGCACCCGCTCTGTTTAAACGGTGCAGGTCTTGTAATAACAAAATCCCCCTTACAGACGGCCATGAGGAGTGTTTATTTTGCTTAGGAGAGAAACACCAACCTCAATCGTGCCCAGCCTGTGCTAAATTCACCAGGGTTTCTCGGAGAAATAGGGAGTCTCGCCTTCGGCTGCATTTGCTGGAGACTTCTCTCCGCCCGCCGGCCCCCCTGCCCCCGGCCCCCCTCCTCCCCCTGGCCGTCCCAGCTTCAGACTCAATGGAGCCTCTACCTTCTAAATCCGCTGATTCTCAAAGGGCTGCTGTAGCTTCCCAAAAGAGAGCGAAGCATGGCCCGGCTTCTAAGTCCAAGCATTCTTCCTCGGCAGAGGCTTCCACTTCCAAAAAGAAGGACAAGTCGAAATCCAAGCCAGTGAAACCTACCACCAGCCCCCCTCGGAGGGCCCCTACTCTCTCTCCTAGGGCTACTGCGGCCGCCTCAGAGCCCAGCAGACCCTCCCCCTCCCCCTCCTCCTCCTGGGCAGAAGGAGGGGGGAGGAGGGAGATTAACATTCCTCAGCTTTCTCCATTCACTCCTTCAGCAGCAGACTTCGATGTCGAAGCGCCTGCTTCTCCTTCCTTATCAGTACAATTGGCCTCACCCCCTCCCACCCCCATGCCTTCAGAGGCTGAGAGGGGAAGGACCAGGAAGCCTCAAAGGCACAGACAAAACGCAGATACCTCTTCTGATTCTTCATCCTCTTCTTCATCCTCTCCTTCACCATGCCCAAAAAGGAAGAAGAAGAAGAAGTCCCACAAGGGAGAAGTGTATTATCCCCAGGATTTTTACTACTCTCCACGTCTAGCCTATGCACCCGAGTACTATGATGACCAGGACTGGCAGAGAGGCCTTTGTTTTCAGCCATATGACACCTATGGAATGGAGCCTTTGCCCTCCTTCCATGTCTCTCGACGTCATGGGAAGAATAAACACAGGAGTGGTCTCCCCTATTGGGAGCAGCCTCCAGTGTCGTCGATGTCTGAGGATTCATCCTCCTCCTCCTCCAATGATGACTGTCGTCAATCTCGACGTCATAAGAGAGGCAGGCATGGAAAGGCTAAAAAGCAACACCAGCTTCAAGCCTCACAAGCATGTACTGTGAGGCCCAATTCCACTTCAGTCTCCACGTCTAAGAGCCCACATGCCTCAACATCTAAGAGCATTATGGCATCTAAGCCTCAGGCACTGACATCTGCCTCTGGCTCTCACCAGACGCAACACCAACCCCATTCTCAGTCCAATGGCCCAGCTTCTCCACACCAGGAGAACCTTGATTTTGGCTTACCTCAAACTGTTTCCACACCACCACATCAATCTAAAAAGAGGAGAAGGAGGCATAGGTCGACATCATCTTCCACCTCCATGTCAGAACCCTCAACTCCCACACGGTCTCAACCGGCCTCACCAGCCCCTTCTTCCCCTGCATCTGGGGTCATGGAATCATATCCCTCATCACCCCCAGATGATTTCAGGGCCTATACAGAACTGGTAGCCAAAATGGCAAAGTCTCTCGATCTGGAGGCAAAGAGGAAGGATCCCAAACAAGTGGATACGGTATTTGACCCTATATCCAAGAATAAACCACATCCAATCCAGCTTGCCATGGTGCCTTCTATACTGGAACGGGTAAAGGAGAATTGGGTTAAACCTTCCTCCACATTTCCCATTTCCAAACGCATTGACAACATGTATAAGGTGCTAGATGATGAGGCTAAATTTCTTTCTAAACACCCTCAGCCTAACTCTGTGATGGTGGAAACCGCTCAACCTGGCTTCAGGCGACGACCCTCCTCCACTCCTACTGATAGGGATGGGAGGAAGATGGATACAGCAGCCAGACGGGTCTACTCAACATCAACCTTGGGAATCCGGGCTGCTAATTACCAGGCTGTTATGGGGGCATATCAACGAATTCTATGGAAAAAGATTACTCCCATTGTAGACATCCTTCCTGAGGAACGAAGGGAGGACTTGGCATTGGTTCAAGAGGAGGCCCTTAGGTTGGCCGCCCAACAATCTATGTCATCACGCCACGTTTCTGATTGTTTTGCACGTGCGCTTACTACCGCAATATCCCTACGACGTTATGCATGGCTAAAGTCCACCGACTTTCCAGATGAGGCGAAGGTCAAAATCGAAGACATGGACTTTGATGGTGAAGGGCTTTTTCACCAAAAGACTGATGATATTCTGGATGAGTACCAGAAGAAAAAATCTTCTGCCACACGGATGAAGTTATCCAATCAACGCCAACGCACATTCCGCCCAAACTGGAGGCCTCGTTTTTACCCTCCACAGCGTTATTATAGACCTCAGCAAAATACCTATCATGGTGCAACTCGTCTTCCTCCTCCACCTCTCTTCTCTCAACAGAACCAGAGATCCAGACCCAGGACATCCTTCAAATATAACCCCCCAAAACCCAAACAGCGGTTTTGACTCCCATCCTTCAGGATCCATCACTTCAACCTCAATCACGCCTCTCTCCCCCTTCTTCAAAAATTGGCAAAGCATCACCACAGACCGGTGGGTCTTATCCATCATCCAAATTGGTTACGCACTCGAATTCACCACACAACCTCCCTTTGGGAGACCAAGATTCACCCTACCCTCTCCTGTTCTGGCAGAAGAAATTCTGACCCTCTACAAAAAGGGAGCCATTCGCTTGGTCTCTCCATCCACAATCCACACAAAATAAAAATTCAAAGTATTTCGCAGTTCCCAAGAAGGATGGAGATCTTCGCCCGATTTTAGATCTCCGAGACCTCAATCAGTACATACAAGTCAGAAAGTTCAAAATGGTCACCCTTCAAAATATTCTACATTTACTTTACAAAGATTGTTGGTTCACGTCCGTAGATCTCACCGATGCCTACTTTCACATTGCAATCCGGGAGGATTATCGGAAATACCTTCGCTTTTCTCTGGGCCCATACCTCTTCGAGTACAACCTCCTACCATTCGGTCTATGCGCTGCACCTCGAGTATTCACAAAATGCATGGCCCCAGTAGCCGCATTCCTCAGACAAAGGGTGTCACCATTTTCCCGTACCTAGACGATTGGCTCCTGGTCTCCAGATCACAACATCAGGCTTCACTGGATATCACCTTCGTTCTTTCCATTTTAAAGGGTCTCGGTCTACGCGTCAACATAAAAAAATCACATCTCAGCCCCACTCAAGACATCGAGTTCATCGGTTCATGCTTGAACTCCATCGCAGGCGCAGCCTTTCTTCCACAGAGAAGAATTCAGACTATTATACACACAACCAGATCCATCATCGCTGCCAGACAGGTCTCAGCGAGAGCAGTGTTCCAGCTGCTCGGCCACATGGCCTCCACGACCGCAATCATCCAACTCTCATGTCTACGCATGAGACCCCTACAAATCTGGTTTCTTCACAGCTTCAACCACCAAACAGACTCCATGTCAATGCCCTTATACATTCCAAAACAGTTGCGTTTACAACTGAGATGGTGGACCCACCCACAGAACCTGCCCACAGGCAGATACTTTGTGCCACTGACTCCGACCATCCAAGTAACCACAGATGCCAGCACCTCGGGATGGGGTGCACACTGCCAGGGACTTCAAATCAATGGCCACTGGTCAATTCAGGAGCGTCGACTGCACATCAACAATCTAGAGCTCCTTGCAATTTGGAAAGCATTGAAAGCATTCGAACCAGTCATAACCAACCAAATTGTCCAAATTCTCACGGATAACACAACTGCAATGTTTTACATAAACAAACAGGGAGGAACTCACTCAATACCTCTCCTCCACATGACCATAGCATTCTGGGATTGGTGTGTTCAACGCAATGTACTCCCCAAAGCGGTACATCTGGCTGGGGTCAACAATGTGGAAGCAGATCACCTGAGCAGGTCATCGAGCCAGCTACACGAATGGGAACTCAACCCCACCGTCTATCTTTCTCTGACACAGTGCTGGGGCCAACCATCACTGGACCTCTTTGCAACGCATCTCAACAAGAAATGCGCCCGTTATTGCTCCAGGACCGGAATCGGGCCAGGGTCACTCGGAGATGCCTTCATGATGGACTGGACTCGGGAGTTTCTCTACATGTTCCCTCCGTTTCCACATCTGTATCATGTTGTGTCTCTCCTGCAACATCGCCACACACATGCCATTCTAATAACTCCATGGTGGCCAAGACAAGCCTGGCTCACGTCCCTCATGAACATTTCCGCTCAGTATCGCCTTCTTCCTCTGCAACCAGACATCATCTCGAGGAACCACGCTCAGGTTCTCCATCCGGAGGTCCGCACTCTCAAACTGACTGCGTGGTTGATTCTCCCACACTAAGGAGAGTGCTGCTGGCGTCAAGGAAACCTTCGACTATTGCTAGCTATAACAACAAGTGGAGAAAATTCATCTCCTTTGCTGCTGATGCAAAACTCCCATCCACACCAACAACCTTACCCACTGTGTTGAAGTTTTTGTTGCACTTAAAGCAATCTGGCCTTTCAATCTCCTCCCTTAAAGTCTATTTGGCTGCAATTGTGGCTCATCAGCCCATTGACTCTGAAGCTAGACACATTTTTCGGAATGACACCTTAAAATCTTTTCTGAAAGGCCTCTCAAATCTGTACCCAGACAGAGTCACCCCAGTATCTCAGTGGTCACTCCCCCTGGTACTACAAAAACTGACAGAAGGGCCGTTTGAGCCACTCGCTTCAGCGCCCCTGCACCTTCTCTCTTATAAGACAGCATTTCTTCTTGCTATTACATCTGCTCGCAGGGTAGGTGAGTTGGCGGCCCTCCATTCTGACCCACCTTATACCCTATTCTACCCTGAAAAGGTAACTCTACATACTGATGTCTCTTTCCTTCCTAAGGTTGTCTCTCCTTTCCACACGAATCAACCTATTATCCTTCCCACCTTTTCCCCTAACCCTTCCACGGCTGTTGAAAGAACGATGCACACCCTGGATGTGCGTAGGACCCTAGCTTTTTACATTGACAGGACTAGGGAGTTCAGACTTAGAGACTTTTTGTTGCCCACGCAGGCCCAACGTCTCTCTCACTGGATAGTGGAGACAATTGCCCTAGCGTATCGGCTTGCACGGAAGCCTGTTCCAGAACACCTGCGGGCACACTCCACCAGGGCTTCTTCGACCTCCACTGCCTTTGCAGGTGGAGTATCTTTACCATTGATTTGTCAAGCTGCAACTTGGAAGCAGCCCACAACCTTCATCAGACACTACCGGATTGATGTCCGTCAAAAGCAGGAGGCACAGTTTGGGAGACGTATTCTCTCAGCAGTTCTCCAGTGACACCCCTCCAGCCGGGTAAGTCACCTTTTCAATCACCCATTTGGGTGGCTTCACAGGGGACCACGAAGAAGAAGAGCAGGTTGCTTACCTGTAATTGTTGTTCTTCGAGTGGTCACCTGTGAAGCCACACCTTTCCCACCCATCCTCCCCTCCTACTGCGGCGGCACCTTGGAACTGGGGAAGGTTGGGGGCGGGACCGCTGGTGGGGAGGCGCGGAGGTGGAGTCTTTGACTCTGAAAGAGCTCTGGAAGATTCCGATGCTATTGCGCATGCGCGGGTAAAACCCATTTGTGTGGCTTCACAGGTGACCACTCGAAGAACAACAATTACAGGTAAGCAACCTGCTCTTCCTTAAGACACTGCAAGATTCTTTGTGATTCAAAGACCAAAGTCCGTGAGTGGTTCAGAGCAAACAGCACTGATCCGAACCAGAATCTTTTCTGATCCTGGTTACGGCAATAACATGAGAATGCCAGAAACCTGTAGAATTCATGCAACATGGAAGTGCGCCGACCTGCACTATGGGCTTACCATTTAGCTCTTCTGCCTCATATGATCAGGGAAATAACTGTGTACCTAGGTTCGCTCTCGGTCATGCAACAGACAAAAAGCCAGAAAAGGCGGGGGGGGGGGGGGCATTGTTTCATTCCTTTGTGCTCCCAATTTTTCCAGCAGGGGTTTGGCCATTATCTGCTATTTTATAAACAACATGTCATATGAAATTTTACTGCACCTTATATATGAAATGTACAGTGCATTGCTTGCATTTGGAGATAGAAATAAGTCCCAGTACAGCCGCCACAGAAACCCGCTGGGAGAGTGTAACTGGAAAAACCATTCCTTAAATGTCTCATTTACCCTAAAAGCTACAGTGGAACCTTGGTTAACTTAATTAATGCATTATCCAGGATGTTTCTTATAGTGAAAATTACTTTAACCCAATTCCCCGTAGGAATGCATTGAATGCAATTTCCCATAGGAATGCATTGAAAACCAATTAATCCATTCCAAAAAAAATCCATGAACCGAGCCACTATTTTCTATGGATTTCCTTTTGTGATTTTTGTGTTAAACCATTTGTTAACTGAGGTCACACTGTATATTAAAAAGGTAAAGGTTGCCCTTACTCGAAAGCCAGTTGTATCCAACTCTAGGGTTCAGTGCTCATCTCTATTAGAGTCACTGTAAACCAGTTCCAACTTGATGGCAAATAACAGCAACAATAAGTCCTTGAGACCCGTCACCCTGGTAAATCCTCTTTTGAATACTCTATATCAGTGGTGGCGAACCTATGGCACAAGTGTCAAAGGGGGCAATCAAAGCCCTTTCTGTTGGCATGCATGCCATCACTCCAGCATAGAGTTCACCCCACCCCTCTGCCTTGCAGCCCAATGGGAGTGCTTCCTCCTTCTCCCCAGCACAGATTTTATCCCGCCCCTCTGCCCAGCAGCCCAATGGGAGCACTTCCTCCCTCCCCCAGCACAGAGTTCACCCCACCCCTCTGATTGGGCATTCAGTCTTTAAAAGGTTTGTCTTACCTAGGAAATACTTGGTTGTGATGTGCTGTCAGGTCATCTCCAACACATGAAGACACTGTGGATGATGGATCTCCAAAATACTATGTCCTCCACAGCTCAGCTTCTGCAAATCCAAGCCTGTGGTATCAGTCCATCTCATGTTTGGTCTTCCTCTTTTTCCTGCTGACCACCACCTTTCCCAACATTATTGTCTTCTCTAAGAGACTCCTTCCTTCTTATGATGTGCCCCGTGCAGGACAGCCTCATTTTCATCTCTCTCTCTCTCTTTCTCTTTTCATAACCTGAGCTCCGAAGCCGCAGTGTCCGTAGCTTTGATCATAAATCCGGCGCTGGCAACATCCCAGTACAGTAAAACCCCGTATAACAAATTTAATTCATTCTACAAGTCTAGTCGTTGTACGATTTTATCGCTATACGATGCATGCATCATATAACGAATTTCTCTATGGGATGCATTGTACAACGAATTTCTCTATGGGTAAAACCGTACAAAGAAAAATATTTTTTGTACAATTTTCCCCATAGAGAGGTTCATTGTATGATGCATCCCATAGGGAAGCATTGCATCGTATAACGACCAAAATCGTTGTACGATGCAACATTTTTTTCAAATTCCATTCGTTGTATGATTTATTCGTTTTATGAGCTTCCACTGTATATCCATGGGCTCATGGAGATTTTCCCAGATTTCGACTAGGCAGAAGTGGACATTCAGGGTGTCCTGGCTTAAAGAGCTAGAGTGAAAGGCCCTTTGGGAATGGTTAGCAGAAGCTTGACCTGGTTCAATGGGAGCTGGGGTGGCCTGCCCTCAGAAGAGGCCCTCCCTTCCCTTACGGGAGGGCTTGTATCCCCCCATGCCTTTCCTAGAGGGGCAGCCGACCCATGTTCTTTGACATGCCACCCAGACACCCAACACCAGCCGTCCCCAGCCATGGCGTGGCTTTGCAGTCTTTTGTCGATGCCTGAGATTGCTCTGAGCTCCTTTAATTAAAGACAATTACTGCTTTCAGACCTTTTCAAGGCTCAGCTGCCTTGTTTGCAAACACACAGCTGCGGGTTCTTTTGTGTTCCCCCCAGGCATACACAGCTTTAATTCCCTGGGGTTTTACAGAGCCGCCTTTATTATTGGCATGGGAGCCAATATGCCCATGAAGAATGGCGGGTGGGAATGGAAGAGATTCCCCCCCACCCCAAGCAACAGAGAGCTATAACCAATAAATCTGCTGTAGGAAAGCACCTGGGTTGAGGATGCATCTCTTTGTTTGACCTCATCTTGGTATGCAAGAGGGAGTTCAAAATAATTCATCCTGCTTTCTTCCTGACATGAGAATTCACATCAGAAGTTAGGTTCTGGTGAAATAATTGCAGAAGTAGTGCAGTGACAAAAACTGTGTGTGAAATGGCCGCAGGATCCCTGTGAGGGCTTTGAAAGGTAAGCAACAAGGCTGCTGCTGGCTTGCCCTGCACTTGTTTTCTGAGTTTGTATCTCTGTGGGACTGCGGTGATTCAAATGGTTAAGATGCTGAACTCAACGACGGGAGGGTCAGAGTTCGATTCCCGAGTACGGCAAGATGGAGTGAGCTCCCCTCTTTGTCCCAGCTCCTGACAACCTAGCAGTTTGAAAGCAAGAAATTGCAAGTAGATCAATAGGGACCACTTCAGTGGGAAGGTAAACAGTGTTCTGTGCACTCTGGTGTTGAGGCATGTCTCCCACATGTCCATGGAAACATCTGCAGATACAGACAGCGCTGGGCATTTTGGCTATAAACAGAGATGAGCACTGAACCCTATACAGAGTTTTCTTGAATATATGGGATCTCAAACCAAAGCATCCAAGATTTTGAGACTATTAAGTAGATCTAGCTGATTAATGGGCCATACATGAGTTTCTTCCTTCCTTCAGATTTCTTCTCAAAACTTAAATCTAATGTAGATTTAAAATTTTGAAAGACAAGGAAATAAGGATATTGACAAGGGTTTAAGAATGTTTAGGCCAGGAGTGCCCAAACTTTTCAGGCCACGGGCCAGTCACATGGTTCAACGGGCTGGTCATGTGGTTCCTCCCACCTGGAGCAGTAGTAAAACAAGCCCGCACATGCTCAAAACACTGCTGTAATTATACCTATGGCTGTTGTAAACACATTTATGACAGCTGCAGGTGCATTTACGGCAGCATTCTGCGTGTGCGCATGTGCGTTTTAATTCTGCTTCCAGGATCAGTGAGGGTGGCGTTGGCTGGATGAATTGGCATTGGGGGCCAGATCCGGCCCACGGGCCATAGTTTGGGCACCGCTGGTTTAGGCATTCTGGTTGACATACTATTTTGTGAATTTCAATCAAATCTGATTCTTCTTAAAATGTGAATCACACATGGTAGGCTTTATCAGGCTGGATTCCATTTAGAGTCGACCTGGGATTCTCAACCTGAGGCCCGTGGGCCGGTTGGGGCCCATGGCACAATTTCATGTGCCCCCCATGCCTCCACCATACCAGGAAGTGCCATGTGGTGGAGGAAGGGCAAAATAGCCATCCGGCCCCCCAGGCTGTCTGAGAAAGCATGACCCGTCACCCGGCTTTAAAAGATTGAGAACTCCTGGAGTAGACTCTCCGCATAGTATCTTCAACAACCTTTGAAACTATTCAGCATGCACACAAAGAAACTTGGCCATTAGTGTTGCAAACCTGATGTCTGCCCTTAAACAGATGCCTTCCTTGGTTCAATTACATCTGTATGTAAATGTCTCATTGGAGTTGAAATGATCCAGTGGAAATTTACTGAGTAGCCAAGAGTGAGACGCGGTGGAGGAGCCTGCAAAGGGGCAGCAGGAGAAACCACAAGGCCTCCTCTGGAATGAAACCAACAGTGCTGGGGTTACGTTTTATATTTCCTCTGTCTTGGATACGAAGAGGGCAGAGGCCATAAGAGGGAGAGCCACCACCTTGTCAAAAGCTGCTAGGCTTTTTCGTAGCTTTAAGTTTTTATTCTTAGATTTTTATGCCGCCCACTCGGGGAAACCCGACTCATCTCTGAAAAAGCCCAAGCCATTGCTTCTCAAATCCCAAAATGCATTGCAAAGGGTAATGAGATACCTCCAACTTTAGCCAGCAACTAATTCATTCTGTCAATAGATTCTAGGATTAGTGAGTCACTAGCAGGGGTGCCCGGCTTTGCCCAGGGCCAAATTTTCACAGGGACACACACACACACAAAACACACACACACACCACGCATGACACAAAACAAATGCATTGAACACACAACCCACACCCACCTCAGCCACACACATCACACATCACAGTTGCACAATACACACACACCACATCACGCATCACACACACCTAACACTAAACATACCCTGACACACAACACCCACCTACGACACCCAGACACATGACACATCACACCCACACAAAACACACCCACACAATACCCCACACAATGCATCGCACACCCACACAATAAACACCCACACATGACACACCGACACAATATACCCACACACACAACACACATACACAACACACTTGTCACAAAACACATGCACCCAACACACAACCCACACCCACCACAGCCAAAAACATCACACACAACACAACACACTTGCACAACACAGTATACAGTATATTTGGGTATTACTGAATACTTTGTTATTGCTTGTATTTTTTGGTATTCTCTAAATGGTAGATTTCTTTTTTACTTATGGTTTGCATTGTTTATTGATTTTTGTATTGAATTTACTCTTATATTGTATTGTATCTTGAAATTGTAAAGGCATTTACTTATTTTTGTTAAAGTATATTCTATAATTTATGTACAATTTTTTTACTGTATATCATGTTTGTATATTGTATTTATTTTTGTTGGAAGCCGGCTTGAGTCGCACTTGTGCAAGTAAGGCGGGGTACAAATCTAATAAATAATAATAACACACACACCACCGATTACCCAGCCTTGCTGCCGCCGCACGGTCTACAGTGCTGCCCCAGCCCAGGTCGTCCCAGTCAGTGGAGGCCGCGGTACACCCCGCCCAGTGGGAGCAGTAGAGCAGGCCCATGAGCAGGATCCCACGTGGCGTAGGAGGGAGACCTTCCCTGGCTATCGAGCAAGGGTGACCTTTACCTTTAAATGGAAGACTACTCCTTGAATATCTCACATGCCTCAAAAACATTTTGTTCTTGTTCTGTGCCGTCAAGTTTCCCTAAGTCAGGGTGATCCTATGAAAGAGAGATCTCCAAAATCATCTGTCTTCTGCTCAGCTCTTGCAAACTCAAGCCTGCAAACGCATGGAGTCAATCGATATCACATTCAGTTTTCCTCTTTCCCTTGCTGCCTTTCATTTCCCCCAACATTTTTGTCTTTTCCAGAGAGACTTGTCTTCTCATGATATGCCCAAAGTAGGAAGGCCTCAGCTTTATCATTTTGGACTCCAGAAGCAGTCCTGCCTTGTCTTGCTCCATGACCCACATCTTTGTCTTTGTGCCAGTCCAGAGTATCCACAAAGCTCTCCTCCAGCATCACATTTCAAACAGATCAATGGTTTTTCCTTGTCAGCTTTCCTTATGGTCCAGCTTTCACACCCATACACGGTGATCAGGAATACAAGACAGTGGATGATCTAATCTTGGTCCCCAGTGACACATCCTTTCACTTGATGATAGATTATATCTTTAACCCTATTAATGTTATTACTTCATGTCAGAAATTATTCTGGGTTGAAAAGATTTTTGTGGAAGAAACACCACTCAAGGAACGCACAAATGAGGCTCCTTTCATGTCCCCAAGAGCTGGGACAGAGACAGGTGCTCAATCCGTCATGCAGTACTGCCAACTTGCCAGACTTCCAGCTAGCAAGGCGAGCTTCTTAACCACTGAGCCACCACAGCCCCTGTTTAACTGTATTACATAAGAACATAAGAACAGCCTTGCTGGAACAGGCCACAGCCCATCCAGTCCAGCATTCTGTCTCACACAGTGGCTCACCATTTCCTTCAGGGTATTCCCAAGGAGATGCCCTCACCTGCTTAGGATCCCCTGGAAATGGCATTGAGAGATATCCTGCCTATCTCTCCAACCCGGAGGTTGTCCTTAGGTAGCCATAATTATAGCCATTGATAGCCTTGTCCTCCATGAACTTGTCTAATCCTTTCTTAAAGCTGTCAAGACTGACAGCTGTCACCACTTCTTCTGGCAGGGAGTTCCATAGACCAGTAATCCTCTGGGTGAAAAAGTACTTTCTCTTATTTGTTTGAGAACTAGTACCCAAAAGTTTCATGGAGTGTCCCCTAGTTCTAGTGTTGTGCGATAGGGAAAACAGTTTTTCCTTATCTACTTTGTCCACACCGTGCATGATTTTATAAACTTCAATCAGGTCACCTCTTAGACGCCGTCGTTCAAGAGTGAAAAGGCCCAACCGTTGCAGCCTCAGATGGTAAGGAAGGTGTTCCAGTCCCCTAATCATTCTGGTTGCCCTCCTCTGTACTTTCTCCAACTCCATAATATCCTTCTGGAGGTATGGCGACCAGAACTGTACACAATATTCCAGATGGGGCCTCACCATAGATTTATAAAGAGGCAAAATGACACTTGCTGACTTATTTTCTATACCCTTCCTAATGATCCCTAACATTGAGTTTGCTTTTTTCACTGCTGAGGCACACTGGGTTGACACCTTCATTGAGCTGTCCACCAGGACACCAAGGTCCCTTTCCTGGTTTGTCGCAGAGAGTTCAGACCCCATCAGTTTATAAATGTAATTGGGGTTTTTTGCCCCAACATGCATCACTCTGCACTTACTGATGTTGAAGCTCATTTGCCACTGTTTTGCCCACTCCCCCAGTGTCAAGAGATCCCTCTGGAGCTCTTCACAATCTCTCACAGTTTTCACTACCCTGTATAATTTAGTGTCGTCAGCAAATTTGGCTACCTTGCTTTTTACTCCTACCTCTAGATCATTTATGAAGAGGTTGAAAAGCAGGGGTCCCAGTACTGAACCTTGGGGGACCCCACTCTTTACTTCCCTCCACTTGGAGAAGTGTCCATTTAGTGCTACCCTCTGTTTCCTGTCCCTTAGCCAGTTGCTGATCCAGGACAAGACCTGTCCCTTTATTCCATGACTGGTAAGTTTATTCAAGAGCCTTTGGTGTGGGACCTTGTCAAAAGCCTTCTGAAAGTCCAGATAAACAATGTCAACTGGATCCCCCTTATCCACATGCTTGTTGACACTCTCAAAAAATTCCAACAGATTAGTGAGGCATGATTTGCCCTTGCAAAAGCCATGTTGGCTCTCCTTTAGCAGCACCTTCTCTTCTATGTGCCTATTAATTCTATCTTTTAGGATGGTTTCCATCACTTTCCCTGGGACACATGTCAAACTGACAGGCCGGTAATTTCCTGGATCACCCCTGGATCCTTTTTTGAAAATTGGTGTTACATTCGCTACCTTCCAGTCATCAGGCACAAAGCCTGATTTGAGGGAAAGATTATATATTTTGGCTAGGATATCAGCAATTTCATCTTTAAGTTCCCTGAGAATTCGTGGATGGATGCCATCTGGTCCTGGGGATTTGTTAGTGTTTAGCTTAACAAGACATGCAAGGACCTCCTCCCTGGTTATTTCTATCTTGCTTAATTCTTCGGTTTCCCTCCCTACGAAGATAGGCTCTGTTTTGGGCATGTGGTCTCTGTCTTCTTCAGTGAATACTGAAGCAAAGAATTCATTGAGTCTCTCTGCAATCTCTGTTTCCTCTTTAATAACCCCTTGCCTTCCATTGTCATCTAATGGTCCAATGGCCTTCCTAGTTGGGTTCTTACTTCTAATGTACTTAAAGAAGTCTTTGTTATTTCTCTGAGTATTTTTAGCTATACGCTCCTCAAAGTCTTGCTTTGCTTTCCTGATTGTTGCCTTGCATTTGTTCTGCCAGAATTTATGTTTCTGCCTGCTGTCCTCATTTGGACAAGCCTTCCATCTTCTAAATGAGCTTTTCTTGCTCTTGATCACTTCCCGAACAGCTCCTGTAAGCCACATCGGAGTCCTCTTGGACCTGGCAGTGCCCTTTTTCCTTTTGGGTATGCATTCCAATTGAGCCTCTGTTATTGTTTTTGTAAACAGCCTCCATGCCTCTTGGAGTGTTTGGACTCTCTCAATTTTCCCTTTCAGTTTCTTTTTTACTAGTTTCCTCATCTTTGGGAAATTTCCTTTTTGAAAATTTAAGGTCTCTGTGTTAGATTTTATCAGTGACTTGCGGTCTATGATCAAGTTAAACATAATTGAGTTGTGGTCACTGTTCCCTATTGGATCAGTCACATTAACATCTTGCACCAGATCCTGAGTATTACTCAGGATCAAGTCAAGGATTCTTGTACCTCTAGTTGGGTCTTCAACCATCTGTCCCAGGGAACAATCATTGAGCATATCTAGGAACTTTATCTCTTTATCGTGTGCTGAACAACAGTTCACCCAGTCTATGTGAGGGTAATTGAAGTCCCCCATTATAACCAGGCTTCCCTTCCTGGATGCCTCCTTTACAACATTCTCCAACTGCCAGTCTCCCTCAAGAGTTTGGGTCGGAGGCCGATAGTATATGCCTACTCTTAGACCATCCTTGTGGCCTGGTACTCTTACCCACAGAGCTTCTAATGGTGACTCCAAATCACCTAGATATTCCAATTCATACGATTTTATCACTTCTTTGACATACAAGGCTACACCACCTCCTGTTTGCCCCTTCCTATCCTTCCTGTACAGTTTGTAGCCTGGGATAACTGTATCCCATTGGTTATCATCCGTCCACCAGGTTTCAGTGATACCAATAATATCAATATTTTTAGCTATTGCTAAGTATTCCAGCTCCCCTATTTTGTTACGGAGGCTTCTGGCATTTGTATACAAGCATTTATATATGCTTTCCTGATACAGTCTTTTGAGTCCAGTTGCATTGTTAGACTGCCTCTTGCATCCTTCTGCTAGAGTGCTGGTGACTAGCTCCTTGCTCTGCTCAGTAATTTTTGCATCCTCCTCACTACTCAAGTACACACTTTCCCGAACCGGATGCTGCCCAGCTCCTGTCGGCTTTCCCCCAGTTATCAGTTTAAAAGCTGATCAGTTTAGCATCGCCATTAGACAGAAGCAACATGTACCACTTCAATGGGAAGGTAAACAGCATTCCGTGCACTCCGGTGTCTAGTCATGTCTGTCACATGTCCATGGAAATGTCTGCAGATGTGGACAGTAGTGGCTCTTTGGCTGTAAACAGAGATGAACCCAAGAGTCAGATACAACTGGCTTTTGGGCAAGGGCACCCTTAAGATATCAGATTAAGGAATGGTCTAAAGCATGGGTGGCCAACCTCAGTGCTCCAGGTGCTCTTGAACTTCAATTCCTAGAAGCCCAAGTCAGCATACTTGCTGATCAGGGCTTCTGGGAATTGAAGTTCAAGAGCACCTTGAGCATTGAGGTTTGGCCAGTCTGGTCTAAAGTGTATATAGGGGATGTGAGCGATGGACATGACTTTATGGCATCTTTCAGTGCATTTATTTTATCTGTTCAAACTACAGAGATAGGCAAGGCACAGTCCGCTCCTGCCGCTTTGCATTGCAAATCTCATCATGTCCAACCGGAGTGGGAAATATCCCATATGGGCAGTTTAAAAATGTAATAAGTAAAATAAATAAATAATTGTCACAGAGGAGGGGGCTCGTATGCCAAAGTAGTTATGTTGCTTTCCCTCCAGTGCAGATGAAAAGGCTTTATCAGTGGTACAGGCAGCTTTCTATATTCCTGCAAAGAGCGGGGGAGGGGGGGACAGGGGGAGATTTCTGCAAAATCCAATTCTCATGCATATTTTAGTACATATGTTAATGTGTATTCTCTGCACATGCATATTTAAATGTGCCTTTTCTCCTAAAATATGCATGCAAATGTGTATTTTGGTATATCTGCACTGGTGAGGACCGTGTTTTGACACTCAGAGACACGCTGAGCCTGGCAGGTAATGCTGCTCCATGATGTTGGGATGTGGATCAGGTCATTCCATGTGGGCTTTTTTCTACCCAACTCCGGTAGAAACGTAAATCCTTCTTCTATTTGCTGTGCTTCCCTTTCCTAAACTGGCTTTGGACAGCTTTCTAACCAGCCTTCAACCCTGAAGCTGCTTCCTGTGGGTTTGTGTCTCTCTGAGTGTCAGCTGGTTTATCCGAGCACTGCTGTGGACATGAGCCCATTGCCATGGAAACCATGTTTGGCAGCTGGATTCAGTGCCCTCCTGGCATAGCCGGAGGATTTGCTCGGATACCTCACCTGCTGTCCTGTTACCCATACATAGAAAACAGATCTGAGCCTAGACCCCTTTCTTTCCCTCTAGTTCTTCTCTTAATTTTTTCTGTCTTCCTCACTCCCTGGTTTTTCTTCTTTCATGTCCAGGCCAAACCTTAAATTGCCAAAATGAATCCACTTTCTTGGCTTTGTCATGGGCCAAATATAAATCCTCATCAGTACATGTTTCCAATAATAATCGACAGATCAGCAAATCTGCCAGATTCTGTATCTCGACATTCACACTGTGTGTTGTCCGCCACTTGAGCATGTTGGTCTTGCATTTAGGGACTCCAACCCTCAACCTATTCAGTGTCCTCCAAGTGACATTGGGGAGGTTGAGTTCCTCAGCCATATCCTCCTGTAATGTGATTCCTTGCCCAGGGAGCTCCTTCCATCTTCCAATTTAATTTTGCTCTTGCGTACCCTCAAGAGTGTTTGTTCTTGTCATGATGCCCTTCCTGGATCTGACCTGGTGGACTTGAGACTCCTATCCATTTAGAGGATGTTGAGGGTCCTTCTCTTGCTTAGTTCTCTCAGCGTCCACTGCTACTTCTCTCCTTATCTTAGGTGGAGCATAACACCTTGGTTACCTATTGCATCCTTGACATATTTGCATTTTTAAAACATTTTTTTTAAAAAAAAGCAAATCAGAAATACATCAATCCATTTCTAGCTAGACAGAAAACAGCTGATGGTACAGAGTCCAAGTAGTCATGGATTTCTAGACTAAGTGCAACAGCTGTGAAAAGGACTTTAAAAAATCCACCCTTCCTAACATGTCCAAATTTTGGACATGGTGAATACTTGTTTTCATACTAGATAAAAGACAATGAGGTGTTGATGAATTTGTCAGTTGATGCTAAGCATTCAGATTTTCTGGATCTCTGACTCGGTTTCTCTGAGTGAGCCATTACCGTGTTGTAGCCAACTAGTTTGAAATGCTGCAATTGTCCAGACATCTTGCGAGTAGACCGTACAGCCAGTGACTCAAAGCTGAGTGTTGGGTGGTGGTAAATAACCTGAATCCTTAAAGGAGCCAATGGGCGGATGAGCCCCTTTAGGTGGGGTGATGGTCCCCTTCAGTGGAGGAAATGCCACTGGAAACCATCCTATTGGGCCTAACAGTAAAATGAGCAGAGGAGAAACCACTTCACTATTCTGATTCCCAATGGCCATGGAGACAGAAGAGGCCATGCAAGATGGACTGTCTGTGAAGGCACACTGTGTCCATATCCTCAAGACTGTGGCAGTCCATTGCAGTCCTGGTGTCAAATCCTGCATGTCTCATTTCATACGTGCCGCAGGAGATGGCTCCATGATCATAGTCTGTGGGTCACTTCATGGCAAGCTGGGAACCACCTTAAACAAAATCATGCCAGTGGCATTTTCCCTGAAAATGATTTTCAAGAGAAAATGTATACTCGGGCATGAGTAGCAGCTGATGACGATGACTAGTTGAGAAAGGTACTTTATGAGGTTCAAAGTAACTAGAAAGTTCCCCATCAGCAGGTACCCTGGAAATGTCCTTCCGAGGTCTAGTCCCTAAGATTCATTTTTCCAGGCCAATAGCTGTGATCATATAAAGTACAGTGTTGAGCAAAAATCTTAGGCCACCATCACCTGGTTTGGGAAAAGTTCAATGAGTGATTGGGATGGTATAAATCAGCTCCCCAGCCACCTAGACCAGGAGTTCTCAACCTTTTAAAGCTGGGGCCAGTTCACACTCCCTCAGACAGCTTCAGGAGCTGGGTGGCCATTTTAGCCCTCCTCCACCACATGGCACTTCCAGGTGTGGTAGAGGCGGTGGGGCCCCACATGAAATAGTGCCATGGGATGCATCTGGCCCAAGGGCTGCAAGTTGAGAATCCCTGACCTAGACAAGCTAAAATTGGAGAGAGTAATCGGTTGTATCCTCTCTCAACCCTCTCCAAATTTGGTGAACTTTGGAATTAGGGTGTCTGAGTTATGGGGCTCCAAAATCACTCACTGAATTCCCCCTAAGCCAGCTGGTGGTGGCCCAAGACTTTTGCACAGTACCATAGTTGCTCTTATGTAATATTTATTTGCAACACACAATTCTTGCATAGCTTCCCTCTGCTCTTCTTACAGTTAAAGGTAAAGGTCGCTCTTGCTCGAAAGCCAGTCGTATCAGACTCTAGGGTGCAGTGATCATCTCTGTTTTAGAGCTAAAGAGCCAGTGCTGTCTGCATTTGCAGATGTTCCCGTGAACATGTGGCAGGCATGCCTAAACACTGGAGTGCATGGAACACTGTTTACCTTCCTACCAAAGTGGTTCCTATTTATCTACTTGCTTTTATTTCTTGCTTTCAAACTGCTAGGTTGGCAGGAGCTGGGACAGAGACGGCAGCTCATTCCATTGTGCAGTACTCGGGTTTTGAACCTTCCACCTTCCAGTCAGTTTCTTAACCATTTGAGCCACTCTCCTTATGTAGCCACAAAATATTTGAAGGTTTGAAGCATTGGACTAGACAGCTAGATGGATCACATGCTATCCTCATTTTATCCCACAAGCGGATCGCTGTTAGGATTTAGGGGAAAGTGCCATTTGGAAGTTCAGCCAGGACATATTCTAAGAGAAGCACACCCAATAAGAGTGTATTTCAGCTCTCCAGGGCCTCCAAACCTGGGGAAAGAAATTTGGAAATAAACTGATTGGTTGAATGATTCTGGCATAGGGACGGATATTCAAATGTTAATACAAATCAACCCAAGCTTTATCTTTCAAATTAATGTATAAACTGGGAAGCAATTAACTGTTATTCTCTGGCTGACTGATTTTACATTTCTCCAAATTTTTGGTTGCTGTTATCTGATAAATAGATGCCTTTGTAAGGGAAAAATAATATATTAAATGTTCTGTATCAAGAGAAATGAATTGTAAACCTTCCCATTATTTAGTAACACCTATTGCATACAAAAACATGTACAACTTTTCATAGGCATAAAATGCATCCAATGTTTTAATTTCTTTTATTACTTTTCTCATTTTTTTATTTTTGCGGGTTTTTTTGTTTATTGTTGTAAATTTTTGTATTTTAATTAAATAGCCAAAAATCTTAACAAAATTACATATAACGACTATGTCTACATTTTGTGTACATAATATAAAAAATTCCTCACATTTTGCAAAAAATTGTTTGTGTTTTTACTAATTTATTTATTTTATATATTACATTTATATCCCACCCATCTGGAATATTCTCCCACACCAAATTAAAATATTTTTACAAATAACAATATAAAATTAAACATAAACAATAAACAAAACAGAATAAATTATGAGCAAGAAGAATAAACAATCCTTTTATACCTTTAACTCACATGCTAATATATCATTTTAGATATATTGCTTATTTCTTTATACCAATCATCCAGTTCAAATTCCCAATCTATTTTCCAATTTTAACAATATTAAATCTCAATGCTGTTGCAAATACTGTATAACAATAATCTCTTTCTTATTCTGTTCTTTTCTTGTTTTTAAAGATTTCAAAAGATTGCAAAACTGTAAAGCTAGGGGTCGGGGCAAGGTTGTGGGGAGCAGAGGGACGTGATGATTACAGGCAGATGATAGGCAGAATTGTCAGTCCCTAATCTGGTTGTGTAGTTTCACAGTAATTCATGGAGGTCTTGTGAGGATTTCACTGGGAAGAAGGAGATAACATTCAACTGTTCTGGTTTCAGAGCAGTCTGCAAGAGTTTCATTGGAAACTATTCAGAAGCATTTGCGACATCTGGTACCAGAAACTAAGAATTTTAAAAAGGGGTTGCTTTTCCACTTCCTCGTCCTTCCATGATCCCCATTGTATGCAGCATTAAGGCAAATTTACATTGGTATGAATGACTATTGATATCTGTGCTGACCTACCCCAGCGGGCAGGGTTGCTGCACAGCGGCGCTACACACAGAGTCCTGGTAGCAGTCTATTCAAGGAGAATCCAAAGAGCAAAGTCCAAAGAGCATGCCTAAGGTCTGGTTACTGGTAGTTCAAGTGAGTGTCTAGTCCAGTGTTTCCCAAACTTTGGTTCTTGGACTCCATTTCCCAGAAGCCTAAGTCAATTCCTCAAAGCACTGATCAGCCAATATACTGACTTAGGCTTCTGGGAATTGAAGTCCCCTGTGGGGCGTAGGGCCCACTTTGGGAACCACTGTGGGTTGTCCAGGGGCGTAGTCAGAGTTGGCAGAGAAGTCAAGGTCATGGCAGGCAATCACAAGAGGTATGCGAAAACAAGCAGGGTGTCAATTTTTGCACAGAGGAAAATTGTACCAACGCTGGTCTGGTGCGACAAGCTTGCTTAAGAAGTCTACTTCAAGCCCAAGTTGGTATCAGCTGGGAGCCTCCTCTGATAATGAGCTCAGGCTTTTTTACATTGCAACTGCAGATCTTTTCAGCACCATCCCTTGGCTGATGGCTGATTGCTGTCAGAGTAAGATGTCTGATCTAACAGGTCATTTGCCTGAAGAGTCATAGTTGGGCCAGAAGCAGGCTGAGGTTCTTGGTTCAAGACATCTCCAGGTTCAAATGCAGGCTGGGGAGGCAGAACTGGGCTGGGTATAGGAGGTGACTCCTGTTCCAGGTTGTCTTCAGAGTCTGACAAGGGCTGGATCACAACAATATCCTTTTCAGAACACTGAATTGGAAAGGGCCTTTTAGGCCATCGAGTCCAACCCCCTGCTCAATGCAGGAATCCAGATCAAAGCTGGATATATGACAGATAGTTGTCCAACTCTTTTTTCAATGCTTCCAGTGTTGGAGTGCTCACCACCTCTTGAGGCAGTTGGTTCCACTGTCATACTGCTGTAGCCTAGGTCTGGCTTCCTTTAGTTTTATTATGTGCCCTGCACTCTGTGATGACCAAGAACAGATACCGCCTGACCTGGCCAGAGAGTGGACCTTTGGCCTCATTTGGAAGGAGCAATAAGCAGATACTGTACCTAGTTTCCTGTGTCTGTTAAATGGGGGAGGGATATAAAATGGACTGCTACACCACCAGCCATGTACATTTGGACTTCCATTGATGATTTTCTTACATTTGCATGGCTGAAGAAGTGATCTTGAATTGCAAAAGCTTGCAGTGATTAAAAAAAAAGGTATTGCTTCTTCTTCTACATTTGTTTTGTATATGGATCACATGGCTGATTTGTTTGTTTATGAAATTTAGTCTTGTTACATCCAGGTCTGCTTTAATGACAACAGTTCTCTAAGGACTCCCCCAATGCTATGAAGAGATGCTGGAGATTAAACCTGTCCCGGGGGGGGGGGGAGGTTGGAAAATGTAGTCCGAACACCAGTTTTTGCAGCCCGGTGGAGGTGGATAGCAAGAACCAGCCGCAGTACTACTGCAACATCCAGAAAACCATGGTCTGAGACAGACTCATGGTTCTTCTAGCATGGTGGTCCTCAGATGTGTATCATCTTGTGTTTTGGGGCTTCAGCTCCTAGGAGATCAAGACCAAGAAATTTTCTATAGCCACCTCCCAGCAATTGATGTTTTCAGCAATGAAAAAAGCAAACTCAATGCTAGGGATCATTAGGAAGGGTATAGAAAATAAGTCAGCAAGTGTCATTTTGCCTCTTTATAAATCTATGGTGAGGCCCCATCTGGAATACTGTGTACAGTTCTGGTCGCCATACCTCCAGGAGGATATTATGGAGTTGGAGAAAGTACAGAGGAGGGCAACCAGAATGATTAGGGGACTGGAACACACTCCTTACCATCTGAGGCTGCAACGGTTGGGCCTTTTCACTCTTGAACGATGGTGTCTAAGACGTGACCTGATTGAAGTTTATAAAATCATGCACGGTGTGGTCAAAGTAGAGAAGGAAAAACTGTTTTCCCTCTCACATAACACTAGAACTAGGGGGCACTCCATGAAACCTTTGGGTACTAGTTCTCAAACAAATAAGAGAAAGTACTTTTTCACCCAGAGGATCCCTGGTCTATGGAACTCCCTGCCAGAAGAAGTGGTGACAGCTGTCAATCTTGACAGCTTTAAGAAAGGATTAGACACGTTCATGGAGGACAAGGGTATCAATGGCTATAATTATGGATACCTAAGGACAACCTCCAGGTTGGAGAGATAGGCAGGATATCTCTCAATGCCATTTCCAGGGAATCCTAAGCAGGTGAAGGCATCTCCTTGGGAATACCCTGAATGAAATGGTGAGCCACTGTGTGAGACAGAATGCTGGACTGGATGGGCTGTGGCCTTTTCCGGCAAGGCTGTTCTTATGTTCTTATGATCCTCGCTCAGCGCATGTTTTTCTGAATTCCGCCAGCCGACCATCCCAAGTTGTGGGCTCTGCAGTTCCAGATGCAGGATGTGTAGGGTTGCCCTATCCCTGTGCTCGGCGTAGGAATGTTCAATGTGTGGTTCGAAAGCCTCGCCGGAAAGCTTCCACTCGTCGTGGTCAAGGAGGGTAAGAGTAACCTCCTGGGAGTTCAGTGGTTTGGGCCATTAGGTATTGCCTTTTCAGGCATCGATTTGGTTCAGAGGGACCCCAGTCAGGTTGCGAGTAAGTTGGGGGGGTGGCAGGGATTGCCGAAGGTCAGGCCAGTAGAGAAAAGGGGGACAAGGGAAAATTGAGTACCTTCTGCTGAGTCAACTCTGCAACCCCAGAGTCAAACACCGCTAAGTCTGTGGTAGAGAATGTCCCTCGCTCTATGCGTACAATTTCGGCGAAGCCACAAGATAGGGCTACAGTGCAGTCGCCTTCAGACTTCTTGTCGGTCGCCAGGGTGCCAGCTGCACTCAGGATTAGTGCAGAGACAGCTTGTATTGACTCTTCTTCAGCCACGGCCACGAGTCTGCCGTGCTCTTACTGGGGCTTGTCTTTCGTTTCAAATACATTTTCAGTTCCAATTCCGCTTCAAGTAAGCTATCACCATTCCCTGCTTAATATAAGCACAACAGACCTTGCTTCGTGCAAACTGTGCAAAGCTCCTAGCTTGCCTAGGTCGACCAGTAAGTCCAGCAGCAATCCCATAGACCCTGGTTGTCCCATACCCATTGCACTAAGTCCTACTCATGGTGGGTGGCCTAAGGCCTGACCACGCCCCTGAAAAGCTGAGTGGGCCTGACCATGCCCCGCAAGGGGACAATGACAATAAAGATTTAAGCAGAAGCAGGTGTATTAACAACAGCCATAAATGCGCCCACTTCTGCATTTATGACAGCTGTGGGCACATTCACACATGCGCAGGCGTGTTTTATGGCTGACATAAATGTGTCCACTTCCACGTGCTGGGCTGATGGGACAAATTAAATGGTGCCACAGGCCAGGGCCAGCCCACGGGCTGTAGGTTGGAAACCCCTGGTGTACCCCTATCCAGCAATTAAATTGAATTATGGAAGATGGTGTCCCCCCCGCTTTTTTTTTTTTAGCCATCTGGATGATAAAAATGCCACCTCTCCTGTAAAAGAAGAATGAAAATTGGGATGTTTTGTTTGCTAGTGTTAGGGAAACAGAGGAGGAATCTGGTTAACAATGGGCTTTTTTGCCCTGCTGGTGCTTAGCAAGCAATATTGCTGCAACTGCTTAATCAGTAACTTAAAATGATGCCTTAATTAGCCAACTTCAGAAAGGGATCCACAAATTACAAGGGGGTTGCACAATTATGATAAACATTGGACCACAGCCAGGACAGAAGGCTTGCTAATGTGTGTGATTTCGAATCAAATCTCTCAGTCCATGTCCGCATTGCGGGCAAACATGTTTCCCCCCCAAAAAAAGTTAAAAATGCCACTATAAACCTGCAGGACAGCCGTTCAAGACCCAAGTGCTGCATGACAGAGTGAGTTCCTGTCTCCGTCGTAGCTCCTGCCTACCTAGCAGTTTGCAAGCAAGAAATTACAAGTAGATAAATAGGTTCTACTTCGACAGGAAAGGTAACAATATTCACGCCTGCTACATGTCCACGGAAATGTCTGCAGATGCAGACGGTGCTGGCTGCATGGCTGTAGAGTTGGACACAACTGGCTTTTGAGCAAGGAAGACCTTTACTGAAAATATCTCCTTCGAGCAATGCTCATGAGAATGAGTTAGCAGCTAAAGAGATGTTCCCTGATTCACTTATGTATTACATTTCTGTACCTCTCCCCCATTGCCAAAGCTTTTTCAGCAGTTTAGGAATTTGCGCTAAACACCGTGTGATCTTAACCTATAAAATCGAGGGTTAACCGTTGGAACTTTGAATAGGTTCCTAGGCCAGGCCCTAAAACCCTGCACCCACCATTCGTGCACACGCCCGAACTGGGTCCGTAGGTCAACGAAGGATTGAGAAATGCGCCAGTGGGGCAAGAGCCCCACAAATGCGAAAAAGGGAAACAACTTCATTTCCCAACATTCTTTGCGCTGCGCCATGTCACAGCCAATCAGGCTGAGAGGCGCCAGCACAAAGAACATTTGGAAATGCGCTGCGGCCAATCAAAAACGAATCGCAGAAAAAAACGGAACACAAATGGAAAACAAAAAATAAAAATAAAATAAAGACCACCACCACCCCGCCGCTGCCCTTCCTTTCCACAGGCCAGGCATCAAGCCAAGCCCACGGGAAGGAAAGACCCCCCTGCCACTGCCCTTCCTTTCCATGGGCCAGGCATCGAGCCCAGCCTGCAGGAAGGAAAGACACCCCCCCGCCACTGCCCTTCCTTTCCATGGGCCAGGCATCGAGCCCAGCCTGCGGGAAGGAAACACACACCCCCGCCGCTGCCCTTCCTTTCCACGGGCCAGACATCGAGCCCAGCCCGCGGGAAGGAAACACCCCCACAAAACAACAATCAAAAACATCTAAAAAATAAACAGAAACAACCAAAATTAACACCAAAAACATACAAAATAAACACACACAAAAATAACAAAACACAAACAGCACCCAGCCAAACACCACAAAAACAACAAAAAATACACCAAAACAACACAAAATCCAAACACACACACACACACAAAAAAACAACAACAAGGGAACTCACCAGCAGACATCCTCACTCCACGACAGCCGGAAACGAAATGAATAAAGAAACAGACTACTTACCGGAAGAAGCTCCATCCAGAGGCCACGAGAGAAAAAACAGTCAAAATACAAGAAAACACCTTACCAGCACCATCTGCTTGCCACAAAAGTAAAAACAATTCACAAAGACACAACAGCCCCAAACAAAAGGCCCCAACAGTAAAAACAAGTCAACAAAATAATACAAAATCACAAACATATGACAATAAAATAAAAACTTTTCAAAAATCCTGTGCTGAATTTTAACTAAAATAAAAACCCAAAACATCTAAACACAGTTTAAAAACATTTATTGTAAAAAAACATGTATTTTCACATTTTTAAAATTATTACCTATGGTACAACTATTAAAAAAAACACATACTAAAACATTATTTGGTTAATTTTTTTTTTGTAAAAGTATACCATCCTTTGTTTTTTTCTTAATCCACAAAAGCAAAAAACTAAACACAACTAATCACAGTTTATAACAGCCCGGCAATCAATCAATCAATCAATCAATCAATCAATCAATCAATCAATCAATCAATAAAGAAATAAAGAAATAAAGAAATAAAGAAATAAAGAAATAAAGAAATAAATAAACATATTTAAAATTTCAAATATAGACTAGCCTCTCCTTTACAAACATTAACAAAAATAAATAAACACAAACACCATTTTAAACAGCCCGGCAACGCAGGGCAAACTCTGCTAGTATACTTTAAAATGAACTAAAAGCTTTTTCAAAACTAAGTTAATTTGAAGTTTTTTTTTTAAAAAAAAGAAAGGATAAAAAACATCTACAGAATGGAATAAATTTAAAATCTATAGCAGCAACAGATGCCCAGAAGGAAGACAGAAATCCAACTCTGTTCCCTAGTAATTTCTAGGATAGATAGGTAACCATCCTGATGGATAATTAGTATTTCTGTACTTAGGATAGTTGTTTCAGTCTCTCACCCAGTCCATCTATAGTCATGGACATAAGCCATCCTCCATGATAAAAGAAAGGGGAAAATGTTGCATCCACCTTAAACAAGCATTCTCAACCTGCAGCTCATGGGCTGGATGCGGCCCATGGTGGCATTTCATGTGGCCCACCACCACCTCCACCACACCCAGAAGTGCCATGTGATGGAGCCAGGGCAAAATGGCCATCCGTCCCCCAAAGCTTTTTGACGGAGCATGACCAGGTCCCTGTCTTAAAAAGGTTGAGAACTCCTGACCTAAAAGAAAGAGAAGATTCATATATAAATAAAATAAGTTATGAGATCCCTGCCTTAAGCAAGCGATTGGACTGAATGGCCTCACAGGCCCCCATCCAACTCTGTCATTGTATTCTTCTTCATCCATGTCTAGGCCAGACGTGAAGCTACCAAAATGAAGACACCTTTTGGTGAGTTCATTCTACAGTTCCTTTTGCCCAACCCAGTGTGAGAAAGATTAGCCAGCCATGCAAGGTTGCCATTACCAAGGTTTGCCCGATTGTAGTTCATGATTTTATGATTCATTCCAAGAGAAATGGTCCCTTCCCAGCATGGGTGGCCAACCTACAGCCCACGGGCCTAATCCGGCCCACAGTGCCAATTAATCCGGCTCGCTGTGAGGATACTGGCAGTGCCAACGGAAGTGCCAGAAGCACTGGAGGCATGAAAAACGCACGTGAAATGGACCAAAAATGGACCGGAAATGGACAAAAGTGTGCTGCCCTCGCTGCCGCCACCGCCATGGGAAGTGATGCAGGCTGTGGAAAACAGGTGGAAACATGCCATGAAGACACCTGCCACTGCCACTGTAAGTACCGGAAGTGGAAGGAGCAACCACGCCTCCGGCCTACACATCTCTCTGAGGGGGCATGGTCTGGCCCGCAGTGTGGAAAGGTTGGACACACAATCTTCCCAGGAAGCCAGATATAGGTTGAATATCAAGGAAAACGTCTTAACTGTTAGAGCAGTAGGACGATGGACCCAATGACCTCAGCCGGTGAGTGCCCCAGTGGTGGAGCCATTCAAGAGAAAGTTGGAATACCTGCATTGAACAGGGGTTGGACCTGATCACCTCATAGACCCCTTGCAACTTACCGTATTTTCCGGCGTATAAGGCGACTGGGCGTATAAGACGACCCCCAACTTTTCTAGTTAAAATGTAGCGTTTGCAATATACTCGCCGTATGACTACCCCTCTTCCAACGGCGGCGTCTTCGGTTACTCTGGGTTGAAAAGATTTTTGCTGGCGAAACTCCACTCAGGGGATGCCCAAATGAGGCTCCTTTCATGCCTTTGGGTATTGAAACCCAACCTTCCAGTCTCCAAGTTCAGCGCCTTAACCACTAAGTTTTGTCCCCAACATGCTGGTTACATGTGCTCGTGGCATCCCCTCCCCCTTCACCGGTGGGAAAGGTAAAAGGAGCCCTGTCAGGCTTGGAGCCACCGCGAGCCGCACCTCTCCGCCCCCTTCACCGGCGGGAAAGGTAAAAGGAGCCCTGTCGGGCTCGGAGCCAGCGCGAGCCGCACCTCTCCGCACCCTTCACTGGTGGGGAAGGTAAAAGGAGCCCCATCAGGCTCGGAGATGCCGCGAGCTGCACTCCCCGCCCCTTTCACCGGTGGGGAAGGTAAAAGGAAGGTGCGGCTCACGGCATCTCCGAGCCTGACGGGGCTCCTTTTACCTTCCCCACCGGTGAAGGGGGCGGGGAGGTGCAGCTCATGGCATCCCCGCCCCCTTCACTGGCGGGAAAGGTAAAAGGAGCCCTGTCGGGCTCAGAGCCACCGCGAGCCACACCTCTCCGCCCCCTTCACCGGCGGGAAAGGTAAAAGGAGCCCCGTCAGGCTCGGAGATGCCGCGAGCCGCACTCCCTGCCCCTTTCACCAGTGGGGAAGGTAAAAGGAAGGTGCGGCTCGCGGCAACTCCGAGCCTGACGGGACTCCTTTTACCTTCCCAGTCGGTGAAGGGGGCATGGAGGTGCAGCTCGCGGCATCCCCGCCCCCTTCACCGGTGGGAAAGGTAAAAGGAGCCCTGTCGGGCTCGGAGCCACCACGAGCCGCACCTCTCCGCCCGCTTCACCGGCGGGAAAGGTAAAAGGAGCCCCGTCAGGCTCGGAGATGCCGCGAGCCGCACTCCCTGCCCCTTTCACCGGTGGGGAAGGTAAAAGGAAGGTGCGGCTCGCGGCAACTCCGAGCCTGATGGGGCTCCTTTTACCTTCCCTGCCGGTGAAGGGGGCGGGGAGGTGCAGCTCGTGGCACCCCCGCCCCCTTCACCGGCGGGAAAGGTAAAAGGAGCCCTGTTGGGTTCGGAGCCGCCGCGAGCCGCACCTCCCCGCACCTCCCCGCACCTCCCCGCACCTCCCCGCACCCTTCACTGGCGGGGATGGTAAAAGGAGCCCCGTTGGGCTCGGAGACACCGCGATCCGCACCTCCCCACCCCCTTCACCGGCTCCTTTTACCGGCGGGGGGAGCCAGCCGCAGCCGTGAGGCTGAGGGTGGTGGTATCCGGGCAGCCCCTTGCTCCAGAGGCCTCGCGCAGCAGCGGCGAATGGCTTTCCCCACCGGGTGGCCCCTGGCTCCAGAGTACCCGGTGTATAAGACGACTCCCAACATTGGCACAGATTTTTCAGGGTTAAAAAGTCGTCTTATACGCCGGAAAATACGGTAGTTATTCTGTGCTTCTGCACTTTTCCCCATCCCAAGCTCATTTGTTTTACACAAAGTTAATCATTGAGGCTTCATGGCATCTTTTGGCAATGCAATTCCCTTTAGAACCTTTTTAGGAGCAAAGTTCTCGTGGCTGCGGTTTCACCTCCTCTGAAAGGGGGACTTCGTTTTCCCTACAGTCGAGGGAGCTAACATTAACAAGCAGCTAATTAACATCACAGATCTTGACAATTCCAGTGTCAGAACCCTTAATTAGTCTTATGTTCTGCTTTAATCAAGTATCTCTGTCACTGATATAATTTAATTTCTGGATTTGGACTGGAGTGCCTTGACTGTAGCCTGGAATACTGATGTCTAAGAATCCGATTAGAAGTTGGAGGCAGTCCTCGTTGTTGTTTAAGTGATTTTGAAGCAGACAATTTGTGTTTCTTTATGCTGGAAATGTGAAGTAGCTTGAGAAACAGAAATATTTGCAAAACATAGGAAACATGGTGAAAACTGTGCTGACGACCCCCTTAATTCCCCCCCCCCACTGCAAAAGAGTTCAATTTATTTTTTAAAACCATCTGCTTTATAGGATAATGTGCTTCTGTATCCAGGATTCAGAATGCCAGGTAATGGCCTGATAAATGTGGCACAATATCATGCTCGTGTTGCCAGCAAGAAAAAGATTGCCAGGATTTACATAGCAAAGGGATGCCTGAATGTTGACGACTCCAATGGTAGCAGACAAGATGGTCTACAGGGTACTCTCTTGTGCTCACTATCATTCATTCTTGACAATTGCTTTGCATTTTTGGTAAAGAGTGATTAACTGATGAAAAAAAGTAGTCATCTCCTGGGATTTTTCATTGCACTGTTGACTCATATTTAGCCTGTGACCTACAACAACTGGATTATTGGACGGGAGAGAATTTTCTTGTCTTAAGAGCCCTTTTTTCTAAATCAATATGCAAGGTTGGATGGTATCCGACTCTAGGGTGCAGTGCTCATCTCTGTTTCTAAGCCGAAGAGCCAGTGCTGTCTGCTTTTGCAGACATTTCCATGGTCATGTGGCAGGCATGACTAGTCACCGGAGCGCACAGAACGCTGTTACCTTCCCACCGAAGTGCATCTTTACAGATTCTATAATGCAATTCTCTAAATAAGAAAAAAGAGATCTAAATATGTCCATATTTTAAAGAGGAATGCTCATAAAAATATAAATATTAGTGGGGAAGGGCATGTGAAAAGAATTGTATAGGGGGAAGCTGCTGCAGAGAAAATGCATACATTAGACTAAAAAGCATATGGATTTGTATACATTAAACCAGATTTAAATGTAAATTCCCATGCTGGAATTTAAAAGACGGTTCAGATTGATATAGCACTGAAACAGAATGAACTGAAGATGGAATGAAAGCAAAAAAAGGAAAGGAAAGCAGATTAATGAAATGAAGCAAAGCATGTTAATAAACTGAGCATAAACCATTCTTCCAACAGGCACACCCAGAGATTTTGAGAAAATATTTACTCTCACAGGGGATCTGGTTGTAATTATTACTGCAGAACAACACAAGAGAGAGATGGTCAGAATGTATGCATTGAAGGAAGCTGCATTCTGCATTAAGCCATGCAAGGAAGAACGAGCTTTACGGCCACAACCAGGGCTTGGTTCCAAAATTTAAAAGAATGTGCTGAGGAGTTACTTGGATAGATGTGGAGATCCTTTGAAAATAAACAGACTCATCCCAAAATAAATTCCAACGTTAGCAGTTTCAAATTAACAAGGTCAGCTTGCACTGACTCATCAAATGGTATACGGTGCACAGAAAGCAGTCATAGGTTGTGTGCATACTTTTCTGCTTAAGTGTTTTCGTCTGTTCTGCTTTGTTGTCACAAGTGCCAGGTTGGCAGTGTGGTCACTTAACAGGATATTCTACAATCGAAAACTTAGAGGGCCATAACCATGCCCAGGGCCCCTGGACATGTCCCCCCACCCCCATTACCATTTTGAAAGAAGCCACTAATATGGCTAAAAGTCACCCACCCATCTGTCCATCCACCCAAAGCTCCATCCATCCATCATAAACTCCATCATAAGTTCCATCCATCCATCCATCATAAGTTCCATCCATCCATCCATCCATCATAAGCTCCACACATTCATCCACCCTCCCACACACCCACACACCCATCCATCATAAGTGGCATCCATCCATCCATCCATCATAAGCTCCATCCATCTATCCATCCATCCATCCATCCATAAGCTCCATCCATCCATCCATCCATCCAACTATTCTCTCCATAGGGGATCAAGTATGTGGGTTTCCTGATGATGATTGGCCAATGGAAGTTTGAGTGTGGTTCAGTTGGTCTAAAAATAGAAAACATTTCAGTTGAAACATACAGCCAGACACTTCATAGTGGAAGAGTAAAGTGGTTGCTGCGTTCTGGAAACATCTTGCGGATGTAAAAGGAGATAAAACTCTTCACTCGTATCCTAATATTTCCAATGTAGCAGATGTTGTCTTGGAAGCTGAACTAAGTGGAGGGGATGGTCATATTGCTTGGCAACATACATAACTGTTTAGGCAGATCTTAAATGAGGATGAGGATTGTTTTGAAATCATTATAAAATTCAGTGATCTTTGAATATCTGAACAGATACAGTGGACCCTCGATTAACGACGCGTTCGAATAGCATCATTTTCTTCAACGCTCCCAATATGATTGTTCGAATAACAACGTTATTCGAATAACGAAGGTACTTTTCCCCGCCGTTATTCGAATAACGATGTCATTATTTGATTAATGACGGTATTTTTCCTGTCGTTATTCGAATAATGACTTTTTGTCATTATTCGAATAATGACGTTATCTGAATAGCGACGCTACTTGGGGAACCAAGTAACATCGTTATTCGAGGGTCTACTGTACCTGAAATGAAAATACAAGAGACAAAGACTTCTAGCATAAACTATTTAAGAAATCATGGGAACACTGTTAGGAAGTCTTCCTTATAACATTGTATTGTTCATATGACTCTTTAAAAAATATGTTGTTAAATATGAATTACATTGTGTTGATTTAAACCACAGAGAAGGCCTGAACTCTTAAGTGTTCCAACATGCACCAAATAGTGGAATAATACAATGGCAATTTAAATTTAGGTTGCAAACATGCTTGTTGATTTAAGTGTATTGTATTTTCCGGCATATAAGACGACTGGGCGTATAAGACGACCCCCAACTTTTCCAGTTAAAATATAGAGTTTGGAATATACTTGCCCTATAAGACTTACCTCTCTTCCAATGCACACCAAATAAAAATTAACCCACACTCAACCCGAAGACGTGCAGCCCTCCGAGTTGAATGGGCAGGTTCTGGTGGAGAGCCAATCCACGCTCACGTTCTCCTCCTCGAGGTACAGGAAGATGTGTGCAGCTTGCTTCCCCTTGCTTCATACTCCCCGCACAGAGCAGGGACTCGGCCGCGGCACCCCCCACCATGTGCGCCGGACATATAAAGCAAGGGGAAACAAGCTGCAGTTAAGTACCTGTCCTATAAGACGACCCCCGAATTTGGCACAGATTTTTCGGGGTTAAAAAGTAGTCTTATACGCCAGAAAATACAGTAAATGCTATTGAATAAAGTAGGATTTACTCCTGTCAACATGCATAGGCAATGTATCAGAATTCCTATTTTCTAATATTGAATGTATACCAGAAAGAGATTTTAAAAAATAAAATGAAATTTTATTTCACTTAAAAAATAAGAAAATTGATCTTTTTAAGTCTAGGTTTTGCAATTTGATTTTTCAAAAACCTCATAGGGAAAATGTATTCAAAATATTAAAGTAAGGTTGTGGAGTTGTGCCGCCCTGAGTTGCCCTAGGGCAAGAGGGTGGGATATAAATCAAATAAAATAAATAAAAATAAAATAATAAATAAATGCCCACTTTGCCCACTGTTGATCTAAAATATCTTGGATCCAGGGCATCTGGTACGTGGCGGGGAAGAGGAATGTTGCCCACCAGTCAAAGAAGAAAACTATTCGGAGCAGATTCTGCAAATTGGCCTTTTTAAGGGATAAGGTGAAGCAGGGAGACCAAAAGAGACATCTCAGGGAGGTCTTTTAGAACAGGAGTTCTCAACCTTTTAAAGCCAGGTCCAAGTCATGTTCCCTTTAGTGTCTTGCACGGAAGAAAAAGAAGGAGTCGCAGTGAGGACTAACACAGGTTTATTGGTTGATGATCAGGATGAACATGTGGTAATGGCGGAGGTACAGCTCATTATATACTGTGGGACATACATTTGAATCTCGTTACACGGTAGCATATTGGCTGCTACCGGCGTGACGTCATTCTGCGTCACGCCCATCTTCTCCAGATGATCCTCGTGCGGGAAGGATTCCCGCGGCTGCCGGTGATTTGGGGAATGTGAACCATGTGAGCTGAACGCTCGCAGCTGCCCTCTATAGGCAGCATACTCGCGTTCCTTAACAGCAGAGCTACATTGTAATTACGGTCAGGTTACATTCATGCATTTCTTAAAGCAAC
Organism: Bradypodion pumilum; assembly: GCA_035047305.1. Lineage (NCBI taxonomy): Eukaryota > Metazoa > Chordata > Lepidosauria > Squamata > Chamaeleonidae > Bradypodion > Bradypodion pumilum. The sequence continues at coordinate 6,021,887 of JAWDJD010000016.1, read as the reverse complement.
ATTGTACATACATAACACCCCTCCCCCCTAGGATGGGACGAAGTCCCTCAACCATTGTGGCTTGCCGCACGTGCGTCTGGGGCGCGCGGCCGCTTGACTTAACACAGGGGAGCCTGAGGCTCCTGGTTCCGCAGGGTCCTGTCCTGCAACGGAAAGTGGGGACTCATTAGTGGTTCGGTGGGGACCCTGCGATAACCTTGCATTGGGGGATGGGAATGGAATGAACAGTTGGGACGTGAACCCCTGCCTACCGCTTGGGGAGCTTTGGGTTCCCCCCAGTACGAACCTCGGGACTGACGAAGAGGCCCTCATGGCCTCGCCACCCCCCGTTACCTGCCCGGGAGTTCTAGAGACTGTGGTGGGCGGACTCCCCCCCGTTGCCTGTCTTGGGGGTGTTGGTCTCCGGGGAGCTGGAGCTATGGTATATTCTAAAACAAAGGGACTGGGGGGACTGGAGGTACCAGGGGCTGAACTGAAACCCCTCTTTTTGCTAGGACGGGTGGGGGACCACTCCGCTACACCCCCCTGGTACTGCAACTCATAATCATAATCAAACTGATCCCTCTCTTTCAAAGTATCCTCCTCTGTGGTTGGGAACCCAGGATATGCATTTGTATCCGCGGGTTCCGCCGTGTCTCCCCCTTGGGTAATGCGGGTGGGGGAGGACCCTAACGCTGATTCCCCTTCACTGGTGACTTGCCTTCTGAGTTGGTCGGCATGCCTTCTCCAGAGTAGACCCGAGCTAGTCTCGACCCTGTAGGATACTGGCCCCGTCTGCTCAATGATTGTCCCTGGTACCCACGCTGGCCCTGAGGCAGCATAGTTCCTGCAGTGAACTGGGTCCCCTATCGAAAAACCTTTGGAGCTCTCTCCCCCTAAGTTAATATTTCTTCCTTCATCCTCCACCCTGGACGGATCCATCTGGTCAAAAAGTGTTACCGGACGCCTCCTCATGAGGAGTTCGGCTGGGGAAAATCCTGAGGCTAGGGGGGTTGTCCTGTAACAGATGAGGAACTGACACAGATGAAGGTTCAACTCACCGGGACCCATGCGCCACAGTGCGTCTTTCGTAGTGCGCACTTGGCGATCTACCTGACCGTTTGTGGCGGGGTGAAACAGGGCAGCAGTAATGTGCCTGATGGCGTTCCGCTCAATAAACATCTTGAACTCTGCAGACGTGAAGGTACTAGCGTTATCGCTAACAAGGACGTCTGGCAGGCCGAAACAGGCAAAAAGCTTGCACAACTGTTTAATGGTTGCCGCAGAGGAGGTGCTGTTCATGGGGATTACCTCCAACCACTTGGAGTAGGAGTCGACTACCAGCAGAAACATGGCCCTGCGGAAAGGGCCAGCGAAGTCAACATGAATCCGGGACCATGGCCCGCGGGCTGATTCCCATTCCCTATGGGGTAACCGGGACTCCTCGGGCCGAGAGCTCTGGCAGGTCTCACACGTGCCCACTAAACGTTCTATATCCGCGTCGATCTGGGGCCACCAAAAGAAACTCCTGGCCAGAGCCTTTTGTTGCGCACGATCCCTGGGTGACTGGTATGCAGTAGCTTCAATACCTTGGCCCTCAGCTTCTCTGGGATAACTACCCGCTGGCCCCAGAGTAAGCAGCCCCTTTCCAGAGAAAGCTCTACTCTACGCCTGACGAATGGCTTGAACTGTTCCTTGGGGGGAGTAGTGGGCCACCCTTTCCTCACCCAGGAACTAACTTGGGCCAGCATCTTGTCGGCCGCTGTGGCCTTGGCGAGGTTGGCCGGGAGAATGGGGGGTGAGTCGAGAGACTCGATCAGCAGGACTTGGTGGTCCTGCTCTACCTCGCATGTGGGGTCCCCTACACTTGGGAGGGGAGATCGGGACAGTGCGTCCGCATGGGAGATCTCCTTCCCTGGGCGATAGACCAGCTTGTACTGGTAGGCATTGAGGAAAATGGTCCAACGCAGCATCCTGGGGGACAGAATTTGCAGTGTGGGTTTGCCGGTAGTGAAGATCCCCAGAAGTGGCTTGTGATCCATCACTACCGTAAACTCGCGGCTGTATAAAAAGTCGTGGAACTTTTTCGTTCCCGCGATGATGGCCAGGGCCTCCCTATCAGTCTGTGCGTAATTGCGCTCGGCCTTTGAGAGGGACCTTGAGTAGTACGCTATCAGGGCTTCCCGCCCGCTCTCCAACACGTGGCATAGAACCGCCCCCACCCCCACTGGGGACGCATCACAGACTAGGACTACTGGTCTCCTAGGGTCAAAGTGGGTCAGGACAGCACTCGAGGATAGGAGTGCCTTCAGGTCCCTAAAAGCTTTCTCTTGCCTATCTCCCCAAACCACCTCTTTCTTCAATAGTGCATGCAGTGGCTCAGCAACGGATGCCTTCCTCGGCAGGAAGGAATGGTAAAAATTTAAGAGCCCTAGAAACGACTGCAGCTCCGGTTTCGTGGTGGGGCGAGGGGCGTTTTGCACAGCCGCAACCTTGGACTCGGAGGGCTTGATGCCTTCTGGGGTTATCTTGAACCCAAGGAACTCGACCTCCCTCGCAAAGAAAACACATTTGTCCCGTCTCAGTCGGAGGCCCGCTTTCTCGAATATTGAAAGGACCCTGTCTAGCCTTTGCGCTAATTCTGACTCGCCCCCCGCTGTTATCAACACATCGTCGAAATATGGGAGGACGCCTGGAAGCCCCTTTAAAAGGAAGATTGGAAGATTCCAGGGGCCGAATTCACGCCGAACTGCAGGCGCGTTACCTTAAATGCCCCCTTGTGCGTTACGATCGTTTGCGCAGCAGCAGCAGCTGGGGTTACAGAGAGCTGCTGATATGCCTGCGCCAGATCTAGCTTGGCAAAACACCTCCCCCCGTGGCTGACCACGGGCACCGGATATGCATTTGGCTGAATGGCCTTATTGATCGTACACTTGTAGTCCGCACAAATCCTAACCTCCCCGTTTGATTTAAGGGCCGTAACAATCGGCGTTTCCCACTCCACCGAATCAACTGGAACCAAAATCCCCTGCCCCACCAATTTGTCCAGTTCCGCCTCGATCTTGTCCTTGAGGGCGAAAGGCACTCTTCTTGGCTTGAGGCGTATGGGTCGGATTTCTGGATCCAGGTCAAAGGAAACTGGGGGCCCCTTGTAAGTCCCGAGCCCCTTCTTGAAAACATCCGGGTGTGCGTTGCACACGTCCCGCATTGGGTCAGTCTCTATGGCGTTAATGCCGGACAGTTCGATTCCTAGGGGAGCGAACCACTGCGTTCCCAAAAGGCAGCATCTCCCCCCCTTGAGGACCACTAGGGGCAGTTTCTCGGAGTAATTCTTGAACTTCACCTTGAACTTCCCCACCCCCAACACTGGGATCCCATTTCACTGCACGTCCCGTAGGTGTGACTTCATGGCCCGCATCTTGGGCCGCGCATCTGGGGGAATGCGCATAAACTCTTTTTGGGACAGGATGGAGTAGGACGACCCTGAGTCTATCTCCATCCTCACTGGGAGCCCCTGCAACTGTACCTCTACGAAGAAACGCCGGTGCTCCAGGCCCACGCGGTTCACGCCTGCCTCGCTGTGGTCGTCTGATACCTTCCTGGTGCCGGCCGCCTTCCGTTGGTGCGTCTGGGAATGGCTCGAATTGCCCTTGCCCTCGACTCGCCCGCGCCTGCACACTCGGGCGATGTGCCCCTTTCGGCCGCAGTTGTGACACTCGGCCTTTCGGAACGGACACCTCGTGCGGTCGTGGGACGCCCCACAACCGTCGCACCGACGGTCTTGCCATTCGCGGGTCTGCTGCTTCTCCCCTCGTTTCTTTACCCGCTGGACGTCGTCGTCCTTGCTGGAGCAAGGGTCTGCCGTCTTCGACGACTCCTCGGACGCTGTTGGTGTGCCGGCGGGCGGCTTGGGGGCCCGCCAGGCCGCTTTCACTGGTGTCCGCCGGGCCGCCTGCACTGGTGACTTGGCCCGCTCAGACGTGGCCCCTTGGGACTTGAACACTCTGACCCCGCTCCTGGCCGCTTAGGCCGCTTAGGCCTCCCGCAGTACCTCGTTGAACGTGAGGCGGTAGTCGCGGGTCATGAGCTTCCGCTGAAGCTCCTCGTCCCTCAGGCCACACAGCATGCGGTCTCGGAGGGCCTGGTCCAGGTCGTCCCACTGGCAGTGCACCGCTGCAAGCCTGAGGGCCGCCGCGTAGGCGGACACGGATTCGCCCGGTCGCTGGTCTCGCCTGTGGAACGCGACCCGGGCCAGGAAGATCGACACGGGAGGCTGGAAATGCTCGCCCAACAGCTCCAGAATGTGGTCGATGGGCACCTCGTCCACCTTCCGGGGGGCCACCAGGCTCATCAGGATACGCAGCGTGGCCAGCCCCACCTGGGCCAGGAAGTAGGAGCGCATTTTCGCGTTGTCGTCGACGCCCGCGGCTTCCATCGCGTGCCAAACCTGGCACTTGTAGAGCTCCCATTGTTCGGGCTCGCTGACATCGAACTGGTAAGGCTTGACCTTGGGATTCGCCATTATCCCACCTTCGTCGCCAATTTAGTGTCTTGCCCGGAAGACAAAGAAGGAGTCGCAGTGAGGACTAACACAGGTTTATTGGTTGATGATCAGGATGAACATGTGGTAATGGCAGAGGTACAGCTGATTATATACTGTGGGACATACATTTGAATCTCGTTACACGGTAGCTTATTGGCTGCTACCGGCGTGACGTCATTCTGCGTCACGCCCATCTTCTCCAGGTGATCCTCGCGCGGGAAGGATTCCCGCGGCTGCCGGTGATTTGGGGAATGTGAACCATGTGAGCTGAACGCTCGCAGCTTCCCTCTATAGGCAGCATACTCGCGTTCCTTAACAGCAGAGCTACATTGTAATTACGGTCAGGTTACATTCATGCATTTCTTAAAGCAACATTGTACATACATAACATTCCCTCAGACAGCTTCACAGGTCAGATGGCCATTTTGCCCTTCCTCCACCACATGGCACTTCCTGGTGTGGTAGAGGCAGTGGGGGGGGGGACATGAAATGGAGTCCTCAGGCTGAGAATCCCTGGTGTAGAGCAACAACTGGGAAAGAGAACAGAATGGGAGTTTTCCAGGAGAAAGAGACAGTGGGTTTTGTAGTTCCTTGGCATGGCATCTAATGACCCGGCAATCTCACATCTTCAGATCTCATGGCATCACTCTGCCCAAGAGTATCTGTTACTCCGTAAGGGAGTACCTACCCATCACTCTGCAAAAGCCTTCCTTTCTTCTTAGTTCTGAGCTCTTCTCCAGGAGAAGCATTTCGTCAGCCTTAAGAAGGCTTCTGAAGTCCATTTTAGCAGACTCCTTTAAGGTGTGTGTGTCTGTGGCTCTGTGTGTGGACATTATGAAGATAAGATTATCTTCCTTTGAACAAGTTCAAGGGAGAAGGTTTTACCTTGTGAGGGGGCAGCACAGGTGAGGGAGAGAAATCCAGATTTCCATCATCCTCTCTTTGATGTCCTCATTTACTGCTGAGAGTTGTTTTTAGCTGCTGCTTTCATAATGCCCAAATTCAGAGAAAGATTGGGGGGAGAAGAGAGCTTTGAAGATGCAGTTCACCAAAGGTCTGGGAGTTATCGGACTTGAGCCAGAAAGAAGGCAAAGCCTTGACTTGGAAAACATTTTAAGAACAGGAAGAAATTCTCTTGAATTTTCAGTAGCACCCTGAATCTTCAGAGGCAAAATGGAAAATTAAGTGGCAAATAAGAAGGTAGCAAGGATGCTCTCAGTTATTGGGTTGTCCATTTTCCCATCTCTCTGAAGGGCCACCAGAAGCCAGTTACCCTTTGGATGTGTCATTCATTGGAAGAGCTTGTTTTCTCGTGCAAGTCTGACTCAAAGTCTGAAAAAAACATCAAGGAATTTATATTTGCTTATTTACTTCTTCCACCCAGACGGAAAACCTAGAATGGGGGTTCCCAACCTTTTTCAAGCCGGGGAGCGGGTCACACTCTCTCAGTCAGCTTTGAGAGCTGGATGGCCATTTTACCCTGCCTGCATGATGGGGCAGCCATTTTGTCCCAACAGCTTCAAAGGGTGGCCATTTTGTTTCTCAAATACCCTTGGAAGGGTGGGGGAGGGGCAAATGAAATGGCACTGCAGGCTGGATCCGGCCCATGGACCTTAGGTTGGGAACCTGTGACCTAGAAGCAGAAGTCATCCAGCTGTCTGGTATGCCATGGACAGTAATTCATTGAAAGGATGCATTTCCCCCTGTATTGCTTAGAGATGTGCAGGGAAGAAACTTTTAATTACTTTCATTTCACAGCCTTCCAAGAGCCCCTTCTTTCCTTCTTTTGGGTTTGGATTCCTGTACAAGTCTGCATGCTCTGCCAACCCCACTGAGCATGGAGCCTGTGAGCAAACTCTCATACATTTCCATATTCATGGATTCAAGACAATCCTTCTGGTCAACGATGGGTCTTATTGAACTTAGAGATGGGGTGCCAAAATATCTGAACCAGGAATTTCCTTCCATACTCAAAACCCTACTGGAGGTTAAAGTTGTCTGAGGTTTCCTTCACCATGACTCAGTCTTGTTTGGGCCCTGAGTAAACTCTGCTGGGTCTTTGGTTTGGGAAGTTTGGGAAGTTCAGGGAGACATCCAAAGAACACCAAATATAGCTTCTGTAAATGAGGATAATTTATAAGACCTAGTCTAGGGTTTATCAATCTTGGGCCTCCAGGTGTTTTTGGACTTTTCAATTTTATTTATTTTTAATTTGGGCTGTGGTGGATTAGTAGTTAAGGCACTGAACTAGACAACCAGAAGGTTGACAGGTCAGCAGTTCAAGACCCAAGTGCTGCACAACAGATTTAGCTCCCGTCTTTGTCCCATCTCCTGGCAACCTAGCAGTCTGAAAACAAGAAATTGCAAGTAGATAAATAGGTACTGCTTCATTGGGAAGGTAATAGCATTCCATTCACTCCGGTGTTTAGTCATGTCTGCAGATGCAGACACACTGGCTCTTTGGCTATAAATGGAGATACGCACTGAACCCTAGAGTCAGACATGACTGGTGGGTGGATGAATGGGTGGAGCTTATGATGGATGGATGGACAGAGCTTATGATGGATGGATGGATGGAGCTTTGGGTGGACGGACAGACTAGTGGGTGACTTTTAGCCATATTAGTGGCTTCTTTCAAAACGGTAATGGGGGGGGGGGACATAGTGATGTCCAGGGGCCCTGGGCATGGATATTGCCCTCTGAGTTTTCCATTGTAGAATATCCTGTTAAGCAAGAACAACCTTTACTTTGCTATTTTTCATTTTATTTTTACATAATACAAAGAAGGAAAAATAGAATAAAGAAATAAGAAAAAAAGAAAACACATACACTTAATAAAAACACAATCTTAACAACATTGTGTACCCATCACCCAGCAGGACAACATATACATTTATATACATTTTTCAACCTATTTCTATTTCAAACTTATTTAGCTTGCTGATTAAGGCTTCTGGGAATTGAAGTCCAAGAACATCTTGGGGGCCAAGGTTGAGAAACCTTGACCTTGTCCATACCTTGCTGGTTGTAGCTGATGCTGCTGGATTGATGATGACTTTCCTGTTGTATTTTCCAACTCCAGTACCAGCTTTGGGGTAGACGTAGGGCCCAGCTGGCCCTCTGTGGGTCATGGTGTCCAGTGGGTGTCTCTCCATATCAGCACAAGACATAGGATCCCCATGTCCTCTGCTAACACCAGTGGTGGAATTCAGCTGGTATGCCCCGGTACACCTGTACCGGTAGTAGACATTCTGGCTTGCCCTGCCCATCCAGTTACTGGAGCCTTGGGTCATAGACCTGCGCCTGCCTCCCACCCAGGTGGCGTGGCCACCCAGTCACATGACCACACCCACTTGTCCACGCCCACCCAATAACATGGCCATGCCACGCCCACAGAGTAGGCAGTAATTTTTTTAATCCCACCACTGGCTATAACCTTTGATCTCAAAAACTGCTTTTGTTATTTTTTGTGTATTTGTTATTGGAGTGTAAAGACTTCAAACACCTTTTTTAGAAACTGTGAAAGCACTGATATCAATGGCACCTAATAGTTTTCTTTCAATTTTGAATCAATGCCTGGGATTCTCAGTTATTTACATCTCCAGGGAGTAAAGTCAATTGTTTCTGTGATGACCATTTTACGCAACCCATCTCCACTACCATGTTAAGAGAGGCCTCAATCTATTAGTATGCCTCCTGGTTGTCTCATTTTGTGCTTTACCTTCAATTGCCCAGGTGAATTTCCGAAAGACAGATGCCAGGACAAAAACGGGTTATCCGATGGCAGCTCTTGGAGTGGAAAAACTGAACTGGCTCCAAGAATCATTTCCCATCAGGCAGTGAGAGTAAAGAAAAACTGTCAAAAAAGCTGTCAAAAAGAGGAAGTGTCTCATAATTTCCACTGCTCCATGTTCATTCAGAGCTTTGTTTTCTTCTTGGTTTTCTGAGACCAGAATTTGCAGTTAAGTAATGCAGAGTTTGGACAAGCCAAATTTTTGGTTATGCTGGCAGGGGGAAACCAGGAGACCATTGTTCTAAAAAATTGACTTGCCCCAAACTGGGAATGACAAATAAACAAGGAGTAGGGGGTGATTGTGAAATGGTGTGCAGCAGAAGTGAAGCTATCATGCTGGTCAAAAAAAGTAGAAGAGGCTCATAGTTTTGTTTGTTTGTTTTAAAAACCATTGTGAAACCCACAGATTCCTTCAGAAACCAAATGGAAGCAAATTGTGTTATGGTTGCTCTTGTTCTGCTGTGTGTGGTAGAAAATGACTGATCTGGCCAGGTGTGTGGCTTTATGGGTGGAATGTTTGGGATTTGCATGTCTGGCCGGACATTCCGCTATGGTAATGGAGTAGACCATACAGCCAGGGATTCAACGCTGAGTGTTGGGCAGCGGTAAATAACCTAACTCCCCAAAAGGTCCAATGGCTACGGGCGGATGAGCCCCTTTAAGTGGGGTGATGGTCCCCTCAGTGGAGGAGATGCCACTGGAAAGCATCATTGGGCCCAAAGGGAAATTTTATTTACAGTATTTATTTATTGCATGATGATTATTTACATTGATGTTGATGTTATTACAGCAAGCACAAATTGACCATCAAGTTCCTAGCTAGAGTTCCACATCCAAGTTTGAAAGCCATTGAAAGTAGTGGTGAGCTCCCAAAAAAATTACTACCACACTGTGGGTGTGGTATGGTGGCCATGGCCAGGGGGAAAGCCCTGTGTTGCACCCGAATTAAGACTACTTTATTTCAAAACTAGGATGGGCAGAGCCAGCCAGAATTTCTGCTACTGGTTCTGGTGAACTGGGGAAAACATGCTGCCCACCACTGATTGAAAGGCTTCATCTGTGACACTATGCAAGTCCTCCAGTGTGCAAAATAAACAGAGGAGGAAACACTTTCTGATTCCCAATGGTCATGGAGGCGCTGTTTACCTTCCCACCAAAGTGGTCCCTATTTATCTACTTGCAATTTCTTGCTTTCGAACTGCTAGATTGGCAGGAGTCTATTTGAGTAAGGGCACCTAATTGTTGCTCAGCCTGCCATTTGGTGATAGTCCTGCCTAGTCCCCCATCCACCCCGGGATTATGACAGTATGTTATGTGTTTCTGGTTCTCTGTGAAAAATCTAATACCTATGAATGATGAAACATAAATAGCAAAGTCATGGGCTGAATATTGTTGGCAGGAAATATGTGTTTCAGGCCAGAGCAGAATCAGGTTACAAAGCTCGGTATTCTGTCTCTTCTGCTCCTTCAACTAGCCACCCAAACTTGGCTATCTGACCATGGAGCAAAATGGCTTCTTTAGGCAGCCACAGGGAAAGGAGTGGGTGAGAGACCCTTTAAAAGGCAATATTACTTCTGTGTGTGTGCTTCATGTCAGAGATTACTCTGGGTTGAAAGGAATTTTGCAGGGGGCACCCAAATGAGGCTCCTTTCATATCCCCCATCGTGCAGCTCTCGAGTATCGAACCCTGTCCTTCCAGTCTCCAAGCTCAGTGCTGAGCCACTGGGAAAGCTAAGATCACTTCTGATTCCTACCTAAAAGGGCAATTCAGGAAGCCTCTACTTCTCTATACTGCCCATCCTTTCTCTGCCCCTGTGATTTCATTTTTATTAAATCTGAAATTAATGGTATCTCCCACTGAGAATTTTTGCTGAATTATTGAGATTTCTTTACTTTTGTTGACTAAATAGGGACTATGAGCAACCCCTAGATTTGTACTAGTAGAGCTATCTTATTTCATACACAGTTAAATTTTATTCTGTTACAAACACACTGGTAAAATCTCTTTGCCTCCCTTCCTCTGTCTTCCCATCAACATTTACAAATATCAAGAGGCTTCCTTTAACTTACCTTATTGTAACAAATTTTCAGCTGTTCCTATTTAGCAGTACAAGGTAGGGTTCAGCAAATCTGTCAATTTTGGTTCCTCTTACTTCCCAGTGTGAAATCCATCCTATCTTCCCTTAACATCGGTGTGCGTGTGTGTATTTTTAAATCGACATTGACATCTGTTCACATTTTTATCTCCATTTATTCTAATATATGTATTCTGGTGGGCTGTTTTAGCTTTGCAGATGCGGGTTTAGCAAGCAATTTTCCCTATTCTCATGCATTTTTAACCTCAGTTTTGAGGAATAAATGGATCTTTCACTGCCCTTAAATACAAGGCTCATATACATGTTTTATTAGAAGCTTGCAACACAAATTTAGACATCCAAATGCAAATATAGTAGCATGCCGATCCAGGCTGGAAGCATAGATTAAGAGGGTGGTCTTCTTCTTCCGTGTCTAGGCCAGATGTAGAATAGTAATTTCATGTCAGAAATTATTCCTGGTTGAAATGATTTTTGCGGAAGAAACTTCGCTCCGGGCATGCCCAAATGAGGCTCCTTTCATGTCCCCAAGAGCTGGGACAGAGACGGGCGCAAAATCCATCATGCAGTACTGAACCACCGACTTGCCAGCCTTCCAGCTAACAAGGCGAGCTTCTTAACCACTGAGCCGCCACAGCAAACTGCCAAAACAAAGTCACCTTTGGGTGGGTTCATTCTGCAGTTCTCTTTGCCTAAGAAAGGTTAGCCGGCAACCTTGTGCTGCTGTTTCCAGGGTATGCCTGATTGTGGTTCAAAGATACAACTATCTTCGCTCCAGGAAGGTGGTGTACAAATGCAAATCGAACAAATATAATCTGCCAACTTTACATCGCGATTGCTAGAATTCTTAAACTGGTCCTTCTGGCTGGAAGAATCTGAGAGTTACAGGTTTCAAAAAAAAAAACAAACCCACAATTTTTTCCAGTTTTGAACAAGATGGCTTCATAAACGGCACTTACCAATGCAAGCATGTGATGTGTGTTCTGTCTGTACATCTAGATACGTGCCTTCACCCACATGCAAAACTGCTAGATTGTTGCAAGAACTGCTAGATTGGTTTTGAGATCTAAGGATGAATATTAAAAACTGTTTCCATCTACTTTTCCCCCTTCCTTTTGGGAATCTCTTAGTTTCTTTCCTAAAATATGTGGCTTTTTCATACATCTCCTCTGCTCCATAATTTAAAATTTTCTTGGCAAGGACTAGGAGATGTCAACCGGGGAATAAAACAGGCCAGCGAGAGAGGTCTAATCAGAGAAATTGGAGGGTTTTATGGGGAGGAAAGGAATGGAAATGCACAGGCTTTCTCTCCACTATTGATTTTGAAATGTCACTCCTAGCAGCCTGAGCAAAAGTGTGCAAAGTTGCAGCGTGTTGGCTGGTGGGATTCAGGTTTTGAAATGACATAGTAAATGTAAAGGTCACCCTTGCTCGAAAGCCAGTCATATCCAACTCTAGGGTTCAGTGCTCATCTCTGTTTCAAAACCAAAGAACCAGTGCTGTCTCCTTTTGCAGACATTTCCATGGTCATTTGGCAGACATGACTAGACACCGGAGCACATGGAACACTGTTTACCTTCCCACCAAAGTGGTCCCTATTTATCTAGGGACATGCCGCAGGGGGTGCTGGGACTTGTACTTGCTCCATTTTGTACAATTTGTGGGGCACAGGCCCCACCCTCAGCCTCGGGACCCTTGCAGTGCTGACCCCTGTTGTGATAGGTACATGTGTGCCTAGTATCATGGGATTTGCTCCAGGGGTGTGGATACGTATTCCGCATACGTACAGACAGACCTTTGCTTTATAGATATAGATTGGATGGATATGATAATGTTGTTAGCTGCCCTGAGTTGCATCTGCAAGTGGGCAGCATACACGTCCAAATTATTGTTATTATTGTTATTGTTATTGTTATTGTTATTATTGTTATTGTTATTGTTAATAATAATAATAATAATAATAATAATAATAATAATAATAATAATAATAATAATAATAATAATAATAATAATAATAATAATAATATGCTGGCTGGGAGTCAGCAGGTCAGCAGTTCGCTACTGCATGACAGAATGAGCTCCCAACTCTGTCCCAGCTCCTGCCAACCTAGCAGTTCTAAAGCAAGAAATTGCAAGTAGATAAATAGGGACCACTTCAGTGGGAAGGCAAAACAGCATTCCGTGCACTCAGGTGTTGAGGCATGCCTGCATCATGTCCATGGAAACATCTGCAAGCGCAGACAGGGCTGGCTCTTTGGCTATAAGAGGTTAGCACTGAACCCTAGAGTCGGATGCAACTGGCTTTTGAGTAAGGGCAACCTTTACCTATGCTACATACTAGCTCATTCTTGGTAAATATTGCAGCTTTAGCATTTACAGCTCATTTACAGTGGTATTAAACAGATGGCAAGCTGAGGTGACTTAAGGGTTAAGACACTAAGTATGACAACTGGAAGGTCAGACGTTGGAGACCCAAGTGCTGCGTGATGGAATGGACTCCTGTTGTCTGTCCCTATTTTGGACAACCTAGCAGTATGAAAGCAAGAAATTGCAAGTAGACAAATAGGTACAGTACTGCTTTCACAGGAAAGGTAGTAGTGTTTTGTGTGTTCCGGCATCTAATCATACCTGCCACATGACCACAAACAGGGCTGAATCTTTGGCTGTAAATAAAGTTGAGCACCACCCTCTGGAGCAGGGGTGGCCAACCGTTTTTTCTTTCCTGTGGGCCTGACCACAGTCCCCGGACAGCTGAGCTGGCCGGACCACCTCTGGAAGCGAAAGTGGGTGCATTTATGTCTGTCGTAAATGTGCCCACTTCCCCGTTTATGACAGCAGTGATTGAATTTACTCATGTGTGTGTGTGTTTTACAGCTGACATAAATGCGTCCACTTCCACTTCTAGATGTGGTGGTGGTGGCAATGGGACGGATGGAATGGTGCCATGGGCCAGGTCTGGCCAGACAGCCATTTTGCCCTTCCTCCACCACATGGCACTTCCTGGTGTGATAGAGGAGGTGGGGAGCCATATGCAATGGTGCTGTGGGCCACATCTGACCCATGGGCCACAGGTTGAGAACCCCTGTCCTAGTATAAAGTCTTGTCCTGTTTTATTTCTTGGGGGGCAGCCTTTTTTTTTGAGGATCAGTTTGTTTGTTTTTTGAGGATCAGGACAGCCTATAAGATTCCCCCCCCCTCCCATGGAAGCCTGGGGTGAAGGGCAGAAAAGTGAGCAGTCCCTTGAAGTTGGCAATTGTTTGCCCTGGAACCCGTGGTAGGTGTCTAATCTCCATGGATGGACCGGTTCCAGTGCATGTTGTGAGGCAAATATTTGCAACCAGAATTGGGAGAAAGACAAGATGTGTGTGTGTGAGTGTAGAGCCAAGAGAGGGGTGAATGTGCAGCTGTTGTGGCACACAAACCCCCCTGAGTTTCTGTCTGGGGAGGACGAGTCTTGTGTGTAAGAAGCGAGGGCTCGGGTGAATTATGGGCCTATGGATCTCATCTTTACATGGCAGCTGTTCCTGCCAAAAGGCGGAGGAGGACAATTGGGATGGGAAACCCCATCTTTGGTCTTGTTCATTGGAAGTCTTGGAATTGTGGAAGTCCGGAGGGGGCTGGTGAGGAGATACAAATGAGGTAAATTGATCGCTATTACTGGAACTGCCTCATTATCAAGGGAAGAAGCTGAGGGTCAAATTACACAGAAAGGGGACTCTTCTCCAGACATGGGTCAAAAGGGGGCCCAGTTCTCCAAAAGAGGGAGGGAGGGAGAGAAATAAGGGAAGAATAGGGCAGTGCCGAGATCTTTTGGGATGCTTAAGCATGTGAAATAGCATCATGGAAAACTCCAAAATCTGATGCTGCATAAGGTGAAGGACTGGCATGGCTCAAGTGGCTAAGACCCTGACTGGGAGGCAGAAGGCCAGCAGTTCAATACCCGAGTAGTGCATGGCGGAGGGAGCGCCCGTCTCTGTCCCAGCCCCTGCCAACCTAGCAGTTCGAAAGCAAGAAATTGCAAGTAGATAAATAGAGATCACTTCGGTGGGAAGGTAAACAGCATTTGATGCACTACGGTATCGAGGCATGCCTGCTGCATGTCCATGGAAATGTCTGCAAATGCAGACAGCACTGGCTCTTTGGCTATAAACATAGATGAGCACTGAACCCTAGAGTCGGATTACGACTGGCTTTCAAGTCAGACATGGGACCATGTGTCTCAAACGTATCATTATTGTGTGCAATTGTTAGGCATGTTGCAGTCTCTGTTGCACACTCGTGTCTCCATTGCCATTGTACTTCTACAACATTGTTGAATTTCAAATAAAGTAAGGTTTCCCCTTGCTCGAAAGCCAGTCGTATCCGACTCTAGGGTTCAGTGCTCATCTCTGTTTCAAAGCTGAAGAGCCAGCGCTGTCTGCTTCTGCAGTCGTTTCCGTGGTCATGTGGCAGGCATGACTGGACACTGGAGCAAATGGAACGCTGTTACCTTCCCACCGAAGTTGCACCTAATTTATTTATTTGCAAATTCTTGCTTTCGAACTGCTAGGATGGCAGGAGCTGGGACAGATGCCTGGGAGCTCATTCCATTCTGCAGTACTCACGAATTGAACTGCTGACCTTCTGCGTCCCAGTCAGCACCTTAGCCACTTGAGCCACTTCAAAAATGGTGCTGCACTCCTTGAATGACAAGCCTACTTCCGCCATTTTTT
Organism: Bradypodion pumilum; assembly: GCA_035047305.1. Lineage (NCBI taxonomy): Eukaryota > Metazoa > Chordata > Lepidosauria > Squamata > Chamaeleonidae > Bradypodion > Bradypodion pumilum. The sequence goes on along the minus strand of JAWDJD010000016.1, from coordinate 6,006,767 downwards.
TTAACCTCCAGCCTGTCAAATGGTGACGCCAGCATTCATTCTTTTGGCCCAATGTCATGCTCCACATTGCTAATGTAATTCAGATGGGGTGGGTGGGATTTTAACGGAGATGGTTTTAAATGATTTTATTGTGATGTTTTTATGTTTTTATGTCCTTACTTGTGAGCCGCCCGGAGTCACTTTGAGTAGGGGGCGGCGATACAAATGTAAATAATAAATAAATAAATGAATGAATAAATTCAACTTTGAAAATTAAGACATAGCTAACATCTCTTAAAATGTGTTCACTGTACATTTTTGGCACTATCTGCTCCACGGTTTGGAGAACCATGCTGCACAGCCCCTGGTTGGGTGTTTGAATCTCCCCTCCCCTCACTCTGCCCCCAGTGACAGGGGCAAGCCAAGATCAGCTAGTGTGGATGGGAAGGGGTCCTTACTCTATATCATATCATATCATTTTTATTTATATACCGCTTTTTTTGGCCCGAAGACTACTCAAAGCGGTTCCCAACATATTACACCAACAGTACAATAGTAACACAATATATAATATACAAAAATAAAAAACAATATAAATCCAAATTACAATTAATACAATGCAGTTCCATATACATACAAAGCATATCATAAGTACAATGAAATACAATAGAATAAATAACAACAACAACAACAACAACAACAACAACAACAACAACAACAACAACAACAACAACAACAACAACAATAATAATAATAATAAATTAATTTATACCCCGCCTTTCTCAGCTATGGCTGACTCAAGGCGGCTACAACATATCAATACAATACAAAAGAACAAAAATAACAATACAGTAAAGGTAGCTGTGCAATGAAATAATCAGTTCATGAACAGCATATCAATAAAGAACAAATAAAGTACAGTAGTTCTAAATTTAACAAAAATATAACAATATCATACACATCTCTATGGAATAGAGTATGTCACCTTTGTGGCCTTGGGCTAGTTGTGCAGTCTCAGAGCATCACCAAAACAGAGGGACTGGGGAAACTACCTCTGGATGCTTTCATCCTCGAATACTCCGGGAGGCCCCGGATGGCTTGAAATTGACTCGACGGCACTTAATTATTGTTATTATTAATTCATATTGACAGATGCAAGGTTAGAATCTTGTTAATAATTCAAACCAAATTACAGTGTTTCTCTGTCAAGTGAGGAAGGCTCTGGCCAGTTGACTAGCTTTGCCTGCCACCGGGTCTGCTCTTCAATTTTGCTCATTGTTCAGGTGCTGCAGCCTGGATTTCCCTATTTTGGTTTTTTTTTTAAAAAAAACTTTCAAGTGGTCTCCAATTCTTCTTCTTCTGCCATATCCAAATCCAAATAAGTAAAACCCTGTGTTATAACTACCTCAGTTTAAGTTTGATGCAGTTTACAACAGCAAATCCTATGGAAATGCCATCCCGGTTTACAAAATTGTAATGTATTTCTTTCGGTCTACAACAATCAATTCAGGACTGTTCTTTTTTTCCAATGCATCCCTATGGATGTTTTGGTTTGCAATTTTTTCAGGTTACAATGGAGGCTGTTGGAATGGACCTCCATCATAACCCAAGGTTTTACTGTATTGCTGATTCTCATGATGATCAGCCATGAAGACTGTCCTGAGAATATAATGCAGTAGCCGATCATCTGCGTTCCACATCGCAATGTGGCACCCGTACCACTGATCCAGTTCCATGAGTCACTTTCTGTTCCTGAACTCTTTTGGCACACAAAGTCCTCCTCGGCCTCAGGCCAGGATGGATGAAGCTGCTGCTCTCTATCACAATGGATTCAAGTGGGATTTAATTCACTTGGAGACCATCACCCTTCCCTGTGGACTTTGCCAAGACCACTAGTCCTCAGGATTGTCAGGTTAGTTAACCGCTGCCTGATGCTCGGCTTTGAGTCGCTGGCAGTAGGGTCTGCTCTATTACAATAGCAGGATAACCTGGCCAGACAGGGGGTCTCCAATTGGACAGGAACAAACAGTGGACACCTTCAAAAAGAGAATTAACCCCTTGAAATGGAGGTACTAACTGGTTCAAAAAAGAACCTGGATGCCTCCTGAGTAACCTTCTCTAAGAGCTTGCAAGGATGTCCAAATCTCAAGTTCTTCCCTTCTTCTCCAGCCTCCATGTCTGTAAAAAATACTTTATCTCTGATTTTCCCCCCTCCCTTCTTCTCTTCCAGGCTGTCCATCTGGGATGTTCAAAGCCATCCAGGGGGATGAAGGTTGTGTCCATTGCCCCATCAACAGCCGGACCACGTCGGAAGGAGCTACCAACTGTGTCTGTCGCAACAGCTACTACCGGGCGGACTCTGATCCTGTGGACATGCCATGTACTAGTACGTTGGTTCCACAGGGGGATGGGATAAAGCTAAGAGGACATTTCAATCCATTTTCTAAAGGAGGGACAAATGTCTAAACTGGGAGGTACTCTTCCCACAGTATGGGAAGGATTCCATTCATGGTTTTCCTATAGATGTGTATAGAGAAATTGTAGTTGTTGTGTTTTTTTTAAGGCATTCTTTACAGAGCATAGTGAGCAAAGAGATTAGCAGTTCTCTAATCCAGGGATTCTCAACCTGTGGCCCATAGTCCGGATGTGGCCCATGGTGCCATAGCATGTGCCCCACCACCACCTCAACCACACCAGGAAGTGCCATGTGGTGGAGGAAGGGCAAAATGGCTGTCTGAGATAGTGTGACCTGGCACCCGTCTTAAAAAAGTTGAGAACTCCTGTTCTAATCTCTTGCAGCTCACATGGAATTAGGTATCCCCCATCTATCCCCGCCCCAGCCCCCGCACCTTCAGGGAAATAGTGGCTTCAGAGGGTGACTTGACAAGGCACAAGTGTTAGTCGCAAAACTCCTTTGATGACTTAGGTTAGGGTTTTTTTTTGTCTCAACTACCAGAATTCTGGCTGGAAGAATTCATGGCAAATTCTGGGAGCTATCGCAAAAGAATATGAAAGCCTCATACCCCAATATTATGTATACAGGTCGGCACCTATATCAATGGGTTCAGTATCTGCTGTTTCAGTTATCCATGGTTCGAAAAAAATATTCATGAAAAAAATCCCTGAAATACATAATATATATGGCATATTACCAGAGCTGACCACTAGAGGCCACTGTCTGAACTGTAAATATAGGGTTTGCTGTTATCCATGTTTTCAGGTATCCATGGTATGTTTTGGAATGTATCCCCCACAGATACAGGGATGACCTGTATGTGTGTATTTGTGTATAAGTATGGAGTATAAGTACAGTGGTACCTCATGCAATGATTTTAATCTGTTCCACGGGGCTTGTTGTTGTACGAAACAATTGCTATACGATACATGCATCGTATAGTGATTTTTCCTATGGGATGCATTGTACAATGATTTTTTTTTTGCTAAGTAGTTTTCCCACTGAAAAATTGTTGTACAATTTTTTCCATATGGAAAATTGTTATGCGTGATGCCATTTCCCCAAAAAACCTAATTGTTATGCGATTTCATTGCTATATGGGGCGATTGTTGTATGAGGTTCTACTGCATAAGAATGTAGTTGCCCTACGCCTTTCAAACCCATCCATCCAGCTCTGTAAAGACTGAACGTCTCAGAGCTCAATCAGTCACACAACCAGGAGGCTCTAGGGCAGTTATGGTGAACCTTTTTGACACCAAGTATCAAACTCACAATTTGCTGGGGGGAGGGAGGAAATGCTCCCATTGGGCTGCTGGGCAGAGGGGTGGGGCAAACTCTGTGCTAGGGTGATGGTGCACGTGCCCTCAGAGAAGGCTCTGAGTGCCACCTCTGCCACATGTGTCATAGGTTTACCACCACTGCTCTACAGTATCTTAGCAATTAGCTTCAGTTAGCCACAACAAGTTACACAGACCTCACACAAACACCTATAGGATTTTGAACAGCAAGGGTCACCACAAAATCAACAACACTTCGCAGTGTTAAAGAGCCTTGGCATAAATGGAGTCCATAGAGCATAGAATCTTCTCATCAGCAAGTCCTCGTTCTCTTGAAAAGATAGCAGCAGTGACTTCAAGGAAAAGCAGGACAATTAGGGAAGTTCTTGAGAGTTGGTTCTTCCCTATTAATAATAATTTCGTGTCAGAAATTATTCTGGGTTAAAAGGATTTTTGCGAAATAAACTCCACTCAGGGAACCCCCAAATGAGGCTCCTTTCATGTCTGGATATGACTGGCTTTCGAGCAAGGGCGACTTTTACCTTTACCTAAGAACTGGCCAGGAAGAACATATCCTAAATAATGACCTAGAAAGCCATCTAAAATAGGAGAGAACCTCTGCTTTCCTGCCATTTCACCTTCCTATCTTCTACTTTCCACAGCTATCCCGTCAGCTCCACAGACAGTTATCTCCAACGTGAACGAGACTTCTCTGATGCTGGAGTGGAGCCCACCCCGGGACTCTGGTGGCCGCGAGGACCTAGTCTACAACATCATATGCAAGAGCTGCGGATCAGGCCGCGGGGCCTGTACCCGCTGTGGGGACAACGTACAGTTTGCGCCACGCCAGCTGGGACTGACCGAGCCCCGGGTCTACATCAGCGACCTCCTGGCTCACACCCAGTACACCTTCGAGATCCAAGCTGTGAATGGGGTCACCGACCAGAGCCCCTTCTCGCCCCAGTTTTCCTCAGTCAACATCACCACCAATCAGGCCGGTAAGGTTACGCCCCACCTCTGCTTGCTGAATTTCCGCTTTTCTAATTTACAAAAGAGTAGCCGTGGCTCAAGTGGTTAAGACACTGAACTCGAAGACTGGAAAGTCGGAGTTTAATTCCAGGGTACTGCATGGAAGTGGCTCAAGTGGCTAAGATGCAGACTGGAAGGCAATTCGATTCCTGAGTACTGCAGGATGGAATGAGCGCCCGCCTCTGTCTCAGCTCCTGTCAACATAGCAGTTTGAAAGCAAGAAATTGAAAGTAGATCAATAGGGACCACTTGGGTGGGAAGGTAGACAGTGCTCTGTGCACTCCGGTGTCTAGTCACGCCTGCCACATGGCCACGGAAATGTCTGCAGAAGCAGACTGCGCTGGCTCTTTTACTATGAAAAAGAGATGAGGACTGATCCCTAGAGTTGGATATGACTGGCTTTCGAGCAAGGGTGACCTTTACCTAAATAGGGACCACTTCGGTGGGAAGGTAAACAGTGTTCTGTGTTGAGACATGCCTGCCACGTGTCCACGGAAACATCTGCAGATGCAGATAGCGCCTGTTCTTTGGCTATAAACAGAGATGAGTACTGAACCCTAGAGTCAGATACAACTGGCTTTCTAGCAAGGGTAACGTTTACCTCTACCTTTGCTTTTACCTCTACCTTTGCCTTTGCCTTTACTAGCTGTGTGGAGTCTCCCAATGCAAAAGAAACAGAAAGTTGTGAGACAACTTAAGAATGGACAGGTTTTAACGTGCATCCGTTTTCACACATCTTTGGCTTGGTATTTCACTGCATGACATGTGTCTGGTCAAGAAAGCTGTGAGACCTGATCCTCAGTACAAGTTAGTAGTCTTTAAGATGCCCCCCAAAGTTCTTTGGTTTTCATTTCTGGTGGCTCACTGGGGAGCCCTCTATGCATGCGTAACCCATGTAAACAGAATGCAGCCTCATGCATTTCCTATTTCTTCCATTCCATGCTGTTTATAAAATTCTATATGGCTTCATCCTTGTCTATTTGGAGGTCTATATTCCTCTATATGAGACTGTAATGGTTGGGCAACCTTTTTTACGCTCACACCCAGTACACCTTTGAGATCCAAGCTGTGTACATCTTGAAACTCCGTAACCCTATGTCTGAGCTGGTCGGCGTGTCACCGCCATAACAAACCAGTACCTGTTTTAACCTGGTAGGACACTGGTCCTATTTGTTCCACCACAATCCCTGGAACCCATGCTGGTCCTGCGGCCACATAGTTCCAACAGTACACTGGATCTCCAGCTGAGAAAACCTTTTTGTGAGGAATTTCCACATTAACACCCTTATCCTCTATCCTGGAAGGATCCAATTGGTTGAACAGAGAGACCGGTCTCCTACACATTAAGAGCTTGGCTGGAGATAGCCTTGAGGCCAGGTGGGTTGTCTGATAGCAAAGGAGGAATTGGCAAAGCTGCAAATCAATGTGTCCCTAACTCATGCAGCGAAGAGCCTCTTTCGTAGTGTGGACTTGACTCTCCACCTGACCATTGGTAGCAGGGTGGAATGTGGTAGACGTTACATGCCAAATAGCATTCCTATTGAGGAATGCATGGAATTCGGAAGAGGTGAAAGTTGTGGCGTGGTCGGACATGAGTATGTCCAGCAGTCCAAAACAGCTGAACAGCCTTCGAAGCTGTTTAATGGTGACAGCTGAGGAGGTACTGGGCATAAGAATAACCTCCAACCATTTTGAAAATGAGTCGATGCCCAATAAGAAGAGTGTGCCTCGGAACAGACCAATGAAATCAATGTGTATTCATGACTAGGGTCCATGGGCAGTGTCCCATTCCCGGGAGGGAAGTCGGAACTCTTCAGGTCAAGAATGCTGGCAACTTTGGCAGGTGCCCACCAATTGTTCAATGTCTTGGTCTACCTGGGGCCACCAAAAATAGCTCTGAGCCAAAGCCTTGGAGTGTACAATTCCTGGGTGGCTAATGTGTAGGAGCCTGAGTAACTTGGAGCATAACACCACAGGAATGACCTCCCTTTGGCTCCACAGTAAACAACCTCTTTTGAGTAAAAGCTCGAACCGCTTCCTAAAGAATGCTTTGAACTCCTCAGCAGGAGGAGTTGGTGGCCACCCTTTCCTGACCCAAGAAATCACCTGTGACAAAAGTTTGTTTTTTGCGGACACCTTGGCTCTGTCCAAAGGCACAAGGCGGGGGGGGGGGGGGGCGCGAATCAAGAGATTCGATCATCAGCACCTGATGATCTTGTTTGACCTCACAGTCGGGTTCCCCCAGATCCGGCAACAGAGCGTCAGTGTGGCTGATGTCCTTTCCTGGGTGGTGAATCAGAATGAACTGATAGGAATTCAAGAAAATAGCCCAACGTAACATGCGTGGGGACTATATTTGCGGAGTGGGCGTCGAAGTAACAAAAATCCCTAACAACGGTTTATGGTCAATCACAATTGTGAATTCCCTGCCATACAAGAAGTCGTGGAACTTCTTTGTTGCAGCAACTATGGCCAGAGCTTCCCTGTCAGTCTGGGCATAGTTGCGCTCAGCTTTAGACAGGGATCTAAAATAGAATGCAATCGAGGCTTCCTTCCCATTTTCGAGGGAGTGACAGAGGACAGTCCCCACCCCCACTGGTGAAGCATCACACACAAGGACAGCAGGTTTCTTTGGATCGAAGTGAGTTAAGACTGCTTCAGAAGAGAGAAGCTCTTTTAACTCACAGAATGCTCATTCCTGACTTTGCCCCCACTGCCAAACTGCATCTTTTTTAAAGTAAGTGATGCAGTGGCTCCGCTACGGATGCCTTCCTGGACAGGAAGGAGTTATAAAAGATAAGCAGGCCCAGGAACGATTGCAGCTCAGGCTTGGCAGTTGGTTGGGGGGCGTCGCGTACAGCAGCAACCTTAGAATTAGAGAGCTTAATTCCCTCAGGAGTTACCTTAAACCCCTGGAACTCTACCTCCCTTGCATGGAAAACACATTTGTCTTTTCTAAGACATAACCCAGCATTCTCGAAAACCTGCAAAGGCCCAAACTTTTTTTGCAAGCTTCGCTCCCTGCAGTAATAAGCACATCATCAAAGTAGGGGAGGACCCCAGGGAGACCATTTAACAGACGTTCAACCAGCAATTGAAAAATGCCGGGAACTGCATTTACCCCAAACTGTAGGCGAGTCACATTAAAGGCTCCCTTGTGGGTAATGATTGTCTAAGCCGCAGCAGCAGTGGGTGTAACTGAAAGCTGCTGATAGGCTTCTGCCAAATCCAACTTGGCGTAACACTTTCTCCCATGTAAGGCAGCCAATAAGTGGCTCACTACCGGCACCAGATATGCATTAGGCCTGATGGCCTTGTTAATCATACATTTGTAAGCAGCACAAACCCTGACCTCCCTGTTAGATTTAATAGCAGTCACTATTGGCATCTCCCATTCTACAGAGTCCATGGGAACCAATATACCCTGACCCACAAGCTTGTCCAGCTCAGCCTCAATCTTGTCCTTTAGTGCACACGGCACATGGCGAGGCTTGAGATGAATAGACTGCACAGCCGGGTCAAGGTCAAAAGAAAAGGGGTGCCCTACATAGTTTCAAAGACCCTTTCTGAAGACAGCTGGGTGCGTGTTACAAACATCCTGCACCAGGTTAGATTGGACGGTGTTGATGCCGGACAGTCTAAGCCTAGTGGTCCAAACCATTGCATCCCAAGTAAACAGTTTGTGCCCTGTTTGACCACTACAAGAGGTAGGCCCGTTGCAATGTTCTTGAACTTTACTGCAAAAATCCCCCACCCCCAGAACTAGGATCTGGCAACCCTGCATGGGCAACCCTGCATGGGCTCTGGCAACCCTGCATGGGCGTGAATTAGGGGGGATCCACAGGAACTTCTTCTGGCTCAAGATAGAATAGGATGTACCTGAATCCACCTCCATCTTGACCAGAACACCTTGCAGCTGGACCTCCACAAAGAAGCAATGGGGCACACTGGAGACATGGCTGATGAGCAGCTCCGCAGCAGAAATTTTAGAGATGGACACTCCCTTTCACCTAAGTTCGGAGACTGCTTCTTGCGCTGCTGGCAGGCTTTTGCAATGTGGTTCCTTTTTCCACAGTGGTGGCAGTTGGCATTTTTGAATGGACACTTTCGGCGGTCGTGCCTTCCTCCACAGCCATTGCACCTCTGCTGGGTCCTCTTGACAGTGTGCTTTTCTGCCTTCATTTTCCGAACCTTCTGGATGTCTCCTCCCTCGTTGCTGGACCCAGACCCCGATGTGGACATAGATGCCGGCGATGCAGAAGATGAAGAGGAGCTGGGTGATGAGCAGTGGTGGGCCTGCACGGCAGACTCTGAACCTCTGGAGGCGACAGGCCGGTACTTGAAGGATTTGATGCTGGACTGCGCTGCCTCGGATGCCAATGCCTCTCTCAGGACCGACTTGAACGTGAGGACGTCCCTGGTCATGAGCCGGCATTGCATCTCCTCGTCCCTCAGGCCAGCAAGCAGGCAGTCATGGAGCACCTCTTCCAAGTTGTCCCACTGGCATGGGGCAGCAGCCAATCTCAGCACAGTGGTATAGTCTACTACGGATTCCCCAGGGCATTGGTTATGCTTGTGGAATGCCACCCATGCCAGGAAAATGGACACTGTGGGCTGGAAGTGGTTCCGGAGAGCTGCAAGGATGTCTGCGAGGGGAAATGCATTGATGTCCTGGGGCATCATCAGGTGGATGGCAAGTTCCAGAGTGGCCAGGCCACACTTGGAGAGGAAGCAGGACCTCTTCTGGCCTTTGTCAATGATGCCTTCGGCCGCCATGGTGTGGCGGAACTGGCGTTCGTAAAGGTTCCATCTCTCCGGCGTGGCCACATCGAAGGGATCAATGGAAGATTTGTGGGAAGCCATATCCCACCTTCGTCGCCAATTTGATGTTCGGGAATTGAAGAGAAGCAGCCAGCATAACACAGCCAAACACAACTTTATTGTGAGCAAACCGCACATGAACAGCAATGGCTCAGCAGTGCTTTATATACAATATACAATGGATACATTTGGGCGGGAAACAACAGGATTGGTTGGGAGAGAAGTGGGGTGATCGTGGGGTAACCGGAGACTGGGAAGACTTCGCGCATCTCGTTAGAAAGGGCGGGAATGCAAATCCCGTGATAGCTTAGTACCATGAAGAAGACAAAATGGAAGATCACCCCAATCCCGCAACAATAATTACAAACTATTTAAAGCACTATTTAAGTTACATACACAACAACCCCCTTCTCTAATTTTCTTCTACAAACTAGACAAGTTCCATTTGTTGACCTGAGAAAAGAGTTTTCAGCCAAACTTACTATGCCTTTCTTTTTTTCTTTAAAACTGGTGTGTGACTCCCCCCACCTGTTTCTTTAAATAATTGGTTGTAATTTTAACAGTTGGAGCAGTTTAATTTATGTCATCGGGACTGCAGTGGCTCAAGTGGCTAAGATGCTGACTGGAAAGCATGAGGTCAGCTGTTCGATTCCAGAGTCCTGCAGGAGATCCTGTTTCTGTCCCAGTACCTGCCAACATAGCAGTTTGAAAGCAAGACATTGCAAGTAGATCGATAGGGACCACTTCAATGGGAAGGTAAACAGCGTTCTGTGCACTTTGGTGTCTAGTCACACCTGCCACATGACCACGGAAACATCTGCAGAAGCAGACAGCGCTGGCTCTTTGGCTTTGAAACAGAGATGAGCACTGAACCCTAGAGTCAGATACAACTGGCTTTTGAGCATGGGAAACTTTTCCTTTTACCTTCCTGGTTGCCATTTTGTCATTCCTGATGGATAGGAAAGAAGAGAAATAGAGACATACAGAGATTTGTGGGGGGTTTTTCTGCAACCACGCAGAAAATCCACTGACAGATTAGCATAGCCTTCATCTAACCAGAAAGGGAGGTTTATCAAAGTAGCTTATAACAGATGATTATCATCCTTAAGCAGGGCTTCTGAGCTTCTCAGATACATCTGCCTGGACATTACCAAACAGTAAGTAAGGATATAAGTAATAAGTAGACAAGAAGGATGAGAGAAAGCTTCGGTGTGTGGGGGTTCTTCAGTGCTCAGGTTCTATGTTACCTCATCATAGGACATCTTATCTCTTACCTGTCCATCAGTGAATGTATTCTGGGTGGGACTTATTTATTTTTTGCTGATGATGATGCAAATAAAATGTGGATCCAACCCTCGGTATCACGAATGCAAATCCTTTTAAAATTCCCTTGTCTTAATGCGACATTTGTTATGCAGCAGAGAGCTGACTCTTACTACAAAGATCAAATAGTGAGATGTTACGTATTCCCAGTGTTGCTATATGGAGTCGAAGCTTGGACATTGACTAAAGTAGGGGTGGCCAAACTACTACCAGTGGGCTGGATCTGGCCCCCAATGCCAATTCGTCAAGCCCATGCTGTCCTGTGGTGGAGGCGGTGGGGTGCCCACATGAAATGGTGCCACAGTCCGTATCTGGCCTGTGAGCCGCAGGTTGAGAATCCCTGGGTTACGGCATGGTGTTAGGAATATGGAATCCCCAGCCCTCTGTTCTTTCATGATCTCCACTACATCTTCCTCCCCCCCCCCCCCGCCAGACTCCGGCCCAGCCCAGCCTTATAATGGCAAGGGATCTCCAGCTTCCAACCTCTCTCTCTATGATGCCTTTCTTAATGTGCCAATTCGTTATCCCCAAACAGTAACTGTCGGCTCACTAATTCTCCCATAATTAGAGACAGGATTTTTTCGCAGGCTTTCCTCACCACCTGGCAGTCTTGATGGCCCTCATTAGCGGCCTGAAAAGGAAGCGGTGGAGACAAAAAAAGGGGGGGGAGAGAGAAAAATGGAAAAGAAAGAAGAGGGAAAATCCTGCATGGTGCTTGAGGGGAAAGAAGACGATGGAGAGAAGAGAGGGTGAACGGATAAGGAACTGGGAGAATTTTTTACTTTGAAGATCAGCTTCGGTAGAATTTGGGTTGCAAATTTTCTTGCCATTCAACTCAGCATAACCCACTAAACTTGACCCCCGCAAGTGTCCAAAAAAATCCTTTTAAAAAAATAAACAAGTGGGAGGTGTTTGGATATTGACATTCTGTTTTGAATTTGGTGTTGGAGAAGTCACCCTCACCTAAGGAGGAAAAGCAACACCAATTTATAATTGAGAGAGTTCCTTTGGGGTACCAGAGTTCTGAAAACAGTCTTGGGGAGCTTTGCACCACCCATGACCCTCACAGATGATAATCATGGCCTCATTGTTGGTCAGTTGCATAGTCGATTCCGACCCTTTGTGACCCCATGGACCATTGCCCACCAGGCACCTCTGTCCTCCACCATCCTCCTCAACCCGCCCAACTCTGTGCCCATTGCATCAACAATGCCATCTAACCATCATCTTTGGTCACCCCCTTCTTCTTTTGCCCTCCACCTTTCCCAACATCAAGGCCTTCTCAAGTGAAACCTCGCTTCTCATTTGATGTCCAAAGTATTTTAGCTTCATCTTCACTATTTGTCCCTCCAATGAACAGTCAGGGTTGATTTCTTCTAAGATCGACCTATTTGTTCTCTTCGCTGTCCAGGGGACTCTCAGGACTCTCCTCCAACATCACATTTCAAAGGCATCTATTCTTCTGTGCTCAGCTTTCCTTATTGTCCAGCTCTCACAACCATACATTACTACTGGGAATACCATTGTTTTGACTATGTGGACTTTTGTTTGCAAGGTGATCTATCTCCTTTTGACTATGTTCCCCAGGTTTCTCATAGCTTCACTCTCAAGAATAAGTTGCCTTTTTATCTCATAGCTGCAATCCCCATCTGCAGTGATCTTGGATCCTAAGAATGTGAAATCTGTCACTACTTCTACTTCTTCCCCATCTATTTTCCAGTGACTGACATGGCCTGTTGCCATTAACTTGGTTTTCTTGATGTTGAGTCTCAGGTCAGCTTTTGCACTCTCTTCTTTCAACCTAAGCAAGAGCTTCTTTCGGTCTCCTTTACTTTCTGCCATTAAAAGTAGTATCATCTGCATATCTCAAGTTGTTGATGTTTCTCCCAGCAATTTTAATTCCAACTTGTGATTCATTCAGCCCTGCGTTGCACATTATGTACTCTGTATATAAGTTAGCCTTCTCTGGTTAGGACCAAACTCATTGTCAAGCCTAGCCAGCTTGAAAGCCCATCATGTCTCTAAGGTGGTCCTTGCTCATCTTCATTTACAGCCAAACAGATAGTGCTGTCTTTGTCTTCAGATGACTAGATGCCAAAGCACACAGAATACTGTTACCTTTCCCACCAAAGCTGTACCTATTTATCTACTTGCAATTTCTTACTTTTCAAACTGCTAGGTTGGTAGGAGCTGGGACAGATGATGGGCTCTCACTCTACTGCGCAAGCACTTGGGTCTCGACCAGCTAACCTTCTGGTCATCAAGCTCAGGGTCTTAACTACTAGGGTAGTCCCATTGAAATGATTGGGATCTTTTAGTCACAAGCAATTTAGGTCGCATGGATGGAGTTGGGAACTAATAATCAGTTTTGTTTGCAGGTGGGAAACCTTTTGTGCAGCATTCCTTAAAAATTCCCCTGCAAATGGCTAATACATTGCTTGTTCAATGAGAGTGAGAGAATAAAGAAATGCACAGCTTTTACAACACAAAACACATACCTTTTTTAAAAAAAAGATTTTTTTTCTTTTAAAATATTTTTAAGCATGGTGCAGTAGATAGATTGATGAAGTTCAAATCCCTGCTTAGCCATGCAAACTATGGGGGTATTGAGCTGATAAAGCTATTCCTTAAATGTCTCATCTATTTTGAAAACCTTATTCTGAAAGAGTGAGAGAATATCCCAGATAGCTAGATGGATAGATGGATGGGTGGGTGGGTGGGTGCGTGGGGTTAGTATAATTTGGGTCTGGACTTCATGGCACAAAATTGCAGAAAGCAAACAATGCTTTGGTATTTTTCTGTGTATTTTTTTCCAACTCATATTTGTGCGATGCTCCAAAATGTGGGATTTTGAGCCAAACCAGCCAAAATATTGGATAGGTTGTATAAGTTTGAGAATATTTGCTATGAAGCCCCATGCTGGGTGGACAGTTTCATGAGCAGCAGGTTGTGGAGCCAGAGGCTGGGGGGGTTTGATTCCCACACTGTGCCTTTAGGATAGGGGTGGCCAACCTACGGCTTGTGGGCCAGACCCGGCCATTGACACCATTTCTTGTGGTCCATGCCACTGCTGCTGCCGCACTGAAAACAGAAGGAGACATGTTTACAACAGACGTAAATGCACCTGTGCAGGTGCATTTTACAGCAGCGTTTATAATGGGGGGAACCATGTGACGGGCCTGCTCAGATGTCGGGAGGGGGCATGGTCAGGCCTGCAGCGTAAAAAGTTCGGCAACCCCTGCTTTAGGAAGAAGAGCCAGCCTGTGTAGCCATTGGGCAAGTGGTAGAGTGCCAGAACATAAGAACAGCCTTGCTGGAACAGGCCACAGCCCATCCAGTCCAGCATTCTGTCTCACACAGTGGCTCACCATTTGCTTCAGGGTATTATTCCCAAGCAGATGCTTAGGATTCCCTGGAAATGGCATTGAGAGATATCCTGCCTATCTCTCCAACCCGGAGGTTGTCCTTAGGTATCCATAATTATAGCCATTGATACCTTTGTCCTCCATGAACTTCTCTAATCCTTTCTTGAAGCTGTCAAGACTGACAGCTGTCACCACTTCTTCTGGCAGGGAGTTCCATAGACCAGTAATCCTCTGGGTGAAAAAGTACTTTCTCTTATTTGTTTGAGAACTAGCACCCAATGGTTTCATGGAGTTACCCTAGTTCTAGTGTTATGTGATAGGGAAAACAGTTTTTCCTTATCTACTTTGTCCACACCGCGCATGATTTTATAAACTTCAACAGAGGAGGCAACCAACCACTTCTGAGTACCCCCTACCTAGAGAAAGCCAGAAAGGGTCATCTTAAGTCAAAACTGATTTGATGGTACACAATTATGTATGTTTCCATATGTATTGCTGTGTGATGCCTCAAAATCTTTGTGACAACACGCCAATCCAAAAAATTTATGCAAATGTTTGGCAGAAGTTCAGAGAGGGCAGGAGATTGGGGAGAAAACCAGTGGCATAACTAACACAGCTAAGCTCCCCATCTCCATCTGCTCCTTCCAGCCTGCTGCATCCTCTTTTCCTCCCGCCTCCTTTTGCCCGGCATCTCTGACCCTGACCTCAAAGCCCAGCCGTGTCTGCAAGATGGTAATTGAAAATACCAGAATTCCCTCTTGGCTCAGTGGTGGCCAACGGTGGTAACAAGACACGCAGGCAAGGGCTTCTGCAGCAAAAGGTTTGGAAAAGTGAGTCCGGAAGCCCACCCCCCACCCACCCCCATTGCCCCTTGCTATGTCACCATTCCTTGGTGGGCTCTGGCGCTGCTCCCGAGACCCAACACGAGTTATGGGGATTAGCGTGATCAGAGACAGATTCGGCTGCCAGTAACCCAAGCCTGGCGACTGAGGCCCTGATCAGGCAAGGAGCCCCTTTGATTAGTCCGGAACGGCAGGCTGGGAAAACATCTTCCCCGAGATGCAACCTCTCTGGCAAGCCCAGCAGCTGACCGGAGAGAGACGGAAAGAGGAGTCGTAGGCTGGGATGGGATTGGCGCTGGCAAGGTTTCAAGCATGAAAGGGGGAAACTGGAGACGGGGCTGTGGTTTCACAGCTAGCATGTGGTCCGGGGTTGTCATAGACAACATGTCAGTTGACACACACCCCTTTCCCTAACTAACCCACAACTTGACATGCAGCCCGATGGGGCGGTTTGGCTCATTCATTGCTCACAGCGGAGCACCAGAGAAGGAAAGCCCTGAGACGGAGAAAGTCTAGTTCCAACCCTCCATTCTGTACCTCATATATATATATGAGCATATCAAGAGAACTGGGGAATTGAGTTCCAGGTTTCTCCAGTCACAGCAACAAGCCCTATCAGTTCCTGGAAAGGAGATGGAGAAGAAGGAGAAGCAGTGAACGACTTTACATTCTTAGGATCCAAGATCACTGCAGATGGAGATTGCAGCCATGAAATAAAAAAGGAGACTGATGCTTGGGAAGCAAGCTATGAGAAATTTGGGGAACATAGTCAAAAGGAGAGACATCACCTTGCAAACAAAAGTCCGCATAGTCAAAGCAATGGTATTCCCGGTGGTAATGTATGGTTGTGAGAGCTGGGCCATAAGGAAAAGCCTTTGAAATGTGGTGCTGGAGGAGAGTTTTGAGAATACCCTGGACAGCGAGGAGAACAAATAAGTTGATCCTAAAAGAAATCAACCCTGACTGCTCCTTGGAAGGTCAAATAGTGAGGACGGTAAAAGTACTTTGATCATCAAATGAGAAGAGAGGACTCACTTGAGAAGACCTTGATGCTGGGAGAGGTTGGGGGTAAAAGAAGAAGGGGGAGGCAGGGAATGAGATGGCTAGATGGCATTGTTGATGCAATGGACACAGGGCTGGGCAGGCTGAGGAGGATGGTAGAGGATGGGGTGCCTGGCGTGCAGTGGTCCATGGGATCACAAAGGGTCAGAATTGACTGTGCGACTGAACAACAACCACCACTAGCTGTTTAAGACCATTAAACTAAGAAAGCAGCAATACCTTTGGGGCATGTTATGAGGAACAATATGAAGTATAGAATACTCCAACACTCGTTATGCAAGGGAAGATCCCTGGGAAGAGAGGAAGCCCTGGATGTAGACGGATCTCATGGCTGAAGGACCCAAGAGACTGGTGTGGAGTGTCATCAGAAGAACTGTTCCAAGGAGTGAAGAACAGGAAGATTATCGCCATGATGATATCCAATATCTGGAACAGATACGGGACTTGAAGAAGAAGAAGAACAAACTATTCTCGGTGCTGTGTTTTTCTTTCTGAGTTCAGCACAATGGTTAGGAGTGATAGTCAGTGGAAGGGATTGGAAAACTAATCTGGTTTAAATCCCTATTCTGACAACCAGAGCTTTGAGACATAAAGGATCTTGGAATTGTCGTAGATCCTGTCTGAAGAAATGGTCTGTGTGTAAAGGTGAAGGTCACCCTTGCATGAAAGCCAGTTGTATCCAACTCTAGGGTTCAGTGCTCATCCCTGTTTCAAAGCTGAAGAGCCAGCGCTGTCTGTGTCTGCAGATGTTTCCGTGGACATGCGGCAGGCATGACTAGACACCGGAGCGCACTGAACACTGTTTACCTTCCCACCGAAGTGGTCCCTATTTAACTACTTGCAATTTGTTGCTAGGTTGGCAGGAGCTGGGGCAGAGACGGGGGCTCATTCCATCATGCAGTACTCAGGTTTTGAACTGCTGACCTTCCGCCTCCCAGTCAGTGTCTTCACCACTTGAGCTACTCAGAAGCCTGCGTATTTCTTGTGCTGTCCAGAGGAAACCAAGTTGCTTTCTGGCCAACTTGGTTTGTGTATATTCCATGCTAGGCAGGGAACTGGGTAAATCACACTTTTTGAAAACTAAGAGTTATGGTGACACCGGAAGGCTGAGGTGTTTTGATCCAAATCCATGCCAATATCAGGCAATCAGTCTTTCAAACATCACAACGAGGCAACCCTCTGCTCCATTATCCAATGCTGCCTCCCTGGGAGAGCACAAAGGCTAGCTGCACAATTGGGCTGGCACGGTTTTCTGCTGCCTTGACAGTTCCCTGCTGTGCTGTGTCAGTTTAATCGTAATGAATTGCCACGAGCATTATGCAGCCATTCCTACAATTAGTGCTCTTTCCCCCTCCAGATGTCATAAACCTCTGTGACCTGGATCACACCATGGAGTGAGTAGCCTGGCCTTTTCCTAGGGAAGAGCCTGGTGGGAAAGGAGACAACCAGGGCAGAAAGATCAACAGTCCGGACCCCATCTGCATTGCGGATGTGTTTGAAGGTGGAGAGGTGGTCCTCTGGGTGGGGTGGGGTGAGGTAGGTGTCCTTTGTAGCCCTGACCCCTGGCAGTGAGATTCAGTTTGGCTGTTGTGCCATTGTCAAACATGCCAGAAGTTGTAAAGGTGTAAATGTTTCCCTTGCTCGAAAGCCAGCTGTATCCGACTCTAGGGTTCAGTGCTCATCTCTGTTTCAAAGCTGAAGAGCCAGCGCTGTCTGCTTCTGCAGATGTTTCCGTGGTCATGTGACAGCCATGTCGCCCTGCCTCCACCACATGGCACTTCTGGGCATGGTGGAGGCAGTGAAGGGTCCACATGAAATGGTGCTGCGAGCCGTATCCGGCCCTGTGGGCCGTAGGTTGAGAATCTCTGATCTAAGCTAACCAGCCTGGCTTTTATACCATGTCATGTACATTTGCCTGAAGAAGTGACCTGTGAGTTACGAAAGCTTGTATTGTTTTATTTTTTGAGTGACCCCAGAAAAGGTATCATCTCCTTTCTGCAGTTGTTTGATTGAGATGGAAGGGGCCATTGAGATGTTCTTGAGATCAATGTATGAGCAGTCCAAGTGGGTCTGTTTCCTAGAGCAGAAGGGAACAATGGGTGGCCCACCATCTTCTCATTGACTATGCTGTATGGAGCATGCAGGTCGAAGTCACCCTTGCTTTGAAGCTAGTTGTATCTTGGGTTTGGTGCTCATCTCCATGTACAGCCAAAAGGCCTGCACTATCTGTGTCTGCAGACATTTCCATGGTCATGTGGCAGCCAGGACTAGACAGTAGAGTGCATGGAATGCTGTTACCTTTCCTGCGGAAGTGATACCTATTTATCTACTTGCAATTTCTTGCTTTGAACTGCTAGGTTGGCAGGAGCTTGGGCAGAGATGGGAGCTCAGTCCATTGTGCAGCACTCGGGTCTCGAACTGCTGACCTGCCAACCTTCCAGTCATCAAGTTCAGTGTCTAAACCACTAAGCCACCACAGTCCCCTCAGCATCTTCTGACAACATCTAAAGAAGCATTTTTTTGTCACATTTGCCTTAAAAGTCTACCAGCCACCTTCCTACAGGATGTTCTCACCAATCCAGAGCATTGTTGGCTTAGGCATTGGGTTCTTTTCCTTACAGCCCCTTCTGCTGTGTCCATCATGCACCAGGTGAGCCGGACAGTAGACAGCATCACCCTCTCGTGGTCTCAGCCTGACCAACCCAATGGAGTCATCTTGGACTATGAGCTGCAGTACTATGAGAAGGTAAGAAGGAAGTGGGTGGGCCCGGGCACACTCTACTTCCCTAATCCACTGAATGTCGGGTTGATTTTTCAAGTTCTTCTGTAAATCCATTTCTGGGCCCATGACCTATAATGCTCTATATCAGGAATGGCGAACCTTTTAGAGACTGAGTGTCCAAACTCAACAGGCCGTCATCTGTGCCACAGAGGGGTGGGGCAAAATCTGTGCTGGGAGGAGGAAGCGCTCCCATTGGGCTGCTGGACAGAGGGACGGGGTGAACTCTGTGCTGGGGTGGTGGGGCACGTGCCCACAGAGAGGTCTCTGAGTGCTCCCTATGGCTCGCATGCCATAGGCTCACCACCACTGCCCTGTATGGCTTGGGTCCAGGCTATCTGAATAACCTTATCTTCTCATATTGAGCCTACATGGCTCTACAGATCTTTAGAAGAGGCCTTCCTTTCAGCCCCATTGCCATCAAAGGTATGCTTGATATAATGTTTTGAATTGTTTTGATTAGTCAATGTGTTTTAACTATTACACAAGTTTAATTCTTTTTAAATTATATATGGCTTGTAGGGGAGGGTGATGGTTCCCAAGTGGATTAAATCCCACTTGGACCCATCTTGATGGAGGGCAGCAGCTTCATCCATCCTGGCCTGGGGCTGAGCAGGACTTTGTGTGCCAAAAGGACTCAGGACCACAAAGTGACTCATGGAACTGGATCAGTGGTATAAGTGTCACGCTAAGATGCAGAAGGCAGATGAAAGGCCACTGCATTATATTCTCAGGACAATCTTCATGGCTGATTGCCATGAGGATAGCCAATATTTGGAATCAGATACCGCATAAGAAGAATGTAGATTGTGTTTTAATTTGATGGGCCACATTAAGTCCCCTCCATGGGGAGAAAGGTGGCCTATAAATCAATAAACAAACAAATGCAAGCTTTTTGATGGTGTGTCTTTTTGCCAAGTCCCTCAGTAAGTTTCTCTCCTCGGAGATGCTATAAAGCAAGGATTCTCAAACTGCGGCCCGTGGGTCGGATGTGGCCCATGGCACCATTTCATGTGCCACCCCCCCCCCCCCACTGCCTCCACCACACCAGGAAGTACTATGTGGTGGAGGAAGAAAAAAATGGCCATCCGGCCCCTGTAGCTGTCTGAGGGACCATGACCCAGCCCCTGGCTTAAAAAGGTTGAGAACTCCTGATATAAAGAATGAACAATCTCCACTGATCACAGAAAATGAAATAATCAGATTCAGGGTTGCCTATTTGTCTTTGTTCAGATTGGGATCTTAATTCTCCTTTCTCAAACAAAGCCCGCTCAAACATTCTGTATGTCTACGCAGAGATGGGCTACATGAATGAACCCGCTATCCTGCTCCCCAAACTTCACACAGTTTCCACATATTGCACTCCAAGAGCCATATTTCCTCATGTTGTCACCTTGTGATCCAACAATATCCAAATCGCAGGCCCTTCTCTAAAGCTCTGTCATTAGGAGAGGACTCAAATTTGACTCCTGCTGGGTAAATCCATCTGAGAAGGCAAACTGGCAATTGCTAAAAATGTGTGTGCTAAATTCTATGGCAAAAACCGAGCATTGATTTTTATCATGGAGAGCCTCTTTGGAGTCTGATTTTAAGGGAAGCTGGCATTTAAGAGAAAACATAGGTGATTTATCCTGGGCGACTGAAGGTAAACTTATGTACAATTTTAGTTTTGTTCTGTTTTTCTTCAGCCTGGAGCATTTTTTTGTGGTCCATGAAACCTTCAGAAAATTTATCTAGAGGATATGGACCCTAGACTTGGAGTTGCTATTCTCTATGTCAGGGGTTCTCAACCTTTTCAAGCCGAGGGCCAGGTCATGCTCCCTCAGACAGCTTCAGGGGCCGGATGGTCATTTTGCCCTACCTACCACACATGGCACATCTTGGTGTGGTGGCAGCAGTGAAATGGTGTTGTGGGCCACATCCAGCCCCCGGGCCGTAGTTGAGAGTTTCATCTAAATGTCTTTTCTGCTTTTTGCAAGAGTGTAGAAAGTAATGCCTTTCAACCTCATGAGAAGATACAAGTTAGCGGTCTCTCTTACAGCAGAAGACTAATGTTTCAAACAGTTTGAATTTGCAATTTCCAAAACTGTTCAGAATGTGCGAGTTTTGGCAAATGTTCGTGTAAATGTTTTTTTGTTTTTGTTTTTGCAATAGTGCAGAAAGTATTGCCTAACATCCTCATGAGCAGTTAAAAGTTAGTGGTGTCTCTTACAGCAGAAGACTAATGTTTAAAACGGTTACAATTTGTAATTTCCAAAACTGTTCAGAATTTGCAATATTTGGCAAACTCGGAGGGGTCTGAAATCCTGTTACTTTATGTAGAAAATTGCAGTAGAAGACACTCATTGAATCAGTGGGAATTTGGTGGATCAAATCCATAAGTTCTATTGATTCAACTGGGCCTACTCTAGTTGTGACCTACTATATCAAGTACAGTGATACCTCATACAACGTCCAAACTTGGTTCCACAAGTTTGGACTTTATACGGATTTGGACTTTGTATGAGGCATGCAAAATCCTAGCCGTGATGCCTCATACAATGTCCAAATCCTTGCCATCGTTTCCATAGAGATACATTGTACTGTAACACCACAGACTTCAGGGCAAAGTCAAGGAAACAGACAGGAAACTGACAGAACTTTAAGAAATCATTGTCTAAAGGCTAAAAACATTACAAAAACATGTCAAACAACCCTGATTGTCCAAGAACCTGATGAATGCTGCAAAAATCCCAGGAATGCTTCTAAAAATTCTGATGAAAAAATTCAAAACAATCCTAAATCACCC
Source organism: Bradypodion pumilum (assembly GCA_035047305.1). Lineage (NCBI taxonomy): Eukaryota > Metazoa > Chordata > Lepidosauria > Squamata > Chamaeleonidae > Bradypodion > Bradypodion pumilum. The sequence continues at coordinate 5,985,047 of JAWDJD010000016.1, read as the reverse complement.
TCAAAACCACTCCTAAACACTTTTCACCTCGTGCAAAACCCACAAGAGCAATGCACACATGTGCCCTGCCTTTTATACTGCCTAGGCACAATGCAACCTGGGAAAACCCCAATGCCTCATACAACGCCGCACGACTTTGTATGAGGCAACTTTTTTCAAGGAATTAGGCAATGAAATGGTGCCGTGGGCCGCATCTGACCCATGGGCTGCAGGTTGAGAATCCCAGGATTAGAGACTTGCGGTTTTATTGTTTAATATGTTTATATTAAGATTTAAGAGCCACCTTGAGAGCTTTTCCTTCTAAGTGGGAGAAAAATTAAATAAACACATAAATATCAGCTTTCCTTCATAATGGGCTTCAAGCTCTCATGGCTTCTCCCATGAATTTTTGCTAGCTTCAAATTTCTATAAGCTCTCCAAAGTGGGATCATGTCTTCCTCTGTGGTCAAGCTGTGGGCAGATAAGTAGCTCTGGATCTACTACTATTTTGTCTGGATTTAAGTCTCTGTGAAACTCCACTGCTCTCTCCTGGACCCAACATACAGATCAGGTCCAAACAGCCTTGTGTTCTTTAGGAAATATTCCAGCCTGCTCCAGCTCCAGTTCCATGTTCATTAAGCGTAATTGCTCAGATGTCCCTTAAAAAAGCATTTCTATGAATGGGGGAAATGCAGATTACCTGGAACACTTCATCCATTCAATGCCCACACATACAGTCAGACATATGCTCAATAGCAATTACACTTATATACCACCACCCCATAGAACTTAGTGAACTTTCTGGGCAGTTCACTAGGTAATTAGTATTTTGTTCCCAACCCACCGGGTACTCATTTTACCAACCTCTGAAGGATGGAAGGCTGAGTTAACCTTGATCCCCGTAAGGATCTTACCTGTCAAGCGCAGCTCTGGAGATTATGGGACCTGCGCAGAATGTTTCTGCGCAGGTCCATTCTACGCATGCATAGAAGGCTTTTATGCATATGTAGAACAGACCTGCACAGAACAGTTCTGCACAGCTCACTTCTATGCGTAGAAGGCTTTTACGCATGCGTAGAAGGCTTTTACGCATGCGTAGAATGGACCTGCACAGAACTATTCTGCACAGCTCACTTCTATGTATGTGTAGAAGGGTTCTACGCATGTGTAGAAGAGTTCTATGCATGCGTAGAAAGGACCTGCACAGAAGGGATGCGCAGTAACTCCTTTCCCCCACTGCCAAGTTACGGGGTAGCAGCAGCTCCTGGCGGGAAATGGCGAAAATCAACGCGGAAATATGGGAAATCCCGGCCAATCCGGGATGCTTGACAGGTATGGTCAGGATCAAACTCACAATGGCAGCAGTTTGGGCTGCAGTACAGCAGTTTAACTACTGTGGCACCTGGGCTCAAACTTAATAGTGTAACATCTCAGTAAAGCAGGGGTGGCCAAAACTATGGCCTGTGGTCCAGATTCAGCCCATCTAGAAGCAGTGGCTGAAGTCGCTAAGACGCTGACTGGGAAGCGGAAGGTCAGCAGTTCGATTCCCGAGTACTGCAGGACGGAAATGAGCTCCCGTCTTCATCCTAGCTCCTGCCAACCTAGCAGTTCGAAAGCAAAAAATTGCAAGTAGATAAATAGGGACCACTTCGGTGGGAAGGTAACAGCGTTCCGTGCGCTCCGGTGTCTAGTCATGCCTGCCACATGACCACGGAAACGTCTGCAGAAGCAGACAGCGCTGGCTCTTCGGCTTAGAAACAGAGATGAGCACTGCACCCTAGAGTCGGATACGACTGGCTTTCGAGCAAGGGAAACCTTTACCTTTACCTTTACTAGAAGCAGAATTGAATTGAACTTGAACCAGACATCCTAGAGAGTGAAGTCAGAAAGGCCCTAAAAAGCACGGCAAACAACAAAGCCAGTGGATATGATGGTATCCCAGTTGAATTCTTCAAAGCCCTAAAAGATGATGGAATCAAGCTACTACATGCTATATGCCAGCAGATTTGGAAAACGAAACAGTGGCCACAGGATTGGAAAAGATCAGTATATGTCCCAATCCCAAAAAAGGGCAATGCCAAAGAATGTTTAAATTATCGAACAAGTGCGCTCATCCCACAAGCTAGCAAAGTGATGCTCAAGATAATGCAGGATAGACTACAGCAGCATGTAGAAAGAGAACTACCAGAGGTGCAGGCTGGATTCAGAAGAGGCAGGGGGACCAGAGATCACATTGCCAACATACGTTGGATCATGGAGAAAACAAAGGAATACCAGAAACAAGCTTACTTCTGTTTCATTGACTACACCAAGGCCTTTGATTGTGTGGACCACAACAAAATGTGGCAAGTAATTAAAGAGATGGGAATACCAGAACACCTCATATGTCTCATGAGAAATCTGTACATGAGTCAGGAAGCAACAGTTAGGACAGAGTATGGAATGACGGAGTGGTTTGGAATAGGAAAAGGAGTAAGACAAGGCTGCATTCTGTCACCCTGCTTATTCAACTTATACACAGAGCACATAATGCGCAATGCAGGGATGGAGGAATCACTATATGGGATCAAAATTGCTGGGAGAAACATCAACAATTTGAGATATGCAGATGATACCACCCTAATGGCAGAAAGTGAAGAAGACCTAAAGAAGCTCCTGATTAGGTTGAAAGAAGAGAGTGCAAAAGCTGGCCTGAGACTCAATATCAAGAAAACCAAGATAATGGCAACAGGCGCTATAAGTCCCTGGAAAATAGATGGGGAAGAAGTAGAAGCAGTAACAGATTTTACTTTCTTAGGATCCAAGATCTCTGCAGATGGGGATTGCAGCCATGAAATAAAAAGGCGACTGATTCTTGGGAGACAAGCTATGAAAAACCTGGGGAACATAGTGAAAAGTAGAGATATCTCACTGCAAACAAAGGTCCGCATAGTCAAAGCAATGGTATTTCCGGTGGTAATGTATGGCTGTGAGAGCTGGACCATTAGAAAGGCTGAGCGAAGAAAAATAGATGCCTTTGAGATGCGGTGCTGGAGGAGAGTTTTGAGAGTCCCCTGGACAGCGAGGAGAACAAATAGGTCACTATTAGAAGAGATTAGCCCTGAGTGCTCCTTAGAAGGACAAATAACAAAGATGAAGTTGAAGTATTTTGGACATCAAATGAGAAGAGAGGATTCACTTGAGAAGGCCTTGATGCTGGGGAAGGTGGAGGGCAAAAGAAGAAGGGGACGGCCAAAGATGAGATGGCTAGATGGTATTGTAGACACAATGGGCACGGGGCTGTGTGGACTAAGGAGGATGGTGGAGGACAGAGGTGCCTGGAGAGCGATGGTCCATAGGGTCGCAAAGAGTCGGAATCGACTGTGCGACTGAACAAAAAAAAGAAGCGGAAATAAAATGCACAGATGCTGCCATTAAATGCACCTGCAGCTGTCCTACATGCATTTACAACAGCTGTGGATGCATTATACAGCAGCGTTTACTGCAGGAGGAGCCACAAGACCGGCACACTCAACCACATGACCGTTCCCCGTTATGAAAAGTTTGGGAACCCCAGCAGTAAAGCATAATAAACCAGACTGAGTGAGACTGATGAAGAAAATAATAATATTCTAGAACTCAAAAAAGGTCTTCTCTTTTCTCTCAGGATCTGCAAAATAACTGACCGGCTGTATATACACCGTATGGTGATCATAGGCAGAGCCATCCTTAGTGCCTCAGTTGTAGGGGTGTCTAGAGATAGGATTTTATAAATTAAAGAACTCCAGTCGCATAATTGAGCAGGATCTTTCCCCATAGGCCAAATTATGGGGCTAGGAGTTCTTTAATTTTGAAACTTCTACCCTGAAGGTATTCCATAAAAGATCTTGGGATTTATCAGGGAATTCTGCTGTGTCACTTATCTTTTTTCTTTATTATGAGCCACTCAGTCTTCTGTAAAAGTAAAGGTCACCCTTGCTCAAAAGCCAGTCATATCTAACTCTAGGATTCAGTGCTCATCTCTGTTTCATAGCCAAAGAGCCCTCACTGTCTGCTTCTGCAGATGTTTCCATGGACATGTGGCAGGCATGACTAGACACCGGAGCTCACGGAATGCTGTTTCCCTTCACACTGAAGTGGTCCCTATTTATCTCCTTGCAATTTCTTGCTTTCGAACTGCTAGGTTGACAGGAGCTGGAACAGAGACAGGAGCTCATTCCACTCTGCAGTACTCAGGTATTGAACTACTGACCTCTCACCTTCCAGTCAGCATCTTAGCCACTTCAGCCACTGCAGTCCCAAGTCTTCTGTATAACATTCAATTTCCCTTTTCCTCCATGTGAATCACTGACCACCGTCTTATCTCTGCAAATGCTGAATGGGATATAAAGCCTTTGTTTTGATGGTGACCAACCATTTCCCCTGCCCGCTAGTTGTCTAACCAAGGCACATCTTCAGATCTATCCAGAGTGCTTTTCCATGGGAAATCGAGCAGGCTTTTGAACTGAGGTTCCAGACAGAAGGAGCCAAGCTATGGGTGGTGATGAGGTGCGGGCATTATGCCTGTGCCTCGCCACTGCTATGGGAGCTGCATTGGTTGCCAGTATGCTTCCAGGTGCAATTTAAGGTGCTGGTTTTGACCTTTAAAGCCCTTCATGGCAGTGGGTCAGGATACCTAAGAGACCACATCACCCCTAAGGTTTTCGACCCGTCCTACGAGGGCGGACCATAGCAGCTCTCTGGCGGTCCCATCAGCCTAAAAGCAGGCATGGGATGCATCTGGCAGCACAACCCAGCCTTGCTGGCTCATCTAGCCCTGTTGGGGTTTTAATTCAGGTGCTATGATGTTTTTATGTATATTTTAATTATTTTCTACTGTTTTAATAGTTGGTTTTTATGTATGAGATGGTTTTAACTATTGTGAGCCGCCTTGGGTCGCCAGGGTGAGAATGGCGGTCTATAAGTCCAGAACATAAATAAATACATAAATATCAAACTCCAAATAAACTTTGGAAAAATACTTCCTGATGCCAAGAACAATTTGACTACCTTTTTTTTTTGTACAAGTTGGGTATTCATCTGTCAAGGATGCTTCTGCTATGAATTACTGGATAAAATGACCATTGGGGGATCCTTCAAAACTCTACAGTCTTATGTTTCCAAATGAGTAAGGATTTTTGACATCTGGCTGTTTTAAAGGGACTGCAGTGGCTCAGTGGTTAAGAAGCTTGCCTTGTTAACTGGAAGGTCAGCAAGTCAGCAGTTCAAGACCTGACTACTGCATGATGGTATGAGGATCCGTCTCTCTCCCAGCTCCTGCCAACCTAGTGGTTCGAAAGCAAGAAATTGCAAGTAGATACAGTAAATAGGGACTGCTTTGGTCGGATAAGATCTTGGAGTCATGAAAAGAGCCTCATTTGGGCATCCCCTGAGTTGGGTTCCTCCAGCAAAAATCCTTTCAACCCTGAAAGCACCTTTGTGTGCTTCTGAAATGATTTAAAAATAATCTGGTGTTTCAACAACAACAGCAGCCAAATTGCTCTCCTTGCCCCTCAGCCACTTTGAAATTATGAATAACGTTTGGGATAAACTTTCATTCATTTAGATGCAAAAGGGTCAACATACCTCTTGGCTCAGTTTATTTTTTAAAAAAATTCAACATATATATCTTTTACACCACGCTCTAGTTGAGGGATAGTGGCAGGGGAAAATAACCTAAAGCAAATTCTGCAAATCTAGCCACCCTAGTTCTAGGCCACCTTTTTAATCTAATCTAATCTAATCTAATCTAATCTAATCTAATCTAATCTAATCTAATCTAATCTAATCTAATCTAATCTAATCTAATCTAATCTAATCTAATCCAATCTAATCCAATCCAATCCAATCCAATCCAATCCAATCCAATCCAATCTAATCTAATCTAATCTAATCTAATCTAATCTAATCTAATCTAATCTAATCTAATCTAATCTAATCTAATCTAATCTAATCTAATCTAATCTAATCTAATCTAACCTAACCTAACCTAAACAGCCCGGCAAACTATGCTAGTATAATATAATATAACCTAAACTAAACTAAAGTAAACCCAATTCACAACCCAAAGAGTAACACAGATTAGAACATTGTTATCTGTTGGATTTCAATCTTCTCTGAATCCTAGGTTGTAGTTCATGGCTCAGAAAAAGCTGAATAATTGATATTTAAGGAAACATGAATGCCAAATGCCTATTTTATGGTAAAATACATATAGAAATGTGTACTGTGAGAAATATTTATATTAAAAATTATGTGACTTTTTATCTTGCTTAAACAAATAAAGAGGTGTATGTGTGACTCCAGCAATGATTAAATACAGCACCCAAACCTGACATAGACCAAAAATCTGTAGTTTAGGCATAGGGAAGTGTTGCCGGTGTTCCAAAAAGTTTAGAATTAGATAGCACGTATCTGGTGTAAATGTATTCATAGACAGAAATCTTTGTCAGGCAAAAATGCTGATTGTTGGAATTAGGGAATCTTATGTGCCTTCCCAAAATGAAAGAATGAATGGATGGATGGATGGATGAAAGAAAGAAAGAATGAATGAATGAATGAATGAAAAAGTCAGGAAGGAGTGTGAAAATATGGAAGATTAGGAAGGAATCATTTGGTAGTGTTGGGGAGCTAATTAGAATTATGATTAAATGAAATGACTCATGCCAGTTCCCCAACCTCAATAGAGGATTCATCCTCTGTTCCCTCCAAATGACCTATTTTCCGCTCCCTACAGACCTAGAGAAGCAGTGGGAGGGGAACACCATTTGAGCCGATAAATAGGTCCTGACCTAATTTATAAGGCACCCTGGTCTTATTGGGCTCTGTCCTCTCTCAAGAGAGGAGGAGGAGGAGAGTACCTTTGGGAACTTCCGAGTAATGCTTTCTGTTTATGTGCTTGGTCTGTGTTAGCAATGATTTTATGAGTGTTTTCCATTCCAAAGAGATGCCATGGTAGACCCAAAGCATCACCTCCCTGCAAATATTTTGTGGGTTTTTAAATTTATTTATTTATTTATTTTATTGTTGGACTTCTATACCGCCCACTCGACCAAGGCCGACTCAGGGCGGTTCACAATCACAACATAAAACAGATAAAAACAGAATTATAATCCACCCCCTAAAAAGGGGTGCAGGTACTGAAGGAACCGAGGGGGAAGGCATAATCCTCTAAACCAACCACCCAACGGAAACCACCCCTCCACCTGCACCCCAAACTTGGCCCACCAGCCAGGTTTTTAGTTCTTTCCTAAAGGGCAGCAACTCCGTCTAGAGACACAATTCCACTGGCAGGAGGTTCCAAAGGGCTGGTGCGGACACGGAAAAGGCCCTCCTCCTTGTGCCAGAGAGGCGAGCCCCCCTGGCCGATGGCACAATTAGGGAGCCCCTCCGATCCACTCTGGTTGGACGGACAGACGTCCTTAGGGCGATGCGGTCTATTAGGTAACCTGGCCCACTACCATATAGGGCTTTAAAGGTCAAAACCAGCACCTTGAATTGCATCCAGAGGCAGACTGGTAACCAGTGCAACTCCCGAAGCAGTGGTGAGGCATGGGCATAACGTCCACACCCCATCACCACCCGGGCAAATATATCGTTCCCAGAATCTTCTCACCATGCTCGTGCATGTGTTAGTGCCAGGAAGTATTTAAAAAGTTGCTACTTGTAATTGGAGATTAAGACCAACCACTCTCATGTATTCCTGACCACTGTGGAGGGTTGTAGAAGGCAAACAATAGAGAAAGCTGACAGAGGAAAAATTGATTGATTTGAAGTGCTGTGCTGGAGGCGAGTTTTGTGAATACCCTGGATTTCCAGAAAGATGCACAAGTGGGTCCAAGAGCAAAGCAAGCCTGAACTGTCTCTGGAGGCCAAAATGATGAAGCTGAGAATGTCCTACTTTTGGCACAACATGAGAAGGCAAGACTTTCTGGGGGAAACCAATAATGCTGGGAAAGGTGGAAGGTGGAAGGAAAAGAAGGATTGACTCACTAAAAGAACCACAAGATTAAGTTTGCAAGAGCTGAGCATGGTTGTTGAGGATAAACATTTTTGAGATCTCTCATTCATAGGGTCTCCATAGGTTAAAGAGAAATTGATGGCACATAACAACAACGAACTTGTTCTCACATCCAGAAGTTTGACTTCATTCAAAAACTGGAGAGGATATTTGATTGATTGGTTGGTTGGTTGGCTGGCTGGCTGGTTGGTTGGCTGGCTGGTTGGTTGGTTGGTTGCCTGGTTGGTTGATTCACTTGCCTCGTAGCTTCCCAACTACTCCTTTTGCTTTAGAATCACTACAGACTTCATGGCAAGCTGGGATCCACCTTAAACAAATTCATGCCAGTGACATTTTTTCCTGCTTCAGGGGGGGAAATGCATTCTCGGATTCGAGTTGCAGTTGACGACAATGACTACACATCTTGATATCCTACGTTTTGCAATGCCAATAAGTTGTCTTTCCTCTTTCCAAGGTATAGGGTAGAGCACGGGTGGTGAACCTCTGACTTTCTATGTATTTGGACAACCAAATCCCACAATGCTTTTGCATTGACAATTCGGCTTGAAGATTCTGGGATCAGAAATTTAAAACATCTGCAGTGCTAAAGAATCACCACCCTGATCCTGATGCAAGCAGTTGCAAGCATCAGCTGGTCAGATTAAGAACAGATTAAGAACATAAGAACAGCCTTGCTGGAACAGGCCACAGCCCATCCAGTCCAGCATTCTGTCTCACACAGTGGCTCACCATTTGCTTCAGGGTATTATTCCCAAGCAGATGCCTTCACCTGCTTAGGATTTCCTGGAATGGCATTGAGAGATATCCTACCAATCTCGCCAACCCAGAGGTTGTCCTTAGGTATCCATAATTATAGCCATTGATACCCTTGTCCTCCATGAACTTGTCTAATCCTTTCTTAAAGCTGTCAAGACTGACAGCTGTCACCACTTCTTCTGGCAGGGAGTTCAATAGACCAGTGATCCTCTGGGTGAAAAAGTACTTTCTCTTATTTGTTTGAGAACTAGCACCCAATGGTTTCATGGAGTGTCCCCTAGTTCTAGTGTTGTGCAATAGGGAAAACAGTTTTTCCTTATCTACTTTGTCCATACCGTGCATGATTTTATAAACTTCAATCAGGTGTCAAGAGATCCCTCTGGAGCTCCTCACAATCTCACAGTTTTCACTACACTGTATAATTTAGTGTTGTCAGCAAATTTGGCTACCTTGCTATTTAAAATTTGACTACCTTGCTATTTACTCCTACTTCTAGATCATTTATGAAGAGGTTGAAAAGCAGGGGTCCCAGTACTGAACCTTGGGGGACCCCACTCTTTACGTCCCTCCACTTGGAGAAGTGTCAATTTAGTGCTACCATCCGTTTCCTGTCACTTAGCCAGTTGCTGATCCAGGATTGAAGCTCTTCTTACCATCTTGGTTAAAGCTTTGGAGTAGTATTCCCAGAATTTCACATTTCTTATCTCTGTCCCTGAGGAACCATCAGATTTGGTAGGATTAATATTCCTGTTCTAGCTGTAAGAACAATATTCTGCAGAGCTTTGGACTGCATCATTCATGGAGCTATTGTATATAAATTTTATGGGAAAGTCTTCATATAAAACATGGGCTACTAAGAACAGAAGATGTAGCATTATTACATGTCTGGTCTTTTGACCATCTGGATCATCTCTCTACAGTAAGGGTAGGCAATTCATGGATCTCCTAACAGGTCCACAAATTGCTTCATAAAGCTTATGATCTAAAAACTCCGAACAAGCTTTCAGATGAAGGTGGAGAACCTAAAGTCTTCAAGTATGGCCAGATTTTTTTGTTGATCAGTTGTCTGTTTGCCTGACAGGACCTGAGCGAGTTCAATGCCACCGCGGTTAAGAGCCCTACCAACACTGTGACGGTACAGAATCTCAAAGCTGGCACCATTTACGTCTTCCAGGTTCGGGCTCGCACAGTGGCAGGTTATGGGCGCCACAGTGGCAAAATGTACTTCCAGACCATGACTGAAGGTAAGACTAAAAGTGGCTGTGTAAATCTCATACCAATCAGTGATTGCTAACTTGGCCAGTCACCTGGCTCTAGTGTTCACTGCTCATCTCTGTTGATAGCCAAAGAGCCATTGCCGTCTGTGTCTGCAGACGTTTCCGTAGACATATGGCAGTGCATGTAATGCTGTTACCTCTCCACCAGTGTGGTACCTACAATTTCTTGCTTTCGAACTGCGAGGTTGGCAGAACCTCTGACAGAGATGGGAGCTCACTCCGCTATTCAGCACTTGGGTCTCAAACTGCTGAACTATTGACCTTCCAGTCATCAAGTTCATCATTTTAACCACTAAGCCACCGAAGTCAAATTTTTCCTCCAGATCCCAAGAGCTTGCTTGTCCTGGTGTATCTGCTTTTCTTTCTTTCTTCGTGTCAAAGGCATCACCAGCAGCATATAATAACATAGGTAAAGGTTGCCCTTGCTCAAAAGCCAGTCGTATCCGACTCTAGGGTTAAGTGCTCATCTCTGTTTCAAAGCCGAAGAGCCAGCGCTGTCTGCTTCTACAGATGTTTCCGAGGTCATCTGACAGGCATGACTAGATATTGGAGTGCACAGAACACTGTTTACCTTCCCACCAAAGTGGTCCCTATTTATCTACTGCAATTTCTTGCTTTCGAACTGCTAGGTTGGCAGGAGCTGGGACAAAGACAGGAGCTCATTCCATCTTGCAGTACTCGAGTATCGAACTGCTGACTTCCCGCCTTCCAGTCAGCATCTTAGCCCATTGAGCCACTGTAGTCCTTTATAATAACATACAAAACTAAAATTATCACATCTAAAACCAAAATAGAATTAAAAGGGGCTAGATGACATCTGCCCAATATCAGGCCACATCAACAGCATTTCCTCGTGCCAACATAAGGTCCTCCTTAGTGCACGTTGAGAGGCATCGTGTGCATTGTATAATTTGGGAGATAGTTTGTACTTCTCCACATTCACACAGGCTGTCATGTATAGGGAAACCCCACTTTCTCAGGTTAGCCCTGGATCTTCCTACCCCTGTTTAAAGCTTTCCACACAGGCCATGGTTGTTCTTGGCCAGGTGGTAGAGAGTCCTGTGGTTCTGCCCAGTTATCTTGTGGCTCCTTGCTCGCCTTCCATAGTTCTAAGGTGGTCTCTGGGGGCTTGTTGTTCGGAGGGGCAGAAGTTGTGAGGAAGCCATGCCTTCATTTCAGTCTCTGCTTTGGCGGTTGGTGACCAAATAGCAGGTGTGTTTTTGAGGAACTTGCTTTGACCCACTCTTTCTGAGCAGCACTTTCTCGACAGAATTTTGGTGGGGGGATGCCAGCTAAGTAATGCACTTTTTTGTATCGGGGTTGGTGTCAGACATCCTGTGGCCAGTCTCGCTGTTTCATTTAAGGCCACATCCACCTGTATTGCATGTTTTGATCTGTATCTACTCATAATTGTTTTGGTTCCCCTAACAGCTGAATATCAAACCAGCATCCAGGAAAAGCTCCCACTCATCATTGGCTCCTCAGCGGCTGGCCTTGTCTTCCTCATTGCTCTTGTGGTCATCGCCCTTGTCTGCAACAGGTAAGGAAACTGTAGTGTGGTCATTGCAGGATGGGGGAGGGAGGAAAGAAGCAACATTAGGCGAAGAGGGTGAGTTTGTGCCCTTGGAAGGCAACATAAGAGGTTTTGAGACACTAAAAAGTTAAAGGTATGGTCACCCTTGCTCAAAAGCCAGCCATATATGACTCTAGGGTTCAGTGCTCATCTCTGTTTATAGCCAAAGAGCCAGTGCTGTCTGTGTTTACAAACATTTCCATGGACATGTGGCAGGCATACCTTGACACAGGAGTGCACGGAACACTGTTTACCTTCCCAACAAAGTGGTCCCGATTTATCGACTTGCAGTTTCTTGCTTTTGAACTGCTAGGTTGGCAGAAGCTGAGATAGAACGGGATCTCGCTCTGTTGTGCAGCACTCAGGAATCGAACTCCGACCTTCCAGTCGTCGAGTTCAGCGTCTTAAGCACTTATCTTATAAAAATGGCACTTGATGGTAAAATTTAAAGGAAATTCCACACTGTTGACAAGGAATGTGACCATCTTGCATGGGATGTAGCCATTCCTGTGTAGGATGTGAAAATTGAGAGAGTCCAAACACTCCAAGAGACATGGAGGCTGTTTACAGAAACAATAACAGAGGCCCAATTGGAATGCATACCCAAAAGGAAAAGGCACTGCCAGGTCCAAGAGGACTCCGATGTGGCTTACAGGAGCTGTTCGGGAAGTGATCAAGAGGAAGAAAAGCTCATTTAGAAGATGGAAGGCTTGTCCGAATGAGGACAGCAGGCAGAAACATAAATTCTGGCAGAACAAATGCAAGGCAACAATCAGGAAAGCAAAGCACGACTTTGAGGAGCGTATAGCTAAAAATACTCAGAGAAATAACAAAGACTTCTTTAAGTACATTAGAAGTAAGAACCCAACTAGGAAGGCCATTGGACCATTAGATGACAATGGAAGGCAAGGGGTTATTAAAGAGGAACCAGAGATTGCAGAGAGACTCAATGAATTCTTTGCTTCAGTATTATTCACTGAAGAAGACAGAGACCACATGCCCAAAACATAGCCTGTCTTCATAGGGAGGGAAACCGAAGAATTAAGCCAGATAGAAATAACCAGGGAGGAGGTCCTTGCATGTCTTGTTAAGCTAAACACTAACAAATCACCAGGACCAGATGGCATCCATCCACGAGTTCTCAGGGAACTTAAAGATGAAATTGCTGATCTCCTAGCCAAAATATATAATCTTTCCCTCAAATCAGGCTTTGTGCCTGATGACTGGAAGGTAGCGAATGTAACACCAATTTTCAAAAAAGGATCCAGGAGTGATCCAGGAAATTACCTTTAGTGTAAGGGACCAAAGACAACGAAACAGCCGAAGGGTTGGCTTAACACAGGTTTATTGCATGATGATCCGGAGGAACATGTGGTAATGGCGGATGGGTAGCTCAATATATACAGCTGGCTATACATTTGAAAGTGGCTCGTCGACAGACTATTGGTTGCTGCCTGCGTGACGTCGTAGAAGGTCACGCCCTTCTTGTCCAGGTGTAGAGGTGGCGGGAATCTTCCCGCGCTGCTGATCCAGGTGAATCTGAGCCATGAGAGCTGGACGCTCGCTATTGCCATCTAGTGGTCACTAGCTCGCGTCCCCTTATCAGGTTTACATTGATACAGCTGAAGGTTATAATGTTGCACACAGAAAGGTTACATTGTTACCACATGGCTAAGGTACATTGTTAAAGGCACAGCTTTACAGAACACAACATCACCGACCGGTCAGTATGACATGTATCCCAAGTAAAGTGATGGAAACCATCCTAAAAGATAGAATTAATAGGCACATGGAAGAGAAGGCACTGCTAAAGGAGAGCCAACATGGCTTTTGCAAGGGCAAATCATGCCTCACTAATCTGTTGGAATTTTTTGAGAGTGTCAACAAGCATGTGGATAAGGGCGATCCAGTCGACATTGTTTATCTGGACTTTCAGAACGCTTTTGACAAGGTCCCGAACCAAAGGCTCTTGAATAAACTTACCAGTCATGGAATAAAGGGACAGGTCTTGTCCTGGATCAGCAACTGGCTAAGGGACAGGAAACAGTTATTCTGTAGTTATTCTGTAGAATTTCAGGGATGGAAGATGCAGGAGGAGGGGGAGAAGGCATGAACATCTTTGGGGGGAGGTTTTAATTTTTTTATTTAGAAATGACCAGTGTGGGGTGACATGTACACCCTATGAAAAAGAGACTTTTTGGACTGCAATTCCCAGACTCCCCCCTGTGCTGTCTAGGGGACTGGGTTTTTCCTTCCACAGTAAATTGCATTGAGGATCTATCCATTGTGAGTATTATAGATCAGAATAGGTGAGTTTCTGTAGTCCAGAGACTGGTTTTATGCCCTCTGGATGTCCTGTAAGATGAGCCGGGTTTCTATTAAACCAGAAGCGAAGTAAAGTACGCTGGAAGATAAGAAGGGCAGGTGGAGCCTTGGGACTGGGGGTGTGGTGGGAAGGGAAGAACATGATGGGGAAAGCAGTGGGGAGTGGCCAACAATAAGGCGAGAAATGTGTGCTGTGTCTCTGGGCTGATTGCTGAAGCCCAGCCTTGCCCCCCTGCTTTGCTAGTCCATCTGCCTCCCGCTCAGCCCGATGCTCTCCTTCCAGAAGACGTGGATTTGAGCGTGCAGACTCCGAGTACACCGACAAGCTGCAACATTACACCAGCGGCCACAGTATGTACCCAACAGAGTATACAGAGGGGTGAGGTTGGGTGTGAGGTGGTGTGGCTCTTTGGGCAACTCATTCCTTGTTTGGCTTCGACAACTCATGAGGCTTTGCTCTGCCTCATTTAAGATCTCCTTTGCTCTCTTAGCCATGAATTGGAATCACAGAATAGCTGAGTCTGAAGGGGTCTTTTAGGCGATTGATTCCTATGCAGGAATCCAAATTAGATCTGACAGATGGTTGTCCAATTCTCTCTTGAATGTTTCCAGTGTTGGAGCATTCACCACCACCCTAGGCAGTTGATTCCACTGTAATATTGTTCTAACCATTAAGACGAAGTTCCTAATAGTCAAAATATCATGTGGCACTTTGCCAAAGGCTTTGCTGAAGTTAAGATATACTACATCAACAGCATTCCCATAGTCTACCAAGGAAGTTCTTCCTTTTTTGGTGTATGAGGGATGGATCACAACTCACAGTTCCCAGAAAGGCAGAATGAACTGGTCATTCATGGTGGTGACTATTTTTCATTTATTGGTCTTATACCCTCCCCATCTGCGATGGAATCCCACTCTGGGTGGCTTACACTATTTTTTAAAAAAAAGTGAAACAAACATAATTAAGGCAATAAAACAACCCCCACCCACCTAATCAAAATCATAACTGAGAATCCAAAACTCTTGTGACAGAAAGGAAAGGCTCCTATTTGGTCATCAACAAATGGCTAAAAGCCTCCTCAAACAGAAAGGTTTTCAATTGTTTCTTAAAGGGCACTTAGGATCAATCAAACACAGCTCCCACAGCAGTGCATCCCATAGAGTGGAGCTGCTACTGAGAAAGCCCTAGGGTTATTGTGCCACCACAATAAAATTTTCTTAAATTATGTTGCTGAAGTTGACAAAACCTGGGGTAGCCAGGAGTGGATGTGGGATCATTATTCACTATCCTCAGTTCTTGAAGCAAGCCCAAGGGCTCAGAGTGCTTTTAAGGAAAGTTCTCAAACTGTAGAGTAGTTTTCAAGGGTCCCATTTCAACAACAACAATAACAACAACAACAATAATTATTATTATAATAATTATAATAATAATTTCATGTCAGAAATTATTCTGGGTTGAAAGGATTTTTCAGGGGACATCTGAATGAGGCACCTTTCATGTCCCCAAGAGCTGGGACAGAGATGGGTGCTCAAACTATCATGCAGTACCTGGATCTCAAACCTGCCGACTTGCTGGTGTTCCAGCTAACACCGAGCCACCACAGCTGCCTATTATTTCCACAGTGGACTTATTCAAAGGAGGATGGGTGGAACTAGAAATACCACCATATTTTACCTTAGAGCTCTCACTGCTAATACCTAATCCTTCACACACAAAAAACTTTTAAGCCTTTGATAGTGGGGGAGAAGAATCCCGGGAAAGTTTTGGTTCTTATTCCTCATAACCACAGAGTTAACCAGGGAGAACTTGGTCCCCCCAAATCATCAGGATTTCTTAAGGGACATGTAGGATAGAACCCACATGGTTTACATCCTAAGATATAAAGGGAAAGGTAGGAGATGGTTGATGAATGAATGGAATGAATAACACAAGCTTACCTTTCTCCATCCTGATCAGTGACTCCTGGCATGAAAATATACATTGACCCTTTCACATATGAAGACCCCAATGAGGCTGTCCGGGAGTTTGCGAAAGAGATTGACATCTCATGTGTCAAAATTGAGCAAGTGATTGGTGCCGGTAAGACACGCCAAAAGGTGGCCGGGGAGGGCAGGTGGATTTCAGATGAGTCCTAACTTAACTTTTGTGAACTTTTAAATCGGATAACTTTTTTAACTTGTTCCAGGGTGGGAGTTCAACTGGCGTGGGTGGGATGCTTGAATCCTTTCCCTTGCTGCCTGTCTGGTTTGCTCTAACTTCTTTGTCTTGAGGTTGGGAGCACACCTGCCTTTGAATGAAAACAAAACTTTGCATTTTTCTGTCCCTTCCAGAACCTCCTAGAACAGTGATGGCAAACTTTTTAGAGACCGAGCACCCAAAGTACAACTCAAAACACACTTATTTATTGCAAAGTGCCAACTCAGCAACAGGGCAGGTGTTGAGTCTGGACAAAGAAGTATTCTAACCAGCAGGATTGGGTTAAACTCAGTGATCTTTATTCAGCTCAGGTTCCAGACTGTGGAGTATGTAGAGGAGTGGCCAATATATATACAGTGTTCAGGCAATTACAAAATAAGATACATTTCAGCGGGCTTCCAGAGGACATAAAAAGTTCAGCCTTTCCCGTTTTGACACATCTTTGAATTTCGTGCCTTTCGAAATGGTGCGCTTCCAGGTTCCTGTTTTTTGCGCGGTTTGACATTTGAATATAATAAATCCTTATACACAACATTTCTCCCCCCCCCCCCAGCGAGGAACATAATCCCCCAAGTGTTTGGGCAGACCACAAGTCCGTTTTGGGTGCCTGAGGACCTCAGGGCTTGGTGCCCATTCGCAATTTCAATATTGAGACCCCGGTCTTCTACACAATGGGGATCCAAGTGGTCCAAGACCATGTATAGTTTCCTCTTCATTAAGAGGTTGGCTTGTGAAAAACCTGATGCCAGGGGGGTGATTCTGTGGGACAGTAAGAACTGGCATAGTTGCAATTCTAAGTCTCCAGCTCCCATGCACTTTAGAGCATCTTTGACAGTTTGGACCTGTCTCTCAATCTGTCCGTTAGTCACGGAGTGGAAAGGGGCGTCAGTAATATGCCTGATACCATTACGGCAAAGAAAATCTCGAAACTCTGCCGACATGAAGGTCGATGCGTTATCGGACACAACACTGTCGGGTAAACCAAAAATACAAAACACTCTCCTTAGCTTGCGGATTGTGACTGCAGAGGAAGTCCCGGACACGGGGATGACTTCCAACCATTTGGAATATGAGTCTACAACAAGCAGAAATGTGGCTCCCCTGAAGGGTCCAGTGAAGTCAATATGGACTCACAACCAGGGGCCTTTGGCAGTGCCCCACTCTCTACTGGGAAGATGTGTTTCCTCCTGCCTGGAGGCTTGATATTCCCTACATCTCCTGACCCAAGCCTCAATGTCAAGGTCTAATCTGGGCCACCAGAAGTAGCTACGTGCTAGTGCCTTTGACTGGACAATCCCCGGGTGGGACCACTCTGTACCCCCATACAAGCACCCTCTCTCAATTGACAGATCATTATGTTTGCTGTAAAATACCTTGAACTCTTCAGAGACCGGTGGCGACGGCCACCCTTTCTGAACCCACATGGAGACCTTTGACAGGAGGGAATCCTTCCTTGTTTCAGCCGTGATGTCCACAGCAGACACTAGTTGGGAGTCTAAAACCTCTAACATGAGGACCTGATGGTCCATTTCAATTTTGCCCACGATCGGGACAGTGCATCTGCATTGCTGATGCTGGCACCTGGGCTATGCTGTAGGTCGAACTGGTATGCCTGTAGGAACATGGCCCAGTGCAGCATGCGTTGTGACAGGATTTGGGTGTAGGTTTGTGTGGCACAAAAAAGCCTAGCAATGGCTTGTGATCTGTGATGATCGTGAAAGCCTTTCCGTAGATGAAATCATGGAATTTCTTGGTACCCACAACTATTGCCAGTGCCTCTCTGTCGACCTGAGCATAATTCTTCTCAGCTGCAGACAAGGACCTGGAATAGTAAGCAACAAGCACTTCTTTCCCTCCCCCCAGGTCATGGCAAAGCAAGGCTCCCACCCCCACAGGTGACACATCACATATCAGGATAAGGGGCTTTTGGGGATCATAATGTGTGGGGACAGCATCAGAAGTTAGGAGTTTCTTGACCTCGCAAAATGCTTTGTCCTGAGAAGGACCCCGCCGCCACATAGTTTGTTTCATTAGTAACTTTGATGCAGGCAGATTGAATGCACACGAGCCAGCAGGCGGGCTAAATACTACTTTATTGTAACATGGTCAATCTGTACATGAGGCAATGGTGGAGCCTTACCTCCTTATATATGGTACATGATACATTTGAATTTCGCCCAGAGGGGCACTATTGGTTACAGTATAGGTGACATCCTTCTGACGTAATGCATACCTGACATAGTTTCACCTGTGGTGGGAAGGTTTCCTGCGGTAGTTACCCATTGGAGAAATTGGAGTCACGTGAGCTCCATCAGCTGCGCTACCAGCGAACAGCTGAACTGCATGTATACACTACAGTAACTGGTGGAGCAGTTCGGCTATGGTGGCCTTTCGAGGAAGAAACAAATGATAGAAGTTCAGGAGCCCTAGAAAGGCATGAAGTTCAGTTTTAGAAGTCAGACAGGAAGCATCCCACACAGCTTTAACCTTGGCATCAGAGGGCTTGAAACCTTCAGAGGTGATTTTGAACCCCAAGAATCCTACCTCTCTCGCAAAACAACATTTGTCCTTTTTCACATGTAACCCCGCATTTTGAAAAAGTTCCAACACTTTACTGAGTTTGGACACAAGGTCCACCCTGGCCTCCTCAGCAATCAATACATCATCGAAATAAGGTAGCACCCCAGGGAACCCCTTTAACAATCTTTCAACCAGGGCCTGGAAAATGCCAGGCGCAGCATTTACCCCAAAACTAACATGAAATGCACCCCTGTGGGTGGTGATTGTTTGACACAGTGCTGACTCAGGGGTGACAGGCAATTGTTGGTATGCCTGAGCAAAGTCCAATTTGGCAAAACACTTTCCTCCATGGAGTGTAGCAAGTAGGTGGCTTACCACTGGAACAGGATAAGAGTTAGTGTGAATAGCTATATTGATAGTGCATTTATAGTCCGCACAGATGCGGATGTCCCCATTGGCTTTGAGTGCGGTGACAATGGGGGTCTCCCATGAAGCAGAATCCACTGGCTCCAGAATGCCCTGGACAACTAGTTTGTCAAGTTTGGCATCAATGTGGTCCTTGAGTGCGAAAGGCAGCCAGCGAAGCTTCATATGAATGGGCTGGACAGTTGGATACAGCTCAATTCAATTCAATTCAATTCAAATTTTAATTTGTACCCCGCCCTACTCAGCTTGTAGGCCAACTCAGGGCGGCTTCCAACATAATTAAGAATACAACAAAACAAAATATAATAAACATACAAAGCTCGAAGTTAACGGGGGCCCTTTGAATGTACCCAGTCCTGCATGAAAAACATCAGGGTAGCATTCACAAGCAGCTTGAATGGGGTCAGCCTGAACCCCATTAATTTCTGAAATTGCAATACCCAGGGGCGCAAAATATTGTGTACCCAAAAGGTTGTTCTTACCCGCCTTGACCACGACAAGAGGGAGTTTAGCCGCAATGGCTTTAAAGTCCATGTCAAATGTGCCGATCCCAAGCACAGGGATGTGATGACCCTGCACATCACTCAAGTTGACCTGGAGTGGCCACAGCTTTGGGCTGACCGGCGGCAGAAGTCGAAGAAACTCTTTTTGGGAAATGATCGAGTAGGACATACCCGAGTCAACCTCCATCCAAAATGGGCAACCCTGCAGGCGGATGTTGACAAAGAACCTTTCAGACACCTCGTGGACACAGGATAAAGTACTTTGCCTTGTGTAGACCTTTGAAGTTGGGTACTCTGTCCGGCAACAACCTCTGTCCCCTGAACGACCCTTGGAGAGCTGACGGCACAGTTTTGCAATGTGTCCCTTTCTCCCACACTTGTGGCACTCTGCAGACTTGAACGGATCCTGGGCACGGAGGTGTCTGCTCCAGCAGCCCTTACATGGAGTGATGGAGCTCTTGGAAGTATCGGAGTGTCTACGATGGACCTTACGAACATCGTCCCCCTCTTCAGTATCATCTGAGGATGACGAGGGGGAGCAATTCTGCTTGTGAACAGTCACTTCCTTCTGGACCAAAGCAGCAGGCTGAGCTTAGAAGGACTTTACCCCGGCGTTGGCAACCTCGGCTGCCTGGGCCTCCTTGAAAACCTGGTTGAACATCAGTGTGTCCCTCTTCATCAGGCGATGCTGGGTTGCCTCATCTCTGAGGCCCACAAGAAGTCAGTCGCAGGGGGCCTCGTCTAGGTTTTGCCACTGGCATAGCACTGCAACTTGGCAAAAAGCAGCAATGTAGTCAGCAACCGATTCCCCTATCTTTTGATCTTGCCTGTAGAAGGCCACTCTTGCAGGAAATATTGAAATCTTTGACTTTCAGTGATTTCTCAGGATGCCCAAAATTTCTTTCAGTGGGGTGTCTTTCAGAGCTTGTGCCAGGAGAAGGTGCACAATGAGCTTAATCATAGGCAACCCACAACGAGCCAGGAACATTGCCTTTTGTTTCTCCTCTTCAATCTCCTTAGCGATGATGAAGTTCTCAAACTGGATCTCATACATGGGCCAAGGAGAGGTCGAAAGACCCGAATGAAGAAGTGGCTGCGGACATATCCAACCTTCGTCACCAATGTTGAGTGCAGACAAAGAAGTATTCTAACCTGCAGGATTGGGTTAAACTCAGTGATCTTTATTCAGCTCTGGTTCTGAACTGGGGAGTATGTACAGGGGTGGCCAATATATATACAGTGTTCGGGCCATTAAAAAATAACATACATTTCAGCAGGCTTCCGGAGGACATACAAAGTTCAGTCTTTCCCGCTTTGACACATCTTTGAATTTGGTGCCTTTAGAAATGGCGTGCTTCCGGGTTCCTGGTTTTGGCGCGGTTTGACATTTGAATATAATAAATCCTTATACACAATAGCAAGGGAGGAAGTAATTGCTCCCACTGGGCTGCTGGGCAGAGGGGTGGGCCAAACTGTGCTGGGGGAGGGAGGAAGCGCTCTCATTGGGCTGCTGGGCAGTGGGGCAGGGCAAACTGTGCTGGGGTGACTGCACGGGTGCCCACAGAGAGGGCTCCGAGTGCCACCTGTGGTACACGAGCCATAGGTTCGCCACCACTGTCTTAGAAGCTGCCACCTTGACATTACATTTCGCAGAAAGCATTAGATCTAGCCTTTTCCCTGTGCCATTTTGTGTAGAAATGATCAGAGATCTCATCTAAAACAACAATACATTCAGGGTATCTGGGAGAGAGATGGTTGGAAGAGTCACCTAGACTGGTCACCACTGCCACCCTGAAGATCAGATTTTCCACCCCACCCCGCACCCCCAAAAGCTTCCCGAATGGCCCCATGTTTTGCCTCCTGCAAGTGGGGGATTTCTGACCTCTGTTTTCAGCATTTCCTCTTCCACTCCAGGTGAGTTTGGTGAGGTTTGCAGTGGACACCTGAAGATACCTGGAAAGAGGGAGAGCTTTGTGGCTATCAAGACCCTGAAATCTGGCTACACAGAGAAACAACGGCGGGACTTCCTGAGTGAAGCAAGCATCATGGGCCAGTTTGACCACCCTAATGTCATCCACCTAGAGGGGGTAGTCACCAAGAACACCCCTGTCATGATCGTTACTGAATTTATGGAGAACGGCTCTCTGGATTCCTTCCTGCGGGTATGCTGCTAAAGAAGGGAACCAAGAAGGGTGGGATTCTGTCTTTGTGAGGAGACCTACTTCGATGTTGCTCATAAAGACTATGCCACAAAAATATGCTTGAAATGTAGTTTAAATGAGTAGGAACAAAGTTACCTTATTGGTGTATTGGACAAATGTTTTGTTGTTTTCTGGAAGGTATTTTAAGCCATCTGCCTAGTCATTTTGGCCTCAATGATTCATAGGCTCCTTCCAGCTCTGCAGTTCTAAGATTATTATAATTATTATATTATTGTCTACTGCGGGGGTTCCCAACCTAAGGCCCACAGGTTGGATCTGGCTCATGGTGCCATTTCATGTGTTCCCCCCTTCCAAGGACATTCAAGAAACAAAATGGCCACTCCTTTGAAGCTGTTAGGGCAAAATGGCCACCACACCCATCATGCAGGCAGGGCAAAATGTCCATCTGGCCCACGAAGCTGACTGAGAGAGCATGACCAGCCCCTAACTTGAAAAGGTTGGAAATCCCTGGACTACTGAGTATGTTGGGAAAGGTTACTTTGAACCTCTCAAATTTTCTTTGAAATGGGCTTTTGTCATGTGGTGGACAAATGACAGAGTTAGAATGGGGCATGTTTCAAATCCATCACCATTTGTTTTTAGGATCTTGAATTATTATTTGCCTTTTTCAATCACAAATTTGCCTTGGGCTTGACCTAGTGCGAGAAAGATTAGCCAGCAAAACAAGGTTGCCATTGACTGGGGCATGTCCGATTATGGTTGTTTGGTGTTCTGGAAATAATAGGCAGCAGCCAGCAATATGGGCCAAACACACAACTTTATTTGGAATAAAAATAGGTGACCAGAGCTAACAACACACCCTCACATTCCTTATTTATCGCTGATCAGAACTGACAGTTGGAAAAAACCATTGGAACCATTGACAGCTCTGTCTCGTGCACTTCTCGTTCAGAACCTTCCCAAAGTCTTGCAAGACTTCAGACCATAGTAAAGCAAATACATATTAATCTCTATCACAACAAAGACAAAATGGCAAACATGTTTCCTTAAATATACAACAGGTTGAAAAATGCAATATGTACCCACATTCTTCAAGGAGGCTCTTTCTATGTACCATTCGGGTTGAAGTCCCTAAATGTAAGGCCAACATGCTCAGGTGGGGGCTGCTGTGAATGTGGAGAGATACAGAATCCGGCTCATATGCTGGTTTGCCAATTACTACCAATGAGAATTTAAGTTTCACCAATGACAAAGCCAAGTCCAAGAAGGTAGCTTCATTTAGTCAGTTTAAAGCAGAGGTTCTCAACCATTTCAAGCCAGGGGCTGGGTCACGCTTTCTCAGGCAGCTTTGAGGGCTAGAAGACCATTTTGCCCTGCCTTCACAGAGTCATTTTGTCCCAACATCTTCAAAGTGGCAGCCATTTTGTTCCTCAAATGCCTTTGGAGGAGGTGGGGCCAAATGAAATGGTGCCATGGGCCGGATGTGACCCACAGGACTTCGGTTGTGAACCCCTGGTTTAAAGTTTGACTTGGACAGGAAAGAAGAAGACCAGTTTGCACCCTACAAAATGTTTATTCTGGAATTTGCCCTGCCCAACATGGCAGCCATTTTGTGAACAGACAATTCCTGTGGCAACCATTTAGTGGTGGGGTCTGTAATACAGTACTCATATAGACATCCCTACTTTGTCCACTAAGTAGATGGAGTCACGTACCTTAAGAGCAGCATGTGTGCCGTGCTAATTTCTCTTGGAAACCACAGGGCTGTCTCTTCTTACCAGTCATGGATCTAGCTCAAGGGTGCCCAAACTATTGCCCACCAATTCATCCGGCCCATGAAGCCCTCATCACTCCAGGAAGCAGAAGTAAAATGCACCTGTACGGACAGGGTGGCTCATAGGCTGGATGAATTGGCATTGGGGAGCAAGATCCAGCCCCTGGGCCATAGTGACCGGCCCTCTGAGCCACATCGCTGGCCTGCAGCCTGAAAAGTTTGGGCACCCTGATCTAGCTCCTTAACTTTGGCCTTTGTTTTCTCCCCTCAGCAAAATGATGGGCAATTTACAGTGATACAGCTGGTGGGCATGTTGAGGGGCATCGCAGCTGGCATGAAATACTTGGCCGATATGAACTATGTACACCGTGACCTGGCTGCACGGAACATTCTTGTCAACAGCAACCTGGTCTGCAAGGTCTCAGACTTTGGGCTGTCCCGCTTCCTGGAGGATGACACATCAGACCCTACCTACACCAGCGCTCTGGTAAGATGCTAAAAGTGAAGCATGTTAGATGGCTATGGATAAGGTGGATAATGTATGGTGTTAGTTGTCATGTTCTCAATGTTTTTCAGCTGCGGGCCAGACCATGCCTCCTCAGATAGATGAGCGGGCTGGACTGGTGCTGTAAAACATGTACATGGCTGTTGTAAACTCATTTATGATGGCCACGGACACATTTATGGCTGTAGTAAAGACATATACGACAGCCACAGGCTCATTTACGTCTGTAGTAAACGCATTTATGAAAGCCACAGACTCACTTACGCCTGTAGTAAATGCATTTACGATGGCCGCAAACTCATTTACAGGTGTAGTATATACTGGTGTCAACAGCAATGGCGGCAGGAACAAGGTCGAGGGCCAGATTATTTGGTGCAGTGGGATGGATCCGGCACAGGGCTGGATCCGGCACATGGGCCATAGGTTGCAGCCCCCTCAGGTAGACACTATGGTACTGCAGGAGAGCTTTGCTGAACCCCTGGATTGCCAAAAAGACAAACAAGTGGGTCCTAGAGCAATTGTCTCTGGATGCAAAAATGATGAAGCTGAGTCTGTCCTACTTTGAGGGCATCATGAGGAGGCAGGATTCCCTAGAAAAGACAGTAATGATGGGATAGATGTAAGGCAACAGGTAAATAAGGATTGACTCACTAAAGGAAGTCACAAGCTTGAGTTTTCAAACAGTAAGCAGGGTTGCTGAGCACATTTTAGAGAACTCTCATTCATAGGGTCTCTCCCTATGGTGGCATGAAACAAGGAATGCCAACATGAGATGGACTGATTCCACAATTGAAACCACAGGCTATAGTTTAGAGGAGCTGAGCATTGCTGTTGAATACATGCTGTGTCGATGTTAACACATCTTACCCAATAAGCAGTGAGCATCTTGAGCATCTCTGATGCTAGCAACGAAGGCTCCATGATTATACGCCCCAACTGATTATTTATTATTATTATTTATTTTGTCAAATTTCTACTGCTGCCCAACTCGACAGTGACTCTGGGCACCTAACAGCATTAACTGATGACAAGAAAGGCATCATAAGGCACGATATAACAAATTACTCTTGCAAAGGAGACAACAGAAATGATCGCGATAATAATAATCCCTACTTCCTCCCCCACTCCTCTCTTTCTTTCTCTCTCAGTGCCATTTGCTTACTGAGGTTGGGTAGCAGCTCCTCTGGTGCCTTAGTGGTTAAAGCGCTGAGCTGGAGACTGGAAGGTTGGGTTTAGCTACCGAAGAGCTGCACTTGGGGACATGAAAGCAGCCTCATTTGGGCATCTCCTAAAAATCCTTTCAACCAAGAGTAATCTCTGACATGAAATCATCACTGAGGTTGGGTACCATCACAGCATATCTCCACCCGGCTCTTAATGTGAGGATTAGTTGTTGCTTAAGTCAGTAGTTTAGGTCTCTGGCTGCAAGAGTCATCGGTTGGGAGTTCAATCCCCCACTGTGCCTTCTTGGCAGGGCTGGGCTTGATGTTCCACAGGGCCCCTATCATCTCTGCAGGTCTTTTTCTTTTTCTTGTGCCATATCCAATTTCGAATATTAGCGATCATCTTGGCCATCAGCCATGAAGATTGTCCTGCGAATATAATGCCATGGCCTTTCATCTGCTTTACGCATCACAGCATGACACCCATAGTACCACTGATCCAGCTCCACAAGTCACTTTCTGGTCCTGAGCCCTTTTGCCATGCAAAGTCCATGCAAAGTCATTATTGATGAAGCGGCCGCCCTCCAACAAAATGGATTCAAGTGGGATTTAATCCATTTGGGGACCATCACCCTTCCCTGTGGACTTTGCCAAGGCCGCTAGTCCTCAGGGTTGCCAGGTTAGTTAACCACTGTCTGACACTCAGCTTTGAGTCACTGGCAGTATGGTCTACTCCAGGGGTGCCCAAACTTTTTTGGCCGGAGGCCTGTCCATGCCCCCGGAACAGCTAAGTGGGCCAGAACATGTCCCCAGAACATGGTATATTTGCACATACATAGCACAGATGCTTCTGTGCATTTGCAAAAGTGGCCATTTTGTATCCTGGTTTGGCACGGGAAACAAAATGGCCACTTTTGCGCATGCGCAGAAGCATCTGCATCAAACCTGGAAATAAAATGACCACTTCTGCGCATCCGTGAAAGCACCATTTTGTGTCCTGATTTGGCATGGACGCTTCTGGGCATACATGAAAGTGGCCATTTGTTTCCTGCACCAAACCAGGACACAAAATGGTCGCTTTTCATGCATGCACGGAAGCATCCATATTTACTTCCTGGTTTGGCAAGGGCATCACAGGCCTGATGGAATGGCTTCAGGGGCCATAACCGGCCCATGGGCTGTACTTTGGACATGCCTGGTTTAGCAGGATAACCTGGCCAGACTTAAGATCTAAGATTCTTATTATTTACTCTTGATCTTTCTTTCAATGCTATATTGCAGTCATTACAAGTTATTGTCTAAGATATGAAAGCTTGCCTTTCTGAATATTCAACTTTCACATCTGAATACCTCTTCGTTATTGCTTCCATCAATCAATGGGATGTGAAGGATTCTTCTGTGTGGCTACATTTGAAATGCATTTATTCTATTGATCATCCTTCTTCTTAATCATCCAAATCTCATCTCCATATTAGGAAGGTTGACCACCTATTACATCTCATTCTCAAAGTTTTATTATGCTTTGTTACACATCATTTTGTTCAACTTATAAAAATACTTTAACTATCTCAATTCTTTGCTTTATTTCTTTTTTTATAAATCATCTTATATTATTTTATAAATCACATAAACAGAGAAAACAAATAAAACAAACATACAAATACATTCGCCCTACCTTTAAACCCATCCCTGTGTTGTACAAAGTGAAGTTTACTTATTCTATCTTGTTAATATACCATCATTTTCTTCTTTTACTTTTCCCAAAATTTACACACTTCTTGACATGGTTTTATCCCATCCCTTTTTGTCAATCCAAATGTGAGGAAGGGCTTCCATATTTCCCAAAATATATTTTTATAGTCATTCCTTTCTTTATCTTCAATTCTGTCATTAATTTGTCATTTTGCGCCAAGCACCAAATATTTGTGTACCATCTATCTTTACTTATTATGAACCTTTTCTTCCTTTCAGCAGCAATCCACCAATAACAATATAACTATCAGCTCTTTCTTATTATTAACCTTAATATCATCAACCTCTTTGCTTAATTTCTATGTTGCAGTGTATGTGGTTGTAAATTAAGCATCCCAGAATCACACATTTGTCTGGTTGGTCTATATGTTCTACATAATATTTATATCGATCCCTACTTAACATCATTTGGAGGTTTTTAACATTGATTTCCAGTCCAATGCTGTCACTTCTGTGACCTGATCTAACAGGTTTTGAAGGACATCTGATCAACCAGTTATGAGGACTGTGTCACTGGCATATCTTGTCTCCCAAAGAAATGGGACGCCTTCCTTTTTCAAAAGGTTCCATGCTTTCAGTAGACAGTAGATCATGATGGAGGATATGGATGAAATGAGGAATTGTGGGATGAAGAAATGTTAGAGGATTTTAATGAGTCCACTCCTCTTCCAAATACTAGAGGGCTTCGCCATGGCTGCCAGTGAAGTATCCCTCTACTCTTGGAAAAGGTAAAGATACAGTATATCACCAGCAGAGGCATTCCGAAGGAGTGGGGAAGGGGGACCAGTTGAACACCCCAAAGCCAAAGAATTTTTTAAAAAAATTATTTATTTATTATAATATACAAAAAATGTACAAATAAAGTTACAAAAAGAGAAATTACGTTCCATTCTTACATTAACTCGGTAAACAATCTCCTGAAAAAGGATGCATTTTTAAAAAAAAGGTAAAGACATATAACTAAATAAAAATAACAAGTGCCACCCGTGCTGTACAGAGGAATCCACGTCCATTTTCCAACGTCATCCCTTTTGACACCTATTTTATCCAGAAATTGCATGTTTCAGGGTCAGGTTTTGTTCCTTGTTCATTGGTCAGTGAAAATTCTGCAAATGGTTTCCATATATCCCAAAATCCTCTCTTGCATATTAGACCTTTTTTTTTTGGGGGGGGGGGTCAATTCTATAGTTAATTTTTCATTCAATGCCAATTGCCAAACTTCACTGTACCATTTATTTTTAGTTAGTGGTGATTCGATTTTCCAATTGATGGCAATTATTCTAGCCACGACTAACAATGTAAGCAATAAATCATTCATATTCTCGCCCAATTTTAGTTCATTGGTTTCACCTAATAGCACTATTTTCGGGTTTAAAACCAAGGCCCTGTCCATAATTTTTATCACCTCCTCTCCTATTCTATTCCAAAACTGCTTGATCCTTGAGCATCCCCACCACATGTGAAGGTAAGTGCCTCTCTCTACTTTACATCTCCAACATGTAGTCTAACAGGCGTAAGGTACCATCGCCAAAGGATTTTAAAAAAATAGTGTCAGAAGCACATAAAGGTGATTTTTTGGGTCGAAAGGATTTTTTATGGACAAACTCCACTCAGAGATGCCCGAATGAGGCTCCTTTCATGTCCCCAACATCTTTTCCCACTAAAGTAGTACGTATATATCTACTTCCAATTTCTTGCTTTCGAACTGCTAGGTTGGCAGGAACTGGGACAGACGACAGGCGCTCAATCCGTTATGCAGTACCCAGGTCTCGAACTGCCGACTTGCTGACCTCCCAACTAACAAGGCGAGCTTCTTAACCACTGAGCCACTGCAGTTCCCAAAATTTAACCATTCCCAAACTTGGAGAGGGCAGCAAAAGTCCTGGACCAGCAACCCTGCTGCCAGTATGACTAAACCAGATGGGGAGAATTATGAGGTAGTAATGGGATGCCAACCTTTGTCAGGTATATACCATCAGAAGCATCTCATTCTTTGTGCTGACCTGCTCGAGCGGGCACAGTTGCAACACAGTGGTGCTACACAGAGAGTCTATTCAAGAAGAGTCCAAATATCAAAGTCCAAAAGGCAAGCCAAGGTCTGGTTACCAGTAGTCTGAGCAAGCATCTAATCCAAAGGGTGTCCAGGGGCGTCAGGGTTGGCAGAGATGTCAGGGTTACGGCAGGCAGGTCAGGGTCTAGGCAGGTAGTCTGGAGTCAAGCAGGGTGTCGGTCTTTGCACTAAAGAGTTGTACCAATGCTAGAAGGCTGCAACAAGCTTGCTTATAAGCCTCCCAGGTAATTGGTATCAGCTGGGAGCCTTCTTTGGTACTTCACTCTAGCCTGCCTGCGTCTCAGGTGTAGCTCCTTTCTGGACCTCTCCTTGACTGCAGACTGATCACTGTCAGAGTCAGACCCCTGATCTGACAGATCAGCAGTCGGGGGAAACAGACTTGGGCCAGGCACAGGCTGAGAACCCTGGTTCAGGACATCCTCAGGCTTGGGTGCAGGCAGAACTGGGCTGGGCATAGGGAGTGCCCCCTGATCCAAGCCATCCTCATAGTCTGACAAGGACTGGATCACAACACTCTTGTTCTCCACTGATTTCTGGTACCCTTTCTCTCTTCATCCACACAGGGAGGAAAGATTCCAATCCGTTGGACAGCACCAGAAGCCATCCAATACCGGAAATTCACCTCAGCCAGCGATGTCTGGAGCTATGGCATAGTCATGTGGGAAGTGATGTCCTATGGGGAGAGGCCTTATTGGGACATGACCAATCAAGATGTAAGTGATCATTTGGTTTGTAATTGGCAGGGTCTTCTAGGTGTAGAATACTCTAAAATATTTTGCCATTCTCTTCTTCTGGTGACATCCTGGGACTGTGCAGTGTGCGCAAGGCTACACAGGCTGGCTCATCTCTCAAGAAATGCAGTGGGAAATCATATGCTTGACTTCTGACTCTGCAACCAACTGTCCAACTCAGTGAGCTATCCAAGGCAGCTTGGTGCAGTGTAAGTGGTGGATCCTTGGATGCAGAGTTTCCACAATAAAAACAATAACTTCAGTAAGGAACATATTTTAAAAATTAGTGTTGAGAAAGTGAAGTTTGTAGTGATTAGGAACAAGCAAAGAGGCTTTATAAAGAACTAAAGATCTCAAAGTAAAGTACAGAATGAGTTGTAAAAAGGACTAAGGGAAATGATTCAAGACCCATCCCTCCAAAAAAAGTCATGTGAGACACACACATTGGAGAAAACTTAAATATTTTGGTACAGATAGTTACAGGTGAAAATGAGTCATGGGGTTTGGGGAATTCATAGATAATAGTTCCAGAGGTCCACAGTCATTCCTCCAGCCAAACCTCTGGAGAATTTAGCTAACACTAGCAGGGGTGTCCGGCTTTGCGTGGGCGAGGTTTGGGGGGTCTCTCCATCCATGCACCCTCTCCCAAACACACATCCATTCTCTCTCTCTCCCTCTCTCCCTTCCTTTGCTCTCCCCCTCTCTCTCTCTCTCACACACACACACACTCTTTATTCCTCCTCGGCACACACACAGAGCAGTGGTGTTGACTCTGCTCTCTCTCACACTCTCTCACACACTCTCAGATACTCTCTGTCTCTCCACTTCTCCCTCCCTCCCTCTCTCTCTCTCTCTCACACACACACACCAGTGGCTGACCCTGAAGCCACTCTCTCACTCGCTCTCTCACATATACACACGCATGCCACAGCCTAAACATGTATGCCCCCCACAACCCCCCCCCCACTCTTCCATCCCTTATGCCTCTGCCTCCCTCCCTGCCCCCAGGTCAATGGCGACGGTGACGGCTCCTCTGCCTCCTCTCCAGCATCCTCCTTCCCACTCCCTCCCTGGCCTCAAAGGTCCAAGGCATCTGCACTGAGGCTGGCAGTGAGGGAGACTGGTTTTGTTGTGTGTGGCGGCTGTTGGTCTTCCAGCCATTGGTTTGTCTGCCATGCAGCCATTGCCCCACCTATTTCGTGCATGCCCTGGCCTCAGATTGGCTGGGGCATGCCACAGGGGGCCCTGGGACTTGTAGTTGCTCAATTTTGTACAACTTGTGGGGTGCAGGCCCCACCCTCAGCCTTGGGACCCTTGCAGAGCTGACCCCTGTTGCATTAGGTACATGTGTGCCTAGTATCATGGGATTTGCTCCAGGGGTGTGGATACGTATTCTGCATACGTACAGACAGACCTTTGCTTTATAGGTATAGATTGGATGGATGTGATAATGTTGTTAGCCACCCTGAGTCGCATCTGCAAGTGTGCGGCATATAAGTCCATATTATTATTATTATTATTATTATTATTATTATTATTATTATTATTATTATTATTATTATTATTATTATTATTATTATTAATAATAATAATAATAATAATAATAATAATAATAATAATAATAATAATAATAATAATAATAATAATAATAATAATAATAATATGCTGGCTGGGAGGCAACAGGTCAGCAGTTCACTACTTGAGTACTGCACAACAGAATGAGCTCCCATCTCTGTCCCAGCTCCTGCCAACCTAGCAGTTCTAAAGCAAGAAATTGCAATTAGATAAATAGGGACCACTTCAGTGGGAAGGTAAACAGTGTTCTGTGCACTCCGGTGTCTAGGCGTGCCTGCCACATGTCCATGGAAACGTCTTCAGACGCAGACAGCGCTGGCTCTTTAGCTATAAACAGAGATGAGCACTGAACTCTAGAGTTGGATATGACTGGCTTTCTAGCAAGGGTAGACCTTTCCCTTTACTAAAAGGTCCCATTAAGGACTACAATCCATTATACACAAACTGTTATGACCACAGATGAATGAGCAAGATCATCTCTGTCTCTCACTCTTTCTGCTGTTTCCTCTTTTGTTCCCACTTCCTGACATATCCACTTCCTGTCTCTCTTACTTCCTCCATGCCTGGCGGACGGCTGCAGAAATGACACATTTAATTTAATTTAATTTACTAGTCATATTTATATATGCCGCCCACTCAGGCAGAACCCGACTCAGGGCGGCATTACAACAAGTTCTAAAAACACATAAAAACACTTTAAAAGACCCACAGCCCACCCACTTTAAAAGACCCATATCCCAACCACCCATCCCACCCACTATAAAAAGAAGAAGAAGAGAGAGTTCTTAATTGTTTACATAAGCCAGCAGGTGGGGACCATGTTCCCATTCGGGCCCCACACCTGCCCTGCCAGCCAGGTCTTCAATCCTTTCCTGAAGCAATTCTCTTTGAAGTCTTAGATCTGTTGGCAGGAGGTTCCAGAGAGTTGGTGCGGACACGGAGAAGGCCCTCCTTCGGGTGCTGGATAGATGTGCACCCCTAGCTGATGGCACTATTAGAGAGCCCCTCCGGTCCGCTCTGGTTGGACGGGCAGACACTCTTGGGACGATGCGGTCTCTAAGGTATCCTGGCCCACTGCCATATATGGCTTTAAAGGTCAAAACCAGCACTTTGAATTGCACCCGGAGACAAACTGATAACCAGTGCAGCTCCCGAAGTAGCGGTGAGGCATGGGCATTCTGGACCAGCTGCAGCCTCCAAATGGTCGTCAAGGGCAGCCCCATGTAGAGCGCATTACAATAATCTAGTTGGGAAGTGACCAGAGCATGGGTGACCATAAGCAAGGAGCCCCGGTCCAGGAGCGTGCGCAACTGGCGAATCACCCGAAGTTGGGCAAAAGCCCTCCTGGCCACAGCTGCTACCTGTTCTTCTAGCAGCGGCCGGGGGTCCAGAAGGACCCCCAAGTTGCACACTGGGTCTGTCTGGGGCAAAACAGCCCCATCCAGTACCAAAGATGGTAACTCCCTGGATAACACGGGGCCCCTTATCCACAGCCACTCTGTCTTGCTGGGATTCAGCCGAAGCCCATTGGCCCCCATCCAGACCCCAATGGCCTCCAGGCATCCGGATAGGATTTCAACAGCATCACTGGGGTCCCCACGGGCCGAGATGTACAAATGAGTGTCATCCGCGTACTGATGGTACCGCACCCCGTGGGAATGAATGATCTCACCCAGTGGCTTCATGTAGATGTTAAATAGGAGAGGAGAGAGCACCGAACCCTGAGGCACCCCATACTTGAGAAGCCTAGGGCTGGACCTCTCAATCTCTAACCACACCGACTGGGTACGGCCCTCCAGAAAAGAGGAAAACCAGGACAACACGGTGCCCTGGATCCCCAGTCCTTTGTGCCGTTCCAGAAGGATACCGTGGTTGATGGTGTCGAAGGCCGCTGAGAGGTCAAAAAGAGCAAGGACGGATGGATAACCCCCGTCCCGCTCCCGCCAGAGATCATCCATCAGTGCGACCAATGCTGTCTCCGTACCATACCCGGGCCTGAATCCTGATTGAAAGGGGTCTAGATAATCCGCTTCCTCCAGGACACTCTGCAGCTGGCGCGCCACCGCCTTCTCCAAAACCTTACCCAGAAAGGGCAGGTTGGAAACCGGCCTGTAGTTGTTAAGGACAGCTGGGTCAAGGGATATTTTCTTCAGGAGGGGCCGCACCAAAGCATGTTTTAGCGGTGCAGGAAATACCCCCTCCCATAATGATGCATTTATTATCGCCCCGACCCAGCCACCTGTCACCACCTTGGAGGCTTTCACCAACCAGGTGGGACAGGGGTCCAAAGGACATGTAGTGGCACGCACAGCTGCAAGGAGCCTGTCCACTTCATCAGGGACAACAGGATCAAACCGATCCCAGATCGTACAGCAAGACTGTGGTCGGTGCCCCCCCTGACCCTCCCCATCCACGCCGGGATTCAGCCCTGAACGAATCCGATCGATTTTCTCCACCAGATGGTCAGCAAAGTCCTCAGCCGAACCCTGCCAACCGGGCACCGATCTCCCCCTACCGAGGAGGGACCTGGTTACCCGGAACAGGGCGTCTGGGTGATTATCAGCGGAGGCAATAAGGGTGGTGAAGTATTGCCGCCTCACCACCCCCATCGCCACTAGGTAGGCCCTAATAGCAGCTCTAGCTAGTGTCCAATCGGAGTCATCCTGGGTCTTCACCCAGTGGCGCTCTAGGCGTCTCTTTGCCCGTTTGAGTTCCCGCAGTTTATCCGTGAACCACGGGGATGACCTAACCCCACGGGCGCGGAGAGGCCGCAGTGGCGCGATTTCATC
This sequence comes from Bradypodion pumilum, assembly GCA_035047305.1. Lineage (NCBI taxonomy): Eukaryota > Metazoa > Chordata > Lepidosauria > Squamata > Chamaeleonidae > Bradypodion > Bradypodion pumilum. Next base: position 5,950,931 of record JAWDJD010000016.1, on the reverse strand, counting down.
CAAGGCTGCTGTTGCCGTCCTGTTCCACAGGTCGACAAGTGCCTCGGGTGAATCGTGTAGCCGATCCAGAGGAACATCCCCCAGTTTCCTCTGGAATCCATCTGGATCCATTAGTCGCCGAGGGTGGGCCATTTTAATAGGCCCTGCCTTGCTACGATGAAGCGTCGCCCCCAGAAAGTCAAGAGTCACCAGATAGTGATCTGACCATGGCACAGGTGAGATGACTAAGCCCTGTAATCTCAGATCACTCTGCCACTGCTCCGACAAGAAAACTAAGTCTGGCATGTGACCACTGCCCCTGGTCGGACTCCGAACTACCTGAGTCAGGCCCATGGCTGCCATGGAAGCCATGAACTCCCTTGCCACCTCAGAAGCCATCCCCAATGATGGCAAATTGAAGTCCCCCAGGACCATAAGCCTCAGGAACTCCAACGCCAGGATCGAGGCGGCTTCGAGGAGCTCAGGCAGGGCATCCCTTACCCTGCAAGGGGGCAGGTACAGGAGTACAATGGCGACACCACCGCCCCTCCCCTCCCCTCTAGGCTGGTGCCAAATACCAAACCCAGCTGGACACATATCCGAAAGAGGTACTCCATCCTCAGGTGTCAGCCAGGTTTCGGTGATGCATGCCAGGTCGGCCTGCCCCTCCTGGATAGAATCTTGGATCAGGGGGGCCTTATTACAGACCGATCTGGCATTCACCAGCAGCAGCTAAGGGCGGGGTCACTCTGGATCTGCTGCTCAGGGCCCAGAGATGTACCTGCAGGGCTGGAATGAGGGACCACACTTAAACATCGGACCCGCATTCCCCGAGTGCGGCCCGCCCAACGGTACCCGCATACTGCCCCATGCCCGTCACAACACCTATATGGATCCCTGGAATCCCCCTAGATGGAATGCTGCCCCTCCTTCCTGGCTGGCAGGACCAACTCTCTCTCTTCCCACCCCATCCACAATCCCCCCCCCTGGTTCCAGCAACAAGCATGAGCTCCCGGAACGAGCAGGGAGCGCTGGCGAGCCCCGGCGTCGGCTTCTCCTTTTTCTTCCCCCCAGGTGGGGAGGGCGGAGGCAGAAGCGATGGCTCCCACCTGCCTCAAATCCCGGGAGCCGGTGGCATGGGCTCCTGGAACGAGCTGTTGCAGGTGGTCTAAACTGGTAATTTTGCCTACAATTCTTCCAGATCAGGCCAAATACATTGCCATCCCCTGGCTAAACCACATTTTCCCAGCACATCCCAAAGACAAATTACTTACATAATTAATCACCTCCTCTTCTACCTCTATGGTGTAGAGTAGGGGTTCCAAACTATGGCCAGTGGCCCAAATGTGGCCCACGACACCATTTCGTGTGCCCCTCACTGCCTCTACCACACCATGATGTGCCATGTTTGGCAGGCAGGGTAAAATAGCCATCCAGCCGCCAAAGCTGTCTGAGGGAACGTGACCTGGCCCTCAGCTTGAAAAGGTTGAGAACCCCTGGTGTAGAGCCTTCCACAAAGGATCTCCATTGGGATTTCTCCTCTGACAGCTCCATGGCTCACCTCAGGTCACCCTTATGAACTTGGAGGGCCTCCTTGATGTTGCCAATCCACTTGATGTGGGGCCTTGCTTGTTAGCCCTCTACCATGTTCCATAAGTTCTGATCCTTGTTGCTCACCTGGCCATCATCAGTGAAATCCATCCAGTTCTTCTTTGTGTGCTTCTTTTAGTCAGTTTAATTTGGGTGTGTGGGTGATTGGCCCTCAGCACCCTAGCATGGTGAAGGGGCTGCCTTCTTAGTGCCTCCATGCAGGCACAGAGAACTTCATGTTCCTTACTTCCTGAACTGTCTATGCTCAATCCCCAGCAGAACCTAGCCACTGCCATAATAATGTGGCCACCCACCAGGATGAGGACCTACCTGTTGAGATTTCCCTGGGTGTGAGCAGTTACAAACAAAGCCCCCTGTTCACCCCAGCCTGTTCCCTTGCTTTAGAGCAGGGGTGTCCAAACTATGACCTGTGGGCCAGATCCAGCCCCTGATGCCAATTCATCCAGCCCATGTCATCCTTGCCACTCCTGGAAGTTGAAGTAAAACATGCATGCACGGGCACATTACATGCCCATGTGTGCACAGAACACTGCCTTAAATGACCCTGCGCCTGTCGTAAATGTGTATACACCTGCCGCATGGCCATGGAAATGTCTGCAGATGCAGACAGTGCTGTCTCTTTGGCTGTCAATGGAGATGACCGCCATCTTCAAGAGTCTGAAACAACTGGCTTTCAAGCAAAGGAGACCTTTACCCTTACTAAAGCACACATTAAATAAATAATAAGCCTTCAAGAAGAATTGCCAACCATCTTCGGTGAGATATATGGCCTGCATCAAATTGGTCAGTTCAAACTGATAGGCCAGTTGAAATCAATGGGTGAATGTTGTCAAGAATTATGTAAATCCCATTGACTCAATGGTTCTTTTCTGTCTGGTACTGCCAATGTGATTGGCCCATTGTGATTGGGGCTGTGGTGGTTCAGTGGTTAAGAAGCTCACCTTGTTAGCTGGAAGGCCAGCAAATCGACAGTTCGGTTCCCAGGTACTGCATGGCGGATTAGAACATAAGAACTGCCTTGCTGGAACAAGCCACAGCCCATCCAGTCCAGCATTCTGTCTCACACAGTGGCTCACCATTTCCTTCAGGGTATTCCCAAGGAGATGCCTTCACCTGCTTAGGATTCCCTGGAAATGGCATTGAGAGATATCCTGCCTATCTCTCCAACCTGGAGGTTGTCCTTAAGTATCCATAATTATAGCCATGGATACCCTTGTCCTCCATGAACTTGTCAAGACTGACAGCTGTCACCACTTCTTCTGGCAGGGAGTTCCATAGACCAGTAATCCTCTGGGTGAAAAAGTACTTTCTCTTATTTGTTTGAGAACCAGTACCCAAAAGTTTCATGGAGTGTCCCCTAGTTCTAGTGTTATGCGATAGGGAAAACAGTTTTTCCTTATCTACTTTGTCCACACCGTGCATGATTTTATAAACTTCAATCAGGTCACCTCTTAGACGTCGTCGTTCAAGAGTGAAGAGGCCCAACCGTTGCAGCCTCAGATGGTAAGGAAGGTGTTCCAGTCCCCTAATCATTCTGGTTGCCCTCCTCTGCACTTTCTCCAATTCCATAATATCCTTCTGGAGGTATGGCGACCAGAACTGTACACAGTATTCCAGATGGGGCCTCACCATAGATTTATAAAGAGGCAAAATGACACTTGCTGACTTATTTTCTATACCCTTCCTAATGATCCCTAGCATTGAGTTTGCTTTTTCCACTGCTGAGGCACACTGGGTTGACACCTTCATTGAATTGTCCACCAGGACACCAAGGTCCCTTTCCTGGTTTGTCGCAGAGAGTTCAGACCCCATCAGTTTATAAGTGTAATTGGGGTTCTTTGCCCCAACATGCATCACTCTGCACTTACTAGTGTTGAAGCTCATTTGCCACTGTTTTGCCCACTCCCCCAGTGTCAAGAGATCCCTCTGGAGCTCCTCACAATCTCTCACAGTTTTCACTACCCTGTATAATTTAGTGTCGTCAGCAAATTTGTCTACCTTGCTTTTTACTCCTACCTCTAGATCATTTATAAAGAGGTTGAAAGGCAGGGGTCCCAGTACTGAACCTTGGGGGATTGAGTGCCTATCTTGTCCCAGCTCCTGCCAACCTAGCAGATCGAAAGCAAGAAATTGCAAATAGATAAATAGAGATCACTTTGGTGGTGGGATAAGATCTTGGGGACATGAAAGGAGTCTCATTCAGGCGTCCCCTGAGTGGAGTTTCTCCAGCAAAAATTCTTTCAACTCAGATTAATTTCTGACATGAAATTGTTATTATATTTTTACTTGGGATGCCTGGGAGGGTATAGAGCAGTGGTGGTGAACCTTGGCACTCCAGCTGTTCTTGGACTTCAATTCCCATAAGTCCACGTCTCTGTGAATCCATACTGGTGGATGGATAATATTAGGTATTGGGGGTCTGAGTGCGAATTCAGCAGAGTGAAGCAGTTGGCTTTTAGCAACAGCAGAGGTGCCAGAACAGTATTTCACTCACACCCAGATAATAAGACATAGTTAACAGAGTGCAAATAAGAAAGCTTTTACTACAGCGTGCTATTAACAAGTCCATTAGGTAAAAGACACAAACAATAGGTTCTTCTCTGTAATGCTAAACAATATCTGCAGTGGTAAATCTTTGTAAACAATAGTTCTCAAGGTCAGTGTCCCAGACAATTATAGAGCTTGGCTCTTGGCTATCTCAGAGAGAAAAACATACTCACAGTAGACCTTGGAGACAAACAGATACTCCAGCCTCCTCCATGACTGGCACTTGGCAAAGTTACACTCCAAAGCATATAGTCCTTGCCAGAGGAAATATATCTGAGCCTCCTGGCTCAGTGCTACTGTTTGTTGCTTAACTGGAAATAGGATCCAGTGAGTTCATGTAGTTTAGTTCCAGATAAGTTGGCAACACAAATATGCCATTCTAAAATAGTCAAGTCTTCTGGAGACTAGCAGACTGTCACTCCATACCAATAGAAACATGAAATAGAGCAAAGCAGCATAGCAGGTAACAACCAAGTAAGTAACATCACAGCATACAGAGACGTAGGCAGCATAGCAGACAGCAAGCCCAATAGGTAGAATGCAAGTAGGCTAACGTCAGCAAAATATGTGGCAACTGAGGTGCTACATTTATAAAGCAAACATGCTTAGTCATCCACTCAGTGATTACAGCTGGGAGATGTACTCAGCTAGCTGTAAAAGTTACATGCATCTTACACAATACATACTGATGCACGATATAATCCTATCAGGTAATATTCCATATTATGATTATACTGCATACGTGCAGTAAACCCATCTGTGTGGATTCACAGAGTCTTGGACTTCTGAGAATTGAAGTCCAAGAACAGCTGGCATGCCAAGGTTCACCATCACTTGTATAGAGATTATGAAAGAGGTTTGGGACACATGTGGGGCTCCAATCCAGAAGATGTTCTTGGCTGTCTCAGCCTAGCATCTCTATAAGGATGCTAATTCTTTATCTTGAGAATGTTTCCTTCTCCTGCTAATGCTTCCTATGGCTCTCCCCCCTCCTTCTCATCCCGGCCTGTCCTGACTGCCTACCCTGAAGCCTTCCACCTCCAGAGTTGTGGCTGCCTAATTAACAATGATCTTTCCAGCAAGACGATCCTGCTTGCTCCCTATTAGTCTTCTTGGCCATGGCTGGGAACACTGGTATTGGGGAAGCTGCTTACATCTCTGATAGGGCATATGGCTAGGGCTGGGAGGGAAGGGCTCCCCCAGGCTATTTAGGGAGGAGGGGAAGGTACCTTAGTGTGTGTGTGTGTGTGTGTGTGTGTGTGTGTGTGTGTGTGTGTGTGTGTGTGCTTGTGTGCTTGTGTGCTTGTGTGCTTGTGCTTGCATGGGTGTGCATGGGTGTGACCGTCCAGATGGAGAACATGCACCAGTCTTGATTACCTATAAAGAGAGGCCAGCAAACGGATGGGCGTCTGAGTGCTCCAATGTTAGGACACAGAAGTCAATCACTTAACACCAAACAGTTCATGAGCAGAGCAGGAAAAACAAAAAGCTGTGAATGAACCCAACCTGCAGGCAATTCCATTATGATGCTGCCAGTGATCTGTGACAGAAATAAGTCACGGACCAAGTGATCTGTAACAGAAATGTGTTCCACCCTCCTGCTTCTTCTGCTCTCTGTGAAACTCATTTTCTCACATCCTCTCTCTCTCTCTCTGGTCCAATTTGCCAAGGAGCCCCCAAACCTGCCTTACACCGAGTTGATCCATTTAAACCCATATTGTCTTTTCTGAGAGGTACTCTAGAATTATAAGCACAATTCTTTCATAGGTTTTCTGTAGATATCAGAACTTGATCAGAGACCAAGAGGTACAGTGGAACCTCAATTAATGTAATTAATGCATTCTCCGGGACGTTTCTTACAATGACAATTACTTTAACCGAATTTCCCATGAGAATGCATTGAATGCAATTTCCCATAGTAATGCAATAAAAACCAAAATACTGTACATTAACCGGCATTCGGTTTCCCATAGGAATGCATTGAAAACCAATGAGTCCATTCTGAAAAAATTACATTAACTGAGCCACTATTTCCTATGGATTTCCTTTTGTTATGCGATTGTTATGTTAACCAAGCCTTTTGTTAACCAAGGTTCCATTGTACTCTACTACCACATGACAGTAACAGTTTCCTGATCTCCCTTTCGGGTATGAACCAGGTTTGACCTTGGGGAGAAAGTTAGTTGGGTTCACATTTTCATATGAATCTACTGCCTGCCTTGTAACTGTATTCTTGGTCAGAATGGATACAGCCTGTAACCTGGTCAAAATAACAACAACAACAACAACAACAACAACAACAACAACAACAATAATAATAATAATAATAATAATAATAATAATAAGAAGAAGAAGAAGAAGAAGAAGAAGAAGAAGAGGAGGAGGAGGAGGTGGTGGTGGTGGTGGTGGTGTTACTAGTATTAGTGTTAGTGTTAGTGTTAGTGTTAGTGTTAGTGTTAGTGTTAGTGTTAATATTATTAGTATTGTTATTAGTGTTGTTGTTGTTGTTGCTCAACTTATATACTGCCCCACTCACAAAGTGACTCTGGGCAGCTAACAAAGAAACAATATATCACAATTAGAAAATATCAAGTCATCATAAAAACTTCAAAAATACTTCAAAGCAGTACACAAAATGCAGGTAACAGGCAGTAGATTCATATGAAAATGTTCCAAATATCATTTTGGGTCACCAGTCAATACAAGAATAAGAAGAGCATATATTAAAAATGCATGGGGTATACAAGAATGCAAGCAGAGATAATTAAAAATTGTCGTAAGTGGAACGCATGTTACAACCCATGTTAAGTGAGGCTACACAATGGTAGATGATCCCTGTCCACCAAATGAAGAGCATAAAACCAAGGCCAAGACTCAGATAGCATTAAGATCTTGCTGTTTACATGCATGTCAGTCTTCTGTCTGCAGCTGTAATATTTTTGGAAGCCAGAGTTTTGGATCCCATTTTTGCATCTGACTGTGAAGATTGTGCCTAAATTGTTTGTATTCAATTGTGTTTTCATTTATGTGTGATAAACTCTAGTGTACTCCTCTTTCATCTTCCCAAAGAAAAAGTAGACTGTACAGCCAGTGACTAAAAACCGAGTGTTGGGCAGCAGTAAATAACCTGACTCTCTAAGGAGCCCAATGGCTACAAGCATATGAGCGCTTTTAGGTGAGGTGATGGTCCCCTCAGTGGAAGAAATGCCACTGGAAACCATCACATTGGGCCCAATGGCAAAATGAGCAAAGGAGGAACCACTTTCTGATTCCCAATGGTCATGGAGGCGGAAGGGGCCATGCCAGATGGACTGGCTGTGAAGGTGCACCTTGATAACATCCTCAAGGCTGTGGCAGTCCCAGTGTTAAATACTGCATGCCTCATTTCATATGTGCCACAGGAGATGGCTCCATGATCATAGTGTGTGGGTTACTTCATGGCAAGCTGATATCCACCTTAAACAAATTCACACTGATGGCAGGAAAAAATGCTTTCTCAGATATGAGTTGTAGCCGACGACTCCTCTTTCTTCTTCTAAAAAAAGAAAGAACGAACGCTTTCTCTTCCCTAACATACATTTTGGTTTCTATGATTAACGCAAAACATTTTTGATCTAAAAACAGGGCTTTTCTCTTTCAGGTAATAAATGCTATTGAGCAAGATTATCGGTTGCCCCCGCCCATGGACTGTCCCAGTGCTCTCCACCAGCTCATGTTGGACTGTTGGCAGAAGGACCGAAACCACAGGCCCAAATTTGGACAGATCGTCAACACCTTAGACAAGATGATTCGAAACCCAAACAGCCTCAAAGCCATGGCACCCCTCTCTTCAGGGTAGGAAGGAGGATGGGGTCTGGAAATGTGCCTTGCTAGATTTCACATCCCCAATGGTTTAGAGGAGGCAGTTCTTTTCTCGTTTAGCTTAGCTCAGTTTTCCACTGCTCACATTGCCTTCCTTTTATGCCTCTATGCTCATAATTTTGTTTTGTGGAAGTCATAAGATAGGTGAGTCCTATAGTCCATACAGGATCATGATCTTGAGCATTTGTTGTAGATTAGGAAAGTCCATCATAGTGGAGAACTCTGGACCAGATGAATGAATAACACCTCTGTTATTCATTGATGCAGCACCACATATGAACACACGGGCCTAAATCCAGATGCTCTTTGCAGGCGCACCCCCCAATAAAGGACTCAGACACCAATGAAAGTGGATAACGGCATTGGGCCACATTTATTGATTCATGCCCTAGTCCGAATTATAAATTTCTGTTGGTAATTGACCAATTATAATTCTTAAGGCAAGCAGGCCGAAGTAACACTGGTAAGGTACCACCCAAAATTGCCAACAGCAATTGTTACAATGTATCTATTTGTATCAATTTGTTTGTTGACAACAAACAAATTGTTGACCGTAGTCAATATCTAACTAATGAACCCACCCTCTGACGCGTATCCGTAAAATCACGGGGTGATGCATGCTGTCTAGCTGTAGCCATCGCCCCGTCGCCTGGTTCGTCGTTGACCGGACAACGTTTAACCAACTTATACCTGTCTAGTGTTGTCCAGTCAATTGCGAACCTGCCGGATACCTGTGGGTCATAAATGTTTACCTTACCAGTGCTACCCGCCCATGTGACCAAAGTCAACAGCAGCAACAGAAAAACCCCTATATCAAACCATAGCAACAGTGTGGGATGGGCGAAAAAACCAGGACCCAAGAGCCAATTGTGAGTCCCAGCCAAAAATTCCCACCCGGCCCCGAAGCGACCAAAATATCACACTGTTAACTAGGGAGGGGGTGGAGGGGAAAAACTTCTCCGCTCCGTCGCTTCGCAAAATGGCAGCTCGGCTGCCTCGTGGCCGCCCCTTATATAAGGGTGCTGGCCACGCCCCCTAACTACCCGGATGTCTTCGTCCGGTGGGGGGGCCACAAAGAGCGCGGCGGCCATTTTGGCGCCGCGCTTACATTGCAGGCGCACCCCCCAATAAAGGACTCAGACACCAATGAAAGTGGATAACGGCATTGGGCCACATTTATTGATTCATGCCCTAGTCCGAATTATAAATTTCTATTGGTAATTGACCAATTATAATTCTTAAGGCAAGCAGGCCGAAGTAACACTGGTAAGGTACCACCCAAAATTGCCAACGGCAATTGTTACAATGTATCTATTTGTATCAATTTGTTTGTTGACGTTTAACGTTTAACCAACTTATACCTGTCTAGTGTTGTCTAGTCAATTGCGAACCTGCCGGATACCTGTGGGTCATAAATGTTTACCTTACCAGTGCTACCCGCCACATGGAGGGGCTTCAAAGAAGGCTCGACGCCCCCCCCCAGACCGTCAGCTCGGTCAACAGGCCTGCTCGCCAATCACCCAACAGGAGGTCCATACCTCCTCGCGACAGATGGACCCCATCCCCTGCGTATAGGCCATAATTTTGCAGACTAATGGCGGGGTGATGACTGACCTGCCCCCAACCCCTGCTGACAATGAACCGGGCAACAGCCCTGTTTACCATGCGTCTAGCCCGGTCCAGGGCCTGGAGGTCGAACCCTCCCCTATACGCGTGCCGCGGCACCATGTCTGACCAAACGAGGGTTGTGGCGGGCCACACGTAATGCAGGTAGGCGAGGTCACCGCAAATCGCATGCTTCAGCGATAGGCCGGTGACCTGACCCCCAAGGTGTATGATCAGGATGTCGGGCGGGTCAGCACTCCGGCCCGAGAAAAGGAATGGCAACAGCTCCCTCCACAACATCCCGGGCTTACCATACCATGTGAGACTTGCGTATGCACCCAGTCCCAGTCGGGGTCCCCACTCTGTCACCGCAGCGTAACGCGCTGCCCTGTGCACGTAGCTATGGCCCACCAGCCATACTGTCACCGGCGTAATACGACACCCAGGGTCTGTCAAGGAAAAAACGAGTAAGAGAAAAGGTGCGGTGACTCGACTGGTACTCACGGTGAAAGAGGGCGGACATAAACTTGAAAACAGTGCAATCCCCACCTCCCCATACGGCGTATCTCAGCCCCGGAGTACCCGAAAGCAGCCGCCGTGGAAGCCGCCCCTATTCTGAATGAATGGGTGCCGTAACGGGCCCCTGGGAGGCCAACACCGGCCAGCGCTTTGCCGGTCACCTTCCAAAATTGAAATTTAGTAAGGGGAGACCCATCTTGGTGACAGAAAAACGGGCCATGGTGCGTGCCACGCAGTGCAAGGAACTCCTGTAGGGCACCAACCGGACAGATGTCTGCCAAAGAACACCGTAGCAGTCTTACTCCACTGCCTACGCCATGCTGATCCGTCTTAGAGGAGCGTATCCTCAACTGAGCCCAGTCTTTGGCCACATAGACATCTTCGAGTTCCAATGCCCTACGACTAGCATCCACCTTAGACAGCATCACAAGCTCGCTGATGCGGAGCGCTCCAAAAAAGGCCACCGTTGTAGCCGCATGAAACAAGGCTGCCTCATACCTATCAAAACATAGGTCCTGCCAGCCCCGTGCCAGTTGGGTAAGAACCCCTGGGGAAATTGGGTGGCGGTCGTCCGGGCTACGCCCACGCTCCCGCACCCACCCCTCCAAAGCATGTCTCACACGGAAGTCAGCGGTACTATCCGCATGTCCGCCTACTTTGGCCATAAAAGCCAGCGCTGACAGCCTGGATGCTATGGTTCGAGGTGCAAGGCCCTGGGAATGCAGGTCAACCATGAATTGAAGTATATGGGCCACCGGGATCGGCCAGGTATCTGGCAGCCGGAATTGGGCACAGAATGCCCTGAAAGAATTGAATGCGTGTTGATACGCCTTACGCGTGCGTGGCGCTAGCGACATGCCGATCGCCTGGTTCACCTCTCCTTGCCAAAGGTCCATATCTCGTCCGGGAGTGGCGAGGGAAATTCCTCCGCATCCGGGGCCAAGGCACGGAACCGGGAGATCTGCAGGCAGGACAAAGCGTCAGCGATATCATTATTGACCCCCGGGACATGCCTGGCCCGGAACAGCACATTAAGACGCAGGCTGCGCAATACAAACTGGCGCACCAGGTCCATTACCCTGGGTGATTTGGAAGTCTGTGAGTTGACAATGTGGACAACGGCCGCATTGTCACACCAGAAATGAACGACCGAGTTGGCCCACTCCTCACCCCATAGCATCAAGGCCCCCAGGATGGGAAAAAATTCCAGGTACGTAAGATCCCGCAGGCGCCCCGTAGGTGACCAGGCTGGTGGCCACCCACCATAGGCCCACTTCCCATTGAAGTACATCCCATAACCCAGGGACCCAGAGGCATCGGACTGTATCTGGAAACGAGGGGAAGCCAGAAGGTCAGACCTCCAAAATGACACCCCATTGAACTCCCTCAGGAACTGGAGCCAGATAAGCAAATCTGCCTTAATGCCCTGGGTTAGTCTGACCCTATGGTGGGGCCTGGATAAGCCTGTCATGGCGTCGCACAAGCGCCGAGCAAATGCCCTGCCCGGTGCGACCACCCTGCAAGCGAAATTGAGATGACCATGCAACACCTGCAGTTCCCGCAGTGATGCCTTGCGTTTAGCAAGCAAGTCCGAGATAAGGGCCACTATCCTTGACACCTTATCCCCTGGTAACCTAGAAGCCTGCGCTACCGTGTCAATCTCCACCCCCAGGAAGACTAGCTGTGTAGATGGGCCCTCGGTCTTTTCGGGCGCTAAAGGGACACCCAGTTCCTCCATTAGCGTCTGAAATGTATTGAGGAGACGTGTGCACGTGTCCCAGCCCCGTTCACCCCCGAATAAAAAATCATCCAGGTAATGGGCTACAGACCGGGACCCAGACCTGCGGACAAAAGCCCACTGTAGGAAGGTGCTAAAACGCTCGAATGCCGAGCACGATATGGAACAGCCAAAAGGCATGGCCTTATCGAAATAATATTCACCCCGGAACTTAAAACCCAGCAACTCAAAGTCACCCGGGTGAACCGGCAGGAGGGGAAAGGCAGACTTAATGTCGCACTTAGCCAACAGCGCACCTGGGCCACATGAGCGCACCATGCGCAGCGCTTGGTCAAAAGATGTATACCTGACCGAGCAAAGGTCATCAGGGATAGCATCATTGACCGATCGGCCGGCTGGGTAGGACAAGTGATGGATCAGGCGGAACTCGCCCGGCGACTTCTTGGGCACCAAGCCCAAGGGTGACACTTTAAGGTTGGGGAACGGGGGTGCAGGGAAAGGGCCAGCGACCCTGCCCGCATCAACCTCCTTAGAAATGCTGGCGGCAGCCACCTCCTCCCTCCCTTTAAGGGACAAAAGGTTGGGGGCATCTTGGGGGGACCTATCACCCTGGAAAGGAATACGGAACCCCAGTCGAAAACCCTGAAGCAGGTAAACCGCATCTGCCCCCCTCGGGTACGATGCGAGCCAACGCTCCAACATGTCCACATTAATTGGGGAGGGGGCCTTTCGGTGGACCAGCTCCCTCTGCGGCAGTCTTGCCAGCCCCTTGTCCACCCCTACCTTTGCCCCGCACCCCTCCAGGCCTGGGGCAGGCGGAGGCCGCATGGGGGCCAGCGCAAGAGGGACACTCATGCCTGTACCAGCAATTCTTCCTACTGCAGGAACCATTGGACGAGAAAGTCCAGCACAGCAGGCGGGCTGGAACCCCCTGCCCCACCACCTGGCGGGGTGTCTGTGCTGGGGCCGCTCGCTGGACCACATGTCCACAATGGTATCTGTCCCCAGGCGCAGGGCGCGTGGGAGTCATGTACAGAAGCCACAGCTTCTGGCAGGGCTCATCCCACCTCATCTCGGGGTGCAGGGGAATCCGCATACAGAATTCCTCGTCGTAAGCCAACCACGACGGGCCCAGGAAGTCGACCATCGCCCGGTAAATGTTGTCCAAATACTGGACCATCGGAATTGCCAAATCCGGCCGGGCCCTGAGGTAGACCGCCATGTATATGAGGTACGCCGGCAACCAATTGGCCCACGTACGTGGCGGCTTACGACGATGTGCCTGTTCCTTATCCTTCTCATCCTGCCCCTCCCTCTCCTCCTTGGTGGGCTCTCTGTTAAGAAGGGAGAAGATGTCCACATACTCCCCACGCCAGATCTTCTCTTTGGTGGCCTGGGCCAAATGGTCCCCCAGGGGCAAGGAATACCCCGCTGTCGGCAATGCCGACACCGGCACAGTGGGAACCACGGGGATCTGGAAAGGAGCCTGGACCAACCCGGCCACCCCTAACACATTCCCCACTGAGTAAGAGGTACCACCCAAAACGGGGCCCTGGGTGAGCGGTGAAGTCACCGGGTGGGACGTCGGCGACTGAACCGTCGCGCCACCCACGCGAGGCCACGGCCACTGGAATGCCCCCCCCAACGTGGGTAGGTGTGTGGGTGCACTAGATTGAACCGCATACTCACATGCAGCACCCCCGCGGGCTGCCCCCACCGGGGGTTCCGGCCCGCTGGGGGCGTCGGAGCTCACGGCCGCAATTGAGCTCATCGACGGGGCCTAACCAGCATCAGCCTGTTGAGTGGGGAGCTGCGAGGCAGTGGCCGAAGCCGGCCCACGCGCCCCGTGCAGCTCGACCCGTCCTGCCGCCTGCCGCTGACCGGCAGACAATGGATCAACCTGCACCCCAAAAGGCACCCCCGGGTGGTTAACCCTCGCGAGGGATGCCTCGAGGGCCGCAACGCGGGCCAGAAGGGCCTCAACACTAACGTAGCCCCCTAAGCCAAGTGGGGGCAAAGGGCCAGCCGGCCCACTGGCTGCAGGTGCCGGTCCAGGTCCCTGGACCCCGGGGCCCATATACGGCCATGACCCCAGGCCCGGCCCCTGCAGGGCCGGGGGGGTACCCTGCCAGGGGAGGGAACCCAGCCACCCCCCATGGCTGAAACCCCCCGCAGGAAGCTGCGCACCCATGGAAGAAGGCCCCGCAGAATGGGCCATGCCAGAGGCAGTGGCCACTGCTTGCGGAGGCAGTGGCCCCAGCTGGGCCGGTACGCGGACCCCCCGCCTCGGGCCAAGGGGCAATTAACCCCATCCCACCGGTCCCGGTGGGCTCAGGCAAAGGAGGCTGCTGGGAAGGTGCAGCCGCAGTCCTCCGACCCGGCTGGCGCCTCCGTGCAGAACGAGCCGCGTTCGCAGTCGCCTTCTTCTTAGAGGGCATAGCAGCTAAGCGATGGGAAGCCGAAAAAGTCAAGAAAATCAGCAGCCAGAGGCTTCCCTGAGAAAGGCAAGAGCGATTGAGGTAAGAGGGAAAAACTTCTCCGCTCCGTCGCTTCGCAAAATGGCAGCTCGGCTGCCTCATGGCCGCCCCTTATATAAGGGTGCTGGCCACGCCCCCTAACTACCCGGATGTCTTCGTCCGGTGGGGGGGGGCGCAAAGAGCGCGGTGGCCATTTTGGCGCCGCTCTTGCATTCTGGTTAGGCCAGCCTGACCAGGTTATCCTGCTATGGCAATAGAGTAGACCAGTGGTGATGAGCTTTGGCACTCCAGATGTTCTTGAACTTCAATTCCCAGAAGCCCTGTTTGCCAGGAGTACTGTCTTAGGCTCTGGTAATTGAAGTCCAAGAACACCTGGAGTAGACCATATTGCCAGCTAGTCAATGCTTGATTGTATATCCTCTACCCTCGACATAAGAGTACATCGTTTGGTATAATAGATTTTTTATAAATTCAATACCAGAGATTTTTTCGGGGGGGGGGGGGGAGGGGAATCTCTAGCCTGTTTTGAATTAAAGAAAATGATCCTCATTGGGAAAGTTGTATTCCTCCTAGGATGGGGGAAATCATCAGGATTAAGGCCAGACCTCTTTTTATGCCAGTAGACAATTTTGCTCATTAAAACTGTGTTTGCTGTTTTGGGGACTTTCTTCCAGGATTAACCTTCCGTTATTGGACCGCACAATCCCAGACTATTCCAGTTTCAACACTGTAGATGAATGGCTTGAGGCCATCAAGATGGGCCAGTACAAGGAAAGCTTTGCAAACAGTGGATTCGCTGACTTCGACACAGTGTCCCAGATGACCATGGAGTAAGTTTCCAACTTAGAGAGGAGAAAAGCCTTCAGTAGGACCCCATTGCTTAGTGGTAACTTCAATCTGTGTTCAATATATGAGTCTTAGCAAGTGCCCATTTAAAGTGCTAGTGGAAGTTACCTTTGCTCAGGTATTTGTACACAGAGAACCTGCAACCACAAAATGGACATCAAGAGGTGATCTACAATATTCAAATGTCATTTTGTACTATTGTAAATATGTAGGCCAGCTGTCATTTCCTGCAGGGCTGAGGAGACTTTTTGGCCCAGTCCCAGGTCTTTATAGCAGACCAGGCTGATTCAGACCAATTTGGGCTGGTCCCAGATTGGGTGAAATCAGCCTGATTTGGTTCCAGGAAGGATCACCCTGCCTTGAATCAATTGAGATGCTGAAGGATTAAAAATAAACAAATCAAATCAGATGTGACATCTCCATTTTACCATAAAGAGAAAACACAAGGGTGGTGTGATTGGGAGAGGATAGAAGAGAACTAGGCTTTGCTAAGCAATAAGTCTAGTTTCTAGTCTGCAGCAAGAATCTCACCAGTAATTTCCAGTCCAGTCTTTTCAGGAGGAGGTCATGACAGGTCACAGGATGGATATATGTGTCAGTTGTGGGGGCTAATGAGTCTGCCTTTTCATCTAAACTTTATTAACTAAGCAAAGTATTGAATCCTGTCTTCCAAAGAGGTTCAGCACCATGGACAGGGACTTGAAATGTCAGACTAAAACTCAAGGCAGATTCAACATCCTGCAAAATCAGATCCCTCTTTCACATCCTTGGATATTTTAGAGTTCTGTGTATGGTACACTGTGGATGTTTGTGTGGCATGCTATGGTAGGAGCTAATTTAATCTTCATTATATTAAAGTATGTATTAGCTTTATGTGCTGATTTCCAGTTCATTTTATTTTTGTATTCCTTAATATTTTGCTTTGTAAACAGATTTTTGCTTCGGTGATTTAAACAACTTTTTATTCTGAATCCTTCTTACCTTTAGTTTGTTTCTTTTAAAAAAAAGTTCTTCATTATTATCCCTTTGTGTGTCTGTTGCATTTTTTTTTATCCAGAATTTTCCATTAGATCTGTTTTGCTAGATTAAGTGTCTGACTGTTCCTTTGTTTTTCTCTTAGTCCTTCTTGGTGTGTGTTAGTTTAAACTTTTAGGTATGTTGCTTTAATTTAAGTTAATCTGAACTCAGTTGTCCGCTCTTTTCATTACATGTGTGTATGTGTGTGTTCTTCTGTGTGCATTTGTGTGTATTGTTAGTCTGTTGGCAAACAATTACACAGTTTATCTCTATTGACCAAAGAATTGCAAGTTTACTAACTATAATCATAGAAATGTTGGTTGACCAACCTTCCTTCAGGTGTTGATCTTGGACTGTGTAGTTCAGGAGTTCTCAACCTTTTTAAGCAGGGGTCCAGGTCACGCTCCCTCAGACAGCTTTGGGGGGCGGTGGGCCATTTTGCCCTTCCTCCACCATATAGCACTTCCTGGTGTGGTGGATGCAGGGGGCACATGAAATGGTGCCATGGGCCACATCCGGCCCATGGGCCACAGGTTGAGAATCCTTTGTGTAGTTCATCCAAGGGTAGCAGTAGTATGGTCATCTGGTATGAGAGTACTTTTTCTCCTATGCAGGGCTTGCTTGTCTAGCAGGATGTTGGACAATAGGATTCACAGTGTGATCCAAACCCTTGGCTCAGAAGCCGGTTGTTCCAACCTACTAAGCAAAACCAACTCACCTGTAAACAATATGACTCACATACAACTGGCTTTTGAGCAAGGGAGACCTGTGAAGCAAACAGGGATGAACCTGCTTAAAACCCACATCCTTTATTTTAATACAATTCTTCAAATTTAAATAGAGGGCATATAAACACATGCTATCCACTCCTTGATTGCCATCCTAGGTAGAAGGTGAGAAAGACCTGATCTGATTTGATTTGGTCAAGAGTGGAAGAAAGCTTCTTCTGGTATTAGTCCTTCAGAGGAATGGGCTAAGAGAGCCCTGGCTTTGGGTAGCAGTTGTGTGGTCAACTGTGTTGAGAGAGATTTTCTCCTCTGCAGGACTTGCTTGTCCAGCAGGACATTGGGCAGCAGCAGTGGCTGAGAAGCATGTTTGCAGAAGCAACAGTGGTGGGAAGTCCTCCTAGCCTTCAGTAACATCAACATCGCCAACACTGTTGCTGCTTGGCTCCTCCCGATTACCTCTGGACAAGCAAGCCCTGCTGAGAGGGAAGGGCTTCCTTGTTACATAAAGCTGCAGAGGAAACCCTACTTCTGGGGCACAACTTTCAACCCCAGCAGGTCTAACATCCTATGAAGCAGGCATTCCCAATCTATGACCTGTGGTCTGGATCTGGCCCACAGTGCCAGTTCATATGGCCTGCTGCCCTCGCTCCCACTGCCGGAAGCTGTGCCATGTGTGGTTCCTTTTTAATGTAAACAGCATTCTGCCCCTGGAATTTCTTGGGAGTAGCTTTGACATGGAAATCAAATGGTTTTGAGATTTCCAGGATGCACAAACAATCCCAGAGGCCACGTGTACTGTGTGTTAACCTTCTTTCTCTTGTCCTGTGTTTTCTGCTTGGTTTGCCTTCCTTGCTTCCAGGGACATCCTGCGAGTGGGAGTGACGTTAGCAGGGCACCAGAAGAAGATCCTCAACAGTATCCAAGTGATGCGGGCACAGATGAATCAGATCCAGTCGGTGGAGGTGTGAGAAGCTGCACTAGGAGGACACCCTTCTCCCTCAAGGCCCTGTTCCCGTTTTGTCCCTGCGTTTCCGAGTACTTGGCGGGCCTTTTGGGTCCCTCCGACAGAGATGGCAGCTGCAGGGAAGGGCGACGTCGCAAAGGACTTTGAGACTCCAAAAAGAGAGAGAGTGTGCGTGCGAAATTAAAAGGAAATGGTGATAACTCTTATTTAGAAGACTTCTTTTTTTAAAAAAAATGAAATAGAACAGTTGGCTTCATTCCAGTGGGTTTTGAGATGAACAAGCTGACTAAGAAAATACCTGAAACCATTTGCCCTCCCCCTCTCCTACCTGTTGGTCCAGGTGCCTTCTGGAGGATGGAGTGGACCAGAAAAGTGGGGGGATGTGGTGAACCCGATGTTCCTCTGAACCTTGCAGGGCAGGTCCACCTTCTTCATGAAGGCCAACCTCTCTACAGACCTGACTGAAGAGAGGAAGGGAGCCAGAAGACATTTCCCACAAGGATGGGCCGCTTGTATCTTGATAGCAGTGGACTTCACAGATGACCAAGGCTGTTCATTTCCCCCCTAACCATCCATTCCTCTGAAGGACTAATACCAGAAGAAGCTTTCTTCCACTCTTGACCAATAAGAACTTGTTGACCTGTTGCGTCAAAGGAGGGGCTTCCTGAGGTCTTGTCTTCTGTTGCGCTGGGACTGTTTTGAGAGTGGTGCTTCCCGAAAGCTCTCATCCTGCTGTCGCTGGTGGCAGCTCCTACACATCATTATGCACAAGACATTCACAAGGCCTCCTGGATTTGCCAGAGACCTGTCCGTGGTGGACATGCTCCCCTCTCCCCCTTGTGCCATGCAGTATGTTGTAGATTTGATGTGCTCATGTTGTTTCATCTTTTTCTACTTTGTTTACAACGGGTTATTGGGGAGGGAAAATTGATTCTTTGCAGGGGCATAGACTTGGTCTCCCCCCCTTTTTTAAAAAAAACAAAAAAGCAGGATAATGTAGTCTCCCTTTCCCTCACAGGCAGCTCACTAGCCCAGCATGTGCAGGCATTCGGGCACCTCCTGACCTTTTGGCTGGGCAGCTGCTAAGTCCTTCCCCTCTGGTTCCATGAGCAGGAACTTACTGTGAAATCTCTCTTAAAGAAGAAGTGTTGCCCGAAACAGGACGTGGGAGTGAGAAGGGCATCAGTGAGTAAAAGAACAGTATAACAAAGAGCAAGAAGGATGGAGCAAGGAACATAGATAAGACCAGACAAGGTGCAAAGCATGGGTAGATGTTCCAACTGTCATCAGGTGATTTCTCAGGCTTGGTGTTCTAAGGAAACTGGAAGTGACATCCATGAAATCTCAGCTGCAGTGGATTGGAGACATCAGGGTAAGGCCACGGAAATCCTTTAATCCTCTCCAAAACCACACAAACCAGCCCTTCAAATATTGAGGTTCTTCATCTACAAGATGGAACCCAACTCGTCCTCAGCCTGTTAGTGGTAGTTAGGTCTAAGATCTACCTTTCAGGTTGAGCTTGGGTGAGCATGATGTGGGTGGTTTGCTGCACCCTAGTGCTGTCTTCTTTGATCTTCTAAAGATCAAAGGCATGGGGAATGTTGTGGAAAGATCTGGCATCCCACCCTGCCATTATCATGGAAGAACATGGGGAGGGGTGGTGGGACACTTGGCTTAGCTTAGTGCATCCATTTCGAATGGGGAGGAGGGTGACCAACAATAAGTCATGCCAATAGAGGTTTTGCAGAAGTTTTTGCAAATATATAAATCAGGCATAGGAATAAACTGTGGTTTTTCACCTTGTAAATGTTGGGCAGGGAGCTGCCAGCTTGTACTGTTTCATGCTATAAGAAGATGGTTAGAAGGTTCTGTTGCATATTGGTATGGTAACCACCATTCCTTACAACCCAGCTCATGGACCTGTGGTTTGTTTACACCAGGGCTTCCCAACCTAAGGCCTGTGGGCCGGATCTGGCCTGTGGCACCATTTCATGTGGCCTCCCACCCCTCCAAGGGCATTCAAGAAACAAAATGGCTGCCCCTTTGAAGCTGTTGTGACAAAACACCTCCCTCATAATGCAGGCAGGGCAAAATGGCTGTCCGTCCCTCAGAGCTGACTGAGAGAGCATGCCCTTGCTTGAAAAGGTTGGGAACCCCTGGTTTAAATTATGATTAGAGGAAGCAAGTCAGGATATAAACATGATGTCAGAATGTCGCTTGACCTGAAACCATAGCTTAATCAAACCACAGTTCACTTTGTTTTCCAAACTTTGAAAACTGTGGTTTGGTTAAACTGTGGCTAGTTAGAATAAGCCGGAATCAATACGTGGTTTCAGCATGTTGTAATTGTTGGGGATTCAGTTTGCTTGAAATCAGCAGAGCTACCACCCTCCTCTTTGTTGACCCCAAAAAGAAGAAATGGAGAGGGGGGAAACATTGAGTCCTGGGCTTCACCAAGGATTTAGACCTTCTGCACTCAAGCGTAGCTTGAAAGGGATGTTGGTAAAAGTACACACTACTTTGCAGCATTTTTTCGAAAAAAATGCATTTTCTTGCCAAACATAGAGTAGGGTTCTAGGAGAGAAGAACACTGAGAAATTGGTTGACTCCCAGACAAGTTTTAAGCCAGTTTTTGGCCAATATCCTATCTGTACGGGAGAGGGGTGTATGTAACCCTCCCAGACCTTGACCAGATTAGTGCCCACCTGCAAGACTCTGCTGGATCCAGAGCCATGCTTCAGTGCTTTTGCTGCCTTGCTTTTGTTCAGAGGAGAATTGAAACGCAGGAGAACTATGTCTCCTTAGCACGATCCTTACTCTCATTTCTTGACGCAGGGCCTTGTCTCTTCTGTTGGTGCTGCTTGTATCAGGGAAAGAGGGGTCCAGCAGAGCTGCCTTCACCAGCAGAAAGACAACGTGCATAGATATGCTATCTGCACACACAGATACATCTACTTGATCCATTTCACTGTGACAGAGTGTTACATGGCTCATGATGCCTCCTTACTGTAAAATCTGAATTGGCCCAATTCAGATGAGGTACTGCCAATGTTTAGCATCTCAGTGCAACCGTATCATGATAAAGAATGCCCCTCCTTGGAAAGTCTGGTTTTCCCTTTCTAAATCTGCTGAAAACCTACTTCAGTAGAGCTCAATTGTGGTTGCAGGAGTTGAGCTCAATTGTGGTTGCAGGAGTTGAGCTCAATTGTGGTTGTTCAATGGGGAAGGACTCCCACAGTATACATGTCCTAATACCACTCTTCACAGCCTAGTTTTAGCCGACTTGGTTGTACATTTGAGCTTTTCCCAGCTGAGCCAGCATCTCCATTCTTTGTTCTCTCCCAACTACGTTGTCTCACCATCCCCACCACCTCCCTTCAGCGGTTCCCAGGCTCACCAATGTTCCACCAAACATAGCAATAAAATGTCAGGCAATAGACCCTGATATGTTTAGACACTGTGACAGTGGCTGGTGGGAAAGGGGAACAAGCAGGTGTTGCATGGAAATAAACAAGGAGGGTCCCAAGATGTTAACAGGAGAAAACATGGTTGAGGATGAAGCATGAAACCAGTGGGGAAAACCATTTCCTGAACCTTCAGAAAGTTTAGATATTTCATTGTGATTTTTTAAAGCATAACAAAATCTCAATTAGAATTGAACTTTGTTTTTGTTTGTTTTTTAATCCATGTCTGTCAACCAACCTGAATTAGTTGAGTTTGTAGTTTGCTCTTTTCTGACAGATGTCTTCTCAAACTTGTCTTCCATCTGAAATATTTGGGGATCACCAAGGATGAAACAGATTGTGCTCATTAAAGTGGTTTCCCTCACTCTTTCAACACCACCCCAGGCTTGCCCCTGCCCCACGTACTGTAGATCCAGAAGACAGATGTCTAAGCTTCACCCCAGGAGCAATTCAACACTCATGTTGATGTCTGCTGGTTACAGTTATGCAGATGGGTAGAGCCAGCTGAAGGCAGATCAATGTAACCCACAAAACTACTCGACAGGGCTATTGAACTTGCAATCCAAGTTACAGGTCAACATGTGGTGAGACAGAAGCTTGGTCAAGAACCAGACATGACCCATGAGATGGAAGCAGATTTCAGAAGTGAAGGAAGTTTTGAATTCCAAGGCTGTTACTCAGAGAGCTGAAACCAACATAACATTTGGGCTCCACCGTTGCTAAACTCCTCCAGCCAGAACTTCTGGCCTGCCTTCTCTGTTGCATTCTTGTGGGGAAACGATGAGCAGCAAAATGAGATTGGCATCCTTTGGTTATTTCTGAAAAGGCCCAAGGATCCACATGGCTTGTACTTTTCTGAATGGTTCCCAGCCAAGGAGGCCATCCCATCTGAGCCTTCAGGAGAAGGTTGTTTTTCTCTACTGTCCCTCGTTCCTTCCTTCGTGCAGCTGCCCTAATGGCCAAACAATTCAGCCAAGCACATTGGCCTCAATCTTGCTTAATTTAAGAGACCCTAACCAAGAAGTCTCAGTACATCTGCTGATTATCGATTGTTGTGAGAGAGAACACCATGGTTACTCGCACTCGTTCATGTGAATCAGGACGGCTATAACCAGTAGACCAGTAGACCTCACTCTTTCTGCTTTTGGCATGACTGAAGAGACATTTTCTCTTTAGTCTCTGCCAGTCTTAGATTCTTCAGTGTCATAGAAGACAAGGTCATCTCTTACTAGTGGGGTGTGTGTGTGCTGAGGTCAATTGAAAGAGCCACTGAATTCTGGTGGCTAATTGTCCAAACAGAAAGAACAGGGCTGAGTATCTTTAAAAAGAGAACAGAGGATTTAGTGAGCTCCTTCTACATTTTAGATCTAAAGTAAGGCTTGGCAACTGTTTAGATGTTGCCAGAGTGAGACTTGGACAACCTTGGACCAGCATGGCTAATGTTGCAGACAAAATCTGGGGAACTATGAGGTCCCTAGTTGTTATGTCCAGCCCTTATAAGCACCAGTCCAGGACAACGATGGACAAACAGCAACAGGCTTTATTTAACAGTCAAATAGAGATGAGCTTACAAGGTGTTCTGGATCCCAAGATGGCTATACAATCCTAGCGGAGTCAGTCCCTCCAGACTCTTACCCGGCAATGGGCAATAAACTAGCTACCATAGAAGTGTAGCATAATGGAGGGACCCAGGCTTAGTGCTACCCAGCTACCTGTATGGAGTAGGAAGTATAGATCCAGTCCGGCCCTGGTCTAGCTCCTCAGGGCTTAAGGCTTAAAGCAAGAGCAGAGCCACTTGCTTATATACAGTCTCTGCAGCAGGTAGTAAAATTTTTTGGAGCCCACCACTGGGTATAGGGCAGTGATGGCTAACTTTGACACACCAGGTGTTCTTGAACTTCAGTTACCAGAAACCAAAGTCAGCACTCCTATTCAGGGCTTCTGGGTATTGAAAACTCAGAACACCTGGTGTGTCAATGTTCACCATCGTGGGTATAGGGCAGTGATGATGAACCTTGGCACTCCAGCTGTTCTTGAACTTCAATTCCGAGAAACCCTTACCAGCAGGAGTGCTGGCTTGGACATCTGGTAATTGAAGTCCAAGAACATCTGGAGTGCCAAGGTTCACCATCATGGATATAGGGCAGTGATGGTGAACCTTGGCACTCCAGCTGTTCTTGAACTTCAATTCCCAGAAGCCCTGATCAGCAGGAGTGCTGACTTGGACATCTAGTAATTGAAGTCCAAGAACACCTGGAGTGCCAAGGTTCGCCATCACTGGCATAGAGCAGTGTTTCTCAACCTTTGGTTTTTGGACTTCAATTCCCAGAAGCCTAAGTCAATTTCCCAAAGCACTGATCAGTCGATGGACTGACTTAGGCTTCTGGGAGTTGAAGTCCAAAAGCCAAAGGTTGAGCAACACTGGTATAGAGCATCTGTCCAAGACATGATCCCTGATTGGTTTGGATCAAGCAGGGATCAGTAAAACAGCAAAAATTAAATCAGCTGAAACAGCAGCAATGCAGGGAAAGAAAAGATGAAGGACTTCTTTTTCAAAGATCCCCACCTTCACAAACTCTATTTTCAAGATTAATATCAAGCCCACAGAACCTTGACCCTCCAGGTGTTCTTGGACTTCATTTCCCAGAAGCTCAAGTCAGTGCTCCTGCTGACCAGGGCTTCTGGGAATCAAAGTTCAAGAACATCTGGAGTGCCAAGGTTTGTCATCACTGCCATGGAACATGTGGCTCAGCATTCATTGCCAAGTTTACAGCCATGGCTCAGAACAATGGCCAAACTCATCCATTCCCTTCTCTTCACAGAATGGCGCCCCAGTTCTTTTGCAGACGGTGCCTCAGGGTGACCAATTTTTCCTCTGGCTGCCCACAGGCTGTGGTCTTGTGGGGTACACTGGTCGTTTCCCTGATGGGGGTTTCCCCCTGTGTTTTCAGAAAATTGTGCTTCGATAGGTGGCCTGCCAGCCCTTGTCACAAAAGGGTGTGTGTCTTCCATTCCAACCAGGGCCTTCTCCTGGTTCCATCAGCGATCTTTTGATGTTACTGGGGAGGGGAGGGAACCAAACCAGAGGTATTTATAAAGGAAAACTGAACCTGCTGCTCCAATGCCTTTGTAGGACTATTTTTAAGGAGAACTTTTTTTCAAAATAAATGTGAAGTGTAAAAGTTTGGTGCATTTGTTTGTGATCCTCATTCTCTCATCACTTGCTGTCCCGGTCAGTGGAGAATGGCTTTGGTCACCAGGCCAAGCAGAAGAGTAGAACTCACGGCTGATCTAGGTTTCAGGGTTGAATACGTCTACCTTTGAATGGACTGATCTTCCTGTAGATCTCAGGGTTGAAGACATCTACCTTATAACAAGAAGTCTTGAGACATCAATCTTCAGCCAAAAATCCTGTTGCTTAGCATA
This sequence comes from Bradypodion pumilum, assembly GCA_035047305.1. Classification (NCBI taxonomy): domain Eukaryota; kingdom Metazoa; phylum Chordata; class Lepidosauria; order Squamata; family Chamaeleonidae; genus Bradypodion; species Bradypodion pumilum. The sequence continues at coordinate 5,926,149 of JAWDJD010000016.1, read as the reverse complement.
GTAAATCTCACTAGAGTAGACCCACTGAATCAGTGGAAATATGGTGAGTCAACTACCAACTTGCAGTTAATGTAGATCAATTTGAATCAATGGAACGTACAAAGGAGTTGGTAAATGTAAAGGTAAATGTCACCCTTGCTTGAAAGCCAGGCATATCTGACTCTAGGGTTCAGTGGTCATCTCTGTTTATAGACAAAGGGCCAGCGCTGTCTACATTTGCAGATGTTTCCATGGACATGTGGCAGGGATGACTAGATGTAATGCTGTTACCTTCCCACCAAAGTGGAACCTATTTATCAAGTTCAGCATCGTAACCACTAAGCCACCAGTTGTTACCTCCCAGTGGCTTAGTGGTTAAGATGCTGAGCTTGGAGACTGGAAGGTCAGATTTCGATAACCAAAGGGCTGCACGATGGGGAACATGAAAGGAGCTTCATTCAGGCGTCCCTTGAGCGGAGTTTCTCCAGAAAAAAATCCTTTCAACCCAGAGTAATCTCTGACTACTACTAATAATAGTAGTTGTAGTAGTTGTTATAGCCCAAAAAAACATCATGAGGTATGTTTTACAAAAATTATCCTGCCCAGGAAACCTTGTGTTTTGCACAGAAAACATTATATTTTAAGCAAAATGCAAGGGTTGGGGGGGGGGGAGCCTCTGATGATGGCAAAAGTATTTTTATTCTCATTCAGAAGCAAAAAAAAGTTCTCACAGCAGTTGACATCCCCTCTCCCCTCTAGCCCCAATGGTTGTCTCAATGTGTTGAAACATACTTTCCATCAAAGATGGGGAAACATGTCTTTGTTGCATTGTTAGTGGAAGCCCAAATAGTCATTTCCAACAATGCTCCAAAGTAACATTGTACCAAGGCATTATAAAGTGGTGAGTCCTTTCCAGTGACCAGGCACAGTTACCAATTGGAGGTTGAGTGCTATATTTAGTGGCTCAAGTGTTTAAGATGCTGAACTCAAAGAGTGGAAGGTTGGAGTTCGATTCCCGAGCACTGCACAACAAGGTTAGCTCCCGTCGTCTATCCCAGCTCTTGCCAACCTAGCAGTTCAGTAGCAAGAAATTGCAAGTAGATAAATAGCTTCCACTTTGGTGGGAAGGTAAACAGTGTTCCATGCACTCTGGTGTTTAGTCATGCCTGTCATGTGTCCATGGAAATGCTTGCAGACGCAGACAGTGCTGGTGCTTTAGCTATAAACAGAGATGAGCATTGAACCCTAGAGTCGGATACGACTGGCTTTCGAGCAAGGGCAACCTTAGTCCTTTTCAGACTTTAGGGGCTACTAGAGGATGTTTTGTGCTGGTTATGTTTTGAATTCAGTAATGTTCAGTAACAGATTAACGTATGGTGCAGTAAGGCAAACCAAATAGTGTAAACACTAGGCAATACTGACCAACACAAAGAATCATCTGATACAAGGCATGTTCATTCCCACCTTATGTTCCCAGTACCAAACATGGACGCTTAGAACAAAACTTAAAAGAAAGTTGGTCAGCATAGATATGATATATCTGAGAAAGGCTGCTGGAGTGACAAGAAGGAATAAAATCAGGAAAGAGATTATAAGGGAATGAATTGGAACAGAACTACATACAGAGACAACCAATAAAGTGGCTTGCCCATTTGGAAAGAACATCTTGGAAGGCCATGCCACATAAGGCTTACTAGCTTTTTTTGCCTGGCCCTGCCGGGCAGTTATTATCTGTCAGTGGGTGGTTGGGGTGGTTTTGGGAAGTGTGTGCACCCCAAAAAAAAAATCCACCTCAACAACCAACACACAGATAATAACTGCCCGACAAGGCAGGGGTGTCCGGTGTGTGTGTGAGAGAGAGAGATAGATAGATAGATAGATAGATAGATAGATAGATAGAAAGAGGGTGGGACACGCATGGCCCTTGCCTGGATGGGAAGGGGGCTCCCTTCCTCTGTCAGGCAAGGACCAAATGGGGCACCGGGTTTGGCCATCACCTGGCGGGGAAGGTGCACGCTTTCTCCATCTCTCTCTGTTCCCCCTTCTCTCTCTCTCTTCCCCCTCTCTCTTTCTTCCACCCTCCCTCTCTCTCACTCCCCCCTCTATTTCTCACATGTGCTTTCTCCTTCTCTCCCTTTTACCCCCTTCTTTCTCTCTCTCTCTTTTACCCCCACTTTCTTTCTCTCTTTCACCCCTTTTCTCTCTCTCTTTCCCCCTCTCTATATCTCACATGCTTTCCATGTCTCTCTGTCTTCACCCTCTCTATTTCTATCTCTATTCCACCCCTCCTATCTCTCTCTTTTACCCCTCTCTCTTTCTTCCCCCTTTTTCTCTTTCCCCCGGTGGGCAAGGTGGCCTTGCTCGGCAGGGCTGCTGAAAGTTGAGGGCTCCCCTCCTTCCCACAACCCCACTGAAGCCACTGTGAGACCAAAGCTGGTCTCGCTCGCCAGGGCCACGGGAAGATGAGGGGCTCCCTCTGCTTCCTGCAATCCTGTTGAATCCATGGCGAGGCCGGCGCCAGCCTCGCTTGCTGGGATGGCGGGGATGGGTTCTCTCTGGCAGACAAAGTGTCTCCGGGAGGGAAGTGTTTTGCGGCCGGCGCAGCAGCGGGTTTTTTTAGCACACGTGCCGGCTTTCCCAGCCTCCTCTGTGCTTGCATCCCTCAGCCTGATTGGCTGAGGGGTCATGGCGTGGAGGATGCTGAGGTTTGTAGTTTGTTCTTTGTGTTCATGTTTGTGGGGCGGTTCCCCCACTCGCCACTGGCGGACCCTTGCGGCAATGCTCGCAGGGTGTTAAGGTAAGTGTTGGCGGCTCGGTTCGGGATGGTTGGGCTGGGTGTGGATGTGCATGCTGGACACGCGAGGTTAACGCACCTTCTTATAGGTAAAGATGTGAAAAGAGAAGGACAAAGACCACGAAGCAGAGGAAGGTGGAGAGACAACGTCAAAGAAATATTACAAGAACATTAAAAAAAGCCAGTGATGACCACTAGAAGTGCCAGAACAAGAAAGGAACATTGGCTCCATGCAGTGAAAATAGGTCATTGTTCCTGATCCCTTGTTCAAACTAGCTGGAGAATTTGGGGAGATTTAATTTAAAAAAAATAACTTTTCATGATCCAGTTTATAAGATGCCTTGTACCGTTTGAAGATCTGTGTGAGTTGAAATGGGTAAAAAAAATCTTCATGTTGTGCTCATTTCCCGGAATATAAACCCTGTTGAATTTTATGCGAATTCCATTTCAGTCAGCATGTGGAACATGGTGTTACAACGATCAAAATCAGTCTTGCAACAGAAACGTAGACATTGATGAGGTCTATCAAGAAAACAGTAAAAAAAGAATTCTTTCTTCCTGCCTGGACCATGACTAATCTGGAATCAAAATGATAACTAATCTGTGTTTCCTATAAAGGAAGTTTCAGAGTTGAGTAATACAAATACATAATACAAAAACCAACAACATATAAATATAAAAGAGAGGGGGGAGAATCATATACATATAACATATGAATACAGATATGTCACCTAGGGGACATCAGTTCATACGTTCATTTCTAGGCTTAACAATTTTAGATTTTCCCAATGTATACTCAATAGATTCTCCCCAGATATCCACAAACTCAGGGGTTTTTTTTTGTAAGTATACCTAAGATTAAACAAAACAGAACAGCAAAAAATAAATGTTGTGGTTTTTTAGTAGTACGTCTAGGGGCTGCAGCGGCTCAAGTGGTTAAGAAGCTCGCCTTGTTAGCTGGAAGGCTGGCAAGTCAGCATTTCAAGACCTGGGTACTGCATGATGAATGAGTCCCCAGCTCTTGGGGAAATGAAAGGAGCCTTATTTGGGCGTCCCCTGAGCGGAGTTTCTTCTGCAAAAATCCTTTCAACCGAGAATAATTTCTGACATGAAATTATTATTATAGTAGTACCTCTTTTCCATTTCAATTCACATGTTCATTTATCATTTTTTTCTAGATTGGGGTTGGAGATATGCTTCACAGGATTTCCCCCAAATCTTCTACCCTTCCTTTTTTCATTTACCGTAAAAACCCTACTTATGTAAACAAAAAAAAGTCTGTTCCATAGGCTTTTATGTAAATCGTTTTTAACTCAAAGCAAACCCATAGGAAAAATGATTTTTTTTTACTTAACTCGAAGCAAACCATAGGAAATTTTGTTATGAAAATCAGGACATTTATGTCCAGTAATTGGGACATGGTATTAGTGCAAAAATCATTATGTAAGTCGAATTTTATGTAACTCAAAGCATATGTAAGTCGGGTTTTTAGTGTATTTCTCTGGGAGATGTTATTTTTTGAAAATGGGGTGAACATTCAGTTCATTTCCTGAATTGCCCATCCTGAGACATATTTCAATACACAGCATACCTTCCCTCATAAATATAAACTTCTCTTTTCAATTAAAAAAAAGTAGCTTACTAAATAATGAGCTAACTAGGTAAAGGTTTCTGAAAAACTAGAAATATCCAGTACAATACCAAGAGATTATGTTTTTCAAAAAAATTACTAGCTAAAAAAATTCAACATGAATTAGTCAACTAATTCGTTTTCTGCCCTTGTTTAACAGCAATATATTGACAGTGGTGGATGATTAGTGGCCACATCGTGATCTTTGGAAACAAACAGTTCTGTGAGCGTCGCTCATTTGTGATAACAGAAAATGGCCACAAACAATTCGTTGGCTTTTTCAGCTAACAAAAACTTTTCCTTCTTTTCATTCCGGGAGACATAATGGTCCGCCTGCCTTGAGCCCACCAATGAAGCATTAAGTGCACAGCACATGGACGAGACGTGATTGCGATGGCCATTTTAGTGTGCCTGTTAGGGAAGGCAAAAGCATCAAAATGGCAGCTCTGCTCGGCTCTAATCAGAATGTCATGTTCGGCGGGTATCGGTGATGCTTCCCATTTCAGTAGCTTGTCCACTTGAGTAGAACTCCTTTGGGCGCAGTCTCTCTGAAGCCAAGGTTGTTCAATCTTCTTCAATTAATTTCCCCTTCTTTGAGAAGGGATTTCACACCCCTCGTGTGCTCAGTAAATGGATGTTTGGATCCTTATGCACTCTGGCAGGAAGAAAAGAGCAGTGAACCAGGGACAATTAGACACATTGGGGTGTCAATCCCAGGGACCCCTTTGATTCACACTGAGCCAACTTCCTAATTGGTGCGAAGGAAGGAAGGACCCGGCGTTGCAAAACAAAGAGAGATTGTTGTGCACATGTGTTCGACGCGACGTACCTCCTCACCACCTCCCACCATGGCTGATGTTTCATTGGGCTTTTCAATGCAGTGATGGGTTCTGAAAGCATCCGCAGGTTGACGGATATTACACTTGATGTGCTCCATTTATGGCCCTTTGGTGGCACAAATGTGCGAAAGGGCACTGAACTTTCAATGCCTCTCTTGAATAACTAAAAATGAGGTCTCCTTGGGTTCAAAAGTTCAGTACGCATCAGGCAACATCAGCTTCTCCATCCTGAAGTGTGGGGGTGGGTAAATTAGAGGAGGAAGGGTGTCCCAAATAATTGAGATGTTCTCACTTTTCCTTGTGATTGGAGGAATGTTCTTGTGGGAACCGAGCACCATTGCCCAATGGTAGCCCAGCACATTAGCAATGCGTCAAGATGCCCCATGTATCTCATTGGTGGAAGTCTCCAGAACCCTATTTGTTGCTAGGAAAAAGACGAGGGGTAGGAGGAGCCTATCCCAGCAGATGCGAACAAAAAGCAAAAAATAATAATAACAGCAAAAAAATCAGGTCAGAAAGGCTCTCTGAAATTTGCCCGACTTAATTTGTGCTCTTGTTCAGCACTATAGTGTTGCTGAATGGCAAAGAAACATTTCCCCCCCCCCAAAAAAAACATCAAAGATGTTCTCATGCACTCAACCATGTCTCCCCTGAAGTCATGAGAATCTGGTTTCTGGACATGAATGGTTGCCTTTGAATAAGGGGTCATTTTGGCTTCACAGAACACGGTGTCCTCTTAATCTAAGGAGGATGGAGGGTAGGACAATTATGCCTCTACCATTGTTCTGCCTGGAAGAGATCTAGGGTTAGTGGTGGAAACAAAAAGATCTTGGGGACAGGAAAGGAGCCTCATTCGGGCGTCCCCTGAGTGGAGTTTCTCCAGCAAAAATCCTTTCAACCCATAATAATTTCTGACATGAAATTATTATTACCAACATCAATGCATGCTATCAAAACCCTTAGTCATTCCCTTTTTGGTTCTTCTTGCTGTTATTTTTACCCCGTTGATGGCATTGTCTGGCTCTCCATTTTTCTCCACAGTCCCAGCTTCTGGAGCAATGGCAAAACGAGACATAAAACAATCATAAGAACATAAGAACAGCCTTGCTGGAAAAGGCCACAGGAGCCCATCCAGTCCAGCATTCTGTCTCACACAGTGGCTCACCATTTGCTTCAGGGTATTATTCCCAAGGAGATGCCTTCACCTGCTTAGGATTCCCTGGAAATGGCATTCAGAGATAATCCTGCCTATCTCTCCAACCCTTAGGTATCCATAATTATGGCCATTGATACCCTTGTCCTCCATGAACTTGTCTAATCAAAACATCCATGTGCAGTTCTGAACGCCTGAGTTGAGTAAGACCTGTTTTGGATCGCTAAAAAGTCCCACACAAGGTGAGCTTCCTCCAGAACTCTTGATCAAGCATAAAAATCATGAAATGTTAAGGGATGAGATAAGAAGCAGCCGTTGTTCCGAAAAGCCAAAGCCTCAGATGCAGTAATGTCCACATGCTCATACACCTCGTAGACTGTATTATTAGGAAATAACCTCTTTATGACATCACAAGTAATCTCAGAGAGTCATCGTTGGCTGCTACTCATACCCGAGCAAACATTTTTCCTAGAAGTCATTTTCTCAGTTGATGTATGTGTCTCTGGTGACTCAATAAACCAATCCTGGCATGAAATGTGCGACCACGCACATTACACTAAATAGATGGTGCAGGGCGTAGTTGAGTTTGATGAAGCTTTCTTTGCTTGTTGCTTAGCCTCTTCATGTCTGCGGCATTCCCCTTCGAAGTGATTGGTAGCAGAAGAGATGCTTTGGCGCCAAAGTGGGCGATCTGTGGCTGCTGTTCCCAAGTTTGTCGGTTTATACCTGACACCTTCATGGTCTGTTTCAGCTGGTCTTTATAATGCTTCAAAGGAGTTCCGTGAGGTCTTGTATCAAAGCTAACTTCCCCATAGAGAATTTGACTAGGAAACCTGGAACCATCCATATGGCCAACATGCCCTATCCATCTAAGACGATGGCCTATGATGGAAGGTTTAATGCTATTTACATGTGCCTTCTCCAGAACTACGATGTTGGTGACATAGCCATCATAAAATAAAATAAGACCAAAAAGACAAAAAACATGCGGCACATTGAAGACTAACTTACCCTAGATACCTTGGAGTCATTATTCAGCAAGGAGTCTGCACAATGGTAGACATCTCTGTGACAACATTCTCCACATGCAAATAGACCTGGGAAATCAAGAAAGACTAACTACTGTATTTTAATATGTTAGAGATTGTGTGGATCAAGTCCACTTCATCAGACATAAGAATGAGACTTCATGGCATTAATTTGTACATATCAGGTGTGGATACAGAGGAACACAATGGTTGGTTAGTATAACAGATAAAGTTGCAAATCAGTGTGGCTTTTTACACCTGGATGGACGGCAGTGGCTCAAGTGGCTAAGACGCTGACTGGAAGGCGGCAGGGCAGCAGTTCGATACCTGAATACTGCAGGATGGAATGAGCTCCTGTCTCTGCCCCAGCTCCTGTCAACCTAGCAATTTGAAAGCAAGAAATTGCAAGTAAAACAATAGGGAAGGTAAACAGTGTTCTGTGCACTTCGGAGTCTAATCATGCCTGCCACATGACCACGGAAACGTCTGCAGAAGCAGGCAGCACTGGCTCTTCGGCTTTGAAACAGAGATGAGCACTGAACCCTAGAGTCAGATACAATTGGCTTTCAAGCAAGGGAAACCTTTAACTTTTACCTTTTGCACCTAGAAATGACTGACGATCCCTAATTGATTTTTAGATTTATTTCTGTGAAGTTGCAAATGGTCAGTAGAGCAAAATAATCATTTGCAAATGAGTTTACCTTTCAGACTTAGCATCTATTGACAATTGATAATGATGTGAGTTGACCTAGGCAGCAAGTACTGTGAGGTACCCTGAAGCTATTATTTATTTATTTATTTGGGGTGTTTCTATCCCGCCTTTCTCATCACGTTATGACTCTAGGCGGCCTCGAATAAATTATAAAACCATCAAGTTAAAATATCAATTAAGAAGAATCAGTTAAAACATATAAAAAATAGTTAAAAGGCCAAGAAAACGAGTAAAAAGTAGCTATGGATGAGAATCACTGGTCATCGGTCTAATAATTTTGTGTCAGAAATTATTCTGGGTTGAAAAGATTTTTGCTGGAGAAACTCTGCTTAGGGGATCCCCAAATGAGGCTCCTTCCATTTCCACAAGAGCCAGGACAGAAACGGGTGCTCAATCCATCATGCACTGCCTGGGTCTCAAACTGCTGACTTGCCAGCCTTCCAGCTAACAAGGTGAGCATCTTAACCACTGAGCCACCTCAGCCCCTGATCCAGCTCATTTACTGGTTACTACCAGAAACCTGTACTGCTGTGGATTTAAGTTTGGCCAATGGCAAAGCCAAGAAGATGACTTCATTTTGCCAGTTTAAAGTCTGACAAAAGAAGAAGAATCAGGTTTTCTCTTCAACATGATCTCACTTGTCAATTTATCAACAATAGCTATTTTCTGACTATATTGTTAATTTTGATTCCAACTTAATGAATGTTACAAAGAAATTTGGGAAATAGCCAGGTAAGGGTAAAGGTCACTCTTGCTCGAAAACCAGTCGTATCTGACTCTAGGGTTCAGTGCTCATCTGTGTTTCATAGTCAAAGAGCCAGTGCTGTCTGCTTCTGCAGACGTTTCTGTAGTCATGTGGCAGGCATGCCTAGACACTGGAGTGCATGGAGCGCTGTTTACCTTCCCACCGAAGTGGTCCCTATTTATCGACTTGCAATTTCTTGCTTTCAAACTGCGAGGTTGGCAGGAGCTGAGACAAAGACGGGAGTTCATTCTGTCCTGCAGTACTTGGGTATCGAACTGCTGACCTACCGCCTTCCAGTCAGCGCCTTAGCAACTTGAACCACTGCCAACAGCTGTCCTAAGAGTTGGCCAGGAGATATCCGCAAACCCTTGATAGATCACGATTCAGTAGCAGAGAATACCAGAAATTATTCTGGGCTGAAAGGATTTTTACAGAAGAAACTCCATTCATGGAATGCCCAAATGAGTCTCCTTTCATGTCCCCAAGAGCTGGGACAGAGACAGGCACTCAATCTGTCATGCGGTACCCAGGTCCCAAACTGCTGACTCGCCAGCCTTCCAGCTAATATTGAGCAGGCATGGCATTTCTTTGTGCTGTTGCTGAGAAATCCCCAGAAAAGGAAAGAAAGAAGCCAGGTGGCCTGTTGTGCACACTCCAAAAGCAACAGGTGGGTGTGACACCTTGTTGGACCTCTCAACAAATTGTTACAGCTAGCTTTCGACCCTGTGCAGATCTTCATCAAGCTGTTGAAGTAACATAAAGTGTCAGCTGCGTCTGTGTTATTTGCAGCCTAGTATCACTGCTTTAGGGTTTGGGCTGCAGTGGCTTACTGGTTAAGATGCTGAATTTGATGACCAGAGGTTTGGCAGAGCAGCACTTCGAGACCCCCCTGCTGTGCAATGGAGTTGCCATTGCCAGTCTACCAGTTTGAAAACAAGAGATTGCATGTAGATCAATAGGTCCTGCTTCAGTGGGAAAGGTAACAGTGTTCCGTGCAGTCAGGTGACAATTTTATTTTAATACAAACTTTGTAAGTTAACATTCTTTTTCCTTCCGCTAAAGCTGTGCCTGAACATTTGTTCAATAGGAACAAAACAAAAAAAGAGGGAATTTATTTTATTTTATTTATTTTATTTATTTTATTTTCAAAGTTATATTGCCGCCTTCCTTGCCTTGGCGACCCAAGGTGGCTCACATCAGTATAAAAGTTAACCTCAAAACCAAATTAAAACCATAAAATGCTTAAAACGTCCATAAAACACACCTTGTGTTTCAAAATAGGTAAGGTAAAGGTTTCCCTTGCTCGAAAGCCAGTCGTATCCGACTCTAGGGTGCAGTGCTCTTCTCTGTTTCTAAGCCGAAGAGCCAGTGCTGTCTGCTTCTGCAGACATTTCCATGGTCATGTGACCATACCTGTCAACCCGCGGCTCCGGAAAAACGGGACCTGCGCACATCGCTTGTGCGCAGGTCGTGTTCCACGCATGTGTGGAAAGGTTTTACCCCTTCCATGCATGTGTGGAAGCACTATGCCGCTTGCGCAGCCCCTATGCAAGCGGCATAGCGCTTCTGCGCATGCGTGGAAGGGGTAAAACCCTTCCGTGAATGCGCGGAAAGCATTTTCCCCACTGAGAAATTACGGGGTTTTGGCAGCAGGGGCCGGGTTATGACGTCAATCGACGTCAATTTATGGGGTAATCCCGGCCAAATCGGGAAGGTTGACAGGTATGCATGTGACAGGCATGACTAAACACCTGAGCGCACAGAACGCTGTTACCTTCCCACCAAAGTCGTCCCTATTTATCTACTTGCAATTTCTTGCTTTCAAACTGCTAGGTTGGCTTTCGAACTGCTAGGTTGGCAAAATATTCAGCCTAAAATTCTATGACAGGGATTCTCAACCTGCGGCCCGTAAGCTGCATGCGACCCACGGTGCCAGTTCTTGTGGCCCTCCACCACACCCGGAAAGTTCCGATGTGGTGGAGGAAGGGCAAAATGGCTGTCTGGCCCCAAAGCTGTCTGAGGGAGCATGACCCAGGCCCTGGCTTTAAAAGGTTGAGAGCTCCTGTTCTAGGATAGTGGTGGCAAAAAATTGGCACTCCAGCTGTTCTTGGACTTCAATTCCCAGAAGCCCAAGTCAGCACACCTGCTGATCAGGGCTGCTGGGAACTGAAGTCCAAGAAGAGCTGGAGTGCCAAGGTTCACCACCGCAGATCTAGGGGATACACTAGCTGCGCCACCCTGCAAAGACTCATCTCCTGATATACTGAAAATATTGTAAACTCTTCTGGACTTGATCTCTGTGATTCGCTCCTCACACTGCAGCCTCAGGAAATTACATCTCTGCCATTGATTCAGCCATTGCCTCGACGTGACATGTGGTGCATTGAGGGGCTGATCACACTCTCCTTCCCTCCTGCCGGCTGCACTGCTTTTAGGCTATTATTTCAAGCATTTGAGGTAGCTCAAATCCAACCTCAGCATGTTGACCTTGAAGAAGCCTGGCTTGCCTGCTGCTTCGGTCAATAAAAGGCTGGTGATTTGCCCACGCTCTTCCCCAATGAGGTGATTGCTCTGTATGCAGTTCTGGAGGTGCTCCTGAGAGCTTCAATGGCATTACCTCATAGGTCTGTGTTTCCTTTGTTACGTTTTGTCTCCCTTCCTTGGGGAGGGGGCTCAGGAGGAAGCTGCGCAACATGTTATGTTAACAGCTGCAACACTCCACTAAGAACCTACGAGAGGGTGATCTTACAAAAACCAAAGCCTAAAAAGTTTAATTTAGCCTATACGTTAGGTAAAGGTAAAGGTCACCCTTGCTCGAACGCCAGTCATATCCGACTCTAGGGTTCAGTGCTCATCTCTCTTTATAGCCAAAGAGCCAGTGTTGCCTGTGTCTGTAGACATTTCCATAGACATGTGGCAGGCATGAAACTATGGAACTCCCTGCCAGAAGACATGGTGTCAGCTGTCAGTCTTGACAGCTTTAAGAAAGGATTAGACAAGTTCATGGAGGACAAGGGTATCAATGGCTATAGTTATGGATACCTAAGGACAACCTCCGGGTTGGAGAGATAGGCAGGATATCTCTCAATGCCATCTCCAGGGAATCCTAAGCAGGTGAAGAAGGCATCTGCTTGAGAATAATACCCTGAAGCCAATGGTGAGCCACTGTGTGAGACAGAAGGCTGGACTGGATGATGGGCTCCTGTGGCCTGTTCCAGCAAGGCTGTTCTTATGTTCTTATGACTAGACACCAGAGTGCACGGAACACTGTCTACCTTCTGGCCAAAGTGGTCCCTATTTATCTTCAGTGATAACTTGTATAACAAAAAAAATTCGTTCTGCAAGGCTTTTTTGCTATGCGATTTTTTCAATATACAAACCATGCTTTGTATAACAAACTTTCCTATGGGATGCTTTGTATAATGAAAATCTCCATAGGGATGCATTGAAAACCACACTGGGAGATATGTTGCTTCATATACAGAAATTTTCGCTATATGAGGCAATAGTTTTCTTCAAATTCCTTTCTTTATACAAGGTTTTCTTATAAGAGCTCTTTGTTATACAGGGTTTTTAATGTACTTGCAATTTCTTGCTTTCGAACTGCTAGGTTGGCAGGAGCTGGGACAGAGATGGCTGCTCACTCCGTCCTGCAGTACTTGGGAATCGAAATCCAATCTTACAGTTGTTGAGTTCAGCGTCTTAACCACTTGAGCCACCGCAGTCCTTAGCAGTCATTCATTTCATTTCATTTCATTTATTTGATTTGTATGCCGCCCACTCAGCATATGCCGACTCAGGGCGGCTCACAGCATATCAAACAATGATACAATACAGAGAAAATAAAGTACACAATATAATAGGACACAGTCATACAAAATACAATTCAAAATACAGTATCACCGAATAGAGAACACATATTAATACAGTTACAAAATACAAGTTACAGTTCAAATCATGAACTAAAAAATTAAATACAAAGTGCTAAATACAGGCCCCGGGAAGCGACCCCTTCCAGCGGTGCTCTAACTTCCCCGCGGCCAATGCCAGACCGGGGAGGGACCTCAGGAAACAACTGCTTCCATCCTTGCGCCGGTGTTAGAGGCAGCGGGGAAACGCAGCAAAGGTCCCGTTTGCGGCGGGCGTCCTCCGGCGATGTGGGCGTTCCTTTTTATCCTCTGGCCAGGCAGGGCCAGGGGAGAGGGACCGACGTCCAGAGGTGCAGCTTGTTCCCTCCCCGCGCCGATGTTGGAGGCAGCGGGGAAACGCGGCAAAGGCAGCGCTTTTGAAGGCGCAGTCCATCCCCAGCTGTTCTCACTCCCCACCGACCGGCCGGGCCGGGGGGAGGAGCGCGGAGCCCCAGAGTCCGGCGTCCGATGTTGGGGGTGGTGGTGGCGGCAGCGCTTTTGAAGGCGCAGTCCATCCCCAGCTGTTCTCACTCCCCACCAACCGGCCGGGCCGGGGGGAGGAGCGCGGAGCCCCAGAGTCCGGCGTCCGATGTTGGGGGTGGTGGTGGCGGCAGCGCTTTTGAAGGCGCAGTCCATCCCCAGCTGTTCTCACTCCCCGCCGACCGGCCGGGCCGGGGGGAGGAGGAGGAGGAGCGCGGAGCCCCAGAGTCCGGCGTCCGATGTCCCAAAAAGAATATACTGTTAAACCACCTCTGTGTATCCTAGAAGAAGAGGAAGAGGAGGAGGGACTCATGAAACAAATTTCAAATTTTAAGAGCTCACACACCTTCTTGTCTCTAGGCTGTGTTGCTCTTTCTAATCTGACTACATGGATAAAACCCAAGACAATCATGGTTTGCATTTTCATCAGGGCGATACCTCTCCATCCTTTGATCTTGCCAGCCATCACAGCAGAAATGTTCAAATGGCTTAGTTCATTTCCACATCTTTGTCTGAAGATGAGACATACCACATGCCCTAATCTAGGGGTTCCCAAACTTTTTATACCGTGGGCCTGACCACACCCCCTGGACAGCTGAGCAGGCCTGACCACAGCCCCAGAAGCAGAAGTGGGCGCATGTGCAATAGCAGTAAATGCACCCACTTCCACCTTTTTGACAGCTGTGGGCGCATTTATGCATGTGTGGGTGCATTCTATGGCTGTCACAAATGTGTCCACTTTCAGGTCATAGTTGTCAAGTATCCCTTATTGGCCAGGAAAACCCTTATTTTACCCTCTTTCCCACTGTCATCCCTTATTAATTAGACTGCAATGCCCTATTGCTGCCATTGGAGGGCAGCACAGGATAAGTATAGCTGTCAAGTATCCCTTATTTGCCGGGAAATTTCCCTTATTTCCAAATCCAAAACTTGACAGGTATGTTCCAGGTGTGGCAGTGGGCCACATGAAAAGGTGCCGTGGACCAGACCCAGCCTATGAGCTGTAGGTTGCGAACTCCTGCCCTCATCCTTCAGGTGAGGAGGCAGGTACATGTAGGCATGCTCAACACAGGTGGAGCAATATTTAGCCAGGAAGCTCCTGCTCCAGGCATCTGGGCTTTGTTGAAAATACTGGATAATGTGGATTCTCTTGGGGGGAAATGAAAGCAACCCCCGCAACAACAAAGAGGTGGAGGAAATAAGCTTGGTAGGATGGACTGAAGAATTTATCTCCAAGCATCACACAATGGTCCTTCCCCCACGACAGAGGAACAAAAAGCTTAGCCCCCTTTCTGGGATGGTTAAATGGGTCACCAGCAGGCAACGAGTGGAAATTACCTCTCATCATAATCTGAGAAGCTACCGTGTGAGCGCTTCCCTCTAGCTGAGCAGCAGGCGGGAGCAAGAAAATAGGAGCACCGAAACCCATGCTATGCATTAACCCTTTCTGTGCCTTTTGCAAGGAAGTGCAGCAGCATCCAGGTTCCTCTCATCCTCCCGCAGAACTGGCTGCTCTTGCTTTACAGATGTGGAGGAGTGCTGTCGACTCCTCTGGGAACAAAAATGTTTAGGGCTCATTTCCTTATAGCTATAGCAGCAGTTCTCAAACTTTTTAAGCTGGGGGCTTTTAGTGTAAGGGACCAAAGACAATACAACAGCCGAAGGGTTGGCTTAACACAGGTTTATTGCATGATGATCCGGAGGAACATGTGGTAATGGCGGATGGGTAGCTCAATATATACAGCTGGCTATACATTTGAATGTGGTTCGTTGACAGACTATTGGTTGCTGCCTGCGTGACGTCGTAGAGGTCACGCCCTTCTTGACCAGGTGAGGAGGTCGCGGGGAATCTTCCCGCGCTGCTGATTCAGGTGGCTATGATCCATTAGAGCTGGACGCTCGCTACTGCCCTCTGGTGGTCACTAGCTCGCGTCCCCTTATCATACATTGATACAGGTGATGGTTATAATGTTGCACACAGAAAGGTTACATTGATAACACATGGCAAAGGTACATTGTTAAAGGCACTGCTTTACAGAACACAACATCCCTCCCCCCTAGGATGAGACGAAGTCTCTCAGCCAAGATGGCTTGTTGCGTGTGCGTGTGGGCCGTGAAGAGGGCTGCCCCCCCGGGGGCGTTATTGCTTCTTTGCTCCCTGGTCCCTTGTCCTGAAATGGGAGAGGGAGACTCGTTAGTGGCTTGCCGCTGTCTGGCGGTCTTAGGGGAAGGGAAAAACTCCATTGTGGGGAGACCGGGGGCCGTTGGGGCTAACGAAAAACCCCTCTTCTTGCTTGGACGGGTGGGGGACCACTCCGAGAAACCCCCCCCGGTTTTGGAAATCAAAATCTAACTTGGTAGGGGTATCCGCATCTGTGGGGACTTTCCGCGAGATATGTATGGGGTCGGGTTCCTCCTCCCCGGAAAGATCCCCCAGGGTATCTACGAGGATATCCTCCTCCCCCCTTGGTGGGGGCCCACGGTCCCCCTTTCCTCCCCCTTGGGCTGAACGGGTGGGGGAGAACCCTAACGCTGACTTATTTCCTGCCTGATCAGTGCCCTGCTCATCGGAGACCCTGCGTCGGAGCTGGTCCGCGTGCCGCCTCCACAGGAGCCCTGTGCTGGTTTCCACGCGGTACGACACGGGGCCGGTCTGCTCTACAACTACGCCCGGAACCCAGGCTGGGCCCGTGCTGGCGTAATTCCTGCAATGCACGGGGGTGCCTACACTGAAACTCTTCGTAGCCTCCAGCCCAATGTTCCTCCCCTTGTCCTCTACCCTCGTGGGGTCTAGCCTAGTAAGGATGGTGGTCAGCTTCCTGCGCATTAAGAGCTCTGCGGGGGAGTATCCTGACGCCAACGGGGTCACCCTGTACCCTAGCAGAAACTGACACACTTGTAGGTTCAAATCCCCTGGGCCCATGCGCCGCAACGCGTCCTTCGTGGTGCGGACGAGGCGCTCTACTTGGCCGTTGGTGGCCGGGTGAAAAGGGGCGGAGGTGATATGCCGAACTGCGTTAATTTCCATGAATGCCTTGAACTCGGAGGACGTGAAACAACTAGCGTTGTCGCTAATTAACGTGTCGGTTATGCCGAACGTGGAAAAGAGCCTCCGCAAATGTCTAATGGTCTGGGCCGAGGAGGTGCTCGTGACTGGGATAACCTCCAACCATTTGGAGAAAGCGTCCACTACAAGGAGGAACAGGGTGCCTCTGAACGGGCCCGCGAAATCAATGTGCACCCGGGACCACGGCCCCTTAGCCACGTCCCATTCCCTGTGGGGAAGGCGGGCCTCCTCCAGTCTGGAGCATTGGCAACTTTCACAAGTGCCGACCATGTGCTCAATGTCGGCGTCTAGCTGGGGCCACCAGAAGTAACTCCGGGCCAGCGCCTTGGATCGCACGATGCCGGGGTGGCTGACGTGAAGTAGTTTGAGCACCCGCGGCCGAAGAGAAGTGGGAATCACCACCCGCTGCCCCCACAAGAGACATCCCCTCTCTAGGGACAGTTCTAGCTTTTTTCTGAAAAATGGAGCGAACTCCTCCGCTGGGGAGGATGCGGGCCACCCTTTCTGTAGCCAGGAGCTTACTGTCGCTAACGTTTTGTCTTTCTCTGTCGCTTTGGCAATGTCGGCGGGCACTACGGGGGGCGAATCCAGCACCTCTATCATGAGAACTTGATGGTCCCGCTCCCCCATGCTCACCTGGCTGGGCGTTAGGGGAAGGGGAGACCTAGATAGGGCGTTCGCATGGCTGATCTCTTTCCCGGGCCGGTAGACCAACGCGTGCTGATACGCGTTGAGAAAAATGGCCCACCTGAGCATCCTTGGGGACAGGATTTGAGGGGTGGGCTTGTCCGCGGTAAAAATGCCTAGCAGGGGCTTGTGGTCTGTCACGATGGTGAAGGGGCGGCCATACAGAAAATCGTGAAATTTTTTCGTCCCCGAGACTATCGCTAATGCCTCCCTGTCCGTCTGTGCGTAGTTTCTCTCTGTTTGGGACAGGGACCTGGAGTAAAATGCTATCGGGGCCTCCCTTCCGTTCTCCAGCACGTGGCACAGCACTGCCCCCACCCCCACTGGCGATGCATCACAGATCAGAACTACTGGGCGTTTGGGGTCGAAGTGGGTCAGTATGGCGTCGGACGCCAGGAGGCTTTTCAGCTCACTAAATGCCCTTTCCTGGTCATCGCCCCACTTCCATGCCTGGTCTTTCTTAAGCAGCCTGTGTAGCGGTTCAGCCACCGCTGCCTTCCGGGGAAGGAAGGAGTGGTAAAAGTTGAGCAGCCCTAGGAACGACTGCAACTCGGGCTTGGAGGTGGGGCGGGGGGCTTTCTTGATGGCTGCCACCTTAGACTTGGATGGTTTTATCCCCTCAGGAGTCACGCAAAACCCTAGGAATTCAACCTCGGTTGCGAAGAAGACGCATTTGTCCTTTCGCAACCTCAGCCCCGCCTTTTCGAATATCGTCAGGACCTTCCCCAACCTCTTGGCCAATTCCGCCCGACTCCCCCCTGTTATTAACACATCATCAAAATAAGGCAACACCCCCTCCAGTGCCTTCAGGAGGCGTTCCACGAGTGACTGGAAAATTCCTGGCGCCGAATTCACGCCGAATTGGAGGCGCATCACCTGGAACGCCCCCTTATGGGTGACTATGGTCTGCGCAGCAGCTGTGGCAGGAGACACCGTGAGCTGCTGGTAGGCCTGTGCTAAGTCGAGCTTAGCGAAACATTTCCCCCCGTGTAACCTGGCCAGCAGATGGCTGACTACCGGCACCGGATATGCATTCGGGCGGATCGCCTTGTTGATGGTGCACTTGTAGTTGGCGCATATGCGGACCTCCCCATTGGACTTTAGAGCAGTTACAATTGGAGTTTCCCACTCCGCAGAATCTACAGGCACAAGAATCCCCTGACCCACCAATTTGTCCAGTTCCGCCTCTATCTTGTCTTTGAGTGCGAACGGCACCCGGCGTGGTTTTAGGCGAACAGGGCGGACCTCCGGGTCCAGGTCGAAAGTCACTGGGGGCCCCTTGAATTTCCCCAGTCCCATTTTGAAGACTTTGGGGTGCGCCTCGCACACCTCCTGAATTGGATCAGTCCCAACAGCGTGCATCCCCACGGCATGCACCCCCCCAATGAACAACCCCAGGGGCTGGAACCATTGAGTCCCGAGGAGGCTGCAATTTCCTCCCTTGAGCACGACCAGGGGAAGGGTCGCGGCGTGCTCCTTGAATTTGACCTGAAATTCTCCAACCCCCAACACTGGAATACTGTTCCCTTGCACGTCCCGTAGCGTGGCCCTCAATGCTTTGAGCTTGGGCCGCTTTTGGGGGGCAATCCCGAAAAATTCCCTCTGGGAAATTATTGAATATGAGGACCCCGAGTCAATTTCCATCCTAATGGGCACCCCCTGGACTAGTACCTCAACAAAGTAGCGGGGGTGTCCCGTAGACACGCTGAACACTGGGGCGTCGTCCTCGCTGCCGTCGGCGATGCGGCCCACGCCGTCCTGCTTCCGCGTGGGCTGGGCGCCGTCTTTGGGTTTCGCTGGGCGGTCTCGTCCCGCGGAACGGTCTGGGGAGCTCCTCCGGGACTCGCGCTTCTTCCTGCACACCTTGGCGATGTGCCCGCGGCGGCCGCAGTTGTGGCACTCAGCCTTCTGGAAGGGGCATTTCACGCGCGCGCCACAGCCGTCGCAACGCCGGCTCTCCTTCCGGACCCTCTGTACGTCCTCGTCGTCGCTGCTCTCTGTAGACGACCTCGAAGTTCGCCGGGCCGCATGCACCGGAGCCTCTGCTTTGCTTGACTTTGGCCGCCAGTCCTGGAGTTCTTGGACCCCGGCCTTCGTAGCTTCTGCGGCCTGGGCCGCTCTGACGACCTCCTGCAGCTTGGGAGGCGGCTCTTGGTTCATTAATGTGCGCTGGGTCTCGGCGTCGTTCAGGCCGCACAGCACACAGTCTCGGAGGGTGATTTCGACGTTCTCCCATTTGCACGGGCCGGCCGCCAGCCGCAGGGCCGCCACGAACGCGGCGACCGTCTCCCCGGGCGCTTGGACTCGCCTCCAAAACGCACTCCGAGCGGGAAACATCGCTGTGGCGGGCCGGACGTGCTCACGCAGCAACTGCATGAGTTCCTTGGCCTTGAATTCGCTCACCTTCCTCAGTGCAATCAGGTCCACCAAGGTCCTTTTTGTTTCTTGTCCGAGCATTCTGGTGAAGATGGCCCTTTTCTTCGCCTCTTCCGTGACTTCGGACTCGATCAGTGCGGCCTGGAAGTCCATCTCGAAGATCTCCCAGTCGCCCGGTTTCTTGATTTCGAAACCGGCACATGTCTTGGTCCCGTGGGCTGCCATCCCATCCTCGTCGCCAATTTAGTGTAAGGGACCAAAGACAATACAACAGCCGAAGGGTTGGCTTAACACAGGTTTATTGCATGATGATCCGGAGGAACATGTGGTAATGGCGGATGGGTAGCTCAATATATACAGCTGGCTATACATTTGAATGTGGTTCGTTGACAGACTATTGGTTGCTGCCTGCGTGACGTTGTAGAGGTCACGCCCTTCTTGACCAGGTGAGGAGGTCGCGGGGAATCTTCCCGCGCTGCTGATTCAGGTGGCTATGATCCATTAGAGCTGGACGCTCGCTACTGCCCTCTGGTGGTCACTAGCTTGCGTCCCCTTATTAAGCATACATTGATACAGGTGATGGTTATAATGTTGCACACAGAAAGGTTACATTGATAACACATGGCAAAGGTACATTGTTAAAGGCACTGCTTTACAGAACACAACAGGGCTGGATCACAGCTTCAGGGGCTGGATGGCCGTTTTGCCCTTCCTCCACCACATGGCACTTCCTGGCGTGGTGGAGGCAAGGGGGGCACATGAAAAGGTGCTGCCGGCCCATGTGGCCCATGCAGCCCATGGGCCGCAGGTCGAGAATCCCTGATCTATAGGAATGGGGCAGTCTGGCCAGGTTATCCTGCTATGATAATAAAGTAGATCCTACTGCCAGCGACTCAATGCCGAGTGTCAGTTGTTAACTAGCCTGACAATCCTAAGGACTAATGGCTTGGGTGCCAAAGTCCACAGGGAAGGGTGATGGTCCCCAAGTGGATTAAATCCCACTTGAATATATCTTGATGGAGGGCAGCAGCTTCTTCCATCCTGGCCTGGGGCTAAGGAGGACTTT
The DNA here is from genome assembly GCA_035047305.1 of Bradypodion pumilum. Lineage (NCBI taxonomy): Eukaryota > Metazoa > Chordata > Lepidosauria > Squamata > Chamaeleonidae > Bradypodion > Bradypodion pumilum. The sequence goes on along the minus strand of JAWDJD010000016.1, from coordinate 5,905,685 downwards.
GTATGCCAAAAAAGGGCTCAGGACTAGAAAGTGACTCCTGGAATTGTATCAATGGTATCGAGGTCATGCTGTGCTGAGGAAGGCAGATGAAAGGCCATTGCATTATATTCTCAGGATAGTTTTCACGGCTGATCGCCATGATGATCTCCTATATTCAGATTTGGATATGACAGAAGAATAATAATAGGAATGGGCCACAGTAGCTTAGTGGTTAAGACTCTGAGCTTGATGACTGGAAGGCTGGCAGGTCAATAGTTTGAGACCTGAGTACTGCACAACAGAGTGACCTCCCATTGTCTGCCCCAGCCCCTGCCAATATAGCAGTACGAAAACAAGAAATTGCAAGTAGATAAATAGGTACCACTTTGATAGGAAAGTAAACAGCATTCCATGTGCTCTGGTGTCTAGTCATGCCTGCCACACGACCATGGAAACGTCTGCAGAAACAACCAACACTGGCTCTTTGGCTTTGAAACAGAGATGAGCAATGAATCCTAGAGTCGGATACGACTGGCTTTTGAGCAACCTTTACCTATTGTCATTCCTGTCACCTCGGCTCCTGCCCTTAAGAAACCAGGGAAGGAATGACATATGGAACCCTGGAGATGGTTACAGACCAGTGTCTCCCAACCTTTGGTTTTTGGACTTCAATTCCCAGAAGCCTCAGTCAATTCCCCAATGCACTGATCAGTGAACGTACTGACTGAGGCTTCTGGGAACTGCAGTCCAAAAACTAAAAGTTAGGAAATACTGTACTAGTATAGATAAACATGAACCTGGAAAAAGAAGATGGAAACCACTTCTGGATACTCAGATTTTAAGATCTGGGAAATCCCATGGACAGGAGGACTCCAGAGCTGGCATGAGTCAGGTTCTGCCTGGTATGGATGGTTATTCACCACCCGATTCCTCACACCACATAACAATTGAGGGTTTAGGAACCAGGAAATCCCTCTCCATGATTGTGGGTTGCCCATATGAATAATTGGCTAAACCTTTCCCAAGGTCTCGAACACATCTGGGCACCAACCGGACTTTGCTGGAAAGGCAATTGGGGTTGGGGCTAGTTAGATAGTTTGGGGGGCAATTCATAAAGCCTTGGTTGGTGGCCACGATAGAAATAGGTACACAGAAGTGGCCAAACGGAGTGGCAATGTTCAAAGATAGGAAATCCATTTGAGGCTTGAATACGTAGTAATAGGTAATATAATATAATGTTTTATTCTTAAGTAGTATATTGTATTAATCTTGTAGTTAATATATTCAGAATCTTCCAGTAGAGCAATACAACAAGTCCAATACATTGTGAAAGTCAACCGGTATGCAGACTCTTTCAGGAGAATTTCCCTTCATTGGAAAACTTGACTTGCTAACGGTAGCTTCTAAGTTAGCAAGTCAAGTTGTTTGATGAAGGGAAATTCTCCCGAAAGAGTCTGCATACCGGTTGACTTTCACAATGTATTGGACTTGTTGTATTGCTCTACTGGAAGATTCTGAATATATTAACTACAAGATTAATACAATATACTACTTAAGAATAAAACATTATATTATATTACCTATTACTACATATTCAAGCATCACATGATAGAAATAGGGCAAAAGTCAAAGGTGATGACTCTAAGGTAATACACAATCCTCCGCTTCTGGCCACGGATTAGGTCGGGCAAATAAGCCATGCCAGACAGCTGATCAAGTTAGATGCCCGGAGTCAATAAACATAAGGCTCCAAGATAAGGCAGGAACAATGGGTTTCGCCAGCCCAGACCTTAATTAGCAGGTATTGTCTTGACCATCGGAAATGCCACGTATGCAATCCTTCTGTATCAGGGGGTCACGCGCATTCTAGGTGTGCGCCACCCCAAGGCACGGTAATAAATGCGTACCACCTGACCCAGCTCGGGACTGGACTTCACCGCACAATTGTCTCGTGTGTCTTCCTTGCGGCCAGCCACTCCAACTCCTGAGAGCCATTGCAACACATGATGAATGAGCTTGGCTATGAGGTGCCTGAATATTTGTTGAGATATAGAGTAAACCCTTGTGTTACAAGGGTGTGTCAGTGGATGTTTGAGAGTACAATAACCAGACAGATACACTGCATTGTACAAACCATGTCACTTGTAGCAGACAGACAGAGGAGAATAACAATAAAACCGTTTGAGGCAAAAAAAATCGTGAAAGTCTGTGTTTAGAGTCCTTTTAATACAACAAAAATAAACATCTTCATGAAATCTTTTGTACTGCACTTATTTCACAACGGGATGAACCAGAAATCAAACTGTTTCCACAACAAACTTTTCTTCAGAGGTATATTTTGCAATTTCTCTATTATATCACACAATTCCCAAAGCCCTTCCGGTATATCGGTTTTTCTGTATATTATCTTCATCATGAGATATTGACATTAATTCATATAAACGCGTCAGCAGGCACAAGAGAGAGATACATTAAGAGGCCAATATACCAATGAGGTAATACAGTAATTATCCTATGCTGACATTAGTTGAATGATGCATCATCAACTCAATGCTGTAAAAGCACCATAGCACATTATACAACAAACATGCTATGTTGGATTATATATTATCCTTCCCAGCAAGTTAGTCAAGGAGCCAATTCCTAACCATATTATATGTTTTGGGGATCCATGATGAAGTCTGAAATTCCACCAAAACTTTGAAGATGTCATAGCAATAGTTATAGCAATAGCAATTTAATTTAATTTAATTTAATTGTCAAATTTATATACCACCCACTCGGCTAAAGCCGACTCAGGGCGGTTCAGAATGACAATTTTAAAAACATGTTAAAAAGTTAAAACTACCCATCCCCTAAAACAAGGGGTGCAGGATCCAAAGGCACCTCAGACATCTTCAGGGGCTGGATGGCCATTTTGCCCTTCCTCCACCACATGGCACTTCCTGGTGTTGTCACTTATGTGTGGTCACATTACACTTATAGCGCTTAGTGCACTCTCTGGGTGCTTCATAAGTTAATTAAATTTTGCCTCCTGCTCTCCATCTATTCACTACAATCCTTTGTTCACTGAGTCCTATAGACCAGGGGTGCCCAAATTACGGATCCGGCTCATGCTACCGATTCACCTGGCCCATGCTGCTCTTGTCGCTCCCAGAAGCAGAAGCAAAATGTGTCCATGCGCATTTTACTTCTGTTTCCAGGAGCAAGGAGGGTAGCGTGGGCTGGATGAATTGGCATTGGGAGCTGGATCCGGCCCACGGGCCATAGTTTGGGCACCCCTGGCTTAAGCAGAGCAAATGGCAGCCTCAACTCTATTTCATCCTGTTGCAAAACAGATTGCAAGGCGTGTTTTACTTCTGTGTCCGGTGGGAGGAACCATGTGACCGGCCCACGGCCTAAAAGGTTTGGGCACCCCTGTTATAGACCCAAAGAAAAACAAACTAAAACAATAATAACAACCCTACAAATCACAGCCAGGCTACTAATGAGGTTTAAATGAGCCAACCCAGTCTAGATAAGACCAGGAAAGGGTACATGGATAACCAAGGCAGGGATGGAGCAGAGCAAAAAAGAAGAGGTTTCCCAAGGCTTAAATTGGGGAAAAGTCAGTCAGTGGTCATTTGTCCAGATTTTTCAGCTGGCCAGAGTTTGAAATTCTAGCCTGCAGGTGGCAGTAGATGCTCACAGCTGGCCAACCTTCACTTCTGTGAAGGAGTCTTTAGAAGGTGGAAATGTTGAACAAAGGGAGGCAGTAGAATAATAATTTCGTGTCAGAAATTATTCTGGGTTGAAAGGATTTTTGTGGAAGAAACTCCACTCAGGGGACGCCCGAATGAGGCTCCTTTCATGTCCCCAAGATCATTTCCCACCCAAGTGGTCCTTATTTATCTACTTGCAATTTCTTGCTTTCGAACTGCTAGGTTGGCAGGAGCTGGAACAGAGATGGGAGCTCCCTCTGTCATGCAGCACTTGGGTCTCGAACTGTTGACCTGCCGAACTTCCAGTCATCAAGTTCAGCATCTTAACCACTGAGCCACCACAGTCCCTTTCGTAGGAAGAATAACCTGAGCACAAATGAGACTGGGTAAAGGGACAGCGGTGGCTCAAGTGGTTAAGACGCTGAACTCGATGACTAGAAGGTCAGAGTTTGATTCCTGTTTAATGCAGGATGGAATGAGCTCCTGTCTTTGTCTCAGTTGCTGCCAACCTAGCAGTTCAAAAGCAAGAAATTGCAAGTAGATAAATAGGGACTACTTTGGTGGGAAGGTAAACAGCATTCCGTGCACTTTGTTGTCTAGGCATGGCAGAGAAGGTGCCTGTGGCACTGTCTCGCAAGGCAGTGGTTGTAAGAGGTGGCCTTTGGGCCATGTTGCTTACGTTGACGCACACAAGGGATGACGGCCACAGCCGCAGGTGGTGAGTGGCATTCTCTGCCAGAGGCCTAGATGTGATGCATGTGCAATGGCACGCACGCGTGCATCCATGTCAGCGTTGGGTGCCCGGTGGTGACGCATGCATGCTTGCAATGCATGCACACTGACGATAAACTTGTGATCCTTGTTGGTGTGGCTCATGCCCCACCTGTAGCTTCTGGACCCCCCTCTTCCTCAGATGGGACATGCAAGGTAGGCCCTGTGAACCTGTCAGGGAGGTATGTTGCGGGAGAAGCCCTTTGGGCCTCGACACTTAGGTAAAGGTAAAGAATTATTTTTAATGTGCTTACTGATTTAAAATTGCTTCATTGCCTAGAATTGTTTTGCTTCCTGAAACAAAGAAATCTGTAATTGACTTTACTACAATATATACATTTTTTAAAGACATGAAGATGACTGGAGTGGTTTAATTTCCTATGCACTACCTTACTTATAGCCAGGAGCTAGGTCAAGACACATGAGATGGCTAGCTAAAATCCTGGATTGCTTAGCGGGTGTGTGTGTGTGTGTGTGTCAATTCAGGTGCGGTGCTACCTACATGAATAAGATGCTGAACTCACTGACTGGAGGGTCAGAATTCCATTCCTAGGTACTGCATGACAGAGTGAGATCCCGTTGAGGCATGCCTGCCACTTGTCCAAGACACAGACAGCACTGGCTCTTTGGCTATAATCAGGGACTTAAAAGGCGGGCGGCAGTGGATGGACCCTCACCGCCACCTTCTCAACACCTGCGGCAGGAGGGAGCCTGCTGGGACCTCTACTGTCTCGGCGTTTTGCCCCCCACCCTCTGCCCGGGACTTAAAAGGTGGGCGGCAGTGGATGGACCCTCGCCACCACCTTCCGAACACCTGGTGGCCGTGTGAACATCCGGGGCATGGAGAATCACCATCGGGACTTCTCCAGCTGTCACCATCCCAGCTCATTATCTCGCTGGGTCGACCTTGGGAGGTGGGTGTGTGGGTGGTTGAGGCCCCGGTGGCAAGTGGTGTCGGGGTTTGTCAGCGCCGATGTCGTGCCAGCTGATACACCTTTAACCAGCAAGGACTTCAAGTCAACACAGGGCTATGGTTAGGTCTTGCTTTTCTTTTTTCTTCTGATGTTATTGTGGGCTTTGATTCAAGGAGCTCCGACTCGACGTCGAGACATATGAATCCGTCGGGATCGTTGAGCTCTGAATTGGGACTACGGGGAACTGCTATATTATTGATTCATTATTATGTATTATGTTGAATTTTCTACATATTATATTTGATGGATTGTTACTTTGTTTTGATTCTTTGCTATGAATATGTTTTGTTTAATTTATGTTGTACGCCGCCTAGAGTCGCACAATGTGTTGAGAGAGGCGGGATAAAAATCGAACAAATACATACATAATAAATAAATAAACAGAGATGAGCACTGAACCCTAGAGTCGGATATAACTATTTTCGAGCAAGGGCAAACTTTACCTTTACCATCATTGCTGACTTTTAGAAAATCTCTCAAACCCTTCTCTTTCCAACCGACTTCCCCCTAAATGTTACTGACTGCCATAACGTGTAGGCTTGGGAAGTACAATTTTAATTTCCCGGGTGTATGTTTGGAAGACTTCCCCTGGCCTAATCAAATATATGCTTTAATATTTCCCAATAAATTAATCCTTGATTAAGCAACAAGATCTGTAATCTTTAAATTCCCATAATCCTTAAATTGTCAAGTGCTGGGATGTTCAGGATGAGAAATTATCAGACTGAGCAGTTAGTAGGCTTCCTCTTTCTAGTTTTTTTTTTGTGTGTGTGTGTGTGTGTGTGTGTGTGTGTGTGTGGAAAGGCCACTGATGCTCCACTTTTGAGCCACTCGCGATGCTCAGAGTACAGTATTGTAAAAGATCATGACAGTATCAGCATCCTTTGTCTGAAAACTGGATTTGGGCATTAAGTCTGCATTAAAAGGACACATGTTATGGATTCAATCCACATGACAGATGGAACTGCATTATAAGGGTCATGAGAACCGGGGTGTTAAAGGCACAGGATTAATTTGATCTGGGGAAAGTTGGGCAGAATGCAATTTGAGTGTGGGAAAGTCTTTCTACACTGTTCCAAGTTCTTCCCTCCTTCCCCTTCCAAATGTACCACCCCACACAGGCAAAACCCCGGCTCAATCAGGTGCCCACGTAACAAATGAACAAATCCCTAAATTTCTCTCCTGCCCTAGTCCTGGGTGGTATTTGGGCTCTCTCCATCCCATAACAGATGTTCCATATCCTGCCCCTTGCCTTTACAAAGGGCATAATCTGCAGCACTCAGAAGGATTAGTGCCTCCGCCAGCCTTTAACATCTGCAGCAGGAAGCAAGTCCCCGAAATCTCAGCCGCCACATTGCATAGGCATGCGAGGAGGAAGCAGAAAGGCTGGTAAGTGCATTGCAGCATCTCTAGCTGGTCTTGGCAATGTAAGGAGGCATCAGCCAGTGGGACAGGGTGGAGAGCTGGGACCTCCATCAAGATTTGGGACGGTCTTGGTTGTCCGACATTGCCCTGCCATTCTTCAGTGAGAGGTTCCAGCTGAATAGAATTGAGGTCATGCCCATCAATGGCCCATGGATCAGGCCACTGGCATGGAGCACTCTTCCCCATGTTGAACTGTGCTGTAATTTTGGCAGGGGTGATGAAATTACAACCATAGGAAGATCAGGTAGGAGAGATGGTGCATCTTCTTGCATACATTTTGGCAGAGTAGCCATGGAATGTCTAAGGATGGCCCTGAGCATGGTCTCCGCTTGACTCCTTTGAAATGCCAAGCACATTCATTATTTTAATGTACAAAGATGCCCTGTGTGTTAGTGATACACAACAGAGAGTTGACCTGTGTTATCTCTGCACATGGGGAGGAGGTTTCCACAGACATCTTTGGTTATGACATCTTTTTGTATCCCCTGTTTCAATCCCAGCCTCTGCTCATCAAGGAACTCCACTTCTCCTGACCTGCCACCACACTCCTCTTTGTTGGGGTCCTTCCTTGGATTTTTGGAGGGAGCAGATGCCATGAAGAAAAAAATATAGCAAGCCATGGATGGACTCCAACTCCAGGTAAGGCACACAAAGAATGGGGTTGGGTTGGGTTGAGTTGGCTTGGGTTGAGTTGGGTGAGAGAGGTGGTCTCTTGACCTAGACCTGTCTTCTGGATGCAAACACCTGAAGCCACTTGGATAGAGTCCTCCTTCTACCAATGAACCATAGGCTTTATTCATATAAATGTCTGCAATGTAGGCTGGAATACAAACCATTTTATCAACAGAGATAATGATGATGATGTTAAGCAATGACAAACAGGCAAAATAAAAGACTAGCAAGGGTAAATCCATATCAGATATTAGACTATCAGGATCGGACTTTAGAGAAGTTACCTTTTGTGTATTTCCAGAATCTTTGGTAGCCGTAAAGGTAAAGGTAAAGGTTTCCCTTGCTCGAAAGCCAGTCATATCCGACTCTAGGGTGCAGTGCTCATCTCTGTTTCTAAGCCGAAGAGCCAGCGCTGTCTGCTTCTGCAGACGTTTCCATGGTCATGTGGCAGGCATGACTAGACACCGGAGCACACGGAACGCTGTTACCTTCCCACCGAAGTGGTCCCTATTTATGTACTTGCAATTTCTTGCTTTCGAACTGCTAGGTTGGCAGGAGCTGGGATGAAGACGGGAGCTCATTTCCATCCTGCAGTACTCGGGAATCTAACTGCTGACCTTCCGCTTCCCAGTCAGCGTCTTAGCGACTTGCTGGTCTGCAATTTGTAACTTTTCTTTTCCAAGCCACTGGCAAGATACTTTACTTGCCCTTTGAAATTCCCCAGTCTGAGCTGGGTATAAAGAAGATACACCAAAGATTAAGGACACCTTTCAGATTGAAGAGCCTCAAGGATCAAGAAGCTGCAGAAGGGAAATTGCCACAGAAAGACACCTCATCGTAGCATGGGAAAGTTACCGGTACTCTCTAAATACAGCTTCCACAAATCCCCTTCCTGTCACCATGACCAGTCACCATAGTGACTGGGGAATTATGGGTTAGTCCAAAACCTATTTCCAAGTCCTGGCATCTCCATTGGAGAACTCCTCAAAAATATCACTCTTAACTAGACTTGGTTTTCTTCATTTCATTTGGATAGGGAAGGGGAACCACATTTTGATTTTAGTTTGGACTCCTACAGTGAGTGAGGGGTGGACTCAATGGCCTTATAGGACCCTTCCGGCTCCATTAATCTATGATTCAATGACTTTGTGATCTCCATCAGTGGTCTTTCTGCTGCTAGGTTCATAATTTTGTTTGTTGTTCACACTGGCCTTTGATGTATAAACTGGATTACAACTGAAGGAGGGGGAGCTGTTTCTTTTTAATTACATTTTTAGGGGGATGGTGGAGGACAGAGGCGCCTGGAGAACAATGGTCCATAGGGTCGCAAAGGGTCGGAATCGACTGTGCGACTGAACAACAACAACAATTCTACATTTACTCTTGCTCTCACCCTTGAAAGCAATTTTGTTTCCAGGAAAGTTTTCATATTAATGTAATAAAAAGCCGCAAGGGAGTGGGCTATTGTTGACCAAGCCCCCTTGATTCTCCCAGAGTAGATGTAACAACTATTTATGTATGGCTCAAGTGGTTAAGATACTGAACTTGAAGACTGGAAGGTTGGAGTTTGATACCCAAGTACAGCACGGCAGAGTGAGCGCCCGTCTCTGCCCCAGCTCTTGCCAACTTAGCAGTTCGAAAGCAAGAAATTGCAAGTAGATAAATAGAGACCACTTTGGTGGGAAGGTAAACAGCGCTCCGTGCACTCCAGTGTTGAGGCATGCCTGCCACATGACCACGGAAACATCTGCAGACTCAGACAGCACTGGCTCTTTGGTTATAAACAGAGATGAGCACTGAACCCTAGAGTCGGATACAACTGGCTTTCGAGCAAGGGCAACCTAAGATGAATCTGATTTATGGTGGACATATTGAGGATTCTCAAGGCATACAGTATTTGGGAGTGATACACCATTCACTTCTTCTGGGACTAGGTAGCTTAGCTGAGGTTACACAGGTTGACTCTTCTCCTGACCCATGGATCGGCCACCAGGAAGCCATCCCGCTGAGTTGTGTGTATTGTTGTTACCTTGGGAGTAATTGCTTTCCACAAAACATTTTTATAACTTAGCAGTCCTCAGAAAAGGCTGGCTTTTCCAGAGGATATATAGCATTTATTGTTGCAACTAACCAAGATAGCGTGAGATTTTAAGCAATAATTTTACCCCCTCTTGTGAATTTCCAAGAGTGTGCAGGGATTTGAACCCAGACCTCCTAAATCCTAGGTGATGTAGATCTATCCACTACAACACACTACTTCTCAGAGTGAGTCTACCTCCAGACTAATTCAGTTTAGGAGGATTTGGTAGTAACATATATGTTTTATATATGTAGGGGCTTACTAGAAAATGCTGAAGGTCTAAGATTGAGAGAGGTATCCAAACTACATAGTTAAAAGAAGTTTCATTTGTTTTTCTGTATTATTTCATTTGTTGTTTTGTATTCTGTTTTGGACTGCAAACTGCCCAGAGTGGTAAATTTACCAAACAGACGTTTTATAAAGTCTCTATCTATCTATCTATCTATCTATCTATCTATCTATCTATCTATCTATCTATCTATCTATCTACCCACACACCCATCCCAGCATTTCATAAAATTAAGCCATAACAGTAAAAGTGGAATGAGACTGTTGAAACTGTTTAGTGCAGGGGTAGCCAAACTTTTTGGGCTGCGAGTTGGTCACATGGTTCAGTGTGCCGGTAACATAGTTTCTCCCACCAGAAGTGGAAGTAAAATCTGCAACCTGTTTTACAACAGATAGGTTTTGCAACAGGATGAGATAGATTTTTAGGCTGCCAGTTTCTCTGCTTAAACCAGGGGTGCACAAACTACGCCCCCCCACAATCTGGCCCCCAATTTCAAATTCATCTGGCCCACACCACCTTCATCACTCCTGGAAGTGGATGTAACATGCACCCACACAGTTGGCATCGGAGCCTGGATCTAGCCCACAGGTGGTAGTTTGCGCACCCTTGGTTCAGTGTATCTATCCTTTTGAATTTGATTTAGTCTCACAGTGGGATATTTCTGAAGGTTCTAGCAGCCACCTCTATTTGCCCCCCTTTAGACCTTTGTAAGATGGGTTTGCCTCTTTAGAAATACAGATTTGTGGAGAACAATATGTTGTGGAATGCTCAAGAAACCAGAAAAAACTACTGTAAGAAAAGGGCAAGTCTGATCTTAATGGAAAGAGTCATTTTGCATGAATCCATCACCCGCAAAGCATTTGATCCATCATGGAAATCATCCAGCTTGCCACCAAAAGGGTCCAACTTGGGATAGAGTGGGGTCAGGCTGGAACATACTGTACATACTGTTTGATTGCCAAGAAAAAATATTGTACAAAACTCTTAGGTTACCACCAGCTGGTCTGGGGAAAATTCAATGAGTTGATTTGGTGTGTCTAAGTGGCTAGAAACCTAGACATGCCAACATTGGAGAGAACTTTCTGCTGACCTTCCTCTCAACCCTCTCCAAGTTTGTCTACAAGTTTGTCTTGCATATTTTGCTCCTCTGATGGGTCTGCATCAGCTTCATAGCAGCCATTTTCCAGCTGATGTTGTAAAGGAGGCATCCAAGAAGAGAAGCCTGGTTATAATAGGGGACTTCAATTACCCTCACATAGACTGGGTGAACTGTTGTTCAGCACATGATAAAGAGATGAAGTTCCTAGATATGCTAAATGATTGTTCCCTGGGACAGATGGTTGAAGACCCAGCTAGAGTCAACTACCCCACATGGCACTACCCCAACTAGACCCAACTACCCCACATGGCACTTTTATTTTTATTTATTTATTTATTGTTAAATTTTTATACCACCCACTCAGCCAAAGCCGACTCCGGGCGGTTCACAACAGTGGGTAAAAACAGATAAAAACAAATAAAACAGATAAAAACCAGCAATAAGAACCCACCCCTAAAAAGAGAGGGGTGCAGGAACTGAAGAAATCATGGGGCAGGCATCCTCCCCTATATTAACCACCCAACGGAAGCCACCCCTCCACCTGCACCCCAAACTTGGCCCGCCAACCAGGTTTTTAGTTCTTTTCTAAAGGGCACATGGTTTGGTGGAAGTGGGGGGCACATGAAATGGTGCTGTGGGCTGCATTTGGCCCATGGGCCACAAGTTGAGAATCCCTGATGTACAGGTATGAAAGCTGGTCAATAAAGAAAGCTGAGTAGGAAAAAAATGATCTATTATGTGGTGCTGGAGGAGAGTTTTGTGGATACCCTGGACTTCCAGAAAGACACACAAGTGCGTCCTAGAGCAAAGGAAGCCTGAACGGTATTTGGAGGCAAAAATGAGGAAGCTGAGCCTGTCCTATTTTGGACGCATCATGAGAAAGCAGGACTCCCTAGAAAAGACAGTAATGGTAAGAAAGGTGGAAAGTAGCGAGAAAAGAAGACCAAGTGTGGATTGGATTGACTCTGTAAAGGAAACCAAAGGCTTGAATTTACAAGAGCTGAGCAGGGCTGTTGAGGACAGAATGTTTTAGAGATCTCTTATTCATAGGGTTGCCTTAGGTCAGAAGCAATTTGACAGCCAGTATCAAGAAGGGGGAAGAAGAGGAGGAGGAGGAGGAGGAGAGCATACTGTCCAATCAAAAGACAGGCTAAAATCAGTAAAGAATGAAGAATCTAGCACATATTCTACACCTGGTGAAATCCTTTAGTGTGAATGCAATTGCTCTGCCCACAATTAGGTAGATATTGTGTATTCAAGTAAATTGCAAGTTGTGCCAGTTGCAAGTTTCAAAAGACAAAATGGCGATTTCCCGCCATCAGACTCAAGAGCAAGAATAGGCGCATATTCTTCTTGGCGTGCTGCTTATGTTAATTAGAGTGCTATGACTGGGTACAGTTTAGGATCCTGTTCCCAATTGGTTAAAACTAATGTATCATGATTGGTTAGTTAAGGTTATCCGGCGGGTTACTTTAATGTATCACTATACCGCTGAGACATTATATAAGCACCACAGGTAAACAAGGGTGTGGCTGGGCTGGATCTATGCTTCCCAATATCTCTGCAGGTTAGACCTCAACAGGTTAGCCTTGGGTCCTCTCCATATGCTCACACGCAGGTGTAGCTCAGCACGTACCACAAGGGAGAGACCAATTACTTGGGACTTGTGTAGCCATCTGTTGTCTGGATCATAGCTGTCAAGTATCCCTTATTGGCCGGGAAAACCCCTTATTTTACCCTCTTTCCCACTGTCATCCCTTATTAATTAGACTGCAATGCCCTATTGCCACCGTTGGAGGGCAGCACAGGATAAGCATAGCTGTCAAGTATCCCTTATTTGCTGGGAAATTTCCCTTATTTCCAAATCCAAAACTTGACAGGTATGGTCTGGATATCCTTGTAATTGTGGCCTGCAAGACTTTAGAATAAACCGTTGTTCGTTGTTCTGTTCATCGTTTGCTGGGCTGTTCTGTACAAGGGTTGGACACGACAGGAGAAGAATTTCCTAAAGACCATTTGCGCTGAGTGATCGGTTAACAGAGCAATCTCTGGCTTCAGAAAACCCTTGCTTGGCATATTTAAGGGGGGGGGGACTCTGGTAATAACTGGTCATCAGAAGAAGACTATAGGACCATACAGGAGGGACTCTGGGCCAAAAGGTGGGTCTTCTGCCTTTTGTCCCACACAGAGGGAGACAGGAGGAGGCGCTGCCCATTGGCCAGGCTAATCCCTTCTCCAGCAGATGCTAAGAGAAGATTGAAGGCTTTTATAAATAGCTGGAGGTCAGCCCTCTTTACCCACATGGCTGAGCAGCATTAGAGGGAATTAATATTCAATCTCTCAGTGAGATGGAAGGCCAAATCTCCTCCCCACCCCCTTCCCCTGTGTGTTTATAGATTTAATCCCTGCACCTCCAAGAGAAAAGAATTGGGAAGCTGAAATTGGCCAAGCTGAAATCAGGAGGCAACCGAGGGGAGGGGGTTTCTCCTGTTCCATTGAGTATCTCTTGTTCCCATTTCCACTTTGCTCCCAACTTTGGGGGGGGAGAGGAAGAATTTAAGACAGGGGTCCCCAAACTATGGCCCACGGGTTGGATCAGGGCCCTGACACCAATTCGTCCGGCCCACACCACCCTCGTCGCTCCTAGAAGCGGACGTAAAATGCATGGGCTGTAGTTTGGCCATCCCTGCTTTAAGGGAACTAATAGGGTTTATATATATATATAAAAATAACTTCCCCTACATGAACATTGCAAACGTGACTCCGATAGATTTCCACATGCTTATTTAGGATTAACAAGACACGAAGGTGGCATTTGTAAGAGAAATTCTCAGGCAGGAAGGGAGAGCTTTTGAAGGTTTAGACTAGGGAAAGGAGTATGACAAGGCTGTATATCAGGGATTCTCAAGCTGCGGCCTGTGGGCTGGATGCGGCCCACAGTGCCATTTTATGTGTGTGTCCCCCATCGCCTTCACAACACCCAGAAGTGCCGTTTGGTGGAGAAAGGGGGAAATGGCCATCCGGTCCCTGAAGATGTCTAAAGGAGTGTGACCTGGCCCCCAGCTTAAAAAGGTTGAGAACACCTGCTGTATATTGTCACCCTGCTTATTTAACATGGATGAAGCAAAAGTGGGAATTCAGATTGCTGGGAGAAATATCAACAACCTGAGATTCGCAGATGATACTAACCCAGTGATGGGCAGTCTTGGCCCTCCAGCTGTTCTTGGACTTCAATTCCCAGAAGCCCAAGTCAACACACCAGCTGGTCAGGGTTTCTGGGAATTGAAGTTCAAGAACAGCTGGAGGGCCAAGACTGCCCATCACTGTACTAACCTAATGGAAGAAAGACCTAAAGAGCCTCTTGATGAGGGTGAAAGAGGAGAGTGCAATAGTTGACCTGAAACTCAACATCAAAAAAAACCAAGATCATGACATCTGGCTCCATCATTCCCTGGCAAATAGAAGGGGAAGAAATGAAGACAGTGACAGACTTTACCTTCTTGGGATCTAAAATCACTGGAGATGGCGATGACAGCCATGAAATAAAAAGATACTTCTTGGGAGGCAAGCTACGAGGAAACCTAGGCAGCATAATAAAAAATGGAGACATCACCCTGCCAACAAAAGTCCACATAGTCAAAGCAATGGTCTTCCCAGTAGTCATGTATGGCTGTGAGAGCTGGACCCTAAGGAAGGCTAAATGCAGAAGAGTAGACACCTTTGAACTCTGTGGTTCTGGAAAAGACAATTGAGAGTCCCCTGGACTGAGAAGGGATCAAATCAGTCCATCCTGAAGGAAATCAACCCTGATTGTGCCTTAGATGGACAAATATTGAAACTCAAGTATCCAAATCAAAGCAGATATGACAGATGGCTGTCCAATTCTTTTAAGAGCTTGCAAAACAAAGCCAAAACACGTCATCTTGGTAACACATCCCTCTGTCGTGTCTCCTTCAGCTGCGTTGTGAGCAGAATCATCCCAGAACAGCATAAACTTTATTGAAGAAGGAAGGCGGTGGATAAGGGCCTCTGCCTAGCACTACCATTGCTCGTAGAGTCCAATGCTCGATATCCCTGCGGTGCTGCCTACCTGTGGTAATCATAGGTCACCTGATTTGATGCTTAGGTGAAGCAGAGAAATGAGCTTCATTTTTTAAAGGGAATCATAGAATTATAGTCACTGAGTTGCAAGGGGCCTGTTAGGGCATTGAGTCCAACCCTCTGTTCAATGCAGGAATCCAAATTAAATCAGATATGACAGAGGATTGTCCAGTTCTCTACTGAATGCTTCCAATTGTTGGAGTGCTCATCACCTCTCCGGGCATTGGGGACCACTGTCGTACTGCTCTAACCATTAAGACATTTTTCCTAATATTCAGCCGATATCTGGCTTCCAGTAACTTGAGCTTGTTATTATGATGTCCTGTACTCTTGGATGGGACTGCAGTGGCTCAAGTGGCTAAGATTTAATTTAATTTAATTGTCAAATTTATATACCGCCCACTTGGCCAAAGCCAACTCAGGGTGGTTCATAATGACAAGTTAAAACTACCTACCCCCTAAAACAAGGGGTGCAGGATCCAAAGGCACCATGGGGAGGAGTTCTTCTACACCAACCACCCAATGGAGGTTACCCTTCCACCTGCACCCCACACTTGACCCACCAGCCAGGTTTTAAGTTCTTTTCTGAAAGGCAGCAACTCAGCAGTTCGATTCCCGAATACTGCAGGACGGAATGAGCTGCCGTCTCTGTCCCAGCTCCTACCAACCTAGTAGTTCGAAAGCAAGAAATTACAAATAGATAAATAGGGACCACTTCGGTGGGAGGGTATACAGCATTCCGTGCACTCCGGTGTCTAGTCATGCCTGCCACATGACAATGGAAATGTCTGCAGAAGAGACAACACTGGCTCTTTGGCTATGAAACAGAGATGAGCACTGAACCCTAGAATCAGATACAACTGGTTTTCAAGCAAGGGTGACCTTCACCTTTACCTTTACCCTGGGATGGTTGAAAACAGATCCTTCCCTTTCTCTTTACGATTATCTATCAGTTATTTGAAGAGTGCTATCATATACTGCATGACGGAGTTAGCTGCCGTCTTTGTCCCAGCTGCTGCCAACCTAGCAGTTCAAAAGCAAGAAATTGCAAGTTGATAAATAGGTACTACTTTGGTGAGAAGGTAAATAGCGTTCTGTGCACTCAGGTGTTGAGGCATGCCTGCCACGTGTCCATGGAAATGTCTGCAAATGTAGGCAGCGCTGGCTCTTTGGCTATAAACAGAGATGAGCATTGCACCCTAGAGCCGGATATGTCTGGCTTTCAAGCAAGGGCAGCCTATCATATCCCCTCTCAGTCTCAGCATGTCCAGTTCCTTCAGTCTTTCCCCATATGGCTTGGTTTCCAGTCCTCCGTCATCCTCCGCAGCCTGCTCAGCTCTACACCCATCGCGTCCACAATGCCATTCATCCACCTCATCCTCTGCCACCCCTTCTCCTTTTGTCTTCGATCTTTCCCAGCATCAAGGCTTTATCGAGTGAGTCCTCTCTTCTTATTAGGTGTCCAAAGTACTTTGGCTTCATCTTCAATATTTTCCTTCCAAGGAGCTTTCTGGATTGCTTTCCTTCAGAATCAACTGATTTGATCTCCTTCTGCAGGCCAGGACACTCCCAAATTCTCCTCCAACACCACATTTCAAAGGCGTCTATTCTTCTGCGCTCCGCTTTCCTTATGGTCCAGCTCTCACAACCATACAGTACTACTGGGAATACCATCACTTTGACTATGTGGACTTTTCTTAGCAGGGTGATGATTCTGTTGGTTTCAGCCCAGTGTTCAAGCCTATCAAGGTCTTTTTTTAATTTTCCTCCTTTCTTCGAAGCTCTTCCATCCAGTTTTGTGTCACCTGCACATTTGATGAGAAGAAGATCTGGTTGTCTTTTGCTGCCACACACTAAGACAGGACATGCCAAATCCACAACTGCTGAAAGTATGCATGCTTTCCTCTTGAACGGGGATTCTCAACCTGTGGCCTGAAGGCTGGATGTGGCATGTGGCACCATTTCATGTGGCACCACCACCACCAGAAAGTGCTGTGTGGTGGAGGAAGGGCAAAATAGCCATCCGGACCCTGAAGCTGCCTGAGGGAGCATGACCCAATAGCCCCCGGCTTCAAAAGGTTGGGAACTCCGGCTCTTGACTGTTTCTGGAGACTCTCAAATTCAGTGCCGCAGGGAGGACTGTCGACCGATGTGCTGCTTCTGTGTCCGCACGGAGGCCTTGATGTGCCTGCAGGCAGGACATCAGGGATAGAAAGGAACAGGGCAGATGTTGGTTGAGGATCTGGGTGCATTTCCAGCTCTACCAAGCTGGGAGAGAACAAAGCACTCAGAGTGAAGCAAACACCAGCTTATGCACTAACACACACACACACCGGGGTTTAGCCAAGGAAATCTCCCGGCCAGCTGGACCACGGGACTCCCGGAGAGCAGGAGGCCTGGAGCTCGGAAGAGGAGGAGTGGGCTAAGAGAGACCAAAAGAGGAACAGAAACAAATCGGCAAATTCTTGCAACAGCTGCGGCAGCCGACAGTGGCCTCAGCAGCAGCTCGCCTAGTGCATGGCAAAGGCGGGCCCTGGAGGGGTTGTGATCTCTTCACAGGTGCCACCTTGCCTATTATGGCACCCCCTGGCTGGCCTGAAGGATGCAGGAAAAGGGCCCTTCCTGTGGGATTACGATAGCCCCAGCGCCTGCTGGTAAGTATGGACAGAGACTGGGAAGCCTGGGGTTGAAGACGTCCTGAACATCTGGCTTTCTGTGCCCAGCTTTGCTACAAGGATGATGTCTACCAAACTTTTCTTGCCTTGTTGTTTGTTTGTTTGTTTGTTTTAGAGGCAATCCCTAAATGGATAGCTATGTTGTGAAGCAGGGGTAATGGTCTTGTATGAGAGGGAATCAGGAGGGGTAGATAGACCAAACCATGACCTGCTGGTCATTCCATACAGCCATTTCCCTCTCCTTTCCAGTTCATGCTGGGTCCCTTCTCCAAACTTACCCATCCCCAGGGTCATGTCTTTGGATGTATGGATGGGCTGGCTGCTGACTCAACTTATAGCACTTGCTGTGCAAGTAAACATACAAACAAATGATTCAGACAAGAACTATCCTGCTACTTTAGCAGGATCAGTCTATTGCTCTCATATCTTTTCATTTGGGGAGGGATTCTTGGTGACACCGGCTAGACAACCCTGAGTAACCTATCTATAGGAGCCTCCAATATCATCAAGCAGATGGCTGTGGTGGCTCTGTAGTTAAGAAGCTCGCCTTGTTAGCTGGAAGGCCAGCAGGTTGGCAGTTTGAGACCTGGGTAGTGCATGGTCGATTAAGTGCCTGCAGATCGAGAGCAAAAAAGTTGCCAGCAGATGAATAGGGACCCCTTTCGGTGGGAAATGATCTTGGGGACATGAAAGAAGCCTCATTCGGGGGGTCCCGTGAGTGGAGTTTCTCGAGCAAAAATCCTTTCGAACCAGAATAATTTCTGACACAAAATTATTACTATCAAGCAGGGGGTTACCTGGTTAACCAGGAATGGAGCCTCCATATTTAAGAACAGCTAGAGATGTTCTGAAGAATCTTATCTTTCTGCATTCTGATGCAAACTGATTTGAGACGTATCTCCAGGACTCGTTCCTGGCTCAAATGTCTACTAAAAGCTATATTTGTTTGATATAGTGGGTTTAGAATGCATGTTTTGAGAGAAATAAAATTTAAAAGGTATATGTTGGTCTTAAATAAATGTAGAAGTTAGGCAAGTTCATGGAGGACAAGGGGATCAATGGCTATAATTATGGATACTTAAGGACAACCTCCGGGTTGGAGAGATAGGCAGGATATCTCTCAATGCCATTTCCAGGGAATCCTAAGCAGGTGAAGGCATCTGCTTGGGAATACCCTGAAAGAAATGGTGAGCCACTGGGTGAGACCGAATGCTGGACTGGACGGGCTGTGGCCTGTTCCAGCAAGGCTGTTCTTATGTTCTTATGTTCTAGAAGTGTTCAAAATTTGTGAGTAAATACATGTGTGTTAATGCTGATCAATGTAGTAATGGAATGGAACAAACTTATAAATGAATGTGCAAAAGCAGGCATGCATCAGAAATAAAGCAATCTGTTCATCATTAAAAGCATTGTATACAATAACACTGCAGAATGATGAATCTGAGAATAACACATGTGATTTACATGATATCGAGTGTGCTGATTCCAAATATTAACTCAGAATTTGCCTACCACATACAGATTTTAAAGCCTGCTATAGCTGTTCAAATGGTTGGTAATTGGGTAATGTATTTTAACATGGGAACATTATAATAGTTGCAGCTACCACTATCCATACTGCTGCCTCAGCTGAATCATGTCCCCTGGTGGCATGCATGTTCCAGTAGCAGCTGGGTGTGTCTGGGCAAGTCAGTGAGCTGACGTCAGAAATAGGTATATAAGGTGAGATGGAACAAGGGCTTGTCTCAAGGGTGAAACCATCCTATCATATAGTCCAGCTAGGCCAAAGTGAATCTGTTTGGAGCTAAAGATGAGTAGGTGTAGCAGTGTTAATAAACCGGACAATTTTTGCTACATTTGTGGCAAATATACCCCGCATGATCAACGCAAGGACCTAACCAAGAGGGTGAGATTTGCTTACTTAAGATCCTGGCCTCTTAGGCAGAATCGGACTTCAGATTTGGATTCAGCACACTTGATTTAGTATAGGACACATGGATTAGACCAAGTAGCAGACAATATTTATTTATTTATTTGTGATGCAGTGTAATTGGAAGGTGTAAATCAGCAGGAGAGAGTTGTTGTTTTGCTCCAATGGGGAACAGACCGCTACCTAGACACGGCCTATGGCTCTTTTGTCAAGTGTAAAATTAACACAAGATCTTGTAAAAGTTATTAACTGATTATGTTGACAGAGGCAATGTTGCCTCCACATTTCTGAGGGCTGTTGAATCCACTCCAGGTGTAGGCTTTACAGGAGCTATCCAGGTGCTGAACATTATCCCTTCTAGATTCAACACTTTAGACAGCTCCTTTAATGTTCGGACTAAAACAGGGGCCTATGGGCCGGATCCGCCCCCAGCACCAATTCATCTGGCCTGTGCCACCCTTGCCACTCCTGAAATGTTCCCATTTAACTTACACTTCAAGAAGTGGCAAGGGCGGTACAGGGGGGTCTGGGGTAGAACCAGGGGAGCCAGCAGTGGTGGGAGGAGGGGAAGCTGTGGCAGGGATAAGGGGGCCGCCAGAGCCCCTCACTGACTGCCGATCTTCTTTTTTTTTCCTTGACCATGTCGCTGAGGGGGGGCAGGCAGGAGTCCTGGTGAGGAGGCGTCGGCAGGGACGGCGATGACGGCAGCTGCTCTTAAGCCGTCCGAGACACCCAGCTGTGGACCACCAGCGCCACCTAACCTCCTTCGCCGCTGAGTCCTGGGTCCCATCTGCGGCAGCGAAGGCAGCGGTGGCGGCAGTGAAGGGACCGCCAAAGCCCCTTGCTGGCTGCAGGCCTTCCTCTTCTTCTCCCTCGACCATGTCGCCGAGGGGGGGACAGGCAGGAGACCCGGCGGGGAGGTTATTTCCTCCAATAGCCTTTGGGATAAAGTTGCATTTCATCAGTTCACAGCCTGTTGGAGAATTACTTACTTAGGGGACTGCAGTGGCTTAGTGGTTAAGACACTGACTTGACAAATGGAAGTTCGGCAAGTCGGCAGTTCAAGACCCGAGTATTGCAGGACAGAATGAGCTCCCGTCATCTGTCCCAGCTCCTGCCAACCTAGCAGTTCGAATGCAAGAAATTGCAAGGAGATAAATAGATACCACTTTGGTGGGAAGGTAAGCAGCGTTCCCTGCACTCCAGTGTCTAGTCATGCCTGCCACATGTCCATGGCAATGTCTGCAGACACAGACAGCACTGGCTCTTTGGCTATAAACAGAAATGAGCTCTGAACCCTAGAGTCGGATACGGCTGGCTTCCGAGCACGGGCAACCTTTACCTTTACCTACTTACTTAGACTTAGATCCTCCCATGCTATGTAGGATATCAGGAAACATTTGTACCCCATAAATTAGCCTAATATCTAAAGCCAGCAAAAGGCTTTTGATTCAGGAAACTGGATGGCATCATAATTCACTTACAATATGATTTAACTTCAAAATAGGACGAGAAATGCAGCTTTAAGGAGCTACCATGTGGAGGATCGGAGCTTTCTTGTGCCATCTAGTCTGAGTATGTTTCTGTTGACATAATTATCAGTATTCTGAATTTAAAGTACGTCAGAGTACTCAGCACCTAGAAAACCCTTAGGATGATTTGCATATGCCAGAATCAACCTGATGACATACTTGGCGAGCCCCGTTTGGACAAGCTTTGGCCTGTATATATTGATAATGACTGTATATTTTGTATTACTGTGTTGTTTGATATTAGGGAATTGTAACTAGTGTTTATTATTTTGTGACTGTATTCTATTAGTTCTTGTATTTTTTGGTATTTTGCATCTTATTATGTATCTGATACGTTGTGAACCACTTTGAGTCACCCGCAGGGTTGAGAAAAGCGGTATACAAATAATAATAATAATAATAATAATAATAATAATAATAATAATAATAATAATAATAATAATAATAATAATAATAATAATAATAATAATAATAATAATAATAATAATAATAATAATAATAATTTATTCAGCTGCTACCTGCAAGATTCTTTCTGGTGTAGCTACAGTACATAGCAATGTCTAGCTCAAGCATCAGTTTCTCAATGTCGAGAGCACATTTCTGCAAAATAAGGCATATCTGCTCTCCACCCACAGAGAAGCTCTGGAAAATCAGGGTCCCTGTGTGTGTGGAAGGCCAACATATGTGCAGATACTCTCTTTTATGAGCCTGTTACACTCTGCAAAGAAAATATGACAACTTAGGGGTTAGAGGCTAGACATACTGCTGTTAATGTGTTGAAGAGAACTGAATAGATTAATGTCTCTTCCAAACCTGTCTAGAGGAATTGGGTGGTCTAATGGATATCTAGCCAGGTGGTATACATTTCTAAAACATTTCATAAGAACATAAGAACATAAGAACAGCCTTGCTGGAACAGGCCACAGCCCATCCAGTCCAGCATTCTGTCTCACACAGTGGCTCACCATTTCCTTCAGGGTATTCCCAAGGAGATGCCCTCACCTGCTTAGGATCCCCTGGAAATGGCATTGAGAGATATCCTGCCTATCTCTCCAACCCGGAGGTTGTCCTTAGGTAGCCATAATTATAGCCATTGATAGCCTTGTCCTCCATGAACTTGTCTAATCCTTTCTTAAAGCTGTCAAGACTGACAGCTGTCACCACTTCTTCTGGCAGGGAGTTCCATAGACCAGTAATCCTCTGGGTGAAAAAGTACTTTCTCTTATTTGTTTGAGAACTAGTACCCAAAAGTTTCATGGAGTGTCCCCTAGTTCTAGTGTTGTGCGATAGGGAAAACAGTTTTTCCTTATCTACTTTGTCCACACCGTGCATGATTTTATAAACTTCAATCAGGTCACCTCTTAGACGCCGTCGTTCAAGAGTGAAAAGGCCCAACCGTTGCAGCCTCAGATGGTAAGGAAGGTGTTCCAGTCCCCTAATCATTCTGGTTGCCCTCCTCTGTACTTTCTCCAACTCCATAATATCCTTCTGGAGGTATGGCGACCAGAACTGTACACAATATTCCAGATGGGGCCTCACCATAGATTTATAAAGAGGCAAAATGACACTTGCTGACTTATTTTCTATACCCTTCCTAATGATCCCTAACATTGAGTTTGCTTTTTTCACTGCTGAGGCACACTGGGTTGACACCTTCATTGAGCTGTCCACCAGGACACCAAGGTCCCTTTCCTGGTTTGTCGCAGAGAGTTCAGACCCCATCAGTTTATAAATGTAATTGGGGTTTTTTGCCCCAACATGCATCACTCTGCACTTACTGATGTTGAAGCTCATTTGCCACTGTTTTGCCCACTCCCCCAGTGTCAAGAGATCCCTCTGGAGCTCCTCACAATCTCTCATAGTTTTCACTACCCTGTATAATTTAGTGTCGTCAGCAAATTTGGCTACCTTGCTTTTTACTCCTACCTCTAGATCATTTATGAAGAGGTTGAAAAGCAGGGGTCCCAGTACTGAACCTTGGGGGACCCCACTCTTTACTTCCCTCCACTTGGAGAAGTGTCCATTTAGTGCTACCCTCTGTTTCCTGTCCCTTAGCCAGTTGCTGATCCAGGACAAGACCTGTCCCTTTATTCCATGACTGGTAAGTTTATTCAAGAGCCTTTGGTGTGGGACCTTGTCAAAAGCCTTCTGAAAGTCCAGATAAACAATGTCAACTGGATCCCCCTTATCCACATGCTTGTTGACACTCTCAAAAAATTCCAACAGATTAGTGAGGCATGATTTGCCCTTGCAAAAGCCATGTTGGCTCTCCTTTAGCAGCACCTTCTCTTCTATGTGCCTATTAATTCTATCTTTTAGGATGGTTTCCATCACTTTACCTGGGACACATGTCAAACTGACAGGCCGGTAATTTCCTGGATCACCCCTGGATCCTTTTTTGAAAATTGGTGTTACATTCGCTACCTTCCAGTCATCAGGCACAAAGCCTGATTTGAGGGAAAGATTATATATTTTGGCTAGGATATCAGCAATTTCATCTTTAAGTTCCCTGAGAACTCGTGGATGGATGCCATCTGGTCCTGGGGATTTGTTAGTGTTTAGCTTAACAAGACATGCAAGGACCTCCTCCCTGGTTATTTCTATCTTGCTTAATTCTTCGGTTTCCCTCCCTACGAAGATAGGCTCTGTTTTGGGCATGTGGTCTCTGTCTTCTTCAGTGAATACTGAAGCAAAGAATTCATTGAGTCTCTCTGCAATCTCTGTTTCCTCTTTAATAACCCCTTGCCTTCCATTGTCATCTAATGGTCCAATGGCCTTCCTAGTTGGGTTCTTACTTCTAATGTACTTAAAGAAGTCTTTGTTATTTCTCTGAGTATTTTTAGCTATACGCTCCTCAAAGTCTTGCTTTGCTTTCCTGATTGTTGCCTTGCATTTGTTCTGCCAGAATTTATGTTTCTGCCTGCTGTCCTCATTTGGACAAGCCTTCCATCTTCTAAATGAGCTTTTCTTGCTCTTGATCACTTCCCGAACAGCTCCTGTAAGCCACATCGGAGTCCTCTTGGACCTGGCAGTGCCCTTTTTCCTTTTGGGTATGCATTCCAATTGAGCCTCTGTTATTGTTTTTGTAAACAGCCTCCATGCCTCTTGGAGTGTTTGGACTCTCTCAATTTTCCCTTTCAGTTTCTTTTTTACTAGTTTCCTCATCTTTGGGAAATTTCCTTTTTGAAAATTTAAGGTCTCTGTGTTAGATTTTATCAGTGACTTGCGGTCTATGATCAAGTTAAACATAATCGAGTTGTGGTCACTGTTCCCTATTGGATCAGTCACATTAACATCTTGCACCAGACACCTTATAACCCCTGTTAGGGTCACCAAACATCAGGAGTAACTTGAGAGCTCATGACATCAACATCTGCCTCACAGAAGCAAATTATTTGGTATGCGGTATGAATCAATTACACCTAGAACTAACTGTAACAAAAGTATAGTTTCGTGGGTGACCATTTAATGTTCCAAAACCCAGTTGTGTTATTATGCCATTATAATAAAGTATATGCATTATTTAATGTTCTAGGACATTGGTGGTGAACTTTGGCACTCCAGCTATTCTTGAACTTCAATTCCCAGAAGCCCTGATCAGCAGGAGTGCTGACTTGGGCTTCTGGGAACTGACGTCCAGGAACACCTGGAGTGCCAAGGTTGGCCATCATAGTTCTAGGACAAGAAGACAGTATTTTCTTAGAACATTAAGCCCAGTTTGGCAAGGTTATCATGCTATGGTAGACCATGTTGCCAACGACACAATGGTTAACTAACCTGACAATCTTGAGCACTAATGGCCTTTGGGTGGCAAAGTCCAAAAGAAAGGGTGATGGTCCCCAAGTTGATTAAATCCCACTTGAATCCATCTTGATGGAGGGCAGCAGCTTCATCAAACCTGCCCTGGGGCTGATGAGGTCTTTGTGTGTCAAAAGGGCTCAGGACCAGAAAGTGGATCAGTGGTTCTCATGCTGCGATGCAGAAGGCAACTGCATTATACTGCAGCTGTGGCCATGAGGGCTTTCGTGCAGGTGTGTGTGATTCATCAGTTGCACCCATTCCTGGACCGCGACTCCTTGCTCATGGTCACTCGCACACTGGTTATCTCCCAGCTGGACTGGTGTAATGCGCTCTACATGGGGCTGCACTTGATGGCCCTCCAGAGGCTGCAGCTGGTCCAGAATGCAGCCGCCCGCACGGTGATGGGATGTGGATGGTATGCCAAATCATACCGTCCAATCTATGATTGAGTCAAGACTCATGTATATCCTGCTGATTCAATGGGTGACCTCTACTTGGATTTAATTTAATTTAATTTAATTTTAATTTAATAGTCATATTTATATATGCCGCCCACTCAGGCAGAACCCGACTCAGGGCGGCATTACAACAAGTTCTAAAAACACATAAAAACACTTTAAAAGACCCATATCCCACCCACCCATCCCACCCACTATAAAAAGAAGAAGAAGAGAGAGTTCTTAATTGTTTACATAAGCCAGCAGGTGGGGACCATGTTCCCATTCGGGCCCCACACCGGCCCTGCCAGCCAGGTCTTCAATCCTTTCCTGAAGCAATTCTCTTTGAAGTCTTAGATCTGTTGGCAGGAGGTTCCAGAGAGTTGGTGCGGACACAGAGAAGGCCCTCCTTCGGGTGCTGGATAGATGTGCACCCCTAGCTGATGGCACTATTAGAGAGCCCCTCCGGTCCGCTCTGGTTGGACGAGCAGACACTCTTGGGACGATGCGGTCTCTAAGGTATCCTGGCCCACTGCCATATAGGGCTTTAAAGGTCAAAACCAGCACCTTGAATTGCACCCGGAGACAAACTGGTAACCAGTGCAGCTCCCGAAGTAGCGGTGAGGCATGGGCATATCGCCCACATCCCATCACCACACGGGCTTCCGCATTCTGGACCAGCTGCAGCCTCCGAATGGTCGTCAAGGGCAGCCCCATGTAGAGCGCATTACAATAATCTAGTCGGGAAGTGGCCAGAGCATGGGTGACCATAAGCAAGGAGCCCCGGTCCAGGAGCGTGCGCAACTGGCGAATCACCCGAAGTTGGGCAAAAGCCCTCCTGGCCACAGCCGCTACCTGTTCTTCTAGCAGCAGCCGCGAGTCCAGAAGGACCCCCAAGTTGCGCACTGGGTCTGTCTGGGGCAAAACAGCCCCATCCAGTACCAAAAGGTGGTAACTCCCTGGATAACACGGGGCCCCTTATCCACAGCCACTCTGTCTTGCTGGGATTCAGCCGAAGCCCATTGGCCCCCATCCAGACCCCAATGGCCTCCAGGGCATCCAGATAAGATTTCAACAGCATCACTGGGGTTCCCACGGGCCGAGATGTACAAATGAGTGTCATCCGCGTACTGATGGTACCGGACCCCGTGGGAACGAATGATCTCACCCAGTGGCTTCATGTAGATGTTAAATAGGAGAGGAGAGAGCACCGAGCCCTGAGGCACCCCATACTTTAGAAGCCTAGGGCTGGACCTCTCACTCTCTAACCACACCGACTGGGTACGGCCCTCCAGAAAAGAGGAAAACCAGGACAACACGGTGCCCTGGATCCCCAGTTCTTTAAGCCATTCCAGAAGGATACCGTGGTCAACAGTATCGAAAGCTGCTGAGAGGTCAAGAAGATCAAGGACGGATGGATAACCCGCTCCCGCCAGAGATCATCCATCAGTGCGACCAATGCTGTCTCCGTATCATACCCGGGCCTGAATCCTGATTGAAAGGGGTCTAGATAATCCGCTTCCTCCAGGACACTCTGCAGCTGGCGCGCCACCGCCTTCTCCAAAACCTTACCCAGAAAGGGCAGGTTGGAAACCGGCCTGTAGTTGTTAAGGACAGCTGGGTCAAGGGATATTTTCTTCAGGAGGGGGCGCACCAAAGCATGTTTTAGTGGTGCAGGAAATACCCCATCCCGTAATGATGCATTTATTATCGCCCCGACCCAGCCACCTGTCACCACCTTGGAGGCTTTCACCAACCAGGTGGGACAGGGGTCCAAAGGACATGTAGTGGCATGCACAGCTGCAAGGAGCCTGTTCACTTCATCAGGGACAACAGGATCAAACCGATCCCAGATCATACAGCAAGACTGTGCTCCGGTGCCCCCCCGACCCTCCCCATCCACGCCGGGATTCAGCCCTGAATGAATCTGATCGATTTTCTCCACCAGATGGTCAGCAAAGTCCTCAGCCGAACCCTGCCAACCGGGCACCGATCTCCCCCTACCGAGGAGGGACCTGGTTACCCGGAACAGGGCGGCTGGGCGATTATCAGCGGAGGCAATAAGGGTGGTGAAGTATTGCCGCCTCACCACCCCCATCGCCACTAGGTAGGCCCTAATAGCAGCTCTAGCTAGTGTCCAATCGGAGTCATCTTGGGTCTTCACCCAGTGGCGCTCTAGGCGTCTCTTTGCCCGTTTGAGTTCCCGTAGTTCATCCGTGAACCACGGGGATGACCTAACCCCACAGGCGCGGAGAGGCTGCAGTGGCGCGATTTCATCCAAGGCTGCTGTTGCCGTCCTGTTCCACAGGTCGACAAGTGCCTCGGGTGAATCGTGTAGCCGATCCAGAGGAACATCCCCCAGTTCCCTCTGGAATCCATCTGGATCCATTAGTCGCCGAGGGTGGGCCATTTTAATAGGCCCTGCCTCGCTACGATGAAGCGTCGCCCCCAGAAAGTCAACAGTCACCAGATAGTGATCTGACCATGGCACAGGTGAGATGACTAAATCCTGTAATCTCAGATCACTCTGCCACTGCTCCGACAAGAAAACTAAGTCTGGCATGTGACCACTGCCCCTGGTCAGACCCCAAACTACCTGAGTCAGGCCCATGGCTGCCATGGAAGCCATGAACTCCCTTGCCACCTCAGAAGCCATCCCCAATGATGGCAAATTGAAGTCCCCCAGAACCATAAGCCTCGGGAACTCCAACGCCAGCATCGAGGCGGCTTCGAGTAGCTCAGGCAGGGCATCCCTTACCCTGCAAGGGGGCAGGTACAGGAGTAAGATCCCCAACTGACCCTTGGGGCCCAACCGTAGAAGCAGGGCCTCACAACCAGACACTTGTGGAGCAGTGGCCCCAGAAATTCCCAAAGACTCCCTGGCAACAATGGTGACACCACCGCCCCTCCCCTCCCCTCTAGGCTGGTGCCAAATACCGAACCCAGCTGGACACATGTCCGAAAGAGGTACTCCATCCTCAGGTGTCAGCCAGGTTTCGGTGATGCATGCCAGGTCGGCCCGCCCCTCCTGGATAGAATCTTGGATCAGGGGGGCTTTATTACAGACCGATCTGGCATTCACCAGCAGCAGCCTAAGGGCGGGGTCACTCTGGATCTGCTGCTCAGGGCCCAGAGATGTACCTGCAGGGTTGAAATGAGGGACCACACTTAAACATCGGACCCGCATTCCCCGAGTGCGGCCATACCGCCCCATGCCCGTTGGATTTAGGCTGCAGAAGAAGAAGAAGAAGATCCATAGAACAGATTCCCAGCAGTGCCCTCACCCTTGTTGCAGGAGCTGCACTGGTTACCGGTATGCCTTCTGAGTACAATTCAAGGTTATCATCTTTAAAGCCCTACATGGTAGTGGACGAGTTTACCTAAGAGACTGCATCGCCCCGCAGTTATCTGCCCATCCCACGAGAGCTGACCGTAGGGACTCTCTAAAGGTACCATCTTCGGAGATGTTCATCTCTCCAGTACGAGAAAGATGGCCTTCTCGGTATCTGCTCCGGTCCTTTGGAACCTCCTGCCGACGGACCTTCATCTTCAACCAGAGCTGCTAGCTTTTAGGAAAGGGCTGAAGACATGGCTGGCCCAGCAGGTGTGGGGAGCTGATAGAGGAACAGCCGTCCCCCACTGGCTGATATAAATATGCTAATTGCCACCGGGGTTTTTAGGTTTTATCTGTCTACTTGTCTATTTTACTGTGAAGATTTTATAATAGATTTTTTTATGTAGGGTTTTTAATGGTATGTCGGGTCTTTTGTGTAAGGTGAAGTGCAGTTGCATTGTGAACTGCCCGGAGTCGCTTCGGTGAGTGGGCGGCCATGCAAATTTAAATAATAAATAAAATAAATATTCTCAGGAGATTCTTCAAGGCTGATTGCCATGATGATCGCCAATATTCGGAATCAGATATGGCACAAGGAGGGGGAGGAGGAAGAGGAGGAGGAGAAGAATATGATGATGATGATGATCCATGGAACAGATTCCCAGCAGGCAGGCAGGAGGGTGAAATTGTGACAGTTAATGAAAATGATAAATGAAAGAACGTGTTTCGTTTATTAAAACTCTTGACCCGGTCATTGGTCTAAATCAACTGGTAGGACTGACTACAGAATTCCTACTGAATCATCTGGAGAACATTAGAGTAGTGCAACAGTGGGACCAACTGCCTCAAGAGGAGTTGAGCACTCCAACATTGGAAACGTTCAAGAGAGAATTGGACAACCACCTGTCCTATCTGCTTTGTTTCAGGGGTGGGGGTGGGGGGTGGGGTTGGACTCGATGGCCATAAAGTCCTCTTCCAACTAAGTTATTCAATGATTCTATGAATCTATGATTGGGTCAAGACTCATGTATATCATTTTGATTCAGTGGGTGACCTCTACTTGGATTGGATTTAAGCTGCTTTATGTTTCCTGTTTGTTTTCTCACTGGAGTTGATAAATGTGGCTCCAAGAAGTGGACACAAAACCACAGATCTCTCCCTTATTTTTTGTCCCCAGCAGGCCTCCAGCAGGCGTTGCCTCTTCCGACTCCCCGCTATGGAAGTGAAGTTGGTCCATATTGCCCTCCTAGTTTTCTTCTTGCTCTCAGTTGCCATGACCAGCTGTTTCCTGTGGCAGTACAGCCTTCCCAAGGTGGAACCCAGTAAGTACTAAGCCAAGCAAGCACCCATTGGGTCAAGCCAGTTGTGGTCAAAAATTACCTGCAGTGGCTTAGTGGTTAAGGTGTGGAACCTATCTATCTACTTGCAATTTCTTACTTCCAAACTGCTAGGTTGGCAGGAGCTGGGAGAAAGACGGGAGCTCATTCCATCCTGCAGTACCCAGGAATCGAACTCTGACCTTCTAGCCATTGGGTTCAGCATCTTAACCACTTGAGACACTGCTGTCCCTTTACCCAGTCTCATTTGTGCCCTTCCTACAAAGGGACTGCAGTGGCTTAGTGGTTAAGACGCTGAACTTGATGACTGGAAGGTCAGCAGTTCAAGACCTGAAGCTGCACAATGGAGCAAGCTTCCCTCTCTGTCTCAGCTCCTGCCAATCTAGCAGTTAGAAAGCAAGAAATTTCATGTCAGTAAATAGGTACCACTT
This sequence comes from Bradypodion pumilum, assembly GCA_035047305.1. NCBI lineage: Eukaryota > Metazoa > Chordata > Lepidosauria > Squamata > Chamaeleonidae > Bradypodion > Bradypodion pumilum. The sequence continues at coordinate 5,875,117 of JAWDJD010000016.1, read as the reverse complement.
AGATGGGAAAGGTTCCATGTTCCGTGCACTCCTGTGTCCAGTCACGCCTGCCACATGACCACAGAAATGTCTGCAGATGCAGATAGCGCTAGCTCTTTGGTTATAAATGGAGATGATCACCAGACCCTAGAATCAAATACAACTGGCTTTTGAGCAAGGGAGACCATTTCCTTTACATTAGGTCACCCTTGCTTAAAAACCAGTCGTATCCGACTCTAGGGTTCGGTGCTCATCTCTGTTTATAGCCGAAGAGCCAGCGCTGTCTGCATTTGCAGACGTTTCCATGGACATGTAGCAAGCATGCCTAGACACCAGAGTGCATGGAACACTGTTTACCTTCCCACCAAAGTGGTCCCTATTTATCTCTTTGCAATTTCTTGCTTTCAAACTGATGCCAGGACAGACGCCAGATGCCAGGACAGACACTGACCTGCCGCCTTCCAGTCAGTGTCTTAACCACTTGAGCCAGTGCAGTCCTTACTTGCTGCCAATCCCCATGCACAGAACTGGTGAGAGTGTCAGGTAGTTTATCTAGTGACTCAAATTAAATGAAGGAAATCAGATGCTGGGGGGAAAGGACACAAGAAAGAAGAACTCAAGAAAATGTGCACATGACTGCTGTGACACAGAGAGAAATAAAGTATATTTCATCATAATGAGAATGACTAATCCCTGGGGACCTGAGCTTTCTCTGTAGCTTGGCTATTGATGGAGCAAGATCAAGTAGTAGTCAACAGAACATCTTGCACACAATTCATTTGGACCTTCTAGTTCAATTAGAAAAGGAAGTGTATCCTGAACTTGGAATACACAGGCTCCAGGTTGAGCCAGCCTTCCATCATTCCAAGGTCAGTTGAATGAGTACCCAACATGTTACCCCTCCTTCCCGCCGTCTTCCCATATTAGTTAGACTGCAATGCCCTAATGCCGCCACTGGAGGGCAGCACAGGATGAGCATAGCTGTCAAGTCTCCCGTTTTGGCCGGGACATTTCCCTTATTTTCAAATCCAAAACTTGACAAGTATGTTACTAATTATCTTGTGAGTTGCCCAGAGAGTGTTCTAAGTACTATAGGGAAGTATAGAAGTGGAATTGTTAGTAAAGTAAAACCCAGACTTACATACACCTTGAGTTACGTAAAAGTTGGCTTATGTAATGACTAGCAGAGTTGCCTGTCCATCGTCCGGGACGGACTCTACCCGGGCCGGGGAGACAGCAGGGCCCCCCTCTTCCATGCTGACCTTACCTTCCGGGGGCGGTAGTTTGTGCGCTCTAGCTGTCTGTCCCCGGCTTTGCCAGGTGGGGTTTGGGGAGGCTGTGTCCCACCTCCTCCCCCTCTCATTCTTTGACTCTCTGTGTCTGTCTCTGTTTCTTCCTCTCTCTTTGTTTCATTCTTGCTTTTTCCATCTCCCTTTTTCTCTCTTTTTGTCTCTCTTTCTATTTTTTCTTGTTTTATCTCTCCATCTCTCTCTCTCTCTCTCTCTTTCTTTCTCTCCCTTTCTCTCCCACTCTCACTGTCTCTCTCTTTCTCTCTCTCTCTCTCTCGCATGCACGCATGCACACACACATGCACGCACTTGTGCGCACGCACACACACACACAGAGGAGGTGTCCGAGGCACGTCAGTGAAGGAGAATGTAGTTTTGTTTCCTTTCACTGGTGGCCATCGCCTGTGGTGTCAATGAGGTGGGGGTGAGGGGGGGATTTCGCTCCTCCACACTGGCGACATAGACAGCAGCGTGGCTCGTCAGTATAGGGGAACGATGCCTCGTTTCCCTTCATTGACGGGCAGCACCTGTGTGTCATTGAAGCTAGAGTGGGTGTGGGCGTGATTCACCCCCTCCACTCCGGCCCCATAGACAACACCATGGTCCATCAGTGAAGGGGAATGAAGCCTTGTTTCCTTTCACTGACGGGCAGCGTCTGAGGCAGGGGGGGGCTGTCTGCTCTCTGCGCGCGCACACCTGCCAACCACCTCTCTTCCCTGTGTGAGTGCGTGGTCCGTACCCGCCTCTCCTGCACTCATACCGGCCTCTCTGATTGGTTGGAGCATGGCGCAGGGGTTACTGGGGCATGTAGTTTTGGACTTCTTCGCCCGTGTGTGGGGCTGATGCCCCACCGGTGGCCTCTGGACCCCCTCTTTGGAGGCTGAGATGGGGAAGGTAGGCCGGTGTTTCGGAGCTGTCAGTTCCAGGATGTAGGAATGCATTAGAGACGTACGTTTCTGCTTTATACATTTATTTTTATTTATTTATTTATAGTCAAATTTGTATATGCCGCCCGCTCAGGCAGAACCCGACTCAGGGCGGCATCACAACAATTCACAAAAGACATAAAAACAATTATAAAAAATAATTATAAACCCCCCCAACCCACCCCCTTTAAAAACCCCTATGTCCCACCCACCCACTATACAAAGGAGGAGGAGAAAGTTCTTATACAAGCCAGCAGGCGGGCACCATAGTCCCATTCGGGCCCCACACCTGCCCTGCCAGCCAGGTCTTCACTCCTTTCCTGAAGGGCAGCAGTTCACTTTGGAGTCTTAGGTCTATTGGCAGGAGGTTCCAGAGAGTTGGTGCGGACACGGAGAAGGCCCTCCTTCGGGTGCTAGACAAATGTGCATCCCTAGCCGGTGGCACCACTAGAGAACCCCTCCTGTCCGCTCTGGTTGGACGGGCAGACACTCTTGGGACGATGCGGTCTCTAAGGTATCCCGGCCCCCTGCAATGTAGGGCTTTAAAGGTCAAAACCAGCACCTTAAATTGCACCCGGAGACAAACTGGTAACCAGTGCAGCTCCCGAAGTAGGGGAGAGGCATGGGCATATCGCCCACACCCCATCACCACCCGGGCCGCCGCATTCTGGACCAGCTGCAGCCTCCGAATGGTCGTCAAGGGCAGCCCCATGTAGAGCGCATTACAATAGTCTAGTCGGGAAGTAACCAGAGCATGGGTGACCATAAGCAAGGAGCCCCGGTCCAGGAGTGTGCGCAATTGGCGAATCACCCGAAGTTGGGCAAAAGCCCTCCTGGCCACAGCCGCCACTTGTTCTTCCAGCAGCAGCCGCGAGTCCAGAAGAACCCCCAAGTTGCGCACTGGGTCTGTCTGGGGCAGAACGGCCCCATCCAGTACCAAAGATGGTAACTCCCTGGATAACGCGGGGCCCCTTATCCACAGCCACTCTGTCTTGCTGGGATTCAGCCGAAGCCCATTGGCCCCCATCCAGACCCCAATGGCCTCTAGGCATCCGGATAGGATTTCAACAGCATCACTGGGGTCCCCACGGGCCGAGATGTACAACTGTGTATCATCCGCGTACTGATGGTACCGCACCCCGTGGGAACGAATGATCTCACCCAGCGGCTTCATGTAGATGTTAAATAAGAGAGGAGAGAGCACAGAGCCCTGAGGCACCCCATATTTGAGGGGCCTAGGGCTGGACCTCTCACTCTCTAACCATACCGACTGGGTACGGCCCTTCAGAAATGAGGAAAACCAGGACAACACAGTGCCCTGGATCCCCAGTCCTTCGAGCCGTTCCAGAAGGATACCGTGGTCGACGGTATCAAAAGCCGCTGAGAGGTCAAGAAGAGCAAGGACAGATGGACAACCCCCGTCCCGCTCCCGCCAGAGATCATCCATCAGTGCGACCAATGCCGTCTCCGTTCCATATCCGGGCCTGAACCCTGATTGAAAGGGGTCTAGATAATCCGCTTCCTCCAGGACACTCTGCAGCTGACGCGCCACCGCCTTTTCCAAAACCTTACCCAAAAAGGGCAGGTTGGAAACTGGCCTGTAGTTGTTAAGGACAGCTGGGTCGAGGGACAATTTCTTCAGGAGGGGGCGCACCAAAGCATGTTTTAGCTGTGCAGGAAATACCCCCTCCCGTAAAGAGGCATTTATTATCCCCCCTATCCAGCCACCTGTTACCTCCTTGGAGGCTTTCACCAACCAGGTGGGACAGGGGTCCAGAGGACATGTAGTGGCACGAACATCTGCAAGGAGCCTGTCCACTTCATCAGGGACAACAGGATCAAACTGATCCCAGATCGTACAGCAAGACTGCGCCCCGGCACCCCCCCGACCCTCCCCATCCACGCCAGGATTCAATCCTGAACGAATCCGATCGATTTTCTCTACCAGATGGTCAGCAAAGTCCTCAGCCGAACCCTGCCAACCGGGCACCGATCCCCCTCTACCAAGGAGGGACCTGGTTACCCGGAACAGGGCGGCTGGGCGATTATCAGCGGAGGCAATAAGGGTGGTGAAGTATTGCCGCCTCACCACCCCTATCACCACTAGATAGGCCCTAATAGCAGCTCTAGCTAGTGTCCAATCGGAGTCATCCTGGGTCTTCACCCAGCGGCGCTCTAGGCGTCTCTTTGCCCGTTTGAGTTCACGCAGTTCATCTGTGAACCACGGAGATGACCTAGTCCCCCGGGCGTGGAGAGGCCGCAGTGGCGCGATTTCATCCAAGGCTACTGTTGCCGACCTATTCCACAGGTCGACGAGTGCCTCGGGTGAATCGTGTAGCCGATCCAGAGGAACATCCCCCAGTTCCCTCTGGAATCCATCTGGATCCATTAGTCGCCGAGGGCGGGCCATTTTAATCGGCCCAGCCTCCCTACGATGAAGTGTCGCTCCCAGGAAGTCAAGAGTCACCAGATAGTGATCAGACCATGGCACAGGTGAGATGACTAAATCCTGTAATCTTAGATCACTCTGCCACTGCTCCGACAAGAAGACTAGGTCTGGCATGTGACCACTGCCCCTGGTCGGACCCCGGACTACCTGAGTCAGGCCCATGGCTGCCATGGAAGCCATGAACTCCCTTGCCACCTCAGAGGCCATCCCCAGCGATGGCAAATTGAAGTCCCCCAGAACCATAAGTCTCGGGAACTCCAACACCAGCATCGAGGCGGCCTCGAGGAGCTCAGGCAGGGCATCCCTTACCCTGCAAGGGGGCAGGTACAGGAGCAAGATCCCCAACTGACCCTTGGGGCCCAGCCGTAGAAGCAGGGCCTCGCAACCAGACACTTGTGGAGCAGTGGCCCTAGCAACTCCCAAAGACTCCCTGGCAACAATGGCGACACCACCGCCCCTCCCCTCACCTCTAGGCTGGTGCCAAATACCGAACCCAGCTGGACATATGTCCGAGAGAGGTACTCCATCTTCAGGAGTCAACCAGGTTTCGGTGATGCATGCCAGGTCGGCCAGCCCTTCCTGGATGACATCTTGAATCAGGGGGGCCTTATTGCAAACCGACCTGGCATTCACCAGCAGCAGCCTAAGGGCGGGGTCACTCCGGAACTGCTGCTCAGGACCCAGAGATGTACCTGCAGGGCTGGAATGAGGGACCGCAGTTAAACATCGGACCCGCATTCCCTGAGTGCGGCCCGCCCCACGGTACCCACCATACCGCCCCATGCCCGTCACAACACCTATATGGTTCTCCGGAGCCTCCCTAGATAGAATGCTGCCCCTCCCTAGCTGGCAGGACCAACATTCCCTCTTCCGCCCCCACCCACCATCCCCACCCAATTCTGACAGCAAACCTAACAAGTCCTGTCGTCGAAAGCTCCCTATCACCTCCCTGCCGATGGAAGGGGCGAGGGGAGCGCAGCAACGCTGGTGGCGTCGTCTTCTGAGCCTTCTGGACCACGGAAGGCTCCTTTTCATCTCCCCGCCGATGGAAGGGGCGGGGAGAGCGCGGCAACGCTGGCGGCGGCGTCTTCTGAGCCTTCCGGACCACGGAAGGCTCCTTTTCATCTCCCCGCCGATGGAAGGGGCGGGGAGAGCGCGGCAACGCTGGCGGCGGCGTCTTCCGAGCCTTCCGGACCACGGAAGGCTCCTTTTCATCTCCCCGCCGATGGAAGGGGCGGGGGGAGCGCGGCAACGCTGGTGGCTTCGTCTTCTGAGCCTTCTGGACCACGGAAGGCTCCTTTTCATCTCCCCGCCGATGGAAGGGGCGGGGAGAGCGCGGCAACGCTGGCAGCGGCGTCTTCCGAGCCTTCCGGACCACGGAAGGCTCCTTTTCATCTCCCCGCCGATGGAAGGGGCGGGGAGAGCGCGGCAACACTGGCAGCGGCGTCTTCTGAGCCTTCTGGACCACGGAAGGCTCCTTTTCATCTTTTCATCTCCCCGCCGATGGAAGGGGCGGGGAGAGCGCAGCAACGCTGGCGGCGGCGTCTTCTGAGCCTTCTGGACCACGGAAGGCTCCTTTTCATCTCCCCGCCGATGGAAGGGGCGGGGAGAGCGCGGCAATGCTGGCGGCGGCGTCTTCTGAGCCTTCTGGACCACAGAAGGCTCCTTTTCATCTCCCCGCCGATGGAAGGGGCGGGGAGAGCGCGGCAATGCTGGCGGCGGCGTCTTCTGAGCCTTCTGGACCACGGAAGGCTCCTTTTCATCTCCCCGCCGATGGAAGGGGCGGGGAGAGCGCGGCAATGCTGGCGGCGGCGTCTTCCGAGCCTTCCGGACCACGGAAGGCTCCTTTTCATCTCCCCACCGATGGAAGGGGCGGGGAGAGCACGGCAACGCTGGCGGCGGCGTCTTCTGAGCCTTCTGGACCACGGAAGGCTCCTTTTCATCTCCCCGCCGATGGAAGGGGCGGGGAGAGCGCGGCAACGCTGGCGGCGGCGTCTTTATAGATGGAGATTTTGTGCTAAAACCATGTCCCGATTGACGTAAACATCTCAATTTATGTAACACAATTTCCTATGAGTTTGCTTCAATTTACATGAAAAATTCATTTCCCCTATGGGTTTGCTTTGAGTTCTGTAAAAACCGATTTATGTAAAAGCCTATGGAACGGACTTTTTTACGTAAGTCGGGGTTTTACTCTGGAAGGAAAACTCACACTTTCACAGTCCAAAATTGCCAGGTTCCCAGGTTTTGAAGGGTCCCCATTTTTAAGCAATGGCTTTCGTGTTCTTTTTGATCACCTGCATTTCTGTGTGCATTTCTCTGTGCATTTCACAATCTGCATCTGCACTCAGGAGGCACAACTGTAAAAAAGGTATTTTGATGTGCAAAAATTGGCTAAGAAATGTTAAGTCTATGGCAAAAAACCAACCCAAGCATTAGGAAACCAGATTAGTCTGTTTCAGACTTTGCCAAGTTAGACTTCCTCCAGCAGTTCCACTTTCCTTAACCTGCTGTGGTCTAATAACTTTGATGATGAGGAGGAGGAGAAGGAGGAGGGTGGTGGTGGTGGCGACGGCGGTGGCAGCGGCGGAGGCAGCAGTGGCGGCGGAGGCGGCAGCGGCGGCGGAGGTGGAGGCGGAGGCGGCAGCGGCGGCGGAGGTGGCAGCGGTGGCAGAGGCGGCAGCGGCGGAGGCGGCGGCAGTGGTTTTTACAAATAGAATAAAATAGATCAAGAGTTCTCAACCTTTTAAAGCTGGGGGCCAGGTCACACTCCATCAGACAGCTTGGGGAGGCAGGACAGCCATTTTGCCCTTCCTCCACCACATGACACTTCCAGGTGTGGTGGAAGCAGTGGGGGTCACATGAAATGGAGCAGTGGGCTGCATCAGGCCCATGGGTCGCAGGTTGAGAATCCCTGAAATAGATGATAATGCTGGAAAGCTGGAAGGCATCAGGAATAGAGGGAGACCAAATATCATATGAGTTCCCTTTTTAGTCTCATTCTCAATTTCAGTTTTAAATTCTCAGGAAAAACCCTAGCGCTCCATAATCATGCTTCAAGGGTAAACTGGCAGTTGTACTATGTTTCTATTTCTATTCCATCCCAGGCCCTATAGTGACAGAGGTCAAGTCTGAAGCAGTGCAGATGTGTCCTCGTTACCCGGATCCTGTGCCTCTTGACCACCCAATCCCGATCCTGAAGGATGCTTTGGAAAAGGTACCTTGTGGTGAGACTTAGGGCATGTGGGAAGGTCAAGAGTATTCTTTTAAAGCCTGGGGAGCTAGGCATCAATAGATTGCAGCTGTGGGACAAAAATACATTTAAGTAAGTTTGCAAGATGAAATTTTAACATTTAGGAGAGTGATGGCGAAACCTTTAGAGACCAAGTGCCCAAACTGCAATAAAAAACCTACTTATTTATCACAAAGTGCCAACACAGCAACAGGGGAGGAAAGAAACGCTCCCATTGAGCTGCTGGACAGAGGAGTGGGGTGAGCTCTATACTGGGGAAGGAGGGGGTGCTCCCATTGGGCTGCTGGGCAGAGGAGTGGGGGCAAACTCTGTGCTGGGGTGACTGCATGGGTGCTCACAGAGAGGGCTCCGAGTGCCACCTCTGGCACGCGTGCCATAAGTTCCCCACCATTGACTTAGGAACATGAAAAGTCAACTAGCATTTGACGCCATTGGTTCCAATGCTGAACATCCCTCACTGGCTAAGATGCTGACTGGAAGGTGGGAGATCAGCAGTTTGATTACTGAGTACTGCAGGATGGAATGAGCTCCCATTTTTGTCCCAGCTCCTGCCAACCTAGAAGTTCAAAAGCAAGAAATTGCAAGTAGATAAATAGGGATCACTTCGGTGGGAAGGTTACAGCATTCCGTGTGCTCCGGTGTCTAGTCATGACTGCCACATGACCATGGAAATGTCTGCAGAAGCAGACAACGCTGGCTCTTCGGCTTTGAAACACAGATGAGCACTGAACCCTGTAGTCAGATACGACTGGCGTTCGAGCAAGAGAAACCTTTACCTAACATCAAACATCAATTCCCAGAAGTCTAAGTCAAGGGTAACTTAGGTCACCCTTGCTTGAAAGCCAGTCGTATCTGACTCTACGGTTCAGTGCTCATCTCTTTCATAGCTGAAGATCCAGTGCTGTCTGCTTCTGCAGACGTTTCTGTGGACATGTGGCAGGGATGACTAGACACCAGAGTACATGGAACACTGTTTACCTTCCCACCAAAGTGGTCCCTATTTATCTCCAGTAAAACCTCACATAAAGAGCGCCTCGCTTAGAGACTAACTTGCTTAAAGAGCATGAATTTTCTCTGAATGGTCACCTCGCTTGACAACTAAAACCAACCAAAAACTCACTTAACAACTAAATCGGGGTTCGCAATCCCACCAGAAGTCACAATTGATCACTTGCAATGGTGTTTCACTTAAAGAACAAACTCGCTTAAATAGCAATCCTGTGGAGCGCATTATGCTCTTTAAGCGAGGTACCACTGTACTTGCAATTTCTTGCTTTCAAATTTCTAGGTTGGCAGGAGCTGGGACAAAGATGGGAGCTCACTCCGTCCTGCAGTACTTGTGTCTCAAACTGCTGACCTGCTGCCTCTCAGTCGGCATCTTAACCACTTGAGACATTGCAGTGAAGTCCAAAAACCAATGGTTGGAGACCACTGTTGTAGATGATATGAAAATACCTCTAGTTAGTGTCTACTGCTGGGGGTGGTGGTGAAGAAGGCATAGCAGAAGTCAGAGGAGCTTTCACACACATAAAAAGGGAACACAGACCAGGATGGTTGGAGTTACAACCCAAATTGACCTATGGGCCTGTTGCGTATAAGAAAGTATGCCTTTAAACAATGTAACAGAATAACTACCAGCTGTAACTCTGTAACCTCCTGTATTAGGACGCGAGCTAATGTCCACCAGATGGCAATAGTGAGCGTCCAGCTCACATGGTTCCAATTCCATAAATACCTACAGCGCGGGAAGATGCCCGCCACCACTCACCTGGACAAGAAGGGCGTGACCAGAAATGACGTCACGCAGACAGTAGCCAATGGGCTACCGAGGAGCCACATTCAAATGTATAGCCTCTGTATATATTGAGCTGTTCGTCCACCATTACCACATGTTCCCCCGGACCACCATGCAATAAAGATGTGTTAAGCCAATCCTTCGGCTGTTCCTGTGTCTTGGTTCTCATACACTAAATTGGCGACAAAGGTGGGATAATGGATCCCCACGAGATCAAGACACACGCCGGTTTCGACATCAACAAGCCGGAAGATTGGGAGCTCTTCGAAATGGACTTCCAAAGCGCGCTGGTGGTGTCTGACATTACGGACGAAGGAAAGAAGAGGGCCATCCTCACCTGGATGCTGGGACGTGCCGCCATGAGAGTACTGGTGGACCTGGTTTCGCCGAAGAAGGTGAGCGAGGTGTCGGTCAAGCAGCTCCTGAAAGCGATGCGCGATCACTTCCAGCCCGCGGTCTCGATGTTTTCGGCTCGAGACGCGTTCTGGAAGAGAGTCCAAGCGCCTGGGGAGTCCATCGCAGCCTTTGCAGCGGCCCTCTGTTTGGCCGCCGGCCCTTGCAAGTGGGAGAACCTGGAAATCGCCCTCAGGGACCGCATGCTCTGTGGCCTGTGGGACGAGGAAGTTCAGCGAAAGCTGATGAACCAGGAGCCGCCCCCGACGCTGTACGAGGTCGTGAAGGCGGCACAGGCCGCGGAAGCCACGACGGCCGGAGTCAAGGGGTTCAGGGAAAGGCCCCCACAACCCGACAAGGCAGCGGGCTCAGTGCACGCGGCCAGGCGAGCGCCACAATCCTCCACGGAGAGCAGCGAGGACGAGGACGTCCAGAAGGTACGGAAGGATGGCCGACATTGCGACAGCTGCGGGGCGGCCCACGACCGCGCCAAGTGCCCGTTCCGGAAGGCCGAGTGCCACAACTGTGGACGTCGAGGACACATAGCCAAGGTTTGCAGACGGCGGCGCAGGGACCAGAGAGGCTCGACAGACCGCCCACCGAGATTCCAGGAAGGCACCCGGCCCTCGAGGAAGCAGGACAGCATGGGCCACATCTCCGACGGCAGCGACGACGACGCCCCAGTTCACAGCGTGTCCTTAGGACACCCCCGTTACTTTGTTGAGGTACTGGTGCAAGGGGTCCCCATTAGAATGGAGATAGACTCGGGGTCTTCATATTCAATCATTTCCCAGAGGGAGTTTTTGGGAATTTCCCCCAACTTGCGGCCCAGGCTCAAAGCGCTGAGGTCCACGCTGCGGGACGTACAGAGAAATAGCATTCCGGTGTTGGGGGTTGGAAAATTCAAGGTCCAGTACAAGCGGCACGCCGCGGAACTGCCCCTGGTTGTCCTCAAGGGGGGAAGCTGTAGCCTTCTCGGGACTCAATGGTTTAAGCCCCTGGGTTTGTTCATCGGGGGGTGCATGCCGTTGGGACTGACCCTATGCAAGAGGTGTGTGATGCGCACCCCGAAGTGTTCAAGAAGGGACTTGGAAAATTCAAGAGACCCCCAGTTGCGTTTGACCTGGACCCGGAGGTCCGCCCAATAAGACTCAAACCGCGCAGAGTGCCTTTTGCACTCAAGGACAAGATAGAGGCGGAACTGGACAAATTGGTGGGCCAGGGGATTCTTGTTCCTGTTGATTCCGCGGAGTGGGAAACTCCGATTGTAACAGCACTGAAGGCCAACGGGGAGGTTCGCATATGCGCAGATTACAAATGCACCATTAATAAGGCGATACGCCCAAATGCGTATCCGGTACCGGTGGTCAGCCACCTGTTGGCCAGGTTACATGGGGGGAGGTGCTTTGCAAAACTTGACCTGGCACAAGCATATCAGCAGCTATCGGTAACCCCAGCTGCGGCTGCTGCACAGACGATAGTCATTCATAAGGGGGCGTTCCAGGTCACGCGCCTACAGTTTGGCATGAACTCGGCGCCAGGTATCTTCCAATCGCTCGTGGAACGCCTCTTAAAGGGGATAGAGGGGGTCTTACCATACTTTGATGACGTGTTGATAACAGGGGGGAGCGAATCGGAATTGGCTGAAAGATTAGACAAAGTGCTGACGATATTCGAAAAGGCGGGGTTGAGGCTGCGGAAAGACAAATGCATCTTCTTCGCCACAGAGGTTGAGTTCTTGGGTTTCCGGGTAACCCCTGCAGGAATCAAACCCTCCAAGTCAAAGGTGGCCGCCATTCAAAATGCTCCTCGCCCCACCTCCAAGCCTGAATTGCAGTCGTTCCTGGGGCTCCTAAACTTCTACCATTCCTTCCTGCCTTGGAAGGCATCGGTGGCGGAGCCGCTTCACAAACTTCTAAAAAAGGACGAGGCATGGAAATGGGGCGAGAGCCAAGAGAAAGCATTCAATGACCTGAAACAACTCCTAGCCTCAGACGCTATACTAACCCATTTTGACCCCAAGAGACCAGTAGTCCTGATATGTGATGCGTCCCCAGTGGGGGTGGGGGCGGTTCTGTGCCATGTGATGGAAAACGGGTGGGAGGCCCCGGTGGCGTTCTACTCCAGGTCCCTGTCTCAGGCAGAGCGAAATTACGCACAGACAGACAGGGAAGCGTTGGCAATAATCGCTGGGACCAAAAAGTTCCACGATTTCCTCTATGGCCGCCCTTTTACCATCGTGACTGACCATAAGCCCCTGCTAGGCATTTTCACTGCGGACAAGCCCACGCCTCAAATCCTGTCCCCTAGGATGCTCAGGTGGGCCATTTTTTTAAACGCATACCAGAACGCGCTGGTGTATCGCCCTGGAAAGGACATAAGCCACGCGGACGCCCTGTCGAGGTCACCCCTTCCCCACACAAGTGGCCACGTGTGCGAGGTGGAGCAAGACCACCAAGTGCTCATGATAGAGGTCTTGGATTCACCCCCCGTATTGCCCGCAGAGATCGCCAAGGCGACAGGCAAGGACAAGACGTTGGCCCTGGTTAGTTCTTGGGTGCAGAAAGGGTGGCCAACGTCCTCCCCAGCGACGGAGTTTGCCCCATTTTTTCGGAAAAAGCTTGAATTGTCCTTAGAGAGGGGGTGCCTCCTGTGGGGCCAGCGGGTAATTGTCCCTGAAGCACTGAGAGCGAGGGTGCTCAAACTGCTGCACATCAGCCACCCCGGAATTGTCCGTTCCAAGGCGCTGGCCAGGAGCTACTTCTGGTGGCCTCAGTTGGACGCCGATATCGAGCACATGGTGGGCACTTGCGCGAGCTGCCAGAGCTCCTGGCCCGAAGAAGCTCGTCTTCCGCACAGGGAATGGGACACGGCAAAGGGGCCGTGGTCCCGCGTGCACATTGACTTTGCGGGCCCTTTTAGAGGATCTCTTTTTCTCCTCGTAGTGGATGCTTACTCCAAGTGGCTGGAGGTTCTCCCGGTTGCGAACACCTCCTCAGCCACAACGGTTAAACATTTGCGGAGGGTGTTCAGCACGTTCGGCATACCAGACACCCTTATTAGCGATAACGCTAGTTGTTTCACGTCCGCTGAGTTTAGGGCGTTCACCGAGATCAACGCCATCCGACACATCACCTCCGCACCTTTCCACCCGGCGACAAATGGCCAGGTAGAACGCCTCGTGCGTACCACCAAAGACGCGCTGAGGTGCATGGGCCCCGGGGATTTAAACCTGCAGTTGTGTCAGTTTTTACTAGGATACAGAGTTACCCCCCTAGCGTCAGGGTACTCGCCCGCAGAACTCCTAATGCGCAGGAAGCTGACTATGGTACTGACCAGGCTAGACCCCACTAGGGTGGAAGACACTGGGAGGAACATCGGGGTAGCGTGCATGAAGAGTTTCGAGATAGGCGCCCCGGTTCATTGCAGAAACTACGCTAGTGCAGGGCCAGCCTGGGTTCCGGGCGTAGTCATTGGGCAGATGGGCCCCGTGTCGTATTGCGTAGAGACCAACACAGGTCTACTCTGGAGGCAACACGCAGACCAACTCCGGCGCCGGATCTCCGAAAACCAGGGCGCTGACAGCGCAGAAAAGGATTCAACGTTAGGGTTCTCCCCCACCCATTCAGCCCAAGGGGGAGGAGAGGGGGGCCGGTGGTCCCCACCACGGGGGGAAGGGAATAAGCTTGTCCCCGTAGATATCCTGTCAGATACTCCCACAGATTCCCCAGTAGATGAGTTTGAGTTTGAGTTACAAAACCAGGGGGGGGGTTCGGAGTGGTCCCCCACCCATCCAAGCGAGAAGAGGGGTTTTGCGTTAGCCCCCAGTGCCCCCGGTTTTCCCACAATGGAGTTCATCCCTACCCCAAAAGCCGCGGAACCGCGGCAAGTCGCTAACGAGTATCCCTCTCCCATTGCAGGACAAGAGACCAGGGAGCAAAGAAGCGATAGCGCCCCCGGGACAAGCCAGCCAGCCTTGCGCCCAAAACGCGTTTGCAATAAACCATATTGGTTGAGAGACTTCGTCTCATCCTAGGGGGGAGGGATGTTGTGTATAAGAAAGTATGCCTTTAAACAATGTAACAGAATAACTACCAGCTGTAACTCTGTAACCTCCTGTATTAGGACGCGAGCTAATGTCCACCAGATGGCAATAGTGAGCGTCCAGCTCACATGGTTCCAATTCCACAAATACCTACAGCGTGGGAAGATTCCCGCCACCACTCACCTGGACAAGAAGGGCGTGACCAGAAATGACGTCACGCAGACAGTAGCCAATGGGCTACCGAGGAGCCACATTCAAATGTATAGCCTCTGTATATATTGAGCTGTTCGTCCACCATTACCACATGTTCCCCCGGACCACCATGCAATAAAGATGTGTTAAGCCAATCCTTCGGCTGTTCCTGTGTCTTGGTTCTCATACACTAAAGGGCCCTTGCAACCCATTTCTTGTTTTCTTGTGCAATAAATAGAGAGGCAAGAAATTGCATCCCTATTTCTATCTAGCATTTATACATAGCTACTATAAAGATATCCTGTCTTAACGCCCATATAATATTCTGAATGAAAAAATGGTTTCCACTTCCACTCTTATCGTTCTAAATATGATTTCAGGTGGACACACTTCTTCGCCACAAAGTCCGCAGTCCTGGCCTTCCAGCCTTGTCAGCCATTGTAATTTATAACGACACGGTCCTATGGACAGGCAACTTTGGGAAACGAAATGGTTCTGACCCATTCTCTGGTATTCCCAATGAGTACACCATTTACAGGTGAGCCTGCATGTTAGGCATTGTATACAGTTAGCTGGATACATCCATGTCACTCATTCATTCACTCACTCACTCAGGCATGGGCTGGGCCACCGGGACAGGGGGATTCATCCCAGTGCGCCCTCACCTCTAGCGTCTTGGGGTGCAAATAATAATTTTATTATTATTTTATCTGCCTGGTGCACTGTACTTTAGATCAAGCCATTGCTCTAAGCTCCTTCCTTTAGTTTGGAGCAATGGTTTATTCTAAAGTGCTGCGCACTGGGTGGAGCAAGCAAGGGGCGGCCTTCTCCTCGTCCCTTGGTTGCTGCCCCTTGCCAGCTCCCTCCCATGGTGCCCAGTGCACCTCTGCTTCTCTGTCACTGTCTCTGTCTCTCTCTCTCATATCTATCTATCTATCTATCTATCTATCTATCTATCTATCTATCTATCTATCTATCTATCTATCTATCTATCTATCTATCTATCTATCTATCTATCTATCTATCTATCTAGATAGATAGATAGATAGATAGATAGATAGATAGATAGATAGATAGATAGATAGATAGATAGGTGTGTGTGTGTGTGTGTGTGTGTGTGTTTATGTCTATACTTCCTCCATTATGCACAGTCTATGCCAGGGGTTTTTGGACCTCCCCTCCCCCCCCAAAAAAAAACAGGAACGATCTGCACAACTTTCAGGGCTAGACTTCTCATAAACTACTAAACTTCATCATCACCCTGTAGACCAGTTTTTCCCAACCTTTGGTTTTTGAACGTCAGTTCGCAGAACCCTAAGCCAAGGATTTTCAACCTGTGGCCCGTGGTCTGGATGCGGCCCGCAGCACCATTTCATGTGGGCCCTCACTGCCTCCACCCACACCAGGAAGTGCCATGTGGTGGAGGAAGGGCAAAATGGCCATCCGGCCCTCAAAGCTGCCTTCCTCCCCTGTTTAAAAAGGTTGAGAACTCCTGGCCCTAAACCAATTCCCCAAAGTACTGACCAGCCAATGTACTGACTCAGGCTTCTGGGAAATGAATTCTCCCTATGGGGCAGTGGTGGAGCACTAAGTTTGCCAGTGAAGTTAATTGATATTGCTTGTGTCTCTTTGTGTTGCTTGTGTATTTGTCAGGATTGCCAGTGTGTCCAAAATCTTCCCCACCATCATGCTATACAGGCTGTGGGAGGAAGGGAAGGTGACGTCCCTTGACGACCCTATAGAACGTTACGCCCAGAGCTTCACAATTAAAAACCCACTGGGCCGGCTCAAGGAGTCAGAGCAAAGATACTCAGCAGACGGACTCATATTTCTGGAGAAAGGGACCCTGCCCTTCAAGCCATCACCTGTGACCCTGCGAAGGATGGCCAGTCAGCTCTCAGGTAAGGAATTAAATACACAGTGGTAGAACCTCTCTAAGGCAGGGGTTCCCAACCTCTTCAAGCCGGGGCCCAGGCATACCTGTCAAGTGCGGCTCCGGACAATACAGGACCTGCACAGAACGGGTCTGTGCAGGTCCATTTTATGCATGCGTAAAAGCTGTTTACGCATGCGTAGAATGGACATATGCAGAATGATTTTGCACAGGTCCGTTGTACGCATGCGTAGAAGGCTTTTACGCATGCATACAACAGACCTGCGCAGAACCGTTCTGTGCATGTCCATTCTACGCATGCGTAAATGGCTTTTACGCATGCGTACAATGGACCTGCACAAAACCATTCTGCACTGGTCAGTTCTACACATGTGTAGAAGGGTTCTATGCATCCCCTTCTGCACAGAAGCCTTCTATGCATGCAAAGTTCTACGCAGAAGCCTTCTATGCATGCAAAGTTCTACGCATGCGTAGAAAGGACCTGCGCAGAAGGGATGCGCAGTAACTCCTTTCCCCCAGCTGCCAAGATCCAGGATAGCGGCAGCTCCGGGCGGGAAAGGATGAAAATCGGCACTGAAATACGGGAAATCCCGGCCAATCCGGGATACTTGACAGGTATGGGCCCAGGTCACGCTCTCTCAGTCAGCTTCAGGGGTTGGATGACCATTTTGCAGTGCCTGCATAATGGGGGCAGCCATTTTGTCCCAATAGCTCCAAAGGGGGTAGTCCTTTTGTTTCTTGAATGCCCTTGGATGGGTGGGGGGGCACATGAAATGGTGCCAAGTTGGGAACCCCTACTATAAGGCATTGTCCCATCAAGATGGCATCAGACCTGCCATCCAGATGTTCATTCTTCAGATGTTTGGATTTTGGTTGAGCTACAATCAGTGTAGGGGGACTGCAGTGGCTTAGTGGTTAAGACGCTGAACTTGATGACTAGAAGGTTGGCAGGTTGGCAGTTTGAGACCTGAGTGCTGCACAATGGAGTGATCTCTTGTCGTCTGTCCCAGCTCCTGCCAACCTTGCAGTTTGAAAGCAAGAAATTGCAATTGATAAATAGGTACCACTTCAGCAGGAAAGGTAACTACCGATATGTTCTGTGCCCTCCAGCATCTAATCATGCCTGCCACATGACCATCTAGAACCCAAAAAGACAATGCTTCCAAGCCACATGAGCAGCTTTAATATGCAGATACGTCTTTCCTCAATAGATTGTTGCTTGATAAAGATCAAGAATGATGAAGTAGAAAGGGCTGATACTTTCCCCTTTTATGTAGATTACAAATGTCTAAATGGAAACATTTTGGTTTAGTAGATAGGTTTCAGACCTAGGTTCAAATCCCCATTCAGCCACAGATGTTCACTGGCTGATGGTAGCAATTTTATTGTACACTTTAGACACCTGAGAAGCCTATTGCAATCACCATACAGTATATCAAAAGTGATGTGTCGGAACATCACAACAACAGCTAGGGCTACGAGCATCCAGAAATGTGTTCATCGATTTATAATCGGTGTCTATTAAAAATAAAAACAAATGAAAATGTTTCTGAGTGTTGCTTGATTCCAGGATAGGACTCACCCAAGGCAGTTCCTCCATTCCTCAATGAACAACAGTACTGTATTCGTCAGAGGGTTATGTGAGGGGGAAATATGGCTAACCAATGAACAAGCAGATGATACTTCTCATAAGTATCTCAGGGATTTTGAATGAACCCAGCTGTTTTGGACCAATGTTTCAATTGTTATAGATATCAAGTTAAAGAAGTGAGCAAGGTATCACTCAGGTTACTTTTAACACCCTTGTAAGAACTCCCCTATACCAGTGATGGCGAACCTTTTAGAGACCGAGTGCCCAAACTGCAACCCAGAAGAACACTTATTTATCGCCAAGTGCCAACACAGCAACAGGGGAGGGAGGAAACGCTCCCATTGGGCTGCTGGGCAGAGGGGCGGGGTGAACACTGTGCTGGGGGGGAGAGAGGAAACACTCCCATTGGGCTGCTGGGCAGAGGGGCGGGGTGAACTCTGTGCTGGGGGGAGGGAGGAAACGCTCCCATTGGGCTGCTGGGCAGAGGGGCGGGGCAAAGTCCATGCTGGGGTGATTGCACGGATGCCCACAGAGATGGCTTTGAGTGCCACATCTGGCACGCATGCCATAGGTTCACCACCACTGCCCTATACCCATCTATTTCCATTTGGCTTGTTTTTACAACCCAATTTCCCCTTTAAAAATAATAATACCCAAAGTCATTCAAACACATGTGGCTATATTCATTGGAGTGGGTTTTTTAAAATTTTATTTTAATTTATTTTAATATTTTTATTTTATTTTATTATTATTTTTAATTTTTAAATTATTTTATTTTATTGAGGTAGCCAGTCACATGACCCTCCTGACAGAGGTTGGAAAAATGTTTTTTTTGGACAATATCTGCCAGCATCCCCCAAAGAGTTTCTGAAAGATTTAGTCCAAGCAGAAAATGTGCCTCTTCTATGCTGTGGTCCCAGCAAAGTGTTCTGGCAACATCATTTGTTCAGTGTGTCAAGAGAAGCTGATGATGGCTTATCTGGGTGAATTTATCAGGCAAGGCTGGGCTTGTGATAAGGGATTCCGGTGCTATTAATACCTCTGCCAACCTCAGGTACTTTATCTGCTACAAGTGAGAAAGGCTAGTGCTAGCTGTGGCAAGAATCTGGCCTAATCTCCTCCATGTGTCTATCTGTGCAGAAAAATGTGACATAAATTAAACCTCCCCAGGAATCCTAGCTGGCCCAGGCAATAATCTTCCAAATCAACCACCCGCAAGAAGCTGCTGGAAATCTTTTTTCTTTGGCGAGGGAGAACCTGTTGAAGCTGTTGAGTCATGTCTGCGCTTTAAGCTATCAAGGGGCTAAAAGCTATTTTGGAAATAGGATTTAGCACCTTAGATTGCTCCTTTGAGGTTCAGACTAAAACCTGGATGGATTCACTGCCCCCACTGGAACCAGAGTGACTGTTGTGTTCTGTAAAGCTGTGCCTTTAACAATGTACCTTTGCCATGTGTTACCAATGTAACCTTTCTGTGTGCAACATTATAACCATCAGCTGTATCAATGTAACCTAATAAGGGGACGTGAGCTAGTGACCACCAGAGGGCAGTAGCGAGCGTCCAGCTCCCATGGATCACAGTCACCTGGTTTCAGCAGCGCGGGAAGATTCCCCGCGACCTCCTCACCTGGTCAAGAAGGGCGTGACCTCCTACGACGTCACGCAGGCAGCAACCAATAGTCTGTCGACGAGCCACATTCAAATGTATAGCCAGCTGTATATATTGAGCTACCCATCCGCCATTACCACATGTTCCTCCGGATCATCATGCAATAAACCTGTGTTAAGCCAACCCTTCGGCTGTTTCATTGTCTTTGGTCCCTTACACTAAATTGGCGACGAAGGTGGGATATGGCAGCCCACGGGACCAAGACATGCGCCGGTTTCGAAATCAGGAAACCGGGCGACTGGGAGATCTTCGAGATGGACTTCCAGGCCGCACTGATCGAGTCCGAAGTCACGGAAGAGGCGAAGAAAAGAGCCATCTTCACCAGAATGCTCGGACAAGAAACCAAAAGGACCTTGGTGGACCTGATTGCACCGAGGAGGGTGAGCGAATTCAAGGCCAAGGAACTCATGCAGATGCTGCGTGAGCACGTCCGGCCTGCCACAGCGATGTTTCCCGCTCGGAGTGCGTTTTGGAGGCGAGTCCAAGCACCCGGGGAGACGGTCGCCGCATTCGTGGCGGCCCTGCGGCTGGCGGCCGGCCCGTGCAAATGGGAGAATGCCGAAATCACCCTCCGAGACTGTGTGCTGTGCGGCCTGAACGACGCCGAGACCCAGCGCACATTAATGAACCAAGAACCGCCTCCCACGTTGCAGGAGGTCGTCAGAGCGGCCCAGGCCGCTGAAGCTACGAAGGCCGGGGTCCAAGAACTTCAGGACTGGCGGCCAAAGTCGAGCAAGGCAGAGGCTCCGGTACAGGCGGCCCGCCGAACTTCGTGGTCGTCTGCAGAGAGCAGCGACGACGAGGACATCCAGAGGGTCCGGAAGGAGAGCCGGCGATGCGACGGCTGTGGAGCGGCCCACGACCGCGTGAAATGGCCCTTCCGGAAGGCCGAGTGTCACAACTGCGGCCGCCGCGGACACATCGCCAAGGTGTGCAGGAAGAAGCGCGAAACCCGGAGGAGCTCCGCAGACCGTTCCGCCGGACAAGACCGCCCAACGAAATCCAAGGACGGCGCCCAGGCCACGCGGAAGCAGGACGGCATGGGCCGCATCGCCGACGGCAGCGAGGACGACGCCCCAGTGTTCAGCGTGTCTACTAGACACCCCCGCTACTTTGTTGAGGTACTAGTCCAAGGGGTCCCCATTAGGATGGAAATTGACTCGGGGTCCTCATATTCAATCATTTCCCAGAGGGAGTTTTTGGGAATTGCCCCCCACAAGCGACCCAAGCTCAAAGCATTGAGGTCCACACTACGTGACGTGCAAGGGAACAGTATTCCAGTGTTGGGGGTTGGAGAGTTTCAGGTCAAATTCAAGGAGCACGCCGCGTCCCTTCCCCTAGTCGTGCTCAAGGGAGGAAATTGCAGCCTCCTCGGGACTCAATGGTTCCAGCCCCTGGGGTTGTTTATTGGGGGGGTGCACGCCGTTGGGATGCACGCCGTTGGGACTGATCCAATTCAGGAGGTGTGCGAGGCGCACACCGAAGTTTTCAAAAAAGGACTGGGGAAATTCAAGGGGCCCCCAGTGACTTTCGACCTGGACCCGGGGGTCCGCCCAATTCGCCTTAAACCACGCAGGGTGCCGTTCGCACTCAAGGACAAGATAGAGGCGGAACTGGACAAGTTGGTGGGCCAGGGGATCCTTGTGCCTGTAGATTCTGCGGAGTGGGAAACTCCAATTGTAACCGCTCTAAAGGCCAACGGGGAGGTCCGCATATGCGCTGACTACAAGTGCACCATCAACAAGGCGATCCGCCCGAATGCATATCCGGTGCCGGTAGTCAGCCATCTGCTGGCCAGGTTACACGGGGGAAAGTGTTTCGCTAAGCTCGACTTAGCACAGGCCTACCAGCAGCTCACGGTGTCCCCTGCCGCAGCTGCTGCGCAGACCATAGTCACCCACAAGGGGGCGTTCCAGGTGACGCGCCTCCAGTTCGGCGTGAATTCGGCGCCTGGAATTTTCCAATCACTCGTGGAACGCCTCCTGAAGGGATTGGAGGGGGTGTTGCCTTATTTTGATGACGTGTTAATAACGGGGGGGAGTCGGGCTGAATTGGCCAAAAGGTTGGGGAAGGTCCTGACGATATTCGAAAAGGCGGGGCTGAGGTTGCGAAAGGACAAATGCGTCTTCTTCGCAACAAAGGTTGAGTTCTTAGGGTTTTGTGTGACTCCCGAGGGAATAAAACCATCCATGTCCAAGGTGGCAGCCATTAAGAAAGCCCCCCGCCCCACCTCCAAGCCCGAGTTGCAGTCGTTCCTAGGGCTGCTCAACTTTTACCACTCCTTCCTCCCCCCAAAGGCAGCGGTGGCTGAGCCGCTACACAAACTGCTGAAGAAAGACCAGGCATGGAAGTGGGGCAATGACCAAGAAAGGGCATTTTGCGAGCTAAAAAGCCTCCTGGCGTCCGACGCTATACTGACCCATTTCAACCCCAAACGCCCAGTAGTTTTTTTTTTTTTTAATTTTTTTATTGAGTTTTTAATAGACATACAGAAAACGAAAGGAAAAAAAAACATTAACAATACATTAACGATACAATACACTAACAAATTCTTAATATCATGTTAACAAACATTACTATATGCTAGCACATAACAATATCTATACTCATTAACTGCTATTTAACCACCAAATATTAAAAACCATTATTTCAATATCCAAAATGATAAAAAAAAAAAAAACTTTCTGTACTAGCACTAATCTTTTTTAACAAATAATAATCACCCAGTGTATATATACAATGCCCGGAGAGTTTATTTTTTACTCAGTTCCAGAAGCTTCTTTGTGATGGTACTGGTCCTGAACTATCGCTTGCCATAATAGAGTGATCCACAAACGGTTTCCATATATTCCAAAATCTGTTCTCTTTTAAATTATCTCTTTTGACTTTAATCTCCCAGGTCAATTTATCATTCAGTGCTAAACTCCACATTTCTTTATACCATACTCCAATCTGTATATCTATATCGTTTTTCCAATTTTTTGCTATACATTGTCTACCTGTTGTCAATATAATTTCCAATAGTTCTTTTTCCTCTTTATTTAAACCCAAACCTTCCACATTCGTTAAAAGAATGGTACCCGACACCAACTTAACACTTTTACCCAATATTTCATCACACTCATTTTCTATTCTTGCCCAAAAATCCCTTATTTTTTTGCAACTCCACCACATATGTTCATATGTTCCGTCATATTCTTTACATCTCCAACATAACTTATCTCTTTTGTTATCCATCTGGTAAAGTCTTAATGGTGTCAGGTACCATTGCCACAACATTTTGAAATTATGTTCTTTAATTCTTACAGACATTGTTCTCATAATTCTCTTTTTCCATTTGTTTTTCCATTCAATCTCCCCAATTTTTATATT
This sequence comes from Bradypodion pumilum, assembly GCA_035047305.1. NCBI lineage: Eukaryota > Metazoa > Chordata > Lepidosauria > Squamata > Chamaeleonidae > Bradypodion > Bradypodion pumilum. The sequence continues at coordinate 5,852,270 of JAWDJD010000016.1, read as the reverse complement.
CAAGTTTTGTTCCCACTTCCGTTTCAAGTCCTCCTGTGGATCTGCACCTCTATTCAATATATTATAGAGCTTGCTTACAAGACCTTTAGTACTGCTTTCCCCTTTTCTAATCTTCCTTACCAATTCCTCAAATTCTGTATGTACTCTATCTATCCCTATTTCTTTTTTATATTTTTTATTCCAATTATCCACCTTTAACTTCTGAAACCAGTTCAAATTTAAAATCTCAAACATTTTTTTCCGCTCGTCATCAACTTCACATGCTTTTAACCAATCCTTCAATAACAACCTCCCATTTTTATCCAATATTTCCATTTTTTCTTTATCTAATTTTATTGGGAAACACCTCATATCAGTCAATTCCAAAATTGGAGAGAGATTCGGAACCATGTCTTTTTTTACCTTCTTCCATACCTCCATGAGACCTTTCATCATAGTATTGTTTGACCTTTTCACCTTATCCTTCATTCCCAAGAAAATCAACTTTCCAATATTTCTGTACTCTTTCATTTCCAATTGTTCCCAAATCACCTTTTCTCTTGCCAAGATCTTCACAACATTCCTGACTTGAAATGCTCGATAATATACTAGCAAATTAGGCATACCCAGACCCCCTTTTTTCTGAGACATATACCATAGTTTCTTTGGAAGCCTAGATTTTTTTCCTCCATTACAAAACCCATTAAACATTTTTTGAAACTCATTAATTTCTTTCTCTTTTAAATGGATCGCTAGTGTATCAAATAAAAAATTAATCTTTGGTAACAATATCATCTTACACATAGCAATCCTACCGAACCATGACAGCTTTAACTTCTGGAGTTCTTGTATTTTATTCTTAAATTCAATTCTTAAGCTGTCATAGTTCAATCGTTTAAGATCTTCTAATTTATTTGAAATAATTATCCCTAAATACTTCAGCTTCTCTTTAACTTGTATATTAAGTGTCGACACCATCCTACCCATCTCGCTCACTTTCAAATTACACAACATCAATTCAGACTTGTCCCAATTTATCTTTAATCCAGTTATAGCTTGAAATATTTGTAAATGATCTTTAATCCTATCCATTACCTGTTCCGGGTGCTTCACCATAAGCAATGTATCGTCTGCATACATACTCACTTTATTACCCATAATCCCTTCTATATTTGAGTCTTCCCTTATACTTTTAGCTAAAATCTCCATTGCCATTATGAACAAGATAGGGGATAAAGGACAACCCTGCCTAGTGCCCGCCTCTAGCTTTACCAGGTCCGTTAGCTCCTCATTCACTCTAACCTTAGCGTTTCCTTTTTGATATAGTAAATCTATAACCCTATTAAATTTATCCCCAAACCCATATTTTCTAACTATTTCCTTAATTGAAGACCACTGCAGTGAATCGAATGCCTTAAAAATATCCAATGATAGTAATCCCACTTTTTCCTTTGTTTGATTGACATTGTCTATTAAATCTAATACCCTTCTAGTCAAATCCGCCATGTGTCGTCCTTTTAAAAACCCAACTTGATCAACCTCTATATATTCCCCCATAAAACTATTTAAACGATTAGCCAATATTGCTGTGAAGATCTTCGCATCTTGGTTTATAAGCGAGATTGGTCTGTACGAATCCACTCTTTCCAAGTTCTTTCCAGGTTTTGGCAAAAGAACAATTGTGGTGTTATACCATGAGGTCGGAATTGATCCTCCATCCAATATATAATTGTATAATTTCACCAATTTCGGAACCACTACCTCTTTGAATTCTTTATAGAACTCTGTTGATAGTCCATCATCCCCCGGGGCTTTCCCTATCTTCAATCCACTTATTACCCCCCTAACCTCTTTATCAGTTATTTTTTCCTCCATTTTCTCCCTATGCTCTTGTTTTATCCCATTTCCTAACTGCCTCTCCAATATCTTCTTAAGTTTTTCTTTATCTATTTCTTTTTTTGCATATAGCTCCTGGTAAAATTCTCTAACTATTTTACATTTATCGCTATTCTTATTGCACCTTAAACCTTGCCTATCCACTAACACCCCAATTTCTCTCTTTTCCCTTTTAACCTTAGCTGCCCTTGCTAATAATTTTGAGTTCTTATTACTAAATTCAAAATATTCCCTATTTAAATAAATCAAATCTCGTTTAACTTTGTCTATATCTTTACCCATTACTTCTGCCTTAAGTCCTTGTAGTTTCAAAAAAATTTTTTTATCCTTACTATTTGCGTGTTCTACCTGTAATTGTTTTATTTCCCTTTCTTTTTCTGTGTACTCTGCTTTATTCTTTTTATATTTAAAGCTTGCCAATTTTATGCTTTCACCCCTAAATACCGACTTCATGGTATCCCACACAACATTAAAATTAACCTCATTATTATCGTTCCATTGCCAACTTTCTTTCCAACTTTCCATAATTAGCTCTTTACTTTTCTGATCTTTAAACAAATTAGGATCGTACCTCCAATTTCTAACTCTTTGAGTATTTTTTTGTACTTTCAATTCCAAATATACTTTAGCATGATCCGATTCCTTGATAATCCCAATTTCCGTGCCTTCTATATCCCCAATTAGGTTTTCCGAAAGAAAAACATAGTCTATTCTCGAATAGGTCCCATGCACGTGAGAAAAAAATGAATATGCTCTTTCTAAACCTTTAAACTCTCTCCATGAGTCCTTCAAACCCGTAACTTTCATCCAATTATCCATCACCTTCCCTTTCACACCAATTCCACTTCTAGCTATATTTGTACAATCTAATCCTGACCTGATCAAATTAAAATCTCCAGCCACAATAGTTTTAGCAACATTTTCCAACTCCACTATTACGCCCAGTAGTTTTGATCTGTGATGCATCTCCAGTGGGGGTGGGGGCGGTGCTGTGCCACGTGTTGGAAAATGGAAGGGAGGCCCCGATAGCATTTTACTCCAGGTCCCTGTCCCAAGCAGAGAGAAACTATGCACAGATGGACAGGGAGGCACTAGCAATAGTTGCGGGGACGAAAAAATTTCACGATTTTCTGTACGGCCGCCCGTTCACCATTGTAACAGACCACAAGCCCCTGCTAGGCATCTTTACCGCAGATAAGCCCACCCCACAGATCCTGTCCCCGAGGATGCTCAGGTGGGCCATTTTTCTCAACGCGTATCAGCACGCGTTGGTCTACCGGCCCGGGAAAGAGATCAGCCATGCGGACGCTCTATCTAGGTCCCCCCTTCCCCTAACGCCCAGCCAGGTGAGCATGGGGGAGCGGGACCATCAGGTTCTCATGATAGAGGTGCTGGATTCGCCCCCCGTAATGCCTGCAGACATTGCCAAAGCGACAGAGAAGGACAAAACGTTAGCGACAGTCAGCTCCTGGCTGCAGAAAGGGTGGCCCGCGTCCTCCCCAGCGGAGGAGTTCGCCCCATTTTTCAGAAAAAAGCTAGAACTGTCCCTAGAGAGGGGGTGCCTCTTGTGGGGGCAGCGGGTGGTGATTCCCACTTCCCTTCGGCCGCGGGTGCTCAAACTGCTTCATGTCAGCCACCCCGGCATCGTGCGATCCAAGGCGCTGGCCCGGAGTTACTTCTGGTGGCCCCAGCTAGACGCCGACATCGAGCACATGGTCGGCACTTGTGAAAGTTGCCAATGCTCCAGACCAGAGGAGGCCCGCCTTCCCCACAGGGAATGGGACGCGGCTAAGGGGCCGTGGTCCCGGGTGCACGTAGATTTCGCGGGCCCATTCAGAGGCACCCTGTTCCTCCTTGTAGTGGACGCTTTCTCCAAATGGTTGGAGGTTATCCCAGTCACGAGCACCTCCTCGGCCCAGACCATTAGGCATTTGTGGAGGCTCTTTTCCACGTTCGGCATACCCGACACGTTAATTAGCGACAACGCTAGTTGTTTCACGTCCTCCGAGTTTAGGGCATTCATGGAGATTAACGCCGTTCGGCATATCACCTCCGCCCCTTTTCACCCGGCCACCAATGGCCAAGTAGAGCGCCTCGTCCGCACCACGAAGGACGCGTTGCGGCGCATGGGCCCAGGGGATCTGAACCTGCAAGTGTGTCAGTTTCTGCTAGGGTACAGGGTAACCCCATTGGCGTCAGGATACTCCCCCGCAGAGCTCTTAATGCGCAGGAAGCTGACCACCATCCTTACTAGGCTAGACCCCATGAGGGTAGAGGACAAAGGAAGGAACATCGGGCTGGAAGTTACAAAGAGTTTCAGCATAGGCGCCCCCGTGCATTGCAGGAATTACGCCAGAACGGGCCCAGCCTGGGTGCTGGGCGTAGTCGTGGAACAAACCGGCCCCGTGTCGTACCGCGTGGAAACCAGCACAGGGCTCCTATGGAGGCGGCACGCAGACCAGCTCCGACGCAGGGTCTCCGATGAGCAGGACACGGGTCACGCAGGAAATAAGTCAGTGTTAGGGTTCTCCCCCACCCGTTTAGCCCAAGGGGGAGGAGAAGGGGACCGTGGGCCCCCACCAAGGGGGGAGGAGGATATCCTCGTAGATACCCTGGGGGATCTTTCCGAGGAGGAGGAACCCGACCCCATACATATCTCGCGGAAAGTCCCCACAAATGCGGGTACCCCTACCAACTTAGATTTTGATTTTCAGAACAGGGGGGTTTCGGAGTGGTCCCCCACCCGTCCAAGCGAGAAGAGGGGTTTTTCGTTAGTCCCGACGGCCCCTGGTCTGCCCACAATGGAGTTTTTCCCTTCCCCTAAGGCCGCCAGACAGCAGCAAGCCACTAACAAGTCTCCCTCTCCCTTTTCAGGACAAGGGACCAGGGAACAAAGAAGCAATAACGCCCCCGGGGGGGGGCAGCCCTCTTCACGGCCCAAACGCACATGCAACAAGCCATCTTGGCTGAGAGACTTCGTCTCATCCTAGGGGGGAGGGATGTTGTGTTCTGTAAAGCTGTGCCTTTAACAATGTACCTTTGCCATGTGTTACCAATGTAACCTTTCTGTGTGCAACATTATAACCATCAGCTGTATCAATGTAACCTAATAAGGGGACGCGAGCTAGTAACCTAATAAGGGGACGCGAGCTAGGGCAGTAGCGAGCGTCCAGCTCCCATGGATCACAGTCACCTGGTTTCAGCAGCGCGGGAAGATTCCCCGCGACCTCCTCACCTGATCAAGAAGGGCGTGACCTCCTACGACGTCACGCAGGCAGCAACCAATAGTCTGTCGACGAGCCACATTCAAATGTATAGCCAGCTGTATATATTGAGCTACCCATCCACCATTACCACATGTTCCTCCGGATCATCATGCAATAAACCTGTGTTAAGCCAACCCTTCGGCTGTTTCATTGTCTTTGGTCCCTTACACTAAAGTGACCAAGTTCTAGAATGCTTTGCAAGCCACGTGTGATGAAGATGAGTGATTTCTTTGGCGTATGTCTGGCCCTCCAGGTTTGCCCAGACGTCTGCGCTCCACAAGCCTGTTGTGGAAAGGGACTACCCAGGAAGCACTGGCACTGCTGAAGGATGATGTCCTGGTGGCCGATCCAGGAACCAAGTAAGCAGACCTCCCTTTGGTGTTCTGGGGGTTGAAGGCCAACATGCTTTAATGTGGCAGTTGTTTAGCTTGGCGGTCAACCTATATTTCTCTCTGCTTTTTCCCTCCCCACCCTTCTCCAGGTGCCATTACAGCAACCTAGCTTTTTCACTTATGGCACACGTGCTGGCAGAACACGCCGCAGAAGGTGAGTACCAGCGCTGGGTGTCCGAGAACATCTTGGACCGTTTGGGAATGGAGGACACAGGCTTTGATATCACCCCTCCCATCCGCTCCCAGATGGCCGTCGGATTCTACAGCAGTGGACAACCTGCTCCCCTCTATGACCTGGGCTGGTACAGGCCTTCTGGCCAGATGTACTCCACAGCTGCTGACCTTGCCAAGCTGGCCATGGTCTTCCTGGGCACTTACCACAGACGTCTTCTGGAGCCCGACACCGTGAAGACCATGCTGACACCATTGTTCAAGTGCTCCAGGGAGTACTTTGCCAACAAGACCGGCACACCCTGGGAAATCAATGAGCAGCTTGGATATGATATCATCCGGAAGGACGGAGACTTGGATGGGTATTCGGCCACCTTTTCCCTGGTCCCCAAGCTCCGCCTGAGCTTCATCGTGCTGATGGCTGGTCCTCGTCCTCAAGGAGGAGATATTGTAGCACAGACCTATGAGCACCTTATCCCGGCCATGGAATCTGCCTTCCGAGAGGCAGAAAAGAACCTCAACCCTCCTCCAAATCCTGCCCCTTATGTGGGTTACTATACCTACTCCAATCTGACTTTTTATGAGATCAAGGTCGGGGTTGGCGGGGTGCTAGTCATGCAACAGTTTGGGCCGCACATTGAGGAGCTGATCCCTGAAAATTATCGGACTATCATGCTCCACCACCTCGAGGACCGGGTCTTCCAGGTGGTGTTTGACAAAGAATTCCCTTGCACCTTACACCTGGGCTCAGCTTCAGTTTCCCTGGAAACCCAGGATGGGCAGCTTTTTAATTTCTACCCTTTTGATCGCAAAGGAGTATCCACTGGCTTTGATGCCCCAGGGCTGAACACATACAATGTGGTGCGGATTCCACGTAAGCCAGTGTTCTACAGCTAATAGGATGGCTGAGACATACTCTTTGTTGTTCAGTCACAGGGTTGATTCCGACCCTTCGCGACTCTGAGACACCTCAATGCTAGGGTGTGCTGATCAGTTAACTGACTGCAGAAAAGAAGAGAGAAATGGTAAGGAACCCATCTCCATCACATAAATGAATGAAGTGACCTCTGACCTATCAAGTGGTACACTGCTCCTGCTGCATAAACTTCCTAAAAGCCACAACTGTCCACCTGGATCCCACCAAGACTCATCCTCTTCCTCCTCCATATCTAGGCCAGACATGAAACCATACCTGTCAAGTTTTGGATTTGGAAATAAGGGAAATATCCTGGCAAATACAGGATACTTGACAGCTATGCTTATCCTGTGCTGCCCTCCAATGGTGGCAATAGGGCATTGCAGTCTAATTAATGGGATGACGGCAGGAAAGAGGGTAAAATAAGGGGTTTTCCCAGCCAATTAGGGATACTTGACAGCTATGCATGAAACTGCCAAAATGAAGTCACCTTTTGTTGAATTCATTCCATAGTTCCTTTTGCCTGACCTAGTGTAAGAAAGATTAGCCAACACAACAAGGCTGTCATTGCTTGGAGTACACATGATTGTGATTCAAAAATTCCACAATCTTCGAGGCAACAGAACATTGAGACCCTCTGGGTACCTGGACTTGTTTTGGTAGCACAGTATTGAATTGTGCTCCTAGGATATGCTTTGGGTCACATACGCAACATGAGATTTTTCTAAAACCGGTCTTAAATCTTGGAGAGGGAAAGGGGGGAGGTGTATAACAAAACAGTTTTTCCATCCTAACCAGTCACTGTATAGCCAGACAGACACAGCAGTGTGGAGAGTGCATTCTTTGCTGTGTCATGAAACGGTTTCACAGCTCTGCAAGCCAATGTAGATATAACACATGTAGATAGACCAACTACAGTAGGAGGTAGACATTCCAGTGCAAGATCTGAGTACAGAAACTACTTAATGTTCCCATTTTAAATGGCTGTGTGCCTTTTTATGTGTAAAAATGAGTCTTCAGTTTTGATGTGGACATTCTTGCACTGAGACTCATATGAGGGCATTGAGTAGCCAAATGCTGGCTATGTTCCTCAGCCCATACAAGGTCCTGTCTGTTTCTCTTTGAAGGAGAATGCTTTTGAATATGGTACATTGAAACAGAGACTGGAATGTGGCTTTTGTCATGGACTATGCCCTTATGCACACCATGGTATATGTGAGACCACTTGTAAAATTTGTCCTGCCAATAAAGAGCTTTGATCTGAATGAATTGCTAAATTTTGAGATGATATTCTTTTTTTCCCTGTTTTTTTTTAGTTAGCTGTTATCTCATAGGAATCTGTGCAGTTTGCAAGAGGCTATAGAGGCCTCTGTAACTAATTTCAATATTTAGCATTTTGAAACAGTAAGACACTATCAAGCAATGAAAAAGAAACTGGGAAATAGAGTGAAACCTTGAGTTAACGAATGGCTCTACTTACGAAAAATAGCGATATGAAAGGAAATCCCAGAAAAATAATGTTTCAAGATATGATTTTTTTTAGATATGTTTTTTTCTTTTTGTCTTTTGATGCTTCCCATGGCAGTGGGAGGGTGTTCAGGGCATTTCTGCTCTATTTTTTTGGGATTTTTTGTTGCATTTTGGCACTGTGAAAAGCTTTCCCCACAACCAGGAAGTGCTGAAAATTCCCCCTTCCCCTCAACAGCTGATAGTCAGGACTGAGCCAGCAATTACTAGAGCTGGCCACTAGATGGTGCTGTCGGAAATGTGCCGAATATGTATTGAAATGCATGGAAAACCTGTTAAAAAAAACAAACCAACAACGTATTTTTTCTGTTCAAAACTCTTTCTAAAGTGCACTTTGGAATTTTCCACCATGTTTTTGCCACTTTAGAAAGAGTTTTGAACAGAAAAAATACGTTGTTGGGTTTTGTGTTTTGTTTTATTGCTTTTTCTGAGCTCTGGAATGTATTATTTGATTTTCAATGCATTCTTCCTATGGGAAAATATGTTTGGAGATACAAATTTCTCAAGATATGAAAACCTCAGGGAACAAATTAATTTTGTATCTTAAGGTTCCACTGTATAGCGATGTTCTTGGAACTGCAGATCTCAAAAAACATCAAACTTAGCTTGTGTCAAAGACACAGAGAGCATTATGGCTGCAAGAGTCTGGTTCTGATCAAAAGCAGAACTAATGAAGACATTAATGGCTTTAGCTCAGAGGTTCGCAACCTACCACCTGTGGGCCAGATCCGTCCAATGGTGCCAAAAAATCATCCCCTGACCTCGCTCCAGCCGCCTCCATCCAACCCCCCACTGCAAATGCCACCAGAATCAGCTGCAGACTCATTTATGGCTGTCATAAATGCATTTATGCATTTATGACAAACATAAATGAGTCCGTGGCCATCCTAAATGCATTTACAACAGCCATGAATGCATTTTATGGCAGCATTTATGTGGGGAGGGGGAGACCAGTCTGGCCCGCTCAGCTGTCTGAGGGGCCATGGTCCGGTCCACGTCTGAAAAATGTTGGGAACCCCTGCTTTAGCTTATATTTTAAACCCCTTCTATTACATCTCCCTTCTCCTTATGTCTTTCCCTATTCTTTCCCCTTTGGGTGATAGACACCTTGATATAGCCATGCTCCAATACACCAAAGGTTTGTAAGGAGTCTCCACTCATAATTATCCTTCAGGCAATGGTTGTCTTAAACATGTCAAAGGGTGATGAAATACACTCTAGTTTTCAATCTGACTCCTCAAAGTGCTGAGCTGTATCCCCAAAATAGGTTCAAGATCTTGGGTAGGTCCTGTAAAATTTGGGCTCAAAACCAGAGCAGATTCACTGTCCCTATAATTTTGGGGTGATGTTCCTCCAGTGCCCTAGTTTGAGATCACATTTGTGAGCAAAACCTGCTGCTTTGCCCCCAAACAGAAAGAAAGTCCACCAAACCAACACCAGCCACCCAAAGTCTATTTCCCTTAAATAAGAGATATCAGAAATCACTGGGAACCTGTAACCAAGACATGGCCATATTGGAGTCCTTCTAAACCAGAGGTTTCCAACCTTTACAAGCCAGGTGCCGGGTCATGCTCTCTCAGTCAGTTTCAAGGGCCAGATGGCCATTTTGCCTTGCCTGCACGATGGGGGTGGCCATTTTGTCCCAACAGTTTCAAAAGGTGGTCATTTTGATTCTTGAATGCCTTTGGAGGGGTGGGGGGACCACATGAAATGGTGCCATGGAATTCTGATAAGTCTTCCAGATGGCAAACTACCTGGGTATGGAAGACGTCCAGCAAAATGCTCTGCCTAGAACAGTGATGAGGAACCTTGGCACTCCAGGTGTTCTTGGACTTCACTTACCAGAAGCCCAGTTCATCACTCCTACTGATCATGGCCTCTGGGAATTGAAGTCCAAGAACACCTGGAGTGACAAGATTCACTATTACTGGCCTTGAAGGTCCTGAGATGCTTTCAACCTCACTCCTGCATTTGCACAAGACTTTTCCATCCATTCCGAAAGGACTTCTCCATTCATCAACCATGAATCGTTGTCACATCTGGTGTTTTGCATATGCCGCCAGGTGAGTTTATCATATGTGGGTCAATTATCTGTGAGAGATCAAAGTGAAGGAGATATAACAGTGATGGCAAACCTTGGCACTCTAGGCATACCTGTCAAGTGCAGCTCCGGAGATTATGGGACCTGCGCAGAACGTTTCTGCACAGGTCCATTCTACGCATGCGTAGAAGCAACCTGCACAGAAACGTTCTGTGCAGGTCCCTTCTATGCATGCATAGAAGCCTTTTACGCATGCGTAGAAGGCTTTTATGCATGCGTAGAACGGACCTGCGCAGAACCGTTCTGTGCAGGTCACTTCTATGCATGTGTAGAAGTCTTCTACATATCCCCTTCTGCACAGAAGCCTTCTACGCATGCATAGAAGGGTTCTACGCATGTGTAGAAAGGACCTGCGCAGAAGGGATGCGCAGTAACTCCTTTTCCCCCACTGCCAAATTACGGGGTAGCGGCAGCTCCGGGCGGGAAATGGAGAAAATCGGCGCAGAATTACAGGGTAATCCCAGCAAATACGGGGAACTTGACAGGTATGACTCTAGGTGTTCTGGAACTTAAATGCCCAGAAGCCCTGATCAATAGGAGTGCTGACTTGGGCTTCTGGTAATTGTAGTCAAGAACACCTGGAGTGCCAAGGTTTGCCATCACTGAGATAGTGTTTGCCATGAATATGGACAATAGGATCTTTCCTTCCTACCCAACCCCTAAATCAGGAGTTGTCAACCTTTTTAAGGCGAGGGCTGGGTCATGCTCCCTCAGACAGCTTCGAGGGCAGGACAACCAATTTGCCTTTCTTCCACCACATCGATTCTTCCTGATGTGGTGGAGGTGGTGGTGGGGCCACATGAAATGATGCCGATGACTGCATCCAGCCCACGACCGCAGTTTGAGAATTCCTGGCCTAAATACTTTGAGAAAGTACCTGCACCCTTTAAAAACCTGACAGATTTCTAGTAACACAAGAATCTGCTTTATGCAGTCTTGAGAAACAAGTGGAGAACATGTTGGATTGGCATTGTTAAATAAAGGCTTGACAATCACAGATCTAACAGACAATGATGGGAGACAAGTCACACCCTAGATAGGTGTGTTTCCCAACCTTTGGGTTTTGGACTTCAATTCCCAGAAGCCTAAGTCAATTCCCCCAAAGCAATGATCAGACTTCTAGGAATTGAAGACCCCCCTGTGGGGTGGGCCCACAGATGATCACAGACAAAGGTGCTACAGGCTGCACTTTATGTGCTCATAAATGTCTGCAGATGCAGACAGCACTGGCTCTTTGGCTGTAAACAGAGATGAGCACTGAACCCTAGAGTTGGATACGACTAACTTTCGATCCAGAGTGACTTTTACCTTTACTAAGCTGGAGTGAAAGTAGGCTTATGTTTGTCTTCCCTGTGTTTATGGGATGGGCTGAGGATGATGCGTTGCCTTGCCTGACCCGACGCGAGCTCCATTGGTTCAGCTTTGCACGGCCTCGACACAGAAGCGCTGCTAAAGATCGCTTGACTCAAACTGCCATGACCTGAATCTCAGAGTTTCGTCTTTTGGAAGAACAAATGAAAACCGTAGTACGAGGCCAAATCCTGCCGTCTACACATGTCAGCCTCATGGGGCGGCGGGGGAGAGCTTTGAAGGAGATTAAGGGCTGACAGATAATATGATGGGAATGCAATTTCAAATCTCAGGATTAAGGAGGTTGGGCAGACTGGAGAGGACGGGTGGGTTGGTGGAGGTGGGAAAGGGTTGCAGCCAGCAATGAAGCAACACACCCAGGAAAGCATCAAGGACAGAATCATCACCTTTGGAAGAGGAAAACTAAAAGTCTGCCTAATCATTATCTTCATGGTCACCACCATGGTGCTCATCTCTGTTTATAGCCAAAGAGCCAGTGCTGTCTGCGTCGGCACACATTTCCAAGGACATATTGCAGGCAGAACTAGACACGGACTGCTGTTTACCTTCCCACTGAAGTACCTACTTATCTACTTGCAATTTTGTGCCTTCAGGTTGACAGGAGCTAGGACAGAGACGGGCGCTCACTCCATCTCGCAGCACTCAGGTCTTGCCATCTCTTTGCCCCATTTTAGGAAGGAAAAGCGAACAACAGCATCCCTTTTCATTCACAAAAGAAAAGACTCCATTTCAATTCTGTTACAGACATTTCTGTGGTCAAGTGGCAGACATAAATAGTCAGAATAGCGCCAATGGTGGTGACGGCAGCCCCTTTTCCAACCAGGGCCAGCTGGCTGCGCAACAGCACAGAAAGAGAAACACAGCATAATGCTGTTACCTTTCCGGCTGAAGCGGTACCTATTTAAAAAGGTAAAGGTTTCCCTTGCTCGAAAGCCAGTCGTATCCGACTCTAGGGTGCAGTGCTCATCTCTGTTTCTAAACCAAAGAGCCAGCGCTGTCTGCTTCTGCAGGTGTTTCCGTGGTCATGTGGCTGGCATGACTAGACACCAGAGCACACGGAACACTGTTACCTTCCCACCAAAGTGGTCCCTATTTATCTACTTGCAATTTCTTGCTTTTGAACTGCTAGGTTTATCTACTTGTAATTTCTTGCTTTCAAATTGTTAGACAGACAATGGGAGCTCACTCCATTGCACAACACTTGGGTCTCAAACTGCTGACCTTCTGGCCATCAAGTTGGATGGATGGATGGAAAGAGAGAGAGAAAGCCTTCCATAATCACTCAGGTCATTTCAGATGTCTGTAGTAGTATGTCTCCTGTCCTTGGAAGGCTGCTTATGAAATTCTCAACCATGGTTTCCAAAGGATTTTGGCTTGCTTAGAGAACCTGCATGCGAAAAAAACAGGACTGGCCAAATCCTGGCTCAGAGCACTGAACCCTAGAGTCTGATACGACTGGCTTTCGATCAAGGGAAACCTTTACTAACTATGTTTCTTGTGAATTTTTGCATCTGATGTATAAAATCAGAGAAAATCTTGTGGCCACAATGTTGTCTTCACCTGTCGATAAATTATCTGAAGGGTTATAAAAAACAAGCTTGGCCAGGCTCCTGCGAGAGGGAATTTCACTGGCTTCCATTTTGCCTTGATTTTGTGCTTCCAGAAAGCTGCTGAGCATCATGGCATGAGCTTAGATAAAATGGCCTGAAACACTTTCTCTAATCTCTTGGTAGATTACTTCTAATCAGGCTTACTTACTTTTCTGTTCAGTCAAAAGCCCAGTCTAAACAAGCGTGAGGAGCTAGCAGGCTTTTATTTGGCAACAGACAAATGGGAAGAAGTAGTCGTGAACCATGCAAAATGTCTTTTTCTCAAGAAATATGTTCCCAAGAGATAGCCTATTAATAATGATGATTTCGTGTCAGAGATTACTCTGGGTTGAAAAGATTTTTGCTTGGAAAACTCTGCTCTGGGGACACCCGAATGAGGCTCCTTTCATGTCCCTAAATACAGCCCTTGGGTATCGTAACCCAACCTTTTAGCCTCCAAGCTCAGCATCTTAACCACTAAGCCACCGGAGGAGCTTCAGCCTATTAATTAAGGACTGAGATATGGAAGATACATCTTATGAGTAGCGTTGCCTACTGTGTAAACTGTAATGTCCTCTTTTCAGCAGTTGTGAGGTTCTAGCAGAGATGGGCAGTCTTGGCCCTCCAGGTGTTCTTGGACTTCAATTCCCAGAAGCCCAAGTCAACACACCAGCTGGTCAGGGTTTCTGGGAATTGAAGTTCAAGAACAGCTGGAGGGCCAAGACTGCCCATCACTGTTCTAGATAAAAGGTTTATCCTTTTTGGAGATAAAATCAATGCTTCCTGTTCCCACCCTCTTGTGACACCATCTTCAATATCCATTCTGGATATTGGTTATCATCATGACGATAGTCTTTCTGTTCTTAACTCCTCAGAACAGTTCTTCTGAGGACATGCCACACCAGTCTCTCAGGTTCTTCAGCCATGAAGTCCATCTATGTCCAGGGCCTCCCTTCCCAGGGATCTTTCCTTGCAGAGCAAGTTGGAGGATTCTATATTTTTATGTTGTTCCTCATGATATGTTCAAGGTATTGGAGCTTTCTTTGCTTGATGGCCTTAAAGAGTTCTTGTTCATTATCGATTCGGTGCAATACTTCTAGGTTAGTCACATGGTCAACCCATGATATCCTTAGCAGCCGTCTGTAGATCCACATTTCAAAACCCTCCATTCTCTTTTCAGATGCTTTAGTCAATGTCCAAGCTTCGACTCCATATAGCAACACTGGGAATACGTCACATCTCACAATTTGGATCTTTGTAGCAAGAGTTAGATCTCTACCGCATAACAAATGTTGCATTTTTATGAAGGTGGATCTTGCCTTTTCTCTTGCCTTCTGGAACTCCCTGCCAGAAGAAGTGGTGACAGCTGTCAGTGTTGACACCTTCAAGAAAGGATTAGACAAGTTCATGGAGGGCAAGGGTATCCATGGCTATAATTATGGATACCTAAGGAGAACCTCCGGGTTGGAGAGATAGGCAGGATTGTCTATCTCTCAATGCCATTTCCAGGGAATCCTAACCAGGTGAAGGCATCTCCTTGGGAATCCCCTGAAGGAAATGGTGAGCCACTGTGTGAGACAGAATGCTGGACTGGATGGGCTGTGGCCTGTTCCAGCAAGGCTGTTCTTATGTTGTATGTTCTTATTTGTAGTTTAATCTCTATCTTGGGATCCCAATTTTCATTTAACATACTCCCCAAATAGACAATTTTATCCACTTTTTTGATTTCTTGTGTTCCTGCTATTAGCTTGCCATGAGTTGGTGTTCAGCTTGTAACCAGATACAGTGGAATCTCGCTTAACAAATTTAATGCGTTCTCTGGGACCTTTTGTACTACGAAAAATTTGTAAAGCGAATTTCTGATAGGAATGCATCGAAAACCAAAATTTGTTAACTGAAATGAATTTTCCCATAGGATTGCATTGAAAAACAATTAATCTGTTCCGGGGGGGATGTTAACCGAGCCATTATTTTCTATGGATTTCCTTTTGTTATGCGGTTTTTGTATTAACCAAGACATTTGTTAAGTGAGGTTCCACTGTATTTCATCTTCTTGGTGTTTTTAGTGTATGAGAACCAAGACAATAGAAACTTAATACATACATGGCTTAATACATCTTTATTGCATGATGGTCCGGTGGAACATGTGGTAATGGTGGATGAACAGCTCAATATATACTATGACTATACATTTGAACGTGGCTCCTCGATAGCCCATTGGCTACTGTCTGCGTGACGTCATTCCCCGTCATGCCCTTCTTGTCCAGGTGAGGTGGAGGCGGGAATCTTCCCGCGCTGTAGTTGTTTGGGGAATTGGAACCATGTGAGCTGGGCGCTCGCTATTGCCCCCTAGAGGTCACTAGCTCGCGTCCTGATACAGAAGGTTACAGTGTTACAGCTGGTGGTTATTATATCTACTCATTCGAGTGTTACATTGCTTAAAGGTATATTATTACAGACACAACAGTGTTGAGATCCAAACCATATTCTGTGCTTGAAGCTCTAACTCAATCCAGCATCAATTGAAGACCTGCAAAGTTTGTGACTAACAGCAGTGTGATTCAGGAAATAGTGACAACCGTTCAAAAATATCAATACATTATTTCATGTATCATTTTTATTCTAATAGATCCCTGAAGAAACTAATCTGAAAAACCAGAAATTATCCGGAAGGGTTTTGGATTGTTATTATGGATTATAGAACCTGTTATGGATTATATAACCATTGATACATGTTGGAATTGATTTTTTTCCTATTGGAGCAGTTCTTTGCTTTATGGAATATACTACGTTTTTTGAGTCTTCATGAACATGAATTAATGAATTTTTTGTTGAGCTATTTGAATAAACTAAGACTTTGATATTGATATTTTTTTGAACGGTTGTCACTATTTCCTGAATTTAATTCACCATTCTGCCCTCCTTTTGCTTGTAACAAAAGTGTGATACCATAGGGCTTGAATTGGTTGTGGGGAAAACAAGCTATTCAGAGTAAAAGGAGAAATGCCACACTCATTCTAACCTGGCTTTATAGTAGCAATCCAATTGTAAATTCAACTGGCATGGGAAGCTCCCATCTATAAAAACCTTCTCCTACCTCTGCATTGTTTTATAATAGAATCATGCTGAAAATCCACGTAACTACATTGGGTGATGAGTTTCCAAGCAAGAAGTACCCTCACTGAGTTGACCTTTAGGCATACCTGTCAACCGCGGCTCCAGGCAATCCAGGACCTGCGCAGAACGGTTCTGCGCAGGTCGTGTTCTACGCATGCGTAGAAGGGTTTTACGCTTGCGTAGCCCCCTTCTACACAAGCATAGCCTTCTACGCATGCATAGAAAGATTCTACCTAAGCGTAAAACCCTTCTATGCATGCATAGAACGCGACCTTGCCCCCGCTGCCAAATTCGGGGGTTTCGGCAGTGCAGGGCGGGAAATAGCGCAAATTGGCACCGAAAATCGGGAAATCCCGGACAATCCGGGAAGGTTGACAGATATGCTTTTAGGTCCCATTGCATCTGATTAGTTAAGAAATGTGCAGTCATCAGGAACTGCAGCGGCTGAAGGAGGAGGAGGAGGATCTTGATGGAGGAGGAGAAGGAAGCTGGAGATAATATATTTCAAGAATTTAATTTGCCAAGACATTGCAAGGAGGATCCGGCCCATGTGTTCAGCCAGCAATTAAGATTCCACCAGTCTGATGAACAGGCATAAAAATGTCCTGATATACATCTGTTACCAATCAAATCATTTTTATTAGTATTTAAGGAGTTGGAGTAGAGCTGCTTTAGAGGCCTCTACTAATTTAAATTGATAATTGAAACTGCTGAGAGCCACCTCTGTTCAAACAGAGGAAGCAGTTTGAAGCTTCCAGAAGCAGGGGGCAGGGCCACACCAGGCCCTTCCCTGAACTGTGACTCATAGGGGCGGAGCCACACTAGCCTTTAAAAGCTCTGAGCTCTTTCAGAGTCAGCCATTTTGACTCTGCATGTGCTCTTAAGCAGAGCTGCTGCTGAGGAGAGCCAAACAAAGGAAGTGAGCACTGGTAAGTTTTGCAGTTGGAGTAGAGCTGCTTTAGAGGCCCACGCGCCTAACGGCGTGTGAGATTGCAAACTAGTAACAAAAGAGGAATATAATCTTACTAGGTAGAAAGGTAGTAAACGTGTACATTTTTGAGGCCCAGAATACTGCACTTATTAAAATGGATTCTGAGGGAACAGTTGTAGTTACCTGCAATACTTGTGCCATGTTTGTGTTCTTGCCAAAGCTTATGGAGAACTACACTTGCAGCAAGTGCAAGCTGGTTGCACTACTAGAAGAGAAGGTCCAGCAGCTAGAGGCCCGCATATCTAACCACCAACAAATTAAGGAGCTTGAGCTGTTCTTGGACAGAGCGGAGCAGACTATGCTGGACAAAGAAGAGACAGGGCACAGTTCTGAGGGAGAAGGCCCTTCACTAACTCAGGAGGGAGATGGTTGGAGGAATGTGACTCAAAGGAGGAGAAGAGTAGGGGATCACTCTGAGAGTCTGAAATTACAGAATAAATATGAGGCTCTTTCCCTTATCACACCTGACGAGGAACACACAGAGGAACAACTGGTTCCACCTGATGATCTCTCCTTCATCACACTTGATGAGATCCAGGAAGATAAACAACAGGAACAAACTGAGTTTCTCTCCCTTAATATGGTTGATGAGGTGCATGTAGATGAACAGATTGCAGGAGAGAGGCTCCTTGTACTAGGCGATTCAATAATTAGAAATACAGAGAAATGGATTTGTGATGCACATGATAACCGTATGGTGACTTGCCTGCCAGGTGCAAAAGTTGCAGACATCACAAGAAATCTAGATAGATTGTTAGAGAGAACTGGGAACGAGCCAGTTGTCATGGTACACGTTGGTACTAATGATGTTGGGAAGGCCAAGCGGTCTGTCCTGGAAGCCAAATTTAGGTTGTTAGGAAGAAGATTGAAGTCCCGGACTTCCAAGGTAGCATTTTCAGAAGTGCTGCCTGTCCCTCGCGCAGGACCTACCAGGCAGGCAGAGCTCAGAAGCCTCAATGCGTGGATGAGGCGGTGGTGTCGAGAGGAGGGCTTCAGATTTGTCAGGAACTGGAGAACATTTTGGGACAAGCCAAATCTGTTCAGGAGGGATGGGTTGCATTTAAACCATGATGGGACCAGATTGCTGGCACTCAACATCAAAAAGGCTGCAGAGCAGCTTTTAAACTGATAACTGGGGGAAAGCCGACAGGAGCTGGGCAGCATCCGGTTCGGGAAAGTGTGTACTTGGGTAGTGAGGAGGATGCAAAAATTACTGAGCAGAGCGAGGAGCTAGTCACTAGCATTCTAGCAGAAGGATGCAAGAGGCAGTCTAACAATGCAACTGGACACAAAAGACTGTGTCAGAAAAGCATATATAAATGCTTGTATACAAATGCCAGAAGCCTCCGGAACAAAATAGGGGAGCTGGAATACTTAGCAATAGATAAAAATATTGATATTATTGGTATCACTGAAACCTGGTGGACGGATGATAACCAATGGGATACAGTTATCCCAGGCTACAAACTGTACAGGAAGGATAGGAAGGGGCAAACAGGAGGTGGTGTAGCCTTGTATGTCAAAGAAGTGATAAAATCTTATGAATTGGAATATCTAGGTGATTTAGAGTCACCATTAGAAGCTCTGTGGGTAAGAGTACCAGGCCACAAGGATGGTCTAACAGTAGGCATATACTATCGGCCTCCGACCCAAACTCTTGAGGGAGACTGGCAGTTGGAGAATGTTGTAAAGGAGGCATCCAAGAAGGGAAGCCTGGTTATAATGGGGGACTTCAATTACCCTCACATAGACTGGGTGAACTGTTGTTCAGCACATGATAAAGAGATAAAGTTCCTAGATATGCTAAATGATTGTTCCCTGGGACAGATGGTTGAAGACCCAACTAGAGGTACAAGAATCCTTGACTTGATCCTGAGTAATACTCAGGATCTGGTGCAAGATGTTAATGTGACTGATCCAATAGGGAACAGTGACCACAACTCAATTATGTTTAACTTGATCATAGACCGCAAGTCACTGATAAAATCTAACACAGAGACCTTAAATTTTCAAAAAGGAAATTTCCCAAAGATGAGGAAACTAGTAAAAAAGAAACTGAAAGGGAAAATTGAGAGAGTCCAAACACTCCAAGAGGCATGGAGGTTGTTTATAAAAACAATAACAGAGGCCCAATTGGAATGCATACCCAAAAGGAAAAAGGGCACTGCCAGGTCCAAGAGGACTCCAATGTGGCTTACAGGAGCTGTTCGGGAAGTGATCAAGAGCAAGAAAAGCTCATTTAGAAGATGGAAGGCTTGTCCAAATGAGGACAGCAGGCAGAAACATAAATTCTGGCAGAACAAATGCAAGGCAACAATCAGGAAAGCAAAGCAAGACTTTGAGGAGCGTATAGCTAAAAATACTCAGAGGAATAACAAAGACTTCTTTAAGTACATTAGAAGTAAGAACCCAACTAGGAAGGCCATTGGACCATTAGATGACAATGGAAGGCAAGGGGTTATTAAAGAGGAAACAGAGATTGCAGAGAGACTCAATGAATTCTTTGCTTCAGTATTCACTGAAGAAGATAGAGACCACATGCCCAAAACAGAACCTATCTTCGTAGGGAGGGAAACTGAAGAATTAAGCAAGATAGAAATAACCAGGGAGGAGGTCCTTGCATGTCTTGTTAAGCTAAACACTAACAAATCCCCAGGACCAGATGGCATCCATCCACGAGTTCTCAGGGAACTTAAAGATGAAATTGCTGATATCCTAGCCAAAATATATAATCTTTCCCTCAAATCAGGCTTTGTGCCTGATGACTGGAAGGTAGCGAATGTAACACCAATTTTCAAAAAAGGATCCAGGGGTGATCCAGGAAATTACCGACCTGTCAGTTTGACATGTGTCCCAGGTAAAGTGATGGAAACCATCCTAAAAGATAGAATTAATAGGCACATAGAAGAGAAGGCGCTGCTAAAGGAGAGCCAACATGGCTTTTGCAAGGGCAAATCATGGCTCACTAATCTGTTGGAATTTTTTGAGAGTGTCAACAAGCATGTGGATAAGGGGGATCCAGTTGACATTGTTTATCTGGACTTTCAGAAGGCTTTTGACAAGGTCCCACACCAAAGGCTCTTGAATAAACCTACCAGTCATGGAATAAAGGGACAGGTCTTGTCCTGGATCAGCAACTGGCTAAGGGACAGGAAACAGAGGGTAGCACTAAATGGACACTTCTCCAAGTGGAGGGAAGTAAAGAGTGGGGTCCCCCAAGGTTCAGTACTGGGACCCCTGCTTTTCAACCTCTTCATAAATGATCTAGAGGTAGGAGTAAAAAGCAAGGTAGCCAAATTTGCTGACGACACTAAATTATACAGGGTAGTGAAAACTGTGAGAGATTGTGAGGAGCTCCAGAGGGATCTCTTGACACTGGGGGAGTGGGCAAAACAGTGGCAAATGAGCTTCAACATTAGTAAGTGCAGAGTGATGCATGTTGGGGCAAAGAACCCCAATTACATTTATAAACTGATGGGGTCTGAACTCTCTGCGACAAACCAGGAAAGGGACCTTGGTGTCCTGGTGGACAGCTCAATGAAGGTGTCAACCCAGTGTGCCTCAGCAGTGAAAAAAGCAAACTCAATGTTAGGGATCATTAGGAAGGGTATAGAAAATAAGTCAGCAAGTGTTATTTTGCCTCTTTATAAATCTATGGTGAGGCCCCATCTGGAATACTGTGTACAGTTCTGGTCGCCATACCTCCAGAAGGATATTATGGAGTTGGAGAAAGTACAGAGGAGGGCAACCAGAATGATTAGGGGACTGGAACACCTTCCTTACCATCTGAGGCTGCAACGGTTGGGCCTTTTCACTCTTGAACGACGGCGTCTAAGAGGTGACCTGATTGAAGTTTATAAAATCATGCACGGTTTGGACAAAGTAGATAAGAAAAACTGTTTTCCCTATCGCACAACACTAGAACTAGGGGACACTCGATGAAACTTTTGGGTACTAGTTCTCAAACAAATAAGAGAAAGTACTTTTTCACCCAGAGGATTACTGGTCTATGGAACTCCCTGCCAGAAGAAGTGGTGACAGCTGTCAGTCTTGACAGCTTTAAGAAAGGATTAGACAAGTTCATGGAGGACAAGGGTATCAATGGCTATAATTATGGATACTTAAGGACGACCTCTGGGTTGGAGAGATAGGCAGAATATCTCTCAATGCCATTCCAGGGAATCCTAAGAAGGTGAAGGCACCTCCTTGGGAATACCCTGAAGGAAATGGTGAGCCACTGTGTGAGACAGAATGCTGGACTGGATGGGCTGTGGCCTGTTCCAGCAAGGCTGTTCTTATGTTCTTATGTTCTTAAGGCATTTGTTTTAAAATGTATGGTGTTTTTTCCCACCCCATTTACCATAGTTTCTGGCCACTTTGTATTTAACGCATGTCCATAGGCTACTTTGGCTGTGTGATCCAAGGCTGCGTCATTCATCTCTTGTCGCAGAGCTTAGCCTGCTGTTTGTTTGTTTGTCCCGTGGCTGTTTGCAAGTCAATACTATGGTAAAACGGAAACTGATTTTTCTTTAAGATTCAGGATAGCTGCTGGTAGGAAGGAAAAGCAGAGGGATTGTTTTCTCATCTACTTTTTTGCACCATCTGGTGGCACAATTTTGTCAAGACATTAATTCTAACCCTTGAGAAGGCAAATGTAAACAGCATTGAAGCTTCCATCATAGTCTTAGATGGATAGGTCATGTCCACTGTATGGATAGTTCCAGGCTTCCTCATTAAATTCTCTATGGGGAACTTAGCTCTGGTACAAGACCTCGCGGAGCTCCTCTGAAGCTTTATAAGACCCAGCTGAAACAAATTATGAAGGCATCAGGTATAAACCAACAAACATGGGAGGCAGCAGCCAAAGATCGCTCACTTTGCTGCCAAACCATCTCTGCTGCAACCGATCACTTCGAAGGAGAATGCCACAGACATGAAGAGGCTAAGCAACAAGCACAAAAGTTTTGTCAAACTCAACTACGCCCTCCACCTTCTATTTCAGGGTTGCCCAAACTATGGCCCGTAGGCCGGATCCAGCTCCCACGCTATCCTAGTCGCTCCTGGAAGTGGAAGTAAAATGTGCATGGGTGCATTTTACTTCTGCTTCTGGGAGTGACAAGACAACCATGGGCCAGATGACTTGTCGGTGTGGGCCATATCTAGACCACAGGCCATAGTTTGGGCACTCTGGATCTATTCAGTGTACTATATGTGGCCGCATGTTTCATGCCACGATCGGTTCATGGAGTCACCAGAGCACATCCATCAACTGAGAAAATGACTTCCAGGAACATGGAACATGAGTTAGAATGCGATATAGCGCCATTTTCCCGGAGACCGACACCCTCTTCCTCTTCCTTTTTCTTCCTTTTTCTTCCTTTTATAGTGGATGGGATGGGTGGGTGGGATATAGGGGTTTTTAAAGGGGGTGGGTTGGGGGTTTTTATAATGTTTTATGTATTTTTGTGCATTGTTGTGATGCCGCCCTGAGTCGGGCATGCCTGAGCGAGCGGCATATACAAATTTGACTAATAAATAAATAAATAAATAAATTGCATGGTGTTCCGGTGAAGCATGAGGTAATGGCGGTGATACATCTCAATATATACAGTAGCCCTCTGCATTTGAATCTTGTAGCACGGTAGCTCATTGGCTGCTACCGGCGTGGCCTCGCCCAGGCACGCCTCTTTCTTCTGCTGCTGAATGCGGGGAAGGTTTTCCCGCGGCTGTCCGTGATTGAGCAATGTGAACCATGTGAGACTGAACGCTCGCAGCTGCCCTCTATGGGCTGTCTGCTCGCGTTCCTTTACAGCTGAGATCGTTTGTATTTGGAGTGGTTACATTCTTGCCTTTACAGTACAATGAACATGCACGCATACATACACAACATCCCTCCCCCCTAGGATGGGACGAAGTCCCGCAACCATTGTGGCTTGCCGCACGTGCGCTTGGGGCGTGCCTGCGTCTGACCTAGTACTGGAGAGCCTGTGATCCCTGATTCCGCGGGTGCTTGTCCTGCAACGGGAAACGGGGATTCGTTAGTGGCTCTGTGGGGCGTCCGTGCCTGCCTTGCGCCCGGGGATGGGAACGGAATGAATAGTTGGGAGGTGAACCCCTGCCTGTTGCTCTCGGACCCCGGGGACCCGCCTATTGTGAACCGCGGAACCGATGAGGTCGCCCTTGTGGTCCTGCTACCTTCCGATCCTTGCTCGGGGGACCTTGAGACTGTGGTGGGCGGACTTGCTGTTGCCTCCCGTCTTGGGGGTGTCGGTCTCCGGGAAATTGGCGCTATATTGCATTCTAACTCACAGGGACTACTTGGACTGGAAGTACCAGGGGCTGAACTGAAACCCCTCTTTTCACTAGGACGGGTGGGGGACCACTCCGCTAACTCCCCCTGGTACTGTAAATCAACGTCTAAACTTCTATGGGCATCTGTGTTTCGGGGAAAATTCCGGGGGGTATGTGTGAGGTCGGGGCTCTTCCTTTCTGCCGCGAACTCCCGCAAAAGATCTCTGTGGATCGATTCCCTTTCCTCCCCCCTTGGTGGGGGCCCATGTTCCCCTTTCCCTCCCCCTTGGGCTAAACGGGTGGGGGAGTACCCTAACACTGATTCACTGCTTGTCTCGTCTCCGTCCTGCTCTCCGGGGACCCTGCGCCTGAGTTGGTCCACGTGTCGCCTCCACAGGAAACCTGTACTGGTCTCCACGCGGTATGAGACGGGGCCGGTTCGTTCTATTACGGTGCCCGGCACCCAGGCTGGCCCCGCGCTGGCGTAGTTCCTGCAGTGCACCGGGGCGCCTACGCTGAAACTCTTTGAAGGTTCCACCCCTATGTTCCACCCTTTGTCCTCTACTCTCGTGGGGTCTAGCTTGGAGATTCCCGTGGCCAGCTTCCTGCGCATCAACAGCTCTGCGGGGGAGTGCCCTGACGCCAATGGGGTGACCCTGTACCTTAGCAGGAATTGGTACAATTTCAGGTCGAGGTCTCCGGGGCCCATGCGCAGCAGCGCGTCTTTCGTGGTGCGCACGAGGCGCTCTACTTGGCCGTTGGTGGCCGGGTGAAAGGGGGCGGAGGTGATGTGCCGAATGGCGTTGCGCTCCATGAACGCCCCAAACTCGGCGGACGTGAAACAGCTAGCGTTATCGCTGACGAGGGTGTCGGGTAAACCGAACGTGGAAAAGACCCTCCGTAGCTGTTTAATTGTTGTGGCCGAGGAGGTGCTCGAGACTGGGATGACCTCCAACCACTTGGAGAACGCGTCCACCACAAGGAGGAAAAGCGTTCCCCTGAACGGGCCAGCAAAGTCTACGTGTACCCGGGACCAGGGCCCCCTCGCTGCGTCCCACTCCCTATGTGGCGAGCGGGCCTCTTCTGGCCTGGAGCTTTGGCACGCTTCGCAAGTGCCGACCATGTGTTCGATGTCGGCGTCTAGCTGGGGCCACCAAAAGTAACTGCGGGCCAGCGCCTTAGAGCGGACGATCCCCGGGTGGCTGACGTGCAGCAGTTTAAGCACCCTCGGCCGGAGAGACGTGGGGATCACTACCCGCTGTCCCCACAAAAGGCAACCCCTCTCTAGGGACAACTCTAGTTTCTTTTTGAAAAATGTGTCGAATTCCGCTGCTGGGGAAGACACGGGCCACCCTTTCTGTACCCAGGAGCAAACTGTGGCCAGCGTTTTGTCCTTGCCGGTCGCTTTAGCGATGTCGGCCGGTACTACTGGAGGGGAGTCTAGGACCTCTATCATTAAGACCTGGTGGTCCCTCTCTACTTCGCCCACGTGGCAGCAATCCCGGGGAATGGGGGACCTCGACAGGGGATCCGCATGGCTGATCTCCTTCCCGGGCCGGTATACCAACGCGTGCTGATACGCGTTGAGAAAAATGGCCCACCTGAGCATTCTCGGGGACAGGATTTGGGGTGTGGGCTTATCTGCGGTGAAAATGCCTAGCAAGGGCTTATGGTCAGTCACTATGGTGAAGGGGCGGCCGTACACAAAATCATGAAATTTCTTAGTCCCCGCAATTATCGCTAGTGCTTCCCTGTCTGTCTGGGCATAGTTCCTCTCCGCTTGGGACAAGGACCTAGAGTAGAACGCTATCGGGGCCTCCCTCCCGTTCTCCAGTACGTGGCATAACACCGCCCCCACCCCCACCGGGGATGCATCGCATATCAGGACCACTGGGCGTTTGGGATTGAAATGGGTCAGTACCGCATCTGATGCCAGGAGTTGCTTCAGGTCATTGAAAGCCCTCTCCTGGTCGTCGCCCCACTTCCATGCCTCGTCCTTTTTTAACAATTTGTGTAGCGGTTCCGCTACTGCTGCCTTCCGCGGAAGGAAGGAGTGGTAAAAGTTGAGCAGTCCAAGGAACGACTGCAACTCGGGCTTGGAGGTGGGGCGAGGGGCCTTCTTGATGGCGGCCACCTTGGATTGGGATGGCCTGATTCCCTCGGGAGTAACACGGAACCCTAGGAACTCAACCTCAGTTGCGAAGAAAACGCATTTGTCCTTCCGCAACCGCAACCCCGCTTTCTCGAATATTGTCAGGACCCTTCCCAACCTGCTTGCTAATTCGGCCCGGCTCCCCCCTGTAATCAATACGTCATCAAAGTAGGGTAACACCCCCTCTAACCCCTTCAGGAGGCGTTCCACGAGTGACTGGAAAATCCCGGGCGCCGAATTCACGCCGAATTGGAGGCGCGACACCTGGAACGCCCCTTTGTGGGTGACTATGGTCTGTGCAGCAGTTGCGGCGGGGGTCACCGGGAGTTGCTGGTAGGCTTGGGCCAGGTCGAGTTTATCGAAACACCTCCCCCCGTGTAACCTGGCCAACAAGTGGCTGACTACCGGCACCGGATAAGCATTAGGGCGGATCGCCTTATTGATGGTGCACTTGTAATCAGCGCATATGCGGACCTCCCCGTTTGCCTTGAGCGCTGTTACAATTGGAGTTTCCCACTCCGCAGAATCAACAGGAACAAGAATCCCCTGGCACACCAACTTGTCCAACTCCGCCTCTATTTTGTCCTTTAGTGCGAAAGGCACTCTGCGCGGTTTAAGTCTGATTGGACGTACTTCAGGGTCCAGGTCGAAAGTCACTGGGGGGCCCTTGAATTTTCCGAGCCCCTTTTTGAAAACCTCGGGGTGCGCGTCGCACACGCTCTGTATTGGATCAGTCCCGGTGGTGTGTGCTCCCACGGCGTGCACCCCCCCCAATGAACAACCCCAGGGGCTGGAACCATTGAGTCCCGAGGAGGCTGCACTTTCCTCCCTTGAGGACGACTAGGGGAAGCGTTGCGGTGTGCTTTTTAAACTGGACCTGGAACTTCCCAACCCCCAACACTGGGATGCGGTTCCCTTGCACGTCCTTCAGTGTGGCCCTCAACGCTTTGAGCTTGGGCCGCACGCGGGGGGCGATTTTCATGAACTCTCCCTGGGGAATAATAGAGTATGACGAACCCGAGTCCACCTCCATTCTAACAGGGGCCCCTTGTATTACTACCTCAACGAAGTAACGGGGGTGCTCCGTGGAAACGCTGCAAACCGGAGCGTCGTCCTCGCTGTCGTCGGAGATGCGCCCTACGCCGTCCCGCGTCCTCGTGGTCCGGGTGCCGTCCTTGGGCCTCGTGGTGCGGTCCTGCCTCGCCGAGCGGTCTGGAGAACTCCTTGTTGTGGCCTCGCGCCGTTTCCGGCAGACCTTGGCGATGTGCCCGCGCCGGCCGCAGTTGTGGCACTCAGCCTTGCGGAATGGGCATTTGGCGCGGGCGTGGGCGGCGCCGCAGCCGTCGCAGCGCCGGCCCTCTCTCTGGACCCTCCGGACGTCCTCGTCGTCGCTGCTCTCCGCAGACGAGTTCGAAACTCGCCGGGCCGCGCGCACCGAGCTCTCTGCCTTGGCGGGCTTCGGGCGCCAGTCCTGAAGCTCTTGCACCCCGGCAGTCGTGGCCTCCGCGGCCTGCGCCGTGTCGAGGACTTGTTGCCACGTGGGAGGCGGCTCCCTTTTCATCAGCGCGCGCTGAGTCTCGGTATCCCTCAGACCGCAGAGCAGGCAGTCCCGGAGGGTGACATCTGGGGTCTCCCACTTGCATGGGCCGGCGGCCAGCCGCAGGGCCGCGGCGAACTCGGCGACCGATTCCCCGGGCGCCTGGACTCGCCTCCAGAACGCGCTCCGAGCGGGGAACATCGCTATCGCTGGCCGGAGATGGGCGCGCAGTGCCGCCAGGAGCTCTGTGGCTTTGAGGTCGCCCACCTTCCTCGGCGCGATCAGGTCCACCAAGGTCCTCTTGGTCTCGTGTCCGAGCATGCGGACGAAAATGGCCCTCTTCTTGGCCTCATCTGAGACTTCGAGCTCCACCAGCGCTGCGTTGAAGTCTATCTCAAACAGCTCCAAGTCTCCCGGCTTCCTGATCTCGTAGCCGGCGCATGTCTTGGTCCCGTGGGCAGCCATATCCCATCCTCGTCGCCAATTTAGTGTATGGGACCAAAGACAACAGAACAACCGAAGGGTTGGTTTAACACAGGTTTATTGCATGGTGTTCCGGTGAAGCATGAGGTAATGGCGGTGATACATCTCAATATATACAGTAGCCCTCTGCATTTGAATCTTGTAGCACGGTAGCTCATTGGCTGCTACCGGCGTGGCCTCGCCCAGGCACGCCTCTTTCTTCTGCTGCTGAATGCGGGGAAGGTTTTCACGCGGCTGTCCGTGATTGAGCAATGTGAACCATGTGAGACTGAACGCTCGCAGCTGCCCTCTATGGGCTGTCTGCTCGCGTTCCTTTACAGCTGAGATTGTTTGTATTTGGAGTGGTTACATTCTTGCCTTTACAGTACAATGAACATGCACGCATACATACACAACATGACCTGAGCCCTTTTGGCACACAAAGTCCTCCTCAGCCCCCAGGCCAGCATTGATGAAGTTGCTGCCCTCCATCAGGAGGGATTCCAGAGTCACTGGCAGTGTGGCCTACTCTATGACCATAGCAGGATAACCTGGCCAGACTTTTGGATGGGCCCTCATGCATTCCCTAAATTATCAAGCCAAAAGACAATCTTCTATTCGTACCTGCCATTTTCAACCAATGGTGTAAGGAATTTTAAAAAGGGTCTGGATTTTGTAATTTAAAATGGATTCTGTTCATTCATTTTCCTTCGTCAGAGAGAGAGAGAGGAATGTGGCCTTGAGGCACACTGAAGGTGCAAATTCTTGTCCTCTGAAGATAGTCAAAACAACCTGGGAACATGAGAATAGAATGGAAGATGATGGTCATTAAAAGTTGGTATTTTACTGGATAAGCTAGAGAAAAGGTGGAACAAAGGACGGAAGATGGGAGGGCTAATCTTAGGATAGAGGAGAGAAACACCATGCTTAAGGAGGAGGGGATGATGGCTACAGAGACTAGTGAGTAGAAGGTAGAGAAATTTAGTCTTTATTTGTACGGAATGAGCTCCCGTCTTTGTCCCAGCTCCTGCCAACCTAGCAGTTCAAAAGCAAGAAATTGCAAGTAGATAAATAGGAACCACTTTGGTGGGAAGGTAAACAGCATTTGTGCGCTCTGGTGTCCAGGCATGCCTGACACATGACCACAGAAACGTCTGCAGAAATAGACAACACCGGCTATTCGGCTTTGAAACAGAGATGAGCACTGAACCCTAGAGTTAGATACAACTGACTTTCGAGCAAGGGAAACCTTTACCTTTACCTAGTTATACCTTATTTGTTTTAACAATGGGAAAGGGTGGGAAAGAAAAATGTTTTTCCTTATTTTTATAATGTTTTGTATTCCTAAATCCACCTTTCTATATATAACAAAGTTTTCAAACTTTTGGATTTTTTTATTTGAAGCATAGGCTGGTGGGACTATTCCAGTTGCTTTTGCACCTTTTTAGCAATCGCTACCTTATTCCGAACATCCTATCTGATCTGGTTGGTTTGCAAACAGAAACAACCAGGGATTGAAACCTATCATAGATCTCCCTAGCCTGGAGAAGAGCCATATGTGCTCTGAAGCAGCAAAGGCCTTATGCTAGCTTCCTAAATGAGAGGAGGTCTCAGTCAGGTGGAAGGGGTTAATGGGAACAGTTATCCTTACAAATAGTGGCTGGATATTTTAAAAAACCATGGTAGACCTTCTGCTGTAATCTTGACTGACCCAACTCAACTGAGACTATGGGTGCCCCGCATCAATTGTCTTAACCTCTCCCCAGGGGTTTGCTCAGGTGGCCACAGTCCTGAGAACCAACTGGGCTCGGCTGGATGGGAAATTGGGAAATAAGCGGGTAGGTTAGGAATTAACAATAGCCAAGGCTGAGGGCAAATAGAGTCAGGCAAGCAGACACTAGCAAACAAGGAACAAGTCTATGTGCCCAGAGCCAATACACATAGGCTCCAAGATTAGGGCAGGAACAATGGGCTTTGCCAGCCCAAGGCAATTAACTGCAGGTTGTCCATTAACCTCAAGGCAGTCTCCAGAGCCACCGTTGTAGCTGGGCCATGAGGAAATGCCACGTACGCAAGCCTTCTGTAAGGGGGTGGCACGATTGCCCTAGGCACATGTCTTTGCCCCCAGGCAGGGAATAAATACATACCCCTGACTCAGGTCGGGGCTGGACTTTGCCACATGGCTGCCTCTCGCATCTCATTGCCAGCCCATTACAACATGAGACCACAGTTGTCTGCATATTCTGTTTTGTTATGTGTTATCTAGCTTTATGGATAGGGCATGTCCGCCATATGGATGGTCCCAGGCTTCCTCGTCAAATTCTTTATGGGGAACGTAACTCTTTTACAAGGCCTTGCAGAGCTCCTTTGAAGTATTATAAGGACCGTCTGAAACAAACCATGAAGGTATCAGGTATAAACCCACAAACTTGGGAAGCAGTGGCCAAAGATCGCCCACTTTGGTGCCAAACCATCTCTACTGCTACTGATCACTTAGAAGGAGAACGCTGCATACATGAAGAGGCTAAGCAACAAGCACTGAAGCTTCGTCAAACTCAACTATGCCCTCCACCTTCTATTTCAGGGTTGCCCAAACTATGGCCCATGGGCTGGATCCAGCTCCCACGCCATCCTAGTCGCTCCTGGAAGTGGAAGTAAAATGCAAGCGCGGCGCCAAAATGGCCGCCGCGCTCTTTGCGGGCCCCCCCACAGGACGAATGATCCGGGTAGTTTAGGGCGTGGCCAGCTCCCTCATAAAAGGGGTGGCCACGAGGCAGCCGAGCTGCCATTTTAGCTAAGCGACGGAGCGGAGAAGTTTTTCCCTGTGTCTCCGTCGCTCCTTACCTGGAAGCCTTTTTGGCGGCGAATCTTCTCTTTCGGCTTCCTTTGCCTTGAGCGAGATGCCTTCGAAGAAGAAGGCACTTTCGGGTGCGGCTCGTACGAGCAGGAGGCGCAATCCGGGTCGGAGGACCACGGTGGCGCCTCCCCAGCAGCCGCCTTTGCCGGCACCCGCCGGGCCCGGCGGGATGGGGTCGATCACCCCTTGGCCGGAAGCTGCGGCCCGCGCCCCACACGCGGTGGACACCGCTTCTGGATCTGCTCATTCTGCTGGGCCTGCACCAGCGGTGGCGCAGCTCCCCACGGGGCCTTCTAGCCTCGGGGGGTGGTCTGGCCCTCTGCATTGGCAGGTGCCGGCACCGACCCTCCCGGGCTTCGGTGTGGGACAATGGCCCTACCCGGGTCCTGGGGTACAGGGCCCTGTACCCGCGCCTCTCACAGGTGGGCCGGCCGGCCCTTGGCCCCAGGTTAGCGTGCAGGCCTTACTGGCCCGTGTGGCGGCCCTTGAGGCCTCTTTGGCTCGGGCCAGCCACGCTGGGGCTGCCGGTGGGGTTAGTTTTGAGGCGCCGTCGGTCGGGCAGCAGCAGGCGACGGGACGGGTCGAGCTGCTGCAGGCGCGTGGCGCATCTTCAGCCAATGCCTCGCAGCTCCCCGGCCAGCAAGCAGGTGTGGGTCAGGCCCCGATGATGAGCTCTACGGCGGTCGTGAGCTCCGACGCCCCCGGTGGGCCGGAACCCCCGGTGGGGGCGGCCTGCGGGGGTGCGACATGTGAGTATCCGGTGCAAGCCAATACACCTACACACATTGCCACTACTGGGGGGGCCTTTCAATGGCCTTGGCCTCACGCGGGTGGTGCGGTGGCCCAGCCGCCGGCGCCCCACTCGGCGATGTCGACTGCTGCACAGCTTGCTGGGGTTACAGGTGTTCCCTACCCTGCCGGGAATTTATTGGGGGTGGCGGGGCCAGCACAGGCCCCTTTTCAGATGCCCGCGCGGGCTGCGGTCCCAGTTTCGGCCTTGCCAACGGCAGGATATTCTTTGCCACTGGGTGACCACCTAGCGCAAGCCACCAGGGAAAAGATATGGTGGGGGGAGTATGTCGATATCTTCTCACTCTTAAACAGAGAGCTCACCAAGGAGGAGAGGGAGGGGCAGGATGAGAAGGATAAGGAGCAGGCACGTCGTCGCAAGCCACCACGTACCTGGGCCAACTGGCTGCCGGCTTATTTAATTTACATGGCAGTGTACTTGGGAGCGTGGCCAGATTTGGCTATTCCGATGGTCCAATATTTGGACAACATCTATAGGGCAATGGTTGACTTTCCGGGCCCCTCGTGGTTGGCTTATGACGAGGAATTCCGCATGCGGATTCCCTTGCACCCCGAGATGAGGTGGGACGAGCCGTGCCAGAGGCTTTGGCTTCTGTATATGACGCCCACGCGCCCTGCGCCAGGGGAGAGATACCATTGTGGACACGCGGTCCAGCGAGCGGCTCTAGCTCAGGTTCCCCGCCAGGCGGCGGGGCAGGGGGTTCCAGCCCGCCTGCTGTGCTGGACTTTCTCGTCCAATGGTTCCTGCAATAGGAAAAATTGCAGGTACAGACATGAGTGTCCCACCTGTGCGGGCCCCCACGCAGCCTCTGCCTGTCCCAGGCCTGGAGGGACGCGGGGCAGAGGGAAGGGTGGGCAGTGGACCGGCAAGCCTGCCGCAGATGGAGCTAGTTCACCGAAAGGCTCCCTCCCCAATTAATGTGGACATGTTGGAGCGTTGGCTCGCATTGTACCCGAAGGGGGAGGATGCAGATTATCTGCTTCGGGGCTTTAGACAGGGGTTCCGTATTCCTTTCATGGGTGACAGGTCCCCTCAGGATGCCCCCAACCTTTTGTCCCTTAGGGGAAGGGAGGAGGTGGCTGCCGCCAGCATTAATAAGGAGGTTACTGCGGGCAGGGTCGCCGGCCCTTTCCCTGCACCCCCGTTCACTAACCTTAAGGTATCGCCCCTGGGCTTGGTTCCCAAGAAATCTCCGGGCGAGTTTCGCCTTATCCATCACTTGTCCTACCCAGCCGGCCGATCGGTCAATGATGCTATACCTGATGACCTTTGCTCAGTCAGGTATACGTCTTTTGACCACGCGCTGCGCATGGTGCGCTCATGTGGCCCGGGTGCGCTACTGGCTAAGTGTGACATTAAGTCGGCTTTTCGCCTCTTGCCTCTGCACCCGGGCGACTTTGAATTGCTGGGTTTTAAATTCCGGGGTGAATATTACTTTGATAAGGCCATGCCTTTTGGCTGTTCCATATCATGCTCTGCATTCGAGCGTTTCAGTACCTTCCTGGAGTGGGCGTTCGTGCGCAGGTCAGGGTCCCGGTCTGTAGCCCATTACCTGGATGACTTTTTATTCGGGGGTGAACTGGGCGGGGACACGTGTCCACGTCTCCTCAACACATTTCAGACGCTAATGGAGGAACTCGGTGTCCCTTTAGCGCCCGAAAAGACCGAGGGCCCATCTAACAAGCTAGTATTCCTGGGGGTGGAGATCGACACAGTAGTGCAGGCGTCTAGGTTACCGGGGGATAAGGTGTCCCGGTTAGTGGCCCTCATCTCGGATTTGCTGGCCAGGCGCAAGGCATCGCTGAGGGAACTCCAAGTGTTACATGGTCACCTTAATTTTGCCTGCAGGGTGGTCGCACCGGGCAGGGCTTTTGCCCGGCGCTTATGCGATGCCATGGCAGGGTTATCCAGGCCCCACCATAGAGTCAGGATTACCCGGGGTATCAGGGCAGACATGTTCATCTGGTTACAGTTCCTGAGGGAGTTCAATGGGGTCTCCTTTTGGAGGTCTGACCTCCTGGCTTCCCCGAGTTTTCAGGTCCAGTCTGATGCCTCAGGATCCCTGGGTTATGGGATGTACTTCAATGGGAAGTGGGCCTATGGTGGGTGGCCACCGGCATGGGCAGGCACGGGTCGCCTGCGTGATCTCACATACCTTGAATTTTTCCCTATCCTGGGGGCTTTGATGCTGTGGGGCGAGGAATGGGCCAACTCGGTCGTGCATTTCTGGTGTGATAACGCTGCGGTTGTCCGCATCATCAATGCACAGACTTCTAAATCACCCAGGGTTATGGACCTAGTGCGCCAATTTGTGCTGCGCTGCCTGCGCCTCAACGTTTTGTTCAGGGCTAGGCACGTCCCAGGGGTTAATAATGATATTGCCGACGCTTTGTCCCGCCTGCAGATCTCCCGGTTCCGTGCCTTGGCCCCGGATGCGGAGGAATTTCCCTCGCCACTCCCGGACGAGATATGGACCATTGGCAGGGAGAGGTGAACCGGGCGATCGGCCTGTCACTGGCACCCCGCACGCGTAAGGCGTATCAACAAGCTTTTAATTCTTATAGGGCATTTTCCGCCCAATTTCACCTGCCAGAGACCTGGCCTATCCCGGTGGACCATGTGCTGCGGTTCATGGTTCACCTGCATTCCCAGGGCCTCGCACCTCGCACCATAGCATCTAAGCTGTCAGCGTTGGCTTTTATGGCCAAGGTGGGGGGTCATGTGGACAGCACCTCTGACTTCCGTGTGAGACATGTTTTGGAGGGGTGGGTGCACGAGCGCGGGCGTTGCCCGGACGACCGGCACCCTATTTCCCCAGGGGTTCTTACCCAGTTGACCCGGGGCTGGCCAGGCCTCTGTTTTGATCATTATGAGGCAGCCCTTTTTCATGCAGCCACAACGGTGGCATTTTTTGGAGCGCTCTGCATCAGCGAACTTGTGATGCTGTCTAAGGCGGATGCAAGTTGTAGGGCACTGGAACTCGAAGATGTATATGTTGCCAAAGACTGGGCCCAGTTGAGGATATGCTTCTCTAAGACTGATCAGCAGGGCGTAGGCAGTGGTGTAAGACTGCTACGGTGTTCTTTGGCAGACATCTGTCCGGTTGGTGCCCTACAGGAGGTTCTTGCACTGCGTGGCACGCACCATGGCCCGTTTTTCTGTCACCAAGATGGGTCTCCCCTCACTAAATTTCAGTTTTGGAAGGTGACAGGCAGAGCCCTCGCCAGGGTGGGCCTACCAGGTGCCCGTTATGGCACACATTCATTCCGTATCGGGGCAGCCTCTACAGCAGCTGCGTTTGGGTACTCCGGGGCTGACATACGCAGCATGGGAAGGTGAGGTTCACGATGTTTTCAGTTTTATGTGCGCCCACTCCCCCCGTGAGTACCAACCCAGTCACCTTACATCATTTCCCTCGTTTTTTCCTTACAGACCCTGGGTGTCGTATTACACCGGTGACAGTATGGCTGGTGGGCCACAGCTACGTGCAAAGGGCAGCGCGTTACGCTGCGGCGACAGAGTGGGGACCCCGACTGGGACTGGGTGAACACGCCAGTCTCACATGGCATGGTAAGCCTGGGATGTTGTGGCGGGAGCTGCTGCCTTTCCTGTTTTCAGGCAGAAGTGCTGCCCCACCTGACATTCTCATCATGCACTTGGGGGGCAACGATTTGGGTCAGGTCACTGGCTTGTCGCTCAAGCATGCGATTTGCGAGGACCTCGCCTACTTGCACTACGTCTGGCCTCCCGCAACCCTGGTTTGGTCGGACATTGTCCCGCGCCATTCTTACAGAGGAGGAGTTGACCTCATGGCCATTGACCGCGCTAGGCGCGCGGTCAATAAGGCGGTGGCGCGGTTCCTTGCCGACAAGGCTTGGGGACGGGTCAGTCGTCACCCCGCTATTGGACTAGAAAATTATGATTTGTATGCAGGGGATGGGGTCCATCTGTCGCGAGGAGGTATGGACCTCCTGTTGGGTGATTGGCGAGCAGGCCTGTTGACCGAGCTGACGGTCTGGGGGGGGCGTCAGGCCTTCTTTGAAGCCCCTCCGTGTGGCGGGTAGCACTGGTAAGGTAAACAGTTATGACCCACAGGTATCCGGCAGGTTCGCAATTGACTGGACAACACTAGATAGGAATAAATTAGTTAAACGTTGTCCGGTCAACGACGAACCAGGCGATGGGGTGATGGCGATAGCTAGCCAGCATGCATCACCCCGTGATTTCACGGATACAAGTCAGAGGGTGGGGTCATCAGTTAGATATTGACTACGGTCAACAATTTGTTTGTTGTCAACAAACAAATTGATACAAATTGATACATTGTAACCAATTGCCGTTGGCAATTTTGGGTGGTACCTTACCAGTGTTACTTCGGCCTGCTTGCCTTAAGAATTATGATTGGTCATTTTACCAATACAAATTTATAATTCGGACTAGGGCATGAATCAATAAATGTGGCCCAATGCCGTTACCCACTTTCAATGGTGTCTGAGTCCGTTATTGGGGGGTGCGCCTGCAATGCAAGCGCGGCGCCAAAATGGCCGCCGCGCTCTTTGCGGGCCCCCCCCCACAGGACGAATGATCCGGGTAGTTTAGGGCGTGGCCAGCTCCCTCATAAAAGGGGTGGCCACGAGGCAGCCGAGCTGCCATTTTAGCTAAGCGACGGAGCGGAGAAGTTTTTCCCCTCCACCCCCTCCCTAGTTAACAGTGTGATATTTTGGTCGCTTCGGGGCCGGGTGGGAATTTTTGGCTGGGACCCACATTGGCTTCCGGGTCCTGGTTTTTTTGCCCATCCCACACTGTTGCTATGGTTTGATATAGGGGTTCTGCTATGACTGCTGTTGACTTTGGTCACATGGGCGGGTAGCACTGGTAAGGTAAACAGTTATGACCCACAGGTATCCGGCAGGTTCGCAATTGACTGGACAACACTAGATAGGAATAAATTAGTTAAACGTTGTCCGGTCAACGACGAACCAGGCGATGGGGTGATGGCGATAGCTAGCCAGCATGCATCACCCCGTGATTTCACGGATACGAGTCAGAGGGTGGGGTCATCAGTTAGATATTGACTACGGTCAACAATTTGTTTGTTGTCAACAAACAAATTGATACAAATTGATACATTGTAACCAATTGCCGTTGGCAATTTTGGGTGGTACCTTACCAGTGTTACTTCGGCCTGCTTGCCTTAAGAATTATGATTGGTTGTTTTACCAATACAAATTTATAATTCGGACTAGGGCATGAATCAATAAATGTGGCCCAATGCCGTTACCCACTTTCAATGGTGTCTGAGTCTGTTATTGGGGGGTGCGCCTGCAATGTGCATGGGCGCATTTTACTACAGCTTCTGTGAGTGACAAGAGCACCGTGGGCCCGATGACTTGGTGGTGTGGGCCAGATCCAGACCACAGGCCATAGTTTGGGCACCTTGGATCTATTCAGTGTACTATATGTGGCTGCATGTTACTGATCTACTTCGAAGGAGAACATCGCAGACATGAGGACGCTAAGCAACAAACGCAAAAGCTTCGTCAAACTCAACTACGCCCTCCACCATCTATTCAATGTCCTGTGTGTGGTCGCATGTTTCATGCCAGGATTGGTTTATTGAGTTACTTCCACCAACTGAGAAAATGACTTCCAAGAAAAATGTATGCTCGGATACAAGTAGCAGCCGATGATGATGACAATGTGTTATCATGCTGCATCCCTGCTGAAGATCAATATAATAAACTTTCAAAGGCACCGGTAGTTGTCTCTCTTCATTCGGATTCAAAGACCAGAAGCTCATGGGGTTCTGTCTGGTCCAAAACGTCCAATTAGCACATGCCTTGATCTTACTGGCGCCATGTGAGAGAGCACAATTGGGAAAGAGTTGACCCACAGCACTTCTAATGAACCAAACTCAAGTGCTGGATTAATTTTTCATGCCTCCATGTGGCTGTGTTGGTAACCTGCTGACCGTGTTGAACAAGGTGGAATGAAAAATTAACAGCATGGTTTATACAGCGACTGTTTTCTGCTTAACATGGTGAAGTCTGGTGATTCCCGCCGCCACCACCACCACCCTGTGGAAATCTTGAACCATCCTGTTCCACACCTGCTAGACTAATACAAAGCCAGGACTGTAATTATTCATTGGCTTTCATACTTTCTAAATGTCAACTTGGTTCTCTCATAATTAAAACAAAAACTGAGTATTTGGCGGAAGGAAATTCTGTTTACGCTACTCCTTTGAAAAGCGTGTTGCAATGAAAAGCAATTTTTAAAAGGAACGAGAAAGCCAAAAGGTAGCAACTAAAAAGGCGGTGCTAATTCAGGTGGGAACCATATTTTTTGGTTTTTAAAAGCTATTGTACAACCAAGTGGTAATTGCCCCTTTTATCTCAACCCAGGTGTTCACAACTGCCACCTAAGGGACTTTAATGCTTTCCTTTTACAACAGCCATAAATGTGGCGACTTCCGTGTTTATGATAGCTGTGGGAACGTTTATGTATGCATTTTATGGCTGGCCTGCATGAAATGGTGCTATGAGCCAGGTCTGGCCCATGGGCTGTAGGTTGAGAACCTCTGCCTTAAGGCCTCCTTTAACAGACAGCTAGCTGCTAATGTATTACTTTTCCAGGCAAATGTCTTTGGGGCATATTTCATCAAAATTGAACCTTCACAAGACATAGCAAGACTTAGTTTGTCCAGATCCCTATGAGATACAACCCTATCCCAGAGAGAGACTTGCTGTTATGGTGATTGCTGTGGAGCCACCTTTGGCTTTCAGCCAATGATGAAATGCAGCTACCCAGACCTTCTTGGAAACTGAATTTAGTGCTTTGGAGAAAAGACATCCATCAACCTTGCAAGAAGTTGCACTCAGAAGGGTTATGGGTATTCCAGACAGCAGCACCTGTACCTGAAAATACCGGCGCCAGGGCTTTTCTTTCACCCTAAAATGGTTGGGGCTACTACATCAGTTGAGTTCTTCAAGGCTCTGACCTTCTACTGGGGAAACAACATGAGCCAAAGTAAGCTGATATTACAGCATGAGTTGCAATACACCTGCTGTTTGATCACTAACTACCCTAGCAGAGACTGAAAGCAAGGCATCGCTTCCTCACAACTTCTGCTCCTCTGAACAACCAGCCCCAAAAGTCCACTTTAGAACTATGGAAGGTGAGCAAAGAGCTACCAGATAACTGGGCAGAACCACATGACTCTCTACCGCCTGGCCATGAACAACCATGGCCTGCGTGGAAAGCATTAAGTAGACTGCGTGCAGGGGTAGGAAGATCAAGGGCTAATCTGAGACAGTGAGGTTTCCCTGTAGATGACAGTCTGTGTGCTTGCGGAGTACAAATGATCTCCCATATGATAAATGCACACAGTGCCCCTCAACATGCACTGAGGAGGACCTTATGTTGGCAAGAGGAAATGCTCTTGATGTGGCCTGATATTGGGTGGATGTCATCTAGCCCTTTTAAATTCTATTTTGTTTTTAGATGTGTTAATTTTAGCTTTGTATGTTATTATATGCTGGTAGCAGCACTGCAGTGGCTCAAGTGGCTAAGATGCTGACTGGAAGGTGGGAGGTCAGCAGTTCGATTCCCGAGGACAGCAGGACGGAATGAGCTCCCATCGTCTGTCCCAGCTTCTGCCAACCTAGCAGTTCGAAAGCAAGACATTGCAAGTAGATCAATAGGGACCACTTCAGTGGGAAAGTAAACAGTGTTCTGTGCACTCCGGTGTCTAGTCATGCCTGCCACATGATATTGCCACATGATATTGACCACGGAAACGTCTGCAGAAGCAGACAGTACTGGCTCTTCGGCTTTGAAACAGAGATGAGCACTGAACCCTAGAGTCAGATACTACTGGCTTTCAAACAAGGGAAACCTTTACCCTTTTAGCAGCACTGCAGTGGCTAAGTGGTTAAGATCCTGAGCTTGGAGACTTGATACCCGAGTGCTGCACAACGGATCTTGGGGACATGAAAGGAGCCTCATTCCGATGTTCGCTGAGTGGAGTTTCTCCAGAAAAATTCCTTTCGACCCAAAGTGAATTTTATTTATTTATATGCTGCTGGTTTATCTGACACAAATAAACAAAGCAAAGCATGGGTGGTTGACTTTCTAAGTGCCAGTTGGCATTGGCAAGTTGCCCAGCTAAGCCATTCCTGTTCACACCCACATTCTCAAGATGGGCAGGGAGGCTTCACATTGGTTGCCCGGAGTATGCATACACCTCCATGGTCAAAGGTGGCAACATTCTTGGAACAGGTGCATAAAAACAAAGAAACAAGGCCAAAATCACGGAGAGTTTGAGGTCACAGCTGATCATCTGACTGCAATGGCCCAAAGTTCCAAAACAATAAACATTAGGAGAGAGGACTGCCAAAGAGTAGGTAAATTCTGAGTTATTGTAATTTATTAACCAGAAATCAGGCTGAGAGTGTGGGTGAGGGAATGCAGCACCCTGAAAGAGCGCAAGTCTCATTAGCTGGCATGTTCAACAAGATGGAGGCGAACATGAAGGGCCCAAAGCTCTAAAGCAGGGGTTCCCAACCTATGACCCCTGGGCCAGACCCAGCCCGCGGCGCCACTTCATCAGCCCCGCAATGAGGACCTGCCGCTGCCACCAGAAGTGCCAAAAACGCATGTGAAGTGCCGAAATCTCATGTGAAGTGCCAAAACCTCACCAAAATCTCATGAGAAGTGCTGAAATCTTGTGGGAAGTGCCCAAAATGTGGCAAAAAGCAGCAAAAACAGCCAAAAAATGCAGTGAAAGCTTGCCACCCTCACTCCCTCTGCCACCGGAAGTGGCGGAATTGGCAGGAGGAACCATGCCTTCAGCCATGCCTGTCCGAGAGCGTGTGATCTGGCTCACGGGTGTGAACAAGTTGGCCATCTCTGCTCTAAAGCATTTCCCCAGTAGGGGACATGAAAGTCCTACAGAGACAACCATGCTTTAAGAAGGATATTGACTCGAACACATTCAGAGGACGGCAAAAAGCATGATCAGGGGACTGGAAACCAAGCCATATGAGTAAAAACTGAAATAATTGGGTGTGATTAACCTTGAGAAAAGGAGACCAAGGAACGATATATGAGCACTGTTCAAATATTTGAATGTTAGTTATAAAAGGGAGGATCAGGATTTGTTCTCAATCATCCCAGCGTGCAGGACACATAATAACAGGCTCAAACTACAGGAAGCCAGATGTAGACTGAATATCATGAAAAAAACATCTGATCTGTTAGAGCAGTATGACAATGGGACCAATTACCACTCCATTGCTGGAGGAATGGAGGAGAAAACTCGGCAATCATCTGCCATATCTGCTTTGATTTGGATTCCTGCTCTGAGCAGGGAGTTGGACTCGATGGCCTAAAACAGGGGTGGTCAACCTTTTCACACTGTGGGCCAGACAGTTGAGTGGGCTGGAGGCATGCATACCTGTCAAGTTTTGGATTTGGAAATAAGTGAAATTCCCCAGCAAATACGGAATACTTGACAGCTATACTTATCCTATGCTGCCCTCCAATCGTGGCAATAGGGCATTGCAGTCTAATTAATAAGGGATGACGGCGGGAAAGAAGGTAAAATAAGGGGTTTTCCCGGCCCATAAGGGATACTTGACAGCTATGGAGGCATGGTTCCTCCTGCTGCTTCCACCGCTTCCAGCGGTGGAGGAAGCGAGGACAGCACATTTTTGTTGTATTTTTGGCTGTCTTTGCTCCATTTTTGCCACATTTTGAGCACTTTCTGTGAGATTTTGGCAAGATTTCAGCCCTTCCTGCAAGATTTCAGTGATATTTCGTCACTTCATGTGAGATTTTGGCACTTCCACTGCATTTGTGGTGCTTCCGGTGGCGCCAATAGGGTCCTCATCATGGGCCTGATTAATTGTGGCTGCAGGCCGGGGCTGGCCCACAGGCATTAGGTTGGGAACCCCTGGCATAAAAGGTCCCTTCCAGCTCAGTGATTCTATGCTTGATTAGCAATAAGATACTGACTTATGTATTCATACCTAGTACAATGCCGCTTAATCTGATCAGATGGATTAAGGCAAGCTTTCAATTCTTTCCACTTCGAATCTCATCTGTTTGTCTTTATCTCTGTCTTCCCTAAAGGATGCACCCCTTTTCACCTCATTAATATCACCCATCTCAAGCAGCCGTAACCCCAAAAATAAGGGTGGACTTCCCAACTATGGTCCCTCCATGTCTCAGGGGCTACAAATCCCATCAGCCAGGACCAATGGCCAAAGAGGATGGTTTTTGTAGCCCACAGCCCAGGAAGGCTGTACTTGGGGCTAGAGATACCCTGCCATCTTTTGTTGTGATTTCGTGGTTCATATCCCTAAAGGTTTCCCTTGCTCAAAAGCCAGTCATATCTGACTCTAGGGTTCAGTGCTCATCTCCGTTTCAAAAACTCATATATATATTTTTGGCTTTCTGATTGTATGCAAACGTGAGGGTCTTGACAATTATTCCATTTTTAAAAATATTTTTTTAAATTAAATTTTATTGAATTTTCTAAACAGACATACAATAATTCAACAATAAAACATACATAAACAAAATAAGAAAAATAAGAAAAGAAAAAATAGCATCAATACATACAAGATTTTTTACTATTTATATTGATACAATATTCTGACATAGTAGTTAATTTCTAATTTCCATTTTTATAACCTTGTTAATATTGTATATAGATTCAAACTTCTTCTGAACTACCTGGTTTGATAAATCTACTAAAACATGCTATTAAATGTTATTATTAAACTTAAACTTATAGTATGATACTTTTAATAAAAGAAAAAAGAAAAAGTATGCAAATAAAAATACATATAAACACCCAGTGCTTTATACAATGCCCTGGAGAGCATTCCCATATTCTGTGACATTATCAAGGTTTTGCGTCATTGTGAAAACAAGGCTGAAGCCAGTTCTCCTTTCTCATCCTCACCTGGAAGAGAACTGTGTCAGATGGATGCAAATGCATGTGAATATCTAATGCCATAAATTCTGTTTGTGGCATTTACTACAAGTCAAACTGATAACCAGACAGTTAGCAAGCGTGTTCACAGCACAGTTTAAGGCCTTCGTAATCTCACTGTTATCCAAAAGACTGAGAAGTGGTCAACTTCTCAGGAGCTATAATCTAAAGAATACCATATGAGAGAGAGGAAAAACCCACATTTCACCTTTTGAGTTCAAAGGACATTTGGCATTCATTATTGGCTATGGGTTTTTAAAATTTATATTCTGTTTGTCTAATGGTCACCTTTTCTGCTGCAAACAAAACACTACCTTGGTTTATGGTGTGAAGGGGACATAAAGTGTTTACATTATAATAATTTCATGTCAGAAATTACTCTGAGTTGAAAGCATTTTTGCTGGAGAAACTCTGCTCAGGGGATGCCCAAATGAGGCTCCTTTCATGTCCCCAAGATCTTTTCCCACCAAAGTGGTCCCTATTTATCTACTTGCAATTTCTTGTTTTCAGACTGCTAGGTTGTCAGGAGCTGGGACAGAGACGGGTGCTCAAACCGTCATACAGTACCCGGGTCTCGAACTGCCGACTTGCTGGTCTTCCAACTAATAAAGCGAGCTTCTTAACCACTGAGCCACCACAGCCTTAGTGTTTACATTTTTAAAAAGAACTAACTTTTAAAAATATTGTTATTATTTTAAAATAAACTCACATATATACAAACAAACATACATAAAGAAAAAAAGAGACATAAAAAACATACAATTACAACATAATAGAAACAAAGAATCTCCCAGATTCAACTTGTAACCTCCTGGTAATACAATATTTAAATTTCTTATTTTTGAATATGAGATAATGCACCCGTGCTATACAGTTGGATCTACAGATGGTAAAAGCTTTACCTCTCCAACAAAGAAGGGTTCTTTATTGTTGTTCAGTCGCACAGTCGATTCCGACCCTTTGCGACCCTATAGACCATTGTTCTCCAGGCGCCTCTGTCCTCCACCATCCCCCTCAGCACTCCCAGTTCTGTACCCATTGTGTCTACAATCCCATCTTGCCATCTCTTCCTTGGCCTCCCCCTTCTTCTTTTGCCCTCCACCTTTCCCAACATCAAGGCCTTCTCAAGCGAATCCGCCCTTCTCATTTGATGTCCAAAGTACTTTAGCTTCGTCTTTACTATTAGACCTTCCAATGAGCAGTCAGGGTTGATTTCTTCTAAGATTGACCTATTTGTTCTCCTCGCTGTCCAGGGTACTCTCAAAACTCTCCTCCAACACCACATCTCAAAGGCATCTATTCTTCT
Source organism: Bradypodion pumilum (assembly GCA_035047305.1). Lineage (NCBI taxonomy): Eukaryota > Metazoa > Chordata > Lepidosauria > Squamata > Chamaeleonidae > Bradypodion > Bradypodion pumilum. Next base: position 5,808,536 of record JAWDJD010000016.1, on the reverse strand, counting down.
GCGTTCAGCTTTCCTTATTGTCCAGCTCTCGCATCCGTACATTACCACTGGGAATACCATTGCTTTGACTATTCTAATTTTTGTTTGTAATGTGATATTTCTGCTTTTCACTGTGTTCCCCAGGTTTCTCATGGCTTGTCTCCCAAGAATAATTCGCCTTTTTATTTCATGGCTGCAATCTCCATCTGCAGTGATCTTTGATCCTAAGAATGTAAAATCTGTCACTGCTTCTACTTCTTCCCCATCTATTTTCCAGGAACTGATGGGGCCTGTTGCCATTATCTTGGTTTTCTTGATATTGAGTCTCAGGCCAGCTTTTGCACTCTCCTCCTTCAATCCAATCAAGAGGTTCTTTAGGTCTTCCTCACTTTCTGCCATTAGGGTGGTATCGTCTGCATATCTCAGATTGTTGATGTTTCTCCCAGCAATTTTAATCCCATATTGTGATTCCTCCATCCCTGCATTGCGCATTATGTGCTCTGTGTATAGATTGAATAAACAGGGTGATAAAATGCAGCCTTGTCTTACTCCTTTTCCTATTCCAAACCACTCCGTCATTCCGTGTTCTGTCCTAACTGTTGCTTCTTGGTTCATGTACAGATTTCTCAGGAGACATATGAGGTGCTCTGGTATTCCCATCTCTTTAATTACTTGCCACATCTTGTTGTGGTCTACACAGTCAAATTCCTTAGTGTAGTCAATAAAACAAAAGTAAACTTGTTTCTGGTATTCCTTTGTTTTCTCCATGATCCAACGTATGTTGGCAATGTGGTCTCTAGTCCCCCTGCCTCTTCTGAAACCGGCCTGCACCTCTGGTAGTTCTCTCTCCACATGTTGTTGAAGTCTGTCCTGTATTATCTTGAGCATCACCTTGCTGGCGTGTGGGATGAGTGCAATTGTTCGATAATTTGAGCATTCTTTGGCATTGCCCTTTTTTGGGATTGGGACGTATACTGATCTTTTCCAATCCTGTGGCCACTGTTTTGTTTTCCAGATTTGCTGGCATATTGAATGTAGTAATTTGACGCCATCATCTTTTAGAGCTTTGAAAAATTCCACTGGGATACCATCATCTCCACTAGCTTTGTTGTTTGCAGTGCTCTTTAGGGCCTTTATGACTTCGCTCTCCAGAATGTCTGGCTCAAGTTCAATTTTTTCATCATTGTGATTATCAGGAGTGTTGAGGTCCTTTTTGTAAAGTTCCTCTGTGTACTCTTTCCATCTTTTCTTAATCTCTTCTGCATCAGCTAGCTCTTTTCCGTCTTTGTCCCTTATCATGGTCATTTTTGCTTTAAATGTTCCCTTTATTTCCCCAATTTTTCTGAAGAGATCTCTAGTCCTGCCTCTTTTGTTGTTTTCCTCCATTTCTTTGCACTGTTCTTTTAGGTAGTTTTCCTTATCTCTCCTTGCTTTTCTTTGAAATTCTGTGTTCAAAAGATTGTATTTTTCCTTTCTCTTTTGACTTTTGCATTCCTTCTTTCCTCTGCTATTTTAAGAGTCTCATCAGACAACCATTTTGCTTTCTTATGCTTCTTTTCTTTTGGTATGGTTTTCTTTGCTGCTTCCTGCATGATGTCCCTCATCTCTGTCCATAATTCTTCTGGCACTCTGTCTATTGAGTCTAAGCCATTGAATCTGTTCATCACCTCCACCGTGTATTCTTTAGGGATACTTTCTAGGTGATATCTGTCTGGTCTCCTTGCTTTCCCTATTTTCTTTAGTCTTAACCTGAATTTTGCGATCAGTAGGTTGTGATCTGAGCCACAGTCTGCTCCGGGTCTTGTTTTTGCTGACTGTATGGAGGTTTGGCTGCAGAGTATGTAGTCAATTTGGTTTCGGTGTTGGTCATCTGGTGATGTCCATGTGTAAAGTCGCCTCTTGTGTTGCTGGAAGAGAGTGTTTGCTATGACCAGTGCGTTCTCTTGGCAGAACTCTATCAATCTTTGCCCTGCTTCATTCTGTACTCCAAGACCAAATTTGCCTGTTATTCCCTCCACTTTTTGATTTCCTACTTTGGCATTCCAGTCTCCTAATATAATTTGGACATCATTTCTTGGTGTCTGTTCTATGAGGTGTTCTAGGTCCTCATAGAACTGGTCCATTGTGGCTTCATCTGCACCAGTGTTTGGTGCGTATATTTGAATCACAGTGACATTGAAGGGTTTGCCTTGAATTCTGACTGACATCATTCTGTCATTTTTGAGGTTATATCCCATTACTGCTTTTCTCACTCTTTTATTGACAATTATGGCTACTCCATTTCTTCTAAGGTTTTCTTGCCCACAGTAGTAGATATGATGGTTTCCAGAGCTGAATTCACCCATCCCTGTCCATTTTAGCTCACTGATGCCCAAGATGTCAATGCTTATTCTTTCCATCTCATTTTTTACCACTTCCAGTTTACCTTGGTTCATTGATCTCACATTCCATGTCCCTATGCAGTATTGTACCTTGCAACATTGCATTTCTCCTCCCCCTTTCCTGTCCCTCCCCTTCCTCCACTCTGTGGTGTTAAGCATCCTGTATCATCTAGCCTGCCCCTTTGTTTTGCCTTTTGTTTTGGTCAATAGGGTTCTCTTGGCACGTTTTGTGGCGTGGTTTGCTGGTTTCTATGCCATTTTCCCCCCTCATACAGTTTATCACAGTTTTAAAAAGTGTAGAACATTTTAAACAACATATTATCATGCATATTATTACACTTTAAACACAGTCTCTATGTCAGTTGCTATATTAAGTCGGCATAAAGTCTTTATGTGAGTTATTATATTAAGTCATCAAAATTTTTGCATATCAGCTACTTATCCTTTGCATGGGGCTCTGAGTCTTGCCCCCTGGTTTTCCTCCTCTGCCTTCTTCCCTTCTGTCAATTGGTCCTCTCCTCGGCACTCGGTTTGTGCCAGGCAGCTGGGGATGGTTGCGCCCGGGCTCGGAAGGGCTCGCGGTGGGGTGAATGGCTGGCCTCCCCCCGCCCGGCTGGTCCTCCTCCTCTTCCCTGGCCCGGCTGGGGCTGGTGGTGTCTGGGCTCGGAAGGGCTTGCGGTGGGGCGAATGGCTGGCCTCCCCCCGCCTGGCTGGCCCTCCTCCTCTTCCCTGGCCCGGCTGGGGCTTGTGGCGCCCGGGCTCAGAAGGGCTCGTGGTAGGGCGAATGGCTAGCCTCCCCCCGCCCGGCTGGTCCTCCTCCTCTTCCCTGGCCCGGCTGGGGATGGTTGTGCCCGGGCTCGGAAGGGCTCGCGGTGGGGCGAATGGCTGGCCTCCCCCCGCCCGGCTGGTCCTCCTCCTCTTCCCTGGCCCGGCTGGGGATGGTGGCGCCCGGGCTCGGAAGGGCTTGCGGTGGGGCGAATGGCTGGCCTCCCCCCGCCCGGCTGGTCCTCCTCCTCTTCCCTGGCCCGGCTGGGGATGGTGGCGCCCGGGCTCGGAAGGGCTCGCGGTGGGGTGAATGGCTGGCCTCCCCCCGCCCGGCTGGTCCTCCTCCTCTTCCCTGGCCCGTCTGGGGATGGTTGCGCCCGGGCTCGGAAGGGCTCGTGGTGGGGCGAATGGCTGGCCTCCCCCCGCCCGGCTGGTCCTCCTCCTCTTCCCTGGCCTGGCTGGGGCTGGTGGCGCCCGGGCTCGGAAGGGCTCGCGGTGGGGCGAATGGCTGGCCTCCCCCCCGCCCGGCTGGTCCTCCTCCTCTTCCCTGGCCCGGCTGGGGCTGGTGGCGCCCGGGCTATCTTTCCCAAAATTTGCAAATTTCCGGGTCTGGGCTGACATTATTTTCTTTGGGTAAAGCATATGAGATGAAAGGCTGCCATGTTTCCCAAAAGCTACTTTTACTCTTCTCACCTCTTTTTGCTTTCTTTTCTATAGTTAACTTCTCGTTCAATGCTAGCTGCCATATATCAGAATACCATTTCTCTTTATTAAATGTTAATTTCTCTTTCCATTATTTAGCAATAATTTGCCTTGATACTGAGAGAAGTGTTATCAATAGTTCTTTCTCATGGCAATTTAAGTTTACATCATCGGTCTCACCTATTATAACCAATTCTGGACTTAAATTAATTTTCCTTCTTAATATCCTGCTTACTTCTATTTCTATTGATCTCCATAAAATTGAGTGTACTGACATTCCCACCACATATGCATAACAGTACCTCGCAGTTGTTGACACCTACAGCATTGATCTGTTTTATGCTTTTTCATTTGTTGTAGTCTTACTGGCGTCATGTACCATCTCCACAGTATCTTGCTATTGTGCTCTTTCTCCCTTATGGATAGCGAACGCATGATTCTTTGAGACTAAAGTTATCTAAAGTTATTCATTTTACACAAGTGGATGTGATCAGGTAATATAGGATGAAAAGGTTTCATGAGTCTGAAAATATGACCTGTAATAATACTGCAATATAGGCAATATCTTAGATATTTATTTATTTTTAAATGGCTATATGCCTGATGCATTTCAACTTATAATAATAAAATTAGCATAAATTAGAGTGTCTGGCCAGATTATCCTCCTATGGTAATAGAATAGACCCTACTGCAAGCACCTCAATACTGAGTGTCAGGCTGTGGTTAACTAACTTGCCCAACCTGAAGACTAATGGGCTTGGGTGCCAAAGTCCACAGGGAAGGGTGATGTTGCCCAAGTGGATTAAATCCCACTTGAGTCCATCTGGATGCAGAGCAGCAGCTTCATCCAGCCTGGCCTGGGGCTGATGATGAGGACTTTGTGTCCCAAAAGGGCTCAGGACCAGAAAGTGACTCGCAGAACTGAATCAACGGTACAGGTGCCATGTTGCAATGCGGAAGGCAAATGGAAGGCCACTGCGTTATATTGCTCCCAGGACAACCTTCATGGCTGATCATCATGAAAAGAGTTGCCACGTAATTTGCTGATAGTATGTTTTCCCTTCAGAGATGCAATTCCTCCAAAGTTACTTGAACTTGAAATCCATGTTTCCTCTTGATAGCTGTCCCCCCAAACTAAAGCAAACTGACTTGCAACATGGGGAACTCATATTGAGAGCAAATGCTACATTTCTTCATGTCAGAACTGACTTATAGTGACCGTAATAGGGCTTTCAAGGTATGTGAACTATTTAAAGAGTAGGAGTTTCCATGGTTGAGCAGAGATTTATACCCAGACCTCCCGAGTCTTGTTCCTTTATAAGGGTAAATAGATGTCTCTTATTTCTTAGACAGAATTTACTTCTTAGGACGTTCTCATTGTGTTGTGTAGTTTGACCCCTTGGGTTGTAACCCTGTGGTTCCTGGAAGAACATCAAAAGAATCAATGGATAGTGTGGGTTTCATTTTCCACCCATGTGGAGGAAGATCTGCCAATAACAGGGTTGACTTCCTTTTTATGGGTTATTCTTTTGTTTTTAATTTTTATTACAATTCTAATAACAAAAATAAACATTACATCACATACATCAATATAGCAACATAAATGAACACATAAACAAACACATAACACCCAGTGATATTTACAATGCCCTATAGACTAAGTATATTCTTTGTTTCCTACTTTATTTCCAAAAAATCAAGTTGATCAGGCATTGGTTTTCCTCCTTGGCCCTTTTTTAATGTGTATTCCAAAAAATATTTCCAGATCTCATAAAATTTATTTTCTTTAATCATTCCCTTTTTTAAATGAAGTAAGCTTATCATTAAGTGCAATCGTCCACATTTCATTATACCACTCTTCAATTTTAATCATTTTTTTCTTCCTTCCAGTTTCGGGCAATGCATTGTCTCGCCGTTGTTAACATTATAGATAATAACTCTTTTTTATACTTATCCATTCTAACATCATCAACATCTGTTAACAGGACCATACATGCATTCAGTTTAATATTTATATCAAAGATTTTTTTGATTTCATTTTCAACTTTTGTCCAAAAGTGTCTTATAATTCCACAGTACCACCACATATGAGAATAAAAGCCCAGAGCATTTTTACATCTCCAACAAAATTGTGACTTTGTATTATCCATTTGACTAAAACGGACCGGTGTCAGATACCATTTCCACAGGAGTTTGTAATTGTGCTCTTTTACCCTGACGGATAGTGTTCTCATTATTCTTTTCTTCCACATGTTTGACCATTTTGTCCTATCAATTTTAATTCCTAAATCCCGTTCCCAATCTATCCTCAGTACATCCTGTGCTTTATCATCCTGATTTAATAATTTATATATCTTACTAACCAGTCCTTTTATGCCCATATGGTCCATTCTTAACTTATATATCATGTCCTCAAATGATAAGAACATAAGAACATAAGAACATAAGAACAGCCTTGCTGGAACAGGCCACAGCCCATCCAGTCCAGCATTCTGTCTCACACAGTGGCTCACCATTTCCTTCAGGGTATTCCCAAGCAGATGCCTTCACCTGCTTAGGATTCCCTGGAAATGATATTGAGAGATATCCTGCCTATCTCTCCAACCCGGAGGTTGTCCTTAAGTATCCATAATTATAGCCATTGATACTCTTGTCCTCCATGAACTTGTCTAATCCTTTCTTAAAGCTGTCAAGACTGACAGCTGTCACCACTTCTTCTGGCAGGGAGTTCCATAGACCAGTAATCCTCTGGGTGAAAAAGTACTTTCTCTTATTTGTTTGAGAACTAGTACCCAAAAGTTTCATGGAGTGTCCCCTAGTTCTAGTGTTATGCGATAGGGAAAACAGTTTTTCCTTATCTACTTTGTCCACACTGTGCATGATTTTATAAACTTCAATCAGGTCACCTCTTAGACGTCGTCGTTCAAGAGTGAAGAGGCCGAACCGTTGCAGCCTCAGATGGTAAGGAAGGTGTTCCAGTCCCCTAATCATTCTGGTTGCCCTCCTCTGCACTTTTTCCAGCTCCATAATATCCTTCTGGAGATATGGCGACCAGAACTGTACACAGTATTCCAGATGTGGCCTCACCATAGATTTATAAAGAGGCAAAATGACACTTGCTGACTTATTTTCTATACCCTTCCTAATGATCCCTAGCATTGAGTTTGCCTGTTTCACTGCTGAGGCACACTGGGTTGACACCTTCATTGAGTTGTCCACCAGGACACCAAGGTCCCTTTCCTGGTTTGTCGCAGAGAGTTCAGACCCCATCAGTTTATAAATGTAATTGGGGTTCTTTGCCCCAACATGCATCACTCTGCACTTACTAATGTTGAAACTCATTTGCCACTGTTTTGCCCACTCCCCCAGTGTCAAGAGATCCCTCTGGAGCTCCTCACAATCTCTCACAATTTTCAATACCCTGTATAATTTAGTGTCGTCAGCAAATTTGGCTACCTTGCTTTTTACTCCTACCTCTAGATCATTTATGAAGAGGTTGAAAAGCAGGGGTCCCAGTACTGAACCTTGGGGGACCCCACTCTTTACTTCCCTCCACTTGGAGAAGTGTCCATTTACTGCTACCCTCTGTTTCCTGTCCCTTAGCCAGTTGCTGATCCAGGACAAGACCTGTCCCTTTATTCCATGACTGGTAGGTTTATTCAAGAGCCTTTGGTGTGGGACCTTGTCAAAAGCCTTCTGAAAGTCCAGATAAACAATGTCAACTGGATCCCCCTTATCCACATGCTTGTTGACACTCTCAAAAAATTCCAACAGATTAGTGAGCCATGATTTGCCCTTGCAAAAGCCATGTTGGCTCTCCTTTAGCAGCGCCTTCTCTTCTATGTGCCTATTAATTCTATCTTTTAGGATGGTTTCCATCACTTTACCTGGGACACATGTCAAACTGACAGGTCAGTAATTTCCTGGATCACCCCTGGATCCTTTTTTGAAAATTGGTGTTACATTCGCTACCTTCCAGTCATCAGGCACAAAGCCTGATTTGAGGGAAAGATTATATATTTTGGCTAGGATATCAGCAATTTCATCTTTAAGTTCCCTGAGAACTCGTGGATGGATGCCATCTGGTCCTGGGGATTTGTTAGTGTTTAGCTTAACAAGACATGCAAGGACCTCCTCCCTGGTTATTTCTATCTGGCTTAATTCTTCGGTTTCCCTCCCTACGAAGATAGGCTCTGTTTTGGGCATGTGGCCTCTGTCTTCTTCAGTGAATACTGAAGCAAAGAATTCATTGAGTCTCTTTCAGTTTCTTTTTTACTAGTTTCCTCATCTTTGGGAAATTTCCTTTTTGAAAATTTAAGGTCTCTGTGTTAGATTTTATCAGTGACTTGCGGTCTATGATCAAGTTAAACATAATTGAGTTGTGGTCACTGTTCCCTATTGGATCAGTCACATTAACATCTTGCACCAGATCCTGAGTATTACTCAGGATCAAGTCAAGGATTCTTGTACCTCTAGTTGGGTCTTCAACAATCTGTCCCAGGGAACAATCATTGAGCATATCTAGGAACTTTATCTCTTTATCATGTGCTGAACAACAGTTCACCCAGTCTATGTGAGGGTAATTGAAGACCCCCATTATAACCCATTATAACCAGGCTTCCCTTCTTGGATGCCTCCTTTACAACATTCTCCAACTGCCAGTCTCCCTCAAGAGTTTGGGTCGGAGGCCAATAGTATATGCCTACTGTTAGACCATCCTTGTGGCCTGGTACTCTTACCCACAGAGCTTCTAATGGTGACTCCAAATCACCTAGATATTCCAATGATATCCTATTTCTTTCCGGGCTAAATTCTCTTAAATACTTTTTATTCCAATTACTTACACTAATCATTTGTAACCAATTTAAATTAAATTGCCTAAATAAATCTGTTTTTTTTTTTGCCTCTTCCTTACATTTTTCTAACCAATTTTTTAACAAAAGCACATTTTTTCTTACTAAAATTTCTTCTATTTTTTATCTACATTTATTGGGAATGATTTCATATCTTTCAATTCCATAATTGGTGATAGACCAGGAGCCAATTTTCTCTTCAGAGTTGACCATGTATGTAATAACTCCTTTAGCAGTTTATTTTTCAAATTACTTAAGCTCTTAGTTCTATCTAGAAAAATTGTATTTCCCACATTTAATAATTCACGCATTTCTATCCTTTCCCATATAATTTCTTCACTCATTAATAATTTGCAAATACTCCTTAATTTAAACGCTATATAAAAAAAATTAATATTTGGTATTCCTAACCCACCTAAGTTCTGCGGAGTATACCAGAGAAGTTTTGGAATTCTTGCTCTCTTTCCTCTGTTACAATAATTGTTGATAAGAGTCTGAAATTTTTTTAACTCTTCTCCCTGATTTGAATTTTTAACTTATCAAACAAAAAGTTCTACCTAGGCAACAACTTCATCTTCCAAAGTGCTATTCGTCCGAACCAAGATAAATTCAATTTTGTGTATTGCCGTATTTTTTCTATCAATTCCACTTCTGTTTTATCATAATTCATTTTCTTTAAGTCTTCAAACTTTTTTGTAATGTTTATCCCCAAATACTTAGTATTATTTTTAATTTGTATTTTAAACGTATTCCTAATTCTTTCCAACTCTTCTTCTTTTTCATTGAAAAACAGTGCCTTGGACTTGTCCCAATTAACTCTTAAACCCGTTGCATCCTGAAATTCACTAAGATGTTGCTGAATTAGGGCTAGAGATTTTTGAGGATTTTTAATGGTAATTAGAGTGTCGTCTGCATATAGATTGATCTTAACTCCCTCCACCCCATCTAATTCATTATTTTCTCTTATTGTGTTGGCTAGCAACTCCATTGCCATAATAAAAAGCATGGGAGATAAGGGGTCCCCTTGCCTAGTCCTTTATGGGTTATTCTAACACAGAGAGGCTAAGTTACTGTATAAAGGTCCTTTGAACACATCTCCTCTGATGTGGTAAAAAGGATTATTCATCTGTAAAATAAATGCCTCATAGGGATCACAGCCAGGTGTCTCTCTAATATGTGAAGGCACTTTAATATTGCCTTTGGTAATACAGGTCAACTTCCATAAATGTGAGTTCAGTATCTGCGGGATCCGCGAGCACAATTGGCATAAAACGGCCCCTGGCAAAGGTTACACCGGATGAGGAAGACCCCTGGTCACTGGCCCCTGCCAGTACGGAAATTGGGGAGCGGATCAATATTCATAAGATTGATTCATCCATATTTGACCTGACCGGCAGTTCTGCTGAGGGAAGCTGAATCGCTAACTCCCGTTAGACATTAGGCAATTACTCACTTGCAGATTAGCCCAAGCCCGAGTGCAAATAGTGGCCATGTTTACTCTTGAGCAAGCCATGAACAATGGATTTCCCCTGTCAGTATTTGCCTTAGTTAATTAACTTCCCCAAGAGAAGTTCCCAATTAACCCGGGTAAATGGGTGATGTGATTTTCTGTCAGATGATGATTCTACCACAGGCAGCCTTGAACATAATACATACTGATGATTTTCCCTCAATAAACCACTGGTCTTCGCTCCATCTTGTCTCGTGTCGTTACTTGACCAGTCTCCTCCGGGACCCAAGGGCCGCTTCACGGCCCCAATCCAACATCTGGTGACCCCGACGTGATCCTACTCGTGAGTAAGCGATCAACGCGGTCCGGTTCTACGCTAGAACCGTGTCCGATCACCCCGGAGGACAGCACGGCAGCCCGGTCGGAAAGCCAGCCGACCGGGAAGACAGCTCCGTGACGAGGCATTTCAGAGAGGCATCCTACAGCTTGCTCCAGCTTTCGCGGCGGCTTGCAGCACGGAAAAACTCATTCCGCTCAGGGTCGGCTGTGAACCCCTGACAGCGCAGAGGCCACCGAGGGCCTGTGGCGGCAGTCCATGCTCCGAGCTCTACCCAGAGATTCGTCACACAAAACCTATTGCCTGAATTTCAGACGCGTCGAATCGTCCCGAGAAGGAGACTTCAAAGGACCCGGCAGGTAATATGGGGACTTGTCCTCAGCGGCAACGTCCATCCGCTAGTCAAAGAATTCATGAGGATGAATTCAAAATCCTGGCCAGGGTATATTAGATAAGCTTTCACAGTGGAGAACTAGCACGGCTTTTGGTGTTCTTGAGGGAACACTGCCTGCTTTACCCAGAAGTAGATACATTATCCCTTCAGCTCTGGGATCAGATAGGAGTCTGCATTCAGCAACCCCCGAAAGCTCCAGAAGGCGTAATTCGCACATGGAGCAAATGTAGGAAACTCTTGGCCGAGGTAGACCCAGTCCGGGTAGAGGCCAAAGAACCCCCAGTGTCAGCAGAGCCATCGGCGCCCACGGCGCTCTATCCGTCATTCCAGTTTAAGCAGAGTAGTGTAGGGAACTTTCCCTCGGTGACAGCTGCAGACGTCACCGGTGGAATGCATGGAATGGGGAGCGCTGGCGCTTCTCTGATAGCTACAGGTTCCCGAACTACCAAGAGTGCCCTTCAGCGCACAGTTGAAGAAGAGATCAGGAAGGGGGAATTGCCAGCAGAAGAACTAGCTGAGCTTAGTCAGATTTGTCCAATTCGCTTGGAAGTAGATGCCCTCACAGGGCAGCAGCAGATAGTTCATTCACCAGTTCCGTATAAGCTCCTCATGGCTATACGGAAGGCCATTTCAGAGACAGGACTGCAGAGTCGATTCACTAGGGGCACGCTTCAGCAAGTGTGCGAGAACACGATGTTCATCCCGCACGACTGGAAAGCCGTCATGCGGATGATGCTCAACCCCAGCCAGTATTTGTTATGGGACAGCGAGTATCGCCTCGAGGCTCAGGCAAGGGCTGCCAGGATGGGGGGGGCAATAATTCCTGACCAGTTATATGGTTCAGGTGCCTTCGAATCCATCGATGTGCAGACCGCCCTGCCGCTCGCCACCCTTCAGTTGTCAGCTGAGACGGCCTTCAGGGCTTTTCTCAAGGTCCCAGCAACTGGCAAAGCGGCCAAAAATTACACCGCAGTCAAACAGGGCGCCCAGGAGTCCTACATGGACTTTATCAATCACTTAGAGGAAGCGATTAGTAGACAGATCGATAATGAGCAAGCCCAACAAGAGCTCATGATGAAATTGGCAAAAGACAACACCAATCTCGACTGCCGTAAGATCTTGCAGTCACTGGGCAATCGTCCCGACTTGACTCTCACGGACATGATTAGAGCTTGCGCCTATGTTGGCACGGACTCCTACAAAATGGGGCTGCTGCAAGGGGGTAGGAAACCCAAGAACAAAAACCAAGGGGCATGTCACAATTGTGGCAAGGTCGGTCACTTCGCTAGGGAGTGCCGATCCAAGAGCGGCGGACAACATTCCGGCCGTTCCAAGGCTCCAACCACACCATGTCCGAAGTGTAACAAAGGCTTCCATTGGTCCAGATTCTGTCCGAATTCGGGAAACCGGAACGCGGGCACGTCTCTGGCCCCGGTCCAAACAGAGGCTTCCCTCGCTCTGGGCGAGCCAGAGCTGGATTAGATTCCAATCACATTCCGGACATTGCGAAGGCACAGGCCAGCCCCAAGGGTAGTACAGGGCTAGAATTGACTTGCCAGGCGGACGTTACATGCGACTTGCCAGGCACAGTCTATCTGGTGGATTCCCAGTACATGGGACCCCTGCCCAAAGGCTTCATAGGCTTAGTTTTGCCTCGTAGTGTAGCAGGAGCATGTGGAATTCTTGTAATTCCGAGAGTCATTGACTCCAATTTTTCGGGTGTTCTCCAAGTTCAACTCTGGACGCACCTACCCCAGACCATTCACAAGGGAGACACACTAGCGCAACTGATTATGGTTCCTTGTAACTCGCCAGCAGACAGCCAGGGAAGGCTCAGGGACAGCGCAGGGTCTGGGTCAGAAGACCACTCGAGCGCAAGTGAGGCAGTGCAAGGATACCAGGTCTTAGCTACAGTGAAAACCAACATAGAATGGAAACAGCGGCCAGTTATTGAGGTATTTTTGAATAAAAAATCGTTCTCAGGGTTGCTGGGCACCGGAGCTGATGTCAGCGTGGTCAGCCGAAGCCAGTGGCCACGGGAGTGGGCCATTGAGCCGGTCTCCGATGTGTGGGGGGTAGGCGGCATCCAAGAAGCGTTTAGAAGCTGGGAGTGGGTGGAAGTCACGATCCCTAAGGCTGACGGCACAGTGGTCATTCGGCCGCACATTCTAGACGTGCACATCAACCTTTGGGGGCGAGACATTTTGCAGCAATAACGTGCCACTCTTACCTTCGGGTAATGGCCCTGCCACTTAAATGGCTTACCAACACACCAGTCTGGGTGGAACAATGGCCGGTAGTGGGGGAGAAGTTAGTCACCCTAAAACAACTGGTTAAAGAACAGGTAGACGCAGGACATATAGAGCAGTCCACCAGTCCTTGGAATTCGCCCATTTTTGTCATCAAGAAGAAGTCGGGGAAGTGGCTAAATGTATACAGCCAATGAGTCCGCTTCAATGCGGCATTCCGAATCCAAATATGATTCCCGAGGGTTGGGAGATCCTGGTCGTAGACCTCAAGGATTGTTTTTACACCATTCCCTTAAACCCCAGGGATCGGGAAAGGTCCGCCTTTACGGTGCCGGTTGTGAACCACAGCAAGCCCACGCAGCGTTACGCGTGGAAATACTTGCCACAGGGGATGCTCAATTCGCCCACCCTGTGCCAAATTTATGTTCACAACACACTGGCAAAGTTTCGAAACCTTCACCCCTCAGCTTTAGTATGCCATTTCATGGACGATATCTTGGTCGCAGCGCCGCAACTCGGCAGCGAAATGTTTAAAGACCTCCAGGCCAGCCTGGGGGAGAAAGGGTTACTCATTGCCCTGGAGAAAGTGCAGAGAACCGAGCCATTCTCATACTTGGGTCATCGGCTTCTCCGCTCTGTCGCAGCACCAGTTTTGCCCCAGTTCAACTTAAAAGACTCAGTCACCTTGGTAGAATTACAGCAAGTTTTGGGTAACATTAATTGGGCCAGGCCGTATTTCAGGTTGGATACGACTCTCTTGAAACCGCTCTTCTCGCTGCTAACATTAGGTAAGCAGCCGGCAGACCGGATACAAATTCCTCGAGAGGCACGCTTGGCTCTCGAGAAAGTCAACCAAATTCTCAGTCAAAGGTGGGTGGACAGGATTGCTCAGGGGCCATATGCCCCGATCCTGAACTTGTACATCGTTCGGGCCGGATCCATGTTCACCGGAGCCCTAGGAGTGGACTCCGAGAGAGGAGCGAGTATCGTGGAATGGGTGTATTTACCGAACACCTCTTCCCGAAACACCGTTCCCCCCAAGAGTTGGTCTCCGCGGTGGTCTACCGCGGAAGGCTGAGACCTAGGGACATTTCAGGGCACGACTTAGCAAAAATCGTGATCCCATTCACCAAAGAGCAAGTTCAGCAGCTGATGCAGCTCGGTGACTCGCTTCCAATTGCCTTGGAGGGATTCACCGGATGCTTGGCATACCACTTGCCAAAGGACCCCAGACTCGTCTCGCTTCAAACGCAGACAGTCAGCTTGTATGAATTGATTTCGCTGGTTCCACTTCAGGGGGCCAGGACAGTCTTTACTGATGGGGGTCGCACATATGGTGTCTTAACTTGGCAGGAGGGCCAGGCTTGGCGCACGCTGCTAACTCTTCCACAGAAGTCCGCGCAGCGGGCAGAGTTGGCAGCGGTGAACCTTGCTTTGCGCACCTTCACCAAAGAGCGCCTCAACATCATTACTGACAGCCAGTATGTTAGGAATTTGCTTCACAGTCTACCGGGAGCATACATCACTCCCGCGATAGACAAAAATTTGCTGAGTTTGTTCCTCACAACTCCAATTCAGAGTCATGCATTCTTTCATCAGAATGCCAAAGCACTTGCAAAGCAGTTCAACCTGCCACTTTCCTGAGCCCAAGGCCTAGTCCATTCCTGTCTGCATCGTGCAGGGGCACCGGGGGGGCCCTCGTGGGGGATCAACCCACGAAGGACAGAGGCCATCCAGGTGTGGCAAATGGACGTCGCACATGCCCCACATTTTGGCAAATGGCAGTACATGCACGTTTGCATTAATACCTTCCCACAGTTTGTTTGGGCAACAGCACAGAAGGGAGAAATGGCTCCCCATGTGGAGCAGCATCTCCTTTCCCACGGCCATGGGCGAACCTCGGCACATGAAGTCCGATGACGCCCCAGCTTATAGCTGGGGGCCACCTGGGATATTAAGCACACCTTTGGCGTTCCGTACAATCCGCAGGGGCAATCGATTGTGGGACAGGCCTATCGGACGCTTAAGTCCTACATTGACAAACAAACAGAAAGGGGGGAACAACATCCCATAGTTGCACAGCAATTGCTATCCTATAAGTGCAAAAACCAACTAACTCTTTCAGAATTTTTATCTCCCAAACAAGTCTCTTCCCCATGCAGGTCCCAGAGGCCAGAATCAGACCCAGATGCCAAGTTCGGCTATCGCAAAGGATGGCACCAGCCTTGGATGTCATCAGCTGTCCGTCTTCCTTTATGACTTACATCTCCAAAGACATTTCTATGAACATATTGCATACTCAGTGCTACTTCCAAGAACCATGCTTTTCTACAAAACAAGACTTTTCCAAACTCAAGTTACACATGAAACCCCACCAAGAAGGGAAGCCTCATCTTCAAGAAGCTGCTGAATGTTTTCTATTGCTATTATCTGTAGTTGCTCTTTATTCATTCATGCCTTGTACAATGCTCCAGTTGGGATTTGCAAGGGACACTTGAATTTCTGTATACATAGGGTCGTATGTTGTTAATAACGGCCAGCCTCCACCAAGGGAAGCCAGACCGGCCCATGTTTGCACCGGCCCATTGCTTGGAAAGATTGAGCACCCGGTAGCCGGCTATCTCCAGCCATTGTAAGCTATTTTCACACCTCCCCATAGGTGCTAGAAAGACATTTGCACAACGACAGAAGTTGCAGAAATAGCTTAGAATCACCTTAGGTCACAGTAAGAGATCAATGACACATCTCATTATCTTGCCTTGCTACAGAAAGCAGTCTGGATTCAGACCCACAGCTCTGAAAAACCAGGCAACAGTCAGTATATTCAGCGTGCCAGGCTTAGCCATAGGCAACGCTCGGAGAATTGGTCAATTGGCTTGCGCTTTTGCAAGAGCCATTAACCACACCTCCTCGGCAATAGCGCTGCTCAATCAGGAGCAGACAGAGCTTCGCCATGCCATACTGGATAATCAAGCAGCTATCGATTATCCCCTGTTGTTACATCATTTGGGTTGCGAGTCTGTCCACGACATGTGTTGCTTTAATCTTACAGACAACACGCACAGGTACAGAGCCAGCTCATGGACCTCCACACCCTGGTCAAGAACATCAAGGAGGATGCTTCATGGGGGTGGTGGGATTCATTGTGGTCGTGGTTCCCATGGGGATGGCTTCAGACGACACTCAAGGTGATTGTGGTGGTGGTAATACTGGGCACAACAGTGTGTTGTTTCGTGCAATGTATTCCCTCACTGCTGTCAAGATGTCCCCCATGGAGGGAACCCCGAAGCGTCATCCCCCCACACCAGCTGATGCCCCTCTTGCGCAGGGCCGTCTGTCAGGTCCAAAAATAACAGAAAAAGGGGGAGTGCGGGATCCGCGAGCACAATTGGCATAAAACGGCCCCTGGCAAAGGTTACACCGGATGAGGAAGACCCCTGGTCACTGGCCCCTGCCAGTACGGAAATTGGGGAGCGGATCAATATTCATAAGATTGATTCATCCATATCTGACCTGACCGGCAGTTCTGCTGAGGGAAGCTGAATCGCTAACTCCTGTTAGACATTAGGCAATTACTCACTTGCAGATTAGCCCAAGCCCAAGTGCAAATAGTGGCCATGTTTACTCTTGAGCAAGCCATGAACAATGGATTTCCCCTGTCAGTATTTGCCTTAATTAATTAACTTCCCCAAGAGAAGTTCCCAATTAACCCGGGTAAATGGGTGATGTTATTTTCTGTCAGATGACGATTCTACCACACGCAGCCTTGAACATAATATATACTGATGATTTTCCCTCAATAAAACACTGGTCTTCGCTCCATCTTGTCTCGTGTCGTTACTTGACCAGTCTCCTCCGGGACCCAAGGGCCGCTTCACGGCCCCAAACCAACACGTATCCAAGGTCACAGTTATCCACAGATATAAAAATAGTCAATAAAATCCCTGAAATACATATATAACAATAATTTCGTGTCAGAGATTACTCTGGGTTGAAAGGATTTTTAATGGAAAAACTCCATAGGGGGCATCCGAATGAGGCTCCTTTCATGTCAAGAGCAGCCCTTGGGTATTGAAACCCAACCTTCCAGTCTCCAGCTCAGTGTCTTACCCACTAAGCCACTGGGGGAGCTGCCCTGAAATACATGATAAATATGTATTTCTATGGCAAAGTGCCAGAACTAGCCACTACAGACCACAGCCTATAGCAGGGGTTACCAACCTTTCAAGCCGGGTCACACTCTCTTAGTCAGCTTCAAGGGCTGAATGGCCATTTTGCCCTGCCTGTATGATGGGGATGGCCATTTTGTTTCTTGAATGCCCTTGGAGGGATGGGGGCACATAAAATTGCACCCTGGGCCAGATCCAGCCTTTAAGCCTTAGGTTGGGAACCCCTGGCCTACAGAGTAAGCTATAAAAGGTTATCCTTGCTCGAAAGCCAGTCGTATCCAACTCTAGGGTTCAATGCTCATCTCTGTTTCATAACCGAAGAGCCAGCGCTGTCTGCTTTTGCAAACATTTCTGTGGTCATGTGGCAGGCATGCCTAGACACTGGAGTGCACAGAACACTGTTTACCTTCCCACCAAAGTGGTCCCTATATATCTACTTGCAATGTCTTGCTTTCAAACTGCTAGGTTGGCAAGAGCTGGGACAAAGATGTGAACTCATTCCGTCCAGCAGTATTTGGGTACAAACTGCTGACCTGCCACCTTCCAGTCAGCGTCTTAGCCACTTGAGCCACTGCAGTCCCAGTGTAAACTATATGGGTCTTGTTATCCACAGTTTCAAGTATCTACAATCGTTCTATGAACAGATCCCCTGTATATATGGAGGTGACTTGCATAGGATCACGTTGCATCCCTGTTAATTAGAAATACAATAAACCTTCTAAGACACTGATGGATTTCTGATGGATTTCTGTCTTATCCAGACTCAAAGATCAGAAGCACATGGAGTTCTGGCTATATCAAAACTGCAATTAAGCACAGGAGTGATGCACAAACATGATAAAATTAAGGAACCACCTGCCTCTTGAAGGGTAGTGTTGTGTATGAAACAGTATTACTTTAAGAATGCATGAATGTAACCTGACAATGATTACAATGTAACCCAGCTGTTTAAGGAACGTGAGTAAGCTGCCCATAGAGGGCAGCTCACATGGTTCACATTCCCCAATCACCGGCAAACACGGGAACCTTTCCCGCGCGAGGATCACCTGGAGAAGATGGGCATGACTCAGAATGACGTCACGCCGGTAGCAGCCAATGAGCTACATTGTTCAAATGGATTACTGCTGTATAAAATGAGCTGTACCTCCGCCATTACCACATGTTCATCCTGACCATCATGAAATAAACCTGTGTTTTAGCCCCACTGCGGCTCCTTCTTTGTCTTCCGTGCAAGACACCAAATTGGCGATGAAGGTGGGATCCATGGCGAGTCCCAAGGTCAAACCTCACCAGTTTGATATCAACGATCCAGAACAATGGGAGCTGTACGAGTGCCAGTTTCGACACGCGATGGATGCTGCCGGCATCGACAACGACAGGAAGATGCGCTCGCACTTCCTAGCCCAGGTGGGGCCGGCCACGCTGCATATCCTGATGAACCTGGTGGCTCCCCGGAAGGTAGACGTGGTGCCCATCGACCGCATCCTGGCGCTACTGAGGGAGCACTTCCAGCCTCCCATTTCAATCTTCCCAGCCCGGGTCGTGTTCCACAGGCGGGACCAGCGCCCGGGGGAGTCCGTGTCCGCCTACGCGGCGGCCCTCAGGCTC
The DNA here is from genome assembly GCA_035047305.1 of Bradypodion pumilum. NCBI lineage: Eukaryota > Metazoa > Chordata > Lepidosauria > Squamata > Chamaeleonidae > Bradypodion > Bradypodion pumilum. The sequence continues at coordinate 5,789,649 of JAWDJD010000016.1, read as the reverse complement.
ACGGTGGTCAATTGCCAATGGGAGGACCTGGACACGGCCCTCTGAGATCGAATGCTGTGTGGCCTGAGGGACGAGGAGGTCCAGAGGAAGTTGATGACCCACAACCATCGCCTCACGTTCAATGAGGTATTGCGGGAGGCCCAAGCAGCCGAGGCGGCCAGGAGTGGAGTCAGAGTGTTCAAGTCCCGAGGGGCCGCACCTGAGAGGGCCAAGTCACCCGTGCAAGCGGCCCGGCGGACGTCGGCGAAAACGGCCTGGCAGGCACCCCGGTCGCCCGCAGGCACCCCAGCAACCTCCGAGGAGTCGTCCACAACGGCGGACTCCTGCTCCAGCAAGGACGATGACGTACAGAAGGTAAAGAAACACAGGGAGAGGCGCCAGACCAGCGAGCGAAGAGGCCACCGTTGTGATGGCTGTGGGGCATCTCACGACCGGACGAGATGCCCATTCCGGAAGGCCGAGTGTCACAACTGCGGCCGGAAGGCCGACATCACCAGAGTCTGCAGGTGCGGGCGAACCGAGGACAAGGGCGCAGCAAGACACCCTCAAGAACACCAACGAAAGGCGGCCGGTTTCGGAAAGTTCTCAGCCAACGATGGCGCGGAAGGCGTGAACCGCGTGGGCCTGGAGCACCGGCGTTTTTTTGTAGAGGTACTGTTACAAGGGGTTCCAGTGAGGATGGAAATAGACTCGGGGTCATCCTACTCCATCCTGTCCCAAAAGGAGTTCATGCGCATTCCCCCAAATGCGCGGCCCAAGCTGCGGGCCATGAAGTCACACTTACGGGACGTGCAGGGCTATGGGATCCCAGTGTTGGGGGTAGGGAACTTCACAGTGAAGTTCAAAAATTACACAGAGAAACTGCCCTTAGTGGTTCTCAAGGGGGGGAAGATGTTGCCTTTTGGGAACTCAGTGGTTTGCTCCCCTGGGAATTGAACTGTCCGGCATTAACGCCATAGAGACTGACCCAATGCGGGACGTGTGCGATGCGCACCCGGACGTTTTCAAGAAGGGGCTCGGGACTTACAGGGGCCCCCCAGTTTCCTTTGAGTTGGACCCAGAAATCCGGCCCATACATCTCAAGACAAGAAGAGTGCCCTTCGCCCTCAAGGACAAGATTGAGGCGGAACGGGACAAATTGGTGGGGCAGGGGATTTTGGTTCCAGTTGATTCAGCGGAGTGGGAGACTCCAATTGTTACAGCCTTAAAATCCAACGGGGAGGTCAGGATTTGCGCTGACTACAAATGTACAATTAACAAGGCCATTCAGCCAAATGCATAACCGGTGCCAGTGGTTAGCCACTTACTGGCCACGTTGCATGGGGGGAGGTGTTTCACCAAGCTAGACCTGGTGCAGGCGTATCAGCAGCTCACAGTAACCCCAGCTGCTGCCGCTGCGCAAACCATCGTTACACACAAAGGGGCATTTAAGGTAACGCGCCTACAGTTCGGCGTAAATTCGGCCTCTGGGATCTTCCAGTCCCTTGTGGAACGCCTTTAAAGGGGCTTCCAGGCATGCTCCCATATTTTGACGATGTTTTGATAACAGCGGGGAGCGAATCAGAACTAGCGAGGAGGCTAGACAGGGTCCTTTCGGTATTCGAGAAAGCGGGACTTAGACTGAGAAGGGACAAATGTGTATTTTTTGCAAGGGAGGTAGAGTTTCTCGGGTTCAGGATAACCCCGGAGAGCATCAAGCCTTCCGAGTCCAAGGTTGCGGCTGTGCAAAACGCCCCTCGCCCCACTGCGAAACCGGAGCTGCAGTCATTCCTAGGGCTCCTCAATTTTTACCATTCCTTCTTACCAAGGAAGGCATCCGTCACGGAGCCACTGCACGCGCTACTAAAGAAAGAGGCAGTTTGGCGGTGGGGAGATAGGCAGGAGAGAGCTTTCAAGGAGCTCAAAGCGCTTTTATCCTCGGATGCTGTCCTGACTCATTTCGACCCGAGGAGACCAGTGGTTTTAGTCTGTGATGCATCCCCAGTGGGGGTGGGGGTGGTGCTGTGCCATGTGTTAGAGAGCGGGCGGGAAGCCCATAGAGGGCAGCTGTGAGTGTTCAGCTCACATGGTTCACATTCCCCAATCACCGGCAGCCGCGGGAACCTTTCCTGTGCTAGGATCACCTGGAGAAGATGGGCGTGACTCAGAATGACGTCACGCCGGTAGCAGCCAATGAGCTACCGTGCAACATTGTTCAAATGTATTACTGCTGTATAAAATGAGCTGTACCTCCGCCATTACCACATGTTCATCCTGACCATCATGAAATAAACCTGTGTTTTAGCCCCACTGCGGCTCCTTCTTTGTCTTCCGTGCAAGACACCAAAGGTAGAGATGGATCTTTAGCACTCTCAGATTTGTTCCCACTTTGTCCAGTTTGGTCCATCTCTTCTTTGTATAGATTAATGTCCCCAGAATAACTTCACTTCCATTCTTTATCAAGTGTGTAGCAGGACAGAAAAGAAGACAGACTGATGTTCTTCTATCTCTAGTTGAGGTTTGGCTGCTTAAAAAGAGAAGCTATTTACCCTTCTTTCAATCTTGCCAACTTTCCACGGATATCCAGTAGAGCCTTCTGTGTGCAAGACCTTCTTATTCCATAAACGCACCCCTAAAACAGGGGACTAATTGGTTGAGACGCTGAACTCTCTGACTGGAAGGTCAGCAGTTCAAGACCCGAGTACTGCATGATGGAGTGAGCTCCCATCTCTGCCCCAGCTCCTGACAACCTAGCAGTTCAAAAGCAAGAAATTGCAAGTAGATAAATAGGGACCACTTCGGTGGGAAGGTAAACAGAGTTCCGTGCCTCTGGTGTCTAGTCATGACCACGGAAACATCTGCAGGTGCAAACAGTGCTAGCTCTTTGAATATAAACAGAGATGAGCACTCAACCCTAGAGTCAGATATGACTGGCTTTCGAGCAAGGGTGACCTTTACCTTTAAAATGAAGGCAAAGAGAATATTGTCCATTTGATATGCATTAGTTTCCTTGTTACAAAGTGCAGATTATTTTATTATCCTCCACCAGTAGTCTAGAACTCCTTGAACCTCTCAACCACAATGCCATACCTGTCAACCCGCGGCTCCAGAAAAAACAGGACCTGCGCAGATCGCTTGTGCACAGGTCACTTTCCACGCATGCGTGGAAGCGCTACGCTGCTTGCACAGCTCCTACGCAAGCGGCATAGTGCTTCCACGTATGCATGGAAGGATTTTACACTTGTGTAGAACCCTTCCACGCATGCATGGAAAGCATTTTCCCCCGCTGCAAAATTACAGGGTTTTGGCAGCACGGGACGGGTTATGACGTCAATTGGCGTCAAATTCCGTGGTAATACCAGCCAAATTGGGATGGTTGACAGGTATGCACAATGCATACCTGTCAAGAATCCCGGATTGGCCGGGATTTCCCGTATTTCCATGCCGATTTTCTCCATTTCCTGCCCGGAGCTGCTGCTATCCCGTAATTTGGCAGCGGAGGGAAAGGAGTTACTGCATATCCCTTCTGTGCAGGTCCTTTCTACGCATGCGTAGAACCCTTCTACGCATGCATAGAAGGCTTTTGTGCAGAAGGGGATGCACATGCTAAGTCATGCTAAGTCAGGGGCAGAAGGAACATGGGTGAAACTTCAATCTGCAAGAAAGGTAATGTTGGGACAAGAAATGGAGAAGGCAAGAAGGGATCTAGTCATTTTAAAAAGAGATAGTTTCGAATTTAGCAATAAGAGTATGCGAAGGCTAGCGAAGGCAGTTAGACAGAAGAAGAGTAAAAGTGAGATAGAAGTCTTGGTAGATAAAAATGGGATTCGTCATAATAAATTATCAGAAAAAATGCAAATAGTAGAAGATTTCTATTCAGAACTTTACAAGGAAAAAGAAGTGGATCAGGAACTCTTAAAATCTTATATAGCCAGCAATTTAAAAAGAAGACTAGATGATAATCATAAGAAAATAATGGAAGAAAAGATCAATGATAAAGAGATAGAGGGAGTGATACAAAAACTCAAATTAGATAAAGCTCCAGGGAAGGATGGCTTCCCCTCTGAGTTTTATAAAGTGTTCAGTGATCTAGTAGTCCCTAGACTCAAAAATCTATTCAATTACATTCTGGAAGGGGGAGTTATGCCTGAATCATGGAGTAAATCGATTACTGTGTTAATCCCTAAACCTGAAAAGGATAGGGAAAGGATGGAATCTTATAGACCAATTTCGCTCCTGAATCAGGACGCTAAAAAAATTTCAGCCATGATGGCTCAGAGATTGAATAAATTTGTTAGTCTTTATATAGAGGAGGATCAAACTGGTTTTGTAAAAGGTAGACAAATGGAGGGGCTGATAACTAGATTACTTAACATTATAGAACATTTAAAGAAAACAAAAGAAAAAACATGCATCTTGGCCCTCGATATATATAAGGCATTTGACTCTCTGCAATGGAGGACGATTAAAGAAATAATTAATCAATTTGACTTCGGAAATAATTTTAAACACGTGATTGCACAACTATATAAGCGAAGTCAAACAAAAATTAAGATAAATGAGGGTTATAGTAAACCAATAATGTTAAATGTGGGTACAAGACAGGGATGCCCCCTCTCACCTATTTTGTTCATCCTGGCGATGGAAATACTGGCAACGGCAATTAGACAAGATGAGTCGATAAAAGGAATAGGGAAAAAAGATACGGATGTTTGCGGATGATACGCTTTTAATAATAAAGATCCTCAGCTTAAAATTAAGAGCATACAAGATCATCTGAACCTATTTGAAAGAACAACTGGCCTAAGTATAAACTGGGTCAAAACTGAGGCGTTAGTATGTAACTTAACAGAGACAGAAACAAAAAAATCAATGGATACTTATAAATTTAAAGTTAAGAAACAAATGAAGTATTTAGGAATATACATCTCAGCGGAAGTCAAAGATTTATACAAATTACATTTCATAAAATTAAAGCAAGAAGTAAAAAAATTAATAGTGCATTTAAAGAAAGTAAAAATGTCATGGTTTGGAAGAATAACCACTTGTAAAATGAAAATAACACCGAAACCTAATTTTTTGTTTGAGAATCTCCCTATTAAAATATATCAACGAGATTTAAAAGAGTGGCAGAATATGATAAATGAATATTGTGGCAATGGGAAAAGTCCCAGGTTAACCAAGTCCCCGTGGTATATGAAACAAAAAGAAGGAGGGTTAAACTTACCAAATGTAAAGAATTATTACTATGCTTTTCACTTGAAAAGAATAGTGAAAAAACTAAGTCAGGTAAAAATAGAAAGCACAGAGCTAGATTGGCTTGAATATAGTAAGTTAAAGGGGGAATTTTTTTTAGGAAATGAATCGCCTCAGCAAAAAATTGATAATTATACGTTGAAAATGACATACAACGTTTGGAAAAATTTAAAGAATAAAACGGCCCCGAAGTTATTAGATATCAGTGATTGTCCGATACCAATAACAATCCAAACAAGAGATATCTTGAAGCAAAATAAAGTACTATTGTTGGTGGAGTGGTTCGATAAGTGTGGTAGTGAACACATAAGAAGTGAAATTTATAATAATCTGAAACTAAACTGGTATCAAAAACTGCAGGTGGAATATTGGGACAGGAAAATGAGAAATAAAGGTAATCCAGTAGAAGAGAGGGATTTAACAACATTTGAAGAATTAGTTCAAGATGTGAGGAAAGGGAAAAGAAATATGCAAGGAATACTTAGTAAAATTTACCAATACCTAAATTTTAATAAAAACATACAGAATGTATTCAGACAAACTTGGGAGGATGACCTGGGTATAGTTATAGATGAAAACAAATGGAAAGGAAAGTGGTCTCAAAGAATCATGCATTCGCTATCCATAAGGGAGAAAGAGCACAATAGCAAGATACTGTGGAGATGGTACATGATGCCAGTAAGACTACAACAAATGAAAAAGCATAAAACAGATCAATGCTGGAGGTGTCAACAACCACGAGGTACTTTTATACATATGTGGTGGGAATGCCAGTACACTCAATTTTTTTGGAGATCAATAGAAATAGAAGTAAGCAGGATATTAAGAAGAAAAATTAATTTAAGTCCAGAATTGGTTATAATAGATGAGACGGATGATGTAAACTTAAATCATCATGAGAAAGAACTATTGATAACACTTCTCTCAGTATCAAGGCAAATTATTGCTAAACAATGGAAAGAGAAATTAACATTTAATAAAGAGAAATGGTATTCTGATATATGGCAGCTAGCATTAAACGAGAAGTTAACTATAGAAATGAAAGCAAAAAGAGGTGAGAAGAGTAAAAGTAGCTTTTGGGAAACGTGGCAGCCTTTCATCTCATATGCTTTACCCAAAGAAAATAATGTCGGCCCAGGCCCGGAAATTCGTAAATTTTGGGAAAGATAGAAGGGAGGAGACGTAAAGCTTTTACCATCTGTAGATCCAACTGTATAGCACGGGTGTATTATCTCATATTCAAAAATAAGAAATTTAAATATTGTATTACCAGGAGGTTGCAAGTTGAATCTGGGAGATTCTTTGTTTCTATTATGTTGTAATTGTATGTTGTTTTTTTGATGTCTCTTTTTTTTCCTATGTTTGTTTGTATATGTGAGTTTATTTTAAAATAAAGAATGGTTCTGCGCAGGTCCATTCTACGCATGTGTAAAAGCCTTCTACGCATGCGTAGAACGGACCTGCACAGAAACGTTCTGCACAGGTCCCGTAATATCCGGAGCTGCGCTTGACAGGTATGCCACAATGGCTACTGGGAAATTTGAGACGGGAGGTCTGATCTCCCCACAGGTTTTGCTCTCTTGTGGTCTCCCCATGCCCCAATGGCATGGAACGGCCCGCGCAGAGGCCACTTCGGGGGAACGCTCCTTGAGCCGTGGGCTCTGCGGGCAGAGAAATTAAGGGGGGTGCATAAATTATAGGGTTTGATCCACCCAATTCCTTGACCTGAACAACGGCTCTGCTGAGAGAGCAAATCTCTAACCTCTGTTACGTATTAGGCAATTACTCACTCTGAGTTAAGCTTAATCTCTGGTGCAAATAGAAGCCATATTTACCCTAGCCTAAGCCTCAGACAATGGTCAGTGTTTGTCTTAGTTAATTAACTTCCCCAAGAGAGGTTCTCAATTAACCCGGGTAAATGGGTGATGTAATTTTCTGCCATATGACCATTCTACCATGCGCAGCCTTGAACATAATATATACTGATGATTTTCCCTCAATAAATCACTGGTCTTCGCTCCATCTTGCCTCGTGTCGTTCCTTTGACCAGTCTCCTCCGGGACCTCAAGGGCCGCTTTACGGCCCCAATTCCTACACTCTCTGGTTTTCAAAAGACACTTTTATAAATCTGGATACGTTATTGCTTTAAAACCTCTGGGCTTCCCTGTAATCTTTATGGGTGGTATAATGTTAATTGGGATTTTATGTTAGTTCTTCAAGGTTTACAATCATCATAAAACTGAGTATTTATCTTATTTTGCTGGCTCTTTTGGAGATTTCAACAGAAAGGTTAACCTGACTATGACTTAAGTATAATTAAGATCCAGCTGTCATTTGCCCTTGAGCTAAATTAAACATAAAATGCAGTAAAGTAGGAGTTCTCAATCTTTTAAACCCGGGGGCCAGGTCACGCTCCCTCAGACAGCTTTGGGGGCCGGATGGCCATTTTGCTCTTTCTCCACCACATGGCAATTCCTGGTGTGGTAAAGTTGGGTGGGGGGAATGAAATGGCCCCATGGGCTACATCCGGCGCATGGAATGCAGGTTGAGAATCCCTGCGTTAAAGGATGGGCAGAATAAGTTATTAAATTCCTTTTTTTTTTCCTTTTCAGAAGAGCTGAGCAGAAATGTTATTGTTGGGCAACCAGCTCCACAGCAACCTGTGTAACCCCCTAAGAACATCTTGTTACACCTAAGGAATAAGCAAAGTCCCAAATTTAATCATGTAAAATGTACAATTTGGAAACCAAAGTTCATATAAGGGAGAAGGAATCTCACAGCGTTCTACCCCATTGAGTGCAAAGATCAACAGCTTGTAAAAGCAAAGCCATTGATTATATTTATGTAACTCTTGGGTACATTAAGCTTGTTGGAAACCTCAGTGGTTTAGGTCTCTTGTTGAGTCCGGCACGTAAAGAAGTATTCTGACCAGCAGGATTGGGTCAAAAACAGTGATTTATTATTCAGCTCAGAGATACCATACTGAGGAACATGTACAAGGTGGCCAGCTTATATACAATGAGAATGGCAGTTACACAGGTTGATACATTTTGGCGGGCTTCCGGGGAAGCAGGAAAGTTTGAACTGACGAATCAGTTAATTAGGCAGACATTTGAAAATGCCGCCTTTGTAAAAAGGCATGCAATGGTGCCGTAGACTCTATTCCCCCCATTTTATATATATATACTGGCATATTTTGCCCGACCCTGCTGGGCATTTTTAATGTGTGTGTTGGTGTTTTGGGGTGGTTTTGGTTCTGCACAACCACCACTCCTACATAAAAAAATACTCCAACCACCAACACACACATTTTAAAAAAAATTATTATGGCAGAGTGGTGTGTGTGTGTTTGTCTGTGTGTGTTTGTGTGTATGTCTGTGGGTGAATGTAATCCACCAGAGGGTGCTATTTTAGTTAATATTTTTAGTTAACTAAAAATAGCTCCCTCTGGTGGACTACGTTCAGTGCGGAGTAGGCGTTCATAGAGGTAGGACAATTTTTTCTGTTGTTCCTTGTAGGAGAGTTTTTCGTGGTTTTTTGTTGCTGTGGATGGGAGGGTTTTATGTTTGTGTGAGTGTGTGTGTGCGTGTGTGTGTGGGGGTGGGGGTGGGGGGGGGTGGGAGGGTTTAACATGGCCTTGCCTTGCTGCCCAATCCTTGTGTTGGGGGGGGGATTTATTTTTTATTTTATTTTTTATTTGTTTGCACAGGGGGGTCGGCCGGTGCCTTGCCTTAGCCTGGGTTGTGGGGGAAGAGGGGGGTATCCCTTCCCCCAAGCTACAAGCCAGCTTGTGCGGGCCTCCGAGCCTGCGGGGGAAAAATTGTTTTCCCTGCTGCCTCGCTGAAGCATGGGTCGGGGGGAAGAGAGGGGTATCCTCTCCCCCCCCCATGCTATGGTGGAGGCTTATGCTGGCCTCCAAGGCTGTTGGGGGAAAAAAATTCCTGCTGTATTTGCGAAGCCTGAGGGGAAAGAGGGGGTATCCTCCCACACACACACACTATTTTAAAGGTGTTTTTAAGGTGTTCATCTTCCTTGGAAGACGGGGGCCGAATCTTTTGGCTTCCATCCTCCTAGGAAGATGAACCGCTTCTCTCAGGGATACGGAGGCCTGAGAATGGAATGCCTTTCTGGGTCTCCCTCTTTTCTCCGCAAACCTGCCAAAATTGCAGCGGGGCTGGCGCTGGCCATCGCTGTTGGTCTGGAAAGCAGTCGCGGCGTGTTGGCGGTTTGTTTAATTTTTGCGTGCCGCACTTTCCCGGCCTCCTTCGCGGTCGCATCCCTCAGCTTGATTGGCTGAGGGGTGGTGCGGCACAAAGGATGTTGGGGATTGAAGTTTTTTCCTTTTGGCTGCGTTTGTGGGGCTGCTGCCCCACTTGCGACCACCGGAACCCTGCAGCATTGGGAAGGCAGGGGTTACAGTAAGTGCAGAGGGCTCGGTCAGGGATGGTTGAGCCGGGTGCGGGAGCCTTCGACCAAACCCAATGGTTAAGGGTACTTTTTATAGATGTAGATATGGATCTTGGACTGACCCTGATGAAAAAAAGGATGAAGAGACTTTATTTAAGAAATTGTAACTGTTTATATATTAAAAATAACAACTATCTACAGAGATTTTTCTTCTAGCATTAACCACAGAATAAAGAGAGCATACACATCTTGGTACCACTCAGATGACAGCTCAAGACCCAACTCACAGAACCTCAGTTTTCCAATGGACAATTCCAACTGTCGAATTTCAAAACACCGAAATTCTATTCCTCATTCGAATGCAGGAGTGGACTTGCTCTCTACTGCCATCTGGTGTCTGAATGACACAATTGCCAATAGCTTACATTCAAAGTATCCACCAAGTAATTTATCACATGGAAATGATGCAGCAATATTTCAGACAAAGTTCAGCATCTTAACCCAGGAGTTCCCAACCTTTAAAGCTGGGGGCCAGGTTACGCTCCCTCCGACAGTTTCAGGGCAGGACGGCCATTTTACCCTTCCTCCACCACATGGCACTTCCTAGTGTGGTGGAGGCGATGGGGAGCCACATGGAATGGTGCTGTGGGCCACATCCAGCCCACGGGCTGCAGGTTGAGAATCCCTGTCTTAACCACTAAACCACCACAGCCCCTTGGTAGAGGAGAAATTGGGTTTGGCCTTTCCTGCTTTCCCCATCCTTGAGTTATTAGATTCCTCCACTCTCTACCTGCCAGCTGTTCCTTGTAGTAAGGGATAACTATAAAATGAAGCAACACTTCTAACAAACCCGCCGTGAAATTACAAAAGCACCATTATCTTTTCTGGGTGGAATCATTTGTCATCTAGCAATCTGAGTTGTCACTTTACAATCTGCTGAGGGAGACCATAAACCGTCCCAGCCAGTGTCATGATACCAGAGTTATTCAATAACCAGACAATGATATCCTTTAAAAATTTGACTCCACCACTGCTTAGCCTAAGATCGTGTCCAGCCTGATTCTTCCAAGGGAGGCGCAGAATCTTGGCTCACCATGAAGGTCTATCTGACACTGATCGTCTTACCTGCTCTGCTAGTGATCTCTGATGGGGTCAAGGTCACGGTAAGTGCCCAGTAGCCTTCAAAAGTCAAATTTGGTAGGAGGTAAACCATAGCCTGAGTGAATGTGGTGGCTTAGTGGGTTAAGGAGCAGAACGTGATGACCAGAAGGTCAGCAGGTCAGCAGTTTGAGATCCAAGTGCTGAAGGATGGAGTGAGCTCATGTCTCTGTTCCAGCTCCTGCCAATCTAGCAGGAAAGCAAGACATTGCAAGTAGATGAATAGCTGCCGCTTCAGCAGTGTTCTGTGCACTTTCATGTCCAGTCATGCCTTCCACATGGCCAGAGAAACATCTACAGAGGCAGACAGCACTGGCTTTTTAGCTGTAAATGGAGTCAGATACAACTGGCTTTGGAACCTAAACTATAGCCTAGTTGACTCAGTTAGTGTTGAGTCTGAGTATTAATCAGCAATGCGACAGCAGATCGGGGGTTAACCAACAAGTCATTTATTACAGCTCAGTTCGGAGTGTTTCGGACTGGACTGGGGAAAACAGGGACGAGGCAGCACTTATATACAAGCAAAATGGCAGTTACAGTGATACATTTACCCGGACTTTAGTTAACGTGGGAAACCTGGGTAGAACCAATCAGGGTACATTGAAAACATATGAATAAGGTGCCTTACAGAAAAGGGCGTGATTACAGCAAGGACTTAATGGCGATTGCAACTTAAAGCAATATACATTAAGAAACGTTTGGACACAATAGTTAGTTAGTCCTCATTACTACATGAACGACTTGAAAAAATGCTTTTCCACTAGAAAAGAGTGAGACATATATATGCATATTTCTCTATATATTTCTGAGTTGGATGGATAGCTCAGTGAGTTAGGTATCTGTTTGTCGAGCCAGAGGTTGGCAGTTTGATTCCTCAGTGTGCCTCACAGGAGAAGAGCCAACCTATATAGCCATGGTCAAACTGGGAACTAGGAAAAGAGAAGACATTTTTGTGTGTTCTCTACCTTAGGTTGACTCTGCGTGAGTCAAAATTAACTTGACGGTGCAAAATTATGCTGACTGGATAGCAAAATGGTTTAGGTATCTGGTTGGGTGTTCAATCCCCCCAGTGTGCCTCCAGGAAGAAGAGCCAGCCTCTGTAGTCTTGGGCAAGTTGCACAACCTCAAGGTGCCCACAGAAGAAGTGAATGGTAGACCACTTTTGAGGACTACAGTGGCTCAAGTGTTAAGATGCTGAACTTGATGACTGGAAGGTCTGGGTTCGATGCTGAACTCAATGGCTGGAAGGTCTCATTTCGATTCCCAAGTACTGCATGACAGAGTGAGCTCCCGTATCTGTCCCAGCTCCTGCCAGCCTAGCAGTTCGAAAGCAAGGAATTGCAAGTAGATAAATAGGGAACACTTCAGTGCGAAGCTAAACAGCATTCCGTGCACTTCAGTGTTGAGGAATGCCTGCTATGTGTCCATGCAAACTTCTGCAGACTCAGACAGTGCTGGCTCTTTGGCTATACCTGTAAATAGATATGAGCACTGAACCCTAGAGTCGGATACGACTGGCTTTCGAGTAAGGGCGAACTTTATCTTTACCTTTACTACCTAGAAAACCCTGGAAAAGGTCACCAGAGATCAGAATCAACTTGATGGCACACAGTTATATAATTAATGGGAGTTGTGGGCTAGCCAGTGTAGTGTAGTGAATAGAGTAATGGACTGGGATTCAAGAGGCCTGAGTTTGAATCCCCATTCAGTCATGGAAACCCACTTCTGAATATTCTCTAGCTACAAATACCTGGAATGGGTCACCGTAAGTCAGAGCTAGCTTGGTGGAACACAATACATATGTTAAAATTTAAATTTTTGGTTGGCCAATGACAGAACATCACTACTTCCTTGACAGATCTATAATTTTTTAAAATGTAAGCAGAATTTAAATCCGTGAACATGGTTGTGTTACAGTATGTGCTATTAGAATATGAAAGCTGTGTAGGGTTTGTCTGCTTCTGTGTTGAGCCCCTAGCCCAGGGATTCTCAACCTGCCAAATGTAGCCCACGGCACCATTTCATGTGCCACCACCACCACCACCACCAGGAAGTGCCATGTGGTAGAGGAAGGGCAAAATGGCCGTCCGTCCCCAAAGCTGTCTGAGGGAGTGTGACCTGGGCCCCCGGCTTTAAAAGGTTGAGAACTCCTGCCCTAGCCTGTCTTTTTCTCACTTTGTTGTTTGTGTTCATGTGTGTATGTTTGTATGTAGCTTCAGAGGGAAAAAGACCAGTGGTGGGCTCCAAAAAAAAATTACTACCACACTGTGGGTGTGGTATGGTTGGTGTGGCCAGGGGAAAGCCCTGTGTTGCACCCGAATTAGGACTACTTTATTTCAAAACTTGGATGGGTGGGGCCAGCTACCAGTTCTGGCGAACTGGTACGAACCTGCTGATGCCACCACTGAAAAAGACTCTCTAGAAGCATTTTGTACAAATTGTTCAAAGTATGATGGGGGAGGTTCACTTGGAATCTGATTTTAGACATTTACAGCAAGATGGGGATCGATTAATATATGGGTGGGTGTTGTGTCCAAATGCTTTATTGCTTTAATTCTGAAATTGCCATTAAGTCTTTGCTGTAAACGCACAGCCTTTTCTGTAAGGTGCCACATTCATATGTTATCAATGTCATCTGATTGGTTCTAACACAGGTTTCCTGCATTAGCAAAAGCCCGGGCAAATGTATCACTGTAACTGCCGTTCTGTCTGTATATAAGTTGCTACATCGTCCCCTTTTTCCCCAGTCCGAATGAGCCTTAACTGAGCTGATAATAAATCACTGATGTTAACCCCGAACTTGCTGTCGCATTGCTAATTACTCTCGGACTCAACGGTGGTGATGAAGATGGGATCTCCTGCTGCTGCAATGCCATTCAGGGTTTTTGATGTGTCAAAGATGGACACCTGGCAAGGTCGGAAGAGAGCAGCTCCAGGCGAGATCCACTGCGCCGGTCCAGAGGGGATTGTCAAGCTATCAGCACGATCCGTTCAGTGCGCCAGCATCTTCAAGCAGCAGCACGGAGGGTGATGACACTGGCAATGTCCAAGGCGGGCACATCGTATCGTCCCGGGGCACCATCATGTCGTGCCCAGGCTGAGGGAGAAGACGTCTCCACACTCAGCGCTGTCAGAAGTTGTGAAACCAAGGTGGCCATCAGTGTGCCGAGAGGCCCTCCTAAAACAGGGATCATCAAAGGAAGGTGCATCCGAATGTACAAGCTTCAGGTCTCCAAAATCAATGCTGGTCAAGGTTCCAGTTCCAGTGTTCGTGCGGTCATGGGCCAGTTCTTCGCTGAGGTCAGTCTCCAGGGTCACCATTGCCACATGGAGATTGACTCGGGATCATCGTACTCGATCCTTGCCTAGCATGTGTTTTTCCAGATTCCGCCAGCAGACCAGCCCAAGTTGCGGGCTCTGCAGGTCCAGTTGAGATATGTGCAGGGCGTGGGCTCCTTTGATGTGAAGTTCAAAGGCATCGCTGCAAAACTCCCACTTGTTGTGGTCAAAGCGGGTAAGAACAACCTTTTGGGAACTCAGTGGTTTGGGCCCCTAGGCATTGCCTTTTCAGGCCTCAATCCTGTAAGGCACCACATCCATATGTTGTCAATGTAATCTGATTGGTTCTGACACAGGTTTTCCGCGTTAGCAAAAGACCGGACAAATGTATCACTGTAACTGCCGTTCTGTCTGTATATAAGTTGCTACCTCATCCCCTTATTCCCCACTTTTCGAACAAGCCTTAATTGAGCTGATAATAAATCACTGATGTTAACCCCGAACTTGCTGTCGCTTTGCTAATTACTCTCGGACTCAACAGTGGGAGACCACCAATGGAATAGTAGGGCTCACCAGGTAAGACTAATGAAAAAAGCCTACCTAGAATTCCCGAAAGCCAGAGCCTTCTCCTTTCGTTGATCTTGCCTAAATCTTTCTTCAGAGTCTTCCCAGCTCTGTTAGGACATGCTGTAGATTAGATTTAGTGTTCTCAGCCTGAGGCAAAGATACTGAGCTTAAATTTATCAAAGGTCTGCCCCAGTGTATGTTTTAGAAATGTAGATGCATGCAAAAAGTGACTCACAGAAGTGGATCAGTGGTACAGGGGTCACACTGCAATGCAGAAAGCTGATGAAAGGCCATGGCATTATATTTGCAGGACAGTCTTCATGGTTGATCACTATGATGATCGCCAATATTCGGAATTGGATATGGCACAAGAAGATGGAGGGGGAGGAGGGGGGAGGAGGAGGAGGAGACTCATGGAGTTGGAAAGGACTTGTAAAGTGATTGAGTTCAACTCCCTGCTCAATTCTGGAATCCAAATCAAAGCAGACATGAGAGATGGTGGCCCAACTCTCTCCTAAATGCTTTTAATGTTGAAGTGCTCACCACCTCTCAAGGTAGTTGGTATAGAGGCTGTGGTGGCTCAGTGGTTAGGAAGCTCACCTTGCTAGCTGGAAGGATGGCAAGTTGGCAGTTCGAGACCCAGGTACTGCATGACAGATTGAGCACCTGTCTCTGTCCCAGCTCTTGGGGACATGAAAGGAGCCTCATTCAGGCGTCCCCTAAACAGAGTTTCTCCAGCATAAATCCTTTCAACCCAGAATAATTTCTGACATGGAATTATTATAAGGTACAGTGGAACCTCGGTTAATGTAATTAATGCATTCTTCGGGACATTGCTTACTGTAAAAATTACCTTAACCGAATTTCCCATAGGAATGCATTGAATGCAATTTTCCATAGAAATGCATTGAAAACCAAAATACATTAATCAAAACATGGTTTCCTATAGGAATGCATTGAAAACCAATTAATCTGTTCCGAAAAAAATTCTGTAAACCAAGCCACTATTTTCTAGGGGTTTCCTTTTATTATACGATTTTTATGCTAACCGAGCCATTTGTTAACCGAGGTTCCACTGTAGTTGGTTCCACCATCATACTGCTCTAACTATTAAGACGTGTTTCCTGATCTCCAGCCCATATCTGGATTCCTGTAGTTTCAGTCCATTATTATGTGTCCTGCTCTCTGGGATGATCACGAACAGATCCTGCCCTTCCTGTTTAGGACTCTTTCAACTATCTGAAGAGTGCGATGCTATATCCCCCACACAGTCACCTTTTCTCAAGGCAAAACATGCCCAGTTGCTTCCATCTTTCCTCATATGACTTGGTTTCTAGACCCCTGATCATCCTTGCTGCCTGCCTCTAAGCTTGGGAAAGATTATTCTTGGGCTCTTAACTCTCAGGTCCCAACAGTTCATGGCCATGATGACTAGGGGATTCTGAGAACTAGAGTCAAAAAATACAAAATCATTCATTTTCGTGTCAGAGATTACACTGGGTTGAAAGGATTTTTGCTGGAGAAACTCAGCTCATGGAACACCCGAATGAGGCTCCTCTCATGTGTCCAAGTGCCCCTCTCAGGTATTGAAACCAGTCTCCAGCTCAATGTCTTAACCACTAAGCTACTGGGGGAGCTGCAAATGCAAAATCTATCTGCCCTGTTGCTCATTCAAAGTTTTCTCCCACAGCCTTCTTAAGGCATAAGAACTGCTGACTTTCTCCCTCCTTTATTCTATGCAGGTGGATGACTTCTCTATCTCCTTAGAGTCACTGAAGCAATTGAAAGTCATCCTCGATGCAGTGCCTCAGAGCCCACGTTTCCGCAGCAACCAAGCCCTGGCTGTGTGTACCGACCCACAGCTACCTGCTGAAATAGTACCACTTTGTTCCAGCCCCAAAGCGCCTGCTTTGATCCGATCTCTAGGTAAGTGGCACTCACAAAACTACGTAGTTCTTTAAAAACAATACAAGAGCAAAGCGCTACACACACACACACACACACACCTGTCAAGATCAGCTCTGGAGATTACAGGACCTGTGCAGAACGTTTCTGCGCAGATCCATTCTACCCATGTGTAAAAGCCTTCTATGCATGCGTAGAAGCAACCTGCGCAGAAACGTTCTGCGCAGGTCACTTCTATGCATGCGTAGAAGGCTTTTATGCATGTGTAGAAGGCTTTTACGCATGCGTAGAATGGGCCTGCACAGAACCATTCTGCGCAGGTCACTTCTACGCATGTATAGAAGGCTTCTACGCATCCCCTTCTGCACAGAAGCCTTCTACGCATGCGTAGAAGGGTTCTACACATGCGTAGAAGGGTTCTATGCATGTGTAGAAAGGACCTGCGCAGAAGGGATGCGCAGTAACTCCTTTCCCCCCGCTGCCAAATTACGGGGCAGCGGCAGCTCTGGGAGGGAAATGGAGAAAATTGGCGTGGAATTACGGGGTAATTCCGGCCAATACGGGGCACTTGACAGGTATGCCTCCACCACACCAGGAAGTGCCATGTGGTGGAGGAAGGGCAAAATGGCCATCCGGCCCCTGAAACTGAGGAATCGTGACCCGGCATCTAGTTTAAAAAGGTTGAGAACTCCTGGCCTAAAAGGCCCTTTCCAACTCAGTGATTCTATGATTCTATAATAATAATAATAATAATAATAATAATAATAATAATAATAATAATAATAATAATAATAATAATAATAATAATAATACCTTGTAAGAATTGTGCTTCTTTTTTAATTTACAGAAAGTGTTGCCCAGAACCCAGTACTCTGTGAGATTTGTGCGAATGTCGCTTGTTCAGGATGTTAACCAAAGTGCTTCTGGCCTCTAAGAGGATTTCGATGGCCTGCCTGTTCTTTCTCCTGCAGCTGTTAATGTCTTTCATTTCAACAGGTGATGACTCTTGCTTGCACAATTTCCTGATTGCATGCTTGCACCCTTGATCAAAGGAAGTGGCATCCTTTGCTAGTCCTGCTCCATTTTGACTTTCTGGACAACTGCTCTAATACTCAGACACTTTAGAGCAGGGTTTTGCAACCTATGGCCTGTAGGCCAGATCTGGTCCATGGTGCCAAATAATCCAGGCCCCAACCTTGCTTCAGCCCTGCCACTGGAATTGGCTGTGGACTCATTTACAGCCACGTAAATGCATTTATGACAACCACGGACATATTTTACAGCAGCGTTTATGGTGGGGGAACCACCAGTCTGGTTTGTTCAGCTGTCTGAGGGGGAGTGGTCTGGCCCATGGCTGAAAAACTTTGGGAACCCCTGCTGTAGAGGATGCAGACAGCAGGATGGGAGGAAGTTGTAGAATGATGGAAAGGATGAAGTTTGCCTAGGACATCTCCACTTCCTCCCACAATGGTAATGACACACTTCCTGATGTAGGTATGAACCATGCTATGCTTTACATCAATTACGTTCCTTTGGCTTGACCTAGTGTGAGAAAGATTAGCAGGCAAAACAATGTTGTTGTTGCCCAGGATACACCCGGTTTTGGTTAAAAACTGTGATATGTAACATGTACCAATGAGGATTTAGGTTTGGCCAAAGACAAAGTCAAGAAGATGGCTTCATTTTGGCAATTTAAAGTTTGAGCACAAAAGAAGAAAAATCGATTATGTTCATCTTTTTAAAAAAAAATAAAAATAAAATGAGACATTTACAGAAGAGCTCACAGTCAAAACCTACAAAAGGCTTTTCCTGGGAGCTGTTTTTCCCCATAGCTATCAAGTATCCCGTATTGGCCGGGAAAACCCCTTATTTTAGCCTCTTCCCTGCCATCATCCCATATTAATTAGACTGCAATGCCCTATTGCAGCCATTGGAGGGCAGCAAAGGATAAGCATACCTGTCAAGTATCCCGTATTTGCTGGGAAATTTCCCTTCTTTCCAAATCCAAAACTTGACAGGTATGGTCCCCCCCCCAATTCTGAAAGGAAAAAGAAAATCATAAAGGAGCATTTTGAGTGAATGGCTGAATTAAAATTAATTTAAATGGAATCTACCCACTCGGATGATTAATCTTTTTTTTTAAAAAAAAGAATAGCAAGTGTTTTCCAAATATGCCCTTTTTCTGATGCAGGTTGGGAAGACTCAAAATCTGAGATATTTTCCTAAAAGAAAACCCTGCCATCTGAGAAATCTAAGCTGAGCACTCAGACGTGTAACATATGGTGCATGGCCTCTCACTGCTGTCACAACTTCAGACAAGGCTTTCTGTAATGCTATCGTTCTGTTCATTTGTAGAATTTTATGGGCATTTCAGTCGTCACTTTCCAATCCATAATTCTTCCTCATTTTTCCACTTCTTTGAGTTTCAGGAGAAAAAGAATAGCTGTATTGTGTAGTAGAATTAGTTCTTCTCAATCTGGAAACATATAGTTTGGGTGAGACAGAGAAGAGTTATGAACTTTGGGACAAGTGGCAGCGCAGTAGACTGGCAGAAGAAAGAACTTATATATCACTTTCTATCCCTCATAGAATCAATATACTTGAGAGAGGAGTTGACAATAAATACTCACCCAATCAATGGGCCTACTCTAATTGCAACTGAAGTTTTATGGGATTTCAGTCACCGAGTTGCAGACAAACTTAGTCATAGTTCTTGAATTCAAAATGAGTGGATTTAGTCATTGATATAAGTCCCATTGGTTTCTATGGGTTTATTTGTAGTATGGTTCACTTGGATTCAATGTACAGGGTTCCATCTTCTTTCCTTCCTACCTACCAACCTACCTTTCTTGTTGTATTTAAATGTGTATTTCCATTAAACGAATCAAGTAAACCAGGTTCTTTGCTTCCTGGCTTAATCATGGATATCACTGTAGGATATGGGCTGAAAAATAAATATATTATGCATTAATTCCCAGCCTGGCTTTTTTGTATATACAAAGGTGTTTTTGTCCATCACTCCAAATAGTTCTCTTTGTGGAGAACAAAACCACTCTTTGCTATCACTTGACCTGATTGGTTGGTTGGTTGGTTGGTTGTTCAGTTGGTTGGTTGGCTGGCTGGTTGGCTGGCTGGCCAGTGGGCCAGCAGGTGGGTGTGTTAGTGAATGTAACTGACTTCATCTTTAGAAACTGAGCATGGTTGGTTTCCTGTTACTCAGAAGATGTGAATACTACAGAATACCAGAGATCTACAGGTACAGTTGGGGACGACTGAAATTCTGAAGAGTCAGCACTAGAAGAACCAAAGTTCAGAGTCAATAGAAGGTTATTTTCAATAGTCTTATCAGAGGTTTCTTATTAGTACCTGGTCTAAGCTAAAAATCCACAAACCCAACCTCCCAAAGCAGTTGCTCCACCTAAATTAAGTAAAGTAAATAAGATGACTAAAGAGAAGAATTCTCACACATGAACATCTTGACCCCAGGATTAGTCTGTACAAATACTTGCCAGGAGGTGAGAAAGGATGACATTGGGCAAGGATATGGTGGAGGCTGGTCCCAAGGGGGCAGCCAGACACTGAAATGGTAGCCTTTCACACTTGTAGAAGAAGTGTCTTTGAAAGCCCTGCAGGCAATGAATGAACTGCAATCCTAAGAATGCAGAATCCAGTGTGATCAACTGGGACATGGTGCAAAAATGAGTCAGATTCTAAGAGGCTAGTTTCCTTCCAGAGAGTCTGGCTATGGGAATAGACCAGGGGTGCCCAAACTATGGCCCACAGACCGAATCAGGCCCACAGTGCCAATTCATTCAGCCCATGCCACCCTCACTGTTCCTGGAAGCAGAATATGCATACACATATGCAGAACGCTGCAGTATATGCACCATCGGCTGTTGTGAATGCATTTACGACAGCCGCGGGTGCATTTACAACAACGTTTTGCACATGTGCAGGTGTCTTTTACTTCTGCTCCCAGTGAGAGGAACCATGTGACCAGCCCACTGAACCACATGACCCACCCACAGCCCGAAACGTTTGGGCAACCCTGGTGTAGACCCTACTGCCAGCAACTCATCAGAGATGAATATAAGAACAGCATTGCTGGAACAGGCCACAGCCCATACAGTCCAGTATTCTGTCTCACACGATGGCTCACCATTTGCTTCAGGGTATTCCCAAGCAGATGCTAACACCTGCTTAGGATTCCCTGGAAATGGCATTGAGAGATATCCTGCCTACCTCTCCAACCCCGAGGTTGTCCTTAGGTATCCATAATTATAGCCATTGATACCCTTGTCCTCCATGAACTTGTCTAATCCTTTCTTAAAGCTGTCAAGACTGACAGCTGTCACCACTTCTTCTGGCAGGGAGTTCCATAGACCAGTGATCCTCTGGGTGAAAAAGTACTTTCTCTTATTGGTTTGAGAACTAGTGCCCAAATGTTTCATGGAGTGCCCCATAGTTCTAGTGTTGTGCGATAGGGAAAACAGCTTTTCTTTCTCTACTTTGTCCACACCGTGCATGATTTTATAAACTTCAATCAGGTCACCTCTTAGACGTCGTCGTTCAAGAGTGAAGAGGCCCAACCGTTGCAGCCTCAGATGGTAAGGAAGGTGTTCCAGTCCCCTAATCCTTCTGGTTGCCCTCCTCTGCACTTTTTCCAACTCCATAATATCCTTCTGGAGGTATGGTGACCAGAACTGTACACAGTATTCCAGATAGGGCCTCACCATAGATTTATAAAAAGGCAAAATGACACTTGCTGACTTATTTTCTATACCCTTCCTAAGGATCCCTAGCATTGAGTTTGCTTTTTTCACTGCTGAGGCACCTTCATTGAGTTGTCCACCAGGACACCAACGTCCCTTTCCTGATTTGCCGCAGAGAGTTCAGACCCCATCAGTTTATAAATGTAATTGGGTTTGTTTGCCCCAACATGCATCACTCTGCACTTACTAATGTTGAAGCTCATTTGCCACTGTTTTGCCCACTCCCCCAGTGTCAAGAGATCCCTCTGGAGCTCCTCACAATCTCTCACAGTTTTCACTACCCTGTATAATTTAGTGTTGTCAGCAAATTTGGCTACCTTGCTATTTACTCCTACTTCTAGATCATTTATGAAAAGGTTGAAAAGCAGGGGTCCCAATACTGAACCTTGGGGGACCCCACTCTTTACTTCCTCCACTTGGAGAAGTGTCCATTTAGTGCTACCCTCTGTTTCCTGTCCCTTAGCCAGTTGCTGATCCAGGACAAGACCTGTCCCTTTATTCCATGACTGGTAAGTTTATTCAAGAGCCTTTGATGTGGGACCTTGTCAAAAGCCTTCTGAAAGTCCAGATAAACAATGTCAACTGGATCCCCCTTATCCACATGCTTGTTGACACTCTCAAAAAATTCCAAAAGATTAGTGAGGCATGATTTGCCTTTGCAAAAGCCATGTTGACTCTCCTTTAGCAGCACCTTCTCTTCTATGTGCCTATTTATTCTATCTTTTAGGATGGTTTCCATCACTTTACCTGGGACACATGTCAAACTGACTGGTCGGTAATTTCCTGGATCACCCCTGGATCCTTTTTTGAAAATTGGTGTTGCATTCGCTACCTTCCAGTCATCAGGCAAAAAAGCCTGATTTGAGGGAAAGATTATATATTTTGGCTAGGAGATCAGCAATTTCATCTTTAAGTTCCCTGAGAACTCGTGGATGGATGCCATCTGGCCCTGGTGATTTGTTAGCATTTAGTTTAACAAGACATGCAAGGACCTCCTCCTTGGTTATTTCTGTCTGGCTTAATTCTTCAGTTTCCCTCCTTACGAAGATAAGCTCTGTTTTAGGCATGTGGTCTCTGTTTTCTTCAGTGAATACTGAAGCAAAGAATTCATTGAGTCTCTCGGCAGAGCCCCCTATTTGGGCATGATTGGCTTTCGAGCAAGGGAGACCTTTACCTTAAGGGGTCGCCATTGCTCAAAAGCCAGCCGTATCCAATCTAGGGTTCAGTGCTCATCTCTGTTTCAAAGCCAAATAGTCAGCTTCTGCAGACATTTCCATGGACACATGGCAGAAATGACTAGACACTGGAGTGCACGTAGCACTGTTTACCTTCCCATTGAAGTGGCCACTATTTATCTCCTTGCAATTTCTTGCTTTCAAACTGCTAGGTTGGCAGGATCTGGGACAGACAACAGGAGCTCATTTCGTCCTGCAGTTAAAACCCATTTTTAGTTAAAACTAGTTTTTCCTAGTCAAAAGGCTCAGTGAAAACTGTGTACGATGTGTGGCCCTTTAAATTCAACAAAGAACTGTATGATTTAAGATAGGAGGAAATGGTTTTAACTGATAATGGGTTTCAACAGTGACCAAAGAATAAGAGATATCTTCCCTTTAACACCCTCTTTCCCAGGAGAGAGAAGAGACAATGAGCCAATCGGCTTCAAGTATCTTTGCATACAACATAAAGAGGATATTTCCATGGTCCTGCCTTAAACACAGAGTTTTAGGTACACAAGCTAAGACAGAAGACAATTAACTGATATAAGTGTAAAAAACAGTTCCATGAAAAATCACTATAATATGAAATGCTGTCGCAGCAGAGAATGAGGAAAGAGATTTAAAACAGAATTATTCCAGTAATGCTGGCCTGCTGCCTTGTTCCCTGTGCGGGAAAACAGTTGTGCTAAGGGGAGTGCTTAGGAGGTGCTTCCTCATCCACCAGGGGGAGCCCAACACTCTTCTCTGGCTCTGGTATGAGACACATACCTCATGAATAAAGATATAATAATAATAATAATACAATAATATACAGGAGATTTACATGCCTCCTGGATTCTTTTTAAAAATATGGGAGATTGTAAAAAAATACGTGACGGCGGGAAGATGGGCTAAATTACGGGGTTTTCCCAGGCAATACGGGATACTTGACAGCTACGCTGGCAGGCAGGGCAAAATGGCCATACGGTCCCCGAAGCTGTCTGAGGGAGCATGAACTGACCCTTAGCTTGAAAAGGTTGAGAACCCCTGATTTAGTTACTATTCAGGAACAACACTGTAAAAGTTGATGTTTTAAAAAATTGGTATACTGGTAAGTAACTACCTCAGGGGGCTTTGGAACTGTAGGAGTGTATTGTAGTGGGTTCTAGAAGGAACCACGCGACTCCAGGGTAGGTTTCAGCTCTTTATTAAAAGGTCTTGTCAGGTTACATGCTGGAACACGAATGCCTATACAGCCAACAGGGCCAACGTATATACACTCACAAGCTAGCTGGATATTGGCTAGTTGGAATCTTCTCCCTGGCTTCACATTGGCGGGCGGGGGCAGAATCCTAGTATTCATTTGTTGTGTTCTGTAAAGCAGTGCCTTTAACAATGTACCTTTGCCATGTGTTATCAATGTAACCTTTGTGTGCAACATTATAACCATTACCTGTATCAATGTATGCTTAATAAGGGGACGCGAGCTAGTGACCACCAGAGGGCAGTAGCGAGCGTCCAGCTCTAATGGATCATAGCCACCTGGATCAGCAGCGCGGGAAGATTCCCCGCGACCTCCTCACCTGGTCAAGAAGGGCGTGACTTCCTACGACGTCACGCAGGCAGCAACCAATAGTCTGTCAACGAGCCACATTCAAATGTATAGCCAGCTGTATATATTGAGCTACCCATCCGCCATTACCACATGTTCCTCCGGATCATCATGCAATAAACCTGTGTTAAGCCAACCCTTCGGCTGTTGTGTTGTCTTTGGTCCCTTACACTAAATTGGCGACGAAGGTGGGATATGGCAGCCCACGGGACCAAGACATGCGCCGGTTTCGAAATCAAGAAACCGGGCGACTGGGAGATCTTCGAGATGGACTTCCAGGCCGCACTGATCGAGTCCGAAGTCACGGAAGAGGCGAAGAAAAGGGCCATCTTCACCAGAATGCTCGGACAAGAGACAAAAAGGACCTTGGTGGACCTGATTGCACCGAGGAGGGTGAGCGAATTCAAGGCCAAGGAACTCATGCAGCTGCTGCGTGAGCACGTCCGGCCCGCCACGGCGATGTTCCCCGCTCGGAGTGCGTTTTGGAGGCGAGTCCAAGCGCCCGGGGAGACGGTCG
Organism: Bradypodion pumilum; assembly: GCA_035047305.1. Lineage (NCBI taxonomy): Eukaryota > Metazoa > Chordata > Lepidosauria > Squamata > Chamaeleonidae > Bradypodion > Bradypodion pumilum. Next base: position 5,765,001 of record JAWDJD010000016.1, on the reverse strand, counting down.
CCGCGTTCGTGCCCGTGCAAATGGGAGACTGGCGGCCGGCCCGTGCAAATGGGAGAACGTCGAAATCACCCTCCGAGACTGTGTGCTGTGCGGCCTGAACAACGCCGAGACCCAGCGCACATTAATGAACCAAGAGCCGCCTCCCATGCTGCAGGAGGTCGTCAGAGCGGCCCAGGCCGCAGAAGCTACGAAGGCCGGGGTCCAAGAACTCCAGGACTGGCGGCCAAAGTCGAGCAAAGCAGAGGCTCCGGTACACGCGGCCCGGCGAACTTCGAGGTCGTCTACAGAGAGCAGCGATGATGAGGACGTACAGAGGGTCCGGAAGGAGAGCCGGCGTTGCGACGGCTGTGGCGCGGCCGACGACCGCGTGAAATGCCCCTTCCGGAAGGCCGAGTGCCACAACTGCGACCGCCGCGGGCACATCGCCAAGGTGTGCAGGAAGAAGCGCGAAACCCGGAGGAGCTCCCCAGACCGTTCCGCGGGACGAGACCGCCCAGCGAAACCCAAAGACGGCGCCCAGGCCACGTGGAAGCAGGACGGCGTGGGCCGCATCACCGACGGCAGCGAGGACGAAGCCCCAGTGTTCAGCGTGTCTACCGGACACCCCCGCTACTTTGTTGAGGTACTAGTCCAAGGGGTGCCCATTTGGATGGAAATTGACTCGGGGTCCTCATATTCAATAATTTCCCAGAGGGAATTTTTCGGAATTGCCCCCCAAAAGCGGCCCAAGCTCAAAGCATTGAGGGCCACGCTACGGGACGTGCAAGGGAACAGTATTCCAGTGTTGGGGGTTGGAGAATTTCAGGTCAAATTCAAGGAGCACGCCGCGTCCCTTCCCCTGGTCGTGCTCAAGGGAGGAAATTGCAGCCTCCTCGGGACTCAATGGTTCCAGCCCCTGGGGTTGTTCATTGGGGGGGTGCATGCCGTGGGGATGCATGCTGTTGGGACTGATCCAATTCAGGAGGTGTGCGAGGCGCACCCCGAAGTCTTCAAAATGGGACTGGGGAAATTCAAAGGGCCCCCAGTGACTTTCGACCTGGACCCGGAGGTCCGCCCTGTTCGCCTAAAACCACGCCGGGTGCCGTTCGCACTCAAGGACAAGATAGAGGCGGAACTGGACAAATTGGTGGGTCAGGGGATTCTTGTGCCTGTAGATTCTGCGGAGTGGGAAGCTCCAATTGTAACTGCTCTAAAGTCCAATGGGGAGGTCCGCATATGCGCCGACTACAAGTGCACCATCAACAAGGCGATCCGCCCGAATGCATATCCGGTGCCGGTAGTCAGCCATCTGCTGGCCAGGTTACACGGGGGGAAATGTTTCGCTAAGCTCGACTTAGCACAGGCCTACCAGCAGCTCACGGTGTCTCCTGCCACAGCTACTGCGCAGACCATAGTCACCCATAAGGGGGCGTTCCAGGTGACGCGCCTCCAATTCGGCGTGAATTCGGCGCCAGGAATTTTCCAGTCACTCGTGGAACGCCTCCTGAAGGGATTGGAGGGGGTGTTGCCTTATTTTGATGACGTGTTAATAACAGGGGGGAGTCGGGCTGAATTGGCCAGGAGGTTGGGGAAGGTCCTGACGATATTTGAAAAGGCGGGGCTGAGGTTGCGAAAGGACAAATGCGTCTTCTTCGCAACCGAGGTTGAATTCCTAGGGTTTTGTGTGACTCCTGAGGGGATAAAACCATCCAAGTCTAAGGTGGCAGCCATCAAGAAAGCCCCCCACCCCACCTCCAAGCCCGAGTTGCAGTCGTTCCTAGGGCTGCTCAACTTTTACCACTCCTTCCTTCCCCGGAAGGCAGCGGTGGCCGAACCGCTACACAGGCTGCTTAAGAAAGACCAGGCATGGAAGTGGGGCGATGACCAAGAAAGGGCATTTAGTGAGCTGAAAAGCCTCCTGGCGTCCGACGCCATACTGACCCACTTCGACCCCAAACGCCCAGTAGTTCTGATCTGTGATGCATGTCCAGTGGGGGTGGGGGCAGTGCTGTGCCACGTGCTGGAGAACGGAAGGGAGGCCCCGATAGCATTTTACTCCAGGTCCCTGTCCCAAACAGAGAGAAACTACGCACAGACGGACAGGGAGGCTTTAGCGATAGTCTCGGGGACGAAAAAATTTCACGATTTTCTGTATGGCCGCTCCTTCACCATCGTGACGGACCACAAGCCCCTGCTAGGCATTTTTACCGCGGATAAGCCCACCCCTCAAATCCTGTCCCCAAGGATGCTCAGGTGGGCCATTTTTCTCAACGCGTCCCAGCACGCGTTGGTCTACCGGCCCGGGAAAGAGATCAGCCATGCGGATGCCCTATCTAGGTCTCCCCTTCCCCTAACGCCCAGCCAGGTGAGCATGGGGGAGCGGGACCATCAGGTTCTCATGATAGAGGTGCTGGATTCACCCCCCGTAGTGCCCGCCGACATTGCCAAAGCGACAGAGAAAGACAAAACGTTAGCGACAGTAAGCTCCTGGCTACAGAAAGGGTGGCCCGCATCCTCCCCAGCGGAGGAGTTCGCTCCGTTTTTCAGAAAAAAGCTAGAACTGTCCCTAGAGAGGGGATGTCTCTTGTGGGGGCAGCGGGTGGTGATTCCCACTTCCCTTCGGCCGCGGGTGCTCAAACTGCTTCACGTCAGCCACCCCGGCATCGTGCGATCCAAGGCGCTGGCCCGGAGTTACTTCTGGTGGCCCCAGCTAGACGCCGACATTGAGCACATGGTCGGCACTTGTGAAAGTTGCCAATGCTCCAGGCCGGAAGAGGCCCGCCTTCCCCACAGGGAATGGGACGCGGCTAAGGGGCCGTGGTCCCGGGTGCACGTTGATTTCACGGGCCCGTTCAGAGGCACCCTGTTCCTCCTTGTAGTGGACGCTTTCTCCAAATGGTTGGAGGTTATCCCAGTCACGAGCACCTCCTCGGCCCAGACCATTAGACATTTGCGGAGGCTCTTTTCCACGTTCGGCATACCCGACACGTTAATTAGCGACAACGCTAGTTGTTTCACGTCCTCCGAGTTCAAGGCATTCATGGAAATTAACGCAGTTCGGCATATCACCTCCGCCCCTTTTCACCCGGCCACCAACGGCCAAGTAGAGCGCCTCGTCCGCACCACGAAGGACGCGTTGCAGTGCATGGGCCCAGGGGATTTGAACCTACAAGTGTGTCAGTTTCTGCTAGGGTACAGGGTGACCCCGTTGGCGTCAGGATACTCCCCGCAGAGCTCTTAATGCGCAGGAAGCTGACCACCATCCTTACTAGGCTAGACCCCACGAGGGTAGAGGACAAGGGGAGGAACATTGGGCTAGAGGCTACGAAGAGTTTCAGTGTAGGCGCCCCCGTGCATTGCAGGAATTACGCCAGCACGGGCCCAGCCTGGGTTCCGGGCGTAGTTGTAGAGCAGACCGGCCCCGTGTCGTACCGCGTAGAAACCAGCACAGGGCTCCTGTGGAGGCGGCACGCGGACCAGCTCCGACGCAGGGTTTCCGATGAGCAGGGCACTGATCAGGCAGGAAATAAGTCAGCGTTAGGGTTCTCCCCCACCCGTTCAGCCCGAGGGGGAGGAAAAGGGGACCGTGGGCCCCCACCAAGGGGGGAGGAGGATGTCCTCATAGATACCCTGGGGGATCTTTCCGGGGAGGAGGAACCCGACCCCATACATATCTCGCGGAAAGTCCCCACAAATGCGGGTACCCCTACCAAGTTAGATTTTGATTTCCAGAACCGGGGGGGGGGTTTCGGAGTGGTCCCCCACCCGTCCAAGCGAGAAGAGGGGTTTTTCGTTAGCCCCAACGGCCCCCGGTTTCCCCACAATGGAGTTTTTCCCTTCCCCTAAGACCGCCAGACAGCGGCAAGCCACTAACGAGTCTCCCTCTCCCATTTCAGGACAAGGGACCAGGGAACAAAGAAGCAATAACGCCCCCGGGGGGGGCAGCCCTCTTCACGGCCCACACGCACACGCAACAAGCCATCTTGGCTGAGAGACTTCGTCTCATCCTAGGGGGGAGGGATGTTGTGTTCTGTAAAGCAGTGCCTTTAACAATGTACCTTTGCCATGTGTTATCAATGTAACCTTTGTGTGCAACATTATAACCATCACCTGTATCAATGTATGCTTAATAAGGGGACGCGAGCTAGTGACCACCAGAGGGCAGTAGCAAGCGTCCAGCTCTAATGGATCATAGCCACCTGGATCAGCAGCGCGGGAAGATTCCCCGCGACCTCCTCACCTGGTCAAGAAGGGCGTGACTTCCTACGACGTCACGCAGGCAGCAACCAATAGTCTGTCAACGAGCCACATTCAAATGTATAGCCAGCTGTATATATTGAGCTACCCATCCGCCATTACCACATGTTCCTCCGGATCATCATGCAATAAACCTGTGTTAAGCCAACCCTTCGGCTGTTGTGTTGTCTTTGGTCCCTTACACTAAATCATTGGAGGGGCTAGCATCCTAGGATTGATTGGCTAGTTGGACAATTCTCCCTGGCTTCCCATTGGAGGGGCCAGAATCCCAGGAACTATTGTTCCCAGTACAATAGTACATAACGATCCTGCCTGGGTGGGGACTTAATCCCCTCCAGAGATCATGCCCTTCTGAGCTCAAGGCCTGTACACAACAAGGAGTAACTATTTTTATTTTTATTTTTAGAAGTTCAAGCTTCTGAGTCGCAGGCTGCTCTTTATCATTCACTTATAGTTCCACTAAGGAACAGGAACCAAAGTAGTAGAAAGATAAATAGCAAAGGAGTTGCTAGCATTGGAAGTAAAATGGTGGTGCAGTTTCAATTGCACCTTAGAGCCAAAATGCAGGTCCCGGTTGTCAAGGATCAGTCATGTCATCAGCACCTGGAATGACCTGGATCTGCTGGTCATCTTGTATCCTTCATTCGTTCCTTCTTCATGAATCTCTATACCTATAAGGAAGGACGTTAACCATTGGAATGTAACAAAGGCTCCTGTACCCGTCCATACTGTCCTGTACCAAGCCGCCTGCATTCTCCTTTAGCTGGCCCACACAGCTCCACAAGGGTCCTACAGTCAGCAGTGGGGCAACAGCCCCACAAACACAGAAAAAACACAAACAACTTCAATTCCCAACGTCCTCCAAGCCACGCCGCCCCTCAGCCAATCAGGCTGACAGGCGAGAGCAAAGAGAATGTTGGGAAAGGTGGCGTGCCCAATGGAAACCAAGCTGCAGAAAAAAACCGCCGCATGAACGCAAACAAAATAAACTAAACTTCTAGTCCCATCATCCTCCACACTGTGACCCCTTCAGCCAATTATGCTGAAGGGCGCAAGCGTGCAAAATGCTGAAAAAACTGGAGCATGAAAAATAAAATAAAAAACACCTCACGCAGGCAGACGCAGCACCTCACGGCCTCACAAACAAAACCCCGCAAAAAAACACGATGAGACAACCACTGCCCTTCTTTCCCAGAGCAACGGGGAGAAGAGGGACTCCCTCTCCTCCCCGCTACCCCATCGAAGACATGGCGAGACCACCGCCGGCTTCAAGGTAAGTTGAGCTGGGGTGAGGGGGAAGCAGCAGACAGCAATTCGTCAGGGGAAGCATCCTCCCTGGCGAATGACTGGATTCTGCCTTTCTACTACCTACACCGCTATTTTGAGAACTAGCACGAATCAGCGGTGGAGGTAATAGAAAAGCAGCAGCCAGCAATCCGCAAGGAAGAGCACCACCCCTTATGGATCGCTGCCTGCCGATCTCTCCGTTAGGTAAGCCAGGGGGGAAAAGGAGGCCCAGAGAAGAGAACTATCATCAAGCAGATAGCTCTTCTCTGCCTCCTTTTCACCCAACCTACCTAACGAACATTACCGGTCGAAGAGTGAGCTGACTGCCAGCTCTTCCTTTTTCCCATCGCTTCATTGAAACCTAATTTCAAAGCAGCAATGGGGAAAAAGAAGAAATGACAGACAGGCCATTCTTCACACAACAAAACACAACAACAACAAAACCCAACAGTTAACCAAAACGCAAAGCACAAAAATTAATAAAACACAAATAAATAAACAAATAATTAAAATAAACCCGTTAAACAACAAAACAATAAACAACAAAATCAACAAAGAAACACCCGAAATACCAAAGGCTAATGAAAAACCATAAAAGCACACTAAAAACACCTATCTACAACACGAAAATATCTAACTCAAGAAACAATGATAACACAAATTAAAGAAATAAATATGGAAAAAATAAAAAAATTACAACGAGAAATAATGAAAACACTTAAACACATCTAAAACCCACAGTACAAACAAAGAAGCCCAAACACTTTGGGGGGTTTAAGTAGAAACTCTCTACTTAAACCCCCCCAGCTCAACACCACAAAATCAAAACAAAATAAAAACAGAATAAACAATCAAGAGCACCAAACACGTCCTCCCTCCATGGGGTCCGGAACTAAACTGAACACAGAAAGGAAAATCACAATAATCTTAATAACAGCCCCACCTAGAGGCCGGAAGAGTAAAAACAGTCAAAAACTTGTAAAAAATCAAAATGACAAATTTAAATAAAATAAATCAAATAAAGTCACAAACTACAAATGCAAAACACCCCTACCCAAACCACCCCTAACCAAAAATAAAACACACACACAAATAAAAAGTGCTTTATAGGCAGAGACTTGAGATTCAGGTGAGTAGGTGGCTAAGGATGCTCACTTCTTTACTTTTATATTGGATTATTCCTCTCCTGTCAGGACTCCAGTGGCTCATGTGGTTAAGACTCTGAACTCGCTGAAGGTTGGAGCTTGATTCCTGGGTACTGCATGACAGAGTGCAAGTAGATCAAAAGGGACCACTTCGGTGGGAAGGTAAACAGTGTCCCGTGTCAAGGCATGTCTGTCACATGTCCACGGAAATGTCTACAGATGCAGACAACACTGGCTCTTTGGCTATAAACAGAGATGAGCACTGAACCCTAGTGTCAGATACGACTGGCTTTCGAGCAAGGGCAACCATTACCTATATCTATTCCTTTTCTAGGGCTGATTACCAATATATTTAGTGCTAAAGTTGTTTCAAGCTTCATCACTCCCCCCCCCCTGCGCACTCATCCTGACGGTGCTTTGTTTTCAAGAGACTTTAAGTTACCCAGCTGTACAAGGTAATATTTTTTCTTTATTTAAGAGCAAAAGTATCTGCTTCAGAGCTGGAAGCCTATTAACACTTGATGTTGGATCGGGGCCGCAGAGCGGCCGTGGGGTCCCGGAGGAGACTGGTCAAGTAACGACACGAGACAAGATGGAGCGAAGACCAGTCTCCTCCGGGACCCCACGGCCGCTCCGTGGCCCCGATCCAACATCTGGTGACACCGAGACGTGATCCTACTCGTGAGTAAGCGATCTACGTGGTCCGGTTCTACGCTAGAACCATGTCCGATTCATCCCGGAGGACAGCACGGCAGCTCTGGTCGGAAAGCCATCCGGCCTGAGTGACAGCTACGCGGCGAGGCACTCCAGAGAGGCATCCTACGGCTTGCATCGCGGAAACGCGTTCCGCTCAGGGGCAGGCTGTGAAACCCTGATTCCAGCGCAGAGGCCGCTGAGGGCCCGTGGCAGCAGTCCATGCTCTGAGCTCCATCCCAGAGATTCATCACGCTGAGACCTATTACCTAAAAGGACGCATCGAAATCGTCCTGAGGAGGAAACTTCGAAGGACCAGGCAGGTAATATGGGGACTTGTCCTCAGCAGCAACGTCCGACCGCTAACCAGAGAATTCACATAATGGAATTCAAGGCCCTGGCCAGGGTATACCAAATACGCCTTCACAGCGATAAGTTAGCGCAACTCTTAGCGTACCTGGGGGCCAATTGTCCGCTTTATCCAGAAGCGGGTGTGCTTGACCTCACACTTTGGGATCGGATAGGAGCCTGCATTCAGCAAGCACCTAAAGCTCCAGACAGCATAATTGGCACATGGAGCAAATGTAGGAAACTCTTAGCAGAGGACGACCCAGTCCGGATAGAGACCCAGAAACCCCTAGCGCAGTCAGAGCCATCAGCCCCAACAGCTCTCTATCCGTCATTCCAGCTCAAGCAGGGTAGTGTAGGGAGCTTTCCCTTGGTGACAGCTGCAGATGTCACCGACGGAATGCATGAGATGGGAAGCGCTGGCGCTTCACTGACAGTCACGGGTTCCCTAGCTACCAAGAGCGCGGTTCAGTGCATGGCTGAGGCAGAAATCAGCAAGGGGGAATTGCCAGCAGAAGATCTAGCTGAGCTTAGGCAGCTATGCCCAGTTCGCATAGAGGTAGACGCCCTCACGGGTCAGCAGCAAGCAGTCCACTCGCCAGTTCCATATAAACTGCTCATGGCCATACGGAAAGCCATTACAGAGACAGGACTCCAGAGCCGATTTACTAGGGGCACGCTTCAGCAAGTGTGCGAAACCATGATGCTCATTCCGTACGACTGGAAGGCCGTCATGCGAATGATGCTCAACCCCAGCCAGTATCTGCTATGGGACAGCGAGTATCGTCTCGAAGCACAGGCGAGGGCCGCCAGGATGGGCGGAGCAGTAATTCCTGACCAGTTATATGGTTCAGGTCCGTTCGAATCCGTTGACCCGCAAGTCGCCCTGCAACTCGCCACTCTCCACATCGCAGCTGAGACAGCCTTCAAGGCTTACCTCAAAGTCCCGGCAGCTGGCAAAGCAGCCAAAAATTACACAGCAGTCAAACAGGGCGCCCAGGAGTCCTACATGGACTTTATCAATTGATTAGAGGAAGCGATCAGTAGACAGATCGAAAATGAGCAAGCCCAACAAGAGCTCATGATGAAATTGGCTAAGGACAACGCCAATCTCGACTGCCGTAAGATCCTGCAGTCACTGGGCAATCGTGCCGACTTGACACTCACAGACATGATTAGGGCATGCACCGACGTTGGTACAGATTCCTATAAAATGGGTCTGTTGGCAGCGGTGGTGCAAGGAAGTAGGAGACCTAAGAACAAAGGAGCGTGCCACACTTGTCATTTCGCTAGGGAATGCCGATCCAGAGGCAGCGGCCAACACACCGGCCGCCACAAGGCTCCAACCACCCCGTGTCCGAGGTGCAATAAGAGTTTCCACTGGGCCAGAAACTGTCCGAATTCGGGAAACCGGAATGCGGGCACGTCTCTGGCCCCGGTCCAAACAGAGGCTTCCCTCGCTCTGGGTGAGCCAGACCTGGATTAGATTCCAATCACATTCCAGACATTGCAAAGGCACAGGCCAGCCCCAAGGGTAGTACAGGGCTAGAATTGACTTGCCAGGCAGACGTCACATGCGACCTGCCAGGCACAGACTATCTGGTGGATTCCCAGTACATGGGGCCCCTGCCCAAAGGTTTCATAGGCTTAGTTTTGCCTCGTAGTGTCGCAGGAGCACGTGGAATTCTTGTAATTCCGGGAGTCATTGACTCCAATTTTTCGGGTGTTCTCCAAGTTCAACTCTGGATGCACCTACCCCAGACCATTCACAAGGGAGACACGCTACCGCAACTGATTATGGTTCCTTGTAACTCGCCAGCAGATAGCCAGGGAAGGCTCAGGGACAGCTCAGAGTCCGGGTCGTAAGACCACTCGAGCGCAAGTGAGGCAGTACAAGGATACCAGGTCTCAGCAACAGTGAAAACCAACATAGAATGGAAACAGCGGCCAGTTATAGAGGTATTTTTGAATAAAAAATCGTTCACAGGGCTGCTAGATACCGGAGCTGACGTCAGCGTGGTCAGCCGAAGTCAGTGGCCGTGGGAATGGGCCATTGAGCCTGTCTCCAATGTGTGGAGGGTAGGCGGCATCCAAGAAGCATTTAGGAGCCGGGAGTGGGTGGAGGTCACGATCCCTAAGGCTGACGGCACAGCGGTCATTCGGCCACACATTCTGGACGTGCACGTCAACCTTTGGGGGCGAGACATTTTGCAGCAATACCGTGCCACTCTAACCTTCGGGTAATGGCTCTGCCACTTAAATGGCTTACCAACACGCCAGTCTGGGTGGAGCAATGGCCGGTAGTGGGGGAGAAATTAGTCACCCTAAAGCAACTGGTTAAGGAACAGCTAGACGCAGGACATATAGAGCAGTCCACCAGTCCTTGGAATTTGCCCATTTTTTGTCATAAAGAAAAAGTCGGGGAAGTGGCGACTCCTCCACGATCTCAGAGAGATCAATAAATGTATTCAGCCAATGGGTCCGCTTCAGTGCGGCATTCCGAATCCAAATATGATCCCCGAGGGTTGGGAGATCCTGGTCGTAGACCTTAAGGATTGTTTTTATACCATTCCCCTAGATCCTAGGGACAGGGAAAGGTTCGCCTTTACAGTGCCAGTTGTGAACCACAGCGAGCCCACGCAGCGTTACGCGTGGAAATATTTGCCACAGGGGATGCTCAATTCGCCTACCCTGTGCCAAATTTATGTTCACAACGCACTGGCAAAGTTTCGAAACCTTCACCCCACAGCTTTAGTGTGTCATTTCATGGATGACATCTTGGTCACAGCGCCGCAACTCGGCAGCGAAATGTTTAAAGACCTCCAGGCCACCCTGGGGGGAAAAGGGTTACTCATCGCCCCAGAGAAAGTACAGAGAACCGAGCCATTCTCATACTTGGGTCATCGGCTTCTCCGTTCCTTCGCAGCACCAGTTTTGCCCCAGATCAACTTAAAAGACTCAGTCACCCTGGTAGAGTTGCAGCAGGTTTTAGGTAACATTAATTGGGCCAGACCGTATTTCAGATTGGATACGGATCTTTTAAAGCCACTCTTCTTGCTGCTAACGTTAGGTAAGCAGCCGGCAGACCGAATACAAATTCCTCGAGAGGCACGCTTGACTCTCGAGAAGGTCAATCAAATTCTCAGCCAAAGATGGGTGGACAGGATTGCTCAGGGGCCATATGCCCCAATCCTGAACTTGTACATCATTTGGGCCGGATCCATGTTCACCGGAGCCCTAGGAGTGGACTCCGAGCAAGGAGCGAGCATCACAGAATGGGTGTATTTACCGAAACCTCTTCCCGAAACATCGTTCCCCCCCAAGAGTTGGTCTCCGCGGTGGTCTACCGCAGAAGGCTGAGAGCCAGGGACATCTCAGGGCATGATTTAGCAAAAATCGTGGTCCCACTCACCAAAGAGCAAGTTCAGCAGCTGATGCAGCTCGGTGACTCACTTCCAATTGCCCTGGAAGGATTCACCGGATGCTTGGCATACCACTTGCCAAAGGACCCCAGACTCGTCTCGCTTCAAACGCAGACAGTCAGCTTGTATGAATTAATATCGCTGGTTCCACTTCAGGGGGCCAGAACAGTTTTCACGGATGGGGGTTGCACATATGGTGTTTTAACTTGGCAGGAGGGCCAGGCTTGGCGCACGCTTCTAACTCTTCCACAGAAGTCCACGCAGCGGGCAGAGTTGGCAGCGGTGAACCTCGCTTTGCGCACCTTCGCCAAAGAACGCCTCAACATCATAACTGACAGCCAATACATTAGAAATTTGCTTCACAGTCTACCGGGAGCATACATCACTCCCGCGATAGACAAAAATTTGCTGAGTTTGTTCCTCACAGCTCAATTTCACTTGCGGAACCGCACAGAAGTGCTCTATATCGCCCACATCCGAAGTCACCAGGACCTACCTGGTCCGATTTCTGCAGGCAATAGCAGAACGGATGCGGCCGCAAAGGAAATTCAGCAACGGTCAGTTTTGGGTGTATTCACAACTCCGATTCAGAGCCATGCATTCTTTCATCACAATGCCAAAGCGCTCACCAGACAGTTTAACCTGCCACTCTCTCAAGCCCAAGGCATAGTTCGCTCTTGTCAGCATTGTGCAGGGGCACCGGGGGTGCCCTCATGGGGGGTCAACCCACGAGGGACAGAGGCTAATCAGGTGTGGCAAATGGACGTCACACATGTCCCGCAATTTGGCAGATGGCAGTACATGCACGTTTGCATTGATACCTTTTCACAATTCGTTTGGGCAACGGCACAAAAGGGGGAGACAGCTTCCCACGTGGAGCAGCATCTCCTTTCCTGCTTTGTGGCGATCGGCAAACCACGGCACGTGAAAACCGATAACGGCCCGGCCTACAGCTCCAGGCAGCTGTCCAACTTCATGGTCACCTAGGATATCAAACATACCTTTGGCGTTCCGTACAATCCACAGGGTCAAGCAATTGTGGAACGAGTCAATTGGACACTCAAGTCCTACATTGACAAACAAACAGAAAGGGGGGAGCCACCAGCCCTCCCCAAATCTCAGGGTCAGGCACAGCATTGTCTGAACAAGGTGTTGTTCACGTACAATCACCTTAATGTTTTTTCGGATTGCACGCCGCAGGAGAAGCACTTCCGTCGTTCAGAAGCTCTCCCGCGACCGATGGTGCGTTACCGAGTGCCACCGGATCCTTCTTGGAGGGGCCCGGCGCCACTCGTAACCTGGGGAAGAGGGTATGCTGCAGTTATGTCTCCTACAGGTGTCATCTGGATTCCAGCCCGGTGTGTCAAGCCCCACTTGGAGCCACATGGCGTGGACCCAGGCCGTCCCGAGTCCGATACCGGAGATGGAGGACCTCACCCTGACCGAGGGGACCCGGCGGAGGAAGCGGTGACAGCAGATGACAGCGCCGAAAGTCACCTGGGGGATGGTCAAGGCCCTTTGCCATGAGGCAGAGGACGCCGTCCAATGCGAGGACAAGGGACCGACACCGGAGAACATCTTGTCTGCAGTCTTTGCCCTGATTACCGCCAATACCGTGGTGATCACCATCATCCTGACCCTCTCCCTCCTTGCGGGGGGAGCCGTTCAGGCAGCTTCGCTGAAAGCCAGCGACCTGATGCCAGGCGGAGACCTCTCTGCCCGGATGCACTACAACCTATGGGAAAGGTTGGCGACTCTCGTCAACCAGTCTGATTTTTGCCTAAAGCAGAATACTGGTTCTGCCTCAATCTTGAGCACCTGTCTCATCCCGGTGTGCCATTCTCCGGAGGCGCACACCAGGAACGGCGACTGGCTGGTGAAGCAGATTTTCGGTCCATTTTACCCAACGGGTTTCTCAACGTACGCTCGCTGGGGAATTCAGTTAACCAAGACCTTGCCGGCTGACGCAGCCACTCTCTACACTCCTCGAGTGGCGGTCAGCCCGAACTCTACTTGTGCCCGAATGACCGGCTGCTCCGCGGTCGGCCGGACTCAGCGCCGTTGCCTCGACACCGGCAGCGGCAATTGGACTTGTGATAACCCAGAGACAATTGGTTCAATGTATGCTCATGTTACCTTGCCTTCAGGTTGGTTCTTTACATGCAATCAGTACACTTGGAATTACATTCCCGCTAATGTATCAGATTCCACATGTTGTATCAGTCGCTTAACATTGTTGCTCCCCACTAGGGATATGGTTGTCCCAAGCACGAATGTTCCCTCACCCATACGGCGCGCTCGTGCCACCCAGCTAGACAGCTCATGTGATAGTGACATTAGGGTTTTGAGTCAAGCTGAGTACGTCTCGTTGGCAGTCAGCATACTTGGCGTGCCAGGCTTAGCCGTTGGCAACGCTTGGAGAATTGGTCAATTGGCTTGTGGTCTGGCAAAAGCCATCAACCATACCTCCTCGGCGATAGCGCTGCTCAACCAGGAGCAGGCAGAGCTTCGCCATGCCATACTAGACAATTGAGCAGCCATCGATTACCTTCTGTTGATACATCACTTGGGTTGCGAGTCTGTCCAAGGCATGTGTTGCTTTAATCTCACAGACAACACTCGCAAGGTACAGAGCCAGCTCACGGACCTCCACACCCTGGTCAAGAACATCAAGGAGGATGCTTCCTGGGGGTGGTGGGATTCGTTGTGGTCGTGGTTCCCATGGGGTTGGCTTCAGACGAAACTCAAGGTGATTGTGGGGGTGGTAATACTGGGCACGGCAGTGTGCTGTTTCGTGCAATGTATTCCCTCACTGATATCGAGATGTCCCCCAGGGAAGGAACCCCGAAACGTCATCCCCCCACACCAGCTGATGCCACTCCTACGCAGGGCCATCTGTCAGGTCCACAACAAGTAAAGGGGGAGTGCGGGATCTGTGAGCATAATTGGCATAACTGTCCCTGACAGAGGCTACACCGGTGAGAAAGCTCCTGGCCTCTGGGCTCTGCGGGGACAGAAATTGGGGAGCGGATTAATAGTCATAAGATTGATTCACCCATATCTGACCTTACCGGCAGTCCGGCAGGAGGAAATTGAATGTCTAACTAGCAGTTAGGAAATAGGTAATTCCGCACCTACAGATTACCCCAAGCCCTAGCGCAAATAGTGGCCATATTTACTCTTGTGTAAGCCATGAACAATGGATTTCCCCTGTCAGTATTTGCCTTAGTTAATTAACTTCCCCAAGAAAGATTCCCAATTAATCTGGGTAAACATGTGATGTGATTTTCTGTCAGATGACGATTCTATCACACGCTGCCTTGAATTCCTATATATGATGATGATTTTCCCTCAATAAACCACTGGTCTTCGCTCCATCTTGTCTCGTGTCGTTACTTGACCAGTCTCCTCCGGGACCCCACGGCCGCTCCGCGGCCCCGATCCAACAACTTGAGACATGTATCAGGGAGATTATGTGTGGCGGAGCCCTCATGCTTTCACACACAGGCCCTATTTACACAAAAAGGCCAACAAAATAAGCTAATTTGCAAGCTACGGGAGGTGTGAAAAATCCTTGCATTGACCATCGGACATTTCCAGGATTTAAGAAACCCCTCCTTTTTAACCACAGACAATTTATAATGTATAATTGGATAATGAGTTTTGATAAGCACTACTGTTTATCAGAGAGTAAACAAAACAGAAAGACTAAAAAAAAACATTGTGGCACCTTAAAGTCAAATTGCTGTATTTTAATGTTTGCTTTTGTGAATCAAGTCCACTTTGTCAGACATAGGAGTGAGACTTCATGGCACCAGTTTATACATATCAGGTACAGAGGTACACAATGGTTGGTTAGTACAACAGATCATAGCTGTCAAGTATCCCTTATTGGCCGGGAAAACCCCTTATTTTATCCTCTTTTTCACTGTCATCCCTTATTAATTAGACTGCAATGCCCTATTGCCACCATTGGAGGGCAGCACAGGATAAGCATAGCTGTCAAGTATCCCTTATTTGCCGGGAAATTTCCCTTATTTCCTAATCCAAAACTTGACAGGTATGCAACAGATACGTATACAAATCAATGTGACAATTTACAACTGGGAATAGCAGAATATTGTTATTGTTTGCTTTGCACACTGAAATATCATTAATATATAAGTCATGAGTTCTCAACCGTTTAAAGCCGGGGGCCGGGTCACACTCCCTCAGACATCTTTGGGAGCCGGGTGGCCCTTTTGCCCTTCCTCCACCACATGGCACTTCCTGATTTGGCGGAGGTGGTGGTGGGCCACATGAAATGGTGCCATGGGCCGCATCTGGCCCATGGACCACAGGTTGAGAATCTCTGATATAAGCAGTTATAAAACATGCAGTTATGAAACATGGGGGTTGTAAGTTTCATAACAGAAATAGTACACATATCCAGCTTAATCCATATTTTTCCAATACAATTTATCAGGAGTTATCTCTGATTTCAGTCATGCCAGGTTTAGTTTTAGAGTAACTTTTTCAGTTTGGTTGAGGGCCTTCACAGCTCAGGAGCTGGCTTAACGTTTTTAGGATCCCATGGGGGAATGAACATCCCAGAGGCCACAACAGCTTCAACATGAATGAAGGTGGAGGCAATAATTAATGACAGAGAACTGGTGAAAAGACAGGCAGAGATCCAAAGCCTCCATCCACTGGTCCTAAAAAGATCCATCGTTCACAACCATCACAACCATCTTCGGTCCTCAAGAACAGCCAGTACAGGCTGCATTCACACAAAGCTCACACATGTCAGTGTCCCGTACAGCCAAGTCTGCTCAAGAAAAAAAAGAAAAGAAAGGCAGAAGAAAACAAAAATAATTGATTAGTTTAAACAAGGCCTTCTTGCATTTTTCCTGCTTGTAAAGAGGAAATTGAGCCTTGTGATCACTGGAGATGATTTTTCCTGCAGGGGAAATGAAACACCAGTAGCACTAGCTATCACCCTTACAGTATATACCACCCCATAGTGCTTAGTGCACTTTCTGGGAGTATCACAAGTTAATTAGCATTTTGCCCGTAAACATGCTGACCTTGGAAGAATGGAAGGCTGAGTCAACGTTGAGTCTCATCAGGTTCAAGTTCACAATGTTTTGGCTGCAGTACAGCCATTTAAACACTGCACTGCCAGGGCTCTCTCCTTCTTCTCCTTCTCCATCTCCTTTGTATTATTATTATTATTATTATTATTATTATTATTATTATTATTATTATTATTATTATTATTATTATTATTATTATTATTATTATTATTATTATTATTATTATTATTATTATTATTATTATTATTACTACTACTACTACTACTACTACTACTACTACTACTACTACTACTACTACTACTACTACTACTACTACTACAACATATCTGAATCTGAATATTGGCGATCATCATGGTGATCAGCTATGAAGACTGTCCTGAGAATAAAATGTAGTGGCCTTTCATCAGCCTTCCGCATGACAGCGTGACATCCATACCACTGATCCAGTTCCATGAGTCACTTTCTGGTCCTGACCCTTTTGACTAACAAAGCCCTCATCATCAGCCCCAGGCCATACCCATAAAATGGTGCGTTAACCGTTGGTGTCTGGCATGCATGCCCGCACCCGTCCCTACTATCCCGTACCGAGCCCCCTACATTTGCCTTTCCACCATCCGAGCATCACCGCAAGGGTCCAGCAGCCGCGACTGGAGCAGCCGTCCCATGAATGCGGACAGAAAAAACCCAACTACAAGTTCCAGCATCCTCCATGCCATGACCACTCAGCCAATCAGGCTGAAGGGCATGAGCGCGTAGAATGTTGGAAAAGCCGGTGCGCGAAAAATAAAATAACCTCACGCAACAGTAGCACAAGACCACCGAAGGCGGATGCAGTGCCTCACGCCCTCGCTACCCCAAACCCACCAGAGCCACAGCGAGGCCACCACCAGCCTTCTTCCCTCTCCTTATGAACCTTCCCAGCCCTTAAGATATTCAGAGGCAGCCCTCTTATTGTTCCCATTGCCTTTGCAGTTCCTTTTGATGGGGATGAGAGAAGAACTTATTTGCAAAATGCTCTCCCTTGGGAAGTGAAGTTGGTCCCCTCCTTTCCATCTTTTTGCTGGCTGCCAAAGACCCACTTCTGCAGGCAGGCTTTAAAGAATCATGTCTGCATCCCTGGATGAAGGGTTTTAGCTTTTCCACATTTGCTTTTTAGTTTCCAAAGATTACTTGGTAGATTTTTTCCTAATGCTTATCATGGTTTAACAGTTTTAAAATCTGTAACTTGTTGCATTTTAATGCTACTTATGGTGACCCACCACAGTGCTCTCCTCACAAGGTGGCCTACAGAAGATGGGATGGATAAGGAGTTCTCAACCTTTTAAAGCTGGGGGCCAGGTCACGCTCCCTCAGACAGCTTCAGGGGCCATACGGCCATTTTGCCCTTCCTCCACCACATGGCACATCCGGGTGTGGTGGAGGTGGTGAGGGGCCACATGAAATGGTGTGGCCTGTGGGCCACAGGTTGAGAATCCCTGGGATAGATAGATAGATGGAAGAAAGATAGATGGATGATGGATAGGTAGTTTGAACCAGAGTTAAACATGCTAGACAGACAGACAGACAGACAGACAGACAGACAGACAGACAGACAGACAGACAGACAGATAGACAGATAGACAGATAGAACCAGAGTTAAACATACGATGTGCATTTATGGAGAGAGGCCAGATGGAGGGATGGAAGGCAGGAAGGACAGATGACTGGGTGGACAGATGGAGGGAGAGAGGAGCAAAGAGAGAGACAGAGAGAGACAAACAAAGATAGATAGATGAGGGGTTCTTATTGGACAGACAGATGGACGGACGGACACACACACACAAATAGAGAGAGAAGCTTGTATTGGCACAAACATAAAATTTCCACAAGGGATCAGATAGTAGATGTTCCAAAATCAGAAGAAAACTCATTCATCTGAAAACTCAAAGCTTCATAGGCTTGAGACCCACCTTCCCACCCACTTGCACATAATAGAAGAAACAAGGATGGAACCTGGTGAAGCCAGGAAGCCCTCTCACTTACTGAGTCTCCTGAAAACGAGGGGGGCATCTTCCCTTTTGCAGACCAGCTTGAACTCCCTTGGCAGCTCTGGGTTCTCACAAACTGTGACAAGAGAAAGCTGGCTTCTCTGGCGGAAGAGAGTAGACCCGGCAACTTCTTCCAAGAGTGCCTTCAGCTTCTTCACAGAGTCCAGGGGGAATGTGAGCTCTCCATCCTAGTCCAAAGCAACCAAAGCAAGAAGTCAACAACAGGTTTCCATCTTGCCTTAAGCACAGCTGTTCCCATTTGAATTTTGGCTGCTAAGTGAGGTCAGACCTGGTTAGCACTTGGGTGGGAAACCACTTGGAAATGCCATACTTCTCCAGTTAAAGCTAGGGCCAAATCCAACCTGGTACGCTAGGAAGCCATGACTACCGCCCATTTGCTCCTACCTTAACTGTTGTGTCTCCATCCTAAACAGAATTGTGAGGTTTTGTCATTGGGAGAAAGTTTTCAAGCTTCACTAAGATGCTGACTGGAAGGCAGGAGGTCAGCAGTTCGATTCCCAAGTACTGCAGGACGGAATGAGCTTCCAGGCATCTGTCCCAGCTCCTGCCAACCTAGCAGTTCGAAAGCAAGAAATTGCAAGTAGATCAATAGGAACCACATCAGTGGGAAGGGAAACAGCATTCCGTGCGCTCCGGTGTCTAGTCATGCCTGCCACATGACCACGGAAACGTCTGCAGAAGCAGACAGCGCTGGCTCTTCGGCTTTGAAACAGAGATGAGCACTGAACCCTAGAGTTGGATACAACTGGCTTTTGAACAAGGGAAACCTTTACCTAAAGCAAGCCATGGAGGGAACGGAAAGCTCACCTGGACCAAGACCTCAGACCAGGAGATCTGGACTACCATGGAAAGCACAACTATCACAGGGCTCAGAATGGCTACCATTTTTCTCTTTCTGGAGTGATGGTGTTTTCTGTTGTTCTCAATATCCTTCCTCTCACGTCTCCAAGTGGAAAAGATTCCCCCCAATTTTCTCTCTTTCTCTCTTGCCTTCTGCTGCTTCACTAAGTCAACCACTTGTGTCTCAAACTATGCCTTCCACACTAAACAGCACAGCATTATAAAGCCTCCGCAGGGAGCAACTGTTGTCTTGGTCATTTATTAATCAGGCCTGGTTTAATAGACCAAACTTATTGCCGTCCAATAAAACAGGAGTGGAGGATTTAAAGAAAGACAAAGCAGATTTGCCCCACCTCAATTTATGAACCAAAGAGGAATGCATATAACATAAGGAGGAGGATTACATAACTAAGAAGAGCCAAGTAGCAGAGGCTGGCAGAAAAAAACTTTTTTGAAACTTGTCTGGTGAAGACAGCTGTAGTTTATGAAAATACATGCAGAGCTAAGGGGAAATATTAATACAGTAAAACCACATATAATGAAGGTCTCTTATAATGAAAACCTCGTATAACGAAATAAATTTGAAGGAAAATGTTGCCTCGTATAGAAATAAAATTGTTATACGAAGCAATGTATCTCCCAGGGTGGTTTTCAATGCATCCCTATGGAGATTTTTGTTATACAAAGCATTCCATAGGAAATTTTGTTATATAAGGGTTATATTTTGTTATATAACAAAATTTTGTATAACGAAAAAATCACATAGTGAAAAGCTCTGCAGAACGAATTATTTTCCTTATACGAAATACCACTGTAAATTACCACTGGACAACCTGTCTAGATTTTGTTAGAACCGATGGGGTTTTGCAGGTTTTATTGTGTGAGTAATATAGGTACCTATATAGTAATATAGGTACTTTTGTGACTGGACTGTGGTGGCTCAAGTGGTTAAGATGCTGAACTCACTGACTAGAAGGTCAAAGTTCAATTCCCGGGCACTGCATGACCGAGTGAGTTCCCATCTTTGTCCCAGCTCCTGCCAACCGAGCGGTTCGAAAGCAAGAAATTGCAAGTAGATAAATAAGGACTACTTCAGTGGGAAGGTAAACAGCGTTCCGTGCACTCCAGTGTGGAAGCATGCCTGCCACATGTCCACGGAAATGTCTGCAAATGCAGACAGCGCTGGCTTTTTGGCTCTAAACAAAGATGAGCACTGAGCCCTATAGTTGGATATGACTGGCTTTTGAGCAAGCGTGACCTTTAGCTTTACCTAATATAGGTTCCTAACCCTCTCATTCGGTTGAGATGTCTGGTGTAGAGAAATTAGGGTCTTTTCCCTTTGTGAAGCAAAGCAGACGTACAGAGAGAGTGGCTGCCTAATAACAATATAAAAGACATAGTCAATCTAAGAAGAGCTTGCACAAACATGAAGCATGCAGTTCAGCCATGCAATTCTGGTGAATATGTCTTCACAAATGTGAAAATCCTTTATCAGATAGAGGCAAAACACTTTGTTATCGTGCTAAGTAAAAAAATAAAATAAGTCCTTCACTGTTACATGCTTGGAGCCACAAAAACATTATTTGCCTTTCAAATACCACAAGACTCCGATTTTGCAGCCATATGAGTATCAATAAAGAGAAGGCAGAGGTAATGGCAATTGGAAGGAAATAGCATATCTAGATAGAGGGAACAAGCATAAAACAAGTAACAGAGTTCAAATACCTAGGAACAACATTTACTGAAGATGGCAAAACAGACGAAGAGAGTAACCTACACTGCAGTAAGGCAAACCAAATATTGGGACAGTTAGCTACGCTCATACAACACAAGGCAATCCCAATCAACACAAAGAAACACCTCATACAAAGCACATTCATCTCCACCTTAGCAGTGGCAAACTATGGACACTTGCAAAAAAACATAAACAAAAGTTGGTCACCATGGAAATGAGATATCCGTGAAAGGCGGCTGGAGTGACTAGAAGGGTAAAATCAGGAATGAGGTTATAAGGGAAAGAATTGGAACAGAACCAAATCTTGCACCACATACAGAAAAAACAAATAAAGCGGTTTTGCACATTTGGAGAGAATTTCTTGGAATGCTATACCATACAAGACATATGTGGAAAGGAGGAGGACAAAGACCATGAGGCAGAGCCACAGGAATGTGGAGAGACAACATCAAAGAAGCATTACAAGAACACCAAATAACACTGGTAGAAGCTGGTAGAAGTGCCAGAACAAGAAACTTGTATTCCCCCCTCGACACCCGATGGGGTGGTGGTGGTGGTGGTGGTGGTAGTAGAAGAAGAAGAAGAAGAAGAAAGAAAGAAAGAAAGAAAGAAAGAAAGAAAGAAAGAAAGAAAGAAAGAAAGAAAGAAAGAAAGAAAGAAAGAAAGAAAGAAAGAAAGAAAGAAAGAAAGAAAGAAAGAAAGAAAGAAAGAAAGAAAGAAAGAAAGAAAGAAAGAAAGAAAGAAAGAAAGAAAGAAAGAAAGAAAGAAAGAAAGAAAGAAAGAAAGAAAGAAAGAAAGAAAGAAAGAAAGAAAGAAAGAAAGAAAGAAAGAAAGAAAGAAAGAAAGAAAGAAAGAAAGAAAGAAAGAAAGAAAGAAAGAAAGAAAGAAAGAAAGAAAGAAAGAAAGAAAGAAAGAAAGAAAGAAAGAAAGAAAGAAAGAAAGAAAGAAAGAAAGAAAGAAAGAAAGAAAGAAAGAAAGAAAGAAAGAAAGAAAGAAAGAAAGAAAGAAAGAAAGAAAGAAAGAAAGAAAGAAAGAAAGAAAGAAAGAAAGAAAGAAAGAAAGAAAGAAAGAAAGAAAGAAAGAAAGAAAGAAAGAAAGAAGGAAGGAAGGAAGGAAGGAAGGAAGGAAGGAAGGAAGGAAGGAAGAAGTAGAAGAAGAAGAGAAAGCTGTTTTTATAGCTTAGAATGGTTGGCAAAGTCTGACCAGGTTATCCTGCTATGGTAATAGAGTAGACTATCTTGCCAGTGATTTGTAAAGGAGGAGGAGGAGAAGTTGAAGTTGAGGCAGACGGAGAGGAAGGTAGAGAGATAACATCAAAGACATGTTACAAGGACACCAAATAATGCCAGGGAAGGCAACTAAAAGTGCCAGAACAAGAACTTTGTATTTCCCTTGACATCAGAAGAACAAGAACAAGAACAAACATGAACATGAACATGAAAAAGAACAAGAACAAGAACATGAACAAGATGAAGTTGAAGTTGAAGTTGAAGTTGTCTGGGTGAAACAGATCTATTTCTTTGTTTCTTTTTAAATTTAAAAATCTTTTATTTTAGGAGAAACAAAAACACAAGCAATTAGATCCATGCAAAATTTATTAAAATAAAAAAAGACAATCTGGAGGTGAAATCCTTAGAAATAATATATCAGCTTCAATTATATGAGCCAGAATCATGCTGATTTACTTTTCCATAAATGGAAGAAGAATTTAGTTCATTGCTTCGGCACACAGGTCATTGCAGATTATGGTACATAATGGGGTGGGGGACACTCACAAAACAATGTAGCGCAACATTTGTTGTTGTTGTTCAGTTGCACAGTGTAATATAACGTAACACACGTTGCGAAAAATAGAGTTTTAATTAAACTTCTGTTCAAGTTTAAGAATTCTAAGATCTATCTAAACATAGAAATTAATAAGGTAAAAACACTTAACCATGAAATAATGCATCATTGACAAGCAACCCTGTAACTCAGTAGTTTGGTTAATAGCAAAGGATGCACACCTTTGCCTTTATAAGAATGGAATTATTTCAAAATGTTGACAAAATGAGCTGTTCAAAATGTGACAACCACAACTTCATCAGAAAGGAACAGGTCTTGCAAAATGTGACAACCACAACTTCATCAGAAAGGAACAGGTCTTGATCAGATCTTCTGGGGAGATGTTCCAAAACAAACCTCCGTAGTCTTGTGCACTCTGCTGCCAACAAGAGACGGTAGATTGTGATATGTACCAGATTCTCAATTGATTTTTGATCACAGGAGCAGACTTTTTCATTATCAGAAATTCCTTTATTTATTTATTTATTTCACTGCAGGTACACAGTCCTTCCGGAAATGTATAGTCACACTCTTATTTCCATAACAAGTATCAAAAAATAATTTCTGTGGGCTTATTTTAAAACATCTAAAACAGGGAGTCTCAACCTGTGGCCTGTGGGCTGAATGAGTCCCATGGCACCATTTTATATGCCCCCCCCTCCCAAACACACACACTGCCTCAACCATACCTGGAAGTGTCATGTGGTGAAGGAAGGGCAAAACGGCCATTGGGCCCCCGAAGCTGTCAAGGGAGCATGACCTGGCCCCCGGCTTTAAAAGGTTGAGAACTCCTGATCTAAACATTATCTTCAATAGATATCTAAAACATATCTTCAATACATATCTAAATGAAATTGGTGAGGGTTTTGAGTTGGTGGGGATTACATGTTTCTTTTTTTTAATTCTTAATTATTAAGGAGGTCTGCTTGTGAGCAAACACACTGTACAGTGGCATGGCCCAGAAATATCAGCTATATAAATGCATGGGATTGTGCTGTAAAAATAACTTATCACCCAGTAGATGTTTATTAATGAGCCTCCTTAAATCAACTGTGTTATCAGTGGGTGTAGATAGACCATATGAGTCATTATTTATTGTTCAGCTCTGTCTCAAAGGAAGTTTGTGCTCAATACTGCCATTTAAAGGGAGATTGAGCTCTTCAACTCTTCGGAAACTTGCTTCTTTCATTGCGAAATTCCGAAATAAGTCTGACAATTTTTTCCCATTAGCCTTCCTGCTTTTAGGAAACAGTGAGTCATTTCTGACCTATGACAATGTATGTGAGATGGTCAATGGTTTACCATGAGCAGTTCCAGGCTGTTTCCACATATGGTCCTTCCATCCACATCACCACTTTAGTTACCTTACTAATTATAGTGGCTCCTCACGTTTCATTGCAAATTAAACTTTCATTCCACTTTTTGTGGTGTATATGATTTAATTATCTGATTGGTGTAAAGCAGGGTTTCCCAACCTAGCGCTTGTGGGCTGGATCCATCCCACTGCACCATTTCATGCCCCCCCCTCCAAGGGCATTTGAGAAACAAAATGCCCCCCTTTGAAACTGCTGGGACAAAATGGCCACCCCCATCATGCAGGCAGTGCAAAATGACCATCTGGCCCTTGAAGCTGACTGAGAGAGCATGACCCGGTTCCCGGCTTGAAAAGTTTGGGAACCCCGGGTGTGAAGAAACATTCAGTGGCAAAAAGCAGATGATGCCTTATTGTGGTTAATAGGGCAGAAGGCAAAAGCAAGCCATGGCAGACATTGGCACAAGCAGATTAATCAACATTGGTGTTCACAACCATATA
Source organism: Bradypodion pumilum (assembly GCA_035047305.1). Classification (NCBI taxonomy): domain Eukaryota; kingdom Metazoa; phylum Chordata; class Lepidosauria; order Squamata; family Chamaeleonidae; genus Bradypodion; species Bradypodion pumilum. The sequence continues at coordinate 5,740,535 of JAWDJD010000016.1, read as the reverse complement.
TCAGGGACGTTGGGGGAGGAACATGCCTCACAAAGGCTATGTTGGGCACCCAGAATTTTTCTTGGGGACACCTGGTCAAGTGGACCTTAGATCCAGCATCCTGCTGCCTTAATGAGCACTCCTCTCCTTAGCCCGATTCGCTGGGGACAGGGACAGAGTAGCCTTCTGCATATGGCAGGTAATATTAATCACTTGGCAGAAGCTAGGCTTCTTAGAGCTGCTACTCTTCCCCTCCCTTTTAGAGACAGAGCTATCCCTCTTACCTCCTTCCAGATCTCGAAGCAATGATGACAAATCAGAGTCACTTCAGCTCTGCTGGGCTTCCTTCTTCTTCTTTACAAAGGCAGGCAACACATGACTGACTTTTGAAGATTTATTGAAGGAACACAATACAGGATACAGATCTTAAAATTATCTACACTATAAAACACAATCTAATAAAACAAATAAATGAAATAAAAATCTTGCCAGCTCCCTAGCAGGTTCAGCTTTACTGGTTTAGGGGCAGTTCTGCCCCTCATGGCATTGCATTAGCCCCGAAGAGACATTTTGGGGAGCTGTCGGACAAGAGCTCCCGCTGAAATCAAAATCATGGTGATAAGAAACAAGGGTTCCCCCTTGTCTCAGGAGTGGCTATCAAATGAACAAATTGAGCCCTTTTTATAGAGAAAAGGAGCTTTGGAATGTGGTGATCTAATGAGAAAGCACCTTTGTTTCCCATGAGAAAGAGTGAGGTCTTCAAGGACCTTTGCAGGTGCAGGTGCCATCTGCTCCGCATGTGGCCCCCACCTTTACTTTCTCTGGGAAAGTTCTGTTCTAACAGGTGTCCTGGCAATTAGTTTGATTGACAGGAATGGAGACGTCATCACCCTCATGGTGTAGTCAGCTGACCTAGCTGTCAGTCAGTACCCTCGTGGGGTCTGCAGGTGTTTCATTGGAATGCGTCCAGTTCTGGACACTCACTTTTCCCTCCTCCCTTTGGGAAGGCTACTATCCTAACTATACATCATTGTCATGTCAGACTAACAGCCTGGCATTGCAATGTGTTTCTAAAATGAAAACTGGCATTTCTAAGCCTAAGAAAAATGCAAAAATGTGTCTTAACACTACATGAATCAAATGTCACCTTAAAATTAAGACAAGGTCACATGTGGAAACCATGACACCATAAATCCATGTACACAGACTTAGAGGTGCCCATGCTTTTTGGCAGCTGGCATCTATTGTGGCGGATAGAGAAGAAGGCACAGCACAGGTGGATGGAGCTAGAAGTGCCAGGAACAGCCACGGTCAATATAGGTACTGTAAGAACATAAGAACCGCCTTGCTGGAACAGGCCACATCAAGAAGATGTACAAAAATCAAGATGACAGAAGAGAAAAGGTACCGTTCTCCCTTGCTCGAAAGCCAGTCGTGTCTGTCTGATTTATAGGGCAGTGTTTCCCAAACTTTGGTTTTTGGACTTCAACTCCCAGAAGCTTCAGTCAATTCCCCAAAGCACTGATCAGTCAATGTAGTGACAGGCTTCTGGGAATTGAAGTCCACCAGTGTTCCACAGAACATAGGTTGGGAAATGCTAACCTTTAGCCTCAGATGACAACGCTGCTTTGACCACCGCCACTTTGACCACCACGGCTTCAGCCTCCTCCTCTTCCAATGACACCACTTTGGCCACGGCCGCCCCCGCTGCCTCTGTTGCCGCCACTTCAGCCATTGCTGCCTCTGTCTCCTCCACTGCCACCGCTTTGCCTGCTGCCATGCTCTGCTCGCTGCTAATGCCACTGCCTCTGTTCCGCTCTCTGTGCCGTGTCCGTACTCCTCCCACTCCAGGCACAGAAAATGGCCACTTGGCTTAGCATGCATGCGTAATGGAGTAGGGAAGTGGGCATAGCCAGCCAAGTGGGCATGGCCTAGGGGATTTTTGATACTGGTACGCTCGTACTATGGTGTACCGGGAGAAGCACTTCAGCATTCTTTTTAATTAAACTGGAAGTGAAAAAATGCAAAATAAAAAAGAGTAACCCATAAAGAGCAAAGAGGAAGGGACAGAGCATTAAAATCTTGCCCCACCTATTTTAAATCCTTTTTCAACTCACACACACACACACACACACACACACACACACACACACACACACACACACACACACACACACACACACATTTTGAATCCTAGATTGAAAGGGTTATCAGAGGGAATTGTGTTTTTCCCCTCAAAATCTTCATTCAGCCCATTAAACATTGCCATGGTTCGTAAAAGCTTGCAAACCAATGCCAAAACACGCAATCTTGGTAACACATCCATCTGTCGTCTCTCCTTCAGCTGCATTGGTTATGTTATGAGCAGACAAAGGGGCAGCCATTTTGTTTCTCAAATGCCCTTGAAGGGGGGAGGGCCACATGAATTGGTGCCATGGGCTGGATCCGTCCCACAGGCATTACGTTGGGAACCCCTACCTTAATCTCTTGCAGCTTTCCGTTTGGACATGATATTAACTGCTGCCCTCATCTGTTGCTTAGTTTCTGAAAAGCTTCAAGAGAAGGTGAATCTCAGGACCTTGAGGGAATAAAAGTCTGGCAGCTGATCTCTGTTTGTCCTGAAGCAAAACATCCCATTCCAGAATTATCCATAAAGGTGACAGGTTCTTCATCCCAATGAATAAGCTGGTGTCATTTTCTACATACAGAAGCTCCACGGACCTTCCAGCTAGGAGTTGAGTTTTTCACTCTGTTTGTTCAAGCCAAGGTCAACTGGACCAAGTGAGAAGGTACTACTCATGCTTCATTCTTCCATCCTTATCAGGCACATTGCTTGAATCAACTGGCTAACACAATAAGCATCCTGTTTGATCCTCATTGAAGCCAGGTTCTTCTAATGTTGTTGACAATAAAAAGGGGCAATATTTATGGTAGAAACTTCACGTACACTGGGTACAAAGTGGTGTACAACAACATACAAAGTATAAAATACACAATGCAATACACACAGTGCCTAGATGAAACAACACACATACAAGATAGAGGTTGCCATGCAATTCTGTAGGTCTGTCAAGATAAGGTTCTAGTGTTTTAACATTAAACCACTGAGCTATGCTGCTTTGTCAAAAAGCACACGTGTCTTTATACAGCCCTGAAGTTTAGAATATTGGAGTTGGAAGGGCCTATCTTCTTCTTCAAGTGCCGTATCTGATTCCGAATATTGACTCTCCTCGTCGCAATCAGCCATGAAGATTGCCCTGGGAATATAATGCTGCGGACTTCCAATTACCTTCTGCATTGCAGCGTGACACCCATAGTGCCATTGATCCAGTTTTGTGAATCACTTTCTGGTACTTCCCCTTTTGCACACAAAGTTCTCCTGGCCACTTAGCCAGATTTTGAGACGTTTGCTCTTAGAGCTGTGTACAGGCTGGTTTTGAGAGCCATTGGAATCACCTATCCTTCAATTTGGAGATTCTTTGTTTTGAAACAAATGTTATGCTATCTGCTCATTAAAGGGTTCAGTGGAATAGTTAACCTTGCATTATTTGGCTAAGATGCTGACTGGAAGGTGGGAGGTCAGCAGTTCGATTCCTGAGTACTGCAGGATGGAATGAGCACCCGTCATTGTCCCAGCTCCTGCCAACCTAGCCATTCGAAAGCAAGAAATTGCAAGGAGATAAATAGGGTGGGAAGGTAAACAGCATTCTGTGCACTCCGGTGTTGAGGCATGACTGCCACATGTCCATGGAAACATCTACAGAAGCAGACAGCACTGGCTCTTCAGCTTTGAAACAGAGATGAGCACTGAACCCTAGAGTCGGATAGAATATGAGGTTAAGTAGTATTGCCATTGTTATATTTGCTATATTTGCCAATGTGAAAGCATGCCACTCAGGAAGCAAACAGATACTCCATCAACAGCCTCCAAATAGGCACTGCCTTAAGATTCCCATACAGCAGTGTATGGACCAACATCTTCAACAGTACAGACATGATTAATTTCAGATATGTTTTTTGTCTTCAGCTTCCAGTACCCAGGCAACTGTCAGACCACTGACAACAGTCTCATCAGTTCAGACACCTCAAGTTCCTCTTCAGCTGGAAACAACAGTATCCCCTACCAAGACAACTCAGGTTTCCACCAAGCCAGAGGCAACCCTCCCTCCAGACCAGATGCCTCAAGTTCCCATCAAGCCAGAAATAACCTTCCCTCTACCTCAGTCACCTCAAGTTTCTGTCAGGTCAGAGACAACCATCCCTCTGCCCAAGAAGCTTGTCAAGCGGGAAACAACCTTCCCTCCACCCCAGACTCCTCAAGTTCCTGTCAAGGGGGAGACAACCTTCCCTCAAGCTAAGACACCTCACGTCCACATCAAGCCAGAGACAACCTTCCCTCCACATCAGACACCCCAAGTTCCCATCAAGCCAGAGACAACCATCCCTCCACCTCACACACCCCAAGTTCCCAACAGACCAGAAACAACCTTCCCACCAGAAAAGACACCTCACGTTCCCATCAAGCCATAGACAACACTCCCTCCATCTCAAACACCTCAAGTTCCCATCAAGCCAGAAATAACCTTCCTGCCAACTAAGACACCTTAAGTTTCAATCAGGCCAGAGACAACCGCTCCTCCACCCAAGAAGCTCATTAAACGGGACACCATCTTTTCTCCAACTGAGACACACACACACCCCGGCTTCCATTAGGCCAGAAATCACTTTCCCACTGGTGAAGTTTCCACCGGACCCCGGCAATATACCAACAATTTCCCCTGCAACTCGAACTCTTCGGCCTGACCTGCAGCCTACTACTACCCAGGCTGAATGCAACACGAAAGGTAAATATGAGGGAGAAATACTTAATTAGAAGTTCTGCTTGCATTAAAAGCAAACATTGACGATGCATAACAATCTTTTCCTTCACAAATTGTCATGGATAATCCTTTCTTAGGTGGTTTACTACATCACCAAATTCATTCTTTGGGTTTTTATCTATCTATCTATCTATCTATCTATCTATCTATCTATCTATCTATCTATCTATCTATCTATCTATCTATCTATCTATCTATCTATCTATCTATCTATCTATCTATCTATCTATCTATCTATCTATCATAGATAGATAGATAGATAGATAGATAGATAGATAGATAGATAGATAGATAGATAGATAGATAGATAGATAGATAGATAGATAGATAGATAGATAGATAGATAGATAGATAGATAGATATAAAAATCCAAGAGGCCAGATGGTTTAAGAATCCCATTTTAGGTTCAGAAGTGAATCAGATTGTCTCTCAATCTGCCCAAGAAAAAGGAAGTCACTTTCTGATAAGTACAGTAGATAGCCTGGGTTTAAACCATATAATGCAGGCGTTCGCAACCTATGGCCCATGGACCGAATCCGGCTTGTGGCCCCAAATAATCCAGCCCCCAACTTCATTCCAGGCACCATTGCTGCTGCCACTGGAATCTATCACGGACTCATTTATGGCCATGGAAACCGAAAATACTACAGCTGTAAATGAGTTCGTGGCCATAATAAACGCATTTATGACAGCCATGGATGCATTTTATGGCAGCATTTACGGCAGGGGAAACCACCAGTCTGACCTGCTCTGCTGTCTGAGGGGGTGTGTTCTGGCCCACAGCTGAAAAACGTTGAGAACCCCTGATATAAGGGGTCTCACTCTTCCCCAGTTTCTGTCCCATAACCTTCACATAATTCCATTTGAAACTCTAGCTGCTGGATTGAACTAGAGAAATTTTCTAGAAGAGATGTTCCAAAGTGGTGAAAGAGAGCAATTAGCTACAACAAAAGATTTTTCTTATCTAAGTATATAGTACAGTGGAACCCCATTGTACAAAAGGTTCGACTTACAAAACATTCAACATACAAAGAGAAATCCTAGCTTTAAAAAAGTTGACATACACATTTTTAATAGGGGACATTCAACATGCAAAAAATACAGTGACATCTAGTGGCCTCTTCTGTTAATGCAATGTGTTTTCAACATACAATTTTTTTGACATACAGATAACCTTGTGGAATGGGAAAAAAATAATATGTAGAGGTTTTACTATATTTAGTAAACTTTGCTTTATGACTGTCACTGGAAAGTAAATATGGGTTTGATTGCTGAGGCCTTCGAGCATGGCAGTGGGGAGGGGGGATCATTTACTATTACCTACTACTTGGACTTCAGTGGTTCAAGTGGCTAAGATGCTGACTGGGAGGCGAAAGTTCAGCAGTTCGATTCCCGAGTACTTCAGAACGGAATGAGCTCCCGTCTTTGTCCCAGCTCCTGTCAACCTAGGAGTTCGAAAGCAGGAAATTGCAAGTAGATCAATAGGGACCACTTCAGTGGGAAGGTAACAGCGCTCGGTGCGCTCCAGTGTCTAGTCATGCCTGCCACGTGACAATGGAAATGTCTGCAGAAGCAGACAGCACTGGCTGAGATGAGCACTGAACCCTACAGTCAGATATGACTGGCTTTAGAGCAAGGGAAACCTTTACAGTTACCTTTACTACTTGGAGACAACAAACATTGTTTACATTTTGATGTCTTTTCTTTTTTGAAAAGTAGAATCTCTAAGAATTCCCCCCCCCCTTCCAGCAATGGTATTTTTCTCCAAAACAGACTCCCGAATTTAAAAGTGTACTGTGTCATTCTGTAAGCTGAGGAAGGGTGGTGAATGAGAAGTTAACATAATTACAGATATTAATATAACAGTAATTTTTATTGACTGCCTTTTTAGGTCTCATCACTGCTGATGATCACAATCAATCAATCCATCCATCCATCTTTATTACAGTCCAAGTCCAACATAGTATAGCAAAAAGAACTGAAATTAAAATGAGGGTATTTTAAAAAAATGAGAGGAACATTTCTGCTCAGAGATAAGGAAGAGTAAAATTAGTATATAAGATTAATAATGTTATAACTATTGCTAAACCTATGATGTAGCGCTAGTAGTTTTTTTAGATCAGGGGTTCCCAAACTTTTCAAACTAGGGGCTGGGTCACGTTCTCTCAGTCAGCTTTGAGGGCCATATTGCCATTTTGCTCTACCTGCACGATGGGGTGACTATTTTGTCCCAATAGCTTCAAAGGGGTGACCATTTTGTTTCTTGAATGCCATTGGAGGGGTGGGGATGCCACATGAAATGGTGCCACAGGGCTAGATCTGGCTCACAGGCCTTAGGTTGGGAACCACTGATTTAGATGAAGGACCTATCAGAATTGTTCTCCTGATCTTATAGCACTGCAACGCGTTTGGCAGCAACCTCATCAAATTTTTATCCAAAAATAGAGTATTTATTTTCTAATCACCCTGTCTCTGATTTCTCACTTCAGTTTGCACCCCACAGTGGTTTAACCAAGATACTCCCTGTGGGACTGGAGATCATGACTTTCTTCGACAAAAATCTGGATGCCGTGTGCCCCGAACCAGTAGCAATAGAAGTCCAAACTGTGGATGGGATCCCCGTCTCTAAAACTGGACAGATCATTTTATTGTGAGTTTTTTATGGAGCATGTATTTTCATTCAATGTCCAAAGCTATTACGCTTCTTCCTTCATGTCCAGGACAGACTTTCAACTACCAAAATAAAGTCACCTTCTTGGCTCTGTCATTGACCAGACTTTAATCCTCATTGATACATGTTTGTGACAGTAAATGCCCAGCCAGCAACTGAGCAGGATTCTACATCTCTCCACATTCACACAGAAAGAGCCTCCTCAAATACTGTGGTGCATTTTACATTTTTGAACCACAATCGGGCAAATGCAACCTTGTTGTGCCAGCTAAACTTTCTCACACTGTATGCCAGCCCAAAGCTTTGTTCCTTTCCTCCAAACTTTATCCCTGATTTCTTTTCTTCATTTTTCTTAAAAATCCATTTGCTAACGTCCTAATGTAATGCAGGGGCCCAAGTGGCTAAGACGTGGTCTGACAGGCGGGAGGTCAGCAGTTCGATACCTGAGTACTGAAGGATGGAATGAGCTCCCGTCTTTGTCCCAGCTGCTGCCAATCTAGCCATTCAAAAGCAAGAAATTGCAAGTAGATCAATAGGGACCACTTCAGTGGGAAGGTAAACAGTGTTCCGTGTTCACCATTGTCTAGGCATGCTGCCACATGACCACGGAAACATCCGCAGAAGCAGACAGCACTGGCTCTTTGGGTTTGAAACACAGCTGAGCACTGAACCTTAGAGTGGGATACGACTGGCTTTCGAGCAAAGGAAACCTTTACCTTTACCTTTACCTTTTATGTAATTTCTAGCCCAAAATTGGTTAATCAATCAATCAAAGTTTAATTTATACCCCGCATTTTTTTGCTAAAAGCAACTCAAAGCAGCTTAAAGGCACAAGAAAACAAATAGAAAACTTGGAAAATGCACGAAACAAAGTAATACAGTAAATAATAATAATGCAAAAAAAATCAGTAATCATTACAATAATCGAACATATTACAATACAGTTACATCATGTAATATCAAGAGAATAAGCACCCTGGACAGCTCCTGTGAAACTCAGACTTAACACTTTCATAAACAGACAAATCAGCTGTGTGACCCATGTACAAAAAAAATATAGAAGAACATAAGAACAGCCTTGCTGGAACAGGCCACAGCCCATCCAGTCCAGCATTCTGTCTCACACAGTGGCTCACCATTTCCTTCAGGGTATTCCCAAGCAGATGCCTTCAACTGCTTAGGATTCCCTGGAAATGATATTGAGAGATATCCTGCCTATCTCTCCAACCCGGAGGTTGTCCTTAAGTATCCATAATTATAGCCATTGATACTCTTGTCCTCCATGAACTTGTCTCATCCTTTCTTGAAGCTGTCAAGACTGACAGCTGTCACCACTTCTTCTGGCAGGGAGTTCCATAGACCAGTAATCCTCTGGATGAAAAAGTACTTTCTCTTATTTGTTTGAGAACTAGTACCCAAAAGTTTCATGGAGTGTCCCCTAGTTCTAGTGTTATGCGATAGGGAAAACAGAAGATTGTGATACTTTTTTTGAATCACTAAATTAAAAAAAATCATTGTGAGCTTTCATAATTCAAGATCACTTCTGCAGGCATTTTTTAAAAATATATATTTATATACTGCCTTCTTCGCCCTGGGGCGACTGAAGGCGGTTTACATGTCATAAGATATACACAGGGCCCTAATGACTCCTCTTCTTCCCACCCAGGCCTTGGGTGGGAATGAGTACTGGGGGTGGGGTGGGGGCGGCACAGATGTAAAAGCCGCCTCTTCCCCCTCAACGGCTCCTCTTCTGTCCACCCAGGTCTTGGGAGGGCAAGAGTCCCGAGGGTGCGGGGGGCGGCGCAGATGTAAAAGGCATGCAAAGGTAGGGAAATCATCAATGAAAGTCCAAATGTACGTGGCATAGTGGTGTTTGCCAGGCTCAGTTCTTGAAAATAAAAGTGAAGTAGCAGTTCATTTTGTATCCCTTCCACATTTAGCAAACACAAGAAACTAGATCTCTGCTTAATTTTTCCTTCCAAATGGCACTAGCGCTGTTGTGGACTTTTTGGGTCCACAATTCCAAGCATTCCCCGCCCTTTTTTTTAATTCTGGCTCAAAATGTGACATCATAGGTCAGTGGTGGCAAACCTATGACACTTGTGTCAGAGATGGCACTTAGAGCCTTCTTTGTGGGCGTCCGTGCAGTCACCCCAGCACAGAGTTTGCTCTGCCCAGCAGCTCATTGGGAGCACTTCCTCCCTCCCCTAGCACAGAGTTCACCCCACCCCTCTGCACGACAGACCAATGGGAGCACTTTCTCCCTCCCCCAGCACAGATTTTGCCCTGCCCCTCTGCCCAGCAGCCCAATGGGAGTGGTTCCTCCCACCCCTGTTGCTGTGTTGGCACTTTGAGATAAATAAGTGGTTTTTGGGTTGCAGTTTGGGCACTCGGCCTCTAAAAGGTTTGCCATCGCTGCCATAGGTCTGTGCTGTGAACAAGACTTTTTGGATTAAGAAGACAGCACACGTTTTGTGATATTATTTAATTGTCAAGACACTTTCCATTAAACACATTGTTTTTGAACATAGGACTGAGTATACATATTTTTATTAGCCTCTAGAGGTTTTCTGTTTTTTGACATTTTTACTGCTTGGCCATTGTGGATTTATAGGTATGCAGATATGACTCGTTTTCGAGCAAGGTTTGACCTTTACCTAAAATATTAATAAAAACCTCCCTGTACAGTTTGGCCATTACTAACTTTCAAAATGCTTGAAGGGAGGGAGTCTGGCATGTATTCCACCATGACGGGGCCATCACCAGGAAGGCTTGCCTCCTCATTATGACCTTCCATTGCCCATCCACTTGGCAACCTTATTTTGCCATCAAGACAATTGGAAGCAAAGTAAGAAAGGCAAGGAAGGTCCTGGGGTTTGCAAAGTCAACCTCTTGGCCTCTGGTTCCAGGCACAGCGAAGGCAAGGTGTACCTTTCCAACCAATCAGATGCTTTCTCTCCTCTGACACTGGGCAACGGCTCACAATGACTGAGATCACAATGCTTGCATTCCCACATGGCTTTCTCAACTATTGGGGGGAGACCCCAGAGAGGTGCCATGTGGCAGCTACAGGGGTGTTAGGGTCAGCCGGCTTGAGCAAGGAGCAGAGAAGGACACCAGGGGAACTAAACAGCATCGTATGACACGCTGATCATTCTGGACTCTTGGTAAAATCTCTCTTCTTGGAGTTCTCCGCTTCCCACAGTGTTGCTTCACTTGTGTGGTAGAAAGAAGATAATTATTGTAGTAAAGGTCACCCTTGCTTGAAAGCCAGTCGTATCTGACTCTAGAGTCTGGTGCTCATCTCTGTTTTATAGCCAAAGAGACCACACTGTCTGCGCCTGCAGATATTTCCATGGACATGTGACAGGCATGCCTAGACACCTGAGCGCACGGAACACTGTTTACCTTCCCACCTAAGTGGTGCCTATTTATCTACTTGCAATTTCTTGTTTTTGAACTGCTAGGTTGGCAGGAACTGGGACAGAGATGGGTGCTCACTCTGTCGTGCAGTACTCGAGTTTTGAACTGCTGACCTTCCACCTCCCACTTGAGCCACTGCAGTCCTTGGTAGCAGGAGCTTATAATCTTTGCACTCCACTTGGAGGTGACAAAATGCAGCAGCCAGGCCCCTTCATAGGGCACCTGATTACAAACAGAGGGTTCAGGATAAGTAAATATAAATGATATAGTGAAGCATGGTAGCTGGCACTAAATGAAAAAATAAGTATGGAACTTAAGGGGGGAGCAGGAATAGCAAAACGTAATGAATTTTGGGCTATATGGAAACCCTATGTAACGTATGCTCTATCAACTGAAGAGGGAATAATGCCAAGTCCGGAGACACGGAAATTTTGGGACGGGTAAAGACGGAATATTGGGGGAAGCAAATTCCTAACGTATAGCACTGGGTGGAATAAGGGATGTCAAGTTTTCTTGTTATATGTTCTATGTTATTTTCGCTACTGTGGCTGTATGTTTGTAAATAGTGTAAATAGTGTTGGTAAATAAGGAAACAATAAAAAATATATTAGCGGGGGAAAAGAAACGATTATATGAAATAACTTATTGTTCAGTCGCACAATCGATTCCGACCCTTTGCGACCCCATGGACCATTGCCATCTAGGCACCTCTGTCCTCCATCCTCCTCCTCTGTGCCCAGTGCATCTACAATACCATCTAGCCATCTCATTTTTGGCCACCCCCTTCCTCTTTTGCCCTCCACCTTTCCCAGCATCAAGGCTTTCTCAAGTGAATCCTCGTTTGATGTCCAAAGTAATTTAGCTTCATCTTTACTATTTGACCTTCTAAGGAGCAGCCAGGGTTGATTTCTTCTAAGATTGACCTACTCTCCTTGCTGTCCAGGGGACTCTCAAGACTCTCCTCCAACACCACATTTCAAAGGCACCTATTCATTTGCCCTCAGTTTTCCTAATGGTCCAGCTCTCACAACAATACATTATCACCGGGAATACCATCGCTTTCAGTGATTTAGGTCTCTGACTGTGGAGCCAGAGGTTGGGTGTTTGTTTTTATAATGGACCTTTCACCTCCTATAGGGAGTTTTGAAACCTGTTGAATTGTAGCCATGGACAAACCGGTCAGCTTAATGCGGAAGGGCTTTGATGAACTTCAGGAGATGAAGGGCCACACGCAGCAGAATGTACCATGGAAAACTCCAACGGCCAGCAAAATTAACCTTAGCAAATCCTCTAAAGCTGTCAGACAATATTATGAGAAACAAGTAGGTGTAATCTCAATATTACAGGAATATATTTTTAAAATGTATTGTTTTGGACTACAACTCCCAGTCTGCCAGGTTCTCCTGCTATTCAATTCAATTCAATTTTTAATTTATATCCCGCCCTTCTCAGCTTGCGCCGACTCAGGGCGGCTAAACAACATGTCAATATTACAATACAATCAGTACAGCAAGAATCAAAAAACAATATCATCATATCAAAGTATCAATAAACACAGTACAATAAAAAATGCAATAATACAATATCAGAACAAGCTATAATAACAATACACTAGTCAGCCCATGGCCCTTTATTCTCCCCCCAGAACAGTCTGAGACTTTTCCTATCACTCCAGTAGTTGCCGAGTTATAAACTAGCATACAGATGGCAATGGTTCTTGCTATCCCCCGCCATAGAGCCAGCCATCACATGTGCTCTCACCTCTCATGATCGGCCAGGCCACATAAGAAGCCAAGAGGGTGCCGGCTGGCAGAGTGATGGGAGCGGTTAGTGCTCCACATGTAGCGACAAGGGGAATCCAACAAAAAACAATGCCTTGGCTCCTGCCCTTTGAAGCCCTCACCCCGCCGCAGGTGGAAGTCTTTGGTGGCGGGGATGAGGAGGCAGCATTTCTCCCCTCCAGGTGGGCGGGCACAGGTCGGAAGAAGTCCCGCCAGGGCTCTCGCCCTTTGAAGCCCTTGCCCCATCGCAGGTGGAAGTCTTTGGTGGCGGGGACGAGGAGGCAGCATTTCTCCCTTCCAAGTGGGCGGGTGCAGGTTGGGAGAAGTCTGGCCAGGGCTCTCGCCCTTTGAAGCCCTCGCCCCATCGCAGGTGGAAGTCTTTGGTGGAGGGGATGAGGAGGCAGCATTTCTCCCTTCCAGGTGGGCAGGCACAGGTTAGTAATAGAGTAGACCCTACTGCTAGTGATTCAACACTGAATGTCAGGCAGCGGTTAACTAACCTGACCACCCTGAGGACTAACAGTCTTGGGTGCCGAGGTCCACAGGGAAGGGTGATTAAAGGATTAAATCCTACTTGAATCCATCTTGATGAAGGGCAGCAGTTTCATCAATCCTGGCCTTGGGCTGAGGATGTCTTTGTGTGCCAAAAGGACTGAGGACCAGAAAGTGACTCGTGGAACTGGTTCAGTGGTACTGGTGTCACATTGCGATAAAGAAGGCAGGTGAAAGGTCACTGCATTATATTCTCAGGACAGTCTTCATGGCTGATCACCATGAGGATCATGAATATTTGGATTTGGATGTGGAAGAAGAAGAAGATAGACTGCAGGGAGTGTGTGTGGGCCCCATACATTTTGTACCCACTCCTTGAACATCCCAGGTTGAAAAAATATTTTATTGCTCCAAATATGAGAATTACCACTTCTAGAAGTTTCCAGGTGCAGAGCCTCAACTAGTTTTACAGTTCCTTCCAGTTTTGAAAATTAGTAGCAATATATTTTCAACATATCAGAGGGTTAAGAAGATTAAAAATGTGGCATGTAGGACTGTACAGGTAATGTAAAGGTTAGCATTTGTGGATTAAGTCCACTTTGTTAGCTATAAGAGTGAGATTTCTTGGCATCAATTTATACACATCAAGTACAGTAAAGTATTGTGTAGCACTGCAATTGTTTGAGGTGTTGAATAAATTGCATAGAAGAAGAAGAAAACCACCCCTTCCTGATACCTGAAAATTGGCAACCTTTTATGGGACCATTCACAGGCAGGGTTGAATCAGGAACAAACTCACAGACAAAGTGTTTTGATACAAATTTAAAGATCCTTACTTATGAATCAAATAAGGAAATAAAGTACCAAATAAGAAAAATAAGAAATCCAGTTAGATGGAGTTCACTTTAGAAATACAGAAGATTACTTAAAATACTTAGACATATGGAGTTACTCAGGAATAAAAATAAATGAAGAAGTTACTAGAAATGAAAGCTTACGTAAAGATAAAAATTACTTAAAGGTAAAGAAGTTACTTTGAAATAAACAATGTAGTTACTTAAAGAAAGGAGGCCTACTTAGAAATGAATGAACATTAACAGGAAAGACACTGAAAATGCAGAATAATGAGAAGCAGAGAAAATTAGAAGCAGGGGAAATGAAGAGTAGATTGCTTAGAAATCACATGCTTAAGATTTGCCTAAGGAAAATAAAGAGATTGGGAGGAAAAGCTTGCAGGAGCTAGAGAAAGAGTGAGAGAGAAAAAGAGAGAGAGAAGTGGGGGAGAAAGCCATCCAGCGTGCCAGAAACCCTTCCTTTATAGATGAAACAATTCAAAAAATCCAGGCAATCTCAATTAGTCCAAACAGGATCACATGGTAAATTAATGATGGACATGTCCCCTCCTCCATGAAGAAAGTGATGCCCAAAATATCACGTAGCAAATGGCTAAACCCGCAAATTGCATAGCCGTAAATCTCAACACAGAACTTTACATAGCCCCCTCCCAAACAGCCCATTTCCTGAGATAGTGGTCTTTGATCTGTGGATTAAAGCAGTGTCACCTCCTTGTTAAATCCTCCATCTTGTCCCATAGTTTTACAACTATCCTGATGCACTTCAAGTTTTAAAGAAAAAGAAACATTTTGGGAATTCAGAAAATACAGGATCATTTTACAAGATTCTTCATGTGGCAGAAACAGCATTTTACAATTATTTTTCATGTAGCAGAAACCAAATAGCTATTGCAAGTGTTACAATTAGAGATTTGAGTAAAACAAAAGGCTGGATAAGAAGGAACAACCATGGCAAAAATTGTCCACATCTGGGTGATGGCTACTGATCCTGGATGGAAACCTGTTTGGCTGGTTCTTGACATTGACATGCAAAAGTCCTCTGCTTCTGCCAGAGTGCTGGAAAGCCAGAAAAACTAGTTGACTCCTTCTTTGACAACAATTCCTTGAGAGCACAGGGTGTTGTAATTGATTTATCATCAGAGCTATGCTTTTATCAGAATTTATCAGCACTGTTCCTTGAAATGATAAGATATAACATTCAGTGTTAATAATCATGCACACAGTCACACAGAGACAGGTTTTCATGAAAGTTACCTATTTTAAAAGAAATCACTCTAATGCCACTCTAAGCTTCAAGTTAACAGTAGCTCTTGGGCAGCCAGGACAAACAAATTAACATCTCAAAAGGCAGCTTCAGAAGACCCAGACATCCTATCTATCGTCCCATTAACTTTCAGCTCCACCTGAGTCAAGGAAAATTGGAAGTTTTAAGTAACTTTATTTAAAAATAAAGAAATCAGACTAAGGGTGATATTATGATATTTCAAAACATTTTGCATTCAAAATATTAGGTTACATTCCTGTTAGTTAAAATATGAATTCTTGCAAAAGGGGAAAGCCTCTCTAAGTGAAAGGATGGAAGATTGCATGATTTGCTTTGCTGGAAGAGATTTTAACCTCCAGTCTTCAGTCTCTCCTGGTAACTTTGAGAAAACTCCTGCTTGAACTGGTTTCTCCAGCATTCACTGTGGGCAATGTGGTGCTTATTGAAACAACAATCTAAAAAGGTGTAAGAATGCATCCAATGTTCATGCACCTTAGTGTTAACTGCATGTGTGAATGGAAGAAATAAGATGCCCAGTTCAGCATCCTTCATCTCCAGATGGGACAGTGAAATACTTTTGTCTGAAACCTGACAAGTGACTTCTTCCCAGTTCAAATTAGGCTGAACTTATGTGCAAAAGCTGGGGATCTCCCTGAGTAGCGTGGTTTGGGCTTCCGGCCCTCCCCCAGCCTCTCCCTCCTGGTTCACACACAGACAGGCAAAGTCAGCATTTTTCTTCTGTTTATTAGCCAGCCACAGTCATTAGAAGTCAGTGCATAGCATACTAAAAATAACAAACCTAGGTCTAACTCACCCTATTACCTCTAAAAGCCTCCATAAATAAGCTCCCCAGCTCACTGGCTACCTCCATCCCTCCTCTCTCCAGCGCACCCAAATTACAGCCCGGAAGCAGTTACCAAGCCGGGGGGGGGGACCCAAACAGGAGGAGGGATCGACTGATGTGGACATTCTGGACATTCCACCACTCCCCCCTCCCAACCAGCCGCTCAGTCTTACATTATGTAACAATATGGTGCCTTACTCTTGAGTAGGCCCTATTGTTCTTCTGAGTTGCAGCTCCCTGGCTGCCCAACCCAGGCGTCTAGATACATGTAGATAAGGTAGCATCGAGCCAACTAATCACTCCAAGTTTCTTCAGGCATTTTAGAAATATATTGAAAGCATAGCAAGGTTCAGGTTACAGTCTAGCAAAATTTTAGAAAGCATTTCAAAACAGAAATAAAGCAAGCTGCATGTTCCAGGGATAGCCCCATAGGCCTCCCCTTCTCTCAAGCTTCTACATTTTTGCAGCTTAAAAGCACAGCATTCCAGAGAGTGTGTGTCTGCATGTGTGTGGACATGAGACTCTGGGTTATATCTCCTCCCACAGGGTCCAGCTTTGGCCCTCCCTCTTAGGAATTCAAACCAATGATCTTACAACAAGACATGTCAATCACACGTTAGGTTTCATTTCATTAAAACCACCCACAAGGCAACTCATGAGGCAAGGATGTTTACATATTTTCTCTCTCCCCCTGATTTGAAATTGCCATTTTGAAAGAGAATAAAGCACAGGGTATACTTTATTCTGTTACACTCCCCTCTGGACATTTTTCCGCATGGCAAGAAGTGGGGATTAGGACCTAGAGAGCTTGACTATCCCCTGGCTAGAATGGTGCTGAGCTTGATCCATGAGTCTGGTCAGATTCAATGTGAGAAGAGAGGCCTCTATCTTTTGGAAGGATTGTTCATTGGCATGTGGAGGTGAAATTCTGCCTCTTCTTTCTTGCCTCATTCTCCTCCCCCCCCCCTTTATCCAGGCTGAAGACAGAAGGGTCAGTCCCTTAGTGTCGGGCTACATACCCGAAGTTGAGGAATTGCAGAAAAGCTTTCTGGTGCGTCCTGGGTGCCCGAGGTACAGCCACAGAGCGACCTCGACAGCTCACCTGGGTAAGACTAGGCCAGAGAAGAGTGATCAATGGGTATCCCTAGTGGGAAAGTGGGTAAGAGGGCTGGGGCTTGGGTGCAGGAGATAGGGGGCAGGGTCCAACACACACTAGTCTTCTCTGTGTGTGTTTGTGTATGTGCTATGAAGAGATAATCCACAGAGGGTATTCTCCCAATTTTTTTTTAAAAAAATCTGATTAAACAAAAATTGTGTTTAATTGATGGGTCTATATCCTGGACACCACGGATTTATGTTTTGTTATCTAGATAGGTAGAACGTTCTTTAATGTGTTTAAGTTTTTTGATAACTTAGTTCCATGTTGTTTGTTATGCTTTATTTCCTGGTTTTATTTGTTATTATTGTGATGTTTTATATATTTGTAATCTGGAAAGGGGTACTGCAGTGGCTCAAGTGGTTAAGGCGCTGACGGGAAGGCGGCAGGTCAGCAGTTCGATAACCGAGTACTACACGATGGAATGAGCTCCTGCCAACCTAGCAAGAAATTAAGGTAAAGGTTTCCCTTGTTCAAAAGACAGTCATATCCAATTCTAGGGTTCAGTGCTCATCTCTGTTTCATAGCTGAAGAGCCAACACTGTCTGCTTCTACAGACGTTTTGGTGGTCATGTGGCAAGCATGACTAGACACCAGAGTGCATGGGATGCTGTTTACCTTCCCACCTGTTTATCTACTTGCAATTTCTTGCTTTTGAACTGCTAGGTTGGCAGGAGCTGGGACAAAGACAAGAGCTCATTCCATCCTGCAGTACTCAGGACTTGAACTGCTGACCTCCTGCCTTCCAGTCAGCATCTAAGCCACAAGTAGATAAATAAGGATCACTTTGGTGGGAAGGTAAACAGCATTCTGTGCACTCCGGTGTCTAGGCATGCCTGGCACATGTCCATGGAAATGTCTGCAGATCTATACAGCACTAGCTCTTCAGCTATAAACAGAGATGAGCACTGAGCCCTATATTCAGATATGACTGGCTTTTGAGCAAGGGTAACCTTTACCATTAGTACACTGCAAAAAGCCAACAGACAGTCAGCAAAAATATCTGAGATGGCAAAAAGAAATTGATTGATTGATTCAAATCATTTATTGGCTGCGAAACTCCCTGGGATGGTGGCAATGATAAACCATGTCTTGAATATCTCTCTTTACCCCTGAAACCTTACTACGGTTGCCGTAACTCAGAAACACGTTGAGGGTACATAGCAGTAGAAGTGTGTGTTCCCATTTTATAGATAGGGTAAACAAGGCAGAGATAATAAAAGATGGTCATCTGATAGGGGCTGCATTGGAGATGGTGCTTATGGCCTACCCCAGGAGTCCTGAAACATCTTGGACTTCAATTCCCAGAAGCCTTGATCAGCAGGAGTGCTGACTTGGGCTTCTGGTAACCCAAGTCCGAAAACACCTGGAGAGCTGTTGTGAATGTAACTGAATGTAATGCTTTTAACAGTTTGTAATTATTGGTGGGATCGGGTGATCCTCCATTTTGTGTTCTTTTAGAACTAAGCTCCCGTGGGACTTGGGCTCCCACCTATTCTTCATGAGACACGCGAAGGCTCCATAGTATCAGGTCACTCCATGATCACCCCACTGTTCTCCCAACCAATCCAGTTGTTTCCCACCTGAATGTATATTTCCCAATATTGTATATAAAGGCACTGCTGCACCATTGCTCTCCATGTTCAGTTCCCAAAATAAAGTTGTGTTTCGCCCCATTATGCTGGCTGCTGCGTATTAACTCCTGAACATCAAATTGGCGACGAAGGTGGGA
This sequence comes from Bradypodion pumilum, assembly GCA_035047305.1. NCBI lineage: Eukaryota > Metazoa > Chordata > Lepidosauria > Squamata > Chamaeleonidae > Bradypodion > Bradypodion pumilum. The sequence continues at coordinate 5,721,459 of JAWDJD010000016.1, read as the reverse complement.
TGGCGTCCCACAAGAATAGTTTGAGTCATTTCGATGTGGCCACCCAGGAGAAATGGAACATGTACGAGTGACAGTTTTGGCACACAATGGCAGCTGAAAATATTGTCGAAGAAGATCAGAAGTGATCTTGCTTCCTGTCACTGCGGCCTAGCCACCCTCGAACTAGCCACCCACCTGGTTCTACCAAGGGACATAGATGAGGTTCCCCTCATGGACATCCTTACAGCTTTTTAAGAGCCATTTCCAGCCCAAGGTGTCCATCTTCCCTGCCTGGGTGGCATTTCACAGGTGTGACCAATGCCCCAGGGAGTCTGTGGCTGACTACGTTGCCGCGCTGAGGTTGGCTGCTGCACCGTGCCAGTGGCCCAACTTAGAGGATGCCCTCTGCGATCACCTGCTGGCTGGCCTGAGGGACAAGGAAGCACAATGCTGGCTCATGACCAGAGAGACTCTTACCTTTAAGTCAGTCTTGAGAGAGGCGTTGGCATCCAAGGCAGCACGGTCCGGTGTCAAATCATTCAGGCAGCAGCCTGCTGCCTCCGGGGGTCTGGAGTCCGTTGTGCAGGCCCATTACTGCTCGTTGTCATCCAGCTCCTTCTCATCGTCTGCATCACCGGCATCCACGTCCACGTCGGGGTCCAGCGATGAAGAGGGCAAGGTCCAGAAGGTCCACAAGAAGATAAAAGGCAGGCACTTCGTCGAGAAGGCCCGGTGGAGGTGCAATGGCTGCAGGAGAAGACACGACGGTCGCAAGTGTCCCTTCAAGAATGCCGACTGCCACCATTGTGGAAAAAGAGGCCACATCACCAAGGTGTGCCGGCAGCGACAGAAGCAAGTTCCAGGGCTTGGCGAGTGAGCAAGGCGTAAGGGAATGTCCATCTCAAAGATTTCTTCGACAGTGCCACTCATCAGCCACATCTCCAATGTCTCCAACTGGTTCTTTGCCGAAGTCCAGTTGCAGGGTGTCCCAGTCAAGATGGAAGTGGATTCGGGTACGTCATACTCTATTTTGCCCCAGAAAGAGTTCCTGAGGATTTACCCCACCTCGCGCCCAAAATTACAGGTGCTAAAGACATCCCTTCAGGGTTGCCAGATTCCAGTTCTGGGGGTGGGGGATTTTGCAGTAAAGTTCAAGAACATTGCAGCAAAGTTGCCCCTTGTAGTGGTGAAACAAGAACATAAGAACAGCCTTCCTGGAACAGGCCACAGCCCATCCAGTCCAGCATTCTGTCTCACACAGTGGCTCACCATTTGCTTCAGGTTATTATTCCCAAGCAGATGCCTTCACCTGCTTAGGAGTCCCTGGAAATGACATGGAGAGATATCCTGCCTATCTCTCCAACCCGGAGGTTGTCCTTAGGTATCCATAATTATAGCCATTGATACCCTTGTCCTCCATGAATTTGTCTAATCCTTTCTTAAAGCTGTCAAGACTGACAGCTGTCAGCACTTCTTCTGGCAGGGAATTCCATAGACCAGTGATCCTCTGGGTGAAAAAGTACTTTCTCTTATTTGTTTGAGAACTAGTACCCAAAAGCTTCACAGAGTGCCCCCTAGTTCGATAGAGAAAACAGTTTTTCCTTATCTTCTTTGTCCACACCGTGCATAACTTTATAAACTTCAATCAGGTCACTAGATGCCATCGTTCAAGAGTGAAGAGGCCCAACAGTTACAACCTCAAGATGGTAAGGAAGGTGTTCCTGTCTCCTAATCCTTCTGGTTGCCCTCCTCTGCACTTTTTCCAGCTCCATAATATCCTTCTGGAGGTATGGCGACCAGAACTGTACACAGTATTCCAGATGGGACCATAGATTTATAAAGAGGCAAAATGACACTTGCTAACTTATTTTCTATACCCTTCCTAATGATCCCTAGCATTGAGTTTGCTTTTTTTTACTGCTGAGAGACACTGGGTTGACACCTTCAAGGCACTAACTGTTTACTAGGGGTGCAGTGGTATGCACCACTGGGCATTAGACTGTCCGGCATCAACACCGTCCAATCTGACTCAGTGCAGGACGTTTGTAACACACAACCGGCAGTATTCAAAAAAGGACTTGGAATTTATGTGGGCCCCCTGGTTTCTTTCGACCTTGACCCGGCTGTGCGGCCTATTCGTCTTAAGCCTCACCATGTTCCTTTTGCTTTAAAAGATAAAATTGAGGCTGAACTTGATAAGCTTGTGGGTCAGGGAATACTGGTGCCAGTGGATTCTGCAGAATGGGAGACACCCATCGTCACTGCAATTAAGTCTAACGAGGAGGTTAGATTTTGTGCGGATTATAAATGCACAATTAACAAGGCAATCAGACCCAATGCTTACCTCGTGCCTGTGGTAAGTCATTTGCTCGCTATGTTACATGGGGGGAAATGCTTTGCTAAATTGGATTTAGCACAGGCCTATCAGCAGCTACCCATTACACCTGCTGCTGCCGCCGGCCAAACTATAGTTACACACAAAGGAGCTTTTAAAGTAACCCATCTGCAATTTGGGGTTAATGCAGCCCCTGGCATTTTTCAGTCTCTAGTCGAACGTCTTCTGAAGGGTCTCTCCGGGGTTCTCCTGTATTTCGACGATGTCCTAATAACTGCGGGAGATGAGTTCGAACATGCCGAATGTTTAGACCGGGTTTTATGGAGTTTCAAAAAGGCTGGGTTACGTCTTCGAAAGGACAAATGTGTTTTCTATGCAAGGGAGGTAGAATTTCTGGGGTTTCAGATAACTCCTGAGGGGGTCAAACCCTCCAATTCAAAGGTTGTTGCTGTACACAATTCTCCCCCGACCAACTACCAAGTCAGAGTTGCAGTCTTTCCTGGGTTTGCTTAATTTTTATCACTCCTTCCTGTCTAGGAAGGCATCTGTAGTGGAACTGCTTCATCGGTTACTTTAAAAAGGCGCAGTTTGGCATTGGAGGCACAGCCAGGAAAGAGAGTTTCAGCTGTTAAAAGAGCTCCTGTCTTCCGAAGCAGTCTTAACTCACTTTGATCCAAGAAAACCTATGGTTCTTGTATGCGATGCTTCGTAAGTGGGGGCTGTTCTCTGTCATCCTCTGGAAAGTGGGAAAGAAGCCCCGATTGCATTCTATTGAAGGTTCCTATTTAAGGCAGAGTGTGACTATGCCCAGACTGTCCAAGATGCTCTGGCTATAGTTGCTGTAACAAAGAAGTTCCATGACTTCCTGTATGGGAGGGAGTTCACAATTGTGACTGACCACAAACCATTGCTGGGGATTTTTGTTACTTCTAAGCCCACTCCTCAAATACCCCCCCGTATGTTGAGATGGGCAATATTCCTGAATGCCTATCAGTTCTCTTTGGTTCACCGCCTGGGAAAAGAGATCAGCCATGCTGATGCTCTCTCAAGATCTCCTTTGCCAGAGTTGGGGGAGCCAGACTGCGAAATTCAATGGGAACATCAGGTGCTGATGATTGAGTCCCTTGATTCATACACACACACACCCCCATTGTGCCTTTGGACATTGCCAAGGTGACTGCAAAGGACAAACTCCTGTCACAGGTAGTTTCCTGGGTTAAGAAAGGTTGGCCATCAACTCCTCCCTCAGAGGATTTCAAAGCGTTTTACAGAAAATAATTCGAGCTGTCACTCAAGAGGGGTTGTTTACTGTGGGGCCAAAGGGTGGTTATTCCTGCTGCTCTAAGGTCCTCAGGCTCCTCCACGTTAGCCACCCAGGAATTGTGTACTCCAAAGCATTAGCACAAAGTTACTTCTGGTGGCCACAGGTAGACCAGGATATAGAACAATTGGTGGGCACTTGCTCCAGCTGCCAAAGCTCTAGGCCTGAAGAGTTCTGACTTCCCTCCCAGGAATGGGACACAGCTCGCGGACCATGGTCACAACTTCATGTTGATTTCATTGGTCTGTTTCATGGCATATTGTTTCTGTTAGTGGTCAACTCATTTTTGAAATGGTTGGAGGTTATTCCTGTGCCAAGTACCTCATCAGCTGTGACCATTAAACAGTTATGTAGGCTGTTCAGCTGTTTCGGACTACCAGACGTGCTCATGTCCGATAATGCCACAAAGTACACCTCTGCCGAATTCCAGGCATTCCTCGAAAGGAATGCTATTCAGCATGTCACTTCTGCCCTGTTTCAACCCTGCCACCAATGGTCAGGTGGAACATCAGGTTTGCACTTCACCGCATGGGGCAAGGGGACATTGAATTACAGCTTTGCCAATTCCTTCTTTGCTATAGGATGACCCACCTGGCCTCAGGGCTTTCTCCAGCTGAGCTATTAATGTTCAGAAGGCCAGCCTCTTTGCTTGACTGGTTAGATCCTTCCAGGGTGGAGGATAGATGGGTTAACATAGAGATTCCACATAAAAAGGTCTTTTCAGCTGGAGATCCTGTGCATTGTCAAAACTATGTGGCTGGAGGGCCAGCATGGGCTTCAGGTTTTGTGGTGGAACAAACAGGACCTGTGTCCTATCAGGTTAAAATGGGTAACGGTTTGTTATGGCGGCGAAACGCTGACCAGCTAAGACATCATAAGAACATAAGAACAGCCTTGCTGGAACAGGCCACAGCCCATCCAGTCCAGAATTCTGTCTCACACAGAGGCTCACCATTTCCTTCAGGGTATTCCCAAGGAGATGCCTTCACCTGCTTAGGATTCCCTGCAAATGGCATTGAGAGATATCCTGCCTATCTCTCCAACCCCGAGGTTGTCCTTAAGTATCCATAATTATAGCCATTGATACCCTTGTCCTCCATGAACTTGTCTAATCCTTTCTTAAAGCTGTCAAGATTGACAGCTGTCACCACGTCTTCTGGCAGGGAGTTCCATAGGCCAGTAATCCTCTGGTTGAAAAAGTACTTTCTCTTATTTGTTTGAGAACTAGTATCCAAAAGTTTCATCGAGTGTCCCCTAGCTCTAGTGTTGTGCGATAGGGAAAACAGTTTTTCCTTATCTACTTTGTCCACGCCGTGCATGATTTTATAAACTTCAATCAGGTCACCTCTTAGACGCCGTCGTTCAAGAGTGAAAAGGCCCAACGGTTGCAGCCTCAGATGGTAAGGAAGGTGTTCCAGTCCCCTAATCATTCTGGTTGCCCTCCTCTGCACTTTTTCCAACTCCATAATATCCTTCTGGAGGTATGGCGACCAGAACTGTACACAGTATTCCAGATGGGGCCTCACCATAGATTTATAAAGAGGCAAAATGACACTTGCTGACTTATTTTCTATACCCTTCCTAATGATCCCTAACATTGAGTTTGCTTTTTTCACTGCTGAGGCACACTGGGTTGACACCTTCATTGAGTTGTCCATCAGGACACCAAGGTCCCTTTCCTGGTTTGTCGCAGAGAGTTCAGACCCCATCAGTTTATAAATGTAATTGGGTTTTTTTGCCCCAACATGCATCACTCTGCACTTACTAATGTTGAAGCTCATTTGCCACTGTTTTGCCCACTCCCCCAGTGTGAAGAGATCCCTCTGGAGCTCCTCACAATCTCTCACAGTTTTCACTGCCCTGTATAATTTAATGTCGTCAGCTAAGTTGGCTACCTTGCTTTTTACTCCTACCTCTAGATCATTTATGAAGAGGTTGAAAAGCAGGGGTCCCAGTACTGAACCTTGGGGGACCCCACTCTTTACTTCCCTCCACTTGGAGAAGTGTCCATTTAGTGCTACCCTCTGTTTCCTGTCCCTTAGCCAGTTGCTGATCCAGGACAAGACCTGTCCCTTTATTCCATGACTGGTAAGTTTATTCAAGAGCCTTTGGTGTGGGACCTTGTCAAAAGCCTTCTGAAAGTCCAGATAAACAATGTCAACTGGATCCCCCTTATCCACATGCTTGTTGACACTCTCAAAAAATTCCAACAGATTAGTGAGGCATTATTTGCCCTTGCAAAAGCCATGTTGGCTCTCCTTTAGCAGCGCCTTCTCTTCTATGTGCCTATTAATTCTATCTTTTAAGATGGTTTCCATCACTTTACCTGGGACACATGTCAAACTGACAGGTCGGTAATTTCCTGGATCACCCCTGGATCCTTTTTTGAAAATTGTTGTTACATTCGCTACCTTCCAGTCATCAGGCACAAAGCCTGATTTGAGGGAAAGATTATATATTTTGGCTAGGAGATCAGCAATTTCATCTTTAAGTTCCCTGAGAACTCATGGATGGGTGCCATCTGGTCCTGGTGATTTGTTAGTGTTTAGTTTAACAAGACGTGCAAGGACCTCCTCCCTGGTTATTTCTATCTGGCTTAATTCTTCGGTTTCCCTCCCTACAAAGATAGGCTCTGTTTTGGGCATGTGGTCTCTGTCTTCTTCAGTGAAAACTGAAGCAAAGAATTCATTGAGTCTCTCTGCAATCTCTGTTTCCTCTTTAATAACCCCTTGCCTTCCATTGTCGTCTAATGGTCCAATGGCCTTCCTAGTTGGGTTCTTACTTCTAATGTACTTTAAAAAGTCTTTGTTATTTCTCTGAGTATTTTTAGCTATACGCTCCTCAAAGTCTTGCTTTGCTTTCCTGATTGTTGCCTTGCATTTGTTCTGCCAGAATTTATGTTTCTGCCTGCTGTCCTTATTTGGACAAGCCTTCCATCTTCTAACATCAGGTAACAGAGTTTCAGGAGGTACAAGGAGAAAACACTTATGGCAATTCCACATTAGGGTCTTCCCTCACCCGTTTATCCCAAGGGGAAAACGAAGAAGGCTCAGCAGCTAGCTGTAATCCCCAGCTCTCTAATTCAAGCCAGCCTCATTTCCTTTGAAGGTTCTCTGCAAGCCCAGAGTGTGGTAATTTGCCCTTTGAGTTACAGGATCGGGGGGAGTTTTCCGAGTGTTCCCCCACTCTTCCAAGAGAGAAGTGGGGTTATGATTTCTCTCTCGAGGCCCCTCATCCTGTGTTTGAGTCTACCTCTACTCCAACCCAGAATAATCAAAGGAGGGAATTTCTGTTGGATTCGTCCCCTTCCAATTCAGCTTAATTTAGAGTGATCCCCTGCTCTACCTTCAAACAAACGGGGTTATGATTTAGTTTTTCCCCTCCCTGGTTCCCATTCAGAATCGGAACATTGCTCCCACAATGCTAACAGCTCTGACAGAATCCCCAGTGCAGGGAACTATTCAAAGGAACCATGTTCCCCTAGGTTTACAGGATCCAGTCAAGTTTCAGTGTGGCCCAAAAGAGTCTGTGGGCCCCCACAATGGCTAAGGGGCTTTGTCCCATCCTAGGGGGGAGGGATGTTGTGTATGTAACTGAATGTAATGCTTTTAACAGTTTGTAATTATTGGTGGGATCGGGTGATCCTCCATTTTGTATTCTTCTTAGAACTAAGCTCTCGCGGGACTTGGGCTCCCGCCTACTCTTCACGAGACGCGCGAAGGCTCCATAGTGTTTGGTCACTCCATGATCACCCCACTGTTCTCCCAACCAATCCAGTTGTTTCCCACCTGAATGTATATTTCCCAATATTGTATATAAAGGCGCTGCTGTGCCATTGCTCTTCATGTTCAATTCCCAAAATAAAGTTGTGTTTGGCCCCATTATGCTGACTGCTGCGTATTAACTCCTGAACATCAAAAGAGCTAAGATCGGGGACCCCTGGATTAGGCTGTTTGCTCATGTTGAACATGGGTCTGCAAACTTAGCTCTTCAGATATTCTTGGACTACAATTCCCAGAAGCCCTGATCAGCAGGAGGGCTGACTTGGGCTTCTGGTTATTGAAGTCCAAGGAAACCTGGAGAGCCAGGTTTGTTGACCCCTGGCCTAGCCAACAGTGGTCCAGTGGGCTTTAACACTGGTGTGTTACAGTCAAAAACAAAGCAGCTTGTGAAGCTTTTATAAATTAATGTTTTAGAGAACAACCACATGCTATGAATCATAACTTTTTGGGCAGGGGGCAGGGCCTGAACACACCCCTGGAACAGCTGAGTCGGCCGGACCATACACCCAGAACAGGGTGTGTTTGTGCATGCATGGCCATTTCACTTCCTGGTTTGGCCTGGATACTTCTGCGAATGTGTGAAAGCACCCATTTTACTTCCTGGTTTTGCATGGACGCTTCTACACATGCCTGAAAGTGGCCATTTTACTTCCTAGTTTGGCATGGACGCTTCTGCTAGGGTTGCCATAATTCTATCCCACCAAATCGGGACAGCCATGTGATGTCATTGCATTCTTCAAACTGTGCATGCATCGGGCAGGGTTGTCAGGGAGACCGTGGCTTTAACACCCTGCAGAATCCCCATCCAGGGCAGACCGCCTTCGTCAGTTTAAAATCAACTGTAGTCAAGAGTTTTTCCCCATGTGATTCTTCTTGTAAAAGACTATGGTTGATGGTTCTATTTTTATTTTTATTGAATAAAATTTCTTGGGTCACTCTTGAAACCACCCTTCCTCCCCCTGAGGTCACCCCACCATCTCCTTCCCACACACCTCACTGAAATAGACTCACCCTCAAACCCCACATGAGGATCCCTTGGAAGAAAGTTCTAAAGAGGGACCCGGAATGGTAATGCAGTCCATGGCGCCTCCGTTTCCCTCAGAAGGAGAAAAGCAGGTGACAGGAAGGGACTTATTTTGGAGGAGGACCTTTGCGATGGAGACTCTTCACTTTCTGTCCACCCTGTTCCCTTTCTCTAGCAATTCCGACCCTATGCAATTAACCCTTCGCAGTCACGTGAAGAAGGAATCCTCCATCCCAGTGTATGGTGGCGGTTTGGTTTCTTAGATATGGGTATTTTTTGCTCCCTCCCAGCTTTCAAGGAAAAGGGCTGAGGATGACTCCTTGACCCCCAAACTTCAAGGTGAGCTGAGGGATTTTTGCAAAGAGTTATTTCACTGCCTCCATGCCTTTCTTTCAGTTATCTCGCTTGCTAGTGTCTCCCCTCCCCACCAGGCTTCTCAGGGTGCTGTTTTGCCTTCACCGCTTTCAAGCAGGATAATTGAAAGAAAGGCAGGGAGGCAGTGAATTAACTCTTTGCAAAAATCCCTCAGTGAGGGGTGATCTTGCTTCCTTTGTTCAAATTTAAAAATCCGGGACTTTACATGTTTTTCCTTGAACCAGCCGGGACAGCTTGAATCCGGGAAAATCCTGGAAAACCAGGACATATGGCAACCCTAGCTACTGCGTATGTGCAAAAGTGCCCATTTTACTTCACAGAACTGTGCACACCAAAGCAGGAAGTAAAATGCCTGATTTTCACGCATGCACAGAAGTGTCCATATTTACTTCCAGGTTTGGCGAGGGCATTGCAGGCCTGATAGAATGCCTTCAGGGGCTGTATTTGGGCCGTGGGCCATAGTTTGAGCATGCATGCTATAGATGAATGTTTTTGCCTTTTTCTTTGTGTAGGATATGTGAGAAAGCCATCTCACCCTATCTGATTTCTATAAAGTTTTTTTCCCATTCTTTCCACCTACAGAAGGTCACTTTTCCAAAATTGCTGGGTTGCCCAGTAATATCAGCACCATAAGTCTGACCTCTCAGCTCTCACTGGATGACTGGACTTCAATCCTCCAGAATACAGATCTCCTGGAATCCAAAAGTTGTAGCAGATGTAAGGCCTTTTGTAGCAGATCAGCTGTTTTTCACCCTTAAGAACTTCTTAGTTTGGTGCAGGATTCTGAGCACAAAATTGCAGACCTCTGGTTCATCTCTTAGCTTTTCCTTTAACTTTTTTTTTAATGGCCTACCAATTTTTATTTTTAAATTATTTTTATTAATAAAAACATCTAACTTCAACAACAAATATGCAACTTAAAAAAACATACCTAACAAAATTACATAACTAATAAGTGCACCCATCACCTATGGGAGACAATGGTTTTCAATCATTGTTATTTTTATTATTTTACTAGTTATTGTGCCCGGCCTTGCCAGGCCGGTATGGATTGTATGTTGGTGGCAGGGATTTGTCAGCGAAGGAGCTCCCACACACACACAATACACACAAACACAACATGCACACACAACACATGCACATGACTCACAACCCACACCCACCACAGCCACACACATCACACATGACACAACACAGATGACACCCACATACAATATACACACACCCACACATAACACATGCTGGACACACAACCCACACCCACCACACCCAGACACATTGCACATGACACAGCAAAACCACACAGCAAAACCACACAACACACACCATCACAATGCACACCCACACAGGACACACCCACACAATACTCCCACACACACACACACAATACACACACACACAACACAACACAACCACACACACCACACACCAGAAAACAGACTTATGCAACAACAACACCCCCGCTTGGGGTTTCTCTGACAGCCCTAAAAAGCTGCCTCACCGCCACTGTTCCCGCCGCCACTGCAGGCCCAGCAGAGTTTTCCTGGTTGGTCGGAAGGGGGAAAGGAGGTGGGGAGGCTGGTTTTTAGGGCCACTGGAGAGACACTTCATGTTGTGGGTCTCTCCTCCATGCCTTCTTCTCCCCTGGCTGACCTGCCAGGCGAACTCCATTGGGGTGGCAGTGGAGGCAGTGGGGGTGATGGGGGCGGTGAGGGCAGTGGCGGCAGCGGCGGCAGTGGTGAGGCAGTTTTTTAGGGCCACCGGAGAGACCCTTCATGTTGCAGGTCAGCTGGGGGAGAAGGAGGCGGGGAGGAGAGACAGCTGCAACATGAAGGGTCTCTCCAGCAGCCCTAAAAAGCTGCCTCCACTGGGGCAGTGGCAAGGCAGCTTTTTAGGGCCACTGGAGAGACCTTTTGTGTTGCAGCCATCTCTCCTCTCCTGCCTCCTTCTCCTCCGGCTGACCTGCAACACGAAGAGTCTCTCCAGCAGGCCCTAAAAAGCTGCCTCGCTGCTGCCACTGTTCCAGCACAGTTCGCCCGGCAGGTCAGCCGGGGGAGAAGGAGGCAAGAGGAGAGATGGGCGCAACCCGAAGGGTCTCTCTGGTCACCCTAAAAAGCTGCCTCATCGCCACTGCTGGCCCAGCGGAGTTTGCCCAGTAGGTTGGCCGGGGGAGAAAAAGGTGGGGAGGTAGCTTTTTAGGGATGCCAGAGAGACCCTTCATGTTGTGGGTCTTTCCTCTTCACCTCCTTCTCCCCTGGCCGACCTGCCAGGTGAACTCCGCTGGGACGGTGGGGATGGCGGCAGTGGTGATGGTGGTGACGGTGACGGCGGCTTTTTAGTGCCACCAGAGAGCTGGTGCTGAGGGGGAAAAGGTGTGCGTGAGTTGGCTGTTTTTTCCCTCTCGCATGCGTCGGCTGTCCTGCCTCCTCTGTGTTTGTGTCCTCATGCCTGATTGGCTGAAGCATGCTGCAGCATAGAGGATGCTGGGCAGGGTAGGTTTCTTTCCATTCATGGGGCACTGGTCCCACTCTCAGTCCCCGGAACCTCGCGGCGTTGTTGTCCGGGAGGTAAGGTAAGTGTGGCCGGCTCATTACGGGATGGGCTGGATGTGTGTGGACACGCATTCTGGACACGCACGGCCCAACCCATTCTTATAGGTATAGATATGTGTACACAAATGTGTACACATGCACATACAGGTACATAAGATTGTTAATTGTTAAAAAAAGAAAATATTTTGTGAATCAGATTTGGATGATTGGTTTAAAAAAATGATGGAATGTGGCAATAAATGATAAACTGACATCTGAATTAAAATTAAAGAAAAGAATGACTTAAAAAGATATTTTTAAAGAGTTTAAAAAGATTTGGGGTGAGTTTATTGAGTAGGTATTAGTTAAATTAAAAGGAGTGTGTATGTTGAGTTTGAGTTCCTCAGCCATATCCTCCTTTAATGTTAATCCTTGTCCAGTAAGATCCTTCCTCCATCTTCTAATTTGGCGTTGTTCTTGCGTACCCTCAAGAATGCTTGTTCTTGTCATAAAGCTCTTTCTGGATCTGAGCCGACGGACTTAAGACTCATATCTGTTCATGGGATAGTGAGGGTCACAGAAAGAGCCTCCTTGAAGATTGTGGATACTTTTTACATTTTTGAACCACAATTGGCCGTATCCGGGGCAACAGTAACATTATTTTGCCAGCTAAACTCTCGCACCAGATCAGGCCTACCTATTAATAAGCACCAACAGCTAATAGTGTTTTCTTTTCTTCCCTAAACCACTCTGCATATACAGATGGGCAAACTGGGTCAGCTCAGAGCCTCTCTGGGTTATCTAAGTGGAAAAGTTCCACTGAAGCGGCCGCTCTAGCCTTTCCCATGAAAACCCATGCTGGAAGCAAAATCCCGTGGTACATTGCTGTGCTTCAAGAAAAGGTAAGAATTTTAATGCATGTAAAAAGCTAGAGAAAACCAATAAATGAGAATGCAGAGGCCACACACCCCCCCGGGAAAGAGCTAGGTTCATCCCTAGTAAACATCAAGGTTACCCTTGCAATTTCTTATTTTCAAACTACTAAGTTGGCAAGAGCTGGGACAGAGGACAGGAACTCACTCTGTCATGCAGCACTTGGGTCTCAAACTGTTGATTTGCTGACCTGCGGGTTGTCAACTTCAGCATCTTAACCACTAAGTCCCTGAAGTCCCTGAGGCATGACCAGTCCCCCTGTAATGGACCTGTTACTCACGAGTAGAACCTTGGTCTACACCAGTTCTCAACCTTTTAAAACCAGGGGCCTGACCATGCTCCCTCAGACAGCTTTGGGGGTCGGGAAGCCATTTTGCCCTTCCTCCGCCACATGGCACTTCCTGGTGTGGTGGAGGTGGTGAAATGGCACAAGGCGGTGGGAGGGGCACGTGAAATGACGCCGTGGGCTGCATCAGGCCCATGGGCCATACATTAAGAATCCCTGGCCTACATGTAAGTGGGACTGCACCTGAATTCTCTCTCACACACACAGTCACACACACACACACACACACACACACACAGCAATCCAGGATTTTAGCTAGCCTTCTCACATGTCCTGACTGAAGTCCTGGCTGTTAGTAAGGTAACGTGTAGTAAAATAAACTACTCCAGTCATCTTCTTGTCTATTAAACGTATATTTCAGTACAAGTTACATTTCAGGAAGCAAAATAATCTAGGCAAATTGAAACCTCTTTAGTTCAGAAAGCACATTTAACAGGGATTCTCAACCACCATTTCATGTGGCCCCCCACCGCCTCCACCACACCCAGAAGTGCCATGTGGTGGAGGAAGGGCAAAATGGCCGTCTGGCCCCAAAAGCTATCTGAGGGAGCTTGACCCGGCTCCCGGCTTTAAAAGGTTGAGAACTCCTGCATTAAAACAATGAGACCTGAATAAGCTTTGAAGCCCTCCAGGGCCCCAGGTTTATCAGCAGCTAACAGTCACACCTGCTGCAGCAGCCACCCAAACTATTGTTATGCACAAAGGAGCGTTTAAAGTGACACGCCTCCAGTTCGGGGTGAATTCAGCCCCCGGTACATTCCAGTCACTGGTTGAACGGCTCCTAAAGGGTCTCCCCAGGGTCCTCCCCTACTTTGATGATTTTCTGATCACAGCTGGGAATGAGTCAGAACTAGCTAAGAGGTTGGACAGGGTTTTAACTGTGTTTGAGAATGCGGGGTTGCATCTGAGAAAAGATAAATGTGTATTCCTTGCAAGGGAAGTTGAATTCTTAGGTTTCAAAATAACCCCCGAAGGAGTCAAGCCCTCCGGCTCCAAGGTTGCCACTTTTCGCAACGCCCCCTGTCCAACCACAAAACCAGAGTTGCAGTCTTTCCTGGGGCTGCTCAACTTTTATCATTAATTTTTGCCAAGAAAGGCCTCCATGGCGGAGCCACTGCATCATCTTTTAAAGAAGGGTGCGGTTTGGTGGTGGGGGAACAGCCAGGTACAAGCCTTTAAAGAGTTAAAACATCTCCTGTCGTCAGAAGCAATCTTAACTCATTTCGACCCAAGGAAGCCCGTGGTGTTAGTTTGCAAAGCTTCACCAGTGGGGGTGGGGGCAGTGCTATGCCATGTCCTGGAAAATGGGTGAGAAGCCCTGGTTTCCTTCTATTCGATGTCCCTCTCAAAGGCAGAGTGCAATTACATGCAAACGGACAGGGAGGGTCTTGCGATAGTCACTGGAACAAAGAAGTTCCATGATTTCCTCTATGCTCGTGATTTCACCATTGTAACAGACCACAACCCGCTGTTGAGGATCTTTGTTACGACCAAGCCCACCTCCAGATATTGTTCCCTAGAATGCTTTGGTGGGCGATTTTCTTAAATGCTTACCAGTTCACACTGGTCCACCACCCAGGCAAAGAGATCAGTCATGCACTTTCTCGGTCTCCCTTGCCTGAGTTGGAGGAGCCCAAGTGCGAGATCAAACAGGATCACGAGGTGTTGCTGATCAAATGTCTTGACTCACCTCCAATTGTGTCCACTGATCTCGCCAAGGCTAAGGCGAAGGACAAGGTTCTGTCCCTGGTTGTTTCATGGGTAAAGAAAGGGTGGCCCACGACTCCTCCGGCCAAGGAGTTCAAAGTGTATTTCCGAAAGCGCTTCGAGCTTTCACTCGATAGAGGTTGTCTCCTGTGGGGCCAGAGGGTGGTTATCCCTGAGGTGTTGCGCTCAAAGGTGCTCAGGTTCCTACACATTAGCCACCCAGGAATCATGCGCTCAAAGACTTTAGCCAGGAGCTACTTCTGGTGGCCCCAGATCGACACAGATATTGAGCAGTTGGTGGGCACTTGCGAGAGTTGCCAGAGTTCTCGACCCGAGGAGTCCCGACTTCCTTCCAGAGAATGGGACACAGCCCACGGACCCTGGTTGTGAATACATATCAATTTTGCTGGTCCATTCAGGGGCATACTCTTCTTGCTAGTGATCGATTCCTTTTTGAAATGGCTGAAGGTTGGTCCAATGCCTAGTACCTCCTTGACAGCAACCATTAAGCAGTTGCTACCATTAAGCAGTTGCGAAGGCTATTCAGTTGTTTTGGTTTACCCGATGTGCTTGTCTCCGACAATGGCAGTACATTTATTTCCATCAAATCCCTTGAAAGGAAGGCGATTCGACACGTCACGTCTGCCCCATTCCACCCTGCCACAAACGGCCAGGTAGAGTGCCAAGTGCGCACAATGAAAGAGGCACTCCGATGAATGGGCCATGGGGAAATAGAGTTGCAATTGTGCCAGTTCCTCCTTTGCTACAGGGTAACCCCTCTGGCATCTGGGCTGTCGCCTTCTGAGCTCTTGAAGCACCTGGAGACCGGTCTCGCTTTTTGACCGGCTTGATCCGACCAGGGTGGAGGATAGGGGGAGGAATGTTGAAACTGCGCACACAAAGGTGTTTGCAGCCGGGGATCTGGTGCATTGCAGAAATTACGCAGCTGCCGGACTGACATGGGTCCCAGGGGTTGTGGTCGAACAAACAGGACCAGTGTCCTACCAAGTAAAGACAGGTACAGGTCTACTGTGGCGGTGACATGCCGACCAGCTGAGGCATGCTAGGGTCCTCCCCCACCCGCTTATCCCAAGGGGGAGACACAGTGGACGGCTCACAGAGGGAATTGAATTTCGATTTCATCCATCCGAGCCTGCCTCAAACAGGCAGGGAAGAGTGCAAAGACCCAGACCCTGAAGGTTTATATTTTGAGTTGCAGGACCGGGGGGAGTTTGCAGAGTGTTCCCCCACTCATCCAAGAGAGAAGCAGGGCTTTGATTTCTCCCTAGCAACCCCCTGTCCTCTGGTGTTTGAGTCTACCTCTACTCCCAAGCAAACAAGGCAAGTTTTTGTTGGGCCGCCCCCTACCCAGAGTGACAGGCGGGAATTTTCTTTGAGTTATTCCCCATCTCTTCCAGGTTTTGATTTAGAGCAATCCCCTGCTCCAGCTGTACCAAAAGGGTTTTTTGTTTTGGCTTGTCCCCTCCTGGGTTCCTTTTCCGAAGTGGGCCAGTGCTCCCAACATGCCACCAACACTACTCATTTTCCCACTGCAGAACATGAGTCTGCGGAATCCAGCCCCCCTGGTCCCTCCAAGCTCAGCCAAGCAGGTGTCTGGCCCAAATGAGTATGCAGGCCTCCACAATAGTTGAGGGACTTCATCCCATCCTAGGGGGAGGGATGTTGTGTATGTAATTCAGGGGTAACATGATTATAATTGGATCTAACGATCCTCCATCTTCCCTTCTTCTTCCTCCTGTGAAAATATCTCCTCTTGTGTAAATATTGCGGGACTTGTTTCCCGCCGTAGCTGTAGTGTTAATTACCTTGTAACTAATCAATGTGTTGTTGCCCTGTTGTTTACCGTGTTGTCCAATCACCTGGCTCTGCACCAGGTTTGAATCCTTACCTGTTGTATATAAGGAGCATTGCTCCGCCATTGACATGTTCAAATCGACTACCTTCCAAAAAATATATGCTTGGCCCCCTAACTGCTGGCTACTGCGTATCAGTCTGCAAACATCAAAGTGTCCAAAGTACTTTAGCTTCATCTTCACTATTTGACCTTCCAGGGAGCAATCAGGGCTGATTTCTTTTAAGATTGACCTATTTGTTCTCTTTGCTGTCCAAGGGTACTCTCAAAATTCTCCTCCAACACCACATTTATTATTTAATTAATTAATTATTTTATTGGATTTCTATTACCACCCCCTTGCCGAAGCAATTCTGGGCAGCTCACAATCACCATAAAAAACATTCAAATATAAAAACATTCCCACTGCAATTAAAATCATAAAAACATTTAACATTTAAAAGCCATTAAAATGCCCTCCCAACAATCACAATAAGTAAAAACTAAAACCCGAATGGCATCTATTCTTCTGCGCTCAGCTTTCCTCATGGTCCAGGTCTCGCTGCCATACATTACTACCGGAAATACCATTGCTTTGACTATGCATCCATCCCATGACACCCCCTCTATTCAGCACTAGTTAGACTACATCTGGAGTCTGGTATCCAATTCCGGGGACTGCACTTGAAGAAAGATACAACCCAATTACAACCCAGGTACAGAGAAGGGCAACAAGGAGGATCAAAGGACTGGAACCCAAGAATATGAGGAAAGACTGAAGGAACTAGGAATGTTTAGCCTGAATATGGGAATATTTATTTATTTATTTTAGATTTATATGGCTGCACCTATTACCGCAGCGACTCTGGGTAGCTCACAAGTCATAACCCACAATCACAATAAAATGGTCCACTATCATTAAAAACTGATACACTAAAGAAATAAGGACCCAATTAAAAACCCATTATCAAAACATCCATAACACTAAAATCTGAAAATCTGAACTCCAAAATCTAAGATGGTGGTCGTTCTCAAGATCATATAAGCCAATGGGGGGAGGCTCCTCCCACAGCCCCCCACACCTCATGAGCCAGCCATGTCTTCAATGCTTTCCTAAAAACCAACAAATCTGGCTGAATCGACAGGAGGTTCCACAGGGCTGGAGTGGATCCCAAAAAGGCCCTCCTTGTGCTAGAGAGATGGACCTCTCCAGCCGTTGGTACTTTTAGAGACCCCCTCCAGTCCGATCTCGTGGGATGGGCAGGTATCTTCAGGGTGATGTGGTCTCTTAGGTACCCTGGTCCACTACCATGTAGTGACCGGCACCTTGACTTGAACCCGGAGGCACACGGGTAGCCAATGCAGTTCCCGCAACAAGGGTGAGGCATAGGCATATATGATGATAGCGCTCTTCAAATACCTATAAGATCAGAATAAAGAGGCAGGGGCAGGATCTCTTCTCCATCACCCCAGAGTGCAGGAGGCATAATAACAGGCTGAAACTATGGGAAGCCAGATATAGACTGAATGTCAAGGTCTCTTTCTCTCTACCCTCCCCCCCCCCCAAGGAGATAGCCCTGCAGAAGCTGGCAGAGGAGCTTGCCCGGCTCAGCAGCTGCGAAGCGGAGTCCGCCCATAAGGACGAGGTGATCTCCATCCTACGGGAAGAAGTGGAGGCAATGCAGCAAAAGCTAGACCACCTCAATTGGGATAGTTTAGTCACTCCACAGCAGAGTCCGGAGGAGAAGGTGGGTCCTGGTTTCTTTGCAATTTAGGGGGCGCCCAAGTCAAAAGTGCATTTCTCAAGGGTCACAATTCTTCATTCCTGAGTTAACTATCCATGTGTACTCTTCCTTCCCTTACAAAAGGGTGCAACAGAACCAGATGTGGTGGACAGCAGTTCCAGAAACACACGCAAGCGGGGGGCGTCATTGCCCACAAATTGGGAACAGGCGAGCATCCCCGAAGTGTTCCTCAAGGAAATAGAGGATTTGAAATTAGAGTTGTCCCAGAAGGATAATGTCCTGGACTTGGAGGCAAGGCTGTTGAATAAAACACCCCTGAAGGACCAGGAGCAACTGGAGAATGAAGTGAGTGGAAAGTCAGGGAAGACATCCTGCATGCCAGCAGTGAATGCATTTCTTTCTCTCTCACCCTGTAGGACAAAGTCTCCCTTGCTTGAAAGCCAGTTGCATCTGACTCTAAGGTTCAGTGCTCATCTCTGTTATAATTGTGAAATATAAGGGGAGAGAATGGTGACAGGGCAAACATTTGTGAACCACAGAGAAGCTGCAGAGAAGCAGTCCTCCAAAGAGCAGCTAATGAGGTTCCATGTGGACTACAGCAGGGATTCTCAACCTGCGGCCCATAGGCTGAATATGGCCCACGGCACCATTTCATGTTTCCCCCCCCCCACCGCCTCCACCACACCAGGAAGTGTCATATGGTGGAGAAAGGACAAAATGGCTGTCTGGCCCCTGAAGCTGTCTGAGGGAGCATGACCCAGCCCCTGGCTTATAAAAATTGAGAACTCCAGGGCTACAGCCATTTAATGCTGCCTGATTATTGGAGGCAGGGGAAAAGAGCAGGATAAAATGGAATATTTGAGACAGAAGAAGTGTAGCTGGCGAAGTGGATGGCAAAAGAAAATAATGATACATGTAACAAGTAATTTAGTGACTGCAGTGGCTCAAGTGGTTATGACACTGACTGGGAGGTGGAAGGTCAGCAGTTCAAAACCCGAGTACTGCAGAACAGAATGGGCACCCATCTCTGTCCCAGATCCTGCCAACCTAGCAGTTTGAAAGCAAGAAATTGCAAGTAGATAAATAGAGACCACTTCGGTGGGAAGGTAAACAGCATTCCATCTGCTCCACTGTCGAGGCATGCCTGCCACATGTCCACAGAAATGTCTGCAAAATGCAGACAGCACTGGCTCTTCGGCCTTTGGGAAGTGGGAGGTAGGTAGCATGGCAAGATGGATGGACGGGAAAGGGAAGGAAGGAAGGAAGGAAGATGGCCCTAAGAATTTAGCCCATTCTTTTCTTCTCCAAGTCATGCCTTGGGTGATTCCATAAAGTCTTATATGTACGTTTTCTAATTTTCACCTGGTTTTTGTCATCACTACTGTTCCACAGCCATGAACTCAACACAAGTCACTTGTACTCTGCTAGCATCTGTATTCATACATACACTTGGCAGAATGGGCAGGGAGGACAATCTTTGGGGAGGGGGGGGGGGTTCCCCTGTCCTATCCCTAAAGGCATTTTCCTAAAATATGATGCCATGCCCTGGGTTTCTCTCTATTTCCTGTGTGTTGTTTCCTCATCCTAAATGTTTCCTCTTCACTTTCTCCCTGAAATATATGGGAATACAGCCAACGAGGAGGCTGGAGACTGGGGAAGAAACGCTGATGCGCACCGAGTCCAAAGAGATGGTTGAAAGCGAGGTGTGGCCAGAAGTCATGGAAGAAACAGAGGAAGAAATGATAATCCGCAAGTTATTTGAATTCCAAAAGATGAACAGCGAGCTCCATGAGGAACTGGAGAAAATGAAAAATGATTACGATATTGCCACAGGTACATTTGCTATTTGTTACAAATATGGGACATATCCCCTTGGTTTCCCTTTTGAGGCTGGCAAAAGATTAGAAATGATCCTTTTTGGATATATTTCACAACTGGTTTGTTGGTTCATGCTTTTTTTTTTTTGCTAAGTCCAGGCAGAGCTTGGAAAAGGTGTTTTTATTTCTTTTTGGATTGCAGCTCCCAGAATCATAGGGGCGGAGCCACACTAGCCTTTAAAAGCTCTGAGCTCTTTCAGGGTCAGCCCTTTTGACTCTGCATGTGCTCTTAAGCAGAGCTGCTGCTGAGGAGAGCCAAACAAAGGAAGTGAGCACTGGTAAGTTTTGCAGTTGGAGTAGAGCTGCTTTAGAGGCCTCCACTAATTTAAATTGATAATTTAAACTGCTGAGAGCCACCTCTGTTCAAACAGAGGAAGCAGTTTGAAGCTTCCAGAAGCAGGGGGGCAGAGCCACACCAGGCCCTTCCCTGAACTGTGACTCATAGGGGCGGAGCCACACTAGCCTTTAAAAGCTCTGAGCTCTTTCAGGGTCAGCCCTTTTGACTCTGCATGTGCTCTTAAGCAGAGCTGCTGCTGAGGAGAGCCAAACAAAGGAAGTGAGCACTGGTAAGTTTTGCAGTTGGAGTAGAGCTGCTTTAGAGGCCTCCACTAATTTAAATTGATAATTTAAACTGCTGAGAGCCACCTCTGTTCAAACAGAGGAAGCAGTTTGAAGCTTCCAGAAGCAGGGGGGCAGAGCCACACCAGGCCCTTCCCTGAACTGTGACTCATAGGGGCGGAGCCACACTAGCCTTTAAAAGCTCTGAGCTCTTTCAGGGTCAGCCCTTTTGACTCTGCATGTGCTCTTAAGCAGAGCTGCTGCTGAGGAGAGCCAAACAAAGGAAGTGAGCACTGGTAAGTTTTGCAGTTGGAGTAGAGCTGCTTTAGAGGCCTCCACTAATTTAAATTGATAATTGAAACTGCTGAGAGCCACCTCTGTTCAAACAGAGGAAGCAGTTTGAAGCTTCCAGAAGCAGGGGGGCAGAGCCACACCAGGCCCTTCCCTGAACTGTGACTCATAGGGGCGGAGCCACACTAGCCTTTAAAAGCTCTGAGCTCTTTCAGGGTCAGCCCTTTTGACTCTGCATGTGCTCTTAAGCAGAGCTGCTGCTGAGGAGAGCCAAACAAAGGAAGTGAGCACTGGTAAGTTTTGCAGTTGGAGTAGAGCTGCTTTAGAGGCCTCCACTAATTTAAATTGATAATTTAAACTGCTGAGAGCCACCTCTGTTCAAACAGAGGAAGCAGTTTGAAGCTTCCAGAAGCAGGGGGCAGAGCCACACCAGGCCCTTCCCTGAACTGTGACTCATAGGGGCGGAGCCACACTAGCCTTTAAAAGCTCTGAGCTCTTTCAGGGTCAGCCCTTTTGACTCTGCATGTGCTCTTAAGCAGAGCTGCTGCTGAGGAGAGCCAAACAAAGGAAGTGAGCACTGGTAAGTTTTGCAGTTGGAGTAGAGCTGCTTTAGAGGCCTCCACTAATTTAAATTGATAATTTAAACTGCTGAGAGCCACCTCTGTTCAAACAGAGGAAGCAGTTTGAAGCTTCCAGAAGCAGGGGGGCAGAGCCACACCAGGCCCTTCCCTGAACTTGCATGTCTTGTTAAGCTAAACACTAACAAATCCCCAGGACCAGATGGCATCCATCCACGAGTTCTCAGGGAACTTAAAGATGAAATTGCTGATCTCCTAGCCAAAATATATAATCTTTCCCTCAAATCAGGCTTTGTGCCTGATGACTGGAAGGTAGCGAATGTAACACCAATTTTCAAAAAAGGATCCAGGGGTGATCCAGGAAATTACCGACCTGTCAGTTTGACATGTGTCCCAGGTAAAGTGATGGAAACCATCCTAAAAGATAGAATTAATAGGCACATAGAAGAGAAGGCGCTGCTAAAGGAGAGCCAACATGGCTTTTGCAAGGGCAAATCATGCCTCACTAATCTGTTGGAATTTTTTGAGAGTGTCAACAAGCATGTGGATAAGGGGGATCCAGTTGACATTGTTTATCTGGACTTTCAGAAGGCTTTTGACAAGGTCCCACACCAAAGGCTCTTGAATAAACTTACCAGTCATGGAATAAAGGGACAGGTCTTGTCCTGGATCAGCAACTGGCTAAGGGACAGGAAACAGAGGGTAGCACTAAATGGACACTTCTCCAAGTGGAGGGAAGTAAAGAGTGGGGTTCCCCAAGGTTCAGTACTGGGACCCCTGCTTTTCAACCTCTTCATAAATGATCTAGAGGTAGGAGTAAAAAGCAAGGTAGCCAAATTTGCTGACGACACTAAATTATACAGGGTAGTGAAAACTGTGAGAGATTGTGAGGAGCTCCAGAGGGATCTCTCGACACTGGGGGAGTGGGCAAAACAGTGGCAAATGAGTTTCAACATTAGTAAGTGCAGAGTGATGCATGTTGGGGCAAAGAACCCCAATTACATTTATAAACTGATGGGGTCTGAACTCTCTGCGACAAACCAGGAAAGGGACCTTGGTGTCCTGGTGGACAACTCAATGAAGGTGTCAACCCAGTGTGCCTCAGCAGTGAAAAAAGCAAACTCAATGCTAGGGATCATTAGGAAGGGTATAGAAAATAAGTCAGCAAGTGTCATTTTGCCTCTTTATAAATCTATGGTGAGGCCCCATCTGGAATACTGTGTACAGTTCTGGTCGCCATACCTCCAGAAGGATATTATGGAGCTGGAAAAAGTGCAGAGGAGGGCAACCAGAATGATTAGGGGACTGGAACACCTTCCTTACCATCTGAGGCTGCAACGGTTGGGCCTCTTCACTCTTGAACGACGACGTCTAAGAGGTGACCTGATTGAAGTTTATAAAATCATGCACGGTGTGGACAAAGTAGATAAGGAAAAACTGTTTTCCCTATCGCATAATACTAGAACTAGCGGACACTCCATGAAACGTTTGGGTACTAGTTCTCAAACAAATAAGAGAAAGTACTTTTTCACCCAGAGGATTACTGGTCTATGGAACTCCCTGCCAGAAGAAGTGGTGACAGCTGTCAGTCTTGACAGCTTTAAGAAAGGATTAGACAAGTTCATGGAGGAGAAGAGTATCAATGGCTATAATTATGGATACTTAAGGACAACCTCCGGGTTGGAGAGATAGGCAGGATATCTCTCAATATCATTTCCAGGGAATCCTAAGCAGGTGAAGGCATCTGCTTGGGAATACCCTGAAGGAAATGGTGAGCCACTGTGTGAGACAGAATGCTGGACTGGATGGGCTGTGGCCTGTTCCAGCAAGGCTGTTCTTATGTTCTTATGTTCTTATGTTAATCCTCTGGCCTTTTCTGACTGGGAGATTTCAGCAGTTCTATTTGGGGGGGAAATGCAACCTTTCTCCTTCTTCTCTTCCTCCTCCTTCTCGAGTCACTGGCAGAATGGTCTACTCTATTACGTTAGCAGAATATCCTGGCCAGACTTTGTCAACCTTTTGAGAACATCCAATCTGTTCCTTAGGGACCTGGAATTCATTGCAATACCAACCAAACGGTCATCTTGTATGAAAAGGAGTCAGAAAAAGGCAGTTTAGGTTCACACTGGACCTTGAAAATGTATTTCATTCTTTGATGTTTGCAGATTGATATGCAGTAGCCAGAAGTTAGGGGGCCAAACACATCTTTATTGGAAGGTAGACAATCTGAACATGAGGTCAATGGCGGAGCAATGCTCCTTATATACAATAGGTAATGATTCAAACCTAGTGCGGAGCAACATGATTGATCAGTACAGGTAAACAGCCAGGTGACAACATTTGATTGGATAATGAGTAAACAACAACTACAGTGTTGTGTATGCATGCAGTTCAGCTGCTCGCCATTGGTGCAGCTGGTGGAGCTCACGTTGCTCCAATTTACCCAATGAGTAACTAGCGTGGGAAACCTTCCCACCACAGGTGAACTATGTCAGGTATGCAGTACGTCAGAAAGACGTCACCAATACTGCAACCAATAGGTGCAGTGAGATTGATTGATTGTGAGATTGATGATCACACTACTAAAGAAAACATACCAAAGCAGAAGTCCAGAGGAATGAAGACACTCCCTATTGATAAGTTACTTTGGTTCCCCTTAACAGCTTTCTTCCTTCTCTAGGTGCTGTAAGTTCCTTGCAAAGGCAGTTGTCTTTCGAGGGATCCCAACTCCGCAAAGCACACACAGAGCGGGAGACACTGCAGAAGGAGCTGACACTGCGGGGAGATCAACTGGAGGCCATGTCAAATAAGGTGCCTGGGATGAACCCCCCACCACCCATGCTGGTTGGCTTGGCATAAAAGAAACTGGAACATGAAATCCAGCTCCTTGAACGAAGTAGACTCTATAGCAGGGATTCTCAACCTGCAGCCAGTGGTGTCATTTCATCTGCCCCCCCCCACTGCCTCTACCACACCAGGAAGTGCCATGTGGTGGAGGAATGGTAAAATGGCCATCCGGCCCCTGAAGCTGTCTGAGGGAGCATGACCTGGCCCATGGCTTTAAAAGGTTGAGAACTCCTGCTCTAGAGACATGGTGTGATGGAATGATCCCAAGTTATTCACATGGTTCTTCTTGGCTCTAAGAAGCTGTCTGACCTTTTTTAAAAATAAGGCCCTGGCTTTAAAAGTTTTCTAAGGTTTCAGGATCTGAATAAGGTTATCTGTTCATTACTAGCTTCTTGCTCCATCATCTGTTCCTAATAGCTGATTAATTTTCATGCCAGGTTTGTTAGATTGCCTATGCTCCCTTTTGGGGTGGATAAAAATAAACCAGAAAAACACAGAAGGAGGAGAGTAGGAGAAAAACTGTCCTGCTGTAGAATTGTATGCTGCCCTAACCGGAATTTTTACGGTAGTTAGATTGTGTTCTTTTATGAGGGAACCTGTATGTGCAACCCTGGAAATTTGGCACTGGTTGTAGTAGATATATTTTTGCAACTTCTCTCCCAGAAGAATAAACAATCTTCTTCTATAGTTTGCCTGACTGATTAATTTGGGGAGGGGGTGTTTAAGAGTGGCCTACCTCATGCTACCAGGATTCTTTTTATAATTCTCCCTTTTTGTGTAGCTGGGTTGTTGCTGATAAGAGAAACCCAGGGAAAGGCAGCCTTGGAGAGGCTGGATGAGCTTTGGGACCTGCAGGTAGAAGCTTGGGGGAGGGGGGGTTTATCAGTGAAACCCAGAAGCTTGGCTAGAGTGGGTCCAAAGTCTCACATGGTGGCAGCAGTGGGATAGTAACAAAATCCTATGCATAGTGGCCTGATACTCTTTTCCCTGGAAGACTGGAGGTGTTCTGTTTTCAATTAGGAAGCAGGGAATGATTTTTCAGTTTATTGTGGTCTGTGTGAGTGCTGTGTTTTCTAGAGGGTTGGCTCATACAGGATACCCCAAGTCTTTTTATTGTTTTAAAGACAGGTTAGGGTAGAGGCAACACTTGCTGGAAAAGCAGCAACATTTTCTGGAAGAGGGCATTTGGCCCAGGACTTAAATATATTAGCACTAGTGCCTTGACACATATTTTCCTGTGTTGAGAAAGGCACTTTGCTGGCAGGTGCAAAAATGGTAAAGAAGTGAACTGGGAGAAAACGTGGTCTGGCCTTGTCACAGATGGAAAGGATCCTGACCTGCAGCATGACAACTAATAAAGGCTCAGATAGAGAGGAGGCAGTAGAGGAATTACTTCCACCCTCAGAGAAATCCCTGCAGAGGATCTCAAAAGGAAGTCGTCCCTCCGGTCTTTTGCTTGGGAAGCAGGAGGAAGAAGTCAAGCCCAAGAAACAGAGGGGTAAGCAAGATTCCTCATTTGGTAGCCAAGACTCAGGGAGGACTGATAGAAGCCATCTCTTTGACCCCTATACGGGCAGAAGGCTGCACAGAAAGGATGCTTGTTTTGACCCTTTTACTCGAAAGAGAATTTCTGAGACTGAGTCTCATAAAGAGTTTATGTCTTTGAAAAATTCAACTTCAAGGGAATCAGATAGTGATGACTCAGCTGGGGAAACTCAGACAGATTCCAAGGAAGAGGAATCATGGAAGGAAGTCCCAGAAAGAAAGTTCATCATAAATACAGCTTAGCAAAAGCGGTTTCTCAGCTAGTTAAGATTCAGAAGCTCCAGCTGAAAGAGTCTCAGAGAAAACATGGAGTGGATCCATCCACCTTGGATCGTAGACTTCTCCCAAAGTATACAACAGGTGAGGATATCCTTCAGTTTCTGGCCAATTTTGAATCAGTTGCTGCGGATTTGGGGGCTAGGAATAAACATCGGCCACAGTGACTTTGCACTCAACTTTCTGGGACACTGGCAGAGTTTGTGCATTCTATGGACCGGAATTTATCCTGGGATGAGTTGATGGAGGCTATTCAAGTTCAATTTGCTTTCACAAGTGGGTCAATGAGAATGGCTTTCAGAATATGGAAGTGGAATACTGGTGAGAGTTTTTCCATGTTTGTACTAGAGTCCCAATGTAACCTCAGTTTGTGGCTTAAAGTGGCAAAAGTTGCTACAATAGAGGATATGGTAAGAATAATTGTGCAAGAACATGTAGTTCAAAATTTGCCTCCCGAGATTAAGGTTCCTGTCTTGCAGCAGGAGCCTCGAACTTTGCTGGAACTGGGTCAGACAGCAGATCTGGTTTTCTCTTTGCAAGGGAAGGAGAGGCAATCTAAACCATATTTTGAATCAAGCCAAAGGAGGGAGGGAGGGAAGAAGAGAGCCTGGCAGGAAGCAGGCGAGCCCAAGTTTTCAACAAGACCAAGAATGGGCCGGTCTAAGTTATAAGCAGAGAGAGAGCCAGAACTTGTTGGATCTGGGCCGCGAAGCGGGTTGCACAAGCTGGATTGGAACCGCGAAGCGGCTGTTGGGTCCCGGAGGAGACTGGTCAAGCAATGAGACATGAGACAAGATGGAGCGAAGACCAGTGATTTAATGAAGACCAATCATCAGTATTAATCATGTTTTAGGCTGCATGTAGAAGCATTGTGATACTGCAGGTTTCACACATAAAGTTTACACAAGTTAATTGGGGAAGTCTACAGGGGAAGTTAATTAACCAACTTAATTAATGGCAGAGGAAATACATTGTTCCATGTTATCCGGGGTAAACAAGTGGCTTGTATTGGTTCTAGGGCTTAAGGTAATCCGCAGGTGCGAGATTACCTATTACATGCCTAGCGTGTTAGTCATTAGCTCTCTATTGTCCGAGCAGTTTGTCAGATCAGCTATTGATGAATTAAACTCTATCTAATATTCCGCTCCCCCAATTTCTGTCCTCTCAGGAACCCCTGATAACGATGTGATCACCCTTTACCGGGGTTCTGTCAGGACCAGATATGCCAATTGTGTGCGCGGATCCCACACTCCCCCTTTATTTGTTTAATTGGACCTGACAGATGGCTCGACATAGGAGCGGCATCAGCTGACGTGGAGTGAGGACGTTCCGGGGTTCTCTCCATGGGGGACACCTTGACATCAGTGAGGGAATACATTGTATGAAACAAAATATGGCTGTTCCCAGTATTATCACCCCCACAACCACCTTGAGTGTCGTTTGTAGCCAACCCCATGGGAACCAGGACCATAACGAATCCCACCCCGTCCACGTGGCATCTTCCTTAATATTTTTAACCAAGGTATGGAGGTCTGTGAGTTGACTCTATACCTTGTGTGAGTTGTCTGTGAGGTTGAAACAACACATGCCATGGACAGACTCGCAACCCAAATGATGTAACAGTAGGAGGTAATCGATAGCTGGTTGATTATCCAGTATGGCATGGCGAAGCTCCGTCTGCTCCTGATTAAGCAGCGCTATCGCTGAGGAGGTGTGGTTAATGGCTTTTGCTAAGGTGCAAGCCAATTGACCAATTCTCCGAGCGTTGCCTATGGCTAAGCCTGGCATGCCAAACAAGCTGACTGCTAATGAAACATACTCAGTTTTACTCAGAATCCTGATGTTGCTATCACATGAACTGTCTAACTGAGTGGCACGAGCGTGCCATGCATGAGGGGATACATTAATGCTCGGGGCAACCATGTGGGAAGCAACAATGTCAAACGACTGATATAACAAAGGGAATCAGATACATTTGCAGGAATGTGTTCCAAGTATACTGGTTACATGTAAAAAACCATCCTGAAGGCAAAGTAATGTGAGCATTGAATTAATAGTCTCTGGGTTATCACAAGTCCAAGTGCTGCTGCTGGGGTCAAGGCAACGGCACTGTGGCCCCAACTGGTCATGCGAGCACAAGTTGAGTTCGGGCTCACCGCCACTCAGGGAGTGTAGAGCGTGGTCGCATCAGCCGGTATGACTTTTGTGATTGGGTCCCCCAGTGCGCGTACGTTGAAAAGGCAGTCTTGTAAAACGGACCAAATATCCGCTTCACCAACCAGTCCACCGTTCCTGGGGAGTGACACACTGGGATGAGACAAGTGCTCAGAATAGAGGCAGAATCAGTGGTCTGCCTCAGGCAAAAATCCGACTGATTGACAAGGTTCGCCAATCTTTCCCAAACGTTGTAATGCATCCGGGCAGAGAGATCTCCGTCTGGCATCAGGTTGTTGGCTTCCAGTGAAGCTGCTTGAACGTCTCCCCCCACAAGCAGGGAAAGGATCAAGATGATGGTGGTCATCATGGAATTAGCAGTAACCAGGGAAAAGGCTGCAATCAAGATGTTCTCCAGCGTCGGCTCCTTGTCCTCCCGCTGAATGACGTCTGCCGCCTCCTGGCACAGGGACTTGGCCATCCCCCAGGTGATCTTCGGCACTGTCATCTGCTGTCGACGCCTCCTCCACTTGGCTCTCCCCATCAGGGTTAATTCCTCCATTGGGTCTGGGAGTGGCTGGGCCCACGCCATTGGACTCGAAGTGAGGCTTGACACACCGGGCTGGAATCCAAATAACGCCTGTAGGAGACATAATTGCAGCATACCCTCTTCCCCATGTTATGAGTGGTGCCAGGCCCTTCCAATAAGGATCCGGTGGCACTGCGGGAGAGCCTCTGTACAACGGAAGTGCTTCTCCTGCGGAGCGTAACCCGAAAAAAACATTAAGGTGATTGTATGTGAACAATACCTTGTTCAGACAATGCTGTGCCTGACCCTGATTTTTGGGGAGGGCTAGTTCCCCCCTTTCTGTTTGTTTGTCAATGTAGGACTTAAGCGTCCGATTGACCCGCTCCACAATCGCTTGCCCTTGCGGATTGTATGGAACACCAAAGGTATGCTTAATGTCCCAGGTGGCCATGAAGGTGGCCAGCTGCCTGGAGCTGTAAGCCGGACCGTTATCAGTCTTCACGTGCCGTGGTTTGCCCATGGCCATGAAGCAGGAAAGGAGATGCTGCTCCACATAGGAAGCCGTCTCTCCCTTCTGTGCTGTAGCCCAAACGAACTGTGAAAATGTGTCAATGCAAACGTGCATGTACTGCCATCTGCCAAACTGTGGAACATGTGTGACGTCCATCTGCCACACCTGGTTGGCCTCTGTCCCTCATGGGTTGACCCCCCACGAGGGGCCCCCTACCACCCCTGCACAATGTGGACAGGAACGGACTATGCCCTGGGCTTGGGAAAGTGGCAGGTTGAACTGCCGTGCAAGTGCTTTGGCATTTTGATGGGAAAATGCATGTCTCTGAATTGGAGTTGTGAAGACTCCCAAGACTGACCGTTGCTGAATTTCCTTTGTGGCCACATCCGCTCTACTATTGCCCGCGGAAATCGATCCAGGCAATTCCTGGTGACTTCTGATGTGGGCGATATCGAGTGCTTCGGTGCGGTTCTGCAAATGAAATTGAGTTGTGAGGAAAAGACTTAACAAGTTTTTGTCTATTGCGGGAGTGATGTACGCTCCCGGTAGACTGTGAAGCAAATTCCTAACATACTGGCTGTCCGTGATTATGTTCAAGCATTCTTTGGCAAAGGTGCGCAAAGCAAGGTTCACTGCCGCCAACTCTGCCCGCTGCACGGACTTCCGTGGAAGAGTTAGAAGCATGCGCTAAGCCTGGCCCTCTTGCCAAGTAAGAACACCATATGTACGACCCCCATCAGTGAAAACTGTCCTAGCCCCCTGAAGTGGAACCAGTGACATTAATTTACACAAACTGACTGTCTGCGTTTGAAGCGAGACAAGTCTGGGGTCTTTCAGCAAATGGTATGCCAAACATCCAGTGAATCCTTCCAATGCAATCAGAAGCAAGTCACCGAGCTGCATCAGTTGCTGAATTTGCTCTTTTGTGAATGGGACCACAATTTGTGCTAAATCGTGCCCTGAGAGACCAGTTCCTGTGGGGGAACGATGTTTCGGGAAGAGGTGTGTGGTAAATACACCCCCGCTCGGAGTCCACCCCTAGGGCTCCGGTGAACATGGATCCAGTCCGGACGATGTACAGGTTTAGAACAGGAGCATATGGCCCCTGGCTAATCCTGCCCACCCATCTCTGGCTGAGAACTTGGTTGACCTTTTCAAGAGTCAAGCGCGCCTCTCGAGGAATGTGTATCCGGTCTGCTGACTGTTTACCTAGCATTAGCAGCGAGAAGAGCGGCTTTAGAAGATCCGTATCTAGTCTGAAATACGGTCTAGCCCAATTGCTATTCCCCAGAATCTGTTGCAATTCTATAAGGGTGACTGAATCCTTTAGGTTGATCTGTGGCAAAACTGGTGCTGCGAAAGAACGGAGAAGCCAATGGCCCAAGTATGAAAATGGCTCGGTTCTCTGAACTTTCTCCAGGGCAATGAGTAACCCTCCCCCCCCCAGAGTGGCCTGGAGGTCTTTAAACATTTCGCTGCCGAGTTGTGGCACTGCGACCAGGATGTCATCCATGAAATGACACACTAAGACTGTGGGGTGAAGGTTTCGGAACTTTTCCAGTGCATTGTGAACATAAATTTGGCACAGGGTGGGCGAGTTGAGCATTCCCTGTGGCAAATATTTCCACGTGTAACGTTGCGTAGGCTCTCTATGGTTCACGACTGGCACTGTAAAAGCGAACCTTTCCTGATCCCTGGCATCCAAGGGAATGGTATAAAAACAGTCTTTTAAGTCTACGACCAAGTTCTCCCAACCCTCGGGGATCATGTTCGGAATCGGGATGCCGCTTTGAAGTGGACCCATTGGCTGGATGCATTTATTGATCTCTCTGAGATCATGAAGGAGTCGCCACTTCCCTGACTTTTTCTTGATAACGAATATGGGTGAATTCCAAGGATGGTGGGCCGTTCTATATGTCCTGCGTCT
Source organism: Bradypodion pumilum (assembly GCA_035047305.1). Classification (NCBI taxonomy): domain Eukaryota; kingdom Metazoa; phylum Chordata; class Lepidosauria; order Squamata; family Chamaeleonidae; genus Bradypodion; species Bradypodion pumilum. The sequence continues at coordinate 5,690,436 of JAWDJD010000016.1, read as the reverse complement.
AGCTGTTCTTTAACCAGCTGTTTCAGGGTGACTAATTTGTCCCCTACTACCAGCCATTGTTCTACCCAGACTAGCGTGTTGGTGAGCCATTTAAGCGGTATAGCCATTACCCGAAGGTAAGAGTGGCAAGGTACTGCTGCAGAATGTCTCGCCCCAAAGGTTGACATGCATGTCCAAAATGTGTGGCCGGATGACCGCTGTGCCATCAGCTTTGGGGATCGTGACTTCTACCCAATCCTGGCTTCTAAACGCTTCTTGAACACCGCCTACCCCCCACACATCGGAGACCGGCTCGAGAGCCCACTCACACGGCCACTGACTCTGGCTGAGCATGCTGACGTCAGCTCCGGTATCTAAGAGCACATCAAAAGATTTTTAATTTAAAAATACCTTTATGACTGGCCGCCGCTTCCACTCTATGTTGGTTTCTACTGCCGCTAAGACCTGGTATCCTTGCACTGCCCCTTCTGCGCTTGAGCGGTCTTCCGACCCGGACTCTGAGCTGTCCCTGAGCCTTTCCTGGCTGCCTGCTGGTGAGTGACAAGGAACCATGATCAGTTGTGCTAACGTGTCTCCCTTATAAATGGTTTGGGGTAGGTGTGTCCAGAGTTGAACCTGGAGAACACCCGAAAAATTGGAGCCAATGACTCCTGGAATCACTAGGATTCTGTGCATTCCTGCAATACTACGGGGCAAAACTAAACCTATGTAGCCTTTAGGCAGGGGTCCCATGTACTGGGAATTGACCAGATAGACTGTGCCTGGCAAGTCACATGTGACTTCTGACTGGCAAGTCAAATCTAGTCCCGCACTGCCTCTAGGGCTGGCCTGCGCCTCCAGAATGCAGGGAATGTGACCGGAATTTAATCCAGCTCTGGCTCTCCCAGAGCGACTGAGGTCTCTGTTTGGACCGGGGCCAGAGACAAGCCCGCGCTCCAGTTTCCCGAGTTCGGGCAGTTCCTGGCCCAGTGGAAGCCTTTATTGCACCGTGGACATGGGGTGGTCGGAGCCTTGGGACGCCCGGTGTTTTGGCCGTTGCCCTTGTTGGATCGGCATTCTCTAGCGAACAATTGTGACATGCTCCTTTGGTCTTGCCTTTGGGTTTCCTGCCGCTTTGTACCGCCACTGCCAAGAGACCCATTTTGTAGGGATCTGTACCAACATCGGCACAAGCCCTAATCATGTCCGTGAGAGTCAGATCGGGTCGATTGCCTAGTGACTGCAAGATTTTACGGACGTCAAGGTTGCAGTTGTCTTTTGCCAGCTTCATCATGAGCTCCTGTTGGGTTTGCTCATTGTCAATCTGTCTACTGACTGCTTCCTCCAATCTATTGATAAAGTCCATGTAGGACTCCTGGGCACCCTGTTTGACTGCTGTGTAGTTTTTGGTTGCTTTGCCAGCTGCTGGGACCTTGAGATAAGCCCTGAAGGCTGTCTCAGCCGCCAAGTGAAGGGTGGCGATTGGCAAGGCGGTCTGCGCATCAACGGATTCGAACGGACCTGAACTGTATAGCTGGTCAGGGATTACTGCTCCGCCCATCCTGGCAGCCCTTGCCTGTGCTTCGAAACGATACTCGCTGTCCCATAGCAAATACTGGCTGGGATTGAGTGTCATTCGCATGACGGCTTTCCAGTCATATGGAATGAGCATCATAGTTTCGCACACTTGCTGAAGCGTGCCCCTGGTGAAGCGACTCTGAAGTCCTGTCTCTGTGATTGCCTTCCATATAGCCATAAGCAGCTTGTACGGAACTGGCGAATGGATCACTTGCTGCTGACCCGTGAGGGCATCTACCTCTATGCGAACTGGGCATATCTGCCTAAGCTCAGCTAGTTCTTCTGCTGGCAACTCCCCCTTACTGGTTTCTTCCTCAACCATGCGCTGCATGGAACTCTTGGTAGTCTGGGAACTTTTAACCGTCAGAGAAGTGCCAGCACTTCTCATACCATGCATTCCTTCAGTGACGTCTGCAGCTGTCACTGAGGGAAAGCTCCCTACACTATCCTGCTTGAGCTGAAATGACGGATAGAGAGCCGTTGGGGCTGATGGCTCTGACTGCGCTGGGGGTTCCTCAGCCTCTATCCAGACTGGGTCTACCTCTGCTAAGAGCTTCCTACACTTGCTCCACATGCTGATTATGCTATCTGGAGCTCTAGGTGCTTGCTGAATGCAGGCTCCTATCCTGTCCCAAAGTTGGGGGTTAAGCATGCTTGTTTCTGGATAAAGCAGACAATTTTCCCCCAAGTACACCAAAAGATCCGCTAACTGGGTGCTGTGAATGCATGTATGGTATACCCTGGCCAGGGCCTTGAACTCCATTAAGTGAGTTCTCTGGTTAGCGGTCGGACGTTGTCACTGAGGATAAATCCCCATATTACCTGCTGGTCCTTTGAAGTTTTCCTCCTCGGGACGAAGCGACGCGTCTGAGGTTAGCTAACAGGTCTGGCATGACGAACCTCTGGGAAGGAACTCAGAACATGGACTGCGGCCACAGGCCCTCAGCGGCCTCTGCTACGAAGTCAGGGTTTCACAGCCGACCCTGAGCGGAACGCGTTTCCACTGAGCAAGCTGCCTCAGAGCTTTGGAGCGTGCTCTGCCTCTCTGGAATGCCTTGCAGCATAGCTGTCACTCAGATCGGATGGCTTTCCGACCAGAGCTGCTGCGCTGTCCTCCGGGACGATTCGGACATGGTTCTGGCATAGAACCGGACCACAAAGATCATTTACTCACGAGTAGATCACGTCTCGGGGTCACCATATGTTGGATCTGGGCTGCGAAGCGGGTTGCACAAGATGGATTGTAACCGCAAAGCGGCTGTTGGGTCCCGGAGGAGACTGGTCAAGCAATGCACAAGGCAAGATGGAGCAAAGACCAGTGATTTAATGAAGACCAATCATCAATATTTATCATGTTTTAGGCTGCATGTAGAAGCATTGCGATACTGCAGGTTTCACACATAATGTTTACACAAGTTAATTAGGGAAGTCTACAGGGGAAGTTAATTAACCAACTTAATTAACGGCAGAGAAAATACATTGTTCCAGGTTATCCGGGGTAAACAAGTGGCTAGTATTGGTTCTAGGGTTTAAGGTAATCCGCAGGCACGAGATTACCTATTATGTGCCTAGCGCATTAGTCATTAGCTCTCTATTGTCCGAGCAGTTTGTCAGATCAGCTATTGATGAATTAAACTCTATCTAATATTCCGCTCCCCCAATTTCTGTCCCCTCAGGAACCCCTGGTAACGATGTGATCACCCTTTACCGGGGTTCTGTCAGGGCCAGTTATGCCAATTATGTGCGCGGATCCCACAAGAACTCTTATAGATCTCCCCAAGGACAAGTAGGGGCTGATTTAGTTGTTACTGATGCCAGAAATGAGGCCATCTCAAAAAGGACTGTCCACAAAAAGCCAAGCTTCAGAGTTATTATTCTAAGGAAAAATCAACTTATACAGCAAGACCCCCTTCCAGGACAAAAGATGGCATTGGCAGTTTTTGAGCCCCCAGAGCTAGCAACAAGGTCGCAGCCACCTCCCCTTCAGCCTGTTAGTCAAGAAGGAGGAGGGGCCGTTGCATTGCAAATGGGAGCTTGCTGTGTTCATGGAGATGCTTTGACTTATCAGTTGATGGAATAATTTTCTACAGAAGCTGTATGGGGAATGTGTATGACAAACCCTTCAAGGAGCTTCAGTTTGGTAAGAACATCAGACATCTTAGACAAATCTGGACTGGACTGGACTAAGAATTTGAGGACTGGAGACGTGACTGTTTGCTATCCAGATAACACAAGAACGGGTCATTAAACAGGGATTTCTGGACAGTGGGTCTGACCTTTGTTCTTTGCATTGCAGTTTGGTACTGAACAGTCAGATATAGAAAGATTCTTATATGCCTGTGCAAAAATTCTCTTTTGGAAAAAATGCTGTTCAATTAGTACTCCTTGCAAAGGTTACCTTGATTTACCAAAGGTGGAAACGGGAGGTACATAAGAACATAAGAACAGCCTTGCTGGAACAGGCCACAGCCCATCCAGTCCAGCATTCTGTCTCACACAGTGGCTCACCATTTCCTTCAGGGTATTCCCAAGGAGATGCCTTCACCTGCTTAGGATTCCCTGGAAATGGCATTGAGAGATATCCTGCCTATCTCTCCAACCCGGAGGTTGTCCTTAGGTAGCCATAATTATAGCCATTGATAGCCTTGTCCTCCATGAACTTGTCTAATCCTTTCTTAAAGCTGTCAAGACTGACAGCTGTCACCACTTCTTCTGGCAGGGAGTTCCATAGACCAGTAATCCTCTGGGTGAAAAAGTACTTTCTCTTATTTGTTTGAGAACTAGTACCCAAAAGTTTCATGGAGTGTCCCCTAGTTCTAGTGTTGTGCGATAGGGAAAACAGTTTTTCCTTATCCACTTTGTCCACACCGTGCATGATTTTATAAACTTCAGTCAGGTCACCTCTTAGACGCCGTCGTTCAAGAGTGAAAAGGCCCAACCGTTGCAGCCTCAGATGGTAAGGAAGGTGTTCCAGTCCCCTAATCATTCTGGTTGCCCTCCTCTGTACTTTCTCCAACTCCATAATATCCTTCTGGAGGTATGGCGACCAGAACTGTACACAGTATTCCAGATGGGGCCTCACCATAGATTTATAAAGAGGCAAAATGACACTTGCTGACTTATTTTCTATACCCTTCCTAATGATCGCTAACATTGAGTTTGCTTTTTTCACTGCTGAGGCACACTGGGTTGACACCTTCATTGAGCTGTCAACCAGGACACCAAGGTCCCTTTCCTGGTTTGTCGCAGAGAGTTCAGACCCCATCAGTTTATAAATGTAATTGGGTTTTTTTGCCCCAACATGCATCACTCTGCACTTACTGATGTTGAAGCTCATTTGCCACTGTTTTGCCCACTCCCCCAGTGTCAAGAGATCCCTCTGGAGCTCTTCACAATCTCTCACAGTTTTCACTACCCTGTATAATTTAGTATCGTCAGCAAATTTGGCTACCTTGCTTTTTACTCCTACCTCTAGATCATTTATGAAGAGGTTGAAAAGCAGGGGTCCCAGTACTGAACCTTGGGGGACCCCACTCTTTACTTCCCTCCACTTGGAGAAGTGTCCATTTAGTGCTACCCTCTGTTTCCTGTCCCTTAGCCAGTTGCTGATCCAGGACAAGACCTGTCCCTTTATTCCATGACTGGTAAGTTTATTCAAGAGCCTTTGGTGTGGGACCTTGTCAAAAGCCTTCTGAAAGTCCAGATAAACAATGTCAACTGGATCCCCCTTATCCACATGCTTGTTGACACTCTCAAAAAATTCCAACAGATTAGTGAGGCATGATTTGCCCTTGCAAAAGCCATGTTGGCTCTCCTTTAGCAGCGCCTCCTCTTCTATGTACCTATTAATTCTATCTTTTAGGATGGTTTCCATCACTTTACCTGGGACACATGTCAAACTGACAGGCCGGTAATTTCCTGGATCACCCCTGGATCCTTTTTTGAAAATTGGTGTTACATTCGCTACCTTCCAGTCATCAGGCACAAACCCTGATTTGAGGGAAATATTATATATTTTGGCTAGGAGATCAGCAATTTCATCTTTAAGTTCCCTGAGAACTCGTGGATGGATGCCATCTGGTCCTGGTGATTTGTTAGTGTTTAGTTTAACAAGACATGCAAGGACCTCCTCCCTGGTTATTTCTATCTTGCTTAATTCTTCGGTTTCCCTCCCTACGAAGATAGGTTCTGTTTTGGGCATGTGGTCTCTATCTTCTTCAGTGAATACTGAAGCAAAGAATTCATTGAGTCTCTCTGCAATCTCTGTTTCCTCTTTAATAACCCCTTGCCTTCCATTGTCATCTAATGGTCCAATGGCCTTCCTAGTTGGGTTCTTACTTCTAATGTACTTAAAGAAGTCTTTGTTATTCCTCTGAGTATTTTTAGCTATACGCTCCTCAAAGTCTTGCTTTGCTTTCCTGATTGTTGCCTTGCATTTGTTCTGCCAGAATTTATGTTTCTGCCTGCTGTCCTCATTTGGACAAGCCTTCCATCTTCTAAATGAGCTTTTCTTGCTCTTGATCACTTCCCGAACAGCTCCTGTAAGCCACATTGGAGTCCTCTTGGACCTGGCAGTGCCCTTTTTCCTTTTGGGTATGCATTCCAATTGGGCCTCTGTTATTGTTTTTGTAAACAGCCTCCATGCCTCTTGGAGTGTTTGGACTCTCTCCATGGTGCATGAGAATAAGGATATAGCTCCTGTTATCATTGGACGTCCTCTAATATTCAGGGCCAGGGGGACAGAAAAATTCATCCCTAAGGCTGAATGGTGCAAGTTTCCAGTTCAAACTAGTAAAATGGCCCATACAGAGGTTGAGGAAGCCTTGCCTGATCAAAGAAGTAAATCTATAGTGACACCTGATGGTCTATCCCTGAAGTGTTCAGCTGGTACATCTGGTAGTCAATCCTCTAATTGTAAGCAAGAGGTTGAGAAATACTATGATGCATTTAAAGTAGCACCACCTTCTGATGTTTTCTTGGGAAATATTGGGCCTAAAAGGATGCCTGAATCAAGCTATTTCAAGAATCAGCCTAGTCACTTGGTCCAAGTACTGGGGGGAACTGAACTCTGTTGATCAAGGGGAGAATGGGAAGTTGGATTTGTATCATGTGAATTCTCTTGAACAGCATGTGTCTAGACCTGTGTCTATGGTCCAAAACATTGTTATGCCTGTTTATACTGAGAAAGTTGACACTATCTCCTTTTCAGATGCAGAAAAAATGGTTGAATTAGATGTAAGCAGTGTGGTGCTTGAGCATGAGATTTAAGAACTGTTTTTGAGAAGTTTAGAGATCTTTTGTTTCTGTCCCAGGTAAAGGTAAAATTTAAAGACCTTATATTTAAGTTACTAACTTCAAATCAATTTGGATCTCCCTTGGGCTTCTGGCAGAATTGGTTAACCTGGGATACAAGGACAAAAACAGTTACAAAAACAGGAATTAACCTGGGCTATTTTATACTCTTTGTACTACTGTTTGTAATCATGTTGCTGAGAGTACCTCTAGGGAAGGGGAAATGTTCTGTCTTGGAATTTGCAAATGTAAGAAGGTATGTTATTACCTCCTTACTAATTATTATGTCCATAACTTGGTCCCATTTTAGGAAAAGGCTTAAGGAGCCTTTCTTTTTGCAGAAGGTGTGTGATGGAATGATCCCAAGTTATTCACATGGTTCTTCTTGGCTCTAAGCAGCAGTCTACCTTTTTAAAAATAAGGCCCTGGCTTTGTAAGTTTTCTAAGGTTTCAGGATCTGAATAAGGTTATCTGTTCCTTACTAGCTTCTTGCTCCATCATCTGTTCCTAATAGCTGATTAATCCTCACGCCAGGTTTGTTAGATTGCCTGGGCTCCCTTTTGGGGTGGATAAAAATAAGCCAGAAAAACACAGAAGGAGGAGAGTAGATCACGGTTCGTGATCTAAATTCAGTCCTGATGCGCTCAAAGTTGGCTCAACCTTCCCTCCTTCTGGAGTTGGTAAAATGAGTACCCAGCATGTTACCTTGAGAACCAGAGAGTACTCTAAACACAGCTCCTATGGTGGTTTAGTGGTTAAGATGCTAAGCTGGAGAATGGGAGGTTGGGTTTCAATACCTCAGGGCTGCACTTGGGGACATGAAAGGAGCCTCATTCGGATGTCCCCTGAGCAGAGCTTCTCCAGCAAATATCCTTTCATCCCAGACATGAAATTATTATTACTGTGGGGCAGAATATAAATTGCTAGTAGAGAATGCTAGTAGAATTGATGGTACAATTGGCTCAACAGAAATCCCATAGATTCAATGGGTCTATTACAGTTGTAGTTAGTTTAGGGTTACAGGACAGCACTCTAATAGGTCTACCACCACAGTGCAGTAGTGGAACTCATGTTGCTATCAGTCCCTAGGGTAGTTCCTAGAAAATGTATTTGATTTTGTTAACGTATTAAGGCTTTCGACAACCCTCGGAGCTCTGCACCGTATATTAACATTGGAAATAGTGTGGCCTTATAGACCAGGAGTTCTCAACCTTTTAAAGCTGGGGGCCTGGTCACACTCCCTCAGACAACTTCAGGGGATGGACAGCCATTTTGCTCTTCCTCCACCACATGGCACTGCCTGGTGTGGTGGATGTGGTTGGGGGCGACATGAAATGGTGCTGAGGGCTGCAGGTTAATAATCCCTGTTATAGACCTTTATAATGTTCTCGGAGAACTTGGGTGGTTGTAATTAAGTAATTTAGTTTGTGGTTTAGAACTTGCTGCATCCTTTACAGAAACTTTTTTGTTATGGTTAACTAAGGATCCCGTGTCTGTGAAATTGTTGTGTTCTGATGGTTTTTATTGTACACATGGATTACAATGTATCTGAGCCAATGTAACCTTGCCTATAGCAACAATGTAACCTTCAGCTGTATCATATCAACCCTGTAATAGGACGCGAGCTAATGACCACCAGCTGGCAGCAGCGAGCGTCCAAGCTCTTTTGGTCCAAACTCATCAAAGGCAACAGCGCGGGAAGTTTTCCCGCCACCACCTACACCTGGACAAGAAGGGCGTGACCTGCAATGACGTCACGCAGACAGTAGCCAATGGGCTACCATGGCACCACGTTCAAATGTGTTACTGCTGTATATAAAGAGCTATCGATCCGCCATTACCTCATGTTCCCTCTGTCCACGATGCAATAAACCTGAGTTAACCCAGCCCGAGGCTGTGTCCTGTGTCTTGGTTTGCATACACCAAATTGGCAACGAAGGTGGGATAATGGATCCCCACGGAACAGCCAGGGCACAGAGCGGTTTCAACATCACCAAACCGCAAGACTGGGAGCTGCTTGAGATGGATTTCCAGGCAGCCCTGGTGGAACTCAGAGTCAAAGGGGAAGACGAGGAGAGAAAGAGGGCCATCCTCACCAGAATGCTCGGGATGGAGACCAAGCGGACGCTGGTGGGCATAATCGCTCCGAAGAAGGTGAGCGACTTTAAGGCTAGCGACATCATGCAACTGCTGCGAGAGCGGTTCTGCCCCTCGAGGGCAATGTTTCCCGCTCGGAGCGCGTTTTGGAGGCGAGTCCAAGCGCCGGATGAGTCGGTTGAGGCATTCGTGGCCGCCATGAGGATAGCCGCCGCCCCCTGTAAATGGGGCGATATCCTGGAGTTGGTCCTCAGGGACGGCGTGCTGTGTGGCCTGAAAGACAAGGAGGTACAGCGCAGCTTGATGAATAAGGAGCCGCCACCCACGCTGGCAGAGGTCATAGAGGCCGCGGAAGCCGCAGAGTCCACGAATGCCGGAGTGGACGAGATGCACCAGTGGCGTGAGTGGCGTCCTAGAGCCGGCAAGGCGGAAAATTCGGTGCACGGGAAGACCGGACAGTCGGTGCACGCGACTCGGCGGGCCTCAAAGTCGTCTACGGAAGGCAGCGACGGCGAGGAGGTCCAGAAGGTCCGGAAGGGTGGTCGACGCTGCGAGGGTTGCGGAGCGGCCCACGAGCGCGCGAGATGCCCGTTCAGGAAGGCCGAGTGTTACACCTGCGGCCGTCGGGGGCACATCGCCAAGGCGTGCAGAAAGAGGAAAGAGGGCCGGAGGCAGTCACAAGACCGCGCAGCCAGACCGGACCGTCCAGCGAGGCCCAAAGATGGCGCCCAGACCACGAGGAAGCAGGACGGCGTGGGCCGCGTCTCGGACGGCAGCGAGGACGACGCCTCAGTGTTCAGCGTGTCCGCGGGACAGTCCCATTACTTCGTTGAGGTATTAGTACAAGGGGCCCCTATTAGGATGGAAATTGACTCGGGGTCCTCCTATTCCATAATTCCCCAGAAAGAGTTCCTGAAAATCGACCCCCACGTGCGGCCCAAGCTTAAAGCGCTGAGGTCCACACTACGGGACGTTCAGGGAAACAGCATTCCGGTGTTGGGGGTCGGGAAATTTCGGGTCAAGTTTAAGAGACATTCTGCGGAACTGCCCCTAGTTGTCCTCAAAGGGGGAAGCTGTAGCCTCCTAGGGACACAGTGGTTTCAGCCCTTAGGTTTGTTCATAGGGGGGTGCATACCGTGGGGGGGGACCCAATACAAGCGGTTGGCGATGCGCATCCCGCCGTTTTTAAGAAAGGACTCGGAAGGTTCAAGGGACCCCCTGTAGCTTTCGACATAGACCCGGAGGTCCGCCCGATAAGACTCAAACCTCGCAGGGTGCCGTTTGCACTCAAGGACAAGATAGAGGCGGAACTGGACAAACTGGTGGGCCAGGGGATTCTTATTCCTGTTGACTCCGCGGAGTGGGAAACTCCAATTGTAACGGCTCTAAAGGCTAACGGGGAGGTGCGCATTTGCGCTGATTATAAGTGTACAATTAACAAGGCGATCCGCCCTAATGCATACCCGGTGCCGGTGATCAGCCACCTTTTGGCCAGACTAAATGGCGGAAAGTGTTTCGCTAAACTCGATTTGGCACAAGCCTATCAGCAACTTCCAGTGACCCCCGCCACGGCCGCGGCACAAACGATAGTTACACATAAGGGAGCGTTCCAGGTGTCGCGGTTACAGTTCGGCGTGAACTCGGCACCCGGCCTTTTTCAATCGCTCGTGGAACGCCTCCTAAAGGGCCTGGAGGGGGTGTTGCCTTATTTTGATGACGTGTTGATAACAGGGGGGAGTGAGGCTGAACTGGCGAAAAGGTTGGACAAAGTACTGACCGTGTTCGAGAAAGCGGGGCTGAGATTGAGGAAGGACAAATGTGTGTTTTTCGAGACCGAGGTCGAGTTTTTAGGGTTCCGGATCACACCCGAGGGGATTAAGCCGTCTAACTCCAAAGTAGCAGCCATTAAAAAGGCCCCTCGCCCCACATCCAAAACCGAGCTGCAGTCTTTCCTGGGGCTCCTCAATTTTTACCATACATTCCTCCCGCGGAAGGCGTCCGTGGCCGAACCGCTCCATCGGTTACTTAAAAAGGAGGAGCCATGGATGTGGGGTGACGAGCACGAGAGGGCGTTCAAGGAGCTAAAGCAACTCCTAACATCTGAGGCAATCCTGACGCACTTCGACCCCAAACGGCCAGTGGTCCTAGTCTGTGATGCATCCCCGGTGGGGGTGGGGGCGGTGCTTTGCCACGTGTTGGAGGACGGAAGGGAGGCCCCGGTAGCGTTTTACTCAAGGTCCCTGTCCCAAGCGGAGCGAAATTACGCGCAAACCGACAGAGAAGCGTTAGCAATAGTAGCGGGGACCAAAAAATTTCACGATTTTTTGTATGGCCGCCCGTTCAAAATCGTGACCGATCACAAGCCGCTGTTAGGGATTTTCACGGCAAGCAAGCCCACGCCACAGATCCTGTCCCCGAGGATGCTGCGATGGGCTATTTTTCTCAACGCGTACCAACATGAGTTGGAGTACAGGCCCGGAAAGGAGATCAGCCATGCTGATGCGCTCTCGAGGTCCCCTCTGCCCTTGTCGGCGGACCAAAAGGCGAGAGCAGAAAGAGACCGCCAGGTGTTGCTAATTGTTTTAGACGCACCCCCAATAGTACCTGCCGACATTGCTAGGGCGACAGGCAAGGACAGGACGCTGGAGAAAGTTAGTTCATGGGTGCAGAAGGGGTGGCCGGTTTCGTCCCCGAGTACAGAGTTCGACCCATTTTTTAGGAAGAAGCTTGAGTTGTCCCTAGAAAGGGGATGCCTTCTGTGGGGCCAACGGGTGGTGGTCCCTGCGCCCCTGCGGACGAGGGTGCTCGAACTGCTGCACGTCAGCCACCCGGGCATAGTTCGTTCAAAGGCGCTAGCCCGGAGTTACTTCTGGTGGCCACAGCTGGACGCGGACATTGAGCACATGGTCGGCACTTGCGAGGCTTGCCAGGAATCCCGACCTGAGGCAGCCCGTCTGCCGCATAGAGAGTGGGACACGGCAAGGGGGCCGTGGTCCAGGGTGCACGTGGATTTCGCTGGCCCGTTCCGAGGAACCATGTTTCTCCTGGTGGTAGATGCGTTCTCCAAGTGGCTGGAGGTTATCCCAGTAAAGAGCACGTCCTCCGCCACGACAATTAGCCGGCTAAGGAGAGTCTTTTCCACGTTCGGTTTACCCGACACTTTAGTCAGCGATAACGCTAGTTGTTTCACCTCCGCTGAGTTCGGAGCATTCATGGAGGCAAACGCCATTCGGCATGTCACATCCGCACCGTTTCACCCGGCCACGAATGGCCAAGTGGAACGCCTAGTGCGTACAACAAAGGACGCGCTGCGGCGCATGGGCCCGGGGGACCTGAATCACCAGGTATGCCAGTTCCTTTTAGCGTATAGGGTGACCCCTTTAGCGTCAGGCTACTCGCCGGCGGAGCTCTTGATGCGGCGAAAATTGACCACGATCCTGTCCAGGCTAGACCCGTCGAGGGTCGAGGATAAAGGAAAAAACATAGGGTTGGCAGTCTCGAAAGGTTTCGCCGCCGGGGACCCTGTTCACTGCAGGAACTATTCCAGCGCAGGGCCGGCATGGGTACCAGGGAAGGTTGTGGAACAGACGGGGCCAGTATCGTACCGGGTCGAGACTAACACCGGCCTCCTCTGGAGGAGGCACGCAGACCAACTGAGGCACCGAGTGAGTGGGCCAGTCAGTGGAGCTCAGCAACAGGATTCAGCGTTAGGGTTCTCCCCCACCCGCTTAACCCAAGGGGGAGACAGCAATGGACCACAGTCCCAGACAAGGGGGGAAGGAAGCAGAAGCAGCGGCCCCGACTCATATCATTTTGATAGCAGCGACCCCGACTCATATCCTTTTGATACGCCAGTTTTATCAGGGGCCGGGGAAGGGGGAGAGGAGTTCGCGACCGCTGCCCCCGATAGTAATTTTGAGTTTGATTTTGCGAGCCGGGGGGGTTTTCAGGAGTGTTCCCCCACCCATCCAAGCGAGAAGAGGGGTTTTTCGTTAGCCCCCAGTGCCCCCGGTTCCTCCCTAAGGAAGAGCACACCTCCCAACAACGCCGCGGAGCCGCGGAAAGTCACTAACGAGTCTCCCTCTCATATTACAGGACAGGAAACCAGGGGACAAAGAGAAGGTAGCAAACCCGGGGAGTGGCAGCCCGCATCGAGACCCCAGCGTGTTCGAAATAAGCCATCTTGGCTGAGAGACTTTGTCTCCTAAGGGGGGGGAGTGTGTTTAAGTGTGGGCTCGAGACTTTGTCTCGTCCTAGGGGGGAGGGGTGTTGTGTTCTGATGGTTTTTATTGTACACATGGATTACAATGTATCTGAGCCAATGTAACCTTGCCTATAGCAACAATGTAACCTTCAGCTGTATCATATCAACCCTGTAATAGGACGCGAGCTAATGACCACCAGCTGGCAGCAGCGAGCGTCCAAGCTCTTTTGGTCCAAACTCATCAAAGGCAACAGCGCGGGAAGTTTTCCCGCCACCACCTACACCTGGACAAGAAGGGCGTGACCTGCAATGACGTCACGCAGACAGTAGCCAATGGGCTACCATGGCACCACGTTCAAATGTGTTACTGCTGTATATAAAGAGCTATCGATCCGCCATTACCTCATGTTCCCTCTGTCCACGATGCAATAAACCTGAGTTAACCCAGCCCGAGGCTGTGTCCTGTGTCTTGGTTTGCATACACCAAAGAAATTCACCCCTAAATATGAAAAAGAGTCTGTTTGTTCTATTGGTTCTCCATCTCTCTGCCAGTTGTGTTTGGGGCGATGTTTCCTGACAACCATAACTTTAGATTTAACTTCGTTATTATTCAGATAATATCCCTCACATAGACTGGGTGAACTGTTGTTCAGCACATGATAAAGAGATAAAGTTCCTAGATATGCTAAAGGATTGTTCCCTGGGACAGATGGTTGGAGACCCAACTAGAGGTACAAGAATCCTTGACTTGGTGCAAGATGTTAATGTGACTGATCCAATAGGGAATAGTGACCACAACTCAATTATGTTTAACTTGATCATAGACCGCAAGTCACTGATAAAATCTAACAGAGACTTTAAATTTTCAAAAAGGAAATTTCCCAAAGATGAGGAAACTAGTAAAAGAGAAGCTGAAAGGGAAAATTGAGAGAGTCCAAACACTCCAAGAGGCATGGAGGCTGTTTACAGAAACAATAACAGAGGCCCAATTGGAATGCATACCCAAAAGGAAAAGGCACTGCCAGGTCCAAGAGGAGTCCAATGTGGCTTACAGGAGCTGTTCGGGAAGTGATGTTCTGTCTCCCCTGCTCACTCCCTTTTCCCTGGTGGGAAAACACTCACTGTAAGGGATATCCGAAGAGCAGTCTAAGTCCGGTCCAAAGTTCTATTTCCAGAGTTTCCAAAGAGTCAAGACGCCATGGTACCAAGCAAGAGCAGGGAAGCTAAACTTTGTCCGTCACAGAGCCACACCCAGCGTCCTGGTTCCTTATATGCCTCCATGGGTGTGGCCAGACACTTCCTGATTACCTGCGGCCCCTCCTTCCTCTCAGCCTCTGTAGACAACACTTCGCCCTGCTTCCATGCCTAGCATCCAGCCATGCCTCATCCCCAGAGCTGTCTGAACGTGAAGACTGCTGTTGGAGGACATCCTTGTTGCCATCCTGCTGCTGCAGTTACAAGGGAGGCTGAGGCAGTGCTGGGGGGGGGGGGGGAATCCCTGAGGAAGAAGGTCTTGTCAGCTCCTCCCCTTCATCCTCAGAGTCTTCATCCCCAAGGTGGGCCGGGGGCCGCAGTCACAACAAGTGATCAAAAGCAAGACAAGCTCATTTAGAAGATGGAAGGCTTGTCCGAACGAACATAAATTCTGGCAGAACAAATGCAAGGCAACAATCAGGAAAGGAAAGCAAGACTTTGAGGAGCATGATGGGAAATAAGTGGCCCAGTCTTGGATGTCCCTGAAACCAGTCTGGAGTTATTCCTTTTTCCTTTGTCCTGTCATAAAGCCTTTGACAAAATTGATGGATGGGTTGTGGATTTTGGATGGGTAACTCTTAGAAAAACATCTTACCAACTTCTTTATCTCTTAACGACCCAAAAATGGTTACAAAGGGCTTTTTTATTTTTACCATTATGTGAGTGTGCTAAGTAAAACATAAGAATAATATAACTTCTGTGCTGTTTATGTATATAAGCTAATATATATGAACTATCATGTGTGCATAGTATCTCTAAAAATATTGTAAACTATATCTCTAAAATATTAGTACAGTGTTTCATAAGGTAGATATAGTAAGGATAAGTATGTTAAATGCAGTATATTTCTTATGCAATTACAACTGATTTATATTTAACAAAAAAATCAGTCCTCATCACTGTTATGAGGAGTTAAGAACAAGAAGACTAACCCCATGATGATAGCCAATATTCAGAATGGATGTGGCACCTGAAGAAGCAGAAGAACCTAAACCAGTGATGGGCAGTCTTGGCCCTCCAGCTGTTCTTGAACTTCAATTCCCAGAAGCCCAAGTCAACACACCAGCTGGTCAGGGTTTCTGGGAATTGAAGTTCAAGAACAGCTGGAGGGCCAAGACTGCCCATCACTGACCTAAACCATAGAGGCCAAGTAGCATGAAGTAAACTGAAGCAGTGAAGTTCAAGGAAAGCATGGAAAGATAAGCTGGGCTTCTTAAATTCAATATTTTTGCTCCACCAAGCCACTACCTTAGGCAACCTTGGACAATCCTCTTAACAAACAGGACAGCAGAACTAAAGGGAATTCCATGTTGCTCAATGCTTCTGTTGGTACACACGGAAAGCTTGCAGTTTCATGCGGTCTGCTAACAATATCATTTGCAACATAACGATGGGAGGTCTTTTGATTTAGTTTTGCAACCTGCGAGAGGAGAGGAAGCATGGAGACATGATGGGATCCATCGAGCGGGAGAATTACAAGCTCCGACAGGTGAGTTACAGCCTCCTCTTCTCCTTGCTTCTCCTTGTGTGCCCAGTGAGGAATATACTGTCCACACCTGGGTGACCTGATCCCAGTAAAGCAGACATTGTTTAATATTAAGACTCTCAGGAATGAGGATTCCATAAGTTTCTCCATGATTTACTGCTTTGTGTATATTTTAAGCAGTGTTTTTTTTTAAAAAAAAAAACACAAATCTTCTTCCACCTCTAGGTCAGGAGTGAAACTGCAAAATGAAGCCACCTTTTGGTGAGCTCATTCTGCAGTTCCTTTTTCCCAATGTGAGAAAGATTAGTCGGCAACACATGGTGGCTTCATTTTGCATGTTCACTTCTGACCTAGAGGTTCAAAAATACCACAATCTTTGGAGAGGCTTTCTTAAATGCCTTTAAAACCTTTAAATGTCGCTTCAAATGTTTTTATCATGCTTTAGTTAAGAGACCTAGCATAGTATTTTGGCTGCTGTTGGTTCAGTGGTTAAGAAGCTCGCCTTGTTAGCTAGAACATAAGAACAGCCTTGCTGGAGCAGGCCACCACAGCCCATCCAGTCCAGCATTCTGTCTCACACAGTGGCTCACCATGTGCTTCAGGGTATTATTCCCAAGCAGATGCCTTCACATCCTTAGGATTCCCTGGAAATGGCATTGATAGGCATCCTGCCTATCTCTCCAACCCAGAGGTTGTCCTTAGGTATCCATAATTATAGCCATGGATACCCTTGTCCTCCATGAACTTGTCTAATCCTTTCTTGAAGCTGTCAAGACTGACCACTGTCACCACTTCTTCTGGCAGGGAGTTCCATAGACCAGTGATCCTCTGGGTGAAAAGTACTTTCTCTTATTTGTTTGAGAACTAGTATCCAAAAGTTTCATGGAGTGCCCCCTGGTTCTAGGGTTATGCGATAGGGGAAACAGTTTTTCCTTCTCTACTTTGTCCACGCAGTGCATGATTTTATAAACTTCAATCAGGTCACCTCTTAGACGACGTCGTTCAAGAGTGAAGAGGCCCAACCATTGCATACTCAGATGGTAAAGAAGGTGTTCCAGTCCCCTAATCATTCTCGTTAATATTAGAAGGCTGGCAAGTCAGCAGTTTGAGACCTGGGTACTGCATGACATATTGAACGCCCATCTCTGTCCCATCTCTTGGGGACATGAAAGGAGCCTCATCCGGGCATCCTCTGAGCGGAGTTTCTTCTGCAAAAATTCTTTCATCCCAGAATAATTTCTGACACAAAATTATTATTACTGTACAGTAAAACCCAAACTTACAAATGGCCCAAATTACATAAAATTTAACTTACACAATGATTTTGTGCTAAAACCATGTCCTGATTTACACAAATTTACGTAACATGATTTCCTATGGGTTTGCTTCGAGTCACGTTAAAAAAAATTCCTATGGGTTTGCTTCGAGTTACATAAAAACTGATTTAAGCAAAAGCCTATGGAATGGACGTTTTGCGTAAGTAGGAGCTTTACTGTATAGTATGTTATATACTTACTATAAAGCATTTTTATTCCACCCTTCATCTGAAAAGGTACCCAAAACTGAAATTAAAAAAATAATTTTAGCTACATGTTACTGACCCTCTCCTTCAACCTAAGCTGCCTTGTTTCTAATTCAGGAAACATGAATGGCCCTCCAGGTGTAGTTGGACTGCAGCTTCCATCAGCCACAGCCAGCCTGCCCAATGGTCATAGAAGACAAGGCTTGTAGTCCATTCACTACATTGACCCTGACTTTAGTCCTGCAATATTGGGGTCAAATTAGACAACATGACAATCACATTTTGCTCAGACGCACTTCCTATTTGGTGAGAAATGTCTGTAACTCATAGAACAGGATATCCCCCCCCCCCCCGCATTTTGCATGCTTTGTTTTCTTAGTATTCATTAGAACAGGGGTTCCCAACCTTTTCAAGCCAGGGACCGGGTCACACTCTCTCAGTCAGCTTCGAGGGCTTGATGGCCATTTTGCTCTGCCTGCATGATGCAGAGGCCATTTTGTCCCAACAGCTTCAAAGGGGCAGCCATTTTTTATCTCAAATGCTCTTGGAGGGGATAGAGGCCACATGAAATGGCTCTGCAGCCCACATCTGTCGCGACCTGCCTGCCGCAGCAGTAAAAGTGACGAGATGCAGAGGCTTGAGCCAGGATGAGACGGTTCTGTTCTTTATTTTTACAGCTCACATTTATCATAAAACCCAGCTATATCTTGAATCAGCAATTCTAGTGTCTAACAAACGAAATGCAGTTACATGACCAATCTCTGTCATTTTACACTGACGTATTTCAGCTTAAAAATGCCTGGCATTGGATAGCCAGGGAGTTAGTACAGAAGGTACAGAAAATAGATACAAATGTTCAGAGTATGCACTCTGGGGAGAAAGCATTAGTAAGGCTCCATATCGGGGACCGAATTCTTTCTTACAATGGTCAAAAGAAAGACCCATTGTAATGAACCAAGTTCGGCCAGGCAGTGTCCTTGCGTATTGTTACTTTTACTCCCAGTTTGCCAGGAGCTTCCAGTGATGCCAGATGGCATCACTGCCCCCACCCTTGGGAACTTGTTAGTGCTAAATAACCATGATTATAAATGATTATAAATTTAATGTGATCATGGAGTCTGACTAATAATTCATTACTACACAAATCAATACATCATCACTACACACATCCGGCCCATGGCTCATAGGTTGGGAAATCCTGTGCTAGAAGGTAAATACTAACTTGATGCTTGATGGCTTACACATTTATCTCTAAGGAAATCACTGAGGTGAGGTAGAAACATTTGAGAGGGTTTAGTGTATGGGACCAAAGACAACCGGACAACCGAAAGGTTGGTTTAACACAGGTTTATTGCATTGCATGAGGTTCCAGTGAAGCATGAGGAATGGCGGTGATACATCTCAATATATACAGTAGCTCTCTACATTTGAATCTTGTAGCACGGTAGCTGATTGGTTGCTACCGGCGTGGCCTCGCCCAGGCACGCCTCTTTCTTCAGCTGCTGAATGCAGGTCTTGCTTCAGCTGCTGAATGCAGGTCTTTCTTCAGCTGCTGAATGCAGGTCTTGCTTCAGCTGCTGAATGCAGGTCTTTCTTCAGCTGCTGAATGCGGGGAAGGTTTTCCCGCGGCTGTCCGTGATTGAGCAATGTGAACCATGTGAGAGTGAACGCTCGCAGCTGCCCTCTATAGGCTGTCTGCTCGCGTTCCTTCATAGCTGATATCGTTTGTATCTGGAGTGGTTACAATCTTGCCTTACAGTATAATGAACATGCATACATACATAACATCCCTCCCCCCTAGGATGGGACGAAGTCCCGCAACCATTGTGGCTTGCCGCACGTTCGCTTGGGGCGTGCTTGCGCCTGCCCTAATTCTGGAGAGCCTGTGATCCCTGACTCCGCGGGCGCTTGTCCTGCAACGGGAAACGGGGATTCGTTAGTGGCTCTGTGGGGCGTCCGTGCCTGCCTTGCGCTTGGGGAAGGGAATGGGATGAACAGTTGGGAGGTAAATCCCTGCCTATTGCCCTCGGACCCCGGGGACCCTCCTAGTGTGAACCGCGGCACCGATGAGGTCGCCCTTGGGGAATGGCTACCTTCTGATCCCTGCTCGGGGGACCTTAAGACTGTGGTGGTGGGCGGACTCGCTGATGCCTCTGGTCTTGGAGGTGTCGGTCTCCGGAACATGGGCGCTATATTGCATTCTAGCTCACAGGGGCTACTGGGACTGGAGGTACCAGGGGCTGAACTGAAACCCCTCTTTTCGCTAGGACGGGTGGGGGACCACTCCGCTAACTCCCCCTGGTACTGTAAATCAACGTCTAAACCTCTATGGGCCTCTGAGCCTCGGGGGGACTTCCGCGGCTTCCGCGGGGTATGAGTGTGGTTGGGGCTCCTCCTTTCTGACGGGGACTCCCGCAACCCGGGGCTCCTCCTCTCTGGCAGGGACTCCCGCAAAAGATTTCCGTGGATCGATTCCCTTTCCTCCCCCCTTGGTGGGGACCCATGCTCCCCTTTTCCTCCCCCTTGGGCTAAACGGGTGGGGGAGTACCCTAACGCTGAATCAATGCTGGCCTCATCCTCGTCTTGCTCTCCGGGGACCCTACGCCTGAGTTGGTCCACGTGTCGCCTCCACAGGAAACCTGTACTGGTCTCTACGCGGTATGAGACGGGGCCGGTTTGGTCTACTACGGTGCCCGGCACCCAGGCTGGCCCCGCGCTGGCGTAATTCCTGCAGTATACTGGGGCGCCTATGCCGAAACTCTTGGTGGGTTCCACCCCTATGTTCCGCCCCTTGTCCTCTACTCTCGTGGGGTCTAGCTTGGATATCCCCGTGGCCAGCTTCCTGCGCATCAACAGCTCTGCGGGGGAGTACCCTGACGCTAAGGGGGTGACCCTGTATCTCAGCAGGAATTGGCACAATTTCAGGTCGAGGTCTCCGGGACCCATGCGCAGTAGCGCGTCTTTCGTGGTGCGCACGAGGCGCTCTACTTGGCCATTGGTGGCCGGGTGAAAGGGGGCGGAGGTGACGTGCCGAATGGCGTTGCGTTCCATGAATGCCCTGAACTCGGCGGACGTGAAACAGCTAGCGTTATCGCTGACGAGGGTGTCGGGTAAACCGAACGTGGAAAAGACCCTCCTTAACTGTTTAATGGTTGTGGTCGAGGAGGTGCTCGAGACTGGAATGACCTCCAACCACTTAGAGAACGCGTCCACCACGAGGAGGAAAAGCGTTCCCCTGAATGGGCCAGCAAAGTCTACGTGAACTCGGGACCAGGGTCCCCTCGCAGCGTCCCATTCCCTAGGTGGCGAGCGAGCCTCTTCTGGCCTTGAGCTTTGGCACGCCTCACAAGTGCCGACCATGTGTTCGATGTCGGCGTCTAACTGGGGCCACCAAAAGTAACTGCGGGCTAGCGCCTTAGAGCGTACGATCCCCGGGTGGCTGACGTGCAGCAGTTTAAGCACCCTCGGCCGGAGAGACGTGGGGATCACTACCCACTGTCCCCACAAGAGGCAACCCCTCTCCAGGGACAACTCTAATCTCTTTTTGAAGAATGTGTCGAATTCCGCTGCTGGGGAAGACACGGGCCACCCTTTCTGCACCCAGGAGCAAACTGTGGCCAGCGCTTTGTCCTTGCCTGTCGCTTTGGCGATTTCGGCCGGTACTACTGGAGGGGAGTCTAGGACCTCTATCATTAAGACCTGGTGGTCCCTCTCTACTCCGCCCACGTGGCAGCAATCCCGGGGAATGGGGGACCTCGACAGAGCGTCGGCATGGCTTATCTCCCTCCCGGGCCGGTATACCAACGCGTGCTGATACGCGTTGAGAAAAATGGCCCATCTGAGCATTCTCGGGGACAGGATCTGGGGTGTGGGCTTGTCTGCGGTGAAGATGCCCAGCAAAGGCTTGTGGTCAGTCACTATGGTGAAGGGGCGGCCGTACACGAAATCATGAAATTTCTTGGTCCCCGCAATTATTGCTAGCGCCTCTCTGTCTGTCTGAGCATAATTCCTCTCCGCTTGGGACAGGGATCTAGAGTAGAAAGCTATCGGGGCCTCCCTACCGTTCTCCAGCACGTGGCAAAGCACCGCCCCCACCCCCACCGGGGATGCATCGCATATCAGGACCACCGGGCGTTTGGGATTGAAGTGGGTCAGTACAGCATCTGATGCCAGGAGTCGCTTCAGGTCATTGAAAGCCTTTTCCTGGACGTCGCCCCACTTCCATGCCTCGTCCTTTTTTAACAATTTGTGTAGCGGTTCTGCCACGGCTGCCTTCCGCGGGAGGAAGGAGTGGTAGAAGTTGAGCAGTCCGAGGAACGACTGCAACTCGGGCTTGGAGGTGGGGCGAGGGGCCTTTTTGATGGCGGCTACCTTGGATTGGGCTGGCCTAATTCCCTCGGGAGTAACACGGAACCCTAGGAACTCAACCTCTGTAGCGAAGAAGACGCATTTGTCTTTCCGCAACCTCAACCCCGCCTTTTCGAATATTGTCAGGACCTTTCCCAACCTTGTTGCTAATTCGGCCCGGCTCCCCCCTGTAATTAATACGTCATCAAAATAGGGTAACACCCCCTCCAACCCCTTCAGGAGGCGTTCCACCAATGACTGGAAAATCCCGGGCGCCGAATTCACGCCGAATTGGAGGCGCGAAACCTGGAACGCCCCTTTGTGGGTGACTATGGTTTGTGCAGCAGCTGCGGCGGGGGTCACCGGGAGTTGCTGGTAGGCTTGGGCCAGGTCGAGTTTGGCGAAACACCTCCCCCCGTGTAACCTGGCCAATAAGTGGCTGACTACCGGCACCGGATACGCATTAGGGCGGATCGCCTTATTGATGGTGCACTTGTAATCAGCGCATATTCGGACTTCCCCGTTGGCCTTGAGCGCTGTTACAATTGGAGTTTCCCACTCCGCAGAATCAACAGGAACAAGAATCCCCTGGCCCACTAATTTGTCCAATTCCGCCTCAATTTTGTCCTTTAGTGCGAAAGGCACTCTGCGCGGTTTAAGTCTGATTGGACGCACTCCAGGGTCCAGGTCGAAAGTCACTGGGGGGCCCTTGAATTTTCCTAGCCCCTTTTTAAAAAACCTCGGGGTGCGCGTCGCACACGCTCTGTATTGGATCAGTCCCGGCGGCGTGTGCTCCCACGGCGTGCACCCCCCCAATGAACAACCCCAGGGGCTGGAACCATTGAGTCCCGAGGAGGCTGCATTTACCCCCCTTGAGGACGACTAAGGGAAGCGTTGCGGTGTACTTTTTGAACTGGACCTGGAACTTCCCAACCCCCAACACTGGGATGCGGTTCCCCTGCACATCCTTCAGCGTGGCCCTCAACGCCTTGAGCTTGGGCCGCACGCGGGGGGCGATTTTCATGAACTCCCCCTGGGAAATAATGGAGTATGAGGAACCCGAATCCACCTCCATCCTAACAGGGGCCCCTTGTATTACTACCTCAACGAAGTAACGGGGGTGCTCCGTGGAAACGCTGCAAACCGGCGCGTCGTCCTCGCTGTCGTCGGAGACTCGTCCTACTCCGTCCCGCGTCCTCGTGGTCCGTGTGCCGTCCTTCGGCCTCGTGGTGCGGTCCTGCCTCGTGGTGCGGTCCTGCCTCGCCGAGCGGTCTGGAGAACTCCGGGTGGCCTCGCGTCGTTTCCGGCAGACCTTGGCGATGTGCCCGCGCCGGCCGCAGTTGTGGCACTCGGCCTTGCGGAATGGGCATTTGGTGCGGGCGTGGGCGGCGCCGCAGCCATCGCAGCGCCGGCCCTCTCTCTGGACCCTCCGGACGTCCTCGTCGTCGCTGCTCTCTGCAGAAGACGAGTTCGAAGTCCGCCGGGCCGCGCGCACCGAACTCTCTGCCTTGGCGGTCTTCGGGCGCCAGTCCTGAAGTTCGTGCACCCCGGCCGACGTGGCCTCTGCGGCCTGTGCCGCGTCGAGGACTTGTTGCCACGTGGGAGGCGACTCCCTTTTCATCAGCGCGCGCTGAGTCTCTGTGTCCCTCAGACCGCAGAGCAGGCAGTCCCGGAGGGTGACGTCGGGGAGTTCCCACTTGCAAGGGCCGGCGGCCAACCGCAGGGCCGCGGCGAACTCATCGACCGATTCTCCGGGTGCCTGGACTCGCCTCCAGAACGCGCTCCGAGCGGGGAACATCGCTATTGCCGGCCGGAGATGGGCGCGCAACGCCGCCAGGAGCTCTGAAGCTTTGAAGTCGCCCACCTTCCTCGGGGCGATCAGGTCCACCAAGGTCCTCTTGGTCTCGTGTCCGAGCATGCGGACGAAAATGGCCCTCTTTTTGGCCTCATCGGAGACTTCGAGCTCCACCAGCGCTGCGTTGAAGTCTATCTCAAACAGCTCCAAGTCTCCCTGCTTCTTGATCTCGTAGCCGGCGCATGTCTTGGTCCCGTGGGCAGCCATATCCCACCTTCGTCGCCAATTTAGTGTATGGGACCAAAGACAACCGGACAACCGAAAGGTTGGTTTAACACAGGTTTATTGCATTGCATGAGGTTCCAGTGAAGCATGAGGAATGGCGGTGATACATCTCAATATATACAGTAGCTCTCTACATTTGAATCTTGTAGCACGGTAGCTGATTGGTTGCTACCGGCGTGGCCTCGCCCAGGCACGCCTCTTTCTTCAGCTGCTGAATGCAGGTCTTGCTTCAGCTGCTGAATGCAGGTCTTTCTTCAGCTGCTGAATGCAGGTCTTGCTTCAGCTGCTGAATGCAGGTCTTTCTTCAGCTGCTGAATGCGGGGAAGGTTTTCCCGCGGCTGTCCGTGATTGAGCAATGTGAACCATGTGAGAGTGAACGCTCGCAGCTGCCCTCTATAGGCTGTCTGCTCGCGTTCCTTCATAGCTGATATCGTTTGTATCTGGAGTGGTTACAATCTTGCCTTACAGTATAATGAACATGCATACATACATAACAGAGGGGTCAGAGGCAGTTTTGTTTTTCCAGATGGTCCTGCTGACTTAAAGGTCACCCTTGCTCGAAATCCAGTGTCTGACTCTAGGAGTCAGTGCTCATCCCCGTTTACAGCCAGTCTGCAAAGTCTTGCTTTCTTACTTGCTGACTTAGGGATAAAGTAACATTTGTAAGATTTGGGGACAATCCTGGAGCCATTCTGTCTTTCTGCTCATAACCCTGATAGAATTTGATCTTTTCTAATTCAAAATTACCCAGATATGGATATTTCAACCATCCTGTGTCACCATCCTGTGTCCTGGGATGTTTCCTTCATCACATTTCCCTTCTGGACAACTGTTGAGTCCGGCACTTAAAAAGTATTCTGACCTGCAGGATTGGGTCAAACACAAGTGATTTATTATCAGCTCAGAAATCGGACTGGGGAATAAGTACAAGGTGGCCTGCTTATATACAGAGAGAACAGCAGTTACAGAAGTGGATACATTTTCGGCGGGCTTCCAGAGAAGTGGGAAAATTCGTACTGACAAATCAGCTATTCTTGACAGTAGTTTGACATTGGCGCCTTTGCAAAAGGCACACTATTCCGCCGTTGACCTTACGGCGCCAATAACGTCTGTTAGGAATAACAAGAAAAAATACTTGGACACAACAACAACATAGGCAGGGATTATATTTGTATCATGGGGAGTTTTAACATAGGGCTCAATTATTTCTTTCCTTTCTTCTGCCTTCCCTTTTGCTACTCAGGATGTCGCAGACCTGGAATCCAAGCTAGAGCACAAAAGCCAACTCATCGACAACCTGCAGAGCAACGTCAGCCGACTCCAGGCTGAAGTGGTGGTGACCCAGCACAACACTGGGAAGCAGCTAAGCCAGCAGAATGAGTTGCAGAGGCAACTGGAGATCTTGCAGAGGGGGGAGCAGCAGACCAGAGTCATCCTAGAGAGCATTAGTAGCCGGGTAATTTCTTCTACTGCCCTGTTCAAATCCTACCAGATCCACCCCTGATCTTGTTGAGCTAGTATCTTGGGAACAGCATATCCTCTTCTGCTGCTTTTGTCTCCAGGTCAAACTTTAAACTGCCAAAATAAAGCCAACTCTCTTACCAGACTGAAAATAAAGCCACCTTCCAGGCTTAGACATTGGCCAAAATTCTCATCATCAGATGTTTCCGGTAGTGATTGGCAGACCAGTAAATGAGCCTGACTCCGTGTCTCTCCACATTCACAAAGTGTGTTGTTATCCGCCAACAGCCCCTACATGAGCAAGTTGGGCTTACATTTAGGCACTCCGACCCTCAGTCCATTCAGGGTCCTCCAAATGACATAGGGGAGGTTGAGTATTTCAGCCATAGCCTCCTTTAATGTTATTCCTTATTCAGTGAGTTCCTCCTCCATCTTCTGCAGCGGAACCTTGGATTACGAACGCCTCAATTAATGTAATTTTCACAATATGAAAGGAAATCCATTGAAAATAATGCCTCGAGTTACGGATTTAAATCATCAAAAATTCATAGCTCAAAGTGCGGTTTCCCAAGGGAATGCATTGAAAACCAATTAATCCATTCTGGAGGTCAGAAAAATGGTTTTCAATGCATTCCTATGGGAAAACACACTTCAAGATACGAATTTTTCATAATATGGAATAGGAACAGGTTAATTTCAAAACTCGAGGTACCACTGTAATTTGGTTTTGCCTTTGCGTACCCTTAAGAATGTTTGCTTGTCCTCTTCTACTTAGGAGAAGGGAAATAGAAATGGGCAAGGGAGGAAATTGTATCATATAAATTGATTATAAACTTAGTATTGTATTATGTTTTGATTCTCCGCGAAGATGCGGGAAATTTTTGTGTGTGTAATTGGCAGTGACTTGGTATCAAGCTCCATGACCCTGAGGGAATCCATGTTTGTGGCTTTTAAACTAAAGAAATGCATATCTGTCTCCTTCCCCTTCTCTGTTGTGTTCACTTGCAGTTTGATAGATTTCGAAGCAGGATCATCCAGGCTACCTACAGCTCACTGGGCTCCAAATCACCCCAAGCAGAAATATCAGACGATGATGTTTTAGAAGCCCTGCAGGTAAAGTCATTCTATGCAGTTATTATTATTATTATTATTATTATTATTATTATTATTATTATTATTATTATTATTATTATTATTATTGTTGTTGTTGTTGTTGTTGTTGTTGTTGTTGTTGTTGTTGTTGCTGTTGCTGTTGCTGTTGCTGTTGTTATTGTTATTGTTATTGTTATTGTTATTGTTATTATTGTTATTAACATTTCTATACCACTTTACTTCCCCTAGGGGAACTCAAAGCAGTTTACAGCATATAAATACAATATCCAAAGTACAAAAGCAGCATACAAAATCTAAATTCAAACAATATACAAAATCACAATTATAAAATTATATGTAAAACATCAATTAATAGCATCAAAAAGTACATAAAATACAAAATACAAAATGTCTAAATACAAATCATTACAAAAATGACAATATAATGGTAAGCCTCAAAACAGTCCCCACAGTTGAGGGGAAAGACAAAACCCTTCAAATACCTGAAAGTTAATCATAAAGAGGAAGGGCAGGAGCTTTTCTCTTATCATCACAGAGTGCAGTATATGTAATAATGGGCTGAAACTAAGGTAAAGGTTGCCCTTGCCCGAAAGCCAGTCATATCTGACTCTAGGATTCAGTGCTCATCTCTACTTATAGCCAAAGAGCAAGCACTGTCTGTGTCAGCAAATGTTTCAATGGACATGCGGCAGGCATGACTAAACTCCGGAGTGCACAGAACACTGTTTACCTTCCCATCAAAGTGGTCCCTATTTATCTACTTGCAATTTCTTGCTTTCAAACTGCTAGGTTGGCAGGAGCTGGGACAGAAACCGGAACTCACTCCGTTGTGCAGTAGTTGGGTCTTGAACTGCTGACCTGCCGTCCTTCCAGTTGTCAAGTTCAGTGTCTTAACCACTAAGCTACTGCAGTGGCCCGAAACTAAAGCAAGCCAGATATAGGCTGAATATTAGGGGAAACATCTTAACTGTTAGAGCAGTACAACCATGGAACCATGAGTGAGCGCTCCAACACTGGAAGCTTGATTCAAGAGAGAATTGGACAACCCTCTGTCAGATATGCTTTGATCCGGATTCCTGCATTGAGCAGTCCAGGTTGGACTCAATGGCCTTATCGGCCCTTTCCAACTCAATGATTCTATGATTCTAAGACTGCAAGGGAAAAGAAGATCACTGTTGCCATTTTCTAATTTGGTAATAAGGAAGTGCATCTTATATTCCAGTGTGTTTTATATGCCGGCAAATACGGTACATCTATCTATATTTCCTGGCATTGCCAGCTAACACAATCAGGATTGCATTTTCCCAATTGTTCAACTCACAAGCATGCACCAAAAAGACTTCTCTTTCCTCCTTTTTAACATTCATAACAATAATGGTGTTTCTTCTCTACCATTCTAAGGCAGCCAAACCCCTCTTTCATCCTTTGTCCCACCTTTTCCTCTCTCTCTATTCCAGTAAGACTCCACATTGAATGTTCATCATTCCTACTTCCATTCTCACAGTCCCAGCTTATTATAAATTCCAATAGGAAAAGAATGTGTACTGGGGTTAAAGGCCACATTCCAAGACTTTCTTCACCCCCTCTCAGGGAGCAAAGGAACAACAGCAACTATTTTAAACTTCCAAAAGCAAAACCTCCATTTTAATTCAGTGTGTGTGTGTGTGTGTGTGTGTGTGTGTGTGTGTGTGTTTTGGGTGGAATTTGTGATGGGGGGCTCAGAAATGCTGTAAAGCCCTGTGAATTCTACTCGTTTTAACTGAAAGCTCCACTTTGGGTCTTTCTTCCAGAAAATAATCATGGACCGAATGGAATTTCACCAGATGCTGAAACAGCAAGGTGTGAAAGTCCCGCCGTTGAATTCTGAGTCCATTCCTTCAAGTTCTAATAAGAAGAAGAGTACCAGCAAATAGAGACTCTTCTTCAAAGAATGTCTCTGGGGCCCTTTTGCCTTTTCTCTCCCTTTATCAATGTTAATGAATGAGAACAAAACTCTATTTGTCTCAATTTCTTCTGTTAATTGGGCTTCCTGCTGCTGTTATTGATAACTCCGGTTAAACTATTGTGCTTATTGTTTTTTACCCCCTTCGTGAATCAAATCATGATCTCACCTTTCTCTAAGACAGGGGTTCCCAACCTTTTCAAGCTGGGGGGCCAGGTCACGCTCTCTCAGTCAGTTTTGGGGGCCAGATGGCCATTTTGTCCCAAGAGCTTTGAAGGGGGTGTTTCTCAAATGCCCTTGGAGGGGTGGGGGGCCCACATGATATGGTGCCACAGGCCAGATCCAGCTCACGGGCCTTAGATTGGGAACACCTGCTCTAAGAAATCCTCTTCTGCCAGTAGAAGAGTGATAACACTGAAACAGTCACATCACATCATTACCATGTGTCATGAAGAAATGACAATTATAATCAACTCGCCTGGGATAGAGTGGATCCAGGAGTTCACACGTTGAACTCATAGGTGTTTCTGAGGAAGAAGGTTTCTATGGCATTATTATAACCTGGATTCCCTCTGAGTTTAGCTACACACCTTGCTGGAGCAGGGAGAGAAAGGGACTTACATGGAAACAGGGAGTTGTGACAGAATCCCAGTTGTAATTCTAAGTATTTGCATGCAGTTGATTGTATAGGCCAGTGATGGTGAACCTATGGCATGTGTCCCAGAGGTGGCATTTGGAGCCCTCTCTGTGGGCACCCGTGCAGTCACCCCAGCAAAACTATAGCCTGAAATTCTCTTGGGCCCTTTTAAGATTCTAACACAGGGACCATGCCCCTTCAGACAACTGAGCGGGTCAAACTGGTGGTTCCCCTGCCATAAACACTACAGTAAAATGTGTCCACAGACAAGCAGCAGGCACATTTATAGCTGTCATAAAAGCGTCCACTTCCAGTGCTGGCAGTGATGTGGGCTGAAATCGTGCCAGCCCATGGACCATAGCTTGAGAACCCCTGCACTAACAGATCATCTTAAGTGGGTTCAGTATTTACTATTTGTCACTGGCAACTGGACAATCAACATCGCGTATCATGTTGGGCAAGCTGAAATCTACAGAACATGCTCCCCTCACTGCATGGCCTATATATTCAGAATAATGCAGTAGGATCTACTCTTTCCTAAGAAATAGCTTTGCCAAAGAGGCAGAAGGGGACGTAACGCTCTGTTGACTGTGACTATACTTGTTTTCCTAGCTTTTTACCGGCAGTAAAAAAAAACAGGGCCATGACTTGTTTAAAAGTTCATTCAACTATTATTTTGAAAAAATATATAATATTTTAGTGAATGTACACTCCATCTCTCCATCCGTTGGTGCCTAATTATATAAAACTTGCCCAGTACTTACTGTTAAAAAGAGGGGAAAGATATGCAAACATTTATAGAGCAGTAGCACAGAAAAAAACTAACCCCACCCCCTGCAAATAGACTAAAAACAGACTCTGCATGAACACAAATGTTTCCTTAAGCATATGCCACTGTCTCAATTTCCTGCACTGCCTTCCGCTTGGCTGGGTATGTCTCTAAATTATTGCACTCCAATTCTCATATCAACTTATGGAGGCTCAAAATTCTCCATTTTGGTTGTAGACAGGATTCTGTATTAAGGATTTCAAAATGAATGTCTGAGCAAATAGCTAGATCATCTATGTAAGCATCAGCAAAAGATAAGCCTTTTAGAATAGTATTTATCAACCCCTGAAAAGAGGTGGGGCTATTTTTCAAACCAAATGGCATTTTTGTAAAACAATACTGGCCTCTGGTGGTACAAAAGACTGTCTTCAGCTTAGCTTCCTGTGTAAGAGGAATCTGCCAGAATCCTTCAGTCAGATCCAGAGTTGTGACCCATTTAGATCCAACTAACTTCTGGATCAGGTCATCTGTCCTGGGTAAAGGAAAATGATCATGAGGTGTGACTGTGTTGAGCTTACGATAGTCCACACAGAATTTAATTTCTGGTAAGATTTCCCCTTGAGCATTTTTCTTCTTTGCTAATACTATAGGTGCGTTCCAAGGGGTTTTCTATGACCCCTACAGCTAACATTTTATCCACCTCTTCATGCACCTTTGCTTTAATAGCTCCAGCTAATCTATATTGAGGGACCCATATTGGTGCTGATGTAGCAGGGATGTCATGGGACAGTACATGGGCTGTACCTGGACAAGAAGTAAATAGGTTCTTAAATTTATCCAATACTTTTCTCAAAGCTGTTTCTTCAGCTTCAGGAACATTTCCTGAAATATACACAGAATCAACATCACCCGCATTTTGGTACTCTTCCATGTCATTAATCTAATCCCATTCTTCCTCAGAAGTTTTGATACTGGAAACCCTGAACATTTTCACATTTGCTCTGGACACAAAAGGTTTTAGAGAATTTGCATGAAAGGTTTTAACATGAGGAGTTTCCACAAAATCAACCTCATAATTGTACTCATTATATCTTTTCACAATCCTAGCAGGACCTTCCCATTGGACCTGAAGTTGTCCAACAGGATGGGGATTAAGGACCATTACTAATTGTCCTGGATGGAAATCTCTATGCCTAGTTTTTTATCATAGTACAGCTTGGTAACATCCTGAGCTGACTTTAGATTTTTCTTAGCTAAAGCATGAATACTATTCAGCTTGTTCTGCAAATCTTTAATGTACTTAGATACTGGTTGTGGTAAATCAGAGGCCACACCTTCTCATTCTGCTTTCAGAAGGTGTTATGGACCTCGGAGATTGAACCAAAAGAGCATCTCAGCTGGGGTGATTCCTCCCAGACTTTCATGTGGTGCAGACCTTTAAGTACTGAGGATTAGTGGAAGACCATCCACCGGGCTTTGCCCAAAATCTTGAACAACCTCTGAAGACTTCCTTGACAACTTTCCACAGTTCCATGTCACTGGGGGTGGTAGGGCAAGGAAAATGTTTGTTCTATCCCTGCTAATTTGCATACAGTCTGCATGAGGCAAGAGACAAAAGCTCCTCCTCTATCACTGATAATTTCCCCTGGGAGTCCAACTCTGCTGGCTACCTCTGTGAAAGCTTTAGCAATATGAAAGGCAGAGATGGAAGTCAGGGAGGTCAATTCACACCACTTTGTGAAGGTGTGAACATAGGTAAATACATATTGTTTGCCTCCCTTTGATTTAGGCAAAGGCCCGAACACATCAATTCAACCCTTTGAAATGATTTCCCATTTATTTCTGGTACCCCTAGTTTTGCTTAATCTTAGACTGAGCATTCCCATTTTTTTTTGACAAGTGAAACACGATTTTACAAAATGTTTACAATCATTTCAGCATCCTGGCCAATGAAAACGTTCAGTAATACACTGGTAAGTCATCTTCCTCCCTTGATGGAGGGCATAGGCAGTGTCATTAGCCATTTTAAGAACAATGTCCCGCAAACACAATGGCACAACCAACAAGTCCTTGGTCTGTGTAGAAGGGGCAGGCATTTTGTACAAATGTCCATCAGCAGAGTAGTAAAATCTGCTATGCCTAGACCTAGACAAAGGCAAGTCCTGTTTGGCTTTCTCTCTGATCTCCTCCAATGTAGGACACTTCTGCTGTTCCAAGGAAAATTGAACATAGTCCAGTTTCTCAGGAATTTCCCACTTGTATACTGCAGTTTGGCCAGCAGGTGGAGTTGCAGTATCAGGAACAGCTTTTTGTTGAGTTTGTCTTTAGGTAATTACTTTACACACACTAGCCTCCTTATCATGTCCAAAAAACCAAGGAGAAGGGGCAGATGGCTATCTGATTTGTGTATCAAACATAACACTTCCCCAATAAAATTACCATATTTCATTTTCATTTTTGCAACAGGACTATGCTGAATTTGTTTGCCCTGCTCTAAGTCAATGGGACCCCAGTGATGCTGTTGAAATCCTATCTGGATGCCTGTAGGCCGTTAGAGTCTGGATGGGGGCCAATGGGCTTCGGCTGAATCCCAGCAAGACAGAGTGGCTATGGATAAGGGACCCTGTGTTATCCCTGGAGCTACCATCTTTGGTTCTGGCTGGGGCTGTTTTGCCCCAGACAGACCCTGTGCGCAACCTGGGGGTCCTTCTGGACTCGTGGCTGTTGCTAGAAGAACAGGTAGTGGCTGTGGCCAGGAGGGCTTTTGCCCAACTTTGGGTGATTCACCAGTTGCGCACGCTCCTGGACCAGGACTCCTTGCTTATGGTCACTCATGCTCTGGTCACTTCCCGACTAGATTACTGTGATGCGCTCTACATGGGGCTGCCCTTGACGACCATTCAGAGGCTGCAGCTGGTCCAGAATGCGGTGGCCTGGGTGGTGATGGGGTGCGGATGATATGCCCGTGCCTCACCGCTACTTTGGGAGCTGCACTGGTTACCAGTTTGCCTCTGGGTGCAATTCAAGGTGCTGGTTTTGACCTTTAAAGCCCTATATGGCAGTGGGCCAGGATACCTTAGAGACCGCATAATCCCAAGAGTGTCTGCCTGTCCAACAGAGTGGACCGGAGGGGCTCTCTAATAGTGCCATCAACTAGGGGAGCACATCTATCCAGCACCCGAAGGAGGGCCTTCTCCATGTCTGCACCAACCCTCTGGAACCTCCTGCTAACAGATCTAGGACTTCAAAGAGATTTGCTGTCCTTCAGGAGAGGATTGAAGACCTGGCTGGCAGGGCCCTAATGGAAACATGGTCCCCACCTGCTGGCTTATGTAAACAATTAAGAACCCTCTCTTCTCTTTACAGTGGGTGGGATGGGTGGGTGGGATATGGGGTTTTTAAGTGTTTTTATATGTTTTTAGAACTTGTTGTAATGCCGCCCTGAGTCAGGTTTTACCTGAGTGGGCGGCATATATAAGTATGACTATTAATTAAATTAAATTAAATTAAATTAAATTAAATACCCTTCAACAGGCATTAATATATCAGGCAAAATTTTACTTCTGGCCTACTGAGTTTCTGCTTGTTTAAATCTCCATAATAGTCCGGGATTGGACCTCTCAGTTGGGTTGTCAACAGGTCGGGCCATTCCCTTTCCTCATCTTTCATGGCCTGACAGGTATTCTCAAACCTAGAGAGAAAGGAAAGAATGTCCTGCGCATCTACGAGCACCAGAAGGCTCTTACGGTCCACATTTGCTTAGGCTGTTGCTTTCACCTCATCATGATTTGGCTTTCAAAAAAGTTTTCCATTAGGTTTTCCAAGTGGCTTGCTCCTGCCAGCCCTTCTCCTACCACACCCAATGGGTTTACTGGAATGCCTCCCATTGGTCCCGGTGGCATTGCTAGTGCTCCTCTCACTGCTCCGGGCAGCATTGCCAGAGGTGGTCCCTGTGGAGCAAAAGAAGAAGTAGGGGAAAACCTTGGTGCTGGCGCCTGAGTTAGTACAGGAGGAAGCAATACAGGCAATGGGACAGCTGGTGGGACTGGAGGGGGGATTAGTGAGGTGGCGATGGGCTTGGGCATTTTCAATGTCAAGGGCAAGTTAGACATGGACTGCGTTACTACTGACTGGAAGGATTACGCTTTTGACATCTTCACTTCTGCTAGCGTACTGGCATAGGCCTCATCAGCCATTTCCTGTTCCTTCTTTGCCCATTCGAGAAGCACTCAGAACTTAACATCCTCCACAATTTCACTCTCCAAGTTAGCCCTAAAGCCTGCCACTTGTTCCGCCCCAACACTGTCACCAACCAGCGTACCACATTGAGCCCGAAATTGCTCTCCTACCTGACACTGTTGCTCCAGTTGTTGAGGTAAGGTTTCCACTTGTTCCGCCTTTATTCGTCGGTTTTCCTTTGCTAATCGAGCCATTATTTCTTTTTCCTTGAGCGGGGAGTGCTGTCCCAACAGCCTCCTGCACTGGGTTGGGACATCGTATCCCCATGACTTTCTCTCCAGAGGGGTCTGCAGCCTGCTCTCCCAGCTTTGGCTGCTTGGATCTGACCCAGGTGCCAGATCCCTGATCTCGTCCTGGAGAGGGTGAGACCAGTGGCACTTCAGTACTCATTACAGCACCGCCCGGGTGCCAGTATCTCCAATGCGGATGCCCTATCTAGATCCCCTGTAGATTCGGTGGGCAAGATTAGTTCGGACCATCAGGTCCTCATGTTTGAGGTTTTGGAGTCCCTGCCTATGTCTGCCAAGGACATTGCTAATGCTACTAGAAAGGATCTCCTTTTAATGAAGGTCATTTCATGGGTTCAGAAAGGGTGGCCATCGCCACCGGTCTCTGAAGAATTCAAGGTTTATTATACAAAATGCAATGAACTTTCATTGGAAAGGGGATGTTTGGTGTGTGTGGGGGACAGAGTGGTAATTCTGCCTACACTAAGGGATAAGGTTTTACGCACATTACATGTCAGTCATTCAGGCATTGTCCACTCAAAGGTGTTTGCCAGGATTTATTTGTGTTGGCCCAGGCTTGATTTAAATATCGAGCTATGGGTAGGTCGCTGTAGAAAGTGCCAGTCCTCCAAGCCAGAGGAAACCCACCAGCCCACCAGGGAGTGGGACACTGCAAAGGGCCCCTGGTCACGAGTCCTCATCGACTTCACTGGCCCATTCGGGGGGGGCACTTTCCTGCTTATTGTTGATTCATTCTCTAAATGTTTAGAGGTAATCCTTGTATCAGGGACTTTGTCTGCTATTACAATTCATAAATTAAGAAGGGTTTTTTGTACTTTTGGATTGCCCGATATAGTTGTCTCTGATAACGCATCAACTTTCATGTCAGCAGAATTCCATGATTTCCTTAGCTGAAACAGCATAAGGCATATCACTGCTGCCCCTTTTTACCCTGCCACAAATGGGCAAGTAAAGAGAATGGTGCACTCAGTTAAGGAGGCACTGAAGCATATGGGCACAGGGAATTTAGAGTTGCCGCTTTGCCAATATCTGCTAGCATACAGGGTCACTCCCCTAGCTTCGGGTTTATTGCCCTTGGACCTCTTAATGAAGAAGTGGTTGTCTACGGTCCTTGACCATCTAGATCCACTACATATTGAGGACAAGGGTCTCAACATTGGTGTCAGTAATTCAAAACTATTCTAGGTTGGGCAGGCTGTTCATTGCCACAATTTTGCAACAGGGTCCCTTTGGTTGGGGGGAGGTCCTTGAACAAACAGGGCCCATTTCATACAAAGTCCTAATGGACAATGACACAATTTGGAGGAGACATGCAGATTAGATGCATCACCGGATTCCGGGGCAAAACGCCACACCAGAGTCAGAGGCTTGCAGTCCTCTGGTGCCAGATCCTTTGTCAAATGGAATTGAGCCTCCAGATTTCAATCTGGAGGAAGAGCTGTTCACTCAGCCACTGCCAGGAGACCTTTTACAGGTTCCACCATCACAGGGAAGTTCCCAAGAACTGACCGCAACCCTCGCTCTACAGGCATAACTCCAATACTGGATCCGGTAGATTCCCCCCAAAGACCTAGCTTGCCTAGGCAGTCCAGCGAGCCAACCCACTGTCCCATAGCTCTTGGTCATCCCGTACCCCATGCCCTAAACCCCGACAAACTTATTCCTGCTGGGAATAAAACATATAAAGCAATGGTCATATATTCACAAGTCAAACAATACAATCCTAACCAAAAGACAGCTGATCGAGATGGATGAAATAAACACATGAAATACCCATAGCCAAACAAAAGCACATAACCAAATATGGCCAGTTAAGCAAGAGGTAAAATATTATTTTTAAGGGACTGTGGTGGTTCAAGTGGTTAAGATGCTGAGGGAAGGTTGGAGTCGGATTCCTGAGTACTGCACAATGGAGTGAGCTCCCGTCTGTGTCTCAACTCCTGCCAACCTAGCAGTTCAAAAGCAAACAATGGCAAGTAGATAAATAGGGACCACATCGGTGGGGAGGTAAACAGCATTCCATGTTGAGGCATATCTGCCACGTGTCCACGGAAACGTCTGCAGACACAGACAGCACTGGCTCTTTGGCTATAAACAGAGATGAGCACTGAACCCTAGAGTCAGATATGACTGACTTTCAAGCAAGGATGACCTTACCTATAGTATTAATAAACACCTCCCTGGACAGTATGGCCTTTATTAACTTTTGAAATGCTTGAAGGGAGGAAGTCTGGTATGTATTCCACCATGACGGGGCCACCACCAAGAAGACTTGGCTCCTCATTATGACCTTCCAAGCCTTCCTTTGGGTGGGAACTCATCACCCATCCACTTGGCAGCTTTAATTGCCTATTGAGACATTTGGAAGCAAAGTAAGACAGACAAGGAAGGTCCTGGGGTTTGCAAAGTCAACCTCTTGGCCTCTGGTTCCAGGCCCAGCGAAGGCAAGGTGACCTTTCCAACCAATCAGATGCTTTCTCTCCTCTGACACTGGGCAACAGCTCACAATGACTGAGATCACAAAGCTTGCATTCACACATGGCATTCTCAACTCTTGGGGGGGAGACCTCAGAGAGGTGCCATAGGGCAGCAACAGGGGTGTAAGGGTCAGCCAGCTTGAGCAAGGAGCAGAGAAGGACGCCAGGGGAACTAGACAGCATCGTATGACACGCTGATGGTTCTAGACTCTTGGTAAAATCTCTGTTCTCAGTGTTCTCTACCCACACTGTTGCTTGAATTGGGTGTTGGAAAGAAGATAATTATGATGGCAGGAGCTTTAAAACTTTGCACTGCATTTGGAGGTCACCGCTGGTAAAAAGAAATGCAATGACCATGGCCCTTCACACATAACCTATAACAAACACAGAAGTAATGTGATTAACTATCTGTTCTAGTTACCAGTTAGTTGGCTGGCTAGGTCAGTGATTTAGGTCACTGGCTGTAGAGCCAGAGGTTGGGAATTTGATTCCCCTACTGTGCCTCCCTGGAGAAAAGCCAGCCTCAGTGGCCCTGAGCAAGCTGCATAGTCTCAAGCACTCCCCCTGGAGGAAGGAAACCCATTTCTAAATCTTTGCCTGGAAAAGGGTCACCATATATCAGAATTGACTTGATGGAATGCAATTATTATCTTTTTTGCCAGTTAGATACTAAGCCAGATTCAAGGTGCAACATTTTGGCTTCTACGGCCTGATAGAGGCCTGATACAGAGGCAAAATGCATACAGATGTGTTCTTAACTCTCACCACTCATTCCCACTGAAAGTTTTTGAATGTCTTGAGTCCAGAGAAGATAGGTCTATGAGAAAAATATATTGTTTTGCACAAGGAAGCATAAGGTGGTCTGGCCAGGGTATCCTGCTATGGTAATAGAGTAGACCAGGGATTCTCAACCTGTGGCCCGCAGCACCATTTAATGTGGCCCCACACTGCCTTCACCACACCAGGAAGTGCCATGTGGTGGAGGAAGGGCAAAATGGCTGTCTGGCCCCTGAAGCTGTCTGAGGGAGCGTGACCCGGCCCGTGGCTTTAAAAGGTTGAGAACTCCTGAAGTAGACCCTACTGCCAGTGACTCAATGCCGAGTGTCAGGTGGCAGTTAACTAACCTGACAATCCTGAGAACTAATGGCCTTGGGTGGTGAAGTTCACAGGGAAGGGTGATAGTGCCCAAGTGGATGAAATCCCACTTGAATCCATCTTTATGGAAGGCAGCAGCTTCATCAATCCTGGCCTGGGGCTGAGGAGGACTTTGCATGCCAAAAGGGCTCAGGATGAGAAAGTGACTCGTGCCAGTTCAAAAACTACTGTACTTCTCAAAAAAGGTCTACCAAGTCTTAAAGAAGTCTACGTTCCTTGCCTTTTGCAGTTTGCCAATGCTTGAGCTTCTCAACGACTTGGTTCTACCGAGGCTGCTTAATGATATTTCTCTCAAGGATATCCTAGCCATCCTTCGAAATTACTTCAGGCCCAAGGTTGTGGTGATCCCAGCTAGGGTGGCCTTCTACAGGCATGACCAGAAGGCGGGAGAATCCGTTGCCAACTACATTGCTGTGCTCCGATATGCTGCCATCCTGTGTCAATGGGAGAATCTTGACATAGCCCTGAGGGACAGGTTGGTGGTGGGCATCAGGGACGAGGCCATGCAATGGTGCCTGATGAAACGGAATGTTCAACCGTTTGCCATAGCCCTGGAAGAGGCTCAAGCTGCAGAGATTGCCAATGCTGGGGTCCAGTTCTTGCAGTCGAGACCAGCTAATTCTCTACAGAAGAACTCAATTGTACATAAACACAGGGTTTTGAGCTCTTCATCGTCTTCTGGTGAGTCAGAAGGAGAAGGCGACATCAGTCAAGTTCAGCACCGGTGACGGCTGCCTTCACTTCCACACAAGGATGCCATTGCGCTGTGCCGAGGGTGTGGGAGACGACAGCTATGTGCTGACTGCCTGTTTAGGGAGGCTGAGTGCCACCATTGTGGGAAGAAAGGGCACATTTCCAAAGTTTGCCGCCAGACTTCGATCAGGCTGTCCAGGGACAACTCACGTTGGGAGAAGGATCACCCGATTTCCAAGGTCTTCGAGGGCTGCTATTTCATTTCCAGTATCCGGCAAGTTTTTCATTGACGTCACCATCCAGGGGTGCCCTGTCAACATGGAAATTGACTCGGGGATGTCTTTTTCCATTATCACCCACGCAGAAATAATTTTTTTGCATGCCGCCATCTGCCTGTCCGAAGTTGCGGCCTCTGAAGGTCAGACTGAGCGACGTATAGGGAGGACACATCTCTGTGTTGGGTATTGGGGACTTTCATGTGCACTACCATAACATGTCTGCTCTCCTTCCCCTGGTCGTGGTCAAGTCGGGGAAGAGTAACCTCCTGGAGGACTCAGTGGTTTGGGCCCCTGGATATAGCCATTTCTGGCATTCATTCAGTGGGGTCTGACCCCATCCAGTCCATCTGTAAGAAATTTCCGGACATGTTCTGTTCAGGGTTGGGTATGTAGAAAGGCCCTCCAGTTCACTTTGAGTTG
The DNA here is from genome assembly GCA_035047305.1 of Bradypodion pumilum. Lineage (NCBI taxonomy): Eukaryota > Metazoa > Chordata > Lepidosauria > Squamata > Chamaeleonidae > Bradypodion > Bradypodion pumilum. Next base: position 5,651,165 of record JAWDJD010000016.1, on the reverse strand, counting down.
GATCTGAAGGTTGTTCTAGTATGGATGAAGCCCCGCAGGGTGCCTTTCACCCTTAAGGACTGTATCGAAGCGGAGCTGGATAAGTTGGTGGCACAGGGTATCTTAGAATTGGTGGACTCTGCTGACTGGAAGACCCCAATTGTTACTGCCATCAAATCGAATGGGGACATCCGCATCTGTGCGGATTATAAATGTACCATAAATAAGGCAATTCACCCAAATTCTCATCCTGTAGAAGGTCAGTCACCTTCTCGTTTCACTTCATGAGGGTAAATGTTTCACCAAACTTGATTTGGCACAGGCTTGCCAACAGTTGCTTGTGACTCCCACCTTGGCTTTGTGCCAAACGATCCCGACTCATATGGGGGCTTTTAAGGTCAATCGCCTCCATTTCAGGGTAAATCCTGCCCCGTGGATTTCCAGGGTTTGGTGGAAAGGTTGCTTAAGGGTCTCCTGGGGTTTTTGCCTTACTTTGATGATGTTCTTATACCAGGGACTGATAGGGCGGACCTCGCTGCTAAATTGGGAAGTGTTTTGGAGCGTTTTCATAATGCAGGTCTCTGCCTAAAATAAAAAAAAAGTTGTTTTTTTGCCACTGAGGTGGATTTTTTTGGGTTCAAAGTTTCCGCTGAGGGTGTTATGCCAGCCAAATCCAAGGTGTCTGCAGTTTTAAACGCTCCACGTTCGACTTGCAGGACGGAACTCCAATCCTTTTTTGGGGTTACTCAATTTCTACCATTCATTCCTCCCTCAAAAAACTATGGTGGCAGCCCCCTCTACAGCCTATTGTGGAAGCAAGCTGTGTGGCATCGGGATCCCCTGCAGGAGTACGTTTCAAGGAATTCAAGAAACTCCTTACTTCGTATGCTATTCTCACTCACTTTGACCCTAGCAAGCCAATTTTTCCCAGGGTCTCAATGGTTGGGGGGGGAGGTCTTGGAACAGACTGGCCCAGTCTCATACAAAGTGATTATGGATAACGGGTTTGTTTGGAGAAGGCATGCGGACCAAATGCGTCCCTGTATTATTGGACAGAATGCTTCCCCAGAGACAGAGCTGGACAAGTCAATTGACTCCAGCCAGTCTGGGGTAGACTCGGAGCCCTCGGATTTCTAAATAGATCCGGACCTTTTCAGCCAGCCAACACCACTGGGGTCATTGCCGGAATTTGTTTCTCCGGGCAGTCCCCCCGAGTGGACTGTCTCCGGAGATGAGGCTGCGCTGGTTTCCCATCCTCCAGACTCAGCAGACAGACCAACACAAGAAACACCAAGAGCCAACCTTAGTGCAGGGCAGTCTAGAGGGTCTACGGGGACCACTAGCACTAATGGGTGCCCTATGCCTGTCTCTCAGAGTTCCCCACAGATAGGTTGTCCAAAGAGGGCCTGTAGGCCTCCCAAAATGTATGGAAGTTGGGTCCCCCATTGGGGGGGAGGAATATTGTATATTAAGGGTATTTAGGCATTAGCGCGCCTTGCAAAATGAGTGCCAATTTGGCAGCAGCTGATTCGCTAATATTTTCCCACTCCCCCAGAAGTCTTGGGTAAATGTGACAACTACATTCTGTATATAAGATGTTGTCCTTGCACCTGTTCTCTGTTCTTTGCTACTTGCAATAAACCAATGTTGTTGTTTGAGCCAGCTCTGTCTGAGTAATCCTTCATGGGTTCAGATGCAACAGATAAACAAATATATAAGTTCAGGGTGACTAAGAGTGACCCTAGGATGTTGGAATTTAGAGGTCACAAAATTTGCTGCTGGAAATGGACAAACGTCCTGCCAAACTAGCAGTTTGAAAGCAAGAAATTGCAAGTACATAAATAGGTAATGCTTCAGTGGGAAAGGTAACAGCATTCTGTGTACTTCGGCATCTAGTCATGCCTGCACATGACAATGGAAACATCTACAGACACAGACAGCGCTGGTTATTTGTCTGTAAATGGAGCTGAGCACTACTTCCTAGAGTCAGATTGATTTTCAAGCAAGGGAGACCATTACCTTTATTAATATCTTGATTTATTGTGACTGTGGTGGCTTAGTCTTTAAGATGCTGAACTTGCTGACTGGAAGGTGGGCAAGTCAGTAGTCCAAGACCCGAGTATTGCATGATGGAGTGAGCTGCTGTCTCTGTCCCACCTCCTGCCAACCTAGCAGTTTGAAAGCAAGACATTACAAATTGAAACAGAGATGAGCACTGAACCCTAGAGTCAGATACGACTGGCTTCCTAGCAAGGGCGCTCATCGTTTTAGTAGCATGTATAATTGCATTCTTCCTTCTCCTCCTTCCGTACATGTGTGCATGCGTGCGTGTGTGCGTGAGCGCTCAGACTTCTCTCCCTTCTTCTCTCTCCAGTTCCTTCATTTAACTCACCATGACCTCCAGCCATAAAAAGGGACAGGCATCAATGCTCAAAACCCGCCCTCTTGGCCTACAAGAAGGTAAGACTCAAAGAACCCTTATTCTGCTTGGATGGATATGCATAGATGTGTGATGCTGGGTTTAATAGAAAAGAACATTTGGAGCAGAAGTTCTTAATGTTTTCAAGCCGGGGTCACGGGTCACACTCCCTCAGACAGTTTCTGGAGCCGGATGGCCATCTTGCACATGGCACTTCCTGGTGTGGTGGAGGTGGTGGGGGTGGTGGCACATGAAATGGTGCCACGGGCCACATTCGACCCACAGCCCACAGGTTGAGAATCCCTGATTTAGAGGATGTGCACTTGGAGGTTTGGGTCACAGACCACAAATGGGTCCCCAAGGACCATATTAGCAAGGAGGGGTCACTACTGGTCTTTTTAAAGGCTGTTTAAGGTTCTGGAAGAACTGGCCATGATGATGGAAAATGACACACAGAAAGAGTTCCCCAGTTTCAGGGCCAATCGGATGAAGACCTTAATGCTACAGGAAGCTGTAGTACTTTGTCCTCTGTCAAGGATGATTCTTCTCATTAGAGAGAGCTCTTCTGTAATATCTTATTTGCATGACATCATGCATGAGTGGTGTACCCACCAGGAGGGCGAGATATAAATGCGCTAAATAAATAAATAAATTAGGAGGCTTCTATAACTAAGTTTATGGCTCTTTCTCCTGTACATATTTTCTCAGAGTGGATTTCTTGGGGGGAAAGGCCAGAATCCTGTTGCTTATTGATGCTTATTATAAAAGAATCACTTAAGTGCTTGATTGAATTCCAGGGCACATGCTCACGTAAATAATAGCACTCAGAAATCCAACCAGACTCTTGAAAATAAATAGGGATTTAATACCAAGTCTTAATGCAGTGGCTCAAGTGGCTAAGACGATGACTGGAAGGCGGGAGGTCAGCAGTTCGATTCCCGAGTACTGCAGGACGGAATGAGCTCCCGTCTTTGTCCCAGCTCCTGCCAACCGAGCAGTTTCAAAGCAACAAATTGCAAGTAGATAAATAGGGACCACTTCAGTGGGAAAGGTAACAGCACTCTGTGGGCTCAGTGTGTCTAGTTATGCCTGCCACATGACCACAGAAATTTCTTCGGCTTTGAAACAGAGATGAGCACTAAACCCTAGAGTCAGATACGACTGGCTTTCCAGCAAGGGAAACCTTTACCTATTTATAACCAAATTGAAGGCTCTTTCTCCTGTACATCTTTGCAATAGGATTCTGGCCGATAGACATCAATTCAGATATTTATCTAATTACAAGTTTCTTGAATCGTTGCCCCTATTCAATAGCCATAAACCCAGCACTTGTTCTCCTGTGATCTGCTAAGCCAACTGCCCAGTTTTTGTACATTTCTTCACCTCCAGGCCTTACAGAAATGTACCAGGAAGAGCTGCTCTACGATGCAACCCTTGTAGTCAATGGACAGAGATTTCCTTGCCACAGGTAAGCAGGAAAAGAGGGAGGGGCAGAAGGTTTCTTGAGCATTGGCAGGATTGTTAACAGTATGTTGACTGACTGTGTGGGTTTTACAGGTCAATTAAATAAAATAAACTCAGATATCAGGCGATAAGAGTGAGCTTAGCCTGGAGAACTTCTGGCAGCCAGAGTAGATAACAATTACCTGAGTGGAGGGTTACTCGGGGGGGGGGGGATCCATATTTAGTCTCAATTAAAGCAGGCCAGTTGAAATTAATGGGACTTTAATTTAATGTTTTAATGTTTTATTTATATCCCGCTTCCCTCAATCCAATGGACGACTCGAAGCGGCTTACAAGACATTTAAAGATACAATAATAAGATACATCATTCAGAAATAGAGTATGACAATGTAATCAAAACTATAATCTAAAGATACAAAATAACAAAACCAAAAATACATTATATCAAAAACTAGTAAAGCAATGCAAAATTTCCAAAATATCACATCAGCATAACATCCCAATAGACAAAGTCCTCAGGTGATGGAGCTGTTGAAGCTGTTGAAGCCACGTCAGTTGCCTCACCACAGAGTCAGTCTCTCCACCCCACCACCACTCTCACCAGGTGCAGGGGTCCAGTGAGTCCGACACGTCTTCAGCCACATTCCCACATCCCCAGAGGCCAGCGTCCAGAGTGGCGGCATGGCTTTTGATGGCCCCAGCCGTGATGGGTGACAGCTGTGCTTCGCACCCATGTCCTGTGACCGGCAGAGCCATGGGAAGGAGCCAAAGGGGAGGAAACGCGGCACTCAGTGAAGCAGGTTATTAATTAGCAGGTTATTCATATACTTCAGCTGACATTAGAGTTGGATTTATTAACATGAAATGTCTAATACTCCAACTTGCTATTCAAGGAATGATCCCTAGGAAACGAGGCCCTGGACATAGATGGACTTCATGGCTAAAGAACCTGAGAGGCTGGTGTGGAAGGTCCTCAGAAGAATTGTTCCAAAGAGTTAAACAGGAAGACTATTGCCGGGCGCTCTCTTTCCCTCCCGGCCAGACCGGCGGGAGATGAACAGGCACAGCTGGAGGGAGTTTCGGCAGGCAGCCTCAAAAGTGGGACCGACGCTGCCAACGCCAAGGACACCGGGCACTCTCTTTCCCTCCCGGCCAGACCGGCGGGAGATGAACAGGCACAGCTGGAGGGAGTTTCGGCAGGCAGCCTCAAAAGTGGGGCCGACGCTGCCAACGGCAAGGACACCGGGCGCTCTCTTTCCCTCCCGGCCAGACCGGCGGGAGATGAACAGGCACAGCTGGAGGGAGTTTCGGCAGGCAGCCTCAAAAGTGGGACCGACGCTGCCAACGCCAAGGACACCGGGCGCTCTCTTTCCCTCCCGGCCAGACCGGTGGGAGATGAACAGGCACAGCTGGAGGGAGTTTCGGCAGGCAGCCTCAAAAGTGGGGCCGACGCTGCCGACGCCAAGGACACCGGGCGCTCTCTTTCCCTCCCGGCCAGACCGGCGGGAGATGAACAGGTACAGCTGGAGGGAGTTTCGGCAGGCAGCCTCAAAAGTGGGGCCGACGCTGCCAACGCCAAGGACACCGGGCGCTCTCTTTCCCTCCCGGCCAGACCGGCGGGAGATGAACAGGCACAGCTGGAGGGAGTTTCGGCAGGCAGCCTCAAAAGTGGGGCCGACGCTGCCAACGCCAAGGACACCGGGCGCTCTCTTTCCCTCCCGGCCAGACCGGCGGGAGATGAACAGGTACAGCTGGAGGGAGTTTCGGCAGGCAGCCTCAAATGCGGGGCCAACGCCAAGGACCGCCGCTGTGTTTGGCCCCGGCGGGGGCGAAGAGGCTCGCTGGCCTCACCATCGGCCGGCGTTTTGGGCCCCGCCCCCCGCCCCTCGCCAGGACTCAAAAGGCGAGGGGGCCTGCCGGACGAAACATCACCGCCGCTGTGTTCGGCCCCGGCGGGGGCGAAGAGGCTCGCTGGCCTCGCCATCGGCCGGCGTTTCGGGCCCTGCCCGGCAGTTGAGGGTTCAACACAGTTGTGGAAGAATGCCCCACCACTTCCATCACCACCGGAGCCGTGCGGAGGGTGGTGGGGGGAGTGAATGGGGCGGTTTTATATTGGGGTGGAAGGGAGGGAGGGAGAGATTGCCAGGCCAGCCAGGAAGGAGAGGCAGCATTCTGTCCAGGGCAAGCAGGGAGGCTCCGGAGACCAATATAGAGGTTGTGATGGGCATGGGGCGATATAGCGGGTACCGAGGGGCGGGCCGCACCCGGGGAACGCGGGGCAGATGCTTAGTATCTGTCCCTCGTTCCAGCCCCACGGTTACACCTCTAGGTCCTGAGCAGCTGACCCAGGGTGACCCTGTCCTTAGGCTGCTGCTGATGAATGCCAGGTCGGTATGTAATAAGGCCCCCCTGATACAAGACTCTATTATGGGGGAGCGGGCCGACTTGGCATGTATTACTGAGACCTGGCTGAGACCAGAGGATGGGGTTCCTCTGTCAGAAATGTGTCCAGCTGGGTTCAGTATTTGGCACCAGCCTAGGGATAAGGGTAAGGGCGGTGGCGTCGCCATCATAGCCAGGGAGTCACTGGGAGTCACCAGGGCTACTGCTCCACAAATTCTGGGTTGTGAGGCCCTGCTTCTGCGTCTGGGCTCTAAGGGTCAGTTGGGAGTCTTACTCCTGTACCTGCCCCCTTGCAGGGTAAGGGACTCCCTGCCTGAGCTCCTCGAGACCATCTCAGCGTTGGCGTTGGAGTTCCCTAGACTGATGGTTCTGGGGGACTTCAATTTACCCTCGCTGGGGACTGGCTCCGGGGTGGCTCAGGAGTTCATGGTTTCCATGGCAGATATGGACCTGATTCAGGTAATTCAGGGCCCGACCAGGGGCAGTGGCCACACACCAGATTTAATCTTTTTGTCGGAGCGGTGGCAGAATGATCTGAGATTACGGAAATTAGACATAACACCTGTGCCATGGTCAGATCACTATTTGGTGGCTCTAGACTTCCTGGGTACGTCGCTTTACCGTAGGGAGGCAGGGCCTATTAGAATGGCCCGCCCCAGGCAACTGATGGATCCTGATGGATTCCAGAGGGAACTGGGGGATTTTCCTCTGGATCGGCAACACGATTCGCCCGAGGCACTGGTCGACCTGTGGAACAGGATGACAACAGCGGCCTTGGATGAAATCGCACCACTACGGCCTCTCAGAGCTCATCGAGCTAGGTCATCTCCATGGTTCACAGATGAACTGCGGGAGCTCAAACGGGCCAAGAGACGCCAAGAGCACCGCTGGGTGAAGACCCAGAGAGACTTCGATTGGACACTAGCTAGGGCCGCTATTAGGGCCTATCTAGTGGCGATGGAGGTGGTGAGGTGACAATACTTCACCACCCTTATCGCCTCCGCTGATAATCGCCCAGCCACCCTGTTCCGGGTTACCGGGTCTCTCCTTGGTAGGGGGACCCCAGTGCCCGGTTGGCAGGGGTCGGCTGAGGACTTTGCTGACCATCTAGTGGAGAAAATCGATCGGATTCGCTCTGGGTTTAATCCTGGCGTGGATGGGGAGAGTCCGGAGGGAGCCGGAGCACAGTCTTGCTATGCCATCTGGGACCGGTTTGATCCAGTTGCCCCTGATGAAGTGGACAGGCTCCTTGCAGCTGTGCGCGCCACTACCTGCCCTTTGGACCCCTGTCCCACCTGGTTGGTGAAAACCTCCAAGGCAGTGACAGGTGGCTGGGTTGGGGCTGTGATCAATGCATCATTGCGGGAGGGGGTGTTTCCTGCACCTTTAAAACATGCTTTGGTGCGCCCCCTCCTGAAGAAATCTTCCCTCGACCCAGCTGTCCTAACTAACTATAGGCCTGTCTCAAACCTCCCCTTTTTAGGGAAGGTGTTGGAGAAGGCAGTGGCGTGTCGGCTGCAGGGGGTACTGGATGAAGCGGATTATCTGGACCCTTTTCAGTCAGGATTCAGGCCTGGATATGGTACCGAGACGGCATTGGTCGCACTGATGGATGATCTCTGGCGGGAGCGGGACGGTGGTCACCCATCCGTCCTCGCTCTTCTTGACCTCTCAGCGGCTTTCGATACCGTTGACCATGGTATCCTTCTGGAACGGCTCCGAGGTTTGGGAATCCAGGGTACTGTGTGGTCCTGGTTTTCCTCATTTCTGAAGGGTCGGTCCCAGTCGGTGTGGTTGGAGAGTGAGAGGTCCAGTCCTAGGCCCCTCAAATGGGGGGTTCCTCAGGGCTCGGTGCTCTCTCCTCTCCTATTTAACATCTACATGAAACCGCTGGGTGAGATCATTCGTTCCCATGGGGTGCGGTACCATCAGTACGCGGATGACACTCAGTTGTACATCTCGGCCCATGGGGACCCCAGTGATGCTGTCAAAGTCCTTTCCAGATGCCTGGAAGCTGTGGGGGTCTGGATGGGGGCTAACGGGCTACAATTGAATCCCAGCAAGACTGAGTGGCTATGGATAGGGGGTCCTGCGTTAATCCGGGAGCTTCCATCGTTGGTTCTGGATGGGGCTATTTTGCCCCAGACAGACCCGGTGCGCAACTTGGGGGTCCTCCTGGATTCACGGCTACTGCTAGAAGAACAGGTGGCGGCTGTGACCAGGAGGGCTTTCGCCCAACTTCGGGTGATTTGCCAGTTGCGCCCACTCCTGGACCGGGACTCCTTGCTCATGGTCACCCATGCTCTGGTTACCTCCAGACTAGACTATTGCAATGCGCTCTACATGGGGCTGCCCTTGACGACCATTCGGAGGCTACAGCTGGTCCAAATTGCGGCTGCCCAGGTGGTGATGGGGTGTGGCCGTTATGCTCATGCTTCGCCACTGCTCCGGGAGCTGCACTGGTTGCCAGTATGTCTCCGGGTGCAATTCAAGGTGCTGGTTTTGACCTTTAAAGCCCTATATGGTAGTGGGCCAGGTTACCTAAGAGACCGCATCGCCCTGAGGACGTCTGTCCGTCCAACCAGAGCGGACCGGAGGGGCTCTCTAATTGTTCCATCAGCCAGAGGGGCTCGCCTCTCTGGCACAAGGAGGAGAGCCTTCTCCATGTCTGCACCGGCCCTCTGGAACCTCCTGCCAACAGAATTACGTCTTCGGACGGAGTTGCTGCCTTTCAGAAGGGATCTTAAAACCTGGCTGGCAGGTCAAGTGTGGGGTGCGGGTGGAAGGGTAACCACCATGGGGTGGTTGGTGTAGAGGAACTCTTCCCCATGGTGCCTTTTCGATCCTGCAGCCCTTGCTTTTTAGGGGGTGGGTAGTCTTAACTTTTTTACTGTTTTAACTGTTTTTAGGATTATTGTTGTATTTGTGAATATTGTCTGTAAACTCCTTGGGTTGCCCTGGGGTTACTTTTTATGTTGTTAGCCGCCCAGAGTCGGCCTTGTGTTGAGTGGGCGGGATATAAATTGAATAAATAAATAAATAAATAAATAAAATGATGATAGCCAATATCTAGAACGGATATGATACCTGAAGAAGAAGAAGAATAAGAAGGAGGGGGAGGAGGAGGAGGAGATGAAGAGGAAGAAGAAGCCATTTGTCCTGTTCTGCTGGTACTGCTTCTCCATAGAGGAAAGCAGACATTTGTGTTTATGCTGGATAGAACTGGTCTATTGTGTTCAGTAGTATTTCTCTACACTAGCAGTCTAGGGTTGTTTCCACCTGTTTGGATACACCAGAATGAAAAATAAGCTACTTATACCTATCCAGGGCCGCCATCAATGGGGGACCATCAGGACTCCTGTCCTGGGCCCTGAGATGACGGGGGCCGGCGGTGTCGGGAAATCACTGATCTGCACGTGCGCAAACAAACAACGCATGCGCAGGAAATCCAAGGGGCGTGGCCAAAAGGGCCCCGGAAATTTCTGATGCCAGCCCTACACCTACCTACAGTAGGTAATGTAAAGTAAAGGTTGCCCTTGCTTGAAAGCCAGTCGTATCCGACTCTAGGGTGTGGTGCTCATCTCCGTTTACAGCCAACGAGCCGGTGCTGTCTGTGTCTGCAGACATTTCTGTGGTCATGTGGCAGGCATGACTAGACAGTGGAGCACATGGAATGCTGTTACCTTCCCACCGAATCGGTACCTATTTAGCTACTTGCAATCTCTTGCTTTCAAAGCCCTAGGTTGGCGGCGTTGGGAGAGAGACATGAGCTCATTCCGTCGTGCAGCACTCAGGAATCAAACTGCTGACCTGTTGACCTTCCAGGCATCAAGTTCGGCATCTCAACCACTAAGCCACAGCACCTACCTAGACCAAATGCAAATCCATCTACTCCAGTATTGTCAACTCCAAGTGGGAGTAGATATCTTAGCTTTCGGGCAATATTTCTTCTCTTGATCTACCTTGTGTTGCTGAAGAGTTACACTGGGTCCATGCTCCAACACTGAGCTAGCCTTCCATCCAGATATTAACCAGGCTCAAGCGTGTTTCACTTCCAAAATGAGATCATACCTATCTCTTTAGGGAAGTACGGTGATACTACTTCCTGGATGCTTTCTCTCGGCGGACCCGCTCCTATTTGGAGACTACCTCCTGTTCTGGAGCCCTCTGCCCTCTAAATCTTTGGGGTAATGGAAGGAATTAGAGATTCTCCATTTCAGGTTGCCCTCCAAGAACTCAGGTCCTCATATCTTGCCTTGCAGGGCACTGCTGGCAGCCATCAGCCCTTTCTTCCGGGACGTTTTCACCACTACATGGAAAAGGTCCAACGAGAAAGAGGTTGTGCTTCAAGACGTAGCCCCATCAGTTGTCCAAAGCATCCTGAAATATGTCTACACGGAGGAAGTAACTCTTACTCCTGAGGTGACTCCTATCCTTTTTGCAGGATCCAGCAAGCTTCAAATCATTCCTCTTCAGAACCTGTGCTGTAGGTAAGCCACCAGGTCTTTCTCTCAGGTAAATTTACAATAGGCCTCATGCACGGTGTGCTACCACAGGGGTGGCTTTTCCAATGGAGTGACACCTCACCTCCATCTACATCTCCAGCCATGCCACTCCTGAATACCTCCATCTGAGAAGCTTGGGTTTTAGCTCCAACCACATAGCAACTAGCAAAGCTTCAGCATCTTGGCTAGTTTAGGTAAAGTTCAGGGTGAAACCCTATGTGAACTCATCATCCCCACAAACCAGATGTCATCACCCCCTCTCTGAGAGAACACATCAGTCAGGTGCCCAATTTTGAAGCCAGGCACTGAAAGTTGGTGGGAACAGATCCACTTTGGCGATGAGAGGTATGTTTCTGCTCCCAGCCGAAATGTGGAGTGGATGACACAGGAGGTGTGACAGTATGTGTGAGAATGTTTGTGAACGTGAATACCTATGCAAGCATTCACAAATAAGCACATCCTCAAAGAGGCACTCATCCATTATCCATCCATTCCTTCATCCATCCATCCTACTGCCTTTTGCCTACCCTCATTCATTCATTCAAAAAAATAAGTCTAAGAGCAAAGCAAAATACGGGTTTCCCAGCTACTCTCTTATCAGCTGCTATGTCCCTCTAGTAAAGGTAAAGTTCACCCTTACTCGAAAGCCAGTCATATCCGACTCTAGGGTTCAGTGTTCATTTCTGTTTATAGCTGAAGAGCCAACGTTGTCTGCTTCTACAGATGTTTTTGTGGTCATGTGGCAGGCGTGCCTAGACACCAAAGTGCACAGAACGCTGTTTACCTTCCCACCAAAGTGGTCCCTATTTATCTACTTGCAATTTCTTGCTTTCGAACTACTAGGTTGACAGGAGCTGGGACAGAGACGAGTGCTCATTCCGTCATGCAGTACTCGGGTTTTGAATTGCTAAACTTCCGCCTCCCAGTCAGCATCTTAACCACTTGAGCCACTGCTTGCTTTAAAGTTAAGCTGTTGGCATCTTCCTTCACATTTATGCTCTTATTTTCTTTCATTTCTACTATCTCCTGCACATGCTCTCAAGAGAGACTTCAGTAGAGTAAGGATTGCACTTCTCAGCTAGGCTACACCTGTGCACCTACATCAGTGATGGCCAAACTTGGCACTCCAGATGTTCTTGGACTTCTATTCCCAGAAGCCCTGATCAGCAGTTTGTTGACTTGGGCTTCTGGGTATTGAAATCCAAGAACACCTGGAGTTCCAAGGTTGGCCATCACTGACTTATGTAATGGTATGTGTGCCAAGACCATTGCTCTATATCTCCATAACCTTCCTTCTCCTGCACCTAGGTTCCTTGTGAAGGCCCTCTCAATGCAGAATTGGTCTGAGATGTATTCTTTGTCTCGAGCGAATGAAAGCCAGGCCCTACTCCAGGCGGTTCTACACCTCCTTGCCCAGAATTTTGACACCATTTCCAAGGACAACAGTTTCCTCCAGCTGGACTTCAGTACGCTAATCACCCTGATCTCTTCCAACAAGCTAGCGGTGGCTTCAGAGTACCAAGTCTTCCAGGCCATACAGTGCTGGGTGCAGAAGCAACCTGACAAGCGCCGCACCATGCTCGAGCTGATGCGTCACGTTCGCCTCCCGCTGCTCAGCCCAGAAGAGCAAGAGAAACTCCAGAAGGACTTGGAGCAGTGGAAAGATCTCAAACTGGAGTGGAAGCTTCTGGACGGGGAGGAGAGGTTGCAGCAGAGCCAGGGGCTCCGGAAAGGCATGTATAAGCCCTATATCTTGTGCATTGACAGCCAGATGGGTGACTATCAGGAAACGGAAGATATGCGTATGGGCTGCTACGACCCACAGACAGAGATGTGGGAAAAGCTTCCTGGGCTGGAGTCCTTGACTCACGCTTGCTGCACTTCTGCAGGAGACAAAATCTACGTCTCTGGTGGTGTCTATAAGACTGTTTACTCCACCGCCGTCTATGAGTTCAGTTCTTTCACGTGCCAGTGGCTGCCGCTGCCTTCCATGGCTGTGGCACGCATCGCACATGCCTTCCTCTTCCACAACCAAAAGCTCTATGCGATAGGAGGCTGGCGCAAATTCCAAAATTTCCTCAACTTGGCTGAGAGCTTAGATCTCACAACAGACACATGGGCCTCCATCTCCAAGCTCCCCTTCTCCCTGAGCCACCCGGCTTCGAGTGTCTTTCATGATAAGCTCTACCTTCTCGGTGGCGCGATGGGCTATTCAAGCCACTGGTTATTCCACAAGGGGATTCTGATCTATGAGCCTGGTTCGAACATGTGGACTCAGGTGCCACTGGCGATGGGCTTCTATGCTGCCGGAGCTGTGGCTATGGATGGTGGGATTTACGTGATTGGGGGATACTCTGAAAAGAAGAACTGGGACAGCGCAAATGGTGTGCGCGAAAACCGCCATAGCACTCGCAAGTGCTTTTTTGTCAGTGGGTCTGGCAAAATGAATGACAGTGTCCACATTCCCAAACTATCCCGAGGGATTGCCAATGGCGGTGTGGTTTGCTGTGGCAAGCGCATCTTTCTTATGGGTGGGGAAGACTTGTCCCAGCGCTACAAAACGATCTATCATTGGGAACCCAGAGAGCCCCGTTGGCACCGAAGCGCCATGGAGGTGCCCGTGTCCCGTGAGGGCATCAGCCGGTTTGGATGTGTGACCTTGATGAGACCCTTACCCCACATCCTCCAGCTTTTCCAGGATGCTGCCTCCGTCCCAGTGGCAGTTGTTCGCAAATAGCTACCAATTCCACTGAGCCAATAATTCACTTTTGAGTAAGCAAAAAATCCGACTGAGGCTTGTAAATTTATTTTATTTATTAAATGTTATTGATCACATTTGTATCGCCACCCCCTGGCCAAAGTGACTCCGAGTGGCTAACAGATAAAGCAGAAACAGAAACAGAAAAATATCATGATAAAAACATTTAATACCATTCCTCAATAAAATCATTTAAAAACCATCCACCATTAAAACCCACTCACCCTGTCCATAAAGAGAGGGAGGATCTGGATTATTTATTTACACAAGCCAGCAGGCGGGGGGGTCACTCCTCCATCATTGCCTCACACCTGCTCTGCCAGCCAGGTTTTATTTCCTAAAGGGCAGCAATTCTGTCTGCAGCAGTAGCTCTATTGGCAGGAGGTTCCAAAGGGCTGGTGTGGACACAGAGAAGACCCTCCTTCTTGTGCTAGAGAGGCGAGTCCCTCTAGCCAATGGTATGATTAGAGAGTCCCTCCGGTCCGCTCAGGTTAGACGGACAGACGTTCTTGGGGAGACGCGGTCACTTAGATATCCTGGCCCACTACTATGTAGGGCTTTATAGGTCATTACCAGCACCTTGAATTGCACCCAGAGGCAAACTGGTAACCAGTGCAGCTCCCGGAGCAATGGCAAGGTGCGAGCATAATGCCCGCACCCCATCACCACCCAAGCAGCCGCATTCTCGACCAACTGCAGCCTCCAGATGGTCGTGAAGGGCAGCCCCATGTAGAGTGCATTGCAATAACCTAATCTAGAGGTGACCAGAGCATGAGTGACCATGAGTAAGGAGTCCCGGTCTAGGAGCGGGCGCAACTGGCGAATTACCTCTGTCTTTTTTTTTTTAATTTTTAAATTTTATTTAAATCTACACATTACATAATAACAAAAACAAACACATCAACTTAATACAGGACATTCACCATGTGCTATTTACATTGCCATATGGGACAGAGTTACTTAATTCTTATATGATTATTTTCTAAAAGGAATGCTGATCCGGCGTTGGCTTCTGACCTTGATCCTTATGCAGTATATAGTCTATAAAACATCTCCACGTGTCCTGAAATTTATTTTCTTTTATTAGTCCTTTTCTTAAATTTAGTTCCCAGGTGAGCTTATCGTTTAAAGCAATAGTCCATAACTCATTGTACCATTCGTCAATTTTTGGAGTGACATCATTCTTCCACTGCCACGCTATACAGTGTCTGGCACCTGATAACATGACTGCCATTAATTCCCTTTTACTATATTCCACCTTATCAACATCCATTAGTAATACTATAACTTCGTCCAATTTAACCTTTTCATTCAAAATTTTCCCAATTTCATACTCTACACTCGTCCAGAATGGCTTCAACTTCTTACACCCCCACCACATATGCTCATACGTTCCTATATCCTCCTTACACCTCCAACATATATTTAATTTTGTCTTGTCAATTAAATGTAATCGCAAAGGGGTCATATACCATTTCCATAATAACTTGTGGTTATGCTCCTTAATCCTTACTGATAACGTTTTCATGATTCTTCTTTTCCACTTTCTATTCCAACAGTCATCTGTGATTTTAACATTTAAATCTTGTTCCCCTATTCCTCTTAATGCTTTTTGGGATTCGTTAGAATCATCCAATAGTTTATATAATTTACTAACTAATCCTTTAATTTCTATTTGACCATTTCTTAACTTATATACTAGCTCCTCAAATTTTGTCATGTCCCTGTCTATGCCTATTTCTTCCCTGTATTTTTTATTCCAACTCTTCAGTGCGGCAACGTGAAGCCAATTTAGTTTCAACTGTTTACACATTTCTGACAATTTCTCCTCATCCTCACAAACATCTAACCATTCCTTTAATAAAGTTACTTTATATCTTTTCATTATTTCTTCAGTCCTATGGTCTAAGAGTAGTGGGAATGATTTTAAATCCCTTAACTCCAAAATTGGTGATAACCCTGGGGATAATTTGTTTTTCAATAGTGTCCATGTTCTAAAGAGTGTCTTTAGCATTTTATTCGCGGTATTAATTTTAACTGTTTCTTTGCCTAGAAATATTAGTGATTCGTCTCCCAATTTTTCACGTAATTCAATCTCCCCCCATATCAATTTTTTCCTTATTAAAATTTTACAAATATTTTTCAGTTGAAATGCCCAATAATAATGTGATGTTCGGGATTCCTAAACCACCCTTTTTTGTGAAAGATACCACAACGTTTTCGATATTCTAGCTTTTTTTCCGTTATTGCAATAATTATTTATTAAATTTTGAAATACATTTAGTTCCTTCCTTTTAATATTAATTTGGAGAGTATCAAATAAAAAATTTATTTTAGGTAAAAATTTCATTTTACACAACGATACTCAACCAAACCAGGATAAATTTAGTTTTTTGTATCTTATAATCTTTTCCTTTAACTCCTTTTCCAATTTGTCATAATTCAATCTCTTTAAATCATCGTACTTGTTTGAAATGTTTATTCCTAAATACTTAATACTAGACCTGATCTGTAATTTAAATCTGGATTTTATAACTTCTTGTGCTTCAACATTCCCATTTAAAAATTGCCTCTGATTTGTCCCAGTTAACTTTAAGCCCCGTCACCCTATAAAATTTTTCTAAGTGTGCATATACTTTTTCCAATGACTTTTCAGGATTTTTTAACGTTAATAATGTGTCATCTGCATACTGGCTAATTTTTATCCCATTTAGACCTATCATGTCTGTATCTTCTCTTACCACATTAGCAATTAATTCCATGACCATTATAAACAGTGAAGATGATAGTGGATCCCCTTGTCTTGTGCCAGCTTCCAACTTAATTTCCTCTGTTAATTCATCATTTATTTTTACTCTTGCTGATCCCCTTGGATATAACTTTCCTATTACTCCACAAAATTTCGAACCGAATCCATATTTTACTATAATTTGTTTTATGGTAATCCACTGGATGGAATCGAAAGCTTTGAATATATCTAATGAAATAAAACCCGTGTGATCTCTTTGTTGCTGTGCAATGATTTACATGTCAAGTATCCTCCTTGTCAGGTCCGACATGAACCGACCTCGCAAAACCCCTGCTTGATCTTTTTGAATATAGTTACCTAAAAATTTCTTTAACCTATTGGCCAGAACCGCAGTAAAAATCTTTACATCCTGATTCATCAGCGAGATCGGTCTATATGATACAATGTTTTCCACGTTTTTTCCTACTTTTGATATTAAAATAATAACTGAGTTATACTATGATGCCGGTACTATACCTCCATCCATTACATAATTAAATACCCTTTTAATCCTTGGTATCAAAACTTACTTGAAATCCTTATAAAATTCCACAGACAAACCGTCTTCACCAGGGGTTTTACCCACCCTTAACTTATCTATAACATCAGTAATTTCTTTAGAGGTTATTCTTTCGTCCATGTAATTCCTATGTTCTTGATCCAATTTTATCCTTGACCATTTATTTAAATAACTTTTTAACTCAACATCGTTTATCTCCTTTGTAGAATAAAGCTCCCTATAAAAATTACTAGCAATGTGTATCTTATCTTTCATTTTGTTACATCTTTCCCCATTACTGTTTATCAAAATCTGAATATTTCTACTATTTTTCTTTTCCTCTGCAACTTTAGCCAGTAGTTTAGAATTTTTATTACCATACTTAAAATAGTTTCTTTTAAGATAAATCAAATTCTTTTTAACTTCTTCAATATCCTTTTCAATAATTTTCATTTTCAAACCCTGTAATTTATTAAACACATTTCTATCACCTGATCTTACATGTTCTTCTTGCAACTTCCTTACTTCGTCCTCTATTAATTTTAAATTTTTATTTTCCTGTCTATTATTCCTACATGAAAGTTTTATACTTTCCCCCCTGAAAATTGCCTTCATGGTGTCCCATAAAACTCCATCATTAACATCATTAGTGTCATTTATCTCCCAGCATTCATTCCACTTTTTAATTATTACTTCCTTACTCTTTTGATCCCTAAACAATTTTGTATCATATCTCCATGCGCCAATACATTTTTTCTTACCATCAATTCTAATCTCTAAACACATTTCAGCATGGTCCGATTCCTTAAATAATCCAATTTTAATATCTTCAACTTTACTTATCAAGTTTTCTGAAGTCAAAAAGTAATCAATCCTTGAATAGGAGTTGTGAGCTTGTGAAAAAAAAGTAAAACCCCTTTCTGAACCCCTGATATCTCTCCATACATCCCGTAATCCCATTATTTTTAACCACCTATCTATAACAGAGTTATGCCCGTGTCTCAACACATTTGTGGTGTCTAGACCCGATCTAATTAGATTAAAGTCTCCGGCAATGATTAATTTAGTTACATTTTCATTTCTTATCTTTTGAGATACACCATCTAAGAATTCCTCTTGCTTCTCATTTGGTACATAGATATTAGCAATTAATATTTCCTCCTCATTAACCGTTCCTCTAATTACGACATATCTCCCTTCAAGGTCAATAACAGACTTTAGTTTTGTAAAACCCAATTTTTTAGAAATTAATATTGCGACCCCTCTCGACTTTGAATTACCAAATGCTTTCTCATAATGCTCTATTCCCCTTAGATACAAGTTGTTTACATTATCATTTTTCTGATGGGTCTCTTGTAAACAAATCACATCAGGATTATTTCTCCTAATAGCCGCTTCCACACGTTTCCTCTTAATTATGCTGCCAATGCCTTTAACATTCCATGATACAATTTTAATTTTCTTCATACTTATTTATGTTACATCCTATTAACCCAATCCCTGTCTCCCATTGGCAAGTGCTTGACATACTACATAACCCATCCCACAAATAATACAATAACTGAACACAAAACATATAACAAAACTTCTTCACCCTCCCCACCTTTCCTAGAAAGAACACCCTTGAAAATCAAGGAGGGGAGGTGGGAGTGTGCAATTATGAGCCTAGCTCCTAATCATCCTGCATAACATCAACATAACTCTTAAATCAACTTTACATGCCACATCCATATACTTTATCCTCCCTTCTTAATGTGTGCTTTACATGTCTCAAATATAATGTGCCTAGACAATTTATTCCTATTAACAATTCTTACCATGAGTTATATACATTCCTGATAATATCAACTCATCTTTAAGGTCTTCCCATTCCTTGGTGTTACTTTCAATTATTTTCGCGTCCACTAAAACATCTAAAACATATAATCCTTCTTTTATCATATATGACTTTCCAGAATTTACAACTTTTAATTTTTTTGATGAGAGCCAAAAATATGAAATCCCTTTTTCTCTTAGTTTTTTTGTAATTGGTTTTAACTGCATTCGCCAAGTCCGTTATTCAACAGAAATATCATTGTAAACCTCTATGTTATTTCCCTCTAACTTCAATGCCTCCGAACCGGAATTCCTGATATGCTGCATTAAGGTCAACTTCAAACCTTCACTCACAAATCTCACCAACACATTTCTGTTTCCATTGTTATGCTTTTTTGCACCTAACCTATGTACAGTTATTATATCCTCAGCCACAAAGCTCCTCCCCATCTTTAAATCATTTAACCATCCCAATAATCTGATCTTTAACTGATCCGGTCTGCCCTCAGGAATATTTTGAATTATCACATTACATTTTCTATGTTGATTTTCCAAAAATTCTATTCTTGCCTGATGGCCATCTGCCTTCACTTCCTCTTCCTTCACTTTTTCTCGCACCACCTGTACTTCTTTGGTCAATACTTCAACCTCTTTTGTGCTCATGCACATCCCTTCCTTTAATTCAGATACTTCTTTCATAATACTTGCTACTTCAGCTTTGGTAGATTCCATCAACCCTGACATCATCATCAACATTTTTTGTTGGAATGCGTTAAAACTTTCTTGTTGTAGCTTAATATATTCTTGATTGTCTTGAACTCGCTGCTCTTCTAATGTTTCAAATTTTGTTTGGAGAAACTTCTCCAACCCTGCAAGCTTTACTTCAATGGAACTCCTAGAGTCATTCATATCTGTTTCCTGAGTCTTATCCCTTCCCCTAATTTCAAGCACCTTCTCTACCGTTACTTTCTTTTTTATAGCCCCCTGAGCTCTGTCTTCTTCATCAGTATTCACCTGATCAATCTGTTCTACTTCTGATTGTTGTTTAGATTGTTGCTTTTCTTGACACTTCTTCCTTGCTTCCATATCTGTTCTAAAAATTCTCAGTTCTTCAGCCTCTTTGATCTCGTCCTGTAAAGATTTCCTCCTGCCTTCACTTTCAGCTCTTACTAGCCTACCTATCCTTAACCAAACTGGATCTAATTCTATCTCTTGCCTTAACAATTTGCCTTTCTCTCTACGATTCATCCAAATTTAATAGCAGATAATTCTATAATACTACACTACTTTATCACCAAACAGTATACAATGTTCTAATTTCACAAATCTAACCCTTATACACACTTAACAATTTTATTCTCCGTACACCTATCTAATCAGATGACGCGGTCAACCATTTACTCTGCTTAGTATTGTAATATTATATGACTCTCTGTTTTCTGTTTCCAAAATGATTCTAGGACTGCTCAGCTTTCTATACGATAAAATAGAGAGCTGTCCTTGAGTCTAGTAAAACCCTGAAGACACCAGCTGTAACATGCTTCAGTGATTAACTGCTGTTATCTGAAGAACAGTACTTCAGTTTCTTCTTTCTTCTTAACGATGAAACACTATAACCGTCTGTAGTTCAAAACGTTATCCCTCGTTCTCAGCACCCCTTTATTCCAAAGAAAAATGTTCAAGACTCTCAGTATTTCCCCAATTTCTCTCAGTATTATGATTACATTAACTACTTAAGCAATGAAGCAAAATGCCTATATACTTTGTCCATTTGTCCATTCAAATCAAAGAAGCACCAAAAAGCACCAATGGAACCACAGGATCTTCCTTCTTTACAGTCAAACAGGATGGTATGCGAGTCAAATTTAATAGTACTCTGTAAATTCCAAAACCACACTGCACTCCCTCACCGCTCTTCAACTCACAGAATAAAAGTTCAGTTGACAGTGTGTTTTGTTCCTCGGGCTACCCAAAATGACTGCTCAGGAATAACAATAATAACAACAGGGGAGGAGGGGGGAGCAAATCACGCTCAGCCCACAACACCAACAGTTCCTGTTCCAGCAACCCGGGACCAATTTTTTTTAAAAAAAATCACTCTTTGTCAACTGTTTTCCACCTCCTTCTCAGTGCCAATTTCACCTTCGTTCCGGTTCTCGTTCTGCCTTTAATCCTTGCTCGCCGCGTCTCTCCTTTCAAGTTCAAGTTCATCCACCTCACCTCACCTCCCCAACAGCAGGATCCAACACAGCCTTACAGCCTCCAATCTTTTTTTAAAAAAAGTTTTTTTTCTTTGTTTTCACCCACTTATTGGAGTACACTGTCAATATCCCTTGAAAAAAAACTCACGATACTGGTAAACTGCCACTGCGATCTCTGGAACTCCAAGCCTCTGAGTCTCCGAGCCTCCAAGGCTCCCGAATTGCCGTTTGAGCGCTTGGGCATTTGAATACACCAACTCCATCCCTGGGCTCCGCAGTTCTGCAGGTTCTACAGTACAAGTTTTCAACCAGGAAACTAGGATTTTCAGACCACTAACATCTTTAGACACTTCTTCCAATTATTCATTCAAAAATTTCTTGAGTTTTGCACACATATATCCACATTTGTGGCTCCCCTTTTCCAAGCAGAGACGAAGAAACGCTGCTGCTCAGGTCGTCTCCATGCCACGCCCCCGCAAATTACCTGAAGTTGGGCAAAAGCCCTTCTGGCCATGACTGCCACCTGCTCTTCAAGCAGTAGTCGTGAGTCCAGGAGGACCCCCAAGTTGTGCACCGGGTCTGTCTGGGGAAGAATAGTCCCATCCAGAACCAAAGATGGTAGCTCCTGGGATAATGCAGGGCCCCTAATCCATAGCCATTCAGTCTTGCCGGGATTCAGTTGTAGCTTGTTGTCCCCCATCCAGATGCCAACAGCCTCCAGACACTTGGATAGGATTTTGACAGCATCGCTTGGATCACCATGGGCCGAGATGTACAGCTTAGTATCACCAGCATACTGATAACTCACCCGCGGGAATGGATGATCTCTCCCAACGGCTTCATGTAGATGTAGACCTTTCCACAAAACCAGCTATTCAAATTTAAAACCCACTTACCGTGTGATCTTTCTTTTCCACAGAGGCGCCAGGGCTCCCATTTCCTAATTTGTCTTGACTCTGGATAGCCGGTTTTGAAAACATATCTATAACGTCTGTTTCACACACCCGGCTTTCTGCAAAATCCATGTCTTCATACATTTGAAAATCAGAGTTCCCGCTATGGGAACACTTCTTGGTGTTTCCGTTCTTCATAGTTCACTCATCACAACACCCCTGGTCCTGTAAAGTTCACAGCTGGTCCTCTTCACCCCTGTAGCTGCAAGAGCCAGTCATATACTCATCTCTACCTGCGGATGTCACAACCACCCAGGGAATCATTCCCATTGGTCCATGGTGGCCTCACAAACACATGTTCATGGGGTGGGGGGGGATCTTTGTCTGGACATGTCTGTTGGGGTGGGGGCAATGGTGGGCTGCTGATTAGGGTAAAGAGCATGCACTAGACCAAGGGCTAGGGTTAAGGGTGGTCTGCCTGGACATGCCTACCAGTCATGCCTGCCACGTTACCTTAGCCTAATGGCCACCCCCATAACTTGCCTGCCTTGATGTTATGTATGTATGCATGTTCATTATACTGTAAGGCAAGATTGTAACCACTCCAGATACAAACGATATCAGCTGTAAAGGAACGCGAGCAGACAGCCTATAGAGGGCAGCTGCGAGCGTTCACTCTCACATGGTTCACATTGCTCAATCACGGACAGCCGCGGGAAAACCTTCCCCGCATTCAGCAGCTGAAGAAAGACCTGCATTCAGCAGCTGAAGAAAGACCTGCATTCAGCAGCTGAAGAAAGACCTGCATTCAGCAGCTGAAGAAAGGAGGCGTGCCTGGGCGAGGCCACGCCGGTAGCAACCAATCAGCTACCGTGCTACAAGATTCAAATGTAGAGAGCTACTGTATATATTGAGATGTATCACCGCCATTACCTCATGCTTAACTGGAACCTCATGCAATAAACCTGTGTTAAACCAACCCTTCGGTTGTCCGGTCGTCTTTGGTCCCATACACTAAACTGGCGACGAAGGTGGGATATGGCTGCCCACGGGACCAAGACATGCGCCGGCTACGAGATCAGGAAGCCGGGAGACTTGGAGCTGTTTGAGATAGACTTCAACGCTGCGCTGGTGGAGCTCGAAGTCTCCGACGAGGCCAAAAAGAGGGCCATCTTCGTCCGCATGCTCGGACAAGAAACCAAGAGGACCTTGGTGGACCTGATCGCGCCGAGGAAGGTGGGCGACCTCAAGGCCACAGAGCTCCTGGCGGCGCTGCGCGCCCATCTCCGGCCGGCAATAGCGATGTTCCCCGCTCGGAGCGCGTTCTGGAGGCGAGTCCAGGCACCCGGAGAATCGGTCGATGAGTTCGCCGCGGCCCTGCGGTTGGCCGCCGGCCCCTGCAAATGGGAACTCCCCGACGTCACCCTCCGGGACTGCCTGCTCTGCGGTCTGAGGGACACAGAGACTCAGCGCGCGCTGATGAAAAGGGAGCCGCCTCCCACGTGGCAACAAGTCCTCGACGCGGCACAGGCCGCAGAGGCCACGTCGGCCGGGGTGCACGAACTTCAGGACTGGCGCCCGAAGACCGCCAAGGCAGAGAGCTCGGTGCGCGCGGCCCAGCGGACTTCGAACTCATCTGCAGAGAGCAGCGACGACGAGGACGTCCGGAGGGTCCAGAGAGAGGGCCGGCGCTGCGATGGCTGCGGCGGCGCCCACGCCCGCACCAAATGCCCATTCCGCAAGGCCGAGTGCCACAACTGCGGCCGGCGCGGGCACATCGCCAAGGTCTGCCGGAAACGACGCGAGGCCACCCGGAGTTCTCCAGACCGCTCGGCGAGGCAGGACCCCACCACGAGGCCGAAGGACGGCACCCGGACCACGAGGACGCGGGACGGAGTAGGGCGAGTCTCCGACGACAGCGAGGACGACGCGCCGGTTTGCAGCGTTTCCACGGAGCACCCCCGTTACTTCGTTGAGGTAGTAATACAAGGGGCCCCTGTTAGAATGGAGGTGGACTCGGGTTCTTCATACTCCATTATTTCCCAGGGGGAGTTCATGAAAATCGCCCCCCGCGTGCGGCCCAAGCTCAAGGCGTTGAGGGCCACGCTGAAGGACGTGCAAGGGAACCGCATCCCAGTGTTGGGGGTTGGGAAGTTTCAGGTCCAGTTCAAAAGGTACACCGCAACGCTTCCCTTAGTCGTCCTCAAGGGGGGAAAATGCAGCCTCCTCGGGACTCAATGGTTCCAGCCCCTGGGGTTGTTCATTGGGGGGGTGCACGCCGTGGGAGCACACGCCGCCGGGACTGATCCAATACAGAGCGTGTGCGACGCGCACCCCGAGGTTTTTAAAAAGGGGCTAGGAAAATTCAAGGGCCCCCCAGTGACTTTCGACCTGGACCCTGGAGTGCGTCCAATCAGACTTAAACCGCGCAGAGTGCCTTTCGCACTAAAGGACAAAATAGAGGCGGAATTGGACAAATTAGTGGGCCAGGGGATTCTTGTTCCTGTTGATTCTGCGGAGTGGGAAACTCCAATTGTAACAGCGCTCAAGGCCAACGGGGAAGTCCGAATATGCGCTGACTACAAGTGCACCATCAATAAGGCGATCCGCCCTAATGCGTATCCGGTGCCGGTAGTCAGCCACTTGTTGGCCAGGTTACACGGGGGGAGGTGTTTCGCCAAACTCGACCTGGCCCAAGCCTACCAGCAACTCCCGGTGACCCCCGCCGCAGCTGCTGCACAAACCATAGTCACCCACAAAGGGGCGTTCCAGGTTTCGCGCCTCCAATTCGGCGTGAATTCGGCGCCCGGGATTTTCCAGTCATTGGTGGAACGCCTCCTGAAGGGGTTGGAGGGGGTGTTACCCTATTTTGATGACGTATTAATTACAGGGGGGAGCCGGGCCGAATTAGCAACAAGGTTGGGAAAGGTCCTGTCAATATTCGAAAAGGCGGGGTTGAGGTTGCGGAAAGACAAATGCGTCTTCTTCGCTACAGAGGTTGAGTTCCTAGGGTTCCGTGTTACTCCCGAGGGAATTAGGCCAGCCCAATCCAAGGTAGCCGCCATCAAAAAGGCCCCTCGCCCCACCTCCAAGCCCGAGTTGCAGTCGTTCCTCGGACTGCTCAACTTCTACCACTCCTTCCTCCCGCGGAAGGCAGCCGTGGCAGAACCGCTACACAAATTGTTAAAAAAGGACGAGGCATGGAAGTGGGGCGACGACCAGGAAAAGGCTTTCAATGACCTGAAGCGACTCCTGGCATCAGATGCTGTACTGACCCACTTCAATCCCAAACGCCCGGTGGTCCTGATATGCGATGCATCCCCGGTGGGGGTGGGGGCGGTGCTTTGCCACGTGCTGGAGAACGGTAGGGAGGCCCCGATAGCTTTCTACTCTAGATCCCTGTCCCAAGCGGAGAGGAATTATGCTCAGACAGACAGGGAGGCGCTAGCAATAATTGCGGGGACCAAGAAATTTCATGATTTCGTGTACGGCCGCCCCTTCACCATAGTGACTGACCACAAGCCGTTGCTGGGCATCTTCACCGCAGACAAGCCCACACCCCAGATCCTGTCCCCGAGAATGCTCAGATGGGCCATTTTTCTCAACGCGTATCAGCACGCGTTGGTATACCGGCCCGGGGGGGAAATAAGCCATGCCGACGCTCTGTCGAGGTCCCCCATTCCCCGGGATTGCTGCCACGTGGGCGGAGTAGAGAGGGACCACCAGGTCTTAATGATAGAGGTCCTAGACTCCCCTCCAGTAGTACCGGCCGAAATCGCCAAAGCGACAGGCAAGGACAAAGCGCTGGCCACAGTTTGCTCCTGGGTGCAGAAAGGGTGGCCCGTGTCTTCCCCAGCAGCGGAATTCGATACATTTTTCAAAAAGAGATTGGAGTTGTCCCTGGAGAGGGGTTGCCTCTTGTGGGGACAGCGGGTAGTGATCCCCACGTCTCTCAGGCCGAGGGTGCTTAAACTGCTGCACGTCAGCCACCCGGGGATCGTACGCTCTAAGGCACTAGCCCGCAGTTATTTTTGGTGGCCCCAGTTAGACGCCGACATCGAACACATGGTCGGCACTTGCGAGGCGTGCCAAAGCTCTAGGCCAGAAGAGGCTCGCTCGCCACCTAGGGAATGGGACGCTGCTAGGGGACCCTGGTCCCGAGTTCACGTAGACTTTGCTGGCCCATTCAGGGGAACGCTTTTCCTCCTCGTGGTGGACGCGTTCTCTAAGTGGTTGGAGGTCATTCCAGTCTCGAGCACCTCCTCGACCACAACCATTAAACAGTTAAGGAGGGTCTTTTCCACGTTCGGTTTACCCGACACCCTCGTCAGCGATAACGCTAGCTGTTTCACGTCCGCCGAGTTCAGGGCATTCATGGAACGCAACGCCATTCGGCACGTCACCTCCGCCCCCTTTCACCCGGCCACCAATGGCCAAGTAGAGCGCCTCGTGCGCACCACGAAAGACGCGCTACTGCGCATGGGTCCCGGAGACCTCGACCTGAAATTGTGCCAATTCCTGCTGAGATACAGGGTCACCCCCTTAGCGTCAGGGTACTCCCCCGCAGAGCTGTTGATGCGCAGGAAGCTGGCCACGGGGATATCCAAGCTAGACCCCACGAGAGTAGAGGACAAAGGGCGGAACATAGGGGTGGAACCCACAAAGAGTTTCAGCATAGGCGCCCCAGTACACTGCAGGAATTACGCCAGCGGGGGGCCAGCCTGGGTGCCGGGCACCGTAGTAGAGCAAACCGGCCCCGTCTCATACCGCGTAGAGACCAGTACAGGTTTCCTGTGGAGGCGACACGTGGACCAACTCAGGCGTAGGGTCCCCGGAGAGCAAGACGCGGATGAGACCAGCATTGAATCAGCGTTAGGGTACTCCCCCACCCGTTTAGCCCAAGGGGGAGGAAAAGGGGAGCATGGGTCCCCACCAAGGGGGGAGGAAAGGGAATCGATCCACGGAAATCTTTTGCGGGAGTCCCCGCCAGAGAGGAGGAGCCCCGGGCTGCGGGAGTCCCTGTCAGAAAGGAGGAGCCCCAACCACACTCATACCCCGCGCAAGCCGCGGAAGTCCCCCCGAGGCTCAAAGGCCCATAGAGGTTTAGACGTTGATTTACAGTACCAGGGGGAGTTAGCAGAGTGGTCCCCCACCCGTCCTAGCGAAAAGAGGGGTTTCAGTTCAGCCCCTGGTACCTCCAGTCCCAGTAGCCCCTGTGAGTTAGAATGCAACATAGCGCCCATGTTCCGGAGACCGACACCTCCAAGACCGGAGGCATCAGCGAGTCCGCCCACCACCACAGTCTTAAGGTCCCCCGAGCAGGGATCAGAAGGTAGCCATTCCCCAAGGGCGACCTCATCGGTGCCGCGGTTCACACTAGGAGGGTCCCCGGGGTCCGAGGGCAATAGGCAGGGATTTACCTCCCAACTGTTCATCCCATTCCCTTCCCCAAGCGCAAGGCAGGCACGGACGCCCCACAGGGCCACTAACGAATCCCCGTTTCCCGTTGCAGGACAAGCTCCCGTGGAGTCAGGGATCACAGGCTCTCCAGAATTAGGGCAGGCGCAAGCACGCCCCAAGCGAACGTGCGGCAAGCCACAATGGTTGCGGGACTTCGTCCCATCCTAGGGGGGAGGGATGTTATGTATGTATGCATGTTCATTATACTGTAAGGCAAGATTGTAACCACTCCAGATACAAACGATATCAGCTGTAAAGGAACGCGAGCAGACAGCCTATAGAGGGCAGCTGCGAGCGTTCACTCTCACATGGTTCACATTGCTCAATCACGGACAGCCGCGGGAAAACCTTCCCCGCATTCAGCAGCTGAAGAAAGACCTGCATTCAGCAGCTGAAGAAAGACCTGCATTCAGCAGCTGAAGAAAGACCTGCATTCAGCAGCTGAAGAAAGGAGGCGTGCCTGGGCGAGGCCACGCCGGTAGCAACCAATCAGCTACCGTGCTACAAGATTCAAATGTAGAGAGCTACTGTATATATTGAGATGTATCACCGCCATTACCTCATGCTTAACTGGAACCTCATGCAATAAACCTGTGTTAAACCAACCCTTCGGTTGTCCGGTCGTCTTTGGTCCCATACACTAAACTTAGGACTGGGGTGGGGCCTGGGAGTCATGCCTGCCTTAGGGCTGGGGTGGTCTGCCTGGACATGCCTACCAGTCATGCAGGTAAGTCAACAAGAAACAACACAAGCAAGTAGAGAATCATCACCGCTAGACTTTATGTTCTAGACCTCAGAAGAGAACTGCGACTAGATTTCCCAGAGAGGCATTTTCTGTGGAAGGCCATTCCATCTTTGGAAGCAAAGCAGCCTAGCCTCCTGAGGGTGCTGTTAGGAATTCACCATCTCTATGGCTGTGAGGGCAATGGATGTCTTCCGGAAAAGCTCCAAGATAGGCTTCCTGGGCAGCTTCATGACGGTGCACCCAAAACCACTCAACCCCCAGCTGGTAAATGGCAGCCGCTCCTGGCACTGAACCCACTTGGGGGCTCCAGGCTCCCAGTAGTAGACAGTATTGTAATACTCCTCATCATTTTCACCCTCCAGATTGTTATACAAGTAGGTGTTCTCTCCACCCAGCACGTAGATCCGATGCTTCCAGCGTACCACACCAGCTCCTGCCAGCTTCATAGGCAACCTGGGGATGGTGACACTCTTGTCCACTCTTCCGTCTTCCCCCAGGAAGAAACATCGTCGGGAGCAGCGGAGGTTGTTCGAGTCTGGCCACCGCTCCAAGTGATGTCTGATCCGACTCCTGAAGTAGCCTCCGATCACATAGATCCCGTTGTTCATTGTGATGGCCCCGGACCAGTAGCACTCATTTTCCATAGGCACTTGGCTCCACAGGTCAGAATTGACTTCGTAGATGAGGACCTTCCGGGATGCGTACCATGAACGCACTGAATCCGTGACACCTCCCACCAGGTAGAGCTTGCCCTTGAGAACTGCTGAGGCAAAGTGGCTGAGGGCAAAGGGCATTCGAGCCATGGGAGACCAGGCCTTCTCTGCCAGGTCAAAGCATTCGCCTGTATTGAGGTAGTCCTCATATTTGCACCAACCTCCCATGGCATAAAGCTTCTGATTGCAGGCTAGGAATCCATGGGAGGCTCGGGCTACAGACATGGAAGGGAGCTGGATCCAGCGACCCTTCAAAGGGCTGTATTCATGCAAGGTGTCAGAGTATGTATCATCTGTGTGAACCCCACCTGTGACGTACAGCTTGTCTCCCACGGCCACGCAACGAGCGCAGTACAGACATTTTAAGAGGGGCAGCTTCTGCCACATTTCCGTTTGGGGGTCATAGCAGCCTACCTGGAAGTCTTTGGTTTTCAACTCTGGGCCCTCCATGTTGAAGAGATCCACACATACGATGCAGGTGGTATACATCCCTCGCCTCAAACATCCACTATGCAGGAGCCTCTCGTGTCGGTTAAGCCGCTTCCATCGCAGACGGAGCTCTTGGTAGCGGGTCATGTCTTTCTGAACCTCCCTCAGCTCTTCTTCTGTCATGAGTGGGAGGCGGACATAGTTCATCAGTTGCCCAAGGAATGGGAGCCGACTGGCACTCTGGGCCAGTACCCAACGCCACACTGCCCGGTAGACCATGAGCTCCGAAGAGATGACCAGGCTGTCCAAGGAGAGGATGTTTGTCAGGGTGCTGAGATTCAAGTTGATGAAGCTCTGGTCTTCTACAGAGAGGCATTTGAAGTGGAGGTTGACCAGATTCTTGGCCTGTTGCAAAAGAGCTGGGTCATTGTGCGCATAGCCCAGCTCGTAAAGCCTGAGACAATTCTCTGAAGAAAGATGTTCCAAGAGGAATCTGCAGGGAAAGAAACAGAAATGGAATGCCAGTGGAAATTAGAAAGGCCAAGCCCGGAGACCGGAATAAGATGGCGGGGGAGTAAGACGTGAGTGAAGCAGGCTGCAAGATTAATGCATAAAAAGGTGGAAAAACAGAGGGTGTCAAAGACTAATTTGAGGAATGAGACAGAGGTAAACTGTGGGGTGAAGAGGTGAAGAATTTATAGGGTGAGAGCCCTGGGTCAGCGCAACGGAGGCTGAAAAGAGAGGGAGATGCCGACCGAATGGGACATGAAATGAATGAGATAACTCAACCTGCAAGCTGCTGGAAGCTCCTGTAAGTCCTACGTTTGTAAATCCCTCAATGGTTATTTGGGGCCGTATTAAGGCTCAGCGAGAGAAGGAAGGTGTGATTTATGAGACTGATAAGGAAAAACAGAGCTGTGAATTTCTCAGTATGCAAGGTGGTGGAAGCGAGCCTGAGAGGATACTTTGAAAAGTTTTTAAAGCTTTGAGCTCTGAAAAAGCCTTCATTTCCCCTAAACACTGGAGTAAAGTTTCAAATTAAAGGGAGAAATAAAAAGGGGTCTCTGTTTTTCCGAAAGAACTTTTGAAGAAAAAAGAAGAGAGAGGAAGAACAAATTCTTGAAATTAAGAAACAGCTGATGAAGTAAATTGATGAAGTAAAATGGGAACAGCTGAGAAAAGCAGAGAGAGAAAAAGAAATGAGAAATAGTCAGCCTGAAAGCAGGAGAGAGAACAAAGTTAAGAAAAAGAAAGAAATGATAGTAAGTTCTTAATTGAAGAATATAAGTTAATATTAAGTAGAGGACTTGGAAAGTAAATGAATGAGCTGTTATCACCCCAAAGATTCCAGAGATCCTAAAATAGACTATATGTTAGAGCTAATTGGTTTGTAGTTACCAAAGATGGATTTGGTTGGAAATAGAAGAATAGCCAATTTTAACCTGCTGCAGCAGGAAAAACGGGAAACAACAGTTGGGAGCAACGGAGAAAGATCTGTAAGAAAATGAACTGGAGAAAGAGAAAGAAAAGAATGCTTGGAGTGAAATTGAGAAAATTGGGAAAAGGATGGACAGAATGAAGGAGATAAGGCAAGAAATGAAAGATATTATGAAAGGACAACAGGGTCTGAAGGATTTATTGGCCAACCTTATGAAAGCAGCAAATAATATTTTAGTGACATTAGAGACAAAATTAAAATTTGTGGAAGGAGAGATAAAAGATGTGCAAGGAACAATAGAGAAAAAATAGATGTTTGGAGCAAAATTGAGAATAGGTTGGACAGAATGGATGAGAAAAGAATGCAAGAAATGAAAGACACCATGAAAGGACAACAGAAATTAAGGGATTTGTTAACCAACTTTACGAAAGTAGCAAATAATAACTGTGTGACAACAGAGGCAAAAGACACACAAGGGAAAAAAGAAAAGGACACAAGAATGGATAAAAAAGATTGTATATGCTGGAGCAGATGGAGTGACAAAAAATGTGGTGATAAAAAATATTCCAGAGAAAAGTCCAGATCGATTGAGCGAGAGAATTATTACCGTATTTTCCGGCGTATAAGACGACTGGGTGTATAAGATGGCCCCCAACTGTTCCAGTTAAAATATAGAGTTTGGAATATACTTGCCGTATAAGACTACCTCTCTTCCAATGCACACCAAATAAAAATTAACCCACACTCAACCCGAAGACGCGCAGCCCTCCGAGTCAAATGGGCAGGTTCTGGTGGAGAGCCAATCCACGCTCACGTTCTCCTCCTCGAGGTACAGGAAGATGTGTGCAGCTTGCTTCCCCTTGCTTCATACTCCCCGCACAGAGCAGGTACTCGGCCGCGGCACTCCCCACCATATGTGCCGGACATATGAAGCAAGGGGAAACAAGCTGCAGTTAAGTACCTGTCCTATAAGACGACCCCCGACTTTGGCACAGATTTTTCGGGGTTAAAAAGTAGTCTTATACGCCATAAAATACAGTAATTGGTTGAATTAATTTAAGACAGGGAGGGATTTTACACAGGAGGATATTCTAGCAGTTTATAGATGGGGAAGAAAAGAAATGGGATTTCTAAAAGGTTGGTTTTGGTAAAAATTTGCAGATCTGGGCAGTAAAATAAGGTTAATGGCATATCTAAGAAGAAATGGTACACGAGCACCAAAATTGGACGGTGAATCATTGGATATCTATCAGGACATAACGATAGAAGAAGGTTTGTGGAGGAAGAAAATTAAACCAGTTAGTATATTGTTAAGGGATAAGGGAGTGAGATATAATTGGCAATAATTACAGCGGTTAGGATTCTTTTGGGTAGAGAAAGTGGTTGTGATAAGTAAACGGATAAGTACTTGGATATACTGGGATTATGTAATATTATCAAAGAAGGGTCAGAAGTATGGAGGAAACTTAAAGAAGAGCTTCCAACTATTGGAAATTAGCCCAGAATGTAAAAGAGGTGGGGAAAACAGGGAGAAGGATAAGGGTAAAAGGGAAGGTTTATAAAAAAATTATCTTCAGCTAAGGAAGGTTAATAGTGGTTCAAAACCGTAAATAAACCGCAGGTAAGGATTGTCAAGGAAAGGCAAGTAGTATTAATGTAGAGTGTGATGTTTTGGAAACTTTTTGTTTAAAGTGTGTGTGTTTGTGTGTGTGTGTGAGAAATTGACCCTTTATTTAATGTGATTTGCTGTGATTTCGGTCGCCATAACTGCTCTGTCCCAAGAGGAGGAAGTTTGGTCTAAGGAAAAGATTGGTTGAAATAGATAAATAATTTTTTGTTAAGGAGTGCTAAGATTATCCAGACAGATAAAGAGACAGATAACATCTCAATAGGTGATATACGTTGGGGAAGTTTGTGGAGAGTATTGAATGCACAGTCTATAGATAAATAAACAAATAAATAAGAGCAAGAATTGGTAATTAGTTTAGAAGGAAAACTGAATGATTCTGATCATCACAGTAACTATAGAAAAAAGGGGGTGCGGGGATAACTTTGGGATAAAAATGTGGATAGAAACTATTTGAAAGAAAGGTAATGAAATGAGTAATGGTATGGCAGCCATTATTATGAGGAAAGGAGAGAGAAACAACTGCATTGTTATGAACAATAGAATTCACTTAATGTCTTAAATACCAGCAAACCCGCTCTAGTCCCGGTCTCCCTCCCCTTCTTCAGCACTTGGAGGCAGTCCTTCAATGGAAGGATAAGGGTAGTGAAGAAGACAGAAGACGGTGAAGGGTTGGGCGAGGGTGTTGGAGAAGTCTGTTTATGTGTTTACATGCTATATGTTATGGTGGATTGTGGGAGGTGAAGGGTGGAGTGAGGGTGAATGTATTCAATGTATATCTGATTATTTGCTTTTTGTTTTTTTGTATTGTATTGTAATGTAAGGTTAAAAATGTTTATTTGTTTTCTTTCATGTTTGTAATAAATAAATTAAAAACTAAAAAAAGAAAGAAAGGCCAAGCCCAAATCTGTCCCACCCAAAGGTATAATCCAGGAGTTCTCAACCTTTTAAAGCTGGGGCCCGGGTCATGCTCCTTCAGACAGCTTCAGGGGCTAGATGGCCATTTTGCCCTTGTTCCATCACATGGGATTTCTGGGTGTGTTGGAGGCAATGGGGGGGGGGGAGGCACATGAAATGGTACCATGGGCTGCATTTGACCCATGGGCCACAGGTTGAGAATCCATGGTATAACCTCATCACAGAATATCTGGATTCCAGATGTACTTGCACTGATCCAAGAGAACTGCACATTGATCTCACTAGCTGGTTCTGGTGCTGCCTAAATAATACTTTTCCCCTGTAATGAAATGAAAAGGGGCCTTTATTTTTAGAGAGTTTAAAATGGTTACTGTGTTTCTTTGCTTCCTGAGCAGGGATGAAGAAAGTCTAGGAATTAATCTTCAAGTGAGGTGCAGCTACCTGTCCTCTTGGAATTTATGGCAATTCCATACTTTGGGAATGGAATTGCAGAAGATTGACATTGAATGTCAAGTCTTTTCATTTAGGAGACAGGCAGAGGTGGAATGAAGGGTGAAAAATGGGTTTGGTTATCATAAGAACGTAAGAACAGCCTTGCTGGAAGAGGCCACAGGAGCCCATCCGGTCCAGCATTCTGTCTCACACAGTGGCTCACCATTTGCTTCAGGGTATTCTTCCCAAGGAGATGCCTTCACCTGCTTAGGATTCCCTGGAAATGGCATTGAGAGATATCCTGCCTAATATCTCTCCAACCCGGAGGTTGTCCTTAAGTATCCATAATTATAGTCATTGAACCCCTTGTCCTCCATGGACTTGTGTAATCCTTTCTTAAAGCTGTCAAGACTGACAGCTGTCACCATGTCTTCTGGCAGGGAGTTCCATAGACCAGTGATCCTCTGGGTGAAAAAGTACTTTCTCTTATTTGTTTGAGAACTAGCACCCAAAGGTTTCATGGATTGCCCCCTAGTTCTAGTGTGCGATAGGGAAAACAGTTTTTCCTTATCTACTTTGTCCACACCACGCATGATTTTATAAACTTCAATCAGGCCACCTCTTAGGCGCTGTCGTTCAAGAGTGAAGAGGCCCAACCGTTGCAACCTCAGATGGTAAGGAAGGTGTTCCTGTCTCTTAATCCTTCTGGTTGCCCTCCTCCTCCTCTATCTTAGAATGTAGAAGAAGAAACCCCATTTATTAGGTGGTTTCATTGTCAATGCATTGCCTATGCTTGCTTGTGAGTAAAGGTAAAGGTCACCCTTGCTCAAAAGCCAGTTGTATCCAAATCTAGGGTTCAGTGCTCATATCTGTTTATAGCCAAAGAGCCAATGCTGTCTGTGTTTGCAGACATTTTTGTGACTGTAGAATTGTGATGAGTAGAATAGTAGGAGGGTGGGATCTATTCCTGATTTTGTTTCGCTGCCTAGACCAGGAAATAGAGCTAGATATGCCTTTCTTGATTTATCCTGGGAAAGGGGGAAAGTAAAAATTTTCCTTTTTATTTTTGTATCTTTTCTTTTATGATTCTAAATTTTGATCTATTTTTCCTGCATATAATAAAGCTGACTTGTTACAGAATTTGTTGTACTTTTCATATAAAGCAAAAACTGGTTGGGAAAATTCCAGTGCTTTATTCTTTTGTTGGCAATGCTACATATTGCTGCCTAATCTACAGTACAATACATTGCTAGTTCTTACCTGATCTGGCTGATTTGTAAGCATAAACAACCAGGGATTGAAATCTATGATGGATTTCTCTAGCCTGGAGCAAAGCCTCATGTACTCTGAAGCAGCAAAAGATTTTATGCTAGGTTCCTGAATGGGTGCCATAGCTGTCAAGTATCCTTTATTGGCCAGGAAAACCCCTTATTTTACCCTCTTCCCCACCGTCATCCCTTATTAATTAGACTGCAATGCCCTATTGCCGCCATTGGAGGGCAGCACAGGATAAGCATAACTGTCAAGTATCCCTTATTTGCTGGGAAATTTCCCTTATTTCCAAATCCAAAACTTGACAGCTATGATGGGTGCAGGTCTCTGACAGGTGGAACAAGTCCTGTATTGGTGGAATAATGGGCTTTGTTATCCTTATACACACACACACACACCACATTCTGATGCATGCTGTTACCTGGAGCAACTCTCTAGCAGCGGTAGAATCTGAAATCTGCTGGCTGCAACAAACAAATCTTGGGCAACACCTGGCTCCAGCATGATCTCCTCTGTGTAGTAATAGTTAAGCACCGTTTGGATGATGGTGGGATCCATGTCCGGCAAAAGAACCTCACCGTCTTGGGACTCTCGGAAAGGGTTGGAGAACATGGCTCGGAAGTATGGATTGGTGGCAGCGAGTAGCATCCTAACCAACAGAAGATGTGGAGAGTCAAGACCTTGTTTGAGAACCTGGAGGCTTGGTCTTCTTTAAGTGCTGTATCCAATTCCAAATATTGGCTCTCATCGTACTGATCAGCCACGAAGATTGTCCTGGGAACAATATAATACAGTGACCTAACATTTGCTTTCTGCATTTCAATTTAACGCCCATAGTACCACTGTTCCAGTCCGGGGGGTCACTTCATGGTCCTGAACCCCTTTGACACACAAGGTCCTGCTCAGCTTCAGGCCAGGATGGATGAAGCTGCTGCCCTCCATCAAGATGGATTCAAGTGGGATTTAATCCACTCAGGGACCATCACCTTTTCCTGTGGATTTTGCTATCCAAATCCGTTAGTCCTCAGGGGTGTCAGGTTAGGTAAATGCTGCCTGATGATTGACACTGAGTTGTTGGCACTAGGGTCTACTCTATTGCCATAGCAGGATAACCTGACCAGACTGGATCTTTTGGTTCCATGATACTGTAGCTGGGACCAACTCTTGGAAACAATCCTCAGTAGCAGATACCCTGCAAGGGCTAATAGCTCAGAAAAGATCTGGGCACATCTGTTATTTACCTTCTCAGGGCTGAGTCCTTCTACCAAAGGCAAAGCTAAAAATTAGCCAGGAAGGTCAAATCACAGGAAAGGTAAAGTTAAAGGTCACCGTTGCAAAGCCAGTCATATCTGACTCTAGGGTTCAGTGCTCATCAATGCTTATACCCGAAGAGCCAGCACTGTCAGCATTTGCGGACGTCTCCATGAACACGTGGCAGGCATGCTTAGTAAGGTAAAAGTAAAGGTCACCCTTGCTCAAAAGCCAGTCGCATCTGACTCTAGGATTCAGTGCTCATTTCTGTTTCATAGCTAAAGAGCCAGTGCTTTCTACTTCTGCAGACGTTTCCGTGGTCATGTGGCAGGCATGACTAGACACCAGAGCACACAGAACGTTCCCATCAAAGTGGCCCCTTATTTATCTACTTGCTTTTGAATTGCTAGGTTGGCAGAGGTTGGGACAAAGACGGGAGCTCATTCTGTCCTGAAGTACTCGGGTGACCTGCCACATTCCAGTCAGCATCTTAGACACTTGAGCCAATGCATTCCCACGCCTAGGGTGGACCCCAAATTACGAGCGTATTTCACTTTAAAGTTCCGATAGGAAATAAACTAAGCTTAGTAGAAATATTGGAACTATCTAGTTCTAGGATGATGGGGAAATTTTTCAAAGCTTGGGGAAATTCTAACCAATGGTTTTATAAGCATGTTATTCAATGTTATTCATATTGTCCGATTTGGTGCAGAAGGAGAGAGAGAATGGGGAAGAGAATTAGCTCAATAATGTGCATTCCAATATCTTTGCTGGTCTCGTAATTGGAAAATTTAAACACACAATACCTGTGGCAGGGAAATCGTTCACCTTTGGCAACTATAGTTGTGTCGCAAAGCAGCTGTTCCTGATGCAGCTGCTCCAGTCCTGTGAACAACAGTTAAATGGATGGAAATAACCCATCAGGAGAGGAGGAATGGCTAAGAAAATTCATTTGGACGTAGAAATGGAGAGTAAAATTCAACACATTAACATTGGGACTATAAGATAAAGGTCTCCCTTGCTCAAAAGCCAGCCATGTCTGACTGTAGGAGTTGGTGCTCATCTCTGTTTACAGCCAAAGAGCCAGAGCTGTCTGCATGTGCAGACATTTCTGTGATCATATGGAAGGTATGATTAGATGCATGGAATGCTGTTACCTTTCCTGACAAAGTGGTCCCTATTTAGCTACTTGCAATGTCTTGCTTTCGAACTGCTAGGTTGGCAGGAGCTGGGACAGATCAAGGGAACTTTCTTTCTTTATTCATGTCAGAGGCACCACCAGCATATAATAACATACAAAGCTAAAATTAACATATCTAAAACACAAAGGAATTAAAAGGACTAGATGACATCTAATATCAGGCCACCTCAACAGCATTTTGGGGTATTGTAATGGCTTTTTAGTGTCTTTATGATTTTAATTGCTGTCGGGGTGTTTTTATATTTCAGTGTTTTTATTGGTTGATTTTAAGCCGCCCGGAGTCGCTTCGGCGAGGGGGCGGTAATAGAAATCGAATAAAATAAATAAAATAAATTCCTCTCGGCAGCATTAGGTCCTCCTCAGTGCACGTTGAAGGGCATTGTGTGCATTGGCGATTGCTACTTCAGTGATCAGGTGTCCCCTGGGAACAGAGATTGATCACCAGCAATGGAGATATTTCACTGGCTAATCCTTTCAACCCCAGAAGCACCAGAAGTAGAAATGAAGGGAACTCACTCAGTTGCACAGCGCTCGGGTCTTGAACTGCTGAACTTATGACCTTCTAGTCGTCAAGCTCAGTGTCTTAACCACATGGCCCCTATTATGATTGTGTGAAACAGCAGGAGAAGCCAACATCCTTTCAAAATATCATTTTCAAAGGACCATTTGGAAGCATAGCTGTCAAGTATCCCTTATTGGCCAGGAAAATCCCTTATTTTACCCTCTTTCCTGCCGTCACCCCTTATTAATTAGACTGCAATGCCCTATTGCCACCATTGGAGGGCAGCACAGGATAAGCATAGCTGTCAAGTATCCTGTATTTGCCACGAAATTTCCCTTATTTCCAAATCCAAAACTTGACAGGTATGTTTGGAAGTCACTTTCAAAATACAGTATTGTGTTTTTACAAAGAGTTCACTTTATCTTGCTGTTTAACGCTTTGAACCTCTTTTAGGAGAAACATGGGGCAAACGTCTTTTAAATAATATAAATAAGTAATTTAATTTAATTTTCACACTTGTATGCTGCCCAATCACGGAACCTGACTCAGGGCGGCTCACATTGTTAATAAACAATATACACAATATACAATACACAATATACACAGTAAATACACAGTAATACAATATAGTAATCCAAAAGCCGCCGCCGCCCTGGCGTCTCCACCGTCACTGAGCCGGTCTCGCCTTTGGGAGGGAGGCCGGCGAGAACATTGGACATTTGCCCTCCCTCCCATGGCTGGTTCAGAAAGGGGAGACTGGCCGCAGCTGTGCAAGGCCGGCGCAGCCGCGATGGCTACAAAAAAAACTTCCCGCCGACGATGCGGGAAGGGCACCCCCCCATGCTCCCCTGCAGGATTTTTCCACTGTTGGACTCTCCCTGTGGCTTGTTTGTTGTGAGGGACCATGTGCACCCCATGGAGGACTTAAGGGCCGTTGTAGTGCATATTGTAGTATATATATTTTTGTTGTAATATTTTGCGGACAGAGATTTTATAATTGTAATTGTAAATGATATTTTTTACTGTATGCATTGCATGTTATGTTATTGTATTTTGTATTTATTGTCTGCTATGGAAACCGCCCTGAGTCGGGTTCACCTGAGTGGGCAGTATATAAGCGTGAAAATTAAATTAAATTAAATTAATACAAAATTCAATCTGCCAAAACAGCATATAATAATATACCACAATAGTTCACATTCAAGACAGTTAACTTTGGCAACATTGTAGATTAAACTATCAAGTGGTGAAAGGAATATACGTAGCTTAAAAAGAAATTTATGCAAAAGTAATTATTTTAGAAGGAATGTGTTATAGGTATAATATGTCATGTCTAGGTTCTGCCTTTGGTGACCCTCCAATGAGCAATAAAAAAGAAAGGAATTTTCAGAGCTAAGTGAACTTTGAGTCAGCTGAGTCCTGGGAATCAGGAATATGACTCAAGAAAAAGTTATTTAGATACACTACAACTTCCAGAATCCTTCCCTGGTGATGCTGTCCAGCAGAGTATGAGACACCTGAAACAGTAAATTTTCCCAAGCTCTTTTCAGGAATCAGAAGGACCTTAGAGCACCAAAAGAGCATAGCCAGTCTCCCATATAAAGAAA
The DNA here is from genome assembly GCA_035047305.1 of Bradypodion pumilum. Taxonomy (NCBI): domain Eukaryota; kingdom Metazoa; phylum Chordata; class Lepidosauria; order Squamata; family Chamaeleonidae; genus Bradypodion; species Bradypodion pumilum. The sequence goes on along the minus strand of JAWDJD010000016.1, from coordinate 5,611,846 downwards.
ATGAGAAGGGAGCAAATGGCTGAAGAACTGGTGAGGAAATTTCCCCTAAACCAGTGATGGTGGCACTCCAGATGTTTTTGGCAAACCTATTTGTGCGAATTCACAAAGACTTGGGCTTCTGGGAATTGAAGTTCAAGGACACCTGGAGCACGAAAGTTCACCATCACAGCTCTAAACTCTTCTGGGGACCAAATTAGTCAAAAGCCAGTTGCGTCCAACCCTAGGGGATGGTTCCCATCTCCGTTTTCAGCCCAGTGCTGTCTGTAGACACTATCTGCAGATAGTTCCATGGTCATGTGGCAGACATAACTAGATGCCAAAGTGCACAGAATGCTGTTACCTTTCCCACCATAATACATACCTGTTAAGGGCAGCTCCAGAAAATATGGGACCTGCACAGAACCATTCTATGCACTCTACATGGGGCTTCCCTTGACGACCATTCGGAGGCTACAGCTGGTGCATAATGCAGCAGCCCGGGTGGTGGTGGGGTGTGGGCGTTATGCTCATGCCTCACCATTGCTTCAGGAGCTGCACTGGTTACCAGTTTGTCTCCGGGTGCAATTCAAGGTGCTGGTTTTGACCTTTAAAGCCCTACATGGTAGTGGGCCAGGATACCTAAGAGACCGCATCGTCCCAAGAGTGTCTGTCTGTCCAATCATAGTGGACCGGAGGGGCTCTCTAATTGTTCCATCTGCCAGAGGGGCTCGTCTCTCTGGCACACGAAGGAGGGTCTTTTCTGTGTCCGCACCAGCCTTGTGGAACCTCCTGCCAGTAGAGCTGCAGGAGCAGACGGAGCTGCTGCCTTTCAGAAGATAATTAAAAACCTGGCTGGCGGGGCAGGTGTGGGGCTCAGATGGAAGAATGGCCCCCGCCTGTTGGCTTATAAAATGAAGCCTCCCCATCTTTTTAATGCGGGCAGTTTTAATGTGGTTAGTTTTAATAGGTGGGTGGGTATGTTGGGGTTTTAATTGTTTTTAATATGTATGTTTTAATCTTGTTGTGAGCCGCCCTGAGTCGGGTTCGCCTGATTGGGTGGCATAGAAATTTGAGCCATAAATAAATAAATAAATAAATAAATAAATAAATAAATAAATAAATAAATAAATAAATAAATAAACCCTTCTGTGCATGCGTAGAAGGGTTCTGCGCATGCACAGAAGGGGATGCGCAGAAGGGGATGTGCAGAAGGGGACACGCAGTAACTACTTTTCCACGCCATCAAATTACGGGATGGCGGCGGGTCTGGGCAGAAAAGTAGAAAAAGTGGCATTGGATTATGGGAAATCCTGGCCAATACGGGATACTTGACAGGTATGCCACAATGGTACCTATTTATCTACAGTAAAACCTCACGTAAAGAATGCCTTGCTTAGAGACTAACTCACTTAAAGAGAAGAATTTTCTCTGAATGGTGGCCTCGCTTAACAACTAAAACCAACCAAAAATTCACTTAACAACTAAATTGGGGTTCACAATCTCCCCCGCCAGAAATCACAATTGGTCACTTGCAATGGTGTTTCGCTTAAAGAGCAAACTTGCTTAAAGAGCAATCCTGTGGAACGCATTATGCTCTTTAAGCGAGATACCACTGTACTTGCTATTGATCTACTTGCAATTTGTTGCATTCAAACTGCTAGGTTGGCAGAGGATGAGCACTCGGGACTCATACTGCTGAACTGTTGAGGTTACTGTCATCAAGCTCAGCATCTTAACCACTAAACCACCACAGCCCCTCCAAGAGACATACCCTCCCGTATATACTCATGCAGAGGTTTGGGTTCATCTTCTATAATATCTTCATAGCTGTCCAAAGGTGAATTCATCTTTGCAGTCCTAAATTAGTCCCAGTGAATAAAGTTGTATTGGAGACTCATCCTACAGAAGACAAAAGAAGCAGAATTATTAGCACCCCACCAAGTTGTGCTTCAAAGAAGACCTGAAGGTCCTTTACCTTATTCATGGATCATTTCAATGAATGTCTCCAAGAGAGGAGAAATTTGAGCCGTGAATGGCCCACTTGACTTCACACTCCAGGTTGTCTGGTTCAGATTCAATTATCTCACCCTTGTCAGGCAATTAAGGTCCTTTTTGTAGAGTTCTTCTGTGTATTTTTGTCTGGCCGGACATCCCGCTAAGGTAATGGAGTAGACTGTACAGCCAGTGGCTCAATGCTGAGTGTCTGGTGGTGAACCAGCCTCCAAACTTGAAAGGGTCCACAATATGGTTACCCATCTTATGCTATGAGTGGAAGAGGACTCCAGGCGTTCTTGGACTTCAATTCCCAGAAGCCCTGATTAGTTGGTGTGCTGACTTGGGCTTCTGGGAATTGAAGTCCAAGAACAACTGGAATGTCAAGGTTGGCCACCTCTACCCTAAAACAACTAAAGTCTATAGCTTGCAGGGTTGTTGAAGACAGGATATGTTCAAGTCATAGATTCACCATAAGTTGGAGATGACTCGATGGCACATAAGAACAACAGTACATATTTGGAGGAACATGAGATATTTAAGGAGTTGCTTTTTTACCTGTGACTTCCCTAGTGAGCTTTGGGGGGTTTGAACCCAGTTCTCCTGAGTTCTAATCTATCGTTCTATGCGGATTCCCCATGCCCCGCGGGGCATGGAACGGCCCGCCAGAGGCCACCGCGGTGAGAGAAGCTCCCAGCACGTGGGTTCTGCGGCCGCCAAATTAAGGGGGGTGAATAAAATATAGGGTTTGATTCACCCAATTACCGTGACCTGACCTACGGCTCTGCCAAGTAAGCAGATAGCTGACTCCTGTGAAACATTAAGTGTATAACTCATCTCCCGGCTCGGGGGAAAATCCCTGGCGCAAATAAGCCATATTTACCCTTGCTTAAGCCCTACACAATGGTCTTCCTTGCCCCGTGTTTACCCAAGTTAATCAACTTCCCTTTGAGGAGTTCCCCATTAACCCAGGTACGTGGGTGAGGTAATTTTCCTGTCCGATGACAGTTTTGCCACCGTTGCGCTTTCTTCCCTATAAATGATGTTGCCTTTTTCCAATAAAGTACTGATCTGATCTCGCTCCTTTTGCCTCGTGTCGTCACTTGATCAGTCTCCTCCGGGACATTAAGGCCACGCCAGTGGCCCCAGTTCCTACATCTGGTGACCCCGAGACGTGATTTACTCGTGAGTAAAGCGGCCCAGGAGAGGTCTACTCACGAGTAGCGAACCACGCGGTCCAGTTCGACGCTTGAACCGCGACCCGTCCGCCCGGAGGACAGCGCGGCGCTCTGGCCGGCAGCCAGTCGGTCAGAAGGACGGCCAGCGGCGAGGCATTCCAAGAGAGGCATTCCTGCACCTTGCTCCCGGCTTTCGGGGAGACTTGCGCCAAAGGGAAAAACGCGTTCCACTCAGGGCAGCTGTGAGCCCCTGACAGCGCAGAGGCCGCCGAGGGCCCGTGGCAGGAGGCCACGCTCCGAGCTCCACCCAGACGATCGTCACCAAAACCAGTTACCTTGCCCCCAGACGCGTCAACCCGTCCCGAGGAGGAAACTTCGGAGGACCACTCGCAGGTAATATGGGGACCTGTTCTCAGGGACAGAGTCCGTCCGCTAGCCAAAAAACTCGTGAGGAAGAGTTTAAAATCCTGGCCAGGGTATTTAAGTTACGCTTTCACAGCAGGGAACTAGCGAGACTTTTGGCGTACCTTAGGGAACACTGCCTGCTTTACCCAGAAGTAGGTACGTTAACCCTACAGCTCTGGGATCGGATAGGAGACTGCATTCAGCAACCCCCGAAGGCCCCAGGAGGGATAGTTAGCACGTGGAGGAAGTGTAGGAGACTCTTAGAGCAGATCGAACCAGTCCGGATAGAAGCGGAAGAACCCCCGTTAGAGAAGTCATCAGTCCAGCCAGTCGAGCCGACTGCGCCCACCGCACTCTATCCGACATTCAAGTACCAGCAGAGTAGCGCAGGGAGCCTTCCCGCGGTGACAGCTGCAGACGTCACCGAGGGAATGCAGGGCATGAGAAGCGCAGGCGCTCCTCTGACAGCTTCGGGTTCCCGAGTTACCAAGAGTCCCCTTCAGCGCACAATTGAAGAGGAGATTAGGAAGGGGGAATTGCCAGCAGAAGAACTAGCTGAGCTCAGACAGATATGTCCAATCCGCATGGAAATGGACGCGCTCACGGGCGCACAGCAGATTGTTCATTCCCCAGTCCCGTATAAGCTGCTCATGGCTATGCGGAAGGCAATTGCAGAAACAGGGCTCCAAAGTCGTTTTACTAGGGGCACGCTTCAGCAGGTGTGCGAGACCACTATGTGGATCCCCCATGATTGGAAAGCCGTCATGAGGATGATGCTGACCCCTAGCCAGTACATGATCTGGGACAGCGAGTTCCGCCTAGAGGCGCAAACTCGGGCTGCCAGGATGGGAGGCGCGGTGCTTCCTGAGCAGCTGTATGGCTCGGGTAACTTCGAGTCAATCAATGCTCAGATCAACCTGCCTCTCGCCACTCTCGAGATGTCAGCCGAGGCAGCCTTTAGGGCTTATTTTAAGATCCCAGCCACTGGCAAAGCGGCTAAAAATTACACCTCCATTAAGCAGGGAGCCCAGGAACCCTACATGGACTTCATCAATCGCCTGGAAGAAGCCATTAGCAGGCAGATTGATAATGAGCAAGCCCAGGAGGAGCTCATGATTAAGTTAGCCAAGGACAATGCCAACTTGGACTGCCGTAGAATCTTGCAGTCCCTAGGCAATCGCCCTGACTTGACCCTATCGGACATGATTAGAGCTTGCGCCGACGTTGGCACAGAATCCTATAAGATGGGTCTGCTAGCGGCAGCGGTGCAAGGAGGGAAAAGACCTAATGGTAAGAGCAAAGGAGCATGCCACAATTGTGGCAAGATCGGTCACTTCGCTAGGGAGTGCCGATCCAAGGGAGGCGGGCAAAAGTCCAGCCGTCCCAAGGCTCCGAACACCCTCTGTCCGAAGTGCAAGAAAGGCTATCATTGGGCCAGGTATTGCCAGAATTCGGGAAACCGGAGCACGGGCATGTCTCTGGCCCCAGTCCAAACAGAGACGTCCTTCACCCAGAACTCCCCAGAGCCAGAGTAGAGTCCAACCCCATCCCAGACATTGCGAGGGCACAGGCCAGCCCCAGGGGCAGCGCGGGGCTAGAACTGACTTGCCAGGCGGACGTCACATGCGACCTGCCAGGCACAGTCTATCTGGTCGATTCCCAGTACATGGGACCCCTGCCCAGAGGCTTTATAGGTTTAGTTTTGCCCCGTAGTGTAGCTGGTGCACGCGGAATTTTCATAATTCCAGGAGTCATCGACTCCAATTTTTCAGGCGTTCTCCAAGTTCAGCTTTGGACACACCTGCCCCAAACCATCCCTAAAGGAGACACCTTAGCGCAACTGATCATGGTTCCTTGTCGCTCGCCAGCAGAGAGCCAGGGAGGGCTCGGTGACAGCTTCGAGTCCCAGTCAGAGGACCGCTCGAGCGCCAGTGAGGCAGCGCAAGGATACCAGGTCTTAGCGACAGTGGAGACCAACATTGAGTGGAAACAGCGCCCGGTTATTGAGGTATTTCTTAATAATCGATCATTCTCAGGCCTGTTAGATACCGGAGCTGATGTATCCGTGATAAGCAGAAGCCAGTGGCCAAGGGAGTGGGCCATTGAGCCGGTCTCCGATGTGTGGGGGGTAGGCGGCGTCCAGGAAGCGTTTAGGAGCCGAGAGTGGGTAGAAGTCACAATCCCAAGGGCTGAGGGCACGGCGGTAATCCGACCGCACATTCTTGACGTGCACATCAACCTTTGGGGGCGAGACATTCTGCAGCAGTACGGTGCTACGCTTACCTTTGGGTAATGGCGTTGCCACTTAAATGGCTCACCGATACTCCGGTCTGGGTAGAACAATGGCCGGTAGTGGGAGAGAAATTGGTTGCTCTCAAGCAGCTAGTTAAGGAACAGCTAGACGCAGGACATATAGAACAGTCCACTAGTCCCTGGAATTCGCCAATTTTTGTTATTAAAAAGAAGTCGGGGAAGTGGCGACTCCTCCACGATCTCAGAGAGATCAATAAATGTATACAGCCAATGGGTCCGCTTCAATGCGGCATCCCGAATCTGAACATGATTCCCGAGGGGTGGGAGATCCTAGTCGTAGATCTCAAGGATTGCTTTTATACAATCCCCTTAGACCCCAGGGACCGGGAGAGGTTTGCCTTTACCGTGCCGGTCGTGAACCACAGTGAGCCCACGCAGCGTTACGCGTGGAAATTTTTGCCACAGGGCAAGCTCAATTCGCCCACTCTGTGCCAAATTTACGTTCACGACGCACTGGCAAAGTTTCGAAACCTCTACCCACAAGCCTTAGTTTGTCACTTTATGGATGATATTTTGGTAGCGTTGCCAAAACTTGGCGGCGAAGTGTTTTCAGACCTCCAGGCCAGCCTGGGGGACAAAGGGTTACTCATTGCCCCAGAGAAAGTCCAGAGAACCGAGCCCTTCTCATACTTGGGCCATCGGCTTCTCCGCTCTTTCGCCGCACCAGTTTTGCCTCAGATCAATTTACAGGACTCAGTCACCTTGGTAGAATTACAGCAGGTTTTAGGGAACATTAATTGGGCCAGACCGTATTTTCGATTGGATACGGATCTTCTGAAACCGCTCTTCTCGCTGCTAACGCTAGGTAAGCAGCCAGCAGACCGGATAAAAATCTCTCGAGACGCGCGCTTGGCGCTCGAGAAAGTTAACCAAGTTCTCAGCCAGAGGTGGGTAGATAGGATCACCCAGGGGCCCTATGCCCCAATCCTGAATCTGTACATTGTACGGTCAGGATCCATGTTCACTGGGGCGTTAGGAGTGGACTCAGAGAAAGGAGCGAAAATAGTGGAGTGGGTGTATTTGCCTAACACTTCTTCACGGAACATTGTTCCGCCCCAAGAACTGGTCTCCGCGGTGAGAGCTAGGGACATTTCTGGGCACGATTTAGCAAAGATCGTAGTCCCGTTCACCAAGGAACAAATTCAGCAGTTGATGCAGCTAGGTGACTCGCTTCCGATAGCTTTGGAAGGTTTCACTGGGAGTTTAGCATACCATTTGCCTAAAGACCCCAGACTCGTCTCGCTTCAAACAGGAACAGTCAGCTTGTTCGAATTGCTCTCGCTGGTCCCACTTCAGGGGGCCAGAACGGTTTTTTCTGATGGCGGACGCACTTATGGTGTCCTGACCTGGCAGGAGGGCGAAGCTTGGCACATGCTGCTAACTCTTCCACAGAAGTCCGCACAGCGGGCGGAGTTGGCAGCCGTGAATCTTGCTTTGCGCACCTTCGCCAAGGAACGTTTAAATATCATAACTGACAGTCTGTATGTTAGGAATTTGCTTCACAGTCTACCGGGAGCTTACATCACTCCCGCGATAGACAAGAATCTGCTCAGCCTGTTTCTCACTGCTCAATTTCATTTGCGAAACCGCACGGAGCCGCTCTATATTGCCCACATCCGCAGTCATCAAGACCTACCGGGTCCGATTTCCACGGGCAATAGCAGAGCGGACGCGGCGGCAAAGGAAATTCAGCAACGTTCAGTTTTGGGAGTTTTCACTACTCCAATTCAAAGTCATGCCTTTTTTCACCAAAACGCCAAGGCACTCGCCAGACAGTTCAATTTGCCACTTTCTCAAGCCCAGGGCATAGTACGCTCTTGCCAGCATTGTGCAGGGGCGCCGGGGGGGCCCTCGTGGGGGGTTAACCCGCGGGGGACAGAGGCCAATCAGGTGTGGCAAATGGACGTCACGCATGTGCCGCAGTTTGGCAGATGGCAATACATGCACGTCTGCATAGACACTTTTTCCCAGTTCGTTTGGGCGACGGCGCAGAAGGGGGAGACTGCCTCCCATGTGGAGCAGCATCTCCTGTCCTGCATTGCGGCAATGGGCAAGCCGCGGCACGTGAAAACGGACAACGCCCCGTCCTACTGCTCTAGGCAGTTGGCCACCTTCATGGCCACCTGGGACATCAAGCATACATTTGGCATTCCCTACAATCCGCAAGGGCAGGCGATTGTAGAACAGGTCAATCGGACGCTAAAGTCCTATATTGACAAACAAACAGAAAGGGGGGAGCCACCAGCCCTCCCCAAATCACAGGGAGAAGCACAGTTTTGTCTGAATAAGGTATTGTTCACATACAATCACGTCAATGTTTTTTCGGACTGTACGCTGCAGGAGAAGCACTTCCGCCGTTCGGAGGCTCTCCCGCGACCTATGGTCCGGTACCGAGTGCCACCGGACCCATCTTGGAGGGGCCCGGTGCCGCTTATAACCTGGGGGAGAGGGTATGCTGCAATTATGTCTCCTACAGGTGTCGTCTGGATTCCAGCCCGGTGCGTCAAGCCCCACTTGGAACCGCATGGCGTGGAACCAGACCGACCCGAGTCCGATCCCGGAGATGAAGGACCTCGCTCTGACCGAGAAGATCCGCCGGAGGAAACGGCCGCCAATGCCCAAGATCACCTGGGGGATGGTCAAGACTCTTTGCTGTGACGCCCAGGACGCCGTTCAGCGCGAGGAGAAGGAGCCAACACCGGAGAACCTCACGGCTGCAGTTTTTGCCCAGATTCATGCCAACACAGCGGCGATTACCCTTATCCTGGCCCTTTCCCTGCTATTGGGGGGAGGCGTTCAGGCTACTCCGATCCAGGCCGACGGCTTGCCGCCTGGTGAAGATCTTTCCGCACGAATGCAGTACAACTTGTGGGAAAGGTTGGCGGGTCTCGTCAACCAGTCCGATTTTTGCTTACAGCAGGACGTTGGTTCTGCATCTATCCTCAGCACCTGTCTCATCCCCGTGTGCCACACTCTGGACGCACGCACCAAGGATGGCGACTGGTTGTTGAAGGCGTTCTTTGGCCCACACACTCCCACCACCTTCTCAGCATACGCACACTGGGGGGGATTGCGACTTGCATCAACCTTGCCGGCTGACGCAGCCACTCTTCATACCCCTCGAGTGGCGATCAGCCCGGACGCTGCTTGTACCCGAATGACCGGCTGCACCTCAGGCGGTCAGACTCGGCGTCGCTGCATTAACCCCGGCAGCGGCAACTGGACTTGTAATAAACCAGAGACACTCATTTCGCTGTACTCTCATGTCACCCTACCTTCAGGGTGGTTTTTCACCTGCAACCAGTTCACATGGAACTATATTCCTGCGAATCTGTCGGACTCAATGTGTTGTATCAGTCGCTTGACACTGTTACTTCCTACTAAGGACATGATTGCCCCAAGTGCTAATGACACAAATGTATCAAATGTCGATGTTTCCCCATTCATACGGCACACACGCACAACCCAGTTAGACAGCTCTTGTGACAGCAGCCTTAGGGTAATGAGTCCCGCTGAGTATGTATCACTAGCAGTCAGCCTAGTCGGCGTGCCAGGCTTGGCCGTTGGCAACGCACGGAGGATTGGCCGCTTGGCTTGCGGCTTGGCTAAAGCCATTAACCATACCTCCACAGCGATAGCGCTCCTCAATCAGGAGCAGGCAGAACTTCGCCATGCCGTTCTCGACAATCGAGCGGCTATCGACTACCTCCTCTTGCTGCACCACCTGGGTTGCGAATCTTTTCATGGAATGTGTTGTTTCAATCTCACTGATAACTCCCGTAAGATCCAAAGCCAGATCACGGATCTCCACACCATAGTTGCAGGCATTACAGAAGGCTCCGCGTGGGGAGCTTGGTGGAGTTCCCTGTGGAATTGGATGTGGTCATGGATTCCCTGGGGGTGGCTGCAAACGGTGCTTAAGGTAGTGGTGGGGATAGCCATACTAGGCATTACGCTCTGTTGTTTTGCTCAGTGCATTCCCTCGCTGATCTCCAAGTGCCGCCCCAGAGAGAAATTCCGTGACGTCATACCCGCTCAACAGCTGATGCCGCTCTTGCGCAAGGTCGCCGGTCAGGTCCTTAAATAGAAAATAAAGGGGAGATGCGGATTCCCCATGCCCCGCGGGGCATGGAACGGCCCGCCAGAGGCCACCACGGTGAGAGAAGCTGCCAGCCCGTGGGTTCTGCGGCCGCCAAATTAAGGGGGGTGAATAAAATATAGGGTTTGATTCACCCAATTACCGTGACCTGACCTACGGCTCTGCCAAGTAAGCAGATAGCTGACTCCTGTGAAACATTAAGTGTATAACTCATCTCCCGGCTCGGGGGAAAATCCCTGGCGCAAATAAGCCATATTTACCCTTGCTTAAGCCCTACACAATGGTCTTCCTTGCCCCGTGTTTACCCAAGTTAATCAACTTCCCTTTGAGGAGTTCCCCATTAACCCAGGTACGTGGGTGAGGTAATTTTCCTGTCCGATGACAGTTTTGACACCGTTGCGCTTTCTTCCCTATAAATGATGTTGCCTTTTTCCAATAAAGTACTGATCTGATCTCGCTCCTTTTGCCTCGTGTCGTCACTTGATCAGTCTCCTCCGGGACATTAAGGCCACGCCAGTGGCCCCAATTCCTACAGTTCTATCTACTATATGCCACTATATCCCACTGGCAGCTATGGCTGCACCTGCTTATTCCTTCATTGACCCACAAGGCAAGGCCCCAGTCGCTCACCCTCTCCTTACTCCGAACTAGAGAATCTACCTGGTCTTCCTTCCTCCAACACTTTGAGGCTCACTTTGCCCTCTTCTGGGTCACCCTCCACCCTGCCTCCAATTGGTCTGATGGTCCAGGTGTGTCATAGACCATTTTGCATATGGGGACTCTGATTCATTGCACCCCAATTGTGTGCCTGCCAAGATGGAGATTTAGGGAGGCAAGCTGGGGAACAGGTGTTAACCTCAAACATGTTGAAGAGCTCAAAGGCTAGGTTTAAGTAAGAGTATTGAAATGGACCCTCTCAAAGAACAGGAAGGCAGTGAATTAAAAAAAAAACACAGCCCATACATTTTCAGTGAATGGTATGACGATTGGTTGTACCCTCCTTTTTGATCCCTCAAAATCTCAGAAATTTTTCTCCCCCCCCCCTCCCCCCACCCAACCAGATCACTAGTTCTTCTGGAATTTAATAATTGCTACTGCATGATGGAATGAGCTGCCATCTCTGTCCCAGCTCCTGCCAACCTAGCAGTTCAAAAGCAAGAATTTACAAGTAGATAAATAGGTACCACTTCGGTGGGAAGGTAAACAGCGTTCTGTGCACTCCGGTATCTAGGCATGCCTGCCACATGTCCACGGTTTCCGTCTGTAGAAGCAGACAATGCTGGCTCTTTGGTTATAAACAGAGATGAGCACCCAACCCTAGAGTCAAATATGATTGGCTTTTGAGCAAGGGGGACCTTTACCTTTACCTAACAACAAATATTGTCTTTTGATCTCCCACTACGATTTCTTCACAATAATTAATTCTTCTTTCCAAGAGCAAACTTTTATTTAAACTACATGAGGATTTTAACTTTAAATTTGTTTTTCCCCTTCTGATATCATTGCAACTTTCTATTATTTTTACACTTGCTGGCTGTGGATTCACTGACTATACCATAGAGAATAAATAGGATATACTTGTAGCATGTGTTCTGTTGTTGGTGTTGAATGCACTTTTTCCTGCCAAATGGCAACTTGCAGGATTTGAGAAACTAAGAGTAACTATTCCAATGTCATTTGAGAAACAGGAAAGCCTTATTTTGTTGAAGGGGACCTAGCACCATAACTATTATATAATCACTCTGTAAAACAGAGTTTTTAGGCCTTGGGCTGTAAAAAATAGCATTAATTTAAAAAATCAAACCATTTCTGACTTTAACCCTATAATTTTGAAAGAAAGGGCTGATAGGTCTTGAGTTTGTGATGTAACAACTAATGAGAGCTTTGAATGAACAATTTAGAAGTTTCACATGATGATACCCAACTGACGATACCTAACTGTATATCTCGGCCCATGGGAACAAGAGTGATGCAGTTGACGTCCTATCTGGGTGCCTGGAGGCTGTAAGGGTTTGGATGGGGGACAATGGACTTCAGCTGAACCCTGGCAAGACTGAGTGGTTTGGGTTTGGGGCCCCATGATATCCCGGGAGCTACCATCTTTGGTGCTGGATGGGGCTTCTTCACCCCAGATAGAACCAGCACTTAATTTGGGGGTCCTCTTGGACTCACGACTACTGCTCGAAGAGCAGGTGGCAGTCGTGGCCAGGAGGGCTTTGGCGCAACTTTGTGTCATCCACCAATTATGCCCACTCCTTACCCCACCCATGCATTGGTCACCTCTAGACTGGATTATTGTAATGCTTATTACAATTATTCAAAAAGTAAACTCCTACTCAAATGGAGTTTGCCCAAAAGGCCATTCACTTGGTCTAACACATTTTTGAATTGCGTATTATTATTATTATTATTATGATTATTATTATTATTATTATTATTATTATTATTATTATTATTATTATTATTATTATTATTATTATTATTATTATTATTATTATTATTATTATTATTATTATTATTATTATTATTATTATTATTATTTAATTATTTAATTATTTATTATTATTATTATTATTATTATCATCATCATCATCATCATCATCATCATCATCATGTCAGTTCAAGTGGCAAGACCTCGCTGGAAAATTACTCAGTGCTGAGTGTTGAGGAAATACAGGCTTATAGTTTTCCACTTTTTGGACCTATTTCCTCATTCCGTTGCTCAAAATAGAAAAGGGTTTTCTGTGGGAAATGAAGAATAGCAAGAAAGGGAACTAAGACAGATGCTGTCTTGTGAAGGTTTAGAAGGAACTATTCAGTAAATGCAAGAAAAAGGGAGTTCTAGACTTGCTTCCAATCTTGCATTCAATCTAGCAATTGGATCCTGTTAAGTAAAGAAAAACTAGTAAACCAGTGCCAGCTTCCATTCCTCAGGTTTGCATGGCTGTTGTGACTCAAAGCCTATACTTTTGGTGGCTTAATGGTTAAGATGCTGAGCTTGGAGACTGGAAGGTCGGGTTTCAATACCCAAGGGCTGCACTTGGGGACATGAAAGAAGCCTCATTCGGGCATCCCCTGAGCAGAGTTTCTCCAGCAAAAATCCTTTTAACCAAGAGTAATCTCTGACACAAAATTATTATTATTAAATCGATTTATGGTCATGTGTAATATGAATCGATGTCCTCGTCCATAATGAAGTTTTGTAAATCACTTTATATTTGTAGTTGAATATTAATCCTCATGACTAAACTAGCTAAACAAGGTTACCAACAGAGCAGCACAACACAACCTAATTGGCAAAGTTTTCATGATTTAGATAGAGCAGGGTTTTCCAACCTTGGGCCCCCAAGTGTTCTTGGACTTCAATTACCAAAAGCCCAAGTCAGTATACCTGCTGACCACGGCTATTGGGAATTGAAGTCCAAGAACACCTGGGAGCCCAAGGTTGGGAAACCCTGATTTAGAGTGAAACAGAACTTAAGCATCGGACTCAACATTGGCAGTAAAGTTGGGATCCAATGGCTGCCGCTGTTCCTGTTCCGTTCAAACCATTCGAGACATCCAGACCAGACTCATGGTCTATATACGAGGTCCAGTTTGACAACTACATGAGCTCGCAGAAGATTATGGATGAGAGGTTGCAGAAGGCTACGTTCTTGGCTCACTGCGTGCTAACAACGCTCGAGCCGATCACTGTCTTTCTTCTGTCGAGACTGCTAAAGGACACCCCTCTGAGATACATTTTGACTGTCCTCCAGGACCACTTTAAGCATAAAACATCAATCTTTCCAGCCCGGGTGGCCTTCTACAGAAGGGACCAGACGGCCAGGAAAACGGTAGCTGAGTATGTGGCTGCTCTCCACCACACCGCAGTTCCCTGCAAGTAGGAAAACCTCGACATTGCTCTTCACGACAGGCTCCTTGTAGGCCTCAGGGACGAGGCTACACAACGTCGCCTTATGAAAAGGGACACTCTGACATTTGCCCAGGTTCTGAAGGATGCTAAGGTGGCTGAGGTTGCTATCGCCGGGATCCAGTTCCTGCAGGCTACGTATACGGCACCGGTCCAGAGGGGATCAGCTGTCCAGCAACAATGCTTGTCCAGCTTGTCTGCATCCTCAGTCAGTTCTGAAGAGGGAGACGACGTTGCTAAAGTGCATCGCCGAAGTTTGGACCAGCCCAAGGGCACCTTTGCACCGTGCCAGGGTTGTGGGAGAAGACACCTCCGTACCCAATGTCCCTTCAAGACTGCTGAATGTCACAGTTGTGGAAGGAAGGGGCACATCGCCAGAGTGTGCCACCAGCGCGCCGAGGTGCTGCCCACGAACAAGGTTCTCAGCAGCAAGGAGAATCTCATCTCCAAGGTCTTTGCCAGCGACGGCTCCAGTTCCAGAGTGCATGCTGTCTCTGGCAGATTCTTCGTGGGAGTACACCTGCAGGGTTGCCCATTCCAAATGGAGAGCGACTCGGGATCGTCTTTCTCTATCATCACGCAGAAGGAGTTTTTCCGGCTCCCTCCTGCTGACCGCCCGAAGTTGCGGGCCCTCAAGGTCAGGTTAAGTGATGTGCAGGGCCGCCATATCCCTGTGCTTGGCGTCAGCACTTTTCACGTGAGGTTCAAGTCACTGATGGCCAATTTGCCCCTTGTTGTGGTCAAGGCGGGTAAGAACGACCTCTTGGGCACTCAATGGTTCGGGCCCCTGGGTGATGCTGAATCAGTCTTATGGCATTGGTCCCTGGACACTTGCAGTGGGGTGCAGTTTAGATTGGTTGGACTGCAAATTCCATAATTCCTTTCCTAAGAGGAAGTTAGACTTATCCAAGACATGAAGCCTGCCCACTGGAACTTCCCCCCAGGCATGCACAATTTAGGTGGCTGTAAGACTTGGGGCTGAGGTGGCTCAAGTGGTTAAGACACTGAACTTGCTGACTGGAAGCTCAGAGTTTGATTCCCAGGTACTGCGAAAGTGCAAGTAGATAAATAAGGACCACTTCAGTGGGAAGGTAAACAGCGTTCCATGCACTCCGGTGTTGGACTATGCCTGCCACATATCCACTTGAAACATCTACAGATGCAGAAAGCACTGTCTCTTTGGCTGTAAACAGAGATGAGCACTGAACCCAAGAGCCAGATACGACTGGCTTTCAAGCAAGGGCAACCTTTACCTTTACCTAAGATTTGGCATGTAAGAATCCTGAAAATAAGAATAACTAGAATTCTACTATGGAAAATCCCGAACTCACATTTCTTCTGACTTAGGCTCCCAAAGCTGTCTGAGGCTCCCAAAACTGACCGGGTCTCAGCTTTAAAAGGTTGCGAACTCCTGGTGTACTGAGTGCACTACTGCCCCAAAGAGCTCCCAGTTTCTGCCATACAGCACTTAGTCCAACAAAACAGACCTTCCCGTACCTTATTTTTCAATTTGAAGGATCAAACCTCCCTTGGGGTCAAGGATTATCCCTATGCACCTTCTCTGGAATTGCTCCACTGTTGCCCTGTAACTCTCTTTTGAGTCACAGTCGGCCTGTCTGAGTTGTGTGTCTCTATCTCCCTCTTGCTGTCTTACTTAGGTTCAACACCAAGGAAGGATTTGCTTGTGTCCATAAACAGCAGTGGGGAGGTTTCTGCAAAGATTACAGAGTTTGCTTTATCTGTCTTCTGGAGTTTTGCTCAGGTGAGTAGAGCTGGCAGTCTTGGGAGGCAGGTAGGTAAGGTAATTTTGTTGTGCATTTACACAGTCAAATTCCAACCCTTCACAACCCCATGGACCACAGCACACCAGGCTTCTCTTTCATCCACCATCTTCTGGAGTCCACCCAGATCTATGCCCACCACACCAATGATGCTGTTTAACCATCTCATCCTCTGCCACCCTTTGATTTTTTTCCCTAGCATTAGGGTCTTCTCCAGTGAGTCCTCTCTTCTCAATTGGTCCCCAAAGTATGTACTTGGGCTTCAAAATTTGTCCTGAAGGAAATGGTGAGCCACTGTGTGAGACAGAATGCTGGACTGGATGGGCTGTGGCCTGTTCCAGCAAGGCTGTTCTTATGTTCTTATGTCCTTCCAAGGAGCAGCCAAGATAGATTTCCTTTAGGATGGACTGATTTGATCTGCTTCCAGTCCAGGGGACTCTGAAGAGTCTCCTCCAGCACCACAGTTTGAAAGTGTCTGTTCTTCTGTGCTCAGCCTTCCTTAGGGTCCAACTCTCACAGCCATACTTTACTACTGGGAAGACCATTACCTTAACTATGCAGACTTTTGTTGGCAGGACGATGTCTCTACTTTTTATTATGCTGACTAGGTTTGCTATGGTACTGCAGTGGCTCAAGTCACTAAGACACTGACTGGGAAGCAGAAGGTCAGCAGTTCGATTCCTGAGTACTGCAGGACGGAAATGAGCTCCCGTCTTCATCCCAGCTCCTGCCAACCTAGCAGTTCGAAAGCAAGAAATTGCAAGTAGATAAATAGGGACCACTTCGGTGGGAAGGTAACAGTGTTCCGTGTCTAGTCATGCCTGCCACATGACCACGGAAATGTCTGCAGAAGCAGACAGCGCTGGCTCTTCGGCTTAGAAACAGAGATGAGCACTGCACCCTAGAGTCGGATACGACTGGCTTTCGAGCAAGGGAAACCTTTACCTTTACCTTTACTAGGTTTGCTATAGGTTTCCTCTCAAGAAGTAAGCATCTTTTTATTTAACGGCTGCAGTCACAGTCTGCAGTGATCTTAGATCACAAGAAGGTAAAGTCTGTCACTGCTTCCATGTCTTCCCTTTCTATTTGCCAGGGAGTGATAGGGCCAGATGCCGTGACCTTGGTTTTTTGATGTTGAGTTTCAGAAGCCTGTACCAAAGGTTCTACAAACATAATGCCTGGAACAGCCCCCTACTTTAGTTATGCTTGCTCAGTTGTTACCCCACCAGTTGTTGAGAATTTCAAGGTAAGTTTACTTGCATCATAATACCACACCAACTTTGGTATCATGGGTCTTTGAGTCAGATCTAACTTCTAAGTACAGTATCTTAATAGGGCTTTCAAAATCATTTAAGGAATGGTTTTATGAGCTTCTGTGGCTATGTGGATTCGCATCCAGGTCCCTCGAGTCAGCATGGTATGGAAAGTTTATCTGCAGGACAATTCATCACCTACAGTGCAGGTGTGAAATGACATGGATCTTTATAGCTTGGGGCAACAGACACTGGTGAGTCATACCTTTGCCATAAAGGCAGCTTCCCTAACCTGCAGCTATTCATATTGTGAATTAAAAAACAGCTGCCAGGTATTTAATTTCTTATTTGCTTATTTTTATTGCCAGGTTTATAAAGACGGTCTTGTAGGATTGAGGCATAGATTCATAGAGTCACTGAGTTGGAAGGGGCCTTTTAGGCCATTGAGTCCAACCTTCTGTGCTCAATGCAGGAATCCAAAACAAAGCACAGCCAACAGATGGTTGTCCAATTCTCTCTTGAATGCTTCCAGTGTCGGAGTGCATAACACCTCCCCAGGTCATGAGTTTAATTGCTGTACTGCTCTCACAGTTGAGATTTTTTTCCTGATATTCAACCCAAATCTGGCTTGTTCTAACTTGAGCCCCATATTCCTGGGATGATCAAGAACAGATTCTGCCCCGCCTCTGTATGACAACCCTTTCAAGTATCTGAAAACTGCTGCCATATCTTTCCCCAGTCATTTTTCTCAACATGCTAAGTTTTTTGTCTTTGCTCATAGGACTTGGTTTCCCGTCCTCTGGTTATGCTTGTTGCCTTCCTCTGAACTAGTTCCAGTTTGTTAGCATCCTTCTCAAAGTGCATTGTGGCCAGAACTCAACAAAGTATTTAAGATGAGGCCTAGGTTTCCCTTGCTTGAAAGCCAGGCATATCCAATTCTAGGGTTCAGTGCTCATCTCTGTTTCAAAGCCAAAGAGCCAGTGCTGCCTGCTTCTGCAGACGTTTCCGTGGTCATGTGGCAAGAATGACGAAACACCAGAATGCCCGGAGTGCTACTTACCTACCTACTGAAGTGGTTCCTATTTATCTACAGTCAACCCCCGAGATGAGAATTTAATTATTTCCTCGAGGTTGGTCGTACAGTAGCTCGAAAAATTCATATCTTGAATTTCCCATAGGAATGCATTGAATGCAATTTTCCATAGAAATGCATTGAAATCCGTAGCTCAAAAAAAAAAATCCTGTTAAAAATTCATATCTCAAAAATTCATATCCCCACCCCCCAAAAAAAAAATTCAGATGTATCACGAGTTTTTTATAAGTCAAGCCATTTGTATCTCGAGGTTTGACTGTACTTGCATTTTTTTAAACTTTCAAACTGCTAGGTTGGCAGGAGCTGAAAGAAAGACGGGAGCTCATTCCATCCTGCAGTTCTCGGGAATCGAACTGCTAACCTCCCGCCTTCCAGTCAGCGGCTTAGCCACTTTAGACACTGTATTCCTTCAAGATGAGGCCTAACCATTGCCAAATAGCGGGGGACTAGAACTTCACATGACTTGGAGACTATGCCATTGATGCAACCTAAAATACCATTGGTCTTTTCTTGCAGTCATATCACATTGTTGACTCATATTCAGCTTTTGATCTACAACAGTTCCAAGATTCTTCTCGCTTGTAGCATTAGAGAGCCAACTATCCCCCATTTTGTAACTGTCTGTTGGATTTCTCCTTCCAATTTTATTATTCTATACTTCTATGGCTTCCTCAGGCAGCAGATACTGGCAGAAGTGGATGGATCAGACCCAACCATTAAAAAAAATATTTATTTATTCCCTGCCCATCTAGGGGATTTCCTACTGGAAATCAATGCTGGAAGATATGAGAAGTCAGAATGATGAGAGTTGTGGAGATTGTCCAGGTGGCCCAGCCAGAATCTTATCTTGTTGGGAAACATTTGCACTCCAGATGTTCTTGGACTTCAATTCCCAGAAGCCCCCGTGAATCCACACAAATGGGTTTACTGCGATTCATCCGGCCCACACTGCCCTCGTCGCTCCCGGAAGTGGAAGTAAAATGTGCCTGTATGGATGAAGGGTTAACCCGGAAGAGCCTTAACCGTACGGCACGTTTTACTTCCACTTCCAGGAGTGATGAGGGCAGCATGGGCCGGATGAATTCCAGTAAACCCATTCGTGTGGATTCACGAGGGCTTCTGGGAATTGAAGTCCAAGAACATCTGGAGTGCCAAGGTTCACCACCATGGGTTTAACCTAAGCTGTTTGATGGGGAGACATGACAGGAGCTTCATTTGGGTGTCTCCTGCAAAAATCCTTTCAACACAGAGTAATCTCTGACACGAAAACATACACACCTAACCTGTTCTGGTTTAATATTTAGAACTTGAGAGGTTTGCAGAAAACACTTCATCAGTTTTAGCTTTGGTCTAGGGGTTGGAGTCCATGAAGTGGATGGGTTTGGTATGTACTGCCTTATTCCATTCCTGGTTTGCTAGCGCTTCTCGGTGTACTTCCAGAAGAATAATGCCAGTCAAATAATACTTTTTCAATGGGAGTATATTTCATGCAGCCAGTAATCATCCTGTATGATTCTTTAAGAGCTGCACCCACTTGTTTGATGTATGTGAGCCTCCTAAAAGAGTGGAAAGCATCACAAGTACACTTGGCCATCCTAAATTATATGCCACCCCAATCGCAGAGCAACTCTGGGCGGCTTACAGAGAAACAATGCATCAGAATTACAAAATATTAGAATTACAAAATATCAATGCATCAAAATTGCAAAATATCAAAATTACAAAATATCACTTCACAAAATCACATAAACATTTCACAACATTAAATAAATAACAGTGCACAAAGATCTCTCAAACTCAACCCCACCCACTAAAGTCCATTTCCTTCCAGGCCAAACTGGCCGAGGGAACGTCCTCAGACGGAGGGGAGAAGACCCACACAGCTGGGTCTCCCCCCTCCCTAGCAGGGCAGCCGAGGGCAGGAGTCCAGAGGGGGTGTGCCGGAGCAGATTTAAACGTTGCCGGCTCCCCCACGCCGACGGGTCTTCTGCCCTCCAGAACCAGAAGCATTGCACAATAAATTTGCTCTTGAGCCAACCTTTGCACCCTCGGTCATTGCAGTATTTCTTCTTCTTTAAGTGCCATATCCAATTCCGAAAATTGGCTATCATCATGGATTTAATCCACTGGGGACCATCACCCTTCCCTGTGGATGTTGCCACCCAAGGGTTGTAAGGTTAGTTAACTGCCACCTGACAATTACCATTGAGTTGCTGGCAGTAGGATCTACTCTATTACCATAGCAGGATAACCTGGCCAGTATTGCAGTATTTACCTTGCTGCAATTTACCACCACCACCCTACTATGGGTACAAAAGAAGATCTAGTAAAATATACTGGAGTGTGGACTTAAAATCTATTTGCATACAGCCAGAGGGTATTTCTGAAGATGCCCAAGAGCAGGGGTTCTTTAGTGTAAGGGACCAAAGACAACGAAACAGCTGAAGGGTTGGCTTAACACAGGTTTATTGCATGATGATCCGGAGGAACATGTGGTAATGGCGGATGGGTAGCTCAATATATACAGCTGGCTATACATTTGAATGTGGCTCGTTGACAGACTATTGGTTGCTGCCTGCGTGACGTCGTAGGAGGTCACGCCCTTCTTGACCAGGTGAGGAGGTCGCGGGGAATCTTCCCGCGCTGCTGATCCAGGTGGCTATGATCCATTAGAGCTGGACGCTCGCTACTGCCCTCTGGTGGTCACTAGCTCGCGTCCCCTTATTAGGCATACATTGATACAGGTGATGGTTATTATGTTGCACACAGAAAGGTTACATTGATAACACATGGCAAAGGTACATTGTTAAAGGCACTGCTTTACAGAACACAACATCCCTCCCCCCTAGGATGAGACGAAGTCTCTCAGCCAAGATGGCTTGTTGCGTGTGCGTTTGGGCCGTGAAGAGGGCTGCCCCCCCCCGGGGGCGTTATTGCTTCTTTGTTCCCTGGTCCCTTGTCCTGAAATGGGAGAGGGAGACTCGTTAGTGGCTTGCCGCTGTCTGGCGGTCTTTGGGGAAAGGAAAAACTCCATTGTGGGGAGACCGGGGGCCGTCAGGGCTAACGAAAAACCCCTCTTCTTGCTTGGACGGGTGGGGGACCACTCCGAAAAACCCCCCGGTTCTGGAAATCAAAATCTAACTTGGTGGGGGTACCCGCATTTGTGGGGACTTTCCGCGAGATGTGTATGGGGTCGGGTTCCTCCTCCTCGGAAAGATCCCCCAGGGTATCTATGAGGACATCCTCCACCCCCCTTGGTGGGGGCCCACGGTCCCCTTTTCCTCCCCCTTGGGCTGAACGGGTGGGGGAGAACCCTAACGCTGACTTATTTCCTGCCTGATCAGTGCCCTGCTCATCGGAGACCCTGCGTCGGAGCTGGTCCGCGTGCCGCCTCCAGAGGAGCCCTGTGCTGGTTTCCACGCGGTACGACACGGGGCCGGTTTGCTCTACAACTACGCCCAGAACCCAGGCTGGGCCCGTGCTGGCGTAATTCCTGCAATGCACGGGGGCGCCTACACTGAAACTCTTCGTAGCCTCCAGCCCAATGTTCCTCCCTTTGTCCTCTACCCTCGTGGGGTCTAGCCTAGTAAGGATGGTGGTCAGCTTCCTGCGCATTAAGAGCTCTGCGGGGGAGTATCCTGACGCCAACGGGGTCACCCTGTACCCTAGCAGAAACTGACACACTTGTAGGTTCAAATCCCCTGGGCCCATGCGCCGCAACGCGTCCTTCGTGGTGCGGACGAGGCGCTCTACTTGGCCGTTGGTGGCCGGGTGGAACGGGGCGGAGGTGATATGCCAAACGGCGTTAATCTCCATGAATGCCTTAAACTCGGAGGACGTGAAACAACTAGCGTTGTCGCTAATTAACGTGTCGGGTATGCCGAACGTGGCAAAGAGCCTCCGCAAGTGCCTAATGGTCTGGGCCGAGGAAGTGCTCGTGACTGGGATAACCTCCAACCATTTGGAGAAAGCGTCCACTACAAGGAGGAACAGGGTGCCTCTGAACGGGCCCGCGAAATCAACGTGCACCCGGGACCACGGCCCCTTAGCCGCGTCCCATTCCCTGTGGGGAAGGCGGGCCTCCTCCGGTCTGGAGCTTTGGCAACTTTCACAAGTGCCGACCATGTGCTCGATGTCGGCGTCTAGCTGGGGCCACCAGAAGTAACTCCGGGCCAGCGCCTTGGATCGCACGATGCCGGGGTGGCTGACGTGAAGCAGTTTGAGCACCCGCGGCCGAAGGGAAGTGTGAATCACCACCCGCTGCCCCCACAAGAGACACCCCCTCTCTAGGGACAGTTCTAGCTTTTTTCTGAAAAATGGAGCGAACTCCTCCACTGGGGAGGATGCGGGCCACCCTTTCTGTAGCCAGGAGCTTACTGTCGCTAATGTTTTGTCTTTCTCTGTCGCTTTGGCAATGTCGGCGGGCACTACGGGGGGCGAATCCAGCACCTCTATCATGAGCACCTGATGGTCCCGCTCCCCCATGCTCATCTGGCTGGGCGTCAGGGGAAGGGGAGACCGCATGGCTGATCTCTTTCCCGGGCCGGTAGACCAACGCGTGCTGATACGCGTTGAGAAAAATGGCCCACCTGAGCATCCTTGGGGACAGGATTTGAGGGGTGGGCTTATCCGCGGTAAAAAATGCCTAGCAGGGGTTTGTGGTCCGTCACAATGGTGAAGGGGCGGCCATACAGAAAATCGTGAAATTTTTTCGTCCCCGAGACTATCGCTAATGCCTCCCTGTCCGTCTGTGCGTAGTTTCTCTCTGTTTGGGACAGGGACCTGGAGTAAAATGCTATCGGGGCCTCCCTTCCGTTCTCCAGCACGTGGCACAGCACCGCCCCCACCCCCACTGGAGATGCATCACAGATCAGAACTACTGGGCGTTTGGGGTCGAAGTGGGTCAGTATGGCGTCGGACGCCAGGAGGCTTTTCAGCTCACTGAATGCCCTTTCTTGGTCATCGCCCCACTTCCATGCCTGGTCTTTCTTTAGCAGCTTGTGTAGCGGTTCAGCCACCGCTGCCTTCCGGGGAAGGAAGGAGTGGTAAAAGTTGAGCAGCCCTAGGAACGACTGCAACTCGGGCTTGGAGGTGGGGCGGGGGGCTTTCTTGATGGCTGCCACCTTAGACTTGGATGGTTTTATCCCCTCAGGAGTCACACAAAACCCTAGGAATTCAACCTCGGTTGCGAAGAAGACGCATTTGTCCTTTCGCAACCTCAGCCCCGCCTTTTCGAATATCGTCAGGACCTTCCCCAACCTCTTGGCCAATTCAGCCCGACTCCCCCCTGTTATTAACACGTCATCAAAATAAGGCAACACCCCCTCCAGTCCCTTCAGGAGGCGTTCCACGAGTGACTGGAAAATTCCTGGCGCCGAATTCACGCCGAATTGGAGGCGTGTCACCTGGAACGCCCCCTTATGGGTGACTATGGTCTGCGCAGCAGCTGCAGCAGGGGACACCGTGAGCTGCTGGTAGGCCTGTGCTAAGTCGAGCTTAGCGAAACATTTCCCCCCGTGTAACCTGGCCAGCAGATGGCTGACTACCGGCACCGGATATGCATTCGGGCGGATCGCCTTGTTGATGGTGCACTTGTAGTCGGCGCATATGCGGACCTCCCCATTGGCTTTTAGAGCAGTTACAATTGGAGTTTCCCACTCCGCAGAATCTACAGGCACAAGGATCCCCTGACCCACCAATTTGTCCAGTTCCGCCTCTATTTTGTCCTTGAGTGGGAACGGCACCCGGCGTGGTTTAAGGTGAACAGGGCGGACCTCCGGGTCCAGGTCGAAAGTCACTGGGGGCCCCTTGAATTTCCCCAGTCCCATTTTGAAGACTTCGGGGTGCGCCTCGCACACCTCCTGAATTGGATCAGTCCCAACAGCGTGCATCGCCACGGCATGCACCCCCCAATGAACAACCCCAGGGGCTGGAACCATTGAGTCCCGAGGAGGCTGCAATTTCCTCCCTTGAGCACGACCAGGGGAAGGGACGCGGCGTGCTCCTTGAATTTGACCTGAAATTCTCCAACCCCCAACACTGGAATACTGTTCCCTTGCACGTCCCGTAGCGTGGCCCTCAATGCTTTGAGCTTGGGCCGCTTTTGGGGGGCAATTCCGAAAAACTCCCTCTGGGAAATGATTGAATATGAGGACCCCGAGTCAATTTCCATCCTAATGGGCACCCCTTGGACTAGTACCTCAACAAAGTAGCGGGGGTGTCCCGTAGACACGCTGAACACTGGGGCGTCGTCCTCGCTGCCGTCGGCAATGCGGCCCACGCCGTCCTGCTTCCGCGTGGCCTGGGCGCCGTCTTTGGGTCTCGCTGGGCGGTCTCGTCCCGCGGAACGGTCTGGGGAGCTCCTCCGGGACTCGCGCTTCTTCCTGCACACCTTGGCGATGTGCCGCGGCGGCCGCAGTTGTGGCACTCGGCCTTCCGGAAGGGGCATTTCACGCGGTCGTGGGCCGCGCCACAGCCGTCGCATCGCCGGCTCTCCTTCCAGACCCTCTGTACGTCCTCGTCGTCGCTGCTCTCTGTAGACGACCTTGAAGTTCGCCGGGCCGCCTGTACCGGAGCCTCTGCTTTGCTCGACTTTGGCCGCCAGTCCTTCGTAGCTTCGTAGCTTCTGCGGCCTGGGCCGCTCTGACGACCTCCTGCAGCGTGGGAGGCGGCTCTTGGTTCATTAATGTGCGCTGGGTCTCGGCGTCGTTCAGGCCGCACAGCACACAGTCTCGGAGGGTGATTTCGACGTTCTCCCATTTGCACGGGCCGGCCGCCAGCCGCAGGGCCGCCACGAACGCGGCGACCGTCTCCCCGGGCGCTTGGACTCGCCTCCAAAACGCACTCCGAGCGGGAAACATCGCCGTGGCGGGCCGGACGTGCTCACGCAGCAACTGCATGAGTTCCTTGGCCTTGAATTCGCTCACCTTCCTCGTTGCAATCAGGTCCACCAAGGTCCTTTTTGTTTCTTGTCCGAGCATTCTGGTGAAGATGGCCCTTTTCTTCGCCTCTTCCGTGACTTCGGACTCGATCAGTGCGGCCTGGAAGTCCATCTCGAAGATCTCCCAGTCGCCCGGTTTCCTGATTTCGAATCCGGCGCATGTCTTGGTCCCGTGGGCTGCCATCCCACCTTCGTCGCCAATTTGGTGTAAGGGACCAAAGACAACGAAACAGCCGAAGGGTTGGCTTAACACAGGTTTATTGCATGATGATCCGGAGGAACATGTGGTAATGGCGGATGGGTAGCTCAATATATACAGCTGGCTATACATTTGAATGTGGCTCGTTGACAGACTATTGGTTGCTGCCTGCGTGACGTCGTAGGAGGTCACGCCCTTCTTGACCAGGTGAGGAGGTCGCGGGGAATCTTCCCGCGCTGCTGATCCAGGTGGCTATGATCCATTAGAGCTGGACGCTCGCTACTGCCCTCTGGTGGTCACTAGCTCGCGTCCCCTTATTAGGCATACATTGATACAGGTGATGGTTATAATGTTGCACACAGAAAGGTTACATTGATAACACATGGCAAAGGTACATTGTTAAAGGCACTGCTTTACAGAACACAACAGGTTCTCAACCTTTTCAAGCCAAGGGCTGGGTCACGCTTCATCAGATAGCCTTGGGGGCCAGATGGCCATTTTGCCCTGCCTGCCACACATGGCACTTCCGGGTGTGGCGGAGGCAGTGGGGGGCCTCATGAAATGATGTCACAGGCCGCATTCAGCCCCCAGGCCATAGGCTGAGAACCCCTGCCCAAGAGTGCTTAAAAACAGAAAAAGAAACGGTTTCTTCCAAGCCACAAAAAATGGTTGCCATTGGTAAATGTGCTACTGATGTCACATGAACATGAGTCTGTCAGTTCCTGTAGCGTATTTCACATCAAGTGGATTTCTTTCAGTAGTTGGGGAGAATCACATTTTCCTATTGTGTTGTGATTCAAAAGTTGTGGGAAGGAAATAAAAGGGGAAAAGGTATGCTATCCTTGCACAACAGAAATGCTAGTTCAGGCAGCTATCCTCTGAAATGATGGTGTAACATAGGCACATTTACTACTCTGATGTTGTCATACCGCTGTGGCTATTTCTTCATTCTTCCCCCCCCCCCCACTGACTTTCCAAATGTAGCAAGAAATGAGCAAACATGATTTTATTGCTTTCACAGCAGACAAACGACACGTCTTCCAACTCACTTTCTGCCTGCTAATGAGAAAAAAAAACCTTGATGGGGTTTCTCCCCTGCAATAATTCAACTGAAACTGAGGTCATAAAGCAGGGGTGCCCAAACTTTTTGGGCCACGGGCTGGTCATGTAGTTCAGCGGGCTGGTCACATGGTACCTCCCACTGGCAGCGGAAGTAAAATGTGCCTTGCAATCTGTTTTGCAACAGGATGAGATAGATTTGTAGACTGCCATTTTCTCTGCTTAAACAAGGGGTCCCCAAGCTATGGCTTGTGGGCCAGATCTGGCCCCCAAAACCAATTCATCTGTCCTGCACGGCTTTAGTGTAAGGGACCAAAGACAATGAAACAGCCGAAGGGTTGGCTTAACACAGGTTTATTGCATGATGATCCGGAGGAACATGTGGTAATGGCGGCTGAGTAGCTCAATATATACAGCTGGCTATACATTTGAATGTGGCTCGTCGACAGACTATTGGTTGCTGCCTGCGTGACGTCGCCCTTCTTGACCAGGTGAAGAGGTGGCGGGGAATCTTCCCGCGCAGCTGAACCAGGTGAATATGATCCATGAGAGCTGGACGCTCGCTACTGCCCTCTGGTGGTCACTAGCTCGCGTCCCCTTATTAGGTTTACATTGATCCAGCTGATGGTTATAATGTTGCACACAGAAAGGTTACATTGATAGCACATGGCAAGGGTACATTGTTAAAGGCACAGCTTTACAGAACACAACAACGGCCCTTGCTGCTCCTGGAAGCAGAAGTAAAATGCACCTGTATGGATGCAGATGAATTGTTTTCCGGTCCACTGGCCGTAGCTTGGACACCCTTGTCATAAAGAAACAGAGGATATCAAGAAGTGTTAGCAAATAATGAATGAAATAAGGTAATGGAGCACCAAATCTATCCAATTCATGGACACAAAACCTCTGGGCCAGCGATGGCGAATCTTGGCACTCCAGCTGTTCTTGAACTTCAATTCCCAAAAGATCTGATCAGCAGGAGTGCTGACTTGGGCTTCTGGAAACTGAAGTCCGAGAACACCTGGAGTGCCAAGGTTGTCTATCACAGACTTAGAGCCATGACAGCCAACCTTGGCACTCCAAGTGTTCTTGGACTTCAATTCCCAGAAGCCCAAGTGAGCACACCAGCTGATCAGGGCCTTCTGGGAATTGAAGTTCAAGAACACCTAGAGCAGTGATGGCCAACCTTTGTACTCCAGGTGTTCTTGGACTTCAGTTCCCAGAAACCCTGATCAGCAGGTGTACTGACTTAGAACATAAGAACATAAGAACAGCCTTGCTGGAACAGGCCACAGCCCATCCAGTCCAGCATTCTGTCTCACACAGTGGCTCACCATTTCCTTCAGGGGATTCCCAAGCAGATGCCTTCACCTGCTTAGGATTCCCTGGAAATGATATTGAGAGATATCCTGCCTATCTCTCCAACCCGGAGGTTGTCCTTAAGTATCCATAATTATAGCCATTGATACTCTTGTCCTCCATGGACTTGTCTAATCCTTTCTTAAAGCTGTCAAGACTGACAGCTGTCACCACTTCTTCTGGCAGGGAGTTCCATAGACCAGTAATCCTCTGGGTGAAAAAGTACTTTCTCTTATTTGTTTGAGAACTAGTACCCAAAAGTTTCATGGAGTGTCCCCTAGTTCTAGTGTTATGCGATAGGGAAAACAGTTTTTCCTTATCTACTTTGTCCACACCGTGCATGATTTTACAAACTTCAATCATGTCACCTCTTAGACGTCGTCGTTCAAGAGTGAAGAGGCCCAACCGTTGCAGCCTCAGATGGTAAGGAAGGTGTTCCAGTCCTCTAATCATTCTGGTTGCCCTCCTCTGCACTTTTTCCAGCTCCATAATATCCTTCTGGAGGTATGGCGACCAGAACTGTACACAGTATTCCAGATGGGGCCTCACCATAGATTTATAAAGAGGCAAAATGACACTTGCTGACTTATTTTCTATACCCTTCCTAATGATCCCTAGCATTGAGTTTGCTTTTTTCACTGCTGAGGCACACTGGGTTGACACCTTCATTGAGTTGTCCACCAGGACACCAAGGTCCCTTTCCTGGTTTGTCGCAGAGAGTTCAGACCCCATCAGTTTATAAATGTAATTGGGGTTCTTTGCCCCAACATGCATCACTCTGCACTTACTAATGTTGAAACTCATTTGCCACTGTTTTGCCCACTCCCCCAGTGTCGAGAGATCCCTCTGGAGCTCCTCACAATCTCTCACAGTTTTCACTACCCTGTATAATTTAGTGTCGTCAGCAAATTTGGCTACCTTGCTTTTTACTCCTACCTCTAGATCATTTATGAAGAGGTTGAAAAGCAGGGGTCCCAGTACTGAACCTTGGGGGACCCCACTCTTTACTTCCCTCCACTTGGAGAAGTGTCCATTTAGTGCTACCCTCTGTTTCCTGTCCCTTAGCCAGTTGCTGATCCAGGACAAGACTTGTCCCTTTATTCCATGACTGGTAAGTTTATTCAAGAGCCTTTGGTGTGGGACCTTGTCAAAAGCCTTCTGAAAGTCCAGATAAACAATGTCAACTGGATCCCCCTTATCCACATGCTTGTTGACACTCTCAAAAAATTCCAACAGATTAGTGAGGCATGATTTGCCCTTGCAAAAGCCATGTTGGCTCTCCTTTAGCAGCGCCTTCTCTTCTATGTGCCTATTAATTCTATCTTTTAGGATGGTTTCCATCACTTTACCTGGGACACATGTCAAACTGACAGGTCGGCAATTTCCTGGATCACCCCTGGATACTTTTTTGAAAATTGGTGTTACATTCGCTACCTTCCAGTCATCAGGCACAAAGCCTGATTTGAGGGAAAGATTATATATTTTGGCTAGGAGATCAGCAATTTCATCTTTAAGTTCCCTGAGAACTCGTGGATGGATTCCATCTGGTCCTGGTGATTTGTTAGTGTTTAGTTTAACAAGACATGCAAGGACCTCCTCCCTGGTTACTCCTCCCTGGGAACTGAAGTCCAAGAACACCTGGAGTGCCAAGGTTGTCCATCACAGACTTAAGCAAAGGCTGGGGATTTCTGCACACCTCTCAAGCTGTATATATCATATTAAACTAGAAGAGACTAGGCCAAGCCTACTGAGAACAAGAACAATAGACCTTGCCAAATGTACTGCCAAGGTGTATTTCCCACCTGAAGAAGATTCTAGCCGGACCATCTGGGAGTCACAGACTCTGAAACAAAGGAATAATATCAAAGGACAATCAAGTTAAAATTGCACTACTTGGATACAGGACAATTTTTTGTGTGTGGATGTGGAGAAATTCAATCAATGTAGCACTTACAGTATATGCATGAGATTTATGCCTTAAGGCAGGAGT
Source organism: Bradypodion pumilum (assembly GCA_035047305.1). Lineage (NCBI taxonomy): Eukaryota > Metazoa > Chordata > Lepidosauria > Squamata > Chamaeleonidae > Bradypodion > Bradypodion pumilum. The sequence continues at coordinate 5,582,293 of JAWDJD010000016.1, read as the reverse complement.
TCCCAACCTTTTAAAGCTGGGGGCTGGGTCACATTCCCTCAGACAGCTTTGGGGGCTGGATGACCATTTTGCCCTTCCTCCACCACATGGCACTTCCTGGTGTGGTGGAGGCAGTGGGGACAACATGAAATGGTGCCATGGGCTGCAGGTTGAGAATCCCTGCTTTAAGGGACTGTAGTGACTTAGTGGTTAAGATGTTGAGCTTCACGCCTGGAAGATAAGCAGGTTAGCAGTTCAAGACCCAAAATGTGCAAAACCACTTTATTTGTTGTAGTTCAGATTTGTTGTAGTTTAAGATTTCACATAATCTTCTTTACCTATAAGAAGGGGGTTGGGTGGTGCGTGTCCAGCAAACGTGGCCACACCTGGCCCAACCATCCTGTACCGAGTTGGCCACACTTACCTTAAGACCATGCGAGCATTGCCGCAAGGGTCCGGGTGCCGAGAGTGGGGCACCCGCTACGAACACGAACAAAAGAATCCTATGCTTCCCAGTGTCCTCCGCGCCGGGCAACCCCTCAGCCAATCAGGCTGAAGAACGTAAAGGCGGAGGAGGCCGGGAAAGCGGCGCACATGTAAAGAAAACAGCCGACACATCCAGAAGACAAAGGCCAAGAACGGCACTCCGTTCTTGGCCATCGTCTCCTGGAAGTTGGCCATTGCCTTCCACAGAGGGCGGAGGCCAAAAACTTCAGCCCCCACCCTCCGAGGAAAATGAACTGCTTCCCTCCGGAAGTCAAAGGCCTTCCAAAATGGAATAGCTGAACACAGAAACCATGATTCGATGTGTACTTGAAGACGCTGGGCTAAAATTTTCTTATTGGGGAGAAGCATTGCTATATTCAAATTATACCCTCAATAGAACTTGGTCAAGTGTAATAGAAAAGACTCCCTACATAATGTTGTATAAGCGCAAACCCAGACTCTCCCATCTCCGCATTTTTGGGGTAATGGCTGATGTCCACATACCAAAACAACTAAGGAGAAAAGGAGATAAGATATCCAAAAGGTTGAGGTTCATAAGTTACGAACCAGGTTCAAAAGCATACAGATTCATAGATGAGCATCTCAAGGTAATCATCTCCAGATCAGCCGCTTTCATGAAAATGCGAACTGCATGAAATTACATTCAAATGAAATAGTGACCAACAGGCATACTCAGAATGCAGCAAGTCATTCTAGACAACATAAAGCTGAAGGAAAAATCACCAATGATGACACAGATGAACAAAGTGAAACGAAGGAGACTACTATAGCATCAAACAGAAGATCAACCAGAACTACTAAGGGCGAAACCCCAAAACACCTAGGAGATTACGTGATGTCCATAGATGACTCAACCAACGTGCCTGACAGCTATGCCGACATACAGAAATTGTCACCTGAAGAACAAATAAAGTGGAAACAAGCAATGCAAAAGGAATTTGACAGTCTCAAGGAACTCAATGTATACACCCCCAGGAAACCCCCAAAAGGGCAAAAGACCATAGGCACAAAATGGGTCTTCAGAATCAAAACCCTTGAAAAAAACAAAGTCCTATACAAAGCCAGGCTCGTGGACCAGGGGTTCGCACAAAGATTTCCAGAGGACTACACTGACACATATTCTCCAACCGTGAGAGCTGAAAGTGTAAAAGCCGTGCCAAGCATAGCCTCAATCCAAAAGGAGCAAGTATACCAGTTCGACGTGCAAACGGCCTACCTGCACACGACACTAGACAAGGAAATATATGTCAGAGCGCCTCAAAGAATCAACCAGAATGAAGGTGGGACCTGGTTGCTCAACAAAAGTCTCTATGGACTAAAGCAATCTGGCAAAAAATGGTACGAATGCCTGTCCAATGCCCTGGAACAGATGGGTTTCATGCACACACAATCGGATAGATGCGTTTTTGTTAAGAGGAACGAAAGGGATACAGAGAAAATACTGGTTTACATTGATGACATCCTGTACATAGGAAAAAGCAAGGTCAAGTGTGATCAATATGTCCAAAGCCTCCAAACAATTCACATTGAAGTTCCTGGGGAAAGTAGACAAATACCTGGTGTCACCACCATGCTGTCCCTCATGGTTACCACGTGCTGTCACACTCTACACCGATTTACCCTTGATTAATTTTCTGGTAGCCACCCCGGGTCTCATCAGTTAGGGGAACGGTGGTGCTTTCAAAATGCCCAGTGCATTGGCCTTGCTTTGGTAGCTTCTGCCCTGGCCTGTAGTAGATTAACTTAGTGAGAGAAGTGGCTTCTCTGTTAGCTGAGTAAAGGGTGGCTCTATAAATGAAGTCAGTTTCCTTTGACTTCTGTAAGTGAACACCTCTTCCCAATCACCTTGCTGCACTGGGAAGAGTAGAAGGTGAATGAGTATGTCCTTCTGAGATACTAGGGTGCCAAGTTGTGGCCCTGTGCCTTCTTTGTCTCCTTTCCCTTTAAGGGTGAAGGCTTGCCCAGGCTACCCTTCTTCTTAGGACTCTAGTTTCCAAGTCTTTGGAGATTAAAGGAAAAGTCTCTTTGTTTAGAGCTTGTTAAATTTCTTATCTCACCTTCCACTCTCTATTCCTATTTTGCTTTGAAGAAAAACACGCTTCATCAGCATAGGATCTCTTTATTAGCAAAAGAGCTGTTTTCTATAAAATAGGCATTTGAACAACATTTAAAAACTTGCTTCTTAAAATCCTGTCTCACTTCTCTGAGCATTCAATGAGTGCAAGAAAGAAACATAAAAAATTCAGCTTTCATAGCTACCTGTTTTCTCTGGCTAATTGGCTTCTTGGATGGGCAGGACTTGCCCCCATGAAGTTGCACTGGCGTCAGGTCAAGTAAGGCATCTTGATGAGGCTTCCCCCCTCGTCTGAGCTGTGAGCTTCTCCTCAGCTTTCTCCCTCAGCTGTGGGCTGTCAGAAACTTGTGTATTTTATAAGATTCTGAGCTAGACTATGTGCATCATTATCTTATTGCTAGTGATATAGATTGTTGGCATTTGTGTGACAGACTGTGCCCAACTATAGTACATCTCAATGTATGGATGTCCTAGGGCATGTGTACGTTGAAGTCTGCACTTCTGTCTTCCCTCCTCCCTTCTAGTGGATGAGGTCACATATACATCGCAGCTCTCTTATTCATAGATGTCAAGTATCCCTTATTGGCCGGGAAAACCCCTTATTTTACCCTCTTTCCAGCCGTCATCCCTTATTAATTAGACTGCAATGCCCTATTGCCGCCATTGGAGGGCAGCACAGGAGAAGCATTGCTGTCAAGTATCCCGTATTTGCCGGGATATTTCCCTTATTTCCAAATCCAAAACTTGACTGATATGCTCTTATTCCCCCTTCCTAACTGTGAGTCTGAGGTGAAAAGTTCGACTAATTAAATTATTTCAGGTTATTGTGCCAAGTACAGTGTGTATGCTTCTGCCAACTTTTGGAAAATGCTGGATTCTCAACCTTTAAGCAAATGATTTCTATTAAACTACTACTAGGCACTTAATACATTGTGACCTAGGACTTAACATAAAGTATTATTATATGATACCTGGGAGTCATAATTTCTGAAGTACCCAGTGGCTTCACTTTTTTGCAAGAGGACAAAATAATTGAACTATTGAAGAGATGCAACATGGTTGATGCCGCCCCTTCAGACACACTAATGCAAACAGATTTTTTTTAAAAACATGTATACTGCAAGGAGACTGTCAAGGAAAACACTCTATACAGCTCCACCATAGTGTCCGACAACGCATCGACCTTTATGTCTGCGGAGTTTCAGGACTTCCTCAAACAAAATGGGGTTCGCCACATAACAGCCACCCCTTTTCACCCAGCTATGAATGGGCAAATTGAGAGGCAGGTTCAAATGGTTAAGGAGGCAATTAAGAGAATGGGGTCTGGGGATTTAGACTTGAAATTGCGTCAGTTTCTGTTTACCCACAGAATCACCCCTCTAGCCTTAGGGTCTTCTCCAGCCGATTTGTTAATGAAAAGGAAGTTATCTTCAGTCTTTGATCGTTTAGACCCACATCAAATAGTGGACAAGGGGCGAAACCTAGATGTGTGTAATTCAAAAGGGTTCTTGGTTGGGCAATCCATATATTGTAGGAATTACGCCCCAGCGTCTCAATGGTTGTGGGGAGAGGTTTTGGAACAGACCGGGCCAGTCTCATACAAAGTGCTTATGGATAATGGGTTGGTTTGGAGAAGGCATGCAGATCAAATGCCCCCCCCCCCCATATTATTGGGCAAAACGTTTCTCCTAAGATGGAGCTGGACGAGTCCCTTGACTCAAGCCATTCTGGGGAAAACTTGGAGCCCTCTGATTTCGAAATAGACCCAGATTTTTTCAGCCATCCTATACCACTGGGATTGTTGCCGGAACATGTTTCTCTGGGCAGTCCCCCCAAGCGGGCTGTCTCCAGAGCTGAGGCTTTGCCAATTTCCCGTCCTCCGGACTTAGTAGTCAGACCAACCCTAGAAACACAAGGGTCCACCCTTAGTACAGGGCAGCCTGGAGGATCTACGGGAACCGCTAACACAAATGAGTGCCCCATGCCTGTCTCTCGGCGTTCCCCACAGATAGACCATCCAAAGAGGACCTGTAGGCCTCCTCAAAGGTATGGAAGTGGGGTCCCCCGTTAGTGGGGGAGGAATGTTGTGTATTAATGTTACTTGTGCATTAGCGCGCCTTGCAAAATAGGTGTGAATTTGGCAGCAGCTGATTCACTAATGTTTTCCCGCTTCCCCGGAAGTCTTGGATAAATGTGACAACTATGTTCTTTATATAAGATGTTGTCCCTGCATCTGTTCTCTGTTCTTTGCTACTTGTAATAAACCAATGTTGTTGTTTGAGCCAGCTCTGTCCGAGTAATCCTTCTTGGGTTCAGACCCAACAACCACTTTGCCACCAAAGTCCCCCGCAGAAAGTCTAGATGGTGATAATTAACATTATTAGCACAGTTCTGATGAAGTGGCAGGCTGTTTGGAAAAGATAAAGAAGAGCCATACATGTTAATCTTTTAGATGCCAGACAGATCTGGTTAGGAAATTATTAGCAACAGCTAGTCATAATTACTGCCATTGATGATAACACAAAGTTTATCATTAAGTTAACTAAAACTTGGTGGTATGATCAAAATAACTGGTGATAGATCAGAACTTCCCAATTAGTCGTAACGCAGCAGAACCTCTTCCTTTGAGTTTCACTGTGTCTAAAAAGAAATCCCAAGAGTGATCATGTTGTTGTTGTTCAGTCACAGTCAAGTCAGACCCTTTGTGACCCCATGGACCACTGCCGCCAGGCACCCCTATCCTCCACCATCCTCCGCAGCCCGCTCAGCTCTATGCCCATTGCATCAACAATGCCATCCAGCCATCTCATCCTCTGCCACCCCCTTCTCCTTTTGCCTTCGATCCTTCCCAGCATCAAGGACTTCTCGAGTGAGTCCTCTCGTCTCATTTGGTGTCCAAAGTACTTTGGACTTTGATCATAGAATCGTAGAATAACTGAGTTGCTCAATACAGGAATCCGAATCAAAGCAGATCTGAAAGATTGTTGTCAAATTTTCTCTTGAATGCTTCCAGTGTTGGAGCGCTCACTACCTCTCAAGGCAGTTGGTTCCACTGTCGTACTGCTCTAACTATTAAGGTTTTCTTAATATTCAGACTATATTTGGCTTCCTGTAGTTTGAGCCCATTATTACACATCCTGTACTGTTCGATGATGGAGAACAGACCCTTCCCTTCCTCTTTATGATTCTCTTTCAGCTATTTGAAGAGTGCTCTCATCATCAACCCTGTAAGTCTCCTTTTCTCAAGTTCCTTCAGTCTTTTTCTCATATAGTTTGGTTTCCAGTCCTTGTTGCCCTTCTCTGCATCTGCTATAATTTATTTGCATCTTTCTTAAAGAATTGGACACAATACTCAAGATGTGGTCCAACTAGTGCTGAATAAAGCAGGACTAGTGGTACCTCGCCCAGGGCTGTAGCCATAGGGCCCCCTCGAAAACCCTCCTGAGATAGCAGCCCGCTCACCCCCCAACCCATCCTGGGATGCCAATGTTATATATGTGTGTGACATTGTTGCCCCTCCTGACCCCCCCCCCCCAAATCTAGAATCCTGGCTATGGTCCTGACCTCACCAGTTTGGGAGACTATACTTCTGTTAATGCAGCCTAAAACAGTGATGGCATTTTTGCCACTCCATCCCGCTACGAATGAGACAGGTGACAATTTCCCTGGTGAAACAAATGGGCCACTTTATTCCAAAACTTTAACTGTATAACAAACTGTTAATTGACCTGCATTGGAGCGTAGTAGAGAGTTAATGGCCGGTTATTATGGGTAAGCCTACCCATCTCTTCATAACTGGTTCTTCAATGTGGAGGGACACACACCCCTCCACGATTAACACTTATGGCCAAAAGAATCATATGATGCCAAGCTGCCAAGCTGGTCAACACAATTTTAATGGCTGAGGGTCCATTTACCAGCCAGTAGGCCATACCTGTCAAGTACCCCGTATTGCATTGCTTGTTTCCGCGCTGATTTTCTCCATTTCCTGCCCGGAGCTGCCGCTACCCCATAATTTGGCAGTGGGGGGGGGAGGAGTTACTGCGCATCCCTTCTGCGCAGGTCCTTTCTACGCATGCGTAGAACCCTTCTCCGCATGCGTAGAAGGCTTCTGTGCAGAAGGGGATGCGTAGAAGGCTTTTACGCATGCGTAGAACGGACCTGTGCAGAAACGTTCTGGCAGGTCACTTCTACGCATGCCTAGAAGGTTTTTATGCATGCGTAGAATGGACCTGCACAGAAACGTTCTGCGGAGGTCACGTAATCTCCGGAGCTGCGCTTGACAGGTATGCAGTAGGCACTGCCAGCACCTTTGTCTTTCTGGCTTCTGAATACACCCCCACCTGTGATGATCAAATTCAGATTAATTTCCATTGCCATGCACCACACTACCGCCACAGTGACTAGTTTACAATGACAATCCTCGATCTCCCTCATGTAAGTATGAGATGGGCGAAAAACACTACCACATCTGTTTCAAAGCTGAAGAGCCAGCGCTGTCTGCTGCTGCAGACGTTTCCGTGGTCATGTGGCAGGCATGACTAGACACCAAAGCGCACAAAGGGAGCAGCAAATCACATCCCCATGGTATTTTATTTGTTTGTTTAAATTTATATAGCCACCCCCTCACCGGAGCGACTCTGGGTGGCTTACATCTACTGAAAATCCAAATAAAAACACTAAAAACAATTAAAACCCATAAAACTCATTAAAAACTCACCCACCCACCCCAACGGAAAAGAGGGACATTATTTCACGAGCCACGGGGCAGGGGCCACCTCCCCATCCATGCTGCAGCCACATCACATTCTGATGAGATATTATCTTTAGTGTGCCACCAAAAATGGCACATTTTTGAGCCCTGCAGGACTATGCCTTAGGCTGGGCCTTACAAAGCTTGGAGCGGGGAGAAACAATTCTCTCTCTTTCTCATGTCCCTTCGAGGGCTATTTTAAGGCCAGAGACAAATGACTGTCACTCCCCAGAGGCTGAGTGGAGTGTGAGAGAGAGCATTTCTGGTTTCATAATATCCAAGGATCTTGTTGTTTCTGTTTCCTTGCCATCTTTTGCTCTGGGCTCCATTCCAACCACTGACGGGGACTACTTTCCCACTTATCTGTCTGAACCGATCGCTTTTTGTTCGTTATCACAATATGTTCTTATGCCTTTGCACCTCAGCCTGGCGACTGCTAGGTACAGCTGGAATATCCTTCAGTAGCAGAGACCATAAGACAGGGGGGGGGGAGTGTATTTGCTTTGCATGGATCTCCATATAGTGCTAAAGGTCAAAGTAGCCCTTGCTCGAAAGCCAGTCATATCTGACTCTAGGGTTCAGTGCTTATAGCCAAAGAGCCAGTGCTGTCTGCATGTGCAGATGTTTCAGTGGACATGTAGCAGGCATGCCTCGACACCAGAGTGCCCGGAAACATCCAGTGTTTTATCTGATCTTCTTTTGTGTCGAGATCAGACTTTGGACTTCCAAATTGAAGCCACCTTCTTGGCTTTGTCATTGACCGAACTTACATCCTCATCAGCGCAAGTTTCCGGTAGTAATAGGGGGGAAATGAGCCAGATTCTGCATTTAGGGAAGGAGTTCTCAACCTTTTTAAGTCGGCGGCCGGGTCAGGCTCCCTCAGACAGCTGCTCCAAGCAGAAACCCCGGAGTAAACCCCTTGGTCTGCTGCAGGTTTTTGCTTACAGCAGCGTCGGAAAAGGTCCAGGGGAGTCGGAAACAGCTTGGATCACCTCCCCCGAGCCTCCCAGAGGTGGCAGGGGTGGCGGGGACCTGAAAATGGGTGGGAAAAATTGTGAAGCTGCCTCCTGGAGAGAAGTGAGCCCCTTCCACATTTGGCCCTTGCCTGTCAGAGAAAGGGCATGCTTTCTCCGACAGACAAGGGTGGAATGCGGAGAACCATTCCCCCCCCCCTCTGTCTCTCTCTCACATACACACCAGGAACCCCTGCCTTGCCGGACAGTTATTAGCTCTGTGTTGGTGGTAGGGGTTTTTTGGGGGTGCGCATACCCCCAAAACCCACCCCAACCACTCACTCACAGATAATAACTGCCCGGCAGGGCCGGGCAAAAAGTGCTAGTTTTTTAAAATTATCCTTTGGATTGGGGTGGTTGATTTAAGGTGAGCTGAAAGTCATTTTTCAGCTTTTTGGGCAGCTTAAGGGGTGCAGTGTAAGTGTGAGGGAAACTAAAGGCAAGGTTCGTGTAAAGGTAAAGGTTTCCCTTGCTGGAAAGCCAGTCATATCCGAATCTAGGGTTCAGTGCTCATCTCTGTTTCAAAGTCGAAGATCAGGCGCTGTCTGCTTCTGCAGACATTTCCATGATCATGTGTCAGCGCATGGAACGCTGTTTACATTCCCACTGAAGTGGTCCCTATTTATCTACTTACAACTTCTTGCTTTTAAACTGCTAGGTTGGAAGGAACTGGGACAAAGATGGGAGCTCATTCCATCCTGTAGTATTTGGGTATCGAACTGCTGACCTCCCACATTCCAGTCAGCCTCTTAGCTACTTGAGCCACTTCAGTCCTCTGGTTTGTGACCAGAAAGCTAATTTGCCCATTTGGTTTTATCATTTTTTTAAATAAATAAAAAAAATAGACAGTTGCTTCCATGGTTGTTTTTAAATGGAACATTAGGAAAAGGTAAAGGTCTCCTTGCAGCCCTGGTGGCACAGTGGTTGAACTGCTGTCCTGCAACCAAAAGGTTGTGAGTTTGATCCTGACCAGGTCTCAAAATTGACTCAGCTTTCCATCCTTCTGAGGTTGGTAAAATTAGAATCCAGCATGTTTGGAGCAAAATGCTAATTATCATGTGAATCAGACAGAAAGTGCACTAAGTGCTATGGGGTGGTATAAAAGTGTTTTTGCACGCTTCAAATACTGTATTTGAACGGTAATCATAAAGACTGCAGTGGCTCAAGTGGTCAAGACACTGAATGGAAGGCAGCAGGTCAGCAGTTCGAGACCTGAATACTGTACGACGGATGAGCTGACGTCTCTGTCCCAGCTCCTGCCAGCCTAGCAGTTCAAAACAGGGCCATAGCCAGGATTCTAGATGTGGGTGGCCGAATATTTTTTTCAGGATCAGCAACCAAGCCTTTTTTTCAATGCATTCCTATGGGAAACCGCGTTTTGCTAGGGTGGGCCAAGTGCTAGCACAGGGTGGGCAAAGCCCACCCTGGCCACCCCCTGGCTACTGCCCTGGACAGAAAGCAAGAAATTGCAAGTAGATCAATAGGGACTACTTCGATAGGAAGGCAAACCGTGTTCTGCGCACTATGGTATCTAGGCATATGCCTGCCACGCGTCCATGGAAATGCCTGTGGGCGCATACAGTGCAGGCTCTTTGGCTAGAAACAGAGATGAGCACTGTAGGCCAAGTAGGGCAGGATATAAATCGAATAAATGAAATGAAATGAATGAATGAACCCTAGTTGGATACGGCTGGCTTTCGAGCAAGGGTGACCTTTACTAATCATAAAGAGGATCTGTTCTCAATCATCCCAAAGTCCAGGACGTGTAGTAAAGTTAAAGGTTCCCCTTGCTCGAAAGCCAGTCGTATCCGGCTCTAGGGTTCAGTGCTCATTAAAGGAAGCCATCACTGACGTAGGTAAAGGCGAACCTTGGCACTCCAGCTGTTCTTGGACTTCAGTTCCCAGAAGCCCTGATCAGCAGGAATGCTGACTTGGGCTTCTGGGAATTGAAGTCCAAGAACACCTGGAGTGCCAAGGTTAGCCACCACTGTTTCTACTACGGCGTCCTGTGCTGTCCAGCCGCCTTCCCGCATCTCCAAGCCAAGCCCTCTTCTTCCTCTCCTCCCTCTTCCCCTCCGGAGACCGCCCCGACGGGCTTCAGCCTCCGCCTCCTCCCCCGGCAGCTGCCGTCGCTCCTCTGGGCTCCGCAGTCGCTCCGGTTCCCGTTGACAGGATGGGGCTGAGGCCGCGCCGCATCGCCCTCCGCCTTCTCCCGTGCATGGCGCTGCAGGTGTGGCTGGTCGCCGGGCAGGTAAGTGAGCGCCCAGCGCGCCCCTGTCCCAGGCAGTTTTACACACACACACACACACACACACACACACACACACACACACACACACACACACACACACACACACACACACACACACACACACACACTAAGCAAAGCAACTTTCCCGGAGTTACATCTTTGAAATTGACCAGGGTTTCCTACACAGGATGCCATAGTGATGGCTAACATTGGCACTCCAGGTGTTCTCAGACTTCAATTCCCAGAAGCCTAAATCAGCATCCCTGCTGATCAGGGCTTCTGGGAATTTAAGTTTAAGAACAGCTGGAATGCCAAGGCTCACCATCATTGTGTAGAACCGTGGCGACGAACCTTGGCACTCCAGATGTTCTTGGGCTTCAATTCCCAGAAGCCCAAATCAGCACCCCTGCTTCTGGGAATTTAAGTTCAAGTACAGCTGGAGTGCCAAGGCTCACCATCACTGTGTAGAACCGTGGCAATGAACCTTGGCACTCCAGATGTTCTTGGACTTCAATTCCCAGAAGCCCAAATCAGCATCCCTGCTTCTGGGAATTGAAGTTCAAGAACAGCTGGGGTGCCAAGGCTCACCATCAATGTGTAGAACCTCCAGGGGCTAGAGAAGTCTACCGTGGAATCCCATGCTACCCCCTCCCCCCAAGAGGTTACCACGATCAAATCTGATTGTTATAAAAATCCTACTGTGTTATTCATCTGCCTCTGGTTCTTCTCCTCCTTCTTTCTTCTTCTCCTTCTCTGTCCCGATCAAACCCTGGACAAGCTGAAGGTATAATGTCCCATTGCTGATGGGTTGCACATAGTTAACTATGTAATTGTTTAATTTTTTGATATTGTTGTTATTGTGGTTGTTATTGTTAGTTTTATGATGAGTATGTTTACTTTACATTTTGTGTTTTGTGTTGAAAAAAAATCAGCTTGTTCACTTTAGTGTTGAGTGTAAAATTATTATTATTTTTTTAAAAAAATTGTACATACAAAATGAACTTATGACAAATTCTTCTTAACAGATGTCCATACAAATGCAACCCACCCCAAACCATGCAGCTATTTAGGTGCCATTATAAGAATAGTTTCATGTTAGAAATTATTCTGGGTTGAAAGGATTTTTGCGGAAGAAACTCCACTCAGGGAACTCCCAAATGAGGCTCCTTTCATGTCCCCAAGAGCTGGGACGGAGACGGGTGCTCAATCCATCATGCAGTACACAGCTCTCAAACTGCTGACTTGCCAGCCTTCCTGCTAACAAGGCGAGCTTCTTAACCACTGAGCCACCTTGCCAGCCCCTGACTTGCCAGCCTTCCAGCTAACAAGGCGAGCTTCTTAACCACTGAGCCGCCTTGGCAGCCCCTGACTTGCCAGCCTTCCAGCTACCAAGGCGAGCTTCTTAACCACTGAGCCACCTTGGCAGCCCCTGACTTGCCAGCCTTCCAGCTAACAAGGGGAGCTTCTTAACCACTGAGCCACCTTGGCAGCCCCTGACTTGCCAGCCTTCCAGCTAACAAGGCGAGCTTCTTAACCACTGAGCCTCCTTGGCAGCCCCTGACTTGCCAGCCTTCCTGCTAACAAGGCGAGCTTCTTAACCACTGAGCCCCCTTGGCAGCCCCTGACTTGCCAGCCTTCCAGCTAACAAGGTGAGCTTCTTAACCACTGAGCCGCCTTGGCAGCCCCTGACTTGCCAGCCTTCCAGCTAACAAGGCGAGCTTCTTAACCACTGAGCCGCCTTGGCAGCCCCTGACTTGCCAGCCTTCCAGCTAACAAGGCGAGCTTCTTAACCACTGAGTCACCTTGGCAGCCCTTGACTTGCCAGCCTTCCAGCTAACAAGGCGAGCTTCTTAACCACTGAGCCACCTTGGCAGCCCCTGACTTTGCCAGCCTTCCAGCTAACAAGGCGAGCTTCTTAACCACTGAGCCACCTTGGCAGCCCCTTAGGTGCCATTTTAACTCTACAACAACTTGGCTTGTTGGATGGTTGCTTCAGATATTCGTAGCACGGAACGCTGTTTACCTTCAAGGGATGTTGGTGCTATGGGGCTCTGTAGCTTGTCCAAAGCAACACATATTGCCTGCAAGGCACAATGGGGAATCCTGACCCCCGGTGTTCCAACCTTTTGAGCTGTCCTGTAATGCGCAGCCTGAGGAAGAATCCTGTGGTGCCTGGAAAGCTCCTAACCATCACCACTGGTTAGGCATGCTATCATTAATGGGAAATGAAGTCCTTGAATATCAAGAAGGCCACACATTTTCCTCCCTGATAAAAACACATTTGCCATTTTGTCATTAATAATTCTGTGCCACTGGGACTATGGCTGCCGGCTTGAAATCTGAATCATTGAATGGAAGCATATAATATCCTATCCATGATACCCTGTCAATTTGTATATTAATTCTTTTGATTTGAAAGTTACTGTAATTTAGGCCAATAGGAAAAGATAAAAAAAGAAGAAACCATGTTCTCTTAGCATAAAATTCAGCCATCTTTATGTGATGTTTTGTGTTATCAAGTTATAAGCAATTTATAGTGACCCTAGTGTGGCTTATAACAGGAATTCTAAACCTATTTAAGCCAGGAGCTGGGTCATGCTCTCTCAGACAGCTTTGGGGGCTGGATGGCCATTTTGCCCTTCCTTCACCACATGGCAATTCCTGGTGTGGTGGAGGCGGTGGTGGGGGCACATGAAATGGTGCCATGGGCCACATCCAGCCCATGGGCTGCAGGTTGAGAATCTCTGGTTCACAGCATAACTGGGATATTTAAGGAGTGACCAGTTCTTTCCCCTGTCTCAGTGAATTTCCACAGTCAAGGAGGACTTTTTCCCCAGTCTGGCCAGGATATCCTGCTATGGGAATAGAGTAGACCAGTGACTCAACGCCGATTGTCAGGTGGCAGTTAACTAACCTGACAACCCTGAAATGGCTTTGGGTGTTGGAATCCACAGGGAAGGGTGATGATCCCCAAGTGGACCCACTTGAATCTATCTTGATGGAGAGCAGCAGCTTCATCAATCCTGGCCTGGGGCTGGGGAGGACTTTGTGTGCCAAAAGGGATCAGGACCATACCTGTCACGTTTTGGATTTGGAAATAAGGGAAATTTCCCGGCAAATACGGGATACTTGACAGCTATGCTTATCCTTTGCTGCCCTCCAATGGCGGCAATAGGGCATTGCAGTCTAATTAATAAGGGATGATGGCGGGAAAGAGGGTAAAATAAGGGGTTTTCCTGGCCAATAAGGGATACTTGACAGCTATGATCAGGACTACAAAGTGACTCATGGAACTGGATCAGTAGTACGGATGTCACACTGCGATGTGGAAGGCAAACGGAAGAACACTGGATAGCCAATATTCAGAATCGGATATGGCACAAGAAGAAGAAGATGATGAAAAAGAAGAAGAGGAGGAGGAGGGATTTCCATAGTCAAGAAATTGCTGTACTGCAGCTCAAACTGCTCACAATCTGTGTTCAATCCTGATGGGGATCAAGGTTGACTGAATCTTCCATCCTTCCAAGGTCGGTAAACTGAATACACATCTTGATGGAGGGCAAAGAATGCTAATTACCTTGCGAACCAACCAGAAATTTTACCAAGCACCATGGGGAGGTATATAAGTGTGATTGCTTAGTCCAAAAACTTTCCTGGCGAGAGGTTGCCCAAGCAAGATCTGGGTTAAAGCAAAGTCCTGGGGTGGAGGATACAAACTTGTTAAGGTAAAGGTAAAAGTTTCCCTTGCTCGAAAACCAGTCGTATCCGACTCTAGGGTGCAGTGCTCATCTCTGTTTCAAAGCCAAAGAGCCAGCGCTGCCTGTTTCTGCAGACGTTTCCGTGGTCATGTGGCAGGCATGACTAGACACGGAACACTGTTTACCTTCCCACCAAAGTGGTCCCTATTTATCTACTTGCAATTTCTTGCTTTTGAACTGCTAGGTTAGCAGGAGCTGGGACAAAGACGGGAGCTCATTCCGTCCTGCAGTACTCAGGAATAGAACTGCTGACCTTCCGCCTCCCAGTCAGCATTTTAGCCACTTGAGCCAGGTCCATTTATCAGGTTTTAAGATTAATTACCTCCCTTTATCTATATGGTTATGAGTTACACATCATCAATCTATTAAGGTGCAGCTGTCCAAGCTGTTTATGAGTCTATTCCTATCTCTCTCCACCCCCACAAGTAAGCCCTAACTTCAATTTTAGCAACATGAATTGGTAGGTAAAAGGTAAAGGTCGCCCTTGCTCGAAAGCCAGTCGTATCCGACTCTAGTGTTCAGTGCTCATCTCTGTTTACAGCCAAAGAGCCTGCATGTCTGCATTTGCAGATGTGGCAGGCACGCCTGAACACCGGAGTGCACGGAATGCTGTTTACCCTCCCACCAAAGTGGTCCCTATTTATCTACTTGCAATTTCTTGCTTTCAAACTGCTAGGTTGGCAGGAGTCGAGAAAGAGACGGGAGCTCATTCCGTTCCAAAGTACTCGGGTCTCCAACTGCTGACCTGCCGACCTTCCAGCCGTGAAATTCAGCATCTTAACCTCTTGAGCCACTGCTGTCCAACCTGAGTTAATAGGGAAGGTTAAATTTTGGTTGTTACTGTTGTGCCAAAATGATTGAGAAATCAAATTTTCCCTCTGGCCTGGCTGTAGATGAAATACGTTTTGCAAAGGTTGCAAACCTTTCCATGTGTGACTCATAAGGGTGTGGGCAGATTAAGGCCAGGAAACCTTTCCTTCAAGAAGAGATCAGAGCAAGGAAATGTTATATTTTTGGACTGCCACGTGCAGACTGGTTAGGCTTTCATGAAAGGGCTAGACCAGTGAAGTCCTCCTGAGGTGCATGGTCCCCGCATTGGGAACCACTGGTGTTAAACATCACTGTGTAAGCAAGATGGATTGTCTTCAAATAATGGCTGAAACCTTGTCATACAACTCTAACTTTGCAACAGGAATGAGGACAGCAGTAGCAGCAAACGGCTGCTGATAAAGATGATTTTGGGGTGCACCACCAATGGAAACCTTTCTTCTTCTTCTTCAGCTGCCGCAACCATTTTGGATATTGGTTATCATCATGGCGATAGTCTTCCTTAAATCCTTGGAACAGTTCTTTCAAGGGCATATACCACACCAGTCTCTCAGGTTCTTCAGCCACAAAGTCCATTACTGTCCAGGGCCTCTCTTCCCAGGGATCATTCCTTGAAGAGCAAGTTGGAGTACCGTATATACTCGAGTATAAGCTGACCCAAATATAAGCCGAAGGAAAATAGATTGACCGAAGTATAAGTCGAGGGTGGGAAATGCCGCGGCTGCTAGTGAGTTTCTATAATCAAAATACATGAAAATGTGGTAAAATTAATTACATTGTTGGCACATCTCAACCCAGCACTGTTCTGGGACCCTCATGTTCATTGAACTAAGTATAAGCTGAGTTCTCTTTTGGGGGCTCATTTTTTGTGGCTAAAAAAAATCAGCTTATACTCGAGTATATATGGTATTCTATATTTTATGTTGCTCCTCATGATATGGCCAAGATATTGGAGCTTTCTTTGCTTAATGGTCCTAAAGGGTTCTTGTTCTTTCTCCATTCAGAAACCTTAACCTTTGCTAATGAAATGGTGGCTGTTTCACATTCAGAGCTCTGCAACAGGGCTTTGACCCATCACATTTTATTTTGCTTGTTCCCAATTTCCAAATATAATTTCTTAACATAGCCCAGATCCAATCAAGTCCACACTTTCAGCTACAGAAGTCTGACGTTGGCTCTGACTAATCGTTCGGGGCCTGGGTTTTTGTGCTTTCCAAAACATACACATGTGCAAACTCAGAAAGAAAGTAAATATGGGAGTCACACATCAGCGTCACATCTGACTCATGCTTCCTGTAACTAGGGTCTCTCATCAATATTCTGCCTGCTTCGTGCAACCCAAGAGCTGAGGCGGGAGGGGGAGTCAATAGCCTTTTGCTACTGAAAGTTCATTAGGCATGGATTTTGTTCATCTTATTCATTATTTATTACACAATATTCGTGAGCACATCCAATAATAATACAGTAAAACCTCGCATAAAGAGTGACTCGCTTAGAGACTCTCGCTTAAAGAGCAGAATTTTCTTGCTTAACAACTAAAACCAACCAAAAATACGTTTAACAACTAAATCGGGGTTCACACTCCCCCCCCCGCCAGAAGTCACAATTGGTCACTTACAATGGTGTTTCGCTTAAAGAGCAAACTCGCTTAAAGAGCAATCCTGTGGAACGCATTATGCTCTTTAAGCCAGGTACCACTCTAATAATAATAATAATAATTTAGTGTCAGAAAATATTCTGGGTTGAAAGGATTTATGCCGGAGAAACTCTGCTCAGGGGACGCCCGAATGAGGCTCCTTTCATGTCCCCAAGATCTTTTCCACCAAAGTGGTCCCTATTTATCTAATTGCAATGTCTTATGCCTACCACATGACCATGGAAACATCTGCAGAAGCAGACAGCACTGGCTCTTCAGCTTTGAAACAGAGATGAGCACTGAACCCTAGAGCTGGATACGACTGGCTTTCCAGCAAGGGAAACCTTTACCTTTACTTTTGATATGCTAGGTTGGCAGGAGCTGGGACAGAGACGGGCGCTCAAACAATCATGCAGTACCTGGGTCTCAAACTGCCGACTTGTTGGCCTTCCAGCTAACAAGGCGAGCTTCTTAACCACTAAGCCACCACAGCACATCCAATGAGTTCCAAAGAGATGGTGGCACCGGCACCGACAATGCCGATTATTATTATTATTATTATTATTATTATTATTATTATTATTATTATTATTATTATTATTATTATTATTATTATTATTATTATTATTATTATTATTATTATTATTATTATTATATTTCTGTGACACCCAATCCAAAAATGTGACTCCGGGTGGCTCACAACAGTACACAATACATAATAAAAACACAATAAAAACACTCGCAATAAAATACTGATCGTCCAAGTACAAAAGTTCAAAAATGGCTATACTGGCTAGACTGGCGAGGGGGCGATGTCTGGGCAGACATCACCCCGCCCCCTCTGGCCATTAATTACACCTCTTCCCAATTTTCTATCCCAGAAATAGACAACTACACCCTTCCAGAGGGTTTTGGACTGCAGTGTTACAGGCGTGATTTTCTTCTTCTTCCGATCAAACTTTGGATTGCCAAAATGAAGCCACTTTCTTGGCTTTATCATTGGCTAAAATTAAGTCTTCATTGCAGCATGTTTTTGCTAGTAGTCAGCAGACCAGTAAATAAGAACATAACATAAGAACAGCCTTGCTGGAACAGGGTACAAGAGCCCATGATCCATTCCAGCATTCTGTCTCACACAGTGGCTCATCATTTGCTTCAGGGTATTCTTCCCAAGCAGATGCCTTCACCTGCTTAGGATTCCCTGGAAACGGCATTGAGAGATATCCTGCCTATTCATCCAACCCGGAGGTCGTCCTTAGGTATCCATTATAATTATAGCCATTGATACCCTTGTCCTCCATGAACTTGTCTAATCCTTTCTTAAAGCTGTCAAGACTGACAGCTGTCACCACTTCTTCTGGCAGGGAGTTCCATAGACCAGTAATCCTCTGGGTGAAAAAGTACTTTCTCTTATTTGTTTGAGAACTAGTACCCAAAAGTTTCATGGAGTGTCCCCTAGTTCTAGTGTTATGCAATAGGGAAAACAGTTTTTCCTTCTCTACTTTGTCCACACCGTGCATGATTTTATAAACTTCAATCAGGTCACCTCTTAGACGCCGTCGTTCAAGAGTGAAGAGGCCCAACCATTGCAGCCTCAGATGGTAAGGAAGGTGTTCCAGTCCCCTAATCCTTCTGGTTGCCCTCCTCTGTACTTTCTCCAACTCCATAATATCCTTCTGGAGGTATGGCGACCAGAACTGTACACAGTATTCCAGATGGGGCCTCACCATAGATTTATAAAGAGGCAAAATGACACTTGCTGACTTATTTTCTATACCCTTCCTAATGATCCCTAGCATTGAGTTTGCTTTTTTCACTGCTCCTTAGTTTGACGAGAGGTAGCCGAAAGTTCATTTGTCCAAGAACACGAAGTCAAAGGAAGGTAAAAACTGATAAGCATTCTAAAACACGGCATTAAAATATAAACAGTTTGCCAAAACCATTCTTGTTTTGAAGGGGAAAAGACAAAACAAGATAGAAAGGGAGGGAGGAGAGAAAGCAACTCACAGCCTCAGCTCCTCCTCCGGAACTGGAACTCCTCCGGCACCATTTCATGTGACCCCCCACTGCCTCCACCACACCAGGGAGTGCCATGTGGCAAAATGGCCATCCAGCCCCCAAAGCTGTCTGAGGGAGCATGACCTGGCCCCCGGCTTTAAAAAGGTTGAGAACTTCTGCTTTATGCAGTCAGTGGTTCTCCTCTCTGGTCTTCCTCTTATCCTACAGCCTTCAACTTTTCCTAGTCTAGTTCTGTTAAATAATAGTTTTGTACCATGAAGTCAATTCTGACTTATGGTGACACATTTCAGAGCTTGCTAGTTCAAGAATACACAAAGTGGTTTACCCTTCCTCTTCAAAGAGATCTTAGGACTTGTGTGGTTTGCTCAAGGCTACATGGGTTGGCTCTTCTCCCGGGAGGCACAATGAGGGAATCGAACTCCCAACCACTGGCTCTGCAGTCAGATACCTAATCTTAAATCAATTTTTTTCTTCTCACCCTCCTTGGGTTAGGAAAAAAACACTCCAGTATTGAGCCAGTATTAGTCTGCCCTTCAAATCCATAATGGTCCCTTTTCTGAACTACAGATACCAAAATCCACTACCCGTCATTAAAGCTAAACTCAAAGAAGAACTCTTTTCTTCTTCTTCTTTGCCACCACCGATGTTGTTGTTGTTCTTCTTCTGTATCCAGATAGATAAATCTTTATTGTCATTGTCCTGCACAGAACAACGAAATTGGGAGGAAAAAAAACACATCCAAATCCAAATATTGGCAATCCTCATGGCAATCAGCTATGGAGACTGTCCTGAGAATATAATGCAGTGGCCTTTCATTTGCCTTCTGCATCGCAGTATGACACCTGTACCATTGATCCAGTTTAAATTTCTTGTCCCGAGCCCTTTTGGGGCGCAAAGTCCTCATCATCAGCCCCCAGGCCAGGATGGATGTAGCTACTGCCCAACATCAAGATGGATTCAAGTGGGACCATTTAATCCACTTGAGGACCATCACCCTTCCCTGTGGACTTGGCCACCCAAGGCTGTTAGTCCTCAGGGTTATTGGGTTAGTTAACCACCAGCTGAAACTCAACGTTGAGTTGCTGTTGCTGACAGTAGGGTCTACTCTATTACCATAGCAGGATAACCTGGCCAGTCTTTTATGTTAGAAATGTTAAAAACTCCAGACCCATATTCCTCTCAGAAAGGACTCAAAGGTGGTGTTTTTAAAATGTCAAACCTGTAAGACAATTTTGCAAGAGCAACGGCACTCTGAAATCTAAATGCCAGTGTAGCAGATGTGGGAGACCTAGAACCAATTTTTGCCCGCTTCAAAAATAAAAATTCAGTTTCTCTTGCAAATTTGAAATGTCCAGTGCTAAAAAGAATATATCAAGAGGGCCAGGTGTAGTTTTTTGCAGCTGGGCATTTGAAATTTGAGCAAAGAGAAATGTGAGCGACCAAGAGGGTTTTTTTGCAAAGAACGTGTGTGAACAAGTTATATTGGCAGTTGAGGCGGGGCACAAATGTCATGTGGGTGTTTTCAGCACCCCGGTAGAGAAATCGGCTGTACGAATTGCCTGAAAATAGGTTTTCATGACCATTAGTGCTTTCAGGAAACCATGGGTCTTAGTGGTTAAGATGCTGAGCTTGACAACTGGAAGGTCGGCAGGTCATCAGTTTGAGACCCGAGTGCTGCATGACAGAGTGAGCTCCTGACAACCTAGTAGTTTGGAAGCAAGAAATTGCAAGTAGATAAACAGGTCCCACTTCAGCAGGAAAGGTAACAATGTTCCATGCTCTCTGGTATCTAGCCATGCCTGCCACAGGACTACAGATATGTCTGCAAATGCAGATAGCGCAGAGTCTTTGACTGTAGACGCCAATGAACACCGTACCCTAGAGACAAACACAAGTGGCTTTCGAGCAAGAGTGACCTTTACCTTTAGTCCAGGGGTGCCGAAAGCTTTTGGGCTGGGGGTCTGAGTGACCACGCCCCCAGAACAGCTGGGCGGGCCAGAACACACACCCGGAACATGGCCTGTTTACAGATGCGCAGCACAGATACTTCTGCGCATGCGCAAAAGGAGCTATTTTGTATCCTGGTTTGATGCAAAATGGCCGCTTTTGCGCATGTGCAGAAGCGTCCACACCAAACCAGGAAATAAAATGGCCACTTTCATGCATGCATAAAAGCGCCATTTTGTGTCCTAATTTGGCATTTCTGCGCATGCACAAAAGTGGCCATTTTGTTTCCTGCGCCAAACCAGGAACACAAACTGGCTGCTTTTCAGGCATGCGCAGAAGCACCCGTATTTATTTCCTGGTTTGGTGAGGGTGTCATGGGCTTGATGGAATGGCTTCGGGGGCCGTACCTGGCCCGCAAGCCATAGTTTGGGCATGCCTTCTTTTGTGCTTTCACGAGGCATGTGTTACCCCTTCCCACTCATCTCAACCCCTGCATTTTGTTCCCCCACCTCTGCTGTTACGAATTTTTTACAACAGATTCCCTCAACCTTGAAAGGTGCTTCACAACCACATTCGTTTTGACCTCAAGAAAAGTAGGCTCACACTTCTATGCACCACTGTATGGGGTTTTGTTTCCCCACAAGGAGGATTTGGGGCATGCGTAGGCATCACCGCCGCCCCCAACGGTCCCTCAAAGAATCAGGGGTGTTCTTACATAAGAGTGTGGTTTCCAAATGAATCGCAAGCTTCGTCCTTGACTCTTACGTGGCCTTTCTTGCCACCACTGCTGAGAGTTGACCCAGTTGGTGCATATTCATTTACCCTTAAAGAAAAGAAGAGAAAAGAAAAAGAGAAGTACACTACTGTACTGTAGAACACAATTTCCCTTTCACAAGAGTCAGCTGTTGAGCATGCGCATCTCTCTTTGCAAACCACCTTTGCTTTCTGCAGCCCCTGAGAAAGTGGGACGCATTGTCACTTGTGGCTTTCTCACGTCACCTTGGTGTTCTTTCTTTCTTCTATTTCCATCCCCACCTCAGCACGTCATCTTTCCGTCAGCCTGCCAACTTTCCGTCAAACATCTTCTGGAGCTGCAACGACAGCTGGAATTTCAAAAGGGAGGGGCTCACGTGTTGGCCTGCAACTTCCTTTTCGAAATTTGTGGTGCTTGCTCTGCAGAGTGGTGTGAAAATGGTTGGGTCTACTTTCTGTCTTAGTCAGTGACTTTGGACTATAGATCAGTGATGGTGAACCTTGGCACTCCAGGTGTTCTTGGATTTCAATTCCCAGAAGCCCAAATCAGTGTTGATCAGGGCTTCTGGGAATTGAAGTTCAAAAACAGCTGGAGTGCCAAGGTTTGCCATCACTGTTATAGATGTTATGGCTGTTTATAGTCACCCTTTCCTATATTTTAACAGCAATGGGGAGAAAACTTGTTATATTTTTTCTCCTCCTCCTCCATTTACACCATCGTGTGCAACTTCCCTGGTGGCTTAGTGGTTAATGCGCTAGGCTTGGAGACTGGAAAGATGGGTTTGATTCCCGAGAGCTGCACAATGGGGGACATGAAAGAAGCCTCATCCAGGTGTCCCCTGCAAAAATCCTTCCAACCCAAAGTAATCTCTGACATGAAAATGAAACCCCATAGGGCAGTGGTGGCGAACCTAAGGCACGCATGCCAGAGGTGGCACTCAGAGCCCTCTCTGTGGGCACCCGTGCAGTCACCCCAGCAGAGTTTGTCCCGCCCTTCTGCCCAGCAGCCCAATGGGAGCACTTCCTCCCTCCCCCCCCCCCCAGCACATTCACCCTGTCCCTCTGCCCAGCAGCCCAATGGGAGCATTTCCCCCCTCTCCCCGTTGTTGTCCTGGCACTTTGTGATAAATAATTGGGTTTGGGATTGCCGTTTGGGCACTCGGTCTCTAAAAGGTTCCCTATCACTACCATAGGATGTCAAGGGAGTCATATTCATAGCTCTCGATAATTCAGTCTGCCTGGACATCAAGCTTCATGAGATTCTATACCTCCACTGGAGTAAGGAGACAAGTGTGTATTTTCTCTCTTGAATTGTCTACCACTTGTGGAAAATGCTTCTGCACAAGCCAAGTGAGAGTAGGCTCACAACAAGGCAGGATATCTCATTAGACGGTTACAAACGAACTGTGGAGTGCTTCTAATTTTCTACACAAACTGTGGAGTACCTTCTAATTCAGGGATTCTCGGTCTGCAGCCTGTGGCATCATTTCATGTGGTCCCCCACCGCCTGCGCCACACCCAGAAGTGCCATGTGGTGGAGGAAGGGCAAAATGGTTGTCTGGGCCCCTTAGCTGTCTGAGGGAGCGTGACCCGGCCCCCATCTTAAAAAGGTGGAGAACTCCTGCTGTAAGGAAATCTGGTTGTAGGAGAAAAAAAGAGGTTAATTGTATGGAACAGGCACTGCTGTTAACATCTAGTCAATTCAAGAAGGTAGAAGCTATCACAGGGATTTGTTTGCCTTTTTGGGTGCAAATGGGGTTATTGCCATAAAGAATGAAAAACTCTGGACAACATCTACAGAAGCTATTTCATGATAAACTGCATCCCCAAATTTCTTGTTAATTGTGCTGTTGAGTTGCTTCCAACCCTTTAAATGACCTTTAGGTGGTCTTATCGTTATGAAGCTTGCTCAGGTCTTGGAAATTCCAGCTCATGCGGCTTTTATGAGTCAGCGGAGTAATGTTCATGTTAGGTTTCTTCACACTGCTGCCCACAGCCCTGCAGCAGTTGGGGACCTTCATGCTTCTGACGTGGTCCAGGGTTCCAACTCAAGATCTTCTGAATGACACCACTGGGTTCCTCTCATTAACATCATGGAGGCTGTGGAGGCTGAGTGGTTAAGGCTGGTGAGTCGGCAGTTCAAGGCATGGGTATTGCATGACGGTTTGAGCACCCATCTCTGTCCCAGCTCCTGGCAACCTAGCAGTTCGAAAGCAAGAAATTGCAAGCAAATAAATAGGGGCTACTTTGGTGGGGAAAGGTCTTGGGGACATGAAAGGAGCCGCATTTGGGCATCCCCTGAGCGGAGTTTCTCCAGCAAAAATCCTTACAACCCAGAATAATTTCTGACACTAAATTATTATTATTAAATAATTTTGTATCTCTCCATATTAACACAAAGTAATGTTGTCTATCAGCAGCCCCAACTTGAGCATGTTTATTACAGACTCTGACTCTCAGCCTATTCAGGGTCCTCCAAGTGACGTAGGGAAGGTTGGGTTCCTCAGCTATATCCTCCTTTAATATCCTCCAGTGAGCTCCTTCCTCCATCTTCTAATTTGGTTTTGCTCTTGCGCACCCTCAAGAATGCTTGTTCTTGCCATAAAGCTCTTCTTGGATCTGAGCCTCCATTCAGAAGATGTCGAGGGTTTTTAGGAATAGGCCTAAAAACAATTCAATCTGTAGCAAATTTCATTCCTTCCTTTCCCCTCCCTCCTTCCTCCCCGTCAGTATCACTCAAACAAATGCATGGGCACACTTTGCTTAGGTTTTGTAAATGTTGTGGTTTTTCTATTGGTTGTTCTCGTCCCCTTCATGGCTACTTGAAGACCATTAACCCATCAACGAAGAGGCTTTCAGAAGTTCAGCAACTCTTTCTGTGCTATTACTGAGAGTTAGGTGTGTAGCATTTGTGTGCAGTGCTTGTAAATGTTCTTTTTTGAACCACAACTCCCACAGACTTAGTGGTATTGATGACCAGGTGGTCCAGAAGTTCCTCAAAGTACATTTTTGAAGTTCTGTTAATGATATAGCATTCACATTTTGGACTGGATTTTGCAGAATGACTATAAGCAATGACTGTGTTGCACCAGGTCACTCATTAATCTTTCTAGAACAGCAGTACCCAATGTGGGGCCCACACACCACAGGGGGTCTTCAGTTCCCAGAAGCCTAAGTCAAGTACATTGGCTGATCAGTGGTTTGGGGAATTGACTTAGGCTTCTGGGGATTGAAGTCCAAGGAACAAAGGTTGAGAAACACTGATCTAGAGCAATTTAGCAGTTTCCATGGTTAGGAAAGGGGCTGAGGTAGCTTAGTGGTTAAGACGCTGAGTTTGATGGCTGGAAGGTCGGTAGATCAGTAGTTGACCTGAGTGCTGCATGACAGAGTGAGGACCTGTTGTCAGTCCGAGCAGGTATATAAATAGGTACTGCTTTGGTGGGAAAGGTAACAGTGTTCCGTTTGCTCCGATGACGATTAATACCTGCCATATGACCATCGAAATGTTGGCTCTTTGGCTGTAAATGGAGATGGGCACCAATCCCTAGAGTCAGACACCAGTGGCTTTCAAGCAAGGGAGACCTTGACCTTTATTGATAGGAAGCTATTAACTCTAAAGGGGAAGAAGAACAAAACCATCTCAATCTAAAAGCCAACACATTTATTTCAGCTTGTGAGTCATTAAAGCAGGTGTTCCCAACCTTTTCAAACCAGGGACCAGTTCACGTTCTCTCAGTCAGCTTAGAGGGCCGGACAACCATTTTGCCCTGCCTGCACAATGGGGGTGGCAATTTTGTCCCAACTGCTTCAATGGGCGTGGCCATTTTGTTTCTTGAATGCCCTTGGAGGGATGGGGGGGGCACATGAAGTGGTGTCATAGGCCGGATCTGGCCCATGGACATTAAGTTGGGAACCTTTGCATTAAATTGACACAATATTTTGCCTTCCTCACCCCCTTACTTCTCCCCTCTTTAATTTAGCCCAGGAGTTCTCAACCTTTTAAAGCCGGGGGCCGGGTCACACTCCCTCAGACAGCTTTAGGGGCTGGACGGCCATTTTGCCTTTCCTCCACCACATGGCACTTCCTGGTGTGGTGGAAGCGGTGGGGGGCCCACATGAAATGGCACTGTGGGCTGCATCCAGCCTGGGGACCACAGGTTGAGAATCCCCGATCTACAACAATTGCAAAATCCTTCTCACTCATAGTATTACAGAGCCAAGTATCTCCCATCTTGTAACTGTTGCAGGAATTCATACAGAAGCAATGTGGTGTGACTCCCTTGGATGACCTGCAGATAAGTTTGAAACAGGTTGTCTTTGGTATGGAAATGAAATGCCCGGGGGTCATTGGTCAATGAAACCACAAGCCTGAAGAACCCCACTGAGATTGAATCTGTCCTGAAGGAGGCTTGCCGCTCTTCTTTTAGGTCAGAAGATGTGTCCAAGTGCTTCATTACTTAATTACTTAACTACTATATTACGCAGTTAATTGCTGTAAAAATGCACCCCTTATTCTTGGCGCAAAATTTGTATTACTGCCTGAGTAATCTGATAAATTAACACACAGGTTCTCGCTCTTTTAGAAGTCCGAGTAAATGTATCATTCTGTAACTTCTGTTCTGCCTGTATATAAGTTGGTCTCCTTTCCCTCAGTCCTCAGTCCGAAACAATCCAAGTTAAAATCTGCCAATAAATCACTTGCGTTAACCCGTTCATTGCTGGTCTGAGTACTTCCTTCGTTGGGACACAACATTGGCGAGGAGGATGGGATCTCATTTTCCTGCCTTCGCTCCATTCAACATCACAGAGCCAAAGAAGTGGCAGCTCTACTAGATCCAGTTCAGAAATTTCTTAGTTACGCAGAACATCACTGAGGACGATAAGAAGAAGGCATGTTTCTTTGCCAATTGTGGGATGGCTACGCTTGAGCTGGCATCCAACTTGCTGCTTCCAATGGACATCAAGGTCACATCGCTAAAAAAACATTCTGGATGCACTACGGGCACACTTCAGGCCCACTGTGTCCATTTTTCCTGCACGCCTAGCATTTCACCGGAGGGACCAGCAACTGGACGAGTCGGTCGCAGATTACTTGTGCCATGTTTGTGATATTGCCAAAGCACATGGAGAACTACACTTGCAGCAAGTGCAAGCTAGTTGCACTACTAGAAGAGAAGGTCCAGCAGCTAAAGGCCCGCATATCTAACCATCAACAAATTAAGGAGCTTGAGCTGTTCTTGGACAGAGTGGAGCAGACTATCCTGGACAAAGAAGAGACAGGGCACAGTTCTGAGGAAAAAGTCATTTCACTAACTCAGGAGGTAGATGCATGGAGGAATGTGCCTCGAAGAAGTAGAAGGGCAAGGGTTCGCTCTGAGAGTCTGAAGTTACCGAATCAATTTGAGGCTCTTTCCCTCATCACACCTGATGAGGAACACACAGAGGAACAACTGGTTCCACCTGAGGATCTCGCCTTCATCACACTTGATGAGATCCAGGAAGATAAACAACAGGAACAAACTGAAGTCCTCTCCCTTAATATAGTTGATGAGGTGCATGTAGATGAACAGATTGCAGGAGAGAGGCTCCTTGTACTAGGTGATTCAATGATTAGAAATACAGAGAGATGGGTTTGTGATGCACATGATAACCGTATGGTGACTTGCCTGTCAGGTGCAAAAGTTGCAGACATCACGAGAAATCTAGATAGCTTGTTAGAGAGAACTGGGAAGGAGCCAGTGGTCATGGTACACGTTGGTACCAATGATGTTGGGAAGGCCAAGCAGTCAGCCCTGGAAGCCAAATTCAGGTTGTTAGGAAGAAGATTGAAGTCCTGGACTTCCAAGGTAGCATTTTCAGAAGTGCTGCCTGTCCCTCGCGCAAGACCTACCAGGCAGGCAGAGCTCAGAAGCCTCAATGCGTGGATGAGGCGGTGGTGTCGAGAGGAGGGTTTCAGATTTGTCAGGAACTGGAGAACATTTTGGGACAAGCCAAATCTGTTCCGGAGGGATGGGTTGCATTTGAACCATGAGGGGACCAGATTGCTGGCACTCAACATCAAAAGGGCTGCAGAGCAGCTTTTAAACTGATAACTGGGGGAAAGCCGACAGGAGCTGGGCAGCATCCGGTTCGGGAAAGTGTGTACTTGAGTAGTGAGGAGGATGCAAAAATTACTGAGCAGAGCAAGGAGCTAGTCACCAACACCCTAGCAGAAGGATGCAAGAGGCAGTCTAACAATGCAACTGGACTCAAAAGACTGTATCAGGAAAGCATATATAAATGCTTATATACAAATGCCAGAAGCCTCCGGGACAAAATAGGGGAGCTGGAATACTTAGCAATAGATAAGAATATTGATATTATTGGTATCACTGAAACCTGGTGGACGGATGATAACCAATGGGATACAGTTATCCCAGGCTACAAACTGTACAGGAAGGATAGGAAGGGGCAAACAGGAGGTGGTGTAGCCTTGTATGTCAAAGAAGTGATAAAATCGTATGAATTGGAATATCTAGGTGATTTGGAGTCACCATTAGAAGCTCTGTGGGTAAGAGTACCAGGCCACAAGGATGGTCTAACAGTAGGCATATACTATCGGCCTCCGACCCAAACTCTTGAGGGAGACTGGCAGTTGGAGAATGTTGTAAAGGAGGCATCCAAGAAGGGAAGCCTGGTTATAATGGGGGACTTCAATTACCCTCACATAAACTGGGTGAACTTTTGTTCAGCACATGATAAAGAGATAAAGTTCCTAGATATGCTAAATGATTGTTCCCTGGGACAGATGGTTGAAGACCCAACTAGAGGTACAAGAATCCTTGACTTGATCCTGAGTAATACTCAGTGCAAGATGTGAATGTGACTGATCCAATAGGGAACAGTGACCACAACTCAATTATGTTTAACTTGATCATAGACCGCAAGTCACTGATAAAATCTAACACAGAGACCTGAAATTTTCAAAAAGGAAATTTCCCAAAGATGAGGAAACTAGTAAAAAAGAAGCTGAAAGGGAAAATTGAGAGAGTCTAAACACTCCAAGAGGCATGGAGGCTGTTTACAAAAACAATAACAGAGGCCCCATTGGAATGCATACCCAAAAGGAAAAAGGGCACTGCCAGGTCCAAGAGGACTCCGATGTGGCTTACAGGAGCTGTTCGGGAAGTGATCAAGAGCAAGAAAAGCTCATTTAGAAGATGGAAGGCTTGTCCAAATGAGGACAGCGGGCAGAAACATAAATTCTGGCAGAACAAATGCAAGGCAACAATCAGGAAAGCAAAGCAAGACTTTGAGGAGCGTATAGCTGAAAATACTCAGAGAAATAACAAAGACTTCTTTAAGTACATTAGAAGTAAGAACCCAACTAGGAAGGCCATTGGACCATTAGATGACAATGGAAGGCAAGGGGTTATTAAAGAGGAAACAGAGATTGCAGAGAGACTCAATGAATTATTTGCTTTGTGTCCTTTACTTCTCTTGGCCGAAGCAGGTTCACACTAAGATCAATTGTGGAGATGCCGCAGTTTGCGAGAAATGTCGCCTTCCGTTCCTTCGGCTTGACCTTGTTGGCCAGAACCTAATTCTCAAATTGGATTTCGTAGCTTGGCCAGGTGTCTGTCTTAGACACGTCGAAACCCCTGAACGGTGTTGCGGCAGCAGCAGATCCCATCCTCGTCGCCAATGTTGAGTCTGAGAGTAATTAGCAATGCGACAGCAAGTTCGGGGTTAAACATCAGTGGTTTATTATCAGCTCAGTTAAGGCTTGTTTGGACTATTTGGACTGGGGAATAAAGAGACGAGGTAGCTCCTTATATACGCACATAACGGCAGTTACAGTGATACATTTGCCCGGGCTTTTGATAACGCAGGAAACCTGTGTTAGAACCAATCAGATTACATTGACTGACGAAGTGGACTTGATCCACAAAAGCTCACAGTAAAAATATAGCAGTTAGTCTTTAAAGTGCTGCAGTGGTTTTATATTTGATTTATTTTTTTCCTAAAATTCCTATGGTTTCTCCATCTAGTAACACTGAGAGGTGCCCTACCTCCGATTCCTATTTTTAACCTCTTGCCAAGAACTAATAAAAATGACATCTTGAGTTATTGAAACCAAATAATTTTCTCTTTTCTGCCAGAGAGGTTTTCTCTCGGCTACCACGGATCAACCTCCTTGCCTTATGCAAACAGCAGCAGATGTCTTGTGCTGATACGTCTTTGTTATCATTTCCTCTTTATTACAAAAGGTTTCTCCTGATTGTTTCGGCATCCAAGTTTACTAAGGGTAATAATCAGCACTGAATAAGGTTTGCAGATGGGGACCTTTTCCTCCCACGACCTCACCTTCTGAGCATTGTGCAGTGCCAGTTGTTAATCTGGTTGTTGGGTTTTTAAAATATATATAATAACATTTAACTTCAAGAAACCCCTACATTTTGAGCAGTTTGAGAATACCTCTCTGAGATCTCATCTTCCCCGCTGGAAACAGCATCAAGCGGGACATGGTCTCTCTCTTTCCCTATACCTGAGCCTGCTTGGTTGGCCATCGGTAGAGTCCTCAAAGCAGAGGGGTCTATGTTGACACCACCATTGGTGGTTTGGGGTGTTGTGTCTGTGTTTCCCAAGCTATGGTGGCTGGTGGTTGATGCCTGGTCATGGGACGGGAAGCCAAAGTCAACATTGGTGGCGCCAGCTGATTATTGCTCGGTTTCCTTCCTCTTGTTTCGCATTGACACAATAGTACAGTTACTTTGGACTTAACTTCTCACTGAATAGAAAAATCACTTCTGATGTTGGCTCAGTCAGCCTCCGTGCTTTTGTGCATTGTTCTTGACAAGGAAGAGTGTCTCCTACCATACATTCCCTTTGCCCTGATGGGCTGGTCTTCCAGCCACATACAATCTCCACTTAAAATTAAGACCAGGTTGTCCTTGTGTTCACCTAATTGTCAGGGTCAACACCTATAGAGGTGAGGCTTTGCTCCACCTTGCATCCCTGTTTTCTGTGGTCTTTGAACTTTGGTGCCAGTCTTGTGATGAGGAATCTAAGCAGTGACTCCTCATCTACCACAAGCTAGTTACACTCTGGGTGATTAGGAAAACAAAAAGAGAGGAACTTTGGCTCCATCTTCTTTCAAGAGTTGTGCAGACTTGTGTTATTGAATTGTGCTTCTGACAATTCCTCAAACAGCATAGCTCTCCAACGGAGACAGGTGCCTCTTGGTGGGAAAACTGAGATGGACTCTATGTATTCTGATGGATGGGCAAATATGGCTCTAGATGAGCGATTGTCTTCCCAAACGAAATGTGCCAAAATAAATACAAACAATATATTTGACTCTCACTGTTTTCCATTCATTTCACTGGTGAAGGCTTGGGGATTAAAGTTTGGCCAATGACAAAGCCAAGAAGGTGGCTTCATTTTGACAGTTGAAAGGTTGACCTAGATATGAGAGAAGAAGAAGACTGGTGAACGCAGGCCTGAATCCTATTACTGGTGTAAGTCAAATGGCATAAGTCTCGGCAGCCAGTTGATACCATTGATGCTTCTGTCTTTCCTTGATGTTTGAGAGTTGCGTGGCTTGGCACATGGTGCAGAATAGGAGCATCGACTCCTTAACCTAAGGTCTGGGGGGGGCAGAACACGTGGAAGGCATGCCTCAACACCAGAGTGCACGGAACGCTGTTTACTTTCTCACCAAAGTGGTCCCTAGTTATCTACTTGCCATTTCTTGCTTTCAAACTGCTAGGTTGCAGGAGCTATGACAGAGACGGGAGCTCACTTCAATGTGCAGTATTCAGGTATCGAACTCCAACCTTCCAGTCATTGAGTTCAGTGTTTTTGATGTTCTGGTAGAAATGCGAAGCAACCAGTATAACAGGGCCAAACAAATTCATTAGGCAGTCAGAACATAGGGGCAATGGCGCAGCACTGCTAAATATATACCGTCAGGAATGGATACATTTGGGTGGGGAAAAACAAGATTGGACGGGAGAGGAGTGGGGTGACTGGAAGGTCATTGGACTGGAGTGAAGACTATACATGACTACATAGTTTAGGCAGGAACGCAGTCCTGCGATACTTCAAGACCAAGAAGAAGGAAACAAAATGGAGGATCGTACTGATCCCAATAATATTACAAAACGTTACAGCAATAAATGTATTCAAACACAACAGCGTCTTAACATACCTGTCAACCTTCCCGGATTGGCCAGGATTTCCCAATTTTTGGCGCCAATTAGCGCCATTTCCCGCCCACAGCTGCCAAAACCCCGGAATTGGCAGCGGGGGAAAAAGAGGTACTGTATCCCTTCTGCGCAGATCGCCTTCTACGCATGCATAGAAGGCTTTTACGCTTGCGTAGAACCCTTCTACGCTTGCATAGAACCCTTTTACGCTTGCGTAGAACCCTTTTACGCATGCGTAGAAGACGATCTGTGGAGAAGGGGATCGTAGAAGCCTTCTACGCAAACGTAGAAGGGTTCTATGCAAGCGTAAAAGCCTTCTATGCATGCGTAGAAGGCGACCTGCGCAGAACCGTTCTGTGCAGGTCCTGTATTTTCCAGAGCCGCGGTTGACAGGTATGCATCTTAACCACTTTGAACCACTGCAGTCCGCATTCTCTGCCTAGAAAGCCCTAAAAGGGTTACTTTAAGTCAGAATTGACTTGACAGCACACAAATATAGGTATTGTTATTTTTGCTATTTAATTCTTTTCATTTGTGCAATTGTGTATCCTTTGAGTGTACAACATTCAGAATCGAAAACCTGTTTGGGTTGTTATCCTTTAGGTTTATGAGTTTACTGATAAACTGAATAAATCGATTAAAAAGAAACAAAATTATGCAGGCCGCAAACAACCCTTCCGGTCAGTTTTCCTGTCCCTGGCCTTCCCTTGGACAACATCTCACTTCCAAAAATTGGGGTTGCAAACTGAGAGTGACTGTTTCTAGAACAGCTGATAGGTTCTTCTGAGGCACTGCACCTTAGTTTCATTCCTGTGTGCATGCGTGCATGCGTGCATGCGTGCATGCGTGCATGCGTGCATGCGTGCATGCGTGCATGTGCAAAGAGTCTCTGAGAGAACAAAATTGCCTTTGCAACCCAAGGTAGATATCTTTCTGGGCTGGGCATTGATTATTCCCTTGTTCCTTATTTTTGCCTCTTTATCTTTTTCCCCAAAGAAGAAATGGCTATAAAGGGCTCATTAATTGTGAACTTTTATTATATTTACAACTAAGACCTCTGCTCTTAAAAAATAAATAAATAGAAAATTTAATTGCTATACCGGATTACAGATAATTCCCCTTTTGCCCCCTGAGGAACAAATTGCTGAGGAGCCTGCCTGGAAATAACAAGCAGGTTCTGAATTAATTGTATTAATTCATCAAAGTCCCCATTTGGGCAAACACCCTTAAAATAAGAGATTAATGAAACACTTAAAAGGTTAATTCCAACAGCAATTGCTATCTTTAAATCAACAAAATGCCCCACGGGCTGAACTGTAGAGTAAATCTCTTTTTTCCCTCTTTTTGTGATGCAAGTGGTAAGAGAAAGAAAAAAGTCAGCTGTGTTTCTGTAATATTTAACTGAAATTTTATCTCGATACATGTGACAGAAATTATCTGGTTTTAGCACATTTCTAACCTAGTTGCACTATTAGAATTGGCCGCCTCTCCCGTACGTTCTAGTTTGCCACCCACGGTTCTGAGAATAAAACACAGTAGACCCATTTCCCCGTCTTTTCATTTCTGCAGGAGAACTCACTCCCGTACACTCCCCAGCTTCCGGAGAAATGTCAGAACCCCAAAAAGGAGCATTACGTTGAAGCCATCAATAAATGTTGCAGCTTGTGTCCCCCAGGTAAGATTGAACATGAAGTGATTGCGTTGATCAAGTTACTAGGGAAAAAACATTGAAGGCAACAGGGAAAGAGGAAGACCCAAGGTGAGACGGACTGACTCCATAAAACAGGGGTTCTCAACCTTTTCAAGCCGGGGCCCGGGTCACGCTCTCTCAGTCAGCTTCGAGGGCCGGATGGCAATTTTGTCCTGCCTGCACGATGGGGTGGCCGTTTTGTCCCAACAGAATCAAAGGGGCAGCCATTTTGTTTCTTGAATGCCCTTGGAGGTGTAGATCATTGGCTAAGTATGAGTCAACAGTGTGATGTGGCTGGGGGAAAAAGGCCAATGCTGTTTTAGGATGTATTAACAGAAGTATAGTCTCCAAAACCCGTGAAGTACTACTAGCCCCCCTCTACTCAGCATTAATCAGACCACATCTAGAGTCCCGTGTCCAATCCTGGGCACCACACTTCAAGAAAGATGCAAGCAGACTAGAGCAGATGCAGAGAAGGTGTTAGATCTGGCCCTTATAAGCACCAGTCCAGGACAACGATGAACAAACAGCAACAGGCTTTATTTAACAGTCAAATAGATACGAGCTTGCAAGGTGTTCCAGATCCCAAGATGGCTATACGTTCCAGCGGATTCAGTCCCTCCGGACTCTTACCCGGCAATGGGCAATAAACTAGCTACCATAGAAGCGTAGCATAATGGAGGGACCCAGGCTTAGCGCTACCCAGCTACTTGTATAGAGTAGGAAGTATAGATCCAGTCCAGCCCCACCATTGTTTACCCATGGTCTTATATAGTGTCTCCCCGGTGGTGGCTCCTGGATACAAGGTAGCGACCCACTGGACAAATGTAACTAACCAATCATAACAGGGATTATATGTAATTAACCAATGGAGAACAGGATCCAAAACTGTAACCAATCACGGCTTGGTTTAGCCTAACAAGTGCGCCCTTTTTGCAGGGGTTTCGCGCCACTTTGGGCTTCTAATTAGAATGGCGGGAA
The DNA here is from genome assembly GCA_035047305.1 of Bradypodion pumilum. Lineage (NCBI taxonomy): Eukaryota > Metazoa > Chordata > Lepidosauria > Squamata > Chamaeleonidae > Bradypodion > Bradypodion pumilum. The sequence goes on along the minus strand of JAWDJD010000016.1, from coordinate 5,547,914 downwards.
ACCGCCATTTTCCTCTTGCAAGAGCGCTCCCTGCGCTACTTTCAAATGTGCCTCAATACACAACATAAGGGCAACCAGGATGATCAAGGGACTGGAAACTAAGCCATAGGAGGAAAGATTGAAGTAACTTGGCATTTTTAGACGTGGAACGTATTGTGAAGTTGTAAACTTGGGCTCAGACAGTGCATTCATCCTCCCCAAGGGCCAATGTGATCTTAGCATTTCTCCATTTTTAGCTGAACATTTCTCAGAACCTATGATATTTGGTACATGTGCATATACCAGTGGTCGCAAACCTATGGAACACATGCCACAAGTGGCACTCGGAGCCCTTTCTGTGAGCACCCATGCGGTTGCCCCATCACAGAGTTTGTTCTGCCCTTCTGCCCAGCAGCCCAATGGGAGCGCTCCCTCCCTCCCCCAGCGCAGAGTTCGCCCTGCCCCTCTGCCCAGCAGCCCAATGGGAGCAAGTAATCACTCCAAGTAATCACTCCAAGTCTCTTCAGGCATTTTATAAGTGTATTGAAAGCATAGAAAGATTCAGGATACAGTCCAACAAAAGAACTGGAAGCATTTCAAAGCAAGGAAATAAAGCAACCTGGTTCTCTAAGGGATAGCCCACAGGCCCCCCTTCCTCTCAAGCTTCTACATCTTTGCAGCTTGAATCACAGCACTCCCTAGAGTGTCTCTGTGTCGCCTCTGTGTGTGTGAGTCTCTGGGTTATATCTCTTTCCACAGGGTCCACTTATGGCCCTCCCCCTTAGGGATTCCAACCAATGATCTTACAGCAAGACATGGCAATCACACAATAAGTTTCATTTTACTAAAGCCATGAGGCAACTCTTAAGACAAGGATGTTTACATATTTCCTCTCTCTCCATGACTTGAAATCACCATTTTGAAAGAGAATAGAGCACAGGATATACTTAGTTCTGTTACACAGGTCTAAAACTATTCAATAAAAAATCCTGAAATACATAATATAGGTCATGCCCAGTATACATTATGGATGTATTCCGAGACTTGTCAAGGACACTTGGAATTATGGATAACAGCAAACCCTATGTTTTGCTTTGCAGACAGTGGCCTCTATTGGCCAGGTTTGATAACGCACTATAGAAATACATGCATGTTATGTATGTCAGGATTTTTTATTCTATATTTTCAGAACTGTGGATAACTGAAACCATGGATACTGAACCCATCTCTGGTAATGCACTATACAGTGGTACCACGGTTTACGGGACATTTCGTATTGCGAAAAATTTGTAAACCAAGGCATTATTTTCAATTGATTTTCATTTGTAAACCAAAAATTACATTAACTTAGGCGTTTGTAAATTGAGGTACCACTGAATATATTTCTATGGTGCTTTACCAGAGCTGGCCACTAGAAGCCACTGCCAACATAAAATATAGGGTTTGCTGTTATGCATGGTTTCAGGTATCTGTTTTGGAACTCATCCCCCATGGATACGGGATGTGTGTGACTTGTACCTATCTATTTCCATTCATGTAACTACATAGCTTTACAAGTCAAAACTCCCAGGGATTTAAGACCATTGGCTAGCAGGAAAGTTGCAATCCCTGTGCATCTATGGCAGAGATTCTCAACCTGAGCCCCGTGGGCCAGATGTGGCCCATGGCACAATTTCATGTGGCTCTCCACTGTCTCTACCACACTAGGAAGTGCCATGAGGTGGAGGAAGGGCAAAATGGCCATCCGGCCCCCAAAGCTGTCTGAGCATAGCTCTCAAGTATCCCTTATTGGCCGGGAAAACCCCTTATTTTACCCTCTTTCCCGCTGTCATCCCTTATTAATTAGACTGAATTGCCCTATTGCCGCCATTGGAGGGCAGCACAGGATACGCATAGCTGTCAAGTATCCCTTATTTGCCAGGAAATTTCCCTTATTTCCAAATCCAATACTTGACAGGTATGTGTCTGAGGGATCATGACTCAGCCCCCAGCTTAAAAAGGTTGAGAACTCCTAATCTATGGTCTGTTTCACTGAAGATGTGCCTCTGAAAGGTTTTCTCCCCTCCCTTGATCTTCCACAGCAAAGAAATTGCAGAAATCCTCCAAAAATTATAGCAATCTCCTTCAAATGCAATATATGGAAAGTTCGTTTTGGAGAAGAAGTCAATTTATTTCTCTCTCCCCAGTCCTGTTTTTGAAACCCCTCACTCTGGTACAGAAGCAGTTCTAAGCCATCTGGTGTCTGTTTCTTCAACCGCCTTTTCTGTCCCAGTTAACAAAGCGTTGGCTGCAGGATTTCAGAAGCTGGCAACGTACAGAGGAGGAAGCTAAGATTGAGTTTCCTGTGGGAGGGAGGTGACGACCGCACGCCAGAAGTGAGAAGTCATAGGCCAATGCCTCGTGTTTACCCTTCATAACTTTCTGCTGCTGTGGTAACGTTCAAGAAAATAATCAAGAAATAAAACAGAAGGAAATGAGGTTATATAAATGCACACAAATACGCCTGCCTTACGTTATTACTGAATGCAAATCCACCTTAAGAACAAAACTTCAGAGTTGGGCGGCAATATAAATCAGAAAAATAAATAAATAAATAAATAAATAAATAAATAGATGAATGAATTTGGCAGCAGGGGAAAGGAGGTACTGCACAGCCCTTTTGTGCAGGTCGCCTTCTACGCATGCATAGAAGGGTTTTATGCTTGCGTAGCCCTGTTCTACTCATGCGTTGAAGGCGACCTGCACAGAACCATTTGTGCAGGTCCCGTATTTTCCAGAGCCGTGGTTGACAGGTACGAGCATGTCCTGGCCCCTGGCTTAAAAAGCTTGAGAACTCCTGGTATAAAACCTGCCAGGCTGTGCAACTTGGCATGATTTTAGGCCTGGAGTTCTCAACCTTTTAAAGCTGGGAGCTGGGTCACGCTCCCCCGGACAGCTTTGGGAGTTGGATGGCCATTTTGCTCTTCCTCCACCAGCACCACATGGCACTTCCTGGATGTGGTGGAGGCGGGTGGGGGCACATGAAATGGTGCTCTGGGCCACAGATGGCCCACAAGCTGCAGATTGAGAAACCCTGTTTTAGGCTGACACTTTTACTGCCCGGAACTAGAGTTTATTATCAAGCTGTCGGGACCAAGGAAGAAGAAAATGCAAAAGCAATTACTAACTGTGGTATCATGTAGAAGGGAACGAAGCTATCTTGAAAGGCAAGTTTTTCAGGAGGGACAATTTTGGTACCAAGGACCGAAGTTGCTGACCTCTAGGCTAAGGAAACAATGGCTCTCAAGGGTTTTAGATAGAGATCTCTTCCAGTCAAAGCTGGAAATGCTAGTTACTTACTCCAGGCTCTACTGTCAGATTAACTTCCTTTCCCAATCAGGATAAATACAGGAAAAAAATATGTATAATTGCAGGAATGTAGTGGCCAGTGCCAATATTGTACTTATACCCACTTGGAACAGATCCCAAAGTTCATTAGCAGTTTTTCCATTGACACACACTTTCGTTGCTTCTGGGAACTTTCACTCTCAAACAAATGCCATTCTGCTTTTTTTTAAAAAAAATGCCATTTTTAAAAGGCTGAGTCAGCCAAATGACAAATCCTGAAATATTTAATTTTTAAGATCATAATTTTGTTCCCTTCTTGGTGAAAAGCCTTCAAGACCATTTCCAAGAATTCAGACTATTTTATATTTTCTTTTCCTTCTTTTAAAAAAAAAAACACTCCAGTATCTTAACACCAGAAAGGAAGGTGCTGTTGCAAAAATGAATACGCCTGTTATTTATCATCATCATTATCTTAAAAATTACAATAAAAATTAAAGAAATGGGTTACTGCAGTAGCTCAAGTCGCTAAGACGCTGACTGGGAAGCGGAAGGTCAGCAGTTCGATTCCCGAGTACTGCAGGACGGAAATGAGCTCCCGTCTTCATCCCAGCTCCTGCCAACCTAGCAGTTCGAAAGCAAGAAATTGCAAGTAGATAAATAGGGACCACTTCGGTGGGAAGGTAACAGTGTTCCGTGCGCTCCGGTATCTAGTCATGCCTGCCACATGACCACGGAAATGTCTGCAGAAGCAGACAGCGCTGGCTCTTCGGCTTAGAAACAGAGATGAGCACTGCACCCTAGAGTCGGATACGACTGGCTTTCGAGCAAGGGAAACCTTTACCTTTACCTTTTATTCCTTTGATGATACAAGGAATTAAAGCAGGGATTCTCAACTTGCGGTCCATGCGCTGGATGCAGCCTGTGGCACCATTTCATGTGTCCCCTCACCACCTTCACCACACCAGGAAGTTCAACGTGGTGGAGGAAGGGTAAAATGACTGTCCAGCCCCCGAACTGTCTGAGGGAGTGTGACCCAGCTCTCAGCTTGAAATGTTTGAGAACCCCTGACCTAGGTCTTAGCTGTGTAAGACATGTGCCGTCAAAATTTGGCACTGGTAATTTCAACTTCCAGAATCCCCAGGCAGCTACTATACTGGTTGCAGGATTATGGTAACTGAAGTCCAGAAAAAATAGATTGTTCCAAGCACCGTGTTCTATTCAAAGGTAAAGTTGCCTTTGCTGAACACTACCACTGTAGCAAAATTAAGCTTCAGAGACCTTACATGGCCCGGTGATCTAGCGCTAAACTGAGTGTGCTTGAAGCATTTTCATTCTGGCCTGTTTGGAAAAAATATTTTGGCCCCAAATGCCTTGGTTTTATAACAATAGCAATAGCAATAGCAATAGCAATAGCAATAGCAATAATAATAATAATAATAATTATTATTATTATTATTATTATTATTATTATTATTATTATTATTATTATTATTATTATTATTATTATTATTATTATTATTATTATTATTATTATTATTATCATCATCATCATCATCATCATCATCATCATCATCATCATCATCATCATCATCATTATTATTATTATTATTATTATTATTATTATTATTATTATTATTATTATTATTATTATTATTATTATTATTATTATTATTTCATGTCAGAAATTATTCTGGGTTGAAAGGATTTTAAAAATTAAGGACCAATTGCATGTATAAATGACAACTGCACGTAGGCCTCTATCTGCCTATATGTTTTTACACATTTCACCAAAGTTTAAATTGCAGACAGTGGCCTCTATTGGCCAGTGCTGGTAATGTGCTGCAGAAATACAACAACAACAACAACAACAACAACAACAACAACAACAACAACAATAATTTTGCATCAGAAATTATTCTGGGTTGAAAGGATTTTTGCAGAGAAACGTCACTCTGGGAATGCCCGACTGCGGCTCCTTTCATGTCTCCAAGAGCTGGGACAGTGATGGGTGCTCAATATGTCATGCAGTAGTCGGGTTTTGAACTCCTGACTTGCCAGCCTTCCAGCTAACAACCCAAAAATGATACAAAGTCCAAACTGAAGACACTGGGCAACCATGAGGAAGTGAAAAGCAATATTTTAATCCAAAGCATAAAGAACATCTTCAAATATCATAAACAAAAATGGTTAATTCACCAGAAGAGTTCCTAAAGGTTCACAACTTGCCGAAGCACTTGTAATCACTTAAAGGAGTTCTAAACTGCAAAATGTGTCTTTCCATTGCAATGTTCAAAATATCTATATCCTACTCAAAGGTAAGTCTTCCAAAAGATAGGTATAAATTCCAAAAGATAATAATCCATAGACAAGGTATTAATATCCATCCGGTAATTGGATATTTCGAAGGTCAATCTTCATCAGAAGTAAAGGATTATATCTGAAAGTTACAAGAATACAATAAGAGGGACTGCCCAGGAAAAGACATGGAAACATATATATAATAACATATGAAATACATATAAAATACATATAAAATACATCATACCAAGATAAACGCATTCAATTGCCTCAAAGTCTAAATTCATATAGGGCTAGAACATTAGAATATAAGCGCAATGAGAGGAAATTTGTAGTCTGAGTTTGTAAAAGTCAATTAGTAATACAAAGCACCTGTTTTAAGCCTGAAAACTTTGTAGCTAAAAGGGACCACTATGATAATTCGAGACAAAAGTGAATCACAAAAGAGTAAGTTATAGAAAAGATGTAAAATCTATATCTGAATTTAATCTATTAGGAGCCAGTGTGGGGAAATGGTGTATGTAAAATTCCTCTCTTCTTAACAATGTCCGCTCGAACGTCTTCAAACGTCTTCACGCCAAGGACACTGATTCTTTTGAACAAAAAATGATAACTGTCTCGGATGTGGTTGATTCCTCTAATGATGAAAGGTCTACAGACTCTTATAATTTCAGACAGAACCGGAATCGGGCACAACCCTCCACTTCCACCGGGTCTATTACTAATTTTTTGGAGCAATGTCCTACTCGTCATATCAGAAAGAAAAAGTAGATTCTTTGGTTTTTAATCTCTCTTCGAGAACTCTCACAGTAACAGAGACACAGCTGTTAAATCTAGGACTAAGTTTTCTTCCCACTCCTAAATATTCTTTTCAAACCTGTGTGGATATTTATAAATTGATTAGACTATTGAAGTTAAAGACATTTTTAAAGATTCAGACTCTACTTATAGAGAGTTTACTCCATGGTCCACCTTTGTGCCACAGATTAAAATTCATCTATTGAGGTCTTCAAATGTCTAGTCCTTAGGGATATTGCCAACATTGAAACTAGACATAAAAGAGTTGCTCATAACCTTTCTCTTGAAGACATAACTCTCCTGAACAATTTGGGTAATGATCCCAAACTGATCATCAAACCAGCTGACAAGGGCGGGGGGGGGGTTGTTTTGCTTAAAAATCAGATTATCTAAAAGAAGCGTATGCACAACTCTCGAATAGTAATCATTATTTAAAGTTGTCCACTAACCCCACCTCTACCGTATCTAACATCATTAAAATAGTTCTTCAAGAGGGTATATCTTTAGGTTATACAGATTTCTTTTTAATAAGTTCCCACATGTCCCGATATTTCAACTCCTTCCCAAAGTACACAAAATTACTCCTCAAATTACAAACATTCCATGTCGTCCCATTATCTCTGCAGTGAATTCCTTTTTTGAACCTTTATCCAAATACATAGATTACCATATCAGACAGTTCGCCCTTGACACTCCCTCCTATGTCCGAGACACCACAGATTTTATTCAACAACTTGAAAATTCCTTGATACCTAGTAATTCTGTGCTAATTACCCTTGATGCTGCATCTCTGTATACTAATATTCATCTCCAAGAAGCTCGTACTATTATTTCTGATGTTCTTTCTTCTCATTCCGACCCAAATCCTCCTACCCATTTTCTTCTCAACTTGGTAGATATTTGTTTCAAACACAATTTTTTCAAATTTGAAAATATTTTTTTATTTACAATGCAAGGTGTCTCCATGGGTTGTAATTTTGCCCCATCTGTTGCTAATGTCTATATGATTCATTTTTACAAAAGCATTATTTTGGACCCTCAGATTAACCCTTTTTTCTCACAGATAATCATTTATAAAAGATATATTGATGATTTATTTTTTGTTTTCAGATATTTTTCTTTAGTACAAGATTTTGTTGATTGGTTAAATTTACAGAATTCTAACTTATCATTTACTCATACCATTGATAAATCATCTCTTCCTTTTCTTGATCTCACAGTTTACATTTCCAATGATAACAAACTGAAAATGCGACTCTTCCACTAAAAAACGGATAGAAAAGCTTACTTGCAGTTTCAATCTTTCCACCCACATTATTTGAAAAACAACATACCCTTTAGCATATTCCTCCGTGCCAAAAGGAACTCAAGAGAACGAGATTTTTTGCAAGCAGCTAGTTTTGCGGGTCATGCCTTACAATGCAGGGGCTATCCTGAACAGATGGTTGAGAGACCGTTACATAAAGTTTGAACTAGACCTAGATCATCCCTATTTGTTCATCAAGATAAGACTCAATGTTCCAGTAATATCTTTTGGTCTATTGACTTTACTCCTCATGCAAATGAGATCAAAAAAACCTATTCTTAAATACTGCCATGTCTTGGATACTATCCCTGGCTTTTTGAGCCCCCCCCAACTATAGGTTTCAGAAGAACCAAAATCATAGCCAATTTCATATCTAGAACTGACACGGTTGCCAAAACCTCTCATGCCCAAAATTTACCTATTGGACATTATAAATGGGGACATTGCAAGTTTTGTAGGAATATGTGGACAACTAACAGGGTATCCATTCCAGGCTGCAGGTTTACTTTAAATTTAAAAGAGTTCAGTAACTGCAACACGACTAATACCATTTATTTAATCTTATGTGCTTGTAATAAAGCCTATATTGGTCAATCTGTTAATCCTTTAATAGTCAGGGAGCGAGAGCACCAATCCCGTATCACAAACTCCATCGTACAAGTCCCCATGGTATCACACTTCTTGGAAATGGGACATCAACGTACCGATATGCGCGTTGTCGTCCTCGAAACTTACAAACCTGAAGCTCACCAGATAACTGATATCGAACAGACATTGTTAAGAAGAGAGGCATTTTACATACACCAATTTTCCACACTGGCTCCTAATGGATTAAATCTTTTCTATAACTTACTCTTTTGTGATTCACTTTTGTCTCAAATTAGCATAGTGGTCTCTTTTAGCTACGAAGTTTTCAGGCTTACAACAGGTGTTTTGTATTACTAATTGACTTTTACAAACTCAGACTATAAATTTCCTCTCATTGCACTTATATTCTAATGTTCTAGCCCTATATGAATTTAGACTTTGAGGCAATTCAATGCATTTTCTTGGTAAGATGTATTTTATATGTATTTCATATGTTATTATATATATGTTTCCATGTCTTTTCCTGGGCAGTCCCTCTTATTGTATTCTTGTAACTTTCAGATATAAACCTTTACTTCTGATGAAGATTGACTTTTGAAATATCCAATTACCGGATGGATATTAATATCTTGTCTATGGATTATTATCTTTTGGAATTTATACCTAACTGTTGGAAGACTTACCTTTGAGTAGGATATAGATATTTTTAACATTGCAATGGAAAGACACCTTTTGCAGTTTAGAACGTCTTTAAGTGATTACAAGTGTTTCGGCAAGTTGTGGACCTTTAGGAACTCTTCTGGTGAATTAACCATTTTTGTTTATGATATTTGAGGACGTTCTTTCTGCTTTGGATTAAAATATTGCTTTTCACTTCCTTGTGGTTGCCCAGTGTCTTCAGTTTGGACTTTGTATCATTTTTGTGTGGTTCTCCTTCTCGTGCAATTTTCCCACCCTGCCATCGTTCTATTTTCCAGCTAACAAGGCGAGCTTCTTAACCACTGAGCCACTGCAGCCCCAAGAAATACAAAGTATTTGAGAGATTTGTGTATTTATTTGGTACATTTTTATACTACCCATCAGATATTTCCCACTCTGGACGGTGTACAAACAATTTAATAAACTTTTAGACTTGTAGATAACTGAAACCACGCGCTATTACTATTGCTATTCATTCATTTCATTTCTTCCCTATTGATCTACTTGCAATTTCTTGCTTTCGAACTGCTAGGTTGGCAGGAGCTGGGAGCTCATTCCGTCCTGCGGTATTTGGGTATCGAACTACTGGCCTCCCGTCTTCCAGTCAGCATTTTAGCCACTTGAGCCAGATAATTTAAAATTACATAAAGAAACATTCAATCCAATTATGTCTATATAAAAATAATAAACAAACTTTCTCAACAGTGTCTCCCTTATCCGAGGGCCATCTTCACACACTGGAATTGATGCCACAGATTCACGTGGCTAGAATGCTCACCTCAGTGTGAATGGGCTCAATGTTCTTAGCTAATGATCCAAGAGGACAAAGGCCTTGATGGAACTAAAGGGCGGGGATTGTTTCAAAGGGACTCCCATTTAGTTTCTCCCACTTCAATGCAACCATTTCCCTCCTTTGCCTTGCAGGGTCTCGTGTGCTTTGTAGCTGTAGCGAAACTGTCGACACGCAGTGTGTGCCTTGTGAGGAAGGGATGTACACAACGGTGTGGAGTAGAGCTGAGCGCTGTTTAGGCTGCATCCCGCCATGTAAAGCAGGTATAGGGGTATGCCTTTGGGATTTGCTGGACTGAATGTAGCAGCCATTGCATTTGTTGGGAAATGGCAACATGACAGAGTTGCTACAACTCCCCACCTGACTGGTGGCAGCAGTTTCTTTAGGCCTGCTGATTCTTTGCTTCCTGTCCTTAACATGCCAGTCTGGCCGGGTTATCCTGCTATGGTAATAGAGTAGACCAGGGGTTTGCAACCTATGGCTTGCAATCTGGATCCATCCTGTGGTGCCAAATAATCCAGCCCCAGACCTCACTCCAGCTGCTGCCGCCATCATGGTCGGAATTGGCCTTGGACTCATTTATGGCCATCATAAACACATTTACGACAGCTGTAAATAGTCCACAGCCATCGCAAACATGTTTATGACAGGCACTGACATGTTTTACGGCAGCATTTATGGCGGGGGGACCACCAATCCGGCCCACTCAACTCTCTGAGGGGACATGGCCTGCCCTGTAGCTGAAAAATGTTGAGAACTCCTGGAGTAGACTAGTTACTCAACGCTGATTGTCAGGTGGCGGTTAACTAACCTGACAAACCTGAGGAATAACAGCTAGGGGTGGCAAAGTCCACAGGGAAGGTTGATGGTCCCCAAGTGGATTAAATCCCACTTGAGTCCATCTTGATGGAAGGCAGCAGATTCGTCCATCCTGGCCTCTTGGTGAGAAGGACTTTGTGTGTCAAAAGGGCTCAGGACCAGAAAGTGACTTGTGGAACTGGATCAGTGGTACAGAAGGCAAATGGAAGACCACTGCATTATTATGCTGTTCCCAGGACAATCTTCATGGCTGATCGTCATAATGATAGACAATATTCAGAATCATCTTCTTCTTGAAGAAGAGGTCCTTAACATATATACCTGGACTGAATTGTTAGCTCCCATTTGGGTAAATGGGAACTTGATAAATCAACATTTGTTTCCTTTGCTTCAATGGATTTCATCTAGTTGGGAGTAACAGTTGGATGAAGTTCTAAGGCAATTTGCAAAGACCTTCCTACCTTCCCAAACATTTGGGGTGGGGGGAAAGGAACCACAGAGCAGGGGTTCATGCTTGCAGCCATCCTAGAACAACCCATCTGATGGCCTCCATTTTCTTTCTAATTACTTTAGGCTACGTGGAAGTAAGGGGATGTAATGCGACGCAGGCCCGGCGCTGCTGGTGTCAGGCTCACCAATACTGTAGCCTGAGCCGCAAAGAAATGTGTCTCCAGTGTGTGAATCTCCATACATGTGGAAGAGGCTATGGAGTTGTGAAACCAGGTACATCTGATGGCTGCCACCTTCTGTCGAAGTGACAATGGATTATAACATGGATGGGCAAGTTGTAGTCTTGTGGAGATTACTGGATCTGAAGTGGGGCTAGTGGGTCAATCTCTACAGCCCCACTGCCCTTGCCTCATCACTCTTTTTCTATATAGCATTGGTGGCGAACTATGGAATGCATGCCAGAGGGGGCACTCAGAGCCATCTCTGTGGGCACAAACGCTGTCGCCCCAGCACAGAGTTTGCCCCGTCCCTCTGCCCAGCAGTCCAATGGAAGTGCTTCCTCCCTCTCCCCAGCACAGAGTTCACCCTGCCCTTCTGCCCAGCTGCCCAATGGCAGTGCTTCCTCCCTCCCCCGAGCACAGAGTTCACCCTGCTCCTCTGTTTGGGCATTCCGTCTCTAAAAGGTTTGCTATCACTGCTATGTAGCATCTCAGGTTGTGGCTAGGCATGGGATTTTTGGAGTTTGTGGGTTACAGTTCCCAGACTGCTGCAGGAAATCTCCCCAGCTTTATATATAACGTGTTCTATAGTTTCAGTTTCTCCTGTATCACAGGGGCACAGCCTCTCTCACATTGGTATCCTTCGAAACTTTCCCTCCAAAACTGCAGAAGGAAAGAAGGGCATGACAGCTGGCCAATGTGACAATGCCCTTTGATGACTGGGCAGCTCAAGTTGTGACAGATACTAAGCCAGAGAGACATTATGTCCCTGAGACTCTGAAGCCAATAAAGTTGGAACCAAGTAGTGGTCCTTCTAGAGCAGAGGTTCCCATCCTAAGGCCCAAGGGCCAGATCTACCCCTCCCATGGCATGTAAGAAACAAAACGGCTGCCCCTTTGAAGCTGTTGGGACAAAATGGCTGCCCCTATCATGCACGCAGGGCAAAATGCCCGTCTGGCCCTTGAAATTGACTGAGAGAGCATGACCTGGCCCCTGGCTTGAAAAGGTTGGGAACCCCTGTTCTAGGGCTTTGATTCCCAACCTTGAGTCCCCAGATCTTCTTGGACTACAGCTCCAAGAACACTTGGCCAGCACAGCCAATGGTGAAGGTTTCTGGGAACTGTAGTCCAAGAACATCAGGGGACCCAAGGTCAAGAACCACTACTTTGGAGTTAGTCGGATCCCATGACTTGGCAGGATCAAGCCAATGGTTCGAGGTTCATGAACAAGTCTAGAACAGGGAAGGATTGAGTCCCACGTTAGTACTCAAAGCACAGACAATTAGGACAGGAGAGTTTAATTGGTGTTAACACATCAACAGGTCATTGCTCTGATTGAGGAGTAGGCTGTAAGGTCAGAGCTTTATGGGGACCAGCAAGCAAAGGTTGGTCCTTGGTGGACAGATGATGGAATGTTTAGGCAGAGTAGGTGGTGCTCTTCAAGCATAGAATTTGCCAAAGGTTGGGATCCCCAGTTCTCCCTTGGCCACCACCTGGGGTGGATTTCTCCAAGCATGGGATGTTTTGGACAATGGATCTCATAGATCTCAGTACAGTAGTTCCAAATGAAGACCCGCCCTTGCAACCAGCTCCATGTGGCTTACGTGGAGGCAAGGCCTAGTTACAAAGACTTTGTGTCCTAGCTTCCCTACCCAAAAAATGGGGACCTTCCTGTCTGAACAGGAAGCAAGGGCAGAGCTAAGCCTAACCTTCCCAGCTAGGGAATTTTTTCAGATGGACCATATTTAAGCATCTGTAGATGTGTATCTGTCAGGTGGAACTCTCACGAAGGAAAATTATTAGCTTTCTAATCCAAAACATCCACAAATCACACAACCTAGACTTTTCTTCCATTGTGACTGTTTCCATGAGTGTCAACCTCACTAGTACCTGGTCAGCTCTCAGGGAAAACATTGCATTTTCCCAGAGGGGCTGGGGATATTTGTGATGTGTCAAGTCAACAACGCACTCTTTGCCCAAAAGTTGCCAAAAGGGTATCCCTGGGCCAGGGTTTTCTCTTGTGTGAAAACATGACCCTAGACTTTAATTTTATTTGCTCTTAGTTTGCCCATCCGTGGTCCACCGAATCTCTCCTGGAGAGCTGCATTTGTTTATAAAGTGTGTTTCTCTGAAGGTACAGAAAACAGTGATGTGCAATGTGCTCCCTGTGGTCCTGGAACATTTTCTGACGTGGAATCTCCCACTGCAGGTTGCAAGCACCATACTCCGTAAGTTGCCCAATCAGTTCTATTTACATGTTGCTGCACCTCTGTGAACTATGATGATGAGGGTCCATGGGGATGGACTATTTATTTTCAAATTCTATGCTGGGAAATGCTGGCTGGATAGCTCAGTGGTTTAGGTATCTGGTTGCAGAGCCAGAGGTTGGGGAGTTCAAGTCCCCACTATGCATTCCAGATGAGCCAGCCTGGGCAACCTTGGACAAGCTGCAAAATCCCAGAGCACCCCCAGAAGAAGGGAACAGTAAACCACTTCTGAGTATTTTGCCTAGAAAATCCTGGAAAGGTCATCATAAGATAGGACAAACTTGACAGCACATGATGGTGGTGGTAGTGATGGTGGTGGTGATGAAAAAGCAGAATCCAAATGTCCTTTTTTATTTTTTTAAATGCAAGATGTAAATCATCACATTTCTGTTCTGTCCAAACGTTAGTAATGTATTTTGCTTTAAGTTGCATGCACTATTTAAGTCTTTGCTGTAATTGCACACCATTTCTGTAAGGCACCTAATTCATATGTTCCCAATGTCCTCTGATTGGTTTACACAGGTTTCCCGCATTTAGTAAAGTCCCGGGCAAATGCATCACTGTAACTGCCTTTCTGTCTGTATATAAGTTGCTACCTCACCCCTGTTTTCCCCAGTCCAAACTGAGCTATAATAAATGACTTGTTGGTTAACCCCCAATCTGTGGTCGCGTTGCATTTAATGGTCGGACTCAACATTGGCAACGAGGTTGGGATCTCCTGCCGCAGAAACGCCACTCGAAGGGTTCGACTTGTCCAAAGTGGACACCTGGCCTAGCTACAAACTCCAGTTTGAGAACTGGGTGATAGCCAACAAGGTCAAGCCGGAGGAAGAGAAGGCAATGTCCCTTGCAAGCAGCGGCATCACCACAATCGAGCTTGTTATGAACTTGCTTCAGCCACAAGAAGTAAAGGACACTTCTCTTAGAGACATTCTCTCAGTATTGAGAAACCACTTCAAGCCCAGGGTCTCCATCTTCATGACCCGGGTAAATTTCTACCACCGAAATCAGAAACCTGGGGAGTCCATTACAGACTATGTTGCCGCCCTGCGACAGGCGGCGGGACCATGTGAGTGGCCGAATTTGGACAATGCCTTGAGAGATAGGTTGTTGATTGGCATTTTGGACGAGTCAGTGCAGCGGAGGTTGATGAAAAGGAACTCACTGACCTTCGGCGAAGTTTTCGAGGAGGCTCTGGCGTCCGATGTCACCAGCGCAGGTGTAAAAGTGTTTCAGGAGAAAGGCTTTTCAGTGAAATTGGTTGCAGCTGACCTGAGGCCAGAGCACATAGGCTCGTCTTCCTCAGCCTCGCTGACCTCATCGTCCTCAGATGACAGAGAGTCGGGGGATGATGTGGGGAAAGTACACCGCAAGTCATCCAAACCTGCACAGACAGTCAGGGCCCTGTGCAAGAGTTGCGGGGGCAAGCATTTTTGGGAAAAGTGCCCATTCAGGGAAGCTGAGTGCCACAAATGTGGTCAGAAGGGGCACATTGCGAGAGTGTGCTGCCAGCGTTCCAGTGAACCTGTCAGAGACAAGGTTCGTCGGTCCAGGGAGCTCCAGATTTCAAAAATCTATGCCGGACAAGGTTCTGGATCCAGTTCCAGTGTCTGTGCAGTCACGGGTCAGTTCTTCATGGACGTCTGCCTCCAGGGCCATTGCTGCCGAATGGAGATAGACTCAGGATCATCATATTTGATCCTCGCCCAGCGTGTTCTTCCAGATTCCGTCAGCGGACCGGCCCAAGATGCGGGCTCTGCAGGTCCAATTGAGGGATGTGCAGGGTCGCCGCATCCCTGTGCTCGGTGTGGGCTCTTTTGATTGCAGTTCAAAAGCATCACCGCAAAGCTCCCGCTTGTTGTGGTCAAGGCGGGTAAGAACAATCTATTGGGTACTCAGTGGTTCGGGCTCCTAGGTATCGCCTTTTTAGGCATAAATTGAGTTCAGGCCGACCCCATTCAGGCCGTGTGTGATAAGTATCCGGATGTGTTCCACCCACGGTTGGGGACATTCAAGGAACCCCTATTGATTTTGACTTAGATCCGTCGGTAAAACCCATTTGCCTTAAGCCTCAGCAGGTGCCCTTTGCGCTTAAGGACAAAATCGAAGCAGAACTTTACAAACTGGTCGCACAAGGCATCTTGGAGCCAGTTGACTCTGCACCATGGGAGACCCCAATTGTCACTGTGATTAAGGCGAACGGCAACATCCGTATCTGTGTAGACTACAAGTGTACTATTAACAAAGCTATCCGCCCAAATTCCTACCCTGTACCTGTTGTGAGCCACCTGCTGGCTGCCCTTCATAGGGGAATCTGTTTTGTCAAATTGGACTTCACCCAGGCATACCAGCAGTTGCCTGTTACCCCGGGCTCTTCCCTGTACCAAACGATCACCACACACAAGGGTGCGTTCAGGGTAAAACGCCTTCAGGTCAGTGTCAATGCAACACCTGGTATTTTCCAAGTGTTGGTGGAAAAGTTACTGAAGGGCCTTCTGAGTGTTTTACCATACTTTCATGATGTTTTGATTTCTGGGAAAGATGGGGGGGGACCTTACCGCTAAGCTAGGCAAGGTGCTGGAGAGGTTTCAGAATGCGGAACTCAGGGTTAAGAGGGAGAAATGTTGCCTGCTCTCTATGGAGGTTGATTTCCTGGGGTTTAAGGTCACCCCTGAAGGTGTGCGGCCCTTGGACACTAAGGTTAAGGCAGTGTGGGACACGCCCCGTCCCAACTCTAAACAGGAATTGCAAGTGTTCCTTGGGCTCTTGAATTTTTACCATTCTTTCCTCCCACAAAAAGCTACCATGGCCGCTCCACTCCACCTTCTGTTAGAAAAAGATGTTGTCTGGCATTGGGAGTCCTCGCAGGACAAAGCTTTCCGTGAAGTGAAAAAACTCCTCACTTCCGACACCGTCCTTACTCATTTTGACTCTTGCAAGCCAGTCATTCTGGTCTATGATGCTTCCCCTGTGGGGGTGGGGGCAGTGTTATGCCACGATATGGGGGGTGGGAGAGAGGCACCAATAGCCTTTTATTTGAGGTTCCTAACAGACACCGAGAAACGGTACGCGCAGATTGACACAGGCAACAAGAAGTTTAATGACTTCATTTACGGACGGCCTTTTGCGATCATTACCAATCACAAGCCGCTCCTGGGTATATTTGTACCCAACAAGCTGACCCCCCAGATTTTGTCCCCAGGATGCTTCGCTGGGCAATGTTCTTGCAAGCATACCAATATGATTTGCATCATCATCTGGGTGCCAGTATTACTCATGCGGACGCTCTGTCCAGGTCCCCTGTGGAAACAGTGGGAAAGATCAATGTAGACCACTAGGTCCTAATGTTAGAAGTCTTAGATTCACCGCCAGTGTCCGCTGAAGACATTGCCACGGCCACCAAGAAGGATCCCCTCCTTATGAAGGTTATGCCTTTTGTTCAGAAAGGGTGGCCAGCGCCACCGGTCTCTGAGGAATTTTGGGTTTACTATTCAAAGCGGAACGAAATGTCGGTTGAGAAGGGATATCTGGTGTGGGGGGGACAGAGTGGTGGTTCTGATGGTGCTTCAGAACAAGGTCCTGCGCACACTTCATGTGAGCCACCCTGGCATTGTTCGCTCTAAGGCACTTGCCAGGAGCTATTTTTGGTGGCCTAGACTCGATCTTGATATTGAGGCTTGGTTCGGCCGCTGTCGAGAGTGCCAGTTCTCCAGGCCGGAGGAGCATCACCAACCTACCAGGGAATGGGACACAGCGAGGGGTCCCTGGTCGTGAGTCCATATTGACTTCACTGGCCTCTTCCAGGGAGCTACATTTCTGCTCATAGTGGACACATACACTAAGTGGTTGGAGGTCCTTCCTGTCCCCAGTATGTCTTCAACCACTACTATTCGAAAGCTGAGGAGAGTTTTTTGTACTTTTGGGTTACCTGACATAATGGTGTCCGACAACACCTCGACTTTCATGTCGGCGGAGTTTCAAGGTTTTCTTAGGTGAAACGGGGGACACCACATTACTGCCACCCCATTTCGCCCCGCCACTAATGGGCAGGTAGAGAGGCAACTCAGATCAGTAAAGGAGGCCCTGAGACAAATAGGTTTAGGTGATCTTGATTTGCAGCTATGCAAATATCTGTTGGCTCATAGGGTTACACCCTTGGCTTCGGGGTTTTCCCCAGCGGACCTCTTGATGAAGAGGAGGCTGGCCACGGCCTTGGACTGCCTAGATCCTTATCACAAGGAGGACAGGGTGATGAACATAGATATTCACACCACAAAGAGATTCCGAGTGGGACAAGCGGTTTATTGCCGAAACTATGCACCAGGGTCCCTATGGTTGGGGGGAGAGGTCCTTGAGCAGACAGGACCCGTATCATATAAAGTACTCATGGACAATGGGTTAATTTGGAGGAGACATGCAGACCAGATGCATCCCCGCATGACGGGGCAAAACATTCTTTTGGATTCAGCTGAGCTTGAGTTGCGATGAGGTGATCCTGCCCTGGGGGAGACAGACCTTCCCGATTTCAAACCAGATCTGGATCTGTTCAGTCAACCCCTGCCTCATTTTCAGTTTACCGCTGAGCCTATGTTGAGCACTAATCACTCCCCCAGGGGTCCGCCTGAGTCAAACATCACCGACTCTGTGGTAGAGATGGTCCCTCACTCTATGGGTACAGTTTTGGCACAGGCTAGTGGTAATACTATGGAGCAAACTCCACCCAATTTCTATTCAAATGACAGGGTGCCCCCATCAAGCAAGGAGCTACCAGATAACTGGGCAGAACCTCATGACTCTCTACAGCTTGGCCATGAACAACCATGGCCTGTGTGGAAAACTTTAAATAGACTATGTTCCACAGTAGGAAGATCAAGGGTTAATCTGAGAAAGTGGGGTTTCCCTGTATGTGACAGCCTGTGTGAATGCAAAGAAGTACAAACTATCTCCCATAAGATACAATGCACACGATGCCCCTCAATGTGTACTGAGGAGGACTTTATATTGGCAAGAGGAAATGCTGTTGAGATGGCCCGATATTGGGTGGATGTCATCTAGTCCTTTTAATTCCTTTTTGTTTTAGATATATTAATTTTAGCTTTGTATGTTATTATATGCTGGTGGTGCCTCTGACACGAATGAAAGAAAGGGACTAATAATTGGATTTAACCTCTTCTTGTTCAATTTGATTATTGCTGTGTAATGGTAATTACACATCTCTCAATTGTTAAGGGTGTGAAATATGTTTTTTAATTTAATTTTAATTTAATAGTCATATTTATATATATGCCGCCCACTCAGGTAGAACCCGACTCAGGGCGGCATTACAACAAGTTCTAAAAACACATAAAAACACTTTAAAAGACCCACATCCCACCCACTTTAAAAGGTTAGGATGTTAAAGATGCCTGTAATGGATTCATTCCTGTTTTGATCCCAGTACTGCAAAATTTAAGTAACCCAAAGGAAAGCAATCCATGTATGCTTTCATGGTATAGCATCCTGCATTATTAGGAGGAAGCCTGAGGCATAAATAGCATATGGTCAGGTTAATTAAGAGCATTATTTTGCTTTTGTTTGCAAGGGAAGAGACTATCATCTCAGCCAGTTAGCTGATATGTTTGCAAAAAGAGGCAAAATAATGACCAATCCCCTTCCATACAGTAAACCCCCGACTTACATATGCCTTGAGTTATGTAAAATTCGACTTAGGAAATGATTTTGTGCTAAAGCCATGTCGTCCCAATTTCAGTAAATGTCCCGATTTACGTAATGTAATTTCCTATGGGTTTGCTTCGAGTTACGTAAAAAATCATTTTTCCTATGGGCTTGCTTCGATTTACATAAAAATTCATTTCCCTATTGGTTTGCTTCAATTTACATTAAAAAATTATTTTTCCTATAGGTTTGCTTCGAATTACGTAAAAATGCATTTTTCCAATGGGTTTGCTTCGAGTTACATTAAAAAATCATTTTTCTATGGGTTTGCTTTGAGTTATGTAAAAAACAGATTTACAAAAAACCTATGGAACAGACTTTTTATGTAAATCGGGGTTTTGCTGTACTCTGCTTAGTCCTGTTTTAAAGTATTAATTGCCACTAGCATTTTCTTTAGACATTTATGGTGGATTTTCTAACTTGCTCTTTTCTCCTCCCTCAAAGTTGCAAATCAGTACTTGTCCCTGGAAGTAGCACCAGTGACAATGCCTGCGGAGATCTTCACAGGCCGGATCGCTTTGTCACAATTCTCCCACACACCTTGGGAACTGAAAGGGGACGGTTGTCACCAAGGAGTTCCACAACCAACATTCCATTACTAGAAGTCAAGGTAGACCCTCCAACAAACATCTCATCCATCACTGGTGAGCACCTGTGGGTTCACTAATGGGGAAGGTGGGGTGGCACATGACTCAGTCCTGGACCCAGTGCTCTTCAACAAGTTCATTAATGACTTTGATGATAGAGTGCAGGATATACTTACCAAACTTGCGGATGACCCAAAGTTGGGTGGAATAGCAAATACATTGGAAGACAGGAACAGAATTCCAAAAGATTGATGCAAAGCATATCAGGGAACTTTTTTTAACCTCAAGTGTCCTTACAGATGGCAAAGTTCTGCACTTTTGTTGTCCGGATACATTGAGTATCTTTCTTAAAGTGTGGTGCCCAGAATTGGGCAGAGGACCCTAAATGTGGTCTGACTAGTGCCAAATATCCCAGCTCCTGCCAACCTAGCAGTTCGAAAGCAAGAAATTGCAAGTAGACCAATAGGGACCACTTCGGTGGGAAGGTAAACAGCGTTCCATGCACTCCAGTGTTGAGGCATGCTTGCCACATGCCCATGGAAACATCTGTAGATGCAGGCAGTGCTGGCAATTTGGCTATAGACAGAGATGAGCACTGAACCTTGGAGTCGGTTACGACTGGCTTTCGAGCAAGGACAACCTTTACCTTTACTTTACCTTTAGTCTCTAAAACCTGTGAGGTACTATTCTACCTCTATTTGGCACTAGCCAGACCACATTTAGGGTCCTCTGTCCAATTCTGGGCACCACACTTTAAGAAAGATGCGAACCAAGCGGAATAATTTCAGAGAAGGGCAAGAAGGATGATCAGTGGAATGGTAAAAAAGCCCTATGAGGAAAGACTGGAGGAACTGGGCATGTTTAGCCTTGAGAAAAGGAGACTGAAATGGGATATAGGATAGCACTTTTCTGGGGTGGAACTGTAAAAATATATAATCAACTTTTGGGAAAGATTAGAAAAAGAGATAAAGAAAATAATGGGAATAAATTTGAAAATGAGTCCAAAAATTGCCCTGACCATGCAGCTGAATGAGATAAATGTTGACCAATGTAAAAAGGAATCATTGATAATATTTCTAACAATGGCAAGATTAATGATTGCTAGAAAGAGGAAAATAATCCCAAACTTTAAATTAGAAGAATGGTATAAAGAGATTTGGAATGTGGCTTTAAATGACAAATTAACATGGGAGTTGAATATGAGGAAGGGATTGATTAAGGAAAATTGCTTTTGGGAAATATGAAAATCCATCATAGACCATGTAATAGCAAGAAATCAACGTTTTAAACATATACAAGAGACTATAAATTTCTGGAAAGGTAATATAAACAATTAGAGAAATTTGAATATAAAGGAGGAAGTAGGGATTCCTGCCAACCTAGCAGTGCACTCTCTGGTCGGTTCACAAGGTAATTAGCATTTTGTCCCCCAAACGCTGGGTATTTATTTTACCAGCCTTGGAAAGATGGAAGGCTGAGTCAACCTTGATTCCTTTCAGGATTGAACTCACAACAGTTTGGCTGCATTTTTACCACTGTGCCACTAGAGCTGATAAAGTTTAAGGTAAAGGTAAAGGTCACCCTTGCTCGAAAGCCAGTCGTATCCGACTCTAGGGTTCAGTGTTCATCTCTGTTTATAGCTAAAGAGCCAGTGCTGTCTGCGTTTGCAGACATTTCCGTGGATATGTGGCAGGCATGCCTAGAGGACACCGAAGTGCACGGAACGCCATTTACCTTCCCACCAAAGTGGTCCCTATTGAGTCTTGCTTTTGAACTGCTAGGTTGGCAGGAGCTGGGACAAAGACAGGAGCTCATTCTTAATTTCTTCCAGAATTTTCTTTTCTTTCTCTTTTGACTTGGGACTGCCCTGCTACTTTCTCTATCTGTCTGAGGCAAATTTCCTCATTGCAAAAAGTGTGACCTCTTAACTTCCAGGCCACCCAGTGGGGAAGGAATTGCCTGGAAACAGCATACTCCCCTTGCAGTTTGTCACATCTGTCGTTTGCATCTCCCCCCCCCCCCAGGATGGGCAGCTGGAACAATGTTTGCCATTTTTGCACTGATCAGTGGGACGTTGGTCTGTTTTGCATTTCGAAATAAAGGTAAGTGCGTAAGACAATATTCTCAGTCTGTATTACAGTTGAATTTGTGCAGCTCCCCCGGTGAGTTAGTGGCACTGAGCTGGAGACTGGAATGATGGGTTTCGATAGCCAAGAGCAGCACAATAGGGGACATGAAAGGAGCCTCATTTGGGTGTCCCCTAAAAATCCTTTCAACCCAGAGTAATCTCTGACACGAAAACAAACAGTTGAATTTGAAGTCAGATATCATGCAGGGACTGCAGTGGCTCAAGTGGCTAAGACGCTGACTGGAAGATGCGGCAGGTCAGCAGTTCGAGACCCAAGTACTGCAGGACGGAATGAGCCCCCGTCTTTGTCCCAGCTCCTGCCAACCTAGCAGTTTGAAAGCAAGAAATTGCAAGTAGATAAACAGGGACCACTTTGGTGGGAAGGTAAACAGCCTTCCATGCACTCTGGTGTCGAGGCATGCCTGCCACATGTCCACGGAAATGTCTGCAGACGCAGACAGCACTGGCTCTTCAGCCAGATGAGCACTGAACCCTATAGTTGGATACAACTGGCTTTTAAGCAAGGGCGACCTTTACCACCATTACAGTGTTCCAGAAAAGATGGCAACGTTCCAAGTGCCTGGATTGTTTATATATATATTTTAAATAAATGGAATAAAAAGCAATTGGAAGAAGCAAATTTAAGTAGAAGTAGAACATTATTTGAAGACTTGGTACACAGTTTAAGGACAGATCGAATAACAATTAAAGGAATAGTTAGTAAAATATATAGGATATTAAATAACGATGATAAATCACAGGATGCATTAAAATCAATATGGGAGCAAGACTTGAATATTAAAATTACTGATGCAGGTTGGAAAAGGAAGTGGAAGAGTAGAATTATGCGCAGCCTCTCAGTTAAAGTTAAAGAACACAACCATAAATTAATATCGAGATGGTATTTATCAGATAGATAACACAAAACCAAATTATTGCTGGAGATGTAATGATAGCCAGCGGTCATATATACATATGTGGTGGAACTGCATAAAACTGAAACCCTTTTGGAGAAAAATTAATAAGGAAATTAATGAAATATTGGACACTAATTTCAAATTGGATGCAAGCATTGCAATATTATCTGAGATAGATAACTTGAAATTAGATAAATACAGAAAAGATTTATTATTAATCATGTTAACTATAGCAAGACAATGCATAGCTCAAAATTGGAAAAGTGAAATTATAATAAAAAGAGAGGATTGGTACAAGGAAATGTGGACATTAGCAGTGAATGATAAGTTAACATGGGAGTTAAACATAAGAAAGGGTATAATAAAAGAAAATAAATTTCATGAGATTTGGAAATGCCTTATTGAGCATGTGTTAGTCAGGAACCAAGGATGTACACCAGCGCCTGAATCATACCTGTCAACCGCAGCTCCGGAAAATCCGGGACCTGCACAGAATGGTTCTGCGCAGGTCGCTTTATACGCATACGTAAAAACCTTCTATGCATGCGTAGAAGGCTTCTACGATCCCCTTCTGCACAGAAACCTTCTACGCATGCGTAGAAGGGTTCTACGCAAGCGTAGAAGGGTTCTACGCATGCATAGAAGCCTTCTACGCATACATAGAAGTGAGCTGCGCAAAAGGGATGTGCAGTAATGCCTTTCCCCCCACTGCCAAATTCCGGGGTTTCGGCAGCTCTGGGCGGGAAATGGCGAAAATTGGCGCCAAAAAACGGGAAATCCCGGCCAATCCGGGAAGGTTGACAGGTATGGCCTGAATTCCTCACATTTTGGATGCAAAATAGTAACAAATAGCAAACTCATTCTCCGGAAGCAATGTAAATATCACTGGGTGAATGTAATTGTCGCTACATATAGCAAAAGAAGACACAGTTAAATGATAAGGGCAGTGATAAGAGTAGACATTATATATAGTTTTTGTAACAGAAATTAATTTAAATTGATGAATCATAATATCTTACTTTCTAATTTTTCATTTTGCTGTAATCTGATTTTGCATATTTTGTATTGTCTTTGAATTTTTGTTATGTGATATTTTGTTTCTTGAAATAGTTTTTCTTTTTCTTTTTCTTTTGTTTAGTGTCATTTGGTAATAAAACTAATAAAAATTTAAATTTTAAAAAAAATCTTGTGATTTAGCCCTAAACTGTTATATCAGTACTAGTGATAATGTGGTCTAGGGCTAATCTCAAATATGTAAAGGTAAAGGTTTATTTATTTATTTGTTAAATTGATATCCCGCCCTACTCAACCCAAGGGTGACTCAGGGTGGCTGATAACAAGCCAACAGTGGTGCACATACATAAATCTTACATATTTCAGATAAATAGTGGTTTCCCTTGCTCAAAAGCCAGTCCTACCCAACTCTAGGGTTCAGTGCTCATCTCTGTTTCAAAGCCAAAGAGCCAGCGCTGTCTGCTTCTGCAGAGGTTTCTGTGGTCATGTGGCAGGTAGAAAATAAAAAAGGAATGTGGGTGCCGTCCTGAGTATCACACCCTAAACTGCTATGACACCAAAACACCATCCACAGGCACATACCTTGTCTTCACAAGAAGGAATCAAGTGATCATACAGGGAAAGGTCTGTTCAGATCATTCCAACATAAAAAAAGAAGATGCTCCCAGCGAGAGGTGGAAAAAAGCTACACTGGAGACAAAAAAGTTCTAGAGCAATTTGAATTGGCCTTTGTATCATGTGGTCAAAAAATACTTCAAATTGATCTGTACTATAACCACAGCAAGGGCCGCAGTGGCTTAGTGGTTACGACACTGAGATTGATGGCTGGAAGGTCGGCAAATCAGCAGTTCAAGACCTGAGTGCTGCATGACAGAGTAAGAGCCCGTCATCTGTCCCATCTCCTGCCAACCTAGCAGTGCAAAAGCAAGAAATTGCAAGTAGATAAATAGGTGGGGAAGGGAACAGCATTCCATGTCCCACAGCATTTAATCATGCCTGCCATGTGACCATGGGAACGTCTGCAGATTCAGTGGCCCTGCTCTAGTTACAATTTACTGTTGGATTGCAACCACTGAATGAATTCCTATAAAAGGAGCGGATGGCTTTCGGGTCAGATGAGTGACTTGTTAGAAAATGTTGCTTTAAGCAGGGGTTCTCAACCTTTTGAAGCCAGGGGCCAGGTCATGCTCTCTCAGTCAGCTTCAAGGGCCGGACGGCCATTTTGCCCTGCCTGCACGGTGGGGGAGGTCATTTTGAACCAACATTTTCAAAGGTGTGGCCATTTTGTTTCTTGAATGCCCTTGGAGGGATAGGGAGGCACATGAAATGGTGGCTTGGGCCAGATCCGGCCCATGGGCATTAGGGTGGGAACCCCTGCTTTAAAGAAATTTAAAAAATGAAAATAAAGGGCAGAATCCAGCTGGAGATGTATACTGCCACAGGTTGCAGGTTTGCAAAATCATGACGGTGCACGGTGTGTGTGTGGACAGGAATTTGAGCAGCCACTGATTGAGTCTTGGGAATTGGTTGCTCTGATTTGAGGAGCTCCACTTCTGCCAATGAAAAACCCTAAAAGAATTCTGGCCAAACTACCGCATTTTCCGGCGTATAAGACGACTGGGCGTATAAGACGACCCCCAACTTTTCCAGTTAAAATATAGAGTTTGGAATATACTTGCCGTATAACACTACCTCTCTTCCAATGCACACCAAATAAAAATTAACCCACACTCAACCCGAAGACGCGCAGCCCTCCGAGTCGAATGGGCAGGTTCTGGTGGAGAGCCAATCCATGCTCATGTTCTCCTCCTTGAGGTACAGGAAGATGTGTGCAGCTTGCTTCCCCTTGCTTCATACTCCCCGCACAGAGCAGGGACTCAGCCGCGGCACCCTCCACCACATGCGCCGGACACATGAAGCAAGGGGAAACAAGCTGCAGTTAAGTACCTGTCCTATAAGACGACCCCTGACTTTGGCACAGATTTTTCGGGGTTAAAAAGTAGTCTTATACGCCAGAAAATACAGTAATTCTTTTTCTATGGGCATGGAAAATGTGGTTGATTTAATCTTGGATTTTTTTCCCCCTCCTTGGCAGGCCAACCTTGTGCTTCGCTGTGTGGAACGGAGAAACAGGTTAGTGCGATACACCTTCCTCTGTCGAAAAGAACCAAAGTGTATCTACCCTGCAAAGCCGTAACAGTTTGATGCTAGTTAAGCTGACCCATGGAATCCTGGGAACTGTAGTTTGATGAGGGGCATCAGTCTCTGATCGAGTTCAGCTGAGGTCACTACAGCGCTCTTGCAAAGTCCCTCATTTAACTACAGGTTCCTAAGGGGCTACAGTGGCTCAGTTGGTTAGAAGTTCGCCTTGTTAGCTGGAAGGCTGGCAAGTCAGCAGTTTGAGACCTGGGTACTGCATGACAGATTGAGCACCTGTCTCTGTCCCAGCTCTTGGGGACATGAAAGGAGCCTCATTTGGGCACCCCCGAGCGGAGTTTCTTCCGCAAAAATCCTTTCAACCCAGAATAACTTCTGACATTAAATTATTATTATTATTATCTGAAAACTAGCATAAGTTGCCCGGCGTTGCTGAGCTGTTATAAACTGTGTTTAGGCACTACTACCTGTCAAGCGTGTCTCCAGAGAATACGGGACCTGTGCAGTAGCATTCTGCACAGAACCCTTCTATGCATGAGGAGAAGCCTTCTAAGCATGCGTAGAAGGGTTCTGTGCATTAGACTACTGTGTAGAAGCCTTCTACAAATGTATAGAACCCTTATACAAATGTATAGAAGGGTTCCACACATGTGTAGAAGGGTTCTGCGCATGCGTAGAAGGCTTCTACACATGCGTAGAAGGTTTCTGTGCAGAAGGGGATGTGCAGTAACTATTTTCCCCCACCATCAAATTACGGGATGGCGGTGGGAAAGTAGAGTTTGCGGCACTGAATTACAGGAAATCCCGGCCAATCCGAGATACTTGACAGGTATGGTTAC
Source organism: Bradypodion pumilum (assembly GCA_035047305.1). NCBI lineage: Eukaryota > Metazoa > Chordata > Lepidosauria > Squamata > Chamaeleonidae > Bradypodion > Bradypodion pumilum. The sequence continues at coordinate 5,521,019 of JAWDJD010000016.1, read as the reverse complement.
TTCCTTCAGTCCCTGGGCAACCTTAGGATACCCATCCAGAGTATACTGCTGCCAGTAATCCAGTACCTTCATTTTGGCAGTTGTGTTTTGGCCTAAACACAGAAGAAGAAGATTCAGTGTTGGTTCCAGGTTGTTGGGTTTTTTTGGGGTTGCCTTTTCCCTCTTCAAACTTCCTGTGGCCCCGGTCTTTCTTGGTGCCTGCTTTGAGACCATACCCATCAAGCGTGGCTCCCGAAAATACGGGAAATTACTGTGCATGCGTGGGCACGCAAGCACAGAACACGTTTGTGCATGCACAGAACACGTTTGCGATGGGCGCGCATGAGCAGTAACGCCTTTCCCCACCATTCAAAATGTGGGACGGTGGCAGAAAAGGGGAGGAACAAGCGCCAAAATACAGGAAATCCCAGCCAATATGAGATACTTGACAGGTATCATCCTGTGCCCTCTCAAGGTACCCCTCACGGGCCTGGCCACCCACTTAGGACGTCTCCTTCCAATTTCTCCTCTCATTCTGTGTTTGCTTGAACAACAAAGAAGAAAGAGTCAACAGCAGGCTTCCTCAACCTTGGACCTCCAGCTGTTCTTGGACTTCAATTACCAGAAGCCCAAGTCAGTAGTATACCTACTGATCAGGGCATCAGAGAATTGAAGTCCAAAAACAGCTGGAGCGCCAAGGTTGAGGAAGTCAGGTCGACAGGAAAGAGGAAAAGCAGAGGGTGAGAGGGCAGAGCAGGACCAGAATTTGAGAAAAAACATTTTTTGGCGGTGCAACAGCTCCCAGAATCTCATTTGAAGAGTAAGTTTTCCAACCTCTTTATTGGCTCTCTGCTAGGACATGGGTCAAAACAAGTACCCACTGAAGGCTGCCACTGAAGCTCTGCTTGCAGAAGAGATGATGATGTTGAGTGTTTGAAGAAGGGCTTTCTGTCCCGCCACAAGCACAGAAGATAGCCATGCGCTGAGCTAAACCTTACCTTTGGACTTTTGTTTTAGATAAGAGTGTTCAGTACTGATATTCAGGGCAAAGTGGAAGAGAGATACTGTAATAGCGCTGAGTCTCCCCTTCTTGTTCAATGCCTTTTCCCTTCCTATCTAAAATTGTACATGATTGATGTGGCAGGACCATTGATACAATATATTTATATTCTTTTTTTCTATCCAAAGCATGTGTTCATCACCTTTTCTACACCTCCTTTCCCAACCCAGCAATTTGCAACAAAAATAAAATAATAACAGGAGTTCTCAACCATTTTAAGCCAGGGGTCAGGTCACGCTTCCTCAGACAGCTTCGGGGGCTGGAAGACCATTTTGCCCTTCCTCTTCAACATGGAACTTCCTGGTGTGCTGGAGGTGGTGGTGGGCCACATGAAATGGCATCATGGGCTGCAAGTTGAGAATCCCTAATAATACTAATAATAAAACACTGGGCTGAAACCAACAAAATGAAATTTAACAGGGAGAAGCGCAATTTTTTACACCTAGGGGAAAAGAACCCTATGTACAGTTACAAGATGGGGGATATTTGGCTCAGTAATATTACAGTACTGCAGGATGGAATGAGCTCCCATCTTTGTCCCAGCTCCTGCCAACCTAACAGTTCGAAAGTAAGAAATTGCAATAGGGAGCACTTTGGTGGGAAGGTAACAGCACTCTGTGCACTCCGGTGTCTAGTCATGCCTGCCACATGACCACGGAAATGTCTGCAGAAGCAGACAGCGCTGGCTCTTCGGCTTTGAAACAGAGATGAGCACTGAATCCTAGAGTCGGATACGACTGGCTTTCGAGCGAGGGAAACCTTTACCTAATACTACAAGCGAGGATCTTGGAGTTGTTGTAGCTCATGAGTTAAATATAAGTCAACAATGTGATGAGGTGCAAAAAAAAGGTGAATGCTGTTTTAGGCTGCATTAACAGAAGTCTATACTGTCAAAAGGTACTTTCTTGGCCCTTCTCTGTACTGCCTAACAGAGGGCCATTTATTATAGTGTTGAGGCAGGCATAAATCATTTCTCAGAGGTTTGTCTGCTTTATTTTTGCAGGCAGCGTTTTGAGATGCGCTTACCTCTGATTGTCCAGAAATATCTGGCAATTAAAATGGCGATGCGGGACTTATTGGAATTTCAAGCACAGTGATACCTCATACAACGTCCAAACTTGGTTCCACAAGTTTGGACTTTATACGGATTTGGACTTTGTATGAGGCATGCAAAAGCCTAGCCGCGATGCCTCATACAACGTCCAAATCCTTGCTGCGATGCCTCGTACAATGTCGTTTCCATAGAGATACATTGTACTGTAACAGCACAGACTTCAGGGCGATGTTGTATGAATTCGATGTTGTATGAAGCGGACTTTGTATGAGGTATTACTGTATTCCCAAACATCTACCCTTATGCCTCCTCCCTTTCGATGACACTTTCAAAATCCAGCTAACCAGGGGTTAGATAAAAATTTACCTCAATCAGGAAGAGACTTCGGCAACTTGGCAATGCTCCTTTTCAAAGAACAAAAACCTTAATGAAGACTTCTTCTCTTTGGAATTCACTCTCCCTGATAAAGACCTGATTTATGGTCTCTCTTCTGGTTTCTGTATGCTGGATTCTAAACCTTCTCCTCTTTAAGGTGTGAGGAGAATAAAAATACGCTACTACAATTCTTCAAATATAGCAGCTTTTTATTAATACAAAAATAGAGTAAAATAGTATACGGATAAAGGCAGTTCAAATAGAAACATAAATCATAAAACAAGTATAAATGGCTAAACTAGCTAAATAAGACAAAAGTTGGGCTATGGTGAGCCCCCATTAATATCAGATTTGAGATCTGACATTTATGGCATATTGAAAAAGAAATCGGGCAGAGCCACCCCCTGAAATGGGATGTCTGCTGCTGAGATGCTAAAAGTCTCAGTTTCTATACATTTTTTTCACTCACACCTCCCTTCTCGAAACCTGAGAAAATTCCCCAAATATTACATAAGGGAACAAATTGGCTGGACATCTGGACATCCAGCTGAAGGTTAGGCACCTGCATATTACGTAAGGCACTTATCTGAGGTAGCATCTTGATATCTCTATGTGACAGATCAAACTGTCAGATTCCCAGGCTAAGATATCCTTGGGACTGGCATCGATGAGAACATGGGTGAGAAAGTGTGAGAAAGGCGTACTAACCAGTACCTAGGCATTCAACAATTTTTATAATTGTCAATAACTCATAAAGCACTATAAAGCATTAAATTGCTAAACATTTTCTACTTCACAGAGAAATAATGAAAATCAATGGCTTCCTTTGAATTCCCCATGACATATACCTTTAGTCTCCAAAACCTGTGAGGTACTATTAGTCTCCCTCTATTCAGCATTAGTTAGACTACATCTGGAGCTCTGTGTCCTGTTCTGGGCACCACACTTCAAGATACAAACAAATTAGAGCAGGCGCAAAGAAGGGCAACAAGGAGGATCAGAGGACTGGAAACCAAGCCCTATGAGGAAAGACTGAAGGAACTGGGCATGTTTAGCCTTGAGAAAAGGAGACTGCGATGGGATATAGCAGTGGTGGTGAACCTATGGCACATGTACCAGAGGGGGCACTCAGAGCCCTTTCTGTAGGAAGCGTGCCATTGCCCCAGCACAGAGTTTGCTCTACCCAATGGGAGCGCTTCCTCCCTCCCCCAGCACAGAGTTCACCCCATCCCTCTGCCCAGCAGCCCAGGGCGCGCTCATTATGCTAATCCTAGCCCTGTGATTGGTTACAGTTTTGGATCCTGTTCCCCATTGGTTAATTACATACATACCCTGTTATGATTGGTTAGTTACGGTTATCCGGCGGATCACTACTTTGTATCAAGGAGCCACCGCCAGGGAGACACTATATAAGCCAGCCGAGTAAACAAGGTTGGGGTTGGACCGGATCTATACTACCCATCTGCACAGGTAGCCAGCAACGTGTTAAGCCTGGGTCTCCTCCACTATGCAACCGCTCCTGGTGTAGCTAGTCCTTGCCCCCTACACGGCAGATTCCGGAGGGACTGATTTCATGCATTTGTATAGCCATCTCTGTGTCCGGAGCACCTTGTAAGCATAACCTAAGGACTGTTGAATAAATACTTGTTGCTGTTCTGTTCATCATTGTCTGGACTGCTGCTTATAAGGGCCGCATATAACATTAACACAGTGTGCTCTCTATTTATTTTTTTGTGGTGGTGGTGGGGTGTACACATGTTCATGCTATCGGCACAAGTCCAGAAATGTACTCATACTTTGCTAACGAGTGGAACCTGGCTGCCGAAACACAATTTCCTATTACTAATAGGAGTCTGGCCAGCAAGTTGTAACATTACAAAATGCATCAGGAATTCTGAAATGCAAAATACTGTAGAAATATCTTTTAAAAAGAAAAAGATCCAAACATTTTTCACACAATCCGCATTGAATCTGAATGTGGTCCACAGTGACCCTGACTGCTATTTCTCTGAGATAAATCCTTCACAGCCTGGTTTTCTATTCTGTTCCAGCCATTCCCACCGACGGAAAAATTGCCTGGGAATCGACCCCGGGATGCTAGCAGTCTAGGCCGGGAGGACCAGAATTTGCTGGAGATCTCAAATTCTTCCCGCAGCGGCTCTTTAGATCACCCTTCCACTTCTGAGAAAAGCAGCAGAATCAGCAACACAAGCATTCCAGATTTGGAATCAGAAGGTGTTCAGCAAAGGTCACCTTTCCTGAATAGCTGCATGAATCACAGCATAACAAACTCAAGTAAGAAACAGTCATGACCAGGAACCTGTTTTTTCTCTGAGAGTTTTTTTTCTTATATGTTTCCACTTGAGTTCAGCAAAGATACTGGTCCTCAGTTTACTGGTCTGTATGCAATGTGTGGCTAAGACGCTGACTGGAAGGCAGCAGGTCAGTAGTTCGATACCCGTCTTTGAGTGCCCGTCTTTGTCCCAGCTCCTGCCAATCTAGCAGTTCGAAAGCAAGAAATTGCAAGTAGATAAAGAGGGACCACTTCAGTGGGAAGGTAAACAGCATTCTGTGCACTACGGTGTTGAGGCATGCTTGCCACATGCCCATGGAAACTCTGCAGACGCAGACAGCACTGGCTGTTTGGCTATCAATGGAGATGAGCACTGAACCCTAGAGTCGGATATGACTGGCTTTCAAGCATGGGTGACCTTTACCTTGATGCAAGGTGTTAAAACCCTGCAAATTGGTCCAGCACCTTCACTAACTTCTGGGAAGTGTTCACTGACGTGTGCCCTCCAAATGTGTGGGGCTGGTTGTAGGGTGGAAGCAAAGGTAAAGACAAGAAGCAAAGGTAAAGGTCACCCTTGCTTGAAAGCCAGTTGTATCCGACTCTAAGGTTCAGTGATCATCTCTGTTTATAACCCAAGAGCCAGCGCTGTCTGCATTTGCAGACGTTTCCATGGACAGGTGGCAGGCATGCCTCAACACCGGAGTGCATGGAACACTGTTTACCTTCCCACTAAAGTGGTCCCTATTCAGTGGTGGGCTACAAAAAGTTTTACTACCACACTGTGGCCGTGGTATGGTGGGCATGGCCAGGGGTAAAGCCCTGCGTTGCACCCAAATTAGGACTACTTTATTTCAAAACTTGGATGGGTGGGGCCAGCCAGAATTTCTGCTACCTGTTCTGGTGAACTGTTGCGAACCTGCTGATGCCCACCATTGTCCCTATTTATCTACTTGCAATTTCTTCCTTTCAAACTGATAGGTTGGCAGAAGCTGGGACAGAGATGGCAGCTCACTCAGTCATGCAGTACCTGGGAATTGAACTCTGACCTTCCAGTCAGTGAGTTCAGTGTCTTAACCACTTGAACCACCACAATCCTAGAAAGCAAAAGAACTGTGTTAAATTTGATGCAGGTCAATACATATTATTATTATTGTGCCATATCTGATTCCGAATATTGGCCATCATCATGGTGATCAGACATGAAGATTGTCCTGGGACCAATATAATGCTGTGGCCTTCAATTTGTCTTCTGCACCACAGCGTGAGACCCATACCACTGATCCAGTTCCGTGAGTCACTTTCTGGTTCTGAGCCCTTTTGGCACACAAAGTCCTCATCATCATCCCCAGGCCAGGATGGAAGAAGCTTCTGCTCTCCATCAAGATGGATCCAAGTGGGATTTAATCCACTTGGGGACCATCACCCTTTCCTGTGGACTTTGCCACCTAAGGCAGTTAGTCCTCAGGGTTGTCAGGTTAATTAACCACCGCCTGATGATCAGTGTTGAGTTGTTGACAGTATGGCCTACTCTATTACTTTCTTCTTCTGCCGTATCTGAATCCAAATATAGGCGATCATCATGGCGATCAGCCATGAAGACTGTCCTGAGAATATAATGTAGTGGCCTTTCATTTGCCTTCCACATCACAGTGTCACACCCATAGTACCATTGATCCAGTTCCGTGAGTCACTTTCTGGTCCTGAGCCTTGTTGACACGCAAAGTCCTCATCATCAGCCCCAGGCTAGGATGGATGAAGCTGCTGCCCTCCATCAAGATGGATTCAAGTGGGATTTAATCCACTTGGGGACCATCACCCTTCCCTGTGGACTTCACCCAGGCCATTAGTCCTCAGGGTTGTCGAGTTAGTTAACTGCTGCCTGACGCTCAACATTGAGTCACTGGCAGTATGATCTACTCCAGGGATTCTCAACCTTTTATAGCCGTGGGATTTTATAGCCGTGGGATTCTCAACCTTTTATAGCCCGGCCCGCTCAGACAGCTGAGTGGGCCAGACTTGTGTTTATCCCTGCTGTAAACGCTGCCATAAAACACATCCACAGCTGTCACAAATATGTTTACGACAGCCACAGCGGCAGCTGGAGCGAGGTCAGGGGCTGGATTACTCGGCACTGCAGGCCGGATCTAGCCCATGGGCTAGAACCCCTGGTCTACTCTATTAACATAGCAGGATAACCTGGCCAGACTTGATCTATCCATCCACATATTGGCCTTAAATTCTGCCACTGCTATAAACAGTGTTTTTGCTTTCTCCTTTTACAGAGCAATTGAGCAACGGAAGGACCCATTTGAACGTAAGCTGCGTTGTTAGCGTCTGTAATTCAGACCACAATGTGCCGTTCCGGTCGCTGAATGGTTCGCTTCCTGCCGTTCCCACAGACTGCACTTTAGCAGAAGACGACCTTCCCCTTTCAAAGGAAGAAAGCCCGGTCAGAAGAGAGTCCGGAAAGCAAATTGCTGTAGAGGTTGAGGACTATATGGACATGTTTGATGACTATGAAGGAAAGCTGCTTCCGCTGAGCATGCAAGACATTGGGACAAAGACTGCTTGAGGATATAGCTGGAGGCAAATGGATTTTTTTTAAAAGCACACGAGCGCCTTACTTCAGAACAGGTCCCTTGACCATGGAAGCTACAACACGGTGTGGCAATGAATTTTTAATGGTCTCACATTGCCCTTGGCAGCTGATGAGACAAAATCAGTCTATGAATAATGGACTGCATATAATTTTTTTTGCCTCATTGAGGCTTTAAGTAAATGGCCCTGATTTTCTCTATAACAGGAAAATTCAGGGCGTGCTTCAGAAGGTGTGTGTGTTGAATGTGTATACTCCCTAAATTAGCTTCCTGTGGGTTTATAATTGGCCTTAGTGAAATATATAAAGGGAGTTGGTTACATTATTTAATTGCTTAGTTTAGAAATTTTGTTCTCTCTCATTTTCTTCATTTTCCTTTTGCCAGTGTCCTTTAAAGGAAGGCATTAGGGTGATCTCTGTATTCTATTTTAACATTGCAAGCCAGCAAAGGTCATGTTTGTATGGATTTCATGAAACTTTGGTATGAGTGGCTTCCATGGAAGTGTATCCTTCTCACCTTAGAATTATTTCTCTCATCCTAGGGATAGCACAAATTCAAAGAAACTTCAATATCCCCATGTTTTGCAGCTTGCTAGGGACATCTAGTGGAGTGAGGGATGTCATTAGCCCCACTAGCTAATAAAGTATCTTTAGATTCCAACATTTGGGAAAAGAATGGGGGTGGGGGTGCTACCTGTGTCCCTAGGATGAGAGAAATAATTCTAAGGTGCGAAGGATACACTTCCATGGAAGCCACTCATACCAAAGTTTCATGAAATCCATACAAACATGACCTTTGCTGGCTTGCAATGTTAAAATAGAATACAGAGATCACCCTAATGCCTTCCTTTAAAGGACACTGGCAAAAGGAAAATGAAGAAAATGAGAGAGAACAAAATTTCTAAACTAAAGAAAACCAAGATAATGGCAACAGGCCCAATCAGTTCCTGTAAAATAGATGGGGAAGAAGTAGAAGCAGTGACAGATTTTACATTCTTAGGATCTAAGATCACTGCAGATGGGGATTGCAGCCATGAAATAAAAAGGCGACTGATTCTTGGGAGACAAGCTATGAGAAACCTGGGGAACATAGTGAAAAGCAGAGACATCACATTGCAAACAAAAATTAGAGTAGTCAAAGCAATGGTATTCCCAGTGGTAATGTACGGATGTGAGAGCTGGACAATTAGGAAAGCTGAACGCAGAAGAATAGATGCCTTTGAAATGTGGTGTTGGAGGAGAGTTTTGAGGGTACCCTGGACAGCGAGGAGAACAATTAGGTCAATCTTAGAAGAAATCAACCCTGACTGCTCATTGGAAGGTCAAATAGTAAAGATGAGGCTAAAATACTTTGGGCATCAAATGAGAAGGGAGGATTCACTTGAGAAGGCATTGATGTTGGGAAAGGTGGAGGGCAAAAGAAGAAGGGGGAGGCCAAGGATGAGATGGATAGATGGTATTGTAGACACAATGGGCACAGAACTGGGAGGACTGAGGGGGATGGTGGAGGACAGAGGCGCCTGGAGAACGATGGTCCATAGGGTTGCAAAGGGTCGGAATCGACTGTGCGACTGAACAACAAGAATGGGCAACAAGCCACTAAAAGTGGCTTCAGGAATTCAGGTGCTTATAGGGTTAGACAGAAAAGACCTGGACAAAAACCCAGCTACTTTATAATGGAAGGAATGGTAGAAAATGAAGAGGAACAGGAGTTACAGTGAGGATTCTAGGGTGCTTCGAATGCGACAAGAAATGCTTGCTCTACACTTAGATTTTAGGTTTTGGAAAGGGCCAGACCTCAGTGGAAGAACTCACGCTTAAGGCAAGGCAAAGCAATCACACTTGCCGTATATACTCGAGTATAAACCGAGTTTTTAGCCCCAAAAATGAGCTCTAAGAAGGGGAATCGGCTTATACTCACAAGAGTCCCAAGACCACGCCGGATTGAGACGTGCCAACAATGTAATTAATTTTACCATATTTTCATATATTTTGATTATTGAAACTCACAAGCAACTACTGCATTTCCCACCCTCGGCTTATACTCAAGTCAATATATTTTCTTGGGTTTTCAGGTCAAAATTAGGTACCTCGGCTTATATATGGGTTGGTTTATTGTCAAGTATATGCCACCCCATATCAGTTAGTGCACTCTTTGGGTGGTTCACAAGTTAATTAGCATTTTGCCCCCAACATGCTGGGTACTCATTTTATCGATCCCAGAAGGATGGAAGGCTGAGTCAACCTTGAGCCCTGGTCAGGATCAAACTCACCACCTTTTGATTGCAGTGTGGCAGGGCTCCTGCACATCAATCCTTAGTAGCCTTCCGGCAGAGTTGCGGACACCTGTAGCCCATGCTATGCAAGGTAGCGACATGAAGTGATGACTGAATTCAGTACAAGGCTCAGAATATCTATATATTTACTTTAGAACAGAAGGCTGGATTTTCTGGTAGTCTCATAAAAACCGAGGGCCTTAGAGACATGATCATTAATTATGGCCACCTGTTTTTATTCCTAATCAGTTCATAGTGTGCGAAAGTATAATTTATAGTTTCCGCTCCAAACCTTAAAAGCAAAACCTTTTTGAAGTGAATCTTCTTCTTATGTTGTATCCGAATATTGGTGATCATCATGGCAATCAGCTATGAAGACCGTCCTGAGAGTATAATGTAGTGGCCTTTCATCTGCCTTCCGCATTGCAGCATGATCCCCATACCACTGATCCAGTTCCATGAGTTGCTTTCTGGTCCTGAGCCTTTTTGCCATGCAAAGTCCTCATTGGCCCCTGGCTAGATGTAAGGTTTGTTAACCTCCGCCTGACGCTTGGCATTGAGTTGCTGGCAGTATGGTCTACTCTATTACCATAAGAACATGAGAACAGCCTTGCTGGAACAGGCCACAGCCCATCCAGTCCAGCATTCTGTCTCACACAGTGGCTCACCATTTGCTTCAGGGTATTATTCCCAAGCAGATGCCTTCACCTGCTTAGGATTCCCTGGAAATGGCATTGAGAGATATCCTGCCTATCTCTCCAACCCGGAGGTTGTCCTTAGGTATCCATAATTATAGCCATGGATACCCTTGTCCTCCATGAACTTGTCTAATCCTTTCTTAAAGCTGTCAAGACTGACAGCTGACACCATGTCTTCTGGCAGGGAGTTCCATAGACCAGGGATCCTCTGGGTGAAAAAGTACTTTCTCTTATTTGTTTGAGAACTAGTACCCAAAAGTTTCATGGAGTGTCCCCTAGTTCTAGTGTTGTGCGATAGGGAAAACAGTTTTTCCTTCTCTACTTTGTCCACACTGTGCATGATTTTATAAACTTGAATCAGGTCACCTCTTAGACGCCGTCGTTCAAGAGTGAAGAGGCCCAACCGTTGCAGCCTCAGATAGTAAGGAAGGTGTTCCAGTCCCCTAATCATTCTGGTTGCCCTCCTCTGCACTTTTTCCAACTCCATAATATCCTTCTGGAGGTATGGCGACCAGAACTGTACACAGTATTCCAGATGGGGCCTCACCATAGATTTATAAAGTGGCAAAATGACACTTGCTGACTTATTTTCTATACCCTTCCTAATGATCCCTAGCATTGAGTTTGCCTTTTTCACTGCTGAGGCACACTGGGTTGACACCTTCATTGAGTTGTCCACCAGGACACCAAGGTCCCTTTCCTGGTTTGTCGCAGAGAGTTCAGACCCCATCAGTTTATAAATGTAATTGGGGTTCTTTGCCCCAACATGCATCACTCTGCACTTACTAATGTTGAAGCTGGTATAAGAATGACTTAGAGCTCCCTGATGGGAGATGTAGTTAAAAAGAGAATGTTGTAGTTTTCAGTCAGTCTTCCTTTTGTCCTGCAAACATTTTGGAGAGTTTTACCTGGGGTCAGCAAATTGCCTTCAGAGAAAACTTTGCATTCCTTAGAAGTAAGGCTTAGATAGCTACTGCATTTGGGTTTTTTTCCTCTTTGGGATGGGATAGAAATAGTTGACTGTCTCAATTTTATTCTTTTGCTTTGTGATTATGATTCTGCCTTTTTGATATGTTTTGCAACTTTTCTTTACTTTTGATACATTTTAAAATTCTTTTTAATAAATGTTTAAATATTTTACCCAGTTGTCGTTTTTGGAGTAAAAAGGGTGAATGTGCCTAAAGAAGGTGTCTTGGCTAAGAAGGCTTCATGCCTCCTATGCATACCTGTCAAGTTTTGGATTTGGAAATAAGGGAAATTTCCCGGCAAATACGGGATACTTGACAGCTATGCTTATCCTGTGCTGCCCTCCAATGGCGGCAATAGGGCATTGCAGTCTAATTAATAAGGGGTGATGGCAGGAAAGAGGGTAAAATAAGGGGTTTTCCTGGCCAAAAAGGGATACTTGACAGCTATGCTTATCCTGTGCTGCCCTCCAATGGCGGCAGTAGGGCATTGCAGTCTAATTAATAAGGGATGACGGCGGGAAAGACGGTAAAGTAAGGGGTTTTCCCAGCCAATAAGGGATACTTGACAGCTATGCTCCTATGGGTTCCTTACAGTGGGTTGTTGTGTCCAGAAAGCTTTTGAGAAATGGAAAGTTTTGCATAGCTTAACCATTATTTGCCATTGTTTTTTCTCATTCCTTTTAAACTTCAAATGTTGCCAACATTCACTATGGGCCGTTGTTGGAAGAGCTTCTAGCCCAAATCACCTGTTAAATCAGCCAACGAAGGAACCCTGACATTTTCTGTTATGATGTATACAAATCTGATATATTATATTTCCATCTGTCATGGAGCGGTTTTGATGAGCATGTATGCATGTTGACAATGCTGGGAAGTCAAAAAAACACTATATTTCATGGAAACATATACTGTAACTACAATGGGCATTAATGGTGGGAATTGGGGCCATTCAACAATTACGTGATCCTTTTTTTGGGGGAAATTGACCCCACCCCATATAATCCAACCGTAATTTTCGCTTCGAACCCCTCCTCCCTTTAAAATTACGTAATCCAGAGCTTTTGTATCGAAACTCTATTTTTTAGAGCTTTTCACTATTGGTGCCAAATGCAGAACGTATTGGTGAGGATTCTCGATGCATCACACACTTTGTGAAGAGAGGTTTTTTTGCAGGGAGGAATGAGGATGTCAGGTATAAGGATGATACATTTCTGTCGGTTAGAAATAGACTGCGCAAGCAATTCGATAATCTCAAATGGGATCAAAATTCCCAGAGATCATTTTTACACCTAAAAAAGCGCCATGTTTCAAAACCACAACAGCTCCAAATGGATTACGTAATCTTTGACCTGACACCCCACAACCACCCCCACGTAATTTCCCATAATTCAGATGGCAGACCCCCTCCCCCCCATACCTGTCAAATATCTCGGATTGGCCTGGATTTCCCATATTTCCACGCCGATTTTCTCCATTTCCCACCCGGAGCTGCCGGGGGAAAAGGAGTTACTGCGCATCCCTTCTGCGTAGAACCCTTCTGCGCATGCGTAGAAGGCTTCTGTGCACTAGGGGATGCGTAGAAGCCTTCTACGCATGAGTAGAACAGACCTGCACAGAAACGTTCTGCGCAGGTCCTGTAATCTCCGGAGCTGCGCTTGACAGGTATGCCCCCCCGAGGATCGCGTAATTGTTGAAAGGCCCCAATACGGTATTTTGAATTTTCTGGATGTTTCTTCTTTTCTTTATGTCTCCTTTTCCTCTTTGACATATAGACCATATGTAAGTTCCAAACTGATCCCCTTGGTACTGTACTGTATTGGGGAAGGAGAAACCATTGTTGTGGTGTTGCCTCGCCAAGCAGTCAAATGAATTTTTCCCACCCACCCCTTCCTTTAAACTTTTATTTATTTTTCTACAGTCAAACCTCAAGATAAGAATGGCCTGACTTAAGAAAAACGCAAGATACTTCCGAGATAAGAATTTTTAATAGGATTTTTGTGAGATAAGAAATTCAATGCATTCCTATGAAAAATTGCATTCAATGCATTCCCATGGGAAATTAAAGATAAAATTTTTTTCGAGATACAGTAGAACCAACCTCAAGGATCGAATTATTCATAAGTAGAGGTTTGACTATACAGTATTTTTATTTCACCATTCTGGAACTAGTAAGCAAAGTAGGCACAATCATGCACAACTAACTATATAACTAACAACTTAGTTACAACAAATATCTTGCTGGAATTATGTTGAAATAGATTTAAATATACACATAGGCATTCAACCAGAGGAGAGGACCTGCCAACCTTCTAGTCCTCAATTTCAGCATCTTAACCACTAAGCCCGTCGTCTGTCCCAGCTCCTGCCAACCTAGCAGTTTGAAAGCAAGAAATTGCAAGTAGATAAATAGGTACCACTTTAGTGGGAAGGTAAACAGCGTTCTGTGTTCCCGGGTGTTGAGGTATGCCTGCCACATGTCCTCGGAAACATCTGCAGAAACAGACAGCGCTGGCTCTTCGGCTTTGAAACAGAGACGAGCACTTTGATGGGAAAGGTTAATGGTTCCATGTGGTGCACGAAAGAGTGTGCTCCCATCAGTCTGTCCCAGCTCCTGCCAACCTAAAAGAAATTGTAAGTGGCTCAAGTGGCTAAGGCCCTAACTGGAAGGCAGAAGGCGGGAGGTCAGCAGTTCGATTCCTGTCAGGAGTGTGAGTAGGATCACTTCAGTTTGGTTAGTTCAGCAGTTCGATTCCCGAGTACTGCAGGACGGAACGAGCTCCCGTCTTTGTCCCAGCTCTTGCCAACCTAGCAGTTCAAAAGCAAGAAATTGCAAGTAGATAGATAGGGACCGCTTCAGTGGGAAGGTAAACAGTGTTCTGTGCGCTCTAGTGTCTAGCCATGCCTGCCACGTGACCAAGGAAACGTCTGCAGATGGCAGACAACGCTGGGATCTTGAAACAGAGATGAGCACCAAACCCTAGAGTCAGATACGACTGGCTTTGGAGCAAGGGAAACCTTTACCTAAACAGGTACCCCTTGTCTGGAAAGGTAACAATGTTCCATGTGCCTAGTGCCACATGACCACGGAAACCTCTGCAGATGGCAGACCGCGCTCATGGCTCTTTGGGCTATAAACTCCGACCTCCAAAGCCGGATGCGACTGGTTTTCGAAGGGCGGCCTTTCCCTTTATTTTACCGTACAAACGCCATCCTACGCCATCTTCTTCCCTCCCTCTCCCACTCGGACCCCAACGCGCCCCAAAGTAAACTCCGGATCACGCCCCAATATAATCCGAAGGCAGTTTTTAATTCTGCGGTGAAATGAATCCAGAACTCATTATTTTAATATCGCGCAACTAGGCCCAAGCGTCCTAGTAGTTAAGCCGCCGTAGTTGGCAGCGGCAACCAAGCCCCTCCCCTCCCTAGCCCCGCCTCCACCGCCCCCTGGGCCGACCGGTCGGGCGTCCTCCCGTCCCTCCCTGTCCCCGCCCCTTTCCAGGAGGCGCCAGCGGAGGCGATCGATGTGCTCGGCCTTCCGCTGCCCGCCCTGCCCGGCCTTTGACTTCGGCGCTCGACCGTGACGCAGGTAAGGAGTTCGGGGCGGGCGACGGTTTGGTGGGCCTGCGCGAGCGGACGCTAGGGACGACTTTCAGGTGTGCGCGCTCCCCTTCGCAGGGTTAGGACGGGGCGGTCAGGTAAGCCAGGGGAGGAGAAGGCGGTCGCTAGGCAGGCAGGTAGGCCTCCCCTCCTTGCCCCTTATTTCGGTTTTTAATTTAATTTAAATTAATTTTCCCTTTTCGTCTCTTCTCTTTATCCATGACCACATAGGCCTTTACCAATATATATATTTATTTATTAATTAGATTATTTATTTATTAAACTTAATATCCCTATCTGGGGTACATTATCTCTCTCTCTCTATAAAAAAACTTTCCTACTCAGGTCAGTTTACAGCATAAAACTCAAAAAATTCAAACTGATACAATTTTTCATATATAGTAAAGGGAAAGGTCTCCCTTGCTCGAAAGCCAGCCGTATCCGACTCTAGGGTTCAGTGCTCATCTCTGTTTCAAAGCCGAAAAGCCAGCGCTGTCTGTTTCTGTGGCAGGCATGTTTACCTTCCCACCGAAGTGGTCCCTGTTGATATTTATTATTATTATTATTATTATTATTATTATTATTATTATTATTATTATTATTATTATTATTATTATTATTATTATTATTATTATTACCACATCTATCTATCTGAGGGACTGCAGTGGCTCAAGTGGCTAAGACGCTGACTGGAAGGCGACAGGTCAGCAGTCCGATACCCAAGTACTGCAGGACGGAGTAAGCTCCCCGTCGTCTGTGCCAGCTCCTGCCAACCTAGCAGTTCGAAAGCAAGAAATTGCAAGTACATAAATATGTATCACATCAGTGGGAAAGGTAACAGTGCTCTGGTGGCATCATGCCTGCCACATGACCATGGAAACGCCTGCAGCTTCCTCCATGGAGTAGTTTGCACTTTGTTACAGGTAAGGTAAAGGTAAAGGTCACCCTTGCTCAAAAGTCAGCAGTATCCGTCTCTAGGGTGCAGTGCTCATCAATTTCAAAGCCGAAAAGCCAGCGTTGTCTGCTTCTGCAGACGTTTCCGTGGTCATGTGGCAGGCATGACTAGACACCAGAGCGCACGGAACGCTGTTTACCTCCCCACCGAAGTGGTCCCTGTTTATCTGCTTGCAATGTCTTGCTTTCGAACTGCTAGGTTGGCAGGAGCTGGGACAAAGACAGGAGCTCATTTCCATCCTGCAGTACTCGGAAATCGAACTGCTGACCTTCCGCTTCTCAGTCAGCATCTTAGCAACTTGAGCCACTGCAGTCTCTACTACTCCTACATAAACCCCTACCTTCCAGTCTTCAACCTTAGTGTCTTAACCACTAATATATCAGCATTAGTGTAGACAAATGGAGTTCATCATACAATAAACAAATAAAACCACCACCTCGCCAGAAACATGCACTGGCGAGGACTTAAGTTTAGCCAACGACAAAACCAAGAAAGTGGCTCCATTTCGGCAGTCCAAGGTTCGAACGGGACACAATGGGACACAAAAGAAGAACCACCACCCTCCCATATTGAAGATGTGGGATGGAGGCAAAGCCATGTTCTTCTGGACTCTTAGCAATAGCAATGACACATATATTGCTCCATAGCACATCGCGCACACTCTCTGTGAGTTTCACAACTTAATTAGCATTTTGGCCCCCACATGTTGGTTGCTTTTTTTACCAACCTTGGAAGGTTGAAAAGCTGAATCAACTTTGAAGTCCCGTCAGGATTGAACTCACAACGTTCTGGCTGCAGTACAGCAGTTTAACCACTGCCGCACCAGGGCTCATACTTATTTTTTGGGATCATTGGTGCAGTGGCTCATGTGGCTAAGACACTGACTGGGAGGCAGAAGGTCACCAGTTCGAGACCCGAGTACTGCAGGACGGAATGAGCTCCTGTCTTTGTCCCAGCTCCTGCCAACCTAGCAGTTTGAAAGCAAGAAATTGCAAGTAGATAAATAGGGACCACTTCGGTGGGAAGGAAACAGCATTCCGTGCGCTCCAGTGTCTAGTCATGTTTGCCACATGACCACGGAAACGTCCGCAGAAGCAGACAGCGCTGGCTCTTCGGCTTTGATACAGATGAGCACTGCACCCTAGAGTCGGATACGACTAGCTTTCGAGCAAGGGAAACTTTTAGAACAGTGAGAGGCCGTGGGGTCTTGACAACCAGAAGGTCAGAAGGTCATCAGTTAGAGACCCAAGTGCTGTGTGGCGGAGTGAGCTCCCGTCATCTGCCCCAGTTTCCAGCAATACATTACAATTCAACTGAAAACAAAAAAAAAATGCCAGAGTAAAGAACCTATACAACTTTCCCACTGGTGGAAACAATGTAACTTTTAAAAAAATAACCTATAAACCTTACAAACTAGAACTTTGGGTCTAGGAAAAGAACAAAGAAAATAAAAGCTAAAGTAACATTTTTTGTGGCCAAATATTTTGAACTAAGTTCCCTTTAGTGAAACAAAGTTACTTTCAGATATTGACAAACCATAAGGGAAAATGTCCTTGAATGGCTCTATGAATAATTCTGTTTTGGGCATTTTTTTTAAAAATGTCATAAGGAAGGGGTTTGGTCTAGTAGTGAGTACAACAGTGATCCTATGTGGCAGGCAACTCGTATTATCTCTCACAGTAGCAGGGTAGAGATAGAGAAAATGTGCTTCTTGAAATGTTGGCCTACAATATCAATTGTACTGTATCTGTTTCTGAAGAATGGTCAGATGATGGGATTGGCACTTCAGTAATATCCCGGTCTAACACAACACATGTTGAAAATAACTTCCAGCTTCCTTGACTACCGACTGTGCAAACTGAGAGTTAAAGTATGGCAACTTTAGGGCCCTAAGTTAGATAGATAGATAAATCTTTATTGTCATTGTCCTGCACAGAACAACGAGATTGGAGTCCATTGGTCTAAAAGTTAATATATTTATTTATTTATTTATTTATTTATTTATTTATTAGTCAAATTTGTATATGCCGCCCGCTCAGGCATGCCCGACTCAGGGCGGCATCACAACAATGCACAAAAATACATAAAACATTATAAAAAACCCCAACCCACCCCCTTTAAAAACCCCTATATATCCCACCCACCCATCCCATCCACTATAAAAGGAAGAAAAAGGAAGAAAAAGGAAGAGGAAGAGAGAGAGTTCTTATACAAGCCAGCAGGCGGGCACCATAGTCCCATTCGGGCCCCACACCTGCCCTGCCAGCCAGGTCTTCACTCCTTTCCTGAAGGGCAGCAATTCACTTTGGAGTCTTAGGTCTATTGGCAGGAGGTTCCAGAGAGTTGGAGCGGACACGGAGAAGGCCCTCCTTCGGGTGCTAGACAAATGTGCATCCCTCGTTGGTGGCACAATTAGAGAACCCCTCCGGTCCGCTCTAGTTGGATGGGCAGACACTCTTGGGACGATGCGGTCTCTAAGGTATCCTGGCCCCCTGCCATATAGGGCTTTAAAGGTCAAAACCAGCACCTTAAATTGCACCCGGAGACAAACTGGTAACCAGTGCAGCTCCCGGAGTAGCGGAGAGGCATGGGCATATCGCCCACACCACATTACCACCCGGGCCGCCGCATTCTGGACCAGCTGCAGCCTCCGAATGGTCGTCAAGGGCAGCCCCATGTAGAGCGCATTACAGTAGTCTAGTCGGGAGGTAACCAGAGCATGGGTGACCATAAGCAAGGAGCCCCGGTCCAGGAGTGTGCGCAATTGGCGAATCACCCGAAGTTGGGCAAAAGCCCTCCTGGCCACAGCCGCCACTTGTTCTTCCAGCAGCAGCCGCGAGTCCAGAAGAACCCCCAAATTGCGCACTGGGTCTGTCTGGGGCAAAACAGCCCCATCCAGTACCAAAGGTGGTAACTCCCTGGATAACACGGGGCCCCTTATCCACAGCCACTCTGTCTTGCTGGGATTCAGCCGAAGCCCATTGGCCCCCATCCAGACCCCAATGGCCTCCAGGCATCCGGATAGGATTTCAACAGCATCACTGGGGTCCCCACGGGCCGAGATGTACAGCTGAGTATCATCCGCGTACTGATGATACCGCACCCCGTGGGAACGAATGATCTCACCCAGTGGCTTCATATAGATGTTAAATAAGAGAGGAGAGAGCACAGAGCCCTGCGGCACCCCATACTTAAGGGGCCTAGGGCTGGACCTCTCACTCTCTAACCATACCGACTGGGTACGGCCCTCCAGAAATGAGGAAAACCAGGACAACACAGTGCCCTGGATCCCCAGTCCTTCGAGCCGTTCCAGAAGGATACCGTGGTCGACGGTATCGAAAGCCGCTGAGAGGTCAAGAAGAGCAAGGACGGATGGACAACCCCCGTCCCGCTCCCGCCAGAGATCATCCATCAGTGCGACCAATGCCGTCTCCGTTCCATATCCGGGCCTGAACCCTGATTGAAAGGGGTCTAGATAATCCGCTTCCTCCAGGACTCTCTGCAGCTGGCGCGCCACCGCCTTCTCCAAAACCTTACCCAAAAAGGGCAGGTTGGAAACTGGCCTGTAGTTGTTAAGGACGGCTGGGTCGAGGGACAATTTCTTCAGGAGGGGGCGCACCAAAGCATGTTTTAGCTGTGCAGGAAATACCCCCTCCCGTAAAGAGGCATTTATTATCCCCCCTATCCAGCCACCTGTTACCTCCTTGGAGGCTTTCACCAACCAAGTAGGACAGGGATCCAAAGGACATGTAGTGGCACGAACAGCTGCAAGGAGCCTGTCCACTTCATCAGGGACAACAGGATCGAACTGATCCCAGATCGTACAGCAAGACTGCGCTCCGGCACCCCCCCGACCCTCCCCATCCACGCCAGGATTCAACCCTGAACGAATCCAATCGATTTTCTCCACCAGATGGTCAGCAAAGTCCTCAGCCGAACCCTGCCAACCGGGCACCGATCCCCCCCTACCAAGGAGGGACCTGGTTACCCGGAACAGGGCGGCTGGGCGATTATCAGCGGAGGCAATAAGGGCGGTGAAGTATTGCCGCCTCACCACCCCTATCGCCACTAGGTAGGCCCTAATAGCAGCTCTAGCTAGTGTCCAATCGGAGTCATCCTGGGTCTTCACCCAGCGGCGCTCTAGGCGTCTCTTTGCCCGTTTGAGTTCACGCAGTTCATCTGTGAACCACGGAGATGACCTAGTCCCCCGGGCGCGGAGAGGCCGCAGTGGCGCGATTTCATCCAAGGCTACTGTTGTCGACCTATTCCACAGGTCGACAAGTGCCCCGGGTGAATCGCGTAGCCGATCCAGAGGAATATCCCCCAGTTCCCTCTGGAATCCATCTGGATCCATTAGTCGCCGAGGGCGGGCCATTTTAATCGGCCCAGCCTCCCTACGGTGAAGTGACGCCCCCAGAAAGTCAAGAGTCACCAGATAGTGATCCGACCATGGCACAGGTGAGATGACTAAATCCTGTAATCTTAGATCACTCTGCCACTGCTCCGACAAGAAAACTAAGTCTGGCATGTGACCACTGCCTCTGGTTGGACCCCGAATTACCTGAGTCAGGCCCATGGCTGCCATGGAAGCCATGAACTCCCTTGCCACCTCAGAAGCCGTCCCCAGCGATGGCAAATTGAAGTCCCCCAGAACCATAAGTCTCGGGAACTCCAACGCCAGCATCGAGGCGGCCTCGAGAAGCTCAGGCAGGGCATCCCTTACCCTGCAAGGGGGCAGGTACAGGAGTAAGATCCCCAGCTGACCCTTGGGGCCCAACCGTAGAAGCAGGGCCTCACAACCAGACACTTGTGGAGCAGTGGCCCTAGCAACTCCCAAGGACTCCCTGGCAACAATGGCGACACCACCGCCCCTCCCCTCACCTCTAGGCTGGTGCCAAGTACCGAACCCAGCTGGACACATGTCCGAGAGAGGTACTCCATCTTCAGGAGTCAGCCAGGTTTCAGTGATGCATGCCAGGTCGGCCAGCCCTTCCTGGATGGCATCTTGAATCAGGGGGGCCTTATTACAAACCGACCTGGCATTCACCAGCAGCAGCCTAAGGGTGGGGTCACTCCGGATCTGCCGCTCAGGGCCCAGAGATGTACCGGTAGGGCTGGAATGAGGGACCGCAATTAAACATCGGACCCGCATTCCCCGAGTGCGGCCCGCCCCACGATACCCACCATACCGCCCCATGCCCGTCACAACACCTATATGAATCTCCGGAACCTTCCCAGACGGAATGCTGCCCCTCCTTCCTGGCTGGCAAGGCCAACACTCTCTCTTCCCTCCCCCTCCGCCATCCCCCCCCCAATTCCAGCACCGAACATTGGCTCCTAGAACGCACAAAAAGCGCTGGCGAGTCCTGTCGTCCACATCTCCTTTTTCTTCCCCCCAGATAGGGAGGGCGGAGGCAAGGAGCTGGAGGGGATGTCCGTGTGCGGAAACAACATCCACGGCAGCGTCTTCGGCTCCCCACTACCACGAGGAGCCCTCCTAAACTCCCCGCCCGATGGCGAGGGGCAGGGAGGGACGGCCTAGCGCGATGGTTACGGCACCTCTGGCTCCCTTGGGCAGAAAGGCCCTCCAACCTCCCCGCCCAATGGTAGGGGGCGGGGAGGGACAATCCTGCGTGGCTGCGGCAGCGGCGGCGTCCCTCCTCGGAGCCTCCCGGGCCACGGGAGGCTCCCTTTATCTCCCCGCCGGTGGTGGGGGCGGGGAGAGCGCGTCGTCGTCGTCGTCGTCGTCCCTCTTCGGAGCCTCCCGGGCCACGGGAGGCTCCCTTTATCTCCCCGCCGGTGGTGGGGGCGGGGAGAACGCGGCGGCGGCGGCGGCGGCGGCGGCCCTCTTCGGAGCCTCCCGGGCCACGGGAGGCTCCCTTTATCTCCCTGCCGGTGGTGGGGGCGGGGAGAGCGCGGCGGCGTTGGCGTCGGCGTCGGCGTCCCTCTTCGGAGCCTCCCGGGCCACGGGAGGCTCCCTTTATCTCCCCGCTGGTGGTGGGGGCGGGGAGAGCGCGGCGGCGGCGGCGGCGGCGGCGTCCCTCTTCGGAGCCTCCCGGGCCACGGGAGGCTCCCTTAATCTCCCCGCCGGTGGTGGGGGCGGGGAGAGCGCGGCTGTGGCTGCGGCAGCGGCGGCGTCCCTCCTCGGAGCCTCCCGGGCCACGGGAGGCTCCCTTTACCTCCCCGCCGGTGGTGGGGGCGGGGAGAGCGCGGCGGCGGCGGCGGCGGCGGCCCTCTTCGGAGCCTCCCGGGCCATATCCATAATATATCCATTATCTTACTGTCGTTACTGTAACAATCTTGTGTATTAGTAAGGTAGTACCATTGCCTCCCCCAATTTATTGCTATTGATCAGGTCAAGTCATTGCGAGAGAGTTTGTGGCAGCAGAAAAATATGAATCTGGAACGTGCAATTTTTTTTACCAGCTCTTACAGATCAAATTATAATTTATTTATTTAAAACATTTCTATCCCGCTTCCCTCCCTCGAAAGTGACCCGAAGCGGTTTAACAAGTTTAAAACAACAATAAAAGCAGTCAAATAAATTCCCTTCTATAAGCCGATTAAAAACCACTGTATCTGAGAACGCAGAATACAGTTGTGGGCTTCTTGCTGGAGGCTGTGAGCCAGAGTTAAGTCCTCGGGTCTTGTGACAGTGCTGGTGACCGTAGCTGCCCCATTTCTGAACTCTTGTTGCTCTGAAATGAAGAATAATCATATTTTCTATTTCAGGTGGGTCATGTTTTAAGTACAGAGACAGCATCAACCAGGAATGACAACGACATCCTTTCCAGTTGCTTCCAAGCCATAGTCATGTTGGAAGGACTGATTGCCTGGGTTCTCAACAACTACCTGGGAAAATATGTCAGCAACCTGAACACAGACCAGCTCTCAGTAGCTCTTCTGAAGGGTAAGATGAACAAATAATACCAACAGAGCGATTCTTCCCTGCCCTACTTTTGCATTTTGTTTCTTTATTGCATTTATATACTCCCCTAAGGGACCAGCCATTTCGATCTGGGTAAAAAATAATCAGTTTTCATATTCTAGCAAAGGATGGTACAGTAGAACCTCGAATAACGACGCTACTTGGTTCCCCAAGTAGCGTCGCTATACGGGAAACGTCGTTGTGCGGTTTTCAATGGCAGCTGCACCATCTAGTGGCAAAAAGCTGTCATTATCCGCACAACGACGTTAAAAAACGTCGTTAATCCGCACAACGACAGTTTTTCGTCATCGTGCGGATAGTCACGTGGCGAGTGACGATGTGTCGTTAAGCGGAAATGACGCTATTCGAACACATCGTTAATTGAGGGTCCACTGTAGCTTGAATGGAGGAAAGCTAGGATGAAGACTGCACTCATGAGCCTTTCTAGCTAATTTACCTTCAGAAGATAAATTGTGTATCTTTTTGAAGGTGGGGCAAAAATCAGTTACAAGTGGAAAATAATAATAATTGTCTCTGAAGCTTACTAAAGCTTTTTTTCCTTGGGATTTTGTGCTGGCTGGTAGTGATGTACTGCATGTCAAGTCTCGTTATCTCAGTTCTCTGTACTGTAATAAGATGCAAATGCAAAACTAATAAAATAAAATAGATGTTTGGCATCACACATTGGGCTAAAAGTATTTACAGCCAAATAGTGGACTGGGAGCGATAATATGCTCACTCTGTGGTTCATTCTTATGAAGGAGCTTCTTTTCGTGACAGTAAAATTCCTCCCAAGTGGCTGATTGTGCTTATTTTCAGCAGCAAATACAAAAGGCGACAGTGTAATGTACGGCAGCGATGGCGAACCTTTTAGAGACCAAGTGCCCAAACTGCAGCCCAAAACCCACTTATTTATCCCCAAATGCCAACATAACAACAGGGGAGGAAGGAAACACTCCCATTGGACTGCTGGGCAGAGTGGGCGGGTGAACTCTGTGCTGGGGGAGGAAGGAAGCACTCCCATTGGGCTGCTGGGCAGAGGGATGGGGTGAACTCTGTGCTGGGGTGACTGCGTGGGTGCCCACAAAGAGGGCTACAAGTGCCACCTCTGGCATGCGTGCCATAGGTTCGCCATCACTGATGTAGGCGTTTCCAACCTTTTCAAGTCTGGGGCCGGGTCATGCTCTCTCAGTCAGCTTTGAGGGCCAGTATGACCATTTTGCCCTGCCTGCACGATAGGGGTGGCCATTTTGTCCCACCAGCTTCAAAGGGGTGGCCATTTTGTTTCTTGAATGCCCTTGGAGGGGGTGGGGGCACATTAAATGGCGCCACGGGCCAGATTCTGCCCGTGGGCCTTAGGTTGGGAACCCCTGGTATAATGTATTCATAGTAACAATGGCTGAGGTTGGATGATATTTTTATTGGATCACTGAATGATTACAAATAAGACGAGTGTTTCAGTTCTCTAAAACTCAGCATGAAGAGTTTATGCTCGTGAATTTGATACATTCTGGAGAACTTGAAGGCTTTTCTTAGTGTAACTTGTTTAGTGATTCAGTAAAGGTGTTGCTTAATCTCTGACTTTGTAATAAAGTGACATGTTCTGCAAGAAGATACCAGTGGGGGGAGTGGGAGGAGGGATTGGAACATTTCTCAATTGTTCGTCTTTGACGTCTTGTTCGTGCAGGTGCTGTGGAGTTAGAAAATTTGCCATTGAAGAAAGATGCCTTGAAGGAACTGTTACCTTTTGAGGTCAAAGCTGGTATGCATTTTGAGGAATTGCTTCTGGGAATAGTGTGCTTTTACAGCTGTGGTCTGATATCTATGGGGTCATTTTTAATGACTATTTCAATTGGGAAGCTCTTTTTTTTTTAAAGGAAAAGGGACTCCAGTGGTTTAGTGGTTAAGATGCTGAACTTGACAACTGGAAGGTCGCCAGGTCAGAAGTTTGAGACCCGAGTGCTGGATGGTGAGCCACTGTGTGAGACAGAATGCTGGACTGGATGGGCTGTAGCCTGTTCCAGCAAGGCTGTTCTGATGTTCTTATGGCAGAGTGAGCTCCCATCATCTGTCCCAGCTCTTGTCAACCTAGCAGTTCGAAAGCAAGAAATTGCAAGTAGATAACCAGGTACTGCTTTGGTGGGAAAGGTAGCAGCATTCCATGCATTCTGGTGTCTAGTCATGCCTGCCACATGTCCACGGAAATGTCTGCAGATTCAGACAGCGCTGGCTCTTTGGCTGTAAATAGAGAACACTCAACCCTAGAGTCAGATTCGACTGGCTTTCGAGCAAGAGCAACCTTTACCGACGTTTCCCTTTTGTAAGGAAACCTTTAAAACAATAGATTGGGTATAAAAGCAATGAAGTCTTGTACCATTGTAAGGACAAGTGGCTTAACATAAAGAAGGTGCAAGATGTTCTGTCAGCCTGTCATTTGGTATGGGGAAAAAACAAAACAGCACATCGACCTCCTCTCCCCCCCCCCCCCAATTGCTTTTCAGGGCTCTCTTTTTTCTACATGGAGGTAGAATAAAACAGGAGATGACATAATGTCACAAACGTGAAGCCGACTAATCTGACAGTCCACCATGTTAGTTGCCCCAAAACATTGCCTTATGGTGCTTTGATTGTGTGGAGTCGTGAAAGTAGATTGGGGTTTCCCCTTTAATATCAGTGGGTGGGGGGTTGCAATCCTCCTCTCTGCTGGCTCCCTTGGGGCCAGAAGGGTAGGGGGGACAGACCCCTTTTGTCCCCCCAACCCTCCCAGACTCACGGGACCCAGGAGAGGGGATCGAATCCACCCCACCCTCTGATATTAAAAGGGAAAACCCAATTGGGGTTTCCCCTTTAATATCAGTGGGTGGGGGGTTGTGAGCCCCCTCTCCGCTGGCTCCCCTGGGTTTGGGAGGGTTGCGGGGACAAAGGGGGTCTGTCTTCCCAACCCTTCTGGACCCAGGGGAGCCAGCGGAGAGGGGGACCCCCCCCCCAAACACTCCATTTTTAAAGAGAAGAAACCAAGCGGTTTCTTCTCTTTAAAAATGGAGTGTTTGGGGTGTGTGTGTGTGGAATCAATCCCCTCTCCCGGGTCTCCTATGTCCAGGAGGGTTGGGGACAAAAGGGGTCTGTCCCCTCAACCCTCCCCGACACAGGAGACCCGGGAGAGGGGATTGATTCCACCCCACCCCCCAAACACTATTTTTAAAGAGAAGAAACTGCTTGGTTTCTTCTCTTTAATAACGGGGTGTCTTGCGGGGGGATCCCCTCTCTGCCGGCTCCTTTAGCTCTGGAAGGGTTGCGGGGACAGACTCCTTTTGTCCCCCCAACCCCCCAAACCCAGGGGACCCAGGAGAAGGGATCAAATCCACACACACCCCCAACACAAGAAGCAGTTGCAAACAGTAGCCTGGAGGTAATGTTTTGGGGCATCTAATATGGAGCCAGGCCATGCCCACTGGCTTCAAAAAACTTACAGCATGAAGTCTGTAGTGCCATCTTCTGTTTTATTATATCTCCATGGTTCTCAAGCTCTGTCGCTGCTTCCCAGGGATAACTGCATAGAAATCCCTGCTCCAGGGTCACTGAGGAAGCTTTTTGTGTCTTGGAAGTCTTTTTTTTATGTTTGAGGACTGCGAATACATTTCCGTCTGTGTGAATGCTCACATTGTGTTCCTTGACAATCGTAGGTTTCATTGGCAAAGTGACGCTGCAGATACCCTTTTATCGCCCCCATGTTGACCCGTGGGTGATATCGGTGTCAAAACTGCACCTCATTGGCTCGCCAGCAAAGCAGGAAGATTTTGATGAAGAAAAAGAGAAGCTGCTTGAAAGAGAAAACAAGAAAGCAATCTTATTAGCCCTGGAAGAAAAATGGAAAGTATGATGCTCAATTTTTTTTCAAAATAGACCTTCAGTTATTTTTTTCTAATCCGGGTGATAGATTAGATTCAGAGTTATGATGCTGGTCTCTGGTCTAGAAGGCTGATTTCTTCTTTTGTTCTAAAAGGAGAAAACGGTGTGGCTTTTCTTCAAAAAGCAGCTAATTATCTAGATCAGGGATTCTCAACTTGTGGCCAGCAGCACCATTCCATGTGGCCCCACCTCCACCACACCAGAACGTGACGTGTGGTGTAGGAAGGGCAAAATGACCATCCGGTCCCCGAAGCTGTCTGATGGAGCGTGACCCGGCCCCTGGCTTTAAAAGGTTGAGAACTCCTGATCTGGATTTTAGTTTGCTTTAATATGTGTTGTAAATAATCAAGCCCTGAAACCTAGTAGAGTTTCCTAGCAATCTATTTCCTAAAGAAAATGGGGGAAATGTTGACAGAGGAGCAGTTGTGTATATAGGATGATGTTACTGCTGTTGAGTAGTACATGCACTTGCATGTTCTCTTTGCGGTTTATCTTAACCTATAAATCCAAGGGTTAACCGTTGGAACTGGCTATAGGTTGCTATGCCTCGCCCTACTTGCCTGCACTCACCCTTCGTGCACACGGCCGATCTGGGTACGCAGGTCAACAAAGGATTGAAAAAACCGGCAGTGGGGCAACAGCCCCACAAACGCAAAGAAAGGGAAACAACTTCACTTCCCAACATTCCTTGCGCTGCGCTGCGCCAGAGCCAATCAGGCTGAGAGGCTCTCGCACGGGGCAGCGTTCGGAAACGCAACGCAGCCAATGAAAATAAAACCATTTAAAAAAAACGCAGCACAAACAGAAAGCACCAACCCATTACTACAAACCCCAGCGTCCTGCGCGCCATGAGCACGCAGAACGCTGAGGAAAACGGCGCCTGAAAAATTAAAAAGAAAAACAACTCACCGCGTCACAGCCAAACACACACCAGCCGGCTTTCTATCCCTCACCCACGGCGCCTGAAGGACCCGACTGGAGTTTCCCCTTTAATATCAGTGGGTGGGGCTGCGATCCCCCTCTCCGCTGGCTACCCTAGGGTTGGGAGGTTTGTGGAAACAAAAGGGGAATGTTTCCCAAACCCTTCTGGACTCAGGACACCAGGGAGAGGGGATCGATTCCCACCCCCCTCCTTAAAATACTCCGTCTTTTCTACTCTTTAAAAACGGAGTTGTTTTAAGGAGGGGGGGGAGGGAATCGATCCACTGTGCCTGGTCTACTGGGTCCAGAAGAGTTGGGGGGACATACCTCTTTTGTCCCCACAAACCTCCCAACCCCAGGGGAGCAAGCGGAGAGGGGGGTCGCAAGCCCCACCCACTGACATTAAAGGGGAAACCCCAATCTACTTTCACAACTACACACAAATAAAGCACCATAAAACAATAAAGCCCCCCTCCCTACCACCTAGCCCACCCTTCCTAACCCCCAACGACCATGCCCCCCTCCCCACCACCTAACCCACCCTTCCTAACCCCCAACGACCATGCCCCCCTCCCCACCACCTAGCCCACCCTTCCTAACCCCCAACGACCATGCCCCCCTCCCCACCACCTAGCCCACCCTTCCTAACCCCCAACGACCATGCCCCCCTCCCCACCACCTAGCCTACCCTTCCTAACCCCCAACGACCATGCCCCCCTCCCCACCACCTAGCCCACCCTTCCTAACCCCCAACGACCATGCCCCCTCCCCACCACCTAGCCCACCCTTCCAAACCCCCAATGACCACGTACCTTCCCCACCACCAAATAAATAATTGTTTAAAAATTACTAAAAACACTCAAACACAGCGAAAAATACACAAAAACAAAAACTCCAAAAACAATACGAAGTAAACAAAGACACAATCAAAAACAAAACAAACAGACAAAAAATACAAACTGCCCCCCTCCCCCCCCGCCCACACACACACACAAAAGAAAGAAAACAAGCAAACTTACCAAAACAGGTGCTACCTCCACCAGGACTGGAAAAGAAATGAATACAGAAAGACCCTACTTACCAGAAGAAGCTCCACCCAGAGGCCAGGAGAGAAACAAAAGTCAAAATACAATAACCCCTACCAGCACCACCTGCTGGCCACAATAGTAAAAACAATTCAAAAACACAGAACAGCCCCAAACAAAACACAAATTCACAATTTTACACAAAAGGTCACACCAAAAAAAAACAAGTAAAAAAAATTACACTAAACACACTTTCACACAAATCACAAATATATGTCAATAAAATACAATAGAAACTTTAAAAAATCCTGTGCTGAGTTATTATATCATACTTTCTTCTTTTATTAATCCTCAAAAAAAACCAAAAAAGCAGATCACAGTTAATAACAGCCAAGCCAAACAAATTTAACATAAATAAACATTTAAAAAATTAAAATTACAGACTAAGCAATTTTTTAAAAAAAACAACACAATTTAACCTTCCAACACAATGTAACACTATTGCAAAAAAAAAAAAAATTTGGCTCATTTTTAATTAAAAAACACGGGGGGGGGGGGGGGGAAGCCCGGCAACGCCGGGCAACCCTTGCTAGTTTGTCATAAAAATAGAGATAAATGCTGAAGGAAATAGGAATGCTGATTTATGTTTTCCCATGCTGACATAATATTTGAAGAGCCTGCTGTTACCCTCTCTCCCTCTTGCTGCAAACTGTGAATGTGAGGGGAAATTGGACTGTTTCTAGACCAGAGATGGCAAACCTTGGCACTCCAGCTGTTCTTGAAATTCAATTCCCAGAAGCCCTGACAGCAGGAGTGCTGACAGGAGTGCTAACAGACGTATGAAATTTTTCAGAACCTGCAAGTGATGTGGAATCTTGTTTTATTTCTGGTGCTTAGCTTGTGGAACTCTTTTCTACATTTTTTGATGAATTTACATGGCAGGCATTTGCTTTCTCTTTTCAGGAAGAACGGAAGCAGGTAGCAGAATCTTATTGGTACTCTGTCACTGCATCAGTCGTTGCAAGAATCATAGAGAACATCGAGGTAATTTGGATGGACAGGCAGTATTCTCATGTATTTTCTAATATGGATTCAGGCTAGAGAAACTGATAGGTTTCACCCACTGACTGCTTGGGCTTGCAAACCAGCCAGATCAGGTAAGACATGCAGTTCATAGTGATCTAGAGTAGCGTTGCCAAGACACCAGACCTCCTCCAACCAGCTTGGTTCTATAAGGACCAGAGACAACGTTTCTGGTTACAATCATAGTTTATTTAGTGCACAGTTGTTAAGTTTCAGAAGATTAAAAAGAGCATGGTTGATAATAATAAAGGTAAAGGTTTCCCTTGCTCGATAGCCAATTGTATCCAACTCTAGGATTCAGTGCTCATCTCTGTTTGTAGCCGAAGAGCCAGTGCTGTCTGCTTCTGCAGATGTTTCCGTGGTCATGTGGCAGGCTTGACTAGACACCGGATCACACAGAACGCTGTTTACCTTCCTACTGAAATGGTCCCTATTGATCTGCTTGCAATTCTTGCTTTCGAACTGCTTGGTTGGCAGGAGCTGGGACAAAGACGGGAGCTCATTCCGTCCTGCAATACTCAGGAATCGAACTGCTGACCTCCTGCCTTCCAGTCAGCGTCTTAGCCACTTGAGCCACTGCAGTCCCATGGTTGATAATACCATTCCAATATTAAAACAATAAAAGCATTAGTAGCCGCTTGCCTGGCTTCATCTGGTCTATTAACACAAAGACTACATTTTGCTAGCTTTTACTCGCAAGCTTCGCTCGATGCAAGTGATTCAAAAACGCTCTGGTGTCTAGTCATGCCTGCCACATGACTACGGAAACGTCTGCAGAAGCAGACTCTTCCCCCTCCTTCCCATATCAAAAAAATATTTTCCCCACACATCCCTCCATTTTCAGGGTTTCAGCTAATTACAGCACAACACACAATGCCCATCAAATTAGTTCAGTTCCCATAGTCTTCACCCTGTTATGACTACAAGTACAATAAACAATCCAGCACCTGCTTTGAAGGTTGAATTCGGCTTTGAAACAGAGATGAGCACTGAATCCTAGAGTCGGATACAACTGGCTTTCGAGCAAGGGAAACCTTTACTTTTACCTTATATATTCATACCTATTTCCCAAAAAGTTGTATATTCCTGTCCTGGTTTTGTTCCTTTTGATTTAATTAAGACATAGTCTAAAAATTCTCCCCAAATCTCTTTGAAGTAATTTCTTTTTATTAATACTTTCTTAAACTTTAGTTCATAAGTCAATCTGTCATTCATCGCAATGTTCCATAGCTCTTCATATCCTTACAGTGATAAGTACAGTAGGTGATTTTACAGGTGGTGACATGGAGAAAGACTGGGATAGCAAACAAGGCCGTATTCTGCCAGTGTGTGTTGAAATGCTTATTAATGATACATTTTCACTTGTTTAGTGCAGGCTAAAGAGAATCATTCCTTTATCTTTCCCTCTTCAGTTAAACATTCAAGACGTCCACCTGAGATTTGAGGATGGGGTCACTAATCCTTTCCAGCCATTTGCCTTTGGCGTCTGCATAAAAAATGTTTCGGTCCAAAATGCTGTGAATGAGCCGGTGAGTACATGATGTGCAACAGCTTAAGATGGGCTGGCAATGTGTTTTGATTTTTTAGAGCTGTGGGGCACTTCTCACAACGCCAGCCCCCCTCGCTCCAGACGTCCTCTTGAATTTTTTTCTTTTTGGGACCGTTTGGACGGGGCTGCTCCGTCGATCGTCCAGTGGTTAAGCCAAGAATGCACCCCTCTCTATTTGCTCATTCTGCTGGCAGAGTGTTCTTCCATCCAGTATGAACTGGCTCATAAGTAGAAGGATGGCAAACCCCCCTTATTGTGGGTATCTGATGTAGGCTAGTTGGAATGGCCAATTACAAAGTCTAGTTCTGACACCTCCTATGATCCAACAACACACTTTCCCTTGGTGAAGATCAAAGCCTTGTAAAGGGGGGACTTTGGTGTGATAAGAAAATTCCTTTGCGCTGGTATCATCCTGGAAGCAAGGAAACAAAACCCAAAGAAGCCCTTTCTCCCGAAACAAAGCAAAGCGTTTAGGATTGTATCCCGTTTGAACGACGGAGAGTCCTTATCAACTCCACCAGGTAAAACTCCCTTCTTTGAGAGTAAAAATCCACTTGAAGCAAAATATTCCTTTAAATGGGTTTATTCAGAAAAGAAGTAAATCCAAGGAATAGATGGAAATAAAACCCAATTGTAATTCCATGTTGCAAATGTCCAAATTATAAGTCCAAATAAAAGGTCCAAGTGGGCTTCTGTGCCCTCATCCGATTGATGAATAAATCCAGAGTCCAGGTAAAGGTGTTGTTCAAGTGTTCCTGTAATCCCCAATGAACGATCTCCCTATCTACCGTATTTTTTGGACCATAAGACGCACTTTTTCTCCCCCAAAAGTGGGGAGAAAATGAGGGTCCGTCTTATAGTCCAAATGCTGGTCTTCGGCCAGCTGTGGCTGTTGTAAAAGGATATTTTACAAGAGCCGCAGCTGGCCAAGACCACTATTGCCGCCTTTCAGCTGCTCCGGTGCAGGGGGAAAATCATGAAAAACAAGTGGCCACTAGAGGGCGAAAATCGCAATTTCCCATTTAAATGCATTGGAAATAAATTTCTTGTATTCAAAAGTTTTCTGTTTGTATGTTCCCAATGCATTTAAGTGGGAAACCAAACCTGTGCTTAAAAAGAAAAGGTTTCACTTACCTTCAATGCCTTTGTCTCTACTCCACGTGGACAAAATGGAGGAGGAAAATATGCTTCCTGGTTGAAAGGAGAGCAAGGCTAGAGTATCACTTCCTTCCTCAGTGCAATTGGCCTGCCTGCCCATTTCCCCTGCAGTGCCACCACTGGTCGGTGGTGCAAAATACAGTATTAAATATATTTCTTTTTGTTTTCTTGCTCTGAAAACTGGGTGCGTCTTATGGTCAGGTGTGTCTTATGGTCCCCCCAAAAAATGGTATCTAACGGACCCCGACTTAAATAGGTTTTTGGGGTTCCTCTTCTTCCCCTGGAATCTTAACCATTTTAGATCTAATTGTTATGGGCTGATGTGCCAACCTGCTCTCTCTAGGTGTCTGTTTATCTGTTTTGCTCATCTCTAAGATGACCATCCTGTCTGGATTGTTAAACTTTTCACCTTGTTAGAAAAAACTGTTTGCGACACTAACTTGCTAATGAGATGGAATGTGAGTGCTATGTGAAACAATATGGAGTCACAATTGCTCTTTTGAAAGTACAGGTTAGACCAGTGATGGGCAGTCTTGGCCCTCCAGCTGTTCTTGAACTTCAATTCCCAGAAGCCCAAGTCAACACACCAGCTAGTCAGGGTTTCTGGGAATTGAAGTTCAAGAACAGCCCATCACTGGGTTAGACTATCAAACTTAGGATAGAAAGAAATCCCCCCCCCATCTCACCTTCATGCAATTAATATAAACGAATAAAAAGTAACTTCCCCAAGATTCCCTTGACAGCACTCATTCGCCGAGTGAGACCTCTAACCAAGAATTGCCAGCACAACTGACAGCCTAGAGATTGGTGACATGATTCCTTGTATTTCGTGCTCAAACATTGTTTATTTTTATTTCATGCTGTGTTTCTTTATCTTAATTCTTCTTCTTTCGTGTCCAGATTGAACTTTGAACTGCCAAAACGAAGCCACTTTCTTGGCTTTGTCATTGGCCAGAAACTCAATCTTCATCAGTGCATGTTTCTGGTAGTAATCGGCAGAAACTCAATCTTCATCAGTGCATGTTTCTGGTAGTAATCGGCAGGCCAGCAAATGAGCTGGATTCTGTATCTCTCCAGATTCACAACTGTGTGTTGTTGTCTGCCAGCAGCCCCCACTTGAGCATGTTGCTCTTGCGGTTAGGTACTCCAATCCTCAGGAGTTCCCAACCTTTTCAAGCTGGGGGCCGGGTCATGCTTTCTCAATCAGCTTCCAGGGCCGGATGGCCATTATGCCCAGCCTGCATGATGGGGGCAGATATTTTGTCCCAACAGCTTCAAAGGGAGTGGTCAGTTTGTTTCTCAAATGCCCTTAGAGGGGGCGTGGGGGCACATGAAATGGTGCTGTGGGCCGAATCCGGTCCACAGGCCTTAGGTTGGGAACCCCTGGAATACAGTAATAAGTGTAGATTATGAATTGCAATGTGTTCTGCTTCCACTGTGGCTCAAACATACTTTCCCTCGTTCTAAGGTGGAAGAACTCATGAAGAAAAAACAGCTTGAAATTGCTGACTTCAGTATCTATTGGGATACTGCGTGTTCTTTATTGGGGGATTTGCCACCTGGGGAGCTGCAGGTAAAAAAAACACCTTTGTTTTGTGTACAAGGGGTGGGGGAGAAAAAATAGGCATTTATGTACTGGCATTCACTTGGTTTCAATTTCAAGAAAGCGATGGATGAAAGCATGGAGAACCGCAGCCATGACTACATCATGAAGCCTGTGAGTACTTCTGCTCTGCTCAAGAGAAACTGTTCCAAAGAGCCCCTGAGATTGCGTCATGCTCCTCGGCTTGAGTTTGACATCCAGCTAGAGATGATACCGCTGAAACTTTCTCAGGTAAACCCGACCTCTCCCCCATTAATTATTTTGTGAACAGAGCATTTATATATGGAGTATAGTACTTAGTGACTGGGACTTTGGTGGCTTAGTGGTTAAGACGCTCAACTTGAGGACTGGAAGGTTGACTGGTCAGCAGTTCGAGACCAGAGTGCTGCGCAGTGGAGTGTGCTCCCGTGTCTGTCCCAGCTCCTTCCAACCTAGCAGTTTGAAAGCAAGAAATTGCAAGTAGATAAATAGGAACCACTTCGGTGGGAAGGTCAACAGTGTTTCATGCACTTTGGTGTCTAGTCATGTCTGTCACATGACCATAGAGAAACTTCTCCAGGAGCAGACAGCACTGGCTCTTAGGCTGCAAACGGAGATGAGCACTGAACCCTAGAGTTGGATACGGCTGGCTTTTGAACAAGGGTGACCTTTACTTATAGTACTTAGTGCACTGGAATATGTAATGCACTTGCTGGAAAATGCATATAAATCAGGTACATTCATGTCAAGGCTTAATGTTGTAACAGACAGCTGCAGGAGTTTTAATGCAAAGTTGGATGTGGCTGTTGGGTTGAGTGAGGATCATTGCAGCTTGAGGTATAGCAGGTCCCAGAAAGCGGTCAATACACCAGGCTTAGTTTGAATTGGTATATTTACAATATTTACAGATAGCAGATAAACAGCATTATTCAGCATAATGCTTACAGCAGTAATCTCTCTCCAGTTTGCAGTCAACAGCCAACGACCAGCAATGGCTTAAGGATACATTATGCTTTATAACACTTACAGGCAATCACGTCTATGCAGAGTCATGGTTGGAGCACACTTGACTCTGATTAATTGCTCAGACCATACTGACATTATTTCTGCTCGTTGCCTCAACATAAATATATACTGACAGTGGCTGTGATGCTAAATGAGAGGCTCTGCTCTTCTTCCAGAGTTACAGGAGATCTGTCAATGCTTATTCTTACCAAATTATTTGTTTCCCATTCTTACCAATTTATTTGTCTTGTACATCCTCCATGCTGTTCATATAAAAACAGCAGCTGAAAACATTTGGGGTAACTGGCTGACTAAGCTGATGGAGTCAATATAACAGTGATGGTGAACCTTGGCACTCCAGGTGTTCTTGGACTTCAATTCCCAGAAGCCCAAGTCTCTGTCAATCCACACAAATGGGTTTACTGGCACTCCAGGTGTTTTTGGACTTCAGTTCCCAGAAGCCCAAGTCAGCACTGCACCTGATCAGGGCTTCTAGGAATTGAAGTTCTGGAACACCTGGAGTGCCAAGGTTTGCCATCACTGGAATAGAAATCCAGAGGAGCTTCTGTACACCCTTCAGCTGAAATCCTCTTGCTTCACTAAAAAATTGTACAACTACGTTGAATCCCAATAGGGATTCACTGAGTTAACTGCTCTGTAAGATTCATTGATACAAATGAGTCTACTCTAGTTGCAACTTACTATGCTGTAAAGGTAAAGGTTTCCCTTGCTCGAACGCCAGTCGTGTCTGACTCTAGGGTTCAGTGCTCATCTTGGTTCCATAGCCGAGGAGCCAGTGCTGTCTGCTTCTGCTGACCCTTCTGTGATCATGTGGTAGGCATGACTAGACGCTGAAGCGCACGGAACACTAGTAAATCGCAACTAGAATAGTCCGTTTGAATCAATTTCTATTGATATCTGGAGGACTTGATTCACCACATCTCCACTGGTTCAGTGGAACTACAGTGCAAAGCAACATGATTTAATCCAAAAATTCAATAGACCTGGACTAGGTGCAACAGTCAGATTTAGTCTCCATGTTACAATATTCATAGACGGTTTTAATGCAGCAGGTCTGCGTCTTTCTACATTTCAAACTCTTATAGTAAAGTGTCTGAGAGAATCAAGGCACTTATCTCAGTTTCAGTTTATAACCTTAGACAAAGTCTAAAGCAGGGGTGCCCAAACCTTTCAGGCCGCCGGCCGGTCACATGGTTCAGCGGGCCAGTCATGTGGATCCTCCCACCAGAAAGCAGAAGTAAAATGTGCCTTGCAATCTGATTTGCAACAGGATGAGATAGATTTTAGGCTGCCATTTTCTCTGTTTTAACCAGGGATACCCAAACAATGGCCTGCAGGCCGGATCCTGCACCCAATGCCAATTCATCTGGCCCACGGGCTGTAGTTTGAGCATCCCTGGTCTAAAGGCTCATCTCTATAGGTTCAGTTGCAAAGGGATGGGTTGGGCTAAATAGGATTGCTTAAGATCAGGTGCTGCCCGATATGCTACATAACATGGGAGTATCTTAAGTTTAAGATCAGGTGGAGGTTCGATATGCCATTTGCATAGGATAGACTTACAAGGAGGGCAAGTGCCCATCTGATCACGCGCTCATCTTTATCACCGCATCCCCTGTAACCCTTGTAATGGACTCTGTTTTCTTGGTCAAATAACTATCCATTTGAGATACTCATTACAAAGCATGTACTGGCTGTGTTCTTGCATTGGTAGTTGAAGTATTACCATTTTTATGCACTGTAGACTCAATACCGACAAATAATGGACTTCTTGAAAGAACTGGATCGGAAAGAGCGACAGCAAAAATTCAGAAGATGGAGGCCGAGGGTTCCAGTAGCTGGAAAGTATGGGCTCTGTTTTCTTGGTCAAGTTATTTTCTTCTCCATCCTAGATACAGTAAAACCTCGCATAAAGAACGCCTTGTTTAGAGACTAACTTGCTTAAATAGCAGAATTTTCTCTGAATGGTCACCTTGCTTAACAACTAAAAGCAACCAAAAACTATCTTAACAACTAAATCGGGGTTTGCAATCCCTCCCCAACCGACAGAAGTCACAATTGGTCACTTACAATGGCAGTGGTGGTTCTTTTTCTAAGTGTTTTGCTTAAAGAGCAATCCCGTGGAACGCATTATGCTCTTTAAGCAAGGTACAACTGTACTGGCTCCAAAATATGTACAGGTTGTGCCATGATTAACAACCCTTGCTTCTCTTTGTGGCCATTTTTTCAGAATTGTCACAACAGAGGAGCATGCTTGTAGTGGAGAGGGCTAAAAATGGTTAAATGTGTATATTTAATTTTTAAGTTGATTTATTTAAAACTGTGGGTCCAGTGATTATGCAGTGGCTTAGCGGTTAACAAACTGCCGGCAAGTCGGCAGTTCGAGACCCGGGTATTGCATGACGGATTGAGCGCCCGTCTCTGTCCCAGCTCTTGGAGACATGAAAGGAGCCTCATTTGGGCATTCCCCGAGTGGAGTTTCTTCCACAAAAATCCTTTCAACCCAGAACAATTTCTGACACTAAATTATTATTATAGTGATTATGGACTGTAAAGGTTGCTACAGTGAGGTTTTTTAAAGCTGAAAATGGAGTGTAAGTTTTATGGCTGGAGATGTTGGGCCCCCTTTAAAGCATGCCAACATTATCCTTTTAAAAAAAACAAGGGCAATTTTGGAGCATAAAAATAAAAGAGCAACATTTTGCTAAGTAATCTTCTAAAATTTGAAGAGTGTGTGTTTGTGTGTGTGTGTGGGAACCAGAGGACTCGAAGGGTTTTGCATCTGATCCTGGAGGGCAGAACTTGTGTTGCCCAACTGGGGTCCCAGACAATGTGCAGCCATTCATTTTGGGCAACAAATTCTGTAGCATCCCTGAGGGCTTTCGGATTCCTTGTTACTGAAAGCTCTGCTAAGAAGACACGGCGGATTAAACTTTCTTTGTTACATCTTGGAATAATTTGGATAGGAGACCTTGGAATAATTTGGATAATTTGTCGGCGGCTGCAACTCATATCCGATAATGCATTTTACCCCCTGAAGCAGGAAAAATGCCATTGGCGTGTATTTGTTTCAGCCAGATCCCAGCTTGCCATGAAGTGACCCACACACTATGATCACAGAGCCATCTCCTGCGGCACCTATGAAATGAGATGTGCAAGATTTAACACCGGGACTGCAATGGACTGCCACAGCCTTGAGGATATTACCAAGATGTACCTTCACAGCCAGTCCATCTGGCATGGCCTCTTCCACCTCCATGACCGTTGGGAGTCAGAGTACCTCCTCCGTTCATTTTGCCATTGGGCCCAACATGATGGTTTCCAGTGGCATTTCCTCCACTGACTCCCCAGCAGAGTGATTGCTTGGATAATGGTTTCAAAATCTCTCTCTCTTTCACATTTATATTCCACCCATTTGGGATAGTCTCCCACTTTGGGTGGATTTCAACAAATTAAAAAAAATATTTACAAAACCAATAAGAGATTAAACGCGAACAACCAAATAAAATTATAAGTAACAAAAAAAAACTAAGTCATTACGTTAGCTTTATTCCTGCTCTGGGTTTGTTCCTGTGCCTGGCTAAGCCTTCCAATTGAGAGTGCATTTCCTCCCTCTTTCAGCTGTCGGGAATGGTGGCAATTTGCTCTGAACGCCTACATCGCAGAGATCAGGGAGCAAAGGGGACGTTCCTGCTGGGATTTTGCATTGCATCGTGCCCAGGATGCTGTAGCATACGCCGATCTCTACGACAGGAAGCTGAAAGAAGAACAGCTCTCTGATGAAGAGCAGGTATCGAGAAACA
Organism: Bradypodion pumilum; assembly: GCA_035047305.1. Lineage (NCBI taxonomy): Eukaryota > Metazoa > Chordata > Lepidosauria > Squamata > Chamaeleonidae > Bradypodion > Bradypodion pumilum. The sequence continues at coordinate 5,482,187 of JAWDJD010000016.1, read as the reverse complement.
GCAGTGAAACCCCTTCCATCCCCTTAAGACAGGGATTCTGAACCTGCAGCCCGTGGACTGGATGCGTCCCACAGCACCATTTCATATGGGCCCCACCGCTTCCACCACACCAGGAAGTACCATGTGGTGGAGGAAGGGCCACTGAAGCTGTCTGTGGGAGCGTTACCCGGCCCCCGGCTTAAAAAAGTTGAGAAGGCCTGCCTTAATATCTTAAATCTGTTGAACTGCAATTTTATCTGCTTTTATAGTGTTTTTTTTAAAAGATTGCTGTTGTTTTGTCTTTTGTTGAAAGCTAGCATGTGTGACCTTTAGGGACTGTGCATTCTCTACCCTGGGAAGGGTCACTGGAAAGTCAGAATCGATTTGATGGCACACAATAAAATGAGATTTAGAGGGTTCTTATGGGAAGCTATGCTTAATTGGCACAGGAAGTCTTCAGCAATTTCAGGCCAAGGAAGGAAAAGGTGGAGCACATACATAAAAAGGCTCATACACCGTAGCTTAGTAAACAAGACAGATTAAATCTGAACTGGACCATTATGTAAAACACAGAGATTGGATCACCAAGGTATTGTAAACTCTGGGCTTGGATCCTGTAACTTCTTGCTTCGGGCTAAGTGGATTTTCAGGAGTGGAAAGTCTGTGTAGAAAGGGAATGAAGTCCTCCTCTGCATTTTCTGATCCAACTTACTTTTTTCTACCTGTAGGAAGAGATGGACCGCATTGAGGATGAGCAGACATTAGAGGAGTTAAAAATCTTACGCCAGATCGTTTACCATAGATTCTGTGAACTGGTGGAGGTAAGAGATGTTAAGAAATGCAGCATTTATAGCTCCTCTGGGTTTGGACATAGTAATGAGTAAAAATTTAAAATGCACATTCTGCCTTGGTATGGCTAGTGCAGGCGTTCTCAACCTGCGGCCCGCGGCTAGATGTGGCCCACAGCGCCATTTCATGTGGCCCCCCCACTGCCTCTATCACACCCAAAAGTGCCATGTGGTGGAGGAAGGGCAAAAAGGTAGCGTGGCTTAAAAAGTTTGAGAACTCCTGGTCTAGTGGTTATTATTCAGCCTATGTAACCAAATTAACATTGTACAGTCAACCCTCTACATACGAATTTAATTTGTTCCTCGAGGTTGGTCGTACAGTATCTCGAAAAATTCTTATGATGAATTTCCCATAGGAATTCATTGAATGCAATTTTCCATAGAAATGCATTGAATTTTGTACCTCGAAAAAATCCTATTACAAATTTGTATCTCAAACCTGACCTTTTCCCTGAGATTGCCGGATATATCTCGAATTTTTCTTAAGTCGAACCCTTCTTATCTCAAGGTTTGAATGTCTAAGACCATGTATAGCTGGTTGGATAGCTCAGTGATAAAAGCATCTGCCTGTGGATCCAGAGTTCAATTCCTCCATTTTGCCTTTAGGAAGAAAAGCCAGTCTATGTAGCCCTGGCCAAGCTGCACAGTCCCAAGAGCTCCCTCTAAAGGAAGGAAACCACGTCTATGCATTCTCTACCTGGAAAACCCTGGAAAGAAGCACTATAAGCTAGAATTGCCTTGACAGTACACAATTTTTATTAAGATCATGTATTGCTTTATGTATGCAGTAGCTCAAGTGGTTAAGATGCTGACTGGGATGCGGAAGGTCAGCAGTTAAAAACCCGAGTACTGCAGGACGGAATGAGCTCCTGTCTTTGTCCCAGCTCCTGCCAACCTAGCAGTTCGAAAGCAAGAAATTGCAAGTAGATAAATAGGGACCACTTCAGTGGGATGGTAAACAACATTCCGTGCACTCTCGGCATGCCTGCCACATGTCCACATCTAGGCATGCCTGCCACATGTCCACGGAAACTTCTACAGACGCAGACAGCGCTGGCTCTTCGGCTATGAAATAGAGATGAGCACTGAACCCTAGAGTCGGATACGACTGGCTTTCGAGCAAGGGTGACCTTCACCTTTACCTATAGCTTTAATATTGATGATTTGATTTTATGATTTTCTATTAGCAGTCCTGTTCCGGCTCCACTGCTGCTGGCATTTGTCACTAGAGTTAGAGAGGGCAGTAGCATGAAAGCAAAAGCGAAACAATCCCACTTCTATCCCTTCCCATAACGCTTAGTGCACTCACTCTCTGGGCGGCTCACAAGTTAATTAGCATTCTGCCCCCAAAATGCTCGGTACTCTTTTTATCGACCTTGGAAGGATGGAAGGCTGAGTCAACCTTGACCCCAGGTCAGGATCAAACTCACAACCTTTTGGTTGCAGGATAGCACTTTCACCCCTGCACCACCATGGCTCCTGAAGCAATCGTAGCCAGGACAAAGGTAGTTAAAGAGTGTCCATTCTTGGCGTGTGTTATTACTGTAATGCTCAAGTGGCTAAGGACGTTGGCTGGAAGACGGGAGGTCAGCAGTTCGATTCCCGAGTACTGCAGGACGGAGTGAGCTCCTGTCTTTGTCCCAGCTCCTGCCAACCTAGCAGTTCGAAAGCAAGAAATTTCAAGTAGATAAATAGGGACTACTTCGGTGGTAGGTAAACAGTGTTCTGTGCGCTCTGGTGTCTAGTCACGCCTGCCACATGACCACGGAAAGGTCTGCAGAAGCAGACAGCGCTGGCTCTTCAGCTTTGAAACAGAGATGAGCACTGAACCCTAGTCCGTCTACCCCTGGCTTTTGAGCAAGGGAAACCTTTACCTAAGTTAAATAAATCAATACCGGTAAGTAGCCCCCACTTTCTCTTTTATAACGTTTCTTCTTCTTCTGACAGAGCATTAAGGAGCCCTTGCCAGATTCCTTGGAAAACGTGTCTGAGGCTGAACCAGCCGCCGGCACCAGCCGCAAGAGTGGGATGATCCAGTATCTGCAGTCATGGTTTCCTGGGTGGGGTGGCTGGTACAGCGATTCGCAGGAAGCAACAGACACATTTGAAGGACTACTTTCAGAGACGTCAGAACAGTGGAGGCCAGAAGATGCTCCTGGTATGAGGATAAAAATGGGGGTGGGATATCCAGGAGTGCCCAAAGCAGTGTTGGCAAAACTGGCACGCATGCCAGAGGTGGCACTCGGACCCTTCCCTGTGGACACCCATGCAGTCACCCCAGCACAGAGTTTGCCCCACCCCTCTGCCCAGCAGTCCAATGGGATCTCTTTCTCCCTCCCCCCAGCACATAGTTCACCCCAACCCTCTGCCCAGCAGCCCAATGGGAGCGTTTCCTTCCTCTCCTGTTGCTGTTTTGGCACTTTGCGACGAATAAGTGGGTTTTGGGTTTCAGTTTGGGCACTCAGTCCCTAAAAGGTTCGCAATCATTGGCCTAACGCATTCATAATTAATAAGGTGTCATCAGGAAACAAAGTAATCTTTATCTTTATAGCCAATTCCAGTGACAGCGAACCTTGGGACTCCAGGTGTTCTTGGGCTTCAATTCCCAGAAGCTGATCAGGGCTTCTGCGAATTGAAGTCCAACAACATCTAGAGTGCTAAGGTTGCTCATCACTTGTATATATTAACTATTACAGCAGAACTGGGTGACTTGTGGCCCTCTGGATGTTTTTGGACTACAAGTTGAAGGACACACTTGGAGTGCCAGGATTCGCCATCACTGCTTTATTCCTTCTATACCAGTGATAGTGAACCTTTTAGAGACTGAGTGCCCAAACTCAACAGGCTGCCGTCCGCGCCGCAGAAGGGCGGGGCAAACTCTGTGCTGGGGAAAGGAAGGAAGCGCTCCCATTGGGCTGCTGGGCAGAGGAGTGGGGTGAATTCTCTGCTGGGGTGATGGCCCGCATACCCACAGTGGGGGCTGTGCATGCCCCCTCTGACATGCATGCCATAGGTTCACCACCACTCTTCTATACTTTTGTCTTGCTTCATTTTCAGGCATCTCCATCATTAACATAAACAATATTGGAGAGAAGGGACAACCTTTTCTAATTCCTCAGCTTAGGTTGATGTGATTTATTACACCATCGTTAACCAATATTGAGGCTTGATTCTTTGAATTTAATAGTTTTATTACTTGTTGAAATCTCTCTCCAAATCCCATAATTTTTTTTAATTCAGGATCATTTGGTGCTGTGGTGGCTCAGTGGTCAAGAAGCTCCCCTTGTTAGCTAGAAGGCTGACAAGTCGGCAGTTCGAGACCTGGGCATTGCATGACGAATTGAGCGTCTGTCTCTGTCCCAGCTATTGGGGACACGAAAGGAGCCTCATTCAGGCGTCTCCTAAACGGAGTTTCTCCAGCATAAATCCTTCCAACCCAGAATAGTTTCTGATATGAAATTATTATTATTATACGGCGCTGCAGTGGTTCAGTGGTTAAGAGGCTCATCTTGTTATCTGGAAGGCTGGCAAGTCGGCGGTTCAAGACCCGGGTACTACATGATGGATTGAGTGCCCATCTCTGTCCCATCTCTTGGGGACATGAAAGGAGCCTCATTTGGGCGTTCCCTGAGCAGAGTTTCTTCTGCAAAAATCCTTTCAACTCCGGATAATATCTGACATTTATTATTATTATTATTATTGTTGTTGTTGTTATTTGGAAAATTCTGTTTTGTTTATGCCTAAGGGCAAGAAGTAAGGTCCACAAATGAATAACTTTTTTGCTCTTTAAAAGAAGAACATTGTTAAAATTAAAAATTCCACACGATTGATGAGATTGCTGGTGTAAGTGTATTGTGTTGCATTTAACAATTGAATAGCGACTGTTTAGCTATTTGCTCACAAGTGTCCCTGTTTTAAGCTCTTCTCTTTCTTCCCATTCACGCAGGAGCCGATGAATTTTTTGATCCGACGGCCGATGTCTCCAGCATAAACACCTTCACGAAGAGGGATCATGTCCTGGCCAAGTTAAATCTTTGGCTGCAGGGCGGGTCGGTCACATTGCTCCACGCAGAGAAGAGGGGTGCGCATGCCAGGGAAAGAGCTTTCATGCAGCTGGAGTTTTCAGGTACTGAAAAGCCGTTCTTCCTTGTGACTCACCCCTTGTCACATCTTTAACTAGTGGCAGGCTGATGCCCTCCATCAAGATGGATTCAAGTGGGATGTAATCTACTTGGGGACCATCAACCTTCCCTGTGGACTTTTGCACTCAAGGCAGTCTTCAGGATTATCAGAGTCACTGGGACTGTGGTGGCTCAGTGGTCAAGAAGCTCACCTTGTTAGCTGGAAGGCTGGCAAGTCGGCAGTTCGAGACCTGAGTACTGCATGACGGATTGAGTGCCCGTCTCTGTCCCAGCTCTTGGGGACATGAAAGGAGACTCATTTGGGCGTTCCCTGAGTGGAATTATTATTATAGCAATGTTTTCCAACATAGCTAGGCAGTCTTTATCAGCTCAAGGGATGTGTTACAGTGATGGGACAGGCCAGAAATATTAGCTGGTTTTCTATTATAAAAGGGACAGCGGTGGCTTGATGGTAAAGACGCTGAACTTGACAACCGGAAGGTCAGCAGTTTGAGACCCGAGTGCATGATGGAGTGAACTACTGTTATGTATCCCAGCTCCTGCCAACCTAGCTGTTCGAAAGCAAGAAATTGAAAATAGATAAATAGGGTCCGCTTTGGTGGGAAGGTAAACAGCGTTCCGTGCACTCATGTTTTTACTGTAATAGGAATTATATGTCCCTGGGGGAGGGCAGCATCAGGATTTTAGAGATACTTAGGTGAGGCATGGCCAAAAAAAGGTTGGGAACCACTGGTCTAGAAAGAGGTAATAAAAAGCAGACACACCTGCACAACTGAAATAAGATTCTGTTACCTTCCTTGAAGTAAGCATCACATACTCAATTTTTATATCCTAGGGCTAAAAGGAATAACCGTTTTAGTCTGCTTCAGCAGAAACAGCCCCAAAATGGTCAAAAACAACAAAGCCCAGTGGCACATTTAATTTTTATTTTGGATCCCTGAACTGCAGCCCATTTTGTGAGATGTCTGAGGTTCTTCTCTTATAATTGGCCTAAACAAAAACACTTATTTATTGTAAGGACAGGATCAGGACAGATTTTCATTTATGGTGGGAGAGTAAGGTTAGATAAATAGGTACCGCTTTGACAGGAAGGTAAACAGCATTCGGTGGACTCTGGTGTCTAGTCATGCTCATGAAAATGTCTGCAGACGCTGAGAGTGCTGGCTTTTTGGCTGTAAACGGAGGTGAGCACTGAACCCTAGAGTTGCATACTACTAGCTTTTGAGCAAGGGCAACCCATGCTTTTTTATATTATATATGACTCTTCCTTTCAGTAATCAAACTTTAGCAGATTATTTTAGAATCAGTGGGCAGAAAGGCTAGGAAGCTACTAAACCCCATTGAAAGGGGTTTAACCATCTGGTAAAGCCCATCTAGAGCACTCAAAAATCCTTTTTTTGCAGTTTTGCTATAGTATAGCTTTCTCCTTCCTCCCAGCACAGAGTTCGCCCCACCCCTCTGCCCAGCAGCCCAATGGGAGTGCTTCCTCCCTCCCCCCAACACATTGCTGTGTTGCAGCACGGACAGCAGCTTGTTGAGTTTGGGCACTTGGTTTATAAAAGGTTTACCATCATTGGGCTAGACATTCTGGGGATTTCAAGGCTTGGAATTATGGGGATCTGGCGTGCCAAATGATTGCCACCCCTGCCCTATAAGATTTTCCCACCCTTGGGGATTACTTCATTGGAAGGATGGGGCTCACAACAGCAAACAAAACAAAAAAAAACCAAACCAAACCCACTTTATTCATAATAACACCGGGCACTGCCAGTTGATTGGCCTACCAAAACTAGGGCCATGGAAATGTGTCTGACTTCTTATTTACAGGTGTTCTGATCTAACAATTTCAATAGGTTATACTGTGGGATTTAGCCTATAAAAAGGATTCACAGCTCTGAAATCAATATTAAGCATCTTGTAATTTTTATTTTCCAGGAGTCACCATCTTAGCAGAATCCCTGCCTCGCAGAAATTCATCCCTTTTCAAGGTTCAGCTCGGTAGCCTCTTTCTGCGAGATTTAGCCACAGAAGGAACTATATTTCCTGTCCTTGTCTTCCCCAACCCGGTGAGTTGAATGACAGTCCCATGGATGACTTTGGCTCTGGCACAATCTAAGATTTTAAATACAGTAGAACCCCTTATAACGAATGCCTCTTACAGCAATTAAATCGTACAACGACGAGGATTTGAAAAAACATTGTGCCCCATATCTATATGACTGGAAGGTAGCAAATTTAACACCAATTTTCAAAAAAGGATCCAGGGGTGATCCAGGAAATTACCGACCGGTCAGTTTGACATGTGTCCCAGGTAAAGTGATGGAAACCATCCTAAAAGATAGAATTAATAGGCACATAGAAGAGAAGGCAGCCAATGTTCGTCCTTCCTACTTCCGTTCTCACAGTCCCAGCTTATTTTGAATTCCAATAGGAAAGGAATTTGTACCTGGCTTGAAGGCGACATTCCAAGACTTTCTCCACTCCCTCTCAGGGAGCAAAGGAACAACAGTATCCATTTTAAACTTCCAAAAGCAAAGCCTCCATTTTATTTTATTACAGTACTAAAGTCCAGAGGTGTGCTTTCATATAGAATGTTGTCAATTAATCAATCAGGTTTACTTTGGTTATTGACCAGCATGAGAACAGAAAAACAACAATCACTCTGGGATAACAATAGGGATCATATTGATAGACTAATTAGTATAAGGATAAAATTATTAACTTGGAGTTACAGACACAAGAGTTAAGTGTGAAGAAATAATAATAATGAGAATAAAAACTTATAATTCTAAAATCTAAGGAGGATTAGGAATAATATTACGACGTAGTGTCCTTCTCTATCCAGCAATGGTGGGGATAGGCCTTTCCTCCGCTTGCCTCACCAAAACTTTGCGCCCAGCCCTCCAGAAAGGTGTGCATGGGATGGAAACAGCCCAAATGCCAGTATGGCAGAAACAGGGGTCGTGTGGAAATGGCCCATTGGATGCTGGCCTGAAGAAACAAGAGAACAATTGTTTCCCCCTCTTATTGTCCAAATAAATAGTTAAATTATAATAGGGATCCAGTCTGGCCAGGTTATCCTACTATGGTAATAAAGAAGACCCTACTGCCAGTGACTCAACACCGTTCAGCAGGTGGCGGTTAACATGACCACCCTGAGGACTAACAACCTTAGGTGCTGAGGTCTACAGGGAAGGGTGATGGTCCCCAAGTGGATTAAATCCCACTAGAATACCTCTTGATGGAGGGCAGCAGCTTCATCCATCCTGGCCTGGGGCTGAGGAGGTCTTTGTGTGCCAAATGGGCTCAGGACCAGAAGGTGACTTGTGGAACTGGATCAGTGATATGTTTGTCATGCTGCAATGCAGAAGGCAAGTGGAAGGCCACTGCATTATATTGTTCCTAGGATAAGATCATAGGGAACCTCTCGCCGCTCAACTCCACACCTTTCCCTGATAGACCACTGTTCTGGAGGTTGGAGTGGGAGGGACTGGATCATTTTAAATTTAATTTTAATTTTAATTTCCAATTTGTATATGCCCTGTTTGTAGTGGGTCTCTGGGCTAGATGGTAAAGAAAGACGACACGTAACATATATGTAATTCCTTTCATTCCTGCTAGCAAAAAGAAGTTGGCTGTGCCTCTTCCATTGGTCTTCCGGCTTCAGCATCGGACGCATATGCCCAGAGTCCAGGTAACAGTTTATTTTTGTGGGGAGTCCTTATATGCGAGCCAAAATGCACCCATTCTATGGATGGCAGCTACTATGCAGTTTTCAGATTGATGAGTACAAACCAGACTTCCCCAAACTGGTCCCACTGATGTGATGGACCCTGTCTCCTCTCAGCCACAGAAACACAGGCAGAAGATAAAGTGTAAAGACTCAGGCAGCAGTTTGGGAGTATATAAATAGATACATGAGAATTTTGTTTTATAATCTTTGCAATTGAACCCAGTTTTAGTTTTGGGTATGCTGAAGTAGTAGCCAAAACAAGTAGGTTCCTGAATATCTGTTACGTCATTAGGAGGTAACTCCCTCCTATGTGGATGAGTTCTTTGTTTTTAAACAAGCATTGATTTTGAACATCATCCTCTAGTTCAGGGGTCAGGAAACTTCGCTCTCCAGATGTTCTTGAACTTCAATTCCCCGAAGCCCTAATCAGCAGGAGTGCTGACTTGGACTTCTGGTAATTGACGTCCAAGAACACCTGGAGTGCTAGGTTTGCTGACCGCTGCTCTAGTTGAAGTAAACAGGCATTTTCTTTAATCATTAGATCAGGGATTCTCAACCTGTGGCCCAGGAGCTGGATGCGGCCCATGGTACCATTTCATTTGGCCCCACCACCACCTCCACCACACCCAGAAGTACTGTGTGGTGGAGGAAGGGCAAAATGGCTGTACGGCCCCCAAAGCTGTCTGAGGGAATGTGACCCTGGCTTTAAAAGGTTGAGAACTCCTGCATTAGATCATATTTCTGGAATTAAATAGAAAAATATTACTGTTAAATATGAAGTGCTAAATATTTATCAGCCTCAAGCAGTTGCTGTGATTTCTGTGTCATCACTTAGGTAAAGAGAAAGGTCACCCTTGCTTGAAAGCTAGTTGTATCTGACTAGGGTTCAGTGCTTATCTGTTTATAACCAAAGAGCTAGCGTGGACACATAGCAGGCATGACTAGATACCAGAGTGCAAGGAACACTTTTACCCTCCCATCAAAGTGGTACCTCTTTATCTATTTGCAATTTCTTGCTTTCGAACTGCTAGGTTGGCAGGAGCTGGGACACAGACTGGGGCTCACTCCATCGCGCAGCACTCGCGTCTCGAACTGCTGACCTGCCGACCTTCCCAGTCGTCAAATTCACTAAGCCACTGCAGTCCCTTGTATTTTCACTTATACTGTATGCATATAAAATCTAAGAAGATTTAAGCAACTATGATTTTAAAAAAATATCTCTACCTACATTATGTCAGTGGGTTTTTGTTATTGTTGTTGTTGATATTTTCTGCCCTTTGCTTTGAATCAGCTTCAGATCATGCTGTTCCAGTTTTTGAGATGTTATATGAGAGAAACCCAGTTCGAAGCAATTTCGAGAGACGCCTGGAAGTCAGCACTCGACCTCTGAATATTATTTATAATCCACAGGCCATTAAAAAAGTAGCTGATTTCTTCTATAAAGGAAGAGTTCATACCTCAGGTTAATCTTTTATTTTGTTTTGTGCATGTTTATATTTTGATGTTTTCTATAATTAACACTATAAAATCATATAATAATGGAATCAGAAGGAGTCTGTAAGTCCATTGAGTCCAACCCAATCTTCCCTTTCAGGAGAGATGGAAATTCATTTAGCTTTGAAATTATTCTTCACTTTGTTTGATCAATTTATTTCACAGTAATTATTATTTTTCTTTTAAAACGGTGGTGGAGGTTGTCTTAATCTGCTACAAGGAATTTTGCGTATTCAGGTCACCCCTCATCCATGGTTTCAGTTATCCACGGGTCTAAAAATATTCAATACAATAAACAATCCAAAAGTATATAATATACAGTGGACCCTTGCTTTAAGGAAGGTCTGCCTACAGGAAAGCTCGCTTCAAGGGAAAAATCCATAGGAAACTTGCTTAGTCTGTAATTTTAATTTTTTAAATGTTTATTTATGTAATTTTTTTTGGCTTGGCTGTTATTAACTGTGATCTGCTTTTTTGGGGTTTTTTTTTGAGGATTAATAAAAGAACAAAGTATGATATAATTTTTTCAAATTGTTTTATGTAAGCGAATAATGTTTTAGTTTTTTGAATTTTTTTAATTAGTTGTACCGTAGGTCATAATTTTAATAATGTAAAAGTAAATGTTTTTTACATTCAATGTTTTTAAAATGTGTTTAGATGTTTTGGGTTTAAATTTGAGTTAAAACTCAGCACAGGATTTTTAAAAGTTTCTATTGTATTTTATTGACATATGTTTGTGATTTGTGTTAAAGTGTGTTTTAGTGTAATGTTTTTGACTTGTTTTTATTGGTGTGACCTTTTGTGTTAAATTGTGAATTTGTGTTATGTTCTTGATTTGTTTTTACTCTTGTGGCCTTTTGTTTGGAGCTGTTGTGTGTTTTTGAATTGTTTTTACTATTGTGGCCAGTAGGTGGTGCTGGTAGGGGTTATTGTATTTTGACTGTTTTTTCTCTCCTGGTCTCTGGGTGGAGCTTGGTTTCTTCTCTTTAAAGACGGAGGTTTTTTTAGGAGGGGGGGAATCGATCCACTCTCCCTGGTCTCCTGGGTCCAGAATGGTTGGGGGGGGGGCATACCCCTTTTGTCCCCACAAACCTCCCAACCCTAGGGTAGCCAGCGGAGAGGGGGGTCGCAACCCCCCACCCACTGATGTTAAAGGGGAAACTCCAGTCAGGACCTTCAGGCGCCGTTGGTGAGGGAAAGAAAGCCAGCTGGTGTTTGCTTGGCTGTGAGGCGGTGAGTTGTTTTTCTTTTTAATTTTTCAGGCGCCGGTTTCCTCAGCGTTCTGCGCGCTTATGTCGCACAGGGCTCTGGGGCTTGTAGTTATGGGTTTGTGATTTGTGGTTGTGGTGCGTTTTTTTTCCTGCGGCTCGATTTTGATTGGCCGCGGCGCGTTTTTCAATGTTCTTTGTGGTCGCGCCTCTCAGCCTGATTGGCTGTGGTGGGCGCGGCGCAAAGAACATTGGGAAAGGAAGTTGTTTCCCTTTTTCGCGTTTGTGGGGCTGTTGCCCCACTGCCTGTTTTCTCAATCCTTTGTTGACCTGCGGACCCAGATCGGCCGTGTGCACGAAGGGTGAGTGCAGGCAAGTAGGGCGAGGCATAGCAACCTATAGCAAGTTCCAACAGTTAACCCTTGGATTTATAGGTTAAGATGATGGTCTGCTTCAAGGAGAAAAATCACAATAAAATTGCTTTACAGAGTAGGTGTCCTCCATGGTTTCCAATGCATTCCTATGGAAAACCGCTTTACGGACAAAATCGCTATATGGAAAATCCTACGGAACGGATCAATTCCTTATAAGGGGGGGGGGTCCACTATATATTCATTCATAGTTTTATTTATATCCTGCTTCCCTCAGCCCGAAGGTGACTCGAAGCGGCAAACAACAGTAAACAAAAAAAAATGCAGTAAGTAGCAAAATACAGAATAAATAAAAAAATACATAATAGTGTACACAAAGTCCAGAAAATACAACAGGTACAGTAAATACAATTCCTATAAAAATACAATGGCATATCGGTACAACAGTCAACCCGACAGCGGCAAAGTTCACCCCAGCCCCCCCAAAAGTCCCAGAGTCATAAGACAATGAACCTGCTGCCACTGTGAGCCTGAAGTCCTGGCCAGCAGCGTGGCGATGGTGGTGGGGGATTCTGGGAGCTGACGAAAAAAAGTTAATGGTGGCTCCCACCTCCTTTTCTGCTCTCTGGGCGGGGCGGGCCCAGAGGGCGGAGACAGCAGCGGCGGCTCCCACCTGCGTTGAATGACGTGGGCTCCCGAGACGAGCAGGGAGCGCTCCCATCAACTCAAGCCATGACAGGACATGCCTCAACAGTGCTCCCACCCCCCGTGACTGGCCGGGCCACAGGAGGGAGCCGAAAGCGCTGACGCTGGCCTTGGGAGCGGCAGCAGCGGCTTTTCAGGGCCCTGCCGTGATGGTCCTCAGCTGGGCTCAGCTGGGCTCCCACCTCCTGTGACTGGCCAGGCCATGGGAGGGAGCCGAGGTGCCGCTCGTCTTCCTTCCCAGCCGGCTGCCGGTCGAGCAGAGGTGGTAAGCCCAGCGGTAGGGCAAGCGGCTTTTGAGGGTGTTGAAACTGCCCTCAGGTGCCGCTCGTCTTCCTTTCCGGCCGCCCGCCGGTTGAGTAGAGGTGCCAGGCCACAGGAGGGAGCCGAGGTGCCACTCGTCTTCCTTCCCGGCCGGCCGCCGATCGAGTGGAGGTGGTGGTCTTGACAGCAGGGCGAACGCCTTTTGAGGGCGTTGAAACTGCCCTCAGGTGCCACTCGTCTTCCTTCCCGGCCAGCTGCCGGTCGAGTAGAGGTGCCAGGCCACGGGAAGGAGTCGAGGTGCCGCTCGTTTTCCTTCCTGGCTGGCCGCCGGTCGAGTGGACGTGGTTTATGTATTGTATCATATGTATTTCTATGGCTCATTACAGAGCTAGCCACTAGAGACCACTATTTGCAATGTAAAAGATAGGGTTTGCTGTTATTTGCAGTTTCAGATATCAGTGGTAGATCCCAGAACTTATCTACCTTGAAGACTTTCTAGTTTTGTTTAGCGTCAGCGTTTGTGGAATGTAGCCCCACCTTAACAGTTCCATCAGAGGAAATCTGCTGCTGTCCACAATACCTTAATGCAGGGGTGCCCAAACATTTTGGGCCGGAGGCCTGACCATGTCCCTAGAACATCTGAGTGGGCCCGAACAGGGCGTGTTCGTGCATGTGCAGTCATTTTACTTCCTGGTTTGGCACAGACACTTCTGCACATCCATGAAAAGTGGCCATTTTATTTAGTTTGGCATGGATATGCGCGGAAGCAGCCCTTTTACTTCCTGATTTGGCACGAATGCTTCTGCGCATGCATTCGCACCAAACCAGGAAGTAAAATGGCTTCTTTTCGTGCATGCGCAGAAGCATCCATATTTACTTCATGGTTTGGCAAGGGTATCGCGGGCCTGATGGAATACCTTCGGGGGTGTACCTGGCCCACGGGCCGTAGTTTGGGCATGCCTGTCTTAATGCCAAACAAAGCTTAGTTGTGTTTTAGGTGTCACAAAACTACTTGATTGTTTTTTGTTGCTTTCCTGTCTTATGACACTGACATGTCAACAAATCATGGCTTGTTTTGTGTCTCTATGTGCAGGTTTTGGGTGTCAGTCTGAGCTTGAACTGAGAGTGGCTGAAGCTGCCAGAAGACAGTACAACAAGCTCAAAATGCAGACAAAAGCAGAAATCAGGCAGACCATTGACCGTCTGCTTGTAGGGGATTTCATAGTAAGTTTGCTTTTAAAAGTGGAGCCTTGTTTCTTTGATTCTGCAGCAAGCGGTCCAGTAAAGGTCAGTGAAGATTTTGTAAACAGCAGTTAATTCCAGAATGTGTACAATAGGAGCAAAATCTAAGCTCGTGTTATGCATATCCTGTATTAGTTATGTTACTTTTGGTTTGTTCCTGGGATCAGCATAAAGTTCTGATACATGGGCTCACTTTTCTCTATATATTCCTCCCATACCTGTCAAGTGCAGCTCCGGACAATACGGGACCTGCGCAGAACCGTTCTGCGCAGGTCCCTTCTACGCATGCGTAGAAGACTTTACACATCCCCTTCTGCGCAGAACCCTTCTAGGCGCTGGTAATTGAGAGCCAACATGGCTTTTGCAAAGGCAAATCATGCCTCACTAATCTGTTGGAATTTTTTTGAGAGTGTCAACAAGCATGTGGATAAGGGGGATCCAGTTGGCATTGTTTATCTGGACTTTCAGAAGGCTTTTGACAAGGTCCCGCACCAAAGGCTCTTGAATAAACTTGCCAGCCATGATGGAATAAAGGGACAGGTCTTGTCCTGGATCAGCAACTGGCTAAGGGACAGGAAACAGAGGGTAGCACTAAATGGACACTTCTCCAAGTGGAGGGAAGTCAAGAGTGGGGTCCCCCAAGGTTCAGTACTGGGACCCCTGCTTTTCAACCTCTTCATAAATGTCTTTTAAAAAACAATTGAAGACTATACTTTTTGAAGAGGCCTTTGTAAATGTTTTACATATCCCTGGCTTTTAGACTGCAGCCCTGCTTATGCTTTTTAAAAATCTTGTCCCCTTCTCTTTTCAGGAGGACAGCAAACGCTGGTCCGTGTGCCTTGATATTTCTGCCCCTCAAGTGATCTTTCCAGACGATTTTAAATATGCTGATCCTGTTCTAGTGGTGATTGATTTGGGAAGGATGCTGCTTACCAATACTCAAGGTATTGTCAGGTTTGTTTGGCGGGGGATAGAGGGTAAAATGAAACCTGTTCTTCAGTTGCTTTTATCATCATAACTTGAAACTGGCTTCACTTAAAGACTTCTCATAACTTTCTTTTCTTTTCTTTTGCAAAATATATGTCAGGTTAATTTGGACAGAGTTTATGTAAATAGCACACAAAGGGAGTAAGACTGCCTCTCTTACATCCTACTTGTGAATACCCTGAAATGGAATATGGGTGAATTATATAGAACAGTGGTGGTGAACCTATGGCACGCATGCCAGAGGTGGCACTCAAAGCCCTCTCTGTGGGCACTCATGCAGTCACCCTAGCAGCCCAGCAGCACAATAGGAGCACTTTCTCCCTCCCGTAACAATTCACCCCACCCCTCTGTCTAACAGCCAATGGGAGCGCTTCTTCCCTCCCCACAGCACAGATTTCACCTCTCCCTAGCAGCCCAATGGGAGCATTTCCTTCCCTGTTGCTGTGTTGGCACTTTACGATAAATAAGTGGATTTGGGTTGCAGTTTGGGCACTTGGTCTCTAAAAGGTTTGCCATCACTGATATATAATGCTGAGTTATATAGAAATATGGGGCTGTGGTGGCTCAGTGGTTAAGAAGCTTGCCTTGTTAGCTGGAAGGCTGGCAAGTCAACAGTTCAAGACCCAGGTACTGCATGACGGATTGAGCACCCATCTGTGTCCCATCTCCTGCCAACCTAGCAGATCGAAAGCAAGAAATTACAAGTAGATAACGAGGGACCACTTGGGTGGGAAAAGATCTTGGGGACATTCAGGTATCCTCTGGGTGGAGTTTCTCCAGCAAAAATCCTTTCAACCCAGAATAATTTCTGACATGAGATGATGATGATGATGATGATGATGATGATGATGATGATGATGATGATGATGATGATTATTATTATTATTATTATTATTATTATTATTATTATTATTATTATTATTATTATTATTATTATATAGAAATATACCACAACTCTATTATAGGGTGTTTTGGGATGTGTGTGGTTTACTGGATAACTGTCTCCTTGTTTCTGAACATTTTAAGAACTATTTCTGCCGATGTGTATGCAGACATACCTTTAAGTGTTCTTTTATTATCGGCTTCATTCATGTTTGAACTGTTTTCTAAGAGTTGTGTTTTGAAAATTGGGGCATAAAAAAATTAATACATGATCATCTGGCATTGTCTACTTTCTTCTCAATTTGTAGAGGAGCATAAGAAAAAGAGTTCGGGAAGTCCATCGTCAGAGCTGGATGATGCAAGTGATGATGAGTATAGAACGCCTCTTGCCACCCCACCTGGCAGTCCACCTCAAACTAGTACAATGAATGAGAACCAAAGTTGTGGCTTCACAGAGGTAGAAATCAGTGAAGAGCAACTGCAAGCTCATTTGATGAGTAAAAAAATGTATGACACCTACAGCTTATCATTCATGGACCTTCAGATCATGGTTGGGCGTGTGAAAGAGAATTGGAAGTATGCCCAAGACGTTGATGTTGGCCCAACCCATGTGGTAGAGAAATTCAACGTCCACTTGCAGTTGGAACGTAGATTAATATACACATCTGATCCTAAGTATCCAGGAGCTGTCTTGTCTGGGAATTTACCCGATCTGAAAATCCACATCAATGAGGATAAAATAATGGCCTTGAACAATTGCTTTGGGAGGCTAAGTGCTTCAAACGCTGACGCTACAAGCACTTTGCAGGCAGGGAAGGAGACGAGTTCCTCAGATTTGGACCAGCTTGGGAGTTTGCACAGCTCTGTAATGAACTTAACACAGAGTGTGATGATGGTGGAGCAGCACACCAAGGAAGTCCTTGTAGAATCACAGCTGCTTCTCGCAGAATTTCAGGTCAATTGCATGCAGCTCGGAGTTGAAAGCAGCGGCCGCTATATCTCTGTCCTCAAGGTTTTTGGCACAAACGTCCATTTTGTGAAGAGACCGTACGATGCAGAAGTTTCTCTTACTGTCCATGGCTTGCTGTTGGTTGACACCATGCAGACCTATGGCTCTGATTTTGACCTTCTTATGGCTTCTCACAAGAACCTCAGTTTTGATGTACCTACCGGAAGCCTGCGGGACAGCAGGGCTCAGTCCCCTGTTTGTGAGCCCAATGAGACCTGCTTGGTCGATGGGGTCCACTTGACCAAGAAAAGTGCAGGGGCACGAAATGAGTTGTCTGACAGTTTCGGCCGCACTGATGAATCCTTAATTAAATTGGAGTACCAGTTTGTGAGTGCAGAATGCCCTTCCATGAACTTGGACAGCAGCCTCCAAGTGATATCAGTGCAGATGAACAATTTGGACATCATTCTCAATCCCGAGACGATAGTTGAGTTGATTGGTTTCCTTCAGAAGTCCTTTCCAAAGGAGAAAGACGATACTAGCCCTCTGCCTTTAATGACTGATGCTGAAAGAAGCTTCAGTGATCAGGAAACCTACCAGTCCACCTATGCACAAAGTACAGAAGTAGCTGTAGATATCCATTGGTTAAATATACTGCTACTTAGGACCATTACAATGGTGAATGGAGAAAAACTTGGCCGGAAAATTGCAACAGCGTGCATTGGTGGCACCAAAGTGAACATCTCTATGGGTAGCAGGCTTGATGTCAATGGATCTCTAGGTTGCTTGCATCTCATGGACTTGACCCAGGACAACACCAGAAACCAGTATGTTGTCAGCATTGGGAATATGGTGAGGTATGAAAATCTCATTCACGAAGTCAGCTCCTTCAAACCTGCATTTCTTCAATTTGACGACGGAAGTAACCTCCCAGACGCCCTGAGCTTCGCTTTCACGGAGCAGTCGAAAGCGGAATGTTCGCTCCAGCTGAAGATGGCTTCCTTGCATTATAACCACTGTGCTAAGTTTTTGAAAGAGATCACCTTATCTATGGATGAGCTGGAGGAGAACTTCCGTGTCATGCTGAAAAGTGCGGCCACAAAAGTGACGACGGTTCTGGCCACTAAGACTGCTGAATATAGTGAAATGGTTTCTCTGTTTGATACCGTGACTCGATCGAGGGACGTTGAAGTAGAGGCTGAGGGCGATGAGTTCATCCCAGCATATTCCAAAACTGAACCCATTAAGCTTATTTTAAATGTGAACATTGAATCCCCGGTTGTATCCGTTCCTCGTAAGCCAGGAAGCCCTGAGTTGCTGGTTGGACATCTCGGGCAAATATCAATCCAGAATTTTGTGGCA
The DNA here is from genome assembly GCA_035047305.1 of Bradypodion pumilum. NCBI lineage: Eukaryota > Metazoa > Chordata > Lepidosauria > Squamata > Chamaeleonidae > Bradypodion > Bradypodion pumilum. Next base: position 5,464,024 of record JAWDJD010000016.1, on the reverse strand, counting down.
GGAGAAGACAATCTCAGAAATGACAAGCTTCAGGTTGAAATCAGAGACATTCGAATGTATTCTCTAAACAGCAGCCATTTGATGGACAAGAGGGAAGCTAGTTCTGAAGGACCGAATGGGATGGGTCCTCCATCTGGAGGTGGCAGCAACAACAGCAACCAAGAAGAAGCTCAATTCACCCGGCATGATTTCTTTGAATCCTTACACAAAGGCCACGGTAAGTTCCCTAAGACTTCATTTTGAATGTTACCTGTCAAAGTAACCTGTGGGTATCCGTAAACCCACAGTGGCTTTTCCTATTTAGGTAAAAATCACCCTTGCTCAAAAGCCAGTTGTATCTGACTCTAGGGCAGTGATGGTGAACCTTGGCACTCCAGGTGTTCTTGGACTTCAATTCCCAGAAGCCCAAGTCAGCACTCCTGCTGATCAGGGCTTCTGGGAATTGAAGTCCAAGAACATCTGGAGTACCAAGGTTGGCCACCACTGCTCTAGGGTTTACAGCCAAGGAGCCAGCACTATCTGCATCTGCATGTGGGAGGCATGAGTAAACACCAGAGTGCACAGAACGCTGTTTACTTTCCCACAAAAGTACATATTTATCTACTTGCAATTTCTTGCTTTTGAACTGCTAGGTTGGCCGGAGCTGGGAATGACAGGAGCTCATTCCGTCGTGCAGCACTCGGGGGGTGGGGGTGGGGGTCCTGCCTGACCTGCCGGCCTTCCAGTTGCTGAGTTCAGCATCCTAACCACTTGAGCCACTGCCAACCCTTTTCCTATTTAAAAAATTCAAAATATGACATTAACTATGCCATTTGCGGCCTTTTGCCTTTGGGGAGTTATATGAATGAAAACAACTGCTTGTGTGCAGAAATGAACAACTGGCTTCACTGTTTGTAATCTCACTCCCAAAGAAATGTCCATGGGCTTGAAATTCTGGACAAACCTTGTGTGTCTACTGATGAAAGCAGAGGCTGTGATAAATTTGTTAGAATTTTTTAAAAATTTTTATATTATTTCTGAAAAGTAACAATAAAAAATTACACAATCTATACCTATAAATCTGTGCGTTAAGAGTTGGAATGTGACAAAGGATGTTGCACCAGGCCCCACTAGCCCCGGCCGAGCCTCCCTGCACTCACCCGAACCGGGTTCGCAGGTAACTGTCAGGTTGAGAAATGTGGCAGTGGGGCAGGAGCCCCCCAAACGTGAACAAAGAAAAAGGACTTCAATTCCCAGCGTCCTTTGCACTGTGCAACCCCTCAGCCAATCAGGCTGAGGGATACGAGCACAGAGGAGGCTGGGAACGCGCGCTGACTTTAAAAAAACAAAATGGTGGGAGCCAGAGGGAAAGACTTTGAAAGACGCAGCTGGAGGGAGCCAGGAAAAGATAAGTGTTAGGTAAGGGTTAGGGGGTGGGTGAGGGAGGCAATGAAAGGTGCTGGGTCCAGAAGGGATGGGGGGGACAGACTCCTTTTGTCCCCCCAACCCTACCAAACCCAGGGGACCAGGGAGAGGAGATCGAATACAACCCCACACACACACACCCGCGCACACACTCCATTTTAAAAGAGAAGAAACCACTTGGTTTCTTCTCTTTAAAAACAGAGTGTTGTTGTTGTTGTTTTTTGGGGGAAACGATCCCTTCTCTGCTGGGTCCCCTGGCTCTGGAAGGGTTGGGGGGACAGATCCCTTTTGTACCCCCAACCCTACCAAACCAAGGGGACCAGGGAGTGGAGATCGAATACACCCCCCTCCCAAACACTCCTTTTTCAAAGAGAAGAAACCACTTGGTTTCTTCTCTTTAAAAACAGAGTGTTGTTGTTTTTTTTTTTTGGGGGGAATCGATCCCTTCTCTGCTGGGTCCCCTGGCTCTGGAAGGGTTGGGGGGACAGATCCTTTTTGTACCCCCAACCCTACCAAACCCAGTGGACCAGGAAGAGGAGATCGAATACACCCCCCTCCCAAACACTCTGTTTTAAAAGAGAAGAAAGAACTTGGTTTCTTCTCTTTAATAACAGGGTGTCCTGTGGGGGGAGGGAATCCCCTCTCTGCAGGGTCCCCTGGCTCTGGAAGGGTTGGGGGGACAACACACACACAAACACACACACACACACAACTTCTCTTTCTCTCTCTATCTCACACACACACCACTCCTACCTTGCCAGGAATTTTTAATGTGTGGGTTGGTGGTTGGAGTGGTATTGTATGGGTAGTGGTGGTTGTGCACGCCCAAAACCACCCCTAACCACCAACACACCTCTTTTTTACATAAATTACCAAAAAGAATTATCCCTTACAACACAATTTAAAACAGCCCGGCTCTTTACCAACATTAAGAAAAAAAACCTTCCACAACCATTTAAAACAGCCCGGCACCGCCAGGCAAAATCTGCTAGTACATATATAAAATTAAACTTAATACAAGAAAACAAATGTGCTACCACCAATATAGGACATTATTTATCTTATCCTCTAATTATAAACAAAATTTCCCCTATTTCCAGAAAGTTGAATACTTTTGATCTAGTTTTAAGTTTAACAAATAGTATTAATAAAATCTCCCCAATATCTGTAAAATCATTTTTCTTTATTCAACCCTTTTTATTTTTGTTGTTGTTGTTGTTCATTTTTTTTATTTGTTTATTTTTTATTTTTTATTGTTTATTGTTTATTTTTAATGAATACTTTATTAGTAATTGTCACATAAAAAACATATTAACATCAAATTTTAACCCAGTACAAAAACATTTCACATCTCCTTACCCCAATGACTTCCAACAACTACTTTTCCTGCACTTATTTTAATCATTGTGGTGTTTACTGGTTACTCCGCTGCGTTCATATCCTCTAAAGCCAATCGATTTTAATTACTGTAGTACATTTCTTTCGATGCTCCTCCGTATAGTACTTATTTACAAAGTTCACCAACTTCTGCCACACCTGAAAAAAGGAATCATCTTCATGATCTCGTAGCTTCATTGTCATTTTATCCATCTCAGCCAAGCCCCACAATTTCAAAAGCCAATCATGCACATCTTAACCTATAAAACCAAGCATTAACCGTTGGAACTGGCTATAGGCTGCTATGCGTCGCCCTACTGACCCACACCCACCCTTCGTGTGCACGGCCGAATTCCCTACGCAGGTCAACGAAGGATTTAAAAATCCGGCACGGGGTCCTCAGCCCCACAAATGGCAAGAAAGGGAAAGAACTTCACGTCCCAACAGTCATTGCGCCGCGGCGCGCCAGAGCCAATCAGGCTGAGAGGCTCACGCACGCCGCAGCGTTCGGACACGCGCCGCAGCCAATCAAACGAAAAGCATGTTAAAAAAACGCAGCACAAACACAAAGCACGAACCCATAACTACAAGCCCCAGCGTCCTGCGCGCCATGAGCGCGCAGAACGCTGAGGCAGCCTGTGCGCGAAAACAAAACTTAAAGAAAGCCGGCTCCGCCGCCATTCATCCCCACGGGCGAGCCAGCATGGCCCGTGGGGGAAGAAAATGAAACAAACCCGCCGCCCCTGCTCTTCCGTTCGAAGGGACTGCCACCGCGCCAAAAATAAAAAACAATCCACCCACCACCCCTCCCCCGCAACTGCCCTTCTTCCCAACGGGAAAACAAGCATGGCCCGTGGAAACGAAAGGCACCCTCCCCGCAACAACGCTCCCTTCCCAAGGGCCATCCAGCATGGCCCATGGGATCAAAAGGCACCCCCCTGCCGCAAGTGCCCTTCCTAACCACGGGGAAACAAGCATGGCCAATGGGAAGAAAAGGCACCCCCGCTGCAAGTAGCCTACCTTCCCACGGGCCACCAAGCATGGTCCGTGAGAACAAAAGGCACCCCCCCCCCAAAAAAAAAGGACACACCAAAAATCAAATCAAAACCATTCAAAAAAAAAATCTAACCTTTAAAAAATAAACACAAACAAAGACAGGAAAAACATACAACAAAAAACAACAGGGCCCCCCCCCAACAAAATTCATATCCCAGCGTCCTTTTCACTTAAATATCGGAGATCACAACTTACCAACACAGGTCCAGCCACGCCGAGAAACAGAATTGAAATGGCAAAAGAACAGGAAGAATACACAGGACAGGACAAACATTATGCAACAGCACCACCAAGTGGCCACAGGAAAAATGACACTCAATGAATTCGAATTACACTTACACATTTTAAAAAAAAATCTTATCCAAAGTACACCTATCACCAAAAAAAAAATGACAAATTATTTTTAAAAATGCAATTATTGGGAAAAAAATATATATCAACCTTTCCACTTTTAAAAATCCAAATTTATTTATAACAGTTTAAAAAACTACCTATGTATAAAAAACAATATTTTTAAAAAATAACATAACTCATTTAAACACACATACAACAAAAATCATCCAAAACCATTTCTCATATTTTTTTAAAAACAAAACCCCCAAAAAAGCCCGGCAACGCCGGGCAACCCTTGCTAGTCTGCTATAATATCTGTTTTCCATTATTGTGCATAAAGCAGACAAGCTGCTGTAACCATATGCCAAATAAGCCTTTGCTCAGTAATTGGCAATGTTTCTAAACCCAATCCTAAAAGAAAAAGCTCAGGGTACAGTTCAACTTTACATTTCAGAATCTTAGACATCATTTTATTTTACTTTATTTATTTTGTTGAATTTCTATACCGCCCACTCGACCAAGGCCGACTCAGGGCGGTTCACAATCATAGATAAAACAGATAAAAAACATACAGAATTAAAAACCCACCTCCTAAAAAGGGGTGCAGATACCGATGGAACCATGGTACTATACTCCTCTATATCAACCACCCAACGGAAGCCACCCCTCTACCTGCACCCCAAACTTGGCCCGCCAAGCCTTCATATTTGCAATCTCTCTCCAATATACTTTTGTTGTTGTTCAGTCGCACAGTCGACTCCGACCCTTTGCGACCCCATGGACCATTTTCCTCCAGGCACCTCTGTCCTCCACCATCCCCCTCAGCCCTCCCAGCTCTGTGCCCATTGTGTCTACAATACCATCTAGCCATCTCATCCTTGGCCTCCTCCTTCTTCTTTTGCCCTCCACCTTTCCCAACATCAATGCCTTCTCAAGTGAATCCTCCCTTCTCATTTGATGTCCAAAGTATTTTAGCTTCATCTTTACTATTTGACCTTCCAATGAGCAGTCAGGGTTAATTTCTTCTAAGATTGACCTATTTGTTCTCCTCGCTGTCCAGGGTACCCTCAAAACTCTCCTCCAACACCACATTTCAAAGGCATCTATTCTTCTGCGTTCAGCCTTCCTAATTGTCCAGCTCTCACATCCATACATTACTACTGGGAAAACCATTGCCTTGACTATTCTAATTTTTGTTTGCAATGTGATGTCTCTGCTTTTCACTATGTTCCCCAGGTTTCTCATGGCTTGTCTCCCAAGAATCAGTCGCCTTTTTATTTCATGGCTACAGTCGCCATCTGCAGTGATCTTTGATCCTAAGAAAGTAAAATCTGTCACTGCTTCTACCTCTTCCCCGTCTATTTTCCAGGGACTGATGGGACCTGTTGCCATTATCTTGGTTTTCTTGATATTGAGTCTCAAGCCAGCTTTTACACATCCTCCTCCTTCAGCCCAATCAAGAGATTCTTTAGGTCTTCCTCACTTTCTGCCATTAGGGTGGTATCGTCTGCATATCTCAGATTATTGATGTTTCTCCCAGCGATTTTAATCCCATATTGTGATTCCTCCATCCCTGCACTGCGCATTATGTGCTCTGTGTATAGGTTGAATAAGCATGGTGACAAAATGCAGCCTTGTCTTACTCCTTTTCCTATTCCAAACCACTCTGTTATTCCATGTTCTGTCCTAACTGTTGCTTCTTGGTTCATGTACAGATTTCTCAGGAGGCATATGAGGTGCTCTGGTATTCCCATCTCTTTAATTACTTTCCACATCTTGTTGAAGTCCACACAGTCAAATGCCTTAGTGTAGTCAATAAAACAAAAATAAACTTGTTTCTGGTATTCCTTTGTTTTCTCCATGATCCAGCGTATGTTGGCAATGTGGTCTCTGGTCCCCCTGCCTCTTCTGAAACCGGCCTGCACCTCTAGTAATTCTCTCTCCACATGCTGCTGAAGTCTATCCTGTATTATCTTGAGCATCACCTTGCTGGCATGTGGGATGAGCACGATTGTTCGATAATTTGAACATTCTTTGGCATTGCCCTTTTTTGGGATTGGAACGTATACTGATCTTTTCCAATCCTGTGGCCACTGTTTTGTTTTCCAAATCTGCTGGCATATTGAATGCAGTAATTTGACGCCATCATCTTTTAGCACTTTGAAAAATTCAACTGGGATATCATCATCTCCACTAGCTTTGTTGTTTGCAGTGCTCTTTAGGGCCTTTATGACTTCGCTCTCCAGGATGTCTGGCTCAAGTTCAATTTCTTCATCATTGTGATTATCAGGAGTGTTGAGGTCCTTTTTGTAAAGTTCCTCTGTGTACTCTTTCTATCTTTTCTTAATTTCTTCTGCATCAGCTAGCTCCTTTCCGTCTTTGTCCCTTATCATGGTCATTTTTGCTTTAAATGTTCCCTTGATTTCCCCGATTTTTTTGAAAAGATCTCTGGTTCTGCCTCTTTTGTTGTTTTCCTCCATTTCTCTGCACTGTTCTTTTAGGTAGTTTTCCTTATCTCTCCTTGCTTTCCTCTGAAATTCTGTGTTCAAATGATTGTAGTTTTTCCTTTCTCCTTTGACTTTTGCGTTCCTTCTTTCCTCTGCTATTTTAAGAGCCTCGTCAGACAACCACTTTGCTTTCTTACTCTTCTTTTCTTTTGGTATGGTTTTCTTTGCTGCTTCCTGCATGATGTCCCTCATCTCCGTCCATAATTCTTCTGGTACTCTGTCTACTGAGTCTAACCATTAAATCTGTTCATCACCTCCACCGTGTATTCTTTAGGGATGCTGTCTAGGTGATATCTTTCTGGTCTCCGTGTTTCCCCTATTTTCTTTAGTCTAAGCCTGGATTTTGCGATCAGTAGGTTGTGATCTGAGCTACAGTCTGCTCCAGGTCTTGTTTTTGCTGACTGTATGGAGGTTCTCCATCTTTGGCTGCAGAGTATGTAGTCAATCTGGTTTCGGTGTTGGCCATCTGGTGATGTCCATGTGTAAAGTCGCCTCTTGTGTTGCTGGAAGAGAGTGTTTGCTATGACCAGTGCGTTCTCTTGGCAGAACTCTATCAATCTTTGCCCTGCTTCATTCTGTGTTCCAAGACCAAATTTGCCTGTTATTCCCTCCACTTTTTGATTTCCTAGTTTGGCATTCCAGTCTCCTAATATAATTTGGACATCATTTCTTGGTGTCTGTTCTATGAGGTGTTGTAAGTCCTCATAGAACTGGTCCATTGTGGCTTCATCTGCACCAGTGGTTGGTGCGTATATTTGGATCACAGTGACATTGAAAGGTTTGCCTTGAAATCTGACTGACATCATTCTGTCATTTTTGAGATTGTATCCCATTACTGCTTTTCTCACTCTTTTATTGACAATTATGGCTACTCCATTTCTTCTAAGGTTTTCTTGCCCACAGTAGTAGATATGATGGTTTCCAGAGCTGAATTCACCCATCCCTGTCCATTTGACCTCACTGATGCCCAAGATGTCAATGCTTATTCTTTCCATCTCATTTTTTACCACTTCCAGTTTTCCTTGATTCATAGACCTCACATTCCATGTCCCTATGCAGTTTTGTTCCCTGCAACACTGTATTTCTCCTCCCCCTTTCGTATCCCTCCCCCTTTTCAGATCTGCTGTGCTGAGCATCCCCTTGTTTTGCCTTTTGTTTTGGTCCATAGGGTTCTCTTGGCAAACTTTGTGGCATGCCTTGCCGGTCTCTTTTAAAATATACTTTTACTTTTTCACATGTCCATACATGGAAAAGGGAGCCTTCTTTTTCTTTACATTTCCTGCACAAAGATGATGTCCCTCTATAATCTTTGATAGCTTTTTTGGGGTTAAATAGCATCTGTAAAACATCTTATAGCTGTTTTCTCTAAGATAAGTACAGGTAGACATTCTCTGTATATTTTTCCACATATGTTCTCAAGAGGTCATCTGTATTTCTTTATTCATGTTAATAGCCCATTTAATCATAGATGTTTTGACAACCTCTTCCTCTGTATACCATTGCAACATCAATTTGTACAGTCTAGAAATCAATTTCTGCTGTGGTCCCAAAAGAATGAAATCTAGTTCGCTATCTTTTTTCTCAAACCCTCTTTTTTTCTTCTCAGAGTCTAATACATTTGTGAAAATATTGTATCCATGGATACTGCCAACTCAGTTGATTTTGTGGTTTCAGCTCCCATTTCCCTTCTTTATCCTGTAAAAGATCTCTATATGTCAACCAGTCAAGCCCATCATTATGGGTTCTCACATTTATAATCTCCCAAGGTACTGCCCATAATGGTATTTTATCCCCCACAAACACTTTATACTTTTTCCATGTCAACAACAATGATGCTCTTACATAGTGGTGCATAAAGTCTTTATGCACCTTAGCCTTATCATTAAGTAAGTATGCATGCCATCTGAATCTGTTATTAAAACCTTCTAACTCCAAGAGTTTATTATCCTCCAGTTGGATCCATAACCTTATCCAGTCTAGACAGCACGTTTCAAAATAAAGTTTTAAATTTGGTAATCCAAGTCCACCTCTCTTCTTAGCATCTAGTACATTCTTCAGTTTAATCATTGACTTCTCACCTGCCCATATAAAGCCTGTCAGGTCTTTCTGCCAGTTATCAAAGACTTTTCTCTCTAATCACTGGTATTGTTTGAAAGAGAAACAACATTTTGGGCAACACGTTCATCTTAATTCCAGCTATTCGTCCCATAGATTCAATCTACTCCAGCTAAATAAATCATTCTTAACATTTTTCCAGACTTTAAGATAGTTATTCTTGAATAAGTCAATATTTTTAGCAGTAATATGAATACCCAGATATTTCAGTTTATCCACCACCTGACAACCCGAAATCCTCTCCAGTCTTTTTTCCTTTGCTTCCGAAATGTTTTTACAAAGAAGCTTAGTTTTGTTATAGTTGATTTTAAATCCAGCAAATCTTCCATACTCCTCCACTGTTGTCACTGCTTCTTCCAAAGACTTCTCTGGATTATGTAGTATCAACACCACATCATCGGCATATGTTCTCACTTTAAATTCTTTCCCTCTGATCTTCAGCCCTTTAATTTTTAAATTGTTTCTTATTTGGTTGAGAAGCACCTCTAATACTAGAATGAACAAGAGTGGTGACAGAGGGCATCCCTGTCTCGTTCCTTTCTGAATTTGAAAATCTTTTGTCAATGAGACATTTATCACCAAACTCGCCCTCTGTTCTGTATATACACTGTCTATCACTTTCTGAAATCGAGGTCCAACTCCCACTTCCAAAAGGACTTTCTTCAAAAATTTCCAATTAACATTATCAAATGCTGTTTTCGCCCATTTACGGGTCTCCGCCACTCCTGCCACCTCTGGGAGGATCGAGGGAGGAGATCCAAGCTGTTTCCGACCCCCACGGACCTTTGCTGACGCTCCTCCAAGCAGAAACCTGCAGCAGATGAAGGGGGTTACCCTGGTGTTTTTGTTTGCAGCAGCGTCGGAAAAGGTCCATGGAGGTCGGAAACAGCTTGGATTGCTTCCCCTGAGCCTTCCAGAGGTGGCAGGGACCCAAAAATGGGCGAAAAAAATTCCGCCCGCACAATGTCAAAATCCGGGTAACGACATGACTTGGGGAACCAAGCTTTGTCGTTAATCGAGGGTCTACTGTAGCAGCACTCCATTATAAAATTCATATACATTTCCCAGTGTTTTAATGTTGTTGTTGTTCAGTCGTACAGTTGATTCCGACCCTTCGCGACCCTGTGGACCACCGCATGCCAATGGTTAGCCATTAATAATCTCAGAGGGATTGTGGTGGCTCAGTGATTAAGAAGTTTGCCTTGTTAGCTGGAAGGTCGGCAAGTTGGCAGTTTGAGACCTGAGTACTGCATGATGGAATGAAGACCTGTCTCTGTCCCAGCTCCTGCCAACCTAGCAGTTTGAAAGCAAGAAATTTTAAGTAGATAAGTAGGGACCACTTTGGTGGGGAAAAGATCTTGGAGACATAAAAGGAGCCCCATTTGGGCGTCCCCTGAGTGGAGTTTCTACAGCAAAAATCCTTTCAACCCAGAAAGCACCTTTGTGTGCTTCTGACACGATTAAAAAAACCCAAACTCATAGCTCTTACCATAATAACGACAAGCTCTTTCCAAAATCTATTAACAAAGCAATCCTAGGACACATTTTATTTTTTAAAGCCAATATCTGATTTATTTCTTCAAATGCTTTTGCCCAAATCTTATTCATAGTTTTACACTCCCACCATAAATGAAAATATGTCCTGATCCTTTCCTTACAGTAAATAAATGGTTTTGTTTAGGCCAAGTATAAGAGAAGAACCTCAGAGATTTCACAAAGTGGGCTGCAGTCTAGGGATTCTTACGCAAAATAAAATTTAAATGTGCCACTGGGTTTTGTTGGTTTTGACCACTTTTTGGGCTGTTTCCCTTTTAGTCCTATGATATAAAAATGGGTATGAGATGCTTACTTCAAGGAAGGTAAAACATACATAAGAACATAAGAACAGCCTTGCTGGAAGAGGCCATAGGAGCCCAGCCAGTCGAGCATTCTGTCTCACACAGTGGCTCACCATGTGCTTCAGGGTATTATTCCCAAGCAGATGCCTTCACCTGCTTAGGAGTCCCTGGAAATGGCATTGAGAGATATCCTGCCTATCTCTCCAACCCGGAGGTTGTCCTTAGGTATCCATAATTATAGCCATGGATACCCTTGTCCTCCATGAACTTGTCTAATCCTTTCTTAAAGCAGTCAAGACTGACCGATGTCACCACGTCTTCTGGCAGGGAGTTCCATAGACCTGTGATCCTCATTCTTAATCCTATTTCAGTTGTGCAGGTGTGTCTGCTTTTTCTTACCTCTTTCTAGATCAGTGGTTCGCAACCTTTTTTGGCCATGCCTCATCTAAGCATCTCTAAAATCCTGATGCCACCCCCCCCCTCTCCCGGTGACATATAATTAGTATTATTCAAAAACTGAATTCCTATTCAGGTGGAGGAAGCCTAAAAGGCCATTCACTGTTCATTCTTGAATTGCCCACCTAAAAAATCAAATTGCCCCCCTGTGGGCCATGTTCCCCGTGTGGGAACCACGTTTCTAAAATGAGCACAAATGAAACACCCCTTTAAGGCAGGGGTTTCCAACCTAAGGCCAGTAGGCTGGATCTGGCCCGCAGCACCATTTTTCATGTGCCCCCCACCTCTACAAGGGCATTTGAGAAACAAAATAGCTATCCCTTTCAAGCTGTTGGGACAAAATGGCCACCCCCATTGTGCAGGCAGGAAAAAATGGTCATCCAGCCCTTGAAGCTGACTGAGAGCATGACCTGGGCCCCGGTTTGAAAAGGTTGGGAACCCTGCTCTAAGGGGACCTGCGTGCTTAAAGCAGAATAAATGGGAAGCATCTTCGCATTGACCAACTGTTGATTAGTTTCAGAATTTGTATGACTGGAGGCAAGATGATTTACCTCTTGGATTAAGAAAGGATATCTATTTCTGATCTATTTCTGTTCTTATACTTGATGATAATGTATAATATGTTTTTGGCCCATATGCTAATAGTCACAGCTTGATTTGTTTCCTTAATTACAGCTTTCCATATTTTAAATAATGCCACCATCCAATTTGAACTGGAGAAGATTCCAGTGGAAAATAGTTCAGAATTGGCATTCTGTATGAATGATGACATTGAAATTACAAGCCTGATGCGGATTGAGGGGAAATTTGTTAACCCTCTACAGGTATAGTAAATAATTCTATACTGTTAAATCAGTTTCAACAATCTGTCTTCAAGTTGTTTAAAAACAATGCCGTGACAACTAGAAGCCAGTGTGGATTTGTCAAGAACAAATCCTACAAGACTTGTTTTATCTTTGGATCATGCAACTTTCCTGCTAGACGGTGGAAATGCTGAGGATGTAATATATCTTGACTTCAGCCAAGCCTTCTTAAAGGCCCCTTGATAATTCTGACTGGCAAGCTAACTTAAGCGTGGGCTGGATAGGGCAACTTGTGTTCAAATCTTTCTCTCGTGTAGAATCATTTTTCTTTTCATGGAATGCTGTTTACCTTCACACTGAAGTAGTCCCTATTTATCTACTTGCAATGTCTTGCTTTCAAACTGCTAGGTTGGCAGGAGCTGGGACAGAGACGGCAGCTTGCTCTGTCCTGCAGTATTCTGGAATTGAACTCTGACCTTCCAGTTGTCAAGTGCAGCGTTTGAACCGCTTCAACTGCTTAGTATTATTTTACTTATCTATATATATCTATATCTATATCTATATCTATATCTATCTCTCTATATCTATCTGTCTATCTCTATATCTCTATCTCTATCTATCTATCTATCTATCTATCTATCTATCTATCTATCTATCTATCTATCTATCTATCTATCTATCTATCTATCTAATCTATATCTATATCTCTCTATCTCTATCTCTCTCTCTCTCTCTCTCTCTATCTATCTATCTATCTATCTAGATATATATAGATATATATATAGTGACTGTTTTAATGTGTTGTTATTTTATTATTTATTTATTTCCGCTATGTCTATACCACCTTCCTCACTTAAAAAGCGACCCAAGGTGGTATGCAAAGATAATAAAAACACAACATAAAAAACAATTGTGTAAAAACATCAAGTAAAATCTGTATATCTAAAACTACCATATTAAAAGCAAATAAAATTACCTGATTAAAACTATCCTTACCCTCTATGCACCCACGTTAAAGAGCTGACATGGCCTGAGCCTCCCTACATGAGCTAGACAAGCCAGCAGGGGTGGGAGGTTGTACAATTCACACCCCACACCCGTTGACAAAGCCATCTCTTTAGTGCTCTTCTAAAGGGGAGTAGCTCTGTCTGGAGGCACAACTCAGGTGGCAGGAAGTTCCAAAGGGCAGACACAGACAAGGCTCTCCTCCTGGTCCCAGTTAGATGTGCTTCTCTCGCGGATGGGACCATTACAGAGCCTCTCTGATCTGCCCTCGTAGGACGGGCTGAATTCCTTGGGGCAACGCGGTCTCTTAAGTATCCCGGTCCACTGCCATGTAGGGCTTTAAAGGTCAAAACCAGCACCTTGAGTTCCACCCGGAGGCACACTGGCAACCAGTGCAGCTCCCGGAGCAGCGGCGAGGCAGAGGCATAATGCCCGCGCCCCATCACCACCCGGGCAGCTGCATTCTGAACCAGCTGCAGCCTCTGAATGGTCGTCAAGGGCAGCCCCATGTAGAGAACAAGGCTTGGAGCGCAAGGCTTGTTAGCTGCCCAGAGTAGGAAAATCTAATTGGGCAGGGTATAAATATAATAATAAATAAATAATAGCAGTTAAGTGATGGGAATATGCAGAAAGAAATGCTTTCAATATAACATATGTTTATTTTTCTTAAATGCAGGTCGTTTTGGCCAAACACGTGTATGAGCAAGTTTTGCAAACCCTTGACAACTTAGTCTGCAATGAGGATTTAACTACTCCACTATACAGCTTTCCGTCCTCCACGTATCCCAGCTCCAGTTCTCCTTCAGCCTCACTCCGTAGCACAAACACAGACTTTTCTCTTGACAGGAAAGAAAACGGGCTCTTCAGTCATTCCAGCCTTGGCTCGGCTACAAATAAATTTATGCCAGCTAAGGAAGTAGTGCCTTCTTTCACTCAAATACAAGCCACTTTTCATATCTCGGAGTTCCAGATTCAGCTAAGTGGCGACCTGACGCTTGGAGCACAAGGCTTGGTCAGCTTAAAATTTCAGGACTTTGACATTGAGTTTGCTAAAGATCACCCCCAGACCTTATCCATTCAGATTGCCTTACGTTCTTTGTTGATGGAAGATCTTCTGGAGAAGAATCCAGACTCGCAGTATAAGAATCTCATGGTGTCACACGGCGCACCCAAGCCCTTGAGCTTGACACAGAAAGAGTACCTCTCCCAGTCTTGCCCATCGGTGTCTAATGTAGAATATCCGGAAATGCCCCGTTCTCTTCCTTCCCACATGGAGGAAGCGCCAAATGTCTTCCAGTTTTACCAGCGGCCGACTTGTGTCTCTCGCAGAAAACACAAAGAGAACGAAGAGTCGGAGTGTCCCCTGACCCCGCCGCCGTCTCCCACGGCAAACAAGACCAGCACCTCTTGTGGGAAAAGTGACTTCGACGATTCCTTGGTCCACGTCAACATATTGCTGGTGGACAAGAAACATCCAGAGTTTGCTTCCCGCTATGACAAAGTCAATCGCAGTGTAGACGTGGACTTCAACTGCTTAGATGTTCTGATCACCTTGCAAACCTGGGTGGTGATTCTGGATTTCTTTGGGATTGGTTCTACCGCTGAGAATCACAGCATGAAGTTGCAGCCGGAAGATGTTCAGCACACTGTTAAGTCGGAAACCAGCGTCCTCTCGTCTGCAGAAGCCCAAGATTCTGTTAATACCAAACTGGACCTGAAGGTATGAAAAAAAGTGATGATCATTTTAGCTTCAAAGATGACTTCTGTTGTTGGTCACAGTTCAATTCCATCCACACCTTTGGGAAGGACGGCCAGCAGGCTGGCCTATAGCAGAAGTTCCCAACCTTCTTAAGCTGGGGGCTGGGTCATGCTCCCTCAGACAGCTTCACGGGTTGGACGGCCATTTTGCCCTTCTTCCACCACATGACATTTCCTGGTGTGGTGGAGGCAGTGGGGGCCACATGAAGTGGCGCCGCGGGCTGCACCCAGCCCACGGGTTGCAGGTTTAGGAATCCCTGGTCTATAGACACCTAGCCTTTTGCTTACTTGGATGTGCTCCTTTTTAAAATGTATTTTAAGTACATATGCTGGTCCTGGACTACAATTGTGATCTATTACTCCTTTAACCAAAGAAGACACATTCCTTTTAATGTGTATTTTAATATGTATTTTAGCTTCTGCTCTTTTGCTGTACTATGCTGAGTTTGGACTGTAATAAAGATTGATCGATCAATCAATCGATCGATCACTTGGACCAAGGCCTTGCCTCAAAGGCTGCATGACTGTCAGTGCTTCCTGAGCATCATCGTTCTTTGATAGGCATTTTTTGTAGAGCCTAATTCAGGAGTTCTCAACCTTTTTAAGCTGGGGGCTGGGTCATGATTCCTCAGACAGCTTTGTGGGCTGGATGGCCATTTTGCCCTTCCTCCACCACATGGCACTTCCTGGTGTAGTGGAGGTGGTGGGGTAGGGAGGGGCAGATGAAATGGTTTTGTGGGCCTAAATGGCATCGTGGGTGTTGGTCTCTGGGTGGGAATTCCCATAATTCTGATTGGGAGAATCTTGCAGAATTCTGGGAATTGAGATCCCAAAAATCCTAAAACTTTACTTTGGATTCCAGACTGTAGTTAGTCCATGGATGCATAGTATGGGGTCCTAGTCACCAGGACAAGTAGGATGATGAGTCTCAGGTGAAATGACTAGCCAGCTATAGACAGTGTTTTCTGCTGGGCTTTTATTTTCTGTGTTGTGGCTGTCTGGCCAGATATCCCGCTATGGTAATGGAGTAGAACAGTGATGGTGAACCTTTTAGAGATTGAGTTCCCAAATGGCAACGCCAAACTGACTTATTTATCACAAAGTGTCGACATAGCAACAAGGGAGGAAGGAAATGAAGGTGTCAACCCAGTGTGCCTCAGCAGTGAAAAAAGCGAACTCAATGCTAGGGATCATTAGGAAGGGTATAGAAAATAAGTCAGCAAGTGTCATTTTGCCTCTTTATAAATCTATGGTGAGGCCCCATCTGGAATACTGTGTACAGTTCTGGTAGCCATACCTCCAGAAGGATATTATGGAGTTGGAGAAAGTACAGAGGAGGGCAACCAGAATGATTAGGGGACTGGAACACCTTCCTTACCATCTGAGGCTGCAACGGTTGGGCCTTTTCACTCTTGAACGACGGCGTCTAAGAGGTGACCTGATTGAAGTTTATAAAATCATGCACGGTGTGGACAAAGTGGATAAGGAAAAACTGTTTTCCCTATCGCACAACACTAGAACTAGGGGACACTCGATGAAACTTTTGGGTACTAGTTCTCAAACAAATAAGAGAAAGTACTTTTTCACCCAGAGGATTACTGGTCTATGGAACTCCCTGCCAGAAGAAGTGGTGACAGCTGTCAGTCTTGACAGCTTTAAGAAAGGATTAGACAAGTTCATGGAGGACAAGAGTATCAATGGCTATAATTATGGATACTTAAGGACAACCTCCGGGTTGGAGAGATAGGCAGGATATCTCTCAATGCCATTTCCAGGGAATCCTAAGCAGGTGAAGGCATCTGCTTGGGAATAATACCCTGAAGCAAATGGTGAGCCACTGTGTGAGACAGAATGCTGGACTGGATGGGCTGTGGCCTGTTCCAGCAAGGCTGTTCTTATGTTCTTATGTAAATGCTCTCATTGGACTGCTAGGCAGATGGGCGGGATGAACTCTTTGCTGGGGAGGGAGGAAGCGCTCCCATTGGGCTCCTGGGCAGAAGGGTGAGACAAACTCTGTGCTGGGGTGACTGCATGGGTGCCTACAGAAAGGGCTCTGAGTGCCACCTCTAGTACATGTGCCATAGGTTCACCACCACTGGAGTAGACCGTACAGCAAGTGACTCAGCACTGAGAGTTGGGCGGCAGTAAATAACGGCTATAGGTGGATGAGCCCCTTTACGTGGAGGGATGGCCCCCTCAGTGGAGGAAATGCTACTGGACACCATCAGATTGGGCCCAGTGGCAAAAGGAGCAGAGGAGGAACCACTTCACTATTCTGATTCCCAACCGTCATGGAGCTGGAAAGGGCCATGTCTGATGGACTGGCTGTGAAGGCGCACCTTGTTAAATCCTGCATGACTCATTTCATACGTACCACAGGAGATGGCTTTGTGATTATATTGTGTGGGTCACTTCATGGCAAGCTGGGATCCACCTTAAACAAATTCACACCAGTGGCATTTTTCCCGTTTGTCATTCTTGAAAATGATTTCCAGGAAAAAGTGTACACTCGGATACGAGTAGCGGCCGACAACGACGCTGACCGAGTCCTTCTGCATGCGGCTTCCTAGTTCCTCTTCGTCTCTTATTCCCATATAAGCGGTCGTCAAAAAGGTCTCTAGACGTGATCTGGAGAGTTAAGATAATAGATTTGTAAGAAGAGGTAATCTTGTTCCCATTTTCATTTCTCCCCCTTGTTTATCTAGGTCCATTCCTTGTCTCTAGTTCTGAATAAAGCAACCAACGAACTGGCAAAGGCAAACGTGTCCAAACTCGTTACTCATGTGGAAATGATTGGTGAGTCTGAGTTACCTATAACTGATTTTGCTTAGGTAATATAAAGGAATTGCTTTTGGCTTTTAGAAATGCCGATGCGATTCATCACATAAACAAGGAGTTCTCAACCTTTTAAAGGGTGGGGCCGGATCACGCTCCCTCAGACAGCTTTGGGGGGCTGGACGGCCATTTTGCCCTTCCTCCACCACATGGCCCTTTCGGGTGTGGTAGAGGCAGTGGGGGACCACATGAAATGGTGCTGTGGGCCGCAGGTTGAGAATCCCTGACATAAACTGTCTGAAAGGAGAAATAGAAGGTAAAACATAGCTATATTTTTATTTTACAACATAGATGTTTAAAGTACTGTATTTTCCGGCATATAAGCTGACTGGGCGTATAAGATGACCCCCAACTTTTCTAGTTAAAATGTATAGTTTGCAATATATTCGCCATATAAGATTACCCCTCTTCCAACGGCGGCGTCTTTGGGGCCTCCCTGGCCGGGGACGGCTCCCTTTTTCTCCCCACTGGTGGAGGGGCGGGGAGAGCGCGGCTGCGGTGGTGTCATCGTCTTCGGGGCCTCCCGGGCCAGGGACGGCTCCCTTTATCTCCCCACCGGACATATGAAGCAAGCTGCAGGTAAGTACCCGGCGTATAAGACGTATAAGAGGAGGAGTTGTCATTGATCATAGTGGAGGAGGAGGCAAGTAAGGAGCAGTGAGTAATGGGTTATGATGTAATAATTTTTTAATATTATTTAGAAGGTAGAAAGGTGAGGATGCGCGGCACACTAATTTATACGCACATCTTACATGTTCCCCCTCTCCCCTCTTTGGATATCGAAGGCGGCTTTTTTTCCAAAGAAAGTGGGGAGAGTGATATTGTGTGTTTTTTGTATATTTTTCTTTCTTAGTGGTAAGGGGTTTGTGGTAGCACGCCTAATGGAGAGTTTGGAAGTTAGAGAAGGTGAAATTGTAACAAATTATGAGAAGTATTAAAATATTAACCTTGAATGTAAAAGGTACAGGTTCTGTTCTTAAGAGGAAGAGGTTAGAATTGGTATTGAAGAAAAATAGACCCAATATAGTGTTTTTACAGGAAACGCACCAAAAATCAAAGGACACAAACAATTTTTTTTTAGGATGGATACAACATTATGAAATGGCGTTTGGTACTTCAAAAGCGAGAGGAGTTGCAATCATGATTTCTAAAAGATTAGGATTTGAGATAACAAAAAGTATTGCTGACCAGGAAGGTATATATCTGATCGTGAGAAGGAAAATTGACGATGAGGAAATAGTTTTAGTGAATATTTACACTCCAAATGAACATCAAGCGGAATTTTTAGAAAAAGTTCGTAAAATTGTGGTGTTGGGAAAAGTGGCAAAGATGATTGTGGCTGGAGATTTTAATTTGATAAGGTCAAACCTAGACTGTACGAACTTAGCAAGGTGTGGAGCAGGTATCAAAGGGAATGTTCTAGATAATTGGATGGTTGCATTGGGGCTGAAGGATTCTTGGAGAGAGATCAAGGGCTTGGAAAGGGCATATTCCTATTTTTCACACGTTCATGGGTCCTATTCTAGAATAGATTATATATTTTTAACAGAAAACATGGTTAAAAATATTGAGGGAATTGAAATAGGAATTTTTAAGGAATCAGATCATGCTAAAGTGTTTTTGGAATTGAGGACACAAAAGGATAATAGGAGAGGAAGAAATTGGAGATATGATCCTAATCTATTCAAAGATCAAAAATGTAAAGAACAAATTATAGAAAGTTGGATGGAAAGCTGGCAGTGGAACGATAATGAAGAGGTAAATTTTAATGTGGTCTGGGATGCCATGAAGTCAGTTTTTAGAGGGGAAAGTATAAAGTTGGCAAGCAACAAGTACAGAAAGTATAAGGTAGCACAGGAGGAGAAAGAAAAAGAAATAAAACAATTACAGGAAGAACACTCAAAAAAGAAAGATAATTTTTTTTTGCCAAATTACAAAGATTGAAGGCAGAATTACTGGGTAAGGATATAGAAAAAGTAAAACGAGATTTGATATATTTAAATAGAGAGTATTTTGAATTTAGCAACAAAAATTCAAGATTATTAGCAAGAGCGGCCAAAGTCAAAAAGGGAAAAAGGGAAATTGGGGTTTTGGTTAATAAACAAGGGATAAGGTGTAATAAAGTTAGTGATAAATGTAAAATCGTGAAGGATTTTTATCAAGCACTATACGCCAAAAAAGAGATAGACTTGGGGAAACTTAAAGGGACTTTGGAGAGGCAGTTAGTGAGTGGAATAAAGCAGGAACACCGGGACAAAATGGAAGAACAGGTTTCTGAGAAAGAGGTAAAGGAAGTAATTAGTGGTTTGAAGTTGGGGAAAGCCCCGGGAGACGATGGACTACCGACCGAGTTTTATAAGGAATTTAAAGACGTTGTGGTACCAAAGCTGGTAAAGTTATATAATTATATTTTAGATGGTGGACAAATTCCGACTTCATGGTATAGGACTACAATTGTTCTGCTGCCAAAATTGGGAAAAATCTGGGAAAAGTGGAATCTTATAGACCAATCTCTCTTATAAATCAAGATGCCAAGATCTTCACAGCAATACTGGCTAACCGTTTAAACAAATTCATGGGAGAATATATAAATGTTGATCAAGTAGGTTTTTTAAAAGGAAGGCATATGGTTGATTTGACCAGGAGGGTGTTAGATTTAATTGATAACGTTAATCAAACGAAGGAAAAGGTGGGGTTAATACCTTTGGACATTTTTAAGGCATTTGATTCGTTACAATGGTCTTCGATTAAGGAAATAGTTAAAAGCTATGGATTTGGAGATAGATTTAGAAGGGTAATTGATTTGTTATATCAGAAAGGGAGTGCTAGGATTAGAGTAAATGAAGAGGTTACAGATGAGGTAAAGCTTGAGGCAGGCACTAGACAGGACTGTCCTCTGTTCCCTATCTTGTTCATTATGGCAATGGAAATTTTGGCTAAAAACATAAGGGAAGATTCAAGTATAGAAGGGAAGATTCAAGTATAGAAGGGATAATGGGTAATAAGGTAAGTATGTATGCAGATAACACATTGCTAATGGTGAAGAATCCAGAGGGGGTTATGGATAGGATTAAAGCGCAAATAGAGGACTTTGAGGATATAACAGGGTTGATGATAAATTGGGATAAATCGGAAATGATGCTGTGTAACATGGGGGAAGAGGAGAAGGAAAAGATGGTGGGGCTATCTAACATACAAATCAAAGATAAGTTGAAATATTTGGGGATAATTATTTCAAATAGATTGGAAGAACTTAAAAGATTGAACTATGATAGCTTGAAAATAGAATTTAAGACTAGAATACAAAGTCTTCAGAAATTGAAGTTGTCATGGTTTGGGAGGATTGCAATTTGTAAAATGATGTTGTTGCCGAGAATTAATTTCCTATTTGATGCACTTGCAATTCAAATGAAGGAAAAGGAGATTGATGAGTTTCAAAAGATGTTTAATAATTTTTGCAATGGAGGTAAAAAATCTAGATTACTTCAGAAAGAAGGGGGTTTGGGAATGCCAAATTTATTAGCGTATTATCACGTATTTCAAATTAAGAATGTTGTGAAGATTTTGGCAAGAGGAAAAGTAATTTGGGAGGAGATTGAGATGAAAGATTACAGGAATATTGGTAAAATGATTTTTTTGGGAGATAAGATTAAAATGATAGCCACCAGTAATACTATGATGAGGGGACTCATGAACGTGTGGAAAAGATTAAAGAAGGATTTGGTCCCAGATGTCTCTCCAATTTTGGAATTGGCAGATATGGCGTGCTTTCCGATAAAAATAGATAAAAAATAAAAGAAATACTGGATAAAAATGAAGTTTTCTTGGTGAAAGAGTGGTTAGGGACTTGTGGAGATGAAAACAAGAAGAAAAAACTGTTTGAACAGTTAAAATTGGACTGGTTTCAGAAAATGAAGGTTAATAATTGGAATAAAAAATTTAGAAGAGAATTATGTCTAGACAGAGAAAAGACGGAATTTGAAGAATTGGTTTGGAAAATTCGAAAAGGTGATAAAAGCATTAAGGGTCTAGTAAGTAAACTTTATGCCTTAATAAACAAGGGGGGGGGGGTGATCCACAGGAAGATTTGAAATTGAAGTGGGAACAGGATTTGAATATAAAGCTAGGAAATGATGAATGGAGAAACAAGTGGAAAAAGAGAATAATGAGAACTATGTCAGTAAGAATTAAGGAACATAATTATAAAATGTTGTGGCAATGGTACCTGACACCATTGAGGTTACATCAGATTGATAATAAAAAGGACAAATTATGTTGGAGATGTAAAGATACTGTTGGAACTTACGAGCATATGTGGTGGAGCTGTAAAATGATAAATGAGTTTTGGAGAAGAATAGAAAAAGAGGCTGGGGAAATAATGGGTAAGAAAATTAAACTGCCGTCAGGTACCATTATGCTAACAGATGTGGAAGGTATGTGTTTAAACAAGGAGGAAAAAGAGTTACTAGAAATAATGTTAACTACGGGTAGACAATGCATTGCTAGAAACTGGAAAAATGATGTAACTATACAGATGGGAGAATGGTATAAGGAAATGTGGAACCTAGCATTGAATGATAAATTGACATGGGAGATAAAAGTAAAAAGGGATAAATTGAAGGAAAATAGATTTTGGAGTATTTGGAAGCCTTTTGTTGATCACTCCCTTATGGGTAGGGATAGTTTTAGACCTGTACCATCTCAAAGTAGTTTTTGGAGACAATATTGAGACCAAACTCTCCGGGGCAATGTAAATAAACACTGGGTGAATTGTAAGTGTAAATTGGAGCTTGATAGTTGTACCTAAATAATAACATTACTGAAATGTTTTAGAATTGGTTATAGTTACAGTGTTAATTCTCAAGTAGATATTCAACATTATGTGCAGTATAATAGATAATAGTTCAACTATCATCTATGTGGTTATTTTCTATGAAACTTATATATTTTTGTTATGTTTTATGATGTTTTGTGTATGTTTGTATATTTTTTTTGAAAATCAGTTAATAAATATTTATATTAAAAAAGTCATCTTATATGCTGAAAAATACGGTAGTTAAATAAAATTTGCCAAATGCAAAAACTGAGTGGAGAATTTCAGGTGCAAAAATTGTGATTGGGTTTGTTTGAGATTTCAGGTCTCCAGATTCCTTCGTTGCTCGTTGCTTCTAAACCGCAGCAGACACAACTGATTTTTTTTAATTTAAATGGGACAAGAATGCAATGTGTCAGTTGTTTCCAGAAGCACATTATATTTTTCTCTAATTTGGTATTCTGCTTAAGAGAATGAGGTAGAATTAGTTGTTGGTGGTGATTGCTGAGAAGATAGACTTCAGTATTGTAAGTAAAGCTACGTATTATAAGTAAAATAAAATAAAAATTGTTGGTGGGAAAAACCAATGGGGCAAATAATTCAAAAATTAAAATGTGAAATTAAAAGATTATATCTTTGCCAGTGTGACTTCGGCCATAATTAATGTTATATGATTAGTTCACTGTTTAAAACTGAAATATTAATAGGCTATGGTGGCTCGGTGGTTAAGCTGGCCTTGTTAGCTGGAAGGCTGGCAAGTCGGCAGTTTGAGACCTGGGTACTGCATAACAGATTGAGCGGCCGTCTCTGTCTCAGCTCTTGGGGACATGAAAGGAGCTTCATTTGGGTGGAGTTTCTTCCGCAAAAATCCTTTCAACCCAGAATAGTTTTTGACATGAAATTAATAATAATAGTAGTAGTAGTAATAGTAGTAGTAGTTGTTGTTGTTATTATTGAAATATTTTTCCAAGTATCTTTACTTTATTCCTATTATTAATGCCTGTTCTGCTTTGTTATATCCAAAATGAAAAGTGATTCATTGTAGCTAAGCAGAAAATATATTCGGTTCTCTCTGAAATGTTTATTTTCCTTTTTTAAAATACACACAGTTGTAGTTTGATTCAAATATAGGTCTGACTTGATTTTTTTTTAAAAAAAACATACAGGTTTATCTGTTGCTTTTGAAAAACAGGTCTCTTTCTATAAAAAAAAAGCATAAACCCCATTAAGTATTCCTTTCTTTCCTCAAATTCTCCATTTCCTTCTTCTGGAAAGAAGGACATTGATGGGCACATCTTGATGAATATTAGGTCTCCCTTGCTTGAATGCCAGTCATATCCAACTATAGGGTTTGGTGCTCATGTCTGTTTATAGCCAAAGAGCCAGTGCTGTCTGCATCTGCAGACATTTCTGTGGACATGTGGAAGGCGTGACTAGATACCAGAACTCATGGAACACTATTTACCTTCCCACTGATGTTGTACCTATTTATCTGCTTGCAATTTCCTGCTTTTGAACTGCTAGGTTGGCAGGTGCTGGGACAGATGACAGGAGCTCACTCCATGGTGCAACACTCGGGTCTCGAACTGCTGACCTGCCGACCTTCCAGTCATCACGTTCAGCATCTTAACTATTAAGCCACCACAGTCCCTTGATGAATGCTATAATCTCGCAAAAGGACAGAGGGGTCTTTCAAATTTAATCCTAATTTCACAAACCAGAAATCTGTCCCATACTCTCACCCTAACATTTTTTGAATCCATGCTGTCTTCCTCTGGATCTCTGAATTATCTACGTGTTCCTTTACAGAAGGAGATCTGGCCCTACAAGGAAGCATTGGGAGCTTATCCTTAAGTGACCTCACTTCACATGGAGAGCTTTACAGAGAACGCTTCATCACCAGTGGCGGAGAAGCCCTCATCTTTCAAGTCTACAAGTAAGCAATGGAGGTTTTGCTAAACCATATCAGAAAAAATATATAATAAAAAATAAAAATGCTGCAGCACTTTAAAGACTAAGGTAAAGGTTTCCCTTGCTCGAAAGCCAGTCATATCCGACTCTAGGGTGCAGTGCTCGTCTCTGTTTCAAAGCCGAAGAGCCAGCGCTGTCTGCTGCTGCAGACGTTTCCGTGGTCATGTGGCCAGCATGACTAGATACCAGAGTGCACGGAGCGCTGTTACCTTCCCACCGAAGTGGTCCCTATTTATCTACTTGCAATTTCTTGCTTTCGAACTGCTAGGTTGGCAGGACTAACTGCTATATTTTTGCTATGAGCTTTCGTGGATCAAGTCCACTTCTTCAGACAAAGGAGTAAAACCTCCAGGTATTGTTTATATACACCAGATACATAGGTAAAGAGGTTACAAGGTAAAGAGGTAAAGAGTAATCAAGCAGAATGACAGGCAAGCATGCATATCAATACAGCTTCCTACAGCTAGCAGTAACAAATGACTATTCAGATTAGTTTCAAATGTCCCCCTTTCAATCTTAAAAGTATGAAGTTGCCAAGCAAAGCAAATGCTAATGAGTTTAACCTCTTACTGGTTTAACGTCTTAACTTGTGTGGGCACATCATGTTGTAAAAGAGAATTTGCAGGAAGGTCAGGGAAGGTGGTATAATACACCAAAATGTAGTATATAAAATATCTAACAGCATATAGTAATCTGTGTATCAAATTTGATAATGTCCCAGAAACCCTTGGCTAATATTTTAGCCTCTGTGATGGGTGTCCAACAGATGTACAGTATTTGATTTCTGATCCACAAAAGCTCACAGATGGATGTACAAGTGGTACCTCATACAACGATTTCAATCCGTTCCATGGGGCTCGTGGTGTTTTGTCTTGTGTTGTTGTCCATCAGCAGTCCCCACTTGAGCCTGTTGGTCTTACATTTAGGGACTCCAACCCTCAGCCTATTTAGAGTCCTCCAAGTGATGTAAGGGAGGTTGAGATCCAGTGAGCTCCTTGCTCCATCTTCTAATTTGGTTTTGCTCTTGTGACCCCTCAAGAATGTTTGTTCTTGCCATAAAGCTTCTCCTGGATCTGAGCTGGCGTACTTGAGCCTGCTCAATTCAGGAATTCAAATCAAAGCAGATCCGAGAGATGGTTGTCCAACTTTCTCTTGAATGCTTCCGGTGTTGGAGCGCTCACCACCCCCCTCAAGGGTTCCACTGTCGTACCTCTCTAAATGTTAAGACCTTATTCCTGATAGTCAGTCTATATCTGGCTTCCTGTAGTTTGAGCCTGATGCATCCTGCACTCTGGGATGGTGGAGAAAAATATCCTTCCTCTTTATGATTATCTTGAGGGGCTGCGGTGGCTCAGTGGTTAAGAAGCTCGCTTTGTTAGCTGGAAGGCTGGCAAGAGTACATGACAGATTGATTGCTCATTTCTGTCCCAGCTCTTGGGGACATGGAAGGAGCCTCATTTGGGCATTCCGCAAAAATCTTTCCAACCCAGAATAATTTCTGACACAAAACTGTAGTAGTAGTAGTAGTAGTAGTAAAACCCCAACTTACATATGCCTCGAGTTACATAAAATCCAGCTTATGTAATGATTTTTGCACTAAATCCATGTCCCGATTTACATAAATGTCCCGATTTATGTAACGCAATTA
This sequence comes from Bradypodion pumilum, assembly GCA_035047305.1. Taxonomy (NCBI): domain Eukaryota; kingdom Metazoa; phylum Chordata; class Lepidosauria; order Squamata; family Chamaeleonidae; genus Bradypodion; species Bradypodion pumilum. Next base: position 5,438,105 of record JAWDJD010000016.1, on the reverse strand, counting down.
CCTATCGGTTTGCTTTGAGTTATGTAAAAAATTCAATTTTCTTATGCGTTAGCTTGGAGTTAACGTAAAAAAAATCATTTCCTATGGGCTTGCTTTGAGTTAAGTAAAAAACCAATTTACATAAAATCTTACGGAACAGACATTTTACGTAAGTAGGGGTTTTACTGTATCATTATCATCATCATTATTCAGGTATTTGAAGAGTGCTATCATATTCCTTCTCATTCTCCCTTTCTCTTGTGTCTTGCTTGCTGCTTGTTTCTTGTTTGTTTTGGCCAACAATTGAGGGAAGGTTCATGGTTTGTTGAGCCCCTTGTTTTTATCAAAGCAAAACAATCAGGAGGAAAATGTGTTTAACATATATAGACACTGATGACTCGAGTCTCCGTGGATGAATGAAATGTGCACCAGGTCCACCGAAGATGCAGTGAGAGCATGTCTATGTCGTTTGTTTCCTGCCAGGTTCGGCCAGCCTGACCCTTTGCTGCAGAGGGACTGTGACATGCGCGTCAGCCTACGCATGGCTTCAGTGCAGTATGTCCACACCCAGCGCTTCCAGGCGGAAGTGGTATCTTTTATCCAGCACTTCACTCAACTCCAGGATGTCTTGGGCCGCCAGAGAGCAGCTGTTGAAGGACAGATGGTATGTCTTATGGAAGACAAGAGCAAAGTGGTCCTTACAGTTTCCCTTTCTTCCTCACTGCCCAGCCTGCATTTTGGGAGTTCTTCTTTCATGTCCCGAACTAGAGCGTGCAGAACACTGTTACCTTTCACTCCAAAGCAGTACCTGTTTAGGTAAAGGTAAAGGTTTCCCTTGCTCGAAAGCCAGTCATATCTGACGCTAGGGTGCAATTTCTTGCTTCTGAACTGCTTGGTTGGCAGGAGCTTGGACAGAGACAAATTTACTCACGAGTAGGTCTTCTTCCCACGAAAGGTTGGTTCCTGCTTCTGAACTGCTGCCCTCCTAAGCTAAGCAACCCAGGATATTAGATTAGTATAGAGAAGGTAGTGCATAGCCGAGTAAACAATCCAGTCATCTTCGGGTAATTTAAAAGTAATGTGCTTGCCAACATTCAGTAATCCAATACAGTGGTACCTCATACAACGATTTTGCTCCGTTTCATGGGGCTCGTTGTTATACGAAACAATTGCTATACGATACATGCATCGTATAGCGATTTTCCCTATGGGATGCATCATACAACGATTCCCCCCCCCTAAGTGGGGTTCCCCGTTAAAAAAATTGATGTACGATTTTTTTCCATAGGGAAAATTGTTATGCGGGATGCCATTTTGCCCCCCAAACCTAATTGTCATACGGTTTCGTTGCTATACGGGGCGATTGTTGTATGACTTTCCACTGTATATTGTATTCAGAGTAAGTTACAGAAGAAAGTTCATCAAAAGTTCAGAAAGCCCATCAAAATAAAGAAAGCTCTAATTAAGGAAGCCCAAAGCCCCCCCCCCCCCCAATCTTAAGCCACAACATGTTGGCTCACCCACAGCATGAAGCATCAGATGAAGAGAGTTATTTGACCCTACCTTCTGGGTTTTATGTCCTCACACACGGTCCACCCCCTTTCCATTCTCCTAAATGAATCCAGCCAATGATTATATAGTATAACATGTCCATCACACATTAGGTTTCATTTCTTCCGACCCATGAGGCTAGCATGTTTTCACATTCCAATTCCTCTAAGGTATGTGCTATAGGTCCTCCACGCATGGAAATCTCCATCTTGGAATGAGGCTGAACCAGGGCACAGATCCCGCCCTGACATCTATGAGCTGGTCAAATCACCATGGTATTCTAGAGTTATTTTATTTTTATTTTTTAAAAGGTCCATTCTTTCTGCCCTAAGGTGAGCAACCAAGCCCAGCGAGTGGCCAGAGTCCTCTTGGATATCGAAGCTGGAGCGCCAGTGCTCCTCATTCCCGAAAGCTCTAGATCTAACCATCTCATCGTAGCCAATCTTGGAAAACTGAAAGTCAAGAACCGGTTCCTCTTTGCAGGCACCTCCGGCACCTTCTCACTCAAAGATAAAGTAAGACTCAAGCTCCGGCTAACTTGTTCTGCTGTTGCTTTAAGCCAGGGGTTCCCAACCTAAGGCCCACAGGCTAGATCCGGCCCACGGTGCCATTTCATGTGCCCCCCCCTTACCCCCTCCAAGGGCGTTCAAGAAACAAAACGGCTGCCCAACTTTGAAGCTGTTGGGACAAAATGACACTCCCATCATGCAGGCAGGGCAAAATGGCCATATGGCCCTCGAAGCTGACTGAGAGAGCGTGACTTGAAAAGGTTGGGAACCCCTGTTTAACCATTATTGCAGTGTTCGTGTTTTAGCTAATATATTTCTCTTCCTTCCCTCCCCTTTCTTGAGGATTCAGTTTTACAAGGCAGTGCATACAAGGATCCAAATTTACTCAAGGTACTTCTGCCCATCTTTCCTTGTGGGGGATGTTAGGAGGTGTTCGTGCTGCAGGCCCCTCAGTGGCACATTAAGCTGTGAACACTATATTGCAGTAGCAGTTGGCAAGGTTGCCCTTGCTTGAAAGCCAGTCATTTCCGACTCTTCTAGGGTTCAGTGCTCATCTCTGTTTATAGCCAAAGAGCCAGCACTGTCTGCATCTGCAGACGTTTCCATGGACATATGGCAGGCATGGAATGCTGTTTACCTTCCCACCAAAGTGGTACCTATTTGTCTACTTCTAGTTTCTTGCTTTCGAACTGCTAGGTTGGCAGGATCTGGGACAGATGATTGGAACTCACTCCGCTGCGCAGAACTTGGGTCTTAAACTGCTGAGACAGAGACGGGAGCTCACTCCATCGTGCAGTACTCGGGTATTGAACCCCGCCCTTCTAGTCTTAAATCTCAGCATCTTAACCACTAAGCCACCTCAATCCTAGGCAGTAGCAGTTACAATAGCACTCATTTTTAAAAACTGATTTTATTTATTTATTTTAACTTTGAATTTATATGCATATATTTAAAATAATATATTTAACTACATTCTAAGCATTTAAATTTATTTATTTATTACCTGGCTGTGCTTTTTAAATAATATATTTAGCTACAGTCCAAGCAGTGGCTCAAGTGGCTAAGATGCTGACTGGAAGGCGGGAGGTCGGCAGTTCGATTCCCACTTGAGCCACTGCAGTGTGCACTTGAGCCACTTGAGCCACTGCAGTCTGCAACAAGATGCAGCGAGACTCAATCAAATAAGTAAATCAAACAGCACACCATGTAAACCAATGCAAAAATGACATTTTTGCTAGTAGTCTATGACCGTAGAGATGATAAGCCTGTAATGGTGAACCTTGGTACTCCAGGTATTCTTGGACTTCAATTCCCAGAAGCCCAAGTCTCTGTGAATCCACATGAATAAACCCATTTGTGTGGGTTCACAGAGATGTAGGCTTCTGGGAATTGAAGTCCAAGAACACCTGGAGTGCCAAGGTTCGGTTCACCATCACTGTGATGAGCCAATGACATGGCATGAACACATGTTCACAGTATACCAAGCCTCCACAAGAGGAGTTGTGTTAAGCCTCCATATTTCTTGATTATGGTAAGTTGGAGAGAACATCATGCACAAGAAAGTGAGTTATTTTTGTGGCAGACTGCCCAAAAAGTTCCCTGCTGAAGCTGCTTTTTGAATGGAGAGTAGGCTACTCCGGATCAAAAAGCACCTCTCGGTCAAAAATTAGTTAGCAGAAACAGTTTCAAACCCAGTCCTCCAGAATAGAGCGAGACATTTACTTTACCCACTAGGCATGCCAAATTAGTCCAGATCAGTCCAAATTGGTGTCATTTAGCAATATCACCTAGTCAAACTTCTTCAAACCTATGGTGCTGCTGTACTGTCCTGTTGTTCGACGTCCCCGTAGATTTCGTTGACACAGCTTTTTGTGGTCTCCTGGTAGTTTGGTGAGATCAAAAATTGTGTCTCATTGTTGGGAATATTGTGTGTGACGGCAGTCATTTTGTATGGTTCAGGCTCACCTTTGCCAGTGCAAAACATTAATAAGATGCAGTGGTACCTTGTATAACGAAAAGAATTCATTCTGCAAGGTTTTTCGCTATGCGATCCCCCCCCCCCCCCCGGTTATACAAAGCATGCGTCGTGTAGCTACATTTCCTATGGGATGTTTCGTATAATGAAAATCTCCATAGGGATGCTTTGAAAACCACCCTGGGAGATACGTTGCTTTGTATAACAAAAAAAAAATCACTATATGAGGCAACATTTTCCTTCAAATTCCTTTTGTTATACGAGGTTTTCTTTATAAGAGCCCTTCATTATACAGGGTTTTACTTTACTGTCTGTTCTGGGGACATTACTTTACTCAGGGGCAGTTGAGGTTTGCTTGAGGGACAGTCTTTAATTTTGTTCTATTTTCCCCCTTTCTCTTTTAGCAAGACTCTTCTCAGCTTTCATCACCCCTGGGAACCCCAAAACGCAGCATGAAGAGAGCACCAAGTGATGAGTCCAAAGTGACATCGGAAGGGCTTTTCATGAGCTTGTCTTCATCTGGACCAAATCTTGCTAGACTGAAAAGTGAGTCCGTGGCGTCCACTGAGACTAGATCATCAAAGTCACCTGCTTTGGTAGTCCTAGAGCATTCTGGTAAGTTGGAGAAAACCGTACCAACAGACAATGTAATCAAGATCATTTCTGTAGAACCTTTTCTAAAAAGTTGACTATCGTGAATTGACCTCTTACAGAGGAACAAAGCTGCCTGCTAGACTGCATCGTGGTTGATCTTCAGGACATGAATATTTTTGCTGCTGAAAGGTACTCAAGGGAGTGTTCAAAGACTCCTGAAGACTCCAGCGCAGATCTGATCTTTCCATCTTTCATGGTCAGGCAGACGGGACGCCGCCTCTTGACGGAGCCCTTTAGGCTGAAGTTGCAAGTGGAAAGAAACTTGGATAAGTGAGTGATCCTGCTCTGTCTTCTGTTCCAATAGGACTGGAGAATTGTCCTCTGCCTTGAAAAGTTATATTTACTGGTGACTGGGAGATGGCTTTGTTTTGTTCATTTCAAAGAGTTGTGCTCTCAAATGCACAATTGTACTGGAAAACCCCGACTTATGTACGCCTTGAATTACGTATAATTCGACTTACATTATGATTTTGTGCTAAAACCATGTCCCAATTTACCTAAATGTCCCGATTTACATAACACAATTTCCTATGGGGTTGCTTCAAGTTACGTAAAAAATTCATTTTTCCTATGGGTCTGTTTCGATTTACGTAAAAATTCATTTCTTTATGGGTTTGCTTCGAGTTACATAACAATTAGTTTTTCCTATGGTTTTGTTTCAAGTTATGAAAAAAAACCATTTTTCCTATGGGTTTGCTTCGATCCACGTAAAAATTCATTTCCCTATGGGTTTACTTTGAGTTACGTAACAATTCATTGTTCCTATAAGTTTGCTTTGAGTTACGTAACAATTCATTTTCCCTATGAGTTTGTTTCGAGTTATGTAAAAATTCATTTTTCCTGTGGGTTTGCTTTGATTTACGTAAAAAAATTCATTTTTCCTGTGAGTTTGCTTCGAGTTACGTAACAATTCATTTTTCCTATGGGTTTACTTTGAGTTACGTAACAATTCATTGTTCCTATAAGTTTGCTTTGAGTTACGTAACAATTCATTTTCCCTATGAGTTTGTTTCGAGTTATGTAAAAATTCATTTTTCCTACGAGTTTGCTTCAATTTACGTAAAAATTCATTTCCCTATGGATTTGCTTCGAATTACGTTAAAAATCATTTTTCCTATGGGTTTGCTTCGAGTTATATAAAAATTCATTTTTCCTATGGGTTTGTTTCAAGTTACATAAAAAACTGATTTATGTAGAAACCTATGGAATTGACTTTTTATGTAAGTCGGGGTTTTACTATACACAAGAAGTATGCTGAATTCATGAGTAGTGCAGGGTAGTGAAAACTGTGAGCGATTGTGAGGAGCTCCAGAGGGATCTCTTGACACTGGGGGAGTGGGCAAAACAGTGGCAAATGAGCTTCAACACTAGTAAGTGCAGAGTGATGCACGTTGAGGCAAAAAATCCCAATTACATTTATAAACTGATGGGGTCTGAACTCTCTGCGACAAACCAGGAAAGGGACCTTGGTGTCCTGGTGGACAATTCAATGAAGGTGTCAACCCAGTGTGCCTCAGCAGTGAAAAAAGCAAACTCAATGCTAGGGATCATTAGAAAGGGTATAGATCAGGGTTTCTCAACCTTGGTGCCTCAGATGTTCCTGGACTTCAATTCCCAAAAGCCTCGATCAGCAGGTGCGCTGACTTGGGCTTCTGGGAATTGAAGCCCAAGAACAGCTGGGGCACCAAGGTTGAGAAACCCTGGTATAGATAATAAGTCAGCAAGTGTCATTTTGCATGGTGTGGACAAAGTGGATAAGGAAAAACTGTTTTCCCTATCGCACAACACTAGAACTAGGGGACACTCGATGAAACTTTTGGGTACTAGTTCTCAAACAAATAAGAGAAAGTACTTTTTTCACCCAGAGGATCCCTGGTCTATGGAACTCCCTGCCAGAAGAAGTGGTGACAGCTCTTAGTCTTGACAGCTTTAAGAAAGGATTAGACAAGTTCATGGAGGACAAGGGTATCCATGGCTATAATTATGGTGGATACCTAAGGACAACCTCCGGGTTGGAGAGATAGGCAGGATATCTCTCAATGCCATTTCCAGGGAATCCTAAGCAGGCGAAGGCATCTGCTTGGGAATAATACCCTGAAGCAAATGGTGAGCCACTGTGTGAGACTGGACTGGATGGGCTGTGGCCTCTTCCAGAAAGGCTCTTCTTATGTTTGCAAATTAAATAATTATTTACAACCGGTAATAAAAACTCACCTATAAAAACTCACTAGGAGATGTATAATGAATGTCAGATGTATGTCAAGATGTTTATTTTGTAAATCTTACCTCTCAAACTGTTTTCCATCAGAGATTCACCTGACAAACTGATTGCTTTTTATTACTGGTTGTAAATAGCTCGTTGATTTACATGTCCGTCTCCTGAATCAAACAGATCTTTACACCTACTCTGGGCCTCTGTATGAAATGTATAAATGTCCAGAATGAAAATCCACTCTTTATGTCTGAAGAAGTGGATTTGGTCCACGAAAGCTAACATTAAAATTCAGGAGCAAGTCTTTAAGGTGCAACAGCATATATTATCCTTGCCCAGACTAACACGGCTACCACTTCAAAAAGTTCTTCATTAGCCAGTTTCCAAGTTTGGTAATGCTTTGCGATCCATGCCCTTTCTTTCTGTTTGTAGGGAGATAAGCCATCTGGTCCCTGATATATCAGTTCATGGCATTGTGTCTTCAGTCCATTGCTCTCTCGATCTGAGCAAGTATAAGTTGATTCGGGGACTCCTGGAGAAGAATCTGGGGGAGCCGGTAGAAGAGTTCATGAGGCCTTACGACTTGCAGGACCCCAGAATACATGTGAGATATTTTGTATAATTTTACAGTTGGAAATCTGTGCCAAAATAGTTGAGTTCATTGTATTAAGGCGCAGTGATTCTGAAGAGGTGGCTTGAGTGAAAATGTTGTGCACCAACTAGGAATCTGAAATCCTTGCTATTTTTCACATCGCACAGAGATTCACTGGCAGAATCTGATACACTTTCTGCTGACTTTAATGTAACATATGAGTCCTGAACATTTTAAAGCCAGGAGTCAGTTCACGTCCCCTCAGACTGGTGGTCCTACTAGCAGCGGCAAGACCACCCTGAGCCCCCATCACTCCCCCCCCCCCGCCGCCGCCGCACCACTGGTGACCACCCCGAGCCACACACCACTCTATCCCACACCGCTTCCCTGCTTACCAGCCTGGAGGAGCTGCATGGCATGGGTGAAGGAGGGGTCCAGGCTGTCTTTCTCACCTACGCCTGGCCAGAGCAGCCCCGGGAAAGACACACATGCGGCCATGTGCATCTGCTGCTTCTGCCGATGCCGCCTTAATCCTTGTCCCCTCCGCTTGGCTTGGTGTGTCCCTAATGACACTCCGTAGAAGGGCGGATGTTGTAAGCCTTACAACATCTGTGCCACGGAGCGCCATTAGAGACATGCCAAGCCAAGCGGAGGGGACAGGGATTGAGGCAGCGGCGGCTGGAGTGAGGGCGCTGGCCGGATGATTTGGTGCAGGCCGTAGGTTAAGGATCCCTGATGTGTGACACATAGAAATCCATTGGTTGGAAACCAGCAGGTTTCTCTGCATCTGTATTTGTTCCTTTCTGCTTTCAGACTGTGTTGAGTGGAGAAGTCTACACTTGCATGTCTTTCCTGATTGACATGGTCAACGTAAGTCTGGAATTGACCGATTCGCAGAGGAAACATGGTTCATTAGCTAGGTATGTTTGCCTGTCTGCCTCTCAGCTCTTTTACCTTTTTTTGTTTGTTTGTTAAGAGGTCAGACAAATGATGGGAGCTCACTCCGTCTAACAGCACTTGGGTCTCGAACTGCTGACCTGCCAACCTTCCAGTCATCAAGTTCAGCATCTAAACCAGGGTTTCTCAACCTACAGTCTGGGGGCTGGATGCGGACCACTACACCATTTCAAGTGGCCCCCCATCATCTCCGTCACACCCGGAAGTGCCATGTGTGGCAGGCAGGGCAAAACGGCCATCCAGCCCCCAAAACTGTTTGAGGGACCATGACCTGGCCCTTGGCTTGAAAAGGTTGAGAACCCCTGATCAAAACCACTAAGCCACCTCAGTCCCTCCTAACAGGCTAGCTCTGTTAAGCCCTTGCCAATAGAGTTGAAGGTGAGAAATGCTTGGAATTGCAGCCTAACAGCATTTGAGTACTACATCATTCTCACTCCTGGTGTAAATGACTCATTACCTTGAAACAGTGCTATAAGGAGGATAAATAAGGGAGTGGTAATATATTTTCACCTTATCTTATGCCACACAGATTCCTTGCGTTGCCAGCTAATCTTTCTCACAATGGATCAGGTGAAAGGAACTGCAGAATGGACCCACGAAAAGGTGGCTCTGTTTTGCCAGTTTCACGTCTTGCCTAGATACGGAAGAAGTCTGTTAGGAAGCTGTTCTTCTTCCATGTCTAGGCCAGACATGTAACTGCCAAAACGATGGGACCTTTTGCTGAGTCCATTCTGCAGTTCCTTTGGCCTGACCTAGTGTGAGAAAGATTAGCCGGCAACACAGGGTGGCCGTTACCAGGGTATGCCCGATTGTGGTTCAGAAATAACAATCTTCGAGGAGGCTCTTTCTGTGGACCCGTACCATGAAGATTGTCCTGAGAATATAATGCAGTGGCCTTTCATAAGTCCTCATCTTCGCCAGGGCAGGATGGATGAAGCTGCTGCCCTCCATCAAGATGGATTCAAGTGGGATTTATTTACAATTTATTTATTTACAATACTTTTATACCGCTTTCCTCACTCATCCACTTGGAAACCATCACCCTTCCCTGTGGACATCTGCACCCAAGGCTGCTAGTCCTCAGGGTTATCAGGTTAATTAAATGCTGCCTAACGATCAGCGTTGAGTTGCTGGCAGTATGGTCTACTCCAAGAGTTTTGGGTACTAGTTCTCAAACAAATAAGAGAAAGTACTTTTTCACCCAGAGGATCACTGGTCTATGGAACTCCCTGCCAGAAGAAGTGGTGACAGCTGTCAGTCTTGACAGCTTTAAGAAAGGATTAGACAAGTTCATGGAGGACAAGAGTATCAATGGCTATAATTATGGATACCTAAGGACAACCTCCGGGTTGGAGAGATAGGCAGGATCTCTCTCCATGCCATCTCCAGGGAATCCTAAGCAGGTGAAGGCATCTGCTTGGGAATAATACCCTGGAGCAAATGGTGAGCCACTGTGTGAGACAGAATGCTGGACTGGATGGGCTCCTGTGGCCTCTTCCAGCAAGGCTGTTCTTATGTTCGAAGAGTTCTCAACCTTTTTAAGCTGGGGGCTGGGTCATGTTCCTTCAGACAGCTTCGGGGGCCGGATGGCCATTTTGCCCTTCCTCCACCACATGGCACTTCCTGGCATGGTGGGGGCCACATGAAATGGTGCCGCGGGCTGCATCTGGCCCGTGGGCCACAGGTTGAGAATCCCTGGCCTACTCTACTGACTGACTTAGGAAGCTGCAAGAATTGTAGCTATCTAAAATATTATTATCTTCCCCACATCTTCTCTCTCCCCACCCTTGCCTCTCTTTGCTTCAGGTTTGATTTTAAGAAGTCCAAGCTGCTCTTTGAGAGTTTTTCCAATCAAACCAGAACGACCAATTTGGTTTCGCATTCCATGATGGCATTTGATACACGCTACACGGGGTGGAGAGCTTCTGGGGGAATGCCAAATGTGTTCAATTGCATCTTCCAGCCGTCAAAGAACATTAGTTCACAAGGAGCCATACAGATGGAGCTGCATTACAGGTAAGAGCGCCTGAAACTAAGCAGCTGGGGAGAAGAAGTTCATCATTTGGACAGGTGGGTTTTGGTTAGCTAGGTGAGAGAGCTTGAGCAGTCTAACTAGCCAGTGTTGCCCACCTCTTGTAAGTGATGTTAGGCCGGGGCTAAAACTCACCAAAGCGTCCTCCGTCTGATCGCTTGGGCCAAGTGTAAGCGGAGGGCACACGTCATGGTCCACCTAGCCAGCAGGTGACATAGGATATCCAAAAGGCTTAAAAAATTGCATGCAAGTGGACATGATTTCTCAGATCCATTTTCATGTGCAGAATGTCGTCATGGAGACGTCTACCAGTGCGTGGACTCCTCGCTGAATAACGACTCCAAGGTTATAATAGAAGATCCCTGGTTGTTAAACAGATTAGTTGTAAAGTTTCACCCTGTTTTTTTTAACTGATATGATTGCCAAAGACTAACACGGGTACCATTTCAAAAATTTCAACTCTGTTGTTTGCTTGGACACTGAAAGTTCATTAACATATAAGCAGTCATAAAACATGCAACGGTGGTAGGATTGGGGAGTTGCAATAACAGAAATAGTACACATGGGTTCGTAGCCGCAAGACATTCTCAGTCAGCAAGCATCGCACAAGTCTGTAGCCAGTTCTGGGCTTTTGAAGAGCCAGCGCTGTCTGCATTTGCAGACATTTCCGTGGACATGTGGCAGGCATGCCTAGACACTGAAGTGCCCGGAAAGCTGTTTACCTTCTCACCGAAGTGGTCCCTGTTTATCTACTTGCAATTTCTTGCTTTCGAACTGCTAGGTTGGCAGGAGCTGGGACAGAGATGGGCGCTCATTTCATCGTGCAGTACTCAGGTTTTGAACTGATGACCTTCTGCCTCCCAGTCAGCGTCTTAACCCCTTGAGCCACTGCACGCATACATGCAGGCATGTATGCGTGAGAGAGCATTCAGGTTGACAAACTCATAGCTCATTTCCCTCTCCGTTAGATCTACCAAGGATTTGTCTTTCTTCACCGTCGTCTTGAACAACCTTCGTGTGTTTCTCATCTTCGACTGGCTGAAACTTGTTCATGACTTCCTCCAAACACCCAGCGACGCCAAAAAGGAGCCCGGGGTCACGCCGTCCCGGCAACGCAATGCCAGCAGCGAAGCCGCAGTGATTCCCAAGGCGGTGACATGTGGGATAGTTACAAAGCGCTCCTCTCTTCAGATCTCTGCTGAAAAACAATTGGAGGTTAAGATAAACGTGACAGGTGAGGCAAAAAGAAGGATCCAAGAACGTGCCTGCCGGGAGGCACAGAGTTAAATCCAGTTTTTAACCCCAACTAGGGGAGGCCCAGGACTGAGTTGGAAAGACCAGAATGCTGAGAAAAGAGGAAGGACACATTCTCTCTCTGCCTCTTCCTCTCTCTCCCCCTTCCCTCCCTCCCTCTCTCTCCTTCTCCCTTTCTCCATCCCAGGCTTTCTCAACCTGGGGCCGGATCACTCCTCTCAGAATGGCTGTGTGGGCCAGTCATGTGTTGCCACGTGAATTCTCATGCAAATACGCATTTTCGCTGAGATCTCACGAGAACTTGACGAAAATGCATGTTTTGCCAGTTTTCGGTGCTTCCAGGCGGCGGCAGAGATGAGGAGGACGTCCGGGGCCAGGTGAAAAGACTTCAGGGGCCAGGGCCAGACTTCAGGGGCCAGGTTTGGCCCGCGGGCCGTAGGTTGATAATGCCTACACTAACCCTCTGACTCTTCCTCTCTCTTCCTCTCTCTTTCTTCCTCTGTCTCTATCTCTCGCTCTTTCTCCCTGCCTGCCTGCCTCTCTCTTCCTCCCTCCCTTTCCCTCTTTCTCCCTATCCCTCGTCATCTCTCTCCCTCTCCTCCTCCCTCTCTCTCCTCTTCTTATCTCTCCCTCTCCCTTCCACTCTCTCTCTCCCTCTCTTTCTGCCTCTGTCGCTATCTTTCTCTCTCTTCCTCTCTTCCCCCTCTCTTCCTCTCCCCCTCTCTTTCTCCCTCTATCTTTCTCCCTCTTCATCTCCCCCCCCCCCCCGCCCCAATCACACACAGCCTGCCTTTTCTCTTAAAAGGTATAGTGACAAATCAAACTCACAACCTCTGGCTCCGTATCCAGCCACTGAACTTTCTATCCAGCTTTAACTATAACAGTAAACTTAATTTAATGTCCTTGTTTTATTGCAGCAAACTTAATTTGATGCCCTTGTCTTATTGCACACCCGGCTTGCTCTATCGGACGGCTGTCTGTCATTAATAGAGTTGCTGTTGTGTGTTCCTTCAGATACTGAATTCGTGGTGGTGGAAGACATGTCGTGCCTGGATACTAATGCCATTATTTTGAAGGGGACCACAGTTCTCACGTACAAACCTAAGCTGGTGGATCACCCTTTCTCTGGAAGTTTGTCAGGCATCGAGGTAAGAACACCCTGTTTCTGCCGCTCTTTTGTAACTTTTTAAAGTGGATGACAGTTGTTCCCAGTTGAGGAGCTCCAGCTTGGGATAGTAGTCAAAAGTTAAATAACTCAGAATTTCTTAATACAAATATTGTACTGCAGTGGCTCAAGTGGTTAAGACCCTGATTGGAAAGCGTCAGGTCAGCAGTTCGATACCTGAGTACTGCAGGACAGTACTCCCGTCTTTGTTCCAGCTTCTGCTAACCTAGCAGTTCAAAAGCAAGAAATTGCAAGTAGATCAATAAGGACCACTTTGGTGGGAAGGCAAACAGCGTTCCGTGCGCTCTGGTGTCTAGTCATGCAGGCCACATGACCACGGAAATGTCTGCAGACGCAGATCGTGCTGGCTCTTCGGCTATAAACAGAGATGAACACTGAACCTTGGAGTCAGATGTGACTGCTCTCGAGCCAGGGTGACCTTTACCTTTAGAGGAGAAAGCGTGGTTGACGCAGAGACCCTTGGAGAAAAGGTGGAGAACCTCTTTCACCCAGAGAGTGTAATTCAGTTTCAGAGGTATTCTGGTGGTGAATGGGGCCATGGAGTGGATAAAAAAAGGAGTGTTTCTCTGAACAAAAGCTGCAGGAGAGGCATTTCAGAATGGGAGAAAGCTGCCCAGAGTGGGAATCTATAAGTCCAATAAATAAAAAATAAATAAATGTACAGAATGGGGATCATAGAAATCACTGAGTTGGAAGGGGCCTTTTAGGCCTTTGAGTCTAACCCTCTGTGCTCAGTGCAGGAATCTGAATCAAAGCAGATCTGACGGATGGTTGATTTCCAATTCTCTCTGGCCAGACATCCCACTACTCCCTAAAGGGGCCAACGGCTATTTATTTATTTCGATATTTCTACCGCGCCTTATTCATCACAAGATGACTCAAGGCTGTGGGCGGATGAGCCCCTTTTAGGTGGGGTGATGGTCCCCCTCAGTGGAGGAAATGCCACTGGAAACCTTCATATTGGGCCCAAAGGTAAAATGAGCGGAGGAGGAACTCTGATTCCCAATGGTCATGGAGGTGGAAGAGGCCATGCTAGATGGACTGGCTGTGAAGGCGCACCTTGTCCATATCCTCAAGGCTGCGGCAGTCCATTGCAGTCCCGGTGTCAAATCCTGCATGTTTCATTTCATACGTGCACGCAGGAGATGGCTCCGTGATCACAGTGTTGGGTCACTTCATGGCAAGCTGGAATCCACCTTAAACAAATTCACACCAATGGCATTTTTCCTGCTTCAGGGGGGGAAATGCATTCTCGGGTACGAGTTGCAGTCAATGACCGAATGATGGTGTTTTAGAGGTCAGGAGTGTAGCCTTTTGATGACGTTTGGGAGCCCAGGGCTGGATTTGACACCAAACACGTGACCCCGTTGCATATGGCCTATATCAGTGATGGTAAACCTTGGCACTCCTGCTGATCAAGGCTTCTGGGAATTGAAGTCCAAGAACATCTGGAGTGCCAAGGTTCACTATCACTGGCCTTCATGATCCAATTATTGCTGGTCTCCTTTCAACACATCTTCTTGATTCTAAAAGTAGAATCTGTCAGGATAACTTCAGGTGGAATCTTATGCACAGATAAAAAGGGCAAGTTATGCCCCCAAACAGTGCTAGATTAAGCCAGCACAAGGTCTCTAGCAAATCGTGTCAAGAAGCCCTTGCTTAGATTTAGGATTTAGGATACCTATAAAATAAAACACCACTACAGCTCACACGTCGATCGACTCTGCCACTCAACACAAATTCGCGCTACTATGGAGTAGCTCGTAAGATGTGCGTGCAGAAAAAGACGCTTCCGCCTGTGCGCACATCTTTACTCTTTGGGGCGCATTGAACGCTCCAATGAGGCGTCAGTGAGTCTCTCTGAGTGAACATTTTAAAAATATCCACGCAAATGCACAGAATATTTAAATTTGGATTTTCATTCTAACCGAGCACGGAGGCCTGGGACCCCAGATATACGGGGCCTGTAGCATTTGCTACTCCTGCTATATGGTTGATCCGTCACTGCCCCTGGGGTTGAGCCGTCACCGTATTCACTTCCTCTAGGTTTTTTCATGCCGGCTTGGAAACGAACAGGAAACGGCCCTTTCCATCATCGACCCTGCACTAATCCAGGTTGAACTTGTGGGGAGCTCTTCTTATCCAAGTGGCTCAGGACTGTTGGATGCTTTCAACAGTGAAGACTTCCCACCTGTGCTAGAGGTAAGGCTCTTGGCCAGGGCTGTCAAATTTGTCTAACAACCCTGAGTGTGTGTGTGTGGAGTGGGGGAACCGAGAGGCCTTAAACCAGTGTTTTCAAACCTTTGGATTTTGGACTTCAGTTCCTAGAAGCCTCATTCAATCCCCCCAAAGCACTACTTCTTCTTTCATGTCCTGATCAGACCCTGGACTGCCAAAATGAAGCCACTTTCTTCACTCTGTCATTGCCCAAATGCAAGTCTTCATCGGCGCATGTCTCTGGCAGCAATCGGCAGACCAGCAAATGGACTGGACTCTGCATTTCTCCACGTTCACAACGTGTGTAGTTGTCCACCAGCAGTCCCTACTTGACCCTGTTGTTCTTGCATTTAGGGACTCCAACCCTCAGCCTATTCAGAGTCCTCCAAGTGATGTAGCGCACGTTGAGTTCTTCAGCCAGATCCTCCTTTAATGATGCTCCTTTCCCAGTGAGCTCCTTCCTCCATTTTCTAATATGGTTTTGCTCTTGTGTACCCTCAAGAATGTTTGTTCTTGCCATAAAGCTCTTCCTGGATCTGAGCTGGCAGACTTGAGGCTCATCTCCGTTCAGAGAGTGTTGAGGGTCCTTCTCTTGCCTAAGTCTCTCAGCATCTGCTGCTACTTCTCTCCTGATCTTAGGTGGAGCAATTCCAACAAGAGGGCTTATCTTCTCAACTGGTGTAGGTTTAAGGCATCCTTTCACTCTACGCATGGCTTCATTAACAGCTATGTCAACTTCTAAGCAGCACTGATCAACAAATGTACTGACTTAGGCTTCTGGGAATTGAAGTACCCATGTGGGGTGTGGGCCCCACGTTAGGAACCACTGCCTTAAATTTTGAAGTAAGGAGTGCAGCATCCCTTGAGGCCAAGCAAGAGCACAGATTCACAGGAGTAGCACCCTGACAAAAACATCTGTTATGGCTGGAGATATGGCAGTTTCTCCAGTTTCAGAGATGCTGAACGAGGCCCACTCACTCAAATATCTTTGAATGGGGCTGCTCTAGACCTGGGGTGCCTAAACTATGGCCTGTGGGCCAGATCTGTCCTCCAATGCCAATTCATCCAGCCTGCGCTACCCTCGTCGTTCCAGGAAGTGGAGGTAAAACATGCCCGTGCTCATTTTACTTCTGCTTTCAGGAGCGATGAGAGTGGCATGTGCCGGATGCATCGGGAACAGATCCAACCCACAGGCTGTAGTTTGGGCACCCCTGATCTAAACAGAGAAAATGGCAGCTTAAAATCTATCCCATCCTGTTGCAAAACAGATTGCAATGCGTGTTTTACTTCCGCTTTTGGTGGGTGGAACCACGTGACCGGCCACATGAACCTTGTGACTAGCCCGCTGAATCCTGTGACCAGCCCACGGCCCGAAAAATTTGCGCACCCCTGCTCTAAACTATGATGTGGTGTTGCATCGGATTCAGCCTTTAGCGTTCAAGTTTCTTTATAATAAGGTCAGAGACTAAATCAGAATGTTTTTCAGCCAATACATGTCCTCTCCTTTCTGTATTTATTTTGCCTTGAATGGCTGTGAGTGGTTCATTTTGTTCAAGGTTAGTTAGTTAGTTATGTGCAATCAAGTCACAACTGACTTATAGTTGAAATTTTTGGAATAGTAGCCGTGCTAGTCTGTGTTTCAACATATCAGAGAATAAACAAAACAAAAACACCGTAGCACTTTGAAGACTAACTGTTATATTTTAATGTTAGCTTTCGTGAATCAAGTCCACTTTATCAGAGTGAGACTTCATGGCATCAGTTTATACACATTGGGTACAGAGGTAAACTCATTAGCAAATGTGCAATGCCAGGTGTTTATTTTGTATCTTCCCACTATTTGCAATTGAAATACAGTAGTATCTTCCCATTCCTCCCACTATTTCATATTGAAATAGTATCTTCCCTATGAGAAACCTGGGGAACATAGTGAACCTAGCAAACAAAAATTTGCATAGTCAAAGCAATGGTATTCCCGGTGGTAATGTATGGTTGTGAGAGCTGGACCATTAGGAAGACTGAGCGCAGAAGAATAGATGCCTTTGAGATGTGGTGTTGGAGGATAGTTTTGAGAGTCCCCTGGACAGCGAGGAGAACAAATAGGAAATCAACCCTGACTGGTCCTTAGAAGGTCAAATAGTAAAGATGAAGATGAAGTACTTTGGACATCAAATGAAAAGAGAGGATTGGCTAGATGGTATTGTAGACGCAATGGGCACAGAGCTGGGCGGGTTGAGGAGGATGGTGGAGGATAGCCTGGAGGACGGTGGTCCATGGGGTCGCAAATGGTGGTCCATGGAGTCGCAAATGGTCAGAATCGACTGTGTGACTGAACAACAACTTCCCACTATTTGTAATTGAAATACTGTAGTATCTTCCCACTTTGCAATTGAAAAATAGGGGGATTTACAGCTAATCTGAATAACAACCAGAGATTTATTTATTTATTTTATATTCACATTTATATGCCGCCCCTTCGATTGCTCAGCTCTGGGCAGATCATCTATCATTACCAATTGTATGAAGCCACGTTGATTTGTATGCTTATCTGTTATGCTAACCAATCACTCTGTACTTCTGTACCTGATATGATAAATTGATGCCATGAAAACTAATTTATAGTGACCCTAATAGGGCTATCTAAGCAAGCAATGAATGGGTGTTTTTCCCCCAGCTCCACTGACTGTGAGTTGTCTTGGTCTCCAGAGTCCTAGTCTGTCACTTGATCCACTACAGCGCACTGTGTACATCAGGAGTTCTCAACCTTCTTAAGTCGGGGGCCGGGTCACACTCCCTCAGACAGCTTTGGGGGCCAGCTGGCCATTTTGCCCTTCCTCCATCCCATGGCACTTCCTGGTGTGGAGGCGATGGGGGGGCCACATGAAATGGTGCCACGGGCCACATTTGGCGCACGAGCCACAGGCTGAGAATCTGGTGTACATACAGAGTTTAATAATGATGATCATGATTGTATGCTGTCTAGTTAACTTCCTTATGGCGACCTTTTCCAGGGCAATTGATTAACTTTTTCTGTCGCCAATATGTGTTTTTTGTTGCTGAGTTGTTTTTTTAATGGGTGTGTGTGTGTGTGTGTGTAATTTTTATTCTTGATGATATTTATAATTTATTCAATTTGTTTAATTTGTATTGTAAAGATTTATTTTAATATGTTGTAAGCCACCCAGAATGGGATGATATCCCAGATGTGTAGGATATAAACAAACAAACAAATAAATAAATAAATTGGCAGTCTATGAACCCCAGCAACAAGCCTCTGTATGTATGTGGCTTAACTTAGTTGCATTTTCATTGCTTAATCTGATGTTTTCGCTATGCTCCCTTCTTTATATACAAAGTCTTCAATATACTTTCCTGTTTTTCTTTCCTTTTTGTCGTCTTTTTGTCATCTTTTCTTTCCAATATACTTTTACAGTGGTACCTCACTTAAAGAGCATAATGCGTTCCACGGGATTGCTCTTTAAGCGAGTTTGCTCTTTAAGCGAAACCCCATTGCAAGTGACCAATTGTGACTTCTGGCAAAGGGGGGGGGGATTGTGAACCCCGATTTAGTTTTTGGTTGGTTTTAGTTGTTAAGTGAGGCGACCATTCAGAGAAAACTCTGCTCTTTAAGTGAGTTAGTCTCTAAGCGAGGCGCTCTTTATGCGAGGTTTTACTGTATGCGTATTCACAGTTTAAGATTTAGCATCTCTTCGTATAAATTCAGATTTCATTTTGAGCAGGCTTATTATTCAGGGGGGTAAAGGTGGTTTAAATAGTAAATTGAAATGAAAACACAACGTTGCAAAAAATTGAGTTTTTATGCATCTTCTGGCAATGCGTGGGATCTTAGAATGAACTGGTGTAGAAAAACCACCCTTTTTATTTATTTAAACACATTTGTATTGCCGCCCTCTCGCCTTGGTGACTCCGGGCAGCTTACACATATAGAAAATCCCAGGAAGGAAAAAAAAGAAATCATCTTCTGAGATCCGAATCCCATTCGTGTTTTCATTTGTTTTATTCTTTCCATGTTTCCTTCAGATTCAGTTACAAGCGTTGGACATCCGGTTGTCTTACAATGATGTGCAGCTGTTTCTGGCGATTGCGAAGTCCATTCCTGGTCAGACCAGCAGTGCAGGTGCCGGTCAGTCTGTTTCAGAGATTGGGGCCCCAGCTTCCACCATTTCATCTGCTTCCTCTTGGGTCAATGACGTCTCGGGATTGTCATCAGATACCTCCAAGCACACGTTGGATCCTATTCTTGGTATGAGCAGAATTGTTAAACTAAAGTTGCTTCTTCTCCTGGGACCTTATCGGAGCTTCGAAAAAGTTACTTTCAGGTGTTACATTTCCAGGAATCCTGCCATCTCAAGCTATCACTGGTTGTGCTTGCTAAGGGCTTCTGTGACTTGGATTCTCCAAAAGCAATGTTTTCAAGGCTCTAGGTCAGTGTTGGTGAACCTTGGCACTCCAGGTGTTCTTGGATTCCCATTACCAGAAACTCAAGTCAGCACTCTTGCTAATCAGGGCTTCTGGGAATTGAAGTTCAAGAACACCTGGAGTGCCAAGGTTCGCCATCACTGCCTAGGTCTTCCTTTATTGCAGCGTGCCTATGACCAAAACCAAGTTTTGCGGTAGTTCGGTGGTTAAGATGCTGAGCTTGTCAACCAGAAGTTAGGCAGGTCAGCAGCTCGAGACCCGAGTGCTGCACGACGGAGTGAGCTTCCGTTATCTGTTCCAGTACCTGCAAACCTAGTAGTTTGAAAGCAAGAAATTGCAAGTAGGTAAATAGGTACCACAGCTCCCTTCACAGCTGGTGATCATAAGGATGTCCACCCACGACAGAAGCCGCACAAATGCCAGGAATGATGGGAAATGTTTTAATTGCCCCAAAGTACTTAGAACATGCTTTGGGTGTTTCACAAGGAAATTAGCATTTCCACCACCACTCAAATATCCTGAGTAGTTATTTTACCAAGGCAGACAGAAGTCTGAGTCCGGTTCGTCCTAAACCATGTAGGTGCCTTCCAGTACTTGCTAATATTCTGAGGAGAACTTTGTGTGCTAAAAGGGCTCAGGACCCAGAAAGTAACTCACAGAACTGGATCACTGGTGGGGTCATGCTGCGATGCAAAAGGCAGATGAAAGGCCACGGCATTATATTCTCAGGATGGTCCTCATGAGTGATCTCCATGAGGATCACCTATATTTAGATTTGGATACGGCAGAAGAAGAAGAAAAACTATTTAGGTTCTCTAAACTAGGCTTTCTCAACAGGGCCTGAACACGTTCCCCTGGACAGCTGATTCTTCCCACTGGGAAGCGAAAGTAAAATACATCCCACACATGCGCAGAATGCATTTCTGCATTCTGTGCGTGCTCGGTGTGAGTTTTTCTTCCTCTTCCGGGAGCGGCGAGGGTGTCAGGGGCCGGATGAAATGACATCGGGGGCTGGGTCTGGCCCGCAGGCCGTAGGTTGGGAATGCCTGCTCTGAACATTTGCTGAAGGTTATTTTTTTGAGGAACATTTTTTAAAAAATATTTATTTGTTTATTTATTTATTTTATTAGTTCGATTTTTACACCGCCCATTCGGCCGAGGCCAACTCAGGGTGGTTCACAATCATAAATAAAAACATTTTTATTTTATTTTATTATTTTATATTCATATTTATATAGCCGCCCAACTCACAAAGACTCTGAGCGGCATACAATCTTAAAGACCCTTAAAACAAGAACGACCCCATTAAAACAAATTACCCCGCTAAAACCCCCACACATATTAAAAAGAGGAAAATTACTTTGATATTAAACCAACCAGCGGGTGGGGGTCACAACATCTTCAGGACCCCACACCTGCCCCGCCAACCATGTTTTCAGAATTTTTTTGAAGGGCAGCAATTCCGTCTGCAGCCTTAGTTCCACTGGCAGGAGGTTCCATAGGGCCAGAGTGGACACAGAGAAGGCCCTCCTTCTTGTGCTAGAGAGACGAGCCCCTCCGGTCTGCTCTGGTTGGACGGACAGGTGTTCTTGGGGCGATGCGGTCTCTTAGGTATCCTGGCCCACTACCATATAGGGCTTTAAAAGTAGTGACCAGCACCTTGAATTGCACCCGGTGGCAAATTGGAAGCCAGTGCAGCTCCCGAAGCAGTGGTGAGGCGCGCGCATAACGCCCACACCCCATCACCACCCGAGCAGCCGCATTCTGGACCAACTGCAGCCTCCGGATGGTCATCAAGGGCAGCCTCATGTAGAGCTCATTGCAATAATCTAGTCTAGAGGTGACCAAAGCATGAATGACCATGAGTAAGGAGTCCCAGTCTAGGAGCGGGCGCAACTGACGAATCACCCAAAGTTGGGCGAAAGCCTTCCTGGCCACGACCGCTACCTGATCTTCAAGCAGCAGTCGTGAGTCCAGGAGGACCCCCAATTGCCCCAGTCAGAATGCTGCCCCTCCTGCCTGGCTGACAAAGCGATCTCTCCCTCCCTCTCTCCCTAACCCACTTCAACTCTACCCACTCACTCCCACCACCACCCTTGTAGCACCAAGTGCATTTGTCGGGCAGGGGTGGGGGAAGGCCATCGAGGGAATTTTGTGCCTTCCAATTTCTTAAAATTGGAAGGCACAAGTTAAAACAATATCATGTTGTTTTGTTTTTTTAAAAAGTATCCTCTGTGGCTCAAGTGGCTAAGACGTTGACTGGAAGGTGGCAGGTCAGCAGTTCGAGACCCAAATACTGCAGGACGGAATGAGCTCCCGTCTTTGTCCCAACTCCTGCCAACCTAGCAGTTTTAAAGCAAGAAATTGCAAGTAGATAAATAGGGACCACTTCAGTGGGAAAGGTAACAGCACTCTGTGGGCTCAGTGTGTCTAGTCATGGCTGCCACATGACCATGGAAACGTCTGCAGAAGCAAACAGTGCTGACTCTTCGGCTTTGAAACAGATGAGCACTGAACCCTAGAGTCGGATACGACTGGCTTTTGAGTAAGGGAAACCTTTACTAGGGATAATATCTTGTGATTGCAGTTGAGTCACTTTTGTTTCCATTTTTCAAAAGGGGAAGTGAATCTGTATTTTGTCTTTGATAGTGAGACATCTTTCATTTCAGAGTTGCAGCTGGCCCGACTGCAAGAACTGGGGTTTAGCCTAGAAGATTGTCGCAAAGCTCTGTTGGAATGCCAAGGTATAGTGAATAAATGAATGTTTATTAATTGATTAGTCTTACAAATCTAATCAATAACATAACAGAAGAATTAAAATCTGTGCAATGAGGTGCAATAAAATATGATAAAAATACAATAAAAATACAATATGTACATACCTGAGCTACTTTTAAAAGGAATGTAGACTGGAGAAGGTGCCTTAATTTATTTATTTATATTTATTTATAATTCAAATTTCTATGCCGCCCAATCAGGCGAACCCGACTCAGGGCGGCTTACAGCAGGTTAAAACATATACATAAAAACAATTAAAACCCCCAAAATACCCAAATAATACATGCATATCCATAGTCAGATAAGTGAATCTCCCTTGCAGGATACCCCAATTTGATTGATATATTGGATTCTTTTAGCCAATGCCTTAATTATAAACTTACAAAAAATGAAGAAACCGTTTGAGGCGGTGAAACTTCTAACTTCTAAAATAAAACTCTTTATTGTCCAATAAGTAAATCTTGTTAAACTTCACAAGATGCAACACTACCAAGTTCAATAATATTTCTTTAAACTCTTTAATACTCAGGTAAATTAATTCTAATAAACGTAAATTATTGTGCGGGTTTCCCACCGTGCCAAATTCTCAAAGTAATCTGTTATTTACTCAATAATTGTTGTGGTTCCTTTTCATACAATTCTTTAGATTTTCCCACTCAAAAATTGTTGTAGTTCCTTTTCATCCAATTCTTTAAATATTCTCGAAGCCACACTAGTCAAATTAGGTTTTCATCTGATTTCGTCAGGAGAGCACTAAAAATAGTACGGTGTGTACAATAGAGGCTCATATGATGCATTTGAATAAGATAGATTTCCACCCCTTCTCCTGACGAAATCAGATGAAAAGCTAATTTGACTAGTGTGGCTTCGAGAAGGTGACAATTTTTGCCCCAAACACTTTTAAAATTGGAGAGAGGGTGCCAGGATGATTATAATTAAATAGTTTATATAGTCTCTTTGTGCCAAGGTACAGTGATGTTGTACTAATTACAGATCTGATGGAATGAAAAATAAGCTTCTTATTAGTTTCCACTAAAAAGGGCAGTCTATTCTTTGCACCTAGATGGTACTGACTGTCTACAAATTTACTATTCTTCCTCCACACTGCTCTAATTTAGGTTTCTTTGTACCTTTTTTCATTGCTCTTCGACTTCAAAGGCTACAGATCAGCTCCTATGGTGTTTACAGCCAGCATGGCTTGGTAGAGGAGCCTTGGTCCCATGTACCCTGTTTCCCCCAAAATAAGACCTTACCGAAAAATAAGCCCTAGCATGATCTTTCAGGATGGTCGTAATATAAGCCCTACTGCAAAAATAAACTCCAGTTGAGTTCTTCAACCAGATGGACGCATTTAGTATGTTTGTTGCAACACACGACCGACATATTGAATTAGAAATTAATAATTAATAATTGTATTTAATATTATTAATTTAAATATATATATTTAAAGTAATTAATAATTTCAATATAAATTTAAAAATTACAGTCATACCTCTACATACGGATTTACTGTATATACTCAACTATAAGTTGTCCCGAATATAAGTCGAGGTGCCTAATTTGGACCTCTAAAACTAGGAAAATAGATTGACCCGAGTATAAGTCAGGGGTGGAAAATGCAGCAGCTGCTAGTGAGTTTCAATAATTAAAAAACATGAAAATATGGTAAAATTAATTAATTAAGACATTTGTGTGGGTATGTTTTTGAGTGTTCACATTGACCCGAGTATAAGTTGAGCCCTATTTTTGGACCTCATTTTGGGGGCTAAAAACCCAAGTTGAGTATATACAATAATTCATTCCTCAATGTTGATTGTACTGTATCTCGAAAAATTCTTATCTTGAACTTCCCATAGGAATGCATTGAATGCAACTTCCCATAGGAATGCAACTTCCCAATGCTCTGAAAAGCTTCCTGCTGCCCTGGGAAGCGGCGGAGTCTCTGCAAGAAGCTGCAAAAATGGCACAATTGCTGCTGCCGCTACTGAAAACATAAGCAATGGGAGCAAACACATCTCTGTCCCCCACAGCTGTCAGGGGCGGGTCTGGCCCGTGGTGGCAAAACGTTGGGACCCCCTGACACAAAGTGTAGAATACTTCAACTTGCTCTGCAAGGAGAGATCCCTGGGAAGAGAGGAGGCCCTGGACATAGATGGACTTCATGGCTGAAGAACCCGAGAATCTGGTGTTGAAGGTGCTCAGAAGAACTGTTCCCAGGAATTAAGAACAGGAAGACTATTGCCATGATGACAGCCAATATCTGGAATGGATACAGTACCAGAAGAAGAAGATGAAAATAAACAAGAATTATTATCTGTCTTCTTGACATTAGCAAGACAACAGATTGCAAAAAAATTGGAAAAACAGCTTAAATTGGGAATTGAGTAATTGGTACAAAGAAATTCGGGAAATGGCACTAAATGAAAAACTGAATGGAAAAAAATAAGTAGAGGCATAAGAGACAACTGTTGGATCTAAGGACATTGTATCATAGCACAATGGTGTTTGAAATGAACATTTGAATGGAATTATGGATAAAAAATACATCAGGGAATATATTAAACATTTGTATAAATGCTGAAATTTTTAGAGATAAGTTTGGGAAATTCTGTTAGACATAAATTAGAAGAAACAGGAGACATGTTGTATTGAAGCTTTTGTATTGTTTTATGTGCCTTATTTTTTTCTCTTGTTTATTCTTACCATGTACTGTTCGTTATGAATTTTAAAACTCAACAAAAATTAATTAAAAAGAAGAAGAGTTGAAAGGTGATGGAGCATGTAGAAATGAGTCAGATCATTGGTCTCTTTGTGGCTTTGACTTTTTTTTATAGTAAGTGAATGAATTTGAAAGGACTGAAAGTGCCACTTAGCTGATAGCTATAAAAACAATCTCCCCCCCCCCCCAATTCCCCCCCCTTTGTATTATTCAGGTCAGCTGAAGAAAGCAGCAAGCTGGTTGTTAAAGAATGCTGATCCTTTGAAACACATACCATCCGATTCAAGTAATCAAGATAACCAGGGAAGCTTCGTTCTCCGCTGGGTATCTGGAGTAGACGTTAGAGCAGAAAGCATCTGTATTTGCTTTATTGATGACTGCATGGATTGTGACGTTCCGTTGGCTGAGTTAACATTTTCACGTAAGTAATTCTCCTTTCTGACAACTATCCCTCTACTTGGCATGCTTTACTTCTCCTTCGTATAGTTTGTGAATCCACACTCATGGGGTTATGCGCCTGCGCAGAACGGCCGATCGGAGGCTTGAAAAGCTATTGGTCAAAAGTTTTGGCGGTAAGACCGCCCACCGTACCGCCCACCCTGAGGCGCCCGCGCGCCATTTTACCTCAGTTCTCTTCTTTCCGCCGTAGCAGCAGGACGATCGTTGAGAGCTTCCTCAATTTTTTCGCCCTTCTGAGGGAAAGTCTTTTGGCAAATTTTAACAATTTTTCTCGGTGATCTTGTCCTCCGGGCAGGATCGCCACCCCGGCTCTGTCTCTTCTCTTGAGTGGATTCAGTAGCCAATTTTTCGCTTCGATCACCGTCTCCCCCCTCAAGGGGGTGGCGGCTGGTCGGCCCTTCGGGGTACTTGTCTCCAGAAACTTCCACTGGAAGAATTTTTTCCGCGGTTGATGGCTGCAGCGTTTAAACAGTGCACGGCTTGCCTTAAGAAGTTTCCGGCTTCCGACGGACACAGCCTGTGCCTTTTTTGTTTGGGAGAGTCGCATCAGAGCCAGTCTTGCCCGCATTGCAAAAAGTTTACGCGCCTCGCGGTGCAGAACCGAAGCAATCGCCTCAAGGCTCATCTGATGGAGCTCGCTCTGGCTCCCGCCGCATCCGCCTCCACGGCCGCCGCTGCCGCTCAACCACCGCCGGCCTCTTCCTCCGTGCTTCCGATGAGGAAGAAGAAGAAGAAGGACAAGAACGGTGAGAAGAAGCGCAAGCGTGGGTCGGAGAAGAGACGGTCGCTTCCCCCCACTCCGCGCACACCCGCCTCTCCCGGGCCTTCGCCGCCGTTCTCGACTGCCCGATGTCCTTCGCCGGGATCCTCCATCTGGGGAGGACGGTCGTCTTCCGGGTCACCTGAGAAAGGACGCAGGGCTGGGGCTCCAGCTCGCCCACTTCAGGTGCTCTCCTCTCCTCCTCGGGGAAGAAATTCCTCGCCGAGGCAGGCCTCCGTCTCTCCACGGCCCAGGACTCCGACGGACGACGCGGTCGCCACCGTTCCGACGACCGTTTCACCGACACCGACGCCGGCCACCGTTTCGGCGCCCACCGTTTCGTGGGCCACCATCCCGCCGGCTACCGGAGCTCCACCGCCAGCGGACTCGGACGCGTCTCAGATGGCCCTCGTCCGAGAGATGTTCCAGGTCATGGCGTCGTTTGCGACCAGGTTCCAGACCTCCACGCCTGCGGCCTCTGCGGCTCCGGTTCCGACCACCGCAAGCCCCGGGCATCCCGGCTCTGCCGCGGCCCCACCGACCTCCCGTGGGTCGAGTGCCCGCTCCGCCGGCCCACCCAACCCGTCATGGTGTGGTCCGGACGTTGATGCGGTGGACGCCCATCCCGCCGGCCCGCCCAGGCCGTACTGGCGCGGTCCGGACGTGGACGAAAGACTGCCTCCCTCGTCCTCCGATGAGTCCAGCTCGTCGTCGGAGGAGGACGAGGGAGACGTCGACGCCGAGCGCACGCCGGAACAGGCCATCGGCTCAGTGGACCCACCGCGTGGTGAGGACCAGCGCTCACTGACCGCCATGCTCACGAGGCTCGGCACCGCCCTCAACCTGAAGGTCGACCAACCGCCGTTGGAGGGTGAGGATCAGATGACCGCGAAGCTCGACAGGCGTGCTGTGCGGCCGGTCCACATAACCATGCTCCCCTCCATGATGACCTCGGCGAGGGCGACATGGAAGAAACCTTTGGCGGCGCACTCCGTTTCGTCCAGGCTCGACAGCATGTACCGGGTCCTGGACGAGAACGTCGAGTTCCTGCAGGCCCACCCCCTGCCGAATTCCCTGGTGGTCAAGGCCTTCCAGCATAGGACGGCCACCAGCGGATTCCCGGTCCCGTCGACGCCGGAGGGAAAGAAACTGGACGCGGTGGGGCGTAAGTTTTACGCCACCGGCTCCCTATTCTTTCGGGCCGCCAACTATTCGGCCGCCATGGGCCTGTACCAATCTCACCTCTGGGAGCAGGTGAAGGTTGAGACGGCTAAACTGCCCGCCGATGCCCAGAAGAGGGTTGACGCGCTGGCCACCGAGGGGGACTTCGTCGCCGAGCAGCTGATGCGCACTGCCCGGCATATCAACGATTATGCGGCAAAAGACATGGCCTCCGCAATCTACCTCCGTCGCCATGCTTGGCTCAGGGACACCTCCCTCGATGACGCTATGAAAAAGCTCATCGAGGAGTTTCCCTTCGACGGGCAGGGCCTCTTCGGTCAGGACACCGATAAGGTCCTGAATGAGATGCGCCAGACCAATTCCACGGCGAAGTTCCTGGGGCTCACCACGCCGGCTACTTCCACCAGGCCGAGGTTCCAGCCCTTCACACGGCGGTTCCAGGGCAACCCACAGCAGCAGGGACCGACGGAGCAGCCTAGATCCAGCTCCTACAAACAGCGGCGACAACACAAACCCCGCTACCGGCCCTACGGACAGGACAAGCGTTCGAACGCGAGGCCCAAGCCCCGCGTTTGAAGCTGCGACGGCCGAGTCTCTCTCGCTCCACATCCCGTACCTCCCCCTCCGGAACTTCCTCCAGGCATGGTCGGGCATCACGGACGACCAGTGGGTCTTAAAGATCTTGTCCTCTGGCTACGCCATCGAGTTCGTGCGGGTGCCTCGAGTAGGAAAACATCGTCTCACCACCTCGTCCCCCCATTTGGAGGAAGAAATATCAACCCTTCTCTCCAAGGGAGCCATCGAGCGGGTAGCACCGTCCGACTGGGACAACGGCTTCTACTCGAGGTACTTCGTGGTCCAGAAGAAGGACGGAGGCCTTCGCCCTATCCTGGACCTACGCCGCCTGAACAAATGCATCCACACCAGGAAGTTCCGGATGGTGACCCTACAGACCGTCCTCCCCCTCATCAACAAAGGGGACTGGTTCACAGTCATAGACCTCAAGGATGCCTACTTCCACGTCTCCATCCTCGAGGAACACAGACGGTTTCTCCGCTTCCGCATCGACAATTCCGTGTACCAGTACCGATGCCTACCATTCGGTCTGGCCACGGCACCGCGAGTCTTCACCAAGTGCATGGCTCCGGTGGCTGCATTCCTCCGCCAACGGGGCATCAGGGTCTTCCCGTACATCGACGATTGGTTGATCGTCTCCCCCACCAAACCGTCGGCCGTTCGGGACACACAATACACTGTTCACCTCATGGAGAGTCTCGGCCTCAGGATCAACTTCACCAAGTCGAAGTTGACTCCCTCCCAGCGCGTCGAGTACATTGGAGCGGTACTCGACTCGCTTACTACGAGAGCCTACGCCCCCCAGAAACGCTTACGGGACATTGCGCAGGGGGTGAGCGAACTGCGCACGAAACCGTGCATCCGGGCGAAGAAGGCTCAGAGACTTCTAGGCCTGATGGCCTCAACGACGGCAGTGATCCCCCATGCCAAGTTGAAATTCAGGTCCCTGCAATCGTGGCTCCTTCACGAGTTCGACGCACTTCGGGAGAGCCAATCCAAACGGTTGACCCCATCTCCAGAACTGAGGGACCAACTGCTGTGGTGGTCTACACCACTCAACGTGGCCACGGGGAAGAGTTTCTACCCCCCGCAACCCTCGTTGCAGATACTGACCGACGCGAGCAACCTCGGCTGGGGCGCTGCTTGCGGGACTCTCACGGTCAACGACACCTGGACACCGCACGAAACGGTGTACCACATAAATTACTTGGAACTGCTGGCCATTTGGAAGGCTCTACGTTCCTTCGAGACTCTGCTCACCGGCAAGGCGGTTCAGGTGGCCTCGGACAATACCACGGCGGTGGCGTACCTCAACAAGCAGGGAGGAACACGGTCCACCACCCTCCTGTACCTTGCAGTGCAGTTGTGGGAATGGTGTCTGGAGAGGCACATTTTCCCAATTGGAGTGCACATTCAGGGCACGCTGAATGTTTTGGCAGATCACCTGAGCCGTCTCACCTCCACGACCCACGAATGGGAGCTGGACGACGGAGTGTTCCAGTCCCTGTGCGAGGTCTGGGGGACGCCAAGCATCGACCTCTTTGCATCGGAGTCCAACAGGAAACTCAGCAGGTACTGCTCCAGAGCAGGCATCGGACTGAACTCCGAGGGCGATGCCTTCATGAAACGGTGGGATCAGGACTATCTCTATGCCTTTCCTCCGTTTCCTCTGGTCCAGAAGGTACTCACCAGGATGCACCAACACAGAGCCAATGCAATTCTGGTGGCACCGGCGTGGCCGCGCCAACCCTGGTTTCCGCTACTGTTGCGCATGTCGTCGCAGTATCGCACACTGCCGGAGTCACCGACGCTCCTCCAAATGGAGCAGGGCCAGCTGCACCATTCGGACCTGCCCAGCCTCCACCTCACCGCGTGGAGGATAACCCCAGACTGGCCAGGATCCTTGAACTAGCGCGGCGCCCTTCCACAAGGAAGTCCTACGCTTCCAAATACAGGCGTTTTTGTGCTTTCCGGGCCTCCCGGCAAACGCCCCCCACGCAGGTGGGACTGCAGGACATTTTAGCCTACCTCTTCCAGCTGGCGGAGTCTGGCCTCAGCATCACCTCCATCCGAGTGCATCTCGCAGCAGTGGTAGCGCACTCTCCTGCTGGCTCGCCCGCTTCCGGGGCTTTCCGCGACCAAACGGTAAAGCGATTCCTCAAGGGACTAAGGAACGCTTTTCCGCCGACCCGGACACCGACGGCTCAATGGTCACTGTCCACCGTTCTTAACGCGCTCACCAGGACCCCCTTCGAGCCCATGGCTACCGCCGATGTTCGTCTCCTCACATGGAAGACGGCATTCCTGGTGGCTATCACGTCTGCACGACGAGCTGGTGAACTGGTTGCCCTGCGAGCAGACGCACCTTTTCTCCAGTTCTTCAACGACCGCGTCGTCCTCCAAGCGGACATCACCTTCCTACCCAAGGTGGTCTCCAAGTTTCACATGGCACAAACTATCTCCTTGCCAACCTTCTTCCAGAACCCCACTAACGCCCAAGAAAGGACTTGGCACACGCTGGATGTGAAACGAGCTTTATTGTTTTACACCAGCAGGACTAGAGAGTTCAGGGAGTCGCAACGCCTCTTTGTGGCTTATGGGGGAAAGTCCAAGGGTGAACCCATCTCTGCTCAAAGGTTCTCCAAATGGATCACCTCTACCATCTACCTGGCCTATGAGTCAGCATCACTGCCACCTCCACCGCATGTCAGGGCACATTCCACCAGGGCAGTTGCCACATCCACTGCCTTTCTGGAGGGCACACCGCTTGAGGACATATGTAAGGCTGCCACCTGGTCCAGACCTTCCACATTTGTCCAGCACTACAGGGTGGACACCAGAGCCACTGCGGACGCCAGGCTTGGCCGTGTCGTCCTCACCAGAGGGCTCCGGACTCAACGCCCCTGACGGGTCCACCTACGGGATCTTCAGCTCATCGTGGGATCATCTCATCCGACTGCCCACCGACCAAGTAAGTGTGAGCTTGCTAATCTCCCATGAGTGTGGATTCACAAACTATACGAAGGAGAAAGTTCGGTTTCACTTACCAGTGATAACTTTCGTTCTTCGAGTATATAGTTTGTGAATACACACTACCCACCCTGCCTCCCCTCTTGAGCTGCACGGATGAGATCAGTTGGTTTATCCTGTGCTTGGCTTAAGTATGGAACTGAGGTAAAATGGCGCGCGGGCGCCTCAGGGTGGGCGGTACGGTGGGCGGTCTTACCGCCAAAACTTTTGACCAATAGCTTTTCAAGCCTCCGATCGGCCGTTCTGCGCAGGCGCATAACCCCATGAGTGTGTATTCACAAACTATATACTCGAAGAACGAAAGTTATCACTGGTAAGTGAAACCGAACTTTCTTGTTTCATGCTGTCCAGTTGACTCCAAGTTATGGTGACCCTATGAATGAAAGATCTCCAAAGGTCCTGTCTTCAACAAGCCCACTCAGCTCCTGTAAATTCAAGGCTTGTGGGTTCCTTTAGAGCAGGGGTCCTCAACCTTTTAAAGCCAGGGGGCCAGTTCACACCTGCTCAGACTGTCAAGGGGCCATACTAGTGGGAGGTGAGTGGTTGGGGCTCGGGGTGGTTCTGCCACTGCCACCACCACCCTGAGCCCTCACCAATCCCCACCACCAACGGCAGAGGCAGCGAGACCACCCCGAGCCACCCGCCACTCCCCACCACGCCACTTCCCTCCTTACTGGCCTGGAGTAGCTGCATAGTATGGGTAAAGGAGGGGTCCAGGCTGTCCTTCTTGCCCATGCTCGGCTGGAAACATGCAGGCGGGCGGCCTCCTCCTCAATCCTTGTCCCCCTCCACTTGGCTTGGTAAGTCCCTAATGGCACTCTGTAGCAGGGCAGATGTTGTAAGCCTTACAACATTTGCCCTGCTACGGAGCGCCAGCAAGGACACACCAAAGCCAAGCAAAGGGGGCAAGGATTGATGAGGCAGCTGGAGTGAGGTTGTGGGGCGGGTTGATATGATGCCACAGGCCAGATCTGGCCCATGGGCCATAGGTTGAGGATCCCTGCTTTAAAATTTAGAGAGTCAATGTATCTTGCATTTGAACTTCCTGTTTTCCTGCTGCCTTCAACCTTGCCCAGCATTATTGTCTCTTTCAGAGAGTCTTACTCTTCTCATGAGATGCCCAAAGCAGGAAAACCTCAGCTTCCATCGTTTTGGCCTCCAGAGACAGTTCAGGCTTGCTTTGCTCCAAAACTCACTTTTTGGCAGTCCAGAGTATCTGCAAAGCTCCAGCAGCTTATTTCAGATATATTTTTTTCCTGTCAGCTTTCTTTACTCTTCAGCGTTCACACCCTTACATGGCTATCGAGAACACAAATGTGTGGATAATATCTGTTTGTTTCTGTGCCATTTGAATAGTCCGTGTCCCCCCCTTTTTTTTGGTGGTTATTCTTTCTGATGCCTCAAAGAAGGAAGAACATAAAGGGTAACGTTCTAGTTCCGTGGTGGCGAACCTATGGCACACATGCCAGAAGGGGGCACTCAGAGCCCTCTGTATTGGCATGCACGTGTCGTCCCAGCACAGAGTTCGCCCAGCCCCTCTGCCCGGCACCCCATTGGGAGTGCTTCCTCCCTCTCCCAAGCACAGAATGGGTTTGGAGTTGCAGTTTGGGCACTTGGTCTTTAAAAGGTTTGCCATCACTGTTCTAGTTGGTTGTTCTACCTGTCTAGCGGGAATGACATCATCCTGTGTGGCAAAAAGTCCCCTTTTTTATTTGGGATGTCTGTGACTTCCTCTCATTGTTGTGAGAGTTGCAGTCAAGTTGAAACAGGAAGACTTCTAATCAAGCAACAATTTTCCACCAAAAGCGGTGCCCTTCCCCTTGTGTAGGCAGAGTTACCCAACACGATGCTAGCCAGTAAACTGGACGTTTTTTTTTCGTTTTTTTTTCCATGATGCGTTGAAATGTGTACCCTAGAGCAGGGATTCTCAACCTGTGGGCTGGATGCGGACCACAGCACCATTTCATGTACCCCCCGCAGCCTCCACCACACTAGGAAGTGCCATGTGGTGGCGGGAGGACAAAATGGGTGTCCGGCCCCCGAATCTGTCTAAAGGAGCGTGACCCGGCCCCCGGCTTTAAAAGGTTGAGAACTCCTGCCCTAGAGAGCCCTTGGGAGGCAGCATCTCACAGAAGAACGAAGTGAGAAACATTTGATGAGTTTGTCTTCTGAATTTTGTAGCAGTTATATGTCCATTATTTTCAGGCTTGAATTTTCTCCAGCACCAGAGAACCAGTCCTGAAGGCTGTGCTCATTTCACTCTTTCTGGAGATTATTATAACCGTGAGCTTTCAGGTAAGTCATGCATTTACTTTACATCAGGAATTTTGGAGAGAGATTAACACTGAATATTGGGCTGTGTGAGAAGGAGAACAACAAATTCAGGTTTAATTTGTATTTATAGCCATTGGTCATACACCACTCAAATTTCAGTTTAAAAACACTAAAACAAATGTTTTCCACATGCACTACACCTGGGATTCTCAACCTGCAGCCTGTGGCACCATTTCATGTGGCCCCCCCATCACCTCCACCACACCAGGTGGTGGAGGAAGGGCAAAATGGTACTCATTATGTCTTACAGCAGGGATTCTCAAACTGGGGCCCACAGGCTGGATGTGGCCCACAGCACCATTTCATGTGGCCTCCCACTGCCGCCACCGCACCAGGAAGTGCCATATGGTGGAGGAAGGGCAAAATGGCCATCATGCCCCCCCCAGCTGTCTAAAGGAGCATGACCCGGCCCCCGGCTTTAAAAGGTTGAGAACTCCTGCACTACACAGTTCATATTCATTTTTTAAAAACCCTTAAACAAAAAGTTGCCACATCCACTACACAGTTTTTACCAAAAAAACAACAACTCAGAAATAATTTTAATCCTGTGGTTTCAGGAAAGGCTGAACATTTCAGTAACCATTTCTGGAGAAATTTCTCCTTTCCTGGTTACGTATTTTGGGCAATAAAAGGAAGTACTGTATGAAATAGTGTATCAAGTTCTAACAAGGGACAGTCCTAGTAACTTTGGTATCTGGAAGAATCTTAAGAAACCATTCCCTCATCTGAGCATTATATTGCTCGCTGTAATGCGCTGCGATCAATCATAGAAAATCACCTTCGCTTGGGGAACTGCCAATTTATTGAAATAAAACGGTAGGTGAAATTGGATGGTGTATTTAACTTCCCCAGAGAGCGGAGAGCATTTCCGTCTTGAATCCTCTTGTGGGGCTTTCTTATCTTGTCTGGTAGGTTTATTGGTATGGGGCTGTGGTGGTTAAGAAGCTTGCCTTGTTAGTTGGAAGGCCGGCAAGTCGGCAGTTCGAGACCCAGGTACTGCATGACGGATTGAGCGCCCGTCTCTGTCCCAGTTCCTGCCAATCCAGCAGTTCAAAAGCAAGAAATTGCAAGTAGATCAATAAAGACCACTTCAGTGGGAAAATATCTTGGAGACATGAAAGGAGCCTCATTCGGGTGTCCCTTGAATGGAGTTTCTCCAGCAAAAATTCTTTCAACCCAGAATAATTTCTGATGCAAAATTATTATAGTTTAACCGTAAGAACAAGAAGTCTCAAAATTCCCAAGGAAACACAAACACAGTCATGGGCAGGCATTTGTGATGAAAACAGATGATGGGTCCATGTGCAATCTTTTGAGATCATGAAGCTCAGCAAATCTTTTTGTTGCCCAAAGCATTTGGGGAGTGGACCCTGTGGTGAAATGGGTTGGTCTTTTAATTCTAAATATATGGCCAGTATCTTATTTCCAGTGTGTTCAGAGCGCCCCTGTACTCAGGCTGCTGTTGATGAATTCCAGGTCGGTTTGTAATACGGCTCCTTTACTTCAAGACTCTATTCTGGAGGAGCGAACTGACCTGGCATGCATCACCGAGACCTGGCTTGCACTGGAAGACGGTGTGCCAATATCAGAATTGTGTTTAACTGGGTTCGGTATCTGGCACCAGCCTAGAGGGGAGGGGCAGTGGTGTCGCCATTGTAGCCAGAGAGTCTTTGGGAGTTGCCAGGGCCACTGCTCCACAAGTTCCGGGTGGTGAGGCTCTGCTTCTGCGGCTGGGCCCTAAGGGTCAGTTGGGTGTCTTACTCCTGTACCTGCTCCCTCGCAGGGTAAAGGATGCCTTGCCTGAGCTCCTCGAGTCCGTCTCAGGGTTGGCGTTGGAGTTTCCCAGGCTGATGGTTTTGGGGGACTTTAATTTGCCTTCTCTGGGAGCAAGCTCTGAGGTTGCTTGGGAGTTTATGGCTTCCATGGCAGCCATGGGCATGACCCAGGTAATTCAGGGCCCGACCAGGGGCAGTGGGCACGCACCGGATTTAGTTTTCTTGACGGAGCGGTGGCTTAGTGATCTGAAATTACAGAAACTAGATATAACACTTGTGTCATGGTCAGATCACTTTCTGGTGACTTTGAACTTTCTGGGGCCGACATTCCAGCACAGGGAGGTAGGGCCTATTAGATTGGCTCGCCCCTGGCGACTGATAGATCCTGATGGATTCCAGAGGAAGCTGGGTTTTTTTTCCTCTGGATCAGGAACACGATTCTCCCGAGGAGCTTGTCGACTTGTGGTACACGATGACAACGGTGACCTTGGATGAAATCGCACCACTACGGCCTCTCCGGGACTGTGGAGCTAGATCATCCCCGTGGTTCACTGAAGAACTACGGGAGCTCAAACGGGATAAGAGACGCCTAGAGCGCTGCTGGGTGTGGAATGGGAGGGATACTGACCGAACACTTGCTAGAGCCACTATTGAGGCCTATCAAGTGGCAGTGAGGATGGTGAAACGTCAATATTTCACCACCCTTATTGCCTCCTCCGATAATCACCCAGCCACCCTGTTTGGGTTTGCTTCGATTTACGTTAAAAATTCCTTTTTCCTATGGGTTTGCTTTGATTTACGTAAATATTCATTTTCCTATGGGTTTTCTTCGATTTATGTAAAAAGCCAATTTAGGTAAAAGTCACCTCGGCGATTGGGCAGCAATACAAATATGAAGTAATAAATAAATAAAAGGCTACAGGATGGACTTTTTTTACGTAAGTTAGGGTTTTACTATACCTCCTTTTGCAGAAAGCTCAGAAAAAGGCCCAACAGTTAACTGTTTGGAGCTTTCCAACTTTCTAGACTTGCTCCTTCTCCTCATTGATTCCTTAATAATCATTGACCCCACTATCCTTTATTAACTGATTAGTCATCTGACCATATCAGGTTAAAATGCGATAAAAGAGATTAGATAAAATATGATTACAAAAACAGATTAAAATTAGAATAATACAATCACAGTAAAACAAGATATACAAATTTACTCAATAAAATTCATCACCTTTGCATGCAACTGATCAGTAAAACATCTTCTCTTTTGACAGTTCTAATATTTACATATTTATTTGTGCCCTGAAATAAGTAGGTTAATCTTTTCTTAGGGTCCCAATAATTTTGTTCTGTCTAGTAATGTCTGTAAATACTGGGCTTTTGTTGTGCCATATAATTGACCACCAAACAGAAGGGGTGCAATATTTCATTGACACCAGTTCTGTCCCCACTCTTTTCTCCTAGGCTGGGAACCATTTATTGAGCCTTGGCCATGCTCTGTATCCTGGCAGCAGCAGTTGGCCAGCCGCCTCCATCCTCCTCGCTTGAAGCTGGAAGTGAAAGCCAAGCATCGTTTGGATATCAACATTACTTCAGTGTTGATTGGTACGTCCCACTGAAGGATTGGCGACTGTGATTTGCTATGGGGAAACTTACCAACACAGAGAGCCCTGCTGTGGTTGCCTGATGAAGATCTATGTCAGTGATGCCGAACCTTTTAGAGACTGAGTGCCCAAAGAGAGGGGCGGGGCAAAGGGGAGGAGGATTGAAGTGATCCCATTGGGCTGCTGGGCAGAGGGATGGAGCGAACTCTGTGCTGGGTGCCCACAGTGAGGGCTCCGAGTGCCACCTCTGGCACGCGTGCCAGAGGTTCGCCACCACTGATCTAAGTTGAAAGTTAGCTTCTCTTCCCCAAAGGGTGATGATGTGTTGGGGAGGTGCACCTTCTCTCTTGCTAGAGCAAACAAAAGTGTTGACTCCCTAGCCTGGCTCATAAATGTTGCAAAATGTTAATCAGCTGAGCCAGCTATGAGTTCTGTATGCGCTGCTCCTTTGTCTCTATTTAGTAGTGCACTGTTGGTGGAAAATGTTTG
The DNA here is from genome assembly GCA_035047305.1 of Bradypodion pumilum. Classification (NCBI taxonomy): domain Eukaryota; kingdom Metazoa; phylum Chordata; class Lepidosauria; order Squamata; family Chamaeleonidae; genus Bradypodion; species Bradypodion pumilum. Next base: position 5,400,847 of record JAWDJD010000016.1, on the reverse strand, counting down.
CTAATTAAGCATCACTTCCCGTTATGTTTAGGTCAGGGAAGCTATTCTTCCCAGGATAAGAGACCATGATCACGGCCTGGCTTTAGATGCTCTTCAGGGTGTTCCCCTGGGTACCACTTCATCTTTTTGGGAACAAGATGGCTGGCTCAACTAGGCATTGGTGATGCATGGAGGCAGAGGAGGTGGTTCTGCCAAACAGTATCTTCCTTTCTGTGCGAAGGCAGTGGTTTAGGCTTAGACTTTACACTGTGTGTTGTTGTCCACCATCAGCCCCCACTTGAGCCTGTTGGTCTTGCATTTCAGAACGCCAACCCTCAGCATATTCAGGGTCCTCCAAGTGACGTAGTAGGGGACGTCGAGTTCCTCAGCCATAGCCTCCTTTAATGTTGCTCCTTGTCCAGTGAGCTCTTTCCTCCATCTTCTAATTTTTACGGAGGCTATCAATTTATTTTTCATACTGGTGTTGTCCACCACATTGTTCGGTCTGCCTCTCCCCGCTTTTGATTTATTTATTCACATTGGGCAGCTTACAATGTACGGTGTGTGTGCATGCGCACACCAGATTGCATAAAAGTTATTAAAACCAGAACAGTATTCAAATTAAAACTATCCACAGCAGTAAAAGGAGGCAATATCCATTTACAGCCAAACCTCGTATAACGGAAATAATTCGTTTTATGAGGCTGTTTGCTATGCGTGCCCCCCCCCTCCCATTTTGATGAAGTGGCACCCAAGGGAACATCCTGAAGAGCTTCGAAAGCCAGGCCGAGATCATGGTCTCTTATTCTGGGAAGCATAGCTTCCCTGACCTAAACATAATGGGAAGTGATGCCTAATTAGCAAACGTTTTCCCCCAACAGTGCAATACTAAACAGAGACAAAGGAACAGTATATACAGAACTCATACATGGCTCAGCTAATTAACATTTTCGTACGACAAAAATCTCTATGGAAAAAAAATCATATCACAAAAAAATTTTGCCAAGCGGTTTTTCCCCATTGAATTTTCGTTGTACAATATTTTTTCCATATAGATTTTCGTTATGTGAGGCGCCATTTTTTCGCTATAGGGGACATTTGTTATACGAGGTTCCACTGTAAAACATTTTGTCTGTCTATCTCCAGAGCAATATGCCTGCACCAAACAATCATGGATGGCTGATTATTGCAAGCAAGAGAAGCAAGTGGAGGAGGTTGAATCCGAAGAATGGGCTGGATCTTCTGTTGATCCTCCCTCCTTGGGGCAAGGTAGGAGTTTTATCCACATTGTACTATTCTTATTAGTATTTATTTTCTTCTTCGTGGTCCCTGTGAAGCCACAGCAATGGGTTTTCCTGTGCATGCGCAGTTCAGTCCAGAAATCTTCCATAGCTTTGTAGGAATCTCAGTCTTCGCTCAAGTGTTGTACTGATGTTGGCAAGCTGCAAAAAGCTTGTTTATAAACCTCCCAGCTAATCAGTATCAGCTGGGAGCCTTCTTTGGTGCTTCGCTCTAGCCTGCCTGTGTCTCAGGTGAAGCTGTTTCCTGGACCTCTCCCTGACAGGGCTGATCACTGTCAGAGCCATGCTCCTGATCTGACAGGTCAGCTACCAGGGAAAACAGACTTGGGTCAGGCGCAGGCAACAAACGTAACCCAGAGCAGTCATATGCTGGGATTTATTGGATTTCTATGGATGTCCAGGGGTGTCGTCAGGGTTGGCAGAGAAGTCAGGGTCATAGGCAGGCAGTCTCAAGAGGTATGCGAAGTCAAGCAAGGCATCGGTCTTTGCACAGAATAATTGTACCAACGCTTGAATGCTGGAACAAGCTTGCTTAACAGCCTCCCAGCTAATGGGTATCAGCTGGGAGCCTTCTCTGGTAACGAGTTCTAGCTTGCTTGCGTTTCAGGTGCAGCTCCTTTCTGCACCTTTCCCTATCTAAGGGCTGATCACTGTCAGAGTTAGACTGACAGGTCAGCTGCCTGGGGAAACAGAGTTGAGCCAGAAGCAGGCAGAGGTTCCTGATTCAGGACATTCTCAGGTTCAGGTGCAGGCAGAACTGGAAAGTGCCTCCTGATCCCGGTCATCTTCAGAGTCTGACGAGGACTGGATCACAATAATTTCTCCAAGAACACAAGGGTTAGAATGTTTAGTCTAGCAAACAGTCCCTGCCCAGTGACAACCCTTAATGCCACACTGCCACCTCCCTCCAGTGAACAGCACACAGAAAAATCTGTGTCACTATTCTAAAAACAAAACAAAACCACAGGCCCCATTTCTATCCCATGACACTGTAATCATTCTTCTCCTTCGTATAGTTTGTGAATCCCCACTATTGGGTTATGCGCCTGCGCAGAACGCCGATCGGAGGCTTGAAAAGCTATTGGTCAAAAGTTTTGGCGGTAAGACCACCCACCGTACCGCCCACCCTGAGGCGCCCGTGCGCCATCTTACCTCAGTTCTCTTCTTTCCGCCATAGCAGCAGGACGATCGTTGAGAGCTTCCTCAATTTTTTCGCCCTTCTGAGGGAAAGTCTTTTGGCTAACTTCGATAAAAAAATTTCGGTGATCTTGTCCTTTGGCCAGGATTGCCATCCCGGTGCTGTTTCTTCCTCCTGGTGGACTCAGTTACCTACTCGCTCCGGTCACCGTTTCGCCCCTCAAGGGGGTGACGGCTGGCCTGCCCTTCGGGGTGCTCGCCTTCTTGAACCTTCCGTTGGAAGAATTTTTTTGATGGCTGCAGCCTTCAAGCAGTGTTCTGCTTGCCTCAAGAAGTTCCCTGCCTCCGACGGGCATAGCCTCTGTCTGTTTTGCCTGGGAGAATCTCACCAGAGCCAATCCTGCACTCACTGCAAGAACTTCACCCGACTTGCAGTGCAGAACCGGAGCAACCGACTGAAAGCTCACCTGATGGAGCTCGCTTTGGCTCCCGCCTCGGCCGCCTCTACTTCTGCTGGTGCCTCCCAGCCCCCTCAACTTCCTGCTTCTTCTTCTACTCTCTCCATCAGGAAGAAGAAGAAGAAGGATAAAAATGGGGAGAAGAAAAAGAAACATGGGTCGGAGAAACGGTGATCTCTCCCGCCTACGCCTCGCCCTCCCATCTCTCCGGGGCCTTCGCCTCCCTTCTCGGTCGCGAGATGTCCTTCGCCCGGGTCTTCGATGTGGGGCGGATGGTCCTCTTTGGGGGCTCCTGAGAAAGGTCGCAGGGCTGGGGCTCCAGCTCGCCCACTGCAGGTACTCCCGTCTCCCCCTCGCGGGAGGGGCCGTTCGCCCACGAGGCAGGCCTCCGTCTCCCCGAGGCCCAGGACTCCGACGATCGACGAACCGGCAACCACCATTCTGGCCACCGTTTCGTCTCTGGTAATTCCAACCACCATTTCGTCGGCCACCGTTTCGTCTCAACCATCGGCGCCGGATGCATCCAAGATGGAGTTCTTCAAGGGGATGTTTGAGGCCATGGCAAAATCGTTTGCCCAGCAGTTCAAGGCCTCCATGCCTGCGGCCTCTGCGGCTCCGGTGCCGACCACCGCAAGCCCCAGGGATGTTGGCCCTACTGTGGCTCCACCGGCCTCACGAGGGTCGAGTGTCCGCTCCGCTGGCCCACCCATATCGTCTTGGTGTGGTCCAGACGTCGATGCGGTGAGCCCCCATCCCGTCGACCCGCTCAGGCCGTACTGGCGCAGACCCGACGTGGATACCAGGGTTCCTCCTTCGTCTTCCGATGACTCCAGCGCGTCTTCGGAGGAGGACGAGGGGGACGTCGACGCCGACAAGACACCGGACCAAGCCATCGGCGCGGTTGACCCACCGCGTAGTGAGGATCAACGCTCGCTCACGGCAGTGTTGACACGGTTGGGGACCGCCCTGAACCTGAAAGTGGACCAGCCACCACTCGAGGGTGAGGACCAAATGACCGCCAAGCTGGACCGACGGGCGATTCGACCGGTCCACATCACCATGCTTCCATCCATGTTGACGTCAGCGAAGGCAACATGGAAGAAGCCAGTGTCATCTCACTCCGTTTCGTCCAGGCTCGACGGCATGTACAGAGTCCTGGACGAGAACGTCGAGTTCCTCCAAGCCCACCCTCTGCCGAACTCGTTGGTGGTCAAGGCCTTCCAGCATAGGACGGCCACCAGCGGCTTTCCGGTACCTTCGACTCCGGAAGGGAAGAAACTGGACGCGGTGGGACGCAAGTTTTACGCCACTGGTTCCCTCTTCCTCCGAGCCGCCAATTATTTGGCTGCGATGGGCCTCTATCAGTCCCACCTCTGGGAGCAGGTGAAGGTCCTGGCGGCCAAACTACCGGCTGACGCTCAGAAGGGTTTCGACGCGCTGGCGACCAAAGGGGACTTTCTGTCGGAGCAACAGATGAGAACGGCCAGGCACATCAATGATTATGCGGCTAAGGACATGTCCTCTGCCATTTTCCTCCGTAGCCATGCCTGGCTCAGGGGCACCTCCCTCGATGATGCGATGAAAAAGCTCATCGAGGAGTTCCCGTTCAATGGACAAGGCCTGTTCGGACAGGATACCGATAAAGTCCTGAACGAAATGCGGCAAACCAACTCGACGGCCAAGTTCCTGGGGCTCACCACGCCGGCTGCGCCTGCCAGGCCGCGATTCCAACCCTTTACGCGGCGGTATCAAGGAAACCCGCAGCAACAGGGTGGCTCGACGGATCAGCCCAGGGCCGGCCCCTACAAACCACGGCGCCAACACAAGTCCCGTTACCAGCCTTACGGGCAGGGCAAGCATTCCGACGCGAAGTCCAAGTCCCGTGTTTGAATCCGCGATGGCAAAGTCTCTCTCGCTCCACCTCCCATACCTTCCCCTCCGGAATTTCCTCCAGGTGTGGTCGGGCATCACGGACGACCGGTGGGTCTTAAAGATCTTGTCCTCTGGCTACGCCATCGAGTTCGTGCGGGCGCCTCGGGTAGGAAGGCATCACTTCACCACCTCGTCCCCCCATTTGGAGGAAGAAATATCGACTCTTCTGTCCAAGGGAGCCATCGAGCGGGTAGCACCGCCCGACTGGGACAACGGCTTCTACTCGAGGTACTTCATGGTTCAGAAGAAGGACGGAGGACTTCGCCCAATTCTGGACCTGCGCCGCCTAAACAAGTGCATCCACACCAGGAAGTTCCGGATGGTGACCAAGCAGACCGTCCTCCCCCTCATCAACAAAGGGGACTGGTTCACAGTCATAGACCTCAAGGACGCTTACTTCCATGTCTCCATCCTCGAGGATCACAGGCGGTTCCTCCGCTTCCGCGTCGGCAATTCCGTGTACCAGTACCGGTGTCTACCGTTCGGTCTGGCCACGGGACCGAGAGTCTTCACCAAGTGCATGGCTCCGGTGGCTGCTTTCCTCCGCCAGCGGGGAATCAGGGTCTTCCCGTACATCGACGACTGGCTGATTGTCTCCCCCACCAGTTCGTCCTCCATTCGGGACACACAATTCACAGTCCACTTCATGGAGAGTCTTGGCCTCAGGATCAACTTCGCCAAATCGAAGCTGATTCCCTCTCAACGCATCGAGTACATTGGAGCGGTACTCGACTCGCTTGCTACCAGAGCCTTCGCCCCCCCCCCCCCAGAAACGCTTGCAGGACATTGCGCAGGGGGTGAGCGACTTTCGCACCAAATCGTTCATCCGGGCGAAAAAGGCACAGAGACTTCTAGGCCTCATGGCCTCAATGACGGTGGTAGTCCCTCACGCCAAGTTAAAGTTCCGGTCCCTGCAGGCGTGGCTCCTTCACGAATTCGACTCGCTCCGGGAGAGCCAGTCCAAACGGCTGACTCCATCTCCGGAACTGAAGGACCAACTGCTGTGGTGGACGACACCACTCAACGTGGCCATGGGGAAGAGTTTTTACCCCCCGCAACCCTCGTTGCAGGTATTGACCGACGCAAGCAACCTCGGCTGGGGGGCTGCTTGCGGGACTTTCATGGCCAACGACGCTTGGTCACCTCACGAGATGGTGCACCATATCAACTACTTGGAACTTTTGGCCGTTTGGAAGGCACTACGGTCCTTCGAGCCCCTACTCACCGGCAGGGTGGTTCAAGTGGCCTTGGACAATACCATGGCAGTGGCATACCTGAACAAGCAGGGGGGAACGCGATCCACCACCCTTCTTTACGTTGCTGTGCAACTCTGGGAATGGTGCCTGGAACGTCACATCTTTCCAATTGGAGTGCACATTCAGGGCAAACTCAATGTCTTGGCCGACCATCTCAGCCGTCTCACCTCGACGACCCACGAATGGGAACTGGACGACGAGGTATTTCGGCCGCTTTGCGAGGCCTGGGGGACGCCGAGCATCGACCTCTTTGCGTCGGAGTTCAACAGGAAATGCCACAGGTACTGTTCCAGGGCAGGCATCGGACTGAACTCCGAGGGCAATGCCTTCATGAAACGGTGGGATCAGGACTACCTCTACGCCTTTCCTCCGTTTCCTCTGGTCCAGAAGGTCCTCACCAGGATGTACCAACACAGGACCAATGCAATTCTCGTGGCTCCGGCATGACCTCGCCAACCCTGGTTTCCACTGCTGTTACGCATGTCGTCGCAGTATCACACACTGCCAGAATCACCAACGCTTCTCCAAATGGAGCACGGACAGCTTCACCATTCGGATCTCCCCAGCCTCCACCTCACCGCGTGGAGGATAACCCCAGACTATCCAGGATCCTGGAGCTAGCGCGGCGCCCTTCCACACGGAAGTCTTATGCTTCCAAATACAGACGCTTTTGCGCTTTTCTGGCTTCCCAACAGACGTTCCCGCCACAGGTGGGGCTGCAGGACGTTTTGGCCTACCTCCTCCATCTGGCGGAGTCGGGCCTTAGCATTACCTCTGTCCGAGTCCATCTCGCAGCGGTAGTGGCTCACTCTCCGGCCGGCTCGCCTGCTTCTGGTGCTTTTCGCGACCAAACGGTGAAGCGTTTCCTCAAGGGACTGCGGAACGCCTTCCCTCCGGTCAGGACTCCCAACGGCACAATGGTCACTCTCTGCCGTTCTCAACGCACTCACCAGGACTCCTTTCGAGCCCATGGCTACCGCGGATGTTCGTCTCCTCACGTGGAAGACGGCGTTTCTGGTGGCTATTACGTCTGCTCGACGAGCTGGTGAACTGGTTGCTCTGCGGGCAGACGCACCGTTTCTTCAGTTTTTCAATGACCGCGTGGTGCTCCAAGCGGATATCACCTTCCTTCCCAAGGTGGTCTCCCAGTTTCATATGGCACAGACTATCTCCTTGCCAACCTTCTTCCAGAACCCCACCAACGCCCAAGAAAAGACTTGGCACACGCTGGATGTGAAACGAGCTTTATTGTTTTACACCAGCAGGACAAGGGAGTTCAGGAAGTCGCAACGCCTTTTTGTGGCCTATGGAGGCAAGTCAAAGGGTGAACCCATCTCTGCTCAGCGGTTCTCCAAATGGATCACGTCTACCATCAACCTGGCCTACGGGTCGGCTTCGCTGCCACCTCCGCCGCATATCAGGGCGCATTCCACCAGAGCGGTTGCCACATCCACTGCCTTTCTGGAGGGCACACCGCTTGAGGACATACGTAAGGCTGCCACCTGGTCTAGACCTTCTACATTTGTCCAGCATTACAGGGTGGACACCAGGGCCACTGCGGACGCCAGGCTTGGCCGTGTCGTCCTCACCAGGGGGCTCCGGACTCATCGCCCTTGACGGTTCAACCTGACCATCATACTCATCGTGGGATCATCTCATCCGACTGCCCACCGACCAAGTGAGTGTGAGCTTGCTAATCTCCCAATAGTGGGGATTCACAAACTATACGAAGGAGAAAGTTCGGTTTCACTTACCAGTGATAACTTTCGTTCTTCGAGTATATAGTTTGTGAATACACACTACCCACCCTGCCTCCCCTCTTGAGCTGCACGGATGAGATCAATTGGTTTATCCTGTGCTTGGCTTAAGTATGGAACTGAGGTAAGATGGCGCGCGGGCGCCTCAGGGTGGGCGGTATGGTGGGTGGTCTTACCGCCAAAACTTTTGACCAATAGCTTTTGAAGCCTCCGATCGGCGTTCTGCGCAGGCGCATAACCCAATAGTGTGTATTCACAAACTATATACTTGAAGAACGAAAGTTATCACTGGTAAGTGAAACCGAACTTTCTAGTTCCTTTGTACATTCATATCCCCCATTATCACCGTATATTTGCTTCATTGGTCAATACAGATCCACCAGCCTCCTTGAGAGGACCTTATTTGCTGACTGCCCAATGGTCTTTCTCTATGTTTCTAATTTCCCTTCTGTTTTTGTACGTGCGAGAATCTTGCCTGTTTGCCTGCCTATCTTCCCCTTTTCCTTGCTAATGTTGTCTTTCCTGTCTGCCAGGCCTTCCTCTTGTCTACCTTAGAACTAGAAGTACAGCCAGTCTGACTAACCTAGAGCACCAGATGTATGCTAGAGGTACTGTATTGCAGAGTCAAAATGCTTGCCTCTTTCCCAGAAACGTTTTATACAGCAAATTTATGTCATTTGCCAAAAAGGTGACCTAAAATGACCTGTGTGTGCCTTTAGACCAGGGGTGGCCAAACCTTTTGGGCCATGAGGTTGGCCACATGATTGACCAGGCCGGTCATGTGGTTCCTCCCACCAGAAGCGGAAGTTAAATGCACCCATGCACATGCAAAACACTACCATAAATGCACCCACAGCTGTTGTAAATGCATTTACAACATCAACGGATGAATTCATGGCAGTGTTATGCACAGGCGCATTTAACTTCTGCTTCTGGGAGCAGTGTGGGCTGGATTATTAGGCACCACAGGCCGGATCCAGCCCACAGGCCATAAGTTGCGAACCCCTGCTTTAGACTGACAAGAGTTCTCCGTTGCACTTCTGCCGTGGGTTACATGCACTACATGCAGAATGTAAAGCCCAGAGTGGGATTAGGACTCACGGGAGACCCGAGTGCTAATCCCCATTTGGGCATGAAGATTATTAGGCAACCTGGATCCGTCTCTCAACCCATCCAGCCTTGAACAGTGGTTTTCAGTACCTAAGTAAGTCCTTTTATGCAGCCTTGACCTCCCTGGAGGGAAGAGAAGAGCCAAGAAACAAACTAATGCCAACCTCACCACAGACGTGCGGCACTCAGGTCTCGAACTGCTGACCTTCCAGTCATCCAGATCAGTGTCTTAACCACTTAGCCATTATGGCCACTATTTTAGATGGGTATAAAACAAGCTCCTTGGCTGCTAGAAACACCTTGCCTAGCCTAACCTGGCTTGACTTTGGCGGCTTCTGTATCTGAAAAAACAAACAACTCCACATCATGTATTTCGAGCGAGGGATACCTTTACCTTTACTTTGCAAGCATTGCATTTCAGACATGGGAATCTACATTTGTTAATGAAACGTTTAGATATGTTCATATCTTACAAGTCCATGTCTAGTTCCTTATCCTAAATGAAACACTGGCTGGTCACGATGGTGACAAATTGATTTGCTCTCTCGGATAATGAAGGTTTCCCCATCTTCCTTTGTTCATAGGGGTGAGATGTGCCATTAAAGTAGGATAGGACCCCATGGAGTGGCCTCTTAAAGACTACCGGTTCCTATTACATGTAAAGGTCACCCTTGCTCGAAAGCTAGTCGTATCCGACTCTGCCTGCCGCATGACCATGGAAAAGTCTGCAGAAGCAGAGAGCGTTGGCTCTTCGGCTTTGAAACAGAGATGAGCACTGAACCATAGAGTCAGATACGACTGGCTTGCGAGCAAGGGTGACATTTACCTAAGCATTTACATTTTAAAATTTTACCTCTTGTTTTACTGTGCTGGACATAGACAGTAATAACGTGATTGATTAATTGATCATTGCATATTCTTTCCAAGCTATACTTAAAGGTAAAGGTCTTCCTTGCTCAAAAGCCAGTTGTATCCAACTCTAGGGTTCAGTCTCAGAGTCAGCCTCCCCTCCCCCCGTGCGACTTACAGGAACCTCGTCTGCCTAGCGCACCTCTGGGGGCCATAGCTACTCCTCGGTGAATCACTAGACTTCCTGGTCCGATTTCCTGATTCATTTTCCGTAGACTGTTCATCCACTGTGCTGTTCCTGCCTCACCCACAACCTAAATATGTGCAGCAAACGCAGGGACACATGGACTAGTGAGGGGCAGTCAAGTAACATTAGCCAAGGAGCCACTTCATTTCCATCTCTCCTCCTCCTCTCCAGACAGGACAAAAAAAAGCAGGAACAGACAAAAAAATCAGCTTCTCACCCAGCGGGCCAGAAGAAAGACATCCTCCCACATTCATTCAGTCTCTCTTGGAAAGCCAGCTGGAAAACAGCCAAAATGTAGTCTCTTGGGAAGAAGGGGGCGGCTGGCTTTCTCCCCCCCCCCAACTCAACAGCCTGCTTTATCTATTTGCTTCTGATCTTTTACTGGACTGTATTTTGAACCTTGCTGTGCTTTTAATACAATTATGAAAATGCTTGAAGAGACTTGGAGTGATTTCTTTGCTCAACACTACCTGATTTACCTAATAGAGAAGCTTGAACTGAGAGGGCTAGATCTGGGCCAGAGGGCCAGATCTGGTACACTCGCAATCCTATTGCCAGGAAGCTGGAAAAGCATGGCCTGCATGTAAGAGGATTGTTACAGGGCCAACAGTTATGGGTGGATGAGCCCCTTTAGGTGGGAGTGATGGTCCCCTCAGTGGAGGAAATGCCACTGGAAACCATCTTATAGGGCCCAATGGCAAAATGAGCAGAGTAGGAACTCTAACAGTCATGGAGGTGGAAGAGGCCATTGCAGATGGACTGGCTGTGAAGGTGCGCCTTGATAATATCCTCAAGGCTGTGGCAGTCCTTTGTGTTGGCACCTCTCCACCTGCACTGTTCCACTTGGTGTCACCACATGCTGGCACTCTAACCCGATTTACCCTTGATTAATTTGCTGCTAGCCAGCCCAGGTCTCATCAGTTAGGGGAACGGTGGAGCTTTTAAAATGCCCAGTGCATTGGCCTTGCCTTGGTAGCTTCTGCCTTGGCCTGTAGTAAATTATAGGGTGAGAGAAGTGGCTCCCCTGCTTCTCTGTTAGCTGGGTAAAGGGTGGCTCTATAAATGAAGTCAGTTTCCTTTGACTCCTGTAAGTAAGTGCCGCTTCCCTATCACCTTGCTGCACTGGGAAGAATAGAAGGTGAATGAGTATGTCCTTCTGAGATAATTGGGTGCCAGGTTGAGGCCCTGTGCCTTCTTTGTTGAAGTTTCCCCCTTCACTTTGTCCCCGTTCACTTAAAGGGTGAAGGCTGGCCTGCTACCCTTCTTCTCAGGACGTCTGGTTTCCAAGTCTTTGGAAATTAAAGGAATAATCTCTTTGTTTAGAGCTTGTTAAATTTCTTATCTCACCTTCCACTCTCAATTTCCTATTTGCTTTGAAGAAACACACGCTTTAGCAGCATAGGATCTCTTTATTTTCTATAAAATAGGCACTTGAACAACATTTAAAAAATTGCTGCTTAAAATCCTGTCTCTCTCCTCTGAGCATTCAATGAGTACAAGTAAGAAACATAATAAATTCAGTTTTCATATTTCCTATTTTCTCTGGCTAATTGGCTTCTTGGATTGGGCTGGACGCCCCCATTAAGTTTGCATTGGCATCAAGTCATTGGCATTTTGATGAGGCATCCCCCTTCATTGGAGCTGTGAGCTTCCCAGCTTTCTCCTCCCCCCCAGCTGTGGGCTGTCAGCTGCTTGTGTATTTTATAAGATTCTGATCCAGAATATCTACGTCACTTATCTTATGGCTAATGTACTCTTAGTGCTATAGAATGTTGGCAGTGCCTGACTGGGCCAAATATGGTACAGCTCAATGCATGGATGCCCTAAGGCAAGTGTACATTGAACTCCCCCTCCCATCTAGTAGATGAGGTCACATATACATTGCTTCTCTCTTCCCCCCTCCTAACTGTGAGTCAGGTGAAAAGTTTGACTAATTAAATTCTTTCAGGTTACTTGCCAAGTACAGTGTGTGTAGGCTTATGCCAACTGTTAGAAAATGCTGGATTCTCAACCTTTAAGCAAAATGCTTTCTATAAACTACAACTAGGTCCTTAATATATGTTGTCTAGGTCCTAACATAAAGGATTATTTATGACACTTTGCAGTCCCGGTGTCAAACCATGCATGTCTCATTTCATATGTGCCGCAGGAGATGGCTCCATGATCATAGTGTGTGGGTTACTTAATGCAAGATGGGATCCACCTTAAACAAATCCACACCAATGACATTTTTCCTGCTTCAGGAAAAAAATGCATTCTCGGATACGAGTTGCAGTCGATGATTAACCACTGCTATTGGGGCAGTGCAGTGAGTTCACTAACATTCAAGAGAGATTTTGCATGACCCATTCGTAGGTAGAAAGGATTTTTGAGAAATGGTTTGCAACAGACCAGACTGTTCTAAAGTCCCGATTTCAATGGAATGGGAGATCCCGATCCCAGGCTGTCAGAGCATCAGAAAAATACCATTTTGCAAAGTAGTGTCCGATCCCACCCCAGAAGAGAGGAATCCTTATGGGTACAGCATCGTGTTTTGTCCTCCTGATTCCATTTATTTCCTCCCTTTTGCAGCCGAAATGAAGACTCCAAAGCGCAGGCAGCCTTTTGTGCCATTTGCCCTGCGCAATCACACCGGTTGCACGCTGTGGTTTTCCACTTTAACAACGACCCCAACCCGGTAAGGAGGGTTAGGCTAACTGGGGGTGGGTGTCATTTTTGAATGCAGGTAAGTGTGCATATTGGTTCCAGGAATTCCCTGACTTGAAATAGACTGGGTGGCTAGACTGAAAATATTTCAGCATTATTTGTGTCCCACCCTCCTCTTCCTCCTTCTTGTATTTGTTGAATATAGCGTACCAAATAACATTGTCATTTCTGGCATTGATGAGTCTGGCCTTTAGCTCACAACATCCCACAAGGGGAAGGTGATCAAAGACAGATTTCATATATGGCCAGATTTAGTGGCAAGGCATTGCTTAACAGTGATTAGCAATATTATAATAATATTTTTTTTGTCAGAAATTATTCTGGGTTGAAAGGGTTTTTGCTGGAGAAACTCTACTCAGGAGATGCCCGAATGAGGCTACTTTCATGTCCCCAAGATCTTTTCCCACTGAAGTGGCCCCTATTTATCTCCTCACAATTTCTTGCTTTCGATCTGCAAGGTTGGCAGAAGTTGGAGCAGGGACAGGCACTCAATCTGTCAAGCAGCACTCGGGTCTCAAACTGCGGATTTGCCAGCCTTCCAGTTAACAAGGTGAGCTTCTTAACCACTGAGCCACTGCAGCCCCCATTAGCAATATTATATATGTAACATAACTTCTTCTGCTCTATCCGAATATTGGCGATCCTCATGGTGATCAGCCATGAAGACTGTCCTGAGAATATAATGCAGTGGCCTTTCATCTGCCTTCTACATCGCAGCATGACACCCGTTCCACGAGTCACTTTCTGGTCCTGAGCCCTTTTAGCACACAATGTCCTCCTGAGCCCCAGGCCAGGATGGATGAAGATGCTGCCCTCCATCAAGATGGATTCAAGTGGGATTTAATCCACTTGGGGACCATCACCTTTCCCTATGGACTTCAGCACCCAAGGCCACTAGTCCTTAGTGTTGTCAGGTTAGTTAACCACTGCCTGACACTCGACGTTTAGTCACTGGCAGTATGGTCTACTCTTATTACCATAGCATGATAACATGGCCAGACGTAACATAACAGGAAACCAAAATAAACAAATGTTATGGTTTGATTAAGATGTCAGAGCCAGGTCCCTGCAAAACCTGACCATGGCCTTTCTTCTTGTTCATTTCAGGGCTGCACTCTCCCACAGTGGAAGTCCTGGAGTGATCCCTGAAGAAAACAGGACATTTCTTGAAGATGCCCATAAAGTCAGTGAATGGCGTGAAGTCCTTCCCGGGGAAGAGATTCCATTTGCATTTGAAGCCAAAGCAAAACTGAGGCACAGGTGAAGTGGATATTGGAATCCTGACCATCTTGCTTGCTAACCTAGGAGCCAAGAAACTGCATTTTGACAGCAACCACTATTTTAGGTTCACAAATTAATTAGCGTTTTGCCCCCAACATGCTGGGTACTCAGTTTACTGACCTCTGAAGGTTGAATCAACCTTGAGCCCCGCCAAGATCAAGCACAGAACTTTTTTTTCTTGCTGCAATACAGCAGTTTAAACACTGCACCACCAAGGCTCTTTTGGCCATAGCGCTTAATGCACTGTCTTGGCAATTCACAAGATATTTAGCATTTTGTCCCCAACATGTTGAATAATCATTCTACTGACCTTGGAAGGATGGAAGGCTGAGTCTTCCCTTGACTCCTGTCAGGGTCAAACCCACAATGTTTGGGTTTTAATACAGCAGTTTAACCACTGCACCTCCAGGGCTCCTAGTTAGACCATATCTAGAGTACTGGCGCTACTCACAGGAGTATTAATTTCCCCTATTGATGAACTCTGAATTATTGGACCATCTCTTTTCCTCCTTGTGTTGATGCCCGACTCACATCCCAAGATTTTAGTTCATATTGGGTATGTTTAAAGAGGAGGAGATTGAGAAGTAATAATAATAATAAATTTGTGTCAGAAATTATTCTGGGTTGAAAGGATTTTTGCTGGAGGAACTCCACTCGGGGGATGCCCAAATGAGGCTTCTTTCATGTCCCCAAGATCTTTTCCCATCAAAGTGCTCTCTATTTATTTACTTGCAATTTCTTGCTTTCCATCTTCTAGGTTGGCAGGAGCTGAGAAAGAGACGGCTACTCAAACCATCATGCAGTACCTGGGTCTCGGAACTGACGACTTACCGACCAGGTTCTAAATCTCATTCCAAATTGATTTTGATTTTAATTGGTGTTATTTTAAATTTAATAGGCACACACATGACCTAAGAATTCACCAGCTTCAAGTGAGAGTAAACGGTTGGGAACCAGTGAGCCCTGTGTCGGTGGACAAAGTAGGAATATTTTTCCGGTATGCAGCTCCTGACAAAAGTACATCATCTTCTACTGTAAGTCCTTATTCTGGCTTTCTTCTTTTTATTTTATTTGTTTGTTTGTTTTTTTTTTTTTTACATAAGAACAGCCTTGCTGGAACAGGCCAGAGCCCATCCAGTCCAGCATTCTGTCTCACACAGTGGCTCACCATTTGCTTCAGGGTATTTCCAAGCAGATGCCTTCACCTGCTTAGGATTCCCTGGAAATGGCATTGAGAGATATCCTGCCTATCTCTCCAAACCGGAGGTTGTCCTTAGGTATCCATAATTATAGCCATTGATACCCTTGTCCTCCATGAACTTGCCATCACTTCTTCTGGCAGGGAGTTCCATAGACCAGTGATCCTGGTCAACGCTGGGGGGATAAAAGGGTACTCCCCATGGCCATGGGGAGCCCTGAGGGTGCTGCTGCTGCACTCTCCCAACCCGCCAATGCCGGGGGGATAAAAGGGGACTCCCCGTGGGCACGGAGAGCCCTGAGGACGACGATACCTGCACCGCCACGCCCTCCCGACCTGCCATGCCGGGGAGATAAAAGGGGACTCCCCGTGGTCACAGGGAGCTGTCAGGACGCCTGCGCCGCCACACTCTCCCCACCTGCCAACGCCGGGGGGATAAAAGGGGACTCCCCATGGCCACGGGGAGCCCTGAAGACGCCACTGCCTATGCCGCTGTGCCCTCCTGGCTTGCCAACGCTGGGGGGATAAAAGGGGACTTCCTGTGGCCACGGGGAGCTCTGAGGATGCCGCTGCCTGCGCTGCCACGCCCTCCCAGCCTGCCAATGCTGGGGGATAAAAGGAGAGCCCTGAAGACAACGACGCCTGCGCCGCCGTGCCTTCCTGGCCCATTACCGACCGGGAGGAGGATATGGACAGTGATTTTGGACTGTCCCTTGGGGCATTTTTGCTGCTGGCAGTCTCTGGGGGCTTCAGAAAAGAGGTTTCCCTTTTGTCTTTGCAATGTCTTCGGTATTTTGATTATTGTCACTTTTACCTTGTATCTGAATTTTGTAATAATTGATTATCGATATATTGCTGTGTCTCCTGTACTATTGTGAATTTTTTGATTATTTAGTTGGTCATGATTATGTGTATTATTTAGCTATTGTAATTGATTGTTGTAATTGATTGTAATTGATTGTTGTAGCCACTCTCAGTCAGCCTTGTGCTTGAGTGGAGTGGGGTATAAATCCAATAAATAATAATAATAATCCTCTGGGTGAAAAAGTACTTTCTCTTATTTGTTTGAGAAGTAGTACCCAAAGGTTTCATGGAGTGCCCCCTAGTTCTAGTGTTATGCGATATGGAAAACAGTCTTTCCTTATCTACTTTGTCCACACCGTGCATGATTTTATAAACTTCAATCAGGTCACCTCTTAGATGCCGTCGTTCAAGAGTGAAAAGGCCCAACCGTTGCAGCCTTAGATGGTAAGGAAGGTGTTCCAGTCCCCTAATCATTCTGGTTGCCCTCCTCTGCACTTTCTCCAACTCCATAATATCCTTCTGGAGGGATGGCAACCAGAACTGTACACAGTATTCCAGATGGGGCCTCACCATAGATTTATAAAGAGGCAAAATGACACTTGCTGACTTATTTTCTATACCCTTCCTAATGATCCCTAGCATTGAGTTTGCTTTTTTCACTGCTGAGGCACACTGGGTTGACATCTTCATTGAGTTGTCCACCAGGACACCAAGGTCCCTTTCCTGGTTTGTCGCAGAGAGTTCAGACCCCATCAGTTTATAAATGTAATTGGTTTTTTTTGCCCCAACATGCATCACTCTGCATTTACTAGTGTTGAAGCTCATTTGCCACTGTTTTGCCCACTACCCCAGTGTCAAGAGATCCTTCGAGCTCCCCACAATCTCTCACAGTTTTCACTACCCTGTATAATTTACTGTCGTCAGCAAATTTGGCTACTTTGCTATTGACTCCTACTTCTAGATCATTTATGAAGAGGTTGAAAAGCAGGGGTCCCAGTACTGAACCTTGGGGGACCCCACTCTTTACTTCCCTCCACTTGGAGAAGTGTCCATTTAGTGCTACCCTCTGTTTCCTGTCCCTTAGCCAGTTGCTGATCCAGGACAAGACCTGTCCCTTTATTCCATGACTGGTAAGTTTATTCAAGAGCCTTTGGTGCGGGACCTTGTCAAAAGTCTTCTGAAAGTCCAGATAAACAATGTCAACTGGATCCCCCTTATCCACATGCTTGTTGACACTCTCAAAAAATTCCAACAGATTAGTGAGGCATGATTCGCCCTTGCAAAAGCCATGTTGTCTCTCCTTTAGTAGCGCCTTCTCTTCTGTGTGCCTATTCTCCAACTGCCAGTCTCCCTCAGGAGTTTGGGTCGGAGGCCGATAGTATATGCCTACTGTTAGACCATCCTTTTGGCCTGGTACTCTTACCCACAGAGTTTCTAATGGTGACTCCACATCACCTAGATATTCCAATTCATACGATTTTATCACTTCTTTGACATACAAGGCTACACCACCTCCCCTTTGCCCCTTTCTATCCTTCCTGTACAGTTTGTAGCCTGGGATAACTGTATCCCATTGGTTATCATCTGTCCACCAGGTTTCAGTGATACCAATAATATCAATATTCTTATCTATTGCTAAGTATTCCAGCTCCCCTATTTTGTTCCGGAGGCTTCTAGCATTTGCATACAAGCATTTATATATGCTTTCCTGATACAGTCTTTTGAGTCCAGTTGCATTGTTAGACTGCCTCTTGCATCCTTCTGCTAGAGTGCTGGTGACTAGCTCTTCGCTCTGCTCAGTAATTTTTGCATCCTCCTCACTACTCAAGTACGCACTTTCCTGAACCGGATGCTGCCCAGCTCCTGTCGGCTTTCCCCCAGTTATCAGTTTAAAAGCTGCTCTGCAGCCTTTTTGATGTTGAGTGCCAGCAAAATGGTCCCATCAAGGTTCAAATGCAACCCATCCCTCCTGAACAGATTTGGCTTGTCCCAAAA
The DNA here is from genome assembly GCA_035047305.1 of Bradypodion pumilum. Lineage (NCBI taxonomy): Eukaryota > Metazoa > Chordata > Lepidosauria > Squamata > Chamaeleonidae > Bradypodion > Bradypodion pumilum. Next base: position 5,382,837 of record JAWDJD010000016.1, on the reverse strand, counting down.
TGTTCTCCAGTTCCTGACAAATCTGAAGCCCTCCTCTCAACACCACCGCCGCATCCACGCATTGAGGCTTCTGAGCTCTGCCTGCCTGGTAGGTCCTGCGCGAGGGACAGGCAGCACTTCTGAAAATGCTACCTTGGAAGTCCGGGACTTCAATCTTCTTCCTAACAACCTGAATTTGGCTTCCAGGACTGACCGCTTGGCCTTCCCAACAACATTGGTACCAACGTGTACCATGACCCCTGGCTCCTTCCCAGTTCTCTCTAACAAGCTATCTAGCTTTCTCATGATGTCTGCAACTTTGCACCTGACAGGCAAGTCACCATACGGTTATCATGTGCATCACATGATATTTATTTATTTATTAAATTTATTTGTTAAATTTGAATCACCACCCCCTTGCCGAAGCGACTCCAGGCGGCTCACAACATGACATAAAAACAAAAACATCCTTAATAAAAAAATGACATCAGTCATTGTGTTTTCCAAACCCAGAGATTTGTTGTCTTTGTTTTTGTATTTATTTCAATTACATTTATGAATTTGTTTTAAAATGCAATTGATTTGATTTGATTTGATTTATTGGATTTGTATGTCGCCTACTCAGCATACGCGACTCAGGGCGGCTCACAGAAATCTCAACACATCAACAATATAATACAATAAAATATAATGCAATGGAATAGAATACTATACAGTGAAATTGTTGTTGTTCAGTCGCACAGTCGACTCCGACCCTTTGCGACCCCATGGACCATTTTCCTCCAGGCGCCTCTGTCCTCCACCATCCCCCTCAGTCCTCCCAGTTCTGTGCCCATTGTGTCTACAATACCATCTAGCCATCTCATCCTTGGCCTCCCCCTTCTTCTTTTGCCCTCCACGTTTCCCAACATCAATGCCTTCTCAAGTGAATCCTCCCTTCTCATTTGATGTCCAAAGTATTTTAGCTTCATCTTTACTATTTGACCTTCCAATGAGCAGGGTTAATTTCTTCTAAGATTGACCTATTTGTTCTCCTCGCTGTCCAGGGGACTCTCAAAACCCTCCTCCAACACCACATTTCAAAGGCATCTATTCTTCTGCGTTCAGCCTTCCTAATTGTCCAGCTCTCACATCCATACATTACTAGTGGGAAAACCATTGCTTTGACTATTCTAATTTTTGTTTGCAATGTAATGTCTCTGCTTTTCACTATGTTCCCCAGGTTTCTCATCACTTGTCTCCCAAGAATCAGTCGCCTTTTTATTTCATGGCTGCAATCCCCATCTGCAGTGATCTTTGATCCTAAGAAAGTAAAATCTGTCACTGCTTCTACTTCTTCCCCATCTATTTCCCAGGGACTGATCGGACCTGTTGCCATTATCTTGGTTTTCTTGATATTGAGTCTCAAGCCAGCTTTTGCACTCTCCTCCTTCAGCCCAATCAAGAGATTCTTTAGGTCTTCCTCACTTTCTGCCATTAGGGTGGTATTTTATATGTAGCAAACCATAGGCACACTTACTGTATGTCGATTATTAATCTACTGGTCTGCTGATTACTACCAGATGTACCAATGAGGATTTAAGTTTGGCCAACGGCAAAGGCAAGAAGTGGCTTCATTTTGGATGTTTAAAGTTTGACCTGTACATGAAAGAGGAATTTATTAAATTGTGTTCAACCTGTACAGAGTCGGGGCTAGTGTTCAATAAAGAGCTTGGGAACAGCTCAGAGGTGCAGATGTCTGGCTGCTTAAACCAAAGAAAGGGAGTTTGATTCCCCACCATGTCTCCCTTGAGAAGAGCTGACTGTGCAGCTATCCCAAAGCAGGCCTTTAAAAGTGGGAACAATAAATCAATTCTAAGTAAGTAAAACCTTGAGTTACAAGTGGCTTGACCTACGAAAAACTTGAACTACAAAAGGAAATGTCAGGAAAAATTTGCTTCAAGATACTTGCTTAATTAATCTGTGTTCTTGGACTTCAGTTCCCAGAAGCCCAAGTTGGCACTCCTGATGATCAGGGCTTCTGGGAATTGAAGTCCAAGAACATCTGGAGTGCCAAGGTTTGCCTTTACTGTGATTCTGAGAAAGAAAAATGACAGAACCTTCTCAATGGAGTTGGTCATCTCCCCATCTGGCCTACCTTGGTGTTTGATGCAATTCACTCTGGGAGGGAACTGACTGGTTTCTTATTTACCATCTTGTTTCTCCTTCTGTGTTTTTTCCCCTCCCATAGATTGGCAGCCCGGTTAATCGAACAAATATCATACATCCGCATGTTTACGTGAGTAGCTATTTCTCTTCTCATAGGCCAGGGGTGCCCAAACTACACCCCTGGCATATCTGAGCCAGATATGACCTGTGGCACCAAATCATCCAGCCTGTGCTGCTCCCGGAAGCAGAAGTAAAACATGCAAAACGCTGTCGTAAATGACCCATGACTGTCATAAGCGCATTTATGACAGCTGCGGGTGCATTTATGGCGGCGTTTTGCACATTCACAGGGGTGCTTCACTTCTGCTTCCAGTGGGAGGAACCATGTGGCCGGCCTGCTGAAACACGGGGCCAGCCCGCGGACCGAAAAGTTTGGGCGCCCCTGTTACAGGCAGTCCATTAAGATAGTGTCCCCCTATTTGTGGAGTGTGTTTTCTTTTCATGTGATTATGAAATTGTGCGTCAAACAAATGCTGCTTAGGAGAGCCAACATTTTAGACTTGACTTTGGTGGAGAAAAGGATTGGACCAAGATTTAGATCTTCCCCAGAAGCATGGACCTTGCTTGGACCAATGACTTTATTTTGAAAGGGAAAATGAGAAAAATAGTGCTGAGGACTCAGCACTCTCTTTTGGGTATATCCTTTTTAAAATGGCTCAGTGGTTAAACTGCTGTTCTGCAGCCAAAACACTTTGAGTTCGATCCTGACAGGGATCGAGGTTTACTCAGCCTTTCCATCCTTCCGAGGTCATTAACATGAGAACCCAGCATGTTGGGGGCAAAATGCTACTTACTGGCCAGAGAGTGCACTAAGCACTACAGACTGTATATGAGTGTAATTGCTATTGCTAATTGCTATTGTACATCTGGCAAGAAATTATGTTGAGTATTTATGGCAGGAGTTCTCAACCTTCTAAAGCCGGGGGCCAGGTCACGCTCCCTCAGACGGATTTGGGGACTGGATGGCCATTTTGCCCTTCCTCCACCACATGGCACTTCCTGGTGTGGTAGAGGCCGTGGGGGGGCACATGAAATGGTGAAGCGGGCTGCATCTGACCTATGGGCCACAGGTTGAGAATCCCTGATTTATGGTCTTCTGGCCAAAAGCAAGAGAAACTTACAAAATTTTCCAGTAACTCATTTCCAGTGGCCAAAGTAGACAGGAATTAGTAGACGTTACCTTCAGCCAGGTTACTCAAGTGTAACTGGCCCATGGTCAACTGAGTGTGCTGGTCAAAGAACTGTGAATGCCAACAGTTTGGTCGCATTAATGTCTGTAAATTTGTTTCATTTTGATCTTCTTTTCTTGAAAAAAAAATTGTACAGTTCTCTTCATTGCCTCCAGTTCGTGTGGTATTTGCGGTGACTATGGAAGGCAGTGCTCGGAAGGTGATCACGGTGCGCTCGGCCTTGATTGTGAAAAATAAGCTAGATGTGCCCATGGAACTCCGGCTAGACAGCCCTTCCGCCCCTGACAGTAAGTGTCCGCTTATTTAAAAAATGTAAATTGATTTTAATAATAGAATACGGAAAGAAAAGAAAAACAACTGAGAATAACATAAAATCAATACAAAGCAAAGCACAAAAGACAAAATATAATCAGACAAAGACAATAATGGAAATTATTATCTCAGTTATAATGGGTAAAATTCATATATCAATACCTCCAATCAACCTACAACTTATTATCTTTATTTTTTCTTTGTTCACTACCATACTTAATATTCAATACACAACATCATCTTTCAATCTTCTTATTAAAGTTGATAAACACAAAAACAAGTCACCCATGTGATATTTACAATGCCCTGGAAAAAAGCTGCCAAATACTATTAAAGTGGTACCTTGATTAAAGAGCATAATGCGTTCCATGGGATTGCTCTTTAAGTGAGTTTGCTCTTTAAGGGAAACACCATTGTAAGTGACCAATTGTGACTTCTGGAGGGTGTGCGTGTGTGTTTACGAACCCCGATTTAATTGTTAAGCAAGTTTTTGGTTGGTTTCAGTTGTTAAGAGAGGTGACCATTCAGAGAAGATTCTGCTATTTAAACGAGTCAGTCTGTAGCGAGGCACTCTTTATGCGAGGTTTTACTGTACATCCAAAAACTCATTTGATCAAGTACTGGTTTGCCATCCCTACATTTAGTCAATGTATATTCCAAAAAAGGCTTCCATTCCCATTTAAGTTTATCATTCAAAGCACATGACACGGAAACATCTGCAGAAGCAGACAGCGCTGACTCTTTGGCTATGAAACAGAGATGAGCACTGAACCCTAGAGTTGGATACGACTGGCTTTTGAGCAAGGGTGACCTTTACCTTTACTTTAAAGGAGGATAAGATAAATTGGTGGAGGCTAAAGATTCCAATGATTAATCACAAGGACTACATTTTTCTTCTCACTCTCCTGTTCCTTTGCTTCTTTCGATTCTTGTTGTAAGCTCCTTGGTGTCCCCTTGCTCTCGTCTTCCACCCTTACTAATCTTTTATAACTCCTATCTGATGATGTCTCGCGCTTAGCCCTAACCCACAAAGGCTTCTTGTCCTTTTCCCCTCCCCGCCCACGATGACTCATTCACACTACCAAATTAATCAGTTTTAGTAATCTTGGTTATCACTACTTTAGAAATAAAGGCGATCTCAAAGCTAATAAGTCTAAAAAGAGAAGGGTAAAATAATGATGATAATAATAGCAATATTAATATTGACAGACCTAATACTATATTATTCTATTAACAATGCTATTGTTAACAATAAATCTCTACCAACTAATTACCGATTTAATTGATTCTATATAGTAAAAAAGAAAAAACATCATCCAATTGGAAGTTCATCAATAGAAACAAATCCACAATTTCATATTTATCATTCCATGTGATTATCTCCTCATCAATTCTTCAGTTCATCATAAAAGAGAATGGTAATGGTAGTGGTTAAGAAAAGAAGAAGAGAGAGAAGGGAAAAAAAGAAAAATCCAAATTCTGGGTTTTTCCACCTTTAGGTATCCTTCAGGGGTCTCCAGTTCTTGTAATCATATAATTCTCCAGTTCATGCAAAGCCTTGACCTCAGAAGTTTATATCATATGCTTTGATAAAATGTTTATATATTGATAATAATAACTGTTGATGAATAAACTTTCAGTTGATATATGTCCAAATCTCTAGTCCAAAATTGTCCAAAAAATAAACTATAGGCTGTCTCCTATATTGATCTCAGTCTAAATATGTCCTATTCAATGTCCTTAAATTCAATCTCTCCCATACGACCTTAACAGTTTCTTTGTAGGCATGAAAGGAGAGGGGAGAAAAGAGAAGATAACTTGTAAGCGAAACAAAGTTTCTTGAAGACAAAACAAAGTATCTCTCCAGCCACAAAGTCTCAAACTCTTGACGCCATCTTGAGTTAAATATGTGTGTGTTGATATTATTAGATCTCCCAAAGTATTCTCCCCTCACAGTCCCAGTTCAAACGCAAGCAGCTGTCTTCAATTTCCAGCACACAGCAATCCCCTGTCTCAGTCTCCGTCAGCTCCAGATCCAAACAGTTTGGAGCGGCAAAACAAAGAGAAGAGAGAGAGAGACGAGCTCTAATCTTCACGGCTCACCCAGCACTCACTCCCAGGTCAACGGCTGCCCAAGATTGACCGGGACTCACCTCCGCATGCCCCGACAATCCCTCCCCAACCTCGATCCCCACTTGCCTCCGCTTGCCCGCTCACTCACGAACTCTCTTTGATCGACTGGCTCGCTAGCTGGTTCACTTGCTGTTATCCGCCTTGTTCTACAGTCAGCTCCACTCCGCTAGCAATTTGGCCCACTTCACTCTTTGCTCAGTCCTCAGGTTCTCCACTTCCGCCTTTCCGTCCGCTCTGACTCCAACACAAACCTCAGCAGTCTTCTGCAGAATCCCCCTTCCAATCTGCGCCGATCTACTCACAGCTTCTCCCTGACTTTCCAGGAGAGTCTCACCACCTCTCAATTCGTTCGGTAACAGCCCCAAGCCGAGCCGAGGCTCAAAAGTCAGTCGTTTTCGACCCTAGGGTTCAGTGCTCATCTCTGTTTATTGCCAAAGAGCCAGCACTGTGCGTTTGCAGATGTTTCCATGGACGTGTGGCAGGCATGACTAGACACCGAAGCGCGCAGAACACTGTTTACTGTCCCACCAAAGTGGTCCCTATTGATCTACTTGCAATTTCTTGCTTTTGAAGTGCTAGGTTGGCAGGAGCTGGGGACAGAGATGGAAGCTCACTCCGTGATGCAACACTCGGGATTTGAACTGCTGACCTTCTGCCTCCCAGTCAGCATCATAGCGACTTTTGCTACTGCAGTCCAGGACGAATATATAAAAATGTAATGATATTGAGAACATTTAATTGAGAAGGTTTACAAGACCCACGAGTGGGGGGTACACATAGTAATTATACTGTAAAGGTAATTTTGTTAAGATTTTATGTGGATTTTTTTGTATTTGTGATTTTTGGGGTGCTTTTTTATTTTAATTAAGTAAAATTGTTTTAAACAATTCCTCCCAAAGTGAACCTCAATCCAGGCAGATTAGATCCAAACTGTCGTCATTTGTGGGGTTCCCATTGCTCTTTATTTTGAATTATTCCCTTCCGGTTTCATTGGAGGGATTTAATGAACACCCTTTCTTTCCAAATGTGCGTGTTTATTGCCTCCAAATCCAAAATAACACTTGCCCCCCCCCCCCCCCCGGCAAGCTACTTTTGTTTGGAATGTTGTGGAAATTTCCCATGCTGTGGAAAACTTTGGCTCTGAAGGATGCATGTTACCCTTCTTGCTTCTTTGCAGAGCCCGTCGTGTTGCCTTCAGTGATGCCAGGAGACTCCTTTGCCATCCCATTGCATCTCACCTCCTGGCGGCTCCAAGCCCGGCCGAAGGGGATGGGCGTCTTCTTCTGCAAATCTCCCATCTACTGGACAAACGTTCATAAGACCTCCGACGTCAGCAGCAGCAAACGAGAGTGCCACGCGATGGAGTCTGAAAACAGCCGCTTCTTCAGGTCACTTTCCCCTTGTTTCCTAGCATAGAGTAGGATTGTGGAACTCGTTTGTGTAAAGAAAGATTTTCCCAGGCTCTGGATTTGGCCTAGGGCAAAAGGGTCCGCCTTCATTAGTGGACAAATAACGTGTCCTGAGCTGTGCTTTGCCACGTGGAAAAGTTGCTTCCAAAAATTCAGCCCTGTAGTTGCATTCCTAAATGTCTGGCCACTGCTATGCCAGTGATGGCGAACCTTGGCGCTCCAGCTGTTCTTGAGCTTCGATTCCTAGAAGCCCAAGCCTCTGTGAATCCACATGAATGGGTTTACTGTGCATATGTGCTGTTCTCGGACTTCAATTCCCAGAAGCCCAAGTCCCTGTGAATCCACACAAATGGGTTTACTGTGCATACGTCTTATCCCCGTATTTTCTGTGCTAGCTACTGCGAATTGAAGTCCAAGAACAGATGGAGTGCCAAGGTTTGCCATCATGGTGCTATGGTAATATAGACCATCCTGCCAGCGACTCAACACTGAGCGTCGGGTGTTGGTTAACTACCCTGACCACCCTGAGGACTGAAGTCCTTGGGTGGCGAAGTCCACAGGGAAAGGTGAGGGCCCCCAATTGGATTAAATCCCACTTGAATCCACCTTGGTGGAGGGCAGTAGCTTCATCCACCCTGGCCTGGGGCTGAGGAGAACTTTGCCTGCCAATAGGGCTCAGGATCAGAAAGTGACTCGTGGAACTGGATCAGTTGTACTGTGGGGGTCATGCTGCGATGAGGAAGGTAGATGAAAGGCCACGGCATTATATTTACAGGACAGTCTTCATGGTTGATCGCCATGAAGATTGCCAATAGTCGGAATCAGAGACAGTAAAAGAAGAAGAAGTTCCATTCCCTGGGTATTGATTTACATCAGGGATTCCCAGTCAAAGGCTCATGGGCCAGATCTGGCCTGTGGCACCATTTCATGTGTCCCCCACCCCCTCCAAGAGCATTCCAGAAACAGTGGCCACCCCTTTGAAGCTGTTGGGACAAAATGGCTACCCCATCATGCAAGCAGGACAAAATGGCCGTCCGGCTCTTGAAGCTGACTGTGAGAGCGTGACCCGGCCCCTGACTTGAAAAGGTTGGGAACCCCTGATTTACATGCATCTGCCTTTCCCCTGTAGGTTTTGTGTTGCCATAAAGAAAGAGGATTATCCAGACTACATGCCTTCCAGCATCTTCTCTGACAGTGCCAAGCAGATTTTCAGGCAACCCGGGCACACCATTTACCTGCTGCCCACCCTGGTCCTCTGTAACTTGCTGCCGTGCGAACTTGAGTTTTACGTGAAAGCGATGCCGATTAATGGGAATTTGAAGCCGGGTAAAGAGGCTGTGTTGCACACTGCTGACACTTCGCAGAACATTGAACTCGGTAAGGCCCAAATGTCCCCCAGAAGCTGTTTACAGTGGGCAAAATGTCTCTTCTTTATTCATGTCAGAAGCACCACCATATATAATAACATACAAGGGCATACTACAACACAAAGCACATGACTCTTCTCTCTCCTGGGAATAGGGTGTTAAAGGGAAGAGACAATGAGCTAATCGGCTTCAAGTATATTTGCATACAACATGAAGAGGATATTACAGTGGTCCTGTCTTAAACACAGATTTTAAAAAATGAAATTGTGGTACACAAGGCTAAGACAGTAGACAGTTAACTGATATAAGTGTATTTGGCAGGATCTGGGACAAAGACGGGAGCTCATTCCATCCTGCAGTACTCGGGAATCGAACTGCTGAATCATCTGGTTGTCATTTCTCTTTATATGGGGAGGAGTGAGAGGAGGAGAGAGTGATACGTGTGCCATAAGCTTCTCCCACCCTCAAGGTGTTCTCCTATGGGAAGAAAGTGTCTATTGAAGAGATCTCAGATTTTCTTCTTCCTCAACTTTAGGAGTGTCTTTGGAAAACTTCCCACGCTGCAAGGAGCTTTTGATACCCCCTGGAACCCAGAATTATATTGTCCGGATGCGGCTTTATGACGTGAACAAGCGCTTGTTGAATCTCACGATAAGAATTGTGTGCCGAGCCGAAGGCTCATTAAAGATATTCATTTCAGCACCATATTGGCTTGTCAACAAAACAGGTAAATGCAGGTCAAGTTTCTCCAGATGCCAGGATTGTTTATTTGAAAACAAGAGGCCAGCTTAGCATAGACTTCATGTAATTTGTCATGTGTCAAAAATCAGTCATGAAATGGGAGGTACCCACAACAAGCATGTGATTCATCCATAAAATTTCAATACCCTTATTGGATTACTAAGTAAAGGTCGCTTTGCTCAAAAGCCCGTCATATCAGACTTTAGGGTTCAGTGCTCATCTCTGTTTACAGCCAAAGAGCTGGCGCTGTCTGCCTCTGCAGACATTTCCGTGTACATGTGCCAGGCATGACTAGACACTGGAGTGTATGGAATGTTGTTTACCTTCACACCAAAATGGTACCTACAGTAAAAACCCCACTTACGTAAAAAGTCTGTTCCGTAGGCTTTTACATAAATCGTTTTTTTACTTAACTCGAAGCAAACCCATAGGAAAAATGGATTTTTACATAACTAAAAGCAAACCCATAAGAAAAATAATTTTTTTACGTAACTCGAAACAAACCCATTGGAAAATGATTTTTATGTACATCGAAGCAAACCCATAGGAAAAATGATTTTTTACATAACTCGAAGCAAACCCATAGGAAATTGGCTTTGGCCCAACTTTGGGTGATTCGCCAGTTGCGCATGCCCCTGGACCGGGACTCCTTGCTTATGGTCATTCACGTTCTGGTCACTTCCCGACTAGATTACTGTAATGCGCTCTACATGGGGCTGCCTTTGACGACCATTCAGAGGCTGCAGCTGGTCCAGAATGCGGCAGCCCGGGTGGTGATGGAATGTGGGCGATATGCCCATGCCTCACCGCTACTTCGGGAGCTGCACTGGTTACCAGTTTGTCTCTGGGTGCAATTCAAGGTGCTGGTTTTGACCTTTAAAGTCCTATATGGCAGTGGGCCAGGATACCTTAGAGACCGCATCGTCCCAAGAGTGTCTGCCCGTCCAACCAGAGCGGACCGGAGGGGCTCTCTAATGGTGCCATCAGTTAGGGGTGCACATCTGTCCAGCACCCGAAGGAGGGCCTTCTCCGTGTCCGCACCAACTCTCTGGAACCTCCTGCCAACAGATCTAAGACTTCAAAGAGAATTGCTGCCCTTCAGGAAAGGATTGAAGACCTGGCTGGCAGGGCAGGTGTGGGGCCCGAATGGGAACACGGTCCCCGCCTGCTGGCTTATGTAAAGAATTAAGAACTCTCTCTTCTTCTTTTTATAGTGGGTGGGATGGGTGGGTGTGATATGGGTCTTTTAAAGTGGGTGGGATATGGGTTTTTTAAAGTGTTTTTATGTGTTTTTATAACTTGTTGTAATACCACCCTGAGTCGGGTTCTACCTGAGTGGGCGGCATATATAAATATGTGTTACGTAAATAGGGACATTTACATAAACCAGTACATGGGTTTAGTGCAAAAATCATTACGCAAGTCGAATTTTACATAACTCGAGGCATATGTAAGTCGGGGTTTTACTGTATTTATGCAGCACTCAGGTCTCCAACTGCTGGCCTGCCGACCTTCCAGTCGTCAACCTCAGCAAATTAATTCAGAAGCTTACCTATTAAACATATTAATTGATACTAAGAATATTTTAAATAACAGGACTCTTTTACCCAATTATGTTCTTAATCTAAACATTGATTCCATTAAATTAATGGCACTTGTGTTGTCTTGCCTAGCTTTCTCTGATCCAATCTTAATTCTAGTTGAATTGGATTAGAGACGTCTGAGTATAAATTTCTTTGCAAGTGTGTATTTTGCATTGTGTGCCAGGATGTGTGCTACTGTGTTAGGCAGAGTGAGTGGAAATCCAGTTTCTCTGTATGACAACCTTTTGCAGGTAAAATACAGTAAAACGAATGATTCCACTTACGAAAGGAGTTTGTGCTGAATTTCGTGCCCCAATTTACAAAATCACCCCAATTTACGATATTCAGCACCAAACCCTAACACAAGGTTGGGGGCTTTCTCAAGTGAATCTTCTCTTCTCATTTGGTGTCCAAAATACTTCATCTTCATCTTTATTATTTGTCCTTCTAAGGAGCACTCAGGGTTAATCTCTTCTAATATTGACCTATTTGTTCTCCTCGCTGTCCAGGGGACTCTCAAAACTCTCCTCCAGCACCACATCTCAAAGGCATCTATTTTTCTTCGCTCAGCCTTTCTAATGGTCCAGCTCTCACAGCCATACATTACCACCGGAAATACCATTGCTTTGACTATCCGGACCTTTGTTTTCAAGGTGATGTCTCTGCTTTTCACTATGTTCCCCAGGTTTCTCATAGCTTGTCTTCCCATAATCAGTTGTCTTTTTATTTCATGGCTGCAATCCCCATCTGCAGTGATCTTTGATCCTAAGAAAGTAAGATCTGTCACTGCTTCTACTTCTTCCCCATCTATTTTCCAGGAGCTGATAGGGCCTGTTGCCATTATCTTGGTTTTGATATTGAGTCTCAGGCCAGCTTTTGCACTCTCTCAACCTAATCAGGAGCTTCTTTAGGTCTTCCTCACTTTCTGCCATTAGGGTGGTGTTGTCTGCATATCTCAAATTGTTGATGTTTTTCCACAGCGATTTTAATTCCAACTTGTAATTCATCCATCCCTGCATTGCGCATTATGTGCTCTGTGTATAAGTTGAATAAGCAGGGTGACAAGATGCAGCCTTGTCTTACTCCTTTTCCTATTCTAAACCGCTCTGTCATTCCGTATTCTGTCCTAACTGTTGCTTCTTGACTCTTGTACAGATTTCTCATGAGACATATGAGGTGTTCTGGTATTCCCATCTCTTTAATTACTTGCCACATTTTGTTGTGGTCCACACAGTCAAAGGCCTTTCTGTAGTCAATGAAACAGAAGTTAACTTGTTTCTGGTATTCCTTTGTTTTCTCCATGTTCCACCGTTTGGTGGCAATGTGGTCTCTAGTCCCCCTGCCTCTTCTGAACCCAGCCTGCACCTCTGGTAGTTCTCTCTCCACATGCTGCTGCAGTCTATCCTGTATTATCTTGAGCATCACCTTGCTAGCTTGTGGGATGTGCGCAATTGTTCGATAATTTGAACATTCTTTGCCATTGCCCTTTTTGGGTATTGGGACTTATACCGATCTTTTCCAGTCCTGTGGCCACTGTTTCGTTTTCCAAATCTGCTGGCATATAGCATGCAATAGCTTGATTCCATCATCTTTTAGGGCTTTGAAAAATTCAACTGGGATACCATCATCTCCACTGCTCCCCTCCATCAAGATAGATTCAAGTGGGATTTAATCCACTTGGGGACCATCACCCTTCCCTGTGGACCTCGGCAGTCCATTAATCCTCAGGGTGGTCAGGTTAGTTAACCATTGCCTGCCACTCAGTGTTGAGTCACTGGGAGTATGGTCTACTCTATTACCATAGCAGGATAGCCTGGCCAGACAGGTAACCAGGCAGGTTCCGACTCGCTGGCAAGTCGGCAGTTTGAGACCTGGGTACTGCATGACGGATTGAACGCCCAAGTTGGCCGTCTGAGTTGAGTGCATTTATAAGTGAGTGAAGGGGCTGTCGTGGCTCAGTGATTAAGAAGCTCGCCTTCTTAGCTGGAAGGCTGGCAAGTCGGCAGTTTCAGACCCGGGTACTGCATGATGGATTGAACGCCCATCTCTGTCCCAGCTCTTGGGGACATGAAAGGAGCCTTATTTGGGCATTCCCCAAACGGAGTTTCTTCTGCAAAATTCCTTTCACCCAGAATAATTTCTGACATGAATCATTATACTGTAAGTGAATGACTTTTATCTCCTGGCTCTTACAGGGTTGCCGCTGATCTTCAGACAGGATAATGCCAAGGTGGACGCAGTAGGTCAGTTTGAAGAGCATGAGCTTGCCAGAAGCCTCAGTCCTCTACTGTTCTGTTACGCCGACAAAGAACAGCCAAACCTGTAAGCCCCAAGGATGGGGGGGGGGGGTTGTGGGGAAATAGTATATTGTGAAATAAAGCATCCCAGTGTCCTTAGTAGCCTTGTTGGAAAACTGGGTCCACGGTACTGACTTTTGGATTTATTAATTAACTCGTTATGGGCACAGCCTGATCCCTTTTGTCTCCGTGAAGAGAGACAAAAAAACTGCCTCTCATTTCTTATTAAGAACATAAGAACAGCCTTGCTGGAACAGGCCACAGCCCATCCAGTCCAGCATTCTGTCTCACACAGTGGCTCACCATTTCCTTCAGGGTATTCCCAAGCAGATGCCTGCACCTGCTTAGGATTCCCTGGAAATGATATTGAGAGATATCCTGCCTATCTCTCCAACCCGGAGGTTGTCCTTAAGTATCCATAATTATAGCCATTGATACTCTTGTCCTCCATGAACTTGTCTAATCCTTTCTTAAAGCTGTCAAGACTGACAGCTGTCACCACTTCTTCTGGCAGGGAGTTCCATAGACCAGGGATCCTCTGGGTGAAAAAGTACTTTCTCTTATTTGTTTGAGAACTAGTACCCAAATGTTTCATGGAGTGTCCCCTAGTTCGAGTGTTATGCGATAGGGAAAACAGTTTTTCCTTATCCACTTTGTCCACACCGTGCATGATTTTATAAACTTCAATCAGGTCACCTCTTAGACGTCGTCGTTCAAGAGTGAAGAGGCCCAACCGTTGCAGCCTCAGATGGTAAGGAAGGTGTTCCAGTCCCCTAATCATTCTGGTTGCCCTCCTCTGCACTTTCTCCAACTCCATAATATCCTTCTGGAGGGATGGCAACCAGAACTGTACACAGTATTCCAGATGGGGCCTCACCATAGATTTATAAAGAGGCAAAATGACACTTGCTGACTTATTTTCTATACCCTTCCTAATGATCCCTAGCATTGAGTTTGCTTTTTTCACTGCTGAGGCACACTGGGTTGACACCTTCATTGAGTTGTCCACCAGGACACCAAGGTCCCTTTCCTGGTTTGTCGCAGAGAGTTCAGACCCCATCAGTTTATAAATGTAATTGGGGTTCTTTGCCCCAACATGCATCACTCTGCACTTACTAATGTTGAAACTCATTTGCCACTGTTTTGCCCACTCCCCCAGTGTCGAGAGATCCCTCTGGAGCTCCTCACAATCTCTCACAGTTTTCACTGTATAATTTAGTGTCGTCAGCAAATTTGGCTACCTTGCTTTTTACTCCTACCTCTAGATCATTTATGAAGAGGTTGAAAAGCAGGGGTCCCAGTACTGAACCTTGGGGGACCCCACTCTTTACTTCCCTTCACTTGGAGAAGTGTCCATTTAGTGCTACCCTCTGTTTCCTGTCCCTTAGCCAGTTGCTGATCCAGGACAAGACCTGTCCCTTTATTCCATGACTGGTAAGTTTATTCAAGAGCCTTTGGTGTGGGACCTTGTCAAAAGCCTTCTGAAAGTCCAGATAAACAATGTCAACTGGATCCCCCTTATCCACATGCTTGTTGACACTCTCAAAAAATTCCAACAGATTAGTGAGGCATGATTTGCCCTTGCAAAAGCCATGTTGGCTCTCCTTTAGCAGCGCCTTCTCTTCTATGTGCCTATTAATTCTATCTTTTAGGATGGTTTCCATCACTTTACCTGGGACACATGTCAAACTGACAGGTCGGTAATTTCCTGGATCACCCCTGGATCCTTTTTTGAAAATGGGTGTTACATTCGCTACCTTCCAGTCATCAGGCACAAAGCCTGATTTGAGGGAAAGATTATATATTTTGGCTAGGAGATCAGCAATTTCATCTTTAAGTTCCCTGAGAACTCGTGGATGGATGCCATCTGGTCCTGGTGATTTGTTAGTGTTTAGTTTAACAAGACATGCAAGGACCTCCTCCCTGGTTATTTCTATCTGGCTTAATTCTTCGGTTTCCCTCCCTACGAAGATAGGCTCTGTTTTGGGCATGTGGCCTCTGTCTTCTTCAGTGAATACTGAAGCAAAGAATTCATTGAGTCTCTCTGCAATCTCTGTTTCCTCTTTAATAACCCCTTGCCTTCCATTGTCATCTAATGGTCCAATGGCCTTCCTAGTTGGGTTCTTACTTCTAATGTACTTAAAGAAGTTTTTGTTATTTCTCTGAGTATTTTCAGCTATACGCTCCTCAAAGTCTTGCTTTGCTTTCCTGATTGTTGCCTTGCATTTGTTCTGCCAGAATTTATGTTTCTGCCTGCTGTCCTCATTCGGACAAGCCTTCCATCTTCTAAATGAGCTTTTCTTGCTCTTGATCACTTCCCGAACAGCTCCTGTAAGCCACATTGGAGTCCTCTTGGACCTGGCAGTGCCCTTTTTCCTTTTGGGTATGCATTCCAATTGAGCCTCTGTTATTGTTTTTGTAAACAGCCTCCATGCCTCTTGGAGTGTTATTACTAGTTGAACATCTTGATCTTTAGAAGAAATTACTTGGTCGCCCTTGCTTGAAAGCCAGTCGTATCCGTCTCTTGGGTTCAGTGTTCATCTCTGTTTACAGCCAAAGAGCCAGCACTGTATGTGTTTGCAGACATTTCCGTAGACATTTGACAGGCATGATCCCTGAAAACGGTCACCATAAGTCAGAATTGATTTTATGTCATGCAGCTTTTATTATCCATTAGAAAGACACAGTAATACTCCGCATAACATAAAAGCTTGTTTCCACGATCCTTAACGTTATGCAGTTTTTAACATTGTGTGATACATGTACTGCAGGGTCCGCAGCAGCAGCCGCTTCCACTTCCCACCAGCCGGATGGGCCGGGGAGGGAGTCCAGCAGCAGCGTTGGCAGCAGGGATTTTGAGGCTGCCAATGCTGCCGGACTTCCTCCCTGGCCTGTCCAGCCCGTGGGAAGTGGGAGTAGCTGTGGTGGTGGTGGTGGTGGCCTCAAAATCGCCGCCGCCAATGCTGGACTCCCTGCCCAGCCCATCCGGCCAGTGGGAAGTGGGAGCAGCTGCTGCTGTGGACCCCGCTGCCGACAGACTCCTTCCCTGGCCCGTTTTGCTTCGGAAGGAGGGAGGCGATCCGCTCACTTCCCTCCTTCCAAAGGAAGCCCAGACTCAGAGGCTCCCAACCCCGGCTTCTGGCAGCATTGGCAGTCTCAAAATCGCCGGCCATGGACTCCTTCCCTGGCCCATCCGGCCGGTGGGAAGTGGGAGCAGCTGCAACGTTGGTGGCATTAAAATCACCAATGCCGTCGCTGTCGGTGGTGGGGACCGCAGCAGTAGCTGCTCCTACTTCCCACCATCAAAGCAATCTGCCCAGGCGCAAAGAAATCTGAGGAAAAATATGGTGTATCGCACAATGTTAACTTAACATTGTGTGGTGCAAATTTTTCCTCAGATTTCTTGATGTTGTGCCGTTTTAACGTTGTGCGGTGCACACATTATGCAGGGTACCACTGTATGCATATTTGTATTTTTGTTGCCTGGGAAACCCTAGGAATAGAGTCCAAATACATGAAATCTGTACACTAATGAGTATCAAACTTAATTAGAATTCATATTTTCCCTCTTATCTTAACCTATAAATCCAAGGGTTAACTGTTGGAACTGGCTATAGGTTGCTATGCCTCGCCCTACTTGCCTGCACTCACCCTTCGTGCACACGGCCGATCTGGGTCCGCAGGTCAACGAAGGATTGTGGGGCAACAGCCCCACAAACGCGAAGAAAGGGAAACAACTTCACTTCCCAACATTCCTTGCGCCGTGCCGCCCCAGAGCCAATCAGGCTGAGAGGCTCTCGCACGATGCAGCGTTCGGAAACGCGCCGCAGCCAATCAAAAGAAAACCATTTTAAAAAACGCAGCACAAACACAAAGCACCAACCCATAACTACAAGCCCCAGCGTCCTGCGCGCCATGAGCGCGCAGAACGCTGAGGAAGCCGGCACCCAAAAAATAAAACAAAAACACCGGGAGAGCAAGTCCGCCAAGCCGCGGGAACCAAAGCCCCCCTCCCCAACTGCGTCTGAAGCTCCTAATTGGAGTTTCCCCTTTAATATCACTGGGGGGGGGTGTTGTGCTCCCCCTCTCTACTGGCTCCCCTGGGGTTGAGAGGGTGGGGGTGACAAAAGGAGTCTGTCTCCCCCACCCTCCTGACTCCAGGGGACCCGGCAGAGGGGATTCCCTCCCCCCCCACACACACACGCCCCATATTAAAGAGAAGAAACCAAGTGGTTACTTCTCTTTAAAAACGGAGTTGGGGGGGGAATCCACCTCTCTACTGGCTCCCATGGGGTTGAGAGGGGGGGACAAAAGGAGTCTGTCTCCCCCACCCTCCTGACTCCAGGGGACCCGGCAGAGGGGATTCCCTCCCCCCCCCCCCCACACACACGCCCCATATTAAAGAGAAGAAACCAAGTGGTTACTTCTCTTTAAAAACGGAGTTGGGGGGGGGGAATCCACCTCTCTACTGGCTCCCATGGGGTTGAGAGGGGGGGACAAAAGGAGTCTGTCTCCCCCACCCTCCTGACCCCAGGGGACCCGGCAGAGGGGATTCCCTCCCCCCCACACACACACACACGCCCCATATTAAAGAGAAGAAACCAAGTGGTTACTTCTCTTTAAAAACGGAGTTGGGGGGGGAATCCACCTCTACTGGCTCCCATGGGGTTGAGAGGGGGGGGACAAAAGGAGTCTGTCTGAGAGGGTATCCCCCCCAGGACACCAAAAAAACACAAAAACAAACAATAAAAATACACAAAAACAAACAAAAATAACACCCAAAAAGTAAACAACAACAAACATTTCCAAACACACCCAGCCCCCAGCCAAACACCACAAAATCCAACCACCACCACCACCCCAAATAAAGAAAAACAGCTAACTCACCACCACAACGGCTGGAAAAGAAATGAATAAAGAAAGAGACTACTTGCTGGAAGAAGCTCCACCCAGAGACCACGAGAGAAAAAAGAGTCAAAATACAAGATAACCCCTACCAGCAGCACTTGCTGCCCACAGTAATAAAAAAAATTCAAAAAGACACAATAGCCCCACACAAAAGGCCCCAAGAGTTTTTCGAAAAAGTATATCATCCTTTATTCTTTTTTTCATCCACAAAACCAAAACACCAAACAAAACTCATCACAGTTTAAAACAGGCCATCAAAAAAAATTGTATAAATAAAAATTTTAAAAATTTCAAATATAGATTAACCTCTTCTTTACAAACATTAACAACAACAACAACAAAAACTTTCCAACACCATTTAAAACAGCCCCGCAACGCTGGGCAACCTTTGCTAGTTACTAATATCACTACTATTAAGTACAATTATTATTTTTGTGAAATAATGCATGGAATGTTGTTTACCTTCCCACTGAAGTGGTCCCTATTGATCTACTTGCAATTTCTTGCTTTTGAATTGCTAGGTTGGCAGGAGCTGAGACAGAGATGGGAGCTCACTCTGTCCTGCATTACTCGTGTCTCCAACTGCTGACCTTCCAGTCATCAGGTTCTGCTTCTTAACCACTAAGCCACCGCAGTCCCTTGGTAGTATCTATTAAAGATCATTAATGTTCATCCCATAATAAGAGATGAGAGGCAGTTATTTATCTTCAAGAGTGGACTACAGTGGCTTAGTGGATAAAGACACTGAGCTTGATGACTGAAAAGTCACTTGGTCAGCAGTTCAAGACCTGAGTGCTACATGATGGAGTGAATGCCTGTCATTTGTCCCAGCTCCTGCCAACCCAGCAGTTCAAAAGCAAGAAATTGCAAGTAGAAAAATAGGTCCCGCTTCAGTGGGAAGGTAAACATCGTCCCGTGCACTCTGGTATCTCGTCATGCCTGCCACATGTCCATGGAAACGTCTGCAGTTTTTTTGGCTATAAAGAGATAAGCACTGAACCCTATAGTCGGATACGGCTGGCTTTTGAGCAAGGTTGACCTTTACCTCTACCTAAATAATAGCAATCAGTGTCCTTCCTTTGTTTGTCCTGGCAGTTAATATTCAGAGATGCATTGTCTCTAAAAATGCAATTTCAATTCAGAGCCTAACCATTCATCGACATAAATCTATACATTTATATAAAGTCCATCTCTGTTTTTGTTTTCTTTTTCTTTCTATGTTGCGTTCCCTGCGGCAGTTGCACAATGAGAGTTGGGAGAGGAATCCACCCTGATGGGATGCCAGGCTGGTGCCAGGGCTTCTCTCTGGACGGGGGAAGTGGCTTCCGAGCCCTAAAAGTCATCCTGCAGGGAAACCGACCAGGTCTCATTTACAACATTGGTACGTATGAGCATCATCTGCGATGGAAATCACCCTCCAAAACAGCACCCTTGTTGACTTAGCAAGACATTTCAAGGAGATGAATAGGTACCACTTTGGTGGGAAGGTAAACAGCGTTCTGTCTAGTCATACTTGCCATGTGACCATGGAAACATGACCATGGACTGCGGTGGCTTAGTTGTTTAAGAAGCTTGTTGTCTGGAAGGTCGGCAAGTTGGCAGTTGGAGTTGTCAGGGATGGACAAAAGGAGCTCCAGTCTCTGTCCCAGCTCCTGCCAGCCTAGCAGTTCAAACACAAGAAACTGCAAGTAGATAAATAGGGACCATTTCAGTGGGAAGATAAACAGCATTCTGTGCACTCTGATGTCTAGTCATGGATGCCACATGTCCACGGAAATGTCTGCAGACACAGATAGTGCTGGCTCTTTGGCTGTAAACTGAGATGAGCACTGAACCCTAGAGTCGGATACGACTGGCTTTTGAGCAAAGAGCAACCTTTACCTAAATAACAGGGAATTTTGTGACACTGATGACCAACAGAAATTGGGGGGGGAGGGGAGGAGTTTGAGTTTCTACAACCTGGTTGATTAAATGCAACAAAGGGCATCAGCCCAAAAAGTTTTATCCCTAATATAGCTGACCTTGAAAGTAAGAAATCTTTCTGTTATTTCTGCATCAAAGTATTAACACAGCTACTTCCAGTTGCCATTACCTCAGTCTTTACTTTTAAAAGTAGAGACATCACCTTGCATACAAAAGTCTGCATAGTCAAGGCAATGGTATTTCCAGTTGTAATGTATGGTTGTGAGAGCTGGACCATTAGGAAAGCTGAGCGCAGAAGAAGAGATGCCTTTGAGATGTGGTGTTGGAAGAGAGTTTTGAGAGTGCCTTGGACAGCAAAGAGAACAAATAGGTCGATCTTAAAAGAAATCAACCCCAACTGCTCCTTGGAAGGTCAAATATTGAAGATGAAGTTAAATTACTTTGGACATAAAATGAGAAGAGAGGATTCACTTGAGAAAGCCTTGATGCTAGGAAAGGTGGAGGGCAAAAGAAGAAGGGGCAGCCAAATATGAGATGGCTAGATGGTATTGTAGATGCAATGGGCACAGAACTGGGAGGGCTGAGGAGGATGGTGGAGGACAGAAGGTGCCTGGAGGACAATGGTCCATGGGGTCGCAAAGGGTCGGAATCAACAGTGCGACTGAACATCAACAACAGTCTTTACTGATTCTCAAGATAAATAATATGAGAATCAGTAAAGAGAAGACTAGGGTAACAGCAGTTGGGAGAGGAGGTAACCGTTGGCTTAAAACACAAGGCAATACCAACCAGCACAAAGAAACACATCATACAGAGCATGTTCATCCCCACCTTATGTTAAGAGTATCAAACGTGGACACTTACAAGAAAACATAAACAAAAGTTGGTCATCGTGGAAATGAGATGTCTGAGGAAGTATGCTGGAGTGACTTGAAGGGATAACATCAGGAATGCGGTTATAACTGAAAGGATTGGACTAGAACCAATCTTAAGAACATAAGAACAGCCTTGCTGGAACAGGCCACAGCCCATCCAGTCCAGCACTCTGTCTCACGCAGTGGCTCACCATTTCCTTCAGGGTATTCCCAAGCAGATGCCTTCACCTGCTTAGGATTCCCTGGAAATGGCATTGAGAGATATCCTGCCTATCTCTCCAACCCGGAGGTTGTCCTTAGGTAGCCATAATTACAGCCATTGATACCCTTGTCCTCCATGAACTTGTCTAATCCTTTCTTAAAGCTGTCAAGACTGACAGCTGACACCATGTCTTCTGGCAGGGAGTTCCATAGACCAGGGATCCTCTGGGTGAAAAAGTACTTTCTCTTATTTGTTTGAGAACTAGTACCCAAAAGTTTCATCGAGTGTCCCCTAGTTCTAGTGTTGTGCGAAAGGGAAAACAGTTTTTCCTTATCTACTTTGTCCACACCATGCATGATTTTATAAACTTCAATCAGGCCACCTCTTAGGCGCAGTCGTTCAAGAGTGAAGAGGCCCAACCGTTGCAGCCTCAGATGGTAAGGAAGGTGTTCCAGTCCCTTCATCATTCTGGTTGCCCTCCTCTGCACTTTCTAATCTTGCGCTTCATACAGAGCCAACGAAGTGTTTTTGCCCATTTGGAGAGGATTTCTTGGGATTCCATGCCTTATAAAGGCTTATGTGTAAAGAAGAGAAGGACAAAGACCACGAGGCAGAGCCAGAGGAAGAAATATTGAAGGTAAAGGTCTCCCTTGCTCAAAAGCCAGTCGTATCTGATTCTAGGGTTCAGTGCTCACCTCGGTTTCAAAGCCAAAGAGCCAGCGCTGTCTGCTTCTGCAGATGTTTTCATGGTCATGTGGCAGGCATGACTAGACACTGGAGTGCAGGGAACGCTGTTTACCTTCCCACCCAAGTGGTCCCTATTTATCTACTTGCAATTTCTTGCTTTCGAACTGCTAGGTTGGCAGGAACAGCGGCAGAGATGGGCGCTCATTCCGTCCTGCAGTACTTGGGAATCAAACTGCTGGCCTTCCCTGCCTTCCATTCAGCGTCTTAACCACTTGAGCCACTGCAGTCCTTATTACACGAACACTAAATAACACCAGTGCTGGCTCTTTGGATGTAAATGGAGATGGGCAGCACTCCTTAGAGTCAGAGATGACTGGCTTTCGAGCAAAGTTGACTTTTAATAAGAAACAACCAAATACACTTCCTTTCTTCTTGCGCCTCTTTAGGGATTCACACAGTTACATTCCCTCTTTTATCCCCCGGATTTGATGTTCTTCCCAATCCCTTCAGAAGCTCTGTGTTATATTTGTGCTTCTGCCCAAGAGCCAAGCCACAGATTGTATGCACCGCAGAAGAATTCCCATTAGTGTAGCCGGTAACATCTGTGCTGTTGAATACGCTCCAAGTTGTTAGTCGCAGGAGTAGCGTTTAGGAGGGTTATGTTCTATCTGCCTTTCCAAAGGGGGTACGGAAAGAGATCGGCGGTTCATGCACATACACACACACACTTTTTATTACGGTCTTTGACCAGTCTTTACAACAGAAAAATATTACACACTTTGTTAACAATAAGAAAAAGCAGTAAAACAGTATAGCATATCCTTTAGTTAAACGTTTTACATAATTGAGTGGCTTGATTAAAAAAATATTTGGCTACCTGGTACTTAAGAGTAAAATCTGCATCCTTTAGAAGAAAATGAACATAAAATTTACCATTATGGCCCACAAATTTAGAAATCTCTCAGGCAATTAAAGCATCTCTTAAAGGTAAAGTAAAGGTTTCTCTTGTTCGAAAGCCAGTCGTATCCGACTCTAGGGTGCAGTGCTCATCTATGTTTCAAAGCCAAAGAGCCAGCGCTGTCTGCTTCTGCAGACGTTTCCGTGGTCATGTGGGAGGCATGACTAGACACGGAATGCCCTTTACCTTCCCACCGAAGTGGTCCCTATTTATCTACTTGCAATTTCTTGCCTTCAAACTGCTAGGTTGGCAAAGCGTCTCTTGGGACAACATAAAAAGGGCATCGCAATAGGACGTGGGACCAGGGTTTCTAACTCCCTGGATCCACAGGGACAATGTCTCTGTGGATAAGGAGTCCTTTTAAATCTTCCTCCCAAAAGTGCTGAGGGGAGGGCATCAAAACGAGCTATGGAAAAAGCCCATCTGTATTTGCTTAAAGAGAGATTACAAAGATACCCTGCGATGGTGGGTTTATGGCTGTCTAAAAGTTGACGCTAGTTGACCTCTGAAATGTTGGCAATATCATTTTGGCGATCCCTTTGGTTGATCATTTCACTGCTCCCGTCCCTTTAAGTTTCAGTTGAAAACTATTACAGTAGTACATCGCTTTACGAATGCTTCGGTTAACCTAATTTTCGCTTTATGGATGGAAAGCCATTGAAAATAGTGACTCACTTTACAATTTTCCCCAAGAATGGATTAAATGGTTTTCAAAGAATTTCTACGGGGAAACTGTTTTTGGCTTTACGAATTTTGGTTTTCAATGCATTTCTATGGGAAATTCGCTTTACACATTTTTTGTGATACGAAACATCCTGGGTGATGCATTAATTTCATAAAACAAGGCGCCACTGTACAGTACAGCGTTTCCCAAACTATGTTCCATGGAACACTGGTGGACTTCAATTCCCAGAAGCCTCAGTCTGATGCGTGTGTGGGGACTTGACTGAGGCTTCTGGGAATCAAAGTCCAAAAACCAAAGGTTGGGAAACACTCCTCTAAAAGTCAAGGGGATGTTTTTTCTTACAGTTTTGAGGGCACCAGATGCTTCTGTTCTGATTGGGTTCATTTATTACTAGGCATTGATGTGAAGAAAGGAAGAGGTCGTTACATCGATACGTGCATAGTAACATTTGCGCCTCGCTATTTGTTGGATAATAAATCCATGCATAAACTTGCCTTTTCACAACGGGCGTTTGCCAGAGGACAGGTAAGAATCTTTTTGACCCTCCTGGCATGTCAGGATTTAACGGTAATGTCATAAGAATCTTGTGATATGTTACAAACATAATAGATTTACTGTGGCGTATGATGGACTAGAGCAGGGTGCCCATACTATGGCCCGTGGACGAGATCCAGCCCCTGACACCAATTCATCCAGCCCACGACACCCCTCTTTGCTCCCAGAAGCGGAAGTAAAACACGCCTGGGCGGGCGTGTTTTACTTACGCTTCCAAGAGTGACGATGGCATCGTGGGCTGGATGAATTGGTGTCGGGCCGGATCCAGCCTGCAGGCCATAGTGACCAGCCGTCCTAACCACGTGACCAGCTCACAAGCCAAAAAAAATTGGGCATCTCTGGACTAGAGCTCTCTCTGGTCTACAGAGTTAACCACCGCCTGACACTCAACGTTGAGTTGCTGGCAGTAGGGTCTGATCCAGAGGTTGGCCCATTGGCCGGATCTGACCCATGACTCCATTTCATGTGGTTCCCTACCTCTCCAAGGGCGTTTGAGAAACAAAATGGCCACCCATTTTGAAGCTGTTGGGGCAAAATGGCCACCCCCATTGTGCAAGCAGGGCAAAATGGCCGTCCGGCCCTCAAAGCTCTGACTGAGAGAGCGTGATCTGTTGACCAGCTTGAAAAGGTTGGGGACCCCTGGTCTATTCTATTACCATAGCAGGAATTCCTGACCAGACACTCGTGAAATAGATACATATGTCATATTAGCATAATCGAAATCTGTAAAGATTTGTATTGATACAAAGATTGGGAAGAAATTGATGTTTTGTCTAACAGATTGTGCTACTGGTTTTCCTCCTGTCCAAGCATTAGGAAATGCTAGTAAATCTTACACAGTCTGCATAATCATCATCTGTACATCCTGTTGTTTAACGTGTGTGTGCTTTTCTGTCCTGTCACCAGGGCACATGCAATCCCGAGGGCTACATCTCCACCTTGCCTGGCTCAAGTGTAGTGTTCCATTGGCCACGTAACGATTACGATCAGTTATTATGTGTCCGGCTAATGGATGTTCCCAATTGCATTTGGTCTGGAGGCTTTGAAGTCAACAAAAATAATTCCTTCCACATCAATATGAGGTAGGTAGCGTGGGCGTGATTTTACTGGGATGCTTGGAAACACCACACACATGTTGCCTCCTATCTTTTTTTCATTCGTGACAGAGGCACCACCAGCATATAATAAAATACCAAGCTAAAATTAACACATCTAAAATAACAAAATAGAATTAAAAGGGCTAGATAACATCCGCCCAATATCGGGCCACATCAACAGCATTTCCTCTTGCCAACACAAGCTCCTCCTCAGTGCACATTGAGGGGCATCGTGTGCATTGTATCGTATGGGAGATAGTTTGCACTTTTCCACATTTACACATTTACCTATAGGGAAACCCCACTTTCTCAGGTTAGCTCTAGCTCAACAGAAATTATTGGATTTTACCTCCTCAGTGAAATAATGAACAGCTCAGCTCTTAGGTAAAAAAGCATTGCATGTATTTCTTCCTCCTTGTCTAGAGGGGAGGTGGATTGTCTGCTGGATATATAGGCAGGGTACCTTTTCCCCTTCCAGGTCATTAAATGTCGTGGCAAGCCCTGAAGTCTGAAAACCCTGGATAATGTAAAGATTTAGAGATAACAAAGCCCGTTATCCCATTACCGTAGGACTTGTTACACCTGACAGAGACCTGCACCCATTCAAGAAGCCAATATAAGACCTTTTGCTGCTTCCGAGTACATGAGGTTCTGCTCCAGGCTAGATAAATCTATGATAGGTTTCCCTGGCTGTTTATGCTTACAAACCAGCCAGATCAGGTAGGAATTAGCAATGTGTAGATTAGGTAGCAATATGTAGCATTGCCCAGAAAAGAACGGTGGCTCAAGTGGTTAAGATGCTGAACTCGCTGACTGGAATGTCAGAGTTTGATTCCCAGGTATTGCACGACAGAATGAGCACCTGTCTTTGTCCCAGCTCCTGCCAACCTAGCAGTTCGAAAGCAAGAAATTGCCAGTAGATCAATAGGGACCACTTCGGTGGGAAGGTAACACAGCGTTCCGTGCACTCCGGTGTCAAGTCATGCCTACCTAATTCTCCCACCAACTTATTCTCTAACCAAAAAGTACAAAAGTCTTCTTTAAAAAGTCAGCAGGAAAAACAGATCAAAATCAGGATCACAAAAAAGTTGTAAAAATAAAAAAGAACATTTTTACCTTTCTCCCTTTCCCTTGTAAAGCAAGAAGAGGGGACTTTGTTTCTGCTGCGTGTCTGAGGCCGTTGCCGATGCTGAGTTGGTAGAGCCTTGTCCTGTTACGTATACTGTACCAGTTTATATTTATTTGTATTGATTGTGATCATGTAATTTTGTAATCTGTAACTATTTGAATTGATCGGTTTTATTGCATACTGTATGTATTGTTTTTGTAGTTATTTTGGATATTGTGCTACACATTGATATGTACTGACATTACTTATATCGCTTTTTGCTGTGTTGTGCACCGCCTTGAGTCACCTTTGGGCTGAGAAAGTGCGGTATACAAATAAAAGTGAAATGAAATACATCTATCTAGCTATATTTCCTGGCATTAGCCGGCTAACAGAATCAGGATTACATCCCTCAGTACAGGATGGTTGGGCCGGGTGTGGCCGCTAATGCCGGACACGTACCAACCTACCCCCTCCTTATAGGTATCGATATAGGAGTAGGTGGGTTCTAAAAATATTTAGATACACATTTACAAGCAAGCATAGGTAGACTTCTCACTCCTCCTGCCTTGAACGTGCTTAACAATAATGGCATTTCTTTTCTACCATCCTAAGAGTACAAAAACCATCTTTCATCCTTTGTCCTTTCCTCTCTGCACCCCAATAAGACTTCAACATTCAACGTCCACCTTCTGCACTTCTGTTCCCACGGTCCCAGATTGTTAAGACTATCTTCAAGGGAAAGGAATCCGCCCCTGGCCAAACTCCCAACCCCTGGTTTTCTCAGGAATTCGCTACTATCCAGGAACAACAGCATCCATTTTAAGCTTCCAGAAACAAAGCCTCCATTTCAATTCACTACAGGCTTCAGGGGTGCTAATGTTGGGTTAAGTGTGCAAGTGGGTTGATGTGTTCTTCTCCCTTGCTAATAACAACGAACCAGGGGTGTGCTGGGCACCATGGGAGGGCGCTGGACAGGGGCGAGGGGCAGCAACCAAGGGATGGGGGAGAAGGCTGCCCCTGAGAACCCCTTAGTCACCACCCCTCATTTGATCCACCTGGCGCGCAGCTCTTTAGAATAAACCATTGATTCAAGCTGAAGTTGGGAGCTTGGAACAATGGCTTAATCTAAAGTGCCACACGCCGGGCGGACCAAGCAAGGGGTGGTGACCAAGAGACAGGAGAGAAGGCTGCCCCCCAGGAACTGCTTGATTGCCATCCCTCAGCACTTTAGAATAAACTATATCTCCAAGCTGAAGGAGGGAGCTTAATCTAAAGTGCTGCGCACTGGGCGGATAAAATAATAATAAATTTATTTTTTGTGACTCAGGGCACCAGAGGCAAGGGCGCACCAGGATGAATCCCCCTGTCCCGGTGGCCCAGCCCCTGCCTGGAACGAACCATGGATTTACTCGCCCCTTTGGTGACATAGCGCTTTATACAGTTTGTGAAAGCAACACAGAGCTGTTTGTCTTCTCATCTTCTGCAGGGACACCCTTGGGAAATGCTACTTCCTACGAGTGGAGATCACTCTTAAAGGAGCCACATACCGTGTTTCCTTCAGCGATACTGATCAGTTGCCACCTCCGTTTCGCATAGACAACTTTTCTAAGGTAAAGAGCTCACATCTCTGAAAAATATAAATACAAATACATGCATGGTAACATTTGCGCCTCGCTATTTGTTGGATAAAAAATCCATGCATAAACTTGCCTTTGCACAACGGTCATTTGTCAGAGGACAGATAAGAATCTTTTTGACCCTCCTGGCATGTCCAGCTTGCTCAGGATTTAAGGTTAATGTCATAAAAGTCTTGTGATATGTTACAAACATAGTAGATTTACTGTGGCATATGCTTTCCTGGACTAGAGCAGGGTACCCAAACTATGGCCCATGGGCCAGATCCGGCCCCTGACACCAATTCATCCAGCCCACGACACTCTCTTTACTCCCGGAAGCGGATGTAAAATGCGCCTAGATGGGCATGTTTTACTTACACTTCCAGGAATGACGATGGCATTGTGGGCCAGATGAATTGGTGTCAGGGGCCGGATCCAGCCTGCAGGCCATAGTGACCAGCCCCCTGAACCACGTGACCACGTTGTTCCTGTGCAGGAAGGTGTGCCTACCTACCCCAGCAAGCAGGGTTGCTGCATAGCGGTGCTACACAGAGAGTCCTGGCAGCAGTCTGTTCAAGGAGAATCCAAATAGCAAAGTCCAAAGAGCAAGCTGAGGTCTGGTTACCGGTAGTTCAAGCAAGTGTCTAGTCCAAAGGATGTGTGGGGGCATTGTCAGGATTGGCAGAGAAGTCAGGGTCACGGCACATAATCACAAGAGGTGTCCGAAGTAAAGCAGGGTGTCAGCCTTTACACAGATAAATTGTACCGACGCTTGACATGCTTGCTTAAATAGCCTCCCAGATAATGGGCATCAGCTGGGAGCCTCCCCTGATAATGAGTTCTGGCTTTTTCGCGTCTCAGCTGCAGATCTTTTCGGCACCATTCCTTGGCTAAGGGCTGATTGCTGTCAGAGTCAGATCTCTGATCTGACAGGTCATCTGCCTGAGGAGTCAGAGCTGGGCCACAAGCAGGCTGAGGTTTCGGGTTCAAGACATCCTCAGATTCAGATGCAGGCCGGGGTCAGGTTCAGATGCAGGCTGGGGAAGGCTGGGCTGGGCATAGGAAGTGCCTCTTGATCCAGATCATTTTCAGAGTCTGATGAGGGCTGGATCACAACAGAAAGGAAGATT
This sequence comes from Bradypodion pumilum, assembly GCA_035047305.1. Lineage (NCBI taxonomy): Eukaryota > Metazoa > Chordata > Lepidosauria > Squamata > Chamaeleonidae > Bradypodion > Bradypodion pumilum. The sequence continues at coordinate 5,353,871 of JAWDJD010000016.1, read as the reverse complement.
CAGGGACCAGTGGAAAGTTGGGTATGGGCTGTTGAGTCCTTAGTTTGGGTGGTTTTTGTGGTGGTCTGGATCCAAATTGATATGGAACTGGATCGCATGAAAATTATTTGCATGTTTTCATTGCTTTTCCTGCAGGTCCCCATTGTCTTTACCCAACATAGCGTTGCAGAACCACGGCTGAGTACTGAAGTCAAGCCTTCTACCTCTTTGGATTATGCTTGGGATGAACCCACACTTCCTCCTTGCATAACACTGACTGTTAAAGGGGCCGGATCCTCTGAAATCACATGCTGCATGGATGACTTTCAAGACAGCAAGCAGCTCTATTATGAAAACTTCATTTATATTGCGGCAACATATACTTTTTCAGGGTAATTCCTCTTTTGGTCAATGTATCACAAGCATGTGAGGCTTCAAGCTTTGGGCTCAAATCCAGACCACGTACTGTCCCATTCAGACCATCTGTCACGGTCCTGTTACTCTCAAGTAGAGCCTTAGCCTACAAGTAAGTAGGAACACACCTGAATTGACACCCTCAAGCATGAGTTCTCAACCTGGGGCTGGGTCACACTCCCTCAGACAGCTTCAGGGGCCGGATGGCCATTTTGCCCTTCCTCCACCACATGGCACTTCCTGGTGTGGTGGAGTTGGTGGGGGCCCACATGAAATGGTGCTGTGGGCCACGTCCGGCCCATGGGTTGCAGGTTGAGAATCCTGCCCTCAAGCTAAGCAATTCAGGATTTTGCTTGCCTTCTCACATGTCCTGACCTGAGTCAGGCTGTTCGTAAGGTAGCGGATAGAAAAGTAAACAACTCCAATCATCTTCATGTCTTTTAAAAATGTATATATTGTAGCAAAAGAGGTTACAGGTTTCTTAGGTTACCAAAAATAGTTCTAGGCAAATGAAGCATTTTCAGTTCAGAAAGCACATTTGAAATCAATGAAACCTAGTCTAGGTTTGGAAGCCCTGAGCCCCCTCCTCTATTTCAAAAGACTACATGTTTGCTAAATTCTAGGCAGACTCCAGAGAACTACTTATGAAGCATGGCGAAGAAAACAAAGAGACCACTCCTTTATCTCCCCCTTCTTTTGTCTCCTACAACATGTTCCATCCTCTGGCCCTTCCTCTGAAGGATTCCAGCCAATGACTATACAGTACACAGTAGTACATGTCTATCCAATTTTAGGTTTCATTTCTCCACAACATGAGGGTAGAATGTTTAGTCTAGCACTCATTCTCTGCCCAGTAACACCCAGAATGCATACCGCCACCTTCTCTTCAGTGAACAGCACATAGGAATCCATGCCAGTATTCTAAAAAACCCGCAGGGCCCATTTCTATCCATGACACCATGTGAAATACAGTAGAACCCCGTATAACAAAAAAACTCAGTTCCGCAGAGCTCTTCGCTATACGTTTTTGTTGTTGTTATACGGATCCCTATGGGCAATGCACCATATAACAAAAAGAAAATGTTTGTTATACGAATCGCCATTGGCGATACCCACCATACAATGGATCCCCGCCCGTTGTACGGGGTATTGCCAATGGTGATTCGTATAATGAACATATTTTTTTGTTATACGGTGCACCCGCAATAGCGCGAAAATGCTTCATTGTACGAAGTGTTCGTTACACGGGGTTCCACTGTACAGCAATAAAGTACTCTACGATAAAACCCTGGGTTACAATGGAGGTCCATTCCAACAGCCTCCGCTGTAACCCGAAAAAATTGTAACCTGTAACATCCATTGGGATGCATTGAAAAATTAAAAAAATGGTCCTGAATTGATCCCTGTAAACCAAAACAAATACAGTAGTACCCTGCATAACTAAAAAAACTGTTCCACGGAGCTCTTCGCTATGCATTGTTTTTCTTTTTGGTTATGTGGTTCCCTATGGGAGATACACCGCATAACGGGGGGGGGGGGAGTTTGTTGACTGGGGTTCCCATTAAGTGGGTATAACCCGGTTACCAAAAACCCCGCATAACGGGGGGGGGGAATTGTTATGCGGGGTATCGCCATTGCATAACGAACACTTTGTTGTGAATTTTTTTTGCTATACGATGCGTTAGTTATGCGAGGTACCACTATACATTAAAAATCTGTAAACGGGGACAGCATTTCCATAGGATTCGCCGTTGTAAACCGCAGCAAACTTAAACCGAGGCGGTTGTAACCTGGGGTTTTACTGTATCTCCCTGTGTTTGGGGCATTACTCTTTCTCAAAAGCTGCAATTCCATTGAGCCAAGCAAGTGTTTAATAATCCAAACGTCGGCGTCTTCCTAGAAGAGCTCTGTGTAAAATACTCAATGGATTTTCTTTGCAATTTTAGTCTGCAGGGAGAATCCGGAAGGCAGGTCGCTTCAAGTAAAGGAGCCGATTTTGCTGAACTAGTCCTGGATGTTTCTTTGAAGACACAGAGAGTCATATTAAAGAAAAAGGTACAGAACTCCATGTTGGGTTTTGAGAGCGTCTGATTTTCTTTCAGAATTGTAGAATCACTGAGTTGGAAGGGGCCTTTCAGACCATTGAGTCCAACCTCCACTGCCCAATGCAGCAATCCGAATCAAAGCAGAGAGGACAAGGTAGTCCAATTTTCTCTTGAATGCTTCCAGCGTTGGAGTGCTCACCACCTCTCAAGGGCAGTTGGTTTTACTATCCTACTGCTCTAACCGTTAAGAGGTTCCCCCCCCCCCCTGATATTCAGCCTATATCTGGCTTCCTGTAGTTTGAGCCCATTAGTACATGTCCTTCGTTCTGGGATTGTTGTAATGGTCCGCGGGAGTCGAGGTGCTGAACTCAAGGAAGGCACGCAAGACTGAAGTACGATGGATAAAGCCAGCCCCGATACCCCGGGGTGGCCTGTATTTATTGACTACCTTCGGGAGCAAACACGTATACCCCTCGTGCGACCCCCGTGACAGAAAGCTTCTACAAGGCACTCGGCTGGTTGGGTTACACTTGCCAGCCTGCGTGCCCAGGTTAGCCATAAGCATACTAATCAGCAGATTGTGGCGAGACTTACAATTCCCGCCATATCGAGGTCCTGGAGCCTCTGTGTACCTATGCATAGCTATTTGGTCTACCTGCAGTTGGTGTCTGCTCAGCCCTACACGTGGACGTGAGCCAGACATTATGTGCTGTTTATGAGACCTTGGGTCTCTCTACCTCATGACATTTGTCCTACTCCTAAAGGCCCCAGCCAGGAAAACATGGAGTCGCTAATGCTCCCTATGGCTATTAGCCCGTACCCATTTTTCTTTCTGGTAAAGTCCGGTTGGTCTTCGAGGCGCTGTTCTCGCCGAACAAACCCATCAGGAAAGGTTGCTGTCCAATTCAGTGATTCGGGCAACCCACATGGGATGATGATAAAGAGCAGATCCTTCCCGTCCTCTTTATGACTATGTTTCAGGTTTTTGAAGAGTGGCATTGTGTTAATTTTACCTTCATCCAGCTACACGGACTTTCCCCATTTTCTTATCAGCTTTGCTTCTGGCTTATTCTTAGAAAGCGAAAGTCAAAAGCCTGACTCTTTTTCTGCAGATCTGTATTAGAAATTAATTAGAAATAAGAATTTTAATACTTAATATAGTTTACCACAACACTACTGTATGTATGGGACCAAAAAAAATGTTACCCATAGCTCAGGTTTTTCCCCCTGGACCAGGTGGCTTTCATTTGTTCAAAACGGGTGGCCAACCTTTTTATGTTGTGGGCCTGACCATGTCCCCGGACAACTGTGAAGGCACATTTACGGCTGTCACAAATGTGCCCGCTTCTGTGTTTCTGGCATCCGCAGGCGTGTTTTACGGATGACATAAACATGCCCACTTCCACTTCCAGGTGCAGCGGCAGCGGCAACAGGCCGGATAGGATGGGGTTGTGGGCCAGGTTCGGCCCACGGGTTGTAGGTAGGAAACCCCTGGTTTAAAACAGAAGCATATAAATGGCAAATATCGGAAATTGTTCACGATGCTTTGAGTGATAAGGTCATCAAATGCCTACCTTTAGGGTTTTGGTCTTGGGAAATTCTGCGACCCAATAACTAATCGAAGGAGCTAAAATCCCTTTTCCAAAGGGATGAGGATTGAAGGACTAGTGTAATGACTGCTAGTAAATGAACATGCCATATGTTGTTAATGACCCCCACATCTTCCTTGTGGCTCTTTCCTCTCAGGAGCCTGGGAAGCGCTCCCAGTTGTGGAGAATGTCAGGCACGGGTATGTTGTGCCACGAGGGCTCTGCTGTTCCTCACCACCCAAATAAGCCTTCCTCGCCTCGGTCCACAGAATCATCCGTGGTCCTGGACATTGCCGGCCTGGCCGCGGTCACTGATAACAGGTACTTAAGCTTCAAAGAGGGGACCTTTCCAGCACCAAGCTGTTTTAAAAAAAATAAGATTATGGAGGGCTGAGAACCCCAGAACTGTTGACAGGAGGGGAGGGGGGAATGACCTTGGGACAGATTTCCTAAAGTAATACAGTAGTTCTCAGCCCCATATCTGATGGAGATAAGTTCGAAAACCTGTGGATATCTGAAACTGTGGATAACAGCAAACCCTACATTTTATTTTGCAGATAGTGGCCAGAGTTGGTAATGTGCCATAGAAATACTATTATTAGAAGGATATATACATAGAAGTAATTATGTATTTCAAGGGCTGCAGTGGCTTAGTGGTTAAGATGCTGAACTTGAAGACTGGAAGTTCAAGGAACGCTGTTTACCAACCACCTATATATAGACACACACACACACAAACACTTCATGTGCCCCCCCCGCCTCCACCACACCAGGAAGTGTCATGTGGTGGGGGGAGGGCAAAATGGCCATCCGGCCCCCGAAGCTATCTGAAGGAACGTGATCCGGCCCCCAGCTTTAAAAAGGTTGAGAACTCCAGCTTTAAATATTTCTTATGTGCCTCGGGCTGGGGAAGAAGGAGCTGAAAAACAACCTACAAGATAGCAGGAGTTATGAAACAAGGGTGTGTTCTGACTTCAATCCTGTTCAAACTGTTTCATTTGCAAGTGAATAAACTCCTGCCAGGCAGCTGTTAAAATGTTGAGTTAGGGAAAACAGAAGGTGGTATTATTAAGTTCTGTACTAGCATCAAGCAAATATGATCTAGTTTTACGAGTGCTGGCGGTAACTGACACTTACAAAGACTCTTGGTAAGCATGTGGGGTACAGAGGTGTAGGAGGAAAATAGGGCAAAATGCTTAGTAAAGGTCGCCCTTGCTCGAAAGCCAGTCGTATCCGACTCTAGGGTTAAGTGCTCATCTCTCTTTATAGCCAAAGAGCCAGTGCTGTCTGCATCTGCTGACTTTTCCCTGGTCATGTGGTAGGCATGCCTCGACATCAGGGACCATGCCCACTTGGAAACCATCACTTTTCCCTGTGAACTTCGCCACCCAAGGCTGTTAGTCCTCAGAATTGTCAGGTTAGTTAATCACCGCTTGATGAGCAGCGTTGAGTCACTGGTAGTAGAGTCTACTCTATAACCATAGCAGGATAACCTTTGTCACTTTCAAAGACCCTTGGTAAGCATGTGGGGTACAGAGTTATAGGTGGAAAATAGGGCAAAATGCTTAGTAATGGTAAAGGTCACCCTTGCTCGAAAGCCAGTCATATCCGACTCTAGGGTTCAGTGCTCATCTTTGTTTCAAAGCCAAAGAGCCAGTGCTGTCTGCTTCTGCAGACATTTCCATGGTCATGTGGCAGGCATGACTAGACACTGGAGTACACAGAATGCTGTTTACCTTCCCACCGAAGTGGTCCCTACTTGCAATGTTTTGCTTTCGAACCGCTAGGTTGGCAGGAGCTGGGGCAAAGATGGGAGCTCATTCCGTCCTGCAGTATTCGGGAATCGAACTGCTGACCTGCCGCCTCCCAGTCAGCGTCTTAGCCGCTTGAGCCACTGCAGTATGTCCAAATTATTATATACAGACACAGACTTGGTTTCTTCTTCCCAGGTATGAACCTCTGATGCTGAGAAAACCTGACAGACGCCGTAGCACCACACAGACCTGGAGCTTTCAGGACGGCAAATTAGTCTGTGGCATCCATGGCCTTGTTGTACAGGTTGGCATTGTTGCATTCATTGACACTGCTTAAAATTGGGTTGGAAAGTGGTGGTGGGAGTGTTTATTTATTTATTTGTTCAATTTCTACCCGCGCAATCAGCCAAGGCCGACTCCTGCGGCTAACACAGGATAAAACAGCAGATAAAACAATTAACACTAAACACACACACACCCATAAAAAGGGTGCTGGAACCGAAGGCGGGAGGCAATCTGATCTATATCAGCCAACCCAAGGTGGTCGCCCTCCCACCAGCACCCCATTCTTGGCTTGCCAGCCAGGTTTTAAGTTATTTTCTGAAGGGCAGCAATTCTGTCTGGAGCCGCAACTCTGTTGGCAGGCGGTTCCAAAGGGTTGAAGAATTTATTACCAGGCTTCCCTGGAATACAGTGGTACCTTGGTTTACAAACTTAATGCGTTCTCCAGGACGTTTCATATTACGAAAAATTCGTAAACTGGTTTCCCATAGGAATGCATTTTGTGGTTTCCTGTAGGGATCCAAAAATTTGTAAACTGAAATGCAGTTTCCCATAGGAATGCATTGAAAACCAATTAATCCATTCCGAAGGGGAAAAAATGTAAATCAAGGCATTATTTCCAGTGGAAATTATGCTAACTGGGGCATTTGTAAACTAAGGTACCACTGTACATAAATTTTTCTAAAGCTGTTTCTCTTCTTCCATGTCTTGGCCAGACGTGAAACTGCCAGAATGAAGCCACTTTTTGGTGAATTCATTCCACAGTTCCTTTCTCCTGACCTAATGTGACTTTGTGACTCTGTATGTAAAGAAAGACACTACCCCCAGGGATTCTCAACCTGCAGCCCATGGGCCAGATGTGGCCCACAGAGCCATTTCATGTGCCCTCCCCTGAGGGTTGGAGTCTCTAAATCAGGGATTCTCAACCTGCAGCCCATGGCATCATTTCATGTGCCCCCTCCCGCCTCCACCACACAATGTGTGGCCTGAGACTCAACATCAAAAAACCCACGATCATGGCATCAGACCTCATCACTCCCTGGCAAATCGAAGGGGAGGAAACAGTAGCAGTGGCAGACTTCACCTACTTGGGATCTAAGATCATGGCAGATGATGACTGCAGCCAAGAAATAAAAAGACGCTTACTTCTTGGGAGGCAAGCTATGAGAAACCTAGGGAACATAATAAAAAGTAGAGACATCACCCTGCCAACAAAAGTCCACATAGACAAAGGAATGGTCTTCTCATGAGTAATGTATGGTTGTGAGGGCTGGAGCCTAAGGAAGGCTGAGCGCAGAAGAATAAGCGCCTTTGAATTGTGGTGCTGGCGGAGAAGTTTGAGAGATGAAACCCTGAAGGACATCCACCCTGATTTCTCCTTGGAAGGACAGATGCTGAAGCTCAAGTACTTTGGCCTCCAAATGAGAAGAGAAGGCTCACTTGAGAAGGCCCTGATGCTGGGAAAGATCGAGGGCAGACAGCGATGTCTCTTTGGCTATGAAACAGAGATGAGCACCGAACCCTAGAGTCAGATGAGACTGGCTTTCGAGCAAGGGTGAACTTTAACTATATTCAGTGATGAAATGCTTCTCCTCAGCGGCGGCTGCAACTCAGTCCGAGATACCTTTGCCCACCCCCCTGCCCCCGGAGGCCTGGTCTTGGAGGTTGGCTGGTTCTGGGCCACCTTCGCCCTCCGAGGCAATCAGGTAAGATGCCACTGGTGTGAATTTGTTTTTAAGGGGGATCCCAGCTTGCCATGAAGTGACCCACACGCTATGATCACGGAGCCATTTCCTGCGACACGTATGAGATGAGACGTGCGGGACTGCAATAGACTGCTGCAGCCGTGAGGATATGGACAGGTGCGCCTTCACAGCCAATCCATCTGGCATGGCTTCTTCTGCCTCCATGACCATTGGGAATCAGAGTTCCTCCTTTGCTCATTTTGCCGTTGGGCCCAATATGAAGGTTTCCAGTGGCATTTCCTCCACTGAGGGGGCCATCATCACCCCGCCTAAAGGGGCTCATCCGCCCATAGCCGTTGGCCCCTTTAGGGAGTCCAGTTATTTGCCACCGCCCAACACTCGGTCTTGAGTCGCTGGCTGTACAGTCTACTCCATTAACATAGCGGGATGTCCGGCCAGACCTAAGACCTGATCATAGGCCCTTTCAGCTAAAATATTGCTGGTGTTTTTGCTTCCCTCTCCAGTAAGTGGCTCAAGTGGCTAAGACGCTGACTGGAAGGCAGCAGGTCAGCAGTTCGATACCCAAATGGAATGAGTTCCCGTCTTTGTCTCAACTCTTGCCAAGCTAGCAGTTCAAAAGCAAGAAACTGCAAGTAGATAAATAGGGACCACTTCAGTGGGAAGGTATACAGCATTCCGTGCGCTCCGGTGTCTAGTCATGCCTGCCACATGTCCATGGAAACGTCTGCGGAAGCAGAGAGCGATGTCTCTTTGACTATGAGCACTGAACCCTAGAGTCGGATACGACTGGCTTTTGAGCAAGAGTGACATTTACCTTTACTTTACCAGTAAAATAAAATGTCCAATAACTTCTCTGGCTTTCACATGGAAAGTGGCTGTTGTTTTTTTGCAATGGGGCATTGTGGAAAATCCCTGGCCCCTCCTAGCATAGCTCTGATGTGCAGATGGTGAACAAACATGCCTGATGAAACATGGAGCAGCCGAGCCTGCTTAGAGTCCCTGAAGAAGGGGGGGAAGTAGGGAAAGGATCCAGATCACCTTCTGTTCTGTCAAAAACTTTTGTTTCGGGGATGATTTATGGTCTGTGTTTTGTTAATTTTATCAATGTTTATCCTGTCTTTTCCATTTAAAAAAACACCATTCAGAAGAATTACTGAGTCATATTCACTGATTGTCCTAGTCCAGGGGTCCCCAAACTTTTCAGGCCGTGGGCTGGTCATTTGTTTCAGGAAGCCGGTCACTATGGCCGAGGGCCACATCTGGCCCCCTGACACAAATGCATCTGGCCCGCAAAGCTCTCGTTGCTCCTGGAAGTGGAAGTAAAACGCGCCCATACGGGCACGTTTTACTTCCACTTCCAGGAGCGACGAGGGCTTTGCAGGCTGGATAAATTGGTGTTGGGGGCCGGATCCAGCCCCCAGGCCGTAGTTTGGGCACTCCTATCCTAGTTGGAAGCTTGTTGTACCAAAACAAAAAGGCTGGAAGCTTAAATTGATCGTGATGGTTATGATGAATTGCTTTCTGTAAGAAAAAGGACTTTTCAAAGACTATATGAAACCGTTTCTGTACGAATCGTACCTGATTTAGGAGGGGAGGGTGCGCATTTAGTACCTCTGAGATCTTTGATTAAAGATGGCCAAGTTGTACATCTGGAAGCAATTTGAAAGCTATGGTATAATAGACACACTCTCCAAAAAAATTTATTGAAGTAATGCTGTCACTGTTTGCGGTTCTTCTGTTGGCTTCGACTTCCCAGCCCAATCGCTCTCCCCCCCCTTTAATTCTGTGCAATATTTTCTTGTGATTTTTCTGTGGAAGAAATATATCACTAAACCTTTGATTTGTACCTCCACCCTTTTCTTCCTGATGGTCTTTGCTTTATTACAGTAAAACACCTACTTATGTAAAAAGTCTGTTCTGTAGGCTTTTACATAAATCGTTTTTTTACTTAACTCATAAGAAAAATGAATTGCTTTATGTAACTCAAAGCATACCTATAAGAAAAATGAATTTTTAAAATGTAACTTGAAGCAAATCCATAGGGAAATTATTTTTACGTAAATCGAAGCAAACCCATAAGAAAATGATTTTACATAAATTGAAGCAAACCCATAGGAAAAATGAATTTTTTACGTAACTCGAAGCAAACCCATAAGAAAAATGAAATTTTTATGTAAGTCAAAGCAAACTCATAAGAAAAATGAATTGCTTTATGTAACTCAAAGCATACCTATAAGAAAAATGAATTTTTAAAATGTAACTTGAAGCAAATCCATAGGGAAATTATTTTTACATAACTCGAAGCAAACCCATAGAAAAATGATTTTTACATAACTCGAAGCAAACCCATAGGAAATTGTGTTATGTAAATTGGGACAAGGGTTTAGTGCAAAAATCATTGCGTACATCAAATTTGACTCAAGGCATGTATGTCCGTATAACAACTTTAATTCATTCCGTGTGGCTAGTTGTATGATTTAACCTCTATCGTATAGTGATTATCCCTATGGGATGCATCGTACAACGAATATCTCTATGGGAAAAATACAACAATAAAAATTTGTACGATTTTTCCCATAGAGATGCATTGCATCGTATAACGATTTTAGTTGTTACTAGCTGATTGCCCAGGCCTTGCCAGGGGTATTGATTTTGTGTTGGTGGTGGGGTGGTTTCGGGTGTGTGGCTTAAATGTGAAGAGAGGATTCACTTGCGAAAGCCATGATGCTGGGGAAGGTTGAGGGCAAAGGAAGAAGGGGATGGCCAAAGATTAGATGGTATTGTGAAAACAGTTATGGTGGAACGGTATAGATAATCCATGGAAAAAAAACGTTCAGAAAACAATATATTCAGTATTGTGCTTCTTTTTAATGTTCTATATACAATGTGATATTTCAACAATGAAGTATGCAGTTCCAAAAGTTTTTCGGTACAAAGTTTTTCGATACTTCCTCAGGGAAACTGTAATAATATTATTCTCTAAATGTAATAATGAAAATAAAAATAGATTTTAATAACAATGTAATCGAAGCTTAATGAATAATAATACCTCTTGAACAATATATGTACGACCTATATACAAGATATATTGATATGTTCTCATCAAAATTTATTAAATACATTTGAAATGAGCCTACCATTTATTCGCATCAACTGGCCTCATGAATAGTTTCTTTCTGTGCCTAATGATGTCAAAGATTCTTCTCATATGGACTAATTATATACAGACTACAGGCAAATCGCATATGTGATCATTAAGACATAATTGTTATAAGAGGGATCCACTACAATCCTAAAATTAAAGATACAGCAACATCAATATCTGCATGGGACCATACTGGGACGAAAGAAAAAGAGAAGGAGCTGACGAGACAACTACTATATCACATAACTGATTTTATAGATAACTGACCAAATCCAATTCATGGTTTAATCCATGTGGGGCTACTGTATTTAATTTATAAATATAGTATGCCTCTTTCTGTAATAGATCCTTCTCTAAGTTCCGCTTGTTAAATTGATCCTGATGAATGACATCAATGATGACAAACTTAAAGTTATTTTCAGTGTGTTTCTTTTCAATATAGTATTGTACTAATGGAGCTTGAATGTAATGTCCTCTGATGCGGGATCGATGCTTATTGATCCTAATCCTAATCGATCGAATAGTCTTGCCCACATAAATTAATTGGCAAGAACAAATCCAAAGATATATGCAGAAAGTGGCTGCGCAATTGGAAAAATGTTTTAAGGTATATTTGATATATTTTTGAGGAAGAGAAACTTCCTTTGTTTCTAGCACAAATCTGCATATATTGCAATGATGGCATTTAAAATGCCCTTGTGCGAGATTGATAGTTGGGTTACGGATTAAGCAATCAGATTGTGAGATAATATTTCCAATAGTTTTGGTTTTTATGAAGCCTGTCATTGGACGATCAAGGCAACCTGGGAGATCTTCCCTGAGGAAGTATTGAAAAACTTTGTTCCGGAAAAGTTTCGGAACTGCATACTTCATTGTTGAAATATCACATTGTATATAGAACATTAAAAAGAAGCACAATACTGAATATATTGTTTTCTGAATGGTTTTTTTCCATAGATGGTATTGTGGACACAATGGGTAGAGGGCTGGATGGGCTGAGGAGGATGGTGGAGGACAGAGGTGCATCCCCGGGCGGGAAGCAGCCTGCCTGTCAACTTCCCTCTCCGCTGCGCTGTTTCAAAGCCGGCCTCGAAAGAGCGTGGCAAAGGGGGAAGCTGACAGGCTGCTATTCATCCGGGGTGGCATGTCCCTGGGCGGGAAGCAGCCTGCCTGCCAACTTCCCTCCCCGCTTCGCTTTTTTGAAGCTGTGCTCAAAACAGCGACGTGGAGGGGGAAGCTGACAGGCTGCTTTCTGTTTGGGGTGGCACATTCCAGGGCAGGAAGCAGCCTGCCTGCCAATTTACCTCTCTGTCGTGCTGTTCCTCCTCCTCCTCCTCCTCCTCCAGTGATGGTGTGGGTCGGTCACCCGGCGCATTGGCTGAGTCGTTGCTGGCCTGTCTCGCCAGGGCTCTCGAGCCTTGCGCCACAGAGAAGGAAGGGAGGGAGGGGAGGGAGGAGGGACGGGGAGAAGGGAGGGAAAGAAGGCAGGAGGAAAGGCAGGAATGAAGGGATAATGGAAAGGTGGGGTCAAATGAGGGAGGGAAGGAAGGAAGATGGGCAAGAGGAAGGGAGGGGAAGTAGGGAAGTAAAAGAAAGAGGGTTACTCACACCTTCACCGCCTCCACCCAGGGTGTTGTTCTGTCCTTCAGGCTCAGCAGTGGCAGCGGTTGGCATGGCGAGCAAACAGCGAGGAGCGCGTGTGTGTTGGGGCTTGCGTGCTGGGCACACGGCCCCTTGCCGTTACTTGTGCACATGTACAGGGCAGTTGACATTGGTTCGTGGCTGCGCGTGCCAGCTGTCCCGCCTCCGCCGCGCTCGGGTCCTCCTGCCTGATTGGCTGAAGTGTGCCGCAGAGGACGCTGGGACTCGTAGTCAATGTTTTTGTTCGCGGCTGTGGGGCGTAAGCCCCACTCTCGGCCCCCGGACCCTCGTGGCGCTGATCTCGGGGACAAAAGTTAGGTGTGTGCAGAACATTACAGGATAGGCTCCATGGGTGTGGGTACGCATGCCGCACATGTGCGGCCACACCTCTTCCTTATAGGCTAAGATACGGGGCATAATGTTTTTTCAAATCCTCGTCATTGTACGATTTAATTGCTGTAAGAGGCATTCGTTATACGGGGTCTACTGTATTTGTTTTCCCCTTTTAGAGAGAGAAAACCCCCGAAGCCTTGTGAACATTTACTTCCAGTTGACTCCACTGAATTCAGCAGGGCCAGCTTCCAAGTAAATGTGCATCGGTTTAGTCTGTACCTCAGCATTCCAGGAAAGCAATAAATGCCAACTCCTGTTGTTGATAGAAAAGAGATAGGAATTTTCTCAAGACAGCTTAAACTTGGGAACAGACCTGAAGCTGATGGATAACAGTTGTGGGAAAACAGGTTTCAGCTGAACGTTATAAGCATTATAAAGTTACAGATGTAGAAGCCATTTGACAGTGGATGAAACTATCCGAGGATGTGGTGGGTTTCCCTTTGGGGAAAGTGTTGAAGCAGAGCTTGGGTGGTCATCTGGTAGGGGTGAAGTAGTTCAACACAGCATCTAGGCCTGATCCTGGCATTCAGCGGGGCAAGACGGCTGCCTCTTCACTGTGGATACATGTTCTAAGCCTCTTCCCTTACTTTCCACTCCTTCAGGCCTCATCCTGACACTATCCCGTTCCTGCCCTGCACTTGCTCTAAAGTAGTGATGGTGAACCTTTTTGAGACTGAGTGCCCAAACTATCTTGCCCAGACTAACACAGCTACCGCTTCAAACCTTTCTTGGCTTTGTCGTTGCCCAAACCTGAGTCCTCATCGGTTCATGTTTCTGGCAGTAATTAGCAGACTAGCAAACGAGCCGGATTCTGTACCACTCCACATTCACAACAGTGTATTGTTGTCTGCCAGCAACCCGCACTTGCGCATGTTGGTCTTACATTTAGGGCAGGAGTTCTCAATCTTTTTAAGCTAAGGGCTGGGTCATGCTCCCTCAGACAGCTTCGGGGGCCGGATGGACATTTTGCCCTTCCTTCACCACATGGCACTTCCTGGTGTGGTGAAGGCGGGGGGAGGGCACATGAAATGGTGCCGCAGATTGTGAATCCCTCATTTAGAGACTCCAACCCTCAACCTATTCAGTGCCTTCCAGGTGACGCAGGGGAGGTTGAGTTCCTAAGTCATATCCTATTTTAATGTTGTCCAGTGAGCTCCTTCCTTTATCTTCTAATTTGGTTTTGCTCTTGTGTACCCTCAAGAATGTTTGTTCTTGCCATAAAGCTCCTCCTGGTTTAGAGTCAGTGGACTTGAGGCTCATCTCCATTCAGAAGGTGTTAAGGGTCCTTCTCTTGCTTAGTTCTCTTGGCATCCGATGCTACTTCTCTCCTTAACTTAGGTGGAGCAATACCAACAACAGGATATATTTTCTCAGCTGGTGTAGGTTTAAAGTATCCTGTCACTATGTGCTTTAAAGTGGCTCCCCTGGACATGCATTCTCTATTGAAAGAAGCACTTTGTTCAAAATGGCTGACGCCAGAGCCAGCAGAACTAATTGAAAGGGGTTGCATTTGCTTAGATTGTAGATCACTTGTTTAAGCAAGTAGGGAATGATTATTGTTTTAGATTAGGGGTTGGCAACCTACGGCCCGTGGGCCAGATCCTGCCATGGTGCCAAATTACTGGCCCATGCCCTCGCTCCAGCCGATGCTGGCGGCAGCGGAATCAGCCGCAGACTCATTTATGGTTGTTGTAAACACATTTACGACAGCTGCAGACCCATTTACAGCTAATGTAAATGCATTTACAATTGCCGCAGCCAATTCCGTTTTAGATTAACGCACCCTCTCCTCCTTTTCATCTGTTTTCTTTTTTTTCTTTTTTTTTTTCATTTTAGGCAAAAGGAGGCATAGCAGGGTTACATGACGGAGCAGAAGTTGTTCTCGGTCCAGATACATCCCTAGAAATGTTGGGTCCAGTTCCACCAGAACAGCAATTTATCAACCAGAAGATGCGGCCCGGCTCAGGAGTCTTGATCGTCCGAGTCATACCAGATGGCCCAACCCGAGTCTTGCAGGTGGTGGCCATTTTCCGTGTGACAAATGAGCATTTATTTACAAGTCAAATTAATGTGTGATTTGGTACTCTTCCTCTGTGTCTCTGTGTGTACATACAAGATAGTGCAGTCTAAATCTAGTGCAGTGGTGGTGACCCTATGGCATGCGTGCCAGAGGGGCACTTAGAGCCCTCTCTATGGGCATGCGCGCCATCGCCCCAGCACAGAGTTCGCCCTGTCCCTCTGCCCAGCAGCCCAATGGGAGTGCTTCCTCCCCCTAGCATGGAGTTTACCCTGCCACTCTGCGCAGGAGCTCAATGGGAGCACTTCCTCGCTCCCCCCAGCACAGAGTTTGTTCCACCCCTCTCCCCAGCAGTCCAATGGGAGCACTTCCTCCCCCCCAGCATGGAATTTACCCTGCTGCTCTGCCCAGCAGCCCAATGGGAACATTTCCTCCCTCTCCCAGCACAGAGTTCACCCCACCCCTCTGCCCTACAGCCCAATGGGAGCGCTTCTTCCCTCTCCCAGCACAGAGTTCACCCCGCCCCTCTGTGGCTCAGATGGGAGCCTGTTGAGGTTAGACACTTGGTCTGTAGAAGGTTTGCCATCACTGCAAACTAGAGGAGACCCAATAAATGAGCGGTCTTTTAAAAGCCTTTCTGTTGGTCCCAGGCAATGGGTCTCCTTTCAGTAGAAAACCACAGTTGTGTCGTGGTCAGTATTTATCTAACATTTTTCCATTCCCCCGAAAAGAGGCTCTTAAGAGAGTTACCAGCCATTATCAATAAAACAGTGAAACAATCAAAGCAATACGAAGAATAAACAACCTTCTTGGATTTAAGATGAGCCAATTGGCTTCTGGATGGTGACATTTCAAACCATTCTGCCACTTCTGATGCAAGGAGATCAATTTGCAGCAACAGATCTAAAAGATGGTTGCATTCATATATCCATTTTCCAATACGGTTTTGTATGGCAACCGTCTGTTTGTGTGCCTTGTATTGTAATATAGATTCTAATCAGTTCAAAAATGCCACAGTCTTCGAGGAGGCTCTTTCTGTGTCATAGTTGTATATGGAGCATCAGTCATAGGGTCTACTTTTCAGTAGGAGGACTTTTAGAGACACAAATAGAGAGTGATTCTGCCACCACCCTGTCCTACATCTGACGGTGGGAATTCTGGGTGGAAGGGTTCTCTGGACCAAGTTAGTATGGAGGTGCCTAGGACCCAAATACGTGTTCAGTATTTTATCTAAATGTACAATAGACCCTCACATAACGACATTGCTTGGTTCCCCAAGTAGCGTCGCTATAGGGGGAACGTCGTTGTGCGGTTTTCAATGGCAGCTGCGCCATCTAGCAGCAAAAAACTGTCATTGTCCGCACAACGATGTTAAAAAAACATCATTAATCCGCACAATGACGGTTTTTTGTCGTTGTGCAGATAGTCACGTGATGAGTGACGACACGTCATTAAGCGGAAATGACGCTATTCGAACACGTTGTTAATCGAAGGACCACTGTATTATAAAATTTATTAATTTCTGACATATCAGAAAACAAAAATAAAACAAAACACTGCTGCACTTTAAAGACTAACTGCTATATTTTTACTGTTAGCTTTCGTGGATCAAGTCCACTTCTTCAGACAAGGAGTAAAACTTCCAGACATGGTTTATATACATGTTAGAGAGAATTTCAAAGAAGGTTGGTGAAGGTGGTATAATTTGTAATTTCTCTGGCCCAGAATTGTAACTTTCAGGTCCTGGATAGAGTGTCCAGGTAGAATGAAGTGGTTTGAGATAGGTTTCTCTGTGTTGACATTCCGGATGTCTCATTTGTGTCCATTAATTACAAGACTAGGATCCAAAGAGAGACAGCAGAAATCAAATACATCCATCTGTTGGACACCGATCACAGAGGCTTAAATATTAGCCAAGGGTTTCTGGCACATTATCAGATATGATGCACAGACTGCTACATGCTGCTAGATATTTTATATATTATATTTTGGTGTATTATACCACCTTCTCTAACCTTCCTGCAAATTCTCTCTTACAATATGAGCACAACAGGAAGTAACCAAGTAAAATGACCAAGTAAGAGGGTAAACCAGAAAGAGATTAAACTCATTAGCTGTGCTTGGAAACTTCACACTTTTGGGATTGAAAGGGAGGCATTTAAAACTAATCTAAATACTGTAATCTATTGTTACTACTAGCTGTAGGAAGCTGTATTGATATGCATGCTTGTCTGTCAATTCTGCTTGATTACTCTTTACCTCATTGCTCTGTGATCCTTTTGCCTTGTGACATCTTGACCCCTGATGTGCCTGGAAGTTTACTCCTTGTCTGGAGAAGTGGACTTGATCCACAGAAGCTCATAGTAAAAATAGAGCAGTTAATCTTTAAAGTGCTGCAGTGTTTTTGTTTTGTTTTTGTTTTCTGATATGCCTGAACCACAGACTAACACAGCTACTATTCCAAAAAAAGTTAATTTCTGAGACTTTCTTGATCACATTCTAAATTTGATCTGAGACGTTTTGAGAACTATGAAGTTAAGATTTGCAAGTGGGGAGACTCCTAATCATGCCTTCTGCATTAGATAACAGACTTCAGCCAACGCAGAAATGATCGCTTCTCCTATGAAGTAGAGGAGATGGAGCAAGACTTGAGAAGACTGAAGAGTCCTGACACTGAACAAGAGCTGGAAGTGAGTTAGCACCAATGGATTTTGATTTCCTCGGGGGGGGGGGATGTCTCAGAGGAACTGTCAACTGCTGTGAGGGTTTTCACTCCCACAAACAGGCCAGCACTCCAGGAGTCCAGGGACTGCGGTGGCTTAGTGGTTAAGTTGCTGAACTTGACAACTGGAAGGTCGACAGGTCAGCAGTTTGAGACTCGAGTGCTGCATGACGAAGT
This sequence comes from Bradypodion pumilum, assembly GCA_035047305.1. Classification (NCBI taxonomy): domain Eukaryota; kingdom Metazoa; phylum Chordata; class Lepidosauria; order Squamata; family Chamaeleonidae; genus Bradypodion; species Bradypodion pumilum. Next base: position 5,336,007 of record JAWDJD010000016.1, on the reverse strand, counting down.
GAGCTGCCATCTTTGTCCCAGCTCCTGCCAACCTAGCAGTTCGAAAGCAAGAAATAGGGACCACTTTGGTGGGAAGGTAAACAGCATTCCATGCACTCCGGTGTCTAGTCATGCCTGCCACATGTCCATGGAAACAGAAAATGCTCACTCTCTGGCTGTAAATGGAGATGAGCACCGAACCCTAGGGTCGGATACGACTGGCTTTGGAATAAGAGCGACCTTTATGTTAACTCCTGCCAGCCTAGCAGTTTGAAAGCAAGATTCCCGAGTACTGCAGGACGGAGTGCAGAAGCAGACAGCGCTGGCTCTTCGGCTTTGAAACAGAGATGAACACTGAACCCTAGAGTCAGATACGACTGGCTTTCCAGCAAGGGAAACCTTTACCTTTACTTACTTTAACAGGGACCCCAACATGCCAAAACAAAAGGTGTGGTGTTTTTTTTTCCTTGCAGGAAAAAAATGTTTGGGGACTGCTTGAAACCTGGGACTTGTGTTGGGGGGAAAAATTATTTATACCAGTTATTATTTAATCAAAACCCATAGACCAGTGATCCTCTGGGTGAAAAAGTACTTTCTCTTATTTGTTTGAGAACTAGCACCCAAAAGTTTCATGGCTAGTTCTAGTGTTATGTGATAGGGAAAACAGTTTTTCCTTATCTACTTTGTCCACATCGTGAAGTAAAGGTTGTCCTTGCTCGAAAGCCAGTTGTATCCAACTCTATGGTTCAGTGCTCATCTCTGTTTATAGCCGAAGAGCCAGCGCTGTCTGTGTCTGCAGACGTTTCCGTGGACATGTGGTAGGCATGCCTCAACACCGGAGTGCACGGAATGCTGTTTACCTTCCCACCAAAGTGGACCCTATTTATCTGCTTGCAATTTCTTGTTTTTGAACTGCTAGGTTGGCAAGAGCTGTGACAGAGGAAGGGACTTCACTGATAATAACATGTAGTGGAGCAGCTGCCTCCATGTTTGGGGTGACAATAACCGCCATCTTGTTGGCTCAAAGTAATCATGCAACACAAGTTCCTTTTTTAAAACTAATATTCCACGATCCATTCAAGGCTTTCATTAAGTCCAGAGTTTGGTGTCAAAACACACCATAGCCTTATAGGAAAATGAGAGGTTTTTATGTCCCAGTTGGAGCAAAGGAGGGTACTCAGAGCAATTTAATGTCTTCCTATTCACTCCTGAAACGTTAACTTGTACAACGCATATTTTGAAGGCTGATGCAAATGATTTTGAATCCATTCTTCTGTTCTGTTCATAGATCCATTTGAAATTAGAAGGTGGCATAGGCTTGTCTTTGGTTAACAAAGTCCCAGAAGAGCTGATTTTTTCGAGCTTTACCGGCATTAATGTCCATTTCACACAGCTTGCCACAAGTCAAGTGCTTGAACTGAATATACAAGACATGCAGGTAAACTGATGTTTTCTGAAATTAAAGTTAAAGACAAGACTTTTTAGCACAGGGGTTCCCAACCTAAGGCCTGTGGGCTGGATCCGCCCATGGCCCCATTTCATGTGGCCCACCCCTCCAAGGGCATTCGAGAAACAAAATTGCCACCCATTTGAAGCTGTTGGGACAAAATGGCCAAACCACACACACACCCCATTGTGCAGGCAAGGCAAAATGGCCATCCGGCACTCAAAGCTGACTGAGAGAGCGTGACCCGGCTCCCGGTTTGAAAAGGTGAGGAACCCCTGCTCTAGCATAAAGTTGGTCCCAGGCTCTTTGAGCTAGACTTATCCTCTATGGTTTCGGAATATACACAAGGGACTAGACTAGTTCTTTGGGGTTTATAGTGGAAGCAATCTCCAGCAATTGTAAAGTGAATGAGAGTGTATTTTCATTGTTAGCCTAATGCATCTTGACCAACATTAGGAAAGAAATCTTTTATGTAAACATGTTAAAACTGACTCACTCCACTTTTAGATAACTTCACATTAAACTGATTGCAGGTCACCTCCCATGTCCACAGACTCAGTATCCATTGTTACAGTGGGTCTAAAATATTAAATAAAATATCCCTGAAATTCATAATACAGTATATGTGTATCTCTATGACAGATTACCAGATGTGGCCACTAGAGGTCACTGTCTGCAATGTAATGTTTAGAAGGAATGGAAGCAGACACTTTGATAGCTCTACTGTAGAATGATGGAGGCATTTGAAACCCCTGCCCCATAAATGCTACTGAGGAACAAACAGGAATATAACAATAAATACCTACCTTACTGTTTTGTATTTTGAGGAAGTTGCTGTCTCTTTCAACTTTGATGTATTCTTACCAGTAATTAGGGTAATCATTCAGAAAACCTGACCATTCAGAAGCTATTAAATACTGGAGGTAGGCAGGGAAAACATGATCAAACATTTTCTTCAGAGCTTCTGTTATAGTGTTTTGAACCATATATCAGAGCAGGGCTGAGCAGTCTATCAATGTGCTATTTATATCAGCTACTGTACTTCATAGTTTATTTAAAATCCAAGGCTATATCCACCTGAACATACAAATGGAAGATAGTAGTATGAAATAGTCCCAGTGACTTTTATTGCTTAGCTATAATCACTGGGAGATTAACCTGGCCAGGTTATCCTGCTTTGGTAATAGAGTAGACCCTACTGCTAGCCACTCAACGGTGAGTGTCAGGTGGCAGTTAACTAACCAACCCTGAGGACTATCAGCTTGGTGCCAAAGTCCACAGGGAAGGGTGATGGTCCCCAAGGGGATTAAATCCCTCTCTAATCCATTTTGTGAGAGGGCAGCAGCTTCATTAATCCTGGCCTGGGGCTGAGGAGGTGTGCTGACCTACCCGAGCAGACATGGTCACTGCACGGTGGCGCTACACAGAGAGTCTACTCAAGGAGAGTCCAGATATCAAAGTCCAAAAGGCAAGCCGAGGTCTGATTACCAGTAGTCTGAGCAAGCGTCTAATCCACAGCAAGCAGTCTGGAGTCAAGCAGGGTGTTGGTCTTTGCATTGAAGAGTTGTACCGACGCTGGAAGGCTGCAAGAAGCTTGCTTATAAGCCTCCCAGCTAATCGGTATCAGCTGGGAGCCTTCTTTGGCACTTCCCTGCCTGCGTCTCAGGTGTATCTCCTTTCTGGACCTCTCCCTGACTGAGGGCTGATCCCTGTCAGAGCCAGACTCCTGATTTGACAGATGAGCTGCTGGGGGAAACAGACTTGGGCCAGGCGCAGGCTTAGATCCTTGGCTCAGGATATCCTCAGGCTCGGGTGCAGGCAGAACTGGGCTGGGCATAGGGAGTGCCTCCTGATCCAGGCCATCCTCAGAGTCTAACAAAGACTGGATCACAACAGGAGGACTTTGTGTGCCAAAAGGGCTCAGGACCAGAAAGTGACTCAAAGGAACTGGATCTGTGGTATGGGGGACATGACGCAATGCGGAAGGCAGATAAAAGGCCACTGCATTATAGTCCTAGGGCAATTTTTATGGCTGATCATAAGAACATAAGAACAGCCTTGCTGGAACAGGCCACAGCCCATCCAGTCCAGCATTCTGTCTCACACAGTGGCTCACCATTTCCTTCAGGGTATTCCCAAGGAGATGCCTTCACCTGCTTAGGATTCCCTGGAAATGGCATTGAGAGATATCCTGCCTATCTCTCCAACCCGGAGGTTGTCCTTAGGTAGCCATAATTATAGCCATTGATAGCCTTGTCCTCCATGAACTTGTCTAATCCTTTCTTAAAGCTGTCAAGACTGACAGCTGTCACCACTTCTTCTGGCAGGGAGTTCCATAGACCAGTAATCCTCTGGGTGAAAAAGTACTTTCTCTTATTTGTTTGAGAACTAGTACCCAAAAGTTTCATGGAGTGTCCCCTAGTTCTAGTGTTGTGCGATAGGGAAAACAGTTTTTCCTTATCCACTTTGTCCACACCGTGCATGATTTTATAAACTTCAATCAGGTCACCTCTTAGACGCCGTCGTTCAAGAGTGAAAAGGCCCAACCGTTGCAGCCTCAGATGGTAAGGAAGGTGTTCCAGTCCCCTAATCATTCTGGTTGCCCTCCTCTGTACTTTCTCCAACTCCATAATATCCTTCTGGAGGTATGGCGACCAGAACTGTACACAGTATTCCAGATGGGGCCTCACCATAGATTTATAAAGAGGCAGAATGACACTTGCTGACTTATTTTCTATACCCTTCCTAATGATCCCTAACATTGAGTTTGCTTTTTTCACTGCTGAGGCACACTGGGTTGACACCTTCATTGAGCTGTCCACCAGGACACCAAGGTCCCTTTCCTGGTTTGTCGCAGAGAGTTCAGACCCCATCAGTTTATAAATGTAATTGGGGTTTTTTGCCCCAACATGCATCACTCTGCACTTACTGATGTTGAAGCTCATTTGCCACTGTTTTGCCCACTCCCCCAGTGTCAAGAGATCCCTCTGGAGCTCTTCACAATCTCTCACAGTTTTCACTACCCTGTATAATTTAGTGTCGTCAGCAAATTTGGCTACCTTGCTTTTTACTCCTACCTCTAGATCATTTATGAAGAGGTTGAAAAGCAGGGGTCCCAGTACTGAACCTTGGGGGACCCCACTCTTTACTTCCCTCCACTTGGAGAACTGTCCATTTAGTGCTACCCTCTGTTTCCTGTCCCTTAGCCAGTTGCTGATCCAGGACAAGACCTGTCCCTTTATTCCATGACTGGTAAGTTTATTCAAGAGCCTTTGGTGTGGGACCTTGTCAAAAGCCTTCTGAAAGTCCAGATAAACAATGTCAACTGGATCCCCCTTATCCACATGCTTGTTGACACTCTCAAAAAATTCCAACAGATTAGTGAGGCATGATTTGCCCTTGCAAAAGCCATGTTGGCTCTCCTTTAGCAGCGCCTCCTCTTCTATGTACCTATTAATTCTATCTTTTAGGATGGTTTCCATCACTTTACCTGGGACACATGTCAAACTGACAGGCCGGTAATTTCCTGGATCACCCCTGGATCCTTTTTTGAAAATTGGTGTTACATTCGCTACCTTCCAGTCATCAGGCACAAAGCCTGATTTGAGGGAAAGATTATATATTTTGGCTAGGAGATCAGCAATTTCATCTGTAAGTTCCCTGAGAACTCGTGGATGGATGCCATCTGGTCCTGGGGATTTGTTAGTGTTTAGCTTAACAAGACATGCAAGGACCTCCTCCCTGGTTATTTCTATCTTGCTTAATTCTTCGGTTTCCCTCCCTACGAAGATAGGTTCTGTTTTGGGCATGTGGTCTCTATCTTCTTCAGTGAATACTGAAGCAAAGAATTCATTGAGTCTCTCTGCAATCTCTGTTTCCTCTTTAATAACCCCTTGCCTTCCATTGTCATCTAATGGTCCAATGGCCTTCCTAGTTGGGTTCTTACTTCTAATGTACTTAAAGAAGTCTTTGTTATTCCTCTGAGTATTTTTAGCTATACGCTCCTCAAAGTCTTGCTTTGCTTTCCTGATTGTTGCCTTGCATTTGTTCTGCCAGAATTTATGTTTCTGCCTGCTGTCCTCATTTGGACAAGCCTTCCATCTTCTAAATGAGCTTTTCTTGCTCTTGATCACTTCCCGAACAGCTCCTGTAAGCCACATTGGAGTCCTCTTGGACCTGGCAGTGCCCTTTTTCCTTTTGGGTATGCATTCCAATTGGGCCTCTGTTATTGTTTTTGTAAACAGCCTCCATGCCTCTTGGAGTGTTTGGACTCTCTCAATTTTGCCTTTCAGTTTCTTTTTTACTAGTTTCCTCATCTTTGGGAAATTTCCTTTTTGAAAATTTAAGGTCTCTGTGTTAGATTTTATCAGTGACTTGCGGTCTATGATCAAGTTAAACATAATTGAGTTGTGGTCACTGTTCCCTATTGGATCAGTCACATTAACATCTTGCACCAGATCCTGAGTATTACTCAGGATCAAGTCAAGGATTCTTGTACCTCTAGTTGGGTCTTCAACCATCTGTCCCAGGGAACAATCATTGAGCATATCTAGGAACTTTATCTCTTTATCATGTGCTGAACAACAGTTCACCCAGTCTATGTGAGGGTAATTGAAGTCCCCCAATATAACCAGGCTTCCCTTCCTGGATGCCTCCTTTACAACATTCTCCAACTGCCAGTCTCCCTCAAGAGTTTGGGTCGGAGGCCGATAGTATATGCCTACTGTTAGACCATCCTTGTGGCCTGGTACTCTTACCCACAGAGCTTCTAATGGTGACTCTAAATCACCTAGATATTCCAATTCATAAGATTTTATCACTTCTTTGACATACAAGGCTACACCACCTCCTGTTTGCCCCTTCCTATCCTTTCTGTACAGTTTGTAGCCTGGGATAACTGTATCCCATTGGTTATCATCCGTCCACCAGGTTTCAGTGATACCAATAATATCAATATTCTTATCTATTGCTAAGTATTCCAGCTCCCCTATTTTGTTCCGGAGGCTTCTGGCATTTGTATACAAGCATTTATATATGCATTTCTGACACAGTCTTTTGTGTCCAGTTGCATTGTTAGACTGCCTCTTGCATCCTTCTGCTAGAATGCTAGTGACTAGCTCCTTGCTCTGCTCAGTAATTTTTGCATCCTCCTCACTACTCAAGTACACACTTTCCCGAACCGGATGCTGCCCAGCTCCTGTCGGCTTTCCCCCAGTTATCAGTTTAAAAGCTGCTCTGCAGCCTTTTTGATGTTGAGTGCCAGCAATCTGGTCCCATCATGGTTTAAATGCAACCCATCCCTCCTGAACAGATTTGGCTTGTCCCAAAATGTTCTCCAGTTCCTGACAAATCTGAAGCCCTCCTCTCGACACCACCGCCTCATCCACGCATTGAGGCTTCTGAGCTCTGCCTGCCTGGTAGGTCCTGCGCGAGGGACAGGCAGCACTTCTGAAAATGCTACCTTGGAAGTCCGGGACTTCAATCTTCTTCCTAACAACCTAAATTTGGCTTCCAGGACAGACCGCTTGGCCTTCCCAACATCATTAGTACCAACGTGTACCATGACAACTGGCTCGTTCCCAGTTCTCTCTAACAATCTATCTAGATTTCTTGTGATGTCTGCAACTTTTGCACCTGGCAGGCAAGTCACCATACGGTTATCATGTGCATCACAAATCCATTTCTCTGTATTTCTAATTATTGAATCGCCTAGTACAAGGAGCCTCTCTCCTGCAATCTGTTCATCTACATGCACCTCATCAACCATATTAAGGGAGAGAACCTCAGTTTGTTCCTGATGTTCATCTTCCTGGATCTCATCAAGTGTGATGAAGGAGAGATCATCAGGTGGAACCAGCTGTTCCTCTGTGTGTTCCTCATCAGGTGTGATAAGGGAAAGAGCCTCAAATTTATTCTGTAATTTCAGACTCTCAGAGTGATCCCCTACTCTTCTCCTCCTTTGAGTCACATTCCTCCAACCATCTCCCTCCTGAGTTAGTGAAGGGCCTTCTCCCTCAGAACTGTGCCCTGTCTCTTCTTTGTCCAGCATAGTCTGCTCCGCTCTGTCCAAGAACAGCTCAAGCTCCTTAATTTGTTGGTGGTTAGATATGCGGGCCTCTAGCTGCTGGACCTTCTCTTCTAGTAGTGCAACCAGCTTGCACTTGCTGCAAGTGTAGTTCTCCATGTGCTTTGGCAAGAACACAAACATGGCACAAGAATTGCAGGTAACTACAGCTGTTCCCTCAGAATCCATTTTAACAAGTGCAGTATTCTGGGCCTCAAAAATGTACACGTTTACTACCTTTCTACCTAGTAAGACTATATTCTTCTTATGTTCCTAGTTTGCAATCTTGCGCGCCGTTAGGCGCGCGGGCCTCTAAAGCAGCTCTACTCCAACTGCAAAACTTACCAGTGCTCACTTCCTTTGTTTGGCTCTCCTCAGCAGCAGCTCTGCTTAAGAGCACATGCAGAGTCAAAATGGCTGACCCTGAAAGAGCTCAGAGCTTTTAAAGGATAGTGTGGCTCCGCCCCTATGAGTCACAGTTCAGGGAAGGGCCTGGTGTGGCCCTGCCCCCCTGCTTCTGGAAGCTTCAAACTGCTTCCTCTGTTTGAACAGAGGTGGCTCTCAGCAGTTTCAATTATCAATTTAAATTAGTAGAGGCCTCTAAAGCAGCTCTACTCCAACTGCAAAACTTACCAGTGCTCACTTCCTTTGTTTGGCTCTCCTCAGCAGCAGCTCTGCTTAAGAGCACATGCAGAGTCAAAATGGCTGACTCTGAAAGAGCTCAGAGCTTTTAAAGGCTAGTGTGGCTCCGCCCCTATGAGTCACAGTTCAGGGAAGGGCCTGGTGTGGCCCTGCCCCCCTGCTTCTGGAAGCTTCAAACTGCTTCCTCTGTTTGAACAGAGGTGGCTCTCAGCAGTTTCAATTATCAATTTAAATTAGTAGAGGCCTCTAAAGCAGCTCTACTCCAACTGCAAAACTTACCAGTGCTCACTTCCTTTGTTTGGCTCTCCTCAGCAGCAGCTCTGCTTAAGAGCACATGCAGAGTCAAAATGGCTGACTCTGAAAGAGCTCAGAGCTTTTAAAGGCTAGTGTGGCTCCGCCCCTATGAGTCACAGTTCAGGGAAGGGCCTGGTGTGGCCCTGCCCCCTGCTTCTGGAAGCTTCAAACTGCTTCCTCTGTTTGAACAGAGGTGGCTCTCAGCAGTTTCAATTATCAATTTAAATTAGTAGAGGCCTCTAAAGCAGCTCTACTCCAACTGCAAAACTTACCAGTGCTCACTTCCTTTGTTTGGCTCTCCTCAGCAGCAGCTCTGCTTAAGAGCACATGCAGAGTCAAAATGGCTGACTCTGAAAGAGCTCAGAGCTTTTAAAGGCTAGTGTGGCTCCGCCCCTATGAGTCACAGTTCAGGGAAGGGCCTGGTGTGGCCCTGCCCCCCTGCTTCTGGAAGCTTCAAACTGCTTCCTCTGTTTGAACAGAGGTGGCTCTCAGCAGTTTCAATTATCAATTTAAATTAGTAGAGGCCTCTAAAGCAGCTCTACTCCAACTGCAAAACTTACCAGTGCTCACTTCCTTTGTTTGGCTCTCCTCAGCAGCAGCTCTGCTTAAGAGCACATGCAGAGTCAAAATGGCTGACTCTGAAAGAGCTCAGAGCTTTTAAAGGCTAGTGTGGCTCCGCCCCTATGAGTCACAGTTCAGGGAAGGGCCTGGTGTGGCCCTGCCCCCCTGCTTCTGGAAGCTTCAAACTGCTTCCTCTGTTTGAACAGAGGTGGCTCTCAGCAGTTTCAATTATCAATTTAAATTAGTAGAGGCCTCTAAAGCAGCTCTACTCCAACTGCAAAACTTACCAGTGCTCACTTCCTTTGTTTGGCTCTCCTCAGCAGCAGCTCTGCTTAAGAGCACATGCAGAGTCAAAATGGCTGACCCTGAAAGAGCTCAGAGCTTTTAAAGGCTAGTGTGGCTCCGCCCCTATGAGTCACAGTTCAGGGAAGGGCCTGGTGTGGCCCTGCCCCCTGCTTCTGGAAGCTTCAAACTGCTTCCTCTGTTTGAACAGAGGTGGCTCTCAGCAGTTTCAATTATCAATTTAAATTAGTAGAGGCCTCTAAAGCAGCTCTACTCCAACTGCAAAACTTACCAGTGCTCACTTCCTTTGTTTGGCTCTCCTCAGCAGCAGCTCTGCTTAAGAGCACATGCAGAGTCAAAATGGCTGACCCTGAAAGAGCTCAGAGCTTTTAAAGGCTAGTGTGGCTCCGCCCCTATGAGTCACAGTTCAGGGAAGGGCCTGGTGTGGCCCTGCCCCCCTGCTTCTGGAAGCTTCAAACTACTTCCTCTGTTTGAACAGAGGTGGCTCTCAGCAGTTTCAATTATCAATTTAAATTAGTAGAGGCCTCTAAAGCAGCTCTACTCCAACTGCAAAACTTACCAGTGCTCACTTCCTTTGTTTGGCTCTCCTCAGCAGCAGCTCTGCTTAAGAGCACATGCAGAGTCAAAATCACCACAAGGATTGCCTATATTCTGATATGGCAGAGCAACAACCTACCTCCTAGGGTTGTTGTGAAGCAAAGACAAGGAGAAGCACCCCCTTGGGCTCTTTGGAGGAAAGGTGGAATATAAAAGCAACAAACAGATGTTATCCTGATGGCTGGCCCAGGGTGGTGCTTGTGAAGCAGCACTGACTATAGTAGAAATGCAAAGAACGCTGTAGGTGGTAGGGCAACTCCAGAATCATACGAATGCCGTGGGTGGGTGGAAGGTAGATCTGGAAAATGTTTACACAAAGGTAATCTCTGCAGGCTCTGCGCTGAAAATCTTTTGCGTAGGTTTTTGACGGGCTTTGGGCCATTTCATCAAATGCTCTTGTGACTTCCGTCTGCAGAAAGTAAGGCCAAGTACAGCTTTTTTAAGCCTTTAAAGCAGCTTAAGATGCATTGTTAGGGGCTCCAGTGGCTGAAGTGGCTAAGACACTGACTGGAAGACGGGAGGTCAGCAGTTTGATTCCCGAGTACTACAGGATGGAATGAGCTCCCGTCTTTGTCCCAGCTCCTGCCAACCTAGCAGTTCGAAAGCAAGAAATTGCAAGTAGATCAATAGGGACCACTTCAGTGGGAAAGTAAACAGCGTCTCGTGCACTCCGGTGTCTAGTCATGCCTGCCCCATGACCACGGAAACATCTGCAGACGCAGATAGCGCTGGCTCTTCGGCTTTGAAACAGAGATGAGCACTGAACCCTAGAGTCAGATATGACTGGCTTTTGAACAAGGGAAACCTTTACTAAGATGCATTGTTTCATTTTGATACATAGGGCTAGCATAATTTCTGGCATGGATGCTGCACCCCACCCCCGAGACTTTCAGCCTTTTAACCTAGAACAGTGACATGCCCCCCTCCCACCCCCCAGAATGAAGGGATGAACTTTGTGTATATTTTTAAAAACCTTGGGACTCCAGATGTTGTTGGACTTCAATTCCCAGAAGCCCAAGTCGGCACTCCTGCTGATCAGGGCTTCTGGGAATTGAAGTTGAAGAACAGCTGGAGTGCCAAGGCTCGCCATGGCTGTTCTAGAAGCATCCTGATGATTTTTGCTTTCTCCCCCCCCCCCCTTGTAGGTAGACAACCAGCTCTTACGTACCACTCAGCCGTTCCTGCTCTTTCTCACCCCTAAAACTGATGAGAACGAAGTGGTTGAGGCGGGCCCTGCCGTGCAGTTGAATGCCATGAAATTCCCCAGTAAGAGCACCTTAACTGATATATACAAGGTAATCCAGCAGCTAAAGGACATTCCTGGAAAAGGGGGGGTGGTGGACTGGAAAGAAATAAGAAGCTCTGACAATCTTTTAAGCAGCCCTCGTTCGAACGGTGGGTTTATGCGATGAGCGATGGCAAGTTTGGGGCCAAAACAAGACCATGGGAAGAAGGAGGGGAAGCTTTTGGAGACGTACAGAGCAAAAAGCTAAGCAATGACACTTACATACAGCGTGGTTAAGATACTGAACTTTCAACTGGAAGGTCAGCAGTTCGAGACCTGAGTGCTGCATGACAGAGTTTGCTCCTGTCGCCTGTCCCAGCTCCTGACAACCTAGCAGTTCAAAAGCAAGAAATTGCAAGTAGATAAATAGGGACCCCTATGGTGGGAAGGTAAAACAGTGTTCCATGCACTCCGGTGTCTAGTCATGCCTGCCACAAGACCACGGAATCAGATGCAGATGGTGCTGGCTTTTTGGTTATAAACACAGGTGAGCACTAAACCCTAGAGTTGGATATGACTGGCTTTTGAGCAAGGGTGACCTTTACCTTTACATTGGCTGGCTCTTTCTCCCAGGAGGCACCAGTGATATTCAGCAGGAATCTGACTTCCTATCGTTTGAGCACATTATTACATGTCCTGCACTAGGGACTGCGATGGCTCAGTGGTTAAGAAGCTCGCCTTGTTAGCTGGAAGGTTGGCAAGTTGGCAGTTCAAGACCCGAGCGCTGCAGGATGTAATGAATGCCTGTCTCTGTCTCAGCTCCTGCCAACCTAGCAGTTCAAAAGCAAGAAATTACAAGTAGATCAATAGGGACCACTTCAGTGGGAAGGTAAACAGCGTTCTGTGCGTTTCGGTGTCTAGTCATGCCTGCCACATGTCCATGGAAATGTCTGCAAATGCAGACTGTGCTGGCTCTTTGGCAATAAACAGAGGTGAGCACTGAACCCTAGAGTCAGATACGACTGGCTCTCGAGCAAGGGCGGCCTTTTTTAGTCTCACTCTGTGGCAGCAGCAGAATCCCATTGGCCTTGTTCCATGGCTGTTGTGCATGCTGTGAGCATGTTTTTCAGCACATGTTTCAATTCCACAAAAGCGATTTGAACTCTCTTTAAATTGCTGTATCCAGTTTAAAGGAGACGCTGTGCTGATCCATCTAGGTCAAATAGTGAAGCTAAAGTACTTTGGACATCAAATGAGAAGAGAGGATTCACTTGAGAAAGCCTTGATGTTGGGAAAGAAGAAGGAGGTGGCAGAGAATGAGATGGCTAAGATGGTATTGTGGATGCAATGGGCACAGAGTTGGACGGGTTGAGGAGGATGGTGGGAGGACAGGAGGTGCATGGCGTACAATGCTCCATGGGGTCGCAAAGAATCAGAATCGACTGCGACTGAACAACAAGAAAAAAATACAGGAAAAGAGAAGCAAAATATTGCTGCACTTTATAAAGACGTTTTATTTTATATCAGTGTGAGCTTTTCTGAATCGATGTCCACTTCTTCAGATACTGCAGCAGTGTGTGAGGAAGTGTAGTTTGATCTACAAAAGCTCACACAGAAATGAGATTGATACTCTTTGAAGAGCTGTCATACTTCTTGTTCTTCCTTCACTTTCTGCTTCCCCTTTGCCAGCATGCTAAGCATTTTATTTTAAGGAATAAGAGCCTAGCTGCCAGTCTGGCCAGGTTATCCTGCTATGGTAATAGAGTAGACCCTACTGCTAGCAACTCAATGCCGAGTGTCAGGCGGAAGTTAACTAACCTGACCACCCTGAGAGTGAACAGCCTTGGGTGGTGAAGTCCACAGGGAAGGGTAATGGTCTGCAAGTGAATTAAATCCCACTTGAATCTATCTTGATGGAGGGCAGCAGCTTCATCAATACTGGCATGGGGCCCATGAGGACTTTGCATGCCAAAAGGGCTCAGGACCAGAAAGTGACTCGAACTGGATCCGTGGTACTACAGGTGTCTTGCTGTGATGCAGAATGCAAATGGAAGGCCAGTGTATTACATTCAGACCTCGAGATAAGAATGGATCGACTTAAGAAAAGCTTAATTTTTTCGAGATACAAAATTCAATGCATTCCTATGAGAAATTGCATTCAATGCATTTTATGGGAAATTCAAGATAAGAAGTTTTCAAGATACAACCAACCTCGAGGAACGAATTAAATTCATGTGTAATGGATTGACTGTATATTGTTCTCAGGGCCATCTTCATGGCTGATCACCATGAGGATAGCCAATATTCGGAATCGGATACAGCACAAGAAGAAGAAAAAGAAGTCTTCAACTGAGCAGGTGTTCAGTTGATGGATTTCACCAAAGCAGACTTTAATTGGAGTATACTTTCTGGAAAGCCAGAATGACGAGTCCCTGGAAAATCTTCATGGTTGATTGACATGATGATAGACAATATTTGGAATTAGATACAGCACAAGAAGAAGAAGAATGAGTTTAGATCTAGGATGAGTCTTCCATTGCAAGCAATGGGCCGCCTTGTACCCTCCAGCTGCCCGTAACTTCAGACAATCAACCAAGCTGGGGTTGTCTGATGAACCCTGCTGTTGTGATCCAGCCCCCATCAGATTCTGAAGACAACCTGGATCAGGAGGCACTTCCTATGCTCAGCCCAGTTCTGCCTCCCCAGCCTGAACCTGAACCTGAGGATGTCTTAAACCAGGAACCTCAGTCTGCTTCTGGCCCAACTCTAACTCCTCAAGCAGATGACCTGTCAGACCAGAGGTCTTACTCTGACAGCCCTCAGCCAAGGAACGGTGCCAAAAAGATCTGCAGCTCAGACGTAAAAAAAGACCACGCTCGTTATCATTAGCTGGGAGATTTCTTAAGCAAGTATGTTTCATCAATCAAGCGTCGGTACAATTTCTCTGTGTAAAGGCTGACACCCTGCTTGACTTTGGATACCTCTTACGATTGCCTGCTGTGACCATGACTTCTCTGACAACGCCCCCGGACATCCTTTGGACTAGACCAGTTATGATGAACCTTAGCACTCCAACTGTTCTTGGACTTCGATTCCCCTAAAGCCCAAGTTAGCACTCTTGCTGATCAGGGCTTCTGGGAATTGAAGTTCACGAACATCTGGAGTGCCAAGGTTCGTCATCTCTGGACTAGACACTTACTTTGAACTACTGGTAACTAGATGTCACCTTGCTCTTTGGATGTTGTTATTCTGACTCCTCAGGCAGATGACTTCTCAGACTAGAGGTCTGACTCTGACAGCAATCAGCCGTCAGCCAAGGAACTGTGCTAAAAAGATCTGCATCTGAGATGTAAAAAAGCCAGAGCTCATTATCTGAGGAGGCTCCCAGCTGACGCCTATTAGCTGGGAGGCTTCTTAAGCAAGCATGTTTCACCATTCAAGCGTCTGTACAATTCCTCTGTGCTTGGCTTCGGATATCTCTTGTGATTGTGTGCCATGACTCTGACTTCTCTGCCAACCCTGATGACCCGGACATCCTTTGGACTAGATGCTGGCTTTGAACTACCGGTAACCAGACCTCGCCTTGCTCTTTGGACTTTGCTATTTGGATTCTCCTTAGATAGACTGTTGCCAGGACTCTCTGTGTAGCTCGCTGTGTGGCAACCCAGCCCGCCAGGGTAGGTCAGCACACCTGGATTCAAAAGCAAACCCCGTTGTATCTTCTTCATCCCGATGAGGCAGAAAGGTGGCCGTCTGGACTGCGTGTCGGCTGTTGCTCCCAGCAGACGGGAGCGCTGCATGTTCACATTCCATCAGCCTCATGGCATGTAGATCTGGTTCAAATCTTGTGGCTTCCTGCAGGCCGTGAAATCCTCTTCAAACCAGAATGAGCGGAAGTCCTCGGAGGGAGGTGTGTGTGTGTGTGTGTGTGTGCGTGCGTGCGTGCGTGTGTGCGTGTGTGCGCGTGCTGGAATCCAGGGCCCTGGGTTTAAAATATGAGCACATGTTTTCTGTTTGCATCACATATCTTTTGGTGAGCACATTCCTAAAATGTTACTTCTGTGGGACAACAGCTCAGTTGACAGGCCCCATGCTAGGAGCTGTATGTTGACCCTCCTCCCCGTTTGGATTACGAACGCCTCCCCTGATCAATTTGATTTGCTTTCGTCAAGTTTTTGGGACACGGGAGACGTAATGATGATAATGTCCTCTCATTGCAGCATCTGATGATCACAGCTAGCAAGTTCACGGTCCAGCTCGAGGAGAAGCTGTTCCTGAAACTCCTGAGTTTCTTTGGATACAATCGCTCAGAATCAGGTGTGTTCACAAGCTCTCTAGGTGCAAATTTTAGAGACTAAATGAGAGGAAGGGCTGCAGTGGCTTAGCGGTTAAAATGCTGGACATAATGACGGGAAGGTCAGCTGTTCAAGACCCAAGTGCTGTGGTGGCTCAAGTGGTTAAGATGCTGACTAGAAGGCGGCAGGTCAGCAGTTCGATACCCAAGTACTGCATGACGGAATGAGCTCCCGTCCTCTGTCCCAGCTCCTGCCAACCTAGCAGCTCGAAAGCAAGAAATTGCAAGTAGATGAATAGGTACCACTTTGGTGGGAAGATAAACAGCATTCTGTACACTCTAGACATGCCTGCTACATATCCACAGAAACATCTTAAAACACAGACACTTTGGCTGTAAACAGAGATGAGCACTGAGCCCTAGAGTCAGATACGACTGGCTTTCGAGCAAGGGTGACTCTTACCTTTAAATAGATAACGCTTTGGTGGGAAAGGTAACAGTGTTCCATTTAGTTCTACCTGCCACTTGACCATGGAAACGTCTGCATACCTTTGGCTATAATTATTTATTTATTCATTTATTTATTTTGTTAAATTTCTATACCTCCCACTCAACCAAGGCCGACTCGGGGCGGTTCACAATCATAGATAAAATAGATAAAAACATACAGAATTTAAAAACCCACCCCCTAAAAAGGGGTGCAGATACCGATGGAACCATGGGGGAAGGCATACTCCTCTATATCAACCACCTAATTTAGTGTCAGAAATTATTCTGGGTTGAAAGGATTTTTGCAGAAGAAACTCCGCTCAGAGAACGCCCAAACAAGGCTCCTTTCATGTCCCCAAGAGCTGAAACAGAGACAGGTGCTCAATCCGTCATGCAGCACCCGGGTCTCGAACTGCTGACTTCCCAGCCTTCCAGCTAACAAGGCGAGCTCCTTAACCACTGAGCCACCGCAGCCCCAATTGGCTGTAAACAGATGAGCACCGCATCCTAGAGTCAGATAGGACTGGCTTTCGAGCAAGGCTTTCGACCTTGACGTTTTCTACATGAGAGGAGATCAAAATGTGGTCCAGCAGATGCTCTTCACTTTGCCCACCCTTGCGGTATTAAAGGGAGCTCAAAAACCCATGGAAACTTTTCACCGCTAAAAAAGAGAGAGCCTGAAAACGGTTTGCTCGAGTAGCGTGATATATTGTCGCTTCCAAAACCTTAGAAGAAATGGAGTAGCCATAATTGTCAATAAAAGAGTGAGAAAAGCAGTAATGGGATACAATCTCAAAAATGACAGAATGATGTCAGTCAGATTTCAAGGCAAACCTTTCAATGTCACTGTGATCCAAATATACGCACCAACCACGGGTGCAGATGAAGCCACAGTGGACCAGTTCTATGAGGACTTACAACACCTCATAGAACAAACACCAAGAAATGATGTCCAAATTATTTTAGGAGACTGGAATGCCAAAGTAGGCAATCAAAAAGTGGAGGGAATAACAGGCAAGTTCGGTCTTGGAACACAGAATAAAGCAGGGCAAAGATTGATAGAGTTCTGCCAAGAGAACGCAATGGTCATAGCAAACACCCTCTTCCAGCAACACAAGAGGCGACTTTACACATGGACATCACCAGATGGCCAACACCGAAACCAGATTGATTACATACTCTGCAGTCAAAGATGGAGAACCTCCATACAGTCAGCAAAAACAAGACCTGGAGCAGACTGTGGCTCAGATCACAACCTACTGATTGCAAAATTCAGACTTAGACTAAAGAAAATAGGGAAAACAAAGAGACCAGACAGATATCACCTAGATAGCATCCCTAAAGAATACACGGTGGAGGTGATGAACAGATTCAATGGCTTAGACTCAATAGACAGAGTGCCAGAAGAATTATGGACAGAGATGAGGGACATCATGCAGGAAGCAGCAAAGAAAACCATACCAAAAGAAAAGAAGAGTAAGAAAGCAAAGTGGTTGTCTGATGAGGCTCTTAAAATAGCAGAGGAAAGAAGGAATGCAAAAGTCAAAGGAGAAAGGAAAAAATACAATCTTTTGAACACAGAATTTCAAAGAAAAGCAAGGAGAGATAAGGAAAACTACCTAAAAGAACAGTGCAAAGAAATGGAGGAAAACAACAAAAGAGGCAGAACCAGAGACCTTTTCAAAAAAATCCAGGAAATCAAGGGAACATTTAAAGCAAAAATGAACACGATAAGGGACAAAGACGGAAAGGAGCTAGCTGATGCAGAAGAAATTAAGAAAAGATGGAAAGAGTACACAGAGGAACTCTACAAAAAGGACCTCAACACTCCTGATAGCCACAATGATGAAGAAATTGAACCTGAGCCAGACATCCTGGAGAGTGAAGTCAGAAAGGCCCTAAAGAGCACTGCAAACAACAAAGCTAGTGGAGATGATGGTATCCCAGTTGAATTTTTCAAAGCTTTAAAAGATGATGGCATCAAATTACTGCATTCAATATGCCAGCAGATTTGGAAAACAAAACAGTGGCCACAGGACTGGAAAAGATCAGTATATGTTCCAATCCCAAAAAAGGGCAATGCCAAAGAATGCTCAAATTATCGAACAATTGCGCTCATCCCACACGCCAGCAAGGTGATGCTCAAGATAATACAGGATAGACTTCAGCAGCATGTGGAAAGAGAACTACCAGAGGTGCAGGCTGGTTTCAGAAGAGGCAGGGGGACTAGAGACCACATTGCCAACATACGCTGGATCATGGAGAAAACAAAGGAATACCAGAAACAAGTTTACTTTTGCTTTATTGATTACACTAAGGCATTTGATTGTGTGGACCACAACAAGATGTGGCAAGTGATTAAAGAGATGGGAATACCAGAACATCTCATATGCCTCCTGAGAAATCTGTACAGGAACCAAGAAGCAACAGTTAGGACAGAACACGGAATGACAGAGTGGTTTGGAATAGGAAAAGGAGTAAGACAAGGCTGCATTTTGTCACCCTGCTTATTCAACTTATACACAGAGCACATAATGCGCAACGCAGGGATGGAGGAATCACAATATGGGATCAAAATTGCTGGGAGAAACATCAACAATCTGAGATATGCAGACGACACCACCTTAATGGCAGAAAGTGAGGAAGACCTAAAGAATCTCTTGATCGGTTTGAAGGAAGAGAGTGCAAAAGCTGGCTTGAGACTCAATATCAAGAAAACCAAGATAATGGCAACAGGCCCGATCAGTTCCTGGAGAATAGATGGGGAAGAAGTAGAAGCAGTGACAGATTTTACATTCTTAGGATCTAAGATCACTGCAGATGGAGATTGCAGCCATGAAATAAAAAGGCGACTGATTCTTGGGAGACAAGCCATGAAAAACCTGGGGAACATAGTGAAAAGTAGAGACATCACCTTGAAAACAAAAATTAGAATAGTCAAAGCAATGGTATTCCCAGTGGTAATGTACGGATGTGAGAGCTGGACAATTAGGAAAGCTGAACGCAGAAGAATAGATGCCTTTGAAATGTGGTGCTGGAGGAGAGTTTTGAGGGTACCCTGGACAGCGAGGAGAACAAATAGGTCAATCTTAGAAGAAATCAACACTGACTGCTCATTGGAAGGTCAAATAGTAAAGATGAGGCTAAAGTACTTTGGGCATCAAATGAGAAGGGAGGATTCACTTGAGAAGGCCTTGATGTTGGGAAAGGTGGAGGGCAAAAGAAGAAGGGGGAGGCCAAGGATGAGATGGATAGATGGTATTGTAGACACAATGGGCACAGAACTGGGAGGACTGAGGGGGATGGTGGAGGACAGAGGTGCCTGGAGAACGATGGTCCATAGGGTCGCAAAGGGTCGGAATCGACTGTGCGACTGAACAACAACAAGTGATGTCTCTCTCTACCGTTTCAACCTGTTCTTTGTTTCTCAAAGCCTCCCTTTCATTTGGAGACTCTTGTCAAAACACTCGCGGCTGCGTTGTTTACAAAACTGATCGGAAATGTTTGCATTTAAAAAAATGTTCTTTGGTGCAGATTTTAATAAGGGTATTCTTCAAATATGGGCTCTTAAGAATATTTTTTTAAGGAAGCGACTAGAACTTGGGAAGGTATTTTTACTAAATTGTTATTGCTGTAGTTTCGAGAGGCAGACAAATATTAGTCATCATTAATGTGTGTTTTTTAAATAAAAGTTTTTACTTTCTAGTTTCCGAAGAGTTCCAAAAAAAGGTTATTGTTTCATTGTGTTCTGCTAAAACAGGAGTTCTCAACTTTTTTGAGCTGGGGGCCGGGTCAATCTCCCTCTTCTTAGCCCTGTGTTAAAATAACACTGTGAATGCTGTAAGCCCCACAGAGTAGGGCCGGACCCCAATAATTACAATAATGACTTTGTCAAGAAGTTACAGTAAAATTGCAAAGAAGTACCGTACATTCTCGTGAGCCATGGACAGGCTTGACATGTTGTTTCGTTACACTAGTTGCTTGTAACTAGTTACTTCCGGAAGCTGCAGTTATTATTCAGGGAGATCACCAGTTAGTTTGCTGTAGAATACTAAACTCAATTTTTCACCAAGCATGGAAAGTGTTAAATAAAATTATCTATTTGGGAAGTGTAGTGGAACCCTGCTTTACGGATACCTCGCGTAATGGAAAACTCACTATAGAGAAGGAAATCCCAAGAAAATGACCCCTCAGCTTTCCCACCATACGAAAAGGTTTTTTTTTGTTGGGGGGGGTGGTCTTCCAACACTTCCCACAGTGGTGGTAGGGTGTTTGGAGCATGTTTGCTCTGTTTTTGCATTTTTGTCACATTTTGGTACCTCTAGAAGCACTCCCCGCAACCAGGAAGTGTGGAAAATTCACCGTCCCCTCAACAGCTGATCGGTGGGTACTTTTCTTTCAATTACCAGAGGTGGCCACTAGATGGCACTGTTGGAAATGTGCTAAATATGCATTGAAAGCCATGTCTTGGCTTTGGAACGGATTCTTTGGGTTTTCAGTGCATTTCTATGGGAAACCGCGCTTCACTTTAAGGAATTTTTGCTATAAGGAAAACCCCGCAGAATAGATTGATTTCATAAAGCTGGGTTTCACTGTATTTTAAATGAAAAGTAAGTTCCCGAGGTAGGGATTAAAACACAAATAGAAAAAGCAAGATCCACCTTGGTATTTAGGATAATTGTGATATTAATGATGCAATAGCTGGCTGGATAGCTCAGTGGTATAGTCATCTGGCTGCGGGACCAGAGGTTCGAGGTTCAGTTCCTCCACCGTGCCTCCCAGGAGAAGAGCCAACCCATGTGGCTTTGGGCAAACTGCACAGTCCCAGGTCACACACACACACACACCAGAAGAATGGAATGGTGAACCATTTCTGTATACAGTGGATCCTCGTTTAACAAACAGCTCGCTTAACACAAAACTTGTACAGTGGAACCCCAACATACAAACAGTTCGACTTACAAAAGATTCGACATATTTTTTTAAAAAAGAAAGTTAAAAAAAAAAGATTCGACATACAAATAGAAATCCTGGCTAAAAAAAATTGACATACAGTGGAACCCTGTATAACGAATGCTTTGTATAATGAAAAATTTGCACACTGAAGCATTTTTGCTCTATTGGCGATACCCTGCATAACGAATCCCCCCCCCCCATTATACAGGGTTTTCATTAAGCGAGGTATACCTTACTTAATGAAACCTTGTATAACAAACATTTTTTCGTTATGCGGGGTATCGCCAATAGTGATTTGTACAACAACAAAACGTATAGCGAATAGCCCCGCGGGATGGAGTTTTCCCATTATACGGGGTTCTACTGTACAAATTTTGAATAAGAAAAATTCAAAATGCAAAAAAGATACGGTGACATCTAGTGGTCTCTTTTGGTAATGCAGTGTGTCTTCAACAAATTTTTCGACATACAAATAACCCTGTGGAATGGGGGAAAATCATATTTAGAGGTTTTACTATATAACAAAACGAAATCCATAAAAAAGTGGCTTGGTAAATTTGTTTCAGAACGGATTAATTGGTTTTCAATGCATTCCTATGGGAAACCGCATTTCACATTGCCAATTTTGGTTTTCAATTCATTCCTATGGGGAAATTGCATTCGATGCATTCCTAAAGGAAATTTGCCTTACAAATTTTTCCGTAGTACAAAAGGTCCTGGAAAACGCATTAGATTTGTTAAGCGAGGTTCCGCTGTATTCTCTACCTAGAACACCCTGGAAACCCTGGAAAGTGTTGCCATAAGTCAGAATTTCCTTGAAGGGTTGTTGTTGTTGTTGTTGTTGCACCAGGGCGTGTAGTAATAATTCTCATTTTATGCCATTGCCTGCAGAGGTTGAAAGTTACGATGAAAACCTCCATGAAATCCCTGTCAATCAAGGTGGAGCTCAGAAGCGGTATTACTTCGAAAACCTTAAAATTAGCGTGCCACAGATAAAGCTGAGCGTCTTCACTTCCAGCAAACTCCCCTTGGAGCTCAAGGTAAGTCTCCTTCAATCCCTCTCTTCAGAGGGCTTTGCTACGGCATAGGTGCCTCACCTTCGTCCCTAGATCTTGCTGGACTACAGTTCCCATAATCCTGGCCAGTTGTCTGGCTAGGTTATCCTGCTATGGATACTGGATTGCATTCAATGCATTTCTAAGGGATACTGGAGTACCAAGGTTCACCATCACTGGAGTAGACTATACTTCCAGTGACTCAACGGTGCGCTTCAGGTGGCAGTTAACTAACCTGACCACTCTGACGACTAATGGCCTTGGATGACAAAGTGCACAGGGAAGGGGTCGGTAGGTCAGCAGTTTGAGACCTGAGTGCTGCAGGACAGAATGAGCTCCCATCTTTATCCCAGCTCCTGCCAACCTAGCAGTTTGAAAGCAAGAAATTGCAAGTAGATAAATAGGGACCACTTTGGTGAGAAGGTAAACAGCGATCCGTGTGCTCCGGTGTCTAGTCATGCCTGCCACATGACCACGGAAATGTCTGCAGAAGCAAACAGTGCTGCCTCTTCGGCTTTGAAACAGAGATGAGCACTGAACCCTAGATTCGGATATGACTGGCTTTCAAGCAAGAGTGACATTTACCTTTACCTTTAACTGTTCTTGTGGTCTTATTGTAACATATACATATTTTAAAAATTAAAAAAAACCAGAAGCATAGTTTCAAGATGGGGGATACTTGTCTTGGAAATACTATAAGTGAGAAGGATCTTGGAATTGTTGTAGATCACAGGCTAAGTACAAGTCAACAGTGCAACGTGGCTGCAAAAAAAGCCAACGCTGTTTTAGACTACATTAACA
Source organism: Bradypodion pumilum (assembly GCA_035047305.1). NCBI lineage: Eukaryota > Metazoa > Chordata > Lepidosauria > Squamata > Chamaeleonidae > Bradypodion > Bradypodion pumilum. Next base: position 5,313,300 of record JAWDJD010000016.1, on the reverse strand, counting down.
GAAGTCTAGTCCAAAACCCGTGAGGTACTAGTACTCCATCTTTATTCTGCACTAGTTAGACCACATCTAGAGTACTGAGTCCAATTCTGGGCACTGCAAACAAATTAGAGTAAGCACAGAGAAGGGCAACAATGAGAATCAGAAGACTGGAAACCAAGCCCTGGGAGGAAAGACTGAAGGAAATGGGCAAACACACTGTTTATCTTTCCCACCAAAAGTGGTCCCTGTTTATCTACTTGAAATTTCTTGCTTTTGAACTGCTAAGTTGGCAGGAACTGGGACAAAGATGGGAACTCATTCCGTCCTGCAGCACTCGGGTCTCGAACTGCTGACCTGCCGACCTTACCGTCATCAAGTTCAGCATCTTAACCACTAAGCCACCGCAGTCCCCTTGCTGTGATTATCATTCTCAAAATCCATCAGCCAGGGCATAACCCAGAAAGCTAGCTTTTTGTCCCCCTTGGCAAGGAATGTGAGAAGAGTGGATGGAGAGATTGGTGTGTGCGCGCGCGTGTGCGCATGTGCGTGCGTGTTGGTGTTTCTAAAGAAATCTCCCTTTTGTTGCAGTCCCAGAGAAGAAAAACTCAAGAAAGGGAATGAGGTGGGATTTGCAAGATGTCCTTTCAGATATTTTCTGTTTTTATACTAGCAAAGGCCTGGGATTCAGCCATGGGACTTGAAAGCTTAAAATCTGAATATTGCATGTTCGCTCTCTCTCTCCAACCTGCCAACCTTCCCCATCAGTTCGGCTCTGTTTGTATTAAGGTCCAAGAGGAATTGAAATGAGAAAATTACAGGAAGAGATGGATTTTAAAAAAGACACAGTAGAAAATGTCTCTTTCAGGATTCCATCACTTACTCAGCTGCTTGAAAGTTATGCTCTTGTTGTGAGCCGCCCAGAGTCGAGTTTACCTGATTGGGTGGCATAAAAATTTGAATTTAAATAAATAAATAAAATGCTCTGAAATTGAGTGTGGATTTTTCGTTTTCTTTTAGGCATTGAAAAGCACACTGGGATTCCCACTGGTAAGGTTCGAAGATGCTGTGATCAACCTGGATCCTTTCACCAGAGTCCACCCTTATGAGACGAAAGAGTTCATCATTAACGACGTGCTGAAGCACTTCCAAGAAGTAAGTGGCATTGCTTTAGAGCAGGGGTGCCCAAACTATGGCCTGTGGGTGAGATCCGCACTGATGCCAATTCATACGGCCTGTGGCACGCTCGTCGCTCCCGGAAGCAGAGGTACAACATGCCCGTACTGACCCGTTTTACTTCCGCGAGCAATGAGGGTGCTGTGGGCCGTATGAATTGACATTGGGGGCTGGATCTGGCCCACAGGCCATAGTTTGGGCACCCCTAGTTTAAGCAGAGAAAATGGCAGCTTAATATCTATCTTGTCCTGTTGCAAAACAGGTTGCAAGGCGTGTTTGACTTCTGTTTCCTGTGGGAGGGACCATGTGACTGGCCCGCTGAAGCACGTGACCGGCCCACGGCTCGAAAAGCTTGGGCACCCCTGCTTTAGAGCAGGGTTCCTAACCTATTTTACACCACGGACCGGTTTCATGCTAAACCATTTCCCCATCATCCTAAAGTACAGGAAGCATAATAACATCTTGAAACTACAGGAAGCCAGATCTAGGCTGAGTACCAGGGAAAACTTTTTAATGGTTAGAGCAGTATGACAGTGGAACCCACTACCTCGAGAGGTGGTGAGTGCTCTGACACTGGTAGCATTCAAGAGAGAATTGGACAACCATATCTATCAGATCTGCTTTGATTTGGATTCCTGTATTGAGCAGGGGACTGGACTTGATGGTTTAAAAGACCCCTTCCAACTCAGTGATTCGATGATAATAGTTTTTAAAAATCGTTTGTTGTGAAATTTCTGCACCCTGCCTAGGTCACGTCGTTGACCAAACAGTCTGCGCAACATGGTCATGAACCTGTCACCAGGTGAGACAGCCGCTCTGAAACCTATTAATAAAGTCTCTGGTGTCCTTTCTAGGAGCTGCTTAGCCAAGCCGCAAGGATCTTGAGCTCCGTGGACTTCCTTGGGAATCCAATGGGTCTCCTCAATGATGTTTCAGAAGGCGTAACCGGGCTGATAAAATATGGAAACGTCGGTGGACTTCTGAGGAACCTCACCCACGGAGTGTCAAACTCTACTGCCAAGGTAAGAAAGCATTGGAGTATTGAATCGGGAGCAGGATGGGGGGAAATTTGAATTTGAATTTATTTTTATATACCGCTTTCCTCGTTTTGTGGATGACCCAAAGCGGTTCACAATATTCAAAACTATACAGAAATACAGTAAAAATTACAAGGCAAGAGTACAATTTCATATTCAAAATACACAATTACAAAGCAATACATCATATTCCAACAGTAATACAAAAATGCAATAAGTACAAAAACATACTGAAAAGGCCCCGGCTTCTCCCCAAGCCCTCCCAGCAGGAAGAGCCGGGAGGACGAAGTCAGTAAGGTCGGCAAAGTCGACACAGCTGAGGGAAAGTCCAACAAGAGTCCTCGTCTCCCTCAAGGCTAAGGGGGAGGAAAGTCTAATAATGCCTCCAGTAGCGCACCCACGGCTGGCCGTCTGTGCCACACAGCTGCCTCCCATCTCGCTCAAGCACCGGAGGATGGTCGAGAGGAAAAGAGTCCAATGTGGGCCACAGAGCGGAGCAGAAAAGCAGGGGGGCCCTGCCCCCCCATCGCTGACAGCAGCGGCGGCAGCAGGAGAGGGCTGCTCTTATGGCCCTCCAGAGCCCCAGCTGTGGCTCATCCCACCGGCCAGTTGCCGGGTGAATGGGCTGCCTCCCTCATCATCGACGGCAACCAAAGTAGTTTTGTGGATCTTCCCATCTTGATGCTCAGGAATATCTTCCTTCTGAAAATTCCTGTTTTAATAGTGGCCATATTTACTCAGAGGGACTGCAGTGGCTCAAGTGGTTAAGATGCTGACTGGGAGGCAGATGGTCAGCAGTTCGATTCCCGAGTACTGCAGGACGGAATGAGCTCCCGTCTTTGTCCCAGCTCCTGCCAACCTAGCAGTTCGAAAGCAAGAAATTGCAAGTACAGTAGATCAATAGGGACCACTTCGGTGGGAAGGTAACAGCGTTCCGTGCACTCCGGTGTCTAGTCATGCCTGCCACATGACCATGGAAACGTTTGCAGAAGCAGGCAGCATGCCTCTTCGGCTTTGAAACAGAGATGAGCACTGAACCCTAGAGTTGGATACGACTGGCTTTCGAGCAAGGGAAACCTTTACCTTTAATATTTACTCAGAGTGTTTAAAGTCAGACTTCATGGGTAGTTTCCAGCATCCCACGAGGAGGATTGTCACTAGCTGCACTTTCTGGAGGATTCTGTAAATTTTACTTTAAATTTTTCGAAAAGCTAAAACAAGTGTTCCCAACCTAAAAGCCAAGCGATTTCTTCTCTTTTTAACAACAGAGTGTGTGGGGGTGGGGGTGGATTCGATCCTCTCTCCTGGGTCCCCTGAGCCCAGGAGGGTTGGGGGGACAAAAGGGGTCTGAATCTGATCTGAATTTGATCGGGACACGAAAGAAGAGGTCTATGCTGTACAGAAGTCTATTTGATCGCAAAGTCACACCTTTGTCTGCGTGCCATTAGTTCTCAGCTAATAGCAGTCAGGGCAGCAAATATCTGCTCTCCAGAGATGTCTAGCATGGCAGTTTTCAACCTCATGGGGGTTGGGGAGTCGGGTATATTGCTTTTGGGGTAGAGAGGAAAACACACTTTCTAAGTGCTTTGATATGTTTCAGTCTCAGTACAGCAAAAACCCGTTTTATGACGTTCTGTTCTGACAGCCTTTGTCGTAAACCGGAAAAACCTTAAACGGCGCATGTTTTCCCATAGGAATGCATTGAAAAATAAAAATGGTCCTGATCAGACCAAAAATCATTTCAAAAAAATAGGAAAACCCGCCAAAAAAATACAAAAAGTGCCAGGCACAATCGTCCCCCACTCCCACAAAAGGGACGAAGCAATCTCCCTACCTTTTCTATGCCACTGCTTCTTCCTGAGCGGTTTGTCCGGCCGCCGGGGAACCTCAGTTACTGCCACTACCGGCAGCAGAAGAGTGTGGGGACCTTATCCACTCAGTTCTGGTCTTGGCCACAGTTCCCTGCACGGCGCTACAGCCGGGAACGTGCACCTGGGGGAGGTGCGCGTTCCCGGCTGTTGTGCCGTGCAGGGAACTTGGACGAAGATCAGAACCGAGCGGATATGGTCCCCACACTCTCCCGCTGCTAGTCGAAGCTGCGGACAGTGTGGAAACAGTGGCAAACATTCCGCCAACCCTGCCGCCTCCGCAGCGGTAAGTGAAGAATCACGAGTTCTGACGGTGTGAGGTGGGCGCCACTTTAGACTCTAAAAATAGTGCGGGTCCACCATTTTAGAGTCTAAAATGGCACTGGGGATCTAATTCCTGGTCATAAACCGAAGGGGGAGGACATAAACCGGGGCATCATTTTAGTTGGATTTGCCGCCATAAGCCGTGGCAAACGTTAACCGAAGCGTTGGTAAACCAAGGTTTTACTGTATTTCAAATTTCTGATGAAATCCTTGGAGGAAGAGGCATGTTTGAAGGAGGCAGTGAGGTTATTATGTTTACCGAAAGGGGGCATGCAAATCATAAAAGCTGAGAAAAACTGCTCTAGGAAAAGTTTACTATATTTTTCATAGTTACTTCCTCGTTGTTGTCGTCTTAAAAGGGGGATTTAGAAGGTGCAAATAATGAGAGAACGTCTGTGTGCCGTTTAACAAGACTGAATTTTAACAATCCCCCTTTTTATAAAAGGGGGTCTGCAAGAATTGCCCCCCTTCCCGAATTCCCCGTATTTATGGGCTGTGTCTGGTTTTGCCATTGTATAGATTTTTTTCCCGTTTAATCGCTGCGCCGATTATTCCCATAATGGTTTTTCCATGTATCTTGGAGCATGCATTGAGTTGAATGGCTTCTTTCAAGTTGGAGAAGTTTCTGTGTGTTTAAGTTGGCACAGAAACCCAGGTTAAAGAAAGTTCACTCCAGACGGTTCGGGCCTCGTGATCCCCTCCGAGGCAGGCTGTTTTCATGTGTTTTAAGAAAGGACTTTGATTCTAAATATAGGCACATGAGGGAATTTCCACTCCATCTGTGACAGAGGCTTCAGCAGTTGTTTGCTTTTAAAAAGTAATCTTTCATTTATTTGCATCGATTAGGTGCAGATCAGAAGTTCTCAACCTTTTAACGCTGTGAGCCGTCTCACGCTGCCTCAGATAGCTTTGGGGGCCGCATGGCCATTTTGCCCTTCCTCTACCACATGGCACTTCCTGGTGTAGTGAAGGTGGTGGAGGGCCACATGAAATGGTGCCATGGGCAGCATCCGGCCCGCAGGCTGCTGGTTGAGAACCCCTGGTGTAGATGCATGCATACATGAGTCTCCCCTGGTTTAAACTAGTATTTTCTTCTTAGCATTGCTAAAGCAAAATCGTAAAATAGTTCCACTTTCTGTTGAAAGTAAGAGATGTTGAATTTTCAGCTGCAGAGTAAAATTCGGCCCCTTTTACCTCCTTAATTGGAAGCTTCTGTTTTACTGGGGGTTTTACCACTGAAAGGGAGGCATTTATGTGCCAGAAGATTGAGTTTTGATGGCTTTCAGCTAGAAGTAGGAAGTAAATATATATGCTTTGGCGCAAAAAGCAGCCCTTTTTACTTCCAGGTTTGGCGCAGAAGCTTCTGTGCATGCACGAAAATTGTTATTTTACTTCGCAAAAGCATCCGCGCCAAACTAGGACGTAAAAAAGGGCCGCTTTTTGCGCCAAAGCATCTATATTTACTTCCTGGTGCCAGGGGTGTGGTCCGGCCCACTCAGCTATTCCGGAGGTGTGGTCTGGCCCGCTCAGCTGTTCCGGGGACATGGTCAGGCCCCCAGCCCAAAAGGTTTGGGCACCCAGGAGTAAAGGCTGGGCCTAAGCAACTGTTTGAACTATATCTTCCAAGTTTAATTTATAAACCCAATGGCCCAAGTTTGATCAAAAATGTCTGAGTCAGCAAGGTGGCCTCTCTTTTTTGCATACAGGACCTTTGTTTATCTCATGGTGACTTCCACAAATCCAGTATGGCATTAAAGATCTGGATGCATGTCCATTCAAAGGCTTTTTAAAAAGAAAAGAAATGGACACTTGCCATTCTTAAATGAATCTCAATATAATATTTCAAGAACTGAAAGGGAGCAGAGGGAAATCAGTGTGGCTTCGATGGAGCCATAAAGGTTCTGGAAGCTATATTCTGGAAGCTATATATATAAGCAGTGGAGGGACTTTGTAATGAGAGCTCAGCTTCCATGCTAAAATTTGATGTTTTCTTTGGGAGGTTCAGTTTCTGCTGAAACAGCTGCAGCTGTAGTTCTTCCCCCCTAAAACTTTGCATCAGCCATTTGTTTCGATTAGAAAAAGAGGAATTAAATAAATAGAAAAGATTTCATAGGCAAAATAGGAAGAAAGGCTGTATTGCTTGTCCCCTCTCTAGCAAAAAGCTAGTCGTCTCCGACTCTAGAGTTCGGTGCTCATCTCCATTTATAGACAAAGAGCCAGCACTTTCTGCGTTTGCGGATGTTTCCATGGTCATGTAGCAGGCTTGACTAGACACGGAATACTGTTTACATTTCCATTAAAGTGGAATTTGTCTACCGCATATATTCAACTATAAGGTGTCCCGAATATAAGTTGAGGTACCTAATTTGGACCTCTAAAACTAGAAAAATAGATTGACCCGAGTATAAGTGAGTTCCAATCTATACCTATAAGAAGGTGGATGGGTGGTAAGTGTCCGGCATTAGCGCCCACACCCAGCCCACCCATCCTGTACCGAGCCGCCCACACTTACCTTAAAATCAAACTCACAATGCCACAAGGGTCCCAAAACAGAGAGTGGGGCAAACGCCCCACAAACACACACACACAAAAAAACTACACGTCCCACCGTCGTCTGTGCTTTACCACCCCTCAGCCAATCAGGCTAAAGGATGCGAGCGCGGAGGAGGCCGGGAAAGCCACCGCGCAGATTTTTAAAAACCCGACCTATGCGCAAACCACTTCCCTCCGGGAGACACTTCGTCTCCCACAGGTAAGCCATCCCCAGCTCACCACAGTGGGCGGGCGGGCACGTCGGTTGCTGGCTGGGCCGCCTGCTTTTGGTGCCCCTGCCTGACCGACAAAGGCCTTGGTGCCAGCGGGGATGGAGGGCAGGCCGCGCCACGGAGGCACAGAAGGTGAGCGGCCCAGCTCGGAAGGCCGCACCCTGGAGGCGCAGAGAGCAAACGGACGAGCTGGCAACAGGTAAGTGGGGTGGGGGACATGGGGGGGACAGGCTCAGGGACCACGCCGCCCACCCTGGTCTAAGAGGAGAAAGGGGGAACACGTACCCGCCCGTCCCCGCCTGTCCCCCCTGCCCCCGCCCATTCCCCCCCCCAGTCCCTCAATTTACGGAAGGAAATTCTGAGGAAATGGTGTCCCGCTATACGGAAAAAATGATGATATGGAAAGTTTTTATGAGTGTTCCGACACTTCCCAATGCAGTGGAAGGGTGTTTGGAGCATTTCTGCTCTGTTTTTGAATTTTTTTTGTCACCTTTTGGGTCATGCAGAAGCTCTCCCCGCTACCAGGGAATGCTGGGAATCCCCCCGCCGCCGCCCCTGATTACCTGTTAGGGGGGACTTTTCCTGCAATTACCAGGACTGGCCACTAGATGGCGGCGATGGAAATATGACAAATATGCCTTGGAAATTAAAAAAAAACAGCTCCAAAGCTCACTAATAAGCAAACCATTCTTGTTTTTTCTGTTCCAAATTATTTCTAAAGTGCACTTTGGAATTTTTTGCTGTTTTCGCCACCATAGAAAGTATTGAACAGAAAAATTACACATGCCCCCGCTCTTTTCTAATCTTCGGAACGTTTTTTTAAAAAATTATTTTCAATGCATTCCTATGGGAAATTGTGCTTTGTGTTACAGAAAAAAGCCTTTATAGAAAACATCCCGGGACAGATTAATTCCGTAACCCGGGGTTCCACTTTATTAGGATATGCAGTATAAGAGTGGGTTTTGAGCAAACATCTATGGATGGGTGTTGGGAGTGGTCTCTGGGTCATAGCGACTATTTTGGGAAGAATCAGAAAGCTGAGGACGGTTGACAGACCTAGATAAGATGAATCCTGGAAAGAAGCTCGTTAGGGTTATAAAAGAGAGATTTTGAGATGGCAGCAAGGCTTATTTGGGCTCCAAAGCCAAGAAGAACGCTTGTGCCAGTTAGAGGGCTCAACCAAAGGTCGGCGTGACTAGCCTTCCATCGCTTTTCACCTTGGCAGCTGCCTTGCATAGCCTGCTCTTTTTTGATGTGTTCACCTGTTTATCGAACATGCCGTTTCCTTACTTGTGGCACCCTTCAAGGCTGACATGACATACGGTTCCACTTCAAGCTGAATTCAGCCTTGCAGCTAATTTTGTCCGAGCGCTGAGCTGTGAGATTATATGTGTTACATAATGCATATTGTGCATTCGGTGAGACACACAAACATACTCCGGTGTAAATCTGCATGAGGGATGTCTTTGAACATTGGCAAGGGAACAGTTTGATCTGGACGCTCCGTCCCTTGTAATAAGTAAGCATTCAAGGACAGGCTGGCAGTCCTTTGTCTGCCTTCACACACACCCCTCCTTGCCGCAAACCTTTTCACATGGAGAGGAGGCAGCAGATGTGACAAATGGATTTGTGATTCACATGATAACTGTATGGTGACTTGCCTGCCAGGTGCAAAAGCTGCAGACATCACAAGAAATCTAGATAGATTGTTAGAGAGAACTGGAAACAAGCCAGTTGTCATGGTACATGTTGGTACCAATGATGTTGGGAAGGCCAAACGGTCTGTCCTGGAAGCCAAATTCAGGTTGTTAGGAAGAAGATTGAAGTCCCGGACTTCCAAGGTAGCATTATCAGAAGTGCTGCCTGTCCCTTGCGCAAGACCTACCAGGCAGGCAGAGCTCAGAAGCCTCAATGCGTGGATGAGGCGGTGGTGTCGAGAGGAGGGCTTCAGATTTGTCAGGAACTGGAGAACATTTTGGGACAAGCCAAATCTGTTCAGGAGGGATGGGTTGCACTAGAACCATGATGGGACCAGATTGCTGGCACTCAACATCAAAAAGGCTGCAGAGCAGTTTTTAAACTGATAACTGGGGGAAAGCCGACAGGAGCTGGGCAGCATCCGGTTCGGGAAAGTGTGTACTTGAGTAGTGAGGAGGATGCAAAAATTACTGAGCAGAGCAAGGAGCTAGTCACCAATAATCTAGCAGAAGGATGCAAGGGGCAGTCTAACAATGCAACTGGGCTCAAAAGACTGTATCAGGAAAGCATATATAAATGCTTGTATACAAATGCCAGAAGCCTCCGGAACAAAATAGGGGAGCTGGAATACTTAGCAATAAATAAGAATATTGATATTATTGGTATCACTGAAACCTGGTGGACGGATGATAACCAATGGGATACAGTTATCCCAGGCTACAAACTGTACAGGAAGGATAGGAAGGGGCAAACGGGAGGTGGTGTAGCCTTGTATGTCAAAGAAGTGATAAAATCGTATGAATTGGAATATCTAGGTGATGTGGAGTCACCATTAGAAGCTCTGTGGGTAAGAGTACCAGGCCAAAAGGATGGTCTAACAGTAGGCATATACTATCGGCCTCCGACCCAAACTCTTGAGGGAGACTGGCAGTTGGAGAATGTTGTAAAGAAGGCATCCAAGAAGGGAAGCCTGGTTATAATGGGGGACTTCAGTTAACCTCACATGGACTGGGTGAACTGTTGTTCAGCACATGATAAAGAGATAAAGTTCCTAGATATGCTCAATGATTGTTCCCTGGAACAGATGGTTGAAGACCCAACTAGAGGTACAAGAATCCTTGACTTGATCCTGAGTAATACTCAGGATCTGGTGCAAGATGTTAATGTGACTGATCCAATAGGGAACAGTGACCACAACTCAATTATGTTTAACTTGATCATAGACTGCCAGTCACTGAAAAAATCTAACACAGAGACCTTAAATTTTCAAAAAGGAAATTTCCCAAAGATGAGGAAACTAGTAAAAAAGAAGCTGAAAGGGAAAATTGAGAGAGTCCAAACACTCCAAGAGGCATGGAGGTTGTTTACAAAAACAATAACAGAGGCCCCATTGGAATGCATACCCAAAAGGAAAAAGAGCACTGCCAGGTCCAAGAGGACTCCGATGTGGCTTACAGGAGCTGTTCGGGAAGTGATCAAGAGGAAGAAAAGCTCATTTAGAAGATGGAAGGCTTGTCCGAATGAGGACAGCAGGCAGAAACATAAATTCTGGCAGAACAAATGCAAGGCAACAATCAGGAAAGCAAAGCAAGACTTTGAGGAGCGTATAGCTAAAAATACTCAGAGAAATAACAAAGACTTCTTTAAGTACATTAGAAGTAAGAACCCAACTAGGAAGGCCATTGGACCATTAGATGACAATGGAAGGCAAGGGGTTATTAAAGAGGAAACAGAGATTGCAGAGAGACTCAATGAATTCTTTGCTTCAGTATTCACTGAAGAAGACAGAGGCCACATGCCCAAAACAGAGCCTATCTTCGTAGGGAGGGAAAGCGAAGAATTAAGCCAGATAGAAATAACCAGGGAGGAGGTCCTTGCATGTCTTGTTAAACTAAATGCTAACAAATCACCAGGACCAGATGGCATCCATCCACGAGTTCTCAGGGAACTTAAAGATGAAATTGCTGATCTCCTAGCCAAAATATATAATCTTTCCCTCAAATCAGGCTTTGTGCCTGATGACTGGAAGGTAGCGAATGTAACACCAATTTTCTAAAAAGGGTCCAGGGGTGTTCCAGGAAAATACCGACCTGTCAGTTTGACATGTGTCCCAGGTAAAGTGATGGAAACCATCCTAAAAGATAGAATTAATAGGCACATAGAAGAGAAGGCTCTGCTAAAGGAGAGCCAACATGGCTTTGCAAGGGCAAATCATGCCTCACTAATCTGTTGGAATTTTTTGAGAGTGTCAACAAGCATGTGGATAAGGGGGATCCAGTTGACATTGTTTATCTGGACTTTCAGAAGGCTTTTGACAAGGTTCCACACCAAAGGCTCTTGAATAAACTTACCAGTCATGGAATAAAGGGACAGGTCTTGTCCTAGATCAGCAACTGGCTAAGGGACAGGAAACAGAGGGTAGCAGTAAATGGACACTTCTCCAAGTGGAGGGAAGTAAAGAGTGGGGTCCCCCAAGGTTCAGTACTGGGACCCCTGCTTTTCAATGTCTTCATAAATGATCTAGAAGTAGGAGTAAATAGCAAGGTAGCCAAATTTGCTGACGACACTAAATTATACAGGGTAGTGAAAACTGTGAGTGATTGTGAGGAGATCCAGAGGGATCTCTTGACACTGGGGGAGTGGGGAAAAGAGTGGCAAATGAGCTTCAACACTAGTAAGTGCAGAGTGATGCATGTTGGGGCAAAAAACCCCAATTACATTTATAAACTGATGGGGTCTGAACTCTCTGTGACAAACCTGGAAAGGGACCTTGGTGTCCTGGTGGACCCCCCTAAATGAAGGTGTCAACCCAGTGTGCCTCAGCAGTGAAAAAAGCAAACTCAATGCTAGGGATCATTAGGAAGGGTATAGAAAATAAGTCAGCAAGTGTCATTTTGCCTCTTTATAAATCTATGGTGAGGCCCCATCTGGAATACTGTGTACAGTTCTGGTCGCCATACCTCCAGAAGGATATTATGGAGTTGAAGAAAGTGCAGAGGAGGGCAACCAGAATGATTAGGGGACTGGAACACGTTCCTTACCATCTGAGGCTGCAACGGTTGGGCCTTTTCACTTGAGTGACGGCGTCTAAGAGGTGACCTGATTGAAGTTTATAAAATCATGCACGGTGTGGACAAAGTAGATATGGAAAAACTGTTTTCCCTATCGCATAACACTAGAACTAGGGGACACTCCATGAAACTTTTGGGTGCTAGTTCTCAAACAAATAAGAGAAAGTACTTTTTCACCCAGAGGATTACTGGTTTATGGAACTCCCTGCCAGAAGAAGTGGTGACAGCTGTCAGTCTTGACAGCTTTAAGAAAGGATTAGACAAGTTCATGGAGGACAAGGCTATCAATGGCTATAATTATGGCTACCTAAGGACAACCTCCGGGTTGGAGAGAATGGCAGGATATCTCTCAATGCCATTTCCAGGGAATCCTAAGCAGGTGAAGACATCTCCTTGGGAATACCCTGAAGGAAATGGTGAGCCACTGTGGAGAATGTTGTAAAGAATGCTTGCTGTACTGGATGGGCTGTGGCCTGTTCCAGCAAGGCTGTTCTTATGTTCTATATGTAAATGGCGGACAATGGAAGAACCTACGGAACAGTTTTCGATTGAACTTGCGGTTCAAGTGCCTTGTCTGACAGTAAATGGTTGCCAAGTATCTCCTTGTACCCGTCAAAACAAAATTGCCAAGAAGAACAGGGAGTCTTGTAGTACCTTGCTGAATCACAAACTTCGTTTGGCGTAAACCTATGTAGTCTGGAGCCTGTCTCTTCAAATGTAGCAGTCATTTATAGAAGTGGTCTGGAACGCACCAAAGCGGATGAAAGTAAACTTGTAAGCTCTTAAGGCAGGCATTCTCAACCTGTGGCCCATGGGCCAGATGCAGCCCACAGTGCCAATTCATGTGCCTGCCTCTACCACACCCAGAAGTTCCATGTGGTGGAGGAAGGGCAAAATGGCCGTCCGGCCCCCGAAGCTGTCTAAGGTCTCATAAGACTTTCTTGCTTTTCTTCCAGTGGGCTAATATGACTGTCTCTATCCTATCCATGCGCTCTGGTGTCTACTCATGCCTGCCACTTGACCACGGAAACGTCTGCAGAAGCAGACAGTGCTGGCTCTTCGGCTTTGAAACAGAGATGAGCACTGAACCCTAGAGTCAGATAGGGCTGGCTTTTCGAGCAAGGGAAACCTTTACCCTACCCTATACCACTAGTTTTAACTGCAGTCTGCTGGACTTCCCATACATTTCTCCAGGGTATCCCTTAACGAAGAACAATTGTTCAGAAATTAACTATTCTCTGATATAGAAATGCTTCTCATGTTACCATTTCCTGAGTCAGAACAGAGAGGCTGAGAAGGAAAGGAAGTTTGAAGACAGAGGGATATCCTTCTTTCTTTCTTTCTTTCTTTCTTTATCCAGCCACTAAGGCTGCACTCTTCTGAAGTGAAAGATATGGCTAGGACCAAGGGTTCTGAACCTTTTCAAGCCAAGGGCCAGGTCACGCTCCCGCAGACAGCTTCTGGGGCCGGACAGCCGCTTTGCCCTCCCTGCCACACATGGCACTTCCTGGTGTGGCGGAGGCGATGGGGCCCCCACATGAAATGGTGTCGTGGGCCGCATCGAGCCTCCGGGCCGTTGGTTGCTAAGTTCACTTTGTGTCCACTGCTACATCTTTCCTTATTGTAGGTCAGGAGTTCTCAACCTTTTAAAACCTGGGGCCGGGTCATGCTCCCTCAGACAGCTTTGGGGCAGGACAGCCATTTCTTCCTTTCTCCACTACATGGCACTTCCCAGTATGGTAGAGGTGGTAGGAGGGCCACATGAAATGACACCGTGGACCACATATGTCCAATGGGCCGCAGGTTGAGAATCCCAGTCTTGGGTGTAGCATACCAACAAGAGGATATATCTTCTCAACTGCTGTAGGTTTGAGGCATCCTATCATGATACGCATTGTTTCATTAACAGCCATGTCAACTGGTTTTGTATGTGCAGGTGCACCTCATGCTGGAACAGCATACTCTGCTGTGGAGACGCTTAGGGTCAAAGCCATAGCTGTCAAGTATCCCTTATTGGCCGGGAAAACCCCTTATTTTACCCTCTTTCCCGCCATCATCTCTTATTAATTAGACTGCAATGCCCTATTGCCGCCATTGGAGGGCAGCACAGGATAAGCGTAGCTGTCAAGTATCCCTTATTTGCCAGGAAATTTCCCTTATTTCCAAATCCAAAACTTGACAGGTATGGTCAAAGCTGATGTACACAGTGTGGATGGTTGAGCTTCCCATTTATAGTTTGTCAACTATCTGATGATATTGTTCCTTGTACTAACTAGCTTTGGTATCCAGGCAGTGCTGCTTAAAAGAGATCTTCCTGTTTAGTATTTTGGAGCTGGACAATACTGTACAGTAAAAGGTAAAGGTTTCCCTTGCTCAAAAGCCAGTCGTATCCGACTCTAGGGTTCAGTACTCATCTCTGTTTCAAAGCCAAAGAGCCAGTGCTGTCTGCTTCTGCAGACGTTTCTGTGGTCATGTGGCAGGCATGACTAGACACCGGAGCGCACGGAGCACTGTTACCTTCGCACCGAAGTGGTCCCTATTTATCTACTTGCAATTTCTTGCTTTCGGTTGGCAGGAGCTGGGACAAAGACAGGAGCTCATTCCGGCCTGCAGTACTCGAGAATCAAACTGCTGACCTTCTGCCTCCCAGTCAGCGTCTTAGCCACTTGAGCCACTGCAGTCCTGTACAATAGAACCCAGTATATCAAATGCATCATGCAGAGAAAAAATTGTGCAATGAAGGAAGTTTTTTTAAAAAAAAGGTGCATCGTACAACAAAAATTTCGGTTGTACGATGCAGTGCATCTCTATGAGAATCATGCAACGAAAAACTTTTGCCTTTTATAATGCATACATCGTACAAGTAAAATCCCTATGGGAAAATTTGTACAGCAAAAATCTTTATAGGATGCATCGTACAATGAAAAACTTTTCATTGTACAATTCATCCCAAAGAGATTTTTGTTGTACGATTTTTCCCATAAGGATTTTCATTGTACGATGCATGCATTGTATAACGAAAAAATTGTATAACTAAGTGCCTAGTGGAACCAATTATTTCCGTTAAACTGGGTTCTACTGTAATCGATTCCCTTGCCTAATGTTTATTAATTGATTAGTCTTACAACCTAATCAATAACGTGGCAGAAGAATTAAAATCTGTGCAATACAATGGAGTGCAACGAAATACAATAAAAATAAAATATGTACATACCTGAACTACTTTTAAAAGGAATGTGAACTGGAGAAGGTGCCTCAATACAAATAATACATGTATATATCCATAGTCAGATAAGGGAATCTCCCTTGCAGGATACTCCAATTTGATTGATATATTGGATTATTTTAGCTGATGCCTTAATTATAAACTTGGCAGTTCTACATACAATGTGCATGTTAGAACCCAGGAGGAGATAGGACAGTTTGTGATTAGAGTCCCAAAAAGTTGTTTTTTTTCTCAATAGGGATGCAAGGTATTTAAATCTAATATCTGTGTATAACTGGCAATCAAATAAAATATGAGAGATATTTTCAATATTTAGAGATTCCCTTGCCATGCAGCATCCGGCTCAACCCCTGCCTCTCGGTTTCGGACAGCACATACTTGAATCTTACTCGGGTTAGGCTTCAAATGGTTGATGGAGGAGGTGTCCGTTGCTGAACCTGTGCTTGGAAAGTTGCGGAGCTTGCAAATAGGCCCAACGACTTGCTGGAAAATCCGTGTGAGATGGTGGACAGTGCAAAGGTGGCATTGGAGTTTGTGATGTGTGAGGTGGAGAAGAATTGGCGAAATCCTATTCAGTGATGGATAACCTTGGCACTTCAGCTAATCTGGAACTTCAATTCCCAGAAGCCCTGATTAGCAGGGATGCTGACTTGGGCTTCTGGGAATTGAAGTCCAAGAACATCTGGAGTGCCAAGGTTAGCAACAAGGGTCCTAGTCATGTCATGGCCAACCTTGACACTCCAACTTTTCTTGAAATTTACTTCCCAGAAAACCAAGTCTCTGTAAATCTACATGTGGAGTATACCCATCCGTGTGGAATCGCAGGGACTTGGGCTTCTGGGAATTGAAGTCCAAGAACATCTGGAGTGTCAAGGTTAGCCACCAGGGTCCTAGGTCCATCGTGGCAAACTTTGGCACTCAAGCTATTCTTGGACTTTGATTCCCAGAAGCCCAAGTCTCTGTAAATCCACACATGCAGTAAACCCATTCATGTGGAATCACAGGGACTTGGGCTTCTGTCCAAGAACAGCTGGAGTGCCAAGCTTTGCCATCACCATTGCTGTCCTGTGTCCTCTCCCCCAAGACAAAAACAAAAACATGGGAGACATGAAAAACATGTTGCTTTATAATGACGTGATTTTTGTATTTGTAAGTCGAACAGTTAATTGCATTATTGACTTGACTTGATTTTTTGTAAAGTTTATTGTGACTTGTATTATTTATGGTATTTTGCACTGTTATTTCTGTATGTTGTTGTATTCCCCTTCCCCTGTACTTATGATTTAAAGGTAAAGGTTTCCCTTGCTCGAAAGCCAGTCGTATCCGACTCTAGGGTGCAGTGCTCATCTCTGTTTCTAAGCCGAAGAGCCAGTGCTGTCTGCTTTTGCAGACGTTTCCGTGGTCATGTGGCAGGCATGACTAGACACCGGAGTGCACAGAACACTGTTACCTTCCCACCAAAGTGGTCCCCATTTATCTACTTGCAATTTCTTGCTTTCAAACTGCTAGGTTGGCAGGATTTGCTTAAGATTTGCTTTGTATTTATTTGATTGTTTTGTAAACCGCTTTGAGTGGCCAATAGACTAGTAAAGCGGCATACTAAATAAATAAAGACTAAAAGGGCTGTATTTGGGTGGGGTGGGAGGGGGGTTTCCGCCCTATAACCAAGCCAGCTTTGTTTGCGTCTGTTCCCTACACAGGACAAAACTCTCCGCTGCATTTTCCCAGCCCCTGTGCAGCATGCGCCAAACACTTTAGTGATGATTAGGGGAGAGGAAGGGAAATGTGGTGCTCCTCTCGCTTTTTTTTGGGGGGGGGGTAGAGTTATCCATTAAAGGGTATTAGTTGCTTAATAAAGTGTAGCTTGCCCTCTCGCTGAACCCTCCGGTGACTCTCCGATTGGGGTCATTCTGAGTTCACTCCGTGGACTTTTGACTGCCTTTCTGTGTATATGAAAACAGCCGGCTGTTCCTGCCCGGATCACTCGGTTTAGGCCTGTAACACAAAACTATTGCCCACGGGCACCTGCTGGGCAGTTGGGGGGCCTGGGTGTGTGTGAGCAACTCCTCCTCTCCCCCCCCCCCCCATCGACCCATCTGCAAAGGAAGAGAAGGAATGGCCATTGAATTTTCTTCACACACCCCCCCCCAAAGCATCTTGGCTAATCAGGCTCCCTAACCCGCCAATTCGTTAGGGGGCTTCCCCCGGGGATTACTGTGCAACGTGCTGCTGTCAGGATGGATTAAGAGCCTCCGCTAACGAGGAGATGTGAGCTAATTTAATAAACACTTGGTTTATAGGGCAAGGGGGGGAGCAGATGGGGGATGGAGCCCCCAGGGGTCGCCTTTCTGGTGCCCAAGCTTTTTGGGCCACGGGCCGGTCACATGGTTCAGCAGGCCGGTGGTGGGGTTCCTCCTGCCAGAAGTAAAACGCGCCTTGCAATCTGTTTTGCAATGAGACGAGATAGATTTTTAAGCTGCCATTTTCTCTGCTTAAACTGGGGGTGCCCATACTACGGCCCATGGGCTGAATCCAGCCCCCAATGCCAATTCATTGGGCCTGCACCGTCCTCATCACTCCCAGAAGCCATAGCTGTCAAGTATCCCTTATTGGCCGGGAAAACCCCTTATTTTACCCTCTTTCCCGCCGTCATCCCTTATTAATTAGACTGCAATGCCCTATTGCCACCATTGGAGGGCAGCACAGGATAAGCATAGCTGTCAAGTATCCTGTATTTGCCGGGAAATTTCCCTTATTTCCAAATCCAAAACTTGACAGGTATGCCGGAAGCGGAAGTAAAACGAGGGCAGCGTGGGCCGGATGAATTGGTGCCGGGACAGAGCCAGCCCACCGACTGTACTTTGGGCATCCCCCGTCTTAGACCCAAGAGAAGCCTGCACTGGAGTCTTTCATTTAACAACAAAGACTACTGCCCGAAGCACATGCACTGATGCTTCGACTTAAGTTTGACCAATGACAAAGCCAAGAAAGTGGCTTTGTTTTGGCAGTCCAGGGTTTGATCGGGACACGAAAAAAAGAACAAGAAAGGGCTGTGAAAAGGAGCTTGGCTTTTGTCCACTGCCCCCGCCTCACCCCAAGGAGTCTGCCAGGTTGCCAAAAGTCATCTTCCACTGCTTCTGATCTGCAGGGCTTTGCAACCCTCATGAGCCTTCGGATGGCTCATCTCTGTTTCATAGCCAAAGAGCCAGCGCTGTCTGTTTCTGCAGACGTTTCCGTGGTCATGTGGCAGGCATGGCTAGACACCGGAGCGCATGGAACGCTGTTTACCTTCCCACCGAAGTGATCCTTATTTATCTACTTGCTTTTTCTTGCTTTCAACTGGATTAGCAAGACAATAATAAATAAAGATAGAAATGTTTGAAGTGTAGGTTTATTACAGGATGCTAAGAAACTTCCGAAAGTTTTTGACTTCAAAAGTTGCACAGAAATACATTAAACATTAACCTGGCTTACCTTATGACTCTGTGACAAAGGTGAGGACATTGAAAAGTATGCGAATGGCTGGCACCATCTTTGCATTCATGTCCTTTTGCCCAAGCATTGGGTATGCTACACCGGTCTCCAGAATTGCTTGTGGCGGGTATTAGCGACCTTAAATTGCCGTTGTTAACTTCCCATTTCCCTCCCATTTGTCCAGCACTCACTGTCTTCTCCCAGCTCATTCCGTGAGGCTTAGCTATGGCAACATAAAGACAATTGGGTGGCATTGCAGCATGTTCTGGACAATGTCTCTCAAAGCCCACCTAACAATGAAAGGCTTTGCAGAGAATCACTTGTTGTTCTTGCATGAAATAAGCTCCGGGAGATCCTGTATCTAATCAGATGAATGAAACAGGGCTGCACAAGTCATGGCTGGTCCGACACCCGAGCGCACATAACACTGTTTACCTTCCCACTGAAGTGGTCCCTATTGATCTACTTGCAATTTCTTGCTTTCAAACTGCTAGGTTGGCAGGAGCTGGGACAAAGACGGGAGCTCATTCCGTCCTGCAGACCTCCCGCCTTTCAGTCAGCATCTTAGCCACTGCAGTCCCACCATGTCAGGAAAGGAAGGGAGAAATCCAGCATTCCATTGCCCCATTTGATGCTCATCTTGACTTCCTTTATTCCACTACAGTAATGGAGTAGACTGTACAGCCAGCAGCTCAACGCCAAGTGTCAGGCGGCAGTTAACTAACCTGGCTCCCTAAAGGGACCAACGGCTACGGGCAGATGAGCCCCTTTAGGTGGGGTGATGGTCTCCTCAGTGGAGGAAATGCCCCTGGAAACCATCATATTGGGCTCAACGGCAAAATGAACGGAGAAGGAACTCTGATTCCCAACGGTCATGGAGGTGGAAGAGGCTATGCCAGATGGACTAGTTGTGAAGGTGCACCTTGTCCATATCCTCAAGGTTGCAGAAGTCCATTGCAGTCCTGATGTTAAATTCTGCACGTCTCGTTTCATGTGTGCCATAGGGGAAGGCTCTGAGATCATAGTGTGTGGGTCACTTCATGGCAAGCTGGGATCCACCTTGAACAAATTCACCTCAATGACATTTTTCCTGCTTCAGGGGGAAAATGCATTCTCGGATAAGAGTTGCGGTTGACAACGACGACTAGCAATTTCACCAGCCTCCACTGGATTGCACAAATATTTTT
This sequence comes from Bradypodion pumilum, assembly GCA_035047305.1. Taxonomy (NCBI): domain Eukaryota; kingdom Metazoa; phylum Chordata; class Lepidosauria; order Squamata; family Chamaeleonidae; genus Bradypodion; species Bradypodion pumilum. The sequence goes on along the minus strand of JAWDJD010000016.1, from coordinate 5,293,498 downwards.
TGACAACAGTAGTGGAACAGCCAAATTGTGCCTCGATGTTGTGTATACATGCAGTTCAGCTGCTCGCCATTAGCGCAGCTGACGGAGCTCACGTGGCTCCAATTCACCCAATGAGGAACTAACGTGGGAAACCTTCCCGCCACAGGTGAAACTATGTCGGGTATGCATGACATCAGGAAGACGTCACCAGTACAGTAACCAATAGGCGCCTTCGGGCGAGATTCAAATGTATCATGTACCATATATAAGGAGGCAAGGCTCCACCATTGCCTCATGAACAGATTGACCATGTTACAATAAAGTAGTGTTTAGCCCGTCTGCCGGCGTTGTGTGCAATCAATCTGCTTACATCAAACTCACTATAAAGAAGAATCAGTGCAGATTACAAAATGATGTCCATTGTTTCCTCCAATAAGAAGCACAGGCATGAGTGGCATTAGCAAGATAAATTGGATATTTTTATATTTCATTGTTTTTATTGGTTGATTGTAAGCCGCCCGGAGTCGCTTTGGCGAGGGGGCGGAAATAGAAATCGAATAAAATAAATAAACAAACAAACAAAATAACAACAATTGCATTCTGTCAAATTGATTCTGACGTATAGTAACCTTTCCCAGGGTTTTCTCGTTAGAGAGGACTTGCAAGCGGTTTACCATTCCCTTCTTCTGGGAGTGCACTGGGGTTGAACATCATACTTAAACTACTCTTCAGCCAGTTGTACAATCAAAATGCACCCTGTGAAATAAGGGAAAGTAGAATCGCTTCTCGGCCTTTAGGCTAAGAAATAAGGGAAAGTAGATTGTAGATGTTTATTAAAGAAATGGGGCCTGAAGGATTGTCTTTAAGACCTCAGACACTTTCTGTGCTTTGCGGTCACAGGAAAGAAATGGAGAATGCTCTGTTTTAGAAGATCACTGGCTGAAGTCCTGAAGGAGGAAGCCTCCTGTTGAGATGAAGGACACATTGCAACATCTTGTGATGCCTAAAACACGTTAAATAAAAAACTAAACGACTTCAGTTTCATGCAGTACAACTTTATACGAGTCAGTGCTTGGAAAGAGCAGTAGATGGAGGTTGCAGAAGAATAGACTGTCCCAAGGATGTGTATTGTCTCCAATATTGTATAATGCAGGAGTTCTCAACCTTTTTAAGATGGGGGCTGGGTCATGCTCCCTCAGATAGCCACAGGGGCTGGATGGCCATTTTGCCCTTCCTCCACCACATGGCACTTCCTGGTGGGGAGGCTGTGGGGAGCCACAAGAATTAGTGCAGTGGGCTGCATCCAGCCCGTGGGCCGCAGGTTGAGAATCCCTGGTATAATGTACAGCTAACCCTTACATAAAGAGCGCCTCATTTAGAGACTAACTCGCTTAAAGAGCACAATTTTCCCTGAATGGTTGCCCTCACTCAACAACTAAAACCAACCAAAAACTCGCTTAACAACTAAACCGGGGTTCGCAATCCCCCCACCGCCACCGCCGCCAGAAGTCACAATTAGTCACTTTCAATGGTAGCGACTGCGCTTTTTCCAAGTGTTTACCTTAAAGAGCAACTCTTGAAGAGCAATCCCATGGAACGCATTAAGCTCTTTAAGCGAGGTACCACTGTAAATATGAATGATCAATCAGTTTCTGACAATACAAAATTGTACAAGGATCAAGTATTTAATTAGATAGCTGGAAAATGTACTGGAGCACTCGAAGAATTAGGACAGTATTACACTATCAACTAGTTGAAGCCTAACCCGAACAAGACTCAAGTGTGTGCTTTCCACCTTTGAAATTGAAAGGCAGGGCTTGATGTTATACAGGGGAAACTCGGAAAATTAGAATATCATGCAAATGTTCATTCATTTCACTTCCTAGGTGAAACAAATATATGAGATAGACTCACTACATACAAAGCGAGAGATGCCATGCATTAATACGTTATAATTGTGATATCATGGTGTACAGGGTACATGAGATTATGTGATGATTATGGGGCACATGAGATTGGGGGGGGGTTTGCAGTTTTCATAAGCTGTAAGCCTAAAGCATCAATATTATAACAAAGTAAGGCTTGAACTATCTTACTTTGCATGTAATGAGTCTATCTCATATATTTGTTTCACCTTTTAAGTTGCATTACCGAACTGAATGAACATTTGCACAATATTCTAATTTTCCGAGTTTCACCTGTATGTCAAGGGAGTCAATTACAGCATTGTTCAGCGTGACACATGGTAGGACATTCTTTTAAGCAGCACTGTCTAAATACCAAAGCTAAAGTTAGTATGAAGAACAACAACATCAGGAAACTCACAAACTATAAATGGGGAACTCAGCCATCCATCAACTTTGGACCCAAATGTCTCTCTCTGCAGCAGACCATGCTGCTCCAGTATGGAGCGCATCCACACACACAAAACAAGTTGTTGTCATTGTTAATGAAGCCATGTGTATAGTGACAGGATGCCTCAAACCTACACCAGTTGAGAAAATATATCCTCTTGTTGATATCGCTCCACCTAAGATAAGGAGAGATAGCAGCAGACTCTGAGAGAACTAAGCAAGAGAATGGCCCCCTTGACATCCTACTTGCTTTGGCTGCCATCACTCCCACACAAATACTGTGATTTCCAGCAACTGCTCAAGGCCATGACTGGTTTTAATCCCTCTTAGCCAAAAATTCAAAGAGGTGCTTGAAAAAAGTTGTCCTTATTTAAGAAGGAAAAAAGAGCAAATGTTTCAAACGGTTACACACAAAAATACAGGAGCAAATACAGAGCAAGCAAGAGCAATTTCAAGAACACACCTGAAAATAACAAAGTTTGCTAGCCTATCTAATAGATCTTGGTGGAAGAACAGGTTTGTTCTGAAACTTGCACAAAGTACAACTCTTTCTAGCACAGCATTAAAGAATAGTAACGGTCAGCAGGTAGCCACAATTCCTCCTAAGAGGCAAGCTCAGCTTGTGAACAAAGCTCGGCTCCTGTGATATTGACCTATCTTCTTTAACTTCTTAGTTCCATTTTATACCTTCTGTAGCCGATCCAGTTATCATGTTAAATGCAGAGTTGCTTCTGTAGACACAATTGTAGCCTCAATGCAACATCAAAAATTAAATGCTCAATATCTCACATGCACTAAAAACCTGCTGCTTTGCTTAGTAAATTACAGTAGAGTAGACCCATTGAATCAGTGGAGATTTTGTGAGTCGGCTCTTCTGTACATTCCATTGATTCACTTGGCCCTACTCTAATTGTGATTTCTTCCGATACTGAAATAAATCACAACTAGAGTAGGCCCATTTGAATCAGTGGAATGTACGGAAGATTTGACTCACTAAATCCCTGCTGATTCATTGAGCTTGCTCTAGCCCAGTGATGGCAAACCTTTTAGAGACCGAGTGCCCAAACTGCAACCCAAAACCCACTTATTTATTGCAAAGTGCCAACATAGCAATGGGAGGAAGGAAGTGCTCCCATTGGGCAGAGGGGCAGGACAAACTCTGTGCTGGGGGAGGGAGGAAGTGCTCCCATTGGGCTGCTGGGTGGAGGGATGGGGCGAACTCTGTGCTTGGGTGACTGCACGGGTGCCCACAGAGAGGGCTCTGAGTGCCACCTCTGGCACGCATGCCATAGGTTCGCCACCACTACTCTAGCCCAACTTACTATACTAATAATAGGTTTTCAGCCTTTGTGTTAGGCTATAAGAACCTCAGATTCAAGCCCATCAAAAGTCACTATAGTGTTAGAGCTCAGCTATCTACTTCTCTGGATAGTTTTTGATTGTACCTTTCCCTTCTGGCAAGTGTTATTTATTTCAGCCAGGACAGGAAAAGAAGGTAGAGAGTAGTTAGAGCAGCAGCTGAAAGGTTCTCAGAGCAGCATCTACACTGGACCTTCTCACAATAGAATAGGAGTTCTCAACCTTTTTCAGCCGTGGGCCGGGTCACACTCCCTCAGACAGCTTCAGGGGTGGGACTGCCATGTTACCCTTCCTCCACCACATGGCACTTACTGGGCCACATGAAATGGCGCTGTGGGCAACATCCAGCCTTTGGGCCGCAGGTTGAGAATCCCTGCTTTAGGAAGTGGGGTCAAAGTTCAGAGAACTCCCCAGAGGCTGCAAAGAATTATTGCAGGGTGTGTGTGTGTGTGTCTGTGTCCATCTCCTAAGCCAGATCTCTCTTTCAGCTGAAAGGAGACCTTTATGCCTGTTTGTTGTCCGTGATTTCCAAATATTCTTCCCACTCTAACTTAAAACATCTGAAATGGCTTCTCCTTGTGTGACCTCTTGGAGACTGGTCTGTTTTCGTGTTTTATGTGCATGTGTAGAAGTTGTTTACTCTGTTTGCGGAGGAGGGAACACAATGCACGAGTCCAAAATATGCATATATAATGATAATTACCTTTCACACATGTGTGTCAAATTTGTGCATGTTTTCACATATGTCCTTTGCAATTTCTTTCAGGAGAAAAAAAACTGGAAACCATTATATTTTAATGTGTCTTTTAATCACTTCTCGTCTTGCAACAGTTTACTGGGATTTTATCCGATGGCTTGGGAAAGACAATGGATAATCGGCATCAGATGGAACGAGAATACATCCGATACCATGCGGCAACAAGCGGTGAACATCTAGTGGCTGGCATCCAGGGACTGGCTCATGGTAAATGTCCTCATTTAAAAAGACTGACTGATTCTATAGCACAATGGTGGCGAACCTATGGCACATGTGCCAGAGATGGCATTTGGAGCCATCTCTGTGGGCACTCGTGCAATCACCCCAGAGCAGAGTTTGCTCCGCCCCTCTGGCCAGCAGCCCAATGGGAGTGCTTCCTCCTTCCCCAGCACAAAGTTCACTCTGCTCAGTAGCCCCATAGGGCACTTCCTTCCTCCCCCAGCACAGAGTTCACTCTGCCCAGCAGCCCAATGGGGACACTGCCTACCTCCCCCCAGCACAGGGTTCACACCGCTCCTATGCCTAGTATGGGTGCACTTCCTCCCCCCAGCACAGAGTTCACTCTGCCCAGCAGCCCAGTGGGTATGCTTCCTTCCTCCCCTGTTGCTGTGTTGGCCCTTTATGATAAATAAGTGGGTTTTGGGTTGCAGTTTGGGCACCCGATCTCTAAAAGATTCGCCATCACTGCTGTAGCATGGACTTCAGTTGTATGAGTAATTGCCCATTATGCATCCAGTTTGTTTTTCTGTGCCATCAAGTCACTTACGACAAGTCTAACAGGGTTTTCAAGATATATGACATGTTGAAATATTATACAGGGTAGTGAAAACTGTGAGCGATTGTGAGGAGCTCCAGAGGGATCTCTTGACACTGGAGGAGTGGGCAAAACAGTGGCAAATGAGCTTCAACACTAGTAAGTGCAGAGTGATGCATGTTGGGGAAAAAATCTCAATTACATTTAATACTGATGGGGTCTGAACTCTCTGCGACAAACCAGGAAAGGGACCTTGGTGTCCTTGTGGACGAGAGCTCAATGAAGGTGTCAACCCAGTGTGCCTCAGCAGTGAAAAAAGCAAACTCAATGCTAGGGATCATTAGGAAGGGTATAGAAAATAAGTCAGCAAGTGTCATTTTGCCACTTTATAAATCTATGGTGAGGCCCCATCTGGAATACTGTGTACAGTTCTGGTCGCCATACCTCCAGAAGGATATTATGGAGCTGGAAAAAGTGCAGAGGAGGGCAACCAGAAGGATGAGGGGACTGGAACACCTTCCTTACCATCTGAGGCTGCAACGGTTGGGTCTCTTCACTCTTGAACGACGGTGTCTAAGAGGTGACCTGATTGAAGTTTATAAAATCATGCACAGTGTGGACAAAGTAGATAAGGAAAAACTGTTTTCCCTATCGCATAACACTAGAACTAGGGGACACTCGATGAAACCTTTGGGTACTAGTTCTCAAACAAATAAGAGAAAGTACTTTTTCACCCAGAGGATCACTGGCCTATGGAACTCCCTGCCAGAAGACGTGGTGACAGCGGTCAGTCTTGACAGCTTCAAGAAAGGATTAGATAAGTTCATGGAGGACAAGGGTATCAATGGCTATAATTATGGATACTTAAGAACAACCTCCAGGTCGGAGAGATAGGCAGGATATCTCTTAATGCCATTTCCGGGGAATCCTAAGCAGGTGAAGGCATCTGCTTGGGAATAATACCCTGAAGCAAATGGTGAACCACTGTGTGAGACAGAATGCTGGACTGGATGGGCTCCTGTGGCCTGTTCCAGCAAGGCTGTTCTTATGAATTGTCATCAGGCACTGTATCTGGCCCACAGGCCATAGTGACCAGCCCCCTGAACCACATGTCCGGCCCATGGCCTGAAAGGTGTGGGCACCCCTGGCTAAAGGGCCCCTTCCAACACAGTCATTCTATGATTCTAGGGCAGTGGTGGCAAACCTCTGCCCAGCAGCCCAATGGGAGTGCTTCATCCCTCCCCAGCACAGAGGACCTCCCCCCTCCCCGCTGGCACTCGGTCTCTAAAAGGTTCACCATCACTGTTCTAGGGCTTTCATGTCTGTGTGCAATAAAGAGCCAAATAAAAATTTCCACCCCTCCTGCAATCTCACTTAGATTTTCTAGGATCGTGGATTTTCTTGACCACAGGACTGTCTCTTGATGTAGAATCCTAGAATTTCTTGACATTCTGACTTTATTCTACACAGGTATCATTGGTGGCTTGACAAGCGTGATCACCTCAACAGTCGAAGGAGTGAAAACTGAAGGGGGAGTCAGTGGCTTTATATCTGGCCTTGGGAAAGGACTGGTTGGAACTGTAACAAAACCAGTAGCTGGTGCACTGGATTTTGCTTCTGAAACGGCACAAGCAGTGAGAGAGACCGCCACGCTCACTGGCCCCAGGTCAGTCAGTTCTTCTGGGGGAAATGTGCTTGGTCTGTACCTTACTGGGTCATTTAATTTTATTTTTTCTTTCAGTTTTGTGAGCAGCAGTCTCGGTTCCTTCTGCTATTGGTGCAAATTATTTTACAACTCTAGATTATTCTGAATGCAAATGAAAATTGTAGTAAGGAGCCTTGAGTTTTTCCCGCGGAGGCAGAATCTCATGTAAAATTATGGCTGGCTTTTTTTTTTTGAGGGGTGGGGACCTAATGTTGAAGGGGCTACGGTGGCTCAAGCTGAACCTGATGACTGGAAGGTCGGAGTTCAATTCTCAAGTACTGCATGACGGAGTGAGCTCCCGCCTCTGTCCCAGCTCCTGCCAACCTAGCAATTCAGAAGCAAGAAATTGCAAGTAGGGACCACTTTGGAGGAAAGGTAAACAGCGTTCCGTGCACTCAGGTGTCAAAGCATGCCTGCCACGTGTCCACAGAAATGTCTGCAGAAACTCAGACAGCACTGGCTCTTTGGCTATAAACAGAGATGAGCACTGAACCCCTTGAGTCAGATACGACTGGCTTTCGAGCAAGGGCGACGTTTAAGACGGTATGGATGTTGCATTTTCATTGGGAAGTGTACAGATCACACAACCAGGTCCTAAAGGTGCTTGGTTTCTAAAGAACTCTGCAGAGGCTTGATGGACCAGGAAGACATGTGCAAGGTAGCAGAAGAACATGGTTAATATGATGATAGAAGAGTGGTGGCAAATCTATGGCACACATGCCAGAGGTGGCTCTTGGAGCCCTCTCTGTGGGCACCCATGCGGTTGCCCCAGCACAAAGTTTGCCCCACACCTCTGCTCAGAAGCCCAATGGGAGAATTTCCTCCCTCCCCTGTTGCTGTGTTGGCACTTTGCGATAAATAAGTGAGGTTTTGGGTTGTAGTTTTGTTAGTATGTAGAGTAAACCCTTGTGTTGCAGGGGCGTGTCAGCAAAAGTCTGAGAGCTCAATGAACAACACAGCAACCAAACAGATACAGTGATACCTCATACAACGTCCAAACTTGGTTACACAAGTTTGGACTTTATACGGATTTGGACTTTGTATGAGGCATGCAAAATCCTAGCCGCGATGCCTCATACAACGTCCAAATCCTTGCTGCGATGCCTCATACAACGTCATTTCCATAGAGATTCATTGTACTGTAACAGCACAGACTTCAGGGCAAAGTCAAGGAAACAGACAGGAAACTGACAGAACTTTAAGAAATCATTGTCTAAAGGCTAAAAACATTACAAAAACATGTCAAACAACCCTGATTGTCCAAGAGCCTGAAGAATGCTGCAAAAATCCCAGGAATGCTTCTAAAAATTCTGACGAAAAAAATCAAAAAAATCCAAAATCATGCTCAAAACCACTCCTAAACACTCTTTGCCTCATGCAAAACCCACAAGAGCAATGCACGCATGTGTCCTGCCTTTTATACTGCCCAAGGAGGAAGAGAAAAACAACTTAAACAAATTAGTACAACAAAATGCGAAAAGTTTAATATTATAAGGTAAAACCACAAGGTTCCCAAGGAGTACAAAATAATACTGAAAACAGTCTTATGTATGCTGAGATATGGGAGGTTGCAGTTCGTGGTGAAGTAGCATAGGTATGAATAAACCAAACAGTCTTGAAACTAAAAGGTGAATGAAAGTCCGATGGTGAGTGGAATATAAAAATAGTGATATAGGAACACAGGAACCTGACGAATTAAACGGCTACCACGAAATTCAGTCTCGATATCCATCCGCGGTAATGGGATATTTCATTGACTTCATCAAGAGTCTGTGGAAAAGTTAAAACACATACTGGTGCAATATGAAACGAATACAAGCATAATAATATTCTCGAACAAGCATACATAATGAAACATGTACAATAGAGAAAGACAAGGTTACCTGAATTAAATAAATTAACGCACTGCAAACAACTTCTCAAATGATCAGTCCTAAGGGGTAACAGCGTTAACAGAATAGAAAGCTGCGAAAATATAAAGAGGAGAAGCTCAATAATCTACACGTGTGGGTTTGTTGGAGGAGAAATTAAAGGGGAAACTGAAGATTTACAGAAACGACGAGAAATCCAAGTCCGTATTCAAACCAAATGGGGTGAGCGTACGGAACCTATGTATATAGAAAGCCTCCTGTTGGGGAAGGAGACGATTGAGATCTATTTTGTTATGGGGTCTTGGATGAATATTTTCAAGAACAACAATTTTCAACCTATTAAGAGAATGGTTGGTCTCAGCAAAATGACTGACCATGGGGGCGGACATGACACGATTCCGGATACGAGATAGATGTTCCCCCAGTCTAATTTTGAGAGGGCGCCTGGACTGACCGATATAGGCGAGGCCACATTCACAGATGATCATGTAGATGGTATCTATGCTGTTACAATCGGAAAAACAAGTCAGTTGAAGTTTAAAGTCACTACTAGAAATTTGAACATTGTTAGTGCAAAGCATATGATCACAAAATTTACAGTGACCGCATCTGTGATGGCCGAGGGGCGACTGAGAAGAAGGTACTGGGCGGGACACGTCAGTTCTGGAGATGAAACCACCAATGGTGTGTGTTCTGTGAAACCCTATGGTAGGTGATGGGCTACAACCAGAGACAGAATCGACGATGTGCCAGTGTCTTAAAATTACTTGTTTGATTTTGGTGGCAAGAGGGGTATAATCTAATGACCAAAAAATGTTGGATCTAGAGGGTCTGACGGTGTGATGAAACAAAGTATGTCTCGGGTTGGCATTAATTTTGGTTCTTGCAGTTTTGATGACATGTTGGGGATAACCCCTGCGTTGTAAGGCATTATCGATACTATCAAGAGCGTGTCGTAAATCAGCATGATTAGTAGAATTGAGTTTGGCTCTCAACATAAGACTATAGGATATGTTTGTTTTAAGAAAATGGGGATGAAACGAAGCAAACTGTAAATAAGCTTGTCTATCCGTAGGTTTTTGATAAAGACACATATTGAGTTGATCATTCTGGATATAAATTGATAAATCAAGAAAGGGTAAACAAAAAGAATCAACAGAATGGGTAAAACTGAGGTTGTCATGTAGAGAATTAATCCAATCAACAAATGGAGGAACAAGAAGTGGGTTCTTAAAAACAAAAAATAAATCGTCGATATATCTCTTATAAACTATAACTTCAGAAAAGAACGGATTAACAACAGGGTCCAAAATAAAAGTGCCATCAAAGTGATTCATAAAAATATTAGCCACTGATGTAGCAAAATTTGAACCCATGGAGACATCCTGTACCTGTAAATAATAAGTGTTGTCAAAACGAAAAAAATTGTTCTCAAAACATATGTCCAGGAGATCCAAAAGAAAACTGGTGGGAGGATCCGGATTAGAACGTAAAGTAAGATGATGTTCAATAATGGTTCTGGCCTCTGTTAATGGAATATTGGTATAAAGTGATGCAACATCCATGGTGAGGAGAGTGGCACCTGGCGGAATGGACATGTTCTCTAAGGATTGGATAAAATGAGATGAGTTTCTAACATAGGAGGGAGTAGCAGAAACAAAAGGTCTAAGATGATAATCAATAAATTTAGATAGGGGTTCTAATAAAGAGTTGTACGCGGAAATAATAGGTCTACAAGGGACATAACGAGGACCAGAGGCAGAATTGAGGTTAATTTTATGAATCTTAGGGAGTAAGTGCAAAATGGGGACCCTAGGAAATTTATTGTGAAGAAACCGATAAATGCTGTTAGAGATGTAATCCATAGATAATCCCTCTTGCAAGACAACAGAAATAATGTTAGAAATGTGTGAAGTAGGATCATGATCCAATTTCTGATAGAAGGAAGTATTGGATAATTGTGTAAAAGCTTCTTTAAAGTAATCATCTCTGTTGAGGATTACAAGACCACCACCTTTGTCGGCAGATTTAATGATAATATTGGGGTCATTACCTAGGTTTTTAAGCAAAGCAATGTCATTGAAGGATAAATTGTGAGAAAAAGTAAAGCCATTTTCTAGTGAAGAAATATCACGGAGGACTAGATGTTTGAAAACGTCTATTGATGCATTATTGACAATCGGGATAAAAGTGGAACGGGGGGTAAATACCATATTGTCTACGGAAGAATCCTTAAAGAAAGCACGCAGTTTCAATAGACGAACCAGTTTAAATATATCAACCCTGGTCCGAAACGGAGAGTAATTAGAAGTGGGAACAAACCCAGGACCCAGATTTAATAACTGTGTTTCCCTTACCGATAAGACCCTGTCAAATCGATTGAAGACCAGGGAAGGTGTCACTTCTTTTTCGACCACTTGTGAGGGCGGGATCCTAAAAAATCATTCCTATTAATATTCTTGGAAAAGGAAGAAGGTCCTGGCTTCGGTCTGTTAGGTCTAAAGAAATATGGATCACGTGTCCGCTCGTCTCCAGATGTTTCCACTATATCCGAATCTGTGGTCTCATAATCGGTGTCTTCCAACGGTCTACGCCAGGTTACTTGTTTAGAAATAGTAGGGCGAATTTTTTACTGCCCAGGCACAATGCAACCTGGGGAAAACCCCAATGCCTCATACTAAGTCGCACGACTTTGTATGAGGCAACTTTTTTCAAGGAATTAGGCGATGTTGTATGAATCCGATGTTGTACGAAGTGGACTTTGTATGAGGTATTACTGTATACTGTATAGTGAGAAGAGTTGTTTACTTGTGGCAAAATCAAAAGTTGAAAGCAAAGTTCAAAAGCTTTTGAAAGTCAAGCCCAGCAATAGCAGAGATAGTCAAGATGATGTTTCCAAAGGAAACCAGAAGATTCTTTTCTCCTTACCAGTCTTTAACAATAATGGAGAATAACAGTCCGAATTGCAAATAGTCCAGTAGCAAAACAAAGTAGCAAATGTAGCAAGAGTGGTGAGCTCAGCACTAAATAGTAAACTGTAGCCGAGCCCCAAGCAGTAGTTGAGCCCCAAGCAGTCCGTGGGCTCCAAGCAGTCCGTGGGCTTCAAGCGGTTATCAAGCATAAAGCAGTCCTTGAGCATAGAGCTGATGTAACTGTGGTTGCAACCTTCCTTTTATCCACAGTATTGGCAAGCTAATGAGACAATACAATTCACCTGCTCTGTCATATACTCTATGCTCTTAAAGCACCATAGCAGATATGCAAGTACAGTAAAACCCCGTATAATAACTTTAATTCGTTCCACGGGGCTAGTCATTGTACACTTTAATCGCTAAACGATGCATGCATCGTATAGCGAATATCCCTATGGGATACATCATACAACAATTATCTCTATGGGGAAAATCGTACAATGACAAAAATGTGTTGTGCGATTTTTCCCAAAGAGATGCATTGCATCGTATAACAATTTTAGTTGTTATACGGGGCACAGTATTTTTTCAAATCCTCGTCATTGTACGATTTAATCGCTGTCAGAGGCATTCGTTATATGGGGTTCTACTGCATACATATTATCCTGCCCAACCAGTTAGGCAAAGACCTATGTCCTAACAAGTTTGGGCACTCAGTCTCTAAAAGGTTCGCCACCACTGTGATAGAACCTCACAGGACCTAATCCTTAGATATTCTTCATAGAGTACCAAACATTCCAGTTAAGAACCTAATGAGATAGAGCAGACTGGAAGACTACATTAACATGTGCGCCTATAAAACTCCCTCTCTTGTTTTGTTTTACCATTATGCTATGTGGATGGAACTGACCTAAGAAAGCACAGTTCCAAATACTTTTGTTTTTGGCTTAGGGTTGCATCATCTGTGCTGTACGTGAGTAGAGCCATGTATCTTAACTGCTGGCTATAACACAGAGGAATGAAACAGCCCCAGCTGATGGCTGAAGCAGTCCCTTCTACTGTGGATGGGCAGGATAGGTGTAGAGATGTGAAGGAACGGGGGAAAACGGAAAAATTCAGGGGGAAACCGTTTTTTCCCATTTTTTGTTTCCCCCCGAAAAATTGAAAAATTAAAAAATATATTTTGGAATGTTTTATTTTAACATGATGAATGAAATATTTTAAGATAAGGCCGGGTTCAAATATTTTATTTATAAATCATTTCTAAACAAATATGCATGGTATCAGATTATTCTAATTTCTGTGAGGAGTAAATCCTAGGTTACAAACTGAACTCTCCAAAGCAGAATGACTTTCAATCTGGAAAAGAAAAAAGAAGTGCTAATGTAGCATTTTGTTCAATTTTTCCAAAAAAAATCGTTTTTTTTCCGGGGGGGAAACGGGTTTTTTTCCGAGCTTCAAAATTTCCGAAAATTTTACAACTCTAGATAGGTGTCAGAATGAGAATGATAGTACAGTACTTATTTTTCATCTGATTTAGTAGCAGCTGTGGTGGCTCAGTGGTTAAGAAGCTCGCCTTGTTAGCTGGAAGGCCTGCAGGTCGGCAGTTCAAGACCCCAGATACTGCATGGTGGGATGTGCACCCGTTTCGGTCCCGGCTCCTGCCAACCTGGCAGATTGAAAGCAAGAAATTGCAAGTAGATAAATAAGGACCACTTTGGTGGAAAAAGATCTAGGGCAGTGATGGCAAACCTTTTAGAGACTGAGTGCCCAAACTGCAACCCAAAGAACGCTTACTTATCACAAAGTGCCCACACAACAACAGGGGAGGAAGTAAATGCTTCCATTGGGCTGCTGCACAGAGAGGTGGGGCAAACTCTGTGCTGGGGCGAGGAAGGAAGCACCCCCATTGGGCTGCTGGGTAGAGGGGTAGAGCGAGCTCTGCTGGGGCGAGGGAGGAAGCACTCCCATTGGGCTGCTGAGCAGAGGGATGGGGTGAACTCTGTGCTGGGGGGAAGGAGGAAGCACTCCCATTGGGCTGCTGAGCAGAGGGGTGGGGTGAACTCTGCTGGGAGGAAGGAGGAAGCACTCCCATTGGGCTGCTGGACAGAGGGGTGGGGTGAACTCTGCTGGGGGGGAGGAGGAAGCACTCCCATTGGGCATGCCATAGGTTTGCCACCACTGATCTAGGGGACATGAAAAGAGCCTCATTCGTGCGTCCCATGAGCGGAGTTCCTCCAGCAAAAATCCTTTCAAGCCAGAATAATTTCTGACATGGAAATATTATTATCTGTATTGGTAGAGGCAGGGGATATACACTTCAAAAATATCTAGGAATATCTTCCCTGCATGTGTGAATGTTTTCATTCCATGTATCACAAAGTTTGCTAGGAAAGCATTGCTTCTGAAGTCTAATGTAGCACCCAGTGTTCTGGGAGTCCCCGTCTTACTTCAGAAGTGGTTTTGAAGTCTAATGCAGGAGTTCTCGAGCTTTTAAAGCCGGCAGCCAGGTCACACTCCGTCAGACAGCTTCGTGGGCCGGGCAGCCATTTTGCCCTTCCTCCACCACATGGCACTTCCTGGTGTGGTGGAGGCAGTGGGGAGCCCACATGAAATAGTGCCATGGGCCGCATCTGGCCCACAAGCCACAGATGGAGAATCCTTGCCTTATAGAGTCAGAAAATACTTGTCAATGAGTAGCAACCATCTGAAGCTACAACAGAGTTATTTTCCTTCTGGTTATGGTTTTATTTGCTTGCTTTAAAAAAATGTTGTTGTGGCTAGGGTTCAAAGCCTATTCCCCCAGTGTGCTCCTTTCTTTTCTGTCTTTCTCTCTCCAGCTTCTTCTGAATTCCTTATTATAATCTGCCTTTTTCTGGGGATTTTTTCTTTTGTGTCCCAATCAAATCTTGGACTGCCAAAATGAAGCCATTTTCTTGGCTTTGACATTGGCCAAACCCAAGTCCTCATCGGCGCATGTTCCTGGCAGTCATCGGCAGACCAGTAAATGAGCTGGATTCTGCATCTCTCCACATCCACTCCGTGTTATCGTCCACCAGCAGTCCCCACTTGAGCAGTCCCCCATCCACCGAGAGGGAGATACTAATGCTCCTAAAAGGTATAAATTCAGGCGCTCTATGATTGGAAGTTGCCTTTAAAATGCTTTTACTTCCAGACATCATGGATAAGTTCATTCTGCTGGAGCCTTGGGATTGCCCCAAGTATTTGCTGTCACTCAGAGCTTACGTGGCAGTCCTTCCACCGATGTGAGACAAGCACACACACGCACACACACACCGGCTGCAAATGACTTTTCCTTCTGTTGGCTGAACTCTAAATACTCCCTAGCACTCCAAAGCCCAGAACAATCCATTTTGCATTGTAGCGTCACTTATGTAAGGCTCTTACCAAATTCTAAGAAGAAAGGGGAGGAAAGTTAATTTCTTTTCCCTTTGAATGACTCACTTTTACTTCGTCTTTTGGATCCATTTTTCCTGAGACTGCAGTGGCGCAAGTGGTTAAGAAGCCGACTGGGAGGCGAAAGGTCAGCAATTCAAAACCCGAGTATTGCACGACGAAATGAGTGCCTGTCTCTGTCCTGGCTCCTGCCAATCTTCTATTATTATTATTATTATTAATAATAATAATAATAATAATAATAATAATAATAATAATAATAATAATAATAATAATAATAATAATAATAATAATAATAATAATAATAATAATAATAATAATAATAATAATAATAATAATAATATCATCACCATCATCATACAAATCAACCATTTGGTTCACAGTCGAGGACTGGAATAAAATTAACAGTTCGAGCCCTAACCAAGGTCCTAAGAGCTGTTAAGGTAACGTCTGAGTATATATGCAGTTCCCAGTAGAGTTGTTTTTTGGGAGAGTTCAAATCAGATAAGTCCAAAATTTCCAAATATCTAGTGAGTCCTTTAGGTACTGACTGCTCCAAGGGCTCCGATCACTATGGGAACAACAACAGATTTCTTCTGCTATAGATGCTCGACTTCAATTTGCAAATCACAATATTTTGTGATTTTTCTCCAGTTGTTTGTCTTCAATTCATGCATCTCCTGGTATAGCAATGTCAATAAACCAGTCTTTCTTCTTCTCCACAACAGATTATTGTTGTTGTTGCACTTATACCCCGCCTCCCTGCCTAGGGAGAATGAATCCCTACACGAGGCGGCTAACAGCATAAAATCCCCCCTACAACAAACAGACATTTTAAAAGTACCCCCCCCCCTAAAATTAAAATATAAAACCGACAGTAAACATGCCATAAAATTGGGCCAAAATACAGCAGACCCGCATCTAAAGTCGCTGAACTGGGAAAGTATAAGCAGGGCTCCAGTCTAAATGCCAGGGATAAGTGAAACATTTACAAAAGCCTTCTCAGAAAGCATAGTCTTCAATTGCTTTTTAAAAGACTGGCACGAGGAAGCCTGGTGCAGCTCGAGTGGAATAGCATTCCACAACATTGGTGCCACTACCAAGAAGGCTCTTCTCCTCATCCCAGTCCTCCTAGCCAGTCTCAGTAGTTCATAGAGACTTTTGAATAGCAGGGATCAAACCATCCTGAAACTGGTGCTTTCAGAGCAAGGGGGCATATTAGAAGTAGGTAGCTGTGTTAGGATGATTCAAACCTACACCAGTTGAGAAAATATACCCTCTTGTTGGTATGCTCCACCTAAGATAAGGAGGGAAGTTGCAGCTGACACCAAGAGAACTAAGCAAGAGAAGGACCCTCAACATCCTCTGAATGGAGATGAGCCTCACGTCTGCCGGCTCAAATCCAGGAAGAGCTTTATGGCAAGAACAAACATTCTTGAGGCTACGGAAGAGCAAAACCAAATTAGAAGATGGAGGAAGGAGCTCACTGGACAAGGAGTAACATTAAAGGAGGATATGGCTGAGGAGCTCAACCTTCCCTACACCACCTGGAGGATCCTGAATAGGCTGAGGGGGTGGAGTCCCTAAATGCATGTCCAAGATTGTCAACTGGGGGCTGCTGGCAGACAACAAGATGCTGTGTGACTGTGGAGAGATACAGAATCCAGCTCATTTACTGGTCTGCCGATTACTACCAAAAAACATGTTCCAATGAAGATTTAATTGTGGCCAATGACAAAGCCAAGAAAGGGGCTTCATCAATACTGGCCTGGTAGCTGGTGATTAGGACTTTGCATGCCAAAAGGGCTCAGGACCAGAAAGTGACTCGTGGAACTAGATCAGTGGGACTATGGGTGTTACGCTAAGATGTGGAAGGCAGATGAAAGGTTGCTGCATTTCGAGACTGTCTTCATAGCTGATCACCATGATAATCACCAATATTTGGAATTGGATATGGCAGGAGGAGGAGGAGGAGATCAATAGCACGATGATCAAGATATTAAAATCACTCGCCCATCTTTCAGGCTAATATAAGCCCACTGCATCTGGCGTGGGGGTTGCAACTTCACTATATGCTCAATTAAAGTGCTGTATACTTAATTAAAATTGTTACCTTACATGTGTTAGTTTGTAGCCCCAAGTGTTAGAAGATGTACAGGTCTGTGGCAAAAACAATGGAAATATAAAAGTACAGTAAAACCCTGGGTTACGATGGAGGCCCATTCCACAGCCTCCGTCATAACCCAAAAAATTGTAAAGCAAAACATCCATAGATGCATTGAAAAATTTTAAAAAACGGTCCTGAATCGATCATTATAAACCAAAAAAACAACAACATTAAAAATTTGTAAACCAGCATTTCCATAGGATTTCCCGTTGGCAAACCGCAGCAAACTTAAACCGAGGTGGTTGTAACCCAGGGTTTTACTGTAGTATGCTTTCTTTACTCACTGTCCTTGTGATACATGCAGACCTTCTAGTGACTCATCCCTCAAGCATCCACTCTCTTTTGGGACTAGATTTACTTTGAGCTTGTAGCTCAGGACATTTAACCAAAAGTTTGCATTGCTTGCTTCATTCACAGTATCCCCCTGGCTAATTTCTTTTAGCACCTAACCCAGGGGTTCCCAACCTTTTCACGCCATGGGCCAGACCACACCCTCTGGACAGCTGAGCGGGCCAGTCACATGGTTCTGCCCGCCATAAACACTGCCGTAAAATGTATCTGCGGCTGTCGTAACTGCATTTACGACAGCCGTGTGGGTGCATTTACGGCAGGCGCAGGTACGTTTTACAGCTTTCATAAACGCTTCTGCTTCCAGTAGTGGCAAGGGTGGTAGTGGGCCCCATGAAATGGGGGCTAGGGCCAGACCACAGGACATAGGTTGGTCACTCCTGACCGAACCTGATGATGACTGGTGGAGAACTTGGGGCTCTTAATATTTATACTGATATAGGTCAGTGATATGGTATGCAGCCAACTACCATATACACTTGCGTATAAGCCGAGTTTTTAGCCCCCAAAAGGGGACTCAGCTTATACTCGGGTCAATGACCACGAGTGACCCAAGACTGCACCAGCCTGAGATGTGCCAACAATTTAATTACTTTTACCATATTTTCATGTATTTTGATTATTGAAACTCAGCAGCTGCTGCTTTTCCCACCCTCAGTTTATACTCCGGTCAATCTATTTTCCTGGGTTTCCAGGTCAAAATTAGGTGCCTCGGCTTATATCGGTTCGGCTTATATTCGAGTATATACGTAATCATTCCTATCCAGAAATGTTGCACTGTAAACTTTTTGATTAGCAAAATTACCCAATTGTCTTTTTAAGGGATGCAAATAACGTTCAGGGTATCTCTTCATCTAAACGTAGAGAAATTCTTAGCTTGTTGTTGTTGTTCAGTTGCACAGTTGAGTCCAAGCCTTTGTGACTCCATGGACCACAGCACACCAGACTCTTCTATCATCCGACATCCTCTGTACTCCATCTAGATCTACACCCACTGTGTCAACAATGCAATCCATCCACGTTATCCTCTGCCATCCCCTTCACCTTTTGCCTTCGATCTTTCTCAGCATCAGGGTCTTTTCGAGTGAGTCCTCTCTTCTCATTTGGTGACCAAAGTGCTTGGACTTCAGCTTCAGCATTTGTCCTTCCAAGGAGCAGTCAGGGTTGATTTCCTTCAGGATGGACAGATTTGATCTCTTTGCAATCCAGGGGACTCACAAGAGTCTCCTCCACCACCACAGAGTTCAAAGGCGCCTATTCTTCTTCTGCGCTCAGCCTTCCTTAGGGTCCAGCTCTCATAGCCATACATGACTACTGGATGGAGAACAGATCTTGTCCCTCCACTTTCTGACCATCTTTCAGAGTGCTATCATCATTTCCTCTCTCAGTGGCCTTTTCTCAAGGCTAAACATGGCCAGTTCTTTCAGTCGTTCCCAATGGGACTTGGTTTCCAGTCTTCTGATTATCCGTGTTGTCCTCATCAGATGTTTGCTAAGGCGCTCTCACAACACCAGCTAGTGAGAAAGTGAATATGTGAAATAACTGAAACACAGTCAGTAACTGACTAGCTTTGTCTACTTCAGTGGTTCCTAAACTTAGGTAAAGGCAAAGGTCTCCCTTGCTTGAAAGCCAGTCATATCCTACTCTAGGGTTCAGTGCTCATCTCTGTTTCAAAGCCGAAGAGCCAGCGCTAGACGTTTCCATGGTCATGATGCAGGCATGACTGTAGTCACCAGAGCACACGGAACGCTGTTTACCTTCCCACCGAAGTGGTCCCTATTTATCTCCTTGCCATTTCTTGCTTTTGAAATGCTAGGTTGGCAGGAGCTGGGGCAAAGACAGGAGCTCACTCCGTCCTGCAGTACTCGGGAATCGAGCTGCTGACCTGCTTTCCAGTCAGCATCTTAGCCTCTTCAGTCCCTTTCCTAAATTTGGAGCGCCATAGATTTGTGTGCAGTGGCTCAGGAGAGAGCCAAACATTTGTTTTCTTTTTGTTTTATATTGTACTGTATTGTGTGTGTTTTGACACGTGCTGGTGTGTGAACAGACACAACTTTAAATGTAAGCAGGGGCGATCTAAAGGAGCGCTGAAAGGTGGCAGGAGGGAGTGACGGGAGGCGAACTTGCTTTGAACCCTCATATCTTAGGCAGGTAATCAGAGCATTATTGTTAGTGTCTGTTATAAGCGATATGCTTCTGGGTTCAAGGGGAGTTCAGCCAGAAATCCTCACCACACTGAAACCTGCTCATAATCCAGCTTTTTTCCTGGGAAATGTTTCTGGGCAGACACTTCTCAGTACTAGTGCACCTACAGCAGGGGTTCACAACCTATGGCCTGTGGGCTGGATCTGGCCTGCTGCACCATTTCATGTGGCCCCCTGCCCTCACTCCCCACGCCGTCGGAAGCAACAGAAGCAGTGGAAATGCCACATCCACATTTACAATAGCCACAGATGTGTTTTACGGCAGTTTTTGCAGTGGGGGGAACCACCAGTCCGGCCCGCTCAGTTGTCTTATGAAGCATGACCTGGCCCGTGGCTGGAGATGTTTGAGAACCCCTGGCCTTCAGAAAGCAGATCAAGTGTAACATTGGTGTGGGCCATTCCTTTGGGGCTCAAAACTGTCACCTACACTGCCCTTCTGATTAATTGTTGAGGGGAGATTTGCTTGTGCTTAGGCACAAGGTCAAGGGATGCAGTGTCTCAAGTGGTTAAGATACTAAACTTGACAACTGGAAGGTCGGCACGAGGGAATGAAGATGGAGGAAGAACCTCACTGAACAAGGAATAACATTAAAGGAGGACACTAATCCAGTTCCATGAGTCACTTTCTGGTCCTGAGCCCTTTTGGCACACAAAGTCCTCATTGGCCCCAACAGCTTCAAAGGGGTGGCCATTTTGTTTCTTGAATGTCCCTGGAGGAGTTGGGGGGCCACATGAAATGGGGCCACAGGCCAGATCCGGCCCAAGGGCCTTAGGTTGGGAACCCCAACCCTAGCAGGATAACCTGGCCAGACTGGAAGCTCTTAGGATAATAAAATATGGACATTGTTAATCTTACTGGCTGCAGTGATTCTCAAGGAGTGGTCTGCATCGTACACTTACCAGCGGGGTACAAAGCCTACATGCCTCGTGCCTCCAAGTGGAATGGAAAAGTAGCCTAAATCGGAGGAAGGCATATCATGGCGCTGGTGAGAAATCAATGCCTGCCTGTCCCCTTGCCCTGTGTGCTGACCTACCCAGAGGGTAGGGTCACCATGCAGTGGCACTACACAGGAGAGTCCTGGGAAAACCCTATCCAAGGAAAGTCCAATAGTCAAGTCCAATGAGCAAGCCGAGGTCAGAGCACGGGTAAAGATCAGAGTGAGTGTCGTGTTCAAAGGATATCTAGGGGTGTCATCAAGGTAGGCAGAAGTCATGACAGCAGTCACTCACAAGGCACAGGGAAGATCTGGCAGAATGTCGATCATCACACTGAGAAATTGTACCGACGCTTTTCTTGTGAAACATGCTTGTTTAAGAAGCCTCCCAGCTAATGGGTATCAGCTGGGAGCCTCCTCTGATACGAGCTCTGGCTTTCTTGCAACTCAGCTGCACAACCTTTCGGCACTGGTCTTTGGCTGAGGACTGAGTACTGTCAGAGTCAGACCTCTGGTCTGACACGTCATCTGCCTGGGGAGTCAGAGTTGGGCCAAAAGCAGACTGAGGTTCCTGGTTCAAGTCATCCTCTGGTTCAGATACAGGCTGGAGCTCAGGGTCAGGTGCAGGCTGGGATGGCAGAACTGGGCTGGGCATAGGACGTACCTCCTGATCCAGGTCGTCTTCAGTGTCTGGATCACAACATCCTTCTGCACTACCAGCTACCTGCCATGGATGATCTAGCTCTGATCTTTTGCCTGTTAATAGTAACGTCAGTGTTTTCCCCGGCCACCAGCTGAAGAAAAGGGATAGATATAATACCAGAATGCCAGTGAAAGTAGAAATGTCCTCCTTGGTAGTAGTGGTGGTGGAGGAGGAGGAAACTGAGGGCCTTTTGGCTTCCATGCAAGGGCAGAAGGTACAGACGATGGAGAAGCCTTACTCCAGAAGTTCAGAGCAAAACAAAACTTCTCGTCCAGCATCGTCTGGCTACAGCAGGAGTTCTCAACCTTTTAAAGCCGTGGGCCAGGTCATGCTCCCTCAGACAGCTTCAGGGGCCAGATAGCCATTTTGCCCTTCCTCCACCACATGGCACTTGCGGGTATGGTGGAGGGCCACATAAAATGGTGCCATGGGCCACATCTGGCCTGTGTGCCGCAGGTTGAGAATCCCTGGGCTACAGCTTGGGCTCGTAGCCCACGATTTGGCCTTCCATCGCTGCGAACGGGGTGGGAGGGAGGGTGCATTGCATTTTGCTGCTGAGCGGCGGAGCCCGAAGCCTGCTGGGATGGGGTTTACACTTGGCTGTCCTTTTGCCCTTCCCCTGAACTCTCTTCATTTCAGTCGTGAGCAAACAGCCAGTGCCTGAACTAACAACCTTGCCGTCCTCCAAAAAAGCACGGGTCTCGCTTACAGGACCAAACAAAGGGAGGCCCGCGTGGGCCGTCCCAAAGCCAAGGAATGCCGCTTCGGGGTTCTGCTCCATAAATTTAGCCAGCACGACAAAAAGGAGATAATGTGAGCCCTTCGTGATGATCTGAAAAGATGGGGGGCGGGAGGATATGTGTGGGGGGGGGGGAGTTTGTGTCCCATTGATTGCGGTCTGGCACAAAGCCAGACCCTGGGCCTGACCGACAGTTGAACCATATCATTAAGGCATGTAATACCACTCTAGTTTTGTACAGCGGCCAATGAGTACATATCCAGAGGGCAAAAGTTTAGAAAAGAGCGGAGGCTGTCCTATTTAACCCTCTCATGCTGCATGTAACATACACTGCTCCGGCTCTGGGCCTCGCCTCGCGGTTGCTATTAAAAATGGTGAACCTGCAATTATACTTTTTAAAGAAACGCACTTCCGAGTCTGATCTGGAAAAAAGGACGCTGATTGAGTGAAATTGATGGCAACTGCCTCATTTTGCTACTCCAGTTGGGTCGGTCCAGATGTTGAAGGTTACTGTTGTTGCAAGTGGAACAGGATGCTGGATGCAAGTGAAATTTCTGGGCACAAGGCTTAAGGGGGGTCAAGAGAGAGACCCTACAGCCGTGATGGCCAACCTTGGCACTCCAAGTGTTCTTGGACTTCAATTCCCGGAAGCCCATGTCACAACTCCTGCTGATCAGGGCTTCGGGGAATTGAAGTTCAAGGACAGCTGGAGTGCCAATGTTGGCCATCACTGCCCTACAGCCTAGATCAGTGATGATGAACCATGGCATTCCAGCTGTTCTTGAACTTCAGTTCCCAGAAGCCCTGATCAGCAGGTGTACTGCCTTGGGCTTCTGGGAATTGAAGTTCAAAAACACCTGGAGTGCCAAGGTTGGCCATTATTGCCCTACAGCCTAGTTCTGCGATGGTGAACCTTGGCACTCCAGATGTTCTTGGACTTCAATTCCTAGAAACACTGGTCAGCAGGTTGTTGAAGTCCAAGAAAAGGTTGGCCATCGCTGCCCTATAACCTAGATCTGTGATGGTGAACCTTGACACTCCAGGTATTCTTGGACTTCGATTCCCAGAAGCCCTGATTAGCAGGTGTACTGACTTGAGCTTCTGGGAATTGAAGTCCAAGAACACATGAAGAGCCAAGTTTGAGGACCCCTGTGCTAGACCAGTGATGGCTAACCTTAGCACTCCAGATGTTCTTGAACTTCAGTTCCCAGAAGCCCTGATCAGCAGGTATACTGACTTGGGCTTCTGGGAATTGAAGTCCAAGAACAGCTGGAGTGCCAAGGTTGGCCATCCCTGGTCTAGATGGATAGGCAATTGGTGGAGGCTCAGTAGCCATCACCAGTCTGTGCTCCTTCTACATCCTTCGTTTGGGTTAGTTTGGGGTTTCCCTAAGAACATGTGAAAGTGGGGGTGGGGGTGGGGTCATACCTCTGGGCATGTTAGCTTTGGGAAAGGATATGTCCTGCATTTCCAGGTTAACACAGTGTGATATAGCAGATAGAGTGGCAGCCTATGATTCAGGAGAGCTGGGTTCAAATCCCCACTTAAGCTATGGAAGCTCACTGCGAGTGTGGAAATGGTAAAACCTTATCCTTAAATATCTCACTGACCTTGAAAACCCTGTTAGGCTTGCCATATGTCACTTCCAACTTGATAGCACATATCTAACTTTATTATTACGTTTACTCTGCGTATCTGATAGAAGTGGCATCAAAACCGACTAGGAGAACTTGAATCTCAGAATTTAGCCGTTTCATTGCCCCATAAACATTATAGCATAATTAGGGCAACGCAGCAGGATGATGAGTCATGCACAAGGGTTTGTGTAAATAACTGTATAAAGTGTCATGCTTCCAAAGGACGGTGAGGTGCATTTGATACTGTTGTAGTCACTTAAATTTTTTATTTTTACAGGCCGTTTGATAAGGGAGGGTTTCTGGTGGTTGAGTTTAGAGAGGCAGGACAGGAACAGGGTGTTCAGCAAACACAATCTGTACAAGCACCTGATTGCCGAAATGCATTCTTACAGATAAGAAATGGGGGGGGGGTTCTTATCAGTTAGAGCAGGTGCCCCCATCCAAGAGCATTTGAGAAACAAAATGGCCACCCCTTTGAAGCTGTCAGAACAGGGAAAAATGGCCATCTGGCCCTCGAAGCTGACTGAGAGAGCTTGACCCGGCCCCCAGCTTGAAAAGGTTGGGAACCCCTCTGAGTTAGAGCAATCGGACAGTGGAACTATTTGCCTCGAGAGGTGGTGAGCGCTCTAACATTGGAAGCGTTCATGAAAGAGTTGTACAACCCTCTGTCATATCTACTTTGTTTTGGATTCCTTAATTGAGCAGGGGGTTGGACTCAATGGCCTAAGAAGCCCCTTCCAACTCAGTGATCCTATGAGATCTGGCTGTTAAACATCGCCAGGAGCCAATGATACAGCATCTGTTTACTTAGTGAGGAGATAGCACTAGAGACTTTCTGCCAGCTTATATGGCCACGTGTTCATTTATTGATGTTTTGCACGCTTACCAGTATATTATTTTCACCCGCTGTACCAAGCACTTTGTTGGTTTGTCAAGTTGGAGCTAGGGTCATTTAACCAACGGAGCTCTTCGCTATGCGGGTTTTTTTTTCGCTATGCAGATCCAATGGGAGATCCCCAGTAGAATGGGGCAGGAGGAAATGCTCGTTATATGGGGTTTCCGTTAAGCGGGGTATACCCCACTTAGCAGAAACCCCATATAATGAAAAAATGTTTGTTATGCAGGGTGTCGCCATTGCATAACAAACGCTTTGTTGTACGAAATTTTCATTATATGAAGCATTCATTATGTGGGGTCCCACTGTACCTGAAACTTTCTCAAGTTTCAGGCAAATATCTTTCCTATTCCCACCTAGACATGCTGGCAGCCAGACTTCAGAGCTTCTGTGTGTAACGGTTTGCCACTGAGCTATGCCCCTTCTCTATGCAAATCTCCTTCCTTGTAGGTCCTCACAAGGTGGACAGCCTATCACAGATCTCCCAAGAGCTGTGATGGCGAACCTTGGCACGCCAGATGTTCTTGAACTTCAATTCCCAGAAGCCCTGATCAGCAGGAGTGCTGACTTTGGCTTCTGGGAATTGAAGTCCAACACCTGGATTGCCAAGGTTCACCACCACTGCCCTAGAGTTTAGAAGCAATGCTTGGTGTCTTGTTGGTTGGTTTCTGCTGGGGTGGGAGGTGTTCTACAAGTTGTAATTCAAAAAAAAATAACTTTCTTAGGTTTGGTTGCCAGCTACTCGTTGAGTTCTCACTCAGAACTGTTGCCCTCCAAACTGGGTTGTCTAGTAGCCACAGTAGTAACAACTTAAGCTCATTCAAGAAGGCAACTGGGAATGTCTTTGGCCTCTTCCATAGGAAAAAAGCTTAGAGATAGGAGTTTCTTTGATTAAAACAATACAGTAGTATAGAACTCCCATTCCTGTCTGGCCAAGTTATCCTGTAATAGAGTAGACCGGGGTTCTCAACCTTTGGCCCATGAGACAGATCCTGCCTGCAACACCAAATAATCCGACCCCCGCCTTTGCTCCAGTCACTGATGGAATCAGCCGCGGACTCATTTACGACTTGTGAACGCATTTATGACAGCCGCGGACTCATTTACAGCTGTTGTAAGTGTGTTTACGACAGCCGCGGACTCGTTTACAGCTGTTGTAAATGCGCATACAACAGCCGCGGACTCATTTACAGCTGTTGTAAATGCGCATACAACAGCCGTAAATGAGTCCACGGCCGATTCTGGTGGCAGCAGTGGCACCGCTCTGGCCCACCAACTGTTTGAGGTAGCGTTACCCGACCCCCGACTTGAAAAGTTTGAAAACCCTTGGAGTAGATCCTAGTGCCATCGACTCAACACCGATTATCAGGTGGGAGTTAACTAACCTAACAACGCTGAGGATTATCAGCCTTGGCTGGCGACGTCCACAGGGAAGGGTAATGGTCCCCAAGTGGTATGATGAAGCAGCCTTGATTCACAAAAGCTAACATTAAAATACAGCAGTTAGTCTTTACAGTGCCACAATGTTGTTGTTGTTTTGTTTACTCTCTGATATGCTTAAATCCCGCTTGAAACCATCTTGATAGAGAGGGGAGAAGTTTCATCAATACTGGCCATAGCTGTCAAGCATCCCTTATTGGCCGGGAAAACCCCTTATTTTACCCTCTTTCCCACCGTCATCCTTTATTAATTAGACTGCAATGCCCTATTGCCACCATTGGAGGGCAGCAAAGGATAAGCATAGCTGTCAAGTATCCCTTATTTGCCGGGAAATTTCCCTTATTTCCAAATCCAAAACTTGACAGGTATGATACTGACCTGGAGCTGATGTGGAATTTGTGTGCCAAAAGGACTCAGGACCAGAACGTGACTCACAGAACTGGATCAGTAGTATTGGTCTCATATTGTGATGCCGAAGGCAAACGGAAAGCCACTGCATTATATTTTCAGGACAATCTTTGTGGCTAATTGCCATGATGATGGCCGATATTTGTAATCAGATACAGCAAAAGAAAAACTCCGATTATATCCTGAAGTTACTTCATCTCCATTTAGAAAAATCCAGTAGGAAAAAAAATCCATCGCCAAATAATTTCCACCGCTTTCTGAATAAATAAATTCAGGTAGTTCTAGCATGATCATTTCACTTCTTCATTGAACATAATATTTATCCCATTTTTTTCTGCCCAAATAAGTCCAGCAAGTTAAATTCTACCAAAGAAAGTTAATGAATATCTCTGAGTTAATTTATTTGATCCCCAAATGACCTTTAGCCAGAGAAATGTTTTTAAAAGGAATAAAGCAAGCCTCACTGAGAAGAGCATAATATAACTGAAGGGCATAATATAAAATTTCTAAATTCCGGTAAATAGATCTGAATTTGTCCTTGGAAAAAAAAACTTTTTTTCTTCAGAAAAGCAACCTTAACAATGAAAGAACACGGCAGTGACTCTACAAATCAGAATGAGTATATGACTAGTAAAGGTCACCCTTGTTCGAAAGCCAGTCGTATCTGACTCTAGGGTTCAGTGCTCATCTCTGTTTCAAAGCCGAAGAGTATGCGCTGTCTGTGTTTGCAGACGTTTCCGTGTTCATGTGGAAGGCATGACTAGGCACCGGAGCACACAGAGCGCTGTTTACCTTCCCACCGAAGTGGTCCCTATTTATCTACTTGCAATTTCTTGCTTTCGAACTGCTAGGTTGGCAGGAGCTGGGACAAAGATGGGCGCTCATTCCGTCCTGCCGTACTTGGGTATCGAACTGCTGACCTCCCGCCTTCCAGTCGGCGACTTAGCCACTGCGGAAGGTCAGCAGTTCGATACCCAAGTATGGCAGGATGGAATGAGCGCCTTTAGCTTCTTTGGTAGAATTTAACTTGCTGGACTTATTTGGCCCATAAGCTGAAGGTTGAGAATCCCTGGGTAAGACCTACCAATTTGCAAACTGGTAGGTGCAGAGACGGGACTGCAGTGGCTCAAGTGGTTAAGAAGCTGACTGGAAGGCAGCAGGTTAGCAGTTTGATACCAGATTACTGCAGAATGGAATGAGCTCCCATCTGTAATGACCCGACCCCCCCCCCCCCCCGTTCTAACCATTGCGCCGTCTCTGTCCCAGCTCCTGCCAACCTAGCAGGAAATTGCAAGGAGATAAATAGGGACCACTTTGGTGGGAAGGTAAACAGCCTTCCGTGCATGTCCATAGAAACATCTGCAGACGCAGACAGCGCTGACTCTTTGGCTATAAACAGAAATGAGCACTGAACCCTAGAGTTAGATACGGCTGACTTTTGAGCAAGGGCGATCTTTGCCTAGGTGCAGAGACACTCCATGCACTCCAAGCAGTTACCATGCACCAATTGCTTCTGTGGAGAGTATCAACTTTTGAAGTTTTGTACAAATAGGTGCAAGGATTTTTGAATAAGGGTAGCTTATTCTCACAGGTTTATTCTGGATAACACCGGAGAGCACGGAATGCTGCTTACCTTCCCACCAAAGTGATCCCTATTTATCTACTTGCAATGTCTTGCTTCCGAACTGATAGGTTGGCAGGAGCTGGGACAAAGACGGGAATCGAACTCCGACCTTCCAATCAGCGAGTTCAGCATCTTAACCGCTTGAGCCGCCAGTCTCTACAAAAGAGGCGCACTCTGATCCTGCTGCAGAAGCTTGTTTTAATAACCGCTGCCTTAACGTGAGTCAAATAGTGAGAAATGCTTAGGTCGGCAACTGTTTCTCGTAGCAAAGCTGCTCCGGGCTCAGACACGGTCTGAACAGTGGCGCTCTGTCCCCGTCCGCCCAGCCTTCCTGATGATGCTGTTCCTGGATCTTTTTATGCCTTCATTCATCACCACTCTTCCCTGCTGTGCTGGGCAGACAGGAGGGCATTTCTCTCTTGCATGGCCTTTTGTGTGCCTATTAAAAGCCAATCAACCAACGTGTTGAGTGTTTGGTTGAATTTAATGTAACACAGATGTGGGCACACCACCCATTTTGGCTTTGCAGATTTTTCAGCTTTTTGGATTTCATTAGTGGTGCATGTTATTTAGAGAACACAGCTCGAATCGGCAGAATAAGTTGCAGATTTACAAGGGAGGGTTCACGTTGTTTGAATCGTTGCTTCGGATCCATGCGTAAGGGTTTCGCCAAAACTTGGTGGCCTGTACTGGTTAAATACAATTCGTCATAATAGCAGCAGGACATAATATAGAAGACAGCGATAAAAAACAGCTGACCTCCATCAATCATCAGGAGGATGATAATTTCTGTACAGTAGTACCTTGCTTAAAGAGCATAATGCGTTCCACGGGATTGCTCTTTAAGCAAGTTTGCTCTTTAAGCGAAACACCATTGTAAGTGACCAATTGTGACTTCGGGGGGGGGGAGAGATTGTGAACCTGATTCAGTTGTTAAGTGAGTTTTTGGCTGGTTTTAGTTGTTAAGCAAGGCGACCATTCAGAGAAAATTCTGCTCTTTAAGCGAGTTAATCTCTAAGTGAGGCGCTCTTTATGCGAGGTTTTACTGTGGCTGCTTTTACTATTGCTCTAAGTATGACTTTCATTCCTACTGCTAAATTGAGCATTATGGGATAATAGTTTCGTATCAGACATTATTCTGGGTTGAAAGGATTTTTGCGGGAGAAACTCTGCTCACTGGACACCCAAATGAAGCTTCTTTCATATCCCCAACAGCTGGGACAGAAACGGGCGCTCAATCTGTCATGCAGTACCCAGGTCTCAAACTCCCGACTTGCCAGCCTTCCAGCTAACAAGGCAAGCTTCTTAACCACTGAGCCACGGCAGCCCATATTATGGATTGGAAGAGTAATAATTCCAGCTTATTTTGGATGGAAGTGTTTATAAGTGTTCAGCCAGGGTTACAAGCATCCTTCAGCTCTGGCAAACTCACCTTCAACTGTTGGACTACAGCTCCCATCAGGCACAGCAAGGAATCTCACTGTGCACTTCTCACTCCTGAAGAAAGGGATTAGCTCAAAGCTAGGCAGATAAGGTACTGCAGTGGCTCAAATGGCTTAGACGCTGACTGGAAGGCGGCAGGTCAGCAGTTTGATACCCGAGTACTGCATGACAGAGTGAGCGCCTGTCTCTGTCCCAGCTCCTGCCAACCTAGCAGTTTGAAAGCAAGAAATTGCATGTAGATCGATAGGGACCACTTCGGTGGGAAAGGTAACAGTGTTCCACTCCGGTGTCTAGTCATGCCTGCCATATGTCCACGGAAACATCTGCAGACGCAGACATCACTGGCTCTTTGGCTATAAACAGAGATGAGCACTGAACCCTAGAGTCGGATACAGCTGGCTTTCGAGAAAGGGTGACCTTTTACCTTTACTAGGCAGATATGACACTTGTGGAATCTACTTTGATTTTTACCAGAACCTTTGAGACCCACCAGCTGTAACCATGTGCAAAAATGTATATGCTTAGAATCAAGCAAGCTTCTGTTTCAATTACAGAATTGAGCAGATCACATAGCACTTACACACACACACGCACACACAGAGAGAGAGAGAGAGACTATCTGTGGCTATATCCCCAAAGAATTTCTTAATTTCTGAGAATAAACAAATAGAAGAGTTGTGGGGGGGGGGGAGGTGGTGGACAAAATATGTTGTTGCACCTTAAAGACTAACTCCTGTATTTAAATGCAGTGGAACCTCCGTTAACAAATGGCTTGGTTAACATAAAAATCACATAACAAAAGGAAATCCATAGAACAGGAGTTATCAACCTTTTTAAGCCGGGGGTCGGGTCACACTCCCTCAGACAGCTTCAGGGGCCAGGTGGTCATTTTGCCCTTCCTCCACCACATGGCACTTCCTGATGTGGTGGAGGCGGTGGTGGGGCCTCATGGAAAATAGTGGCTTGGTTTACGGAATTTTTTCCAGAATAAATTAATTGGTTTTCAATGCATTCCTATGGGAAACTGCATTTTGGTTAAAGTATTTTGGTTTTCAATGCATTCCAATGGGAAGTTGTATTTGATGCATTCCTATGGGAAATTCAGTTAACGTAATTTTTGCCGTAAGAAACAGTCCCGGAGAACGCATTAATTACGTTAACCGAGGTTCCGCTGTACAGATGTCTGATGAAGTGGACTTGGTCCACGAAAGCTCACATTTAAATACAGTAGAACCCCATATAACTAATGCCTCTTACAGCGGAAAAAATAGTACAAGAAAGAGGGTTTGAAAAACCCATTGTGCTACGTATAACAAACATTTTAGTTGTACAATGCAATGCATCTCTATGGGGAAAATCATACAACACGATAATCTTTAAGCTTTGCCATCTAACCACCACTCCCAATCTAGTAATACCGTAGAGGCGGCAGATCTTCCGTCGCTGTCTCTGGCCCCACCGGCGGAGAAGCCGGCCCAGCATGTTTTGTTTTGTTTTTGTTATCTGAAACTGTATTGTAGTGCACATGTAGTGCATATTGTAGTTTATATTTTTGTTGTATCATTTTGCGGACAGAGATTTTGTAATTGTAAATGTAAATGATATTTTTACTGTATGCATTGTATGCTACGTTATTGTATTTTGTATTTATTGCCCGCTATGTAAACCACCCTAAATCGGGTTCGCGTGAGTGGGCGTGAAAATTAAATGGAATGAAATTAAATCTTATTACTTGTAAACCGCCTTGGGTCGCCCCTTAGGGTGAGGAGGGCGGTATATAAATATAACAATAAATAAATAAACAAACAAACACAAATCTCTATGGGAAAAATCATACAATGGAAAAAAATTCATTGTACGATTTTTCCCCCATCGAGATTTTCATTGTACCATTTTTCCCATAAGGATTTTCACTGTACAAAGTGTGCATTATATAAGGGGGGGGTTGTATAACGGAGTGCCTCGTAGAACGAATTATTTTTTGTTATACGGCCTTCTACTGTACAGGAGTTTGTCTTTAAGGTGCCACAATTATTTTTTTGTCTTTTTCCTTGCTCTTCTGTTTTGTTTACTCTCTGATATGCTTGCACAAGCAAGTCTTAAGTCATTGCCAAACCATTGCAACCCATGCAGAAATTGGACTGTAGTTGCTCATCTGCCTTCTCCCTGCCTCCAGGGAAGCTGATCCATATAAAACAGAGAGAAAGAGAGAGACCTCGTTCATTGGGACTGTTAAAGTAATGTCCGAGAATACATGCAGTTCCTAGTAGAGTTCTTTTTTTGGAGAGTTAGGATGTTCAAGTCCGATAAGTCCAAAAGTTCCAAATACAGTAAAACCCTGGGTTACAACCGCCTCGGTTTAAGTGTGCTGCGGTTTACAACAGCAAATCCTTAGGATGGGAAACCCTGGCATAGATCCTCAGTTGCCATCCAGCCCGCATATATTCTGCTGCATCTGAATTCCATCCATAGATACTTGTTGGAAGGGATTCACAAGAGAAAAAGTCAAAGAGCTTCAGAAAGTAGTAGCACCATAATTCATGACTACTGCTTTATTTCGCCACCTCCTGTTTGTTGTGTTGGTTGGTTAGCTGGTTGTTTTACGTGAAGGAGAACTTTGGAGGAAGGCGTTTGAGTTGCACCAGTGTCCTGTAAGTGGGGATGGGGGGGTGGGCAGGGGGGGAGGCTGAGTTTCATTGATGAAAGAGAAAATTGTGCTTCTTAGCCAGGAGAGGGGGTGCCGAGGTAGGAGAGGAAATGAGCCACTGGAGGAAACATCTGCACGAAGCCAGTCCGCCTTGTGTGCTTCTGCCAAAAGGCTTAAGCAGAAAACGCTCGGGTAGGGTAAGAGTCTCTAGATCAGGAGTTCTCAACCTTTGAAAGTCAGGGGCTGGGTCACACTCCCTCAGACAGCTTCAGGGGCCGGATGGCCACTTTGACCTTCCTCCACCACATGGCACTTCCTGGTGTGGTGGAGCATACCTGTCAAGTATCCCGGATTAGCCGGGATTTCCCGTTGTTGTTTTTTTTGCACCGATTTACGTCATTTCCCGCCCAGAGCTGTCGCTACCTCGGAATTTGGCGGCGGGAAAATGAGTTACTGCGCATCCCTTCTGCGCAGCTCACTTCTACGTGTGTGTAGAAGGCTTTTACGTATGCGTAGAAGGCTTTTACGCATGCATAGAAGGCTTTTACGCATTCGTAGAAGGCTTCTGTGCAGACGGGGATGCGTCAAAGCCTTCTACGCATGCGTGAAAGCCTTCTACACATGCGTAAAAGTGAGCTGCACAGAATGTTTCTGCGCAGGTCCGTTGTACGCATGCGTAGAAGGCTTTTACGCATGCGTAGAAATGGACTTGTGCAAAAACGTTCTGTGCAGAAATGTTCTACGCATGCGTAAAAGCCTTCTACGCATGCGTACAACGGACCTGCGCAGAAATGTTCTGTTCAGGTCCCGTAATTTCCAGAGCTTCGCTTGACAGGTATGGTGGTGGAGGTGGTGGGGGGGCACATGAAATGGTGCGGGGTGCAGGTTGAGAATCCCTGCTTTAGATCAAACTGGGAGCAGCAGCAGCACTTGGGTCTGCTGGCGAGGAAAGGAAGACCCAACTGTAGGAGAAATGCTATGGTAATAGAGTAGACCAAGGATAGTGAACCTTTTAGAGACCAAGTGTCCAAACTGCAACCCAAAAAATACTTACGTATCAATTGCAGAGTGCCAACTGAGAGTGTAGAACTTCGGATGTGAAGGCTTCTGAATGACTGTCTTCTTCATTTCCTCACCTTATTTCCCCGAGATAAGACATCCTATTTTTTAAAAAATAGTCTAATGCTGGGAGATTTTTGTTCTTGCACAAAAGCAAAATGACAAAATCCTGCCATGGTTTCGCTCAAAAACTATACATTTTAGACAGACAAATAGACAGACAGATAGATAGATAGATAGATAGATAGATATACAGATTCGAGGGCCAAAGACCCTCGAATTGCTGCCCTTTAGGAAACAACTTAAAACCTGGCTGGCAGGGCATGTGTGGGGCACTGATGGGGAGGTGGCCCCCACCCGTTGGCTTGTTTAGAATAGAATAGAATAGAAATATAATAAAATAAATCTTTATTGTCATTGTCCCCTTGCGGGAAACAACAACATTTATCGGTTGCTATATCAACTCAAATAAGGCACACCCCATAATTTTTTTTAAAATAAAACAACTACAAAAACACTAATTAAGACAGTACAATACAGTACAATATAACAATTAAAATAGGATAAGATGCCTTCAGAATCTAGAGTTTCCATTTAGGGCCAAAATTGCTCTAGAGAAGAAACTGTTCTTGAGATGGCTCGTTTTTACCTTCATTGTTCTATATCTCCGTCCCGATGTCTCTCTTCTGCAGACAGGGTGGGTGGGTTTTTTAATGGGTTGTTTTTAATGGTTTTTAGTATGGTGGTTTGTTATGTTTTTATGTCTGGTTGTAAGCCGTCCGGAGTCGCTCCAGCGAGGGGGCGGCAATACAAATTTCAAAAAGAAATAAATAAAATGTTGCCCTGAGTCGCTCCAACGAGGGGGCGGCAATACACATTTCAAAAATAAATAAATAAAATTTTGCCCTGAGTCGCTCCAGCAAGGGGCCAGCAATACAAATTTCAAAAATAAATAAATAAAATTTTGCTCTGCTTGCACGATGAGGGTGGCCATTTTGTCCCGACAGCTTCAAAGGGGTTGTCATTTTGTTTCTCGAATGCCCTTGGAGGGGTGGGGGGCACATGAAATGGTGCTGTAGGCTGGATCCAGCCAGCAGGCCTTAGGTTGGGAACCCCTGCTTTATCTCATGCAGCCAGAAAGACTTGATTTTTTTTTGTTGTTGTTCTTACCTGGGAGAATGAAATCAGCAAAGATTTGCATGTAGCTGCAGGTCTGAGATGGTATGGTCTTGGTTTTATAGGAACTCGGTGAAAAGTCTGACCTGCACCACCTGATGTGCCTCTCAGTCCTGTCTCCTTCCTTACTGTTAATACCTGTTTTGGAATTCTTAACAGGTCACAAGCGGAACGAGTGAGAAAGCCCCGGTGTTGCAGGGGGCCGCAGGGACTTCTGCCCCGCTATTCGGAGAGCCAGGCTGAAGGGCAGGAGCTGCTGTTCAAACTCACAGACAACATTCAGGATGAGTTGTAAGTACCAGGCAAGTTTACTGTGTGCACACTTTGCAAGATTTACTGAGGTCTGAGCAGTTTCAGAAATAGCAAACTCGTCAGTTTTGCCGCCCCCACCCCTCCCAATGAAGCCAACTTCTTCCACCACATGGCACTTCCTGGTGTGGTGGAGGCAGTGGGGGGCCACATGAAATGGTGCCATGGGCTGCCCATGGGCCGCAGGTTGAAAATTCCCTGCTGTAGATAGACCAATATGTGAAATGTATATTTTAGTCACCCCCACCACCACCACCACCACCAATTGGTTTCTGCATATATATATTGAGTGTGCAAAGTGGTGAAATTTCCAGTCCAGTACATTTAGAGCAATCAAAACTGCTCATGATCTGAGCTCAATCCCAACGGGCTCAAGATTGACTCAGTTTCCTATCCTTCCAAGGTCAGTAAAATGAGTACCCAGCATGTTGGGGGCCAAATTGTAGTTTGCATCATTACCTTGTGAACCTCCTAGAGCAGGGGGTCCCAGCCTTTTCAAGCCAGGAGCTGGGTTACGCTCTCTCAGTCAGCTTCGTGGGCTGGATGTCCATTTGCCCTGCCTGCATGATGGGGGTGGCCATTTTGTCCCAAATGGGCGGCCATTTTGTTTCTCAAATGTCCTTGGAGGGGTGGGGGAGGCACATGAAATGTTGCCACAGGCTGGGTGCAGCCCATGAGCCTTAGTTTAGGAACCCCTGGCCTAGAGAATGCATCACACTATGGGATGGTATATAAGTAGAAATGACAACAACAACAATAATAGTGTTAATGAGCAAAAAAGGGAGAAAAAGAGGTAGGATGACCCAGTTGGAGACTGGACACCTGTCTACAACTTTCCTTCTTATGCACATTAGTCTATGGTCTTCTGACCACAGAAGTACACCAAGAAACTATTATTTCCCCCAGCTGAGTGGAAGCTGAGATGTATGCTGTGTAGGTACAACAAAGTTCTCTTGGGTTTGCACTCACACTGCATGATTCCCTGAACTCAGCATACACTAATGACCTGACTTGGCATACTACAGTTTTCTACGTTTCTGCAAGAGGTGCCTGCCCTATCTGATTCCAAATATTGGCTCTCATCATGACGATCAGCCATGAAGACTGTCCTGATAATATAATGCAGTGGTCTTCCATTTGCCTTCTGCATTGCAGCATGACCCCCATAATACCACTGATCCAGTTCTGTGAATCGCTTTCTGGTCCTGAGCCCTTTTGGCCCACAAAGTCCTCATTGACCCCTTGCCGGGATGGATGAAGCTGCCTCCCTCCATCAAGATGGGTTCAAGTGGGATTTAATCCATTTAGGGAGCATCACCCTGTAGACTTCACCACCCAAGGACATTAGTCCTCAAGGTCAATTTAGTTAAACGCTCCCTGACAGTCAGCGTTGAGTCGCTGGCAGTAGGGTCTAGTCTGTTACCATGGCAGGATAACCTAGATCCAAGCATCCTACCTAGGCAAGGATTTGGACGGGAGTCTCCCTGTCTTTATCAATAACCCAACTGTTGCCTCTCATTGCTTTGACACATGGCAGAACTCCACCATCATCCTTCCACTTGTATCCCTGCTGAGAGCACTAGTTTCAACCCAGAGTTGCTTAAGGCAGCCCACAGTACCTCCTTACTCAAGCCTCCCAAAGTTTGGCCCACTCACAAAACAGAATGGGGTTCTGTCTGAGAAGCTTTGTCTTCATTGCTTCTCACCAAGTAGGTGAAATGGACATTTCCAGCTGTCCAGATTTGCCAGAACGTCTCTCCCCGCACCATCAGCCATCTCGGTCATGAAACTAGGCAGTGCTTGTTGTCCTAGTTAACCCTGTATACCAGGGGTTCCCAACCTTCAACCAGTGGGCCAAACTCGGCCCAGGCCACCATTTCATGTGGTCCACGTCGCCACCGCCACACCGGAAGCAGAAGCTGATGCATTTGTGACAGCCGTAAATGCACCAGCAGCTGTTGTAAACACATTTATGACAGCCTCAGATGTGTTTTACGGCAGCATTTACCTGGGGGGAAACCACGCGACTGGCCCGCTCAGCTGTCCTGGGGGCGTTGTCCGGCACACAGCATAAAAAGGTTGGGGACCCCTGCTGTATAAATTTGGCTCCCTTAATTCCTCTCCTCCTATTCTGATTTATAAAATGATTGAAAGGTTGAAAGATTTACATTTCCCCCCAGAATTAAATCCATAAAACAGGGTTTTAATGCTTCACTCTACTGTTCTAGCTAAATGTTTCCATATAGTGTTTTCTTCCCAACTAGGCTTACTGTTTCACTTCTGGAAAACTGATGTTGTGTAATTAAATTACTTCCTGATGTGTGTGTCGGTTGGGAAGGGGGGGACTTAGAGGCATTGAGCCATAAATTCTCCAGAGATCTTGTTGCTTCTGCTTTGTTCTAGGGAATTACCGGTATGTGCTTTTCTATTTGTGGTTTTTTTTTACTTTTCTAAAAAAACAATGTTTTTTGCATGGCTTTGTTTTTAAAATCACCCAAATGTAGGGCTTTGGGGAAGGGGGGTTTAAGGAGAGAAAGAGGGAATGACGACACAAAAGTCTTCTGGGTTCACCGCAAGGTTTGGCAAACTGGTCCCTGAGAGGAAGATGTATGTCAGCAAGTGAGAATGTACAATGGTGTGTGTGACTCACACTTAGAAAAAAACAGAGCGCTTGCTGTGGGTTTTCCAATGGATAATTGTGCCAAAGGCTCCTCTTTACGTTTCCCAGTCCGTATTGACCCTAAACCAGTGATTCTCCTTCGTATAGTTTGTGAATCCACACTCATGGGTTATGCGCCTGCGCAGAACGGCCGATCGGAGGCTTGAAAAGCTATTGGTCAAAAGTTTTGGCGGTAAGACCGCCCACCGTACCGCCCACCCTGAGGCGCCCGCCCGCCATTTTACCTCAGTTCTCTTCTTTCCGCCGTAGCAGCAGGACGATCGTTGAGAGCTTCCTCAATTTTTTCGCCCTTCTGAGGGAAAGTCTTTTGCCAAATTTCACAATTTTTCTCGGTGATCTTGTCCTTCGGGCAGGATCGCCACCCCGGTGCTGTTTCTTCCTTCTGGTGGACTCAGTCACCTACTCGCTTCGGTCACCGTTTCCCCCCTCAAGGGGGTGGCGGCTGGCCAGCCCTTCGGGGTAACCGCGTTCCAGAAACTTCTGTTGGAAGAATTTTTTCTTTGATGGCCGCGGCCTTCAAACAGTGCTCGGCTTGCCTGAAAAAGTTTCCGGCTTCCGACGGGCATAGCTTCTGCCTTTTCTGCCTCGGAGAGTCTCATCAGAGCCAGTCTTGCCCCCACTGCAAGAAATTCACCCGTCTGGCCGTGCAAAACCGGAGCTACCGGCTCAAAGCTCACCTGATGGAACTCTCTCTGGCTCCCATTGCGGCCGCTTCTACCTCGGCTAGCGTCTCTCAGCCTCCTCCGCCTTCGGCCTCTTCTTCCGCTACCATCAAGAAGAAGAAGAAGAGGGACAAGAACGGAGAGAAGAAAAAGAAGCGCGGGTCGGAGAAGAGGCGATCGCTCCCGCCTACTCCGCACACCCCTGTGTCCCCGGGACCCTCGCCACCATACTCGGTCACGAGATGTCCTTCTCCTGGGTCTTCCATCTGGGGAGGACGGTCTTCCTCGGGATCGCCTGAAAAAGGACGCAGGGCTGGGGCTCCAGCTCGCCCACTTCAGGTACTCCCGTTACCGCCTCGTGGGAGGGCCCGCTCGCCTATGAGGCAGGCCTCCGTCTCCCCAAGGCCCAGGACTCCGACGCTCGACGACACGGCAATCACCATGCCGGCCACCATTTCGTCGCCGATTCTACCGGCCACCGTTTCGTCGCCGACTCTGCCAGCCACCGTTTCGTCGGCCACCGTTTCGTCGCTCCCGACGGTGGGGGACCCATCCCAGATGGAGTTCCTGAAGGGGATGTTTGAGGTCATGGCTCAGACTTTTGCCAACCAGTTTAAGACCTCCATGCCTGCGGCCTCTGCGGCTCCGGTACCGACCACCGCAAGCCCCAGGGATCCTGGCCCTGCTGTGGCCCTTCCGACCTCCCGAGGGTCGAGTGTCCGCTCCGCTGGCCCACCCACATCGTTGCGGGTTGGTCCAGACATTGAAGCAGTGGACTCCCATCCCGCCGGCCCGCCCAGGCCGTACTGGCGCGGTCCCGACGTGGATGCAAGAGTTCCTCCCTCGTCCTCCGATGACTCCAGCGCCTCTTTGGAGGAGGACGAGGGAGACGTCGACGCCGAAAGAACGCCGGACCAGGCCATCGGCGCGGTTGACCCACCGCGTGGTGAGGATCAACGCTCGCTCACGGCCATGCTGACGCGCCTGGGGACCGCGTTGAACCTGAAGGTGGACCAGCCACCACTGGAAGGTGAGGGCCAAATGACCGCGAAATTGGACAGACGTGCGGTACGGCCGGTCCATATCACCATGCTTCCGTCCATGCTGACGTCGGCGAAGGCGACGTGGAGGAAGCCGGTGTCAGCGCACTCCGTTTTGTCCAGGCTCGACGGCATGTATAGAGTCCTGGACGAGAACGTCGAGTTCCTGCAGGCGCACCCCCTGCCGAATTCCCTGGTGGTCAAGGCTTTCCAACACAGGACGGCCACCAGTGGGTTCCCGGTGCCTTCGACCCCGGAAGGGAAGAAGTTGGACACAGTGGGCCGTAAATTCTACGCCACCGGTTCCCTCTTCTTCCGCGCCGCCAACTACTCGGCTGCCATGGGCCTGTACCAGTCTCACCTCTGGGAGCGAGTGAAGGCCGAAACGGTGACGTTACCTGCCGACGCCCAGAAACGGATCGACGCGCTGGCATCCGAGGGCGATTTCCTGGCGGAGCAACAAATGCGAACCGCCAGGCATATAAATGACTATGCGGCGAAGGACATGTCGTCTGCGATCCTGCTCCGTCGCCACGCCTGGCTTAGGGGCACCTCCCTCGATGATGCTATGAAGAAGCTCATCGAGGAGTTTCCCTTCAACGGGCAAGGCCTTTTTGGACAGGACACGGACAAGGTCCTCAATGAAATGCGGCAGACCAACTCCACCGCCAAGTTTCTGGGGCTTACCACGCCGGCTCCGCCTGCCAGGCCGAGGTTCCAGCCCTTCACGCGGCGCTACCAGGGAAACCCGCAACAACAGGGTGGCCCCGTGGAGCAGCCCAGGTCTGGCTCTTACAAGCAACGACGCCAGCACAAACCGCGCTATCAGCCCTACGGGCACGGCAAGCGTTCGGACGCTAAGTCCAAGTCGCGCGTTTGAAGCTGCGACGGCCGAGTCTCTCGCGCTCCATCTCCCGTACCTCCCCCTCCGGAACTTCCTCCAGGTATGGTCAGGCATCACGGACGACCGGTGGGTCTTAAAGATCTTGTCCTCTGGCTACGCCATCGAGTTCGTGCGGGCGCCTCGGGTAGGAAGACATCGTTACACCACCTCGTCCCCCCATTTGGAGGAGGAAATATCAACTCTTCTGTCCAAGGGCGCCATCGAGCGGGTGGCCCCGCCCGATTGGGACAACGGCTTCTACTCGAGGTACTTCGTGGTCCAGAAGAAGGACGGAGGACTTCGCCCGATTCTGGACCTGCGCCTCCTCAACAAGTGCATCCTCACCAGGAAGCTCCGGATGGTGACCCTGCAGACCGTCCTTCCCCTCATCAACGAAGGGGACTGGTTCACAGTCATAGACCTCAAGGACGCTTATTTCCATGTCTCCATCCTCGAGGAGCACCGACGGTTCCTCCGATTCCGCATCGGCGATTCGGTGTACCAGTACCGATGTCTACCGTTCGGTCTGGCCACAGCACCGCGAGTCTTCACCAAATGCATGGCTCCAGTGGCCGCCTTCCTTCGCCAGCGGGGAATCAGGGCCTTCCCATACATCGACAACTGGTTGATTGTATCCCCCACCAGCTCGTCGGCCATTCGGGACACGCAGTTCACAGTCCACCTCATGGAGAGTCTCGGCCTCAGGATCAACTTCACCAAATCGAAGTTGATTCCCTCTCAACGCGTCGAGTACATCGGAGCGATACTCGACTCGCTTGCCACCAGAGCCTTTGCACCCCAGAAGCGCTTGCAGGACATCGCGCAGGGAGTGAACGACCTACGCACCAAACCGTGCATCCGGGCGAAAAAGGCTCAAAGACTGCTAGGCCTTATGGCCTCAACGACGGCTGTGGTCCCTCACGCCAAGTTAAAGTTCCGGTCCCTACAGTCGTGGCTTCTGCACGAATTCGATGCGCTCCGGGAGAGTCAGTCCAAACGGTTAACTCCGTCCCCGGAGCTGAGGGACCAGCTGGTGTGGTGGACGACACCACTCAACGTGACAACGGGGAAGAGTTTTTACCCCCCGCAACCCTCGTTGCAAATATTGACCGACGCAAGCAACCTCGGCTGGGGGGCTGCCTGCGGGACTCTCACGGTCAACAACCCTTGGTCGCCTCAGGAGATGGCGTACCATATCAACTATTTGGAGCTACTGGCCATTTGGAAGGCCCTCCGTTCCTTCGAGACCATGTTCATGGGCAAGGCGGTCCAAGTGGCTTCGGACAACACCACGGCTGTGGCGTATCTGAACAAGCAGGGAGGAACACGATCCACTACCCTTCTTTACCTCGCCGTGCAACTCTGGGAGTGGTGCCTAGAGAGGCACATTTTCCCGATTGGAGTGCACATTCAGGGCAAGCTGAATGTCCTGGCCGACCATCTCAGCCGCCTCACCTCGACGACCCACGAATGGGAACTGAACGACGAGGTGTTCCAGTCGCTTTGCGAGGCCTGGGGGACTCCGAACATCGACCTCTTCGCATCGGAGTCCAACACGAAATGGCACAGGTACTGTTCCAGGGCGGGCATCGGTGTGAACTCCGAGGGCGACGCCTTCATGAAACGGTGGGATCAGGACTATTTCTACGCTTTTCCTCCGTTTCCCCTGATCCAGAAGGTCCTCACCAGAATGCTTCAGCACAGGACCAGAGCCATCCTAGTGGCCCCAGCATGGCCTCGCCAACCATGGTTTCCACTGCTGTTGCGCATGTCATCTCAGTATCGCACGCTACCGGAGTCACCGACGCTCCTCCAAATGGAGCAGGGCCAGCTCCACCACTCGGACCTGCCCAGCCTCCACCTCACCGTGTGGAGGATAACCCCAGACTGTCCAGGATCCTGGAACTAGCCAGGCGCCCTTCCACAAGGAAGTCCTACACTTCCAAATACAGACGTTTTTGTGCTTTCCTGGCATCTCAGCAGACCCCCCTCTCGCAGGTGGAACTGCAGGACGTCTTGACCTACTTCCTCCATCTGGCGGAGTCTGGCCTCAGCATCGCCTCCATCCGAGTACACCTCGCAGCGGTGGTGGCTCACTCTCCAGCTGGCTCGCCCGCTTCTGGCGCTTTCCGCGACCAAACGGTGAAACGTTTCCTCAAGGGATTGCGGAACGCCTTCCCGCCGGTCAGGACTCCGATGGCCCAATGGTCACTCTCTACCGTCCTTAACACACTCACCAGGACTCCTTTCGAGCCCATGGCTACCGCGGATGCTCGTCTCCTCACATGGAAGACGGCTTTTCTTGTGGCCATCACGTCTGCTCGGCGAGCTGGTGAGCTGGTCGCCCTGCGGGCGGACGCACCTTTTCTCCAATTCTTCAATGACCGTGTGGTACTCCAAGCGGACATCACCTTCCTCCCCAAGGTGGTCTCCCAGTTTCATATGGCACAGACTATCTCCTTGCCAACATTCTTCCAGAACCCCGCTAATGCCCAAGAAAGGACTTGGCACATGCTGGATGTCAAATGGGCTTTATTGTTTTACACCAGCAGGACAAGGGAGTTCAGGAAGTCGCAACGCCTTTTCGTGGCGTATGGGGGCAAGTCCAAAGGTGAACCCATCTCTGCGCAGCGGTTCTCCAAATGGATCACCTCTACCATCTACTTGGCCTACGAGTCGGCATCGCTGCCCGCTCCACCGCATGTCAGGGCGCACTCTACCAGAGCGGTTGCAACATCCACGGCCTTTCTGGAGGGCACACCGCTTGAGGACATCTGTAAGGCTGCCACCTGGTCCAGACCTTCTACATTTGTCCAGCACTACAGGGTGGACACCAGAGCCACTGCGGACGCCAGGCTTGGCCGTGTCGTCCTCAGTCGGGGGCTCCGGGCCCATCGCCCTTGACAGTTCACCCTGCCTGACTGACATCATCTTCATCGTGGGATCATCTCATCCGACTGCCCACCGACCAAGTAAGTGTGAGCTTGCTAATCTCCCATGAGTGTGGATTCACAAACTATACGAAGGAGAAAGTTCGGTTTCACTTACCAGTGATAACTTTCGTTCTTCGAGTATATAGTTTGTGAATACACAATACCCACCCTGCCTCCCCTCTTGAGCTGCACGGATGAGATCAATTGGTTTATCCTGTGCTTGGCTTAAGTATGGAACTGAGGTAAAATGGCGCGCGGGCGCCTCAGGGTGGGCAGTATGGTGGGCGGTCTTACCGCCAAAACTTTTGACCAATAGCTTTTGAAGCCTCCGATCGGCCGTTCTGCGCAGGCGCATAACCCATGAGTGTGTATTCACAAACTATATACTCGAAGAACGAAAGTTATCACTGGTAAGTGAAACCGAACTTTCTTGACCTGTGGCCCATAGCCCGGATGAGGCCCACGGCATCATTTCATGTGCCCCCTGATAGGGAAATGGTTGGGTGCTGGGTGCTGAGTTCAAGTCTAGCAGAGTGTAGTAGTTAACTATGAGCGACAGCAGAGATGCCCGTTTAATTTTCTCCTTTACACCCAGTCAATGACAGCAGAGACTCAGTTCAACAGTGCAAACATAAAGAGCTTTTACTCAGCAGAGGTGGTGATGAAAAGAAACATAAACAGTAGAATCTTATCTGTGAA
The DNA here is from genome assembly GCA_035047305.1 of Bradypodion pumilum. Taxonomy (NCBI): domain Eukaryota; kingdom Metazoa; phylum Chordata; class Lepidosauria; order Squamata; family Chamaeleonidae; genus Bradypodion; species Bradypodion pumilum. The sequence continues at coordinate 5,249,759 of JAWDJD010000016.1, read as the reverse complement.
TAACTATGCAAACAAACTCAGTCTTTCAGTTTCTTAGTAAGTACTTGCACACAGCAAAAACTCCTGCTGCAGCCTAGCTTTTCCCTGGCTGGCTTGCAGAGTATGGCAAACAAACTCAGCCCCGGTTTGCACGACAAATATATTTACAGTCTTTTATAAAGCTACGCTGGCACTCTCTCTGTCCTGGAGAGTCACCATATAGCCAGCAGCTTCTTCCCTTTCAGGTATGCAAAACAGTACCCTAGGAAGAACACATGATTACCTGGAACACAGTCCTTCTTGCTGCAATCCAGTCAGTCTTTAGTTCTCTATTAAACCACAGTACTTGTAGATAAGCATTAGAGAACGAACCTCAGTGTTCTGCGTTATAATCCAGAAAACATCCTTCTAAGAACACACCAGCAAGGGACGTCTTGGCTTGAGATCGCTGACTCAAGCTATTTGCATAAGAGCTTCTGGTGGCACAGTTCGGCAGAACATCAGTACAGCTTCATGGAATAAAGTCCAAGAGCAATAAATCCATGTGCAGCAGCAGGCATCAAGGTTAGTCCGAGAGCATTCAGGCAGCGTGGCTACCAGATTAAATCCAGAGCATTCAGGCAGCGTGGCTACAAGATTAAATCCAGAGCAAAGAAGCAAACTACTCGGCTCTATTTTATGCAGTGACAAATGCTGATTCATTCCATCATTACCATCACCTGTCTACAGTTCAGTAAGTTACTCTTAAAGCTGTAGTACCACATATCATGTATTATTTACAATACCAGGGTGTTCCCCATGACATCCCTATCACCCCCCACCACTGCCTCCACTACACCAGGAAGTGCCATGTGGTGGAGGAAGGGCAAAATGACCATCCAGCCCCCAAAGCTGTCTGAGGGAGCGTGACCCAGCCCCCGGCTTTAAAAGGTTGAGAAATCCTGCCCTAAACAGTTAACCAATTCAGGCAGGGAGACATAATCTCACCAAAGCTCTTCACCGGCATGCCTTGAAAAAGTTATGCTAAGATTAAACTGGGGAAGATGGTATCAAACTGAATGGAGAGAAGATAAACCATCTCAGGTTTGCAGATGATATAGTACTAATTGCCAGAAATGCTCAAAGAATCCCAAAATGCTGTGCAAGCTTGACACGGAAAGTTGGCCTAAAAATGAATGGCATGAAAACAAAATACATGCTATCAAGCAACCAATGAAAATTCCAAATAAAAATCCAGAATGAACCCATCAAACAGGTCGACCACAGCATCTGTCTCGGCCATCTGATTGGGATGAACAACCAGAAGAACTATCCAGAAGAGAGAAAGCAGGATGGGCGGTATTTAACTCCATCAAAGAAATCTTGTTAAACGAGAAAATCAACAAGACACAGCGCTCCAACCTTTTAAATTCGGCAGTACAGTGGAACCTCGGTTAATGTAATTAACGCGTTCTCCGGGACTTTTCTTACAGTGAAAATTACTTTAACTGAACTTCCTGTAGGAATGCATTGAATGCGCTTGAAAACCAAAGTACTTTAACTGAAACTTGGTTTTCCATAGGAATACATTGAAAACCAATTACATTCATACCTCATACAACGTCCAAACTTGGTTCCACAAGTTTGGACTTTATACTGATTTGGACTTTGTATGAGGCATGCAAAATCCTAACCGCGATGCCTCATACAAGGTCCAAATCCTTGCTGTGATGCCTCGTACAACGTCGTTTCCATAGAGATACATTGTACTGTAACACCACAGACTTCAGGGCAAAGTCAAGGAAACAGACAGGAAACTGACAGAACTTTAAGAAATCATTGTCTAAAGGCTAAAAACATTACAAAAACATGTCAAACAACCCTGATTGTCCAAGAACCTGATGAATGCTGCAAAAATCCCAGGAATGCTTCTAAAAATTCTGATGAAAAAATTCAAAAAAATCCAAAATCATGCTCAAAACCACTCCTAAACACTCTTCGCCTCATGCAAAGCCCACAAGAGCAATGCACACATGTGTCCTGTCTTTTATACTGCCCAGGCACAATGCAACCTGGGAAAAACCCAATGCCTCATACATAGTCACACGACTTTGTATGAGGCAACTTTTTTCAAGGAATTAGGCGATGTTGTATGAATCCGATGTTGTATGAAGCGGACTTTGTATGAGGTATTACTGTAATCCGCTCTGAAAAAATTCCATAAACTGAGCTGAATATCACAAATGGAAATTGTGCTGGGCTGGACACGTCTCACAAACGACAGACGGGCGCTGGACAGCAGTAGTAAACAAAAACCACGTGAAGATGAGAGGACCGAATTGTGAAAAGTTTTGGTCAAACCTAGAGAAGATTATTACGGCAGCGAAACAAATGGAAAACGAGTTGCGTCCAGCAGGAACGTATCCTTGGTCAAGAAAACTTCTAAATCTTCCCTTTCCATCCCGATGCACCCCAGAACCTTTGCCTGTTTACCTGGAAGTAAGAGCTCATTGTTTCTGTAGTGCTTACTCCCAGAGTAAATATGTGTAGGATTTCAAACTTGGCCTCCAAAGGAAATACTTTAGAGCAGCATTTCTCAAAGTTTTCAGGTCGCGGGCCTGACCACACCTCCTGGACAGCTGATCGGCCTGGTCACATGGTTCCTCCCACCCAGAAGCGGACGTAAAATGTGCCCCGCACATGCGCAGAACGCATTTAGTAGTGTTCTGCCCAGGCGTGGGGTGCATTTTACTTCTGCTTCCTGGAGCGTCCAGGGTGTCAATGGCCAGATGAATTGGCTTCGGGAGCCGGGTCTGGCCCACGGGCCATAGGTTGTGAATGCCTACTTTAGAGAAGATGCCAGTTTCACAGAAGAAGTGTACTCCTTCGAAACTTCTCTGCTGAGCAAGTCTAACTTGCAAGCAATGCATCCCTATAGATGTTTCGATTTACAATTTTTTGGGGGTTACAATAGAGGCTGTTAGAATGGGCCTCCCTCGTAACACTGGGTTTTACTGTATATGATAATTTTAACCATTGAGCACAGATAATCAAGCTGATTCAAGCCATTAAACCAGGGATTCTCAACCTGTGGCCCATGAGCCAGATGCGGCTCGTGGCACCATTTCATGTGGTCCTCCTACCGCCTCCACCACACCAGGAAGTGCCTTGTTGTAGCGGAAGGGCAAAATGACTGTCCAGCCCCCAAAGCTGTCTGAGGGAGTGTGACCCAGCCCTTGGCTTTAAAAGGTTGAGAACTCCTGCATTAGACAGCTAAAAGGAGAAAATTTCTGGCCTGTTCCGAGTATATCCTCATTTCCTGCCCTTTGCTCTTTTCTGCAGTTCTTTTGTGGGAGACCCAACGTCCTGCCAACTGCATAGCTGTTGGCATACCAGCTGTTAGAAACACATCCCAAGGAAGGCCCTGAACTAACATCCCAATTTATTTTTATTTATTTTGTAGCTTCATTGCAGTGGAGAACATAGACAGCTATTGCGTCATCATTTCCTCCAAAGCTGTCTATTTCCTGAAGAGCGGGGACAACATGGACCGTGAGGCCATCTTCCTAGAAGTCAAGTACGATGATCTCTACCATTGCCTTATCTCCAAAGACCACGGGAAGGTCTACGTCCAGTTGACAAAGAAAGCTGTCAACTCAAGCAGTGGGGTAGCAATGCCTGGGCCATCTCACCAGAAACCCATGGTAAGGAAAAGCTCACCACTTGTTTTTGACTCCCGGGCACTCTCTGGTCATTGGTCAGGAGGGAGGGAGTGGGATTCAAAGGGCAGTGTGTTCTGGCTGGATTTTTAAGAAAACTGCTCTCAACCATGTTTGGGGAGCAGGATCAATTTGAGAGAACGATGTACGTAGCCCAGCCAGCGGTCCTAGAGAAGGCTAGTCTACCTGGGAACTATATATGCCAAGTTTTCCATATGACCAGGATCCTGATGCCGCTTATGGGGAGCCCTCTAGCCCAGGGGGCCCCAAACCTTCCTACGCCACGGACTGGTTTCATGCCAAAACAACCCCTCCATGGACCGGCAAGTGGAGGTGGGGGTGGGATTGGATGGCGCAATTTATTAATTGGATGGCGCAAACCTCACTGCGCACAGGAGCACTGCCATTGCTCAAAAACGAGGAGGGTCCCAGCTGCCCGCCAACACACTGTGGTTAAATTGCTGTACTGCAGCCAAAGCTCTGTCCATGATCTGAGTTCGATCCTTACAGTGACCAAGGTTGACTCAGCCTTCCATCCATCTGAGATTGGTAAAATGAGTACCCAGCGTGTTGGGGCAAGGCCACCTGCCCATCAACTCTGCCCGAAGCCCGCGCTCTTGCATTGCTTGGCAGAAGGCCATTGGGGCTACCAGCGCCACCCCAGCCCTGTGGTTTTTTCCCAAAGTTGAGGAAACTAGTAAAAAAGAAGCTGAAAGGGAAAATTGAGAGAGTCCAAACACTCCAAGAGGCATGGAGGCTGTTTACAAAAACAATAACAGAGGCTCAATTGGAATGCATACCCAAAAGGAAAAAGGGCACTGCCAGGTCCAAGAGGACTGCGATGTGGCTTACAGGAGCTGTTCGGGAAGTGATCAAGAGCAAGAAAAGCTCATTTAGAAGATGGAAGGCTTGTCCGAATGAGGACAGCAGGCAGAAACATAAATTCTGGAAGAACAAATGCAAGGCAACAATCAGGAAAGGAAAGCAAGACTTTGAGGAGCGTATAGCTAAAAATACTCAGAGAAATAACAAAGACTTCTTTAAGTACATTAGAAGTAAGAACCCAACTAGGAAGGCCATTGGACCATTAGATGACAATGGAAGGCAAGGGGTTATTAAAGAGGAAACAGAGATTGCAGAGAGACTCAATGAATTCTTTGCTTCAGTATTCACTGAAGAAGACAGAGGCCACATGCCCAAAACAGAGCCTATCTTCGTAGGGAGGGAAACCGAAGAATTAAGCCAGATAGAAATAACCAGGGAGGAGGTCCTTGCATGTCTTGTTAAACTAAACACTAACAAATCACCAGGACCAGATGGCATCCATCCACGAGTTCTCAGGGAACTTAAAGATGAAATTGCTGATATCCTAGCCAAAATATATAATCTTTCCCTCAAATCAGGCTTTGTGCCTGATGACTGGAAGGTAGCAAATGTAACACCAATTTTCAAAAAAGGATCCAGGGGTGATCCAGGAAATTACCGACCTGTCAGTTTGACATGTGTCCCAGGTAAAGTGATGGAAACCATCCTAAAAGATAGAATTAATAGGCACATAGAAGAGAAGGCGCTGCTAAAGGAGAGCCAACATGGCTTTTGCAAGGGCAAATCATGCCTCACTAATCTGTTGGAATTTTTTGAGAGTGTCAACAAGCATGTGGATAAGGGGGATCCAGTTGACATTGTTTATCTGGACTTTCAGAAGGCTTTTGACAAGGTCCCACACCAAAGGCTCTTGAATAAACTTACCAGTCATGGAATAAAGGGACAGGTCTTGTCCTGGATCAGCAACTGGCTAAGGGACAGGAAACAGAGGGTAGCACTAAATGGACACTTCTCCAAGTGGAGGGAAGTAAAGAGTGGGGTCCCCCAAGGTTCAGTACTGGGACCCCTGCTTTTCAACCTCTTCATAAATGATCTAGAGGTAGGAGTAAAAAGCAAGGTAGCCAAATTTGCTGACGACACTAAATTATACAGGGTAGTGAAAACTGTGAGAGATTGTGAGGAGCTCCAGAGGGATCTCTCGACACTGGGGGAGTGGGCAAAACAGTGGCAAATGAGTTTCAACATTAGTAAGTGCAGAGTGATGCATGTTGGGGCAAAGAATCCCAATTACATTTATAAACTGATGGGGTCTGAACTCTCTGTGACAAACCAGGAAAGGGACCTTAGTGTCCTGGTGAACAACTCAATGAAGGTGTCAACCCAGTGTGCCTCAGCAATGAAAAAAGCAAACTCAATGCTAGGGATCATTAGGAAGGGTATAGAAAATAAGTCAGCAAGTGTCATTTTGCCTCTTTATAAATCTATGGTGAGGCCCCATCTGGAATACTGTGTACAGTTCTGGTTGCCATACCTCCAGAAGAATATTATAGAGCTGGAAAAAGTGCAGAGGAGGGCAACCAGAATGATTATGAGACAGGAACACCTTCCTTACCATCTGAGGCTGCAACGATTGGGCCTCTTCACTCTTGAACGACGATGTCTAAGAGGTGACCTGATTGAAGTTTATAAAATCATGCACGGTGTGGACAAAGTAGATAAGGAAAAACTGTTTTCCCTATCGTACAACACTAGAACTACGGGGCACTCCATGAAACTTTTGGGTACTAGTTCTCAAACAAATAAGAGAAAGTACTTTTTCACCCAGAGGATCCCTGGTCTATGGAACTTCCTGCCAGAAGAAGTGGTGACAGCTGTCAGTCTTGACAGCTTTAAGAAAGGATTAGACAAGTTCATGGAGGACAAGAGTATCAATGGCTATAATTATGGATACTTAAGGACAACCTCCGGGTTGGAGAGATAGGCAGGATATCTCTCAATATCATTTCCAGGGAATCCTAAGCAGGTGAAGGCATATGCTTGAGAATACCCTGAAGGAAATGGTGAGCCACTGTGTGAGACAGAATGCTGGACTGGATGGGCTGTTCTTATGTTCTTAACAGGGATTCTCAACCTGTGGCCTGTAGGCAGGATGTGGCCCATGGTGCCATTTCATGTGGGCCCCCACAGGCTCCACCACAAGTGGAAGTGCCATGTGGTGGAGGAAGGGCAAAATGACCGTCTGGCCCCCAAAACTGTCGGAGCAAGTGTGACCCGACCCCCTAGTTTTAAAATGTTGAGAACCTCTCAACCTTTGGCCTTTAGAAGAGATTTAAAGACATGGTTGGCCCATAGATAGATAGATAGATAGATAGATAGATAGATAGATAGATACAGTAGATAGATAGATAAACAAACACCTGATCTAGAAACAAGGGGAGATTGGGATGCAGGTTTACCCTTCGCTTCTCTGGTGGGGACACCAGGTTGGACGAGACTCTCCTTGACGCTGTCCCCATTGCTTGGAAGTGCTGTTTGTTTTGGGCAGGTCCACGTGACGGCTGAGGAGCTCGCCTTGAAACTGTCTCATGAAATCAACTATGCAAAAAGCCTTTTCTATGAGCAGCAGCTGATGCTGAGGTCCAGCGAGCATCAAGATCAACTGGAGTTGGACTCGTGACCCGGAGGAAAAAGCCCCCGAACCTGGGAAGCCACATGTCTGCTCAAGCTAAAGGAGCAGGATCAGCGCCTCTGGGTAGTTAAGAAAGTATATTTTTGTGAGGCTGTAGAAAGCAAGTGGCGTAAAAACCAAAAAGAGCAGAGATGAAGTGGTTTTGTGGTGTGGACCATTGGAATCCAAGACACCTATGGCATTTAGCTCTAGAGGTGGCGGGGGGGGGGACCCTGTATTTTCTTACCATTTGTGTGTATATATACCTATACATATATGTATGTACAACTGTGTGTTGTGTAAATAAGAAAAGTACACAGGGTGTGTTGAGAGTGTATAAAATCTATTTCATGTAAAGAAATTAAAAGAAAGGTTATATTGAGTTTTCTATTGCACTGATTTGAAACGTTTTTGAAATGGCACATTTTTCCCCTCCCCTGTATAGCTCTTGAAGTGTCACTCCTGAGGGGAAAACAACTCTGGTGCCTAAATGTTGAGTATGTCAGAATACGCTTCAGGTTTTACCCCCTTTCCAAAAGGGTCATGATAAAAGCTCTGGCTCTTTAAGGTCCTTTCCATCATCAGTATTTTACTGTAGTTTCCTCTCACCAGCCTGGGTCTTTTCCTTTGTTTACTCCCTTTAGTGCAGGGGTGCCCAAACTATGGCCCATGGGCCAGATCTGCCCTCCCCCCATTGCCAATTCATTCGGTCCGCACTGCCCTCATCGCTCCCAGAAGGGGAAGTAAAAGGCGCCCGTACGGGCGTGTTTTACTTCCACTTCCGGGAGCGATGAGGGCAGTGCAAACTGGATGAATTAGTGTTGGGGACCTGATCTGGCCCATGGGCCATAGTTTGGGCACCCCTGGTTTAAGCAAAAAAGGTGTGGCAGCTTAAAATCTATCTCATCCTGTTACAAAACAGATTGCAAGGCGCATTTTAATTCCACTTCCGGTGGGATGAGCCACGTGACCGGCCCATGGCCCGAATAGTTTGGGCACCCCTGCTTTAACAAAACACTAAAAACAAAAAAGTATTCTGTTAAAAAAACGTGCATTGCAGCTCCGATTTGTCTGAATCCAGCCCTAGGAGACTTCTTTGCATCGACTGGGTAATCCCTCCTCGCTTTTTGATCTAAGTCGAGAAAGCATCATTTGAAACTGGGACAATACCTGTTTTATAAAGTTAATTTTGCACTCCTGTAGTCTCAGTCTGAAGATTAATAAATGCTGCTATGGATGTATTTGTTGTGTTTTGTTTTTAAAGATAAGGCGGAAGAACTATTTGCCTCTGGAGAAGTGGACGCTGGGAAGACAAAAGGCACACTTGACAGGGTAAAGGTCGCCCTTGCTCGAAAACCAGTTGTATCCAACTCTATGGTTCAGTGCTCATCTCTGTTTATAGCCAAAGAGCCAGCACTGTCTGTGTTTGCAGACATTTCCGTGGACACGTGGCAGGCATGCCTAGACACCGGAGCACACGGAACGCTGTTTACCTTTCCCACCAAAGTGGTCCCTATTTATCTACTTGCTATTTCTCGCTCTTGAACTGCTAGGTTGGCAGGAGCTAGGACAGAGACTCGGGTCTCAAACTGCTGACCTGCCGACCTTCCAGTCAAAACATTCAACATCTGTGGCAAAATCAAAGGGCCAGAATTCAGTCCCTAACATCTGCCAGTAGGACGGAGAGAGAGCCACTTCGTTGGGAAGGTAAACAGCATCCCATGCATTCAGGTGTTTCATCATGCCTGCCACAGGTCCATGGAAAAGTCTGCAAACACAGACTGCTGACTCTTCAGCTGTAAGCCGCCCTGAGTTGCCATGGCGCTCTACATGGGGCTGTCCTTGATGACCATTTGGATGCTGCAGTTGGTCCAGAATGTGGCTGCCCAGGTGGTGTTGGGGTGTGGGCGTTATGCTCGGGCCTGGGCCACTCTGGGCCGCATTGGCATGAGGGGCACTGCGGCTGCCTCTGGCGGCCTTGCATTCCCAGTCATGGCAAGGCTGAGGGGCGGGAGGGCCAGCCGTGCAGAGGCAGCGCCTACGGCGGCACCTCACCCGGCTTTGTCCTCAGGCAGCGTAGCTGAGGGGCGGCAGGGCAGAGGCAGCACCTATGGTGCTGCCTTGCCCGGCCGTATTCTCAGGTGGCGTGGAAAGGGAGGCAGGGCAGAGGCAGGGCCTACAGCGCCGCCTCGCCCAACCGTGTCCTCAGGCGGCGCGGCTGAGGGCAGCAGGGCAGAGGCACGCAACATGCAAATCAGCTCTTTCCAACGTTCTATTTCCAGCCCTTGTTGTTAAACTGCCATTTCTTTCTCCCAAGGAACCTTGGGAGTTGTAGTTCCCATTCCTTTTCCCATTTTGTGGGGCAGAGGCTCCACTCTCGGCTACCGGACCCTCACTGATCTCAGTGGCGTTAGGTATGTGTGCACATACCGGGATAGGCTTCAGGGGGGTGGGCATGCCTGCCAGACACGCACGGTCGTGCCTTTCCTTTATAGGTATAGATAAATATAAACAGAGATGAGAAGCAATACAACTGGCTCTTGTGCAAGGGTGACCAGGGGTTCCCAACCTTTTCAAACCAGGGGCCAGGTCACGCTCTCTCAGTCAGCTTCAAGGGCCAGACAACCATTTTGCCCTGCACAATTAGAGTGGCTATTTTGTCCCAACAGCTTCAAAGGGGTGGCCATTTTGTTTCTCAAATGCCCTTGAAGGGGTGGGGAGCCACATAAAATGGTGCCGTGGGCTCAATCAGGCCCACGGGCCTTAGGTTGGGAACTCCTGTCTTATATACATCTTTCTTGAAACTTTATACTGGAGCCAATGGTTCACTTACATGACAAATTTGCACCTATAACGGTGTTAGACAAGGATGTATACTTTGTTCATTTGTTTCAGGTTCTTTACATTCTACGGCAGGGGTCGGCAGCCTTTTTAGGTCAGGGGTCAGGTCATGCTCCCTCAGACAGTTGAGGGGGTCGGACTGGTGGGGTCCCCGCTGGTGTCCACAGCTGCTATAAATGTGTCCACAGCCGCTTCTGGCGACAGCAGCGGCGGTTAGAGCGAAGGCAGGCGCCAGATTATTTGGCACTGTGGGCCGGATTTGCCCCATGGGCCATAGGTTGCCGACCCCTGTCCTATTTACATGCATATGCGTCTGAGCCACTGCAGTCCCAGCTCTCGCTCTACTTCACCACAAAAGAATTCACTCCAGAGAACCCCAACAGCAGACAATTATTAGAACGGCTATTTTAATTTCTTTTGCGTTGAGCCTGGGCGGAGAAAGAGCTTAAGCAAACAGCATCAGCCCTCCCAACTATGTGTGTAAAATATACGATTTTAAGCAACAAGCAAGTGCTTGCTGCGAGACGCCTGTTGATATTGGCAAGTCCTGCCCCATTACTAAGTGAATAAACAGAGTGTTCAAATTCCAAGGTCTGTGGCTTAAAATATCTTTCCTTCTTTCCTCCTCCTCCTGTTCCCGGACCCCTGTTGCTTCCAAAAAAAACCACACACACAGCTTGTGGTTTCTCAATTTCTCTCCCCCACAACCAACCAAAAAGGAGCCTGCATGGAGTTCTTCCATGTTTAGGAGCTGAACATGCTTTTTCGAAAAGATGGAGAAAGAGCAGACGTGACTTTGGCTGCTTCTTGTTTGGACCTTATGCAGAAGGAGAAGGCATTCTGTGGATTGACAGAAAGGAGTTCTCAACCTTTTTAAGCTGGGGGCCATTGGGTCACGCTCCCTCAGACAGCTTTGGGGGCCAGACAACCATTTTGCCCTTCCTCCACCACATGGCACTTCCTGGTATGTTGGAGGCAGTGGAGGGACCATGAAATGGTGCCATGGGCATAGAGTTGCCATAATTCTCCCACAATACCGGGACAGAAGTATACTCAACAAAAATGGGTGGGTTATCTACAAAATAGCCTTTTTAAAACAAACATCATATCATGACAGCTATAAAACACTTTCACATTAAATATATCAATACATAAATGAATTTATTTACAACAGTTAATTCTTACTGTAAGACGATTTGTTGCACTTCTGAGAAGTCGCCTCGCGGTCAACTCAGTTGCAGGAAACACACTGGTCACACTTATCGGGCGGTGGTGTGAGGTGAGGATGTTAAGATTTGTCTCCAGGTATACCCCAACTCCAATGTGGCAGGAAATCGCTTGCTTGATGGCGAGAGTTTTGAATTTATTTTAATGGTGTGTTATAATACACAATCAGTAAGTTTTAAAATTCCAGGACTTTAACATGTTTTTTATTGAACTGGCCTGGACAAATTTTCCGACCTTGAATCCGGGACAGTCCCTGTTTTCTGGGACGTATGGCAACCCTACATGGGCTGCAGCCAACGCACGTGCCACAGATTGAGAATCCCTGCCTTAAAGGCTAACATTGGTTTCTGTATGAGCTTTTGTGCCTCAAAATCCCCTTGTTCAGACAGCATCCTGCCCCCATTTCCTACAGTGATTCCTTTAGCAAATTCTTCTCTTGTTATACCCGAACCCCTTTTGAAAGGCTCAGTCAAGGTTCATGGAGAAGGAATCGGTTCCTTTTTAAAAGCTCCCTCTTTAACTCCTTGAAGTCAGAGAAGGGAGAGGAAATTGGAAGAGAAAGGCATTCATTTACCCCTTCGGAGCAGCTTCAGCTCCTCAACAATGATGTATTAATTTAAATTATTTTTAGTTCTTCTAGAAAGGGTCCATGGCAGCTTACAAGTATTATAAAAAAACCATTTAAAGCTAAAAAATAAATTATTATATTAGGTAAAGGTAAAGGTCACCCTTGCTCAAAAACCAGTTGTATCCGACTCTAGGGTTCAGTGCTCATCTCTGTTTCATAGCCAAAGAGCCAGGGCTTTCTGAGTTTGCAGACGTTTTCATGGTCATGTGGCAGGCATGACTAGACACTGGAGTGCACATTCTCACCGATGTGTTCCCTACTTATCTACTTGCAATTTCTTACATTAAAAGTACAGTGGAGCCTCGAATAACGACGTTACTTGGTTCCCCAAGTAGCGTCGCTATTCAAATAACTTAGTTATTCAAATAACGACCAAAAAACGACGTTATTTGAATAACGACAGTAAAAATACTGTCATTCGAACAACAACAACGCTATTTGAATAACGACGGTAAAATACCATAGTTATTCGAATAACTGTTTTTTGTCATTATTCGAATAATCACATTGGGAGCGTCGTAGCGTCATTAATCAAAAATGATGATATTCAAACGCGTCGTTAATCAAGGGTCCACTGTAATATAATCATTTGTCTTTCAGCTTTTAATATACAGAGGTACTTCACTTTACAAATGCTTCAGTTAATGTAATTTTCGCTTTCAAAATTAGAATCCATTTAAAATAATGACTCGATTTATGAATTTTCTTTGGAACGGATTAATTGGTTTTCGTTGCATTCCTATGGGAAACCGTGTTTCACTTTACGGATTTTTGTTTTCAATGCATTCCTATGGGAAATTGCATTCAGTGCATTCCTACGGAAAATTCGCTTTAGGAATTTTTCATAATACAAAATGTCCCGGGGAATGCATTAATTTCGTAAAGCGAGGTACCACTGTATTACCTTTTTAAGTGTAGTGGTTAAAATGCTGAACTTGATGACTAGAAGGTTGGCAGGTCAGCAGTTTGAGAGCCGAATGCTGCAGGATGGAGTGAGCTTCCGTTTCTGTCTCCCAGCTCCTGCCAACATAGCAGTTCAAAAGCAAGAAATTGCAAGTAGATCATTGCAAGGTAGGTTTTTTTTCCAGGGGGGGGTTGAGACCATGCCAACAGATAGCCATGCGCACAGTTAGCCACGCCCATGAGTGGGTAGTAATTTTTTTTACAGTGCTTCACTGGGGAAATGACATCCTCTGCCAGTGGTACTCCACACTTAAAAACTCATTTCTCCATAAACATCATGACTTGTGGCTTGTGTACATGTCAACCTCTGAACCGTGGTGTAATAGTAAATTGTGGGAGTGCCGCTTGGTTATCAAGGAAGCAGCTGAAGGAGCAACCAAAAACACAAGAAGATGGATCTGTCTAGATCAACGAAAGCGGAGCAGGTCTTTAGTGAAGTTCTTCTTCTGCCGTATCTGATTTCAAATAGTGGTGATACTCATGGTGACCAGCCATGAAGACTGTCCTGAGAAGATAATGCCGTAGCCTTGCATTTGTCTTCTGCATCGTAGCATGACCCCAGTATCACTGATCCAGTTCTGTGAGTCACTTTCTGGTCCTGATCCCTTTTGGCACGCAAAGTCCTCATCATCCACCCCAGGCCAGGATGGATGAAGCTGCTGCCGTCCATCAAGATGGATTCAAGTTGGATTTAATCCACTTGGGGACCATCACCCTTCCCTGTGGACTTTGACACTCAATGCTGTTAGTCCTCAGGGCTGTCCGGTTAGTTGTTTTTATTTTAATTTAAATTTTATTACAAAACACTCACAAAACAAACAAATGAATAAAGACATATAAACCCACTTCCCTATCTACCTCACCCTCAATTGCCCCAACCCCTCACCTCCCACCACCCTCATTAACATTTAAGGTAAAGTACGTGTCTCATTAACAATCCCTCATACCATTACCCCAGACTGTACAAAATGGGGATTATTAGAGCTACTCTGGGCTGCTTACCCAAAACTTATATATCTCCTGACAAGGTTTAACTCCATCTTTATCAGTCAAACAAAAGGTTATAAAAGGCTCCCAGATGGACCAAAATACATTTCTAGAACCAATGCCTTTTTTAAACTTTCCTTCTGTTGTCAATTTGTCATTTAAAGCCAGCCACCAGATTTTCCTGTACCATTTTTCTCTGCTTATTACTATCTTATTTTTCCATTCTAATGCAATCAGTTGACTAGCTACTGACAACAACATTCTTACTTGTTCCTTCTTATCGCTGACAATATTAATTTCATCCAATTCCCCTAGCATTACAATTTTTTTGGCTTAACTTTATTGAAGTCCCCAGAATTTTTTCCAGATCCCTTTCTACCATCCTCCAAAATTTGTTCACAAACTCGCAGCCCCACCACATATGTGAATATGTGCCCACCTCTTTCTCACATCTCCAACACATTTTAGATTCTTCTTTCTTCATTTGAGACAATCGTAATGGGGTTAAATACCACTTCCATATGATTTTATAATTATGTTCCTTTTCCTTTATGGATAATAGGTTCATTGAACTTTGCTTCAATTTCTTTCTCCACTCACTCTCATCGATGGTAATACTCAAATCTTCTCCCCAAATATCCTTTAATACCTTCAAATGGCTCATCATTATCATTCCATATTCGATACAATTTACCTACTAACCCTTTGCTGGTGGTAATACCCCTTCTCAGCTTGTATATCAAATTTTCCACTGGGGTCAGTGTTCTAGCCTCAACTCTAATTTCATTTATTTTCTTATGCCAATTCTCCATTTGTGATCTTTGGAACCAATTCAGTCCTAATTTTACGTATATTTCATTTCATTTCCATAGTTCTTTACATTGCTCTCTCCGTTCTAGTAATAAAAGCTTATCTTGTATTAATGTATGTCTCATTTCCATGTTTATATTTATTGGACAATCCCGTAGATCCGACAACTCTAGTAGCGGAGATGTTCCAGGAACTACCGTATTTTCCTGCGTATAAGACGACTGGGCGTATAAGACGACCCCCAACTTTTCCAGTTAAAATATAGAGTTTGGAATATACTTGCCGTATAACACTACCTCTCTTCCAATGCATACCAAATAAAAATTAACCCACACTCAACCCGAAGACGCGCAGCCCTCCGAGTCAAAGGGGCAGGTTCTGGTGGAGAGCCAAGCCACGCTCACGTTCTCCTCCTCGAGGTACAGGAAGATGTGTGCAGCTTGCTTCCCCTTGCTTCATACTCCCCGCACAGAGCAGGGACTCGGCCGCGGCACCCCCACCATATGCGCCGGACATATGAAGCAAGGGGAAACAAGCTGCAGTTAAGTGCCTGTCCTATAAGACGACCCCCGACTTTGGCACAGATTTTTCAGGGTTAAAAAGTAGTCTTATACGCCAGAAAATACAGTAATCTATTTTTAACTGCTCTCCATAATCGCAGTAGATCTCTCAGAGATTTATTTCTTATTTTGATATTAGACTCTTGATCCTCTAGAAATAGCCCTCCCTTTAATTTCCTAAATTCAACCCAGTCCATATCCTCTTTCTTTTTTCTGTCTTGTGTTAATTTGTTTATTATTCGTTTCAATTGGAATGCTTTATAGTAATTCAGAACATTTGGAATTCCCAGTCCCCCATCTTTTTGACTAATGTACCACATAGATTTCGCTATACTCGGGCTTTTCCCGGCATTACAGTATCTATCAATCAATTTCTGCCATTTATTTAATTCCTTCTTATTTATTTTTATCGGGTAATTTCCCAACAGGAAGTTTATCTTGGGCAGGAACTTCATCTTACAAAGGTTGATCCTTCCAAAACAGGATAGTTTTAGTTTTTTCAACTTTTCTATAGTTGTTTGGATCTCCTTTCTGTTCTTTTCTAGATTTATTTTTTGAGTCTCTTTCTGATCTTCTGTAATATAAATCCCCAAATACTTAAGGGAGTCCTTAATTTGAATCTTATATAGCCTTCTGATATTCTCTTTTTCAATTTGGTTGAAGTTACAAGTTATCGACTCTGTTTTTCCCCAATTTATCTGTAACCCGGATATTTTTTCAAAAGTTTCTAAATGAGTTTGAACATTCTTGATCGTCTTTCTCGGTTCTTTTAATACAAGGAGGGTATCATCAGCGTACATACTGATCTTATTGTCCGCTATCCCTATAATTCATCTTGCCTAATAGCACTTGCCAAGACCTCTGTGGCCATTACGAACAGGATTGGGGATAGTGGGCAGCCCTGTCTGGTCCCTGCTGTTATCTTTATTGACTCCGTATATGCCTCGTTGATCTTAACTTGCGTTGTGGCCTTATTATATAACTGTTCAATAACATGTTTGAATCTCTTTCCAAATCCCATTTTGTCAATAATCGCTTTGATTGTACTCCATTGTAGAGAGTCGAAGACTTTATATATGTCTAATGAGAAAATGCAGATCTTTTCCTTTTTCTCTTTAGCTCTTTCTATGATGTTTATGACTCTACTTATCAAGTTCTCCAGATTTCTTCCTTTTATAAAACCGGCCTGATCTTCCTGTATGTACTGTGACATGAATTTATTTAGTCTACACACCATTATTGTGGAGAAAATGTTTGCGTCTTGGTTAATTAACGTTATAGGTCTGTAAGACTCTATTTTTGCAACATCTTTGTTGGGCTTAGGTAATATGACCATGATGGAATCAGGAACCTTACCTCCATCTAATATAAAGTTATAAAGTCTTTAGTTTTGGAGTACTGTAACTAAATCATTAAAGTCTTCATAGAATTCTGATGAAGACCCATCTTTCCCCCAGTGATTTTCCCTTTTTCAATTTTTTTATTACTGCTTCTATTTCTAATTCAGATATCTTTTCCTCCATTATTTTCTTGTGCCCTTCCTCTAAGTTTAGTACTAAGTATTTTACAAGATGTGTTTTTAGGTCTACCATGTTAATCTCCTTACTTTTATACAATTTGCTGTAAAATTCTTCTACTATTCTTAATTTGTCCTCCAATTTGATACAGCGCTTCCCACTTTTGTCATACAATATTTGGACTTCTCTTTTATTCCTTTTCTCCCTAGCTGCTTTTGCTAACTTCCTAGGATCCCTATTATTGTATTCGAAGTTATTCCTCGCCAGATATATTAAATCATTTTTTATTTTCACAATTTCTTCCCCAGAGATTTCCTTCCTAAGGGCTAACAACTTTTGTTGTACATCTTCCCTCTGTGTTCTTCTGTGCTCTTCCTCTAATAGCTTCAATTTTCCATTTAGGTCTTCCTGTTTCTTTCTTTGCTTCCTGTTCTCTATTATTGTTTCGCATTCCTCCCACTTTTTTCTCAATCTTTCCTTTACTTCCTTATTTTTTAATAGACTTGGGTCGAATCTCCAAGTTCATCTCTGCTTTAATTCTGAGCTAGCTTGAAACTCCATCGTGACCAGGGCATGGGCCAATTCCTTAATGATACCTACAGAAAGGTATCCTCTGATTTAGCTGACAAGCTTTCTGACACCATTATTAAGTCGATTCTGGAGTATGTCTTATGGGGTTGCGAGTAAAAAGTAAACACTTTTTCTGGCCCTTTTAAAAGCCTCCACACATCCTTTACTTTCAGTGAATTTGTCCATTTATCTCTATAACTGATTTGTCTACCTCTTTCCTACTTTTGGTAACCTTTGTAGTGTCTTCATCAGAACTGATCATATTAAAGTCCCCTGCTATTATCACATGTTGGCCACTCTCCTTTTGAATGATTGGTCTCATTTTATCCAAAAAAGTTTTCTGAGATTGATTTGGGACATACAAGTTTACTAAAGTAAAGTCCTCCTCTCCAATTTTCCCCCTTAAAATCAAATATCTCCCTTCTTTATCCTTTATAGACTTTTTTTTAGTACAAACTTAGTTTTTCTTGTAATAAGTGTAGCCACCCCTTTCGCTTTGGATGTTCCACACACTTTTTCATAGATATCTATTCCCTTCAAATACAAATTATTCTTTAGGTCGGACTTTTGGTGCATCTCTTATAAGAATATGATGTCAGCTCTTTTTTTTTTTAGCGCATTCTGTAATCTTTTTCTCTTTATTTGAGATCCAGAGCCTTTAATATTCCAAGTTAACACCTTGATTGTTTTAAACATTTATTCAAATTTTATACTGTCATGATTGTCACATTCGAACCTGTCTAGATTTATAGATGATGTTTGATTCATGTAGCTTTCTTAGATTTAGAAAGCCAGATTCCATTTTAAAGTACATTGAAGTGTCAATCACCAGATGTCCCAAAGTCCAGGTGTTAGCATTCTTTCACCCACTCACAGGACATACTGATGCCAAAGATAAGATAAAGGAATTTGTTTACCAGTCCTGGACAAATTCCTTAAATACCTGCTATCCCCAGGAAGGGAAGCCCTCTCCTGTCAATCAAATTAATCACCCCCTGACACCTGCAGACTGACTCATTTCAGGAATGTACAGGTGGGGGCTTAATGTCACACTGCACGTATACTTGTCTCATTTCTCATGGGAACACAGGTGCAGCCTCCATGAAGTCATCACATTCCTAAACTCTCTTTTTATTATAAAAAGAGCCCAGTTTGAGCAGTGAAGCAAGCACACTCTGGAGCAAGGCTCTCAGCCACTTTATTGGCAAGATGTCTCTTCGGGAATAGAAGCTATGCCATGTGGGGCTCTTTAACCCCTAACAATTAAGAAGGTACCTGCTAGAAAGTTAGCAAGATATATTTTTATGTTTATTTCTTTGTTTTATGTTTTATGTAAGTAAGATCTGTAATTGTGTTTCCAACAATAAAACTACAAAAAGCCTGTATTTTGAGTGCCTGCCTTTTATGTGAGGAAGCAGCTTGAAAACCAAGCAGAGCAACCAGAAGAAACTTCAACAGTCCTCGTCGCCCAGCCAGAAGGAGGAGGTGAGAGGGGATTGCTCTGTCTAAGGGAAGGGAAGAGTAAGCAGTATTTGGAAGCTTAGCTTCAGCCATGGAATATTATTACCTGCCATATGCAGACTGCTTCTCTTACCCTGTTCCCCAGCGAATCGGGCTAGGGGGAAGTATGCTCATAGAGGCAGCAGGTCGCAGGATCTCTGGTCCGCCCTGCCAGGAGTTCCCAAGAAGTTCTGGGTGCCAATGAAGCCCCTGTGAGGCATTTTCCTCCCCCTACGTCCCTGATATATACAACCCTTATAACCCTTCCAAATACCCCTGTACCCTGATGTAAAGATAACCTTCCTTCACCCTGTGCTGACTGTGTATTCTTTCACCAACCTTACCAATATGTATTACCAAACTTCTGCTCCCCAGCTGTCGAAAAATGGCAACCACCTCCAAATGAAGCTTTGGGGTGGACTTGAACTTTGGTAGTGTTTTGCCTTCATCCTGCAATGCAGGATGTGGCAATGTAGTGAGTGACAGCACCAAGCCTCCCCCCCCCCCTCAATAACCGACCTTCTTTCCTGTCTCCTTTAACTTTATTCTACTATGATTTTAAGAGGTGTTCTCATATGAACCACACCTCTTACATCCTTTATTGCCACCATATTTCATTCTTCTAATGAGAGGTGTGACTTCATGTGACAAACAACTCGAGAGGGGGATTATTCTAACTATCTTTCATTCATAATTCTCTTTCATTCTTAATTGTTATATTCAATAAAAATCAACATTTCATTTATCCTATTGTATGATTATATTTCTTATTTTATGTATGTAACATATGAGACTCATATTCAGTACTTAGTTCTTCTTAGGACTATTTACTCCGGAGCCTATTAATTCTTCTATTAATTTTGACCTTCTTGGCTACCCTCTTTTATCAGATTGCAAGACTGTAAGATGTCTACACTATCTGTCTGGGAACATACTACTGAGGTTTTACCTGAATGAAAGAATTTCAGTTTTTGTGGGGGCATCCAGTTATACTTTACCCCTTTAGTTATTAGAAAGTTCGTAATCGGTTTTAGTTGTTTCCTCCATTCTCTTTCCTGTTTAGGGATGTCATTATAGATTTCAACATTTCTTCCTTTGTGTTTTAAACTTTCCTTCCCCAATTTCCTTAAGTGTCCCATTATTCTCAGTTTAATCTCCAGATTAGAAAATGTAACTACTATATGTCTTATCATCCTTCCTTGCGCCCTCTTTCATATCCTAAATACTGCAAAAATGTCTTCCTTCTCTATTTCTTTTTCAAATTTTAAATCTTTCAACCAACTAATTATACGCGATCTGAGATTATCTGGGTTTTTTTCCTGGAAGTTCTTAACAATTATATTCTTTTGTCTTATAATGCTTTCCAAGTATAATCTATCCTCTTCTTGTTGTTGTTGCTGCTGCTCCCACTTTATATTAAATTCTTTATTTTCATCTTTAAAACCCTTCACTTCTTCTTTTAGTTCTTTAACTTCATTAATTTCCACCTCTATTCCTTTTATTTTATTTTCCATCTCTTCGAACTTCAAGTCTACTCTCTTGGTATAATTAGAGAAATTCAAGAATGGACAGATTAGAGAAGTTCTTTATACAAAATGACAAAGACAGGAAAAGGGATAAAATAGACTTAATGCAAGTGCTACAGGGGCTGTCTGGTTAGTTAACCACCACCTGACACTCAGTGTTGAGTCACTCGCAGTAGGGTCTACTCTATGACCATAGCAAGACAACCTGCCCATACTGTGAAGTTGGTGAAGGTGATGACTCTTAATTGTCATTTTAAGTCCAAACCACCCTGAAATAATACAGCATCACTGTGCAACGACATACTTTCTCCACAAAAATCCATTTCTCTTTCAACTGATGTCGTTGGCTGCTCCTTGTATCCGAGTATACATTTTTCTCCTGGAAATCAGGAAAAATGCCATTGGCATTAATTTGTGTAAGGTGGACCCCAGCTTTCCATGAAGTGACCCACACACTGTGATCATGGAGCCATCTCCTGCGACACATATGAAATGAGACATGCAGGATTTGACTCTGGGACTGCAATGGACTGCAGCCTTGAGGATATGAACATGGTACTCCTTCACAGTCAGTCCATCTGGCGTGGCTTCTTCTGCCTCCATGACTGTTGGGAATCAGAGTTCCTTCTCCACTCATTTTGCCATTGGGCCCAATATGATGGTTTCTGGTGGCATTTCTTCCACTGAGGGGGACCATCACCCCACGTAAAGGGCATCATCCACCCGTAGCCATTGGCCCCTTTAGGGAGTCAGGTTAGTTAACCACTGCCCAACACTCGGCGTTGAGTTGCTGGCTGTATGGTCTACTCCATTACCCGACCACCTTGATGCCCGACCATCAAGTAGATTTGGTCAACAGAAATGTCACACAATGGCCAAAGTCTTCCCAACGCAGCCGACACAGATTGCAATTCTACTAAAAGTTTCTTTTTTAAAAAACAGTTTGCATAACTGTTGTGTCGAACGGATTATTTATGTTTATGCATAACTACCGCCATTGGTGCCGCACAGTCTGTGGCAAAATGGCGCACCTTTCTAAAAGGCACGGGTTTCAAAGTATTGTCAAAAACTGATTCGCTATTTCATGTTTTCCCGCTTCTTCAGAAGCCCACACAAATGTATCCATTTCTGTAATGGCCATTCTCTCTGTATATATGTTGCTACCCTTGCACCTGTTTCCCCTGTCCGATTTCCCTTCTGCAAATAAACCTTGTGTTGTTATTAACCTGATCATTGCTGATTAGATTGATTAGATTGTTCAGGACTCAACATTGGCGACGAAGGTGGGATCCAGATGACTACTGCCACTCCTGCTTCGATCAGGCCATTTGACATCTCGAAACCAGATTCATGGCCGATGTATGAGGTGTAGTTCTAGAATTACTGCATTTCACAGCAGGTCGATCTGGCACTGAGGAAGGCAACGTTCCTTGTCCAATGCAGGTTGACCACGCTCAAACTCCTCAACGATCTGCTGCTGCCGAGGTTGCTCAGAGACACCTCACTCAAAGACCATCCTCCGGGACCATTTCAAGCCCAAGACTTCTGTGATTCCTACTCGTGTGGCCTTCTACAAGTGAGACCAGAGGGTTAGCGAGTCCATCGGTGAGTACGTTGCCGCACTCTGACATGCCGCGGTTCCCTGCCAATTAAAAGGGACATTCTGACTTTTGCTGAAGTGCTTGAAGAAGCCCAAGCTGCTGAAATCGCTAATGCTGGAGTCCAGTTCCTCCAGACAAAATCCATTACTCCCATCCAGAAGGGATCTGCTGTCCACAAGCATCATGCTTCCAGCCTGTCTATGCCCTCAGATGGCTCTGAAGAGGGGGATGATGTCAGCCAAGTCCAGCAACAACGCGCTGTACCGTCAGTGATGTCCAAGGGCACCATCGCGCCATGCCAGAGTTGTGGGAGATGACACCTCTGCGCCGACTGCCTATTCAAAAATGTGGTGTGCCACCATTGTGGCAAGAAAGGGCACATTTCCAGAGTGTGCCGCCAGAGTTCTGAGGGCCTTTCCAAGGACAACGTGCACTAAGGGAAGGAGCACCCAATTTCCAAAGTCTTCACCACTTGCGGCTTCAGTTCCAGTGTTTCTGCGGTCTCAGACAGGTTCTTCGTCGATGTCCGCATCCAGGGTTGTACTTTTAACATGGAAATTGATTCGGGAACTTCGTTCTCAATCATCACACAGAAAGAATTCTTCTGTCTTCCCCCGGCTGACTGCCCCAAGCTGCGGGCAATGAAGGTCAGGTTGTGCGACGTACAGGGAGGTCGCACTCCTGTACATGGCATTGGTACTTTTCTGGTGCAATTACGTAGTATCTCTGCAAAGCTTCCACTCGTTGTGGTCAAGACTGGTAAGAACAATCTTTTGGGTACTCAGTGGTTTGGGCTCCTAGGTATTGCCTTTTCAGGCATCAACTTGGTAGAGACGGACCCTATTCAGTCTACTTGTGACAAATTCCCAGATGTGTTCTGTTCCGGGTTGGGTACTTTCAAGAGGTCCCCAGTGCACTTCGACTTAGACCCTAATGTTATGCCCATCAGTCTGAAGCCCCGCCAGGTGCCTTTTGCACTTAAGGACCAGATTGAGACCGAACTTGATAGACTAGTTACGTAAGGCATTTTGGAACCGGTGGACTCAGTTGAATGGAAGACTCTGATCGTCACTGCAATCAAGTCCAACGGGGATGTCCACATCTGTGTGGACTATAAATGTACTATTAATAAAGCAATCCGCCCGAACTCATATCCCATACCAGTGATTAGCCATCTTCTAGCTTCACTTCACGGGGGCAAGTGTTTTGCCAAATTGGACTTGGCTTGGGCATACTAGCAACTGCCTGTAACGTCTGCCTCTGCTTTATGTCAAACTATTATGACACATGAGGGTCCATGCAAGGTAAAATGCCTTCAATTCAATGTCAATGCATCACCAGGTATTTTCCAAGGGTTAGTGGGGAAATTGCTTAAGGGTTTCCCCGGTGTATTGCCTTACTTAGATGATGTGTTGATATCTGGGAAAGATAGGGAGGACCTTGCTGTCAAGCTGGGTAAGGTGCTTGAGTGATTTCAGAATGCTGATCTTAGAGTTAAGAAAGAGAAATGCTGCTTCTATGCTACTGAGGTAGATTTCCTGGGTTTCATGGTTACCCCAGAAGGGGTTAAACCATCTGACTCCAAAGTCAAAGTCATTTGGGACATGCCACGTCTGACTTCTAAGTGTGAGCTGCATCCTTCCTAGGACTCTTGAATTTCTACCATTCATTTCTATCACAGAAGGCCACTGTGGCTGAACCATTGCATTTTTTGCTTAAGAAACTGACTGTATGGCATTGGGGTCCTCGCAGGACCGTGCTTTTCGAGGGGTTAAGAAGCTCCTCACTTCGGTTGCTGTTCTGACTCATTTTGACCCTAGTAAGCCTGTTATCCTAGTCTGCGACTCTTGCCCAGTTGGGGTCGGAGCCATGCTCTGTCACGACTTGGGGGAAGGGAGAGAGGCACTGATCGCCTATTTTTTAAGGTCTCTAACTGATAAAGAGAAGAGATATGCCCAAATTCACAGGGAAGCCCTGGCAATTATCGCAGGGACTAAGAAATTCCATAACTTCATATACGGACGGCCTTTTACGATTGTCACAGATCACAAGCCCACTCCTCAGATTTTGTCTCCTAGAATGCTTTGGTGGGCAATGTTTCTGCAAGCGTATCAGTACACATTGCAGCATCGCCAGTCTATCCAATGCAGATGCCCTCTCGAGTTTTCCAGTCGAGATTGTGGGCAAGATTACTTCGGACCAACAGGTCCTTTTGATCGAAGTTTTAGATTCCTTGCCGGTGTCCGTCGTGGACTTTGCTGTAGCTACAAGGAAAGATCCCCTTGTCATGGGTTCAGAAAGGGTGGCCGTCGCCACCGGTCTCTGAGGAGTTCAGGGTTTATTACACGAAACGTAATGAACTAGATACTGCAACCATTGAGCTTTGCAGCCAGCTTGCTGTGTGTAGGGATCCCACAATTATGCCAATAAAGTTTTAATAATAGAAGAAAGAAAAAGAGAAGAGGAAGAGGAATGAAAAAGGAAAGGAAAGAGGAATTTAAGTCCACCTTTTGCCTGCCATTGCAATCTTAGTGGTTGTGGAAGCAGGGTGGTGGGAAATGGGGTCCAGATTGACTTTTCCTACATTATTTTCCCTTTCTTTGCGCCCATCTCGATATTTTGCTTTCACAAAAACCACAGAATAATTGAGTTGGAAGGGGCTTTTAGGCCATCAGGGCCATACCCCCTTGCTTGATGCAGGAATCTGAATTAAAGCAGATTTTCCAGAGGCTGGTGCAATTCTCTGCAGTGTTGGAGCACTCACCACCTCTCGAGTTGGTTCCACTGTCGTACTACTCTAACTGTTAAGACGTTTCTCCTAATATTCAGCCTATATCTGGCTGCCTATGGTTTGAACACGTTATTACACGTCCTACGCCAGGGGTGCCCAAACCTTTCAGGCCGTGGGCTGGTCACTTATGTGGCTTGGGGGCTGGATTTGGCCCCCAATGCCAATTCATCCAGCCCCCGCTGCCTTCATCGCTCCTGGAAGCAGAAGTAAAATGTGCGCGTTTTACTTACACTTCCAGAAGCGACAAGGGCTTTGCGGGCTGGATGAATGGATGTTGGGAGCCAGATCCGGCCCCCAGGCTGTCCTAAACTCTGGGATGATTTGAGAACAGACTCTTTCTCTTTATGATTATCTTTCAGGTAGTTGTTCGTCCTTTCTCTCCCTCCCTCCCTCCCTCTCTCTCTCTTGGGACTCCTGTGTGCACAGTGGCTGGCCGTAGCCACAGAGGGAAAAACCCAAATCTATTGTGTCGTGCTGACAGAAAGAAACTGTTATTACACACTTCAGCTGCCAACTCGCCCAAGCCACTCAATCCATCATAGTAGGCTGGCCGGGTCACAGGCCGGTGAAATGCAGCCTTGGCGGCTATTTTTGGCTTACATGGACTGTGAGATAAACGGGGCATGAACCAGCCCCCCAACAGGGGGGCGACCCCTTGTACCCTCATTAAAGTGTCAATCAAAAAGAGTAATGGGTGAGACCGCCTTCTCTCTGGCTCAGGCCAAGCGGCTCCTTTTTCTCAGCCTTAAAGCACAGGGGCTGCGGTGGCTCAAGTGGTTAAGATGCTGAGCTCACTGGCTGGAAGGTTGGAGTTTGATTACCAGGGACTGCATGACGGAGTGAGCTCCGGTCTTTGTCCCAGCACCTGCCAACGTAGCCGTTCGAAAGCAAGAAATTGCAAGTAGATAAATAGGGACCACTTTGGTGGGAAGATAAATAGCGTTTTGTGTGTTCTAGTGTCTAGTTATGACTGCCACATGATGACCATGGAGACGTCTGCAGATGCAGACAGCACTGGCTCTTTGGCTTTGAAACGTAGATGAGCACTGAACCCTAGAGTTGGATACAACTGGCTTTTGAGCAAGGGAATCCTTTACCTTTACACCATTCCAACCAGACAGACCCATACCTGTCAACCTTCCCGGATTGGCCGGGATTTCCCGTTTTCTGGCGCCGATTTTCACCATTCCCCACCTGGAGCTGCTGAAACCCCAGAATTTGGCAACAGGGGGGGGGGAGGCGTTACTGTGCATCCCTTCTGCGCAGCTCGCTTCTACGCATGCATAGAAGGCTTTTATGCATGCGTAGGACCCTTCTAAGCTTGCATAGAAGGCTTCTGTGCAGAAGGGGATCGTAGAAGCGAGCTGCGCAGAACGGTTCTGCGCAAGTCACTTTTATGCATGTGCAGAAGGCTTTTGTGCATGCGTAAAAAGCAACCTGCGCAGAACCATTCTGCGCAGGTCCCGGATTGTCCGGAGCCGCAGTTGACAGGTATGGACAGACCATACCCAACACAACAGATTGCTCCATCTGCTAAGTACTTCAACTGAGCAACTATTTGTGAAATCTCAGGCAGAGAGTCACTTAATAAGTATTTGTTAGAAGGCGCAGCCTTTATTAAGAATGTATCCCTTAAAGTAGGGGTTTCCAAACTTTTCAAGCTGGGGGCCAGGTCATGCTCTCTCAGTCAGCTTTGAGGGCCAGATGGCCATTTTGTCCCAATAGATTCAAAGGGGTGGCAATTTTGTTTCTCAAATGCCCTTGGAAGGGGTGGGAGGCTACATGAAATAGCCCCATGGGCCAGAGTCAGCCTGCGGGTCTTAGGTTGGGAACCCCTGGCTTAAATGGTTTGTTAAAAAATCTTGACAAAGAGACTCAACGTAAGTGACAATCAGATATAATGTGTTGGATTGAAATGAGAGAACCTCAAGAGCAAAATCTCTCATGTTTCGCAGTACATTTTCACCTCCCAAAAAAGCAACTCTGGGAAAGGAGTTTACTCTCACCAGAAAGAAAGCTCTACTATGAGTAGGAATCGTTAAGTCAGGGGTTCCCAACCTGCGGCCCATGGGCCGGATGTGACCCATGGCACCAATTCATGTGCCCCCACCACCACCTTCACCACACCAAGAAGTGCCATGTGGTGGAGGGAGGGCAAAATGACCATCCAGCCCCTAAACCTGTCAAAGGGGAGCATGACCTGGGCACCGGCTTAAAAGGGTTGAGAACTCTTGTGTTAGGTCTTTAAAAAATAATGTGCCATTTTGCCCAAACAGGATTCAATAACAGAAGAACACACAAAAGGTTAGTCAAGGTAAAGGTTTCCCTTGCTCGAAAACCAGTCAAATCCGACTCAAGGGTTCAGTGCTCATCTCTGTTTCAAAGCTGTCTGCTTCTGCAGACGTTTCCGTAGTCATGTGGCAGGCATGCCTACACACGGGAGTGCACAGAACGCTGTTCACCTTCCCTATTGATCTACCTGCTTTCGAACTGCTAGGTTGGCAGGAGCTGGGACAAAGGCAGGAGCTCATTCCGTCCTGCAGTACTCGGGAATCAAACTGCTGACCTGCCGCCTTCCAGTCAGCTTCTTAACCACTTGAGCCACTGCAGTCCCACATAAAAGGCTGGGCAGGCCTAAATTTTTGGACCTGTATTCCAGATCTAATGGCTCTGCTTAATAGTTAGAAGAACTGCTCTAATACCAAATCACTAATACCACATCCACTAATACAAATCACTTCTTTTTCTTTCTTTCTCTTTTTTCTTTTTCTTTCTTTTTCTTTCTTTCTTATTTTCTCTCTTTCTGTTTCTTCCTTACTTCCTTTCTTTTCCTTTCTCATTCCTCCTTTTCTTTGAAGGTGTTTACATTTCACACAAATACATGTACACCCCAATGCTTTTCCTGGGGCAGGCATAAGTCTGCATTGACGTTCCCAACCCTAGAATACATCACTTCCCCCCACCCCCACACCAGATGTCACAACCAGACACTTCTTGCTGACAGAGTAGGGTGGGCGACCCCCGCCCCCACCCCACCCTCCGAGCTATTTCAAGTCCTGGTGCTGTGGAGTGGGATAATAGCACAACAGTATGCAGTGAAGTAACACAGCGAAGGCACACTTGCCCTGTGGATGATGCATTGGCTGACAGGGCCTTCCCCAGCAGCCACCAATGCAAAGAAAGACATTCCAGTGTGTTATATGCTAGTTTCTTGCTTGTTGTTCACACGATGTCATCAGGACAACCCAGAGCTGCAGTGGCTCAGTGGTTAAGAAGCTCACCTTGTTAGCTGGAAGGCTGACAAGTCAGCAGTTCAACACCTGAGTACTGCATGACGGATTGAGTGCCTGTCTCTCTCCCAGCGCTTGGTGACATGAAAGGAGCCTCATTTGGGCATTCCCCCAGTGGCGTTTCTTCATACCTGTCAAGCGCAGCTCCGGAGATTACGGGACCTGTGCAGAACGCAAATCCCGGCCAATCCGGGAAGGCTTTTACGCATGCGTAGAACGTTTATGCACAGAACGTTTTTGCGCAAGTCCGTTCTACACATGTGTAAAAGCCTACGCATGCATACAATGGACCTGCGCAGAAATGTTCTGTGCAGCTCACTTCTACGCGTGCGTAGAAGGCTTTTACACATGCGTACAAGGCTTTTATGCATCCCCGTCTGCACAGAAGCCTTCTACGCATGCGTAAAAGCCTTCTACGCATGCGTAAAAGCCTTCTATGCACACGTAGAAGTGAGTTGCACAGAAGGGATGCGCAGTAACTCATTTCCCCCGCTGCCAAATTACGGGGTAGCGGCAGCTCCGGGCGGGAAATGATGAAAATCGGCGCAAAAAAACCAGGAAATCCCAACCAATCTGGGATACTTGACAGGTATGCGTTTCTTCCGCAAAAATCCTTTCAACCCAGAATAATTCCTGACATGAAATTATTATCATCAGGACAACCGAAGAACAGAAGAGGGGAGGAAGAAGGGTAATGCATGCTTAGCTGTGGTGGAGACCTTGAATTACTGGTTCTTAACTAGCAAGAAGTTGCAAGTAGATAAACAGGGACTACTTCAGCGGGAAGGTAAACAGTGTTCCGTGCGCTCTGGTGTCTAGTCATGCTTGCCACATGACCACAGAAACGTCTGCAGAAGCAGACAGCACTGCCTCTTTGGCTTTGAAACAGAGATGAGCACTGAACCCTAGAGTCTGATATGACTGGCTTTTGAGCAAGGGAAACCTTTA
Organism: Bradypodion pumilum; assembly: GCA_035047305.1. Classification (NCBI taxonomy): domain Eukaryota; kingdom Metazoa; phylum Chordata; class Lepidosauria; order Squamata; family Chamaeleonidae; genus Bradypodion; species Bradypodion pumilum. Next base: position 5,220,830 of record JAWDJD010000016.1, on the reverse strand, counting down.
CCTGAATGTTGCATGGCGGAGTAAATGCCCATCTCTGTCCCAGCTCCTGCCAACCTAGCAGTTCGAAAGCAAGAAATTGCAAGTAGATAAACAGGGACCACTTTGGCGGGAAGGTAAACAGCGTTCCATGCACCCAAAAACAGACACAGGCTGCTTTTTTTTTTTTAGTTCAAGACTTCTTGACACATGTGAAAATAGACCAGGGATTCTTAACCTGCAGTCCGTTGTCCAGATGTGTCCTGCGGCACAATTTCATGTGCCCCACCCCCATGCCCACCACACCCGGAAGTGCCATGTGGTGGAGGAAGGGCAAAATGGCCGTCCGGCCCCCGAAGCTGTCTGTGGAAATGTGACCCGGCCCCCAGCTTTAAAAGGTTGAGAACCCCTGCAATAGACAGTAGCACCCAATCCCGAGGTTCATTTTTACAAAGAGAGTCTGGCCTTCACATCTGGCCAAGATCATTTTGGGGACTCCAGGAAATTCTAAATTCTGCATAGCTTGTTGGAATGGAAAGCTAACCTTGAGACTGTTTTTGAGTTTAAGGAGCAAATTGATTTTTAATGGGATTTTTTTTTTTGACATTTTCACGGGGTTATGCAGGAGTCACCCATCCTTTTTTCATTTTATTTTACAGAAACAGAATTTTCTCCTCCTTTAGTTACCACACCCTGAGATGTGGAAGCCCTTGGGGGGAAAGAGCAGTTGCCTTAGGTTCCAGCCAACACCTTCCAACTTGGATAGCTGAGTCAAAGGCCAGATGACTACAAATTAAACAGCGCATGAGATATTTTTGAGAGATTACTTGTTTGGGAGTGCAGGATTCCAAAACGGCCAAGCTGGCTGGAAGGTTTAAATCAGGGGTGCCCAAACTTTTCGGGCCATGGGCCGGTCACGTGGTTCAGGGAGCCGGTCACTATGGCCTGGGGGCTGCATCCGGGCCCCGATGCCAATTCATCTGGCCCACACATTTTTTTATCTGCTCTTGGGAGCGACGAGGGCTTTGCAGGCTGGATGAATTGGCATCAGGGGCCGGATCTGGCTCTAAATTCAGCTTAACGCAGGCAGAGTAGAATCGCCTTCCCAGGGATGGAAGTGGAGACAAAGGGTGTTGAAAAGTCTGCTGTTATATTGATTGGGGAAATGTTAGGGTCAGTTCAACTGTGTAATATTTCCTGTGCCGGGGCATCCTCTCAGCCAGCATGTTGGCTTTGATTGCCGGTTTCCTCCTGAGCATGGAAGGCAAAGGCATAGGAGGCAAAGAAGCATTGCCGGAAGCGCTCGCTCTCCACCTGAGGAGGAAGAAAGTTACCTGCTCTGGGTTAAAGGTTCACTGGCAAGCCAAGCTGTCTCTCCTACTGGTTTAATTTATCTGATATTTGGGTAACCTTGCTCTGAACCTGAAGCACTTCTTCTGAGCCGGCTCATGTCAGCCAAGGCATCTGCCAAATCCTCCCCAATTTCCAACCTGCTCTTTGACCTTTTTGCAGAAGTCATGGGTGGAAAGGAAGTCAGCATGCGAAGGAAGGAGCAGGACAGATGAGAGGCAAGCAGTTGGTGCCTTCTTCTTGTTCTGCCCTATCGGAATCTGAAAATTGGCGCATCATCATGGTGCTCAGCCATGAAGACTGTCCTGAGAATATCATGCAGTGGCCTTCCATTTGCCTTCAGCATCACAGCGTGGCATCCATACCACTGATCCAGTTCTGTGAGTCACTTTCTGGCCCTAAGCCCTTTTGGCATGCAAAGTCCCCCACAGCCCTAGGCCAGGATGGATGAAGCTGCTGCACCACATCAAGTTGAATTCAGGTGGGATTTAATCCCGTTGGGGACCATCACCTTTCCCTGTGGACTTCGGCACCCGTGGCCGTTAGTCCTCAGGGTGGTCAGGTTAGTTAACCGCTACCTGACACTCGGCGTTGAGTCGCTGGCAGTAGGGTCTACTCTATTAGTTCATTTTCGTGTCAGACATTACACTAGGTTGAAAGGATTTTTGCAGGGGACGCCCAGATGTGGCTCCTTTCATGTCCCCCATCGTGCAGCTCTCTGGAATCAAACCTATACTTCCAGTCTCCAAGTCTAGTGCCTTAACCACTAAGCCTGTAAGACTAGAATTCCATGATGTAGAGCTGGAAGGGGAGTAATGGGAGATGGGGTAAAACCGATCCAGAAGGCACCAGGTTTGAAAAATTGAGGCAGGGACACTAATCCACGTGTTTCTTCCTTGCAGAAAGCAGAGCTTGGAGAAGTACTTTTAAAATGTTGTTCATTATTAATGTTTAAAAAATAATTTGTTATTGTTCTTTGATCGTTTTAACAGTAACTCCTTTTCCTTCCACTTTTATTACTTTTAGGAGAGGGATAAAAATTAAAAACTTTGTGTCAGATGTAATATCAAACTGACCTGAACTACATGTACCACAATGCCTTGCCACTGTAACCCTATTCCCTTGAACCTTATGCCTCTGACCTCATCCGACCCTATTAAAGGACCACCTCGACCTCATACCTTTCTTCCATCTTTGACCCTTGATACAGCCACTGACCGCCATGCGGGCAGTGAGAATAAAAGACTTTAATTATAATATACTGTCTCTGGAGTTATTGGGCCGAGCCATCTGAAACACTCTTACACTTTGTGTGTGTTCTTTCTACCTTGTCTCTTTTGGGAATGTCTTTGTTGTCTATAACTGCAGTGGCTCAAGTGGCTAAGACGCTGACTGGAAGGTGGGAGGTCAGCAGTTCGATACCCGAATACTGTAGGACGGAATGAGTCTCTGTCCCAGCTCCTGCCAACTTAGCAGTTCGAAAGCAAGACAATGCAAGTAGATCAATAGGAACCACTTTGTTGGGAAGGTAAACAGCATTCTGTGCGCTCCGTTGTCTAGTCATGCCTGCCACATTGTTATGTATGGAATACTATGCCTTTAAGAAGGAATTTGACAATGTAACCCAATGTATTGCAACAGTTACAACGAGCTACCGCTGCCTCTAGATGGTATTGAGAGGCAGCTGATAGCGATCCACACACATGATACAAGTTAACCAATTACAGTCAGTCACGGGAAATATTCCCGCCACAGGTAAACCTGATGAAGAATGCCGTGCGTCACAATGACGTCACGGAGTGTTGTGTCCTAATAGTGTAACCTTCTACATGTGATGTCAATGTATCTGAACCAATGTAACCTTGCCAAGAGTAACAATGTAACCTTCAGCTGTACCATATAAACCCTGTAATAGGACGCGAGCTAATGACCACCAGCTGGCAGCAGCGAGCGTCCAAGCTCTCTTGGTCCAAACCCATCAAAGACCGCAGCGCGGGAGGTTTCCCGCCGCTACCTACACCTGGACAAGAAGGGCGTGACCAGCCATGACGTCACGCGGACCAGTAGCCAACGGGCTACCGTGGAGCCACATTCAAATACGTTACTGCCATATATATAGAGCTGTTCGTCCGCCATTACCTCATGTTCCCTCTGTCCACCATGCAATAAACCTGAGTTAACCCAGCCGTTGGCTGTGCTTTGTGTCTTGACTCTCATACACTAAATTGGCGACGAAGGTGGGATCATGGATCCCCACGGAGCCAGGACACAGAGCGGGTTCAACATCACCAAACCGCAAGACTGGGAGCTCTTTGAGATGGACTTCCAGGCGGCACTGGTGGAGCTCAAAGTCAAAGAAGACGACGAGGAAAGGAAGAGGGCCATCCTCACTCGCATGCTTGGGATGGAAACCAAGCGGACGCTGGTGGGCATCCTTGCACCGAAGAAGATGAGCGATTTCAAAGCCGGTGACATCATGAAAATACTGCGTGAGCGTTTCCGACCCTCGAGGGCAATGTTTCCCGCTCGGAGTGCGTTTTGGAGGCGAGTTCAAGCGCCGGACGAGTCGGTAGAAGCCTTCGTAACGGCTATGAGGGTAGCCGCCGCCCCCTGCAAATGGGACCACATCCTAGAGATGGCCCTCAGGGACGGAGTGCTGTGTGGCCTGAAGGACAAGGAAGTACAGCGCAGCTTGATGAACAGGGAGCCACCACCCACACTGGAAGAGGTTGTAGAGGCCGCGGAAGCCGCGGAGTCCACGAATGCTGGAGTAGACGAGATGCACAAGTGGCGTGAGTGGCGTCCGAGGGCCGGCAAGGCGGAAAACTCATCGCACGGGAAGTCCGGTCAGTCGGTGCATGCAACCCGACCGACCTCGAAATCGTCGTCAGAGAGTAGCGATGGCGAGGAGGTCCAGAAGGTCCGGAGAGGCGGGCGCCGCTGCGATGGTTGCGGAGCGGCCCATGAGCGCGTGAAGTGCCCATTCAGGAAAGCCGAGTGCTTCAACTGCGGACGTCGGGGGCACATCGCCAAGGCGTGCAGGAAATGGAAAGAGGGCCGGAGACATTCGCAAGACCGTTCAGCCAGACCGGACCGTCCAGCGAGGCCCAAAGATGGCGCCCGGGCCACGAGGAAGCAGGACGGCGTGGGCCGCATCTCGGACGACAGCGAGGGCGACGCTCCTGTGTTCAACGTGTCTGCGGGACAGCCCCATTACTTTGTTGAGGTACTAGTACAAGGGACCCCTATTAGGATGGAAGTTGACTCGGGGTCCTCCTATTCTATAATTCCCCAGAGAGAGTTCTTGAAAATCGACCCCCACGTGCGGCCCAAACTTAAAGCGTTGAGGGCCACACTACGGGACGTTCAGGGGAACAGCATTCCAGTGTTGGGGGTCGGAACATTCCGGGTTCGCTTTAAGAGACATTCTGCGGAACTTCCCCTAGTGGTGCTAAAAGGGGGGAGTTGTAGCCTCCTCGGAACACAGTGGTTTCAGCCCTTAGGCCTGTTCATAGGGGGGGTGCATGCCGTAGGCGAGGACCCAATACAAGCAGTATGTGACGCACACCCCGCCGTTTTTAAAAGTGGACTGGGAAAGTTCAAGGGACCCCCTGTAGCCTTCGACTTAGACCCGGAGGTCCGCCCGATAAGACTTAAACCGCGCAGGGTACCGTTCGCGCTTAAGGACAAAATAGAGGCGGAACTGGACAAACTGGTGGGTCAAGGAATTCTCGTTCCTGTGGATTCCGCGGAGTGGGAGACTCCAATTGTAACAGCACTGAAGGCTAACGGGGAGGTGCGCATTTGCGCTGATTATAAGTGTACCATTAATAAGGCAATCCGCCCTAATGCATACCCGGTGCCAGTGGTCAGCCACCTTCTGGCCAGGCTGAATGGGGGGAAGTGTTTCGCTAAACTCGATTTAGCACAGGCCTACCAGCAACTCCCAGTAACCCCCGCCACAGCGGCGGCGCAAACAATAGTCACACATAAGGGGGCGTTCCAGGTGTCGAGGTTACAGTTCGGCGTGAACTCGGCACCTGGCATTTTTCAGTCGCTAGTGGAACGCCTCCTGAAGGGGCTGGAGGGGGTGTTGCCATATTTTGATGACGTGTTGATAACGGGGGGGAGTAAGGCCGAGCTGGCCCACAGATTGGATAAGGTCCTGGCCGTGTTCGAGAAAGCGGGGCTGCGACTGAGAAAAGACAAATGTGTATTTTACGAAACAGAGGTTGAGTTTTTAGGGTTCCGTGTCACACCCGAGGGAATTAGGCCGTCCAAATCTAAGGTAGCCGCCATTAAGAAAGCCCCTCGCCCCACTTCCAAAACCGAGCTTCAGTCATTTCTGGGGCTTCTCAATTTCTACCATACCTTCCTTCCACGGAAGGCGTCTGTTGCCGAGCCGCTTCATCGGCTGCTTAAAAAAGAGGAAAAATGGCTGTGGGGTGACGAGCAAGAAAGAGCGTTCTCAGAGTTAAAGCAACTCCTCACATCCGAGGCAATCCTGACTCATTTCGACCCCAAACGGCCCATAGTTTTGGTCTGCGATGCATCCCCGGTGGGGGTGGGGGCTTCTACATGTGATGTCAATGTATCTGAACCAATGTAACCTTGCCAAGAGTAACAATGTAACCTTCAGCTGTACCATATAAACCCTGTAATAGGACGCGAGCTAATGACCACCAGCTGGCAGCAGCGAGCGTCCAAGCTCTCTTGGTCCAAACCCATCAAAGACCGCAGCGCGGGAGGTTTCCCGCCGCTACCTACACCTGGACAAGAAGGGCGTGACCAGCCATGACGTCACGCGGACCAGTAGCCAACGGGCTACCGTGGAGCCACATTCAAATACGTTACTGCCATATATATAGAGCTGTTCGTCCGCCATTACCTCATGTTCCCTCTGTCCACCATGCAATAAACCTGAGTTAACCCAGCCGTTGGCTGTGCTTTGTGTCTTGACTCTCATACACTAAACGGAGACAGTAACCAATGAGCAACCATGTAACCAGTTTCAAATGTACCATGCTGTATAAAAGGAGCTGCACCTCCGCCATTACCTCATGTTCAGATTGCTTACTCTACAATAAAGATGTGTTTGGCCTTATGAATGCTGCCTACTGCGTATCAATCTGCAAACATCAAATTCATACAAAGTAGAAACCAGAGCGGGTTTACTGTGGAGAAGACACAGTAAACCTACTCTGGTTTCTACTTTGTATGATATGCATGGCCACGGAAATGTCTGCAGAAACAGACAGCACTGGCTCTTTGGCTTTGAAACAGAGATGAGCACTGAACCCTAGAGTCTCATATGACTGGCTTTTGAGCAAGGGAAACCTTTACCTTTAACAACACACAAACATTGATTTAATGGAAATAATGGTTGAGATCCTGTGGTGAGTCACTAGCAGAACTTAGAGCAGCACTGGCTCACCACTTCTCCACTGATTCAATGGGCTTACTTTAGTTATAACATACGACTGGATTACAGCCAAAGTCTTTGTTGAACAACATAAGGCCAGATGTGAACAAAAGCAACAACATAGAAATAAATTAAACAAACTGTCGTAGAATCATAGAATTCTGAGTTGGAAGGGGGCCTTTTTCGGCCATTGAGTTCAACTCCCTGCTCACTGCAGGAATCCAAATCAAAGCATCTATGATAGATGGTTGTCCAATTCTCTCTTGAATGCTTCCAGTATTAGAGGACTCACCATCTCTCAAGGCAGATGGCTCTACTGTTGTTCTACTCTAACCGTTAAGAATCCCCCCCCCCCGATATTCAGTCTATATTTGTCTTCTTGCAGTTTGAGCCCTTTATTACATGCCCTGCACTCTGGGGAGACCAAGAACAGATCCCACCCATCCTCTTTACGGCCACCTTTAACAAGAGCGTGTCTGGCCAGACATCCTGCTAAAGTAATGGAGTAGTGCAGATTCCCCATGCCCAGTTGGCATGGAACGGCCTTCGCAGAGGCCATTTCAGTCGAGAACGCTCCTGGCCCGTGGGCTCTGCGGGCACAGAAATTAAGGGGGGTGGATTAATAATAAGGGTTGATTCACCCACACCCGACCTGACCGGCGGTTCTGCTGAGAGATCAGAACACTAACCTCCGTTACCCATTAAGCAATTACTGACTCACAGATCAGCCTAATCCTTGGTGCAAATAGAAGCCATATTTACCCTGGCGTAAGCCTCAGACAATGGTTTTCCCCTGTCAGTGTTTGCCCGAGTTAATTAACTTCCCCTAGAGAGATTTCCCATTAACTTGAGTAACTGGGTGATGCGATTTTCTGTCAGATGACAGTTCTTCCCTGTATTGCCTTCTGATCTATATATGATGATGCTTTTCCCTCAATAAACCACTGATCTGATCTCGCTCCATATTGCCTCGTATCGTTACTTGATCAGTCTCCTCCGGGACCCAATGGCCATCCTAGCGGCCCCGATTCCTACACCTGGTGACCCCGACGTGATCTACTCGAGAGTAAGCGATCTATACGGTCCGGTTCTGCACTTGAACCGCATCCGATCGTCCCGGAGGACAGCGCGGCAGCCCGGTCAGTAAGCCAGCCAATCAGGCAGACGGCCCAAGCGGCGGGGCAGTACCAAAGAGGCATCCTACAGCTTGCTCCCGACTTTCGCGGCGGCTTGCGGTTATGGAAAAACGCGTTCCACTCAGGGTCAGCCGTGAACCCCTGACAGCGCAGAGGCCACCGAGGGCCCGTGGCAGGAGGCCACGCTCCGAGCTCTACCCAGAGAATCGTCGGCAAAACCTATTACCTTGCCCGTAGATGCGTCGACCCGTCCCGAGGAGGAAACTTTGGAGGACCCTCGCAGGTAATATGGGGACTTGCCCTCAGCAGCAACGTCCGTCCGCTAGCCAAAGAACTCATGAGGAAGAGTTCAGAATCCTGACCAGGGTGTTTCAGTTACGGTTTCACAGTGGAGAACTAGCGAGACTTTTGGTGTACCTAAGGGAACACTGCCTACTTTACCCAGAAGGAGGTACGTTAACCCTTCAACTTTGGGATCAGATAGGAGACTGCATTCAGCAACCCCCGAAAGCTCCAGAGCGCATAATTCGTACATGGAGTAAATGTAGGAAGCTCTTAGCGGAGGTAGATCCAGTCCGGATAGAAGCCAAAGAACCCCCAGCGCCAGCCGAACCATCGGCGCCCACAGCGCTCTATCCGTCACTTCAGTTCAAGCAGAGTAGTGTAGGGAGCTTTTCCTCGGTGACAGCTGCAGACGTCACAGACGGAATGCATGGAATGAGGAGCGCAGGCGCTTCTCTGACAGTTACAGGCTCCCAGACCAAGAGTGCCCTTCAGCGCACAGTTGAGGAGGAAATTAAGAGGGGGGAGTTGCCAGCAGAAGAACTAGCTGAGCTTAGTCAGATTTGTCCAATTTGCTTGGAAATGGATGCCCTCACAGGGGCCCAGCAGGTAGTTCATTCACCAGTCCCGTATAAGCTTCTCATGGCTATACGGAAAGCCATTACAGAGACAGGACTCCAGAGTCGCTTCACTAGGGGCACGCTTCAGCAAGTGTGCGAGAACACCATGTTCATCCCGCACGACTGGAAAGCCGTCATGCGGATGATGCTCAACCCCAGCCAGTATTTGCTATGGGACAGCGAGTATCGCCTCGAGGCTCAGACAAGGGCTGCCAGGATGGGAGGCGCAGTACTTCCTGACCAGTTATATGGGTCAGGGGCCTTCGAATCCATCGATGCGCAGACCAACTTGCCACTAGCCACTCTCCAAATGTCAGCCGAGGCTGCCTTCAAGGCTTTTCTCAAGGTTCCCGCAACTGGCAAAGCGGCCAAAAATTACACCGCAGTCAAGCAGGGAACCCAGGAGCCCTACATGGACTTCATCAACTGCTTAGAGGAAGCGATCAGTAGGCAGATCGATAACGAGGAAGCCCAACAAGAGCTCATGATAAAATTGGCCAAAGATAATCCCAATTTAGACTGCCGTAAAATCTTGCAGTCCCTGGGCAACCGTCCCGACTTGACTCTCACGGACATGATTAGGGCTTGCGCCAATGTTGGCACAGAATCCTACAAAATGGGTCTGTTGGCAGCGGCGGTGCAGGGAGGCAGGAAACCCCGACCCAAAGGAGCGTGTCACAATTGTGGTAAGGTCGGTCACTTCGCTAGGGAGTGCCGATCCAAGGGAGGCGGACAAAATTCCGGCCATCCCAAGGCTCCAAACACCCCGTGTCCGAAGTGTAAGAGAGGCTACCATTGGGCCAGGAACTGTCCGAGTTCGGGAAACCGGAACGCGGGCACGTCTCTGGCCCCGGTCCAAACAGAGACATCCCTTGCTCTGGGCGCGCCAGAGCTAGACTAGATTCCATTCACATTCCAGGCATTGCGAAGGCACAGGCCAGCCCCAAGGGTAGTACACGGCTAGAATTGACTTGCCAGGCAGACGTCACATGCGACTTGCCAGGCACAGTCTATCTGGTGGACTCCCAGTACATGGGACCCCTGCCCAAAGGCTTCATAGGTTTAGTTTTGCCTCGCAGTGTAGCAGGAGCACGCGGAATTCTTGTAATTCCGGGAGTCATTGACTCCAACTTTTCAGGCGTTCTCCAAGTTCAGCTTTGGATGCACTTACCCCAGACAATTCACAAAGGAGACACATTAGCGCAACTGATTATGGTTCCTTGTCACTCACCAGCAGATAGCCAGGGAAGGCTCAGGGACAGCTCAGAGTCCAGGTCAGCAGACCGCTCGAGCGCAAGTGAGGCAGTGCAAGGATACCAAGTCTTAGCGACAGTGGAGACCAACATTGAGTGGAAACAGCGACCAGTTATTGAGGTATTTTTGAATAAAAAATCATTCTCAGGGTTGCTAGATACGGGAGCTGACGTCAGCGTGGTCAGCCGAAGCCAGTGGCCACGGAGTGGGCCATTGAACCGGTCTCCGATGTGTGGGGGGTAGGCGGCATCCAAGAAGCGTTTAGAAGCCGGGAGTGGGTGGAAGTCACGATCCCAAAAGCTGACGGCACAGCGGTCATTCGGCCGCACATTCTGGACGTGCATATCAACCTTTGGGGGCGAGACATTTTACAGCAGTACGGTGCTACGCTTACCTTCGGGTAATGGCGTTGCCACTTAAATGGCGCACCAATATGCCGGTCTGGGTGGAACAATGGCCGGTAGTGGGGGAGAAATTACTCACCCTAAAGCAACTGGTTAAAGAACAGCTAGATGCAGGACATATAGAGCAGTCCACTAGTCCTTGGAATTCGCCAATTTTTGTCATTAAGAAGAAGTCGGGGAAGTGGCGACTCCTCCACGATCTCAGGGAGATCAATAAATGTATACAGCCAATGGGTCCGCTTCAATGCGGCATCCCAAATCCAAATATGATTCCCGAGGGGTGGGAGATCCTAGTTGTAGATCTCAAGGATTGCTTTTACACAATTCCCTTAGACCCCAGGGACAGGGAAAGGTTCGCCTTTACGGTGCCGGTTGTGAACCACAGTGAGCCCACGCAGCGTTACGCGTGGAAATTTTTGCCACATGGCATGCTCAATTCGCCCACCCTGTGCCAAATTTATGTTCACAACGCGCTGGCAAGGTTTCGAAGCCTTCATCCCACAGCCTTAGTATGCCATTTCATGGATGACATCTTGGTCGCAGTGCCGCAACTCGGCAGCGAAATGTTTACAGACCTCCAGGCCAGCCTGGGGGAGAAAGGTTTACTCATTGCCCCAGAAAAAGTGCAGAGAACCGAGCCCTTCTCATACTTGGGTCATCGGCTTCTCCGTTCCTTCGCAGCACCAGTTTTGCCTCAGATCAATTTACAGGACTCAGTCACCCTGGTAGAATTGCAGCAGGTTTTAGGAAACATTAATTGGGCCAGACCGTATTTCCGATTGGATACGGATCTTTTGAAACCGCTCTTCTCGCTGCTAACGCTAGGCAAGCAGCCGGCAGACCGGATACAAATTTCTCGAGAAGCACGCTTGGCTCTCGAGAAAGTAAACCAAATTCTCAGCCAAAGGTGGGTGGACAGGATTGCTCACGGGCCATATGCCCCGATCCTGAACTTGTACATAGTTCGGGCAGGATCCATGTTCACCGGAGCCCTAGGAGTAGATTCCAAGAAAGGAGCGAATATCGTGGAGGTGTACTTGCCGAACACCTCTTCCCGAAATATCGTTCCTCCCCAAGAATTGGTCTCCGCGGTGGTTTACCGCGGAAGGCTGAGAGCCAGGGACATTTCAGGGCACGACTTAGCAAAGATCGTGGTCCCGTTCACCAAAGAACAGGTTCAGCAATTGATGCAGCTCAGTGACTCGCTTCCAATAGCTTTGGAGGGATTCACTGGATGCTTGGCATACCACTTGCCGAAAGACCCCAGACTCGTCTCACTTCAAACGCAGACAGTCAGCTTGTTCGAATTGCTTTCGCTGGTTCCACTTCAGGGGGCCAGGACAGTTTTTACGGATGGGGGTCGCACATATGGTGTCTTAACTTGGCAGGAGGACCAGGCTTGGCGCACGCTGTTAACTCTTCCACAGCGGGCAGAGTTGGCAGCGGTGAACCTCGCCTTGCGCACCTTCGCCAAAGAGCGCCTAAACATCATTACTGACAGTCAGTATGTCAGGAATTTGCTTCACAGTCTACCGGGAGCATACATCACTCCCGCGATAGACAAGAATTTGCTGGGTTTGTTCCTCATTGCTCAATTTCATTTGCGAAACCGCACGGAAGCGCTCTATATTGCTCACATTCGAAGTCACCAAGACCTGCCGGGTCCGATTTCTGCGGGCAATATCAGAGCGGACGCAGCGGCAAAGGAAATTCAGCAACGTTCAGTGTTAGGTGTTTTCACTATTCCCATTCAGAGCCATGCATTCTTTCACCAGAATGCCAAAGCGCTCGCCAGACAGTTCAATCTGCCACTTTCACAAGCCCAAGGCATAGTTCGCTCTTGCCAGCATTGTGCAGAGGCACCGGGGGGGCCCTCGTGGGGGGTTAACCCACGAGGGACTGAGGCCAACCAGGTATGGCAAATGGACGTCACGCATGTTCCACAGTTTGGCAGATGGCAGTACATGCACGTTTGCATCGATACCTTTTCGCAATTCGTCTGGGCGACAGCGCAAAAAGGGGAGACAGCTTCCCACGTGGAGCAGCACCTTCTGGCCTGCTTCGCGGCGATGGGCAAACCTTGGCACGTGAAAACCGATAACGCACCATCCTACAGTTCTAGGCAGTTGGCTAACTTCATGGCCACTTGGGATATTAAGCATACCTTCGGCGTTCCTTACAATCCGCAGGGGCAAGCGATTGTGGAACGAGTCAATCGGACACTCAAGTCCTATATTGACAAACAAACAGAAAGGGGGGAGCCACCAGCCCTCCCCAAGTCACAGGGTCAGGCACAGCATTGTCTGAATAAGGTATTGTTCACATACAATCACCTTAATGTTTTTTCCGATTGCACGCCGCAGGAGAAACACTTCTGCCGTTCGGAAGCTCTCCCGCGACCGATGGTCCGATACCGGGTGCCACCGGACCCTTCCTGGAGGGGCCCGGCGCCACTCGTAACCTGGGGAAGAGGGTATGCTGCAGTTATGTCTCCTACAGGTGTCGTTTGGATTCCAGCTCGGTGTGTCAAGCCTCACTTGGAGCCACATGGCGTGGACCCAGGCCGACCCGAGTCCGATCCCAGAGATGAAGGACCTCACCCTGACTGAGAGGACCCGTCGGAGGAAGCGGCCACAGATGACAGCACCGAAGATCACCTGGGGGATGGTCAAGGCTCTTTGCAATGAAGCCCAGGACGTCATCCAGCGCGAGGAGAGAAAGCCAACGCTGGAGAACATCGTAGCTACAGTCTTTTCCCTGATTACTGCCAACACGGTGTCAGTCACCATCATCCTGATCCTCTCCCTACTTGCGGGGGGAGGCGTTCAGGCAGTCTCACTGCAGGCCAACAGTTTGATGCCAGGCGAAGATTTTTCAGCCCGGATGCACTACAACTTATGGGAAAGGTTGCCGGGTCTCGTCAACCAGTCCGATTTTTGCCTGAAGCAGGACATTGGTTCTGCCTCAATTCTGGGCACCTGTCTCATCCCTGTGTGCCACACTCTGGACGCGCGCACCAGGGATGGCGACTGGCTGCTGAAGCAGATTTTCGGTCCGCATCTCCCTGCGAGCTTCACAGCATACGCTCGCTGGGGGGGGGATGCAGCTGACAATGACTTTGCCGGCTGACGCAGCCACTCTCCACACTCCTCGAGTGGCGGTCAGCCCGAACTCTACTTGCGCTAGAATGGTCGGCTGCACTGCAGTCGGCCGAACCCAGCGACGCTGCCTCGACACTGGCAGCAGCAATTGGACTTGTGATAAACCAGAGACACTTGGCTCAATGTATGCTCATGTCACCCTACCTTCGGGTTGGTTCTTTACATGTAACCAGTATACTTGGAACTACATTCCTGCAAATGTATCAGATTCCATGTGTTGCATTAGTCGTTTGACACTGTTGCTCCCCACCAAGGATATGATTACCCCAAGCACAAATGTTTCAGATGTTTCCTCACCCATTTGACACACCCGTGCCACTCAGTTAGACAGCTCATGCGATAGCAACATCAGGGTTCTTAGCCCAGCTGAATACGTCTCGCTGGCAGTCAGCATACTTGGCGTGCCAGGCTTAGCCGTCAGCAACGCTCGGAGAATTGGTCAATTGGCTTGCGGATTAGTGAAAGCCATTAACCATACCTCCTCGGCGCTAGCGCTGCTCAACCAGGAGCAGGCAGAGCTTCGCCATGCCATTCTTGACAATCGAGCGGCTATAGACTATCTCCTGTTATTGCACCACTTGGGTTGCGAATCTGTCCATGGCATGTGTTGCTTTAATCTCACTGACAACTCACGCAAGGTCCAGAGCCAGCTCACGGACCTCCACACCCTAGTCAAGAACATTAAGCAGGGTTCGATATGGGATTGGTGGAGTTCGTTATGGTCATGGCTCCCGTGGGGGTGGCTCCAGACGATGCTTCAAGTAATTGTGGTGGTGATAGTGCTAGGCATAGCAGGATGCTGTTTCATGCAATGTATCCCCTCACTGTTCTCACTGTTCTCGAGGTGTCCCTCGTGGGGGGAGCCCCGAAGCGTCATTCCCGCTCATCAGCTGATGCCACTCTTACGCAGGGTCGCCTGTCAGGTCTCTAAACAATAGAGAAAGGGGAGATGCGGATTCCCCATGCCCAGTTGGCATGGAACGGCCCTTGCAGAGGCCATTTCAGTCGAGAACGCTCCTGGCCCGTGAGCTCTGCGGGCACAGAAATTAAGGGGGGTGGATTAATAATAAGGGTTGATTCACCCACACCCGACCTGACCGGCGGTTCTGCTGAGAGAGCAGAACACTAACCTCCGTTACCCATTAAGCAATTACTGACTCACAGATCAGCCTAATCCTTGGTGCAAATAGAAGCCATATTTACCCTGGCGTAAGCCTCAGACAATGGTTTTCCCCTGTCAGTGTTTGCCCGAGTTAATTAACTTCCCCTAGAGAGATTTCCCATTAACCCGAGTAACTGGGTGATGTGATTTTCTGTCAGATGACAGTTCTTCCCTGTATTGCCTTCTGATCTATATATGATGATGCTTTTCCCTCAATAAACCACTGATCTGATCTCGCTCCATATTGCCTCGTATCGTTACTTGATCAGTCTCCTCCGGGACCCAACGGCCGTCCTAGCGGCCCCGATTCCTACAGAGTAGACCATACAGCCAGTGGCTCAAGCCAAGTGTTGGGCGGTGATAAACAACCTGACTCCCTAAAGGGGCCAACAGCTATGGGCGGATGAGCCCCTTTAGGCGCAGTGATGATCCCCCCTTAGTGGAGGAAATGCCACTGGAAACCATCCTGTTGAGCCTAATGGCAAAATGAGCAGAGGAGGAACCACTTAACTATTCTGATTCCCAACGGTCATGGAGACGGAAAAAGCCCAGGTCAGATTCTCAACCTGCGGGATTGTCAACCTGCAGCCCGTGGGCCGATGTGGCCTGCAGTGCCATTTCATGTGGTCCCCCACTGCCTCCACCACACCCGGAAGTGCCATGTGGTGGAGGAAGGGCAAATGGCCACCCGGCCCCCAAAGCTGTCTGAGGGAGTGTGACCCGGCCCCCAGCTTTAAAAGGTTAGGAACTCCTGATCTACAACAACTCCAAGATCTTTCTCACTTGTAGTATTACTGAGCCAAGTATCCCCCATCTTGAAACTGTGTACCTGGCTCTTTTCCCCCAAGGTGTAAAACCTTGCACTTCTCCCTGTGCAATTCTACTATAACTAATCCTGTCCAAGACAGAGAGAGAGAGATATTTTGGGATTTGCTAGAATGCAGAATTTATTATGGGATTGAGAAAGCATTTGTTGTCATTGTTGCATTTCAGATATGAAAGTTATAATGAGATTTACTGACTCCCTGAAAATGCAGTCAATGGAGCGCCAAAGGCATCCTGCAGTTGAAGGCAGCTGTAATAACTTCAGGGACTTTATTCTAATTTTTGTGAAGTGAAGGCCTCATTACTGCAGGCGCTTCAAAGCAGACACAAATGAGAAGACCATTTTTCTTTTCTTGCAGTTGATATCTCCTTTTCTTTCTTTTCACTTCCTTTAAAAAAAAATAAGCCAGTGATGAAGAGACTCTCCAGCCATACCTGTCAACCACAGCTCCGGAAAATACGGGACCTGTGCAGAACGGTTCTGCACAGATCGCCTTCTATGCATGCGTAGAAGGCTTTTACGCTTGCGTAGAACCCTTCTATGCATGCGTAGAACCCTTCAATGCATGCGTAGAAGGCTATCTGCACAGAAGGGATGCACAGTACCTCTCCCCCCCGGCTGCCAATTCTGAGGTTTGGGCAGCTGCGGGTGGGAAATGACGCAAATCGGCGCCGAAAATCGGGAAATCCCGGCCAATCTGGGAAGGTTGACAAGTATGTCTCCAGCTGGGGTGATCAAATTACACCCTGGGGGCTGAATCCAGCCCCCAATGTCAATTTATCCAGCCTGCGGCGCCCTCGATGAGGGCATCGCAGGCTGGATGTATTTGAATCGGGCTGGATTCGGCCACCGGGCCGTAGTGACCAGCCCCCTGAACCACATGACCGGCCCGTAGCCTGAAAAGTTTGGGCAGCCCTGTTCTTCAGCAGGGGTGCCCAACCTTTTCAGGCCGGGGGTTTGGCCACACTCTCTCACTCAGCTTCGAGGGCCGGATGGCCATTTTGCACTGACTGCATGATGGGAGTGGCCATTTTGTCCCAACAGCTTCAAAGGGGTGGTCATTTTGTTTCTTGAATGCACTTGGAGGGGTAGGGGGCCACATTAAATGGCACAATGGGCTGGATCCAGCCCACAGGCCTTAGGTTGGGAACCCCTGCTCTATAGATTTGGAAATGAAATAAAATAGAAAAATATTTATCTAGTTTCATTTCTCACAGAGTGCTCAGCAATAAAAAAAATAAAAGTATGGGCAGTAATTATTTGTGGTGGAGCACAAGAAACAATAGATCTTAAACTGGGGATCCAAACAGTACAACAGATTACCAAGACTACAAGTGTGGCTAGTGACTCCAGGTTCAAGGGGTGTTGTGGATCCACTCCAGTCACCACTATATAAGGGATATCCAAAGTGCAGAACCTTCTCCTCAAAGTGTGTTTAGCCCAGAGGTGGCAGAACTACAGCCAATGGCCCAGATTTGGCTCATAACACCAAATCATCCAGCCCACACTTCCCGCACCGCTTTTGGAAGTGGAAGTAACCATGCCTGCACAGGTTTATAACAGATGCGGGTGCATTTACAACAGCATTTTGTGCACGCATGGGCGTATTTTACTTCCGCGTCTTGTGGGAGGAACCACATGGCCGGCCAGCTCAACCATGTGACTGGCCAGCAACACACAAAGTTTGGCCACCTCTGGTTTAGCCCAATGACCTGACATAAAAAGGTAAAGGTAACGGTTTCCCCTGCTCGAAAGCCAGTCGTATCCGACTCTAGGGTGCAGTGCTCATCTCTGTTTCAAAGCCGAAGAGCCAGCGCTGTCTACTTCTGCAGACATTTCTGTGGTCATGTGGCAGGCATGACTAGACACCAGAGCATAGTACCTCTGAAATTGATGTCAACATCCTTGGATCATTTCTCCTTTTTTAGAAGACACACCCACACACTGTATTCAGACATTTCCTCCATGGTTTCTTTTTTCCCTCCCTTCCTCTCCCTTTGGAAGGATTATCAAATTTTTATTTTGTGATTTCCCAAAGGGTTTGCTATACTACTGCAAATTCTTGAACACCTACGCTGCAGAAAGACCATCTTTCACAAAAACCTCATTTTGCAAAAAATATCTAAAGTCCTCTTATTTCGTGTCCCACTCAAACCCAAGACTGGAAAAAAATAAGCCATTTTCTTGGCTTTGTCGTTGGCCAAACTTTTAAGTCCTCATCCGTGCATGTTTCTGGCAGTAATTGGCAGACCAGGAAATGAGTCGGATTCTGTGTCTTTCCACATTCACACAGCATGTTGTTGTCTGCCAGCAGGTCCCACTTGGTCTTACGTTTAGGCCAGGCGTTCTCAACTTTTTAAAGCCAGCTCAGGTAGGTTCAGGGGCCGCATGGCCATTTTGCCCTTCCTCCACCACACGGCACTTCCTGGTGTGGTGGAGGCAGTGGTGGTGGTGGGACACATGAAATGGTGCCATGGGCTGCATCCAGCCCATGGTCTTCAAGTTGAGAATCCCTGATTTAGGCACTCCAACCCTCAGCCTATTCAGAGTCCTCCAAATTCCCTTAAGTCAATAAGTTGCTTGGAAACACCAGGACTGAAATCCTCTTGCTTAGTTGCGACCCAAATGGTCCTATGGAATCAGTGGAGATGTGGTGACTCATCTGCTCCATAAGCCAGCTCAATTGGTTTAATGGGGCTGCTCTAAGTTGTGACTTACTACATTAAGCCCCTGGACGTCAGCAATTGCAGTTGGCCCCATGCCTGCAGTGCTCCAGATTGCAAGCTACGTAAACTGGAGAGTTGAAACCAACAGGCTTTTATGCTTGTGCAAGGGATTTCTTGGCTCCCTTTCTGAGAACAGCGTTAAAGAGACCTGCAGGCATATTTTGTTTTGCACACAGTTTTTCCCAGACAGCACAGTGGCAGTAGCCATAAAGTAGCAACCCAGAGATTACAGAGATTTTGAGGGCTGCATTCCTTTAGTGTAAGTAAGGGACCAAAGACAATGAAACAGCCGAAGGGTTGGCTTAACACAGGTTTATTGCATGATGATCCGGAGGAACATGAGGTAATGGCGGATGGGGAGCTCAATATATACAGCTGGCTATACATTTGAATGTGGCTCGTCGACAGGCTATTGGTTGCTGTCTGCGTGACGTCGTAGGAGGTCACGCCCTTCTTGACCAGGTGAGGAGGTCGCGGGGAATCTTCCCGCGCTGCTGAACCAGGTGACTATGATCCATGTGAGCTGGATGCTCGCTACTGCCCTCTGGTGGTCACTAGCTCGCGTCCCCTTATTAGGTTACATTGATGCAGCTGATGGTTATAATGTTGCACACAGAAAGGTTACATTGGTAACACATGGCAAAGGTACATTGTTAAAGGCACAGCTTTACAGAACACAACATCCCTCCCCCCTAGGATGAGACGAAGTCTCTCAGCCAAGATGGCTTGTGATATGTGCGTTTGGGCCGTGAAGAGGGCTGCCCCCCCGGGGGCGTTATTGCTTCTTTGTTCCCTGGTCCCTTGTCCTGAAATGGGAGAGGGAGACTTGTTAGTGGCTTGCCGCTGTCTGGCGGCCTTAGGGGAAGGGAAAAACTCCATTGTGGGCAGACCGGGGGCCGTCGGGGCTAACGAAAAACCCCTCTTCTCGCTTGGACGGGTGGGGGACCACTCCAAAAAAACCCCCCGGTTCTGAAAATCAAAATCTAACTTGGTAGGGGTACCCGCATTTGTGGGGACTTTCCGCGAGATATGTATGGGGTCGGGTTCCTCCTCCTCGGAAAGATCCCCCAGGGTATCTATGAGGATATCCTCCTCCCCCCTTGGTGGGGGCCCACGGTCCCCTTCTCCTCCCCCTTGGGCTGAACGGGTGGGGGAGAACCCTAACGCTGACTTATCTCCTGCCTGATCAGTGCCCTGCTCATCGGAGACCCTGCGTCAGAGCTGGTCCGCGTGCCGCCTCCACAGGAGCCCTGTGCTGGTTTCCACGCGGTACGACACGGGGCCGGTTTGCTCCACAACTACGCCCGGCACCCAGGCTGGGCCCGTGCTGGCGTAATTCCTGCAATGCACGGGGGCGCCTATACTGAAACTCTTTGTAACCTCTAGCCCGATGTTCCTTCCTTTGTCCTCCACCCTCGTGGGGTCTAGCCTAGTAAGGATGGTGGTCAGCTTCCTGCGCATTAAGAGCTCTGCGGGGGAGTATCCTGACGCCAATGGGGTCACCCTGTACCCTAGCAGAAACTGACACACTTGTAGGTTCAGATCCCCTGGGCCCATGCGCCGCAACGCGTCCTTCATGGTGCGGACGAGGCGCTCTACTTGGCCGTTGGTGGCCGGGTGAAAAGGGGCGGAGGTGATATGCCGAACGGCGTTAATCTCCATGAATGCCCTAAACTCGGAGGACGTGAAACAACTAGCGTTGTCGCTAATTAACGTGTCGGGTATGCCGAACGTGGAAAAGAGCCTCCGCAAATGCCTAATGGTCTGGGCCGAGGAGGTGCTCGTGACTGGGATAACCTCCAACCATTTGGAGAAAGCGTCCACTACAAGGAGGAACAGGGTGCCTCTGAACGGGCCCGCGAAATCTACGTGCACCCGGGACCACGGCCCCTTAGCCGCGTCCCATTCCCTGTGGGGAAGGCGGGCCTCCTCTGGCCTGGAGCATTGGCAACTTTCACAAGTGCCGACCATGTGCTCGATGTCGGCGTCTAGCTGGGGCCACCAGAAGGAGCTCCGGGCCAGCGCCTTGGATCGCACGATGCCGGGGTGGCTGACGTGCAGCAGTTTGAGCACCTGCGGCCGAAGGGAAGTGGGAATCACCACCCGCTGCCCCCACAAGAGACACCCCCTCTCTAGGGACAGTTCTAGCTTTTTTCTGAAAAATGGAGCGAACTCCTCCGCTGGGGAGGATGCGGGCCACCCTTTCTGCAGCCAGGAGCTGACTGTCGCTAACGTTTTGTCCTTCTCTGTTGCTTTGGCAATGTCGGCGGGCACTACTGGGGGCGAATCCAGCACCTCTATCATGAGAACCTGATGGTCCCGCTCCCCCATGCTCACCTGGCTGGGCGTTAGGGGGAGGGGAGACCTAGATAGGGCGTCCGCATGGCTGATCTCTTTCCCGGGCCGGTAGATCAACGCGTGCTGATACGCGTTGAGAAAAATGGCCCACCTGAGCATCCTCGGAGACAGGATCTGTGGGGTGGGCTTATCAGCGGTAAAAATGCCTAGCAAGGGCTTGTGGTCTGTTACAATGGTGAAGGGGCGGCCGTACAGAAAATCGTGAAATTTTTTCGTCCCCGCGACTATTGCTAGTGCCTCCCTGTCCGTCTGTGTGTAGTTCCTCTCTGCTTGGGACAGGGACCTGGAATAAAATGCTATCGGGGCCTCCCTTCCGTTTTCCAACACGTGGCACAGCACTGCCCCCACCCCCACTGGAGATGCATCACAGATCAGAACTACTGGGCGCTTGGGGTTGAAATGGGTCAGTATAGCGTCGGACGCCAGGAGGCTTTTTAGCTCGCTCAATGCCCTTTCTTGGTCATCGCCCCACTTCCATGCCTGGTCTTTCTTTAGCAGTTTGTGTAGCGGCTCAGCCACCGCTGCCTTTCGGGGAAGGAAGGAGTGGTAGAAGTTGAGCAGCCCTAGGAACGATTGTAACTCGGGCTTGGAGGTGGGGCGGGGGGCTTTTTTAATGGCTGCCACTTTGGACATGGATGGTTTTATTCCCTCAGGAGTCACACAAAACCCTAGGAACTCAACCTCGGTTGCGAAGAAGACGCATTTGTCCTTTCGCAACCTCAGCCCCGCCTTTTCGAATATCGTCAGGACCTTCCCCAACCTTTTGGCCAATTCAGCCCGACTCCCCCCCGTTATTAACACGTCATCAAAATAAGGCAACACCCCCTCCAATCCCTTCAGGAGGCGTTCCACGAGTGACTGGAAAATTCCAGGCGCCGAATTCACGCCGAACTGGAGGCGCGTCACCTGGAACGCCCCCTTATGGGTGACTATGGTCTGCGCAGCAGCTGCGGCAGGGGACACCGTGAGCTGCTGGTAGGCCTGCGCTAAGTCGAGCTTAGCGAAACACTTTCCCCCGTGTAACCTGGCCAGCAGATGGCTGACTACCGGCACCGGATATGCATTCGGGCGGATCGCCTTGTTGATGGTGCACTTGTAGTCGGCGCATATGCGGACCTCCCCTTTGGCCTTTAGAGCGGTTACAATTGGAGTTTCCCACTCCGCAGAATCTACAGGCACAAGGATCCCCTGGCCCACCAACTTGTCCAGTTCCGCCTCTATCTTGTCCTTGAGTGCAAATGGCACCCGGCGTGGTTTTAGGCGAATTGGGCGGACCTCCAGGTCCAGGTCGAAAGTCACTGGGGGCCCCTTGAATTTCCCCAGTCCCTTTTTGAAGACTTCGGGGTGCGCCTCGCACACCTCCTGAATTGGATCAGTCCCAACGGCGTGCATCCCAACGGCGTGCACCCCCCAATAAACAACCCCAGGGGCTGGAACCATTGAGTCCCGAGGAGGCTGCAATTTCCTCCTTTGAGCACGACTAGGGGAAGGGACGCGGCGTGCTCCTTGAATTTGACCTGAAATTCTCCAACCCCCAACACTGGAATACTGTTCCCTTGCACGTCCCGTAGTGTGGACCTCAATGCTTTGAGCTTGGGTCGCTTGTGGGGGGCAATTCCCAAAAACTCCCTCTGGGAAATGATTGAATATGAGGACCCCGAGTCAATTTCCATCCTAATGGGGACCCCTTGGACTAGTACCTCAACAAAGTAGCGGGGGTGTCTAGTAGACACGCTGAACACTGGGGCGTCGTCCTCGCTGCCGTCGGCGATGCGGCCCACGCCGTCCTGCTTCCGCGTGGCCTGGGCGCCATCCTTGGGTTTCGTTGGGCGGTCTTGTCCCATGGAACGGTCTGCGGAGCTCCTCCGGGTCTCGCGCTTCTTCCTGCACACCTTGGCGATGTGCCCGCGGCGGCCGCAGTTGTGGCACTCGGCCTTCCGGAAGGGGCATTTCACGCGGTCGTGGGCCGCTCCACAGCCGTCGCATCGCCGGCTCTCCTTCCGGACCCTCTGGACGTCCTCGTCGTCGCTGCTCTCTGTGGACGACCTCGAAGTTCGCCGGGCCGCCTGTACCGGAGCCTCTGCTTTGCTTGCCTTTGGCCGCCAGTCCTGAAGTTCTTGGACCCCGGCCTTCGTAGCTTCTGCGGCCTGGGCCGCCCTTACGACCTCCTGCAACGTGGGAGGCGGCTCTTGGTTCATTAACATGCGCTGGGTTTCAGCGTCGTTCAGGCCGCACAGCACACAGTCTCGGAGGGTGATTTCGGCATTCTCCCATTTGCACGGGCCGGCCGCCAGCCGCAGGGCCGCCACGAATGCGGCGACCGTCTCCCCGGGCGCTTGGACTCGCCTCCAAAACGCACTCCGAGCGGGAAACATCGCCGTGGCGGGCCGGACGTGCTCACGCAGCATCTACATGAGTTCCTTGGCCTTGAATTCGCTCACCCTCCTTGGTGCAATCAGGTCCACCAAGGTCCTTTTTGTTTCTTGCCCGAGCATTCTGGTGAAGATGGCTCTTTTCTTCGCCTCTTCCGTGACTTCGGACTCGATCAGTGCGGCCTGGAAGTCCATCTCGAAGATCTCCCAGTCACCCGGTTTCCTGATTTCGAAACCGGCGCATGTCTTGGTCCCGTGGGCTGCCATCCCATCCTCGTCGCCAATTTAGTGTAAGGGACCAAAGACAATGAAACAGCCGAAGGGTTGGCTTAATACAGGTTTATTGCATGATGATCCGGAGGAACATGAGGTAATGGCGGATGGGGAGCTCAATATATACAGCTGGCTATACATTTGAATGTGGCTCGTCGACAGGCTATTGGTTGCTGCCTGCGTGACGTCGTAGGAGGTCACGCCCTTCTTGACCAGGTGAGGAGGTCGCGGGGAATCTTCCCGCGCTGCTGAACCAGGTGACTATGATCCATGTGAGCTGGACGCTCGCTACTGCCCTCTGGTGGTCACTAGCTCGCGTCCCCTTATTAGGTTACATTGATGCAGCTGATGGTTATAATGTTGCACACAGAAAGGTTACATTGGTAACACATGGCAAAGGTACATTGTTAAAGGCACAGCTTTACAGAACACAACAATTCCACAATTTCCAAAATCCCCATGCCTTCCAGGGAATGATTCCTTGTGATGTCACAAGGGCAGGTCCTCGGGACCTCACATACGCGCAACAGGAGGCATGAGTTGGGAGGGTTGAGCACCCCCCCCGGCTTTGTGCCACGAGAAGGCCTATGTGTCAGGAGTTCTCAACCATCTTAAAGTCAGGGGCTGGGTCATGCTCCCTCAGACAGTTTCAGGGGCCGGACGACCATTTTGCCCTTCCTCCACCATAGGGCACTTCCGGGTATGGTGGTGGAGGCAGCACATGAAATGGTGCTGTGGGCTGCATCCGGCCCACAACCCACAGGTTGAGAATCCCTGCCCTATGTGGTATAGCAGCAGGGGATGAAGCCTGGGGAGAAGCTATTGTATGTGTGTGAAGTAGTGCTCAGAAAACCAAGGTACTTGAACAACTTACCCCAAGGACAGCCCTCCCTGAGTCCAGTATCACCATCTCAGATTGGTAGGCCAGTTTTCTTACCTTGGTAGCATCCTGTCTAAAAACTGCACCTGTGAACAGGATGCAGTGAAGAGAATTGGTTCTGCCCATTCTCCCTTTGGTCGTCTATCACACTGGGACTTCATGAACAAAGTTTTAACAATCCAGACTAAGCTCCTGGTATACCAAGCTGTTGTTAATGTTACTGTATGGCTGTGAAACATGGACCCTCTATCACCAAGACATCAAAAAGCACAAGCGCTTTCACCAACAAAAGCTAAGGTCTATATTTGAACATCACTAGAACCAGAGATTGTAAGCTCAACCCTGGGGTACGACAGGCCTTCGTGCAAGGGTGACTTTTACCTTTACCTAATGTAGAACAGTGCTCAGTTATTTGAGGTAGTATGAGAGTTTGACTCTCAGAATTCAGGGTTTAATTGCAGAATACTTCAGCTGTTTGTTGAGAATAGGGTTTGTTTCCGAGACATAGAATGGAGAATCAGAAAATACAGGTAGGAATCCTATATTTCTTTAAATATTTTTTCTGTTATTGTAGTACATTTCATTACAGGTGGGCAACTTTTTTCTAAGTGTGAGTAACGTAGCATCTTTCAGTGTTTGTTTGTGTAACTTATTACAAATAAACCTGTTTTATATACAGTGGAACTTCAGTTAATGTAATTGGCGAGTTCTCCGGGTCGTTTCTTACAACGAAAATTACTTTAACTGAATTTCCCATAGAAATGCATTGAATGCAATTTCCTATTGGAATGCATTGAAAACCAAAATACATTAACCGAAATGTGGTTTCCCATAGGAATGCATTGAAAACCAATTAATCCGTCCTGAAAAAAATTCCATAAACTGATTTTTTTATGTTAACCAAGCCGTTTGTTAACCGAGGTTCCACTGTACTTTAAATGATTGAGTCAGCAATTTAAGCAGTGTGATCTATGGCTCTTTGTGGTAATCTAGTTGGCTTGCGTAGTTACTATGTATTTCATTTTAACCTGAATTTGGCTATATTTTGCAAATACAAAATTCTCACTTTTTCTCTTGAATGGGTGAAATTAACCCTTGCTTAGTCTTACCGAATCTGCACAATTGCACTCCATCCACTCTTAGGGAAACATGGACATTTCTATTGTTGTATATAATTTTCTGAGCTCAATTTGCAGGAATCAACTACAGTTGTTGGCAGAGCTTGAAATTCAAGATTCATTGTCTTTTTATCTAGGAAACCTTGAAAAAGCTTGCAGTATGTCAGGATTGACTTTACAACACACAACTATTATTATCAAGGCACTAAGCCCTTCTTACCAGTCTGGCCAGGTTATCCTGCTAGGTTAATAGAGTAGACCCTACTGCAGTGACTCAATGTCAAATGTCAGTCAGCGGTTAACTAACCTGACAACCCTGAGGACCACCGAAGTCCACAAGGAAGGGTGATAGTCCCTAAATGGATTAAATACCACTTGAATCCATTTTGATGGAGGGCAGCAGCTTCATCCATCCTGGCCTGGGCCCGAGGAGGATTTTGTGTGCCAACAGGGCTCAGGACCAGAAAGTGACTTCCGGAACTGGATCAGTGGTACTATGGGTGCCATGCTGCAATGCGGAAGGCAGATGCAAGGCCACGGCATTATATTCTCAGGACAGTCTTCATGTTATGATTGCCATGATGATCGCCAATATTCAGATTTGGATATGGAAGAAGAGTTAGAAACCCTTATTCCAGAAATTGATCAAAACACTGTATAGCACTTTCATAATTTAGACTAAAATCTGACCTAGAGTACATAAAGTTGGAAAGAGAAGTATTGTAGATTAAACTATTTCTTTTGGCCATAATTGTCCTGAAAGAAAACCTCAAAATGTGCCTTGTATTACTTGCTGTAATGATTCATGCCTTCAAAGCAGGGGTGGAAGTTGAGTGTTTAATGGACTGCCAACCCTACAGGAAAGGTGTTTTCATATACTGTACTGTATATACTTCCACCCTTTGTAAATCATTACAAGTGGGAGAAAGTCCATTTATATATTATTAAAATCCTATTCCTAATTGCATGGTCAAGAGGAATTTGTGGGTGCATCTTGTCTTTTGTTCACATCTGTAGCACTGAACAGCTCCAAGAGTTTTTGCAGAGCAGAACCTATGACATCATCTTCTGGGAAATCAGGATAATTAACGGATCCTCCTTGCTCTAACAAGACTATCAACCAATTACCTCCAATGCAAAAGACATGGCGATAAAGGTCATCAAAGAATGATGTGAACAGGTCAACAGTCCTTCCTCTTTTTGGCTATTCTTCAATGCTTTTCATGCCAGCTGTTTATTTAGCAGAATTTCCTTTGCTTTTCTAATTAACAGCAAAAGGCTGCACGAAACTGAGAGGTACTCAAGAAACTCATTATTTAAAATGGCAAGTTACACAAACCTTATGCAGACATCCTCAGTATTCTGGCCAGTGGCCAAAATCCTTCTGGATCTTCACCGGTGCACAAGAATAATTTTGGCAGGCCTGCAGCTAATTATGGCTAATTGACAAGGTGCTACGTGCATGCAAACAAGCATGCAAGTGATGTAAGAACAAGACCTTGTCAATTAGCTGCTGCTGCTGCTGCAAAAAAAAAAAACCTATCTGGTTCGTCTTGAGAACACACTAAGACCCAAGAAACAGCAGAAGCATTAAACACACTGAGTCCGTGGCAAGAAAATTTTGACAATCATTTTATATATGCTTGAACAACTGTTTTTTTTGTGCTCATTCAGAAAGATTGGAGCCAAAAGATTTGGGGAGACTCCTGAACAGTTTGTACATATGAATGTAAAGAGACCCTACTAGCCCTCCTACCAATTTTTCTCCCCAAACAATGTCTCTCTCCTTCCTGGAGACCAGCACTAACAGCCTGCTTAGAACAAGTTTGGGCATCTCTACATATGGTTTTGCTTAACGTGGTCCTCTCTGTAGAGAACAGGCTCCCCGTGGGTAAAGTGTCCTTATTACATTAAGGTACTGCAGTGGCTCAAGTGGCTAAGATGCTGGCTGGGAGGCAGCAGGTCAGCAGTTCGTTACCCGAATACTCCAGGGTAGAATGAGCTCCCGTCTTTGTCCCAGCTCCTGCCAAACTAGCACTTTGAAAGCAAGCAATTGCAAGGAGATAAATAGGGGCCACTTCAGTAGGAAGGTCATCAGCATTCCATGTTGTGTCTAGTCATGCTTGCCACATGACCACGGAAACATCTGCGGAAGCAGACAGCACTGGCTCTTCAGATATGAAAGAGATGAGCACTGAACCCTAGAGGCGGATGTGACTGGCTTTCATACAAGGGTGACCTTTACCTTTACTCACAATAGCCAAGAATGGGCCTACCGCATTCAGATGGAATAAGATCCTGGAGTGTTTTGTACCATCACCAAAAGGTTACAATGAACATTGGGCCATAGCTTGTGAAAATTCAAAGTGAGCTGGCTGTGTTCAAAACGTTATAGAAAGGAAATGAACTTTTTATATAATCAGGAAAGGCAGACCTTCCACTTAATAGTGTCTCAACAGAGCAGAGGAATCAAACTCCCAACATCTTGCACCCTTTAGTGTTCTGGAAAAAACGAGCAGCAGCCAGCATAACGGGCCAAAGCGACTTATATACAGTTAAGGGCAGATACATTTAGGTGGGAATCAACAGGATTGGTCAATAGAACTCTGGAGAGAATGGGATGATCCTGGTCTGGACACCACTCGCGCATCTCGGAGTAAAAATGGCGTGAACCCCAATCTCGCGTTACTTTAGAAACTGAGAACGTAAAGTGGCGGATCAATTTTATTCAATACACAACACACCCTAAGCCATTGAGTTATCCAACAGTTCTAAGAGAAATTCCCTTCCACAAAGCTATGGGTTGGATCCAGATCCGACAAGACACAGGGCAAACCTAGTGAAATCAACAGCGATGCCCATTGGTTCCAAAGAGGCTACTTTAAAGGTGATCTGCATCTAAACCCAGTGAGGCCAAGTTTGCAGGACTGGCATATCTGCACCAGGTTTAGGCCGAATCCTATCAACAAAATAAGGTATACACTATGGATAGTTCCTTTCATGTTATGAGGCCACAGTCTGCATCAGGGGAGGCCAAACTGCAGCCTGCGGGCCTGGCCTGGCCTGCAATGCCAAATCATCCAGCCTACGCTGCCCTCGCCTCTACTGGAAACTGAAGTAAAACGCGCCGGCACATATGCAAACGCTACCATAAATGCACCCACAGCTGTCGTAAACGCGTTTATGACAGCCACGGATGTGTTTTACTGCAGTGTTTAAAGCAGGAGCAACCACATGACCAAGTGGCGATCTCATGGCATGAAAAGATTGGGAACCCTGGCATACCTGTCAACCGTGGCTCCGGAAAATATGGGACCTATGCAAATGGCTCTGCGTAGATCACCTTCTATGCATGCGTAGAAGGCGATCTGCGCAGAAGGGCTGTACAGTACCTCTTTTCCCCCGCTGCCAATTCTGGGGTTTTGGCAGCTGCGGGTGGGAAATGGCACAAATTGGCGCCGAAAATCGGGAAATCCCAGCCAATCCAGGAAGGTTGACAGGTATGTCCCCTGGTCTGCGTAATCAAGATTCACTAAACTCCACCGTCCAATCCTATACAAATAACCCATTATAACAGAATCAACAAATGCTACAAGACTCCCTCTAGGAAAGCGCAGACCATGCTTTGTGAAATTGACCTGCACACATAGACTATCCTGTGCCCTTCTCTACACAGAAAATGACAGGTAAGTTGATGCCATGTGCATTTTGGATTTTCTGGACTACATCTCCAATAGTTCCCAACAACCATCAGGTCAGCTTCTTGATTAGGAAGGTACAATCAAATCTCTACATACAAATTTAATTTGTTCCTTGAGTTTGGTTGTATCTTGAAAAATTCTTATCTTGAATTTCCCATAGGAATGCATTGAATGCAATTTCCCATAGGAATGCATTCAATTTTGTATCTTGAAAAAATCCTACTGAAAATTCTTATCTCGAACCTGAGTTTTTCTGAGATTTCCGGATGTATCTCGAGTTTTTCTTAAGTCGAATCGTTCTTATATTGAGGTTTGACTGTATTAGGTCTACCTTACCTCCTGGTGAGAACAACTTAGGTCAGGGATTGTCAACTTGTGGCCCGTGGGCTGGATGTGGCCCATAGCACTATTTCACATGGCCCACTGCCACCTCCACCAAACCAGGAAGTGCCAAGTGGTGGAAGAAGGGCAAAATGGCCATCTGGCCCCCAAAGCTGTCTGAGGGAGCGTGATCCAGCCCCCAGCTTTAAAAGGTTGAGAATTTCTGACTTAGGTGATGGTAGGGTCTGGATCCTGTGGATGGTTCTCTCACACAAGAGAATTAGGGGATTTATAGCCAATAAAATAAAAAAATAAAATCTGAACAACATATCTCTACTGGTTTCCTGGCTAGTATAATAATAATTTTGTGTCAGAAATTAATCTGGGTTGAAAGGATTTTTGCTGGAGAAATTCCGCTCAGGGGACACCCAAATGATGCTCCTTTCATGTCCCCAAGAGCACCTGTCATGCAGTAGCTGGGTCTCGAACTGCCGACTTGCCAGCCTTCCAGCTAACAAGGTGAGCTTCTTAACCACTGAGCCACCGCAGCTCCTCCTGGCTAGAAAAATGCAGATAAGATGCTCCCACTCCCAAATGTGCTGAAAAAAAGCACCTGATGCTAGTGAACTTTAAAATCTTTACACCTTAAGAAGAGGAGAAAAGATGAAAGGAGACAACACTTCCTACCCCAGTTCATTGGTTAGCAGGTAGAGGTGTTATTTGAGGGAGGCATTACGGCATGAGATAGGCCAGCTTGGCCAACAAGTTGGCCTTGGAATCTCTTAAAAACTAAATTGAAAGGGGAAACGGTTTGATTTGTAAAGTATTAGCCCCCAACACCCTCAAGTTTTCTTCCTTGCCACAGGTGAGCAACAATCCATCCTAGACGCGAAAGAGGCAGCTTCACCGTGGCACTGGCTCCTGTCACCATGGCAAGCGAGAGCAAGCCCAGGGCCACTGCTGGACCACCGACACTCTACACCAGGCATCACCCTGTTCAGAGTACATGTGAGAGAGATAAGAGTGCAATGTGCCACCTAGGTACGCCCCTTGAAAGTCTTCATGCAACTGTAGGTCCCGGAGAACTTGTGAATCTCTTCCAGCGCTGCTTGTGGGAGAATGCTGGGGGTAGAAAGAAACAGAAGGTTTAAGTGTGAGCCCAGAAATAAATAGCCAATTTTAGTTTGTTAACATCTTCTCTTGACAAAAAGTATGCAATTAAAGATCACAATAAAGCTTGGATAAATATGTTAATTGTGCTAATTTGTAAGTGAGGCTGTAGCATAAGCAGAGGCATCTTGTAATTCTAGTAGAAAATAAATTGTTTTTCGAGTAGATTATTGAGGGCACACCCAAGTTTTTATCTACCGTATATACTTCTTCTCTTCCCCCAGCACAGAGTTCACCCCAATCCTCTGCCCAGCAGCCCAATCCTTCCTCCCCTGTTGCTGTGTTAGCACTCTGCAATAAATAAGTGGGTTTTGGGTTGCATTTTGGGCACTCGGTCTCTAAAAGGTTCGCCATCACTGGGATATGGTGTCCTGAGCAAGACTTCCATGCTTCCCAATTCAGGGACACATCCATACTACAGGATCTAGGATTGGAGTAGCCTACCTTTTCAAGATGACCAGGATGTGCATAGTCCAAGGGAGGAGAAGGAATGCTTGGTTTTGTTGAACAGCTTCCACTGTCCTTTGGGCCACCGTCTCAGGTTTCAATGGAGGGAAGAGGTTCGGGAACCTGTAAAACCCAAGGCAAACCTTTAAGGGAAGAATTTCTTCGAACATGTTTTTCCCCCTAAGAAAATTTTAGAGGGATAAATCTCCACATCAGCTCCAACTGGATGCCCTACTGAACTTCCAAGAATGTTGAGTTACCAAGTTCCAGTTGACTTTATTTCTTTATATCGCATCTTTCTACCAACGAACTGGCTTTAATCAAGTACTCAAGATCCAGAGTCCTGTTAGATCCTTACTTCCGACAAGATCAATTGGGTAGCATAGTATGCTCTGTCAAATGTTCCTTTAAGGACTCCTTGTGTATTCTATCACAGCCCTACTGAATTAGGTGGGTTGAAAAGAGCCTCCAAGGCCTGGAGGGAGGCAGGACTCTCCGTCTCCCGGATGGGGAGATGGGCCGTTGAGGTTACCAATGGTTTCTGTGTGGGCTGTGATGTGACCTATGTTATGATTATTATATATGCTGATATGGACTTTTTTAAAAATAATTTTCATTTTGCTATTTTTTTATGTTTTATAATGATTGCAACTTTGATGTGGTAATTTATTGTTGTGAGCCGCCCTGAGTCGCGTGGCGATTGGGCGGCATACAAATGTAAATATGAAATGAAAAATTATGCTTAAAACAAGCCCATCTGAAACTGTGTAACTGGTCAACCTGCCTGGAGTGTTTGGCCTGCTTGGGCAGACAGGATGAGTGCATACTGGGCCACATGCTGGCGGAAATGCTCATGTTATCCAACTATTTGTTCCTGACCACTGCTTGGATATCAGCTTTGCTACTTCAAGGTCTTCACAGGACTTCAAAAACTGATTCCGTAAGCTTACGACCAAAGAACTATTTTGGCAAGTTTGCAAGCCTTTTTCTCTTTGTTTCTTATTCAGAGAACTGTTTTGAACTGTATATACTCTGTAAATAGCTGAGCACAGAACGGAAAAGTATCCCAGTTATTTTTCCTTCTGCATTGTAAATATTTTCTGCACTGTCAGTAAAAAAGAAACGCTTTGGACTCAAGCTGTTCGTATTTCTTCTGCATTTCCTCAGACTCCTCCTCCAACCTTCTGCTCAAAGGTATCTCTGCTATGATTTCCTAACAAATCCTAGTAAAGGTTTCCCTTGCTCGAAAGCCAGTCGTATCCGACTCTAGGGTTCAGTGCTCATCTCTGTTTCAAAGCTGAAGAGTCAGCACTGTCTGTTTCTGCAGACGTTTCCATGGTCATGTGGCAGGCATGACTAGACAGCGGAGCGCACGGAACGCTGTTTACCTTCCCACCGAAGTGGTCCCTATTTATCTACTTGCAATTACTTGCTTTCAAACTGCTAGGTTGGCAGGAGCTGGGACAAAGATGGGAGCTCATTCCGTCCTGCAGTTTTTGGGTCTCAGACTGCTGACCTCCCGCCTTCCAGTCAGCATCTTAGCCACAAATCCTACTGGCTGAAAATGACGACTAGCTGAGTTTTTTCCGTTTCTCTCCCGCCACTTAATGTCTTAACCACTCATCCACCGCAATCCCTACCTACCTTCCTACCACTGTCAGAGATGTTTGGTGAAGCCTTTCCCATATTTCCCTGTAGACCTAAAAAGGCTGCTAGAGCAGACTCCCACCCCAAGAAAAGACTACGAAACTGAACTCAGAAAGCTTGAGGAACTCCGGTATAAGTGTTAAAAGGATCCTTCTCAACGCATTAGCTAGCCTCCCCTTCTTTTCCTATCTTTCCACTGACCTGATCCGCATGCCTTGAAACATCTCCGTGCTGGTGTGGAAGGGCAGGATGGTGGTAGCGTTCACCCCAGGGCAGTCCAGCAACCCCAGCGTCAAGCTCTCCATGAAGGCAAAGGAGGAAGCTTTGGAAGTGCAATAATCAATTGCTCCAGGAATGGCAGATAAAGCCAATATCGAATTAAGGCAAACAATATGTCCTTTTTGGAGCTCTAACATCCGTGGGAGGAAGGCTTTTGTGGTCTGCGGGCCAAGAGAAAACAGAAAAATTTGGCTTAGATAATAAGAAACATATTGGCCTGGATTATAATGGTACCCCAACTAGACTAGGCTCTTTGAATCGGCAGGGTTTACGTTATAGCTGACTCACTACTCAGTCAGTTGGGTCACTGGGTCTACTCATGTTGACACTAGCAATTGGATTTCAGCCATGAATGGAAACATGAACAGGAACTCCACCTTTCTCTTCTTGTGGCGCCATTGAGAATCTTTTTTTTAATTATTTTTCTTTATAAAACATTAATTAAACAAAATTACATTGTATACAGCAGGGGTTCCCAACCTTTTCAAGCTGGGGGCTGGGTCATGCTCTCTCAGTCAGCTTTGAGGGCCGGATGGTCATTTTGCCCTGCCTGCATGATGGGGGGCAGCCATTTTGTCCCAACAGCTTCAACGGGATGACCTTTTTTGAATACTCTTGGAGGGGTGGGTAAGTATGCCGCCCTGAGTCGGGTTCTGCCTGAGTGGGCGGCATATATAAATATGACTATAAATTAAATTAAAAATTAAAGTAAAATAAAGGTAAAGTTTCCCTTGCTCGAAAGCCAGTTGTATCCGACTCTAGGGTGCAGTGCTCATCTCCGTTTCAAAGTCGAAGAGCCAGCGCTGTCTGCTGCTGCAGATGTTTCCGTGGTCATGTGGCAGGCATGACTAGACCCCAGAGCGCATGGAACGCTGTTACCTTCCCACCAAAGTGGTCCCTATTTATCTACTTGCAATTTCTTGCTTTCGAACCGCTAGGTTGGCAGGAGCTGGGACAAAGATGGGAGCTCATTCCGTCCTGCAGTACTCGGGAATCGGACTCCGACCTTCCGCCTCCCAGTCAGCGCCTTAGCCACTTGAGCCACTGGGGACCACATGAAATGGCACAGTGGGCTGGATCTGGCCCGTGGGCCTCAGGTTGGGAACCCCTGATATACAAAGTAACTCAATTCTAGTTATATAGATAAAAAGAAAGTATATATCTAAAAAAAACCACAACACATGGTAATACATAACATATAACTAAGTGCGCGCACACACCCTGGACCGTGTTTCTTTATCCATTCTTATCCACACTATGTTGTCTGTTTGTTTGTTTATTTATTCCAAAAGGTAATATATTCTTGATCTGGCTTAGATTCTTGAAGTACATAATCAATAAGTTATTCCAAATATTTATAAACTCATTTCTATTCATCATTCCTTTTTTTGTTTTAATTTGCATGTCGTCTTGTAATTTAGTGCAATATCCCATAATTCCTTATACCATTCTTCAAATCCAGTATGCATATACATTTTCCAATTCTTTGATATTAATAATCTCATAGTTGGTACCATAATTACAATAAAATTCTTTTTGCACATACTTATTTATATTTAAATTGCTCAAATCCATTAACAAAGCAATTTTAGGTTTTACTTGTAATTTTAAAGATAATATCTAATCTGCTGTGAATTTCACAGCTATGCAAGGATTTGTACCAGAGTATTTCCAGGCCAACAGCAAAGCTCTTCATACAATCTTCCCCAGAATAGTGCTTTCCAGTTCACATGAGCTAGCTCCCACATGATGGCCAAGAGTAATGGAAGATGTAGCCCAGAATACTTGGATAGCAACAAATTGAGGAAATTTGCTCTGACCACTAGATCAATTTTAAAACTACAGTGGGCACACAAAGAGAGTGATTTCAAAGGATTGGCCCATGTTAGTCCATTGCAGGAAAAACATATTGCACCCTAAAGGTCAGTAAATTTTAGATAGCATATAGTTTTTGTGTGCTGCAGTCCACTTCAACAAATGCACAGTTACTGCCGTGCATTGACAAAAATAACATTTTCTCTGGCACCTTTAATACTAGCAAGTTGATTTCACAGAGTGACATTTAATAGATTGCAGCAGGAGTTCTCAACCTTTTAAAGCCAGTGGATGGATCACGCTCCTTCAGAGTTTCGGGGGCCGGCCAGCCATTTTGCCCTTCCTCCACCACATGGCACTTCCTGGTGTGGTGGAGGTGGTGGGGACCCCTACATGAAATGGTGCCGTAGGTTGAGAATCCCTGGATTGCAGTATACCTTTTTAGAAAACTGTTGTGTATTGAGATAATTATCAGTATTATTATCATTACTTATTATTGCATGTTAAAATGGTGATTCATGCCATTCTAGTTAAAGGTAATTTTGGCGTGTCTTCCCCGGTTCAAGGTGTGCCCATATGCAAATGTGTCATTCCCGAATGGGTACTATTTTGGATCCTTCCTAGCAGGGATTCGTCAGGGCTTAAATATAGCATTACTGATTGGTTAATTAAGGTTGTCCAAAAAGGTTGCTACCTTGTAGCATTGGGTAACGGCCGCTCGGACGCTATATAGGCGCCGCTTGCAAATAGGGCATTGGCTCTTGGTTTGCACGCTCGCACAGCACACACACGTGTGGTTTACCTCCAGAAGATGCAGGAGCAGAACTAATCCCGGGTAGAAGAATAGTGCAGCAAGCGCAGCCAACTCATGTCTAGACTCATGTCTATTTAAGCTGTAGTATTGTTCCAAGAGTTGTGAATAAACCGTTGCATCATTGTTTGAATCACCGCTCATTGGACTCTTCATTTTAAATCTTAAGACACAACATTTGGCGACAAAGGTGGGATCTTCAGAAGTCCAGATGGCTGATCTCATTCCTGTAGGTCTAGAACCATTCAACATCTCCAAGCCAGAAAAATGGCCGTTCTATGAACTCCAACTCAAGAATTATTTTATTGCAAGGAAGCTCGACCCAAACATGAGAAAGGTGACCTTCCTAGCCCATTGTGGGTTAGCTACTCTTGATCTTGTGTCCAGATTGCCGCTGCCCCCAACTTTGCGAAAAAATTTCCTGCAAGGTTTGTTGGACCTTCTATGCGATTATTTCCAGTCTCAGGCCACTCTCCAGCAGATAGAATCACCGGGTCCGGCTAAGAACCCTGATGACTGCGAGGGGACGATGGGACTTGTCCTCCAGGGATTTCCAGGAAAACTCCAGGGGACACGGGCGCCCACTCTGGGTACTGTTGCACCATGTCAGGGCTGTGGTAGGCGCCACCTTCTACAAGATTGTCTGAGCAAAGGTGCAGAGTGCCATTTCTTCAACAATATTTCCACACGTCTACCTCTCGTGGTGTGCAAAGTGGGTAAGGCCAATCTCTTGGGGTACCAGTGGTTTGGGCCCCTAGGCATTTCTTTCACGGTATAAATTTGGGTGGGAGCGACCTTGTCCTTAGTGTGGAAGACAAGGCCCTGAGTGTGCCAATTTCTGGGATGGGTTTGTCTAGGGGCACCCTGGGCGTTTCTACTCTAATAAAGATTTTGCACCTACGGACTCCCATCATGTGCACATTGCCCAAACTGACTGTGACTTTGCTAACTTTGAGGATTGTTCTAAAAAGACTTGCATTTTGCCCGAAGACTCTGAACTGTGTGAAGCTCCTGAACTCTTGCAACAGGGCAACTTGGAGCCGGAAAATCCTGAGTTTTGGGATGATTTAGCAATTACCTCACTTAATTTAGGATTGGACTTTGCAAGTGTAACTTTTAGGGATCCTATATTGTCCCAAATTGTATTGTGGGAAGAGTTGGGGTGGCCATCTCCGCCCATTTCTGCAGAGTTTGAGGTTTTCCACAAAGACCGGGATAAGATAACATTCTGGGGAGGTTGTTTATACTGGTTAAGCAAAACGATAATACCATCCCGGGTCAGGGGTAAGGTCTTGGAGTTGGGCTCCGACGTGGTTGTTGAGCCCGGTCCTTGTTAAACCTCGTTTAAGGTCGTTGAGCCTGGGCTCCGACCCCCGACCCCCTGGATTATTGTATTTTTTCCTTGATGTGTAATTTATCAATCATTATTGTAACTTTACTGTTCACTCTTATTGTATTTATGATATTGTATTTTGATATGTTATTTTTTCCTATTGCATTTCTGTATTGGTTATATTGTATTTAATATGTTGTAATGCCGCCTTGAGACGGCCTTGCACTGAGTAGGGCGGGGTAAAA
The DNA here is from genome assembly GCA_035047305.1 of Bradypodion pumilum. Lineage (NCBI taxonomy): Eukaryota > Metazoa > Chordata > Lepidosauria > Squamata > Chamaeleonidae > Bradypodion > Bradypodion pumilum. Next base: position 5,183,741 of record JAWDJD010000016.1, on the reverse strand, counting down.
ATCCGAAAATAAATAAATAAATAAATAAATAATTGAGCAGATGGTTGGATCCGATGGCCTCAAAGGCCCCTTCCAACTCAGTGACTCTATGATTCCCACCAGCTGAGCTATATTTACATGTCTGTAAGAAGTGAGTAAATCAGGTAGAATTCCCAGACTAGGGAATTATAGAATAAAAATCAGATAAACAAATCATAAAATCTCATCCCTACTTGTTATGTTAAAATACAGTGGAAGCTTGGTTAACAAATGGCTCAGTAAACATAAAAATTGCATAACAAAGGAAATTCGTAGAAAATAGTGGCTTGGTTTATGGATTTTTTCCCCACAACGGATTAATTGGTTTTCAATGCATTCCTATGGGAAGCTGTGTTTCAGTTAAAGTATTTTGGTTTTCAATGTATTTCTATGGAAAATTCAGTTAAAGTAATTTTCACTGTAAGAAACATCCCGGAGAACGCATTAATTATGTTAACCAAGCTTCCACTGTGCAAGAAAGGGAGATGAACAGTGTCTGGATAGTCTAGGACAGTGGTGATGAGCCTATGACATGCATGTCAGAGGGGGCACTCAGAGCCTTCTTTGTGGGCACATGTGCCATTGCCCAAGCAGTTTGCCCTGCCCCTCTGCCAAGCAGCCCAATGGGAGTGCTTCCTCCCTCCCTTAGCACAGAGTTCACTCCACCAATCTGTTTGGACACTCAGTCTCTAAAAAAGTTCACCAGCACTGGTCTAAGAGGACTGGTACAGATGAGTGGTAGTAGTGGAGATTAAACTGGACTAATCTTACTCAGCAATTTAGCTATTTTAATGTTGTGTATAGAACTAAGCAATACAATTGTGCAGATTTCTTTTTTAAAAATAAATAAATACAGGCCATGGGCCATAACTCATAAAAGGGATGAAAATAAAAGGCTATGCACCAGTGCCAAAAAAAGATCCAGTGTGAAAACATGAACTGGAGTGTTGAATGTTGATTTTAGAAGGCAGTTGGAGGGTGTCTGTGAACTTTTGTTCTCCTTCCTCCCCCTTTGCACCTTGTGTTATTTTTCTTGGCAGGTCTGATAGCAAGGCTGATCTTCCCGAGCAACCACTTGGCAGAGTCTACTCACAGCCAAGTTAAGCCACTTGCTGGCTGCCATCAATTCCCTCCCTTCCTTATTCAAATCTGAATGCACGAGAGAGGAGATGGTTGCATACCCAGAATTGTCCCAACGTGTTGATGTGCTGAGATTTCAACAAGGCATCATCGTCGCTGTCTGTCAGGCTCCTGCCATGAACCACGGCTGCGTTGTTCACCAGGATGGTAATATCTCCCACCTGTAAGGGGGGAGGGGGGAGGAGGAGAGATGCTCAGGTATGAGGAGAGCCCAGCTGCATCAGCACAAAGCAACAATCTAGTCCAGTGATGGCCAACCTTCAATTCCCAGAAGCCCTGATCAGCACTGGCTGCTTCTCCAGACATTTCTGTGGTCATGTGGCAGGCATGACTAGACACCGGAGTGTACAGAACACTGTTTACCTTCCCACCGAAGTGGTCCCTATTGATCTACTTGCAATTTCTTGCTTTCAAAGTGCTAGGTTGGCAGGAGCTGGGACAAAGACGGGCACTCATCCCGTCCTGCAATACTCAGGAATTGAACTGCTGACCTCCCGCCTTCCAGTCAGCGTCTTAGCCACTTGAGCCACTGCAGTCCCTTCAGAAATGGCTACTAACGTACCTTTTCCCGGACAGCTTTGGCCTGCTGGTACACCTCGTCTCGATTTCCCACATCGCAAATGAAGTAGTGGCATTCTGTCCCCATTGCCCGGATTTCTTCTGTCGTTTCCTTCAGGCACTTCTCCGTTCGGCCCCACAAGACGATCTAAAAGAACATGGGAAGTTCATTGTCATAAAGGAAAATGGTTGTTGTTACTTTGAGAAGTGTACATTAGAGGAATATTCAGTTGTTCTGTTGACACAAGCAATACAAAAAAGAGTTCTCAACCTTTTTAAAAATAAATTTTATTAGTTTTAATATATATAATACATATAATACAAAATTAAGTACTGTATGTTCTTTATAAAAATCCACACCCCTGCACCAATCGTGCCGAAAATTGGTGCATGCCTACCTTGGGCTTGCGAGATCAGCACTGCAGGGCACTTGGAACCTATTTTGGGGTTTATGCCCCCAAAATTGATCCTTGGCCAATCAACCAATCCCAAGGGCTGACCAGGTCTGGGCCTTTGTGACATCACGAGGCCCTGCACCTTGGCCAGTGGAGTGGGCAGGGCAGGAGTCCAGTGGACAGAGGAGGAAAGGAGAAAAGCTGACAGGAACACTCAGGAGATAAAGCAGGCAAGTTCTCTTGCTAAGTGGGTAGTGAGTTCACAAAACAGAGAGTTTACGGGCTGGAGACACCCACCATCTTGGTGAAGCCATAGAAGCCGCCCATCAAAGGCCAGCCGGTTAGGTCATGGGCCACGCTTTGGGTTTTGATGCCCTTTGAGGGCGCTTTGGGCCTTACAAATATAAAAACATAGGGGTGACAAAAACCCAAGCATGGCCGGGTAACCAGCTAGTATAATAATATAATAAATATAAAAAACAAAACAATACATAATGCAAAATATTATCTCAGTATGATTCTTATTTTAACTCCTATCATCTATCTTAAAACCTAGTATTTCTACACATTTTCTTCTATTACATATAAAACTATATTATTCATCTACTCAATTCTTATTTTGTAATCTCTCATATTAAGTCAAAATAAACATTTTCACCCAAGTGCTATCTACAATGCCCTGGAGAAAGCGGTTTTTGTCATAAAATATATTATTATTTCTAAAAACTTATTTGATCTGGTACTGAGCTGTCACCTTTACTCTTAACCAATGTATATTCCAAAAAAAGCTTCCAGATATCCCAAAAATTATTTTCTTTGATTAAACCTTTTTTCAAATTCATCTCCCATGTAAGTTTGTCATTTAAGGCTATTTCCCATATCTCTTTATACCAGTCATCAACCTTTTAAAGCCGGGGGCCAGGTCACGCTCCCTCAGACAGCTTCGGGGGTCAGTTGGCCCCACATGAAATGGTGCCATGGGCCACATCTGGTCCGTGGGCTGCAGGTTGAGAATCATTGCCTTAGATGCAGAGAACTAAACTTCAAGTGAAAGCAAACTAGCCCTTTACCAATTCAACCTCCCAAAAAGTGAAGATTGAGCAATTACTCAGAGAAATCTAGTCACAAAAAAACAGAATAGGCCCATTGAATCTGTGCTGATTTGGTGAGTTAACTCTTCTGTAAGTTCCACTGATTCAATCATAGAATCACTGAGTTGGAAGGGGCCTTTTAGGCAATGAAGTCCAACTCAGTGTGCAATGCAGGAATCTGAATCAACTCTCTCTTAAATGTTTCCAGTGATAGGGTGTTCACCACCTCTCGAGGCAGTTGGTCCCACTGTCGTATTGCTCTAATGCCATTAAGAGAGTTTTCCTAATATTCAGCCTATATCTGGCTTCACGTTAGGGAAAAAAATAATGGGTTTTCAATAAATATTTTCCGAAGACCGAGGCAAGTGAGTAAATGGCCATGTTAGAGATGAAAGGACTCAGGGCTTGGGGGGAAACAATGGATCCCAATTTCAGTTGTGTTGTGTGTTTAAGGAAACGTGTTTACCATTTTGTCTTTGTTGTGATAGAGTTTAATATGTATTTGCTTTACGATGGTCCGAAGTCTCGCGAGACTTCGGGAAGGTTCTGAACAAGAAGTGCACGAGACAGAGCTGTCAACGGTTTCAACGGTTTTTTCCAACTATCAGTTCTGATCGGAGATAAATAAGGAATGTGAGGGTGTGTTGTTAGCTCTGGTCACCTATTCTTATTCCGAATAAAGTTGTGTGTTTGGCTTGTATTGCTGGCTGCTGCCTATTATTTCCAGAACACTAAAAGTTGTGACCCATAATACGCCATAATACAAACAATTGCAGAGTAGAAAATAAGCTGTGGAATATACATTCCAGATGGATAACATTTCATAGAAACATTTTAAAAACCTGTTTTACACTGAGTCAGATCTTGGTAAAATACAAAAGTTTTATACAGAGCCTGATCTTTCATCTACTTATCCCAATATTGTTAGCTCTGGTTGTCAACAATGACAGTCCAAAATTTTGAGCAAGATCCTTTCCATCTGGCGGTTGCTTCCTAGTGACTTCTATCTAGTGCAAGGATTCTCAACCTGTGGCCGGATGTGGCACTATTTCATGTGGGCCCCCACCGCCTCCACCACACCAGGAAGTGCCATGTGGTGGAGGAAGGGCAAAATGGCCATTTGGGCCCCAAAGCTGACTGAGGGAGCATGACCCAGCCCTCAGCTTTAAAAAGTTGAGAACTCCTGATCTAGTGACTTCCTAGTGATTTCAATACTAACAAAGCCCAAGCATTCAGACAAAGGGTGAAATCCTGTTGTGTAACTCATTGTTCTGCCAATGGTAACTATAATGGAACTGAAGTGGACACACTTTCACTGGCACATTGCAGAGCTGGTTACAATGAGGATCCACAATCAATTGATCAATTCAACTCCCTGCAATTGAATTGTGCTTTTTTTTGTGTTGCTGGGTGCAATGCCTGGCACACATATGTTCCTACGGGAACAGGATTGTGCCCCAAATCAGGTCTCTTTAAAGTAGTGTGCTGATGTGTATTTAGCCTAGAGCATTAATGACAAATCTTGGCACTCCAGGTGTTCTTGGACTTCAATTCCCAGAAGCCCAAGTCAACACTCCTGCTGATCAGGGCTTCTGGTTAATTGAAGTTCAAGAACACCTGGAGTGTTTGCCACCACTGGCCCAGAGTTACAGATATCTGCATCAACTGGGGAGGTGGGAGATTTTGAAAGTGATGTTACTACTCGAGATCATTGGACTTCTGATAAGGGTTCAATAGCACACCACAGTACAATGCTTTAGGCCAAGGGTGGCCAACTTTGATGCTCCTGCTGTTGTTCTAATTCAATTCTCAGAAGCCCAAGTCAGCTTCCCAGGGCTTCTGGGAATTGAAGTCCAAGAACAGCTGGAGTGCCAAGGTTGGCCACCCCTGCTTTAGGCATTAAACTGTCCTTTGATTGACAAGTTCTACACAGCTCTGAGAAATCTGGGGAACATATTTAAAAGTAGAGACATCACCTTGCAAAAAAAAAAAGTCCACATAGTGAAAACAATGGTATTTCCAGTGGTGATGTATGGTTGTGAGAGTTGGACCATAAGGAAAGCTGAGCGCAGAAGAATAGACATAAGAACATAAGAACATAAGAACAGCCTTGCTGGAACAGGCCACAGCCCATCCAGTCCAGCATTCTGTCTCACACAGTGGCTCACCATTTCCTTCAGGGTATTCCCAAGCAGATGCCTTCACCTTCTTAGGATTCCCTGGAAATGGCATTGAGAGATATCCTGCCTATCTCTCCAACCCGGAGGTTGTCCTTAGGTAGCCATAATTATAGCCATTGATACACTTGTCCTCCATGAACTTGTCTAATCCTTTCTTAAAGCTGTCAAGACTGACAGCTGTCACCACTTCTTCTGGCAGGGAGTTCCATAGACCAGTAATCCTCTGGGCGAAAAAGTACTTTCTCTTATTTGTTTGAAAACTAGTACCCAAAAGTTTCATCGAGTGTCCCCTAGTTCTAGTGTTGTGCGATAGGGAAAACAGTTTTTCCTTATCTACTTTGTCCACACCGTGCATGATTTTATAAACTTCAATCAGGTCACCTCTTAGACGCCGTCGTTCAAGAGTGAAAAGGCCCAACCGTTGCAGCCTCAGATGGTAAGGAAGGTGTTCCAGTCCCCTAATCATTCTGGTTGCCCTCCTCTGTACTTTCTCCAACTCCATAATATCCTTCTGGAGGTATGGTGACCAGAACTGTACACAGTATTCCAGATGGGGCCTCACCATAGATTTATAAAGAGGCAAAATGACACTTGCTGACTTATTTTCTATACCCTTCCTAATGATCCCTAACATTGAGTTTGCTTTTTTCACTGCTGAGGCACACTGGGTTGACATCTTCATTGAGCTGTCCACCAGGACACCAAGGTCCCTTTCCTGGTTTGTCGCAAAGAGTTCAGACCCCATCAGTTCATAAATGTAATTGGGGTTTTTTGCCCCAACATGCATCACTCTGCACTTACTGATGTTGAAGCTCATTTGCCACTGTTTTGCCCACTCTCCCAGTGTCAAGAGATCCCTCTGGAGCTCCTCACAATCTCTCACAGTTTTCACTACCCTGTATAATTTAGTGTCGTCAGCAAATTTGGCTACCTTGCTTTTTACTCCTACCTCTAGATCATTTATGAAGAGGTTGAAAAGCAGGGGTCCCAGTACTGAACCTTGGGGGACCCCACTCTTTACTTCCCTCCACTTGGAGAAGTGTCCATTTAGTGCTACCCTCTGTTTCCTGTCCCTTAGCCAGTTGCTGATCCAGGACAAGACCTGTCCCTTTATTCCATGACTGGTAAGTTCATTCAAGAGCCTTTGGTGTGGGACCTTGTCAAAAGCCATCTGAAAGTCCAGATAAACAATGTCAACTGGATCCCCCTTATCCACATGCTTGTTGACACTCTCAAAAAATTCCTTTGAAATGTGGTGTTGGAGGAGAGTTTTGAGAGTGCCCTGGACAGCCAGGAGAATGAACAGGTCGATCTTAGAAGAAATCAACCCTGACTGCTTCTTGGAAGGTCAAATAGTGAAGATGAAGCTAAAGTAATTTGGACATCAAACGAGAAGAGTGGATTTACTTGAGAAATTCTTGATGCTGGGAAAAGTTGAGGGCAAAAAAAGAAGGGGGCAGCCAAAAATGTGATGGCTAGATGGTATTGTTGATGCAATGGGCACAGAGTTGGGTGGGTTGAGAAGGATGGTGGAGAATAGGGGTGCCTGGGGTGCAATGGTCCATGGGGTCGCAAACTGTCGGAATCGACTATGCGACTGAACAACAATACACAGCTCATAGTTCATTAGATATTCTCTGTATGTGACAAACTTTTCATCCGTTTTCCTTTTGAACACTTCCGGGACATCACTCAAAAGGTTCTGCAATTCTGTTGTTACTGGGATCAAATGGGGTAGTGGCCAAATTTAGGGAATTTGTATAATGAGAGCCAGTCTGGCCAGGTTATCCTGCTATGATAATAGAGTAGACCCTGCTGCCAGCGATTCAATGCCAAGTGTCAGGTGGTGGTGAACTACCCTGACCATGCTGAGGATTAATGGCCTTGGGTGGTGAAGTCTACAGGGAAGGGTGATGGTCCCCAAGTGGATTAAATGGTCCCACTTGACTCCATCTTGATGGAGGGCAGCAGCTTCAGCAATACTGGCCTGGGGCTGTTGAGGACTTTGAATGCCAAAAGAGCTCAGGACCCGAAAGTGACTTGAGGAACTGGATGACAAATTGACATGGGAATTAAATGAAAAGGAATAGTTAAAGAAAATGGATTTTGGAAGATTTGGAAACCATTTGTTGAATATTCCTTTTTAAAAAGTGGAGAGTATAGGCCGGTAGCTGATCAAAAGGATTTTTGGAAATACTGATTTTGATGAGACAAACCGCATCCCCCTTTGGCAATATATCACAGGGTGAATTATATGTTTTGATTATTTGAATTTGATGTTGAGAAAGAGATTTTCAAATATAGTGAGATAGAATTATTAAAAAGTAATTTGCTAGATTCTGTGCAAGAGGTTATTCTCTTTTTTCTTTAGTTTTTCCTGTAAAATAAGATCTAATTAGTAGAGGTGATAATTTTTAAAGATCTCACTATTTTCTAGAAGTGAAGCCAGTATCCGAAATAATATTTTTATTTTATTATAGGTTTGTTAAAGTTATATTTTGCTTTACTTATATCTTTTTCCCTTTTTCATTGTTTATTTAGTTTGTGTATTTTGTTATTATCTTATTTGTTTGTTTTTATTATGTATGTTTTTAAAAAAATCAATAAAAATTTTTTAAAAAAGGGAACTGGATGGGGGGGAATAGTAAAATAAAAATAAAAATAGTCTTTGGCGAGGAAAATGTTGACTAATCCTGCTTTATGTGCAAATTCTTCTTCTGCAGAAGATAAAAACTTTCCCCCCTCAAAACCACCATATTAACATTATTTAACTCTCAGCAATATGAGCATAAGGGCTTATCTTTTATTGATAAGTTTCTGCCCACCGGAGAAGTAAATCCTTCAAAACGCACGGGGTGTTTGATCAACCTTATGATCTTAAAAGTTGAAAAAGCCCTGCACAGCTTACAAGAGAAGAAGCTTTCCCTCCAGCTTCTCAAAAAAGTTGCTCGTTCCAGAGGTCAAAGAAGTGACATGGTTATCACGTTATTCCTTCAACATTTTTGGTAGCAGAGATGATGTGAAGCTGCAGAAGAAAGCTTGCAACTCTCCCGAGAAGCACAATTCTTCACAAAGAAAATAGTTTAAGAATCAAGACCTGGGACTAAGTCCATAAGGCAGGAAAGAGCAACCTTCACTTGTATGGCCCTTCCCCTGCTCTTATCTCAAATCAAAGATAAGAGACTAAACACCCTTTTTGCCAGAAACTCAATATTGAGTTGTGTTTTGCAAGCTGGCCAATATTTGCACTGGGTTTTACTCTTGAGTAGACACATAAAGAATGGAATTGTGTTTTCTATGCTTGGAATGACAGGTGTCCATAACCTTTTTAAGCCAGGGGCCGGGTCATGCTCCGTCAGACAGCTTGGGGGGCCGAACATTTTGCCCTTCCTCCACCACATGGCACTTCCGGGTGTGGTGGAGGGCCACATGAAATGGTGCTGCTGGCTGCATCCAGCCCATGGACCACAGGTTGAGAATCCCTGTCTTAGATGGATAGGGCATGTCCACTGTATGGATGGTTCCAGGCTTCCTCGTCAAATTCTTTATGGGGAATTTATCTCCAGCACATCTGGCAATGTGGTGGGGGGTTAACATGAAATGGTGCAGTGGGCCGCATCTGGCCCATGGGCCGCAGGTTGAGAATCCCTGCACTAGTGGCACAAAGACTAAGTGGCACAGAAGTTTCCATAACAGTTACTAATTATTAGGGTTTTCGCAACTGTTTGGGTTTTGTTTGTGTTGACTGCAATTTGTCTGCCCTGAAAAGTTAGTGTGAATGATAAACAGAACAGCAGATCGCCTGTAAACATATCAGTGTCAACCTTGGGTAAATGAGCCTTTTGTTTCTTTCATGGTAAGACTCGGGCTTTTTTGGCGGAATGATGCACAGCAAAGTCAATAGGAAAAACTAAGAATCAATATGTTGCAAAACCTGACACCGTATCTGGGACCAGAGTCTTTTGGCCAAGGGTTTTTGGGTGTTCCTGTCCTGGAACATACCCAGCTTTCTCTTTTCCTACCCCCCTTTGTGGTCTTCTGCTTGCAGCTCGGCTGCCTGCCTGCCTCCCTCCCTCTTGCAATGGACACAGTCTCCTTTTCAAAAAGCTACTGACCAGAAAATTGGCAAGGGCAGCAACCCAGCGAGGCAGTTAATGCCGGCTGTGGAAGGCTGGCTCGCCAAGCCTTCCTGCCCTGCCATTACCTCTGGGTGGCCTCCGTGGTTGGCAGCCAGGTGGAATGTTTTAATGCCATTGCTGTGGAGCTTGGCATACCAGAAGCCCACAGTGAAGGGTCGGAGGGCAGCCCACATAGGAAGGGAGGACAGGAGGGTTGAGGAACCAAGCGGGGCACTCCTTAATTAGCTTCCGGTCTCTGATTGTTCTTCTTGGCAAAGGCAATCAGTGTAAGAAAGGTACATTGTCCTCAAGTCTTAAAGCAGGGGTTGCCAACCTACGGCCTGTGGGCCTAATATGACCCATGGAGCTCATTAACATGGCCACCCCGGCACCTCCAGAAGCTCCCATCACTATCGGAAGTCTCAATACATCACTTACCATGGTGGTGGCAGTGGTGATCGTGCCATTTTTGTGGCTTCTTGCATAGGCACCGCCAATTCCCAGGGTGGCGGGAGGCTTTTCAGAGCATTTTTGCTCCATTTTGGGGTTTTCCCCACTGCTTCTCTGCTGCGTTTCAGCAGCTAAACTACAGCGGCTGGGGACTTCCATTGCCAGGTGGAGCTTCCGGCAGCACCTGGGTTCCCAGCGCGGAACCCAGAAGTTCCCAACTGTTGTGTTCTAGCTGCCGAAATGCAACAGAGAAGCGGTGGGGAAAAATCCCACAATGGGGCAAAAATGCTCCAAAAAGCCTCCCGCTACCCTGTGCAAGAAGCAGCAAAACAGTGTGATTACCGCCACCGAAAACATAAGCAGTGGGAGCAACCATGCCTTTGAACCCCTCCACAATATCCTTAAACTCTTTATAAAACTCAGCTGGTAACCCATCTTTCCCTGATTTATCCATCTTCAACTTTGCTATCACATCCTTAATTTCTTTCTCCATTATTCATTTTTCCATTCTATTTTTATGCTCCTGATTTATCTTATTTCCAAATTGTTTCTCCAGATGTTCCTTTAATTTTTTAGAATATAATCTCCTTTTTAGAATATAATCTATCTATACCTATAAAATCAAGCGTTAACTGTTGGAACTTCACATAGGATCCTAAGCCAGGCCCTATTAGCCCACACCAACCATTTGTGCACATGCCCGAACTGCGTCCGCAGGTCAACAAAGGACTGAGAAATGAGCCAGTGGGGCAAGAGCCCCACAAATGTGAAAAAGGGAAACAACTTCATTTCCCAACATTCCTTGCACCGCGCCATGCCAGAGCCAATCAGCTGAGAGGCGCGAGCAAAAGGAATGTTCGGAAACACGCCGCAGCCAATCAAAAGGAAACCGCAGAGAAAAAAATGATGCACAAGCTGAAAACGCAAACGCCAAACTGCAAGCCCCATGTCCTGCGCGCCATGAGTGCGCAGAACACTGAGAAAGCTGGCAAGTGAAAAATAAAAATAAAAAACACACCAGGAGTGCAAGTCCGCCATAGCCGGACACAGCGCCTCACAGAAAAAAAACAGGGGGGGGGTCAAGGGGGAAAAAGGCACTGCCCCCCTTGAAAGTGAACCCATTCCCAGGTAACCAAAGCCATCAGACGGCGCTCCATCCGCTGACTTTACTTACCACAAAAGGGTTTAGCTTTCATTGAAGCCAAGCTGCGGGAACCAAAGCCCCCCTCCCCAACGGCGCCTGAAGCTCCCGATTGGAGTTTCCCCTTTAATATCACTGGGTGGGGGGTTGTGCTCCCCCTCTCTACTGGCTCCCCTGGGGTTGGGAGAGTTGTGGGGACAAAAGGGGTCTGTCTCCCCAACCCTCCTGACCCCAGGGGACCCGGCAGAGAGGGGATTCCCCTCCACACACACACACACCATATTAAAGAGAAGAAACCAAGTGGTTACTTCTCTTTAAAAGTGGATTGTTTTGGGGGGGAATCCCCCTCTCCAATGGCTCTCCTGGGTCCGGAAGGTTTGGGGAGACAGACCCCTTTTGTCCCCCCAATCCTTCCAAACCCAAGGAAGTCAGCGGAGAGGGGATCACAACCCCCCCTGATATTAAAGGGGAAACCCCAATTGAGATTTCCCTTTTAATATCAGAGGGTGGGCTGGATTCGATCCCCTCTCCTGGGTCCCATGAGTCTGGAAGGTTTGGGGGGACAAAAGGGGTCTGTCCCCCCAACCCTTCCAGAGCCAGGGGACATGGCAGAGAGTGGATCCCCCGTAGGACACCCCGTTATTAAAGAGAAGAAACCAAGTGTTTACTTCTCTTTAAAAACGGAGTGTTTTTTGGGGGGAAACCCCTCTCCGATGGCTCTCCAAGGCCGGCCCACAGAAAGGAACTCCCCCAACACCACCTGAAGCGGTGTGGGGATTCCCGCAATCTGGCCAGCAAGGCCGGCCTGCGGAAAGGAAACCCCCCCAAGCCACAACAACAAACAAAACTTTTAAAAATAAATAAATTATTAAAATAAAAATTCCTTAAAACAAAAAACACACAAAAAATCAAAAACATCCAAAAATACACAAAAACAACCAAAAATAACACCAAAAATAATACAAAGTAAACAATAAAAACCTCCCAACACCATTTAAAACAGCCCAGCAATGCCAGGCAACCTCTGCTAGTATATATATATATATATATATATATATATATATATATATATATATATATATATATATATATATATATATATATATATATATATATATATATATATATATATATATATATATATATATATATATATATATATATATAAAACCAAGGTGTCCTGGCGTGAGTTGCTTATACAAATCCACACCCTTGTACCGATCACACTGAAACTCAGTACATACATACCTTGGGCCAGAGAGACGGTCACTGCGGGAATCATAAGCCCCATGGGGAGGGGTACACCCCTGAAATTGATCCGCAAAGGGGTCACCCCCACCAACAGGAGAAAATGCAAAGGAAAAAAGCCAACCGGGGGGGATTGTGATGTCATTGCCAGAGCTCAACAAATCTCCAGCTGACCAGGTCTGGGGTTCCATGACATCACAGGGCTCCACCCCTTGGCCAAAGGGGATGCCACCACTGACAGAAGAAAAAGCAAGGGAAACAGCCAACCAGGGGTGAGTGATTGTGATGTCATCACTAGAGCTCAACCAATCCCCAGCTGACCAGGTCTGGGGCTCCATGACATCATCATCATTATCATCATCATCATCATCATCATCATCATCATCATCATCATCATCATCATCATCATCATCATTGACTGGGTTGTCATGGCAACTGGATGGGGGAATAATAATAATAATAATAATAATAATAATAATAATAATAATAATAATAATAATAATAATAATAATAATAATAATAATAATAATAATAATAATAATAATAATATGATGATGATGATGATGATGATGATGATGATGATGATGATGATGATGATGATGATGATGATGTCATGGAGCCCTAGACCCGGTCAGCCAGGGATTGGTTGAGCTCTGGTGATGACATCACAATCGCCCCTGGTAGGCTTTTTCCCTCCTTGCTTTTTCTCCCCCAAAACAGGCTGCAAAGGCCTCCCACCAGCCACCAGAAACAACCAGGGGAGGTGACTGTGCATGCACGAAAATCCACACATGCGCCTAACCTTCCCTGACGTTCCTGGCTGTGGCACATGCGTGAAATTCCGTGCATGCGCCAAAGCCACCTGCCATTCCAGGTGGCCATTACGTGTGTCCCTGCCCTGGCGACTACTGTCGGCGGGCGGCCAATGCAGCCTGGTTCCTCCACACTCCTGAAGTGTGCCCCAGGGGGAAGTGAGAACCCACAGCTGGAGGGCAGGCAGAGGATGGGGCCGGGCCACCACCTTCCACAGGCCTCATGGCTGTGGAAGGTGGTGGCCCAGCCCCATCCTCTACCCACTCCCCCAAAATGGATCCTCCTTTCCACCTGAGGAAACCCTTGGGATGATGGGAGAGCCAGGCTGCAATGGCTGCCTGCCGACTGTAGTCGCTGGAGAGGCCACTAGCCCTCAGTCTGGCTTGCCCGGGCACCAGGCCGTGCTGTCTATGCAGTCCAGCACCATGTGGAGCAGCCCCCAGAACTGCCTCCAGGCCTGTCCAGCATCGAGGCCAGCTGCGGCAATGTGGCACCCAGCAAGGCCTAGGCCGCCAGCACCAGCACCATCATGAGGGCAATGACAGCAGACAAAAAGGTAAGGCATCAGGGGTACAGGCCGGGGGGGGGATGGGCCCGGGTCTCTCCTCAGACTGGGTTGGGCCCCACCCGGGTAACGCCGGGTACCCCTGCTAGTACTTTAATATTTTTCATTTTTAAACCTTAACATTCACCTACTGTAACCACCGCTACCTCCTATGGACATGCTTTTACCTAACCATAAATTTCCCACCACCCTACATATAAACTAAAAACAACTAAAAAAATAACAAACATTCTTTCCAGCCCTCCCCACTTTTCTTTTCAGAAAATCACCTTTGTCAACCAAAAAGGGGAGGGGGGAGCATGGAAGATATGCATGCTATCTGATATTCTTGCACTCTATCCAGTCAAAATCTTATTAAACATTTCTCTCCTTTCCTTTCACTTCTTTTTCTACTCTGCCTAATATAAACATTCATATTTCTCACCCTTTATCTGAATCCAGCAACACTATTCACTTCCAGAAGCGCTGGCTCCAGGCTCTCCTGGGGCATCCCTCTCCTCTTCCTTTCCCTCTTCTATTTCTTTACTCTTCTATTTCTATACCTCTTGAGTCTATCAGTGCCTTCCTCAGTTTAAACCATTCTTGAGATCCCACTTTAACCAGACCAATTGAACACAGATATTCTAATGGGTCCATTCTTACATGGATTGTATGCATTTTCTTTGCCAAAAAAAAAATCTTAATTGTATGTAATCCCTTTTCCCTTAAAATTTTCGTTACTGGTTTCATCTTATATCGCCACACATGTTCATCAACAGCAATATCATTTTAGACCTCAACATAATTTCCTTCAAATTTTAAAGTGTCAGACCCAGTTTGTTTTATAAAAGCCATCACTCTTAGTTTAACCCCCAAATTTGCAAATTTGACCAAAACATTTCTTTGAATATTCTTCCCTTTCCTTGCCCCCAATCTATAAGCGCTTGCAATATCTTCAATCACAAAATCTTTCCCCATTTTAAGATTGTTAAGCCAATCAACTATTCTTTCCTTTAACTGGTCTGGTGTTTTTTTCCAAAAGTATGTTCTGCTTTCTCGTCATCTCTTCATACCTGTCAACCACAGCTCTGGACAATCTGTGACCTGCGCAGAACGGTTCTGCACAAGTCACCTTCTTATGCAAGCATAAAAGGGTTCTACGAAAGCCTTCTACGCATTCCGGGGTTTTGGCAGCTCCGGGCGGGAAATGGCGCAAATCGGCGCCGAAAAACAGGAAATCCCGGGCAATCCGGGAAAGTTGACAGGTTTGCATCTCTTCCGCCATGTCAACCCTTTTCTCCTGCACCTCGACTTTGAGCTTAATTTCCTTTTCCTCCTTATATAACATTTTCATATCAGACTGCATCATTTTCATATCTGATTGTACCAATACCATATTTTGTTCAACCTTCTGAAAATTAGAGTTAACCTTTTTAGAAAAATCAGTAAACAATGAAGAAACAATGAGTCTTATGACTCCCAATAATCTCTTCTTTATCATTTGCCCTCACTTCCTTCATCTCCTGAAAACCCTTCAGAATATCTGACTTATCTTGAAATCTTACTTTCTCTATCTTATCCAACCTTTTCATCAACTTTCCCAACTCTGTCATAATTTGATATTGATCCAGTGATGCTGGTGCTGTGGCAGATGCTGGTTTATCTTTCAAATCCTTCTTCTCCTTCTCTTTCTTTGCCTCCATCTTCTTAGCCTTTACTACCTCTTCTTCATCTTTCGTCTTTTCTGTACTTTCCATTATGTCTTCAAATAACAATGTCAATGTCACTTTTAAATCTTTAATTCTTTCCTGCTGATCAGCCTCCAGAATTGATTGTCCAATCAATAATACTTAATCTCTAATATAATTAATTATACACTCCCAATCCTATACTCCCAATGTGATTTCTATCTATTAATCAATTAATTTCCAATTATTTTAAGACATTTAATTAAGAACAATTGATCATCCATATCAACCAATTATTTTATGAGCCAATTATTTTAATTTTTGCCTTGTTTCCTTTAAAATTTATATATATATATATATATATATATATATATATATATATATATATATATATATATATATATATATATATATATATATATATATATATATATATATATATATATATATATATATATATATATATATATATATATATATATATATATATATATATATATATATATATATATATATATATCCAAAATAGAATAAAGTCCAATTAATTATACCAATTGATTGTTACAAATGTATCTATAGTAATGCTCCAATTGTGAGTAAAAATAAAAATACAGAATATAGAATATGATCGATCTGATAAAAAAAGAGAAAAAGAAGCAAAAAAGAAAAATCTAAAAATAATTCAATCCAAGGATTTTGGTCTAAAATTTTCAAAAATCAAAATTCATATATGGGTGTTCTTAAATTTTATTGTAACAATGTCCAAATAATCAGAATTAAGAAAAAAGAAAAAATAATCCTGTAAATCTATCATCCAAAATGGTAGAGGAGAGAAAAGAAAAAAGCCTCTAAAAAAGCCTCTAACTCAAACTCAGTCCAAAATTTCATAAAATATTAGCTGATTAACCGTCTTTGCTTGGGTTTTTAATTTTCATGTAGGCCAGCCTTTCCCTCTTGGAAACCTCATGAGTTGTATGTGGGTCAACCCTTCCTCCCTTCCCCAGTCTCTCTCTTCCCTCACCTGTCCCGTTTCTCTGTCGATGGTCACTTACCACCCTTATCCTTCCCATACATGTGTCCAGCCACCTGGTGAGAGAGCGGCACACAGCCTTTGAGGAGTCCTCGAACCTTCCCTCCCTTCTCAGCCTTGCCCAGTGTGGCCGCCACCTCTGCCATGGAGGCTGGGTCACCATTTTCGGAGGGACCCCAGCCTCCTCTGCTGCTCCCGCACCCTCCCGGCCCTCTCAAGGGCCTCCATCGCCACCACAGTGCCGGCCCAACCAACCCCCCTCCCCCCATTTGCCTTCCACCTACTGTGAAAACTACAGCTGAGCTCAGAGGGCTACAGTTGAGCTAGTCAGATAATGTCACAATCTCAACCTACCTGGAACTATGACATCAGCTCAGTTACATCACTGGGTAACACACACATTGTATAGATCAATTCTATAGATTGTGTAGATTCTATACAATTCTATAGATTGTATAGATGGCACCCACGGCCCTGGAACCAGGCCACAAACCAACCGGGAGCACCAAGGTAGGTGTGTGCCGAATTCCAGGGGGTTCGGTCCAGGGGTGTAGGATCTTAGTCCGGACGTACACATGCACCCCTCTGCTTTATATACATAGATGAAAAGAGAGAAACAACAACAACAGTAAAAAAGGAAAAAAACCGCAACGACCTCTGAGACCGATCCTCTTCCTCCGCCTGCCCGAACAACTCTGCCACCAACCGCGAAACCTCTAAAAAAACTTTCAGAAAATAAAACCAAAATCTTCCATATTCCTCTTCTTCCTCCTTTCTCCTTCTATCCAAATCTTCAACTTTCCAAATCCTCCACCTCAGCCTCGACTTCTCTCCTGATCTCTCTCTCGGGTTGTCTCTCAGCTTCTCCAACTTTTAAACTTTCAGTTCCACCCGCCACCATTAATTATTCTTCTCGCTTCCTCTTCCCTCCTCCCACACTTACTTTTCCACCTCGGGCACCACTACCGCAAATCCACAACCGCCTCGTCAGCCGCCACCATGTCAGGAGTCCATCCATTTTCTTTTTTATTTCTTTTGCATCTCTCAAAGAGTCCCATCCAACCACGGCACAGTTAGCTTGGCTGCGACTTTCGCCGCTCGCCTCACTCGCCACCGCCGCTTCTCAGACTTCAACCCCAGAGCCACCAAAAACAAGTAAAATGCAGTAAAATCACAATGAAATACCAGACTCTCAATCACTTTCAACTCTCGGCTCTCATCAGAGGCTCAGAATCTTCATTTAAAGCTTAATTCTCATTGAAACCACATTGTAGGATGGACGCGTGGCGTGTTTTACTTCCACTTCCAGGGGGAGGAACCACATGACCGGCCCAATCAGCTGTCCAGGGGGCTTGGTCATGTCTGCGGCCCAAAAAGTTTGGGCACCTTTGCTGCCCTATCTCAATCAATATCTTGTAAATTTTGCTTATCCTCCTTTTGCTCTTTTCTCTCTCTCTCTCTCTCTCCCCCCCCCAAATATTTGAAAAGTACAATATCAGAACCAGCCACTAACATACCTGTCAACCTTCCTGGATTGGCCGGGATTTCCCATTTTTCGGCGCCGATTTTCACCATTTCCTGCCCAAAGTTGCCGAAACCCCAGGATTTGGCAGCGGGGGGAAAGGCATTACTGCACATCCCTTCTGCGCAGCTCACTTCTACACATGGATAGAAGGCTTCTACGCATGCGTGCGTAGAAGGCTTCTGTGCAGAAGAGGATCGTAGAAGCCTTCTACGCATGCGTAGAAGCGAGCTGCGCAGAACGGTTCTGCTCAAGTCACTTTTACGCATGCATAGAAGGCTTTTACGCATGCGTAAAAAGCGACCTGCGCAGAACCGTTCTGCGCAGATCCTGGATAGTCCAGAGCCGCGGTTGACAGGTATAGCCACTAAAGGGAACCAAAGAATATTTATTTGCTTTTTATTCCTGGCTAGCTGCTGCTGCTTCTTCCATGTCTAGGCCAGATGTGAAACTGCCAAACTGCCTTTTAGTGAGTTCATTCTACAGTTCCTTTTGCCTGGCCTAGTGTAAGAAAGATTAGCTGGCAACCTTACACAAGATTGCTGTTACCAGGGTATGCCCAATTGTGATTCAAAAATACCTAGCAATACACCTAGGAATCATACCAAGTAAGACCCTTAGTGCATGGAGCCTCATAGTGTCAAAACTGACTGGCAGCAGCTGTCAAGGTATCAGGCAAGCGTTTTTCTAATCCAGGGTGCTCAAACTACAGCTTGTGGGCACAATTCATCCAGCCCTTGCCGCTCCTGGAAGCAGAAGTAAAATGTGCCCATACGCGTTTTACTTCTGCTTCCAGGAGCGGCAAGGGCCAGATGAATTGGTGTTGGGGGCTGGATCCGGCCAACAGGCCATAGTTTGGGCACCCTTGCTTTAAGCAGAGAAAATGGCAGGCTAAAAATCTATCTCGTCCTGTTGCAAAACAGATTGCAAGGCACATTTTACTTCCGCTTCTGGTGGTAGGAACCACGTGACTGGCCCGCTGAACCACATGACCGGCCCACTGAACCATGTGGTGCCTGGGGCCTGAAACGTTTATGCACCCCTATTCTAACCTTTCCTGGTGATGTCAGGCAGATAACATGTTCTGCTGCAGAAACAATGTGCCTCCCATGACCTTCTAATTGTACCTCTGTCAATAAAGGCTGCTCTTTATCGACAGAGGTGGGGGAAGACTTTGGAAGCTTCATTGTTGGGGATAACCCTGAAACTGTACCTCAAACTGATCCAACAAATTTGCAACTGTCCTTTAGGGGACCTAAATTCAGATCTAACCTCTCCTGAAAATTTCTCTTTGGACATTTCTCTTTTTGTTTCTCCTCTAAGTATTAATATTTTAGTTGCCTACTAAAGGTACCACAGTGGCTCAAGTGTCTAAGACACTGACTAGAAGGCGGCAGGTCAGCAGTTCGATACCGCCATACCTGTCAAGTTTCGGGAAATTTCTATCAAACCCCCATATTTTACACTCTTTCCCGCTGCCACCCCGTATTAGTTAGACTGCAATTAGACCGGGGTTAGACTGGAAGCCAGCACAGGATAAGCACAGCTGTCCAGTCTCCTGTTTTGGCTGGGAAATTTCTCTTATTTGACAGAAATTTCCCAAAACTTGACAGGTATACGATACCCAAATACTGCAGGACGAAATGAGCGCCCGTCTTTGTCCCAACTCCTGCCAACGTAGCAGTTTGAAAGCAAGAAATTGCATGTAGATAAATAGGGACCACTTAGGTGGGAAAGTAAAACAGCATTCCGTGAGCTCTGGTGTCTAGTCATGCTGGCCACATGGCCACGGAAACATCTACAGAAGCAGACAGCGCTGGCTCTTCGGCTTTGAAACAGAGATGAACATGGAACCCTAGAGTTGGATACGACTGGCTTTCGAGCAAGGGAAACCTTTAGCTTTATTTTTAAAGGTACTGATACCCACATTGTGGCATGGCAGATAGAGTGACAGACTAAGACATGGATTCTCAACCTACGGCCCGTGAGCCGAATGCACTCTGTGGCACCATTTCATCTGCCCCCACCACCACGTCCTCCACCACACCTGGAAGTGCCAGGTGGTGGAGGAAGGGCAAAATGGCCATCCGGCCCCCGAAGCTGTCCGAGGGAGCTTGACCCAGCCCCTGGTTTAAAAATGTTGAGAACCCCTGGACTAGGACTTAGGGGGCCTGAAGCTGAATCCCATGGAAACTCCCTGGGGGAATGGAACAGGTAAAACCACTCATTAACTATTTCATTTACAGTACTTTGAAAGCCTTATTAGGGTTGCTATACATCTGTTCTGACTTGACAGCACCTAACAACTAAAGACATGATCCACCCTCCTCTTTGGATTGCTACATTGCTAAAGACTTTTCACGATTCATAAAAACACCGCCTTCATAATTCCTAAAAACCACAAATAGAAAATACTTCTCCTTTACAAAAGCAATTACTTTGCTTCCTAGGAGCAAAAAGTGCTACTAAAAAAGAACAAACAATACGTGAAGAACCTTTTCATGGCTGGGGTTTATCATTAAACAGCCCTCTTAATGACCCCTCTTAGGAAGGTTGGCAAACAGAGTCAGTCCAGGAGTAAATCTTTCAGCATTACCATCAGTATTTTGAGAAGGACAAGGGAGTCCCTTCTATTAAATTAATTTTTTAAGCTTGGGCTGGAGAATGAGAAGGGAGAGAGATTCTACACAGTGGGTAAAAGTAAAGGTCACCCTTGATCGAAAACCAGTCGTATCCGACTCTATGGTTCAGTGCTCGTCTCTGTTTCATAGCCGAAGAGCCAGCGCTGTCCACTTCTGCAGACATTTCCATGGTCATGAGTAGACACTGGAGTGCTTGGAACGCTGTTTACTTTCTCACCGAAGTGGTCCCTATTGATCGACTTGCAATTTCTTGCTTTTGAACTGCTAGGTTGGCAGGAGCTGGAACAGAGATCGGAGCTCACTCTGTCATGCAGTACTCGGGTTTTGAACTGCTGACCTTCCGCCTCCCAGTCAGCGTCTTAACCACTTGAGCCACTACACAGTAGGAGAACAATAAACCTGTGGTAGCTGATATTATCACATCGAAAATAGGAATACCGTGACATATTTAAGAAGTAATTTTCTGTCAGAAATTATTCTGGGTTGAAAGGATTTTTTGCTGGAGAAACTTTGCTCAGAGGAAGTCTAAATGAGGCTCATTTCATGTCCCCAAGATCATTTCCCACCAAAGTGGTCCCTATTTATCTACTTTCAATTCCTTGCTTTCGAACTGCTAGGATGGCTGGAGCTGGGACAGAGATGGGCACCATACCTGTCAACCCGCGGCTCCGGAAAAACGGGACCTGCGCACATCGCTTGTGCGCAGGTCGCTTTCCACACATGCGTGGAAGGGTTTTACCCCTTCCACGCATGCGCGGAAGCGCTATGCCACTTGCGCAGCCCCTATGTAAGGGGCGTAGCGCTTCCGTGCATGTGCGGAATGCGTTTCCCCGCTGCCAAATTACGGGGGGTTGGCAGCGCGGGGCGGGTTATGACGTCAATCAACGTCAAATTATGGGATTTTCCCGGCCAAATCGGAATGGTTGACAGGTATGATGGGCGCTCAACCTGTCATGCAGTACCTGGGTCTCGAACTGCCGACTTGCTGGCCATCCAGCTAACAAGGCGAGCTTCTTAACCACTGAGCCACCACAGCCCTTTTATTTAAGAAGTTATCCTACCAGTTCCACCCGCATAGAGTTGCCATAATTCTCTCCCACAAAATTGGGACAGAAGTATACTTGACAAAAATGAGAGTTATCTACAAAATAGCCTTTAAAAAAACCCATAATATAATGACAGCTATAAAACACTTTCACATTAAATATAACAATACATAAATGAATTTATTTACAACAGTTAATTCTTACTGTAAGATGATCTGCTGTACTTCTGAGAAGTCACATTGCGGTCAACTATTAACGTCCTCAGTTCCAGGAAACGCACTGGTCACAGAGTTCGAATTTATTTTAATGGAGCGTTATAATACAAAATCAGTAAAATTTAAAAACCCGGGACTTTAACATGGTTTTTATTGAACTGACCAGGACAATTTTTCTAACCTTGAATCTGGGACAATCTTGGTTTTCCGGGACATATGGCAACCCTACACCCGCATCCAGTGATGTGCTGGCCCACAGGGATACAGGGACTCATCCCGGTGTGCCCCAGTGACTGGCATCCCCCAGAGGCAGACAGAGGTAATGGGAATGTATGGGGCTTTCCCCCAACCCCCTAATAGGCGCCCCCATCACTTCCTGTCAACTGTCCCCCCCCAAGGTGCTCAGCACACCCCTGCCCACATCAAGTAAGTTTCCATGACTGAGAGGGATTTTAACCCATGTTTCTATGTCCTAGTCCAGGAGTTCTCATCCTTTTAAAGCTGGGGGCTGGATCATGCTCCCTCAGACAGCTTCCAGGGCTGGACAACCATTTTGCCCCTCCTACACCACATGGCACTTCCTTGTGTTGTGGAGGTGGTGGTGGGCCACATGAAATGGTGCCACAGCTTCAGAATCCCTGTCCTAGTCTGTCACAAGACCACATGGGTTGGAAAAGAGATCAGTTTTGATTCTGCCATTCTAAGAATGGTCATAATCTGATAATGGGATTTGTAATCCAATGGCAGGAAGGAAAACTTGGGTCAGCCTCAGGGGTGACATTGCATTAAAGCAGGAGTTCACAACCTTTTAAAGCCGGGGGCCGGGTCACGCTCGCTTAGCAGCTTCGGGGGCCGGATGGTCATTTTGCCCTTCCTCTACCACATGGCACTTCCAGGTGTGGTGAAGGCGGTGGGGGGCACATGAAATGGCACCATGGGCCAGATCTGGCCCATGGGCCACAGGTTGAGAATCACTGCCTTGAAGATATGCCAGGAAGATAGTGAATCATTGGGTGTGTGTGTGTGTGTGTGGGGGGGGGGGGTAATCACTCTTTCAGGGCTATTAAATTCAACATCTCTCTAGCCAGCATGACACACATCCATGTTTATTGAGGCATTTCCATAAATCACTTTTCAAGCACCACAAAAAATTTGTGTTGCAGGGAAGGCAGAAGAACATAGACTCACCAAATAATGGAGTTGGAAGGGGTCTATAAGGCCATCAGATCCAACCTTCTGCTGAATGAAGGGGTCCAAATCAAAGCAATTCTGACAGATGGTTGTCGGACTTTTTCTTGAATGCTTCTAGCATTGGCGTGCTCACTACGTCCTGAGGTTATAGGTGCCATTGTCATACCACTCTAACAGTTAAGTCTATATATGACTCCCTGTAGTTTTAGCCCATTAGTCAATGTCCTGCTCTCTGGAATGACTGAGAACAGATGATTGAGAACAGATCTTGCCCCTCCTCTGCATGACAACCTTTCAAGTTTTTGAAAAGTGCTATCAGGTGATCCAAGATCACTGCAGATGGAGACTGCAGCCATGAAATAAAAAGACGACTAATTCTTGGGAAGCAAGCTATGAGAAATTTGGGCAACACACTTAAAAGTAGAGACATCACCTTGCAAACAAAAGCCTACCTAGTCAAAGCAATGGTATTTCCGGTAGTGATGTATGGTTGTGAGAGCTGGACCCAAAGGAAGGCTGAGCATAGAAGAATAGACGCCTTTGAGATGTGGTGTTGGAGGAGAGTTTTGAGCATACCTGTCAACCCATGGCTCCGGAAAAAATGGGATCTGCACAGATCGCATGCGTGGAAGCGCTACGCCACTTGCACAGCCCCTATGCCCCTACTTGTGTAGAACCCTTCCACGCATGCATGGAAAGCGTTTCCCCCCATTGCCAAATTATGGGGTTTTGGCAGCGCGGGGCGGGTTATGACGTCAATCGGTGTCAAATTCCATGGTAATCCCGGCCAAATCGGGATGGTTGACAGGTATGGTTTTGAGAGTACCCTGGACTGCAAAGAGAACAAATAGATCGATCTTAGAAGAAATCAACCCTGACTGCTCCTTGGAAGGTCAGATATTGAAGATGAAGTTAAAGTACTTTGGACACCAAATGAGAAAAGAGGACTCACTTGGGAAAGCCTTGATGTTGGAAAAGGTGGAGGACAAAAGAAGAAGGGGGCGGCCAAAAATGAGATGCCTAGATGGTATTGTAGATGCAATGGGCACAGATCTGGGTGGCTGAGGAGGATGGTGGAGGACAGAGGGGCAATGGTCCATAGGGATGCAAAGGGCCGGAACAACAAAAAAAATCAGGTGGTCAAGTGAAAAATGTTCACATAGCAGTGGAAACACATGGTGGCCGAATGTAGGAGAAGGAGAAGGTTGTGGCCGGTACTCAATCCAAGTTGGTGCCTTCACAGTCCTTCTTCTGTGTGTGAGAGATAAACAACAATTGTCATGATGTCATGGAAAGGGGAGGGAGACTAGCTGACCGGCAGATGAACCCGAAGCCACAAAGGAGACCGGAGGTGCCAATTCTCTCCGCCAGCTCCTGTGTGCACTCTCACAGAAACACACACACACACAAACAGAAGCCAACTGAAACAACTTTGATGCCAGGCTTCTGATGCAACCTTCCTGTCCCTTCCATAAACCAGACCTTCTGGTGTGAAATGCTTTTTGTGAAAGTCAGAGAGAAGAGGAGAAGGAGGATGTGGCGAGCAGGTAACACATCCCAGACACACTGGCCAGTTCACTCCTGCTCAACACACAACAGGCCTGCTCAACATGAGAAACAGAACCAGATCTTGAGGATATAGAAAGAACCATTCCATTTCAGACCCCCTCATTTCAAATGATTCTCCATGTTTCTCCCTGCATGTAGAACAGGGATTCTCAACCTGTGGCCCGTGGGTCGGATGCGGCCCAAGGCACCATTTTATGTGGATCCCCACCTCCTCCACCACACCAGGAAGTGCTATGTGGTGGAGAAAGGGCAAAATGGCCATCTGGCCCCCAAAGCTGTCTTAGGGAGCATGACCAGGCCCCCGGCTTTAAAAAGTTGTGAACTCCTGATGTAGAACATAAATTGCAGCATTGGAGAGACATACAACTGATTTCCTGTGCCATTCCAGGTCACTTTCAGAGTCGCCATCCCATCTCAGAGCATCTGATGGTTGAGCTGGCCCTGGATTCCTCTCCTGAAATATGGGATGGTGTCACCTACCCTGCCATTTTCAGATTCTATCAACTGATCTTGGTGAACACACACACACAAGACAAGACGAGTCCCATAAAGTTATGCCATTCCCAGAAAAGTGAATAGATGCCTTTGAAATGTGGTGTTGGAGGAGAGTTTTGAAGGTACCCTGGACAGCGAGGAAAACAAATAGGTCAATCTTAGAAATCAACCCCGACTGCTCCTTGGGAGGTCAAATAGTGGAGATGAAGCTAAAGTAATTTGGACCTCAAATGTGAAGAGAGGATTCACTTGAGAAAGCCTTGATGCTGGGAAAGGTCAAGGGCAAAAGAAGAAGGAGGCAGCCAAAAACGAGATGGCTAGATGGGATCGTAGATGCAATGGGCACAGAGTAGGGTGGGTTGACCCAATGGGCACAGAGAAGGATGGTGAAGGATAGAGGTGCCTGACGTAGGATAGTTCATGGGGTAGCACATGGTCAGAGGGCGTACTTACAAAAGGCATCATGTTAATCAGGTGTAATTTATGGCTGAACCTCTTACCTCGCACTTCAGCGTGGAAAATGGGGTTTAAGCAGTGTTTCCCAAACTTTTTTTTTTTGGACTTCAATTCCCAGAAGCCAAAGTCAATTCCCCAGAGCACTGATTAGCCAATGGACTGACTGGGAATTCAAGTGCTCCTGTGGGGCCTGGACCCCATGCTGGGAACCACTGCGCTAGAGTCAGACCATCAACTTCAGCTTTATCCTGCGCTCTCACTGAGGCTGTCTAGAGCAGGAATTCTCAACCCCAAAGCGGTCTGAGGGAGCATGACCTGGCCCCCGGCTTTAAAAGGTTGAGAACTCCTGATCTAGACAGACAGACAGCCCATTGTTTGAGGTGGTGTAATCCAGATTTGGCCCAATCAGTCCTGTTTTGAAACCTCAAGAGAGGCTAAACTAAATTGCCCCTCTTTATTATATGCTAGGATAAGATAAAATAGAGTGGGGCCATGTTTACAGCTGTTCAGAAATGGGTCAGATGGGGTTCAGGAGTGGGGTCAGGGTAGATCCCAAACAGCCACATCCGCCACCACCCATCAGATTCTGATTAGTGTGTATGTGGGGAGAGCTATTTCATTGCATCTGATGGGGGATATCCTAGCCCAGTGATGGCGACCCTTGGCACTCCAGGTGTTCTTGAACTTCAATTCCCAGAAGCCCTGATCAGCAGGAGTGTTGACTTGGGTTTCTGGGAATTGAAGTCCAAGAACACCTGGAGTGCCAAGGTTCCTCATCACTGTCCTCGCCAATAACCAGACTGTGATCATGGCTGGAGAAGGGATTGCATTTTGCAGCTGATAGGTGGAGGTTTCTCTCTATCAGCTGCAAAGCAGCTGATAAGGGGTTGATGGGGCTGTTGCAAAATACTGTTTGGATGCTGGGGCTGCTCCCCTGGCTTCTAGATGCTCTTTAAAAGCTCATGGCTAACTATTGTTTTTGGTAAAGGTCACCCTTGCTCAAAAGATGGTTGTATCTAAGGTTCAGCGCTCATCTCCATTTACACCCAAAAAACCAGCACTATCTGCATCTGCAGATGTTTCCATGGACAGGTGGCAGCCAGGCGTGACTAGACACATGGAATGCTGTTACCTTTCCCACCAAAGTGGTCCCTATTTATCTACCTGCAATTTCTTGCTTTCGAACTGCTAGGCTGGCAGGCGCTGGGACAGAGGTGGGAGCTCACTCTGTCATGCAGCAGTCGGGTCTGGAACTTCTGACCTGCCAACCCTTCAGTCGTCAAGTTCAGTGTCTTAACCACTAAGTCACTGCAGTCTCTTGTTTTAGAGGAAGCCATTTCATTGTAGATGCATATTTCCTTGGGGAAGAATGGCTCTTAGCTGCACAAGTGCTCTTCTTTCTCAGGTCTCCAAGCTGGCAAACAAACACAACAGGATTTGCAAGCAGTACAACAGGAGGAGAAAGTGTGATTGTATTGCTCAAGGTGGCTTTAATGGTTGGGCAGTCCTCTCCTGGCACCAGGCTGACTGGCTTGGAGAAAACGGTGTTTGCATATGCGTGGCACTCATAGTATGAGGTAGAGCAGGTAAGCTGCATTGTCAACCTCTTGACTTAGAATAATAGAATCAGTGAGTTGGAAGGGGCGTTTTAGACCATGAACTCCAACCCCCTGCTCAAGGCAGGAATCCGGATTAAAGCATATCTGGCAAATGGTTGTCCAATTCTCTCTTGTATTCTCCTGTAGTGAGCTGGATGGACAAGTGAACAGTTTTCATTGAAACTCTGAAAGCCTGATAGGCCACCCAGGTGTTAACATGGACTTTGCTTTCCAGTTGAGTTGCCAAGTCAGCAGATTCCCTGAGGCTGGGTGGCAAACCTTTGGCACTCCGGATCGTTTGGACTCTGCCTGACAGAATCCCCAGCTTTTATGGGCAACGATGAAAGACCATGGGATGGTTGTTCCAAAACAAGCAGCATCTGGCCCCAAAGTTTAACTCAGTGCTAAGCACCATTTGATTTGGTGACACAGGTGTGCTAAACTCACTCACTGATCCCTAGTTTCCCCTTTAGAAGTCTACCTTAGAGTCCAGTACATTAAGCAGGGAAAGCCAATGTATATTTTTGGGGCAATGGATATGAATGGTGTGCGTCTGACAGTCTGGCCAGGTTAATCTGCTATGGTAGTGCTGTTGTTGTTCAGTCGCACAGTCTATTCTGACTCTTTGCGACCCCCATGGACCACCACCCTCCAGGCACCCCTGTCCTCCACCATCCTCCTCAGCCCGCCCAACCCTGTGCCTACTGCGTCTACAACACCATCTAGCCATCTTGTCTTTGCCCGCCCCCTTCTTCTTTAGCCCTCCACCTTTCCCACCATCAAGGCTTTCTTAAGTGAATCCTCTCTTCTCATTTGATGCCCAAAGTACTTCAGCTTCATCTTTACTATTTGTCCTTCCAGGGAACAGTCAGGGCTGATCTCTTCTAAGATTGACCTATTTGCTCTCCTCGCTGTCCAGGGGACTCTCAAAACTCTCCTCCAACACCACATCTCAAAGGCATCTATTCTTCTGCGCTCAGCCTTCCTAATGGTCCAGCTCTCACACCCATACATTACCACCGGAAATACCATTGCTTTGACAATGCGGACCTTTGTTTGTAGTGAGATGTCTCTACTTTTCACTATGTTCCCCAGGTTTCTCATAGCTTGTCTCCCAAGAATCAGTCGCTTTTTTATTTCATGACAGCAATCCCCATCAGCAGTGATCTTTGATCCCAAGAAAGTAAAATCTGTCACTGCTTCTGCTTCTTCCCCATCTATTTTCCAGGTGCTGATCGGGCCTGTTGCCATTATCTTAGTTTTCTTGATATTGAGTCTCAGGCCAGCTTTTGCACTCTCTTCTTTCAACCTAATCAAGTACTATGGTAGTAGAGTAGACCATAGTATCAATGACTCAACACCAATCATCAGTTGTTGGTTAACTAACCTGACAACCCTGAGGACTAGTGGCCTTGGGTGCCGAAGTCCACAGGGAAGAGTTATGGTCCCTAAATAGATTAAATCCCACTTGAATCCATCTTGATGGAGGGCAGCAGCTTCATCCATCCTGGCCTGGAGCTGAGCAGGACCTTGTGTGTCAAAGGGGTTCAGGACCATGAAGTGACCCCCCAGACTGGAACAGTGGTACAGGTGTCACACTGAGATATGGAAGGCAAATGGAAGGCCACTGCATTATATTGCTCCCAGGATAATCTTCATGGCTAATCGTCATGATGATAGCTAATACTTGGATTTGGATATGGCAGAAGAAAGTGGACACTCCCGCCGCCAACCACCAGCCCCGACATTGCTGGTGGCAAGGGAAGCGGTGACAGCTGTGAGGCCGGGCAGTGGAGAGTCGCTCCCACCCTCCTTCCCTCCCCTCCGGGATTTGCCTCCAACTAGAACTCTGGAAGCTGTTGAAAAAATGGCACTTCTGTTTCTCTTTTGGACTGCTTGGGATTGGGGTGAGGTGATTGTATTCTGTTTTTATATAAAATTTCCTTTTTGAAAATTTAAGGTCTCTGTGTTAGATTTTATCAGTGATTTGCAGTCTATGATTAAGTTAAACATAATTGAGTTGTGGCCACTGTTCCCTATTGGATCAGTCACATTAACATCTTGCACCAGGATTACTCAGGATTACATCAAGGATTCTTGTACCTCTAGTTGGGTCTTCAACCATCTGTCCTAGGGAACAATCAGCACTGGCTCTTCAGCTTTGAAACAGAGATGAGCACTGAACTCTAGGGTCGGATACGACTGGCTTTCGAGCAAGGGTGAACTTTACCTTTACTAGAACTGTTGATCCCTAGAAAACCAGGTGTAGTTTTCCATTTGGGTGGATATCTTCAGCAGTATCAGGGAGCGAACTGTTCTTCTTGGAACCCTCTGGGGGCAACCAGGCCACCGAAAAGCAAAGCAGAACTTAAACGGAAAGTCTGCTTCTTATTTTGAACAATTTTGTATGGGTGCTGATTCAAAATCAACTGAAAATTCAAACAATGGCCTCTGGAGTAATATTTCATTCTTTTCCCACTCCCTACTTCTGGAAACCAAAGATGACTTTGACAGTCACATGGACCCTTCCAGTGTCATACTTTTCCAAGCTCTGGCAGATTAAGCATGAGGCATACATTTCAGAAGGCGGTTACTCTTGCTTACAAAGCACTGCTTTACTGAGTAGGAAATATTGTGAGTTATATAGTCCTGTAACTGAAAATAATTTCTCCGCTCTGCTCCTCCTAGACTCTGCTGATGTCATATAAACCATTCTGTCTCAAAGGGCTGAAACATCACTCAGATGTCTTGTAAAGGCAATGGCCAGCATTGAAACCAGGGGTCCCCAACCTTTTCAAGCCAGGGGCCGGGTCATGCTCTCTCAGTCAGCTTCGAGGGCTGGATGGTTATTTTGCTCTGCCTGCTCGATGGGGGTGGCCATTTAGTCCCAACAGCTTCAAAGGGAGTGGCTATTTTGTTTCTCGAATGCCCTTGGAGAGGTGGGGCCCCACATGAAATGGCACTGTGGGCCAGATCTGACCCTCAGGCCTTAGGTTGGGAGCCCTGATTTAAACCCTTAGCAATTTCCGCACCCCAGTATCTACATCTCATACACTCTATGGTTGTCTGGCTCAAACTGGCTGCTTTGTTGTTCAGTCGGACAGGTGAGTCTGACCTTTTGCGACCCCATGGACCACCGCACGCCAGGCTCCTCTGTCATCTGCCATCTTCTGCAGGTCGGCCAGATCTATGCCCACCACTTCAACAATGCCATCCATCCACCTCATCCTCTGACGGCCCCTTCCATACCTGTCAAGCGCAGCTCCGGAGATTATGGGACCTGCACAGAAAGTTTCTGCGCAGGTCTGTTGTAGACATGTGTAGAAGGCTTTTACGCATGCGTAGAACATTTCTGCGCAGAACGTTTTTGCACAAGTCCGTTCTATGCATGCGTAAAAGCCTTCTACACATGCATACAATGGACCTGCGCAGAAACGTTCTGCGTGGCTCACTTCTACGCATACGTAGAAGGTTTTTACGCATGCGTAGAAGGCTTTTACGCATCCCCTTCTGCACAGAAGCCTTCTACGCATGCGTAAAAGCCTTCTACACATGTGTAAAAGCCTTCTACGCATGCGTAGAAGTAAGCTGCGCAGAAGGGATGTGCAGTAACTCATTTCCCCCCGCTGCCAAATTATGGGGTAGCGGCAGCTCCAGGCGGGAAATGACGAAAATCAACACAAAAATACAGGAAATCCCAGCCAATCTGGGATACTTGACAGGTATGGCCCCTTCTCCTTTTGCCTTCGATCTTTCCCAGCATCAGGGCCTTTTCAAGTGAGTCCTCTCTTCTCATTTGGTGGCCAAAGTACTTGAGCTTCAGCTTTAGTATTTGTCCATCCAATGAGCAGTCAAGGTTGTGTGCCTAAAAAAACAACTTTTATGCCAGTCCTCAGGGTTGCGGATTGCTAACAAGAGCAGCTGCCACCTCTTAGCAACAACAGAAAAACCACCAGCTTGCCTATGGATGAATGAAACACCTTGGAGAAACCACATGAAACATGAAGTGGTCAACGAACAAGGGAAGTGGAATGCCATTTGAGAAGCAATGAGGTGAACATGGGGTTCAGAACAAAGCTCCTAAACTTCTCCATCAGTTCTCAACCTTTTTAGGTCGGGGGCCAGGTCATGCTCCCTCAGACAGCTTCAGGGGCCAGATGGCCATTTTATCCTTTCTCCACCACAAGGCACTTCCTGGTGTGGTGGTGGTGGTAGGGGGCCACATGAAACAGTGCTGCAGGTTACATCCGGCCTACGGGCCTCAAGTTGAGAATCCCTGTTCTACATCATCAAAGATGAAAGGAGCAATCAGAGAGCCTGAGAATTTTTCACAAGTGGTTCAGGAATGTCTCTGGGAGGGCAAGGCAAGATATGGCACGTTGTCTATAAACTCCAGGAGGAGAATAAAAACCCCAGGAAGCAAGCTGTACATGCCAAGCGACAGACGAGTCTCAGCTAGCATAAGAAAGGGCATTCCCACCATGATGTTGACCTGCAGTGAAAGTGAACGCTACCCCTTTTGAATTCTAGCAAACTTGCTTTCGCAGGACAAAGTTCAAGGACCACTTTTTGGGGAGCTCAGGATGGTTGAAGGAAACACCTTAGTTTGAGCCCCAATCAGAAATTGGGAACATTTCTTTTTTGGACTACCACACCCAGAACCACACAACTAGCATTGCCACAGGGAAGGGTGATGGTCCCCAAGTGGATTAAATCCCACTTGAAACCATCTTGATGGACGGCAGCAGCTTCTTCCATCCTGGCCTGGGGCCGAGGAGGAGGATTTTGTGTGCCAAAAGGGCTCAGGGCCAGAAAGTGACTCAGAGGTACTACGGGTGCCACGCTGCGATGCAGAAGGCAAATGGAAGGCCACTGCATTATACCGTTGCCAGGGCAATCTTCATGGATGAGCACCATGATGATAGCCAATATTCGGAATCAGATACATCATCATCATCATCATCATCATCATCATCATCATCATCATCATCATCATCATCATCATCATCATCATCATCATCATCATCATCATCATCATCTATAAAACAGAAATCTATGTTTGTATGTGCTCGAAAGGCTCCCGCACCCCTGGACTGATCCTGCTGAAATTTAGCACATACATACCTTAGGCCGGCGAGATCAGCACTGCGGGGGTCACAAGACCCATGGGGGCATACACCCCCCAAATTGCATCCCAATTGATCTATACAATGTGTGTGTTTCCCAGTGATATAATTGGCTGATGTCATAATCCCAGGTAGGTTGAGATTGTGACATCATCTGACTAGCTCAGCTGTAGCCCTCTAAGCTCAGCTGTAGTTTTCACAGTAGGTGGAAGGCAAATGCGAGTCACAAGTCCCGTGTGGGGGTATATGCTTTGGGCACCGCTGTTGGAGACTTCTGGTCTTCCAGGTGGCCGGACACATGTATGGGAAAGATAAGGGTGGTAAAGATGGATAAGTGGGACGGGTGAGGGAAGAGAGAGATGGAGGAAGGGAGGCAGGAGTGACCCACATACACCCCAAGAGGTTTCCAAGAGGGAAAGGCTGGCCTACGTTAAAGAAAAGAAAAACCAAAGAGAAGCCGGGCAATCAGCTAGTAGCAGCAGCAACAACAACAAGAACAGCAGCAGCAGCAGCAGCAGCAGCAACAACAACAACAACAGCAACAGAATTGTATTTGGGTTACGACTGGCTTTTAAGCAAGGGTGACCCTTACCTTTTACCTTAATCATTTTTCCTACGAGTTTGCTATGAGTTATGTAAAAATTTCATTTTTCCTATGGGTTTGCTTCGAGATACATACAACTGCTAGGTTGGCAGAAACTGGGACAGAGACGGGCGCTCATTCCATCATGCAGTACTCAGGTTTTGAACTGCTGACCTGCCACCTTCCAGTCAGTGTCTTAGCCACTTGAGCCACTGCATTCCCTTTCCTTTTTGTCATGGGCAAAAAGACCAGACTTGTTTCATTTGAAAGTACTTCATGGACCTGTTCTTAGCATTTTATTTTATCAGGATCATGAGTTTTGCAGTGGAGGACAGCACTTCGATACCCGAGTACTGCAGGACGGCGTGAGCTTCCGTCTTTGTCCCAGCTTCTGCCAACCTAGCAGTTCGAAAGCAAGAAATTGCAAGGAGATAAGTAGGGACCACTTCGGTGGGAAGGTAAACAGTGTTCCGTGCGCTCCGGTGTCTAGTCATGCCTGCCACTTGACCACGGAAACGTCTGCAGAAGCAGACAGCACTAGCTCTTCGGCTTTGAAACAGAGATGAACACTGAACCCTAGAGTCGGATACGACTGGCTTTCGAGCAAGGGTGACCTTTACCATTACTATGTGAGGAGCCAGACAGAACTCAGAGCCAGAAAGGATTACTTTTGGAATTACAGCTTCCAGAATCTCTGACTCTGATAATTCTGGGAGCTGCAGCAAAAAAAGTTATCTATTTCTGTAAATGTTTATCAAGCTCTGATTGAGTCATACGTTTGTTTCTGCCCTTTAGTACTACTTTTCCCCAGTTCCTGCCCTTACAAGATCCCTCACCCACTTTCTCTGGTTATTAATTACCCCTGACTTCTTGCAGAGCAAGAAAAATTCAAGACAACTCAGCTGTCTTTTCTTCTGGAGAAGAAACATCTTGCTTTTCAGTGTTTTCTTGAGCCTAGACAGGAGGGGCAACCACAGAACACCAGGCTTTACTTTGAATTGAACTTGGGACATCATTTGAAAAGTAATTAATTGTGTTCTTCATTACTTCTCAACAGCCAGATTGCCGCAACTGTTTCCCCAATTTTGCATAAAGTTGGGTATATCATACAGTATGAGCACGTTGCATTGATATTACCAGCAGGACAGGAAACTAAAGAGAAACACTCCCAGCTTCCATCTAGTGGCCAGGTCTGATACTGCGCCTTGGAAATACCTACTTTGACAAAAGACAAAATCCCAAAATACTCACTGTGCCACTTTGGACTGATGAGAGAATAGCACAATGCCTAGAAAATGCCCCATAAATATGCCCTTTGAAATAGCTAAGTAACTAAATAATAGAAAGTAACTCTTTGTAAGTAACTAAATACAAGTTGCCACTTGTAGCTAATTACAGTAAAACCCCTACTAACTTAAAAAGTCTGTTCCGTAGGCTTGTATGTAAATTGGTTTTTTACTTAACTCAAAGGAAACCCATAGGAAAAATGAATTTTACATAACTCAAAGCAAATCCATAGGAAGAATGAATTTTTTTACTTAACTCGAAGCAAACTCATAGGGAAATGATATTTATGTAAATTGAAGTAACCCTATAGGAAAAATGAATTTTTTTCGTATCTCAAAGCAAACCAATAGGAAATTGTGTTATGTAAATCAGAACATTTCTGTAAATCGGGACATGGTTTTAGTGCAAAAATCATTATGTAAGTTGAATTTTATGTAACTTGAGGCATATGTAAGTCAGGTTTTACTGTACAATACTTCCAAAATCTGCTTTTCATACAAAGAAGAACCCACCATGGATAAGGGACAAAGTTGCCTTCCCTGCAAACCTTTCTTCCTTTCCTGCTCTGAATTGTACAGTCTTCTGTTCTCTGTTTGGGTAAAACCTAAGTCATAACTGGTGACTTTGGCACCCTCCCAGGGGCAAACAGCCCTTACCCTGAGGCATGGTTGTTGAGCCTCAACAAGCAACAGAAAGAGGAGACATCTACATGGGTGTGCAGATGTGACAATGTCATACGCTGCCACAGCAAGGAGGCTTGACATGCTTAGTTGCTAGCAGTAACGTGCTGGCTACGCTAAAAGGACGCTAGGCATTGAGGGAGGGGGTGGCACCTCTGGGTATATATCAGCACTAATGTAGCAGCTCGAAAGCACTGGGACTTGTCCCCTGTGTCCCAAATAGCCAGCACAGACCTGGTTGCTAGGTCTTCGAGGTGACTGCTAATAGGAGTGGGCTGGAAGCCCAGAGGCCATGTGGCTGGAAAGCCACTTCCTGCCACCAGAAGTAAGAGAAAGAGTTGAGTAAGGCAAGAGTGATAGACCTTCATCTGCTAGCCATTTTCTGGGGGTTGCAGTCCAAAACATAGAATCATAGAATAACTGAGTTCGAAGGGCCCTTTTAGGTCATCGAGTCCAACCACCTGCTCAAGGCAGGAATCTGAATGAAAGCAAATAGGACAGATGGATGTCCAATTCTCTCTTGAATGCTTCCAGTGTTGGAGTGTTCACCACCTCTCAAGGCAGTTGATTCCACCATTATAATTTTGGGCTAAGTTCAATTGTAGTCCAAAAATGCAACAAAGCCGCAGCAACCCCGGGCTCCTTCCCCCAGCCCCGGCCGGAAGCAGGGAGGTGAGAGCACCTGCACCCAGCTCCTCAGCCACAAGACCTTCGCTGCATATGTCGCCACCACCCCAGGCTCCTTACCCCGGCCCCGGCCGGCCACGGGGAAGTAGGAGCACCTGTGTCCGGCTTCTGATATGTTTTTGCTAGTGCATTGTTGTGGGGTGATTCGATTTTGTATATTGCATCTCTGTGAA
Organism: Bradypodion pumilum; assembly: GCA_035047305.1. Taxonomy (NCBI): domain Eukaryota; kingdom Metazoa; phylum Chordata; class Lepidosauria; order Squamata; family Chamaeleonidae; genus Bradypodion; species Bradypodion pumilum. The sequence continues at coordinate 5,148,057 of JAWDJD010000016.1, read as the reverse complement.
CCCTACTGTATCATATTTCTGTGCTTGTGATATTGATATTGATTGTATTGACTATACTATATTCTGTATTTCTATTTTTGTTTTATTGCGTATTTATTCTGTACATTAGTGATTTATGTTGTGATTATTGTGAGCCGCCCTGAGTCAGTGTACACCGAGTGGGCGGCATACAAATCGAACAAATCAAATCAGATCAACCCTGGTGGCATAGTAGTTAAGGCACTAGGCTTGGAGATCGGAAACATGGGTTCAATTCCTGAGAGCTGCACAACGGGGGACATGAAAGCAGCCTTTCAATGCAGAGTAATCTCTGACATGAAAACAACGCAACAAAGTCATTGAGATTGACACATTGGTCAACTGTACTAGTCAACCACATGACATCGATCCCATTAAACTATACTAGCTAGGGTGACAATCTGATTTAGCCCCAGAGAGAGATAAAGTTCTTTGGCCCTGAATGGATTGCTATACAGTGGTACCTCACTTAAAGAGCATAGTGCGTTCCACAGGATTGCTCTTTAAGCGAGTTTGGTCTTTAAGGGAAACACCATTGTAAGTGACCAATTGTGACTTCTTGGGGGTGGGGGGTTTCCGATTTAGTTAAGCGAGATTTTGGTTGGCTTTAGTTGTTAAGTGAGGCAACCATTCAGAGAAAATGTTGCTCTTTAAGCAAGTTAGTCTCTAAGCGAGGTGCTCTTTATGTGAGGTTTTACTGTATAACAATTGATAAGGACGATGGGCTTCACAGTCCAAGAAATGGAGGGCCACACTTTGACAGTTCCTGCCCTACATAGGAATTTGATATGAACCTGCAGGCTACTGCTTATTATTATTATTATTATTATTATTATTATTATTATTATTATTATTATTATTATTATTATTATTATTATTATTATTATTATTATTATTATTATTATTATTATTATTATTATTATTATTATTATTATTATTATTATTATTATGTTTATTATTATTATGTTTATTATTATTATGTTTATTATTTGGTTTATTATTATTAGGTTTATTATTATTATTATTATTCGGTTTATTATTATTAGGTTTATTATTATTATTAGGTTTATTATTATTAGGTTTATTATTATTCGGTTTATTATTATTAGGTTTATTATTATTCGGTTTATTATTATTAGGTTTATTATTAGGTTTATTCTTAGGTTTTTTATTATTAGGTTTATTTATATCCGCTCTCCTGGCACAAGTGCCACCCAGAGCAGCTCACAACATGAGGGAAAAAAGCTTTCTACAACAATCGAAAGCTTTCTCACAATATATAATACAATTACATACCAATGTTAAACACAGCAATACAAAAATACATATACAGTACAATCTAAGTTGCAAAGCAAGATACACAGTTCTAAAAGATCAGTGGAAAGATACAATAATTCAAGATAAAATATAACCAAACACAGTTACAAAAAAAAATCATCACAATTCACATTATACACTACAGTATATAGAAATACACAATGCAAGAAGAGCACAAGCAAAAAATGCAATCCAATAAATACAAAATACAATCTCACCATAGTATGCAATATACTCGACGATACAGAAAATCCAATACCCCAAATACAGTGGCTTCTCTGCAGACAACATGTCCAAGACAAAGTCCTCAGAGCCCGGGTCCCATGCCCCCTAAGGAGCCCATGCTCCAGGAAAGGTGCGGCGAGGCTCCTCGGAGATGACTCCGGTCAGGCAGGGCTGGAGGGAGGTGGGGCCGGTGGCCATGTACTTCTAAGGCAAAGATGCTTACCTTTGCCCTCCAGGTGTTTTGATTTTCCCACTTCTAGGAAGCCCTAGCTAACATGCCTTTGGGTCAGAGATTCAGGAAGTTGAGGGGGCCCCCTTCCCCAAATTTAACTGTGCACCAGCCTGACTTTCTTTCCTGCTGTGGACACCACACATGCAAACCATAAAGGAGATGCTCTGGGTTTTTGTGTGGAAAAGGTGTCCTATGTATACAGTTCAGCCCTCAGCATCTGCAGGTAGGGCTGGAAAACTTCCTGCCTGAAACCCTGGAGAACTGCTTTTTCTAAAATTGTGTCAGAAGCTCACAAAGGTGCTTTCTGGGTGGAAAAGTTTTTTGCTGGAGAAACTCCACTCAGGGGATGCCCGAATGAGGCTCCTTTCATGTCCCCAAGATCTTTTCCCATAAAAGTGGTCCCTATTTATCCACTTGCAATTTGGGCAGGAGCAGGGATAGAGACGGGCGCTCATTCCATCATGCAGTACTCAGGTCTTGAACTGCCAACCTTCCATCTAACAAGGCAAGCTTCTTAACCACTGAGCCACTGCAGTCCCCATTCGACTCACACAGTGATTCTATGAATCTATATGCCTTTCCCACCGAAGTGGTCCCTGTTTATCTACTTGCAATTTCTTGCATTCAAACTGGGCAGGAGCTGGGACAGAGACGGGCGCTCATTCTGTCATACAGTACTCAGGTCTTGACTTGCCGACCTTCCAGCTAACAAGGCAAGCTTCTTAACCACTGAGCCACCGCAGTCCCGAAGAACCGCTGCCAGTCAGAAAGGACAGGGCTAGGAAGATGGATCAGTGTCCTGGCTCAGGATAATGTATCTTCCAAGTCTCTCGCAAGCTATATTACCTCCACCCTCCTTCCCCATGACAAGCCGCTTCCAAGTATGTAAGGATTATGGAGGGTGTGACACAAATTCCAGATTCCCAGGATGGGTGTATAATCTTGCAGACAAACTGCAGCTCTTCAGTGTTTTGAGAAACTAAACCAACCACCCGCCAAGGCATTCCACTAATAGCCAAGGTGTGGCCCAACTCTGCCACAACTCCAATTGGCCCTGGGTGTAAGCGTTGACTTATCATTCAGAAGGAGTGGTATAGAGGTGGGTCACCTTATGCTATACCCATTGACAAGGGTGATTGGATGCAACCACCTCTCCAATGTGGCAGCAAAGATCAAAACAACAAACAACATATTACATAAGCACATAATGCGCAACACAGGGCTGGGTGAATCACAAGTGGGAATTAAAACTGCTGGGGAAAACATCAACAATTTGAGATATGCAGATGATACTACCCTAATGGCAGAAAGTGAGGAAGATCTAAAGAAACTCCTGCTTAGGTTGAAAGAAGAGAGTGCAAAAGCTGGCCTGAGACTCAATATCAAGAAAAGCAAGATAATGGTCACAGGCCCCATCAGTCCCTGGAAAATAGATGGGGGAAAAGTAGAAGCAGTGACAGATCTTACTTTCTTAGGATGACTGCAGATGGGGATTGCAGCCATGAAATAAAAATGCGACTGATTCTTGGGAGACAAGCTATGAGAAACTTGGGAAACATAGTGAAAAGTAGAGATATCACATTGCAAGCAAAGGTCCGCATAGTCAAAGCAATGGTATTCTTGGTGGTAATGTATGGCTGTGAGAGCTGGACCCTAAGGAAAGCTGAGCGCAGAAGAATAGGTGCCTTTGAAATGTGGTGTTGAAGGAGAGTTTTGAGAGTCCCCTGGACAGCGAGGAGAACAAATAATTCGATCCTAAAAGAAATCAACCCCAACTGCTCCTTGGAAGGCCAAATATTGAAGATGAAGCTAAGTACCTTGGTCATCAAATGAGAAGAGAGGACTCACTTTAGAAAGCCTTGATGCTGGGCAAACGGGCAAAAGAAGAAGGGGGCAGCAGAGAATGAGGTGGCTAGTTGGTATTGTTGACACAATGGCACAGAGCTGAGCTGGTTGAGGATGGTGGGGAATAGGGATGCCTGGCGTGTGTCCATGGGGTCGCAAAGGGTCGGACTCGACTACACGACTGAACAACAACAAAACTTCTTGATGCGCCAGTGCTCAAGTTCTTAGCATTATCATATTCTGCCACTGAATATTGCTGTTCATCTTGGCTTAATAGTGCAGACACAGGACTAATAGATGCACTGCTGAATCAGGCAATGCGTATCATCAGAGGCTGTATTCGACCAACAAACATCTACTGGCTCCCCGCCTTGAGCCATATTCTGCCGCCACCACTAAGATGATCGCTGTCATTATTAATCCTATGAATAAAAATAGTAAACAACCCTTTCCTTCCAATCCATGCTGATATAACGGCCCCCTTTGCCCAATGATTAAAATCTAGACATCCTGCTTGGTGCACTGCAATTAATTTACAGAATAATTGTTTCAATATCTCAGATGCCTGGATGGAACTTTGGCAACATCTATCCCCAACTCCCCACCACCACATAGTAAAAAAAAAACTGTGCATGGCCAGCCGGTTTCCCACTTCCCAAACGACAGTGGAGGATGCTGAACAGAGTGAGGACCAGCTGTGGTAGATGTGGAGCCACTCTGTTGACATGGGGTCAAAGAAGTCCTCTTCCCAATGTGATTGTGAAGAAGACCAAACTATGGACCACATTATATTTAAGTGTCCCTTACACATCTTCGTCCCAGCTCCTGCCAACCTAGGAGTTTAAAAGCAAGAAATTGCAAGTAGATAAATAGGGACCACTTCAGTGGGAAGGTAAACAGCATTCCGTGCACTCCGGTGGCACATGACCACAGAAATGTCTGCAGAAGCAGACAGTGCTGGCTCTTCGGCTATGAAGATGAGCACTGAATCCTACAGTTGGATATGACTAGCTTTCGAGATAGGGTGACCTTTACCTTACATGTGTTTAGAGGCACATTGGAGGACATGCAGAGTGCCACAGATGAAGCCTTTCAATGGCTTTCAAACCTAGATGTGGAACTCTAGTTAGAAACTTAAGATGGTCAATTTGTGCTCACTGTATATATATCAGCACTAATGAAGATAACTGAAGTTTATCATATGATAAACAAACACAGACAAACAAACAAGCATGGTGTGACCTTCAGATGCACTGCCCAGAATTCCCATTGCCTGCTACGGAAATTCCAGCAGCCCCAGTATCCAAACAGTAAGGTTTCCAAGCTCTGGTGTGGACGCTCGCGCTTGTCTCCGTGGCAAGCACACTGAAAGAATAGGAAAGGAGCTACACTTTCCCCTTGCAGGAAAACAACAACATTAAACACTTGCTTGTGTTCAAAGCTTCCATGTTGGCCAACAAACTGTGCCTGCACTTTGTGATGCGCTGCATAAACCACCTGGTCTCATCATTGCCCCATTCTGCAGACAAGCCAAGTGAGGTCAGGACAGCAACTTGAGGTTCTCCATGAGGTAGGGGTAGGAGTGCTCTGTGTGCGTGCATAATGATGTGCTGTCAAGCCAGGGCTGACATATAGTGACCTTAACAGGGCTTTCCAAGAAAGTGAGATATTTAAGGAGTGGCTTTTGCACAACGGACTGAGCGCTCCTCTCTGTCCCAGCTGTCTGCCAACCTAGCAGTTCGAAAGCAAGACATTGCAAGTAGATCAATAGGGACCACTTGGGTGGGAAGGTAAACAGCGTTCCATGTGCTCTAGTGTCTAGGCATGCCTGCCACATGACCATGGAAGCATCTGCAAAAGCAGACAGCCCTGGCTCTTTGGCTATGAAATAGAGATGAGCACTGAACCCTAGAGTCGGATACGACTGGCTTTTAAGCAAGGGTGACCTTTTCCTCACCCCCATGCCATTCTTGAGTTTCAGTAGTTGAAAGGGGACTTGAGCCTAGGTTTTCAGAGAGGTAGTCTATCACTTTATCCACTACTACACACTGAGTAATGGATTTGTGGGACACAAGGTTGAAACCTTCTAGTGCTCTCACCACCACCAGAGGTTGGAGAGAATAATGGTGCACTTGTTTCTCTTTGTTATGTGCTCTCAGGTTGCAACAGATTTATACTGGCGCAAACAGGGTTTTCATGGCAAGTGAGATAGTTGAGGAGCAGTTTGACCAGTTCTACCCCAAAGAGGATTTCCATGGCTGAGCAGGGATTCCACCCTGGGTCATCTCAATCTTAGTCTGTCACCCTCTCTGCTCCACCACCCTGGAAATCATGCACTGAAACATGAAAAATCCAGAGTGACATTTTGACCATTCCAGGTCCAGCAGACTTCGGAGAAGGTCTCACCTTGAGGTGGAGGAAATGACCATGCAACAAAAGGAGGAGGTCAGATAGCAACCTGTTGGGCTCTGCCCCACCAGATCCAGTGAGCATCTCCATGTCATTTGTGAGTTGCCTTCAATCCCCCTTGGCCAGGAGAAACGAGACATAAAGACTTCAGCTCTGGCCAATGCACAAAGCCAAGAAAGTGGCTTGATTCTGGCAGTCCAGGGTTTGATCAGGACATGAAATAAGGAGGAGAAAGGTGGTGAAGAAATGAAAGAACGTCTCACTTGGCCACCAGGGCTGAGTTGGGTGACTTTGGGCTGGTCACAGGAAGAAGATCTACCTGGCTCAGTGGTTAAAGCACTAGGCTTGAAAACTGGAAAGGTGGGTTCGATTTCTGAGAGCTGCACAATGGGGGACATGAAAGGAGCCTCATTTGGGCGTCCCCTGCAAAAATCCTTTCAACCCAGAGTAATCTCTGACACGAGACCGAACCATCTTGGAAGGAAGGTGGAGAATTGGGATCCAGAGGTGGAGGTTCCCAGGAAAACAGGACAGAGGGGACATTAGGACCTGGGACTCTAGTCTAGAAGATATGGCATCCATGTGCCCCTTTGGTGGTGGACCTGGGTGCAAAGATAGGGAGGTGGGGGGAGTTTTGATGATTTTGGCACACCCAACACTCCCCATGGGTGTCCGTGCACCACCCCTTCCCCTCCTCCCCAGCTTTTGGCTGCTAAGGTAAAGGTAAGATGGTGGCGCAGTGGTTAAACTGCCCTGGTGGCGCAGTGGTTAAACTGCTATACTGCAGCCAGAACATTGTGAGTTCCATCCTGACCAGGTTTCAAGATTGACTCAGCCTTCGATCCTTCTAAGGTCAATAAAATGAGTACCCAGCGTGTTGTGGGCAAAATACTAATTAACTTGTGAACCGCCCAAAGAGTGCAATAAGCACTATGGGTCGGTATATAAGTGTAATTGATATTGCTAAAGGTCTCCCTTGCCTGAAAGTCATCTCCGTTTACAGCCAAAGAGCCAGCACAGTCTGCCGCTACAGACGTTTCTGTTGTCACGTTTTAGGCGCGTCTAAATGGTGGAGCACACAGAACACTGTTCCCTTTCCCGCCGCAGCACCTCTTTATCTACTTGCAATTTCTTGCTTTTGAACTGCTAGGTTGGCAGGAGCTGGGACAGAGGACAGGAACTCACTCCGTACTTCTGGTCGTCAAGTTCAGCGTCCTCCTGGACTTCTTTTAGGTGCTATATCTGCTTCCGAATATTGGCTCTCCTCGTGGCGATCAGCCATGAAGATTTGCCCTGGGAGCAATTCTGAACTAAAGGTAAAGGTAAGGTAAAGGTCTCCCTTGCACGAAAGCCACTTGCATCTGACTCTAGGGTTCAGTGCTCATCTCTGTTTCAATGCCGAAGAGCCAGCGCTGTCTGCTTCTGCAGGCATTTCCATGGTCATGTGGCAAGCATGACTAGACACCAGAGCACACGGAAGGTTGTTACCTTCCCACTGAAGCGGTCCCCATATTGATCTACTTGCAATGCCTTGCTTTCGAACTGCTAGGTTGACAGGAGCTGGGGCAAAGACGGGAGCTCACTCCGTCCTGCAGTACTCTGGAATTGAACTGCTGACCCTTCGCCTCCCAGTTAGCGTCTTAGCCACTTGCAGTCCAGAATCCCCTGAACGAGTTTCTAAGCTCGGGATCGTCAGCCCCCCCCCGCCCCCCTTCCCTTCCAACCCAACCCTCTCCAGACCAGGACTCACCTTCCTGGCTCCGCGTTTGGCGAACTCCCGGGCCAAGAAGCGCCCGATGCCTCGGCCTCCGCCGGTGATCAGGACGCAGTCGCCGGAGAGATCCCGCAGCCGGGTGGGCAGGACCGAGCCCACGATCGCCTTGGCCACCAAGCCCAGCAGCTGGGCGAAGAAAAGCAGCAGCGCGCCGGGCCATTTCCAAACCATCCCGCGCGCCAAAAGGTAAGCCAGTTCCGTCCTGGGGGTGGGGTGGGGGGTCCCCAACTTTTTTTTTTTTTTACTCCAAAGTAGAGGCTTTAAGGTTGCCTTCCCAAAAAAAAAGTGTCTGTGTTGGGGAAGTTGCCTTCCAAAAAAGTGTGTGCGCGTGTGCGTGCGTGCGCGTGTGCGTGTGTAGAAATCCAAGCCTTCCCAAACACTCCCCCCCCCTTTGCGCCCTGGCCAAAAAAAATAAAAAGTGGCCTTTGCGCAAAAAGCCTGCGCAAAAGTTCCGCGGGTCCCCCCCCCCAGCAAGGACCGCGTGCAAGTAAAAAAAAAAAGAATTTAAAAATAAATAAATAAATGGAAAAGAAACTTTAGCTCTGGAAGCTGCACAGAGGAGGAAAAAGGGAAGCGCAAATTGGAGAGTAATAATAATAATAATAATAATAATAATAATAATAATAATAATAATAATAATAATAATAATAATAATAATAATAATAATAATAATTTAAAAAACGGGTCTCTAGGGCGCGTTTGGAGATGCCGTTCCAGAGTTTTAACCCACACCCAGGATCCTGTTGTCCGAGGGTCTTTTTTGGGGGTGGGGTGGGGGTGGGTGGGAGGTAGACTCTCGATCCTTCGCCTCGGGTTGCCGGACAGCCTCTCTCTCCTCCTGCTGTCTATTTTCTAGAGATGAGGGAAAGCGCTTTTAGGGGGCAAGAGAATGACTTTTGGGAAGGAGTTGGCTTTAAAAGTAGTAAGGATGATGGTGGTGATGATGGTGATGATGATGATGATGAAAGACAGGAGAGGAAAAGGGGAAAAGTCCAAGGGAGAGGGTCTCAGCTCAGGGCAAACCCTCCCCCTTTCTATCCATCCAGAGAGGCGGCTTTTGCGCAAGGAAGAGAGAGAGAGAGAGGCAGGAAAGTGGGAGAGGAAAGAGAGAGAGAGAGAGAGAAGCAAAAAAGAAAAGAAAAAAGGCTGGAGGGAGGGCGACTGGGCTGCCTCCGGATCACCTCTGGCTGGCCCGGCCGAAGTCCCTCCGCTCGCTGGCTGTCGCTCGCCCCCTCCGGGCAGGTTTTATATCGCCATTAAGCCTGATTGACAGCGGAAGGGTTGGGGAGGGGGGGGGGGGGAGATGGAGGGAGGAGGAGGAGGAGGAGGAAGAGCAAGAGGGCGACGATCCGTTTCTCTGGGCGGCTGGGGAAGAAGTGAGCTCCTTTCTTCCTTTCCTTCCTTCCTTCCTTCGCCGCTGAAACCTTCAGCTAGAATCTCTCTCTCTCTCTCTCTCTTTCTTTCTCTCTCTTTCTCGTTTTCTTTTTGCAAGCCAGGACTTGCTCGGGGAGCTCCGGGGACTTTGCAACTCAGAGGCGGCGGCAGAAGGAGCCGAAACTCCTCTCTCCTCTCTCCTCCTCCTCTTTCGGAAAGGACAGCCCGCGGGGGAGTAACGAATTACCAATAACGCCTGTTCCTCGTAACGGGTCGCTTTCGGGTAGCGCTCATGTCCAAGAATCGACCTTTCCTGAGAGAGCCAGGCTCTGCAAACACGTAGGCATCTGAAGGAGGAAACCCCCTGCCTTATCTCTATTTCTACCTCTCTCATCTATTCCTTCCTTCCTTCCTTCCTTCCTACCTATCTATCTATCTACTGTATCTATCTACTGTATCTATCTATCTGTCTGTCTGTCTGTCTGTCTGTCTATCTATCTATCTATCTAACTGTCTGTCTGTCGAATGACCATAGCCGTAGGAGGTGGCCAGGGTGGGCTTTGCCCACCCTGAGTTAGCAGTTTGGCCACCCTCAGACTCCCGGCTGCTTATATACATATACATGGCATATATATGTGACATTGGGGGACCGCAGTGGCTCAAGTGGCTAAGACGCTGACTGGGAGGCGGCAGGTCAGCAGCTCGAGACCCGAATACTGCACGACAGATGGACTGAGTGCTCGTCTCTGTCCCAGCTGCCTGCCAACCTAGCAGTTCGAAAGCAAGACATTGCAAGTAGATCAATAGGGACCGCTTCGTTGGGAAAGGTAAACAGCGTTCCATGCACTCCAGTATGTAGGCATGCCTTCCGCATGACCACAGAAATGTCCGCAGAAACAGACAGCGCTGGCTCTTCAGCTATGAAACAGGGATGAGCACTGAACCCTCGAGTCAGATACAACTGGCTTTCAAGCAAGGAAAACCTTTACCTTTACCTTTAGGCATCTGAAGAAGGAAGTCTCCTGGCTTATCTCTACTGTATTCCTTCCTTCTTTCCTATCAGGGCCATAGCCAGGATTCTAGATGTGGGTGGGCGAATATTTTTTCAACAATATCATATGTACATACCACACACACACACACACACACACACACACACACACACACACACACACACACACACACACACACACACACACACACACACACACACACATATATATATATATATATATATATATATATATATATATATATATATATATATATATATATATATATATATATATATATATATATATATATATATATATATATATATATATATATATATATATATATATATATATATATATATATATATATATATATATATATATATATATAGAGAGAGAGAGAGAGAGAGAGAGAGAGAGAGAGAGAGAGAGAGAGAGAGAGAGAGAGAGAGAGAGAGAGAGAGAGAGAGAGAGAGAGAGAGAGGAGTTTGAGGGTGGGCAAAATTGCTAACTCAGGGTGGGCTTCACTCACCATGGCCATACCCTGGCTATGGCCCTGTTATCTATCTATCTATCTATCTATCTATCTATCTATCTATCTATCTATCTATCTATCTATCTATCTATCTATCTATCTATCTATCTATCTATCTATCTATTCCCTGCCCTTCTGATGCATGCACCATTCAGGGTGGCCTATACACCAAGGAAGCTAAGGTAGCATGATAGCCACTGGCTCAGGAGTTCTCAACCTTTCTAAGCCGGGGCCTGGACCACACTCCCTTAAACTGCTTTGGGGGTCGGAGGGCCATTTTGCCCTTCCTCCACCACATGGCACTTCCTGGCATGGTGGAGGCAATAGAGGGCCACGTGAATTGGTGCCACAGGCCACATTCGGCCCACAGGCCACAGGTTGAGAATCCCTGTGCTAGCTGGATACATAAACGTGTTCTGATGGATCTGAAGAAGTGAACTAAAGCCTGCAAACACAAACTTCTTCTGCCATGTCCGAATCTGAATATAGCCAATCATCATGGCGATCAGCCATTAAGGCTGTTCTGAGAATATAATGCAGTGGCTTTTCATCTGATAGAATTACAAAACAAAACAAAATCCTCTGATACACCAAAGGTTCTTGATCTGAGTCCAAAGGGAAAGTGACAGAGTCCAAGCTAAAACACACACACCCCGCCCCTATTGACCCAGTTGCTCAAAGCTGACTCTAATCCAAACTGCAGTTGCCTTTATAGAAAGGATGATTACCTAGCTTTGGTGAATGGCCACATTGATAAGTGGATAAGGGGACCTATAATTCTTCTGTGTCAAGGCCAGACATGAAATGGCAAAAAAATGAAGCCACCTTTTGGTGACTGCAGTAGCTCAAGTGGCTAATACGTTGACTGGAAGGTGGGAGGTCAGCAGTTCGATTCCCTAGTACTGCAGGATGGAATGAGCTCCCGTCCAACCTAGCTCCCATCCAACCTAGCTCCCGTCCCAGCTCCTGCCAACCTAGCAGTTCGAAAGCAAGAATTTTTATTTATTTATTTATTTATTTGTTCTATTTCTACACCATCCACTCGGCCTAGGCTGACTGAGGGCAGTTCACAATCACAAAACAAAACAGCATAATTTAAACTAATTAAAACTACCCACCCCCTGAAAAGGGTGCATACTTGGCCCGCCTGCCAGGTTTTGAGTTCTTTTCCGAAGGGCAGCAATTCCTTCTGGAGCCGTAACTCTGTTGGCAGGAGGTTCCAAAGGGCCGGTGCAGACACAGAGAAGTCCCTCTTCCTTTTGCTAGAGAGGCAAGCCCCCCTAGCTGATGGTACAATTAGACAGTCCCTCCAGTCCACTCTGGTTGGAATAGATCAATAGGGACTGCTCTGGTTGCAAGTAGATCAATAGGGACCACTTCAATGGGAAGGTAAACCGTTCCGTGCACTAGTCATACCTGCCACATGATCATGGAAACGTCTGCAGAAGCAGACAGCACTGGCTCTTCATCTTTGAAACAGAGATGAGCATTGAAAAATAGAGTCAGATACGACTGGCTTTTAAGCAAGGGAAACCTTTGGTGAATTCATTCTGCAAGGTTGCCGTTACGGGGGTACACCCGATTGTGGTTCAAAAATACAGTAAAACCCCGGGCTACGACCACTTCAGGTAACGTTTATGATGGCAAATCCTATTGAAATGCTGTTACGAATTTTTAATGGAATTTCTTCGAGTTATGATGATCCATTTGTTTTTGTTTTTGTTTTATAATTTTTATTATAATTTTTTATTTATTTTCAAAGAAACAAAATAAAAATAACAAACATACAAAAAGAACAATAACAATACAATGCAATATTACAGCAAGCTCATTAACACATACATAATGATTAAACTAATTGTTTGCAGTATAACCCACAATATTAAATACCCACATTATAGGTTATCACTATAACCGTAGCATTCATATGAGCTTTCAGTATTACAACTATTTATTGTTTCTTTACTGGTTACACAACACCCAGTGAATATTTACAATGCCCGGAGAGTTTAGTGTCTATATCATCTCCAAAAACCACTTTGAAATGGTACAGGTCCAGAACTGTCCCTAGCCATAAGAGAGTGATCCACGAACGGCTTCCAAATATTCCAAAACCTATTTTCTTTCAAATTATCCCTTTTTACTTTTATCTCCCATGTCAGTTTGTCATTCAATGCTAAACTCCACATTTCCCTATACCACTCTCCAGTCTGTATAAATACATCATTTTTCCAATTTCTGGTGATACATTGTCTACCTGTGGTTAACATGATTTCCAATAATTCTTTTTCCATCTTATTCAAACCCATACCTTCCACATCTGTTAATAAAATGGTACCTGACACCAACTTAATTCTTTTACCCAATATTTCCCTAATATCTCCTTCTATTCTTCTCCAAAATTCATTTATTTTTTGCAACTCCACCACATATGTTCATAAGTTCCAACCGTTTCTTTGCATCTCCAACATAAATTATCCCTTTTATTATCCATCTGATGCAGCCTCAATGGTGTCAAGTACCATTGCCACAACATTTTAAAATTATGTTCCTTGATTCTTACTGACATTGTTCTCATTATCCTCTTTTTCCACTTATTTCTCCATTCAATATCTCCTATTTTTATATTCAAATTTCGTTCCCACTTCCGTTTCAAATCTTCCTGTGGAGATGATCCATTTGTGACTGAATTTTTTATTCTCAATGTATCCCTATGGATGCTTTGAGTTACGAAATTTTTCGCTGTTGGCATGGACCTCCATCATAGCCCGGGGTTTTACTGTACCACAATCTTCAAGGAGGCTCTTTCTGTAGTACCTATAGTGCAACATACTGTATCTAGATTCTGTAGTTAAGATCCCCCTCACTCTGAATAAAACATTTTGGGATTTAGACAGCAGTGGAATTAATCTCCCTTCCCTTTAAGTGTTCCTGTCCTTTGAATCAGGCCCATAAACAAAATCAGCTCATTCTTTCTTTTACGTTCCTGTGGCTCTGAGTATCTCCCTTGTTGTGCCTGATGAAAGCTTGGAAAAGGGAAGAGCTTAGGAATTTTATTTGTTTGTACTGCAACATATGGAATACTAGACCACATTGACGTGGAACCTGACAAACTGGTTGCTCAATGCATTCTGGAGCTGGTAGACTCCACTCCATTGGAAACCCCCATTGTCACCACACTCAAGGCTAACGGGGATATCCACATCTGTGCAGACTATAACTGCACAATTAATAAAGCTATCCCTCCACAGAGGCGTTTTGCTAAATTGGACTTAGCTCAGGCATACCAACAATTACCTGTCACCCTTGAGTCCGCACTGTGTCAAACCATCACCACCCATAGGGGTGCATTTCGTGTAAAGCGTCTACAATTCGGTGTCAATGCTGTGCTTGGCATTTTCCAGGCCCTGGTTGAAAGGTTATTGAAAGGTCTTCTTGGGGTGCTACCTTATTTTGACGATGTATTGATTGCCAGGAAGGACAGGGTGGAACTTGCGTCCAAACTAAGTAAAGTGTTGGAACGATTTCAAACTGCAGGGTTACATGTAAAGAAAGAAATATGTTGGGTTTTTTTGCATGGGAGGTCAAGCCCTCAGATGCCAAGGTAAAAGCTGTGTGGGACGCTCCCCGTCCAAATTCAAAAACTGAACTTCAGGCCTTCTTAGGGCTCCTGAACTTCTATCATTCACTTCTACCTCGAAAGGCCGCTGTAGCGGAGCCCTGCACCAGTTACTAAAAAAACAAACTGTGTGGCGGTGGGGTCCTTTCCAGAATAAAGCATTGTGAGGTCAAGAAACTCTTAATGGCTGATGCTGTCCTTACGCATTATGACCCCCAGAAGCCCCTTATCCTGGTATGTGATGCCTCACCTGTGTGGGTAGGGGCTGTGCTTTGCCACGATCTGGGGGGACAAAAAGAAGCACTTGTTGCTTATTATTCCAGGTCCTTGTCTGTGGCTGAGAAAAATTATGCTCAGATCAACAGAGAGGCACTGGCGATAATCGCCGGTACTAAGAAATTTCACGATTTCATCTATGGAAGGGCTTTCATGATCATCACCGATCACAAGCCATTGCTAGGCATTTTCGTGCCTCACAAACCTATTCCTCAAATCCTGCTGTGCTGGGCAATGTTTCTACATGTATACCAGTTTGACCTACAGCATCACCCAGGTGCCAGCATCAGTAATGTGGATGCTCTGTCTGATCATGGGCAAGATTGAAATGGACCATCAAGTCCTCATGTTAGAGGTATTACACTCCCCGCCAGTGTCCGCTGTGGACATCGTTGCTGAAACAAGGAAAGATCCTCTCCTGCCAAAGGTTTCACTGTGGGTTCAGAAAGGGTGGCCATCGCCACTGGTCTATGAAGAGTTCAAGGTTCTTTACAGTAAACGTAACAAACTGTCCTTAGAGCAAGGGTGCTTCGTATGGGCGCACAGAGTGGTCATTCTATTGGTGCTATGGAATAAAGTTCTTTGTACACTACATGTGAGCCACCCGGGGATTGTCCGGTCAAAGGTGCTCAGACATAGTTACTTCTGGTGACCCAGATTAGACCTCAACATTGAGGTATGGGTCAGACATTGTAGGGAATGTCAGGCCTCCAGGCCAGAGGAGATACATCTTCCCAGCAGAGAGTGGGACACTGGCAGAGATCCCTGGTCACAAGTCCATATTGACTTTGCGGGTCCTTTCAGGGTAGCCACATTTCTACTCATCGTAGATTCATATTCCAAATGGTTAGAAGTAATTCCTGTATCCGGGACTTCCTCTGTGGTAACAATTCTCAAGTTAAGGCAAGTGTTTTGTATTTTGGGTTTACCCAACATCGTTGTGTCCGACAATGCATCAACCTTCATGTCGGCAAAGTTTCAAGATTTTCTTTGCCATAATGGTGTCAGGCATATTACTGCCGCACCTTTCCACCCCGCAACAAATGGACAGATCGAGAGACAGGTCTGAACTGTCAAAGATGCTCTTAAGCACATGAGGGCTGGAGATGTAGAATTGCAGCTGTGCCAGTTCTTACTGTCCTATAGGATCATCCCCCTGGCATCAGGGCTGTCACCAGCCGATCGCTTAATGAAGAGAAAACTGTCCACAGTCTTGGACTGCTTGGATCCCCACTGTCTAGAGGACAGGGGTCTCAACATTGACATTGGGCAACCAGTCCATTGCCAGAATTACGTGCCCAGATCCCCATGGTTGGGAGGTGAGGTCTTGGAGCAAACTGGTCCAGTGTCATACAGGGTCTAACTGGACGATGGCACAGTGTGGAGATGGCACGCTGACCAAATTCAGCCATGAGTGTCTGGGCGAAACGTGAGTATAGAAAGGGAGTCACAAAGGGAAACCACTGCTACCAATGAGCAGGATTTTGAGTTGCAGCTCTTTAGCGAGCCATTGCCCTCCACACCAATACCCCTTTCACATGGGACTCCACCGGAGATACCTGAAGCAGAAGCAGCAACCGAGGCTGCACCCAGTTCACCGGCCTATCCAGAACCAGTCAGGGTTCCCACAGAGCCGGTACCAAGACCTGAGATTCTCAGGCACCTCAAACGGACTTGCGGTCTGCCCAAACATTGAGGAGATTATGTTCCTCGCTAAGGGGGCCCTTCCTGAAGGCGCGAAATTCAAATACATGTCAAAGCGGGAAATGTTGAACTTTGTTTGTCCTCCAGAAGCCCACCTAAATTATCTTGTTTTGTAATGGTCAAATCACTGTATATATCAATCAATCAATCAATCAATCAATCAGTTTAATTTATATCCCGCCTTCCTCAGCCGAGGCCAACTCAAGGCGGCTAACAACATAATCCAACAAAGGAACAATAAAAGGATAATACAGAGATACAATAAATTCAAAAAGGAAAACAATCCAGATAAGCATAATATCATAATACAAAAAACTACACTACATAATTAGGTCATAAAAATACAATAAAAATACAATAAATATAATTATACTACAGCAAACCCAATGTAGCAAGACCCCCATGTCCACTGGAGAAAAGTCATAGGAGCTACCACTCCCCCGACAACTTGGGGAAGGAGGTCCATGTCTCAGTCTCAACATGAGCCAAGGCAGCCACGGGAAGGAGCCGAAGATGACGATGGTCCTGGGGCGACGGCAGTCCTAGGCCTGGCCCGGCGGCCCACGGCCCTTTATCTCCCCCCCGCAAGGGACGGGAGAGGAGGGCGGGGCCCCCTCGCAGCTGTGGCGATGGTCCTGGGGCGGCGGCAGTCCTCGGCCTGGCCCGGCGGCCCATGGCCCTTTATCTCCCCTCGCAAGGGATGGGAGAGGAGGGCGGGGGCCCCCACGCAGCTGCGGCGATGGTCCTGGGGCGACAGCAGTCCTCGGCCTAGCCCGGCTGCCCATGGCCCTTTATCTCCCCCCGCAAGGGACGGGAGAGGAGGGCGGGGCCCCCTCGCAGCTGTGGCGATGGTCCTGGGGCGGCGGCAGTCCTCGGCCTGGCCCGGCGGCCCATGGCCCTTTATCTCCCCTCGCAAGAGATGGGAGAGGAGGGCGGGGGCCCCCACGCAGCTGCGGTGATGGTCCTGGGCCGGTGGCAGTCCTCGGCCTGGCCTGGCGGCCCATGGCCCTTTATCTCCCCCCCCGCAAGGGATGGGAGAGGAGGGCGGGGCCCCCACGCAGCTGTGGCGATGGTCCTGGGGCGACAGCAGTCCTCAGCCTGGCCCGGTGGCCCATGGCCCTTTATCTCCCCCCCGCAAGGGATGGGAGAGGAGGGCGGGCCCCCCACACAGCTGCGGTGATGGTCCTGGGGCGACAGCAGTCCTCGGCCTGGCCCGGCGGCCCACGGCCCTTTATCTCCCCCCGCAAGGGACGGGAGAGGAGGGCGGGGCCCCCTCGCAGCTGTGGCGATGGTCCTGGGGCGGCGGCAGTCCTCGGCCTGGCCCGGCGGCCCATGGCCCTTTATCTCCCCTCGCAAGAGATGGGAGAGGAGGGCGGGGGCCCCCACGCAGCTGCGGTGATGGTCCTGGGCCGGTGGCAGTCCTCGGCCTGGCCTGGCGGCCCATGGCCCTTTACCTCCCCCCCGCAAGGGATGGGAGAGGAGGGCGGGGCCCCCACGCAGCTGTGGCGATGGTCCTGGGGCGACAGCAGTCCTCAGCCTGGCCCGGTGGCCCATGGCCCTTTATCTCCCCCCCCGCAAGGGATGGGAGAGGAGGGCGGGCCCCCCACACAGCTGCGGTGATGGTCCTGGGGCGACAGCAGTCCTCGGCCTGGCCCGGCGGCCCACGGCCCTTTATCTCCACCCCGCAAGGCGATGGTCCTGGGACGGCGATGGTCCTGGGATGGCCCATGGGCTGGATCTATATATAGAGGCCACCCTGTACATAGTCCTCAGTCCGAAGTATGAGCTGAGTAAAGAATCACTGAGTTTCAACCTGCTGGTTAGAGTACTTCTTGTTCCGGATTCAACACCATCTGAAGCTGTTGGGACAAAATGGCCACCCTCATAGTTCAGGCAGGGCAAAATGGCCGTCCAGCCCTCAAAGCTGACTGAGAGAGCACGAACTGGCCCCCAGCTTGAAAAGGTTGGGAACCCCTGCATTTGGGACAACAGATGTGCTCCTTGTTTCTTTTTAAATCCTGGACTGCCACTGAACATAGGGTTTCCACTCTGAATTGCTTTGCATTGTGCCTGTTGCCCATAACACTGGATGGGTAAATATTTGCTCCTTCTAGTGGCAGAGAAGTAATGTACACAAACTGCCATCTATCAGGACCATCTGTGCTCACCTCTCCCTTGAGAATACAGAACCACCATGTGACAAAACCTCCGCTGCTGAGAAAAAGGAAGGGGCACCTTGAAACTCACCAAAAAATCCACACGTTTTGTTCTATTTTGCATTTCCTCTCTCTAAAGTGTCTTATATTAATCTTCCATTTTGGTATAGCAAAGGTAGGCAGGTTCCTGAATTTGAGGGTGGGGTGGGGATGTTATCCTTCAGGACAGGAGTTCTCAACTTTTTAAAGCCAGGGGCCGGGTCATGCTCCCTCAGACAGCTTCAGGGGCCAGACGGCCATTTTGCCCTTCCTCCACCACATGGCACTTCCTGGTGCGGTAGAGGTGGTGGGGAGCCACATGAAATGGTGCCACGGGCCACATGTTGAGAATCCTTGCTCTAGGAGGACCTCTTGCAATTGTGCCACTTGCCCGGGTTTTACAAAGGCTGGTTCTTTCTCCTGGAAAACACAATGTGGGAATCGAACTCCCAACCACAAGCTCTGTAAAGTAAAATTAAAGGTCTCCTGTGGATTGCCCACTCACACAATTGGCATAAACTCTTCCTGCGGGGTCTGTTTGGCAGAAAAAACCACCTCGAGAACCACCCTGACTTTTAGGGAATAGAAATCGTGTTCGGGCGATTATTTGATAGTCTTATTAATTTACTCATAAACCATGGCTGAATGACCTGGTCAGACGCAGGCTGCTCTCACAAGGTGGCAAACCCTGATAAGCACGCACAATAACATGACTCATGCCCGCAGGTCGTAGGTAAGGTCAGATGGTGGTAAATAAGCTGACCCCAAGGTAAACCCGGGAAAATCCCGAGATAGAAGCGAGAACAATAGTCTCTCAAACCCCTAACTTATCAGTAGAAACAGAACTTCCCTATGATGTCAAAGCACTCTCCGCATTGTCCTGAGTAACTTCTGTAACCCTGAGAATGTAACTTATCAATAAAGTGCCACATCGGCAAAAGCCTTCTGTAAAGGATTCCCATGCACCCTATCGGTGCGAGAGGTCAATAAATACCAGTCTCCCGACCCAGTTCAGCGCTGGACTTTGCTGCAGCCTTGCCTCGTTGCCTTCCTTGCGTCCAGTCGTTCTCGCTTCCGTGGCCCTCCAAGGCAATTCCCACTGCCATCCCAACACTCCTGTGCTCGAAAGCCAGTTGTGTCTGACTCTATGATTCGGTGCTCATCTCCGTTTAGAGCCAAAGAGCCAGCGCTGTCTGTGTCTACAGACATTTCCATGGTCATGTGACAGGCATGACTAGATGCTGGAGTGCATGGAATGCTGTTACCTTTCCCACCGAAGCAGTACCTGTTTATCTACTTGCGATTTCTTATTTTCAAAATGCTAGGTCAGCAGGAGCTGGGACAGACGACGGGTGCTCATTTCCGTTGTGCAGCCTTTGGGTCTTGAACTGCTGACCTGCCGACTTTCCAGTCATCAAGATCACTTCTTAACCACTAAGCCACTGCAGCCCACCTTAAAATTGTTCTCCAAGATGTGGACTAGCACCATACCTTCAGGTCAAAAGAAAGAAATTGCAAGTCAGCAGTAAAAGCTGCTTCTTCATTGTATCTTTTGCAGCTGCCTGGAGAGATGTAAAAAGAGAAAAGACGGCTGAATTTATTGGAATTAGCTGTGAGTGATGAAAGGACAGGGTGGCGGGAGAGAGGCTCTTGCTAAGGACCCATCCAGACCTCACTCTTATGTCTGATGAAGTGGACTTGGTCCACAAAAGCTCACAGTTAAATACAGGAGTTAATCTTTAAGGCAGGAGTTCTCAACCATTTAAAGCCAGGGGGCTGGGTCATGCTCCCTCAGACAGCTTCAGGGGCCGGACAACCATTTTGCCCTTCCTCCACCACATGGCACTTCCAGGTATGGTGGAGGCAGTGGGGGGGGCATATGAAATGGTGCTGTGGGACGCATCTGGCCCACATGCTGCAGGTTGAGAATCCCTGCTTTAAGGTGCTACAACATTCTTTTGTCTTTTATTTTGCTGTTCAGTAAAGGTCGCCCTTGCTCGAAAGCCAGTCGTATCTGACTCTAGGGTTCAGTGCTCATCTCTGTTTACAGCCGAAGTGCCAGCGCTGTCCGCGTCTGCAGACGTTTCCATGGTCATGTGGCAGGCATGACTAGACACTGGAGTGCACGGAATGCTGTTTACCTTTCCCACCGAAGTGGTCCCTGTTGATCTACTTGCAATGTCTTGCTTTCAAACTGCTAGGTTGGCAGGAGCGGGCAGAGATGGGCACTCACTCCATCAAGCAGTACTCAGGTTTTGAACTCCGACCTTCCAGTTAGCAAGCGTCTTAACCCCTTGGGCCACTGCAGTTTTGTTTACTCTCAGATGAACATGCCCTGGACGCTGATTGCACCACAACTTCCCCTTCACCCAGATAGCCTCCAGAGATTGTGAAAGAAACCCTTTCGTAACCCTCCCGTTTGACGAAAGCCTTGACATGAGAAGGAGATTAGGGGACCGAACTCCCCATTTTGCTCAAACTAATCGCAGCTTGAGGAATGAAAAGCCCATTCATGCCTGATGCCTGGGGAAGTCCGGCCACAGTATTCCCTTTGTGCTCCTCCCCACCTCGCACAAAACACCCTCGGCCGGACTCGGAAAAGCTGCGGGCCGATTGCTCCAAAAGGTCTTTGTTTGGAGTTTAAACTAAGCTTTTGAGTGGCAGATGCTGGATAAGGCCCAAGAGTTAGACCCCCCTTGAACTCTTTGTATCATGGTGGGAATGAGGATGTTGGGTTGTGGGGTTGAAGTCTCCTGTACGAAAAATAGGGGTGAGGCTGGAAAATGGCACAATTTCCACTCCTGGAAGCCTCCAGGACTATATAGTAAAGGTAAAGATCACCCTTTATCGAAAGCCAGTCATATCCCACTCTGGGGTTCAGTGCTCATCTCTGTTTATAACCAAATAGCCAGCATTATCTGTGTCTGCAGATATTTCTGTGGACACGTGGCAGGCATGCCTAGATACCAGAGAGTGCACAGAACGCTGGTTACCTTCCCATCGAAGTGGTGCCTATTTATCCACTTGCAATTTCTTGCTTTCCAACTGCTAGGTTGGCATGAGCTGAGACAGGGAGTCACTCCATCATGCAGTACCCAGGAATCGAACTCTGACCTTCCAGTCAGCGACTTCAGCATTTTAACCACTTGAGCCCCGCAGTCCAGCTGGCCAGATAGTCCAGTGGTTTAGTATCTGAAGGGCAGTGGTGGCTTAGTGGCTTAAAGACACTGAGATTGACGGCGGAAGTTCAGCAGGTCAGAAGCTCACTGGAACTAGTAAAACCTGCTCCTGAACTATCTCACTAACCTTTCAAGCACTATTTGGGTCACTATAAATCAGTTCCAAATTGACAGCACACAAATACAGCAACTTCATTTCCCAACACTGAAATCTCCCTTCCTCCTTCCTATTCTATTTTGTATATTTCTTGGGCTACAGTTCTCAGACATCACCAGGTCAGGATTGCACCAGGGAGGTTTCTTTGCATCCATCCAAGAAAAAGGAACTTTTTCAGTTGCGTCCAAAGAAGTAACTTTTTACAAGCTCTAAAGATAAAGGTCGCCCTTGCGGAATGAACGCACCAAATGATGCCTTCATTTTGGTGGGTTTGTTTCTGGCCTAGATGTGGAAGAAGAAGAACAGACTGGTATTTCTGTCCAAGTAAAGGTAAAGGGCACACTTGCTCGAAAGCCAGTTGTATCTGACTTTAGAGTTCGGTGCTCATCTCTGTTTATTACCAAAGAGCCAGCGCTGTCTGCATGTGCAGATGTTTCCGTGGACACGTGGCAGGCATGACTCGACATGAAACGCTGTTTACCTTCCCACTGAAGTGCTCCCTATTTATCTACTTGCAATTTCTTGCTTCCGAACTGGGACAGAGACAGGCACTCACTCCACTGTGCAGCGCTAGGGTCTCGAACTGCTGACCTGCCAACCTTCCAGTCATCAATTTCAGCGTCTTTAACCACTATGCTACTGCAGCCTCCTTTACAATCTCTAGTTTAATCCTAATTGAAATATGGTGCTGGAGGAAATAACCTGGACCATCAGAAAGACAAACGAGTGGGTCCTAGAGCGAAACAACCTGAAGGGGCTGTGGTGGCTCAGTGGTTAAGAAGCTCACCTTGTTATCTGGAAGGCCGGCAAGTTGGCAGTTCAAGTCCCAGGTACTGCATGATGGTTTGAGTGCCGTCTCTTTTCCAGCTCCTGCCAATCTAGCAGTTTGAAAGCAAGAAATTGCAAGTAGATCACTCGGGACCACTTGGGTGGGAAAAGATCTTGGGGACATGAAAGGAGCCTCATTCAGGCATCCCCCGAGCGCAGTTCCTTCAGCAAAAAATTCCTTTCAACCCAGAATAATTTCCGACACCAAATTATTATTATTTATTACCTGAACTGATGCTGGAGGCCAAAAATAATGAAACTGAATCTGTCCTGCATCATGAGAATGCAGGATTCCCTAGAAGAGTCAGTGACGGTGGGAGCGGTGGAAGGCAGCAGGAAAACAAAAAGATCAGAGGTGAGCTGGATTGGCTTCTAAAGGAAGCCACAGGCTCGAGTTTGTAAGAGAAGAGCAGGACTGTTGAAGACCAGGCATTTTGGAGAGCTCTTATTCATAGGGTCACCATAGGTTGGAGATGACTTGATAGCACATAAAAGTTAAGCTGTTGCCACAACACATCTGGTTGGAACCTCACTGCCAAATGTGTTTGGGATAATTTGGAGGGGGACACATGGACAGAAATGCCAGTCTGTTCTTCTTCCGTGTCTAGGCCAGACGCGAAACCACCAAAATGAAGGCACCGTTTCCTTTCACCTGACCTCAGCAATCGCGCCCACATAATCTGATATTAGCCTTGGTTGATAACATGTCTCAGCAGCATACTTCCACAGTTGTGACTAGAGGTGTGGAGATTTGTGTTTTTAGACTCAGAATCCCTGTCCAGGCAATAGAGCAAGAAACAAACCGACACCTATCTCAGCACCTCTGGTGGTGACTACCCACTTCAACGCCACCCCTGGGAGAAATGACAGACCAGTGTGACCTCTTCCATTGCCAAATGTGAGAACTGCTCAGAGTACTGAAAAGTTAACCCCTCCAGGTCAGCACTTTGAGAACAAAGTACAGCACAACAGAATGAGCGCCTGTCTCTGCCCCTGCTCCTGCCAACCAAGCAGCTCAAAAGCAAAATAAATAGGTACCGCTTTGGCAGGAAAGGTTCTGTGCATCTAGTCATGACCAGGGAAACATGTGTAGATGCAGGCAGCATTGGCTCTTTGGCTGTAAATGGAGATGCGCAGTGAGACATGACTGGTTTTCAAGCAAGAGAGACCATTACTTACCAGTCCTAAAGCCCCAGTTACTTTCCATGGTTGAACAGGGAATCAAATGCTGGGCTCCTGAGTTGTAGTCTATCACTGTGACATCACACTGGGTATCCCAATTTAAATGTGGCATGAAGAATAAGTGTAAAGGTAAAGGTTGCCCTTGCTCAAAAGCCAGTAGTATCCACAACTCTAGGGTTCAGTGCTCATCTCTGTTTATAGCCAAAGAGACAGTGCAGTCTGCATCCACAGACATTTTTGTGGACATGTGGCAGGCATGTCTAGACACCAGAGTGCATGGAACACTGTTTACCTTCCCACCGAAGTGGTCCCTATTTATCTACTTGCAATTTCTTGCTTTCGAACTGCTAGGTTGGCAGGAGCTGGGACAAAGACGGGAGCTCATTCCGTCCTGCAGTACTCGGGTATCAAACTCCGACCTTCCAGCCTTCAGCATCTTAACCACTTGAGCCACCGCAGTCTCAGGATAAGTACGTGGAGGAGAAGAAGTTCATATTTTAGCATCAGCCAATGCTGAGAAGTGTTCAGGCTTATTTTTTTTAAAGCTGTTTCCCTTGCAATTCACCATCTTGGGGCACCATCTAGTGGTGGCTAATGTCTTATGCTGAAGTTGTAGGGAAAAATAGCATTTTATTGCATCCTTCTGCATAATGACGCACAACAAGATGTGGGAAATCTGGAAGCCCTATGTGGAATATGCATTAAAGCATAATGAAAAGGGATTAAGCCAAGCCCCGAAACGTTCAAATTTTGGGAAAATTTAAAACAAATTTGAAAGGGTAAATACTAATTCCAATATGAACAACACAAGGTGAAGTGTAGATGAGTTACAGTTGAAGAGGTGGTTTAAAAATAAAAGGTAAAAAACTGGAGAATTAAATAGTTTTTCTTTCATGAGTTCATAAACAAGATATTAAAGAGTTTAAGAAAATTGCATTTTATGTTGCAAGACTAGTGTTTTCTGTTTGTTTTTTTACATTTTTTGTTACTTGTATGTTTATGATTCAAATTTGTTTTGCATATCAATCACACGGCTGTCTTTGTTCATGGAACTACTGAGGATACCACATAAATGCCGCCTAACAGTGTTATCAAGAACTACTTAGACTTTTTAACATCAGC
Organism: Bradypodion pumilum; assembly: GCA_035047305.1. NCBI lineage: Eukaryota > Metazoa > Chordata > Lepidosauria > Squamata > Chamaeleonidae > Bradypodion > Bradypodion pumilum. The sequence continues at coordinate 5,123,071 of JAWDJD010000016.1, read as the reverse complement.
ATAGAAGCACTACTAGATGCCTGAGTGCACAGAACACTGTTACATTCCCCGCCGAAGCGGTACCTATTTATCTACTTGCAATTTCTTGCTTTTGAACTGCTAGGTTGTCAGGAGCTGGGACAGAGACAGAAGCTCATTCCATCATGCAGCACTCAGGTCTCGAACTGCTGACATGCCAACCTTTTAGTCGTCAAGTTCAGTGTCTTAACCACTAAGATAATTTGTCTTTCTCTGGAACGCTTGTCTTTCTCTGTTGCTGTTTTTTGCCATATGTCTGCATGGGCTAATAATGGGTAATTGTGTAATTAGAGGGTGTTACATTGTCAGTCAACTTGTACTATGCAAAACAAGGGTTCTCAACCATTTTAGCCGTGGGTTGGACCACGCCCCACAGACAGCTAAGCGGGCTGGAATGATGGTTCTCCCCCCCATAAATGCTGCCATAAAACACATCCACGACTGTCGTAAACATGTTTACAATGGCCACTGACTCATTTACGGCTGTAGTAAACATGTTTATGATGGCCACGGACTCATTTGTGGCTGTAGTAAACACATTTACAATGGATGTAAATGAGTCCACAGCCGATTCTGGCAGCAGTGGTGGCAGCTGCTGCAGCGAGGTCGGGGGCCAGATTATTTGGCATTGTGGTCCATAGGTTGTATTCCCCTGATGTAGTAGGAGGCATGGCAACAACTTTACAGTACGACATTTCACAGTTACAGTCAAATATTGGAAGGAAGCTATGTAAGGCTCTTCAAGAAACCTCTTTTCAAAGAAGCCTCAACCAGGCACAGTGTATAAAAATGCACAAACTCACCAATCACAGATCTACCATAATTAGGAATATACCTGCCATGGCCATCACAAAATTGTGGTATAATGAATATTGGGAATATTTTAACTCAAATGACCATACTATTCATATATTTTCAATACGCATGTAATAGGGGCAGCAGTGGCTCAGTGGTTAAGAAGTTTGCCTTGTTAGCTGAAAGGCCAGCAAGTTGGCAAGTTGAGATATGGATGCTGTATGACGGATTAAGCGCCCATCCCTGTCCCAGCTGTTGGGGACATGAAAGGAGTCTCATTTGGGCATTACCTGAACAGAAAAAATCCGTTTGGTCATCAAGTTTAGTGTCTTAACCATTAAGCCACCACAGTCAACTGGACTAGTAAATGGAAAGGTTGCCCTTGCTCGAAAGCCAGTTGTATCTGACTCTAGGGTTCAGTGCTCATCTCTGTTTATAGCTAAAGAGCCATGCTGTCTGCGACTGCAGACATTTCCATGGACATGTGGCAGGCATGCCTAGAGAATGGAGTGCATGGAATGCTGTTTACCGCCTCATGCGGTTGTCCCCTGAGTGGAGTTTCTCCAGCAAAAATCCTTTCAACCCAGAATAATTTCTGACATAACAACAACAACAACAACAGCAACAACAACATGGAACGCTGTTTACCTTTCCACAAAAATGGTCCCTATCTGGTGGCATGCATGTTCTAGCAGTGGCCGGGCATGTCAGGGCACGTCAGTGAGCTGATGTCAGAAACAGGTATATAAGGCGAGAAGATGAGTAGATGCAGCTGTGTTAATAAACCAGACAATTTCTGCAAAAATCTAACCAACAGGGTGAGATTTGCTAATTTAAGGTGCCAATGTCCTAAGCAGAATCAGACTTCAGATTGGGATACAGTGCACTTGATTTAGTATAGGACACATGGATTAGAACACGTAGCAGCCAATATATAATTTTTGTGATTGGTTTGCTGTTTATGCAATTTTTTTGCTTTTCAGCAATTCTTAACAAAAAAGTGCTACTTGTGCAAAAGTTTGCATTATGCAAGCAAATTTCTTAGAATTTGTGGAAAATGCAAGGTTTTATTGCGAGACGCCCCCCCATGCTGCAACAATTTGTGCAAAATGCAAGGTTTGAGTGCAAGAAGCTCCCCAACAATGCTGTAAAGGGGATACGGTGGTTCAGAGGTTAAGAAGTTTGCCTTGTTATGTGGAAGGCTGGCAAGTCGGCAGTTCGAGACCCAGGTACTGCATGACAGATTAAGTGCCCGTCCATGTCGCAACTCTTGAGGACATGAATGGAGCCTCATTCGGTTGGCTGCTGAGTGGAGTTTCTCAAGCAAAAAGCCTTTCAACCCAGAATAATTTCTGACATAACAACAACATCAACATCAACATCAACAACAACAACAACAACAACAACAACAACAACAACAACAACAACAACAACAACAACAACATGGACGCTGTTTACCTTCCTACCAAAATGGACCCTAGCTGGTGGCATGCATGTTCTAGCAGTGGCCGGGCATGTGAGGGCACATCGGTGAGCTGATGTCAGAAACAGGTATATAAGGCGGGATGGACAAAGGGCTCATCTCTAGTGTAAAACCATTTTAATGGCTAGTACAGTTAGGCCACAGTGAGTCTGTTTTGAGCTAAAGATGAGTAGATGCAGCTGTGTTAATAAACCAGACAATGTCTGGAAAAATCTAACCAAGAGTGTGAGATTTGCTAACATAAGGTCCTGATGTCCTAGGCAGAATCGGACTTGAGATTTGGATTCAGTGCAGTTGACTTAGTATATGACACATGGATTAGACCACGTAGCAGGCAATATTTTTTTTTGTTATTGGTTTGCTGTTTATGCAATTTTTTTGCTTTTCAGCATTTGCTAACAAAAATGTGCTACTTGTGCAAAAGTTTGCATTATGCAAGCAAATTTGTTAGAATTTGTGCAAAATGCAAGGTTTTATTGCATTTTGCTGCTACAATTTGTGCAAAATGCAAGGTTTGAGTGCAAGAAGCTCCCCACCAATGCTGTAAAGTGGATACGGTGGTTCAGAGGTTAAGAAGCTTGCCTTGTTATCTGAAAGGCTGGCAAGTCGGCAGTTCGAGACCCACGTACTGTATGACAGATTAAGCGCCCGTACCTGTCCCAGCTCTTGAGGACATGAATGGAGCATCATTCGGGTGTCCCGTGAGTGGAGTTTCTCCAGCAAAAATCCTTCCAACCGAGAATAATTTCTGACATAACAACAACAACAACAACAACAACAACAAACAACAAGAACAACAACATGGAACGCTGTTTACCTTGGCACCAAAAATGTCCCTAGCTGGTGGCATGCATGTTCTAGCAGTGGCCGGGCATGTCAAGGGACGTCAGTGAGCTAATGTCAGAAACAGGTAGCCCACAGGTTTTATTGCAAGACACCCCCCATGCTGCTACAATTTGTGCAAAATGCAAGGTTTGAGTGCAAGAGGCTCCCCACCAATGCTATAAAGTGGATACGGTCATTCAGAGGTTAAGAAGCTCGCCCTGTTATCTGGAAGGCTGGCAAGTCAGCAGTTCGAGACCCAGGTACTGCATGACAGATTAAGCACCCGTCCCTGTCCCAAGTCTTGAGGACATGAATGGAGCCTCATTCGTGTGTCCCCTGAGTGGAGTATCTCCAGCAAAAATCCTTTCAATCCAGAATAGTTTCTGACATAACAACAACAACAATGATAACGACAACGACAACAACAACAACAACAACAACAACAACAACAACAACTACAACTACAACTACAACTACAACTACAACTACAACTACAACTACAACAACAACTACAACTACAACTACAACAACTACTACAATAACAACATGGAACACTGTTTAACTTCCCACCAAAATGGTCCCTTCCTGTTGGAATGCATGTTCTAGCAGTGGCCAGGCATGTCGGTGCATGTCAGTGAGCTGATGTCAGAAACAGGTATATAAGGCGAGATGGACAAAGGGCTCATCTCTAGTGTAAAACCATTTTACTGGCTAGTACAGTGAGGCAGCAGTGAGTCTGTTTTGAGCTAAAGATGAGTAGATGCAGCTGTGTTAATAAACCAGTCAATTTTTGCAAGAATCTAACCAAGAGCATGAGATTTGCTAACTTAAGGTCCTGATCTCCTAGGCAGAATCAGACTTCAGATATGGATTCAGTGTACTGGATTTAGTATATGACACATGGATTAGACCACGTAGCAGGCAATATATATTTTTGTTATTAGTTTGCTGTTTATGCAATTTTTGTGCTTTCAGCAATTGCTAACAAAAATGTGCTACTTGTGCAAAAGTTTGCATTATGTAAGCAAATTTGTTAGAATTTGTGCAAAATGCAAGGTTTGAGTGCAAGAAGCTCCTCACCAATGCTATAAAGTGGACACAGTGGTTCAGAGGTTAAGAAGCTCGCCTTGTTATCTGGAATGCTGGCAAGTCGGCAGTTTGAGACCCTGGTACTGTATGACAGATTAAGCGGCCGTCCCTGTCCCAACTCTTGAGGACATGAATGGAGCCTCATTCGGGTGTCTCCTGAGTGGAGTTTCCCCAGCAAAAATCCTTTCAATCCAGAATTGTTTCTCACATAACAACAACAACAACAACAACAAAAGCATGGAACACTGTTTACCTTTCCACCAAAATGGTCCCAACTTGGTGGCATGCATGTTCTAGCAGGGGCCGGGCATGTCAGGGCATGTCAGTGAGCTGATGTCAGAAACAGGTATATAAGGCGAGATGGACAAAGGGTTCATCTTTACTGTAAAACTTTTTTACTGGCTAGTACAGTTAGGCCACAGTGAGTCTGTTTTGAGCTAAAGAATAGTAGATGCGGCTGTGTTAACAAACCATACAATTTTTGCAAGAATCTAACCAAGAGGGTGAGATTTGCAAACTTAAGGTACTGATGTCCTAGGCAGAATCGGACTTCAGATTTGGATTCAGTTCACTTGATTTAGTATAGGACACATGGATTAGACCACGTGGCAAGCAATATATTATTTTTGTGATTGGTTTGCTGTTTATGCAATTTTTTTGCTTTTCAGCAATTGCTAACAAAAATGTGCTACTTGTGCAAAAGTTTGCATTATGCAAGCAAATTTCTTAGAATTTGTGCAAAATGCAAGGTTTTATTGCAAGACGCCCCCCATGCTCCTACAATTTGTGCAAAATGCAAGGTTTGATTGCAAGAAGCTCCCCACCAATGCTGTAAAGGGGATACGGTAGTTCAGTGGTTAAGAAGCTCGCCTTGTTATCTGGAATGCTGGCAAGTCGGCAGTTTGAGACCCTGGTACTGCATGACAGATTAAGCACCCGTCCCTATCCCTACTCTTGAGGACATGAATGGAGCCTCATTCGTGTGTCCCCTGAGTGGAGTATCTCCAGCAAAAATCCTTTCAATCCAGAATAGTTTCTGACATAACGACAACAACAACGACAATGACAATGACAATGACAAAGACAAACGACAATGACAATGACAACGACGACAACAACAACAACAACAACAACAACAACAACAACAACTACAACAACAACAACTACAACTACAACAACTACAATAACAACATGGAACGCTGTTTAACGTCCCACCAAAATGGTCCCTTCCTGTTGGAATGCATGTTCTAGCAGTGGCCAGGCATGTCAGTGCATGTCAGTGAGCTGATGTCAGAAACAGGTATATAAGGCGGGATGGACAAAGGGCTCATCTCTTGTGTAAAACCATTTTACTGGCTAGTACAGTTAGGCCACAGTGAGTCTGTTTTGAGCTAAAGATGAGTAGATGCAGCTTCTTAATAAACCAGACAATATTCGCAAGAATCTAACCAAGAGAGTGAGATTTGCTAATTTAAGGTCCTGATGTGCTAGGCAGAATCGGACTTCAGATTTGGATTCAGCGCAGTTGATTTAGTATAGGACACATGGATAAGATCATGTAGCAGGCAATATTTTTTTTTGTGATTGGTTTGCTGTTTATGCAATTTTTTTGCTTTTCAGCAATTGCTAACAAAAATGTGCTACTTGTGCAAAAGTTTGCATTATGCAAGCAGATTTCTTAGAATTTGTGCAAAATGCAAGGTTTTATTGCAAGACTCCTCCCATGATGCTACAATTTGTGCAAAATGCAAGGTTTGAGTGCAAGAATCTCCCTACCAATGCTGTAAAGGGGATACGTTGGTTCAGTGGTTAAGAAGCTCACCTTGTTATCTGGAATGCTGGCAAGTCGGCAGTTTGAGACCTTGGTACTGTATGACAGATTAAGCGCCCGTCCCTGTCCCAACTCTTGAGGACATGAATGGAGCCTCATTCGGGTGTCTCCTGAGTGGAGTTTCCCCAGCAAAAATCCTTTCAATCCAGAATTGTTTCTGACATAACAACAACAACAACAACAACAACAACAACAACAACAACAACAACAACAACAACAACAACAACAACAACAACAACAACAACAAAAGCATGGAACACTGTTTACCTTTCCACCAAAATGGTCCCAACCTGGTGGCATGCATGTTCTAGCAGGGGCCGGGCATGTCAGGGCATGTCAGTGAGCTGATGTCAGAAACAGGTATATAAGGCGAGATGGACAAAGGGTTCATCTTTACTGTAAAACTTTTTTACTGGCTAGTACAGTTAGGCCACAGTGAGTCTGTTTTGAGCTAAAGATTAGTAGATGCAGCTGTGTTAACTAACCATACAATTTTTGCAAGAATCTAACCAAGAGGGTGAGATTTGCAAACTTAAGGTACTGATGTCCTAGGCAGAATCGGACTTCAGATTTGGATTCAGTTCACTTGATTTAGTATAGGACACATGGATTAGACCACGTGGCAAGCAATATATTATTTTTGTGATTGGTTTGCTCTTTATGCAATTTTTTTGCTTTTCAGCAATTGCTAACAAAAATGTGCTACTTGTGCAAAAGTTTGCATTATGCAAGCAAATTTCTTAGAATTTGTGCAAAATGCAAGGTTTTATTGCAAGACGCCCCCCCATGCTCCTACAATTTGTGCAAAATGTAAGGTTTGATTGCAAGAAGCTCCCCACCAATGCTGTAAAGGGGATACGGTAGTTCAGTGGTTAAGAAGCTCGCCTTGTTATCTGGAATGCTGGCAAGTCGGCAGTTTGAGACCCCGGTACTGCATGACAGATTAAGCACCCGTCCCTGTCCCTACTCTTGAGGACATGAATGGAGCCTCATTCGTGTGTCCCCTGAGTGGAGTATCTCCAGCAAAAACCCTTTCAATCCAGAATAGTTTCTGACATAACAACAACGACAACGACAACGACAACGACAACGACAACAACGACAACAACAACAACAACAACAACTACTACTACTACTACTACAACAACAACTACAACAACTACAATAACAACATGGAACGCTGTTTAACTTCCCACCAAAATGGTCCCTTCCTGTTGGAATGCATGTTCTAGCAGTGGCCAGGCATGTCAGTGAATGTCAGTGAGCTGATGTCAGAAACAGGTATATAAGGCAAGATGGACCACGGGCTTATCTCTAGTGTAAAACCATTTTACTGGCTAGTACATTTAGGCCAGAGTGAGTCTGTTTTGAGCTAAAGATGAGTAGATGCAGCTGTGTTAATAAACCAGACAATTTTTGCAAGAATCTAACCAAGAGCGTGAGATTTGCTAACTTAAGGTCCTGATCTCCTAGGCAGAATTGAACTTCAGAATTGGATTCAGTGCACTTGATTTAGTATAGGACACATGGATTAGACCACGCAGCAGGCAATATTTTTTATGTGACTCGTTTGCTGTTTATGCAATATTTTTGCTTTTCAGCAATTGCTAATAAAAATGTGCTATTTGTGCAAAAGTTTGCATTATGCAAGCAAATTTCTTAGAATTTGTGCAAAATGCAAGGTTTTATTGCTAGATATCCCCCCCCATGCTGCTACTTTGCTATTGCTAGCTATTAGGGTCAGTGGGGTGGTGGGATGGTGGCAAGACTTGAATAGAAGGACCACGGGTTTGACTCAGTAGAAAGCAAACCTGTATTTGATTCCTTTTTCACCTCCAAAGCCTAGAAGAGATCAATGCCTCCTTTCCTGTCCTTTCTTTATAGGAGGAGGATGCAGAATGGGAAAAGCCCCTTCCAGGTGCAGAAATGACTAGTTAGTTACACTGTTAAGTTCCACCCCTGACAAGTAGTGGTGCACATTTACAGTTCATCTCACATCTTTTTTAAAAAAAATGATTCTATGTATAATTTATTCAGCATGCATAATTCCAGATGAAACACAGAACTCTATTTCCTCCCTGTATCTAGTTGTTCCCTGGCCTACTTTTACTGTACATAGAAACAAGGTCTGATCCCTTAATCTTTCTCATAGAGAGAGAGAGAGGGAGAGGGAGAGGTGGTGGTGGAGGAGGAGGAAACTTTTGAAGGAAACTTTTTATTGATAAAATTCTTACTACAGTACCATCTGCTGAGGTAAACTACATATACTTGTTATTACTTTCAAAAACTTGATAAAATATAGTTACATATCTCAGTAAACATATTTACATATATAGTACTATTGGGGGAAAATATACAGTATATACAATACCAGAAGAAGACTAATATTTACAATTATAGTGTCATTTACATGAAACTTACCTTTTAATATGATAAGTTATTTGCAAATTTCTTTCTGTCAACCACTGCCACCATTTGTACCTGTTGGGTTCCTCCTATCTCACCATCATTCTTTTAGCATATACTCTGAGCCTCACCATCACACTGCCCGCCCACCCCTTTTTTTGATATGCCAGTTTTCCCGTCTTTCCTTCCTGTCCCCTTTGGAACACCAGAGCGCTTAAGACAAACAGATTCATTAACCTAACCAAGGACTTTCCAGTTCTCCAGCTTTAGAAGGAGGAGGAGGAGAGAGATAAATTGAAAGAGAGAGAGGAGGAGAAGAAGGAGGAGGAGGAGGAGAAAGAGAGAAGAAGAGAGGGGGAAAGAGAGAGAGAAGAAGAAGAAGAAGAAGAGAGAGAAGAAGAGAGGGAGCAAGAAGAAAAGAGAAAGAGAGAGTAAGAGAGAAAAGAAAATAGAGAGAGGAAGAGAGAGAGAGAAAAAGAAAGGAGAGAGAGAAATCAAAAGACAGAAAGAGAGAGGAGAGAGAGAGAGTAAGACTTTAGTGTAAGGGACCAAAGACAATGAAACAGCCGAAGGGTTGGCTTAACACAGGTTTATTGCATGATGATCCGGAGGAACATGTGGTAATGGCGGATGAGTAGCTCAATATATACAGCTGGCTATACATTTGAATGTGGCTCGTCGACAGACTATTGGTTGCTGCCTGCGTGACGTCGTAGGAGGTCACGCCCTTCTTGACCAGGTGAGGAGGTCGCGGGGAATCTTCCCGCGCTGCTGAACCAGGTGACTATGATCCATGAGAGCTGGACGCTCGCTACTGCCCTCTGGTGGTCACTAGCTCGCGTCCCCTTATTAGGTTTTCATTGATACAGCTGATGGTTATAATGTTGCACACAGAAAGGTTACATTGGTAACACATGGCAAAGGTACATTGTTAAAGGCACAGCTTTACAGAACACAACATCCCTCCCCCCTAGGATGAGACGAAGTCTCTCAGCCAAGATGGCTTGTTGCATGTGCGTTTGGGCCGTGAAGAGGGCTGCCCCCCCGGGGGCATTATTGCTTCTTTGTTCCCTGGTCCCTTGTCCTGAAATGGGAGAGGGAGACTTGTTAGTGGCTTGCCGCTGTCTGGCGGCCTTAGGGGAAGGGAAAAACTCCATTGTGGGCAGACCGGGGGCCGTCGGGGCTAACGAAAAACCCCTCTTCTCGCTTGGACGGGTGGGGGACCACTCCGAAAAACCCCCCCGGTTCTGAAAATCAAAATCTAACTTGGTAGGGGTACCCGCATTTGTGGGGACTTTCCGCGAGATATGTATGGGGTCGGGTTCCTCCTCCTCGGAAAGATCCCCCAGGGTATCTATGAGGATATCCTCCTCCCCCCTTGGTGGGGGCCCACGGTCCCCTTTTCCTCCCCCTTGGGCTGAACGGGTGGGGGAGAACCCTAACGCTGACTTATTTCCTGCTTGATCAGTGCCCTGCTCATCAGAGACCCTGCGTCGGAGCTGGTCCGTGTGCCGCCTCCACAGGAGCCCCGTGCTGGTTTCCACGCGGTACGACACGGGGCCGGTTTGCTCCACAACTACGCCTGGTACCCAGGCTGGGCCCGTGCTGGCGTAATTCCTGCAATGCACGGGGGCGCCTATACTGAAACTCTTTGTAGCCTCTAGCCCGATGTTCCTTCCTTTGTCCTCTACCCTCGTGGGGTCTAGCCTAGTAAGGATGGTGGTCAGCTTCCTGCGCATTAAGAGCTCTGCGGGGGAGTATCCTGACGCCAATGGGGTCACCCTGTACCCCAGCAGAAACTGACACATTTGTAGGTTCAAATCCCCTGGGCCCATGCGCCGCAACGCGTCCTTCGTGGTGCGGACGAGGCGCTCTACTTGGCCGTTGGTGGCCGGGTGAAAAGGGGCGGAGGTGATATGCCGAACGGCGTTAATCTCCATGAATGCCCTAAACTCGGAGGACGTAAAACAACTAGCGTTGTCGCTAATTAACGTGTCGGGTATGCCGAACGTGGAAAAGAGCCTCTGCAGATGCCTAATGGTCTGGGCCGAAGAGGTGCTCGTGACTGGGATAACCTCCAACCATTTGGAGAAAGCGTCCACTACAAGGAGGAACAGGGTGCCTCTGAACGGGCCCGCGAAATCAACGTGCACCCGGGACCACGGCCCCTTAGCCGCGTCCCATTCCCTGTGGGGAAGGCGGGCCTCCTCTGGTCTGGAGCATTGGCAACTTTCACAAGTGCCGACCATGTGCTCGATGTCGGCGTCTAGCTGGGGCCACCAGAAGTAACTCCGGGCCAGCGCCTTGGATCGCACGATGCCGGGGTGGCTGACGTGAAGTAGTTTGAGCACCCGCGGCCGAAGGGAAGTGGGAATCACCACCCGCTGCCCCCACAAGAGACACCCCCTCTCTAGGGACAGTTCTAGCTTTTTTCTGAAAAATGGAGCGAACTCCTCCGCTGGGGAGGACGCGGGCCACCCTTTCTGTAGCCAGGAGCTTACTGCCGCTAACGTTTTGTCCTTCTCTGTTGCTTTGGCAATGTCGGCGGGCACTACGGGGGGCGAATCCAGCACCTCTATCATGAGAACCTGATGGTCCCGCTCCCCCTTGCTCACCTGGCTGGGCGTTAGGGGAAGGGGAGACCTAGATAGAGCGTCCGCATGGCTGATCTCTCTCCCGGGCCGGTAGACCAACGCGTGCTGATACGCGTTGAGAAAAATGGCCCACCTGAGCATCCTTGGGGACAGGATCTGAGGGGTGGGCTTATCCGCGGTAAAGATGCCTAGCAGGGGTTTGTGGTCCGTCACAATGGTGAAGGGGCGGCCATACAGAAAATCGTGAAATTTCTTCGTCCCCGCGACTATCGCTAGCGCCTCCCTGTCCGTCTGTGCGTAGTTTCTCTCTGCTTGGGACAGGGACCTGGAGTAAAATGCTATCGGGGCCTCCCTTCCGCTTTCCAACACGTGGCACAGCACCGCCCCCACCCCCACTGGAGATGCATCACAGGTCAGAACTACTGGGCATTTGGGGTCAAAGTGGGTTAGAATGGCGTCGGACGCCAGGAGGCTTTTTAGCTCGCTAAATGCCCTTTCTTGGTCATCGCCCCACTTCCATGCCTGGTCTTTCTTTAGCAGTTTGTGTAGCGGCTCAGCCACCGCTGCCTTTCGGGGGAGGAAGGAGTGGTAAAAGTTGAGCAGCCCTAGGAACGACTGCAACTCGGGCTTGGAGGTGGGGCGGGGGGCTTTCTTGATGGCTGCCACCTTGGACTTGGATGGTTTTATTCCCTCAGGAGTCACACAAAACCCTAGGAACTCCACCTCAGTTGCGAAGAAGACGCATTTGTCCTTTCGCAACTTCAGCCCCGCCTTTTCGAATATTGTCAGGACCTTTCCCAACCTCTTGGCCAATTCAGCCCGACTCCTCCCTGTTATTAACACGTCATCAAAATAAGGCAACACCCCCTCCAGTCCCTTCAGGAGGCGTTCCACGAGTGACTGGAAAATTCCTGGCGCCGAATTCACGCTGAATTGGAGGCGCGTCACCTGGAACGCCCCCTTATGGGTGACTATGGTCTGCGCAGCGGCTGCGGCAGGGGACACCGTAAGCTGCTGGTAGGCCTGTGCTAAGTCGAGCTTAGCGAAACACTTCCCCCCGTGTAACCTGGCCAGCAGATGGCTGACTACCGGCACCGGATATGCATTCGGGCAGATCGCCTTGTTGATGGTGCACTTGTAGTCGGCGCATATGCGGACCTCCCCATTGGCTTTTAGTGCAGTTACAATTGGAGTTTCCCACTCCGCAGAATCTACAGGCACAAGGATCCCCTGACCCACCAATTTGTCCAGTTCCGCCTCTATCTTGTCCTTGAGTGCGAACGGCACCCGGCGTGGTTTTAGGCGAATAGGGCAGACCTCCGGGTCCAGGTCGAAAGTCACTGGGGGCCCCTTGAATTTCCCCAGTCCTTTTTTGAAGACTTCGGGGTGCGCCTCGCACACCTCCTGAATTGGATCAGTCCCAATGGCGTGCATCCCAACGGCATGCACCCCCCCAATAAACAACCCCAGGGGCTGGAACCATTGAGTTCCGAGGAGGCTGCAATCTCCTCCCTTGAGCACGACTAGGGGAAGGGACGCGGCGTGCTCCTTGAATTTGACCTGAAATTCTCCAACCCCCAACACTGGAATGCTGTTCCCTTGCACGTCCCGTAGTGTGGACCTCAATGCTTTGAGCTTGGGCCGCTTGTGGGGGGCAATTCCCAAAAACTCCCTCTGGGAAATGATTGAATATGAGGACCCCGAGTCAATTTCCATCCTAATGGGAACCCCTTGGACTAGTACCTCAACAAAGTAGCGGGGGTGTCCTGTAGACACGCTGAACACTGGGGCGTCGTCCTCGCTGCCGTCGGAGATGCGGCCCACGCCGTCCTGCTTTCGCGTGGCCTGGGCGCCGTCCTTGGGTCTCGTTGGGTGGTCTCGTCCCGCGGAACGGTCTGGGGAGCTCCTCCGGGTCTCGCGCTTCTTCCTGCACACCTTGGCGATGTGCCCGCGGCGGCCGCAGTTGTGGCACTCGGCCTTCCGGAAGGGGCATTTCACGCGGTCGTGGGCCGCGCCACAGCCGTCGCATCGCCGGCTCTCCTTCCGGACCTTCTGGACGTCCTCGTCGTCGCTGCTCTCTGTGGACGACCTCGAAGTTCGCCGGGCCGCCTGTACCGGAGCCTCTGCCTTGCTCGACTTTGGCCGCCAGTCCTGAAGTTCTTGGACCCCGGCCTTCGTAGCTTCTGCGGCCTGGGCCGCTCTGACGACCTCCTGCAATGTGGGAGGCGGCTCTTGGTTCATTAATGTGCGCTGGGTCTCGGCGTCGTTCAGGCCGCACAGCACACAGTCTCGGAGGGTGATTTCTGCATTCTCCCATTTGCACGGGCCGGCCGCCAGCCGCAGGGCCACCACGAATGCGGCGACCGTCTCCCCGGGCGCTTGGACTCGCCTCCAAAATGCACTCCGAGCGGGGAACATCGCCGTGGCGGGCCAGACATGCGCACGCAGCATTTGCATGAGTTCCTTGGCCTTGAATTCGCTCACCCTCCTCGGTGCAATCAGGTCCACCAAAGTCCGTTTGGTTTCTTGTCCGAGCATCCTGGTGAAGATGGCCCTTTTCTTCGCCTCTTCCGTGACTTCGGACTCGATCAGTGCGGCCTGGAAGTCCATCTCGAAGATCTCCCAGTCGCCCGGTTTCCTGATTTCGAAACCGGCGCGTGTCTTGGTCCCGTGGGCTGCCATATCCCACCTTCGTCGCCAATTTAGTGTAAGGGACCAAAGACAATGAAACAGCCGAAGGGTTGGCTTAACACAGGTTTATTGCATGATGATCCGGAGGAACATGTGGTAATGGCGGATGAGTAGCTCAATATATACAGCTGGCTATACATTTGAATGTGGCTCGTCGACAGACTATTGGTTGCTGCCTGCGTGACGTCGTAGGAGGTCACGCCCTTCTTGACCAGGTGAGGAGGTCGCGGGGAATCTTCCCGCGCTGCTGAACCAGGTGACTATGATCCATGAGAGCTGGACGCTTGCTACTGCCCTCTGGTGGTCACTAGCTCGCGTCCCCTTATTAGGTTTTCATTGATACAGCTGATGGTTATAATGTTGCACACAGAAAGGTTACATTGGTAACACATGGCAAAGGTACATTGTTAAAGGCACAGCTTTACAGAACACAACAAAGACAGAGAGAAATAAAGAGAGAGAGTGAAATAGAAAGAGAGGGAAAGAAAGAGTGGGGGGAGAGAGACTGGCTTTTTGGTGCTGTGGTAACCATATGCCTATCCAACAGGAAAAAAAGTTTGGAGGGCCATCCGGGCTGAAACTCTTCATTTTAGAAGGCCATTGCCTTCACTGTTCCACGATCGTATCCCCTTCTGAGTCCAGAAGCATCCTTGTCATCTCAGAACAGAGAGAAGGAAAGCCGCTTCATATCTGCAGACCTTAAGAAACAAACAGAGGAACAACAGCAATGCATGGTATACTTTGTAGTGGCAAAGGAGGTCTGTGGCTCAAGGTTAAAACTGTAGTTGCTCTATCAAAAGCAAAAAAAAGCGGTTAAACCGCTGACCTCAAACCAAAAGGATGTGAGTTCAATCCTGACCAAGGCACAAAGTTGACTCAAAGCCTTCCATCCTTCCAAAGTCTGTAAAAATAGGACCTAGCATGTTGGGGGTAAAATTCTATTTAACTTGTGAACCACCCAGAGAGTGCGTTAAGCACTATAGGTAAAGGTAAAAGTAAAGGTCACCCTTGCTCAAAAGCCAGTCGTCTCTGACTGTAGGGTGCAGTGCTCACCTGTTTCATAGCTGAAGAGCCAGCACTTTCTGCTTCTGCAGATGTTTCTGTGGTCATGTGGCAGGCATGACTAATGACCGCAGTACACGGAATGTTTTTTACCTTCCCACCAGTCACTGCAGACACTTATTTTTTTTACTTTTCAATTTTTTGCTTTTCAGCAATAGTTAACAAAAATGTGCTATTTGTGCAAATGTTTGTATTATGCAAGCAAATCCTTACAATTTGTGCAAAATGCAAGGTTTGAGTGCAAGAAGCTCCCCACCAATGCTGTAAAGGGGATACTGTGGTTCAGAGGTTAAGAAGCTGTTGTGTCCTAGTGTTACTCACTTCAAAGGGACACAGCGTGTGAACTGGATCCGCCAGAGGGGCGCCCTCTTCAAAGGAGGGGCACATATCAAAGCGGTGTTGGAGACCAAATGGGGGTAGTAAACTGTGAGTGTCCGCTGGTATGTTTCCTTGTTGTTGTTGAAACGGAAAACCAGCTGTATATAAGATACCATCTTTCCCCACATCCTCAGTCTTGTCTCCCGATCTGAATAAAGAGTCACTATGCTTAACCCACACGCTGCGTTCTAGTCTACTTCCTGCGAGAATCTAACATTGGCGACGAAGGTGGGATATGGCTGCTACTGCATCTTCAATCGGACTGTTTGACATTGCAAAGCCGGAGGCATGGCCCATGTACGAGATCCAGTTCGAGAACTTTGTGATCGCTGGGGAGATCGAGGATGAAGGGCGACAGAAGGCGTTGTTCCTGGCCCATTGTGGTTTGCCCACGATTGAGCTGGCCGGGCATCTGCTGCTGCCACAGGCACTGAGGGAAGCCACATTGACCGACATCCTGGCGGTGCTCCGAGAACACTTCAAGCCCGTCGTTTCCATCTTCCCAGCCAGGGTTGCCTTTTACTGGCGAGATCAGAAGGAGGGGGAGTCGGTAGCTGAATACGTTGCGGCTCTCCGACAGGCTGCCGCGCCGTGCCAATGGCATGACCTGGAGGAGGCCTTAAGAGACCGGCTTCTCGTGGCCCTCAGAGACGAAGCTACTCAGCGGCGGCTGATGAAGAGAAATAGGTTGACTTTTGCCCAGGTCCTGGAGGAAGCCTTGGCGTCCGAGGCTGCACACGCCGGGGTGAAAATCCTCCGTGCCGAAACTGTTGCTCCTGCCCGGGGTGAGTCGGCTGTCCAGCTGCAGCAGTGCGCTACTCCAGTGGATACAGACAATGCGTCAGAGGAAGGTACTGTCGGGAGGATTCGCCAGCAAACCCCCCAAGCTTCAAGGAGCAACATCGCGCCATGCCAAGGCTGTGGGGGGAGGCACCTCCGCTCACGGTGCCCGTTCAAGACTGCCGAATGCCACAAGTGTGGGCGGAAGGGGCACATTGCATGGGTGTGCCACCAGCGATCCGAAGGTCACCCCGGGGACGGAGGTCAGCGCAGGATGGAACACCCAATTTCCAAGGTCCGCGTTGGACGGAAGGCATCATCTAGTGTACAGTCAGTGTCCGGGAGGTTCTTCGTTGATATTCGCCTCCAAGGGTGCCCCGTCCGCATGGAGATCGACTCAGGGTCAGCCTACTCAATCATCTCACAGAGGGATTTTTTTCAACTTCCTCCAGCAGACCGGCCGAAACTGCGGGCTCTGCAGGTCGCCCTGACCGATGTGCAAGGTCGACACATTCCAGTGTTGGGAATCGGAAATTTTGATGTGCGGTTCAAGGCCATCTCAGCAAAGCTTCCCCTAGTCGTGGTGAAAACCGGTAGGAATAACCTTTTGGGTGTGCAGTGGTTTGGGCCCCTGGGTATTGGGTTTTCGGGAATTAATGCGGTTACGGCCGACCCCATTCAGGCTGTGTGTGAACGCTATCCAGATGTTTTCCGACCCGGGCTGGGTACGTTCAAGGGGGCCCCTGTTAATTTTGAGCTGGACCCAACTGTCCAACCCATTCGCATGAAGCCACGGAGGGTGCCGTTTGCCCTGAAAGACTGCATTGAAGCGGAGCTGGACAAGCTGGTGGCACAGGGCATCCTGGAGCCCGTGGACTCTGCTCCGTGGGAGACACCTATAGTCACGGCTATCAAGGCGAATGGGGACATCCGCATCTGCGCGGACTACAAATGCACGATTAATAAGGCTATCCGAGCTAATTCTTACCCTGTTCCAGTGGTTAGCCATTTGCTGGCCACCCTCCATGGGGGAAAGTGTTTTGCTAAACTGGACTTGGCCCAAGCATATCAGCAAGTGCCTGTTAGCCCGAAATCTGCGTTGTGTCAGACTATTACTACTCATAAGGGTGCATTCCGTGTGAACCGTCTTCAGTTCGGCGTTAGTACGGCTCCGGGTCTTTTTCAGGCTCTTGTGGAAAGGTTATTGAAGGGTCTCCCTGGAGTGCTGACTTTTTTTGACGACGTGTTGATATCTGGGACAGACAAGGGGGACCTGGCCACTAAACTGGGGAAGGTGCTGGAGCGTTTCCAAAATGCGGGGTTGCGGGTAAAAAGGGAGAAGTGTTGTTTTTTTGCTCATGAGGTTGAATTCTTGGGGTTCAAAATCACGCCTGCCGGCATCAAGCCCTCTGAATCCAAAGTTCAGGCAGTCTGGGAAGCCCCACGTCCCACTTCAAAGACGGAGCTCCAGGCATTTTTGGGTCTCTTAAACTTCTATCACTCCTTTCTGCCCCGAAAGGCGACTGTGGCTGAGCCCCTGCATCAGTTGCTGAGGAAACAGGCGGTGTGGCAGTGGGGGCCTCCTCAGGAAAAGGCATTCCGGGAAGTCAAGTAGCTGTTGACTTCGGATGCTGTCCTTACACATTACGATCCGAAGAAGCCCCTTTTGCTTGTATGTGATGCCTCGCCGGTGGGGGTTGGAGCTGTTCTGTGCCATGACATGGGGGGAGGGAAAGAAGCGCCTATCGCATATTACTCCAGGTCGTTAACGGTGGCCGAAAAAAACTATGCTCAGATTGATAGAGAGGCGCTGGCCATAATCGCTGGAACGAAGAAATTTCATGACTTCATTTACGGGAGGGCTGTCACGATTATCACAGACCACAAACCGCTCCTGGGTATTTTTGTGCCAGACAAGCCCACCCCCCAAATCCTGTCTCCGCAGATGTTACGCTGGGCAATGTTCCTTCAGGCGTACCAGTACACGCTCCAACATCGCCCAGGTATCAGCATTAGCCACGCGGATGCTCTGTCCAGATCCCCTGTTGAGTATGTGGGTCGAATTGAGGCGGAAGGACAGGTCCTTATGTTGGATGTGTTAGACTCTCCCCCGATCTCCGCTGCTGACATAGCAGCCCAAACAAAAAAAGACCCCCTCCTGTCGAAGGTTGTCGTGTGGGTTCAGAAGGGGTGGCCATCGCCACCAACCCCTGAGGAATTCAGGGTGTTCTACTCCAAGAGAAACGAACTGTCACTGGAGCGGGGTTGCTTGGTTTGGGGGGACAGAGTGGTCGTCCCATCTGCACTTCGGAACAAAGTGCTTCGCACACTCCATGTTAGCCACCCAGGTATTGTCAGGTCAAAAGCGCTAGCGCGAAGCTACTTCTGGTGGCCCCGATTCGACCAGGACATTGAGGCTTGGGTGGGGAAATGCAGGGAATGTCAGGCTTCAAGGCCCGAAGAACCACGTCTTCCCCGCAGGGAATGGGATACGGCCAGAGGCCCCTGGTCTCGGATTCATATAGACTTTGCCGGACCGTTCAGGGGAACAACACTTCTGATTATTGTAGATTCTTTTTCCAAGTGGGTAGATGTCATCCCGGTGTCAGGAACATCCTCTGCCACCACAATCCGCAAATTAAGGCGGGTCTTTAGTACCCTAGGCCTGCCCGACATCGTAATTACCGACAACGCGTTGAGCTTCATGTCAGCAGAATTCCAGGATTTCCTAAGTCGTAATGGGATTAGACACATCACGGCCGCTCCTTTTCACCCTGCCACAAATGGTCAAGCCGAGAGGCAGGTGCGGACAGTCAAAGACGCGCTCTCGCGCATGGGACCGGGGGATTTGGAGCTGCAGTTGTGTCAATTTCTGCTGTCCTACAGGGTCACCCCATTGGCCTCAGGGCTGTCGCCAGCCGAACTATTAATGAAAAGGAAGCTGCCGGCTGTTTTTGACCATTTAGATCCTCAGCGCCAAGAGGATCGGGGCCTCAATATAGACATTCCGAATTTAAAAGGTTTTGAGGTTGGGCAACCAGTCCACTGCAGGAATTATGCCAACGGGCCTCCATGGTTGGGGGGGGGGAGGTGTTGGAACAGACTGGCCCGGTGTCTTACAGAGTGCAAATGGAGAATGGCGCGATTTGGAGGAGACACACAGATCAAATGCGGCTCCGGGTCCTGGGGCAGAACTCTAACTTGGGCCCAGGGAGGGAGCCACAAGGGAGGGAGCCACAAGGGGAAACAAGGGGGAATATGGAGAGTGATATGGAGTGGGATTTAATTAGTGACCCCCTGCCCACGTCTTCCCCAGAGCCCGAGGCGGGAGGGGAAGCTACCCCGAGCTCAGAGGCAGGAACGGAAGGGGAGGCCACTCTGAGCTCTCCCCCCACTTCTGAACCAGTTGGGGTGTCCGTTGAGCCTACCCTGGTGCCAGAGACGCACGGGCGGCCCAGACGAGTTTGTGGGCCACCCATCCGTTGGGGAAAGGTTGTTTCTCACTGAGGGGGGAGGGATGTTGTGTCCTAGTGTTACTCACTTCAAAGGGACACAGCGCGTGAACTGGATCCGCCAGAGGGGCGCCCTCTTCAAAGGAGGGGCACATATCAAAGCGGCGTTGGAGACCAAATGGGGGTAGTAAACTGTGAGTGTCCGCTGGTATGTTTCCTTGTTGTTGTTGAAACGGAAAACCAGCTGTATATAAGATACCATCTTTCCCCACATCCTCAGTCTTGTCTCCCGATCTGAATAAAGAGTCACTATGCTTAACCCACACGCTGCGTTCTAGTCTACTTCCTGCGAGAATCTAACAGAAGCTCACCTTGTTATCTTGAAGGCTGGCAAGTCGGCAGTTCGAGACCCAGGTACTGCATGACGTATTAAGTGCCCGTCTCTGTCCCAACTCTTGAGGACTTGAATGGAGCCTCATTCGGGTGTCCCCTGAGTGGCGTTTCTCCAGCAAAAATCCTTTCAACCCAGAATAATTTCTGACATAACAACAACAACAACAACAACGGGAACTACAATGGGAACAACAACAGATTTCTTCCACCTATCATCATCATCATCACCACCACCACCTCTGCAGAGGTAGTAGCGCAGCTGGAAACAGTGGGAAGTGCCACCCCTGTTGAACAAATGGTCTGACAGGAAGGGGCTCAATTGGCTGCCATATCAGAACAAATGGAAAAAGAGCCCCGGGAGAGAGAGGCAGAGCTGATGGCTTATCAGAAAGCTATAATGAAGCAAGCAATGGCTGACCAGCTACATCATCGTGGGGTGAGAGGGAGTGGAGTACCAGCAACATCTTTATCGCCATTGCCTACGGTTGCTCTGGTAACCCCTGCTCCAGTACAACCACCAGCAGTTCTCTGCCAGTGGTGCCTCCTCCTAGCCTGCTTCAGGCAGTTCAACCTAGGATGCCTCAGACACTTTCATTTGGAACAACCCGGGCACAATTACCAAGAATGCCAAGGGTACCACCATGGATACCCTCCTCCGCCTCCTTGGATGCTTCCACAAGGTCTGCCACTGTTAGAATTAGGAGGCTACCCTCTGCCCATGATTATGGGAGCAGTAGGAGGAGTTCCGCCAGCAAGCCGCTTGGAAAATTTAATGGAGGACTTTTTTGAGACTCAGTTTCTGGCAATGAAGTTAAAGCAACAACTGAAACCGGTGACAGATGCCAACACAGATAGAAAAAATCTGCCAGTCTTGACAGATCCTCAAGACATACTTTCTTTCCTTTCTTGGTTTGAGCATGCATGTCAAGCCATGAAAGCGGATGAGAAGGAATGACCAGGTCTGGTAGCTACACAACTACAGCTACACAACTATTCTTGATTACTTTAATGAGCTACCCGAAGATTATACCTGGTCTCAGATAAAGAAAGCCTTAGAAACGTATTGTGCCATGGTCCCTGACGTGCTAAGGCAGCGGTTTTGTGAAATCTGTTGGAACGGAAGAGATCCATTCATAGCCTTGATGATGCAATTGCCGCAAGCTTATGGCAGATGTGTAAAAGCATCAAAAGTAGAAATGACTCCAAGCGCCAGATCATTTGCAATCAGGGAACAGTTTATGGAGATTATTCCATCCCAGTCGGTGTGTTTGGAGAATGAGATGTCCAGCCCTAGGCCATTCTAATATGGGGTGCCTCAGGGCTCGGTGCTGTCTCCTCTCCTATTTAACATCTACATGAAACCGCTTGGTGAGATCATCTGTTCCCACGGGGCATGGTATTATCAGTACGCAGATGACACCCAATTGTATATCTTGTCTCGTGGTGATCCCAGTGATGCTGTCAAAGTCCTGTCCGAGTGCCTGGTGGCTGTTGGGGTCTGGATGAGAGACAACGGATTACAACAACCCTGGCAAGACTGAGTGGCTATGGATTAGGGGCCTGGTGTTAACTCAGGAGCTACCATCGTTGGTTTTAGATGGGGCTAGTCTGCCCCAGACAGATCCGGTATGCAACTTGGGGGTCCTCCTGGACTCACGACTGCTGCTTGAAGATGAGGTAGCAGCTGTGGCCAGGAGGGCTTTCGCCCAACTTCAGGTGATTTGCCAGTTGCGCCCACTCCTAGACTGGAACTCCTTACTCATTGTCACTCATGCTCTGGTCACCTCTACACTAGATTATTGCAATGCACTCTACATGGGGCTGCCCTTGATGACCATCTGGAGGCTGCAGTTGGTCCAGAATATGGCTGCTCAGGTGGTGATGGGGTGTGGGCATTAAGCTCGTGCCTCACCACTGCTTTGGGAGCTGCACTGGCTTCCAATTAGCCTTCGGGTGCAATTCAAGGTGCTGGTTATTAGCTTTAAAGCCCTACATGGTAGTGGGCCAGGATACCTAAGAGACCGCATTGCCCCAAGAACTTCTGTCCATCCAACCAGAGTGGACCAGAGGGGCTCTCTGCTTGTACCATCTGCTAGAGGGGCCCATCTCTTTAGCACAAGAAGGAGGGCCTTCTCTGTGTCCGCTCCGCCCCTATGGAACCTCCTACCAGTGGAACTAAGGCTGCAGACGGAATTGCTGCCCTTCTGGAAAGATCAGAAACATGGCTGGCGGGGCAGGTGTGGGGTCTTGAAGATGTTGTGGTTGGTTTACTATCAAAGTAACTTTCCTCTTTTTAATATGTGTGGGGGTTTTAGCGGGGTAATTTGTTTAATGGGGTTGTTCTTGTTTTAAGGGTTTTTAGATTGTATGCCACCCAGAGTCTTCATGAGCTGGGTGGCTATATAAATATTAAATTAAATTAAATTAAATCCACTTTAAGAATCAGCCTTGCTAATAGCGATATTGAAGATCCCTCTTTGTTGGCTCAAAGGGCTGAAATGATATGGATTTATAGAGGGCATGCACCAAGGGTCATGCAGAGACCAGCCCCATAGAGCAAGGGAAACAAAGAGCCAGGATTTTCCAAAATGCCCACCAGTGCCAGGAGGAGCGTCTAAGGAACGCCAGCCAAACTGCAAAGGCAGTGTCAAGCCCTGGTGTTATCTGTTTTAATTGTTCAAAACCAGGACACACTCGCCAGGAATGTCCCTCACTCAAAGCCACTTTGTCTCAGTCTTGAAAATGGAAGTCTGGAGCATCCACATCAAGTAGCTGGATTGCACAAGCAGCAGTCTCGCTACCAGAAGCATTTGAAAGTTACCCGCAGCAGTCAGGAGAAGCATCAGACAGTCGAGCAATGCGACAGCAGACAGTCAGAGATGCTGCTACAAGTCCTGATGTACAAGGGATTTTGCCTGCTCGTGAGTACGGGACTCTTGTTGTTAGGGATCCCCAAGTTTCATGGCAACTTAGGGCTACAGCAGCTCATACCCAGACATCCCATATACTAGATCCTAGTGACTTGTTAGGACCTGACCTCCTTGGCCAAATCAAAAAGCAAAGGACTGCCTCAGTGACTTTGATAAATGAAAAGGGGGAGGAGTATCTGTAAATAAAGAGGTTCAAAGTCAGTGGTTCAGATTTTTCCAGTATTCATGCTGATTATGTTAACCCAGAACAAATTTTGCCAAATGCTTTTATACCTGTTGAAGCTTTTCATATGGGTAAAGAAAGGGAGATTATCCATAGCCCTGTAGCCAGATATGTTTGCTTTACTGGGGAGGTGCTGTGCCTGATAAATAGGTCTACCAGCCACCCTCAGCTGTTGATAGGACTCTCCTTAATGATCTTAGAGGCCCAAGCTAGGGCCAAAAATGTTAATGTTCTAAAGGTAGTGACTAGTAGTCAAACCCAACAAGGAACTGTGTCTGATCAACCTGTGTCAAGTGATGGACAAAATATTGTGTATGCTTTTTGCCCAGGAACAGCATATATGCCCCACTTTGGAAGACGTCAGGCAGAAAGCTAAGCAGAACTTGCCCCTGAGAAAGAACAAGCAGGTTTTTCTTCTCATAAAATGGACAGTTATATAAACAAACCAAGTTACCTGCACTGTCTATAGAGACTAAGGACCAATTAGTGGTCCCTTTGTGTTTCAGAGAGTCTATCTTGAAGATGGCTCATGACACAGCCTACATGCTACATTAGGGGAGGAAGAAGACTCTCCAGTGCATAACTGAACATTTCTTTTGGCCTAATTGTACTAAAGATTGTGAAATGTATCTAAAATCATGTTTTGTATGCCAGAAGATAGGCAATGTGCATTCTAAGGCCAAAGCTAAGCTAAGAGAACTACAGATAGCAGGGAAACCTTTTAGACAAGTTCATGGAGGACAAGGGTATCAATGGCTATAATTATGGATACTTAAGGACAACCTCGGGGTTGGAGAGATAGGCAGGATATCTCTCAATGCCATTTCCAGGGAATCCTAAGCAGGTGAAGGCATCTCCTTGGGAATACCCTGAAGCAAATGGTGAGCCACTGTGTGAGACAGAATGCTGGACTGGATGGGCTGTGGCCTGTTCCAGCAAGGCTGTTCTTATGTTCTTATGTTCTTTTCAAAGGCTAAAAATTGATATTTTTGGACCATTGCCAAAATCAAAAGGAGGCAAACAATATGTGTTAACCTATGTCAATACATTTTCGATACATTTTCCTCTGGTGGCCATTTCTGCTTCTCATATAGCCAAATATAAGCACAAATGCACACAAAAATTGAAGAATGCTTAATCAGTAACTTAAAGTCTTTATTTTTCAGATATTCATAAACAAGTATTGGAACACCAATGTGAATGTGAAGTTTGCCGGTTTCAAAACTTTTCGATAATAAAAATCTTCATCAGAAAATGTTGTGTGTGTTTCTGTAATCAAATGTCATATAGAAATAAGTAATATAATGAGTAATACAGTTGTAATTATCTACATCTTAAACATGAAATATAACAATATAAAATGTAGAATATAATATATAGATCAGTGACTTTTTAAACTATATATATAGTACTCTAAAGTTTGATGGTTTGAAAATTAAAGTGAGATCCTTTCTGTAGTCTAATCTATCATATAACAAGATGTAACCAAAAATCTAAAGGGTACAAACTGTAAAAACCCTGCAGAATTCAGTGAATTTAATAAATTTAATGCTTACCTTATATGAGAAGGACAGCTTTTTTAGGAACTTGGGAACCCTCAATTTTCTTAATAAAGTCTGTGGAGTCTTTAATGAAAGTTGGTGTGCTTTGCGTAATTCTGCAATAAATGAATCAACATAAACAGCTAAAGGTTGTAATAGGGAATTGATCCCCAAGACTATTGGTCTTCCTTTAATTGGAGAATTGGGTTCCGTAGGTTTGTGAATCTTAGGGATCAAATGAAACAGCACTTCATCATCGATCTTCTGTATATCGTACTCGAACATAACTTTTTCAGGTTCGGAGACTCTTTTTACCTACAAGTAAAAGGAGTAGCCATGGGTAGTAGTTTAGCGCCCTCTGTAGCCAACATCTAAATGGCACATTTTGAAAAAAGTAACGATTTTAAACCCCGGCAGTAACTCAGTTTTTGAACACATGTTACAATACAAGAGATTTATTTATGATCTTTTCTTTATATAGATGATTTCTCTCAAGTGGAAGGTTTTGTATCATGGATCAACACTCTTAACCCTCATTTAAAATCCACCCATTCTATGGATTTTTTGTACCATACCTTTTTTGGACTTATGAGTAACCATTAACCAACAGCGCAGAATCTGTTAGCTTATTTCAAAAACCAACTGACTGCAACACTTATCTTAGGTATGACTCATATCATCCCCCATTTTTAAAAACTAATTTACCATATGGTTTATTTGCTAGAATCAAATGAAATTCAACCAGAGATCAAGATTTTTATGAATCAGCAAACAACACACATAGCATGTTACTCCAGGATCTGCTGGTCCCTCGATTACACACCTTTGTCACAGCAAATAAAAAGACTAATACTGAGACACTGGCACATTCTGGACCAGATTCCAGGGTGCAAAGACAAACCTTATATAGGTCTGGGCAAAACTCAATCGGTAAGAAATTTCTTGTCACACTCAGGCATCTTAACCTATTCGGTTCCCCAGGTATCTTCACTTAAGGGACATTTTAAGTGCAACAATTGTGTGAACTGTAAATTCGTGTGGGTTACCAAAGAGTTAGTTTTTCCCACGTGAACTTTAGACACAATCATTTTTCTAACTGTCAGAAAAAAAATTGTATTTATCTTTGGGTTTGCCCATGTGATCTCATATAGCCAAATCATTTATTGAAATAACCAGCAGACTTGGTTTACCAGTTGAAATTGTGAGTGACAGAGGTGGAGCTTTTGTCTCACGTCTAATGAAGACAGTGTGCAAATTGGCAGGGGTAGTACAGATATTTAGTTTACCATATCACCTCCAAAGCCATGGAAATGTGGAATTTTGCTGAGGTTATTGACAGCTTATGTGCAAGATTTTGGGGAGAGTTGGGTGGATGGTCTTCCACTCAACCTCAGCACATATAGGTCAGCCCCACATGAGAGTTTAGGGGTAAGACATCAGCAGAAATGTTGTTTGGATTCAATTTGCAAGGCCTTCTCTATCTTCTGAAGGGAGAATGGGAAGGAGTAGCCTTAGACCTGCCCCAGCCAGTATCAAAATACACTGAAGATTTGCAGGAAAAGCTGAATGCTATACATACTGTAGCTAAGAAACATTTGAAATCAGCACATGAGCTTACTAAGCTGTACTATGATCGGAAAACTAGACAGAGATTTCCAGGCAGGACAACAAGTGATGGTCCTGAACCCACATCCGGTTGGTCAATTGCAGGTCCAATGGGAAGGTCCAGCTAGAGTTGTGAGAAAAATTAATGAGTTTAATTACTATGTACAATTTGAAGATACTAGTTATTGCAAAACCTTCCATGCTAATGCTTTGAAACCCTATGTATGTAGATCTGATGTACAGATATTTAGAATTGGTGGTCACATGTCTTCTGAGGAAGAATGGGAATTGGGTGAATGTAATGGAAGAGTATCAAAATGCAGGGGATATTGATTCTGTATATATTTCTGAAAATGTACCAGAAGCTGAGCAGCTAGCATTAAGAACTGTAATAGCTAGATTCAGAAACTTGTTCACTTCCAAACCAGGACTGACTCATGTATTGTCACATGAGCTCAAGAGCCATTTTTATCAAATGACATCAACAAAATAAACTTGATCACAATGCACATGAGTTCCTGTTACTTCAACCCCAATATGGTTCCTTCAGTATAGGTTAGCTGGAACCACAGAGGGCAAAGTAAATGAGGAAGTGGACAAGATGCTAGAACTAGGGGTCGTGGAGAAATGTGAATCCCTATGGAATGCCCCATCGTCCCCATTGTATACAAATGCCAGAAGCCTCCGGAACAAAATAGGGGAGCTGGAATACTTAGCAATAGATAAGAATATTGATATTATTGGTATCACTGAAACCTGGTGGACGGATGATAACCAATGGGATACAGTTATCCCAGGCTACAAACTGTACAGGAAGGATAGGAAGGGGCAAACGGGAGGTGGTGTAGCCTTGTATGTCAAAGAAGTGATAAAATCGTATGAATTGGAATATCTAGGTGATTTGGAGTCACCATTAGAAGCTCTATGGGTAAGAGTACCAGGCCACAAGGATGGTCTAACAGTAGGCATATACTATCGGCCTCTGACCCAAACTCTTGAGAGAGACTGGCAGTTGGAGAATGTTGTAAAGGAGGCATCCAAGAAGGGAAGCCTGGTTATAATGGGGGACTTCAATTACCCTCACATAGACTGGGTGAATTGTTGTTCAGCACATGATAAAGAGATAAAGTTCCTAGACATGCTAAATGATTGTTCCCTGGGACAGATGGTTGAAGACCCAACTAGAGGTACAAGAATCCTTGACTTGATCCTGAGTAATACTCAGGATCTGGTGCAAGATGTTAATGTGACTGATCCAATAGGGAACAGTGACCACAACTCAATTATGTTTAACTTGATCATAGACTGCAAGTCACTGATAAAATCTAACACAGAGACCTTAAATTTTCAAAAAGGAAATTTCCCAAAGATGAGGAAACTAGTAAAAAAGAAGCTGAAAGGGAAAATTGAGAGAGTCAAAACACTCCAAGAGGCATGGAGGCTGTTTACAAAAACAATAACAGAGGCCCAATTGGAATGCATACCCAAAAGGAAAAAGGGCACTGCCAGGTCCAAGAGGACTCCAATGTGGCTTACAGGAGCTGTTCGGGAAGTGATCAAGAGCAAGAAAAGCTCATTTAGAAGATGGAAGGCTTGTCCGAATGAGGACAGCAGGCAGAAACATAAATTCTGGCAGAAGAAATGCAAGGCAACAATCAGGAAAGGAAAGCAAGACTTTGAGGAGCGTATAGCTAAAAATACTCAGAGAAATAACAAAGACTTCTTTAAGTACATTAGAAGTAAGAACCCAACTAGGAAGGCCATTGGACCATTAGACGGATGATAACCAATGGGATACAGTTATCCCAGGCTACAAACTGTACAGGAAGGATAGGAAGGGGCAAACGGGAGGTGGTGTAGCCTTGTATGTCAAAGAAGTGATAAAATCGTATGAATTGGAATATCTAGGTGATTTGGAGTCACCATTAGAAGCTCTATGGGTAAGAGTACCAGGCCACAAGGATGGTCTAACAGTAGGCATATACTATCGGCCTCTGACCCAAACTCTTGAGAGAGACTGGCAGTTGGAGAATGTTGTAAAGGAGGCATCCAAGAAGGGAAGCCTGGTTATAATGGGGGACTTCAATTACCCTCACATAGACTGGGTGAATTGTTGTTCAGCACATGATAAAGAGATAAAGTTCCTAGACATGCTAAATGATTGTTCCCTGGGACAGATGGTTGAAGACCCAACTAGAGGTACAAGAATCCTTGACTTGATCCTGAGTAATACTCAGGATCTGGTGCAAGATGTTAATGTGACTGATCCAATAGGGAACAGTGACCACAACTCAATTATGTTTAACTTGATCATAGACTGCAAGTCACTGATAAAATCTAACACAGAGACCTTAAATTTTCAAAAAGGAAATTTCCCAAAGATGAGGAAACTAGTAAAAAAGAAGCTGAAAGGGAAAATTGAGAGAGTCAAAACACTCCAAGAGGCATGGAGGCTGTTTACAAAAACAATAACAGAGGCCCAATTGGAATGCATACCCAAAAGGAAAAAGGGCACTGCCAGGTCCAAGAGGACTCCAATGTGGCTTACAGGAGCTGTTCGGGAAGTGATCAAGAGCAAGAAAAGCTCATTTAGAAGATGGAAGGCTTGTCCGAATGAGGACAGCAGGCAGAAACATAAATTCTGGCAGAAGAAATGCAAGGCAACAATCAGGAAAGGAAAGCAAGACTTTGAGGAGCGTATAGCTAAAAATACTCAGAGAAATAACAAAGACTTCTTTAAGTACATTAGAAGTAAGAACCCAACTAGGAAGGCCATTGGACCATTAGATGATAATGGAAGGCAAGGGGTTATTAAATAGGAAACAGAGATTGCAGAGAGACTCAATGAATTCTTTGCTTCAGTATTCACTGAAGAAGACAGAGACCACATGCCCAAGACAGAGCCTATCTTCGTAGGGAGGGAAACCGAAGAATTAAGCCAGATAGAAATAACCAGGGAGGAGGTCCTTGCATGTCTTGTTAAACTAAACACTAACAAATCACCAGGACCAGATGGCATCCATCCACGAGTTCTCAGAGAACTTAAAGATGAAACTGCTGATCTCCTAGCCAAAATATATAATATTTCCCTCAAATCGACTGGAAGGTAGCGAATGTAACACCAATTTTCAAAAAAGGATCCAGGGGTGATCCAGGAAATTACCGACCTGTCAGTTTGACATGTGTCCCAGGCAAAGTGATGGAAACCATCCTAAAAAATAGAATTAATAGGCACATAGAAGAGAAGGTGCTGCTAAAGAAATTGCAAAGAAATCCGTCTTGAAGAAGTATAGTTTATTACACTTGTTAACTTGAAAATAACACAAAATCCTTTACTTCAGGCAACATGGATATCAAGAAAACCGAAGCTGGTCTGGTGTGGTGGCTTTTCTCGGGATCGCTTCCTCGGGGTTTTCTTAGTGTTCAGCACTAAAGAACTACCATAGAGGCTGTGGCGCGAATAAGAAAACTTTAATTAGAATTAAAATCAAAATATAAATTTGATTAAATAGATTTCTACTGATCACTAAGAAAACCCTGATTGAAGCGATTTTGAGAGGGGCTGCTACAACAGATTGGCTTCGGTTTTCTTGATATTTGTGTTGCCTGAGGTAAAGGATTTTGTGCTACTCTATTATCATAGTAGGATTAACTGGCCAAACTTCCACAGGCTGTTAGGGGGGTTGATGCAGTGATGGGCACCTATCAGACCGGATCGGGCGAACCGGTAGTGGACCCGCCCTGCCCTCTCCTCCGCTCACCCCAATCTGGGCGCTTGAGTTGCGACCAGCCCCGTGGTCAGGAGAGAATTTACTGGGCTAGGTGCACACACGCGCCGCTGCTCAATGCCCGTGCCTTGAGGGGGGATACCGCCTCGGCGTTTCCCGCTTCTGTGCTTCTTGTGAGGCTTCATTCCATTCCGTGGAACTTTGCTCCACTTCCGAAAGCCTCGTGAGAAGAACAGGGGCGGAAGGTGCCGGGGTGGTGTTTCCCTTTAGGGTGTGGGCATTGGGCAGCGGCGCACACACACCTGGCCCGCTTCTCTCCCGACCACGAGGCTGGCCGCAACTCAAGAAGAGGAAGTCAGTGAGTAGTCAGTTGCTGGCCTGACCTCACTCACCGCAACCAGTTGAGTTGCGGCCACCATGGCCACAATTAAAGCACAACTCAATGGTTGCGGTCAGTGGGGTGAGGCCAGCAACTGATCGCTCGCCGCCTTCCTCCTCCTCCTCTTCCTCCTCCTCGTCTCAGCTGGGAGAGAAGAGGGAGCCGCCATCACCGCCACCGCGGGCCTCCGCGCCTGAGCCGCGGCCAGAGGGAAGAGAGCCACGGCCGCCGCAGCCTCACGGGCAGTGGAGTGACGCAGAAGAATCGCTGCCTCCGCCACGGGCCTCTAGGCCTAAGCCACCATGGGGTAAGTGACGAAAGGGGAGAAGGTCTACCGAATGTGTTAAGAATTAAGTGCCTCCCCCTTGAAAGCTCACATTTAAAAATACAAGAGTTAGTCTTGAAGGTGCCACAACAGCTTTTGTCATTGTTTTTCTGTTCAGTTTTGTTTACTCAGATATGCTTGCAGACTAACACGGCTACCAATTAAAACATTTAATTGTTGTTCAGTTGCACAGTTGATTCTGACTAGATTTGAAACAAATTGCATTTGTTTGGTTTTTTCCAAAATGGCCATGCCCACAGAGTAAGCCATGCCCACTTAGTAAGACACACCTACATAGTAAGCCATGCCCACAGTGTGATAGTGAAAAATTTTAATGCCCACCACTGGTTTGATGCAAGTTCTGGTGAAATAGTATTACAGTAGACCCTCACATAACGATGTTGCTTGGTTCCCCAAGTAGCATCGCTATAGGGGAAGCGTTGTTGTGTGGTTTTCAATGGCAGCTGCGCCATCTAGCGGTAAAAAACTCATCCGCACAACAATGTTAAAAAAACATCGTTAATCCACACAACGACGGTTTTTCGTCATTGTGCGGATAGTCACGTGGCGAGTGACGACGCATTGTTAAGCGGAAATGACGCTGTTCGAACACGTCGTTAATCAAGGGTCCTTTGTAATCAGATTCCATGGAAAAGCTATCAACACTACCATTATTGAGATCTGTACTCCAATTTCAGATGTTGAAGAAGATGAAATGGAAAGCTTTAATACAAGCATCCCAGAGGAAATTGATCACACACCAAAACAACGATTTTTTTATAATCATAGGCACCTGGGATGTAAAAGTAAGAAACAAAGCAGAACCAAATGTTTCTGGAAAATTTGGGCAGGAATAAATCAGGAGAACTCAGAGAAGAGATATAGAAGAGAGTGAGAACATAAAAGCTGGCTTGAAACTCAACATTAAAACAACAACAACAAGTTGCCCTAGGGCAAGAGGGCGGGATATAAATCAAATTAATTAAATAAATAAACAAACAAAGATCCTGGCCTCCGTCCCCATTACTCCCTGGCAAATAGAAGAGGAAGAAATGGAAGTAGTGACAGACTTTACCTTCTTGGGATCCAAGATCACTGCAGAGGGTGACTGCAGCCATGAGATAAAAAGAGGCTTACTTCTTGGGAGGCAACCTATGGCCAACCTAGGCAGCATCATAAAGAGTGGAGACATCCCCCTGCCAACAAAAGTCCGCCTCGTTACAGCCATGGTCTTCCCAGCAGTAACATATGGCTGTGAGAGCTGGAAGGCTGAGCGCTGAAGAATGGACACCTTTGAACTCTGTGGTGCTGGAGAAGACTACTATGCCATGAAGCCTCACTCTTTCTGACAAAGTGGACTTGATCCATGAAAGCTAACATTAAAATAGTTAATCTTTAAAGTACTACAGTGTTTTTTGAACTTAAAACCTGGCTGGCAGGCCACGTATGGGTTGCAGGTGGAGAGGTGACCTCCGCGGGGTGGCTAGTATAGCGAATCGCAGCACCCTCGGCCCCTGCACCCTTTTTTAGTGAGTGGGTGGGTAGTTTTTAAAGCAGTTTTAACTATGTTTTTAATTGTGTTTTTATTATGCTGTGAACCGCCCTGAGTTGGCCTTGGCCAAGTGGGCGGTATAGAAACTGAAATAAATAAATAAATAAATAAATAAAGGAGAGCCAACATGGCTTTTGCAAGGGCAAATCATGCCTCACTAATCTGTTGGAATTTTTTGAGAGTGTCAACAAGCATGTGGATAAGGGGGATCCAGTTGACATTGTTTATCTGGACTTTCAGAAGGCTTTTGACAAGGTCCCACACCAAAGGCTCTTGAATAAACTTACCAGTCATGGAATAAAGGGACAGGTCTTGTCCTGGATCAGCAACTGGCTAAGGGACAGGAAACAGAGGGTAGCACTAAATGGACACTTCTCCAAGTGGAGGGAAGTAAAGAGTGGGGTCCCCCAAGGTTCAGTACTGGGACCCCTGCTTTTCAACCTCTTCATAAATGATCTAGAGGTAGGAGTAAAAAGCAAGGTAGCCAAATTTGCTGACGACACTAAATTATACAGGGTAGTGAAAACTGTGAGAGATTGTGAGGAGCTCCAGAGGGATCTCTTGACACTGGGGGAGTGGGCAAAACAGTGGCAAATGAGTGTCAACATTAGTAAGTGCAGAGTGATGCATGTTGGGGCAAAGAACCCCAATTACATTTATAAACTGATGGGGTCTGAACTCTCTGCGACAAACCAGGAAAGGGACCTTGGTGTCCTGGTGGACAACTCAATGAAGGTGTCAACCCAGTGTGGCTCAGCAGTGAAAAAAGCAAACTCAATGCTAGGGATCATTAGGAAGGGTATAGAAAATAAGTCAGCAAGTGTCATTTTGCCTCTTTATAAATCTATGGTGAGGCCCCATCTGGAATACTGTGTACAGTTCTGGTTGCCATACCTCCAGAAGGATATTATGGAGCTGGAAAAAGTGCAGAGGAGGGCAACCAGAATGATTAGGGGACTGGAACACCTTCCTTACCATCTGAGGCTGCAACGGTTGGGCCTTTTCACTCTTGAACGATGGCGTCTAAGAGGAGACCTGATTGAAGTTTATAAAATCATGCACGGTGTGGACAAAGTAGATAAGGAAAAACTGTTTTCCCTATCGCACAACACTAGAACTAGGGGACACTCGATGAAACTTTTGGGTACTAGTTCTCAAACAAATAAGAGAAAGTACTTTTTCACCCAGAGGATTACTGGTTTATGGAACTCCCTGCCAGAAGAAGTGGTGACAGCTGTCAGTCTTGACAGCTTTAAGAAAGGATTAGACAAGTTCATGGAGGACAAGAGTATCAATGGCTATAATTATGGATACTTAAGGACAACCTCCGTGTTGGAGAGATAGGCAGGATATCTCTCAATGCCATTTCCAGGGAATCCTAAGCAGGTGAAGGCATCTGCTTGGGAATATCCTGAAGGAAATGGTGAGCCACTGTGTGAGACAGAATGCTGGACTGGATGGGCTGTGGCCTGTTCCAGCAAGGCTGTTCTTATGTTCTTATGTTCTTATGTCCTAGCCAAGAAAAAAGAATGCACAAGGGGAAATATTACCAGAAATTAGGTTTTGTGCAGACTATCGCAAGTTGAATGCAGTTACACCACGTGATAAATTCCCTTTACCCAGGACAGGTGGTCTAATCCAGAAGCTAGCAGGGTCAAAATGGGTTACCACTTTAGAGTTAACCAAAAGATTTTGGCAAATTCCTTTGACTCAGGAAGCTAAACTTAAAA
Source organism: Bradypodion pumilum (assembly GCA_035047305.1). Taxonomy (NCBI): domain Eukaryota; kingdom Metazoa; phylum Chordata; class Lepidosauria; order Squamata; family Chamaeleonidae; genus Bradypodion; species Bradypodion pumilum. Next base: position 5,089,261 of record JAWDJD010000016.1, on the reverse strand, counting down.
CAGCTTTTTGTATGACCCGGGGTCAATTCTGTTTCATGAGGATGCCCTTTGGTCTTAGGAACAGTCCAGCTAGTTTCCAATGTGTGATAAATGATGTTTTAGCGGACCTAGATTTCGTTGATGCATACATTTACAGCCAGACATTTGAGGAACACTTGACTCACATAGAGAAAGCATTAACTAAACTGCAAGAAGCAGTCTAGTTAACACTAGAATGCTAAGAAATGCCAATGGGAACAGGCTAGTGTAACTTATTTGGGACATGAAGTAGGGAGCGGAAAGATTTCACCTGTGGACGCAAAGGTAGAAAGTGTCAAGAACTGGATAGTTCCTGTCACAAAGACTCAAGTTAAACCATTCTTAGGAATGATGAATTATTACCGCCATTTTATCCCACAGTTCAGTGAAATACCTACTCCACTGACAGAGCTGACAGGAAAGTCACATCCAGTAAAGATAAAATGGACACCAGAATGTCAGAAAGCCTTTGAAACACTAAAACAGAAGCTTATTGAAGCTCCAATTTTAGTGTCCCCAGATTATCAGAAACAGTTTGTTCTGAAACCTGATGCATCCAATACAGGCATAAGAGCTTGTTTGTTACAACCAGACGAAAAAGGAAATTTACATCCTGTTTCCTACTTCAGCCGAAAGCTGTTGCCACAGGAACAGGCCTATTCAGTGATAGAGAAGGAACTTTTGGCCATTATTTGGGCAATGACCAAACTTAGGAGCTATTTGTGGGGACAAGAGTTTGAGCTCCTCACAGATCACAATGTTCTTTCCTTCTTAGACAGAATGAAAAGCAACGTTGGGCCCTACTTTTACAAGATTTTTCCTTTAAGATTTCTCACATCAAAGGAAAACAGAACGTAGAAGCAGATTCTCTCATTCAGGATGAATGAAATCCAGAAAGTTGCTGAACATATTGATCAAGGATAAAGATATACACATGAACATTTACAGATTTCCTTCTCACTTAAAGCAGAAACTAGATTAATTTTACCTCCAGGGCACTTAATGAACTGTAAGCGCAATAGTATAAGCAAGATTTTCTTTCTTTTTCTTAAAGATAGAATTACCATGGGTAAAATTCATCTTTGGGAAGGAAGAAGATGTCATAAATCTTGCTTTCCTTGCCTGCAGTTTCTTAAAAATCTTTTGTCTGTATACCTTCTAAAACAAACCTGGGCAAGTCACAAGCTCAGAGACACTTGCATAACTTTACTCATCAGATGGGAGGGGGGAAGAGAGCAATGTATGTACCAGATGGGCAGAGAAAGGAGTACGAGGTCAATAAACTCCAGATGAACTATTATTCACCTCCCTATACCAACACATATGCTAGTGTGACCTCACCCACCCTCATGATGAGGGGCGAAGGAGTACAATGTATGTATAAGATAGGAAGACATATATTAACACATATATTGACTGATTGAAATATTTTATGCTGCTCTTTTATTGAAACTAACTTGTTAAAGAAATAAACTTGTCTTTAAGTATTATTCTGTTTGCAGATCTGGACTTAGTTTAACAGGCATTTATTCACAAAAGCTCTCTACCTTACAACGCTACCACAAAACTGACACATTCCAGAGAGAGAGAGAGATATCTTAGCTGGGTAGGTGTCAGGTTTCAGAGATGACTAAACAGGCTTGTGTGGAGAAGGAGCATGCGCATGTGGATTTTAAAGGAACAGTGATGGCCTTAAAGATCAAACCAGCCTCTTTAACTCTCGATCTCCTTACTAAGCTTTAAGACAGTGGTGACAGTGGTATGGGGGGGCATGTTGGCAGTGACAGCAACATGGGGGAGTCTTGGTGGGATGGACTGGTGGCATGATGAGGAGTGTTGGCGGTGGCGGCAGGGGAGAAATGATTGGGGCTTGGGGTGGTCCTGGCAGGCAGCGGGAAAACACCAGTCTGGCCCACCAACAGTCTGAGGGGCTGTGATTTGGCCCCTGGCTTTAAAAGGTTGAGAACCACTGTGTTAGAGTGTTAGGCCATGGATGTACTGATCTAACACTTAAGACATTTTTCTTTGATATTCAACAGAAATCTGGCTTCCTGTAACTTGAGCCCACGTTTCCCTCCTTTGAAACGGTTCCCTCCTTCTTAAAGTGCAAAAATAGGAGGCAGTGCTCAAGGTGAGGCCATGCTAAATAGAGGGAACTGATGCTTCATGGGATCCGGAGACTATATATTTTATTAATGCAACCTAAAAGAGCATTATTCTTTTCAACAATAGCATTGCCCTATTGTCTCATATTCAGATTATGACCTACAACAATTCCAAGACTGATCTTGCATGTAGCATTACTGAGTCAAGTATCCCACATCTTGTAATTGTGCATTTGGCTTCATTTCGTTGTTTTCAATGCATTGCTGAAGCCTATAAAGAGCTCTTTGAACTGGGAGCCAAATGCTAGTTACCTTGTTGAACCACCCAGAGATTACACTAAGCGTAATTACAAGTGTAATTGCTGTTGCTATTGCTTCCTAATTTCTGATCAGTTTGATTTATGACCTTGTTTCCTACTTAATTTTTTTATGAAGACAATTATTGGTCATGGGATTCATTTCCTTTTTCATGAGCCTTCCTGTCTTTACCACTGTGCTTGCATCTCCCTCCACATTCTTATTTTTGATGTATGTATATGGAAATTTTTAGGGACTGCAGATTGTGAATCTGTTTTGAAGGCAGTGCCACATGATGCAGAGAATTCAGTGCCACTCTGTTGTGTTCTGATGGTTTTTATTGTACACATGGATTACAATGTATCTGAGCCAATGTAACCTTGCCTATAGCAACAATGTAACCTTCAGCTGTATCATATAAACCCTGTAATAGGACGCGAGCTAATGACCACCAGCTGGCAGCAGCGAGCGTCCAAGCTCTCTTGGTCCAAACTCATCAAAGGCAACAGCGCGGGAAGTTTTCCCGCCACCACCTACACCTGGACAAGAAGGGCGTGACCTGCAATGACGTCACGCAGACAGTAGCCAATGGGCTACCATGGCACCACGTTCAAATGTGTTACTGCTGTATATAAAGAGCTATCGATCCGCCATTACCTCATGTTCCCTCTGTCCACGATGAAATAAACCTGAGTTAACCCAGCCCGAGGCTGTGTCCTGTGTCTTGGTTTGCATACACTAAATTGGCGACGAAGGTGGGATAATGGATCCCCACGGAACAGCCAGGGCACAGAGCGGTTTCAACATCACCAAACCGCAAGACTGGGAGCTGCTGGAGATGGATTTCCAGGCAGCCCTGGTGGAACTCAGAGTCAAAGGAGAAGACGAGGAGAGAAAGAGGGCCATCCTCACCAGAATGCTCGGGATGGAAACCAAGCGGACGCTGGTGGGCATAATCGCTCCGAAGAAGGTGAGCGACTTTAAGGCGAGCGACATCATGAAACTGCTGCGAGAGCGTTTCTGCCCCTCGAGGGCAATGTTTCCCGCTCGGAGCGCGTTTTGGAGGCGAGTCCAAGCGCCGGATGAGTCGGTTGAAGCATTCGTGGCCGCCATGAGGATAGCCGCCGCCCCCTGTAAATGGGGCGATATCCTGGAGTTGGTCCTCAGGGACGGCGTGTTGTGTGGCCTGAAAGACAAGGAGGTACAGCGCAGCTTGATGAATAAGGAGCCGCCACCCACGCTGGCAGAGGTCATAGAGGCCGCGGAAGCCGCAGAGTCCACGAATGCCGGAGTGGACGAGATGCACCAGTGGCGTGAGTGGCGTCCCAGAGCCGGCAAGGCGGAAAATTCGGTGCACGGGAAGACCGGACAGTCGGTGCACGCGACTCGACGGGCCTCAAAGTCGTCTACGGAAGGCAGCGACGGCGAGGAGGTCCAGAAGGTCCGGAAGGGTGGTCGACGCTGCGAGGGTTGCGGAGCGGCCCACGAGCGCGCGAGATGCCCGTTCAGGAAGGCCGAGTGTTACACCTGCGGCCGTCGGGGGCACATCGCCAAGGCGTGCAGAAAGAGGAAAGAGGGCCGGAGGCAGTCACAAGACCGCGCAGCCAGACCGGACCGTCCAGCGAGGCCCAAAGATGGCGCCCAGACCACGAGGAAGCAGGACGGCGTGGGCCGCGTCTCGGACGGCAGCGAGGACGACGCCTCAGTGTTCAGCGTGTCCGCGGGACAGTCCCATTACTTCGTTGAGGTATTAGTACAAGGGGCCCCTATTAGGATGGAAATTGACTCGGGGTCCTCCTATTCCATAATTCCCCAGAAAGAGTTCCTGAAAATTGACCCCCACGTGCGGCCCAAGCTTAAAGCGTTGAGGTCCACACTACGGGACGTACAGGGAAACCGCATTCCGGTGTTGGGGGTCGGGAAATTTCGGGTCAAGTTTAAGAGACATTCCGCGGAACTGCCCCTAGTTGTCCTCAAAGGGGGAAGCTGTAGCCTCCTAGGGACACAGTGGTTTCAGCCCTTAGGTTTGTTCATAGGGGGGGTGCATACCGTGGGGGGGGACCCAATACAAGCGGTTTGCGATGCGCATCCCGCCGTGTTTAAGAAAGGACTCGGAAGGTTCAAGGGACCCCCTGTAGCTTTCGACATAGACCCGGAGGTCCGCCCGATAAGACTCAAACCACGCAGGGTGCCGTTTGCACTCAAGGACAAGATAGAGGCGGAACTGGACAAACTGGTGGGCCAGGGGATTCTTATTCCTGTTGACTCCGCGGAGTGGGAAACTCCAATTGTAACGGCTCTAAAGGCTAACGGGGAGGTGCGCATTTGCGCTGATTATAAGTGTACAATTAACAAGGCGATCCGCCCTAATGCATACCCGGTGCCGGTGATCAGCCACCTTTTGGCCAGACTAAATGGGGGAAAGTGTTTCGCTAAACTCGATTTGGCACAAGCCTATCAGCAACTTCCAGTGACCCCCGCCACGGCCGCGGCACAAACGATAGTTACACATAAGGGAGCGTTCCAGGTGTCGCGTTTACAGTTCGGCGTGAACTCGGCACCCGGTCTTTTTCAATCGCTCGTGGAACGCCTCCTAAAGGGCCTGGAGGGGGTGTTGCCTTATTTTGATGACGTGTTGATAACAGGGGGGAGTGAGGCTGAACTGGCGAAAAGGTTGGACAAAGTACTGACCGTGTTCGAGAAAGCGGGGCTGAGATTGAGGAAGGACAAATGTGTTTTTTTCGAGACCGAGGTCGAGTTTTTAGGTTTCCGGATCACACCCGAGGGGATTAAGCCGTCTAAATCCAAAGTAGCAGCCATTAAAAAGGCCCCTCGCCCCACATCCAAAACCGAGCTGCAGTCTTTCCTGGGGCTCCTCAATTTTTACCATACATTCCTCCCGCGGAAGGCGTCCGTGGCCGAACCGCTCCATCGGTTACTTAAAAAGGAGGAGCCATGGATGTGGGGTGACGAGCACGAGAGGGCGTTCAAGGAGCTAAAGCAACTCCTAACATCTGAGGCAATCCTGACGCACTTCGACCCCAAACGGCCAGTGGTCCTAGTCTGTGATGCATCCCCGGTGGGGGTGGGGGCGGTGCTTTGCCACGTGTTGGAGGACGGAAGGGAGGCCCCGGTAGCGTTTTACTCAAGGTCCCTGTCCCAAGCGGAGCGAAATTACGCACAAACCGACAGAGAAGCGTTAGCAATAGTAGCGGGGACCAAAAAATTTCACGATTTTTTGTATGGCCGCCCGTTCAAAATCGTGACCGATCACAAGCCGCTGTTAGGGATTTTCACGGCAAGCAAGCCCACGCCACAGATCCTGTCCCCGAGGATGCTGCGATGGGCTATTTTTCTCAACGCGTACCAACATGAGTTGGAGTACAGGCCCGGAAAGGAGATCAGCCATGCTGATGCGCTCTCGAGATCCCCTCTGCCCTTGTCGGCGGACCAAAAGGCGAGAGCAGAAAGAGACCGCCAGGTGCTGCTAATTGAGGTTTTAGACGCACCCCCAATAGTACCTGCCGACATTGCTAGGGCGACAGGCAAGGACAGGACGCTGGAGAAAGTTAGTTCATGGGTGCAGAAGGGGTGGCCGGTTTCGTCCCCGAGTACAGAGTTCGACCCATTTTTTAGGAAAAAGCTTGAGTTGTCCCTAGAGAGGGGGTGCCTTCTGTGGGGCCAACGGGTGGTGGTCCCTGCGCCCCTGCGGACGAGGGTGCTCGAACTGCTGCACGTCAGCCACCCGGGCATCGTTCGTTCAAAGGCGCTAGCCCGGAGTTACTTCTGGTGGCCACAGCTGGACGCGGACATTGAGCACATGGTCGGCACTTGCGAGGCTTGCCAGGAATCCCGACCTGAGGCGGCCCGTCTGCCGCATAGAGAGTGGGACACGGCAAGGGGGCCGTGGTCCAGGGTGCACGTGGATTTCGCTGGCCCGTTCCGAGGAACCATGTTTCTCCTGGTGGTAGATGCATTCTCCAAGTGGCTGGAGGTTATCTCAGTAAAGAGCACGTCCTCCGCCACGACAATTAGCCGGCTAAGGAGAGTCTTTTCCACGTTCGGTTTACCCGACACTTTAGTCAGCGATAACGCTAGTTGTTTCACCTCCACTGAGTTCGGAGCATTCATGGAGGCAAACGCCATTCGGCATGTCACATCCGCACCGTTTCACCCGGCCACGAATGGCCAAGTGGAACGCCTGGTGCGTACAACAAAGGACGCGCTGCGGCGCATGGGCCCGGGGGACCTGAATCACCAGGTATGCCAGTTCCTTTTAGCGTATAGGGTGACCCCTTTAGCGTCAGGCTACTCGCCGGCGGAGCTCTTGATGCGGCGTAAATTGACCACGATCCTGTCCAGGCTGGACCCGACGAGGGTCGAGGATAAAGGGAAAAACATAGGGTTGGCAGTCTCGAAAGGTTTCGCCGCCGGGGACCCTGTTCACTGCAGGAACTATTCCAGCGCGGGGCCGGCCTGGGTACCAGGGAAGGTTGTAGAACAGACGGGGCCAGTATCGTACCGGGTCGAGACTAACACCGGCCTCCTCTGGAGGAGGCACGCAGACCAACTGAGGCACCGAGTGAGTGGGCCAGTCAGTGGAGCTCAGCAACAGGATTCAGCGTTAGGGTTCTCCCCCACCCGCTTAACCCAAGGGGGAGACAGCAATGGACCACAGTCCCAAACAAGGGGGGAAGGAAGCAGAAGCAGCGGCCCCGACTCATATCATTTTGATAGCAGCGACCCCGACTCATATCCTTTTGATACGCCAGTTTTATCAGGGGCCGGGGAAGGGGGAGAGGAGTTCGCGACCGCTGCCCCCGATAGTAATTTTGAGTTTGATTTTGCGAGCCGGGGGGGTTTTCAGGAGTGTTCCCCCACCCATCCAAGCGAGAAGAGGGGTTTTTCGTTAGCCCCCAGTGCCCCCGGTTCCTCCCTAAGGAAGAGCACACCTCCCAACAACGCCGCGGAGCCGCGGAAAGTCACTAACGAGTCTCCCTCTCATATTACAGGACAGGAAACCAGGGGACAAAGAGAAGGTAGCAAACCCGGGGAGTGGCAGCCCGCATCGAGACCCCAGCGTGTTCGAAATAAGCCATCTTGGCTGAGAGACTTTGTCTCCTAAGGGGGGGGAGTGTGTTTAAGTGTGGGCTCGAGACTTTGTCTCGTCCTAGGGGGGAGGGGTGTTGTGTTCTGATGGTTTTTATTGTACACATGGATTACAATGTATCTGAGCCAATGTAACCTTGCCTATAGCAACAATGTAACCTTCAGCTGTATCATATAAACCCTGTAATAGGACGCGAGCTAATGACCACCAGCTGGCAGCAGCGAGCGTCCAAGCTCTCTTGGTCCAAACTCATCAAAGGCAACAGCGCGGGAAGTTTTCCCGCCACCACCTACACCTGGACAAGAAGGGCGTGACCTGCAATGACGTCACGCAGACAGTAGCCAATGGGCTACCATGGCACCACGTTCAAATGTGTTACTGCTGTATATAAAGAGCTATCGATCCGCCATTACCTCATGTTCCCTCTGTCCACGATGAAATAAACCTGAGTTAACCCAGCCCGAGGCTGTGTCCTGTGTCTTGGTTTGCATACACTAAACACTCCATCCTCCATCTGTTGTTACTGACAGTGACATGTCAGATGAGAAACAGAGAAGGATGTCGATGTTAATGAATGTTATGAACCCCAATTTGAAGAGGGTAAGCCACATTTTATAAGCCAATCATAATTAGATGATCTAGTAAGGGACCTGTCTTTGTCAAAAAATAAGTCTGAACTGTTAGCCTCCAGATTAAAGGAGTGGAATTTGCTACAAAAGAGAACAACAATTTCACACTTTCGTGGTCATCACTTGCCCTAGGCCAGTGATGGCCAACCTTGGCACTCCCGGTGTTCTTGGATATCAATTCCCAGAAGCCCAAGTCAGCTCCCTTGCCAATCAGGGCTTCTGGAAATTGAAGTTCAAGAACAGCTGGAGTGCCAAGGTTCTCCAACACTGCCTTAGGCTGAATTGGACTTCAGATTTGGATTCAGCACACTTCATTTAGTATAGGACACATGGATTAGACCAAGCAACAAACAATATTCATTTTTTGTGATGCAGTGATTTTGAGTACTTGCTATAACTATTTGTTAAAGTTGCCCCATCTACTGCTGTGTATAAGAAATTTAACAGTCCTTACTTCTGCATTAAGTCTAGTTTACTCTGCAGCAGAATACTGCACCCCTGTTTGGTTAAACAGCACAGTTGTAAGCAGGTTGATGTGTAGCTTAATAACACCAAGCACATTATACCTGGAACAATTAGGTCCACACCTACTTACTGACTTCCAGTATTAAGTAACATTTCTCCGCCAGATCTTCGCGGTAAAATGCTCTTTTAAGAGAGTACCGCAAAATAGTTCAGAATCCAGAACTACCAGTAAATTCTGACCTATTAGATCTGAATATTAACGGACTCCGCTCAAGACATCCAGTGCCACTATTGAAGGCAATGAAGAGTTGAATCTGCAGGGTGCATGGAGAAGATAATGATTGGAAAAAGTGCCACATAGCCCAGTTGAGATGTACTTTAGACCTTGCAAAAATTCCCAAGTTAATGAAACTCTGGGATGTTGTGTATGAGTGCCAAGTGGAGCTACACTCGATTTATCCAACAGAATTTCCTTGTGGAACCTTGAGGGGTGGGGGGCAAAAACTGCAAACTTTTAGCACTCTTCTCAGTTTTTTGATTATATTTTCTAAACCATGCATTTTTTTGTTTACTACATGTAATTAAAAAGTTGTAGAGCATTAAAATTCCTCTAATTATCATTGGTCAAACTTATTTTTAACCCATAAATACTGAGCTACAGAGCTTTGTAAAAGTGCTAAATTTCTCAAATTTGTAAAAAAAACTGTTAAAAAGGCTGGTTTTTGCTATGTATCTTCCTTTTCACAACATATTTAATAGAATTTTGGATTCTACTTCAATTTCCAAACATTCAACTCCCCCCCCCCCCGTAGGATGTTCATACTTACAGTATACATCTAAATTTTGACCCATCCTCACAACGACGGGGCTTTATCCTGAGTGATCTTTGTAAGATGTTCTTTAGGTTAATAAAGACTAAAAACACAGGTATTTCTTATGAAATCATTAGTAGTTATGTACAGTAAAATGTAATATTTTTGGCGTTTTGCACCGTACGGAGCTTCCTCTTCTTCTCCTTCTTCATCCATATCCAGCACTGAATCCATCATGCTCTGCTCTTCGCAGTCCCCCACTTCTTCCTCCTGGAGGTCAGGCTCGGGGGAATTTTCACAACTGTTCCCCACACAGTTCTTGCAAAGGGTGGAGCACCTCAGTCCTGCTTTCTTGCAGCTGCAACCTGCAGTGCTGCACCCTTTCTTGCATTTACAGGGGATTATATTCAATATGTTGTCAGGGGCTGCGTTTTGAGTGGCTCTGGTGGGAACAACACCTTCCCTTGTCAGTGACCACCCCAAAACTGATGGTATGATGTTGTCATTACCTAGCCAAATCTGGACTTGGAGGTATGTGCGAAAAATATGGTGGGTGGCAGCATCTTTGGTAGGAGGGAGTCTTGCCAACTGGAATGTGGGTTTGGCCGCCGACTTGATAAACAGTTGGTACCAGAGGTTGTCCAACGTGTCGGTCTCCATGTTTCACCCATACAGCACTATCCCTGCCTCGGAAATCTGGGAGTGGGTGGCTTCCAAGTCTTTAAAAGCAGCAGCCAAAAAGTGTAGAGAACTGTCCTTCTCTTACAACTTGCACACTTTCTTCTTCCCTTGTCCAAAGGGGGTTGAAGTGGAGTCGCAACCACTGACTGCGTGAAGAAACAGGATGTCTTTTGGGTCGATTTTGCATGAAGCTGCTGAATATAAGGTTGATGGGGCATTGCCTCTCCCACTCTTCTGAAAATAGATGTTTTTGTGAGTAGTGGAGGCAAGTGCTGTCGGTATCATGAGGAGATTGACATCTTCACCTGTGATTACAACACTGTCATATGCAACAGCCTTCAATATTGCTGTTCTCACAATTATAACATCTGCATCTTCAGTAGCCTGTTGCCCTTTGCTGTCATTTCTGTCATCAGCATTGTAATCAAGTTTATTTTTGTTGATGTCATTTGATAAAAATGACTCTTGAGCTATCATCACAGAAATTGTTAAGGAAAAAATGAGTCTTGTGGATAAGTACAGTACAGCCCGGTGAGCTCTTTCTGTGGCCTTGGTGCTTTGGTAGGAGGCATCGATGGGATATCCATCAAATACCACAGTGGTATTGAAGCCAAAGTGTTTCAGCACGTAGTCCATGTAGGTCTGGCACACAGACTGGAACGTGGGTGGTCAAAATTTCCAAACTGTAAGATGAACTCGGTTTTCATTCTCTTTGAACCTTAGATGTACACTGTAAGTATGAATATCGTACAGAGGAGGGTGTAGTGGGAAGGGGAAGACAGGGGAGGGGGGGGGGTGTAGTTTAACATTTGGAAATTGAAGTAGAATCCAAAATTCCATTAAATATGTTGCGAAATAGAAGATACATAGCAAAAACCAGCCTTTTTAGCAGTTTTTTTATACGTTTGAGAAATTTAGCACTTTTCAAAGCCCTGTATCTTGGTACCTATGGGGTTAACAATTAAGTTTGACCAATGATAATTGAAGGAATTTTAATGCTCTGTATCTTTCTAATTACATGTAGTACACAAAAACGCATGGTTTAGAAGATATCGAAAAACTGAGAAGAGTGCTAAAATTCCCCCCCTCCCTCCAAGGTTCCACAAGGAAATTTTGTTGGATAAATTGAGTGTAGCTCCACTGGGTACCCATACACAACATCCCAAAGTTTCATTAACTTGGGAATTTTTGCAAGGTACCCCTCTCCATTTTGGACCTATGGCGAGTGGGCTAACACCAGTACCAGAATTTTCAATGTGTAACCAAAACACCACCTGGTTTCGATCAACCTCGCAAGATATGGGCTAGCCTTAATAGAATACATACAGGACATGGTAGATGTGTGGACTTTTTGCAAAAAATGGGGGAAACTACCATCACCACCATGTGAGTGCGGGCCACTGCGACAGACTGTGCAACAGTTATTATACAACAATGTAGCCTTAGAGCAGGGATGAGCACTGAACCATACCTGTCAAGTATCCTGTTTTCCCCAGGGAAACCCCTTATTTTTACCCCTCTTCCCCCCTCCCGTTTTATTAATTTCTCCGTAATATCCCTTAAAAAAAATCCTGACTGGAGCCCTCACAGGTGAAGCTGCAGTATGTTTTTCTGGCCACCAGAGGTCACTGTGTGGCTTTTCACTTGTGGAAGGGGAGAGCGAGAAGGTGGTGGTGGCATTCTGTAGTTCTCTTTCATTTCCCTGCCACATGGTCATGGAGGCTTCGTTTTTGCTGCAGCTGTTCGGAGCCACCATGGGACGGGAGTCTACTCTAGAGGTGAGCGATATTTCATATATGCAGGGGCAAATCAGTGAGAGACTTCTCTCTCACTCTCATGGTTTATTGAGCTGTTTCTGCCCTGCCGCCTGGCTGGAGGCTTCCGTTTCTGTCCTAGAGTTAACTTGGGAGGGGGGCATGGGGGATGTTGCTTGATCACTATATGAGAGAGAGAGAGAGCACCCCACCTTCTAACAAACCATCTGGAGGGAGATTAACTCCTCAGCTGTTGGGAAGCTTGGAAACTACAGAGGTTGCTTTTTACTTCTTTATTAACTCCCTTCCTTAAGCTGGATCCGACATTCTCAGGTGTTGGTGCTCCAACTGGTTGCAGTGAGGAACAAATAGATTGGCTAATTTGGTGGAATTCATCCCTTGCTCCTCCACCCTAATTGGGGGGGGGGGAGTGTCTAGCCATGTGCAGGGCTAGTTCATTAAAGCCAAGCTGCTTACAAGCAGTTGGTAACCCTAGGGGGCTGGTTTACTATTCTGCACTTTCTTTGTTTCCCAGGATTTTTTAAAAATTAAAAGCGAGTAAAGTAAAGGTAAAGGTTTCCCTTGCTCAAAAGCCAGTTGTATCCAACTCTAGGGTTCAGTGCTCATCTCTGTTTCAAAGCCGAAGAGCCAGCATTGTCTGCACCTGCAGACATTTCCGTGGTCATGTGGCAGGCATGACTAGACACCAGAGCGCACAGAACACTGTTACATTCCCACCAAGGTGGTCCCTATTTATCTACTTGCAATTTCTTGCTTTCAAACTGCTAGGATGGCAGGAGCTAGGACAAAGACGGGAGCTCATTCCGTCCTGCAGTACTCGGGAATCAAACTGCTGACCTTCTGCCTCCCAGTCAGCATCTTAGTCACTTAAGCCACTGAATAAACAACAAAACAAAACAAAACAAAAGTCCCCCAAGAAGATGGGGAAAGGGTTCTTTGGCCCACACAGCTTTGTGCCCCTTGCATATACAATACCATCTAGCCATCTTATTTTTGGCCACCCCCTTCTTTTGTTCTCCACCTTTCCCAGCATCAAGGCCTTCTCAAGTGAATCCTCTCTTCTCATTTGATGTCCAAAGTACTTTAGTGTCATCTTTACTATTTGACCTTTAATGAGCAGTCATGGTTGATTTCTTTTAAGATCGACCTATTTCCAACACCACATTTCAAAGGCATCTATTCTTCTGCACTCAGCTTTCCTAATGGTCCTGCTCTCACACCCATACATTACCACTGGGGATACCATTGCTTTGAATATGCAATTTTTTTGTTTACAAGGTGTTGCCTCTACTTTAAACTATGTTCCCCAGGTTTCTCATAGCTTGTTTCCCAAGCATCAGCCGCCTTTTTATTTCATGGATGCAATCACCATCTGCAGAGATCTTTGATCCTAAGAAATAAAATCTGCCAGTCATATCCAACTCTAGGGTGCAGTGCTCATCTCCATTTACAGCCAAAGGGCCAGTGCTGTCTGTGTTTGCAGACATTTACATGGCCATGTGGCAGGCATGACTAGAGCCCAGCAGGTCACATGGCTATATTTGGCCATGCCCACAGATTTGGCCACACCCATAGAGGGGTGTGGCCAAAATTTCCCTTATTTTCAAATCCAAAACTTGACAGGTATGCACTGAACCCTAGAGTTGGATACGACTGGTATTCGAGCAAGGGCAACCTATGCATCAAGATTTTATGGAGCATGCAACAACAACAAAAATCTCCAAAATTAATGGCTGGGTGCAGACTGCTGATGGGTTGTGAGTAATCTGCACCCAGCCTACTTGCAGCCTACTTGCAGAGTACTGTTGGGTTGTGGCAACAGGGAATTTTGAATTTTTCACCATACTCCTCCAAAGTTTCCCAGTTGTGATTTTCTATAATCACAAACACATTGCCTGCTTTTGAAATGCAACATTCCTTTTGTCTGTGGGAGTGAGGGAAGGGCAAAGTGGAAACATATCGAGTCTCCATCAGAAAGATGGAAATTATAAGTAGAAGTCAATTAAGCCAAATTAAAGCCAAGCCTATGCCAACCATACCTGGCTGATTTGAGATTTTTCTGACCTGTGCATGTACATCTGGTCACATTCAAATAATTTTTTTCCTAGAGGTCTAGAACATCGGTGCACAAACTACAGCTCAGGGGCTGGATATGGCCCCTAATGCCAATTCATCCGGCCCACGAAGCCCTCATCGCTCCCAGAAGCAGAAGTAAAAGGCGCCCATATGGGTGTGTTTTACTCCAGCTTCCGGGAGCAATGAGGGCTTTGCGGGCAGGATGAATTGGCATCAGGGGCCAGATCCAGCCCCTGGGCCACAGTGATCGGCCCCCTGAATTACATGACCAGCCCACGGCCTGAAAAGTTTAGGTCTAGAAAGTTTACTGAAGGACTCCTGGGGTGGCTTAGTGGTTAAAGCACTGAACTTGATGACTGGAAGGTTAGCAGTTCAAAACCTGTCTGTGTCCCAGCTCCTGCTAGCCAAGCAGTTTGAAAGCAAGAAATTGCAAGTAGATAAATAGGGACCATGTTGATGGGAAGGTAAGCAGCATTTCGTTTCTGATCATGCCTGTCACATATCCACAGAAATGCCTGCAGATGCAGACAGCACTGGCTCTTTGGCAGTAAATGGAGATGAGCACTCCGGGTCAATGGGTTGGGAGCAACTCCAAGTGCCTACCAATGCCCCCATTAGCATGTTGGAAATGAAAGTGATGGGTATTATTGTCCTTCCAAGTTGTGAGTATCATCCATCAATGGGCTATAAGAGCTGCAGTGCCACTAAGCCAGTGGTTCCCAATCTAAGGCCCATGGGCTGGATCTGGCCTGTGGTGCCATTTCATGTGGCCCCCCACCCCTCCAAGGGCATTTGAAAAACAAAATGGCCACCCCTTTGAAACTATTGGGGCAAAATGGCCACCCCCCCATTATGCAGGCAGGGCAAAATGGCCATCCAGCCCTTGAAGCTGACTGAGAGATCGTGACCTGGCCCCTGGCTTCAAAAGGTTGGGAACCCCTGCAATACACAAAAGATAAAACAAATCACTATGGGTAGAGTACATTACACAATGTTCTGCCTCATAAAACAAGTAGTAGTTTCCCATCCTATAATTATATTTTTCAAAATGTTTCTGTTTACCTGCAAAGTCCCTGAAGCTGGAATTGTTTGGAAAGTATTTCCCTTTTCTATTTGCCACAATTTGACTGTTCATTGCTACATGAATGAGCATGTTAGGCGACATGGAACTACACAAGCAGAAGAGAGATTATCGCTTGATCCTGTGACATAACCAAGCCCAGTATTTTAATTTGTACTTTGGATGTTGCCAGAATTGAAACACAAGAGACTTTCTCCTCTAGTGAGGCACTATAATGTTTCAAGTGATGTACAGTAAAACCCCGACTTACAAATGCCCCGAGTTACATAAAATTCAACTTTCATAATGATTTTGTGATAAAACCATATCCCAATTTACATAAATGTCCCAATTTACATAAATTTATGTAACACGATTTCCTATGGGTTTGCTTCAAGTTACATACAAAAATTATTTTTCCTATGAGTTTTCTTCGAGTTACGTAAAAAACCAATTTAAGCAAAAGCATACGGAATGGACTTTTTGTGTAAGTAGGGGTTTTACTGTATCACTACACACTTCATAATGTACCTGAAATTGCTATCCACTTTTTTCTTTGTTGCAGGAAGACCCACTTTCGAGATGTGTTTTTGAATTTTAAAAGTTCTTCCACTGGTGGAACCCCCCAAGAATCACAGAGATTTGACTTTCAGGCAAAAACAAAAGTGGTTTATTGAGTATGCATTTAATCAACAGTGACCTGCTGGTGGTCAAAGACAGTTCTCACCCTTTGCCTGCTATAAAGATCTAAAAATGAGCTTCCCTAACTAATTTGTTCGGAGAGAGCTGGATTCCCAATGCATACTCCTTTTCTACATTTCTACAAACTAATCCTATCATCTATCCTATCTTAAAGTTACAATAAAGTTTTACTATAAAACAATAACCTTGCAGCAGGCTTTTCTTTCATAGGCAAATAAGTCAATGTTGAATTACAATAGTAAGTTTTTATGTAAATGTTGGCATTTGGCAAAAGATTACAAAAGTCAAGGAAAAGATTTCAAAATCCAGGAAAAGATAGAGGGAGGAGGTTGGAGACAAGTCAATACATTAACCAATAGCAGGGTACCGTTGTTGTGGCTTGAAGACAGGAACCAATCAGGACCACTGCATGTCTAAAGTGAGAGGTTCGACTGACTAGTCAGCATCGATGGACTTCTTCTTCATGAATTTGGTGAACTCACTTGATGAATTTCTTGCATTTCCCACCCAAATAATCCTATTTTGTTCCCAGGCATAAACTAACTAGCATTGTTTATATATGGTGGTGACAGACCCCAGAAACAAAAGACGTGAGAGAAACATGCAAGAGAGTAATCATTAAAGCAAACGAAACAGTAGTTCTTGCTGCGGATTTTTAGGAAGTAAAGATGGGTGTGTGGCCCTCTGGGCTTCAGATGTTAATTGAATCTTTCCTGTGCAACACAATAATTCCCTTGGGTGTACCGAGGCAAGATCAAGTTTAAAGAAAACATTAGGGAATTTTCCTGATTTAAAATACAAAAATGAACATTTTAGAATCATTTAACATTTTTAATGATTTTTGAAATATTTAATCTCAACCGGTAATTAAAGACCAATCAGGGATCAAAGAGTCAGGTTTGCCATGGCCATGGTCAAGCAAGTCTTCAAAGACGTGAAAACCGCATTTTTATTCAAACCACGATTACTTTAAAGTCCTTTTAAAGCCAAAATTTGCTTTGCCTTTTGACAGGAGGAGAGGCAGGGAGGGATTCAATTTCTAAAGCCCACACTTCTTACGCTGGAGTCAATAGGAAATAAATGAACTTTTTCTGTCTTACTCCCAAAAAGACCTTTCCCAATCCACTCTGCTACCGGCCCTCAACCGGTCAAACCAATCCTGGGGGTCACCCAAGCACCAGGAGCAAAGACACGATTTTTAATAATTATGTTAAACTTTATTCCAGCATTTAAAGTGTTAACTTTTGACTTGAATCTCCTCCGCTTGTCTTCCCCTAGTGCTCTGAATTTTTTTCATTCGCGGTGCTGTCGTAGAATCCTTAGAAAGTACCACTTTCTTTGAACCTCTTTGAAGTCTTATGGAGTCAGCCAGGCTGATACATTGTTGCAGTCCTCCAGCCTTTGATCTCTTTGAAGTACCATACAGTATTTGGATTTTCATTCATAAACTCTTGTAGGTTATGTGAGGACATATGCTCTCTGTACGCTTCCCTCAAACCGGCAAATGTGCTTCTTCCCTAGCCTCACACTTAGAGCAAGGGCCTCGCTTCTCGAGCGGAGCCCTGGTCTACTCTCATTCAAATTAATGGGATTTGCAGATCTCAAAAGCTCACAATGGTGATCCTTGAAAAATTGTTAAAATAGATCTTTGCAATTATTTCAAAGCTGACTTGATACAGAAGATGTACTTATTATGTACCAGCATAAGCTGGTGGGAGATTTCTAGTTCCTTTATTTTTTTATTGGCAATGCTTCATTTTGCTAATTCACAATGCATATATCTTACCTGATCTTGCTGGTTTGTAAGCATAAACAGTTAATAATTGAAACCTATCATAGATTTCTGTAGCCTGGAGCAAGAACACAGGTCTGAAGCAGCACTCGGGTTTATGTGAGCTTTCTGAATGGGTGCAGGTCTTTGTGTACTGCAAAAATTACAACCGTTCAAAATACAAGTAATCTTCAAAAATACAATTTGTAGATATCTTTAAATGTTCATTGACTCATGTATAACTCCCAAAGTAATTGTCATTAATTCATGTAAAAATTCCAAATACTCAAGGTCTATGTGGAAAGCTTCAAAGTTCTAAAATAAATGCAGTAAATCTTTTAAAATTAATTCTTATAATCCAAATCTTGTATAATTAATTCCTGTAATCCAAAGCACTTTTGGTAAATTTTAGCTTTTCAAATTGATATTTTTCATCAGGGATCTATTGGAATAATAATAAATAATAGATTATTTACTACAATCCACATTCATAGATTAACACATAAACAATTGCAGGACAAAGAAACAATATACGTAATATGAAATACCTGTTTTACAAAGTAGAAATCAATTTCAATGCATCTAGAGCCTCAATAGCAGTCTCTTGTGTGCTCTCTGACATTAATGAGAGCCATGGATGATGTTACCTTTATACCATTAAGCCGGAAGCTACGCCCTGCCCCAGGATAGGCTGTATGAATGTCTTAAAGAAAACACGAGAGATCTGCCTCCATATTGAGCCCTCAGGGGTGTATCGTATCAAATCTATGAATAAAATATGCCTCCTGCTGCAGTAAATTTTTCTCAACATCTACCCTCATGTACTGTAATGGTCGAATAGTTTCCAGAACCACAAACTTAAAATCATTTTCTGAATGGTGTGCTTCAATAAAATGTGTCATGAGAGGTGCTTGAATGTTATGTGTGCGGATCTTAGAATGGTGGTCCCCACCCGAATTTTAATAGACTGCTTGGTCATACCGACATATGCCTTACCACAACTGCACAAAATCAAATAGACATAGTCTTTGGAGTTACAATTTGTTACTCCTTGAATCTGATGGGTGAAAGTTCTATTGGGAATCGACACCAGATCCGTCTCCCAAGCAAGCTTGCATTGGGCACAATGGCCGCACCTGTGATGTCCTGAGGAAATGTGAGGTAGCCTGCCCAGCTGGCGCTCATGATGTGAGCGCTTTTTGTTCTGTTTAGTTCTTGTAAACTCTAGCTTGTGGCTTCCTTTGTGGAGTCAATCCTTCTTGAATTTTGTCTCCCAACTTTTGCTGAGAGTCTTGCCTTCTCATGTGGGGCAATATATAAGTGTAATTGGTAGTATGCCCAAAGTAGGGCAGTTTCAATTTCATCATATTTGCCTTCAGTCACACCAGGCTTGACATAATCTAGGACCTACTTGTTTGTCTTTTGGGCAGTCCAGGGTATCCACAAAGTTCTCCTCCAGCACCACATTTCATACAAATGTTTATGTATTCTGATTTATATTGCCGCCCAACTCTGAAGACTCTGGGCGGCTCACAGAGAATAAAACCGACACCACATTTTAAAATACCATTAAAACTGCTACCCAAAGTTACCCCAATCCAACAAAGGTATCGCCTTTCCCCCTGAGTTCATGTTTGCATGGATGCCAATGGATCAGTGGGATGGGGGAATCCAGGAGGGATGTCCGTGGCAAATGGTGCCCGTTGTCATGGGCGGGGCAGATGGGCAGAGCCAAAAGCTGGCAAGGTGGGCATTCATAATGAACATTGGCACAGGGAAGCAAGCAGGGCACCAGATGAGCACATCACAGGAAGGGAGGGCCCTTTTTTTTAGTAAGTGAGTAGGCAGAAATGGGCTTCCTAGGCTTGCAACATGGCATTGCCCATCTGTCCTAATGGACCGGCTTCTGGATCAATTTTCATTACTAACCAGCTTTCACAAAATGGTTGGGAATCTAAGTGTGTGGATGATCCAGTGGCACAAACCTACACTTGATGACCTTTTCTCATTGCTTCATTGCTGCTCTTCAAGTCTCATACCAATATGCATATCATATGTTAAGAATATTGAGCTTGTAAACGATAAAGGCATGAAGCATGTAAATAAATACAGAGAAGAAAGCCTAACTGATTAGAAGATTAGATTATAAAAATATCTTCTTTTTATAGTGGGTGGGATGGGTGGCTGGGATATGGGTCTTTTAAAGTGTTTTTATGTGTTTTTAGAACTTGTTGTAATGCCGCCCTGAGTCGGGTTCTGCCTGAATGGGCGGCATATATAAATATGACTATTAAATTAAATTAAATTAGGAAATTAAAATCTGTTTGACTGGTACTGGTATTGGTAAAATAAATAAATAATTAGTTATGCTAATTTAACCCAGGAACAAAAAAACAGCCAAAGCAGGAGATTAGGGATGTGTGGAAAGCAGTGTCTGAAAGATGATTACTTTAATTCTTCTTATTCTTCTTTCTTTAGGTCAGATGTGAAACTGCCAAAATGTAGGCAGTTCCCTTTGCCTGACCTAGTGTGAGAAAGATTAGCTAATGTTTTCTGTACCTTATAGGTGGGTTTAAGTTGATAACTGCAGATCACCCAAGTTGAAATTGTTTCCTAAGCATAAAGACAAACATTTGCACATAAAGCAGGAGTAGTCAACATTTTCCTCACCAAAGACTATTTTTATTTTTAGTTTACTATCTCCCCCCCCATTTCCCCTCCCCCCCCCAGTTTCTACTCTTTTTCAAAATCAGGGTAACAAAATTTGTGAGCATTGGTTACATCCTTAGCTTGCTCCAGTGTCAGTAAGTCCCTTTGACTACATTCCTATAGATGGCAACATCAAATTTTGCAGTATGTTCAGGAGAGGTGAAGCCACTCCCAATTATTTGTCATCTCCACAATTGCAAAAGAACACTTTCTCGATCTGCTCTTTTGATGTCTCAGGGAGTGAATTACAGAACATTATAACCTGGGAACAACACAATAGCTTTCTTTGTGAAATCAGCTAATGAAGAGGGCAGTCTACATACACACATATATAAATATACAGTCGTTGCCTTCTTTGCTTCAGAGAGGGGACATGGATGTTCTTTCTGCCATCTTGGTTTGGACTGTTGGAGTGATGGTGATCAGTTTTCTCTTGCTACTTTTCTGGGCAATTTGCTACGATTGCTCCAGAACGACTATTGCTCCTGAATTTGACCATCCATTAAAGCTACGAGTTCTTAACTATGGACTGCTTATAGCAATAAGATTGGTAAGTGTGCCATCAACTGAAAAGTGTGCTTTCAGGCCTCAATGGGAAGGAAAAGAGTGTGAGTTAGACTGTGTAAAATAGCAAAATAGAGGAGGGTTTAAACTTAGTTGTGATTGACTGATTGGTTGTGTGAGCTGCATCCCTAGCAGTGATGTTGAGAGATGAAACTTAACCATACTTATTAAAATATAACAGAAAAACAAGGAGCAGAAGTGAGAAGCATGTGAAGGAAAAACCTTTATAGCCGTTTCATTTCAGCTAGAGTAAGTCATTCAATCTCATTTAATTGTAAATCATATTTGTTTTAGTGGGTCTATCATAACTGGCAGCAACACTAGATTTAATCTCTAGATCCGACATGTTAAGGGTTTCTGAGCTACTGAAGAAATATCTCCCCTGATTCTCCCTCAAGAACATGAACTTTTTGCAAATTTTCCTCTCTCTTACTTAAAAAAAAAAGTCAATTTCATTTTTGTTTCTATGCCAGCTTTCTCCTTGGATAAGAAACCCAAGGTAGTTTACTAAATGTTGAAAAATAAATGTAGTTTTCTTTTAAAAATTAACTTGGGAAGCTATCAAATATGTTAAAAAGATAATAATATAACGTATCTTGGCATTTTAAGAGGTAAGAAGAGGAAGGAAGGAAGGAAGAATGATGATGTTTGTCCTAGCAATTTTCTTACAGGGGTGGGTGGGTGATGGGACTTGGAAACGAAAGGGTGAATAGTGAGTGTTATTTAAATCTTGCCTTAAATATAGAAAGTGGCCTTATCTTTGTCAAAACTTGCCATCATTTCCTTGAGCAAAAGCTGCTGAGAAAATGATTAGATTATGGCTCAGTGTCACATCTAGAAACACTGTTGAGAGAGCTACCAAAATAGATAGCAGTATCATATGAAATAGAATTCCTTTGTCAAAAAACTTTGATCTGACCCAGTAGTTGAGAGATGTAGCAGATGGCATCTGCCCAGTTTGCCCCAATCTGAATGTCATTCTTTCAACTAAGCAAGAAAACATTATCTGAGTCTCAAGTCGGCCGGTTCAGATCCAGGAAGAGCTTTATGGCAAGAACAAACACTCTTGAGGGTACGCAAGAGCAAAACCAAATTAGAAGACGGAGGAAGGAGCTCACTGGAAAAAGGAATAACATTAAAGGAGGAGATGGATGAGGAACTCAACCTCCCCTGCATCACTTGGAGGACCCTGAAAAGGCTGAGAGTTAGTCCCTAAATGCTCAAGTGGGGGCTGCTGGCAGACAATAACACAGCCCATGACTGTGGAGAGATACAGAATCAAGCTCATTTACGGTACTGTTTTGCCAATCACTGCCAGAAACATGCACCGTTGAGGACTTAAGTCTGGCCAATGACAAAGTCAAGAAAGTGGCTTCAGTTTGGCAGTTTGATCCAGATGACATTCCGCTTGCCTAATTGTGCACAAATGTACCAATTCCCACATCATTTTTCTATCATATTGTACCAGGGACAGAGATGAGTGCTATTGCACTTTCCAAGTAATTTGACACTAGTGACTTCAAGGGAGAAGGGTTAGCAAAGGATGAATTGTGTCAGATGCTGCTGAAGATGCATTGCTTTCTCCCCAAATAAGGCCTGCTTTCTCCTTCAGAAGCTGCTTTACGCACACTTAGTACCTGTCAGGATGCACATGACATCTGAAAGAATGCAACAGGTTTGCCCAGGTACTGCCATTGCCATCGTGCCATTGCAGTGACCAGCTCTTTTGATGCCAGGTAGAAAGTGAGGGAGATTTGAAGAAGCTCTTGCTTAGGGTGAGAGAAGAGAGTGCAAAAGCAGGATTGAGACAACATCAAGAAAACCAAGATAATGGCAACAAGCCCTATCAGTCCCTGGAAAATAGATGGGGAAGAGGTAGAAAGCAGTGACAGACTTTACTTCCCTAGGATCTAAGATCACTGCAGATGGTGACTGCAGCCATGAAATAAAGGGGAGACAAGCTATGAGAAACCTGGGGAACATAGTCAAAAGTAGAGACATCACCTTGAAAACAAAAATTCGTATAGTCAAAGCAATGGTATTCCTGGTGGTGATGTATGGTTGTGAGAGCTGGACCATTAGAAAAGCTGAGTGCAGAAGAATAGATGCCTTTGTGATGTGGTGTTGGAGGAGAGTTTTGAGAGTCCCCTGGACAGCAGAGAGAACAAATAGGTCAATCTTAGAAGAAATCAACCCTGACTGCTCCTTAGAAGGTCAAATACTGAAGATGAAGCTAAAGTACTTTGGTCATCAAATGAGAAGAGAGGTTTCACTTGAGAAAGCCTTGATGTTGGGAATGGTTGAGGGCAAAAGAAGGGGATGGCTAGTTGGTATTCTTGACACAGTGGACACAATTCTGGGCAGGCTGAGGAGGATGGTGGAGAATATGGGTGCCTGGCATGAAATGGCCCATAGGGTCGCAAGGGGTCAGACTCGACTATGCGACTGAACAACAACAACAACAGTTTCCTTGGCTTCTGCTCTGCAGACTGAGCACATAGTCTTCACAAAACGCACTGTATGGATAAGATTACTATTTAAAGAATCTTCAGAGCAAGCAAGTGCCGGTCTCCTCCATTTCTTTGCTGCTACTTCTTCTTTTGTGACCTGATCAAACTCTGGACTGCCAAAATTAAGCCATTCTTGGCTTTTTTGCTTATTAGTGGTCTGTAGATGAGGACTTGGAAAAATAAAGTAATAACCTCTGGCATAGAGTTTGTTGGTGAACCACCTATAAAATTGAAAAGAGAGGTCAGGAACTATGTCTACCATTCAGCATTCCAGAGGGATTTCAGCTGATCTCCAGAACTCTTTCTCAGCTAGGATTTCCATGTTTCCTATGTCACAGTTCTTGCTACGCATTTGTTCATTTAACATCTGTAAAAAGCTTTCAGTTACATAGTCATCTTTGCCACTTATTAAGGATTAAAGGACCCGCATTCTGCATTGCAAACACCTTCACAGGAATTATTCACTGTACCTTAAAATAAGAATGTAAAATAAGGCAATGTTACTCCCAAATTATTGCAGAGGATTGTGTGTGTAACAGTTGCAGGGAAGTCTATTCTCTTCATCTGACTAGAAAAGGAAACATTCAACCCTATTTTAATTCCACCACATTTTAAAGAAGCCATCTTAAACCTTTTACTGCTTCAAGGTGAATAGAATCACCACCCAGGGCTAGGGAGATCTCTCCTAGGTTTCCTTGTTCTTAGTTGTTCTCAGCTAAACAATAACCACACCAGGTAGTGGTAGTTAGCAGTGTGTAGCCTTCCAGCAGAGACAGGCTTCTTTAGCTACATCCAACCCTTCTTCCAAAAGATGACAACTTGCTGAAAAGGTAAATCTTTTAAAGATAAAAGTTTAAACAAAAGCAGGACAGTTTCTATTTCTCCCCCATTCCAGAATGATTATCATCTTTGATCATCTGGCATGGGGCTGGACTTCTGAACTGCTATGTCCCAGGTTGCTGGCTGCTACGTCAAATTCTTCATTCTCTTCTACTAGTCCTCCTGCAGCTAGCCCTCCTCCAGTACCAATGCCAGGTCCTGGATACAGAGTCTCCACAGCAGCTCTCTACCTCTCTGGGTTTTCCATAGGGTACAAGGTCTCCATGGATGAGGCACGATATGGACTCCCTTGCAGCTGAGGCAACTCTTACCCTCTCTGGGTCTTTTTAAGGGGATGCAGTCTCTAGGGCTGGGGCTTGATTCAGGCCCCACCAGCCCTTTCTGCTATAATGTCCTCCTATTCCAATTTCATTGATAATCGGCAGCATTGGGCTGTCACCGCTGCTTCTCCCTCTGGTTCTGTGAGCTCCAGAAGGGAGATCTTACCCCTAGCCTCCATCCTAACAAAATAAAAACATGGGATAGGGGATACTTTAGATGACCATCCCACTAAAAAGAAAAGAAAAGTCATGCAACTTATTCAGCTGCAGAGGAAAAAAAAACAACACTAAAATAATGGTCCTCAGTCCCTTCTGTGTACATTTGAGACCACTGGTTGAAAATAAAAATCTTCTGGAGACCCTATTTAATTGCGTTGGGGCTGCTAAGCCAGTTACTGGCGGATACAATATCCTTCTTCCAAGGTACACCAAGTTCCATACCTTCTTTCAAAAGCCAGCTGTGATTTTAGATTCATTCTCACAACAAAATATAACTAAATCAAAAGTAGGGTTCGATGTGTTCTCTCTCACCGCTGCCACCATATAATTGACACAAGAAAGTCAGGGTGCTGTGGCTGAGAGTGATAACTTGCCTTCTTCTGTTTTCTTCCTCTGTTCTTCTCTCTCAACTACTACTTTCTTCTCTCTCTTTTCCAATATCGGAGAGTTATAGGAGGATAATTTGTATTCATACATGGAGGCTTTACCCTTAGGAAGTTTGAACTAGAGCCAAACTCCCCTTAGGGATCTTCTTCATAGACATAATCCCACTCACTCTGGATCTCTTCTTCTGGAACACTCTTCATTAGCATCTCCACAATCTTCATCCTCTGAAGGGCTAATGTCACCCCACCCCCTTTCCTTCTACTTCTCATACCTCCTCTGATTCACTAAAAGTCAAATGTGATATCTGCCCATAAAGTGGTGGTAGTAAAAGGTTTCTATTGCTTGAAAGCCAGTCATATCCAACTCTAGGGTGCAGTGCTCATCTCTGTTTCAAAGGCAAAGAGCCAGCATCGTCTGCTTCTGCATATGTTTCCATGGTCATGTGGCAGGCAGGACTAGACTCCGGAGTGCACAGAATGCTGTTACCTTCCCACCAAAGTGGTCCCTATTTATCTACTTGCAATTTCTTGCTTTCAAACTGCTAGGTTGGCAGGAGGTGGGACAAAGACGGGAGCTCCCTCCGTCCTGCAGTACTCGGGAATCGAACTGCTGACCTCCCACCTCCCAGTCAGCGTTTTAGCCATTTGAGCCACTGCAGTGGTGGTATCTGCATGTTTTAAATTATTGATGCTTCCACCAATTTTCAGTTGAGGAACAGATAAGGAGATAAACTACACCTCTGTCTCTCAACATTCTGTCCTAATTGTAGTTTCTTGTCCAGGTTATGCATCAAGATAATTAAGTGTTGAGGCACGCCCATTTCTTAGAGAACAACTCATAGTTTCTAATGATCCACCCATTTAAAGGCTTTGCTGTATTCTACAAAACATAGACTGATCTTCTGAAATTCTTTTTATGTGCTCCAGAATGGAGTAGATACTAGCAATAAGATCCTGAGTGCCTCTTCCTTTTCAGAATCCAGCTTGAACATCAGTCATGTCTCACTTTATATGGCAGTTCCCAACCTTTTAAAGCTGGGGGCCAGGTCATGCTCCCTCAGACAGCTTTGGGGGCTGGATGGCCATTTTGCCATTCCTCCACCACATGGCACTTCCCGGTGTGATGGAGGCAGTGGGAGGCCATATGAAATTGTGCCATGGGCTGCATCCAGCCCATGGGCAACAGGTTGAGAATCCCTGCTATATAAGATAAAAGCCTTTAAAAATACCTTGAGCATCACTTTGCTTGCATGGGAAATTAGAACATTTCTTGGCATTTTCTTTCTTGGGGACAGGAATTGAACATTTCCAGTTTGTCAGCCATTGTTTTGTATTCTATATTTCTTGTTAGGATTTTGACAAATTAGGCCTCTGTCTTTTAAATCTATTTTTATTTATTAGATTTGTATAGTTGCCTTCCTCGGCTATTTCCTTTTGAAATAGTTCTATTACCACCAGTCCAGCTTCCAACAAGTATAGCTTGTAGTCTAAAAATCCAAATTCCTCACACTGACACCACACCTGTAGCCAGCTGTTCACCCAGAACATTTCCATTTCCCTTTCGATTTATCTTCTGAGTGTTGGTAGGAATGATTGTCTGGGCCCCCAAATCCTTGAATTTCCTTTCCTTAGTGATGTTTTTTCTTCATATTCCTTTGGGCTCTGCCACTTATTCCCACACAGATGAAAAGAAAAGGATACACATCAGTGGCATTAATGAGCGATGTCAGTCTTTCAGTCACATCCGCAATCTTTCCTGCAGGGAGAAGGTGTGCCTTGTCAGACTTGCTAGCATATCTCACTTTCCATCCCACACAGTAGGGAGTCTCCTACTAGACTAGGGATTCTCAACCTGCAGCTAGTGGGCTGGTGCAGCCTGTGGCAACATTGCATGTGGGCACCCCCAGAAGTGCCATGTGGTGGAGGAAGGACAAAATGGCCATCCTGCCCTCGAATCTACCTGAGGGAGTGTGACCCGGCCACTGGCTTAAAAAGGTTGAGAACTCCTGTCTAGACCTATTGCTCTGTTCTTATTGTAGGGTGTGGGCTCTGTAACTCTGTTTGGCTGAGCTTTAGCCTTTCTTACATCATTGTATCTTCTGTCTCTGCCATATGACCATGGAAATGTCTGCAGACACTGTTTCTTTGGCTATAAACAGAGATGAGCACTGCTTCCTAGAGTTGGACATGACTGGCTTTAGAGCAAAGGAGACCTTTGCTAGGCTTTTTTAAAGAGGCTTTTTGTGGCTAAACTTAATGGACCTGTCACCTGCCATTGATGCAATGATTTTTATGTATTAATTTGAAAATACATTAATAAAGCTATTAATAAAAAGGCGACTGATGCTTGGGAGACAAGCTACGAGAAACCTGGGGAACGTAATTAAAAGTAGAGACATCACCCTGCAAACAAAAATTTGCATAGTCAAAGCAATGGTATTCCTGGTGGTGGTCTGGTTGTGAGAGCTGGGCCATTAGGAAAGTTGAGCGCAGAAGAATAGATACCTTTGAGATGTGGTGTTGGAGGAGAGTTTTGAGACTCCCCTGGACAGCCAGGAGAACAAATAGGTCGATCCTAGAAGAAATCAACCCTGACTGCTCTTTAGAAGGAGGCGGCCAAAAATGAGATGGCCAGATGGTATCGTAAACGCAATGGGCACAAACCTGGGCAGGGCCATCATCAGAAATTTCTGGGCCCCAATCCTACTGCCCCTCCCCCCGGTCTCACAGTAATGTCACATGACTGGCAGCGGCAGGGCCTCTGTCAGCTCTGGGCCCTATACGGCAGTAGTGGTAGTACTGCCCTGATGGTGGCCCAGAAGCTGGGCAGGCTGAGGAGGATCACAAAGGGCCGGAATTGACTGTGCGACATCTGAACAACAACAGCCATTGTCGATTCCGACTCTCTGCGACCCCATGGACCACCACCCTCCAGGCACCCCTGTCCTCCACCATCCTCCTCAGCTTGCCCAGCCCTTTGCCTACTGCATCTACAACACCATCTAGCCATCTCATCTTTGGCTGCCCCCTTCTTCTTTTGCCCTCCACCTTCCCCAGCATCAAGGCTTTCTCAAGTGAATTCTCTCTTCTCATTTGATGTCCAAACTACTTCATCTTCATCTTTACTATTTGTCCTTCCAGGGAACAGTCAGGGCTGATCTCTTCTAAGATTGACCTATTTGTCCTCCTCGCTGTCCAGGGGATTCTCAAAACTCTCCTCCAACACCACATTTCAAAGGCATCTATTCTTCTGCGCTCAGCCTTTCTAATGGTCCAGCTCTCACAACCATACATTACCACCGGGAATACCATTGCTTTGACAATGCGGACCTTTGTTTGTAGTGAGATGTCTCTACTTTTCACTTTGTTCCCCAGGTTTCTCATAGCTTGTCTCCCAAGAATCAGTCACTTTTTTATTTCATGATTGCAATCTCCATCAGCAGTGATCTTTGATCCTAAAAAAGTAAAATCTGTCACTGCTTCTACTTCTTCCCCATCTATTTTCCAGGGACTGATGGGGGCCTGTTGCCATTATCTTGGTTTTCTTGATGTTGAGTCTCAAGCCAGCTTTTGCACTTTCCTCCTTCAACCCAGTCAAGAGATTCTTTAGGTCTTCCTCACTTTCTGCCATTAGGGTGGTATCATCTGCATATCTCAAATTGTTGATGTTTCTCCAAGCAATTTTGATCCCATATTGTGATTCCTCCATCCCTGCATTGCACATTATGTGCTCAGTGTATAAGCAGGGTGATAAAATGCAGCCTTGTCTTACTCCTTTTCCTATTCCAAACCACTCTGTCATTCCGTATTCTGTCCTAACTGTTGCTTCTTGACTCTTGTACAGATCTCATGAGGCATATAAGGTGTTCTGGTATTCCCATCTCTTTAATTACTTGCCACATTTTGTTGTGATCCATACAGTCAAAGGCCTTTCTGTAGTCAATGAAACAGAAGTTAACTTGTTTCTGGTATTCCTTTGTTTTCTCCATGATCCAACGTATGTTGGCAATGTGGTCTCTGGTCCCCCTGCCTCTTCTGAACCCAGCCTGCACCTCTGGTAGTATAGCATGCAATAGTTTGATTCCATCATCTTTTAGGGCTTTGAAAAATTCAAATGGGATACCATCATCTCCACTAGCTTTTTAGGGCCTTCCTGACTTCACTCTCTAGAATGTCTGGCTCAAGTTCAATTTCCTCATCATTGTTATTATCAGGGGTGTTAAGGTCTTTTTTGTAGAATTCCTCTGTGTACTCTTCCCATCTTTTCTTGATCTCTTCTGCATGTGTTAACTCCTTGCCAGCTTTGTCCCTTATCATGGACATTTTTGCTTTAAACGTTCCCTTGACTTCCCTATTTTAAAAAAAAGATATCTAGTCCTGCCTCTTTTGTTTTCCTCCATTTCTTTGCACTGTTCATTTAGGTATGCTCCCTTATCTCTCCTTGCTTTTATTTGAAATTCTGTATACAAGTGATTGTATTTTTCCTTTCTTCTTTAACTTTTGCGTTTCTTCTTTCCTCTGTTATTTTAAGAGCCTCATCAGACAACCACTTTGCTTTTTTATGCTTCTTTTCTTTTGGTATGGTATTCCTTGCTGCCTCCTTCATGATGTCTCGCATCTCTGTCCATAATTCTTCTGGTACTCTGTCTATCAGGTCCAAACCATTAAATCTGTTCATGACCTCCACCGTGTATTCCTTGGGTATGTTGTCTAGATCATATCTGTCTGGCCTATTTGTTTTCCCTATTTTCTTTAATCTGAGCCTGAATTTTGCAATCAGTAGATTGTGGTCTGAGCCACAGTCTGCCCCAGTTCTCATTATTGCTGACTATATGGAGGTTCTCCATCTTTGGCTGCAGAGTATGTAATTGATTTGGTTTTGATGTTGGCCATCTGGTGATGTCCATGTGTAGAGTCTCCTCTTGTGTTGCTGGGAAAGTGTGTTTGCTATGACTAGAGTGTTATCTTGGCAGAACTCTATCAGTCTTTGCCCTGCTTCATTCTGTGTTCCAAGACCAAACTTGCCTGTTATTCCATTCACTTTTTGATTTCCTACTTTTGCATTCCAGTCTCCTAAGATAATGTGGACATTGTTTCTTGGTGTCTGTTCTATGAGGTGTTGTAGGTCCTCATAGAACTAATCCCCTGTGGCTTCATCTGCACCAGTGGTTGGTGCCTTGACATCATTCTATCCTTTTTGAGATAATATTCCCATTACTGCTTTTCTTACACTTTTATTGACGATTATGGCTACTCCATTTTTTCTGAGGATTTCCTGTCCACAGTAGTAGATGTGATTGTTTCCAGAGCTAAATTCGCCCATCCCCGTCCATTTTAGCTCACTGATCCCCAAGATGTCAATGCTTATCTTTTCCTTTTCCTTTTTTTTACTTCTTCCAGCTTTCCTTGGTTCATAGATCTCACATTCCATGTCCCTATGCAATATTGCTGCCATCTGCTGGTGGCTGAGGTGGCTCAGTGGTTAAGAAGCTCAAGTTAGCTGGAAGTCTGGCAAGTGTTTTTAGCTGGAAGATTGGCAAGTTCAAGACGGTGGCTTAGTGGTTAAGATGCCGAACTTGATGACTGGAAGGTCATCAGGTCAATAGTTCGAGATCTGAATGTCACATGACAAAGTGAGTTTCTGTCTTTGTCTCAGCTCCTGCCAGCCTAGCAGTTTGGAAGCAAGAAATTGCAAGTAGATAAAGAGGGAACACATTGGTGGAAAGGTAAACAGTGTTCCGTGCACTCTGGTGTCTAGGCATGCCTGCCACGTGACCATGGAAAT
Organism: Bradypodion pumilum; assembly: GCA_035047305.1. Lineage (NCBI taxonomy): Eukaryota > Metazoa > Chordata > Lepidosauria > Squamata > Chamaeleonidae > Bradypodion > Bradypodion pumilum. The sequence continues at coordinate 5,058,427 of JAWDJD010000016.1, read as the reverse complement.
GTCTGCAGATGCAGACAGTGATGACTCTTTGGCTGTAAACAGAGATGAGCACTGAACTCTAGAGTCGGATACGACTGGATTTCAAACAAGGGCGAATGGAATGTTATTTACCTTCACACTGAAGGTACCTATTTATCTATTTGGAATTTCTTGCTTTTGAACTGCTAGCTTGGCAGGAGCTTGGACAGACGACGGGAGCTCACTCCGTTGTACAGTACTCAGGAATCAAGCTCTGACCTTCCAGTCATCAAATTCAGCATCTTAACCCCTTGAGCCACCTTTAAAACATGGGTTTCTATTACATTTATTTCCCACTGAGGATCGGGAATCACCAAGGTGTTTATGTCGGTATTAGCCAGCAGATTGACAGACCTCCAGGGGGAGAGAAACTACTCATGTCTCATCACAGGTGTCCAAACTTTTCGTGCTGGGGGCCAGCTCACGCCACCCTCGCCGCTCCACTTCTTGGAGCAACGAGGGTGGTGCGGGCAGAATGAATTGGCATCAGGGCTGGATTCAGCCACTGGGCCGTAGTTTAGGCACCCCTGCTATAGATAATATGTGTGGAGCACTATTTCCAGCAATCACAGAAACTGTCGCAATGTTTTTCTTCCTCTGAGCTCTGATTTGCCTTGTTTGCAGGATTCTTTCTGGATTCTAAATCTATTTGCACAGATTCCTCTCATGGACATATCCCAGTTCACTGACCAGAAGTCCTTCCCCACCTGTGATGTCAAAAGAATTCATCTTAATTTATGAACCGGGATTACATTTGACCCTAAATTGTAGAGAATTGTAGAGAATGAGACAGGCATCTTGCATCTTTAACATAAGAGGCTGCTGTGGCTCAGTGGTCAAGATGCTTAACCACTGAGACCCAGGTACTGCATGACGGATTGAGCACCCATCTCTATCCCAGCACCTGCCAACCTAGCAGTTCGAAATTAAGAAATTGCTAGTAGATAAATAGGGACCACTTCAATGGAAAAAGATCTTGGGGACATAAAAGGAGCTTCATTCGGGCAGCTCCTGAGCATAGGGGTAACACGTGCATAGGGGTACACAGAAAAAGCCTCCTTGAAGATTGTGGTATTGTTGAACCACAATTGGGCGTACCTTGGGCAACAACCACTTTGTGCTGGCTAATCTTTCTCGCACTGGATCAGGCGAAAGGAACTGCAGAATGAACTCACCAAAAGGCAGCTTCATTTTGGCAGTTTCACATCTGGCCTAGACATGGGAGAAGAAGAAAATATGTACATAGAAGAGAGCATGCCAGCAGGTATCACTAACCATGCAACTATTAAACAAAAAGCATCAGGGCATCCTTTGTTAACAGGAACTTGGGGTGGAGTTTGGACTATCATTGGTCTTGAAGCCTTCCAACCAAGCCTTTTTTCATGTGGACACAATTAAGTTGTGAGTCTGGCAGGTGGAATTTCAAGAATGAAGAATTATGGGTTTCTTTTTTAAAAAAACACCACACAATCTAAATCAGAGATTCTCAACCTGCGCCCCGTGGGCCAGATGCAGCCTGCAGTGCAGTGGTGGGCATCAGCAGGTTTGCACCAGTTCGCCAGAACCGGTAGCAGAAATTCTGGCTGGCACCACCCATCCAAGTTTTGAAATAAAGTAGTCCTAATTTGGCTGCAACAGAGCTTTACCCCTGTCCATGCCCACCCTACCACGCCCACAGTGTGGCATTAATTTTTTTTGGAGCCCACCACTGCTGCAGTGCCATTTCATGTGGGGGCCCCAATCTCCAAAGCAGTCTGAGGGAGCATTACCCAGACCCTGGCTTTAAAAGATTGAGAACTCCTGATCTAAATGCCACACATCTCTGTTCATTTTAATCTGTTTTACTATATTTATTTGCTTATTTTATCACCTCTTGGCCAAAACGGCAGCAAAGGAAAACAAACAATGCAGCCATTTCAAATGCAGGTGTCTCACGGGTTGTGTGGCCACACAAGACTGTGGAATGAGAAGTAAAGGCACAGTTGCACAGTTGAGTATGACCCATAGGTCAACGATGCCATCTATTTATCTCATCCTCTGCCATCTCCTTTTGCCTTTGATCTTTCCCAGCATCAGGGTCTTCTCAAGTGAGTCCTCTCTTCTCATTTGGTGGCCAAATTACTTGAGTTTCAGCTTCAATATTTGTCCTTCCAAGGAGCAGTCAGGGTTGATTTCCTGATTTGATCTCCTTGCAGTCCAGGGGACTCCCAAGAATTCTACAGAACCCAGAATCCCCCATGCAGGTTAGAGAATTCTGGGAAGGGTGGTCCATCAAGTAGCTTCTAAAGGGGAGTTCCTAGAACCAGTTATTGTAGTATAATTGAATTGAAATCAAGTCTGTTCTTTTGTTTTTAAATTTCTTTTCAATGTAGGGGGAATTTCTTGATCTGCTGGGCCTCTGTGGACCATTTGCCATCCTCCGTTCCTTTTTAATTCTGAAGCCATCAAAACTACATCCCGGCCTTTCTGTGAAAGACTTGTTTTTTGATGAGATTCATGTCAAAGTTTACCAGCTAAAGGCATCATCTCCTGGCCAAAGGAAAGGCTTTGTTTACTATCATGGAGGAGGCGGATTGTTTGGAAATGTTGGTAAGAATGCAAACCTTTCTACTGAAAAATTGAGCAATAAAAATAAATAAATAAATAAATAAAATAGTTGAGAGCTAGCTGAACAGAGAGTAAGCCTGCCAAACGTATGCTGAATCCAAGCATCTCCCAGTTTGAAATCACTTAAAATGAATCTCACACTGGACAGGCAGTTGCAGTGGATAGAGCAGGTTTGCTCAAATTTGGCTCTCCAGGTGTTCTTGGACTTCAATTCCCAGAAGCCCAAGTTGACACACCTGCTCATCAGGGCTTATGGGAGTTGAAGTCCAAGAACATCTGGAGAGCTAAGTTTGAGGAATCCTGGGACAGAGTATCAGACTGCAACTTAGGAGACCTATGAGAGTTATACTCATCCATGGAAATTCATGAGGGTGGCAGAAAAACTGAGATGTATGTTGAGCACTTCCAGTTTGTGGGCCATTGTTCTGTCTCCCAACACCAGACTAAGTTTTCCAATGACATTTGGTTCTGATTTGCTTCCCACTTTTATGTTCCTGTCACATGGTATGACAGATAGGCTTTGACATGGCACTTGCCCTTGGTCTCTCCTGTTCCTGGTGTGCGGCTTTTACCAGCCTGCCCTATGGAACTTCACCAAAGACAACAAGCTCAGGAGGCCTACTGCCATCCCGCAACCTGCGGCAACCTGCAGCTTACCTGTATTAACAGCTCAGCAAGTATTATGGAGAGAATTGTATTGAATGTGGTAGCATGTAGCTTATGGCTTAATTCTTGTCTTACCCCATCCTCCAAAGAACAAGCATTGTTGAGGAATGAAAGATGTTTATTGTTCTCAAAGCATATTGTAGAAATAACAGTTCTCCCATTAGTACAGGATACAGAAGTACAGTAATACCTCATACAAAGTCCACTTCATACAACATTGGATTCATACAACATCGCCTAATTCCTTGAAAAAAGTTGCCTCATACAAAGTCGTGCAACTTAGTATGAGGCATTGGAGTTTTCCCAGGTTGCATTGTGCCTGGGCAGTATAAAAGGCAGGACGCATGCGTGCATTGCTCTTGTGGGTTTTGCATGAGGCAAAGAGTGTTTAGGAGTGGTTTTGAGCATAATTTTGGATTTTCTTTGAATTTTTTCATCAGAATTTTTAGAAGCATTCCTGGGATTTTTGCAGCATTCTTCAGGTTCTTGGACAATCAAGGTTGTTTGACAAGTTTTTGTAATGTATTTAGCCTTTAGACAATGATTTCTTAAACTTCTGTCTGTTTCCTTGACTTTGCCCTGAAGTCTGTGCTGTTACAATACAATGTAGCTCTATGGAAACGATGTTGTACGAGGCATCGCGGCAAGGATTTGGACGTTGTATGAGGCATTGCGGCTAGGATTTTGCATGCCTCATACAAAGTCCAAATCCGTATAAAGTCCAAACTTGTGGAACCAAGTTTGGACGTTGTAGGAGGTATCACTGTACAGCATACAAAAAGACTAATCAAAAAGGACAGTTAGGGAAATCCACTCTCAGGCCTTCCCCCAGAAACAAAATGAAAACCTGACTAATTTAGGTAATCATGACTAAGCTTGGGTTGGAGTAAGGGGTCAATGTCAGAGTCCCCCTCTCCCTTCTGAGGTGTCTGTCTCAGAAGCCCCCCAAACTCAAACTAACTTCCAAACCTGTGTGCCTATAGGAAAAACATGAGCTTGGACCTCCTAATTAGCATACAGCCAATTAGAGCCAAGGGTGTATATAAACAACCACTTGTTCCCAGGCTCTAGATGTTGACATGAACGGACATTCCAGAACCAGAGAAGAAGACATAACATAGGCTTGAAACTATGAGAAGTTTCCAGTAAGCCCATCTGCATGATAGGCACAGCAGAACGAATTGTGAGGCCTTCGCAAAGATGCAAAGCTACATTCTAAGACAGGTTAAAAACCAAAAAGAATCCATGTTGAATAACTTGTGACCTATACCATTACACGGATCATAAGCATGTCTTATTTTGATGTGTGATCAATTTCTTCCTAGATGCTTATATAAATTTTCATTTTTAATTTCATTTTCCCCAGCACCTGTACTACGAGCATATTGTAGATTTGAATGGTAGTTATGTTGACAGGTTTTCCCAGATTTCTCATTGACATTATTTGCATTTTAACTCTTTCCCCAGAAGTTTGATATTATCTGCTAATCAGGTTCTAACTAATAAGAGCCTAATAACTACTTGTTCTTCATCTGGTCTCCATACTAGAGCCACTACATTTCTTCTGACTTTATCATTTCCAGAGTAAAAAAGTTTTCAATGGTGACCATGAAAATCTCTAGTTCCAGTCTAGTTCTGGAATGTTTATATTCAATTTCTTGATTTATTACTTCCAGTTTACATTAATCCATACTACTAACATTTCAAGTTACAGTTCTATGTACTGTGCTCCATCAGACTTTCTTTTCACTTCAACCACTAGATGCCTTTTGACTTCAATCTAGTCATTTATTTAGTTTCAGTGCTCTTCGTACCTGTCCTTTGCTCGTTCCCAGTACCTGATTAAGTGTTTTCTGACCTGGGAGTCTTCAAGCTCTAGCTTTCATTTAATTATGTATTGTTAACACCAGACCGGAAGGACGGGGTTCGATTCCACGAGAGCTGCAAGATGGGGAACATGAAAGGAGCCTCATTCGGGTGTCTCCTGCAAAAATCCTTTCAACCCAGAGTAATATCTGAAACAAAAACACAAACACACCGTAGAATGTCCAAGGCAAGAATAGTTAAACAGTGGTTTATTGTTACCTTCTGTGCAGTACCAACAAAGATTAGTTTGAGGGTTACTGTTGTTTAATGTAAAAGATCCTACACCAGCATCACCTTCACTGCTGATCCTGTGGCTAAGTAGCTACCTTCCAGAAGTTTATCTGCACCCACCACCATTGGAACGGTTAATTTTCTTCTGTTAATTTGACTCTTACTCTTTTAAAAAAAATTTTTGTTAAGATTTCTAAAAATTCAGACAAAAGTAAAATACATACAAAATAATGAAAAAAGCAAATACATGTATTTGGTGTTTGGGAATCAAGACAATGGAAACGGCTGTAAGCTAGCCTAACACATCTTTATTGCATAGAGTACAGTACGAACATGTGGTAATGGTGGACAAACAGCTCTTTTTATACGGTGGCTATCTAATTGAATCTGGCTCTTCGACAGGCATTGGCTGCTGTCCAAGTGACGTCATCCTTGGTCACGCCTTTCTTGTCCAGGTGAGGTGAGCGCCGGAATCTTTCCCGCGCGGCTGAAGGCATTTGAGTAATGTGAACCATGTGAGCTGGGCGCTCGCTATTGCCCCCGGTGGCCACTAGCTCGCGTCCTCATACAGAAGGTTACAGTGTTACCTGTACCCATTCATGTGGTTACAAATACATTAAACACACTACATTCAGTACACAACATCCCTCCCCCCTAAGATGGGACAAAGTCCCTTAACCAAACTGGTTTCCTGCATGTGCGTTTTGGCTGTGCGGCCGTTATGCTTGACTCGGCCATGCCCCCTCGTCTGTGTCCTCCTGGTTCTTGTCCTGCAATTGGAGAGGATGACTCGTTAGTGACTCGCCGCGGGCTTGCCGCCTTGGGATGGCCAGGAGAAGGGGGAGGAAGGGTTCCCGACGTGGATGTGGACAAACCGGGGGCACTAGGGGCTAAAGAAAAATCCCGCTCTTCGCTTGGACGGGTGGGGGAACACTCCGAAAACCCCCCCGGTTTGATAACTCAAAATCTAATTCAGGGGCAACAGTGGCAAACTCATTTCCCTCCTTCGAAGGGCTGGGTAGAACTACAGGGGCAAACTCGTTCCTCTCTTTCAAGGGACTGGATAGAGCTGGCGTATGAAAAGGATATGAGTTTGACCCTAAGCTTCCCCCCCTTGTTTGGGACTGTTGCCCTACGTTTTCTCCCCCTTGGTCTAAACGGGTGGAGGAGAACCCTAACGCTGAACGTTGCTGATGATCCCCTCTGTCCGGCCCCCCAATCACTCGGTGCCTAAGTTGGTCAGTGTGCCTTCTCCAGAGGAGACCCGTGTTGGTCTCGACACAGAATGAGACTGGTCCTATTTGATTAATGACTACCCCCGGCACCCATGCTGGCCCAGTGGTGGCGTAGTTTCTGCAATGAACAGGCTCTCCTATCTGGAAATTTTTGGTGGGGCTGTGCTCAATATTTCTTCCTCTATCCTCGACCCGGGTGGGATCCAATCTAGTTAATATTGAGTGTAACTTCCTCTTCATGAGGAGTTCCGCGGGAGAGTATCCCGACGCCAATGGCGTCACTCGATATGCCAACAGAAACTGGCAGAGCTGCCGATCCAGATCCCCGGGACCCATGCGCCGCAACCCTTCCTTCATTGTGCGCACCAGACGTTCCGCCTGGCCATTTGTTGCAGGGTGAAATGGGGCTGAGGTAATGTGCCGAATGGCGTTGGACTCTAAGAACGCCTGGAACTCGGCTGACGTGAAACAACTCGCATTGTCACTAATTATGACGTCAGGTATCCCGAACGTGCATATCAGTTTGCGCAGCTGTTTTATAGTCCCCGCTGATGAGGTGTTGCGCATTGGAATTACCTCCAACCACTTGGAGTATGCGTCCACCACAAGTAGAAAAAATGAACCCCTGAATGGCCCTGCGAAGTCTATGTGGAGGCGGGACCATGGTCCCCTAGCTGTGTCCCATTCTCTGTGTGGAAGGCGGGACTCCTCAGGCCGAGAGCCCTGGCAACTTTCGCAGGTGTTCACCATGTGTTCAATGTCTGCGTCTAGCTGAGGCCACCAGAAGTAGCTTCTGGCCAGCGCCTTAGAGCGCACAATCTCTGGGTGGCTGACATGTAAAAGCCGTAGCACCCTTGCTCTTAATGCCTGTGGGACCACCACCCTCTCCCCCCACAACAGACACCCCCTTTCTGCGGACAACTCAACCCTCTTCCTGAAAAATGCCGCAAACTCGACTGCGGGGGGAGCTGCGGGCCACCCCTTCTGTACCCAGGATCTCACAAGGGCTAACGTTTTATCCTTGGCCGTTTCGGCAGCAATTTCCTTGGGCAAAATGGGGGGTGCATCTAGGGCTTCAATGAGGAGGACTTGGCTATCCTGTTCTACCTCACACTTTGGGTCCCCCAGGTGGGGAAGAGGAGACCTTGAAAGGGCGTCCGCGTGGCTTATCTCTTTCCCGGGACGGTACTCTAACGCCCCCCTGTATGCATTCAGAAAAATCGCCCACCTAAGCATCCTGGGGGAGAGGATCTGTGGAGTGGGCTTGTCTGAGGTGAAGATACCCAACAGCGGCTTGTGATCGGTGACAATGGTGAATGGGCGACCATACAGAAAATCATGGAACTTCTTTGTGCCCGCAACAATGGCAAGAGCCTCCCTATCTGTTTGGGCGTAATTTCGTTCTGCCTTGGACAATGATCTCGAGTAGAATGCAACTGGGGCTTCTCGCCCCCCCTCTAGCACGTGGCACAGGACCGCCCCCACCCCCACTGGCGAGGCGTCGCAGACCAAGACTACCGGCTTCTTTGGGTCAAAATGGGTTAGAATAGCCTCCGAGGAGAGGAGTTGCTTGAGTTCCCTGAAAGCCCGCTCCTGCTTCTTCCCCCACCGCCAAACCGCATCCTTCTTCAGCAGTCCATGCAGGGGCTCTGCAATCGTCGCTTTCCTGGGCAGGAAGGAATGGTAAAAATTCAGCAGCCCCAGGAAAGACTGCAGCTCCGGTTTCGCGGTGGGGCGAGGAGCGTTTCGAATGGCTGAGACTTTGGACTCAGCGGGTTTCACCCCCTCAGAAGCTTTGCGGAACCCCAGAAACTCCACCTCCCTGGCCAGAAACACACATTTGTCCCTCCGCAACCTCAACCCCGCGGATTCGAAGGCTGTGAGGACCTTATCTAGTCTCTGGGCCAGTTCTGCTTCGCTCTCCCCAGATATCAATATGTCATCGAAAAATGGCAAGACCCCCGGTAATTTCTTTAACAAACGTTCCACAAGAGACTGAAATAACCCCGGCGCCGAGTTCACGCCAAACTGTAGGCGCGTCACCTTGAATGCCCCCTTGTGAGTTACAATGGTCGGTGCAGCAGCTGTGGCTGGGGTTACTGGAAGCTGCTGGTATGCCTGCGCCAGATCTAGTTTAGCAAAAACTTTTCCCCCATGTAGAGTGGCGAGTAGATGGCTAACTACCGGCACCAGATAGGCATTAGGGCGGATTGCCTTGTTAATTGTACACTTGTAGTCAGCGCAAATTCGCACTTCCCCATTTGCTTTCAATACTGTAACAATAGGAGTCTCCCACTCTGCAGAGTCCACCGGCACTAAAATCCCTTGCCCCACTAATTTGTCCAGTTCCGCCTCAATTTTGTCCTTGAGGGCGAATGGAACCCGACGTGGTTTTAGTCTCATTGGGCGGACCTCCGGGTCCAGGTCGAAGGAAACTGGGGGCCCCTTGTACTTCCCGAGTCCCTTCTTGAATACCTCTGCGTGTGCGTCGCACACTGCCTGAATCTCATTCCCCCCGATGGCATGGACGCCACCTATGAAGATGTCCAGGGGTTTGAACCATTGTGTCCCCAAAAGATTACACCCCCCATGTTTTAGAACTACCAGGGGGAGTTTCCTTCGGAGTCCCTTGTACCGTGTCTCGAAGTCCCCAATCCCCAATACTGGAATCGCATTTCCCTGCACATCTTTTAAGTTCGCCCCCATCTCCTTGAGTTTGGGTCGTCCTTGGGGGGAATCCGCAAAAATTCCTTATGGGAAATGAGGGAGTAAACAGACCCCGAGTCTATCTCCATCTTAACAGGGACCCCTTGCAACAGTACCTCAGCATAAAAACGTGGTTGCCCTAGAGGCACGCCGTGGACGGCCACGTCGTCTTCTGCGTGCACTCGCAGGCACACGTGGTTCCCCTCTGGGTCATCGCCGCCATCACCGACTCTGCCGACGCCATCCCGGCTGCTCGAGGCCGCTTACTCTCTTCCCGGCGTTGCTTGCAGACCCTGGCGATGTGGCCCTTCCGTCCACAGTTGTGGCACTCAGCTTTCCGGAATGGACATTTGCTCCTCTCGTGGGACGCTCCGCACCCATCGCAGCGCCGCCCCCCTTCCCCTTCTTCTCGCTCAGCCCTTTCCTGACCTTCCGGACCCCCTCATCTTCGCTGGAGCCTGGGGTGGCAGAAGCCTCTGAGGATGTGGGTGAGCGTGGGGCAGGGGTCGCTCTCCAGGCCGCCTGGACGGCGGATGCAGCTGCCTCGACTGGTGGGGGCTTTGCCTTGAGAAGCTTGTACCCGGCCCACGTGGATTCAGCTGCTAGAGCCTCTTGTAGTACCTCTTTAAAAGTGAGGTCGTGGCCTCGGTTCATGAGTTTCCTCTGGGTCTCCCCGTCTCTCATCCCGCAGAGCATCCTGTCCCTTAGGGCCACGTCTAGAATTTCCCGCCATTCGCATGGGGTTGCCAAAATGCGGAGGGCCGCTGCATACTCGGATATTGACTCACCCGGCTTTTGGTCCCTCCTCGCGAAAGTGGCCCTGGCAGAGAAGAAGGATACCTTGGGCTTGAAATGATTCCGCAGAACCCCCAGAATTTCCATCACCGAAACCTGGTCCACCTCTTGTGGTGCCACCAGATCCATCAGTGCTTGCACGGCGTGGAACCCGAGCATCGTGATGAGAAGACCCTTCTTCTTCCCAGTGTCGGTGATGCCCGCATACGCCACCGTACTCTTGAAATGCATTTCAAACCAGTCCCATCGCTCGGGATGGGTCACGTCGAAAACTGGCTTCTGTGATATTGTCTTGTCCCCGTGGGAATCCATATCCCACCTTCGTCGCCAATTTGGTGTTTGGGAATCAAGACAATGGAAACGGCTGTAAGCTAGCCTAACACATCTTTATTGCATAGAGTACAGTACGAACATGTGGTAATGGTGGACAAACAGCTCTTTTTATACGGTGGCTATCTAATTGAATCTGGCTCTTCGACAGGCATTGGCTGCTGTCCAAGTGACGTCATCCTTGGTCACGCCTTTCTTGTCCAGGTGAGGTGAGCGCGGGAATCTTTCCTGCGTGACTGAAGGCATTTGAGTAATGTGAACCATGTGAGCTGGGCGCTCGCTATTGCCCCCGGTGGCCACTAGCTCGCGTCCTCATACAGAAGGTTACAGTGTTACCTGTACCCATTCACATGGTTACAAATACATTCAACACACTACATTCAGTACACAACAACGTACAATTTACAAAAAATCAAATGTAGACAAGATACATGCATTATAATCTAGTACATAATTAATTTTCATCGTATCTCAATAAGGCCTCATGACATAAATCAAAACTTAACAAAATTCAATATACAGTAATATCTCATACAAAGTCCGCTTCATACAACATCGAATTCATACAACATCGCCTAATTTCTTGAAAAAAGTTACCTCATACAAAGTCGCTCGACTTTGTATGAGGCATTCAGTTTTCCCCAGGTTGCATTGTGCCTGGGCAGTATAAAAGACAGGACACATGCGTGCATTGCTCTTGTGGGTTTTGCACAAGGCAAAGAGTGTTTAGGAGTGGTTTTGAGGGTGATTTAGGATTGTTTTGAATTTTTTCATCAGAATTTTTAGAAGCATTCCTGGGATTTTTGCAGCATTCTTCAGGTTCTTGGACAATCAGGGTTGTTTGACATGTTTTTGTAATGTATTTAGCCTTTAGAGAATGATTTCTTAAAGTTTTGTCAGTTTCCTGTCCGTTTCCTTGACTTTGCTTTGAAGTCTGTGCTGTTACAGTACATTTCTCTATGGAAACGACGTTGTACGAGGCATCATGGCAAGGATTTGGACATTATATGAGGCATCACAGCTAGGATTTTGCATGCCTCATACAAAGTCCAAATCCGTATAAAGTCCAAACTTGTGGAACCAAGTTGGATGTTGTATGAGGTATCACTGTAATATGTATTTACACTTTTCTGTATTTTATTCTTGTCTATACTATTCAATGATCAATTACATGCATATACCTAATTCTATAATAACTAATTGATATAACCACAACTTATATTATATCTATCTTTATCCTACATAATCACAAAACAACAGAAAATACAATACAATCAAATTCACAATACACACCAAGTGAAATGTACAATGCCCTGGAGGATGCAGTGTGTCGCAACAGTTATTTCCAAAAACTCATTTGATCTGGTGCTGGCCTGCCACCTTCGCCACTAGACAATGTAGAGTCCACAAATGAATTCCATATTTTCCAAAACCTATTTTCTTTCCCTCCAGATATTATTAAGAACCACTTCTTCAATGCACAACTAAATGTAGTGAAGGGGTTTTGTGTGTGTAAGACAGGAGTTCTTAACCTTTTAAAGCCAGTGGCTGGGTCACACTTCCTCAGACAGCTTTGGGGGGGGGGCGGATCATACCTGTCAACCATCCCGATTTGGCCGGGATTACCCCATAATTCGGCACCGATTTGCGCCATTTCCCGACCCGCGCTGTCAAAACCCCGTAATTTGGCAGCGGGGGAAAGGAGGCACTGCGCAGCCCATCTGCACAGGTCGCGTTGCACACATGCGTGGAAGGGCTCTACACTTCTGTAGCTCCCTTCCACACATGCACAGAAGGCTACGCCACCTGCGTAGAAGGCTACATAAGTGGCATAGCCCTCCATGCGCATGTGTACAACGCAACCTGTGCAGACCTGGTCTGCGCAGGTCCTGAATTCGCCGGAGCCATGGTTGACAGGTATGGGCTGGATGGCCATTTTGCCCTTCCTCCACCACATGGCACTTCCGGGTGTGATGGAGGTGGTGGTGGTGGACACATGAAATGGTTGAGAATCCCTGGTTTAGTGGGTGCAAAATAAACATTCTGACATTACACATTTGGTAATGAGTTAATTGAGGATGTTGTGTGAGAGACCCAGCTAGAGATCAAACTAGGTGTAGGTCCCTGCTCTATCAACATGGCAACCAGCTGTGCCTGGAGATAGTGATAGCCTAGGACACAAGAGGTATAAATTCCCCTGTGGCCACAGATATTCATTGGAGATGATAGGGATGAATCTACTCCTTCAATATCTTGTGTATCTCAAATCCCTATTAAGGTCACCATACATGTGATGGAGAACCTTTTAGAGACTGAGTGCCCAAACTGCAACCCAAAACCCACTTATTTATCACAAAGTGCCAACACAGTAACAGAAGAGGAAGGAAACGCTCCCATTTAGAGATGCCGTAATTCTCTCCCACGAAACTGGGACAGAGGTATACTTGACAAAAATGAGTGGGTTATTTACAAAATAGCTTTTTTAAAAAAGAAACATAACATAATGAGAGCTATGAAACACTTTCACATTAAATATATCAATACATAAATTAATTTATTTACAACAGTTAATTCTTACTATAAGATGATCTGTTGTACGTCTGAGAAGTCACATCGTGGTCAACTCTTAATGTCCTCAGTTCCAGAAAACACACTGGTCACACTTATCAGGTGGTGGTGTGAGGCAAAGACATTAAGAATTTGTCTCCAGGTATATTCCAACTCCAATGTGGCAGGAAATCGCTTATTTGATGGCAAGAGTTCGAACTTGAATCCGGGACATTCCTGATTTTCCAGGACCTATGGCTACCCTACCCCCATTGGGCTCCTAGACAGAGTGGTGGGGTGAACTCTGTCCTGGAGAGAGGGAGGAAGCACACACATTGGGCTGCTGGGCAGAGGGGCAGGGCAATCGCTGTGCTTGGGTGACCTCATGGGTGCCCACAGAGAGATCTCTGAGTGCTACTTCTTGCACGCATGTCATAGGTTCACCACCACTGTCATAGGAGGTAACAAAGGGATCTTCAGGGGTGTATTTTGGGAACAATAGACATTAGGGTTTTTTTGTGGGTGGGTAGGGGTGTCCTAGGGAGTGTGCCCCCTCTAAAATCAATGGAATTGGATCTTAGAGCAAAATTGAAATGGCCTTGAGGAATTGGCCTCAACCCATATTTGATTTGCACTGCATGATAAATATACAAATCCAATTGCTTATGAATTTAAAAGTCTATTTTATTTTGTCAAAATCTTAAGGGAAAAAATACAGGCATTTCCCCTGTCCTAGGTAAAGGTTGCCCTTGCTCTAAAGCCATTTGCATCTAAATCTAGGGTTCAGTGTTCATCTCTGTTTATAGCCAAAGAGCTAACGCTGTCTGTGTCTGCAAACGTTTGCATGAATAAACACCAGAGTGCACAGAAAGCTGTTACCTTTCCCACCAAAGCAGTACCTATTTATCTACTTGCAATGTCTTGCTTTCGAACTGCTAGGTTGGCAGGAGCTGGGACAGTTGATGGGCGCTCACTCTGTCATGCAGCACTCGGGTCTCGAACTGCTGACCTGCCAACCCTGTCCTACTGCGAGTAAAAACAACTCATCATATTATATGTTTTGTTCAGAAATTCTCTGGGTCACCAAACTTTTATTTCTCTCTCTAGGTAACTATCAAGATATTTGCTGTAAAATTACCAAAGACAATAATTTAGTGCTTGTGGCAGTTGGGTAAGTGAACTTAGGCTGTTATTGAATGACTGTATTTTATCTATCGCTTTGTCCATGCAAAGGAAGAGAGTCCAAGAGAATTTGGAGATTATTTTAAAGAACAAATTAAAAGTATTGTAAAAGATATAAACAACCCATTTTTTAAAAAAAATGTCAGAAAATGTACAGTGGAACCTTGTACAGTAATACTGCGGATAACGCTAAAACTTGGTTCCACAAAGCTTAGTGTTATCTGATGCATGCAATGGATAATGCTAAAAAAAAGCCCAGAGAAGGGGCCGTGGGTGAGCCTGACCGCTTCCCTTTCCGTAGGGTGAGTGCAGAGACACCTTCCAGCCCTCCGGGAAGTGAAAGGCAGTTTGTGTACGGGCGCTCCATTCGGCAGCTGTTTGGGTGCGGCCTTTCCCGGGAAGCAGCGGCTGTACAGGTGCTCCATTTGGCCACAGAAGGCAAGGTGGAAGGCCCGCTTTGCCTTCTCTGTAAGGCAGCCGTCGAACGGAGCGCCCGTACGCCAGCTACCTTTCACCCACTTGCCTTCCAGGAAGGGAAGCGGCCAGGCGCTTGGCCAGTTGCCCTTCCCATAGGGCCAAACATGGATGCATCAGATAGTGCTAAAATAATGTCATATGATACAATTCCCCCCCAAAAAATTTGCATCGTTATGCTTTTAGCATTATCTGATGCATTCGTTATCTAAGCTATTACTGTATAATGAAAATAATTTGTTCTATGGGGCTGTTCGCTATGCGATTTTTTAAAAATTATATGATTCCTCCCCTATACTAATGAAAATGCCTATGGAAAAAAAATTTCCCTTTGAGATTTATGCTAAAGGGTTTAACCAAATAAACACATTTACATTGTTAAACAAACAGTTACCTAATTGCATGTTAATGGCTTTCTGCAAAGTGCTGGTTACTTCGCAAGAATGCTTCAGGGAAAGTGGTTACTTTTTAGGACCACACAGAAATTGGATAGGCACTAAGCTTTCTTCCAATTCTGCTCATTCTTGTTGCTCTTGTTACAGAGGCTGGAACCATTCCAAAGGGAGCCGCTTTGACGAATTCCTTTCTCGGCTGGCTCTGGTTCCTTCTCCCATAAGACATGGGCAATCTAAATCTAGGATTTCAAACAAAGTTCCATCACCCTAGCTCTGCCCATTACTCCTTTTTTTTAATAATTCCCTTCCCTTAAAGAGACATTTCTCATTAACCTGACTCCATGGAGTCAACAAGCATGTCTTAGGTGCAAATACATTATTACTATTACCCTCCCCTTTCAACATCTTTGCCAGATAAATTAATTAAAGCCAGACATGCAGGTCTGCTGATTCAAGTGTTGTGGGCACTGTTCTAAGTTTTTACAAACTTACAAACTCGGTCCTTTTGATGATTGAAATTTTAAAAGTCTCTAGTTGGTGCATAGCTGTCAAGTATCCCTTATTGGCCAGGAAAACCCCTTATTTTACCCTCTTTCCCGCCACCATCCCTTATTAATTAGACTGCAGTGCCCTATTATCACCATTGGAGGGCAGCACAGGATAAGCATAGATGTCAAGTATCCCATATTTGCCAGGAAATTTCCCTTATTTCCAAATCCAAAACTTGACAGGTATGAGTTGGTGCGCTAGCGCGCACACACTCAGCATTTTCTTGCTTCTTGCTGCTGCTTCAGCAAGGATGGTTACTGGTTACGCGGGTAGCAATGCTGGGAAGCCGGACAACAGGATGCTGGCTCACTGCACTGGGCTGGAACGACACCTGCATGCACTGGAACCTGGAGAAGCTACCACCTACTTCCCTCACTTTCGTTCTACGATGCGTCCTACTGGCACAACAGAGAGAGGGCCTTGGGAAGGACACTGACTTCGGGGTGCTGGAACTGGGGGGACCTTTCCCCGCCCGGAAAGACTTTTCCCTCTTCTCCATCTGTGACCCTCCATCTGGCTGGTCTCCTCCTTCCTGGCTCTCTCTCCCTGGAATGGCCGCTTCCCCCTCATCTGGCTTAGTAGCTGGCCATAACTGTTTCCACATTGATGTGTGGTTTTGATCTCCACAGAACTGTATTTTTTTTCTTATTTTTTAAAGGAGTTAGCCAAAGTTATTGACCTTATCAGCACCCAGGAGAGCTCAATTCAAGTCCAATCAGTGGCTCAAGTGGTTAAGATGCTAACTGGAAGGCAGAAGGTCAGCAGTTCAAAACCCGAGTACTGCAGGACAGAATGAGCGCCCATCGTCTGTCCCAGCTCCTGCCAAACTAGCATTTTGAAAGCAAGACTTTGCAAGCAGATAAATAGAGACCAGTACGGTGGGAAGGTAAACAGTGTTCCGTGCACTTCAGTGTCTAGGCACTAGCTATTTGGCTATAAACAGAGATGAGCACTGAACCCTAGAGTTGGATACGACTTACTTTCAAGCAAGGGTGACTTTTACCTTTACACCTGTAGTTCTGAAATTTCATATTAAAATGAAGTGAAACTCTTGACTTCAGTGTCCCTGACTGGGATCATATACAGAATTCCTCCTAATGTAAGAGATGAAAATACCCTTCCTCCAATTTATCAGGCAGATGCAGTCAAAGGTTTTCTAAACCTCTACTTGTTAGATGATTTTTGAAGGTCTATTTTTGATATTCGTATTTCATGAACAGAGTAAAATACTTTTCTAAAGAAATGGGCTGCCCTGGCCATTTCAGGTAACACACTCAGTTTGCTAGACTAAACCAGGCATTCTCAACCTATGGCCTGTGGGCCAGACCTGGCCCCCGACATCTTCCTCATTCCTGCTGCTCCCTGGAAGCACAAAAAAAAGGTAAAGGTTTCCCTTGCTCGAAAGCCAGTCGTATCCGACTCTAGGGTGCAGTGCTCATCTCTGTTTCTAAGCCGAAGAGCCAGCGCTGTCTGCTTCTGCAGACGTTTCCGTGGTCATGTGGCAGGCATGACTAGACACCGGAGCGCACGGAACGCTGTTACCTTCCCACCGAAGTGGTCCCTATTTATCTACTTGCAATTTCTTGCTTTCGAACTGCTAGGTTGGCAGGAGCTAGGATGAAGACGGGAGCTCATTTCCGTCCTGCAGTACTCGGGAATCGAACTGCTGACCTTCCGCTTCCCAGTCAGCGTCTTAGCGACTTGAGCCACTGCAGTACCCCAGCAAAAATGCGTGTTTTCAGTGAGTTTGTGCAAAATCTCATGAGAACTTCACCGAAAATATACATTTTTGCACAAGAAATCGCACAAAACTCTACCCCCCCCACAACAAAAAGGTTGAGAAAGCCTTGACTATACAGTCAAAAGTTGAATAAGCAACTGCAGTGGCTCAAGTGGCTAAGATGCTGATTGGAAGGTGGCAGGTTAGTAATTTGATTCCTGAATACTGCAGGACGGAATGAGCGCCCGTCTCTGTCCCAGCTCCTGCCAACCTAGCAGTTCAAAAACAAGAAATTGCAAGTAGATAAATAGGGACCACTTTGGTGGGAAGGTAAACAGCATTCCGTGCGCTCTGGCATCTAGTCATGCCTGCCGCATGAGCATGGAAACGTCTGCAGAAGCAGACAGCACTGGCTCTTCGACTTTGAAAAAGAGATGAGCACTGAACCCTAGAGTCGGATATGACTGGCTTTCAAGCAAGGGAAACCTTTACCTTTTATTCTCCACTTTAAGTTCACCTTTCCCCCAGAATTTGCATCACTTTAGAATTAAAATTTCTAAGCAAATGCTTTGCTTCTGTGTTGTTATTCTCCAGGTATCGCCTTGCTCCTGAGTACCCTTATCCCGCACAGCAGAAAGACTGCTACAGAGCAACTGTGCATTTCATGAAAAATGCAAAGGACTATGGGGTGGATCCATCTCAAATCATCATTGGTGGGGACAGTGCGGGAGGAACATATGCTGCAGTGATGGCCCAAGAACTGTTGAGGAGATCGGACATTCCTAAGTTACGGGCCCAGGTGCTGGTCTATCCAGGTGTCCAGGCCATGAACTTCCACTTGCCTTCTTATCAGCAATATGCATCATTTCCACTCTTGGATAGACATACTGTTGTGTTTTATGGGCTGCACTATCTTGGAAAGAGAATTTCTCTGTTGGAAGAGGTTCTGAAGGGATCTCACGTGCCAGATGCACTGAGGCTAAAATATGGGAAGTGGGTGAGTCCTGACAACATCCCAGATAAATTTAAGCATCGAGGTTACAAAGAAGTCCCTCTTGCTCCTTATAAACCTGAAGTCTACAAGGAACTGTCAGAATTCATGGAAGTCTCTTTTTCTCCACTTTTTGCGGATGACTCTGTTATCCGGCAGCTCCCAGAGACTTTGATTGTGAGCTGTGAATACGATGTGCTTCGCGATGATTCCCTCTTGTACAAGAAACGTCTGGAGGACAATGGTGTGAAAGTCAGCTGGGTCCATTTAGAGAATGGCTTTCATGGATCACTTAGTTTCATTGATACACGTTTTTTATCATTTCCTACCGGAACAGAAATACTGTACCACATTGCAGAGTTCATCAAACATTTATGAGAAAAAATTATCCTAAATCTCTGAGTTACAACAATTTAAACTTTTGTACCTATGCCGTGGTGGAAAATGAGAGACTGATGTGTTGCATAAGGTTAAGAATTTGTCCACAACATGACCTGCCCGGCCCTGCTTCTTCAGGATTTTTCCAGATGTGGAAAGGTGTCTCCTGGGGTTTCACTGCAGCATTTACTATCATCATGATGGGTCTGTGTTGAGTGTGTGGAATCAGAACATCGATGACTTTCATGCACTGTGCTGCTATTTTCTTGCTAACAAAGATGTAGTCTAGATTATATCTCCTCCTGTTAAAGGACACAGGCAGTTCATGAACAAGTTGGAGGTCATTGGTGTCTGCCCATGATACAAGTTGTGTACCATCTTTGTTGGTCTTATTATATCCCCAAGCCTCACTGTGAAAATTAAAATCTCCAATAACAAAGTTTTTTTGTGGTCATATAAGTACTTGCTCGAAAGCCCATGATATCTGATTCTAGGGTTCCATGCTCATCTCTGTTTATAGCCAAACAGCCAGCGCTGTCTGCATCTGCAGACGTTTCCATGGACATGTGGCAGCCATGACTAGATGCCAGAGCAACATGGCACCCTGTTTACCTTCCCACTGTATTGGTATCTATTTATCTACTTGCAACCTCTTGCTTTCAAACTGGTAGGTTGGCAAGAGCTAGGAGGGAGATGGAAGCTCACTCCATTGTGCAGAACTCGAATCTCAAACTGCTGATCTGGCGACCTTCCAGTCATAAAATCCAGCATCTTAACCACTAAACCAGCACAGTCCTGTTAAGTACCTGATACCAACAGTCAAATTTCTTCTTTTTTGTGTGATTCTGTTGTGACCTTATTTCCGTAAGGCAGGAGTTCTCAAACTTTTGAAGCCGAGGGACCAGGTCACGCTCCCTTAGACAGCTTCTGGGGCTGGAGGGCCATTTTGCCCTTCCTCCACCACATGGCACTTCCTGGCGTGGTGGAGACAGTGGGGGCCCACATGGAATGGTGTTGCAAGCTGCATCTGGCCAATGGGCCGCAGGTTGAGAATCCTTGCTGTAAGGTGTTGGAAAGGGACTGCAGTGGCACTGAACTTGATGACTGGAAGGCTGGCAGTTCAGCAGTTCAAGACCTGAGTACTGCACGATGGAATGAGCTCCCATTCTCTGTCCAAGCTCCTGCTGAGCTAGCAGTTTGAAAGCAAAAAAATTGTAAGTAATGGGAATGATGCTATAGAGAGCCAAAGAGGATTGAGAGTGTCATGAAAGCCAACCTTGAACATGGAGTCACTGCTATCCAGAGATCTATAAAAATTTCCACCTTACACTTGGGAAAATAGATGGAGAAGAAGTAGAAGCAGTGATATTCTTTGGAGCCAAGATCACTGCAAATGGAGATTGCAGCCATGAAATAAAAAGGTGACTGATTCTTGGGAGACAAGCTATGAGAAACCTGGGGAGCATAGTGAAAAGTAGAGACATCACATTGCAAACAAAAGTCCGCATAGTCAAAGCAATGGTATTCCCGGTAGTAATGTATGCTTGTGAGAGCTGGACCATAAGGAAAGCTGAGTGCAGAAGAATAAATGCCTTTGAGAAGTGGTGTTGGAGGAGAGTTTTGAGAGTCCCCTGGACAGCGAGGAGAACAAAAAGATTGAACTTAAAAGAAATCAACCCTGACTGCTCCTTGGAAGGTCAATGATTGACGATGAAGCTAATGTACTTTGGACATCAAATGAGAAGAGAGAATTCACTTGAGAAGGTCTTGATGCTGGGAAAGGTTGAGGGCAAAAGAAGAAGGGGGCGGCAAAGAATGAGATGGCTAGATGGTATTGTTGATGCAATGGGCACAAAGCTGGGCGGGCTGACGAGGATGGTGGAGGATAGGGGTGCCTGGCGGGCAATGGTCCATGGGGTCGCAAAGGGTTGGAATCGACTGTGCGACTGAACAATAGCAAAGTTGGGACTACTTGATGGTGATGGTGAGTTAATATTTTTCAGGATTATCTTGCTAGTCACATCCCTAAATTTTAAAATCATGTGCAGTGTGGTTCTTATGAACTCTAAGAAGCTTTCTAAGGGAAACAAGATGATATTATATAAGCATTGTTGGGCATGTTTAACCTTGAAAAAAGGAGGCAGAGGTGATACAACAGCAGTTTTCAAATACTTAGAACAGGTGCCTCAATCTTTTAAAGTTGGAGGCCGGGTCATGCTCCCTCAGACAGCTTCAGGGGCCGGGCGCAGTGGTGGGATTCAGAAGGTTCGCCTCAGTTCATCAGAACCGGTAGCAGAAATTATGGCTGGCTCCGCCCATCCAAGTTTTGAAATAACACAGGGTTTTCCCCCTGGTGAGCTCCCGTCTTTGTCCCAGCTCCTGCCAACCTAGCAGTTTGAAAGCAAGAAATTGCAAGTAGATAAATAGGGAGCACTTCAGTGGGAAGGTAACAGCGTTCTGTGCGCTCCGGTGTCTAGTCATGCCTGCCACATGACCACGGAAATGTCTGCAAGAAGCAGACAACGCTGGCTCTTCGGCTTAGAAACAGAGATGAGCACTGCGCCCGAGAGTCGGATACGACTGGCTTTCAAGCAAGGGAAACATTTACCTTTACCTTACATCCACTATACCACACCCAAAGAGTAGGTAGTAAAAAAAATTTGAATCCCACCACTGGCACTTCATGGTGTGGTGGAGGTGGTGGAGGGCCACATGAAATGGTGCTGTGGGCCACACTGGCCCATGGGCCAAAGGTTGAGAATCCCTAATTTAGAAGACAGTCTCCGGATGTGCTTCAGGATACATCTGAAGCTATTCATTGTAAGAATTGCTGTGCCAAAATATAATTTAAATAACAATCCTAATAAATTTAAATTCCATAAGGAGTCAATTTACAATAATAAATTTCATTGGTGGGAAAAATGACAAAACTGAGGGTCCTGTACTTTGGGATCATACAAGAGAAGGCTCACAGGAGAAGATGATAATGATGAGAGAACATGTAGGCATCAGGACGGGGTGGGGGGGATGACAACCAAATATGCAATGAATTGACTCACTTAAGGAAGCTCCAGGCTTGAGTTAACATCCTGTCACCTTAATGATAGGATGTTTTGGACATCAATCATTCATAGGGTTGCCATCATTTAGAAAAATGTGACAATGGCACCTAACAACCACAAGCATCCTTTATTTTGCATATCTGTTAATAGCCAAAGAGCCAGTGCTATCTGTATCTGCAGACGTTTCCATGGACATGGGGCAGGCATGACTAAACACTAGAGAACACTGTTACCTTCCAACCAAAGTGGTACCTATTTAGTAAAGGTAAAGGTTTCCCTTGCTCGACAGCCAGTTGTATCTGACTCTAGGGTTCAGTAATCATCTCTGTTTCAAAGCCGAAGAGTCAGCACTGTCTGCTTCTGCAGACATTTCCGTGGTCATATAGCAGGCATTACCGGAGCACACGGAACACTATTTACCTTCCCACTGAGTGGTCCCTATTGATCTACTTGCAATTTCCCTATTTATCTACTGCTAGTTTGGCAGGAGATGGGACAAAGACAGGAGCTCATTCTGTCCTGCAGTACTCGGGAATCGAACTGCTGACCTTCTGCCTCCCAGTCAGCATCTTAGCTACTTGAGCCACTGCAGTCCTATTTATCTACTTGCAATTTCTATGTGCTAGGTTGGCAGGACCTGGTGCAGAGATGGGAACTCACTTGATCATGCAGCATTCTGGTCTCGAATTGTTGACCTGCCAACCTTGCCACAAATAAGGCCCTCAACTTTGTTTTGTGAAAGCCCACTGAGAAGGCTTCTCTTCTGACTATTAACGGCAACATCAATACATTTGCATTACACTGGATTTCAAAAATGGATAATTCCTGACAAATGTACGTTTCATAAGGAGTCAATTTATATTATTAAATTCCATTGGTGGGGGAAATGAAAAAACAACAAAGGAGTGTCCTGTACTTTGTGCTCATTAAGACAAGACTCATAGAATAAGGCAATGCTACTGCAGTGGCCCAAGTGGGTAAGATGCTGATGGGAAGGTGGGAGGTGAGCAGTACGAAACCCAAATACTGCAGGACGGAATGAGCTCCCGTCTTCGTCCCAGTTCCTGACAACCTAGCAGTTTGAAAGCAAGAAATTGCAAGTAGATACAGTAAATAAGGACCATTTCATTGGAAAGGTAAATATTGTTTCGTGCACTCCAGTGTTGTTGAGTCCAGCGCAAGAAGTATTCTAACCAGCAGGATCGGGTTAAACTCAGTGATTCTTTATTCAGCTCATAATTCAGACTGGGGACTATGTACAGGGGTGGCTTCTATATATACAGTGATTTGAGCGTTACAAAATTTAGGCGGGCTTCCGGAATACAAGCAAAGTTCAACATTTCCCGCTTTGACATGTATTTGAATTTTGCGCCTTTAGAAATGGTGCACGTCTGCTGTTCTGCTTTGGCACAGTTTGTCTTTTAAACCTGAATTAGGCTTTGGACACAACATCAGCCCCCCTTAGTGAGGAACATAATCTCCCCAGGTTTTGGGCAGACCACAAGACTGTTTGGGGCACCTGAGAATCTCAGGTCTTGGTGCCAGCTCTGGGTGAACCCTGACTGGTTCTGGAGTGGCCGGTGAACTGGTGGCAGCCTCGGTTGCTGCTTCTGCCTTGGGTAACTCTGGTGGAGTCCCGGGTGAAGGGGGAACTAGTGTGGAGGGCAGTGACTCACTAAATAGCTCCAAATCAAAATCCTGCTCATTGGTAGCAGTGGCTTCCCTCTGTGATTCCCTCTCTGGACTCACATTCTGACCTGGCACTCGTGGCCACATTTGGTTGGCGTGTCTTCTCCACACAGTCCCATTGTCCAGTTGGACCCTGTATGTCACTGGACCTGTCTGTTCTAAGACCTCACCTCCCAACCATGGGGATCTGGGGGCGTAATTCTGGCAATGGACTGGCTGCCCGACTACAAAACCCTTTGCATTAGCAATGTCAATATTGAGACTTCTGCCCTCGAGCATATTTTGACAGTTCAGACCTGTCTTTTGATCTGTCTGTTAGTCGTGGGGTGGAAAGGTGCAGCAGTAATATGCCTGATACCATTATGGCAAAGAAAATCTTGAAACTGCTGGCATGAAGGTCAATGCGTCATTGCATTAGCAATGTCAATATTGAGACTCCTGTCCTCGAGACGGTGGGGATCCAAGCGGTCCAAGACCGTGGACAATTTTCTCTTCACTAAGAGGTCAGCTGAGGACAGCCCTGATGCCAGGGGGGTGATCCTGTGGGACATCCCAGACACCGGGATGACTTCCAACCATTTGGAATGTTAATCTACGATAAGCAGAAATTTTGCTCCCCTGAAGGGATCAGCGAATTTGATATGGACTCGCAACCAGGGACCTCTGGCAGTGTCCCACTCTCTGATGGGAAGTTGTGTTTCCTCCATCCTGGAAGCTTGACATTCCCTACATCGCCCAACCCATGCCTCGATGTCGAGGTCTAATCTGGGCCTCCAAAAGTACCTATGTGCTAACGCCTTCAACCGGACAATCCCCGGGTTGCTTTTTTCAACTCAACCATGCATCTTGAAAACACTCCAATACTTTACTGAGTTTGGATGCAAGATCCACCCTGTCCTCCCTGGCAATTAATACATCATCGAAATAAGGCAGTTAACCTTCAGTAACCAGGGCCTGGAAAATGCCAGGCACAACATTGACACCGAATTGTAGATGCTTAACACGAAATGCACCCCTATGGATGGTAATAGTTTGACACAGTGTGCTTAGTCCAGCTTGTCAAAACACTTCCCACCGTGGAGGGTGGCTAGGAGGTGGCTGACCACCGGAACAGGATAAGAATTAGTGTGGATAGCTTTATTAATTGTACATTTATAGTCCGCATGTTGAGCACAGTGACAATGGGGGTCTCCCATGTTTCCTGGCTCAAGAATGCCCTGAGCGACCAGTTTGTCAAGTTCCATGTCAATGCGGTCTTTGAATGCAAAAGGCACCCGATGAAGCTTCATACAAATGGGCTGGACAGTCAGATCCAGCTCAAAGTTAACAGGGGACCCTTTGAATGTACCCAGTCCCACATGAAAAACATAAGGGTAGCATTCACAAGCAGCCTGAATGGGGTCAGCCTGCACCCCATGAATTCCCAAAATGCAATCCCCAGGGGCCCAAACCACTGTACCTCAAAAGATTATTTCTACTGGGTTTCACCATGACCAGTGGAAGCTTGGCTGAAATGCATTTGAAGCACATGTCAAATGTGCTGATCCCCAGGACACATCACTCAACCGGACTTGAAGAGCCTGCAGCTTCAGGTGGGCAGCAGTGGGATTTTGAAGAAATTCTTTCTGTGAAATAACGGAGTATGACGTACCTGAGTCGATCTCCATATTGAAGGGGCATCCCTGCAGGCGGACATTAATGAAGACCCTTTCGGACACTGCCTAGACACCAGTAGATGCTCTATTTCTTGTGTAGACTTTCGAAATTGGGTGCTCCCGCCAGCAACGACCCTTGTCACCTGGTTGACCCTCTGACCATTGATGGCACACTTGAGCAATGTGCCCTTTCCTACCACACTTGTGGGACTCTGTGGTCTTGAAAGGGCATTGGGTGTGTAGGTGTCTGCTCCCGCAGCCTCGACACAGAGCAATGACGCCTTTGGAGTACTTATCAGGCTTCTGCTGAACTTTACCGATGTTGTCCCCTTCCTCACTGTTGTCTGAGGCACATCGTTGTTTCTGGACAGCTGAATCTTTGTGGGTAGGTGCAGCTGGACTGGACTGGAAGAATTTCCCCCCCGGCATCTGCAGCTTTGGATGGCAGGGCCTCTTTAAGGATGTGAGCAAAGGTCATCATGTCCCTCTTCACTAGTCTACATTGGGCTGCTTTGTCTCTGAGGCCCAGGAGAAGTTGGTCCCCGAGAGCCTCGTCCAAGTTGTGCCACTGACATGGCACGACAGCATGGCGGAGGGCCGCAGCATACTTGGTGATTGATCCCCCCACCTTCTGGTCTTGGCGGTAGAAGACCAGTCTTGCTGGAAAGATGGAAACCTTCAGCTTGAAGTTGTTCCGGACGACAGCAAGAATGTCTGCCAGTGGAGTGTCCTTCAGGGCCCGTGGTAGGAGGAGGTGCATGATCAGCTCTATCGTGGGCAACCTGCAATGGGCCAGGAACAATGCCTTCTGCTGCTCGACCTCTTCAATCTTCTCCGCAACTATGAAGTTCTTGAACTGGATCTCGTACAAGGGCCATCTCTCTGGGTTGGAGATGTTGAATGGCCCGAAGGAGGACACGGCGACTGCCATCCCACCTTTGTCACCAATGTTGAGTCCGGCGCAAGAAGTACTCTAACCAGCAGGATCAGGTTAAACTTAGTGATTCTTTATTCAGCTCATAACTCAGACTTGGGACTATGTACAGTGGTGGCCTCTATATATACAGTGATTTGAGTGTTACAAAATAAGATACATTTAGGTGGGCTTCCAGAGCAAAGTTCAACATTTCCCACTTTGACTTTTATTTGAATTTTGCACCTTTAGAAATGGCGCATGCCTGCTGTTCCATTTTGGTGCGGTTTGTCTTTTAAACCTGAATTAGGTTTTGGACACAACAGGTGTCTAGTCATGCCTGCCGCATGACCACAGAAACGTCTGTAGAAGCAGACAGCGATGGCTCTTTGGCTTTGAAACAGAGATGAGCACTGAACTCTAGAGTCAGATATGACTGGCTTTTGAGCAAGGGAAACCTTTACCCTTTACTAAGACATGAAGGCAGCAGGAAAAAATGAAAACCAAATATGAAATAAAATGGCTCAGTTAAGGAAACTCCAGTTCACAAACGATGAGCAGGACTGTTCATGATTTTCTAAAATACAAAGTTTTAATTATATTTACTATAACATTAGGGCCATGTTATCCTGCTATGGTAATAGAGTAGACAATACTGTCAACAACTCAACACCAAGTGTCAGGTGGCGAATAACTAACCTTACCACCCTGAGGACTAAACAGCCTTGGGTGCTGAAGTCCACAGGGAAGGGTGATGGTCCCCAAGTGGATTAAATCCCACTTGAATCCATCTTGATGGAGGGCAGAAGCTTCATCCATCCTGGCCTGGGACTGAGGAGGACTTTGTGTGTCAAAGGGGTTCAGGACCATGAAGTGACCCCCCGGACTGGAACAGTGGTACTATGGATGCCATGCTGCTATGTGGAAGGCCACTGCATTGTGTTCTCAGGACAGTCATAATAGCTGATCACCATGAGGATTGCCAATATTCAGATTCAGATACAGCAGAACAAGAAGAAGATAATGTAGAAATCTGAGGACTTGGTGTTCCTGAGAGAGGTGCTGGTGTATTGCTGTTGCTATTTGATCCTTCCCCAGTCTGGCTGAACATCATGCTCATGAGCTTATGGGACTTTCCTTAATTTTCCTACCCTATCCACAAGAAATTGATGCACGTTTGAAGAAGTGATCTTGAACCATGAAAGCTCATGCAATGTTTGATTATCATTTTTTAATTGATCCTGTAAAGGCATCACCTTCCTCCTACCTTTTCCTAGGAGTAAAGGTAAAGGTCACCATTGCTCATATCCGACTCTAGGGGTCTGTGCTCATCTCTGTTTATAGCCAAAGAGCCAGCGCTGTCTGCGTTTTGCAGACATTTCCGTGAACATGTGGAGGGCATGCCTTGACACCGGAGTACATGGAACGCTGTTTACCTTTCCATTGCAGTGGTACCTATTGATCTACTTGCAATTCCTTGCTTTCGAACTGCTAGGTTGGCAGGAGCTGGGACAGAGACAGGCATTCAAACCATCATGCAATACCTAGGTCTTGAACTGCTGGCCTGCCACCACTTGAGTCCCTTTCCGAGGGGTAGATGGCTCTTTACAGGAAAAGTATCAAATCTTTATTAATACAGCCAAAGGCCAGACAGCGTGCAACCATTCTGGCATCACATATAGAATAAAAAGATTTCCAACACACCGAGCATATACAGTAAAATATTAAAAAATAAAAATTTGTTTGAGAATCCTATAATATACACCATAGTATTTTACTTTAGTCTGACTGTCCCAAGTTCACGTTTGTGAATTTTAACACTGGAGGCTCACTATTTACTTAGCACTATTGGGGTCAAAAGACATGAATCGCCATACTTTTGTGAATGCAGGATGATTTCCATGCAAACCTGACGACAGCGGCAGTCGTTGCCTTGAAACTGTCAGATAGTAATACATTCAAGTTTCTATTATTGCTGGAGGCCAAGTACGGAACTGCTAAAAAGAGCTCTTTTCTGAGATCTTCATAAAAGGGACAATCCAAAAGAATGTGCTCGGAATTTTCTATCTTGTTGGTGTGACAAGCACATATACATTCACAAACTGGGATTTTCATTAAAAGCCCCTCCCTAAATGCCAAGGGAAGCATATTGTGTCGAATGAGACTAAAAGAGCATCTGTGGTCTCAGTTATTTAAAGAGGAAAGTATTCCTCTTTATTCCATTCCCATAACTTAAGGGCTGTGGTGGCTCAGTGGTTAAGAAGCTTACCTTGTTAGCTGAAAGGCTGGCAAGTTGGCAGTTCGAGACCCAGGTACTGTATGATGGATTGAGCACCAGTCTCTGTCCCAGCTCTTGGGGACATGAAAGGAGCCTCATTTGGGCGTTCCCTGAGTGGAGTTTCTTCCACAAAAATCCTTTCAACCCAGAATAATTTCTGACATGATATTATCTTTCTTATTGATACATTGTTGTTTAATTGATTCACATATTTTTTGCTGCTCCTCTTAATTTGTCATTGTTATGGGATGCAAAATTGTTCTATTGTGTCTATTGACGTGTGGATATCTGTCAATACAAGTAATAGCCAATATGCATATCACATGCCTTTTCGCACCTTACAAAACCAGTTTTCCTTTGAGATCTGATCTGGTTTAGGGAAGCTGTTCATACGTATACTATTCCAGATGAAAGCAGATTCACCGTGACTCATTTCAATGGATGGTTACATTAGTACATACCCATAGCATTTCATCTCTGCTGCTAATCCAGCTGGTAAGACTACATCAGCTTCCTTCAAGAAGAACTCTGCACAGGTGAGCCCAGGGTTTCTGCAAATGGTTTTTAATTACGTGACAGCTGATGTCTTGTCAGATGGACTAAAAGATTAAGAGAGATGTGACTGAGGTCCACTTAGCCCAGCATCCTTTGTCTATTAGGAGGTAAACAGCTCATTGAGAGCTTGGATGCAACTATGCAACTTGAGTGTTCTTTTCCGATCCGGCACTTATGACGGATCAGCAACATAGCTGTCAAGTATCCCTTATTGGCTGGGAAAACCCCTTATTTTACCCTCTTTCCCGCCATCATCCCTTATTAATTAGACTGCAATGCCCTATTGCCGCCATTGGAGGGCAGCAAGGATAAGCATAGCTGTCAAGTATCCCTTATTTGCCAGGAAATTACCCTTATTTCCAAATCCAAAACTTGACAGGTATGATCAGCAGGTAGCTGTTTTGGTCAACTCTGCCTTTTTCAATCTCAGGCATATCACCAAACTGCGTCCCTACTGGATGGTAGTTCCATATCAACTTTGGTAGTCTCAAAAACTGAACATTGTAACGCTCTTTATATGGGACCACCCTTGAAACTGTACAGAAGATTCCTAAGTCCAGAATGCAGGTATTTTCCATAACCAACTATTCTGCTCTCAAATGTAAATTACCACCAGCATATAATGTTGACAATTAAACAGAATTATTATCAGAAATCCAGTAGTAAATTCACAACTGAAGAGAGTTTGTCGACATCTCTGATTATGGGGTAATGAGAGCACAATGAACTAATGATCTTTTCAAAAGATGTTCAATAATGAACTGTCGAAAGATCATTAGGTTGACTCGAACTTACATACGATAAATTAAAAAGAGATTATATTACCCTAGCAAGGTGAGAGCCTTGTCCAGGTGCAGGGGCTTGAGCGTGCAGGGGTTTGAGCGGTCTAACTAGGTAGTGTTGTCCATCTCTTGTCAATGATGTTAGGCCAGGACTAAAGCTCACCGAAGCGTCGTATCCCTTAGGCCAGGTGAAAGCGGAGGGCACACATCATGCTCTGCCTAGCCAGTGGGTGGCGTGATATCCAAATGGCTAAAAAACCACATGCAAGTGGACTTGATTTCTCAGGCCCACTTTTATGTGCGGAATGTCTTTGTGGAGATGTCTACCAATGCGTGGACTCGTCGCTGCATAACAACCCCAAGGTATCCAATTTAATTCAACAACAAAGAGTAGCTAAGACTGTGTTCTACACTGCTTGCCTGTGTGGAAAGCAGTGTCTAAAGCAAGAGTTCTCAACCTTTTAAAGCCATGGGCTGGGTCACGCTCCCTTGGACAACTTGGGGGGCTAGACAGCCATTTTGCCCTTCCTTCACCTCATGGCACTTCCTGGTGTGGTGGAGGCAGTGGGGGTCACATAAAATGGTGCCATGGGCCATATCTGGCCTACGGGCCACAGGTTGAGAATCCCTGGTCTAAAGGATGCTTACAGTATATTAAAAAAATGAATTCATATAAATGCATTGACACCTCCAGGAAAGAAAAATATTTTTTTCTCCATTTCATAAATTGATTTCTTTTCTTTTTTTTAACAAATCAGGGTAAGGGTAATTTATTAGCATTTGTTACATCGAGTCATTCACAGTTCCCTGTTTTGTCAGCAACATCATCCTTACATTTGGCTTCTTGGATTAGATTTGTATAGGTGTCAGTATCATGTGTTCCGATATATATTCAGGGCAGATCAAGCCACTCCCAGTCATCTAATAATCATGTGTCCACTTGCATTCTTATTTAATTTATTGGCTCTTATGTCTCAAGGAGATAACTATAAAAGGCTATAAACTGGAGACAACAAAATAGAGGTCTCTGTGAAATCAGCTAGTGAAGAAAGCTACCCATATATATATATGACTATAGATATTTATATGACTAAATATATATACAGTCATTGACATTTGCTTCTCAGAGGGGTCATGGATGTTCTTTCTACCATCTTGCTTTGGACTGGAGGACTGATAGGGGTCAGTTTTCTCTTGCTACTTTTCTGGGCAGTTTATTACAATCGCTACAGAACCAATATTGCTCCTGAATTTGACTATCCACTGAAACTACGAGTTATTCACTATGGCATGGTTACAGCATTGACATTGGTAAGTATGCCGTAAACTGAAAGATATGATTTCAGGCCTCAGTGAAGAGAAAAGGAGTGTTAATTCTTGTTGTTCAGTCGCACAGTCGATTCCGACCCTTTGAGACTGTCTAAAATAGCAAGATAGGAGAGTTCAAACTGAGTTGGGATTGACTGATTGATCATGTGAGCGACATTCCTATCAGTGGTGCTGAAGAATGAACCTAGCCATATTTCATTAAATAAACCAAAAAGGCGGGAAGGAGACTTGAAAAGGATGTGAAGAAGTCAGGAGTTCTATACCTTTTAAAACTGGGGGCCGGGTCCCTCAGACAGCTTCGGGGGCTGGATGGCCATTTTGCCCTTCCTCCACCGCATGGCACTTCGTGGTGCGGTGGAGGCCGTTGTGGGATCTTAAGTCAGTTCACTATGATAAATTGAAACAGAAGGTGAAGGTAAAACTAAACAAATATGGAATATTAGGTTTATAATGATTTGAAGTATTTGTGTTATATAAAATGAAGATTGCATTTAAGATTAAAGAAAAACCCCAGTTTACAAAAACCTCAAAGTTTGCTGCGGTTTACAATGCCAAATCCTACGGGAATGCCATCCTGGTTTACGAATTTTAAATGTTTTTTTTTGTATACAACAATCAATTCAGGACCTTTTTTAAAAAAATTCAATGCATCCCTATGGCATAGCTGTCAAGTATCCCTTATTGGCAGGGAAAACCCCTTATTTTACCCTCTTTCCCGCCATCATCCCTTATTAATTAGACTGCAATGCCCTGTTGCCGCCATTGGAGGGCAGCACAGGATAAGCATAGCTGTCAAGTATCCCGTATTTGCTGGGAAATTTCCCTTTTTTCCAAATCCAAAACTTGACAGGTATGCTCTATGGATGCTTTGGTTTACAGTTTTTTGGTTTACAACGAAGGCTATCAGAACGGACCTTGATTGTAAACCAGGGTTTTAGTGTATTTTTATTTTAAATGTTATATATATCCTAACAGATCCAGAGTTAAGGAACTAACTAAAATTAATAAATAAGGAAATGATTATGGTATTTATCACAAAAGAAGAGAGAGTTAGATAATTCGAAACAAAAACAAAAACAAAATAAAAACACTGCAGCACTTTAAAGACTAACTGCTATATTTTAAATGTGAGCTTTCGTGGATCAAGTCCACTTCATCAGACATAGGAGTCATAGAGTGATTAAATCAGAATGACATCATTATGCAAATCAATACAGCTTCCCACAACTGGCAGTGAGAGATGATCTCTGGTTGTTATTCGGATCAGTTCTAAATGTCCCCCATTTGACTTTAAATGTGGGGAATTACAAAACAAACACATGACATTACAATCTGGCTTCAGTGATGTAACTGAATTGAAGTCAATTCTGTTCTTCCTTCCTTTTTATTCATTGATTTCCAAACAGGGGGAGATTCTTGAGTGGTTGAACATCTGTGGGCCTTTTGTCATCATTCGTTTCTTCATGGCTCTCAGGAACCCGAAGATACATCCCAGCCTTTCTGCGAAAGACCTGGATTTTGATGGGGTTTCAGTCAGGGTTTATCAGCCGAAGGCACCATCCCCTGGCCGAAGGAAAGGCTTCGTTTACTTCCATGGAGGAGCAGGAGTGATGGGATCTATCAGTAAGAATGCAATATTTTCTACTCAAAAGTGGCTTAGGGCTGGTCGAACAGAAAAGTGGTTAAGGGCTGGCCGAACTGAACCTGTCTCTGAAATCATTTAAAATGCAACTCAATTTTAACAGGAGGTGTTGCAGTGGATAAAATAGCAGACTACAACTTAGCTGACCTTTGGCGATGCATGTGTCATTGTCGTTACAATCGTGACAAAAATCCATAACTCTGACACATGGAAACTCATGCAGTTGAAACCTCAAATACCTAAAGAGAGTCACAATACCTGGAAGCCAAGTGACCTCACATATCAGCCATGATCACCTCATCTCAGCCTAACGTTCATTTGTATCTGACATAATTCTACTCTTCCCTCTGCCTACCCATTCCCAGCATCTCTGAGATCAGCCTACAGCAGTGGTGGTGAACCTATGGCACACGTGCA
This sequence comes from Bradypodion pumilum, assembly GCA_035047305.1. Taxonomy (NCBI): domain Eukaryota; kingdom Metazoa; phylum Chordata; class Lepidosauria; order Squamata; family Chamaeleonidae; genus Bradypodion; species Bradypodion pumilum. Next base: position 5,025,415 of record JAWDJD010000016.1, on the reverse strand, counting down.
AGAGGTGGCACTCGGAGCCCTCTCTGTGGGCAACCGTGCAGTCACCCCAGCACAGAATTTACCTTGCTCCTTGGTCCAGCAACCCAATGGGAGCATTTCCTTCCTCTCCTGTTGCTGTGTTGGCACTTTCTGATAAATAAGTGGTTTTTGGGTTGCAGTTTGGTCACTTGGTCTCAAAAGGGTTCATCATCACTGGCCTAGAGGAATAGGATCGTGTAGCCAGTGCAACTTTGATTTAGGATTGGGCTCTTAAGGTTGCATTTGTTTGTGCACTTACCAGGGAGTAAGCCTCTTTGGGCTCTTCTTTCTTATTGAACTACTCCCAAGTATTTAAAGTTGGTAACCTGATCTACCTTATGCCCATTTGTTCTCCAGAAGAGTTTCTTAGGCCTTTTAGTAATGGTAAAGGTTGCCCTTGCTCGAAAGCATGTGGCAGGCATGACTAGATGTGCACAGTACACTGTTTACCTTCCCACCTAAGTGGTATCTGTTTATCTACTTGCAATTTATTGCTTTCAAACTGCTAGGTTGGCAAGAGCAGGGACAGAGACGGAAGCTCCCTCTGTCATGCAGCATGCGTTTCTCGAACTGCTGACCAGCCGGCCTTCCAGTCGTGAAGTGCAGCCTCTTAACCACTAAGCTACCACAGTTCCTCCATAGGCCTTTTAGCAAAGATTATATATTTTGTTTTCTGGTAATCTCCAATTGATTACTGTTGCAGTAATGAGCCAGAGATGCCAGCATTTAAACATTTGTGTCATCACTGTTTTTTTTTAAAAAAAACTGTATTTGCACCACCAACCAGTGGTGGCGCTGCAGGGCAAATGGGCGGGCAGGCCAATTGCACTGAGACAGTAAGCGATGCTCTAGCCTAGCTTTTTGCAATCCCTGCAAGCAGGAAGCATGGCTTCCCCCTCCATCTTGGCCACATGGAGCAGAGACAAAGACAGAAAGGTAAGTGAATTCTTTTCTTTTTATGCACAGGTTTGGTTTCCCACTGAAATGCATTGGAAACAAACAAATTAATTTCTTAGCTGATTACCCGGCTTTGATCAGTTTTTTTCTTTAAATTACTTATATAAAGGAGGGGTGGTGGAGACACAGAACTCCCCCATTCCTCCCGTTTCTATCCTCTTCTGCTTCCTCCCTCAAAACCTACCCAGGCACTACTCTTACAGAGACCAGGATCCCCCTTTCATCTCACAGTGGGAGGGGGATGATTCACTCCCCCAACCTACCCAGGCAACACTTTTACTGAGGCCAGGGTCTATCTCAGCTGGAGGGAGGGAGCTTTGGCCATGGTCTCCCCAATTCCCTGGGTCCTCCCCCGGCCTCTCAGCTGTTTCCTCCCACCTGGTCAGCCCCTCTCCTCTCAAAGCCCCTTTCTTTCTCTGTCTCTTGACTCTCCTCTCCTCAACTCACACGAAGCTGCCCACTGTTATGTTGGTGTAGGTGGGGCAGTGTTGTTTGCATTAGAAGAACTTGCAGTTGGGCGGGAGGCTGCTCATCTCCCTTAGCAGTTTAAGGTGCTTCTCCTCCTGTTTCCACTTGTTGCTCACCGCCATGGCCTCTGCTGAGTAGCCGAGAGAAAGGTGGGGTTGAAGCTGTGTCCTGGGCCTTACCTCCTGAGGTAGATGGAAAGCGATGGTGAAGGTGAGGCCAAGATGTGTCCCGCGTTTGAGGCATGGCGGCAGCAGGGATGGGAGGAGAGAAAGTGTAGGAAGAGCATGGAAGAGGAGGAGGGGGAAGAGGGCCTCATTTCAAATCTCTGTTTTGCACCTGGGCGTGCACCCAGCTCAACCATCGAATAAGGACGGGAGGGGAAGGGGTGTGTGAGAGAGACAGAGAGAGGGAGAGTTTGCAACGGTAGAAGTGAAGCAGGTGCATGCACACACAATGATGACACGGGGCTCGAGTCATAGCTCAATGACTGGCTGAGGCAGAATCTGCGCACACACACCCCAGAACTGTGCGTATGCGCAGTACTGCTCTTTCATTGTTTTGTCTCCGGCCGGTGGGGGTGGCCACTTTGTGACCATTTTTTGCGGGCACAAACCATGAAATGGGATTCGAGACCTCCTCCAGTGCTGATCTTGCATGCCCAAGGTAGGTGTGTGCCAAGTTTTAGTGACATCCGTCTAGGGGTGTGGATTTCTAGAGAGCACATACAAACCCACACCTATGTTTTATAGATATAGATTATGAAGCTTTTCTTTTCTGTTTGTTTGTTTGTTTCCAATGCATTTAAATGGGAAATTGCAATTTGTGCCCTCTTGTGGCCATATGTTTTCCTTGCCCCTCTCCTGAAGCCAAAAGTCACATTTAAGCCCCAAACTGCACTGAATCCAGCACGGTTTTGGGACCCTTGTGATTTTTGACCCATGTATAAGTCAACTCACCTTTTTGGACCTCATTTTGGAGATTAAAAACTTGACTTATACTCGAGTATATATGGTATATGTGACAGATGGCTCTTTGAGTGTTGAAGTACTCATGACCAGTAAAAGTAATTGGTTCCTTTGCTGTCCTGTTGTAACAGGCAGGAAATGTTTCCTGACATTCAAAGTATACCCAGCTTCTTATCACTTGAGTCCATTATTACATGTCCTTGCAATTTTTTGCTTTCAAACTGTTTAGCTTCCCACTTAGGTGGGAAGGTAAACAGCATTCCGTGCACTAGCCCCAGGCCAGGATGAATGAAGCTGCTGCCCTCCAGCAAGATGGAGTCAAGTGGGATCCATCTGCCCTCCAGCAAGATGGATTCAAGCAGTGGTGTGCAGGGCACCATGGGAAGGCACTGGACAGAGAGTGGTGGGGGTGCCTATTTGGGGTGAGTGGGGAATCCCATCCATTGCTATTGGCACCCTTGGGTGCTAGAGGCGAGGACAGGGTGGACAAAGGCCATTTGCCTGATATACCAGCACGCAGCTGGGTTCAAGTGTCAAGTCATGCCTGCCACAAGTCCAAGGAAACGTCTACAGATGCAGACAGCTCTGCCTGACAGCTCTGCCTCTTTGGCTATAAACGGAGGTGGGCACTGAACCCTTTACCTAAGGTTAAATTCTCTACTTCAATACCTTAAGGTTTCTTTACATTGTTTCTGGTATGAAACAAAGAGACCTCCAGGGTGGATTTTGAAAACAATAGAAAACAATGCTCTGCGGGTGTTTTGGGGTGAATGTGTTCAAAACACAGCCTCTAAGATCCATGGAATGTCAAAATGCCACTGAAAAGCTATCTTCATCTGTTATAAAACCCCATTTTGGTCAGGTGTTTTGCACTACCGTATATACTAGACAATAATTCATCCCAAATATAAGTCGAAGTACCTAATTTGGACCTCTAAAACTAGGAAATTAGATTGACCTGAGTATCAATCAATCAATCAGTTTAATTTATATCCTGCCTTTCTCGGCCAAAGGCCAACTCAAGGCGGCTAACAGCATATACAAATAGCAACAAAATAATAATACAGAGATACAATAAATTTACAATAATTACTATTCATTTACAAAAGATGATTCAAGCATAAATGCTTTCTGGTGCAAGCATTAACTAAGAACAAGCACAAACTAAAACAAACATTTTCACCTTCTACCTTTAAACAGAGCTATAAATACATCCCAATATCAAACTACAAGTAAATTGATGACATTATTCACAGCATGATCCTAAGCAATTTTGCTCAAAGTATAAGTCAGGGGTGGAAAATGCAGCAGCTGCTAGTGAGTTTAAATAATTAAAATACATGAACATATGGTAAAATTAATTAATTTAGACATTTGTGTGGGTATGTTTTTGAGTGTTTACATTGACACGAGTATAAGCCGAGTCCCATTTTTGGACCTCGTTTTGAGGGCTAAAGAACCCGACTTATACTCGAGTATATATGGTACTTAATGTAGGCACAAACCCAATTGCTTATGTGGACAAAGAAAATGTCCATATCATTTTGTTAAAATGTACAAATATATTTGAAACATGTGCAATTCCTAAGCAATACCCTTCAGGTACTTTCCCTGTCCTAATGAAAGTAAAAGCACTTCAAATTATTAACATGGAAATGGATGGAGACAGACAATAGACTTTCAAAGAGCATTGTTTAGTTCAGAGTGTTCTCCAAGTCACCAAACTCTTATTTCTCCCTCTAGATTACTATCAAGACATTTGCAGTAAGCTGGCCAAGGACAGCGATTCAGTGTTTGTGTCAGTGGAGTAAGTGAACTGAGGCTGTCTGAGATACATTATTAATCTTTCTGTAGGTCTATTGTTTGTTGATGGACTTATTTGCCAGAAAGGTGGTCCAAAGCACTCTTCTTGTTGTTGTTATGCCATATCCTATTCATAATATTGGCAATCATCATGGTGATCAGCCATGAAGACTGGCCTGCGAATATAATGCCATCGCCTTTCATCTGCCTTCTGCACCTGTACCACTGATCCAACTCTGCGAGTCCCTTTCTGGTTCTGAGCCATTTTGACATGCAAGGTCCTCATCAGCCCCTGGCCAGTATTGATGAAGCTGCTTCCCTCCATCAAGATGGATTCAAGTGGGATTTAATCCATTTAGGGACCATCACTCTTCCCTGTGGATTTCACCATTAGTCCTCACAGTTGTCTGGTTAGTTAACCACCACCTGATGCTCAGTGTTGAGTTCCCGGCAGTATGGTCTACTCTGTTACCATAGCAGGATAACCTGGCCAGACAATCTAGACAAGCAATCTAGCTATGTTTTACTCACTACTTCCACACAGCATGCTGTGTGAATCAATGGTGGTGGTTAACTTTGATGTCCACAGCATAGTAAATCAATTCTGAGTACTTGTCTGAACTTTTTAAAGAGTTATTAAAGGTACTGGACACTATCCACCAAATAGATTCTGCATCCAGGTTAGCTCAATTTAAATCTAAACTATATATTCAGTGTACCATGTGACATCAGAGAACCAGCTTCTATTGGTGTTCATATGTTTCTTTTCTCACTTCATTGTGGAAACTAGATACTTTATCTGCATTTTTATAGACAATTCACTTCAGGAGTGGAATAGGTGGGTTAATGACTTCACTAGTCCTAAGGCCATCAGTACTCTTCTGTTTTATGACATGTAGAAACTGTCAGTGGCATGTGGCATAATGTCTACTCAAACCATGGGCAAATCATTGAAGGGTGTTGCTATGAACTCATAAGCTAATTTCTCAGACCTGAGTCTATGACTTTTTGCCTTTTGCTTTCAAGCTATGGCTCTGCAGTCCTAAGCTAAATGAGTTCTCAACCTTTTTAAGCCGAGGGCCAGGTCCCGCTCCCTCAAACAGCATTGGGGGCTGGATGGCCGTTTTGCCCTTCCTCCACTACATGGAACTTCCTGGTGTGGTGGAGGTGGTGGTGGGCCACATGAAATGGTGCCATGGGCTGTATCCTGCCCGTGGGCTGCAGGTTAAGAATCCCTGAGGGAAACATAAATTCCATTATGGTTATAATTTCTTTCCTCAATTGTTTTAATGGGGAAATAATTGAATAAGATGCTGGCTGTTCATAGCCCTGATTGGTGCAAACGGATGGTATCACTAGCAAGGAGTTTAAACGAGACAGGAGGATTGCACGACATGCAATTAAATCCCACCCACTCTGTGTCTCCACGTGTGTCAGCTCCAGTTCAGATATGAAGCTTAACAATGCAGGTTTCACATTTCTCTTGTAGGTTCATCAAACATGCTCTCATAGCTCCACTCAGAATATGTCTAAATAGGCACAAGTTGACCCTTTCCCCATAACTTGTATCACATTGGAATAGAATTTTCTAAGAAGAGCCCTGGTGGTGCAGTGGTTAAAATGCTGTACTGCAGCCAGAAGGTTGTGAGTTCCATCCTGACTTGGGCACAAGGTTCCCTCAGCCTTCCATCCTTTCGAGGTTGGCTAAATGAGTACCCAGCATGTTGGGGGCAAATTGCTACTTAACTTGCGAACCACTAAGCACTGTGGGGTGGTATATAAATGTAATTGCCTTGCTTAGCAAAGACTTTGTTTTTGTGTTGTGATTCCACAGGTATGGCCTCGCTCCTGAGCACCTTTGTCCTACACAGCAAAAAGATTGCTACAGAGCCACTGTGCACTTCATACAAAATGCAAAGAACTATGGAGTTGATCCATCCCAGATCATCCTTGGTGGGGACAGCGCAGGAGGCACTTATGCTGCAATAATTGCTCAAGAACTGTTGTCAAGATCGGACCTCCCTAAGTTACGGGCCCAGGTGCTGATCTATCCAGGTGTCCAAGCCATGGACCTCAACTTGCCTTCCTACCAACAAAATGCAGCATTTCCACTGTTGTACAGGCGACGTGTTGTTTGGTTCGCGATGCATTATCTTGGAAAGAGAATTTCTCTGTTGGAAGAGGTTCTGAAGGGATCTCACGTGCCAGATGCACTGAGGCTAAAATATGGGAAGTGGGTGAGCCCTGACCACATCCCAGAGAAATTTAAGCGCCGAGGCTACAAAGAAGTCCCTCTTGCTCCTTATAAGCCTGAAGTCTACAAGGAACTGTCAGAAATCTTGGAAGTCTCTTTTTCTCCTCTTTTTGCAGAAGACTCTGTTATCCAGCAGCTCCCAGAGACTTTGATTGTGAGCTGTGAATACGATGTGTTTCGCGATGATTCCCTGTTGTACAAGAAACGTCTGGAGGACAATGGTGTGAAAGTCAGCTGGTTCCATGCTGAGAATGGTTTTCATGGAGTGGCTTCCTTCTTTGATGCAGGTTTTTTAACATTTCCCACTGGGATAGAAATAATGGAGCACATTGCAGAGTTCATAAAACATTTATGAGGGAAATCATTCTAAGAGGTCTTTCTTGTGGCAATTTTTTTGTAAAGCTGGTTTCTATGGCCAATCAAGCAGATAGACTGGTGCAATGTTTGTTTGTTTATTTATTTATTTGCTCCTCCAGATAAAAGAATGTTTTCTGAAACAGTGATGTTTTCTTGCTCTGGATCCAATTCCTTCACGATTGTGTACCTGATTAATATGACTTTGTAATTAAACATGTGTTTACCTCCCAAGTGAGCTCCACTTTGAATAACGTGCTGATTTTACCCTCTGGTTTGTTCTGAGTTTTCCACCAGGACAAATGTCTACCCTACCAACAGGTACCCCCTCTCCAAAATAAAGGCACACAAAGTGGTCGAGGGATTCTGGTGGTCCCCATTTTTGGCCTTGTTGTTCACCTACATTGAGAGCAGCGGGCAAATCCCAAAAGATTGTGATTAAGCAGTTATTGTGCCCATATTTAAGAAAGGAAAACAGTAAATCCCTGGGAATTACAGGCCCACCAGTCTACTCAATATCAATAATAAACTCCATGCCAGACATCTGCACAACAATCCACCCCCTTTGTGTATTCAACACATCCTTTGTCTGGAAGCAGCCATTATGAAGGTTCAGGTGAGATTGTGATTAGCCACTCTCAATTTTTGGCTCAAGCCTCTATTTCAGGGATTCTCAACCTGCTGCCCATGGCTGCCTATGGTGCCATTTCATGTGGCCCCTCACCGCCTCCACCACACCATGTGTGATCCGCGCACACAATTGGTCAGCTGTCCCTGACAGAACCCCGGTAATGGGTGATCACCTCGTTGCCGCAGGTTCCCGAGGGGACAGAAATTGGGGGAGCGGAATATTAGATAGAGTTTAATTCATCAATAACTGATCTGACAGGCAGTTTGGACAATGGAGAGGTAATGACTAACTCGCTAGGCACACAATAGGTAATCTCGTGTCTGCGGATTCCTTTAAGCCCTAGAGTCAACGCTAGCCACCTGTTTACTTCTGATAACGTGGAACAATGTATTTCCCCTGTAGTTAATTAAGTTAGTTAATGAACTTCCCCTGTGTAGACTTCCCCAATTAACTCGTGTAAACATGATGTGTGAAGCCTGCTTTACAATGGATTGCTATGATTGTGCATGCAGCCAGAACAGGATAAATGCTCATGATTTGTCATCATTAAATTACTGGTCTTCGCTCCTTCTTGCCTCGTGTGTCGTTACTTGACCAGTCTCCTCCGGGACCCAACAGCCACTTCGTGGTGCCGATCCAGTTTGTGCAACCCACTTCGTGGCCCAGATCCAACATATGGTGACCCCGATGTGATTCTACTTGTGAGTAAGCGATCTTCTTGGTCCGGTTCTACCCCAGAACTGTGTCCAAGTCTTCCCGGAGGACAGCACAGCAGCTCTGGTCGGAAAGCCATCCGATCTGAGTGACAGCTACGCTGTGAGGCATTCCAGAGACGCAGAGCATGCTCTAAAGCTCTGAGGCATCTTGCTCGGCAGAAAGCGCATTCCGCTAAGGGTCGGCTGTGAAACTCTGACTTCATCGCAGAGGCCACCGAGGGCCTGTGGCAGCAGCCCACATTCCGAGTCCTTCCCAGAGGTTCGTCATGCCGAACCTGTTACCTAACCAGACACGTCGATTCGTCCCGAGGAGGAATACTTCAAAGGACCGGCAGGTAATATGGGGACTTGTCCTCAGCGACAATGTCCAACCGCTAACCAGAGAGTTCACTTAATGGAATTCAAGGCCCTGGCCAGGGTAAACCATACATGCATTCACAGCGCCCAGTTAGCGGATCTTTTTGGTGTACTTGGGGGAACATTGTCCATTTTATCCAGAAACGGGCATGCTTAGTCTCCAACTTTGGGACAGGATAGGAGCCTGCATTAGGCAAGCACCTGGAGCTCCAGCTAACGTAATTAGCACATGGAGCAAATGTAGGAAGCTCATAGCAGAGTAGACCCAGTCCGTATAGAAACCCACGAACCCCCAGCCCAGTCAGAGCCATCAGCCCCAACGGCTCTCTATCCGTCATTTCAGCTCAAGCAGGGCAGTGTAGGGAGCTTTCCCTCAGTGACAGCTGCAGATGTCACTGAAAGAATGCATGGTATGAGAAGCGCTGGTGCTTCTCTGACAGTTAAAAGTTCCCAGACTACCAAGAGTTCCATCCAGCACATGTTGAGGAAGAAACCAGTAAGGGGGAGTTGCCAGCAGAAGAACTAGCTGAGTTTAGGCAGATATGCCCAGTCCACATAGAGGTAGATGACCTCACGGGTCAACAGCAAATAACCCATTCGCCAGTTCTGTATAAGCTACTTATGGCTATACGGAAGGCAAGCACAGAGACAGGACTCCAGAGTCACTTTACTAGGGGCACACTTCAGCAAGTGTGTGAAACTGTGATGCTCATTCCATACAACTGGAAAGCCGTCATGAAAATGATGCTCAACCCCAGCCAGTATTTGCTATGGGACAGCGAGTATCATCTCGAAGCACAGGCAAGGGCTGCCAGGATGGGAGGAGCAATAATCCCTGACCAGCTATATGGGTCAGGACAGTTCGACACTCCATTTGACAGCTGAGACAGCCTTCAGGGCTTATCTCAAGGTCCCGGCAGCTGGCAAAGCAGCCAAAAATTACACAGCAGTCAAACAGGGTGCCCAGGAGTCCTACATGGACTTTATCAATAGATTAGAGGAAGCAGTCAGTAGACAGATTGACAATGAGCGAGCCCAACAGGAGCTCATGATCAAGCTGGCGAAAGACAATGCCAACCTAGACTGCCGTAAAATCTTGCAGTCCCTGGGTAATCGTCCCGATCTGACTCTCACCGACATGATTAGGGCTTGTGCCGACGTTGGTACAGATTCCTACAAAATCGGTCTGTTGGCAGCGGCGGTGCAAGGCAGTAGGAAATTCAAAGGCAGGACCAAAGGAGCATGTCACACTTGTGGCAAGATCGGTCATTTTGCTAAAGAATGCTGATCCAAGAAGGGCAACGGCCAAAACACGGGTCGTCCCAAGGCTCCGACCACCCCATGTCCATGATGCAAAAAAAGGTTTCCACTGGGCCAGGAACTGCCTGAACTCAGGAAACCAGAGCGCGGGCTTTCTCTGGCCCCGGTCCAAACAGACACTTCAGTCGCTCTGGGAGAGCCAGAGCTGGATTAAATTCAGGTCACATTCCCTGCATTCCGGAGGCGCAGGCTAGACCTAAGGGTAGTGCGGGACTAGATTTGACTTGCCAGTCAGAAATCACATGTGACTTCCCAGGCACAGTCTATCTGGTCAATTCCCAATACATGGAACCCCTGCCTAAAGGCTATACAGGTTTAGTTTTTCCCCGTAGTATCACAGGAATACGAGGAATTCTAGTGATTCCGGGAGTCATTGACTCCAATTTTTCAGGAGTACTCCAGGTTCAACTTTGGACACACCTACCCCAAACCATTCACAAGGGAGACACGTTAGCGCAACTGATCATGGTTTTATTTATTTATTTATTTATTATTTAAATTTATATCCCACTCCACTCAACCCACGGCCGACTCAGAGCGGCTAACAACATATTAAGATACATACTGTTACAATAAAATGATGCAAAAATACAATAATTAATCAGTACAGTTACAGAAAAACAATAATCACAATAATACAATATCAACCCTCCAACCCTCCAATAGCAAGCATCAAGACAAAAGGGAAGGGAAAAAACCCTCTTTTCAGAAGCCCCACATGTCCAGGTACAACAAGGCCACCACAAAAATAATCAAAGTCAAAACTACCCGCCCTAGTCAACCTCCAAGATGAGCAAAGAGCCGGGAGGGAATGATGCTTCGCAGCAGTGGCGTCCTTCGGAGCCTCCCGGGCCACGGAAGGCTCCCTTTATCTCCCCGCTGATGGTGGAGGTGGGGAGGGTGCGGCTGCGGCAGCTTCTTCTGAGCCTCCGGGGCCACGGAAGGCTCCCTTTATCTCCCCGCCGATGGTGGGGGCGGGGAGGGCGCAGCTGTGTCAGCATCTTCGGAGCCTCCCGGGCCATGGAAGGCTCCCTTTATCTCCCCGCCGATGGTGGGGGCGGGGAGGGCACGGCTGCATCATCGTCTTCAGAGCCTCCCGGGCCACGGAAGGCTCCCTTTATCTCCCCGCCGATGTTGGGGGCGGGGAGGGCGCTCGCCAGCAGGCAGCCAGGAAAGACTCAGGGACAGCTCAGAGTCCGGGTCGGCAGACCGCTCGAGTGCAGAAGGGGCAGTGCAAGGATACCAGGTCTTAGCGACAGTGGAAACCAACGTAGAGTGGAAGTGGCAGCCAGTCACAAAGGTATTTTTAAATAAAAAAAACTTTTGACGGATTATTAGATACTGGAGCTGATGTCAGCATGGTCAGCCAGAGTCAGTGACCGTGTGCCTGGGCTCTCGAGCCGGTCTCTGATGTGTGGGGGATAGGCGGTGTTCAAGAAGCGTTTAGAAGCCAGAATTGGGTAGAAGTCACTATCCCCAAAGCTGATGGCACAGCGGTCATCCGGCCGCACATTTTGGACATGCACGTCAACCTCTGGGGGCGAGACATTCTGCAGCAGTACCATGCCACTCTTACCTTCGGGTAATGTCTTTACCGCTTAAATGGCTTACCAACACGCCAGTCTGGGTAGAGCAATGGCCGGTGGTAGGGGAGAAATTAGTCGCCCTGAAACAGCTGGTTAAAGAACAGCTAGACGCAGGACATATAGAACGGTCCACCAGTCCCTGGAATTTGCCCATATTCGTTATTAAGAAAAAGTCAGGGAAGTGACGACTCCTTCACGATCTCAGAGAGATGAATAAATGCATTCAGCCAATGGGTCTGCTTCAATGCGGCATCCCGAATCTGAACATGATCCCAGAGGGTTGGGAGGTCTTGGTCGTAGACCTAAAAGACTGCTTTTATACCATTCCTTTAGATGTAAGGGATCGGGAAAGGTTCACTTTTACAGTGCCAGTCGTGAACCACAGAGAGCCTACGCAACGTTACGCGTGGAAATTTTTGCCACAGGGGATGCTCAACTCGCCCACCCTGTGCCAAATTTACATTCACAACGCACTGGAAAAGTTTCGAAACCTTCACCCCACAGTCTTAGTGTGTCATTTCATGGATGACATCCTGGTCGCAGCGCCGCAACTCGGCAGCGAAATGTTTAAATACCTCCAGACCACTCTGGGGGAGAAAGGATTACTCATTGCCCCAGAGAAAGTTCAGAGAACCGAGCCATTTTCATACTTGGGCCATCGGCTTCTCCGTTCTTTCGCAGCACCAGTTTTGCCACAGATAAATCTCAAAGATTCAGTCACCCTTGTAGAATTGCAACAAATTCTGGGGAATATTAATTGGGCCAGACCATATTTTAGGCTAGATACGGACCTTCTAAAGCCGCTCTTCTCACTGCTAACGCTAGGTAAGCAGCCGGCAGACCGGATACACAGTCCTCAAGAGGCTCGCTTGATTCTCGAAAAGGTCAACCAAGTTCACAGCCAGAGATGGGTGGACAGGATTAGTCAGGGGCCATATGCTCCTGTTCTAAACCTGTACATCGTCTGGACAGGAGCCATGTTCACCGGAGCTCTGGGAGTAGACTCCGAGCGGGGGGCGAGTATCGTGGAATGGGTGTATTTACCACACACCTCTTCCCGAAACATCGTTCCTCCACAGGAACTGGTCTCCACGGTGATTTACCGAGGAAGGCTGAGAGCAAGGGATATCTCAGGGCACGATTTAGCAAAGATCATTGTTCCATTCACAAAAGACCAGATTCAGCAGCTGATGCAGCTCGGTGACTCACTTCCAATTGCATTGGAAGGATTCACTGGATGCTTGGCATACCATTTGCCGAAAGACCCCAGACTCATCTTGCTTCAAACGCAGACAGTCAGTTTGTGTGAGTTAATGTCCCTAGTTCCACTCCAGGGGGCTAGGACAGTTTTCACTGATGGGGGTCGCACATATGGTGTTCTTACTTGGCAAGAGGGTCAGGCTTGGTGCACGCTTCTAACTCTTCTGCAGAAATCCATGCAGCGGGTGGAATTGGCAGCAGTGAACCTCGCTTTGCGCACCTTTGCCAAAGAACGCTTAAACATAATTACTGACAGCCAGTATGTTAGGAATTTGCTTCACAGTCTACCGGGAGCATACATCACTCCCACAATAAACAAAAACTTGTTAAGTCTTTCCCTCACAACTCAATTTCATTGCGGAACCGCACCAAAGCGCTCTATATTGCCCACATCAGAAGTCACCAGGATTTGCCTGGTCCCATCTCTGTGGGCAATAGTAGAGCGGATGCGGCCGCAAAAGAAATTCAGCAACGGTCAATTTTGGGAGTCTTCACAACTCCGATTCAAAGTCATGCATTTTTTCATCGAAATGCCAAAGCACTTGCACGGCAGTTCAACCTGCCACTTTCCCAAGCCCAGGGCATAGTCTGTTCCTGTCCACATTGTGCAGGGGCAGTAGGGGGGCCCTCGTGGGGGGTCAACCCATGAGGGACAGAGGCCAACCAGATGTGGCAGATGGATGTCACACACGTTCCACAGTTTGGCAGATGGCAGTACATGCACGTTTGCATTGATACTTTTTCACAGTTCATTTGGGCTACAGCACAGAAGGGAGAAACGACTTCCCATGTGGAGCAGCATCTCCTTTCCTGCTTCGCGGCCATGGGCAAACCACAGCACGTGAAATCCATTAATGCTCCGGCTTATAGCTACGGGCAGCTGGCCACCTTCATGGCCACCTGGGACATTAAGCACACCTTTGGCATTCCATACAATCAGCAAGGGCAAGCGATTGTGGAGCGGGTCAATTGGATGCTTAAGTCCTACGTTGACAAACAAACAGAAAGGGGGGAACTAGCCCTCCTCAAAAATCAGGGTCAGGCACAACATTGTCTGGACAAGGTATTGTTTATGTACAATCACCTCAATGTTTTTTCGGATTACACTCCACAGGAGAAACACTTCCGTCGCACAGAGGCTCTCCCCCGACCGATGGTGCATTACCGAGTGCCACCGGATCCTTCTTGGAAGGGCCCGGTGCCACTCATAACTTGGGGAAGAGGGTATGCTGCAATTATGTCTCCCGGTGTGTCAAGCCTCACTTCGAGTCCAATGGCGTGGACCCAGGCATTCCCGGACCCAATCCCGGAGATGGAGGAATTAACCCTGATGGGGAGAGCCAAGTGGAGGCGGCGGCGACAACAGATGACAGCGCCGAAGATCACCTGGGGGATGGCCAAGTCCCTGTGCCAGGAGGCGGCGGACGCCGTTCGGCAGGAGAACAAGGAGCCGACACCGGAGAACATCTTGATTGCAGCCTTTTCCCAGATTACTGCTAATTCCATGATGACCACCATCATCTTGATCCTTTCCTTGCTTGTGGGGGGAGGGATTCAAGCAGCTTAATTGGAAGCCAACCACCTGTTGCCAGGCGGAGATCTCTCTGCCCAGCTGCATTACAACGTTTGGGAAAGATTGGCGAACCTTGTCAATCAGTCCAATTTTTGCCTGAGGCAGACCACCGATTCTGCCTCTCTTCTGAGCATTTGTCTCATCCCGGTGTGTCACTCCCCAGATGCGTGCATCAGGAACGGTGACTGGTTGGTGAAGCGGATATTTGGTCTGTTTTACAAGACTGCCTTTTCAACATACATGCACTGGGGAACCCAAGTCACGAACGTCCTACCGGCTGATGCGGCCACTCTGTACACTCCCCGAGTGGTGGTCAACTTGTGCTCGCATGACCGGCTGTTCCGCGGTTGAAGGGCCACAGCGCCATTGCCTCAACCCCGACAACAGCAATTGGACTTGTAATAACCCAGAGACTATCAACTCAATGTTTGCTCATGTTACTTTGCCGTCAGGATGGTTTTTTACATGTAACCAGTATACTTGGAACTACATTCCTGCAAATGTATCTGATTCCCTTTGCTGTATCAGTCATTTGACATTGTTGCTTCCCACTAAAGACATGGTTGCCCCAAGCACTAATGTACCTTCCCACATACGGCACACTCGTGCCACCCAGTTAGACAGTTCATGTGATAGCAACATCAGGATTCTGAATAAAGCTGAGTATGTTTCACTAGCAGTCAGATTGTAGGCAATGCTCAGAGAATTGGTCAATTGGCTTGCGCTTTGGCAAAAGCCATTAACCACATCTCCTCGGCGATAGCGCTGCTTAATCAAGAGCAAACGGAGCTTCGCCATGCCATATTGGATAATCAAGCATCTATCGATTACCTCCTACTGTTACACCATTTGGGTTGCGAGGCAGTCCATGGCATGTGTTGTTTTAACCTCACGGACAACTCGCGTAAGGTACAAAGTCAACTCACAGATCTCCATACCTTGGTTAAAAATATCAAGGAAGACGCCACGTGGGGGTGGTGGAATTCGTTATGGTCCTGGTTCCCATGGAATTGGCTACAAACGACACTCAAGGTGATTGTGGAAGTGATAATACTGGGAACAGCTATATGTTGTTTCGTGCAATGTATTCCCTCACTGATGTCAAGGTGTCCCCCATGGAGAGAATCCCAGAATGTCCTCACTCCACGTCTGTTGATGCTGCTCTTACGTCGAGCCGTTTGTCAGGTCCAATTTAAAAAATAAAGGGGGAGTGTGGGATCCGCACACACAATTGGTCAGCTGTCCCTGACAGAACCCCGGTAATGGGTGATCACCTCGTTGCCGCGGTTCCCGAGGGGACAGAAATTGGGGGAGCAGAATATTAGATAGAGTTTAATTCATCAATAGCTGATCTGACAGGCATTTCGGACAATGGAGAGGTAATGACTAACTCGCTAGGCACACAATAGGTAATCTCATGTCTGCAGATTCCTTTAAGCCCTAGAGTCAACACTAGCCACCTGTTTACTTCCAATAATGTGAAACAATGTATTTCCCCTGTAGTTAATTAAGTTAGTTAATGAACTTCCCCTGTGTAGACTTCCCCAATTAACTCATGTAAACATGATGTGTGAAGCCTGCTTTACAATGGATCACTATGATTGTGCATGCAGACAGAACAGGATAAATGCTCATGATTTGTCATCATTAAATTACTGGTCTTCGCTCCTTCTTGCCTCGTGTGTCGTTACTTGACCAGTCTCCTCCGGGACCCAATGGCTGCTTCGCGGCACTGATCCAGCTTGCGCAACCCGGAAGTGCCATGTAGTGGAGGAAGGGCAAAGTGGCTGTCTGAGGGAACATGGCCCGGTTTAAAAAGGTTGAGAACTACTGCTCTATTTAATCCAGCTGGCCTGGCTCCTCTAACTCTCCAACATGGATTCTAATCAGCATGGAACAAGACAATTCAATCCAGACTGCAGTACCCTGGTTTCTCCTAACTTTCCCTCCAGAATTGCAGAAGTAAGGGCCTTTCGGTAGGCTAGCATAAATGCCCACAGGTTGGAGTAGGTACTGGGTTAGGTGACGATTTGTCTCTGAGACTCTGGAGCCAGAAAGGTTGGGGCTGTGGCTAGGTCAGTTTGCCTTTCCATGTCTAGCATTCTCTTTTTAATGGACTGTTTCACCTGATCATGTTGCAAGGCCTATTGATAATAGGACATCAATTTATTTATTTATTTATTTATTTATATTCATATTTATATAGCCGCCCAACTCACAAAGACTCTGGGCGGCATACAATCTTAAAACCCTTAAAACAAGAACAACCCCATTAAAACAAATTACCCCACTAAAACCCCCATACATTAAAAAGTGGGGGATTACTTTGATATTAAACCAACCAGCAGGTGGGGGTCACAACATCTTCAGGACCCCACACCTGCCCCACCAGCCATGTTTTCAGATCTTTTCTGAAGCACAGCAATTCTGTCTGCAGACTTAGTTCCCCTGGCAGAAGGTTCCACAAGGCCGGAGCAGACACAGAGAAGGCCCTTCTTTGTGTGCTAGAGAGACGGGCCCCTCTAGCAGATGGTAGAGCCCCTCCGGTCCGCTCTGGTTGGATGGACAGACATTCTTGGGGCGATGCGTTTTTTTAGGTATCCTGGACCACTACCATGTAGGGCTTTAAAGGTAATGACCAACACCTTGAATTGCACCCGGAGACAAATTGGAAGCCAGTGCAGCTCCCGAAGCAGTGGTGAGGCGCGAGCATAATGCCCACACCCCATCACCACCCAAGCAGCCGCATTCTGGACCAACTGCAGCCACCGGATGGTCATCAAGGGCAGCCCCCTGTAGAGCGCATTGTAATAATCTAGTCTAGAGGTGACCAGAGCATGAGTGACCATGAGTAAGGAGTTGTGGTCTAGGAGTGGCTGCAACTGGCAAATCACCCGAAGTTGGGCAAAAGCCCTCCTTGCCACGGCTGCCACCTGATCTTCAAGTAGCAGTTGCGAGTCCAGGAGGACCCCCTAGTTGTGCACCAGATCTGTCTGGGGCAGACTAGCCCCATTCAAAACCAACAAAGGTAGCTCCCGAGATAACACTGGGCGCCTAATCCATAGCCACTCAGTCTTCCAGGGTTCAGTTGTAATCCGTTGTCCCCCATCCAGACCCCAACAGCCGCCAGGCACTCAGACAGGACTTTGACAGCATCACTGGGATCACCACGAGATGAGATGTACACTTGGGTGTCATCCGCATACTGATGGTACCACGCCCCGTGGCAACAGATGATCTCACCCAGTGGTTTCATGTAGATATTAAATAGGAGAGGAGACAGCACCGAGCCTTGAGGCATCCCATATTGGAGTGGCCTAGGGCTGGACATCTCACTCTCCAACCACACCGACTGGGTACGGCCCTTCAGGAATGAGGAAAACCAGGACAACACAGTGCCCTGGATCCCCAATCCTCGGAGCCGTTCCAGAAGGATACCATGGTCGACAGTATCAAAAGCCGCTGAGAGGTCAAGGAGAGTGTCAATGTCAGAGAGACAAAACACATCAATGTCAGAAAGTATTTAGGCAATTCGGCTCCAGTTGGTTATCCCTATACTATATAGCCATTAAATTCAATGCCTCAGTCAGTTTTTCTTCAATAGCCTCAAAGGTTGCACACTGTGCGGCAATTGCTAGGTTGTCACCTTAAAGAAAGCTCCTAGTGGCTTCCAACAGTGGTAGATCATTAGTATATAAGTTAAACATTGTGGCGGCTAGCACACTGCCCTGCAGGAGGCCATTTCTTTGACTTCTCCAATGGCTGTGTTGTCCTTGGAAATGGACAAAAATATCTACGGTTTTCCAGTAAACAGCCTATGATTATTGTGAGTTTAAAATCCTTTGTAATGTGGGAGACTTTCTTCAGCAGAACTGCATGGTTGACTGTGTCTTAAGCTGCAGAGAGATCTATCTCCACCCCCACCCCCCTGGCAATGCTTGGTGCTCACCAGAAAAGCGGGGTAGAAAGGAGGCTGCTAGAGTACAGTAAGGCTGGGGCCAAATTGCACATAGTGTGGCCAACTCTCCCTGCAGGGCCTGCATCTGAGCCTGCAGGGCTACAGAAACATTGTTAAAATCCACACTCATAACTGCCTGGTCTGGGGTGCAGAGTTTTGGTCTCACCTGATCTGGGATGCAGAGTTTTGGGTTGCTGGCAAGTTATTTATTTATTTATTTATTTATTTATTTTTCACGCTTATATACCGCCCACTCAGGTACAACCCAACTCAGGGCGGTTTACATAGCGGACAGTAAATACATTAAAAGACACATGATAAAACAAAGTTAAAAGTTAAAAAACCCACCCCTAAAAGGTGCGCAGGTACCGAAGGGACCTTGGGGGAAGGCACACTTCTCTATACCAACCACCCAACGGTACTCCCATCCCCACCCGCACCCCAAACTTGGCCCGCCAGCCAGGTCTTTAGTTCCTTCCTAAAGGGCAACAACTCCATCTGGAGATGCAGTTCCACAGGCAGAAGGTTCCAAAGGGCCGGTGCAGACACGGAAAAGGCCCTCCTCCTTGTGTCAGAGAGGCGAGCCTCCCTGGCTGATGGCACAATTAGAGAGACCCTCCGGTCCGCTCTGGTTGGACGGACAGACGTCCTTAGGGTGATGCAGTCTCTGACATACCCTGGCCCACTACCATGTAGTGCTTTAAAGGTCAAAACCAGCACCTTGAATTGCACCCGGAGACAAACTAGTAACCAGTGTAGCCCCCGAAGCAGTGGTGAGGCATGGGCATAACGTCCACACCCCATTACCACCTGGGCCGTGGCATTCTGGACCAGCTGCAGCCTCCGAATGGTCATCAAGGGCAGCCCCATGTAGAGCACATTACAGTAGTCTAGTCTGGAGGTCACCAGAGCGTGAGTGACCATGAGCAAAGAGTCCCGGTCCAGGAGCGGGCGCAACTGGTGAATCACCCGAAGTTGGGTGAAGGCCCTCCTGGCCACAGCCTCCACCTGTTCTTCTAGCAGCAGCCATGAATCCAGGAGAACCCCCAAGTTGCGCACTGGGTTGGTCTGGGGCAAAACAGCCCCATCCAAAACCAAAGATGGTAGCTCCCAGGATAACGCAGGACCCCCTATCCATAGCCACTCAGTCTTGCTAGGATTCAGCTGTAGCCCATTTGCCCCCATCCAGACCCCAACAGCCTCCAGACAGCTGGAAAGGACTTTGACTGCATCACTGGGGTCCCCATGGGCCGAGATGTACAACTGTGTGTCATCTGCATACTGGTGGTACCACACCCCATGGGAACGGATGATCTCACCCAGCGGCTTCATGTAGATGTTAAATAGGAGAGGAGAGAGTACCGAACCCTGAGGCACCCCATATTTTAGGGGCCTAGGACTCGACCTCCCACTCTCCAACCACACCAACTGGGTCCGGCCCCTTAGAAATGAGGAAAACCAGGACCACACCGTGCCCTGGATCCCCAATCCTCGGAGCCGTTCCAGTAGGATACCATGGTCAATGGTATCGAAGGCCGCTGAGGGGTCAAGAAGAGCAAGGACGGATGGATGACCGCCATCCCACTCTCACCAGAGATCATCCATCAGCGCGACCAACGCAGTCTCAGTACCATATCCAGGTCTGAATCCTGACTGGAATGGGTCCAGATATTCCGCTTCATCCAGTACCCCCTGCAGCTGACGTGCCACTGCCTTCTCCAGAACCTTCCCCAAAAAAGGAAGGTTGCAGACAGGTCTGTAGTTGGTTAGGATTGCTGGATCGAGGGATGGCTTCTTCAGGAGGGGGCACACCAGAGCATGTTTCAGCAGTGCAGGAAACATCCCCTCTCGAAAAGACACGTTAATTATAGCCCCGACCCAGCCACCTGTCACCGTCTTAGAGGCTTTTACCAGGCAGGCGGGACAGGGATCCAATGGACAATTAGTGGCATGGACTGCCGCAAGGAGCCTTTCTACTTCATCCGGGGCAACTGGATCAAACCAATCCCAGGTAACACTGCAAGACTGTGCACTGGCTCCCCCTGGACCCTCCCCGTCCATGCCAAGTTTGAACCCCAAGCGAATCCAATCGATTTTCTCCACCAGATGGTCAGCAAAGTCCTCAGCTGATCCCTGCCAACCAGGCACAGGCCCCGCCCTACCCAGGAGGGACCTGGTCACCCAAAACAGGGTGGCTGGGCGATTATCAGCGGAGGCAATAAGGTTGGTGAAGTATTGCCTCCTCACCACCCCCATCGCCACTAGGTAGGCCCTAATAGCGGCTCTAGCTAGTGTCCAATCGGAATCACTCTGGGTCTTCACCCAGCGGCGCTCAAGGCGTCTCTTTGCCCGTTTGAGCTCCCGTAGTTCTTCAGTGAACCAAGGGGATGACCTAGCTCCACGGGCTCTGAGAGGCCGAAGTGGAGCAATTACATCCAAGGCAGATGTCATCGACCCGTACCACAGGTCAACAAGTGCCTCAGGTGAATCGTGTCACCGATCCAGAGGAAATTTCCCCAGTTCCCTCTGGAATCCATCCGGATCCATCAGTTGCTGGGGGCGGGCCACTTTAATCGACCCTGCCTCCTTACGATTAAGTGTTGCCCCCAGAAAGTCTAAAGCCACCAGATAGTGATCTGATCATGGCACAGGTGTTATGTCTAGCTTCTGTAAACTCAGATTACTCTGCCACCGCCCCGACAAAAAGACTAAATCTGGCATGTGGCCACTGCCCCTGGTTGGGCCCTGACTTACCTGAGCCAGGTCCATAGCTGCCATGGAAGCCATGAACTCCTGTGCCACCTTGGAACCAGACCCCAGCGAAGGCAAATTGAAGTCCCCCAAAACCATCAATCTAGGGAACTCCAAAGCCAACACCGAGACGGCCTCAAGGAACCCAGGCAGGGAGTCCCTTACCCTGCAAGGAGGCAGGTACAGGAGTAGGACCCCCAACTGACCCTTAGGGCCCAACCCAGGAGCAGGGCCTCACAACCCGAAATACAAGCAATAGGACCCAGGGCAGGCAAGCAAAAGACCAACTGTATCACAGTCTATAGCAGTGGTGGTGAACCTATGGCACATGTGCCAGAGGAGCATAAGAACATAAGAAAATAAGAACAGCCTTGCTGGAACAGGCCACAGCCCATCCAGTCCAGCATTCTGTCTCACACAGTGGCTCACCATTTCCTTCAGGGTATTCCCAAGCAGATGCCTTCACCTGTTAGGATTCCCTGGAAATGATATTGAGAGATATCCTGCATATCTCTCCAACCCGGAGGTTGTCCTTAAGTATCCATTATTATAGCCATTGATACTCT
Source organism: Bradypodion pumilum (assembly GCA_035047305.1). Classification (NCBI taxonomy): domain Eukaryota; kingdom Metazoa; phylum Chordata; class Lepidosauria; order Squamata; family Chamaeleonidae; genus Bradypodion; species Bradypodion pumilum. The sequence continues at coordinate 5,003,878 of JAWDJD010000016.1, read as the reverse complement.
TGTCCTCCATGAACTTGTCTAATCCTTTCTTAAAGCTGTCAAGACTGACAGCTGTCACCACTTCTTCTGGCAGGGAGTTCCATAGGCCAGTAATCCTCTGGGTGAAAAAGTACTTTCTCTTATTTGTTTGAGAAATAGTACCCAAAAGTTTCATGGAGTGTCCCCTAGTTCTAGTGTTGTGCGATAGGGAAAACAGTTTTTCCTTATCTACTTTGTCCACACCGTGCATGATTTTATAAACTTCAATCAGGTCTCCTCTTAGACGCCGTCGTTCAAGAGTGAAAAGGCCCAACCGTTGCAGCCTCAGATGGTAAGGAAGGTGTTCCAGTCCCCTAATCATTCTGGTTGCCCTCCTCTGCACTTTTTCCAGCTCCATAATATCCTTCTGGAGGTATGGCGACCAGAACTGTACACAGTATTCCAGATGGGGCCTCACCATAGATTTATAAAGAGGCAAAATGACACCTGCTGACTTATTTTCTATACCCTTCCTAATGATCCCTAGCATTGAGTTTGCTTTTTTCACTGCTGAGGCACACTGGGTTGACACCTTCATTGAGTTGTCCACCAGGACACCAAGGTCCCTTTCCTGGTTTGTCGCAGAGAGTTCAGACCCCATCAGTTTATAAATGTAATTGGGATTCTTTGCCCCAACATGCATCACTCTGCACTTACTAATGTTGAAACTAATTTGCCACTGTTTTGCCCACTCCCCCAGTGTCAAGAGATCCCTCTGGAGCTCCTCACAATCTCTCACCGTTTTCACTACCCTGTATAATTTAGTGTCGTCAGCAAATTTGGCTACCTTGCTTTTTACTCCTACCTCTAGATCATTTATGAAGAGGTTGAAAAGCAGGGGTCCCAGTACTGAACCTTGGGGGACCCCACTCTTTACTTCCCTCCACTTGGAGAAGTGTCCATTTAGTGCTACCCTCTGTTTCCTGTCCCTTAGCCAGTTGCTGATCCAGGACAAGACCTGTCCCTTTATTCCATGACTGGTAAGTTTATTCAAGAGCCTTTGGTGTGGGACCTTGTCAAAAGCCTTCTGAAAGTCCAGATAAACAATGTCAACTGGATCCCCCTTATCCACATGCTTGTTGACACTCTCAAAAAATTCCAACAGATTAGTGAGGCATGATTTGCCCTTGTAAAAGCCATGTTGGCTCTCCTTTAGCAGCGCCTTCTCTTCTATGTGCCTATTAATTCTATCTTTTAGGATGGTTTCCATTACTTTACCTGGGACACATGTCAAACTGACAGGTCGGTAATTTCCTGGATCACCCCTGGATCCTTTTTTGAAAATTGGTGTTACATTCACTACCTTCCAGTCATCAGGCACAAAGCCTGATTTGAGGGAAAGATTATATATTTTGGCTAGGAGATCAGCAATTTCATCTTTAAGTTCCCTGAGAATGCGTGGATGGATGCCATCTGGTCCTGGTGATTTGTTAGTGTTTAGCTTAACAAGACATGCAAGGACCTCCTCCCTGGTTATTTCTATCTGGCTTAATTCTTCGGTTTCCCTCCCTACGAAGATAGGCTCTGTTTTGGGCATGTGGTCTCTGTCTTCTTCAGTGAATACTGAAGCAAAGAATTCATTGAGTCTTTCTGCAATCTCTGTTTCCTCTTTAATAACCCCTTGCCTTCCATTGTCATCTAATGGTCCAATGGCCTTCCTGGTTGGGTTCTTACTTTTAATGTACTTAAAGAAGTCTTTGTTATTTCTCTGAGTATTTTTAGCTATACACTCCTCAAAGTCTTGCTTTGCTTTCCTGATTGTTGCCTTGCATTTCTTCTGCCAGAATTTATGTTTCTGCCTGCTGTCCTCATTCGGACAAGCCTTCCATCTTCTAAATGAGCTTTTCTTGCTCCTGATCACTTCCCGAACAGCTCCTGTAAGCCACATTGGAGTCCTCTTGGACCTGGCAGTGCCCTTTTTCCTTTTGGGTATGCATTCCAATTGAGCCTCTGTTATTGTTTTTGTAAACAGCCTCCATGCCTCTTGGAGTGTTTGGACTCTCTCAATTTTCCCTTTCAGCTTCTTTTTTACTAGTTTCCTCAACTTTGGGAAATTTCCTTTTTGAAAATTTAAGGTCTCTGTGTTAGATTTTATCAGTGACTTGCGGTCTATGATCAAGTTAAACATAATTGAGTTGTGGTCACTGTTCCCTATTGGATCAGTCACATTAACATCTTGCACCAGATCCTGAGTATTACTCAGGATCAAGTCAAGGATTCTTGTACCTCTAGTTGGGTCTTCAACCATCTGTCCCAGGGAACAATCATTGAGCATATCTAGGAACTTTATCTCTTTATCATGTGCTGAACAACAGTTCACCCAGTCTATGTGAGGGTAATTGAAGTCCCCCATTATAACCAGGCTTCCCTTCTTGGATGCCTCCTTTACAACATTCTCCAACTGCCAGTCTCCCTCAAGAGTTTGGTTCGGAGGCCGATAGTATATGCCTACTGTTAGACCATCCTTGTGGCCTGGTACTCTTACCCACAGAGCTTCTAATGGTGACTCCAAATCACCTAGATATTCCAATTCATATGATTTTATCACTTCTTTGACATACAAGGCTACACCACCTCCCGTTTGCCCCTTCCTATCCTTCCTGTACAGTTTGTAGCCTGGGATAACTGTATCCCATTGGTTATCATCCGTCCACCAGGTTTCAGTGATACCAATAATATCAATATTCTTATCTATTGCTAAGTATTCCAGCTCCCCTATTTTGTTCCGGAGGCTTCTGGCATTTGTATACTGAAGATTCCCCGTGCCCGGTTGGGCATCAGTGGCTTCTGGCAGAGGTTAAACCAGTGAGCAAACTCCTGGCCTCTGGCCCTTGTCAGGGCGTAAGGGGGGTGAATTAATGATAGGGATTAATTCGGCCGCTTGTAGCCTGACCGACGATTCTGCCGAGCAAGCATCTCGCAGACCTCAGTTACCTATTAGAGTAATCACTCATCCTCTGGCCAAGGTAATCCCCGGTGTAAATATCAGCCATATTTACCCTTGCTTAAACCCTAAACAATGGTCTTCCTTGCCCCATGTTTGTCCAAGTTAATTAACTTCCCTTTGAGAGGTTCCCCATTAACCCGGGTACGTGGGTGAGGTAATTTTCCTGTCCGATGACGGTTTCGCCACCGTTGCGCTTTTTCCCCTATAAATGATGTTGCCTTTTTCCAATAAAGTACTGATCTGATCTCGCTCCCTTTGCCTCGTGTCGTCACTTGATCAGTCTCCTCCGGGACCTTAAGGCCACCCCAGTGGCCCCGATTCCTACAGTATACAAGCATTTATATATGCTTTTCTGACACAGTCTTTTGTGTCCAGTTGCATTGTTAGTCTGCCTCTTGCATCCTTCTGCTAGAATGCTAGTGACTAGCTCCTCGCTCTGCTCAGTAATTTTTGCATCCTCCTCACTACTCAAATACACACTTTCCCGAACTGGATGCTGCCCAGCTCCTGTCGGCTTTCCCCCAGTTATCAGTTTAAAAGCTGCTCTGCAGCTTTTTTGATGTTGAGTGCCAGCAATCTGGTCCCATCATGGTTCAAATGCAACCCATCCCTCCTGAACAGATTTGGCTTGTCCCAAAATGTTCTCCAGTTCCTGACAAATCTGAAACCCTCCTCTCGACACCACCGCCTCATCCACGCATTGAGGCTTCTGAGCTCTGCCTGCCTGGTAGGTCCTGCGCGAGGGACAGGCAGCACTTCTGAAAATGCTACCTTGGAAGTCTGGGACTTCAATCTTCTTCCTCACAACCTGAATTTGGCTTCCAGGACAGACCGCTTGGCCTTCCCAACATCATTGATACCAACGAATCCAATACAGCACTCAGAGCCCACTCTGTGAACATGTGTGCTGTCATCCCAGCACAGAGTTTGCCCTGCCCCTCTGCCCAGCAGCCCAATGGGAATGCTTCCTCCCTCCCCCAGCACAGAGCTCACCCCGCCCCTCTGCCCAGCAGCCCAATGGGAGCACTCTCTCCCTCCCCCAGCACAGAGTTCACCCTGCCCCTCTGTCCAGTGGTATGCTGGCCCCAGGGATACAGGGACTCACCCTGGTGTGCCCCAGAGACTGGCACCCCCCAGAGGCAGGCAGAGGTAATGGGAATGTATGGGACTTCTCCCCCCAATAGGCACCCCCATCACTTCCTGTCAACCACCCTCCCAAGGTGCCTAGCACACCCCTGCCTCTGCCCAGCAGCCCACCACCCTGCCACCACTGTGGGAAGTGTCAGAAGACAAAAAACTTGTTGTATCTCAAAAAAATTGTTATCTCAAAGCATTATCTTCATATCGTGAGTTTTTCATTAGTCGAGGCATTCGTAACTCGAGGTTTTACTGTATTGCATTTTACCTATATTTACTATAATGCACAAATCTGATAACCTGGTGTTCCTGAGAGAGCAGCTGAGGTATTCACTGTTGCTACATACCTTTACTAGTCATGCGAACACTTCCCCAGTAAAGGAGTGTTTCCACTCAGAGTTAAGGAGTAATAAAATTACTATTCAAGATTAATGATGCTACAACTGCTACTAAGTCTATAATGTGGTGCTGGTAGTTTTTTTAGCTGAGGAACCTGACACGATTGTTCTTCTGGTCTTACACCCTGCAATGCAGAACCTGAAGGTGTTGTGAGTGAAGGTGGGGCTTTCATCAGATATCAGCCAGTGGGTGTATGCACTATTTGACCAGCCAGGATACTTGTGGAGCAGCAGAGATGTGAATTTGTTCCAGGTGTCTCTACAGAAAGGGCAGATGTGGTGAACATATTCAGTGGTTTCAATTTCTCCTGTGTCACAGGAGCGCTGTCTCTGTTATATTAGTGTACCACTTTGTTGTTATTGTGAGATGAAAAAATGTTCTCATAGTGATGTGTATCAATGAAGGTGGTTATCTGTCAAAACTGATACTAGCCAATGTGCTTATCATATACCTTCTCGTAGCTTGCAGAACCAGTTTCCCCTTGGGATTTGAACTGGGTAGGAAGGTGTTCATACGTATATTATTCCAAAAGAAAGCAGATCCACAGTGAATCATTTTAATGGAAGGTTATGCTAGCACACACCCATAGTCTGCATCTCATTACTGGAGATAATCCATCTCGTAAAGTTGCATTACCTTTCTTCAGGTTTCTGCAAATAGTTTTTGAATTAGGTGACAGCTGATGTTTTGCCAAACAGATTAAATGAATAAGACAGATCAGACCAGTGATGGTGAACCTTTTAGAGACCAAGTGCCCAAACTGCAACCCCAAACCCATTTATTTATCTCATAATGCCAAGAAAGCAACAGGGGAGGAAGAAAACGCTCCCATTGGGCTGCTGGGCAGAGAGGTTGGGTGAACTCTGTGCTGGGGAGAGGGAACAAGCATTCCTACTGGGTTGCTGGCAGAGGGGTGTGGCACACTCTGTGCTGCGGTGACTGCATGAGTGCCCACCAAGAGGGCTCCGAGTGCCACCTCTGGCATCCATGCCATAGGTTCACCACCACTGGATCAGACTGAAGTCCACTTAACCCAACATCCTGTGTCTATCACAAGGTAAATAGCTGAAAGAATGTGCATATGCAGTTCTCCAGATACTGAAAATATCTCTCATATTTTATTCGATTGCCAGTTATATACTGATATTAGATTTAAATACCTTGCATCCCTATTGGAAAAAACAACTTCTGATCTCCTCCTGGGTTCTAACATGCACATTGTATGTAGAGCTGCCAAGTTTATAATTAAGGCATCAGCTAAAAGAATCCAATACAATAGATCTATCACATTGGGGTACCCTGCAAGGGAGATTCACTTATCTGATTATGGATATGCATGCATTAATTGTATTAAGGCACCTCCAGTTTACATCCTTTTTAAAAGTAGCTCAGGTATGTATGTATTGTATTTTTTTGTATTTTTTTTGTATTTCATTGTACTTCTTTGTATTGTACAGATTTTATTCTTCTGTTATGTTATTGACAAGGTCGTAAGACTAATCAATTAATAAACATTCATTCATTCAATGCAATTTGGGGGTTCTTTTCCAACTTGACACTTATAATGGAACAGCTGTTTTGGTCAACTCTGCCTTCTTCAATGTCAAGCTTATCACAAAACTCTGCCACTACCGGATGGCAGTTCCCTATCGACCATGGCTCATGCACTGGTAGTCACAAAAACTGACTCTTGTCAGGTTCATAGGTTCAGAATGCAGGTATTGTCCAAAACTGACTATTGTGCACTCAGATGTAAATTACTACCAGCATAAAATGTTGACTAGCATAGACAGAGCTATTATGAGAAATCCAGTAGTATTTCTCAACCCAAGACAAATTTTTAGACTTCTTTGATTATGGGGTAAATGCATTCATGCATTCATTTTAAAACATCAGAATGTAAAGAAGACAGATCCTGAAAATGTAAATGAATTCACATTGAGAAGAAAGCACAATGAACTAATGACTTTCTCAAAGAGTCAGAAGTGTCAAAATAAGAAAATAAGAACCAAAACAACAAGGCATAAACAGGGTCTGCTGGGCACCATGGGATGGCAATGGGCAGCGACCAAGGGACAGGGGAGAATGAATATATATTCCTTTCCTTTCATTCATTGTTCCTTATATTGACAACAACATCTTCCTTACCTTTGGTCTCTTGGACTAGAATCTTAGTGGGTGCCCATATCAGATATCCCAATACATATATTTAAGGCAGATTGAGCAACTCCCAGTCATTTAGTAATCATGTCCCCAGTTGCATATTTGTATACTTGATCTGCTCTTTTGATGTCTCAGGGAGTGACCTACAGACTGCTATAGTTTGGAGAGATCAGAATAGATGCCTCTGTGAAACCAGCTAGTGAAGAGAGCTGCCCATATGTACATAGTCACTGCCTTTGCTTCAGAGAAGGGACATGGAAGTTCTTTCTGCCATCTTGGTTTGGACTGGAGGAGTGATGGGGTTGAGTTTTCTCTTGCTATTTTTCTGGGCAATTTACTATGATTGCTCCAGAACGACTATTGCTCCAGAATTTAACCATCCACTGAAGCTACGAGTCGCTCACTATGGAATGATTATGGTGATGACATTGGTAAGTGTCCAATCAACTGAAAGGTGTGCTTTTAAATCTCAATGGAGAGGAAATGAGTGTAAATTAGACAGTGTATCAGGAGTTCTCAACCTTTTCAAGCTGGGGCCCAGGTCACGCTCCCTCTTACAGCTTCGGGGGCCGGACTGCCATTTTGCCCTTCCTCCACCACAAGGCACTTCTGGATGTGGTGGAGGTGGTAGTGGTGGGGCACATGAAATGGCACGGCAGGCCACACCTGGCCCATGGGCTGCAGGTTGAGAATCCCTGGTGGAAAAAATAGAAGGGGGAGGGCTTAATTGAATTGTGACTGACTGAGTCTGTGAGCTCCATTCCTATCAATGATGTTGAGAGATGAAACTAGTTATATTTCATGAAATATGTCACAAAAGCAGGAAGGAGACATGAAAAACCTGTGAACAAAGAAGCAAGGTTAATATTAAGGGGATTGATCTTTTTGCCATACTTCTCTTAATTGTTTTTCCATTTTCTCAAAGGGGACAAAAAAAATATAATATGGGATACGCTCCCTCTTCTTTCATGTCAAGATTGGAATTTAAACTGCCAAAATGAGGCCACCTTTTAGTGAATTTATTCTGTGTTGTTAATTAATAAAAGAGAGCAGATACAGTGGACCCACGCTCAACAAATTTAATGCATTCGCCGTGACCTTTTGTATACTGAAAAAATCATAAAGTGAATTTCCCATAGGAATGGATTGAATGCAATTTCCCATAGGAATGCATTGAAAACCCAAATTTGGTAACCAAAACACGGTTTTCTCATAGGAATGTATTGAAAACCAATTAATCCATTCCACAGGAAAATTGCTAATCAAACCACTATTTTCTATAGATTTCCTTTGTTACGTGAATTTTGTGTTAAGTGAGCCACTTGTTAAATGCGGGTCCACTGTACATGTATTTTTTAGCAAAAAATTCATCAAAGAAAGGAAGGTGTCATTGAAATTAAATTAAATGGGATATATATTTTTGAGAAAGCATTTGTTACTTCTCAATCGAGAAGTGTTACTATTTTGACTTCAGCAAGTGACTTCAGGATGAAAGCATTAAAAAAGAGATGAAGGAGGTGGATATTTGATTATTCAAGGGCTGCTCAGAGGAGAGGCTGTTACATCTATCTATCTCTATCTCTATCAATATCTATATCCATATCCATATATCTACATAAAACAGGGGTGTAATCTTGTATATTCTTTATACAAATTCACACCCCTACACCGATTATGCTGTAACTTGGCACACATCTACCTTGGGTCAGAGAGATGGCTGTGGTGGGGATTGGGTGGCCCATTTCTGGGTTTGTTCCCTAAAAAGGGTCACCAAGGGGGCATGGGGTTTTTATCATCCACTTGCGGCCTGAGCAAAAGTCCGCCCTTGCCTCCAGTAAGGGCCTACATTACCTGTCCAGGAAAGATCGACCTCCTCCACCATCCAGGTGCCCACTAAGGCCCCTAGCACAAGGAATGAGCCACTACATGCTGCTCATGCAAGATGTGGGCCTGGTGCCTCCTCCGCTGGCAGGTGGATCCACCACCAAATCCCAGCCTGGGGTGGCCTGGGTCAGATCACTATCTGGTGACTCTTGACTTTCTGGGGGTGACGCTTCATCATAGGGAGGCAGGGCCTATTAAAATGGTCTGCCCTTGGTGACTAATGGATCCAGATGGATTCCAGAGGGAACTGGGGGATGTTCCTCTGGATCAGCTACACAGTTCACCCGAGGTGCTTGTCCACCTGTGGAACAGGACGGCAACAGCAGCCTTGGATGAAATCGCATCACTGCAGCCTCTCTGAGCCCATGGGGCTAGGTCATCCCCGTGGTTCACCGATGAACAGCGGGAACTCAAATGGGCAAAGAGACACCTAGAGCACTGCTGGGTGAAGACCCGGGATGACTCTGATTGGACACTAGCTAAAGCTGCTATTAGGACAGAGGAAGACGGCAAGGGTGTGTGGATAAGGGAAAGGAAGGAGGAACACCCAGAAAATAGAAATGAAACTGGCAATAATACAAAGTGAAAATTTTAATCCAATAATTAAAACGGTGGATAAACTAAGAACACGCATCCAGTCACTGCATAAGGAAAAAGTACATCTATGAGTAGTACAATACTAAATGCAAAAGCATAATCTTGCTCCCAGCATCAAAGTAAAACAGATGGATTGAGTAGTTCAGGAGGGGTCCACCCGAGAACGTAGGAGAACTAGATGAAGTTCGTACTGGGACAGTTCATAAGTCAACAAAACTAGTCATAAAGGTAATACAATACGAGAGCTGTAGCAGGAACCTCTCCGCACGAGAAGCAAATTGGTGGAAGCAACAGCGATGGGAGGACCACTGGCAACCGAACTGGAACAATATATGCAGGTCATAGGATGCAGGTCATAATGATCAACAGGTCCCAATATCCATCCGGTAAGTGGACATTTCACAATTCTTTATCAAGAATCTGTACAATCATAACAATGCGCTAAGGCAACCTCCATGGGAATATGCTTCAACCCAATATGATTGTACAGACTCTTGATAAAGAATTGTGAAATGTCCACTTACCGGATTTTTACTTTGATCCTGGGAGCAAGATTATGCTTTTGCATTTAGTATTGTACTACTCATAGATGTACTTTTTCCTTATGCAGTGACTGGACGCATGTTCTTAGTTTATCCACCATTTTAATTATTGCATTAAATTTTTCACTTTGTATTATTGCCTGTTTCAGAGCTGCTATTAGGGCCAGCCTAGTGGCGATGGGGGTGGTGAGGTGGCAATACTTCACCACCCTTATTGGCTCCACTGATAATCGCCCAGCCGCCCTGTTCCAGGTAACCAGGTCCCTCCTTGGTAGGGGGGGGATCGGTGCCCAGTTGGCAGGGTTCAGCTGAGGACTTTGCTGACCATCTGGTGGAGAAAATCGATCGGATTCATTCAGGGCTGAAGGGTGTGGATAGGGAGGGTCGGGGGGGGGGGGGACACACCGGAGCACAGTCTTGCTGTACGATCTGGGATCGGTTTGATCCTGTTGTCCCTGATCAAGTGGACAGGCTCCTTGCAGCTGTGCGTGCCACTACATGTCCTTTGGACCCCTTTCCCACCTGGTTGGTGAAAGCCTCCAAGGTGGTGACAGGTGGCTGGATCGGGGTGACAATAAATGCATCATTATGGGAGGGGGTGTTTCCTGCACTGCTAAAACTTGCTTTGGTGTGCCCCCTCCTGAAGAAAATATCCCTTGACTCAGCTGTCCTTAACAACTACAGGCCGGTTTCCAACCTTCCCTTTCTGGGTAAGGTATGGGAGAAGGCGGTGGCGCGGCAGCTGCAGAGTGTCCTGGAGGAAGCGGATTATCTAGACCCCTTTCAATCAGAATTCAGGCCCGGGTATGGTACAGAGACGGCATTGGTCGCACTGATGGATGATCTCTGGTGGGAGCAGGACAGGGGTTATCCATCTGTCCTTGCTCTTCTTGACCTCTCAGCGGCTTTCGATACTGTCAACCACGGTATCCTTCTGGAATGGCTCAAAGGACTGAAGATCTAGGGCACTGTGTTGTCCTGGTTTTCCTCTTTTCTGGAGGGCTGTACCCAATCGGTGTGGTTGAGTGGTCCAGCCCTAGGCTTCTCAAGTATGGGGTGCCGCAGGGTTTGGTGCTCTCTCCTCTCCTATTTAACATCTACATGAAGCCACTGGGTGAGATCATTCGTTGCCACGGGGTGCGGTACCATCAGAATGCGGATGACACTCAGTTGTTCATCTCGGCCCATCGGGACCCCAGTGATGCCATTGAAATCCTATCCGGATGCTTGGAGGCCGTTGGGATCTGGATGGGGACCAATGGGCTTCGGCTGAATCCCAGCAAGACAGAATGGCTATGGCTAAGGAGCCCCGTGTTATCCAGGGAGTACCATCTTTGGCACTGGATGGGGCTGTTTTGCTCCAGACAGACCCGGTGCGCAATCTGGGGGTCCTTCTGGAAATGCGGCTGCTACTAGAAGAACAGGTAGCGGCTGTGGCCAGGAGGGCTTTTGCCCAACTTCAGGTGATTCACCAGTTGCGCATGCTCCTGGACCGGGACTCCTTGCTTATGGTCACTCACACTCTGGTCACTTCCCGACTAGATTACTGTAATGCACTCTACATGGGGCTGCCCTTGACGACCATTCGGAGGCTGCAGCTGGTCCAGAATGCGGCGGCCCAGGTGATGAGGGGTGCGAAAGATATGCCCGGGCCTCACCGCTACTTCGGGAGCTGCACTGGTTACCAGTTTGTCTCCGGGTGCGATTCAAGGTGCTGGTTTTGACCATTAAAGCCCTATATGGCAGTGGTCCAGGATACCGCATCATCCCAAGAGTGTCTGCCCATCCAACCAGAGTGGACCGGAGGGGCTCTCTAATAGTGCCATCAACTAGGGGTGCACATCTATCCAGCACCTGAAGGAGGGCCTTCTCCATGTCCGCACCAACCCTCTGGAACCTCCTGCCAACAGATCTAAGGCTTCAAAGAGAATTACTGCCCTTCAGGAAAGGATTGAAGACCTGGCTGGCAGGGCAGGTGTGGGGCCCTAATGGGAACCCGGTCCCCGCCTGCTGGCTTATGTAAACAATTAAGAACTCTCTCTTCTTTTTTATAGTGGGTGGGATGAGTGGGTGGGATATGGGTCTTTTAAAGCAGGTGGGATATGGTTTTTTTAAAAAGTGTTTTTATGCATCGTGGCTAGGATTTTGCATGTCTCATACAAAGTCAGAATTCATACAACGTCCTAACTTGTGGAACCAAGTTTGGACATTGTATGAGGTATTACTGTACTTCTTAGTATTTTCTGCTGAAAGATTGGATAAAAATGTGTGATAAAACTGAACAAAGAGCTGAAATGTTTAAACAGATGAAATTGAATTGACTCCAAGTAATTTTGGTAAATAAGTAGAAGGTAAAATATGAAGAAGAAATTAGCTTAGAAAGAAATAAAACAGAATTTGAAGAGATAATTTGTAAAATAAGGAAAGGGGAAATAGGGATAAAAGGATTAGTAAGTAAAATATATAAAATCTTAAACAAGGATGAAAACTTACAAAATACATTGAGAACAAGGTGGGAACAGGATTTAAACATAGGAATTCCCGAATTAAATTGGAAAAATAAATGGAAGAGAAGAATTATGAGATGTTTATCGATTAGATTAAAAGAACATAATTATAAAATGCTATGGAGGTGGTACCTGACTCCGATTAAACTACATCAAATGGATAAAAATAAAATGAGGAATTGTTGGAGATGTAAAAGTAATCTTGGAACATATAAGTATATGTGGTGGAGTTGTAAAGTGACAAATGCTTTTTGGAAACAAATTGAGAAAGAGGTACAGCATCAGAAATTTTGAAAATCGATTTAAAATTGGAGTCAAGTGCCGCCCTACTGACAGAAATAGACAATATAAACGTGAATACAAATAAAAAAGAATTGTATTCTATAATGTTAACAGCGGCAAGATTATGTATAGCAAGAAATTGGAAAAATGATTTGGTATTGAAAGTAGAAGAATGGTATAAGGAAATGTGGGAAATTGCATTGAATGATAAACTGACTTGTGAATTGAATATAAAGAAAGTTTAATGAAGGAAAATAAGTTTTGAGAAATATGGAGACCGTTTGTGGAACATGTATTAGTAGAGGACAAAGGAGACAAACCAGTACCACACCACATGAGTTTTTGGAAAGATTAAATTATCAATAACTGCGATCGTCAAGGCCTGTATAAATCACTGGGTGATATAATTATTATTTTTTAATACTAATTAGATTGAACCCTCGTTTTCACAATAATATAATTTTTTTTAATAAAAAGATGTATTCTGTAAAGATAAATATTCAAAAAAAGGATTTGATATAATAGGAGGAGCATGATCAGTATTATTTATATAATGCTGGAATATTAGAGCGTATGTAACGGCAATGTATTTTTATTTTTATTCTTTTTCTATTTATTATTTCCTTGAAATATATTGTTTAATATTTTTTCTCTGTAATGTTTATTTTATGTTTGCTATTTTATGAAAATCAATTAAATTTTTTTTAGAAAGAAACTATGGAGAATTTGCAAAAAAAAAAGAGGTTAAAAGAAGGTATTAAAATGGCATAAAGATGTAAATAACCCCTTGTTTTAAAATGTTATTAAACTGGGGTAAATATAGGAAAATATTTATCCAACAATTTTCAGTAATGGACTTCAGATAGTGGAATCAGATAGTGGACTTTAAAAAAGTGCCCAGGGAATACAAAACAGTGTAGTAAATAAATTAGGGACTGTAGTGGCTTGGTGGTTAAGACGCTAAACTTGATTACTGGAAGGTTGGCAAGTCAGCAGTTCACTACCCAGGTACTACATGATGGACGGTTTGAGCACCCATCTCTGTCCCAGCTCCTGTCAACCTAGCAGTTCAAAAGCAAGACATTGAAGCCAACGAGACACTTTTATTCTCATGTTTATCACTATAGCTTTTAAACTTTTGAATTTATGTCAGATTTTAGAGATATCAGCTGTCCTATCCGTATAAATCTGTGTTGTTTTTTATTTTTAATTCCGAGTCAAAGAGGTGCCATCCCATTACCTAGCCCAAATGTAGCACCAGTTTTAAGAACTGATTTTATTCTATTTTATTTCAACTCAAGTAGATATGTTTGTGGTGTATCTCATGTACTTAAACCCTTTTCACCATGCTGGGCAATGACTGTAATAAAGTGATTTGATTTGATTTGAAATTGCAAGTAGATAAAGAGAGACCACTTCGGTAGGAAAATATTTGGGGACATGAAAGGAGCCTCATTCGGTTGGCCCTTGAGTGGAGTTTCTCCAGCAAAAATCCTTTCAACCCAGAATAAGTTCTGACATGAAATTATTATTATTATCTATGAAACTTAATTGCTGTCTAAAAATAGCATTTTTGTACACGTTGGGTGATGTCCAATTAATATATTATAGTAGAGGTAAAGGTTTCCCTTGCTTGAAAACCAGTCATATCTGACTCTAGGGTTCAGTGCTCATCTCTTTTTCAAAGTTGAACAGCCAGTGCTGTCTGCTTCTGCACACGTTTCTGTGATTATGTGGCAGGCATGACTAGACACCGTAGTGCACGGAACGCTATTTACCTTCCCACCGAAGTGGTCCCTATTTATCTACTTGCAATTTCTTGCTTTCAAACTGCTAGATTGGCAGGAGCTGGGACAGACGGGAGCTTATTCTGTCCTGCAGTACTCAGAAATCGAACTGCTGACCTCCCACATTCCAGTCAGTGTCTTAGCCACTTGAGTCACTGCAGTCTCTATTAAATTATTATTTATTATCCTTGCCTAGTACCATGGCCTAGATAAATTTCATCAGTTATTCCATGGTTCACTATCACTAAGGGACTGTGAAAAAAGAGGAATTAATTACAATTTTGGTAACTGGACTAAGATTAATTCGAGCAACAGGAAAAACAATTAGCTGGATGCCAGAGCTTTAAATTTGCTTATAAATATATATTTATTTTCTGTTTATTTATTAATGTTTATGTTTTTAATAATTTTTACAAAATTTTAAAACGATAGTCCATCATATAGCTTTCAAAATTGAGTTTCCTGATGTCAGTTATTGGGGTATAATTCGTATCGCAATAGGAGAAGATTCTTGAGCTGTTAGGCATCTGTGGACCGTTTGCAATCACCCGTTCCTTGATGGCTCTGAGGAACCCGAAGATACATCCCAGCCTTTCTGCGAAAGACCTGGATTTTGACGGGGTTCCAGTCAGGGTTTATCAGCCGAAGGCACCATCCACTTGCCGAAGGAAAGGCTTCGTTTACTTCCATGGAGGAGCAGGAGTGATGGGATCTATCAGTAAGAATGCAATCATTTCTTCTTCTTTTTAATTAAAATGTATATCTAGATGGGATCTATCAATAAGAATGTAATATTTTCTACTCAAAGTGGTTGAGGGCTAGCTCAATAGAAAGTAGGTCCACTCAATCTGTGTCTGAAATCATTTAAAATGAAACTCAATTTGAACAGGAGGTGTCTGCAGTGGATAAAGTAGCATGCTACAACATCACATAATAACCACCATCACTTCACTTCAGCCTGATCTTCTGTGACAATGTGACTGTGTCCACCTATTTGTTCTCCTCGCTGTCCAGGGGACTCTCAAAACTCTCCTCCAACACCACATTTCAAAGGTATCTATTCTTCTGCGCTCAGCCTTTCTAATGGTCCAGCTCTCACAACCATACATTACCACCGGGAATACCATTGCTTTGACTATGCGGACCTTTGTTTGTAGTGAGATGTCTCTACTTTTCACTATGTTCCCCAGGTTTCTCATAGCTTGTCTCCCAAGAATCAATGAATGTCCAGGAGTCATAACATCCACCGCAGGTTTTGTTAATCTGGGCAATGATGGATTTGTTTAGGATTAGAATTATTTCTTCTCACTATATTCAATGGGTTGTGGAGCTGTTTTAGTCTGGTTCTTGCATCAAGATACTGCTCCTTGGGGTGGTATTATTATTATTATTATTGGATACAAATCAATCATTTGATTCACAGTCAAGAACTGGAATGAGATTAACAGTTCAAGTCCAAACCAAGGACCTAAGAACTGTTAAGATAACATCTGAGTATATATGCAGTTCCTAGTAGTTTTTTTGGAGAGTTAGGATGTTCAAGTGCAATAAGTCCAAAATTTCCAAATATCTAGGGAGTCCATTAGGTACTGCCCCAAGGGCTCTGATCACTGTGGGTACAACAACAGATGTCTACCTCCATAGATGTTGGACTTCAATTTGCAAATCACAATATTTTGTGATTTTCTCCAGTTGTTTGTCTTCAATTCCTGTGTCTCCTAGTATAGCAATGTCAATAAACCAGACGTTCTTCTGTTTCACAACAGTTATATCAGGTGTATTGTGAGGCAAATGTCTATATGTTTTGAATTTTAAAGTCCCACATTATCTTGACTCTCTCATTTTCTAGAACTTTCTCTACTTCATGTTCTGAATGATTCTTACTGCATTCAAATCTAAACTTCTGGCAGCTTGACTTTCTCTCATTTCCTTTCTGAAGTCAGCTTTCTTCTTCACTGTTTTCAAAAGTTCTTCTTTGTTCACGTCCAGAAGCATACAACAAGGCCTGTTTCTTGGTAGTAAGAACAGGCCAGTTTTTGACACTTTGAACCTTGGCATCAAGTGGTTCCAATTGGCCATTCCCAATGCTATGACCTAGGTAAATCACCTAACCTAAACACCATTGACATTTAGAGGCCTTCACAATTAAACCAGCATCTTGAATTCTCTTTAACACAGTTTCAATGTGAGTTACGTGTGATTGGAAATCATCACTGAAAATAGCAACACCATCAATGTAAGCTTTAGCAAAAGGTAACCCATCTGGAACTTTATCTATCATTCTCTAGAATGTAGTTGGAGATTTACGCAATCCAAAGGGCATTTTGGTAAAAGCATATTGTTTACCATTCGGCAGAGAAAAGGTTGTCTTCATTTTGGCATCCTCAGTTAAAGGGATTTGCCAAAAGCCTTTAGTCAAATTGAGAAGAGAGACATATTTGGAATGCGCCAATTTTTGAATCAGGTCATCCATCCTTGGAATCCTGTAAGAATCTGGAACAGATACAGCTTTTAACTTTCTATAATCAACACAAAACCTTATTTCAGGTAGTACCTCACCAAAAGCATTTTTCTTTTTAGCCAACACCATAGGAGAGGACCAGGGAAATTTCATTTCTTGGATCATGCCCATATCTAACACATACCTGTCAAATATACCGTTTCCCCCAGGAAAACCCCTTATTTTTTAAAAAAATATCCTGACCGGAGCCCTCACAGGCGAAGCTGCAGTATTTTTTTCTGGCCACCAGAGGTCACTGTGTGGCAGGCTTTTCGCTTGTGGAAGGAGAGAGAGAGATGGGGGGGGGGGGGTGTTCTGTTTCCTGCCAGCCACATGGTCCTGGAGGCTTCGTTTTGGCTGCTGGGAGCAGGAGTCTATTCTAGGTGAGTGATATATTTCATATATGCAGGGGCAACCCCATGCTTTATTGAGCTGTTTCTGCCCTGCCTCCTGGCTGGAGGATTTCGTTTCTAGAGTTAACTTGGGAGGGGGGGGGTTGCTTGATCACTATATGAGAGAGAGAGGGGGGAATTAATCCCTTGCCCCTCCACCCTAATTGGGGGGGGGGGCTGTTGCCTTATCACTATATGAGAGAGAGGGGGGGATTTCCCGTGCTCGAGAGCCAGTCATATCTGACTCTAGGGT
Organism: Bradypodion pumilum; assembly: GCA_035047305.1. Taxonomy (NCBI): domain Eukaryota; kingdom Metazoa; phylum Chordata; class Lepidosauria; order Squamata; family Chamaeleonidae; genus Bradypodion; species Bradypodion pumilum. The sequence continues at coordinate 4,986,470 of JAWDJD010000016.1, read as the reverse complement.
TCAGTGCTAATCTCTGTTTCAAAGCCGAAGAGCCAGCATTGTCTGCATCTGCAGACATTTCCGTGGTCATGTGGCAGGCATGACTAGACACCAGAGTGCACGGAATGCTGTTACCTTCCCACCAAAGTGGTCCCTATTTATCTACTTACAATTTCTTGCTTTCAAACTGTTAGGATGGCAGGAGCTGGGACAAAGGCGGGAGCTCATTCTGTCCTGCAGTACTCGGGAATCGAATTGCTGACCTTCTGCCTTCCAGTCAGCATCTTAGTCACTTAAGCCACTGAGTAAACAAGAAAGAAAACAAAACAAAAGTCCCCCAAGAAGATGGAAAAAGGGTTCTTTGGCCCACACAGCTTTGTGCCCATTGCATCTACAATACCATCTAGCCATCTTATTTTTGGCCAACCCCTTCTTTTGTCCTCCACCTTTCCCAGCATCAAGGCTTTCTCAAGTGAATCCTCTCTTCTCATTTGATGTCCAAAGTACTTCCGCGTCATCTTTACTATTTGACCTTTAATGAGCAGTCAGGGTTGATTTCTTCTAGGATCGACCTATTTCTAACACCACATTTCAAAGGCATCTATTTTTCTGCACTCAGCTTTCCTTATGGTCCAGCTCTCACACCCATACATTACCACCGGGAATACCATTGCTTTGACTATGCAATTTTTTGTTTGCAAGGTGATGCCTCTACTTTGAACTATGTTCCCCAGGTTTCTCATAGCTTGTTTCCCAAGCATCAGTCGCCTTTTTATTTCATGGCTGCAATCACCATCTGCAGCGATCTTTGATCCTAAGAAAGTAAAATCTGCTAGTTGTATCCAACTCTAGGGTGCAGTGCTCATCTCCATTTACAGCCAAAGAGCCAGTGCTGTCTGTGTTTGCAGACATTTTCATTCCATGTGGCAGGCATGACTAGAGCCCAGCAAGTCACATGGCTATATTTGGCCATGCCCACAGATTTGGCCACACCCACAGAGGGGTGTGGTCAAAATTTCCCTTATTTTCAAATCCAATAGTTGACAGGTATGATCTAACATCTTTTGTACTTCTTCATTGATTTGTTTCTCCACTGTCACCACAACTCTATAAGGATTTCCCTAGATAGGTTCAGGGTTGGTTATTGCTATACCATGTGACTGTATCTTACATTCACCTGGGACAGAGGAAAAGAGCTCTCTGAACTTATTAAGGACAGCTCTTAACTTTCTTTGTCCATGTATTCATCTGTAAGAGAGATCAGATTAAAGTTTTCAACATCAACAGAAATTGCAGTGTTTTTCATTATGGACACAGGTCTGAGGATGTACAACTTGAGAGAATTTACATGATACTCAACAACCTTCCCATCTTTCCAACTACAGCATAGTTCACTTCCCCCAGTCTTTGGACCACTTTGGCAGGGCCCATCCATTCACCCTGCAAGGTAGTTTTACCTAATGGTTTCAAAACCATTACTAGATCACCAATAGAAAACACCCGGTGTCTGGATTTGGCATCATGATGTTTCTTGTACGTTTGCTGGGTCTTCTTCAAATGTTCTGTTGTGTATGAAACTGTATCACCAAATGTTCCTTGGCAAAAGAATGTACAGACTTCATCCTCTTCTGCAGTTCAACCACATAGGCTGCGGCACCTGTTGAAGCTTTGTCAGGGCCCCCCTCCCAATTAGATTTCAATAACTCTAAAGGTCCTGCTAACCTTTTCCAAATACAACCTCAGAAGGGCTCTATCCATTCAGGATGGCATGAGGGCAATTTCTGTAGGCATGCAAAAGAAACGGGAGGCCCTCTACCCAGCCTTAGCCTTGGGCCTTAACAAAAGTAGCTAACATTCTTTGCAATGTTCCTTGGGCACGTTCTACATATCCGTGACTTTCAGGATGATAGCTAATTGAAAATTTTTGTTGTACTCCAGCTAACTGACACACCTTCTTCATTAAGGTACTGGTGAAACGAGCTCCTCAATCACTTGTAAGAATTTTTGGTAGGCCACATCTGGACAAAATCTCCAGGAAAGCTTTCACAACCTGAATCTGTGGACCTCTACCTGCCAGTTGTGGGAGGAAGAGATTTGTACTGGTTTATAATCTTAGAAAGATTATTTCCCATCCTTTGGCACAAATCACAGGATTCTACAAATTCCTTATTTTTTTGTGTCATTTGAGGCCAATAGAATTGATCAGCAATCCTTTGCTGTGTTTTTTGGCATCCACCATGAAGTGAAAAAGCTGAATCATGAGCAAGCTGTAAGGTAGTCTTTCTGAATTTTGCAGGGACAATCAGCTGTTTCCTATATCCTAAATCAGGGCTTTCCTTCTTTGTCAGTTTGTAAATCAGTCCATTACTAGATTGGACATAGTGACTTGGTTGAGCATTCAGGGATTATTTTAGACCAAATTTCCCTTAATGAATTATCTTTAAGCTGTTCCTCTTTGAAAACTTCAAAATCAGCAAGAATTTCTCCATTCACTTTTAACTCTTCAGAAAAGTCATTAATTTTGACACTAGGTGTCGCTGCAGGATCACTAATGGACTCAGGTTGGGGTTTCTCAACCTTTTGAGTGCAATTCTGAGTTTGGTCACATGGAGTTGCTGTTGGATTACTTGTGGAACCATTCCTTTGTTCTTTGGCCATGCTCCTAGTTTGAACAGGTAACACCAAGCTTTTAGCTTCAGAAGCCATATTTTTATCTTGCAATGAACGAAAAATCAAAGAAATTCCAATGAGAACAGGAGCAATATCTGAATTTTCATACACAGTGCAGATCATGTGGCCTTTCCACCCATTAAAAGTAAGGCACACTTTTGCCAGGGGTGCAAACTGAATGGAACTTTTCCCCACAGAGTAATTCAACAAAGGCATTTGAGAACCAGGCAAGAGCTGACTGTCCAGTACCAGATTTTTGTGCACAGATGCTAAATCTGCTCCCATATCTAAATATCCATTCTCAATCACTTTCTGAGAATTATCTGGGTAATGCACAATGACTCTCCTGTTGCGATAATTTGCTATCCAAGCTCTTTCTTCAGTACTCATTACATCAGAAGGTTTTACTAAACGCAGCTCCTTCATAGGAGTTTTTGCACACAGTCCCCAGGCAACATCCAAAGGTAATTGTTCCATCAACAATTGGGGATTTAGATCATCAACACTGGCAATACGTGCAGAAGCAAGCTGTGCAATTTCCCCTCCCCCTTCTGTGCTTATTGACTCAGAGGAAAGTTGTAGCTGATCGGCAGCCTGAGGCTTCTTGGCACTAGAAGCAGCTTGAACCATTTTAGCTCTAGTAACAGGGGTGCTTTCAGAAGCTCTCTGCTTCTCTTTAGTTTGGAAACGTTGAGGATATTATCAAGATGTGCCTTCACAGCCAGTCCATCTGGCATGGCCTCTTCTGCTTCCATAACCATTGGGAATCAAAGTTCCTCCTCTGCTCATTTTGCCATTGGGACCAATATGATGGTTTCCTGTGGCATTTCTTCCATTGAAGGGGACCATCACCCCACCTAAAGGGGGGCCATTGGCCCCTTTAGGGTGTCAGGTTAGTTAACCACCATGACACTCAGCACATAACACTTGGCATTGAGTCACTGGCTGAACGTTCTACTCCATTACCATAGTGAGATGTCCGGCCAGACACTATCTCTTAAGCAGATCCTGCATATATATGGCATACCATCTCTAAAGACATACCTGTGATCAAGCTGCTGCATTAAGTCTGAGAACGGTCACTTGGACTTCTTTGAGATTTCTACTGGAGTTAGGCAAGGCTGTGTTCTATCTCTATTCCTCTTCTTCAGGGTCCTCGACTTTAGTGTTTGGGAATCAAGACAATGGAAACGGCTGTAAGCTAGCCTAACACATCTTTATTGCATGGAGTACAGCACGAACATGTGGTAATGGCGGACAAACAGCTCTTTTTATACGGTGGCTATCTGATTGAATCTGGCTCTTCGACAGGCATTGGCTGCTGTCCAAGTGACGTCATCCTTGGTCACGCCTTTCTTGTCCAGGTGAGGTGAGCGCGGGAATCTTTCCCGCGCGGCTGAAGGCATTTGAGTAATGTGAACCATGTGAGCTGGGCGCTCGCTATTGCCCCCGGTGGCCACTAGCTCGCGTCCTCATACAGAAGGTTACAGTGTTACCTGTACCCATTCATGTGGTTACAAATACATTCAACACACTACATTCAGTACACAACATTCCTCCCCCCTAAGATCATTGTGCGCACCAGACGTTCCGCCTGGCCATTTGTTGCAGGGTGAAATGGGGCTGAGGTAATGTGCCGAATGGCGTTGGACTCTAAGAACGCCTGGAACTCGGCTGACGTGAAACAACTCGCATTGTCACTAATTATGACGTCAGGTATCCCGAACGTGCATATCAGTTTGCGCAGCTGTTTTATAGTCCCCGCTGATGAGGTGTTGCGCATTGGAATTACCTCCAACCACTTGGAGTATGCGTCCACCACAAGTAGAAAAAATGAACCCCTGAATGGCCCTGCGAAGTCTATGTGGAGGCGGGACCACGGTCCCCTAGCTGTGTCCCATTCTCTGTGTGGAAGGCGGGACTCCTCAGGCCGAGAGCCCTGGCAACTTTCGCAGGTGTTCACCATGTGTTCAATGTCTGCGTCTAGCTGAGTCCACCAGAAGTAGCTTCTGGCCAGCGCCTTAGAGCGCACAATCCCTGGGTGGCTGACATGTAAAAGCCGTAGCACCCTTGCTCTTAATGCCTGTGGGACCACCACCCTCTCCCCCCACAACAGACACCCCCTTTCTGCGGACAACTCAACCCTCTTCCTGAAAAATGCCGCAAACTCATCTGCGGGGGGAGCTGCGGGCCACCCCTTCTGTACCCAGGATCTCACAAGGGCTAACGTTTTATCCTTGGCTGTTTCGGCAGCAATTTCCTTGGGCAAAATGGGGGGTGCATCTAGGGCTTCAATGAGGAGGACTTGGCTATCCTGTTCTACCTCACACTTTGGGTCCCCCACGTGGGGAAGAGGAGACCTTGAAAGGGCGTCCGCGTGGCTTATCTCTTTCCCGGGATGGTCCACTCTAACGCCCCCCTGTATGCATTCAGAAAAATCGCCCACCTAAGCATCCTGGGGGAGAGGATCTGTGGAGTGGGCTTGTCTGAGGTGAAGATACCCAACAGCGGCTTGTGATCGGTGACAATGGTGAATGGGCGACCATACAGAAAATCATGGAACTTCTTTGTGCCCGCAACAATGGCAAAAGCCTCCCTATCTGTTTGGGCGTAATTTCGTTCTGCCTTGGACAATGATCTCGAGTAGAATGCAACTGGGGCTTCTCGCCCCCCCCCTCTAGCACGTGGCACAGGACCGCCCCCACCCCCACTGGTGAGGCGTCGCAGACCAAGACTACCGGCTTCTTTGGGTCGAAATGGGTTAGAATAGCCTCCGAGGAGAGGAGTTGCTTGAGTTCCCTGAAAGCCCGCTCCTGCTTCTCCCCCCACCGCCAAACCGCATCCTTCTTCAGCAGCCCATGCAGGGGCTCTGCAATCGTCGCTTTCCTGGGCAGGAAGGAATGGTAAAAATTCAGCAGCCCCAGGAAAGACTGCAGCTCCGGTTTCGCGGTGGGGCAAGGAGCGTTTCGAATGGCTGAGACTTTGGACTCAGCGGGTTTCACCCCCTCAGAAGTTATGCGGAACCCCAGAAACTCCACCTCCCTGGCCAGAAACACACATTTGTCCCTCCGCAACCTCAACCCCGCGGATTCGAAGGCTGTAAGGACCTTATCTAGTCTCTGGGCCAGTTCTGCTTCGCTCTCCCCAGATATCAATATGTCATCGAAAAATGGCAAGACCCCCGGTAATTTCTTTAACAAACGTTCCACAAGAGACTGAAATAACCCCGGCGCCGAGTTCACGCCAAACTGTAGGCGCGTCACCTTGAATGCCCCCTTGTGAGTTACAATGGTCTGCGCAGCAGCTGTGGCTGGGGTTACTGGAAGCTGCTGGTACGCCTGCGCCAGATCTAGTTTAGCAAAAACTTTTCCCCCATGTAAAGTGGCCAGTAGATGGCTAACTACCGGCACCGGATAGGCATTAGGGCGGATCGCCTTGTTAATTGTACACTTGTAGTCAGCGCAAATTCGCACTTCCCCATTTGCTTTCAATACTGTAACAATAGGAGTCTCCCACTCTGCAGAGTCCACCGGCACTAAAATCCCTTGCCCCACTAATTTGTCCAGTTCCGCCTCAATTTTGTCCTTGAGGGCGAATGGAACCCGACGTGGTTTTAGTCTCATTGGGCGGACCTCCGGGTCCAGGTCGAAGGAAACTGGGGGGCCCCTTGTACTTCCCGAGTCCCTTCTTGAATACCTCTGCGTGTGCGTCGCACACTGCCTGAATCTCATTCCCCCCGATGGCATGGACGCCGCCTATGAAGATGTCCAGGGGTTTGAACCATTGTGTCCCCAAGAGATTACACCCCCCATTTTTTAGAACTACCAGGGGGAGTTTCCTTCGGAGTCCCTTGTACCGTGTCTCGAAGTCCCCAATCCCCAATACTGGAATCGCATTTCCCTGCACATCTTTTAGGTTCGCCCCCATCTCCTTGAGTTTGGGTCGCTCCTTGGGGGGAATCCGCAAAAATTCCTTATGGGAAATGAGGGAGTAAACAGACCCCGAGTCTATCTCCATCTTAACAGGGACCCCTTGCAACAGTACCTCAGCATAAAAACGTGGTTGGCCTAGAGGCACGCTGTGGACGGCCACGTCGTCTTCCGCGTGCACTCGCAGGCACACGTGGTTCCCCTCTGGGTCGTCGCCGCCATCGCCGACTCTGCCGACGCCATCCCGGCTGCTCGAGGCGCGCTTACTCTCTTCCCGGCGTTGCTTGCAGACTCTGGCGATGTGGCCCTTCCGCCCACAGTTGTGGCACTCAGCTTTCCGGAATGGACATTTGCTCCTCTCATGGGACGCTCCGCACCCATCACAGCGCCGCCCCCCCTTCCCCTTCTTCTCGCTCAGCCCTTTCCTGACCTTCCGGACCCCCTCATCTTCGCTGGAGCCTGGGGTGGCAGAAGCCTCTGAGGATGTGGGCGAGCGTGGGGCAGGGGTCGCCCTCCAGGCCGCCTGGACAGCGGATGCAGCTGCCTCGACTGGTGGGGGCTTTGCCTTGAGAAGCTTGTACCCGGCCCACGTGGATTCAGCTGCTAGAGCCTCTTGTAGTACCTCTTTAAAAGTGAGGTCGTGGCCTCGGTTCATGAGTTTCCTCTGGGTCTCCCCGTCTCTCATCCCGCAGAGCATCCTGTCCCTTAGGGCCACGTCTAGAATTTCCCGCCATTCGCATGGGGTTGCCAAAATGCGGAGGGCCGCTGCATACTCGGATATTGACTCACCCGGCTTTTGGTCCCTCCTCGCGAAAGTGGCCCTGGCAGAGAAGAAGGATACCTTGGGCTTGAAATGATTCCGCAGAACCCCCAGAATTTCCGTCACCGAAACCTGGTCCACCTCTTGTGGTGCCACCAGATCCATCAGTGCTTGCACAGCGTGGAACCCGAGCATCGTGATGAGAGGACCCTTCTTCTTCCCAGCGTCGGTGATGCCCGCATACACCACCGTACTCTTGAAATGCATTTCAAACCAGTCCCATCGCTCGGGATGGGTCACGTCGAAAACTGGCTTCTGTGATATTGTCTTGTCCCCGTGGGAATCCATATCCCACCTTCGTCGCCAATTTAGTGTTTGGGAATCAAGACAATGGAAACGGCTGTAAGCTAGCCTAACACATCGTTATTGCATGGAGTACAGCACGAACATGTGGTAATGGCGGACAAACAGCTCTTTTTATACGGTGGCTATCTAATTGAATCTGGCTCTTCGACAGGCATTGGCTGCTGTCCAAGTGACGTCATCCTTGGTCACGCCTTTCTTGTCCAGGTGAGGTGAGCGCGGGAATCTTTCCCGCGTGGCTGAAGGCATTTGAGTAATGTGAACCATGTGAGCTGGGCGCTCGCTATTGCCCCCGGTGGCCACTAGCTCGCGTCCTCATACAGAAGGTTACAGTGTTACCTGTACCCATTCATGTGGTTACAAATACATTCAACACACTACATTCAGTACACAACATCGACTATGTTATGTGACGAGCAGCATGTAGTTGGACAGGCATCCCTTGGTCTGACCAAAATTGCCTTGGTCATCTAGATTTTGCTGGTGACACTGCTTTGCTTGAGGAAGATGAGATGAAACTAAAACAGGCAACAACTGATCCGGATAAAGAACCAAAGAAAACTGGCCTTAGGATAAATGCAGAGAAATCAAAGGTCATGCATGTGAACTCTACAACCGGGATGCAGGGAATCATACTTGGGCCATAGCAGCTTGAGAAAGTGGAGAGGTTTACTTAATTGGGCTCTATGATCACTCGAAATGGAGATCCAGAGGTGGACAACCAAAATGGAGATGCAGAGGTGGACAACATACATAAGTGAGAAAATATTTCTCTTCCACCTGGCAGATTGGGAATGGTCCCAAGATACCCATTTGAACCTAGGGAAAAGGCTTCTGAGCCTCTGGACTCTGCAAGTTAGCTCTCATCTTACCAGTTGTATCTCCGATTCACTGAAACACATCACAGCTGTTGCAAAACTTCTTCATATGTGTAGAAACATCTGGTGAGTTAAAAATAATCAGTTAAGCATTTCAAAGTCTTTTTAATACCAAAATGTCCAGAGAAGGCTGACCAGTGTGCCAAGTTCAAAACCTTTTTTCTATTTATTATAGTCATGTGCCCAGTTGCACAACAACTATGTTCTGTCACAACTTGTCAAGCAGATGTGGCACATTTAGGCAACATTTAGGCAAACAATACATATGATTCTGACAATTTCATTTTCCTAAGGTCTGGCAAATTTTAACTAATTCTGATCTGAAACCATTTGGAGAAAGACAATTAGTTGATAAGACATTCCGTGATGAATGTTTTGATCCAAAGTAAAACACTCCATATCTTTGTATACTTTGATTAAAAAAAACCAGACATATTAACAATGCTCAGTTCTGGATTGATCTGTAGTGTTAATTTTAATATGCGAGAAATGGTCAAATTGGAATTATCATACCATTAGACACCAATGTTTCTAAAATGCAAAAAGATAATCAAATCATAGATTAACCTGGGCTGACTCCAACTCTCACCTACATGCAGAATAGCAGTAATTATTTTGGCATTTTAATATAATTTTAAAACTATTATTGCCATATTTTTGAAATGCATGTCATACTTAAACAAAATCCTCCAGGCCTTTTCCCTGTCCTATTCACATGAAAATGTATGCACACAGACACATAAATTTCAAACAACTTTGTTTTGTTCTATGTGTTCTGCAAGTCACCAAACTCTTATTTTTCCCTCTAGACCACTATCAAGACGTATGCAGTAAGCTTGCCAAGGACAGTGATTCAGTGATTGTGTCAGTTGAGTAAGTAAACCTAGGTTGTATAAGAGTACATTATTTCTATTTCTATACATCTATTGTTTGTTGATAGATTTTTATTTTATTTTTTTGCTAGAGGAAAGACAGTCGAAAGCAATCTAGCCATATACTCACTGCTTTCACACTGGAACGTGCTGTGTGAATTAGTGATAGTGGATGGGTGACTTGGAGTTGTGGGGGACCACTCGCTGTTCACCAGTAGGCCTTGGGATGCTCTGGCTTTGCCGGACCCGCAGCTACAGAACAAACAGGGGCTGCATGGCCTAAGGGTGCGCTCTCTCCTCTCAGGCTTACTTCAGCAGAGAAAAGGCTGGTCCAGATAGTCTGGCTCATCAGTTCCAGAGAAAATGGTAAACAGCAAATTGATGTCACAGGTCTAATTAGGCTGCAAAGACCTCTGGGATTATAAATGCCAATTCTCATGGAATGACACCCTTATCTCTAAACTCTGGGGAGAACTAGCTGGCTTGAAAGTGTTGTGGGTACATAGGGGTTGCTCCGTTACCTTCTTCTTCAAAGATGGCTTGCCTCTTCTTGGCTGGAAAAGGCAAGATGGCAGGTCCTCCCTCAGAAAGCTGGAGGAATTCCCCTCGCAAACCTCACAGGAGAAAGTTGCTAACCTTCCTGTAATAATGGCCTTTTGCAATGCAAATGCCTCCCCCCTCTATGTCTTGCTCTTGGCTTGGCTGAGAGAGCAAGAAGAACTCAGGTTGACTTAAAAAGCCAATTTAACGAGTTTATTATAGAAACGTAAGATAAATTCACATAATACAGAAATAAAAGAAATAAAAGTTAAGAAATAGAGCATAGCAGTACTTTTACCTAAGCTAGCTATGACGCTCTGTGGGCCCCATAAAAGATGGGGTTCGATAGCTTCCTCGATGGTTAGGCAAGCATACCGAATGTGTGGAAGTATGCCTTTCTCTCTAAGTAGAGAGAGCCCTAATCCATTAATTGAATTCAGCTTCTGTTTATATACCTTTTCCGATGAGAAAAGATAGATAAACAAGGCTAATTGGCTTGTCAAAGTGACATGGCAAGTCGGTACATCAAAGATCCAGATGGTTCCTTATCAGTGTTCTTCATCTAACTGCATCAGAGAGAACATGTTCAAGGCTGGTTCCCTAGGGATGACTTTGAACAACCGGCCAGTAGGCAGGCAAGTTAAGACTTCCACAAAATGGTGGAATATTCTCCTAAAATGGCATCACTTAGGCTAAGTGTACTAACTCAGAGTGAGATGAAATTAACTACATAGCAATGAGACATGATAACCTACATAACAATATGATTAATAACATAAAATAATGTCATCTTTGTCATGGGATCATGACAGGAGTGATTACTTGGCTCAACGCTACCTTATCTACACATACAGTATCTGATGCCTGGGTTGTCCAGCCAGGGAGCTGCAACTCAGAAGAACAATAGGGCCTACTCCAGAGTAAGGCACCGTATTGTTACAGTGAAGAAGAAAAAAACCATTTGAATTATTCCCTAAGAAGTATTGATGGACAAAAAATGTTTTTAGTATCTTTGATATTAGAAAACTATATTATAGTCCTGAAGAAGATATTTTGAAAACTGACAGTTACTGTAGTTGTTTTGACTTATAGTTTTTTATTTCTATGCAATCACTTGAAGAAAATAAAATAAATTTGTCTACAAAAGAAGATACATTTATTTGTTGACTCAAACGGTTTTTAAATCAACCCTGACTGCTCTTTGGAAGGTCAAATAGTGAAGATGAAGCTAAAGAGAGAAGTCACTTGAGAAAGCCTTGATGCTAGGAAAGTTTGAGGGCAAAAGAAGAAGGGGGTGGCAGAAAATGAGATGGCTAGATGGTACTGTTGACACAATGGGCACAGAGTTGGATGGGTTAAGGAGGATGGTTGAGGATAGAACATAAGAACATAAGAACATAAGAACAGCCTTGCTGGAACAGGCCACAGCCCATCCAGTCCAGCATTCTGTCTCACACAGTGGCTCACCATTTCCTTCAGGATATTCCCAAGGAGATGCCTTCACCTGCTTAGGATTCCCTGGAAATGGCATTGAGAGATATCTGCCTATCTCTCCAACCCCGAGGTTGTCCTTAAGTATCCATAATTATAGCCATTGATACCCTTGTCCTCCATGAACTTGTCTAATCCTTTCTTAAAGCTGTCAAGACTGACAGCAGTCACCACTTCTTCTGGCAGGGAGTTCCATAGACCAGTAATCCTCTGGGTGAAAAAGTGCTTTCTCTTATTTGTTTGAGAACTAGTACCCAAAAGTTTCATCAAGTGTCCACTAGTTCTAGTGTTGTGCGATAGGGAAAAGAGATTTTCCTTATCTACTTTGTCCACACCGTGCATGATTTTATAAACTTCAATCAGGTCACCTCTTAGACGCCGTCGTTCAAGAGTGAAAAGGCCCAACTGTTGCAGCCTCAGATGGTAAGGAAGGTGTTCCAGTCCCCTAATCATTCTGGTTGCCCTCCTCTGCACTTTCTCCAACTCCATAATATCCTTCTGGAGGTATGGCGACCAGAACTGTACACAATATTCCAGATATGGCCTCACCATAGATTTATAAAGAGGCAAAATGACACTTGCTGACTTATTTTCTATACCCTTCCTAATGATCCCTAGCATTGAGTTTGCCTGTTTCACTGCTGAGGCACACTGGATTGACACCTTCATTGAGTTGTCCACCAGGACACCAAGGTCCCTTTCCTGGTTTGTCGCAGAGAGTTCAGACCCCATCAGTTGATAAATGTAATTGGTTTTTTTTGCCCCAACATGCATCCCTCTGCACTTACTAATGTTGAAGCTCATTTGCCACTGTTTTGCCCACTCCCCCAGTGTCAAGAGACCCCTCTGGAGCTCCTCACAATCTCTCACAGTTTTCACTACCCTTTATAATTTAGTGTTGTCAGCAAATTTGGCTACCTTGCTATTTACTCCTACCTCTAGATCATTTATGAAGAGGTTGAAAAGCAGGGGTACCAGTACTGAACCTTGGGGGACCCCACTCTTTACTTCCCTCCACTTGGAGAAGTGTCCATTTAGTGCTACCCTCTGTTTCCTGTCCCTCAGGCAGTTGCTGATCCAGGACAAGACCTGTCCCTTTATTCCATGACTGGTAAGTTTATTCAAGAGCCTTTGGTGTGGGACCTTGTCAAAAGCCTTCTGAAAGTCCAGATAAACAATGTCAACTGGATCCCCCTTATCCACATGCTTGTTGACACTCTCAAAAAATCCCAACAGATTAGTGAGGCATGATTTGCCCTTGTAAAAGCCATGTTGGCTCTCCTTTAGCAGCACCTTCTCTTCTATGTGCCTAGTAATTCTATATTTTAGGATGGTTTCCATCACTTTACCTGGGACCCATGTCAAACTGACAGGTCGGTAATTTAATTTAATTTAATTTAATAGTCATATTTATATATGCCGCCCACTCAGGCAGAACCCAACTCAAGGCGGCATTACAACAAGTTCTAAAAACACATAAAAACACTTTAAAAGACCCATATCCCACCCACTTTAAAAGACCCATATCCCACCCACCCATCCCACCCACTATCAAAAGAAGAAGAGAGAGTTCTTAATTCTTTACATAAGCCAGCAGGCGGGGACCGTGTTCCCATTCGGGCCCCACACCTGCCCTGCCAGCCAGGTCTTCAATCCTTTCCTGAAGGGCAGCAATTCTCTTTGAAGTCTTAGATCTGTTGGCAGGAGGTTCCAGAGAGTTGGTGCGGACACGGAGAAGGCCCTCCTTCGGGTGCTGGACAGATGTGCACCCCTAACTGATGGCACCATTAGAGAGCCCCTCCGGTCCACTCTGGTTGGATGGGCAGACACTCTTGGGACGATGCGGCCTCTAAGGTATCCTGGCCCACTGCCATATAGGGCCCTTTCCTGGTAATTTCCTGGATCACCCCTGGATCCTTTTTTGAAAATTGGTGTTACATTCGCTACCTTCCAGTCATCAGGCACAAAGCCTGATTTGAGGGAAATATTATATATTTTGTCTAGGAGATCAGCAATTTCATCTTTAAGTTCCCTGAGAACTCGTGGATGGATGCCATCTGGTCCTGGTGATTTGTTAGTGTTTAGCTTAACAAGACATGCAAGGACCTCCTCCCTGGTTATTTCTATCTGGCTTAATTCTTCGGTTTCCCTCCCTACGAAGATAGGCTCTGTTTTGGGCATGTGGTCTCTGTCTTCTTCAGTGAATACTGAAGCAATGAATTCATTGAGTCTCTCTGCAATCTCTGTTTCCTCTTTAATAACCCATTGCCTTCCATTGTCATCTAATGGTCCAATGGCCTTCCTAATTGGGTTCTTACTTCTAATGTACTTAAAGAAGTCTTTGTTATTTCTCTGAGTATTTTTAGCTATACGCTCCTCAAAGTCTTGCATTGCTTTCCTGATTGTTGCCTTGCATTTGTTCTGCCAGAATTTATGTTTCTGCCTGCTGTCCTCATTCGGACAAGCCTTCCATCTTCTAAATGAGCTTTTCTTGCTCTTGATCACTTCCCGAACAGCTCCTGTAAGCCACATCGGAGTCATCTTGGAACTGGCAGTGCTTTTTTCCTTTTGGGTATGCATTCCAATTGGGCCTCTGTTATTGTTTTTGTAAACAGCCTCCATGCCTCTTGGAGTGTTTGGACTCTCTCAATTTTCCCTTTCAGCTTCTTTTTTACTAGTTTCCTCATCTTTGGGAAATTTCCTTTTTGAAAATTTAAGGTCTCTGTGTTAGATTTTATCAGTGACTTGCAGTCTATGATCAAGTTAAACATAATTGAGTTGTGGTCACTGTTCCCTATTGGATCAGTCACATTTAATCTTGCACCAGATCCTGAGTATTAGGATCAAGTCAAGGATTCTTGTACCTCTAGTTGGTCTTCAACCATCTGTCCCAGGGAACAATCTTTTAGCATATCTAGGAACTTTATCTCTTTATCATGTGCTGAACAACAGTTCACCCAGTCTATGTAGATACAAAGTAGATAAGGAAAAACTGTGGACAAAGTAGATAAGGAAAAACTGTTTTCCCTATCGCATAACATTAGAACTAGGGGACACTCGATGAAACTTTTGGGTACTAGTTCTCAAACAAATAAGAGAAAGTACTTTTTCACCCAGAGGATTACTGGTCTATGGAACTCCCTGCCAGAAGAAGTGGTGACAGCTGTCAGTCTTGACAGCTTTAAGAAAGGATTAGACAAGTTCATGGAGGACAAGAGTATCAATGGCTATAATTATGGATACTTAAGGACAACCTCCGGGTTGGAGAGATAGGCAGGATATCTCTCAATATCATTTCCAGGGAATCCTAAGCAGGTAAAGGCATCTCTTTGGGAATAATGCCCTGAAGGAAATGGTGAGCCACTGTGTGAGACAGAATGCTGGACTGGATGGGCTGTGGCCTGTTCCAGCAAGGCTGTTCTTATGTTCTTATGTTCTTATGTATGTGAGGGTAATTGAAGTCCCCCATTATAACCAGGCTTCCCTTCTTGAATGCCTCCTTTACAACATTCTCCAACTGCCAGTCTCCCTCAAGAGTTTGGGTCGGAGGCCGATAGTATATGCCTACTGTTAGACCATCCTTGTGGCCTGGTACTCTTACCCACAGAGCTTCTAATGGTGACTAGGAGTGCCTGGCATGCAATGGTCCATGCAGGGGGTTGGAATTGACTGTGCGACTGAACAAGAACAACATTGCATGACATGTAGGGTGATCCATCAACCCATAAACATTTTTGCTTTCAAGGTATGGCTCCTCAGTCCAGAAACCAAACTTAAAACCCATTGTGGCTTTACCTTCTTTGGGACCATTCAACAATTACGTGATCCTCAAGGGGGGGAGGTGTCTGCCATCTGGATTACAAAAAAATTACATGGGGTCAGGTCAAAATTATGTAATCCATTTGGAGCTATTTCTAACTGACAGTGGGAAGCACCTTTGTGCCTTGCTCCATGCGATGAAAATGGAGGGGGAAAGCCATGGTTCCTGGTTGCAGGGAGAGCAAGAGGCTAGGCTAGAGCATCGCTTCCTGCTTCAGTGCAATTGGCCTGCCCGCCCATTTCCCCTGCAGTGCCACCACTGGTTGGTGGTGCAAAATACAGTACTATTTGGTTCAGATCACATAATTTTAAGGGGGGAGGGAGTCAAAGTGAAAATTACATTTGGAATACATAGGGGGGAGGGAGTCAATTTCCCCCAGAAAAAGGATCACGTAATTGTTGAATGGCCCCTTTTCAAAATTGTTCTAATGGGGCATCTTTCCCTTTTGAGAAGCCCACCCACCCACCCTGTGTCTCCACATGTGTCGGTTCAAGTTCAGACCTGAAACTTTACAATGCAGGTTTCACATTTTTTCAGGCAGATTCAGTCAAAAAGGCTCTGAACCTCTTCTCAAGTTGTGAGACTACACAGGCAAAAGTTGAAGCATGGCCTGTTCTTCACTTTATGTTGACCTTTCTACCTGCAAAGATTTTAATTGGATTGAAATGTTAATGGTTTGCTTTCTGTGTTGTGATTCCCCAGGTATCGCCTTGCTCCTGAGCACCCTTATCCTGCACAGCAGAAGGACTGCTACAGAGCCACTGTGCACTTCATGCGAAATGCAAAGGACTATGGGGTGGATCCATCCCAAATCATCCTTGGTGGTGACAGTGCAGGAGGCACTTTTGTTGCAATAATTGCTCAAGAACTGGTGACAAGATCAGACCTGCCCAAGTTACGGGCCCAGGTGCTGATCTACGCATGTTTCCAAGCCATGGACTTCAACTTGCCTTCCTACCAGCAAAATGCAGCATTTCCACTCTTGTATAGGCATAATGTTGCTTGGTTCAGCTTTCACTATCTTGGAAAGAGCATTTCTTTAATGGATGATCTTTTGAGGGGATCTCACGTGCCAGATGCACTGAGACTAAAATATGGGCAGTGGGTGAGCCCTGACAACATCCCAGAGAAATTTAAGCGCCGTGGCTACAAAGAAGTCCCTCTGGCTTCTTATAAGCCTGAAGTCTACAAGGAATTATCTGAAATCCTGGAGGTCTCTTTCTCTCCTCTTTTTGCGGAAGACTCTGTTATCCGGCAGCTCCCAGAGACTTTGATTGTGAGCTGCGAATATGATGTGCTTCGCGATGATTCCTTCTTGTACAAGAAACGTCTGGAGGACAACGGTGTGAAAGTCAGCTGTTTCCATGCTGAGAATGGTTTTCATGGGGTGATTAACTTCATTGATACACATTTTTTGACATTTCCTACTGGAATAGAAATACTGGACCACATTGCAGAGTTCATCAAACAATTATGAGGGAACTAGTTTTAAGTCTGTGGGTCTTTCTTGTGGTAATGTTTTTGGAAAGTTGGCTTCTATGGCCAATCAGGAGGACAGTCTAGTGCTCAGTATTTATTTATGTATTATGTATTGACTCCTCCAGAGAAATCATGTTTTCTGAAATAATAATGTTTTCCTTCCCTGGATCCAAGTCCTTCATGACTGTGTACCTGACTAAAGTGATTTTGAAATGATGTCTGAGTTTACAACTTTAGTGTATGCAAACCAAGACACAGGACACAGCCTCGGGCTGGGTTAACTCAGGTTTATTGCATCGTGGGCAGAGGGAACATGAGGTAATGGCGGATCGATAGCTCTTTATATACAGCAGTAACACATTTGAACGTGGTGCCATGGTAGCCCATTGGCTACTGTCTGCGTGACGTCATTGCAGGTCACGCCCTTCTTGTCCAGGTGTAGGTGGTGGCGGGAAAACTTCCCGCGCTGTTGCCTTTGATGAGTTTGGACCAAGAGAACTTGGACGCTCGCTGCTGCCAGCTGGTGGTCATTAGCTCGCGTCCTATTACAGGGTTTATATGATACAGCTGAAGGTTACATTGTTGCTATAGGCAAGGTTACATTGGCTCAGATACATTGCAATCCGTGTGTACAATAAAACCAACAGAACACAACACCCCTCCCCCCTAGGACGAGACAAAGTCTCGAGCCCACACTTAACACACTCCCCCCCCTTAGGAGACAAAGTCTCTCAGCCAAGATGGCTTATTTCGAACACGCTGGGGTCTCGATGCGAGCTGCCTCTCCCCGGGTTTGCTACCTTCTCTTTGTCCCCTGGTTTCCTGTCCTGTAATATGAGAGGGAGACTCGTTAGTGACTTTCCACGGCGTTGTTGGGAGGTGTGCTCTTTCTTAGGGAGGAACCGGGGGCACTGGGGGCTAACGAAAAACCCCTCTTCTCGCTTGGACGGGTGGGGGAACACTCCTGAAAACCCCCCCGGCTCGCAAAATCAAACTCAAAATTACTATCGGGGGCAGCGGGCGCGAACTCCCCTCCCCCTTCCCCGACCCCTGATAGGACTGGCGTATCAAAAGGATATGAGTCGGGGCCGCTGCTATCAAAAGGATATGAGTCGGGGCCGCTGCGTCTGCTTCCTTCCCCCCTTGCTTGGGACTGTTGTCCATTGCTGTCTCCCCCTTGGGTTAAGCGGGTGGGGGAGAACCCTAACGCTGAATCCTGTTGCTGAGCTCCACTGACTGGCCCACTCACTCGGTGCCTCAGTTGGTCTGCGTGCCTCCTCCAGAGGAGGCCGGTGTTAGTCTCGACCCGGTACGATACTGGCCCCGTCTGTTCTACAACCTTCCCTGGTACCCAGGCCGGCCCTGCGCTGGAATAGTTCCTGCAGTGAACAGGGTCCCCGGCGGCGAAACCTTTCGAGACTGCCAACCCTACGTTTTTCCCTTTATCCTCGACCCTCGTCGGGTCTAGCCTGGACAGGATCGTGGTCAGTTTTCGCCGCATCAAGAGCTCCGCCGGCGAGTAGCCTGACGCTAAAGGGGTTACCCTATACGCTAAAAGGAACTGGCATACCTGGTGATTCAGGTCCCCCGGGCCCATGCGCCGCAGCGCGTCCTTTGTTGTACGCACTAGTCGTTCCACTTGGCCATTCGTGGCCGGGTGAAACGGTGCGGATGTGACATGCCGAATGGCGTTTGCCTCCATGAATGCTCCGAACTCAGCGGAGGTGAAACAACTAGCGTTATCGCTGACTAAAGTGTCGGGTAAACCGAACGTGGAAAAGACTCTCCTTAGCCGGCTAATTGTCGTGGCGGAGGACGTGCTCTTTACTGGGATAACCTCCAGCCACTTGGAGAACGCATCTACCACCAGGAGAAACATGGTTCCTCGGAACGGGCCAGCGAAATCCACGTGCACTCTGGACCACGGCCCCCTTGCCGTGTCCCACTCCCTATGCGGGAGACGGGCCGCCTCAGGTCGGGATTCCTGGCAAGCCTCGCAAGTGCCGACCATGTGCTCAATGTCCGCGTCCAGCTGTGGCCACCAGAAGTAACTCCGGGCTAGCGCCTTTGAACGAACTATGCCCGGGTGGCTGACGTGCAGCAGTTCGAGCACCCTCGTCCGCAGGGGCGCAGGGACCACCACCCGTTGGCCCCACAGGAGGCACCCCCTCTCTAGGGACAACTCAAGCTTTTTCCTAAAGAATGGGTCGAACTCTGTACTCGGGGACGAAGCCGGCCACCCCTTCTGCACCCATGAACTAACTTTCTCCAGCGTCCGGTCCTTGCCTGTCGCCCTAGCAATGTCGGCTGGTACTAGTGGGGGTGCGTCTAAAACCTCAATTAGCAACACCTGGCGGTCTCTCTCTGCTCTCGCCTTTTGGTCCGCCGACAAGGGCAGAGGGGATCTCGAAAGCGCATCAGCATGGCTGATCTCCTTTCCGGGCCTGTACTCCAACTCATGTTGGTACGCGTTGAGGAAAATAGCCCATCGCAGCATCCTCGGGGACAGGATCTGTGGCGTGGGCTTGCTTGCCGTGAAAATCCCTAACAGCGGCTTGTGATCGGTCACGATTTTGAACGGGCGGCCATACAAAAAATCGTGAAATTTTTTGGTCCCCGCTACTATTGCCAACGCTTCCCTGTCGGTTTGTGCGTAATTTCGCTCCGCTTGGGACAGGGACCTTGAGTAAAACGCAACCGGGGCCTCCCTTCCGTCCTCCAACACGTGGCAAAGCACCGCCCCCACCCCCACCGGGGATGCATCACAAACTAGGACCACTGGCCGTTTGGGGTCGAAGTGCGTCAGGATTGCCTCAGATGTTAGGAGTTGCTTTAGCTCCTTGAACGCCCTCTCGTGCTCGTCACCCCACATCCATGGCTCCTCCTTCTTAAGTAACCGATGGAGCGGTTCGGCCACGGACGCCTTCCGCGGGAGGAATGTATGGTAAAAATTGAGGAGCCCCAGGAAAGACTGCAGCTCGGTTTTGGATGTGGGGCGAGGGGCCTTTTTAATGGCTGCTACTTTGGATTTAGACGGCTTAATCCCCTCGGGTGTGATCCGGAACCCTAAAAACTCGACCTCGGTCTCGAAAAAAACACATTTGTCCTTCCTCAATCTCAGCCCCGCTTTCTCGAACACGGTCAGTACTTTGTCCAACCTTTTCGCCAGTTCAGCCTCACTCCCCCCTGTTATCAACACGTCATCAAAATAAGGCAACACCCCCTCCAGGCCCTTTAGGAGGCGTTCCACGAGCGATTGAAAAAGGCCGGGTGCCGAGTTCACGCCGAACTGTAACCGCGACACCTGGAACGCTCCCTTATGTGTAACTATCGTTTGTGCCGCGGCCGTGGCGGGGGTCACTGGAAGTTGCTGATAGGCTTGTGCCAAATCGAGTTTAGCGAAACACTTTCCCCCATTTAGTCTGGCCAAAAGGTGGCTGATCACTGGCACCGGGTATGCATTAGGGCGGATCGCCTTGTTAATTGTACACTTATAATCAGCGCAAATGCGCACCTCCCCGTTAGCCTTTAGAGCTGTTACAATTGGAGTTTCCCACTCCGCGGAATCAACAGGAATAAGAATCCCCTGGCCCACCAGTTTGTCCAGTTCCGCCTCTATCTTGTCCTTGAGTGCGAACGGCACCCTGCGTGGTTTGAGTCTTATCGGGCGGACCTCCGGGTCTATGTCGAAAGCTACAGGGGGTCCCTTGAACCTTCCGAGTCCTTTCTTAAAAACGTCGGGATGCGCATCGCAAACCGCTTGTATTGGGTCCCCCCCCACGGTATGCACTCCCCCTATGAACAAACCTAAGGGCTGAAACCACTGAGTCCCTAGGAGGCTACAGCTTCCCCCTTTGAGGACAACTAGGGGCAGTTCCGCAGAATGTCTCTTAAAATTGACCCGAAATTTCCCGACCCCCAACACCGGAATGCTGTTTCCCTGTACGTCCCGTAGTGTGGACCTCAACGCTTTAAGCTTGGGCCGCACGTGGGGGTCGATTTTCAGGAACTCTTTCTGGGGAATTATGGAATAGGAGGACCCCGAGTCAATTTCCATCTTAATAGGGGCCCCTTGTACTAATACCTCAACGAAGTAATGGGACTGTCCCGCGGACACGCTGAACACTGAGGCGTCGTCCTCGCTGCCGTCCGAGACGCGGCCCACGCCGTCCTGCTTCCTCGTGGTCTGGGCGCCATCTTTGGGCCTCGCTGGACGGTCCGGTCTGGCTGCGCGGTCTTGTGACTGCCTCCGGCCCTCTTTCCTCTTTCTGCACGCCTTGGCGATGTGCCCCCGACGGCCGCAGGTGTAACACTCGGCCTTCCTGAACGGGCATCTCGCGCGCTCGTGGGCCGCTCCGCAACCCTCGCAGCGTCGACCACCCTTCCGGACCTTCTGGACCTCCTCGCCGTCGCTGCCTTCCGTAGACGACTTTGAGGCCCGTCGAGTCGCGTGCACCGACTGTCCGGTCTTCCCGTGCACCGAATTTTCCGCCTTGCCGGCTCTAGGACGCCACTCACGCCACTGGTGCATCTCGTCCACTCCGGCATTCGTGGACTCTGCGGCTTCCGCGGCCTCTATGACCTCTGCCAGCGTGGGTGGCGGCTCCTTATTCATCAAGCTACGCTGTACCTCCTTGTCTTTCAGGCCACACAACACGCCGTCCCTGAGGACCAACTCCAGGATATCGCCCCATTTACAGGGGGCGGCGGCTATCCTCATGGCGGCCACGAATGCCTCAACCGACTCATCCGGCGCTTGGACTCGCCTCCAAAACGCGCTCCGAGCGGGAAACATTGCCCTCGAGGGGCAGAACCGCTCTCGCAGCAGTTTCATGATGTCGCTCGCCTTAAAGTCGCTCACCTTCTTCGGAGCAATTATGCCCACCAGCGTCCGCTTGGTTTCCATCCCGAGCATTCTGGTGAGGAGGGCCCTCTTCCTCTCCTCGTCTTCTCCTTTGACTCTGAGTTCCACCAGGGCCGCCTGGAAATCCATCTCAAGCAGCTCCCAGTCTTGCGGTTTGGTGATGTTGAAACCGCTCTGTGCCCTGGCTGTTCCGTGGGGATCCATTATCCCACCTTCGTCGCCAATTTAGTGTATGCAAACCAAGACACAGGACACAGCCTCGGGCTGGGTTAACTCAGGTTTATTGCATCGTGGGCAGAGGGAACATGAGGTAATGGCGGATCGATAGCTCTTTATATACAGCAGTAACACATTTGAACGTGGTGCCATGGTAGCCCATTGGCTACTGTCTGCGTGACGTCATTGCAGGTCACGCCCTTCTTGTCCAGGTGTAGGTGGTGGCGGGAAAACTTCCCGCGCTGTTGCCTTTGATGAGTTTGGACCAAGAGAACTTGGACGCTCGCTGCTGCCAGCTGGTGGTCATTAGCTCGCGTCCTATTACAGGGTTTATATGATACAGCTGAAGGTTACATTGTTGCTATAGGCAAGGTTACATTGGCTCAGATACATTGCAATCCGTGTGTACAATAAAACCAACAGAACACAACAACAACCCAGTAAAGGTAAAGGTTTCCCTTGCTCAAAAGCCAGGCTAGGGTTCAGTGCTCATCTCTATTTCAAAGCCGAAGAGTCAGCACTGTCTGCTTCTGCAGATGTTTCTGTGGTCATGTGGCAAGGATGGAACATTGTTTGCCTTCCCGCAAAAGTGGTTCCTATATATCCACTTGCAATTTCTTGCTTTTGAACTGCTAGGTTGACAGGAGCTGGGACAGAAATGGGAGCTCATTCCATCCTGCAAAACTAAGGAATCAAACTCTTGCTGCCCAGTGGCCAAATACAAAATAAAAGCCAACTCATTTGCAACATACAAAGTGATGTGAGGTTGTGTGAATTATAAGCAGGCTCCTTATAAGCAGACCTTGTCTAGTGAGCTCCACTTTTAATGATGTGCTGATTTTATCCTCTGCTTTGACTCTTGTTCTGAATTTTCCAGCAGGACCAACAGTCCCACCCTCCACCCCCACCCAAAAATTAAAGGCACTCAAGCTGGTTGAGAGATTCTGGGAGCTATAGACACTCCCTAAATGTTCCTATGAATTCAGCTGGTATAATTGGCCAGTCTCCTTTATGATTTGTCTTGCTAAGTTCCTCTGTATGTGTAAGCTCAAGGCACATGACTTTAGTCATCTCGCCCAAGGAGAAAAGGTCTGAAAGGAATCAGTTCATACTTATAGGAAACATAAGATCCTGAACAAAATAGATCTAACTTTAAAATCTTGCAGAATGTTGAGTCTGCACTGAGTTTTACTCCAAACATTCCTTGACTTATCAAAGCAATTAAATCTGCCTCAAAATACTTTCAAAACTTTGGATATTTACACAAAAACAAAATGAAATGGTGATTGGCTTTATAGCCATCAGTGTCCAGAGGTCAATGCCATTTCCAGCCTGTAGTTACTACTGTAATGGAAGATGATGATTGACAATGTTGACAATGCCATGTTTTTCTAAATTAAAAAACTGGTTGCCTTTACAAAATTTTAAAATCATGTCCAAGAAGGCAAAGTCTGTCATTGCTTTCATTTCTTCCCCTTCTATTTGCCAGGGAGTAATGGAGCTGGATGCCATGTTCTTTTGATGTTGAGTTTCAAGCCAGCTTTTGCACTCTCCTTTTTCACCCTCCTCAAGAGATTTTTTAAGGTCTTCTTCATTTTCTGCCACTGGTGTCATCTGCATTTCTCAGGTTGTAGATATTTCTCACAGCAATCTTAATTCTAGTTTGTGCAGCTTTACCTAGATATTAAACAGCATAAAGAAGATTGCCAACCCCTGAAGTACCCCATATTGTTGTACCAAATGATCCAACAACTCTTCCCCCAGGTGTACTCTTTGGACACGCTCCTCAAGGAAGGACCAGAGTCAGGCTTGCCACCAATGGCCAACCCTTAAAAGCCTATCCAGGAGGATAGCATGGTCAATGGTATCACAAGCCACTGAAAGATCCAAGTGTACCAACAGCAAGGTATTATCTTGGTCTAGTAAAGGTAAAGGTAAAGGTTTCCCTTGCTCGAAAGCCAGTCGTATCTGACTCTAGGGTTCAGGTAATCAAAGCACTCCAGAAATGCACCCAGCCAATCTGTCACCACATTCTTCACCAGTTTGGCCAAAAAGGGAAAGTTGGCAACTGGACAATAGTTGTTAAGATCATTGGCTGCCAACTTTGACCCCCCCCCAACCCGATTGTCTCCTTCAACCTGGCTAGCAGAATATCCTCCTGAAGAAAAAAAAGGTATTGACAATCTCCTGTATCAGTGATGGCCAACCTTGGCATGCCAGGTGTTGTTGGACTTCAATTCCCAGAAGCCCAAGTCAACACACCTGCTGATCAAGGCTTCTGGGAATTGACGTTCGAGAACAGCTAGAGTCCCAAGGTTGGCAATCACTGTCCTATATCCATCCAAGTACTTCTTCACTGGCAACTTTAATTATCCAAGATGGGCAAGGATCTAGCAGAGAGAAAGTGGCCCTACAGCTAGCAAGCATCCCAAAGTATTTCTGCAATGTTATCATCTGAAACTGATCTAGCAAATGTGAACCAGACAGTGCACTGGAGATCTCAAAATGATTAACTTACCATAACTTTGGAGTCCAGACCCCTTAAGATGACAGTCAACCTTGGATCTAAAATGATCTGCCAAAAGGTTACAGTTAGTTAAGTTAGGCTGAAGCCCAACTGCTTGCTCCTGACCTGATAACTCTTGGGTGATTTTAAAGAGCTCTCTTTGATGCCATGATTCAGCTGCAATAACTTGGTGAGATAAAACACTCAGTTTGTAGTCACCATTGGATTTAAGAGCTTGAAAATATATGTGTATGGGTTTGTATTTTTATACTGTCTCCACTTTCAATGGAAGCTCCCTCTATAGCAGAAGTTCTCAATCTTTTTAAGCCGGGGGCTGGGTCATGCTCCCTCAAACAGCTTTGGGGGCCGGATGGTCATTTTGCCCTTCCTCCACCAAATGGCACTTCCTGGTGTGGTGAAGGCAGTGGGGGCAATATGAAATGGTGTCATGCACCACATCCAGCCCACAGGCTGCAGGTTGAGAATCCTACAGAGCCTAAGAGCTTTTTTCTCATCTAGCAGCTTGCATGAACGCGCTAGCATTTCATGTCACCCCACCAGTATTCTAGTCTCACTCTGTTGTGTATTCAGGCACATTTGCAAGTAGCGCAGGCAGCACCTTTGCAAGAGGAAAATGGTGGTTTCCCGCCATCCAAATTAGGAACAGAAAGTGGCACGAGAACCCCTGCACAGAGCGCGCTCATTATGCTAATCAAAGTCCTGTGATTGGCTACAGTTTTGGATCCTATTGTCTATTGGTTAAATACATATATTCCCTGTTGTGATTGGTTAGTTATGGTTGTCCGGCAGGCCACTACTTTGTATCAAGAAGCCACCACTGGAGAGACACTATATAAACCCCACGGGTAAACAAGGGTGGGGCCGGACCGGATCTATACTTCCCTTTCCATACAGGTAGCCAGCATCGGCTAGCCTGGGTCTCCTCCATTATGCTACAATCCTAACGTAGCTAGGTATTGCCTCCTGCCTTGGCACACTCCGGAGGGACCGATTCCATGGGACTGTATAGCCATATCCATGTCTGGAACGCCTTGTAAGGTCATCTTGAATAGACTGTTAAATAAAGACTTGTTGCTGTTTTGTTCTGGACTATTGCTTGCAAGGGCCGGACATGACACACTCTGTTTTGGCACAAATGGTTTACCAAGAATTCAGCATCCACTACTGCTTAACTTCCAGAATGCAATTGAAGTCCTCAACATCTTCCTTCCTCCCTTCTTTCCTAACTGCAATGTAAACAGTTAATTTACTCATATTTATTCAGCAGAAAGGTTGTTCTGTTCAGTGGGAAGAATACCTGACTGCTGCCTTCTGTTTCATCTTTGTCACCTACCTTATACAGAGCAGATGCAGGCAGAATGAAAAAGAATACACAAGTACTGAAAATAGGCTGGCAAGTGGTATAATGTGGAAATTGGATGACAATATGTGCATTTTGGCTATCTGGCTGAATTTCTGTCAGGGATGCTTACAAAGGAATTTTTGGATTTGCCAGGGAACTAGATGCAGTGACCCCCTGTACTCCCTTTCAGCATCACTGTCCTATGGTTCTATATACATGACCTAACCCAGTGGTGGCAAACCTATGGCATGTTTGCCAGAGGTGGCACTCACAGACCTCTCTGTGGGCCACTGCTGCAGTCACTCCAGCACAGAGTTTGTCCTGCCCCTCTTACAAGCAGCCCAATGGGAGAACTTCTCCTTCTGCCCCTCTGACCAGCAGCCCAATGGGTGTTGTGATCCAGCCCTCCTCTGACTCTGAAGATGAGCTGGATCAGTGGGCACTCCCTATGCCCAGCCCAGTTCTGCCTGCACCCAAGCCTGAGGATGCCATGAGCCAGGGATTTCAGCCTGCACCTGGCCTAAGTCTGTTCTTCCCGGTAGCTGACCTGTCAGATCAGGAGGCTGGCTCTTGACAGGGATCAACCCTCGGTCCGGGACAGGTCTAGGAAACAGATACACCTGAGATGCAGGCAGGCCAGGGTGAGGTATCAAAGAAGTCTCCCAGCTGATACCGATTATCTGTGAGGCTTATAAGTAAGCTTCTTGCAGCCTGCCAGCATCAGTACAACTCTCGTGCGAAGACCGACATCCTGTTTGATCCCAGACTGCCTGCCATAACCCTGGCCTGGCTGCTGTGACTCTGACTACTCTGGCAACCGTGATAATGCCCCGGGACACCCTTTGGATTTGACTACTGACTTGGACACACTTTGGATTTGACTGCTGACTTGGCTTGCCTTTTGGACTCTGGTATCTGGACTATCCTTGAACAAGACTCACTGTGTACCGCCACCATGTGGCAACTGTGCTTGCCTGGATGGGTCAGCACTGTTAGAGGGTTTCCGAATGGTTCGGCCCAAAGACCCCAGTACTCATTCATTGCCTTTATAGTTCTTTATTTCCACTGGCCGCATGGCGGTCAGTGAGGATCAGTGGTCAGGATAGGAGAGAGGGTCGTTGGGTAGGTGAGGGTCCTTTAATAGGGTTAGGTGAGGTCAGAGGAGGTCAGAGGGGGTAGGGTTACACGAGCGGTGCATTACGGTACATGTAGTTCATGGCAGTATGATATCATCCCTGACAAAACCCCTTCTGAGATCATACGGACAGAACGTGATGTGATTTGGATTTGTTGTTCTCCTACTCACTAAGGCGTAGGCCATTTAGCAAATAACTGTGTTGGGCTAATGGGAGTGGTTTGGTCAGGATATCCTCTACCTGTTCTTGAGTTTCACAATGTATCAGGTCTATGAAGCCTCCCCCTATGAGTTCCCTTACTTTTTTGTACTTGATATCGATGTGTCGGGATCGCCTGGCTAAACATTCGGCCCTTGCCATGTCTATGGCTGCTTTGTTGTCCTCGTGAATGATAATGGGAAGGCTGGGTTTTTCCCAGATGAGGGAGATCAGCTCGTTTATCCAGATCAGGTCATCTGCTGCGTTAGACAGACAGACGTACTCTGCTTCAGCGGTGGAGGAGGAGACCAGTTTTTGTTTTTCAGTGCGCCAATATATGGGGCTGCCATTCAGCATCACTATGTAGCCGGATGTACTCCTTCTGGTTTTTGTACACCCGGCCCAGTCGGCATCAGCATAGCATGAAATGTTTATCCTGTCATTTATTTGAGGGGTTAGCAGTAACTTTCTGTCCATGGTACCCTTCAAGTACCTCAACAGCCTTTTGACGGCCACCCAATGGTGGGCCCTTGGGTTGCCGGAGTGACGTGAGAGAAGGTTCACTGCCAACGAGATGTCCGGTCTGGTCCAGTTGGCGATGTGCAAGAGTGATCCGATGATGGATCTATAGAGTGTGATGTCCTCGAATGGTTCTCCCTCCTCGTGGGAGTTTTTTACGAAATCCGTCTGCATGGGGGTCCCACATGGGTGGGCGTCGGTCATATTACACTTGTTGAGGAGCTCGATTATCTTCTCCTTCTGAGATATGGCAAAGCCGTCCGTTATCCTTGACACATGTACCCCTAGGTATTTGTTCACCTTTCCTAGACTCTTCAGTGAGAACTCGTTTTGTAGGCCTTTGGCGAACTCATCGCATCTAGACTTGCTTTTCCCAAAGTATAACAGGTCGTCGACGTAAACCAGAACCTTTTCTACCCCTTCTGGAGATTTTCTTAAGAAGACACATTTGTCTTCTCTAACTGGAGAGAAGTTCAATTTCTTCATGGTTTCAGCTAGGCACTCGTACCATCTTCTACCAGATTGCTTGAGTCCGTAAAGGCTCTTGTTTAGCAGCCATGTTTCTCCACTGCTGCGTCCAAAACCGGGTGGAGCCCTGACGTATATCTCCTTATCCAGTTGTGCGTGTAAGTATGCTGTCTGTACGTCGAATTGATATACTTGTTCTCCAAGTACTGTTGCCATTACTAATGCGGCCTTAACACTTTCTGGTTTCACCGTTGGAGAATATGTGTCCTCGTAGTCATCTGGGTATCGTTGAGTGAAACCTTGGGCCACTAGTCTGGCCTTGTACAGGATCTGTTTGTCCTCTAGCTGTTTGACCTTGAATACCCACTTTGTTCCCACCGTCTTTTGTCCTTCAGGTACCCTTGCAGGTGTATATACGGCGAGGTCCTTGAGACTTTTCATTTCCTTCTCCATGGCCGCCCTCCACTTGTCCTGTTCTTCAGGTGGTAGCTCTGCTATGTCTTCGTAGCTCGCTGGTGTTTCGGGGTAGGTCTCCATGCTCAGAACATAATCCTCCAGTCTTCTCGGGGTTTGGTTCTTGGTCGACCTGGTTGACCTTCTAGGCGCTTCTTTTGTGGGACTTGGGGATTCGACGTCTCCTGCGTCTGTGGTGCTTGCGCGTGCTCCTTGTGTTTCAGACTTGCCACATATTGTATCTCCTGGTTGGTCAGGCCTTGCCACGGGCAGTGCTGCCTTGACCCCTTCATGCTCTGGATCGCTCATCAATACTTCATTCGCATGTATCTTGCCCCAGTTCGCGTGCTCGTGGAATGTGGCTGATCTTGAAACTACCAGCCTCTGGTTGTGATCTATGAACCGGTACGCCTTCGAACCTGGCTCATAGCCTAGGAACCTTAGCCTTCTGGTTATCTTGTCCCCTTTCTTTCTAAGTTGCTTGGGTATGTGCACGTCTGCAGGTACGCCGAAGACGTGGAGGTGCGCCAGCTTGGGTTTTCGGTTGTACATTGCCTCATAGGGTGTCTTACCGAGAACACTAGACCACAGCCTGTTTAACGTGTAGTTGGAGTACAGCAGCGCCTCTCCCCAATATGAGAAGCTTAAACCTGCGTCTTCTATTGCACATCTGATCATGGTTTGTAGTACCCCGTTTCTTCTCTCGGCCACCCCATTTTGGAAGGCTGAGAACGGTGCAGTCTTGAAGTGCAGCATCCCCTTCTCCTTTATCCATTCTTCAAACTCTTTTGACAGGAATTCCGAACCTCTGTCCGTCATCATTTGCTTCACGTTCACGTTGTGTTGAGTCCACACCCTTGTGTGGAATTCCTTAAACTTGCTGAACGCCTCATCCTTACTGTTAAGCGTGTATACGTAACCGTACCTGCTGAAGTCGTCAACTATTGTTAGGAAAAATCTCTTCTGGCCTATTGATCTTCTGAGAGGTCCTACCAAGTCGAGGTGTACGAGCTGGAATGGGTGATCTGACTTCCTGGCCGAAGTTTTTGGTCGTGGCTCAGTTTTGGACTTCGAGCTCTTGCATACAGAACAGTCCAGGTAGTTCTTGCAGCCTTTGACCTTCAGTCCCTCTGAGCATTCCAACATTTTCTTGACGGTGGGAAAACCTATGTGTCCTAACTTTCTGTGTAGTAAGTGTGCACACTCATCATGGTCTGGTTTCCCTATGGTTATCCTTGGTGTTTTTTTCTTCATTTTGTTGACCTCTCCATCCCTGGTGGAGTTGTGGAGGTCATCCGCTTCCGCTTCTGGTCCTTCATTTTGTTGTTCCTCGGGTTCATCTGATGTGCCTTCCTGTGCTTCTTCTTCTTCATTACTGTCGAGCGATCCTATGGTGACTTGTTCCTCTTCGTCTTCCCCTGCAATAAAGTATGGTAGTCCGCCTATGATTTCCACTCTTCCAATTTCCTTTCCCCTTCTTTCAATGGATGCTTTCTTGTTTCCGAAGATTATTCTCAGGTCTGGGTCCTCTGTGAGTCTAGTAGTAGCTAAAACATTATATGGAATGCGTGGGGCATAAAGGACGTTTTGGACCAGTCCAATTTCAGGGATGTGTATGTCGCCTCTGCCTTCTACCTTAGCGTGTGCCTGATTGGCAACCTTGATGCTAAAAGAGTCTTCTTCAAAAGAATCAAATATTTCTCTGTGGCATGATGTGTGTGTATTGGCCCCGGAATCGATCAGCCAGCGTTGCGGGCGGGTGCCCGTGGGCCTGGTTGTCTCATGGCGTCTACTTCCCTTGCCGTGTTTCACTGCATTTATAGAATCAGGCTCGTGTCTCTCTTGGTCTCTTTGGGGCCTAGGGCGCCTGCCTGGACTGGGTGATCTCCACCGTCTATTATCTCTATCCTCGTTGTCTCTTAGTTTGCTTGAGTACTCGTCTCGTGACTCGCGTCTCGGCCTCGGCGTGTCATCATGGCGTGTTCGGTCATGTGAAGGGCTGTATCTCGCATCCCTCCTGTCTTTGGCATATCTTGGGCAGTCCCTTTTTATATGTCTTCTGGAACCACATGTGTAGCATTCCCGTGTTGGGCTGGTTTGCTCTGTGAGTACTGTCCTCCTGTGTGGCCTGTCTTCCCTACGTGTTGTGGGTTCTGTGAAAACTACCCTTTTGTGTGGCCTATTCTCCCTGCGTATGGTGGCCCTGTTTCTCCTGAGGTTGTCTTCGGCTATAAGTTTCCTGGTGACATAGTCCAGTGTGACATTGTCACCGCTGGTGTTGTCTAATTGGGTCAGGAAGTCATCCCAACTTGGGTCGAAAGAATTGTAGATGATGCTGATTAGGTGCTGTTCAGTAACGGTTTCGCCCCTTCTTATGAGATCAGACCTCATGTTGCTTAATCTCATCAGATGCTCACCCATGCTATCTCCCTCTTTAATCTTGTATGCGTACAGCTCCCTCAGCAGTAAGCACGTTGTGCTCCTGTTCTTGCAATAAAACATGTTATACAATTTCCCCCAAACATCATAGACAGTTGACTCATTTGGAATACACCCATACATAGTTGCATCTATGGTACCCAAAAGCAGGCAAAATGCCCTGTGATGCAGTCTGTCCACCTCCATGGACCATGGCTTCTCTGGTGGGTCTTGAATTAGGTGTAAAGCCCCCTCCCTCATTAACAGTACCTGAAATTGTTGGTTCCAGTCCATAAAGTTCTTCCCAGTCATGCCGAGGGTTGGGAAGTTATTTGGCAGTTGGCTCTGTTGGGCTTGGTTGCTTGAATAGTTCTGGTGTCCTGGTCTGCCTTTAAACTGGCAGAAGGGTATGGGTACGCATATTGTTGGTTTTGAAAGTCCCGCCTGTTCCCCTTTTGGTTGCCAGTAGGGGGAGCCCGTTCTCCTCTCGGTGCTTGGCTGGTCTGTTGGGGCTTGTACTTCTCCTTCTTCGCCAGTGGGGGAGCTCTGCTGCCTTATCTGCGTCTGCGCAGAGCTCATTCGTTGTTGGTCTTCGAGGTGGGTGGATCTCTGTTCCGGAGGTCCTGCTTGCCGTGATTGGAGCCTCACTGGGAGTGCAGTTCCGTCGCTGGGGCTGCTTTCCTGGTTGGGAGGCCATGCGGAGTCGTAGGAGGGATGTCGCCTTCTTTGTTGGGCTGGGGGAGTTCCGTAGCGCCAGGACTCCGCCTCCTCAGATCGTGGCCTGGCGTGGGGGTCTGCATCATCCTCGGAGCCTCTCCCGCGGTCGGATGGGATGGGCAAAAGGTCTCGGTAGGCTTCTGCTTTTCTCATTTCCCTTGCTTGTGTTCTCAGTTCCCCATGCCCCTCGCGTCCGCTTTGGCCCTTTGTCATGGGGGAGGCCTCTGCCCCCCCTTGAGACTCAGCCATGCTGCTGGTGGTGTCCCTTTTAGGCGCTTGTCTTCCTCTTGGGGTTTCTCACTCCCCTTCTATTGTCTGGGGGCTGAGGATTGGCATGGCCCACGTTTCTGGGGTATGTGCATCCAGGCTCCCGGGTCTCAGGGTCCCTTCCTTTTTATGCATTGCCGGCCCGCTTGGGTTGTCCCTGGGTATCATTGGCCCGATGGGGTTCCCCACCAGATGATTTGAATCTGAGGCCACCATCTGTAATTGGTCGGCCAGATTTGGGATCGGCGTTGTGTCTGGTGTTCCCGCCACAGAGGTCCCCGGGGTGGAGCTTACCGCGCTGTCGTTGGAGCGTTCGCCTCCGTCGTTTATCAGGGCCAGTAGCTCTGCCATGGAGATTGTCTCTTTCCCAGCGATTATTTTCTGGAGCTCGGTTACCTGGATCGTGTGCGGGTCATCTCCGGTTTTGGATCCATCTTTGAGCCCCTTGGGTTTGGCCTGCATCTTGGCCCCCCCTTTGTTCGTCTGGGTCTTCCGTTTGGTCATTTTTGCTTTCTGGGGTTAATTATGGGCAAAAACCAAAAAACTCTGCTACCAATTGTTAGAGGGTTTCCGAATGGTTCGGCCCAAAGACCCCAGTACTCATTCATTGCCTTTATAGTTCTTTATTTCCACTGGCCGCATGGCGGTCAGTGAGGATCAGTGGTCAGGATAGGAGAGAGGGTCGTTGGGTAGGTGAGGGTCCTTTAATAGGGTTAGGTGAGGTCAGAGGAGGTCAGAGGGGGTAGGGTTACACGAGCGGTGCATTACGGTACATGCCCTCCTCTGACTCTGAAGATGAGCTGGATCAGTGGGCACTCCCTATGCCCAGCCCAGTTCTGCCTGCACCCAAGCCTGAGGATGCCATGAGCCAGGGATTTCAGCCTGCACCTGGCCTAAGTCTGTTCTTCCCGGTAGCTGACCTGTCAGATCAGGAGGCTGGCTCTTGACAGGGATCAACCCTCGGTCCGGGACAGGTCTAGGAAACAGATACACCTGAGATGCAGGCAGGCCAGGGTGAGGTATCAAAGAAGTCTCCCAGCTGATACCGATTATC
Organism: Bradypodion pumilum; assembly: GCA_035047305.1. Taxonomy (NCBI): domain Eukaryota; kingdom Metazoa; phylum Chordata; class Lepidosauria; order Squamata; family Chamaeleonidae; genus Bradypodion; species Bradypodion pumilum. The sequence continues at coordinate 4,953,510 of JAWDJD010000016.1, read as the reverse complement.
TGTGAGGCTTATAAGTAAGCTTCTTGCAGCCTGCCAGCATCAGTACAACTCTCGTGCGAAGACCGACATCCTGTTTGATCCCAGACTGCCTGCCATAACCCTGGCCTGGCTGCTGTGACTCTGACTACTCTGGCAACCGTGATAATGCCCCGGGACACCCTTTGGATTTGACTACTGACTTGGACACACTTTGGATTTGACTGCTGACTTGGCTTGCCTTTTGGACTCTGGTATCTGGACTATCCTTGAACAAGACTCACTGTGTACCGCCACCATGTGGCAACTGTGCTTGCCTGGATGGGTCAGCACAATGGGAGTGCTTCCTCCCTCTCCCAGCACAGAGTTTGCCCCACCCCTCTGCCCAGCAGCCCAATGGGAATGCTTCCTCCCTCCCCCAGCACAGAGTTCACCCCACCACTCTGCCCAGCAGCCCTATGGGAGCACTTCCTTCCTCCCCCTAGCACAGATTTCACCTTGCCCCTCTGCCCAGCAGCCCAATGGGAGCATTTCCTTCCTCCTGTTACCTGAAAATCGCTATTCTCTTTTTCTCTGTCATAGGAAGAACTGTGAGCAGCAAAGATGTGTTTCCAAAATTAAAATGGAAACAGAGCCCCCCCCCAAAGAACCACAGAGACTTGAATTTCAGGCAAAAATAAAAAGGTTTATTGAATATGCATTTAATCAACAGTGGCCTGCTGCTGGTCAAATACAGTTCGCAACCTTTGCATGCTACAAAAATCTAAATGTGAGCTTCCCTAACTACATTTTGAGAGTGAGCTAGAGAGCCGGAGTCCCGATATCGTGAAGTCCTTTTATACAATTCTACAGATACAAACTAATCCTATCATCTATCTAAAGTTACAATAAAGTTTTTACAAAGAAAACAATAACCTAGCAGCAGGCTGTTATTTCATAGATAAATAAGTCAATATTATTTACAATAGTAAGTTTTAATGTAAATAGTGGCATTTGGTAAAAGATTATAAATTCCAGGAAAAAATAGAGGGAGGAGGTTGGGGAATTAGGTGGCAACAAGTCAATACAGTAACCAATAGCAGAGTGAAGTTGTTGAGCATGCTCCCAATGAACACGCTTGGCTTGAAGACAGGAACCAATCAGAAATGCTGCACATCCAAGGTGGGAGGTTTGACTGACTAGTCAGCATCGATGGGACTTCACTTGATGAAATTCTTGGCATTTCCCACCCAAATAATCCCATCCTGTCTCCAGGAGAAAACTACCAGCATTATGTACATATGGTCATTACAGACCCCAGAAACAAAGACGTGAGAAACACACACAAAAGAATAATCCTTAAAGCATTCAAGACTGTAGTTTTTGCTGCAGACTTTTAGGAAGTTTAGAGAGGGATGTGTGTTAATTGAATGTTTCCTTTGAAACACGGTAAGCTTCTTGGGTCTACCAAGGCAGGCTCAAGCTTAAAGAAAATATTGTGGAAGTTTCCTGCTTTGAAAATACAAAATAGAACATGTTAGAATGATTTTACAATATTTCTAATGATTTTTGGAGCATTTAATTGCAACTGCTAATTAAACTTCAATCAGGGATTAAAGAGTCGCGCGTGGCTCCAAAGATGGGAAAACTGCATTTTAATTCAAGCCACAATTACAGTACCTTTAAATCATTTCAAAACCTTATTTTTACTCTGCCATTGTAGCCGCACTTGACTTGTAGGCAGGAGAGAAATCCAATTTCAAAAAGCCCGCACTTTCTAAGTTGGAGCAAATCAGAAATGAACGAATTGTTATTGTCTTACTCCCAAGGAGACCTTTCCCTGATCCATTCCGCCACCAGCCCTTGCCTGGTCAAAATGATCCTGGTTATCAGCCAGGCTCCGGGAGTGAAGACATGATTTTTAATAATTATTTTAGTTTAATTCAGCATTTAAAGTGTTAACTTTTGACCTGAAATCTCCTCAGCTGTCTTCTCCTATCGCTCTGAATTTTTACTAATATTTTTCATTTGCCGAGCTGTCGGCGAATCCTTAGAAAGTATCTATTTCTTTGAAGTTTTTTGAAGCCCTGATTGAATCAGTCAGAATGGATACATTGTTGCAAACATACAGCTTTGATTTGGATTCCTATTCATGTAAGCTTGTAGGTGATTTGAGGACATTGTGCTGGTCTGTCAGCCATTCTCACTTAGGCACGATCGTCTGAGAGAATTTCCCGGTCTACCGTCTTTTACTTTTTTTAAAAAAAAATCATTCTCGAAGTCGGAGTGGTCTACCTGCCTTTGAAACACCAGCCTTTGTTCTCTGAACAGCCCCAGCTTTGGTTTAAAAAAAAATTCCATTTGTTACCAAGGCCAGACTACCGTGGCTTCTTTTAACCAGGGCCGTCTACTTCCCTCAGGCCAGCATAGGCACTTCATCCCCAGCTTCACTTCTTGAGCGAGGCCAGGTCTACCACCAATGCAATTACATATGCTCTTCAACCAAAGCTCGGCTTCCAGAGCAAAGCCCTCGTCTACTCCTATTCATGTGAATGGTATTTGCGGAGCTCAAAGAATTGCAATTGCAACCCTTTGAAAAATGGTTAAAAATAGATCTTTGCAATTATTTATCTGCAAAGTGTTGTGAATGAGTGTGTGCGTGCGTACGTACGGAAGCCTAACCTTAAAGTGGATGGCAAATGAAAAATAATGAGAGAAGTATCTTTATTAGAAATAAAAATATTTAAGAAATAATAAAAAGGGTAATTTCTGATCTGGGGTAACACTCCCCTGTTGCTGTGTTGGCACTTTGTGATAACGTGGGTTTGGGGTCGTAGTTTGGGTACTCGGTCCCTAAAAGGTGTGCCATCACTGTCCTAAATCATTTGAACTCCAGTTTACATCTTCACTCCATTTTAGTTTGACCCCTCCCCCCTTCAGCTGTAGCCTCATTGCCTTTCCTCAGGGGTTAATGGCCTTTTACAAGAAATGGATTTCATTTCCATAACTTAGAAACTAATTGGTACGTTTTTGTTGTTTTTGCTGCTCCCTTTAGTATGTTGTTATTGTGGAATGCAAATTTGTTCAATCATATGTATTGATGTGTGGTTTTCTGCCAATACAGATAAAACCCTGTGTGCTTACCATACACCTTCTTGCAGCTTGCTGAACCAGTGTCGCCTTGAGATCTGAACTGCTTAGGAAGCTATTCATACATAATACTATTCCAAAAGAATGCAGATTCACAGGTACTCATTTTAATGGAAAGTTATACTAGCCCACACGCATAGTTTGCATTTCATCTCTGCTGCTAATCCAGCTGGTAAAGATGCACTAGTTTCTTTCAGAAAGAGCTATGCACAGATGGGCCCAAGGTTTCTGGCAGGCCTGTGCTGGCCATTTGGAACACAGGGACAAGTCCCGGTGCACCCCAGTGATTGGTGCCCCCCAGAGGTGGGCAGAAGTATGTCACCTGGCAGCTACAATCCATGATGTCATGTAGTACCCCCCATAGGGTACTGAGATTAACACAAGGACCAAAGCTAATTGCTTGTATAAAAAGGGTTCTTTTACCCTTCGTAAGATTTGTTCCGGTATGAAGCCTTACTCCAGAGCATAACAACCAGCAGAAGTCTGGAGCACACAGACAGTATTGGGTATATAGGATCTATTGAGCACATAGGCTAACGAGGTGCAAACTGAGACTTAGCTTTATACAAAGTCTTGGAGTTACATAATCAATAAACTAAACCTGTATTGTTACAATTGCAGAGCCCTTAAACTGGTACAGCAATTTTACAATAGGGTAAAAATGAAGCGGACGTTGTATGAGGTATTACTGTATTTGTGTCCATCCTAAAAACATTCTATTTGAATCACTTGACTTTTGATGAGTTTCCTGAAGAAAGATTATATCCGGCCTATCTTTCCTGAGTGCTGATTCTAATCTTCTACGCTTGCCCTGACAGCCAGTACATTTCACATTCCACATTAACACCTTTATATTATTCATAATTCACTCAAAAAATAATTGTATCCACCACATCCTCGTATGGGCGTGCATTCCCTTAGCCAGGAATTTCCCTTCACCCTACATAAAAACAAAAATACGAATAAAAACAAAATTACATTAAACAAAAAAAATTTGCAACCCTCCCCACTCTTTTTTCAAAAAGGTCATCTTTGTTCTCCAAAGGGGGGAGGGGGGACGTGTTGTTGATGCGAGGTATTCATTGATGTTATTATCTACCCCAGCGCTGTTCTTTTTCTTTTAATCCCTGAGATTCCAAGTCATCATCATTATTTATATCCCCCTGAAACAATCAATTCTTCTTTAATAGCATCCCATTCCTTAGTGCCAGTTTCAACCAGTTTTGCTTGTTCCATAATATACATAGCATCCAACCCTTGAGAAATCACAAACCATCGGCCCAAATGAAAGAAAGTTAATTGTTTTGGGAATTTCCAATTATACTTTACAGCTTTATCAATCAATCTTTTAATTATTTGTTTCATCGACTATTTCCACATCATTTCCTCTAGCGATATGTCATTATATAACTCAATGTCGACTCCATTCATTTTAAAGGCCTGTGTTCCCATTTTTTTAACATGTGCCATCACATTCAATTTATCTGAAACATTTGCAAATTTCAACAACACATTTCTGGGCCCTGTTCTTCCTTTTTTAGAACCCAATCAAAAACACTCGCAATATGTTCAAGACAAAAATTATTTCCCAATCCTAACCCATTCAACCATACTATTATTCTGGGCTTTAGCTGGTTTGGGGTCATCTCAGGAATCTTTCTGATTACTATAATAGCTCATCTCATCTGTTCTTCCACCATTTCTAATCTCAACTCCTGACTTCCCAATTTGAAATCTCTCTCGTCTTTTTCCTTTATTTTTTCTAATTCTTTAGTTACTTTTACCTGTCCTTTTATCATCACTTCCTGTTCTTTTTTAAATGTATCTTGCCCTTTCTCCAATTTATCATGTCCTGAATGCACTGTTTTAATGAGGTCAGCCATCATTATTTGAAGATTCATTTGCCCTTTCATTATTTCTGTCTTGTCCTTGACCCACTCCTCTTCTAGTTTTTTGAACATCTTTTTGCAAACTGAGCTGTAAACTGTGTAAATCTTTCTGTAAATTCATCTCCATATAATCTAATCTTTCTTTAATTTTTTCATGTTCAGTCTTAGGTGCCCCTGTTCCTTTCTCATCTTTAGATTTCTGGGATTTCTGCTGTTGTTGCTGTAGATGTTGTTGTTGCGGTTGCTGCTGCTGCTTCTGTTGCTGTTGTTGTTGTTCTAATATCATTCTTACCCTCTTCCATCGTCTTCCATCCTAATTAGCCTTTTACAACTTTGATTTGAAAATGTCTCACGGTCTACCCTTACCCAAAGTGACTTTTTATCCTTTTCTGCCCCTGCCCACGACGACTCATTCACTCCAACAAATTATACAGTTATAACTATTCTAAATATTCCCCAAAATCATCCAATTTGTATTCAAACCAAATCAAATCATAGATTCAAACTTTCCCAGTCATTTTTTTGTTGTTGTTCAGTCACACAGTCGACTCCAACCCTTTGCGACCCCATGGACCATTTTCCTCCAGGCGCCTCTGTCCTCTACCATCCCCCTCAACCCTCCCAGCTCTGTGCCCATTGTGTCTATAATACCATCTAGCCATCTCATCCTTGGCCTCCCCCTTCTTCTTTTGCCATCCACCTTTCCCAACATCAATGCCTTCTCAAGTGAATCCTCCCTTCTCATTTGATGTCCAAAGTATTTTAGCATCATCTTTACTATTTGACTTTCCAATGAGCAGTCAGGGTTAATTGCTTCTAAGATTGACCTATTTGTTCTCCTCGCTGTCCAGGGGACTCTCAAAACCCTCCTCCAACACCACATTTCAAAGGCATCTATTCTTCTGCGTTCAGCCTTCCTAATTGTCCAGCTCTCACATCCATACATTACTACTGGGAAAACCATTGCTTTGACTATTCTAATTTTTGTTTGCAATGTAATGTCTCTGCTTTTCACTATGTTCCCCAGGTTTCTCATCGCTTGTCTCCCAAGAATCAGTCGCCTTTTTATTTCATGGCTGCAATCCCCATCTGCAGTGATCTTTGATCCTAAGAAAGTAAAATCTGTCACTGCTTCTACTTCTTCCCCGTCTATTTTCCAGGAACTGATTGGGCCTGTTGCCATTATCTTGGTTTTCTTGATATTGAGTCTCAAGCCAGCTTTTGCACTCTTCTCCTTCAGCCCAATCAAGAGATTCTTTAGGTCTTCCTCACTTTCTGCCATTAGGGTGGTATCGTCTGCATATCTCAGATTATTGATGTTTCTCCCAGCGATTTTAATCCCATATTGTGATTCCTCCATCCCTGCACTGCGCATTATGTGCTCTGTGTATAGGTTGAATAAGCATGGTGACAAAATGCAGCCTTGTCTTACTCCTTTTCCTATTCCAAACCACTCTGTTATTCCATGTTCTGTCCTAACTGTTGCTTCTTGGTTCATGTACAGATTTCTCAGGAGGCATATGAGGTGCTCTGGTATTCCCATCTCTTTAATTACTTGCCACATCTTGTTGTGGTCCACACAGTCAAATGCCTTAGTGTAGTCAATAAAACAAAAGTAAACTTGTTTCTGGTATTCCTTTGTTTTCTCCATGATCCAGCGTATGTTGGCGATGTGGTCTCTAGTCCCCCTGCCTCTTCTGAAACCAGCCTGCACCTCTGGTAATTCTCTCTCCACATGCTGCTGAAGTCTGTCCTGTATTATCTTGAGCATCACCTTGCTGGCATGTGGGATGAGCGCGATTGTTCGATAATTTGAACATTCTTTGGCATTGCCCTTTTTTGGGATTGGGACGTATACTGATCTTTTCCAATCCTGTGGCCACTGTTTTGTTTTCCAAATCTGCTGGCATATTGAATGCAGTAATTTGACGCCATCATCTTTTAGCACTTTGAAAAATTCAACTGGGATATCATCATCTCCACTAGCTTTGTTGTTTGCAGTGCTCTTTAGGGCCTTTATGACTTCGCTCTCCAGGATGTTTGGCTCAAGTTCAATTTCTTCATCATTGTGATTATCAGGAGTGTTGAGGTCCTTTTTGTAAAGTTCCTCTGTGTACTCTTTCCATCTTTTCTTAATTTCTTCTGCATCAGCTAGCTCCTTTCCGTCTTTGTCCCTTATCATGGTCATTTTTGCTTTAAATGTTCCCTTGATTTCCCCAATTTTTTTGAAAAGATCTCTGGTTCTGCCTCTTTTGTTGTTTTACTCCATTTCTCTGCACTGTTCTTTTAGGTAGTTTTCCTTATCTCTCCTTGCTTTTCTTTGAAATTCTGTGTTCAAATGGTTGTATTTTTTCCTTTCTCCTTTGACTTTTGCGTTCCTTCTTTCCTCTGCTATTTTAAGAGCCTCATCAGACAACCACTTTGCTTTCTTACTCTTCTTTTCTTTTGGTATGGTTTTCTTTGCTGCTTCCTGCATGATGTCCCTCATCTCTGTCCATAATTCTTCCGGTACTCTGTCTACCAAGTCTAAGCCATTAAATCTGTTCATCACCTCCACCGTGTATTCTTTAGGGATGCTGTCTAGGTGATATCTTTCTGGTCTCCGTGTTTTCCCTATTTTCTTTAGTCTAAGCCTGAATTTTGCGATCAGTAGGTTGTGATCTGAGCCACAGTCTGCTCCAGGTCTTGTTTTTGCTGACTGTATGGAGGTTCTCCATCTTTGGCTGCAGAGTATGTAGTCAATCTGGTTTCGGTGTTGGCCATCTGGTGATGTCCATGTGTAAAGTCACCTCTTGTGTTGCTGGAAGAGAGTGTTTGCTATGACCAGTGCGTTCTCTTGGCAGAACTCTATCAATCTTTGCCCTGCTTCATTTTGTGTTCCAAGACCAAATTTGCCTGTTATTCCCTCCACTTTTTGATTTCCTACTTTGGCATTCCAGTCTCCTAATATAATTTGGACATCATTTCTTGGTGTCTGTTCTATGAGGTGTTGTAAGTCCTCATAGAACTGGTCCATTGTGGCTTCATCTGCACCAGTGGTTGGTGCGTATATTTGGATCACAGTGACATTGAAAGGTTTGCCTTGAAATCTGACTGACATCATTCTGTCATTTTTGAGATTGTATCCCATTACTGCTTTTCTCACTCTTTTATTGACAATTATGGCTACTCCATTTCTTCTAAGGTTTTCTTGCCCACAGTAGTAGATATGATGGTTTCCAGAGCTGAATTCCCCCATCCCTGTCCATTTTAGCTCACTGATGCCCAAGATGTCAATGCTTATTCTTTCCATCTCATTTTTTACCACTTCCAGTTTTCCTTGATTCATAGACCTCACATTCCATGTCCCTATGCAGTATTGTTCCCTGCAACACTGTATTTCTCCTCCCCCTTTCGTATCCCTCCCCCTTTTCAGATCTGCTGTGCTGAGCATCCCCTTGTTTTGCCTTTTGTTTTGGTCCATAGGGTTCTCTTGGCAGACTTTGTGGCGTGCCTTGCCGGTCTCTACACCAGTCTTTTCCCATCACAAATGTTATCACAGTTTAAACAGTTTTAAAACAAAGTATTATCATGCACAATATCACAGTTTATCACATAGTATCAAAGTAAAAGTTGAACTAATTAATGAAAGGGAAAGAAAGAAAGAAAGAAAAAGTCCACTATATCAAGTCTCTATGTAAGTCAGTTTCTTGTACAGTCACTATGTCAGTTGCCATAAGCCATCTATATTTAGTCAACTATATTATTTCAGTTCGATTACTTATCCTTTGCATGCACACAGCAGCTCTTGTCTCTCTTCGGCCGCATGGAGTCGGTCAAAGGCGCCGGCTCGGGCCTCGCTGTGATGGTGGTTGTGGATGGTATCTCCTGGGGGTGGTCGGGGGTCTCCGGAAGTGTCCCAGTCATATAATTCAGTAATAGATCAAATTTGTAGGTGATGATAAACAAAACATTAATATAGCATTGAAGGGTATTATAGTTCCAAAGTTCATCCACTGTTTCCATTTTCTTTCAAAGATGAAAAATCATGTAGTTCAATTTATTATCCAACAAGTTATTATTCTATTATATCTAGGTCCAATGTTGCGGTTTATTTTTGAGAATATGTTCAATATACAGTCTCCAATATGCCCTAATCAAAAAATGTGAATAAATTTTTTGCTTCCTTACAGCCTTGGCAGATCTGTTTTGTTGTTGTTCAGTCGCACAGTCAATTCCGACTCTTTGCAACCCCATGGACCATCGCTCTCCAGGCACCCCTGTCTTCCACCATCCTCCTTAGTCCACACAGCCCCGTGCCCATTGTGTCTACAATACCATCTAGCCACCTCATCTTTGGCTGTCCCCTTCTTCTTTTACCCTCCACCTTCCCCAGCATCAAGGCCTTCTCAAGTGAATCCTCTCTTCTCATTTGATGTCCAAAATACTTCAGCTTCATCTTTGCAGGCGCACCCCCCAATAACGGACTCAGACACCATTGAAAGTGGATAACGGCATTGGGCCACATTTATTGATTCATGCCCTAGTCCGAATTATAAATTTGTATTGGTAAAACGACCAATCATAATTCTTAAGGCAAGCAGGCCGAAGTAACACTGGTAAGGTACCACCCAAAATTGCCAATGGCAATTGGTTACAATGTATCAATTTGTATCAATTTGTTTGTTGACAACAAACAAATTGTTGACCGTAGTCAATATCTAACTGATGACCCCACCCTCTGACTCGTATCCGTGAAATCACGGGGTGATGCATGCTGGCTAGCTATCGCCATCACCCCATCGCCTGGTTCGTCGTTGACCGGACAACGTTTAACTAATTTATTCCTATCTAGTGTTGTCCAGTCAATTGCGAACCTGCCGGATACCTGTGGGTCATAACTGTTTACCTTACCAGTGCTACCCGCCCATGTGACCAAAGTCAACAGAAGTCATAGCAGAAACCCCTATATCAAACCATAGCAACAGTGTGGGATGGGCAAAAAAACCAGGACCCGGAAGCCAATGAGGGTCCCAGCCAAAAATTCCCACCCGGCCCCAAAGCGACCATAATATCACACTGTTAACTAGGGAGGGGGTGGAGGGGAAAAACTTCTCCGCTCCGTCGCTTAGCTAAAATGGCAGCTCGGCTGCCTCGTGGCCACCCCTTTTATGAGGGAGCTGGCCACGCCCTAAACTACCCGGATCATTCGTCCTGTGGGGGGGGGCCCGCAAAGAGCGCGGCGGCCATTTTGGTGCCGCGCTTGCATTGCAGGCGCACCCCCCAATAACGGACTCAGACACCATTGAAAGTGGATAACGGCATTGGGCCACATTTATTGATTCATGCCCTAGTCCGAATTATAAATTTGTATTGGTAAAACGACCAATCATAATTCTTAAGGCAAGCAGGCCGAAGTAACACTGGTAAGGTACCACCCAAAATTGCCAACGGCAATTGGTTACAATGTATCAATTTGTATCAATTTGTTTGTTGACAACAAACAAATTGTTGACCGTAGTCAATATCTAACTGATGACCCCACCCTCTGACTCGTATCCGTGAAATCACGGGGTGATGCATGCTGGCTAGCTATCGCCATCACCCCATCGCCTGGTTCGTCGTTGACCGGACAACGTTTAACTAATTTATCCCTATCTAATGTTGTCCAGTCAATTGCGAACCTGCCGGATACCTGTGGGTCATAACTGTTTACCTTACCAGTGCTACCCGCCACACGGAGGGGCTTCAAAGAAGGCCTGACGCCCCCCCCCAGACCGTCAGCTCGGTCAACAGGCCTGCTCGCCAATCACCCAACAGGAGATCCATACCTCCTCGCGACAGATGGACCCCATCCCCTGCATACAAATCATAATTTTCTAGTCCAATAGCGGGGTGACGACTGACCCGTCCCCAAGCCTTGTCGGCAAGGAACCGCGCCATCGCCTTATTGACCGCGCGCCTAGCGCGGTCAATGGCCATGATGTCAACTCCTCCTCTGTAAGAATGGCGCGGGACAATGTCCGACCAAACCAGGGTTGCGGGAGGCCAGACGTAGTGCAAGTAGGCGAGGTCCTCGCAAATCGCATGCTTGAGCGACAAGCCGGTGACCTGACCCAAATCGTTGCCCCCCAAGTGCATGATGAGAATGTCAGGCGGGGCAGCACTTCTGCCTGAAAACAGAAAAGGCAGCAGCTCCCGCCACAACATCCCAGGCTTACCATGCCATGTGAGACTGGCGTGTTCACCCAGTCCCAGTCGGGGTCCCCACTCTGTCGCCGCAGCGTAACGCGCTGCCCTTTGCACGTAGCTGTGGCCCACCAGCCATACTGTCACCGGTGTAATACGACACCCAGGGTCTGTAAGGAAAAAATGAGGGAAATGATGTAAGGTGACTGGGTTGTTACTCACGGGGGGAGCGGGCGCACATAAAACTGAAAACATTGTGAACCCCACCTTCCCATGCTGCATATGTCAGCCCCGGAGTACTCAAACGCAGCTGCTGTAGAGGCTGCCCCAATACGGAATGAATGTGTGCCATAACGGGCACCTGGTAGGCCCACCCTGGCGAGGGCTCTGCCTGTCACCTTCCAAAACTGAAATTTAGTGAGGGGAGACCCATCCTGGTGACAGAAAAACGGGCCATGGTGCGTGCCACGCAGTGCAAGAAACTCCTGTAGGGCACCAACCGGACAGATGTCTGCCAAAGAACACCGTAGCAGTCTTACACCACTGCCTACGCCCTGCTGATCAGTCTTAGAGGAGCGTATCCTCAACTGGGCCCAGTCTTTGGCAACATATACATCTTCGAGTTCCAGTGCCCTACAACTTGCATCCGCCTTAGACAGCATCACAATTTCGCTGATGCGGAGCGCTCCAAAAAATGCCACCGTTGTGGCTGCATGAAAAAGGGCTGCCTCATAATGATCAAAACAGAGGCCTGGCCAGCCCCGGGCCAACTGGGTAAGAACCCCTGGGGAAATAGGGTGCCGGTTGTCCGGGCAACGCCCGCGCTCGCGCACCCACCCCTCCAAAACATGTCTCACACGGAAGTCAGAGGTGCTGTCCACATGACCCCCCACCTTGGCCACAAAAGCCAACGCTGACAGCTTAGATGCTATGGTGCGAGGTGCGAGGCCCTGGGAATGCAGGTGAACCATGAACCGCAGCACATGGTCCACCGGGATAGGCCAGGTCTCTGGCAGGTGAAATTGGGCGGAAAATGCCCTGTAAGAATTAAAAGCTTGTTGATACGCCTTACGCGTGCGGGGCGCCAGTGACAGGCCGATCGCCCGGTTCACCTCTCCCTGCCAATGGTCCATATCTCTTCCGGGAGTGGCGAGGGAAATTCCTCCGCATCCGGGGCCAAGGCACGGAACCGGGAGATCTGCAGGCGGGACAAAGCGTCGGCAATATCATTATTAACCCCTGGGACGTGCCTAGCCCTGAACAAAACGTTGAGGCACAGGCAGCGCAGCACAAACTGGCGCACTAGGTCCATAACCCTGGGTGATTTAGAAGTCTGTGCATTGATGATACGGACAACCGCAGCGTTGTCACACCAGAAATGCACGACCGAGTTGGCCCATTCCTCGCCCCACAGCATCAAAGCCCCCAGGATAGGAAAAAATTCAAGGTATGTGAGATCACGCAGGCGACCCGTGCCTGCCCATGCCGGTGGCCACCCACCATAGGTCCACTTCCCATTGAAGTACATCCCATAACCCAGGGATCCTGAGGCATCAGACTGGACCTGAAAACTCGGGGAAGCCAGGAGGTCAGACCTCCAAAATGAGACCCCATTGAACTCCCTCAGGAACCGTAACCAGACGAACATGTCTGCCCTGATACCCCGGGTAATCCTGACTCTATGGTGGGGCCTGGATAACCCTGCCATGGCATCGCATAAGCGCCGGGCAAAAGCCCTGCCTGGAGCGACCACCCTGCAGGCAAAATTAAGGTGACCATGTAACACTTGGAGTTCCCTCAGCGATGCCTTGCGCTTGGCCAGCAAATCCGAGATGAGGGCCAGTAACCGGGACACCTTATCCCCCGGTAACCTAGACGCCTGCGCTACTGTGTCGATCTCCACCCCCAGGAATACTAGCTTGTTAGATGGGCCCTCGGTCTTTTCGGGCGCTAAAGGGACACCGAGTTCCTCCATTAGCATCTGAAATGTGTTGAGGAGACGTGGACACGTGTCCCAGCCCCGTTCACCCCCGAATAAAAAGTCATCCAGGTAATGGGCTACAGACCGGGACCCTGACCTGCGCACGAACGCCCACTCCAGGAAGGTACTGAAACGCTCGAATGCAGAGCATGATATGGAACAGCCAAAAGGCATGGCCTTATCAAAATAATATTCACCCCGGAATTTAAAACCCAGCAATTCAAAGTCGCCCGGGTGCACAGGCAAGAGGCGAAAAGCCGACTTAATGTCGCACTTAGCCAGTAGCGCACCCGGGCCACATGAGCGCACCATGCGCAGCGCATGGTCAAAAGATGTATACCGGACTGAGCAAAGGTCATCAGGTATAGCATCATTGACCGATCGGCCGGCTGGGTAGGACAAGTGATGGATAAGGCGAAACTCGCCCGGAGATTTCTTGGGAACCAAGCCCAGGGGCGATACCTTAAGGTTAGTGAACGGGGGTGCAGGGAAAGGGCCGGCGACCCTGCCCGCATTGACCTCCTTATTAATGCAGGCGGCAGCCACCTCCTCCCTTCCCCTAAGGGACAAAAGGTTGGGGGCATCCTGAGGGGACCTGTCACCCATGAAAGGAATACGGAACCCTTGTCTAAAGCCCTGAAGCAGATAATCTGCATCCTCCCCCTTCGGGTACAATGCGAGCCAACGCTCCAACATGTCCACATTAATTGGGGAGGGAGCCTTTCGGTGAACTAGCTCCATCTGCGGCAGGCTTGCCAGTCCACTGTCCGCCCTTCCCTCTGCCCCGCGTCCCTCCAGGCCTGGGACAGGCAGAGGCTGCGTGGGGGCCCGCACAGGTGGGACACTCATGCCTGTACTTGCAATTTTTCCTATTGCAGGAACCATTGGTCGAGAAAGTCCAGCACAGCAGGCGGGCTGGAACCCCCTGCCCCGCCACCTGGCGGGGAACCTGAGCTGGAGCCGCTCGCTGGACCGCATGTCCACAATGGTATCTCTCCCCCGGCGCAGGGCGCGTGGGCGTCATATACAGAAGCCAAAGCCTCTGGCACGGCTCGTCCCACCTCATCTCGGGGTGCAGGGGAATCCGCATGCGAAATTCCTCGTCATAAGCCAACCACGAGGGGCCCGGAAAGTCGACCATCGCCCTATAGATGTTGTCCAAATATTGGACCATCGGAATAGCCAAATCTGGCCGCGCTCTCAAGTACACTGCCATGTAAATTAAATAAGCCGGCAGCCAGTTGGCCCAGGTACGTGGTGGCTTGCGACGACGTGCCTGCTCCTTATCCTTCTCATCCTGCCCCTCGCCATATCTTTTCCCTGGTGGCTTGCGCTAGGTGGTCACCCAGTGGCAAAGAATATCCCGCCGTTGGCAAGGCCGAAACTGGGACCGCAGCCAGCGCGGGCATCTGAAAAGGGGCCTGTGCTGGCCCCGCCACCCCCAATAAATTCCCGGCAGGGTAGGGAACACCTGTAACCCCTGGAAGCTGTGCAGCAGTCGACATCGCCGAGTGGGGCGCCGGCGGCTGGGCCACCGCACCACCCGCGCGAGGCCAAGGCCATTGAAAGGCCCCCCCAGTAGTGGCAATGTGTATAGGTGTATTGGCTTGTACCGGATACTCACATGTCGCACCCCCGCAGGCCGCCCCCACCGGGGGTTCCGGCCCACCGGGGGCGTCGGAGCTCACGACCACCGTAGAGCTCATCATCGGGGCCTGACCCACACCTGCTTGCTGGCCGGGGAGCTGCGAGGCAGTGGCCGAAGTTGCGCCACGCGCCTGCAGCAGCTCGACCCGTCCCGTCGCCTGCTGCTGCCCGACCGACGGCGCCTCGAAACTAACCCCACCGGTAGCCCCAGCGTGGCTGGCCCAAGCCAAAGAGGCCTCAAGGGCCGCCACACGGGCCAGTAAGGCCTGCACGCTAACCTGGGGCCAAGGGCCGGCCGGCCCGCCTGTGAGAGGCGCGGGTACAGGGCCCTGTACCCCAGGACCCGGGTAGGGCCATTGTCCCGCACCGAAGCCCGGAAGGGTCGGTGCCGGCACCTGCCAAGGCAGAGGGCCAGACCACCCCCCAAGGCTAGAAGGCCCCGGGGGGAGCTGCGCCACCACTGGTGCAGGCCCAGCAGAATGAGCAGATCCAGAAGCGGTGTCCACCGCGTGTGGGGCGCGGGCCGCAGCTTCCGGCCAAGGGGTGATCGACCCCATCCCGCCGGTCCCGGCGGGTGCCGGCAAAGGCGGCTGCTGGGGAGGCGCCACCGTGGTCCTCCGACCCGGATTGCGCCTCCTGCTCGTGCGAGCCGCACCCGAAAGTGCCTTCTTCTTCGAAGGCATCTCACTCAAGGCAAAGGAAGCCGAAAGAGAAGATTCGCCGCCAAAAAGGCTTCCAGTAAGGAGCGACGGAGACACAGGGAAAAACTTCTCCGCTCCGTCGCTTAGCTAAAATGGCAGCTCGGCTGCCTCGTGGCCACCCCTTTTATGAGGGAGCTGGCCACGCCCTAAACTACCCGGATCATTCGTCCTGTGGGGGGGGGGGGCGCAAAGAGCGCGGCGGCCATTTTGCCACTGCGCTTGCATTGTTATTTGTCCTTCTAAGGAGCACTCAGGGCTAATCTCTTCTAATATTGACCTATTTGTTCTCCTTGCTGTCCAGGGGACTCTCAAAACTCTCCTCCAGCACCACATCTCAAAGGAATCTATTTTTCTTTGCTCAGCCTTTCTAATGGTCCAGCTCTCACACCCATACATTACCACCGGAAACACCATTGCTTTGACTATGTGGACCTTTGTTTGCAGTGAGATGTCTCTACTTTTCACTATGTTCCCCAGGTTTTTCATAGCTTGTCTCCCAAGAATCTTGTTCAAATGAAATCTTCAGGAATTTTTAATATTTTATGACATTGTAAAAACTTTGTAAAATTCAAACTTAAAAGTAATATTAGAGGGGAGTAGAGAAATAATATAAACAAAGCGCAGCAGATTCCACTTTACTGCCAATGCTTGACGAAACCAGTTCTGTCTTTAAAGCCTTATCTTCAATATATGACCTTGACTAGCACAGAGAGTCCTCGTAGCAAAGAAAGCAGAAATGAACACTAGACAAAACAACCTTTCTTTTCCGGAACTCTCCAAGACTCAGAGACCCAGTGCCATCTTATTTTAATTAAAAATATTATAATTCTTGTATATCCACCTCGTACTCAGTCCAAATCAACTCTGCAAAGCGATCAAAAAAATTAATTACACAAAGCTATCAAAAGATCTGAACTGCTTAGGAAGCTATTCATACATAATACTATTCCAAAAGAATGCAGATTCACAGGTACTCATTTTAATGGAAAGTTATACTAGCCCACACGCATAGTTTGCATTTCATCTCTGCTGCCAATCCAGCTGGTAAAGATGCACCAGCTTCCTTCAGAAAGAGCTCTGCACAGATGGGCCCAAGGTTTCTGGCAGGCCTGTGCTGGCCATTTGGAACACAGGGACAAGTCCAGGTGAACCCCAGTGACTGGCGCCTCCCAGAGGTGGGCAGAAGTATGTCACCTGGCAGCTACAATCCATGATGTCATGCAGTACCCCCCATAGGGCACTGAGATTAACACAGGGACCAAAGCTGATTGCTTGTACAAAAAGGGTTCTTTTACCCTTCGTAAGGTTTGTTCCGGCATGAAGCATAGCAACCAGCAGGAGTCTTGAGCACACAGACAGTATTGGGCATATAGGATCTATTGAGCACATAGGCTAAAGTGGTGCAAACTGAGACTTAGCTTTATACAAAGTCTTGGAGTTACATAATCAATAAGCTACACCTGTGCTGTTACAAGTGCAGAGCCCTTAAAGTGGTACAGCAATTTTACAATAGGGTGTAACATCCTAGACAAGCAAAGAGGAAACCGTTTGCAGCAGAGTCCAGGACTGTAATAAATGTTATCACAAAAAGATCTTCTCTGACTTAATGTGGTTTTTTTAATTGTCCTTCTAAACGTGAAAAAACAACAAAAATCATTCCAAACTCCTCAATTGTATTCATCAAGTGTTATTGAACATGAAAAATAGTCATAGTTCATTGATGAGCAACTAAATTCACAAATCTTCAAACTGATCAAACTAGTCGTAGTTTGTAGATTTGTGAACTTAGTTGCTCATCAATGAACTTTTATCCATTCTTTCGATTTATTGTATTCCTGACATTATGCTAACATTTAATAAGGATATTAATTCAGATAGATGCATTGACCCTTCAAAGTGAGTCTCTGCTCCACAGATAAATTTAAGTGGATCTTATTTTAAAAATTCTTCTTCTCTTTTCTTCTTCTTCTTCTTCTGGTGCTGTATCCGTTCCAGATTTTGGCTATCATAATGGAGATAGTCTTCCTATTCTAACTCCTTGGAACAGTCCTTCTGAGGACATGCCACATCAGTCTCTCAAGTGCTTCAGCCAAGAAGCCTGTCTACCTCCAGGGCCTCTCTTCCTAGGGATCCTTCCTTGCAGAGCAAGTTGGAGTATTCTATACTTTATGTCAGAGGAGACCATACTGCCAGCGACTTAATGGCGAGTGTTAGGCATGGGGTTAACTGTCTTGACAACCCTGAGGACTAGCAGCCTTGGCGAAGTCCACATGGAAGGGTGATGGTCCCCAAGTGGATTAACTCCCATTTGAATCCATTTTGATGGAGGGCAGCAGCTTCATCAATACTGGCCTGGGACTGAGGAGGACTTTGTTTGCCAAAAGGGCTCAAGACCAGAAAGTGACTCACGGAGCTGGATCAGTGCTATGAGTGTCATGCTGTGATGCGGACGGCAGATGAACGGCCACAGCAGGACTGCCTTCATGGCTGATTGTCATGATGATCGCCAATATTTGGAATTGGATATGGCACAAGAAGAAGATTCTTTATGTTTTTTCCTCATGATATGGCCAAGGTATTGGAGTTTTCTTTGCTAAATGGTCTTAAAGAGTTCTTGTTCTTTATCCATTTGGCACAATACTTCTATGTTAGCCACATGGTCAACCTATGATAGCAGTCCTCTGCAGATCCACATTTCCAAAGCTTTGATTCTCTTTTCAGACACTTTAGTCTGATGAAATCTGGGTAAGGAAAATTTGTAAGTGTTTGTTATATTGTGTCATTCAAAGTTCCGTTTTGTCAGCAACTATTATCCTTACATTTGGCTTCTTGGATTAGATTTTTACAGGAGTCAGTGTTGTGTTCCAATTATAAAATCAAGCCAAATCAAGCCACTCCCAGTAATTTAGTATTCACTGTCCCTGATGCATTTTTTTCCTACTTGGTCTGCTTCAATGATGTCTCAAGGCAAGAAATACTGTAGCCAATAACTTGGAGACCAAAATTAGACACCTCTGTGAAACCAGCTAGCAACTGGAGTTTCTTTTCTTTGCAGAGGAGGCATGTATTTTCTATCTGCTATCTTGGTTTGGACTGTTGGAGTGACGGGAATCAGTTTTCTCTTGCTACATTTCCGGGCAATTTATTATGAGTGCTCCGAAATGACTATTGCTCCTGAATTTGACCACCCACTGAAGCTACGAATCATTCACTGTGGAATCGTGATGGTGATAACATTGGTAAGTATATCATCATCTGATAGGTGTGATTTCAGATATCAATGGCAAGGAAAGGAATGTGAATTAGACTGTGTAAAATGACAAAAGGGAGGAGAGTTTAAACTGAGTTGTGATTGACTGATAGATTCATTGACTGATTCATTGACCATGTAACTGCCTTCCTAGCAGTCATGCTGAAGAATGAAACTAGCCATCTTTCATGAAATATATCAGAAAATACAGTAAAACCCCTACTTATGTAAAAAGTCTGTTCCGTAGACTTTCATGTACATTGGTTTTTACTTAACTCGAAGCAAACCCATAGGAAAAATGAGTTTTTACATAACTGAAAGCAAACCCATAGGAAAAATGAATTTTTTACTTAACTCGAAGCAACCCCATAGGCAAAATGATTTTTTTTACGTAACTTCAAGCAAACCCATAGGAAATTGTGTTATTTAAATCGGGACATTAATGTAAATCGGGACATGGTTTTAGTTCAAAAATTATTCTGTATGTCGAATTTTATGTAACTCGATGCATATGTAAGTCGGGGTTTTGCTGTATATCTCATCTATCATGAGAAGCACATGAATGAAAAACCTTTATATCAATTTTTGTTTCAACTGCTAGACTAAATCATTTGAAATGAATGGGAATTGATAATTCTAATTTAATTCCAAACCCTGTTTGTTTCAATTGGCAACACCAGATTTCAAGATCTGACCTTATTAAAGGTTTCTTAGCTGCTGAAAAAACATCTCCCCTGCTTGTCCCCCAAGAACATTTTAAGGTCAATATTTTAATTTTTCCCCTCTAACATTTTATTCCACCATTCATTTAATTTCATTTTACAGCACCTTTTCCCACAAATAGGAGACCCAATTCTTTTCATGAACTGCCACAAACAAGTGCAGTTTTTTTAAAAAAATAATTATTATTTTTATTCATTTAATAAAAGACAAAACAAAAAATAAAATTACAATAATAAAACTTAATATACATATAACTACTAAATAATATTTAATAAAAATAACAAATAACATGATAGTACACACAGACAATAAAAATTGTTCTTTATAAATCAATCTCATGTATAACAAATAATACTCATAAGTCTGATTATCTGTCGCTGACAGTTGTAGAGAGCAAGTAGACTGTGTTTTTTCCTCTTCTGCTTCAGGGGTGGTGGGGAGCTAAGATCCTGTTTCTTTCTTTTCCCCATTATCCTCCAGTTAGTCGCTTACAATCGAACAGGGGCAAAAAAAACAAAAACAGATTCCCAGACAGAACAATAAGTTAAAAACTGTACATGAATAAGTAAAATCTTTCTGAGCTAAAAAGCTTGGTGAAGGAATGGTTAAAAGCTGTGTTCATTAAATGTTTAAAAGTTCATAGAAGTTCATTAAAAGTTTAAAAGCTCATAGGAGTCTCTCGGCATTTCACTCCTTAGTTTGACGAGAGGTAGCCGAATGTTCATTTGGCCAAGCATTCGAAGTCAAAGGAAGATAAAAATGATAAGCGTTCTAAAATGCGGCATTAAAATATAAACAGTCTGCTAAAGTCATTCTTGTTTTGAAGGGGAAAAGACAAAACAAGATAAAAAGGGGAAGGAGGAGAGAAAGCAACTCACAGCCTCACCTACTCCTCCGGAAACGACCTCATGCCTTATCAACCTCATGATCTGACAGCACCTCTTCTTGAAAGGCAATCGAAGGACCTAAAATCTAATTATGCTGGTCGTCTTCTATATCAACTTTTGTCCTGCCTAGATTTACGTGTCTTGAATGGCACAATGTGCGGTGACCATCCTGCAGAGTACACATTTTGGTCCGGGAAAAGAAAAAGTGTCATTGACTATTTTATTGTCTCAAAAGAGGTTGTTAGTTATGTAGACCGATTTTTAGTCTCTTTGTTTTATGATAGTGACCCCTTCCTTTAAATCTTATACTAAACTTCCCGACACATACAGTGAGGCTTGGTGAAAAACATTGTGGTCAACCAGACTCTGAGAGCAGGATGAACTTAATCAGATGGAGAGCGGATATGGCCGAGATCTTACCAATGCTGATTAACACCGATGGTTTTAAAGAGGCAGTGGACAATTTTGTGAATAACGGTCTACACGAACAGGGTATTGATCTTTTTGACTCCCTGTTTGAAAGAATCCAATCTCTATTAAAGGTATTTAACACTAGTCACAGAAGAGCATCCAGCAGGTTAAGTAAATCTTGGTATAACAAGGAATGTGTATTGGCCAAAAAAAGCTTTGAGGTCTAAACATAGGGACTTCTGTTTAAATCCTATAGTCAGTTTAAGAGATGAGGTGGCCCTTATCAAATCTCAATATAAACAGTTAATAAAATGGTGGAAAATGCGAGGAAACTAAAAGGGCCTGGGAACTACTTAGTTTGGCCATTGAGCAAAAAACCCACTCCCAATTCTGGAATTCAGTCTCATATCATTCAAGAACTAATAGCACCACGGTTGCTATTTTACCAGAAATCTGGGAAAATCATTTTCAAGAACTCTTTCGGGCCCTTGACATTTTGGACTCCACACCAGGCTATTCGGCCTGTAGTGACAATCTTCCCATTTGGCCCCCAGTCCTTTCCAGATGGGGTGTGGGGTGTGAAAGTGAGCATAAGTCCGAGCGCTCCAGCCGGCCAGTCTCCTCTGGGAGTGGCGATAGTCCTGGGGTGGTGGCAGTCTTCGGCCTGGCCCAGTGACTCGTGGCCCTTTATCCCACCCCGCAAGGGATGGGAGAGGAGAGCGGGGTTCCCCCCACAGCTGTGGCGATGGTCCTGGGGTGGCAGCAGTTCCCAACCTTTTCAAGCCAGGGGCCAGGTCATGCTCTCTCAGACAGCTTCGAGGGCCAGATGGCCATTTTGCCCTGCCTGCATGATGGGGATGGTCATTTTGTCCCAACAGCTTTAAAGGGTAGCCATTTTGTTTCTCAAATGCCCTTAGCCATTTTGTTTTTCGAATGCCCTTAGAGGGGTGGGAGGCTACATGAAATAGTGTGGTGGGCAGTGGCAGGCATCAGCCGCTTTGGACCGACTGGTACAGGCATACTGGAAGTAGACCCGGATGGCCACGCCCACTCCCCACCCTACCCACCTCCGGGTGCCCAGACACAGCAGTCCCCCTGAAGGTGGTGCTGCCTCAGCCTCGCCAGAGCTTGGGAGAGACACAGGAGCCAGCAGGGCCTCTGCCTGCCTCTTGTCATTGTCTCCCTCCCTCCCCCCAGGCCAAGTGTGGAGTGTCCTGGTCGGGGGTCTGAAGTGAGGCTTTGGTGCCCGCCTGCTGCTTCTAGCAGCAGCAGCACCTGTAGTTCACACCGGACAGGCAGGCAGATGGTCAAGAGGCACTGCTAAAGGTGCTGCTGCTGCACCTGCTGCTAGAAGTGGCAGGTGGGCACCGAAGCCTCACTCAAAGCCCCCGACCAGGGGGACCACTGTTCCACTCAGCCCTCATCCATCCACCCACCCGGCACAAACTACAGGTGCTGCTGCTGTTAGAAGCAGCGGGTGGGCGTGACCTGGTCTGGGGCTTGGAGTGAGGTTTCATGCCAACCACCGCTTCTAGCAGCAGCAGCACCTATAATTTGCACCGGGCAGGTGGGTGGACAGTCGAGGGCTGAGCTGGACCCAGTGGTCCCCCTGATTGGGGCCTTGGAGTGAGGCTTTGGTACCCACCCACTGTTTCTAGCAACAACAGCACATATAGCAGTGCCCCTCAACCGTCCACCTGCCTGCCCGGCAAGAACTACAGGTGGTGGTGGTGGTGGTGGTGCTAGAAGCAGCAGGTGGGTGCCAAAGCCTCACTCCAAGCCCCCGAACAGGGCATGTCACACTTCGCCTGGGGGGAGGGAGGGAAGGAGATGACAACAAGAGGCCGGTGGATGTCCCATTGGCTCTCATGGGGCTCCCGAGCCCTGGTGAGGCTGGGTCGGCATCACTATTAGAGGGATTAGTGTGTCCAGGCACCTGGAGGTGGGCAGGATGGTAAGGGGGTGGCAGCGGCATGCATGCTGGTCTGGCTAGCGTGAGCTCCTCCCTCCCTTTCCCCCAGCCGCAAGCGGTGCCACCTCCACTGCTGTTGCCTGAGTGGGACCCGCAGCCGCTTGAGAAGGAGGAAGAGGAGGAGGAAGAATCACTATTGTTGTCCAGGGGACAAGGAGGAGGAAGAGGCTTGTCTTGGCAGGGATGCTTTGCCACCACTGCCCCCGGGCACCCCTCCGCTGTGAGTCTCCATGGGTGTGTTGTGTAGGGGGGATGAAGGGGGAGGCGTGGAGCCTTGGGCAGGGTCTGGGGAAGGTTAAGGGGGTTTCCCTGGGAGGAGGGAGGGGGGAACGAGGGCCACAGCTCCCTTTGCCAATTTACCTTGGAGCAGCAGGTAAGGTGCCACAACATTTTTGTCTTTTTGTTTTGTTTACTTCCTGATATGCTTGAAACACAGACTAACACAGCTACCATTTCAAAAAATTTATTCTGTGCAAGCATATCAGAGAGTAAACAAAACAGAGAGTAAACAAAAATTAAAGGGTAGTCCATCAAGTAGCTTTTAAAGGGGAGATCTGGTATCAGTTATTCATGTTTTTCATTGTGGCACCTTATAGACTGCTGCTCTGAGGTAGACTGCAGCTGGCCCAGGGAGCTCCACACTCTCATTACCCCTCCCTCATCACAGGGAAACCCCCTTAGGCTCCCCATAACAAACTACATTGTTGTAATTAAATACTAACTGCTGTATTTTAATGTGAGCTTTTGTGGATCGAGTCCACTGGCTCTTTCACTATAAACAGAGATGAGCAAGTTCATGAGTACAAGGGTATCAATGGTTATAATTATGGATACCTAAGGAAAACCTCTGGGTTGGAGAGATAGGCAGGATATCTCTCAATTCCATTTCCAGGGAATCCTAAGCAGGTGAAGACATCTGCTTGGGAATACTCTGTGTGAGACAGAATGCTGGACTGTTCTGTGCTCATTATATTCTTATAAGCACAGAACCCTAGAGCTGGATACAACTGGCTTTCAAGCAAGGGTGACCTTTACTATAGAAGTGTCATGGCTATGGCTATATCCTTGTTAAATAAAATACTTTTCTAATTATGGGCTATCTAAAATGTATCCAACTCTAGGGTGTAGTGCTCATCTCCATTTACAATCAATGAGCCAGTGCTGTCTGTGTTTGCAGATGTTTTCATGGTCGTGTGGCAGGCATGACTAGATCGCCCACTCAGTCACATGGCCACACTTACAAAGTAGGTCATGCCCACAGTGTGGTAGTAAATTTTTTGGAGTCCACCACTGGCTATGGGCTGTATCTGGCCCACGGGCCTTTGGTTGGGAACCCCTGACGTAAATGCTCTTCTGAGATCTTTTGGGGTGCTGGAGAGGATTACAACATCATCTGCATATAACAGTATCAAGAAAAGGGGGAGGAACACCCCAATGGTAACAAATGGTAAAAAGAATAAAAGTGCCAAACTTTAATATATAGTGGAGAGCAACCAAATCACATAGGTAAATATACAAACATTGTAGAGGACAAAAAATGACTATATACAAAATCCATCACCACAGCTCAAGTCACAGATGTATGGTACACGATAATAAAGATAATGGAAGAAAATATACACAAAGTCCGTTACCGCGGCTCATGTCAAAGTTATACGATAGAACATGTTGACAACACCTATAGCTGGGCATAAGTAATAGAGTCTTATACAGTCAAAATACAAAAGTCTCATAATAAAGCTGAATGCATGATTAATAAAACATCCATATATAGAAAAGTCCGTAAAAGGAACAGCATGATAAAGGAATCCGGAGGCTACTGCAACCACAGGTAAGTAGGTACAAGCTAAGCAGAATGACAGGTCAATATCCTTCCGGTAAAATAGATATTTTGTATCCTTTCTCAAGAATCTGCAACAGTCATAAATGGAAAGTCTCTATGTAAAACATGCACAAATACAAAAATACAAACCATTCTAAGCAGCATAGCAATAATTACAAAAGGTACCTGCATGGAATGCAATACTCAATCAACCTCTCAGTGCTATCTCATATTGGGTCAGAGTGTTAAAGGAAACACAGGAAGTAAGGTTAATATACTTTCCAAACAAACACATGTGAAAAATAGTTCCTATTGACTAATCAGGTGGAAATAACCCTTAAAGGGGAAAGAACATGAAAGCGGAAACTTCATAAAAAGGCAGAAAAATCCAAATCAGTATTTAAACCAGAGGGACTAAGCGTAGAAAAACGATGAATATAAAATGATTCTCTCTTCAATAAAAAACATTCTTTGTCCATACTGTAGCATTTATGAGGGGAAAAGGATTCCAAAATGACCACGCGCATATCAGTAAAGGAATGTTTCTTGTCTATATAATGTGATACAAACAGGGCTGTAATGTTGTTGTTTCTAATGCGTGATTGGTGTTCTCCCAGTCTGGTCTTAAGAGGTCTACTGGATTGACCTATGTAGGCTAATTGGCAAGAACACAAAATCATATATACAGAGTTCCACGTATTACAATTCGAAAACATAGAGAGTTTTAAAGAAAAATTACTACTGGGAATGGAGATCTGATCTGTATTTCACATAAACCGACAAAATTTACAATAACAGTAAAAATTAACAGTATCAAGCCAGTTTTGAAGGATGGAAATCAGGAATTCTTCAGTGGTTAACCATATCATTAATAAATAAATTAAACAAAAGTGGGACCAGTGCACATCCTTGCTTAACACCCTTCTGTGTGGCTATAGGATCCGTAAAATGTCCCTGATAATTTTAGATGTATTTTGTGTTTATCTTATCATGTTTATTATGTATTTAATATTAACAATATATATTTTTTAAAAATTAAAGGGTAGTCCATCAAGTAGCTTCTAAAGAGGAGATCTGGTATCAGTTTTTCATGATATAATTCAAATGTAGTCAAATCTGTTTTTCCTTTCTTTCTTTTTGAAACAGGGGGAGATTGTTGAGCAGTTGGGGATCTGTGGGACTTATTTCATCATGCGTTCCTTGATGGCTCTGAGGAAGCCTAAGATCCATCCCAGCCTTTCTGTGAAAGATCACAATTTTGATGGGGTTCGAGTGAGGGTTTATCAGCCAAAGGCATCATCTCCTGACCAAAGGAAAGGCTTTATTTTTCTCCATGGAGGAGCAGGAGTGATTGGATCTATCAGTAAGAATGCAATCTTTTCTTTAAAAATTAATTTACTTTTTTATTTAGAAAATTTTACACATAAAAAACAAGAAACATACTAGATGATTCTTATTACACTACTTAAATGAGAAAATACATAATAATAGATATCAGACATAAACCAAAAAAGATGCCCCCTCCACCATTGGGGAGGGCACTTTATTTTAAGATTATCAAGCTTTATCTTCTTTTAAACCACTTCCTTTTTTCAAAACATCAACCATGTGCTTTTTTAAGAGAACATACTGTATTCAATAAAAGCACTCCATATAGACCAAAACTGATTGTTCTTAATCATACCATTCTTTTCCTATAAATCAGAATCTAATTTGTAATTTGAAGCTATGTCCCATATTTCCTTATAACCATCTTCAATTGCAACACAAGTTTTCCAGTTTTTTCAATCAATAATCTTATGGCAGTCAGCAAAATTATAATCATTTTAAAAATCTTTATCTAGCCTCTTCTAAATCCATTATTAGTGGTGCTTTGGGATTAAATTCAGCTTTATTCCCATTATCTTACTAGCAGGGGTGCCTGGCTTTGCCCGGGTGGTCCCAACCTGGCTAGCTGAGTGCCAGTGTTGCCCAGGAAACCCACTGGCCAGGGGTTGACCAGTGCTGGTTGACCTAGCACTGTGGCAGACACAAACCCTCCTGTTGAATATACCCCCTTTGCAGATCAATTTAGGGGGCTGCCCCCCATGGGCTTCGGGACCCTGACAGTGACCTGCTCATGTGTGCAAGGTACATGTGTGTTGAATTTCACGGGGTTTGGTCAAAGGGTGTGGCAGCCCATTCTGGATATGGTACCCACACCTCTGTGTTATAGGTATAGATTAATTTCTTCAAATGCAAGTAGAACCCCATATAATGAATGCATCTTACAGCGATTAAATTGTACAACGATGAAGATTTGTAAAAACATTGTGCCCCATATAACAACTAAAATCTTTATACGATGCAATGCATCTCTATGGGAAAAATCGTACAATGATTTTTGTTGTTGTACGATTTTTCCCACAGAGATGATTGTTGTATGATGCATCCCATAGAGGTGACCTGATTGAAGTTTACAAAATCATGCACGGTGTGGACAAAGTAGATAAGGAAAAACTGTTTTCCCTATCGCATAACACTAGAACTAGGGGACACTCCATGAAACTTTTGGGTACTAGTTCTCAAACAAATAAGAGAAAGTACTTTTTCACCCAGAGGATTACTGGTCTATGGAACTCCCTGCCAGAAGAAGTGGTGACAGCTGTCAGTCTTGACAGCTTTAAGAAAGGATTAGACAAGTTCATGGAGGACAAGAGTATCAATGGCTATAATTATGGATACTTAAGGACAACCTCCGGGTTGGAGAGATAGGCAGGATATCTCTCAATATCATTTCCAGGGAATCCTAAGCAGGCATCTGCTTGGGAATACCCTGAAGGAAATGGTGAGCCACTGTGTGAGACAGAATGCTGGACTGGATGGGCTGTGGCCTGTTCCAGCAAGGCTGTTCTTATGTTCTTATAGGGATAATCGCTATGCAACTAGCCTCATGGAATGAAATTAAAGCCATTATACGGGGTTTTACTGCACAGTACTTTTAATCATATACTGTATTATGTACATGTTTACATTCCCACCAATAAGTCCCCTTTTTTCTTTACACCTCCAGCACTCCTTACAATAGTTTTGATCATATTGATTTATATGAACTGGGGCTATGTACCACATGCATAACAATTTATAATTATGCTCTTTGCTTCTTACTGAAAGAGCAAATCTTGCTTTCCATTTTTTAATTCCAAGATATTTCCAATATTTTTGTAGCCAACTCTGTTCCCCATATTTCCCTTAAAGTTCTTTGGGGATCACCTTCTTTATTCAATATCTTATATATTTTATGTACTATTCCTTGCATCTTAGATCCCTTGTTCCTTATCTGTGTAATTAGCTCGTCAAAACTCTTAAATCCTCTCCCCTCACTATAATTCTTTCTCTATTCTTTACCCCACTTCTCCATTTTTATTTTCTCTAACCAATTCAATTTTAATTTAATATGCAATCCTTTCTGCTCAAAATGGTTAAGAGCATGCTGAACACATAGTAGTTCCAAATCTGTGCAGAATCTAAGCCTCTCCTAGTCAAGAGGTGTCTGAAATCAATTAAAATGAACCTCAATGTGTGCAAATTTTGTTGCAGTGGATAAAGTAACAGGTAAAGGTAAAGGTCGCCCCTGCTCGAAAGCTAGTCATATCTGACTCTCAGTGCTCATCTCTGTTTATAGCTAAAGAGCCAGCACTGTCTGTGTTTGGAGGTGTCTCAATGGACATGTAGCAGGCATGCCTAGACACCGAAGTGCATGGAACACCGTGGATAAAGTAGCAGATTATAATTTAGGAGATCTATGGTGACCCATGAAAACTCGGGGTGGGGGTGGGATGGAGAGATTTCAGTGGTTAACCATTTGTTGAACATCTACAAAATCTCAAAAACCTGAAAAGGATCACTATACTTTTGAATCTAAAGTGACATCACATAACAGCCACTATCACCTCATTTCAGCCTGAATTTTTGTGGCAATGTGACTGTGGCCATCGTTTGGAGGGAATTTGTATCTGGTGTGTTTCAGCTCTTCTCTCAGCCCACCCATTCACTGCTCCTTTTTCTGGTCTCTCCTCCCCTAATCTCTGTGATCAGCCTAGAAAAAAGAATTTCTAACACAAGAGTAGTTCAAGCCAGTGCAGCTTTGAGTTAGGATCGGGCTCTTAAGGTTCTACTTCTTGGTGCACTTGTCAGGAAGTAAGTCCCATTTAGCTTAATGTAGTTTATGTCTGTCTGTAGTTTAGCTTGATGTAGTTTATGTAGATAATGTCTGACTGGACATCCCGCTAGGGTAATGGAGTAGAGCATACTGCCAGCAACTCAACACCGAGTGTCAGGAATCAGGTAACTAACCTGACTCCATAAAGGGGCCAATGGCTACATCCTTTTAGGTGGGGTGAGGGTCCTCCTCAGTGGAGGAAACACCATTGGAAACCATCATATTGGACCCAACGGCAAAATGAGCAGAGGAAGAACTCTGATTCCCAACGGTCATGGAGGTGGAAGAGTCCATGCCAGATAGACTGGCTGTGAAGGCATGCCTTGATAATATCCTCAAGGCTGTGGCAGTCCATTCCGGTCCCAGTGTTGAATCCTGCATGCCTCATTTCATACGTGCTGCAGGAGATGGCTCCATGATCATACTGTGTGGGTCATTCATTACAAGCTGGGATCTACCTTAAACAAATTCACGCCATGGCATTTTTCCTGCTTCATGAAAGAATGCATTCATGGATAAGAGTTGCAGTCGATGACGATTTTATGTTTGAGTATGTACACATCAGATTGAATTTAACAAGCGATTTAATGTTTTTGAAGCCATGAGTTTAAAGCTGGGCTGGGTAACATGATGCCATACAAACGTTGTTAGTCTATGACCCCATCAACCTAGATAGATAAGATAGATAAATCTTTATTATCATTGTCCTGCACAGAACAATGAGATTGGGGGGAAAAACACTTAACAACCCAACAAAACCTAAACAAAATACAACTATACAAAATTATCAACATATTCCCACCCCACATATACACATTTAACCCCTAAAAGCTCTAAAACTCTAAAAACTCTAAAACTCTAAAAACTCTAAAACCCTAGAAACTCTAAAAACTATATACAGAAGCTCCCTCATAGACTGCATTGCACTGCATTCAAAGCCAGAACCCCTTTTGGGTAGAAACTATTTCTCAAGTGGCTGGTTTTAGTGTATGAGAACCAAGACACAGGACAGCCGAAGTATTGGCTTAACACATCTTTATTGCATGGTGGTCCGGGGGAACATGTGGTAATGGCGGACGAACAGCTCAATATATACAGTGGCTATACATTTGAATGTGGCTCCACGATAGCCCATTGGCTACTGTCGGCGTGACGTCATTTCAGGTCACGCCCTTCTTGTCCAGGTGAGGTAGTAGCGGGAATCTTCCCGCGCTGCAGTTCTTTGGAAATTGGAACCGTGTGAGCTGGGCGCTCGCTATTGCCACCAGGTGGTCATTAGCTCGCGTCCTAATTACAACGGGTTACATTGATACAGTTGGTGGTTGTTTAAAGGCATAGAATTGAGAACACAACACTGGTCCTGGTCTTTATGACCCTATACCTTCTTCTAGAAGGCAGAAGCTGAAAGAGATCATTTCCAGGGTGCGTACTATCTTGCGCAATCTCTACAGCTTTCTTATAACACCTGGCGGCATAGATTTGATCTAGAGTGGGAAGAGTATGCCCGATTATCCCCTCTGCAGTCTTTCCGACCCTGGACAGCATTGTTCTTTCCCTAGCTGTACAAATCCCAAACCATACACACAGACCATAGGTTAACACACTCTCTATGGTACAGTGGTAGAATGCCAACAGCAGGTCCTAAGTCAAAGGCAAGCACCAGCTTTTTGGCTCAACATCTAATGGTTTTGCATGCTTCTTAACTCTGGTTAAATATTAAACTCATAACTTTGCTAGAGAATTTGGGAACTAGAATGCCATAGCAAATGCTCCTCATTAATGTCCTCATCATCTTTCCACATTTCAAGCATAAATTGCAAGCAAATTCTTTTCTTAAAACCCTCCAGTTTCTGGATATGGGATATTGTGCTTCTATACCTACAATTCAAAATGGCAGGAATTGTCCAATATTTACACAATGCCAATCTCAAGCACCAAGCAAACAGCAATTAAGTATCACAGCAGAGAAGATTTCTTACCCTGCAACAGCACCGGCTACTATCTATTCCTCCTTTTCTCCCTTCCTTGTCTCTCTCCCAAGGTGACAAATTTATACCTCTTTTAGATCACTTGATATCTTGCGTATGAGCCATATATTTTCATGTTTATTATTTATTTTATTTAGTATATTTTTATACTGCTTTCCTCACTTATTGGTGACCCAAAGCAGTTTACAGACAAACAAAGATGGTAAATTACGTAAAACTTGAAATACAATTAAACATTGTGGCTGAACATCCGAGGGAGCCTAAGAGTCGGCATCCAGGCTCAACATCAGTGATGGAGCCTGGTACTCAACATCCTCTGCAACATCCTCGGACATCTTAAGGCCCATGCCATGGGTAACAGCAGCGCCCACTACCCTCCAACCAGCTGAGGGGAGGAGCTCAGGGGGCTCTGTGGCAAGGACAAAGGTGGAAAATGTCCTCCTGCCATTTGGATTTCTTAGCAGGTATATCTACATTAGTCACTTTAAGCCAGGAGTTCTCAACCTTCGGGGGCTGGACAGCTATTTTGCCCTTCCCCCACCATATGGCACTTCCTGGTGTGGTGGAGATGGTGGGCACCCCACATGAAATGGCACCATGGGCCGCATCTGGCCCATGGGCCACAGGTTGAGAATCCCTGCTTTAAGCTGATTGTTTACATATCCAGCAAATAAGCCAGGCATTTATGTATCTAGCTTTCAAGCAATTTGAAATGTTACATAGAGTGTTTACGTCCAATCATAGATATTAAGCAAGCAAAGCATTTCATTTTAACCTATAATAACACTTTTGTCCAATACAAAAAGTTGGTGCTCTTATATGACAAATCTTTTGCTCTTACATAATATAGCATTACATGGGTGTCTTTCTCAAAACTTATTTAGGCAGTACAGTGATACCTCATACAACATCCAAACTTGGTTCCACAAGTTTGGACTTTATACGGATTTTGACTTGGTGTGAGGCATGCAAAATCCTAGCCATGATGCCTCATACAGCATCCAAATCCTTGCCGTGATGCCTCGTACAATGTCGTTTCCATAGAGATACATTGTACTGTAACAGCACAGACTTCAGGGCAAAGTCAAGGAAACAGACAGAAAACTGACAGAACTTTTAGAAATCATTGTCTAAAGGCTAAATACATTACAGAAACATGTCAAACAACCCTGATTGTCCAAGGGCCTGAAGAATGCTGCAAAAAAAACCAGGAATGCTTCTAAAAATTCTGACAAAAAATTCAAAAAAATCCAAAATCGCGCTCAAAACCACCCCTAAATACTCTTCGCCTCGTGCAAAACCTCCAAAAGCAGTGCATGCATGCATCCTGCCTTTTATACTGCACAGGCACAATGCAACCTGGGAAAAACCCCAATGCCTCATACAAAGTCGCAGTGACTTTGTATGAGGCAACTTTTTTCAAGGAATTAGGCAATGTTGTATGAATTCGATGTTGTACGTAGCGGACTTTGTATGAGGTATCACTGTATATATATTTTAATACCTGTATATCTTACAATTACACAACTATCAATTTGCTTTAATGACCCTCTGACCCACTCAAATTCCCCCAATGGTGACAGAGAGTATGGTAAAATTCACTCCTCCAATGCTTTAAATTCCTCAAAACCTTACATGGCTTGTGGTATGATGAGCGGGAACAGAGACCACCAAAGGTGCATTTTGGGAGCAATAGACACCAATGCTTTGGAAATGTTTCTGGGTGTGAGTGTATCAGAAGGCATATGCCATTGACATCTAAGATCCATAGAATGTCAAAAGTGTCCCCTTGAAAGTTCTCTACATTAGTTATAAAAACCCCATTTCTGTCACTGTTTAATTAAGGAACAAATCTAATTGCTTATGCTGACCAAGAAATGAAAAATGAAAAAAAAAAGTATAAATATTTTTGCTAAGTTTTTTGAAACACATGTCATTCTCAAGCTAAACCCTTCAATTGTACTGGGAGAAAAACTGCTCTTCTGATTAGGTAAAGGTAATGGTCACCCTTACTCAAACGCCAGTCATATCCGACTCTAGCATTCGGTGCTCATCTCCATTGATAGCCAAAGAGCCAGCGCTGTCTGTGTCTGTGCAGATGTTTCCATGGACATGTGGCAGACACTGGAGTGTACAGAACGCTGTTTACCTTTCCACTGAAGTAGTGCCTATTTATCTACTTGCAATTTCTTGCTTCGAACTGCTAGGATGGCAGGAGCTGGGACAGAGACGGGTGCTCAACCAGATATGCAGCACTCAGGTATAAACTGCCAACCTGCTAACCTTCCAGTGTCTTAACCACTAAGCCACCACAGTCCCCGCTCTTCTGATTACTCACATGGAAATACATGCACAGAGACAAAGAACTTTGTCTAGTTCAGGATGTTCTCCAGTTCACCAAACTCTTATTTCTCTCTCTAGATTACTATCAAGATGTTTGCAGTAAGCTGGCCAAGGACACTGATTCAGTACTTGTGTCAGTGGAGTAAGTGAAATTGGGCTGTACATAATTCATCTTTTTGGTGGTCTATTGTTTGTTGAAGGATCTATTTCTGAGAGGAAAGACAGTCTAACACTATTTTGTCATGTTTTACTCACTGCTGCCACACTAGAGTATGCTGTGCAAACCAATAGGTGTGTATGGCTTTGACATTCAAAGGACAGTAAATCTATCCTGAGTTCGTGTTTGAACTTTTTAAGGGGCTATCCAAGGTACTGGATCCTACCCACCAAACAGATTCAGCATCCAATTCAAGTCCTGACTATACCAGGAGCAAATTCATTGGACTTCAGAGGCATCACTTTCTATTGCTGTTCATGTGTTTCGTTTCTCCTTTCAGTCCGGAAATGAGGTACTTCACCTGCACCCCTGTAGACAATTCACTTCAGAAATGGAGTAGGTGGATTAAGGTCTTCACTAGTCCCATCCAATCAGTCATTTGCCCAATCCACTTCTATAGTATGACATGTAAAAAATGTCTGTGGTCTGGAGCATAATGAGAAAATCACTACAGGGTGATGCCATCAACTCATAAACTATTTTTTTTGATCGAATGTACAACTTTCTGCCTTTTGCTTTCAAGCTATGGCTCCAAGCTATGGGGAACCTATCCCTCTTGCAAAAAATATTGAATCAGAAGCTGGTTGTTCAAATCCCTGGTTGGCACAAAATGATGATATCACTATGTAAAGGTCACCCTTGCTCAAAAGCCAGTCGTATCCGACTCTAGGGTTCAGTGCTCATCTCTGTTTATAGCCAAAGAGACAGCACTGTCTGCATCTGCAGATGTTTCCATGGACATGTGGCAGGCATGCCTAGACACCGAAGTGCGTTTACTTTCACACTGAAGTGGTACCTATTTATCTCCTTGCAACTTCTTGTTTTTTGAAGTGCAAGGTTGGCAGCTCCAGTTCAGACTTGACAAGGCGGGTTTCACATTTCTCAAGCTGGTTCAGTCAAACATGCTCAGATGGCTCCAATCAGGTTGAGATATATCTATCTATCTATCTGTCTATATCTATATCTATATCTATATCTATATCTATATCTATATCTATATCTATATCTATATCTATATCTATATCTATATCTATATCTATATCTATATCTATATCTAGATAGATAGATAGATAGATAGATAGATAGATAGAGATAGAGATAGAGATAGAGATAGAGATAGAGATAGAGATAGAGATATATAGATAGATATATAGGCATATCAGGAAAAACAAAACAACAACACCACTGCAGCACTTTAAAGACTAACTGCTATATTTTTACTATGAGCTTCCGTGGATCAAGTCCACTTCCTCAGACAAAGGAGTAAGACTTCCAGGCATGGTTTATGTACACCAGAGGTAGGGTTCAAGATGTCACAAGGCAAATGGATCACAAAGCAATGAGATAAATAGCAATCAAGAAGAATGACAGACAAGCATGCATATCAATAAAGCTTCCTACAGCTAGCAGTGACAAATGACTATTCAGATTAGTTTTAAATGTCCCCCTTTCAATTTTAAAAGTGTGAAGTTGTGAAGCAAAGAATATGCTAATGAGTTTACTTTATTGTTATTATGGTCTTAGACCAGCCTTTACAATAGAAAATGGTTTCACTCTTTGTTAACAATGAGAAAAGATAACAAAACAGTACAACATATCCTCTATTTAAATGTTTTCCTTAATTGAATAGCTTGATAAAAATATTTGGCTACCTGCTGCATGAGTGTAACTTCTTACTGGTTTAACCTCTTACTTGTGTGGGCACATCCCATTGTGCTCAATTTGTAAAAGAGAATCCACTCAGGTTGTGAGACTAAATGGGCAAAAGCTGAAGAAGTATTGCTTGTTCACTGCTTTAAGTTAACCTTTTCCCAAAAATATGTATCATGTTAGAATAGAATTTTCTAACTGAATGATTTGTTTCCATGTTGTGATTCCCCAGGTATCGCCTCGGACCCGAGCACCCCTATCCTACACAACAGAAGGACTGCTATGCAGCAACTGTATATTTCATGCAGAATGCAAAAGATTATGGGGTGGATCCATTCCAAATCATCATTGGTGGGGACAGTGCGGGAGGCAACTTTGCTACAGTGTTTGCCCAAGAACTGCTGGGGAGATCAGACCTCCCTAAATTACGAGCCCAGGTGCTGATCTATCCATATGTCCAAGTCATGGACTTCAACTTGCCTTCCTACCAGCAAAATGCAGCATTTCCACTCTTGTATAGGCGACGTGTTGTTTGGCTTATGCTGCACTATCTTGGAAAGAGAGTTTCTCTGTTGGAAGATGTTCTGAAGGGATCTCATGTGCCAGATGCACTGAGGCTAAAATATGGGAAGTGGATGAGTCTTGACAACATCCCAGAGAAATTTAAGCGCCGAGGCTACAAAGAAGTCCCTCTTGCTCCTTATAAGCCTGAAGTCTACAAGGAAGTGTCAGAAATATTGGAAGTCTCCTTTTCTCCACTTTTTGCAGAAGACTCTGTTATTCGGCAGCTTCCGGAGACTTTTATTGTGAGTTGTGAATATGATGTGCTTCGCGATGATTCCCTCTTGTACAAGAAACGTCTGGAAGACAATGGTGTGAAAGTCAGCTGTTTCCATGCTGAGAATGGTTTTCATGGGGTAATTAACTTCATTGATACAGGTTTTTTTACATTTCCTGTTGGGATAGAAATATTGGACCACATTGTGGAGTTTATCAAACATTTATGAAAGAATTTATCCTAAATCTGTGAACCTTCTTGCTTGTGGCAATTCCCCCTCTAAAACAGTTGATTTCTATGGCCACTCAGAGAGACCAACTGGTGCTCAACATTTATTTATGTATTTAACCTACTTTTCAATCCAATAAAGCTGTAAATGCACCGGAGGTATACATGTACAATGTAAACATTGTTTAAACCATCACATGAAAAATAATTAAAAACGTTCCAATAAAAGATCTAGTAATCAAACAATAAAATACCTTTGAATGACATGGAATTTTTTTCCATAATGAGACAAATCTATGGATGGGAAATGCTTGGTTTCTTAGCAACAATGTCAAGAACCCCCACAAGCATTATGTCCATGAGAGATTCGAAGAGATATATCTCATTTCTGGGTCATTTTTACTCCCCCTAACTGATCTGTGGATGCCCGTAAAAACTGAACGGATGCAGGTTTGCAAGCATTTGAGACTTTAAAGCAGAAGTTCCCAACCTTTTCTAGCCTGGGATTGGGTCACACTCTCTCAGTCAACTTTGAGGGCCGGATGGCCATTTTGCCCTGCCTGCACAATGGGGGCAGCCATTTTGTCCCAACAGCTTAAAGGGGTGGCCATTTTGTTTCTCGAATGCCCTTGGAGGGGTGTGGGTGGGGCACATGAAATGACACCATGGGCCGGATCCAGCCCATGGGCCTTAGGTTGGGAACCCCTGCTTTAAAGGGATTAATTTGGTGAAATCACCCAAATTAATCCCTTATTTTTTATCAACCTGTTTTATTGTGATCTAATGCTGTTGCTTCCTCTTCCTCTCCTTTCATGTCTAGGCAAGATGTGAAACTGCCAAAATGAAGCCACCTTTCGGTGGGTTCATTTTTAGTTCCTTTTGCCTAACCTAGTGTGAGAAAGGTTAGTTGGCACAAAGTGTCTGTTGCCCGGGTATGCCCAATTGTGGATAAGAGATACTACAATTTTCGAGGAGGCTCTTTGAAACCATTCTGTTGCAAAAAAGGAGGGACGGAAAGTTCAGTCCTATTTCCTTTATCAACAGGAAGCCTATTGAAAAAGAACACAATTACTCTTTGCTGTTGTTGATTCTGACCCTTTGCAACCCCATGGACCATCGCACGCCAGACACATCATCCCCCACCATCATTCTCAGCCCACCCAGCTCTGCGCCCATTGCATCAACAATACCATCTAGCCATCTCATTTTTGGCCGCCCTCTTCTTCTCTTGCCCTCAACCTTTCCCAGCATCAAGGCTTCCAAAATTGGTACTTTGACAGAGAATGCCCATCCAAATATCTAAAAAAGTGGCTGTGAGCAATACGACTGTTTAGCCCCCTCCACCTCAGATCTTACCTGTTCCACTTTGGAATCCCTGCCCGACCATCAGGCCCAGGGGTGCACAGGTGTTGTGCATAGCTGTCAAGTATCCCTTATTGGCCGGGAAAACCCCTTATTTTACCCTCTTTCCTGCCGTCATCCCTTATTAATTAGACTGCAATGCCCTACTGCCACCATTGGAGGGCAGCACAGGATAAGCATAGCTATCAAGTATCACTTATTTGCTGGGAAATTTCCCTTATTTCCAAATCCAAAACTTGACAGGTATAGTGTTGTGTATTAAGGCACAATTGCAAGTTGCGCGGTGTTGGTTTCTTCCTGTTTGCCCCTTCCTACAGGCCTGTGTCCTACACAAACGAGGTCACTTATGGGCCCAGCAGATGAGACACCTTTCCAAAATAGAATGGCATCCAATTTCCTGTTATTGCAAGCTCTACTTACCTGTAGTTTAGATCATCCCCTCATGACACATGATAACCGTATGGTGACTTGCCGGCAAGGTGCAAAAGTTGCAGACATCACAAGAAATCTAGATAGATTGTTAGAGAGAACTGGGAACGAGCCAGTTGTCATGGTACACATTGGTACCAATGATGTTGGGAAGGCCAAGCGGTCAGCCCTGGAAGCCAAATTCAGGTTGTGAGGAAGAAGATTGAAGTCCCGGACTTCCAAGGTAGCATTTTCAGAAGTGCTGCCTGTCCCTCGCGCAGGACCTACCAGGCAGGCAGAGCTCAGAAGCCTCAATGCGTGGATGAGGCGGTGGTGTTGAGAGGAGGGTTTCAAATTTGTCAGGAACTGGAGAACATTTTGGGACAAGCCAAATCTGTTCAGGAGGGATGAGTTGCACTTGAACCATGAGGGGACCAGATTGCTGGCACTCAACATCAAAAGGGCTGCAGAGCAGCTTTTAAACTGATAACTGGGGGAAAGCCGACAGAAGCTGGGCAGCATCCGGTTCGGGAAAGTGTGTACTTGAGTAGTGAGGAGGATGCAAAAATTACTGAGCAGAGCAAGGAGCTAGTCACCAGCACTCTAGCAGAAGGATGCAAGAGGCAGTCTAACAATGCAACTGGACTAAAAAGACTGTATCAGGAAAGCATATATAAATGCTTGTATGCAAATGCCAGAAGCCTCTGGAACAAAATAGGGGAGCTGAAATATTTAGCAATAAATAAAAACATTGATATTATTGGCATTGCTGAAACCTGGTGGACGGATGATAACCAATGGGATACAGTTATCCCAGGCTACAAACTGTACAGGAAGGATAGGAAGGGGCAAATGGGAGGTGGTGTGGCCTTGTATGTCAAAGAAGTGATAAAATCGTATGAATTGGAATATCTAGGTGATTTGGAGTCACCATTAGAAGCTCTGTGGGTAAGAGTACCAGGCCACAAGGATGGTCTAACAGTAGGCATATACTATCGGCCTCCGACCCAAACTCTTGAGGGAGACAGGCAGTTGGAGAATGTTGTAAAGGAGGCATCCAAGAAGGGAAGCCTGGTTATAATGGGGGACTTCAATTACCCTCACATAGACTGGGTGAACTGTTGTTCAGCACATGATAAAGAGATAAAGTTCCTAGATATGCTAAATGATTGTTCCCTGGGACAGATGGTTGAAGACCCAACTAGAGGTACAAGAATCCTTGACTTGATCCTGAGTAATACTCAGGATCTGGTGCAAGATTAAATGTGACTGATCCAATAGGGAACAGTGACCACAACTCAATTATGTTTAACTTGATCATAGACCGCAAGTCACTGATAAAATCTAACACAGAGACCTTAAATTTTCAAAAAGGAAATTTCCCAAAGTTGAGGAAACTAGTAAAAAAGAAGCTGAAAGGGAAAATTGAGAGAGTCCAAACACTCCAAGAGGCATGGAGGCTGTTTACAAAAACAATAACAGAGGCTCAATTGGAATGCATACCCAAAAGGAAAAAGGGCACTGCCAGGTCCAAGAGGACTCCAATGTGGCTTACAGGAGCTGTTCGGGAAGTGATCAAGAGCAAGAAAAGCTCATTTAGAAGATGGAAGGCTTGTCCGAATGAGGACAGCAGGCAGAAACATAAATTCTGGCAGAACAAATGCAAGGCAACAATCAGGAAAGCAATGCAAGACTTTGAGGAGCGTATAGCTAAAAATACTCAGAGAAATAACAAAGACTTCTTTAAGTACATTAGAAGTAAGAACCCAACTAGGAAGGCCATTGGACCATTAGATGACAATGGAAGGCAAGGGGTTATTAAAGAGGA
This sequence comes from Bradypodion pumilum, assembly GCA_035047305.1. Classification (NCBI taxonomy): domain Eukaryota; kingdom Metazoa; phylum Chordata; class Lepidosauria; order Squamata; family Chamaeleonidae; genus Bradypodion; species Bradypodion pumilum. Next base: position 4,913,951 of record JAWDJD010000016.1, on the reverse strand, counting down.
AACAGAGATTGCAGAGAGACTCAATGAATTCTTTGCTTCAGTATTCACTGAAGAAGACAGAGGCCACATGCCCAAAACAGAGCCTATCTTCGTAGGGAGGGAAACCGAAGAATTAAGCCAGATAGAAATAACCAGGGAGGAGGTCCTTGCATGTCTTGTTAAACTAAATGCTAACAAATCACCAGGACCAGATGGCATCCATCCACGAGTTCTCAGGGAACTTAAAGATGAAATTGCTGATCTCCTAGCCAAAATATATAATCTTTCCCTCAAATCAGGCTTTGTTCCTGATGACTGGAAGGTAGCGAATGTAACACCAATTTTCAAAAAAGGATCCAGGGGTGATCCAGGAAATTACCGACCTGTCAGTTTGACATGTGTCCCAGGTAAAGTGATGGAAACCATCCTAAAAAATAGAATTAATAGGCACATAGAAGAGAAGGTGCTGCTAAAGGAGAGCCAACATGGCTTTTGCAAGGGCAAATCATGCCTCACTAATCTGTTGGAATTTTTTGAGAGTGTCAACAAGCATGTGGATAAGGGGGATCCAGTTGACATTGTTTATCTGGACTTTCAGAAGGCTTTTGACAAGGTCCCACACCAAAGGCTCTTGAATAAACTTACCAGTCATGGAATAAAGGGACAGGTCTTGTCCTGGATCAGCAACTGGCTAAGGGACAGGAAACAGAGGGTAGCACTAAATGGACACTTCTCCAAGTGGAGGGAAGTAAAGAGTGGGGTCCCCCAAGGTTCAGTACTGGGACCCCTGCTTTTCAATCTCTTCATAAATGATCTAGAGGTAGGAGTAAAAAGCAAGCTAGCCAAATTTGCTGACGACACTAAATTATACAGGGTAGTGAAAACTGTGAGAGATTGTGAGGAGCTCCAGAGGGCTCTCTCGACACTGGGGGAGTGGGCAAAACAGTGGCAAATGAGTTTCAACATTAGTAAGTGCAGAGTGATGCATGTTGGGGCAAAGAACCCCAATTACATTTATAAACTGATGGGGTCTGAACTCTCTGCGACAAACCAGGAAAGGGACCTTGGTGTCCTGGTGGACAACTCAATGAAGGTGTCAACCCAGTGTGGCTCAGCAGTGAAAAAAGCAAACTCAATGCTAGGGATCATTAGGAAGGGTATAGAAAATAAGTCAGCAAGTGTCATTTTGCCTCTTTATAAATCTATGGTGAGGCCCCATCTGGAATACTGTGTACAGTTCTGGTTGCCATACCTCCAGAAGGATATTATGGAGCTGGAAAAAGTGCAGAGGAGGGCAACCAGAATGATTAGGGGACTGGAACACCTTCCTTACCATCTGAGACTGCAACGGTTGGGCCTTTTCACTCTTGAACGACGGCGTCTAGGAGGTGACCTGATTGAAGTTTATAAAATCATGCACGGTGTGGACAAAGTAGATAAGGAAAAACTGTTTTCCCTATCGCATAACACTAGAACTAGGGGACACTCCATGAAACATTTGGGTACTAGTTCTCAAACAAATAAGAGAAAGTACTTTTTCACCCAGAGGATTACTGGTCTATGGAACTCCCTGCCAGAAGAAGTGGTGACAGCTGTCAGTCTTGACAGCTTTAAGAAAGGATTAGACAAGTTCATGGAGGACAAGGGTATCAATGGCTATAATTATGGATACTTAAGGACAACCTCCGGGTTGGAGAGATAGGCAGGATATCTCTCAATATCATTTCCAGGGAATCCTAAGCAGGTGAAGGCATCTGCTTGGGAATACCCTGAAGCAAATGGTGAGCCACTGTGTGAGACAGAATGCTGGACTGGATGGGCTGTGGCCTGTTCCAGCAAGGTTGTTCTTATGTTCTTATGACACTGCTTTGTAGCCAATATGCTCACATGACCTGCTTAACCAATCACCTTAAAGACCATGCCCACTTCCTGTATAGAATTGTATGTCTAATAAAACCATCTGGGTCCCTTTGTCTCAGTTGTTCATTCCCAGCTGGCTCCCTATCTCTGTGTGTTTCTTTGTCTGTCTAAGTGTGTGTATGCTTTGTGTGAGAGTAAACTTCAGGGTGCTGGCAGAGGCCCTCCCTACTACAGCGCGGGCAGTGCCTTGCAAAGAGAAAATGGTGGTTTCCCTCCATCCAAATTAGGAGCTAAAGTTGGCGTGAAATCTCCCTCTCTGAGTGCGCTCATTATGCTAATCAGAGTCCTGTGATTGGTTACAGTGTTGGATCCTGTTTCTCATGGGTTAATACATATATATCATGTTATGACTGGTTGGTTATGCTTGTCTGGCGGGTCACTACTTTGTATCAAGGAGCCACCATCGAGGAGATACTATAGAAGCCCCATGGGTAAACAAGGGTGTGGCCGGACCGGATCTCTATACTACACATTCCGTACAGGTAGCCAGCAACATGCTAAGCCTGGGTCTCCTCCAAACGCTACCTCTTCTAGTGTAGCTTCGGCATTGTCTCTTCTATGGCAGATCCTGGAGGGACTGATTTCGCCTGGTAAACATAACCTGAAAGACTGTTTAATAAATGCCAGTTGTTGTTATGTTCATCATTGTTTGGACTGTTGCTTATAAGGGCCAGACACAACATTGGTGACGAAGGTGGGATTGAAGAAAAATGAGATGGCTGACCAAATCACATTATGGCTACAACTTTTTGACACATGCAAGCCTTGATTGTGGCCTTACTAAGAAGTCCAGCTGGAGAACTACTTCACAGTAAGAAAACTTGACCCGTCACTGTGGAAGACAACTTTCTTGGCCTACTGCGGGTTAGAGACTCTCAGCGTTGTCTTGAAATTTTTGCCACCCAATGTGCTACAGCAAATCTCTCTGCCGGCATTGCTACACACTTTGCGCGATCACTTCCAGTGCAAGTCAGCCCTCAAAGGTAAAGAACCACCGGGTCCTACTGTGACTGCAGCCGCTCCTTCACAAGCCTCCAGCCACATCCACCAAGGCCTTGTCAGCTTCCTATGGGAAGCTTGGGCACCGACGCCTACACCTGGGTTGGTTACACCATGCCAAGGGTGTGGGAGATGACATCTCTGCACCGAATGTCCCTATAGGAGTGCGCAATGCCACTAGTGTGGGAAGAAGGGCCACATCTCCAAAGTGTGTAAGCAATGCATCAAAGGGTTGCCAACACTACATTTCTGTATCACCGAGGTCTTCACGAGCCATGGAGTTGATGAAGAGAGATGAGACCTGAAGGACGAATTTTTTGTGGATGTCTGCATCGAAGGGGTTCCCTTTCATCTCGAGGTGGATTCGGGTTCCTTTCTCTCAGTCGTGATCAAGGATGAATATCGCTGCAGCTGTATTCTGCCAAATCTGCGGCCCAAGATAAAGGGACTACCTGGCAAGTTGCTGGACTTGCGGGGCTGTAAAGTTCCAGTGCGGGGGATATGAAATTTTGAGGTACATTATAACTACGTCTATGTGAACCTTCCCCTTGTTGTTGTAAAAACAGGTAAGACAAACATTCTAGGGTCCCAGTGGTTCAGTCCCCTAGGCATTCACTTTATGGGAATTCACTTGGGGGGAGGTGAGTCAGTCCTTAGTATAGAGGATGAGCCCCAAGCATTGTTTTCACCTGAGGACGGTTTGTCCCAAAGGCCCCTGGGAAGCAATTCCTCTACAGAAGAGTTAAGTGCCATGTTTTCCCAACATGCCCATGTTGTGCACAAAGACAGTGACTTTGCCCAACAGTCTGACTGTCTGGAACTGTTTGAGTTACAAGACCTTTTGCCCATGGATGCATTGGACTCAGAAAACCCTGACTTTTGGAACGATTTATCTATTACTTCACTCAAACTGCCTCTGAAGCTTTCCTCAGGCTGTATAGGAGAACGTACAGCAAGCCCTTCCTTGCAGGCAGCTCATGGAGTTGATCCAGGAGCAGTTCTCACTAAAGAAGCATCAGCTGTGGTGGATATTCAGCTCGGGTCCAAAGCAAAGGGTCCAGGGTTGCTATTGGAGAAATGGGCCAGGGAATTAGAGCGAGAGGATTCATTGCACGCACCACACTTGGGGTCACCAACAGGCAACTTAGCTCTCAAAGGCCAGGAGATACACACCAGGACAGATTGGTTTGTCTTGGGTCAGACACACACAAAACTCCCACTAATGCAAGGTTCCTTGACCGTGCTGCAACGCACCAGTAAAGTACATGGGTCACCGAACGTAAGCTTAGAGGGTGCATAGGGTTTCTGAGTTAGTTGGGTCATTGGACGAGGATTCAATATCTTGGTTTAACTTGGGTATCTGTACAGAAAAATCTATAGGGGGGGGAGGAATGTTGTGTAGTAAGGCACAATTGCAAGTTGCGGGGCAGTGCCTTGCAAAGAGAAAATAGTGGTTTCCCACCATCCAAATTAGGAGCTAAAGTTGGCATGAAATCTCCCTCTTTGAACACGCTCATTATGCTAATAAGACTCCTGTGATTGGTTACAGTTTTGGATCCTGTTTCCCATATATACATATATATCTTGTTATGAATGGTTGGTTATGCTTGTCCGGCGGGTTGCTACTTTGCATCAAGGAGCCACCACCGGGGAGACACAATAGAATTTTAATTTAATTTAATAGTCATATTTATATATGCCGCCCACTCAGGCAGAACCCGACTCAGGGCGGCATAGAAGCCCCACGGGTAAACAAGGGGGGGGGCTACTTGATCTATACTACCCATTCTGCACAGGTAGCCAGTAACGTGCTAAGCCTGGGTCTCCTCCAAATGCTATCACTCCTAGTGTAGCTTAGACATTACCTTTTCTATGGCAGATTCTGGAGGGACTGATTTCATGGGATTGTATAGCCATCTTATTGTCCAGAGTGCCTTGTAAGCATAACCTGAAAGACTGTTTAATAAACGCCAGTTGTTGTTCTGTTCATCTTTGTCTGGACTATTGCTTATAAGGGCCAGACGCAAAAGCAGGGCATCGTAGGAAGGTGCTGGACAGGGAGTGGTGGGGTCGCCTATTTTGGGGTTGGCTTGGGGAGGAATCCCAGGGTGCCAGAGCTGCTGGTGGGGTGGGACAAAGCCCAATTGCCCGATATAACAGCACACGCCTGGTCAGGCCCAATCTGGAACTCTGAGACTCCAAGCAGCTAGCAGACAGTAGCTGGCCCTGCAAATAACCTTGCAGCAACCTGAAATGGTTGTGTTGGCCATTTTATGATTCAGGACTACATCTCCCAGAAATCTTGGCAGTTGAAAATGGCCAACGCAAACATTTTAGAAATCAAAATGGCCACCCCTCCGCCCAAATTCAGAATGCATTGTATACTGCTCTGGAGGTGCTGCTACTGTTGTTGTTGTTGGATAAGGTCCCCAAATGGTGTGGAAACTTTAGGGAGAGTGCTCCCTTGCTTTTGTGGAAGTGGGGGATGATTGTATCTGGCTTTTTTTGGTGCTTTTTCAATTATTTTTTTTTTAAATGTTCCTGTCAGGATTTTTTAAAAAATTTCAATGCATTCCTATGGGGAAATGTGCTTTGGGTTACATTTGCTTTGGATTTTGATGGAGGCTGTTGGAACGGATCTCTGTCATAACCTGAGGTTTTACTGTAGTTGTGGTAGCTACATGGCTTCTTCTTGGCTTGAACCAGGCTAACTCTATATATCTTTGAAGGGATGCTTCTCAATCTTTGCCCCCAAAAGTGCCCTTAACCTGCTCTTAAGAAATACCATTAGCCCCTGGCCTCTGCCAGCTTCCGAAGGGGGGAGGCCGAGTTGTTTGCTCAACTCTGGGTCTGTCCACAACACCCATTTGGGCGCTTCCCGGCAGAAGCTGATGCAAGTAAGTCCTTAAAAGGACCACCATACGTTCCCCCATTCCTCAACTCTTTATCAGCCCCTGACCATCTGGTTTGCCATCTCTGACAGTTATTCAATGTGCATCCTCGGATACGGTACCCATGTATGCAACACCCTATTTTTGAACCCGTCTTCCTGTCAGTTTTGTGACGACTGTATGACTGCACTAGGCACGTATGATCGAGGTTTCTCAGGAATAAAAGGGCTGAGCGGCAATGCCCCATTGTTGTCCCCTCCCATGCCTTGAATCCTATGTGTGTGTGAGTCTCATCTCTACAGATGGCACCGAACTGTGGGGCCAAATCAATGAACCCTCAGGCCCATACTTCACCCCTCATCCAGAGAAAGGACCCCAGGTGACTGATTCGTCCTTCATGAGTATGGGTGCTTCTCCAACCCCCACTCTGCAACAGGCACTTGTTAAGGAGCTAAGTTATTTGTTGGGAAAGACAGGGAAATGGGCACCCCCAGAGCAGATTAGGCACTTAGTGCAGTTCGTCGGAGAACATCATCCATGGCACCCTGGAATCAAGATGCTCAAAGTAAAGGAACAGGCCAAGGTGGGAGTAACTTTGTATAAAGAACCCAGAGCATTGGCAGAAATCTTAATAGCATAGCAACACTGCAAGGATGCTCTTAAAAGGGCTGGCATGGAGACGACTTGTGGTATTGTAACATTTGCCCCCATACCACAGTTAGTGCCACCCACCCCGGGACTCAGATAATTATTCTTGGGTAGCAAAGTTTCCATGGGAGTTGATAAAGCATCCATTGCAGCCAATCCTTGGGGGTCAATCCGCAGAAATCAACTAGAGAAGGACCACACAACTCAAATTCAACCACTCCTTTCCAAAGCTGGTCTTAAACGCTTCCAGCTACTTCGGAGTGCATGGATTTAGGTTCCTGGGTCATCTCCCCTAGTTGATTTGAGACTTTCACTTTAGACATGAGTCTGAAGTAATCTCCATTCTGCAGAATTAAAGAAACATTGGGACCTTTGCTGGTTGTTTGTTTTGGGTGTGCTTTCTCTCCCCTCTTTTAAGTATATTGGTTTCCCTACCTGAAGAATGAATTGCATAATATTTGCAACAGAGGCGTATGTCTTTCTCTAGTTAACGTATTCAGAAACTTTGATTTGTATCTACTGTTTAATGTTTATCTCTATTACCATCTTCACTCTTGAACGATGGCATCTAAGAGGTGACCTGATTGAGGTTTATAAAATCATGCATGGTGTGGACAAAGTAGATAAGGAAAAACTGTTTTCCCTATCGCATAACACTAGAACTAGGGGGCACTCCATGAAACTTTTGGGTACTAGTTCTCAAACAAATAAGAGAAAGTACTTTTTCACCCAGAGGTCTATGGAACTCCCTGCCAGAAGAAGTGGTGACAGCTGTCAGTCTTGACAGCTTTAAGAAAGGATTAGACAAGTTCATGGAGGACAAGGGTATCAATGGCTATAATTATGGATACCTAAGGAAAACCTCCGGGTTGGAGAGATAGGCAGGATATCTCTCAATGTCATTTCCAGGGAATCCTAAGCAGGTGAAGGCATCTGCTTGGGAATACTCTGAAGCAAATGGTGAGCCACTGTGTGAGACAGAATGCTGGGCTGGATGGGCTGTGGATGGGCTGTGACCTGTTCCAGCAAGGCTGTTCTTATGTTCTTACTAGCAGAGGTTGCCCGGCATTGCCAGGCTGTTTTAAATGGTGTTGAATGGGTTTTTTTATGTTTATACAAATGAGGTTAGTCTGTAATTGTGATTTTTAAAATGTTTATTTATACACACAGGCTGTTATAAACTGTGATTAGCTTTTTTTGGTTTGTTTGGGTTTTTTTGATTAAAAAAGAGGAAAGGATGATATAACTTTTTATAATTATTTTATTTAACCAAATAATCTTTTACTCTGTGATTTTTTTAAATAGTTCTACCTTGGATAAGAATTTTTAAAATGTGTAAGTATATGTTTAAATTTAAATTTTTTAAACTGTGTTTAGATGTTTTGACTTGTTTTTGAGTGAAAACTGTATACAGGATTTTAGAAATGTCTGTATTATATTATTTAGTGATTTTTTCTGTGAATTTTTTTGACTGTTTTTTCTCCTGTGGCCTCTGGGTGGGGCTGTTGAGGTTTTAATTGATTTTGAGTGTTTTTCTCTACTGGCCTGTGGGTGTTGCTTCTTCCGGTAAGTAGTCTCTTTCTTTCCTCATTTGAGTTCCGGTCGTCGTGGAGGAAGGTCGTTTGGGTAAGTTGTCTGCTTTAATTTCTTTTGGTTTTTTTTGGGGGGGGGTGTTTGTGTGTGTAATTTCTTGTTGTTTTTGGTTGCTTTTGGATGTTTTTGTTGTTGTTTTTTAATTAATGTTTTTGGGGGGTAAGTAAATTTTGGGGGGTGTTTGTGTGTGTTATTTCTTGTTGTTTTTGGATGCTTTTGTTTTTTTAAATTAATGGTTTTTTTGGGGGGTAAGTAAAGTCAGCGGGCGCAGCGCCGTCCGCTAGCTTTGGTTACCTGGAAATGGGTTTACTTTCAAGGGGGGGGGAGAAAGCACCATTGCCTTTGCCCCTGCTTGAGAGCAAAACTCTTTTGGGTAAGTAAAGTAAGCGGGCGTAGCGGCACCCGCTGGCTTTACCTGGGAATGGGTTCACTTTCAAGGTTGGGTGAAGGCAATGATGTCTTCGCCCTCCCTTGTAAGCGAAACACTTACTATTAAAGTAAAGGCACTGGGCGGAGCACCGTCCGGTGCCTTTGCTTTGGGGAGGAATTGTTTTTCTTTCAAGGAGGGGCGAAGGCATCAATACCTCCCCCCCTTGAACTCCCTCTGATTTTGTGGTATTTTTGCAGCCCGGCTCCACTTTTGTTGAGGCCGGGGGTGGTCTCGGCGTGTCTTCGGCGGGGTAGCATGGAAGAGAGGGAGTCCCTCTCCTCCCCATTGCTCCGTGCATGAACGCCAGCGGTGTTTGCATGGACTTGCGTTCACGTTGTGGTTTTAATTTTTATTTTTCGCATGCTGGCTTCCTCAGCGTTCTGTGCGCTCATGGAGCGCAGGATGCTGGGGCTTGTAGTTATGGGTTTGTACTTTGTGTTTGTGCTGCATTTTTAAAAAATTGTTTTATTTTGATTGGCCGCGGCGCGTTTCTGAACGTTCCTTGCACCACGCCGTGCCAGAGCCTCTCAGCCTGATTGGCACTGGCACGGCGCAAGGAATGTTGGGAAATGAAGTTGTTTCCCTTTTTTCATGTTTGTGGGGCTGTTGCCCCACTGCTGGTTTTCTAAATCCTTTGTTGACCTGCGGACCCAGTTCGCCCGTGTGCACAAAGGGTGGGTGCGGGTTAGTAGGGCCAGGCTTAGGAACCTATACGAACTTCCAACGGTTAACCCTTGGTTTTATAGGTTAAGATGTACTATTCATTGGCATGGAATGTCAACCACATGTACAATGCAGATGGGACTAGATGGGATGGATCCAACCAGCTATACACATACCCCAGGGAACATTTCAATGCCATTTCTGGACTGTGGTGGCTCAAGAGGTTAAGGCACTGAACTTGACAACTAGAATGTTGGAGTTCAATTCCTGAATACTATACAACAGAGTAAGCTCCCATCTCTGTCCCAGCTCCTGCCTACCTAACAGTTAGAATGCAAGAAATTGCAAGTAGATAAATAGGGACCACTTCAGCGGGAAGGTAAATAGCATGTTGAGGCATGCCTTTCCCATGTCCATGCAAATGTCTGCATATGCACTTAGTGCTGGCTCTTTGGCTGTAAACAGAGATGAGCATTGAATCCTAGAGTTGGATATGACTGGCTTTCGAGCAAGGGTGACCTTTAACCTTTATCCTACCTTCTTGAAAGAAGATCAATGTTGGAAAAATCAGCCCAGAATGTTGAATTCCAAGTATTACAGCCCAACCAAATACATACACTTCAAGGGGCTGCTGTAGCTCAGCAGTTAAGAAGTTCGCCTTGTTAGCTGGAAATGACCAGATTGAGGATAAATTGGGACAAGTCTGAAATAATTGTGTGTAATAAGGACAGGTAAAGGTAAAGGTTTCCCTTGCTCGAAAGCCAGTCGTATCTGACTCTAGGGTGCAGTGCTCATCTCTGTTTCTAAGCCGAAGAGCCAGCGCTGTCGGCTTCTGCAGACGTTTCCGTGGTCATGTGGCAGGCATGACTAGACACAGGAGCGCACAGAACGCTGATAAATATAAAATACAGGATAGAAGTAGTTTGAAATATCTGGGGATAAATATATATTATAAATGGGGAAATCTCAAGAGGCTCAATTATGGAAAACAAAAAAAAAGAAATAAAAGAAATTTTTTGCAATATAATAGACTAAAATTGTCGTGGTTTGGTAGAGTTGTGTTGTGCAAGATGATGTTACTTCGAAAGTTGAGCTTCTTGTTTGACACCTTGCCGATTGAATTAAAAGAAAAAGAAATTAAAGAGTTTCAAAATATACCTAATGTCTACTGTAATGGTGGAATTAGAGCTAGAATCAATAAGAGTTTGTGGTATTTATCTCAAAAAGAAGGTGGCTTGGGTATACCAAATCTTAAGAATTATTATAGATCCTTCCAGATTAAAAATATAGTAAAGATGTTGAGGAAGGAAAAATTAATTTGGGAAGATCTTGACATGAAGGAACTAAATCAAATTGGTAAGGCGGTTTTCTTGGATGGAGAAAGGAATAAATTAGAGATTAAAAATAAAATGATGAAGACAACATTGGATATATGGAAAAAGGTTTAAAAAGATTTAGTCCCTGATATTTCTCCAATTATACAATTAGATGATTTTTTAAAAAAATTCTGATAAATATAGATAGTAAAGTGAAGGAGATTTTGGTTAAAAATAATATTATCCTGTTGAAGGATTGGTTAAACGTATGTAAGGATAATAAAAAAAATGGATGTTTACTCTCAGCTGAAATTGAATTGGTTTCAGATAATATTGTTAAATAAGTGGAATAGTAAGTACTTGGGAAATATAAGTTTGGAAAGAGACAAGACAGACTTTGAGGTAATATTATTAAGAGTTAGAAAAAGAGAAATAGATATAAAGGGACTGGTGAGTAAAATATATAGATTGTTAAATAAAGAGACTAATTTACAAGAAACTTTGAGGAAAATATGGGAGCAAGATCTTAATGTTAGTATTACAGAATTGGATTGGAAAAATAATTGGGGGGGGGAAAGGATTATGAGAACAATGTCAGTCAGAGTAAAAGAACATAATTTCAAAATGCTTTGGAGATGGTATTTGACTCCTGTTCGATTACACCAGATAGATAAAAATAAAAGTCCAATGTGTTGGAGATGTCAAAATAGACTGGGATTATATGAACACATGTGGTGGAGTTGCAAGGTGGTTAATGAATTCTGGGGGAAAATAGAAAATGAGATTTCTAGAATTTTGGGGGAGAATATAAAACTGGGGCCTGCTATAGCTTTTCTGACTGATACAGAAAATATGAGTTTAGGTGCGGTTTCCCCATGCCCCGCAGGGCATGGAACGGCCCGCCAGAGGCCACCGCGGTGAGAGACGCTCCCAGCCCGTGGGCTCTGCGGCCGCCAAATTAAGGGGGGTGAATAAAATATAGGGTTTGATTCACCCAATTACCGTGACCTGACCTGCGACTCGGCCAAGTAAGCAGATAGCTGACTTCGGTCAAACATTAAGTGCATAGCTCATCTCCCGGCTCGGGAAATCCCTGGCGCAAATAAGCCATGTTTGTCCCTGCTTAATCCCCAAGACAATGAGGTCCCTAAACCCATGTTTGCCCCAGTTAATTAACTTCCCTTTGAGGAGTTCCCCATTAACCCATGTACGTGGGTGAGGTAATTTTCCTGTCAGATGACAGCTTGCCACCGTTGCGCTTTTTTCCCTATAAATGATGTTGCCTTTTTCCAATAAAGTACTGATCTGATCTCGCTCCTGTTGCCTCGTGTTGTCATTGATCAGTCTCCTCCGGGACCTAGCGCCGCCTAGCGGCCAGATATCGCTACAGCTGGTGACCCCGACGTGATTTACTCGTGAGTAAAGGACCCCGGAGAGGTCTACTCGTGAGTAGCGATCCACGCGGTCCGGTTCTGCGCTTGAACCGCGACCCGCCAGCCCGGAGGATAGCGCGGCGCTCTGGTCGGCAGCCAGCCGGACAGAGAACGGCCCGCCGCGAGGCATTCCAGAGAGACATTCCTACCGCTTCCTCCCCGCTTTCGAGAGGTTTGCCACAGAGGGAAACGCGTTCCGCTCAGGGCAGGCTGTGAGCCCCTGACATCGCAGAGGCCGATAGAAGGGCCCGTGGCAGAAGGTCCACGCTCCGAGGTCTACCCCAGACACCCGTCGCCCGAACCTGTTGCCTGCAAAGACGCGTCGATCTTCGTCCCGAGGAGGAAACTTCAGAGGACCATCGCAGGTAATATGGGGACTTGTTCTCATAGACCAAGTCCGTCCGCTAGCCAAAGAACTCGGGAGCAAGAGTTCATAATCCTGGCCAGGGTTTTTAATTTCCGATTTCACAGCAGGGAGCTAGCGAGACTTTTGGCGTACCTCAGGGAACACTGCCTACTTTACCCAGAAGTAGGTACGTTAACCCTGCAGCTCTGGGATCAGATAGGAGACTGCATTCAGCAAACCCCGAAAGCTCCAGGAGGGATAGTCCGCACATGGCGGAAATGTAGGAGACTCTTAGAGCAGATCGAGCCAGTCCGGGTAGAAGCGGAAGAACCCCCGTTAGAGAAGTCATCAGGCATGCCAGTCGAGCCGACTGCGCCCACCGCACTCTATCCGACATTCAAGTATCAGCAGAGTAGCACAGGGAGCCTTCCCGCGGTGACAGCTGCAGACGTCACCGAGGGAACGCAAGGAATGAGAGGCGCTGGCGCTTCTCTGACAGCCCCAGGTTCCCTAGTCGTGAAGAGTGCCCTTCAGCGCACAGCTGAGATAGAACTCAAGAAGGGGGAATTGTCAGTTGAACAGCTAGCTGAACTCAGACAGATTTGTCCCATCCGCTTGGAGATGGACGCGCTCACGGGCGCACAGCAGATAGTACACTCCCCAGTCCCGTACAAGCTTCTCATGGCCTTACGGAAAGCAATTTCAGAGACAGGGCTCCAAAGTCGTTTTACGAGGGGCACGCTTCAGCAAGTGTGCGAAACCACCATGTGGATTCCTCACGATTGGAAAGCCGTCATGAGGATGATGCTTACCCCCAGCCAGTACATGATTTGGGACAGCGAGTTCCGCCTAGAGGCGCAAGCTCGGGCTGCCAGGATGGGAGGCGCGGTAATCCCTGACCAGTTGTATGGTTCAGGTGCCTTTGAGTCCATCAACGCTCAAATTAACTTGCCTCTCGCCACCCTAGAAATGTCAGCCGAGGCTGCCTATAGGGCATACTTCAAGGTCCCAGCGTCTGGCAAAACGGCCAAAAACTACACCGCCATTAAGCAGGGAGCCCAAGAGCCCTACATGGACTTCATCAATCGCCTGGAAGAAGCAATTAGCAGGCAGATTGATAATGAGCAAGCCCAGGAAGAGCTCATGATTAAGCTAGCCAAAGACAACGCCAACTTGGACTGCCGTAAAATCTTGCAGTCCCTGGGCAATCGCCCTGACATCACCTTAACGGACATGATTCGAGCATGCTCCGACGTTGGCACAGACTCCTACAAGATGGGTCTGCTAGCGGCAGCGGTGCAGGGGGGAAGAAGATCCAATGGCAAGAACAAAGGGGCATGTCACATTTGTGGCAAGATCGGTCACTTCGCTAGGGAGTGCCGATCCAAGGGAGGCGGGCAAAAGTCCGGCCGTCCCAAGGCTCCGAACACCCCCTGCCCGAAGTGCAAAAAAGGCTACCATTGGGCCAGGTTTTGTCCGAGTTCGGGAAACCGGAATCCGGGCACGTCTCTGGCCCCAGTCCAAACAGAGGCTTCCTTCACCCAGATCCAGAACTCCCCAGACTTAGACTAGATTCCAGGCACCTCCCAGGCACTGCGAGGGCACAGGCCAGCCCCAAGGGCAGCACGGGGCTAGAATTGACCTGCCAGGCGGACGTTACATGCGACCTGCCAGGCACAGTCTATCTAGTCGACACCCAGTACATGGGACCCCTGCCCAGAGGCTTTATAGGTTTAGTTTTGCCCCGTAGTGTAGCTGGAGCACGCGGAATTTTCATAATTCCAGGAGTCATTGACTCGAATTTTTCAGGCATTCTCCAGGTCCAGCTTTGGATGCACCTGCCCCAAACAATCCACAAGGGAGACACGTTAGCGCAACTGATCATGGTTCCTTGTCACTCGCCAGCAGGCAGCCAGGGAAGGCTCAGGGACAGCTCAGAGTCCGGTTCAGCAGACCGCTCGAGCGCGAGTGAGGCAGTGCAAGGATACCAGGTCTTAGCGACAGTGGAGACCAACATTGAGTGGAAGCAGCGCCCCGTTATCGAGGTATTTTTGAACAAAAGGGTGTTCTCAGGGTTACTCGATACCGGAGCGGATGTGTCAGTGATAAGCAGGAGCCAGTGGCCAAGAGAGTGGGCCATTGAGCCGGTCTCCGATGTGTGGGGGGTAGGGGGCGTCCAGGAAGCGTTCAGGAGCCGAGAGTGGGTAGAAGTCACAATCCCAAGGGCTGACGGCACCGCGGTAATTCGGCCGCACATTCTTGACGTGCACATCAACCTTTGGGGGCGAGACATTCTCCAGCAGTACGGTGCTACGCTTACCTTCGGGTAATGGCGTTGCCACTTAAATGGCTCACCGACACTCCGGTATGGGTAGAACAATGGCCGGTAGTGGGAGAGAAATTAGTTGCCCTCAAGCAGCTAGTGAAAGAACAGCTAGACGCAGGACACATAGAACAGTCCACAAGCCCCTGGAATTCGCCAATTTTTGTGATTAAGAAGAAGTCGGGGAAGTGGCGACTCCTCCACGATCTCAGAGAGATCAATAAATGCATTCAGCCGATGGGTCCGCTTCAATGCGGCATCCCTAATCCGAATATGATTCCCGAGGGGTGGGAGATTCTAGTCGTAGATCTCAAGGATTGCTTTTATACAATCCCCTTAGACCCCAGGGACCGGGAAAGGTTCGCCTTTACGGTGCCGGTCGTGAACCACGGTGAGCCCACGCAGCGTTACGCGTGGAAATTTTTGCCACAGGGCATGCTCAATTCGCCCACCCTGTGCCAAATATATGTTCACGACGCACTGGCAAAGTTCCGAAGCCTTTACCCTAAAGCTATTGTGTGTCACTTCATGGACGACATTTTAGTAGCGTTGCCGCAACTCGGCAGCGAAATGTTTTCTGACCTCCAGGCCAGCCTGGGGGACAAGGGCTTACTTATTGCCCCTGAGAAAGTGCAGAGAACCGAGCCCTTCTCATACTTGGGCCATCGGCTTCTCCGCTCTTTCGCCGCACCAGTTTTGCCTCAGATCAATTTACAAGACTCAGTCACCCTTGTAGAGTTGCAGCAAGTTCTGGGGAACATCAATTGGGCCAGACCGTATTTTCGTTTAGATACGGATCTTTTAAAACCGCTCTTCTCGCTGCTAACCCTAGGTAAGCAGCCGGCAGACCGGATAAAAATCTCTCGAGACGCGCGCTTGGCGCTCGAGAAGGTGAACCAAGTTCTCAGCCAGAGGTGGGTGGATAGGATCGCCCAGGGGCCATATGCCCCGATCCTGAATTTGTACATCGTACGGTCAGGATCCATGTTCACGGGGGCGCTAGGAGTAGACTCAGAGAAGGGAGCGAAAATTGTGGAGTGGGTATACTTGCCGAACACCTCTTCTCGGAACATTGTTCCGCCCCAAGAACTGGTCTCCGCGGTGATCTACCGCGGCAGGCTGAGAGCAAGGGACATTTCTGGGCACGATTTAGCTAAGATCATAGTCCCGTTCACCAAGGAACAAATCCATCAGTTGATGCAGCTAGGTGACTCGCTTCCGATAGCTTTGGAAGGATTCACCGGAAGCTTAGCATACCATTTGCCCAAAGACCCTAGACTTGTTTCACTGCAAACAGGAACAGTCAGCTTGTTCGAATTGCTTTCGCTGGTCCCGCTTCAGGGGGCCAAAACAGTTTTTACCGATGGGGGACGCACATATGGTGTCCTGACTTGGCAGGAGGGCGAAGCTTGGCGCACGCTGCTAACTCTTCCACAGAAGTCCGCTCAGCGGGCAGAGTTGGCAGCCGTGAACCTTGCCTTGCGCACCTTCGCCAAGGAACGGTTAAACATCATTACTGACAGTCTGTATGTAAGGAATTTGCTTCACAGTCTACCGGGAGCTTACATCACTCCCGCGATAGACAAGAACTTGCTCAGTTTGTTTCTCACTGCTCAATTTCATTTGCGGAACCGCACAGAGCCGCTCTATATTGCCCACATCCGAAGTCACCAAGACCTACCGGGTCCGATTTCCGCGGGCAATAGCAGAGCGGATGCGGCGGCAAGGGAAATTCAGCAATGTTCAGTTTTGGGAGTTTTCACTACTCCAATTCAAAGTCATGCCTTTTTTCACCAGAATGCCAAGGCACTCGCTAGACAGTTCAATCTGCCGCTTTCTCAAGCCCAAGGCATAGTCCGCTCTTGCCAGCATTGCGCAGGAGCGCCGGGGGGGCCCTCGTGGGGGGTCAACCCACGAGGGACAGAGGCTAATCAGGTATGGCAGATGGACGTCACGCATGTGCCGCAGTTCGGCAGATGGCAATACATGCACGTCTGCATTGACACCTTTTCTCAGTTCGTTTGGGCAACGGCGCAGAAAGGGGAGGCTGCTTCCCACGTGGAGCAGCACCTCCTTTCCTGCATTGCGGCGATGGGCAAGCCGCGGCACGTGAAGACGGACAACGCGCCGGCCTACAGTTCCAGGCAGTTGGCCGCCTTCATGGCTACTTGGGACATCAAGCACACATTTGGGATTCCCTACAATCCGCAAGGGCAGGCGATTGTAGAGCGGGTCAATCGGACGCTAAAGTCCTATATTGACAAACAAACAGAAAGGGGGGAGCCACCAGCCCTCCCCAAGTCACAGGGAGAGGCACAGATGTGTCTCAACAAGGTATTGTTCACATACAATCACCTTAATGTTTTTTCGGATTGTACGCCGCAGGAGAAGCATTTCCGCCGTTCGGAAGCTCTCCCGCGACCTATGGTCCGGTACCGAGTGCCACCAGACCCTTCCTGGAGGGGCCTGGTGCCGCTCATAACCTGGGGAAGAGGGTATGCTGCAGTTATGTCTCCTACAGGTGTCGTTTGGATTCCAGCCCGGTGTGTCAAGCCCCACTTGGAACCGCATGGCGTGGAACCAGGCCGGCCCGAGTCCGATCCCGGAGATGGAGGACCTCACCCTGACCGAGAGGACCCGCCGGAGGAAACGGCCGCCGATGCCCAAGATCACCTGGGGGATGGTCAAGGCTCTTTGCAGTGACGCCCAGGACGCCGTTCAGCGCGAGGAGAAAGAGCCGACACCGGAGAACCTCACAGCTGCAGTTTTTGCCCTGATTCACGCCAACACAGCGGCGATCACCATCATCCTGGCCCTTTCCCTGCTTTTGGGGGGAGGCGTTCAGGCTGCTCCGATCCAGGCCGACGGTTTGCCGCCTGGTGAAGATCTTTCTGCACGAATGCAGTACAACTTGTGGGAAAGGTTGGCAGGTCTCGTCAACCAGTCCGATTTTTGTCTACAGCAGGACATTGGTTCTGCATCTATCCTCAGCACCTGTCTCATCCCCGTGTGCCACACTCTGGACGCGCGCACCAAGGATAGCGACTGGCTGTTGAAGGCGTTCCTTGGCCCACATACTCCTACCACCTTCTCAGCATATGCACGCTGGGGGGGATTGCGACTTGCATCAACCTTGCCGGCTGACGCCGCCACTCTTCATACCCCTCGAGTGGCGGTCAGCCCGGACGCTGCTTGCACCCGAATGACCGGCTGCACCTCAGGCGGTCAGGCTCGGCGCCGCTGCCTCGACCCCGGCAGCGGCAACTGGACTTGTAAGAAACCAGAGACACTCACTTCGCTGTACGCTCATGTCACCCTACCTTCAGGGTGGTTTTTCACCTGCAACCAGTTCACATGGAACTATATTCCTGCGAATCTGTCGGACTCAATGTGTTGTATCAGTCGTTTGACACTGTTACTTCCTACTAAGGACATGATTGCCCCAAGCACAAATGTTTCACATGTTCCACATGTTTCAAATGTTTCAAATGTTTCCCCACTCATACGGCACACACGCACAACCCAGTTAGACAGCTCTTGTGACAGCAGCTTTAGAGTACTGAGTCCTGCTGAGTATGTATCACTAGCAGTCAGCCTTGTCGGCGTGCCAGGCTTGGCCGTCGGCAACGCACGGAGGATTGGCCGCTTGGCTTGCGGTTTGGCCAAAGCCATTAACCATACCTCCACCGCGATAGCGCTCCTTAATCAGGAACAGGCAGAACTTCGCCGTGCCGTGCTTGACAATCGAGCGGCTATCGACTACCTCCTCTTGCTGCACCACCTGGGTTGCGAATCTTTTCATGGAATGTGCTGCTTCAATCTTACTGATAACTCCCGTAAGATCCAAAGCCAGATCACGAACCTCCACACCATAGTCCAGGGTATCACTGAGGGTTCCGCATGGGGGGCTTGGTGGAGTTCCCTGTGGAATTGGATGTGGTCATGGATCCCCTGGGGGTGGCTGCAAATGGTGCTTAAGGTAGTGGTGGGGATAGCCATACTAGGCATTACGCTCTGTTGTTTTGCTCAGTGCATTCCCTCGCTGATCTCCAAGTGCCGCCCCAGAGAGAAACTCCGTGACGTCATACCTGCTCAACAGCTGATGCCGCTCTTGCGCAAGGTCGCCAGTCAGGTCCTTAAATAGAAAATAAAGGGGAGATGCGGTTTCCCCATGCCCCGCAGGGCATGGAACGGCCCGCCAGAGGCCACCGCGGTGAGAGACGCTCCCAGCCCGTGGGCTCTGCGGCCGCCAAATTAAGGGGGGTGAATAAAATATAGGGTTTGATTCACCCAATTACCGTGACCTGACCTGCGACTCGGCCAAGTAAGCAGATAGCTGACTTCGGTCAAACATTAAGTGCATAGCTCATCTCCCGGCTCGGGAAATCCCTGGCGCAAATAAGCCATGTTTGTCCCTGCTTAATCCCCAAGACAATGAGGTCCCTAAACCCATGTTTGCCCCAGTTAATTAACTTCCCTTTGAGGAGTTCCCCATTAACCCGTGTACGTGGGTGAGGTAATTTTCCTGTCAGATGACAGCTTGCCACCGTTGCGCTTTTTTCCCTATAAATGATGTTGCCTTTTTCCAATAAAGTACTGATCTGATCTCGCTCCTGTTGCCTCGTGTTGTCATTGATCAGTCTCCTCCGGGACCTAGCGCCGCCTAGCGGCCAGATATCGCTACATTTAGGAAAGGAGAAAAAAGAGTTGCTCTCAATATGTTTAACAATCGCAAGACAATGTATAGCGAGAAAGTGGAAGAGTGATCAGACATTGAAGATAGAAGACTGGTATAGGGAAATGTGGGAGATAGCTTTAAATTATAAATTAACCTGGGAGCTGAACATAAAAAAGGGTATGGTAAAAGAGAATAGATTTTGGTCAATTTGGCATTTATTTGTGGAATCCGCTGTGGGTAAGGGTGACCGAAACAAGCCAGTACAGGAACATTATAGCTTCTGGAAATAGAGATGAATAAAAGACACCGCATCCTCTAGGGCAATGTACAGTCACACAGGGTGTAATAGTATTTTTTGTTTATTTGTTTATTTATTTTATATTTAAATTTATATGCCGCCCAATCAGGTAAACCCGACTCTGGGCGGCTATATATATTAAGAATATATTTAGAATATATTAAGATGGTTTAGAAAGGACAGCCAATAAAGAATATAAATAAGATAAGATTTTAATTAGATGGGATAAAAAAAGAGTATCAAATGTGGTATAATATATCTAAGATGTTCTATCGGTATCTCATCATTTCTACTATATATATCCTATATGCTTATTTTTCTATGTTTCTCTCATTTTGGTATTGTTATTGAAATTCCTTTTTATAATATTTTGTATCTTTTTATAAAAACTTAATAAAAATTCTAAAAAAAATAAATTGCCTGGAAATGTAACAAGAGAAAACTGATTCCCGTCACTCCAACAGTCCAAACCAAGATCGCAGATAGAACATACATGCCTCCTCTGCAAATAAAATAAACTCACGTAGCTAGCTGGTTTCACAGAGGTGTCTATTTTTTGGTCTCCAAGATATAGGCTCCCATAGTTCTTGTCTTGAGACATAATTGAAGCAGACCAAATAGGGAAAAAATGCAACAGGGACCGTGGATACTAAATTACTGGGAGTGGCTTAATTTGGCTTGATTATATATTGGAACACAACGCTGACTCCTATAAAAATCTAATCAAAGAAGCCAAATGTAAGGGAACTGTGAATGACACAATATAACAAACACTTACAAATTTTCCTTACCCAGATTTACCCAGACTAAAGTGTCTGAAAAGAGAATCAAAGCTTTTGAAATGTGGATCTGCAGAGGACTGCTATCATAGGTTGACCATGTGGCCTACATAGAGGTATTGTGCCAAATGGATAAAGAACAAGAACTCTTTAAGACCATTTAGCAAAGAAAGCTCCAATACCTTGACCATATCATGAAGAAAAAACATAAAGAATCTTCTTCTTGTGTCATATCCGATTCCAAATATTGGTGATCATCTTAACAATCAGCCATGAAGAGAGTCCTGCTGTGGCCGTTCATCTGCCGTCTGCATCACAGCATGACACTCATAGCACTGATCCAGCTCCGTGAGTCACTTTCTGGTCTTGAGCCCTTTTGGCAAACAAAGTCCTCCTCAGTCCCAGGTCAGTATTGATGAAGCTGCTGCCCTCCATCAAAATGGATTCAAGTGGGATTTAATCCACTTGGGGACCATCACCCTTCCATGCTAGTCCTCAGGGTTGTCAAGATAGTTAACCCCCTGCCTGACACTCACCATTAAGTCGCTGGCAGTATGGTCTCCTCTGACATAAAGTATAGAATACTCCAACTTGCTCTGCAAGGAAAGATCCCTAGGAAGAGAGGCCCTGGATGTAGACAGACTTCATGGCTGAAGCACCTGAGAGACTGATGTCCTCAGAAGGACTGTTCCAAGGAGTTAGAACAGGAAGACTATTTCCATTATGATAGCCAAAATCTGGAATGGATACAGCACCAAAAGAACAGGAAGAAGAGGAAAAGAGAAGAAGAATTTTTAAAATAAGATCCACTTAAATTTATCTGTGGAGCAGAGACTCACTTTGAAGGGTCAATGCATCTATCTGAATTAATATCCTTATTTAATGTTAGCATAATGTCAGGAATACAATAAATCGAAAGAATGGATATAAGTTCATTGATAAGCAACTAAGTTCACAAATCTTCAAACTACGACTAGTTTGATCAGTTTGAAGATTTGTGAATTTAGTTGCTCATCAATGAACTACGACTATTTTTCATGTTCAATAACACTTGATGAATACAATTGTGGAGTTTGGAATGATTTTTGTTGTTTTTTCACGTTTACAAGGACAATTAAAAAAAAACACATTAAGCCAGAGAAGATCTTTTTGTAATAACACATATTACAGTCCTGGACTCTGCTGCAAACGGTTTCCTCATTAGATAGATAATATATATTAATCTTTATTGTCATTGTCCTGCACAGAACAACAAGATTGTGGGGGAAAATATGCTTGTCTAGGATATTATACCTTATTGTAAAATTGCTGTACCACTTTAAGAGCTCTGCAATTGTAACAGCACAGATTTAGATTATTGATTATGTAACTCCAAGACTTTGTATAAAGCTAAATCTCAGTTTGCACCTCGTTAGCCTATGTGCTCAATAGATCCTATATGCCCAATACTGTCTGTGTGCTCAAGACTCCTGCTGGTTGTTATGCTCTGGAGTAAGGCTTCAAACCTTACGAAGGGTAAAAGAACCCTTTTTGTACAAGCAATCAGCTTTGGTCCCTGTGTTAATCTCAGTGCCCTATGGGGGGTACTGCATGACATCATGGATTGTA
Source organism: Bradypodion pumilum (assembly GCA_035047305.1). NCBI lineage: Eukaryota > Metazoa > Chordata > Lepidosauria > Squamata > Chamaeleonidae > Bradypodion > Bradypodion pumilum. The sequence continues at coordinate 4,892,047 of JAWDJD010000016.1, read as the reverse complement.
GCTGCCAGGTGACATACTTCTGCCCACCTCTGGGGGGCGCCAGTCACTGGGGTGCACCGGGACTTGTCCCTGTGTTCCAAAAGGCCAGCACAGGCCTGCCAAAAACCTTGAGCCCATCTGTGCAGAGCTCTTTCTGAAGGAAGCTGGTGCATCTTTACCAGCTGGATTAGCAGCAGAGATGAAATGCAAACTATGGGTGTGGGAGAAGAATATAGGGTGTGGGCTAGTATAACTTTCCATTAAAATGAGTACCTGTGAATCTGCATTCTTTTGGAATAGTATTATGTATGAATAGTTTCCTAAGCAGTTCAGATCTCAAGGCGACAGTGGTTCAGCAAGCTGCAAGAAGGTGTATGGTAAGCACACAGGGTTTTATCTGTATTGGCAGAAAACCACACATCAATACATATGATTGAACAAATTTGCATTCCACAATAACAACATAGTAAAGGGAGCAGCAACAAAAATGTACCAATTAGTTTCTAAGTTATGGAAATGAAATCCATTTCTTGTAAAAGGCCATCAACCCGTGAGGAAAGGCAATGAGGCTACAGCTGAAGGGGGTGGGGTCAAACTAAAATGGAGTTAAGCTGAAAACTGGAGTTCAAATGGTTTAGGACAGTGATGGCGAACCTTTTAGGGACCGAGTGCCCAAACTATGACCACAAACCCACGTTATCACAAAGTGCCAACACAGCAACAGGGGAGTGTTACCCCAGATCAGAAATTACCCATTTTATTATTTCTTAAATATTTTTATTTCCAATAAAGATACTTCTCTCATTATTTTTCATTTGCCATCCACTTTAAGGTTCGGCTTCTGTACGCATGCACACACTCATTCACAACACTTTGCAGATAAATAATTGCAAAGATCTATTTTTAACTGTTTTTCAAAGGGTTGCAATTGCAATTCTTTGAGCTCCTCAAATACCATTCACATGAATAGGAGTAGACCGGGGCTTTGCTCTGGAAGCCGAGCTTTGGTTGAAGAGCATATGTAATTGCATTGGCAGTAGACCTGGCCTCGCTCAAGAAGTGAAGCTGGGGATGAAGTGCCTATGCTGGCCTGAGGGAAGTAGACGGCCCTGGTTAAAAGAAGCCACGGTAGTCTGGCCTTGGTAGCAAATGGGATTTTTTTAAAAACCAAAGCTGGGGCTGTTCAGAGAATGAAGGCTGGTATTTCAAAGGCAGGTAGACCACTCCAACTTTGAGAATGATTTTCTTTTAAAGAAAAAGACAGTAGACCGGGAAATTCTCTCAGACGATCATGCCTAAGTGAGAATGGCTGATAGACCAGCACAATGTCCTCAAATGACCTACGAGCTTACATGAATAGGAATCCAAATCAAAAGCTGTATGTTTGCAACAATGTATCCATTCTGACTGATTCAATCAGGGCATCAAAGAACTTCAAAGAAATAGGTACTTTCTAAGGATTCGCCGACAGCTCGGCAAACGAAAAATATTAGTAAAAATTCAGAGTGATGGGGAAGACAGCTGAGGAGATTTCAGGTCATAAGTTAACACTTTAAATGCTGAATTAAACTAAAATAATTATTAAAAATCATGTCTTCACTTCCAGAGCCTGGCTGATCCCCAGGATCGTTTTGACCAGTCAAGGGCTGGTGGTGGAATGGATCAGGGAAAGGTCTCCTTGGGAGTAAGACAGTAACAATTCATTCATTTCTGATTGGCTCCAACTTAGAAAGTGCGGGCTTTTTGAAATCGGATTTCTCCCTGCCTCTTCTCCTGCCTAAAAGTCAAGTGCGGCTGCAATGGCAGAGTAAAAATAAGGTTTTGAAATGATTTAAAGGTACTGTAATTGTGGCTTGAATTAAAATGCAGTTTTCCCATCTTTGGAGCCACGCTTGACTCTTTAATCCCTGATTGAAGTTTAATTAGCAGTTGCAATTAAATGTTCCAAAAATCATTAGAAATATTGTAAAATCATTCTAACATGTTCTATTTTGTATTTTCAAAGCAGGAAACTTCCACAATATTTTCTTTAAGCTTGAGCCTACCTTGGTAGACCCAAGAAGCTTACCGTGTTTCAAAGGAAACATTCAATTAACACACATCCCTCTCTAAACTTCCTAAAAGTCTGCAGCAAAAACTACAGTCTTGATTGCTTTAAGGATTATTCTTTTGTATGTGTTTCTCACGTCTTTGTTTCTGGGGTCTGTAATTACCATATGTACATAATGCTGGTAGTTTTCTCCTGGAGACAGGATGGGATTATTTGGGTGGGAAATGCCAAGAATTTCATCAAGTGAAGTCCCATCGATGCTGACTAGTCAATCAAACCTCCCGCCTTGGATGTGCAGCATTTCTGATTGGTTCCTGTCTTCAAGCCAAGCGTGTTCATTGGGAGCATGCTCAACAACTTCACTCTGCTATTGGTTACCGTATTGACTTGTCTCCACCTAATAACCCAACCTCCTCCCTCTATTCTTTCCTGGAATTTGTAATCTTTTACCAAATGCCACTATTTACATAAAAACTTACTATTGTAAATAAAATTGACTTATTTATCTATGAAATAACAGCCTGCTGCTAAGTTATTGTTTTCTTTGTAAAAACTGTATTGTAACTTTAGATAGATGATAGGATTAGTTTGTATCTGTAGAATTGTATAAAAGGACTTCATGATATCGGGACTCCAGCTCTCTAGCTCACTCTCAAAATGTAGTTAGGGAAGCTCACATTTAGATTTTTGTAGCAGGCAACGGTTGCGAACTGTCTTTGACCCGCAGCAGGCCACTGTTGATTAAATGCATATTCAATGAACCTTTCTATTTTTGCCTGAAATTCAAGTCTCTGTGGTTCTTGGGGGGGGGGGGCTCTGCCAGTGGAAAAACTTTTTAAATTTGGAAACACATCTTTGCTGCTCACATGTCTTCCTATGACAGAGAAAAAGAGGATAGCAATTTTCAGGTAACAGGGGGAAGGAAATGCTCCCATTGGGCTGCTGGGCAGAGGGACAGGGTGAAATCTGTGCTGGGGGAGGAAGGAAGTGCTCCCATTGGGCTGCTGGGCAGAGGAGCGGGATGAGCTCTGTGCTGGGGAAGGGAGGAAGCATTCCCATTGGGCTGCTGGGCAGAGGGGTGGGGCAAACTCTGTGCTGGGAGAGGGAGGAAGCACTCCCATTGTGCTGACACATCCAAGCAAGCACAGCTGCCGCATGGTGGCACTACACAGCAAGTCTTGTTCAAGGATAGTCCAGATACCAGAGTCCAAAAGGCAAGCAAAGTCAGTAGTCAAATCCAAAGGGTGTCCAAGTCAGTAGTCAAATCCAAAGGGTGTCCAGGAGCATCGTCAGGGTTGGCAGTGTAGTCAGAGTCACAGGAGCCAGGTCAGGGTTATGGCAGGAAGTCTGGGATCAAACAGGACGTCAGTCTTCGCACAAGAGTTGTACTGACGCTGGCAGGCTGCAAGAGGCTTGCTTATAGCCTCACATATAATCGGTATCAGCTGGGAGCCTTCTTTGGTACCTCACCCTGGTCTGCCTGCATCTCAGGTGTATCTCTTTCCTAGACATCTCCCGGACCGAGGGTTGATCCCTGTCAAGAGCCAGCCTCCTGATCTGACAGGTCAGCTACCGGAGAGAACAGACTTAGGCCAGGTGCAGGCTGAGATCCCTGGCTCATGGCATCCTCAGGCTTGGGTGCAGGTAAAACTGGGCTGGGCATAGGGAGTGCCCACTGATCCACTCATCTTCAGAGTCAGAGGAGGGCTGGATCACAATACCCATTGGGCTGCTGGTCAGAGGGGTGGGGCAAATTCTTTGCTGGGGTAGGGGGAAGTTCTCCCATTGGGCTTCTTGGCAGAGTGGCGGGACAAACTCTGTGCTGGAGTGACTGCACCAGTGGCCCACAGAGAGGTCTGTGAGTGCCACCTCTAGCAAACTTGCCATAGGTTCACTGCCACTGGGTTAGGCCATGTATATAGAACCATAGGACAGTGATGCTGAAAGGGAGTACAGGGGGTCACTGCACCTATTTCCCTGGCAAATCAGAAAATTCCTTTGTAAGCATCCCTGACAGAAATTCAGCCAGACAGCCAAAATGCACATATTGTCATCCAATTTCCACATTACACCACTTGCCAGCCTATTTTCAGTACTTGTGTATTCTTTTTCATTCTGCCTGCATCTGCTCTGTATAAGGTAGGTGACAAAGATGAAACAGAAGGCAGCAGTCAGGAATTCTTCCCACTGAACAGAACAACCTTTCTGCTAAATAAATGTGAGTAAATTAACTGTTTACACTGCAGTTAGGGAGGAAGGGAGGAAGGAAGATGTTGAGGACTTCAATTGCATTCTGGAAGTTAAGCAATAGTGGATGCTGAATTCTTGGTAAATTATTTGTGCCAAAACAGAGTGTGTCATGTCCGGCCCTTGCAAGCAATAGTCCAGAACAAAACAGCAACAAGTCTTTATTTAACAGTCTATTCAAGATGAGCTTACAAGCTGTTCCAGATACGGATATGGCTATACAGTCCCATGGAATCAGTCCATCCAGAGTGTGCCAAGGCAGGAGGCAATACCTAGCTGCTTTAGGATTGTAGCATAATGGAGGAGACCCAGGCTAGCTGTTGGTGGCTACCTGTATGGAGAGGGAAGTATAGATCTGGTCCGGGCCCACCCTTGTTTACCCATAGGGTTTATATAGTGTCTCCCCAGTGGTGGCTTCTTGATACAAAGTAACGACCTGCCGGACAACCATAACTAACCAATCATAACAGGAAATATATGTATTTAACCAATAGAGAACAGGATCCAAAACTGTAGCCAATCACAGGACTTTGATTAGCATAATGAGCGCGCTCTGTGCAGGGGTTCTCGTGCCACTTTCTGTTCCTAATTTGGATGGCGGGAAACCACCATTTTCCTCTTGCAAAGGTGCTGCCTGCGCTACTCGCAAATGTGCCTGAATACACAACAGAGTGAGACTAGAATACTGCTGGGGTGACATGAAATCCAAGCGCGTTTATGCAAGCTGCTAGATGAGAAAAAAGCTCTTAGGCTCTGTAGGATTCTCAACCTGCAGCCCGTGGGCTGGATGTGGTGCATGACACCATTTCATATTGCCCCCACTGCCTTCACCACACCAGGAAGTGCCATTTGGTGGAGGAAGGGCAAAATGACCATCCGGCCCCCAAAGCCGGGTCCCATCTGACTAGAGAGGACTGGTGTGACCAGACACAAATCACATCCAGAAACACAATTCCTGAACAACCTCTGGGCAAAAAATAAAAATAAAAATTCAGTATTGTAAAAACAGTAATGTCCAAATAAGAGAGTCCAATTAAATCCATTTATTCCATCAGGCTAGAGGAGGTCAACTCAACTAGCCATAAAATTGTCTCAAGGACCACATTCCAGTACCTATTCCATGTAGAAAATCCATGTTGCATAAAACAGTCTGAAATAATGACATTCATATTTCATGTCAGATAAAAGGGAGTGATATAACATACTAGAAAATATCATGGGAATCATATTCCAGTGTCCATTCTAGGCAGTAAACCAAATGTGTGCAAAACAGACCAGAAAGGCAAGTTCCCCCTGCCATTCTTCAGAGAATTAAAGCTTCCTTTTGAGTTGGAGTTAGTCCTGTCTGGTGTGCAATATTCTTGCTTTGCTCCACAATGTTACACTTAAAGATGGAAATTCCCTTGCTTCAGCCAGTCCCTGACCCTAATCTATCTAAAACCAAACAGAAAGACTTGGGGGTCCCTTCAGCATTTCAATCCCTGCTAGAAAAACAATTGAACACTTTAAAAAAACCATCTCCTCTCCCTCAATTCCTTGAAGGCAGACGTGCAGGAAATCTTCCTGTGGCATACAGAGCTAGCCACAAAATGGGTACAGAATTAATTAATGAAATCCTACCACTGCCACCATGTCAGTGACTCCTGGACATGTGCTTTTACTTTAACGTTACCTGGCACTATAGTCCCTCCGCCTCAGTCCTCTCCTTATCACCTCCTGGGTGCCCCAATTTGGGACTACTGAGACTCCGAGCCATTTCCCATGGAGTGCTGGTCCAGGAAAATATTATCTTTTGCTGCAACCTTTAAGATCCACTCTAAAAGTGATCCCCAGAAAATAATAAAAGGAGATAATGGTAGCAACATGGCCTCTCCTGGCTTAAGATGGCTTTGTTCACACAATACAGATTACTATACAATATACACAAAACTACTCAAAAAGATTCAGAAAAATCAACTTGGTTTCCCCCATGAACATAAATTAATCTAACTCACTAACTTATTCTGATAGTTTAGAAGAGAGCAGGATTTCTTTCCTCCTGTTCTTCTCTGGCTTGTTCTCTTCATATTCTCCTCAGAATCTCATCTGATAGTTCCACAGAATCTCTTCAGATTCACCTCAGAATCTCTTCAGATTCTACTCAGAAATTTTTTCTCAGCCTCTCTGAAAATTTACCAGACTCTCTCTTCTCTTCAGAAAGTCTTTTCTCCCTCAAGTTTTTCTCTCTCAAGTTCTCTTTATTTCAAGTTCTCCTCAGAAAAACCCTCTGTTTCCTTTTAAAACCTCACCAGCTCCCTTCTGGCTTATCTCATTTGCATCAGCCAATCAGGAAGCATCCCTGTATCCTTAATGTTTTCTGCCCGGCAACAGGGTCCCTTTAATATTAAGGGATAACTTCCAATCATCCTGGGAAAGGGACATTATTGATAGAGTTCAGGTTTGCGGCTTGTCCCATTTGTACCTAGAATCTGTGACTTACACCCAAGCTAGAGCCATAATAGCCCAAAGGCTTAGCGATATCGGCAAGCAAGAGGATATTGCTTTTTTGATATCAGAGATGGGGGACCAGATTTGGCTGAGCACTCCAGCTCCAGATTTGGCTGAAATTTGTTAGGTGAAATATTGCAGGCTTTATATGGCCGCTAGATTGAACGCCCTCAATACAGCTGTTCTATTGGGAAGATACAAAGGTATACCATATGCCCAAAGAACCTGTCTCTATCCCCAGAAAGCAGTTGAGTCAACTGAGCATATCCTTCTGAATTGTCCTTTCTATGCTGACATTAGACAAATACTCATAGCTCCTCTTCTTTGTCAAATCATATTTGAGTCTAGGGAAAATCAGGTCCGATTTCTCTTGAATAGCGTTGCTGCTATGTCAGCCATACGAGTTTCTAAATTCCTATTTTTGGCACTCAAACATCGCAAGATTAAAATTGATAGTATTGACTCCAGCCTATTATCATAGAGTTTGTATATTCTGAAGGTAAAGATTGTTAGGCTTAAATGTTAGTTTCAATCTTTGTGTGTTATTTTGTGCTGACTGATGGTCGAAGAAAGATATATGTATGTATATATAGAGAAATAACAAAGTTTACCTAACTGGCGTATGCTTTCTTGGTAGTAAACCTGTCAAAGTCTAGTGTTCTTAATTTAATAAGTGGAACAAATTAAGTTCAGTTATTTTAACAGTTCTAATAAATTGCCTTTAGTGTAAGGGACCAAAGACAATGAAACAGCCGAAGGGTTGGCTTAACACAGGTTTATTGCATGATGATCCGGAGGAACATGTGGTAATGGCGGATGAGTAGCTCAATATATACAGCTGGCTATACATTTGAATGTGGCTCGTCGACAGACTATTGGTTGCTGCCTGCGTGACGTCGTAGGAGGTCACGCCCTTCTTGACCAGGTGAAGAGGTGGCGGGGAATCTTCCCGCGCTGCAGAACCAGGTGAATATGATCCATGAGAGCTGGACGCTCGCTACTGCCCTCTGGTGGTCACTAGCTCGCGTCCCCTTATTAGGTTTACATTGATACAGCTGATGGTTATAATGTTGCACACAGAAACGTTACATTGATAACACATGGCAAAGGTACATTGTTAAAGGCACAGCTTTACAGAACACAACATCCCTTCCCCCTAGGATGAGACGAAGTCTCTCAGCCAAGATGGCTTGTTGCATGTGCGTTTGGGCCGTGAAGAGGGCTGCCCCCCCCGGGGGCGTTATTGCTTCTTTGTTCCCTGGTCCCTTGTCCTGAAATGGGAGAGGGAGACTTGTTAGTGGCTTGCCGCTGTCTGGCGGCCTTAGGGGAAGGGAAAACTCCATTGTGGGCAGACCGGGGGCCGTCGGGGCTAACGAAAAACCCCTCTTCTCGCTTGGACGGATGGGGGACCACTCCGAAACCCCCCCCGGTTCTGAAAATCAAAATCTAACTTGGTAGGGGTACCCGCATTTGTGGGGACTTTCCGCGAGATATGTATGGGGTCGGGTTCCTCCTCCTCGGAAAGATCCCCCAGGGTATCTATGAGGACATCCTCCTCCCCCCTTGGTGGGGGCCCACGGTCCCCCTTCCCTCCCCCTTGGGCTAAACGGGTGGGGGAGAACCCTAACGCTGACTTATTCCCTGCTTGGTCTGTGCGCTGCTCATCGGAGACCCTGCGTCGGAGCTGGTCCGTGTGCCGCCTCCACAGGAGCCCCGTGCTGGTTTCCACGCGGTACGACACGGGGCCGGTTTGCTCCACAACTACGCCCGGTACCCAGGCTGGGCCCGTGCTGGCGTAATTTCTGCAATGCACGGGGGCGCCTAGACTGAAACTCTTTGTAGCCTCTAGCCCGATGTTCCTGCCTTTGTCCTCTACCCTCGTGGGGTCTAGCCTAGTAAGGATGGTGGTCAGCTTCCTGCGCATTAAGAGCTCGGCGGGGGAGTATCCTGACGCCAATGGGGTCACCCTGTACCCTAGCAGAAACTGACACACTTGTAGGTTCAGATCCCCTGGGCCCATGCGCCGCAACGCTTCCTTCGTGGTGCGGACGAGGCGCTCTACTTGGCCATTTGTGGCCGGGTGAAACGGGGCGGAGGTGATATGCTGAACGGCGTTGATCTCCATGAATGCCCTAAACTCGGAGGACGTGAAACAACTAGCGTTGTCGCTAATTAACGTGTTGGGTATGCCGAACGTGGAAAAAAGCCTCCGCAAATGCCTAATGGTCTGGGCCGAGGAGGTGCTCGTGACTGGGATAACCTCCAACCATTTGGAGAAAGCGTCCACTACAAGAAGGAACAGGGTGCCTCTGAACGGGCCCGCGAAATCAACGTGCACCCGGGACCACGGCCCCTTAGCCGCGTCCCATTCCCGGTGGGGAAGGCGGGCCTCCTCTGGTCTGGAGCATTGGCAACGTTCACAAGTGCCGACCATGTGCTCGATGTCGGCGTCCAGCTGGGGCCACCAGAAGTAACTCCGGGCCAGCGCCTTGGATCGCACGATGCCGGGGTGGCTGACGTGAAGCAGTTTGAGCACCCGCGGCCGAAGGGAAGTGGGAATCACCACCCGCTGCCCCCACAAGAGACACCCCCTCTCTAGGGACAGTTCTAGCTTTTTTCTGAAAAATGGAGCGAACTCCTCCGCTGGGGAGGACGCGGGCCTCCCTTTCTGCAGCCAGGAGCTTACTGCCGCTAACGTTTTGTCCTTCTCTGTCGCTTTGGCGATGTCGGCGGGCACTACGGGGGGCGAATCCAGCACCTCTATCATGAGAACCTGATGGTCCCGCTCCCCCTTGCTCACCTGGCTGGGCGTTAGGGGAAGGGGAAACCTAGATAGAGCGTCCGCATGGCTGATCTCTTTTCCGGGCCGGTAGACCAACGCGTGCTGATACGCGTTGAGAAAAATGGCCCACCTGAGCATCCTCGGGGACAGGATCTGTGGGGTGGGCTTATCTGCGGTAAAGATGCCTAGCAGGGGCTTGTGGTCTGTTACAATGGTGAAGGGGCGACCATACAGAAAATCGTGAAATTTTTTCGTCCCCGCGACTATTGCTAGTGCCTCCCTGTCTGTCTGTGCGTAGTTTCTCTCCGCTTGGGGCAGGGACCTGGAGTAAAATGCTATCGGGGCCTCCCTTCCGTTTTCCAACACGTGGCACAGCACCGCCCCCACCCCCACTGGAGATGCATCACAGGTCAGAACTACTGGGCGTTTGGGGTTGAAGTGGGTCAGTATGGCGTCGGATGCCAGGAGGCTTTTTAGCTCGCTAAATGCCCTTTCTTGGTCTTCGCCCCACTTCCATGCCTGGTCCTTCTTTAGCAGTTTGTGTAGCGGCACGGCCACCGCTGCCTTTCGGGGGAGGAAGGAGTGGTAAAAGTTGAGCAGCCCTAGGAACGACTGCAACTCGGGCTTGGAGGTGGGGCGGGGGGCTTTCTTAATGGCTGCCACCTTGGACTTGGATGGTTTTATTCCCTCAGGAGTCACACAAAACCCTAGGAACTCAACCTCGGTTGCGAAGAAGACGCATTTGTCCTTTCGCAACCTCAGCCCCGCCTTTTCGAATATCGTCAGGACCTTCCCCAACCTCTTGGCCAATTCAGCCCGACTCCCCCCCCCCGTTATTAACACGTCATCAAAATAAGGCAACACCCCCTCCAGTCCCTTCAGGAGGCGTTCCACGAGTGACTGGAAAATTCCTGGCGCCGAATTCACGCCGAATTGGAGGCGCGTCACCTGGAACGCCCCCTTATGGGTGACTATGGTCTGCGCTGCAGCTGCGGCAGGGGACACCGTTAGCTGCTGGTAGGCCTGTGCTAAGTCGAGTTTAGCGAAACACTTCCCCCCGTGTAACCTGGCCAGCAGATGGCTGACTACCGGCACCGGATATGCATTCGGGCGGATCGCCTTGTTGATGGTGCACTTGTAGTCGGCGCATATGCGGACCTCCCCATTGGACTTTAGTGCGGTTACAATTGGAGTTTCCCACTCCGCAGAATCAACAGGCACAAGGATTCCCTGACCCACCAATTTGTCCAGTTCCGCCTCTATCTTGTCCTTGAGTGCGAACGGCACCCGGCGTGGTTTTAGGCGAATTGGGCGGACCTCCGGGTCCAGGTCGAAAGTCACTGGGGGCCCCTTGAATTTCCCCAGTCCTTTTTTGAAGACTTCGGGGTGCGCCTCGCACACCTCCTGAATTGGATCAGTCCCAACGGCGTGCATCCCAACGGCGTGCACCCCCCAATAAACAACCCCAGGGGCTGGAACCATTGAGTTCCGAGGAGGCTGCAATCTCCTCCCTTGAGCACGACTAGGGGAAGGGACGTGGCGTGCTCCTTGAATTTGACCTGAAATTCTCCAACCCCCAACACTGGAATACTGTTCCCTTGCACGTCCCGTAGTGTGGACCTCAATGCTTTGAGCTTGGGTCGCTTGTGGGGGGCAATTCCCAAAAACTCCCTCTGGGAAATGATTGAATATGAGGACCCCGAGTCAATTTCCATCCTAATGGGAACCCCTTGGACTAGTACCTCAACAAAGTAGCGGGGGTGTCCTGTATACACGCTGAACACTGGGGTGTCGTCCTCGCTGCCGTCGGAGATGCGGCCCACGCCGTCCTGCTTCCGCGTGGCCTGGGCGCTGTCCTTGGGTCTCGTTGGGCGGTCTTGTCCCGCGGAACGGTCTGCGGAGCTCCTCCGGGTCTTGCGCTTCTTCCTGCACACCTTGGCGATGTGCCCGCGGCAGCCGCAGTTGTGGCACTCGGCCTTCCGGAAGGGGCATTTCACGCGGTCGTGGGCCGCTCCACAGCCGTCGCATCGCCGGCTCTCCTTCCGGACCCTTCGGACGTCCTCGTCGTCGCTGCTCTCTGTGGACGACCTCGAAGTTCGCCGGGCCGCCTGTACCGGAGCCTCTGCCTTGCTTGACTTTGGCCGCCAGTCCTGAAGTTCTTGGACCCCGGCCTTTGTAGCTTCTGCGGCCTGGGCCGCTCTGACGACCTCCTGCAACGTGGAAGGCGGCTCTTGGTTCATTAATGTGCGCTGGGTCTCGGCGTCGTTCAGGCCGCACAGCACACAGTCTCGGAGGGTGATTTCGGCATTCTCCCATTTGCACGGGCCGGCCGCCAGCCGCAGGGCCGCCACGAATGCGGCAACCGTCTCCCCGGGCGCTTGGACTCGCCTCCAGAACGCACTCCGAGCGGGAAACATCGCCGTGGCGGGCCGGACGTGCTCACACAGCATCTGCATGAGTTCCTTGGCCTTGAATTCGCTCACCCTCCTCGGTGCAATCAGGTCCACCAAGGTCCTTTTGGTTTCTTGTCCAAGCATTCTGGTGAAGATGGCCCTTTTCTTTGCCTCTTCCGTGACTTCGGACTCGATCAGTGCTGCCTGGAAGTCCATCTCGAAGATCTCCCAGTCGCCCGGTTTCCTGATTTCGAAACCGGCGCATGTCTTGGTCCCGTGGGCTGCCATATCCCACCTTCGTCGCCAATTTAGTGTAAGGGACCAAAGACAATGAGACAGCCGAAGGGTTGGCTTAACACAGGTTTATTGCATGATGATCCGGAGGAACATGTGGTAATGGCGGATGAGTAGCTCAATATATACAGCTGGCTATACATTTGAATGTGGCTCGTCGACAGACTATTGGTTGCTGCCTGCGTGACGTCGTAGGAGGTCACGCCCTTCTTGACCAGGTGAAGAGGTGGCGGGGAATCTTCCCGCGCTGCAGAACCAGGTGAATATGATCCATGAGAGCTGGACGCTCACTACTGCCCTCTGGTGGTCACTAGCTCGCGTCCCCTTATTAGGTTTACATTGATACAGCTGATGGTTATAATGTTGCACACAGAAAGGTTACATTGATAACACATGGCAAAGGTACATTGTTAAAGGCACAGCTTTACAGAACACAACATTGCCCCCCCCCAAAAAAACTCAGCAAATTTACAATAATTTATAATTACTTTGCAGCATTCTGTGCTAGTAAGCCTCTTCCACAGTTTATAACAGTCACTGTTTTACCCTTTTGAGAGGCCTTTTCAACTCCTGCAACTGGAAATCCTAAATCAAAAAGGCAAATGGGATCAATCCTGCAAACTAATCAACTCTATTAATCTTATTTAATCTGTTTTACATCTGGGGGCATATTTCTGAACAGAGAGTAAAAAGATTTTAGTTTTATAAAAAATCATAACTCAAATTGTCTGTGCCCCAACTTCCCCAATCTTGGCACAGCTCAAGAGTAGACTGCCTGCTACATTATGTGCCATATTGGATGCTGATCACAAGACCAAACACAAGTTTTTTCTTTGGGTGCCCCATTTTCAGAATTGACTTTGTAGCAATATTTTACTTGACAGTATAATAACATACTTGTACTTCTGCATAGCTATAGCTTGACTTCATCAGGTGCCCTGTGATATTCTGATTAGCATGCTAATGGTGTGACGTGTGTGGGGGTGAAATTAGGTTACAAAATCATACTCTGAGAGTTCTTGTTAATGCCTCATTCTTAAACTAGGAGGAGGTAACAAATAGGATACAACAAGCTTCAGTCCTGGGCCTGGTGCTCTTAAACATTTTCATTAATGACTTGGGGAAAATGGTGCATATAGTGCAAGGGTTCTCAACCTTTACAAGCGCTCCCTCAGACAGCTTGGGTGGGGGCAGACAGATTTTGTCCTGCCTGCCACACATGACACTTCTGGGTGTGGCGGAGGCGGTGGGGGACCACATGAAATGGTGTCACGGGCCGCATCCAGCCCCCAAGCCGTAGGTTGAGAACCCTTGTTGTTTGTTGTTCAGTCGCACAGTCGATTCCGACCCTTTGCGACCCTATGGACCATCGTTCTCCAGGCACCTCTATCCTCCACCATCCCCCTCAGTCCTCCCAGTTCTGTGCCCATTGTGTCTACAATACCATCTATCCATCTCATCCTTGGCCTCCCCCTTCTTCTTTTGCCCTCCACCTTTCCCAACATCACGGCCTTCTCAAGTGAATCCTCCCTTCTCATTTGATGCCCAAAGTATTTTAGCCTCATCTTTACTATTTGACCTTCCAATGAGCAGTCAGTGTTGATTTCTTCTAAGATTGACCTATTTGTTCTCCTCGCTGTCCAGGGTACCCTCAAAACTCTCCTCCAGCACCACATTTCAAAGGCATCTATTCTTCTGCGTTCAGCTTTCCTAATTGTCCAGCTCTCACATCCGTACATTACCACTGGGAATACCATTGCTTTGACTATTCTAATTTTTGTTTCCAAGGTGATGTCTCTGCTTTTCACCATGTTCCCCAGGTTTTTCATGGCTTGTCTCCCAAGAATCAGTCGCCTTTTTATTTCATGGCTGCAATCTCCATCTGCAGTGATCTTAGATCCTAAGAATGTAAAATCTGTCACTGCTTCTACTTCTTCCCCATCTATTCTCCAGGAACTGATCGGGCCAGTTGCCATTATCTTGGTTTTCTTGATATTGAGTCCCAAGCCAGCTTTTGCACTCTCTTCCTTCAAACCGATCAAGAGATTCTTTAGGTCTTCCTCACTTTCTGCCATTAAGGTGGTGTCGTCTGCATATCTCAGATTGTTGATGTTTCTCCCAGCAATTTTGATCCCATATTGTGATTCCTCCATCCCTGCGTTGCGCATTATGTGCTCTGTGTATAAGTTGAATAAGCAGGGTGACAAAATGCAGCCTTGTCTTACTCCTTTTCCTATTCCAAACCACTCTGTCATTCCGTGTTCTGTCCTAACTGTTGCTTCTTGGTTCATGTACAGATTTCTCAGGAGGCATATGAGGTGTTCTGGTATTCCCATCTCTTTAATCACTTGCCACATCTTGTTGTGATCCACACAATCAAATGCCTTAGTGTAATCAATAAAGCAAAAGTACACTTGTTTCTGGTATTCCTTTGTTTTCTCCATGATCCAGCGTATGTTGGCAATGTGGTCTCTAGTCCCCCTGCCTCTTCTGAAACCAGCCTGCACCTCTGGTAGTTCTCTTTCCACATGCTGCTGAAGTCTATCCTGTATTATCTTGAGCATCACCTTGCTGGCGTGTGGGATGAGCGCAATTGTTCGATAATTTGAGCATTCTTTGGCATTGCCCTTTTTTGGGATTGGAACATATACTGATCTTTTCCAGTCCTGTGGCCACTGTCTTGTTTTCCAAATCTGCTGGCATATTGAATGCAGTAATTTGATGCCATCATCTTTTAAAGCTTTGAAAAATTCAACTGGGATACCATCATCTCCACTAGCTTTGTTGTTTGCAGTGCTCTTTAGGGCCTTTCTGACTTCACTCTCCAGGATGTCTGGCTCAGGTTCAATTTCTTCATCATTGTGGCTATCAGGAGTGGAGTTCCTTTTTGTAGAGTTCCTCTGTGTACTCTTTCCATCTTTTCTTAATTTCTTCTGCATCAGCTAGCTCCTTTCCATCTTTGTCCCTTATCATGTTCATTTTTGCTTTAAATGTTCCCTTGATTTCCTGGATTTTTTTGAAAAGGTCTCTGGTTCTGCCTCTTTTGTTGTTTTCCTCCATTTCTTTGCACTGTTCTTTTAGGTAGTTTTCCTTATCTCTCCTTGCTTTTCTTTGAAATTCTGTGTTCAAAAGATTGTATTTTTTCCTTTCTCCTTTGACTTTTGCATTCCTTCTTTCCTCTGCTATTTTAAGAGCCTCATCAGACAACCACTTTGCTTTCTTACTCTTCTTTTCTTTTGGTATGGTTTTCTTTGCTGCTTCCTGCATGATGTCCCTCATCTCTGTCCATAATTCTTCTGGCACTCTGTCTATTGAGTCTAAGCCATTGAATCTGTTCATCACCTCCACCGTGTATTCTTTAGGGATGCTATCTAGGTGATATCTGTCTGATCTCTTTGTTTTCCCTATTTTCTTTAGTCTAAGCCTGAATTTTGCAATCAGTAGGTTGTGATCTGAGCCACAGTCTGCTCCAGGTCTTGTTTTTGCTGACTGTATGGAGGTTCTCCATCTTTGACTGCAGAGTATGTAATCAATCTGGTTTCGGTGTTGGCCATCTGGTGATGTCCATGTGTAAAGTCGCCTCTTGTGTTGCTGGAAGAGGGTGTTTGCTATGACCATTGCGTTCTCTTGGCAGAACTCTATCAGTCTTTGCCCTGCTTCATTCTGTGTTCCAAGACCGAACTTGCCTGTTATTCCCTCCACTTTTTGATTGCCTACTTTGGCATTCCAGTCTCCTAAAATAATTTGGACATCATTTCTTGGTGTTTGTTCTATGAGGTGTTGTAAGTCCTCATAGAACTGGTCCACTGTGGCTTCATCTGCACCCGTGGTTGGTGCGTATATTTGGATCACAGTGACATTGAAGGGTTTGCCCTGAAATCTTACTGACATCATTCTGTCATTTTTGAGGTTGTATCCCATTACTGCTCTTCTCACTCTTTTATTGACAATTATGGCTACTCCATGTCTTCTAAGGTTTTCTTGTCCACAGTAGTAGATGTGATGGTTTCCAGAGCTGAATTCGCCCATCCCTGTCCATTTTAGCTCACTGATTCCCAAGATGTCAATGCTTATTCTTTCCATCTCATTTTTTACCACTTCTAGTTTACCTTGGTTCATTGATCTCACATTCCATGTCCCTATGCAGTATTGCTCCTTACAACATTGCATTCCTCCTCCCTCCTTCCTGTCCCTCCCCTCCCTCCACTCTGTGGTGTTAAGCATCCTGTATCACCTAGCCTGCCCCTTTGTTTGCCCCTTTGTTTTGCCTTTTGTTTTGGTCAATAGGGTTCTCTTGGCAAGCTTTATGGCATGGTTTGCCGGTTTCTACGCCATGTTTTTTCTCGCATCATACATCATATCACAGTTTTAAAAATTTAAAACAGTTTAAACAACATATTATCATGCATACTTATCACACTCTAAAACACAGTCTCTATGTTAATTGCTATATTAAGTCAGTGTAAAGTCTCTATGTCAGTTGCTATATTAATTCCGCTATATTTTTCACATCAGCTACTTATCCTTGTGTCCTCACTCCCCAGGTGGGGTTGTTGTCTCTGGGCCCCTTGCTCCCGTGACATCGCAGTGGCGAGCAGTGGATTTTTCCCCCGTGGGTCAGCTGTTCCTCTTCCTCTGGCGGCGGTGGTGGATGGTGACTTTTCCCGCCGCCTGCCTGGTCTTCTTCACCCCCGGCTGGGGTGGTCTCGCGGCTGCTCCTGGCCGCGGGTAGCCTCCTCGCGGTGGCAGCGGTGGTGGATGGTGACTTTTCCCGCCGCCTGGCCGGTCCTCCTCACCCCCGGCTGGGGTGGTCCCGCGGCTGCTCCTGGCCGCGGGCAGCCTCCTCGCGGCGGCGGCGGTGGAGGATCGCGACCTCTCCCGCCGCCTGGCTGGTCCTCCTCACCCCCGGCTGGGGTGGTCCCGCGGCTGCTCCTGGCCGCGGGCAGCCTCCTCGCGGCGGCGGCGGTGGAGGATCGCGACCGCTCCCGCCGCCTGGCTGGTCCTCCTCACCCCCGGCTGGGGTGGCTTATCCTCACCCCCGGCTGGGGTGGTTTATCAAAATTAGGTGAAAATTCTAATTCTTTGAAAGACAGGGAAAACAGGCTTGAGCATTGGGCAATAGATTGAAATTTAACAGGGAGGAGGGCAGAGTCCTACTGCTGACCTCCCGCCTTCCAGTCAGCATCTTAGCCACTTGAGCCACTGCAGTAATGTAGGACATGAGTTGGGTTTACCTGATTGGGCGGCACAGAGATCTGAATTTAAAATAAAATAAATAAATAATGGGCTCAAACTACAGGAACCCAGATTTTGGTTAAATATCAGGAAAAACATCTTGACTGTTAGTGCAGTATGACATTGGAATCAATTACTTCTAAAGGTGGTGAGCTCTACAGCACTATAGGCATTTAGGAGAAAATTGAGAACAATATTTTAGGTTTTGTTTTTTTTTTTAAATTGAATTCCTGCATTGAGCACCAGGTTGTCTATGAAAATGTGGTTATTCTGTGATTATTTGATATCTTATTTTTGCTGCTTTCTAGACCTTTGCTGTGGACTACAGTGGCTCAAGTGGCTAAGACACTGACTAGAAGGCAGCAGATCAGCATTTTGATACCCGAATACTGCAGGATGGAATGAGCTCCCATCTTTGTCCCAGCTCCTGCCAACCTAGCAGTTTGAAAACAAAGAAATCACAAGGAGATAAATAGGGACCACTTCGGTGGGAAGGTAAACAGTGTTCCATGCACTCTGATGTCTATTCATGCCTGCCACATGACCACGGAAACGTCTGCAGAAGCAGACAGGGCTGGCTCTTTGGCTTTGAAACAAAGATGAGCACTGAACCCTACAGTCAGAAGTGACTGGCTTTCAAGCAAGGGTGACCTTTACCTTTACCTTAATTTAATTTGCTATTTTATTCTGATAGATTTACATTGCCTTTTCCACTTCATCATCATTTCACATGGTGTTAGAAATGCACTGCTCTACCTCTAGTTTATTTTATATAATGCCTTCATTTAATGGATCTTATTCCCTGAAATAAATAAATCTTCAAATTAATTGTAGTTGTGAACAAAGCACCTCATTTTTAGGTTCAATCAGATTTTCTGAACAAGTTTTTAAAACAAAAATTTTCAATGGGAAATGATATGTTCAAGGGGTCCAGAAGTGCTAAAGCAGGGTTTCCCAACCTAAGGCCCATGGGCTGGATCTGGCCCCCAGCACCATTTCATGTGGGCCTCCACCCCCTCCAAGGGCCTTCAAGAAACCAAATGGGTCCCCTTTGAAGCTGTTGGGACAAAATGGCCACTCCCATCATGCAGGCAGGGAAAAATGGCCGTCCAGCCCTCGAAGCTGACTGAGAGAGCATGACTGGGTCCCTGGCTTGCAAAGATTGGGAACCCCTGTGCTAAAGTGGATACAGTTGGATTAGCAGATCCACAATGGTCAACACCTGGTTAATGATCAACACCTTTGATGTTTGCATCACCAATTTGATGTTTGTAGGCAGCAGCTATGAGGCCAAACACATCTTTATTGGAGGGTGTACAATCTGAACATGTGGTAATGGCGGAGGTACAGCTCCTTTTATACAGGAACAACACATTTGAATATGAATGCACGGTAGCCCATTGGCCACCGCCTGTGTGACGTCATCCTGAGTCACGCCCTTCTTCACCAGGTGTAGCCGTGGTGGGAATGTTCCCACGGCTGACAGTAATAGGGGAATTTGTACCATGCGAGCTGAACGCTCGCAGCTGCCCTCTATGGGTAGCTAGCTCGCATTCCATTGCAGCTGAGAAACATTGTGTTCATTGCAAGGTTACATTCTTACATCAAAGTGGTTATATTCATTCTTAAAGATATAGTGTCTCCATACACAACACCACCTGAACTCCCACATTTAGAATAGCATGTAATTAACAAGGATACTAGGGTGACGCCTCCCTGTTCCCACACGTTGCAGCCAGATCTTCAGGCCACATCATTTGAGGCCTCTAAATGAGTTTCCGAATATTAATGTTGTCACAACAGTCAAGATGTTGCAACAGTCAAGTGGAGGAGTAGGTTGTAATGGGTATTATTTTATCAATCTTAAGGAGGAACCTACAGAATATGAGCAGATACCTCTGTGGAGTCAAACTAGTAAACAGTGTTGCCTACACCTTCTGTCTTTGCCACATTCTTTCTAGAAAGAAGACATGGAGCTTTTTAGTACCATCTTGCTTTGGATTGGAGGACTGGTAATAATATGTGCATTTTTGGTCTACTTTTGGTCAATCCTTTATGATCTCATCTGGACTCGCATTCCACCTGAATTTGATCATCCATTAAAACTTCGCCTTATCCACTGGGGCGTCATCTCAATCCTCAATGTGGTAAGTTTTCCATCATCAATGACAGTGATGGCGAACATTGGCACTCCAGCTGTTCTTGAACTTCAAACCTGATGGGTTTTTTTGTGGGGCGACCTATATCTAGATCTCTTGTGACTTGTCTGCAGGGGTGGTATTAGTTTACTTTATTCCAATCAATGTGAATTTAGATAGGATATTTTATCCATAGGAATAGAAGTATGCCTTTTATTTTAAAGGATGACAAAAGCACAGCATGCACATACTCTCTCTCTCTCTCACACACACACACACACACACACACACACACACACACACACACACACACACACACACACACACAAAGAGTGTTGACAGGGAGCCATGATACTTTTAAACAGGGGATCCATTAAGTCATCCCTAACATAACTCTGAAATTTGGCAGTTTCCTGAAAAATAAAACAAAGCAAAACAAAACCATAGATCATATAAAATTCCTCTGCACTTGCCATATTTAAAAAACACAGCTAAGCCCAGCATACAAGGCTGGTATTGTACCTATCTGCAATCTGTCTCTGTCATTTATATGCCGCCTTTCTCCCACGTTTCTTCTGTTAAGCAATACGGTAGCATCTTTTTTATTTATTTATTTTTAAATTTTATTACAAATATAAAACAATGATACAAAACATATATATTACACATATTCAATCATAACTTACTCTTTCCAATTTTATGTACCCCACCAATTCCACCACCAAATTCACCTAAAGTGGCTTCCCATTCCCCTGGTACTGTACATGTCTGGAACTTGCAACTTGCTTACTTCATTTGTAGTGTTCCCAAAACTTTTTTGAGTCTTGGCTAGGTTTGATACCTTCTTCATTATTTATAGCGTAAACCACAAATGGATTCCAAATATCCAAAAATATAATATATTGTTGTTAATTAAACCTTTTTTTACCTTGTACTCAACTGTCGCTTTGTCATTTAATGCCAAGTGCCAAATCTCCCTGAAACAATTTTCTCTATCAAACTTAAACTTATTTTTCCACTCTCTGGCTATCATTGATCTCGTCACTGACAATAATATAAGTGCGGTTTCCCCATGCCCCGCAGGGCATGGAACGGCCCGCCAGAGGCCACCGCGGTGAGAGACGCTCCCAGCCCGTGGGCTCTGCGGCCGCCAAATTAAGGGGGGTGAATAAAATATAGGGTTTGATTCACCCAATTACCGTGACCTGACCTGCGACTCTGCCAAGTAAGCAGATAGCTGACTTCGGTCAAACATTAAGTGCATAGCTCATCTCCCGGCTCGGGAAATCCCTGGCGCAAATAAGCCATGTTTGTCCCTGCCTAATCCCCAAGACAATGAGGTCCCTAAACCCATGTTTGCCCCAGTTAATTAACTCCCCTTTGAGGAGTTCCCCATTAACCCGTGTACGTGGGTGAGGTAATTTTCCTGTCAGGTGACAGCTTGCCACCGTTGCGCTTTTTTCCCTATAAATGATGTTGCCTTTTTCCAATAAAGTACTGATCTGATCTCGCTCCTGTTGCCTCGTGTTGTCATTGATCAGTCTCCTCCGGGACCTAGCGCCGCCTAGTGGCCAGACATCGCTACAGCTGCTGACCCCGACGTGATTTACTCGTGAGTAAGAGACCCCGGAGAGGTCTACTCGTGAGTAGCGATCCACGCGGTCCGGTTCTGCGCTTGAACCGCGACCCGCCAGCCCGGAGGATAGCGCGGCGCTCTGGTCGGCAGCCAGCCGGACAGAGAACAGCCCGCCGCGAGGCATTCCAGAGAGACATTCCTACCGCTTCCTCCCCGCTTTCGAGAGGTTTGCCATAGAGGGAAACGCGTTCCGCTCAGGGCAGGCTGTGAGCCCCTGACATCGCAGAGGCCGATAGAAGGGCCCGTGGCAGAAGGTCCACGCTCCGAGGTCTACCCCAGACACCCGTCACCCGAACCTGTTGCCTGCAAAGACGCGTCGATCTTCGTCCCGAGGAGGAAACTTCAGAGGACCATCGCAGGTAATATGGGGACTTGTTCTCATAGACCAAGTCCGTCCGCTAGCCAAAGAACTCGGGAGCAAGAGTTCATAACCCTGGCCAGGGTTTTTAATTTCCGATTTCACAGCAGGGAGCTAGCGAGACTTTTGGCGTACCTCAGGGAACACTGCTTACTTTACCCAGAAGTAGGTACGTTAACCCTGAAGCTCTGGGATCAGATAGGAGACTGCATTCAGCAAACCCCGAAAGCTCCAGGAGGGATAGTCCGCACATGGCGGAAATGTAGGAGACTCTTAGAGCAGATCGAGCCAGTCCGGGTAGAAGCGGAAGAACCCCCGTTAGAGAAGCCATCAGGCATGCCAGTCGAGCCGACTGCGCCCACCGCACTCTATCCGACATTCAAGTATCAGCAGAGTAGCGCAGGGAGCCTTCCCGCGGTGACAGCTGCAGACGTCACCGAGGGAACGCAAGGAATGAGAGGCGCTGGCGCTTCTCTGACAGCCCCAGGTTCCCTAGTCGTGAAGAGTGCCCTTCAGCGCACAGCTGAGATAGAACTCAAGAAGGGGGAATTGTCAGTTGAACAGCTAGCTGAACTCAGACAGATTTGTCCCATCCGCTTGGAGATGGACGCGCTCACGGGCGCACAGCAGATAGTACACTCCCCAGTCCCGTACAAGCTTCTCATGGCTTTACGGAAAGCAATTTCAGAGACAGGGCTCCAAAGTCGTTTTACGAGGGGCACGCTTCAGCAAGTGTGCGAGACCACCATGTGGATTCCTCACGATTGGAAAGCCGTCATGAGGATGATGCTTACCCCCAGCCAGTACATGATTTGGGACAGCGAGTTCCGCCTAGAGGCGCAAGCTCGGGCTGCCAGGATGGGTGGCGCGGTAATCCCTGACCAGTTGTATGGTTCAGGTGCCTTTGAGTCCATCAACGCTCAAATTAACTTGCCTCTCGCCACCCTAGAGATGTCAGCCGAGGCTGCCTATAGGGCATACTTCAAGGTCCCAGCGTCTGGCAAAACGGCCAAAAATTACACCGCCATTAAGCAGGGAGCCCAAGAGCCCTACATGGACTTCATCAATCGCCTGGAAGAAGCAATTAGCAGGCAGATTGACAATGAGCAAGCCCAGGAAGAGCTCATGATTAAGCTAGCCAAAGACAACGCCAACTTGGACTGCCGCAAAATCTTGCAGTCCCTGGGCAATCGCCCTGACATAACCTTAACGGACATGATTCGAGCATGCTCCGACGTTGGCACAGACTCCTACAAGATGGGTCTGCTAGCGGCAGCGGTGCAGGGGGGAAGAAGACCTAATGGAAAGAACAAAGGGGCATGTCACACTTGTGGCAAGATCGGTCACTTCGCTAGGGAGTGCCGATCCAAGGGAGGCGGACAAAAGTCCGGCCGTCCCAAGGCTCCGAACACCCCCTGCCCGAAGTGCAAGAAAGGCTATCATTGGGCCAGGTTTTGTCCGAGTTCGGGAAACCGGAATCCGGGCACGTCTCTGGCCCCAGTCCAAACAGAGGCTTCCTTCACCCAGATACAGAACTCCCCAGAACTAGACTAGATTCCAGGCACCTCCCAGGCACTGCGAGGGCACAGGCCAGCCCCAAGGGCAGCACGGGGCTAGAATTGACTTGCCAGGCGGACGTTACATGCGACCTGCCGGGCACAGTCTATCTAGTCGACACCCAGTAAATGGGACCCCTGCCCAGAGGCTTTATAGGTTTAGTTTTGCCCCGTAGTGTAGCTGGAACACGCGGAATTTTCATAATTCCAGGAGTCATTGACTCGAATTTTTCAGGCATTCTCCAGGTCCAGCTTTGGACGCACCTGCCCCAAACGATCCACAAGGGAGACACGTTAGCGCAACTGATCATGGTTCCTTGTCACTCGCCAGCAGGCAGCCAGGGAAGGCTCAGGGACAGCTCAGAGTCCGGTTCAGCAGACCGCTCGAGCGCGAGTGAGGCAGTGCAAGGATACCAGGTCTTAGCGACAGTGGAGACCAACATTGAGTGGAAGCAGCACCCCGTTATCGAGGTATTTTTGAACAAAAGGGTGTTGTCAGGGTTACTCGATACCGGAGCGGATGTGTCAGTGGTAAGCAGGAGCCAGTGGCCAAGAGAGTGGGCCATTGAGCCGGTCTCCGATGTGTGGGGGGTAGGAGGCGTTCAGGAAGCGTTCAGGAGCCGAGAGTGGGTAGAAGTCACAATCCCAAGGGCTGACGGCACAGCGGTAATTCGGCCGCACATTCTTGACGTGCACATCAACCTTTGGGGGCGAGACATTCTCCAGCAGTACGGTGCTACGCTTACCTTCGGGTAATGGCGTTGCCACTTAAATGGCTCACCGACACTCCGGTATGGGTAGAACAATGGCCGGTAGTGGGAGAGAAATTAGTTGCCCTCAAGCAGCTAGTTAAGGAACAGCTAGACGCAGGACACATAGAACAGTCCACAAGCCCCTGGAATTCGCCAATTTTTGTGATTAAGAAGAAGTCGGGGAAGTGGCGACTCCTCCACGATCTCAGAGAGATCAATAAATGCATTCAGCCGATGGGTCCGCTTCAATGCGGCATCCCAAATCCGAATATGATTCCCGAGGGGTGGGAGATCCTAGTCGTAGATCTCAAGGATTGCTTTTATACAATCCCCTTAGACCCCAGGGACCGGGAAAGGTTCGCCTTTACGGTGCCGGTCGTGAACCACGGTGAGCCCACGCAGCGTTACGCGTGGAAATTTTTGCCACACGGCATGCTCAATTCGCCCACCCTGTGCCAAATTTATGTTCACGGCGCACTGGCAAAGTTCCGAAGCCTTTACCCTAAAGCTATTGTGTGTCACTTCATGGACGACATTTTAGTAGCGTTGCCGCAGCTCGGCAGCGAAATGTTTTCTGACCTCCAGGCCAGCCTGGGGGACAAAGGTTTACTCATTGCCCCTGAGAAAGTGCAGAGAACCGAGCCCTTCTCATACTTGGGCCATCGGCTTCTCCGCTCTTTCGCAGCGCCAGTTCTGCCTCAGATAAATTTACCAGACTCAGTCACCCTTGTAGAGTTGCAGCAAGTTCTGGGGAACATCAATTGGGCCAGACCGTATTTTCGTTTAGATACGGATCTTCTAAAACCGCTCTTCTCGCTGCTAACCTTAGGTAAGCAGCCGGCAGACCGGATAAAAATCTCTCGAGACGCGCGCTTGGCGCTCGAGAAGGTGAACCAAGTTCTCAGCCAGAGGTGGGTGGATAGGATCGCCCAGGGGCCATATGCCCCGATCCTGAATTTGTACATCGTACGGTCAGGATCCATGTTCACTGGGGCGCTAGGAGCGGACTCAGAGAAGGGAGCGAAAATTGTGGAGTGGGTATACTTGCCTAACACCTCTTCTCGGAACATTGTTCCGCCCCAAGACCTGGTCTCCGCGGTGATCTACCGCGGCAGGCTGAGAGCAAGGGACATTTCTGGGCACGACTTAGCTAAGATCATAGTCCCGTTCACCAAGGAACAAATCCATCAGTTGATGCAGCTAGGTGACTCGCTTCCGATAGCCTTGGAAGGATTCACTGGAAGCTTAGCATACCATTTGCCCAAAGACCCCAGGCTTGTTTCACTTCAGACAGGAACAGTCAGTTTGTTCGAATTGCTTTTGCTGGTCCCGCTTCAGGGGGCCAAGACAGTTTTTACCGATGGGGGACGCACATATGGTGTCCTGACTTGGCAGGAGGGCGAAGCTTGGCGCACGCTGCTAACTCTTCCACAGAAGTCCGCTCAGCGGGCAGAGTTGGCAGCCGTGAACCTTGCCTTGCG
Organism: Bradypodion pumilum; assembly: GCA_035047305.1. Lineage (NCBI taxonomy): Eukaryota > Metazoa > Chordata > Lepidosauria > Squamata > Chamaeleonidae > Bradypodion > Bradypodion pumilum. The sequence goes on along the minus strand of JAWDJD010000016.1, from coordinate 4,866,659 downwards.
CACCTTCGCCAAGGAACGTTTAAATATCATTACTGACAGTCTGTATGTAAGGAATTTGCTTCACAGTCTACCGGGAGCTTACATTACTCCCGCGATAGACAAGAACTTGCTCAGTTTGTTTCTCACTGCTCAATTTCATTTGCGGAACCGCACAGAGCCGCTCTATATTGCCCACATCCGAAGTCACCAAGACCTACCGGGTCCGATTTCCGCGGGCAATAGCAGAGCGGATGCGGCGGCAAAGGAAATTCAGCAACGCTCAGTTTTGGGAGTTTTCACTACTCCAATCCAGAGTCATGCCTTTTTCCACCAAAATGCCAAGGCACTCGCCAGACAGTTCAATCTGCCGCTTTCTCAAGCCCAAGGTATAGTCCGCTCTTGCCAGCATTGCGCAGGAGCGCCGGGGGGGCCCTCGTGGGGGGTCAACCCACGAGGGACAGAGGCTAATCAGGTATGGCAGATGGACGTCACGCATGTGCCGCAGTTCGGCAGATGGCAATACATGCACGTCTGCATTGACACTTTTTCTCAATTCGTTTGGGCAACGGCGCAGAAAGGGGAGGCTGCTACCCACGTGGAGCAGCACCTCCTTTCCTGCATTGCGGCGATGGGCAAGCCGCGGCACGTGAAGACGGACAACGCGCCGGCCTACAGTTCCAGGCAGTTGGCCGCCTTCATGGCTACTTGGGACATCAAGCACACATTTGGAATTCCCTACAATCCGCAAGGGCAAGCGATTGTAGAGCGGGTCAATCGGACGCTAAAGTCCTATGTTGACAAACAAACAGAAAGGGGGGAGCCACCAGCCCTCCCCAAGTCACAGGGAGAAGCACAGATGTGTCTCAACAAGGTACTGTTCACTTACAATCACCTTAATGTTTTTTCGGATTGTACGCCGCAGGAGAAGCATTTCCGCCGTTCGGAAGCTCTCCCGCGACCTATGGTCCGGTACCGAGTGCCACCAGACCCTTCTTGGAGGGGCCCGGTGCCGCTCATAACCTGGGGAAGAGGGTATTCTGCAGTTGTGTCTCCTACAGGTGTCGTTTGGATTCCAGCCCGGTGTGTCAAGCCCTACTTGGAACCGCATGGCATGGAACCAGGCCGGCCCGAGTCCGATCCCGGAGATGGAGGACCTCACCCTGACCGAGAGGACCCGCCGGAGGAAACGGCCGCCGATGCCCAAGATCACCTGGGGGATGGTCAAGGCTCTTTGCAGTGACGCCCAGGACGCCGTTCAGCGCGAGGAGAAAGAGCCGACACCGGAGAACCTCACAGCTGCAGTTTTTGCCCTGATTCACGCCAACACAGCGGCGATCACCATCATCCTGGCCCTTTCCCTGCTTTTGGGGGGAGGTGTTCAGGCTACTCCAATCCAGGCCGACGGTTTGCCGCCTGGGGAAGATCTTTCTGCACGAATGCAGTACAACTTGTGGGAAAGGTTGGCGGGTCTCGTCAACCAGTCCGATTTTTGTCTACAGCAGGACATTGGTTCTGCATCTATCCTCAGCACCTGTCTCATCCCCGTGTGCCACACTCTGGACGCGCGCACCAAGGATGGCGACTGGTTGTTGAAGGCGTTCTTTGGCCCACACACTCCTACCACCTTCTCAGCATATGCACGCTGGGGGGGATTGCGACTTGCATCAACCTTGCCGGCTGACGCCGCCACTCTTCATACCCCTCGAGTGGCGATCAGCCCGGACGCTGCTTGCACCCGAATGACCGGCTGCACCTCAGGCGGTCAGACTCGGCGCCGCTGCCTTGACCCCGGCAGCGGCAACTGGACTTGTAATAAACCAGAGACACTCACTTCGCTGTACGCTCATGTCACCCTACCTTCAGGGTGGTTTTTCACCTGCAACCAGTTCACATGGAACTATATTCCTGCGAATCTGTCGGACTCAATGTGTTGTATCAGTCGTTTGACACTGTTGCTTCCTACTAAGGACATGATTGCCCCAAGCACAAATGTTTCTAATGTTCCACATGTTTCAAATGTTTCAAGAGTCTCCCCACTCATACGGCACACACGCACAACCCAGTTAGACAGCTCTTGTGACAGCAGCTTCAGAGTACTGGGTCCCGCTGAGTATGTATCACTAGCAGTCAGCCTTGTCGGCGTGCCAGGCTTGGCCGTCGGCAACGCACGGAGGATTGGCCGCTTGGCTTGCGGTTTGGCCAAAGCCATTAACCATACCTCCACAGCGATAGCGCTCCTCAATCAGGAACAGGCAGAACTTCGCCATGCCGTTCTTGACAACCGAGCGGCTATCGACTACCTCCTCTTGCTGCACCACCTGGGTTGCGAATCTGTTCATGGAATGTGCTGTTTCAATCTTACTGATAACTCCCGTAGGATCCAAAGCCAGATCACGAACCTCCACACCATAGTCCAGGGTATTACTGAGGGTTCCGCATGGGGGGCTTGGTGGAGTTCCCTGTGGAACTGGATATGGTCATGGATCCCCTGGGGGTGGCTGCAAACGGTGCTTAAGGTAGTGGTGGGGATAGCCATACTAGGCATTACGCTTTGCTGTTTTGCTCAGTGCATTCCCTCGCTGATCTCCAAGTGCCGCCCCAGAGAGAAACTCCGTGACGTCATACCCGCTCAACAGCTGATGCCGCTCTTGCGCAAGGTCGCCAGTCAGGTCCTTAAATAGAAAATAAAGGGGAGATGCGGTTTCCCCATGCCCCGCAGGGCATGGAACGGCCCGCCAGAGGCCACCGCGGTGAGAGACGCTCCCAGCCCGTGGGCTCTGCGGCCGCCAAATTAAGGGGGGTGAATAAAATATAGGGTTTGATTCACCCAATTACCGTGACCTGACCTGCGACTCTGCCAAGTAAGCAGATAGCTGACTTCGGTCAAACATTAAGTGCATAGCTCATCTCCCGGCTCGGGAAATCCCTGGCGCAAATAAGCCATGTTTGTCCCTGCCTAATCCCCAAGACAATGAGGTCCCTAAACCCATGTTTGCCCCAGTTAATTAACTCCCCTTTGAGGAGTTCCCCATTAACCCGTGTACGTGGGTGAGGTAATTTTCCTGTCAGGTGACAGCTTGCCACCATTGCGCTTTTTCCCCTATAAATGATGTTGCCTTTTTCCAATAAAGTACTGATCTGATCTCGCTCCTGTTGCCTCGTGTTGTCATTGATCAGTCTCCTCCGGGACCTAGCGCCGCCTAGCGGCCAGACATCGCTACATATAAGTACTAATTCGTTCTTATTTCTATCCAGCTTATTTTCCTCAAACTCACTCAACAGCGCTAGTTTGGCAGTTATTTTCACTGAGAATCTTTTAAAAATTTCTATTTCATTTTCTACTGCTTTCCATACTGTCTCTGTGCAATAGCATCGTATTAGAGAGAATTACCAATCTTAATTCTGTACCACAGATGGAGTTGAATTCACAGAGGGCCAAACTCACGTTTTAGAAACCACGTATTCATGGACCCTCCCCCAAGAGTTGATAACACTTTTTCTGCACACTTATTTAAAAGAAAAAGAAGTGGAGCGGTGGTGGAAACTCACGTTCTTTCTGTCCTGTTCATCAGTTTCACTTTCTCTGTGCTTCTGATCCTGAGAGGCTGCTACTCTTATTTTATTTTATTTTAATAAAAATGGAAGATTTATGTCAAAACCCAGCCGTTTTTGCTTTCTCCCGTGGCAGGATATAAGAGGAATTCAACACAATAGAAAACTATATTTTGATCCAGGATGAATGGGAAATATGTGAATCAGGATCACTTAGCCATATGGGCTACACAATACTGGGAGTTTTTGTCCAAAAAAGTAACTGTAGTATTATAAGGTAAAGATAAAGGTTACTCTTTCTTGAAAGCCAGTCATATCAGACTCTAGGGTTCAGAGCTCATCTCTGTTTACAGCCGTAGAGCCAGCGCTGTCTGTGTGTGCAGACATTGCAGTGGATATGTGGCAAGATCCAAGCAAACCGTGAGAGGGTGTAAGTTTTTGTTATTATTATTGTCAGTGACCAGATCAATGATAGCCAGAGAGTGGAAAAATAAGATTAAGTTTGATAGAGAAAATTGTTTCAGGGAGATTTGGCACTTGGCATTAAATGACAAAACCGTGGGTGTAAGTTTTTTAATGTTAGAACCGTAGGTTACTATATCTTGTATTTACAATACATGTTCCATCAAAATAAAAATCTCAGTAATAAGTAAGTAAAGTCTCTTGTTACTCTTGTTGCATTCACAAAGAGATTCATAAAGTAAGATTGTCTCATAAATTGTTAAATAAATGTCTCTTATTTATCTTGTTGCATTCACAGAGAGAATCACAAAGTAAGATTGTCTCATAAATTGCTAATAAATGACTCAAAAATGTTCCGGTAGACACTGTTTCAAATAATATCTTCATCAGGAGCAGTCTTAATAAATCCTTTCTCATAAATCCTTTCTCTGCGTCCCTATGGCCTCTCTTGCAGACTTTTAGAGTGCCTTTTCTACTTGCAATTTCTTGCTTTTGAACTGCTAGGTTGGCAGGAGATGAGACAGAGACGGGCACTCACTCTGTTGTGCAGTACTTGGGTATCGAGCTCTGATCTTCCAGCCTTCAAGTTCAGTGTCTTAACCACTAAGCCACCACAGTCCCTTTATATATATATTAAATTGGTCCCCATATTTAAAATGAATCTATAATGCGTTATATAAACATTTTAAACATGTGGACCAATTTTAAACATGTGGACCAATTTCCTATCTCTATTTATAGCCCAAATAAAAAGAAGAGAATTAAAGGGAGGGGGAGGACAGAAAGATTTATATTTCTGAAAATGAAGTATTTGAAGTACTGTATATCCAAAAATGATGTATGGAAAGTTATCTTAAGAGAAACTGGAAGGTGTTAATTTGGTGCACTGAAAGATAAGATGGGCAAACCTGTTGAAAGAAGGCTTATTCTTAATAGTTCACATGCATCACCTTCTAATAAAATTATAGGCTTCTGTATTTATGTGGGTCAGAAAAACAAGATACATAAATAAAGTTATGGAAATGAAATCCATTTCTTGTAAAAGGCCATCAACCCGTGAGGAAAGGCAATGAGGCTACAGCTGAAGGGGGTGGGGTCAAACTAAAATGGAGTTAAGCTGAAAACTGGAGTTCAAATGGTTTAGGACAGTGATGGTGAACCTTTTAGGGACCGAGTGCCCAAACTATGACCACAAACCCACGTTATCACAAAGTGCCAACACAGCAACAGGGGAGTGTTACCCCAGATCAGAAATTACCCATTTTATTATTTCTTAAATATTTTTATTTCCAATAAAGATACTTCTCTCATTATTTTTCATTTGCCATCCACTTTAAGGTTAGGCTTCTGTACGCACGCACACACTCATTCACAACACTTTGCAGATAAATAATTGCAAAGATCTATTTTTAACTGTTTTTCAAAGGGTTGCAATTGCAATTCTTTGAGCTCCTCAAATACCATTCACATGAATAGGAGTAGACCGGGGCTTTGCTCTGGAAGCCAAGCTTTGGTTGAAGAGCATATGTAATTGCATTGGCGGTAGACCTGGCCTCGCTCAAGAAGTGAAGCCGGGGATGAAGTGCCTATGCTGGCCTGAGGGAAGTAGACGGCCCTGGTTAAAAGAAGCCACGGTAGTCTGGCCTTGGTAGCAAATGGGATTTTTTAAAAAACCAAAGCTGGGGCTGTTCAGAGAATGAAGGCTGGTATTTCAAAGGCAGGTAGACCACTCCAACTTTGAGAATGATTTTCTTTTAAAGAAAAAGACAGTAGACCGGGAAATTCTCTCAGACGATCATGCTTAAGTGAGAATGGCTGATAGACCAGCACAATGTCCTCAAATGACCTACAAGCTTACATGAATAGGAATCCAAATCAAAAGCTGTATGTTTGCAACAATGTATCCATTCTGACTGATTCAATCAGGGCATCAAAGAACTTCAAAGAAATAGGTACTTTCTAAGGATTCGCCGACAGCTCGGCAAACGAAAAATATTAGTAAAAATTCAGAGTGATGGGGAAGACAGCTGAGGAGATTTCAGGTCATAAGTTAACACTTTAAATGCTGAATTAAACTAAAATAATTATTAAAAATCATGTCTTCACTTCCAGAGCCTGGCTGATCCCCAGGATCGTTTTGACCAGTCAAGGGCTGGTGGCGGAATGGATCAGGGAAAGGTCTCCTTGGGAGTAAGACAGTAACAATTCATTCATTTCTGATTGGCTCCAACTTAGAAAGTGCGGGCTTTTTGAAATCGGATTTCTCCCTGCCTCTTCTCCTGCCTAAAAGTCAAGTGCGGCTGCAATGGCAGAGTAAAAATAAGGTTTTGAAATGATTTAAAGGTACTGTAATTGTGGCTTGAATTAAAATGCAGTTTTCCCATCTTTGGAGCCACGCTTGACTCTTTAATCCCTGATTGAAGTTTAATTAGCAGTTGCAATTAAATGTTCCAAAAATCATTAGAAATATTGTAAAATCATTCTAACATGTTCTATTTTGTATTTTCAAAGCAGGAAACTTCCACAATATTTTCTTTAAGCTTGAGCCTACCTTGGTAGACCCAAGAAGCTTACCGTGTTTCAAAGGAAACATTCAATTAACACACATCCCTCTCTAAACTTCCTAAAAGTCTGCAGCAAAAACTACAGTCTTGATTGCTTTAAGGATTATTCTTTTGTATGTGTTTCTCACGTCTTTGTTTCTGGGGTCTGTAATTACCATATGTACATAATGCTGGTAGTTTTCTCCTGGAGACAGGATGGGATTATTTGGGTGGGAAATGCCAAGAATTTCATCAAGTGAAGTCCCATCGATGCTGACTAGTCAATCAAACCTCCCGCCTTGGATGTGCAGCATTTCTGATTGGTTCCTGTCTTCAAGCCAAGCGTGTTCATTGGGAGCATGCTCAACAACTTCACTCTGCTATTGGTTACTGTATTGACTTGTCTCCACCTAATAACCCAACCTCCTCCCTCTATTCTTTCCTGGAATTTGTAATCTTTTACCAAATGCCACTATTTACATAAAAACTTACTATTGTAAATAAAATTGACTTATTTATCTATGAAATAACAGCCTGCTGCTAAGTTATTGTTTTCTTTGTAAAAACTGTATTGTAACTTTAGATAGATGATAGGATTAGTTTGTATCTGTAGAATTGTATAAAAGGACTTCATGATATCGGGACTCCAGCTCTCTAGCTCACTCTCAAAATGTAGTTAGGGAAGCTCACATTTAGATTTTTGTAGCAGGCAACGGTTGCGAACTGTCTTTGACCCGCAGCAGGCCACTGTTGATTAAATGCATATTCAATGAACCTTTCTATTTTTGCCTGAAATTCAAGTCTCTGTGGTTCTTGGGGGGGGGGGGGCTCTGCCAGTGGAAAAACTTTTTAAATTTGGAAACACATCTTTGCTGCTCACATGTCTTCCTATGACAGAGAAAAAGAGGATAGCAATTTTCAGGTAACAGGGGGAAGGAAATGCTCTCATTGGGCTGCTGGGCAGAGGGACAGGGTGAAATCTGTGCTGGGGGAGGAAGGAAGTGCTCCCATTGGGCTGCTGGGCAGAGGAGCGGGATGAGCTCTGTGCTGGGGAAGGGAGGAAGCATTCCCATTGGGCTGCTGGGCAGAGGGGTGGGGCAAACTCTGTGCTGGGAGAGGGAGGAAGCACTCCCATTGTGCTGACACATCCAAGCAAGCACAGCTGCCGCATGGTGGCACTACACAGCAAGTCTTGTTCAAGGATAGTCCAGATACCAGAGTCCAAAAGGCAAGCAAAGTCAGTAGTCAAATCCAAAGGGTGTCCAAGTCAGTAGTCAAATCCAAAGGGTGTCCAGGAGCATCGTCAGGGTTGGCAGTGTAGTCAGAGTCACAGGAGCCAGGTCAGGGTTATGGCAGGAAGTCTGGGATCAAACAGGACATCAGTCTTCGCACAAGAGTTGTACTGATGCTGGCAGGCTGCAAGAGGCTTGCTTATAGCCTCACATATAATCGGTATCAGCTGGGAGCCTTCTTTGGTACCTCACCCTGGTCTGCCTGCATCTCAGGTGTATCTGTTTCCTAGACCTCTCCCGGACCGAGGGTTGATCCCTGTCAAGAGCCAGCCTCCTGATCTGACAGGTCAGCTACCGGAGAGAACAGACTTAGGCCAGGTGCAGGCTGAGATCCCTGGCTCATGGCATCCTCAGGCTTGGGTGCAGGTAAAACTGGGCTGGGCATAGGGAGTGCCCACTGATCCACTCATCTTCAGAGTCAGAGGAGGGCTGGATCACAATACCCATTGGGCTGCTGGTCAGAGGGGTGGGGCAAATTCTTTGCTGGGGTAGGGGGAAGTTCTCCCATTGGGCTTCTTGGCAGAGTGGCGGGACAAACTCTGTGCTGGAGTGACTGCACCAGTGGCCCACAGAGAGGTCTGTGAGTGCCACCTCTGGCAAACTTGCCATAGGTTCACTGCCACTGGGTTAGGTCATGTATATAGAACCATAGGACAGTGATGCTGAAAGGGAGTACAGGGGGTCACTGCACCTATTTCCCTGGCAAATCAGAAAATTCCTTTGTAAGCATCCCTGACAGAAATTCAGCCAGACAGCCAAAATGCACATATTGTCATCCAATTTCCACATTACACCACTTGCCAGCCTATTTTCAGTACTTGTGTATTCTTTTTCATTCTGCCTGCATCTGCTCTGTATAAGGTAGGTGACAAAGATGAAACAGAAGGCAGCAGTCAGGAATTCTTCCCACTGAACAGAACAACCTTTCTGCTAAATAAATGTGAGTAAATTAACTGTTTACACTGCAGTTAGGGAGGAAGGGAGGAAGGAAGATGTTGAGGACTTCAATTGCATTCTGGAAGTTAAGCAATAGTGGATGCTGAATTCTTGGTAAATTATTTGTGCCAAAACAGAGTGTGTCATGTCCGGCCCTTGCAAGCAATAGTCCAGAACAAAACAGCAACAAGTCTTTATTTAACAGTCTATTCAAGATGAGCTTACAAGCTGTTCCAGATATGGCTATACAGTCCCATGGAATCAGTCCATCCAGAGTGTGCCAAGGCAGGAGGCAATACCTAGCTGCTTTAGGATTGTAGCATAATGGAGGAGACCCAGGCTAGCTGTTGGTGGCTACCTGTATGGAGAGGGAAGTATAGATCTGGTCTGGGCCCACCCTTGTTTACCCATGGGGTTTATATAGTGTCTCCCTGGTGGTGGCTTCTTGATACAAAGTAGCGACCTGCCGGACAACCATAACTAACCAATCATAACAGGAAATATATGTATTTAACCAATAGAGAACAGGATCCAAAACTGTAGCCAATCACAGGACTTTGATTAGCATAATGAGCACGCTCTGTGCAGGGGTTCTCGTGCCACTTTCTGTTCCTAATTTGGATGGCGGGAAACCACCATTTCCCTCTTGCAAAGGTGCTGCCTGCGCTACTTGCAAATGTGCCTGAATACACAACAGAGTGAGACTAGAATACTGCTGGGGTGACATGAAATCCAAGCGCGTTCATGCAAGCTGCTAGATGAGAAAAAAGCTCTTAGGCTCTGTAGGATTCTCAACCTGCAGCCCGTGGGCTGGATGTGGTGCATGACACCATTTCATATTGCCCCCACTGCCTTCACCACACCAGGAAGTGCCATTTGGTGGAGGAAGGGCAAAATGACCATCCGGCCCCCAAAGCCGGGTCCCATCTGACTAGAGAGGACTGGTGTGACCAGACACAAATCACATCCAGAAACACAATTCCTGAACAACCTCTGGGCAAAAAATAAAAATAAAAATTCAGTATTGTAAAAACAGTAATGTCCAAATAAGAGAGTCCAATTAAATCCATTTATTCCATCAGGCTAGAGGAGGTCAACTCAACTAGCCATAAAATTGTCTCAAGGACCACATTCCAGTACCTATTCCATGTAGAAAATCCATGTTGCATAAAACAGTCTGAAATAATGACATTCATATTTCATGTCAGATAAAAGGGAGTGATATAACATACTAGAAAATATCATGGGAATCATATTCCAGTGTCCATTCTAGGCAGTAAACCAAATGTGTGCAAAACAGACCAGAAAGGCAAGTTCCCCCTGCCATTCTTCAGAGAATTAAAGCTTCCTTTTGAGTTGGAGTTAGTCCTGTCTGGTGTGCAATATTCTTGCTTTGCTCCACAATGTTACACTTAAAGATGGAAATTCCCTTGCTTCAGCCAGTCCCTGACCCTAATCTATCTAAAACCAAACAGAAAGACTTGGGGGTCCCTTCAGCATTTCAATCCCTGCTAGAAAAACAATTGAACACTTTAAAAAAACCATCTCCTCTCCCTCAATTCCTTGAAGACAGACGTGCAGGAAATCTTCCTGTGGCATACAGAGCTAGCCACAAAATGGGTACAGAATTAATTAATGAAATCCTACCACTGCCACCATGTCAGTGACTCCTGGACATGTGCTTTTACTTTAACGTTACCTGGCACTATAGTCCCTCCGCCTCAGTCCTCTCCTTATCACCTCCTGGGTGCCCCAATTTGGGACTACTGAGACTCCGAGCCATTTCCCATGGAGTGCTGGTCCAGGAAAATATTATCTTTTGCTGCAACCTTTAAGATCCACTCTAAAAGTGATCCCCAGAAAATAATAAAAGGAGATAATGGTAGCAACATGGCCTCTCCTGGCTTAAGATGGCTTTGTTCACACAATACAGATTACTATACAATATACACAAAACTACTCAAAAAGATTCAGAAAAATCAACTTGGTTTCCCCCATGAACATAAAAACTGTATTTTATCCTGTATCCTTAATGTTTTCTGCCCGGCAACAGGGTCCTTTAATATTAAGGGATAACTTCCAATCATCCTGGGAAAGGGACATTATTGATAGAGTTCAGGTTTGCGGCTTGTCCCATTTGTACCTAGAATCTGTGACTTACACCCAAGCTAGAGCCATAATAGCCCAAAGGCTTAGCGATATCGGCAAGCAAGAGGATATTGCTTTTTTGATATCAGAGATGGGGGACCAGATTTGGCTGAGCACTCCAGCTCCAGATTTGGCTGAAATTTGTTAGGTGAAATATTGCAGGCTTTATACGGCCGCTAGATTGAACGCCCTCAATACAGCTGTTCTATTGGGAAGATACAAAGGTATACCATATGCCCAAAGAACCTGTCCCTATCCCCAGAAAGCAGTTGAGTCAACTGAGCATATCCTTCTGAATTGTCCTTTCTATGCTGACATTAGACAAATACTCATAGCTCCTCTTCTTTGTCAAATCATATTTGAGTCTAGGGAAAATCAGGTCCGATTTCTCTTGAATAGCGTTGCTGCTATGTCAGCCATACGAGTTTCTAAATTCCTATTTTTGGCACTCAAACATCGCAAGATTAAAATTGATAGTATTGACTCCAGCCTATTATCATAGAGTTTGTATATTCTGAAGGTAAAGATTGTTAGGCTTAAATGTTAGTTTCAATCTTTGTGTGTTATTTTGTGCTGACTGATGGTCGAAGAAAGATATATGTATGTATATATAGAGAAATAACAAAGTTTACCTAACTGGCGTATGCTTTCTTGGTAGTAAACCTGTCAAAGTCTAGTGTTCTTAATTTAATAAGTGGAACAAATTAAGTTCAGTTATTTTAGCTGCCCTCTATGGGTAGCTAGCTCGCATTCCATTGCAGCTGAGATACATTGTGTTCATTGCAAGGTTACATTCTTACATCAAAGTGGTTATATTCATTCTTAAAGATATAGTGTCTCCATACACAACACCACCTGAACTCCCACATTTAGAATAGCATGTAATTAACAAGGATACTAGGGTGACGCCTCCCTGTTCCCACACGTTGCAGCCAGATCTTCAGGCCACATCATTTGAGGCCTCTAAATGAGTTTCCGAATATTAATGTTGTCACAACAGTCAAGATGTTGCAACAGTCAAGTGGAGGAGTAGGTTGTAATGGGTATTATTTTATCAATCTTAAGGAGGAACCTACAGAATATGAGCAGATACCTCTGTGGAGTCAAACTAGTAAACAGTGTTGCCTACACCTTCTGTCTTTGCCACATTCTTTCTAGAAAGAAGACATGGAGCTTTTTAGTACCATCTTGCTTTGGATTGGAGGACTGATAATAATATGTGCATTTTTGGTCTACTTTTGGTCAATCCTTTATGATCTCATCTGGACTCGCATTCCACCTGAATTTGATCATCCATTAAAACTTCGCCTTATCCACTGGGGCGTCATCTCAATCCTCAATGTGGTAAGTTTTCCATCATCAATGACAGTGATGGCGAACATTGGCACTCCAGCTGTTCTTGAACTTCAAACCTGATGGGTTTTTTTGTGGGGCGACCTATATCTAGATCTCTTGTGACTTGTCTGCAGGGGTGGTATTAGTTTACTTTATTCCAATCAATGTGAATTTAGATAGGATATTTTATCCATAGGAATAGAAGTATGCCTTTTATTTTAAAGGATGACAAAAGCACAGCATGCACATACTCTCTCTCTCTCTCTCTCTCTCTCTCACACACACACACACACACACACACACACACACACACACACACACACACACACAAAGAGTGTTGACAGGGAGCCATGATACTTTTAAACAGGGGATCCATTAAGTCATCCCTAACATAACTCTGAAATTTGGCAGTTTCCTGAAAAATAAAACAAAGCAAAACAAAACCATAGATCATATAAAATTCCTCTGCACTTGCCATATTTAAAAAACACAGCTAAGCCCAGCATACAAGGCTGGTATTGTACCTATCTGCAATCTGTCTCTGTCATTTATATGCCGCCTTTCTCCCACGTTTCTTCTGTTAAGCAATACGGTAGCATCTTTTTTATTTATTTATTTTTAAATTTTATTACAAATATAAAACAATGATACAAAACATATATATTACACATATTCAATCATAACTTACTCTTTCCAATTTTATGTACCCCACCAATTCCACCACCAAATTCACCTAAAGTGGCTTCCCATTCCCCTGGTACTGTACATGTCTGGAACTTGCAACTTGCTTACTTCATTTGTAGTGTTCCCAAAACTTTTTTGAGTCTTGGCTAGGTTTGATACCTTCTTCATTATTTATAGCGTAAACCACAAATGGATTCTAAATATCCAAAAATATAATATATTGTTGTTAATTAAACCTTTTTTTACCTTGTACTCAACTGTCGCTTTGTCATTTAATGCCAAGTGCCAAATCTCCCTGAAACAATTTTCTCTATCAAACTTAAACTTATTTTTCCACTCTCTGGCTATCATTGATCTCGTCACTGACAATAATATAAGTACTAATTCGTTCTTATTTCTATCCAGCTTATTTTCCTCAAACTCACTCAACAGCGCTAGTTTGGCAGTTATTTTCACTGAGAATCTTTTAAAAATTTCTATTTCATTTTCTACTGCTTTCCATACTGTCTCTGTGCAATAGCATCGTATTAGAGAGAATTACCAATCTTAATTCTGTACCACAGATGGAGTTGAATTCACAGGGGGCCAAACTCACGTTTTAGAAACCACGTATTCATGGACCCCCCCCCCAAGAGTTGATAACACTTTTTCTGCACACTTATTTAAAAGAAAAAGAAGTGGAGCGGTGGTGGAAACTCACGTTCTTTCTGTCCTGTTCATCAGTTTCACTTTCTCTGTGCTTCTGATCCTGAGAGGCTGCTACTCTTATTTTATTTTATTTTAATAAAAATGGAAGATTTATGTCAAAACCCAGCCGTTTTTGCTTTCTCCCGTGGCAGGATATAAGAGGAATTCAACACAATAGAAAACTATATTTTGATCCAGGATGAATGGGAAATATGTGAATCAGGATCACTTAGCCATATGGGCTACACAATACTGGGAGTTTTTGTCCAAAAACGTAACTGTAGTATTATAAGGTAAAGATAAAGGTTACTCTTTCTTGAAAGCCAGTCATATCAGACTCTAGGGTTCAGAGCTCATCTCTGTTTACAGCCGTAGAGCCAGCGCTGTCTGTGTGTGCAGACATTGCAGTGGCTATGTGGCAAGATCCAAGCAAACCGTGAGAGGGTGTAAGTTTTTGTTATTATTATTGTCAGTGACCAGATCAATGATAGCCAGAGAGTGGAAAAATAAGATTAAGTTTGATAGAGAAAATTGTTTCAGGGAGATTTGGCACTTGGCATTAAATGACAAAACCGTGGGTGTAAGTTTTTTAATGTTAGAACCGTAGGTTACTATATCTTGTATTTACAATACATGTTCCATCAAAATAAAAATCTCAGTAATAAGTAAGTAAAGTCTCTTGTTACTCTTGTTGCATTCACAAAGAGATTCATAAAGTAAGATTGTCTCATAAATTGTTAAATAAATGTCTCTTATTTATCTTGTTGCATTCACAGAGAGAATCACAAAGTAAGATTGTCTCATAAATTGCTAATAAATGACTCAAAAATGTTCCGGTAGACACTGTTTCAAATAATATCTTCATCAGGAGCAGTCTTAATAAATCATTTCTCATAAATCCTTTCTCTGCGTCCCTATGGCCTCTCTTGCAGACTTTTAGAGTGCCTTTTCTACTTGCAATTTCTTGCTTTTGAACTGCTAGGTTGGCAGGAGATGAGACAGAGACGGGCGCTCACTCTGTTGTGCAGTACTTGGGTATCGAGCTCTGATCTTCCAGCCTTCAAGTTCAGTGTCTTAACCACTAAGCCACCGCAGTCCCTTTATATATATATTAAAATGGTCCCCATATTTAAAATGAATCTATAATGCATTATATAAACATTTTAAACATGTGGACCAATTTTAAACATGTGGACCAATTTCCTATCTCTATTTATAGCCCAAATAAAAAAGAAGAGAATTAAAGGGAGGGGGAGGACAGAAAGATTTATATTTCTGAAAATGAAGTATTTGAAGTACTGTATATCCAAAAACGATGTATGGAAAGTTATCTTAAGAGAAACTGGAAGGTGTTAATTTGATGCACTGAAAGATAAGATGGGCAAACCTGTTGAAAGAAGGCTTATTCTTAATAGTTCACATGCATCACCTTCTAATAAAATTATAGGCTTCTGTATTTATGTGGGTCAGAAAAACAAGATACATAAATACAGTGTGGGCCCGGAAAGTAAGCATGTAGACAACAGCTAATACCTGTCATCAGGTATGGCTAAAGCAAATAAAACATCTTTCTCTTTCTCTGGAAGTAATAGTACCATTTTATATGCTCAGACATGAGTAGCATCCGACGATAAAGCTTTCATAGAATCTCATCTGGGTTCTGGCTGGCACTGCAGAAGAATATTGACAAGCTGGAATATGGGCAGAAGGCAACTGAGGCCGCAACAGGGTGTGGAAACCAAAACCGTAAAAGCAAGTAACTTCTAATGAGGACCCAAGCTCTATAAAGGTTCAGTGGTCAGGTTGCCTAAGTGAATTCAAATGCAAGAAAAGCGTGCCAAATGAAAGATTAGGAAAACCTTCCTAAAAGTAAGAGCTGTTTAGACGGGAGGTTTGTGTACAGAGATATCTTTACTGGGATATCTTTACTGTTTTTCAGGGACAGCTTTACTGTTGATTTCCTGCGGTGATAAGTGACAGTGTTGGGTAGGTAGTAAGTAAGGCTTCTTTAGTCATGAAGCCTGTAATGATCCTCTTACTCCCAAGTAGCACTCCGGCATCCTGGCGATGGGATCGTGCCTGATCCTGCTTCCCTGGCCCTCTCAGGCTCAGCAGTTCAGGCTTTTCCTAAAAGCGTGCCCTCTCACACCTGACCTAAACCTAGGTAGTGAACAAAGGGTGCTCATGAAATTAGTGTAGATTCAGGTCATGCGAGCCAAGTAAACACTCCAGTCTCCTTCAGGTATTTTAATAGTATATTGAAATCAAAGTAAGGTACAGAAAGTACAAAGTAAGGTTCATCAGAAGCTTAGAAAGCATTTGAAAATAAAGAAATAAAGAAAACTGCTATCTGGGGAAAAGCCAGTGTGGCCCTCCCTCTGTCTAAATTAGCTACATGATTGCAGTTATATCCAAGATAGCATCTGTCTCCTCTTCTGGCCTCACTTTCTGGGGTTTTTAATCTCCTCCCTCAGGGTCTGCCTCCCAACCATTCCCCTAAAGGATTCCAACCAATGATCTTACAGTATGACATGTCCATCACACATTAGGTTTAATTTCTCCCAATAGTTTACATTCCAATCTCTCTCTGGTACATATCTGTCAAGTATCCCAGATTGGCCAGGATTTCCCCTATTTCTGCGCCGCTTCCTCCACTTTCCCACTGCTATCCCGTAATTTGACTGACGGGGAAAGTAGTTACTGCACATGCGCATATGCGCAGATGGGTTCTGTGCAGGTCCCGTATTTTCCAGAGCCGCACTTGATGGGTATGCTCTGGTATGTGAGAAAGGGGTCTCCCTTGGATGGAAATCTCCATCTTGTATAGGCTAAATCACAAGGTAATTTGGCAGGCAAAATCTCAGGAAAATGTACAACTCAGAAATGGATTCTTTCATGACAAAGTCAAGAGGCTTGTTATAGCTGAAACTAGTTTTTTTTTAAATTGAGCTGGGGAAACAAAGGATAGGTTGGGCACCTGGTGCATCTGCTCCACACTGATCCCAACCAACTGACACCATCCAAGGAGGGCCAATAATCCACCCATGTCCTCCAAACCTTCTCTATTCCCATCAGCTCTGCTGAGGACATTCCTTTCATCTCTACTAGGTCAGCAGGTTGTCCAATTGGTTAGCTCAGCCTCCAATGGGTTGGCATCAGTGGATGACTGAAGATCAATACACCTCCATTGAATCTTTGTGCTTTAGTGACCTGGATTCCCTGTTCAAGTGTTCTCATTTACTTTTAGATGATCTTCTGCCAGAGCAATTCCTCTTTCCAGGCTCCTCCTCCTTAGAATTAATTGCATCCCTCCATCCATTCTCATCCTCATTCAAGACTGGGTCCCATAAAACATGGAGCCACCTCAAAATGAGATTCATGAGTCTTTGATAGGTGGCCTTGATCCTATGGAGTCTGAAGGGCATGTAGGTGATGTGGAATAGGCAGCTTTCTTTATCCCCCCCTCCCATCCAGTGGTGGGCATAAAAAAAATCCTACAATACTGTGGGCATGGCCATGTGACTGGGTGGATGTGGCCTGTTGGCCATGTGACTGCTCTTCGCTATAGAGCTATGAAAATAGAAGCCTCGCCTATTTTCATCACTCTATAGCAAACCTCTGAAGCCATTTCCCCCTTCGTCCAAGGCTTTTCCAGGACTCTGTTTCACCCTGAAGTGCCTCCCCAACCACTCTGGAGTAGCTGGGGATGTGATTTGGGGTGAAACGGAGCCCAGGAAAAGCCTTTGATGAAGGGGGAAATGCGGCCATCCCTCTCCAAAGGCTCTCCTAGGAGGAGGAGGTGGGCAGGGTGGGGAGGTGGCTGGTGCCAGCCATTTTTACTACCGGTATGCACATACTGGTGCGAACCTGCTGTTGCCTACCACTGCTCCCATCTTGGCAATATTAGCCAGTAACTCATTGTTAGAAAGGCCCTAAAGAGCACTGCAAACAACAAAGCTAGTGGAGATGATGGTATCCCAGTTGAATTTTTCAAAGCTTTAAAAGATGATGGCATCAAATTACTGCATTCAATATGCCAGCAGATTTGGAAAACAAAACAGTGGCCACAGGACTGGAAAAGATCAGTATATGTTCCAATCCCAAAAAAGGGCAATGCCAAAGAATGCTCAAATTATCGAACAATTGCGCTCATCCCACACGCCAGCAAGGTGATGCTCAAGATAATACAGGATAGACTTCAGCAGCATGTGGAAAGAGAACTACCAGAGGTGCAGGCTGGTTTCAGAAGAGGCAGGGGGACTAGAGACCACATTGCCAACATACGCTGGATCATGGAGAAAACAAAGGAATACCAGAAACAAGTTTACTTTTGCTTTATTGATTACACTAAGGCCTTTGATTGTGTGGACCACAACAAGATGTGGCAAGTGATTAAAGAGATGGGAATACCAGAGCACCTCATATGCCTCCTGAGAAATCTGTACAGGAACCAAGAAGCAACAGTTAGGACAGAACACGGAATGACAGAGTGGTTTGGAATAGGAAAAGGAGTAAGACAAGGCTGCATTTTGTCACCCTGCTTATTCAACTTATACACAGAGCACATAATGCGCAACGCAGGGATGGAGGAATCACAATATGGGATTAAAATTGCTGGGAGAAACATCAACAATCTGAGATATGCAGACGACACCACCTTAATGGCAGAAAGTGAGGAAGACCTAAAGAATCTCTTGATCGGATTGAAGGAGGAGAGTGCAAAAGCTGGCTTGAGACTCAATATCAAGAAAACCAAGATAATGGCAACAGGCCCGATCAGTTCCTGGAGAATAGATGGGGAAGAAGTAGAAGCAGTGACAGATTTTACATTCTTAGGATCTAAGATCACTGCAGATGGAGATTGCAGCCATGAAATAAAAAGGCGACTGATTCTTGGGAGACAAGCCATGAAAAACCTGGGGAACATGGTGAAAAGCAGAGACATTACCTTGAAAACAAAAATTAGAATAGTCAAAGCAATGGTATTCCCAGTGGTAATGTACGGATGTGAGAGCTGGACAATTAGGAAAGCTGAACGCAGAAGAATAGATGCCTTTGAGATGTGGTGTTGGAGGAGAGTTTTGAGGGTACCCTGGACAGCGAGGAGAACAAATAGGTCAATCTTAGAAGAAATCAACACTGACTGCTCATTGGAAGGTCAAATAGTAAAGATGAGGCTAAAGTACTTTGGGCATCAAATGAGAAGGGAGGATTCACTTGAGAAGGCCGTGATGTTGGGAAAGGTGGAGGGCAAAAGAAGAAGGGGGAGGCCAAGGATGAGATGGATAGATGGTATTGTAGACACAATGGGCACAGAACTGGGAGGACTGAGGGGGATGGTGGAGGACAGAGGTGCCTGGAGAACGATGGTCCATAGGGTCGCAAAGGGTCGGAATCGACTGTGCGACTGAACAACAACAAACTCATTGTTAGGCCTATGAAGGTCAGGTCCTGGGATTTCCCGATGTTCTAACAGCTTGAGGAATGAGCCAGACATCAAGTTTTAATACCTTATCCGGGCAATGAAAGTCAAAGCAAAATGATGCAAGAGGAAGGTAAAGGTCACCTTTGCTCGAAAGCAGTTGTATCCAACTCTAGGGTTCAGTGCCCATCTCTGTTTATAGTTGAGAAGCCAGCACTGTCTGTGTTTGCAGACGTTTCTGTGGATATGTGGCAGGCGTGCCTCGACACCGGAGTGCACAGAATGCTGAGCGTGATACCTTTATTTTGGACCACTAAAACAAAACAAAATGTTGCAAGCTTTCGAAAGCTTTCGATTTTGAAAGCTTGCAATGTTTTGTTTTGTTTCAGTGGTCCAAAATAAAGGTATCACCTTCCTCTTGCATCCTTTGCAATTTTTTATTACTTGAACATGGACCACATGGACCATTTCCTTTGTTGGCCAAAGCAAAATGAGTCACTGCTATCCCATTTGGATACCAAAAATAGTTGATTCTGACAGGGACTCCTACAGAACGCCAGTGAGGCTGGGGACCTCAATAACTTTAGATCAGGGGTGCCCAAACTATGGCCAGTGGGCCGGATTCAGCCCCTGATGCCAATTCATCCAGCCCGCGCTGCCCTTGTCACTCCTGGAAGCAGAAGTAAAACTTGCCTGTGGCATGTGCAGAATGCTAGTGTTCTGCACATGTGCAGGCACATTTTACTTCCACTTCTGGGAGCGGCAAGGGCGGCGAGGGCCAGATGAATTGGCATCAGGGGCTGGATCCAGTCTGCAGGCCATAGTTTTAATTCTGCTTCCAGTGGGAGGAACCACATGTCCAGCCTGCTGAACCATGTGACTGGCTTGTGGCCCGAAAAGTTTTGGCACTCCTGCTTTAGACTGATATAAACATCCTTTTTACGGGCACATTGGTACAGAGAGAGGTTGCGGATCAGGTACAGGCTTTCTTGGATGATACCAAAAGTCTGGATCCATTTCAAATAAAGTTCAAGCTACAGCATGGAGACAGCGCTGGCCAGCTTTTAGATGACCTCCAGGAGGCTAACAGAGAGGGGGCTGTGGTGGGTCAGTGGTTAAGAAGCTTGTCTTGTTAGCTGGAAGACCGGCAAGTCAGCAAATCGAGACCCGGGTACTGCATGACAGCTCCTGCCAACCTAGCAAACTGACAGTAAGAAATTGCAAGTAGATAAATAGGCACTGCTTCGGTGGGAAAATGATCTTGGGGACATGAAAGGAGTCTCATTCTGAGTGGAGTTTCTCCAGAAAGAATCCTTTCAATCCAGAATTATTTCTGACATAAAATTATTATCTTTCAAGAGATTAGTGGGGTTAGGATTAAAGGGACTAACTTTGGACTGGCTTCAATCCTTCCTCAGAAGGTTCAGAAGGTGGAAATGATTGAGGTGACTTCATCCCTATGGATAAAGCAACATGGTGTGATTCAGGTTTCTGTTATCTTACCTGTGCTGTTTTACATCTATATGAATTCACTGGAAAAGGTCATCTGCAGGTTTGGAGTGTGGTATCGACTGCAGTGGCTCAAATGGCTAAGACGCTGACTGGAAGGCGGAAAGCCAGCAATTCGAAACCTGAGTGCTATGCAATGGAGTGAGTTCCCATCTCTGTCCCAGCTCCTACCAATGTAGCAGTTCAAAATCGCAAGTAGATCAATAGGGACCACTTCAGTGGGTAGGTAAACAGCATTCCATGCACTCCGGTGTCTAGTCATGCCTCTCACATGACCACGGAAACATCTGCAGAAGCGAACAGTGCTGAGCACTGAACTCTAGAGTTGGATACGACTGCCTTTCGAGTAAGGGTGACCTTTACCTTTACCTATCAACAATATGCTTGAAGATAGACAACTCTGTCTATCCTTTTCATTATTGGCCAGCCTCTCTCAGTCTCGGCATCTAGATTTGCACCATTCAAGAGGATCATAGGACATGGGAAGATGTTCTTTGGGAGAGATATTCCAAGATTTAAAAAAATTCTTAAAAAAAATTCTTTATTTGTGTCAGATGCACCACCAGCATATAATAACATACAAAGCTAAGATTAACACATCTAAAATCAAAATAGAATTTAAAAGGGCTAGATTACATCCGCCCAATATCAGGCAACATAAACAGCATTTCCTCCTGCCAACATAAGGTCCTCCTCAGTGCATGTTGAGGGGCATCGTGTCCATTGTATCCTATGGGAGATAGTTTGTACTTCTCTGCATTCTCACAGGCTGTCATCTACAGGGAAACCCCACTTTATCAGATTAGCCCTGGATCTTCCTACCCCTGCATGGATACTATTTAGAGCTTTTAATTTTATTTATTTATTGATTGAATTTATATACTGCACATCTGGGTGTTATCCCACTCTGGGCAGTGAACAACAAAAAAAAAATGACAACAATATCCATACAAATCAAAACCCACCACCAACAAATACATCATTGACTAAACCAAAATAAAATAATTAGTGACAGAGGACATTGAAACTGAACCTAGCTGGCTAATCTATTGACAAGGGAACAACGCCCTGAAATACCTCCTTGAACAGGCCATGGTTGTTCTTGGCCAAGTGGTAGAGCAGGGATTCGCAGGGAATCGTCCTGCGGCCAGTGGTGGGCTAAAAAAAAAAAAATACTACCACACTGTGGGTGTGGTATGGTGGGTGTGGCCAGGGGGGAAGCCCTGCATTGCACCTGAAGTAGGACTACTTTATTTCAAAACTTGGATGGGCAGGGCCAGCCAGAATTTCTGCTACTGGTTCTGGTGAACTGGTGTGAACCTGCTGATGCCCACCACTGCCCACGGCACCATTTCAAGTGGCCCGTGCTGCCGCTACCACACCCGGACATGGAAGCAGCATACCTGTCAACCGTCCCGATTTTGCCGGGATTACCACGGAATTTGACGCCGATTGACATCATAACCCGCCCCGCGCTGCCAAAACCCCATAATTTGGCAGCGGGGGAAAATGCTTTCCACGCATGCGTGGAAGCACTCCACCGCTTACACAGCCCCTACGCAAGTGGCGGAGCGCTTCCATGCATGAGTGGAAGGCATGCATGCGTGGAAGTGCTATGCTGCTTGCCTAGGGGGTGTGCAAGCAGCGTAGCGCTTCCACGCATGCGTGGAAAGTGACCTGCGCACAAGCGATCTGCGCAGGTCCCGTTTTTCTGGAGCCGTGGTTTGACAGGTATGGGAAGCGGACACATTTACGCATGCATGAGTGTGTGTTATGTTAGCCGTAAATGTATTTGCTTCCATCTGATAAATAAATACTTGCATACAACTTGTGTTTGGGAAGTCGAGGGTGCTTTTGGATTGGGCAAACCACAACTATCAAGTCACATTTACAAATTCCATCCCTTTATATCCTCAGTAGAATACAGGTTGAGACTATGCAATAAATGAGTGCTATATATTAATTTGATATTTTGCATTTCCGAACAGGGCAAGATTGTTCAGTTCCTACACCTCTACCATGAGACAGCCACCGTCAATTTCTTTCTAGAATTCAGGAAACCAAAGAGAGTTCCCAGCACCTCCTTCAAAGATTTGTGTTTTGATGGAGTGCCAGTCAGATTTTACCAGCCAAAGTCCCCCTCTGCTGGCCAAAGGAAAGGATTTGTTTACTACCATGGAGGCTGTGGGCTATTTGGAAGTATCGGTAAGAGACTGAGGATATAGGATTTAATTTTTAAAAGTTTTTTTTTACTTGGGATGTATAAATTCATTTCAGTTTACTTTAATAGGTAAAGGTAAAGGTTGCTCTTGCTTGAAAGCCAGTTGTATACGACTCTAGGGTTCAGTGCTCATCTCTGTTTATAGCTGAAGAGCCAGTGCTATCTGCATCTGCAGACTTTTCTGTGGACATGTGGCAGGGATGACTAGACACTGGAGTGCTGCTTACCTTCCCACCAAAGTGGTCCCTATTTATCTACTTGCAATGTCTTGCTTTTTAACTGCTAGGTTGGCAGGCATACCTGTCAAGAGCAGCTCCAGAGATTACGGGACCTGTGCAGAATGTTTCTGCACAGGTCCGTTCTACGCATGCATAGGAGGCTTTTACGCATGCATAGAACGGACCTGCGCAGAACTGTTCTGCACAGCTCACTTCTACACATGCTCTCTTCGGGAGCCACTGTGTGAGACAGAGTGCTGGACTGTATGGGCTGTGGCCTGTTCCAGCAAGGCTGTTCTTATGCTCTTATGTTCTTATGATGAGCAGATTAGCTGAGTAAATACGGGGTTTTGGCAGCGTGGGTCGGGAAATGACATCAATCGGCACATGATTACGGGGTAATCCCGGCCAAATCGGGATGGTTGACAGGTATGATTGACTGGAAGGCAGCAGGTCAGCAGTTTGATGACTGAGGATTGCACAATGGAATGAGCTCCCATCTCTGTCCCAGCTCCTGCCAACCTAGCAGTTCGAAAGCAAGAAATTGCAAGGAGATAAATAGGGACCACTATGGTGGGAAGGTAAACAGCACTCCAGTGTCTAGTCATCCCTTCCCTGCCAGGCACCCGCCTGTCTCCCTTCCTTGCCCCTCCTCCATGCTGGTTCGAAGCTGACCTTGAACCAGCGCAGGGGGGGGTGAAATCAAGGTAACAGGTGGGTGTCCACCTACCCTGATGGATTTCTGCTCTCATCCTTGCCGTGCCTTTGGCCGTCCCCTTCTTCCTTTGCCCTCAACCTTCATCAGCATCAAGGCTTACTCAAGTGAATCCTCTTTTCCCAAATAAGACACACACTCACACACAAACCACCTCACCACCAACACAAAAATCAATACCTGCCCAGCAAGGCCGGGCAAAATAGCTAGTTTTCTTATAAAAAGGCCTGCAATGTTTTTTGTGTATTATTGTATGTTTCCATCTTTCTTGTTACTTTTTTTTGAAAAAAAGTATACTTACACATTTGTTCCTTTAGTATAAAGTTTAGATCAGAAGCATATTTTTTAAAATATGAGAATCCAATTGTGACTATAATTAATAAACATAACTTTATGATAGTAGACATTTTCAATGAATTCTTAATTTTGTTTGTTTTGCTAGGTAGCTATCAAAACATTTGCAGTAAGATTGCCAAGGACAGTGATTCAGTAGTTCTTTGTGTCGGGTAAGTGAATTCAATAAATGTAATTTGATGAAAACATGTTTTTTTCTCAAGAAATTAATCAAACTCACTTGCACAGCCTCTTTCTGCCAGAAGACGGATCAAAGGTGGTTTACATGAGAATATTAAACTGTAACACAAGGGTTCCCAACCTTTTCAAGCCAGGGGCTGGGTCTCGCTTTCTCGGTCAACTTCAAGGGCCAGATGGCCATTTTGCCCTGCCTGCATAATGGGGGTGGCCATTTTGTCCCAACAATTTCAAAGGGGTGGCTATTTTGTTTCTTGAATGCCTTTGGGGGCAGCACATGAAATGGTGCCATGGGCCGGATCCAGCCCACAGACCTTAGGTTGGGAACCCCTGTCTTGTATTATACTAGCAATGCAATGGGAGAGTTTGATGTTCAGCAAAGAAACGCAGCAGCCAGAATAACAGAGCCAAACACAAATTGCTCTTGCCAACCCGGAAACCATACATTACCATACGGGCTGTGCAAAAATTACCGTACATTACCGTATGGAGTTTGCGCATACGCAGACCCATTTCTGCGCACGCATACTGGGTGGAGTCTGGGTGGAGCCTGGGCAGAGCTATGGGTGGAGCTATGGGCGGAGCCTGGGCGAGCATTTTTTTGAATATTTATGAGGAAAGAAAACGGAAGTAATCTGTTGTGTGTTTTTTTTTTCATTTTGACCTAGGACGGAACCGGAAATAATCTTTTTTATTATTATTATTCAAAATTACTGAAAATTACCATACATCTCCGTACGGTAGTTGTACATCATACGGAGGGCCAAATTACCGTACCGTACAGTAATTACCATATGGGTTGGCAACGTTTCCAGCACCTATATATACAATACAGAATAGATACATTCGGGCAGGAAACAACTGGTTTGGTTGGGAGAACCGTGGGGTGATCGTGGGCTGACAGAGACTGTGAAGCCTTTCACGCTTCTCATTAGAAAGGGCAGGAACCCAAGTCCCGCAAGAGTTTAGTTTCAAGAAGAACATAAATTGGAAGATCACCCGATCCCAACAATTAAATACAAACTGTTAAAACAATACATCCAGTTACATACACAACAGAGAGTTAGTTAGAAATTGGAATGGGAGCATATACTTTGCTATAGAGAAAAGGCCAGGGGATGTTTATTTAGATTTTAGTTTTTATTTGGGGGCCACATGAAATGGTGCCATGGGCAAGATCTGGCCCATGGGCCTTAGGTTGGGAACTCCTGCTATAACAGTTTGAAATATCTGCAAAAGAATGACAAATATTAAATGAGAATACAATTTTATTTTATGATTACAATTAAATTACTATGCTTTAAAATCATTGAGAATAATAGTACTAATTTATCTTAAACAATAGCAACAGGGGCATCGGAATCTCTGAATTGTTAAAGACCTTCTTAAAATAAAAGATCTTCACAAGCCACTGGAAGGAGAGCAGAGAGAGGCAACCCTAACATCAGTTGATAAGAAAGCCCGGACGTGGTCATGAATCCTCACCAGATGTACCTCTAAAGGGGGAGGAATGAAGAGAAGCACCTTCCTCAGATCTTAAAGCATAGACAGGGTGGTTAAAGATAAAGGTCTTCCTTCCTCTCAACGCAGTGGTGTCAGACTCTAGGGCGGGAGGGACCATCTCCGTTTACAGCCAAAAAGCCAGCGCTGACTGCATCTGCAGATGTTTCCGTGGCCACGTGGAAGGTATGACCAGAGCACATAGAATGCTGTTACCTTTCCCACCAAGAAAAAGACAAAAACTGCTCAATGAAAAAAATTCACACTTCATATCGTTTTTTTAGAAAGATATTCAAACTAATATAAATCTTCATTTCAGATAAGTAATGTATTCACTTCATACAATACTACAATATGATAAATCAAAGTTCAGATATCATATCTTCAAAAATTTGATGGAGTAAATAAGGAAAATCCAAAGTATTCAAGTACAACAATCCTTGAGTAATTTTAGTATAAATCAATGTAGTCAATTGGGGCAAAATGCAAAGGTAAATCCACAATTAATCTAGACTGTTCCTGTATAACCAGCCTTTCACGTGTAGCTTCCTCAGGATAAAGGTTCTGTAATATGCATTAAGGAGCCTCTAAATGTGTGTTCTATTAGTGCCTCTTTTAGGCAGAGATGAAAAAAGCATACCTGTCAAGTATCCCGGATTGACCGGGATTTCCCATATTTCCGCTCCGCTTCCTCCACTTTCCCAACACCATCCCGTAATTTGACCGGTGGGAAAAGTAATTACTGCACATGCGTGTATGTGCAGATCTTGCCCATGGCACCATTTCATGTGGTCCCCAAATAAAAACTAAAATCTAAATAAACATTCCTTGGCCTTTTCTCTATAGCAAAGTATATGCACAGGTCCTGTATTTTCCAGAGCCACGCTTGACGGGTATGGAAAAAAGGTATTCACGACTTCCTTTACTCCAGGGGTTCCTAACCTATGGCCAGTGGGCTGGATCTGCCCCGGCACCATTTCATGTGACCCCCCCCCCCAACCACCACCACTTCAAGGGCATTCAAGAAACAAAATGGGCACCCCTTTGAAGCTGTTGGGGCAAAATGGCCACCCCCATCATGCAGGCAGGGCAATATGGCTGTTTGGTCTTCGAAGCTGACCAAGAGAGCATGACCTCCCCCCCCCCGCTTGAAAAGGTTGGGAGCTTTATTCACTTCAGAAAATGGTGGTGAAGATCATGAGTGTGGGTGTGGGTGTGGGTTGGTGTCAATCTTTTGTTGTATTTATTTGCATTCCACTTGCATAACCACTGGGAAGGCCTTCTTTTTCTTCTCCATCAACCATGCCTTCAGGGCCATAGCCAGGGGGCAGCGAAAAAACCCCTGAGCTAACAGAAGGCTCCCCCAACTCACCCTGTGATGCCAATGTTATATATGTGAGTGTGACTTTGTTACCTGATTTTTTTTTGCCCCTCCTGACCACCCTCCCCCCATTTAAAAAAAAAAGAATCCTAGCTTCAGCCCTGCATGCCTCCTATCTGGAGGCATTTCTATCTGATCTTAGGAAGCAAGAAGGTTGGTATGGAGTAGAGATAAGCTATCATACATCTTGGACGAAAGTTTCAGTTTCAAGGAATGTATAAAGGCAGACATCCATATTCAAACTGACCTGGAAAAAATCCTACTACCATCATATTCTCTGTGTATGTATGTGTGAGTGCGTGTGTGTGTGTGTGTGTGTGTGTGTGTGCGTGTGCACCCATCTAAGGATTATTGGATGGTAATGCTTTGGTTCTGTTTTGTGATTCCCCAGGTATCACCTGGCTCCCAAGCACCCCTATCGAACACAGCAGAAGGACTGCTACACAGCAACTGTACATTTCATACAGAATGCAAAGGACTATGGGGTGGATCCTTCCCAAATCATCATTGGTGGGGACAGTGCAGGAGGAAATTTTGCTATAATGGTTGCCCAAGAACTGCTGGGGAGATCAGACCTCCCTAAGTTACGAGCCCAAGTGCTGATCTATCCAGGTGTCCAGGCCATGGACTTCAACTTGCCTTCCTATCAGCAAAATGCAACATTTCCACTCTTGTATAGGAATAGTGCTGTGTATTATGGGCTGCACTATCTTGGAAAAAGCAGTTCTCTGTTGGAAGAGGTTCTGAAGGGATCTCACGTGCCAGATGCACTGAGACTAAAATATGGGAAGTGGGTGAGTCCTGACAACATCCCAGAGAAATTTAAGCGCCGAGGCTACAAAGAAGTCCCTCTTGCTCCTTATAAGCCTGAAGTCTACAAGGAAGTGTCAGAAATATTGGAAGTCTCCTTTTCTCCACTTTTTGCAGAAGACTCTGTTATTCGGCAGCTTCCGGAGACTTTTATTGTGAGTTGTGAATATGATGTGCTTCGCGATGATTCCCTCTTGTACAAGAAACGTCTAGAAGACAATGGTGTGAAAGTCAGCTGGTTCCATGCTGAGAATGGTTTTCATGGAGTGATCAACCTCACTAATATAGGCATTTATACATTTGCTGCTGGAGTAGAAATACTGGAACATATTTCAGATTTTATCAAATGTCTATGAGAACGTTCCTGCAATGTCCCAGTGTTGCAAAAAGTATAAGATATATTGTATGTTAAAAATAGGGGAGGGAGTTGGCTATATTTTCCAAAATCGTACTCTCTACCCTTCCCTCTGAAATTAAAGCTAAGTATTTCACAATTCGTTTAAAAGGGGAGGAAGGGAAAAATCAGATTAGTTGACCTAAATGACAATGTTCAAATTTAGTACAGTAAAACCTTGAGTTACAAACAGCTCAACTTACAAAAAACTCTCAATACAAAACAAAATCTTGGGGGAAAATTTGCTTTGAGATACAATTTTTTTTGAGAAACAATTTTTTTGAGATACAATTTTTGGGGGGTCTATCGATGCTTCCCACAGTGGTGGAAGTGTGTCTAGAGCATTTCCGCTCTATTTTTGGAATTTTTGTCACATTTTGGCACTGCCAGAAGCTCTCCTGGCAAACAGAAAGTGCCAAATATTCCCCCCTCTCTGCAACAGCTGATCATTGGGTACTGAGGCGGCAATAACCAGAGATGGCCACTAGAGGGCGCTGTCAGAAATGTCCCCAAAACCAGTGCCGTGAAGGCCGAGGGTGGGGCATTTTCCCCACAAACGCAAAACAAAACATGGATTATGAGTCCCAGCCTCAGCCAATCAGGCAGGAGGACCTGAGCACAGAGGAGGCAGGACAGCTGGTTCACGCAGGCAAAAAAGAAAGCCAACCACCCTGTGCATGAGCAATTAATGACAAGGGGCCAAGCACCCAGCACACGATCCTCAATGCACACATGCCCCTCGCCTTCTGCCTGCCATGCAAACCGCCACCACTGCTGTGCCGCGCCCCACACTGTCGACGAAGGGGGAGGAGGAGGCATGAGTGACCAAGATGAGACCCTCCCTCCTTCCCCCATTGCTTCCTTCCATCCCTCCCTCTTTCTTTCCCTCCCTTCCACCGCCCTTTCATTCCTCCCTTCCCTATTGCCAACTTTCCAAATTGCTTCCCACCCAGGAATGCACCACACTGCCCAGAAAGCGGCCTGTAAGCTTACTCCTCCGCCTCGCTGTTTCGAGCCTAGCTTCGAAACAGCGAGGCAGAGAGGCAGTTGGCAGTCAGTCACTTGTGGGTGTGTCTGAATAAGGGAGAGAGAGAGAGAAACTCTCCCCAAACCACCCCATGGGTTGACCTCCCCCCCAAAAAAACACCAGTCAAAGACGGGCACCTATGCTAGTATGTATTGAAAACCAAAATAATCAGTTTCGGAGCTCAGAAAAAGCCAAAAAACTATATTTTATTTGTTGAAATCTCTTTATAGAGAAAAATTCCAAAATGCCCTTTATGAAGTATTTTGAACAGGAAAAAAAGATATGGGTTGTTTTGTTTTTGTTTTTGTTTTTGTTTTTTTTGGCTTTTTAAAGCTCCAGAATGAATTATTTGCTTTTCAATGCATTCCTAAGGGAAACCAAGTTTGAAGATACAAATTTTTAGAGATACAAAAAACCTTGAGGAATGAATTAATTTTGTATCATGAGGTTTTACTATACTGGGATTTGGCATTTTTGTACCACAAACCTCTGTGGAAGAGCTTAAAAGACGTTGAAGCTAACAATATAAAGAATTGAAATACCCTCTGGTTTATGAATGCAGGATATTGTTTCTGTATCTATGAATCTTCAAATTCTTTATTACAGCCCAAGGCCAGTGTTACAATATCACAAAATCAAGCTGCTTGACACAAGTGAGGCAACCTAATAAAACTATCATAAAATCATGAACACTAGATTATTTATACAATAGCAACATACAACCAGAATTTCAAGGGTTTTTATTTCTATGTCCTGCAAACATATTCTATGACAGTCAAGTTGTAATCTGAAAGCATTTTCCTTATTACTTTGATTTTATCTTGCCTTTATGAATACAAGTTACATACCATGCAATTCTAGCGACCGCTATCGTCGTATCTTGCCCTTCACCCGATAAAAGAATATTCAGTGTCCTGACTTTATTGTTAGACTTCAAGTTCAGGGAAAACACTAAAAAGGTCTCTCCTGGGTTTATTATGTAGGGGACACTCTAGCAGAACATGCTAGCCAATACAGTGGCTGGGGGAAAGCTTATTGAAGTGGAAGAACTTAACCAGAGGCCAGGTGGGCGCCGAACTCTTGAGTTGTGCAAAGCTCAGCAATCAAGGACCTGCCCCTCCCTCCCTCCAGGTGATATGGACAATGTCAACGATATAGGAGAGAAGCCGGAAGCAAAAGATATGAGGGTTGGTGATGATAACTCAACGCTGGTGGATATAAGGACTAATTTTATAGCAGAGCAATGTATTTTAACCTACCAGACGGTTGAAGCCATTTTTAAATCTTTGAAGATAATAGAAAGCAAACTAGAGTAGATAAAACCATTCCCTGAAAACTATCCAACAATATGTGGTGAGAACCTTGTTGTTGTTGTTCAGTCGCACAGTCGATTCCGACCCTTTGCGACCCTATGGACCATTGTTCTCCAGGCGCCTCTGTCCTCTACCATCCCCCTCAACCCTCCCAGCTCTGTGCCCATTGTGTCTATAATACCATCTAGCCATCTCATCCTTGGCCTCCCCCTTCTTCTTTTGCCCTCCACCTTTCCCAACATCAATGCCTTCTCAAGTGAATCCTCCCTTCTCATTTGATGTCCAAAGTATTTTAGCTTCATCTTTACTATTTGACCTTCCAATGAGCAGTCAGGGTTAATTTCTTCTAAGATTGACCTATTTGTTCTCCTCGCTGTCCAAGGTACCCTCAAAACTCTCCTCCAACACCACATTTCAAAGGCATCTATTCTTCTGCGTTCAGCCTTCCTAATTGTCCAGCTCTCACATCCATACATTACTACTGGGAAAACCATTGCTTTGACTATTCTAATTTTTGTTTGCAATGTAATGTCTCTGCTTTTCACTATGTTCCCCATGTTTCTCATCGCTTGTCTCCCAAGAATCAGTCGCCTTTTTATTTCATGGCTGCAATCCCCATCTGCAGTGATCTTTGATCCTAAGAAAGTAAAATCTGTCACTGCTTCTACTTCTTCCCCGTCTATTTTCCAGGAACTGATGGGGCCTGTTGCCATTATCTTGGTTTTCTTGATATTGAGTCTCAAGCCAGCTTTTGCACTCTCCTCCTTCAGCCCAATCAAGAGATTCTTTAGGTCTTCCTCACTTTCTGCCATTAGGGTGGTATCGTCTGCATATCTCAGATTATTGATGTTTCTCCCAGCAATTTTAATCCCATATTGTGATTCCTCCATCCCTGCACTGTGCATTATGTGCTCTGTGTATAGGTTGAATAAGCATGGTGACAAAATGCAGCCTTGTCTTACTCCTTTTCCTATTCCAAACCACTCTGTTATTCCATGTTCTGTCCTAACTGTTGCTTCTTGGTTCATGTACAGATTTCTCAGGAGGCATATGAGGTGCTCTGGTATTCCCATCTCTTTAATTACTTGCCACATCTTGTTGTGGTCCACACAGTCAAATGCCTTAGTGTAGTCAATAAAACAAAAGTAAACTTGTTTCTGGTATTCCTTTGTTTTCTCCATGATCCAGTGTATGTTGGCGATGTGGTCTCTAGTCCCCCTGCCTCTTCTGAAACCAGCCTGCACCTCTGGTAATTCTCTCTCCACATGCTGCTGAAGTCTGTCCTGTATTATCTTGAGCATCACCTTGCTGGCATGTGGGATGAGCGCGATTGTTCGATAATTTGAACATTCTTTGGCATTGCCCTTTTTTGGGATTGGGACGTATACTGATCTTTTCCAATCCTGTGGCCACTGTTTTGTTTTCCAAATCTGCTGGCATATTGAATGCAGTAATTTGATGCCATCATCTTTTAGCGCTTTGAAAAATTCAACTGGGATACCATCATCTCCACTAGCTTTGTTGTTTGCAGTGCTCTTTAGGGCCTTTATGACTTCGCTCTCCAGGATGTCTGGCTCAAGTTCAATTTCTTCATCATTGTGGCTATCAGGAGTGTTGAGTTCCTTTTTGTAGAGTTCCTCTGTGTACTCTTTCCATCTTTTCTTAATTTCTTCTGCATCAGCTAGCTCCTTTCCGTCTTCGTCCCTTATCATGGTCATTTTTGCTTTAAATGTTCCCTTGATTTCCCCAATTTTTTTGAAAAGATCTCTGGTTCTGCCTCTTTTGTTGTTTTCCTCCATTTCTCTGCACTGTTCTTTTAGGTAGTTTTCCTTATCTCTCCTTGCTTTTCTTTGAAATTCTGTGTTCAAATGGTTGTAGTTTTTCCTTTCTCCTTTGACTTTTGCGTTCCTTCTTTCCTCTGCTATTTTAAGAGCCTCATCAGACAACCACTTTGCTTTCTTACTCTTCTTTTCTTTTGGTATGGTTTTCTTTGCTGCTTCCTGCATGATGTCCCTCATCTCCGTCCATAATTCTTCCGGTACTCTGTCTACCGAGTCTAAGCCATTAAATCTGTTCATCACCTCCACCGTGTATTCTTTAGGGATGCTGTCTAGGTGATATCTTTCTGGTCTCCGTGTTTTCCCTATTTTCTTTAGTCTAAGCCTGAATTTTGCGATCAGTAGGTTGTGATCTGAGCCACAGTCTGCTCCAGGTCTTGTTTTTGCTGACTGTATGGAGGTTCTCCATCTTTGGCTGCAGAGTATGTAGTCAATCTCGTTTCGGTGTTGGCCATCTGGTGATGTCCATGTGTAAAGTCGCCTCTTGTGTTGCTGGAAGAGAGTGTTTGCTATGACCAGTGCGTTCTCTTGGCAGAACTCTATCAATCTTTGCCCTGCTTCATTTTGTGTTCCAAGACCAAATTTGCCTGTTATTCCCTCCACTTTTTGATTTCCTACTTTGGCATTCCAGTCTCCTAATATAATTTGGACATCATTTCTTGGTGTCTGTTCTATGAGGTGTTGTAAGTCCTCATAGAACTGGTCCATTGTGGCTTCATCTGCACCAGTGGTTGGTGCGTATATTTGGATCACAGTGACATTGAAAGGTTTGCCTTGAAATCTGACTGACATCATTCTGTCATTTTTGAGATTGTATCCCATTACTGCTTTTCTCACTCTTTTATTGACAATTATGGCTACTCCATTTCTTCTAAGGTTTTCTTGCCCGCAGTAGTAGATATGATGGTTTCCAGAGCTGAATTCACCCATCCCTGTCCATTTGAGCTCACTGATGCCCAAGATGTCAATGCTTATTCTTTCCATCTCATTTTTTACCACTCCGAGTTTTCCTTGATTCATAGACCTCACATTCCATGTCCCTATGCAGTATTGTTCCCTGCAACACTGTATTTCTCCTCCCCCTTTCGTATCCCTCCCCCTTTTCAGATCTGCTGTGCTGAGCATCCCCTTGTTTTGCCTTTTGTTTTGGTCCATAGGGTTCTCTTGGCAGACTTTGTAGCGTGCCTTGCCGGTCTCTACGCCAGTCTTTTCCCATCACACATGTTATCACAGTTTAAACAGTTTTAAAACAAAGTATTATCATGCACAATATCACAGTTTATCACATAGTATCAAAGTAAAAGTTGAACTAATTAATGAAAGGGAAAGAAAGAAAGAAAGAAAAAGTCCACTATATCAAGTCTCTATGTAAGTCAGTTTCTTGTACTGTCACTATGTCAGTTGCCATAAGCCATCTATATTTAGTCAACTATATTATTTCAGAACCTTAAGGAAGCCAATAAATCAGCAAGCAATAAATCCCAGTACTGCCCTGAATATAATCAAATCCTAGGCAAGGGGGAGACGGCTAGGGTGTGTGAACCAAAGGAAGGAACGAAAACACCCATGGAACAATTAGGGCGAAATACCAAAGATAAAATTACTAGAATAAATGCATATAATATTTAATTATATACAGATGGGAGAAGCAAACAGGAACGGGATAGTCTGAAAAGATGGCTCTAATACATATAATACAATAGTAACTAACAACAAACTATCTCGTACTGGAATCAAACCATGTATTGTACAGGGTATAATGTAAAATCCAACAATGAGGAATTAGGAGAAGAACAACATACATTAAACTCTGAAGTAGATGTTAATAGGTAAATAATACATCAAATAAATACAATAATGGTGCCAGTATATTATATACAAAAAGCACGGCATAAGGCGTTAAATAATATAGCCATGCTCAAGGTTTCGGAAAATCCGTGTGGACCAAAAGCACTATACAGTTCAAGTTGCACAAGGCAGAGAATCAGAGTCAATATCCTTCTGGCAAATTTGGTTATTTCAAATTCTTCTTCAAGAATCTGTAAATGGACAATGTTAAATGTAAAAACGCCCATAATCAAGACAATGCAATATATGTACATAGGTTCAATAATATGCTGGGAGAAACATCAACAATTTGAGATATGCAGACTATACCACCCTAAGGGTAAAAAGTGAGGAAGACCTAAAGAACCTCTTGATTGGGCTGAAGGAGGAGAGTGCAAAAGCTGGCTTGAGACTCAATATCAAGAAAACCAAGATATTGGCAACAGGTCCCATCAGTCCCTGGAAAATAGATGGGGAAGAAGTAGAAGCAGTGACAGATTTTACTTTCCTGGGATCTAAGATCACTGCAGATGGCGACTGTAGCCATGAAATAAAAAGACGACTGATTATGGGGAGACAAGCAATGAGAAATCTGGGGAACATAGTGAAAAGCAGAGACATCACCTTGAAAACAAAAGTTCAAATAGTAAAAGCAATTGTATTCCCAGTGGTAATGTATGAGTGTGAGAGCTGGACCATTAGAAAGGCTGAGCGCAGAAGAATAGATGCCTTTGAGGTGTGGTGTTGGAGGAGAGTCCTGAGAGTCCCTTGGACAGCAAAGAGAACAAATAGGTCAATACTGGAAGAAATCAATCCTGACTGTTCATTGGAGGGACATGTAGGAATCGGGGCCGCAGAGGGCCGGAGGTCCCGGAGGAGACTGATCAATGAGCGATACGAGGCAAGGAAGCAGGATCAGATCAGTGTTTATTGTGAGAATGCATACACCTTTTATAGACCAGAAGGCCAGGAGAAAACAGCTATCACCAACAAGCCACTCACAATACCTGTTTGCTCAGGTTAATTGGGGAAACTCTTCAGGGGAAGTCAATTAGCAGGGGTAAACATTTGACAGGGGAAGCCCTATTGTTTCGGGCTTACCGGCTGGGCAAACATGGTCCCTGTTTGCGCCCGAGATTAGCGCCAAGCCAGGGGGAAGAATGTTTACCTAATTATACACAGGAGATGTCGGAGATAGCGTTCTGCCTGTCTGGCAGAGCCGCTGGTCAGGTCACATTAATTGGGTGAATCAAACCCTATAGCCCTATAATTTATTCACCCCCCTTGATATGGCTGCCCACAGAAGCCACCGCCAGGAGCCTTCTCACCCAAGCGGCCTCTGCCTGGCCGTCCCATGCCCAAGGGGGCACGGGGAAACCATAGGGACAAATAGTGAAGATGAAGCTAAAGTACTTTGGACATCAAATGAGAAGGGAGGATTTCACTTGAGAAGGCCTTGATGCTGGGAAAGGTGGAGGGAAAGAGAAGAAGGGGGTGTCCAAAGATGAGATGGATAGATGGTATTGTGGACACAATGGGCACAGAGCTTGGTGGGCTGAGGAGATTGGTGGAGGATAGAGGTGCCTGGAGGAAAATAGTCCATGGGGTCGCAAAGGGTCGGAATCGACTGTGCGACTCAACAACAACAACAACAACAACAACAACAACAACAACAACAACAACAACAACAACAACAACAACACACACACACACACACACACACACACACACACACATATATATAGATAGATAGATAGATAGATAGATAGATAGATAGATAGATAGATAGATAGATAGATAGATATAGATATATATATATATATAGATAGATATATATATATAGATATATATAGATATAGATATATATACACCTGAAAATACAAGTTTGTAATACAAGTTCAGTAATATATTGAATACATGTAATACAATATATGTAATATAAGTTCAATAATATATATAAAAAATACCTGAAAATACAAGTTTGTAATACAAGTTACAAACTTGTATTTTCAGGTATTTTTTATATATATTATTGAACTTATGTACATATATTGTATTGTCTTGATTATGGGCGTTTTTACATTAACATTGTCCATTTACAGATTCTTGAAGAAGAATTTGAAATATCCAAATTTACCGGAAGGATATTGACTCGAACTGTATAGTGCTTTTGGTCCACACGGATTTTCCGAAACCTTGAGCCTGGCTATATTATTTAATGCCTTATGCCGTGCTTTTTGTATATATTATATTGGCACCATTATTGTATTTATTTAATGTATTATTTACCTATTAACGTCTACTTCAGAGTTTCATGTATGTGGTTCTCCTAATTCCTCATTGTTGGATTTTACATTACACCCTGTACAATACATGGTTTGATTCCAGTACGAGATAGTTTGTTGTTAGTTACTACTAGCAGAGGTTGCCTGGCGTTGCCGGGCTGTTTTAAATGGTGTTGTAAGGTTTTTGTTTTATGTTTATGCAAATGAGGTTAGTATGTAATTGGTTTTTTAAAATGTTTATTTATACGCATGGACTGTTTTAAACTGTGATCATTTTCTTTGGATTTTAAAAAGAGGAAAGGTTGATATAATTTTTTTCAATTATTGTATTTAAAAAAATAATGTGTTACTATGTGAATTTTTGTTAATAGGTGCACCTTGGATAAAAATGTGTAAGTGTATGTTTTTTTAAATTCAATGTTCTTTACTGTGTTTAGATGTTTGGGTTTTTTTTGTGAGAATTTATTTATTTATTTTTGAATTATTTTTGATAATTGTGGATATTTTTGAATGATTTTAAAACTTATTTCCTTCTTGTTTTTAATCTTTTAGATTAATTTTAATATTTTGACTGTTATTTCTCCTATGGCCACTTGGTGGTGCTGTTGCATAATTTTTAATTTTGACTGATTTTTCTCTTTGGCCTGTGGGTGTCGCGTCTTCTTCTGGTTAATAGTGTCCTCGTTTTCTCATTTCAGTTCCGGTTGTTGATGAGTGAGGACATCTCCTGGTAAATTCTCTGGTTTATTTTTGTTAGGGGGTTTTGTTACATTTTTTGGGGGGGGAGGGTTCTGTGTGTTTCTCCTTGTTTATTTTTGGTTGTTTTTGGATGTTTTTGTGTTTTCTTTTTCTGTTTATTAGTTTTTGTATTTGATTATTTTTGAATGTTCTTGTTTGTGTTGGGGGTGGGGGTATTTCCGTGGGCTGGCCTCGGTGGCTGGCCTGTGGCAATACCATGTGGCAGTGGGCAGCGGTGGTGGGGGGTGTCTTTCTGTTTTGGGTTTGGGGGTTCTGTGTGTTTCTCCTTGTTTATTTTTTTGTTTTTTGATGTTTTTGTGTTTCCTTTCTATGTTTATAATTTTTTTGTTTTTTTAAAGTTCTTGTTTGTGTTGGGGGTGCGGGTATTTCCGTGGGCTGGCCTCGGTGGCTGGCTTGTGGCAATACCATGTGGCGGTGGGCAGCAGCGGCGGGGGGTGTCTTTCCTTCTCGCATTCTGGGCTCGATGCCTGGCCCATGGGGAGGAAGGGCAGCCGCGGCCGGGGGGGAGTTCCTTAATGCGGCGTGGCCTCTGTTGCTGGACCACGTTAAGGAAGGCCATCTGTGGGATGGCGATTTCCTTAACGTGGGCTGTGTTTCTCTGAGGCAGTGCGTTTTTTATTTTAATTTTTTGCGCGGCGCATTTCTCCCAGTTCTGCGCGCTCATGGCACACACGACACTGGGGATTGTAGTTTTTTCCCCTTTGTGCTCTTTTTTTGGTGCGGGTGGTTTTTGATTGGCCGCGGCGCATTTCCCCACATTTTTTGTGCTCCCGCCTCTTAGCCGGATTGGCTGTGGCACGGCACGGTGCAAAGAACATTGGGAAATGAAGTTGTTTCCCTTTTTTCATGTTTGTGGGGTTCTTGCCCCCCTGGCGCAATTCTCAATCTTGCATTTACCTGCATACCCAGTTCGGGCATGTGCACGAATGGAGGGTGCGGGCTAGTGGGGATTTTATAGGTTAAGATTGTATTACGCCTGGCTGGAGGGGTAAAAAGAGCCGCCGCCGCCTCGCAGAGAGGCCCACGCTCGCCCCCGCAGCCACACCATTGCTCGGAGATCAAGCTCACCTGCGCCCACCGCCGCCCCCTCTGAGCCACGCCTGGCTGGAGGGGTGAAAAGAGCCGCCACCCCTGCTGCCATGCAGAGAGGCCCACGCTCGCCCCTGCAGCCGCACCATCACTCGGGGGATCGAGCACACCTGCGCCCGCCGCCGTCCCCTCCGAGCCTCCTCACGGCTGCCTCTCCCTGGCCTCCTTCACCAACCAAGGGGATCCGAGGCACCTGGGCTGCTCTCCTCCAAAGACCTCCTTGAATAAAAAGTTTTTAATTGTTTTTCAAAGCTATCTAGTGATGGGGCCTGGTGCAGCTCCACCGACAGATTTTCTAGCCATCCTTGGGGTCGGCACCTGGAGCTGCGCCAAATGTGATGATTGGGTGATATGGGGAGTTGTTCTGAGGGAGAGACACCCCAAATCATATAGGGCCTTATATGATAACACTAACACCTTGTATCTGACATGGTAGGCAATAGGTAACCAGTGCAGGCCTGCCAAGGATGGGGAATATGATTGAATTTCTTTAAACTTGTCACCAGCCTGGCTGCTGCATTCTGGACCCACTGCAATCTCCGTATTAAACACAAGGGCAGCCCCACATAGAAAGCATTACAATAGTCAATCCACGAGATTACCAATGAGCTATAAACAGAGATGAGCACTTGTTGTGTTCTGTAAAGCAGTGCCTTTAACAATGTACCTTTGCCATGTGTTATCAATGTAACCTTTCTGTGTGCAACATTATAACCATCACCTGTATCAATGTAAGCCTAATAAGGGGACGCGAGCTAGTGACCACCAGAGGGCAGTAGCGAGCGTCCAGCTCTAATGGATCATAGCCACCTGGTTCAGCAGCGCGGGAAGATTCCCCGCGACTTCCTCACCTGGTCAAGAAGGGCGTGACCTCCTATGACGTCACGCAGGTAGCAACCAATAGTCTGTCAACGAGCCACATTCAAATGTATAGCCAGCTGTATATATTGAGCTACCCATCCGCCATTACCACATGTTCCTCCGGATCATCATGCAATAAACCTGTGTTAAGCCAACCCTTCGGCTGTTGTGTTGTCTTTGGTCCCTTACACTAAATTGGCGACGAAGGTGGGATGGCAGCCCATGGGACCAAGACATGCGCCGGTTTCGAAATCAGGAAACCGGGCGACTGGGAGATCTTCGAGATGGACTTCCAGGCCGCACTGATCGAGTCCGAAGTCACGGAAGAGGCGAAGAAAAGGGCCATCTTCACCAGAATGCTCGGACAAGAAACAAAAAGGACCTTGGTGGACCTGATTGCACCGAGGAGGGTGAGCGAATTCAAGGCCAAGGAACTCATGCAGTTGCTGCGTGAGCACGTCCGGCCCACCACGGCGATGTTTCCCGCTCGGAGTGCGTTTTGGAGGCGAGTCCAAGCGCCCGGGGAGACGGTCGCCGCGTTCGTGGCGGCCCTGCGGCTAGCGGCCGGCCCGTGCAAATGGGAGAACGTCGAAATCACCCTCCGAGACTGTGTGCTGTGCGGCCTGAACGACGCCGAGACCCAGCGCACATTAATGAACCAAGAGCCGCCTCCCATGTTGCAGGAGGTCGTCAGAGCGGCCCAGGCCACAGAAGCTACGAAGGCCGGGGTCCAAGAACTCCAGGACTGGCGGCCAAAGTCGAGCAAGGCAGAGGCTCCGGTACAGGCGGCCCGGCGAACTTCAAGGTCGTCCACAGAGAGCAGCGACGACGAGGACGTCCGAAGGGTCCGGAAGGAGAGCCGGCGATGCGACGGCTGTGGAGCGGCCCACGACCGCGTGAAATGCCCCTTCCGGAAGGCCGAGTGCCACAACTGCGGCCGCCGCGGGCACATCGCCAAGGTGTGCAGGAAGAAGCGCGAGTCCCGGAGGAGCTCCCCAGACCGTTCCGCGGGACGAGACCGCCCAGCGAGACCCAAAGACGGCGCCCAGGCCACGCGGAAGCAGGACGGCGTGGGCCGCATCGCCGACGGCAGCGAGGACGACGCCCCAGTGTTCAGCGTGTCTACGGGACACCCCTGCTATTTTGTTGAGGTACTAGTCCAAGGGGTGCCCATTAGGATGGAAATTGACTCGGGGTCCTCATATTCAATCATTTCCCAGAGGGAGTTTTTCGGAATTGCCCCCCAAAAGCGGCCCAAGCTCAAAGCATTGAGGGCCACGCTACGGGACGTGCAAGGGAACAGCATTCCAGTGTTGGGGGTTGGAGAATTTCAGGTCAAATTCAAGGAGCACGCCGCGTCCCTTCCCCTGGTCGTGCTCAAGGGAGGAAACTGCAGCCTCCTAGGGACTCAATGGTTCCAGCCCCTGGGGTTGTTCACTGGGGGGGGTGCATGCTGTGGGAATGCACGCTGTTGGGACTGATCCAATTCAGGAGGTGTGTGAGGCGCACCCCGAAGT
Organism: Bradypodion pumilum; assembly: GCA_035047305.1. Taxonomy (NCBI): domain Eukaryota; kingdom Metazoa; phylum Chordata; class Lepidosauria; order Squamata; family Chamaeleonidae; genus Bradypodion; species Bradypodion pumilum. The sequence goes on along the minus strand of JAWDJD010000016.1, from coordinate 4,825,824 downwards.
CTTCAAAAAGGGACTGGGGAAATTCAAGGGGCCCCCAGTGACTTTCGACCTGGACCCGGAGGTCCGCCCGGTTCGCCTAAAACCACGCCGGGTGCCGTTTGCACTCAAGGACAAGATAGAGGCAGAACTGGACAAATTGGTGGGTCAGGGGATTCTTGTGCCTGTAGATTCTGCGGAGTGGGAAACTCCAATTGTAACTGCTCTAAAGGCCAATGGGGAGGTCCGCATATGCGCCGACTACAAGTGCACCATCAACAAGGCGATCCGCCCGAATGCATATCCGGTGCCGGTAGTCAGCCATCTGCTGGCCAGGTTACACGGGGGGAAATGTTTCGCTAAGCTCGACTTAGCACAGGCCTACCAGCAGCTCACGGTGTCTCCTGCTGCAGCTGCTGCGCAGACCATAGTCACCCATAAGGGGGCGTTCCAGGTGACGCGCCTCCAATTCGGCGTGAATTCGGCGCCAGGAATTTTCCAGTCACTCGTGGAACGCCTCCTGAAGGGACTGGAGGGGGTGTTGCCTTATTTTGATGACGTGTTAATAACAGGGGGAGTCGGGCTGAATTGGCCAAGAGGTTGGGGAAGGTCCTGACGATATTCGAAAAGGCGGGGCTGAGGTTGCGAAGGGACAAATGCGTCTTCTTCGCAACCGAGGTTGAATTCCTAGGGTTTTGTGTGACTCCTGAGGGGATAAAACCATCCAAGTCTAAGGTGGCAGCCATCAAGAAAGCCCCCCGCCCCACCTCCAAGCCCGAGTTGCAGTCGTTCCTAGGGCTGCTCAACTTTTACCACTCCTTCCTTCCCCGGAAGGCAGCGGTGGCCGATCCGCTCCACAAGCTGCTTAAGAAAGACCAAGCATGGAAGTGGGGCGATGACCAAGAAAGGGCATTTAGTGAGCTGAAAAGCCTCCTGGCGTCCGACGCCATACTGACCCACTTCGACCCCAAACGCCCAGTAGTTCAGATTTGTGATGCTTCTCCAGTGGGGGTGGGGGCGGTGCTGTGCCACGTGCTGGAGAACGGAAGGGAGGCCCCGATAGCATTTTACTCCAGGTCCCTGTCCCAAGCAGAGAGAAACTACGCACAGACGGACAGGGAGGCATTAGCGATAGTCTCAGGGACGAAAAAATTTCACGATTTTCTGTATGGCCGCCCCTTCACCATTGTGACGGACCACAAGCCCCTATTGGGCATTTTCACCGCGGATAAGCCCACCCCCCAAATCCTGTCCCCAAGAATGCTCAGGTGGGCCATTTTTCTCAACGCGTATCAGCACGCGTTGGTCTACCGCCCCGGGAAAGAGATCAGCCATGCGGACGCCCTATCTAGGTCTCCCCTTCACCTAACGCCCAGCCAGGTGAGCATGGGGGAGCGGGACCGTCAGGTTCTCATGATAGAGGTGCTGGATTCGCCCCCCGTAGTGCCCGCCGACATTGCCAAAGCGACTGAGAAAGACAAATCGTTAGCGACAGTAAGCTCCTGGCTACAGAAAGGCTGGCCCGCATCCTCCCCAGCGGAGGAGTTCGCTCCATTTTTCAGAAAAAAGCTAGAACTGTCCCTAGAGAGGGGGTGTCTCTTGTGGGGGCAGCGGGTGGTGATTCCCACTTCCCTTCGGCCGCGGGTGCTCAAACTGCTTCATGTCAGCCACCCCGGCATCGTGCGATCCAAGGCGCTGACCCGGAGTTACTTCTGGTGGCCCCAGCTAGACGCCGACATCGAGCACATGGTCGGCACTTGTGAAAGTTGCCAGTGCTCCAGACCGGAGGAGGCCCGCCTTCCCCACAGGGAATGGGACGCGGCTAAGGGGCCATGGTCCCGGGTGCACGTTGATTTCGCGGGCCCGTTCAGAGGCACCCTGTTCCTCCTTGTAGTGGACGCTTTCTCCAAATGGTTGGAGGTTATCCCAGTCACGAGCACCTCCTCGGCCCAGACCATTAGACATTTGTGGAGGCTCTTTTCCACGTTCGGCATACCCGACACGTTAATTAGCGACAACGCTAGTTGTTTCACGTCCTCCGAGTTTAAGGCATTCATGGAGATTAACGCCGTTCGGCATATCACCTCCGCCCCTTTTCACCCGGCCACCAACGGCCAAGTAGAGCGCCTCGTCCGCACCACGAAGGACGCGTTGCGGCGCATGGGCCCAGGGGATTTGAACCTACAAGTGTGTCAGTTTCTGCTAGGGTACAGGGTGACCCCGTTGGCGTCAGGATACTCCCCCGCAGAGCTCTTAATGCGCAGGAAGCTGACCACCATCCTTACTAGGCTAGACCCCACAAGGGTAGAGGACAAAGGGAGGAACATTGGGCTAGAGGCTACGAAGAGTTTCAGTGTAGGCGCCCCCGTGCATTGCAGGAATTACGCCAGCACGGGCCCAGCCTGGGTTCCGGGCGTAGTTGTAGAGCAAACCGGCCCCGTGTCGTACCGCGTGGAAACCAGCACAGGGCTCCTGTGGAGGCGGCACGCGGACCAGCTCCGACGCAGGGTCTCCGATGAGCAGGGCACGGATCAGGCAGGAAATACGTCAGCGTTAGGGTTCTCCCCCACCCATTCAGCCCAAGGGGGAGGAAAAGGGGACCGTGGGCCCCCACCAAGGGGGGAGGAGGATGTCCTCATAGATACCCTGGGGGATCTTTCCGAGGAGGAGGAACCCGACCCCATACATATCTCGCGGAAAGTCCCCACAAATACGGGTACCCCTACCAAGTTAGATTTTGATTTCCAGAACCGGGGGGGGTTTTCGGAGTGGTCCCCCACCCGTCCAAGCGAGAAGAGGGGTTTTTTGTTAGCCCCAAAGGCCCCCGGTCTCCCCACAATGGAGTTTTTCCCTTCCCCTAAGACCGCCAGACAGCGGCAAGCCACTAACAAGTCTCCCTCTCCCATTTCAGGACAAGGGACCAGGGAACAAAGAAGCAATAATGCCCCTGGGGGGGGGCAGCCCTCTTCACGGCCCAAACACACATGCAACAAGCCATCTTGGCTGAGAGACTTCGTCTCATCCTAGGGGGGAGGGATGTTGTGTTCTGTAAAGCAGTGCCTTTAACAATGTACCTTTGCCATGTGTTATCAATGTAACCTTTCTGTGTGCAACATTATAACCATCACCTGTATCAATGTAAGCCTAATAAGGGGACGCGAGCTAGTGACCACCAGAGGGCAGTAGCGAGCGTCCAGCTCTAATGGATCATAGCCACCTGGTTCAGCAGCGCGGGAAGATTCCCCGTGACTTCCTCACCTGGTCAAGAAGGGCGTGACCTCCTATGACGTCACGCAGGCAGCAACCAATAGTCTGTCAACGAGCCACATTCAAATGTATAGCCAGCTGTATATATTGAGCTACCCATCCGCCATTACCACATGTTCCTCCGGATCATCATGCAATAAACCTGTGTTAAGCCAACCCTTCGGCTGTTGTGTTGTCTTTGGTCCCTTACACTAAAGCACTGAAAACTAGAGTTGGATACGCCTGGCTTTTGAGCAATGGTGACCTTTACCTTTACCTGGGCCCGTGTTGGCGAACCATGGAACCCCAGGTTTTCTTGGACTTCAATTCCCAGAGGCCCATGTCTCTGTGAATCCACACAAATGGGTTTACTGGCACTCCAGGTGTTCTTGGACTTCCATCTTCCTGAATGGATTTCCTGGCACTCCAGCTGTTCTTGGTCTTCTATTCCAAAAAGCCCAAGTTTCTGTGAATCTACATGAATGGCACTCCAGCTGTTCTTGTACTTCAATTCCCAAAAGCCCAAGTCTCTGTGAATCCACACAAATGGGTTTACTGGCACTCCAGCTGTTCTTGTACTTCAATTCCCAAAAGCCCAAGTCTCTGTGAATCCACACGAATGGGTTTACTGGCACTCCAGCTGTTCTTGTACTTCAATTCCCAAAAGCCCAAGTCTCTGTGAATCCACATGAATAGGTTTACTGGCAATCCAGCTGTTATTGTACTTCAATTCCCAGCAGCCCAAGTCTCTGTGAATCCACATGAATGGGTTTACTAGCACTTCATCTGTTCTTGTACTTTAATTCACAAAAGCCCACGTCTCTGTGAATCCACACGAATGGGTTTACTGGCACTCCAGCTGTTCTTGGACTTCAATTCCCAGAAGCCCAAGTCTCTATGAATCCAGACAAATGGGTTTACTGTGCATACGTGCAGTGAACCCATTCACGTGGCTTCACAGAGACTTGGACTTCTGGGAATTGAAGTTCAAGAACACCTGGAATGCCAAGGTTCACCATCACTGACCTAGGCTAATAAAGAGTGTGAGGAAATCCATGCCATGCTAGGAAAAAGAAGCAAGAATCTTCTCTCCCAGAGAGATTTCACATAAATCCCTCTTTGCTGGCAACCACGAATACACTTAAGGGAGGGCTGAGAAATGTTTGGGTGTGACCTGAGAGTGTGCCAACAGTATCTTGGTAGAGAGAGGGAGAGAGAGAGAGGCACTCCTCCAAGCAGTTCTTTCTGACTAGCTGTTCCGCCAATGTGGCTGACACAGCTCTGCCTGAATCGTGCTTTGCTGCTGATAAATAAAAACATTTCATTATTTTTGAAGCTCAATGGCTTTCCTCTTAGTTTTCCTGTCAATGGCTGCAAATCTCTTAGCCTTCACCTTTTGCTTGTTGCTAGCATGGGCACTTTACTACCATCTCTCCACAACACAAATGCCACCTGGGATCTCTCAACCTCTAAAGATGAGAATTATGCATATTTTGATCATCATGACCTTTAGTCTGGTAAGTTGTCGTTAGTCTTTGATTTTCTATTCTGATCAAAATGAACTCGAGAGGAATTAATTGGAAATAAGAATAAGATGGCAGTAGGGATTTGGACATGTTTGAGCAAGCTGACACTTGCGTGTATATAATGTGCACAAGTGGTGTACAAGGGTGGATGCTCAACATGAGGGATATGAGAATCTCATCTGATCTGATTTGAAGCCAAATATGGCTCAAGTGGCTAAGACACTGGCTGGAAGGCATCAGGTCAGCAGTTTGAGACCCGAGTGCTGCAGGACTGAATGCGATCCCGTCACTCTTCCAGCTCCTGCCAACCTAGCAGTTTGAAAACAAGAAACAGCAAGTAGATAAATAGGGACCACTTCTGTGGGAAGGTAAACAGCATTCTGTGCGCTCTGGGGTCACATGACCATGGAAAAGTCTGCAGAAGCAGACAGCGCTGTCTCTTCGGCTTTGGAACAGAGCTGAGCACTGAAACCTAGAGTCAGATACGACTGGCTTTCGAGCAAGGGGTGATCTTTACCTTTACCTTTATTTACTATACAAATCAGGATTGGTCTTGCTTCCTATCCTTGGTATCCTTGCAAGCTAATTTCAAGATCGTTTGAACTGATTTGTTCTTGGTTTTTGACAAATATTTTTATGCATTTATTGGTGGATTGGTGGTTAAGACACTGAACTTGATGACTGTCCCAGCTCCTGCCAACCTAGCAGTTTTAAAGCAAGAAATTGCAAGTAGATAAACAGGTACAACTCCAGTGGGAAGGTAAACAGCATTCTGTGCACTCCAGTGTCTAGTCATGTCTGTGTCTACTGTCTAGTCCATGGGAATATCTGCAGACACAGATAGCAGTGGCTCAGATGAGCACTGAACCTTAGAGTGTGACTGGATATGACTGGAAGAAAGTGAGGAAGACCTGAAGAATCTCTTGATTGGGTTTAAGAAGGAGAGTGCAAAAGCTGGCGTTAGACTCAACATCAAGAAAACCAAGATAATGGCAACAGGCCCCATTAGTCCCTGGAGAATAGATGGGGAAGATGTAGAAGCAGTGACAGACTTTACATTCTTAGGATCCAAGATCATTGCAGATGGGGATTGCAGCCATGAAATAAAAAGGTGACTGATTCTTAGGAGACAAGCGATGAGAAACCTGGGGAATATAGTGAATATAGTGGAATATGGTGGAATATAGTGAAAAGTAGGGACATTTGCAAACAAAAGTCCATATAGTCAAGGCAATGGTATTCAAGGTAGTAATGTATGATTGTGAGAAATGGACTATAAGGAAGGCTAAGTGCAGAAGAATAGACACCTTTGAAATGTGGTGTTGGAGGGGAGAGTTTTGAGAGTCCCCTGGACAGCAAAGAGAACAAATAGGTCGATCTCAAAAGAAATCAACCCTGACTGTTCATTAGAAGGTCAAATAGTGGAGATGAAGCTAAAGTACTTTGGACATCAAATGAGAAGAGAGGATTCACTTGAGAAAGCCTTGATGCTGGGAAAGGTGGAGGGCAAAAGTAGAAGGGGGCAGCCAAAAAAGAGATGGCTAGATGGTATTGTAGATGCAATGGGCACATAGTTGGGCAGGCTGAGGCAGATGGTGGAGGACAGAGGTGCCTGGTGGGCAATGGTCCATGGGGTTGCAGAGGGTCAGAATCCACTGTGCGACTTAACAACAGCAAAGAGTAATTGTGTTCGACTGTGTGACTGAACAAGAACAAAAAGGCTTCCGTACTGAGAATGAAAAACTGATATGGAGAAAATAAAGGGCACTGAAGACCTGGGATGGAGGGCCCCAAATGCAAAGCTTCTTCCCTCCTTTTGGAAGCTGTGCTTGAAAAAATTTAATTGTTGATGTGAATGATGTCCCTTATTCTACTGAATGAGCAGCCTGGCATCTCTAACTGCTTTGCCCCAAACAGAAAGCTGCATTGTTGGCAACCAAAGCAACAAGAAAATGGTCCCCTTGGGTCAATATCACAAAAATGTCTGCCCCATACAATGGGGAAAAAGCAGCAGGAAGATAAATTCAGGAGGAAATATCTCCTGTGGCACTCTTGCAATTAATGCCCCAGACAATAAAGACAAATGTGATATTGTAGAGTCCGAGTTTGGCCAGGTTATCCTACTCTGGTAAAAGAATAGACCAGGAGTTCTCAGCCTTTTTAAGCTGGGAGCTGGGTCACGCTCCCTCAGACAGCTTCAGGGGCAGGACAGCCATTTTGCCCTTCTTCCACCACATGGCACTTCTGGGTGTAGTAGAAGCGGTGGTGGGCCACATGAAATGGTACCATGGGCTGCATCTGGCCCACAGGCAACAGGTTGAGAATCCCTGGAGTAGACCATACTGTCAGTGGCTCAACGCCAATCGCTAGACCATGGTTAACTAACCTGACAACCCTGAAGATTAGCAGCCTTGCATGGCAAAGTCCACAGGGAAGGGTGATGATCGCCAGGTGGATTAATGAAACAGCAGCTTCATCAATACTGGCCTGGGGATGAGGAGGACTTAGTGTGCCAAAAGGGCTCAGGACCAGAAAGTGACTCATGGACCTGGATCAGTGGTATGGGTGTCACACTGCGATGCAGAAGGCAAATGGAATTCCACTGTATTATATTGTCCCTGTCATGATAGGATTTTTCTCTCAAGTAAGCCCTTTCATGCTTCTGAGCTGTTGCCTCCTAGCTGAGCAACCCAGGACTCAAGATTAGTGTAAATAAGGTAACGTAAGCAAAGTAACTACTCCAGGTCTCTTCAGGTATTTTTAAAAGTATATTGAAATCAAGATACGTTACAGAATAAAGTCCAGCAAAAATTCAGAAAGCATATTAAAATAAAGAAAGCTGCTCTTTAGGGAAAGCTCAGCTAAAGCGACTACTGTATATACTCGAGTATAAGTCGGGTTTTGTAGCCCACAAAATGAGGTCCCAAAATGGAGCTCGACTTATACTCGGGTCAACATAAACACTCAAAAACATACCCACACAAATGTCTAAATTAATTAATTTACCTTATTTTCATGTATTTAAATTATTGGAACTGACTAGCAGCTGCTGCATTTTCCACCTCTGACTTATACTTGGGTCAATCTATTTTCCTGGTTTTAGAGGTCCAAATTAGGTACCTCAACTTATATTCAGGATGACTTATAGTTGAGTATATACAGTATATGATTGCAGTTCAAAATCCAAGAGAGTTTCTTCGGACCCCACCTTCTGGGTTTATTAATCTCCTCCCTCAGGGTCTGCCTTTCAGCCATTCGCTTAAGGGATCCCAACCAATGATCTTACAGCATGACATCTCCATCACACATTAGATTTCGATTCTCCCACCTCACGAGGCTAGTATGCTTACAATTGGTTGGTGAGAAAGTGCCAGGTTCCTTCTCTCCCACGAGGAAAGAATCCCGAAGCTACACACAGTCAGTCTTATCACGCAGGTGGCTATTTATCTCTTTTTCCAATACTAGTTTCTGTTCTAGCAAACCAGTCTAAACATATACCACAGAAAGTGATTTTTTTACTTTCCAGAATGTACTGGGCCCCATCCTTGGATGAACTAAAGCACAGAGTTATTTAGTGAGCAAAAGCTCATGAAAAGAGTAGCCCAGAGCTAGGATTTTCACGACAGTCTCCAGGTCAATAATCTTCACGGCTGATTGCCATGACGATAGCTAATAATTAGAATTGGATATGGCACTCAAAGGTGCTCTCATTTTGGCAGTTTCACATCTGGCCTAGACATGGAAGAAAAAGAAGAAGCTTTTAAAATCCTCCTCTTCCTCCTCCTCCAATTGCCGTATCTGATTCTGAATATTGGCTGTCATCATGGTGATCAGTCACGGAGATTGTCCTAGGAGCAATACAATACAGTGGTGGTCAATTTGCTTTCCATGTTACAACATGATACCTGTACCACTGATCCAGTTCCCCAAGTCACTTTCTGGTCCTGAGCCCTTTGGGCACGCAAAGTCCTCCTCAGCCCCAGGCCAGTGTCGATGAGGCTGCGGCTCTCCATCAAGGTGGATTCTGTGGACTTTGCTACCCAAGGCCATGAGTCCTCAGGGTTGTCAGGTTAGTTAACTGCCACCTGACAATAGGAGTTGAGTCACTGGCCATAGGATCTATTCTATTACCATAGTAGGGCAACCTGGCCAGACTAGGATCTTCTTCAATTGTTCTAATTCCACCTTGTTCCTTGATGTACCTTGTTATCTCCAAAGCTGATACAATTATTGGGATCACCAGCAGTTAACTGATCCCATAAGCAGCAGCCTTGCTTTGCAAATATTGCACCCTGAGACATTAATATTGCACATTGAGAGATTAATAATAACATTTTTTCTGGCTATGTAGGCACAGGTACAAGGAAGCCAGATCCAGTTTCAAATGGTGCATGCAGCCGGCGAAATTGACATCTCTTTCCTGCCAACTGTGTATTGGCAATTTCAATCTTGGAAACTCACTGGTGTGTGTGTGTGTGTGTGTGTGTGTGTGTGTGTAAATCTAGAGGGATCCTTGACCAGCAAGGATATTGACACGAGTTATCTGGTGTGCTAGCATGGGTCCTTCGGATTACCTTCTCCCAGTAGCCCTTTTAATAGCAGTTCATACAAGAATACAAGGAACTAGTATAATCATTCAGAAATGGGTATCCCTCACCCACTGATACACTAGGCCAGGGGTGCCCAAACTACGGCCCAGGGGTCAGATCCAGCCCCCAAAGCTGTACAGGCACATTTTACTTCCACTTCCAAGAGTGACGAGGATGGTGTGGGCCGGATGAATTGGCATCGGGGCCAGATCTGGACCACGGACCATAGTTTGGGCACCCCTGGTTTCAGCAGAGAAAATGGAAGCCTAAAATCTATCTCATCCTGTTGCAAAACAGATTGCAAGGTACGTTTTACTTCCGCTTCCGGCGGGAGGAACCCCGTTACTGGTCCACGGAATCATGTGACCGGCCCACGGCCTGAAATGTTTGGGGACTCCTGAATAGTGTTACTTGGTTGATCCGTACTTCACATGTCTAGTTTGACGTGGCAGATCGAAACATCGTCTCCCATGAGATTTTTGCAGGCTCTCACCATCAGGACGTCCTATCACTACTCTAGTAGTGGCGCATGGGGTACCGAGGCCTGTGTTTTCGATGCTCATTTAACCATTTTAAATATGTCACAGCTGGCTGGGCTCTTGTCGAAGTTGGCCATATTAGAGCAATGCACTGGTCTGGTGCATTACTTGAGTACCCAATCCCACTTAGCTGACCTGTGGTTCCAGAATAGAGAACCGTTCTGGACTGCTAGCTGACACTTTTGTGGCACAATTCAACCTGCCAGGGGAATACAACCCTGCCACCATTGCTGTTGGACGGCCAGGGTCACCGCTGACCAAGTTGAGGCATGAAGTGGGATTTGCAGTGGAATAGTGTTACATACTGTTATGGGCCCCTTCTGCTGTTGCTGAAGCATTGTGGGATTCTCATCCTAAACCAGTGATGGTGAACCTTTTAGAACTTATTTATCTCAAAGTGTCAATACAGCAACAGGGGAGGAAGGAAACGCTCCCATTGGGCTGCTGGGCAGAGGGGCAGGGCAAACTTTGTGCTGAGGGGAGGGAGGAAGCTCTCCCATTGGGCTGCTAGGTAGAGAGGTGGGGCCAACTCGGCTGGGGTGACTGCACACTTGCCCACAGAGAGGGCTCCAAGTGCCACCTTTGGTATGGATGCCATAGGTTCACCACCACTGTCCTAAACTAAATGTTTCACAATATGCAAGTAATTTCTCATATTGTTTTCTTTCCTGTGACCAACAGGGTCATGTTTTATGGAAACTGGGCATTTGTGGTCAGTTTGCCTTGATGAGAATCTTTGTAGATGGAATCCCTTCAGGGAAGGATCCAAGACTCTCCATCATGAATACATATTTTGAACACGTGCCAGTGAGGATTTACCAACCCATAGCACCTTCGTCTAAAAAAAGGAAAGGAATATTGTTCTTTCATGGAGGAACTGGCACACTTGGGAGCATTGGTAAGAAAAGTTTGATTGTTTTAAAGCAGGATTGTTGAAGTAAAAACAGAAATGGCTGTGCTGGTTGCTCCACCTAAGGTCAGGAGATAAGTAACAGTGGACGCTGAGAGAACTGCCCTCAACACCCTCTGAACGGATATGAGCCTCAAGTCCTCCAACTCAGATCCAGGAATAGTTTTATGGCAAAAACAAAAATTCTTGAGGGTACACAAGAGCAAAAGCAAATTAGAAGATGGAGAAGGAGCTCACTGGGCAAGAAAGAACATTAAAGGAGGATATAGATGAAGAACTCAACCTCCCCTACATTGTTTGGAGGACCCTGAATAGGCTGAGGGTTGGAGTCCCTAAATGCAAGACCAACAGGCTCAAGTGGGGACTGCTGGCAGACAACACTACACTGTGTTAATGTGGAGAGATACAGAATCTGGCCGATTACTGCCAGAAACATACACCAATGAAAACTTACGTTTGGGTATCCACAAAGCAAAGAAAGTGGCTTCATTTTAGCAGTCCAGGGTTTGAATGGGACACAAAAGAAGAAGAATGTTATTCCTTGTCAAGGGAGCTCCTTCCTTCATCTTCTAATTTGGCTTTGCTCTTGTGTACCCTCAAGAATGTCTCTTCTTGCCATAAAGCTCTTCCTGGATCTGAGCCGGTGGACTTGAGGCTCATATCCATTCAGAGGCTGTCAAAGGTGTGCTGAAATTGAGCAAGCAGAACACATATGTGAAAACATGCAAGCTGAAGTGTTGTGTCCTAAAGCCTGTGTCTTTAAACAATGTACCTATCCATGTGTATCCAATGTAACCTTTTCTATGTGTAACATTGTAACCTCCAGCTGCATCACTGTAACCTTAATAGGACGCGAGCTAGTGACCACTAGGTGGCAGTAGCGAGCGTCCAAGCTCATTGGTCCAAGACTCACCTAGAACAACAGCGCGGGAAGATTCCCGCCACTACCTTCACCTGGACAAGAAGGCCGTGACCTGCAATGACGTCACGCAGCCTGTAGCCAATAGGCTATCAAGGAGCCACATTCAAATGTATAGCCACTGTATATATTGAGCTGTTCGTCCGCCATTACCTCATGTTCCCTCTGACCAGCATGTAATAAAGTTGTGTTAAGCCAGCTCTTCGGCTGTCCTGGTGTCCTTGGTCCCATACACTAAATGAAGCCAGAAACACTGGCACCAACTTGTAATTGACAGAGAGAGATGCCAGGCTTTAGATCCTCTTCCCATCTAACAAAATCATGGAGGATGGGTGGAGTGCCAAATGATTTGAGGAGGTAGAGATGAGATTGGCCCTATCTTCAAAAAGAGCAAAAGGAAGAACTGGTGAACTGCAAACCAGTCAGTCTGATGTCAGTTCCAAGGAAAATGTTGGAGCAGATTATTAAATTAGACCTTCTCTTCACCAATGCTAATCATTGCTTTCCCTGCTAGGAGACATGATGAAGTACAGCTTTCCCATGAAATTTTAGCCAGTGCTCTGAAATATGGGAAATCTGTCCATTACTAATAAAGGTCACTCTTGCTCAAAAACCAGTCGTATCTGACTCTAGGGTTCAGTGCTCATCTCTGTTTCATAGCCGAAGAACCAGCACTGTCTGTTTCTGGAGACATTTCCATGGTCATGTGGCTGACATGGTGACGTGGCAGGCATGGAACGCTGTTTACCTTCCCACCGAAGTGTTCCCTATTTATCTACTTGCAGTTTTTTTCCTTTTGAACTGCTAAGTTGGCAAGAGCTGGGACAAAGATGGGAGTTCATTCTGTCCTGCAGTATTCAGGTATCGAACTGCTGACCTGCTGCCTTCCAGTCAGCACCTTAGCCACTTGAGCCATTTAAAGACTTTCCCCATGGTGACTGCTTCTATTTGACAATTCTTGGAAATTATAACAATAAATTTTTTAAAAAATTAATTTTTATTAGTTTTGCAATACAAACAATGTGAAAAAGGAAGAAAATACAATAACCATAAAACATCAATAAACTCTGTTACATCAGGCTTCTCTCGTATTGTCAGCTTTTACATATATAATATACCCAATATCCTACTTCATATTAAAATTCATTTAATATCTTTGCTTAATGATGCCCGATGTAATACAACATTCTCTTGTCCAATTTATAATATAAAAACACACCATTGTACTATTTACAATGTATAGAGAATTCACCATATATTTGCTATACTTTTATTTTATTTTTTCCAAGCACTCATTACCTCTGGCGCTGGTTTATCACCTTTGTTGATCTTCAATGTGTACTCCAAAAAAGGCTTCCAAATATCCCAAAATTTATTCTCTTTCACTATACCTTTTTTTAGATTTAGTTTCCAAGTGAGCTTATCATTTAGTGCCATTTCCCATAGATCCTTATACCAGTTAACCATTTCTATTTTTTCTTTTTTGCAATCTGTTGTCTCACTCTTGTCAAAAAAATGGATAACAGGTCTTTCTTATTTACATCTAATCCTCTTTCTTCCAAATCAGTTAATAATGCAGTTTTTACATCCATCTTAAAAATACAGTAGATCCCGTTATCTTTCAAAATTTGATTTCTATTTTCTTCCAAAAATCAAACGTGACTTTACATTCCCACCACATATGCTTGTATGCTTGTTTACACCTCCAACAGTTTTCAAATTGGTTTAAGCGAACCGGGGTCAAATACCATCTCCATATCATTTTGAAATTGTGTTTTTTTAACTTTTATAGATAAGTTTCTCATAATTCTTCTTGTCCATTTACACCTTCAATTTTTATCTGTAATTTCTGTTTCACCTGTTGAGTTTAAATTTTTATATATTTTTCTCACAATCCTTTTTACCCAATTGACTCTTTTCCTATCTTATAAATCAATTCCTCAAACTCTGTCAGTTGTCTTATTAACCCAACCTGTCCACTATATTTCTTATTCCATTTATTTACTACTGGTATTTGAAGCCAGTTCAAGTTCAATTCTTTATATATTTCCAACCTTTTCTCCCTAGTTTCACAAATTTGCAACCAATCTATACCTATAAAATGGTGCGTTAACTGTTGGAATGTGACAAAGGATGTTTAGCCAGGCCCTACTAGCCCGTAATGGGCCTCCATTCACTCGCCCGAACCCGGTTCGCAGGTTAACTGTTGGGTTGAAATTTGTGCCAGTGGGGCAGGAACCCCCCGGATGTAAACAAAAAAAGGGAACTTCAATTCCCAACATTCCTTGCACTGCGCCACACCAGAGCCAATCAGGCTGAGCGGCGCGAGCAAAAGGAATGTTCAGAAATGCACCGCGGCCAATCAAAAATAAGCCGTAAGAAAAAACCCGCTGCATTAACTAAAATCGAGCACACCAAACTACAAGCCCCAGCTTCCTGCACACCATGAGCGCGTAGAACGCTGAGGCAGCCGGTGCACTGGAAATATAAATAAAAAAGGCAGGCCGCGAAACCCGCACACCCCCACCGCCGCATGCAGTGGTGATGGGATTCCACCCAGGCCAGCCCACGGAAATACCCCCCACCCCAACGCTGCATCAAGCAGCGATGGGAATTCCCGTGGTCTGGCCACCCAGGCCAGCCCACGGAAATACCCCCACCCCAATGCCGCATCAAGCGGTGATGGGATTCCAGTGGTCCAACCATCAAGGCCAGCCCACGAAAAAAAACCCACCCCAACGCCACATGAAGCAGGGATGCAATTTCTGTGGTCCAGACACCCAGGCCGGCCCATGGAAATGCCTCCCCCCCATGCCACATCAAGCGGTGAGGGTATTTCCGTGGTCCAGCCCCCGAGACCAGACCACGGAAATACCCCCACCCACAACACAAAACAACACCATCCAAAAACAGTCAAAAATAACCAAAACCAAAATAAAAGACAGAAAAAGAAAACACAAAAACATCCAAGAACAAACAATAAAAAAACACACACACACACCCCAAATTAAACCAGAGAGCTTACCAGGAGACGTCCTCACTCCATGACGACCGGAACTAAACTGAGGAAAGAAAGAGACTACTTACCGGAAGAAGAAGCGACACCCACAGTACAGTAGAGGAAAATAGTAGAATACAAGAAAAGCTCACCAGCCCCACCCAGAGGCCACAAGAGAAAAAACATTCAAAAATATTCAAAATAATAAAAATAATTCCCAAATTACTGAAATAAATTATCAAAACATTCAAAAATATTCACACTAATCACAAATAATTCAAAAAAAGAAAAAAGTTTTCACTCAAAAAACAAAACATCTAAACACAGTATAGGAACATTGATTGTCAAAAAACATATTCTTACACATTTTAAAAATTATTATCCAAGGTACAACTATTTTTAAAAAATCACATAGTAACACATTATTTGGTTGAATACAATAATTATAAAAAATTATATCATCCTTTCCTCTTTTTAAAAACAAAAAAACAAAAACAAAAAATAAAAAATCACAGTTTATAACAGCCCATGCATAAAAATAAAAATTTAAAAAAACACAATTAAAAAAATAACCTCATTTGCATAAACATAAAACAAAAACCTTCCAAAACCATTTTAAAGAGCCTGGCACCACCGGGCAAAATATGCTAGTTCTTCAATAAAGGTACACCATATTTTTGTAATGTTTCCTTTAACTTATCATCATTTTTATTGGGAACATTTTAAAATAATCTATTTCTATGATAGGAGAGATATTTGGTGCCAATTTTTGTTTTTGCCATGCCATATGTTCATCATCCCCTTAGCTACGTTGTTTTTAATTCTTAATTTCAAACTCTCCTTATCAAAAAATATATATCAAATTTCCAAATTGATGTAACTCCTTCATGTCTGTCTCTTTCCAAATAACTTTTTTTTGTTGTTAAATTTTTTATAATACTTTAAAGTCAGAAGGCCCTATAATAGTTTTTAATATTGAGTAGTCCCACTCTTTTTGTGGCATATACCATAAATTCTTTGCTATTCTTGCTCTCTTTCCTCCATTGCAATAGTTATTTAACATATTTTGGAAAGTTGCTATTTTTGTTGAATTGGCAGAATTTCTAATAAAAAATTAATCTTTGGCAGTAATTTAATTTTACATATCGCTATCCTGCCAAAGCAAGATCTTTTTAGTTTCTGATATTTTTCTTTTTTTCCCCTTAATTTCAAGTCTTAGCTTTTCAAAATTTAATTTTTAAGATCTTCAGATTTATCCAAAATATTTATTCCCAGGTATTTTAAACTTTGTTTAATCTGTATTTTACGATTATCCTTTATTTTTGCCAGCTCCTCCTTATTCATATTGTAGAATATTGCCTCTCCCCAATTTATTTTTAAGCCTGTTACGTCTTTAAAATCTTTCAAGTGGGTTTGAACTTTTTCTAAACTTTTTATAGGGTTTTTCATTATAATTAGTGTACCATCATCATATAAACTGATCTTTGTTCCCTCTATTTCTTCAGGACTCTGATCATTTCTTATTGCTCTTGCCAACAATCCCATGGCTGTAATAAGCAATACTTGTGATAGGGGACAACTTTGTCTTGTACCAGCTCTTAATTCTAGATCTTCCATTAGTGTATCATTGATTCTTACCTTGGCATAACTTTGTTTATTTAGTTGATCAATTAAATTTTTTAAAAAATCCCCAAAACCCATTTTTCCAATAATTTTTTAAATCGTCACCCATTGTAATAAATCAAACACTTTAAATATATCTAATAATAAAAAAACAATGTTTTTTCTTTTGATTTGCTATATCCAATAAGTCTGACACTCTTTTTGTAAGATCAGCCATAAACCTCCCCTTAAAAAAAAACACTTGATCCCTTTGTATATAATTGGTCATAAAACTATTTAATCTCTTTGCTAATATTGAAAAAAAAATCTTGGTGTCCTGATTAATTAATGCAATGGGATGATACAAATCGATGTTTTCCAGATTTTCCCCCAGTTTTGGAATCAAAATTATAGTGGATCTATGCCATGAGTTTGGTGCTAGCCCTCCATCTAGTATATAATTAAATAGTTTTTTTTTAGTTTATAAAATTCCGCTGGCAGGCAGTCTTCTCCTGGAGTTTTACCTATCTTCAATTTATTTATAACTTCTACTATTTCCACTTCAGTTATTTGTTTTTTCAATTTTATTTTTATGCTCTTTCCTTATATTACTCTCCTTATATTTTTCTAATTATTCTCTTAATTTATCAATCTTTATTTCTCTTTCTGTATACAATTCTTGACAAAAACAATATTTTACAATTTTCACTTTGTCACTTGTTTTATTACATCTCATTCCATCCTTATTTATCAGAATAGTTATTTCTCCTTTACTTTACTTTTCTCTCACAGCCCTTGCCAGCAATTTTGTTTTTATTATTAAATTCATTATATTCCCTTTTTAAGAAAATTGGGTACCTTTTAATCTTCTCCATATCCTTCATAATTAACTCCTTTTTAAACATTTGCATCCTTTCCAAAATCCTCTTATCTTTTGTTCTTGCATGTACATTTTGAAACTGTTTTATTTCTTTTTAAATTGTTTATTCTTAATACTTGCCATTTTAATACATTCACCTCTAAACACCACTTTCATGGCATCCCACACCACATCAAAATTTATCTCATCTGTATCATTCCGCCTCCAGCTATCTTCCCAATTTTTAACAATTTGATCTTTATTTAACAATAATTTCTCTTCCAGATGCATATGACAGAGTATGCTGTTACCTAGCCTGGAAAGCTGACGCAGTGGTTGTAAGTGTGGGGTAAGTGATTCCTACAGCTGGGATTTTGTATCTACTGAGTCATGTAATCAATAATCTACTTACAGGGCCGCCATCAGAAATTTCTGGGCACCAGACTGAGCAATCCTATTGCCCCCCACATACACATTTTGGCCATGCCCCTCCATGGGTGTGGCCAAATCTGTGGGTGTGGCCAAATCTGTGGGCATGGCAAAATTTGGCCATGTGTCATGCCTGCCACATAAAGGTAAAGGTTTCCCTTGGTCGAAAGCCAGTCGTGTCCGACTCTAGGGTTCAGTACTCATCCCTGTTTATAGCAAAAGAGCCAGCGCTGTATGCATCTGCAGACATTTCCATGGTCATGTGGCAGGCATGAATAGACACCAGAGCGCACAAAGCGTTGTTTACCTTCCCACTGAAGTGGTTCCTATTTATCTCCTTGCAATTTCTTGCTTTTGAACTGCTAGGTTGGCAGGAGCTGGGACAAAGACGGGAGCTCATTCCGTCCCGCAGTACTCGGGAATCGAACTGCTGACCTTCTGCCTCCCAGTCAGTGTCTTAGCCACTTGAGCCACTGCAGTCCTTATGACCACAGTTTTGTGCCACCAGGGCTCAGAAAGAAAGAAAGAAAGAAAGAAGAGGTGGAAGAAAGAAAGAAAGAAAGAAGAGGTGGAAGTAAGAAATAAAGAAATTTTAAAAAGCAAAGCAATTAGACTTCTATACCATGTCCCATATAGCGCTTAGTGGGATCTCTGGAAGGTTCACAAGTTAATCAGCATTTTCTTTTTTTGCTCCAAGCAACATGCTGGGGACTCTTCTGACCGACCTTGGGAGGAGGGAAGAGGCTGAACCCCTAGTCATCAGGATGGAACTCACAAGGTTTGGGCTGCAGGGCAGGTATTTAGCCCCTGCAGCCACCAGGGTTCTAGCAGAACAGATTGCTTTACCTGGGACTGTGCGGCTGCTGCTGCTGCTGCTGCTGCTTCATGGTCCCCTGCCTGTGAATCCACATGGATGGGTTGACTGTGGAGTAAACTATTTACCTTTAAACCCATTAATGTGGATTCACAGGGGACCACGAAGAAGAAGAACTTGATAGATGGACAGAAAACAGACATGGTAGGGAGACCATCATTCCAACCTGGATCTATTTTACAAGGAGAGAGCCATAGCAATGTCACCTCTATACCTGCTGGCCCATGGTGCAGGTACAGTGTATGGGGGCAGCAGGTGGTATCATGTGTCCCCGCCTAGGCGATGCTGCAAGTTAATGAGTTGTTTGTTTGTCTTTTTTGTGCCCTCCTAAACATGCTGGGGAGGGACTCATTTAACTGACCTGGGGAGGAGGGAAGAGGCTGAGCTGATGGACCTTGAACCCCTGATTGGTTGGTCGGAATGGAACTCACCACCTTTGGGCTGCAAGAGAGCCATTTGAAGCCCCAGGGCCACCACCAGGGCTCCTTGGTTAAGAAGACCCAATGGGGGACAATAACGGGGGGTTGAGGGACCCCCACACCCCCAACCCCCACACCCCGTGGGCCTCTCTCTCTCTTTCTCAGGGGCACCCTCCTCTCCTCAGTTCTTCCCCGCCCCGCCCCCTGTCAGTGCTCCCCCCCATGGACCAGACTGACCAATGGCCTGAACTAGGGCGGGAAGGAAGAGAGCCCCCAGGTGGGGTCCTGGGGGGTTGTTTATTTATTTATTTATTTATTTTTCACGCTTATATACTGCCCACTCAGGTACAACCCAACTCAGGGCGGTTTACATAGCAGACAGTAAATACATAAAAAGACACATGGTAAAACAAAGTTAAAAGTTAAAAAACCCACCCCTAAAAGGTGCGCAAGTACCGAAGGGACCTTGGGGGAAGGCACACTTCTCTATACCAACCACCCAACGGTACCCCCATCCCAACCGCACCCCAAACTTGGCCCGCCAGCCAGGTCTTTAGTTCCTTCCTTTCCCTTTCCCTTTCCCTCCAGGGCAGGGAGGGTATCTCTCTATCTATCTATCTTGTCTCCCTCCTCCAAAATAAAATGAAGCCCCGGCCTCCTTGCTCCCTTGCCTGCCGCCACCACCACTTTTACCTGGGCCAGGTGGCGCCTCGGTGGTGCTCCGTGGGTTGCTGAGGTGAGGCTTCCTGGGCGGCCTGCCCTGGGCGGCCTGCCCAAAGGGCCTCATTTTGAGTCTGAGCTGAGGGGTGATGACAAGGGGAGGGGACCTCCTGAGGGGGCCAGGTCCAACTTCTCACTTGCTCGCTCCATTGGGCCCTTGCCAGCACCGGGCCCCGGACAGCAGTCCCCCTTGTCTACTTAAGGCTAGAGCAAAATGCACTTTAGAAAACCATTCACTCCCCAGTGAAGGTGGTAGTTATCTATGGGTGGAGGGTTGCTTCAATCTTTGGATGTGGGTATATCTTCTGCCGTATCCTCATGGCGATCAGCCACAAAGACTGTCCTGAGAATATAATGCAGTGACCTCTCATCTGCCTTCCGCACTACAGCATGACACCCATACCACTGATTCAGTTCCGTGAGTCACTTTCTGGTCTTGAGACCTTTTGGCACACAAAGTCCTCCTCAGGCCCAGGCCAGTATTGATGAAGATGGATTCAAATGTGATTTAATCAACTTGGAGACCATCACCGTTCTCTGTGAATGTTGGCACCCAAGGGTGGTCAGGGTGGTTCTCAGGGTGGTCAGGGTGGTTCTCAGGGTGGTCAGGTTAGTTAACCGTTGCCTGGTGCTCAGCATTTTGTGGCTGGCAGTATGGTCTACTCCAGGGTTGCCCAAACTATGGCCCATGGGCTGGATGTGGGCTCTAATGCCAATTCATCTGGCCCATGCCACTCTCATTGCTCCTGGAAATGGAAGTAAAACATGCCTGTATGGTTAAGGCTCTTCCGGGTTAACTCTTCCTCCGTACAGTTGCATTTTACTTTCACTTCCGGGAGTGACGAGAGTGGTGTAGGCTGGATGAATTGGCATCAGGGTCCACATCCAGCCCACAGGCCATAGTTTGGGCACCCCTAGTCTACTCTATTACCATAGCAGGATAACCTGGCCAGACTCCATATGGGTATATATGTTTTGAGAATATTTGCATGGAGATGGTCTTACATTTGAAAGACAGGATGAAAGAGCTGTAACCTTGTAGACTTGGAATGAAATGAGAATATAATTTGAAAATATAATTTGATGACTTTGGCTTGACAGGTACCGTTTAGCACCTGAGTATCTTTATCCTACCCAGTTTGAGGATTGCAGCACTGCTGCAGAATACTTTATGAAGAATGTGGAAGGTTATGGCGTCAGTCCTGCTCACATCGTGATTAGTGGGGACAGCATTGGCGGGACAGTAGCTGCCTCCATTGTCCAAAAACTGATAAAGAGAAAAGACCTCCCCAAAATTCGAGCTCAGATGTTGATTGCCCCTTTTCTCCAGGGTGTTAATTTAGATTTACTTTCTTATCAGCAAAACCGGTGGGTCCCCATTATTGGCCAAACAGATTTTATATACTGCATTTGCTTATACATAACTAAGAACATGTCAGTGGCTGACTTTGCCTTGGAGGAAACTCATATCCCAGAGGAGACAAGACAGAAGTGTGACAAATGGCTAAATCCAGAAGATGTTCCCAAGGAATTGAAAATGATAGGTGACTACACTGAACATCAAATATCTCCTAACCCTATGGACCATATCCTTTTATTGATGGATGCTATAACAGGACCATATCTAGGACCCCTTTTATCTGAAGATGATATAATTCAACAACTCCCTGAGACTTTCATTTTAACCTGTGAATTTGATGTACTAAGGGATGATGGCCTTTTGTACAAGAAACGTTTAGAGGACAATGGTGTTCCAGTCTCCTTCTGCCATCTGAAAGATGGTTTCCATGGTGTGCTTTTGCTTTTCAACCGCTGGTTTCTAAATTTTGCATTCTGCCAAAGAGGCATGGACAGTATAGTGGATTACATCAGAAGTTTATAAAGTTGAGAAATTCACCGCATGTAATTTGTCATTTCATAGAACTAAGGAATGGGATATATATCTCCCAGTGCCATGTAAAATTTACAATGCCATGTAAAATTAAATTCTAGGTTTTAAAATCACTAAACCTGTTTTGTAGTGTGTGTCCAATTTATTCAAAGACTGTGTGGAAAAGGAGGAGCCAAACACCCAACTTCCTGGGGAGTGGGCATTAAAACACCACAAATTGTTTTGCTGTTTGTCCATCATGCATCCCTACAAAGAGTGCCTGGCACAATAAGACCATGCCATGAACTTGCATTAATATTTTTATGCCTGCCTGATGAAGAGAGCTTTTGATTTCAAAAGCTTGCAACATTTTGTTTTGTTATAGTGGTCCAAAATAAAGGTATCACCTTCCTCTTGCATCCTTTGCATTTTTTTATGACTTGATCATAGACCACATGATCAATTTCCTTTGCCAATTTATTCCTGTTCTCTTGACCAGATTTCTCTCTCTGTTTGTCTGTCTGTACGTGTGTGTTTCACCACCTATTGCTAATAAATATGATATCAATGTGTAACAACATGATTTTTTTTTGATGATCTGAAGATTGTGGATCTTAGTCAGATACTACCTGTTGAAGTTTAAAGTGGTGACACCAACACCTTCCCATGAGGAGCTAGGACCAATTAAGATGATCTACTCACAAAGACTGCTGTATCCAATGAGTTCCCAAGCAGCCTTAGGTGCGTTTCCAACTGACCTGGTTGGTGCTCCTGTCGAAGCTTAGGTTGCCAGATGTTATTCAGAAGCAAGTTGGATTTTTTTTGTTTTTTTATTAAAACTTGACAACATTCAAACACACACAAACATCATTACCACAAAAATAATTACCAAATCATACAATTTTATTCTATACATATTTTGCTTTAATTGATACATATTCTATAAATCAAGGATTCTCAACCTGTGGCCTGCAGCACCATTTCATGTGGCCTAACACCACCTCCACCACACCAGGAAGTGCCATGTGGTGGAGGAAGGGCAAAATGGCCATCTGGCCCCCAAAGTTGTTTGAGGGAGCGTGATCCAGCCCCCGGCTTTTAAAGGTTGAGAACTCCTGCTACAAATTCTCCCCAAATCTCTTTAAAGTAATTTCACTTTGTTAATCCTTTCTTAAACTTAAAGGTGCTTTCTGGGTTGAAATGTTATTTGCTGGAGAAACTCCCCTCAAGGGATGTCCAAGCAAGGATCCTTTCCTGTCCCCAAGATCTTTCCCCACCAAAGTGTCCCCTATTGATCTGCTTGCAATTTCTTGCTTTTGAACTGCTAAGTTGGCAGGAGCTGGGACAGAGATGGGCGCTCATTCCGTCATGCAGTACTCAAGTCTTGAACAGCCAACTTTCCAGCTAACAAGATTTGGTGTATGCAAACCAAGACACAGGACACAGCCTCGGGCTGGGTTAACTCAGGTTTATTGCATCGTGGACAGAGGGAACATGAGGTAATGGCGGATCGATAGCTCTTTATATACAGTAGTCATACATTTGAACGTGGTGCCATGGTAGCCCATTGGCTACTGTCTGCGTGACGTCATTGTGGGTCACGCCCTTCTTGTCCAGGTGTAGGTGGTGGCGGGAAAACTTCCCGCGCTGTTGCCTTTGATGAGTTCGGACCAAGAGAGCTTGGACGCTCGCTGCTGCCAGCTGGTGGTCATTAGCTCGCGTCCTATTACAGGGTTTATATGATACAGCTGAAGGTTACAATGTTGCTATAGGCAAGGTTACATTGGCTCAGATACATTGTAATCCATGTGTAAGATAAAACCATCAGAACACAACACCCCTCCCCCCTAGGACGAGACAAAGTCTCGAGCCCACACTTAAACACACTCCCCCCCCCCTTAGGAGACAAAGTCTCTCAGCCAAGATGGCTTATTTCGAACACGCTGGGGTCTCGATGCGGGCTGCCTCTCCCCGGGTTTGCTACCTTCTCTTTGTCCCCTGGTTTCCTGTCCTGTAATTGGAGAGGGAGACTCGTTAGTGACTTGCCGCGGCTCCGCGGCGTTGTTGGGAGGTGTGCTCTTTCTTAGGGAGGAACCGGGGGCACTGGGGGCTAACGAAAAACCCCTCTTCTCGCTTGGATGGGTGGGGGAACACTCCTGAAAACCCCCCCGGCTCGCAAAATCAAAATCAGAATTACAATCGGGGGCAGCGGTCGCGAACTCCTCTCCCCCTTCCCCGGCCCCTGATAGGACTGGCGTATCAAAAGGGTATGAGTCGGGGCCGCTGCTTCTGCCTTCCCCCCTTGCTTGGGACTGTTGTCCACTGCTGTCTCCCCCTTGGGTTAAGCGGGTGGGGGAGAACCCTAACGCTGAATCCTGTTGCTGAGCCCCACTGACTGGCCCACTCACTCGGTGCCTCAGTTGGTCCGCGTGCCTCCTCCAGAGGAGGCCGGTGTTAGTCTCGACCCGGTACGACACTGGCCCCGTCTGTTCTACAACCGTCCCTGGCACCCAGGCTGGCCCTGCGCTGGAATAGTTCCTGCAGTGAACAGGGTCACCGGCGGCGAAACCTTTCGAGACTGCCAACCCTATGTTTTTTCCTTTATCCTCGACTCTCGTCGGGTCTAGCCTGGACAGGATCGTGGTCAGTTTTCGCCGCATCAAGAGCTCTGCCGGCGAGTAGCCTGACGCTAAGGGGGTTACCCTATACGCTAAGAGGAACTGGCATACTTGGTGATTTAGGTCCCCCGGGCCCATGCGCCGCAGCGCCTCCTTTGTTGTACGCACCAGCCGTTCCACTTGGCCATTCGTGGCCGGGTGAAACGGTGCGGATGTGACATGCCGAATGGCGTTTGCCTCCATGAATGCTCCGAACTCAGCGGAGGTGAAACAACTAGCGTTATCGCTGACTAAAGTGTCGGGTAAACCGAACGTGGAAAAGACTCTCCTTAGCCGGCTAATTGTCGTGGCGGAGGACGTGCTCTTTACTGGGATAACCTCCAGCCACTTGGAGAACGCATCCACCACCAGGAGAAACATGGTTCCTCGGAATGGGCCAGCGAAATCTACGTGCACTCTGGACCATGGCCCCCTTGCTGTGTCCCATTCCCTATGCGGAAGACGGGCCGCCTCAGGTCGGGATCCCTGGCATGCCTCGCAAGTGCCGACCATGTGCTCAATGTCCGCGTCCAGCTGTGGCCACCAGAAGTAACTCCGGGCCAGCGCCTTCGAACGAACTACGCCCGGGTGGCTGACGTGCAGCAGTTCGAGCACCCTCGTCCGCAGGGGCGTAGGGACCACCACCCGTTGGCCCCACAAAAGGCACCCCCTTTCTAGGGACAACTCTAGCTTTTTCCGAAAGAAAGGGTCGAACTCCGTACTCGGGGACGATGCCGGCCACCCCTTCTGTACCCATGAACTAACTTTCTCCAGCGTTCTGTCCTTGCCTGTCGCCCTAGCAATGTCGGCTGGTACTATTGGGGGTGCGTCTAAAACCTCAATTAGCAACACCTGGCGGTCTCTTTCTACTCTCGCCTTTTGGTCGTCCGACAAGGGCAAAGGGGATCTCGAAAGTGCATCAGCATGGCTGATCTCCTTTCCGGGCCGGTACTCCAACTCATGCTGGTATGCGTTGAGGAAAATAGCCCAGCGCAGCATTCTCGGGGACAGGATCTGCGGCGTGGGCTTGCTTGCCGTGAAAATCCCTAACAGTGGCTTGTGATCGGTCACGATTTTGAACGGGCGGCCATACAAAAAATCGTGAAATTTTTTGGTTCCCGCTACTATTGCTAACGCCTCCCTGTCGGTTTGTGCGTAATTTCGCTCCGCTTGGGACAGGGACCTTGAGTAAAACGCTACCGGGGCCTCCCTTCCGTCCTCCAACACGTGGCAAAGCACCGCCCCCACCCCCACCGGGGATGCATCACAGACTAGGACCACTGGCCGTTTGGGGTCGAAGTGCGTCAGGATTGCCTCAGATGTTAGGAGTTGCTTTAGCTCTTTGAACGCCCTCTCGTGCTCGTCACCCCACATCCATGGCTCCTCCTTTTTAAGTAACCGATGGAGCGGTTCGGCCACGGACGCCTTCCGCGGGAGGAATGTATGGTAAAAATTGAGGAGCCCCAGGAAGGACTGTAGCTCGGTTTTGGATGTGGGGCGAGGGGCCTTTTTAATGGCTGCTACTTTGGATTTAGACGGCTTAATCCCCTCGGGTGTGATCCGGAACCCTAAAAACTCGACCTCGGTTTCGAAAAAAACACATTTGTCCTTCCTCAATCTCAGCCCCGCTTTCTCGAACACGGTCAGTACTTTGTCCAACCTCTTTGCCAGTTCAGCCTCACTCCCCCCTGTTATCAACACGTCATCAAAATAAGGCAACACCCCCTCCAGGCCCTTCAGGAGGCGTTCCACAAGCGACTGAAAAAGGCCGGGTGCCGAGTTCACGCCAAACTGTAACCGCGACACCTGGAACGCTCCTTTATGTGTAACTATCGTTTGTGCCGCGGCCGTGGCGGGGGTCACAGGAAGTTGCTGATAGGCTTGTGCCAAATCGAGTTTAGCGAAACACTTTCCCCCATTCAGCCTGGCCAAAAGGTGGCTGATCACTGGCACCGGGTATGCATTAGGGCGGATCGCCTTGTTAATTGTACACTTATAATCAGCGCAAATGCGCACCTCCCCGTTAGCCTTTAGAGCCGTTACAATTGGAGTTTCCCACTCCGCGGAATCAACAGGAATAAGAATCCCCTGGCCCACCAGTTTGTCCAGTTCCGCCTCTATCTTGTCCTTGAGTGCGAACGGCACCCTGCGCGGTTTGAGTCTAATCGGGCGGACCTCCGGGTCTATGTCGAAAGCTACAGGGGGTCCCTTGAACTTTCCGAGTCCTTTATTAAAAACGGCGGGATGCGCATCGCAAACCGCTTGTATTGGGTCCCCCCCCACGGTATGCACCCCCCCTATGAACAAACCTAAGGGCTGAAACCACTGTGTCCCTAGGAGGCTACAGCTTCCCCCCTTGAGGACAACTAGGGGCAGTTCCGCAGAATGTCTCTTAAACTTGACCCGAAATTTCCCGACCCCCAACACCGGAATGCTGTTTCCCTGTACGTCTCGTAGCGTGGACCTCAACGCTTTAAGTTTGGGCCGCACGTGGGGGTCGATTTTCAGGAACTCTTTCTGGGGAATTATGGAATAGGAGGACCCCGAGTCAATTTCCATCTTAATAGGGGCCCCTTGTACTAATACCTCAACGAAGTAATGGGACTGTCCCGCGGACACGCTGAACACTGGGGCGTCGTCCTCGCTGTCGTCCGAGACGCGGCCCACGCCGTCCTGCTTCCTCGTGGTCTGGGCGCCATCTTTGGGCCTCGCTGGACGGTCCGGTCTGGCCGCACGGTCTTGTGACTGCCTCCGGCCCTCTTTCCGTTTTCTGCATGCCTTGGCGATGTGCCCCCGACGGCCGCAGATGTAACACTCGGCCTTCCTGAACGGGCATCTCGCGCGCTCATGGGCCGCTCCGCAACCCTCGCAGCGTCGACCACCCTTTCGGACCTTCTGGACCTCCTCGCCGTCGCTGCCTTCCGTAGACGACTTTGAGGCCCGTCGAGTTGCGTGCACCGACTGTCCGGACTTCCCGTGCACCGAATTTTCCGCCTTGCCGGCTCTAGGACGCCACTCACGCCACTGGTGCATCTCGTCCACTCCAGCATTCGTGGACTCTGCGGCTTCCGCGGCCTCTACGACCTCTGCCAGCGTGGGTGGCGGCTCCTTGTTCATCAAACTGCGCTGTACCTCCTTGTCTTTCAGGCCACACAACACGCCGTCCCTGAGGGCCATCTCTAGGATGTCGCCCCATTTACAGGGGGCGGCGGCTATCCTCATGGCGGCCACGAATGCCTCAACCGACTCATCCGGCGCTTGGACTCGCCTCCAAAACGCGCTCCGAGCGGGAAACATTGCCCTCGAGGGGCAGAACCGCTCTCGCAGCAGCTTCATGATGTCGCCCGCCTTAAATTCGCTCACCTTCTTCGGAGCGATTATGCCCACCAGCGTCCGCTTGGTTTCCATCCCGAGCATTCTGGTGAGGATGGCCCTCTTCCTCTCCTCGTCGTCTCCTTTGACTCTGAGTTCCACCAGTGCCGCCTGGAAATCCATCTCAAGCAGCTCCCAGTCTTGCGGTTTGGTGATGTTGAACCCGCTCTGTGCCCTGGCTGTTCCGTGGGGATCCATCATCCCACCTTCGTCGCCAATTTGGTGTATGCAAACCAAGACACAGGACACAGCCTCGGGCTGGGTTAACTCAGGTTTATTGCATCGTGGACAGAGGGAACATGAGGTAATGGCGGATCGATAGCTCTTTATATACAGTAGTCATACATTTGAACGTGGTGCCATGGTAGCCCATTGGCTACTGTCTGCGTGACGTCATTGTGGGTCACGCCCTTCTTGTCCAGGTGTAGGTGGTGGCGGGAAAACTTCCCGCGCTGTTGCCTTTGATGAGTTCGGACCAAGAGAGCTTGGACGCTCGCTGCTGCCAGCTGGTGGTCATTAGCTCGCGTCCTATTACAGGGTTTATATGATACAGCTGAAGGTTACAATGTTGCTATAGGCAAGGTTACATTGGCTCAGATACATTGTAATCCATGTGTAAGATAAAACCATCAGAACACAACACAAGGTGAGTTTCTTAACCACTGAGCCACTGCAGTCCCAAGGACTAATCCTTGTAAATATTACATTCTTCAGGAGGACAAACTCATACGAGAATTGTTTGTTTCAAGCAAGAGAAAAATTATTCTTCTACATCCTGGACTTTAGCTTTTTTCAGACACCATCCCTCTTTCCTTTTTTGAGACTACTCATCCTCCAATATTTCTTTCTTTTTAATTCATGTTCCAATGAAACCCTGGACTGTCAAAATGAAGCCACCTGCTTGGCTTTGTCCTTGGCCAAACTCAACTGTACATGTTTCTGATAGTAACCGGCAGACTAGCATAGGAGAAATAGGCTATCCTCAGGTCAAAAGAATTATTGGATACACTTCCAACATCAGAAACAGCAAATTTGTATACAAAAAAATAAATAAAAATGGGGGAACATTTCCATCTCCAATGATGCTCCATCTGTGGCTTCAAACTAGTGGAAATAAGTTTTTCACAACCCCAATGTGGGCCCCCAGAACCTCCCCGCCCACCCCAGACAGAATGCTGCCCCTTCTATATGGGTGGCAGGGCAACCTATCCCTTTCCCTCCCTCTCTCCCTCTCCAGGGGAGAGAGGGAATCAGCATTTAGAAAGGGAATCAGCATTAAAACAAGGAATCAGCATTTAGAAAAAAGCAATGAAAAAATGCAAGCAATTCAGAAGATAACATAAACATACAATGAAAACATTTAGATCACAGCCAAATATACTGGGAAGATAGCCAATTTAAAGAATTTACCAGGATAACAAGTTTTAAAATGCAAACAAAGCCAATTTACTGAGATAACATTTTTAAAAATCCAAAATCAAGGTTTTTTAAATTCCAATTAACAAACCTTATTCTTCTGAAACAGGATATTGTCCAAATAAAGTTTAGATGATTAGTTCCAATTAGTAAAAGTCCCGAACAAAAGAATGTTGATAGTAGGTTTCTTCTCTTCAGATAAGAATTTGAACACCAATGTCCCTCCAGCACAGTTCGTACAAAATGGCCAGATGGTCTTTTGCCGTCAGTTTATTCCATAGTCTTTTTCAGCAAACAGATTCCATAGGACACACAACAACCAACCACCCCAAATGACAACAAAACATTTCTTCAGCTTTTCAGCTGGCTGTCCATCTCCATCTCACCTCCTCCAAGCTTCAGACACATACATCTCTATTTCAGCAGGCAGATGAAAGCTGGAACAGAAGAACAGCTTCTCAAGAATCTTCAATTAATTTTTGCACAAATGGACAGGGCAGGGGAATTCTCAGCTGGCTTCCCATCAACTTTGGAAAGTCTCCTCATTTTCCTCCCCCCCTCCCCCCCGACCTGGATGCAGCTCTCAGCACATCTAGCAGGAACAACATCTGCTTAGAAATACTTTTCTTCGGATTTCCTGCTGCTCCTACTGGCCAGACTTCCTTGGTTCCTGGTGAATCACTGGACATTTCACACTTAGCCGTGTGACCCAGTTTCCTGGATGACGCAGCCCCTTTTCATCCGCAGTGCAATTCCTATAGCTTGATTCTTATCTTGATAAGCATGGTTCTTTAATCCCACTGCTGCCACCATGTAACAATACAGTGCCTTACCCTTGAGTAGGCTCTATAGTTCTTCTGAGTTGCAGCTCCCTAGCTGGACATCAGGCATCAGGTATGTGTAGATTCAGGTAATGTTGAGCCAAGTGATCACTCTGCGTCTCTTCAGGCATTTTATAAGTGTATTGAAAGCATAGCAAGCTACAGGATAGAGACCATCAAAAGAACATAAAGCATTTCATAGCACAGAAATGAACCAAACTGGTTCTCCAAGGAATAGCCCAAAGGCCCCCCTTTATCACAAAGTTCTACATATTGGCAGATTGAAGCACAGCACTCCAGAGAGTGTCTCTGTGTCGGCATGTGTGTGTGCCTGCATCTCTGGGTTATATCTCCTCCTACGGGGTCCACCTTTGGCCCTCCCCCTTAGGGATTATAACAAGTGATTTTATAGCAAGACATGTCAATCACACATTAGGTTTCATTTCCCCAAAAGCCACAAGGCAACTCTTGAGGCAAAGATGTTTACATATTTTCTCTCTCTCCCTGATCTGAAATTGCAATGTTGAAGAGGCAAAAACACAGGTTCCATTACACCTGCCATAGTCCACTATATTTTACACAGGAAAAATAGGCTATCCTCCAGTCAAAAAAAAAATTAGATACACTTCTGACATAAGAAACAGCAAATTTGTATACAAAAATAAATAAATAAAAATTGGAGAACATTTCCATCTCCAATGATGCTCCATCTGTGGCTTCAAACTAGTGGAAATAAACATTTCCAGGACATATTGCAACATGACAGAAATGAGCTTTGAAAATGTGCTGGCATGTGTAATAAAATGCCTGTGTAGCAAGACCAAACAAGTCCTTGCTAACATTATATTTGTTGCAGTCAGAGTTTGCTGCAGGCAATTATCTCACTCTTCCCATTAGGTTATTGAACAATCCAGAGATTCTTCCACTCCCTGCTTTCAACAGGATTATGGTTCTACAAGAAGAACCAGATACCTTCTTGTGCAAGTCCTGAGAAAGATCTAGATCATCCCTGTTCTTTCGACATGAAAAATCCAAAAATTCCAATATTTTCTGGTCAATAGTTCTACCCTACATGCAAATGATATTAAAAAAAACAATATTAAGACACTGGCATATTCTGGACACTATTCCGGGGCGTACCAATTTTCCCACAATAGGTTTCAGAAGAACCAAATCTATAGCCCATTTAGTCACTAGGACAGACACAGACTCCCAAGTTTTCCGTTCCAGGACCCTGCCAACGGGACATCACAAATGTGGTAGTTGCAAATTTTGCAGATACATGTGGACAACAGACCGGCCATCCATTCCAGGTTCCAGGTTCATATTGGACTTAAAAGATTTCAGTAATTGTAACACATCAAATAGCATTTATTTAATTTTATGTTCCTGTAATAAAGCCTATATAGGAAAATCTGTCCGACCTTTGAAAGTTAGAATAGGGGAACATCAATCCCGTATTATGAATGCCAATATGCAAGCACCCATGGTCCAACATTTTTTAGAAATGGGACATGCCTATACTGACATGTGAGTCATCATTCCTGAGGTTTGCAAACTGCACACTCATCAGGTCATTGAGATCGAACAAACCCTTTTGAGGAGGGAAGCATTTTACATCCATCAATTCTGTACCATTACCCCACTTGGATTAAATTCTGAAATTGATTTTTCATCTTTTCTATGAGATTATTCATTAGCTCTCTGGCCCCTTAAGCTCTGTTGACTTCTATTTGACAACAGGTGCTTCAAATTTCCACATTCTCCGAGACCATAAGAGACTTTATATACCTACTCCTCTTGAATTTCTCTTAACATTCTGGCCCGATAGGAATTACACACATGAGACTATGGAACGCCCTTAATCTTATATAACTTTGTTGGTAAGAGACTGCTATTTACATGGCCATTTCAATGTATTATTGTGTTTTTCTATATTCTTGTAGTGGATATTTTGTATACACCCTGGCTTATATTGTATTGTATTTCTATGAATTTCAGAAAGAGGATTAATTCTTTTGATGAAGATCACCATTGAAATATCCCTTACCGGAACGATATAAAAATATTTTTGCTCTTTGGTATTTTTACTCTTTGAAAAACATTCTATTCTTCGCAATTACGTATTTAGCTACTTGCAACTGGACAATATCTGCAGCTTATAAGCATTCTTCTTATTATGATTCAACTCATGGAATTCTCTTTTCAGCAATACTAGTGCTTTCAGCAAGTTATATTACTTTAATATATTAGTTGTTATATTATTATATTAGTTATATTAGTTGGTGACTTAACCATTTTTAGTTTATGAATTTGGACTGTTGCAATGAGCCACGGATTGGGGCCACCTGGCGCGGCGGGGTCCACGGTGGAGGTCCACGGAGGTGTGGAGTGACTGGCCGCAAGGAAAGACACGCGAGATGTGTATGCGGAAAAGTCAAGACCTGACTCATATCGAGTGGCGCATTTATTACCCTGCCTCATGGATTTCATGCCTAAGGAGCATGAATCCACGTCACAGAATGCTGACACAAACGTGGTGCTTCTGGTGGGCAAAGATAGCTCCTTACCTCCGGCCATTGTTCGGTGATTGGTGGGCAAACCCGCAGTTATCTAGATCTGAGTTGGTGAGACCCAATTGTTCCTACTCTATCTTGAAGGCCAGCGTAAACTGCCCTTGGGTCTAACTTCCTTTCCTACTGACTCAGCCTCCCTCCTCCAGCCTTATCAAGAGCAGAAGGGGGACAGTCAGCAGTTTCTCCGTTGCCCTATTTCTTCCACAAGTCCCCAGCCAAAAGCCTTTATGATTAAATGCCAATTAACATAAGAACATAAGAACAGCCTTGCTGGAACAGGCCACAGCCCATCCAGTCCATCATTCTGTCTCACACAGTGGCTCACCATTTCCTTCACCTGCTTAGGATTCCCTGGAAATGGCATTGAGAGATATCCTTAAGGAGGTTGTCCTTAAGTATCCATAATTATAGCCATTGATACTCTTGTCCACCATGAACTTGTCTAATCCTTTCTTAAGCTGTCACCACTTCTTCTGGCAGGGAGTTCCATAGACCAGTAATCCTCTAGGTGAAAAAGGACTTTCTCTTATTTGTTTGTGAACTAGTACCCAAAAGTTTCATGGAGTATCCCCTAGTTCTAGTGTTATGAGATTGGGAAAACAGTTTTTCCTTATCTACTTTGTCCACACCATGCATGATTTTATAAACTTCAATCAGGTCACCTCTTAGATGTCGTCGTTCAAGAGTGAAGAGGCCCAACCGTTGCAGCCTCAGATGGTAAGGAAGGTGTTCCAGTCCCCTAATCATTCTGGTTGCCCTCCTCTGCACTTTTTCCAGCTCCATAATATCCTTCTGGAGGTATGGCGACCAGAACTGTACACAGTATTCCAGATGGGGCCTCACCATAGATTTATAAAGAGGCAAAATGACACTTGCTGACTTATTTTCTATACCCTTCCTAATGATCCCTAGCATTGAGTTTGCTTTTTTTTTACTGCTGAGGCACACTGGGTTGACACTTTCATTGAGTTGTCCACCAGGACACCAAGGTCCCTTTCCTGGTTTGTCACAGAGAGTTCAGACCCCATCAGTTTATAAATGTAATTGGGGTTCTTTGCCCCGAAAATGCATCACTCTGCACTTACTAATGTTGAACCTCATTTGCCACTGTTTTGCCCACTCCCCCAGTGTCAAGAGATCCCTCTGGAGCTCCTCACAATCTCTCACAGTTTTCACTACCCTGTAAAATTTAGTGTCATCAGCAAATTTGGCTAGCTTGCTTTTTACTCCTACCTCTAGATCATTTATGAAGAGGTTGAAAAGCAGGGGTCCCAGTACTGAACCTTGGGGGACCCCACTCTTTACTTCCCTCCACTTGGAGAAGTGTCCATTTAGTGCTACCCTCTGTTTCCTGTCCCTTAGCCAGTTGCTGATCCAGGACAAGACCTGTCCCTTTATTCCATGACTGGTAAGTTTATTCAAGAGCCTTTGGTGTGGGACCTTGTCAAAAGCCTTCTGAAAGTCCAGATAAACAATGTCAACTGGATCCCCCTTATCCACATGCTTGTTGACACTCTCAAAAAATTCCAACAGATTAGTGAGGCATGATTTGCCCTTGTAAAAGCCATGTTGGCTCTCCTTTAGCAGCGCCTTCTCTTCTATGTGCCTATTAATTCTATCTTTTAGGATGGTTTCCATCACTTTACCTGGGACACATGTCAAACTGAGAGGTCAGTAATTTCCTGGATCACCCCTGGATCCTTTTTTGAAAATTGGTGTTACATTCGCTACCTTCCAGTCATCAGGCACAAAGCCTGATTTGAGTGAAAGATTATATATTTTGGCTAGGAGATCAGCAATTTCATCTTTAAGTTCCCTGAGAACTCGTGGGTGGATGCCATCTGGTCCTGGTGATTTGTTAGTGTTTAGCTTAACAAGACATGCAAGGACCTCCTCCCTGGTTATTTCTATCTGGTTTAATTCTTCGGTTTCCCTCCCTACGAAGATAGGCTCTGTTTTGGGCATGTGGCCTCTGTCTTCTTCAGTGAATACTGAAGCAAAGAATTCATTGAGTCTCTCTGCAATCTCTGTTTCCTCTTTAATAACCCCTTGCCTTCCATTGTCATCTAATGGTCCAATGGCCTTCCTAGTTGGGTTCTTACTTCTAATGTACTTAAAGAAGTCTTTGTTATTTCTCTGAGTATTTTTAGCTATACGCTCCTCAAAGTCTTGCTTTGCTTTCCTGATTGTTGCCTTGCATTTGTTCTGCCAGAATTTATGTTTCTGCCTGCTGTCCTCATTCGGACAAGCCTTCCATCTTCTAAATGAGCTTTTCTTGCTCTTGATCACTTCCCGAACAGCTCCTGTAAGCCACATTGGAGTCCTCTTGGACCTGGCAGTGCCCTTTTTCCCAAGAATCAGTTGCATTTTTATTTCATGGCTGTAATCTAAACTTTATATTCTTGATAATCTCCACAGAGAAGATCTCCACAGCGAAGGAGTGTACAGTACACTGACAAAAAGGCTGATCTCTCTCTCACACACACACACATGGAAAAATACAACAGTTTGTAAAAGCACAGTGCATATGCGAACATTGCTCGATTTAGCATCTTCAAGGTGTGGACTCTGGCATCCTGCAACAGAATCCCCCTAGCATTCATAAGACCATCACCCAAGGTGAGTGCCCTATCAGGAGTGCTGGCTACACTAAAAGGGTGCAGGACAGGGAGGGAGGGGGCAGTACCTATGGGGGTACTGCATGAGATCATGGATTGTAGCTGCCAGGGGACATAGTTCTGCCCACTTCTGTAGGGTGCCAGTCACTGGGGTGCACCAGGACTTGTCACTGTGTAGCAAATGGCCAGCACAGGGCTGCTACCAGTGCCACCTAAAGTTCTGCGGCAGCACTTCTTCAATATCTCATTGCTCTTCCTGCACCCCATTCCACAGACCCTGGCCATCCAGAAGCAGTTCTGGCAAGCAGATTGGGAATGACGTTAGGCATAATTAGTATCCAGGATCAGATTCATCTGCAGTGTTGGCTGTTTCAAAATTTTTCCTTCTTGTTGAAACAAATGAAGCATGTTCATACTAGGATAGGTGCATGAGTGAAGCTGCAGTAGTTCTCACGGCAAAGGTGCACCTCTTTAAATGGGATGGATTTTCTGTTGACACTCTTAGCCCTGGCAGCAGAGCTGTGGATATTCTTTTCCCTTCTCTTCCTGGCATGGATAATCCATTACTATCTCTCCAACACAGAAATCCCCCATGCCATATGTCAACCTCGGAAACTGAAGATCTTATATTTGGCCTTGATATGGCTCTTCTCATTGGTAAGTTGGCTGCATTTCACCATTGGCTTGGGCAGAGAAAGCACAATAGAAGAATGTTTTGGGATAGTATGTACTGTGACTTTTCTTGTGAATCTATACGATGAAAAAGAAAGAGTTACAATTCCCCTTTTTTGCTTCCTTAGCTTGGTAATCATTGTTGGATTATAGTTTGCAGTTTTCCTTGGAATGGTAGAGAGGCAGTATTACTCAATTAGTCCTCATGATTACTTTAGCTATTCTTGTCAAATCTGAATTATCCCTACTGTTTTGCTTTTTCTCTTTTGCTGCTGTTTCTAATGAGAAATTCCACCATATATTTTGTAAAAACCAAGAGTTCTGGAGAGTCTTAAAGCATATTTATGTTGGGAATGTGGTGGTTAACATGCTGAGTTTGATGACTGGAAGGTCAGCAGGTTAGCCATTCAACAGTGCTGGCTCTTTGGCTGTAAACAGAAATGAGCATTGAACTCTAGAATTGGATATGACTGGCTTTTGAGCAAGGGTGACCTTTATCTTTACCTTTACCTTTACCTAAGCATTTGCAGATTAGAGCTCACTTTGTCAGCTGTATAATTTACACACAATAAGTATATTTATTGCTGGTTTTTATCTGTTTTATTTGTTTTTATCTGTTTTTACTCTCTGTTGTGAACCGCACAGAGACGGCTTTGGCTGAGCGGCCGGTATAGAAATTTAACAATAAATAAATAAATAAATAAATAAATAAATAAATTTATATATGTGACTCTTCTCTGAGCTCCATCTCAAAAACATTTGTTGGAACTTCCCCAAATCTGATACAAAGTAAAATCAGAATGTTTTTGCTGCTCCAATTTGGTGCTCACCAAAGTCCAGTTTCTCAGTTATTTGTTTGTTTGGGCAGTCCTACTTTTTAGAATTGCCATGTGGAGAATTGATTTGCTGTGCAAACCAATGTAATCCCTGCAATCACATGCAACAATAATATGTATAATATATAGCCTTCTGCACAGTAAGAAACTTTGGATTCCTCTTTGATTAGTTTTTCGGAGGCAGTGTGTGCTGACCCACCTGGGCAGGCACGGTCTCTGAACGGCAGTGCTACTCAGAGAGTCTTGTTCAAGGATAGTCCAGTTATCAAAGTCCAAAAGGCAAGCCAAAATCCGTTTACTGGTAGTCCAAGTCAGTAGTCTAATCCAAAGGGCATCCAGGGGCATCATCAGGGTTGGCAGAGAAGTCAGGGTCACTGTAGGCAGATCAGGGTCTAGGCAGGCAGTCTGGAGTCAAGCAGGATGTCAGTCTTTGCACGAGAGGTGTACCAACGCTGGAAGGCTGTAAGAAGCTTGCTTATAAGCCTCCCAGCTAATCAGTATCAGCTGGGAGCCTTCTTTGGTACTTCGCTCCAACCTGCCTGTGTCTCAGGTATAGCTCCTTTCTGGACCTCTTCTTGACTGAGGGCTGATCACTGTCAGAGCCAGACCCCTGATCTGACAGGTCAGCTGCCATGGAAAACAGACTTGGGCCAGGCGCAAGCTGAGATCATACCTGTCAAGTTTTGGATTTGGAAACAAGGGAAATTTCCCAGCAAATAAGGGATACTTGACAGCTATACTTATTCTGTGCTGCCCTCCAATGGTGGCAAAAGGGCATTGCAGTCTAATTAATAAGGGATGACGATGGGAAAGAGGGTAAAATTAGAGGTTTCCCCGGCCAATAAGGGATACTTGACAGCTATGGCTGAGATCCCTGTCTCAGGGCATCCTCAGGCTTGGGTACAGTCAAAACTGGGCTGGGCATAGGGAGTACCTCCTGATCCAGCTCATCTTCGGAGTCGAAGGAGGGCTGGATCACAACACAGTGCATCTGAATTATTGGAACTATAACTTGCCAACAAAATCGAGGTGTAACCATTTGGAACCCTTGCATGGAAATGTAGATGTATTTATATAAAAGCGACACATAAATTTATATAACAAACTCCCTCTTTCCTTAAATACATATAAATATTTATATAAAAGCGACTGTACTAATCTTTCTGTTTCTCACCTCAAACAGGACTATTGCTTATGGAAAATAGGCATCAACAAGAATGAGTATACCCTTGTGAAATTTTTTTTAGATGTGAAACCTCTTTTCAAAGATCGAAGTCTCTTCATCAACAATCAAGACATTGAGGGTATCCCAGTGAGACTATATCAGCCTAAAACATCCCAGACACAACAGAAGGGGATTATCTTCATGCACGGTGGAGCTGGAACTTTGGGAAGCCTTGGTAATGAAAATGTACAGGAGAATGGAGAAACATATTTTAAAACTATAATTGCTTCTTTTGTAGAAAGCCATATCCCAGCTTGCTTGCTTGCTTGCTTCCTTCTTTTCTTTCTTCCATCCATCCATCTCCTTTCTTTCTTCCTTCCTTCCTTTCATCCTTTCATATTTCCTTCCTTACATCCATCTCCTTCCATTCTTCCTTCCTTCCCTCCTTCCTTCCCTCCATTCATCCATCCTTCATTCCTTCCTTTTTTCCATCCATCCATTTCCATCCTTCCATCCATCAATTTCCTTCCTTCCTTCCTTTCATCCATCCATTGACTAGACACCGGAGTGCACAGAACGCTGTTAACCTTCCCACCGAAGTGGTCTACTTGCAATGTCTTGCTTCCGAACTGTAAGGTTGGCAGGAGCTGAGACAAAGACAGGCGCTCATTCTGTCCTGCATTATTCAGGTATCAAACTGCTGACCTTTCACCTTCCAGCCAGAGTCTTAGCCACTTGAGCCGCTGCAGTTCTTCTGAATCTGTAATAGGAACAGCTGCAAAACAAAGAGAGAAAGAAGCTCTAAATCAGGGGTTCCCAACCTAAGGCCCGTGGCCCAGATCTGACCCATCACACCATTTCATGTGTCCACCACCCCTCCAAGGACATTCAAGAAACAAAATGACCATTCTCTTTGAAACTGTTGGGATAAAATGGCCACCCCCATCGTGCAGGCAGGGCAAATTGGCCAAGCTGATTGAGATTGTGACTCGGTCCCTGGCTTGAAAAGGTTGGAAAGCCCTGCTCCGAATGGTTACATTGGTAGCATGGTTCTGTCAGATATTTGCCGAGTTCGACAAACTAACCATGATATTTCCTCAAAGGGCAAATGGACTCCTGTTTTCCTCTTCTATTGTGATCGTAATGCCCTATCTTCTGAATTTTACTGAAGTCATTACCGAGGTGTGTGTGTGTTAGTTAGCAACATGATATGTGGATATCAGAATAAAAATGCTATCTAAACAAATTCTTTTCTAGGTTCCTATGAAAGACTGTGCTGCTACATTTCCAAAGAAAGTGATTCCGTGGTTTTGTCCATTGGGTGAGTAAGCATAAATAGCAAATGCCATATCCTTTCAGCACAAAGTGACAGAAGGGAGAAGGACAGAATTGGAACAAAAAGCCTACCACATATACTTGAGTATAAGCCAAGTTTTTCACCCCAAAAATGAGCCCCCAAAAGGGGACCTGGCTTATACTCAGGTCAACGACTATGAGGGTCCCAAGACTGCACCAGATTGAGATGCACCAACAATTTAATTAATTTTATCATATTTTCATGTATTTTGATTATAGAAACTCACTAGCAGTTGCTGCATTTCCCACCCTCAGCTTTTACTTGTGTCAGTCTATTTTCCTGGGTTTTCAGGTCAAAATTAGGTACTCGGCTTATATTTGAATCAGGTTATATTTGAGTATATACAGTAATCTAGCAAAACCAAGCAACTGTTTTTCTTCTTTTGTAGAGTTTTATGAATTTGTTAACATGGTTTGGAGAAATACCACAAGTGAATCACATAATTGAATGATTGCTTTAAGTAGCCATTTGTAGCATTTCAACAACAGCTGTGACAAATGGCATGTTGAAATTCCACTAAAACTTTGCAGGGACTATTTCTTCTCAGTATCTGAAGTATAACTCTTTAGTGTTTGGGAATCAAGACAATGGAAATGGCTGTAAGCTAGCCTAGCACATCTTTATTGCATGGAGTACAGTACAAACATGTGGTAATGGCGGACAAACAGCTCCTTTTATGTGGTGGCTATACAATTGAATATGGCTCTTCGACAGGCATTGGCTACTGTCCAAGTGACGTCATCCTTGGTCACGCCCTTCTTGTCCAGGTGAGGTGAGCGCGGGAATCTTTCCCGCGCAGCTGAGGGCATTTGAGGAATGTGTACCATGTGAGCTGGGCGCTCGCTACTGCCCCCGGTGGCCACTAGCTCGCGTCCTCATACAGAAGGTTACAGTGTTACATGCACCCATTCGTGTGGTTACAAATACATTCAATACACAACAAACTCCCTCTTTCATTAAGACAATTTAATTTTGATTCTCTTGCTGCTTAAGTGTGCCAGCAACAAACATGTCAGCCCAGCCTCTCATCATGCACAATGTTCCCAAGCCAGGGTGTAACTAGAAAGTCAGGTTGTTGTGGGATGAATCATTCATTCATTCATTCATTTAATTTATTTATCAATCAGAATAAATACACTTTGAGCTGTGGTAAGCAATCTGGGGAGATCTGTATCTGAGAAATGCTGTGAAGGGTTTTCCAGAGGTGTAATCTCAACTGTGAAGGTTTTGATTCAAGGTTGGCAGAGACCCCAAAATGTGCAGGAAAACCTCCATCATGATGGAATTTTTTTTCCCTTTTGCAGGGTCCCCGCCACCCCTGCCACCTCTAGGGGGGTTGGGGTAGGCGATCTGCGCCTCTGCCCACCCCTACAATGAGATCTCTTACCTCATTAAACTGGAAAATCAGAGTTAATGAAGTCCCTGTTTCAGGCTCTCTGCCTCTCCAGCAGTGTGTGGGAGGCTTGTTGCAACTATAATCAGCTGTTGGGCAACACAGGGAGCACCTAGGAAGGCAGGGATAGTGCTGAATAGGTCCTCCAAGCCTCCCACACACTGCTGGAGAGGCAGAGAGCCTGAAACAGGGACCCCACCAATGGCGATTTTCCAACTTCATAAGGTAGGAGATGAAACACGGTGCCCTCGGTTAACGATGCCACATCGTTAACTGAGAGATGACTTTTCACAAAAAGTCAAGTCGTAAACCGAAAACAGTGTTGACCGAATGCAACGTAAACCAGGGGTTTACTGTAACAGTTTACATTATCCTGCAGCAGCTGTAGTGAAGTGACAGCTAAGAAATCCATTTTTTGTTCAATAGCAGCTACTACACATGGTAGAACTAACCAAAATTTAATGATCCTACTCACAAAAAAAAAAAAATCCTTAGACAGTGGGTCCCATTCTTCTCCTTCTGCTGTATCCGTATCCAAATATTGGTGATCATCCATGATGACTGCCCTGAGAATATAATGCAGTGGCCTTTCATCTACCTTCTGAATTGCAGCATGTGATCCCCCATACCACCGATCCAGTTCCGCCAGTCACTTTCTGGTCCTGATCCCTTTCAGCCAGTGGTGGGGTCCAAAAAAAATTACTACCACACTGTGGGCATGATGAAGGGAAAGCCCTGTGTTGCACCAGAATTAGGACTATTTATTTCAAAACTTGGATGGGCAGGGCCAGCCAGAATTTCTACTACCGGTCCTGGTGAACTGGTGCGAGCCAGCTGATGCCCACCACTGCTTTCAGCACACAAAGTCCTCATTGACCCTTTGCCAGGACAGATGAAGCTGCTGCCCTCAATCAAGATGGATTTAAGTGGGATTTAATCCACATGGGGGCCATCACCCCTCCCTGGGGACTTGGGCACCCAAGGCCATGAGTCCTCAGGGCATACCTGTCAACCACGGCTCCATCCAATCTGGGACCTGCGCAGAATGGTTCTGCGCAGGTCAACTTCTACGCATGCGTAGAAGGGTTCTACGCAATTGTAGAAGGGTTCTACGCAAGCGTAAAACACTTCTACACATGCGTAGAAGGTGACCTGTGCAGAAGGGCTGCGCAGTACCTCCTTTCCCCCGCTGCCAAATTGCAGGGTTTCTGCAGCACGGGGCGGGAAATGGCACAAATCGGCACCGAAAACTGGGAAATGTTTTATGTGAGGGGCTGCCCCCCAGGCTTGGTTATTCTGTTTTAACAGGGCTAGGGTGGGGTGGGTTGTTTTTTAATGACGATTTGTTTGTGTTTTAATGCTGGTTTTAATTGGGTTGTTAGGTTTGTTTTTAGTTATTGTCATTGAATTGTTTTTATTGTAATTTTTATTATATTGTTAGCCGCCATGAGTGGTGTACTCACCAGGAGGGCGGGATATAAATGTGCAATAAATAAATAAATAAATAAAATCCTGGCCAATCCGGGAAGGTTGACAGGTATGCCTCAGGGTGGTCAGGTTAGCTAACTGCCACCTGACGATCGGCATTGAGTCACTAGCAGTAGGGTTTACTCTATTATGTTGTTATGTTTATGTTTATTTGATTTATATGCCGCCCTTCTCAGCACATGCCGACTCAGGGTGGCTCACAACACAACAAACAAAATACAATATAGCAAAAATACAATAGCAAATACAATGTAGCAAAAAACAAAATACAATATAGCATAGAGCAAGGATAGAAATACAAAAGTAGACAGTAACAATAATAACTCAATAATACAATACAACAAGTAATGGCAGCAGAGTCTCGCTGCCTCAACTGCCTTTAAATCCTGGCGAGAGGCAATTGAAGGCAGCTGGAGGCGGGTCCCAGGAACGCCAGTGGTGGTTTCGGCGTTCAGCACTGCAGGGGTCCCTCCACCCAGCCAGGAAGGCTGGGGGCGGCAGCAAAGTCTCGCTGCCTCAATGGCCTTTTAAGTCCTGGCCGGAGGCAGCTGGAGGCGGGTCCCAGGAATGCCGGCAGTGGTCTCGGCATTCGGCGCTGCAGGGGTCCCTCCACAGGGGTCCCTCTATTGCCATAGCAGGATAACCTGGCCAGACTGAGGACCTCAAAATGTGTAGGAGAATATTGATCAACGTTGGCTGGTTCGCGACTGCTTTTATGTCACATGGTCACCAAAAATAGAACAAAACAGATTGATCCCAAAGTAATCCAAGCCACAGGACAATGGGTAGTCTACTTT
The DNA here is from genome assembly GCA_035047305.1 of Bradypodion pumilum. Lineage (NCBI taxonomy): Eukaryota > Metazoa > Chordata > Lepidosauria > Squamata > Chamaeleonidae > Bradypodion > Bradypodion pumilum. The sequence goes on along the minus strand of JAWDJD010000016.1, from coordinate 4,783,180 downwards.
TTTGTGTTTGTTGTGTTCTGTAAAGCTGTGCCTTTAACAATGTACCTTTGCCATGTGTTAACAATGTAACCTTTCTGGGTGCAACATTATAACCATCAGCTGTATCAATGTAAACCTGATAATGGGACGCGAGCTAGTGACCACCAGATGGCAGTAGCGAGCATCCAGCTCTCATGGCTAAGATTCACCTGGTTCAGCAGCGCGGGAAGATTCCCCGCGACCTCTTCACCTGGTCAAGAAGGGCGTGACCTTCTACGACGTCACGCAGGCAGCAACCAATAGTCTGTCGACGAGCCACATTCAAATGTATAGCCAGCTGTATATATTGAGCTACTCATCCGCCATTACCACATGTTCCTCCGGATCATCATGCAATAAATCTGTGTTAAGCCAACCCTTCGGCTGTTTCATTGTCTTTGGTCCCTTACACTAAAATGTTATTCTAGGTCTCTCTCTTTATCCGCATGCGTACATGAAATCCCACACGTCTCATTTCATATCTGCCGCAGGGGATGGCTCCGAGATCACAGTGTGTGGGTCACTTCATGGCAAGCTGGGATCCACCTTAAACAAATTCACACCAATTGCATTTTTCCTGATTCAGGGGGGGAAATGCATTCTCAGATACGAGTTGCAGGAGACAACGACATGAAATGACAACATGCTGGAGATGATAGCTTTAAAAGGGGAGGGGAGATATAAAATGACCAAAATATAAAATAAAAATATAACAAATACAGGACAAATTATGGATAGAAGATTTGTTTACTTAGGGTTATGTGGAGAGGGAAGATTGTTGAAAAATGTCTCCTTTCAGAAATTTCGGCTCAATTGTGGACAGCAGAAAACTCAAGAATAAAGCATGAGAACAATGAGGATTTTAGGTAGAACATAAGGGACTGTGATGGCTCAAGTGGTTAAGACGCTGAGCTTGACGACTGGAAGGTCGGCAGGTCAGTACTTCAAGACCCGAGTACTGCATGATGGAATGAGCTCCTGCCTCTGTCCAAGCTCCTGCTAACCAAAGCAGTTCTAAAACAAGAAGTTGCAAGTAGATCAATAGGGGCCACTTTGGTGGGGAGGTAAACGGTGGTCTGTGCACTGGTGTCGAGCCATGCCTGTCACATGTCCACAGAAATGTCTGCAGAAGCAGACAGCACAGACTGTAAACAGAGATGAGCACAGAACCCTAGAGTCAGATACGACTGGCTTTCGAGCAAAGGAGACTTTTATCTCTACTAGATAGAACATGTTGAGAGGAACATGTTGGGGCAAAGAACCCCAATTACATTTATAAACTGATGGGGTCTGAACTCTCTGCGACAAACCAGGAAAGGGATCTTGGTGTCCTGGTGGACAACTCAATGAAGGTGTCAACCCAGTGTGCCTCAGCAGTGGAAAAAGCAAACTCAATGCTAGGGATCATTAGGAAGGGTATAGAAAATAAGTCAGCAAGTGTCATTTTGCCTCTTTATAAATCTATGGTGAGGCCCCATCTGGAATACTGTGTACAGTTCTGGTCGCCATACCTCCAGAAGGATATTATGGAGCTGGAGAAAGTGCAGAGGAGGGCAACCAGAAGGATTATTAGGGGACTGGAGCACCTTCCTTACCATCTGAGGCTGCAACGGTTGGGCCTCTTCACTCTTGAACGACGACGTCTAAGAGGTGACCTGATTGAAGTTTATAAAATCATGCACGGTGTGGACAAAGTAGATAAGGAAAAACTGTTTTCCCTATCGCATAACACTAGAACTAGGGGACACTCGATGAAACTTTTGGGTACTAGTTCTCAAACAAATAAGAGAAAGTATTTTTTCACCCAGAGGATTACTGGTCTATGGAACTCCCTGCCAGAAGAAGTGGCGACAGCTGTCAGTCTTGACAGCTTTAAGAAAGGATTAGACAAGTTCATGGAGGACAAGAGTATCAATGGCTATAATTATGGATACTTAAGGACAACCTCCGGGTAGGAGAGATAGGCAGGATATCTCTCAATGCCATTTCCAGGGAATCCTAAGCAGGTGAAGGCATCTCTTTGGGAATAATGCCCTGAAGGAAATGGTGAGCCACTGTGTGAGACAGAATGCTGGACTGGATGGGCTGTGGCCTGTTCCAGCAAGGCTGTTCTTATGTTCTTATGTTCTTATGATACAGATATGAAAGGCAGAATATAAGGTAGAATATAAATGTAAAGTGCTAATAAATGGCATAGCATTTCCTGCTCACCTTAGGCTACGTTACAAAGAAATAAAAAAATCTGGGGAGTGGAAAAATTTAGATGTATCCTTGACTTTTTGGAGAATAAAACAAAACCATGAAGAAACTGATTGTTTTGTTCAATGATAGGGGACAGAATCATTTTGTTCAACTATGGAATGATAGAGAAGAATCCCCCTTTTTTCTCTTCCAAAATTTTACAGGTATTCCCTGGTTCCTGACCAGCCCTATCCAGTACAATTCCAACAATGTCTGAACGTTGCTGTCTATTTTATGAAACATGCAGACGACTATGGTGTGGATCCCTGCCGTATTATAATTTGTGGAGACAGTTTTGGGGGCATACTCGCCGCTACCCTTTGCCAAAGGATTGCACAAAGAGATGACATTCCCAGACCCCGTGCCCAAATGCTGATCTATCCATTTCTTCAAGTCGTAAAACACAGTTTGCCTTCTTATATGCAAAACGCTCGAGTCCCAATGTTGACCAAGAAGCAAGCAGTGAAATTTGCATTGCAGTATCTCCAAAAAAGCACATTCCTAGAGGAAGTGGTCCTGCAAGGGTTCCATGTAACTAAGGAGAAAAGGATGAAATACAGGAAGTGGCTAAGCCCAGATAATATCCCTGATGAATTCAAACTTAGAGAGTCCAAAGCTTTACCTGCTCCGAAACAGCCTTTTGGTGAGATAGAAGACCTTATAGACCAGGTGTGTGGACCACTGCTCTCACCACTTTTAGTGGAAAGCACCATTCTTCAACAGCTTCCAGAGACTTTCATTCTAACTGCTCAGTATGATGTCCTGCGGGATGATGCAATCTTATACAAAAAACGACTGGAAGATAATGGCGTCCCAGTCACTTGGTGCCACTTGGCCGATGGCTTCCATGGATCAGTTTCTCTTATAAATCATTGGGTGTGCAGTTTTTCGTGCACCATAGCAGGAGCAGAAAGTGTAGTTAATTTCATCCGAGGTTTGTAAGTTCTCAATATTAGTTGCAATAAAGGTCTGAACCTTTGCATGATGTCAGTCTACAGCAGGGTTCCTCAAACTTGGCATTCTAGACATTCTTGGACTTCAATTCCTAAAAGCCCTGTTCTGCAGGAGTGCTGACTTGGGCCCAAGAAAACCTGGAGAGTTTGATGAACCTTGGTCTACAGGAATGCAACATTTAGAGAATGCAAAAGCTAAGGAAGGGATGGCCAACCTTGGTGCTCCAGATGTTCTTGAACTTCAATTCCCAGAAGCCCTGATCACCAGGAGTGCTGACTTGGGCTTCTGGAAATTGAAATCCAAGAACACCTGGAGAGATTGAGGAACACTGGTCTCCAGGAATGCAACATTTAGAGAATGAAAGATGCTGCCCTTTCCACACAGACGAAAGGGAAGGGTATCTGATATGATTGAAACTATAGTCCAGCTGCAGGGAGGGTGCTGATTCATCCATTTACTTTCTGTCTGATCATAAAGGTTCTTCACTTTAACTTTAAAAAATGTGGTATGTTGCAGTGATTCTCAATCATCAGTTATCCAAAATATCATAGACTATGCATGTGGAGTGGAATCTGCAGCCAACTTATATTGCTTCAGAATTCTAACTTGTGTCTTGTCAACTTATCCAGATAACACTGAGTTTAAAACTGGACACATCTTATTACATGTAGTTATTTTAAAAATTACCTTCAAAAATAAATAAATGAGAACCAAAAGAACAGATACGTAAATTGAGAAACTCGCCTTTTAAAATAAAAAGGCAGGTGGGATTGCAGCTAGCAAAATATTTTTGATGCAAGACTATAAATAAAAGAATAAAATACTAATTAACACTGAATTATAGCCTGAATTTCAGTTTGATTTGATTTGACTATAAATGCTCAGGGGTTTGTTTAATTTTTTCTAATGTATCTAACATGGCTGACTGGTAGTTAATAATAAACAAAACACCAGAGGCTGTGGTGGCTCAGTGGTTAAGAAGCTCGCCTTGTTAGCTGGAAGGTCGGCTAGTCAGCAGTTCGAGACCCAGGTACTGCATTACGGATTGAGTGCCTGTCTCTGTCCCAGCTCCTGCCAACCTAGCAAATTGAAAGCAAAAAATTGCAAATAGATAAATAGGGACCGCTTTGGTGGGAAAAGATCTTGGGGACTTGAAAGGAGCCTCATTCAGGCATCCCCTGAGCAGAGTTTCTCCAGCTAAAATCATTTCAACCCAGAATAATTTCTTTCTTTTTAAAAAAAATTATTACAAGAAAAGAAAGACACAAGAAACAAATGTACATAAATAATACAAACAACATATGAGATATAAAGTAACATTTAAGCAAACTATCCTAAATATCTTTCCGCAAACCTGTACCTACATTCTGCCCCAGTTCTCAACTCTCATACATCCGATATATTATAACAACAGATCTTATCCTATATTATATTATCTACTGTTGCATTTGTATGTGGTTATGGCAGAATATACTATTGTTCCATATATCAAAACAAAACGGCAATAACATAAAATAGAACCCTGTGATATTTACATTTGTCTTGGAGACTGGTTCACCCACACACAACATGTTAATTCCAAAATACCTGTACTATTTGATCGGCCACTGATGCACATCCTTTCCCTGTAACTATTATATACTCTATAAAGGATCTCCATATTACATGAAATTTGTTTTCCTTTATTATTCCCTTCTTTAAGTTTAACTCCCATGTTAATTTATCATTTGATGCAATCGTCCACATTCCCTTATACAAATCATCAATTCTTGGACCAATTCCACTTTTCCAATTACATGCTACACATTGTCATGCAGCATAATTGCTATTAAATCTTTTTTTATTGTTTTCTATTTTTATATTGTCCACATCAGTAAGCAATACATTACATGCTTCCAACTTTATGTCTATACCTATTATTTTCTTAATCTCCACTTCAATATCTGTCCAAAAGGACTTCAATTTACTACACTCCCACCACATATGCACATATGTTCCAGTCGTGCTTTCACACTTCCAACACTTAAACAACTTTGTGTTGTCAATTTGGTGCAGACGGGCAGGAGTTAAATACCACCTCCAAAGTACCGTATTTTCTGGCGTATAAGACGACTGGGCGTATAAGACGACCCCCAACTTTTCCAGTTAAAATATAGAGTTTGGAATATACTTGTCAGCTGCAGTTAAGTACCTGTCCTATAAGATGACCCCCGACTTTGGCACAGATTTTTCGGGGTTAAAAAGTAGACTTATGCGCCAAAAAATACAGTAGTTTATAATTATGTTCCTTGACCCTGACTGACAATGTTTTCATGATCCTTGTATTCCATTTCTTTCTCCAATTCTCTTCAATAATCTTTATATTTAAATCTTGCTCCCACATTGCTTTTTAAATTTTCTGCGATTTATCATCCTGATTTAATATTCTATATAATTTGCTCACAAGACCCTTAACTTCTACATTTCCTAATCTTAAATTATATATTAAATCTTCAAATTTCGTTCTACTTCTATCTAAACTTTCATCAGCTATATACCTTTTATTCCAATTGTTTACCAATGCCACTTGAAGCCAGTTTGACTTCAATTGTTAAAAATATCCCTTTTCTCTGTTATACCCTTGCTGATCCTTATCCAATTTTTCAACAGAAACACATCATTTGTGCTGATTGCCTCTTCCATCCTTCTATCCATCATTATTGGAAAATACCTCATATCCTGCAGTTCCATTATCTGTGATATATTAGAAGCCATATTTTTCTTTAAAGTTGACCACATTTCCATCATTGCTTTTAACAATTTAATTTCTGAGCTAATCTTAACTTTATTTTTGTCTAAAAAGGCTGCTTTTCCCCCAAATTACCTCCTCCCTCATTAATAATTTACAAATATTTCTTAACTGATATGCCCTGTGGTTTGCCCGCATTCATAAATTGGCTAAAACCTTTCCCGATGGGTTCGCTCACTACGCACACGGCTGAGGACCACCACGGGCTTTGATGGACAGGAAATTGGGGTGCGGGCTAGATCAATTGGTATAAATCATAAAGCTTTGGCTGGAGGTTGCGGAGGAAGGAAGGGCAAAAGCTAAAAGTTGATGATTCCAGGGTAAAACTTGCCCTTCCACTTCTGGGCAAAGTTTAGGATGGGTAAAACACGCTGAGTCAACAGCCAGGAAGCTAGTTTCCCGGGGGCAGGATACCTGCGCTCCGAGATAGGGCGAGAACAATAAGTTTCGCCAGCTCAGACCTTAGTCAACTGCGGGTTGTTCATTATCTACAAGGCAAATGTCCGGATACAGGTATTATCTTGACCACCAGAAATGCCACGTATGCAAAAGCCTTCTGTAACGAGGTCACGTGCGCCTTAGGCATGGAACCCTCAAAGCAGGGTAATAAATGCACCACCCGACATAGATCAGGACTGGACTTTCGCCGCACATTCGTCTCACGTGCCTTTCCTTGTGGCCAGTCACTCTGACCTCCGTGGGCCATTTCCGCACCAAGTGGCCCTTTCCGTGGGCCATTGCAACAATGCCCTATAGAAATTTTTAAGGTTTGGTAGCCCTAGTCCTCCCTCCTTTTGAGATAAGTACCAAAAGATTTTCAATACTCTCTGGTTTTCCCCCCATTACAAAAATTATTTAACAAATTCTGAAGGATTTACATATCCTTTTCTTTAATTTGGATCGGTAGGTTCTCAGGAAATTAATTTTAGGTAATAACTTCATTTTTGCAGAGAGTGATTCTACCAAACCAGGATAAATTTAGCTTATTATACCGCTGTATTTTTTTTCTTTGAGTTTACTTTCCAATTTGTCATAATTTAATTTTTTAATTGATCATATTTATTTGAAATGTTTATCCCTAAATATCTTACACTGCCCTTAATTTGCATTTTATACTTAGCTCTTATCCTATTTAGCTCCTCATTTTCCACATTAAAAACAATTGCCTCCTATTTTCCCCAATTTATTTTTAATCCAGTTACTTCCTGAAAATCAAATAAATGAATCTGTAGCTCTGCCATTGATTTATAAGGATTCTTTATTATTACTAATGTGTTGTCGGCATATAAATTGATTTTATTCCCACTTATTCCTTCTAACTCCCTATCCTGTCGTACCACATTTGCTAATAACTCCATTGTCATGATAAATAGCATCGATGACAATGGGTCTCCCTGTCTTGTTCCTGCTTCCAACCTGATGTCCGATGTGAATACATCATTAACTTTAACCCTAGCCAGACTCTGCCGATATAAACACTAGATAACTCCTTTAAATCTTGTTCCAAATCCGTAGCTCTCCACTACTTCTCTTATTGCCAACCATTATAGGGAGTCAAATGCCTTATAAATATCAAGCGATAATACACCCATCTTTTCTTTTCTTTTGCTCCACTATATCTAGTGGCTAGCTCAGGGGTGCCCAAACTACAGCCCATGGGATGGATCTTGCCCTCCATGTCAATTCAACCAGCCCACACCACCCTTGTCACTCCCAGAAGTGGAAGAAAACATACGGGCACATTTTAATTCTGCTTCCAGAAGCAGCTAAGTGTCACCCACGTACTGATGGTACCGCACCCCATGGGAACGAATGATATGTAGATGTTGAATAGCAGAGACAAGAGTACTGAGCCCTGTGGCACCCCACAAGGGAGCAGCCTAGGACTGGACAACCCACTCTCTAAAGACACCGACTGGGACTGATTCATCAGGAATGAGGAAAACCAGGACAACACAGTGCCCTGGGCCCCCAATCCTTGGAGCCAGCCCAGAAGGATACTGTGGTCAACGCTATTGAAAGCTGCTGAGAGGTCAAGAAGAGCAAGAACAGAAGGATATCCCCTGTCTCGCTCCCACCAGAGATCATCCATGAGTGTGACCAATGCAGTCTCAGTACCATAACCAAGCCTGAATCATGACTGAAATGGGTCCAGATAATCCGTATCATTGAGAACCCCCTGGAGTTGCCATGCCACTGCTCTTTCCAACACCTTCCCCAAAAAGGGAAGGTTGGAGATTGGTCTAAAGTTTGAAATAACTATGGGGTCGAGCAATAGCTTTTGGGTTGTTGGGGTCTGGATGGGGGACAACATTCTACAACTGAATCCCAGCAAGACTGAGTGGCTATGGGTCAGGGTCCCAGTGTTATCTCGGGAGCTACCATCTTTGGTTCTGGATGGGACTATTTTGCCCCAAACAGACCCGGTGTGTAATCTGGGGGTCCTCCTGCACTCGCGACTCTTGCTTGATGAGCAGGTGGCAGTAGTGGCTATGAGGGCTTTTGCACAACTTCTTGTTATACGCTAGTTACGCCCACTCCTAGATCGTGACTCCTTGCTTATGGTCATGCACACTCTGGTCACCTCCAGACTTGACTATTGCAATGCGCTCTACATGGGGCTGCCTTTGATGACCATTTGGAGGCTGCAATTGGTCCAGAATGTGGCTGCCCGGATGGTGATGGGGTGCAGGCGGTATGTCTGTGCCTCGCCACTGCTTCAGGAGCTCCACTGGTGTTGTGTTCGGTGAAGGAATGACAGAGACCAGCAGTAGTTGGGTCAACTCAAGTGATTCAGCTTTATTGGAAGGCCCAAAACACAAGGAGGGCTATGGGGAAAAGGAACTGGTATTTATACAGTACAGTAACAATAGATCTTGCCAAGCTGCCATTTGATTGGTACTGATCGGAATCCAAAGGTAGCAGCCAATGACAGTTGGGATCCAAAAGTAACAGTCAATGACAGTTGGGATGCAAAGGTAACAGCCAATGACAGTTGGAATCCAAAGGTAATCAGCCAATTACAGGCGTTTGCTATTTATAGACACAACAACTGGTTACCGGTATGCCTCCAGGTGCAATTCAAGGTGCTGGTAATGACCTTTAAAGCCCTACATGATAGTGGGCCATGATACTTAAGAGACTGCATCACCCTGAGAACATCTGTCTGTCCCACCAGAGCAGACCAGAGAGGCTTTCTCATTGTGCCATCCGCTATGGAGGCTCGTCTCTCTAGCAACAGAAGGAGAGCCTTCTCAGTGTCTGCTCTGGCCCTTTGGAACCTCCTCCCAAATGAGCTGTGTCTTCAGACAGAGTTGCTGTTCTTCAGGAAAGGGCTAAAAACCTGGCTGGCAAAGCAGGTGTGGGGCACCAATGATGGGGTGATCCCTGCATGCTGGCTGATTTAGTAAAAACACTCTATCCCTCTTTTAATCTCTTTTAATCTGTAGGGGTCGGAGCAGTTTTAATTGGGTTTTTATTAGTTTTTAAAATGTGATTGGTTTTATTTTCTGTGAGCTGCCCAGAGTCTTCAGAGTTGGGTGGCAATATAAATCAGAAAAATAAATAAATAAATCATCAGGCCACTGATTTCCTTGGGGTTAGAAAACGTGTGGCCACTCTCCCCCCAAGGAAATGGGCGGTCTGAGTGTTGGGCTGCCAGTTTCCTTGGGATGAGAGCCCGTGCGTGCGCAAACCAAGCCAGGGATCAGATGCTCTGATCCCTGGCTTGGTTTGGGGGAAACTGGGTGGGTGCCAAAGGGATCTTCCGGAGTCTGCAGACCCGGTGGATGGGCCAGCAACAGCAGCAGAAACAGCCATGGGTGCATATTTTATGATGCCCCCATGGCTGTTTCTGCCACTGCCCTGTGGCTGGGTCCACAGGCTCGGGAAGGGTTTGGAGGAAAGATCCCTTTGGTGCCCGCCTGGTTTTCCCCAAACCAAGCCGATGATCAGAGTGTCTGATCCCCAGCTTGGTTTGGGCAAATGCGCACCCACCCGGTTTCCTCCAAACCAAGCCAGGGATCAGACGCTGTGATCCCCGGCTTGGTTTGGGGGAAAGCGGGTGGGCTCACTCACCCCCGGCTTCTCCCAAAGGAACCCAGCATTACATTAAAAATCGGATAACGCTATGAATCATGGAACCAAGTTTTAGCGTTATCCAGGGTATTACTGTATTACAATTTTTATTAACACTGATTGTCTTAGCATTTTTACACATTGTAATTTTAGTAGATATTACATTTTACATCACATCCTCTTATATCATATTTTTTAATATAATTGCATATACTGTAATGTGATTTTAACTGAATCTTACTGGTTGAGTCTGATTAGGGCATTCAAAAATCTCTTTTGTAGTCCTGGTATAGTATGGTCAACCATGTTCTGAATGCTTTGATTTTTATTCATGTCTTTGACCATAACAATAAATTGATTGATTGATTTATTGACATGGATTATGTACAGAATATTGTTTAATGTACTCTTTCTCTTCAATTGTTTTCCCATTATATGATGAGGATGGGATGTGGAATCTGCTTTCCTCTTACAAAAGGTGCTTCTTTGCAATTTTGAGACACACCTTGTGGTAATTAAATTAATTTAAGTGCTGCCTAAAGGCATCTCAGCAAGCCATAGATTAGAAAACCAACAACAAACTGGGTAGGAAGAAGTAGTTTAGAATGCTGGCACCAGAGTTTGGAAATGTTATCTTTCATGGCTGCATTATCAGAAGCTTCTGGAACCTGTCCTCCAAAAATATAGCATTTGTGAGCTTTGGTTGGGATGGACAGTAAAACCCTCAGCTAAGGTCCTGTTATTGAGTTGGGTACACAGAAGAAGAAGAAGAAGAAGATGATGATGATGATGATGATGATGATGATGCTATACACTTTAACCTGGTGATGACTCCATACTCTAAGCTTTGACTTAGAGATGTCAAGGAGTTTTTCCAGATATCAGAGCCAAGCAGGGTAATCCAAGGTGAAATGGTCGCAGCTGAGAAATCAGAACAAAATAAGTGTTGTGGAGCACTTGAAGAATTAGGACCGTATTATAACATCAACCATATGAAGCCTAATCCAAGCAAGACTTGAGTATGTGCTTTCCACCTTTGAAACTGAGGGGCAAGGGTTGAGTTGAATGTTATGTGCCAAGAGAATCGACTGTTCAACACCAAAATACTTTGGTGTGATGCTTGACCAGACACTCTCTTTTAAGTAGCACTGCCTGAATAGCAAAGTCAATGTTAGTACATCGAACACCATCCGGAAACTCACAAACCATATATTGGGGAATCAACCATCCATGCTGCACACATCAGCTTTGGCCCTGAGTGTCTCTTCAGCAGAGTGTGCTGCTCCAGTATGGAGTGCATCCATACATGCAAAAGAAGTTTATGTTGTAGTTAATGAAACAATGCATATAGTGACAGGATGCCTTAAACCTACACCAGTTGAGAAAATATACCCTCTTGTTGGGATTGCTCCACCTAAGATCAGGAGAGAAGTGGTAGCAGATGCTGAGAGAACTAAGCAAAAGAATGACCCTTGACACCATCTGAATGGATACGAACCTCAAGTCCACTGGGTCAGATCTAGAAAGAGCTTTAGGGCAAGAACAAACATTCTTGAGGGTACACAAAAGCAAAACCAAATTAGAAAATGGAGGAAGGAGCTGCCTGGGAAAGGAACATTATTAAAGGTAGATACAGCTGAAGAGCTCAATATCCCCTACATCACCTGGAGGACCCTGTGTAGGCTAAGGGTTGGAGTCCCTAAATGCAAGACCAATATATTCAAGTGAGGACTGCTGGCGGACAACAACACATGGTGCGAATGTGGAGAGACACAAGAGTCTGGCCCATTTTCTGGTCTGCCAATTGCTGCCAGACACATACACCAATGAGGACTTGCATTTGGGCAATGACAAGGTGAAGAAAGTGACTTCATTTTGGTAGTCCAGGACACAAAAGAAGAAGTCAGATTCAGTGGAAAATCTGTCAACATAACCATTATTCAAGTCAATGCTTCAACTTCAGATGCAGAAGAAAATGTGTGTAGGCATCCAGGTGGAAAGTGATCACAAACCCAAACAAGACATGTTTATAATCCTAAAGTGAGGGAAAGGAAAAGAAAAAACAAAGCAGAACCAAATGTTGTTGGAAAATATGGCTTAGGACAGAGGTCCCCAACTACCAGGTCATGGGCTTTCTCGAACATGGCCACTGGGAGTGGGGAGTGCTGGTAGCCCTGATGGTAGCCTTCTGCTATCAATGTGCTCCATTCGCTGTGTCTGTCCAGCGAATGGAGCAAGAACACGGGCTTCAGATAGGCAGGTGGCCGGCCCCTCCTCCTCCTTGTTTTTGAGCTGCAATGGGGCTCTGTCCTCCCTGCCTGTGTGCAGTGTGATGCCTCACTGCCCAATCCAAAAGGTGTGGCTGGCAGGTGGCTGGGCCACTCTTCCTTGTTTTTGAGCTACACCGGGGCTCCTAATTTCACACTCTAGCAGGGTCATGCTCAAGATCCTACAAGCTAGGCTTCAGCAGTACATGGATCAAGAGCTTTCAGAAGTTCAAGCTGGGTTCTGAAGAGGCAGGGGAACTAGAGACCAAACTGCCAACATTTGCTGGATCATTGAGAAAGCAAGGGAGTACCAGAAAAATGTCTACTTCTGCTTCATTGTCTAAGCTAAATGTGGCAAGTCCTTACAGAGAGGGGAGTACCAGACCAGCTCACTTGTTTTATGAAAAACTTGTTTGCGGTTCAAGAAGTAACGGTTAGAACTGGATATGGAACAACTGATTTGTTTAGATTAGGGAAAGGCTGTATATTGTCATCCTGCTTATTAAACTTTTTACCTTAATAATGCTAACAATTGTATGCATTCAAATCAGTACATATTACACAGAAGTGGTTTACCATCCTGTTCTTCTGGGGATACCCTGGAACTGTGAAACTTGCCCACAACTATGCAGGTATTTAAACTTCTGCTATTCAAAAGAACATGTCTGGCAGGGCAGCCAGGTATGGTAATGAAGTAGACCATACAGCCAGTGACTCAATGCTGAGTGTTGGGTTGTGGTTAAGTAACCTGACTCTCTAAAGGGGCCAGTGACTACAGGCAAATTGATGGCCCCGTAAGTGGAGGAAATGCCACTAGAAACCATCATATTGGGCCTAACGGGAAAATGAGAGTAGGCAGAACCACTTCTGATTCCCAATGGTCATGGAGGCAGAAGAGGCCATGCCAGTGGCTGTGAAGGCACACCTTGCTAATATCTTCAAGGCTGTGGCAGTCCATTGCAGTCCTGGTATTATACAGGAGATGGCTCTGTGATCACAGTGTGTGGGTCATTTCATGGCAAGCTGGGATCCACCTTAAACAAATTCACACCAATGGCATTTTTCCTGTTTCAGGAAAAAATTGAATTCTTGGATATAAGTTGCAGCCGACAATTCAAAAGAAGATTTACAACTTGCATGTAGACAGATACTGTACACCTCAGAGGATATGGGTGTGTCTGTGTCGGAAGTTTGAAGCAGTTCTTCTCAACTTTTCAAAAAACTTGTGAATATCATTGAATACTCTCCCCCCAGGCGTCGGAGACCAGTTTTCCACAGAAAGATTAATTTGTTTTCTAAAAACGTTTTAAGAAATCCAGTACATGTTGTGTACACTTCCGCGTGCTTGGAAATTCCAGTGGTCCATAATCAATTAAGTATGCTATTCCATGGAATCCATCCGCAATATGCAACCATGTCACTGGAACACCATTATCTTCCAACCGTTTCTTGTACAATAGTCCATCATCCCTGACAACATCATATTCACAGGTTAATATAAAAGCTTCGGGCAACTGCTGAATAATGTCGTCTTCTGCTAAAAGAGGAGAAAACATCGTCTCAAAGGCATGTTGGAACTTTTCAAAGAGGTCTTTGGAAAAAGGAGCAGGTTCCACTGGCACATATTTCCTGACCTTAAATTGTTCTGGAATGTGCTTGGCACTAATCCATTTGCTGTATTTCTTTCTCGCCTCCTCATTAACATGTGCACCCTTCATCAAGTCCTCAACACATAAATGTGTCCCCACGAGATACAATGAACCATGTTTGAGAGCCCTCTTCCTAAACAAGATAGGAACTGATTGATTTTGCTGATAGGAAGGCAAATTGAAATCTACAGCCTGGAGAAATGGGTACAGAAGTATCTGAGCACGGAGCTTTGGGATATCCTTTATATGTACCAGATTCTGACACACAGCAGCAGCAAATGTCCCCCCACTGCTATCACCACTAATGACGATGCGGTTAGGATCCACTCCATACTTTTCCGCATTCTTCAAAAAGTGTATTGTAGCAGTGCAGGAATCTAGGACTGGAATGGGGTATAGATGCTCTGGAGCTAAACGGAAGCTGAAATAAAAATGTGACATGTGTAAATCCATCATTCTATATTCCATGACAAGAAAACAATCTTCAAATTATTTTATTTTTCTATTTTACACTTTGTATCATCACATCCAACTCTAGGGTTCAGTGCTCATCTCTGTTTATAGCAGAAGAGCCAGTGCTGTCTGTGTTTGCACACGTTTCCGTGGACATGTGGCTGGCATGCCTAGACACCAAAGTGCACATACGACTGGCTTTCAAGCAAGGGTGACCTTTACCTTTACTAACATCACATCACTCAGTCTGGCCAGGTTATCCTGCTATGGTAATAGAATAGACCATACTGCCAGCAACTCAATGCTGAATGTCAGGCGGGGGTTAACTAACCTGACCACCCTGAGGACCAATGACCTTGAGTGCTGAAGTCCACAGGGAAGGGTGATAGTCTCCAAATTGATTAAATAGGGGCTGTGGTGGCTCAGTGGTTAAGATCTCCCCAGTGCCTTGTTAGCTGGAAGGCAGGCAAGTCAGCAGTTCGAGACCTGGGTACTGCATGACGGATTGAGCGCCCATATCTGTCCCAGCTCTTGGGGACATGAAAGGAGCCTCATTTGGGCATTCCCTGAGTGGAGTTTCTTCCACAAAAATCCTTTCAACCCAGAATAATTTCTGACATGAGATTATTATTATTAGTGGATAAAATCCCATTTGAATCCTTCTTGATGGAGGGCAGCAGCTTCATCAATACTGGCCTGGGGCTGAGGAGGACTTTACGTGCCAAAAAGCCTTTGTTTGCTTCTCAGCAAGCTATCTGATCTGAATTGACCATTTGTATGCTTGCTACTGAGATTGCAAATTTTATTTACCTATGCACTCTGGACTAATATTTGCCTGCCTTCTTCCACCTCCTCTGTGTAAATACTCTAATTCACTATGCATTTTGCAATCCTGGAACATCAAACATAAAACAAGAAAAACTTGTAACTAGTCAGATATTTTTGCACACAGAGGGAGACTAACCTGTTTCCTGAAACATAATTTATACATTTGCATGACAAGAGATGTGTAACATCTATATTCTGTAGCCCTGATAAATCTTAATTAGGAAGCTAAAATCCCAGAAGGATAGGTGGAGTTATATTTGTGTGAAATCTTTAAATTTAGTGGTAGATGATTCACGTCCTCTCACCCCACCCATTCCTCTTTTGGTTTGGCTGGATTTAATTTAAATGAAAATATGCTACAAATAGGAGTCACTCTGGGGAAGGCAAGAATGATGAATAGGCCAAAAAAAAAAATAGGCTGGCTGGCTGAAGTAGGATAGAAGGGGGTTATATTCACATTCTGATTTAGAAGACAGTACTGAAATTAAACAGACCACATAATTGAAAGCATTAACTAAAGCATATGAAAATCAAAGCTTTTTAAATGTGGATCTACAGATGGATATCATGGGTTGACCATGTGAGTAAGGTAGAAGTGTTGTATCGGATAGACAAATAACAAGAACTCTTTAAGACCATTAAGCAAATAAAGCTCCAATATCTTGGCCACATTATGAGGAACAACATAAAGTATAGAATACTGCAACTCACTCTGCAAGGAACAATCCAGTGGTGGGCATCAGCAGGTTTTCACCAGTTCTCCAGAACCGGTAGCAGAAATTCTGGCTGGCCCCACCTATCTAAGCTTTGAAATAAAGTAGTCCTATTTTGGGTGCAACGCAGGATTTCCCCCTGACCACGGCCACCATACTATGCCCACAATGCGGTAGTACAAATTTTTGGAGCCCACCACTGGAAAGATCCATGGGAAGAGAGATGGCCCTTGACATAGACAGACTTAATACACAACAAGTTGTCTGTTGTTTTTCTTCTTCCTTTCTTCAAAGTGCTATAGACGATTTCGAATATTGGCTATTATCATGGCCATCAGCCATGAAGATTATCCTGGTAACAATATACAGTAGAACCCCACATAACGAAAAAACTCCGTTCCACGGAGCTCTTTGCTATGCGTTTTTTTATTATATGGTTCCATATGGGAGATACCCCGCATAACGGGGGGAAATGTTCATTAACCGAGGCTCCCATTAATACCCCGGTTACCAAAAACCCTGCATAACAAAAAAAATGTTATGCAGGGTATCACCATTGCATAATGAACACTTTGTTATGCAATTTTTTTGCTATACGATGCGTTCGTTATGCGAGGTACCACTGTAATGCATTTTTCTCACGTTTGCCTTCTGCATCACAGCGTGACACCCATAATACCACTGATCCAATTCCTTTGAGTCCCTTTCTTATCCTGAGCCCTTTTTACACGCAAAGTCCTCCTCAACACCAGACCAGGATGGATGAAGCTGCTGCCTCCATCAAGATGGATTCAAGTGGGATTTATCCACTAGGGGGACCACCACCCTTCCCTGTGGACTTTGCCACCCAAGGCTGTTAGTCCTTGTGGTGGTCAGGTTAGTTAACAGCTGCCTGACACTCTGTGTTGAGTTGCTGGCTGTAGGGTCTACTCTATTACCATAGCAAGATAACCTGGTCAGACTCACCTGTTGGTTTTTTAAATATTTTAATTATTATTTTATGTTTGTATCTCCTATGATATTTTAAAATATGTTAACCACCCTGAGTGGCTGTGACCAATATGTAGTATATAAATACAAGAGATGAAAAACAAAGAAACTCTTTCTTATTGTTCTGGCTGAAACTGTTCATTCTTCTGTGGATAAAGAATGTTTTAGGCGAGGAGGTATTCTTCTCCATGTCATGAGTTTGAAGGAAAGAAACCAGTTAGCACAGAAGTACTAAATGCACTTCTAATGCTACATCATAGGCTTAGCTGTAACATTATTAATCTTAAGTAATTTTACTACTCCTTAACTCTGAGCAGAAATGCTCCTTTTTAAAATATATTTTAAGTGCCCTCGTTTAAACCTCTGTCTCTTGTAGTACACTCGTTTTAACTTCTGTTCTTTTTACTGTGCTATGCTGGGCTTGGACCATAATAAAAACTGATTGATCATCACTACGAGAACAACCTATACCAGTGGTGGTGAACCTATGGCACATGTGCCAGAGGTGGCATTCAGAACCCTCTCTGTGGGCACTCATTCAGTCACCCCAGCACAGTTTGTCCTGCCCCTCTGCCCAGCAGCCCAATGGGATCTCTTTCTCCCTCCCCCCAGTACAGAGTTCACCCCACTCCTCTGCCCAGCAGCCCAATGGGAGCATTTCATTCCTCCCCTGTTGCCGTGTTTGTACTTTGCGATAAATAAGTGGGTTTTGGGTTGCAGTTTGGGCACTCAGTCTCTAAAAGGTTCTCCATCACTAACCTATACTTTCTTATATATCCAGTATATAATCACTTACCCAACACTCACAACTACAGAATCACTTTTTCGAGCAAAGAAACGACATATCCTTTCATATGCTCCTGAAAAACACACAATTCCCCCCCCAAGAGTAATTAAGCATACATTTGCAGCTCTTTTTGAAGAAATAGCATTATGTGGTAGTATTTACTTAGTTTAACTGGGATATTAAATAGTATGATATTGCAAGGAGTGAGAAGAAGAATTAACCAGAAACTAAGTCAACATGCAGCACTTCCTTTTCAAGACATTGTAACTGTTAAAGTCACTTTCTAACTATTTCTGAATGCATATTCCTACATTATTTTTCAATGCACAGCTGATATACCCCTAATGTGTAAAGGATTGTTTACTGTCTGTGTTAAGAATCTGTAATGGAGGGGGTTTGTCATTGCAAAGGATCCCAATCTACAGGGAATGCTAAAGTTCATTTGCATGTAAGTAAAAGTCTCCCTTGACTCTACGGTTCAGTGCTCATCTCTTTTTAAAGCCAAAAAGACATCACTGTCCGTGTCTGCAGATATTTCCATAGTCATGTAGCAGGCATAACCAGATGCCAGAGTGCACGAAATGCTGTTACCTTTCCCACTAAAGAGGTACCTATTTATCTCCAACACTGGAAGCATTCAAGACAGAATTGGACGACCCTGGCCAGAACTGCTTTAATTCAGATTTCTGCATTGAGCAGGGGGTTGGACGCAATGGACTAAAAGACCCCCTTCCAACTCAGTTATTCTAGGAATGTATGATCTACTTGCAACTTCTTGCTTTCCAGCTACAAAGTTGGCATGAACTGGGACAGCCGATGGGAACTCACTCTGTAGTACATAGGGTTGCCATAATTCTCTCCTGCCAAACCGGGACAGCCACGTGACGCCATTGCATTCTTCAAACTGCACATGTGTCAGACAGGGCTGTCAGGGAGACTGCAGCTCTAAGACCCCATGGAATCCCTGTCCAGGGCAGACAGCCTTCATCAGTTTAAAATAAACTGTAGTCATGAGGTTTTCTCCCATGTGATTCTTCTTGCAAAAGACTATTCTTGATGGTTCTATTTTATTTTTATTTTTTGAATAAAATTTCTTGGGCCACTATTGAAATCACCCTTCCTCCCTCCCCCATGAGGTCACCCCACCCTCCCCTTCACACACACACACCACTGAAATAGACTCACTCTCAAACCCCACACAAGGATCCCTCAGAAGAAAGTTCTAAAGAGGGACCCGGAATGGTGATGCAGTCCATGGCGCCTCTGTTTCCCTCCGGAAGGAGAAAAGCAGGAGACAGGAAGGGACTTATTTTGGAGGAGGACCTTTGTGATGGAGGACTCTTCACTTTCTGTCCACCCAGTTCCCTTCCTCTCTAGGAATACAGACTCTATGCAGTTAACCTTTTGCAGTCATGTGAAGAAGGAATCTTCCATCCCAGTGTATGGTGGAGGTTTGGCTTCTTAGATATGGGTATTTCTTGCTCCCTCCCAGCTTTCAAGGAAAAGTGCTGAAGATGACTCCTTGTCCCCCAAACTTCAAGGTGAGCCAAGGGATTTTTACAAAGAGTTATTTCACTGCCTCCGTGCCTTCTTTCAATTATCTCACTTGCAAGTGTCTCCCATCCTCAGTGGGCTTCTCAGGGTGCTGTTTTGCCTTCACCGCTTTCAAGCAGGATAATTGAAAGAAAGGCAGAGAAGCAGTGAATTAACTCTTTGCAAAAATCCCTTGGTGAGGGATGATCTTGCTTCCTGTGTTCAAATTTTAAAATCCGGGACTTTTACATGTTTTTTCTTAAATCCGGGAAAATTCTGGAAAAGCAGGACATATGGCAACAGTAATCATGCATCACATGGGTCTTGAACTGCAGCCCTGCCAACCTTCCAGTCATGAAGCTCATCCTCTTAACCACGTTAGGGAGCCTTCCGGTGTTTCTCCAACAAACATTTCATGAACCTTTATAATGAACTGTAATAATTGCCTGCCATCAAGTCATTTCTTATTCATTTCCCAGGTTTTATAGGTATAGAATATTCAGAAGTGGTTTATCAGGTGTTTCTTCTGGAGTTCCTCAAGATAGAACAGCCTGACCATGACTACACAGGTTGACTTTTCTCCCAGAGAGGCATGGTGAGCGAACTTCCAGTCTCTAACTTCACAGCCAGATACCTAAACTACTTACACAAATTCTTATGCATCAAAATAATAAAATGTTGTATGCTGTTGGACTTACCAATAGATCCTATAATCCCCATTCCTCCAGGGATATACACCATTCCCCTCCTTTTCCTGTCAGGTATTGTTGTAGGCAAATACACCCTCACTGGAATCCCATCAAAAACCAGGTCTTTGATTATTAGCTTTGAGGTCTTCCTAGCTGGAATTCCTATAAAAGCAACCCTCCAGATTTTATACCTATGGCAAATGCCCAGTTTCTCTGTGAATGCTGCCTGTTTATAAAAAGAAATTGAGGGGGTGAATCAGTAGAGAATTCAACAGCTATAGCTTGTTAATATCAACCTTAAATCCCTTACATACGATAAAAAAAATCCAAACAGATAATAATAATTTTGTGTCAGAAATTATTCTGGGTAGAAAGGATGCCTGAATGAGGCTCCTTTCATGTCCCCCAATATCTTTTCCCACCGAAGTGGTCCCTATTTATCTACTTGCAATGTCTTGCTTTCGAACTGCTAGGTTGGCAGGAGCTGGGACAAAGACGGGCACTCATTCCATCATGCAGTACTCGGGAATCAAACTGCCAACTAGCGGGCCTTCCAGCTAACAAGGCGAGCTTCTTAACCACTGAGCGGCAGCAGCCACATATGATGACTGGCAGACAATTACTAGACCCAGTTCAAAGTGCTGTCATGAAATCTAATACTAATTATGGCAAACCGGTTAAATAGCTTCATGGGTGATTACATTCATAGAGATCAAACAGGTTTTTTTAAAGGGAAGACATATGGCTGATCTCACAAGGAGGGTGTTAGATTTGTTAGAAATAAATAATAGGAAAAAGGGGAAAATAGGTTTACTATCCCTAGGCATTTTTAATGCTTTTGATTCTGTACAATGGGTTACAATTAAGGACATGATTGCAGAAAGTGGATTTAGGGGGAAATTTAAAAATGTAGTAAATCAACTTTATAAGCTTAGTTATGCTAAGGTAAAAGTAAATGATTCCACCACGGAAGATATTGAACTTAGAGCAGGCATCAGACAAGGGTGTCCTCTTTCCCCCATTTTATTTATTATGGCTATGGAACTATTGGCTAGAGTGATAAGGAGTGACTCAAATATAGAGGGTATAGAAAGGACAAAAATAAGTTAATATGGAGATGATACTTTGATTTCCTGGTCATGGAGCCATGCATAAATACAACAGTCATATAGACTCACTGTTATGGCTGAAGAAGTGGATTTGATCCTTAAAAAGGTCAAGGTAAAAGTTTCCCTTCCTAGAAAGCCAGTCGTATCCGACTCTAGGGTTCAGTGCTCATCTCTGTTTCAAAGACAAAGAGCCAGCGCTGTCTGCTTCCGCAGACGTTTCCATGGTTATGTGGCAGGCATGACTAGACACCGGAGCACACGGAACGCTGTTACCTTCCCACCTAAGTGGTCCCTATTTATCTACATGCAATTTCTTGCTTTCAAACTGCTAAGTTGGCAGGAGCTGGGACAAAGATGGGAGCTCATTCCATCATGCAGTACTCGGGAATCAAACTCCTGACCTTCTGCCTCCCAGTCAGTGTCTTAGACACTTGAACCACTGCATAGAAAGGACAAAAATAAGTTAATAGGCAGATGATACTTTGATTGTAATGAAAGACCTGACTAAAAATATGGATAGAATTCAAATTCATCTACATCAGTTTGAAGAAGTAACGGGCTTGAAAATAAACTCGGGGAAATCTGAAGCAATATTTTGCAATTTAAATAACGAGGAATTAGGAAAAATTAAGGAAAATATATATTTCAAATTAAGAAAAGTATAAAATATTTGGGAGTAAATATTACGGATAACATAGAGGATTTTAAAAAGTTAAATTTTGGCAAGGTAATAGACGAAATCAAGAAGAAAATTATGCAATTTCAGAAGTTGAGGACCTCTTGGTTTGGAAGGATTGCTATCTGCAAGAACAAAAAGACGGGCACCCGGGCAGGAGTAAATAAAAATCCCGGGCAGGGCTAAATAGGCCAACAGGGCTGGGTTGTGGTACCAGTTGTATCCCACACCTGCTGGCATAGCCACATTTTTAAGGTCTTCCTGAAGGGAAGCAACTCTATCTGAAGGCACAGTTCAAGTGCCAGGAGGTTCCATAGGGTCAGAGCATATACCAAAAAGACTTTCCTCCTGGTCCCAGTGAGATTTGCCGCCCTAGCTGATGAGACCACTAGGGAGCCCCTACGGATCGCTCTCGTAGGGCAGGTCGAAAAACTTGGAGTGGTGCGGTCTCTTAAGTATCCTGGCCCACTAACATGAAGGGCTTTAAAGGTCAAAACCAGCACCTTGAATTGCACCCGGAGGCACACTGGCAACCAATGCAGCTCCCATAGCAGCAGCAAGGCACGGGCATAACGCCCACACCCCGTCACCATCCGGGCAGCCCCATTCTGGACCAGCTGTAGCTTCCAGATGGTCATCAAGGACAGCCCCACGTAGAGTGCATTACAACAATCCAGCCTGTAGGTGAATAGAGCTTGTGTGACCGTAAGCAAGGAGTCCCAGTCCAGAAGCGGGTGTAATTGGTGGTTGACACGAAGTTGTGCAAAAGCCCTCCTGGCCACAACTGCCACTTGCTCTTTGAGCAGTAGTTGTGAGTCCAGGAGGACTCACAAATTACGTGCCAGGTCTGTCTGGGGAAAAGAAGCCCCATCCAGCACCAAAGATGGTAGCTCTCAGGGTAACACGGAGGTCCGAACCCAAAGCCGTCTAGATCTTCACAGCCTCCAGACACCTGGATAGGACTTTGACAGCATTCACCTTGTGAATTCCTCCAGGCACCTCTGTCCTCCACCATTCTCCTCAGCCCACCAAGCTCTGTGCACATTGTGTCCACAATACCATCTATCCATCTCATCTTTGGACGCCCCCTTCTTCTCTTGCCCTCCACCTTTCCCAGCATCAAGGCCTTCTCAAGTGAGTCCTCCCTTCTCATTTGATGTCCAAAGTACTTTAGCTTCATCTTGGATATGAGTTGCAGTAAAAAAAAACTAGTAATAGCAATAGCAAACTACACTTATATACCACCCTTTTGGCACTAACTACCTTGTGAATTGCACTCTCTGGGTAATTCACAAGGTAGTTAGTATTTTATACCTTATAACACTGTGCACTCGTTTTCTTAACTTTTGAAGGAGGGAAGCCTGAGTCAATTTAGAGCCATTGGGACCATACTTAGATTGTGAACAAAGTTTTGGCTATCATCATGGCTACTGGAGGGAGAGAATGAATGAATGAATGAACAAACAAACAAACGAATGAATGAATGCTGTCAGCATGATTGTTCAGGAAATATCCAGATTATTAATTACAAGAAATTATATGTAAGAAAGAAATCCCCTCTAGAACAATTGCACCCATTACCTCAAATTACGGATTAGAGTTAGAATGGACACCTAGTTCATTAACCAATGATGTGTGGGTAACCAATATGATAGATTTGTGAGCAATTCCCCGCTTCAAAATGTTTTGTAAAGGACAAGGGTCTCTTTACTGTCAAAATCATCTCCTGATACACCTCAGTAAAAACAGCTCCCTGGTGGCTCAGTGGGTAAAAGCCCTATGCTTGGAGACCGCGAAAGCACAGTGTTCAATTCCCTGAAAGCTGCACAATAGGGGACATAAATGGAGCCTCATTCGGGTGTACCATACAAAAATCCTTTCTACCCAGAGTAATCGCTGACCCAAAAACACACACACAAGTAAAAAGGATAAGGGAAATTCAGATAGAAATCAAAGTGCAACCATTTCATATTTTTGAATAGTTTCCTCATTTTGAATGGAGGGCAAGAACAATCATTGTTAAAGAGGAGGAAGAAATTAGAATCAACAGTGGTGCTAAGGTGACTTGCGTTCAAAATGAGAACAGACAAGAACATCTCAAGCTTGGCTTTGCTTGAAAAAATAAATTTGTATATCAGCTTAATTATTTCTGCAAAGTTCCATCTATCACTCTGTGTCATTTTTTAAAAGCCTGCATGCAATAGTACCTTGTCATGCACAAACATCAACAGGGGAAAAATACATGCACATTAGGAACACTTACCAGTCTTAATACAACATGAATGACGAAACTGAAAAATCGCAGTTTTCCTCCTTGTGAAATTCCTGAAGGAATATGTATCTTTGTAATATCATAATAAATTTCATATCCAAAAAACAAAGTTAGAAAGAAAATGCTTGAATATACCACCAGCATCCATAGAATTGAAACAAAAGCCATTTTCTTCTGTAAGAAAACTGATTTCTTCTCAGCAACAACTTCTAGTGCTATACTTCAGCTCCATAAACTTAGAATGTGGTTAGATCTGCATCCATATAATTTCTACCTATGCAATAGGCTAATTATGTAGAAGTCATATGGTGCCTTCTTACCTTCTAAAGTACAGTATGTGCTATTTGCTAAGCAATGTAAATTCTTAGAGGTTACTTATTACCAGCCAGAATTCTAACGACATGCAAATCAGTGGAAATTTCCAAATCCAACTTCAGCACTACACCTGGTGTCTTTTCTTTGTTTCTCAAGCATGTCATGAACTTTTCCAGATAGGTAATCACATTATTTTCATTAGATAGGAATTTTTCAGACAATTAATAGAGTTAGAGTACATCCTCCTATGTGCCCATACATGCAAGCTTTTTGTAAATATTTCATTGGTAATCTGGTTGTGGGAAATAGTACAGCCACACCCAGGAATGTGTATATGAGTTTGTAGGATCAAAGTGCTATGACTTTTGAAACTGTCAGGTTTTATTTGGTACAAGCTTTTATGGTCTGTAATTGATTTCACCAGATGCCTAGAGTGTACCCTCAGGATGACTGGAAGGTCAGCAGGTCAGCAGTTTGAGACCCAAGTGCTGCATGACAGAGTGAGCTTCTGTCTCTGTCCTAACTCCTGCCACTTTGGTGTCTAGTCATGCCTGCCATATGTCCACAGAAATGTTACCTGAAAACTGCTACCCCCTTTTTTTTCTGTCACAGGAAGTCCTGCGAGCACCAGAGATGCTTTTCTGAAATTAAAAGTTCTTCCACCTGCAGAGCCCCCCAGGAACCACAGAGACTTGAATTTCAGGCAAAAATAAGAAGGTTTATTCAATATGTCAAAGACAGTTCGCAACCTTTGCCTGGTACAAAAATCTAAACGTGAGCTTTTCTAACTACATTTTGAGAGTGAGCTAGAGAGCTGGAGTCCCGATATCGTGAAGTCCTTTTATACAATTCTACAGATACAAACTAATACTATCATCTATCTAAAGTCACAATAAAGTTTATACAAAGGAACAATAACTTAGCAGCAGGCTGTCTTTCATAGACTATTAAGTCAGTTTTCGGTTACAATAGTAAGTATTTGTGCAAATATATGGTAATGGTAAAAGATTACAATTTCCAGGAAAGAATAGTGGGAGGAGATTGGGGGACAGTTCAGTACAGTAGCCAATGCCAGAGTGAACACGCTTAGCTTGAAGGCAGGAACCAATCAGAAATGCTGCACGTCTGAGGCGGGAGGTTCGACTGACCAGTCAGCATCATTGGATCTTCACTTGATGAAGTTCTTGACATTTCCCACCCAAATAATCCCATCCTGTCTCCAGGTAGAAACTAACCAGTTGCATGTTACATATGTTAATTACAGACCCCAAAAAACAAAGACGCGAGGAAACACACACAAAAGAATAATCACTAAAGCAATCAAGACTGCAGTTATTGCAGCAGACTTTCAGGAAGTTTGGTCTTTGGCCATCAGGTGTTAATTGAATGTTTCCTTTGGAATGTGGTATGCCTCTGAGGTCTACTGAGGCAGGCTCAAATTTAAAGAAAATATCATGGAAGTTTCCTGCTTTGAAAATACAAAAGAGAATATGTTAGAATCATTTTACAATATTTTTAATGATTTTTGGAACATTTAAATTAAAACCGCTAATTAAAGATCAATCAGGGATAAAAGAGTCAAGTTCACCCTGCCTATGGTTGAGCTTGGCTCCAATGACCATAAAAATGCTTTTTAACACAAATCGTGAATACTTTTAAAGTCTAAGTTTGCAGCTGCATTGCAGCTGCGCTTGACTTTTTGACAGGAGAAGAGGCAGAGAGAAACCCGATTTCAAAATGCTCGCTCTGTCTAAGTTAGAGCCAATCAGGAATAACCAAACTTTTACCAACTTACTCCCTGAGGAGACCTTCCCTCAGTCTGATCCTGCCATTCCTGCCACTGGCCCTTGGCCGGTCAAACGGCCCTGAGGCTCAGCCAAGCTCTCGGAGCAAAGATGCAACTTTAAACAATTATTTTAAACTTTAATTCAACATTTCAATGATTAACTTTTGTCTCTAGGTCCCCTCCGCTGTCTCCCCTTATCGCTCTGAATTTTTGCTAATATTTTTTGATCGCGGTGCTGTCGAAGAATCCTTAGAAAGCACCTATCTCTTTGAACTCTTTAAAGCTCTGATTGAATCAGTCAGAATGGATACATTGTTGCAAATGTTCAGCCTTGATGTCTTTGAAGTACCATATTTGGAACCCCATTCATGTAAGCCTGTGGGTCATTCAAGGACATTGTGCTGGTCTACCGGCCATTCTCAATTAGACACTATTGTCTGGGAAAATTTCTCGATCTACCATCATTTGCTTTTTTAAAATTAAGTTCTCAAAATTGGGGTGGTCTACTCTGCTTGTCCCTTCAATTTAAAAATATTTCAATCACAAAGTCGGGGCGGTCTACCTGCCTTTGAAATACCGGCCCTCATTCTCTGAACAGCCCCGGACTTATCTGCTTTGGTTTTTAAAAAATCTCGTTTGCTACTGAGGCCCAGACTACCTTGGTTTCTTTAACTGGGGTGGTCTACTTTCCTCAAGTCAGCATAGGCACTTCATCCTTGGTCTTGCTTCTTGGGCGAGGCTGGGTCTACTGCCATGCAGTTGGACGAAGAATCGTCCTAATGGTCTCCCGCCATGCAGTTGAATGAAGAATCATTCCGCTGGTCTATCCCTATATGAATTAATGGTGTAAAAAAATTAGAAAAATAAATTTATCTACATGCAAATTGTTTGAATGGGTGCGTGTTAGAGTAGTGGTTTGTGCATTCATAAGACGAGCATTTTCAGTGGGGGGCAAATGAAAAATAAAGAGAAAAGTATTTTATTGAAAATAAAAATATTAAATAATAATAAAAATAAAAATAAGGGGTAATTTCAGATCTGGGGTAACAGACACAGTACAACGACCATTCAGAGGCTGCAGTTGGTCCAGAATGCAGCTGCCCAGGTGGTGATGGGATGCGGGCATTATACCTGCACCTCACCACTACTCTGGGAGCTGCACTGGTTACCGGTTTTCCTCTGGGTGCAATTCAAGGTTCTGGTGATGACCTTTAAAGCCCTACATGGTAGTGGGCCAGGATACCTAAGAGACCTCATTGCCCCAAGAATGTCTGTCCATCCAATCAGAGCGGACCAGAGGGGCTCTCTAATTGTACCATCAGCTAGAGGGACTCCTCTCTCTAGCACAAGGAAGAGGGCCTTCTCCGTGTCCACACCAGCCCTCTGGAACCTCCTGCCAACAGAGTTACAGCTCCAGATGGAATTGCTGCCCTTCAGGAAAGGACTCAAAACCTGGCTGGGGGGCAAGTGTGGTGCGCGAATGGATGGGTTACCTCTGCCGGTTGTTTGGTGTAGATCAGCAGAATCCTCCCCCTCTCGCTTTCTTACACCCTTTTGTGGGGTGGGTGGTTTTTTTTAATGTTTTATGATGATAGTGTTTTAATTTTTTTTAATGGCTGGGTATATTTTATTTATTATATAGCTGTTTTATCCTGTGATTGTAAGCCACCCTGAGTCAGGACAGGCTGAGTGGGCGGCATAAAAATTGAAATAAATTTTGAGGTAGGCAGATTGATTGCACACGATGCCGGAAGACAGGCTAAACACTACTTTATTGTAACATGGTCAATCTGTACATGAGGCAATGGTGGAGCCTTGCCTCCTTATATATGGTAAATGATACATTTCAATCTCACCCAAAGGCGCCTATTTGTTACTGTAATGGTGACGTCTTCCTGACGTCATGCATACCTGACATAGTTTCACCTGTGGCGGGAAAGTTTACCGCTTTTAGTTCCTCATTGGGTGGATTGGAGCCACATGAGCTCCGTCAGCTACACTAATGGCGAGCAGCTGAACTGCATGTATACACAACATAAATAAAGACAAAAAACATTGTGGCACCTTAAAGACTAACTGCTGTATTTTAATGTTAGCTCTTGTGGATCAAGTCCACTGTCAGAAATAAGAGTGAGGCTTCATGGCACCAATTTATACACATAAGGTATAGAATGGTTAGCATAACAGATGAACATAGAAGTCAATGTGGGGTTTTTTTTACAACTGGTAATACCTGTTCTTCAGATTAAGTAATTAATCTTCCAACAGTCACAGACCTCCTCATACACACCCACCAAGCCCCACTTTAGGTGAATTAGCATTAGTCAGGATTTGAGACAGCCAGTATGGCTGTGCCTCAGCATGTGCTGATGCATGCATCATTTGCTGATGCATGTGCTGATGAATGCTGATGAATGCATCTACATGGGTACACAAAAATGTACGCACACATACAAACACAGACAGTATGCCACTTCATTTGAGGGTTTAGCTTGTTCTGCAACATCATGTAGGGACATTTGGGAGTATTCTAAAAATGTTAGCTTCACAGTATTCTTGCTAGAGCATTTCACCCCCACTTTAATGGGGTCCAGTCAATTGCACTGGATGGATAAAGAACAAGAACTGTTTAAGACCATTAAACAAAGAAAGCTCAAAAACATTGAGGAATTACATGAAATATATAATACTCCAAATTGTTATGCAAGGGAAGATCCATGGGAAGAGAGGCCCTGGACATAAACAGAGTTCATGGCTAAAGATCCTGAGAGAATGGTGTGGAATGTCCTCAGAAGAACTATTCCAAGGAGGAATAGGAAGACAGTAGCCATGATGATAGCCAATATCCAGACACAAGAAGAAGAAGAAGATGACAACAACAACAGCATCAATGCCATTGAGTCTGGCCAGGTTACCCTGCTATGGTAACAGAGGAGACCCTACTGCCAGAGACTCAATGCCGAGTGTCAGGCAGCGGTTAACTAACCTCACAACCCTGAGGATTTATGGCCTTGGGTGCCAAAATCCACAGGGAAAGGTGATGGTCCCCAAGTAGATTAAATCCTACTTGAATCCATCTTGATAGAGGGCAGCAGCTTCATCCATCCTGACCTGGGGCTGATGATAAGGACTTTGTGTGCCAAAAGGGCTCGGGAACAGAAAGTGGCTCACAGAACTGAATCAGAGATAATGAGTCTCATGCTGTGATATAAAAGGCAAATGGAAGGCCATTGCACTATATTCTTCCCAGGACAATCTTCATGGCTGATCCCCATGATGACAGCAAATATTTGGAATCGGATGCGGCACTTGAAGAAGAAAGAAGTCAATGATAGGTTGGTCTAGAGTTTTTCTTTTGAATTATTAGGGATGGAATGCCATTGCTCATTAAACCCACAGATATATATCATTTTCTCATCAACGTGGGAACAATAACACAGTGTCAAAGTCCAGGGAAAGGGCAGCTGGCAGGCAACACCAACACCAGGTAATATGCAAAGCAGTATCCAAATTTCAGTCCAGTTCTTACCCGTCAAGCTGAGGGCTACCATCCTACAGGACTGCAAATCCTGACACACAGCCAAGAGAGGAACTATGCAGACATTACATCAGCCTTTGAAACTCTGGGAAAGTAACTCGAGCTGTGGTTGATCACTCAGAC
Source organism: Bradypodion pumilum (assembly GCA_035047305.1). Taxonomy (NCBI): domain Eukaryota; kingdom Metazoa; phylum Chordata; class Lepidosauria; order Squamata; family Chamaeleonidae; genus Bradypodion; species Bradypodion pumilum. The sequence continues at coordinate 4,753,374 of JAWDJD010000016.1, read as the reverse complement.
TCAAGTGGCTGCAGTATTCCTGTTGACATTTGGATCACTATTTCTCTAAAACCTTTGCTGAATCAAGAACCAATCCAACAGTTTTGGACATAAATAACCTGCAAAAATGGGATCTTTGGTTGAAGTAAGGACCCTAAGAACATAAGAACATAAGAAGAGCCTTGCTGGAAGAGGCCACAGCCCATCCAGTCCAGCATTCTGTCTCACACAGTGGCTCACCATTTGCTTCAGGGTATTATTCCCAAGCAGATGCCTTCACCTGCTTAGGATTCCCTGGAAATGGCATTGAGAGCTATCCTGCCTATCTCTCCAACCCGGAGGTTGGATTTCCCCTTCCACTCCATGATGGAGTGGAAGGAAATCCTAACCCAGGGTTTCCTAACTTTGGGTTTTTGGACTTCAATTCCCAGAAGTCTTCTTCTTTTTCAGGTGCCGTATCCATTCTGGATATTGGCTATCATCGTGGTGATAGTCTTCCTGTTCTTAACTCCTTGGAACAGTTCTTCTGAGGACCTTCCACATCAGTCTCTCAGGTTCTTCAGCTATGAAGTCTGTCTACATCCAGGACTTCCTCTCTTCCCAGGGACCTTTCCTTGAAGAGCAAGTTGGAGCCTTCTATACTTTAGGTTGTTCCTCATGACATGCCCAAGGTATTGGAGCTTCCTTGGTATTGGAGCTTTCATGCCCAAGGTATTGGAGCTTATTGGTCTTAAATAGTCCAGATATTCTCAACCTGTGGCCTGTGGGCCGAATGCAGCCCATGGCACCATTTCATGTGGCCCAGCACCACCTCCACCACACCAGGAAGTGCCATGTGGTGGAGGAAGGGCAAAATGGCCATCCAGCCCCTGATGCTGTCTGCGGGAGCGTGACATGGCCCCTGGCTCAAAAAGGTTGAGAACTCTTGCTCTACAAGATTGCTTAGCTTTTAAAAAATCACATACTGTAATAATAATAATAGAATGATGGAGTGGAAGGGGCCTCTAAATCCATCTCCCAGCTCAGAACAGGAATCTAAGTCCAAGTGTGGGAATGCTTCCAGTGTTGAAGAGCTCACCACCACCTGATGAAATTTGTTCCACGGTTGTGTTGCTCCAACAGCAGGTTTTTCTTGATATTCAGCTGAAATCTGGCTTCCTGTAATGTGAGCTCATTATTACATGCATTCTGATATGACTGAGAACAGATCCTGCCCCTCCTCAAGATAACAGACTTTCAAGTTTTTGAAGATACTATCTCTTTTCAATCTTTTATTCAAGGTAAAGCATGCACTAGTATTTCCACTCTTTCTTCATAGGGCCTTTTTCCAGTCCCCTGATCATCCCCTAATAGGGGGCTGCAGTGGCTCAAGTAGTTAAGAGGCTGAAAATGAAATTGGCAGGTCAGCAGTTCGAGACCCGAGTACTGCATGATGGAATGAGCTCCCATCGTCTGTCCCAGCTCCTGCCAAACTAGCAGTTTGAAAGCAAGAAATTGCAAGTAGATAAACTGGTATCACTTTGGCGGGAAGGGAAATGGTGTTCCGTGTGCATGCCTGCAACATGTCCACATGTTGTAAAAGTAAAGGTTTCCCTTGCTCAAAAGCCAGTTGTATCCGACTCTAGGGTTCAGTGCTCATCTCTGTTTCAAAGCCAAAGAGCCAGTGCTCTTTAGCAGCTGTCTGTAGATCCACATTTCAAAAGTTTTGATTATTTTTTTCCAGATGCTTTTGACTGCAGTGGCTCAAGTGGCTAAGATGCTGAGAAACTCTATAAAAAGGTACACAACATCCCTGACAACCTCAGTGATGAAAACATTGAACTTGAGCCAGACATCCTAGAGAGTGAAGTCAGAAAGGCCCTAAAAAGCACTGCAAACAACAAAGCCAGTGGAGATGATGGTATCCCAGGTGAATTTTTCAAAGCCCGAAAGATGATAGAAGCAAAGTATTGCATTCTACATGCCAGCAGATTTGAAAAACACAACAATGGCCACAGGATTGGAAAAGATCAGTATATGTTACAATCCCAAAAAAGGGTAATGCCAAAGAATGTTCAGGTTATTGAACAATTGCACTCATCTCTCACGCTAGCAAGGTTATGCTCAAGATAATACACGATAGGTTTCGAACAGCACCTGATAGAGAATTACCAGAAGTGCAGGTTGGGTTCAGAAGAGGCAGGGGGACTAGAGACCACGTTGCCAACATACGTTGGATCATGGAGAAAACAAAGGAATATCAGAAACAAGTCTACTTCTGTTTCATTGACTTCACCAAGGCCTTTGACTGTGTGGACCACAACAAAATGTAGCAAGTAAAAAAAGAGATGGGAATACCAGAGCACCTTATATGCCTCATGAGAAATCTGTACATGAGTCAAGAAGCAACAGTTAGGACAGAATACGGAATGACAGAGTGGTTTGGAATAGGAAAACAGTGGTGGGCTCCCAAAAAATTTACTACCACACTGTGGGCATGGTGTGGTGGGCGTGGCCAGGGGAAAAGCCCTGTGTTGCACCCAAATTAGGACTACTTTAATTCAAAACCTGGATGCTGCTAGAAGGAGGCAGCAAAGGTTGCCCTTAGGTACCCATAATTATAGCCATGGATCCCCTTGTCCTCCATGAACTTGTCTAATCCTTTCTTAAAGCTGTCAAGACTGACAGCTGTCACCACTTCTTCTGGCAGGGAGTTCCATAGACCAGTAATCCTCTGGGTGAAAAAGTACTTTCTCTTATTTGTTTGAGAACTAGCACCCAAAAGTTTCATGGAGTGTCCCCTAGTTCTAGCATTATGCGATAGGGAAAACAGTTTTTCCTTATCTACTTTGTCCACACCGTGCATGATTTTATAAACTTCAATCAGGTCACCTCTTAGACGCCGTCCATCGTTCAAGAGTGAAGAGGCCCAACCGTTGCAGCCTCAGATGGTAAGTGTTGTGTTCTAACAGTGTACCCTTCCACATGTGATAACAATGTATCTGAACCAATGTAACCTTGCCTACGAGTAACAATGTAACCTTCAGCTGATCACTATAAACCCTGTTAATGGACGCGAGCTAATGACCACCAGCTGGCAGCAGCGAGCGTCCAAGCTCTCTTGGTTCAAACCCATCAGAGGCCACAGCGCGGGAAGTTTCCCGCCGCTACCTACACCTGGACAAGAAGGGCGTGACCAGCCATGACGTCACGCGGGCAGTAGCCAATGGGCTATCGTGGAGCCACATTCAAATACGTTACTACCATATATATAGAGCTGTTCGTCCGCCATTACCTCATGTTCCCTCTGTCCACCATGCAATAAACCTGAGTTAACCCAGCCCTTGGCTGTTTCCTGTGTCTTGACTCTCATACACTAAATTGGCGACGAAGGTGGGATTATGGATCCCCAAGGAGCCAGGGCACAGAGCGGGTTCAACATTACCAAACCGCAAGACTGGGAGCTTTTTGAGATGGACTTCCAGGCGGCACTGGTGGAACTCAAAGTCAAAGAAGACGACGAGGAAAGGAAGAGGGCCATCCTCACCCGTATGCTTGGGATGGAGACCAAGCGAACGCTGGTGGGCATTATTGCGCCGAAGAAGATGGGTGAGTTCAAAGCCGATGACATCATGAAACTGCTGCGTGAGCGTTTCCGACCCTCGAGGGCAATGTTTCCCGCTCGGAGCACGTTTTGGAGGCGAGTTCAAGCGCCGGACGAGTCGGTAGAAGCCTTCGTAACAGCTATGAGAGTAGCCGCCACCCCCTGCAGGTGGGACCACTTTCTAGAGATGGCCCTCAGGGACGGAGTTCTGTGTGGCCTGAAGGACAAGGAAGTGCAGCGCAGCCTGATGAACAAGGAGCCACCACCCACACTGACAGAGGTTGTAGAGGCCGCGGAAGCCGCGGAATCCACGAATGCTGGAGTAGATGAGATGCACAAGTGGCGTGAGTGGCGTCCGAGGGCCGGCAAAGCGGAAAACTCGTTGCACGGAAAGTCCGGACAGTCGGTGCACGCAACCCGACGGACCTCGAAGTCGTCTTCGGAAAGCAGCGACGGCGAGGAGGTCCAGAAGGTCCGAAGGGGAGGGCGCCGTTGCGATGGGTGCGGAGCGGCCCATGAGCGCGTGAGGTGCCCATTCAGAAAAACCAAGTGCTACAACTGCGGCCGTCGGGGGCACATCGCCAAGGCGTGCAGGAAAGGGAAAGAGGGCCGGAGACAGTCACAAGACCGTTCGGCCAGACCGGACCGTCCAGCGAGGTCCAAAGATGGCGCCCGGACCACGAGGAAGCAGGACGGCGTGGGCCGCATATCGGACGACAGCGAGGGCGACGCTCCTGTGTTCAGCGTGTCTGCGGGACAGCCCCATTACTTCGTTGAGGTACTAGTACAAGGGACCCCTATTAGGATGGAAATTGACTCAGGGTCCTCCTATTCTATAATTCCCCAGAGAGAGTTCTTGAAAATCGACCCCCACGTGCGGCCCAAACTTAAAGCGTTGAGGGCCACACTACGGGACGTACAGGGGAACAGCATTCCAGTGTTGGGGGTCGGGACATTCCGGGTTCGTTTTAAGAGACATTCTGCGGAACTTCCCCTAGTGGTGCTAAAAGGGGGGAGTTGTAGCCTCCTCGGGACGCAATGGTTTCAGCCTTTAGGTTTGTTCATAGGGGGGGTGCATGCCGTAGGCGTGGACCCAATACAAGCGGTGTGCGACGCACACCCCGCCGTTTTTAAAAGTGGACTGGGAAAGTTCAAGGGACCCCCTGTAGCCTTCGACCTAGACCCGGAGGTCCGCCCGATAAGACTCAAACCGCGCAGGGTGCCGTTCGCACTAAAGGACAAAATAGAGGCGGAACTGGACAAACTGGTGGGTCAGGGGATTCTTGTTCCTGTGGATTCCGCGGAGTGGGAGACTCCAATTGTAACAGCGCTGAAGGCTAACGGGGAGGTGCGCATTTGCGCTGATTATAAGTGTACAATTAACAAGGCGATCCGCCCTAATGCATACCCAGTGCCAGTGGTCAGCCACCTCCTGGCCAGGCTGAATGGGGGAAAGTGTTTCGCTAAGCTCGATTTAGCACAGGCCTACCAGCAACTCCCTGTAACCCCCGCCACAGCGGCGGCACAAACAATAGTTACACATAAGGGGGCGTTCCAGGTGTCGCGTTTACAGTTCGGCGTGAACTCGGCACCTGGCCTTTTTCAGTCGCTCATGGAACGCCTCCTGAAGGGGCTGGAGGGGGTGTTGCCATATTTTGATGACGTGTTGATAACGGGGGGGAGTAAGGCCGAGCTGGCAGAGAGATTGGATAAAGTTCTGACCGTGTTCGAGAAAGCGGGGTTGCGACTGAGAAAAGACAAATGTGTATTTTTCGAGACAGAGGTTGAGTTTTTAGGGTTCCGTGTCACGCCCGAGGGAATCAGGCCGTCCAAATCTAAGGTAGCCGCTATCAAGAAAGCTCCTCGCCCCACATCCAAAACCGAACTACAGTCATTTCTGGGGCTTCTCAATTTCTACCATACCTTCCTTCCACGGAAGGCGTCTGTTGCCGAGCCGCTCCATCAGTTACTTAAAAAAGAGGAAAAATGGCTGTGGGGTGACGAGCAAGAGAGGGCGTTCACAGAGTTAAAGCAACTCCTAACATCCGAGGCAATCCTGACTCATTTCGATCCCAAACGGCCAGTAGTTTTAGTCTGCGACGCATCCCCGGTGGGGGTGGGGGCGGTGCTTTGCCACGTGTTGAACGACGGAAGGGAGGCCCCGATAGCGTTTTATTCAAGGTCCCTGTCCCAAGCAGAGCGTAATTACGCACAGACCGACAGGGAGGCATTAGCGATAGTAGCGGGAACCAAAAAATTTCACGATTTTCTGTATGGTCGCCCGTTCAAGATCGTGACTGATCACAAGCCCCTGTTAGGAATCTTCACTGCAAATAAGCCCACGCCACAGATCCTGTCCCCGAGGATGCTGCGGTGGGCTATTTTTCTTAATGCATACCAACATGAGTTGGAATACCGGCCCGGGAAGGAGATCAGCCATGCAGACGCGCTCTCACGGTCTCCGTTGCCCTTGTCGGACGCTCAGAAGGCAGGGGTAGGAAGAGACCGCCAGGTATTGCTAATAGAGGTCTTAGATTCACCCCCATTAGTACCGGCCGACATTGCCAAGACGACCGGAAAGGATAGAACGCTGGAGAAAGTATGCTCGTGGGTGCAGAAGGGGTGGCCGGCGTCATCCCCAAGCATGGAATTCGACCCATTTTTTCGAAAACGAATAGAATTGTCATTAGAGAGGGGGTGCCTCTTGTGGGGCCAACGGGTGGTGGTTCCTACGTCCCTGCGACCGAAGGTGCTAAAGCTGCTGCACGTCAGCCACCCGGGGATCGTCCGTTCCAAGGCACTGGCCCGGAGTTATTTCTGGTGGCCCCAGCTGGACGCCGACATAGAGCATATGATTGGCACTTGTGAGGCATGTCAGGGCTCCCGACCGGAGGTAGCCCGTCTCCCGCATAGGGAATGGGACGCAGCAAGGGGACCGTGGTCCAGGGTGCACGTAGATTTTGCTGGCCCGTTCCGAGGAACCATTTTTCTCCTGGTAGTGGATGCGTACTCGAAGTGGCTGGAGGTCATTCCGGTAAAGAGCACATCCTCCGCCACTACCATTGGCCAGCTAAGGAGGTTTTTTTCCACGTTCGGTTTACCCGACACTCTGGTCAGCGATAACGCTAGCTGTTTCACGTCCGCTGAGTTCGCGGCATTCATGGAGGCAAATGCAATTCGGCACGTCACATCCGCGCCGTTTCACCCGGCCACGAATGGCCAAGTGGAATGGTTGGTGCGCACAACAAAAGATGCGTTGCGGCGCATGGGCTCGGGGGATCTAAATCACCAAGTCTGTCAATTTCTATTAGCGTACAGAGTGACCCCCTTAGCGTCCGGCTACTCGCCGGCTGAGCTGCTGATGCGGAGGAAACTGACCACGATCTTGTCCAGGTTAGACCCGACGAGGGTCGAGGACAAAGGGAAGAACATAGGTTTAGCGGTCTCGAAAGGTTTCGGCGTAGGCGATCCTGTACACTGTAGGAACTATGCCAACGCAGGCCCAGTCTGGGTGCCAGGGACGATAGTAGAACAGACGGGACCAGTGTCGTACCGGGTGGAAACGAACACCGGTCTCCTCTGGAGGAGACACGCTGACCAACTGCGGCGCCGAGTGAGTGAGGGGCCGATCAGTGGGGCTCAGCAACCGGATTCAGCGATAGGGTTCTCCCCCACCCGTTTAGCCCAAGGGGGAGACAGAGAAGGACACCAGTCCGAGGCCAGGGGGGAAAGCAGTGATCCCGGCTCATATCCTTTTGATACGCCAGCTCTATCCGAGCCCGGGGAGGGGGAAAGGGAGTTTGCGGCCGCCGCTGCCGCTTCCCCCGAATTCGATTACGATTTTAATTTTGCTAGCCGGGGGGGTTTTTTGGAGTGTTCCCCCACCCATCCAAGCGAGAAGAGGGGTTTTTCGTTAGCCCCCAGTGCCCCCGGTTCTTCCCAAACAAAGCACACACCGCCCAACAAAGCCGCAGAGCCGCGGCAAACTACTAACAAGTCATCCTCTCCGATTGCAGGGCAGGAAGCCAGGGAGCAAGGAGGAGGGAGCGAAGCCGGGGCAGGGCAGCCCGCACCGAGACCCCAGCGTGTTCGAAATAAGCCATCTTGGCTGAGAGACTTCGTCTCATCCTAGGGGGGAGGAGTGTTGTGTTCTAACAGTGTACCCTTCCACATGTGATAACAATGTATCTGAACCAATGTAACCTTGCCTACGAGTAACAATGTAACCTTCAGCTGATCACTATAAACCCTGTTAATGGACGCGAGCTAATGACCACCAGCTGGCAGCAGCGAGCGTCCAAGCTCTCTTGGTTCAAACCCATCAGAGGCCACAGCGCGGGAAGTTTCCCGCCGCTACCTACACCTGGACAAGAAGGGCGTGACCAGCCATGACGTCACGCGGGCAGTAGCCAATGGGCTATCGTGGAGCCACATTCAAATACGTTACTACCATATATATAGAGCTGTTCGTCCGCCATTACCTCATGTTCCCTCTGTCCACCATGCAATAAACCTGAGTTAACCCAGCCCTTGGCTGTTTCCTGTGTCTTGACTCTCATACACTAAAGTAAGGAAGGTGTTCCAGTCCCCTAATCATTCTGGTTGCCCTCCTCTGCACTTTCTCCAGCTCCATAATATCCTTCTGGAGGTATGGTGACCAGAACTGTACACAGTATTCCAGATGGATGGGGCCTCACCATAGATTGATAAAGAGGCAAAATGACACTTGCTGACTTATTTTCTATACCCTTCCTAATGGTCCCTAGCTTTGAGTTTGCTTTTTTCACTGCTGAGGCACACTGGGTTGACACCTTCATCGAGCTCTCGTCCACCAGGACACCAAGGTCCCTTTCCTGGTTTGTCGCAGAGAGTTCAGACCCCATCCATTTATAAATGAAATTGGGTGTTTTTGCCCCAACGTGCATCACGCTGCACTTATTAGTGTTGAAGCTCATTTGCCACTGTTTTGCCCACTCCTCCAGTGTCAAGAGATCCCTCTGGACAGTGTCAGGCATCAGCCGGTCTGCCCCGGTCCGAGTGGACTGGTAAGAAACCTGGCTGACCACACCCCCTCCCCTCCCTACCCCACCCACCTCTTTCCGGGAGAGTGGGCGACCCGACGGCTTTGGCTCTTCATTGTCCTCCGGAGCGGCTGCGGGTGCCGCTCGGGTGGTGGTGGGGGTGGTGGCTTGTGTGCGCCTGGCCCTGGAGGAAGAGGAGGGGGAGCTGACGTCACGCGCCACCCAGGAGAGTTCGCCTGTCGCCCTGCCACCACTCTTTGCTGCCTCCTTCTAGCAGCAGCAGCAACTTACGCAATGCTTGGACCTATTCCTGCAGGAAGAGAACTTCCTGCAGGATGTTTGTCTGGGCATTGCGAGAGGTGTCCAGGCAGGGCAACTCTCGCAATGCCCAGAGTCAGACAGACATCCTGCAGGAAAAGGTCCTGCAGGAAAAGGTCCTGTGTGGCACGTGATGTCAGCTCCCCTTCCTCTTCCTCCAGGGCCAGGCGTGCACTCGCTGCCACCTCCACCAGCAGCAACCGCTCTGCAAGCAGCAGCAGGGCTGGACTCACTGGTCCTGGAGGACTAAAGGAGGAGGGAAACGCCAAAGCATGTCACATGAGCACTCCTTTGCCCCCCTCCCATGGAAGGAAGGAACACCCCGACGTGTCGCTTTCTGGGTAAGTGTGTCTTTTTGTTTCCTTCCCTCCCCCTCCCCCCCCGGTGTGTGTGTGTGTGTGTTTGATTTAGTTTGGATCAGAGACGAATCTCTCATTTCTTAATTTTCTTTGTATCTTCTGAAGACTGTATAATGAGCCACAGTTTATTGACTTGTTAACTGATTATACAATAACGGCGATGAGCCCTTATTAAGATTTTGCAGAGGGGAAGCCAAAGAATAAAAACCATTAATCATTTCTTGCTAATCACCCAGCACTTCCATTCTTCAACTTCATCTATTACATGGCCCTCGAGTCAAAAGGTTTGCCCACCCCTGTCTTAGAGCATATTTAACAACTGCTGGAAGAAATTAAAGCCAAAATATGTATTGTACACAGTATTGAAGATACAAGGTCATTGTATTGATTTAAATTATAGACATATTATTTTAATAAATGTTCCATCTTTTAAAAATATATTCTACTTCCCCCCCCCCCGTGTGTGTGTGTGTGTGTGTGTGTGTGTGTGTGTAGAGGGGAGCAGAGGCTAAAGGGATTTCCCAGGGTGGGGGTGGGGTGGTAGTGAGTCTTTAAGGTGCCACAACATTTTTGTGTTTTTGTTTTGTTTACCTCCTGATCTGCTTGCACAGAATAAAACTTTAGAATTGGTGCCATTTTATTCTGTGCAAGCATATCAGAGAGTACACAAAAATGTTGTAGCACCTTAAAGACTGATTAGGCCATGCCCACTGATTAGGCCACACCCACTAGTTAGGCCACACCCACCAGTTAGGCCACGCCCCACGGTGTGGTAGTAAAATCTTTTGGTTTCCATCACTGCCTCTGGAGCTCCTCACAATCTCTCACAGTTTTCACTACCCTGTATAATTTAGTGTCATCAGCAAATTTGGCTACCTTGCTATTTACTTCTACTTCTAGATAATTTATGAAGAGGTTGAAAAGCAGGGATCCCAGTACTGAACCTTGGGGGAACCCACTCTTTACTTCCCTCCACTTGGAGAAGTGTCCATTTAGTGCTACCATCCATTTCCTGGACTCTCTGTGAGTTCCCTCGTGTGATTCTTCAGATGTTGCTTATCAAGTCCATAATGATGACAGGAGTCTGAGTGCTGTACCTAGAGACATTTGACTGCAGCCAAGGAATTGCCTATCTATACAACTGTCCTTGAAAGGAGATAATGTTGCTTCTATAAAGTGAATGTGTAGCAAAGAAGCATGGGGAAAAATTCTTTAGCAAGTTTTTGATTGTAACAATGTTTTATAAGATTTGTGTAATAATTTGAAAGCTGATTATCTTAATTATTCTGTGATTATTATTTCATCATTTTTCTGATTTGTTTTTATTTATTTAATTAATTGAATTCATTGTTTTAAGTGTCATAACATATACAGGAGAAGTAACATAGCTTTTGCTGATTGTTATAAGTTTTGTTATTTTAATTTCTCCCCCATTACAGTATAGTATATAGTGTGTTGTTTTTTTCCAAATTATTAAGTGGGTGATCAGCTTTATAAAGAGTTGACACTGTAGTTGTATTAGAACTGTATAAATAATTAAGTATTACTGAATGAGTTGGAAAGGGAGAGGAAAAAAGGTTGTGCAAGACCAAGATATAGATCCTGTTTGGACAAGAATAGGTAGATTCATGAGAACGGAAATTAAAGAAAGGCCTAGAAGAAGATCCCTTCAGGACGAGATTGCTGAGATAGAAGATCTTGAGAAGTTAAGAGTGGAAGTAGAAGAACAAAGAAGATGACAAAAAGAGCAACAAAAAGAAGAACAGCAGCAGCAGGTATACCATTTAGAGGAAGAACAACATTTACAGCAACAAAATATGAATGAACCAGAAAGTAGTCAAGGGGCTATAAAGAAGAAAGTTGTTAAAAAGTGGTTGAAGGCCAAATAACTAGTCGAGTATCAAATGAGAAGAACAAACAAGAAATTTGTGAGGGGTGGGAGACAACAGGCTAGGATGGAGCCTCAGGTGTTAAAGTGACTGATTGAAGAGGGACTATAGAAATGAGGTTGGACAAATTGGAGAATTTTTTACAAGCAAAATTTCAGACAATGGAGGAACAGTGCATGCATGATAATCAGGATTTCATCAAAATGCAGCAAGAAAGTCTTGATAACTTTCAACAAAAAATGTTGTTAATGGTCAAGCGTATGTTGGAAGCAATGCAGGTAGACACAACAAAAATTATGAATGAAGTATTAGAGTTAAAAGAAGGTATGAATATGAACATTAAAGAAGTTGAGACATTGATGAAGGAAGTTCAAGAAAAAGAAAAAGTAAGAGAGATAAAGTTGGATGATCAAGGAAAAAAATTAGAGTTCCTAGAGGAGCGAGCGAGAAAGTGAAATTTGATAATTAGAAATATCTCGGAGAAGGTACCAGATCAGCTGAAATTTAGAATCCTGAGTTGGTTGAATGATTTGAAATTAAGGAAGTTTGATAATGAAGATATAGTGAGTGTTTTTAGATTAGGATCTAAAAAGTCAATAATTGGTAATAGAAATGTACTTGTAAAGTTAACATATGAAGGAATTAAGACAAGTGTGATGCAGCAATGGAAAGAAATAGGACATCATTTGAGGACATGATATATAAGTTAAGAACGGGCCATATGGGCATAAAAGGACTGGTTAGTAAGATATATAAATTATTAAATCAGAATGATAAAGCACAGGATGTTCTTAGGATAGATTGGGAACAGGATTTAGGAATTAAAATTGATAGGACAAAATGGTCAAACATGTGGAAGAAAAGAATAATGAGAACACTATCTGTCAGGGTAAAAGAGCACAATTACAAACTCCTGTGAAAATAGTATCTGACACCGTTTAAGTCAAATGGATAATAATTTTGTTGGAGATGTAAAAATGTTCTGGGCTTTTATTCTCATATGTGGTGGTACTGTGGGATATAAGACAATTTTGGACAAAAGTTGAAAATGAAATCAAAAATTTTTTTGGTATAGATATTAAACTGAATGACTATTTGGTCCTGTTAACAGATGTTGATGATGTTAGCATGGATAAGTATAAAAAAATAATTATTATCTATAATGTTAACAACGGCAAGACAATGTGTTGCCCGAAACTGGAATGAAGAAAAAATGCTTAAAATTGAAGAGTGGTATAATGAAACGATTGCACTTAATGATAAACTTACTTCAGAACTACATTTTAAAAATGGAATGATTAAAGAAAATAAATTTTATGACCTCTGGAAATATTTTTTGGAATATACATTAAATAAGGGCCAAGAAGGAAAACCAATCAACTTGGTTTTTGGAAATAAAGTAGGAAATAAAGAATATACCTAGTCTATAGGGCATTGTAAATAACACTGGGTGTTATGTATTTGTTCATGTGTTCGTTTATGTTGATATATTGATGTATTTGATGTAATGTTTATTTTTGTTATTAGAATTGTAATAAATTTAATAATAATTAAAAATAATGGGGGGGATTTTTTTTTTTAAAAGAGCTGTTCCTTTCCATGGAGGGAGTCACAATCCTGGTTTTTATTTTTTTCCAATGATGTATCTGAGGCAATTCTCTCCCATCCGCTCACCCCTTCCAGCCACTCTTTCTCTGCCTGCATCTCTGTTTTTTCACCTTAAACAAATTCACACCAGTGACATTTTTCCTGCTTCAGGGGAGGAAATGCATTCTCAGATACCAGTTGCAGTCAACACTGACAACATCATTGCTAGATTAAGCAGGTGGAAAATAAAAATGTGGAGTACGACACCACCATGTGTACACCTTGCAGTAAGCACAAGCTAAAGAATTATGAAGAAATGGAAAGAAGGAACAAAAATGGGATAAAATTAAATAGAAATCATCTTGTGCCTCTCCCTGCCTGTATCAACAATGAGCCACTAGTTTAAGTAGATCTCATCTGTAGATTAAGAAAATAACCAAATCAGATGAAATGAAAGACATTCCCATGATATTTATGTACTGTATTTCTTTTTTTCCCCAAATAATATTTTTATTTGTCTTAGATAACATACAAAAATGTTTCATTGATTACACTAAGGCATTTGACTGTGTGGACCACAACAAGATGTGGCAAGTAATTAAAGAGATGGGAATACCAGAGCACATCATATGCCTCCTGAGAAATCTGTACATGAACCAAGAAGCAACAGTTAGGACAGAACATGGAATGACAGAGTGGTTTGGAATAGGAAAAGGAGTAAGACAAGGCTGCATTTTATCACCCTGCTTATTCAATCTATACACAGAGCACATAATGCGAAATGCAGGGATGGAGGAATCACAATATGGGATTAAAATTGCTGGGAGAAACATAAACAATCTGAGATATGCAGACGATACCACCCTAATGGCAGAAAGTGAGGAAGACCTAAAGAACCTCTTGATTGGGCTGAAGGAGGAGAGTGCAAAAGCTGGTTTGAGACTCAATATCAAGAAAACCAAGGTAATGGCAACAGGCCCAATCAGTTCCTGGAAAATAGATGGGGAAGAAGTAGAAGCAGTGACAGATTTTACTTTCCTGGGATCAAAGATCACGGCAGATGGGGATTGCAGCCATGAAATAAAAAGGCGACTGATTCTTGGGAGACAAGCCATGAGAAACCTGGGGAACATAGTGAAAAGCAGAGACATCACATTGCAAACAAAAATTAGAATAGTCAAAGCAATGGTATTCCCAGTAGTAATGTACGGATGTGAGAGCTGGACAATTAGGAAAGCTGAACGCAGAAGAATAGATGCCTTTGAAATGTGGTGTTGGAGGAGAGTTTTGAGAGTACCCTGGACAGCGAGGAGAACAAATAGGTCAATCTTAGAAGAAATCAACATTGACTGCTCATTGGAAGGGCTAATAGTAAAGACGAAGCTAAAGTATTTTGGACATCAAATGAGAAGGGAGGATTCACTTGAGAAGGCCCTGATGTTGGGAAAGGTGGAGGGCAAAAGAAGAAGGGGGAGGCCAAAGATGAGATGGCTAGATGGTATTGTAGACACAATGGGCACACAACTGGGAGTGCTGAGGGGGATGGTGGAGGACAGAGATGCCTGGAGAACAATGGTCCATAGGGTCGCAAAGGGTCGGAACCGACTGTGCGACTGAACAACAACAACAACAACAACAACAACAACAACATACAAAACATTTACATGTTCACAAAACATACTGTGTATATATATTCACATAATAGGCTCATAAAACATACTAAAACATTCACATTTGTGTATTTATTTACATAAGAATAAATTTAAAGCAGTACCACCTTTTCTGGAACACTGGGACCCCTTTCAAAACCAAGCAGCTTGATAGGTAAAGGTAACCCCTGCTCGAAAGCCAGTTGTATCCGACTCTAGGGTTCAGTGATCATCTCTGTTTCATAGCTGAAGAACCAGTGCTGTATGCTTCTGCAGATGTTTTTGTGGTCATGTGGCAGGCATGACTATATGCCGGAGTGCACAGAATGCTGCTACCTTCACGCCAAAGTGGTCCCTATGTATCTGCTTGCAATTTCTTGCTTTCAAACTGCTAGGTTGGCAGGAGCTGGGACAGAGATGGGGAACTCATTCTGTCCTGCAGTACTCGGGAATCCCCCTCGCCTGAAGCATGATCTGGCCACAGGCTCCACTATCGCGCCCTTTCCAACCACCCACGCATGTGCACACACCCTCCTTTCCCCCACCTAGGCCAGTGGTGGCAAACCTATGGCACGCGTGCTAGAGGTGACACTTGGAGCCCTCTCCGTGGGCACCCATCCGGTCGCTCCAGCACAGAATTCACCCCTCTGCCCAGAAGCCCAATGGGAGCATTTCCTTCCTCCCCTGTTGCTATGTTGGCACCTTGCGATAAATAAGTGGGTTTTGGGTTGCAGTTTGGGCACTCGGTTTCTAAAAGGTTCGCCATCACTGTCCTAAAGGAATTGAGCCAATGACCATACAGTATCACATATCTAACACACATTATTTTTCATTCCTTCTAAACCACAAGGCTAGCATGTTTTGAATACCAAGCCTTCTAAGGAATGTGCCACAGGTGTGCCCCCCCCCCCATGCATGGAAATCTCCGTCTTGGAATGAGGCTGAGTTCAGGTAAGGTAAAATCCCTGACACCTTGCTTGAAAGCCTGACCCTGGGATTTGGTGCACATCTCCACCAAAGTGCTACCTATTTATCTGCTTACAGTTGTTTGTTGTTAACCGGGGTTGCACTGTATATGAATCTTAACACTTAATAAATGTAAAGAAAATTTTTGTTGTTGTTCAGTCGCACAGTCGATTCCAACCCTTTGCGACCCTATGGACCATTGTTCTCCAGGCACCTCTGTCCTCCACCATCCCCCTCAGTCCTCCCAGTTCTGTGCCCATTGTGTCTACAATACCATCTATCCATCTCATCCTTGGCCTCCCCCTTCTTCTTTTGCCCTCCACCTTTCCCAACATCACGGCCTTCTCAAGTGAATCCTCCCTTCTCATTTGATGCCCAAAGTACTTTAGCCTCATCTTTACTATTTGACCTTCCAATGAGCAGTCAGTGTTGATTTCTTCTAAGATTGACCTATTTGTTCTCCTCGCTGTCCAGGGTACCCTCAAAACTCTCCTCCAGCACCACATCTCAAAGGCATCTATTCTTCTGCGTTCAGCTTTCCTAATTGTCCAGCTCTCACATCCGTACATTACCACTGGGAATACCATTGCTTTGACTATTCTAATTTTTGTTTCCAAGGTGATGTCTCTGCTTTTCACTATGTTCCCCAGGTTTCTCATCGCTTGTCTCCCAAGAATCAGTCGCCTTTTTATTTCATGGCTGCAATCTCCATCTGCAGTGATCTTAGATCCTAAGAATGTAAAATCTGTCACTGCTTCTACTTCTTCCCCATCTATTCTCCAGGAACTGATCGGGCCTGTTGCCATTATCTTGGTTTTCTTGATATTGAGTCTCAAGCCAGCTTTTGCACTCTCTTCCTTCAAATCGATCAAGAGATTCTTTAGGTCTTCCTCACTTTCTGCCATTAAGGTGGTGTCGTCTGCATATCTCAGATTGTTGATGTTTCTCCCAGCAATTTTGATCCCATATTGTGATTCCTCCATCCCTGCGTTGCGCATTATGTGCTCTGTGTATAAGTTGAATAAGCAGGGTGACAAAATGCAGCCTTGTCTTACTCCTTTTCCTATTCCAAACCACTCTGTCATTCCGTGTTCTGTCCTAACTGTTGCTTCTTGGTTCCTGTACAGATTTCTCAGGAGGCATATGAGATGCTCTGGTATTCCCATCTCTTTAATCACTTGCCACATCTTGTTGTGATCCACACAATCAAATGCCTTAGTGTAATCAATAAAGCAAAAGTATACTTGTTTCTGGTATTCCTTTGTTTTCTCCATGATCCAGCGTATGTTGGCAATGTGGTCTCTAGTCCCCCTGCCTCTTCTGAAACCAGCCTGCACCTCTGGTAGTTCTCTTTCCACATGCTGCTGAAGTCTATCCTGTATTATCTTGAGCATCACCTTGCTGGTGTGTGGGATGAGCGCAATTGTTCGATAATTTGAGCATTCTTTGGCATTGACCTTTTTTCGGATTGGAACATATACTGATCTTTTCCAGTCCTGTGGCCACTGTTTTGTTTTCCAAATCTGCTGGCATATTGAATGCAGTAATTTGATGCCATCATCTTTTAAAGCTTTGAAAAATTCAACTGGGATACCATCATCTCCACTAGCTTTGTAGTTTGCACTGCTCTTTAGGGCCTTTCTGACTTCACTCTCCAGGACATCTGGCTCAGGTTCAATTTCTTCATCATTGTGGCTATCAGGAGTGTTGAGTTCCTTTTTGTAGAGTTCCTCTGTGTACTCTTTCCATCTTTTCTTAATTTCTTCTGCATCAGCTAGCTCCTTTCCGTCTTTGTCCCTTATCATGTTCATTTTTGCTTTAAATGTTCCCTTGATTTCCTGGATTTTTTTGAAAAGGTCTCTGGTTCTGCCTCTTTTGTTGTTTTCCTCCATTTCTTTGCACTGTTCTTTTAGGTAGTTTTCCTTATCTCTCCTTGCTTTTCTTTGAAATTCTGTGTTCAAAAGATTGTATTTTTTCCTTTCTCCTTTGACTTTGGCATTCCTTCTTTCCTCTGCTATTTTAAGAGCCTCATCAGACAACCACTTTGCTTTCTTACTCTTCTTTTCTTTTGGTATGGTTTTCTTTGCTGCTTCCTGCATGATGTCCCTCATCTCTGTCCATAATTCTTCTGGCACTCTGTCTATTGAGTCTAAGCCATTGAATCTGTTCATCACCTCCACCGTGTATTCTTTAGGGATGCTATCTAGGTGATATCTGTCTGGTCTCTTTGTTTTCCCTATTTTCTTTAGTCTAAGCCTGAATTTTGCAATCAGTAGGTTGTGATCTGAGCCACAGTCTGCTCCAGGTCTTGTTTTTGCTGACTGTATGGAGGTTCTCCATCTTTGACTGCAGAGTATGTAGTCAATCTGGTTTCGGTGGTGGCCATCTGGTGATGTCCATGTGTAAAGTCGCCTCTTGTGTTGCTGGAAGAGGGTGTTTGCTATGACCAGTGCGTTCTCTTGGCAGAACTCTATCAGTCTTTGCCCTGCTTCATTCTGTGTTCCAAGACCGAACTTGCCTGTTATTCCCTCCACTTTTTGATTGCCTACTTTGGCATTCCAGTCTCCTAAAATAATTTGGACATCATTTCTTGGTGTTTGTTCTATGAGGTGTTGTAAGTCCTCATAGAACTGGTCCACTGTGGCTTCATCTGCACCCGTGGTTGGTGCGTATATTTGGATCACAGTGACATTGAAGGGTTTGCCCTGAAATCTTACTGACATCATTCTGTCATTTTTGAGGTTGTATCCCATTACTGCTCTTCTCACTCTTTTATTGACAATTATGGCTACTCCATGTCTTCTAAGGTTTTCTTGTCCACAGTAGTAGATGTGATGGTTTCCAGAGCTGAATTAAAATATGAAATAATCCCATGTATATTATCATGACAAGATGCAGCCAGCAGCACCATTTCATGTGCCCCCCACTGCAGAGAACATAAGAACATAAGAACATAAGAACAGCCTTGCTGGAACAGGCCACAGCCCATCCAGTCCAGCATTCTGTCTCACACAGTGGCTCACCATTTCCTTCAGGGTATTCCCAAGCAGATGCCTTCACCTGCTTAGGATTCCCTGGAAATGATATTGAGAGATATCCTGCCTATCTCTCCAACCCGGAGGTTGTCCTTAAGTATCCATAATTATAGCCATTGATACTCTTGTCCTCCATGAACTTGTCTAATCCTTTCTTAAAGCTGTCAAGACTGACAGCTGTCACCACTTCTTCTGGCAGGGAGTTCCATAGACCAGTAATCCTCTGGGTGAAAAAGTACTTTCTCTTATTTGTTTGAGAACTAGTACCCAAAAGTTTCATGGAGTGTCCCCTAGTTCTAGTGTTATGCGATAGGGAAAACAGTTTTTCCTTATCTACTTTGTCCACACCGTGCATGATTTTATAAACTTCAATCAGGTCACCTCTTAGACGTCGTCGTTCAAGAGTGAAGAGGCCCAACCGTTGCAGCCTCAGATGGTAAGGAAGGTGTTCCAGTCCCCTAATCATTCTGGTTGCCCTCCTCTGCACTTTTTCCAGCTCCATAATATCCTTCTGGAGGTATGGCGACCAGAACTGTACACAGTATTCCAGATGGGGCCTCACCATAGATTTATAAAGAGGCAAAATGACACTTGCTGACTTATTTTCTATACCCTTCCTAATGATCCCTAGCATTGAGTTTGCTTTTTTCACTGCTGAGGCACACTGGGTTGACACCTTCATTGAGTTGTCCACCAGGACACCAAGGTCCCTTTCCTGGTTTGTCGCAGAGAGTTCAGACCCCATCAGTTTATAAATGTAATTGGGGTTCTTTGCCCCAACATGCATCACTCTGCACTTACTAATGTTGAAACTCATTTGCCACTGTTTTGCCCACTCCCCCAGTGTCGAGAGATCCCTCTGGAGCTCCTCACAATCTCTCACAGTTTTCACTACCCTGTATAATTTAGTGTCGTCAGCAAATTTGGCTACCTTGCTTTTTACTCCTACCTCTAGATCATTTATGAAGAGGTTGAAAAGCAGGGGTCCCAGTACTGAACCTTGGGGGACCCCACTCTTTACTTCCCTCCACTTGGAGAAGTGTCCATTTAGTGCTACCCTCTGTTTCCTGTCCCTTAGCCAGTTGCTGATCCAGGACAAGACCTGTCCCTTTATTCCATGACTGGTAAGTTTATTCAAGAGCCTTTGGTGTGGGACCTTGTCAAAAGCCTTCTGAAAGTCCAGATAAACAATGTCAACTGGATCCCCCTTATCCACATGCTTGTTGACACTCTCAAAAAATTCCAACAGATTAGTGAGGCATGATTTGCCCTTGCAAAAGCCATGTTGGCTCTCCTTTAGCAGCGCCTTCTCTTCTATGTGCCTATTAATTCTATCTTTTAGGATGGTTTCCATCACTTTACCTGGGACACTTGTCAAACTGACAGGTCGGTAATTTCCTGGATCACCCCTGGATCCTTTTTTGAAAATTGGTGTTACATTCGCTACCTTCCAGTCATCAGGCACAAAGCCTGATTTGAGGGAAAGATTATATATTTTGGCTAGGAGATCAGCAATTTCATCTTTAAGTTCCCTGAGAACTCGTGGATGGATTCCATCTGGTCCTGGTGATTTGTTAGTGTTTAGTTTAACAAGACATGCAAGGACCTCCTCCCTGGTTATTTCTATCTGGCTTAATTCTTCGGTTTCCCTCCCTACGAAGATAGGCTCTGTTTTGGGCATGTGGCCTCTGTCTTCTTCAGTGAATTCAGTGAGGAAGTGCCATGTGCTGGAGGAAGGGCAAAATGGTCATCCGGCCCTCAAAGCTGTCTGAGGGAGCATGACCCGGCCCCTGGCTTTAAAAGGCTGAGAACTTCTGCTCTAGCGGAAGCCTCCAGACCTTCTGACAGAGTGAGAAAAATAATACCACCCACAAAGTATTCTGCAGAATAGGGACACTGGGAGATAATTAATCAAAATCAAGTATCTGTCTTTCTAGGGTAATCACAGAGCTGAAATAGGGTTTTAGTATGCAAATTAATTCCATTAATTGGCAAACTGACAGTATTCATAACAGGACAAAAAATAAAGTACTCTAGTTCCAATGTTCCTTAGTGTCCTTTTTTAGTAGAACTTCTGCAATGGTCCTTATCACTCCAGAATGCAGAAAGGGTGAGAAATAGAGAGCATCATGACCTTGTATTTTAGCTACAGGAAATTCAGAAATGGCCAAAGGTTTAAGCTGAATCACTGGTCCTAATATAACATGCTTTTCTAATAGGTTGAATTAATTTATAAATAGTACATTTGTTTATTATTAATTTATTAGTCTTACGACCTTATCAATAGCATAGCAGAAGAATTAAAATCTGTGTGATATAATGGAGTGCAATGAAATACAATACAAATACAATACGTACATACCTGAGCTACTTTTAAAAGGAATGTAAACTGGAGAAGGTGCATTAATACAATTAATGCATGCATATCCATAATCAGATAAGTGAATCTCCCTTTCAGGATACCCCAATTTGATTGATATATTGGATTCTTTTAGTCAGTGCCTTAATTATAAACTTGGCAGTTCTACATACAATGTGCATGTTAGAACTCAGGAGGAGATGGGACAGTTTGTGTTTAGAGTCCCAAAAAGTTGTTTTTTTCCCCTCAATAGGAATGCAAGGTATTTAAATCTAATATCAGTGTATATCTGGCAACTGAATAAAATATGAGAGATATTTTCAATATCTGGAGAACCACATATGCACATTCCTTCATCATATGGTAAGTGGTGAAAACACCCATATTTATTTATGTAATCTAGTAACTCAAATCTGGCCCTTCTTAAAGGATGAGGGAGGCACATCAATAAATATTTTTCAGGTTGAAATACAATTTGGTTAGCAGCCAGCCACCTTAAAGAACCATTTTTGGCCAGTTGTTACAAGTCAGATTGCACACTGATGTCTAAGGCTCTCTGTTTAAAAATTTCCTTGGCCTGAGGAAATAGTACATTTAAAATAGCATGTATATAATCATTTTTATCACACCAGTTATCCAAATGATCTCTGCAAGGTAAAGATAAAGGTAAGATAAATTAATAACTCTGCACCACGTAAGATGCACCTAATTGGCAACTGGTAGCACTATTGCATTATTTCTTCTTTCAAAACATAAATAATACACCTTTCAACACTTATACAGGTGTTACCTAAAAACACCTCTCCATGACATGGACACCAGTGGGAGATCCACTAGCCTCAAGGTCACTAGGTAATGGAGGGGAAAACTAAGTTTTAAATCTAAGAAGCCGCAGGCGGAGATGAAATAAAGACCAAACAATTTAAGATGCAGTAAAAATAAAGAAGCTTACTTCATTGAAGGTGCCATTCAATTAAGCAAAAAAACAATAGATAGATATCAGGAATAGATAGAGGAATAGATAGAGATCAGGAATACAATATAATGGAAGATCTTGGGCTCCATCTGCAGTGACACATCCTTATTAAACTGCTGGATAGTTTAGTGGTTTAGGTAGAGGTTGGGAGTTTGATTCCTCACTGTGCCTCCTACAAGAAGAGCAAGCCTATGTAGTCATGGGCAAGCAGCCCTCTGGAAAGGGGAATGGCAAACAACCTCTATGCACTCTCAACCTAGAAATCAATTTAGGGGAAAAACACTTAAGCAAAAAATCCCCACAAATGACCAAGCTATCTAGATGGTACCATGCCCGACGGCTATGCCCCCTTCCCCTGGAAGGAGGTGGAAGGGGGTATGCCCAAGGGTATGCCAGGCCGAGGGGGAAGGAGTCAGGTTGCCTTATAAGGCAGCTCCTCCCCAACCTCAGCCTCTTTCCAGTCAGTAGGTGAGTGGAAGCTCCCCCTCCTGCCCTTGAAATCGTAATGTGAGATTAGCTGGTCTCTTTGGGGCTGAATGGGAATTTCTGCACTCATCCCTGAGTGGCCTTTGGGATGGTGGTGTTTTTGCCCATTCCACACTGCAATGGAGGGGGTTTGATTTGGCTTGGTTGTTCAAATTGGTCACTTTGGCAGGTACTGCTGGGTAAAAATGGTAGGTGAAGGCCAAGGATTATTTGGGAATGGGTCACGGTATGGCAAACAGCTGGGACTGTAGAAACCTATGCTTCCATTCCAGACTGGGGGGCATGCTGATGGCCCTTTGACTGTGCTATTGGGGTATGGCCCTGAGGCTTGAGCATAGAATTGGTCACCGCACCCAAATTGCGAACCGTGAAGAACAGGACAATCCTGTGGAGCAGGTATTCACCTGTTGAAGATACTTACCTTTGATCCATCACAGAGACCCGCACTACTCGGTCTCCACTGCAGGTAAGGTAGTTATGGTTACAAAGTTATGAGGTAATAAAGTGACCCTGAGTTTAATTCCAATGCTGATGAAGGCATCTGCTTGGGAATAATACCCTGAAGCAAATGGTGAGCCACTATGTGAGACAGAATGCTGGACTGGATGGGCTCCTGTGGCCTCTTCCAGTAAGGCTGTTCTTATGTTCTTATGTAATACAGACACTCAATGTTAGGGTTGGCCCCCTAACTGTTTATACCCAGGGGGCAGAGGTAATGCAAGCGCGGCGCCAAAATGGCCGCCGCGCTCTTTGCGGGAGCCCCCCCACAGGACGAAGGCATCCGGGTAGTTAAGGGCGTGGCCAGCTCCCTTATAAAAGGGGTGGCCACGAGGCAGCCGAGCTGCCATTTTGCGAAGCGACGGAGCGGAGAAGGTTTTTCCCTCTTACCTCCGTTGCTTTTGCCTTGACTGGGAAGCCTTTTGGCTGCTGATTTTCTTCCTTCGGCTTCCCATAGGTTGGACTGAGATGCCTTCGAAGAAGAAGGCGGCCGCGAGCGCGGCTCGGGCGGTGCGGCGGCGCAATCCGGGTCGGAGGACCGCGGCTGCACCTTCCCACCGGCCGCCTTTGCCGGCTCCCACCGGGACCGGTGGGATGGGGTCTATTGCCCCCTGGCCGGAGGCCGGGGACCCGAGCAGGGGTCCAGTATGGGCTGCGGCCCGCGGCCCGCAAGCGGCGGACGCCGCTCCTGGTGCTCATTCTGGGCCTTCCTCCATCGGGGCCCAGCTCACTCCGGGGCCTTCCAGCCTTGGGGGGTGGTGCGGTCCCCTCCCTTGGCAGATGACCACGCCGGCCCTGCCGGGCCTGGGTGTGGGGTCATGGCCTTATTTGGGCCCCGGGGTGCAAGGGCCTGTACCCACGCCCGTAACGGGCGGGCCGGCTGGCCCATGGCCCCAGGCCAGTGTCGAGGCCTTGGTGGCCCGCGTGGCGGCACTTGAGGCTTCCCTTGCTCGGGCCAGCCATGCTGGCGCTCCTTTTGGGGTGCGCTTGGACGCGTCGTCTGCTGGGCAGCGGCAGGCGACGGGGAGGGTCGAGCAGCTTGAGGTGCGTAGCGCGACTTCGGCCACTGCCTCGCAGCTCCCCGACCAACAGGCCGGCGCGGGTCAAGCTCCGGCGGTGAGCTCTACGGCGGTCGTGAGCTCCGACGCCCCCAGTGGGCCGGAACCCCCGGTGGGGGCGGCCCGCGGGGGTGCAGCATGTGAGTATGCGGTACAAACTAGTGCACCTACACATGTGGCTATGTTGGGGGGGGCTTTCCAATGGCCTTGGCCTCGCATGGGTGGTCCGGCGGTACAGCCGCCGACGCACCAACAGGCGACGTCAACCACCACCCAGGGCCCCGGGGTGGGTAGCATTTCCTACCCTGTGGGGAATGTTTTGGGGGTGGCTGGGTTAGTTCAAGCCCCTTTCCAGATGCCCGCAGTTTCTGCTGTGCCTGTCTCGGCCTTGCCAACAGCGGGCTATTCCTTGCCACTGGGTGACCATTTGGCACAGGCCACCAGAGAGAAAATATGGCGAGGGGAGTATGTTGATATCTTCTCACTCCTAAACAGGGAGCCCACCAAGGAAGAGAGGGAGGGGCAGGATGAGAAGGATAAGGAACAGGCACGTCGTCGCAAGCCGCCACGGACGTGGGCCAACTGGCTGCCGGCTTACCTCATCTACATGGCAGTGTACCTGAGGACCCGGCCGGATCTGGCAATTCCGATGGTCCAGTATTTGGACAATATCTACCGGACGATGGTTGATTTTCCGGGCCCGTCGTGGTTGGCTTATGACGAGGAATTCCGTATGAGAATTCCCCTGCACCCTGAGATGAGGTGGGATGAGCCATGTCAGGGACTTTGGCTGCTGTACATGACGCCCACGCGCCCCGCACCAGGGGAAAGATACCATTGTGGACATGCGGTCCAGCGAGTGGCGCCAGCACAGGTTCCCCGCCAAGTGGCGGGGCAGGGGGTTCCAGCCCGACTGCTGTGCTGGGCTTTCTCGTCTAATGGTTCATGCAGTAAGAAGAATTGCAAGTACAGACATGAGTGTCCCACCTGTGCGGGCCCCCATGCAGCCTCTGCCTGTCCCAGGCCTGGAGGGACGCGGGGCAGAGGGAGGGGCGGACAGTGGGCTGGCAAGACTGCCGCTGATGGAGCTGGTTCACCGAAAGGCTCCCTCCCCAATTAATGTGGACATGCTGGAGCGTTGGCTCGCATTGTACCCGAAGGGGGAGGATGCAGATTATCTACTTCAGGGCTTTAGACAGGGGTTCCGTATTCCTTTCATGGGTGATAGGTCCCCTCAGGATGCCCCCAACCTTTTGTCCCTTAGGGGGAGGGAGGAAGTGGCTGCCGCCAGCATTAATAAGGAGGTCAATGCGGGCAGGGTCGCTGGCCCTTTCCCTGCACCCCCGTTCACTAACCTCAAGGTATCGCCCCTGGGCTTGGTTCCCAAGAAGTCACCAGGCGAGTTTCTCCTAATCCATCACTTGTCCTACCCAGCCGGCCGATCGGTCAATGATGCTATCCCTGATGACCTTTGCTCAGTCAGGTATACATCTTTTGACCACGCGCTGCGCATGGTGCGCTCATGTGGCCCGGGTGCGCTGCTGGCTAAGTGCGACATTAAGTCGGCTTTTCGCCTCTTGCCAGTGCACCCGGGCGACTTTGAATTGCTGGGTTTCAAATTTCGGGGCGAATATTATTTTGATAAGGCCATGCCTTTTGGCTGTTCCATATCATGCTCGGCTTTCGAGCGTTTCAGTACCTTCCTAGAGTGGGCTTTCGTCCGCAGGTCAGGGTCCCGGTCTGTAGCCCATTACCTGGATGACTTTTTATTCGGGGGTGAACGGGGCTGGGACACGTGTACACGTCTCCTCAACACATTTCAGACGCTAATGGAGGAACTCGGTGTCCCTTTAGCGCCCGAAAAGACCGAGGGCCCATCTACACAGCTAGTCTTCCTGGGGGTGGAGATTGACACGATAGCGCAGGCATCTAGGTTACCGCGGGATAAGGTGTCGAGGATAGTGGCCCTTATCTCGGACTTGTTGGCCAAGCGCAAGGCATCACTGAGGGAACTGCAGGTGCTGCATGGTCACCTTAATTTTGCCTGCAGAGTGGTGGCACCGGGCAGGGCTTTTGCCCGGCGCTTGTGCGACGCTATGGCAGGATTATCCAGGCCTCACCATAGGGTTAGGCTTACCCGGGGTATCAGGGCAGACATGCTTGTCTGGTTACAGTTCCAGAGGGACTTCAATGGGGTCTCATTTTGGAGGCATGACCTCCTGGCTTCCCCTCAATTTCAGATTCAGTCTGATGCCTCGGGATCCCTGGATTATGGGATGTACTTCAATGGGAAGTGGGCCTATGGTGGGTGGCCACCGGCCTGGGCAGGCACGGGTCGCCTGCGTGATCTCACGTATCTGGAATTTTTCCCTATCCTGGGTGCTTTGATGCTATGGGGCCAGGAGTGGTCCAACTCGGTCGTGCATTTCTGGTGTGACAATGCGGCCGTGGTCCACATTGTAAATGCACAGACTTCTAAATCGCCCAGGGTTATGGATCTAGTGCGCCAATTTGTGTTGCGCAGCCTGCGCCTCAACGTACTGTTCAGGGCCAGGCACGTCCCAGGGGTTAATAATGATATTGCTGATGCTTGGTCCCGCCTACAGATCTCCCGGTTCCGTGCCTTGGCCCCGGATGCGGAGGAATTTCCCTCGCCACTCCCGGAGGAGATATGGACCATTGGCAAGGAGAGGTGAACCGGGCGATTGGCCTGTCACTAGCCCCACGCACCCGTAAGGCGTATCACCACGCAATTAATTCTTTCAGGGCATTTTGTACTCAATTTCAATTGCCAGTAACCTGGCCAATCCCGGTAACCCATGTTCTGCGGTTCATGGTTTACCTGCATTCTCAGGGCCTTGCACCTCGCACCATAGCATCCAAGCTTTCAGCGTTGGCTTTTATGGCCAAGGTGGGGGGTCATGTGGACAGCACCTCTGACTTCCGTGTGAGACATGTTTTGGAGCGGTGGGTGCGCGAGCGCGGGCGTTGCCCGGACGACCGCCACCCAATTTCCCCAGGGGTCCTTACCCAGTTGGCTCGGGGCTGGCCTTGCCTCTGTTTTGATGCATATGAGGCAGCCCTGTTCCATGCAGCCACAACGGTGGCATTTTTTGGAGCGCTCCGCATCAGCGAGCTTGTGATGCTGTCTAAGGCGGATGCAAGTCGTAGGGTACTGGAACTCGAGGATGTCTGTGTAGCCAAAGACTGGGCTCAGTTGAGGATACGTTCCTCTAAGACCAATCAGCATGGCGTCGGCAGTGGTGTGCGACTGCTACGGTGTTCTTTGGCAGACATCTGTCCGGTTGGTGCCCTACAGGAATTCCTGGCACTGCGTGGCACGCACCATGGCCCGTTTTTCTGTCACCAAGATGGGTCTCCCCTTACTAAATTTCAATTTTGGAGGGTGACGGGCAAAGCGCTGGCCAGTGTGGGCCTCCCAGGCGCCCGCTATGGCACTCATTCATTCCGTATAGGGGCGGCCTCGACCGCTGCGGCTTTTGGGTACTCAGGGGCTGACATACGTAGCATGGGACGGTGGGGATCGCAATGTTTTCAATTTTATGTGCGCCCACTCCCCCCGTGAGTATCGACCCGGTCACCTTACCTATTTTCCCTCATTTTTTCCTTTACAGACCCGGGGTGTCGTATTACACCGGTGACAGTATGGCTGGTGGGCCATAGCTACGTGCACAGGGCAGCGCGTTATGCTGCGGCGACAGAGTGGGGACCCCAACTGGGACTGGGTGCATACGCAAGTCTCACATGGCATGGTAAGCCTGGGATGTTATGGCGGGAGCTGCTGCCTTTCCTTTTTTCAGGCCTGAATGCTGACCCGCCTGACATTCTGATCATACACCTGGGGGGCAATGATTTGGGCCAGGTCACCGGCTTGTCGCTGAAGCATGCGATTTGCGAGGACCTCGCCTACCTGCATTACGTCTGGCCCGCCACAACCCTGGTTTGGTCGGACATGGTCCCGCGCCATTCCTACAGAGGGGGCATTGACCTCCTGGCCCTTGACCGCGCTAGACGCATGGTGAATAGGGCAGTGGCGCGTTTCCTTGTCGACAGGGCTTGGGGGAGGGTCAGTCGTCACCCCGCTATTAGCCTCCAAAGTTATGACTTGTATGCAGGGGATGGGGTCCATCTGTCGCGAGGAGGTATGGACCTCCTGTTGGGTGATTGGCGAGCAGGCCTGTTGACCGAGCTGACGGTCTGGGGGGGCGTCGAGCCTTCTTTGAAGCCCCTCCGTGTGGCGGGTAGCACTGGTAAGGTAAACATTATGACCCACAGGTATCCGGCAAGTTCGCAATTGACTGGACAACACTAGACAGGCATAAGTTGGTTAAACGTTGTCCGGTCAACGACGGACTAGGCGACGGGGTGATGGCTATAGCTAGACAGCATGCATCACCCCGTGATTTTACGGATACGCGTCAGAGGGTGGGGTCATTAGTTAGATATTGACTACGGTCAACAATTTGCTTGTTGTCAACAAACAAATTGATACAAATGGATACATTGTAGCAATTGCCGTTGGCAATTTTGGGTGGTACCTTACCAGTGTTACTTCGGCCTGCTTGCCTTAAGAATTATGATTGGTTATTACCAATAGAAATTTATAATTCGGACTAGGGCATGAATCAATAAATGTGGCCCAATGCCGTTATCCACTTTCATTGGTGTCTGAGTCCTTTATTGGGGGGGTGCGCCTGCAATGCAAGCGCGGCGCCAAAATGGCCGCCGCGCTCTTTGCGGGAGCCCCCCCACAGGACGAAGGCATCCGGGTAGTTAAGGGCGTGGCCAGCTCCCTTATAAAAGGGGTGGCCACGAGGCAGCCGAGCTGCCATTTTGCAAAGCGACGGAGCGGAGAAGTTTTTCCCTCCACCCCCTCCCTAGTTAACAGTGTGATATTTTGGTCGCTTTGGGGCCGGGTGGGAATTTTTGGCTGGGACCCATATTGGCTTCGGGTCCTGTTTTTTCCACCATCCCACACTGTTGCTATGGTTTGACATAGGGGTTTTTCTGTTGCTGCTGTTGACTTTGGTCACATGGGCGGGTAGCACTGGTAAGGTAAACATTATGACCCACAGGTATCCGGCAAGTTCGCAATTGACTGGACAACACTAGACAGGCATAAGTTGGTTAAACGTTGTCCGGTCAACGACGAACTAGGCGACGGGGTGATGGCTATAGCTAGACAGCATGCATCACCCCGTGATTTTACGGATACGCGTCAGAGGGTGGGGTCATTAGTTAGATATTGACTACGGTCAACAATTTGTTTGTTGTCAACAAACAAATTGATACAAATGGATACATTGTAGCAATTGCCGTTGGCAATTTTGGGTGGTACCTTACCAGTGTTACTTCGGCCTGCTTGCCTTAAGAATTATGATTGGTTATTACCAATAGAAATTTATAATTCGGACTAGGGCATGAATCAATAAATGTGGCCCAATGCCGTTATCCACTTTCATTGGTGTCTGAGTCCTTTATTGGGGGGTGCGTCTGCAATAGTCAGCAGCAAGCTAACTTAGACCCAGAGGTGTGTTCTAGGGACCGATTTCAAGGGGAAATTGTGGAATGCTCCCCTACTCCGGCCATGTGTACCCCTACACTATCCCAGCCTAGCACTCTGGATTCCTTTATTGATTATGACCAATTTTGTTCAGAGTTGCCCTCCACTCTTAGTACATGCAGGAGTGACCCTGAGTTGTCTTATTCATCCACAGAATTAGATTTTGGTTTTGAGCGATCCCCTGCTCCTCCATCTGACAAACGGGGCTTTAATTTGGGTTTACAATCCTCCCCCTCTAGTCAATCCCTCACTCCAGTCAGGTCCCCCATCCTACGAGCCCCTGAGCTGGCTCAGCCAAGCGTCCGACCCAGAAAGGAAACTATACCGCCATCCTGGTTAAAGGATTTTTTTTAACCTAGGGGCGAAGAATGTTATGTATGTTAACTGTGTTTTCTGACAGGAGTGGAATGCATCTTTTCTCATGTATCTATTCTTATGCAAATAAGTGGATCGAAATTGTGCACACTCTGTTAGCCAATGGGCTTGTTGTATTATTGTTACTTTTACTGTTTATAGTGTATCTAAATCCAAGTTTTGCCCCATCCAAACTGTGTTCAAACCTCACTAATAAAGAGCTGAATTTCAGTACTTCATTCCTCTGCTTCTTCATTCCTTGAACACTAAAGGGGGCAAGGGAAAGAGCTACGTCCAGAGCAATTTCTGGATAAGTTTTTTATAGGTTACAAGGGGAAGAACAATCAGGGCAATCTAACTACCACAATCACAACAGGCAAGTACAGAGTTTACACAATCACCAAAAGAAAACAAACAGCATCTTACACATGCCCATTAAAGTTTACAAAGAAAACAATAATGTTTACAAATTGCTATTACAAAGTTTGCATAATCAAGATAGCAAAGGTACAGAGAATGTCAACTATTCATCTCAGTTCACACACAATACAGAACGAATCCAGTCTAGAACTTCCCCATGCCCCCTAATCCCCTTAATGATTTTTTTTAAAAAATCAGTATATGTGTAATTCAAGATGACCCAGACTTGACCGAAAGTCACAGTCATTTCAAAATGCATTTAGAAATGGCAGCTTCCATTAATATCCAAAGTCTGAATGGAGTTTTCCTGAGGTAAATCAGAAATCTGAAAAGTTAGGTCACCCTTGCTCAAAAGCTAGTCGTATCCGACTCTAGGGTTCAGTGCTCATCTCTGTTTCATAGCCGAAAAGCCAGCGCTGTCTGCTTCTGCAGACATTTCTGTGGTCATGTGGCAGGCATGACTAGACACTGGAATGCATGGTACACTGTTTACCTTCCCACAGAAGTGGTCCCTATTTATCTACCTGCAATTTCTTGTTTTTGAACTGCTAGGTTGGCAGGAGCTGGGACAAAGACGGGAGCTCATTCCATCCTGCAGTATTCGGGTATCAAACTGCTGACCTTTTGCCTTCCTGTCAGCATCTTAGCCTCTTCAGCCACTGCAGTCCCTAAAAGTTAGGTCTACATTCCATTAATCCAGCTATTTCCCCAGCATTATATCCTTCAGTTAAGGCAAACCAGCAATTCAGGAGTTAACACAAACCGTCCCGATGTCTCTCTGCCACCCTGTTGTGGAGTAAATAATTTTTGAAACAATATTTCCAAATATGGGTGAAAGGTTCAGGTTGAGGAGGGTAGCATGGAAATGGTCCCCCAAATCTGAGATCTCCCTTTCTCCCTTCGGAAAACAACCAGGCAGGAACCAATTCTCTTCAGTGTGATAAGTTTATTGCAGCGAAAGAGCCATACAGAGCCATTAAAAGCAAAACAGTGTTAAAACAACTAACCTGCCTAGAAGCCAAACAGGGCTTCATCTACTCCTCTTCTCGCCCCCACCAGTGTGGTGGGCAGCGAGTGATTTCCCCCCTCCACTAAAGAGTAAAAGAAACAGCTTCAAGAAAGAAAAAAGTTAAAAGGTAGAAGGATGTGCATTAAAAATCGGTACATGGAATATATAATGTATTTCACTGCTCCCAGCCTCTTTTCCCCTTCATTCTGGCCTCCTGCTGATGTTACCCATTCACTCTCTACCCTGGGGTCAATTACACATATCAATCACAGAGCTTCATCTCCGCCTAGTTTCCCCACTTTTTAGCTAGCCCCCCTCCCTCTGGAATGTCCAGCAGATAACAGTGTAACCCGTAGACTACTCCAATCCCCCTCCCTTCTCCTCACTCCATCTGGATGTTATGAGAACTGCTTGAGAAAGAGGGACTCACTGGGGGGGAGGGAAGGGCAACCAGCTTCTGCTCTTACAATGGGCCTTACTTTCATTGCTTTCCAAGAAACTTTTACCTTTATTTCCAAATATGGCACAACTGAACTATGGTGACCCAGGGACCATGTGTAGCCAATTTCACTGTCCATTCCCCCTTTTTAGCCTATTTTCATGAATGAAATATTTTGCTACACTATAGCAGCAAGGACAAGGTAGCCAAATTCAGAACGGTGGATCCCCTTGCTTTGTCGGCAAACAGTGGCTTCAGTGAGTCTCATTCGGGGAGGTGTTTTTATTATACAAATGCCTTTTTTTGAGGGGTCGGGGTTGTGCGTGAAGTGTGGTGCTTGTGTGACAGTTAAGGGAGTGTGGATGAGGGGGTTCAGGAAGTAAAAAAGACTTTATTAAAATAAAACAAAATAAAATACAAAAAATGGGGTTTCCATTTTTCAGTTCACACAGTGTTGTGTCCAAACGTTTATTAACATAATTTGCTTAATTTGCATTAATCATTAAGTCTTTGCTGTATTTGCGCCCTTTTCTGTAAGGCACCTTTTTCAGATGTTTTCAATGTACCTTGATTGGGTTCTGCACAGGTTTCCCGCATTAACTAATGTCCAGACAAATGTATCACTGCCTTCCTGTCTCTATATAAGTTGCTACCTCGTCCCTGTTTCCCCCAGTCCGATAACACTCCAAACTGAGCTATAATAAATGACTTGTTGGTTAACCCTTGATCTGCTGTCATGTTGCAGTTAATACTCGGACTCAACACACAGGGAATATCTTTAAATCTTTACCAAAAGCTAAAAAGCACCTGAAGTTAGCTTCTACTTATGCTGAACAGAAAACAGAAACTCCCACCAAGTTTTAGTTATCCCTATCAAGTCATAGTTACCTTTGATATACTTCCTTATTCATCTTTCCTATTCCTCCATACTTAGCTTGCCCTTAGTTAGAGTGATATAGCTAGTGCTGAAAAGTTTCTCAAGGGTTCTGGAGACTTTGAAACTATATGATGGAAAGAACCATTGCAAAACTCCCTATGGAATGGATTTCATCAAGAAACTTGGAAGGGACAGCGGGAACAAGTGGTGTCAATCCGGGAGATAAACTGTTATGTAAAAGAGTGTAACCAGATCTAACATCTGACCTGATTTGTTTTGTCCCAAGATTATACAGATTACTATATAATCTATACATTCAGATGTTAATATAAAGGTCCTTGGTGCAACCTTCACCACGCTTGATCTCTCGAGTTCTCTTTAGCTCCCAGGATGGCATTTAGTCTAATGCTGTGGGTGCTCATATATATGAGCCTTTGTGTTCTCTTATTGAAGCTTCTGTGGGCACTTTATGGTGTTATGACTAGAAGGCACAGTTCAACTGGAAGCAACTCCTCTCTAAAACTGAGAATCTACTATTCATGTACTATTTTTGCTTTCATGCTGGTAAGTTTCCTTGACTTTTTATTAGCGATTTTCTCCTGAGAACCAGATTAAGGGATGGGCTAATGGAAATAAATGTATGTTAGGCAGTTCTTCCTACATCTTTTCCCAGCACCCCATTTATTTATTTTTGCTTTTCTTTGTTTGATGGTGGTTTGGGCAGAATACTGCTCACCTTCCCTGGTGTCTTCACCTCCAGTTTTGACAACTCCCCACCCACCCCTCCACCTAGTTTAGAACAGTAGAGTTTGCTGTTGTTGTGATCCAGCTCTCCTCCGACTCCGAAGAGAACCTGGATTGGGGGCACTCCCTATGCCCAGCCCAGTTTTGCCTGCACCTGAGGCCGAGGATGCCCTGAGCCAGGGATCTCAGCCTGCGCCTGGACCAAGTCTGTTTTCCCTGGCAGCTGACCTGTCAGATCAGGGCTCTGGCTCTGACATTAATCAGCCTTCAGTCAGGGAGAGGTCCAGAAAGGCTAGAGCGAAGTACCAAAGAAGTCTCCCAGCTAATACCGATTAGCTGGGAGGCTTATAAGCAAGCTTCTTGCAGCTGGCCAGCATCGGTACAATTCTTGTGTGAAGACTGACATCCTGCTTGACTCCAGACAGCCTGCCTAAACTGTGACCCTGACTTCTCTGCCAACCCTGACAATGCCCCTGGAAACCCTTTGAATTTGACTACTGACTTGGATTATTGGTAAACAGACCTCGGCTTGCCTTTTGGACTTTGATATCTGGACTATCCTTGAACAAGACTCTCTGTGTAGCGCCGTCATGCGGCAACCGTGCCTGCCAAGGTGGGTCAGCATGGCTGTAAGGAAGACCAATTTTTATATTTTGATTGTGCAACATCCACGCTTTTGGTGTCTTGCACGGAAGACAAAGAAGGAGCCGCAGTGGGGGCTAAAACACAGGTTTATTTCATGATGGTCAGGATGAACATGTGGTAATGGTGGAGGTACAGCTCATTTTATACTGCAGTAATACATTTGAATATTGTTGCACGGTAGCTCATTGGCTGCTACTGGCGTGACGTCATTCTGAGTCACGCCCATCTTCTCCAGGTGATCCTAGCGCAGGAAAGGTTCCCGCGGCTGCCGGTGATTGGGGAATGTGAACCATGTGAGCTGAACGCTCGCAGCTGCCCTCTATGGGCAGCTTACTCGCGTTCCTTAAACAGCTGGGTTACATTGTAATCATTGTCAGGTTACATTCATACATTCTTAAAGTAATACTGTTACATACCTGACCGTTTGTGGTGGGGTGAAACGGGGCAGCGGTAATGTGCCGGATGGCATTTCTCTCGATAAAGTAAGTAGAGTAAGACGGATTCTTGCTAATATTTAAGACATTAAATAACTTTTGTTGTTCATAACATGCAGCTGTTTTTCTCTCTCCTTTCCTCCTACTAATGGTTATTCTACCATTACACATGTCATTACCTTTCCTTCAAATCTTTTCTATGCAAATCCTAAAGTTATCTCCCCCTTTCTTTCCCTCCCCCCTACAATTACTGTACTAGTTAAGCTTATTCAATACACTTTCTGTACCTATTGCAAATTCTTACTCTTATATATTAATTTATCTATATACTGCACATATGATATTCTCTGCAGTCTTCCCCAACATATATTTCCTCATAATCTTAGACCCCATTAACAAAAGGTTATTTACATGTTTTAATCTCTTCCTTAAACCAAACCTCCTCCATCTTACATCAGAACAAATATAGAAACCAAAATAACAACAAATGGAAACTCATTGAATAATAACAATTTCCAAAACATCATATTCCACATTACTACTACTTGCCCTTCCTTGACATTCCTTGACAGAGGGTTATTTACAATTTCAAGCATATTAAACCTTATATTTCAAACTTTACACTGTAATTTTCCATCCAACTTACCCCCTTTTAACCTTTCTTAACAAAAGTTATTAACCTTTTTGTGACAATTTCATAGATATTCCCTTTTACCCTTATCTTTCTCCCTGTATTTTTCACTTCTTTTATATTTTGAATTAACTTCTCAAAATTAAAAGCTCTTCTTTAAGTTTCCTCCATTCTTCTGATCCTCCCTTAATAATATTACAAGATTCTAGTATATCCAAATACTCAGTTTGCTTGTTTATCACAACAACTTTACCTGCCCAAAAGAATCTTAAATGATGTAATTTTTGCCAATTATATTTCACACCCTTATCCCTTAACAATGTAGTAACTGGTTTAATTTTCTTCCTCCACAATCTTTCTTCTTTAGTTATGTCCTGATAAATATCCAGTTTTTCCCCATCCAATTTTGGTACTTGTGTACCATTTCTTCTTTAAAATGCCATTAATTCTAATTTTCTGTCCAGACCTGCAAATTTTACCAAAACAAACCTTTTAAAAGTCCCATTTCTTCTCTTCCCCAATCTATAAACTGCTAGGATATCCTCCTGTGTGAATTCTCTCCCCATCTTCAGTTCATTCAACCATTTTATAATTCTTTCTCTCAGGCGGTCTGGACTTCCCTCTGGAATATTTTTAATCACCACGTTCTTTTGTCTCGCCATCTCCTCCAGCATGTACAGTCTTTTTTCTTGCTTACCTATTCTTTTATCTTTTTCTTGCAAATCTTTTACCTTTGTTTTCTCAAAATTTTTAGTTACTGCTTTCATAGAGTTGGCCAGTAGATCTCTTAGTTCTTGTTGTCCATTCATGGTGTCTTTCATTTCTTGCTTCCTTGTCACATCTATTCTGTCCAACCTTTTCTCAAGTTTGCTCCAAATATCCATTTCTTTCTCCACTGCTTGCATGTGTTTTATCTCCTCTTCCACAGATTTTAATTTTGCCTCTATTGTCATAAAGTTATTATTTAATATTTTCATATAGCTAACCAGCAAGTCCCTTAGTTCTTGTTGTCCATTTATAATTTCTTTTAATTTTGCTTCTATTGTGTCCTCCATGTACTGTCTTTTTTCTTGATTAGCCATTCTTATATCCTTTTCCTTTTCCTTTCCTTTTTTTTGCATCTCTTTTATCTCCATTTCCATAGGTCCATTATCTGCAAAATTCATCATCCTTTCCATCTGATCCCTGAAATCCTTAAAATAATGTAGTTCTTCCCCATAAGATTCCATTTCGATAATTTTAGGATCTCTAGAATCTCTAGGGTAAGTCTAGAATCTGAAATCTTTGGGGTGATGATAACTCATTTAGGGCTGACTGTTTCCCACTTCTTTTTTCTCTCCTCTCACTACTTTAAGGTCACAGCTACTTCATCAGCTGTTTCTCATCTTCAGGGGCCTGTTCTTCTTCACTCACTCTTTCCTTTTTTATTTTATTTCGTCTTTCAAAAATTCTTCCTCTCAATAAAAAGGGGACAGACAGATACCCCCTCTTTCAGTCCATCAGCTCTCTTGCCTCAGAGTTCCCCTTTCATCTCTCTTTTTAGTTCAAAACTTTGCTCCAATACTTTAAGGGCATTCAAGGTTTCTCAAAGCTTTCTCCCCTCACTTTTCAAGGCTTATTTCAAGCTTGCTTTCTTCACCTTGCCTTTGAAACCAAATCTTTCACTCTCTTCCACAATTCTGTTTTCCCTTCTCAGTCTCATCAATCACACCTTCCTTAATTAGGTGGTCTTTACAGCCCAAAATAAACATTAAGAGCAAATGGAGGACTTACAGAGCCTTGCAAATCTGTGTCATCCCATTCAGTCGGCATCTCTTTGCCTTGTCGAGCCTTTTCAAGCTCTGTCACACTGGCCCAGACTCTCTTGACCCCTGAATTCTTCACCTTCTTCACCCCCACAGCACTCCTCTGTCTTTTTTCTCAAATTTATCTTTGACAGCCTTTGTTTTTCCACCTTTTTAATACATTTATCTCGCAGCCTGCTTCACTCGTGTCTTACTCCCCCGCCATCTTGTTCCGGTCCCCACATTCATACATTCTTACATTCTTAAAGTAATACTGTTACATACACAACAACGCTATTGCTCTTTCCTGTACTGACTGGTTACTGGAGTAAGGTCGGGAGTGATCCAGCACATCTTTTTACATATGCATTTCTTCTCTTTATTACCTCTTCAACTGAATTGGGTAGAGTGGAGCTCTTTAAAAGATGTGATGTATTTTAGCTGGTGTCTCAGTTACAATTTCTTATGTGAGTGTGGAAAATGTGTTATCCCAGCCACACCCCTACCTTCTTTGCTGAACCAGGAAGTGAGTCTCAGTCAGTGGTACACAGTTGTAAAAGCAGTGGTTAAACTGCTGTACTCCAGCCAAACATTGTGAATTTGATCCTGACCAGGTATTCTGTTGTTTTTTTAACAGAAGAATGGTTTGTAAATAGAAAGCTGCCCACAAAACAAATCCCCCCCTTCCCCATGCTTGTATAATGGAGGACTCTTATCCTTTTTCCAGTGTTGAACAAAGGTTCTACTACCTGGTCAATTAAATCTATATGTGGAATGGAGAAGTTGCCTTCTCCATTCCACATATAGAGATTCTATCTCTTTTTCAGGTAGCCATTTTTCTTGAGATAGCCTCAGCCCCTTGATGGATCTTTACAGACATCTATGGATGGGATCAGTTCTTGATCATCCCAAAGTGCAGGCCATATAATAATAGGCTCAAACTACAGGAAGCCAGGTTTTGGTGACTGCTGAGGAGGGGGGACTCCTTAACTGTTAGATCAGTATGACAGTGAAACCAATTACCTGTGAAGGTGGTGAGTGTATGGGCACAGAGTACTCTCTTGTGCTCTTTACATATGTGCCAAGAGTGTATTAGGGGCACGGTTAGGCTAATTGCAAGATTTTGGGAGTTGTAATCCTACTCCAGCAGACATGGTCACCATACAGTGGTGATACACAGAGTGTCTATTCAAGGAGAGTCCAAGTAGCAAAGTCCAAAGAGCAAGCCAAGCAACATCTAGTCCAATGGATGTCCCGGGTCATTGTCAGAAAAGTCAGGGTCACAGCAGGCAGGTGAGGGTCTAGGCAGGCAATCTCAAGAGGTATCCAATGTCAGGCAGGGCAAATGATAATTGAAAGTTTATGAGGAATAATATAAGTGTATAAACGAATTGAAACTTATGAGAAAAATGGGAAAATTGAAAGATTTGTCTGATGGAAAGCTTTTTATGTTATACTAGCAAGGGTTGCCCGGCGTTGCCGGGCTTTTTTTTGGGTTTTTTTAAAAAAAATATGAAAAATGGTGTTGGATGATTTTTGTTGTATGTGTATTTAAATGAGTTATGTTATTTTTTAAAAATAATGTTTTTTATATGTAGGTAGTGTTTTAAACTGTTATAAAAAAATTTGGATTTTAAAAAGAGGAAAGGTTGATATAATTTTTTTTTTCAATAATGGCATTTTTAAAAATAATGTGTTACTATGTGGTTTTTGGTAATAGGTGTACCTTGGATAAGATTTTTTTAAAAATGTGTAAGTGTATGTTTTTTTAAATTCAATGTTTTTGACTGTGTTTAGATGTTTGGTTTTTCTTTTAGTGTGCTCTTATTTATTTATGTTTGAATAATTTTTTGTTTGGATATTTTTGAATGTTTTTAAAACTAATTTCCCATTTTTAAAATCTTGGAGATTAATTTGAGTTCATTGAGTGTCATTTTTCCTGTGGCCACTGGGTGGTGCTGTTGCATAATTTTCTAATTTTGACTGTGTCCTAGCCTGTGTATTCTTCCTGTTCTTTTGTCATTTCAGTTGTGGACCTGTTGAGGCTGGACGTGTAAGGTGTGTGCTGTTTTCTGTTAGGGGTGATGGTGTTGGGATTTGTGGGGGTGAGGGGTTGTGTTTGTCCTTGTTTATTTTTTATTGTTTGTGGATGTTTTTGTTTCTAATTTTTATGTTTATTATTGTTTTTGATTTTTGTGGAATGTTCTTGTTTGTGATTTTGGTGTGGGTATTTCTGTGGGCCGGCCTCGGTGGCTGGCTGGCCCATTGAAATACCATGTGGTGGTAGGTTGGGGGTATTTTCGCAGGCCGGCCACGTTGCAATATCCACGCCGCCGGCCCGTGGGAATCCCCCCATTGTGTTTGTTGGTTTGTTTGTTTTAGTGGGGGTGGGGGCTTCGCGGCTTGGCCTTGGTGGCCGGACTGCAAAAATCCCCACGCCGTTTTTGTTTTTGTTTGGGGGGGATCCCAGCGTCGGGGTGTGTGTGGGCTTTCCTTCCTGGGGGCTGGATTCCCTGGGCAGCCCGCAGTAAGGAAGCCCAGCAGCGGGGGGGGGGTGCTTTCATTACCAGGGGCTGTGTCGCTGTGAGCCTTACCGGGGGCTGGCTTGTGGCCCGCGATAAGGAAGCCCAGTGGCGGGGTGGGTGGCTGGGCTTTCCTCACAAGGGGCTGGCCTCCCTGGGCGGCCCACGGTAAGGAAGCCCAGCGGCGGGGGTGTGTGCTTTTGTTACTGGGGCTGTGTGGCTGTGCATTTTTTATTTTTATTTTGGCCGCGCCGGCTTTCCCAGAGTTCTGCGCACTCACGGCGCGCAGGACCCTGGGGATTGTATTTTTCCATTTGTGCTTTCCCTTTGTGCTCCGTTTTTTTCATGCGGCTTGGTTTTGATTGGCCGCGCCGTGTTTCCCCAGGTTCTTTGTGCTCCCGCCTCTCAGCCTGATTGGCTGTGGCGCAGCGCGGTGCAAAGAACGTTGGGAAATGAAGTTGTTTCCCTTTTTTTGCGTTTGTGGGTCTGTTGCCCCACTGCCGGTTTTCTCAATCCTTCGTTGACCTGCGTACCCAGATCGGCCGTGTGCACGAAGGGTGAGTGCAGGCAAGTAGGGCGAGGCATAGCAACCTATAGCCAGTTCCAACAGTTAACCCTTGGATTTATAGGTTAAGATTATCATTACTATTATTACTTGTTCTTTTTTTCTTAGTATGTAGGTTGATTTTTTCTTGTTATGGTCTCTATTTCTTTTTTCTGTTTGTTTGCTTGTCTTATAAAAGTCAATAAAATAGTTTTTTTTAAAAACCAAAGTCAAGCAGAACATAGGTCTTTGCACTGAATAATTGGACCAACACTGGAATGTTGCAACAAGCTTGCTTAAAGGCCTCCCAGCTACTCACTATCAGTTGGGAGCCTTCTCTGGTAATGAGTTCTAGCTTGCTTGCATCACAGGTGTAGCTCCTTTCTGAATCTTTCCCTGACTGAGGGCTGATCACTGTCAGAGTCAGATTTCTGATCTGATAGGTCATCTGTCTGGGGAAACAGATTTGAGCCAGAAGAAGGCTGAGATTCCTGGCTCAGGACATTCTCAGGTTCAGGTACAGGCAGAACTGGGCTGGGCATAGGAAGTGCCTCCTGATCCAGGTCATCTTTGGAGTCTGATGAGGACTGGATTATTACCATGTTGATGAAAGCCTCCAGACATGCAGAAGGCTTGAAGTTTTGCATTCTTAGCTCAAAGTAGCAGAAGGGGCTGGGTGGGGAGCAAGGATGGGCTTGCTGGCAGCGAAAGGGAATAGCTGAGGAGGCAGCACATCTCCTGATGCAGCTCCCAGTGCAGCTCCTTGCTGTCGGCTTCAGCGCCTGCCTGGAGTGCCTGTGGTGTGGCATGGCTTCTTGGCAGCAGCATCGTGGTGTCCCCCTCCACCCTCCTCCTCCTCCTCCTCCTCCTCCTGGCCTGAGGCTGCCACCTTCTCTTGCTGCAGGAGTTCCCCACTGATAAGTGTCCTCATCACTCCCTGTCCATGCCTTCACAAGGTACCCAGCACGGGCTGGTTAAAGACTAAATGCTGTATCTTAATGTTCACTTTCATGGATCAAGTCCACCTCATCAGACAATGCTGAAGTAGACTTGATCCACGAAAGCTAATATTAAAACACAGTAGTTAGTCTGTTTTTATTTTGTTTGTCCTCTGATATCAGGAAGAGTAGTTGCTGAAAAAATATCTGTTAGTTAAAACAGAATATATTTCACATAAAAAAGTACCTAAAAAGTCTACAAAGTTTCATGTGAACTTTATAAAAAGTCTAAAAAATTAGGAGAATTGTATATTAGCAAATTCCTTGATTTTTTTAAAAAAATAAAGGTAAAGGTAAGGGTCATTCCTCCATACTTAGCTTGCCTCTAGTTAGAGTGATATAACTAGTGCTGAAAAGAGGGAGACTAGTACCACAAGGGTTTGGGAGACTTGGAAACTATAGGATGGAAAGAACCATTGCAAAGCTCCCTATGAATTTCATTAAAAAATTTTAGAGGGAACAGGTGGTGTCGATCCTGGAGACAAGCTGTTCTGTACTGTATGTTCTCTGATGCAAGTGTTGATGCTCATGGAGTAAATATTTATATAACAGGCATTTATGAATAATTAGTCCTTGGAGTTAAAGATCAAGCAAGTCAAGTGTCAGTTTCAATGCTTCTCTTTCTTGGATTCAATTCATTGGGTCCTGTAGATTTCAACTCAATCAAAGGAATAAAGTAGGTAAAGGTCACTCTTGCTTGAAAGCCAGTTGTATCCAGCTCTAGGGTTCAGTGCTCATCTCTGTTTATAGCCAAAGAGCCAGCACTGTCTGAGACTGCACATGCATGTGGCAGACATGCCTAGAGTGCACGGATCGCTGTTTACCATCCCACCAAAGTCCCTATTTATCTACATTGCAACTCTGTGTAACGAACACTTCGTATAACGAAAAATGCATACAATGAAGCGTTCGTGTGCTCTGCATGATACCCTGCATAATGAATTTTTATTTTCATTATACGGAGGTTTTGTTCTTAATGAAACCCCATATAATGAACATTTTTTTCTTATGCAGGGTATCGCCCATTTGATCCGCATAGCGGAAAAAACACATAGCGAACAGCTCCGTGGAACTGAGTTTTTTGTTATGCAGGTTTCTACTGTACTTGCATTTTCTTGCTTTTGAACTGCTAGGTTGGCAGGAGCTGGGACAAAGATGGAAGTTCATTCCATTGTGCAGGACTCAGGTATCAAACTGCTGACCTGCTACTTTCCAGTCAGCATCTTAGCCACTTGAGCCTAGTTAGAAAAGAAAGAAACTGGAAGAAACTGGAGCTGAGGAATTTTTAGAGCACAGTCATAAATCCCCTTAACTTTATATCCTCCTGGGAGTTGGATTCCCACTACCTTTGTGGTCACATGGCTAAATTCTCCTGGCAACAATATTTCTGAAATCAGACAACGTACCCTTCTCTGTGAATGCTAGATTCCCTAAATCAGGGATTTGCAACCTATGGCCCAAGGGCTGAATCCACATCATCTGGCCCCCACCATTACTCCAACCACTGCTGCCAGGAACAGCCACAGATGCATTTATGATGGCTGTGGATGCATTTATGGCAGCCATGGATGTGTTTATGGCAGCATTTATGATGGGGGACCACCAATCTAGCCCCTTCAAGTATCTGAGAGAGCATGACTCAGTCCCTGACCTAAAAAGGTTGCCGACCCCTGCCCTAAATGGACCACAAGGGAAAGAATGTTGCAGATGTCTTCCCCCAACCAAAACAAAACTTTGCAATCTAGGTATTTCTAACTTGCTCCCTGTACAGTCTGCTGCTTGTGGGGTGGTCTGGAGTCACTGTTTTTGTAGTCACTTGAAGACAGGGGAGGAGCTAAATCAAATTTAGCCAGCTCACCAATTCTACAGAAAAAATGGGGGTGGAAAACCTCTCCTGACTGATGCAGTGCTGCAACAATCAGATATGTGAGGGGAAAATGATAACACTTTCCCTGCTACTCCACAGAGGAGCAGGGAAAGTATATAATTTCAGTACATCTTTAGCCCCTTCAGCATACTAGATGTATACAGCAAAAGATGGTTTGCAGCTTCTTCTTTCATATTTTGGTCAGACTTTAAACTGCATAACTTAATTGTTGGTGAATTCGTTCCATAGTTACTTCACCTGATCCAGTGTGAGGAAGATTAGATGACACACTAGATTAGAGTGCTAAAGAGTGCATTGAATTCCTCTCTGTCTCTTTGCTCCACAGGGAGAATTTCTTCAGTTCCTGGGTATTTGCCATAAATATTATCTTGCGAGATTTTTATTGAAAGGAATTCCAACCAAGAGTACATCAAAGCTGAATGTTAAAGACTTTGTTTTTAATGAGTTGCCGGTGAGGATGTACTGTCCCAAGATGAAATCTCCTGGGAACAGAAGAGGCCTGTTGTACATTCATGGAGGAGTTGGCCTCCTTGGAAGCATTCGTAAGTTCTTTGAAATTTCTACACTCTTGCTTTTGGTATAAATTTTAGAATACATTGGAAATCTATTTAGCACAAAGGTCCCTGAAATGTTTACCAAAAAGTTTCCTAAACAGGAGGAAAGGGCATTTGTGCTTCTGTATGTCACCATCTTCAGTTCCTAGAGGAAGATGCTTCCTTGATACATCTCTGGCCATTTCACATACAATTCTGCTTCGGTGCCAAATAAACAATCCCTACAGTATCAGAAAAGGTGCCTATTTACCTTTTCAAAATAAGGATCAGTAAAAAAAAAATGTGGGCCCAAATTTGCATGTTTACCACATTCTTTGAAGCAAACTACTGTACTTTTACAAAATTGTATCAGCACAAGCAGCTGCTTGATCAGTCCAACTGCTTCTACCTCGTCAAGCGGAAAGTTTTGTATCCTTCCAATTCATTCCAGACCAAATTTATGTGTTTTTCAGAAGCATATGAAAGGGTGTGTTGCTACCTTGCTCGTGAAAGTGATACCATTGTTGTCTGTGTTGGGTAAGTGGACTTGCTCTGAGAAA
This sequence comes from Bradypodion pumilum, assembly GCA_035047305.1. Taxonomy (NCBI): domain Eukaryota; kingdom Metazoa; phylum Chordata; class Lepidosauria; order Squamata; family Chamaeleonidae; genus Bradypodion; species Bradypodion pumilum. Next base: position 4,709,645 of record JAWDJD010000016.1, on the reverse strand, counting down.
AAAGAATCCCTCACTTTGTTACAGAATTGGGGTTCAGCTTTCTGGCAGACCAGAATATTCACAAAGTGAATCTTATTCCAGGATCTTATTCCAATTTTTAAAAAATCTAGCTTTAGATAGTGATTGGCAGGCCCATGCTGGGTACCTTGAGAGGACGCGAGACAGGGAGTGATGAGGGTGCCTTTTTTTTTCAATCCAAGGGCACCATTTTATGTTATAAGTAGGGGTGCACCAGGACACATCCCGGTGTACCGTTGGGCCAGCACAGGCTGGTGGTTGGGAATACAATAGTGGTGATGGTCTTAGTCTTGGACTCTAGTAACACTTGATGGTCTTCTTATTCCTTTATTGCTGCCTATCCATGTCTAAATCTTTTTCTGATTTTCTGGATGCAATTTCTGCTTGGACTCACAATTGAACCAATGCTTACCAAATCTCTCACTATTTCATTTTCTTCATTCTCAACATTTAAATTGTATAGTTCTCCTGTAATCATTTTTATTAATATTCAACTAGAATCCTAATACTTTGACACTTTTTTCACTTTCACTAAAAATTGCTCCAAGCCATTGCTCATTTCTGCCAGTATCCTGTTTGCTGTCATCTGCATCTCTTAAATTATTGATGTTTATCCACCAATTTTCACTTATTCTTCTTCATCATCATCATCATTATTGTTATTGTTGTTGTTATTGTTATTATTGTTGTTGTTGTTGTTGGTAGTAGTAGTAGTTGTTGTTGTTGTTGCTGTTCATTTATATGCCGCCCCACTCGCGCAATGCGACTCTGGGCGGCTCACAACATGTCCATACATCAATACAATAAAATAGCATAAAATACATTGCAGGCGCACCCCCCAATAAAGGACTCAGACACTAATGAAAGTGGATAACGGCATTGGGCCACATTTATTGATTCATGCCCTAGTCCGAATTATAAATTTCTATTGGTAATTGACCAATTATAATTCTTAAGGCAAGCAGGCCGAAGTAACACTGGTAAGGTACCACCCAAAATTGCCGACGGCAATTGTTACAATGTATCTATTTGTATCTATTTGTTTGTTGACAACAAACAAATTGTTGACCGTAGTCAATATCTAACTAATGACCCCACCCTCTGATGCGTATCCGTAAAATCACGGGGTGATGCATGCTGTCTAGCTGTAGCCATCACCCCGTCGCCTGGTTCGTCGTTGACCGGACAACGATTAACCAACTTATGCCTGTCTAGTGTTGTCCAGTCAATTGCAAACCTGCCGGATACCTGTGGGTCATAAATGTTTACCTTACCAGTGCTACCCGCCACACGGAGAGGCTTCAATGAAGGCTCGACGCCCCCCCCCCAGACCATCAGCTCGGTCAACAGGCCTGCTCGCCAATCACCTAACAGGAGGTCCATACCTCCTCGCAACAGATGGGCCCCATCCCCTGCGAAAAGTTCATAATTTTGCAGACCAATGGCGGGGTGACGACTGACCCGCCCCAACCCCTGTCAACAAGGAACCAGGCAACAGCCCTATTTACCATGCGTCTAGCACGGTCAAGGGCCTGGAGGTCGAACCCTCCCCTATAAGAGTGCCGCGGTACCATGTCTGACCAAACGAGGGTTGTGGCAGGCCACACGTAATGTAGGTAGGCAAGGTCGCCGCAAATCGCATGCTTCAGCGATAGGCCGGTGACCCGACCTAAATCATTGCCCCCAAGGTGTATGATCAGAATGTCAGGCGGGTCAGCATTCCGGCCCGAGAAAAGGAACGGCAACAGTTCCCGCCATAACATCCCGGGCCTACCATACCATGTGAGACTTGCGTATGCACCCAGTCCCAGTCGGGGTCCCCACTCTGTCGCCGCAGCGTAACGCGCTGCCCTGTGCACGTAGCTATGGCCCACCAGCCATACTGTCACCGGTGTAATACGACACCCAGGGTCTGTCAAGGAAAAACAAGGGGAAGAGAAAAGGTGCGGTGACGCAACTGGTACTCACTGTGAAAGAGGACTGACATAAAACTGAAAACATTGCGATCCCCACCTCCCCATGCGGCGTATTTCAGCCCCGGAGTACCCAAAAGCAGCCGCAGTGGAAGCCGCCCCTATCATGAATGAATGGGTGCCGTAACGGGCCCCTGGAGGCCAACACTGGCCATCGCTTTGCCGGTCACCTTCCAAAATTGAAATTTAGTAAGGGGAGAACCATCTTGGTGACAGAAAAACGGGCCATGGTGCATGCCACGCAGTGCCAGGAACTCTTGTAGGGCACCAACCGGACAGATGTCTGCCAAAGAACACCGTAGCAGTCTAACTCCACTGCCTACGCCATGCTGATCCGTTTTAGAGGAACGTATCCTCAACTGAGCCCAATCATAGCCAACATAGACATCTTCGAGTTCCAGTGCCCTACGACTAGCATCCGCCTTAGACAGCATCACAAGCTCGCTGATGCGGAGCGCTCCAAAAAAGGCCACCGTTGTAGCCGCATGAAACAGGGCAGCCTCATACCTATCAAGCATAGGTCATGCCAGCCCCGCGCCAGTTGGGTAAGAACCCCTGGGGAAATTGGGTAGTGGTCGTCCGGGCTATGCCCACGCTCCCGCACCCACCCCTCTAAAACGTGTCTCACACGGAAGTCAGCGGTACTGTCCGCATGACCTCCTACTTTGGCCATAAAAGCCAGCGCTGACAGCCTGGATGCTATGGTGCGAGGCCCTGGGCATGTAGGTAAACCATGAATTGGAGGATGTGGGCCACTGGGATCGGCCAGGTGCCTGGAAGCCGAAATTGGGCACAGAATGCCTGGAAAGAAATGAATGCGTGGTGATACGCCTTATGCGTGTGTGGCGCTAGCGACATGCCGATCACCCGGTCCACCTCTCCTTGCCAAGGGTCCATATCTCGTCCGGGAGTGGCGAGGGAAATTCCTCCGCATCCGGGGCCAAGGCGCGGAACCGGGAGATCTGCAGGTGGGACAAAGTGTCAGCGATATCATTATTGACACCCGGGACATGCCTGGCCCTGAACAGTACATTGAGGCGCAGGCTGCGCAATACAAACTGGCGCACCAGGTCCATGACCCTGGGTGATTTAGAAGTCTGGGAGTTGACAATGTGGACCACTGCCGCATTGTCACACCAGAAATGAACCACCGAGTTGGCCCACTCGTCACCCCATAGCATCAAAGCCCCCAGGATGGGAAAAAATTCCAGATACGTGAGATCACGCAGGCGACCTGTGCCTGACCAGGCTGGCGGCCACCCACCATAGGCCCACTTCCCGTTGAAGTACATCCCATAACCCAGGGATCCAGAGGCATCGGACTGTATCTGGAAACGAGGGGAAGCCAGGAGGTCGGACCTCCAAAATGACACCCCATTGAACTCCCTCAGGAACTGGAGCCAGATAAGCATATCTGCCCTGATACCCCGGGTCAGTCTCACCCTATGGTGGGGCCTGGATAAGCCTGTCATGGCGTCGCACAAGCGCCGAGCAAATGCCCTGCCCGGTGCGACCACCCTGCAAGCAAAATTGAGGTGACCATGTAGGACCTGCAGTTCCCGCAGAGATGCCTTGCGTTTAGCAAACAAGTCCGAGATGAGGGCCACTATCCTCGACACCTTATCCCTCGGGAACCTAGAAGCCTGCGCTACCGTGTCAATCTCCACCCCCAAGAAGACTAGCTGAGTAGATGGGCCCTCGGTCTTTTCGGGCGCTAAAGGGACACCAAGTTCCTCCATTAGCTTCTGAAATGTGTTGAGGAGACGTGTGCACGTGTCCCAGCCCCGTTCACCCCCGAATAAAAAATCATCGAGGTAATGGGCTACAGACCAAGACCCTGACCTGCGGACAAAGGCCCACTGTAGGAAGGTGCTGAAACGCTCGAAGGCCGAGCATGATATGGAACAGCCAAAAGGCATGGCCTTATCGAAATAATATTCACCCCGGAACTTGAAACCCAGCAACTCAAAGTCACCCGGGTGGACCGGCAGGAGACGAAAGGCAGACTTAATGTCGCACTTAGCTAGCAACGCCCCTGGGCCACATGAGCGCACCATGCGCAGCGCTTGGTCAAAGGATGTATACCTGACCGAGCAAAGGTCATCAGGTATAGCATCATTGACCGATCGGCCGGCTGGGTAAGACAAGTGATGAATCAGGCGGAACTTGCCCGGTGACTTCTTGGGCACTAAGCCCAAGGGGGACACTTTAAGGTTGGGAAATGGGGGTGCAGGGAAAGGGCCAGCGACCCTGCCCGCATCAACCTCCTTAGTAATGCTGGCAGCAGCCACCTCCTCCCTTCCCCTAAGGGACAAAAGGTTGGGTGCATCTTGGGGGGACCTATCTCCCATGAAAGGAATACGAAACCCCAGTCTAAAACCCTGAAGCAGGTAAACCACGTCTGCCTTCCTTGGGTACAATGCGAGCCAACGCTCCAACATGTCCACATTAATTGGGGAGGGGGCCTTTCGATGGACCAGCTCCCTCTGCGGCAGTCTTGCCAGCCCCTTGTCCACCCCTACCTCTGCCCCGCATCCCTCCAGGCCTGGGGCAGGCGGAGGCCGCATGGGGGCCCGCACAAGAGGGACACTCATGCCTGTACCGGCAATTCTTCCTATTGCAGGAACCATTGGACGAGAAAGTCCAGCACAGCAGGCGGGCTGGAACCCCCTGCCCCGCCACCTGGTGGGGAGTCTGTGCTGGGGCCGCTCGCTGGACCGCATGTCCACAATGGTATCTTTCCCCAGGCGCCGGGCGCGTGGGAGTCATGTACAGAAGCCACAGCCTCTGGCAGGGCTCATCCCACCTCATCTCTGGGTGCAGGGGAATTCGCATACGGAATTCTTCGTCGTAAGCCAACCACGACGGGCCCGGGAAGTCAACCATCGCCAGGTAGACATTGTCCAAATACTGGACCATCGGGATTGCCAGATCCGGCCTGGCCCTGAGATAAACCGCCATGTATATGAGGTACGCCGGCAACCAGTTGGCCCACGTGCGTGGCGGCTTACGACGACGTGCCTGTTCCTTATCCTTCTCATCCTGCCCCTCCCTCTCCTCCTTGGTGGGCTCTCTGTTAAGAAGGGAGAAGATGTCCACATACTCCCCGCGCCAGATCTTTTCTTTGGTAGACTGGGCCAGATGATCCCCGAGGGGCAATGAATACCCCTGACACGTTCCCAACTGAGTAGGAGGCACCACCCCAAACAGGGGCCTGGGTGAGAGGTGAAGTCGCCGGGTGGGCCGTCGGCGACTGAACTGTCGCGCCACCCGTGCGAGGCCACGGCCACTGAAATACTCCCCCCGATGTAGCCAGGTGTGTGGGTGCACTAGATTGAACTGCATACTCACATGCTGCACCCCCGTGGGCCGCCCCCACCGGCGGTTCCGGCCCACTGGGGGCGTCGGAGCTCACGACCGCGATTGAGCTCGTCGATGGGGCCTGATCAGCACCAGCCTGTTGAGCGGGGAGCTGCGAGGCAGTGGCCGACGCCGGCCCACGGGCCTCGGGCAGCTTGACCCGTCCCGCCATCTGCCGCTGCCCGGCAGACGAAGCATCAACCTGCGCACCAAAAGGCACCCCAGTGTGGTTCGCCCTCGTGAGGGATGCCTCGAGGGCCGCAACGCGGGCCAGAAGGGCCTCCACATTGACATAGCCCCCTAACCCCATGGGGGGCAAAGAGCCGGCCGGCCCACAGGTTGCAGGCGCCGGTCCAGGTCCCTGGACCCCGGGGCCCGGATGCGGCCATGAGCCGAGGCCCGGCCCCTGCGGGGCCGGGGGCAAGCCCTGCCAGGGGAGGGAACCCAACCACCCCCCATGGCTGAAACCCCCCGCGGGAAGCTGCGCCCCAAGAGGGGAAGGCCCCACAGAATGGGCCATGCCAGGGGCAGTGGCCACTGCTTGCGGGCCGGGGGCTGCGGCCCCTGCCGGGCCGGTATGCGGACGGCCCGCCTCAGGCCAAGGGGGTATCAACCCCATCCCACCGGTCCCGGTGGGCCCTGGCAAGGGAGGCTGCAGGGGAGGCGCAGTCGCGGTCCTCCGACCCGGCTGGCGCCTCCGCGCAGAGCGAACCGCGTTCGCAGTTGCCTTCTTCTTAGAAGATGAAGAAAAATCGCTTCCAAAGAGGCTTCCCGGCGAAAGGCAAGAGCAACGGAGGTAAGGGAAAGAAAAACTTCTCCACTCCGTCGCTTCGCAAAATGGCAGCTCGGCTGCCTCGTGGCCACCCCTTTTATCAGGGTGCTGGCCACGCCCCCTAACTACCCGGATGCCTTCGTCCGATGGGGGGGCCGCAAAGAGCGCGGCGGCCATTTTGGCGCCGCGCTTGCAATCTACACAATAGCATACCATTTAAACACTAAAGTAACAAATAACGGATAAATAAATAACACAATGTCCTCTGCCACTCATGTCCATGACGGAGCCCAGGGCTCAACATCCACGATGGAGCCCGGAGCTCAAACTGAGCGGATACTCATCAGAAATAAGATCTGACACAGCTATAGATACAATCATAAGAAAAAGGGCAGCAACAAAGTTTGCAGCATAGAGAATGATACCTGTAAGAATAAGTCTCAAAAGTTTATCCACTATCATTAGTCACTTTCCACTTTCCAGAAATCTGTACCCTTTCCAGAAGCCCAAATTTTGTGCTACTTCAGAGTACCTGTGGCCCTGCTCCTAGCTAGAGAAATCTATGATAGGTTTCAACCATTGACTGTGCTTACAAACCAGCCAGATCAGGTAGGACATGCAGTGTGAATTTACTTCATTTCATTTCAAGTTTAATTTCTATACCGCTTTACTCAGCCCAGTGGGCGACTCAAAGCAGTTCAACAGGTACAATACAATAGCACAGCAATACAGAGCAGTACAGCAATACAAATAAATATATAAATCAACACAATCAATAATACAATGGGGCGGGCCGCACTCGGGGAAGGCGGGACCGATGCTTAGTATCTGTCCCACGTTCTGGCCCCCCGGTTTCACCTCTAGGTCCTGAGCAGCTGATCCAGGGTGACCCCACCCTTAGGCTGCTGCTGATGAATGCCAGGTCGGTCTGTAGTAAGGCGCCCCTAATACAAGATTCTATTCTGGGAGAGAGGGCCGACCTGGCATGCATCACTGAGACCTGGCTGAGACCAGAGGATGGGGTGCCTCTATCAGAGATGTGTCCAGCCGGGTTCGGTGTTTGGCACCAGCCTAGGGATGAGGGCAAGGGCGGTGGTGTTGCCATTATAGCCAGGGAGTCACTAGGAGTTACCAGGGCCACTGCTCCACAATTCCTGGGTTGTGAGTCCCTGCTCCTGCGGCTGGGCCCAAAGGGTCAGTTGGGGGTCCTACTCCTGTACCTGCCCCCTTGCAGGGTAAGGGACTCCCTGCCTGGGCTCCTCGAGGCTGTCTCAGCATTGGCGTTGGAGTTCCCTAGGCTTATGGTTCTGGGGGACTTCAATTTGCCTTCGCTGGGGTCCGGTTCCGGGGTGGCTCAGGAGTTCATGGCTTCCATGGCAACTATGGACCTGGCTCAGGTAATTCGGGGTCCTACCAGGGGCAGTGGCCACACACCAGATTTAGTCTTTTTGTCGGGGCGGTGGCAGAGTGATCTGAATTTACAGAAGCTAGACATAACACCTGTGCCATGGTCAGATCACTATCTGGTGGCTCTAGACTTCCTGGGGGCAACACATCATCGTAGGGAGGCAGGGTCTATTAAAGTGGCCCGCCCCCGGCAACTGATGGATCCGGATGGATTCCAGAGGGAACTGGGGGCTTTTCCCCTGGATCGGCAACACGATTCGCCCGAGGCACTTGTTGACCTATGGTGTGGGTCAACGATAACTGCCTTGGATGTAATCGCTCCACTACGGCCTCTCAGAGCCCGTGGAGCTAGGTCATCCCCGTGGTTCACAGAAGAACTACGGGAGCTCAAACGGGCAAAGAGACGCCTTGAGCGCCGCTGGGTGAAGACCCAGAGAGACTCCGATTGGACACTAGCTAGAGCCGCTATTAGGGCCTATCTAGTGGCGATGGAGGTGGTGAGGAGGCAATACTTCACCTCCCTTATTGCCTCTGCTGATAATCGCCCAGCCACCCTGTTTCGGGTGACCAGGTCCCTCCTTGGTAGGGGGGGGGCTGTGCCTGGTTGGCAGGGATCGGCTGAGGACTTTGCTGACCATCTGGTGGAGAAAATCGATCGGATTCGCTCAGGGTTTAATCTTGGCGTGGATGGGGAGGGTCAGGGGGGAGCCAGTGCACAGTCGTGCTGTGTTATCTGGGATCAGTTTGATCCTGTTGCCCCAGATGAAGTGGACAGGCTCCTTGCGGCGGTCCGCGCCACTAATTGTCCATTGGATCCCTGTCCCGCCTGGCTGGTAAAAGCCTCAAAGATGGTGACAGGTGGCTGGGTCGGGGCTATAATTAATGCATCTTTTCGGGAAGGGATATTTCCTGCACCATTGAAACATGCTTTGGTGCGCCCCCTCCTGAAGAAGCCATCCCTCGATCCAGCAGTCATAACCAACTACAGACCTGTTTCCAACCTCCCCTTTTTGGGGAAAGTATTGGAAAAGGCAGTGGCGCGTCAGTTGCAGGGGGTACTGGATGAAGCGGAATATCTGGACCCCTTCCAGTCAGGATTCAGACCTGGATATGGTACTGAGATTGCATTGGTCGCGCTGATGGATGATCTCTGGCGAGAGCGGGATGGCGGTCATCCGTCCGTCCTTGCTCTTCTTGACCTCTCAGCGGCCTTCGATACCGTCGACCACGGTATCCTTCTGGAACGGCTCCGAGGATTGGGAATCCAGGGCACTGTGTGGTCCTGGTTTTCCTCATTTCTGAGGGGCCGGACCCAGTCGGTGTGGTTGGAGAGCGAGAAGTCCAGTCCTAGGTCCCTAAAATATGGGGTGCCTCAGGGCTCGGTACTCTCTCCTCTCCTTTTTAACATCTACATGAAGCCGCTGGGTGAGATCATCCGTTCCCACGGGGTGCAGTACCATCAGTACGCGGATGATACACAGTTGTACATCTCGGCCCGTGGGGACCCCAGTGATGCAGTCAAAGTCCTTTCCAGCTGTCTGGAGGCTGTTGGGGTCTGGATGGGGGCAAATGGGCTACAGCTGAATCCTAGCAAGACTGAGTGGCTATGGATAGGGGGTCCCGCCTTATCCCGGGAGCTACCATCTTTGGTTTTGGATGGGGCTATTCTGCCCCAGACCGACCCGGTGCGCAACTTGGGGGTCCTCCTGGATTCGCGGCTGCTGCTAGAAGAACAGGTGGCGGCTGTGGCCAGGAGGGCCTTTGCCCAACTTCGGGTGATTCGCCAGTTGCGCCCGCTCCTGGACCGGGACTCTTTGCTCATGGTCACTCATGCTCTGGTTACCTCCAGACTAGACTACTGTAATGCGCTCTACATGGGGCTGCCCTTGATGACCATTCGGAGGCTGCAGCTGGTCCAGAATGCGGCGGCCCGGGTGGTGATGGGGTGTGGACGTTATGCCCATGCCTCACCACTGCTGCGGGAGCTGCACTGGTTACCAGTTTGTCTCCGGGTGCAATTCAAGGTGCTGGTTTTGACCTTTAAAGCCCTATATGGTAGTGGGCCAGGTTACCTTAGAGACCGCATCGCCCTAAGGACGTCTGTCCGTCCAACCAGAGCGGACCGGAGGGGCTCTCTAATTGTGCCATCGGCCAGGGGGGCTCGCCTCTCTGGCACAAGGAGGAGAGCCTTCTCTGTGTCCGCACCGGCCCTTTGGAACCTCCTGCCTGTGGAACTGCGTCTCCAGACGGAGTTGTTGCCCTTTAGGAAAGAACTAAAAACCTGGCTGGCGGGCCAAGTTTGGGGTGCAGGTGGAGGGGTGGCTTCCGTTGGGTGGTTAATATAGGGGAGGATGCCTGCCCCACGGTTTCTTCAGTTCCTGCACCCCTCTCTTTTTAGGGGTGGGTTCTTATTGCTGGTTTTATCTGTTTTATTTGTTTTTATATGTTTTTACCCATTGTTGTGAACCGCCCGGAGTCGGCTTTGGCTGAGTGGGCGGTATAGAAATTTGACAATAAAATAAAATAAAATAAATAAAAATAAATACAATAATGTAGCCAAAATCAATAAATACATAAAAAATACAAAGGTACAGCAATGCAACACAATCCCTATATCACAGCCAACACCATCTGCAGCCAGGCTGAGAACTCCCCCCTGTGACCCTTCATCCCAGAGGGGTGGGAGGGCATGGCAGCATGGCGGCGGCACCTTCTTCGATCCTTGCAAGGCCATGGGAGGCTCTTTTTATCCCCCACTGGGTGGAGGGCGCAGCAATGCAGTGGCGGTGGCGGCTTCTTCGAGCCTCCCAAAGACACAGGAGGCTCTTTTTATCCTCCTGCCAGGTGAAGGGGGCGGCAATGTGATGGGAATACTGTCGCTATAATGTATCAACTTCAACAAAGCCTTTGGCAAAGTGCCCTCCATGATATTCTGATTAGCAAGCTAATTAGCTTCAGTACTGTGTATAGTTCTGGATACCACAGTTTAAGAAGTATTCAAGCAAATTAGAACAAATCCAGAGGAGTGCAACAAGGATGATCAGGAAACTGGAAACCAAGCCCTATGAGAAAAACCTTTTCTTTTATCAGCTCAATTAGCCACTCATCTCCTCCAGGTCTTTTGGCATCTGAACGTGCAGAGTCAAAGATGTTTGGATCCATCTCATCCCTTTTATATGGCATCCCCACACACATCCAGCTCACTGCTTTGTGTGCGAAGAGGCTTCTTTCTTCCATGCATTTCTGAAAGGTGTGGGGGCAGCAAATGGATTTAAGAACATAAGACCAGCCTTGCTGGAACAGGCCACAGCCCATCCAGTCCAGCCTTCTGTCTCACACAGTGGCTCACCATTTGCTTCAGGGTATTATTCCCAAGCAGATGCCTTCATCTCCTTAGGATTCCCTGGAAATTGCATTGAGAGATATCCTGCCTATCTCTCCAACCCGGAGGTTGTCAGGTATCCATAATTATAGTCATTGATACCCTTGTCCTCCATGAAAGTGTCTAATCCTTTCTTAAAGCTGACAGCTGTCACCACTTCTTCTGGCAGGGAGTTCCATAGACCAGTGCATACCTGTCAACCATCCCGATTTGGCCGGGAAAACCCCGTAATTTGACATCGATTGATGTCATAACCCGCCCCGCGCTGCCAAAACCCCGTAATTTGGCAGCAGGGGGAAACGCTTTTCGCGCATGTGCGGAAGCGCTACGTCGCTTGTGCAGCCCCTATGCAAGCGGCGTAGCGCTTCCGCGCATGTGTGGAAGTGTTTTACCCCTTCCACGCATGCATGGAAGCGCTACACCGCTTGCGTAGGGGCTGCGCAAGCGACGTAGCGCTTCTGCGCATGCGTGGAAGGGGTAAAACCTTCCAGTGATCCTCTGGGTGAAAAAGTACTTTCTCTTATTTATTTGAGAACTAGTACCCAAATGTTTCATGGACTGCCCCCTAGTTCTCGTGTTGTGCGATAGGGAAAACAGTTTTTCCTTATCTACTTTGTCCACACCATGCATGATTTTATAAACTTCCAAACTTATTTGGAATCTATAGCAAAGTGTGGGTATTGGCCAGTTTCCAGTCTGATTCAAAAAAGAAGAGAGAAAGTTCAAAGGGGCATTTGGAAAGAATCTAGGCTCCCTAAAGTTCTGAATATTGCTTAACATAACATAAGAACAACCTTGCTGGAACAGGCCAGAGCCCATCTAGTCCAGCATTCTGTCTCACACAGTGGCTCACCATGTGCTTCAGGGGATTCCCAAGCAGATGCCTTCACCTGCTTAGGATTCCCTGGAAATGGCATTGTAAGATATCCTGCCTATCTCTACAACCCGGAGGTTGTCCTTAAGTATCCATAATTATAGCCATTGATACCCTTGTCCTCCATGAACTTGTCTAATCCTTTCTTAAAGCTGTCAAGACTGACAGCTGTCACCACTTCTTCTGGCAGGGAGTTCCATAGACCAGTGATCCTCTGGGTGAAAAAGTACTTTCTCTTATTTGTTTGAGAACTAGTATCCAAAGGTTTCATGGAGTGTCCCCTAGTTCTAGCGTCGTGAGATAGGGAAAAGTTTTTCCTTATCTACTTTGTCCACACCATGCACGATTTTATAAACTTCAATCAGATCACCTCTTAGACGCTGTCGTTCAAGAGTGAAAAGGCCCAACCGTTGCAGCCTCAGGTGGTAAGGAAGGTGTTCCAGTCCCCCAATCATTCTCGTTGCCCTCCTCTGCACTTTTTCCAGCTCCATAATATCCTTCTGGAGGTATGGCGACCAGAACTGTACACAGTATTCCAGATGGGGCCTCACCATAGATTTATAAAGAGGCAAAATGACACTTGCTGACTTATTTTCTATACCCTTCCTAATGATCCCTAACATTGAGTTTGCTTTTTTCACTGCTGAGGCACACTGGGTTGACACCTTCATTGAGCTCTCGTCCACCAGGACACCAAGGTCCCTTTCCTGGTTTGTCGCAGACAGTTCAGACCCCATCAGTTTATAAATGTAATTGGGTTGGGGTTTTTTATGCCCCCAATGTCATCACTCTGCACTTACTAGTGTTGAAGCTCCTTTGCTACTGTTTTGCCCCCTTCCCCAGTGTCAAGAGATCCCTCCAGCTCCCCACAATCTCTCACAGTTTTCACTACCCTGTATAATTTAGTGTCGTCAGCAAATTTGGCTACCTTGCTATTGATTCCTTTAAGTGCTCAGCAAGCTGGCCATGTCCCAGTGTGAGTATGTAGATAGATATCTATGATTTCTTTGTCTCTCTGCACTGCTGCCTTCTGCTGCTAATTCTTGCCTTCTACTCTTTCATTCCTGTGTCCAGTTTTTATGTTACAGTATTGGGATCCAGTGGCGTCTGTTTGTATCTCACTGTATTTATGTTTTCTTGGGTTGTTCACATTTTTTCTTCCAAACAACTGTAGCGATGTTGGGCCGCTAGGGCGGCGCTAGGTCCCGGAGGAGACTGATCAATGACAACACGAGGCAACAGGAGCGAGATCAGATCAGTGGTTTATTGGAAAAATACATACACCTTTTATAGATCAGAAGGCAGGTAGAAAAAACCATCACCCGGGAGTCAATCACATCACCTGTTTACTCAGGTTAATTGGGAAACCTCTCGAAGGGAAGTTAATTATTTCAGACAAACACGGGATGAGGGAAACCATTGTTTAGGGTTTAGACAGGGGTAAACATATTCACTATTTGCACCGGGGATTTCCTTGGCCAGGAGATGAGTGTTTACCTAATCAGTCACTGGAGTTAGCGATCTGCCTACCTTGCAGAATCGTTGGTCAGGTCATGTAATTGGGTGAATCAAACCCTATCATTTATTCACCCCCCTTAATTTAGCTGCCCGCAGAAGCCACCGCCAGGAGCCTTCTCACCTAAGCAGCCTCCGCAGGGGCTGTTCCATGCCAGATGGGCATGGGGAATCCGCATCTCCCCTTACTTTTTAATATTAAGAGCCTGACCAGCGATTTTGCGCAGAAGCGGCACCAGCTGTTGGTCGGGAGTGACGTCACGGGGTTTCCTTCTGAGGCGGCACCTCGAGATCAGTGAGGGAATGCATTGAGCGAGACAGCAAATTGCTATGCCCAGTATGACTACCCCCACCACTACCTTAAGCACCGTCTGAAGCCACCCCCATGGGATCCACGACCACATCCACTTCCACAGAGAACTCCACCAAGCCCCCCACGCAGAGCCCTCTGTGATGCCTGCGACTATGGTGTGGAGATCTGTGATCTGGCTTTGAATTTTCCGGGAGTTGTCAGTAAGGTTGAAGCAACACATGCCGTGAAAGGACTCGCAGCCCAAGTGGTGCAATAGTAGGAGGTAGTCGATAGCCGCTCGATTATCGAGAATGGCATGGCGAAGCTCCGCCTGTTCCTGATTGAGGAGCGCTATCGCTGAGGAGGTATGGTTAATGGCCTTTGCTAAACCGCAGGCCAAGCGACCAATCCTCTTTGCGTTGCCGACGGCTAAGCCTGGCACGCCGAAGATGCTGACTGCCAAAGAGAGGTATTCGGCAGGTCTCATTACCCTAAAGCTGCTTTCACATGAGCTGTCTAACAGGGTGGTGCGAGTGTGCCGTATGAGTGAGGGAACATTGGAGCCATTGGAAGCATTGGGGATATTAGTGCGTGGGGCAATCATATCCTTAGTGGGGAGCAACACTGTCAAACGACTGATACAACATATAGAGTCTGTAATATTAGCCGGAATGTAGTTAAACGTATACTGGTTACACGTAAAGAACCATCCAGATGGCAGGGTGATATGTGCATACTTCGAGCCAAGTGGCACTGGGTTATTGCAAGTCCAATTGCCGCGGCCTACATCGAGGCAACGGCGCCGGGCTCGGCCGGGTCCGGAGCAACCGTGTATTCGGCCGCAGGTAGAGTTCGGGCTGACCGCCACTCGAGGAGTGTGGAGAGTGGCCGCATCAGCCGGTAAAGTCATGGTTAGCCGCATCTCCCAACGGGCATATTCCGAGGAAGCTGATGGGATGTATGGGCTGAAGAGTCGCCTCACCAGCCAGTCCCCGTCCCGGGGGTGTGCGCCTGGAGAATGGCACACCGGGACAAGGCAGGTGCTGAGGATCGAGGCAGAGCCGACGTCCTGCCTGAGGCAAAAATCAGACTGGTTGACAAGGGTAGCCAACCTTTCCCAAATGTTGTACTGCATCTGGGCAGAGAGGTCTCCGCCTGGCATTAAGTCTCTGGCCTCCAGTGAGGCGGCCTGAGCACCTCCCCCCAAAAGCAGGGAGAGGGCCAGGATGATGGTGACTGCCATGGAGTTGGCGTGAATTCGGGCGAAAATCGCAACCGCAAAGCTCTCTGGTGTCAGTTCCTCCCCCTCGCGCTGGATGGCGTCCTGGGCATCATGGCAGAGGGCCTTGACCATCCCCCAGGTGATCTTCGGTGCTGTCGTCTGCGACCGCTGTCTCTCCCGGCGGGTCCCCTCGGTCAGGGCGAGATCCTGCATCTCCGGGATCGGACTCGGGTCGGCCTGGGTCCACGCCATGTGGTTCCAAATGAGGCTTGACGCACCGAGCTGGAATCCAAACGACACCTGTAGGAGACATAACTGCAGCATACCCTCTTCCCCAGGTTATGAGCGGCACCGGGCCCCTCCAAGAAGGGTCTGGTGGCACTCGGTACCGGACCATAGGTCACGGGAGGGCTTCCGAATGGCGGAAGTGCTTCTCCTGCGGCGTACAGTCCGAAAAAAACATTGAGGTGATTGTATGTGAACAATCACTTATTCAGACAAAACTGTGCTTCTCCCTGTGATTTGGGGAGGGCTGGTGGCTCCCCCCTTTCTGTTTGTTTGTCAATATAGGACTTTAGCGTCCGATTGACACGTTCTACAATCGCCTGCCCTTGCGGATTGTAGGGAATGCCAAATGTGTGCTTGATGTCCCAGGTGGCCATGAAGGCGGCCAACTGCCTAGAGCTGTAGGACGGGGCGTTATCCGTTTTCACGTGCCGCGGCTTGCCCATCGCCACAATGCAGGAAAGGAGGTGCTGCTCCACGTGGGAGGCAGTCTCCCCCTTCTGCACCGTCGCCCAAACGAACTGAGAAAAGGTGTCAATGCAGACATGCATGTACTGCCACCTGCCAAACTGCGGCACATGCGTGACGTCCATCTGCCACACTTGATTGGTCTCTGTCCCTCGTGGGTTGACCCCCCGCGAGGGCCCCCCCCGGCGCCCCTGCGCAATGCTGGCAAGAGCGTACTATACCTTGGGCTTGAGAAAGTGGCAGATTGAACTGTCTGGCGAGTGCCTTGGCGTTTTGGTGAAAAAATGCATGACTTTGAATTGGAGTAGTGAAAACTCCCAAAACTGAACGTTGCTGAATTTCTTTTGCCGCCGCATCCGCTCTGCAATTGCCCGCGGAAATCGGACCCGGTAGGTCTTGATGACTTCGGATGTGGGCAATATAGAGCGGCTCCGTGCGGTTCCGCAAGTGAAATTGAGCAGTGAGAAACAGACTAAGCAGATTCTTGTCTATCGCGGGGGTAATGTAAGCCCCCGGTAGACTGTGGAGCAAATTCCTAACGTACAGGCTGTCAGTTATGATGTTTAAACGTTCCTTGGCGAAGGTGCGCAAAGCAAGGTTCACGGCTGCCAACTCCGCCCGCTGCGCGGACTTCTGTGGGAGAGTCAACAGCGTGTGCCAAGCTTCGCCCTCCTGCCAGGTCAAAACACCATATGTGCGTCCACCATCGGTAAAGACTGTCTTGGCCCCCTGAAGTGGGACCAGCGAAAGCAATTCGAACAAGCTGACTGTTCCTGTTTGAAGCGAGACAAGTCTGGGGTCTTTAGGCAAGTGGTATGCCAAGCTTCCAGTGAATCCTTCCAAGGAAGCGAGTCACCTAGCTGCATCAACTGATGAATTTGTTCCTTGGTGAACGGGACTATGATCTTAGCTAAATCGTGCCCAGAAATGTCCCTAGCTCTCAGCCTGCCGCGGTAGATCACCGCGGAGACCAGTTCTTGGGGCGGAACAATGTTCCGAGATGAGGTGTTAGGCAAGTACACCCACTCCACAATTTTCGCTCCCTTTTCTGAGTCTACTCCTAGCGCCCCAGTGAACATGGATCCCGACCGTACGATGTACAAATTCAGGATCGGGGCATATGGCCCCTGGGCGATCCTATCCACCCACCTCTGGCTGAGAACTTGGTTCACTTTCTCGAGCGCCAAGCGCGCGTCTCGAGAGATTTTTATCCGGTCTGCCGGCTGCTTACCTAAGGTTAGCAGCGAGAAGAGCGGCTTTAGAAGATCCGTATCCAAGCGAAAATACGGTCTGGCCCAATTGATAGTCCCCAAAACTTGCTGCAATTCTACGAGGGTGACTGAGTCTTGTAAATTTATCTGAGGTAAAACCGGTGCGGCGAAAGAGCGGAGGAGCCGATGGCCCAAGTATGAGAAGGGCTCGGTTCTCTGCACTTTCTCCGGGGCAATGAGTAAACCTTTGTCCCCCAGGCTGGCCTGGAGGTCTGAAAACATTTCGCTGCCACGCTGTGGCAACGCTACCAAAATATCATCCATAAAGTGACAAACTATGGCTTGTGGGTAGAGGTTTCGAAACTTTGCCAGCGCGTCGTGGATGTAAATTTGGCACAAGGTGGGCGAATTGAGCATGCCCTGTGGCAAAAATTTCCACGCGTAACGCTGCGTGGGCTCACTGTGGTTCACGACCGGCACCGTAAAGGCAAACCTCTCCCGGTCCCTGGGGTCTAAGGGGATTGTATAAAAGCAATCCTTGAGATCTACGACTAGAATCTCCCACCCCTCGGGAATCATGTTAGGATTTGGGATGCCGCATTGGAGCGGGCCCATCGGCTGAATACATTTATTGATCTCTCTGAGATCGTGGAGGAATCGCCACTTCCCCGACTTCTTCTTAATAACAAAAATTGGCGAATTCCAAGGGCTCGTGGACCGTTCTATATGTCCTGCGTCTAGCTGTTCCTTAACTAGCTGCTTGAGGGCAACTAATTTCTCTCCCACTACCGGCCATTGTTCTACCCAAACCGGAGTGTCGGTGAGCCATTTAAGTGGCAACGCCATTACCCAAAGGTAAGCGTGGCACCGTACTGCTGTAGAATGTCCCGTCCCCAAAGATTGACGTGCACGTCAAGAATGTGCGGCCGTATCACCGCTGTGCCGTCAGCCCTTGGGATTGTGACTTCTACCCACTCTCGGCTTCTAAACGCTTCCTGGATGCCGCCTACCCCCCACACATCGGAGACCGGCTCAATGGCCCACTCCCTCGGCCACTGGCTTCTGCTTATCACGGTCACATCTGCTCCGGTATCGAGTAACCCTGAGAACACTCTTTTGTTCAAAAATACCTCGATAACGGGGCGCTGCTTCCACTCAATGTTGGTCTCCACTGTCGCCAAGACCTGGTATCCCTGCACTGCCTCACTCGCGCTCGAGCGGTCTGCTGAACCGGACTCTGAGCTGGCACTGAGCCTTCTCTGGCTGCCTGCTGGCGAGTGACAAGGAACCAAGATCAGTTGCGCTAAGGTGTCTCCCTTGTGGATTGTTTGGGGTAGGTGTGTCCAAAGCTGGACTTGGAGGACGCCTGAAAAATTCGAGTCAATGACTCCTGGAATTATGAGAATTCCGCGTGCTCCAGCTACACTACGGGGCAAAACTAAACCTATAAAGCCTCTGGGTAGGGGTCCCATGTACTGGGAATCGACTAGATAGACTGTGCCCGGCAGATCGCATGTAACGTCCGCTTGGCAAGCCAATTCTAGTCCTGTGCTACCCTTGGGGCTGGCCTGCGCCCTCGCAGTGCCTGGAATGTGCCTGGAACCTAGTCCAGTTCTGGGGAGTTCTGGATCTGGGTGAAGGAAGCCTCTGTTTGGACTGGGGCCAGAGACGTGCCCGGATTCCGGTTTCCCGAACTCAGACAATACCTGGCCCAATGATAGCCTTTCTTGCACTTCGGGCAGGGGGTGCTCGGAGCCTTGGGACGGCCGGATTTTTGTCCGCCTCCCTTGGATCGGCACTCCCTGGCGAAGTGTCCAACCTTGCCACAAGTGTGGCATGCCCCTTTGATCTTGCCATTGCCCTGAGGTCTTCTTCCCCCCTGCACCGCGGCCGCTAGCAGCCTCATCTTGTAGGAGTCTGTGCCAACGTCGGAGCATGCTCGGATCATGTCCGTTAAGGTCAAGTCAGGGCGATTGCCCAGGGACTGCAAGATTTTACGGCAGTCCAGGTTGGCGTTGTCCTTAGCTAGCTTAATCATAACCTCTTGTTGGGCCTGCTCATTATCAATCTGCCTGCTAATTGCTTCCTCCAGGCGATTGATGAAGTCCATGTAGGGCTCCTGGGCTCCCTGCTTGATAGCAGTGTAATTTTTAGCCGTTTTGCCAGACGCTGGGACCTTGAAGTATGCCCTGTAGGCAGCTTCGGCTGACATTTCTAGAGTGGCGAGAGGCAAGTTAATTTGAGCGTTGATGGGCTCAAAGGCACCTGAACCATACAACTGGTCAGGAAGTACTGCGCCTCCCATCCTGGCAGCTCGAGCTTGGGCCTCTAGGCGAAACTCGCTGTCCCAAATCATGTACTGGCTGGGGGTTAGCATCATCCTCATGACGGCTTTCCAATCATGAGGAATCCACATGGTGGTTTCGCACACTTGCTGAAGCGTGCCCCTCGTAAAACGACTCTGGAGCCCTGTCTCTGAAATTGCTTTCCGTAAAGCCATGAGAAGCTTGTACGGGACTGGGGAGTGTACTATCTGCTGTGCGCCCGTGAGCGCGTCCATCTCCAAGCGGATTGGACAAATCTGTCTGAGTTCAGCTAGTTGTTCAACTGACAATTCCCCCTTTTTAAGTTCTATCTCAGCTGTGCGCTGAAGGGCACTCTTCATGACTAGGGAGCCTGGAGCTGTCAGAGGAGCGCCTGCGCTTCTCATTCCTTGCGTTCCTTCGGTGACGTCTGCAGCTGTCACCGCGGGAACGCTCCCTACACTACTCTGCCGATAGCTAATTGACGGATACAGTGCCGTGGGCGCAGTCAGTTCGACTGGCTTGCCTGATGGCTCGACTAACGGGGGTTCTTTGGCCTCTACCCGGACTGGCTCGATCTCTGCTAAGAGTTTCCTACACTTTCCCCAAGTACGAACTATCCCTCCTGGAGCTTTCGGGGGTTGCTGAATACAGTCTCCTATCTGATCCCAGAGCGGCAGGGTTAACGTACCTACTTCTGGGTAAAGTAGGCAGTGTTCCCTGAGGTACACCAAAAGTCTCGCTAATTCCCTGCTGTGAAAGCGTAACTTAAATACCCTGGCCAGGATTTTAAACTCTTCCTCACGAGTTCTTTGGCTAGCGGATGGACCTGGTCTATGAGAACAAGTCCCCATATTACCTGCGATTGGGTCTCCGGAAGATTCCTCCTCGGGACGGGTCGACGCGTCTTTGCAGGCAACAGGTTCGGGCGTCGGGTGTCTGGGGTAGACCTCGGAGCGTGGACCTTCTGCCACGGGCCCTTCAACGGCCTCTGCGATGTCAGGGGCTCACAGCTGCCCTGAGCGGAACGCGTTTCCCTCTATGGCAACCCTCCTCGAAAGCGGGGAGTAAGCGGTAGGAATGTCTCTCTGGGATGCCTCGCCGCAGGCTACTTCTCCGATCGGCTGGCTGCCGGCCGGAGCGCCGCGCTGTCCTCCGGGATGACGGGTCGCGGTTCAAGCGTAGAACCGGACCGCGTGAATCGCTACTCACGAGTAGACCTCTCCGGGGTCTCTTACTCACGAGTAAATCACATCGGGTTCACCAGCTGTAGCGATGTTGGGCCGCTAAGGCGGTGCTAGGTCCCGGAGGAGACTGATCAATGACAACACGAGGCAACAGGAGCGAGATCAGATCAGTGGTTTATTGGAAAAATACATACACCTTTTATAGATCAGAAGGCAGGTAGAAAAAACCATCACCCGGGAGTCAATCACATCACCTGTTTACTCAGGTTAATTGGGAAACCTCTCGAAGGGAAGTTAATTATTTCAGACAAACACGGGATGAGGGAAACCATTGTTTAGGGTTTAGACAGGGGTAAACATATTCACTATTTGCACCGGGGATTTCCTTGGCCAGGAGATGAGTGTTTACCTAATCAGTCACTGGAGTTAGCGATCTGCCTACCTTGCAGAATCGTCGGTCAGGTCATGTAATTGGGTGAATCAAACCCTATCATTTATTCACCCCCCTTAATTTAGCTGCCCGCAGAAGCCACCGCCAGGAGCCTTCTCACCTAAGCAGCCTCCGCAGGGGCTGTTCCATGCCAGATGGACATGGGGAATCCGCAAACAACAAAGGCCAAACAGTGTAAATCAGAAGAAATGGGAAGAACCATTTGCAATAAAGCTGAAGAGTAATCGTCATGTGTTTCTAACAAAATTAAAGTAGTTTATTCACTTGAAGTTCTCAATGTAAAAAGTAATTTTCTATTTCATTGTAGATTGATTAATCTCAAATTCAATACTAAATTCTTCAGTATCTCAATGTCTCTTATTCCAAAAACAATACTCAATATCTCAATGTTCCAAACAATATATTTGCAATTCAAAATATTCTTCAAAATATTCGAAGCTGATCCAGTGTAACAGCTTTTTATCTAGTTTCCTCAGGAATATCTGTTATTTTAGCACTTCAGAGCCTCTCTTAGTGGTTTTCTTTCTGTGCTCAAGATGTTACCATGTAACTATTTTCTAAAGCAATTTAGTTAATGGAATAATGAAATAAAGGAACTGTATATTCTCAAACCAGTTTAAGAGCTATATGGAAAAAATACAACATCTTATTGTTACAATCAGATCTATTTAGAAAGGTTCATGATCACGCACAAAATAGGAAAAAGGAATATTTTGCTTGCTCTTTTAACAGAATAAAACAAGAAAAGCATATCTACCTGTATTTCTCTGGCCTAGCCTAGTCTGATAACAGATTTGACTACATTTTTGCTATGGTTTACTCTCCAGCACGTATCACAGCAAATCTAATCTAAGGTAAAGGTAAAGGTAAAAATTTCCCTTGCTCAAAAGCCAGTCGTATCTGACTCTAGGGTTCAGTGCTCATCTCTGTTTCAAAGCCAAAGAGCCATCACTGTCTGCTTCTGCAGACATTTCCGTGGTCATGTTGCATGACCATGGAATCTAATCTAAGCCATGGCATAAATATGGTGTTTATCTCCCACATTCCAATATAACGAAAACCCATCTTTTCCACTCATCCCTCCTCTTCCAGGGATTTAACCAATTAAATCACAGCATACAATGTCCATCGTCTTAGTTCCGTTCTCACAATTTTCAGCCTGTTATGACTATATTCAAAGTAAACTAACCAGCAGCTGCCTTGAAGTTCATTTCCCCTGGCTTATCTAACTCTGCCCAGGGAATTAAGCACTCAAAGAAACTACTTTACTCTTTCAAAGCAAAATCCCCTATTTTAATTCATTGCAATACCATGCTTGAAAGAGAACTGGGAAAGAAGAAGGGAAATAACAAAAAAAAGGCAAAAATAAACGTGAAGAAGAATCAGGCCCAATGACATTGGCATGAGTGTACTCTGCTCAATTAATTAGAACCTGAGGGCAAACACAATAAGTTCTTGTCAATAATATGCTTATACTTAGTGAGGCAAAGTGCAGAGATAATAATAAGGTCAGGCTAAGGTCAGTTAACCAGGAACAGGTGCAAGCAATCATGTAACTCAGCTCTGCTGTGATTGACAGTTAATAAGATACATTGTAACCTTAAGTGTTTTGCTTCCTGTATAAATAGAAGTTGCTTAAAAAGCTTGTTTTTCACAGAGCTTGCAGAGCAGAAGCACAGACTGCACAAAAGCTACAGTACAGAGCAGAATAATGCTGAATGTAATGTTTATTTACTTGGACTGTAAATGTTAATATACCAGTTTGATTTAACCAAGCCTGGTGTATAGTCTTCTTTCTTGAACCTATTGCAACTCAGACTGCTACAACACTCACTCAAACTAACAGTTCTGCCCCCATGCTGTTGGTCTCCATTGTTAAGGCATGCAATATTTCAGTTTTCCCAAGAGTCACTAGAGATTGGAAGTGTACTAGAGTAATTGAGTTAGGGGGAAAGCATAAAAGCTAAGCATAAAAGCATAATCAAGAATATAGCTCTCCAAAATATGTTTATGATTTATGGCTTATATTTAATGAATGCTCCTATCCATGGAAGATTGAATTATGTATTATACCATTCTCAAATGTTCCTTTAGATATAGACAAGCTCCAGAACATCCCTTTCCAGTGCAGTTCCTAGACTGTATCACAGCCGCTGTATACTTTCTGCAGAATGCAAAGGAATATGGAGTTGACCCCAATTGCATTTCCATTGCCGGAGACAGCAGTGGAGGTACAATAGCAGCTGCAGTATGTCAGATTCTTACCACCAGAAAGGATCTCCCAAGGTTTCAAGCCCAGATCCTCCTCTACCCATTACTCCAGGCAGTGGACCTCTGTTTGCCTTCCCACCAGCAAAACCGTTTGGCCCTTCCCTTGCCCATGAATCAGGGCATCAAACTTGCAATGGATTATATTAATGCGAAGACTAAAGATGTAGATGAAATAATGAAAAATGCACATGTTTCCGAGGATCTGAGAATGAGATACAAGAAATGGATTAGTGCAGAAAACATTCCGGAAGAGTTTAAAGTTAGAGGCTATGTATCTGTGCCATCAGCTCCGTTTTCAGACAAACTGCATGAGAAGTACAAATTAGTATTTGACCCAATGATTTCACCGCTTTTAGCTGAGGATGCCATTATCTGCCAGCTTCCTAAGACATTCATATTTACCTGCGAGTATGATTTTCTCAGAGACGATGGGCTGCTCTATAAGAAAAGGCTGGAAGACAATGGTGTATCAGTGACATGGTTCCATGATAAGAATGGGTTCCATGGGGTACTCTTCTGCATAGACAGCTGGCCATTTGAATTTCCAAATACGCTGACCAGCTTTCAGCAGGTCATACGTTTCATAGAACAACTGTAAAATACTCTATTTTACTGGGTAGCACTAGTTCTCTGTTGTCATTTCAGGAGCACGCTCCTCAACTGGGCTGTCTAGCAATTAGCAATTACATTTATACACTGCAGGATTACTAAATCCAAGAAACTGGAAATTATATAGGTACTAGCATAGTTTGTCCGGCCTTGCCGGGCATTTTTAATGTGTGTTTTGGTGGTTTGGGGGGTTTGTTGTTGCACAACTGTTATGTATGTTAATTGTGTTTTCTGACAGGAGTGGAATGTATCTTTTCTTGTGTATCTATTCTTATGCAAATAAGTGGATCGAAAATGTGCACACTCTGTTAGCCAATGGGCTTGTTGTATTATTGTTACTGTTACTGTTTATAGTGTAGATAAGTCAGAGTTTTGCCCCATCCAAACTGTGTTCAAACCCCACTAATAAAGAGCTGAATTTCACTACTTCACTCGTCTGCTTCTTCATTCCCTGAACACTAAAACAATCACCACTCCAAGGAAAAAAACACTCCAACCACCAACTCACACATTATTATTTTTTATTATGGCAGGAGTGGTGTGTGTGTGTGTGTGTGTGTGTGTGTGCGCGCGCGCGCACACGCGCCTGGCAGTCATCTATTATGTTTAGATGTTTGGTGTTGTTTTTCTGGTTTTTTAGTCTTTGTGTTGTTATTTTTTTTTTCATTTGTTGTTTTGGTGCATTGCAAAGTAGGATTGTGATGGACAATAAAGAGAGGTTGTTTTAATATATTATAAATGATTTATTTAACATGTAAATTTTTAAAAAAACTATTTAAAAATTCTTTCATTTTAGTGTGTTTTTTAAAAGATAAAATATTCAAACAGTAACAGGGGTTTTTTTGCTTAACTTTCAACATTTGTTTTATATATATAGTTTTTTGATGTTTTATGAAATGTGGATAACATTTTTGTTTTTGATAAAGTTCTATTTTCATCGGGGGGGTTGCTATCTTTTCCTTTTTTTTGTTCCTGTAAGAAGTAAAAAAGTGCATTCTGTTAGTTATTTTTGTAGTGATATATTTATTTTTATATTTATTTTTTGTTATTGTTACCACATTTTTTTCATATATTGTTTACATTTTTTAATGTTTGTGTTCTTTTTTCTTTTAGTCATAATAAATTACAATTAATTAGTTTTAATTATTTTTTAATGTTCATTGTCATTTACTTTATTATGTTACTTACCTTACATGTGCTTTTGTTTGTTTTTTCTTCTTTTTCCTCTTCTTCTTGTATTTTTAGAAAATGTTTCAACATTAGGATTGCCAGTGGCTCATTTAGTGGAAATGGTGTGTACTTCATGATTAATAAATGTCTTTGGATTATGTTGTCGATTGAAATGACTCTTTTTTCTTTTTTGAACCATGTAGTCTGTCCTGGATTTCTTGTTGTATCACTTCAGATTCAATACTGTAATATTTTTCAGGTTGAATTGCATTGTAATTTATTAATTCGGGATTTTGAGTTATTTGTTCAATTGTTTTAATATCATATTTTTCGCTTTCGCTCTGTAGTCTGATTCATTTGCGTGTTGTCTCTCGCCCTCAATTCGTTTCATTATCACAAGATTTTATATCTTAGCATATTGTCGCTTGCTTTTAGCATCACACCAGCGCAATATTTCATACGTTAGCTGTTTTTTTGGAGAATGCTTTCTGTTCCCCAACATGCATTTTGTTGTTTTTTATTTTCTTTGTGAAGGTGTGGCTTTCGAGGTTCCTTGTTGCTCTCTGTTTTCGTATGGAAGGATTCTTGTCTTGATGGTTAAGGTAGGTTGTTTGTTTCTTCCATGGTGCATAATTCATTTTGTTCTTTTTATTTTACGTTGACTTTGTCCCGTTGTTTCTTTAGCAATAAGGGGTGGGCGATGTTCTTGTGTGGCACGTGATTTCGGGGTTGCTTTCTTATTGTAGCACCTGACAGTACACAATATTTTTACTTTGATTGTTTGGTACTAAGATGAATAAATTTCTCGGGGAGACAATTCTGGAGCATGCTACATACAATTGGCCATGTGAGAAGCATGGTTTCGATATATTGACACTGCAATGTTGAAGTGTTTGTCCTTGTGATAAAATTGCTCTTTCTTTTCACCATTCATATGTGCGCGCAAAATTTTCCTCAGTGAGTTTTGGGGTGCTTAGCATGTGGAACCTGTTTTTCTTTTTGTTGTTTTGTGCATGCACTTTGTGAATCTTTTGATAGTGCCCCAGCTTTCCTATCATTCTGTGCCCTTGTGACATTCTGCCCATTTGGCTTAGTTGTTACGGCGCACAGGATGGTGGGATTTGAAGTTTTCTTTTCCATCTTCGGGTTCTTGCTGTGGCTTTTTTTCTGCATCTCGTTTCCTATTTGGCACAGTGACTTCCGCAACGTTTTCCTTGCTCTTCCCTCTCAGCCTGATTGGCTGAGGTGCTGCACGGTTTTGGTTTGTTTGTTTGTTTTGATTTGTTGTTTATTAAAGAATTGATGCAACAATTTCTTGGTCATACAACAATAACTTTTTATTAAACATTTGTGTTTCTTTTTAACTCAACAATATTACTTATGTTTGTTATATATTATTTCTTCACAAAATTTGTTTTGTTTAATAAGATTAGATTTAACTTTAAATTTTTAACTTTAATACAACTTCTTTAATTATTTTTTGTTTTGTAATGCTATCTTGGTTGTTTCTATTGTCGGTTGTTCTTCTAGCTTTGTTCCTGAAATAAATAAATGAAGATTTTAAGTAATATATTAGTATTGGTTTTGTTATTGTATATTGTAGATATAATTAGCATTCTTCTCATTATTATTATTATATTAGAAATTTTAGTTAATTCTTTTGTTATGTCCTTTTTGCTTTAATTGTTACTGGTTATCTAACATGATAATAGGTACATAATAATTTAAGTTAATATAAAAATTCGAAGTATGCTTTTCTATTGTACACTTATAAAATCCTATTGTTCTAAATGTACTAGTGCAATTTCAATACATATTTTTTAAAAAAAGTATTACATTTATTAACCATTATTTTGTATAATATAGGAATTCACAATAATAAATAGTAATAATTTGATATGTGGATGATGGCTTTCTATATTTACCTTATTTCTTTTTTTGTTCCTTTGAATTTTTAGGAAATGTAGTAACAGTTGTATTCCCAATGTTGGGTTCATAGGGAAAGGTGGATAGAATGTGTTTCTGATTTGATTTTGTATTATTTTCTCTATAGGTATACTTAATTTTTCTTTATTTTTTTCTTCATCAATCTTGCTTTTTCCTTGTGTTTCAATTTTGGTTTCTTCTACTTCACTATATGTTTTTTTGTTTATTGCTTCAATTGTTTTTTCCAATTGCATTGGGTTTTTTGGTTTATTGTTTATTTGCATAATGGTTTTTTAAGGAGCATTGGATCCTTTATGTTCATGTCCAATTTCAAAGTTGTTGTTTTTGTTTCGTTCGGGATTTCATTTTTTTTCTTCATCATTCAGCTTGGGAGGTTCCACTGTCGTATTTTGATTATTTGGCACAGGTCATATTTTTAGTCGTGTGCCCAATTCTCTTTGTTCATCATTGTTGTGTATTTCTGTTGTTGGATTCATTTTTTAAAGTTTTGTCGGCAACCTTCATCGCGCTGTTGTCTCCGTTCCTATTTCTGAATGCTCAGAAGTGTCGATTGCTCCTCATCCTCACAGTCTTCTTTGCACTTCTTGTTCTATTTCCTCGCAAGTAAGGCAGGAAACGTGCAAGTTTTTCGATATGTCTGATTTTCATATATGTGTCTCATCAATGTATACCCTCTCCCAGAAGGGGTTTTCTTCATGTTTTCCATTTTAAAATGTAATATTTTTTTATTTTTTATTGTATTTAATATTTGTTGGCGTTCTTTTTTAGTTTATGATGTGTTATTTCTCTTTTGCTATTATTCGTTCTATTTGTTGATCACGTGATGGCCCTCTACTGGAGGAATATCAATGTTTTTTTTCTTCTTTTTCTCACGAGATTAATTTTTTTCTCTTTCGTGTTGTGTGCAAAGAATTCTCCTTCGAGAGTAAATTCATTCTTGTTGCGTTTTCATTTTTATGTGGATGCCTCGTTTTATTTATTTTGTAGATATATTCTCAAGATGTTGTTTTATTGCAGTACCTGATGGTGAACAATATTTTTAGTTTCGTTATTTGTTGCTAGAGTAAATAAATGTTTTTGTGTGTGGATTTTGTTTTTTATTGTTTTGTTGTTTAATGTGTTTATTTATTTATTTATTTATTTATTTGTGTTTTATTATTTTTAGTGTTTGGCGTTTTGGGTAAATGTTTTGTTTTGTTGTTGTTGTGTACTTTTGCATGAAGAACCGGCTGCCTGTTGGTTCCTTTTTCCCCCATTGCTGCTTCAAAATTTGGTTTTGATGCAGCAATGGGGAAAAGGAGGAGCTGGCAGTCAGCCCGCTCTTTGTCCGGTAAGGTTTGTTAGGTAGATCAGGTGAAAAGGAGACAGATAAGAGCTATCTGCCTCACAATGGTTCTCTCCTCTCTGTCTCCTTTCTCTCCTGGCTTACCTAACCGGAGATCGGCAGGGAGCAATCCGTAAGGGGTGGTGCTCTTCCTTGCAGATTGCTGGCTGCTGCTTTTGTATTTCCTTCATTGGCAGCAGCCAGTCATTCGCCAGGGAGGGTGTTTCCCCTGATGAACTGCTGCCTGCTGTTGGTTTTTTCCCCACCCTGGCTCAACTTTCCATGAGGCCGGCGGTGGTCTCGCCGTGTCTTTGGCAGGGTAGCGGGGAGGAGAGGGAGTCCCTCTTCTCCCTGTTGCTCCAGGAAAGAAGGCCGGCAGTGGTCTCAGCATAGGTTTTTGTGTGTGTTTCTTTGTGAGGCCGTGCGGCGGACTTGCACTCCTGTTGTGGGTGGCTAGCGTGTTTTTATTTTATTTTTCACGCTCCAGCTTTCTTAACATTCTGTGTGCTCGTGCTCTTCAACCTGATGTAGGACACTGGGACTTGGAGTTTTGTTTGTTTTGTTTGTGTTCGTGCAGCGATTTTTTTACCTGTGGCTCGATTTCATTTGGGTGCACCGCGGTTCCCAACGTTCTTTTTGCTCATACCTCTCAGCCTGATTGGCTGAGGTGTGCTGCAGCACTGAGAACATTGGGAATTGAAGTTGTTTCCCTTTGTTCCCATTCGTGGGGCTGCTGCCCCGCTAGCGATGACCTAAACCCCGCGGCGCTGAGAAGGAAGGGGTTACAGTGAGTGTGGAAGGCTAGGTTGGGGATGGTTGGGCCTGGTGCGGGAGCCTTTGAATGAACCCAATGGTTAACCCCTCTTTTTATAGGTATAGATTTTGGAAAGGAGAAGTGGTGTAAAGAACTCTGGAATATGGCAATAAATAATAAACTGACATGTGGTATATGTCTTTAGTGATATCCCGCTATGGCAGTGGAGTAGACCATATAGCCAGTGTCTCAATGCTGAGTGTTGGGTGGTGGTAAACAACCTGACTTCCCATAGGGGCCAATGGCTATGGGCAGATTATGGTCCCCTCAGTAGAGGAAATGCCACTGGAAACCATCATATTGGGCCCAACGGCAAAATGAGCAGAGGAACCACTTTACTATTCTGATTCCCAACAGTCATGGAGGCAGAAGAGGCCATGCCAGATGGACTGGCTGTGAAGGCGCAACTTGTCAATATCCTTAAGGCTGTGGCAATCCATTGCAGTTCCAGTGTTAAATTCTGCATGTCTCATTCCATACATGCCACAGGAGATGGCTCCGTGATCACAGTGTGTGGGTCACTTCACAGCAAGCTGGCATCCACCTTTAAAAAAATCATGCCAGTGGTACTTTTCCTGGAGACACATCCATCAACTGTGAAAATGATTTCCAAGGAAAATTTATACTGAGATATGAGTAGGAGCTGATGACAAACCTCTTGCGACAAACCCTATAGCAGTGATGGTGAACCTTGGCAATCCAGGTGTTCTGGAACTTCAATTCCCAGAAGCCCTAATCAGCAGGTTTACTGACTTGGGCTTCTGGTAATTGAAGTCCAAGAACACCTGGAGTGCCAAGGTTCACCACCAAGCTTCTAGCGAAATCCAGCCTTTCTTCTGGCTTACAACTTGGCCATTTTACTTTCCACCCAACAGTCCTTGTGTGAGTGAAGGTACTTTTCTTTTTAGTCTGTTTTTGCCTTGTTTTCCCATCCTGTTTGCTTTGCTGTCAACAATAAAGATTTTGTGTTAAACCCATTTTTGGTGCCAAGATGTTCACTGTTTGTTCTGGGATGCTAAATTCAGTTCCCGGTTCTCAGATATCTGATGGCAGATGGAGAGCGGCAACCACTCAGGCTAGATACCGAAAGTTTTGGCAGGTGTGTTTAAGACAGGGATTCTATCCTGCAGCCCACGGCAACATTTCATGTGCCCCCCCCCCCACTGCCTCCACCACACCAGGGAGTGTAATGCGGTGGAGGAAGGGCCATCAGGCCCCCAAAGCGTGACCCGGCCCCAGGTTTAAAAAGGTTGAGAACTCTTGGTGATCCGGGCTTCTGGGAATTGAAGTCCAAGAACAGCTGGGGTGTCAAGGTTGGCCACCAGGGACTAGCCCAACAGTCTTTCCCTTTTGGAGCTGAAAGGCCCGAATGTGATGACAAGCCAAAAGGAGCCATTTTCCACTGGGATATATTTCAACTAGCATATTTTTGCCCGGCCTTTTAATGTGTGTGTAGGTGGTTAGGGATGGTTTTGGGTGTGCACACCCACCACCACCCCACATAAAATACCACTCCAAACACCAATACACACATTAAAAATTCCTGGCAAGGCAGGAGTGTCATATGTGTGTGTGTGTGTGAGAGAGAGAGAGACAGAGAAGCAGTGTGTATGTGTGTGTGTGAGAGAGAGAGAGAAAGAGAGAGTGACAGATAGTTAGAGTAGACCACCAGAGGGGGTTAGTGAGTTAGATAGAGCAAGGGAGGACACAGAGGAGACAGGAGAGGAGGGCGGAGGCTACCTCCTGAGGCTACGTGCAGGTAAGTTGGGAGGGAAAGTTTGTCTGTGAGTGGGTGGTTAGGGTATTTTTTTGGGGGGTGCGAAACCCCCCAAAAAAAAACAACAACACCCCAACCACCAACACACAGATAATAATTGGCCAGCAAGGCAGGGGTGGTGCGTGTGTGTGAACGGGCAATAGTGAGGTGTGTTAGAAGGTGGGATGGGGCAAGGTGGTGGGGTGTGTGGGCGGCGTGGGTGCCTTGCCCGTGCTTATTAGGGGATAGGGGTGGGGAAAGGTGGTGTTAGGTGGCATGGGTGCCTGGCCCGTGCTTGTTAGGGGTAGACGTGGGGCAAGGTGGTGGGGTTGCCTGGTCCATGCTTGTTAGGGGGTGGGGTGGGGCAAGTTGGTGGGGTGGGTGGGTGGCATGGATGCCTGGCCCATGCTTGTTAGGGGAAGTATGGCCTGTCTGTCGTTGTCTCTTTTCCCCATTGCTGTTTCAAGATCAGCTTTCGATACAGCGATGGGGAAAAATGAAGAGCCAGCAGTCAGCTCACACTTCATCTGGTAACGTTCGTTAGGTCGGTCGGGGGAGAAGGAGGCAGAGAAGAGCTATCTGCTTCACAATGGTCCTCTCCTCTCAGACTCCTTTTCCCCTGGCTTACTGTAGAAATCTGATTCATGTCTCAATCAGTCTCATGAAGCAGCAGTTTATATCATCAGATCTTTTAAGATAGAAACTTAAGAGTCCACGAAGTCCAGCTTCATTAGGCTCAGAGTAAGGAACGAACAGAGAGAGAGAAAAAAAACTACTGCAGTCTTTGGCTGAACAAAGGATACTAAAGGCTTCTCTTTATTCAAGCAGAGTATCTCAGAAACGAAACTTAACAGAAACAAAACTTAAGGCACAGACCACCAATCAGAAAGTCAGAACCCAAATAAGAAGAAGAAAGGAGAAATCTTATCATATTCTACGCATGCCCAAAATCCAGTGTTATCTCTCATGCAGACAAAGAGGACTTTTGTTTACACAATGTGTCAGCGACAGCCAGACAGAAAACAGATACATTCCCACATGTCCTCCTTTTTCATTTAAATTTGAGAGAGGGATGGCTAATCATACCCCTGCATGTCATCATACTCCATAACTACTCCTCCATATACATCATCACTGTCCTCCTGGACATCGTACCCCTCTTGACTCCTGGTACCTTGTTCCGGAGGATGATACCTCATTGAGTACAATTGCCGTTGTGCAAAACCCGATGTCTCCCTTCTACGCAGTGGACATGCGTTACACATAGAAATAAGGTTAGGAATACAATTAATGCAAAAACACAAAGATATAAGGCAGATAATAATAATGAACCCATAAAAGAAAACTAATCTAAGGACAGATAAATCAGGCAACCAAGAAGTCACCCAATCAAAGAGATTAACATCAGTGCGTACATTGTTAGTAATGCTCTCCTGTAAATTCTGAAGCTCTTTCTCAATAGTATTATTCAGATCCTGGAATTTTACCCGACATATTGTCCTGGATGGAAATTCGTGGCAACTCCATTAAAAAAGAACCACATGTTAGGATCCTTGATTTGCCATCCATTGCAAATTGAACCACTATCTATAGCAGAATAATCAGGAGTACACATAGGAAACACATCATATATATCTTCAATAGTAGTGTTAAACAAGGTATAATTAAGCTTATAAGAACTGTTATAACTACCCCATAACCAAAAATAATCATCACAACCCGTATAATTGCCTATATTCCTCAAAACCGGTTGTGCTTGAGTCCAGTACTTCCATTTACTATTCCAGACTCCAGAACTATGACAACAGAAACAAAGTCCTTTAGTGTATTTCTTGAATGTCATGCTTCGCCAACGGGTGTTGTTAAATTGTTCTGGGGGATTAGAGAAGAGCGTAGACCTATCAACATGTTGCAAATGTCCAATAACCAACTCAGGCGTGTGGAACAATGCCGGAAGAAAGGCCATTTGAGACACTGCCAGTGGATGCTCATAGTATAACGTTGCATTCTTACCATGAACCTCAAACATATAGTTAGCATGACGAATCCAAAAGTTGGGGTTGCCCCCATGAGGTATTGTTCTCACAGCTGGAAGCACAGTAAAAAAGAAAAGAACAAATGTCAGCAAATTTAGTCTACTGGTGAACCACCATCCTGGAGCTGAGTAACCTTCTTCTCTCTCCATGGGCGGATCGCTCGAGCAGGAACCCTTCCACTCAGGATTCCCTTGTTGCCAATAAATGACCAATGGCTTAGGAAGACACTCCCCTAAGAAACAGGAGCATGCCCTGTTATTACTAGTACCATGTAACTAAACATGAAACATGCCTGATGTATAACACAAATGCAATATCACAAACCCATATACATGTGTAGGGTACTGACAACTCTTCCATGTACTTCTGAAGGTACCTTGAGATATGCAGTTTCATAAGGCAATACATAACATAAGCAAAGACAGGTCTTTCTCCTGCAAGAGAATAAGCAAACATTTAAGCATAAACAAAACATGAACATTTCTCTTCTTCCTTACATGAAGGATGTTTCTGTTGCATTCTAGAAAGCATTTATCACTCCCCAAGTACATGAGTAAGGCATTAAATTTTTTCTTCTCCCACTGGTGTAAATGAAAGAAGCATTAATAACTTATAATCAGCATAGCATGGTAACTCAAATACAGTACAAATCTCATTAAAGCATTTCACACTCATAGCCTGAGCAGGTAGACAATTTCTTTAAAAGGGCTGTCAGGTTTTATAATGCAAACAAAGCCAATTCTTCTTTAAAGTCCACACAAACTTTTTTTTCTTTTTAGTCCAATTAAAATGTCCAAATTAAAAGTCCAAATCTTGATTGAAGCTTCCTTAAACACCCTCTTCTCTCCAGCACAGTTCTTGGCATGGCAAAGGTTGAAATTAAGCCATAAATTAAGTCTCACTGAATTCACAAGACAATCCCACACAACCCCCCTTTTCAGCTTTTCAGGCAAACACACATTCCTTCATGCTCCAGCCACACCCATCTGCATTAAGGCAGGCGAAGAGGTGTGAAGGCACAAAGAACAAATTCTCCAGAAGTTGCAAGTAATTTTCACACAGAAGAAAATCACAGGGAAGTCCAAGTTGCTTTCCCTGCAATCCTGATGCTTGAAACTTGGAACAGCTCACTCTGGATCTCTTTGTTTGAGGGTTGGGCAGTTCAAAATCAGCCAAAAACTGTATGTCTTCTCCCTCCTTGTATTTTTGCAACAGCCTGCTGTCCATACAGGCAGGATTCATGCCCCTTTTCCTCTGCATTTCTTTCATCTGCAGCTTCTGAATCTCAACTTTATGACAAACTGCATCTGTTAGTTTGTACTTGCACCCCTTTCTGGGCTTGGGTTTTTTGCATTCCTCCTTTGGGCCATCCTTCCACTTCTGTAGGATCTTCCTGCCCAAACGTGAGGTATCAAGTTTACTACTCAGCTTCTCCTGCTTTTGTGATGAGGGTTGCTTCGCGGGGGGGGGGGGGGGGCTGAGATCCCCTATGCTCTTTGAAACACACTTCTTGCTTCCTGCCACTCTGCATGCATTAACAGCTTCAATCTGTGATGAGGTCCCCACCATTTGTTCCCCATCAGCTGGCACTAGTTGTTTTCTAGACTCGGCAGGCAGTATTGCAGCAGAGAACATGTCTTTTGTAGGGCTAAAAGTGCTTGATTGCTGCAAGGCAGGATATAATGTCCCATCTCCTTTTCCACCTCCACCCCCATCAGGGGGCTGTTGTTTCTCATATGATGGAAGGGCAGTTGCCATAGCCCCCCCCCTTGGCTGGAGGCAAAAGCTTTGGGAGGGGGCCAGCAAGCCCCTGAGACAACAGAATATTCTTTGGAGTGAGTCTCTGAAGGCAGTCTCTAACTTCCTCCCACGTAAATTGAACTGATACAAAAATTCTCTCATGCTTTTGCAATGCATTTCCTATTTGATTCCACTGTTGTAAGTCCAAACATTCATATTTAAACCAAGAACAGATTTTTTCTATAGCTTTGACTAGCTTTTGTATCTGCTTCTCATCAGCCTTTCGTCCATTGTTATTCAAAAGATCTGAGATATCTTTACAAAGTTCATTCCCTTGCGAAGTCAATATGCACCCCATAATTAAATTGTGTTTTCCACTTTTCCACTCACCTAGTTGTAATTCTCAAGCGCTTGATTTATGACCTTCCCGGTCGGACCTTTTGCCTGGTCGGAGGTGAATGAGACCTTGTCCCGGTCGATGAGGTGATAATTAGGTGCTAATTGCTGAAGCAGAGTTCAAAGAAGGCTCTCTCATTGTAGTTCAAAGCCTCACACGGGGCACCACTTGTAGAAATCTGATTCATGTCTCAATCAGTCTCATGAAGCAGCAGTTTATATCATCAGATCTTTTAAGATAGAAACTTAAGAGTCCACGAAGTCCAGCTTCATTAGGCTCAGAGTAAGGAACGAACAGAGAGAGAGAAAAAAACCTACTGCAGTCTTTGGCTGAACAAAGGATACTAAAGGCTTCTCTTTATTCAAGCAGAGTATCTCAGAAATTAAACTTAACAGAAACAAAACTTAAGGCACAGACCACCAATCAGAAAGTCAGAACCCAAATAAGGAGAAGAAAGGAGAAATCTTCTCATATTCTACGCATGCCCAAAATCCAGTGTTATCTCTCATGCAGACAAAGAGGACTTTTGTTTACACAATGTGTCAGCGACAGCCAGACAGAAAACAGATACATTCCCACAGCTTACCTAACAGGAGATTTGTGTTTGCAGGCGCACCCCCCAATAACGGACTCAGACACCATTGAAAGTGGATAACGGCATTGGGCCACATTTATTGATTCATGCCCTAGTCCGAATTATAAATTTGTATTGGTAAAACGACCAATCATAATTCTTAAGGCAAGCAGGCCGAAGTAACACTGGTAAGGTACCACCCAAAATTGCCAACGGCAATTGGTTACAATGTATCAATTTGTATCAATTTGTTTGTTGACAACAAACAAATTGTTGACCATAGTCAATATCTAACTCATGACCCCACCCTCTGACTCGTATCCGTGAAATCACGGGGTGATGCATGCTGGCTAGCTGTCGCCATCACCCCATCGCCTGGTTCGTCGTTGACCGGACAACGTTTAACTAATTTATTCCTATCTAGTGTTGTCCAGTCAATTGCGAACCTGCCGGATACCTGTGGGTCATAACTGTTTACCTTACCAGTGCTACCCGCCCATGTGACCAAAGTCAACAGTAGTCGTAGCAGAACCCCTATATCAAACCATAGCAACAGTGTGGGATGGGCAAAAAAGCCGGGACCCGGAAGCCAATGTGGGTCCCAGCCAAAAATTCCCACCCGGCCCCGAAGCGACCAGAATATCACACTGTTAACTAGGGAGGGGGTGGAGGGGAAAAAACTTCTCCGCTCCATCGCTTAGCTAAAATGGCAGCTCGGCTGCCTCGTGGCCACCCCTTTTATGAGGGAGCTGGCCACGCCCTAAACTACCCGGATCATTCGTCCTGTGGGGGGGGCCCCGCAAAGAGCGCGGCGGCCATTTTGGCGCCGCGCTTGCATTGCAGGCGCACCCCCCAATAACGGACTCAGACACCATTGAAAGTAGATAACGGCATTGGGCCACATTTATTGATTCATGCCCTAGTCCGAATTATAAATTTGTATTGGTAAAACGACCAATCATAATTCTTAAGGCAAGCAGGCCAAAGTAACACTGGTAAGGTACCACCCAAAATTGCCAACGGCAATTGGTTACAATGTATCAATTTATATCAATTTGTTTGTTGACAACAAACAAATTGTTGACCGTAGTCAATATCTAACTCATGACCCCACCCTCTGACTCGTATCCGTGAAATCACGGGGTGATGCATGCTGGCTAGCTGTCGCCATCACCCCATCGCCTGGTTCGTCGTTGACCGGACAACGTTTAACTAATTTATTCCTATCTAGTGTTGTCCAGTCAATTGCGAACCTGCCGGATACCTGTGGGTCTTAACTGTTTACCTTACCAGTGCTACCCGCCACACGGAGGGGCTTCAAAGAAGGCCTGACGCCCCCCCCCCAGACCGTCAGCTCGGTCAACAGGCCTGCTCGCCAATCACCCAACAGGAGATCCATACCTCCTCGCGACAGATGGACCCCATCCCCTGCATACAAATCATAATTTTCTAGTCCAATAGCGGGGTGACGACTGACCCGCCCCCAAGCCTTGTCGGCAAGGAACCGCGCCACCGCCTTATTGACCGCGCGCCTAGCGCGGTCAATGGCCATGAGGTCAACTCCTCCTCTGTAAGAATGGCGCGGGACAATGTCCGACCAAACCAGGGTTGCGGGAGGCCAGACGTAGTGCAAGTAGGCGAGGTCCTCGCAAATCGCATGTTTGAGCGACAAGCCGGTGACCTGACCCAAATCGTTGCCCCCCAGGTGCATGATGAGAATGTCAGGCGGGGCAGCACTTCTGCCTGAAAACAGAAAAGGCAGCAGCTCCCGCCACAACATCCCAGGCTTACCATGCCATGTGAGACTGGCGTGTTCACCCAGTCCCAGTCGGGGTCCCCACTCTGTCGCCGCAGCGTAACGCGCTGCCCTTTGCACGTAGCTGTGGCCCACCAGCCATACTGTCACCGGTGTAATACGACACCCAGTGTCTGTAAGAAAAAATTGAGGGAAATGATGTAAGGTGACTGGGTTGGTACTCACGGCGGGAGCGGGCGCACATAAAACTGAAAACATTGTGAACCCCACCTTCCCATGCTGCGTATGTCAGCCCCGGAGTACCCAAAAGCAGCTGCTGTAGAGGCTGCCCCAATACGGAACGAATGTGTGCCATAACGGGCACCTGGTAGGCCCACCCTGGCGAGGGCTCTGCCTGTCACCTTCCAAAACTGAAATTTAGTGAGGGGAGACCCATCCTGGTGACAGAAAAACAGGCCATGGTGCGTGCCACGCAGTGCAAGGAACTCCTGTAGGGCACCAACCGGACAGATGTCTGCCAAAGAACACCGTAGCAGTCTTACACCACTGCCTACGCCCTGCTGATCAGTCTTAGAGGAGCGTATCCTCAACTGGGCCCAGTCTTTGGCAACATAGACATCTTCGAGTTCCAGTGCCCTACAACTTGCATCCGCCTTAGACAGCATCACAAGTTCGCTGATGCGGAGCGCTCCAAAAAATGCCACCGTTGTGGCTGCATGAAAAAGGGCTGCCTCATAATGATCAAAACAGAGGCCTGGCCAGCCCCGGGCCAACTGGGTAAGAACCCCTGGGGAAATAGGGTGCCGGTCGTCCGGGCAACGCCCGCGCTCGCGCACCCACCCCTCCAAAACATGTCTCACACGGAAGCCAGAGGTGCTGTCCACATGACCCCCCACCTTGGCCATGAAAGCCAGCGCCGAGAGCTTGGATGCTATGGTGCGAGGTGCGAGGCCCTGGGAATGCAGGTGAACCATGAACCGCAGAACATGATCCACCGGGATAGGCCAGGTCTCTGGCAGGTGAAACTGGGCAGAAAATGCCCTATAAGAATTAAAAGCTTGTTGATACGCCTTACGCGTGCGGGGCGCCAGTGACAGGCCGATCGCCCGGTTCACCTCTCCCTGCCAATGGTCCATATCTCGTCCGGGAGTGGCGAGGGAAATTCCTCCGCATCCGGGGCCAAGGCACGGAACCGGGAGATCTGCAGGCGGGACAAAGCGTCGGCAATATCATTATTAACCCCTGGGACGTGCCTAGCCCTGAACAAAACGTTGAGGCGCAGGCAGCGCAGCACAAACTGGCGCACTAGGTCCATAACCCTGGGTGATTTGGAAGTCTGTGCATTGACAATGTGGACAACCGCAGCGTTGTCACACCAGAAATGCACGACCGAGTTGGCCCATTCCTCGCCCCACAGCATCAAAGCCCCCAGGATAGGAAAAAATTCAAGGTATGTGAGATCACACAGGCGACCAGTGCCTGCCCATGCCGGTGGCCACCCACCATAGGCCCACTTCCCATTGAAGTACATCCCATAACCCAGGGATCCTGAGGCATCAGACTGGACCTGAAAATTTGGGGAAGCCAGGAGGTCAGACCTCCAAAATGAGACCCCATTGAACTCCCTCAGGAACTGTAACCAGACGAACATGTCTGCCCTGATACCCCGGGTAATCCTGACTCTATGGTGGGGCCTGGACAACCCTGCCATGGCGTCGCATAAGCACCGGGCAAAAGCCCTGCCCAGTGCGACCACCCTGCAGGCAAAATTAAGGTGACCATGTAACACTTGGAGTTCCCTCAGCGATGCCTTGCGCTTGGCAAGCAAATCCGAGATGAGGGCCACCAGCCGGGACACCTTATCCCCCGGTAACCTAGACGCCTGCGCTATCGTGTCAATCTCCACCCCCAGGAAGACTAGCTGTGTAGATGGGCCCTCGGTCTTTTCGGGCGCTAAAGGGACACCGAGTTCCTCCATTAGCATCTGAAATGTATTGAGGAGACATGTGCACGTGTCCCAGCCCCGTTCACCCCCGAATAAAAAGTCATCCAGGTAATGGGCTACAGACCGGGACCCTGACCTGCGGACGAAAGCCCACTCCAGGAAGGTACTGAAACGCTCGAATGCGGAGCAGGATATGGAACAGCCAAAAGGCATGGCCTTATCAAAATAATATTCACCCCGGAATTTGAAACCCAGCAATTCAAAGTCGCCCGGGTGCACTGGCAAGAGGCGAAAAGCCGACTTAACGTCGCACTTAGCCAGCAGCGCACCCGGGCCACATGAGCGCACCATGCGCAGCGCACGGTCAAAAGATGTATACCTGACTGAACAAAGGTCATCAGGGATAGCATCATTGACCGATCGGCCGGCTGGGTAGGACAAGTGATGGATAAGGCGAAACTCGCCTGGAGATTTCTTGGGAACCAAGCCCAGGGGCGATACCTTAAGGTTGGGGAACGGGGGTGCAGGGAAAGGGCCAGCGACCCTGCCCGCATCGACCTCCTTATTAATGCTGGCGGCAGCCACCTCCTCCCTCCCCCTGAGGGACAAAAGGTTGGGGGCATCCTGAGGGGACCTATCACCCATGAAAGGGATACGGAACCCCTGCCTAAAGCCCTGAAGTAGATAATCTGCTTCCTCCCCCTTCGGGTACAATGCAAGCCAACGCTGCAACATGTCCACATTAATTGGGGAGGGAGCCTTTCGGTGAACCAGCTCCATCTGCGGCAGGCTTGCCAGTCCACTGTCCGCCCTTCCCTCTGCCCCGCGTCCCTCCAGGCCTGGGACAGGCAGAGGCTGCGTGGGGGCCCGCACAGGTGGGACACTCATGTCTGTACCTGCAATTTTTCCTATTGCAGGAACCATTGGACGAGAAAGTCCAGCACAGCAGGCGGGCTGGAACCCCCTGCCCCGCCACCTGGCGGGGAACCTGAGCTGGAGCCGCTCGCTGGACCGCATGTCCACAATGGTATCTCTCCCCTGGCGCTGGGCGCGTGGGCGTCATGTACAGAAGCCAAAGCCTCTGGCACGGCTCGTCCCACCTCATCTCGGGGTGCAGGGGAATCCGCATGCGAAATTCCTCGTCATAAGCCAACCACGAGGGGCCCGGAAAGTCGACCATCGCCCTATAGATGTTGTCCAAATATTGGACCATCGGAATAGCCAAATCTGGCCGCGCTCTCAAGTACACTGCCATGTAGATTAAATAAGCCGGCAGCCAGTTGGCCCAGGTACGTGGTGGCTTGCGACGACGTGCCTGCTCCTTATCTTTCTCGTCCTGCCCCTCCCTCTCCTCCTTGGTGGGCTCTCTGTTCAAGAGTGAGAAGATATCTACATACTCCCCCCGCCATATCTTTTCTCTGGTGGTTTGCGCTAGGTGGTCACCCAGTGGCAAGGAATATCCCGCCGTTGGCAAGGCCGAAACCGGGACCGCAGCCAACGCAGGCATCTGAAAAGGGGCCTGTGCTGGCCCCGCCACCCCCAATACATTCCCGGCAGGGTAGGGAACACCTGCAACCCCAGCGAGCTGGGTAGCAGTCGTCATCGCTGGGTGGGGCGCCGGCAACTGGGCCACCGCACCACCCGCGCGAGGCCAAGGCCATTGAAAGCCCCCCCCCCCGTAGTGGCAATGTGTGTAGGTGTATTGGCTTGTACCGCATACTCACATGTCGCACCCCCGCAGGCCGCCCCCACCGGGGGTTCCGGCCCACCAGGGGCGTCGGAGCTCACGACCGCCGTAGAGCTCATCATCGGTGCCTGACCCACACCTGCTTGCTGGCCGGGGAGCTGCGAGGCAGTGGCTGAAGTTGCGCCACGCGCCTGCAGCAGCTCGCCCCGTCCCGTCGCCTGCTGCTGCCCGACCGACGGCGCCTCAAAACTAACCCCACAAGTAGCCCCAGCATGGCTGGCCCGAGCCAAGGAGGCCTCGAGGGCCGCCACATGGGCCAATAAGGCCGCCACACTAACCTGGGGCCAAGGGCCGGCCGGCCCGCCTGTGAGAGGCGCGGGTACAGGGCCCTGTACCCCAGGACCCGAGTAGGGCCATTGCCCCACACCGAAGCCCGGAAGGGTCGGTGCCGGCACCTGCCAAGGCAGGGGGCCACACCACCCCCCAAGGCTAGAAGGCCCCGGGGGGAGCTGCGCCACCGCTGGTGCAGGCCCAGCAGAATGAGCAGATCCAGGAGCGGTGTCCACCGCATGTGGGTCGCGGGCCGCAGCCCTCACCGAGCCCATGCTCAGGTCTCTCGCTTCCGGCCAAGGGGTGATCGACCCCATCCCGCCGGTCCCGGCGGGTGCCGGCAAAGGCGGCTGCTGGGGAGGCGCCACCGTGGTCCTCCGACCCGGATTGCGCCTCCTGGTCATGCGAGCCGCACTCGATAGCACCTTCTTCTTCGAAGGCATCTCACTCAAGGCAAAAGGAAGCCGAAAGTGAAGATTCGCCGCCAAAAAAGGCTTCCACGCAAGGTAAGGAGCGACGGAGACACCGAGGGGAAAAACTTCTCCGCTCCGTCGCTTAGCTAAAATGGCAGCTCGGCTGCCTCGTGGCCACCCCTTTTATGAGGGAGCTGGCCACGCCCTAAACTACCCGGATCATTCGTCCTGTGGGGGGGGGCCGCAAAGAGCGCGGCGGCCATTTTGGCGCCGCGCTTGCATTGTGGCTGTGAAGCTGTTTATTTTGTAAAATTGTAGTGCAGCAGGCAACGATCCGTAATGGGTGGCGCTCTTTCTTGCAGATTGCTGGCTGCTGCTTTTCTATTACCTCCATTGCTGTTTCGTCCTAGTTCTTGAAACAGTGGCATGGGTAGTACAAAGGCAACAGCCAGTCATTCGCAAGGGAGTGTGCCTCCCTGATGAAGTGCTGCCTGCTGCTGGTCCCTCTTCTCCATGTTGCTCCGAGGAAGAAGGCCGGTGGTGGCCTCACCGTGGCTTTGGTGGGTTTGGGGAAGCGAGAGCATGAGGTCCTGCGTCTGCCTTTGGCAGCCTTGCACTCCCGTTGCGTGAGGCACTGCATCCGCCTTCGGCAGCCTTGCGCTCCCATTGCGTGAGGCGTTATTTTATTTTATTTTATTTTCCGCACACTGGCTTTTCCAATGTTCTACGCACTCACGCCCTTCAGCCTGATTGGCTGAGTGGTCACGTCACAGAGGACACTGGAATTTGTAGTTAATTTTTTCTGTCCGTGTTCATGGGGCAGCTGTTCCACTCGCGGCTGCCGGACCCTTGCGGCGATGCTCCGATGGTGGAAAGGTAAGTGTAGGGGGCTCAGTACGGGATAGTAGGGACGGGTGTGGGCATGCATGCCAGACACCAACGGTTAACACACCATTTTATAGGTAAAGATTACTCACATTTCTACCACAGCCCCTCACTGAGACAACTCCAGGTGGCTTACACATAAAACATAACAAACAAAATCTTACAAAAACATTTTTAAAATAACATTAAAATTGGGTTGTTTAAATTTTTAAAAAATGCCCTCCCAATGCCGCATCACAAGATTTGCTAAAATCTTGTCATGAAAGTGCCTGATGAAGTAACCTTTGAGTTATGAAAATTTGCAATGTTTTGATTTTTAAAGTGACCTATAAAAGGTATTGCCTTCCTCTTGCACTTGCAGTTGATTTTATGTATGGGTCACACAGCTCATTTTTTATTACTTCTGAAGAAGGTTCTGTAAAGGTAATTTGGAAAGAATCCAGGTTATGAAAAGGCACAGCAGGTAGCAACATAATGATTGTGGCATTCAAATTTGGTGATGACTAACCATTGCCATTGTTATTCAACATGTGTTGATGAATAACTAAAACTTGGAGAAGTTTCCCAGTGGTTAGAGCTATGAGGTGACTGAAATCACTGTTGTGGTAAATAGTAGCTTTCTTTTGTTCTACTTATTAAAGAATGTTGTCAGGTACCCTCTACTACGTCCTACATTAATCAATGCTTTTCACCAGATGATCACAAGATTCTATGATTGTGGGATGGTTGAAAAGAAGCAAAAGCAAGAAAAATAAAAAGTAAAGCCCATAGGGAAAGATTTAGCTGGCAAACTGTCAGCCACAATTGGGTGAGCAAATTACCAAGTTACCCAAAAGAGGACAGGTAAGAATCAAGATGAAATAGGACCAGAAAGGGATGCATGTGTGTGAATGAAATTGGGTGTAACTCCATCACTTAAAAGGCATGCCTTGGGATATTTTTTTGATTAGCTCAAATTACATCTGACAGGTAATAACAGATAGAATAGATAGTGCCTCTTATCCGAAGCACATGTGGGTGAATTGTCCAGTATAATCACCACTTGTGTCCATCCAGAGACTATACTGTCTTCTATAGTACAACTAGCATTTTTTTTTGGGGGGGGGGGTGTTGGGTGGTGGTGGTGGGGATGGTTTTGGGGGGTGCACACACACAACACAACCACACACACAACACAACCACACACACACACACAACACAACCACACACAACATAACCACACACACACAATACACACACAACACAACCACACACACACTGCCACACACACACACAACACACACACATATACAAACACACATGCACACACACACCGAACTGCACGGGGAGAGGAGGGGCTCCCCTTCCTCCCCCCAAAGTCTTGGCGAGGACACACACAGAGACACATACACAATACACACACACATTGAAGCTGCGTGGGGAGAGGAGGGGCTCCCGGGTCTATTCCCCCCTCAGTCCCTGTCCTCCACCCCACTTACATGTTGCCTTGAGGGCTAGGCTGCTCACCTTCCGTGCCTCCGTGATGCGGCCTGTCCTCTGTCCCCACTGGTGCTGAGGCCTTCACCGGTTGGGTGGGGGACATCAAAAGAAGGTGGCCCAGCCAGCAACCAACATGCCCGCCCGCCCGCCAGCCCGCCCGCCCACCTGGAGGGAAGTTGTTTGCGCATTGGGCAGTCAGTTTTTGTTTAACACGTGCACCACTTGCCCCACCTCCTCCGCGCTCGCACCCGTCAGCCTTATTGGCTGAGGGGTGGCGTGGCGCAGAGGATGGTGGGCCTTGTAGTTTTTTTTGTTTGTGTTTGTGGGGCGATTGCCCTACTTTCAGCGTCCGGACCCTTGCAACATTGGAGATTCAAGGTAAGTGTGGGCAGCTCGGTACAGGATGGTTGGGCCGGGTGTAGGTGCTAATGCCGGACACTCACCACCCATCCTACTTCTTATAGGTATAGATCAGACCATGTTACTGTCTAATTCA
Source organism: Bradypodion pumilum (assembly GCA_035047305.1). Classification (NCBI taxonomy): domain Eukaryota; kingdom Metazoa; phylum Chordata; class Lepidosauria; order Squamata; family Chamaeleonidae; genus Bradypodion; species Bradypodion pumilum. The sequence continues at coordinate 4,665,296 of JAWDJD010000016.1, read as the reverse complement.
GGGACTGCAGTGGCTCACATGCCTAAGACACTGACTAGAAGGTGGGAGGTCAGCAGTTCGATTCCCGAGTATTGCAGGACGGAATGAGCTCCCATCTTGGTCCCAGCTCCTGCCAACCTAGCAGTTCGAAAGCAAGACATTGCAAGGAGATAAGTAGGGGCCACTTTGGTGGGAAGGTAAACAGCATTCCGTGCACTCCAGTGTCTAGTCATGCCTGCCACATGACCATGGAAACGTCTGCAGAAGCAGACAGCGCTGGCTCTTCGGCTTTGAAACAGAGATGAGCACTGAACCCTAGAGTCGGATATGATTGGCTTTCAAGCAAGGGGGACCTTTACCTTTGCTGTATAATTCAGAAATACAGAACATGACATGAAGATAATACAGTCTTTAGATGTTCTGTTGCTAAACTCAGCTAGAGTGTTGACTTACCAAGTTTATAACTTGTTCTGTAATTCTAGCAATGAATGTAAAGATAAAGGTCACCCTTGCTCGAAAGGCAGTCATATCTGACTCTAGGGTTCAGTGATCCCCTCTGTTTATAGTCAAAGAGCCAGCACTGTCTGCATCTGCAGACATCTCTACGGACATGTGACAAGCATGACTAGACATGTGGCAAGCATGACGGAATGCTGTTTACCTTCCCATTCGAAGTGGTCCCTATTTCTCTCCTTTCAATTTCTTGCTTTCAAATGCAAGGCTGGCAGGATCTGGGACAGAGACGGGAGCTCACCCCATCATGCAGTACCCGGGAATCAAACTCTGACCTTCAAGTCAGCAAGTTCAGTGTCTTAACCACATAATCCAACAAGGATATGCAAACCCTCATTATATAGGAAGTTGAACCAGACTATTCCTTTAACCAAGGTAGAAGCCAAAACAAATGGATAAACAGCAATTATACTACTCTTCTTGATCAGTTCTCAAGCTTGGCTATTGTGTGCTATACACTTATATCATTACTATCTGGTGAAATTGTTTAGGATGCCATAACATGTGTAACAGTGAGCAACTGACTAGTCATTAACAGGTGAACCATTCTCATTCATTGAAATAACTCAGTGATGTACTCTGTTCTCTATGCTTCATTAAGGAGGCTTATACAAATTAACCTTACATATGTGAGGAATAACATGTACGGGTGATGGTGTATGTGTGTCTTTAATCAGGCATAAGTCACAATGAAGCTTACTCACTAATGAGTGTGTTTAGGGTTATTTCAACATTAATGTACAATTCCTGTAGGGTTTCTCTCAATCTAGTTTTGTTTTAGCTAGATACATGGTAAATAGTAAAGAAGAAGTAGAAGCAGTGACAGACTTTACTTTCTTAGGATCAAAGATCACTGCAGATGGAGATTGCAGCCATGAAATAAAAAGTCGACTGATTCTTGGGAGGCAAGCTATGAGAAACCTGGGGAACATAGTGAACATTAGAGACATCACCTTGCAAACAAAAATTCGCATAGTCAAGGCAATGGTATTCCCAGTGGTAATGTATGGTTGTGAGAGCTGGGCGAGAACTAAATTATAATTGTTTTATCCAAATGAATACCTTAGAGCAGTCTCGGTCAGTAAAGTTAATCAAATGAAATTGATGAAATTTAGCTGTGAAATAATTTTTTTATACAACAAGCAGAAATGAAATCAATTTTTTTAAAAAAATCATAGTACTGAAGACAATAAGAATGTAGCTGTTCTTTGAGATATATGTGAAATTCCTTCTCCTTCACAACTCTTTTCGATTTACCTCCAGTCTAATTTTACAGGGTAGAACAGTGGTTCCCAATGTGAGGCCCAGGCCCCACCGGGGGACCTCAATTCTCAGAAGCCTGTCAGCACATTGGCTTATCAGAGCTTTGGGGAATTGAAGTCCAAAAACCAAAGGTTGAAAAACAATGGGGAAGAGATATTTCATTGGATAGATGGAAGTGGGAAGAACAGATATATTTTTTAATGTTAATGTACTTGAGAGCTTTCTTGCAAGTCTATAATTGAGCATCTGCTCTTATGACATTTACTGTATCTACATGCCTATCTTGTTCATAGTTGCTATTCATCACCATTATGGGTGGAGCTTTTAATTCACTGTCTTTATCAGACGTATATATCTCTATACCTTCTGAGGTTTGGCAGTATAGTGTCTATGTGCGCTCTAGAATATAATACAACAGGACGGAAACACAGAAGAAGAATCTTTCTTCCCACCTGGGACATTTAGTCAACTCCACACTGGGCTTTGTTTCACCCCAGGAAAAGAGGAATGGTGTTTGTTTGCAAACTCATAGTAAGTGCTTTCGTCACCTTTGCCATATACCCAGTCTTGTTACTGGCCTCCGTGGTTATGCACTTTGCCAGAGCTGTGGTGCCTCCTGGAATTGAACAGCCATTAAAGCTCCGGATCTACCATATTGTATTCATATCAGTATTCCTCTGGGTAAGTTCTCATGTTGGTAAGTTTGGTGGGAATAAGATATGTCTTTGTCTTCTTCTTCTTCGTCTTCTTCTTCTTCTTCTTCCCCCTCCATTTCTAGGATCTGACATTCAGGCGTCCCCTGCAAAAAAATCCTTTCAAACCAGAGTAATCTCTGACAAACAGTTGAAAGTAATTACAGATCCCTGAAAGGAGGGGGAGATTGTGGGGCTAAAGCCCAACATGTGGGGCTGGAGGAATTCCTGAGGATATAGACCGGGAATTCTCAACTTGTAGCCCGTGGGCTGGATGTGACCTGTGGCACCATTTCATGTGGGCCCCCATCGCCTCCACCACACCTGGAAGTGCCATGCCCCAAAATAGCCATCTGCCCCCCAAAGCTGTCTGAGGGAGCGGTACCTGGCCCCTGGCTTTAAAAGGTGGGAACTCCTGGTATAGACTATGAATTTCAAATATCCCATGCTACTATAGTCTGTTTAACTAGCAGGAGCATATCTCTGATTACATATATTGGCAATAGACCAGTGAAAGCTGCCGTTGTGTCACATTGGCTGTCACTCTAGCCCAGTCTTGTTGTCGGTGTTTCATGCATGAGTATTCACAGGACCTCAACCAAGAAATGTCTGGGAGTCAATACAGAATCTTCGGCATGCAAACCTAGGCTCTATTTCTTGCTTTGGTGCCTGGCCAGGCATGTTCTCCATACTCCCAAGCAGCACCGGAGCTCAATGTGTCAATGTGTGAAGGTTTGTGTATCTCTTATGTGTACCTTCTTCTAAGGTGGCATAGAAAAGCCTGGGTCATCTCTGTAAGTATTATTTAGGGCAGGGGTTACCAACTTTTTCAAGCTGGGGCCGGGTCATACTCATTTCATTTCATGTTTTATTTGTATACCGCCTTATTCAAACCCAACAGGTGACTGAAGGCGGTTCCTTTGGTGTCTTGCATGGAAGACAAATAAGGAGCCGCAGTAAGGGCTAACACACAACTTTATTGCATGATGGTCAGGGTGAACATGTGGTAATGACGGAGATACAGCTCTATTTATATGGTCACTGTACATTTGAATGTGGTTAAATGGTAGCTCATTGGCTACTCTTTGCGTGACATCATTGTTCGTCACGCCCATCTTGTCCAGGAGCTGTGCGGCGGGAAGGTTTCCCGAGCTGCATGTATCTGGTGAATTCATACCATGTGAGCCGGATGCTCGCTACTGCCACCTGTGGCCACCTAGCTCGCATCCTTATACAGCTTGCTACAATGTGTCTCTGATTAGATACAAATGGATACAATGGCCGGATACAATCTGTTAAAGGGGACTTGCAACATTCATTCAGTACATAACACCCCTCCCCCCAGGTGAGGACGAAGTCCTTTAGCCACTGAGGCTTTCTGCATGTTCGCTTTGGGCGAGTGGTGGCCACGCTTTGGGCCAGAGTCCCTGCATTGGGAGAGAGTGACTCATTAGCGATTGGCTGTGAGTCGCGGGCTGGGAATTGGGGAGGTCTAGGTGTGGGAGTGAACTCCAGGGATGTGAGACCAGGGGCTCCAGGGACTAAAGAAAAACCCCGCTCTTCACTTGGACGGGTGGGGGACCACTCCGAAAATTCCCCCTGGTCTCCAAAATCAAAGTCTAACAACTGCTCAAGCTCCCTCTCTTCCAAGTTGTCCCTGTTACCCGGGGGGTCAAAAGCATGTGGGTTCATATCATTTCCCTCCCCCTGTGGCCTGTGTCTCCCCCTTGGGATAAGCGGGTGGGGGAGAACCCTAATGCTGAATGCTCTGCCTGATCACTCGAGTCCTGCCTTCCTACTACCCTACCTCTGAGTTGGTCGGCATGCCTCCTCCAGAGGAGTCCTGTGTTCATCTCGACATTGTAGGAGACTGGCCGTGTTTGCCCGACCACTATTCCAGGCACCCAGGTAGGTCCGCCGGCCTAGTAATTACGGCAATGCACTGCATGGCCGATCTCAAAACTCTTAGTGCCCCCTGTTTCTATGTTTCTACCCATGTCCTCCACTCTGGTCGGGTTTAACCTCGAGAGGATTGTGGTGGGTTCCCTCCACTTGAGGAGCTCGGTGGGTGATAGGCCTGATGCTAAGGGGGTTACACGATACCTCAGTAGGAATTGGCAGAGTTGCAAGTTCAATTCCCCGGGGCCCATCCTACGCAGTGCGTCCTTCGTTGTTTGCACCAGGCGTTCCGCTTGACCATTTGTAGCGGGGTGAAAAGGGGCCGCAGTTATGTGGCGGACTTTGTTAATTTCCATGAAACCCTGGAACTCTGCTGACGTGAATGTTGTGGCGTTATCGCTCACAAGTACGTCAGGTAAACCGATACAGCTGAATATCTTGTGTAATTGCTTAATCGTTGCAGCTGACAATGTACTGGCCATCGGAATTACCTCCAACCATTTGGAGTAAGAGTCCACTGCTATAAGGAAAAGGGTGCCCCTGAAGGAACCCGCAAAATCCATGTGCAGACGCGACCACGGCCCCCGGGATGTGTCCCATTCTCTGTGTGGAAGTCGGGACTCCTCGGGCCGGGTGCTCTGGCAGCTCTTGAAAATGCCAATCATGTGTTCTATGTCTGTGTCTAGTTTGGGCCACCAGACGTAACTTCTAGCTAGCGCCTTGGAGCGCACGATGCCTGGGTGGCTGATATGCAGCATCTTGAGCACCCGAGACCTCAGAACTTCGGGAATTATTACCCGCTGCCCCCAGAGTAGGCAGCCCCTTTCTAAGGAGAGCTCGTCTCTCCGCCTACCATAAATCTTGAATTCCTCCATAGGGGAGGTTGCCGGCCAGCCTTTTTGTACCCATGAGCTGACTAGGGCCAGTGACTTGTCTTTCGCCGTAGCCTTGGTGATCTCGGCCGGCAGAATGGGGGGCAACTCTAGGGCCTCGATCAGGAGCACCTGGTGGTCTTGCTCCACCTCACACTCTGGGTTCCCTGCCTGTGGGAGGGGTGATCTGGAAAGAGCATCGACATGGCTGATCTCCTTGCCTGGGCGGTAGGTCAATGCGTACTGATACACGTTGAGGAAAATGGCCCATCTCAGCATCCTTGGGGGTAGGATCTGTGGGGTTGGCTTATCTGTGGTGAAAATCCCTAACAGGGGCTTATGGTTGGTCACGACTGTGAACGGTCTATCATAAAGGAAGTCGTGGAACTTTTTTGTTCCTGCGATGATCGCCAGGGCTTCCCTATCTGTTTGTGCGTAGTTGCGCTCTGCCTTGGACAGGGATCTCAAATAGAACGCCACCGGGGCTTCTCACCCACTTTCTAGCACGTGGAAGAGGACCGCCCCCACCCCCACCAGTGAGGCATCACAGACTAGCACAACGGGTTTCTTAGGGTCAAAGTGGGTCAAGACAGCCTCAGAAGATAGAAGCTGCTTGAGCCCTCGGAATGCCCTTTCCTGGCTGTCCCCCCACCGCCAAGCTGCATCTTTTTTGAGTAACTTGTGCAGTGGCTCTGCAACCGACACCTTTCCTGGCAGGAAAGAGTGGTAAAAATTTAGGAGCCCTAGGAAGGACTGTAGCTCGGCCTTGGTGGTGGGGCAAGGGGCATCCTGCACAGCCAACACCTTTGATTCTGCTGGTTTGATACCCTCTGGGGTTATTTGAAAACCCAGAAACTCTACCTCCTCAGCGAAAAACACACACTTATCCTTTCTCAATCTGAGCCCCGCTTTCTCGAACACGGTTAGGACCCGGTCTAACCTCTTGGCCAATTCCGGTTCCCCTCCCGCCATTATCAAAATGTCATCAAAGTAGGGGAAAACACCTGGGAGCCCCTTCAACAATCTTTCCATGAGGGACTGAAAGATGCCTGGAGCCGAATTTATGCTGAATTGGAGGCACGTCACTTTAAAGGCTCCCTTATGGGTAACAATGGTTTGAGAGGCGGCTGCAGCTGGGGTCACCGTTAATTGTTGGTATGTCTGTGCTAGGTCTAGCTTGGCGAAACACCATGCAAGGTTGCCAACAGGTGACTTACTACCGGCACCGGGTACGCATTTGGGTGAATTGTCTTGTTAATCGTGCACTTGTAGTCAGCGCAGATTCTGACCTCCCCGTTAGCCTTAAGCACTGTAACAATGGGGGTTTCCCACTCGGCGGAGTCCACCGGCACCAAAATCCCCTGACCCAACAGTTTGTCCAGTTCAGACTCAATTTTGTCCTTTAGTGCAAAAGGCACTCTCCTTGGCTTCAGCCTGATTGGTCGGATGTCGGGATCCATTTTGAATGAGACTGGGGGCGCCTTGAACTTCCCTAGCCCCTTCTCAAAGACGGCAGGGTGTGCGTTACACACCTCCGTAATCGGGTCAGCCTGCACAGCATGTATGCCTGCAATGAAAACCCCCAGGGGACCGAACCACTGCGTACCCAGGAGGCAGCAGGACCCTTCCTTTAAAACTACTAGGGGCAACTCCGCGAAGCGCCTCTTGAATTGAACCTTGAACTCCCCCACCCCCAACACTGGGATACTCTTGCCCTGAATGTCCCACAAGTTGGTCTTTAGGGCCTTCAGTTTGGGGCGTGACTTGTGGGGAATGCGCAAAAAATCCCAGTGGGAGATGATGGAGTACAACAACCCCGAGTCGATCTCCATTCTTACTGGGACCCCCTGTACCAGTACCTCAACAAAGACCCGGGGGTGCCGCAAGGGCACACTGTTGATCGCCTGGTCGCAGTTGTCAGGAACCCGTTGAGACACGCAGTGCTCCTGGGGCTCATCGTTATCGAAGATTCGGCCGACCCCGTCTGCTTTCTGTTGGGGCCGTTCTGCCTGGCCCTTGCCGTTGTCTCGACGTCGCCTACAGACCTTTGCGATGTACCCATGCCGCCTGCAGTTGTGGCATTCCGCCTTCCAGAATGGGCATCGGCTCCGGTCGTGGGATGCCCCGCATCCATCGCAGTGGCAGTCCTCTCTGGCATGGCCTCGAACCTCAGGCCTCCTCTGCACCCGCTGCATGTTGTCGTCCTCACTGAAGTCGGAGGCAGATGTGGTGGACTCGGAGGGCCCCTGCTCTCCGTGGGAGGAACAGCTGTGGACTGGGACCGCCGGCGGGGCCCCCCCAACCACGGCGGTCCTGGCCCGGCACACTCGTTCGCCTTGTTGCACTGACTCGGTGGCTTGGGTGATGCGCAGGACATGCTCGAAGGAGATGCTCTCATCCTTGGCAAGCAGCTTCTTCCTGGCCCCCTCATCTCGCAGGCCCAGCAGGAGCCTGTCTCTCAGGGCCTCGCTCAGGGATGCTCCCCACCGGCAAGGCACGGCAGCCACCCTCAGGGCTGCCACAAAGTCAGGCACGGACTCACCAGCCCGCTGGCACCGCTGCTGAAAGGCCAACCTTGCCGGAAACATCGACACTTTCGGGCAAAAGTGTTTCCTCAGCTCAGCGAGGATCTCGTCTAGGGGTACCTCCCTGAGTGGCCTCGGCATCAGGAGGTTCGTGGCCAGTTCCAATGTCTCCTGGCCACACTGGGCCAGTAGGAATGCCCGGCACTGGGCTTCCTCCTCGATGCCTTCGAGGTCCATTGCATAGAGGAACTGCTGTTCGTAGAGTTCCCATTTTTCTGGCTTCGTGGTGTCGAAGGGCGCGATGTTCACTTTTTGGGATGCCATCCCACCTACATCGCCAATTTGGTGTCTTGCATGGAAGACAAAGAAGGAGCCACAGTAAGGGCTAACACACACCTTTATTGCATGATGGTCAGGGTGAACATGTGGTAATGGCGGAGATACAGCTCTATTTATATGGTCACTGTACATTTGAATGTGGTTACACAGTAGCTCATTGGCTACTGTCCGCGTGACATCATTATTCATCACGCCCATCTTGTCCAGGTGCTGTGTGGCGGGAAGGTTTCCTGCGCTGCAAGTATCTGGTGAATTCATACTATGTGAGCCGGATGCTCGCTACTGCCACCTGTGGCCACCTAGCTCGCATCCTTATACAGCTTGCTACAATGTGTCTCTGATTAGATACAAATAGATACAATGGCCTGATACAATCTATTAAAGGGGACTTGCAACATTCATTCAGTATATAACAAATAAAACGCACAATGAAATACTAAAGCAATACAGTAAAGATTGACAATAAAATATACAATAAATACAGTAAAAATATCCAACACAGAAAAGGTAAAGGTAAAGGTTTTCCTTGCTCAAAAGCCAGTCGTATCTGACTGTAGGGTGCAGTGCTCATCTCTGTTTTAAAGCCGAAGAGTAAGTGATGTCTGTGTCTGCAGACGTTTCCGTGGTCATGTGGCCAGCATGACTAGACACCGGAGCGCACGGAATGCTGTTACCTTTCCTACCGAAGTGGTCCCTATTTATCTACTTGCAATTTCTTGCTTTCCAACTGCTAGGTTGGCAGGAGCTGGGACAAAGACGGGAGCTCATTCCATCCTGCAGTACTCGGGAATCAGAACAGAAAGCAAAAAAAAAAACATTTCAATACATGATCTCAATATAAATACAGAATTTAACAATACAATTCGCTGGTAGCATCCAGCAAGTCTGTCAGCTCCAGCGCAGCAGGTCTTCTTATGGGCTGCGCCTGCCACCTCACAGCTGAGGCCAGTCTCTCACTTCTGCCCCTGCTCTCACCGGGGGTAGCGTCTGGTGGGCCTGGTGGCGTTCAGCAGGTCCGGTGGCCCCGGTGCGGCAGGTCTTCTTATGGGCCGCACCGGCCGCCTCAAAGCTGAGGCCAGTCTCTTGCTCCCACCCCCCGCTCACACTGAGGTAGTGTCCGGCAGGTCTGGCAGATTTGGTGGCTCTGGCAGCTCTGGCAAGCAGGTCTTATGGGCCATGCTGGCTGACTCACAGTTGAGGCCAGTCTCTCGCTCCCGCCCCCCGCTCTCACCGGGGGTAGCGTCCGGCGGGTCTGGTGGTGTCCGGTGGGTCTTCAAGTGCCAGATGGCCATTTTGCCCTGCCTGCATGATGGGGGTGGCCATTTTAGCCCAACAGCCTCAAAGGAGTGACCATTTTGTTTAATGAATGCCCTTGGAGGGGTGGGGGACCACATCGAATGGTGCCATGGGCTGGATCCGGCCCACGGGTCTTACGTTGGGAACCCCTGATTTAGGGGCTGTGCCACTAGTGGCATCACAGGAACCCACAAACTGGTTCCAGGATTTGGCTCTGGATTCTCTGAGAATGGGAACCAAGAAACAGTAGCTACAGCCCTTGCCAAGCAATGCAAGGAACCATCTAGAGAGCAGGGTTCCCCAAACCTGGCTCTCCAGGTGTTCTCGGACTTCAATTCCAGAAGCCCTGACCAACAGGAGTGCTGACTTGGGTTTCTGAGAACTGAAGTCCAAGAACACCCGGAGAGCCAGGTTTGAGGAACCCTGATCTACAGTTTAGAAATAAAAAATGGCAAGTGAAACTGCTGCCTGTAACAGGCAAATGCCTACTGCATTTGGTGGGGCAAAAAGCACAGCACACATGGGTGGGACCAGGGTGGACAAGCAGAACCAATACAAAAGTGGGCATTTGCACATGCACACAAGCAAGCATTCACACATGCGTACAACAGAAGGGGAACTCTAATGTGACACCATCCAGCTAGCAAATTGTTTTTTGTAAAAAGTAATGTGTACCCATTGTTGTTGTTGTTGTTGTTGTTGTTGTTGTTGTTGTTGTTGTTGTTGTTGTTGTTGTTGATTATGATGATGATGATGATGATGATGATGATGATGATGATGATGATAATAATAATAATAATAATAATAATAATAATAATAATAATAATAATAATAATAATAATAATAATAATAATAATAATAATAATAATAATAATAATAATAATAATAATAATATAAAGTTACAATTCAAAAAACAGCACAAGGAGTGAGGTGTAATAAGTAATGTTTTCTAGTGAGTTTTAAAAGTTAAAGGGTATTTTATACGAGTTTTGACTTGAATTGTTAGTGTTACATTTTCTTAAGAATTTAGAATCATTTTTCCATATATAAATAACAAGGTCATACAAGTGGCTAAGATGCTGACTGAAAGGCAGCAACTCAGCAGTTCGATACCCATCTTTGTCCCAGCTCCTGCCAACCTAGCAGTTCGAAAGCAAGAAATTTCAAGTAGATAAATAGGGACCACTTTGGTGGGAAAGTATAGAACAATTAGACCATGTTACTGTCTAATTCGGGGACTGCAGTGGCTCAAGTGGCTAAGACGCTGACTAGAAGGCGGGAAGTCAGCAGTTCGATTCCCGAGTACTGCAGAACGGAGTGAGCTCCCGTCCTTGCCCCAGCTCCTGCTAACCTAACAGTCCGAAAGGAAGACATTGCAAGTAGATCAATAGTGACCACTTCGGTGGGAGGGTAAATAGCATTCCGTGCGCTCCAGTGTCTAGTCATGCCTGCCACATGACCCCTGAACCCTAGAGTCGGATATGACTGGCTTTCGAGCAAGGGTGACCTTTACCTTTACCTTACCTAATAAGGCTATAGCACTGGATAATGTAGCAAGTTAAATGTTAATCATGAGAATGAACAATGACAATGACATTTCAAATGCCAACATCAGCAATAAGAATAAATTCCTTTTGGAGTAACAGTACCAGCTTTGTTCTGGCCATGCAAATTGTGTAGCTAATTAACCCACAGTTTCTTACCTTCCCTGTATTTAACAGCTGCTTTGTTCTTTGTTATTTTAGGTGACAGCAAAACCAGGACAGCAATATATGAATTACCATATGTTGGCTATCCATTTGCCTTTTGAGTTTGGCTGGCCTCCCCCTTTCCGAACATTATCTTATACCAGGAGATCTCAACCTTTTAATGCCAGGGGCCGGGTCATGCTCCTTCAGACAGCTTTGGGGGCCAGATGGCCATTTTGTCCTTCCTCCACCACATAGCCCTTCCGGGTGTGGTGGAGGCAGTGGGGGCGAGGGCACATGAAATGGCACCATGGGCCGCAGGTTGAGAATCCCTGTCTTATACTTTGCCATCTCTTCTTCTCTGTCTTTGGTAAACAGGGAAACATTTTAGAAAAACTGCGACTCTGCAAATTTTTGAGTATTCTGAGATTCTTTATGAAAGGACTCCCAGTCTTCCGGGATTCATCCCTTCTCATTGAAGAAAAGAAATTTGATGATGTGCTGGTGAAGGTTTATCAGGCAAAAACCACAGCAACTGGCAAAAGAAAAGCTTTCATCTTCTTTCATGGAGGAGCTGGTGTCTATGGATGTGTTGGTAAGAAGAAAGTCTACCTTTCACATCTGACTGAATAGGCAAAGATGCCCAAATGTTCTAAGGATGTAATAGTTGGATGCGACAAACCAGGAAAGGGACCTTGGTGTCCTGGTGGACAACTCAATGAAGGTGTCAACCCAGTGTGCCTCAGCAGTGGAAAAAGCAAACTCAATGCTAGGGATCCTTAGGAAGGGTATAGAAAATAAGTCAGCAAGTGTCATTTTGCCTCTTTATCAATCTATGGTGAGGCCCCATCTGGAATACTGTGTACAGTTCTGGTCGCCATACCTCCAGAAGGATATTATGGAGTTGGAGAAAGTGCAGAGGAGGGCAACCAGAATGATTAGGGGACTGGAACACCTTCCTTACCATCTGAGGCTGCAACGGTTGGGCCTTTTCACTCTTGAACGACGGCATCTAAGAGGTGACCTGGTTGAAGTTTATAAAATCATGCACGGTGTGGACAAAGTAGATCAGGAAAAACTGTTTTCCCTATTGCACAACACTAGAACTAGGGGACACTCCATAAAACTTTTGGGTACTAGTTCTCAAACAAATAAGAGAAAGTACTTTTTCACCCAGAGGATCACTGGTCTATGGAACTCCCTGCCAGAAGACGTGGTGACAGCTGTCAGTCTTGACAGCTTTAAGAAAGGATTAGACTAGTTCATGGAGGACAAGGGTATCAATGGCTATAATTATGGATACTTAAGGACAACCTCCGGGTTGGAGAGATAGGCAGGATATCTCTCAATATCATTTCCAGAGAATCCTAAGCAGGTGAAGGCATCTCCTTGGGAATACCCTGAAGGAAATGGTGAGCCACTGTGTGAGACCGAATGCTGGACTGGACGGGCTGTGGCCTGTTCCAGCAAGGCTGTTCTTATGTTCTTATGTTCTAGTTGCCTCTTTCACATTCACAAGGGAGAACGACATATTTCAGTTTTCTTCTTTTCTCTGGTTGAGAACGCAAGACATTTTGTGCATTTATTGATTGCATTTCAGTAAGGTAAATGATTCCTTTGGTTTAGTGGTTAAAAAGCTGAACTTGATGGCTGGAAAGCTGGTAGGTCAGCAGTTTGAGGCCTGAGTGCCACACCAGTGAGCTCCTGCCCCACTTCCTGCCAACCTAGCAGTTCGAAAGCAAGAAAGTGAAAGCAGGGAAATAGGCACCGCTTTGGTGGTAACGGTAATAGCATTCTGTGTGTATTGGTGTCTAGTCATGCCAGCCACATGACCACAGAAATGTCTGCAGACTCAGATAACGCTGGCTCTTTGGCTGTAAACAGAGATGATAACCACACCCTAGAGATGTGATGGGCTTTTGAGCATACCTTTACCTAGGTCAGTGATGGCAAACCTTTTAGAGACCGAGTGTCCAAACTGCAACCCAAATCACACTTATTTATTGCAAAGTACAAACATGGCAACAAGGGAGGAATGAAATGCTCTCACTGGGATGCTGGGCAGAGGGGTGGGTGAACACTGTGCTGGGGGAGGGAGGAGGCACTCCCATTGGGCTGCTGGGCAGAGGGGCAGGGCAAACTCTGTGCTTGGGTGACTGCATGGGCGCCCACAGATAAGGCTCCGAGTGCTGCCTCTGGCACACGTGCCATAGGTTCGCCATCACTGACCCAGGTCTTACATCACATATCATAGAGGAAAACCATTAAAATCAACAGAACATTTTGCCTGACTGCTTGGTTGGTCTACCTGTTATTTCAATAGATGGCATATGCTTTTTTTTAAAACAGAATCCTATGAGAGAATATTGCGGTACGTTGCCAAAGAAGCTGATTCCGTGGTTGTAGCTATTGAGTAAGTATTATTTGATGTTACTGCCAAATAGCCTTGAAACACTAAAGAAGATCTTTCTACATCATTTTCCCTTGGGGATTTTGAAGGGAGTTATATTTTGTTCTAAGTTTGAGAGGCAGGTACGTGAAAAGCCCTTGAGTAAGGCTGTGCATCAGATATAGATTACACATTCTGAACCAAACTGGCTTGATTCAGACTGATGTATATGAAGTCTGGATGAAAGCAGAATAAAGAGATATGACAAGCTTTCAAGCAAGGGGAACCTTTACCTTTACCTATCAGAACCATCTTTGGGGTTTCAGTGCCCAGTATGAAAGGAGAGTTCCTGGTCATGCGTTGACTATAACAACGGTAAGGACCCAGATTTTCTGTGGCTTGTCTGTAAAGCCTAGCTGATCGGCTCTTTAGACTAAATCAGGGGTGTGCAAACTTGGCTCTCCAGATGTTCTTGGACTTCAGAAGCCCTGATCAGCAGGAGTTTGCAGGCCCCTGGACTAGATAATCAAGGCCTCAGCAAGGATGACAGGTAGGATGAAGACTAACTGTTCCCCCTCTGAGTGGGCTCACAATGTAGTAATGCCTAAACAGAGCATCAATCTTGATTGTGCATCTTTTTGTTTCTCACTAGCACCCTTGTTTCACTCTTGGCTTGAAACAGATTTTTGTTTTCTCCTTCCTGCATAGAAAGGGTCACCCATTCCCCTTCCTCAGTGTGTGTAACTGCTATATGCATTTTTATTCTTCTCCTTGATGAAACCGTACTTACATATATATTTTTCATTGAGTGCATGCTTCGCCATTTGCATTTTAAAGGGTGTGCATGGTTTTCAGCATCTTTCATTTCTCTGGAACACAACATGAGGCATACAAAGGTGCCAATTTGTTATGCAAATCATGCTTTGGCTTGCAATCAGATACTCATATTGAGATGTTTGACTCAGATAATGAACTAGTGCAGCTAGCAACCTCCTCTTTCAAAGCAAGCAATCCACTGACTGTCTACTCCAGGGATTCTCAACCTGCGGTCTGGGGGCCTGATGTGGCCTGCGGCACCATTTTATGTTGGCCACCACCACCTCCACCACACCAGGAAGTGCCATGTGGTGGAGGAAGGGGGAAATGGCTGCCTGGCCCCCGAAGCTGTCTGAGGGAGCATGACCTGGCCCTCAGCTTAAAAAGGTTGATAACTCCTGGTCTACTCACTAGTACTCTAGGTTAGAACGATCTCAATCTCATTTTTAAAAATTATTATTTATTCCAGAGTAGGAGGTATTCCTACTCTGGGTGGCTAACTAGACAAACTCACATATTAAAAACATATTAAAAATACAAAAACCCTATTGGCGGCAGCTAAGGCCATAGTCTTCCAAAGCACCTATATAAAGAGAGGGTACCCTATATAGCAGTGATGGTTAACCTTTTAGAGACCGAGTGCTCAAGCTGCAACCCACTCTGTGCTCGGGGGAGGGAGGGAGTGCTTCCATTTGGCTACTGAGCAAAAGGGTGGGGCAAACTCTGTGCTGGGGGAGAGAGAAATATCTCCCCATTGGGCTACTGGGTAGAGGGGTGGGATCAACTCTGTGCTGGGGGAGGGAGGGAGCGCTTCCATTGGGCTGCTGGGCAGAGGGGCGGGCAAAAAACTGTGCTAAAGTGATGACACACATGCACACAGAAAGTGCTCTGAGTGCCCCCTCTGGTACGCATGTCATAGGTCCACCAACACTAAAATTCAGAAGACTACTGAAAGGAACTGGTACATCTAAATGGGCAGATAAAGTGAGAGACTTACTCACATGATGTAGAAAAATATATGTTGCACTTTATTCTAACTTTGAGATGCCCAATGCGTTTCAGCTTTCAGCCTTCTCCAGGAGCATAGATGTAATTATTAGGAGTCTCTTTACATTTTTTTAGGTCTGTGACCATGTCCATATAGTGACAGATGTAATAAATTGAAAGAGACACCTAAAAATGATACCTATACCGTGGAAGAAGGCTGACAGCCAAAAAGCATTGAGCATCTCAAAGTTAGAATAAAGTACCTGTATATATTCAAGTATAAGCCAACCCGAATATAAGCCGAGGTACCTAATTTTGACCTGAAAACCCAGGAAAATAGATTGACTCGAGTATAAGCCTAGGGTGGGAAATGAAGCAGCTGCTAGTGAGTTTCAATAATGAAAATACATGAAAATATGGTAAAATTAACTAAATTGTTGGCACATCTCAATCTGATGCAGTCTTGGGACCCTCGTGGTCATTGACCCAAGTATAAGCTGAGTCCCCTTTTTGGTGTTCATTTTTTTTGGGCTAAAATACTCAGGTTATACTCGAGTATGTATGGTACTTCCCCCCCCCTTGGAAGACAGGAGCACAATTTAAATTCATCATGCTAGGCTTGAACCCTGGGCTGAAACCAACAGAATAAAATTTAACAGGGATAAATGCAAAGCTTTACACTTAGGAGGAAAAAACAGAGGAAGGGAAGGATCTGTTCCCCCATCATTCCAGAGTGCAGGGTGCATAATAATGGACTGAAATGACAAAAAGCCAGATATAGGAGGAATATTAGGGGAAACCTCTTAATTGTTAGAGCAGTATGAAGTGGAATCAATTACCACGAGAGGTGGTGAATGCTCCAACTCTGGAATCATTCAAGAGAGAATTGGACAACCATCTGTCATATTGATTCAGATGCCTGCATTGAGCAGGGGTTGGGCTTGATGACCTTAATGGCTTCTTCCAACTCAGTTATTTTATGATTCTATATCCAGAGACTTAGGTTCTCTCTTTGATTATTGAAATTCAGAATAAACCAGACTTCCACTGCTGTGCCTTAAACCTCATGCACAGCAGTCACTGTTTTTTAACAGTCATGTCTGCTTGGTAAAGCAATGAGAATTGATTCAGTTGACTTCAAAATTCCTAGCTTAGTCATTAAACCGACTCCTATGCATGATGACATGTGAATGGTAGTAACACAATTAACCTTCAGCATGACTTGTCATGTGAAGAAGCTGATCTGGAGAATACCAGCCAACTTCTAGGTCAATAGGAGCACCTTGATTTTTGCTTTGTATCCGAGCTTAGTAATTGCTTAGTATCTTTGCAAAATGCTTAGTATCTTAACAAATACATTATATGAGGACAACAGGATGTTTATGTATGAGTGAGAACGAGACATTCTGACCATATGCAAAGTATCATGATTGGCACTTGGTACTGCTGTTGAGTGGACTGCGGTGGCTTAGTGATTAAGACTCTGAACTTGATGAATGGAAGGTTGGCAAGTCAGCAGTTCAGGTCCCAAGTACTGCACAATGGAGTGAGCTCCCATCTCAGTCCCAACACCTACCAACCTAGCAGTTCGAAAACAAGAAATGGCAAGTAGATAAATAGGGACCACTTTGGTGGGAAGGTAAATAGCATTCCACGCACTCCGGTGTCTAGTCATGCCTGCCACATGTTCACAGAAATGTCTGCAAATGCAGACAGTGCTGGCTCTTTGGTTATAAACAGAGATGAGGACTGAACCCTAGAGTCGGATATGACTGGCTTTCAAGCATTACCTTACTGCTGTGGAGTCAGGAGCACTTGCTGTTTAGCATGGACTTCACAACTTACTATGTCCACATTCTTGACTATTACATATCCTCAAGTAAACATATGTTAGTCCCAGATACAGCAGAACCACTGGAATAAAACAGCATTGCTAGTTAAGCAGTCCCACTGATTTCAATAAGATTTATTTCTGTTGCGACTGACATTGAACTGATTGTTATGTGCCGTCAAGTTGCAAACAACTTAATTCTTATTATTCGAAAAGTGAACTCCTATTCAATTGGAGGAAGCCTAAAAGGCAATTAAGTGTTAATAACTCATTCTCAAATTGCCCCCCCTTTAAAAATCAAATTGCCCCCCTGTGGGAACCATGGATCTGCAGTTGAAGGCATGCAGATACATTTGGAACTGAATTTATTTGGCCTTTTTTCTACTTCCATACCTAAAGAAGCCCATTTAACTTCTTAAAAATTATAAAAGGCCAGGATAGACAGATGTCCACAGAAATGTCTGCAGATACAGACAGCGCTGGCTCTTTGACTATAAAACAGAGATGAGCATTGAACCCTAGAGTCGGATATGACTGGCTTTCAAGCAAGGGTGACCTTTACCTTTGCCATTACATATGACTACCTGAATCTAACAGTATATTTTTTCTAAGTTGTACCCACATAAAAGGGATGGCAATATTTATTTATTTTAAAGCACAATAATTTACTAAGACTATGACTGCAGAGCAGGATATGTATGCACGGTTTCCCAGGGTTGTTACAATAGTTGTTACATCAGGGGTGCCCAAACTTTTCGGGCCGTAGGCAGGTCATGTGGTTCAGTGCACCAGTCACATGGTTCAGCAAGCCGGTCACGTGGTTCCTCCCACCGGAAGTGGAAGTAAAACACGCCCACCCATACACAGAACGCTGCTGTAAATGCACCCACAGCTGTCATAAATGCGTTTACGACAGCCGCGGGTGCATTTATGGCAGCATTCTGTGCATGTGCAGGCATGTTTTACTTCTGCTTCTGGGAGTTGTAAGGGCAGCATGGGCTGGGTGAATTGGTGTTGGGGGCCAGATCCAGCCCACAGGCCGTAGTTTGGGCAACACTGATATATATCATGTAGTCAATGGAAAATAATACAACTCTGACTTTCCAAATCTTGGAGCATTAACCATATTATTGTTAAAACTCAATGCAGTGAAATTGTTGTAGTTGGCAAAAATAACTAGATTTGGGCCAATTCGACTGTACATCCAAACTAACAGTTTTGTTCTTTTTAGATATGGTCTGGGACCAGAAAACCCTTACCCAAACCAATACGATGAATGTTTCAAGGCTACAGTGCACTTTATGAAACATGTTGACAATTACCATGTGGATGCATCTCAAATTTCCATTGGAGGGGACAGCTGTGGAGCAAATTTTGCAACACGAATCTGCCAGTTACTGGTGGAAAGAAATGATCTCCCCAAAGTGCGAGCCCAGGTCTTGATTTATCCAGGACTGCAGGGTATGGACTTCTATTTGCCTTCATATCAACAGAACAGCCATGTGCCTCTCATGTGGCGAGACACTGTAGTCTACTTCTGTTGCCTTTTCCTTAATAAGCCAATATCTGTCATCAATGATGTTCTTGAAAGTTGCCATGTTCCAGAATATATTAGGTTGCAGTATCGGAAGTGGGTGAATGCAGACCTTATCCCAGAAGAATTCAAAGTCAGAGGCTACAAACCGCAAGACCCTGCCTTATATAAATTTAAACCTAAACTGCATGAGGAAATGAAAGCCATTCTGGAGAAGAACTTTTCACCACTTTTTGCAGAAGATGAAATCATCGGCAAACTCCCACAGACATACATTTTGACCTGTGAGTTTGATGTTCTCAGGGATGATGGATTGCTGTACAAAAAACGGCTAGAAGACAATGGCGTACCAGTAACATGGACTCATATCGAGAACAGCATCCACGGCATAGCTGTTTTATTTGGCTTGGGATTCTTGTCGTTTCCAGCAGCACAAAGGATGGTGCATGACTTTACAAACTTTATCAAAAGCTTATGAATGTGCGAGTGGGCGACAGCAGCTAAACAATGAAGAAAGATAGGATACAAACAAGCATTTTGTCGGCTTTTCTCCAAATAGTCTCCACCATTTTGTATTTGTTACAGCTGCCATTTCTGTCCACAATTTTCTCAAACAATGCTAGATCTGGGCCACTGTGGTGCATGCAAAATGATGGTCAGGTTGCCAACACAGTTAGTGGTACTCAGTGGTCGGATTTTTTAAAATTACTACCTACTCTGTGGGCGTGGCATGGTGGGCATGGCTAGGTGGCCATGTGACTGGGTGGGCATGGCATGGTGGCCATGTGACTTGTTGGGTGTGACTTGAGGCAACTGGATGGGGGAAGCCCGGGGAGGGTGCACCACCGGTATGGGAGGTAAGCGCAGACCTATGACCCGAGGCTCCAGCAACCGGATGGGAAGGGCCAGTTGGAATTTGTACTACCGGTACGGGCATACCGGGGCATACCAGCTGAATCCCACCACTGGTGCTACTTCTAATAGCAACAATAGCAATAAGGTAAAAGCAGAAAAAGAAGGGATGTGAACAAAACATAAGATTTGTTTTAGTTACTATTCCACCATCTGTAAAACAACCAGTTTGACATCAATAAATTCCATCAATATGGGGTAGAAGTGGGTGGCTTTCTTGTGAAGCTAGGACAGCCCTTCTTTATCGTAGGGCCCCTCAGAGAGCTTTTTGACAAATATAGGATTACTTTCCTCATTATAATACCAATATACATTAAAAAAAACTAACATACACCAAGGGTGTCTAAGAAATCTTTCCTCCAGACACTGCCATTGGCAAGGCATATCAGAAAATAAAAACAAGAAAATAAAAACACTGAGTACTTTAAAGACTAACTGCTATATTTTACTGTGAGCTTTTGTGGATCAAGTCCACTTCTTCAGACAAAGGAGTAACATTTCCAGGTATGGTTTATATACACCAGATGCAGGGGTCAAGATGTTACAAGGTAAATGGGTTACAAAGTTACAAAGTACTGAGGTAAACAGTAATCAAGCAGAATGATAGATAAGCATGCATATCAATACAGCTTCCTACAGCCAGGTAGCACTAACAAATGATTATTCAGATTAGTTTTAAAAGTGTGAAGTTGCCAAACAGAACATATGCTAATGAGTTTAACCACTTACTAGTTTAACCTCTTGTGTGGGCACATTCTGTTGTGCTCATGTTGTAAAAGAGAATTTGCAGGAAGGTTAGTGAAGGTGGAATAATAAACCAAAATATAGTATATAAAATATCTAGCAGCACATAGAAATCTGTGTATCAAATCTGATAATGTCCCAGAAACCCTTGGCTAATATTGAAGCCTCTGTGATGGGCGTCAAACAGATGGATGTATTTGATTTCTGCTGTCTCTCTTTGGATCCTTTTCTTGTAATTTCTCTGTTCCAGAATTGCAACTTTCAGGTCTTGGATTGAGTGTCCAGGTAGATTGAAGTAGTTTGAGACAGGTTTCTTTGTGTTGCCATTCTGGATGTCTGATATGTGTCATTGGCACGTTAAGCCTCAGTCAACATATACTTATATAACTGCCCCAAACTGCTTAATGCACACTCTGGGCAGTTCACAAATTAATTAGCATTTTGTCCCCAACATGCTGGGGACTCATCTTACCAACCTTGATAGGCTGGAAGGCTGAATCAACCTTGATCCCTCCCTGGTAAGGATCAAACTCACAACCTTTTGGTTGCATTACAGCAGTTTAACCACTGCCTGGCTTTCCTTGTTACCCTAATATGAGATGACACTGTTGTGAAACCATGGAAATGAAGGCAATGCCAACATATTTAAATTCAACTGCATAATTCAAGGAGAGTGGAGCTAAAGGCTGAAAATGTATCTTTAACATCGTATTTTGCTTTTTGTATCTATGAAAAACATGGTAATAGCATATTTAATAGCATTGTATTTGTTTATAAATGACACAGACAACAATTTAAATTATGTCTCCATCTAAATGTCCTTTTTTATCTATCCTATATCTTCCCAATATTTCTGTTCTGAGTTGTCAAGTCTATGACCTAAGTAAACCTTATATTTCATCATCATCATATGTCAGGCCTTCCTACTCATCAATACCTGAGATGCTACACAACAAGGAAGTCTGACCACCTGGAATTCTCCATGTTTATCATACTGGTCCTTCTGCTTATCAAACACCTGAGATTTTACACAAACTTCCCTGTGATGCAACAACCTAGTATTCCCAAGATTCTCTTCCTCAGGGGAAAATCCTTGCAACTATATTTTTATAAGTGACTAGCATTTTTGCCCGGCCCTGACGGGCAGTAATTACATGTGAGTGGGTGGCTGGGGTGGTTTAGGGGTGTGTGTGCACCCCCCCAAAAAAAACCACCTGAACCACCAACACACAGGTAAGACTAGATTATTGTAATGCGCTCTACATGGGGCTGCCCTTGACGACCATTCGGAGGCTGCAGCTGGTCCAGAATGCGGCGGCCCGGGTGGTGATGGGGTGTGGGCGATATGCCCATGCCTCACCGCTGCTTCGGGAGCTGCACTGGTTACCAGTTTGTCTCCGGGTGCAATTTAAGGTGCTGGTTTTGACCTTTAAAGCCCTATATGGCAGGGGGCCAGGATACCTTAGAGACCGCATCGTCCCAAGAGTGACTGCCCGTCCAACTAGAGCGGACCGGAGGGGCTCTCTAATGGTGCCGTCCACTAGGGGTGCACATCTGTCTAGTACCCGCAGGAGGGCCTTCTCCGTGTCCGCACCAACCCTCTGGAACCTCCTGCCAATAGATATAAGACTTCAAAGTGAACTGCTGCCCTTCAGGAAAGGAGTAAAGACCTGGCTGGCAGGGCAGGTGTGGGGCCCGAACGGGACTATGGTTCCCGCCGGCTGGCTTTTATAAAATAAGAGCTCTCTCTTCTTCCCTTTGTATAGTAGGTGGGATGGGTGGGTGGGATATGGGTTTTTAAATGGGGTCGATGTGGGTTTTTATAAGGTTTTTATAATGTTTTTATGTATTTTTAGAATTGTTGTAATGCCGCCCTGAGTCGGGTTCTGCCTGAGTGGGCGGCATATACAAATATGACTATAAATAAATAAATAAATATTTGCCCAGCAAGGCAGGGGTGTCGTGTGTGTGTGTGTGTATATGTGTGTGTGTGTGAGTGAGTGAGAGAGAGAGAGATAGAAGCAGTCCAGCAGAGGTGTGTGCATGTGCATGTGTGTGTGTGTGTGAGAGAGAGAAAGGAACAGAGAGGGGGAGAGAAAGGGGGGAAAGAGACAGGTGGGGAGAGAGACAGGTGGGGGGAGAGAAAGGGGGGAGAATGAGAGTGGGGGAAGAGAGAGAGAGATTGGGGGAAAGGGATTCCTTCTCTCCAGGAGGTGAAGGTGCAGCCTTCATCTCTTGGAGAGATGAGAAATGCTTCTCTCTTGGTTGACTGAGGACAAAGCTAAGCCCCTCCATGGAAGGGGTTTCCTTCTCTCCAGGAGGTGACGGCACAGCCCTCGTCTCCTGGAGAGAGGGAATTTGCTTCTCTCTTGGATGGCTGGGGACGAACCAAGAGAGAAGCTAAGCCCCTCCATGGAAGGGGTTTCCTTCTCACCAGGAGGCGAAGGCACAGCCTTCGTCTCCTGGAGAGAGGGGATTCGCATCACTCTTGGTTGGCTGGGGATAAAAGCTTCATCCCCAGCCAACCAAGAAAGAAGCTAAGCACCTCCATGGAAGGGGTTTCCTACTCTCCAGGAGGCAACGGCGCAGCCTTCGTCTCCTGGAGAGAGGGAATTTGCTTCTCTCTTGGATGGCTGGGGACGAACCAAGAGAGAAGCTAAGCCCCTCCATGGAAGGGGTTTCCTTCTCACCAGGAGGCGAAGGCACAGCCTTCGTCTCCTGGAGAGAGGGGATTCGCATCACTCTTGGTTGGCTGGGGATAAAAGCTTCATCCCCAGCCAACCAAGAAAGAAGCTAAGCCCCTCCGTGGAAGGGGTTTCCTTCTCTTTGGGAGGCAAAGGCACGGCCTTCGTCTCCTGGAGAGAGGGGATTCGCTTCTTTCTTGGTTGTCTGGGGACGAAAGCTCCATCCCCAGCCAACCAAGAGAAAAGCTAACTCCCTCCATAGGTGCCATGTGTGTGTGTGTGTGTGTGTGTGAGAGAGAGAGAGAGAGAGAGAGAGGAACAGAGAGGAGGGAGAGAGAAAGGGGGAGAAAGAGAGAGAGAGGTGGGGAGAGAAAGGGGGAGAATGAGAGTGGGGGAAGAGAGAGAGAAGATTGGGGGGAAGGGGATTCCTTCTCTCCGGGAGGCGAAGGCACAGCCTTTGTCTCCCAGAGAGAGCACATCATTTCCCCACAGCCCCAGAGGCCAGCACCACCCTTGCCATAGCTTCAGGGAGGAGGAGGGGCAGCCCCTTCTCTCCCCACACGGCTTCAGTGAGGAAGCAGGGAAAGGCCGTGTCGACCATTTTTTTAGTGTGCGGCGCTTTACCAGCCTCCTCCGTGCTTGCACCATTCAGCCACATTGGCTGAGGGGTGGCATGGCGCGTTGGCTGCTGGGCCTTGTAGTTTTTCTTGCCGCGTTCGTGGGGTGGTTGCCTCACTTGCGGCTGGTGGACCCTTGCAGCGATGCTCCAAGGGTGTTAAGATAAGTGTAGGCAGCTCGGTTCGGGATAGTTGGGCCGGGTGCTGGCATGCATGCCGGACACCAACGGTTAACAGGCCTCCTTATAGATAAAGATTTGCACCACTAGAGAGCAGCAAAGAACCATAATAGGTTGGCACAGCTAGTCAAAATTGTTTTGTATATTCCACCATGCTGTTTGTGAAACATGAGGCAGTATTTCATATTAGATCAGATTTTGAAGAAATAATGTACTTAAGCCCTGGCGACCAAACTACAAAACAAAACAAGCTAATATCGGTTTCCCCATCAAGGGGAGTCCACCAGTCTCAGTACTTTTTTGGAACTACTATTATCTTAATATGATTAAGATAAATACAAGCAGCTAGTATTGTAATTTATTTTCACAGATTATACATAAATATTGGTCTGAGGAAGGATATAATTCTGAAAAAGTACCGAGACCTGTGGACTTTTACCACTTTTGTGTAGATCACCGTTGTTAGAGGAGACGCTTGTATCTCTACATTTTTGTGAGAAGTGGACCTTATTTGTAAATAGTGAAGACACCTTGTTTTTGGAATTTTCGGCAGTACAACATTATAAAATATATTCAGTTTCTGGTTTGTGCCTCCAACAGACTTTTTCTCTTTACTTGGATATTCACCATCCGGCTGTTGCTTGATTTCAGTCTTAAGAATTAAAGCAATATAACTTTTGGACACAACACCTACCCAGTTCTTGATTCCTGTGGACTGCTGCTCTGCCTTTCCTGGATCCTTATTACTTGAACTCCGTTCTCGCATTTTCCCAACACTTTAAGATACTTTGCCTCAGCAGCAGAGGTCAGCAGACTTGTAGTTGCTTAGCTCCCGGATCTCCTGATTTTTTTCCTTGGTTTCTAAAAGATCTCCGTCTTTTTATTTCCCACTCCTGAAGACTTCTGCTGTATGGAGTCGAAGCTCGGTCTCTAAAAGGTTCACCATCACTGTCCTAGACTAATTCTGCATCTCTGGTTCCACTGGGATTTTGGACTCTGGACATCTGAAAAGAGAATCAAAGCTTTTGAAATCTGGATCTACAGACGGCTGCTAAGATTATAATGGGTTGACCATGTGACTAATGTAGAAGTGTTGCACCAGATGGATAAAGAACAAGAACTGTTTAAGACCATTAAGCAAAGAAAGCTCCAATACCTTGGCTATATCATGAGGAACAACATAAAGTAGAGAATCCTCCTACTCACTCTGCAAGGAAAGATCCCTGGGAAGAGAGGAAGCCCAGGACATAGATGGACCTTGTGGCTGAAGAACCTGAGAGACTGGTGTGGAAGGTCCTCGGAAAAACTGTTCCCAGGAGTTAAGAACAGGAAGACTATCGCTATAATGATAGCCAATATCCCGAATGGATACAGCACTTGAAGAAGAAGACTTCTACCCAGTTCTTGGTTCCTGTGGACTATTGGTTTGCCGTACTACTGGAATTCCATCCCTGCCTTGCTCAAATCCTTAAGGATTCTCTGTTGTGTCCATTCTCCTGGTTGTGGTGGTGAACCAATGGCACAGGTGCCAGAGGGAGCACCCACAGCCTTTCTGTGGGCATTTGCGCCATTGCCCCAGCACAGAGTTTTCCCTGCTCCATTGCCTAGCAGCCCAATGGGAGCGCTTCCTCCCTCTCCCAAGCACAGAGTTTGTCCCGCCCCTCTGCAGCGCAGACAGCAGCCTGTTGAGTTTGGGCACTCAGTCTCTAAAAGGTTCACCAACACTGACCTAGACTAATCCTGCATCTCTGGTTCCACTTGGATTTGGACTCTGGATTGAGATTCGATTTCTGTTTAGCCCAGGAGTTCTCAACCTTTTAAAGCTGTAGGCAGGATCACGCTCCCTCAGACAGCTCTGGGGGCTGGATGGTCATTTTGCCCTTCCTCCACCACATGGCACTTCCGGGTGTGTGGAGGCAGTGGGGGGGGGCACATAAAATGGTGCTGAGGGCCACATCCGGCCCATGGGCCACAGATTGAGAATCCCTGGTTTAGCCTGTTGCCTGGTTGCCCTTTGTTCTGGCATTCATGTTGCTGGCCAGCTGCCCAGACTTTGGACTCTGACATTATGACACTGTTACTTTCATGAAATAGTTGCTCTCAAACATTTCTTTAAGGAGACAACAAATTAAGAATTTAGGAATAAAGCAACAGGGAGGGCAGGGGATTTAATTGAATTTAATTTAATTATCACACTTGAATGCCGCCCAATCAGAAAAACCGACTCAGGGCAGCTCACACAATATTAAGCAATAAACACAATAATACAATATACAATATGGAAAATAATTGTACCATATTCATCCTACAAAAGCACATATCATAATATAAAACAATACAACAATACAATAGTACAACGGCCTCTCCACTCTGGCCCATTCAAGCCACTTGTGAATGCTACCCAGATGTTTTTTGTGCGGGACTGGGTTTGTTCAAAGGACCCCCTATTAATTTTGAGCTGGATCCAACTGTCCAGCCCATTTGGATGAAGCCTCATTGAGTACCTTTCACATTCAAGGACCGCATTAATGCAGCACTTGACAAACTGGTTGCCCAGGGCATTTTGGAGCCAGTGGACTCCACTCCATGGGAGACCCCATTGTCACTGCACTCAAAGCCAATGGGGACATCTGCATCTGTGCGGACTATAAATGCACTATCAATAAAGCTATATGCACTAGCTCTTATCCTGTTCCAGTGGTCAGCCACTTACTGGCCACCCTCCATGGGGGAAAATATTTTGCCAAATTGGACTTGGCTCAGGCATACCAACAGTTGCTGTCACTCCTGAGTCAGCTCTGTGTCAAACTATCACCACCCATACGGGTGCGTTTCATGTAAAACATCTACAATTCAGTGTCAATGCTGTGCCCGGCATCTTCCAGGCTCGGTTTGAAAGTTTGCTTAAGGGTCTACTGGGGGTACTGCCTTATTTTGATGATGTATTGATTGCCAGGGAGGACAAGGTGGACCTAGCATCCAAATTATGTAAAGTGTTGGAACGATTTCTGTAGAAATCTGATTCATGTCTCAATCAGTCTCATGAAGTAGCAGTTTATATCATCAGATCTTTTAAGGTAGAAACTTCAGAGTCCACGAAGTCCAGCTTCATTAGACTCAGAGTAAGGAAAAAACAGAGATACAGAAAACACGGCTGCAGTCTTTGGCTGACAAAGGATACTAATGCCTTCTCTTTATTCAAGCAGAGAGTCTCCGAAACGAAACTTATTCAAGCAGAGTATACCAGAAACGAAACTTAACAGAAACAAAACTCAGGGCATACAGCCAATCAGAAGTGTCAGAGCCCAAAATCTAGCGTTGTCTCTCAGTAAGCAAAGAGGCTTTTGTTTACAAAATGTGTCAGAAGACAGCCTGACAGAATCCAGATGCATTCCTACAGATTTCAAAATGCTGGGTTATGTATAAAATGGGATAAGTGTTGTTTTTTTGTGCAGGAGGTAGAATCCTTGGGATTCAAAATCACCCCTGAAGGTGTTAAGCCCTCTGATGCCAAGGTCAAGGCTGTATGGGACGCTCCCTGCTCAACTTCAAAAATGGAATTGCAAGCCTTTTTAGGGCTTTGAATTTCTATCGTTCATTTTTTCCTCGCAAGGCCACTGTAGCCAAACCTCTGCACCAGTTACTAAAGAAACAAACTGTGTGGAGGTGGAGTTCTTCTCAGGACAAATCATTTCATGAGGTCAAGAAGCTCCTAACTTCGGACGCTGTCCTCATCCATTACGATCCCCAAAAGCCCCTTATCCTAGTATGTGATGCCTCCCCTGTGGGATTAGAAGCTATGCTTTGCCACAACCTGGGGGGAGGAAAAGAGGTGCCCATTGCCTATTATTCCAGGTCCTTGTCTGCAGCTGAGAAGAATTATGCTCAGATTGATAGAGAGGCACTGGCAATAATCGCTGGGACCAAGAAATTCCACGATTTCATCTACGGAAGGGCTTTTACGATCATCACAGATCACAAGCCATTGCTAGTCATTTTTGTGCCACACAAACCCACACCCCAAATCCTGTCACAATGCATGCTGCACTGGGCCATGTTCTTACAGGCATGCCAGTTCAACCTGCAGCATCGCCCAGGTGCTAGCATCAGCAATGCAGATGCACTGTCCAGATCCCCAGTTGTGCTCATGGGCAAGATTGAGTCGGACCATCAGGTCCTCATGTTAGAGGTATTAGACTCCCCGCCAATGTCCACTGTGGACATCACGGCTGAGAAAAGGAAGGATCCCCTCATGTCAAATGTGGGTTCAGAAAGGGTGGCTGTTGCCACCGGTCTCTGAAGAGTTCAAAGTGTTTTACAGCAAACATAACGAGCTGTCAATTGAAATAGGTTGTTTGGTGTGGGGGTTAAGAGTGGTCGTTCTGTCAAGTCTAAGGAACAAGGTGCTTTGTACACTACATGTTAGCCACCCAGGAATTGTCTGGTCTAAGGCGCTAGTACGTAGCTATTTCTGGTGGCCCAGATTAGACCTTGACATTGAGGGATGGGTAGGGCGATGTAGGGAATGTCAAAGGCCGGAGGAAACACATCTTCCCAGTAGAGAGTGGGACACTGCCAAAGGCCCCTGGTGATGAGTCCATATTGACTCCACTGGTCCCTTCAGGGGAGCCACATTTCTGCTTGTCGTAGACTCATATTCCAAGTGATTGGAAGTCATTCCTATACCCGGGATGTCCTCTGCGGTCATGATCCACAAGTTAAGGAGAGTGTTTTATACTTTTGGTTTACCAGACATTGTTGTGTCCGATAATGCATCAATCAGGGAGCTCCCTGTCTCGCCCGGAGCCACGCCATCGGCCCCGGGAGTGGAGACAGGTGGGAGCCGCCGGAGCCGCCGCCGGAGCCGTCGCAGCTGCCTTCGCTCT
This sequence comes from Bradypodion pumilum, assembly GCA_035047305.1. Lineage (NCBI taxonomy): Eukaryota > Metazoa > Chordata > Lepidosauria > Squamata > Chamaeleonidae > Bradypodion > Bradypodion pumilum. The sequence goes on along the minus strand of JAWDJD010000016.1, from coordinate 4,636,651 downwards.
CCGGGCCCGCCCGCCCGGAGGGCAGAAAAGGACGCCGCCGACGCCGGCCCTCGAGGAGCTCCCTGTCTCGCCCGGAGCCATGCCATCGGCCCGGGAGTGGAGACAGGTGGGAGCCGCTGCAGCGATTCTTGGACCTTGCTGGGTCGGCGTGGGGAAGGAATGGGTGGCACATGCGGACATTGTTCCCTCACCCCTGGTCCTGTCCAGCCAGTGGTCAGAAGAGGGACGCTTGCAATTATGGGGGAGGGTAGCTGCCATCACCCGAGCCTTTCCCTGCTCCGGCATTGGCTGTGGGGATGTGGGGAAGTGGGAGCTTTTGGGTGCTCCCACTGGAGGGGGGGGTAGTATGGGGCTTGCGTTTTTTGAGATTAACTGTATGGGATTTTCTTTTCTTTTTTCTTGTAATGTGTTAATTTTCAATCTGTTCTTGTAATTATGTAATTATATTTGTAACATTGTATTTATATGTGTTGTAAGCCGCTTTGAGTGGCACTTGTACTATGAAAGCGGGGTAGAAATTAAACTTATTATTATTATTATTATTATTATTATTATTATTATCTTCATATTGGCAGAGTTTCAAGATTTTCTTTGCTGTAATGGTATCAGGCATATTACTGCCGCACCTTGCCACCCCGCGACAAATGGACAGATCAAAAGACAGGTCCGAACTGTCAAAGATGCTCTAAAGCACATGGGGGCTGGAGACCTTGAATTGCAGCTGTGTCAGTTCTTGTTGTCTACAGGATCACCCCCCTGGCATCAGGGTTCTCGCCAGCCGACCTCTTAATGAAGAGGAAACTGTCGATGGTCTTGGACCACCTGGCTCCCCACCATAGGGAAGACAGGGGTCTCAATATAGATAACACCAATGCAAAGGGTTTTGAAATCAGGCAGCCGGTTCATTGCCAGAATTACACTCCCGGGTCTTCATGGATGGGGTGCCACTGAAATGTGGTGCTGGAGGAGAATTTTGAGAGTACCCAGGACAACAAGGAGATCAAATTAGTCAATCCTGAAGGAAATCAACCCTCAGCCGTGATGTCCACAGTGGACATTGGCGGGGAGTCTAATACCTCTAACATGAGGACCTGATGGTCCGACTCAATCTTGCCCATGAGCGCAACTGGGGATCTGGACAGTGCATCTGCATTGCTGATGCTGGCACCTGGGCTGCTCATTGGAAGGTCAAATAGTGAAGATTAAGCTAAAGTACTTTGGACACCAAATGAGAAGAGAGGACTCACTTGAGAAGGCCTTGATGCTGGGAAAGATCAAAGGCAAAAGGAGAAGGAGGTGGTGGAGGATTAGATGCATTGTTGATGCAATGGACGTAGAGCTGAGTGGGCTGCAGAGGATGGTGGGGGATAAGGGTGCCTGGCATGCAGTGGTCCATGGGGTCGCAAAGGGTTGGACTCGACTATGTGACTGAACAACAAAAATAGAATTCTTTAATATAGGGGAAAGCATGATATATCTCCAGCATGGAAAATTAAATAGCCCATTATTATTAAAGTCCTATCAAACTGTTGTAGAACATAGTATAGTTTGAAAAAGTCAACCTGAAAGCCCCCAACAAACTAGCTGACTCCATCCCACAAGCCAGCCCGTGAGATGGTGCTTTTAGCCACCATGGATTCATTCTTCATTTGGTTTGATCAAAATACCTTGGTGTGATGCTTGACAGGACACTCTCTTTTAAGCAGCTTCTCCCTCTATACTGATATGTATTTTTGTTCTTTTATTGTATTTCATTGTATTTCATTATTGTATTTTATTGTGTAATATGACGTATCGCTATGTAACTTTTTTATGTATCTTTATTGTGTAATATGATGTATTGCTATGTAACTTTGCATCTTGTACATGTAAATTGTATTTTTTGCTTTTGTACACTTCATTTTTGTACTTTTGTATATTTGAACACTGTGAACCGCTTTGAGTCGTCCACAAAACGAGGAAAGCGGTATATAAAAAATAAATTCAATTCAATTCAATTCAATTATTGACTGGGTTGCCATGGCAACTGGATGGGGTAATAATAATAATAATAATAATAATAATAATAATAATAATAATAATAATAATAATAATAATAATAATAATAATAATAATAATAATAATAATAATAATAATAATAATAATAATAATAATAATAATAATAATAATAATAATAATAATAATAATAATAATAATAATAATAATAATAATAATAATAATAATAATAATAATAATAATAATAATAATAATAATAATAATAGAGATGATGATGGTGATGATGATGATGATGTTGATGATGATGATGATGTCATGGAGCCCTAGGCCCGGGGGATTGGTTGAGCTCTGGCAATGACATCTCAATCGCCCCTGGTAGGCTTTTTTCCCTTGCTTTTTCTCCCCAAAAACAGGCTGCAAAGGCCCCCACCAGCCACCAAAAAAAAACCAGTGGAGGTTGTTTTACATACTGAGCGTTACCCGGGTGGGGCCCAACCGGCGTTGCCCGAGTGGGGCCTAACCCTCCCTGAAATTCCTAGCTGTGGCGCATGCGTGAAATTCCTTGCATGTGCCAAAGCCACCCAGCATTCCCAGTTACCATTATGGGTGCTGCGGCCCCAATGACTACTGTCGGCGGGCAGCCAATGCGGCCTGACTCTGCTGCACTCCTGAAGTATGCTTTGGGGGGAAGGGAGAACCCACAGCTGGAGGGCGGGCAGAGGATGGAACCAGGCCACCACCTTCTGCAGGACTCGCGGCTGTGGAAGGCGGTGGCCCAGCTCCGTCCTCTGCCCAGTCCCCCAAAATGGATCCTCCCTTCCACCTGAGGCAACCCTTGGGACGATGGGGGAGCCGGGCTGTGATGGCTGTCTGCTGACTGTAGTTGCTGGGGAGGCCACTGGAGGCCACTGGCCCTCAGTCTGGCTTGCCCAGGCACCAAGCTGTGATGTCTATGAAGCCCAGCACCATGTGGAGCAGCACCCGGAACCGCCTCCAGGCGTGTCCGGCGTCGGGGCCGGCTGCGGCAACACGGCACCTGGCGAGGCCTAGGCCGCTGGCACCATCACAAGGACAATGACAGCAGACAAAAAGGTAAGGCAGCAGGGGTGCAGGCCAGAGGAGAATGGCTTGCCTCGGCCTGGGTTGGGCCCCACCCGGGCAACGCCGGCTACCACTGCTAGTATAAATATAGTCTTAACATTCTTACATCATTTACACTACACCAGTGTTTCAGATTTTTAAAATGGCACTAAATTAGCTTATGCTTGATGACAGATGACTGAGGTCACCCACCGAATATCTTAGGTCAGGAGTTCTCAACCTTTTTAAGCTGGGGGCCAGGTCACACTCCCTCAGACAGCTTTGAGGGTCAGATGGCCATTTTGCCCTTCCTCCACCACATGGCGTTTCCTGGTTTAGTGGAAGCAGGGGGGGCACTTGAAATAGTACTGAGGGCCACATCTGTCCCACGGGCCGCAGGTTGAGAATCCCTCTCTTAGGTCTTTTCCAAGACTCCAAAATGAACAGGACTGGTTCTGCAGAGGGACGTGGTTCTCTGTAGCCAACAGCTAAGGTGCTAAAAACGTGATGGCAATTAACAGGAATGCGGATTCCCCGTGCCCTCTTGGGCATGGATCGGCCCGGCAGAGGCCACTTTCGGGAGAAAGGCTCCCTGGCCCGTGGGCTCTGCGAGCAGCCAAATTAAGGGGGGTGAATAAATTATAGGGCTATAGGGTTTGATTCACCCAATTACCTGACCTGACCAGCGGCTCTGCCAGGCAAACAGATCGATATCTCCTGCGTGTAATTGGGTACACACTCATCTCCCTGGCTTGGCACTAATCCCCGGCGCAAACAGGGACCATGTTTGCCCAGCCTCTAAGCCCGAAACAATAGGGCTTCCTCTGTCAACGTTTACCCCTGCTAATTAACTTCCCCTGAAGAGTTTCCCCAATTAACCTGAGTAAACAGGTATTGTGAGTGACTTATTGGTGATAGCTGTTTTCTCCTGGCCTTCTGGTCTATAAAAGGTGCATGCATTTTCCCAATAAACACTGATCTGATCCTGCTTCCTTGCCTCGTATTGTCATTGATCAGTCTCCTCCGGGACCTAGCGCCGCCTAGCGGCAGACATTCGCTACATCTGGTGACCCCGACGTGATTCTACTCGAGAGTAAGAGACCCCGGAGAGGTCTGATCGTGAGTAGCGATCCACGCGGTCCGGTCCTGCGCTTGGACTGTGACCCGTCACCCCGGAGGACAGCGCGGCGCTCCGGCCGGCAGCCAGCCGATCGGAGAAGTGGCCTGCGGCGAGGCATTCCAGAGAGACATTCCTACAGCTTGCTCCCGCTTTCGAGGAGGTTGCCACAGAGGGAAACGCGTTCCGCTCAGGGCAGGCTGTGAGTCCCTGACATCGCAGAGGCCGTTCGAAGGGCCCGTGGCAGAAGGTCCATGCTCCGAGGTCTACCCCAGACACTAGACGCCCGAACCTGTTGCCTGAAAAGACGCGTCGACTCGTCCCGAGGAGGAAACTTCAGAGGACCATCTGCAGGTAATATGGGGACTTGTTTTCATAGGCCAAGTCCGTCCGCTAGCCAAAGAACTCATGAGGAGGAGTTCAGAATCCTGGCCAGGGTTTTTAAATTACGATTTCACAGCAGGGAATTAGCGAGACTTTTGGCGTATCTCGGGGAGCACTGCCTACTTTACCCAGAAGTAGGTACGTTAACCCTGAAGCTCTGGGATCAGATAGGAGACTGCATTCAGCAACCCCCGAAAGCCCCAGGAGGGATAGTTGGTACATGGAGAAAGTGTAGGAGGCTCTTAGAGCAGATCGAGCCAGTCCGGGTAGAGGCCAAAGAACCCCCGTTAGTCGAACCATCAGACAAGCCAGTCGCCCCGACTGCGCCCACGGCGCTCTATCCGTCAATTAGCTATCGGCAGAGTAGCGCAGGGAGCCTTCCTGCGGTGACAGCTGCAGACGTCACCGAAGGAACGCAAGGAATGAGAGGCGCTGGTGCTTCTCTGACAGCTCCAGGTTCCCTAGTCGTGAAGAGTGCCCTTCAGCGCACAGCTGAGATAGAACTTAAGAAGGGGGAATTGTCAGCCGAACAACTAGCTGAACTTAGACAGATTTGTCCAATCCGCCTGGAGATGGACGCGCTCACGGGCGCACAACAGATAGTACACTCCCCAGTCCCGTACAAGCTTCTCATGGCTTTACGGAAAGCCATTTCCGAGACAGGGCTCCAAAGTCGTTTTACGAGGGGCACGCTTCAGCAAGTGTGCGAAACCACCATGTGGATTCCCCATGATTGGAAAGCCATCATGAGGATGATGCTAACCCCTAGCCAGTACATGATTTGGGACAGCGAGTTTCGCCTAGAGGCTCAAGCTCGAGCTGCCAGGATGGGAGGCGCGGTAATCCCTGACCAACTGTATGGTTCAGGTGCCTTTGAGCCCATCAACGCTCAAATCAATTTGCCTCTCGCCACCCTAGAAATGTCAGCCGAAGCTGCCTATAGGGCATACTTCAAGGTCCCAGCGTCTGGCAAAGCGGCCAAGAATTACACCGCTATTAAGCAGGGAGCCCAGGAACCCTACATGGACTTCATCAATCGCCTGGAGGAAGCAATTAGCAGGCAGATTGACAACGAACAGGCCCAACAAGAGCTCATGATCAAGCTAGCAAAGGACAACGCCAACTTGGACTGCCGTAAAATCTTGCAGTCCCTGGGCAATCGCCCTGACATAACCTTAACGGACATGATCCGAGCATGCTCCGACGTTGGCACAGACTCCTACAAGATGGGTCTGCTAGCGGCAGCGGTGCAGGGGGGGGGAAGACATCAGGGCAACGGCAAGACCAAGGGAGCGTGCCACGCTTGTGGCAAGGTCGGACACTTCGCTAGGGAGTGCCGGACCAAGGGAGGCGGACAAAAGTCCGGCCGTCCCAAGGCTCCAAACACCCCCTGCCCGAAGTGCAAGAAAGGCTATCATTGGGCCAGGTATTGTCCGAGTTCGGGAAACCGGAATCCGGGCACGTCTCTGGCCCCGGTCCAAACAGAGGCTTCCTTCACCCAGATCCAGAACTCCCCAGAACAAGACTAGGTTCCAGGCACATTCCGGGCACTGCGAGGGCACAGACCAGCCCCAAGGGTAGCACAGGGCTAGAATTGGCTTGCCAGGCAGACGTCACATGCGATCTGCCGGGCACAGTCTATCTAGTCGACTCTCAGTATATGGGACCCCTACCCAGAGGCTTTATAGGTTTAGTTTTGCCCCGTAGTGTAGCTGGAGCACGTGGAATTTTCATAATTCCAGGAGTCATTGACTCGAATTTTTCAGGCGTTCTCCAGGTCCAGCTTTGGACACACCTGCCCCAAACAATCCACAAGGGAGACACCTTAGCGCAACTGATCATGGTTCCTTGTCACTCGCCAGCAGGCAGCCACAGAAGGCTCAGTGACAGCTCAGAGTCCGGTTCAGCAGACCGCTCGAGCGCGGGTGAGGCAGTGCAAGGATACCAGGTCTTAGCGACAGTGGAGACCAACATTGAGTGGAAACAGCGCCCCGTTATCGAGGTATTTTTGAACAAAAGAGTGTTCTCAGGGTTACTCGATACCGGAGCGGATGTGACAGTGATAAGCAGAAGCCAGTGGCCGAGGGAATGGGCCATTGAGCCGGTCTCCGATGTGTGTGGGGTAGGCGGTGTTCAGGAAGCGTTTAGAAGCCGAGAGTGGGTAGAAGTCACAATCCCAAGGGCTGACGGCACGGCGGTAATTCGGCCGCACATTCTTGACGTGCACGTCAACCTTTGGGGGAGAGACATTCTGCAGCAGTACGGTGCTACGCTTACCTTTGGGTAATGGCGTTGCCACTTAAATGGCTCACCGACACTCCGGTCTGGGTAGAACAATGGCCGGTAGTGGGGGAGAAACTGGTTGCCCTCAAGCAGCTAGTTAAAGAACAGCTAGACGCAGGACATATAGAGCAGTCCACGAGTCCTTGGAATTTGCCAATTTTTGTTATTAAGAAGAAGTCGGGGAAGTGGCGACTCCTCCACGATCTCAGAGAGATCAATAAGTGCATTCAGCCGATGGGTCCGCTTCAATGCGGCATCCCGAATCCGAACATGATTCCCGAGGGGTGGGAGATTTTAGTCGTAGATCTCAAGGATTGCTTTTATACAATCCCCTTAGACCCCAGGGACCGGGAAAGGTTCGCCTTTACAGTGCCGGTCGTAAACCACAGTGAGCCCACGCAGCGTTACGCGTGGAAATATTTGCCACAGGGCATGCTCAATTCGCCCACCTTGTGCCAAATATATGTTCACGACGCACTGGCAAAGTTCCGAACCCTTCACCCTAAAGCTATTGTGTGTCACTTCATGGACGACATCTTAGTAGCATTGCCGCAACTTGGCAGCGAAATGTTTTCAGACCTCCAGGCCAGCCTGGGGGACAAAGGCTTACTCATTGCCCCGGAGAAAGTGCAGAGAACCGAGCCCTTCTCATACTTGGGCCATCGGCTTCTCCGCTCCTTTGCAGCACCGGCCTTGCCTCAGATAAACTTACAGGACTCAGTCACCCTGGTAGAGTTACAACAGGTTTTAGGGAATATCAATTGGGCCAGACCGTACTTCCGACTGGATACGGATCTTCTAAAACCGCTCTTCTCGCTGCTAACCTTAGGTAAGCAGCCGGCAGACCGGATAAAAATCCCTCGAGACGCGCGCTTGGCACTCGAGAAAGTGAACCAAGCTCTCAGCCAGAGGTGGGTGGATTGAATCGCCCAGGGGCCATATGCCCCCATCCTGAACCTGTACATCGTGCGATCGGGATCCATGTTCACTGGGGTGTTAGGAGTAGACTCTGAGAAGGGAGCGAAAATTGTGGAATGGGTCTACTTGCCTAACACATCCTCACGGAACATCGTCCGCCCCAAGAGCTGGTCTCCGCGGTGATTTACCGCGGCAGGCTGAGAGCTAGGGACATCTCAGGAAATGATTTGGCCAAAATCGTAGTCCCGTTCACCAAGGAACAAATTCGTCAGTTAATGCAGCTAGGCGACTCGCTTCCGATAGCCCTGGAAGGTTTCACGGGAAGTTTAGCATACCATTTGCCCAAAGACCCCAGACTTGTCTCCCTCCAGACAGGAACAGTCAGCTTGCTCGAATTGCTCTCGCGGGTCCCACTTCAGGGGGCCAAGACGGTCTTTACTGATGGAGGTCGCACGTATGGTGTTTTGACCTGGCAGGAGGGCGAAGCTTGGCACACGCTGTTAACTCTTCCACAGAAGTCCGCGCAGCGGGCAGAGTTGGCAGCCGTGAACCTTGCGTTGCGCACCTTCGCCAAGGAACGTTTAAACATCATAACTGACAGTCTGTATGTTAGGAATTTACTCCACAGTCTGCCGGGAGCTTACATCACTCCCGCGATAGACAAAAACTTGCTCAGCTTGTTTCTCACGGCTCAATTTCACTTGCGAAACCGCACGGAGCCGCTCTATATTGCCCATATCCGAAGCCACCAAGACCTACCGGGTCCGATTTCCGCGGGCAATAGCAGAGCGGATGCGGCGGCAAAGGAAATTCAGCAACGTTCAGTTTTGGGAGTCTTCACTACTCCAATTCAAAGTCATGCCTTCTTTCACCAAAACGCCAAAGCACTTGCCAGACAGTTCAATTTGCCACTTTCTCAAGCCCAGGGCATAGTCCGCTCTTGTCAGCATTGTGCAGGGGCACCGGGGGGGCCCTCGTGGGGGGTTAACCCACGGGGGACAGAAGCCAATCAGGTGTGGCAGATGGACGTCACGCACGTGCCGCAGTTTGGCAGATGGCAGTACATGCACGTCTGCATTGACACTTTTTCTCAGTTCGTTTGGGCCACGGCGCAGAGAGGGGAAACTGCCTCCCACGTGGAGCAGCACCTCCTTTCCTGCATCGCGGCGATGGGCAAGCCGCGGCACGTGAAAACGGATAAAGCCCCGTCCTACTGCTCTAGGCAGTTGGCCGCCTTCATGGCCACATGGGACATCAAACATACATTTGGAATTCCCTACAATCCGCAAGGGCAGGCGATTGTAGAGCGGGTCAATCGGACGCTAAAGTCCTACATTGACAAACAAACAGAAAGGGGGGAGCCACCAGCCCTCCCCAAATCACAGGGACAGGCACAGTCTTGCTTGAATAAGGTATTGTTCACTTACAATCACCTTAATGTTTTTTCGGACTGTACGCCGCAGGAGAAGCACTTCCGCCGCTCGGAAGCGCTCCCACGACCTATGGTCCGGTACCGAGTGCCACCAGACCCTTCTTGGAGGGGCCCGGTGCCGCTCATAACCTGGGGAAGAGGGTATGCTGCAGTTATGTCCCCTACAGGTGTCGTTTGGATTCCAGCTCGGTGCGTCAAGCCCTACTTGGAGCCACATGGCGTGGAACCAGGCCGACCAGAGCCCGATCCCGGAGATGGAGGACCTCACGCTGACCGAGAGGACCCGCCGGAGGAGACGGCCACCGACGGCAGCTCCGAAGATAACCTGGGGGATGGTCAAGATCCTTTGCCGTGATGCCGAGGACACCGTCCGGCGCGAGAGGAAGGAGCCAACGCCGGAGAACCTCACAGCTGCAGTCTTTGCCCAGATTCATGCCAACACCCTGGCACTTGCCATCATCCTGACCCTCACCCTGCTTTCGGGGGGAGGCGTTCAGGCCGCCTCACTGGAGGCCAGCGATTTAATGCCGGGCGGAGACCTTTCTGCCCGCATGCAGTACAACATTTGGGAAAGGTTGGCAAGCCTTGTCAACCAGTCCGATTTTTGCCTCAGGCAGGACGTCGGTTCTGCTTCAATCCTCAGCACCTGCCTCGTCCCGGTGTGCCACTCTCCAGGCGCACACCCCCGGGACGGGGACTGGCTGGTGAAGCGACTCTTCAGCCCATACATCCCATCAGCTTCATCAGAATATGCTCGATGGGAGATGCGGCTAACCATGACTTTGCCGGCTGATGCGGCCACTCTCCACACTCCTCGAGTGGCGGTCAGCCCGAACTCCACCTGCGGCCGAATACACGGCTGCTCTGGACCCGGCCGAATCCGGCGCCGTTGCCTCGATGTAGGCAGCGGCAATTGGACTTGCAATAACGCAGTGTCACTTGGCTCAAAGTATGCACATATCACCCTACCATCCGGATGGTTTTTTACTTGTAACCAGTATACGTTCAACTACATTCCCGCCAATATTACAGACTCTATATGTTGTATTAGCCGGTTGACACTCTTGCTCCCCACCAAGGATATGATTGCCCCTAGCCCTAATGTTCCCACTGTTTCCAATGTATCCCATGTTCCTTCTCTCATACGGCACACTCGCACCACCCTGTTAGATAGCTCATGTGAAAGCAGCTTTAGAGTGATGAGACCTGCCGAATATCTCTCCTTGGCAGTCAGCATCTTTGGCGTGCCAGGCTTAGCCGTCGGCAACGCAAAGAGGATCGGTCGTTTGGCTTGCGGTTTAGCAAAGCCCATCAACCACACCTCCTCAGCAATAGCACTCCTCAATCAGGAGCAGGCGGAACTTCTCCACGCCATTCTCGATAACCGAGCGGCCATCGACTATCTCCTATTGCTGCACCACTTGGGCTGCGAGTCTTTTCACGGTATGTGCTGCTTTAATCTTACGGACAACTCTCGTAAGATTCAAAGCCAGATCACAGATCTCCACACCATAGTCGCGGGCATCACCGAGGGCTCTGCATGGGGGGCGTGGTGGAGCTCACTATGGAAATGGATGTGGTCATGGATCCCATGGGGGTGGCTTCAGACGGTAATTAAAGTGGTGGTGGGGGTAGTCATACTGGGCATTGCAGTCTGCTGTCTTGCTCAATGTATTCCCTCACTGATCTCTAGATGCCGCCATAGTAGGAAACCCCGTGACGTCATCCCTGACCAACAGCTGGTGCCGCTTCTGCGTAAAGTCGCTAGTCAGGCTCTTAATATAAAAAAGTAAGGGGAGATGCGGATTCCCCGTGCCCTCTTGGGCATGGATCGGCCCGGCAGAGGCCACTTTCGGGAGAAAGGCTCCCTGGCCCGTGGGCTCTGCGAGCAGCCAAATTAAGGGGGGTGAATAAATTATAGGGCTATAGGGTTTGATTCACCCAATTACCTGACCTGACCAGCGGCTCTGCCAGGCAAACAGATCGATATCTCCTGCGTGTAATTGGGTACACACTCATCTCCCTGGCTTGGCGCTAATCCCCGGCGCAAACAGGGACCATGTTTGCCCAGCCTCTAAGCCCGAAACAATAGGGCTTCCTCTGTCAACGTTTCCCCCAGCTAATTAACTTCCCCTGAAGAGTTTCCCCAATTAACCTGAGTAAACAGGTATTGTGAGTGACTTATTGGTGATAGCTGTTTTCTCCTGGCCTTCTGGTCTATAAAAGGTGCACGCATTTTCCCAATAAACACTGATCTGATCCTGCTTCCTTGCCTCGTATTGTCATTGATCAGTCTCCTCCGGGACCTAGCGCCGCCTAGCGGCAGACATTCGCTACACAGGAAGCCAGCTAATAAAGATGAATAAGAAAAAACACCCACAGTAGCCCATTCCATCATGAAAGATGGAAAACATCTGGAGTGTTTCCTGTAAGTACACCATCTGTCTGACAAAGTGGACTTGATCCACGAAAGCTCACATTAAAATACAGCAGCTAGTTTTTAAAGTGGCACAACATTTTTTTGTCTTTTTGTTTTGTTTACTCTCTGATATGGATCAAAATAAGTGTCTTTGCTTCTAGCTGCAGAAAAACCTGAAAATCTACATTCATCTTGCTAACTTGCAGCTCCCAGGTATAAACCACAGATCTTTCTTTAAGCCAAAGAAGTGAGGTTTTCTAGTTACAACATATTGAAGTGGTTATGCATTGTAGCATGGTTTCCCACATCCAAATGCATATTTGCAGATGTTCTGACATGCCTTTGGAAAGAGCAGCCTGGGATCAGCATGTTAAACCAGGTTTTCTTGAACTGCTGCCATTGCACTTTCTCAGATTTAGATAAAAATCTGCAAGCCACATGTTCAAAGCTCAATAGTCATATGTTGCTGATTTCCCTTCGTTCCTTTTCTACCAATCGGGCGTCTAATTGCCTCGACTCATGAAATGTTTTGCTCAATCAATATCTCTTGTCAAATACTTTCAGGTCTACAGTCTAATGAGTCTACGCCAAGCTCAATCATCTCCACTCACTCTACATCTTCCAACCACGTGTTTGAGAACAAACAGTGCTTTGCATCACCAGATAACTGCCGAGAAGAGAAGGTTAGCAACAAACCTTTGGAACGAGCCAATTATCTGTAGCACATTGGCTTAAATCAGAGAATGGAGCTGAACTATAGTACCTTTTTGGGGATCGTCTTAGAAATACTAATTATTCCATTTCTCCTGCTGCTAGCATGGGCCATTTATTATGACCTCTCCAGGTCACAAATTCCTCCTGGAATTGACCAGCCGATGAAACTTCGTATCCTTCACTGGCTCTTGATACTATCGTCATCTCTGGTAAGTCAACTACGGTTGCAACACTTGTTAATTCCAGTTTACTCCTCACCAATACAGTATATATTCTATGGGAGTTTGTATCTGTAAAGATATTATGGTTGTATGCAGGCCCAATGAGGAATTATTTGGTCTGAGTTTTCACTTTGCTAAGAATGTGTGACTGTCATAGGTAAAGATAAAGGTCGCCCTTACTCGAAAGACAGTCATATCCAACTCTACGGTTGAGTGCTCATCTCAGTTTAAGGCAGAAGCCAGCACTGTCTGCTTCTACAGACGTTTCCGTGGACATGTGACAGCCATGCCACAGAATGCTAGACTGGATGGGCTGTGGCCTGTTCCAGCAAGGCTGTTCTTATGCTCTTATGTTCTTATGCCTCAATATTGGAGTGCACGGAACGCTGTTTACCTTCCTACCGAAATCGTACCTATTTATGTACTTGTAATTTCTTGCTTTTGAACTGCTAGGTTGGCAGGAGCTGGGACAAAGACGGGAGCTCATACTGTCTTGCAGTACTCGTGAATCGAACTGCTGACCTGCCGCCTTCCAGTCAGCATCTTAACCACTTGAGCATACATTCTATAAAATAAAGAAAAATGCATGCCATTCATATATTTTTTACTGCTTTTTAAAAATAATAAGACTCTCATAATGTAAAATGGCATGGGTCTCGTTTGAGCTCTCTGCATATCCTAGCACCATGATGGCGAACCTTGGCACTCCAGCTGTTCTGGGACTTCAATTCCCAGAAGCCCAGGTCAGCACTCCTGCTGATCAGGGTTTCTGGAAATTGAAGTCCAAGAACAGCTGGAGAGCCAAGGTTCACCATCACTGCGTTATTTCAATCTGTTGTAAGTTTGGAAGAAGAGCCATTCAAAGGCAGTTCTGTACAGAAAGTATTATACCTAATAGTGATGCAGTGGCTCAAGTGGTTAAGATGCTGACTGGGAGGCAGAAGGTCAGCAGTTCAAAACCCGAGTACTGCATGAAAGAATGGGCGCCTGTCTCTCCCCCAGCTCCTGCCAACCTACAGTAGCAGTTCGAAAGCAAGAAATTGCAAGTAGAGAAATAAGTAACACTTTGGTGGGAAGGTAAACAGAGTTCTGTGCACTTCGGTGTCTAGGCATGCCTGCCACATGTCCATGGAAATGTCTGCAAATGCAGACAGCGGTGGCTCTTTGGCTACAAACAGAGATGAACACTGAACCCTAGAGTCAGATATGACTGGCTTTTGAGCAAGAATGACCTAACATCTTCTGCAGCTCCCTAACAGTGATGCAGTGGCTCAAGTGGTTAAGGGTGATGAATGTAACTTTTACATTTTTCAGATCTGTAAATGGAAATAACAATTTTATATCACGATAAAGTAACTTTCTGGTCCTGAGCCCTTTTGTCACGCAAAGTCCTCATCAGCCCCATGCCATATGCATGGGCTGGGTCACTGGGACAGCTGGATTCATCCTGGTACACCCTCGTCTCTGGCACCCTAGGGTGCAAATAATAATTTTTTATTATTATTTTATCCGCCCAGCACGCTGCACTTTGGAGCCAGTGCTCCAAGCTCCCTCCTTCAGCTTGGACCAATAGTTTATTCTAAAGTGCCACGCACCGGGTGGAGCAAGTGAGCGGCAGCGACCAAGCAGTTCCCAGGGGCAGCCTTCTCTCCCGTCCCTTGGTTGCCACACCTCGCCCCTGTCCATTGCCCTCCCATGGTGCCCAGCACACCCCTGCCAGGCCAGTAACTGCTTCCCTCCATCAAGATGGATTCAAGTGGGATTTAATCAATTTGGGGAACATCACCCTTCTCTGTGGACTTTGCCACCCAAGGCCGTTAGTCCTTAGGGTGGTCAGGTTAATTAAATACCGGCTGACACTCAGTGTTGAGTTGCTGGCAGTAGGGTCTACTCTAGTACCATAGCAGGATAACCTAGCCAGACTGGTGGTTACTGGTCTTGTTAAATACTTGAGAATTAGAAATATTTTCCTACTAGCAGAGATGCCCGGCCTTTGTCCGGGCTGTACAGAAAGTGGGAGGAGCCCTCTCCCGCGCCAAGCTTACCTCGCGTATTGGGGGTGGGGGACGTTGTTATCGGCACTACCTGGGCCTGGTGCTTCGGTCTGGGTGGCACATGAGGTCCAGCACATAGCCAAAAGAGTGAGGCAGTGGAGGCATTAGGCCGCGGCTTGAAGAGGTGGCCGGCAGCCAGCGGGAACTGTTGTTGTTGCCGGGCGCATGGTGGTGGTGCTCACGTGCTGTTGCGCACATGCACGTGTAGACCTTCCTGTCATGGCTGGGAAGGGGGCCCGTGCAGGTGCCCATGGCTGCCATCTGGCTGGTCCTGCTTGTTTGTTGTACAGGCACCATTTTACCATATGTGGGGGCCATTGTTAGGCAGTCATTTGTGATGCTGGGCATCTGGCGTGGAGTTGTGACCCCAGCGTGCTTGCGCATGCAGGTGCACCAGCGGCACCAGCGGGATGCCTGCAGGTGGGGCTTACGCCCCACTTGTAGCCCCCAGACCCCCCTATTTGACCTCTTGGACGGGGAAGGTAGGTCTGGGACAATTGTCAGGGAGTGGCGATGGAGGGAGGGCATGCAGGACATAAAAACATACGTCTTTGCTTTAGATATGTAGATGTGCACCCTGAAATGTACTGATAGATCTGGAGCTCTTTTCCACTCCCACGAGTAGAATGATCAATCTAAGTTTGCTAACTGGTAGGAATTTGGTTTCTGACCAAAGTAATAACCTCACCTCAAAGTTAACAGGTAAGGAGATCTTACCAAAACAGCTTCAAGGGCATCTTATAGTCCCTGTAGGTCACACCTATCACAGATGGGTTCAACATACCATTTACATCAAGCAAGAGGAATAATTTTCCAAGGGGAAACAGACCTATCATCTGACCCTTTAATTCTCTTTTGTGCAATATAAGACACCAGATCAGAGCAATAACAGGGCCTTTTATTTCACACCTTAAGTAACAGAGATCCCATTGAATAGTCAACAAGTAGTGTGGCATCCTCATAAGGAAATTGAAATTAAATTTTTTAACAGGATCGATGTTAGCTAATGCCATGGCTTTTTTGTGTGACAACAAATGCTGATCAGATAAACAGGGGCTGCTGCGGCTTAGTGTTTAAGAACCTCGCCTTGTTAGCTGGAATGCAGGCAAGTTGGCAGGTCAAGACCCGAGTACTGCATAATGGTTTGAGCCCCTATCATTGTCCCAACCCCTGCCAACCTAGCAGTTCGAAAGCAAGAAATTGCAAGTAGATAAATAGGGACCACTTTGGTGGGAAATGATCTTGGGGACATGAAAGGAGCCTCATTCAGGCTTCACCTGAGTCAAGTTCCTCCAGTGAAAATCATTTCAACCCCAAATTATTTTTGACAAATAATAATAATAACAACAACAACAACGATGATGATGACAATGACAATGACGACAACGACAATGACAACAACAACGACAACAACAACAACAACAACAACAACAACAAAATCATCAATCATCATCATATAATAATAATAGTTTTGTGTCTTGTGTCAGAAATTATTTTGAGTTGAAAGGATTTTTGTGGAAGGAACTCCGCTCAAGGATCGCCCAAATTAGGGCGTTTAATCAGATGAATGTAGCATATACTTAAGGTTTTCTCATGTTCATATTTACGCAATATATGGCTGAACAAACAGTAGCTTAGACTGGGAGGAGCGAATTCCAGACTTGCATTTCCAAATGCTCAGCTTCCACCTGTTGTAATAAGCAAGATGAATCAGAACATTTTAGTGCTCACGGTTCTAGCTCACTCGCGTTCCTTAACAGCTGAGCTACATTGTAAGAGTGGTCAGGTTACATTCATACATTTCTTAAAGCAACATTGTACATACATAACACCCCTCCCCCCTAGGATGGGACGAAGTCCCTCAACCATTGTGGTTTGCCGCACGTGCGTCTGGGGCGTGCAGCCACTTGACTTAACACAGGGGAGCCGGAGGCTCCTGGTTCCGCGGAGTCCTGTCCTGCAACGGAAAGGGGGGACTCATTAGTGGCTCGGTGGGGACTCTGCGGTAACCTTGCATTGGGGGACGGAAATGGAATGAACAGTTGGGACGTGAACCCCTGCCTACCGCTCGAGGAGCTTGGGGTTCCCCCCAGTACGAATCTCGGGACCGACGAAGAGGCCCTCATGGCCTTGCCGCCCCCTGTTACCTGTCCGGGAGTTCTAGAGACTGTGGTGGGCGGACTCCCCCCTGTTGCCTGTCTTGGGGGTGTTTGTCTCCAGGGAGCTGGAGCTATGGTATATTCTAAAACAAAAGGACTGGGGGGACTGGAAGTACCAGGGGCTGAACTGAAACCCCTCTTCTCACTAGGACGGGTGGGGGACCACTCCGCTACACCCCCCTGGTACTGCAACTCATAATCAAACTCATCCCTCTCTTCCAAAGTATCCTCCTCTGTGGCTGAGAACCCAGGATATGCATTTGTATCCGCGGGTGCCGCCGTGTCTCCCCCATGGGTAACGCGGGTGGGGAGGACCCTAACGCTGATTCCCCTTCACTGGTGACTCGCCTTCTGAGTTGGTCGGCGTGCCTTCTCCAGAGTAGACCTGAGCTAGTCTCGACCCTGTAGGATACTGGCCCCGTCTGCTCAATAATCGTCCCTGGTACCCACGCTGGCCCCGAGGCCGTGTAGTTCCTGCATTGAACCGGGTCCCCTACTGAAAAGCTTTTGGAGCTCTCTCCCCCTATGTTTATATTTCTCCCTTCATCCTCCACCCTGGACGGATCCATCCGTTCAAAAAGTGTTACCGGACGTCTCCTCATGAGGAGTTTGGCTGGCGAAAATCCTGACGCTAGGGGGGTTGTCCTGTAGCAGATGAGGAACTGGCACAGATGGCGGTTCAACTCACCGGGACCCATGCACCGCAGTGCGTCTTTCGTAGTGCGCACTTGGCGCTCTACCTGACCGTTTGTGGCGGGGTGAAACAGGGCAGCGGTAATGCCTGATGGCGTTTCTTTCAATAAACGTCTTGAACTCCGCAGACGTGAAGGTACTAGCGTTATCGCTAACCAGGACGTCTGGCAGGCCGAAACAGGCAAAGACCTTGCGCAACTGTTTAATGGTTGCCGCAGAGGAGGTGCTGCTCATGGGAATTACTTCTAACCACTTGGAATAGGAGTCGACTATCAGCAGAAACATGGACCCGCGGAAGGGGCCAGCGAAGTCGACATGGATCCGGGACCATGTCGTGTCCCATTCCCTATGGGGTAGCCGGGACTCCTTGGGCCGAGAGCTCTGGCAGCTCTCACACGTGCCCACTAAGCGTTCTATATCCGCGTCTATCTGGGGCCACCAAAAGAAACTCCTGGCCAGAGCCTTGGAGCGCACTATTCCCGGGTGACTGGTATGCAGTAGCTTTAGTACCTTTGCCCTTAGCTTCTCTGGGATGACTACCCGTTGGCCCCAGAGTAGGCAGCCCCTTTCCAGGGAAAGTTCTACTCTACGCCTGAAAAACGGCTTGAAATGTTCCTCGGGGGGAGTAGTGGGCCACCCTTTCCTAACCCAGGAACTAACTTGGGCCAGCATCTTGTCGGCCGCCGTGGCCTTGGCGAGGTCGGCCGGGACGATGGGGGGTGAGTCGAGGGACTCGATCAGCAGGACTTGGTGGTCCTGCTCTACCTCGCATGCGGAATCCCCTAAACTAGGGAGGGGAGATCGGGACAGTGCGTCCGCATGGGAGATCTCCTTCCCTGGGCGATAGGTCAGCTCATATTGGTAAGCGTTGAGAAAGATGGCCCAACGCAGCATCCTGGGGGATAGAATTTGTGGGGTGGGTTTGCCGGTAGTGAAGATTCCCAGAAGTGGCTTATGATCCGTCACTACCGTAAACTCGCGGCCGTATAGGAAATCGTGGAACTTCTTCGTTCCCGCGATTATGGCCAGGGCCTCCCTATCTGTTTGCGCGTAATTGCGCTCGGCCTTCGAGAGGGACCTTGAGTAATACGCCACCGGGGCTTCCCGCACGCTCTCCAACACGTGGCACAGAACTGTCCCCACCCCGCATCACAGATTAAAACCACTGGTTTTTTTGGATCAAAGTGGGTCAGGACAGCATCCGAGGATAGGAGTGTCTTAAGCTCCTTGAACGCTTTCTCCTGCCTGTCCCCCCACCGCCAAGCCACGTCCTTTTTAAGTAGCGTGTGCAGTGGCTCCGCGACCGATGCCTTCCGAGGTAGGAAGGAATGATAGAAATTTAGGAGCCCTAGAAATGACTGCAGCTCCGGTTTCGCGGTGGGGCGAGGGGCGTTCTTCACGGCCGCGACCTTGGACTCGGAGGGTTTGATCCCATCCGGGGTTACCTTAAAACCTAGAAATTCGACCTCCCTCGCAAAGAATACACATTTGTCCCTCCTCAGTTGAAGTCCTGCCCTCTCGAACACTGAGAGAACCCCATCTAGCCTCTTTGCTAACTCTAATTCGCTCCCCGCCGTTATCAACACATCGTCGAAGTATGGGAGGACGCCTGGAAGCCCCTTTAAAAGGCGTTCCACGAGGGACTGGAAAATTCCGGGGGCCGAATTCACACCAAACTGAAGGTGCATTACCTTAAACGCCCCCTTGTGCGTCACGATCGTTTGCGCAGCGGCAGCAGCCAGGGTTACAGAGAGCTGCTGATATGCCTGGGCCAGGTCTAGCTTGGCAAAACACCTCCCCCCATGTAACGTGGCCAGCAAATGGCTGACCACGGGCACCGGATATGCATTTGGCCGAATGGCCTTATTGATCGTACATTTATAGTCCGCACAAATCCTGACCTCCCCGTTTGACTTAAGGGCTGTAACAATCGGCGTTTCCCACTCCGCCGAATCAACTGGAACCAAAATCCCCTGCCCCACCAATTTGTCCAGTTCCGCCTCGATCTTGTCCTTGAGGGCGAAGGGTACTCTCCTTGGCTTGAGGCGGATGGGTCGGATTTCTGGGTCCAGCTCAAAGGAAACTGGGGGCCCCTTGTACGTCCCGAGCCCCTTCTTGAAAACGTCTGGGTGTGCGTTGCACACGTCCCGCATTGGGTCAGTCTCAATGGCGTTAATGCCGGACAGTTCGATTCCCAGGGGAGCGAACCACTGCGTTCCCAAAAGGCAGCATCTCCCCCCCTTGAGGACCACTAGGGGTAATTTCTCGGAGTAGTTCTTGAACCTCACCTTGAAGTTCCCCACCCCCAACACTGGGATCCCATTTCCCTGCACGTCCCGTAGGTGTGACTTCATGGCCCGCATCTTGGGCCGCGCATCTGGGGGAATGCGCATAAACTCTTTTTGGGACAGGATGGAGTAGGACGACCCTGAGTCTATCTCCATCCTCACTGGGAGCCCCTGCAACTGTACCTCTACGAAGAAACGCCGGTGCTCCAGGCCCACGCGGTTCACGCCTGCCTTGCTGTGGTCGTCTGATACCTTCCTGGTGCCGGCCGCCTTCCGTTGGTGCATCTGGGAATGGCTCGAATTGCCCTTGCCCTCGACTCGCCCGCACCTGCACGCTCGGGCGATGTGTCCCTTTCGGCCGCAATTGTGACACTCGGCCTTTCGGAACGGACACCTCGTGCGGTCGTGGGATGCCCCACAACCGTCGCAGCGGCGGTCTTGCCGTTCGTGGGTCTGCCGCTTCTCTCCTCATTTCTTGATCCTCTGGACATCGTCGTCCTCGCTGGAGCAGGGGTCTGCCGTCGTGGACGACTCCTCGGACATCGTTGGTGTGCCGGCGGGCGGCTTGGGGGCCCGCCAGGCCGCCTTCGCTGATGTCCGCCGGGCCGCCTGTACTGGTGACTTGGCCCTTTCGGACGTGGCCCCTCGGGACTTGAACACCCTGACCCCGCTCCTGGCCGCCTCGGCCGCTTGGGCCTCCCGCAGTACCTCGTTGAACGTGAGGCGGTAGTTGCGGGTCATCAGCTTCCGCTGGAGCTCCTCGTCCCTCAGACCACACAGCATGCGGTCTCGGAGGGCCTGGTCCAGGTCATCCCACTGGCAGTGCACCGCTGCAAGCCTGAGGGCCGCCGCATAGGCGGACACGGATTCGCCCGGTCGCTGGTCTCGCCTGTGGAACACGACCCGGGCTGGGAAGATCGAGACGGGAGGCTGGAAATGCTCGCCCAACAACTCCAGAATGCGGTTGATGGGCACCACGTCCACCTTCCGGGGGGCCACCAGGTTCATCAGGATACGCAGCGTGGCCGGCCCCACCTGGGCCAGGAAGTGGGAGTGCATCTTCGCGTCGTCGTCGATGCCCACGGCTTCCATCGCGTGCCAGAACTGGCACTCGTAGAGCTCCCATTGTTCGGGCTCGCTGACATCGAACTGGTAAGGCTTGACCTTGGGATTCGCCATCGATCCCACCTTCGTCGCCAATTTAGTGTCTTGCACGGAAGACAAGAAGGAGTCGCAGTAAGGACTAACACAGGTTTATTGATTGATGGTCAGTATGAACATGTGGTAATGGCGAAGGTACATCACATTATATACAGCAGTACAATACATTTGAATCTTGTTGCACGGTAGCTCATTGGCTGCTACCGGCGTGACGTCGTTCCAAGTCACACCCCTCTTCTGTAGTTATTGATAGTGCGGGAGAGTTCCCGCGGCTGCCGGTGATTTGAGGAATGAAAACCATGTGAGTTGAACGCTCGCAGCTGCCCTCTATGGGCAGCTCACTCGCGTTCCTTAACAGCTGAGCTACATTGTAATAGTGGTCAGGTTACATTCATACATTTCTTAAAGCAACATTGTACATACATAACAGTACTGTATTACCTTTATTACATAGGCTTCTGGTTTCATCAGAAACTTTAAAACTCTAACCCTTGCCCCACAGTGGCTGTACAGTATTTGAGGGGGAAATTGGTCCCGATATGCATGTGGTTAAAACAAACCAATTGAAATCATCCATACCTAAATTAAATCTCTCTGATTTCAGTGTGACTAGGTTATATACAGGGTGGCCCGTAAATCTCTACCCATGTATCCCCAAAGAGAGTAGGGCTCTGCTGGGGAAGGGAAGGCACGCGGGAAGTGCGGAGGTGAAAGTGCGCCCGCATGGCGAGGGGCTGACCCGCCAGCAGTACCTGGCTGCTTTGGGACTCCTCCTCCTTGTCTACGGGACAACAGGTGAAGCAGCGGTGGTGGTGGTCGAGGCCTAGGCGCAACCGCACCCACGCCTGATCCTCATCCGGCCAGGCAGGCTGCATCAGGAGGCTGGGGTGGCTGCGCCAGGGCCTTCCAACTCTGCTGGGAGCGATGCTCCAAGAGCAAGGTAGGTACCTGCCTGGTTTCTTTTTTTTCTTGGGGGAGGGGAGATGAGGCCATGCCCACAGTTAGCCATGCACACAGTTAGCCACACCCATAGTGTGGCAGTAAATTTTTTTGGATTGCATCAATGAATGTAAATGTTGGGAAATTCTCTTCAGCAATGAACTGAAATTACATTCTGACCCATCCCTAAAAATGGGGAAATTTACTTGAAAAGTTGTAACTACCTATTATTCCACCTCTTTTCTCCTCCTTGAGAACATGGTGGACAACTATAGAGAGCCCAGTACTTTGATGGGAGCAAGAGAAATGCAGGCTCAAATCTTTTCTAACCTTACTGGGAAATCCTGGAAATTGGTTAGGGTTGGCAAGGGGTGGGGCAGGATTGAATCTTCTACATGCAAAGCATGTGCTCTAAAGGTAAAGGCTGACCTTGCGCAAAAGCCAGTCATATCCGACTCTAGGGTTCAATGGTCATCTCCGTTTATAGTCAAAGAGCCAGCACTGTCTGCATCTGCAGACATTTTCAGAGACACGTGGCAGGCATAACTAGATGCCAAAGTACACAAAATGCTGTTACCTTTCCCACTGAAGCAGTAACTATTTATCTGCTTGCAATTTCTGCTGGGTTGGCAGAAGTAAGATAATGATGGCGAACCTTTTAGAGACAAAGTGGCCAAACTGCAACCCCAATCCCACTTATGTATCACAAAGTGCCAACACAGCAACAGGGGAGGGAAGAAATGCTCCCATTGGGCTTGTGGGCAGAGGGGCAGGGGTGAACTCTGTGTGGGGGGAGAGGAAGTGCTCTCATTGGGCTGCTAGACAAACTCTGTGCTGGGGTGACTGCACAGGTGTGCACACAGAGAGGGCTCAGAGTGCCCCCTCTGGCACGCGTGCCACTGATCTAGGACATGACGGGCACACACTCCATCGTGCAGCACTCAGGTCTTGAACTGCTGACCTGCCAACCTTCCAGTTATCAGGTTCATCATCTTAACCACTAAGCCACCACAGTCCCCCATGTGCTCCACTACATAAATTCCCTCCACATTATCAGATGAAGTAAAGTATCCTCACAGTATTAATTTTCATTCTTTTCATATAAATAGGGGGAAATTCTGGAAAACCTTTGCCTCTGCTCTGCAATTCACTTCATCCGCTACACCCAAGAAGGAAAAAAATTGGGTGAAGACCCTAGACTAAACATTAAGGATCTAATGTTTGAAGAAATCCCTGTGAGGGTTTACCAGCCAAGAGGAGCAAAATTGGAGCAAAACAGAAGAGGAGTCATCTTCTTCCATGGAGGAGGCTGGATGTTTGGGAGTATCAGTAAGCCATCTTGATCAACCAGTACAATAAGAGTAGGAAACCTCTGGCCCTGCAGAGAAGTGAGCTCCATTTCAGCCAGTACGATAAATGGACTGGGATGAAGGCAGCAACATCTAGAACAGGGGTTCCCAACCTAAGGCCTGTGGGCCGGATCTGGCCTGCAGTGCCATTTCATGTGCCCCCCATGCCTGGACCTCGAAGCTGACTGAGAGTGCGTGAAAAGGTTGGGAACCTCTGATCTGCATATTTCTAAAAATTAGATATTACATTATTATTAGATAATAATAATTTTAAGACACTTTTCAAATTAATTTTTAAAAAATCCCTAAAACTTGAAAAATCCTTTGTAATTGGACCTGAAAGAACTCAAAAAATGTCAAAAGCAGGAGAAAGGGAAACTAACAATGCCTTCCAACTTTACAAACTCCCTATTGAACTTTTTAATTTTGTCTATCTCTCTGGGTTAGATTTATACAGAATCACTTGGTCTTGATGGCAGTACTAACACGACCTCTTGCACCTTTTCAGATTCCTACGATCATGTATGTCGTTATATTTCCAAAGAAAGTGATTCTGTGATCGTGTCTGTTGGGTAAGTGAACTTTTAGCAGGTCACTCAAACCATTGCCAACAGATGCTAATGCATCGGCAAATGTGTAATGACACAATATTTGTTGCATCCCCTCTTGTTGTGTTCTGAGTTCTATGCATTAAAACAACCACCAACTGTATCAATGTATTCCGTGTAATTAGGTCGCGAGCTAATGTCCACCTGGTGGCAATAGCGAGCGCCCAAGCTCACAAGGTTCCAATCCCCAAAGAACTACAGCGCGGGAAGATTCCCGCCACTACCTCACCTGGACAAGAAGGGCGTGACCTGGAATGATATCACGCCAGCAGTAGCCAATGGGCTATCGTGGAGCCACATTCAAATGTATAACCACCGTATATATTGAGCTGTTCGTCCGCCATTACCTCATGTTCCCCTAGACCACCATGCAATAAAGATGTGTTAAGCCAGTACTACGGCTGTTCCTGTGTCTTGTTTCTCATACACTAAATTGGCGACGAAGGTGGGATAATGGATTCCCATGAGATCAAGACACACGCTAATCATGCCGGCTTCGACATCAACAAGCCGGAAGATTGGGAACTCTTTGAAATGGACTTCCAAGATGCGCTGGTGGTGTCCGACATCACGGATGAGGGAAAGAAGAGGGCCATCCTCACCCGGATGCTAGGGAATGCCGCCAAGAGAGTATTGGTGGACCTGGTATCACCGAAGAAGGTGAGCGAGCTGACGGTCAAACAGCTCCTGAAGGCGATGCGCGACCATTCCCAGCCCTCGGTTTCGATGTTCTCGGCTCGAGACGCGTTCTGGAAGAGAGTCCAAGCGCCCGGTGAGTCCATCGCCGCCTTTGCAGCGGCCCTGCAGTTGGCCGCCGGCCCATGTAAGTGGGAAAACCTGGAAATCGCCCTCAGGGACCGCATGCTGTGCGGCCTGTGGGACGAGGAGGTTCAGCGAAAGCTGATGAACCAGGAGCCACCCCCAACGCTGCGCAAGGTTGTGAAGGCGGCGCAGGCCACGGAAGCCACGAGGGCCGGAGTCACGGGGTTCAGAGAAAGGCCCCCACAGGCCGACAAGGCAGCGGGGTCGGTGCAGGCGGCCAGACGGACGCCGAAATCTTCCACGGAGAGCAGCGACGACGAGGATGTCCGGAAGGTGCGGAAGGAAGGCCGACGACCGCATCAAGTGCCCGTTCCGGAAGGCCAAGTGCCACAACTGCGGCCGCCGGGGGCACATCGCCAAGGTCTGCAGACGACGGCGCAGGGACCGGAAAAGCTCGCCAGACTGCTCGCCGAGGACCAAGGAGGGCGCCCAGCCCGCGAGGAAGCAGGACGGCATAGGCCGCATCTCCGATGACAGCGGCGGCGACGCCCCAGTGTACAGCGTGTCCTTGGGACACCCCCGTTACTTTGTTGAGGTACTGGTGCAAGGGGCCCCTGTTAGGATGGAGATAGACTCGGGTTCCTCCTACTCAATCATGTCCCAGCGGGAGTTCTTGGGAATTTCCCCCCACGTGCGCCCTAAGCTCAAAGCGTTGAGGTCCACACTGCGGGATGTACAGGGTAATAGTATTCCGGTGTTGGGGGTTGGAAAATTCAAGGTCCAGTACAAGCAGCACGCCGCAGAACTGCCCCTGATTGTTCTCAAGGGGGGAAGTTGCAGCCTCCTCGGGACTCAATGGTTTAAGCCCCTGGGTTTGTTCATTGGGGGGGTGCATGCCATTGGGACTGACCCAATACAGGAGGTGTGCGACGCGCACCCCGAAGTGTTCAAGAAAGGACTTGGAAAATTCAAGGGACCCCCAGTAGCATTCGACCTGGACCCGGAGGTCCACCCAATAAGACTCAAGCCGCGCAGAGTGCCTTTCACACTAAAGGACAAAATAGAGGCGGAACTGGACAAATTAGTGGGCCAGGGGATTCTTGTTCCTGTTGATTCCACGGAGTGGGAGACTCCGATTGTAACTGCACTGAAGGCCAACGGGGAGGTCCGCATATGTGCTGACTACAAGTGCACCATTAATAAGGCGATCCGCCCTAATGCGTATCCGGTGCCGGTAGTCAGCCATCTGTTGGCCAGATTACATGGGGGAAAGTGTTTCGCAAAACTTGACCTGGCGCAGGCCTATCAGCAACTCTCAGTAACCCCAGCTGCAGCTGCTGCGCAAACAATAGTCACGCATAAGGGGGCGTTTCAGGTGACACGCTTACAGTTCGGCGTGAACTCGGCGCCCGGCATTTTCCAGTCGCTTGTGGAACGCCTCTTCAAAGGACTGGATGGGGTCTTGCCATACTTTGATGACGTATTGATAACGGGGGGAGCGAGGAGGAGTTGGCTGAAAGGCTAGACAAGGTACTGGCGGTGTTTGAAAAGGCGGGGTTGAGGTTGCGGAAAGACAAATGCGTCTTCTTCGCGAAAGAGGTTGAGTTCTTGGGTTTCCGGGTAACCCCTGCGAGAATTAAGCCCTCCAAATCAAAGGTAGCCGCAATTCAAGGTGCCCCTCGCCCCACCTCCAAGCCCGAATTGCAGTCGTTCCTAGGGCTCTTAAATTTCTACCACTCCTTCCTGCCTCGGAAGGCTTCGGTAGTGGAGCCGCTGCATAAGCTACTCAAGAAGGACGAGGCGTGGAAGTGGGGTGAGAGCCAAGGGCGTTCATTGAACTGAAACAACTCCTAGCGTCTGATGCCATCCTCACCCATTTTGACCCCAAGAAGCCGGTGGTTCTGATATGTGATGCATCCCCAGTAGGGGTGGGGGCGGTGCTGTGCCACGTGCTGGAGAACGGGAGAGAGGCCCCGGTAGCATTTTACTCCAGATCCCTGTCCCAGGCTGAGCGAAACTACGCCCAAACAGACAGGGAGGCGCTAGCGATAATAGCGGGGACTAAGAAGTTCCACGATTTCCTCTACGGCCGCCCCTTCACCATAGTTACCGACCACAAGCCTCTGCTAGGCATTTTCACTGCGGACAAGCCCACACCCCAGATCCTGTCCCCTAGGATGTTACGGTGGGCCATCTTCTTAAATGCGTATCAGCACGCGTTGGTGTACCGCCCAGGGAAAGAAATAAGCCACGCGGACGCCCTGTCGAGGTCTCCCCTTCCCCTCACTAGTAGCACCATGGGCGAGGAAGAAAAAGACCGCCAAGTACTCCTGATAGAGGTCTTAGATTCGCCTCTCATTGTACCCGCAGACATCGCCAAGGCGACCGGGAAGGACAAAACGCTAGCTCTAGTCTGCTCCTGGGTGCAAAAAGGGTGGCCAGCATCCTCCCTGGCGGCTGAGTTCGCTCCGTTTTTCAGGAAGAGGCTAGAGTTGTCCATAGAAAGAGGGTGCCTTCTGTGGGGCCAGCGGGTGGTGGTCCCCAAATCCCTGAGGCCGAGGGTGCTCAAACTGCTGCACGTCAGCCACCCTGGAATTGTCCGCTCTAAGGCTCTGGCCAGGAGCTATTTCTGGTGGCCCCAGTTAGACGCCGACATCGAGCACATGGTAGGCACTTGCGAGAGCTGCCAATGCTCCCGACCTGAGGAGGCACGTCTGCCGCACAGGGAATGGGACGCGGCGAAGGGGCCGTGGTCCCGGGTGCACATTGATTTTGCGGGCCCATTTAGAGGGACACTTTTTCTCCTCATAGTAGACGCCTACTCCAAGTGGTTGGAGGTCATCCCAGTTACGAGCACCTCCTCGGCAACGACCGTGAAGCATTTGCGTAGGGTTTTTAGCACGTTCGGCATACCCGACACCCTAATTAGCGATAACGCTAGTTGTTTCACGTCCGCGGAGTTCAGGGCATTCACCGAGATCAACGCCATTAGGCACATCACCTCCGCCCCTTTCCACCCAGCAACAAACGGCCAGGTCGAGCGCCTCGTGCGCACAACCAAAGACGCGCTGAGGCGCATGGGTCCTGGGGATCTCAACCTACAAGTGTGCCAATTCCTGCTAGGCTACAGGGTCACCCCCTAGCTTCTGGGTACTCGCCCGCAGAACTCTTAATGCGTAGGAAGCTGACCACGATCCTGACCAGGCTAGACCCCACTAGGGTGGAGGACACAGGGAGGAATATCGGGTTAGCGGACACAAAAAGTTTCGAAGTCGGTGCCCCGGTGCATTGCAGAAATTACGCCAGCGCGGGGCCGGCCTGGGTCCCGGGCGTCGTCGTTGGAAGGACGGGTCCCGTGTCGTATTGCGTAGAGACCGTCACGGGTCTGCTATGGAGACGACACGCAGACCAACTCCGTCGCAGGGTTCAGGAGCACCAGGGCGCGACCGGCGAGGAACAGGACTCAGCGTTAGGGTTCTCCCCCACCCGTTCAACCCAAGGGGGAGGTGAGGGGGGCCAGTGGTCCCCACCTAGGGGGGAGGAGAGGGATTCTGTCCCCATAGATATCCTGAGGAATCCTTCTAATGGTACCCCAGGCATAGATATCCTGCGGAATCTTTCTAATGGTACCCCAGGTGATAATTCTGATTTTCATTTACAAAACCGGGGGGGGGTTTCGGGAGTGATCCCCCACCCATCCAAGCGAGAAGCGGGGTTTTTCGTTAGTCCCCAGTGCCCCCGGTTTTTCCGTCCCTTCCCCAAGAGCCGCGGAGCCGCGGCCAGTCACTAACGAGTCTCCCTCTCCCGTTGCAGGACAAGGAACCAGGGGACAGAGAAGCAGTAGCACTCCTGGGACAAGCCAGTCAGCGTCTCGCCCAAGGCGCGTTTGCAATAAGCCATCTTGGTTGAGAGACTTCGTCTCATTCTAGGGGGGAGGGATGTTGTGTTCTGAGTTCTATGCATTAAAACAACCACCAACTGTATCAATGTATTCCGTGTAATTAGGTCGCGAGCTAATGTCCACCTGGTGGCAATAGCGAGCGCCCAAGCTCACAAGGTTCCAATCCCCAAAGAACTACAGCGCGGGAAGATTCCCGCCACTACCTCACCTGGACAAGAAGGGCGTGACCTGGAATGACGTCACGCCAGCAGTAGCCAATGGGCTATCGTGGAGCCACATTCAAATGTATAACCACCGTATATATTGAGCTGTTCGTCCGCCATTACCTCATGTTCCCCTAGACCACCATGCAATAAAGATGTGTTAAGCCAGTACTACGGCTGTTCCTGTGTCTTGTTTCTCATACACTAAACCTCTTTGGATGCAATGCATCATCTTGCAAGGTAAGTTCTGTTTTGCAACCAATTGCAATAGGGCCAGGCTTTGCAGCAGGTTTGAATAATAACAGGGTATTTTGCCAGCGGTAAAAAGCTAAAATGTTAAGGTAAAGGTCACCCTTTCTTGAAAGCCAGTCGTATCCGACTCTAGGGTTCAGTGCTCATCTCTGTTTCAAAGCCAAAGAGCCAGCATTGTCTGATTCTGCTTCCTGATCGTACGTGGAGCAATACCACAAGAGGGTCTATTTCCTCAAATGGTCTAGGTTTAAGGCATCTCGTCACTCTCTGCATGGCTTCAATGACAGTCAACTTCTTTTGTGTGTGTGGATGCACTCCATACTAGAGTAGCATCCTCTGCTCATGGCCAAAGCTGATGTGCGCCGTGTGGATGGTTGAGTTCCTCATTTATAGTTTGTGAGTTTCCTAATGATTTTGCTCCTTGTACTAACTTTGGCTTTAGTATTCAGGCAGTGCTGCTTAAAAGAGAGTGTCCGGTCAAGCATCACACCAAGGTATTTTGGTGTTGAACAGTGCTGTAATCGATTCCCTTGCCACATAACATTCAATTTAACCCTTGCCTCTCAGTTTTGAAGGTGGAAAGCACATACTTGGATTAGGCTTCAAATGGTTGATGTTGTAATACTGTCCTAGTTCTTCAAGTGCTCTAGTAAGTTTTCCGGCTACCTCATCAAAGCTTGATCCTTGAACAGCCATTGTTGTGTTGTGCACATAGATGAACAGTTTTGTATTGTCAGGAACTGGCTGATCATTTGTATATACAGTGGACCCTCGCTTAACAAGCGACTCGCTAGAAATCCATAGAAAATAGTGGCTCAGTTAACAAATTTTTTTGGAACAGATTAATTGGTTTTTAATGCATTCCTATGGGATACCATTTTTCGGATAACAAAATTTGGTTTTCAATGCATTCCTATAGGAAATTGCATTCAATGGGAAATTACATTCTATGGGAAATTCACTTTACAATTTTTTCATATTACAAAAGGTCCCAGAGAACACATTAAATTTGTTAATCGAGGACCCTCTGTATATATTATACAGTGTTGGAGACAATACACTACCTTGGGGCAGTCCATTCTTCTGTAACCTCCATCTTCTGTTCTTTCCATTCATGCACGGAACGCTGTTTACCTTCCCACCGAAGTGGTACCTATTTGTCAACTTGCAATTTCTTGCTTTCAAACTGCTAGGTTGGCAGCAGCTGGGATAGAGCCGGAAGCTCACTCCGCCATGCAGTACTCGGGTCTCGAACTGCTGACCTGCCAATCTTCCAGTCATCAATTTGAGCATCTAAACCACTAAGCCACCGCAAATTCTTTTCTATGAAAGTTAGAGTGCAACGAAATAGCCAAATTCACTGGGCTAAATAGGGTCACTTAGGTGTGATTCTTCACATGCAAGGGTAAAGTAAAAAATAATTCAAAAAGGGTCCTCCCAACTTTTGACCTGAAGTAGCTGTGCATCACCCGCCACCCACAAGAGCAGGAATTCTCAACCTGTGGCCCTCATGCTGGATGCGGCCCACAGCTCCATTTCATGTGTCACCCCCGACTGCCTCCACTACACCAGGAAGTGCCATGTGGTGGAGGAAGGGCAAAATGGCCATCTGGCCCCCAAAGCTGTCTGAGGGAGCGTGACCTGAAAGGTTGAGAACTCCTACACAAGAGCAGTGCAGGGCTAGTACCCAAGCCACCATTTGCCACTGCCAGGAAGGAGCAATGCTCAGCAGCTCATTAAAATATGTGTGGTGTGTCAGTACTGTGGAGATCCTGTTGACTTGCTCTAGTCCTCTTAACATTAAGTAACTGTGAAGAGAAAGCACATGGATCTCTGCAAAATTAGTCATGCCAGATATAAAACCTTTTCTTGTGAAAAAATTTTGTCCCGTCCTGCCCCCTTGAGGCAGCAAGAGCAAATGTCCATATTTTAACGGTACTATAGCAGTTAGAAAGCAAGAAATTGCAAGTAGATAAATAGGTACCACTTTGGTGAGAAAAGTTACAGTGTTCCATGCACTCCAGTGTCTAGTCATGCTTGCCACATGTCCACAGAAATGTCCGCAGACACAGACAGCACTGGCTCTTTGGTTGTAAACAGAGATGAGCACTGAACCCTAGAGTCGGATATGACTGGCTTTGGAGCAAGGGCGACCTTTACCTTTAAAAGTAGTATGAGAGACTGCAGTGGCTTAGTAGTTAAGATGCTGAACCTGACGACTGGGAGATTGGCAGGTCAGCAGTTTGAGACCGGAGTACTGCATGACAGAGTGAGCACCCATCTCTGTCCCAGCTCCTGCCACCCTACCAGTTTGGCAAGCAGTAGATAAATAGTGTTACGTCGGTCTTTAATCCCTGATCACATCACTCTTCCTCAATGTAGGAGATATCGACACTACTAGATCGATATGAGAAGAATACTGCTTAGAAACATATAGTGTGCAGTATAGTTTCCTTCAAAGGCTCACATGAAAAGACAACCACAGCCCAGACCTCAAAAGGGGGAATTATGGATTTCTCCTTCTGAAGTTCTCCATAATGTGGAAAGCATTTTATCCTGGAGGACATTCCAGCCTTTTTGGAGCAGATCTGGATTAGCTCAGGGTGCTGGGTGTGGATTAGAGTTTTACTTCCCCAAACAGAATGAGTTCTACTCTTGTAGGAACTTGAGTTCAGTACTGAAAACAGCCCACAGAGACTGAGTTGCATAGTCTAAATTTAATTGGTAGGAATCCTGTCAATTTCTTCTAATTAATCAATTCCTTGTTGCATTTGTTGTTCAGCCGCACAGTCGATTCCGACCCTTTGCGACCCTATGGACCATTGTCCTCCAGGCACCTCTGTCTTCCACCATCCTCCTTGGCCCGCCCAGCTCTTCCAATGCTCATTGGAAGGTCAAATAGTAAAGATGAAGATGAAGTACTTTGGACATCAAATGAGAAGGGATGATTCTCTTGAGAAGGCCTTGATGCTGGGAAAGGTGGAGGGCAAAAGAAGAAGGGGGCGGCCAAAGATGAGATGGCTAGATGGTATTGTAGACACAATGGGCACAGAGCTGGGCGGGCCGAGGAGGATGGTGGAGCACAGGGGTGCCTGGAGGACAATGGTCCATAGGGTCGCAAAGGGTCGGAATCAACTGTGCGACTGAACAACAACAATACAGTGACATAAGCTATAAGACATTGCCTGAAATCCAATAGTAAGTCACCTAGAATAGACCAACTGAATTAATAGAACTTATTCAATGGGCCTCCTCTAGTTGTGATTTACTACTGAATTTCAGCCATTGGGTTGAATCCACTAGTTATACTAGATCAGGGATTCTCAACCTGTGGTCTGTGAGCTGGATGTGGCCCATGACACCATTTTATGTGCCCCACCACCACCTCCACTACACCAGAAAGTGTCATGTGGTGGAGGAATGGCAAAAATGGTGGTCCGACCCCCGAACCAACTGAGGGAGCATGACCCGGCCCCCGGCTTTAAAAGGTTGAGAACTCCTGGACTAGATCCATCTTCTTAAATAAAGACTTACATAAAATTTTAATTTTCAAAAAATTTTCATTCAGTGGGCCTATTCTACTTGGAATGAACAACTGAATTTAGACTTCCTTTCTCCATTATTTGTGGTGACTTGAAAGAAAAGGGATTTAAGAATGATTTAAACAGTGAGGGAGATTCTTGTGGGAAAACATATTTCTTCATGCTTCTTCACAAATCTCTCTTATGATATTTCAGGTATCACCTGGCACCTGAGCAGCAATATCCATCCCAGTTTAAGGACTGTCTGACTGCTACCATCCATTTCATGAAGACTGCAAAAGACTATGGAGTGGATCCAGAACACATTGTCGTCAGTGGGGACAGCGTGGGAGGCAATTTGGCTGCCTCTGTTTGTCAAGCTTTATCAAGTAGATGTGGTCTCACAAAACCGTGTGCTCAGATTTTGATTTATCCTGGCCTGCAAGCAGTAGATTTTAACTTGCCTTCATACCAACAAAACAAGGCTGTCCCCATCTTGTACAGGGAACATGTCATCGGTGCAGCCTTGCAATATCTCAATAAGGATTTGTCAGTATTGGAAAGTATTATGCAGGGATGCCATGTCCCCGATGACATAAAAACAAAATTTGGGAAATGGATCAACTCGGACAACATCCCAAATGAATTTAAGGTCAGAGGTTACAAGCCACATCCCACCACGACCTTCTTAGATGATGTCTATGAAGTGGTTAAACAAGCATTTGAAACTACATTCTCTCCACTTATGGCAGAAGATGCGGTTCTGTGTCGGCTTCCCAAGACATGCATTCTAACCTGTGAATATGATGTTCTAAGGGATGATGGAATTCTCTACAAGAAACGCCTTGAAGAGAATGGGGTGCCAGTCACTTGGTTCCACATTGAAAATGGATTCCATGGGGTAATAAACCTGTTTGATGGATTCTTGTCATTTCCATCAGGCAAATGGGGAGTGGATAACATTGTATTATTTCTTAAAAGTTTATGATAATGCTTTTGTTTTAACTAAATTACAGGCCAGCCCCCGTAGCCCTGTGGGTTACCTAAAATGGCAGAAAACAAGAAACCCTGATTTAAAACACATACCTGAATCATAGAAGTAGGAGGTGAGTTTCAAATGCCTCCATCGCTCTATACCAGAGCTATCAAAACATCTGCCTCCATTCCAGTACACATTATATTGCAGACACACCTCTGAAATTATTCAGTTCAGGGATTTTTAATTGAATATTTTTAGACCCACAGATAACTGAAACTGTGGAAACAGAACCCACGGATATGTGGGGACCACCTGTACAGTCAATTCAATTCAAACTTTACTACGGTTGATGACCAGTACAGTAAAAAGGGTTTAAGTGCATGAAATACAGTCAGAAAGCACCACCACAAACACATTTGTTTGAGTTAAAACAAAAAGGAATAAAATCAGTTCTTAAAATTTATGCTACATTTGGGAAAGGTATCTGATTTTAAAAGACTAAAACAGCACATAAAACAGTTTAGAAATTTAAAAGTTATAGTTATAAAATAAAGATAAAGATGTCTGTATACATATACACATAATGGATACAGTGTACATCAGTAGGATATAAAATATGATTACAAGTGCAAAATAAAAATCATTATACAGTAATACCTCATACAAAGTCCTCTTCATACAACATCGAATTCACACAACATTGCCTAATTCCTTGAAAAAAGTTGCCTCATACAAAGTCGCTTTGACTTTGTATGAGGCATTGGGGTTTTTCCCAGGTTTCATTGTGCCTGGGCAATATAAAAGGCATGTGTGCATTGCTCTTGTGGGTTTTGCCTGAGGCGAAGAACGGGTAGGTGGATTGGGGAGGGCAATTTTTTGGTGTTTGCTGCTGTGGTTTTTAAAAACAGATTGCATGCTCCATAATTTTTCTTGTGTTGATCTTTTTTGGGAGAACACTGTTTGGTGGGGTGGGCAATTGTTTGGTGTTTGCTGCTGTTTGGATGATTAACACTGTGCTGCATGATGGGACATGATGGCATCCATTTTGTCCTTGCTTCCATCCAGTAATTGTTTACAGTAGCTTGTACAAAATGGATGACCGGCCACATGGCTGCAGATTAACACCATGCCACATGATGGGACATGTTAACTTTTAAACCTGCACTTCATAAAGTTTTCAAAAGTTAAAAAGTTGTTGTATGGTTTGTCCCCTAAAATCAGGGTTGTTTGACATGTTTTTGTAATGTATTTAGCCTTTAGAAAATGATTTCTTAAAGTTCTGTCAGTTTCCTGTCTGTTTCCTTGACTTTTCCCTGAAGTCTGTGCTGTTACAGTACAATGTATCTCTATGGAAATGACGTTATACGAGGCATCGTGGCAAGGATTTGGACATTGTATGAGGCATCACAACTAGAATTTTGCATACCTCATTCAAAGTCCAAATCCGTATTGTTGTGTCCTAAAGCCTGTGCCTTTAAACAATGTACCTATCCATGTGTATCCAATGTAACCTCGTCTATGTGTAACATTGTAACCTCCAGCTGAATCACTGTAACCTTAATAGGACGCGAGCTAGTGACCACTAGATGGCAATAGCGAGCGTCCAAGCTCATTGGTCCAAGACTCACCTAGAACAACAGCGCGGGAAGATTCCCGCCACTACCTTCACCTGGACAAGAAGGGCGTGACCTGCAATGACGTCACGCAGCCTGTAGCCAATAGGCTATCAAGGAGCCACATTCAAATGTATAGCCACTGTATATATTGAGCTGTTTGTCCGCCATTACCTCATGTTCCCTCTGACCAGCATGTAATAAAGTTGTGTTAAGCCAGCTCTTCGGCTGTCCTGGTGTCTTTGGTCCCATACACTAAATTGGCGACGAGGATGGGATCATGGCTGCCCACGGGACCAAGACATACGCCGGATTCGACATCAAGAAACCGCAAGATTGGGAACTCTTCGAAATGGACTTCCAAGGTGCGCTGGTGGAGTTCGAGGTGACGGACGAGGCAAAGAAGAGAGCCATCCTCACCAGAATGCTCGGGCACGACGGAAAGAGAGTACTGATTGACCTCATCGCACCTAAAAAGGCGGCTGAATTCAAGGCAAAAGAGCTCCTGACGGTGCTGAGAGACCATTTCCGTCCCTCGGTAGCGATGTTCCCCGCTCGGAGCGCGTTTTGGAGGCGAGTCCAAGCGCCTGATGAGTCGGTCGCCGCTTTTGTAGCGGCCCTGCGCCTGGCTGCCGGCCCGTGCAAATGGGAGAATTTGGAAGTCACCCTCAGGTACTGTGTGCTATGCGGCCTGAAGGACGCCGAGATTCAGCGCACGCTAATGAATCAGGAGCCGGCCCCCACGTTGCAGGAGGTCCTGAAAGCGGCACAGGCCGCGGAAGCCACGAAGGCAGGGGTGCAGGAGCTCCAGGACTGGCGGCCGAAGGCCGACAAAGCAGAGAGTTCGGTGCACGCAGCCCGGCGAACTTCGAAATCGTCCGCCGAAAGCAGGGACGACGAGGACGTCCGGAAGGTCCGAAAGGAGGGCCGGCGTTGCGACGGCTGCGGGGCGGCTCACGACCGTGCCAGGTGCCCATTCAGAAAGGCCGAGTGCCACAACTGCGGGCGACGTGGGCACATAGCCAAAGTCTGCAGACAACGACGCAAGGACCGGAGGAGCTCACCCGACCGCCCAGCGAGGGACTGGAGGAGCTCGCCCGACCGCCCAACGAGGCCAGACCGCTCGACGAGACTAAAGGATGGCGCCTGGCTCACGAGGAAGCAGGACGGAGTGGGCCGCATCTCCGACAACAGCGGCGACGACGCTCCGGTTTTCAGCGTGTCTTTGGGACACCCCCGTTACTTTGTTGAGGTACTGGTGCAAGGGGCCCCTGTTAGGATGGAGATTGACTCTGGCTCCTCTTACTCCATTATTTCCCAGAGGGAGTTTTTGAGAATTGCCCCCCGCGTACGGCCCAAGCTCAAAGCGTTGAGGTCCACGCTTCGGGACGTGCAAGGGAACAGTATTCCGGTGTTGGGGGTTGGGAATTTCCAGGTTCAGTACAAGCGGCACGCCGCGGAACTCCCCCTAGTCGTTCTTAAGGGAGGTACTTGTAGCCTCCTCGGGACTCAATGGTTTCAGCCCCTGGGTCTGTTCATTGGGGGGGTGCACGCCGTTGGGTCTGACCCGATACAGGAGGTGTGCGACGCGCACCCCGAAGTCTTCAAGAAGGGACTTGGGAAATTCAATGGACCCCCAGTAACGTTCGACCTGGACCCGGAGGTCCGCCCAATCAGACTTAAACCGCGCAGGGTGCCTTTTGCACTCAAGGACAAAATAGAGGCGGAACTGGACAAATTAGTGGGCCAGGGGATTCTTGTTCCTGTTGATTCCGCGGAGTGGGAAACTCCAATTGTCACAGCATTGAAGGCCAATGGGGAGGTTCGCATTTGCGCCGATTATAAGTGCACCATTAATAAGGCAATCCGCCCTAATGCATACCCGGTGCCGGTGGTCAGCCATTTGCTAGCCAGGTTACATGGGGGAAAGTGTTTCGCCAAGCTCGACCTGGCTCAGGCCTATCAGCAACTCATGGTAACCCCTGCCGCAGCTGCTGCACAGACCATAATCACGCATAAGGGGGCGTTCCAGGTGACGCGCCTCCAATTCGGCGTGAACTCGGTGCCTGGAATTTTCCAGTCGCTCGTGGAACGCCTCCTCAAAGGGCTGGACGGCGTTTTACCATATTTTGATGACGTATTGATAATGGGGGGGAGTGAGGTTGAGTTGGCTAAAAGGCTAAACAAGGTCCTGGCGGCGTTCGAACGGGCGGGGTTGAGGTTGCGAAAAGACAAATGCGTCTTCTTCGCGAAGGAGGTTGAGTTCTTAGGGTTCCGAGTAACTCCCGAGGGGATCAAACCGTCCAAATCCAAGGTTGCCGCCATCAAGAAAGCCCCCCGCCCCACATCCAAGCCCGAGCTGCAGTCGTTCCTAGGGCTCTTAAATTTCTACCACTCCTTCCTTCCACGGAAGGCTGCGGTGGCCGAGCCGCTTCACAAGTTGCTCAAGAAAGATGCGGCATGGATGTGGGGCGATGACCAGGAGAGGGCATTCACAGAACTGAAACAACTCCTGGCGTCCGACGCCATTCTGACCCATTTTGACCCCAAACGGCCGGTGGTACTGATCTGTGATGCATCCCCGGTGGGGGTGGGGGCAGTGTTATGCCACGTGTTGGAAAACGGGAGGGAGGCCCCAATAGCGTTCTACTCCAGGTCCCTGTCCCAAGCGGAGAGAAACTACGCCCAAACAGACAGGGAGGCGCTGGCGATAGTTGCGGGGACCAAAAAATTTCACGATTTTCTGTACGGCCGCCCCTTCACCATCGTGACCGACCACAAGCCCCTACTAGGCATTTTTACCGCAGACAAGCCCACGCCACAGATCCTGTCCCCGAGAATGCTTAGGTGGGCCATTTTTCTCAACGCCTACCAGCACGCGTTGGTGTACCGGCCCGGGAGAGAAATCAGCCATGCGGACGCTCTATCGAGGTCCCCCCTCCCCCTGACGCCCAGCCAGGTGAGCAAGGGGGAGCGGGACCATCAGGTTCTCATGATAGAGGTACTGGATTCGCCCCCCGTAGTGCCCGCTGACATTGCCACAGCGACAAGAAAGGACAAAACGTTGGTGGCGGTTTGCTCCTGGGTACAGAAAGGGTGGCCGGCGTCCTCCCCAGCAGAGGAATTCGCCCCATTTTTTAGGAAGAAGCTGGAACTGTCCCTAGAGAGGGGGTGTCTCTTGTGGGGGCAGCGGGTGGTGGTCCCTACATCCCTTCGACCGCGGGTGCTTAAACTGCTGCACGTCAGCCACCCCGGAATCGTGCGCTCCAAAGCGCTGGCCCGAAGCTACTTTTGGTGGCCCCAGTTAGACGCCGACATCGAGCACATGGTCGGCACTTGTGAGAGTTGCCAATGCTCCAGACCAGAGGAGGCCCGTCTTCCCCACAGGGAGTGGAACACGGCTAAGGGGCCGTGGTCCCGGATACACATAGACTTCGCGGGCCCGTTCCGAGGAACCCTGTTTCTCCTTGTTGTGGACGCCTTCTCCAAGTGGTTGGAGGTCATCCCAGTCACGAGCACCTCCTCGGCCGCGACAATTAAGCATTTGCGGAGAATTTTTTCCACGTTCGGCATACCCGACACCCTAATTAGCGATAACGCTAGTTGTTTCACATCCGCTGAGTTCAGGGCATTCACAGAGATTAACGCCATCCGGCACATCACCTCCGCCCCTTTCCACCCAGCCACCAATGGCCAAGTGGAGCGCCTCGTACGCACCACGAAGGACGCGCTGCGGCGCATGGGCCCCGGGGACCTCAACCTGCAAGTGTGTCAGTTTCTGCTAGGGTACAGGGTGACCCCGCTAGCGTCAGGCTACTCCCCTGCGGAGCTTCTAATGCGCAGAAAGTTGACCACCATACTCACGAGACTAGATCCCACGAGAGTTGAGGACAAGGGGAGGAACATAGGGTTAGAAGCCACCAAGAGTTTCGGCGTGGGTGCCCCAGTACATTGCAGGAACTACGCCAGCGCGGGGCCAGCCTGGGTGCCGGGGGTGGTCGTGGAACAAACCGGTCCTGTTTCGTACCGCGTGGAGACCAACACAGGTTTACTTTGGCGGCGGCACGCGGACCAGCTCCGGAGCCGGGTCCCAGGAAATCAGGCCGCCGAAAAAACAAATTCAGCGTTAGGGTTCTCCCCCACCCGTTTAGCCCAAGGGGGAGGAGAGGGGAGTCCAGAGTCCCCACCAAGGGGGGAGGAGAAAGAATTTGTCCTCGTAGATATCCCGCGGGATCCCCCAACAGAGTTTGATTTTGATTTTCAGAACCGGGGGGGGTTTCGGTGTGGTCCCCCACCCATCCAAGCGAGAAGAGGGGTTTTACGTTAGCCCCTGGTGCCCCCGGTTCAACCACAACGGAATCTACCCTTCCCCCTAAAACTGCAAAACTGCAGCAAGCCGCTAACAAGTCTCCCTCTCCCATTACAGGACAAGGGTCCAGGGAACAAGGAAGCGGGAGCGGCCCCCGGGTGGGCCAACCCACATTGCGGCCCAAACGCGAGTGCAATAAACCATCTTGGCTAAGAGACTTCGTCTCATCCTAGGGGGGAGGGGTGTTGTGTCCTAAAGCCTGTGCCTTTAAACAATGTACCTATCCATGTGTATCCAATGTAACCTCGTCTATGTGTAACATTGTAAGCTCCAGCTGAATCACTGTAACCTTAATAGGACG
This sequence comes from Bradypodion pumilum, assembly GCA_035047305.1. Taxonomy (NCBI): domain Eukaryota; kingdom Metazoa; phylum Chordata; class Lepidosauria; order Squamata; family Chamaeleonidae; genus Bradypodion; species Bradypodion pumilum. The sequence goes on along the minus strand of JAWDJD010000016.1, from coordinate 4,596,936 downwards.
CGAGCTAGTGGCCACTAGATGGCAATAGCGAGCGTCCAAGCTCATTGGTCCAAGACTCACCTAGAACAACAGCGCGGGAAGATTCTCGCCACTACCTTCACCTGGACAAGAAGGGCGTGACCTGCAATGACGTCACGCAGCCTGTAGCCAATAGGCTATCAAGGAGCCACATTCAAATGTATAGCCACTGTATATATTGAGCTGTTCGTCCGCCATTACCTCATGTTCCCTCTGACCAGCATGTAATAAAGTTGTGTTAAGCCAGCTCTTCGGCTGTCCTGGTGTCTTTAGTCCCATACACTAAACGTATAAAGTCCAAACTTGTGGAACCAAGTTTGGATGTTGTATGAGGTATCACTGTAGTTGGTGTTTAACCTGTCCCCGCTGTAGCTGGTTCTCTCTAATGCTTCGTAACCTGGTTGCCCTCCAGGCAAATCTGGCAACAGTGGCTGTCAGGACCTGTACAGTCTTTTTCCTCTGTTTGGTCAGACCTGATGTCAATATTTTTATTTACCTCAAAAGGAAGAACAGGAATAGGTTGTATTTTTGAAATGTCCAGTTTGCTCTTTGTTTCCCTTTTAGTTCATTCTGTTCTGTTTCGATTCAAGTATGCAAATTTCTGAAAGAAAGTCCATATTTCAGTACATGTGTCTTAGCTAGATGTGATGGAGCAGACGAAAACACATCCGTCTGTGTGTCTGATAAGCCATCTGGGCCCAGCCTGTTGGATCGGGGCCCGATGTGGGCCGGAGGGTCCCAGAGGAGACTGGTCAAGCAAGACACGTGAGGCAAGATGGAGCGAAGACCAGTGTTTATTGATCAGAAGGCAAAATACTTTATACCCTGCCTAGCTTGGCTGTGTGCATACGTTGCGCGCAGCCGTTACAGGAAAGCCCTGAGTCTGCACATCAAGATTACACAAGTCATCCCATTAGGGATGACTTCACCAGGGGAAGTTCCTTATCTATCTAATTAACTACCGGGGACATGCATTGTCTACTGTTTATCAGGAGCAAACATGAGGTGAGGTTGACTCTAAGGCTTAGAGCTTCTGCGGATGCGAGATTACTCATTACATGCCTATCGGGTTAACCATCTGGCGATCTTTTGCAATCGGTGAATTAAACTATATCTATTATTCCGCTCCCCAATTTCTGTCCCCTCGGAACCAGAGGCTCAAAGGAGTGTTCTCCCATAACCGTGGTTCTGTCAGGGACCGTATGCCAATTATGTGCACGGAATCCACACCAGCCCACAGACCGAAGGAGGAAAAGGGGAAGACCGGGATCCTATGTCCTAAACTAACCAGAGAACTGGTCTGATAAAAAATGTCTGGAGCAGGCTGGGCTCACAAGAGTAACAAAGCACAGGGGGAGGGGGCGGGTCATAATTTGTTGCAGAAGAGAAAGATATAAGGCAGGGATTCTCAACCTGTAGCCCACAGGCTGGATGCAGCCCATGACACCAGAGGGAGGCATTTTTTATACACCTCCTCAACACCATGCACCCGCATGGTCTAAACCAAGAGACAGACCTGTCATGTTTTCTGTAAAAACTTACAGGATATCAGGTATGCTAACTCCAGGGCCAGTTTGCAAGTTCGGGGTTAAACATCAGTTATTTATTATCAGCTCAGTTAAGGCTCATTCGGACTGGGGAATAAGGGGACGAGGTGACTACTTATATACAGACCGAATGGCAGTTAAAGGTTTCCCTTGCTTGAATGCCAGTCGTATCCGACTCTAGGGTGCAGTGCTCATCTCTGTTTCTAAGCCGAAGAGCCAGCACAGTCTGCTTCTGCAGACATTTCCGTGGTCATGTGGCAGGCATGACTAGACACCTTTAGTGTAAGGGACCAAAGACAACGAAACAGCCGAAGGGTTGGCTTAACACAGGTTTATTGCATGATGATCCGGAGGCACATGTGGTAATGGCGGATGAGTAGCTCAATATATACAGCTGGCTATACATTTGAATGTGGCTCGTCGACAGACTATTGGTTGCTGCCTGCGTGACGTCGTAGAAGGTCACGCCCTTCTTGACCAGGTGAAGAGGTGGCGGGGAATCTTCCCGCGCTGCTGAACCAGGTGAATATGATCCATGGGAGCTGGACGCTCGCTACTGCCCTCTGGTGGTCACTAGCTCGCGTCCCCTTATTAGGTTTACATTGATACAGGTGATGGTTATAATGTTGCACACAGAAAGGTTATATTGATAATACATGGCACAGATACATTGTTAAAGGCACAGCTTTACAGAACATAACATCCCTCCCCCCTAGGATGAGACGAAGTCTCTCAGCCAAGATGGCTTGTTGCATGTGCGTTTGGGCCGTGACGAGGGCTGCCCCCCCGGGGGCGTTATTGCTTCTTTGTTCCCTGGACCCTTGTCCTGAAATGGGAGAGGGAGACTCGTTAGTGTTTTGCCGCTGTCTGGCGGCCTTAGGGGAAGGGAAAAACTCCATTGTGGGCAGACCGGGGGCCGTCGGGGCTAACGAAAAACCCCTCTTCTCGCTTGGATGGGTGGGGGACCACTCCGAAAAACCCCCCCGGTTCTGAAAATCAAAATCTAACTTGGTGGGGGTACCCGCATTTGTGGGAACCTTCCGCGAGATATGTATGGGGTCGGGTTCCTCCTCCTCGGAAAGATCCCCCAGGATATCTATGAGGACATCCTCCTCCCCCCTTGGTGGGGGCCCGCGGTCCCCCTTCCCTCCCCCTTGGGCTAAACGGGTGGGGGCGAACCCTAACGCTGACTTTGTCCCTGCTCGGTCTGCACCCTGCTCGTCGGGGACCCTGCGTCGGAGCTGGTCCGCGTGCCGCCTCCACAAGAGTCCCGTATTGGTTTCCACGCGGTACGACACGGGGCCGGTTTGTTCCACGACTACGCCCGGCACCCAGGCTGGGCCCGTGCTGGCGTAATTCCTGCAATGCACGGGGGCGCCTATACTGAAACTCTTTGTGGCATCTAGCCCGATGTTCCTTCCTTTGTCCTCTACCCTCGTGGGGTCTAGTCTAGTAAGGATGGTGGTCAGTTTCCTATGCATTAAGAGCTCTGCGGGGGAGTATCCTGACGCCAAAGGGGTCACCCTGTACCCTAGCAGAAACTGGCAGACTTGGAGGTTCAGATCCCCGGGGCCCATGCGCCGCAACGCGTCCTTCGTGGTGCGGACGAGGCGCTCTACTTGCCCATTGGTGGCCGGGTGAAAAGGGGCGGAGGTGATGTGCCGAACGGCGTTGATCTCCATGAATGCCCTAAACTCGGAGGACGTGAAACAACTAGCATTGTCGCTAATTAACGTGTCGGGTATGCCGAACGTGGAAAAGAGCCTCCGCAAGTGCCTAATGGTCTGGGCCGAGGAGGTGCTCGTGACTGGGATAACCTCCAACCACTTGGAGAAGGCGTCCACTACAAGAAGGAACAGGGTGCCTCTGAACGGGCCCGCGAAATCAACGTGCACCCGGGACCACGGCCCCTTAGCCGCGTCCCATTCCCTGTGGGGAAGGCGGGCCTCCTCTGGTCTGGAGCATTGGCAACTATCACAAGTGCCGACCATGTGCTCAATGTCGGCGTCCAGCTGGGGCCACCAGAAGTAACTCCGGGCCAGCGCCTTGGATCGCACGATACCGGGGTGGCTGACGTGCAGCAGTTTGAGCACCCGCGGCCGAAGGGAAGTGGGAATCACCACCCGCTGCCCCCACAAGAGGCACCCCCTCTCTAGGGACAGTTCTAGCTTTTTTCTGAAAAATGGTGTGAACTCCTCCGCTGGAGAGGACGCCGGCCACCCTTTCTGCACCCAGGAGCTAACTGCCGCTAACGTCTTGTCCTTCTCTGTCGCTTTGGCAATGTCGGCGGGCACTACGGGGGGCGAATCCAGCACCTCTATCATGAGAACCTGATGGTCCTGCTCCCCCTTGCTCACCTGGCTGGGCGTTAGGGGAAGGGGAGACCTAGATAGGGCGTCCGCATGGCTGATCTCTTTCCCGGGCCGGTAGACCAACGCGTGCTGATACGCGTTGAGAAAAATGGCCCACCTGAGCATCCTCGGGGACAGGATCTGAGGGGTGGGCTTATCTGCGGTAAAGATGCCTAGCAGGGGCTTGTGGTCCGTCACAATGGTGAAGGGGCAGCCGTACAGAAAATCGTGAAATTTTTTCGTCCCCGCGACTTTTGCTAGTGCCTCCCTGTCTGTCTGTGCATAGTTTCTCTCCGCTTGGGACAGGGACCTAGAGTAAAATGCTATCGGGGCCTCCCTTCCGTTCTCCAACACGTGGCACAGCACCGCCCCCACCCCCACTGGAGATGCATCACAGGTCAGAACTACTGGGCGTTTGGGGTTGAAGTGGGTCAGTATTGCGTCGGACGCCAGGAGGCTTTTTAGCTCGCTAAATGCCCTTTCTTGGTCATCGCCCCACTTCCATGCCTGGTCTTTCTTTAGCAGTTTGTGTAGCGGCTCAGCCACCGCTGCCTTTCGGGGGAGGAAGGAGTGGTAAAAGTTGAGCAGCCCTAGGAACGACTGCAACTCGGGCTTGGAGGTGGGGCGGGGGGCTTTCTTAATGGCTGCCACCTTGGACTTGGATGGTTTTATTCCCTCAGGAGTCACACAAAACCCTAGGAACTCAACCTCGGTTGCGAAGAAGACGCATTTGTCCTTTCGCAACCTCAGCCCCGCCTTTTCGAATATTGTCAGGACCTTCCCCAACCTCTTGGCCAATTCAGCCCGACTCCCCCCCCCCCCCCGTTATTAACACGTCATCAAAATAAGGCAACACCCCCTCCAGTCCCTTCAGGAGGCGTTCCACGAGTGACTGGAAAATTCCTGGCGCCGAATTCACGCCGAATTGGAGGCGCGTCACCTGGAACGCCCCCTTATGGGTGACTATGGTCTGCGCAGCAGCTGCGGCAGGGGACACCGTAAGCTGCTGGTAGGCCTGTGCTAAGTCGAGCTTAGCGAAACACTTCCCCCCGTGTAACCTGGCCAGCAGATGGCTGACTACCGGCACCGGATATGCATTCGGGCGGATCGCCTTGTTGATGGTGCACTTGTAGTCGGCGCATATGCGGACCTCCCCATTGGCCTTTAGTGCGGTTACAATCGGAGTTTCCCACTCCACAGAATCTACAGGCACAAGGATCCCCTGGCCCACCAACTTGTCCAGTTCCGCCTCTATCTTGTCCTTAAGTGCGAACGGCACCCTGCGTGGTTTAAGGCGAATTGGGCGGACCTCCGGGTCCAGGTCGAAAGTCACTGGGGGCCCCTTGAATTTCCCCAGTCCTTTTTGAAAACTTCGGGGTGCGCCTCGCACACCTCCTGAATTGGATCAGTCCCAACGGCGTGCATTCCAACGGCGTGCACCCCCCCAATAAACAACCCCAGGGGCTGGAACCATTGAGTCCCGAGGAGGCTGCAATCTCCCCCTTTGAGCACGACTAGGGGAAGGGACGCGGCGTGCTCCTTGAATTTGACCTGAAATTCTCCAACCCCCAACACTGGAATACTGTTCCCTTGCACGTCCCGTAGTGTGGACCTCAATGCTTTGAGCTTGGGCCGCTTGTGGGGGGCAATTCCCAAAAACTCCCTCTGGGAAATGATTGAATATGAGGGCCCCGAGTCAATTTCCATCCTAATGGGAACCCCTTGGACTAGTACCTCAACAAAGTAGCGGGGGTGTCCTGTAGACACGCTGAACACTGGGGCGTCGTCCTCGCTGCCGTCGGAGATGCGGCCCACGCCGTCCTGCTTCCGCGTGGCCTGGGCGCCGTCCTTGGGTCTCGTTGGGCGGTCTTGTCCCGCGGAACGGTCTGCGGAGCTCCTCCGGGTCTCGCGCTTCTTCCTGCACACCTTGGAGATGTGCCCGCGGCGGCCGCAGTTGTGGCACTCGGCCTTCCGGAAAGGGCACTTTACGCGGTCGTGGGCCGCTCCACAGCCATCGCATCGCCGGCTCTCCTTCCGGACCCTCCGGACGTCCTCGTCGTCGCTGCTCTCTGTGGACGACCTCGAAGTTCGCCGGGCCGCCTGTACCGGAGTCTCTGCCTTGCTCGACTTCGGCCGCCAGTCCTGCAGTTCTTGGACCCCGGCCTTCGTAGCTTCTGCGGCTTGGGCCGCTCTGACGACCTCCTGCAACGTGGGAGGCGGCTCTTGGTTCATTAATGTGCGCTGGGTTTCGGCGTCGTTCAGGCCGCACAGCACACAGTCCCGGAGGGTGATTTCGGCATTCTCCCATTTGCACGGGCCGGCCGCCAGCCGCAGGGCCGCCACGAATGCGGCGACCGTCTCCCCGGGCGCTTGGACTCGCCTCCAAAACGCACTCCGAGCGGAAAACATCGCCGTGGCGGGCCGGACGTGCTCACGCAGCATCTGCATGAGTTCCTTGGCCTTGAATTCGCTCACCCTCCTCGGTACAATCAGGTCCACCAAGGTCCTTTTTGTTTCTTGTCCGAGCATCCTGGTGAAGATGGCCCTTTTCTTCACCTCTTCCGTGACTTCGGACTCGATCAGTGCGGCCTGGAAGTCCATCTCAAAGATCTCCCAGTCGCCCGGTTTCCTGATTTCAAAACCGGCGCATGTCTTGGTCCCGTGGGCTGCCATATCCCACCTTCGTCGCCAATTTAGTGTAAGGGACCAAAGACAACGAAACAGCCAAAGGGTTGGCTTAACACAGGTTTATTGCATGATGATCCGGAGGAACATGTGGTAATGGCGGATGAGTAGCTCAATATATACAGCTGGCTATACATTTGAATGTGGCTCGTCGACAGACTATTGGTTGCTGCCTGCGTGACGTCGTAGAAGGTCACGCCCTTCTTGACCAGGTGAAGAGGTGGTGGGGAATCTTCCCGCGCTGCTGAACCAGGTGAATATGATCCATGGGAGCTGGACGCTCGCTACTGCCCTCTGGTGGTCACTAGCTCGCGTCCCCTTATTAGGTTTACATTGATACAGCTGATGGTTATAATGTTGCACACAGAAAGGTTATATTGATAATACATGGCACAGATACATTGTTAAAGGCACAGCTTTACAGAACATAACAACACCAGAGTGCACGGAACGCTGTTACCTTCCCACCGAAGTGGTCCCTATTTAACTACTTGCAATTTCTTGCTTTCGAACTGCTAGGTTGTCAGGAGCTGGGACGAAGACGGGAGCTCATTTCCGTCTTGCAGTACTCGGGAATCAAACTGCTGACCTTCCGCTTCTCAGTCAGGGTCTTAGCCGCTTGAGCCACTGCAGAATGGCAGTTACAGAGATACATTTGCCCAGGCTTTTGATAATGTGGGAAACCTGTGTTAGAGCCAATTAGATTACTTTAGTGTATGGGACCAAAGACAACAGAACAGCCGAAGGGTTGGCTTAACACAGGTTTATTGCATGATGATCCGTTGGAGCATGAGGTAATAGCGGTGATACATCTCAATATATACAGTAGCCCTATACATTTGAATCTTGTAGCACGGTAGCTCATTGGCTGCTACCGGCGTGGCCTCGCCCAGGCACGCCTCTTTTCCTGCTGCTGAATGCAGATCTTTCTTCTGCTGCTGAATGCGGGGAAGGTTTTCCCGCGGCTGTCCGTGATTGAGCAATGTGAACCATGTGAGACTGAACGCTCGCAGCTGCCCTCTATGGGCTGCCTGCTCGCGTTCCTTTACAGCTGAGATACCTTGTATTTGGAGTGGTTGCATTCTTGCCTTTACAGTACAATGAACATGCAATCATACATACATACATAACATCCCTCCCCCCTAGGACGGGACGAAGTCCCGCAACCATTGTGGCTTGCCGCACGTGCGCTTGGGGCGTGCTTGCGCCTGACCTAGTGCTGGAGAGCCTGTGATCTCTGACTCCACGGGTACTTGTCCTGCAACGGGAAACGGGGATTCGTTAGTGGCTCTGTGGGGGGTCCGTGCCTGCCTTGTGCCCGGGGATGGGAATGGAATGAACAGTTGGGAGGTAAACCCCTGCCTGTTGCTCTCGGACCCGGGGGACCCTCCTATTGTGAACCGCGGAACCGATGAGGTCGCCCTTGTGGTTCTGCTACCTTCTGTTCCCCGCTCGGGGGACCTTGAGACTGTGGTGGGCGGACTCGCTGTTGCCTCCTGTCTTGGGGGTGTCGGTCTCCGGGAAATTGGCGCTATGTTGCATTCTAACTCACAGGGGCTACTGGGACTGGAAGTACCAGGGGCTGAACGGAAACCCCTCTTCTCGCCAGGACGGGTGGGGGACCACTCCGCTAACTCCCCCTGGTACTGTAAATCAACGTCTAAACTTCTAGGGGCATCTGTGTTTCGGGGAAACTTCCGAGGGGTATGTGTGAGGTCGGGGCTCTTCCTTTCTGCCGCGAAGTCCCGCAAAAGATCTCTGAGGATCGATTCCCTTTCCTCCCCCCTTGGTGGGGACCCATGTCCCCCTTTCCCTCCCCCTTGGGCTAAACGGGTGGGGGAGTACCCTAACGCTGATTCGTGGCTATTTTCGTCTTCGTCCTGTTCTCCGGGGACCCTGCGCCTGAGTTGGTCCACGTGTCGCCTCCACAGGAGGCCTGTACTGGTCTCCACGCGGTATGAGACGGGGCCGGTTTGTTCTATTACGGTGCCCGGCACCCAGGCTGGCCCCGCGTCGGCGTAGTTCCTGCAATGCACTGGGGCGCCTACGCTGAAACTCTTTGCGGGTTCCACCCCTATGTTCCGCCCCGTGTCCTCTACTCTCGTGGGGTCTAGCTTGGAGATTACCGTGGCCAGCTTCCTGCGCATTAACAGCTCCGCGGGGGAGTACCCTGACGCCAATGGGGTGACCCTGTACCTTAGCAGGAATTGGCACAATTTCAGGTCGAGGTCTCCGGGGCCCATGCGCCGCAGCGCGTCTTTTGTGGTGCGCACGAGGCGCTCTACTTGGCCGTTGGTGGCCGGGTGAAAGGGGGCGGAGGTGACGTGCCGAATGGCATTGCGATCCATGAATGCCCCGAACTCGGCGGACATGAAACAGCTAGCGTTATCGCTGACGAGGGTGTCGGGTAAACCGAACGTGGAAAAGACCCTCCGTAACTGTTTAATTGTAGTGGCCGAGGAGGTGCTCGAGACTGGAATGACCTCCAACCACTTGGAGAACGCGTCCACCACAAGGAGGAAAAGTGTTCGCCTGAACGGGCCAGCAAAGTCTACGTGTACCCGGGACCAGGGCCCCCTTGCTGCGTCCCACTCCCTATGTGGCAAGCGAGCCTCTTCTGGCCTGGAGCTTTGGCACGCTTCGCAAGTGCCGACCATGTGTTCGATGTCGGCGTCTAGCTGGGGCCACCAAAAGTAACTACGGGCTAGTGCCTTAGAGCGGACGATCCCTGGGTGGCTGACGTGCAGCAGTTTAAGCACCCTCGGCCGGAGCGACGCTGTCCCCACAAAAGGCAACCCCTCTCTAGGGACAACTCTAGTTTCTTTTTGAAAAATGTGTCGAATTCCGCTGCTGGGGAAGACACGGGCCACCCTTTCTGTACCCAGGAGCAAACTGTAGCTAGCGTTTTGTCCTTGCCGGTCGCTTTGGCGATGTCAGCCGGTACTACTGGAGGGGAGTCTAGGACCTCTATCATTAAGACCTGGTGGTCCCCCTCTTCCTCGCCCACGTGGCAGCAATCCCGGGGAATGGGGGACCTCGACAGGGCATCCGCATGGCTGATTTCCTTTCCGGGCCGGTATACCAACGCGTGCTGATACGCGTTGAGAAAAATGGCCCACCTGAGCATCCTCGGGGACAGGATTTGGGGTGTGGGCTTATCTGCGGTGAAAATGCCTAGCAAGGGCTTGTGGTCAGTCACTATGGTGAAGGGGCGGCCGTACACAAAATCATGAAATTTCTTGGTCCCCGCAATTATCGCTAGTGCTTCCCTGTCTGTCTGGGCATAGTTTCTCTCCGCTTGGGACAAGGACCTAGAGTAGAACACTATCGGGGCCTCCCTCCCGTTCTCCAGTACGTGGCATAACACCGCCCCCACCCCCACCGGGGATGCATCGCATATCAGGACCACTGGGCGTTTGGGATTGAAGTGGGTCAGTACCGCATCTGATGCCAGGAGTCGCTTCAGGTCATTGAAAGCCATCTCCTGGTCGTCGCCCCACTTCCATGCCCCGTCCTTTTTTAACAATTTGTGTAGCGGTTCCGCCACTGCTGCCTTCCGCGGGAGGAAGGAGTGGTAAAAGTTGAGCAGTCCAAGGAACGACTGCAACTCGGGCTTGGAGGTGGGGCGGGGGGCCTTCTTGATGGCGGCCACCTTGGATTGGGATGGCCTTATTCCCTCGGGAGTAACACGGAACCCTAGGAACTCAACCTCAGTTGCAAAGAAAACACATTTGTCTTTCCGCAACCGCAACCCCGCTTTTTCGAATATTGCCAGGACCTTTCCCAACCTTATTGCTAATTCGGCCCGTCTCCCCCCTGTAATCAATACGTCATCAAAGTAGGGTAACACCCCCTCTAACCCCTTCAGGAGGCGTTCCACGAGTGACTGGAAGATCCCGGGCGCCGAATTCACGCCGAATTGGAGGCGCGATACCTGGAACGCCCCTTTGTGGGTGACTATGGTCTGCGCAGCAGCTGCGGCAGGAGATACCGTGAGCTGCTGGTAGGCCTGTGCTAAGTCGAGCTTAGCGAAACATTTCCCCCCGTGTAACCTGGCCAGCAGATGGCTGACTACCGGCACCGGATACGCATTAGGGCGGATCGCCTTATTGATGGTGCACTTGTAATCAGCGCATATGCGGACCTCCCCGTTGGCCTTGAGCGCTGTTACAATTGGAGTTTCCCACTCCGCAGAATCAACAGGGACAAGAATCCCCTGGCCCACCAATTTGTCCAACTCCGCCTCTATTTTGTCCTTTAGTGCGAAGGGCACTCTGCGCGGTTTAAGTCTGATTGGACGTACTCCAGGGTCCAGGTCGAAAGTCACTGGGGGGCCCTTGAATTTTCCGAGCCCCTTTTTGAAAACCTCGGGGTGCGCGTCGCACACGCTCTGTATTGGATCAGTCCCGGCGGCGTGTACTCCCACGGCGTGCACCCCCCCAATGAACAACCCCAGGGCTGGAACCATTGAGTCCCGAGGAGGCTGCATTTACCTCCCTTGAGGACGACTAGGGGAAGCGTTGCGGTGTGCTTTTTAAACTGGACCTGGAACTTCCCAACCCCCAACACTGGGATGCGGTTCCCTTGCACGTCCTTCAGTGTGGCCCTCAACGCTTTGAGCTTGGGCCGCACGCGGGGGGCGATTTTCATGAACTCTCCCTGGGAAATGATAGAGTATGAGGAACCCGAGTCCACCTCCATCCTAACAGGGGCCCCTTGGATTACTACCTCAACGAAGTAACGGGGGTGCTCCGTGGAAACGCTGCAAACCGGGGCGTCGTCCTCGCTGTCGTCGGAGATGCGCCCTACTCCGTCCCGGGTCCTCGTGGTCCGGGTGCCGTCCTTTGGCCTCGTGGTGCGGTCCTGCCTCGCCGAGCGGTCTGGGGAACTCCTCTTGGCCTCGCGCCGTTTCCGGCAGACCTTGGCGATGTGCCCGCGCCGGCCGCAGTTGTGGCACTCGGCCTTGCGGAATGGACATTTGGCGTGGGCGTGGGCGGCGCCACAGCCGTCGCAGCGCCGGCCCTCTCTGTGGACCCGCCGGACGTCCTCGTCGTCGCCGCTCTCCGTGGACGAGTTCGAAACTCGCCGGGCCGTGCGCACCGAGCTCTCTGCCTTGGCGGGTTTCGGGCGCCAGTCCTGAAGCTCTTGCACCCCGGCAGTTGTGGCCTCCGCGGCCTGTGCCGTGTCGAGGACTTGTTGCCACGTGGGAGGCGGCTCCTTTTTCATCAGCGCGCGCTGAGTCTCGGTATCCCTCAGACCGCAGAGCAGGCAGTCCCGGAGGGTGACTTCTGGGGTCTCCCACTTGCATGGGCCGGCGGCCAGCCGCAGGGCCGCGGCGAACTCCGCGACCGATTCCCCGGGCGCCTGGACTCGCCTCCAGAACGCGCTCCGAGCGGGGAACATGGCTATCGCGGGCCGGAGGTGGGTGCGCAGCGCCGCCAGGAGCTCTGTGGCCTTGAAGTCGCTCACCCTCCTTGGCGCGATCAGGTCCACCAAGGTCCTCTTGGTCTCGTGTCCGAGCATGCGGACGAAGATGGCCCTCTTCTTGGCCTCATCTGAGACTTCGAGCTCCACTAGCGCTCCATTGAAGTCTATCTCAAACAGCTCCAAGTCTCCCGGCTTCCTGATCTCGTAGCCGGCGCATGTCTTGGTCCCGTGGGCAGCCATTATCCCACCTTCGTCGCCAATTTAGTGTATGGGACCAAAGACAACAGAACAGCCGAAGGGTTGGCTTAACACAGGTTTATTGCATGATGATCTGTTGGAGCATGAGGTAATAGCGGTGATACATCTCAATATATACAGTAGCCCTATACATTTGAATCTTGTAGCACGGTAGCTCATTGGCTGCTACCGGCGTGGCCTCGCCCAGGCACGCCTCTTTTCCTGCTGCTGAATGCAGATCTTTCTTCTGCTGCTGAATGCGGGGAAGGTTTTCCCGCGGCTGTCCGTGATTGAGCAATGTGAACCATGTGAGACTGAACGCTCGCAACTGCCCTCTATGGGCTGCCTGCTCGCGTTCCTTTACAGCTGAGATACCTTGTATTTGGAGTGGTTACATTCTTGCCTTTACAGTACAATGAACATGCAATCATACATACATACATAACATCTACATTGAAAACAATACAAATGTGGCTCCTTATGGAAAGGGCACATTTTTACAGCAAAGACTTAATGGCGATTGCAGAATTAAAGCAATAAAGCATTTGGACACAACACTTTCGAAATAGAACAGCACACAAAAAAGGCAACAAATGTTATTTTTTGCTCTTTTTTGTACTTCTGTTTTGTCTCCGGTGTCTGGTCATGCCTGCCACACGACTACGGAAACATCTGCAGAAGCTCTTCAGCTATGAAACACTGAACCCTAGAGTCGGATACAACTGGCTTTTGAGCAAAGGAGACCTTTACCTTTGTCTAATCTCAGTTATGCTTGCACAGACTGATATGACATTATATGACATTATAAGAGTTAGCTGTACTCTCAGCTGAAAAGCAGCTTCCTCTGCACCGCCGACATGAGGTTGGAAATCTCTCTGCCATTCCTGCTGTGTAATCCTTGCTGTGCAATCCGGAAAAAAAACTGCACACAGGTTGCCTTTCAAAGGGCGGAGACAAAGAGGCCTCTGGCAGCAAGCAGGAAATACTGTACAGTAAAACCAAACGCAGGGAAGCCGAAGGGGAAGAGTTCAGGAGTGGGGAGGATCAAAATCTCTCTCCAAGTGGAGTGGAAATGGGATTCCTTTATGCATTCCTGGTGCTGGTGGCATCTGCGTTCATTGCCGCTGCAATATTGCTGGTGCTGGGAAGCATTTATTTTGATGCCACCCACTCTGAGATCCCACCCGGGGTTGAACGGCCACAGAAGCTCCGAATCAGGCACGCGTGGCTAGTCGGCACTGCTGTTCTGGTAAGTGAATGCTAGCCTTTTCCCCACCACCACCCAAAAGGAGGGCGGGCAGAGTGTTCATGGCACTCACAACTTGCTAATTTTCAAGCACATGATTTTAGCATCCAACGGCACAAAGATATTTCAGAGCCTGCAGTGGCTTGGAGGCAGTTTCCAGCATGCTTTCAGCCCTGGTTCTTCTCACGTCCTTCTGGTGCAGGGATTCACAACCTGCGACCCACAGGCCGGATGCGGCCCACACCATTTCATGTGGGGGCCCCACCGCCTCCTGCACACCAGGAAGTGCCATGTGGTGGAGGAAGGGCAAAATGGCCATCCAGCCCCCAAAGCTGTCTGAGGGAGTGTGACCGGCTTAAAAAGGTTGAGAACTGTTCTGGTGTGTGCGACGTGTGAACAGGAGATCACGTGATTCCCGGGAATGTGCTGGCTCACTCCGTTGTGCAGTGCTCGGGTCAAAAGCAAGGAATTGCAAGTTCAGGGTGACCCGTAAGTCTATACCTGTCCATATGTTATTATATTACATTTCATTATAACAGGAGTTCTCAACCTTTTAAAGCCAGGGGCCGGGTCACACTCCCTCAGACAGCTTTGGGGGCTGGATGGCCATTTTGCCCTTCCTCCACCACATGGCACTTCTGGGTGTGGTGGAGTGGTGGTGGTGGCACAGGAAATGGTGTTGTGGGCCACATCCAGTCCATGGGCAGCAGGTTGAGAATCCCTGCATTATAATAATAATAATTTTGTGTCAGACATTAAAAGGGTTGAAAGGATTTTTGCTGGAGAAACTCCGCTCAGGGGACATCCGAATGAGGCTCCTTCCATGTCCCCAGGATCTTTTCCCCACCGAAGTGGTCCCTGTTGATCTCCTTGCAATTTCCTGCTTTCAAAGTGCTAGGTTGGCAGGAGCAGCGACAGAGACAGGTGCTCACTCCGTTGTGCAATACCTGGGTCTCAAACCACTGACTTGCAAGCCTTCCAGCTAACAAAGCAAGCTTCTTAACAACTAAGCCACCATTATGCATGTATTATTTTAAAAATTTCAGATAAATATGGCCGATTTACACTTGAAGAGCGTATTGTGACAAGTACATGGGTACATGAGCGCAAGAATACTGGTTATATTCTGGATACAATAATAGGGACTTACGGACCTCCCTGTAGATCAGGAGTTCCCAACCTACAGCATGTGGGCCTAATCAGGCCGATAGACCTCATTAATATGGCCCACGGTGGCCACCCAGGCATCTCCAGAAGCTCCCTGATGACTGGAAGGTAGCGAATGTAACACCAATTTTCAAAAAAGGATCCAGGTGTGATCCAGGAAATTACCGACCTGTCAGTTTGACATGTGTCCCAGGTAAAGTGATGGAAACCATCCTAAAAGATAGAATTAATAGGCACATAGAAGAGAAGGCGCTGCTAAAGGAGAGCCAACGTGGCTTTTGCAAGGGCAAATCATGCCTCACTAATCTGTTGGAATTTTTTGAGAGTGTCCACAAGCATGTGGATAAGGGGGATCCAGTTGACATTGTTTATCTGGACTTTCAGAAGGCTTTTGACAAGGTCCCACACCAAAGGCTCTTGGATAAACTTACCAGTCATGGAATTAAGGGACAGGTCTTGTCCTGGATCAGCAACTGGCTAAGGGACAGGAAACAGAGGGTAGCACTAAATGGACACTTCTCCAAGTGGAGGGAAGTAAAGAGTGGGGTCCCCCAAGGTTCAGTACTGAGACCCCTGCTTTTCAACCTCTTCATAAATGATCTAGAGGTAGGAGTAAATAGCAAGGTAGCCAAATTTGCTGACGACACTAAATTATACAGGGTAGTGAAAACTGTGAGATTGTGAGGCGCTCCAGAGGGATCTCTCGACACTGGGGGGGGGGGCAAAACAGTGGCAAATGAGCTTCAACACTAGTAAGTGCAGAGTGATGCACGTTGGGGCAAAAAAAAACAACCAATTACATTTATAAATTGATAGGGTCTGAACTCTCTGCGACAAAGAGGTGACCTGATTGAAGTTTATAAAATCATGCATGGTGTGGTCAAAGTAGATAAGGAAAAACTGTTTTCCCTATCGCATAACACTAGAACTAGGGGACACTCCATGAAACTTTTGAGTACTAGTTCTCAAACAAATAAGAGAAAGTTCTTTTTCACCCAGAGGATTACTGGTCTATGGAACTCCCTGCCAAAAGAAGTAGTGACAGCTGTCAGTCTTGACAGCTTTAAGAAAGGATTAGACACATTCATGGAGGACAAGGGTATCAATGGCTATAATTATGGATACTTAAGGACAACCTCCGGGTTGGAGAGATAGGCAGGATATCTCTCAATGCCATTTCCAGGGAATCCTAAGTAGGTGAAGGCATTTGCTTGGGAATAATAAGGTAAAGGTTTCCCTTGCTCGAAAGCCAGTCGTATCCGACTCTAGGGTGCAGTGCTCATCTCTGTTTCTAAGCCGAAGAGCCAGCGCTGTCTGCTTCTGCAGACATTTCCGTGGTCATGTGGCAGGCATGACTAGACACCGGAGCGCACGGAGCGCTGTTACCTTCCCACCGAAGTGGTCCCTATTTATCTACTTGCAATTTCTTGCTTTCAAACTGCTAGGTTGGCAGGCCCTGAAGCAAATGGTGAGCCACTGTGTGAGACAGAATGCTGGATTGGATGGGCTGTGGCCTGTTCCAGCAAGGCTGTTCTTATATTCTCCCACCACCACTGGAAGTCACAATATGTCACTTACCATGGCAGCAATTGCACCATTTTTGCAGCTTCTTGCACAGCCTGCGCCACTTCCCAGGGTGGAAGGAGACTTTTCAGAGCTTACGTCAGTGCCTGGGTTCCCAGCACAGTCCACGAAGTTCCCAATTGCCACAAGTCCATGGAAATGTCTGCAGAGGCAGACAGCATTGGCTCTTTGGTTATAAATGAGCACCGAACCCTAGACATCTAGATTAGAAGTTCTAAACCTTTTTAAGCCAAGGGCCAGATCAATCTCCCTTAGACAGCTTTGAGGCCGGAGGGCCATTTTGCCCTTCCTTCACCACATGGCATTTCCTGGTTAACCGCTGATGAGAACCGCTGATCTAGATAGTTGGTTCCATTAAAGGAACCAATATTGATTAAGTATTGTCTGATAAATACCTTATTGTCTGATAAATACATGGATATGACATTTTTTCCTCTCCCCTCACTTCAAAAGGGAAGGATTTTGGAGAATCTACACATTTGCACACAGATCCAGTTTGTACGGTATTTGGGCAACAGAAAAAAACTGGGTGAAGACTCCACACTCTTTATCAAGGATACGAAATTTGAACATGTGCCTGTTCGCATTTATCAGCCAAAAGCAATCTCTGCCGGTCAAAGGAAGGGAATAATTTATTTCCATGGTGGTGGCTGGGTGATCGGAAGCATTCGTGAGTTTACCTCAGAACTTAATCTGCACTATAATCTGAAGCAAGGGTTCCCAACCTTTTCAAGCCAAGGGCCGGGTCACGCTCCCTCAAACTGCTTCGGGGGCTAGACAGACATTTTGCCTTGCCTGCAATACATGGCACTTCCTGGTGTGGGGGAGGCGGTGGCGAGCCCACATGAAATGGTGTTGTGGGCCACATCCAGCCCCCGGGCTGTAGCTTGAGAACCCCTGATCTGAATGATCTATGAAGTGGCATTCCACATTGTCTCAGTCCCTTTGCTTAGGGTTCTCCTCATAAAGCAACATATTTCTTTCTTTTTTTCAAATTAATATTTTTAATACTCAGTAATGGAAATTTTGTAGGAGGACCATCTCTAACCAAGAGAAAGGATTTTGGAAATGGGAATGTTTGAAGTGGTGGCCATGTTAGTCTGTGCAAGCATATCCGCGATTAAACAAAACGGAACAGCAAAAAAAAATGTTGCGGCACCTGAAACAGTGATGAGCACTGAACCCTATAGTCAGATATGACTGGCATTTGAACAAGGACAACCTTTACTATATGTCATGATTTTTTGAGAGCTGCTGTCCACCTACCATCTATTCCAGTGGTGGCGAACCTATGGCATGCATGCCAGAGGTTGCACTCAGAGGCCTATTTGTGGGCACCTGCGCAGTTACCCCAACACAGAGTTTGACCCGCCCCTCTGCCCAGCAGCCCAATGGGAGTGTTTCCCCTGTTGTTGTGTTGACACTCTGTGGTAAATAAGTGGGTTTGGGGTTGAGGTTTGGGCACTCGGTCTCTAAAAGGTTCGCCATCACTGCTCTGTTCATTAATAAGATAATCTTGGAAATATTTGCATTTCAGAAACCCATGATGATTTCTGCAGGTACATTGCCAGGGAAAGTGAATCAGTGGTGGTGTCCGTGGAGTAAGTGTTACGAAATGTGTTTCACATTCTCGTGGCAGTTTATTTTATTTTATTTTTCAGTTCACTGACAATTTCAGTTTAGTAAAACATTTAGAAAGAAATTAGTCTCATCCTTACTCCCTCCATGGGCTCCTCATAGCCAGGTAGCAGGATACTCCCATCTTCAGGATCTATCATGTCTCCAGAATTCATGTGCATTTTTGCATGGCAAAATCATGGCTTTTCTCTCGCACATTCCAATATAACAAAAAAAAAACCATCTTTTCCCACTCATCATCCCTCCTCTTCCAGGATTTTATCCAATTAAAGCACATCATATAATGTCCATCATCCTTAGTTCCGTTCACACAGTTTTCAGCCTGTTATGGCTACATTCAGAGTAATCTAATCAGCACCTACTAATTAGCACCTGCTTTGATGGTTGTTTCACAAGCTTCTCTAGCTCTGCCCAGGGAATTAAGAACTCAAAGAAACTACCCTACTAATAAAAAGCAAAGGCCCCTATGGTATTTTAATTCGTTATAGCTGGAGTTTTCAACCTTTTTAAACCGGGGACCAGGTCACACTCCCTCAGACAGCTTTGGCGGCCGAAAGGCCATTTTATCTATTTATTTGTTCATATTTTTATTGCCACCCTCTTGCCGAGGTGACTCTGGGCAACTCACAGGTGTAAATATAAAAACATTCCATAACAATAAAATCAAGAAACCTATCTAACAACCATCAGACATTAAAACCCTTAAAATACCCATAACATACCCTCTTCTGCAACCACTAGAACCCAAGTTAGCCCTTAGCATACCTGTCAGGTTTTGGGTTTGGAAATAAGGGAAATTTCCCGGCAAATACAGGATACTTGACAGCGATGCTTATCCTGTGCTGCCCTCCAATGGCGGCAATTGGGCATTGCAGTCTAATTAATAAGGGATGACAGCGGGAAAGAGGGTAAAATAAGGGGTTTTTCCGGCCAGTAAGGGATTCTTGACAGCTATGGCCCTTATATAAGCCATCGGGGAGGGGGGGTGTCCGCACTGGTGGCACCCCACACTTGTTGTGCAAGCCAGGTTTTGAGAGTTTTTCTGAAATGGAGGAGCTCAGCCTGGAGACAGAGCTCAGTTGGCAGGAGGTTCCATAGGGCTGGAGGAGATGCCGAAAAGGCCCTCCTCCTGGTGCTAGAGAGGTGAGCCCCTCAGGTCTGCTCTAGTGGGACGGTGTTATGTATGATAACTGTGATGCTAAACTGTCAAAGATTCAAAACCGCCGAGTTCCCGTGCAAAATGCTGTCAAACAGCGTCCCTGTTTGTCAGCCACGAAATCTCGTCAAATAGCGTAGTATCGCGAGATTTCGGAGAGCGCGCGGTTTGAACTTCGACAGGCGCGCTATGTATCTCTTCCATGCAAATGAAGGGATTAAGAAGTGTACAAAGGTTAATTGACCAATCAGCATTGTTCCCTGTTGGAAATGTATCTTTCTGTGTATGTATAAAAGTTTGTGTTTTGCCCCATCCAAGTTGCGTTCAGACTCTCCAAATAAAGAGCTGTATTTCACTTTCAGTGCTGGTCGTCTCCAATTTCTGAACACCAAAGACAGGCAGGTGTTCTTTTTTATTATTATTATTCTTAGATTTTTATGCCGCCCACTGGGGGAAACCCGACTCAGGGCGGTGCACAACGGTAAAAACAGATAAAATCCAGTAAAATATAACAAAACAGAATAAAACCCTTACTCGACCACCCAACAACCCACCCTCCCACTCCTACCCCACTTAACGCGGGGTAACGTGGTCTCTTAGGTACCCTGGGTGTGGTGGTGGTGGGCCACATGGAATGGTGCTGTGGGCCACATCTGGGCTGTGGGCCGCAGGTTGAGAATCCCTGCGTTACAGAGACAAAAGAACTTGAGGTTTTTAAAATGGACGTAGCAGAAACCAAAACTTTCCCATCTCCCACTTCAAGCAAATTCAGATCGATATTGTGACCAACTTGCAATGGTGATTTATTTTCTTTATTTTATTTTATTTATTTATTTGCTTTAGGTATCGCTTGGCTCCTGAGCATACGTTTCCAACCCCACTGAATGACTGCCTCACTGCTGCCAGCCACTTCCTAGAGGCTGCCGAGGACTATGGTGTGAACAAGACGCGTGTCATCATTGCCGGTGATAGTGCCGGTGGCAACCTTGCTGCATCAGTTTGCCAAGCCATTGCAAGCAAGCCAGGCCTTGTCCAAGTCTGTGCTCAAATCCTCATCTATCCATGCCTCCAGAGCATAGACTTCAACTTGCCTTCATATCAGCAAAACTGTGCTGTGCCTCTCTTGTACCGGGAACGAATGGCTTTCTTCTGTCTGCAGTACTTAACCGGAGATGCTTCATTCCTGGACGAGGTCTTGAAGGGGTCTCATGTTCCTGTCAACCTAAAGTCACAGTACAGGAAATGGCTGAGTGCAGACAACATCCCCAAAGAATTTAAGATCAGAGGCTACACACCCTCCATGCCCGTTTCCAGTGAAGATGTTGTCTATGAGGCAGTTAAGAACTTGAGTACACCTGAATTTTCACCACTTCTAGCTGAAGACGCCACCATCCGCCTGCTCCCGGAGGCATTCATCGTGACCTGTGAATATGATGTTCTGAGGGATGACGGCTTGCTCTACAAGAAACGCCTGGAAGATAACGGTGTCAAAGTGACTTGGTGCCATATTACGCCTGGATTTCATGGGATTGTAAACCTTTTTGATGAATTTCCATCTGGGGAAAAAGGATTGGACGACATTGTCGCTTTCATTGAAAGTTTGTAGGAGCTCTTGCTGAAAGTTGTCATTTAACTATTACAAAGGGAGGTCGAAGCAAATCACTGTTTATTTTGTAGTTAACACATAGAACGGAGCAAAATTATTTCAATACAGTTTGACTTTGGAAGGTTGCATTTTGATTGTCATTGTTGTATAGAAGAAAAAGCAGCTTGCCAAACCATTCATAAGCACAATAAAAGCGAGATATTTTTACCATCAAAAGTATACCTGTCAAGTATCTCGCATTGGCCGGGATTTCCCATATTTCAGCACTCGTTCCTCCCCTTTCCCACTGCCGTCCCATATTTTGAACAGCGGGGAAAGGGGTTACTGTGCATGCATGCCCATCAGAGGCAGTTCTGCGCATGCGCAAAGGGGTTCTGTGCATGCGCAAAAGAGTTGTTGCTGCGCATGCACGCCTGGGCTGGAGCAGTTCCCGTATTTTCCAGAGCCGTGCTTGATGGGTATGCCAAAGGAATGTGCTGTTTGTTTGTGTTTTTTAACTTTTGTTGTTGTTCAGTCGCACGTTTAATTCCCCCATGGACCCCATGAAACATTGTCCACCAGGCATCTCTATCCTCCACCATCCTCCTCAACCCGCCCAGCTTAGTGCCCATTGCATCAACAATACCATCTAGCCATCTCATTCTCTGCCACCCCTTCTTCTTTTGCCTCCACCCCAACCTTTCCCAGCATTAAGACTTTCTCAAGTGAATCCTATCTTCTCATTTAACGTCCAAAGTGCTTTAGCTTCATTTTCACTATTTGACTTTCCAAAGAGTCGGGGTTGATTTCTTTTAAGATTGACGTATTTGTTCTCCTCGTTGTCCAGGGGACTCTCAAAGCTCTCCTCCAACACCACATTTTTAATTTAATTTAATTTAATAGTCATATTTATATATGCCTCCCACTCAGGCAGAACCTGATTCAGGGCGACATTACAACAAGTTTTAAAAACACATAAAAACACTTTAAAAGACCCATATCCCACCCACCCACCCATCCCACCCACTATAAAAAGAAGAAGAGAGAGTTCTTAATTGTTTACATAAGCCACCAGGCGGGGACTGTGTTCCCATTCGGGCCCCACACCTGCCCTGCCAGCCAGGTCTTCAATCCTTTCCTGAAGCAATTCTCTTTGAAGTCTTAGATCTGTTGGCAGGAGGTTCCAGAGAGTTGGTGCGGCCACGGAGAAGGCCCTCCTTCGGGTGCTAGACAGATGTGCACCCCTAACTGATGGCACCATTAGAGAGCCCCTCCGGTCTGCTCTGGTTGGACGGGCAGACACTCTTGGGACGATGCGGTCTCTAAGGTATCCTGGCCCACTGCCATATAGGGCTTTAAAGGTCAAAACCAGCACCTTGAATTGCACCCGGAGACAAACTGGTAACCAGTGCAGCTCCCGAAGTAGCGGTGAGGCATGGGCATATCGCCCACATCCCATCACCACCCGGGCTGCCGCATTCTGGACCAGCTGCAGCCTCCAAATGGTCGTCAAGGGCAGCCCCATGTAGAGCGCATTACAATAATCTAGTCGGGAAGTGACCAGAGCATGGGTGACCATAAGCAAGGAGCCCCAGTCCAGGAGCGTGCGCAACTGGCGAATCACCCGAAGTTGGGCAAAAGCCCTCCTGGCCGCAGCCGCTACCTGTTCTTCTAGCAGCAGCCGCGAGTCCAGAAGGACCCCCAAGTTGCGCACTGGGTCTGTCTGGGGCAAAACAGCCCCATCCAGTACCAAAGATGGTAACTCCCTGGATAACACGGGGCCCCTTATCCACAGCCACTCTGTCTTGCTGGGGTTCAGCCGAAGCCCATTGGCCCCCATCCAGACCCCAATGGCCTCCAGGCATCCAGATAGGATTTCAACAGCATCACTGGGGTCCCCACGGGCCGAGATGTACAACTGAGTGTCATCCGCGTATTTCAAAGGGGCTCAGCTTTCCTCATTTCTCCATTATAAGACATAATAGCCTAGCATAGGACTAACTCCGCCTAGCTTCCTGTTAAAAAAAAGCAAGGTGCACTACAGTTTAGGACTACAGTTTAGGACTACTGACTATCAATTATTCTAAAACCAAAATTGTGGAATTTGGGGAGAGAGTGTAACTTGTCATTAGACGGACATGCCTTGGAACAGGTCCAATCATTCAAATACCCAGTAAAGGTAAAGGTTTCCCTTGCTCGAAAGCCAGTCATATCCGACTCTAGGGTTCAGTGCTCATCTCTGTTTCAAACCCGAAGAGCCAGCACTGTCTGCTTCTGCAGATGTTTCCGTGATCATGTGGCAGTCATGACTAGACACCGGAGCGCACGGAGTGCTGTTACCTTCCCACCAAAGTGGTCCCTGTTTATCTACTTGCAATTTCTTGCTTTCGAACTGCTAGGTTGGCAGGAGCTGGGACAAAGACAGCAGCTCATTCCGTCCTGCAGTACTTGGGAATCGAACTGCTGACCTTCCGCCTCCCAGTCAGTGTCTTAGCCATTTGAGCCACTGTAAGCAACCCCTTATTCTGTGTCTTGCATGTCTTTCATTGACTTTAGTGGCATAATAGCATTGATTTCACCAAAATAGAATCCCTTGTTGCCTAGAGGGTTACCATAGGGACGAAGAACAACAGAGAACCTGAGCTCAAGGAACATTGTAGGTCAAATCTGCTGCTCTCCGCATACACACACACACACACACACACACACACACACACACACACACACACACACACACACACACACACAAAAACGCCTGCACACAGATGGAAGCGTAAGGAGTCTTTGCTTTTCCCCAAAGCATGTTTACTCTATGCAGGGATGTGCACGAGTGGTATCTTCCCAGTTGGAGGATAGAACCAAAATATTCTACTAAAGTGCTTATTGGAAACTGGGTGGAAGAAAGAAAAAAGGTATGTTTGGGAGGCAAAGAGGAAGCAAAAGCAGGCTTAGGTAGTGTTGTGTTCTAATAATGTAACCTTCTACATGTGATATCAATGTATCTGAACCAATGTAACCCTGCCTATGAGTAATAATGTAACCTTCAGCTGTATCACATAAACCCTGTAATAGGACGCGAGCTAATGACCACCAGCTGGCAGCAGCGAGCGTCCAAGCTCTCTTGGTTCAAACCCATCAAAGACCGCAGCGCGGGAAGTTTCCCGCCGCTACCTACACCTGGACAAGAAGGGCGTGACCAGCCATGACGTCACGCGGGCCAGTAGCCAACGGGCTACCGTGGAGCCACATTCAAATACGTTACTACCATATATATAGAGCTGTTCGTCCGCCATTACCTCATGTTCCCTCTGTCCACCATGCAATAAACCTGAGTTAACCCAGCCGTTGGCTGTGCCTCGTGTCTTGACTCTCATATACTAAATTGGCGACGAAGGTGGGATGATGGATCCCCATGGAGCCAGGACACAGAGCGGGTTCAACATCACCAAACCGCAAGACTGGGAGCTTTTTGAGATGGACTTCCAGGCGGCACTGGTGGAACTCAAAGTCAAAGAAGACGACGAGGAAAGGAAGAGGGCCATCCTCACCCGCATGCTTGGGATGGAAACCAAGCGGACGCTGGTGGGCATCCTCGCACCGAAGAAGGTGAGCGATTTCAAAGCCGGTGACATCATGAAACTGCTGCGTGAGCGTTTCCGACCCTCGAGGGCAATGTTTCCCGCTCGGAGCGCGTTTTGGAGGCGAGTTCAAGCGCCGGACGAGTCGGTAGAAGCCTTCGTAACGGCTATGAGGGTAGCCGCCGCCCCCTGCAAATGGGACCACATCCTAGATATGGCCCTCAGGGACGGAGTGCTGTGTGGCCTGAAGGACAAGGAAGTACAGCGCAGCTTGATGAACAAGGAGCCACCACCCACACTGGAAGAGGTTGTAGAGGCCGCGGAAGCCGCGGAATCCACGAACGCTGGAGTAGATGAGATGCACAAGTGGCGTGAGTGGCGTCCGAGGGCCGGCAAAGCGGAAAACACGTCGCACGGGAAGTCCGGTCAGTCGGTGCATGCAACCCGACCGACCTCGAAATCGTCTTCTGAAAGCAGCGATGGCGAGGAGGTCCAGAAGGTCCGGAGAGGTGGGCGCCGCTGCGATGGTTGCGGAGCGGCCCATGAGCGCGTGAAGTGCCCATTCAGGAAAGCCGAGTGTTTCAACTGTGGACGTCGGGGGCACATCGCCAAGGCGTGCAGGAAATGGAAAGAGGGCCGGAGACAGTCGCAGGACCGCTCAGCCAGACCGGACCGTCCAGCGAGACCCAAAGATGGCGCCCGGGCCACGAGGAAGCAGGACGGCGTGGGCCGCATCTCGGACGACAGCGAGGGCGACGCTCCTGTGTTCAGCGTGTCTGCGGGACAGCCCCATTACTTTGTTGAGGTACTAGTACAAGGGACCCCCATTAGGATGGAAGTTGACTCGGGGTCCTCCTATTCAATAATTCCCCAGAGAGAGTTCTTGAAAATCGACCCCCACGTGCGGCCCAAACTTAAAGCGTTGAGGGCCACACTACGGGACGTACAGGGGAACAGCATTCCAGTGTTGGGGGTCGGGACATTCCGGGTTCGTTTTAAGAGACATTCTGCGGAACTTCCCCTAGTGGTGCTAAAAGGGGGGAGTTGTAGCCTCCTCGGAACCCAGTGGTTTCAGCCCTTAGGTCTGTTCATAGGGGGGGTGCATGCCGTAGGCGAGGACCCAATACAAGCGGTGTGTGATGCACACCCCGCTGTTTTTAAAAGTGGACTGGGGAAGTTCAAGGGACCCCCTGTAGCCTTCGACTTAGACCCGGAGGTCCGCCCGATAAGACTTAAACCGCGCAGGGTACCGTTCGCGCTAAAGGACAAAATAGAGGCGGAACTGGACAAACTGGTGGGTCAAGGGATTCTTGTTCCTGTGGATTCCGCGGAGTGGGAGACTCCAATTGTAACAGCACTGAAGGCTAACGGGGAGGTGCGCATCTGCGCTGATTATAAGTGTACCATTAATAAGGCAATCCGCCCTAATGCATACCCGGTGCCAGTGGTCAGCCACCTTCTGGCCAGGCTAAATGGGGGAAAGTGTTTCGCTAAACTCGATTTAGCACAGGCCTACCAGCAACTCCCGGTAACCCCCGCCACAGCGGCGGCACAAACAATAGTCACACATAAGGGGGCGTTCCAGGTGTCGAGGTTACAGTTCGGCGTGAACTCGGCACCTGGCATTTTTCAGTCGCTAGTGGAACGCCTCCTGAAGGGACTGGAGGGGGTGTTGCCATATTTTGATGACGTGTTGATAACGGGGGGGAGTAAGGACGAGCTGGCTCGCAGACTGGATAAGGTCCTGACTGTGTTCGAAAAAGCGGGGCTGCGACTGAGAAAAGACAAATGTGTATTTTTCGAAACAGAGGTTGAGTTTTTAGGGTTCCGCGTCACACCCGAGGGAATTAGGCCGTCCAAATCTAAGGTAGCCGCCATTAAGAAAGCCCCTCGCCCCACTTCCAAAACCGAGCTACAGTCGTTTCTGGGGCTTCTCAATTTCTACCATACCTTCCTTCCACGGAAGGCGTCTGTTGCCGAGCCGCTCCATCGGTTACTTAAAAAAGAGGAAAAATGGCTGTGGGGTGACGAGCAAGAACGAGCGTTCACAGAGTTAAAGCAACTCCTCACATCCGAGGCAATCCTGACTCATTTCGACCCCAAACGGCCCATAGTTTTAGTCTGCGATGCATCCCCGGTGGGGGTGGGGGCGGTGCTTTGCCACGTGTTAAACGACGGAAGGGAGGCCCCGATAGCGTTCTATTCAAGGTCCCTGTCCCAAGCAGAGCGGAATTACGCACAGACCGATAGGGAAGCACTAGCGATAGTAGCGGGAACCAAGAAATTTCACGATTTTCTGTATGGTCGGCCGTTCAAAGTCGTTACTGATCACAAGCCCCTGTTAGGAATATTCACTGCAAATAAGCCCACGCCACAGATCCTGTCCCCGAGGATGCTGCGGTGGGCTATTTTTCTTAACGCATATCAACATGAGTTAGAATACCGGCCAGGGAAGGAAATCAGCCATGCAGACGCACTCTCACGGTCGCCGTTACCCTTGTCGGACGACCAGAAGGCAGGGGTAAGAAGAGACCGCCAGGTATTATTAATAGAGGTCTTGGAGTCACCCCCGATGGTACCGGCCGACGTTGCCAGGGCGACCGGAAAGGACAGAACACTAGAGAAAGTATGCTCGTGGGTGCAGAAGGGGTGGCCGGCGTCATCCCCAGGCGCGGAATTCGACCCATTTTTCCGAAAGCGAGTAGAATTGTCTTTAGAGAGGGGGTGCCTTTTGTGGGGCCAACGGGTGGTGGTTCCTACGTCCCTGCGGCCGAAGGTGCTAAAGCTGTTGCACGTCAGCCACCCGGGAATCGTCCGCTCCAAGGCGTTGGCCCGGAGTTACTTCTGGTGGCCCCAGCTGGACGCCGACATAGAGCATATGGTTGGCACCTGTGACGCATGTCAGTGCTCCCGACCGGAGGTGGCCCGCCTCCCGCATAGGGAATGGGACGCAGCAAGGGGACCGTGGTCCAGGGTGCACGTAGATTTTGCTGGCCCGTTCCGAGGAACCATGTTTCTCCTGGTGGTGGATGCATACTCAAAGTGGCTGGAGGTCATTCCGGTAAAGAGCACATCCTCCGCCACTACCATTCGCCAGCTAAGGAGGGTCTTTTCCACGTTCGGTTTACCCGACACTTTGGTCAGCAATAACGCCAGTTGCTTCACGTCCGCTGAGTTCGCAGCATTCATGGAGGCAAATGCAATTCGGCATGTCACATCCGCGCCGTTTCACCCGGCCACGAATGGCCAAGTGGAACGGTTGGTGCGCACCACAAAGGATGCGCTGCGGCGCATGGGCTCGGGAGATCTAAATCACCAAGTTTGTCAATTTCTATTAGCGTACAGAGTGACCCCCTTAGCGTCTGGATACTCGCCGGCTGAGCTGCTGATGCGGAGGAAACTGACGACGCTTTTGTCCAGGTTGGACCCGTCGAGGGTCGAGGACAAAGGGAAGAACATAGGTTTAGCGGTCTCGAAAGGTTTCGGCGTAGGCGATCCTGTACACTGCAGGAACTATGCCAACGCAGGCCCAGCCTGGGTGCCAGGGACGATAATAGAGCAGACGGGGCCAGTGTCATATCGGGTGGAAACTAGCACCGGCCTCCTCTGGAGGAGGCACGCTGACCAACTGAGGCACCGAGTGAGTGAGGGGCCGATCAGCGGGGCCCAGCGACAGGATTCAGCGATAGGGTTCTCCCCCACCCGTTTAGCCCAAGGGGGAGACAGAGAGGGACACCAGTCCGAAGGCAGGAGGGAAAGCAGTGAGCCCGACTCATATCCTTTTGATACCCCAGTTCTATCCGAGCCCGGGGGGAGGGAAAAGGAGTGTGCGGCCGCCGCTGCCGCTTCCCCCGAATCCGATTTTGATTTTGATTTTGCTAGCCGGGGGGGGGGTTTGGAGTGTTCCCCCACCCATCCAAGCGAGAAGAGGGGTTTTTCGTTAGCCCCCAGTGCCCCCGGTTATTCCCAAGCAAAGCATACACCTCCCAACAAAGCCGCAGAGCCGCGGCAAACCACTAACAAGTCATCCTCTCCGATTGCAGGGCAGGAAGCCAGGGAGCAAGGAGGAGGGAGCGAAGCCGGGGCAGGGCAGCCCGCGCCGAGACCCCAGCGTGTTCGAAATAAGCCATCTTGGCTGAGAGACTTCGTCTCATCCTAGGGGGGAGGAGTGTTGTGTTCTAATAATGTAACCTTCTACATGTGATATCAATGTATCTGAACCAATGTAACCCTGCCTATGAGTAATAATGTAACCTTCAGCTGTATCACATAAACCCTGTAATAGGACGCGAGCTAATGACCACCAGCTGGCAGCAGCGAGCGTCCAAGCTCTCTTGGTTCAAACCCATCAAAGACCGCAGCGCGGGAAGTTTCCCGCCGCTACCTACACCTGGACAAGAAGGGCGTGACCAGCCATGACGTCACGCGGGCCAGTAGCCAACGGGCTACCGTGGAGCCACATTCAAATACGTTACTACCATATATATAGAGCTGTTCGTCCGCCATTACCTCATGTTCCCTCTGTCCACCATGCAATAAACCTGAGTTAACCCAGCCGTTGGCTGTGCCTCGTGTCTTGACTCTCATATACTAAAGGTAGTGAGGAAAGTGTAGGTAAAGGGACAAATGAAGGAGACCTACTATACCAGTGGTGGCAAACCTTTTAGAGACTGAGTGCCCAAACTGCAACCCAAAACCCACTTATTTATCACAAAGTACA
Organism: Bradypodion pumilum; assembly: GCA_035047305.1. Taxonomy (NCBI): domain Eukaryota; kingdom Metazoa; phylum Chordata; class Lepidosauria; order Squamata; family Chamaeleonidae; genus Bradypodion; species Bradypodion pumilum. The sequence goes on along the minus strand of JAWDJD010000016.1, from coordinate 4,567,997 downwards.
AACACGGCAACAGGGGAGGAATGAAATACTCCCATTGGGCTGCTGGGCAGAGGGGCGGGGCAAACTCTGTGCTAGGGGGAGGGAGGAAGTGTTCCCATTGGACTGCTGGACAGAGGGGTGGGGCAAACACTGTGCTGGGGGAGGGAGGAAGTGTTCCCATTGGGCTGCTGGACAGAGGAGTGGGTTAAACTCTGTGCTGGCGGAGGGAGGAAGCACTCCTATTGGGCTGCTGGGCTAAGGGGTGAGGCAAACTCTGTGCCACCTCTGGCACATGTGCCATAGGCTCACCACCACTGTACTATACCAAGCTAAAACTTTTGTCCAAATATTTTGGATTGCATTTCCAAATGCTGGTGTGCTGACACAACAAGACTGGGAAAATTATGACCTGTGGGCCACTTGAATGCCCTTCAAAGGATATGATCTAGCAACCACCTACAGAGCTTCTATCCATCCATCCATCCATCCATCCATCCATCCATCCATCCATCCATCCATCCATCCATCCATCCATCCATCCATCTATCTATCTATCTATCTATCTATCTATCTATCTATCTATCTATCTATCTGTATACAGTAAAACCCCGACTTACATAAAAAGTCAGTCCCATAAGCTTTTACATAAATTGGTATTTTACATAACTCGAAGCAAACCCATAAGGAAATTGTGTTGCATAAATTGGGACATTTACGTAAACCGAGACATGGTTTTAGCACAAAATCATTACATAAGTCGAATATGTAAGTATGTAAGTCGGTGTACACACACACACACACACACACACACCACACACACACACACACACACACACACCACACACACACACACACACATACACACACAAGAACCCTTCAGGAGAACTTTTGCTTAAGAGAAAAGGTGTTTTCTGATTGTGTTGGCTTTCATATTACACAGATCAGCCTATCACAAGTCACCACCATAACACACCCACACATCAAAACATCAAAACACCCACACATCAAAACAAATCAAAACCAGAAATAGACATTCAGGAGCAGGGACAGAAATGGGAGCTCACTCCATTGTGTAGTACTCGCGTCTCAAACTTTTGACCTGTCGACCTTCCAGTCATCAAGTTCAGCATCTTAACCACTTAGCCACCACAGTCCTTGAACATGTAGTGCAGTGTTCTCCAAAACAACACATACATACTTAAGTCAATGAGACAGTGAATGAGTACAAACATCACTGAAGAAATTCAGACATTTCCTAAAGATTGGGGGAAGCGGGAGGATGTGGATTTTGTTTCACAGGAAACAACAAAATTAGAACAGGCTGATCATGTGGAGGAAAAATGGAATATCACAATTATGATAGAAATACATGAACAGCTGAGGAGTTGGTTAGTTTGCTCGTTCCTCCTCATAAGAACATAAGAACAGCCTTGCTGAAAGAGGCCACAGCAGCCCATCCAGTCCAGCATTCTGTCTCACACAGTGGCTCACCATTTCCTTCAGGGTATTCCCAAGGAGATGCCTTCACCTGCTTAGGATTCCCTGGAAATGGCATTGAGAGATACCCTGCCTATCTCTCCAACCCCGAGGTTGTCCTTAAGTATCCATAATTATAGCCATTGATACCCTTGTCCTCCATGAACTTGTCTAATCCTTTCTTAAAGCTGTCAAGACTGACAGCTGTCACCACTTCTTCTGGCAGGGAGTTACATTAGACCAGTGATCCTCTGGGTGAAAAAGTACTTTCTGTTATTTGTTTGAGAACTAGTACCCAAAAGTTTCATCGAATGTCCCCTAGTTCTAGTGTTGTGCGATAGGGAAAACAGTTTTTCCTTATCTACTTTGTCCACACCATGCATGATTTTATAAACTTCAATCAGGTCACCTCTTAGACGCCGTCACTCAAGAGTGAAAAGGCCCAAACGTTGCAGCCTCAGATGGTAAGGAAGGTGTTCCAGGCCCTTCATCATTCTGGTTGCCCTCCTCTGCACTTTCTCCAACTCCATAATATCCTTCTGGAGGTATGGCGACCAGAACGGTACACAGTATTCCAGATGGGGCCTCACCATAAATTTATAAAGAGGCCAAATGACACTTGCTGACTTATTTTCTATACCCTTCCTAATGATCCCTAGCATTGAGTTTGCTTTTTTCACTGCTGAGGCACACTGGGTTGACACCTTCATTGAATTGTCCACCAGGACACCAAGGTCCCTTTCCTGGTTTGCCGCAGAGAGTTCAGACCCCATCAGTTGATAAATGTAATTGGGGTTTTTTGCCCCAACATGCATCACTCTGCACTTACTAGTGTTGAAGCTCATTTGCCACTGTTTTGCCCACTCCCCCCAGTGTCAAGAGATCCCTCTGGAGCTCCTCACAATCTCTCACAGTTTTCACTACCCTGTATAATTTAGTGTCATCAGCAAATTTGGCTAGCTTGCTATTTACTCCTACCTCTAGATCATTTATGAAGAGGTTGAAAAGCAGGGGTCCCAGTACTGAGCCTTGGGGGACCCCACTCTTTACTTCCCTCCACTTGGAGAAGTGTCCATTTAGTGCTACCCTCTGTTTCCTGTCCCTTAGCCAGTTGCTGATCCAGGACAAGACCTGTCCCTTTATTCCATGACTGGCAAGTTTAATCAAGAGCCTTTGGTGTGGGATCTTGTCAAAAGCCTTCTGAAAGTCCAGATAAACAATGTCAACTGGATCCCCCTTATCCACATGCTTGTTGACACTCTCAAAAAATTCCAACAGATGAGTGAGGCATGATTTGCCCTTGCAAAAGCCATGTTGGCTCTCCTTTAGCAGCGCCTCCTCTTCTATGTACCTATTAATTCTATCTTTTAGGATGGTTTCCATCACTTTACCTGGGACACATGTCAAACTGACCGGCGGGTAATTTCCTGGATCACCCCTGGATCCTTTTTTGAAAATTGGTGTTACATTCGCTAACTTCCAGTCATCAGGCAGAAAGCCTGATTTGAGGGAAAGATTATATATTTTGGCTAGGAGATCAGCAATTTCATCTTTAAGTTCCCTGAGAACTCGTGGATGGATGCCATCTGGTCCTGGTGATTTGTTAGTGTTTAGTTTAACAAGACATGCAAGGACCTCCTCCCTGGTTATTTCTATCTGGCTTAATTCTTCGGTTTCCCTCCCTACGAAGATAGGCTCTGTTTTGGGCATGTGGTCTCTGTCTTCTTCCGTGAATACTGAAGCAAAGAATTCTTTGAGTCTCTCTGCAATCTCTGTTTCCTCTTTAATAACCCCTTGCCTTCCATTGTCATCTAATGGTCCAATGGCCTTCCTAGTTGGTTTCTTACTTCTAATGTACTTAAAGAAGTCTTTGTTATTTCTCTGAGTATTTTTAGCTATACACTCCTCAAAGTCTTCTGCCTGCTGTCCTCATTTGGACAAGCCTTCCATCTTCTAAATGAGCTTTTCTTGCTCTTGATCACTTCCCGAACAGCTCCTGTAAGCCACATCGGAGTCCTCTTGGGCCTGGCAGTGCCCTTTTTCCTTTTGGGTACGCATTCCAATTGGGCCTCTGTTGTTGTTTTTGTAAACAGCCTCCATGCCTCTTGGAGTGTTTGGACTCTCTCAATTTTCCCTTTCAGCTTCTTTTTTACTAGTTTCCTCATCTTTGGGAAATTTCCTTTTTGAAAATTTCAGGTCTCTGTGTTAGATTTTATCAGTGACTTGCAGTCTATGATCAAGTTAAACATAATTGAGTTGTGGTCCCTGTTCCCTATTGGATCAGTCACATTAACATCTTGCACCAGATCCTGAGTATTACTCAGGATCAAGTCAAGGATTCTTGTACCTCTAGTTGGGTCTTCAACCATCTGTCCCAGGGAACAATCATTGAGCATATCTAGGAACTTTATCTCTTTATCATGTGCTGAACAACAGTTCACCCAGTCTATGTGAGGGTAATTGAAGTCCCCCATTATAACCAGGCTTCCCTTCTTGGATGCCTCCTTTACAACATTCTCCAACTGCCTGTCTCCCTCAAGAGTTTGGGTCGGAGGCCGATAGTATATGCCTACTGTTAGACCATCCTTGTGGCCTGGTACTCTTACCCACAGAGCTTCTAATGGTGACTCCAAATCACCTAGATATTCCAATTCATACGATTTTATCACTTCTTTGACATACAAGGCCACACCACCTCCCATTTGCCCCTTCCTATCCTTCCTGTACAGGTTGTAGCCTGGGATAACTGTATGCCATTGGTTATCATCCGTCCACCAGGTTTCAGTTATACCAATAATATCAATATTCTTATCTATTGCTAAGTATTCCAGCTCCCCTATTTTGTTCCGGAGGCTTCTGGCATTTGTATACAAGCATTTATATATGCTTTCCTGATACAGTCTTTTGAGCCCAGTTGCATTGTTAGACTGCCCCTTGCATCCTTCTGCTAGAATGCTAGTGACTAGCTCCTTGCTCTGCTCAGTAATTTTTGCATCCTCCTCACTACCCAAGTACACACTTTCCCGAACCGGATGCTGCCCAGCTCCTGTCGGCTTTCCCCCAGTTATCAGTTTAAAAGCTGCTCTGCAGCCTTTTTGATGTTGAGTGCCAGCAATCTGGTCCCCTCATGGTTTAAATGCAACCCATCCCTCCTGAACAGATTTGGCTTGTCCCAAAATGTTCTCCAGTTCCTGACAAATCTGAAACCCTCCTCTCGACACCACCGCCTCATCCACACATTGAGGCTTCTGAGCTCTGCCTGCCTGGTAGGTCCTGCGCAAGAGACAGGCAGCACTTCTGAAAATGCTACCTTGGAAGTCCGGGACTTCAATCTTCTTCCTAACAACCTAAATTTGGCTTCCAGGACAGACCGCTTGGCCTTCCCAACATCATTGGTACCAACATGTACCATGACAACTGGCTCCTTCCCAGTTCTCTCTAACAATCTATCTAGATTTCTTGTGATGTCTGCAACTTTTGCACCTGGCAGGCAAGTCACCATACAGTTATCATGTGCATCACAAATCCATTTCTCTGTATTTCTAATTATTGAATCGCCTAGTACAAGGAGCCTCTCTCCTGCAATCTGTTCATCTACATGCACCTCATCAACCTCCTCAATAAGCCTATGATCCACATCTATTTCAAAACAAGTGACTGACATTTGTTTTAATTTGCTTAAGTTTGGAAGAGATCCAGGGGGAACTGGCAAAAGTACCTATGGACGAGACTTTGTTCGTTATCCAGTTGAGGTACCAGACCGAACAGTGTTGAGACGAATGAAGAAGCAAGTGAATGTAAGCTATGTGTTTGGACCACTGGTGTTGATGGGCAGACAGGTGTGTTGGTGCAAGACAGTGTTCTAAAGGAGAAATCTTCCTGCAGACACACTCAAGAGGGACTTGATTATTATTCAGGTTCAAAAAAGGGTTGGTTTAAAACAGGGATTCTCAATCTGTGGCCCATGGGCCGAACACGGCCCCGTGGGGCCATTTCATGTGGCCCACCAACAACTCCACCATACCAGGAAGTGCCATGTGGTTAAGGAAGGGCAAAATGGCTGTCCAGCCCCTGAAGCTGTCTGAGGGAGCACGACCCAGCCCCTGGGTTTAAAAGGTTGAGAACCCCTGGTTTAAAAGCTGTTTGACTCCTCAGGAAGAAGAAATATCTGAAGAGGAAAGTGTTTGCTACACTTGAAGCCAGTCTATGTAGTAAGGAATCCTGAAAAAATCAGGTATAGAAGGAGGAGGCGATACCTTTACTAAAGGTAAAGTTTGCCCTTGCTTGAAAGCCAGTCGTATCTGACTCTAGGGTTCAGTGCTCATCTCTGTTTATAGCCAAAGAGCCAGTGCTGTCTGTGCAGATGTTTCCATGGACATGTGGCAGACATGCCTCGACACTGGAATTTACCTTCCCGCCGAAGTGGTCCCTATTTATCTATTTGCAATTTCTTGCTTTCGAACTGCTACAACCTAGAGCAGAGACGGAAGCTCACTCTGTCATGCAGTACCCGGGAATCAAACTCCGACCTTCCAGTCAGCGAGTCCAACATCTTAACCAGTTGAGCGAGCCCCTGCAGTCCTTTATTAGATCACTAAACAAACAAACAAAAATTCATTGCGAGCTTTCATGATTCAGAGTCACTTCTTCAGGCATGCATCGGTTTATGGCTGTTGTAAACAAATTTATGATGGCCATAAATGAGTCTGCAGCCAATTCCGGCGGCAGCTGGAGCAAGGGCAGGGGCTGGATTATTTGGTCCTGTGGGCTGAATCCGGCCCATGGGCCGAAGGTTGAGAAACCCTGTTCTAGAGTAACCACTGTCATGTACAATACATCCCAAGACCCCAAACAGATTAAAAAAGGAAGCAGATCTTGTGACTAGCCTTGGATAGTCACAGGACAGCCAACTGATACAACAGGCATCAGTGTTCATGTCCTCCTGCCTTGCCTCTCCCCGCTCCATGGACACAACAGATCTGTCCTTCCATCCCATTTGCTGGTATTGTGATCATAAAGTGGAAATGCCGACATTAAAGGTCAACATGTTACATTTTAGGGTCTACCAAAGAAGTACATACTGACCCATCATGAAGAAGCAAAGCATCAACACTTGATAACACAATATGATGAGCAATACAACAGACACGGCTACAACAGTGCCTTGCCTCCTCTTCGCAAGTGGAATAGACATAAAATAGCATGGATCCCAGAAAAAACAGACTGCCCGCTTATAGGTACGTGCCTACATGCGAGGAAAAGAAAAGGCATAATCACTTGGGGGTGGGATAATAGGAGACAAGGCTAAAATCGTATCATAAACCTCTATTTTCGTAAGGATTCTATTCACTCAGGGGTTCCCAACCTTTTCAAGTCGGGGGCCGGGTCATGCTCTCTCAGTCAGCTTTATGGGCCGGGTGGCCATTTCGCCCTGCTTGCACAATGGGAGTGGCCATTTTGTACCAACATCTTCAAAGGGGGTAGTCATTTTGTTTCTCACATACCCTTGAAGGAGTGGGGGGGGCACTTGAAAAGGTGCCGTGGGCCCACGGACCTTAGGTTGGGAACCCCTGTTCTAACTCAATTACTCTTCTACTTAAGAAAGACCTATTGTTACTCCCACTCTCCAAGAACTCAACACTTTCCTGCCGCCAACCCGTAATTTGACTGGCGGGGGGAAGTAGTACGGTGCATTCCCTTCTGTGCAGAAGCCTTCTGCGCATGCCAGAACCCTTCTGCACAGAACCCTTCTGCACTGAAGCATTCTGCGCACGCGCAGAAGGGTTCTACGCATGCACAGAGGGCTTCTGCACAGGTCCCATATTTTCCAGTGCCATGCTTGACAGGTATGCCCATGGGTGGTAGGCATTTCACCTTTATCTTGATGTTACATATTCTAGCTTACATATGCAATGACGTACATTCTAACATGTACAGTTGTAAACATGTCTGCTTATTTCAGATAAGACCATTTTGGGTGTGTTCCTCAGCAAACTAGCTGTAAACAACCTTTAACTAGGGAGGCCTTCATAATTGCAAGATGGCTTTTCTTATGTTACAACCTTATTTTAATATGCATACATTGTATACATTGCTTTGTGAAGGAATATATCAGCACATATAAAAATATGCTAACTGACACTAGAGTGTCATATTACTGTATTAGTATTTTCCTCCTCCAGGAAATACCTTAGAATTCAAAGCGACAGTTTAGCACAGGGATTCTCAACCTGCGCCCCACAGGCTGGATGCAGCCTACAGCCTGCAGCACCATTTCATGTAGGGCCCCCACCGCCTCCACCACACCCAGAAGTACCATGTGATGGAGAAAGGGGGAAATGGCTGTCCAGCCCCCAAAGCTATCTGAGGGAGTGTGACCTGGCCCCTGTCTTTAAATGGTTGAGAACTCCGGGTTGGGCACCAGAAGCCCAAGTCAACACTCCTGCCAATCAGGGCTTCTGGGAATTGAAGTTCAAGAATACCTGGAGTGCCAAGGTTCGCCACCACTGATTTAGCACATGAGCATCATCCTGCTTGCGCATTAGATCCATGTCCCGCCTGGTTGGTCAAGGTGTTCAAGGCAGTGACAGGCAGTTGGGTTGGAGCAATAGTCAATGCATCTTTGCCAGAGGGGTTTTTTCCTGCACCATTAAAACATGCTTTGGTGCACCCCCTCCTTAAGAAGCCAGACCCAGTGTGTAATCTGGGGGTCCTCCTGGATTCATGTCTATTGGCACCGCACCGCCTGCGCCATCCCACATTGTGTGACCGTGTGTTGACACTCTAACCTGATTTACCCTTGATTAATTTTCTCTGTTAGCCACCCCGGGTCTCATCAGTTAGGGGAACGGTGGAGATTTCAAAATGCCCAGTGCATTGGCCTTGCCTTGGTAGCTTCTGGTCTGACCTGTAGTAGATTAACTTGGTGAGAGAAGTGGCTCCCCTGCTTCTCTTTATTAGCTGGTTAAAGCGTGGCTCTATAAATGAAGTCAGTCTCCTTTGACTCCTATAAGTAAGTGCCTCTTTCCTATCACCTTGCTGCACTGGGAAGAATAGAAGGTGAATGAGTATGTCCTTCTGAGATACTTGAGTGCCAAGTTGTGGCCCTGTGCCTTCTTTGAAGTTTCCCCCTTCACTTTGTCCCCTTTTTCTTAAAGGGCAAAGGCTGGCCCAGCTACCCTTCTTCTTAGGACTTCTGGTTTCCAAGTCTTTGGAAATTAAAGGAATAGTCTCTTTGTTTAGAGCTTGTTAAATTTCTTATCTCACCTTCCACTCTCAATTTTCTATTTGCTTTGAAGAAACACACGCTTCAGCAGCATAGGATCTCTTTATTAGTAAAAGAGCTATTTTCTATAAAATAGGCATTTGAACAACATTTAAAAACTTGCTTCTTAAAATCCTGTTTCATTCCTCTGAGTATTCAATGAGTGCAAGAAAGAAACATAATAAATTCAGCTTTCATAGCTACCTGTTTTCTCTGGCTAATTGGCTTCTTGGATTGGGCCTGATGCCCCCATGAAGTTTGGCATCAAGTCAAATAAGGCATCTTGATAAGGTTTCCTCCCTCTTCGGAGCTGTGAGCTTCTCCTCAGCTTTCTCCCCCCAGCTATGGGCTGTCAGCTGCTTGTATATTTTATAAGATTCTGAGCCAGACTATCTACATCATTTATCTTATGGCTAATGTACTCTTAGTGCTATAGAATGTTGGCATTTGGGCCATATATGGTACATATCAATGTATGCCCTAAAGCAAGTGTATGTTGAACTCCCCCTCCCATCTAGTGGATGAGGTCACATATACATTGCTTCTCTCTCCCCCCCCCCCTCCTAACTGTGAGTCTGAGGTGAAAAGTTCAACTAATTAAATTCTTTCAGGTTACTTGCCAAGTACAGTGTGTGTAGGCTTATGCCAACTGTTAGAAAATGCTGGATTCTCAACCTTTAAGCAAAATGATTTCTATAAACTGCAACTAGGCCCTTAATATATGTTGTCTAGGTCCTAACATAAAGGATTATTTGATGACGTCTACTACTCAAAGAGCAGGTAGCAGCCATGGCCAGGACGGCTTTTGCACAACTTAGTGTCATATGCCAGTTATGCCCACTCCTAGATCGGGACTCTTTGCTCATGGTCATGCATGCTCTGGTCACCTCCAGACTTGACTATTCCAATGCGCTCTACATGAGGCTGCCCTTAACCATTCGGAGGCTGCAATTGGTCCAGAATGTGGCTTCTAGGGTGGTGATGGGGTGTGGGCGGTATGCCCGTGCCTCACAACTGTTTTGGGAACCGCACTGGTTACCGGTATGCCTCTGGGTGCAATTCAAGGAGCTGGTAATGACCTTTAAAGCCCTATATGGTAGTGGGCCAGGATACTTAAGAGACCGCATCACCCCGAGAACATCTTTACGTCCCACCAGAGCAGAGCGGAGAGGCTCTCTTATTGTGCCATCTGCTAGAGAGGCTCACCTCTCTAGCACCAGAAAGAGGGCCTTCTCAGTGTCTGCTCCGGCCCTTTGGAACCTCCTGCCAATTGAGCTGCAGCTCCAGATGGAGTTGCTGCCCTTCAGGAAAGTGTTAAAAACCTGGCTGGCAAAGCAGGTGTGGGGCACCAGCGATGGGGTGACCCCTGCTGGCTGATTTAGTAAGAACAGTCTCTCCCTCTTTTCATCTCTTTTCATCTGTAGGGGTCGGAGTAATTTTTGGTGGCAGTTTTAATGGGGTTTTTGTTGGTTTTTAAAATGTGATTGGTTTTATTTTCTGTGAGCCGCCCAGAGTCTTCGGAGTTGGGCAGCAATAGAAAGCAGAAAAACAAATAAATAATAAATAAATAAATAGTACAAACTTTCACTGTCTCTCTCCCTCCCTCTCCCGCCCCATTCTTCATACCCTTTCTGTTTCATTCAAACTTCCCCTCAGATTAAAATGGTCTCGTTTTCTGAGGTTACATTTTTGAAATGGTAGCCAGTATAGTCTGTGTTTCAAGCATATCAGAGAGTAAACAAAACAAGAAAGACAAAAATTGGTGTGACACTTCAAAGACTAACTGCTGTATTTTAATGTTAGAATAGAATAGAATTTTATTTGTATACCGCCTTCCTCGGCCCAATGGGTGACCCAAAGCGGTTTACATACATTTAAAGGTACAATATAACAAAGGGCAAAGATACAATATTATAAAACACAATACAAGATACAATAAAAACCCTAACAGCAACAACTCGGTAATACCCCCACACAACTCACTCCAACCCCAGGCAAGTCCCAAAGAAAAGCAAAAATGCTGCCATCTCAGTGGCTTCTGAAGTCCTTGTTGGGGGGCAAGGTCCGGAGAAGGAATCTCCACCGCCCGGCCTCCGCAGCTGTGGCTGCTCTTCCTCTCCTCCGGCGATGTCGGGGCCAAAGGTGGGCGGCGGGAGCGTCCCGAGACAGGAGCCGTGGCTGGCTTTTTATCCCTCTCCAGGATTGAGTCCACATTGTCAGACAGAAGTGTTTATTTTCTTATTTGCATTTCTGACATGCTACAGATGCATTAATTTTCCTGCCTATCTGTTGGTCATCTGCCTGGGTTTGGTTCTAGATGTGAAAGTAGTAAAAAGAACATTCTTCTTATTAAGGAACTTGCTCTGAGTGCCCATGCTTGGTTTAGAACAAGGGAGGGGGCATTGTGATTATGGATGTTAGTGAATACGAAAGGGAAGCCCAAAAACAGCTATCTAATAAGGACTTCTATAAAATATTAGATCATGATCCAACAAATAGAACTTTAAACCTCCTCAGGGACAGTTTATTTGAAGGGGTAGCAATGGGTTATATATCTGAATCCATACAGAACTTTTTGTACAATGAAAATACAAAAATGCCTGTGTTTCACCTACTCCCCAAAATTCATAAAGACCGTCCTGACGATGGCATCACGCCAGGAAGACCTATTGTCTCCTCGATTGGATCCGCTCTGGAATCCACATCACGTTTTTTAGATTACCACCTTAATCCTTTCACAACGAACACTGCCTCATACATCAAAAACACAACAGACTTTATTACACAAGTAGAAGGTGTGCAAGTACCCAGAGGTGGGGGCTTCATTACTATGGACGTCCAGGCACTTTACACTAACGTGCCTTTGGATGATATTAAAGAAATAGTAAATGGGGTTCTGGAAACACGCAAAGAGCTACACCCCCCATTCATTTTTTACTGGGGCTTCTTGATTTAGTTTTAGATCATAATTTTTTCAGATATGGCAAAACAATTTATTTACAGATTAAAGGAGTGGCCATGGGGAGCTCAGTAGCGCCCTCTCTGGCCAACCTGTATATGATTAAATTTGAAGAAGAGTATCTCCTGAATGAAGAGAATAATCCATTTTCTCAACATATTATTTTATATAAACGTTTTTTAGATGACCTTTTCTTTATTGTTAGTGATTTGAGTATTGCACCTCTATTTGTGGATTGGGTTAACACTCTTAATATGAATCTCAAGTTTACTCATAACATTGGGGCAGCTTCAATACCATTTTTAGATGTTAATACCTACATTTCAACAGAGCAGCTAGTGGGGGTCAGTTTATATAGAAAGAAGACAGATAGAAATGCATATTTGGATTTCAAATCATTTCATCCATATCACCTGAAATACAATCTGCCCTATGGATTATTTTTAAGAGCAAAAAGGAACTCCTCTTTGGAGTGTGACTTTGAAAAAGCTAGTAACAGCATTACCTCCTTTCTACAACAGAAAGGTTATCCAGATAAGGTAATTAAAGAAAACCTAATTAGAGCTAGGGCTATTCCAAGGGACAGATTGCTCCACAATAGTGTCAGGACACCTGAGAACAGGCTTCACTGTTCATTTGTTTTTTCTCCATTGTCAAACCAGATCCAGAACATTATCAACAAACATTGGCACATTGTTAACCACATAACAGGTTGCTCTTCTCCTCCTCGAATAGGCTTGAGGAAATCAAAATCTATTCAGCAGATAGTTAGCAGAACGGACCATTTAGCTCAATCTTTACCTAAGCAACCATTAATAACAGGGCATTTTAAATGTGGTCAATGTACACAGTGTTCTTTGGCTTGGCAAACAAAAATGGTCTCGATCCATAGCAGCAATTATATGTTACATCTAAACCATTTCTCAAATTGCAACAGTTCGGGCTGTATCTATCTACTAACCTGTCCCTGTGGATTGGGTTATGTGGGGGTTACTTCCCGAAAAATCAAAACTAGGGTGGGGGAACACAGGTCTAAAATCCGCAATCAGAACCTGTCTGCACCTCTAGTCAACCATTTTATTGAAGCAAACCATAAGGATAAAGATTTTAAATTTGTAGTTTTGGAAATTATTAAACAACAACCTTATCAGCACACCAATATGGATATTGCTTTAAGACAGAGGGAGAGTTTCTTTATTCACCGTTTCAACACACTGCACCCATATGGGCTAAATCAAGAGCTTGATTTCAGTTGTTTTCTGTGATTAACCAGCTGTGGGAGATTTTCTCTTTTAAAAATGTCCTTGGAGTTAGATAGCATAACGTCCGTCGACACCAAAAGAATTTACTAGGGAGGTCTGGGACGCGATATACTGCTTTAAAAACTTTATCACTGATACAACACTTTTGGTATGTATACTTTATGTATCCAAGATCATGTATATAGTTGTATATATATTTGTGTGTATGTTTATGACTATTAGTAATTGCATCAACTTATTATTTAGATCCCTGAAGAAAACTTTTGAAAAATCCTCTATCGAAAGGGTTTTGGACCATTTCATGTAGCCTGTGTAGCTGCCACTACCGGAAGTGGACATGTTTACGACAGCTGTAAATGCTCCTACAGCTGTTGTAAATGTGTTTATGACAGCCATGGAGGCATTTTATGGCAGCATTTACAGTGGGGGAACCACCAGCCCAGCCCATGGGGCATGGTCCAGCCCATGGTTTAAAAAGGTTAAGAACCCCTGGTTTAGAAGACATTCTGTTACCTCCAAACAAACTACACTCAACTATTATAATCCTCCCTGATAACATTCTCTAGTATAATGAGCTACAAACTTTAATGTTCCATTTCCATTTTTTGTCATTTCATTTCTTCCAAAACAATTTCCTCTTTCAGAGCCTCCAACCAACTATGGGCTTTTTGAACATCTCATGAAAAAATGGACTTGCAAAGAGCCCAGGGAGATGAACAGTCTGTATACCGCTTCCTACACCAACCCTCCAATTTCCGCTTATGGCGTCCGCTGCCGACCCATCACCACACAACTTCAGAAGGCTAGTCATGAACAGTGGTTGCCTAAGAGCCTTGAAAAATGACTATAAAAGGTTGCAGGATGTTTGTATTTCTGCATGAAAATTGATTAAATATTTCACCTTCATCCAACACGCTTCAACAAATGTAGTGCTATTTGCCTAATTGCAAGAATTTGGTTACAAATAATACATCACCACACCCACAAATAAAATTCTGGGTTAGGTCGCCCTTGCTCAAAAGCCAGTTGTATATGACTCTAGGGTTCAGTCTTCATCTCTGTTTATAGCCAAAGAGCCAGCGCTGTCTGCATCTGCAGATGTTTCTGTGGACATGTGGCAGGCACACTTTTTACCTTCCCACCGAAGTGGTCCCTATTTATCTACTTGCAATTTCTTGCTTTCGAACTGCTAGGTTGGCAGGAGATGAGACAGAGATGGGAGCTCACTCCATCATGCAGTACCCAGGAATCAAACTCTGACCTTCCAGTCAGCGAGTTCATCGTCTTAAAAATAAAGAAATGAGACATCAGTGAGTGTAAATCTAATTGTTTTCTCCCCATATATCAGTGATGTGTCACAGAAAGTTTGGGTATCTTTAGCATGCTTGCTCCCCAAGTATTTGTTGATTGGTTAGTTTGTTGGTTAATTAATTAATTATCCCACAAAGACAAGGGATTTATTAGTTTTGAAAAGCTTTAAAAGAGTTTTGGGGGTGAGCAGGGTACATGATGTACCCCAGGGATTCTCAATCTGTAGCCCACGGCGCCATTTCATGTGCCTCCCCACACTGCCTCCACCATACCAGGAAGTGCCATGTGGTGGAGGAAGGGCAAAATGACTGTCCAGCCCCTGAAGCTGTCTGAGGGAGCATGACCCGGCCCCCAGCTTTAAAAGGTTGAAACTCCTGTACTATACAGAAATGGAACAGTCCCCTGGACTGCAAGGAGATCAAATCAGTCAATTCTACAGGAAATACACCCTGACTGCTCATTGGAAGGACAAATACAGAAGATAAAACTCAAGTACTTTGGCCACCAAATGAGCAGAGAGGACTCACTTGAGAAGGCCCTGATGCTGGAAAAAGGAGGAAGGAAAAAGGAGAAGGAGCAGCAGAGGATGAGATGGATGGATGGCATTGTTGATGAGATGGGCATGTAGATCTGGCAGGGTTACGCAGGATAGCCGAAGACAGAGGAGCCTGGCGTGCGGTGGTCTATGGGGTCACAAAGGGTCAAACTCGACTGTGCAACTGAACAACAAAAATACAGAAATTAAAAGACTTAATGATTTTAGATCAGTTTCTTTTTTTAGCCGAAGACAGAGGAGCCTGGCATGCGGTGGTCTATGGGGTCACAAAGGGTCAAACTCGACTGTGCAACTGAACAACAAAAATACAGAAATTAAAAGACTTAATGATTTTAGATCAGTTTCTTTTTTTAAAAAAAATATTTTATTTTAAAGAGACTTTAATACAATCATAATACATCGACGAAAACAGAACAAACAAAATCTATACCTATAAATCCAAGCGTTAACCATTGGAACTTGACAAAGGCTCCTGCACCCACCTACACTATCCCATACCGAGCCTCCTGCACTTGCCCGAACTAGGTCCGGAGGTCATCAAATGTTTGAGAAATGTGCCAGTGGGGCAGGAGCCCCACCAACGTGAACAAAGGGAAACAACTTCAATTCCCAACGTTCTTTGCACCACGCCACAGCCAAACAGGCTGAGAGGCATGAGCAAAAAGAACATTGGGAAACGTGTTGCGGCCAATCAAAATCGAGCCGCATAAAAAAACGCCACACCAACGCAAACCACAAACGCAAAACTACAACTCCCAGCGTCCTGTGCACCATGAGTGCGCAGAACGCTGAGAAAGCCGGCGAGCAAAAAATAAACTTACAAAAAGCAACGGGAGTGCAAGTCCCCAGAAGGCAGACTCAGCGCCTCACAGCCACGCAAAATAAAAGGCACAAAACGCCACCGTGATACATCCGCTGTCCTTCTTTCCCGGAGCAACGGGGAGAAGAGGGACTCCCTCTCCTCCACACTACCCCACCAAAGACATGGTGAGACCACCACCAGCCTCAAGTAAAGTTGAGCCAGGGTGGAAAAAAACCCCAAAACAGGCAGCACTTTCTCAGGGGAAACACCCTCCCTGGCGGATGACTCGCTGATGCCTTTGTACTTCCGAATACAAAAACAACAGCCAGCAATCCGCAAGAAAGAGACCCACCCCTTATGGATTGCTGCCTGCCAATCTCTGGTTAGGTAAACTGGGAGAAAAAGGAGGCAGAGAGGAGAGAACCATCGTTAGGCCTCCTTTTCCCCCGACCTACCTAACGAACCTTCCCGGGAGAGGAACGGGCTGACTGCCACCTCCCTACTTTCCTCCATTGCTGCATCTAAACCAAAATTCAAAGCAGCCTCCCGCCTCCCAGTCAGTGTCTTAGGCACTTGAGCCACTGCAGTCCCTTTTTAAGATGTATTTTTAACGAATCGAAAAAAAGTTTATTTTTGACAATATTTTCATTTTGCTAAGCGCCACTCTCCCGAACCAGGATAAATTTAGTTTTCTATATTGTTGTACTTTATCTTTCAATTCTTTTTCTAACTTATCATAGCTTTTTTTTTAGGTTTTCATATCTGTTTGCTATAACTACTACTAAATATTTTATGTTGTCCCTAACTTGAATATTAAATTTATCCTTTATTTTCTTTTGTTCTTTTTCATTTTGGTTAAACAGCATAGCTTCCGATTTGTCCCAATTTACCATTAATCTAGTAGTGTTTTGAAAATCCTTAAAATGGGAATATATATTGTCTAGTGCTTTTTGCGGATTTTTTTACAATTAAGAGGGTATCTCCACGTACAAACTGATTTTTACTCCTTCCACCCCTTCCA
The DNA here is from genome assembly GCA_035047305.1 of Bradypodion pumilum. Lineage (NCBI taxonomy): Eukaryota > Metazoa > Chordata > Lepidosauria > Squamata > Chamaeleonidae > Bradypodion > Bradypodion pumilum. The sequence goes on along the minus strand of JAWDJD010000016.1, from coordinate 4,551,367 downwards.
AATCTTTATCTTCCCTTATTGCATTTGCCAATAATTCCATTGCCATAATAAAAAGCATCGATGAAAGAGGATCGCCTTTTTATTGACTGTGTCATTTACTTTTACTTTCGCAGAGCCCTGATTATATAAGTGTTTTATCACTGTGGTAAATTTATTGCCATATCCAAAACTTTCTACAATCTTAATATTTGAGATCCACTGGAGGGAATCAAATGCTTTACAGTAGACCCTTGCACAACGACGTTACTTGGTTCCTCAAGTAGCATTGCTAAGCAAATTTTGTTGTTATGCGGGTTTCTATGGAGTTTCCCGCATAACAACGTTTTTAGCATCGTTGTCCAGTTATTTTAGCATTGTTGTCCAGACAATGACACTAAAAATGTTGTTATGCGGGGGAACACGTGGGGCATAATGACGCATTGTTAAGCAAAAATTATGCTATACGAACACGTTGTTATGTGAGGGTTGACTGTATATATATTTGATGACAGTATTCCTATTTTTTCCTTCCCTTGTTGAATAATGTTTGTTACATCTACCACCCTTCTCGTTAGGTCTGATAGGTGTCTCCCTTTCATGAAACCTACTTTATCTTTGTCAATATAATTAGACATGAACTTATTCAATCTGTTGGCTAAAACTGCAGTTAGTACTTTAACATCTTGGTTCATGAGAGAAATGGGTCTGTATGATTCGATTTTTTCTGGATTTTTTTCCTAGTTTAGGTATTAATATTATATTTGAGTTGTACCGTGAGGGTGGTGCCCTTCCTCCTTCAATTACAGAGTTGAATGTCTGCAACATTTTAGGGACTACTAAATCTTTAAAATCTTTATAGAGTGCTACTGATAACCCATCTTCCCCGGGTGCTTTGCCTATTTTTAGTTTATCAATAATATCAATAATTTCTTGTTTTCATATTGTTTCTTCTATAATATTCTTGTGGTTTGGACTTACTTGTTTTTTACACCATTTTTAAAATATTGCTCTAAATTTTCTATTTTTTTTCCAGTGTACAAATTTTGATAAAAATCTTTTACGATTTCAGTTTTTTCCTCCGTTTTATTGCATCTTTTTCCAAATTTGTTTAATAGAATTCCTGTTTTTTCTCTTTTTTTTGCTCTGCAGCCCTAGCTAGCAACTTGGAATGTTTGTTACTAAACTCGAAATGCTCTCTCTTTAAGTATATATATATATATTTACTTTTTCAATATCTTTTGCAATAATTTCTGATTTCAAACTTTGCAATCTATCCATGATATTCTTATTTTTTGTTCTTACGTGTTCCTCCTGTAACATCTTAAATCCATCCTCTATTTTTTGCTTTTCTTTAAATTGTCTACTTTCCATTTGTGATAATTTAATACATTCTCCTCTTATTACCTACCGCTTTCATACAGTCCTATAACACATCATCTGTTACATCTTTTGTGTCGTTAAACCTCCAATATTCATCCCACTTTTTATCAATACTTCCTTATTTTTGGGGTCCTTAAATAATTTTTCATCATATATCCAATTGAAACTCCCTGTCTTTACGATGTCTATTTTTAGATCCAGCACTAGTTTAGCGTGGTCAGATTCCTTGAATATCCCGGTCTTGATGTTTTCTACTTTACCTATAATATTTTCCAATGTTAAAATATAATCAATTCTAGAATATGAATTATGGACATGGGAATAGTATGTGTATCCTGCTTCCATACCCTTGATTTCCCTCCATACATCTCTAAGATTCATATCTTTGATCCATGAGTCCATTATTTTGTTATTACCTCTACTGTATGTTGTTACATTTGTTGTATCAAACTTTGATCTGGTCAAATTGAAGTCTCCAGCAACAATCAGTCTTATTACTTTTTCCTTTTCAATTAATTGATACAACTTTTCTAAGAATTCTTCTTGCTTTTCATTTGGGGCATAAACGTTAGCTAACATAATTTCCTCTTTGCCAATTACACCCTTTACAATAAGAAATCTGCCGTTAGTGTCCGCTACAGTTTTGTTTTTTATAAATCCTAACCTTTTTGATACTAAAACTGCAACACCTCTCGCTTTAGAATTTTTGAATGATTTCTCATAGGTTTCTATCCAATTCAATTTTAAATTGTTTACATTATCATCCTTCTGATGTGTTTCTTGGATGAAAATTAAATCCGGCTTTTCCTTTCTAAGGGCCATTTCCAATATTTTTCTTTTGACTTGATTTCCAGTGCCTCTTACATTCCAGGATACTATTTTAATATTTTTCATATCTCTTTATTTTCTATTTTTTGAAACCAACCCACTCTTCAACAGGTGTGCATACTTTTACTGAAACAAAACATCTTACCTAACAAAAAAATATAACAACATACAATAAAACATAAAACAGCATACCATTGCCCTCCCCACCATTTTTAACAAAAAAGTAACCCTTGGTTTCAAGGAGGGGAGGGAGGAAGCGGCAAGTGTGCGAACCCAGAAATGAGTGTCTTCAGCTCTCATTAATACAATTTATAATTTTTAAATCTTTTGCCACAATTATTTTCATTTATCTAAATCTTCTTTGTTTATTCATTTTGTACACAAGTATGTTTAAATATCAAAGTATTTCTCTTTACCTACTTATCCTTCATCTGTGTTATGTGTTGTGTATGTACCAGCAATTACTAATGCTTCTTTGAGTTCTTCCCATTCTTTAGTTCTATTGTCAATGATTTTTGCATCTACTAGGATATCTAACACAAATGAGCTTTCCTTTATTATAAATCTTTTTCCGGAGACTATAAATTTTAACTGCTTGAATGATATCCAATTATGTGTTACTCCTTTTTCCTTTAATCGGCTTGATTTGGGTCCGTGTTCGTTCCTCTACAGAAATGTCCTTATAGACCTCTATAGAGGTCCCCTTCAATTTTAATGCACTTTCACCAGATCTTTTAATATGTTGAATCAGGCTTATTTTCAAACCTTCATTAGCGAACTTCAAAAGAACGCATCTGTTGCCTGACCTATTTTTCTTTGAGCCTATTCTATGTACACTTATTATGTCTTCCTTTTCAAAGGTTTTGCCTATTTTAAAATCATTCAACCATTTCAATATTCTTGTTTTTAACTGGTCGGGAACTCTCTCAGAAATATTCATAATGACTACATTTCTACACCTATTTTGTTCTTCCAGAAGCTCTAATCTTTTGTCGTGGTCGTCTATCTTATTTTCTTTCTCTTTTGCTTTCTCCTGTAAATCTTGACCTTCTTTTGTTAATGTTTCAACCTCCTTTGTGTTTAAACAAAGTGTTTAAAGTGGTTGGGATAAAAGAAATTTACGTAAAGTTGATTCGAAGCATATGTTCCAGCCAGTTCCTCAGAAAGGAGAGGCTGCATTTGGACAAAATGGAAGTCTTATCATGGAATGAAAAAAAGTTGTTAACATAAGTGAATTGAACTGGAAGTATGCGATGAATCCACTCTGATTTAGATAAGAAGTTATGTGTTGACATTTTTATAATGTGCTTGAGTCACGTGAATGGAAACCTCACTGAAATGATTAGTTATACAGCTGGGTTACCTGGCCTCCTAACACAGAGGTTCCCAACCTAAGACCCATGGGCCAGATCTGGCCCACAGTGACATTTCTTGTGGCCCCCACCCCTCCATTTTGAGAAACAAAATAGCCACCCCTTTGAATCTGTTTGAACAAAATGGCCACCCCCATCGGGTAGGCAGGGCAAAATGGCCATCTGGCCCTCAAAGCTGACTGAGAGATCATGACCCGGCCCCTGGCTTGAAAAGGTTGGGAACCTGTCGTGTCCGGCCTTTATAAGCAATAGTCCAGGCAATGATGAACAGAACAACAACAGGAGTTTATTTAACAGTCTTTCAGGTTACACTTACAAGGCGCTTCGTACATGAGATGACCATACGAATCCCTTTAAATCACTCCCTCTGGATTCTGCCGTAGAAGAGGCAATGCCTAAGCTACACCCTTTGAGTGATAGCATTTAGAGGAGACCCAGGCTTAGCACGTTACTGGCTACCTGTGTGTGTAGGGAAGTATAGACCTAGTCCAGCTCCACCCTTGTTTACCCGTGGTGTCTTCCCGGCGGTGGCTCCTTGATACAAAGTAGCGACCCGCTGGACAAGCATAACTAACCAATCATAACAAGATATACAACTATTAACCAATCAGGAACAGAATCCAAAAGCGTACCCAATCACAGAACTCTAATTAGCATAATGAGCACGCTCAAAGAGGGAGATTTCACGCCAACTTTTGCTCCTAATTTGGAGGGCGGGAAACCGCCATTTTCTCTTTGCAAGGCATTGCTTGAGCAACGTGCAATTCTGCCTTAATACACAACAGAACCCCTGTCCTAACAGGTTGTGATTTGGATTGGTTTGAAACTTCAGGTCCAGTCATTTTATCTTATGCAGCAAATTACTGGTGCTTGGACTGTTGCAAAGTCAGTTAGAGGGCTACTATTACTACAGTAAAACCCCGACTTACATAGGCCCCGAGTTACATAAAATGTAACTTACATAATGATTTTGTGCTAAAACCATGTCCCAATTTACACGATTTCCTATGGGTTTGCTTCGAGTTATGTAAAAAAATAATTTTTCCAATGGGTTTGGTTCGAGTTACATAAAAAACCAATTTAAGCAAAAGCCTACAGAATGGACTTTTTTGTAAGTAGGGGTTTTACTGTACTTCTTTTGATTCCAGATCAAACTTTGGACTGCCACCAAAATGAAGCCATTTTCTTGGCTTTGTCGTTGCCCAAAATTCACTCTTCATCAGAACATGTTTCTGGTAGAAATCAGCAGACCAACAAATGATCCAGATTCTATATATCTCCACACTCACACAACATGTTGTTGTCCACCGGCAACTGGGCCCCACTTGAGCATGTTGGTCTTACATTTAGGGACTCTGACCCTCAGCCTATTCAGGGCCCTCCAAGCGATGTAGGGGAGGTCGAGTTTCTCAGCCATATCCTCCTTTAAAATTGTTCCTTGTCTAGTGAGCAACTTCCCCCATCTTCTAACTTGTTTTTCTCTTGTGTACCCTCAAGAATATTTGCTCTTGCTATAAAGCTCTTCCTGGATCTGAGCTGGGAGTTTAGAGGATGTCAACAGTCCTTCTCTTGTCTGGTGCTCTTAGCCTCTGCTACTACCATAATTTTTTGGACCATAAGACACACTTTTTTCCCTAAAAAGTGTGGGAGGGAAAATGAATGTGCGTCTTATGGTCCGAATGCTGTCCTTTGGGGCTGACTCATGGCCCCAAAGGGAGCCAGAGGGGGGGAAGAAAAGTGCTGCCACGTACTTGTTTGCAAGCACCACGGTGTGGTTTTCTCTCCCCCCCCCCAGTCACCTGGGCAGCGGGCCTCGCTTGAGCTCAAGTAAAGCCACCACCCAGCTGACTATTGGGCACAAGGAGGGGGAGAAAAATTGCACCGCTGTGCTTGCTTGCAATTGCAAGCACCGTGGTGTGGCTTTTCTCTCTCACCCCCTCCAGTCAGCTGGGAGGCTGCCCAGCTGACTATTGGGCACAAGGGAGGGGGGGAGAAAAGTCGTGTCGCTGTGCTTGCTTGCAGGGACTGCGGTGGTTTAGTGGTTAAGACACTGAACTTGACAACTGGAAGGCCGGCAGGTCAGCAGTTCGAGACCCAAGTGCTGCATGACAGAGTGAGCTTCTGTCATCTGTCCCAGCTCCTGCCAACCTAGCAGTATGAAAGCAAGAAATTGCAAGTAGAGAAATAGGTACCACTTCGGTGGGAAGGTAAACAGCCTTCAGTGTGCTCTGACATCTAGTCATGCCCGCCACATGTCCACGTAAATGTCTGCAGACACAGGCAGTGCTGGCTCTTTGGCTATAAAAAGAGATGAGCACTGAACCCTAGAGTCAGATACAATTGGCTTTTGAGGAAGGACAACCTTTACCTTTACCTGATCATTCTCACACTTGGTCAGGTGAAAGGAACTGCAGAATGAACTCACCAAAAGGTGCTTTCATTTTGGCAGTTTTATACACCGAAGAAGTAGCCACATTATTACCAATCCTTAGGTGGTAAATTTTTATACAGAAAATCTGTTAGTTCCATCTTGGTCTGCTTTTTGACTCAGAATAAATCTCACAATACTCCATTCACATTTCACATGTGTGCCATGCTTACAAAGAACAAAAATGTATTTTTAATTATGTGAACTATTGCATTTAAATGTCTTTTATTTAATAAATAACTACCAAGTGTGTAACCTAAGTGTAAGGAAGGAGAGAAAGATATTTCTTTTAATACAAATGCTAGACTCTTTTAAGATCCTTGCAGATGACAGAAAAGAAGCACATGGCAAACTAAGAAAGCACAATGAGATCAGATTTCTTGCCTCATTAGGATTTCCAGTATAGGTACATCGAATGATGTCCTGGTTCTTCTGAGACCTTCTCTGCCAATTAAGGAAAATTCATAGAATTACTGAGTTGGAAGGGGCCATTTAGGCCAGTGATGGCGAACCTTTTAGAGACCAAGTGCCCAAACTGCAACCCAAAACCCACTTATTTATCACAAAGTGTCAACACAGCAACAGGGGAGGAAGGAAGCGCTCCCATTGGGCTGCTGGGCAGAGGGGTGGGATGAACTCTTTGCTGGGGGGAGGGGGAAGTGCTCCCATTGGGCTGCTGGGCAGAAGGGCGGGGCAAACTCTGTGCTGGAGTGACTGCAGGGTGCCCACAAAGAGGGCTTCGAGTGTCACCTCTGGCACGCATGCCATAGGTTCACCACCACTGGTTTAGGCCTTCGAGTCCACCGTTGTTTAATGTACGACTCCAGTGCAAATATGACAGATTGTGGTTCAATTCTGTTAGATGTAATATCACACTGCTCTGAACTACATATACCACAATACATTGCCTATGTAACCCTGTCCCTCTGACCTCACCTAACCCTATTAAAGGACCCTCACTTTCCCGCTGACCCATTCCCTATCCTGATTGAGACCATCACTGGCCGCCATGCGGGCAGTGGGAATAAAATACTATAAAGACAAATGACCAAATCTGGAGTTATTGGGCTGAACCATCTGAAACTCTCTAACAAATTCTCTCTTGAATGTTCCCAGCATTGAAGAGTTCACCACTCCTCAAGGCAGTTGGTTCCACTGCCATACAGCTCTAACCATTAAGACGTTTCTCCTAATATTCAGACTATATTTGGCTTCCTGTAGTTTGAGCCCATTACAACGCATCCTGCACTCTGGGATGATAGAACAGAGATCTTTCACTTCCACTTTAGGATTATCTTTCAGTCTCCTTTCCTCAAGGCTAAATATGACCAGTTCCTTCAGTGTTTCCTCAAATGGATTCATTTCCAGTTGACTGATGATCGTTCTTATGAAATGATGTGGATGGCCACTTCCCTTTAGGGCAGGGATTCTCAACCTGTGGCCCAAGGGCCAGATGTGGCCCATGGCACCTTTCCATGTTGCCCCCCCCCCACTGCCTCCAACACACCAGGAAGTGTCATGTGGTGGAGGAAGGGCAAAATGGTCTTCTGGCCCCCAAAGCTGGTTCCCCGCATCACATTGCCAGCCCATTACAACAAGGGAAAGTAAATGTACCAGCTTCAAAGCTCCATCATCATCATCATCATCATCATCATCTATTCAGCCCTGACTCCTTTGCACATTTTGGAAAGGAAATAGCAGAAGGATTGTTGTCTCATGTAGGACCCTGAAGGGGGGGGGGGGATGACGTTGTTGAACTGTTCTTTGGGAATATGTAGAACAGACTCTCCACATTTGGCTTTCCACACACTTTCCAACATGAAAAAGTTGGCACAGCTGATAGAGAACAGGTTATGTTGCTGATATCCTAAATCAGGGATTCTCAACCTGCGGCCCATGGGCCAGATGCAGCCCACGGCACCATTTCATGTGTCCCACCACCACACCAGGAAGTGCCATGTGGTGGAGGAGGGACAAAGTGGCCGCCCAGCCCCCAAAGCTGTCTGAGGGAGCATGACCCGGCCCCTGGCTTTAAAAGGTTGAGAACTTTTTGTGGCCAAACGTTTGTTAACGTAGTTTGCTTAAGTTGCATTCATCATTAAGTCTATGCTATATCCGCGCCCTTTTCTGTAAGGCGCCTTATTCATAGGTTTTCAATGTACATTTTCTGGTTCCACACGGGTCTCCAGTGTTAACTAATGTCCGGTCAAATGTATCACTGTAACTGCCTTTCCTGACTCTATATAAGTTGCTACCACGTCCCTGTTTTCCCAGAGCTCTGTTAGTCCTACTAAAGCTGATAACACTCTTTAGTGTATGGGACCAAAGACAACAGAACAACCGAAGGGTTGGTTTAACACAGGTTTATTGCACGGTGTTCCGGTGAAGCATGAGGTAATGGCGGTGATACATCTCAATATATACAGTAGCTCTCTACATTTGAATCTTGTAGCACGGTAGCTGATTGGCTGCTACCGGCGTGGCCTCGCCCAGGCACGCCTCTTTCTTCTGCTGCTGAATGCGGGGAAGGTTTTCCCGCGGCTGTCCGTGATTGAGCAATGTGAACCATGTGAGGCTGAACGCTCGCAGCTGCCCTCTATGGGCTGTCTGCTCGCGTTCTTTTACAGCTGGTGTCGTTTGTATCTGGAGTGGTTACATTCTTGCCTTTACAGTATAATGGACATGCATACATACATACATAACATCCCTCCCCCCTAGGATGGGACGAAGTCCCGCAACCATTGTGGCTTGCCGCACGTGCGCTTGGGACGCGCTTGCGTCTGACCTAGTACTGGAGAGCCTGTGATCCCTGACTCCGCGGGTGCTTGCCCTGCAACAGGAAACGGGGATTCGTTAGTGGCTCTGTGGGGTGTTCGTGCCTGCCTCGCGCCCGGGGATGGGAAGGGAATGAATAGTTGGGAGGTGAACCCCTGCCTGTTGCTCTCTGACCCCGGGGACTCTCCTATTGTGAACCGCGGAACCGATGAGGTCGCCCTTGTGGTTCGGCTACCTTCTGAGTCCTGCTCGGGGGACCTTGAGACTGTGGTGGGCGGACTCGCTGACGCCTCCCGTCTTGGGGGTGTCGGTCTCCGGGGAAATGGCGCTATATCACATTCTGACTCACAGGGGCTACTGGGACTGGAGGTACCAGGGGCTGAACTGAAACCCCTCTTTTCGCTGGGACGGGTGGGGGACCACTCCGCTAACTCCCCCTGGTACTGTAAATCAACGTCTAAACTTCCATGGGCATCTGTGTTTCGGGGAAACTCCCGCGGGGTATGTGTGTGGTTGGGGCTCTTCCATTTTTTCGGGGGCTCCCGCAAAAGATTTCTGTGGATCGATTCCCTTTCCTCCCCCCTTGGTGGGGACCCATGCTCCCCTTTTCCTCCCCCTTGGGTTAAGCGGTTGGGGGAGTACCCTAACGCTGATTCGATGCTATTCTCGTCTCCGTCCTGCTCTCCGGGGACCCTGCGCCTGAGTTGGTCTACGTGCCGTCTCCACAGGAAGCCTGTACTGGTCTCTACGCGGTATGAGACGGGGCCGGTTTGTTCTACTACGGTGCCCGGCACCCAGGCTGGCCCCGCGCTGGCGTAGTTCCTGCAATGCACCGGGGCGCCTACGCTGAAACTCTTTGTGGGTTCCACCCCTATGTTCCGCCCTTTGTCCTCTACTCTCGTGGGGTCTAGCTTGGAGATTCCCGTGGCCAGCTTCCTGCGCATCAACAGCTCTGCGGGGGAGTACCCTGAGGCTAATGGGGTGACCCTGTATCTTAGCAGGAATTGGCACAATTTCAGGTCGAGGTCTCCGGGGCCCATGCGCAGCAGGGCGTCTTTCGTGGTGCGCACGAGGCGCTCTACTTGGCCGTTGGTGGCCGGGTGAAAGGGGGCAGAGGTGATGTGCCGAATGGCGTTTCGCTCCATGAATGCCCCGAACTCCGCGGACGTGAAACAGCTAGCGTTATCGCTGACGAGGGTGTCGGGTAAACCGAACGTGGAAAAGACCCTCCTTAACTGTTTAATTGTTGTGGCCGAGGAGGTGCTCGAGACTGGGATGACCTCCAACCACTTGGAGAACGCGTCCACCACGAGGAGGAAAAGCGTTCCCCTGAACGGGCCAGCAAAGTCTACATGTATCCGGGACCAAGGCCCCCTAGCCGTGTCCCACTCCCTAGGTGGCGAGCGAGCCTCTTCTGGCCTTGAGCTTTGGCACGCTTCGCAAGTGCCGACCATGTGTTCAATGTCGGCGTCTAGCTGGGGCCACCAAAAGTAACTGCGGGCCAGCGCCTTTGAGCGGACGATCCCCGGGTGGCTGACGTGCAGCAGTTTAAGCACCCTCGGCCGGAGAGGCGTGGGGATCACTACCCGCTGTCCCCACAAAAGGCAACCCCTCTCTAGGGACAACTCTAGTTTCTTTTTGAAAAATGTGTCGAATTCCGCTGCTGGGGAAGACACGGGCCACCCTTTCTGTACCCAGGAGCAAACTGTGGCCAGCGTTTTGTCCTTGCCTGTCGCTTTGGCGATGTCGGCCGGTACTACTGGAGGGGAGTCTAGAACCTCTATCATTAAGACCTGATGGTCCCTCTCTACTCCGCCCACGTGGCAGCAATCCCGGGGAATGGGGGACCTCGACAGGGCGTCGGCGTGGCTGATCTCCTTCCCGGGCCGGTATACCAACGCGTGCTGATACGCGTTGAGAAAGATGGCCCACCTGAGCATTCTCGGGGACAGGATTTGGGGTGTGGGCTTATCTGCGGTGAAGATGCCCAGCAAAGGCTTATGGTCAGTCACTATGGTGAAGGGGCGGCCGTACACAAAATCATGAAATTTCTTGGTCCCCGCAATTATTGCTAGTGCTTCCCTGTCTGTCTGGGCATAGTTTCTCTCCGCTTGGGACAAGGACCTAGAGTAGAACGCTATCGGGGCCTCCCTACCGTTCTCCAGCACGTGGCATAACACCGCCCCCACCCCCACCGGGGATGCATCGCAAATCAGGACCACTGGGCGTTTGGGATTGAAGTGGGTCAGTACGGCATCTGATGCCAGGAGTCGCTTCAGGTCATTGAAAGCCTTCTCCTGGTCGTCGCCCCACTTCCATGCCTCGTCCTTTTTTAACAATTTGTGTAGCGGTTCTGCCACGGCTGCCTTCCGCGGGAGGAAGGAGTGGTAGAAATTGAGCAGTCCGAGGAACGACTGCAACTCGGGCTTGGAGGTGGGGCGAGGGGCCTTCTTGATGGCGGCTACCTTGGATTGGGCTGGCCTTATTCCCTCGGGCGTGACACGGAACCCCAGGAACTCGACCTCTGTAGCGAAGAAGACGCATTTGTCTTTCCGCAACCGCAACCCCGCCTTTTCGAATATAGTCAGGACCTTTCCCAACCTAGTTGCTAACTCAGCCCGGCTCCCCCCTGTAATCAATACGTCATCAAAATAGGGCAACACCCCCTCTAACCCCTTCAGGAGGCGTTCCACAAGTGACTGGAAGATCCCGGGCGCCGAATTCACGCCGAATTGGAGGCGCGATACCTGGAACGCCCCTTTGTGGGTGACTATGGTCTGCGCAGCAGCTGCGGCGGGGGTCACTGGGAGTTGCTGGTAGGCTTGGGCCAGGTCGAGTTTAGCGAAACACCTCCCCCCGTGTAACCTGGCCAACAAGTGGCTGACTACCGGCACCGGATACGCATTAGGGCGGATCGCCTTATTGATGGTGCACTTGTAATCAGCGCATATGCGGACCTCCCCGTTGGCCTTGAGCGCTGTTACAATTGGAGTTTCCCACTCCGCAGAATCAACAGGAACAAGAATCCCCTGGCCCACCAACTTGTCCAACTCCGCCTCTATTTTGTCCTTTAGTGCGAAAGGCACTCTGCGCGGTTTAAGTCTGATTGGACGTACTTCAGGGTCCAGGTCGAAAGTCACTGGGGGGCCCTTGAATTTCCCGAGCCCCTTTTTAAAAACCTCGGGGTGCGCATCGCACACGCTCTGTATTGGATCAGTCCCGGCGGCGTGTGCTTTCACGGCGTGAACCCCCCCAATGAACAATCCCAGGGGCTGGAACCATTGAGTCCCGAGGAGGCTGCATTTACCTCCCTTGAGGACGACTAGGGGAAGCATTGCGGTGTGCTTTTTAAACTGAACCCGGAACTTCCCAACCCCCAACACTGGGATGCGGTTCCCTTGCACGTCCTTCAGTGTGGCCCTCAACGCCTTGAGCTTGGGCCGCATGCGGGGGGCGATTTTCATAAACTCCCCCTGGGAAATAATGGAGTATGAAGAACCCGAGTCCACCTCCATTCTAACAGGGGCCCCTTGTATTACTACCTCGACGAAGTAACGGGGGTGCTCCGTGGAAACGCTGCAAACCGGCGCGTCGTCCTCGCTGTCGTCGGAGATGCGCCCTACTCCGTCCCGCGTCCTCGTGGTCCGGGTGCCGTCCTTTGGCCTCGTGGTGCGGTCCTGCCTCGTGGTGCGGTCCTGCCTCGCCGAGCGGTCTGGAGAACTCCTGGTGGCCTCGCGCCGTTTCCGGCAGGCCTTGGCGATGTGCCCGCGCCGGCCGCAGCTGTGGCACTCGGCCTTGCGGAATGGGCATTTGGCGCGGGCATGGGCGGCGCCGCAGCCGTCGCAGCGCCGGCCCTCTCTCTGGACCCTCCGGACGTCTTCGTCGTCGCCGCTCTCCGCAGACGAGTTCGAAACTCGCCGGGCCGCGCGCACCGAGCTCTCTGCCTTGGCGGTCTTCGGGCGCCAGTCCTGAAGCTCGTGCACCCCGGCAGTAGTGGCCTCCGCGGCCTGTGCCGTGTCGAGGACTTGTTGCCACGAGGGAGGCGACTCCCTTTTCATCAGCGCGCGCTGAGTCTCTGTGTCCCTCAGACCGCAGAGCAGGCAGTCCCGGAGGGTGATTTCGGGGAGCTCCCACTTGCATGGGCCGGCGGCCAACCGCAGGGTCGCGGCGAACTCATCGACCGATTCCCCGGGTGCCTGGACTCGCCTCCAGAACGCGCTCCGAGCGGGGAACATCGCTATTGCCGGCCGGAGATGGGCGCGCAACGCCGCCAGGAGCTCTGTAGCTTTGAGGGCGCTCACCTTCCTCGGCGCAATCAGGTCCACCAAGGTCCTCTTGGTCTCGTGTCCGAGCATGCGGACGAAAATGGCCCTCTTTTTGGCCTCATCTGAGACTTCGAGCTCCACCAGCGCTGCGTTGAAGTCTATCTCAAACAGCTCCAAGTCTCCCGGCTTCTTGATCTCGTAGCCGGCGCATGTCTTGGTCCCGTGGGCAGCCATATCCCACCTTCGTCGCCAATTTAGTGTATGGGACCAAAGACAACAGAACAACCGAAGGGTTGGTTTAACACAGGTTTATTGCACAGTGTTTACGGTGAAGCATGAGGTAATGGCGGTGATACATCTCAATATATACAGTAGCTCTCTACATTTGAATCTTGTAGCACGGTAGCTGATTGGCTGCTACCGGCGTGGCCTCGCCCAGGCACGCCTCTTTCTTCTGCTGCTGAATGCGGGGAAGGTTTTCCCGCGGCTGTCCGTGATTGAGCAATGTGAACCATGTGAGGCTGAACGCTCGCAGCTGCCCTCTATGGGCTGTCTGCTCGCGTTCTTTTACAGCTGGTGTCGTTTGTATCTGGAGTGGTTACATTCTTGCCTTTACAGTATAATGGACATGCATACATACATACATAACACACTCCGAACTGAGCTATAATAAAGGACTTGTTGGTTAACCCCCGATCTGCTGTGGCGTTGCTGATTTATGCTCTGACTCAACAGAACTCCTGCACTAAATGAATGCAAGATTAAGACACCAGAATGAAGTCTGGTCAGAAATAGACCAATAAGAGATAATCTGTGTTTAATAATAACAGTGGAATTTGCCCAAGGCTTTGCATGTGGTATGGCATGTAAGGCTCTTGTAGCCTGGGTGATCTCAGCCAGTCTGTCTCCTTTGAGATATAGTGAAAAGCTCACTGCTAGACAAACTAACCCACTGAGACGTCCCATTTCTCATCCAGCTTCCCTTCTTGGGAGTGAAAAGTTTGCTTGCCCAGTGATTTTCTCTTTAGGAATTAAGCATTTGAAATGTGATACCACATGTCATATTTGCCAGTGTATAAGACCCGCTTTTCCACCTTAAAATACACCGGGAAAATGGAGTGTGTCTTATATGCAGGTAACAGCCCCCCCCCCCTCCGGTGTGGTTCAACGGCTAGAGAGGATCGGTGGCTGATCCAGGAAAGGGCTATTTTTAAAGCCACTCTCAAACCACCACCACCACCCCATGCTGGTGCAGTTTGGTGGCAGCTGCTGACTGCTAGAAGCCAGGTGATGGGCGGCTTCCAATGGAGGTCTCTTCAAAGGAGCCCTCACCCACCCACCCTCATCCCACCCTCCCGGCTCCTGGAGTTAATTTTGAAAATGCATGGGGAAAATGTAGGAAATAATTTTTCCCTTAAAATGTGTATAAAAATGAGGTGCATCTTATACTCCAATGCTGGCAAATCCGGTAATTGAAAAATAACTTCTATGCAAAGTAAATGTGCTTTTAAGGGAAAATTTGAGGAACATTTCTAGTAATAACTATGCTAGTGGTGGTGAACCTATGGCACGCGTGCCAGAGGTGGCACTCAGAGCCTTCTATGTGGGCACCCATGCAGTCACCCCATCACAGAGTTTGCCCTGCTCCTCTGCCCAGCAGCCCAATGGCAGCATTTCCTTCCTCCTCTGTTGCTGTTTTGGCACTTTGCAATAAATAAGTGGGTTTTTGGCCTCAGTTTGGGCACTCGGTCTCTAAAAGGTTTGCCATCACTGAACTATGCCATCAAGTTAATTTTAACATATGATCACCCTTTCCAGGATTTTCTAAGTAATCCTAATTCTATTTTATTTTTATCCCAGAGCGATTGTTGTTCTTCTGTACTCATGCTGGTCACTGACGGAAATAAACCTGATTGATTGATTGATTTTCTAAGTAGAAAATTAAACAATCTCATCCTGTAGCAAAACAGATTGCAAGGTGCATTTTACTTCCGCTTCTGGTGGGAGGAACCACGTGACTGGCTCGTGAACCACGTGACCGGCCCGTGGCCTGAAAAATTTGGGCACCCCTGGTTTACAAGGTTGTGGGGGGGAGGTTTTGTTTCATATTGGGGAATCTTCTTGAACAAAGCACATTAGATTTTGTCATTATACTATACTTGAACTTTTAATATTTTACATCACTTTAGTAATGTGATATTTCCTTCCACTTGTTAGGTAAAGGTCGCCCTTGCTTGAAAGCCAGTTGTATCCGATTCTAAGGGTTCAGTGCTCATCTCCGTCTATAGCCAAAGAGCCAGTGCTGTCTGTGTCTGCAGGCGCTTCAGTGCAGATGTGACAGGCATAACTAAACACCCAAGTGTATGGAATGCTGTTACCTTCCCACCAAAGTGGTCTCTATTTTATCTACTTGCAGTTTCTTGCTTTCAAACTGCTAGGTTGGCAAGAGCTGGGACAGATGACAGGAGCTCACTCCATGGTGCAACACTCGGGTCTCAAACTGCCAACCTGCCGACCTTCCAGTCATCAAGTTCAGCGTCTTAACCACTAAGCCACCGCAGTCCCATTCTTCCACTTGTTACATCTTAGTAAGTTTAGAAAATGAAAGAACCAGCTATGTTGCTACTTAATACAGTATATCATCACTTCTATGTGATCCTCCTTACTGTATACATGCCAGCTGGCCCCAATATACAGGAGTGTTCTTTTTGTAAGCAGTTTTAGGTGGCATGTTACCCAAAATGTTGTCAACTGATATCATTCTGGGTTTTTTATTCTTTTGGTCCAGTCACCAGTGGGGCTGTGTGTTTCGTCAGCATCCCCAGTAAAACACATACTGTATCAGGATTTGGAGAATTTAAACAGCAAGATATGAATCGAACATTCTAGCTATGGCAAGAAGGGCTGCACCCTAATGTGTGGCTAAAACACTGTTACATTACTGTGTGCTGTCAAGTTGTTTCTGAATTGTGATGACTCCAATTGGACTTTTAAGGAATGTGAGATGTTCAAAGAGCAATTTAGCATTTCTACTTCCCAGGGAGTTCCTTTGGCTGAATAGGGGTTTAAACCCAATGACCTGAGTCCGTGTTGACGCTCTTATATAAGGTGGCCCTGCTTTCTTTATTCATTCATTCATTCATTCATTCATTCATTCAGTTAGTTAGTTAGTTAGTTAGTTAGTTAGTTAGTTAGTTAGTTAGTTAGTTAGTTAGTTAGTTAGTTAGTTCTATCACGGCAGACCCAATATTTTCCTAGATGCTTATGTACAGTCAAACCTCAAGATAAGGACGGATCGACTTAAGAAAAACTCAAGATACATCTGGAAAACTCAGAATAAAACCAGGTTCAAGATACGAATTTTTAATAGGATTTTTTTGAGATACAAAATTCAATGCATTCCTATGGGAAACTGCATTCAATGCATTCCTATAGGAAATTCAAGATAAGAATTTTTGAGATACAAACAACCTCGAAGAACGAATTAAATTCATATATAGAGGTTTGACTACACAGTGATACCTCATACAACGTCCAAACTTGGTTCCACAAGTTTGGACTTTATACGGATTTGGACTTTGTATGAGGCATGCAAAATCCTAGCCACGATGCCTCATACAATGTCTAAATCCTTGCCGCGATGCCTTGTACAACGTCGTTTCCATAGAGATACATTGTACTGTAACAGCACAGACTTCAAGGCAAAGTCAAGGAAACAGACAGGAAACTGACAGAACTTTAAGAAATCATTCTCTAAAGGCTAAAAACATTACAAAAACATGTCAAACAACCCTGATTGTCCAAGAACCTAAAGAATGCTGCAAAAATCCCAGGAATGCTTCTAAAAATTCTGACGAAAAAATTCAAAAAAATTGCACTCAAAACCACTCCTAAACACTCTCCGCCTCGTGCAAAACCCACAGAAGCAATTCATGCACGTGTCCTGACTTTTATACTGCCCAAGCAAAATGCAACCTGGGGAAAACCCCAATGCCTCATACAAAGTCACAGCGCCTTTGTATGAGGCAACATTTTTCAAGGAATTAGGCGATGTTGTATGAATTCGATGTGGTACGAAGCGGACTTTGTATGAGGTATTACTGTACTGCTTTTCTAAAACACACTCCATGCAAGAGGGGGCTAGATCCTTTAATTTAAAATGTAATTAAGTATTTCCAAAAATAAGGATATTAAAAGAAGACAATAAACTACAGATTGGGTGTGTTGACTAGATCCCAGTTCCCTGATTGTATTTGATGCTTCTTCCGTAACTTTCCCATTTTGTCTTCTGCATAATTTTTGTCTTTGGGACACCGGCAGCAATGCTGGAAGCGAATTCAGTCTTCTTCATCATCATCTTCATTGTCATCTTTACTGGGCGCACATCTTTGGAAGCAGTTTACAATCAGCGCCAAAATAAAGCTTGAGGCAATAGCCGCAATGGAGACGGCGACTCCAGAGAAGATGATGATAATAAGATCTGTGAGGGACAGGTTAAATTTGCAGTCCCTAAAACTGGCTTCAGTTAACTCACTGAGAAAGACTGTCATATCCTCCACGGGGACAGTACACTGGATTTCATTCAAACCTATATGGAAAGGAAGGGAAAGAAGGGAAAGAAAGAGAGAATAGAGTGTTATTTTTTCCCTTTTCCCAGCAATACTGCCTTCCCATATAAAGCAAAGCTTGAAGCAGATAAATGATGAGACCAGAGGTCCTTGATACCTTGGAGCCATTATTCAGACAGTAGCCCATGCAATGGTAGACATCTCCGCAATGACACTCCGCACATGCAAATGGACCTGGGAAATCAAGCCCATCTGCATGTGGTTTTTTTAATCCATTTGGATATAATGTCACCCACTAGTTAGGCAGACCATGATGTGTGCCCTCCGCTTTCAGGGATCAGACGGAGGACACTTTGGTGGCTCAAATGGCTAAAATGCTGACTGGAAGGCAGAAGGTCAGCAGTTCAATTCCTGAGTACTGCAGGATGGAATGAGCTCCCGTCTTTGTCCCAGCTCCTGCCAACCTAGCAGTTCAAAAGCAAGAAATTGCAAGTGGATAAATAGGGACCACTTCGGTGGGAAGGAAAACAGTGTTCCGTGCACTCCAGTGTCTAGTCATGCTTGCCACATGATCACGGAAACGTCTGCAGAAGTAGACAGTGCTGGCTCTTCAGCTTTAAAACAGAGATGAGCACTGAACCCTAGAGTCGGATACGAATGGCTTTCAAGCAAGGGAAACCTTTACCTTTACTTAGACCCAGCCTAACGTCATTGACAAGTGATGGGCAACACTGCCTAGTTCAGGGATTATTCTCAACCTGTGGCCTGCAGGCCAGATGCAGCACCATTTCATGTACCCACCTTCACCACACAAGGAAGTGTCATGTGGTGGGAAAAGGGCAAAATGGCCGTCTGGTCCCCAAAAGCTGTCTGATGGGGCGTGACCCAGCCCCCAGCTTTAAAAGGTTGAGAACTCCTGGTCTAGTTAGACCACTCAAGACTAATGATCAGAGATCATTAATCACAAAATATGTTTATATCAACCGTCTAATGAAAATATTCATAAATTAAGTTTGCAGCTCTTTAATTAAAAGTTCTACTAATTATGATTGCAGCACAATCTGGCAACTAAATGACATGTCAAAATATATCAAACACTATGAAGCAGTGTGTTCTCCTCTCAGATAGGGGTGTGACTTAATTGGGAGAACCATGTTCTTATTTCTAGTAGTGTGGAGAACAATCGGGCGAAGCGGAGAACGCACTGGAAGAAGAGGAGAAATATCCACTCGTGGCCGGTAATTGGCAAGAACTGCAACCTATATTGTCATATGTCCGTGCAAAATAAATCAATGAATCGAGTCCAAGGCTTGGATTAATTTCTTGCAATGAATTTATGAGTGCCCACTGAGAACAGTATCCAAAGCTTTTCCGGTATATTATTAAGCTTTTCTTGGTATTAACCCTTTCATCAGGGAATCTAAAATTAATTAATACTTAATTAGAATAAGCCTATATTGGAACAAATGTAAAAGTACAGTGCAAATATACAACAATAAGGTGCAATGCTTAAACTAACAACAACAAACAGTGATACATTTAGTATTTACAATATTTACAAACAGAGAAATTATTATTGAATTATTACACAAATTTTTAATAATTATTATTAATAACATTATTAATAAATTATTAGCAATTGATCATATTTAAACATTAGTATGAATTCGATAATGTAAAATCCACCAACATATAAACGATAGCAAGGGTTGTTATAATTTTTTTGGAAAAATTAAAAAAAAATAAAAATATATTTATAGACATTCTTACCTCAATTTCTGCAATCTAAAGTGACTATGTGACAATTATAAACTCATGGCATCCTAGCCTCTTTGCGGAATCTGCTGTGAGCTAGCGGACATTAGATTCGAAAGGAAGCTCACAAGAAAAAGTAGGGATCTAATCCCTATCAGGTGAAAATAACTCAGAAAATGACGATGCCTATTCTTACCTCCGAGTAGAATGCTTACAGAAAGGGAGACATATCTAGTTCTAAATTTAACCCTTTGTAGTAAATTTAACCCTTTCTAGTAGGCCATGAAACTTGTTAAGTGACCTTAAACCAGGGGCCTGCAAACTTGGCTCCCCAGATGTTCTTGGACTTCAATTACCAGAAGCTCAAATCAGCACTCCTGCTGATCAGGGAACTGAAGTTCAAGAACATCTGGAGAGCCAGGTTTGCAGACCCCTGCCTTAGACCAATCAGTTCTTGGTGTCTTTATGGGGTTGGACCAAGCACAATGTTCCATTTACAGAGCTTGTGTATATGTTCTCTGACTTCTTCTGTAGAAGAAGAAGAGGCAGTTCTATTTAAAGCTTTGGTCTTGGAAGATTTTTCTGAAAAAATGGCAACAGTCCCTCCCCCCAAACAAGATTCTAAGAATAAAGCTTTATTGGAAAATAATTGGCTATTAACAACCCAGGATATCATGGGTTGACCATGTGACGAATGTAGAAGTGTTGCTAGGGATGGATAAAGAACAAGAACAGTTTAAGACCATCAAGCAAAGAAAGCTCCAATACCTTAGCCATATCATAAGAAATGACATAAAATATAGAATACGCCAACTCGCTCTGCAAGGAAAGATCCCTGGGAAGAAAGAGGCCCTGGATGTAGACAGACTTCATGGCTGAAGAACCTGAGAGACTGGTGTGGCATGTCCTTGGAAGAACTGTTCACAGGAGTTAAGAACAGGAAGACTATTGCCATGATGATAGCCAATATCTGGAACAGATACGGCAGCTGAAGAAGTAGAATACACAATAATCTTAAATTATCACTAAATAGGACAGAAAGCGCCTCCTTGAAGATTGTGGCATTTTTGAAGCACAATTGGACGTAACCTAGTAATGGCAACCTTGTGTTGCCAGTTAATCTTTCACACACTAGGTCCGGCAAACAGAATTTCAGAATGAACTCCCCAAAAGGTGCCTTTATTTTGGTATGTTTGAAGTGGTAGCCGTATTAGTCTGTGCAAACATATCTGACAGTTCTGTTTTGTTTACTCTCACATTTATTTTGGCAGTTTCACGTCTGGCATGGAGGAAGAAGATTAGATGGAACTTGTTATGTATGTATGCATGTTCATTATATTGTAAAGGCAAGATTGTAACCACTCCAGATACAAACGATATCAGCTGCAATGGAACGCGAGCAGACAGCCTATAGAGGGCAGCTGCGAGCGTTCACTCTCACATGGTTCACATTGCTCAATCACGGACAGCCGCGGGAAAACCTTCCCCGCATTCAGCAGCTGAAGAAAGACCTGCATTCAGCAGCAGGAAAGGAGGCGTGCCTGGGCGAGGCCACGCCGGTAGCAGCCAATGAGCTACCGTGCTACAAGATTCAAATGTAGAGAGCTACTGTATATATTGAGATGTATCACCGCCATTACCTCATGCTTAACTGGAACCTCATGCAATAAACCTGCGTTAAACCAACCCTTTGGTTGTCCGGTCGTCTTTGGTCCCATACACTAAACTGGCGACGAAGGTGGGATAATGGCTGCCCACGGGACCAAGACATGCGCCGGCTACGAGATCAGGAAGCCGGGAGACTTGGAGCTGTTTGAGATAGACTTCAACGCAGCGCTGGTGGAGCTCGAAGTCTCAGATGAGGCCAAAAAGAGGGCCATTTTCGTCCGCATGCTCGGACACGAGACCAAGAGGACCTTGGTGGACCTGATCGCGCCGAGGAAGGTGAGCGACCTCAAAGCCACAGAGCTCCTGGCGGCGCTGCGCACCCATCTCCGGCCAGCCATAGCGATGTTCCCCGCTCGGAGCGCGTTCTGGAGGCGAGTCCAGGCACCCGGGGAATCGGTCGATGAGTTCGCCGCGGCCCTGCGGTTGGCCGCCGGCCCATGCAAGTGGGAACTCCCCGACGTCACCCTCCGAGACTGCCTGCTCTGCGGTCTGAGGGACACAGAGACTCAGCGCGCGCTGATGAAAAGGGAGCCGCCTCCCACGTGGCAACAAGTCCTCGACGCGGCACAGGCCGCTGAGGCCACGACGGCCGGGGTGCACGAGCTTCAGGACTGGCGCCCGAAGCCCGCCAAGGCAGAGAGTTCGGTGCGCGCGGCCCGGCGGGTTTCGAACTCGTCTGCGGAGAGCAGCGACGACGAGGACGTCCGGAGGGTCCAGAGAGAGGGCCGGCGCTGCGACGGCTGCGGCGCCGCCCACGCCCGCACCAAGTGTCCATTCCGCAAGGCCGAGTGCCACAACTGCGGCCGGCGCGGGCACATCGCCAAGGTCTGCCGGAAACGGCGCGAGGCCACCAGGAGTTCTCCAGACCGCTCGGCGAGGCAGGACCGCACCACGAGACAGGAACGCACCATGAGGCCAAAGGACGGCACCCGGACCACGAGGACGCGGGACGGAGTAGGGCGCATCTCCGACGACAGCGAGGATGACGCGCCGGTTTGCAGCGTTTCCACGGAGCACCCCCGTTACTTCGTTGAGATAGTAATACAAGGGGCCCCTGTTAGAATGGAGGTGGACTCGGGTTCTTCATACTCCATTATTTCCCAGGGGGAGTTCATGAAAATCGCCCCCCGCGTGCGGCCCAAGCTCAAAGCGTTGAGGGCCACACTGAAGGACGTGCAAGGGAACCGCATCCCAGTGTTGGGGGTTGGGAAGTTCCAGGTCCAGTTCAAAAAGTACACCGCAACGCTTCCCCTAGTCGTCCTCAAGGGAGGTAAATGCAGCCTCCTCGGGACTCAATGGTTCCAGCCCCTGGGTTTGTTCATTGGGGGGGTGCACGCCGTGGGAGCACACGCCGCCGGGACTGATCCAATACAGAGCGTGTGCGACGCGCACCCCGAGGTTTTTAAAAAGGGGCTCGGAAAATTCAAGGGCCCCCCAGTGACTTTCGACCTGGACCCTGGAGTGCGTCCAATCAGACTTAAACCGCGCAGAGTGCCTTTCGCACTAAAGGACAAAATAGAGGCGGAGTTGGACAAACTGGTGGGCCAGGGGATTCTTGTTCCTGTTGATTCTGCGGAGTGGGAAACTCCAATTGTAACAGCGCTTAAGGCCAACGGGGAAGTCCGCATATGCGCGGATTACAAGTGCACCATCAATAAGGCGATCCGCCCTAATGCGTATCCGGTGCCGGTGGTCAGCCACTTGTTGGCCAGGTTACACGGGGGGAGGTGTTTCGCTAAACTCGACCTGGCCCAAGCCTACCAGCAACTCCCGGTGACCCCCGCCGCAGCTGCTGCGCAGACCATAGTCACCCACAAAGGGGCGTTCCAGGTATCGCGCCTCCAATTCGGCGTGAATTCGGCGCCCGGGATTTTCCAGTCACTGGTGGAACGCCTCCTGAAGGGGTTAGAGGGGGTGTTACCCTACTTTGATGACGTATTAATTACAGGGGGAGCCGGGCCGAATTAGCAACAAGGTTGGGAAAGGTCCTGACAATATTCGAAAAGGCGGGGTTGCGGTTGCGGAAAGACAAATGCGTCTTCTTCGCTACAGAGGTTGAGTTCCTAGGGTTCCGTGTCACTCCCGAGGGAATTAGGCCGGCCCAATCCAAGGTAGCCGCCATCAAGAAGGCCCCTCGCCCCACCTCCAAGCCCGAATTGCAGTCGTTCCTCGGACTGCTCAACTTCTACCACTCCTTCCTCCCGCGGAAGGCAGCAGTGGCAGAACCGCTTCACAAATTGTTAAAAAAGGACGAGGCATGGAAGTGGGGCGACGATCAGGAGAAGGCGTTCAATGACCTGAAGCGACTCCTGGCATCAGATGCCGTACTGACCCACTTCAATCCCAAACGCCCAGTGGTCCTGATATGCGATGCATCTCCGGTGGGGGTGGGGGCAGTGCTATGCCACGTGCTGGAGAACGGTAGGGAGGCCCCAATAGCTTTCTACTCTAGATCCCTGTCCCAAGCGGAGAGGAACTATGCTCAGACAGACAGGGAAGCACTAGCAATAATTGCGGGGACCAAGAAATTTCATGATTTTGTGTACGGCCGCCTCTTCACCATAGTGACTGACCATAAGCCTTTGCTGGGCATTTTCACCGCAGATAAGCCCACACCCCAGATCCTGTCCCCGAGAATGCTCAGGTGGGCCATTTTTCTCAACGCGTATCAGCACGCGTTGGTATACCGGCCCGGGAAGGAGATCAGCCATGCCGACGCTCTGTCGAGGTCCCCCATTCCCCGGGATTGCTGCCACGTGGGTGGAATAGAGAGGGACCACCAGGTCTTAATGATAGAGGTCCTAGACTCCCCTCCAGTAGTACCAGCCGACATCGCCAAAGCGACAGGCAAGGACAAAACGCTGGCCACAGTTTGTTCCTGGGTGCAGAAAGGGTGGCCCGTGTCTTCCCCAGCAGCGGAATTCGACACATTTTTCAAAAAGAGACTAGAGTTGTCCCTAGAGAGGGGTTGCCTTTTGTGGGGACAGCGGGTAGTGATCCCCACGTCCCTCCGGCCGAGGGTGCTTAAACTGCTGCACGTCAGCCACCCGGGGATCGTACGCTCTAAGGCACTAGCCCGCAGTTATTTTTGGTGGCCCCAGCTAGACGCCGACATCGAGCACATGGTCGGCACTTGCGAGGCGTGCCAAAGCTCAAGGCCAGAAGAGGCTCGCTCGCCACCTAGGGAGTGGGACGCTGCAAGGGGCCCCTGGTCCCGAGTGCACGTAGACTTTGCTGGCCCGTTCAGGGGAACGCTTTTCCTCCTTGTGGTGGACGCGTTCTCCAAGTGGTTGGAGGTCATTCCAGTCTCGAGCACCTCCTCGGCCACAACAATTAAACAGTTACGGAGGGTCTTTTCCACGTTCGGTTTACCCGACACCCTCGTCAGCGATAACGCTAGCTGTTTCACGTCCGCCGAGTTCAGGGCATTCATGGAGCGAAACGCCATTCGGCACGTCACCTCCGCCCCTTTTCACCCGGCCACCAACGGCCAAGTAGAGCGCCTCGTGCGCACCACGAAAGACGCGCTACTGCGCATGGGTCCCGGAGACCTCGAACTGAAATTGTGCCAATTCCTGCTGAGATACAGGGTCACCCCATTAGCGTCAGGGTACTCCCCCGCGGAGCTGTTGATGCGCAGAAAGCTGGCCACGGGGATCTCCAAGCTAAACCCCACGAGAGTAGAGGACAAAGGGCGGAACATAGGGGTGGAACCCACAAAGAGCTTCAGCATAGGCACCCCGGTGCACTGCAGGAACTACGCCAGCGCGGGGCCAGCCTGGGTGCCGGGCACCGTAGTAGATCAAACCGGCCCCGTCTCATACCGCGTAGAGACCAGTACAGGTTTCCTGTGGAGGCGACACGTGGACCAACTCAGGCGTAGGGTCCCCGGAGAGCAGGACGCGGACGAGAATAGCATCGAATCAGCGTTAGGGTACTCCCCCACCCGTTTAGCCCAAGGGGGAGGAAAAGGGGAGCATGGGTCCCCACCAAGGGGGGAGGAAAGGCAATCGATCCACAGAAATCTTTTGCGGGAGTCCCCGTCAGAGAGGAGGAGCCCCGATCACACTCATACCCCGCGGAAGCCGCGGAAGTCTCCCCGAAATTCAGATGCCCATAGAAGTTTAGACGTTGATTTACAGTACCAGGGGGAGTTAGCGGAGTGGTCCCCCACCCGTCCTAGCGAAAAGAGGGGTTTCAGTTCAGCCCCTGGTACTTCCAGTCCCAGTAGCCCCTGTGAGTTAGAATGCAATATAGCGCCAATGTCCCGGAGACCGACACCTCCAAGACCGGAGGCATCAGCGAGTCCGCCCACCACAGTCTTAAGGTCCCCCGAGCAGGGATCAGAAGGTAGCCGTTCCACAAGGGCGACCTCATCGGTTCCGCGGTTCACATTAGGAGGGTCCCCGGGGTCCGAGAGCAATAGGCAGGGGTTTACCTCCCAACTATTCATTCCATTCCCATCCCCGAGCGCAAGGCAGGCACGGACGCCCCACAGAGCCACTAACGAATCCCCGTTTCCCGTTGCAGGACAAGCACCCGCGGAGTCAGGGATCACGGGCTCTCCAGAATTAGGGCAGGCGCAAGCACGCCCCAAGCGAACGTGCGGCAAGCCACAATGGTTGCGGGACTTCGTCCCATCCTAGGGGGGAGGGATGTTATGTATGTATGCATGTTCATTATATTGTAAAGGCAAGATTGTAACCACTCCAGATACAAACGATATCAACTGCAATGGAACGCGAGCAGACAGCCTATAGAGGGCAGCTGCGAGCGTTCACTCTCACATGGTTCACATTGCTCAATCACGGACAGCCGCGGGAAAACCTTCCCCGCATTCAGCAGCTGAAGAAAGACCTGCATTCAGCAGCAGGAAAGGAGGCGTGCCTGGGCGAGGCCACGCCGGTAGCAGCCAATGAGCTACCGTGCTACAAGATTCAAATGTAGAGAGCTACTGTATATATTGAGATGTATCACCGCCATTACCTCATGCTTAACTGGAACCTCATGCAATAAACCTGCGTTAAACCAACCCTTTGGTTGTCCGGTCGTCTTTGGTCCCATACACTAAAGAACTAGTGAGACATTGACTCACACAATTTCCAACCTGTATTTATCCAATCATAGCCTCATTATCTTAAGGCCGTGATGACGAACCTTTTAGAGACTGAGTGTCCAAACTGCAACCCAAAACCCACTTATTTATCACAAAGTGCTAACACAGCAACAGGGGAGGAAGGAAACACTTCCATTGGGCTGCTGGGCAGAGGGGTGGGGTGAACTCTGTGCTGGGGGGAGGGAAGAAGAGCTCCCATTGGGCTGCTGGGCAGAGGGGTGGGGCAAACTCTGTGCTGGGGTGAATGCACAGGTGCCACAGAAGACTCTGAGTGCCACCTCTGGCACGCGTGCCATATGTTCGCAACCACAGTCTTAAGGCCATTATTAAACAATTGCCATGTGTCTGACTTTACATGAGGAAATGGACTTGATTCACCAAAGCTCATATTAAAATATAGCACTTTATCTTTAAGGTGCCACAACAATTATGTCTTCTTTATTTTATTTTATTTTTGTTTCTTATTTGATATGCTTGCAGAGATTAACGCTGCTACCACTACAAAAACTATTTCAGTAAAAGTGAAATTATTTTCCTGTTTTTTCATAGTCACAAACAAGTTGAAGAATTCCAGAAGTCTCTACGCATACTCAGAAATGATGTTTGAATGAGTAGCACTAAGAGCCTGGCGTGCAGTGGTCCATGGGGTCGCGAAGGGTCAGACTAAACTGTGCGACTGAACAAGGATGACAAAAGCACTAAGTAAGTGCTCACAGGATTGCAGCCTGAAATAACATTCACCTGACTCCCCCAGAGTTTCCGAATTAAAATTCCCAAGGACCCAAGTAGCAAAGGCTTTTTGGATGATTGGATCTGTAATTCAAAAACATGCTCTGGAAGAGCATTGAAAAGACTTTTGCCAAAGACCAAGAATGATAAGAGAAAGGGGGGGGGGAGAGAGAGAACCCAAGTGTATAATTAAAGATAAACCAGAACTAAATCATTGCATGCTGCAGATTAAAATAGGAAGAATTAAGTTTCAGGGGAGGGGAGGGAATGGATCACTGTGAGATTAATTGTAGAATAGTCAGCTCTTGGGAAAGCATCTGTAGTCTTGGAAATCTTCCACATGCATACAGTTAGACAAGTCAGGAGGAAATATTAGTTGGGGTGAAAGGCAGTAAATGCTCACCCATTATCTGAAGAAAGCATATGGAAAGGATGCTTACTCCAAGCGCATGTTTCTCCTCTAAAGAGAAATGTTCTCTGAACTTGTGAAATGACAACATCGGTAAATTAATTTGCTCAACTCAAAGTGCTCATATCATCAAGTTTTCAAACCGAGTATCATCTTGTTCGTGCCCTAAGATCTCATATATGAAGTGGACTTTGGCACAAGAAGAAATCTCAAAGGGGAATTTTCAAATCCTGAAAGATTGCTTGACTATGGGTCAACAGTGAAGAATAAGCAATGAGTCTTCTGCCGTATGTGGAAAACGTTTCTGTGTATTGCACAAAACGTATCTGCATAAAATTAGTGTCTTCTCTTTGTAAAGCAAGCTCCACACACCAAGGGACAATTAATTCAAATAGGACCTTCGATGCTGATTTTTAAAGTCAATGCAACAAGCTGTTGAACATTGTACCTATTTGTTTGCTTGTTTTATACAAAAACAAACATTATTGTAAATGAAAAAGCTTTAGTTGAGAATAAATGATATGACAACATCTCAGAGGCCAAAAGAAAACTAGGTTCCTAACAATCAACATCTTTAGACTGGGCATAAAATTTCAAAAGCGATTCAGTATGAGGCTTCTGTTGACATTACTTCATATACCTTCTCAGATATTAAAACTCGGGTGCAGGGCTAAATCCTGGCTAAATCCAAGAGTTAGTTCAAATTAAATAGGCCTGTTAAACCAATCAGATTTACTTAAATGTTCATGCATCACTTAGTAATTGATTTAATAGACTACTTCAGGGATTCTCAACCTGCAGCTCATGGGCTGGATGTGGCCCGCAGCGCCATTTAATGTGGGCCCCACCGCCTCCACCTCACCAGGAAGTGCCATGTGGTGGAGGAAGGGCAAAAAGGCCATCCAGCCCCTGAAGCTGTCTGAGGGAGCATGTCCCAGCCCCTTGCTTAAAAGGGTTGAGAACTCCAGGTCTACTCTGATTGGGACCAGCAAATGGATACCCCAACTTTGGGACCCGTATAGTATTCAGAGTAATGGGAAAACATGTTCCCCCACCTTTCACCTTTGATAGTGCAAAATATTTTCTTCCCCCTCCCCCAGCCCACAGGGATGTTTAAGGTTTGAAATACAGACTGACCTGATCTTCATCTCCCAGGCTCATATACAGATAGTATTATTCCTAGGTTATTGCACTCTGTGAAGATCTAATTTTTAACTCAAAAATATATCAAATATTTTTGCCATCTGCCTGACAACTTTATTTGAACACAATCCTTGTAAGTAAATTCTTTTTTTTACTTCTGCTAAAACTGTGCCTGAGTATTTGTACTTTAGGAACTAAGAAGAAAGGAGGAACTGTGGAGAGCTTGCATTTAAAAAAAATTGGCCATAATCCTTTGTGACATTCTTGCTGCATCACTCTGCAAAGATTATCCAACACCAAGATCTTTGGTGGATACCTGAAATTGGATTTGTGTGGAGCAGCAAATAGGAATGTTAAACTATCTGTCTCCCCCATTTTGTACTTCACAATTTTTCATGGCTCCTGCTGGCTTTATTTTTGAAGCATTTTGACCTTGGTTTTTTTGCTGGGCTCCAGATGGGACTAGAGCCAACCATGATATGCAGGGCAGCAAGATCATATATTCTGCCCACAGCAAAGCCATTAATAGAGCACATTCCTTCCCATTTACAAAAAACTGACATGTGTGTTTTGTGTGCATACTGGTTTTGTTTTTGTAGACCAGGGATTCTCAACCTGTCGCAGCCGATGGCACCATTTCATGTGGCACCACCACCACCTCCAGCACACCAGGAAGTGCCATGTGGTAGAGGAAGGGCAAAATGTCCATCCGGCCCCCACCTTTAAAAGGTTGAGAACTCCTGTTGTAGACAATAAGATTGTGGTCTTTCTGCTATTGTACAGAAACAAAAAACACTGAATTGGAAAGGAGAAAGGGAGAAGGGAAAGAAACCAGTGGAAGCTTTGTCTGTAGACTGAAGGCTGAGGAGTAGTAGTGAGAGGCACTGAGTTTCAACCTCCACCCCAGGTGAGGGTTTTTTATCTTCTCCATTTATATATTATTTTTGCTATTTGGACATATATCGATATATACAAATACTCTGAATGTACAGATTTGAATCAAGATATGCTACAAATCACCCTGAAGCAAATTAGGTTTGATTTATAAGACAAAGCAGGCCATGTTTGCAATACAGTAAAACCCTGAGTTACGAAAAGAATCGGTCCCATGGCCTCTTTTGTAATTTGATTATTTTGTAACTCAAGGCATCCCCATAGGGGGAGCTGTGGGGTGAATTGGAGCCCAGGATGAAGAGCAGAATGGCTTCGTAGCCATTCCCAACCAGACCAGAGAGACCACCCTCATTGACACGAGATAGGCTCTAACAGCGGCTCTAGCATGTGTTCAGTCGTGATTGCTCTGGGTCTTCACCCAACAGCGCTCTAGGTGTCTCCTTGCCTGCTCCTACCAAAGTGGTCCCTATTTCTCTACCTGCAATTTTTTGCTTTCAAACTGCTAGGTTGGCAGGAGCTGAGACAGAGACAGGTGCTCATTCCATCATGCGGTACTCGGGTTTTGAACTGCTGACCTTCCACTGCAATCCACACAATAGAACACTTTCATAAGGAAGTTTCAAGCCCTGTAAACCTCTTCTTCCAGTCTGGCCAGGTTATCCTGCTATGGTAATAGAGTAGACCATACTGCCAGCGACTCAACACTGAGTATCAGGTGGCAGTTAACTAACCTGACAACCCTGAGGACTAACAGCCTTGGGTGGCAAAGTCCACAAGGAAGGGTGGCAGTCCCCAAGTGGATTAAATCCCACCTGAATCCATCTTGATGGAGAGCAGCAGCTTCAACAATCGTGACCTGGGGCTGAGGACCAGAAAGTGACTCATGGAACTGGATCAGTGGTACGGGTGTCACGCCACAATGTGGAAGGCAGATGAAAGCCCACTTCATTATATTATCAGGACAGTCTGCATGGCTGATCGCAATGAGGATCACCAATATCCGGATTCAGATATGGCAGTAAAAGAAGAAGAACCCTTTCCTTCTCTAGCATGATTGTAATACAAAGCTCTTTCCCCTCCAGCCAGGGTCTCTGAAATTTGCACCAAAACTGGCATCATTTGGAGGCGTGTCAAGATGGCGAGCTGAGTGGAGGCGAATTTATGTCTCTGTCTAACATGTTTTGCTTTGAATTCCCAAGCAGAAATATCCATGCAGCATACCTCCCAGCCTACACAGGAAGACATCAATTATATTCACCTATTGTTTACCCTGGACCCTGATTCCTGGGAGCTCAAGATAATCCTTCTTAATCTTCAGACCACCTGCCACAGATTGTTTTTACCAATACCTGGATACCTTGTGGGGTGGGAATGTACAAATCCTTAAGAGTCACAGAACTGGCTTAAGGGTGGATATTGCATATCTATTGATTCTGGGATTCCTTGTGTATTTAATCAAGATAGTGCTTGGGGTGAGACAGGATTAATTAATTACGAAGTGGGAATGAAAACAACTACTAGCTCCTCACATAGCCCAACATTCAGTCTTCCCTGAACTTATTATCTATGATGCCATTGGTCATTTTGAACTTCTTGCCATGAACTCTGGAACCACATTGGTGCACATTTTCAATCCTCACTCCTATTGGATGTCACATTGGAGACATCAAAACCTGGAGCTGTTGAACTGTTAACTCTGTTTTTTTCTTATGTAAACCCTCAGGGCAATTGCCCTATCAACCCACCTATTGTTTTATGTGATTAAACTTTTTACTGTAACAAAAGAGCCATTTAATAGCCACGATTCCTCCCACTTTTTAATTATCTCTTCTTTGTCTTCTTTATTTTTGAATATTTCTGAATCATATCTCCATTTGTTATTTCTTTCTTTTTTGCCATTATTTTTATATCTACTAACATTTTGGCATGGTCCGATTCCCAAAAAATTCCCACTTCCGCATTTTCTAATGATTTGACCAAGTTGTGTGCAACCATTACATAATCGATTCTTAAATATGAGTTATGGACGTGAGAGTAGTATGTTATGAAATTTCTTTACCCTTTAGCTTGAACCATGCATCATGCAATCCTAGCTGTTGCATCCAACTATCCAAAAAAACTTTATTTCCTACCTTTTGCCTTACTATGTTTGTTGAATCTGTATGTGGTCTGGTCAAATTAAAATCACCTGCCACTATTATTTTGTCCATGTTTTCTCTTGAAATGATTTGTTGTATTATCTGCAGAAATTCTTCCTGTTTCTGATTTGGGGCATATATATTAACTAATAAATATTCTTTGTTATCTATTAATCCTTTTATAATTATGTACCTTCCTTTGGGATCATTAATACTATTTATTTTGATAAATCCTAATTTTTTAGATATAAGTATTGCAAAAAAACAACAACAAACCCTCGCATTAGATGTTCCAAATGCCTTCTCATAATCAGTTATCCAGCCTAATGATAAGTTTTTAACTTTTTCACATTTCTGATGGGTCTCTTGTAAAAATATTATGCCCAGTTTATCCTTCTTAATTGCAGCTTCTATCCTTTTTCTTTTTATCTAGAAACCCAAGCCTTTTACATTCCATATTAATATTCTAACCATATTCATAATTGTCCACAGTTCATACCTGTCAACCTTCCTGGATTGGCCGGGATTTCCCATTTTTTGTGCCGATTTGCGCCATTTCCGGCCCCAGCTGCCAAAACCCCAGAATTGGCAGCGGGGGGAGAGGTACTATGCATCCCTTCTGTGCAGATCACCTTCTACGCATGCATAGAAGGCTTTTATGCTTGTGTAGAACCCTTCTATGCATGCATAGAAGGCGATCTGCGCAGAA
The DNA here is from genome assembly GCA_035047305.1 of Bradypodion pumilum. NCBI lineage: Eukaryota > Metazoa > Chordata > Lepidosauria > Squamata > Chamaeleonidae > Bradypodion > Bradypodion pumilum. The sequence continues at coordinate 4,519,210 of JAWDJD010000016.1, read as the reverse complement.
GGGGATCGTAGAAGCCTTCTACGCATGTGTAGAAGGCGATCTGCGCAGAACCATTCTGTGCAGGTCCCGTATTTTCTGGAGCCGTGGTTGACAGGTATGCGACAGTTACTCTTTGTCGTGTGATCCTTAAATTCCAGAGAGTGTTCGCAACTGAAAATAGTAAACATCTTTTTGTATTTTCACCCATTAACTTAGAGCATACATGTTAATTTTTATGTGGGCAAAAATATGACATTTTTGTACACATGCTTTTTGGAGATTGAGTTGGAACAAAAGAAAATTTCAATAATAAGGTTGAAATATATTAAAATATTAACTTGGAATGTCAAGGGCACTGGAAATCAGATAAAAAGAAAATGATTGGAAGCTGCCATTAGAAAAGATAAACCTGATATAATTTTCCTGCAGAAAACTCATCAAAAAGACAGCAATGTGAATAATTCACGATTGGGGTGGATAGAAAATTATGAAAAAGCATTTGGAAATTCCAAAGCCAGAGGGGTTGCAATATTAATGTCTAAAAGGCTAGGGTTTGTAAGAGAAAAATGTATAGCAGATTCTGAGGGAAGGTATTTAATTGTAAAAGGCTTAATTAATGGTGAGGAAATGTGTATGCTCCAAATAAAAGACAGGAAGAATATCTAGGGAAAGTGCAAAGAATATTGGAAAAAGAAAAAATAGTAAGCTTGATTGTAGCAGGGGATTTTAATTTAGTCAGATCCAACATAGATACTACAAACCCTACAAGACATATTGTCTATGGAACTCCCTGCCAGAAGAAGTGGTGACAGCTGTCAGTCTTGACAGCTTTAAGAAAGGATTAGACAAGTTCATGGAGGACAAGGGTATCAATGGCTATAATTATGGATACTTAAGGACAACCTCCGGGTTGGAGAGATAGGCAGGATATCTCTCAATGCCATTTCCAGGGAATCCTAAGCAGGTGAAGGCATCTCCTTGGGAATACCCTGAAGGAAATGGTGAGCCACTGTGTGAGACAGAATGCTGGACTGGATGGGCTGTGGCCTGTTCCAGCAAGGCTGTTCTTATGTTCTTATTTTCTTATATTTGTGGTAGTAAGAAGGTCATGGATACATGGTCTGCGCTATGTCTGTGGGATACCTGGAGAGAAATTGAAGGTTCTGAAAAGGTTACACTTATTATTCGCAAGTCCACAACACTTATTCTAGAATCGATTACATCCTGATCTCAGAAAATTTTATTAGCAAAATTGAAGACATAGAAATAGGAATAATTAAAGAATCAGATCACACCAAAATAGTACTAGATTTAAAATTAGATGGAATAATACAGAGGAAAATTGGATGAAAGTACGATGTCAATCTGTTTAAAAGGCAAATGAATAAGGAAATGATAACTGATAAGTTTAAATACATTGCTCTGCTATAAAATTAGTCCTTATATCCACCAGCATTGAGTTATCATCACCGACCCTGATATCCTTTGCTTCCAGCTTCTCTCCCATATTGTTGACATTGTTCATATCAGGGAGGGAGGGTCAGGTCGTTGATTGCTGAGCTTTGCACAACTCAAGAGTTCGGCGCCCACCTGGCCTCTGGTTAAGTTTTTCCACTTCATTAAGCTTTTCTCCAGCCACTGTATTAGAGACTGTAGCTAAAACATCAAACTTGTTGGAGATAGGAAAGTAAGCACACAGATTTTCTCTCTCTTCCCTCGCAAGAAAAATATCTAACTTCATTTGCTTATCAGTTTCAATTTGCTTGGGAGAGTTCACAACAGTACCGACCTGTCTTTTCCTTTTCCTCTGCCTGTGGTGTTGAGGAGATAATGTTTCATTTTTCTTCCTTTTCATCATTTGACCTTGTAAAACTACTAGCAGGTACTGTAACTGTGGAAGCACTGATAAAACTGCTACAACCAGGACAGTGAACTAAAATAGGTTAAACTTGCTCACAGACCCAGCCGCTGTCGGGTGGCAGGGTTCAGCAAAAAGACTGATAAAATTGTTCTAAAAGATTATTCTAAAAACTTCATTATGAATAATACTATTGCCCATTCCAAAAAATCATCTAAGTAGAACTAAGTAAACTGGCTGCAAAAAACTGTGGTTGTAAAATAAATAAGATAAAAGGACAAGGATATGAGAGCAGAGAGCAGAGGAAAACTCAGCCTCACCGTTCCATGCCGGAACCGGAAGTCAGGTTCGTGGACCAATTTAAGGTTTCCTCATACCATGACAGCGATCACTTGCCTTTAAATCTCTTGCTCAAGTTACCGCCAAATAATCTGAGACTCAAGGACAAACACAGGGGGCTTTCTGAATTAGAGTCGAAACTAAATCCAGTTAGGTGGAAAGCAGATATGTCCAAGATTTTATCTGATCTGTTTAAAACTCAAGACTTTAACAAGATCTTGGATAAATATATGAACAATGTAAACACGACAGTGGGAATAGAACTTTTTGAGGTTTTACTGAAAGAAATTCTTTTAGCCCTTGAGGGTTTTAACTCACATTACGGAAATGCCAAGGGCACTCAAAGTAAATCATGGTTTGATAAGGAGTGCCTCCAGGCAAAAGGTGCCCTGAGACTTAAATATAGAGAATATTGCTTAAACCCTATGGATAGCTTGTGGACAGAACTGTCTATAGCGAAGGTACAATACAAAAAGATAATTAAACACAAAAGTTTGAAGAATGTAATAGAGCTAAGTCAAGCAATTGAGCAAAAACTCCATTCCAAATTCTGGAACTTAGTGTCCAGTTGCTCTAAAAGTCCCCATATGCCATCGGTCATACTCCCAGAAATTTGGGAGAAACATTTTCGGGAATTATATTTGGCTTTGGATACAAGTGATACATCCAGTGGGTATACAGCCAGTAGCAATAACTTCCCCCCCATGGAATGCAGTATCGATCTGTGAGGTAAAATCGTTAATAAGTAGATTAAGATCCAGGAAAGTTGCCGGCCTCGATCAAATACACCCAGACCTGATTAAATCAAATTTGGAGTGGTGGGCCCCCGTCCTGGCAAGACTGTTTACTATAATTGACAACACAGGTCAGTTCCCTAAGAGCTGGGAGATATCAGCCATATGCCCAATCCACAAAAATGGGAGTCACGGCGATCCTGCCAACTATAGGCCAATCAGCCTCCTGAGCATCCTTAGTAAACTTTATGCAAGCCATCTTCTAGGGAAGCTCCAAGATTGGGTCGAGGATACTAAGTTATTAGCTGATGAACAAGGTAGGTTTAGAGGAAGCCGCTCTGTGCTTCATCATTGTGTAGTCCTTGATTACTTTATTAACAACCTCAAATTCCTCTGTATCATTATATGCAGCATTTGTTGATTTGAAATATGCTTTTGATACTGTCTCAAGAGTTCTACCTTGGGAGAAACTAGAGAAAGTATCCATTGACCAATGATTATTGTTTCTTATAAAGGCAATTTATGGCAACACAAGTATAAAGGTGAAGTGCATTGAGCAGGGACATCTGTCAAACTCTATAAAAACAAGTCGGGGAGTTAGACAGGGCTGTGTCTTAGCACCAACCTTATTCAATATATACATCAATGATATCATTGAATACTTACAATGCAGGGATCACCATCCGCCCAAATTAGACAGCAAACATGTCCCAACCCTAACCCTAACCCTAACCCAATCCTACTTTACGCAGATGATGCAGTTCTGCTTTCAAGAACACAGCTGGGGTTACGCAGGGCCCTGCATTCACTTGCTAAGTATTGCTCTCAAAACCAACTTGTAGTCAATTATTCGAAAACAAAAATAATGGCTTTTGCCAGAAAGCCTAAAATACATTGATGGCATTTAAACCATCAGGTACTAGAGCAGGTCGTTCATTATAGCTACTTAGGAGTGATATTTCAGGCTAATGGGCACAGGAAGTTACATACAATGTATTTAGCATCTAAAGCAAAAAAAGTACGGTCGCTATACATAACTTCCTTCAGAGGAAAGGTGGGCATAATGTAGTTGCAACCCTTAGACTTTTTCCAGCGAAATCGCTTGCCCAAATGTTGTATGGATCCCCTCTGTATTTTGACTCAAACATAAATCCGCTTGAGGTCACACAATCAAAGTTTCTGAGGACAATTATGCAGTCCCCTTGCAGTATTTCCAACACGGCTTTGAGATTAGAAACGGGAATGTATACAGTGCGACCGAGACTGTTAGTAAATACAGCCAATTATTGGATAAGAATTCTATTTGCCCCATCTGGCTTACTCAAACTGGTGATGTCCGACCCTTGGATGCCACCATGGATTAGCTCTCTTGAAAGGACACTAACCATTTATGGCATTTCAAAACCTTATGTTCTTTCCTTAGGATCTATTCATGCTAGAGAGTTAATAAAACAAAGAATTCTCGATATACATCACCAAAATGATTTAAGTAAACTAGTTTCCCCATTGTTTGATAGATCAACTTTCAATGTTGCTAGGCCCTTAGTGTACTTGTCTTTAATAAGGATAGATAGTAAATTAGAGGATGTAATTATCAGGAACAATGTGATGAGTTTGAAAACCTGGTTGAAGGTTTGTAATGATGGAAAAAAGATGGTAGATTTATTTAAACAAATGAACCTAAACTGGTTGCAAACTGTTCAAGCGAATAAATAGAATAAAAAACAAATAGAAGAAACAAGTTTAGACAGAAATGAAACAACATTTGAAAAATTAGTGCATAGTCTAAGATTAGATCAAACATTAATTAAGGGAGTAGTTAGTAAAATATACAAGATTTTGAATAATGATGAAAAACCACAGGATATTTTAAAATCAGTATGGGAGGAAGATTTGAACATTAAAATAAGTGATGTAGGCTGGAAAAGCAAATGGAAGAATAGAATTATGCATACCCTCTCAGTAAGAGTTAAAGAACATAACTACAAATTAATATGGAGATGGCAATTAATTCCAGACCGGTTACATCAGATGAATAGCACGAAGCTAAAACATTGTTGGAGATGCAAAGATACTCCAGGGTCGTACTTACATATGTGGTGGAAATGTATAAAATTGAAGCCTTTTTGGACTAAAATTAATACGGAAATTAATGCAATATTAGACATTGACATCAAATTGGACACGAGCATAGCATTAATAAATGAAATGGATAATTTGAATTTGGATAAATATAGAAAAGATTTATTGTCAATCATGTTAACTATAGCAAGACAATGCATAGTTAAAAATTGGAAAAGTGAAGTTATAATAAAAGTAGAAGATTGGTATAAAGAAATGTGGACATTAGCAGTAAAGGATAAGTTAACATGGGAGTTAAATAAAAGAAAAGGAATAATAAAAGAAAACAAATTTTATGAGATTTGGAAATGCTTTATTGACCATGTGTTAAACAAGAGACAAGGATGCACTCCAGTGCCTGAATGTCTTTCATTCTGGAAGCAAAACAACAATAAATAGTAAACTCAAATCTCCGAAAGCAATGTAAATATCACTGGGTGATTGTAAATGTTTCTATACACAGTAAAAGATGTTATATTTAAATAATAAGTATAGAAATAAGAATGGATAATATATGTAAAATTTAACTGACATTAGTTTAAAATGTTGAACAGAGGTATCTAATTTTCTTATTGTCTATTATATGGTAACCTGTAGTACATTTTGTATGAGTTGTATTGTGCTCGAAATTTTGTTATGTGATATTTTTGTTTTTGATATAATTTTCTTCATTTTTGTATTTTGTCATTTGTTATTTGATAATGAATTTTTTAAAAAAAATTGGCATCATTTCTCTTTGAGAAGAAAAATACATAAACAGTGAGGACAGAAGTAACATGGTTTATGTTGTTGTTACTGTTCAGTCGCAGTCGATTTTGACCCTTCGCAACCCCACGGACCACCGCACACCAGGCACCTCTGTCCTCCACCATCCTCCTCAACCCGCCCAGCTCTGTGCCCATTGCATCAACAATGCATCTCATTCTCTGCCACCCCCTTCTTCTTTTACCCTCCACCTTTCCCAGCATCAAGGCTTTCTCAGGTGAATCCTCTCTTCCCATTTGATGTCCAAAATACTTTAGCTTCATCTTCAATATTTGACTTTCCAAGGAGCAGTTGGGTTGATTTCTTTTAAGATCGACTTATTTGTTCTCTTTGCTGTCCGTGGGACTTTCAAAACTCTTCTCCAACAGTACATCTCAAAGGCATCTATTCTTTTGTGCTCAGCTTTCCTTATGGTCCAACTCTCACAACCATACATTACTACCAGAAATACCATTGCTTTGACTATGCGGACTTTTGTTTGCAAGGTGATGTCGCTACTTTTAACTATGTTGCCCAAATTTCTCATAGCTTGCTTCCCAAGAATTAGTCGCCTTTTTATTTCATGGCTGCAATCTCCATCTGCAATGATCTTGGATCCTAGGAATGTAAAGTCTGTCACTGCGTCTACTTCATCCCCATCTATTTTCCAGGGACTGATAGGGCCTGTTGCCTGAGCTGGTTACCTGTTTGCAAAGATACAATCAATCCCTCCAAGTTTCATAATTCTTAGAAGTCTATAATCTTAGAAGTCTATGAAATAAAAAACAGCTATTTTAGTTTTGTATAATTTGTGATATTTGGACAAAGATCACTCTCACATATAGAAGATCTCATGTCAAGACCATGCACAAACAGGAAACAAGTGTTCATCCATCTTCAGTTCTGCGGCTTTGCAAAGATATCTGCTCCATCTTTAGAAGCACCAAAACCAGTCCAAAGCTGCTGTGACTGGTATCTGTCACATCACCAGCTATTCTGTTCTCTGTTCCCAAGGACAACTACAGGGATAAAAAAAACATATGGCAGATGCTATTTTGGCTTAGTTGCCCACTTGCTGACAGATGCTGCTGGAATTTATTAATGGTTCGGCTAAACTCTTCCCATCCACAGAAATAATCAGGCTGGCACTTTGCCTTGGAAAGCTTAATGAACCTGTAATAAATGCTGGGGGCCAGGGGAAAATGGAGCAAATGATGAAATATTCTTCAGCAAAAGAGCAGGGAGGTATCCTAATTTAGTTATAGGAGAAGTCGCAAGTGTTCACAACCTTTTTAAGCCAGGGGAGGCGGGTCACACTCCCTCAGACAGCTTTGGGGGCCAGATGGCCATTTTGCCCTTCCTCCACCACATGGCACTTCCTGGTGTGGTGGAGGCGGTGGTGGGGCCACATGAAATGGTGCCGTGGGCTGCATCTGACCCATGGGCCACAGGTTGAAAATCCCTGGTCTACAAAAACAAAACCAGTATGCACACAAAAACACACATGCCAGTTTTTTTGTAAATAGGAAGGAATGTGCTCTATTAATGGCTTTGCTGTGGGCAGAATATATGATCTTGCTACCCTGCATATCATGGTTGGCACTAGTCCCATCTGGAGCCCAGCAAAAAAAAGAGGTTGAGAATCCCTGCCTTAACATGTTTCAGAAAGTTTGCTCGCACCTACCCACCCAACAATTGCTTAATTAAACTTAGGGAAAGTTTCAGTTCAGTCAATTTATGAAGAATCTATACACAGTTGTTCCAGTGGTCATCTCAACTCTATTTGTGTTGTCACAGCAAGGAACCTTCCTGTTTCAAACTTTGTAGCAGGAATGTACTTTGTGCTCAGAGGTTATTTGGAATCTATAGCAAAGTTTGGGTATTGGCCAGTTTCCAGTCTGATTCAAAAAAGAAGAGAGAAAGTTCAAAGGGGCATTTGGAAAGAATCTAGGCTCCCTAAAGTTCTGAATATTGCTTAACATAACATAAGAACAGCCTTGCTGGAACAAGCCAGAGCCCATCTAGTCCAACATTCTGTCTCACACAGTGGCTCACCATGTGCTTCAGGGTATTCCCAAGGAGATGCCTTCACCTGCTTAGGATTCCCTGGAAATTGCATTGAAAGATATCCTGCCTATCTCTCCAACCCGGAGGTTGTCCTTAGGTATCCATAATTATAGCCATTGATACCCTTGTCCTCCATGAACTTGTCTAATCCTTTCTTAAAGCTGTCAAGACTGACAGCTGTCACCACTTCTTCTGGCAGGGAGTTCCATAGACCTCTGGGTGAAAAGGTACTTTCTCTTATTTGTTTGAGAATTAGTACCCAAAAGTTTCATGGAGTGCCCCCTAGTTCTAGCATCATGCGATAGGGAAATTTTTCTCCTTATCTACTTTGTCCACACCGTGCATGATTTTATAAACTTCAATCAGGTCACCTCTTAGGCGCTGTCATTCAAGAGTGAAAAGGCCCAACCGTTGCAGCCTCAGATGGTAAGGAAGGTGTTCCAGTCCCCTCATTATTCTGGTTGCCCTCCTCTGCACTTTTCCCAGCTCCATAATATCTTTCTGGAGGGATGGCGACCAGAACTGTACACAGTATTCCAGATGGGGCCTCACCATAGATTTATAAAGAGGCAAAATGACACTTGCGGACTTATTTTCTATACCCTTCCTAATGATCCCTAGCATTGAGTTTGCTGTTTTCACTGCTGAGGTACACTGGGTTGACACCTTCATTGAGCTGTCCACCACCAGGACACCGAGGTCCCTTTCCTGGTTTGTCGCAGAGAGTTCAGACCCCATCAGTTTATAAATGTAATTCGGGTTTTTTGCCCCAACATGCATCACTCTGCACTTACTCGTGTTGAAACTCATTTGCAACTGTTTTGCCCACTCCCCCAGTGTCAAGAGATGCCTCTGGAGCTCCTCACAATCTCTCACAGTTTTCTCTACCCTGTATAATTTAGTGTCGTCAGCAAATTTGGCTACCTTGCTATTTACTCCTACTTCTAGATCATTTATGAAGAGGTTGAAAAGCAGGGGTCCCAGTACTGAACCTTGGGGGACCCCACCCTTGACTTCCGTCCACTTGGAGAAGTGTCCATTTAGTGCTACCCTCTGTTTCCTGTTCCTTAGGTCCAGATAAACAATGTCAACTGGATCCCCCTTATCCACATGCTTGTTGACACTCTCAAAAAATTCCAACAGATTAGTGAGGCATGATTTGCCCTTGCAAAAGCCATGTTGGCTCTCCTTTAGCAGCGCTTTCTCTTCTATGTGCCTATTAATTCTATCATTTAGGATGGTTTCCATCACTTTACCTGGGACACATGTCAAACTGACCGATCGGTAATTTCTTGGATCACCCCTGGATCCTTTTTTGAAAATTGGTGTTACATTCGCTACCTTCCAGTCATCAGGCACAAAGCCTGATTTGAGGGAAAGATTATATATTTTGGCTAGGAGATCAGCAATTTCATCTTTAAGTTCCTTGAGAACTCATGATTTGAAAAGCTGGAAAACACCTTGGGCAAGTCTTACTTGGAAGATAAAAATAACACTTTAACGAAACTTTCTTCTTCTTCTTTTTGCCATATCCAATTCCGAAAATTGGCTACTCTCATTGCGATTAGCTATAAAGAGTTTCCTAGGATCAATAGAATGCTGTGGCCTTTCATCTGCCTTCTGCATTGCAGCATGACACCCGTACTACTGATCCAGTTCCTTTGAGTCACTTTCTGATCCTGAGTCCTTTTTGCACGCAAAGTTCTCATCAGCCCCAGGCCAGGATGGATGAAGCTGCTGTCCTCCATCAAGATGGATTCAAATGGGATTTAATCCATTCGGGGACCATCACCTCTTCCTTCCCTGTGGACTTTGTCACACAAGGCTGTTAGTCCTCAGGGTTATCAGGTTAGTTCAGGGGTTCCCAACCTTTTCCTGCCAGGGACCTGACCATGCCCTCTCAGTCAGCTGAGGGGCCGGTCACATGTTGCTCCCCGCCGCCGCCGGCAGCGCATGCATTTGCACCACATTTCTGGGTGTTTTCCCCACCTCCACTGCTTTACTTGGAGGAAGGAGCAAGGGAGGAACATTTTGAGCCATTTTGAATGTGTGTGTGTGTGTGTGTGTGTGTGTGAGTGAGAGAGAGAGAGAGAGAGAGAGAGAGAATGCAGTGATTTTGGCACTTCCAGTGACATCGGAGCACATCTGCAACCAGTGGCAATTCGGCCTGGGGGCTGTAGGTTATGAACCACTGGGTTAGTTAACTACTGCCTAACAATTAGCTTTGCAGTATGGTCTACTCCAGGAGTTCTCAACCTTTTTAAGCCAGCTTCAGACAGCTTCATGGGCCAGACAACCATTTTGCACTTCCTCCACCACTGGTGTGGTGGAGGCGGTAGGGGGTAAATGAAATTGTGCTGTGGGCCACATTTGGCCCACGGGCCGCAGATTGATATTCCTGGTCTACTCCATTACCATAGCAGGATAACTTGGCCATACTGAAAACAGAACTTTAACATAACAATACTCTCAAAGCAAAAGGAGATAGACAGCTCAAGCAGCAATTTAAAAACCCTGCCCTTGAAACTCCAATAATGGATCTTCTGGGAGATGTCATTTGCATCAAATAAAACCTAGAGCAATTCTGCATTTTAGCAAGGAAAAGGTAGGGTCTTAGTCTGTTAGAGACTGTATAGTTTTTGTTTTTAGTACAGTGGATGTATATTGAAGAATTTCTTTTGTTTTAGACAGCTACAGATCTAATTTCACATTATACTTTCGAATCCAATCTATTTCATTACTTGTATGTGAGAATGTGTGATTGAAATGTTGAGGATTCTTATGTGGGATTTGAAGATGGTAGGACAAATCAGCATTAGGACCTAAACTATTCTTTTTCCCAGTTTTGTTATTTAGGGATTTTTTTATATCTGTTGATTGGCCCTGCGTTCGCTTGCTAAGTATTGCTCTCAAAACCAACTTGTGGTTAATTATTCGAAAATGAAAATATTGGCTTTTGCCAGAAAGCCCAAAATACATCGATGGCATTTAAACCACCAGGTACTAGAGCAGGTCCTTCATTGCAGGCGCACCCCCCAATAAAGGACTCAGACACCAATGAAAGTGGATAACGGCATTGGGCCACATTTATTGATTCATGCCCTAGTCCGAATTATAAATTTCTATTGGTAATTGACCAATCATAATTCTTAAGGCAAGCAGGCCGAAGTAACACTGGTAAGGTACCACCCAAAATTGCCAACGGCAATTGCTACAATGTATCCATTTGTATCAATTTGTTTGTTGAGAACAAACAAATTGTTGACCGTAGTCAATATCTAACTAATGACCCTACCCTCTGATGCATATCCGTAAAATCACGGGGTGATGCATGCTGTCTAGCTATAGCCATCACCCCGTCGCCTAGTTCGTCGTTGACCGGACAACGTTTAACCAACTTATGCCTGTCTAGTGTTGTCCAGTCAATTGCGAACTTGCCGGATACCTGTGGGTCATAATGTTTACCTTACCAGTGCTACCCGCCCATGTGACCAAAGTCAACAGCAGCAACAGAAAACCCCTATGTCAAACCATAGCAACAGTGTGGGATGGGCGAAAAAACCAGGACCCGGAAGCCAATATGGGTCCCAGCCAAAAATTCCCACCCGGCCCCGAAGCGACCAAAATATCACACTGTTAACTAGGGAGGGGGTGGAGGGAAAAACTTCTCCGCTCCGTCGCTTCGCAAAATGGCAGCTCGGCTGCCTCGTGGCCACCCCTTTTATAAGGGAGCTGGCCACGCCCCTAACTACCCGGATGCCTTCGTCCTGTGGGGGGGCTCCCGCAAAGAGCGCGGCGGCCATTTTGGCGCCGCACTTGCATTGCAGGCGCACCCCCCAATAAAGGACTCAGACACCAATGAAAGTGGATAACGGCATTGGGCCACATTTATTGATTCATGCCCTAGTCCGAATTATAAATTTCTATTGGTAATTGACCAATCATAATTCTTAAGGCAAGCAGGCCGAAGTAACATTGGTAAGGTACCACCCAAAATTGCCAACGGCAATTGCTACAATGTATCCATTTGTATCAATTTGTTTGTTGACAACAAACAAATTGTTGACCGTAGTCAATATCTAACTAATGACCCCACCCTCTGACGCGTATCCGTAAAATCACGGGGTGATGCATGCTGTCTAGCTATAGCCATCACCCCGTCGCCTAGTTCGTCATTGACCGGACAACGTTTAACCAACTTATGCCTGTCTAGTGTTGTCCAGTCAATTGCAAACTTGCCGGATACCTGTGGGTCATAATGTTTACCTTACCAGTGCTACCCGCCACACGGAGGGGCTTCAAAGAAGGCTCGACGCCCCCCCCCAGACCGTCAGCTCGGTCAACAGGCCTGCTCGCCAATCACCCAACAGGAGGTCCATACCTCCTCGCGACAGATGGACCCCATCCCCTGCATACAAGTCATAACTTTGGAGGCTAATAGCGGGGTGACGACTGACCCTCCCCCAAGCCCTGTCAACAAGGAAACGCGCCACTGCCCTATTCACCATGCGTCTAGCGCGGTCAAGGGCCAGGAGGTCAACACCCCCTCTGTAGGAATGGCGCGGGACCATGTCCGACCAAACAAGGGTTGTGGCAGGCCAGACGTAATGCAGGTAGGCGAGGTCCTCGCAAATCGCATGCTTCAGCGATAAGCCGGTGACCTGGCCCAAATCATTGCCCCCCAGGTGTATGATCAGAATGTCAGGCGGGTCAGCATTCTGGCCTGAAAAAAGGAAAGGCAGCAGCTCCCGCCATAACATCCCGGGCTTACCATGCCACGTGAGACTTGCGTATGCACCCAGTCCCAGTTGGGGTCCCCACTCTGTCGCCGCAGCATAACGCGCTGCCCTGTGCACGTAGCTATGGCCCACCAGCCATACTGTCACCGGTGTAATACGACACCCCGGGTCTGTAAAGGAAAAAATGAGGGAAAATAGGTAAGGTGACCGGGTCGGTACTCACGGGGGAGTGGGCGCACATAAAATTGAAAACATTGCGATCCCCACCGTCCCATGCTACGTATGTCAGCCCCTGAGTACCCAAAAGCCGCAGCGGTCGAGGCCGCCCCTATACGGAATGAATGAGTGCCATAGCGGGCGCCTGGGAGGCCCACACTGGCCAGCGCTTTGCCCGTCACCTTCGCAAATTGAAATTTAGTAAGGGGAGACCCATCTTGGTGACAGAAAAACGGGCCATGGTGCGTACCACGCAGTGCCAGGAATTCCTGTAGGGCACCAACCGGACAGATGTCTGCCAAAGAACACCGTAGCAGTCGCACACCACTGCCGACGCCATGCTGATTGGTCTTAGAGGAACGTATCCTCAACTGAGCCCAGTCTTTGGCTACACAGACATCCTCGAGTTCCAGTGCCCTACGACTTGCATCCGCCTTAGACAGCATCACAAGCTCGCTGATGCGGAGCGCTCCAAAAAATGCCACCGTTGTGGCTGCATGGAACAGGGCTGCCTCATATGCATCAAAACAGAGGCAAGGCCAGCCCCGGGCCAACTGGGTAAGGACCCCTGGGGAAATCGGGTGGCGGTCGTCCGGGCAACGCCCGCGCTTGCGCACCCACCCCTCCAAAACATGTCTCACACGGAAGTCAGAGGTGCTGTCCACATGACCCCCCACCTTGGCCATAAAAGCCAACGCTGAAAGCTTAGATGCTATGGTGCGAGGTGCAAGGCCCTGAGAATGCAGGTAAACCATGAACCGCAGAACATGGGTTACCGGGATCGGCCAGGTTCCTGGCAATTGAAATTGAGTACAGAATGCCCTGAAAGAATTAATTGCGTGGTGATACGCCTTACGGGTGCGTGGGGCTAGTGACAGGCCAATCGCCCGGTTCACCTCTCCTTGCCAATGGTCCATATCTCTTCCGGGAGTGGCGAGGGAAATTCCTCCGCATCCGGGGCCAAGGCACGGAACCGGGAGATCTGTAGGCGGGACAAAGCGTCAGCAATATCATTATTAACCCCTGGGACATGCCTGGCCCTGAACAGTACGTTGAGGCGCAGGCTGCGCAACACAAATTGGCGCACTAGATCCATAACCCTGGGCGATTTAGAAGTCTGTGCATTTACAATGTGGACCACGGCCGCATTGTCACACCAGAAATGCACGACCGAGTTGGACCACTCCTGGCCCCATAGCATCAAAGCACCCAGGATAGGGAAAAATTCCAGATACGTGAGATCACGCAGGCGACCCGTGCCTGCCCAGGCCGGTGGCCACCCACCATAGGCCCACTTCCCATTGAAGTACATCCCATAACCCAGGGATCCCGAGGCATCAGACTGAATCTGAAATTGAGGGGAAGCCAGGAGGTCATGCCTCCAAAATGAGACCCCATTGAAGTCCCTCAGGAACTGTAACCAGACAAGCATGTCTGCCCTGATACCCCGGGTAAGCCTAACCCTATGGTGAGGCCTGGATAATCCTGCCATAGCGTCGCACAAGCGCCGGGCAAAAGCCCTGCCCGGTGCGACCACCCTGCAGGTGAAATTAAGGTGACCATGCAGCACCTGCAGTTCCCTCAGTGATGCCTTGCGCTTGGCCAACAAGTCCGAGATAAGGGCCACTATCCTTGACACCTTATCCCGCGGTAACCTGGACGCCTGCGCTATCGTGTCAATCTCCACCCCCAGGAAGACTAGCTGTGTAGATGGGCCCTCGGTCTTTTCGGGCGCTAAAGGGACACCGAGTTCCTCCATTAGTGTCTGAAATGTGTTGAGGAGACGTGTACACGTGTCCCAGCCCCGTTCACCCCCAAATAAAAAGTCATCCAGGTAATGGGCTACAGACCGGGACCCTGACCTGCGGACGAAAGCCCACTCTAGGAAGGTACTGAAACGCTCGAAGGCCGAGCATGATATGGAACAGCCAAAAGGCATGGCCTTATCAAAATAATATTCGCCCCGAAATTTGAAACCCAGCAATTCAAAGTCGCCCGGGTGCACTGGCAAGAGGCGAAAAGCCGACTTAATGTCGCACTTAACCAGCAGCGCACCCGGGCCACATGAGCGCACCATGCGCAGCGCGTGGTCAAAAGATGTATACCTGACTGAGCAAAGGTCGTCAGGGATAGCATCGTTGACCGATCGGCCGGCTGGGTAGGACAAGTGATGGATAAGGCGAAACTCGCCTGGTGACTTCTTGGGAACCAAGCCCAGGGGCGATACCTTGAGGTTAGTGAACGGGGGTGCAGGGAAAGGGCCAGCGACCCTGCCCGCATTGACCTCCTTATTAATGCTGGCGGCAGCCACTTCCTCCCTCCCCCTAAGGGACAAAAGGTTGGGGGCATCCTGAGGGGACCTATCACCCATGAAAGGAATACGGAACCCCTGTCTAAAGCCCTGAAGTAGATAATCTGCATCCTCCCCCTTCGGGTACAATGCGAGCCAACGCTCCAGCATGTCCACATTAATTGGGGAGGGAGCCTTTCGGTGAACCAGCTCCATCTGCGGCAGTCTTGCCAGCCCACTGTCCGCCCCTCCCTCTGCCCCGCGTCCCTCCAGGCCTGGGACAGGCAGAGGCTGCATGGGGGCCCGCACAGGTGGGACACTCATGTCTGTACTTGCAATTCTTCTTACTGCATGAACCATTAGACGAGAAAGTCCAGCACAGCAGTCGGGCTGGAACCCCCTGCCCCGCCACTTGGCGGGGAACCTGTGCTAGAGCCACTCGCTGGACCGCATGTCCACAATGGTATCTTTCCCCTGGTGCGGGGCGCGTGGGCGTCATGTACAGCAGCCAAAGTCTCTGACATGGCTCATCCCACCTCATCTCAGGGTGCAGGGGAATTCGCATACGGAATTCCTCGTCATAAGCCAACCACGATGGGCCCGGAAAATCAACCATCGCCCGATAGATATTGTCCAAATACTGGACCATCGGAATTGCCAGATCCAGCCGGGCCCTCAGGTACACCGCCATGTAGATGAGGTAAGCCAGCAGCCAGTTGGCCCACGTCCGTGGTGGCTTGCGACGACGTGCCTGTTCCTTATCCTTCTCATCCTGCCCCTCCCTCTCTTCCTTGGTGGGCTCCCTGTTTAGGAGTGAGAAGATATCAACATACTCCCCTCGCCATATTTTCTCCCTGGTGGCCTGTGCCAAATGGTCACCCAGTGGCAAGGAATAGCCCGCTGATGGCAAGGCAGAGACAGGCACAGCAGAAACTGCGGGCATCTGGAAAGGGGCTTGAACTAGCCCAGCCACCCCTAAAACATTCCCCACAGGGTAGGAAATGCTACCCACCCCGGGGCCCTGGGTGGTGGTTGACGTCGCCTGTTGGTGCGTCAGCGGCTGTACCGCCGCACCACCCATGCGAGGCCAAGGCCATTGGAAAGCCCCCCCCAACGTAGCCACATGTGTAGGTGCACTAGTTTGTACCGCATACTCACATGCTGCACCCCCGCGGGCCGCCCCCACCGGGGGTTCCGGCCCACTGGGGGCGTCGGAGCTCACGACCGCCGTAGAGCTCGCCGCCGGAGCTTGACCCACGCTGGCCTGTTGGTCGGGGAGCTGCGAGGCAGTGGCCGAAGTTGCGCCACGCGCCTCAAGCTGCTCGACCCGTCCCGTCGCCTGCCGCTGCCCAGCAGACAACGCGTCCAAGCGCACCCCAAAAGGAGCGCCAGCGTGGCTGGCCCGAGCAAGGGAAGCCTCGAGTGCTGCCACGCAGGCCAGCAAGGCCTCCACACTGGCCTGGGGCCACGGGCCAGCCGGCCCGCCCGTTACGGGCGTGGGTACAGGCCCTTGCACCCCGGGGCCCGAATAAGGCCATGACCCCACACCTAGTCCCGGCAGGGCCGGCGTGGGCACCTGCCAAGGGAGGGGACCGCACCACCCCCCAAGGCTGGAAGGCCCCGGAGTGAGCTGGGCCCCAATGGAGGAAGGCCCAGAATGAGCACCAGGAGCGGCGTCCGCCACTTGCGGGCCGCGGGCTGCAGCCCATACTGGACCCCTGCTCGGGTCCCCAGCCTCCGGCTAGGGGGTAATAGACCCCATCCCACCGGTCCCGGTGGGAGCCGGCAAAGGCGGCTGGTGGGAAGGCGCAGCCGCGGTCCTCCGACCCGGATTGCGCCTCCGCACCGCCCGAGCCGCGCTCGCGGCCGCCTTCTTCTTCGAAGGCATCTCAGTCGGACCTAAGGGAAGCCGAAAAGAGGAAAGTAAGCAGCCAAAATGCTTCCCGCTCAAGGTAACAAAGCGACGGAGTAAGAGGAAAAACTTCTCCGCTCCGTCGCTTTGCAAAATGGCAGCTCGGCTGCCTCGTGGCCACCCATTTTATAAGGGAGCTGGCCACGCCCCTAACTACCCGGATGCCTTCGTCCTGTGGGGGGGCTCCCGCAAAGAGCGTGGCGGCCATTTTGGCACCGCGCTTGCATTACAGCTACTTAGGAGTGATATTTCAGGCTAATGGGTGCAGGAAGTTACATACAATGTATTTAGCTTCTAAAGCAAAAGAAAGTGTGGCCGCTATACAAAACTTCCTTTAGAGGAAAGGTGGGCATAATGTAGTTGCGGCCCTTAGACTTTTTTCAGCAAAGTCGCTTGCCCAAATGTTGTATGGATCCCCTCTGTATTTTGACTCAAACATAAATCCGCTTGAGGTCACGCAATCAAAGTTTCTTAGGACAATTTTACAGTCCCCTTGCAGTATTTCCAACACGGCTTTGAGATTAGAAACTGGAATGTATACAGTGCGAGCGAGACTGCTAGTAAATGTGGTTAATTATTGGATAAGAATTCTGTTTGCCCCATCTGGCTTACTCAAACTAGTGATTTCCGACCCTTGGATGCCACCATGGATTAGCTCTCTTGAAAGGACACTAACCACTTATGGCATTTCAAAACCTTATGTTCTTTCCTTAGGATCTATTCATGCTAGAGAGTTAATAAAACAAAGAATTCTCGATATACATCGCCAAAATGATTTAAGTAAACTAGTTTCCCCATTGTTTGATAGATCAACTTTCAATGTTGCTAAGCCCTTAGCATACTTGTTTTTAATAAGAAATCCTGATCATAGACGTTCCTTCACACTTACAGGGAGGATTTCTTTAAGAAAGTCCCAGCACTCGAGCGTTTATGCCCATGTCAGTTAAATACGATAGAAACCTCTGAGCATATTCTGCTAGAGTGTCCCCTACATAATAAACCCAGGAGAGACCTTTTTAGTGTTTTCCCGAACTTGAAGTCTAACAATAAAGTCAGGACACTGAATATTCTTTTATCGGGTGAAGGGCAAGATACGATGATAGCGGTCGCTAGATTTGCATGGTATGTAACTTGTATTCGTAAAGGCAAGATAAAATCAAAGGAATAAGGAAAATGCTTCCAGATTACAACTTGAATGTCATAGAATATGTCTGCAGGACATAGAAATAACAACCCTTGAAATTCTGGTTGTATGTTGCTATTGTATATATAATCTGGTGTTCATGATTTTGTGATAATTTTATTAGGTTGCTTCACTTGTGTCAAGCAGCTTGATTTTGTGATATTGTAACACTGGCCTTGGGCTGTAATAAAGAATTTGTTTGTTATCTGTTGATTTGCAATTGTTTGACTTTTCTTTTTTTTCTATACTGTACCTCCCTGCATTGGAGATTGAGTAGATGGCAAACATGAAGCATTGGGTAGTGAGCAAGTATTTTACTCATTGGGGCAATTTTGCTACTGGTTAAGATGCTGACTGGAAGGCAGCAGGTTTGAGACCCGGGTACTGCATGACGATTTGAGCACCCGTCTCTGTCCCATCTCCTGCCAACCTAACAGTTTGAAAGCAAGAAATTGCAAGTAGATAAAGAGGTAGCACTTCAGTGGAAAGATAAACAGCGTCCCATGCATTCTGGTGTCTAGTCATGCCTGCCTGTCCATGGAAACATCTGCATGCCTATCCATGGAATCATCTGCAAACACAGGTAGTGCTGGTCTTTGGCCTGGAACAGGGATGAGCACTGAACCCTAGAGTCAGATACGACTGGCTTTCGAGCAAGGCCGACCTTTACCTCTGAGTGATTAATTCCTAGAACACCTTGGGACTATTGCTACATGGCAAAATTCTCAACATCACCTAGTTGCTACTAGAATCTGGAGCAATTTCAATATTATTTGGACTTTGAACTTAAATTGTATCTCTATATTTTAGTGGAAGCTATTCAAGAAATTTTCAATTTAAGTCCTTGTTTGATATTAAAGTTTAAAAAACCACACGCTGCTTAGATGATGCCTTTTTTTCCAGAGAGTCTTGCAGCATCTTGAAAACAAACATCTGAAGAAGTGGTCTACATTCAATGAATTCTTATTCAAAATATGCCTTTAAAGTCCAACAGAAGCAGAATTTCAGTTAATTTCTGAGTTCCCTGTTTCTTGTACACATGAAATAATGAGCCTTGGAATACATGGCCAATGGCAGTCCTGGATCTTGACTTTGACATTCAAGCATTTTGTAGAAGTTACAATTTTAGACTATCTATGACAGGGGTTCTCAACCTTTTTAAGCTGAGGGCCGAGTCACACTCCCTCAGACAGCTTTGGGGGCCAGACGGTCATTTTGCCCTTCCTTCACCACATGGCACTTCCTGGTGTGATGGAGGCAGTGGGGGGCACATGAAATGGCACCATGAGCCGCAGGTTGAGAGCCCCTGATCTATGAGCATGGCTTGAGTAGCTGTAAGAGTGACCTTGCTTACTAATGGCTAATGCATTTTTAACATTGCTTTTAATTAGCGTTTTAAGTAGTCCTTGAAGTGTAACTGTGGTGTCTCCTTTCTCTCATCCTTGACCTCCTTTCACTTACCCTTCTCCTTTCAATGCGTTGAGAGCTATTTCTCCCCTCCCAGGTAGGGAAAATGGATTTCTCTCACTGTAGTCAACATTGTCAAGTAGAAAGTCTCCACATCAATCCAAGTGTCTACTTGAATAGCAATACAGTACTAATTCCAAGTAAGATCAATCAATCAATCTTTATTCCAATCCAAGACCAGCATAATATAGCCAAAAGAACAGAAGTTAAAATGAGGGTACTTAAATTATATTTTCAAAAGGAGCGTTTCTGCTCAGAGTTAAAGAGTAGTAAAATTAGTATTTAAGTTTAATAGTGTTACAACTACAGTAAAACATATGCCTCGAGTTACATAAAATTCGACTAATGTAATGATTTTTGCACTAAACCCATGTCCCGATTTACGTAAATGTCCTTATTTACATAACACAATTTCCTATGGGTTTGCTTTGAGTTACGTAAGAAAATCATTTTTCCTATGGTTTGCTTCAATTTACATAAAATCATTTTCCTATGGGTTTTCTTCGAGTTACATAAAAAAATCATTTTCCTAATGAGTTTGCTTCGAGTTAAGTAAAAAACCGATTTACGTAAAAGCCTAGGAACAGACTTTTTATGTAAGAAGGGGTTTTATTGTATTACTAAGCCTATGATGTAACGCTAGTAGTATTACTTTTCATAAGTAAAACTCAAAAAATCCTGAACAACATTCATGGTAGAAGAAGAATGAATTTTGCACATATGGATTGCTACTTAGAATAGTTGGAAAGTGTGACTCAAACTACAAGATGATTAGCTTGTAGGTTTTCTAGTTCAAAAAGGTCTCTTTTGTATGTAAGAGTAGGTAAGGGAGAGTTAGATAGGAGGTATATGTCAGTTAGGTTTGTGCTGTCAGTTAAAGTGTGAGAATAAGTGTGATCGGTTTTGGAAAAGTTTATGACTGAAATGTGGTACTGATACACTTGTGTCAATCTGTGTTTATCTGAAGGAACAGTGTGTAAAAGCCATCGTCGACTGCAACTCTTATCCAAGAATGCATTTTTTCCTGAAGCAGGAAAAATGTCATTGACGTGAATTTGTTTAAGGTGGATCCCAGCTTGCCATGAAGTGACCCAAACACTATGATCACAGAGCCATCTCCTGTGGCACATATGAAATGAGACATCCAGGATTTGACTGCAATGGACTGTCACAGCCTTGAGGATTTTGGCAAGGTGCGCCTTCAATGCCAGTACATCTGCCATATGTCATGGAAAACCATGAATTTCACGTTTTGTAACTGTCCCGCCTGGTTCCATAAAAAACATTGAAAATTCACGGTTTTCAAACCATTTGATTTGGGGGGGGGGGGGAATCACGCATTTTTCTTGCACTTCAATTGGAACCACCAGTAGGTGGCAGCAGCAGCAGCTTGGTGAACAAGGAATAAAGAGGGGGGACGTGCCTTTTTCTTGTGGCGTCTGTAGCAGCAGCCATTACACAAATACTGCTGGATGGAATGAGCTCCCGTCTCTGTCCCAGCTCCTGCAAACCTAGCAGTTCAAAAGCAAGAAATGGCAAGTAGATAAATAGGGAGCATTTTGGTGGGAAGGTAAACAGCATTCTGTGCATTCTCAACCTGCAACCTGTGGTCCAGATGCAGCCCACGGCACCCTTTCATGTGCCTCCCCCCCCCACTGCCTCAACCACACCAGGAAGTGCCATGTGTTGGAGGAAGGGCAAAATGGCCATCCGGCCCCCAAAACTGTCTGAGGGAGCATGACCCAGCTCCCAGCTTTAAAAGGATGAGAACTCCTGGTCTAGTCTTTCAACTGTTATTACAATTGCAGATCATTATCTCTCTGGGAGAAATATTTATATTTTTTCAAAGTGGTAGCTGTTTTAGTCTGTGCAGGGATATCAGAACAAAAACAGCAAAAGTAAACAAACACACACACACAGAAACACACACAAAATAAAGAAGACAAAAAGTGGCACCTTAAAGCAGGGATTCTCAACTGGCGGCCTGTGGGCTGGATGCAGCCAGTGGCACCATTTCATGTGGCCCCTCACTGCCTCCACCACACCAGGAACTGCCATGTGGTAGAGGAAGGGCAAAATGGCCATCAGGCCTCCAAATCTGTCTTAGGGAGAGTGACCCAGCCCCTGGCTTTAAAAGGTTGAGAACTCCTGCCTTAAAGACTAGGAGGAAGTAGGCATGTTCCATGAAAGCTCAGTTTAAAATAGAGCAGTGAGTCTGTCATGTGTCAGAAGGTTTTTAAGTTATTTATTTTGTTTCTACACTAGCCCCCACCCAATAAAAGTTCTACAACAAAGACTTTAACCTTAGACAGAACGAGAAACACCTGATATTCAAGCTGGATTCTGAAAAGGAAGAGACATTAGATATCATACTGCAAACAAACTATTAGATAGATAGTTTTATAGTATTTGGTTTAATTAGTATTGGGTATGGGTTTTAACTAATTTTGTGAGCTGCCTTGGGCGCTTAGGTGAAAAAGGCAGTTATATAAATCCAACAAATCTATGCCTATAAGGAAGTGGTATAGACGGTAGTATCCGGAATGCGTTTTCACACCCCTGGAGCATATCCTGTAATGCCTCACACACACCTACCTTTAGGAATGAGAGTCAACTTGGCGAGAGTCTGGAGGCCGAGGGTGGGGCCTGCGCCCCACAAATCCGGACAAAACAATTGTGCACGTGTTAAGTCCGAGGGAGAGGCTGGAGGATCCATTGGCGAGCATTGCATGCACACCAACGTGCTTGCGCTGACAAACCAACACCAGACAGCCATTGGAACAGCACAGAAACCAACAAAAACTACATGCCCCAGCCACACAAAAACTACATGCCCCAGCCACAATGCCACAGCTAATCAGGGATGCCAGTGCGAGCACAGAATAGGTGGTGCTACGGGTGCGCGACTGCAACACCAAACACCACCGCACACCCTCCAAAGAACCCGCGGCAGTGTGGATAGCCTCAGGCATGATGGCTGGTGATGGAGTGGGTGTGGTGAGGGCGATGCGGCAGCCTGAGGAGGTAGCAAAGGAGGCCACCATGCCACCAGGAGCAAGGCCACCAGAGGCAGCCATCATGCCCACCCCAGAACCAACAACAATGCAGAGACCAGCTGCCGTCATGGCCGGGGGGGGGCAAGAGGCCGCCTGCCATCACCATTGACAGGGAGCAGGGAGCAGACAACCCCACCCCCAGGACAGAACAGCATGGCTGGGGTGCCTGCAAAAGCCATATTCGGGCTGCGATGGCTCTCCGGCCTCGGCATGGCCCGGCCCTACCATTGCCCAGGAAGAGGCACAGCCAGAGGCCACAGAATGTGCCTCGCCTCAAGGGAGGCACCCAACACCAGACTTACAAGCCCTCCCGGCCCACCCTCCTCAGACCCAGATAAATCCACACCCCAGATGCGGGCAGGGCAGAGGAGGTGGTGGCCCGACTGACCGGGCCATGTCCCTCCCCTCTTCTTTCCCTCCCTTCTCCCTTCCCCCTTCCATCCATCCTTCCCTCACTCCTGCTTTCCGTCCCTTCTAACTACCTTCTCCCCTTCCCTCCTTCGCTCCTTCCCTCCCTCTCATCCCCTTCCCTCCTTCCTTCCTTTCTCTCACTTCTTCCTCCCTTCCACCTCTCTTCCTTCCCTCCTACCTTCCCTACCTCCTTTCATATGTGTCCCCTTCCTTCTTTCCTTCCCTCTCTCCTTCTTTCCCTCCCATCTTCCTTCCCCCTTCCTTCCTTCCCTCTCTCCTTCCCTCTGTCCTTCTTTCTGTCCCTTCTTCCTACCTTCTCCGTTCCAGGGATGGCAGGGGTGGCAGTGGTGGAGACAGCAACCACGCACCAGGCACTACAGTGTGCTGGGTGGCGTGGGGCCGCCCCACCCCCGAATGATGGCCCAGCAAGCCGCCCCCACCCAGGCCCACACCACACTAGACACGACGGTGTTCCAGCCACCAGGGAAACGCACCACACCCAGCCACAGCGACGACGATGGGCACAACACCCACCAACAGCAGCAGAACCCAGCTGCCGCTCACGAGGACATGCACACCGGGGGGCAGACCCCCCAACCAACCAACCCCACGCACCCCTGCTAGTAAATAAATAAATAAATAAATAAACATTGATAGATAGAATGTAAGAATTTCAGAAGAATATCAACCTTAGAAGATCAAAGCCTTTGACTGTGTGAATCATGAGAAACTATGTGTGTTTCTGAAAGAAATGGGGATAACTGAACAATTGATTGTTCTCAAGTGTAACCTATACAGTGGTCAAGACAGATTTCCTCTGGGCAAAGGTGTCAGACAAGGATGCATTTTATTGTTTCAATCTGTATGTGGAACATTCAGATGAAAGGGGTGTGAAAATTGGAGGATAATTTCAGATATGCAGATGATACCTTCTTAATCGCAGAAAACAGCAGTGACTGGAACTGACTTTTAATAAAAGTGCTAGAAAAAGTGCCAAAGCAGGGCTGCAGAAGATAAAACTCATGACTACAGTACAACTCAGAGTCGCCTCGGTGAGGGAGTGGCAATAAAAGTTGAACAAAACAACCAAACAAACTTTAAGGTTGACAATGAAGAAATAGAGATACAGTAGTGAAAAACTTTGTATACCTTGATTAAATCATCCATCCAGATGGGGATTGCAGCCAAGAAACCAGAAGAAGAAGGAGACTTGGAAGGGCAGCAATGAAGGAATTAAAAAAGATTATCAAGTATAAGATGTGTCACTAGAGTAATTAAAGGTGAAAAAAGACCAACAGCTGCAGGTTTCAGTTGGCAGTGGACTATTTTCCATAGATGGAAAAATGTACTAGTTCAATCTCTGGTGTTTCTAAGAAGGGCAAGGTTACCACAGTCAGAGCACATACAGACACCAGTTGGTGAGACACTGGAGAATTAAAAAAAGGACTTTCTGTGACCTTCTCAGTTTCACCAGAGTCTAGAGTAGGGGTTCCCAACATTTTCTTGACAGGGGCCAGGTCCCGCCACCGCACTCAGCTATGAGGGCCGGAGGCATGGCTGAGCCCACTACTGTTCCAGGGACAGAGAAGAGAACTGACCCTTGCAATAAGGAGAATGATTGACTTCTGAAATCATAGTCAAACTATCAATTCTTAGTATCTAAGAACCCCATATCACAGACACAGAGACACAAACATGTTCTTGTCCTTGGCACATTGAAACAGCTTGTCAAAATATTGCATGGTCAATATTCTGGCCAAGATTATTAACACAAATACAAGTTTTTCTGTGCAAAAAACAAGCAAAAAAACCTTCTGTAATTTCCCTGAAAGGTGGAATTGTTAGTAAGTTTATGAATTTTTGTGTCCTCAACCAGGAGAATTAAAAAAACTATATGTATATACATATGAAATTAAATTTAAATAGTTATATGTATATACATATGTGTGTGTGTATTTTATTTATTTATTTTAAATATTTCTATCCCGCTCCCCTCACTCAAGAGTGACCCGAAGCAGTTCAACAACATGATTAAAACAACAATAAAAACAATTAACTAACCTCCCATGTATAGACCATTTTTTAAAAAAAAACAACTTTTAAACCATCTAAAAAAATATCCCTTCCCTCCTTTAGTGTTCAAGGAATGAAGAAGCAGACGAATTAAGTAGTGAAATTCAGCTCTTTATTAGTGGGGTTTGAACACAGTTTGGATGGGGCAAAACTCGGACTTATATACACTATAAACAGTAACAGTAACAATAATACAACAAGCCCATTGACTAACAGAGTGTGCACATTTTTCGATCCACCTATTTGCATAAGAATAGATACATGAGAAAAGATGCATTCCACTCCTGTCAGAAAACACAGTTAACATACATAACATTCTTCCCCCTAGGTAAAAACAAAATCCTTTAACCAGGGTGGCGGTCTAGTTTCCCTTCTGGGTTGGACGCTTGGCTGAGCTGGCTCAGGGGCTAATAGGATGGGCAACCCGACTGGAGTGAGGGATTGACTAGAGGGGGAGGATTGTAAACCCAAATTAAAGCCCCGTTTGTCAGATGGAGGAGCAAGGGATCGCTCAAAACCAAAATCTAATTCTGTGGATGAATAAGACAACTCAGGGTCCCTCCTGTGTGTACTAAGAGTGGAGGGCAACTCCAAGCAAAATTGGTCATCATCAATAAAGGAATCCAGAGTGCTAGGCTGGGACATTGTAGGCGTACACATGGCCGGAGTAGGGGAGCATTCCACAATTTCCCCTTGAAATCGGTCCCTAGAACACACCTCTGAGTCTAAGTTAGCTTGCTTCTGACTATTACCTCTGCCCCCTGGGTTTAAATGGGTGGGGGCCAACCCTAACATTGAGTGTCTGTATTCATCCTGTGGGTACACTATTCTGGGTCTCAACTGACCCGAGTGCCTCCTCCAGATCAGACCAGTGGCTGTTTCAATTCTGTAAGAAACAGGACCAGTCTGATCGATCACAAACCCAGGCACCCACGTAGGACCACCAGCTGCATAATTGTGGCAATGTACAGGGTCTCCCGGAGAAAAACCCTTCTGGTGTTGGATCACTATATTTGTGCCTTTGTCCTCTACCCTAGAGGGATCCAATCCGTCCAGCAAGGATGACAGTTTCCTTTCCTGGAACAATTCAGCAGGGGACAGCCATGAGGCAAGGCGGGTGAGCCTATACGTGAAAAGAAACTGGCATAGCTGGAGCTCCAAATCCCCTTCACCCATATGCCGAAATGTGTCTTTAGTTGTGTGCACCTGCCGCTCCACCTGGCCATTGGTGGCCGGGTGGAATGGGGCAGCAGTGATGTGCCTAATAGAATTCCTTTCCATGAAGGATTTGAATTCTGCAGATGTGAACATGGACGCGTTGTCGGACACCAGCACATCTGGAAGTCCAAATGCTGCAAACAGCCTTCTCAGGTGCATTATCGTGGTGGCTGAAGTGGTATTAGGCACTTTAATCACTTCCAGCTACTTAGAGAATGAGTCTACAACCAACAAAAATAGGGCACCCCTAAATGGACCTGCAAAATCTATGTGCAACCTGGACCACGGGCCCTGAGCAGAATCCCATTCCCGAGAGGGAAGGTGGGATTGCTCTGGGCGAGAGGATTGACAACTGCCATAAGTGCCGACCATCTGTTCTATGTCTTGGTCCAGTTGAGGCCACCAAAAGTAGCTACGGGCAAGGGCTTTGGAACGGACAATTCCCGGGTGACTTGTGTGAAATAAATGTAAAACCTTTTTCCTGAGAATGACAGGAATGACCACCCGCTGGCCCCATAGAAGGCAACCTCGTTCCACTGACAGTTCCAAACGCTTGCGGTGGAATGTTCAGAATTCCTCGGCTAGAGGAGAGATAGGCCAGCCTTTTTGTACCCAAGACATTACTTTAGTTAATATTACATCCTTGGCCGTTGCTTTGGCTATATCTGAGAGGACGACCGGGGGGAAGTTGAATGCCTCAATCATGAAGACCTGGTGGTCACTTTCGATCTCGCAATCGGCTACCCCGACCCCTGGCAGTGGAGAATGTGACAGGGCATCAGCGTGGCTGATGTCCTTGCCAGGCCTGTGCACCAAAGTAAAATCATTTGCATTTAGGAAAATTGCCCAACGCAACATCCTTGGAGACAGAATTTGAGGCGTGGGCTTCCCATTCACAAAGATTCCAAGGAGGGGCTTGTGGTCAGTTATAATGGTAAAAGGCCTTCCGTAAAGGTAATCGTGGAATTTCTTAGTGCCTGCCACGATTGCCAACGCCTCCTTGTCTGTCTGAGCGTAATTTTTCTCAGGCTTTCAGAGCGAACGACAATAGAATGCTACAGGGGCTTCCCTCCCGTCACTTAGTACATGGCATAACACAGCTCCCACCCCCACAGGGGATGCATCACACACAAGTACAACTTCTTTGTTAGGATCAAAATCAGTTAATACAGCATCCGAAGATAGCAGCCTTTTAAGTTCTAGGAACGCTTTCTCCTAGCAATGGCCCCAGTGCCAAACAGTATCTTTCTTAAGAAGCCGATGTAATGGTTCGGCAACTGAGGCTTTGCAATGGAGAAAAGCATGATAGAAGTTCAACAATCCTAGAAATGATTGCAATTCGGCGTTACATTTCAGCCTGGGTGCATTCCGCATGGCCATCACCTTGGAGTCAGAGGGCATGATACCTTGGGGTGTAATGCGGTACCCCAGGAACTCTACTTCCTGTGCTAAAACACACACATTTGTCTCTTCTGAGACATAGACCGGCCCTCTCGAAAAGTGACAGGACTTGATCAAGCCTGGCCGCTAGTTCGACGGTGTCCTTAGCAGTGATCAGGACATCGTCAAAATTATGGCAGGACACCAGGCAACCCATTCAGAATACGTTCCACAAGAGATTGAAATATTCCGGGGGCCGCATTCACCCCGAATTGTAGTCTAGTTACCTTAAATGCCCCCCTATGCATTACTATGGTCTGGGCTATGGCAGCAGCAGGAGACATGTTTTCAGTTGTTTTCTAAAGGGGAGCAGCTCCATCTAGAGGCGTAGTACGAGTGGCAAGAGGTTCCAAAGGGCCGGGGCTGATATGGAGAAGGCTCTCCTCTGGTCCCTGCAAGGTGGGCTTCTTTTGCTCTTGGGACCATAACCGAGCCCCTCCGGTCTGCCCTCATAGGATGGGTTTGACACCTTGGGGTGATGCGGTCTATTAAGTATCCTTGACCACTGCCATGAAGGGCCTTAAAGGTCAAAACCAGCACCGTGAATTGCACCAGGAGGCACACTGGTAACCAGTGCAGCTCCTGAAGCAGCGGGGAGGCACGAGCATAATGCCCACACCCCATCACCACCCGGGCAGCCGCATTCTGGACCAGCTGGAGCCTCCGAATGGTTATCAAAGGCAGCCCCATGTAGAGCGCATTACAATAATTGAATCTGGAGGTGATCAGAGTGTGAGTGACTGTGAGTAAGGAGTCCCGGTCCAGGAGCGGGCGTAACTGGTAGATGACACGAAGCTGTGCAAAGGCCCTCCTGGCCACGACCGCCACCTGCTCTTTGAGCAGTAGCCGCGAGTCCAAGAGGACCCCCATGTTACGCAGCGATGCCCCATCCAGAACCAAAGCTTTTCAGTAAGGTGGTAATTACAAACACGCACAGTTAATAAATTTGCCCCAGGCAACGCTGGGCACTTCTACTAGTGTGTGTGTGTGTGTGTGTGTGTGTGTGTGTGTGAGAGAGAGAGAGAGAGAGAGAGAGAGAGAGAGAGAGGACACAAAAATTCATAAACTTACTAACAATACCAACTTTCAGAGAAATTGCAGAAGTTTTTTTGCTTGTTTTTTGTTTATATATATATATATATATAATTATATATAATTCTCCTGGGTGAGCTAAACAGAGATTGCAAATGTATACACAAATGTATACAAAAATGCGCTACATAGTGCAATCAATACCAGGCATGGAAAAGACAAGAGAGTTTTGTTTATACCTATAGATATCCTCTAGGACAGTGATGGCGAACCTTTTAGAGACCGAGTGCCCAAGCTGCAACCCAAAACTCACATATTTATCGCAAAGTGCCAACACAGCAGCAGGGGAGGAAAGAACACTCCCATTGGGCTGCTGGGCAGAGGGGCGGAGCAAACTCTCTGCCAGGAGGAGGGAGGAAATGCTCCCATTGGGTTGCTGGGCAGAGGGATGGGGTGAACTCTCTGCCAGGAGGAAATGCTCCCATTGGGCTGCTGGGCAAAGGGGTGGGGTGAACTCTGTGCTGGGGGAGGGAGGAAGCGCTCCCATTGGGCAGGTGGGCAGAGAGACAGGGCAAACTCTGTGCTGGGGTGACTGCACAGGTGCCCACAGAGGGAGCTCCAATTGCCACCTCCATCACTGCTTTAGAATTTGTACAAAGACCACAGGCAGTGGGATTTTTGATACGGGTAAGGTACAGGTGCCGACCTTACGTATTAATTCACACCTAGCCAATTCAAACGCGCAAAAAAGGATGTCAGTAGTCATTTACTGTGCATGTCTGTGGGTCACTCTCAAGCCTAGCATACTGAGTAAACCAGGAGTTCCCAACCTTTTCCTGCCAGGGGCCTAACCACACACCCTCAGTCAGCTGAGGAGCCAGGTCACATGGTTTTTCGTGGCGGCGGCAGCAGCAGCGGTGCATGCATTTGCACTACATTTCCAGGCATTTTTTCCCACCTCTGTCGCTTCCCATGGAGGAGGGAGCGAGAGAGGAACATTTTCACACCATTTTTGAAGTTTTCACCACATTTTCGCGGCGTTTCAGTGCAAAAATGCAGCACTTCCAGCACTTCCAGTGACTTCCAGTGACATTGGGGCACTTCCGATATTGGTGGCAATTCGGCCGTAGGGCCGTAGGTTGGGAACTCCTGGAGTAAACTAAATGAGCTAGGTATGAACTCAAATTTAGCTAGTAACAAAGATGCAAAT
Source organism: Bradypodion pumilum (assembly GCA_035047305.1). Classification (NCBI taxonomy): domain Eukaryota; kingdom Metazoa; phylum Chordata; class Lepidosauria; order Squamata; family Chamaeleonidae; genus Bradypodion; species Bradypodion pumilum. The sequence goes on along the minus strand of JAWDJD010000016.1, from coordinate 4,489,121 downwards.
CTAGATGAAATGAAATGAAGTGAGTGCAAGAATACAAACCAGTTGTGGGAATGTTGCTTTGCCCAATGTGGAACCAGTGGCTCTTTCTTCTGCCCTGTAAATCCCTGATGTAGTCAATTTTTGCACTTTTGTCTGACAGCAGTACACGTTTCTAACTAAACCTTGGGCACACGCTTTCCCATTGCATTGTAGCAGATACATTCAGGATACAGGACAAACACAAATCCATATACTGTAACTGGGATTCTCAACGTGCAACCTGCGGGCTGCAGCGCCATTTCATGTCCCCCCCCGCCTCCACCACACCAGGAAATGCCATGTGGTGGAGGAAGGGCAAAATGGTTGTCAAGCCCTTGAAGCTGTCTGAAGGAGCGTGACCTGGCCCCTGGCTTTAAAAGGTTGAGAACTCCTGCCATATAATCTGGACATTTAAAAAAAAAAGTCTGACCTTGCAGAGACAGTATGTTTTATTCAGTTCTGCATTCCTTCATCTGATGCAAACAGGCAGAAAGATCTGGTGTAGTTCTAGAGACATACTGACTGATGAATTACTTTTGTATGCATTGTGTGCAGCTGCACGTGTGCTCACTAATGCAAATTTTGTGTACACAATTTATTTGCATGTACACAAATGTCTGCAAACGCAGACAGCACTGGCTCTTTGGCTATAAAATAGAGGTGAGCACTGAACCCTTGAGTCGGATACAACTGGCTTTTGAGCAAGGATGACCTTTTACACAAATGCAACCAAGCATTCAACTCAGAAAATTCACAAGATCTTTAATGAGAGTTGCAACTTGGACATTTTTCTTTAACATTGCTCTAGGGGAAATGTTAGTGATAATTCTAGTTGTGTTTTCAGGGTCCTAGATTGCGGTACTTTCTGGCTATTATATTGTTTGATGATGATTTTATTGGGAGTTTTATTGTGTGTGATTTTTTTAAAATGATTCTTGATCGTTGTACTGGTTTTATGATGTTAGCTGCCCTGAGTAGGGATGATTTGTCCCCTAGATGGGCGGGATATAAGTGTATGGTTTCCCCGTGCCCCGTGGGCACGGAACGGCCCGGCAGAGGCCACTTTCGGGAGAAAGGCTCCCTGGCCCGTGGGCTCTGCGAGCACCCAAATTAAGGGGGGTGGATAAATTATAGGGTTTGATTCACCCAATTACCTGACCTGACCAACGAACCTGCTGAGAGAGCAAATCTCTAACCTCTGTTACGTATTAGGCAATTACTCACTCTGAGTTAAGCTTAATCTCTGGTGCAAATAGAAGCCATATTTACCCAAGCCTAAGCCTCAGACAATGGTCAGTGTTTGCCTGCACTAATTAACTTCCCCAAAAGAGATAACCAATTAACCTGAGTAAATAGGTGATGTGATTCTCTGTCAGATAACCATCCTACCATGCGCAGCCTTCTGCATAATATATACCGATGATTTTCCCTCAATAAATCACTGGTCTTCGCTCCATCTTGCCTCGTGTCATTCCTTTGACCAGTCTCCTCCGGGACCTCAAGGGCCGCTTTACGGCCCCAATTCCTACATAAGTGTAAATAATAAATAAATAATAAATAAATAATGTCTTATTTTTCTCCCACTTTCCATGTGACTGTGGATAATCCATATTTCTAATTTTCTAAGACTGGAGTTCTCTCACCTCATCCTCTTCTACACATTGCCACCCTAGTTTCTATCCCCCAGCCCATCCTGTTTTCTCTTTCACTTTGTGAGGATTGATGTGATTTACCAGATTAAAGTTGCGGACACACCATTTTGAATTCCACATACAGTATAACCTCAGTTAATGAATGGCTTGGTTAACATAAAAATCTCATACGCTTTACACATATGATTGTGTTCCCAGTTACCCCAGCAATAACATCATCAAGTTTGCAGACGACACAACGGTGGTTGGTCTGATTACTGTTGGGGCTTACAGGAAGGAGGTTGAGATGCTGACGGAGTGGTGTAGGGAAAACAATTTATTCCTCAATGTAAAAAAAGACAAAAGAGATCATTGTGGACTTTAGAAAATGCAAATTGAACATCCAGCCACTTATTATTGAAGGGAATTGTGTGGAACAGGTCTCGGTGTTTCAATTTCTGGGAATGGAGCTGAGGGATGATCTTCTTGAGAATGCTCAGGAAGAAGAACAATCTTTCAAAGGACCTGCTGTTGGCATTCTACCACTGTACCATAGAGAGTGTGTTAACCGATGGTCTGTGTGTATGGTTTGGGAGTTGTTTAGCTAGGGAAAGAACAATGCTGTCCAGGGTCATAAAGACTGCAGAGGGGATAATCGGGCGTACTCTTCCCACTCTAGATCAAATCTATGCCACCAGGTGTTATAAGAAAGGTGTAGACATTGTGCAGGATAGTACGCACCCCAGAAATGATCTCTTTCAGCTTCTGCCTTCTAGAAGAAGGTATAGGGGTCATAAAGACTAGGACCAGCCGCTTGAGAAATAGTTTCCACCCAAAAGCGTTTCTGGCTTTGAGTGCAGTGCAATGCAGTCTATGAGGGAGCTTCTGTATATAGTTTTTAGAGTTTTTAGAGCTTTAGAGTTTTAGAGCTTTTTAGGGGTTAAATGTGTATATGTGGGGTGGGAATATGTTAATAACTTTGTATAGTTGTATTTTGTCTAGGTTTTGTTGAGTTGATAAGTGTTTTTCCCCCCAGTCTCATTGTTCTGTGCAGGACAATGACAATAAAGATTTATCTATCTATCTATCTATCTATCTATCTATATCTATCTATCTATCTATCTAACAAAGGGAAATCCATGGAAAATAGTGGCTTGGTTTACATAATTTTTTTCAGATGGATTAATTGGTTTTCAATTCATTCCTATGGGAAACCGCATTTTGGTTAAAGTATTTTGGTTTTCAGTGCATTCCTATGGGGAATTGCATTCAGTGCATTCCTATGGGAAATTCAGTTAAAGTAATTTTCGCTGTAAGAAACGCCCCGGAGAACACATTAATTACGTTAACCGAGGTTCCACTATATTTAAGTACAAAAAGAAAAGAGCCTAAATAAAAACAATCCATTAGGTAACTACCAAAATGTTGTGTTATGTGGTATCAAGTAAATCTTAACTTATAGAAGACCAAGATTTCAGAAATACAGTATGTGAAATATTTAACGTGTGGTCTTGCCAATGCCACTGGCCCACTGCACAAGCAGAGATTTTAACCCAGGTCTATGTCCTAGACCTAGCGTCTAACCCTCTGTGCTCTAGTCCCCTCTGTTAGAGTCCCCTCTACTAGAGTATGTTCACACAATTTCATGCCTCTTGTAAAATCCATAATGGCAGCAGAGGCTGGACTTTAGGCTTGGTCCTATTATTTTATAAGGAAAACATCTCTCAACCCTCCAGGTGTGAAAGAGAGTGCAGAAAAGTGGGCCATCCCTCCTACCTTGCCTTAAATGATTTAGTTCACAGAATAGTTACTGCAGAAGAAATGTGTTTCTGTAGATATAGAGAGCATGCTGAGTTATCCTTTCTGTGATTGAGCTTTCCTGCTTCTCTGGGTAGATTTCAAAAAACAAAGTGTTCCTTGCTATAGGCCCGTGATGGCCAACCTTGGCACTCCAGGTGTTCTTGAACTTCAATTCCCAGAAGCCCTGATCAGCAGGAGTGCTGACTTAGGCTTCTGGTAATTGCAGTCCAAGAACACCTGGAGTGCCAAAGTTTGCCATCACAGCTATAGGTTCTTCTTGCTCTGCCAATGGCAAAAAAAGCTCATTTCCAGGTGGATAATCTCCATGTGACTGTGACTTTGGTTCAGATATGGCTATGCAGTTTGAATGGAACCAAGCTGCACTTATTAGGGTAAGGTAAGGGTAAGGTCACCCTTGCTTGAAAGCCAGTCATATCCAACTCTAGGGTTCAGTGCTCATCTCTGTTTCATAGCCGAAGAGCCAGCACTGTTTGCTTCTGCAGACGTTTCCATGGTCATGCGGCACTTATTAGCTTAATGAAATTAACAGACCCTAGAATGGAGAGCATCTGTCCATGAAGAACAGCATGTACACAGATAGGAAGTAAAACATACAAGACAAGCTGGTGAGTTTCCTTGTGGGTTTTTTAAGCCTTACCTTTCTGAAGCTTTGACGCATTCTCCTCCAGCCAGCTGAAAAGGCTTGCAAAATCGCAGTCACAAAGCCATGGGTTCCCCTCCAAGCGGACGATCCGGAGGTTGGGAAGGGCATTCAATGCACCCACATCCAACCTCTCCAGGTTGTTGTCATTCAGTTCTAGTACTTGGAGTTGCTCCAGGCTCTCAAAGGCATCCTTGTCCACCTCTGCCAAGTTATTGTTCCCTAGGCTCAGTTTGATCAACCTCCCGGCTGACTTGAAGACTCCGGCATCAAGCTGAGTTAAGTTGTTGTAGCTCAAGTCTAAATAGACCAGCTTGCTGGAGCTGCTGAAAGTGCCATCCTCTAGCGTAGTGATGGAGTTGTTCCTGAAATCCAAGTAGACCAGGTCATTGTAAAAGATAAATAAATCCACTGGGATCTCCTGGATGTTGTTGTCTGCAATGAGCAGTTTCCTGACGTCCAATGGGAATGGGCTAGGAACGCGTGGAAGCTGTTGAGCTCGGCAGTCAATGGTGTGGTAGTCCATGCAGCTACAGACAGCAGGGCAGGGGTGCCCTAAAGTTAAGGCAAAGAGGCAGAGAAACAGCAGAAAAGATAGGCAGCAGAATGAGAAGCATGGCCACATCCTCAGGCTTCAGCAAGTTAAGAGAAGGGCTGCTGCAGCTATAGGAAAGGCATTTTCTTTGGCAGTGATGCCTGATGCTTGTGAGAGATTACCACGTGCAAGTGTGTGTGTGTGTTTTATCCAAGAGATCCAATATCATAGATCAAATAGCAGCAGACTAAAGAGGCGAGGGAGGGAGGGGAAGAGAGAGTGGCAGAGATCAGCTAGTGATAGTGAGGGGGAGGGAGATAAAGAAGAGGATTTATGCAGACAGGAAACAAATGTACAGAGATGAAGGAGAGGTTGCTAGACAAAGAGATGGACCTCTTAAACAGGTTCAGTAATGAAGGAAACAGGACATTGCTGCGAAGAAGGATACTGCCAGCCACAGTTCTTACTAGCAACACAAGGAAGCGGATAATGTAACTGATACTGATTACAGTCATTTGGTTTATCTTGCACATAGATTGGCTAAAGTTTCAGGGAATAAAGTGCAAAGTTTTCTTATGTGCTGTCAAGTTACCTTATAAATGACCATATGAATGAGTGGCTTCCAAAATTAACCTGTCAGATCTCAAGGGACCCTAATTGTTCCAGCTCCTTCCTCTAAAAAAATTACCTTATCATGAAGAGGCATCAGAAGGCAGCCACTTCATAATACAGTAAAACCCCGGGTTACGATGGAGGTCCGTTCCAACAGCCTCCATTGTAACCTGAAAAAATTGTAACCTGAAACATCCATAGTGATGCATTGAAAAATAAAAAATGGTCCTGAATTGATCGTTGTAAACCAAAACAAATACATTAAAAATGTGTAAATTGGGATGGCATTTCCATTGGATTTGCCATTGTAAATCGGAGCAAACTTAAACCGAGACGGTTGTAACCTGGGGTTTTACTGTACTGACAAACAGACTGAAAAACAGACTGTATCACCAGGTGTATCACCAGGACCAGATGGAATCCATCCACGAGTTCTCAGGGAACTTAAAGATGAAATTGCTGATCTCCTAGCCAAAATATATAATCTTTCCCTCAAATCAGGCTTTGTGCCTGATGACTGGAAGGTAGCTAATGTAACACCAATTTTCAAAAAAGGATCCAGGGGTGATCCAGGAAATTACCGACCTGTCAGTTTGACATGTGTCCCAGGTAAAGTGATGGAAACCATCCTAAAAGATAGAATTAATAGGCACATAGAAGAGAAGGCGCTGCTAAAGGAGAGCCAACATGGTTTTTGCAAGGGCAAATCATGCCTCACTAATCTGTTGGAATTTTTTGAGAGTGTCAACAAGCATGTGGATAAGGGGGATCCAGTTGACATTGTTTATCTGGACTTTCAGAAGGCTTTTGACAAGGTCCCACACCAAAGGCTCTTGAATAAACTTACCAGTCATGGAATAAAGGGACAGGTCTTGTCCTGGATCAGCAACTGGCTAAGGGACAGGAAACAGAGGGTAGCACTAAATGGACACTTCTCCAAGTGGAGGGAAGTAAAGAGTGGGGTCCCCCAAGGTTCAGTACTGGGACCCCTGCTTTTCAACCTCTTCATAAATGATCTAGAGGTAGGAGTAAAAAGCAAGGTAGCCAAATTTGCTGACGACACTAAATTATACAGGGTAGTGAAAACTGTGAGAGATTGTGAGGAGCTTCAGAGGGATCTCTTGACACTGGGGGAGTGGGCAAAACAGTGGCAAATGAGTTTCAACATTAGTAAGTGCAGAGTGATGCATGTTGGGGCAAAGAACCCCAATTACATTTATAAACTGATGGGGTCTGAACTCTCTGCGACAAACCAGGAAAGGGACCTTGGTGTCCTGGTGGACAACTCAATGAAGGTGTCAACCCAGTGTGCCTCAGCAGTGAAAAAAGCAAACTCAATGCTAGGGATCATTAGGAAGGGTATAGAAAATAAGTCAGCAAGTGTCATTTTGCCTCTTTATAAATCTATGGTGAGGCCCCATCTGGAATACTGTGTACAGTTCTGGTCGCCATACCTCCAGAAGGATATTATGGAGCTGGAAAAAGTGCAGAGGAGGGCAACCAGAATGATTAGGGGACTGGAACACCTTCCTTACCATCTGAGGCTGCAACGGTTGGGCCTCTTCACTCTTGAACGACGACGTCTAAGAGGTGACCTGATTGAAGTTTACAAAATCATGCACGGTGTGGACAAAGTAGATAAGGAAAAACTGTTTTCCCTATCGCATAACACTAGAACTAGGGGACACTCCATGAAACTTTTGGGTACTAGTTCTCAAACAAATAAGAGAAAGTATTTTTTCACCCAGAGGATTACTGGTCTATGGAACTCCCTGCCAGAAGAAGTGGTGACAGCTGTCAGTCTTGACAGCTTTAAGAAAGGATTAGACAAGTTCATGGAGGACAAGAGTATCAATGGCTATAATTATGGATACTTAAGGACAACCTCCGGGTTGGAGAGATAGGCAGGATATCTCTCAATATCATTTCCAGGGAATCCTAAGCAGGTGAAGGCATCTGCTTGGGAATACCCTGAAGGAAATGGTGAGCCACTGTGTGAGACAGAATGCTGGACTGGATGGGCTGTGGCCTGTTCCAGCAAGGCTGTTCTTATGTTCTTATTAGGAAATTGCAAGCGGCTAAATAGGGACCACTTTGGTGGGAAGGTAAACAGCCTTCCGTGTGCCTGCCATGTGACTACGGAAGCATCTGCAGAAGCAGACAGTGCTGGCTCTTCGGCTTTTAAATAGAGATGAGCACTGAACCCTAGAGTCAGATACAACTGGTTTTTGAACAAGGGAAACCTTTACTAAAATAGAAACTTTCACCCAGAAGAGGAAGGTGGGGGCAAGTTTTTTTTTCTTTTGACTTGTCTTAAAGTAAAAAGAGTTGGGTCTACAGCAGTGTTTGCCAACTATTGTTTTTGGACTTCAATTACCAGAAACCTAAGTCAATTCCCCAAAGCATTGATCAGCTGATGTGCTGATAGGCTTCTGGGAATTGAGGTCCTCCTGTGGGGTCTGGGCTCCACGTTGGGAGCCACTTGTCTAAAGCCTGCCTACAGCAAAATCCACCACCAAGTACCAGCCAGATGGGGATTCTGCAGCAGGCAGGTTCTCAACCCAACCTCAAAGAAGAAAAATGTCTTTCATTAACCCCCTCCTACTCCTTCTCGAAGAATTTTTTTTCTTCATTTTTAAATAAGTCTGCACTGCCCTTATATAATCTACATTTTTTTTCACTTCCCCTGCCATTCTACAGACCACAGAAATGTTTAAGTTGCCAATATCCTGAAGTGGCTGTCATTTTAAGCCACTTCATGACATGAGAAATTCCTAGCAAAAATAGTCCTTACTTTAGTTCATTTCCAGCATTCATACATACTGAAGGCAAATGAAAACAGCAATCCTACAGACACTTAAAAATAAATACTGCATTTTCTGGCGTATAAGACTACTTTTTAACCCTGAAAAATCTGTGCCAAAGTCGGGGGTCATCTTATAGGACAGGTACTTAACTGCAGCTTGTTTCCCCTTGCTTCATATGTCCGGCGCATATGGTGGGGGGGTGCCGCGGCCGAGTCCCTGCTCTGTGCAGGGAGTATGAAGCAAGGGGAAGCAAGCTGCACACATCTTCCTGTACCTCGAGGAGGAGAACGTGAGCGTGGATTGGCTCTCCACCAGAACCTGCCCATTCGACTTGGAGGGCTGCGTGTCTTCGGGTTGAGTGTGGGTTAATTTTCATTTGGTGTGCATTGGAAGAGAGGTAGTCTTATACGGCATGTATATTCCAAACTATATTTTAACTGGAAAAGTTGGGGGTCATCTTATACGCCCAGTCGTCTTATACGCCGGAAAATACGGTAAATAAAAGAAGCCCTTGACAGGAGTCAAAAAACATGTGGGTATGAACTATCTGGGAATAGGCTAGTTTGCTTCAGGAATTCTTATTTTCAAGTGCTGTATCCATTATGGATACAGTGGAACCTCGGTTAACAAATGGCTCAGTTAACATAAAAATCGCATAACAAAAGGAAATCCATAAAAATAGTGGCTTGGTTTACGGAATTTTGTTAGAGAATTTCTGATGGTTCGGTCCAATAACTCCACAAGTCATTAGCTGTATTTCAAAAGTCTTTATTTCCACTGACCACATGGCGGCCAGTGATGGTCAGTAGGGTCAGCCAGGGAATAGAGGAAAGGGAAAGGTTGGGGTCCTTTAATAGGGTTAGGTGAGGTCAGGATGATGTCACTTAGGCAATGCATTATGGTACATGCAGTTCATGGTAGTTTGATATTACATCTGAAAAAACATCTGACAAATTTTACTCAGGACAAATTAATTGGTTGCATTCAATACATTCCTATGGGAAATTCGGTTAAAGTAATTTTCTCTGTAAGAAACGTCCTGGAGAACACTGTAGTAAAGACGGACTCAGGGTTCTTCCTTCGGGCTGGTAATGATCCCAATAGGAAACCCATCTGCCATTTTATTGAGTACATCAAGAGTTTCTTACCAGAGGCATATGTGGCAGTTAATAATTGGTGTGAGCAAACATCAAAAATAGTAAAATAGTAAAACATCAAAAATTGTAAAATAGTTGGGATCGGTACAATCCTCCATTTTGTGTCCTTCTTGGTCTTGAAATATCGCGGGACTGCGTTCCCGCCTAAACTATGTAGTCTGTACAGTCTTCACTCCGGTCTGTTGACCTTCCAGTCACCCCACCCCCCTTCCTGTCGTTTCCCACCCAAATGTATCAATTTCTGAGTGTATATATTGAGCAGTGCTGCGCCATTGCTCCCCATGTTCTGACTGCCTAATAAAGTTGATTGGCCCTGTATGCTGGCTGCTTCGCATTTCTACCAGAACATCAAATTGGTGACGAGGATGGGATAATGGCGTCCCATACACCTACCCTTGCTCCATTCGACGTGACCGCTCCAGAGAAATGGGTTCTGTACGAGCGACAGTTCCGCCACACCATGGTGGCCCAGGACATTGTCAAAGAGGAAAAGAAGCACTCCTGCTTCTTGTCGTGGTGCGGCCTGGCTACCCTTGAGCTGGCCCAGGGACATCGACACCATCCCACTGGCTGAGATCTTGGTGGCTCTCCGGACACACTTCCAGCCGAAGGTGTCCATCTTCCCAGCCCAGGTAGCCTTCCACAGACGTTATCAACACCCGGAGAGTCTGTAGCTGACTACGCTGCTGCACTGAGGTTGGCTGCCGCCCCGTGCCAGTGGGACAACCTGGAAGAAGCCTTGCGGGATCACCTGCTTGGCAGCATGCGGGATGAGGAAACTCAGCACCAGCTTATGGTAAGGACATCAGCCACGCTGACGTGCTGTCACGATCTCCATTGCCAGACCTGGGGGAGGCGGATTGCGAAATTGAGCAGGATCTTCAGGTGGCTTTTGATTGAGTCACTCGACTCACACACACACACCCCAGTGCCTTCAGACATTGCTAAGGCAACAGCATGGGACAAACTCTTGTCCCAGGTAGTTTCTTGGGTTAAGAAAGGTTGGCCCACATCCCCTCTTGCTGAGGAGTTTAAAGTGTGCTTTAGAAGACGTTTCGAGCTTTCGCTCGAGAGAAGTTACCTCCTTTGGGGCCAAAGGGTGGTCATTCCTACTGTATTACACTCTAAGGTGCTTAGGCTTTTACACATTAGTCGCCCTGGTATAGTGCACTCCAAGGCTTTAGCCAGGAGTTTTTTCTGGTGGCCCCAGGTAGACCAGGACATTGAGCAATTGGTAGGCACTTGCCGTAGCTGCCAGAGTTCCCGACTCGAGGAGTCGGCTTCCCACCCGGGAATGGAACACTGCCCGTGGCTCATCGTCATGGATTCATGTCGATTTTGCAGGCCCTTCAGGAGCACGCTTTTCCTACTGGTGGTCGACTCATTTTCCAAATGGCTGGAGGTAATTCCTATGCCCAGTACCTCTTCTGCAGTTACTATTAAGCAGCTCCGGAGGCTGTTCAGTTGTTTCAGACTGCTGGACATGCTAGTATCCGACAACGGCACAACATTAACCTCTTCTGAATTTCAGGCGTTCCTCGAAAGGAATTCCATTCGGCATGTAACTTCTGCCCCTTTCCACCCAATGGTCAGGGGGAATGACAGGTATACACTACCAAGGAGGCACTTCACCACATGGGTCAAGGGGACATGGAGGTAAAACTTTGCCAATTCCTCACACGCTACTGGACAACGCCCTTGGCATCAGGGCTGTCACCAGCCGAACTCCTAATGCGCAAGAGGCCGGTCTCATTGCTCAACCGGTTGGATCCTTCCAGGGTGGAGGATAGGGGTGTTAATGTTGAAATTGCTCACAAAAAGGTATTCTCAGCTGGGGATCAGGTGCACTGTTGGAACTATGTGGCTGCAGGTCCAGCATGGATTCCGGGCATTGTGGTGGAACAAACAGGACCAGTGTCCTATCATGTCAAAACAGGCACTGGTTTGGTTTGGCGGCATCACGCCGACCAGCTCAGATATAGGTTGATGGAGTTTCAAGAGGTACAAGGTGATTCTAGTCAGGATATTTCCACGTTAGGGTCCTCCCCCACCCACTTACTCCCAAGGGGATGCGAGACAGGTGGATTGGCAATCAGTTGTAATCCCCAGTTTTCTAATTCTAGCCAGCCCCAATTCCATTGGAGGTTGTCCACAAGCCTTTGATTTACAGGATCGGGGGGAGTTTACAGAGTGTTCCCCCACTCGTCCAAGCAAAATGTGGGGTTTTGATTTCTCCCTGGAAGCCCCCCCATCCTTCAACATTCGAGTCTACCTCAACTCCCACCCAAATGAGGCAAGCTTTCATCGAGTCACCCCCTACTCAAGGTTCTCAAAGGCAGGACCTTTCGTTGTGTTTTACCCCTCCTGATTCTAGTTTTAATTTCGAGCGATCCTTTGCTCCTGCTTCATCCAAACTGGGTTTTGATTTAGTTTGCCCTCTCCCTAGCTCCAACTCCGAGTCGGGACAATGCTCCCTAAATACAAATGGTTCAGATCAAGCCCCCAGCACGGGCATCACTCTATGGAACCAAGTCTACCTACAGCGTCCAAATACAGCCAGGTACCAGTGTGACCCAAAAGGGTTTGTAAGCCTCCACAATGGCTGAGGGACTTCGTCCCATCCTAGGGGGGAGGGAAGTTGTGTTTGAATACAATTACTGCTGTAACGTTTTGTAAAATAGTTGAGATTGGTACGATCCTCCAATTTGTCTCCTTCTTCTTGGTTTTGAAATATCGCGGGACTGCATTCCCGCCTAAACTATGTAGTCTGTACAGTCTTCACTCCGGTTCATTGACCTCCCAGTCACCCCCTCCCTCTCCTGTCATTTCCCACCCAAATCTATCAATTACTGAGTGTATATATTGAGCAGTGCTGCGCCATTGCTCCCCATGTTCTGACTGCCTAATAAAGTTGTTTGGCCCTGTATGCTGGCTGCTTCACATTTCTATCAGAACATCAAAGTGTGTGTAGGCAGTCATGGGAGTGGCATGACCCAGGGAATGTGCTGGGTGCATGATCAGGGATGTTGTAGGGGTCTTGCACGATATCAAGAGATATCTCAAGGGAAGCTTCTCAAGGTTCCATAGATAAGGTTTAGTTAGTTGAGGGATAAGGGTTGTTTGTCAGGATGCATAGCTAAGGACCTTTGGCCAGGTCTGTCGCTAGTTCTGGTTTGCCTAAGACTTTTGATCAACCTTTTGGAAGTTCCAACAATATTATTCCTACATTCCATCCCTTTGTATTTTAAAAAGAGGAAATTGTAACAATGCTTTATACATATGTAGCATTTCTTGCTGATTGGGCCTAAGGGGGGAGAGCCAAAATGAGGGGCATACTTGTCAACCCGGACTGGCTGGGATTTCCCGATTTTCAGCACCGATTTGCGCCATTTCCCGCCCGCAGCTGCCAAAACCTCGGAATTGGTAGTGTGTGTGTGTGGGGAGAGGTACTGTGCATCCCTTCTGTGCAGATCACCTTCTACGCATGCGTAGAAGGCTTTTACGCTTGCGTAGAACCCTTCTACGCATGCGTAGAAGGCGATCTGCACAGAAGGGGATTATAGAAGCCTTCTACGCATGCATAGTTTTTTCTCTTTAAAGACGGAGTGTTTTTGGGGTGTGTGTGGATTCAATCCCCTCTCCCTGGTTTACTGGGTCCAGAAGGGTTGGGGGGACAGATCCCTTTTGTCCCCACAAACCTCCCAACCCCAGGTGAGCCAGCAGAGAGGGAGATCACCATCCCCCACTTACTGATATTAAAGTGGAAACTCCGATCGGATTTTCCCTTTTAATATCAGGGGGTTGGGTTGGAATCAATCTCCTCTCTTGGATCCCATGGGTCCGTGAGGGTTGGGGGGGTACAAAAGGGGGTTATGTCCCCCCCAACCCTTCTGGACCCAGGAGACCAGGGAGAGTGGATCAATTCCCCCCTCCTAAAAAAACCCCTCCGTTTTTAAAGAGAAGAAACCACTTGGTTTCCCCACAAACCTCCCAAGCCCAGGTGAGTCAGCGGAGATGGGGATCGCCACCCACCACCTACTGATATTAAAGGGGAAACTCCAATCGGGACCTTCAGGCGCCGTTGGTGAGGGGAAAAAGGGCGGTTGGTGTTTGCGTGGCTGTGAGGCGGTGAGTTTTTTTAAAAAAAAAATCGGGCGCCGGCTTCTTCAGCGTTCTGCATGCTCATGTCACGCAGGACTCTGGGGCTTGCAGTTATGGGTTTGTGATTTGTGGTTGTGGTGCATTTTCCCCCTGCGGCTTGATTTTGATTGGCCGTGGCACGTTTCTCAATGTTCTTTGTGGTCGCGCCTCTCAGCCTGATTGGCTGTGGCGCAGCGCGGCGCAAAGAACGTTGGGAAATGAAGTTGTTTCCCTTTTTCACGTTTGTGGGGCTGTTGCCCCACTGCCGGTTTTCTCAATCCTTCGTTGACCTGCAGACCCAGTACGGCCATGTTCATGAATGGTGGGTGTGGGTCATTAGGGCAAGGCTTAGGAACCTATAGCAAGTTCCAACGGTTAACCCTTGGTTTTATAGGTTAAGATTTCTCGAACTCGTTGCTCTTCTAATGTTTCAAATTTTGTTTGGAGAAACTTCTCCAACCCTGCAAACTTTGCTTCAATGGAACTCCTAGAGTCATTCATATCTGTTTCCTGAGTCTTATCCCTTTCCCTAATTTCAAGCACCTTCTCTACCATTACTTTCTTTTTTATAGCCCCCTGTGCTCTGTCTTCTTCCTTAGCATTCACCTGCTCAATCTGATCTACTTCTGGTTGTTGCTTAGATTGCTGCTTTTCTTGACACTTCTTCCTTGCTTCCTATTCAAGGATTGATTATTTTTTGATTTCAGAAAACTTGATAAGTAAAGTTGAAGATATTAAAACTGGATTATTTAAGGAATCGGACCATGCTGAAATGTGCTTAGAAATTAGAATTGATGGTAAAAAAAGGTATTGGGGCATGGAGATATGATGCAAAATTGTTTAGAGATCAAAAGAGTAAGGAAATAATAATTTAAAAATGGGACAAATGTTGGGAGATAAATGATACAAAGGATGTTAATGATGGAGTTTTATGGGACACCATGAAGGCGATTTTCAGGGGGGGAAAGTATAAAACTCTCATGTAGGAATAATAGACAGGAAAATAAAATTTTAAAATAGAGGACGAAGTAAGGAAGCTGCAAGAAGAACATGTAAGAACAGGTGATAGAAGTGTGTTTGATAAATTACAGGGATTGAAAATGAAAATTATTGAAAAGGATATTGAAAAAGTAAAAAAGAATTTGATTTATCTTAAAAGAAACTATTTTGAATACGGTAATAAAAATTCTAAACTATTGGCTAAAGCTGCAGAGGAAAAGAAAAATAGTAGAAACATTCAGATTTTGATAAACAGTAATGGTGAAAGATGTAATAAAATAAAAGATAAGATACACATCGCTAGTAAATTCTATAGGTAGAAATTGCCATCAATAGCAGAGATAGTATAAACTCCAGGGCGCTATTTACCTGAAAGGGAGAAGAGCTTAATGGACATAGATATGACACAGGGTGGGGCTATTGAGCCTTCCCTGTGGAGGAAGCTGCTTCATTAACTACATACTGAGAATCAACAAGATTACATGCAACGAGAAACTTCTGCAGGGCTAGAATGACTGCATCAAGCTCCCAGACTTTCAGAAAAGGCTTCATATTGTCTAATTTACATATAATCATTTAAATTTAACTTTTTCAGATTTTTCTCCACAGGAATTGCATTTCCGGAGCGTAACGCCCCTTCCCCAGCCAGACGTATTTTATAAGCAAATGACAGACCCCACTTGGCATGGTCCAGTTAAATTGATCATGTGGGGAAGAGGGTACGCTGCGATTCTCGCCCCTACAGGACCTTTGTGGGTTCCCGTCCGGTGTGTTAAGCCAGCCCTTAGACGACATCATGGCATGGGTCCAGCTCCAGAATCGGAATCCAGTGCCGGAAATCCAGGAGGTGTCAGTCCAGTGCCAGCCCCCACCGAAGCGCAGGAAGCGAAGGATGGCAGCACCAGCTCTGGTGACATGGGGCTAGATTAAAAGCCTTAGTGATCAGGCTGCTGCTTCCTTGTGTGCGCAGGGAAGAGATGGTACACCGGAAAATTTTACAGCAGCCATTATTGCATAATTAACCTACAATTCTTTGCTCATTTTAATAATTTTGGCATGCCTGCTTCCAAGAGGGGAGGGATTTACATCTACACCAATTGTAGACAATTTGGGACTCAAAGGACTCAATAGAACATTACGCTCTCTACAACCTAGTTCTAACATTTGGATCAACCATGCACACTATATGTTTGAAGCTCATGGTAATGACACTACCCTGATTTATGAGAATCCAGTGACTGTGTCAAATTTTGCTTTCATGCCAACCCTCATCAATGAGCCAGCTGTTATCATTGATCAAACACAAAGTGTCAATCAGCCGAACAGTCTGTTCTCACTAGAACCTCATGAGCTAAACGAGATTGCATGGCGATACCTGAAGTTTAAATCATACACCAGAGGCATGTGTTATTGTTGCTGGAGCAAAAAAATAAAATGGGGTCACTATTGGGTATACTGGAATCAAGCTGAAAAGCTTTTACATGGACTGGGAAATTACACTGGGTGTTCTAATTACTTTTGGTTATATGGACATTATAATGACACTTATAAGGGTACAATTGACAAATCACTATCCACATGGAAATATATATTTGGTTTTTCAGCAATGCACTCAACTGAATATAAAGAGGCAGAGAACATTTGTGCGGGATGGCAGTTGAGAGATCCGAACTTGTGGTTTTTCTTTCAAGGTGTTGCAACCAATTACCATCCAGGTGGCTACAAATGCGCAGGGTTAGGGTACCTCACATTTCCAGTGCAGGTTATAAAGCCAGCACAGCTAGAAACACCAGCTCACCCAGACACACACAGTGGGGCTTCCCTTCTTCCATCTCGTAAATGATGTAGTGTTGTTGGAATGCTAGGACCACAGTGCTCTGATGAACTAACTACTGATGTCCAGTTAAGTAATTTCCCCTCTTCATGGGGGAGAGCAGTTGTTGCTGCAATCACTGGAGCTTTGACCCTGGGATCTTACCCAAGTATTATAGCACAAGAGAACCGCAAGTCTGTCTTAGGTCTCACTTGCCACTTAGAGAAATCCATCAATGCCACAGGGAAAGTACTGTATTTTCCGTCGTATAAGACGACTGGGCGTATAAGACGACTGGGCGTATAAGACAACCCCCAACTTTTCCAGTTAAAATATAGAGTTTGGAATATACTTGCCATATAAGACTACCTCTCTTCCAATGCACACCAAATAAAAATTAACCCACACTCAACCCGAAGATGCGCAGCCCTCCGAGTCGAATGGGCAGGTTCTGGTGGAGAGCCAATCCACACTCACGTTCTCCTCGAGGTACAGGAAGATGTGTGCAGCTTGCTTCCCCTTGCTTCATACTCCCCGCACAGAGCAGGGACTCGGCCGCGGCACCCCCCCCCACCATATGCGCCGGACATATGAAGCAAGGGGAAACAAGCTGCAGTTAAGTACCTGTCCTATAAGACGACCCCCAACTTTGGTACAGATTTTTCGGGGTTAAAAAGTAGTCTTACACGCCAGAAAATACAGTAGTTAGAGACCTCCAAATGGAGATAAAGGGATTGGATCAAATCCTCATGCAACACAGGGTTGCTTTAGACTATTTGCTGGCAAAACAAGGTGGTTTTTGTAGAGTGGTGGGAACCCGAGGGTATCAGCTGACATTTCATGATCTCAGTCGGTCCATTGAACATGAATTGGAGAATTTACAAGCAGTGTTGAAAAATAATGTTCATACAGGTAATCTGCTGTCATCAATATGGGATACCCTGTGGGCTTCGTTGCGGAATGGGTAAAACAGCTAATCCAATATACAATTTTGGGTATTGCTATTCTTGTCATGGGGTGTTGCTGTATTCAGTGTGTTCCATCATTGTATGAGAAATGCATCTCCATGTGTAAAGCTAAGTACAAAATGCCTTCAAGGCACAAATTACATTGTTTGCATGAAACGATGAAGCATATCAATTATCAACGCCTTGATGCTCAAAACTAAATGAAAAAAGAGGGAGTTGTAGTGATGATGCATTGATTTGTGTAGTAATGATTTATTAGTTAGACTCCATGATCACCTTAAACTTATAATTATGGTTACTTAGCACTAACAAGTTCCCAAAGGTGGGGGCAGAAATGCCATCTGGCATTGCTGAAAACTCCTAGAAAACTGGGAGTAAGTAACAATAATCAAGGACACTGCCTAGCTGAACTTGATTCATTACAATGGGTCTTTGACCATTGTATGAAAGAATTTCGGTCCCTGATATGGAGCCTCACTAAAGCTTTCTCCCCAGAGTGCATACCCTGAACGTATGTATCTCTTTTTTGTACCTTCTGTACTAACTCTCTGAACAGCTAAAGCCAGGCATTCTTATCTAAAATACATCAGTGTACTATGACAGATTCATTTTGTAACTGTAGTTCCATTGTTAGACACTAGAATTGCTGATTTAACATATAGCCAGGTTTGATAATTAATGTTGTTGTTCAGTCGCACAGTCAATTCCGACCCTTTGTGACCCTATGGACCATTGATCTCCAGGCACCCCTGTCCTCCACCATACTCCTCAGCCCACTCAGCTCGGTGCCCGCTGCGTCCACAATGCCATCCAGCCATCTCATCCTTGGCCGTCCCCTTTTTCTTTTGCCCTCCACCTTTCCCAGCATCAAGGCTTTCTCAAGTGAATCCTCTCTTCTCATTTGCTATCCAAAGTACTTCATCTTCATCTTTACTATCTGACCTTCTAAGGAGCAGTCAGGACTGATTGCTTTCAAGATTGACTTATTTGTTCTCCTCGCTGTCCAGGGTACTCTCAAAACTCTCCTCCAACACCACATCTCAAAGGCATCTATTCTTCTGTGCTCAGCCTTCCTAATGATCCAGCTCTCGCATCCATACATTACCACTGGGAATACCATTGCTTTGACTATACGGATTTTTGTTTGCAAGGTGATGTCTCTACTTTTCACTATGTTCCATAGGTTTCTCATGGCTTGTCTCCGTAGAATAAGTCACCTCTTTATTTCATGGCTGCACTCACCATCTGCAGTGATCCTAGATCCCAAGAAAGTAAAATCTGTCACTGCTTCTACTTCTTCACCATCTACTTTCCAGGTGCTGATAGGGCCTGTTGCCATTATCTTGGTTTTCTTGATGTTAAGTCTCAGGCCAGCTTTTGCACTCTCTTCTTTCAACCTAATCAGTAACTTCTTTAAATCTTCCTCACTTTCTGCCATTAGGGTGGTATTATCTGCATATC
The DNA here is from genome assembly GCA_035047305.1 of Bradypodion pumilum. Classification (NCBI taxonomy): domain Eukaryota; kingdom Metazoa; phylum Chordata; class Lepidosauria; order Squamata; family Chamaeleonidae; genus Bradypodion; species Bradypodion pumilum. The sequence goes on along the minus strand of JAWDJD010000016.1, from coordinate 4,470,519 downwards.
TCAAATTGCTGATGTTTCTCCCAGCAATTTTTATCCCATATTGTGATTCCTCCGTCCCTGCATTGCACATTATGTGCTCTGTGTATAGGGGAAAAGGTAGGGTGATAAAATGCAGCCTTGTCTTACTCCTTTTCCTATTCCAAACCATTCTGTCATTCCGTGTTCTGTCCTAACTGTTGCTTCTTGACTCTTGTACAGATTTCTCATGAGGCATATGAGGTGTTCTGGTATTCCCATTTCTTTAAGTACTTGACACATTTGATTATGGTACACGCAGTCAAAGGCCTTGGTGTAGTTAATAAAGCAGAGGTATACTTGTTTCTGATATTCCTTTGTTTTCTCCATGATCCACCGTATATAAGCAATGTGGTCTCTAGTCCCCCTGCCTCTTCTGAAACCTGCCTGCACCTCTGGCAATTCTCTCTCCACGTGCTGCTGAAGTCTATCCTGTATTATCTTGAGCATCACCTTGCTAGCGTGTGGGATGAGCACAATTGTTCAATAATTTGAACACTCTTTGGCACTACCCTTCTTTGGGATTGGAACGTATACTGATCTTTTCCAATCCTTTGGCCACTGTTTAGATTTCCAGATCTGCTGGCATATCGAATGCAGTAATTTGATTCTGTCATCTTTTAGAGCTTTGAAAAATTCAACTGGGATACCATCATCTCCACTAGCTTTGTTGTTTGCAGTGCTTTTTAGGGCCTTTCTGACTTCACTCTCTAGGATGTCTGGCTCAAGTTCAATGTTCTCATCATTGTGATTATCAGTGGTATTGAGGTCCTTTTTGTAAAGTTCCTCTGTGTATTCTTTCCATCTTTTCTTAATCTCTTCTGCATCAGCTAACTCCTTGCCATCTTTGTCCCTTATCATGGTCATTTTTGCTTTGAATGTTCCCTTGATTTCCCCAAATTTTTTGAAAAGATCTGTAGTCTGGCCTCTTGTGTTGTTTTCCTCTATTTCTTTGCACTGTTCATTTAAATAAATTTCCTTGTCTCTCCTTGCTTTTCTTTGAAATTCTGTGTTCAAGTGACTGTATTTTTTTCTTTTCTCCTTTGCCTTTTGCATTCCTTCTTTCCTCTGCTATTTTAAAAGTCTCATCAGACAACCACTTTGCTTTCTTATGCTTCTTTTCTTTTGGTATGGTTTTCCTTGCTGCCTCCTGCATGATGCCCCACACATCTGTCCATAATTCTTCTGGCACTCTGTCTATCAATTCCAAACCATTTAATCTGTTCCTCACCTTCACTGTGTATTCCTTAGGGATGTTGTCTAGGTCATATCTGACAATTATGGCTACTCTGTTTTTTCTGAAGTTTTCTTGACCACAGTAGTAGATGTGATGGTTTCCCGAGTTTAATTCACCCATCCCTGTCCATTTTAGCTCACTGATTCCCAAGATGTCAATGTTTATTATTTCATCTCATTTTTCACTTCGTTTTCCTTGGTTCATCGACCTCACATTCCATGTTCCTATGGAGTATTGTTCTTTGCAAAACTGTATTTCTCCTCCCCCTCTCCCCCCTTCTTTTGATCTGTGTTAAGCATCCTGTTTCATCTAACTTGCCTCTTTTGTTTTGCCTTTTGTTCTAGTCCATAGGGTTCTTTTGGCAAAAATTTCTGTCGTGGTTTGCCGGTTTCTACACAAATATCCTCACATCATACATGTTGTTACAGTTCAAAACAAAGTATTATCATGCATATTATCATCGGAGTCATACTGCAATGTGGAAAGTAGATGAAGGACCACTGCATTATATTCTCAGGACAGTTTTCATGACTGATGGACATGATGATTACTGCAACTCAACCTCTCGTTGATTAATAAAGAAAGGAGCCATCTCATCCTGGTTTGAGTCTCTGCATCTCGTTACTTTTACCGCTGCAGGCAGGCCACGACAGTGAGTGACATAGTCAGAGGCCAGTTGCTTACTTTGTTCGGTGAAGTAGCCTGAGAATTTGGTCACACCCACAGATTTGGTCACGCCCACAGAGGGGCATGGCCAAAATTGGGGGGGCCAATAGGACTGCTCAGTATGTGGCCCAGAAATTTCTGATGGTGGCCCTGACATCGTGTGACTGCTGGGAAAAGGAGCAAACTTGTTCATCCCTGCAGGACCAATCAGGCTAAATACCCATTTGACTGAATCCTTAATCATAGGGTTGACAGTGACTACACAAACCATACAAAAACATTTTTAAATACAACTCACTGTGGTGAACCGCTAGTAACTAACAAGAGGTAGCACATTATACCTGTCCTAAAAGTAATGACCTAGTAACACCACCTGCACATCATTACACAGCAATTTGCCACAGTGAATTATATAACTTAACATAGGTACACATAAATCATTGACAGGATTGTGAGTGTGAGAAACCAGAGATAAAGGAAATGTTGTGTTCAGATTATGGGGTGGTAGTTTTCTATTGTTTTATGGGGTCTGTTTTGCTCTTTTGAATGTTATGAGCTGCCCAGAGTGGGAGTGCATTCCAGATGGGCAGGGTATAAGTTGAATAAATAATAATAACTGTAAAGGTTTCCCTTGCTTGAAAGCCAGTCGTATCCGACTCTAGGGTTCAGTGCTCATCTCTGTTTCAAAGCCGAAGAGCCAGCACTATCTGCTTCTGCAGACATTTCCATGGTCATGTGGCAGGCATGGCTAGACACCGGAGTGCACGGAATGCTGTTACTGTCCCACCGAAGTGGTCCCTATTTATCTACTTGCAATTTCTTGCTTTAGAACTGCTGGGTTGGCAGGAGCTGGGACAAAGAAGGGAGCTCATTCTGTCCTGCAGTACTCAGAAATCGAACTGCTGACCTTCTGCCTCCCAGTCAGCATCATAGCCACTTGAGACACTGCAGAGTGGCTTACAATGATATAAAACAGTGGTTCTGTTAGAGAGATGCTGATGGGTCGGTCCAATAACTCCAGAAAAGGCTATCTTCTTTTAATAATATTTATTTCCACTGCCCACATGGTGGTCAGTGGTGATCAGGGGTCAGCAAGGGAAGGAAGGTGTGGTAAAGGTTAGGGTCCTTTAATAGGGTTGGTGATGTCACCGGGTCATGGGTTATAGGGCAACAGTGTCACAATACATTAGAGCATTGCATTATGGTATATGGGGATCGTAAGTGTGTGATATTATATCTGACAAAACCCCTTCTAATACCAGACACTTCAATCGCCTATGACAATAGATATTCATTCACTCTCTAAGACATAGGTTTTTGAATAAATGATTGTGTTGTGCTAATGGGAGTGGTTTGGTTAGTATGTCAGCAACTTGGTCCTTGGTGTCGCAATGAACTAGATCTATGAAGCCTCTTTTTGAAAGTTTTCTCACATGTCTGTATTTGATGTCTATATGCCTGGACCTTTTTCCTATTGCCTCGGCCTTCGATATGTTTATTGCTGCTGTTATCTTCGTGGATGATGATGGGTAGATTTGGCTTCCCCAAACATTGGAAATTACTTCATTGAACCAGGGCTTGTTCGAGTGTTTAGAGAGAAGATTCACTGCTACCATGATGTCCAGCCTGGTCCAGGAGGCGAGGTACAGTAGTGACCCGATGGTAGACCTGTAGAGGTGATTATCCTCGAATGGCTCCCCTTCTTCATGCACGTTCTTGAGAAAATCTGTGTGCATGGGTGTCCCACAGGAGTGGGTATCTGACATGTTACATCTCTCAAGGAGTTCGAGTATCTTTTCTCTCTGGGAGATCGCAAAGCCCCCTTGTACTCTTGAAATTTGTACCCCCAGGTACGTGCTTATCTCTCCAAGGCTCTTTAGGGAGAAGTGTTTCCGCAGATCTTGAGCAAACTTGTCACATTTTGATTTGTCCTTTCCAAAGTACAATAAGTCATCAACGTAAACCAGTAACTTCTCTGTCTCCCCTTGTGATTTTCTTACAAACACGCATCTGTCGTCCTCGTTGGGAGAGAAGCCCAATCTCTCCAGTGCTTCAGACAAACATTCATACCATCTCTTACCGAACTGTTTTAGCCTGTACAAGCTCTTGTTTAGCAACCAGGTTTCTCCATTCTTACACCCAACCCCAGGTGGTGCTCTGACATGTAGTTCCTTGTCTAGTTCCACATGTAGGTAAGCTGTTTGTACGTCGAATTGGTATACTTGTTCCCCTAGAATTGATGCCATCACCAGGGCTGCCTTTACGCTCTCTGCCTTAACAGTAGGGGAGTATGTTTCATCGTAGTTGTCCGGGTATCTCTGGGAGAAACCCTGCGCTACTAGTCTGGCCCTGTACAGTTTTTGGCCGTCTTCTAGTTGCTTGACTCTGAATACCCATTTTGTTCCTATCGCCTTCTGATTTTCCGGAACTTGTGCAGGTGTGTACACGCCAAAATGATTTAAGTAAACTAGTCTCCCCATTGTTTGATAGATCAACTTTCAATGTTGCTAAGCCCTTAGCATACTTGTCTTTAATAAGAAATCCCAATCATAGACGTTCCTTCACACTTATTCGGTATAACATGCTTCCCTCCTCCTACAGGGAGGATTTCTTTAAGAAAGGCCTAGCACTCGAGCGTTTATGCCCATGTCAGCTAAATACGATATAAACCTCTGAGCATATTCTGCTAGAGTGTCCCCTATATAATAAACACAGGAGAGACCTTTTTAGTGTTTTCCCGAACTTGAAGTCTAACAATAAAGTCAGGACATTGAATATTCTTTTATCGGGTGAAGGGCAAGATACGACGATAGCGGTCGCTAGATTCGCATGGTATGTAACTTGCATTCGTAAAGGCAAGATAAAATCAAAGGAATAAGGAAAATGCTTCCAGATTACAACTTGACTGTCATAGAATATGACTGCAGGACATAGAAATAACATCCCTTGTAATTCTGGTTGTATGTTGCTATTGTATATATAATCTGGTGTTCATGATTTTGTGATAGTTTTATTAGGTTGCCTCACTTGTGTCAAGCAGCTTGATTTTGTGATATTGTAACACTGGCCTTGGGCTGTAATAAAGAATTTGTTGTTGTTGTAGGGCTGTGAGACTCTCCATCTCCTTTTCCATCACCCTCTTCCATCTGCCCTGTTCCTCAAGTGGCAGCTTGATTATATCGTTGTAATTGATAGGTGTCTCGGTGTAGGCATCTATACCCATTACGTAATCCTCCAGCCCTCTCGGGGTCTGGTTCTTGGTTGACCTGGTTGACCTCCTGGGTGCCCGCCCTTGTGGACTTGGCAACTCGGCATCCTCAATGTCTAGAGCTCTGTTGTGATTGTTGTTTTTCAAACTCGGTATGTGTCGTTTCCTCTTGCCAGTTGGCCCCTGGATCTGCTGACAATGCTTCTGCTTCTTCTTGTCTGTGGATATTCATCAGGATCTCGTTCGCATGTATCCTGCTCCAGTTCGCATGCTCGTGGAAAGTGGTCGACCTAGATACCACTAACTTGAGGTTGCTGTCCAGGAATCAGTACGCCTTTGAGCCTGGTTCGTACCCTAGGAACCTTAATTTTCTTGTCATCCTTTTCCCCTTTTTTGTCGACTGTTTTGGTATGTGCATGTCCGCAAATACTCCGAAAACGTGAAGGTGCGCCAGCTTGGGTTTCCGGTTGTACATGGCTTCATAGGGTGTTTTTTCAACGACGCTGGACCACAGTCTATTCAGCGTGTAGTTCGAGTACAACAGTGCTTCTCCCCAATAGAAGTTCAGGTTTGCATCTTCAATTGCACACCTGATCATGGTTTGGAGTACTCAATTCCTTCGTTTGGCAACTCCATTTTGGAATGCAGAGAATGGTGCAGTCTTGAAGTGAAGCATCCCCTTCTCGACCACCCAGTCCTTAAACCCCTTGGATAGAAATTCTGAGCCACGGTCCGTCATTAGTTGCTTTATGTTAATGTTGTGTTGGGCTTGGACCCTTTTATAGAATTCTTTGAATTTGATGAAGGTTTCATCCTTGCTCTTGAGTGTGTATACAAAGCTGTATCTGCTGAAGTCATCCACTATTGTCAGGAAAAACCTTTTTTGGCCCAGAGACTTCTTTAGTGGTCCTACTAAGTTGAGATGAGCTAACTGGAATGGATGGTCTGACCTTCTGGTGGACGTCCTTGGTCGTGGTTCAACCCTTGATTTGGAACTTTTGCATACGGAGCATTCCAGGTAGTTTTCGCAATTCTTGACCTTTAGCCATTCCGAGCATTCCAGCATTTTCTCGACTATTGGAAAACCTATGTGTCCTAGATTTCGATGTAGTAGATGAGCACATTCATCGTGTGTGGAGATGCGGGGAGCTACCTGCTTTGCGTCTGTGGCCCCTTCAATTTCGGCTGAATCATGGGGATTGTCTTCCTCCCCTTCTGTGCTCATGCCCTCAGCCTCTTCGGGGGTGCTTGGGTTATTCTCTTGTGCTACTTCTTTGTCGTTATCCTCCAGTAGCCCAATCATGCCTCTGGCTTCGGTCTCTTTCTTGGCCAGGAAGTATGATAGACCTCCTATGGTTTCCATGTTTCCTATTTCCTCTCCTCTTCTTCTGATGGATGCCTTACCATTCTCGAATACTATAGTCAGTTCTGGGTCTTTGGTAAGCCTGTTAGCAGCAAGCATGTTTTATGGTATGCCGGGGACCAAAAGGACGTCTTTGACCACACCAATTTTGGGAATGTTCACACTGCCCCTGCCAGCTATCCTTACCTGTTCTTGGTTGGCAACCTTGATTCTGAAGGAATCCTCTTTGAAAGAACTGAATATTTCTCTGTGGCATGATTTATGGGTACTGGCCCCGGAGTCTATTAGCCAGCGTTGTCCATGGCCGTCTGTGGGCCATTCTGCATTGTAGTGCCTGGTTTCATTGCTATGTTTTACCACGTTTATGGAATTTGGCTTATGTTTCCCCAGTTCTGTCTGTGTCCTGATTCTCTCCCGGGGCTGGGTGACCTCCACCGCCAGGCATTCCTGTCTCTGTCATTTCCATATCTATGTGGATGCCCGTCCTGTGGCCCATGCCTTGGCACTAGTGTGCCGTCATGGTGTACCCTATCATGTGAGCGTGGTTGGTTGCTGATTCTTTTGTCCTTGTTGGACATGGGCCAGTCTCTTCTGATATGCCTGTTGGATCCACATGTATAGCACATTGTGGGCGGGTTTGACTGCTCTGTAAAATTTACCCTTTTGGGTGGCCTACCTTCCCTACGCATTAGGGCCATTTCTCTCCTAATGTTGTCTTCAGATGAGCTTTCTGGTGAGAAACTCAAGGCTAATGTTGTCTCTGCCCATGTTATCTAATTGACTCAGGAAGTAATCCCAGTTTGGGTCGAGAGTTGTATATGATGCATACTAGAGATTGCTCTGTGATGTTCTCACCCCTTCTTAACAGATCTGACCTCATGTTGCCTAATCTCATTAAGTGTTCACTCATTGGAGTCCCTTCCTTAATTTTGAATGCATACAGCTCTCTCATCAGCAAGCTGGTCATACTCCTGTTTGTACAATAAAACATATTAGACAATCTCTCCCATACCTCAGATACAGTTAACCCATGTGGGATGTTGCCATAGATGGCAGATTCCATGGAGCTTAGCAGCAGGCAGAAAACCCTATGGTGCAATCTGTCCGTCTCTAAGTCCCATGGTTTCCTTGGTGGGTTTTGGATCATAAATTGAGCGTCCTCTCACATTAGAATCACTTGAGATTGTTGAGCCCAGTTGATCAGATTTCTGCCATTCATGCAGAGTATGGGGAAGTTGCTTGGCAGTAAGCTTTGTTGGTTGGGGCTGCTGTTTGTGCTATGTCTTGAACTCAGGTGTCCTGGTCTGTCTTGGAACTGGCAATAAGGAATAGGAACACAGTCTGTCAGTTTTGAAAGTCCCGGCTGCTGTAATCCTTGTGCCCTGCAGGTGGAGCTCTCCTCCCTTTCAGGTGTTGGTTGGCTGGTTCTTGCTTGTTGTTCCTCCTCATTCCTCCCCTCCGCCTGGTGGGTGGAGCTTGTTTGGGGTTCTGCACGTGCGCGAAGCTCATTCTGCGCTGATCGTCATAGGGGAAGGACCTCTGCTCCAGGGAACCCGTCCGCCTGGAGTGAGGCCTTTCCGGGTGGCCTGCTGTCTCCTGGAAGCCTTGATGCCTCCTGGAAGTCTTGAGGTGGCCATTACTGGTTTGTTAAGGAGGTACTTTGCTGCAGCCACGTAGCTTGGGATCGGTGCTCAGTCGGATGGTTTGCAGCAAGGTAGGTTTCTTCACCTCCTTTGTCTGCTGCACGTGCTCCCTCCTCGTAGATTCACAGTTATGGTGGGGGTACCCGGGATTGCCTCTCTCTCTCTCTCTCTCTCTCGCATCCGCGTTCAGGCCTCTCGTTGTATGCTGATTCTGGGAAGGGGCCATACTTGGGATGGGTGCTCCCGAGGCTATGGTCTTCAGGGTGCCTTATCAGGGGGAGGAATTCTGACCCTCGGGAATGCGGCCGCATGGTTTCTGGCTTCAGCTGAGCCTTCTCTGTACGCTAGCTGTAAACTGGGGGGAGGGGGTTTCTCTCTCTCTGCCTTCCCCGGGGAAGTTGGATTCACCCATGGGTCGCTTTCTGGGTTTCCCGCCCCCAGGTTTGAATCCAGGGCCGCTGGTTGTGATTGGTCGGCCATCTTGGCTGGATTCGAACTCGGCGTGGCACTAGGGGGTCCCGCCGTGGAGGTTCCCGGGCTTGGGCTTACCACGCTGATGACAGGGGGTTCTCTTTCCTCTTGCATCAGGGTCAGTAGCTCCGCCATGGAAATCATTCCTCCTCCCGCTCGACTGATGGCCTTGAACAGCGTGTCCACTGTGGTCGAAGTCTCCGGTAATCGCCCCTCTGGTTCCGGCCTTTGTTTGGCCATCTGGGTCCATCTCTGTGATGGTCCAGTCGGGGATACCTCCTTCCGCCATCGGTTCGGGTTCTCCACTGGCACCCGTGAGGCTGGCCTGTGCCTTGGCCCCCACCTTCTTTGTTCGGGTCTTTCTTTTGGTCATCTTTGTTTGTTTTGGAGTTAATTATGGACAAACCATCCTCTCTGCTACCATTTTGTTAGAGAGATGCTGATGGGTCGGTCCAATAACTCCAGAAAAGGCTATATTCCTTTAATAATATTTCCACTGCCCACATGGTCAGTGGTGATCAGGGGTCAGCAAGGGAAGGTGTAGTAAAGGTTAGGGTCCTTTAATAGGGTTGGTGATGTTATCGGGTCATGGGTTATAGGGCAACAGTGTCACGATACATTAGAGCATTGCATTATGGTATATGGGGATCGTAAGTGTGTGATATTATATCTGACAGGTTCCCAACTTTTTCAACCCAGGGGCCGGATCATGCTCAGCTTCGAAGGCTGGATGACCATCTTGCCCTGCCTGCATGATGGAGGTGGCCATTTTGACCCAACAGCTTCAAAAGTGTGGCCATTTTGTTTCTTGAATGCTCTTGGAGGAGTGGGGTGGCACATGAAATGGTGATGCAGGCCAAATAAGTCCCAAGGGCCTTAGTTTGGGATCTCCTAGGATAGAGAAAGAGAAAGCTAACAGTATATTGTATGTAATGGGAGATTTTAACGACAGGGTAGGTACTTTGGGGAGTCAGGTTATTTACCACCACCCAAAACTCGCTGTTGAGTCACTGGCTGTACAGTCTACTCCATTACTGTAGTGGGATGTTCAGCCAGACAGTAAAATTCATACAGAAGATCAATAATTTCACAACTATTACTAAGCCTATGCTGTAGCGCTAGTAGTTTATTTGGGTAAAGGTCCTGCCAGGATAGTTCTTCTGATCTTACACGCTGCAGCACAGAACCTGGCAGTGTTGTGCGTGAAGGTGGACCTTTCATCATATAGCAGCCAGTGGGTGTATATGCTGTTTAACCGGCCAGGATACTTGCAGAGTAGCAGAGATATGAACTTGTTCTGGATGTCTTTATAAAAATTGGAGCTGTAGATAATATGTTCTGTGGTTTCAATTTCTCCACTGCCATAGGACCATAGTCTCTCTGTCATTGGTATCCTTTGAAACCTTCCTTCGAGAACTGCAGATATACGATATTTGGATAATGAACTGTATGAATTAGAATGGCAAGTAAACAATATCTTCAACTTTACAAAAGAACTCCTGTTGAGCTTGACAGAAAGTTGTATGGCAGAGAAATATTGTACTTTGAGAAAAAGAAAATCATCGTCGGCTGCTACTTGTGTCTGAACATACATTTGTCCTGGAAGTCATTTTATCCTATAATGGATACATTTCTGGTGACTCAATAAGCCGATCCTGGCATGAAACATGTGACCACACGACACATTGCATTGAATAGATGGTGGAGGGCATGGTTGAGTTTGATGAAACTTTCGTATTTGTTGCTTAGCCTCTTATATACTGTATTTTCTGGCGTATAAGACTACTTTTTAACCCCGAAAAATCTGTGCCAAAGTCGGGGGTCGTCTTATAGGACAGGTACTTAACTGCAGCTGACAAGTATATTCCAAACTCTATATTTTAACTGGAAAAGTTGGGGGTCGTCTTATACGCCCAGTCATCTTATACGCCGGAAATTACGGTATTTATTATATTTCTATACCGCTTTCCTTCCCCTAAGGGAACTCAAAGCGGTTTACTTAGTGAGAAATACAATATATACAAAATAATTCATACAATACAAAATACAAAAACATAATGGCAATAACAACAATAGCATATCAGAAACACACAATATATATCACAACACAAGCCCTTCCCACCAAAAAAGGGGGGAGGTGGGGCCCTAGAGCAACGGCAGATGTTACGAGACCTGGCGCTCGTGCCAGCGGGCCACCTCGCTCCCACAAAGGCCAAGTCCATGTTCCTTATCTCCCTCAAGGCCAGGGATGGCAGAGGGAGGAAGTCCAATGTACTGTGGGGAAAGGCGGCAGAGTCCTCCGTCCAATAGCCACTGCATCTTTTAATGTCTGCGGCATTCTCCTTCAAAGTGATCAGTAGCAGCAGAGATGGTTTGGTGCCAAAGTGGGCGATCTACAGCTCCTGATCCCAGGTTTGTGGGTTTACACATGACACCTTCATGGTTTGTTTCAGCTGGGTCCTTATAACATTTCAGAGGAGCTCCGTGAGGTCTTGTACCGAAGCTAAGTTCCCCATAAAGAATTTGACAAGGAAGCCTGGAACCATCCATACGGTGGACATGCTCTATCCATCTAAGACGAAGGCCTATGACTGAAGCTTCAATGATAGTTACATGTGCCTTCTCAAGGACTGTGATGTTGTTGACATAGTCATCCCACTTGATGTTCAAGATGGACCTTAGCTTATGTTGGTGAAAGCGCTCAAGCTTTTTGATGTCTTGGCGATAAAGGGTCCGTGTTTCACACATACAATAATGATGAGATAACAACAGCTTGGTATACCATGAGCTTAGTCTGGACAGTTAAATCTTTGTTCGTAAAACCCTGGTGTAATTTATTTATTTATTTTATTTATTTATAGTCACATTTGTATATGCCGCCCACTCAGGCAGAACCCGACTCAGGGCGGCATTACAACAATTCTAAAAACACTTAAAAGACACTATAAAAAACCCACATCCCACCCCATTTAAAAACCCATATCCCGCCCACCCATCCCACCCACCACACAAAGAAGAAGAGAGAGTTCTTAATCCTTACAATAGCCAGCAGGCGGGAGCCGTAGTCCCATTCGGGCCCCACACCTGCCCTGCCAGCCAGGTCTTCACTCCTTTCCTGAAGGGCAGCAATTCACTTTGAAGTCTTAGATCTATTGGCAGGAGGTTCCAAAGAGCTGGTGCGGACACGGAGAAGGCCCTCCTTCGGGTGCTAGACAGATGTGCACCCCTAGTTGATGGCACTATTAGAGAGCCCCTCCGGTCCGCTCTAGTTGGACGGGCAGACACTCTTGGGACGATGCGGTCTCTAAGGTATCCTGGCCCACTGCCATATAGGGCTTTAAAGGTCAAAACCAACACCTTGAATTGCACCCGGAGACAAACTGGTAACCAGTGCAGCTCCCGAAGTAGCGGGGAGGCATGGGCATATCGCCCACACCCCATCACCACCCGGGCCGCTGCATTCTGGACCAGCTGCAGCCTCCGAATGGTCGTCAAGGGCAGCCCCATGTAGAGCGCATTACAATAATCTAGTCGGGAAGTAACCAGAGCATGGGTGACCATGAGCAAGGAGCCCCGGTCCAGGAGCGTGCGCAATTGGCGAATCACCCGAAGTTGGGCAAAAGCCCTCCTGGCCACAGCCGCTACTTGTTCTTCTAGCCGTAGCCGCGAGTCCAGAAGGACCCCCAAATTGCGCACAGGGTCTGTCTGGGGCAAAACAGCCCCATCCAGTACCAAAGGTGGTAACTCCCTGGGTAACGCGGGGGCCCCTATCCACAGCCACTCTGTCTTGCTGGGATTCAGCCGAAGCCCATTAGCCCCCATCCAGACCCCAATGGCCTCCAGGCATCCGGATAGGATTTCAATAGCATCACTAGGGTCCCCACGGGCCGAGATGTATAGCTGAGTATCATCCGCGTACTGATGATACCGCACCCCGTGGGAACGAATGATCTCACCCAGTGGCTTCATGTAGATGTTAAATAGGAGAGGAGAGAGCACCGAGCCCTGAGGAACCCCATACTTGAGGATCCTAGGGCTGGACCTCTCAGTCTCTAACCACACCGACTGGGTACGGCCCTCCAGAAAAGAGGAAAACCAGGACAACACAGTGCCCTGGATCCCCAGTCCTTTGAGTCGTTCCAGAAGGATACCGTGGTCGACGGTATCGAAGGCCGCTGAGAGGTCGAGAAGAGCAAGGACGGATGGATAACCCCCGTCCCGCTCCCACCAGAGATCATCCATCAGTGCGACCAATGCCGTCTCCGTTCCATACCCGGGCCTGAATCCTGATTGAAAGGGGTCTAGATAATCCGCTTCCTCCAGGACACTCTGCAGCTGGCGTGCCACCGCCTTCTCCAAAACCTTACCCAGAAAGGGCAGGTTGGAAACCGGCCTGTAGTTGTTAAGGACCGCTGGGTCGAGGGATATTTTCTTCAGGAGGGGGCGCACCAAAGCATGTTTTAGCTGTGCAGGAAATACCCCCTCCCGCAGTGATGCATTTATTATCCCCCCAACCCAGCCACCTGTTACCTCCTTGGAGGCTTTCACCAACCAAGTGGGACAGGGGTCCAAAGGACATGTAGTGGCACGGACAGCTGCAAGGAGCCTGTCCACTTCATCAGGGACAACAGGATCAAACTGATCCCAGATCTTACAGCAAGACTGTGCACCGGCACCCCCCCGACCCTCCCCATCCACGCCGGGATTCAGTCCTGAACGAATCCGATCGATTTTCTCCACCAGATGGTCAGCAAAGTCCTCAGCCGAAACCTGCCAACCGGGCACCGATCTCCCCCTACCAAGGAGGGACCTGGTAACCCGGAACAGGGCGGCTGGGCGATTATCAGCGGAGGCAATAAGGGTGGTGAAGTATTGCTGCCTCACCACCCCCATCGCCACTAGGTAGGCCCTAATAGCAGCTCTAGCTAGTGTCCAATCGGAGTCATCCCGGGTCTTCACCCAGCGGCGCTCTAGGCGTCTCTTTGCCCGTTTGAGATCCCGCAGTTCATCTGTGAACCACGGGGATGACCTAACCCCACGGGCGCGGAGAGGCCGCAGTGGCGCGATTTCATCCAAGGCTGCTGTTGCCGTCCTGTTCCACAGGTCGACAAGTGCCTCGGGTGAATCGTGGTAATAGATGACCAAAGGCGGAATGGGCAGCAACAATTCTCTTCACATCCTGTTCACAGGTGGTTTTTAGACTGGATGCGACCAAGGTAAGAAAACTGGTCTACCTGTTCCCGTGTTGAATCTGAGATGGTGATATTGAACTCTGGAAGGGCTGTCCTTGGGGCAGGTTGTGCAAGTACCTTGGCTTTTTGAGCATTTATAGTGAGGCCAAAATGATCACATGCATTCTTGAAACAGATGGCGGACTATTGCAGTTCCTCATGTGTAAAAGCAGGTGATGCAGTATTGTCGGCATACTGCATTTCCGTTATCCTGTTATCACTGGTTAATTTTCGTGAGCATAATCTAGCCAAATTAAAGAGTCCTCCTTCAAAGTGGTATTTAATCTCTACACTTGTATTGTTATTATTTGCAATACAATATTTGCAATACAATAGCACCATCTAGTGCGTAGTCATTAAATGCAATTAAAAATGGGCCTTAAGTAGGTGTCACAAGCTGCCTTTCTTCGTTAAACTGAACATGTGAAACTGTAAACAAAAACATATAAATTAGAAGCCAATACTGGTAAAGTACACAGCAGAGACTCTGGCAGGGTAATTTTTGTTTAGCTGCCCTGTAGTGTTTGTACCAAGATGTCACAATAATCTCAATTGCATAAGTATGCTCAACATCCTCTGAACGGATATGAGCCTCAATTCCGTTCTGTACTTTTACTTTGCCATTTGCTTATGTACCGTATCAGTGTATTCATGTGGTTTCTTGATTTACTTTAAGGACTCCACCAGAATCGCAAAGGCTCCATTAGCTAAGCTGGTCAAAATTCTTTGTTCGACCTGTAGGGACATCTCTCTCCACTAGAAGGAGCACATTGACAGATGTTTTTTTCTGAAAAGGTATGATCAGGATGTGTGACTGAGACCGATAGATAAAGCCTCTTCCTCTGTTGACTGCCTTGTAGGGATTTTGGCTACAAAGTCTTGTAAAAGACACAAAAACTGAGGTTTTTCACTCTTTCTTAACCACATCCATATGGACCTGTTCATCACTTTCATAGGTCTGTTTGAGTCGTCGAATTTGAAATCCCCCTGAGGGACCAGAGAAGCAGCCCAAACCGAAATAGATGCTTCGCCATTTCTTTCCCTGCTCTGTTTCACTGGGGGAAATGCTCCTGAAAGATGATGAAGCTATCACAGTTCAACCGCCACACATGAAGTCAGAATAAGGTAGCTACAAGCACTTCTAAAGCCAGGGTCCTTCAGACAGTTACGGGGCCAGACTCTGCCACCACAGACTCTAGGGTTCAGTGCTCATCTCTGTTTATTGCCAAAGAGCCATCGCTGTCTGCACCTACAGATGTTTCCGCAGACATATGGCAGGTAACGCTGTTACCTTTCCTGCTGAAGAGATACCTATTTACTTGCAATGGAAGGCATATTTTTCAAAGATGAATTCATTCATTTTTACAAAATAGGCTTTGTGAGGGTGTTCACAGCATGATCGCTGTGGCTATTGGCAAACCATGATCATAAATCGTGGGTGATCATTCTCCTGCCTCATCTGTTTATGCCGTAACTTAGAGGCCCCCAGTTTGGGCCTCTGACCATTACTCAAGGCCTTCTGGCCCTCCCCACTATACCCAGGGATGGCACGCAGTCAGTTAGCCAACACGCAGCTGTCTGACCAATCAGCAAGGTGAGCACGAGGCAGGCATGCTGATATTTAGCCAATTATGTAACCTTATGCTATCGCAGGTAACCAATAGGGATATATTGCATACTGTTCTCTGGAATTTCTTTGTCCTGTTATTCCTAATAAACTCCGTCCGGGCTATCTTGCCCTATGCCTCTTCATGAATCAAGCCTCCGCTGTCTCCTTGATCCCAAAACACAACATCTGGCGACCCGCGACGCGATTGCTGGATCCCAACTCCCCGACTCACCGGCTGGAATAGCCCCCTGGTGCACCTCTCAGCTTTCGAGCTCCCGATTGTGAGTATGGGGGGGGGACTTTCTTTAGGGCAAAAGACCCATGCAAAAGAATTGCAGAAAATCATCAAGGAGAGCGGATGTCCAGACATCACGCTTAATAGTCTAGAAGACTTCATTAAGGAAGTCGAATGCCAATGTCCTTGGTACCCAGAAATTGGATCACTCAAACGGGATGATTGGCAAAGAATTGGAACAATTTTATTGGAAGAACCCAGGGCAGCGGTTCATCATTTATTGATTTGGCAAAGAATTAATGAGGCAGTCAGGAAATTAGTACCAGCAGAGGCATCCCTGACCAATCCTCTGACTCATCCACCCGAGGACCCACCACCTCCTTATCCAAAAGTGCTGCCCGCTATTTTACCACCTACGGCACCATTGGTGCCGCCCATCCCGAGCCTGGTTCTCCAGGCGCCGCCTGCCTACCCTGGCAGTGTGATGGGAAATGTTCGCTCTGCTATACATCGAGCCAAGAGCGATGGGGTTTTGTCCCTGGAGGAGGCGGAAGAGTGGCAAGGAGAGAGTCCTTCTGCTTTTCCCATTACGGTTGAGATGGGGGTGGGGGCGGATGGGAATCCAGAGGAACGTATCCATTGGCAAGCTCTGTCATATACAGTAATTAGGGAACTTAATAAAGCTGTTAGAGAGGCTGGTGTCCGATCAAATTTTGTGCAAGGGTTGCTTGAGGGAATTGGGAATGGGTACACGATGTTACCCCAAGACTGGAAGGATTTGTTTAGAATGATTTTGACTGCTTCACAGTATGTTGTTTGGGATAGTGAATTCCGAGCAGCTGCGGTGGCGGCTGGTATGCCACAAAACCCCCCCGAGCAGATTTATGGAGCAGGTGCATTTGCTACCCTCCAACAGCAGATGCAACTCCCTCGGGAGTCTTTCCACCGCACCTTTATGTGCGTCATGAGAGCCTTTAAAAGGGTCCCCGTCTCTGGGAAACCCACATGCTCCTTTACTTCCACACGGCAGCAGCCCACTGAACCCTACTCACAGTTCATTGATAGATTGAAGGAAGCCATACAAAGACAGATAGACAACCCTGATGCCCAAGGAGAACTCCTGAAACGGCTGGCTTTTGAGCAGGCCAATGCCTATTGCAAGAAGATTTTGCAAAATGTCATTCACCGCCCTGAGTATAGTTTAGCTGACATGGCCCTTCTGGCTGGAGCGCTTCGTGCCGGAAACAAGCCCACTGGCAATTGTTTCAACTGTCAGAAACCGGGCCACTTCAAGAAAGACTGTCACGCCCCAGGAGGGGGAGCGCATAAGGGGGGTGGAAAGGATGTCAGGCGCCCCAGCAAGAAGTGCCCCCGGTGTGGCAAAGGCTACCATTGGGCTAGCCAGTGCAGAGTCAACCCCTCACCACAGGGAAACTAGATACCGGGCCCTCCCCGGGCCCCGGAAAAATAAAGGGGACACGGGTCGATCAGCGCAAGGCTGCTACTGCTGGCAGCGCTGGTCTCGATCTCGTTAACACACAGGACATGACAACTGCGTTGCCTGGGGAGCTTATCCTGATGCCTGCCAACCTTACTGGCCCCTTGCCAAAAGGGACCGTTGGTTTGGTACTGCCACGTTAATCAGCGGCCAAACATGGCATCATGATAGTTCCTGGCGTGATAGACGCAGACTACACAGGCATCATTTATGTACAATTTTGGAGTCACCTCCCATTGCAACTGCGTAAGGGGGACTCCTGGGCACATAAGAACATAAGAACAGCCTTGCTGGAACAGGCCACAGCCCATCCAGTCCAGCATTCTGTCTCACACAGTGGCTCACCATTTCCTTCAGGGTATTCCCAAGCAGATGCCTTCACCTGCTTAGGATTCCCTGGAAATGGCATTGAGAGATATCCTGCCTATCTCTCCAACCCGGAGGTTGTCCTTAGGTAGCCATAATTATAGCTGTTGTGTTCTAATGGTTTTACCTTCCACATGGATTACAATGTATCTGAGCCAATGTAACCTTGCCTATAGCAACAATGTAACCTTCAGCTGTATCATATAAACCCTGTAATAGGACGCGAGCTAATGACCAACAGCGGGCAGCAGCGAGCGTCCAAGCTCTCTTGGTCCGAACTCATCAAAGGCAACAGCGCGGGAAGCTTTCCCGCCACCACCTTCACCTGGACAAGAAGGGCGTGACCCGCAATGACGTCACGCAGACAGTAGCCAATGGGCTACCATGGCACCACGTTCAAATGTATTACTACTGTATATAAAGAGCTATCGATCCGCCATTACCTCATGTTCCCTCTGTCCACGATGCAATAAACCTGAGTTAACCCAGCCCGAGGCTGTGTCCTGTGTCTTGGTTTCATACACCAAATTGGCGACGAAGGTGGGATGATGGATCCCCAAGGAGCGGCCAGGGCACAGAGCGGGTTCAACATCACCAAACCGCAAGACTGGGAGCTGTTTGAGATGGACTTCCAGGCGGCGCTGGTGGAACTCAAAGTCAAGGAAGACGATGAGGAGAGGAAGAGGGCCATCCTCACCAGAATGCTCGGGATGGAAACCAAGCGGACGCTGGTGGGCATCATCGCTCCGAAGAAGGTGAGCGAATTTAAGGCGGACGACATCATGAAGCTGCTACGGGAGCGCTTCCGACCCTCGAGGGCGATGTTTCCCGCTCGGAGCGCGTTTTGGAGGCGAGTCCAAGCGCCGGACGAGTCGGTTGAGGCATTCGTGGCCGCCATGAGGGTAGCCGCCGCCCCCTGCAAATGGGACAACATCCTAGAAATGGCCCTCAGGGACGGCGTGCTGTGTGGCCTGAAAGACAAGGAGGTGCAGCGCAGCTTGATGAACAAGGAGCCGCCACCCACGCTGGCAGAGGTCGTAGAGGCCGCAGAAGCCGCAGAGTCCACGAATGCTGGAGTGGACGAGATGCACCAGTGGCGTGAGTGGCGTCCCAGAGCCGGCAAAGCGGAAAAATCGGTGCACGCAACTCAACGGGCCTCAAAGTCGTCCTCGGAAGGCAGCGACGGCGAGGAGGTCCAGAAGGTCCGAAAAGGGGGGCGCCGCTGCGATGGTTGTGGAGCAGCCCATGAGCGCGCGAGGTGCCCATTTAGGAAGGCCGAATGTTACACCTGCGGCCGTCGGGGGCACATCGCCAAGGCATGCAGAAAACGGAAGGAGGGCCGGAGGCAGTCACCAGACCGTTCGACCAGGCCGGACCGTCCAGCGAGGCCCAAAGATGGCGTCCAGACCACGAGGAAGCAGGACGGCGTGGGCCGCGTCTCGGACGGCAGCGAGGACGACGCCCCAGTGTTCAGCGTGTCCGCGGGACAGTCCCATTATTTCGTTGAGGTACTAGTACAAGGGGCCCCTATCAGGATGGAAATTGACTCGGGGTCTTCCTATTCTATAATTCCCCAGAAAGAGTTCTTGAAAATCGACCCCCACGTGCGGCCCAAACTTAAAACATTGAGGTCCACGCTACGAGATGTACAGGGAAACAGCATTCCGGTGTTGGGGGTCGGGAAATTTCGGGTTAATTTTAAGAGACATTCTGCGGAACTGCCCCTAGTTGTCCTCAAGGGGGGAAGTTGTAGCCTCCTAGGGACACAGTGGTTTCAGCCTTTAGGACTGTTCATAGGGGGAGTACATTCAGTGGGGGTGGATCCAATACAAGCGGTGTGCGATGCGCATCCCGCCGTTTTTAAAAAAGGACTTGGAAAATTCAAGGGACCCCCTGTAGCCTTCGACCTAGACCCGGAGGTCCGCCCGATAAGGCTCAAACCGCGCAGGGTGCCCTTCGCACTAAAGGACAAAATAGAGGCGGAACTGGACAAATTGGTGGGCCAGGGGATTCTTATTCCTGTTGATTCCGCGGAGTGGGAAACTCCAATTGTAACAGCTTTGAAGGCTAACGGGGAGGTGCGCATTTGCGCTGATTATAAGTGTACAATTAACAAGGCGATCCGCCCTAATGCATACCCGGTGCCGGTGGTCAGCCACCTTTTGGCCAGGCTAAATGGGGGAAAGTGTTTCGCTAAGCTCGATCTGGCACAAGCCTATCAGCAACTCCCCGTAACTCCCGCCACGGCCGCGGCACAAACGATAGTCACACATAAAGGAGCGTTCCAGGTGTCGCGTTTACAGTTCGGCGTGAACTCGGCACCCGGCCTTTTTCAGTCGCTTGTGGAACGCCTCCTGAAGGGGCTGGAGGGGGTGTTGCCTTATTTTGATGACGTATTGATAACAGGGGGGAGTGAGGCCGAACTGGCAAAGAGATTGGATAAAGTATTAACTGTGTTCGAGAAAGCGGGGCTGAGACTGAGGAAGGACAAATGTGTCTTTTTCGAAACCGAGGTCGAGTTTTTAGGATTCCGGATCACACCCGAGGGTATTAAGCCATCCAAATCCAAAGTAGCAGCCATCAAGAAGGCCCCTCGCCCCACATCCAAAACCGAGCTACAGTCATTCCTGGGGCTCCTCAATTTTTACCATACATTCCTTCCGCGGAAAGCGTCCGTGGCCGAACCGCTTCATCGGTTGCTTAAAAAGGAGGAGACATGGATGTGGGGTGACGAGCACGAGAGGGCGTTCAAAGAACTAAAGCAACTCCTGACTTCTGACGCAATCCTAACGCATTTCGACCCCAAACGGCCGGTGGTCTTAGTCTGTGATGCATCACCGGTGGGGGTGGGGGCGGTGCTTTGCCACGTGTTAGATGACGGAAGGGAGGCCCCGGTTGCGTTTTATTCAAGGTCCCTGTCCCAAGCAGAGCGAAATTACGCACAAACCGACAGGGAGGCATTAGCAATAGTAGCGGGGACCAAAAAGTTTCACGATTTTCTGTATGGCCGCCCGTTCAAAATCGTGACGGATCACAAGCCCCTGTTAGGGATTTTCACGGCAAGCAAGCCCACTCCGCAGATCCTATCCCCGAGAATGCTGCGATGGGCTATTTTTCTCAACGCATACCAACACGAGTTGGAGTACCGGCCCGGAAAGGAGATCAGCCATGCTGATGCACTTTCGAGATCCCCTTTGCCCTTGTCGGACGACCAAAAGGCTAGAGTAGAAAGAGACCGCCAGGTGTTGCTGATTGAGGTTTTAGACGCACCCCCAATAGTACCAGCCGATATTGCTAGGGCGACAGGCAAGGACAGAACGCTGGAGAAAGTCAGCTCATGGGTGCAAAAGGGGTGGCCGGCATCCTCCCCAAGCACGGAATTCGACCCATTCTTTCGGAAAAAACTAGAGTTGTCCCTAGAAAGGGGGTGCCTGTTGTGGGGCCAACGGGTGGTGGTTCCTACGTCCATGCGGCCGAGGGTGCTCAAACTGCTGCACGTCAGCCACCCGGGCATCGTTCGTTCGAAAGCGCTGGCCCGCAGTTACTTTTGGTGGCCACAGCTGGACGCGGACATTGAGCACATGGTCGGCACTTGTGAGGCATGCCAGGGATCCCGACCAGAGGCGGCCCGCCTCCCGCATAGGGAATGGGACACAGCAAGGGGGCCGTGGTCCAGAGTGCACGTAGATTTCGCTGGCCCATTCCGAGGAACCATGTTTCTCCTGGTGGTGGATGCGTTCTCCAAGTGGCTGGAGGTTATCCCAGTAAAGAGCACGTCCTCCGCCACGACAATTAGCCAGCTACGGAGAGTCTTTTCCACGTTCGGTTTACCCGACACTTTAGTCAGCGATAACGCGAGTTGCTTCACCTCCTCGGAGTTCGGGGCATTCATGGAGGCAAACGCCATTCGGCATGTCACATCCGCGCCGTTTCACCCGGCCACGAATGGCCAAGTGGAACGGTTGGTGCGTACAACAAAGGATGCGCTTCGGCGCATGGGCCCGGGGGACCTAAATCACCAAGTTTGTCAATTTTTGTTAGCGTACAGAGTGACCCCCTTAGCGTCTGGATACTCGCCGGCTGAGCTGCTAATGCGGAGGAAACTGACCACACTTTTGTCCAGGTTGGACCCGTCGAGGGTTGAGGACAAGGGGAAGAACATAGGGTTAGCAGTCTCGAAAGGTTTCGGCGTAGGCGATCCTGTACACTGCAGGAACTATGCCAACGCAGGCCCGGCCTGGGTGCCAGGAACGATAATAGAACAGACGGGGCCAGTGTCATATCGGGTGGAAACGAGCACCGGCCTCCTCTGGAGGAGACACGCTGACCAACTGAGGCGCCGAGTGAGTGAAGGGCCGGTCAGTGGGGCTCAGCAACAGGATTCAGCGATAGGGTTCTCCCCCACCCGTTTAGCCCAAGGGGGAGACAGTGAGGGACATCAGTCCGAAACCAGGGGGGAAAGCAGTGATCCCGACTCATATCCTTTTGATACCCCAGTTCTATCAGAGCCCGGGGGGAGGGAAAAGGAATGTGCGGCCGCCGCCGCGTCCCCCGAATGTAATTTTGATTTTGATTTTGCGAGCCGGGGGGGTTTTCAGGAGTGTTCCCCCACCCATCCAAGCGAGAAGAGGGGTTTTTCGTTAGCCCCCAGTGCCCCCGGTTCTTCCCTAAAAAAGAGCACACCTCCCAACAACGCCGCGGAGCCGCGGCAAGTCACTAACGAGTCTCCCTCTCCAATTACAGGGCAGGAAACCAGGGGACAAAGAGAAGGCAGCAAACCCGGGGAAAGGCAGCCCGCATCGAGACCCCAGCGTGTTCGAAATAAGCCATCTTGGCTGAGAGACTTTGTCTCCTAGGGGGGGGAGTGTATTTAAGTGTGGGCTCGAGACGTTGTCTCGTCCTAGGGGGGAGGGGTGTTGTGTTCTAATGGTTTTACCTTCCACATGGATTACAATGTATCTGAGCCAATGTAACCTTGCCTATAGCAACAATGTAACCTTCAGCTGTATCATATAAACCCTGTAATAGGACGCGAGCTAATGACCAACAGCGGGCAGCAGCGAGCGTCCAAGCTCTCTTGGTCCGAACTCATCAAAGGCAACAGCGCGGGAAGCTTTCCCGCCACCACCTTCACCTGGACAAGAAGGGCGTGACCCGCAATGACGTCACGCAGACAGTAGCCAATGGGCTACCATGGCACCACGTTCAAATGTATTACTACTGTATATAAAGAGCTATCGATCCGCCATTACCTCATGTTCCCTCTGTCCACGATGCAATAAACCTGAGTTAACCCAGCCCGAGGCTGTGTCCTGTGTCTTGGTTTCATACACCAAAATAGCCATTGATACCCTTGTCCTCCATGAACTTGTCTAATCCTTTCTTAAAGCTGTCAAGACTGACAGCTGTCACCACTTCTTCTGGCAGGGAGTTCCATAGACCAGTAATCCTCTGGGTGAAAAAGTACTTTCTCTTATTTGTTTGAGAACTAGTACCCAAAAGTTTCATGGAGTGTCCCCTAGTTCTAGTGTTATGCGATAGGGAAAACAGTTTTTCCTTATCTACTTTGTCCACACCGTGCATGATTTTATAAACTTCAATCAGGTCACCTCTTAGACGCCGTCGTTCAAGAGTGAAGAGGCCCAACCGTTGCAGCCTCAGATGGTAAGGAAGGTGTTCCAGTCCCCTAATCATTCTGGTTGCCCTCCTCTGTACTTTTTCCAGCTCCATAATATCCTTCTGGAGGTATGGCGACCAGAACTGTACACAGTATTCCAGGTGGGGCCTCACCATAGATTTATAAAGAGGCAAAATGACACTTGCTGACTTATTTTCTATACCCTTCCTAATGATCCCTAGCATTGAGTTTGCTTTTTTCACTGCTGAGGCACACTGGGTTGACACCTTCATTGAGTTGTCCACCAGGACACCAAGGTCCCTTTCCTGGTTTGTCGCAGAGAGTTCAGACCCCATCAGTTTATAAATGTAATTGGGGTTCTTTGCCCCAACATGCATCACTCTGCACTTACTAATGTTGAAACTCATTTGCCACTGTTTTGCCCACTCCCCCAGTGTTGAGAGATCCCTCTGGAGCTCCTCACAATCTCTCACAGTTTTCACTACCCTGTATAATTTAGTGTCGTCAGCAAATTTGGCTACCTTGCTTTTTACTCTTACCTCTAGATCATTTATGAAGAGGTTGAACAGCAGGGGTCCCAGTACTGAACCTTGGGGGACCCCACTCTTTACTTCCCTCCACTTGGAGAAGTGTCCATTTAGTGCTACCCTCTGTTTCCTGTCCCTTAGCCAGTTGCTGATCCAGGACAAGACCTGTCCCTTTATTCCATGACTGGTAAGTTTATTCAAGAGCCTTTGGTGTGGGACCTTGTCAAAAGCCTTCTGAAAGTCCAGATAAACAATGTCAACTGGATCCCCCTTATCCACATGCTTGTTGACACTCTCAAAAAATTCCAACAGATTAGTGAGGCATGATTTGCCCTTGCAAAAGCCATGTTGGCTCTCCTTTAGCAGCGCCTTCTCTTCTATGTGCCTATTAATTCTATCTTTTAGGATGGTTTCCATCACTTTACCTGGGACACATGTCAAACTGACAGGTCGGTAATTTCCTGGATCACCCCTGGATCCTTTTTTGAAAATTGGTGTTATATTCGCTACCTTCCAGTCATCAGGCACAAAGCCTGATTTGAGGGAAAGATTATATATTTTGGCTAGGAGATCAGCAATTTCATCTTTAAGTTCCCTGAGAACTCGTGGATGGATGCCATCTGGTCCTGGTGATTTGTTAGTGTTTAGCTTAACAAGACATGCAAGGACCTCCTCCCTGGTTATTTCTATCTGGCTTAATTCTTCGGTTTCCCTCCATACGAAGATAGGCTCTGTTTTGGGCATGTGGCCTCTGTCTTCTTCAGTGAATACTGAAGCAAAGAATTCATTGAGTCTCTCTGCAATCTCTGTTTCCTCTTTAATAACCCCTTGCCTTCCATTGTCATCTAATGGTCCAATGGCCTTCCTAGTTGGGTTCTTACTTCTAATGTACTTAAAGAAGTCTTTGTTATTTCTCTGAGTATTTTTAGCTATACGCTCCTCAAAGTCTTGCTTTGCTTTCCTGATTGTTGCCTTGCATTTGTTCTGCCAGAATTTATGTTTCTGCCTGCTGTCCTCATTCGGACAAGCCTTCCATCTTCTAAATGAGCTTTTCTTGCTCTTGATCACTTCCCGAACAGCTCCTGTAAGCCACATTGGAGTCCTCTTGGACCTGGCAGTGCCCTTTTTCCTTTTGGGTATGCATTCCAATTGAGCCTCTGTTATTGTTTTTGTAAACAGCCTCCATGCCTCTTGGAGTGTTTGGACTCTCTCAGTTTTCCCTTTCAGCTTCTTTTTTACTAGTTTCCTCAACTTTGGGAAATTTCCTTTTTGAAAATTTAAGGTCTCTGTGTTAGATTTTATCAGTGACTTGCAGTCTATGATCAAGTTAAACATAATTGAGTTGTGGTCACTGTTCCCTACTGGATCAGTCACATTAACATCTTGCACCAGATCCTGAGTATTACTCAGGATCAAGTCAAGGATTCTTGTACATCTAGTTGGGTCTTCAACCATCTGTCCCAGGGAACAATCATTTAGCATATCTAGGAACTTTATCTCTTTATCATGTGCTGAACAACAGTTCACCCAGTCTATGTGAGGGTAATTGAAGTCCCCCATTATAACCAGGCTTCCCTTCTTGGATGCCTCCTTTACAACATTCTCCAACTGCCAGTCTCCCTTAAGAGTTTGGGTCGGAGGCCGATAGTATATGCCTACTGTTAGACCATCCTTGTGGCCTGGTACTCTTACCCACAGAGCTTCTAATGGTGACTCCAAATCACCTAGATATTCCAATTCATACGATTTTATCACTTCTTTGACATACAAGGCCACACCACCTCCCATTTGCCCCTTCCTATCCTTCCTGTACAGTTTGTAGCCTGGGATAACTGTATCCCACTGGTTCTCATCCGTCCACCAGGTTTGACAATTGATCATTGTTTCTTATGAGACCCCGGGGGAGCGGAGCCCGCCCTTTGCAGAGGGGGGTTTGGTTCCACCCATGCCGGGGCCGATGGAGACACCTATCATCCACAGGTTGCCGCCCTTCAAGAGCAGATAGGACAACAGAAGCCGACCCGTAAGTATTGGGTAAACGGTAAGTTGTTGGAAGGATTGTTGGATACGGGGGCGGATATTTCTGTGATAGCCGCTGGGCACTGGGATCCCTTGTGGCCAACCGAAACCGCTCCCTCAGTTTGGGGCATCGGTGGTAGCCAGGCCTCCCGGAAAAGTGCTCAGTGGTTATCTGTCAGTCTCCAACCTGGCGGGCCTGAGATCGCTCGCATCAAGCCCTGTATTTTACAAATTGATCTCAACTTGTGGGGGAGGGATTTGCTGGCGCAAGTTGGCACCACCCTCATAACTCATGAATAGCCATCAACATTGTGTTCTTCCACTCTCATGGAAGACCGATCAAGCTGTGTGGGTGGAACAATGGCCACTTCCGCAAGAGAAGTTGACTGCGCTTAAGCAGCTCGTTCAGGAACAACTGGACGCGGGTCACATTGAACCGACTAGTAGTCCGTTCAATACCCCGGTATTTGTCATCAAAAAGAAGTCCGGGAAGTGGCGGTTGCTCCATGACCTGCGGGAGATCAATAAGATAATTGAGCCGATGGGCTCGCTCCAGTGTGGAACCCCGAACCCAAATTTGATACCCCATGATTATGAGATGGCTGTCATTGACCTCAAGGATTGTTTTTATACCATTCCCCTTCAGGAAAAGGACCGGAAGTATTTTGCTTTCACGGTCCTAGTGTTGAATAACTCCCAGCCCACAGTCCGGTACCATTGGAAGGTATTGCCAATGGGAATGCTCAATAGCCCCACCATGTGTCAGTTTTATGTAAATGCAGCTCTCATGCTGTACAGAAAGGCTTACCCTAATTTGGTTATATATCATTACATGGATGACATCTTGGTGGCCGGGACCTCCCTCCCAGAGGGGTGGCTCCCTCGCCTTCAGGAGACCCTGAGCCTTTATGGCCTAATAATCGCCCAGGAAAAGGTTCAGTTAGCCGAACCTTTCTCCTATCTTGGGCACCGCATGATGGCTGCGTATTCTATGCCAGCATTGCCGCGGATTGAAATTCCACCTACTGTCAGTTATGTCACCCTGTAGCAGATACTTGGAGCTATCAATTGGCTCCGCCCTTATTTTAAGCTTACCACCGCTGCACTCAGTCCCCTCTTTGACGCTCTTAGAGCAGGGAAGAATCCAGGAAATCTGATCACCCTTACCGCCCCGCAACGGGAGGTCCTTTCCATGGTTAACTCTGCCATGGCCAAGGTCTGGGTTGATAGGGCTGAGCCAAATTGCCCCCCCCCCCAAGCTCCTTTGCCTGGGAGATGTGAAACAATTATATGCTGTCATACATCAGGAGCCTTCAGATGGGAAAATTCGTATTTTAGAATGGTTGTATCTTTCACACACCACAAAAAATACCATTACACCCTTTTTGAGCATGCTGGCGCAGGTCGTCTCTAAAGGCCGCCGCCGCTGTCTCGCCCTGTTTGCCCTGGATCCCATGGAGATTGTGGTTCCCGTTCCCCTCGCAGTTTGGGAAGCGGGACTGCGCTCTTCTACCGAGCTGCAACTTGCTATGGCAGATTTTACAGGCCAGGTAGTGTACCACTCTCCTAAGGATCCTCGGCTCCAGGTTGCTCAGCATATACCTTTGAAGCTTTTCCACCTCCTCTCCCACGCCCCTTTTGCCGGCTCTCACTGTCTTCACTGATGGTAGCCCGAGCCGTGGGGTGGTTGCCTGGCAGGAGCAGGGGACATGGAAAAGTCAATTTACGCTGCCGCAGCACTCGCCACAGCGCGCAGAGCTTGCGGCGGTTGTCCTTGCCTTTAGTCTGTTTTAGAATCAGCCTGTTAACTTGATCTCTGATGGCCTGTATGTCACCAATGTCATGTCCAACATTGTGGGAAGTTATGTGTCACCTTCAGTAGATAGCAACTTGCTGTCACTGTTCCTGTCTCTACAGATGCTGCTCCAACAGAGAACAGTACCCTTTTTCATTGCACACATTCGTAGTCATCAGCCATTCCCCGGCCCCTTGACCGAAGGGAATGACCGTGCAGATGGCGCATTACGTGCCATGTATTGTTCCCCCATTGGAAGCCATGCTTTGCATCATCAGAATGCCAAAGCTCTTGCTAAAGAGTTTAACATTCCCCTTGCAGATGCAAGGGCCATAATTCAGCAATGTCCACAATGTTCACAACAGCCCCAGAATCCTGCTGCAGGAGTAAATCCTCGCGGTCTGGGTGCTAACCAGCTTTGGCAGATGGATGTTACCCATTTTGTGCCTTTTGCACCATGGAAGTATTTACATGTTTGTGTTGACACCTACTCTGGCTATATCTGGGTCACGTCCCAGAAGGGAGAAAAGGTCAAACACGTTTGCAATCACCTTGTCCGCTGCTTTGCGGTCATGGGAAAAACTGACCGTTTGAAGACCGATAACGGCCCCGCCTATTGTTCTACTGCCCTAGCAGAGTTTTGTACCCACTGGCAGGTTGTCCACACATTCGGCATCCCTTATAATTCTCAGGGACAGGCCATGGTCGAACGGGCCAATAAAACACTGAAAGATGCGCTAGATTGCCAAAAAAGGAAAGGGGGAACTGTCCCCCTCTCACTTCCGGAAAAGGAGGAGTGGCTTGCTAGTGTACTGTTTACTCTAAACCACCTTAACTTGTCTCAATTTAATTCTCAATTTTTATCCAGGGCTCAGCATCACTACCGCCAGCTTGAGGTTCTGCCTGCCCCCCAGGTCCAGTACAGATGCCTGCCGGACCCAGTGTGGAAAGGCCTGTTCCCCTCATAACCTGGGGAAGGGGCTACGCCGCCGTGTCTACGCCAGAAGGTCCTCTTTGGGTCCCTGCCCGGTTTGTTCGACCGTGGAAACATGGCATGGCATCAGGGTCTCAGCAACCCCATTCCAAACTTCGACCTTCACCTGCACGAGCTCCCGGAGAGGAGACGGAACCGAGGGGGAAGGCGAAGGGGGCAGAACCCGCCGATAACCTGGGGCCAGGTGAAAGCATTGTCGGATGAAGCCCAGTCCGTGCTGGACGAAATCCGGGTGGAAAAGACTCCTGAGAACTTTGTTGTTGCTATCATAGCTTGTCTAAATGCTAATTCTATAATGATTCTTTGTTGCTACATGCTTCTCTTTCCAGGGGCGCTTGCCGTCCAAGATGATCTGTCCCAACACTTTGAGTATAACCTGTGGTATAAGCTTGCCCGCAATTTCTAATCAAACTGAGTTTTGCCTTAAGCAAAGCGTTGACTCCTATCACCTGTTAAGCACCTGTCTCATTCCCATTTGCTACACTCCCCAAAACGTCAGTAGGTCAGTGTTGGGTTATGATATGGCCGACTTTAATGACAAGGTCAAAAACAAATATGCTCTTAGCCCCCTTTGGGGAAAGGCAACCAAAGGGCTGCCCCTTGATGCCCTGTCTCTCTATACTCCTATTGTAGCTGTTAGTAATGCTAGTAAATGTGCCAGGGTTGTGAACTGTACTCATCATAAGTCAAAGCCTCACTGTTTCCAGCCCGGTCGCGGTCTTAATTGCACCGGGAGGGAAACAGAGGACCTTCATTTTAACTTTCAGCACATTCTGTTGCCTTCTGGGTGGTTCTGGACCTGTGGGTCACGAACCTGGAACTATATTCCTGCTAACCTCTCTAAAACCACTTGTTGCCTTAGTCGTATGATTGTTGCTTTAACTTATCCGATAATTCTAATAAGGTACAAAACCAATTGGATTCTTTAACCAAAATTGTTTCTGATATTAAGCAAAATCTCTGCCTTCATGGTGGAGCACTCTTTGGTCCTGGCTTCCCAACGGAGCTTGGGTACGGACCATTCTGCAGTATGGTTTAATTATTCTTGTCATTCTGATAACTGCCTGTTGCTTTATTCAATGCATACCGTCGTTGCTAGCCACCTGCCTGCAAGTATTTCGCTTGATGCCTCGTGCACGCAAGGACCAAATTATGCTTATAAGCTTCTTAAAAACAGAAGGGGGAAGATGTGAGGGTGTTCACAGCATGATCGCTGTGGCGATTGGCAAACCATGGTCATAAATCGTGGGTGATCGTTCTCCTGCCTCATCTGTTTATGCCGTAACTTAGAGGCCTCCAGTTTGGGTCTCTGACCATTACTCAAGGCCTTCTGGCCCTCCCTACTATACCCAGGGATGGCACGCAGTCAGTTAGCCAACACGCAGCTGTCTGACCAATCAGCAAGGTGAGCACGAGGCAGGCATGCTGATATTTAGCCAATTATGTAACCTTATGCTATCGCAGGTAACCAATAGAGATATATTGCATACTGTTCTCTGGAATTTCTTTGTCCTGTTATTCCTAATAAACTCCGTCCGGGCTATCTTGCCCTATGCCTCTTCATGAATCAAGCCTCCGCTGTCTCCTTGATCCCAAAACACAACAAGGCTTGAATCACAAATTTATCAAAACACGGACCATTTGTTCATATTATCCATGTGGCAGGCATGACTAGACACCGGAGCGCACGGAACGCTATTTAACTCCCCACCGAAGTGGTCCCTATTTTATCTACTTGCAATGTCTTGCTTCCGAACTGCTAGGTTGGCAGGAGCTGGGACAGAGACGGGAGCTCATTCCATCCTGCAGTACTCAGGTCTCGAACTGCTGACCTTCTAAATGTCTCATATTTACCTCAAAAGCCCTATTAGTCAAGGTAAAGGTTTCCCTTGCTCGAAAGCCAGTCGTATCCGACTCTAGGGTTCAGTGCTCATCTCCGCTTATAATTCAGTTATGATTTGACAGCATGTCGTATGTTGGCTCGAGGGTTCGGTGCTCATCCCCATTTACAGCCAACTCTCATAGACTAACATAGTTATACCACTGTCCAATTTTTTAAAAAAGTCAGTCAGTCAGTGTTCGCCTTCACTTTCCACTCCACACCGAACAGCCTTCCATTTTCCCGCCCAGCGGCTCCCGGGCGGCCGCTATTAATCACCTCAGGCGTCCTGACAGAAAGATAGCCACCCCCCCTCCCCCTTGTTAATGGCGGCGCCCCCTCCTCCGCCCTGGCGCGCCCCCGCCCCCGCCCCGGCGTCACTTCCGGCGCCGGAGACAAAATGGCGTCGTCCGGTCCCCGGTGGGTCCTGTGGGGAAATTCGGACTGAGGCGGGGGTCCGACCGTCCGCCTGGCAGAGGAAAGGGCTCGGAGTGCACAGGCAGGAGGTAAGCGGAGAAGCCGCGTTGGGCTCCTTCCGCGCCCTGAGAGGCCGGTTTCGGCTCCCCTCTCTCACGTAGGGGAAAACAGGAGGTGGGCGGGAAAAGGGACCTTTGTGGGTACCACCAGTCCAGGTGATGGGATGATGATGATGATGATGGGACCGGCGCCTCCGCCGTCTTGCCGGTGTCTCGAACTACTGGAACCGCCCCCCACCACTTTCAGCAGTCCTCAAGTTCAGCGTCCTCAAGGCAGGCCACTCCCGAGTTTATTATATAGAGACGTCTAGGTAAAGGTTTCCCTTGCTCGGAAGCCAGCCGTATCTGACTAGGGCGCAATGCTCATCTCTGTTTCCAAGCCGAAGAGCCAGCGCTGTCAGCTTCTGCAGGCATTTACGTGGTCATGTGGCAGGCATGACTAGACACAGGAGCGGGAGAGCTGATATTATTATTATTATTAAAAGTAAAGGTTTCCCTTGTTCAAAAGCCAGCCGTATCCGACTCTAGGGTTCAGTGCTCATCTCTGTTTCCAAACCGAAGAGCCAGCGCTGTCTGCTTCTGCAGGCGTTCCCATGGTCATGTGGCAGGCATGACTAGACACGAGAGCGGGAGAGCTGATATTATTATTATTATTAAAAGTAAAGGTTTCCCTTGCTCAAAAGCCAGCCGTATCCGACTCTAGGGTGCAGTGCTCATCTCTGTTTCCAAGAGCCAGCGCTGTGGTCCCTATTGATCTACTTGCAATTTCTTGCTTTCGAACTGCTAGGTTGACGGGATCGCATTCAGTCCTGCAGCACTCAGGAATCGAACTGCTGGTTCACAGTCTGGCCCTAACCAAGGCCCTAAGAGCTGTTAAGGTACCTTCTGAGTCTATATGCAGTTCCCAGTAGAGTTGTTTTTTGGGAGAGTTGGGATGTTCAAATCAGATACTTGTAAGTCCAAAATGTCCAAATATCTAGGGAGTCCTTTAAGTACTGCTCAAAGGGCTTCGATCACTGTGCGAACAACAACAGATTTCTTCCACCATAGACACTCGACTTCAATTAGCAAATCACAATGTTTTTAGTAGTAGTAGTAGTAGTAGTTATAAAGATATATAGAGAGCTGATATTTATTATAGAGACATCTAGAGCAGGTGTTCTCAACCTTTTTAAACTAGGGGCGGGCCATGCTGCCTCAGACAGCTTTGGGGGCCGGACTGCCATTTTGCCCTTCCTCCACCACTTGGCACTTCCTGGTGTGGTGGAGGCGGTGGGGGGCCCACATGAAATGGTGTCGTGGGCTGTCTGCGGCCGACGGGCCACAGGTTGAGAATCCCTGGTCTAAAGAGTTGATGGGGCTGCAGTGGCTCAAGTGGCGAAGACGCTGACTGGGAAGCAGAAGGTCAGCAGTTAAAAAAACCCGAGTGCTGCACCACGGAATGAGTGCCCCTCTCTGTCCCAGCTCCTGCCAGCCTAGCCATTCTAAAGCAAGAAATTGCAAGTAGATCAATAGGGACCACTTCAGTGGGAAGGTAAACAGCGTTCCATGCGCTTCTGTGTCTTAGCCATGCCTGCCACATGTCCATGGAAACATCTGCAAACGCAGACAGTGCTGGCTCTTCGGCTATAAACAGATGAGCACTGAACCCTAAAGTCGGATATAACTGGCTTTTCAAGCAAGGGTGACCTTTAGTAGAGGGCTGGACGTCTTATTGGGAGTGACATGGGTAGACTAATTATGGCACACCACTCAGAATGGGAAAATATCCTAGATGGGCAGTATAGAAATTTGATAAATAAATAAATTCGCGGTTGAGGCAATGAGAGTAGTGAGGTAAGGGTCTTCCTTGCTCGAAAGCCAGTTGAATCCAACTCTGAGGTTCGGTCCTCATCTCCATTTACAGCCAAAGAGCCACGGCTGTCTGTGTCTCAAGATGTTTCCATAGTCATGTGGCAGGCATGGCTAGACCATTTTCCTGCCGAAATAGTACCTATTTATCTACTTGCAATTTCTTGCTTTTGAACTGCTAGGCTAGCAGGAGCTGGGACAGAGACGGGAGCTCACTCTGTAGTGCAGTACCCGGGTCTCGAACTACTGACCTTTCAGGCGTCAAGTTCAGCATCTTAACCACGGAGCCACCGCAGTCCCCTCTGATTTGCCGCTTTATTCTAGAGACGTCTAGAGAGCTGGATGTCTTATGGGGAGCAACATTGATAGACTAAGGGATGTTTTTTTTTTAATGTCAAGATAAAATAACGTTGGTAAAGGTCCTGTAAAAGCAATTTTGGAGATTTCAATAGGGCTTCCATCAATTCCTAACACTATCCAGTTACAGGAGAGAGAAAACTGCAGGAATAAGTTTAGTCAGAGTTAGAGAACAAGGCTCATATATTTGATATTTCTTGTGCTCATGTATTGCTGTTAATAAGTACAGTGGTACCTCATACAACGATTTTAATCCATTCCATGGGCTTGTTGTTGTACGAAACAATTGCTATACAATGCATGCATCATATAGCGATTTCCACCTATGGGATTTATTTATTTATTATTTCAATTTCTATACTGCCCACTTGGCCAAGGCCAACTCAGGGCGGTTCACAACCATAATAAAAACATGATTAAAAACTACCCTCTCCCTAAAAAAAGGGTGCAGGGACCGAGGGCCCCAGAATTCACTATGCACCCTCACGCCCTCGCCGCTCCTGGAAGTGGAATTAAAATGTGCACCGCGAATGCACAGAATGCTGCTAAATGCATTCTGCGCATCTATGGCATGCGTTTTACTTCCACTTCTGGGTGGGAGGAACCACGTGATCTGCTTGCCCAGGAGGCATGATCAGGCACGTGGCCTGAAAACATTGAGAAGCACTGGTTTAAATGAATGGGACTTCTTAGTCAAAATTGAGGTACAGTAAAACCCCGACTTACAAATGCCCCGAGTTACATAAAATTCGACTTACATAATGATTTTGTGCTAAAACCATGTCCCGATTTACATAAATGTCCCGATTTACATAAATTTATGTAACATGATTTCCTATGGGTTTGCTTCGAGTTATGTAGAAATTCATTTCCCTATGGGTTGGCTTCGATTTACATAAAAATTTCATTTTCCTATGGGTTTTGCTTTGAGTTAGGTAAAAAAAATTCCCTATGGGTTTGCTTCGAGTTACATAAAAAACCAACTTAGGCAAAAGCCTATGAAACAGAGTTTTTGCCTAAGTAGGGGTTTTACTGTATATTAGATTTATTTAAATAGGTCTGCCCTGTTTAGCATTTTAACTAGTTTTAGGCAGTTGAGCATTTTGTTTTTCTAAATTTGTGGTAATCTTGTAGTCTGATTAGTAGGTGTGCTTATATTGAAGCCATAAAAGGTTCAAATGGCAGTTCAACATATTTATATATCTATACCTATAAGAAGGTGGATGAGTGGTGAGTGTCTGGCATTAGCGGCCACACCCGGCCCAACCATCCTGTACCGAGCTGCCCACACTTACCTTTAGACCACCTAACTAAC
Organism: Bradypodion pumilum; assembly: GCA_035047305.1. NCBI lineage: Eukaryota > Metazoa > Chordata > Lepidosauria > Squamata > Chamaeleonidae > Bradypodion > Bradypodion pumilum. The sequence goes on along the minus strand of JAWDJD010000016.1, from coordinate 4,436,126 downwards.
ATCACCGCAAGGGTCTGGAAACAGAGAGTGGGGCAAACGCCCCACAAACATGAACTAAAAGAACTATTGTTCCCGGTGTCCTCCGCACAATGCAACCCCTCAGCCAATCAGGCTGAAGGGTGTGAGTGTGGAGGAGGCAGGACAGTCAGCGCGGGGGTTAAAAAAACCCGCCAAGGGAAGCCATCCCTGCCGCCCCGGCGACAAAGGCCGGCGCCGGCCTCGCCGCGGCTTCGGCAGGGAGGAGGGGGAGCCCCTCTTCTTCCCACTATCCTGGCGACGAAGGCCAGCACCAGCCTCGCCATGGCTTCAGCGGGGTAGCGGGAAGAAGAGGGGGAGCCCATCTCCCAGCACGCCTGCCCCTTCCCTCAGGGAGACAAAGGCCGAGAACACCGCTCTGTTCTTTTCCTTCGCCTCCCAGAGGGAAGCAAGCCTCTTCCACATTCGGCCCTTGCCGGTTGGAGAATGGGCTTGGTTTCTCCGACAGACTAGGGCCAAATGCGGTGCACCACGCCCCCTGAACTGTTGGAGACAATGTGACCCGGCCCCAACTTGAAATGGTTGAGAACCCCTGATTCAAACCGTAGGTAGACACAGCTATAGATAGGAGATTCTCCACTACAACTTCCTCTCCTTTTCCAAGCTGCAGCTTTATGTTTGCACTGTCATTTAGATTCCCTTTGCATCTTCACATGCACTAACTCCCTGTCTGTTTTCATGTCAGGTTCAAGGTGTAGGTTGTCATGTATAAAGCCCCAAAATGGTTTGGGATCTCAGTACATATCAGAGCCTCGCTTTCTAAGATCATTTGCCCATTCTACTCCATCCATCCATATCTATATAACTAAAATCAAGGTCCGGTGCTGTATGTTCCTTATACAAATCCACACCCTTGCACCGATCGCACTGAAACTCCACACATACATACCTTGGGCCAAAGAGACTGTCACTGTGAGGGTGTCAAGCCCCATGGGGAGGGGTATGCCCCCTAAATCAATCCGCAAAGGGGACACCCCCACCGACAGGAGAAAAAGCAAGGGGGAAAAGCCAACCAGGGGGGATTGTGATGTCATCGCCACAGCTCAACCAATTCCCAGCTGACCAGGTCTGGGGCTCCATGACATCACAGGGCTACCTCATACAAAGTGACACCCCTGCACCAATTGCGCTGGAAACTGTGCACGCCTACCTTCAATGTCTGGGGTGGCCGGCATGGGTAACCGGCAGCCCGCCTTGGGGTCCTTGCCCCGAAAAGGAGCTGCAATGCCACGCGCCCCCACCAGTCGGCAGAAACGACCAGGAGAGGTGATTGCACATGCACAAGAATCCATGCATGCACCTAACCCTGCCTGGTGTTCCAGGTTGTGGTGCCTGCACGAAATTCCACGCATGCGCCAAAGCCTTCCTGGCATTCCAGGTGGTGCATGGCCTAGCCGCCAGTACAGACGGCGGCAATTACAGCCATTACGGCCACCCCCACCCCAGCAACTACTATCGGCAGGCGGCCAGTGCGGCATGGCTCCTCTGCACTCCTGAGGCATGCCTCGGGGGGGAGGAGGGAGAATCCACAGCTGGGGGGCAGGCGGAGGATGGGACCAGCCTGCCACCTTCTGCAGGCCTCCACCCCCGATGTGTCCTCTGCCCACCCGTCCAAATGGAGCCTCCCTTCCGCCTGAAACAACCCACGGGAGGATGGAGGGGCTGGGCTGTGATGGCTACCCACTGACTGTAGTTGCTGGGGAGGCCGGCGGCCAGAGTCAGGCTGAGACTGTGCCTTGCGGCGGTGCTGAGAGAGTGGCTGTGACGACAGCAGACAAAGAGGTAAGGCAGCTGGGGGGCAGTTCTCTCCTTGGCCCGGGTAGGGTACCCCCAGGCAACGCCGGGTCCTCTGTTAGTATAACTTATAGTTGAGGTTGCCTATTCCAAAGAAGGCCAGGAAGTCGATGAAGAAGGGCTGACCATCACCCCACCTAAAGGGACTTATCCGCCCAACTTATTATGTTGTGAATTTTGTGCAGGTACAAAGATAGGTAGAGTTTATTTTATTGTGTTGAAAGTGACACACTGAAATGTCACTTTTAGTTTTAATAATTCTTTTCCTCGCCTTTTAACTGTTGGTTTAAATTCCACTTCAGAACACTTACAAACACCCAGCTAGGCCTTTATGACAATTATCTGTTTTTCTTTTTAGGGTTAAATGTAACTTTTCAGAACTCAACAGGATATCAGAATGAATCAGGTGAGTTTAACCTTAAGATATATATTTTTCCAAAATTGCTGCTCAGATGTTATAATATCTATTTTTATGTTGTTGGAATAGTAATTCTAATTTAAATCTAAAATTACAGTCTCATTTACTAAGATGAAATAGCCCACTTCCATTTTTTCTGAATCTATGGAAAGTGTATTCCCAACTCGATATTTTGAGTGTCGACTCAAATTAATTTGATTATTTGAACATTTTATTTACCTCTTTTACACAAACAGTCTCCAGGAATGCTGAATTCATTTCCTGTGAATGATATTTTTTTGTTTCCCACTTGAAAAACTAGTTGCGTTCTATAACTGGTTGCAATCTTGTTTCTATTATTTTGGCATACATTTTTCCTGCATGTCTTGAGAGTGCGATGCCTCCGTATTGTGTGCATTCTCATATACTCCCTATGTCTGGTGTTCTCAACCTTTTTAAGCTGGGGGCTGGGTCATGCTCCCTCAGACAGCTTCGGGGTTCGGACGGCCATTTTGCCCTTCCTCCACCACATGTGGTGGAGGCGGGGAGGGGAAGACATAAAATGGCAGCACGGGCCGCATCTAGCCCATGGGCTGCAGGTTGAGAATCGCTGTCCTATGTTTTTCCACAGTGGTATTATTGCTTTTTGCCAATCGCTGGGTGCAGTTAATTGTTTCCGTGCTGCAATGAAGAGTCTGTATGGCCCTCTGATGCTGCTTTCCCCTGCTGCTTGGATTATTTCTGTTGGTGATCTATCTATTGCTGGTGCTTTGTTTTAGGTGATTGTTTAACGACTCTTGCTACTTCTTCAATTAATATGTCTGGATCTAGCGCTATTGTTTTGTTGTGTTGTTTCATTGTGATACTCTCCTAGGAGGTTGAGTTCTTTAATAGCAATAGCAATGATACATACAGCCCCATAGCAGTTTAGCACACTCTCTGGGCAGTTCATAAGGTAATTAGCATATTTATTTATTCAATTTATAGGCCGCCTTCCTCGCCTCAGCGACCCAAGGCGGCTTACAATTTTGCCCCCAACATGCTGGGAACTCATTTTACCAATCTCGGAAGGATGGAAGGCTGAGTCAACATCCCGTTAGGATACCAGAAACAAGTCTACTTTTGTTTTGTTGACTACACCAAGGGTTTTGACTGTGTGGACCACAACAAAATGTGGCAAGTAATTAAAGAGATGGGAATACCAGAACACCTCATATGTCTCATGAGAAATCTGTACACGAACCAAGAAGCAACAGTTAGGACAGAACATGGAGTGACGGAGTGGTTTGGAATAGGAAAAGGAGTAAGACAAGGCTGCATTTTATCACCCTGCTTATTCAACTTATATACAGAGCACATAATGTGCAACGCAGGGATGGAGGAATCACAAAATGGAATCAAAATTGCTGGGAGAAGCATCAACAATTTGAGATATGCAGATGATACCACCCTAATGGCAGAAAGTGAGGGAGACCTAAAGAACCTCTTGATTGGGTTGAAGGAGGAGAGTGCAAAAGCTGGGTTGAGACTCAACATCAAGAAAACCAAGATAATGGCAACAGGTCTGATCAGTCCCTGGAAAATAGATGGGGAAGAAGTAGAAGCAGTGACAGATTTTACTTTCCTAGGATCTAAGATCACTTCAAATGGCGGCTGTAGCCATGAAATGAAAAGAACACTGATTATGGGAAGACAAGCTATGAAAAACCTGGGGAATATAGTGAAAAGCAGAGACATCACCTTGAAAACAAAAATTCGCATAGTCAAAGCAATGGTATTCCCGGTGGTAATGTATGGGTGTGAGAGCTGGAAAGCTGAGCGCAGAAGAATAGATGCCTTTGAGATGTGGTGTTGGAGGAGAGTTTTGAGAGTCCCCTGGACAGCAAAGAGAACAAATAGGTCAATATTAGAAGAAATCAACCCTGACTGTTCGTTGGAGGGACAAATAGTGATGATGAAGCTAAAGTACTTTGGACATCAAATGAGAAGGGAGGACTCACTTGAGAAAGCCTTGATGCTGGGAAAGGTGGAGGGCAAGAGAAGAAGGGGACGTCCAAAGATGAGATGGCTAGATGGTACTTTGGACGCAATTCGCACAGAGCTGGGCAGGCTGAGGAGGATGTTGGAGGACAGAGGTGCCTGGAGGAAAATTGTCCATGGGGTCGCAAAGGGTCGGAAGCGACTGTGCGACTGAACACCAACAAGAAGAAGATTAGGTAGTGTCTTAGTGGTCAAGACACTTAACTTGATGACTGGAAGGTTGGCAGGTCAGCAGTTTGATACCCGAGTGCTGCACGATGGAGTGAGCTCCAATCTCTGTCCCAGCTCCTGCCAACCTAGCAGTTTGAAAGCTAGAAATTGCAAGTAGATAAATAGGGACCACTTTGGTGGGAAGGTAAACAGCATTCCGTGTCTAGTCATGCCTACCACATGTTCACCGAAACATCTGCAGATGCAGTTAGCACTGGCTCTTTGGCTATAAGCGGAAATGAGCACTGAACCCTAGAGTCGGATATGCCTGGCTTTCTAGCAAGGGCGACCTTTACCTAGTGATAGATTATCAATTGCTGGCCTGCTGGACCTGTCACAACTTTGGCAGAACCCCTTTGGCCAGATGGTTTCAGGGTGGCCCAGGATGGCCTGCATGGTTACCATAACAGTCCTGTTGCACTTTTGCCTGTTACCACCTGTCACGGAGTGGATGTGTGTTTGGTCTTTGAGGGGCTTTTCTTCTGGTTAATAAAGAATATATGTAACTCTCTAAAGTCTATAAATGCAAGAGGAAGACAATACCTTTATCATCTTCTGCCATATTTGAATCTGAATATTGGCCATCCTCATGGCAGCCATGAAGACTGTCCTGGGAATATAATGCAGTGGCCTTTCATCTGCCTTCCACATCGCAGCATGACACCCATAGTACATAGTATTTCTGTGAAGCTGATGATATTGGATTTTGAGTTGTGTTGTTTATAATGCTTGGCTTTTCTTCCTTCCTTATGGGCTGCTGCATTTCTTTCCCCTACATTTTTTGTAGAACCCAATCGAGCCTGCAGTATCAGTTGAGACGTTGTCAGATGTACCAGAGCACGTTCTTAAAGGACTTCCGGAGGAAGTAAGTCTTCTTCCATCGGCTGTTGACAAGACACGACTTGGTAAGTGAATCTACAAATATGTCTAGTAATCATAATCTTCTCTTAGAATAAAGTAAACCAGGGAGAAGGGGAAAGATTGAGAAGATGACTTATAGGATTCTGGGATAAAAAGGGCTGTCTGTGAAGGAAAAGGTACAAATCAGTCAGAGAGAAATACAAAGACCAAAACAGCTACAAAGCTAGCTAGGTTAAATTATTAGTGATGACGAACCTTTTAGAAACTGAGTGCCCAAACTCATCCGGCTGCCATCTGCGTCGCAGAGGGGCGGGACAAACTCCATGCTGGGGGAGGGAGGAAGTGCTCCCATTGGGATGCTGGGCAGAGGGGTGGGGGAAATTCTGTGCTCTGAGTGCCCCCTCTGGCACGCATGCCATAGGTTCTCCACCACTGAACTAGGTAAAGGTTGTCCTTGCTTGAAAGCCAGTCGAATCTGAATCTAGGGTTCAGTGCTCATCTCTGTTTATAGCCAAAGAGCCAGCACTGTCTGTGTCTGCAGACGTTTCCGTGCACTTGTGACAGGCATGACTAAACACCATAGTACACGGAACACTTTTTACCTTCCCACTGAAGTGGTACCTATTTATCTACTTGCAATTTCTAGCTTTCGAACTGCTAGGTTGGCAGGATCTGGGACAAAGATGGGAGCTCAGTCCGTCGTGCAGCACTCGGGTCTAGAACTGCTGACCTGCCGATTTTCCACTAAGCCATTGCAGAATGTACTAGGGACCCAGAGAAATGTTGATGCTGGGAGAGAGACGGGGGCTTACTCGGGTCTCGAACTACTGACCTGCTAAACTTCCAGACTTCAAAGTTCTGCGTCTTAACCACTAAGCCACTGCAGTTTGCTATAAAGAGTGATACTTTCGGTTCTCTGTTTTATCTTAGGTGTCTGGGCAACAAAACCAATTTTGAGAGGCAGAAAGTTTGGGCCATTTGTTGGTGACAAGAAGAAAAGATCTCAAGTGAAAAGCAATGTGTATATGTGGGAGGTAGGCTAAGCCACTGAAAGATTCTCCTTGTTTCAAAATGTTGAGCACAATCCCAATTGTAGGAGAAATGATTGTAATGGCCTTAGAGTTACTGTATTCTTTGGCATTTCATTACATAATGATTAGAATAGAATAGAATAAATCTTTATTGTCATTCTCCCCTTGTGGGAAACAACGAAATTTCTCAGTTGCTATATCAACTCAAATAAGGCACACCGCATTATTTATTTATTTTGCAAAAACACTAATTAAGACAGTACGATACAGTACAATATAAGAATTAAAATAGGATAAGATGACTTCAGAGTCCAGAGTTTCCTTTCAGGGCCAAAATTGCTCTAGAGAAGAAACTGTTCTTGAGATGGCTTGTTTTTGCCTTCATTGTTCTATATCTGCATCCCGATGGCAGAAGCTCGAAGAAGCGGTGACCAGGCTGCGATGGGACTCCTAATATATCTAATGCTATTGTGTGGCACCTGATGGTATAAATTTGTTCTAAAGTGGGGAGTGAACAACCGATAATACTCTGCTGGTTTAATAATTATATGCAACATTATCCTATCCCGATGAGTACCACTCCCATACCACACACATAAGCCATAAGTGAGCACACTCTCAATAGCGCAGCGATAGAAGGCAAGCAGCTTTTGCAGAAGATGATTTTTCCTTAAAGTTCTCAAAAAATACAGTCTCTGCTGCGCCTTCTTCGCAAGCCCCCTTGTGTTGGCACTCCAGGACAGATCCTCCTGTATCTCAATGCCCACAAATCTAAACGTCACTACCCTCTCCACACAGATTCCATCAATCAAAAGTGGCTGGACATCGGTTCTCTGCTTCCTAAAATCCACCACAAGCTCCTTTGTTTTCTTTAAATTGAGGAGCAGATTATTGATTTTACACCACTTTGTCAACCACTCCACCTCATCTCTATAGGCCGTCTCACTCTCCTTTTCAGAGATGAGCCCAATCACGGTCGTGTCATCTGCAAATGTATATTGTATATTGAACATTTCCAGTCTTGGGCCATTGTTTTGGTTTCAATGTTTGTTGACAGTCTTGTTAAGATTTGGGCAGATTGTATCTGTAGCTTGAAATAGTTCTAGCTATTCTGGTGATTTATTTTTTCCCAGGAGCTTTGAGAGTAATATTCACTTCACTTTCTAATATTTGCAGGATCTTCATCACAGGATTATTTTTCAAAGAACTTTGTTGTCCTTGCATTTCTTCTGAGTAGTTCAATTTATTGTTTCCATCTTGTCTGTATTTTATGTTCCACTGCTGATCTTTCAGTATCTGTTCTAAGTTTAAATTTATCTTTCATTTCTTAGGTTGGAAGAGATCTCTTGTTTCCCCTCTTTACTTATTCTCTTCTATTTCTTTACACTGACTATTTTAATAGTTAGGATTGTCTGTATGTAATAATTATTGAAAAGTTGCACTTAGGATTTAGTCCCTATTTTTGTAATCATTCTTTTTTGGTTTTCACCTTTCCTTAATAATTTTAAGTGTTTCTTCTGTCATTCATCAGGACCTTTCTTGTCTTTGACTATAGGAATAATAGTAGTTAATTATATTAAAATATATTAATATTTTTCTCTCTCAATCCACAGTTCTTCTAGTTCATTCAGAAGAGTTTAGTAATGCACATCTATTCTCTATATGAATGTCAGAAATATTGTTTAAATTATATTTGACACTGTGGTTATTTTCTGTTCTTTTTCAGCTTTACTCTAATTTTTCATCTTAACCGTTCATGGTCAGTACCAAATTCCTGGTCTAATTTTGGCAAAAAGAATGTGGCTTCACCGTCTACTTCCAGTTTAGTGTCTCTACTATGCCACTGATACAAGCATTTGGATGAATTATATTAAATCATCTAGCACCCAAAACGGAACCTCATCTAATTCCAGAACAGACAGGGTGTATGTCTGGCAAGAGCTATATGACTCAATTCTTAAATCTAACCCACCATATAAAGCTGGAGTTCTCAACCTTTTAAAGCCAGGGGTTGGGTCACGTTCCGTCAGACAACTTCAGGGGCCAGATGGCCATCTCTCCCATCCTCCACCATATGGCACTTCCTGGTGTGGTGGTGGTGGTGGTGGGCACATGAAATGGTGCTGTAGACTGCATCTGGCCCATGTGCTGCAGGTTGAGATTCCCTAATATAAAGGATAATTTTGAAACACATAAAATAACTGGAGCAACATTTGTCAGCCTTGAAGCGACATATACTGTCCACCATCAATTACTACTAAAAAAATTCTACCTCCTTTATTACAATTTTACAAAAATGGTCACCATTTCTTCACATACTTTAAAACTGAAGATTCTCCACTGTCATCCTTACATTTTAACATACAAATGATCAACCTACCCTCTCATACGCCAGGAAAGCAAAGCAAGGATTCAGGAGTTTCATCTATGCAGTGATTTCGCCTTGAGAGTTCAAGGGGAAACTTTTGAGGCCTTTGAGCACCAGCTAACCTTTTCCTTAGAAGATCGTTACTTATGTTATGAAAACCACCAGTTGAAACCAAACACTTTAAAAACACAGGTAGGAATATCAAAGAATAATCAATTAAAAAGGGCTACCTGGATACAGGACAGATTTTCTATGAATGTGAGGAAACTCAGTCAGTGACATTACAGTACTTTATTGGCCATCTGGTAACTCCCATGTTCATGCCTATGCTCACTTGGTTGCCTGCATGAAATACGTGAAAGATAATCATAAAGGGGAAGGGTGAAATTCTTGGTCATGCCAGAGTGCAGGACGTAATATAACAGGCTGAAACTACAGGAAGCCAAATATAGGCTGAATATCAGAAAAAACTTCTTAATAGTTAGAGCAGTATGACAGTGGGACCCACTGCCTTGAGAGGTGGTGAGCGCTGCAACACTGGAAGCATGTAAGAGACAATTGAAGAACCATATATCATATCTGTTTTGATTCAGATTTATTTATTTATACTTATATCCCACCCCTCTAGGGGAAAAATCATCCCTACTCCGGGCAGCTAACATAAACCAATCATACAACAATCAAGAATTATTAAAAATTAAAGGTAAAGATAAAGGTTTTCCTTCCTCAAAAGCCAGTCGTATCCAACTCTAGGGTTCAGTGCTCATCTCTATTTCAAAGCCGAAGAGCCAGCGCTGTCTGCTTCTGCAGACGTTTCCATGGTCATGTGGCAGGCATGACTAGACACCAGAGTGCATGGAACATTGTTTACCTTACACACAAGCAGGTACAAAACGAGATTGAACTCATAACCTCTGGCTTTGCAGCCAGATTCCTAAACCATTGATATCAGAGAATAAACAAGACAAAACAAAAAAGACGATTGAGCAAAACCAACATCCAAAGGAATTCTGCCACGGCCTGGTAATTGCAACATTACGCACCAATGTTACATTTTACAAGTGCATGGAAGGCAATAATAATTGTGCATGGTCGTAGCAGATTATGCCTATTACATCCCTGTGGCCAATAGACATGCTATTTTACCTCTGTACATAGTACGATGTCTGGCTGCTAGCAATAATGTTTTCAGCAGGCAAGAAATCTAGAACATGAATTTGCCATTCCATAGCAACAAATCCACAAATATCAGTGTGTTAAAGCCATGATAAGACTGTTTTTAATTTTAAAGGGGTCACCTTTGTGGTGTGTTACTTTCCTTGCTTCAAACTCATACAATTACAAGCACAGTAGAACCCTGTATAATGAATGCCTCGTACAGCAAAAAAATCGTATAATGAAGAGGATTTGAAAAACCCATTGTGCCCCGTAAAATGAAAATTTTCATTATACAATGCAATGCATCTCTATGAGGAAAATCATAAGAACAGCTTTGCTGGAACAGGCCACAGCCCATCCAGTCCAGCATTTTATCTCATACAGTGGTTCACCATTTGCTTCAGGGTATTCCCAAGCAGATGCCTTCACATCTGTTACATTGGCTACCTTCCAGTCATCAGGCACCAAGCCTGATTTGAGGGAAATATATATTTTGGCTAGGAGATCAGCAGTTTCATCTTTAAGTTCCCTGAGAACTCGTGGATGGATGCCATCTGGTCCTGGTGATTTGTTAGTGTTTAGTTTAACAAGACATGCAAAGACCTCCTCCCTGTTTATTTCTATCTGGCTTAATTCTTCGGTTTCCCTCCCTACGAAGATAGGCTCTGTTTTGGGCATGTGGCCTCTGTCTTCTTCAGTGAATACTGAAGCAAAGAATTCATTGAGTCTCTCTGCAATCTCTGTTTCCTCTTTAATAACCCCTTGCCTTCCATTGTCATCTAATGGCCTTCCTAGTTGGGTTCTTGCTTCTAACTTACTTAAATAAGTCTTTGTTGTTTCTCTGAGTATTTTTAGCTATAAAGTCGTGCTTTGCTTTCTTGATTGTTGCCTTGCATCTGTTCTGCCAGAATTTATGCTTCTGCCTGTTGTCCTCATTCGGACAAGCCTTCCATCTTCTAAATGAGCTTTTCTTGCTCTTGATCACTTCCCGAACAGCTCCTGTAAGCCACATCGGAGTCCTCTTGGACCTGGCAGTGCCCTTTTTCCTTTTGGGTATGCATTCCAATTGGGCCTCTGTTATTTTTGTAAACAGCCTTCATGCCTCTTGGAGTGTTTGGACTCTCTCAATTTTCCCTTTCAACTTCTCTTGGTTTCCTCATCTTTGGGAAATTTCCTTTTTGAAAATTTAAGGTCTCTCTGTTAGATTTTATCAGTGACTTGCAGTCTATGATCAAGTTAAACATAATTGAGTTGTGGTCATTGTTCCTTATTGGATCAGTCACATTAACATCTTGCACCAGATCCTGAGTATTACTCAGGATCAAGTCAAGGATTCTTGTACCTCTAGTTGGGTCTTCAACCATCTGTCCCAGGGAACAATCATTTAGCATATCTAGGAACCTTATCTCTTTATCATGTGCTGAACAACACTCCTGTTATCAGTTTAAAAGTTGCTCTGCAGCCCTTTTGATGTTGAGTGCCAGCAATCTGGTCCCATCCTGGTTCAAGTGCAACCCATCCCTCCTGAACAGATTTGGCTTGCCCCAAAATGTTCTCCAGTTCCTGACAAATCGGAAGCCCTCCTCTCGACACCACCGCCTCATCCACGCATTGAGGCTTCTGAGCTCTGCCTGCCTGGTAGGTCTTGCGCGAGGGACAGGCAGCACTTCTGATAATGCTACTTTGGAAGTCCGGGACATCAATCTTCTTCCTAACAACCTGAATTTGGCTTCCAGGGCTGACTGCTTGGCCTTCCCAACATCATTGGTACCAACGTGTACCATGACCACTGGCTCCTTCCCAGTTCTCTCTAACAAGCTATCTAGATTTCTCATGATTTCTGCAACTTTTGCACCTGACAGGCAAGTCACCATACGGTTATCATGTGCATCACAAACCCATCTCTCTGTATTTCTAATCATTGAATCACCTAGTACAAGGAGCCTCTCTCCTGCAATCTGTTCATCTACATGCACCTCATCAACTATATTAAGGGAGAGGACTTCAGTTTGTTCCTGTTGTTTATCTTCCTGGATCTCATCAAGTGTGATGAAGGCGAGATCCTCAGGTGGAACCAGTTGTTCCTCTGTGTGTTCCTCGTCAGGTGTGATGATTTTTGTTGTACGATTTTTCCCATAGGGATTTTCATTGTATGATGCACACATCGTATAACGAAAAAAATCGTATAACAAAGTGCCCTGTAGAATGAATTATTATTGTTATATGGGATTCTATTGCATATGAAGTACCCATGTTTTGAAACAGGTAAGGCATACTGTGTACTCTTTGCCTTAACCAGTATATTTATCTCTTTCTCTATCCCTGTTTCCACCTCTTTGATTTTCCAAGGTATATTATCCAAACTTGGGATGGATGTGTGTTGATGCTACAGATCCAGAGAAGGGAAATTGGCTGCGCTACGTGAACTGGGCTCGTTCAGGGAAAGAACAGAATCTTTTCCCATTGGAGATCAACAGAACCATTTACTACAAAACCTTGAAGGTACACTAGGTCTGTTTTAATTGACATTAATTGTGGTTTATGGGAGGAAATTGTGTTTCTGTTGGCGCTCTAACCTGAAAAAAATCTTGAAAGAGGATACATCTTGAAGGAGGATAATGGTAGAGCAGTTGCTTTTGTGAAGACGTTCCAACTTTATTCTATTGCAATGATGGCAAACCGTGGCACTCCAGGTGTTGATCCTGGCACTCCTGCTGATCAGGGCTTCTGGGAATTGAAGTCCAAGAACACTTGGAGTGCCAAGGTTCGCCATCACTGGACTAGACTATATGCTAGTGAACCCATTCATGTGGATTCACAGGGACTTGGGCTTCTGGGAATTGAAGTCCAAGAACACCTGGAGTACAAAGGTTCATCATCACTGCTCTGTTGTCTCCAATTAAAGCTGAGGTGTACTGGGTGCAGCCTTCCAAATGTTTCAAGACTGTAACTCCCAGCCTTTCTCATTTTTGGCTCTGTTGGCTAGAACTGGTGAGAGTTGTAGCCCACCAACCTCTGGAGGGCTGCTCTTTGTCCACCTCTGTTTTATTACAGATAGGGTAAAGGTCTCTCTTGCTTGAAAGCCAGTCATATCTGACTCGGGTTCAGTGCTCGTCTCTGTTTATAGCCAAAGAGCCAGCGCTGTCTCTATCTGCAGGCATTTCCGTGTACATGTGTCAGATGTGTATAGTCCAAAAACTACTTGGGCTTATGGCTTCTACCACAGGGGTCCTATGATACACCAAACTCTGTGTGAGACCACTCCAAATATGATTCTTGTTGGTCTTCACCCATCAAACCAATTGCCAACACAAATGCCTCTACCTCACCTCAAAACTGAGAAGTCAATTAAACTTAACTAATGGACAGACATTTTCCCATACACATACAACTGACCATGGATGCCAGCCCCACAGGACAAGGAGCTCACTGTTGCAACCTCCACATCAATGCACATAGGCTCCCATACAAGAGGAATTTTCACATAAATCACTTATAACTATTAGAAATTCTCAAAGCATGCCGTGGATTCAAACTGCTTCTCAAAGGGAAAGTCATATAGATGGTCACGAAAAAAATGCCACTAGAATACACTATATTAGGGGTTCCCAACCTTTTCATGCCACAGGCTGGACCACGCTCCCTCAGATAGCTGAGCGGGCAGGACATGTTCCCCCACCATAAATGCTGTCGTAAACCTCTGCAGGTAAGTTTGCACAGGTGCGTGTGTGTTTACGACTGTCGTAAACGTGTCTGCTTCCAGGGACGTTGCCATGGGCCATGGGCCAGATGATTTGCCGCTGTGGGCCGGGGTTGGCCCACAGGCTGTAGGTTGTAAATCCCTGCACTATATCAGCAGGCAGGGTGGTTCCCAGACCAATACACTACTGTACTTGACTATCCTTCTATGGGAATGGTGAATCGAAAGACACATATTCATATTCATTCTTCAGTTTCTTTGATTTGTTCTGGTGTTAGAAAGATTAGCCCGCAGAGTTGCCACCCAAAGTACACCTGATTGTATTTCACAATCTTCGAGGAGGCTCTTTCTGTGTACCCTTGTGTGTCCATGTGTATAGTGACAGGATGCCTCAAACCTGCACCAGTTGAGAAAATATACCCTCTTATTGGTATTGCTCGACTATGATAAGGAGAGAAGTAGCAGTAGACACTGAGATAACTAAGCAAGAGAATGATCCTCAACACCCTCTGAACGGAGATGAGCCTCAAGTCTCCCAGCTCAGATTCATGAAGAGCTTGATGGCAAGAACAAACATTCTTGAGGGTACACAAGAGCAAAGCCAAATTAGAAGATGGAGGAAGGAGCTCACTGGACAAGGAATGACATTAAAGGAGGAGATACTTGAGGAACTAAACCTGTCCTATGTCACTTGGAGGACCCTGAATAGACTGAGGGTTGGAGTCCCTAAATGCAAGACCAGTAAGCTGAAGTCTCCGATGAGGACTTAAGTTTGGCCAACGACAAAGCCAACCATCAACATTCATCATTACTGCAAAAGCAACCAATTAGAGATCAACTATCAGAAAACCAAAGTTATAACCTCAAGATAGAACAGGTTACCAGCTTAAAATCCTTGGGAGTAGTCCTCCAAGCTTCAGGCTCAAGAAATGCCAATACCACACACACCATTCTTACAGTCCAGAGCTCTGCCTTCCCCATACTTACATTCCTGAGGACAAAAGGAAGCTAACACATCCCTGCTGCAACTCAAAACTGTTTGAAGCCAAAATCCTGTCGCAGCTACTCTATGGAGTCCAATCAGGCCCCTCACGTAACAACCTGGCCCTTATGGAAACAGTACAATCCAAATTCTTATGTGCAGCTCTCCAGACCCCCCCCCCTCTGTGTATCGAACACCACCCTTCACCTGGAGACAGACAGGTTGACGCAAGATTGTGGCTAGCCACTCTCAACCTTTGGCTCAAAATTCTGTTTAATCCCAGTGGCCTGGCTCCTCTAACTCTCCATGATAGCTTTCATTCAGAATGGAAAAGAAAAATGCAATCCAAACTGCAATCCAGTAAAACCCCGAGTTATGTATGCCTCAAGTTACGTAAAATTCGACTTATGTAATGATTTTGTGCTAAAACCATGTCCCAATTTACGTAAATATCCCGATTTACATAACATAATTTCCTATGGGTTTGCTTCGTGTTACGTAAAAAAATTCATTTTTTCCTATGGGTTTGCTTTAATTTACATAAAAATTCATTTTCCTATGAGTTTGCTTCGATTTACATAAAAACTTCATTTTTCCTATGGGTTTGCTTCGATTTACGTAAAAATTCATTTTCCTATGAGTTTGCTACGATTTACATAAAAAATTCATTTTCCCTATGGGTTAGCTTCAAGTTATGTGAAAATTCATTTTTCCTATGGGTTTACTTTGAGTTAAGTAAAAAATCAATTTACACAAAAGCCTACAGAACGGACTTTTACCAAAGTAGGGGTTTTATTGTACTTCAGCTTTTTCCAACCTCTCATACAGGCCATGAGTCACAATCAGGTGAAACAAGCTATCATATAGGGAACACAGAAAGTCAAACTGGCCTAGCCAGGGCCCAAACCTTCCTAGCGCCAGAGTCTTGGAGACATGTTGTTGCTCCAGCCCCATACCTGCTCCAACTTGAGACAGCAAGTCATTGGTGGACATTTACGTTAGCCTGCTGTCAGGTCTTCCCTTCTGTGATTCTCGAGGGAAAGTTCCAAAGGGCACCAATATCAAAGAGACTATGCCCCTGTGACTGGAGAAATTGAAACCATAGAACCGTGATGGCGAACCTTGGCACTCCAGATGTTCTTGCCTTTCAGTTCCCAGAAGCCCAAGCACCCTGTGAATCCACACGAATGGGTTTACTGCGATTCATCTGGCCCGTGCTGCCCTCGTCGCTCCCGGAAGCGGAAGTAAAACGCGCCCGTACTGAGGAAGGGTTAACCCGGAAGAGCCTTAACCATATGGGCGTTTTTTACTTCCACTTCCGGGAGTGACGAGGGCAGCACGGGACGGATGAATCGCAGTAAACCCATTCGTGTGGATTCACAGGGTGCTTGGGCTTCTGGGAATTGAAGTCCAAGAACATCTGGAGTGCCAAGGTCCGCCATCACGGCCGTAGAACATGTTCTCTACATCTGTCCTTGTTCCTACATCTGGAACAAGTTCATATCTCCGCTGCACCACATGAATCCTGGCTGGCCAATCAGCACATACACCCACTGGCTGCTATCTGATGAAAAGACCACTTTCAACTACAACACTGCCAGGTTCTGCACTGCAGCATGTAAGATCCCAAGAACAATTTGGGCAGAACCTTCAGCAAAATGAACAACTAGCGCTACATCATAGGCTTAGTAATAGTTGTAATACTATTCATCTTAAATACTAATTTTACTACTCCTTAACTCTGAGCAGAAACACTCATTTAAAAAATAATAATTAAGTACCCTCATTTTAACTTCTGTCTCTTGATATATTTCAACTTCTGTTATTTTTGTTGTACTATCCTAGTCTTGGACCGTAATAAAGATTGATTGGTTTTAGAGTGCCTGATACCTAACCAGCAGAGATTTGCTGTTGTCAGTCAGGTCCTGGATGTACTGGGTGCAGCACCCTCTTGGAATATTTTTCCTTGATATTTCTTTCACAAGAGGGACTAATTCATGATATTTATCTGGGTGTGGGGTGATCTTCTCCACACTTTTATCCATCTGCTCTCAAAAATTCACCCATTTAGCTTTCTTAAAGTTAAAATGCAGGGTTTCCCAACCTTTTCAAGCCAGGGGCCGGGTCATGCTCTCTCAGTCACCTTTGAAGACCAGATGACCATTTTGCCCTGCCTGCACAATGGGGGTGGCCATTTTGTCCCAACAGCTTCAAAGGGGTGGCCATTATGTTTCTCAAATGCCCTTGGAGGGGTCGGGAGCCACATGAAATGGTTCCACGGCCTTAGGTTGGGAACCTTTGGTTAAAACATCTGTTAAAAGATGCCTCCTGGGGTTTCACTGCAGCATTTACTATGCAGACAATGGGCTTGTGTTTAATGCGTGGGATCGGATCCACAATAACTTTCATGCACTGTGCTGCCATCTTGTTGCTAGCAAAGATGTTGTCCAGATGATATCCCTTCCTCCATCTACCACTGTTAAAGGATGCAGGCTGTTTCAGATCATGGACAGGTTGGAGGTCATTGGTGTCCGGATTGGTCTGGTTATATCCCCAAGCCTCATTGTGACAATTTTCCTCCTTCCGTTTTAAGGCCAGATGTGAAACTGTGAAATGAAGCCACCTTTGGTGAATTTATTCTGCAGGTCCTTCCACCTGATCTAGTGTGAGAAAGATTCGGCGACAACACATGTTTGCCGCTACCAGAGTATGCCCCATTGCAGTTCAAAAATACCACAATCTTCAAGCAGGCTCTTTCTGTGTATCCCATTATGACAAAATCTCCAGTAACAAAATTTATTTGGTTATAAGTAAAATTGTCTGGTTGATTAAAACTAAAATTTGTTTCTGACGGCTCGTAGACAGAGGTAACAGAGAATCCTTTTTTGGGGCAAAAAGATATTCTAAAAGGCTTACCTTAGGGCATTGTCAAAAATAACCATAGAACATATTTCAAAAATTACAAAAATAGTCAAAACAACAACCTTCACTATAAAGTCCCAATATATACCAATATACAGTACACGCTATTCAATTTTATGACAGATTTCTGGTAATGACAAGCTGCGTGCATGTGTTTCCTTGAAAAGACTGGTGGGGGAGGGAGTGAAATAAAAAATTGATTTTAGGTGATGTGAGAATATTGCAGTCACAATGTTTTCTCAACATTACTGTATGGCTGTGAAACACGGACCCTCTACCGCCAAGACATCAAAAAGCTTGAGCGCTCACCAACAGAAGCTAAGATCCATCTTGAATATCAAGTGGGATGACTATGTCAACAACATCACAGTCCTCGAGAAGCCAAATCTAAACAGCATTGAAGCTTCCATCATAGGCCATCGTCTTAGATGGATAGAGCATGTCCTCCACATGGATGGTTCCAGGCTTCCTCGTCAAATTCTCTATGGGGAACTTAGCTCCGGTACAAGACCTCGCAGAGCTCTTTTGAAGCTTTATAAGGACCAGTTGAAACAAACCATGAAGTTCTCACGTATAAACCCACAGACTTGGGAGGCAGTGGCCGAAGATCTCCCACTTTGTTGCCAAACCATCTCTGCTCACTTTGAAGGAGAACGCTGCAGACATGAAGAGGCTAAGCGACAAACTCAAAAGCTTCATCAAACTCAACTACAGTACACCTCCACCATCCGTTATCCGGGGCATCTCCCATTAGCTTCACATAAAAACCGTATAGCGAAGAGCTCCGTGGAACTACTACTGTAGTTTCTCTTCTCTATCCTTTCCCTCTGTTCTTAAGCAGAGACTAGGATCATGTTATTTTTTCTTCTTTTGCAGGGAGGAGGCAGCAAATTTTAATTGATGAGGTTGTGAGTTATGAATGTTTTTTGAGCAATTTTGAAACACTGCATTGTTCTGGAGTTAATGTCCTTTCTTGGCAGGTGCAATCTACCTTAGACCTAGGATTTCCTGGTGCCCCTTCATTAAGGGAACACCCTTTATTTGATAGAGCTTCAGACCTTGTTCTGCCAAATCCCAGGTACATGATGGGAAGCCCTGTATTCCAGACCACTGTGTGTTGCCGCGCCTCTCCTGGGGCTCCCGTCATCAGCCCCGGGATGGGAGACAGCTGAGCCCGTTGCCCCTCCCCCTGGCCCCGTCCGGGCAGGGGGTAGAAAAGTACGCCGAGCCGCCAGACCCGCCGCAGACGCCGGACCCACCGCAGACGCCGGACCCGCCGTGCCTCTCCTGGGGCTCCCATCATCAGTCCCGGGATGGGAGGAAGCTGAGCCGTCGCCCCTTCCCCCTGGCCCCATCCGGGCAGGGGGGTAGAAAAGGATGCTGAGCTGCTGCAGACACCAGACCCGCCACACTTCTCCCGGGGCTCCCGTCACCAGCCCCGGGATGGGAGGAAGGTGAGCCGGCACCCCTCCCCCTGGCCCCGTCTGGGCAGGGGGTAGAAAAGGACGCTGAGCCACCGCAGCCGCCGGATGCGCTGCACCTCTCCCGGGGCTCCTGCCGTAAGACCTGGGATGGGAGAAAGCTGAGCCTCCCATCCGTCCGGGCGTGGAGCTTAAAGGGATGCCGGAGTCACCGCCCCACTGCTGCAACTGGACTTCCCAGGGACCACACTCTGTCTAAGGACATTGGACTCTGGGTTTTGTTGCTGTACTGTTGCGTGGTGATTGAATGCTGTTATAGTGTACTATTGTTTTTTGGTTCCCCCCCCCCTGTGCTCTTGATATTGACATTGTATGGATTGTGTTGTATTGCTGAACTTGTATTATTTATTTATTTTGTATGTTGATATTATTGTATCACTTTTTCTGCTGTTGTCTGCTGTGCAGACAGCATGCTATACTGTGAACCGCTTTGAGTCGCCTTCAGGCTGAGAAAATGTGGTATACAAATAAGTGTGATTGATTGATCTATTCAGTGTACTGTGTGTGGTCGCATGTTTCATGCCAGGATTGGTTTATTGAGTCACCAGAGACACATCCATCAACGGAGAAAATAATGACTTTCAGGTGAAAGTGTATGCTCGGACATAGAAAATCAGGCTTTCCACTGTGCATTGTGCAAGCATTTAGCTGATTTAAATTAGTCAAAGTTTGTTTATTGTCTCTCAAATTGTGAACATTTCACCTTTTCTCATTTGTTGGAAAAGAGACTAAACAGAGACAATGAAGCCTTGGTTTGCATGTGGAAGGGCTGAGGTTCAGCCATGTTGGACAGGTAGACTCCGTATGAGGCTGGATCCTGTGTTCTGTTTAGCTCAGGAGTTCACAACCTTTTAAAGCTGGGGTCACGCTCCCTCAGACAGCTTTGGGGGCCGGATGGCCATTTTGCCCTTCTTCCACCACATGGCACTTCCTGGTGTGATGGAGGCGGCGGGGGGGGGGGGCACATGAAATAGTGCCATGGCCCACATCCGGCCCATGGGTCACAGGTTGAGAATCCCTGGTTTAGCTGCTTCCTCTGAGCTTTGAAGCATTTGGACAGGCACTCCTATAGATTATCATGTCTTGTGGACTTGTATCTTTCCCTGTTTTTCTTTTGTAGTTGAATAATTTGATGAAACTAATTTGGCAAGACTGATTTGATAAAGCAGTGCATTTCTGGGTCACCCTTGCTCGAAAGCCAGTCGTATCTGCATTTATAGCCAAAGAGGCAGTGCTGTCTGCATCTGCAGATGTTTCTTTGGACACATGACAGGCATGCCTCAACACCGGAGTGCATGGAACCCTGTTTACCTTTCCCACCGAAGTGGCCCCTATTTATCTACTTGCAATTTTTTGCTTTCGAACCGTTAGGTTGGCAGGAGCTGGGACAGAGATGGGAGCTCACTCTGTCATGCCGTATTTGGGAATCAAACTCCGACCTTCCATTTGTCGAATTCAGCGTCTTAACCACTTGAGCCAGTGCATTTCTAAAAATGTGCAAAACTGTATGATAGAATGGCAGTTTCCATTTTAAAAGAGATGGGCAAAACTCAGCTCTTCAGATGTTATTGGACTGCAGTTCCCATCACTCTTAGCCAGGGAATCTCAACCTGTGGGCCGGACGCGGCCCATGGAGCTATTTCATGTGCCCCCCTCTGCCTCCACCACACTAGGAAGTGCCATGTGGTGGAGGAAGGGCAAAATGGTCATCTGGCCCCAGGAGCTGTCTGAGGGAGTGTGACCTGGCCCTCAGCTTAAAAAGATTGAGAACTTCTGGTTAAGAAGCTCACCTTGTTAGTTGGAAGGCCAGCATGTCGACAAAAACCCGTGAGGTACTAGTCCCCCTCTACTCAGCACTACTTAGACCATGTCTACAGCTGAAACTCAGAAAATTAGAATATCGTGCAAATGTTCATTCAGTTCAGTAATGCAACTTAAAAGGTGAAACAAATATATGAGATAGACTCATTGCATGCAAAGCGAGATAGTTCAAGCCTTACTTTGTTATAATATTGATGCTTATGGCTTATGGCTTATGAAAACCCCAACCCCCCAATCTCATGTACCACATAATCTCATGTACACTGTACGCCATGATCATCATAATTATAACGAATTAAGGCATGACATCTCTCGCTTTGCATGGAGTGAGTCTATCTCATATATTTGTTTCACCTTTTAAGTGAAATGAATGGACATTTGCATGGTATTCTAATTTTCCGAGTTTCACCTGTAGAGTACTGTGTCCAATTCTGGGCACTGCACTTTAAGAAAGATGCAAACAAATTAGAGCCAGGTCCAGAGAAGGTCAACAAGGATGACCAAGGAGCTGGAAACCAAGCTCCAGGACAGGGATTCTCAACCTGAGGCCCACGGCACCATTTCATGTGCCTACACCACACCCAGAAGTGCCCATGGGGTGGAGGAAGGGCAAAATGGTCGTCCTGCCCCTGGAGCTGTCCGAGGCTAGAGATGTGAAGGTCCAGGAAAAACCCAAAAAATTTCAGGGAAAGAACGGTTTATCCCCCGTTTTTTTCCTGAAGCCCTTTTTCGGTTTCCCCCCCCCCCCAAAAAAAAAAATTGGAAAAATTGAAAAAGTATAAAATAGTTTATTTTAGCATGATAAATAAAATATTTTAAGATAAGGCCAGGTTCAAATGTTTTATTTTTAAATCATTTCTAAAAAATATGTATGGTATCAGATTATTCTAATTTCTGTGGGGAGCAAGTGCTTAGGTTACAAACTGAACTCTCCAATGCAGAATGACTTTCAATCTGGAAAAGAAAAAAGAAGTGCTAATGTAGCATTTTTTTCAATTTTCCAAAAATTTCCGTTTTCTCTCCCCCCCCCTTGAAAAAAACTGAATCCCCCCCCCCCCAAGCTTCAAAATTTCCAGAAATTTTGCATCTCTAGATTTGGTTTTAAAAGCTTCAGAAAAAAGGAAAAGGAGTAAGACAAGGCTGCATTTTATCACCCATCTTGTTCCAATCCCAAAAAAGGACAATGCTAAAGAATGCTCAAATTATCAAACAATTGCGCTCATCCCACATGCTAGCAAGGTGATGCTCAAGATAATACAGGATAGACTGCAGCAGCATGTGGAGAGAGAACTACCAGAGGTGCAGGCTGAGTTCAGAAGAGGCAGGGGGACTAGAGACCACATTGCCACTATACAGTGGATCATGGAGAAAACAAGGGAATACCAGAAACAAGACTACTTCTGTTTTATTGACTACACAAAGGGATTTGATTGTGTCGACCACAACAAAATGTGGCAAGAAATTAAAGAGATGCCTCATGAGAAATTTGTACACGAAACAAGAAGCAACAGTTAGGACAGAACATGGAGTGACGGAGTGGTTTGGAATAGGAAAAGGAGTAAGACAAGGCTGCATCTTGTCACCCTGCTTATTCAACTTCTACACAGAGCACATAATGCGCAATGCAGGGATGGAGGAATCACAATATGGGATAAAAATTGCTGGGAGAAACATCAACAATTTGAGATATGCAGACGATACCACCCTAATGGCAGAAAGTGAGGAAGACCTAAAGAATCTCTTGATCGGTTTGAAGGAAGAGAGTGCAAAAGCTGGCTTGAGACTCAACATCAAGAAAACCAAGATAATGGCAACAGGCCCCATCAGTTCCTGGAAAACAGATGGGGAAGAAGTAGAAGCAGTGACAGATTTTACATTCTTAGGATCTAAGATCACTGCAGATGGAGATTGCAGCCATGAAATAAAAAGACGAATGATTATGGGAAGACAAGCTATGAGAAACCTGGGGAATATAGTAAAAAGCAGAGACATCACCTTGCAAACAAAAATCCACATAGTGAAAGCAATGGTTTTCCCAGTGGTAATGTATGTGTGTGAGAGCTGGACCATTAGGAAAGCTGAGCACAGAAGAATAGATGCCTTTGAGATGTGGTGTTGGAGGAGAGTTTTGAGAGTCCCCTGGACAGCAAAGAGAACAAATAGGTCAATATTAGAAGAAATCAACCCTGACTGTTCGTTGGAGGGACAAATAGTGATGATGAAGCTAAAGTACTTTGGACATCAAATGAGAAGGGAGGACTCACTTGAGAAAGCCTTGATGCTGGGAAAGGTGGAGGACAAGAGGAGAAGGGGGCGTCCAAAGATGAGATGGATAGATGGTGTTGTGGACGCAATGGGCACAGAGCTGGGCAGGCTGAGAAGGACGGTGAAGGATAGGGGTGCCTGGAGGGCAATGGTCCATGGGGTCACGAAGGGTGGACTATGCCACTGAACAACCACAAAGCTCTGTTCCCAAATGAGCCCCAGGCAGCCCCGCTCACGCTGTGAGTTTTTAAATAAAATGCAAGTCATTTCGTTGCGGTCCTCCGTCCAGCAGGGGACGCTGGCGTTGCTTTTGTTTCCCTCTCCCCTCCCTCTTTGTGTGACGCTGTCGGCTGGCAAAAGCCTCTGCTTGGTTTATTTATTTATTTTGCCGTGCAAAGGAAGGGTGAAAAGAGCACTTCCTGTTTGGCCAAGAGCACTTCCTGTTTGGCCAGCCCAGGCAGGCAGGCAGGCAGGAAGGAAGGAGCAGTTCTCGGAAGAAGTGTCTCTGTTCAGACTATACAGCTGTGTTGGCAGGGGATCTCTTGCCTCCTTGCCTTGCCTTGCCCAGCCTAATCCCCCTCTGCCCTCCTCCTCCTCCTCCTCCTCCTGTTTCTCTCCTCCTCCTTCCTGGGCTCTTGGATTTGACACCCTCACCCCCCTTTTTGTTTTTTAAATCTTTGATTGGTGTCTCTTCCACCCCCACTCTTTTCCAGCCAATCGAGCCTGGCGAGGAGCTCCTGGTGTGGTACAATGGGGAAGACAACCCAGCCATAGCCGCTGCCATCGAGGAAGAGCGAGCCAGCCACCATCGGGGCAAGAGGAACTCCCCCAAAGCCAAGAAAGGTATATATCTATCTATATATATATATATACATAGAGAGAGAGAGAGAGATCACTCCTCTTGCTTGCTTACCTCCCTACCCTTTCTCCTCTCTTGTGCAATTAAAACAAAAACCAAGGAAGGAAAAGGCCTAAGGGGGGGGGGGAGGTAACATGGAATACCAAACTTTCATTTCTTTTTTTAAAAAAAAATTATCCTGCCAGTTCCTGTTTGTGAGATCACCTGAATACTTTGGGTCAGCAAGGAGTGGCCGTCCCAGCATGTCTGTGCATGACCTTTTCCTAGGCTGCCCTGTTCAGTTTTCTTAATTTCTAGTTGCTGTTTTTTTTTAAAAAAAAATATTATTAGTATTATATAAAAATCAACCATTTGTTTCACAGTCGAGGACTGGAAATAAGATTAACAGTTTAAGCCCTAACCCAAGGACCTAAGAACTGTTAAGGTAACATCTGAGTATATATGCAGTTCCTAGTAGGTTGTTTATTTTTTGGCTTTTTTTGGAGAGTTATACAAATTAACCATTTGGTTCACAGTCGAAGACTGGAATAAAATTAACTCTTATTGTTGCTGTTGTGCTGTTAAACTATCCAAAAAACAACTCTATTAGGAACTGAATTTATACTCAGATGCTACCTTGACAGTTCTTAGGTCCTTGGTTAGGGCTTGAACTGTTAATCTTACTCCAGTCCTCGACTGTGAATCAAATAGTTGATTTGTTTACAGAATAATAATTATAATTATAATATGATTTACAGTTCAGGAAGATCAAGTCCAATAATTCCAAAATTTCCAAATATCTAGGGAGTCCTTTAGGTATTGCTCCAAGGGCTCCGTACCTAAAGGACTCGCCTGATATATGAAAATTTTGGAATTATTATTATTATTATTATTATTATTATTATTATTATTATTATTATTATTATTATTATTATTATTATTATTATTATTATTATTATTATTATTATTATTAATCTATTTATTTATTTATTTATTTATTTAAATTTGTATGCCGCCCAATCAGGAGAACCCAACTCAGGGCGGCATACAACAGTTAAAAATGTATAAAAACAGATTTTAAAATCCCAAATCACCCACTCACTTCCCCACCCTACTACCCCCCACCCCAATTATAAGAATAAAAAGAAATAAAAGGGAATGGGGGGAATACAACAACACAAAGGGAGGGATATTAACTAAGTACTAACTGGGGATGAGCCAGCAGACTGGAGCCGTATTCCCATTAAAGCCCCACACCTGCCCTGCCAGCCAGGTTTTCAGACTTTTCCTGAAGGGCAGCAGTTCTGTCTGTAGCCTCAATTCTGTTGGAAGGAGGTTCCAGAGGGCTGGTACAGACACGGAGAAGGCCCTTCTTCGTGTGCCAGAGAGGAGGGCCCCTCTAGCTTAAGGCACAACTAGGGAGCCCCTCCGGTCTGCTCTGGTTGGACGGGCAGGCACTCTCGGGACGATGCGGTCTCTCAGGTATCCTGGCCCACTGCCATATAGGGCTTTAAAGGTCAAAACCAGCACCTTGAATTGCACCCGGAGGCAAACTGGTAGCCAGTGTAGCTCCTGGAGTAGTGGGGAAGCACGGGCATAACGTCTACATCCCATCACCACCCGTGCAGCTGCATTCTGAACCAGCTGTAGCCTCTGAATTGTTGTTGTTATTGTTATTATTATTATTTAGGGTTGAAAGGATTTTTGCTGGAGGAACTCTGCTTGGGGGACACCTGAATGAGGCTCCTTTCATGTCCCCAAAATCTTTTCCCTACCAAAGTAGTCCCTATTTATCTACTTGCCATTTCTTGCTTTTGAACTGCTAGGTTGGCAGGAGCTGGGACAGGACCAGGCGCTCAAACCGTCATGCAATACCCAGGTCTCAAACTGCTGACTTGCTGGCCTCCCAGCTAACAAGACGGGCTTCTTAACCACTGAGTCACCGTAGCCCAATTTCCAGTTAAGTGGTTGCTTCTCTACTGGCAGCCTCACCTCCTCTTCCCTACCCTTATAGTTGGGCAGAGAAACCAATTTCCTTTGGAGAAGGGAAGAATTCAAATATCTTTTCTATTGTGTCTTGTGAAGCTAGTTGAAGTTCAGAAAACGTGTGTGTGTGTGGGGGGGGGGGGGGTGTATTATTATTTTATTTTATTATTTATTTGGATTTGTATCCCACCCTCTTGCCCTAGGCAACTCAGGGCGGCGCACTTACACATAAATATTATCAAAATCCCCTTTAAAAATTCAATAAAAACTTTAAAACCATCCCGAATTAAAAAGCCCTCCCTTCCCTCCCAACAATAAAAGGGACATAAATAAAATGACTCAAGTTGTCTTTAGAGGTTTAGCATTATTTCCAGTGCTTACGTTTCGACCAAATAACTTGAACTCCATTCTTTTAACTCAGTGAAAGTATTTTAAACTGCCTTTGATATTAATTTGTGGAACTTTGCATTGATACATTTTCCAAAAATTTTTTTGAAGTGCTCTGGTCTGGTTTAAAACTACTGGCACTGTAGACTGCGAACAAACATATTGTAAATTAATTATCAGTCTTGTTGACTATCACAAATTCAAACGTGAAATTACCTCTCTGAGTATGGAAAATCTAAACATTGAATTTACCTAGGTCAGTGGTGGTGAACCTATGGCACCACACGTGCCAGAGGTGGCACTCGGAGCCCTCTCTGTGGACACCCATGCAGTCACCCCAGCACAGAGTTCACCCTGCCCCTTTGCCCAGCATCCCAATGGGACCAGTTCCTCCCTTCCCCGGCACTCTCTCCAGCAGCCCAATGGTAGCGTTTCCTTCCTCCCCTGTCTCTATGTTGGCACTTGGCAATAAATAAGTGGGTTTGGGGTTGCAGTTTGGGCACTCAGTCTCTAAAAGGTTCGCATTCACTGACCTAGGTTGTGGCCAGGATAGCATTTCAGTATGGCATTGAAATTTGGGTCATGACTCATCATATTTGAGCATTTAGATTTCTTCCTTTGTTACAACAGTACAGCAGAACCTCGGATAAAGTCCAAACTCCGTTCCACAAGTTTGGACTTTATCCAAATCAAATGGGCGATGCATCAGATAACGTCCCAAAAATGGACTTTATCCGAGGTTCCTATACCGACCGAATACCTCGGATAACATCCATTTTTTTGCGGTTTTGGACTTTATGCTATGCATCATGTGTGCAGAAAACCGTGACTTTATCCGAATCGGACTTTAACCGAATCGGACTTTATCCAAGGTACTACCGTACTACTAGGAATTCCGTACTTGAGTATGGTAGTACCTTGGATAAAGTCCGATCAAGTATACCTTTATACAGTAAAACCTTGGGCCGTTCTAACAGCCACCGTTGTAACCTGAAAAAATTGTAAACCGAAGCATCCATAGGGATGCATTGAAATATTTTTAAAAAAAAATGGTCCTGAACTGATCATTGAAAACTCAAAAAAATACATTAAATTTTTTTAAACCGGGACGACATTTCCATAGGATTTGCTGTTGTAAACTACAACAAACTTAAACCCAGGCAGTTGTAACACGGGTTTTTACTGTAATAACAAGTTTTCATTGTGAATGAGGTTGCTCTTAATAACATGAATTAGTCTTCATGGCAAAGGTATCTATTGTATCATGTTTTGCAAATTTTGAAATATCTTGGGATGAGGAGAAAATAGATATAACTAGATTATCTCTATGTATGTTTATGAAGGACATTTTTGATGTGGATTAGCTTTTTAAAAGCATGACATGTTTAGGCAGTTGAGAAGGAAGAAACCCTAGGCGTTGTTCTCATTTTATTAACATCTTGAATAAAATACGTCTCTCTCTCTCTTTTTTTAAAGCAGCAATAATATAACTGTCTTGTCATTAAAATACTGTATCAGCCTTCCTTTTAGGACAACCAAGCTGTGGTGTTACCACTTAATTTATTTCAGGTTGTAACCTTTGAATTTGATTCCAGTTCTGATGATAATCACAAGAGGTTTTGACAGCACGTTTAAATTTACTGTAAAAAGTCATCATTTTGTCTCAAAAAAAGAAGTAAATCACTGTTTTAAAATGTATTTTTAATTTTTTTTAATATTAGGCCTATGTTTAGATACCTTAATTTATAGCGAGTGCATTGTCTTTATTTCAGTCCTCATCACTACAGACTATTTGCATCAGCAAATGGCCTGGGAGCAAAAATACGTGTGCACTGGCATGGCAAGAGTCCCACTGAACAAAGCAAACTCACTGCCCACTGGTAGGCTGGATATAGAAACTAGATATAGAAATATCTTCTTCGTATTATTTTCTGAGTGTTCAGACAATTGTTTTATAGACATTTTTGGTGCTTTGTTCACTTTTTATTCTCTATTGCATAGGAAAGTCTCATTCTAACACAGCGCTGACACCTGTGACCGGCAGTGGCTTTCTCAGGTTTCAGGCAGGATGCTTTCATAAGTTTTCCTGAAAATTTCCTGCAGTATTTCATGTTTCTTTTCCCATCAAAGAGACAGATCCCAACCCACCTCCCTTTCTGAAAGCAAATGAAATCAAATATGTTCAGCATGATATGTTTTAGATCAGTGTTCTTCTTGTTCTGCCATATCCGAATAATGGCGATCCTCATGGTGGATTCAGCTATGAAGACTGTCCTGAGAATATAATGCAGTGACTTTTCATTTGCCTTCCGCATCGCAGCGTGATGCCCATAGTACCACTGATCCAGTTATATGAGTCACTTTCTGGTCCTGAGCCTTTTGGGCACACAAAGTCCTCCTCAGCCCCAGGCCATTATTGATGAAGCTGCTGCCCTCCATCATTCAAGTGGGATTTAATCCACTTGGGGACCATCACCCTTCCCTGTGAACTTCGGCACCCAAGGCCGTTAGTCCTCAGGGTGGTTGGGTTAGTTAACCGCCACCTGACACTCGGCATTGAGTCGCTGGCAGTACGGTCTACTCTTTTACCATAGGAGGATAACCTGGCCAGACATCGAGAGATCAATGTTATGAGAAATTTCCAGATTTCAGCCATTGAAGCCTAATGTCAATTTCAAACATACAGCTCTATTTATTTGGACAATATCTGTCTATTAAAAGGTTCTAGGTCAGTGATGGTGAACCTTGGCACTCCAGGTGTTCTTGGATTTCAATTCCCAAAAGCCCAAGTCTCTGTGAATCCACACAAATCCATTTGTGTGGATTCACAGAGACTTGGGTTTCTGGGAATTGAAGTCCAAGGTGTGAAGTCCTAGAGTGCCAAGGTTCGCCATTACTGTTCTAGATGCTATATAGAGATCTGAATTGTCTGTGTTTGGCAAGCCTGCAGTTGAGATGCAAAGTTTAGATGCATTGGGGAAAGGAGAATGGAGGGGAAGAAGGGAAGCAAGCCCAGGCTAAAAAGTCGCCATGTTCTATATGGCCTCCAGTATTGGCTCAAGAGCTCATTCTTTTCTTTATGCAAGTCTTTGGCTCCTTCCTCTGATAGTTTGGGGAGCTTGGGTTATTACCACCAGCCTTGTTTATCATCCATCAATTAATCGGGAAAAGAATGCTGGAGGCTCAGCACAACAAACTTCTTGTGGTGATTGCCCCGGAAAGTGGTGGGTTGGCTGGTTGGTTGGTTGGTAGGTAGGTAGGAAGCCAAATAGCAACTGGTCCAACTGGACCACCACAATGGCCATATCTCTGTGACAGCCACATGAGATGTTGGAGTGGTAGGCCTTAATAGAGATGCTAGTCTCAAATGCAATAAACCCATCTAATCAATTGCTGAATAATTAAGTCTGTAAATTCCTTCAGTGAGTTTACTCTGATTGGGGAGTTTACTCTTGATTGGGAGTAACATGAAGAGTAACATGCTCTTCGAGGAGGTCTTTGGGAATATGCTGCCTATTTATGGTCTTTAGATATGCTGCCCGGCTCTTTTTCATTCTAAATAGGTTGCGTTTTAAGGGTCCTGGAATGCGCTATTGTAATGGGTGGTGACAATTTTATTGGGAGTTTTATTGTGTGTAATTTTTAACTTTATGACTGGTTTTATGATGTTAGCCGCTCTGAGTAGAGATGATTTTTTTCCACTAGAGGGGCAGGATATAAATAATAAATAAATAAAATAAGAAATTTAATTGCATCATAAGAACATAGCAAGAGTCAGGCTGGATCAGCCTAGAACTCTACTTAGTCTTAACAATCTATTTTCACTGTAAGTAGATACTGTACCTCTGAAAGTCCACAAGTGTGGCATTTGAGGCCTCAACACTATGTGGTGCAAAGTGACTTCACTGAGTCTGTCAAAGACTTGTACAGGTGAAGCATATCTTGAATTTCAGATTTTTTTATAGTTATTAAACAGTTAAAGAAATGTAAATAACAGTGGTACCTCTCTTTACAAAATTAATGTGTTCCCCGGGATGTTTCTTATTACAAAAAAATCATAGTGAATTTCCCACATGAATGCAGTGAATGTAATTTCCCACAGGAATGCATTGAAAACTAAAATTTGTAGAGCAAAACGTGGTTCCCCATAGGAATGCATTGAAAACCAATTAATCTGTTCTGAAAAAATTGTAAAGTGAATCATTATTTTCAATGGATTTTCATTTATAAAGCAAAAATTACATTAACTCCATAAAGACTGGTGCTAGCATTCTTTCTCAGGGTATTCTCCCGCTTTAAACCTAAATGGAAAAAGCAGCTAAACCGGGGGTTCTCAACCATGGGCCAGTCCCGGCCCACGTCACCACTGCCCCTGGAAGCGGATGTGTTTACAACAGCTGTAAATGCGCTCTGCGGCTGTCATAAACGCATTTACAACAGCCGTGGATGCATTTTACGGCAGCGTTTACAGTGGGGGGGGGAACCCCCTGTCCGGCCCGCTCAGCTGTCTGAGGGGGTGTGGCCCGGCCTGGCCTGTGGCTTAAAAAGGTTGAGAACCCCTGAGCAAAACAAAAATAGCAACAGGAAATCACATGACCTAAGTATGACGGCACACTTGTATACAATTGTGCACTCTTTGATAGCCTGGTCCCAAACCATACCTGTCAACCTTCCCGGATTGGCCGGGACTTCCCATTTTTCGGCGCCGATTTGCGCCATTTCCCGCCCACAGCTGCCGAAACCCCGGAATTGGCAGCGGGGGGGAGGAGGTTCTACGCAAGCGTAAAAGGGTTCTACACAAGCGTAAAAGCATTCTACGCATGCGTAGTAGGCAACTTGCGCAGAACCGTTCTGCGCAGGTCCCGTATTGTCCGGAGCTGCGGTTGTCAGGTATGTCCCAAACTGCTCAGAGCTCTTACCTTGCAAAGGAACAATTTAAATGCAATATGTGTGTTGCCCAATCCCACATGTACAGACTGATATTACAGACTGATATTTTGTCCCATATAAAATATTGACAAAATATGATTAAGGTTTTGGACAGTCAATGGACAGAAATTGTGTTTGTTAGAAGGATGTGGATTGGCAAACTGCTTGTTCTTCTCAATGGCATAATAGTTATTCAGCTATATCTAAATAATAATAATAATAATAATAATAATAATAATAATAATAATAATAATAATAATAATAGCAGTAGCAGCAGCAGCAGCTATATAACAATAATAGTGGCTGTGGTGGCTCAGTGGTTAGGAAGCTTGCCTTGCAAGCTGGAAGGCTGGCAAGTCGGCAGTTCGAGACCCAGGTACTGCATGACGCATTGAGCACCTGTCTCTGTCCCAGCTCTTGGGGACATGAAAGGAGCCTCATTTGGGTGGTCCCTGAGTGGAGTTTCTTTTAAGGAATTTTATTTAATTTAATATTTTGACTTGTTCGCCGCTCAATCAGGCAAGCCCGACTCAGGGCGGCTCACATAATCTAAAACCCTATACAATAAAAACGGTTAAAACCCCCCACCCACATTAAGATCCCACCCACCCCGAGAAGCAGAGAATGGATACATCTCATGGTAAAAGCCAGCGAGCAGGAGCCACATTGCCTTCAGGGCTCCACACCTAACCCGCCAGCCAGGTTTTAAGACCTTTCCTGAAGGGCAGCAACTCCGTCTGCAGCCGTAGCTCTACTGGCAGGAGGTTCCAAAGGGCCGGAGCGGACGCGGAGAAGGCCCTTTTCCTTGCGCCAGAGAGGCGAGCCCCACTTGCTGATGGAACAATTAGGGAGCCCCTCCGTTCCGCTCTGGTTGGATGGACAGATGTCCTCAGGGCGATGCGGTCTCTTAGGTATCCAGGCCCACTACCATATAGGGCTTTAAAGGTCATAACCAGCACCTTGAATTGCACTCGGAGGCAAACTGGTAACCAGTGCAGCTCCCGGAGCAGTGACAAGGCATAGGCATAACACCCACACCCCATCACTACCTGGGCTGCCGCATTCTCGACCAGCTGCAGCCTCGGAATGGTCATCAATGGCAGCCCCATGTAGAGCGCATGAAATGAGACTGCAGTGTCTCAGTGGTTAAGAAGCCCAACTTGTTAGCTGGAAAGTCGGCAGTTTAAGACCTGAGTACTGCATGGCGGAATGAGTGCCCATCTCTGTCCCAGCTCCTGCCAACCTAGCAGATTGAAAGCAAGAATTTGCAAGTAGATAAATAGGGACCACTTACGTGGGAAAAGATCTTGAGGACATGAAAAGAGCCTTATTTGGGTGTCCCCTGAGTGGAGTGTCTCCAGCAAAATTCCTTTCAATCCAGAACGCACCTTTGAATGCTTCTGATATGATTTTTAAAAAAAGAGGAATGAGATGGTGCCCAAAATCATGCATCCTCTCCTAACCACCCCACTCCTAACCCATAGTTGTAAGTTGTTCAAACTTAAATGTTCATTTCTTGGACAGCTTTCTTAAGATGCTTGCACATGGGCGTCTGTAGACGTTCCTGAAAGAAATGAGCAAGCTTTTCTAACTTTGACCTGGCATACTACTATTTTTAATGACTGACATGGTGTAAAAGGGAATAAGAAATGAATAAATAGAGATATCATTCGCTAATATGTACAGAATTATCTTCTCCATCCCATTGAGTTCAGTTAGTAAAGGTAAAGGTCACTGTTGCTCGAAAACCAGTCATATCCGACTCTAGGGTTCAGTGCTCATCTCCGTTTATAGCCAAAGAGTCAGCGCTGTCTGCATCTGCAGACGTTTCTGTGGTCATGTGGCAGACATGCCTAGACACCGGAGTGCACGGAACACTTTACCTTCCCACCGAAGTGGTTCCTATTTATCTACTTGCAATTTATTGTTTTCAAATTGCTAGGTTGGCAGGAGCTGGGGCAGAGACGGGAGCTCACTCCATTGTGCAGTACTCGGGTATCGAACTGCTGACCTGCCGCCTTCCAGTCAGTGTCTTAACCACTTGAGCCACTGCAGTCCCTGAGTTCAGTTAGACCTACCATCAAATAACAATAGGAGGATGTAGCTTTAGTCACTATTTCACTTGATCTGAACCAGACTACAAATTCTTAATTCAGGAGCTCCAATTTAATTTTAATAATTTAATTTAATTTAATTGTTTGATTTCTACACCGCCCATTTGGCCGACTCAGGGCGGTTCACAATTACAAATAAAAACATGATAAAATTAATTAAAACTACCCACCCCCTAAAAAAAGGGTGCAGGGCCCGGAAGGACCATGGGGGGAGGAATTATCCTCTATATATGAACCACCCAATGGAGGTTACACTTCCACCTGCACCCCACACTTGGCCCGCCAGCTAGGTTTCGAGTTCTTTTCTGAAAGGCAGCAATTCCGTCCGGAGATGTAACTCCAATAATATTGGCCTTGTTAAAGTTTAAAACCTTGAAGTTGAAGATTACTTTGTTTTATTTCAAGAAACATGTCTTTGGTGCTGGAATAAACGTGTCTAGAATAAACTGCAACTTGGAGATGTTGAAAGAGTTGTGTAATCCATGTGGAATTGTTCCATAAACATCACTGAAGGGACTTGAACGTTTGTACTACTTTTTATACAGCTCCCACAATTTAAATTGGAAAGTATGTACATAATTTAAATAGCTGGGCAGCTCATTTTCTAGGTGGTTGTATATATTTTCTTTTTTCATTACAAGAAATAGATCTAAGTGTAACTAACAAGAAAATAATATTATCAAATCAGAAAGTCAGGAATAGTACTCCTAATTTTCCACCCTTGCTTCAGAGAACTTGGCTTACATACCACCTTTTTCACCTCTTAGTTGTCTTACTTGCTAGAGCAAACCATACTTTGGCACTAAATGAACAATGGAAACCCATGTCAAGGTATGGTTTCAGACTTTAATTTAGCAACTAACTGTAATTAGTTCAAAACTGGGAGAGAGAAAGATCTGGAGCATTTATGTAATACAGTAAACCCCTGACTTATGTATGCCTCGAGTTACGTAAAATGCGACTTACGTAATGATTTTTGCACTAAAACCATTTCCCAATTTACGTAAATGTCTCGATTTAGGTAATACATTCCAATGGTTTGCTTCAAGTTACATAAAAAAATCATTTTTTCCTTTGGGTTTGCTTTGAGTTATGTAAAAAATCATTTTCCCATGGGTTTGCTTCGAGTTACGTATTTTTCTTATGGGTTTGCTTCAAGTTATGTAAAATTAATTTTTCCTATGGGTTTGCTTCAAGTTAAGTAAAAAATTGATTTATGTAAAAGTCTACGGAACAGACTTTTTATGTAAGTGGGGCTTTTACTGTACAGTGATAACTTGAAATATGAAATTAATTTGTTCCTTGGGGTTTTTCGTATCCCGAAAAATGTGTATCTCAAAGCACGGTTTCCCATAGGAATGCATTGAAAGCCAGTGCGTTCCAGAGGTCAGAAAAAAACAAAAACAAAACAACAGTCTTTTAGCTATTCAAATTTTTTTCTAAAGTAGTGAAAACATGGCGAAAAATTCCAAAGTGCACTTTAGAGAGAGTTTTGAGCAGATAAAAAAGCAAGTAAAGAAGAGGCGGTTTCTAAAGGTCTTGAAATGTTCTGAGAGCAGTATTCTGGTTGGATTCCCCAGCGGGAATTACATGATAAATTCCTGACAAAGGCTGTGCCCTTTTACCAATACTTATTACAAATTCCTAGTCAAAGTACTTAATAGTTACTAGCATGGGTTGCCCGGCGTTGCCGGGCTTTTTTTGGGTTTTTTTTAAATAAAAAAATGCCGTGCATTTTTTAAATGTTTTGGACAGGTAAGGTTTTTTTTGTTTTCCTGTACAAATGGTGCTGGGCTGTGTTTAATGGTTTTTAAAGTTTTTTTGAATTTGTGGCTTATTTGCGCTGGATCCGGCTGTGGCGGAGTTTTTATTTTATTTTTGTTCATACAAATTTAATTTTTTAAAAAAAAAATTTTAAATTTTATATTTAATTTGGTGTTAAAGTGATTTATGTAA
This sequence comes from Bradypodion pumilum, assembly GCA_035047305.1. Lineage (NCBI taxonomy): Eukaryota > Metazoa > Chordata > Lepidosauria > Squamata > Chamaeleonidae > Bradypodion > Bradypodion pumilum. The sequence goes on along the minus strand of JAWDJD010000016.1, from coordinate 4,400,850 downwards.
TTTTTTATTTTTTGAGAGTAGTGTGTATATTTTGGAATGTTTTGCAAACTTATTTTCTGCATTTTGGAATTATGAATTTATCTTTATCTATCATGTGCTCCACACTCCTGCACCACACCTGGAAGGGCCATGTGGTGGAGGAAGGGCAAAATGGCCATCCGGCCCCCAAAGCTGTCTGAGGGAGTGTGTCCTGGCTCTCAACTTGAAAAGGTTGAGAACTCCTCATTTAGCACATCATGAATGCATCCTCTACTCGTTTTTCTTTTTGCCTCTGGGTGGCGGTGGTGAACTTTGTTTCCTCTCTTCCATTCTCCTCTTGTCCTCTGGGTTTCAGTTTCGGTAAGTGTTACTTCCTTTATTTTGGTCATTCGAGTTCCTGTCGCCATGAAGTGAAGACGTCTTCATGGTAAGCACTCTGATTTATTTATTTATTTGGGGGGAGTTGAGTTTTTGTTGGGGGGGGGCTGTTGTTTTTTGTTGTATGTTTTCCTGTCTTTGTTTGTGTTTATTTTTTAAAGGTTAGATTTCTGTTTTTGAATGGTTTTGATTTGTTTTTTGGTGCGTCCTTTTTTTTAGGGGGGGGTGCCTTTTGTTCTCACGGGCCATGCTTGGTGGCCCGTGGGAAAGTAGGGTACTTGCAGCGGGGGTGCCTTTTCTTCCCATGGGCCATGCTTGGTTGCCCGTGGTTAGGAAGGGAACTTGCGGCCGGGGGTGCCTTTTGATCCCATGGGCCATGCTGGATGGCCCTTGGGAAGGGTGCGTTGTTGCGGGGAGGGTGCCTTTCGTTCCCACGGGCCATGCTTGTTTGTCCGTTGGGAAGAAGGGCAGTTGCGGGGGAGGGGTAGTGGGTGGTTTGTTTTTATTTTTGGCGCGGTGGCTGGCCCTTCGAATGGAAGGGCAGCGGCGGCCGAGGTTTATTTTTCCTCCGTGGGCCATACTTGCTGGCCCGTGGTGAAGAAGGGGAGTTGGGGGGTTTTTTTGTTTGTATTTTTTTCACGCGCCGCTGGCTCTTCGAACGGAAGAGCATGGGCGGCGGGTTTGTTTCATTTTCTTCCCCCACGGGCCATGCTGGCTCGCCCGTGGGGATGAATGGCGGCGGAGCCGGCTTTCTTTAAGTTTTGTTTTCGCGCGCCGGCTGCCTCCTCGCTCTGCGCGCTCATGGCGCGCAGGACGCTGGGGCTTGTAGTAATAGGTTGGTGCTTTGTGTTTGTGATGCGTTTTTTTAAAATGCTTTTCTTTTGATTGGCTGCGGCGCGTGTCCGAACGCTGCGCCATGCCAGAGCCTCTCAGCCTGATTGGCTCTGGCGCGCCGCGGCGCAGTGACTGTTGGGACGTGAAGTTCTTTCCCTTTCTTGCCGTTTGTGGGGCTGAGGCCCCCGTGCCGGATTTTTAAATCCTTCGTTGACCTGTGTAGGCAGTTCGGCCGTGCGCACGAAGGAAGGGTGCGGGTCAGTAGGGCGACGCATAGCAACGTATAGCCAATTCCAACGGTGAACACTTGGTTTTATAGGTTAAGATTACAATTGTATTTCCTAACACTGTTTTGTAAGGTATGGTCAGCTATGGTTAGAATAGTTGGAATGACTGTGTACATTTTGTTAGTTCTTTTGTTTGCCACCTCTGATGCCAATAAAGATTGATGTTATACAAATCTACCATTAGATTCACAGTCAAAGACTGGTATAAAATTAACAGTTCAAACCCTACCTAAGGACCTAAGAACTGTTAAGGTAATGTCTAAGTATGTATGCAGTTCCCAGTAGAGTTTTTTTGTTTTGTTTTTTTGTTTTTGTTTTTTTGGAGAGTTAGGATATTCACGTCCAATAGTTCCAAAATTTCCAAATTTGGGCAGGGGTGACCAAAGTTTTTTTGCCGTGAGCCTGACCACGCTCCCAGAATAGCTGAGCATGCCCGACCACACCCCGGAACCATTCACGGGTGCATTTGCACATGTGTGGGTGCGTCCCCAACCACTTCCAGGAGTGGCGCAGGCGTGTGCGGACACATCCCCAACCACTCCCTGCAGTGGTGCGGGTGCGTTTGCACATGCATGGGCGCGTCCCCAACCACGTTCGGATGTGGCACAGCTGCGCGTGCGCATGCGCATTGGGAAGCACGTCCCCATCCACTTCTGGGAGTGGTAAGGGCAGTGCGGGCCTGATGAATTGGAGCCACGGACGGTAGTTTGGGCACCCCTGATCTAGGGAGTCCTTTAGGTATTGCTCCAAGGGCTCTGATCACTATTGGCGCAACAGATTTCTTCCTCCATAAACACTCAACTTCAGTTTACAAATCACAATATTTTGTGATTTTTTTCCCTGTTGTTTGTCCTCAACTTGTGCATCTCCTGGTATAGCAATATCAATAAATCAGGCCTTATTTTCCACATCAGCTGTATCAAGTGTGTTGTGAGGCAGATGTCTCTATCTGTTTGAATTTTAAAAGTCCCACAGGATCTTGATTCTCTTATTTTCTAAAACTTTCTCTACCTAATGTTCCCAATGATTTTACTGCATTCATGTCCAAACTTCTGCCAAAGTTTCCAATGAATAATGTTTGCAAATCTGTCATAGCATTGCAAATAATCAGTCTGTGAAAATTTGCGGAATCCACAGTTCAGATGATTTACTCTTTCATCCTTTTCATTACAAAGCCGGCTTTTTCTATTGTTTGACGCATGCTGTATTTTTGTCTTCATGCAATTTGTATACAAAACTTGTTCCTATTGCTTTTTGTTTCTCAATAGTCCTATTCATCTCCTCTCTTCCCTCCACTACTTGCTTCACTATTTGTAAATTATCTGCCTTATAAGCTATGGTTAGGTCTGGATCTTGTACTGATCTGCTTACAATCTCTTGTAATTTGGGTTCAGTGAAGAACTCTTTGGTCCATTAATCCTTGCTCATCAATTTCCATGTCTGGGTGATTTCCTTTCCAAATTTGGTACATACGTTTTTAAAATCGACATTTTGATGGCTCAGACTGGTAATAAGCTTCAATAATCAAATAGTTTTCCCCCCTAATCCAGATTCTTCAGGGGTTTTTAATGTCTTCTAGTCACTCATCGGCTCCATGCCCTGGATGTTTATAGCAGAGGGATTTGACCCTGTAGCCCATTTTTCAATAGATATGCCTAGGAGCCATAGCATCTATTGCAATCCTTGTTAATCCAGTGGATGACAGCCTGCATGGAATTAGAATTAAATTTTCTCACCATATTATAAATGGGTTGTGTAACAGATTTAGTCTGGTTCTTGGGAATACACAAGCCCCTCCACCACATCAAGGTACTGTTCCATGGGGGTTGTTATTTGGATCCCCATGGTAAATATGGGATGCAGCCCATTGGCTCCTTCCCTTAAGAGCTTGGTACATCAACTTGAAGGAGATGGCATAGAGAACCACCTCTCACCAACACACCTTTCTACATCTAAGCAGGGAAGACCAGCACCACCACACCTCAGACATTCCGAGAGTCTTCCAGTTCATCCAGTTCAGTTCGCAGAGGTCTGCAGGAGTAGTTGTGTCAACTTTCTAGCTGTTTGTGTGATTTAGGTTTCAGAATGTAGAGTGAGAACTAATTTACTAAATGTCTATATTAAAATAGTTATGACTTTCATGTTCTAAATGGCTTTGCCCTAGAAGACAGGTCAACAGATACAATTTAAACATGTATGGTCATCCCTATAAGTAACATCCCGAATGCATACAAGTAGAAAACAAAGGCATGCCTCTTTAGCTTTGCCATAAACCAGGGGTTGTCAACATTTTCAAGCCGCGGGCGGGACCATGCCCCCTCAGACAGATGAGAGGGATGGACTGGTGGTTACCCACTGCCGTAAACGCTGCCGTAAAATGTATCCGCAATCACAAAAAGGGCCAAACAGTAAATCCAAGAAATAGAAAAACGAACCGTTTGAGGCAAAAATGTGTACTGCAATTCATATAAGAGTTAATCAACTTATTTATTGATCCAAGAGCACACTAAGAGGCTCGTGGGATGCTAAAAAAACCAGAAAAATTCCCAACTTTATTCTGATGAAATTGCTTGAAAAGCTTTGTTACTTGTCTGGCTTCGAGAAAGTGGAACGTTTAAAGATTGTGTTCAGTGGATATTTGACCTTATTAGAAGATTCTGGGCAATTACATGGATAAATTTGAGTTGTATATTTAGTGCATATTTTCTGTTGGGTTGAGTTAGATTTCATACTCACCCAGATTCCTTGTGCTGTTGAATACGTTTTGGAAGATTGAACACAGAATTGTGAAGATTTTATTTCACAAATACAGAACCTTGTGAAGTTTAATAAGAGTTATATAATGGAACACTCAATAAGTTGATTAAATCTTATATAAGTTGCAGTATGCATTTTTGCATCAAACTGTTCATTTTTTCTATTTCTTGTAAAATGCATCTGCAGCTGCCGGAAACGTGTTTACATCAGCCGCGGACTCATTTACAGCTGTCGGAAACTCGTTTACAACAGCCGCAGACTAATTTGCGGCTGTCGTAAATGTGTTTACAACAGCCATAAACGAGTCTGCGGCTGTTGTAAATGCGTTTACCACAGCTGTAAATGAGTCTGCGGCTGACCTAAATGTGTTTCTGACAGCCGTGGATGCATTTTATGGCAGCATTTACGGTGTGTTTACGACAGCTGTAAATGAGTCTGTGGCCTATTCTCGGCGGCTGGAGCAAGGTCAGGGGCCATATTATTTGGCGCCATAGGCCGTATGTGGTGCCCGGGCCTTAAGTTGCTCTAAACTATGTGGTACAACAACTTATGAGCTTAAACAAGAGGGAGGCATGCTAAAACAAAAGCTGAACAGTAGTAGGATAGCCTGTATAGCAGGGGGGAAATAAAACATATTAGCTTTTTTTAATAGCAGCTCTTAGAACAGATAGATCAGTTGTGATAAAATGCAGTTATATACCCTCGTGTTAGGTATAATGTTGCATTGTAATTGTTTCATTAATCCTTGCAACATCTCTGTGATCTAGTTGTTTGCTAGTCTTAGCCTCTCGAAGAGGAATCATAGCTGCAAGGAAAAAGCTGCAAGTGTATAGCTCGGGGGTCCCCAACCGAAGGCCCATGGGCCGGATCCAACCTGTGGCCCCATTTCATGAGGCCCCTACCCCTCCAAGGGCATTCGAGAAACAAAATTCTTCCCCTCTTGAAGCTGTTGGGACAAAATGGCCACCCCCATCATGCAGGCAGGGCAAAATGGCCATCTGGCCCTTGAAGCTGACTGAAAGGGCATGACCCAGCCCCCAGCTTGAAAAGGTTGGAACCCCTGGTATAGCTTATTCCAGGCCCTAGCTAGTGAGACCTGGATAAGTTTCTATTTAAACCAAGAAATCTTGAGCTAGTGCAGCAGGCTACACCAGCTCTTGCCAACCTTGCAGTTTGAAAGCAAGAAATTGCAAGTAGATGAATAGGGACCCCTTCGGTGGGAAGGGAAACAGCGTTCTGTGCACCTCGGTGTCTAAGCATGCCTGCCACATGTTTCACGGAAATGTCTGCAGACACTGACAGTGCTGGCTCTTTGGCTATAAACAGAGATGAGCACTGAACCCGAGTTTTGGATACGACTGGCTTTCAAGCAAGGTCAACTTTACCTTTACAGCAATTCAAACATTGTAATACTGTCTTCTTCTCATCTTGACTCTTTAAATTGCTAGACATCTCTGGTGGTCTCTTTGCAATTCTTCCATGCAATGTTCTTTGTCAACATAACATATTTATTTGGTTCTTCCTTTTTCTATTTTCGTTTTTCCTTGGCTTGTTCTCATTCTGCTTCCTCTGTGTTTCGTTCCTTTATCTTATTTAGACCAGCTGGAGGATCCAGTAGGAAGCATGTAGGAACCCTTCAGTAACCTGATGGTAAGTGCACTTGTGTGCTTATATCAGGCTCTCAACAGGTTCTAGCTGCTGTTTTGGCAGATGTTAATTGTTAATTCATACAGAGGAAGATGTGTAACATCTTCTGTAATCACAACACATAACTTCTAAGATGTTGTATTGGCTGGTACAGAAGGCTGGCCTGAATTTTTCTTTTCAATCTTTCAACAGCTTTCTTTGTTAAAGAATTAAAATCTGAAGAAACTAGTATCATTATCTAGTTTTTTTAAAAATATTGCTTCTTTTCACGTCCATTGTTAATATTAAAAAGCAAGTTTTTCAGTCTTTCTGTTTGTTCCCATAATCAAAACCATAGCATGTAAAAGATTATCGCCACCTTCTCCATGGGCTACCAGAGTGTCAAGTTGAGACAGAAAATTGTTTTGTCTAATAGTTTTCTTACCTTTTTCTATCCACAAATGGTACTCATGATAATTGGCAATTCTTCTCCATGTTCTCTATTTATTATTTATCATATGATCAACTTCAGTTGCCTACATTAATGTTGATATATACCAGGCATTCTCAACCTGTGACCCACAGCACCATTTCATGTGCCCCCCACTGCCTCCACCACACCAGGAAGTGCCATGTGTGGAGGAAGGACAAAATGGTTGTCCGGCCCCCGAAGCTGTCTGAGGGAGCATGACCCGGCTCCCGGCTTAAAAAGGTTGAGAACTAGAATCAGATATGATTGGCTTTCAGGCAAGGACGACTGTTACGTTATCTTACCCCGCTGATCAGGGCTTCTGAGAATGGAAGTCCAAGAACAGCTGGAGTGCCAAGGTTCGCTATCACTGTCCTAGCCCATCCTACTACCTGCTTTCATTCTGAACCCAACCTCCAATTTGAAGAAATCATTAAAGGGCCTTAAGGTCTGACATACCCTTCTGTTTTTCTTGACCATAAAGACTAAAGACTTTCATGCCTTGGAATGGCTGATTGTTGCATACTCCAGATGCCATAAGAGACTCCCAATCTCCTCTGAGAGAATATCCAAATGGATACCATTCACTTAGCTTACCAACTTGTTTCTGCACAGCCTCTGCCATATCTCAGCAGGCATTCGACCAGGGCGGTTGCATCCTCCAATGCGTTCTGCAACGGGGTAGCCTTTGAAGACATCTGCAAGTCAGCTACCTTCGTTTGACATTTTAATCCAGTACCGGGGTGTGTGGGTGTGTGTTGACACCCACTTCGGACAGGCGATCCTCAAATCTGCCATTTGAGCACCGCCAGCGTTCAACAGTGAGCAAACCATCCGGCAGAAAGCAACGGAACTGAGAAGTGGTCTTTGGTCACCTCCTGCTGATCCACACCTTTATTGGGGATGCTTTGCAAATTGCCTCTGGTGTCCTCCTGTTGTCTCTTCCATTTGCACAACAGCATGTGGAATTAATTGATTGTCGATCGGTGTTGCTACCAGGGTGGACAGTTTCATTTCACAGAAGTGTGTTTGACTTGGGGTTACATTGTGTTGTTTAGGTGTTCCCTTCATTTTTTGGAGCAGCATACAATTTCAGCTAAATACAAACAGAAGCCATCTTGCGTGCTCGCTCTTCCCCTGCTTCTTTTTCTCACTCATGTGCAGTGTCATAGTTTTACACGAGGGATTCTCAACCTGCAGCCAATGGGCCAGATGTGGCGCACGGCATCATTTCATGTGGGCCGCCACATCAGGAAGTGCCATGTGGTGGAGGAAGGGCAAAATGGCTGGCCACCAAAGCTGTCGGAGGGAACGTGGCCCGGGCCCCGGCTTAGAAAGGTTGAGAACTCCCTGTTTTATACTGTCACTGCTTTCAGATGAAATTCAGAAGCCCTTCATGCATTAGTTTTACTTCTGGCCATGCTTGTAACAGTGTTCAGAAGAAAAAAATGTTGATGACAATGGGATATTTTGGGGGGGGTGGAATTGTTAGCAAGTTTGAGGACTTTATCCATCAGCACCCAGAGATAAAAATTAAAAAGTTTTGTAAAACTTTGGAAGAATGATGTAGTGTTCTAAAGCAATCAATGAACGATTTTGATGTTTCCCCTCGTTCCTTATGCTACGATCAAGTCAGTCTAAAATTACATTTGGTTTCAAGTTGTCATCTTGGCTGTTTTTAGTAAGCAGAAGCAGCTGCTGCCTGAATAGCCTCTTCCATAGTTAATTGTGTGTTAAGGTCATACTGGTCTAGTTCCAGAGTTTCCATTAGAAATGAGAACTCAGGAGAGCATATAAAAAGATATTAAAGTAAAAGTAAAGGTCACCCTTGCTCGAAAGCCAGTCATATCCAACTCTAGGGTTCGGTACTCATCTCTGTTTCATAGCCCAAGAGCCAGCGGTGTCTGCTTCTGCAGACATTTCCATGGCCAGGTGGCAGGCATGACTAGACTACAGTGGCTCAAGTGGCCAAGACGCTGACTGGAAGGCGGCCGGTCAGCAGTTCGATTCCCGAGTACTGCAGGACGGAATGAACTAGAGCCACACTGGACTACCTAGTCCAAATTGCAGGTGTGTTTCCGAAGATTTTGCTTTGACCCAATCTTTCTGAGCAGCACTTTCTCGGCAAATTTTTGGTGGAGGGATGCCAGCTAAGTAATGCGCATTTGTATTGGGTGGTGGTTTGAGGCATCCTGTGACCACTCTCACTGTTTCATTTAGGGCCACATCCACCTGCTTTGCATGCGTTGGCCTGCACCACACTGGGCTAGCATACTCTCCTGCAGAGTAACATAAAGCTAGCACAGAAGTTCTTTGTGTGGTTGGGCACCCCAAACTTGTGCCTGTATCCACCTGACACTTGAGCTATCCAACCCACTATTCAACTTGCTAATTAGAATGCCATGAGGCACTTTGAAGAAAGTTCTGAAACTGCATTTGGCGTCAGGATTGCAGATTTGGCCATGTGTCGCCCAATCCTGTCCCACGTGCATTGGCTGTCTGTACATTTCCATGCCAGATTCAAGGTAAAGGTAAAGATCGTCCTTGCTTGCAATCCAGTTGTATCCAACTCTAGGATGCAGTGCTCGTATCTGTTTACAGCCAAAGGTGCTATGGCACCTGAAGAAGAAGAAAGCCTTTCAGAGACTAGGTAAAGGTCTCCCTTGCCAGTCATATCTGACTCTAGGGTTCAGTGCTCATCACTGTTTCAAAGCCAAAGAGCTTCTGCAGACGTTTCCATGGTCATGTGGCAGGCATGACTAGACACCGGAGTGCACGGAACGCTGTTTACCTTTCCACCGAAGTGGTCCCTATTTATCTACTTGCAATGTCTTGCTTTCGAACTGCTAGGTTGGCAAGAGCCGGGAAAAAGATGGGAGCTCATTCCGTACTGCAGTACTTGGGAATCGAACTGCTGACCTCCCGCCTTCCAGTCAGCGTCTTAGCCATTTGAGCCACTGCAGTCTCTTTCAGAGACTAAATGCCAGAAATAGGCTGAATTCGTCCCTGTTGCTGCTAGCTGAAGATCTTGCTGGAATTTGTCCTGGGACTGTGATTTGCTTGTGAACAGTTTTGGGGTCAGAGATTATATGTGCTCTGCGAATCTGCTTCCTCAGCTTTCTTATCGCTGTTCCACATTCTTTGTCAAACCATAGGGGCTTCTTAGGTTTATGTGTGTTTGAAAGCTGGAGTGTTCCTTTTGACTGCAAAGGGTTAAATGCATTGAGTCAGCATTCCTAGAGAGGAAGGGAACACTAATGGATAGGAAGTGAGAAAGGCTTCCCTTCCTCTCTAGGAATGCTGACTCTATGCATTTAACCCTTTGCAGTCTGAAGGAACACTCCCGCTTTCTACATATTTTTCCGTTCCAGACTTTTTAGAGCTTTCTTCCAAGGGATCCTTGTGTGGGGTATGAAGGTAAGTCCAACTCAATTGGGGGTTGGGGGTAGTGAAGGGTAGGGTAGGGGTGACCTCAGGGAGAGGAAGGGCCTTAGAGTTTGCGGTGTCCAGATGCTGCCTGCGGCTGCATGGCTCTTTAAGCTTGCTTCCCCCCTCTCTTTCTTCCTTGCCCAAACTGCTGCTGCTCGCTGCTGCCACCTGCTGGTTTGTCAAGTGCAAGGAAAAGTGATTTTTTTCCACGTCTTCAATGTTTTTAATGGAACCTAGCAGGACAGTTCCAACCCGTTAAATTTCCGGGAAACTGTGACATATGGCATCTCTATCCACACCGTGCATGATTTTATAAACTTCAATCAGGTCACCTCTTAGACGCCGTCGTTCAAGAGTGAAGAGGCCCAACCGTTGGAACGGTTGCGCCTCTTCACTCTTGAACCGACGGCGTCTAAGAGGTGACCTGATTGAAGTTTATAAAATCATGCACAGTGTGGACAAAGTAGAGAAGGAAAAACTGGTTTGACCATAGGTTATTAATTAGAAAGGGGCTCAAATGTTCACATATGTCTCCATATGTGCCAAAAGAGCACAGCCATCCATCCGTACAGGAAAAAGACTCAAAAACACACACTTTTTGTGGGTAGAGTCATGTTCTCAGGAGCTCCTTTTCAAGCCGCGAATCCTCTGTGGGCCTGGCCTTGTCTGAAAGAGACTGCCAGACTAAGCAAACAACTCCCGGTGAGGTTTTATGAAGGCAATTCTTCACTGGCTAATTTTTACCTCCTTTCTTTTGTCTAGCTGACTTGCCTGTTGCTGACTTGCATGTTACCATTCTCCTCCTCTCACTCTCGATATAAATTGCAGATTTCTTCAAACTTGTAAAGCCAAAGTTGTGCCCTCTTGCCTAATTTAAGGGGGTGATGTGTGCGTGTGAATGTGTATGTGTGTGGATGTCACTTCCCTCATAGGAACTGGAAGGGAAAACACTGTGACTGGGCAAGTAGCACTTGGAAAATGTGTGGCGTTGGGGGCGTCTTTGGTTCTTTGATTTGAACTGGGGGAAGGAGTGGGGAATATGGTACAGTCATTTCCTCCCTTGAAAGGTCTCTCTTTTTGTCTGTCTGTCTGTCTACCCATCCACCCATCTATCTATCTATCTCCACACTTGAAAAAATTGAACATTTAGATAGATAGATATGGGTAAGAACATATAAATATGTAAATAAAGAGCATCTAAGGACTGCAGTGGCTCAAGTGGTTAAGACACTGAACTTGACGGCTGGAGGGTCGGCAGGTTGGCAGTTCAGGACCCAAGTACTGCACGATGGGATGCACTTTGTCCCAGCTCCTGACACCCTAGCACAGTGACGGCAAACCTTTTAGAGGCCGAGTGCCCAAATTGCAACCTAAAACCCACATATTTATCACAAAGTGCCAACACGGCAACCACGAAGGAAGGAAACTCCCATTGGTGTGCTGGGCAGAGGGGCGGAGCAAACTATGCTGGGGGAGGAAGGACACACTCTCATTGGGCTGCTGGGCAGAGGGGCAGGACAAACTGTACGGGGGCAACTGCATGGGTACCCACAGAGAGGGCTCTAAGTGCCACCTCTGGCACGCGTGCCATAGGTTCACCACGACTGCCCTAGCAGTTTGAAAGCAAGAAATTACAAGCAGATAAATAAGTACCACTTTGGTGGGAAGGTAAACAGCTTTCTGTGCATTCCGGTGTCGAGGCATGCCTTCCGCATGATCACAGAAAGGTCTGCAGATGCAGACTGTAAACAGAGATGAGCATTGAACCCTAGAGTCGGATACAACTGGCTTTCAAGCAAAGGCGACCTTGACCTTGTTAAATTTATTTAACTTTCAAAGTCTATACAGTGGATCTCAGGATAACGACAAAACTCTGTTCCATGGAGTGCAGCACTATCCGGATTTTGCGGTCCCTATGGGAGATGCTCCGGATAAGTGAATGGTGCTTGCACCAATAGGGCGGGGTATAAATATAATAAATAAATAAGGACAGAAAAAGTTGTTATCTGGAACATCGACACCAAATGCCCCACATAACAATATTTTTTGTATTATTATTTTTTTGCGTTATGCGGAGCATCAGGTATCAGAATGCGTCGTTATGCGGATTTGGCATTATCTGGTACTGTCGTTATCCAGAGTTCCACTATATTATCTCTCCCTATCTTTCTGTGCATTAAAACCAGCTTTTGCTCCTGTTAGATCAGGGGTACTCAACCTTTTCAAGCTGAGGGCCGGCTCACACTCCCTCAGACAGCTTCGGAGGGCAGGCGGCCATTTTGCCCTGCCTGCCACACGTGGCACTTCCTGATGTGGTGGTGGTGGTGGTGGTGGCCACATGAAATTGTGTCGCTGGCTGCATCTAGCCCCTGGCCGTAGTTTAAGAACTCCTGCATTAGATGCAGATCTTTTACAGTTATAGCAAAAGATAACCTTCAAAATTGGGGCTTGTTCTTTTAATGTGGAAACTTCCACACGTCAAACTTTTGTAACTGTTCTAATTCAGCAACAACATTTTCTGGTTAATGTTAAGTTCTTGCTTCAGTTGATTTCAGGTACAGTGCATATATATTCCCTTTGCACAGTCTGTCTTAATTTTATCAGGCCAGTAAAAGAAACCTTTCGCTCCTTCTGTGAAACCACTTGGTTTCCTGAATTCTCTTTCCTGACTAGCTTTATTTTAGCATATTCATGGAATCTATAAAATATTTCTACCAAGAAGAATGTGCTCAGAGTTTAAGTGTTCAGAGTATGCAACAAAGGATGTGAGCAATGTGTATCAGTCATTGGGCTGTGGCAGAGGAAGATATGTTTGCCATGAATGCTGAGCTTCGGTTCTTCCTCGGACAGAGACTGAGGACAGAGAGCGCATTTTCCAGGTTCCTCAATGTGCCTGAACCTTACTTCTATTAGAATAGAAATTGGATTTTAAATTTTTTTTTTATACAGTGGAACTTTATACAACCATTACCCCATATAACAATGAAAGCGCATAACAATTAGGTTGGGGGGATGGCATTCCGCATAACAATTTTTCCTATGGAAAAAAATAGTACAATTTTTCAATGGGAAAAACCACTTAGCAAAAAAAATTTGTACGATGCATCCCGTAGGGAAAATCGCTATACAATGCATGTATCGTATAGCAATTGTTTCATACAACAACAAGCCCCATGGAATGGATTAAAATCGTTGTATGAGGTACCACTGTATCCTTAAAGTGGTGATTTCATCTCGATGTCAGTCGATATAAGACTTTATGCCAGTAAGGGCGAACCTTTTAGAGACTGAGTGACCAATGTGCAACCCAAAACTCACTCTGTGCAGGAGGGAGGGAGGGAGGGAGTGCTCGCATTGGGCTGCTGGGCAGAGAGGCAGGGTGAACTCTGTGCTGGGGGAGAGAGGAAGTGCTCCTATTGGGCTTCTGGGCAGGGGGCGGGGTGAACTCTGTGCTGGGGGAGGGAGGAAGCTCTCCCATTGGCTGCTGGGCAGAGGGGCAGGGCAAACTGTGCTAGGGGAGGGAGGAAGCGCTGCCGTTGGTCTGCTGGGCAGAGGGATGGGGCAAACTCTGTGCTGGGGTGATGACGCACATGCCTACAGAAAGGGCTCTGAGTGCCCCCTCTGGCACACGTGCCATAGGTTTGCCACCACTGCTCTATGTTGTACTTTTCAGTTTTCATACAATAATACTTTTTAAAGCAGCTTTCCTCAAGCTAGTGCCTACGAATCACTTCCATTTTCCCCGAATATGGATCATCTTGGTTGAAGATGATGGAAGTAGTATTCTAAAATTCCTAGGTAAGCTCCAGCATGGGAAACACTATGTGAGTGAAATAGTGGTGCGATTACTAATTCTTCCTTTGGGTTTGAATATGTAATCTCCAGTATTAATGGAACATTTCATTATATGTTTGCCCAAGAGGTTTTCTTTGAAATGTGTGTGGTTTTTTTAAAGGCAAGGTTGATACATTAAAACAAAATTTATGTGACTTGCTTTGATCTTTTTAGGAAAGAAAAAATTCCAGGAGGTAAAAAACAAAGGAAAGAAAACAAAAAACAAAAAGCAGAGTACTGCCTTGGATTTAGCTCCTGCTGACATGAGGGAGGCAAGGGAAGGTAAGTGTATGAGAGGTACCATATTTTTTGGACCATAAGACGCACCTGACCATAAGACGCACCCAGCTTTCAGAGCAGGAAAAAAAATAAAAAAATTAATACTGTATTTTGCACCAGCAACCAGTGGTGGCGCTGCAGGGGAAATGGGCAGGCCAGGCCAATTGCACTGAGGAAGGGAGTGATACTCTAGCCTAGCTTCTTGCTCTCCTTTCAACCAGGAAGCATGTTTTCCCCCTCCATTTTGTCCACATGGAGTAGAGACAAAGGCATCAAAGTAAGTGAAACCCTTTCTTTTAAAGCACAGGTTTGGTTTCCCACTTAAATGTATTGGGAACATACAAACAGAAAACTTTAATGCATTTAAATGGGAAATTGCGATTTTCGCCCTCTAGTGGCCACTTGTTTTTCATAATTCCCCCCCCCCCCCGAAAAGCTGAGAGGCGGAAGTTGTAGTCTTCGGCCAGCTGCGGCTCTTGTGAAATATCTTTTTACAACAGCCACAGCTGGCTGAAGACCAGCATTTGGACTATAAGACGCACCCTCATTTTCTCCCCACTTGGGGGAGAAAAAGTGTGTCTTATGGTCCAAAAAATATGGTAGATAATTTCATTCACGCTTTTTAATAGCAAACCGAACTGGGAAGTGCTGCAGCACCACTTGGGGAAAAAGAATTACAGTCGAACCTCGAGATACAAATGTAATTTGTTCGAGGTTGTTCGCACCTTGAAATTTTTTAGACAGTGAAATCCCGTTTTACGTAAAATTCGTTTTACGCAATGATTTATATTTTTTGGCTGAAAGCACATCCCATTTTATGTAAATGTCCTGTTTTACTTAACGTGATTTCCCCAGAGTTCCTATGGGGTTGTTTTGTTTTACATTTTCTTAAAAATCATTTTTCCTATGGGTTTGCTTCGTTTTACGTAGAAACATCATTTTTCCTAGGGGTTTGCTTCAATTTACTTAAAAAACCGAATTACGTAAAAACCTACGGAATGGACCTTTTGTGTAAATCGGGGTTTTACTGTGTCTCGAAACACAATGAAAACACTGCATTACCAGAAGTGGCCACTAAAGGTCACCATATATTTTTTAATATGTTGGAAAAATCCTATTATAAATTCGTATCTCGAAGTCCCCCCCCCCCCCCCCGATTTCTTTTCGTAACGTGAGTTTTTCATAAGTCAAGTCGTTCGAATGTCAAGGTTTGACTACTGTATCAGCATTCTTGGTGAAACCGTAAGACTCATAAACAGCCCCACTCTCCATGCTTATGAGCGCTGAGCATACTCAGAAGTCATAGAAAATACTGTAGCCATTTGAAGATGAGCTGAAGACGGAAAGATGTTTATACCCTTTTAAAATTTGTTGTTGTTGTTATTGTTATATTTGAATTTGTATGCCGCCCACTCGACAACGCGACTCCGGGTGGCTCACAGAAACAACAGAGCATCTTGAAACATATATATCTTACAACATGATAAAATACCATAGAATAACAGTAAATAAATTACAACCATTATAAAACACTGCAGAGAAGAAATAAAATCATTCGTTTGAAAAAGTCCCATAACAGCAAAATAACAGTCACCGCACAAATTGCACCACGGCGCCACAACCAAAACCGTTGGTGGGGCCCGGAGGTTGGCGGTGGCCAGTTCAGTTTGCTATTAAAATGGGTGACTAGAACTTTGGCCAGAAGTGAACTTTCTGGGAGAGACATTACAGTGTTTTTTCACATGTTGCATTTTTAAAAATGTACTAGCTAAATGTATATTCCCGTGAGCTCAACATAGCTTTTCTCCCCTTGTTATCCTCAGGAACCCTGTGGGCTATGGAGCTCAGGCTAAGGATGTGGGAACCAGAATCTGGTTCTTCCTAGTTCCATTCTAAATGCTTCACTACAAACGGATGGGTGGTTTTATGGATGGTTTATGAGGGCTTTTTTTTTTTTTTAGAATCAGACTTGAATGGCTCAAAAAGATGAGCAGTACTTACTGTTGCTTCAGAGCAGAGGCCATTTTTACAAAATGCATTTATATTGAATGAAGGTTCAGTTCTGAAATAGCAAAAAGACAATATTATTTTTCAAATGGCTACAATGCAGATATATTTGGAATGTTCTATATCTGGGTTCCCAACCTTTCCAAGCCAGGGGCCAGGTCACACTCTCTCAGTCAGCTTCGAGGGCCAGATGGCCATATTGCCCTGCCTGCACAATTGGGTGCAGCTTCAAAGGGGTGGCCATTTTGTTTCTCAAATGCAGTTGGAGAGGTGGAGGCCATATAAAATGGCACCGCAGGCAGGTCCGGCCCATGGGCCTTTGGTTGGGAACCCCTGTATTTATATAAATTTATTTATTTATTTACACTTATATCCCGCCCCTCTAGTGAAAAAAATCATCCCTACTCAGGGTGACTAACATAAAACCAGTCATAAAGTTAAAAACTACACACAATAAAACTCCCAATACAATCGTCACCACACATTACAATACCGCAATACAGGACCCTTAAAACACAACCTATTTAGAATGAAAAAGAGCTGGGCAGCATATCTAATGACATGGATGTATGTATGGATGGATAGATAGATAGATAGATAGAAAAGAATGAATGAATGAATGAATGAATGAATGAATGAATGAATGAATGAATGAATGAATGAGTACCCAGCATCTTGGGGGCAAAATGCAAATTAACTTGTGAACCGCCCAGAGAGTGCGCTATGTGATATGGGGCGGTATATAAGAGTGGTTGCTTTAAAAAAAAATGTTTTCTGTTCTTTAGGCCATAAACAGGAGGACGAAATACCCTCTGTTTCAGCAGTGCTGTCACTGGAACAGACAGCTGTGATTCAGGAAATGGTAAATCAAGACACACTTCCAAATTTGGTGATGACAACTTCTGCCATTGAGCCAAATATAATACCTGATGACAAGTCGGGAACAATAATAGGCGTATCAGAAGTTTTTAAAGAGCAGGAGCAAGAATCTGAAGGAGAGGATTCTGAAGATGATATCAGGGAGGAAGAGGAGGAGGAACCTGACGAGGAAGAAGACGATGTTGGCTTACCTAAAGAATATCCTGGCATGGAACCTATTGCCATATGTAATGACGGGGCGGAATCTGTGGAAGAGCAGAGCAGCATATCTGAAGATACTCCAGAAAGTTCTCCTAAGAAAAAGTATTTGGCAAAATTTCCAAAAGAGAGAGGTGAAACCAATGGCAGCGTCCAGGGAACGTTTATGTTTCCCTGTCAGCATTGCGAAAGGAAGTTCACTACAAAGCAAGGCCTTGAACGGCACATGCACATTCACATTTCCGCTGTCAGCCATGCTTTCAAATGCCGCTATTGTGGTAAAGCCTTTGGCACGCAGATTAACCGGAGGAGGCACGAGCGGCGCCATGAGGCTGGACCGAAAAGGAGGCCCTTCTTAATGCTTTCCTCAACCCAGCCATCCGAAGGTGGTGCCAAGAACCAAACAGTTGCTGAAGATAGCGTTAAAGAGGATCCAAGCACCAGGCAAGGCTTAACGGCGATGGAGACGGAGAAGGTTCCTATAGAAACGCCGAATCCTGCTCTCCATGAAGAGAGCAAGGAGCCCAAGGAAACACATCCATGCAAATACTGCAGAAAGGTTTTTGGGACGCACACCAATATGCGTAGGCATCAGCGGAGGGTTCACGAGCGCCATCTCATCCCCAGAGGGGTCAAGAGAAAACCTGAGGAGCCTCACCTTCCAACAGAACCAACCCAACACGTCCCAAATGTGTATGTGGCCAGCACGGACCTTGAGGAAGAGGGTGAGACCGAGGATGTGTACATTATGGACGTTTCTAGTAACATATCTGAGAATCTGAGTTATTACATTGATGGGAAAATCCAGTCTAACAGCAGCACAAGTAACTGTGATGTAATTGAAGTTGAATCCGGCTCTGCAGAACTCTATGGAATAAACTGTTTGGTTAGTCCTGTCGCCGTCGAAATAGCCTCCAACCTAAAGACAACACCAGTGCATTTAACTGAAGTATCTAAAGAGTTGCCGGGCAATAATGAAAATGCTGAATCCAAAAAGAGAAGAACAGCAAGTCCTCCTCTCTTGTCTAAGATAAAAACTGAAATAGATCCGGAGCCAATAACATCCCTCTGCTCCTTGACTATTCCTCTTACTATTTCAGCGGCTGACAGCTTGCCTTTACCCAAAGAGAAAAATATTTATTTATCATCCAAACTAAAGCAGCTTCTCCAGACGCAACAGGAGGGCAATAAAGTGACGCCATCTTCCCCCCCATCATCAACTGACATTCCCAAACTAGGGAATCCTGCTCCCTCATCACCTCTTCTGCCCACAGCCTCCAGCAGGTTCAAAAGAAGAACCAGTTCTCCTCCCAGTTCACCACAGCACAGCCCGGCCCTTCGAGACGTGGGCAGAGTAAGTGAAGGAAAGTCTGCTTGGAACGATGCTGGTTTGGGGTCAAAAATTCCCAAACTGGAGAGTCGTAATGATTCGCCAGCGTGGAGCTTGTCTGGAATAGAAGAGAAAGAATCAGGGAGCCCTCTTTGCTTAGAAGAGTATAAAGTCTCGAAAGATTGGGTTTCCAGTCCTCCGTTTGGCAATGTGTGCAACCAGCAGCCTTTGGATTTATCCAGCAACGTGAAGCAACGCTCAAACAACAAGGACAAAGGCCAAGGCTCCTGGGAATCGGTGTTGGATCTCAGTGTCCATAAAAAGCCTTGCAGCGATGCTGAAGCGAAGGAGAGTAGCAACTTGGCCGCCCCAGCTTGTAATAGCGTCAAGAAGAAGCCAACCACGTCCATGTTGCAGAAAGTCCTGCTGAATGAATATAACGGGATGGATTCAGCATCGGATAATCCTGGCTCTGAAACAGATCCTAGCTTAAGCACGTGCAAATTAGCCGAAATGCACGTGAAACCTGAAGGTGAGGATGGTATCCCTCTACAAGTTGTCAACGCAGGTTTCCTAGACCCCCCTACAGAGAAACCTTTGCCTTCAGTATCTTCGTGTCAGGTGCCACCTCTCTTGACTCCAACACATTCATCTTCGCCGCCGCCCTGCCTGTCTGTATTAAAAGTCCCTACCCCACCTCCTCTTCTCCTTCCCACTGTACCATCACCACTTCCAGAAGAACCCATCAGCGTCACTCCAAGTTCATGTCCTTCTCCACTATCAAACGCCACTGCTCATTCTCCTCTACCAGTGCTTTCTCCGACTGCCTCTGCTTTGCTTGTATTTCCCACTGAACCTCTTGGTTGTCCTTCACCTGGGCCTCCCAACCTGTCATCCTCCTCCTCTTCTTTTTCTTCTTCCTCCTCCTCCTCTTCTTCTTCATCTCCTTCCCCTCCTCCTCTCTCAGTAGTTTCTTCCGTCCTTTCCTTTGGTGATAACCTAGAAAATTCTGTTCCCTTACTGTCTTTTAAACAAGAAGAGACAGACAACAGACATCAGAAAGCGAGAGAAGACCTACATGTTTCAAATGAAGAAGCTATAATCCAGGACACATTTAACAAGAACTTTGTATGCAATGTCTGTGAATCTCCCTTTCTTTCCATTAAAGATCTTTCCAAACACTTAACAGTTCATGCTGAGGAATGGCCCTTCAAATGCGAGTTTTGTGTCCAGCTGTTTAGAGAGAAGACAGACTTATCTGAACATCGTTTTTTGCTCCATGGAGTTGGAAATATCTTTGTCTGCTCTCTTTGCAAGAAAGAATTTGCTTTTCTATGCAATTTACAGCAACACCAGCGAGATCTCCATCCTGACAAAGAGTGTACACACCATGAATTTGAGAGCGGGACGCTACGACCACAGAACTTTACAGATCCTATGAAAGCACAAACTGAAAGTCTCCCTGAAGAGTCCTCTGAACCATCTAAAGAAGAAGAAGATGATGCTGAACTGAACGATTCCTCTGAGGAACTTTATACAACTATCAAAATAATGGCTTCTGGGGTCAAGTCCAAAAATCCAGATGTCCGAATGGGCCTCAATCAGCACTATCCAAGCTTTAAACCACCTCCATTCCAGTATCACCACCGTAACCCTAATGGAATAGGAGTCACCGCCACAAATTTCACAACTCACAATATTCCACAGACCTTCACCACTGCCATTCGTTGTACAAAATGTGGGAAGGGGGTAGACAATATGCCTGAACTGCACAAGCACATCCTGGCTTGCGCTTCTGCTAGTGATAAAAAACGGTACACACCCAAAAAGAATCCTGTGCCACTAAAGCAGACTGTTCGGCCCAAAAATGGCGTTGTTCTCCCCACACCAGCAAGTAGTACGTTCAGGCGCATGGGCCAACCCAAAAGACTCAATTTCAGTGTGGAGGCCGGCCGGATGTCCTCTAACAAGCTCAAAAACAGTGCACTAAAGAAGAAAAACCAGCTTATCCAAAAGGCCATTTTGCAGAAGAAGAAATCGCAGCAGAAGGCAGAGTTAAAGAACAAAGCCGTAGAGTCCAGCTCCCATATCTGCCCCTATTGCAACCGGGAGTTCACGTACATCAGGAGCCTGAACAAGCACGCTTCCTATAGCTGTCCCAAAAAGCCCATCTCTCCTTCCTCCAAAAAGAGCGCCAAGAAGAAAACTGGGACGTCATCTGCCGGCCGCGATAAAAGTGCCAGCCAGCGCAGGCGGACGGCAGATGCTGAGATTAAAATGCAGAGCGCCCAGGCTCATTTAGGCAAGACCCGAGCGCGTAGTTCAGGGCCTCTGCCACTTCAGCTGCCATCCACGTCGTTTAAGTTGAAACAAAATATCAAATTTGTGCCCTCTGCTAAATTCAAAAAGCCCAGTCCTCCACCAGCCTCCAAGACCAACAGCCCCGTAAGGGTGGCCAAAACTGTTACAACAGAGGGCAAAAAAGCAAAAGGGTTGCCCAAAAACAGCTCCTCTGAACTCTCGAGCAAAACATCGTGCAAATTGCATGTCAGGATACAAAAGAACAAGGTGGCCTTTGCCCGGAAGCCAACAGTGGCAAACAAAAAGCCTGACAGGTTCCGTATGAAGACAAGAGAGAGGGTCGGAGGGCCTGTCACCCGGAGTTTGCAACAAGCAACCAGTGCTGATGTTGCAGAGAAGAAGGAAGAAATTGGGACAAAGCAAGAGCTGAAAGATTTCAGGTAATCTTTCCTTCTAGTTGGGTGTTACAGGGCCTAATTTAGGAAGTAAAGGAGCAAATCCTGTTTAGCACCCCCAGGCTTAAAACTTTGATGGGGATCTTGCTCCGATTTCCTTCGTGAGCCTGGTTTGGCACTTACTATTGGCAATTTTCTTGCCATTTGTACAATGATATTTTCATATTTTTAATATAACGATGATCCCTCCCCCAATTTTCCATTCCTATAACACAGGGGTGCCCAAACTTTTCTGGCCAGGGCCCAGACCACGACCCCCTCAAATAGCTGTGGGCCGGTCACGTGGTTCCTCCTGGCACCCGCGGCGCATGAATTCACGCTGTGTTTCCAGGCGTTTCCCCCACCTCCTCCACTTCCCTTTGAGGAGGAAGTAAGGTAGGAGCATTTTTTTGTGAGGATTTTGATTTTGTTTGTTTGTTTGTGCGAAAACATTACGTTTTTGGCACTTCCAGTGACGTCAGGGCACTTCTGGTGTCAGTGGCAATCCGGCCTGTGGGCCATAGTTTGGGCACCCCTGCTATAATGCTTTATCCCTCCTAAAAACATGTTTTATTTTTAATATTCTGTTCTGTGAGATACAGCATAGCACTTCCCAAGGCCGTTAGTCCTCAGGGTTGTCAGGTTAGTTAACCACCGCCTGATGATCGGTGTTGAGTTGCTAGCAATATAGGCCATATTTCAAATTTAATTTATACCCCACCCTACTCAGTGCAGGCCGACTCAGGGCGGCATTACAACATATTACAAAAGTTACAAAATACAATATACAAGATATAGATACAACAATAAACAAATAATAGTATAGCAAAAATACAAATTTGTACATATGACATCAAAGATACAGTATAAAATATAAGCGAAACACATTATAGCAAAAATAAATTTGTAACATATAAACAGAAGATACAGTTCATACCTAACACCAGTCGGGATCCTCAAACGGGTCCCAGGGCTTAACACTACCACGAAGTCCAACGGAGCCATGGCTCAATGCAGCCGGGCCAATGTCTCTTCCCTCCCTCGCTCTCACCGTGGTCAGGCAACGGGTCACAGCGGCGGCGTCTCCCCTTCTAGCCCCCAAGCAGGTGGGGCTCCAGGGGGCGGAGCGGAGGTGCCGGTCGCACCTGTTCTTCATCCCCGAGCAGATGGCAAGGGCTTGGGGAGAGACAGCAGGTTCCAGCAGCGGCGGCATCTCCCCCACTTCTAGCCCCCCCATCAGGCAGGGCTCCAGGGGGGCAGAACGGAGGTGCCGGTCACACCTGTTCCTCATCTCTGAGCCGGTGGCAAGGGCTCGGGGAGCGGCAGAGGGTCCCGGTGACGGTCCAGACTGGGGGAGAAGGCTCAGGCGGGCAGCACCAGCATTCAACTTTTAAGTCTTCGCCACTGGGAGCCCAGATGGTCAACACTCCCCTGCGGCCAATGCCCACAGGACCAATATCAGTGTTGGCAGCAAGGCCAGGGAAGGGCGGTGGCAAAGTCTTGCAGTGTCGGGCCGCACTGTCCTTATATCCCTGCCGAGGCGGGGCTCTGGCAGAGCGGCAACAGCTGGCCTTGAAGCCCTGGCCGATGACGGGGCCAGGGAGAGGCAGCGGAGAAGTCCCCATCCCGGGGCCAATGGAATAGGCCCCGGGAGAGGCTCGGAATTCCGGTGTTGGTGGAGGCGGCTAGCAGCTTTTGGAGCCGCAGAAAGGCAAGCCCCAGGTGCGGCCAGTTCTCTCCTCCCCACCTCCTCCAGCCGGCCGCCAGGTGAGCTCCGCGGTGCCTCCGAGCCCCGGCGTCGGTGGTGTCAGCTGGAGGCAGGGAGCCGCTTTTGGGGCCACGGAAAGGTGAGCCCCAGGTGCGGCCAGTTTTCTCCTCCCCGCCTCCTCCTCTGGCCAGTCACTGGGCGAGCTCCACGGGGCCTCTGAGCCCCGGCATCGGTGGTGTCGGCTGGAGGCGGGAGCCGCTTTTGGGGCTGCGGAAAGGCGAGCCCCAGGTGCGGCCAGCTGGTCGCCGGGCGAGCTTCGCAGGGCCTCCGAGCCCCGGCATCGGTGGTGTCAGCTGGAGCCTCAGATGGTAAGGAAGGTGTTCCAGTCCCCTAATCATTCTGGTTGCCCTCCTCTGCACTTTTTCCAGCTCCATAATATCCTTCTGGAGGTATGGCGACCAGAACTGTACACAGTATTCCAGATGGGGCCTCACCATAGATTTATAATGAGGCAAAATGACACTTGCTGGCTTATTTTCTATACCCTTCCTACTGATCCCTAGCATCCACAGCCACCTCTCTTATTTATGTGAGTGTGTGCACGCACATAGACACACACCTGTTTAGGATGGTAGCACTGCCACAGAACCCATGAAAATTAAAGTGGCATGAACATACTGTAACCATGTGATGTAGTCATTCCCAACCTTTTAAAGCCGGGGGCCAGGTCACACTCCCTCAGACAGCTTCAGAGGCCGGATGGCTATTTTGCCCTTCCTCCACCACATAACACTTCCAGGTGTGGTGGAGCCGGGGTGGCACATGAAATGGCACTGTGGGCTGCAGGTTAAGAATCTCTGATGTAATGTGTACACTCTAGGGGAGGGGATACTGTTGCTTCATGATCTTCCTGTGCACTTCCGATAAACAGCAGGGTGGAATAGGTAAGGCTTAGCATTTATCTACCATTGCAGTTGTTATGTTCTTCATGTGTTCTGTCCTGCTCCATTAATCATCGGTTTTGTTTCTTCCCACCAGGAATCTGCTGTAACATAAAGCAAACAGAGCTTTACAGATTGTTAATGCCTGAGCTTGAACAGGGATGAGCACAAGAGGCCCAATCCTCTAAGCTCAAAAGTTCCCGCCAAGAGCCAACTTCACCCACAGTGGGCAGTCATCTCCTTTGCTGCATGCGATGTGCGTGATATGCGCCATCCAAGCTAAAAGAGTTTTTGGTAGCAAAGGAAAGAGAGTGGAGGCATACGGTGTGCCTCTTGACCCCATCCATCCTTTCTTAAAGACAACAATTAAGCCTAACTGGAAGAAACTGTGCCCTGGGATTTATAGTTAATGCTTCGACTTCCATTTGTCAGGTGGGCTAGGCGGGAAATTTGAGATTGTTGCAAAGCAGGTCGCGCTCTGAAATCCCCTGTATATCAAGGCAAAACAGAATTATAACTGTGATCGGAGATATTTTTGGTCGTACATTGAATCTTTTCAACCCTTTTATTTTATATTGGAGAGAATAAAAATACTGATACAGGAACAGTTCCTTCTCTCCCCCTGCCCCCCGTGCCATAGTCCTCTGCTCATTTCCCAGACATTTTGAGTGGTTGATGGTTATGATGACTGACCCCCCTAGGCTTTGTGTGTTCCAGGGTGGGAGACAAAGAAAAAAGGCTTTTGAGCCTATCAATCGTTTTAAAATCTGTCAGTTCACAATTTACTGCAACAGCAGCCATTAAGTTATACAGAGCTGTGTAGCACAAGTGAATACATAGGTGGAATTACTGTTAATTGGCAGATACTTCTTTTGATAAGAGCTACAATTTTTTCTACTTGTAAAAGTAAATTATTACATTGGTTAATGTAATAACACACCCTTCAGAGGAACTAGACTTTCAGTTGGTTTAAAAAAAAAAACGGTTTCATTTGTGCATCCCATTTTTTTTAAAAAAAATCTTATTTGTTCTTGACTCAAAAAAGTAATCTACCTCTTAAAATTTGTAGATTTATTATTGTTTGGTGACTCAGTGCCACTTTAACCACCCATTCTTTCACTATCATTCCCTTTTATTTTGTTATTATTATTATTTCTTTTTCGGTTTATGGGGACTTCTATATCAAACTGTTGTATAAAGCATTCATAGCAAGTTTGAAAAAAAATATTTAAAAATTATTTAAAATTGTTTTGGGACACTTCCGTTGTACTATATGTGATTTGCATTTTACATAAATCCTGTTTGTTTGGGAGAGCTTGGATTTGTTCTGTATTAAAGATTGTTCTATAGTTCCCTTTTCCTTTTTTATTTTGTTGTTGGAGAATGATATAAAGCCTATTCTACTGAAAATAATAAAATTTCCAATTTGCTATATAAAATGTTGTCATGGGTTTTGAATATTTAGAGTGAGTAATCTTACCATTTGAAATTATTCTTGGAAGCCCATTTACAGGTACGTATGTTACATTTACAATCAGGTCCTGAAATATTGGAACAGGGATCTCTTTTTTGGCCTCTGCACTCCACAGACTTCACCTTCTTGGGAGCTAAGATCCCTGCATACGGTGACTGCAGCCAAGAAATAAAAAGACGCTTACTTCTTGGGAGGCAAGTGGGGGCAAACTTAGGCTGCATAATAAAAAGTAGAGACATCACCCTGCCAAACAAACAAGGTCTACATAGTTAAAGCAATGTCTTCCCAGGAATCATGTATGGCTATGAGAGTTGGACCATAAGGAAGGCTGAGCGCAGAAGAATAGATGCCTTTGAACTGTGGTGCTGGAGGAGAGTTTTGAGAGCCCCCTGGACTGCAAGGAGATAAAATCCGTCCATCCTAAAGGAAATCAACCCTGACTACTCATTGGAAGGACAAATATTGAAGCTCAAGTTCTTTGGCCACCAAATGAGAAGAGAGGACTCACTGGAGAAGGCCCTGATGCTGGGAAAGATCAAAGGCAAAAGGAGAAGGGGGTGGCAGAGGGTGAGATGGCTAGACGGCATCGTTGACACAGTGGGCATAGATCTGGGCAGACTATGGAGGATGGCAGGTGACAGAGGAGCCTGGCGTGCGGTGGTCCAGGGTGTTGCATTGAAAAATATCACACTTCTTTGCCCTAAGAAACTCTTAGGTATTTTTCGCTGTTTGTTTTGAGTCAGTTCTACTGACCATTTCACTTAGAGCTCTTGGTGCCATTCCCACTGGATTCTATGCAGTCATCACTTTCCCTTGCTGTCATGGTCCCGTTACTCCCAAGTAGAGCCTTGGGTGGCCTACAAGCTCATGGGAATGCACCTGAATTGATGCTCTGAAGCTGAGTAATTCAGGGTTTTGCTTGCCTCCTTACAGATCCTGACCTAAGTCAGGCAGTTAGAAAGGTATCAGATATAAAAGTAAAACAACTCCAGTCTTCATGTCTTTTAAAAATATATTTTTTAGCAAAAACAGGTTACAGATTTCTTAGGCAAATGAAGCCTCTTTAGTTCAGCAAGGATGACAGTTTCCTTCGCTGGAGCAATTCAGCAGGGGACAGCCGTGAGGCAAGGGGGATGAGCCTATATGTTTAAAGAAACTGGCATAACTGGAGCCCCAAATCCCCTTCACCCATATGCCGAAGCGTGTCTTTAGTAGTACACACCTGCTGCTCTACCTGGCCATTGGTGGCTGGGTGGAATGGGGCGGCAGTGATGTGCCTAATTGCATTCCTTTCCATGAAGGATTGGAATTCTGCAGATGTAAATGTGGACACGTTGTTGGACACCAGCACATCTGGAAGTCCAAATGCTGCAAATAGCCTTCTTAGGTGTATTATTGTGGTGGCTGAAGTGGTATTAGGCACCCTAATCACTTCCAGCCACTTAGAGAATGAATCCACAACCAACAAAAATAGGGCACCCCTAAATGGACCTGCAAAATCTATGTGCAACCTGGACCACGGGCCCCGAGCAGAATCCCATTCCCGAGAGGGAAGGTGGGATTGCTCTGGGTGAGAGGATTGACAGCTGACACAAGTGCCGACCACTTGTTCTATGTCTTTGTCCAGTTGAGGCCACCAAAAGTAGCTACGGGCAAGGGCTTTGGAACGGAAAATTCCCGGGTGACTTGTGTGAAGTAGATGTAAAACCTTTTTCCTGAGAGTGACAGGAATGACCACCCACTGGCCCCATAGAAGGCAACCTCATTCCACTGACAGTTCCAAACGCTTACTGTTCTGAATTCCTCGGCTAGAGGAGAGACAGGCCAGCCTTTTTGTACCCAAGACATTACTTTAGTCAATGTTACATCCTTGGCCGTAGTCTTGGCTATATCTGAGGGGACGACTGGGGGCGAGTCGAATGCCTCAATCATGAAGACATGGTGGTCACTTTCGATCTTGCAATCGGCTTCCCTGACCCCTGGCAGTGGAGAACGTGACAGGGCATCAACGTGGCTGATGTTCTTGCCGGGCCTGTGCACCAAAGTAAAATTGTATGCATTTAGGAAAATTGCCCAACGCAACATCCTTGGGGACAGAATTTGAGGCGTGGGCTTCCCATTCACAAAGATTCCAAGGAGGGGCTTGTGTTCGGTTACGATGGTAAAAGGTCTTCCGTAAAGGTAATCGTCGAATTTCTTAGTGCCTGCCACAATTGCCAACGCCTGTCTGTCTGAGCGTAATGTTTCTCAGGCGTTGAGAGTGAATGGGAATAGAATGCTATGGGGGCTCCCCTTCCGTTGTTTAGTACATGGCATAACACAGCTCCCACCCCCACAGGGGAAGAATCACACACAAGTACAACTTCCTTGTTAGGATCAAAATGAGTTAATACAGCATCCGAAGATAGCAGCCTTTTAAGTTCTAGGAACACTTTCTCCTGGCAATGGCCCCAGTGCCAAACAGTATCTTTCTTAAGAAGCCGATGTAATGGTTCAGCAACTGAGGCTTTGCAATGGAGAAAAGCATGATAGAAGTTTAACAATCCTAGAAATGATTGCAATTCGACGTTACATTTTGGCCTGGGTGCATTCCACATGGCCGTCACCTTGGAGTCAGAGGGCATGATACCTTGGGGTGTAATGCGGTACCCCAGGAACTCCACTTCCTGTTCCAAAAACACACATTTGTATCTTCTGAGACGTAGACCGGCCCTCTCGAAACATGAGAGGACTCAATTGAGCCTGGCCGCTAGTTTGACGGTGTCCTTAGCGGTGATCAGGACATCGTCAAAATAAGTCAGGACGCCGGGCAAACCTTTTAAAATACGTTCTACAAGAAATTGAAATATTCCAGGGGCCGCATTCACCCCGAATTGTAGTCGAGCTACCTTAAATGCCCCGCTATGCGTTACTATGGTCTGGGCTATGGCAGCAGCAGGAAACAGTCAATTGTTGGTAAGCCTGGCCAAGATCAAGTTTTGCGAAGCAATTACCTCCATGCAAGGAGGCAAGAAGGTGGCTTACAACGGGCACAGGATATGCATTTGGGCGAATAGCTTTATTAATGGTACACATGTAGTCAGCGCATATCCTGACCTTTCCTGACCGTTACTTTTCAAAGCAGTCACATTTGGTGTCTCCCACTCAGCAGAGTCCACCGGCACTAGGATGCCCTGCCCCACCAGTTTGTCCAGCTCGGCTTCTATCTTCTCCTTTAAAACAAAGGGTACCCGGCGTGGCTTCATCCGGATGGGCCGGACAGTTGGGTCAAGCTCAAAGTCCACAGGGGGCCCTTTGTATAACCCTAAACCCTTTTTGAACACCTCATGATGTGCAGCACAAACGTCCCGGATTGGGTCATCGTCTATTGCGTGAATGCCAAAAAGCCGGATTCCCAGGGGCCTAAACCACTGGGGCCCAATAAGACAGGTAGTGTCCTGCTTAACTACAACCAATGGCAAGGAGGTGCGAATGTTTTTGAATTTGACCAAGAAATTTCCCACCCCCAGGACCGGAATCTGGCAACCTTGCACATCCCGGAGGGAAGTTTTAAAAGATTTGAGCTTGGGTTGAGAGGCAGCGGGAATTCTCAAAAACTCCCGCTGTGGGATTATGGGGAAGGTAGTACCTGAATCCACCTCCATCTTGAAGGGGATATCCTGCAGGCTCAGGTCTGCGAAGAAACGCTCGCTGACGATGCCCACTTGGCACGGCTTAGGCTCTGGTGACACTTTGCCGATGGACGTTTTGTGGTGATGATCATCACGGTACTCTCGGTGCTTTCATCGGACCGCTTGGACTTCTCCCTCTGCGTCGCTGGACTCCGATGAAGAGGTGGAACCAGGCGATGCTGAGGAGGATGAAGATGAATTTTGCTGAGCTTGCACAGCTGAGTCAGTGGCACTGGTGGTGGAGTGGCGATGCCGGAAAAGCATGATGCCGGACCGTGCGCCATCAGACGCTACCGCCTCTTCTAGGACAGCCTTGAAAGTTAGCGTCTACCTGATCATGAGGTGACATTGAGCATCTTTGTCCCTCATGCCGGCCAGCAGACGGTCCCGGAGTGTTTCTTCGATGTTGTCCCACTTGCACGGGGCGGCAGCAATGCGCAGAGCGGCGGCGTAGTCTGCAATGGACTCCCCAGGTCGCTGCTCCCTTCTGTGGAAGGCCACCCTTGCCGGGAAGATCGAGACCTCTAGCTGCAGGTGTTTCCTCAGTGCGGACATGATTTCTGCGAGCGGCACCGCATCCATGTCCCTTGGGAGAACGAGGTGGGTTGCCAGCGCAAGCATCTCAGAACCGCACTGAGCGAGGAAACAGGAGCGCTTCAGGTCTTTGTCTGTGATCTTCTGCAAGGCCATTGTGTGGCGGAATCGTCGTTCATATGTTGCCCATTTAGTCTGGATGCGATGGGTCAAATGGGCCGATGTTGCTGCCGTGTGGGGATGCCATCCCACCTTCGTCGCCAGTTTCGTGTTCAGGGAATGAAGAAGGAGACGAGTGAAGTAGTGAAATTCAGCTCTTTATTAGTGGGGTTTGAACACAGTTTGGATGAGGCAAAACTCGGACTTATATACGCTATAAACAGTAACAGTAACAATAATGCAACAAGCCCATTGGCTAACAGAGTGTGCACATTTTCGATCCACTTATTTGCATAAGAATAGATACATGAGAAAAGATACATTCCGCTCCTGTCAGAAAACACAGTTAACATACATAACAAGGTGCCACAACCTTTTTTGTCATTTTGTTTTGTAATAATAATAATAATAATAATAATAATAATAATAATAATAATAATAATAATAATAATAATAATAAAATAGGAGCCCTTGGAGCAATACTTAAAGGACTCCCTAGATCAGAAGTTCTCAATGTTTTTAAGCCACGGGCCGGGACACACTCCCTCAGACAGCGTTGGGGGCCAGACGGCCATTTTGCCCTTCCTCCACCACATGGCACTTCCAGGTGAGGAGGAGGTGCGGGGGGGGGGGCACATGAAATGGCAATGCAGGCTGCATCCAGCCTGTGGGCCGCAGGATGAGAATCCCTGGTATAAACTGATGAAGTGTACTTGATCTACAAAACCTCACATTTAAATGCCACAACCTGTTTTGTAATAATAATAGTGACTCGCCTAGATAGTTGAAAATTTTGGACTTATCGGACTTGAACATTCTAAGGTTTCCCTTGCTCGAAAGCCAGTCGTATCCAACTCTAGGGTGCAGTGCTCATCTCTGTTTCAAAGGCGAAGAGCCAGCGCTGTCTGCTTCTTCAAACATTTCCGTGGTCATGTGGCAGGCATGACTAGACACTGGAACGCACGGAGCGCTGTTACCTTCTCACCAAAGTGGTCCCTATTGATCTACTTGCAATTTCGTCCTGCAGTACTCGGGAATCAAACTGCTGACCTTCTGCCTCCCAGTGTTAGCCACTTGAGCCACTGCAGTCCCCCACCAAAAAAAATGGCCCCTTATTTATCTCCTGGCCATTTCTTGCTAGGTTGGCAGAAGCTGCGAACAGGCGACGGGCGTTCAAAATCCGTCGTGCTGTACCCGGCTCTCGAACTGGCGACTTGCCTGGCCCTTTTCCAGCTCACACGGCGAGCTTCTTAGCCACCGCAGTCCCTTACTCTCTGATAGGGGGGAAAAACCGTTATTGATCTTTTGTCAGCCAATAGGATCAAAGCAAGAGCAAACACCACCCCTTTTTCCCCCTCCAGCAAGGCACCTTCGAAGGAGGGTCTGCAAAGGAGAGTAGGCAGCCCCGCCTCTTTAGACTCTTCCATTCCGGGGCAGGCAGGGAGGGAGGCACCCGAACGGAGTCATTAGTGCGCCGTCCCGCTCCTTTACTTCCGTTTCCCCCCCTGCACGCAGCCGGCAGATGGTGCCGTCCATATAAAAAGGACCGCCTCGTCGTCGGAGAGAGGCACACTGGACTGGTGCCGTGTCTGGGCGGCGGTCCTTCAAGGGAGCGGA
This sequence comes from Bradypodion pumilum, assembly GCA_035047305.1. Lineage (NCBI taxonomy): Eukaryota > Metazoa > Chordata > Lepidosauria > Squamata > Chamaeleonidae > Bradypodion > Bradypodion pumilum. The sequence goes on along the minus strand of JAWDJD010000016.1, from coordinate 4,369,725 downwards.
GCCCGGGCGCTGTGTCTCTCTCGCAGACGGGAAAAGCTGGGGGTCCCCGCGGGGTGGTGGTGGGAGGTCGAGGGGTCCGTCCGGCCCGTCTACAGGATGCGGGCCCCGCCGCTGCGGCTGAAGCAGCGCCTCCTCCTCCTCCTCCCGCCCGCCGCGGCTCCTCCTCCTTCGCCTCCTTCCCTGCCGGGCCGGCCGGGCTCCGGAGCGTGATGGAGGGCGGCCCGCCCCCGCCGCTGGCCCTGCGCCTCGACGGAGCCCTCCAGCTCCAGGCCGCCGGGCAGGAGGTGAGCGCCTTGCGGGCCGAGCTGACCGCCACCAGCCGCAGGCTGGCCCAGCTCAGCGCCGCCGCTGCTGCCGCCGCCGCCGCCGGAGAAGGAGGAGGAGGAGGAGGAAGCAGCAGCGGCAGCAGCAGCAGCGGCAACAACAGCAGCAGCAGCCCCAACGCCACGGAGATGATGATGGCCGCCGCCACGGAGAACCACCAGCCCAGCCTCCAAGGTAAGGGGGGGGATGATGGGGATGATGGGGTGGGGGGGACAGAAAGGAGGACGGAGCCCCCCCCCGGGCTTGGCTTCTTCCCCCCCAATGCTGACCCTGGTTCTGAACATTGGCCATCCCCCGTCGTGGCAACCAGCCATCAAGGTTTGTCCTGGGAACCATTGAATTCAGAGGTCTTCTGTTTGCCTTCCGCGTCGTGGCAGTGTGACACCCATTAGTAGTACTAATCCAGTTCCCCCTGAGTCCCTTTCTGGTCCTGATCCCTTTGGGCATGCAAAGTCTTCATCATCATCATCCCCAGGCCAGGATGGATGAAGCTGCTGTAATCAACCACCAAGATTGTCCTGGGAACCATTGAATTCAGAGGTCTTCCATTTGCCTTCCGCATCGGAGCAGTGTGACACCCATTAGTAGTACTGATCCAGTGCTCCCTGAGTCCCTTTCTGGTCCTGATCCCTTTGGGCATGCGAAGTCCTCATCTTCAGCCCCAGGCCAGGATGGATGAAGCTGCTGCCCTTCGTTCAAGAGGGATTCAAGTGGGACCATTTAATCCACTTGAGGACCATCTCCCTTCCATTGCAATCAGCCGTGAAGATTGTCCTGGGAACCATCGAATTCAGAGGTCTTCCATTTGCCTTCATCATTATCACCACGTGATACCCATATGTACCACTGATCCAGTTTCCCCTGAGTCCCTTTCTGGTCCTGAGCGCTTTGGGCACACAGAGTCCTCATCATCAGCCCCAGGCCAGTGTCAAATTCAGAGGTCTTCCTTTTGCCTTCCGCAACATCCCAGCGTGACACCCATCATACCACTTCTCCTTTCATGTCCCAATCAAACCTTTGACCAGCGGATGGCCAACCTTGGCACTCCAGGTGTTCTTGGACTTCAATTACCAAAAGCCCAAGTCAGCACTCCTGCAGATCAGGGCTTCTGGGAATTGAACTCCAAGAACATCTGGAGTGCCAAGGTTCGCCGTCACTGCCCTAGACTGCCATAATGAAGCCACTTTCTTCGCTTTGTCATTTGCCCAAACACAAGTCCTCATCAGTGAATGTCTGGCAGCAATCGGCATACAGTACCAGCAAACGGGCTGGACTCTGTGTCTCTCGACATTCACACTTTGTGTCCTTGTCCACCAGCAGTCCCAACTTGAGCATGTTGGTCTTACATTTAGGGACTCCAACCCTCAGCCTATTCAGGGTCCTCCCAAGTGACGAAGGGGAGGTTGAGTTCCTCATCCATATTCTCCTTTAATGATGTTCCTTTCCCAGTGAGCTCCTTCCTCCATCTTCTCATTTGGTTTTCCTCTTGCGTACCCTCAAGAATGTTTGTTCTTGCCTCGAAGCTCTTTCTGGATCTGAGCCGGTGGAGTTGAGGCTCATCTCCGTTCAGAGGGTGTCAAGGGTCCTTCTCTTACTTAGTTCTCTCAGCATCTCCTGATCTTGTCATTGTTGTTCTTCAGTTGCACAGTCAATTCCAATCCTTTGCGACCCTATGGACCATTGTCCTCCAGGCACCTCTGTCCTCCACCATCCTCCTCAGCCCGCCCAGCTCTGTGCCCATTGTGTCTACAATACCATCTAGCCATCTCATCTTTGGCCGCCCCCTTCTTCTTTTGCCCTCCACCTTTCCCAGCTTCTTAGGTGGAGCGATACCAATAAGGGGGTATGTCTTCTCAACTGGTGTTGGGGATATTGAGCTCTTCAGCTATATCCACTTTTAATGATGTTCTTTTCCCAGTAAGCTCCATCATCCATCTTCTAATTTGGTTTTGCTCTTGTGTACCCTCAAGAATGTTTGTTCTTGCCATAAAGTACCACTGATCCGGTTCCATGAGTCCCTTTCTGGTCCCGAGACCTTTTGACACACAAAGTCCTCCAGCAGATTGTATCTTTTTACAATTCCCCAAAAGAGGAAGCCCAAATGAAGGCACCTTCATGGTGAGTTCATTCTGCAGTTCCATCTGCCTGACCTAGCGTGAGAAAGATTAGCCGGCAACACAAGGTGGTTGTTATCAGGGCATGCCTTTTTGCGCTTCAAAAAGACCACAATCTTTGAGGAGGCTCTTTCTGTGTACCCCAACCACTGCCTGACTATCTGTGTTGAGTCACTGGCAGTAGGGTCCATTACCATAACAGGATAACTTGGCCACACTGGCTTTTACACACACACACACACACACACACACACCACCCCATAGCACTTAATGCATTCTCTGGTCAGTTCACAAGGTAATGAGCATTTTGCCTCCAAGCTTGAGCCCTGGTCAGGATCGAACTCACAACATTTTGGGCTGTAAGCCACCCAGAGTCGCTTCGGCGGGGAGCGACGATATAAATATGAATATTAAATTAAATTAACCACTGCACCGCCTAGGGGTGTTTGCTCTCGAGTAAGAAACCGCATTAAGACCACAAGGCCCCATGCTCAGAAGTGAACCCCATGACTTCTCTTTCTCAGAAGCGACTGGGAATTCCCTCAGGAGAGGCTCCTCTTTCCTCATTGCAGAGTAAGCCGGGGTAAGCCTGGTGGCGCAGTGGTTAAAACGGCTTGTGAGTTCGATCCTGACCACGGACCGAGGTTGACTCAGCCTTCCATTCTTCAGAGGTTGATAAAATGAGTACCCAGCATGTTGGGGGGCAAAATGTTAATTAACTTCTGATCTGCCCAGAAATTGCACCACACGCTATGGGGACGGTGCATAAATGTGATTGTTTTGTAGAGTTAGTTGTTACAGCCCCCGCCACAACGTGCGCCTTGGGCCATCTCTGGCCCTGGAGTGGTTGGGTTTTACTCCCACCCTGGGGTACACAGAGTGAGCCTCGGAAATTTGGGGTATTTTTGAGCCACCATTGGGCACACCAGGGTCATGGCAACCTTGTTGTGCCGGCTGATCTTTCTCACACTGGGTCAGGCGAAAGGAACTGCAGAATGGACTCACCAAAGGGTGCCTTCGTTTTGGCAGTTTCACGTCCATGTATTTCTTTTTGGAAAAATTTGTGGTTTCTTGCCTTTCTCTCTTTTGCATTGGATGGGGTTGTGAAGTGATTTAAAAGGAGGAAGAGGAGGAGATTGGTTTAATTACACAGTGGGGTTGCCCCCTTCTTTTGTTGTTCTCCTGGGAAGACATATATTAAATGTTGCTAATTGGTACCTGGGATGTTTTGTTTTCCTTAAAATTTGCAAACGACAACAACAACAACACCCCATCTCTCGCAAACAGGATAATTGTGGGATAATAAAAGGTTATTTGCTCTTGAGCAAATTTTGGACCTGGGTTGTTTGCAGTCCTGTGTCTTTGCTTTCAGAGGTTTCTTTTAAGCCTTCTGGAGTAATTGTTCTTGTAGAGAAGAGGGTGTGTATATCTATGAATAGTATCTGTGTTGTTTGGAGGGAGGCAATAGGGCAGTGATGGTGAACCTTGGCACTCCAGATGTTCTTGGACTTCAATTCCCCAACGCCCTAGTCTCAGTGAATCCACATTGATAGGTTTACATGCGCAGTACACTGCAGCAGCTCAAGTGGCTAAAACGCTGACTGGGAGGCGAAAGGTCAGCAGTTCTATTCCCGAGTGCTGCAGGACGGAATGAGCTCCCGTCTCTGCCCCAGCTCCTGCCAACCTAGCAAGAAATTGCAAGTAGATAAATAGTGACCACTTCGGTGGGAAGGTAAACGGCGTTCCATGCACTCCGGTGTCTATACATGCCTGCCACATGTCCACAGAAATGTGTGTGGATGCAGATAGCGCTGGCTCTTTGACTTTGAAACAGAGATGAGCACTGAACCCTAGAGTCGGATACAACTGGCTTTCGAGCAAGGGGAACCTTTAAACCCATTTGTGTGGATTCACAAAGACTTGGGCTTCTGGGAATTGAAGTCCACGAACACCTGGAGCGTACACATAGTAAGCCCATTCTTGTGGATCCACAGAGACTCAGACTTCTGGGAATTGAAATCCAAGAACACCTGCAGGGTACACACAGTAAACCCATTCGTGTGGATCCACAGAGACTTGAGCTTCTGGGAATTCAAGTCCAAGAATACCTGGAGCGTATGCGCAAGTAAACCCATTCGTGTGGATACCACAGAGACTTGGGCTTCTGAGAATTGGAGTCCAAGAACACCTGGAGTGCCAAGGTTTGCCATCAGTGCAATACTGCATAACAAGCTGTATTGTCATGTGTTATTTGTTCTGACGCCTGCATTGGCCTAGGATTGTGTTGCGTAGAAGAGATGAATCAATACTAGAGATAGCTTTTTTGGGGGGGGGTCTGTCTTGAGAAGCAACGGTTCTTGGCTTTTGTCCAGTGCCAAACAGTTTCCGTACTGGTGTCTGGGTGATGTCAGCCCTGGAAGAGGTGTGACAGACACCGCCTTGGTGGCATGTGCCGGCATAGTCTCTGGAATGGCGGTAAACCTGTGGATAAATTCTTCCTTAATGTGGCTTGTTTATACTTGAGTGATCCATAAAGGGAAATTACATCTCTGGTGCTCCCACCCAAAGCCTGCAGTAAAAAGCTCTCGGAAAAGGGAGGAGGAGTTGTTTGAACACAGCAATGATGTCATGACAGCATGTCGGGCATGTAATGCTCTTCTTAGGCGCAAAAAAAATCTTCCCTTATTCTCTGCTTCCTTGACAAGCGCTATCAGAAAGGCTTAGTTTGGAAATCAGGTGTAGCCAAAACGATAGAAGTGTATAGAAATTCTTATTTTCTGCCTTACAATTTCGGAATCGTTAATTTGAGTTTTGCCTTTCCAGTGAGCATCTGACATGTCGCTCAATTGTTCATGTTTCCATCTTTCAATTCTGCTTCAATAAATCTATTTTATCGGTTGGCCAGGTTGTTGTTTTTTTTAATGGGGCGAAGGGCCAGACCACTGCAATACGAAAGCAGCCGATTATGCAATGGTGACCGGGGGGGGGGGGGGACAGGTGTGTGCGAGAGATGCGATAAGTAAACGGCGAGAGACTGTGCTTATGTATGTGCGATTAATGAGGAAATTGCTGGGGGGAAATGTGTCTGAAAAGCCTGAGCCTCCCTGCTGAAAATAGAGGCTTGGCGTTCTGTATTTATTCATTGTTCATAGCAAGGGTTTTCAACCTGGGGGTCAGATGCGGCCCGTGACATTATTTTATGTACCCCCCACTGCCTCTGCCACACCCGGAAGTGCCATGTGGTAGAGGACGGGCAAAATGGCTGTTTGACCCCCCCCAAAGCTGTGTGAGGAAGCGTGACCTGGCCCTGGTCACGGCCCCTCAGACAGCGCATGCGTGGAGGGCCATTTTGCCTTTCCTCCACCACATGGCACTTCCTGGTGTGGTAGAGGCGGTGGCGGGGCACATGGAATGGTGTCATGGGTCTTAGCCGGCCCACGGGCTGCAGGTTGAGAATCCCTGTGAGAGAATGATAAAATGAGCTGGACCACTTCAGTAATGCTGTGCTGGATAACCTTTGGTCCTCCCGACATGTAGCTGTCATCTCTCCTTGGTAAATATTGTGAGCACCGGGAGGGCCCAGATTCCCCGCAGCTGCAGTATCAAACCTGCTTTTCCTGTTCATTCAGGGATCAGATGACAAGGTTGATCTTGCTTAAAACGAACTAGAAAGCTGACATTTAAATACAGAAATTAGTATTTTAGGTACCACAACATTTTTTAATCTTTTCTTTTTTGGGCTGTTCTGTTTTGTTTACTCTCAGATTGCACAGACGAGCATTGCTTGCCACTTCAAACATTTCTAGAATGGAACTGATTGTACAGGTAGGGAACCTGTGGCTCTCCTCGAGGTGTGCTGTGCTTTTAGCGCCATGGCCGTTGCCAGGGAAGGCAGGAGTTGTAACCAACCCGCCCAGCAGGCTCCTTATCTTTGTCAGACTGACTTTTAGCTTTTAATGAAACCTACTATACAGGATTAGGGACTGTGGTGGCTCATGTGGTTAAGATGCTGAACTTGACAACTGGAAGGTCGGAGTTCGAAGACCCGAGTACTGCAGGACGGAATGAGCTCCCATCTTTGTCCCAGCTCCTGCCAAACCTAACAGTTGGAAAGCAAGAAATTGCAAGGAGATCAATAGGGACCACTTCGGTGGGAAGGTAAACAGTGTTCCGTGTGCTTCGGTGTCTAGCCATGCCTGCCACATGAGCACGGAAACGTCTGCAAAAGCAGAGAGTGCTGGATCTTTGGCTTTGAAACAGATGAGCACTGAACCCTAGAGTCGGATATGACTCGCTTTCGAGCAAGGGAAACCTTTATCTTATGACAATGCAAGCTCACAGCTTGAGTCACCATTAAGAGGCCATTCAACAATTATGTGATCCATTTATTGGGGGAAATTGAACCCTTCCCCCCATGTAATTCGGCCCTAATTTTCGCTTCGGGACCCCCACCCTCCTTTTAAAATTACATAACACAGAGCTTTTGTATCGAAACTCTGAATAATTTTTAGAACGTTTCACTATTGGTGAAATAGACTGCAGTAGCAATTCAATAATCTCAAATAATCTCAATCTGAGTCGGCCTACAAACCGAGTAGGGCGGGGTACAAATTAAAAATCAAAATAAAAAAAATCAAATCAAAAATCAAATCTGATCGAAATTCCCGGAGATCATTTTTAAACCTAAAAAAGCGCCATGTTTCGAAACCACAACAGCTCCAAATGGATTACATAATCTTTGACCTGACCCCCGCCCCCACTTAATTTTCCGTAATTCAGATGGCAGACCCCCCTAGAGGATCACATAATTGTTGAATGGCTCCCAAGGCCAGATCTTCACAATGGCTAGCAGTACATTTGAGCCAGCTGAACTCGTCCCTTGATTTTGTGACAGTGACACATGGTTTGGTTACATCCCATTTGGATTATTGCAGCATGTTCTACAGCAGGGATTCTCAACTTGCGGCCTGTAGGCCCAATGCGGCCCACAGCATCATTTATTTATTTATTTATTTATTTATTTAAATTTCTATACCGCTTTTCTCATCCCGATGGGAGACTTGAAGCGGTTTACAACACTCACAGTAACCAATAACAAAGTACAATATAAGTAAAGAAAAATAATACAAATAAGTTACACTAGAACTCTCCACAATATGGCAATTTCTACAATATTAAAGATACAAAATTACAAAATCTAATACAGATCCTAACACAATACAAATTAGCATTTAAATACCAACTAGTCCCCTCGGCTGCTACAAGTCCAAGATGGAGCCCAAAAAACTCAGCCGTCCACGGTGTTCAGTGGCTCAAAACATCTCAGCTGAAGAGAAAGGTTGTCCCGCCACATGGCAGCTGTGCTCCGGGAACAGCTGTGCTCCCACCCACCCCTGACCAGGGCGAGTCAGGGGGGGAGCCGGTGGTGTTGCGGCGGCGCGGCGGCTCTTATAGCCCCACTTTTTCCATCCCTCCCCCATTTTATTAATAAACAACATAAATAAAAAATAAAAAGAAATTAAGAAATACATACAAATAATAAAAAACAATACTAAGATTAATAATAAATAATAATTTTTTAAAAACCAATACACCACCACTGGGATGCTATTGTCCTATTAGTATAATTCAAACACATTTTTCCCTTTCTTACTCAAATCTCCTCTTTCCAAAAAGTTAAATATTCTTGTCCTGGTTTTCTCCCTTTAGTTTTAACAAATACACAATCAATAAATTCACCTCAGATGTCAATAAAATCATTTTTCTTTATCAACCTTTTCTCTAGTTTTAGTTCACATGTCAATTTATCATTTATAGAAATATTCCATAATTCTTTATACCAGTGCAGAGGAGGGCAACCAGAATGATTAGGGGACTGGAACACCTTCCTTACCATCTGAGGCTGCAACGGTTGGGCCTCTTCACTCTTGAACGACGACGTCTAAGAGGTGACCTGATTGAAGTTTATAAAATCATGCACGGTGTGGACAAAGTAGATAAGGAAAAACTGTTTTCCCTATCGCATAATACTAGAACTAGGGGACACTCCATGAAACTTTTGGGTACTAGTTCTCAAACAAATAAGAGAAAGTACTTTTTCACCCAGAGGATCCCTGGTCTATGGAACTCCCTGCCAGAAGAAGTGGTGACAGCTGTCAGTCTTGACAGCTTTAAGAAAGGATTAGACAAGTTCATGGAGGACAAGGGTATCAATGGCTATAATTATGGATACTTAAGGACAACCTCCGGGTTGGAGGGATAGGCAGGATATCTCTCAATATCATTTCCAGGGAATCCTAAGCAGTTGAAGGCATCTGCTTGGGAATACCCTGAAGGAAATGGTGAGCCACTGTGTGAGACAGAATGCTGGACTGGATGGGCTGTGGCCTGTTCCAGCAAGGCTGTTCTTATGTTCTTATGTTCTGTTACCAATCCCAAATACATTTTCCAATTTTTAGCCATTAATAATCTCATGGCTGTAACCATAACTGGATGGGCTGTGGCCTGTTCCAGCAAGGCTGTTCTTATGTTCTTATGTTCTTATAACAATGATCAACCCATTAACAAAGCTATTCTAGGACTCATTTCTATAGCTTTAAGGACAATATTTTATTTATTTCTTCAAACACTTTTACCCATATTTTATTTAAAACCGTACAATGCCATCATAAGTGAAAATATGTCCCAATGTTTTCTTTACATCTCCAACATTCCTTTTTATAATTATGATCATAATAACTTAAGCGGATTGGTGTCATATACCACCTCCATACTGTTTTCTAGCTGTGCTGCTTAATTCTCACTGAAACATTTCTCAAAATCCCTTTTCCATATTTTTTCCAATTTATCCTTCTTTATTTCTACCTTTAAATCAGTCTCCTAGGTATTCCTCAATTATTTCTGTATTTCACCCCCTTTCATTAAAACTTTATATACTTTACTAACTTCGTTTTGTTGAAGTTTCTTTTTTTAAATTGAGTTATTAATTCTTCAAATTTTGTCATCTCTCTACATGGTTCATACTTTTTTATCCAACAATTAGTCCAATTTTCCATTTGTAATCTACTTAACCAATCCAATTTAATTTCTACGTATATAATTTCCCTCTCTTCCCTGTTCCCTTTCCCCATCCAATCTTTTTATAATTTTTATTCTCCTTTTCCCCCAATTGTTTTATTACTCATTAAATATATATATATATCCAGAATTTCTTTTAAAGTAAATTATTGGGTAGATCCCTGGACTCAAAACAATTTTATCACCTGCCATATCTCCATAGTATTTCTACAGAAATGGTTTAATTTTTAAAATCATATTTGTTTTTATTTCCTCACAGAACCATAATGTCTATACAGTGGTACCTCGGATAAAGTCCGATTTGGATAAAGTCCGATTCGGATAAAGTCCGATTCGGATAAAGTTGTGGTTTTCATGCACACGTGATGCATCGCATAAAGTCCAAAACCGCTAAAATGGACGTTATCCGAGGTATTTGGTATAGGAATCTCGGATAAAGTCCATTTTTGGACGTTATCCGATGCATCGCCCATTTGATTTGGATAAAGTCCAAAATCGGATAAAGTCCAAACTTGTGGAATAGAGTTTGGACTTTATCCAAGATTCTACTGTACATTCTTCATTTCAAAAAATTCTGTATATCTCCATATCAATAATTTATCAGTTATAATCTTAACTATCCCTTTAATCAAATTGGCCATGTAATAATCTCTTAGATTTGGGATACCCAATCCCCCTTCTTTTTGGGGTACATACCATTTTTATTTATTCTTGATTTTTGGTCACCATTACAAAACCTATCTATCCTATTCTGCCATTTTAAAAATTTTGACTCTGTAATCTTTATTGGAACCATTCCAACCAAAAAAAATTATAGTTATTGGTAACACTTTTTTATCTTGCAAATCGCTACCCTATCAAACCATGATGAATTTATTTTTTTAAATTTCTCAATCATAGCCAGTCTTAATTATACCCTCCTCAATCTCTTCTTTCTTTTTACCAAAATGTAATGATTTTAAATCTGATAGATTATTTGTCATATTCCCAAAAATTTAACAACAGTTTTGATCTTCATCTCATATCTTTTTTTTTATTTCCTCAATATCTGACTTGCCTTTATTACAAATTAACCATTTCTGTTTTATCCCAGTTAATCTCAAATCCTGATATCTCCTCGAAATCCTTCAAATGATTTTGCTATTATTTAATATTATAAGTAGACGTGGCTCACCATTAAGAGACCTTTTAATTACACGAGCATGTCTGGTCTGTGTGGTATCTCTTCTAATATTGTGGGGCTATTATTGAGCTGAGTTAATTCTCTGCCTGGCATAATTTCTAACATTTCTTGTATTGATTCCCAGAGACTGAAGTGTATTCATTTTGCTTAATTAATTCTGTTGGATTTACTATTGTATCTAAAGTGGTTGTGTCTTCTTCCTCTACCACCTTCTTTCCTCATATATTATGCAAATATTTCTTAACATATTTGTCTGGTAAATTACCAATAATTGCCAATAATTACATATTGATCTTTTACAGATAAGTCATTGAAGTTTTCCTCTGAGGTCAGAATCTCAAACACATCAAACTTTACAAACCAGATGCATCTATTATTACATCTCAGAAAATCCCCTGTGTTTGCACACAATTTACTTATAATTTACTTACAATATTGTTACTCTTACTCAGGGATGCCCAAACCTTTATGCTGTGGGCCGGTCATGTGGTTGTCACTATGGCCCGTGGCCTGGATCTGGCCCCCAACACCAATTTATCTGGCCCGCAAAGCCCTCATCGCTCCAGGAAACGGAAGTAAAATGCGCCCGTACGTCTATTTATTTATTCATTCATTCATTCATTCATTCATTCAATTTGTATAGCCACCCCAATCGTCATACGACTCCAGACTCTATTATTATAAACCGCTGTATGGGCACGTTTTACTTTTGCTTCCGGGAGCGACGAGGGCAGTGCGGGCCAGATGAATTGCAGTAAACCCATTTGTCTGGATTCACAGGGGGCTTGGGCTTCTGGGAATTGAAGTCCAAGAACATCTGGAGTGCCAAGGTTCACCATCACGGTCCTAGAGGTTGTTTTGCTTTTAGCACCATGGCCATAGTCGAGGAAGACAGGAATTGTGACCCGCCTGGCAGGTTCCTTTTGTCGGACTGTCTTTCGGTTTTTAATGAAACCTACTATATAGGCTTAGGGGACAGTGGTGGCTCAAGTGGTTAACATGCTGAATTTGACAACTGGAAGTTCGGCGTTCGAGACCTGAGTACTGCATAGCAGAGTGAGCTCCCGCCTTTGTCCCAGCTCCTGCCAACCTAGCAGTTGGAAAGCAAGAAATTGCAAGTAGATCAATAGGGACCACTTTGGTGGGAAGGGAAACAGCGTTCCGTGCGCTCCGGTGTCTAGTCATGCTTGCCACATGACCGCGGAAATGTCTGCAGAAGCAGACAGCGCTGGCTCTTCGGCTTTGAAACAGAGCTGAGCAAGGGAAACCTTTACTTTTACAAGTAGGTGTGGACTTCGTTGCAGTCTTAGTATAGGGATATGTAACTTTGGGAGGGGATTCCTCTGTCCCTCTGAACATAAGCATTGATGAAAGTGACTCTGTGTTTGTGTTCATCGTCTTGGTAACTGGTAGAGAGGGTTGGTAAGTAAGCGCGTGTGTCAGTTTTAAATGAGCTGGATTATCCTCAAAGCATTGGACCACTGGATCATGGAAAATTCCTGTGGGAAAGCAACTATGCTTGATTGGGGTGCCAAGAGAAACAGGATGCAACCCAAGCTTTGTCTGTTGGGGGAATCGGCCCCTGGGGACTGCCGGGAGGATCTTTCCAGCTGTGTATTAGTTCCGGCCAGCAATTCTAGAGGTCCAGGGTTGTTGTTTTTAAGGACTGGGAAAACACAACAGAAATAGGTTGCTCTTTGACTTGAAGAATGTGGGAAATAGGCACGAGGAAATATGGAAAGATTCAGAGGAGAGATGGATTCATAAAATCGTCTTAGAACGGCTTAGATCAGGGGTTCCAAATCTACGGCTCGTGGGCCGGATCCAGCCCGCGATGCCAATTCATCTGGCCCTTGCCACTCTCAGAAGCAGAACTAAAACACGCCCACACATGCGCATAATGCTGCCGCAAATGACCCACACAGCATTCTGTGCATGTGTGAACGTGTTTTGTGTCTGGGTGGTAAGAACCATGCAACCGGCCCGCGGCCTGAAAAGGTTGGGAACACCTGGCGTAAATCCAGTATTTGCATTCTGTGCATACCTGTCAACCCGTGGCTCTGGGAAAAACGGGACCTGCACATATCGCTTGTGCGCAGGTCACTTTCCACGCATGCGTAGAAAGGGTTTTACACTTGTGTAGAACCCTTCCACGCATGCGTGGAAAGTGTTTCCCCCTCTTCCAAATTACGGGATTTTGGTAGTGCGGGGCGGGTCAATTGGCATCAAATTCCGTTGTAATCCCGGCCAAATCGGGATGGTTGGCAGGTATGATTCTGTGGTGTCTATTCATGTCCAGTTTATAGATATCCTAAATTTATGTAAAATATTTGAGGAGTAATGTTACCTTTTTTTACCACCCTTAACACACACACCCCCCACACCCATGAATTTTCATGGCTGAGCAGGAATTTGAACCCTGCTCTCTTGAGTCCTTGGTCACTAAAGCAAAGCAAAAGCAACCACACTTATATACCACACCATAGCGCTTCGTGTACTCTCCGGACAGTTCGCAAATTAACATTTTGCCCCCAACATGCTGGGTACTCATTTTACCAACCTTGGAAGGATGGAAGACTGAGTCAACCTTGAGCCCTGGTCAGGATCGAAATCACAACCTTTTAGGTTGCAGTACAGCAGTTTAACCACTGTGCCACCAGTGTTCATTCCTCTTATCTGCTACCCCATGTGGTCTCGAGCTGTAGGAGATTGACACGTCATCAAAAGTGAAGACAAAAGGGGGATCAGTTTGCATGAAAATGCGTATGTTAATTTCTGTGTAAAGGTATAAAAACGATTAGAGCTTGCAGTGAATTATTGTGCATTTTGCTTAAGTGGGGAAGACAGTGGGCAGTTTCTGCTAGTGAATCTGCTGCCCAGAGATTAGTCCTTGTGAAAGTTGGGCAGCGTAGCTCCCTGGAGGATGGTTCTATTTAAACCATCTAGACCAGGGATTCTCAACCTGCAGCCCACAGGCCAGATGTGGCCTGAGGTGCCATTTCATGTGGCCCACCCACCCAATCCACCACACCCCAATGTGCCATGGGGTGGAGGAAGGGCAAAATGTCTGAGGGAGCGTGACCCAGCCCCCGGCTTAAAAAGGTTGAGAACGCCTGAGCTAGACAACTGCAGTTTTTACTGCAAGCAATTCTTTCAACCCTTTGGCTACCGACAGGACCAACAATCCAAACAACAGTTCCGTCCTTCAGACCCGCCTAGGCAACAGTTCTACAAGCCTAGGAAGCAATACAACCGTTCCAAGTACCAATCCCAGGACCAGCAGTCCACCAAGTATACTGATCGGGGACAAAAGCAACAAGTTTGACCTGCCCCAGGCCGCAGACTCTCCCACCCATTGCCTCCCTTACCTTCCGATTCGAAACGTCATCACGGTTTGGACCTCCATTACTTCAGACGGTTGGGTCCTTCAGATACTGGAGCATGGTTACAAGCTGGAGTTCCTATTGCACCCCCCACTGGGTCGCATCCATCACACCAATCCATCTCCACAACTCGAAGAGAAGCTCTCCTCCCTATTGCTGAAGGGCGCAATAGAACCGGTGCCATTGATAGACTCTGCCAACGGTTTCTACTCACTTTACTTCCTTGTGGACAAGAAAGACGGGAGCCTCTGCCCACCGTTATATCCTGAAGAAGTTTCGAATGGTTACATGTGCCTACCATTCGGCCTCTCCACCGCACCAAGGGTATTCACGAAATGCATGGCCCCAGTGGCAGTGCACCTACATCTACAGGGGATCATGGTTTATCCTTATATAGATGACTGGTTGATCTGTTCCTCTTCCCGCAAGCGAGTGTCACAGGACATTGCTTTCGTGATCTCATCCCTAGAGAATCTTGGCCTCCGGCTGAACCTTAAAAAGTCCAAACTCAACCCCTCTCAAAGGGTTGAATTTATCGGAGCCATTCTCGACTCCATTCACAGCAGAGCCTACCCACCGGATGCTCGATTGGCCAACATAATGGACATGGTTCGGATCTTCGGATCTCACCAAACCATAACCGCTCGCCAGGCACAAAGACTTCTGGATCTGATGGCCTCCACCACAGCGGTCATCTCCCATGCCAAACTGAAACTGAGATCCTTGCAGTCTTGGCTCCTGGCATCCTTCAATCCGTTGCAGGATGACCAACGGATGCCTCTCCACCTGACTCCAGAGCTAAAAGCACAGCTTCTTTAGTGGATGAATCCGTTGTGTGTCACCATGGGGAGGCCTTTTGATCGTCCTTCCATGACTTTTCAGGTCACCACGGATGCGAGCAACCTCGGATGGGGCGCACACCTGGGATCCCTCCGTGTCATCAGCACATGGTCCCCCAACAGGAGGCCTCACCACATCAACTATCTCGAGCTTCTAGCAGTCTGGAAGTCTCTCAGGTCATCCCAACCAGTGATCGCAGGGTCAGTTGTTCAAGTGACGTCAGACATCGTGACGGCCATCGCCTTCTTGAACAAACAAGGGGGGACTCGCTCCCGGTCTCTGCTTTACCTCTCCGTTCTTCTCTGGGAATGGTGTCTCCAGATGCATGTGCTTCCGATTGGAGTCCACATCAAGGGTACACTCAACACGATAGCGGATGACCTCAGCAGGAAGGCCACGTCCAACCACGAATGGGAGCTCCACAGATCCGTGTTCCGTCAGCTCTGCCACAAATGGGGGTCTCCTATTATGGACCTGTTTGCGTCGCATCTCAACAGCAACTGCAGCCTCTTCTGCTCCAGAGCCGGGACAGGAGAGGGGTCATCAGGGGATGCATTCATGTACCCGTGGAAGGGACAGTTCTTCTACCTTTTCCCTCCACTTCCACTGGTGCAGAGGGCGCTTCTTCGTCTTCAACTGTACGGGACTCGTACCATTCTTATAGCTCCTTCTTGGCCCAGACAGCAATGGTTTCCACTGCTCAGGAAACTCGCATCCGAGTGGATGTCACTGCCCAACAGACTGGACCTCATCCACTTGGAGGGAGGCAGCATTCTGCACCCAGACCTGCACAGTCTGCATCTGACTGCATGGCTCATAACCCACGACTAAATAGGATTCTCCAGCCTGCTATCAAACCGTTGACTTCCCGGTCTTATTCGGCCAAGTTCAGGCATTTTCTAGAACACCTTCACTCCGTACATATCACTATGGTCATGTGGCAGGCATGACTAGACAGCACATGGCATACTGTTTTACCTTCCCACCAAAGTGGTCCCTATTTATCTACTTGCAGTGTCTTGCTTTCAAACTGCTAGGTTGGCAGGAGCTGGGACAAAGACAGGAGCTCAATCCATCCTGCAGTACTCAGGAATTGAACTGTTGACCTCCCACCTTTCAGTCAGCGTTTTAGCCACTTGAGCCACTGCAAATGAGATTTACAAAACGAGATTTTTCTCAGTTTTACAAAAGTTTTGATTTAACCTCTAACAGTCATTTTAAGGAGCTCAAATTAGCAGATAATTAGGTGTTTGTGTTTTAGAGCCATTTAGTTTGTAAAAGTTTTAAAATGTCTGTTTCAGTACAGATTTTTTTTAAAAAAATATTGTTCATTGAACAGTCTTAAGCCTGAGTATGTGGGAAAGCATTCCTGGCAAGAAATAGACTGATAAACCCTAGATTACAGCAAGTTTCTATTTGTGTCTAAAAGTGTATTAAATAATCTTTAAGCTACTAAAAATACT
The DNA here is from genome assembly GCA_035047305.1 of Bradypodion pumilum. NCBI lineage: Eukaryota > Metazoa > Chordata > Lepidosauria > Squamata > Chamaeleonidae > Bradypodion > Bradypodion pumilum. The sequence goes on along the minus strand of JAWDJD010000016.1, from coordinate 4,353,341 downwards.
GGAAATAGTTTTTTTTAACTTGGCTTGAAAAATTCCAACGTTATCCCACAGGAAGATGAATCTCATAGTCTTGACTTCTGCTGTGTTAGAATTATTGAAATCTGAGAGGCATTCTTGCAGGGTTTGCTCACAATAAGCATCCTTTCTTAAAATCGTGATTTGTAGTGCACATAAATCTGCACATGTTTCAGGACGATAATCTACTCAGTCCCTCTGAGTTTATTGGTGCAGTGGCTCAAGTGGCCAAGACGCTGCCTGGAAGGCAGCAGGCCAGCAGTTCGATTCCCGAGTACTGCACAACAGAGTCTGCCCCCGTCTTTGTCCCAGCTCCTGCCAACCTAGCAGTTCAAAAGCAAGAAATTGCAAGTAGAGAAATAGGAACCACTTCAGTGGGAAAGGTAAACAGTGTTCCGTGCGCTCCGGTGTCTAGTCATGCCTGCCACATGACCACGGAAAAACATTGCAGGAGCAGAGAAGTGCTGGCTCTTTGGCTTTGAAACAGAGATGAGCACTGAACCCTAGAGTCGGATACAACTGGTTTTCGAGCAAAGGAGGCCTTTACCTTTACTAGTCCTAGGTAAGCATGGGTAGAGTTTCAGATGTTATTATAGCCCATATCTTTGTTCTGCTTAACCTCACAAGACCAGAGCTGCTTTTAGAAAGGGTGAGGTGCAGGTGGTTAAACTGCTGTATTGCAGTCAAAACTGTTGGTGTTGTGAGCTCAATAAATATGGCTCACAAAGTGAAAATGTTCCTTATATGTTCCAGTTCAAAAGAATGGAAATAACTTGTAAATATAGACCATTTACATTACAGGTGAAACTCAGAAAATTAGAATATCGTGCAAATGTTGATTCAGTTCAGTAATGCAACTTAAAAGGTGAAACAAATATATGAGATAGAGACTCATTGCATGCAAAGTGAGATAGTTCAAGCCTTACTTTGTCATAATATTGATGCTTATGGCTTACATTTTATGAAAACCCCAACCCCCCAATTTCATGTACCCCATAATCAGCACATAATGTCCTGTACGCCATGATCATTGCAATTATAACGAATTAAGGCATGACATCTCTCTCTTTGCATGAAGTGAGTATCTCATATATTTGTTTCACCTTTTAAGTGAAATGAATGGACATTTGCACAATATTCTAATTTTCTGAGTTTCACCCGTAACTTTCTTTGTGGCAAAATAATGACCCAAGATCTTACAACAAATGCTTTTGCTGTTTTGGGGTGAGAATTCAAGGAGGATTTAGACAAGAAAGAGGCATCTCATCATGGCACAAACCCTCATTAGCTACTGGAGAGTTTGAATTAATTTCAGAAGAAATTCATTTCAGCAAAAACCATTGACTGTGTGGGTTATGCAACACTCTTGATTGTTCTAAAACAAATAGGTGCACCACTACATTTGATTGTTCTGGGATGCTAGCTGTATTGTTGACAAGTATTGTATTGTTGCGCTCTACAATGGGCTGCCATTGACGACCATTCGGAGGCTGCAGCTGGTCCAGAATGCGGCAGCCCGGGTAGTGATGGGGTGTGGGTGTTATGCCCATGCCTCGCCCTTGCTCCGGGAGGTGCACTGGTTACCAGCTTGCCTCTGGGTGCAATTCAAGGTGCTGGTTATGACCTTTAAAGCCCTATATGGTAGTGGACCGGGATACCTAAGAGACTGCATCGCCCTGAGGACATCTGTCCGTCCAGCCAGAGCGGACCGGAGGGGCTCCCTAATTGTCCCATCAGCCAGGGGGGTCCACCTCTCTGGCACAAGGAAAAGGGCCTTTTCCATGTTCGCTCCGGCCCTTTGGAACCTCCTACCAGTAGAGCTATGGCTGCAGACGGAGTTGCTGCCCTTCAGGAAAGGGCTTAAGACCTGGTTGGCGCAGCAGGTGTGGAGCCTTGAAGGCAATGTGGCTCCTGCTTGTTCGCTCTTATCATGATGTACCTTCTTTTTGCCATTCTGGGTGGGTGGGATTTCTTAATGTGGATGGGGGTTTTAATCTGTTTTTATGTGGGGGTTTTTTTTTAAATTATGTGAGCCGCCCTGAGTCGGGCTTCCCTGAGTGGGCAGCGAACAAGTTGAAATATTAAATTAAATTAAGAGGCTAGTGCATATCTGTCAAGTTTTTAATTTGGAAATAAGGGAAATTTCCCAGCAAATACAGGATACTTGACAGCTATGCTTATCTTTGCTGCCCTCCAATGGCAGCAATAGGGCATTGCAGTCTAATTAATACGGGATGACGGCAGGGAAGAGGGTAAAATAAGGGGTTTTCCCGGCCAATATGGGATACTTGACAACTATGGGCTAGTGCAGGGGTGCCCAAACAATAGCTTGTGGGCCAGATCCAGCCTGCGGTGACAAACCATTTGGCCCTTGCCGCTCCTGGAAGTGGAAGTAAAATGCACAGGCGCAAAACACTACCATAAATGCACCTGCAGCTGTCATAAACATGTTTAGGGCAACCTTTTGAGACTCGGCCCCTGGCTTTAAAAGGTTGAGAACTGATATAAATAAACATTTCCTTCTTGGTTGGTGTTTAGTAAAGTTTATAATTGCACCATCGTGATCAGACACACAGCACGCCTCTGGGGGTGGGAGGGTTGAGAATCCAGAGATGTGAGGAACAAGTGGAGGAATATTCCATGTTCTTGCTCTTCTTTTTGCTTTGATGTATCGTATATCGCAGGAGTACTCAATCTTTTTAAGTCAGGGGCCGGGTCACGTTCCCTCAGACAGCTTTGAGGGCCAGACGGTCATTTTGCCCTTCCTCCACCACATGGAACTTCCTGGTGTGGTGGAGGCGGTAGGGGGCCACATGAAATGGTATCACGGGCTGCATCTGGCCTGTGGGCTGCAGGTTGAGAATCCCTGGCATATTGGCTTGCTTTGTAGCAGAATGCCACAGTAGTTGGTTGTTAAATGAGACCAAGGAGTAGACAAAGACATTAATGGGTACTGTGAAACAGTGAGAGCCTACCTCATGCAAAGTTGCTGCTGGCAGCTTTTGCTTAATGGCAATAATTCACATCGCTGTGTGCCAGCAAGATACGCCTTTTTCACATCAGGCATTCAAATGGATTCACTCACCAGCTCCGAAGGGGGAAGGGGCCATTTAATCCCCTTGGCAGTCTCTGTGGTGGCTGTCATATTTCAATCCTATTTTAGCTGTCAGGTTGCTATTTCTTGGCCAGAAAGTAGACTGTCTTCAACAGTTGTCAATTTCAAGGTATTTACATTTTATTCCGAACTCTACCTGCAAGAAATATACTATGCCATGTAAGGACAGCTCTAAAACATTAAGTTACATTTTCTTCTTTTCTTAGCCTTTATTTCTTTCATTCCCCCTCCCAAAAGGATTAGATGGGTTGTTGTTTGCCTCAAAACCCAGCAAATCAGCAATTTGATTCCCAAGTACTGCAGGACGGAATGAGCTCCCATCTTTGTCCCAGCTCCTGCCAAACTAGCAGTTTGAAAGCAAGAAATTGCAAGGAGATAAATAGGGACCCCTTTAGTGGGAAGGTAAATAGCATTCTATGCACTCCGGTGTCTAGTTATGCCTGCCACATGACCACAGAAACGTCTGCAGAAGCAGACAGTCTATATACCCAAGTATAAAAATCGGCTTATACCGTATATACTCGAGTATAAGCTGAGTTTTTTAGCCCCCAAAAGGGAACACGGCTTATACTTGGGTCAACAATCACGAGGGTCCCAACACCACGCCGGATTGAGATGCTCCAACAATTTTAACATATTTTGATTATTGAAACTCACTAGCAGCTGCTGCATTTCCCACCCTCGGCTTATAGTCGGGTCAATCTACAGTATTTTCCTGGGTTTTCAGGTCAAAATAAGGTACCTCGGCTTATAATCGGGTTGGCTTATAGTCGAGTATATACGGTACTCAAGTATATGCGGTAGGTGCTTTTAATAACTTAGAATAGTTTTGGATCCCTGACATGGCTAGGCTGATCACACCAGCTCTGTACAATTTTCCTCTCATTGTAGCTTGCCTGGTGGGTATTTTATAGTTGGCCATGAGAAGGTGATAGGTAACCAATACCCTACTAATTAGTGTTCCATCTTCCTGCCCTACAGGGAGACGGGACCCCTTTCTGCCCTGTTTCCCTCTTTGTCTTCATTGTCACTCAATGCATCGCCAAGAACAGATGGCCTCATTGTCTCTACTGTTTTATGATCAGCCTCTCAAGTGAAAGGCTTGCGAACCAAGCGATGGAGGAACAAGGTTGGCTCCTTTCTTATCACGTCCGTTTTTTATGTCACCTTTCTCTCCCCCACCCCCCTTCCCCATTCCAGTTGTCTTTTTGTCGATTGCTTCTTTCTGTGTCCTTGATTTTTGGGAAGAGGTGGTTGGAGAATGAAAGACAAGATAATAAAGCTAGGGGAAAGGTAAGAATGTAGAAGCGCATGGCTTATGGGAAGCAGTGGTGTAGTGATTACGAAGCTAAGGTTGAGATGGAAGACAATTCCAGGCTTTTCTGTCTGCCACATATCTTTAAAAATAATAATTGAAAAACTCAAATAATTTCATTATTCCATTGCTGCCACCGTGCCTTTATATTAATTATATCTGATTTCCGTAATATTAATTATATCTGATTTCCGTAATGGCTCTCTGGCCTTTGATTTCATATACTGTACCACCATTTCATTGGCACAGCCTAATTTTTTATGTAGAGAGAATCAAGCTGTTTGTGCTGTTTTAAGAGAGTGGATAGAACATTTCTCTCTTTTTGTAATATCTCTCTGTGTTGCAGGTGGGGTGGGATGTGGAAATCTGTTTTTTATTTTATTTGCATTGCCCCTAACCCCACCTGTCCTTTCTCTCTGTCTTTGTTTCATAGCTGGCTATAAGACCATTGCACTTCCTCCAGGTTTAGGATGTGTTTATATTTTAATGCATTATTTTCAAAGTGTACATTTACCTAATTCATACAACATTACCCATTGATTGAAGATTTTGTACATTTTTTAGTTAAGTGAATGTCTAGCTGTGTGCACTTTAAACTGTATACAGTGCTTAATGCTCACTCGATTGTTATGAAACGTCCTGTAAGCCTTTAGAGCAGTGTTTCCCAACCTTTGGCTTTTGGACTTCAATTCCCAGAAGCCTAAGTCAATTCCAAAAAGCACTGATCAGCCAATGTACTGATTTATGTGGGAAAGGATGGCCAAACGGTAAGTATCCAGAAACAGAGCAAAAACCATTTGAGGCAATGATAACAAGATATAGATGTATTATAAATTTCTTTACTGAAGATATATCGTTAATGCCAAAAATTTAAATGTCAAAAACTTGATGTGCAGAGTTAATTGGTAATCCAAAATAAATCACTTAATTCAGTATCCAAAATAAATCACTTAATTCAGTATATCATAAATCCAAACTTAAAGTTAATCCGATTGTGTGAAGTACAGAGACTTATAAAGCCGAAGCGAATCCAGTATATATGTTGCTTTTCAAACTTATTTCATCAGGGTCTGTGTATACATACACACACACACACCTTTTCTTCTTAGTTCCTAAAGTGCTCAGGCACAGTTTTAGGAGAAGGAAAAAAAGAATATTTACTTACTGCCAACTAAGCAGTTCGAAAGCAAGAAATTGCAAGTAGACAAATAGGAACCACTTTGGTGGAAAGGTAAATAGCGTTCCAGGCACTCCAGTGTCTAGTCATGCCTGCCACATGTCAATGGAAGCGTTTGCAGATGCAGACAGCGCTGGCTCTTCGGCTATAAACAGAGATGAGCACTGACCCCTAGAGTTGGATATGGCTGGCTTTCAAGCAAGGGTGACCTTTACCTGCGGGGCATGGGCACAGTGTCTCTGAATCTTGTTTGTGAAGGCTGTCTAGGTCTTGTTTCCAAAGTGGAACACATGTGCTAGGAATTTCTCTTTGTTTTCAAATTTAAAGTTGAGCACTATGCAAGATACGCAACTTGATGCAGGTTTTGGGTCCCTCTATTCAGTTAAATCAGGCTTTCTCAACGATTTTGGGTCGCGGGCCTGACCACACCTCCTGGGCAGCTGATCAGGCTGGTCACATGGTTCTGCCCACCCAGAAGCAGAAGTAAAACATGTACCGTGCATGCGTGGAATGCATTTAGCGGCATTCTGCGCATGCACGGCACACAGTTGTTTCCACTCTGGGTTTGGTGAGGGCATCACAGGCTGGATGAAATGGCTTCAGGGGCTGGTTCTGGCCCACAGGCTGTAGGTTGAGATTCCCTGAGTTAAGTCTTTTCCCTTATTATTGTATTCATCTGTGTTGGTAACATGCTCATTTGTACTGATATAACACAGGCAGATTACTAGCATGTGGAAAAGGTGCACAGAGTAATAAAATTCTGTGCATAGTGAATCTGCATGCAGCCGTATTCATTTTGAGTGCACACTTTAATGTAGTGAGTTTGTTAGGGAAACTGAACAATACCATCAAGAGTCTAGATCAGTGGTGGTGAACCTATGGCATGCGTGCCAGAGGGGGCACTCAGAGCCCTCTCTGTGGGCACTCGCACAGTTGCCCAGCACAGAGTTTGTCCTGCCACTCCTCCCAGCAGCCCAATGGGAGCACGTCCTGCCTCCCCCAGCGCAGAGTTCGCCCCTCCCCTCTGCCCAGCAGCACAATGGGAGCATTTCCTTCCTCCCTTGTTGCTGTGTTGGCACTTTGCAATAAATAAGTGGGTTTGGGGTTGCAGTTTGGGCACTCAGTTTCCACCATCACTGAGCTAGTGTGTCCCAAAGGATTACGGCTGAATATTTTGCAAGGGAGTCCTACTCAATTCACCTTTTCTTCTTAGTTCCTAAAGTGCTCAGGCACAGTTTTAGGAGAAGGAAAAAAAAGAATATTTACTTACAAGACTCCCAGTGGCAAAAGTATAATACAGCAGTTCACTTCACCTTGGTTGCACTAAAAACTGGAAGAAAAATCTCTCAAGCAAATGCTGATTGTAAGAGGGTCCTGAACTACTTTGTTGTTGTTGTTCAGTCGCACAGTCGATTCCGACCCTTTGGGACCCCATGGACCATTGCCCGCCAGGCACCTCTGTCCTCCACCATCCTCCTCAGCCCACCCAGCTCTGTGCGAATTGCGTCTACAATACCATCTCGCCATTCCATTTTCTGCCGCCCCCTTCTTTTGCCCTCCACCTTTCCCAGCATCAAGGCCTTCTCAAGTGAATCCTCCCTTCTCATTTGATGTCCAAACTACTTCAGCTTCATCTTTACTATTTGACCTTCCAATGAGCAGTCAGGGTTGATTTCTTTTAATATAGACCTATTTGTTCTCCTCGCTGTCCAGGGGACTCTCAAAACTCTCCTCCAGCACCACATTTCAAAGGCGTCTATTCTCTGTGCTCAGCTTTTCTAACAGTTCAGCTCTCACAACCATACATTACCACTGGGAATACCATTGCTTTGACTATGCGGACTTTTGTTTGCAAGGTGATGTCTCTCCTTTTCACTATGTTCCCCAGGTTTCTCATAGCTTGTCTCCCAAGAATCAGTCGTCTTTTTATTTCATGGCTGCAATCCCCATCTGCAGTGATCTTTGATCCTAAGAAAGTAAAATCTGTCACTGCTTCTACTTCTTCCCCACATCTCTTTTCCAGGGACTGATGGGGCCTGTGGCCATTGGTTTTCTTGATGTTGAGTCTCAGGCCAGCTTTTGCACTCTCTTCTTTCAACCTAAGCAGGAGCTTCTTTAGGTCTTCCTCACTTTCTGCCGTTAGGGTAGTATCATCTGCATATCTCAAATTGTTGATGTTTCTCCCAGCAGTTTTAATTCCAACTTGTGAGTCATCCATCCCTGCATTGCGCATTATGTGCTCTGTATATAAGTTAAATAAGCAGGGTGACAAAATGCAGCCTTGTCTTACTCCTTTTTCTTTTCCAAACCACTCCGTCGTTCCGTATCCTGAATGACTAGCTTACTGAAATATTTTGAGTCAGAAAGAGACTATGCCGAACAACTGAACACTCAGATAGAATAGACGGAACAAACTACATGACTGCACCGCCAGACACAGCGCTCAGACTGGAAATGAGCTACCTTTGGAGGAAAGAAACATTTAGCCTGCGGATTGGCAGCTTAGATTCAAAACGGGCAACGACTATGTTGTTATGAAATGCTGGCCCTTCCTATCTCATTGTTAGTATGGAAAACAAACACAAAGCATAAACTCAACAAAACCTACTTAAGGCCTCGAACCCTTTCAGCTTCCTGGAGACGCAACATCCCATAGGTCTTTCCAGTCTGTCCTCTTAAATTAGGGGAAATGGATGCGAATGAGAATGTGGGATAAACAGATGAGTCACCCGTCCAATTTGTACATTTAAAATGCATGAGGGGGACGACACTTCAGGGTGGAATCTGGTGACCTGGAAGCTGCAGATGGACTTGGGATCAGATAGTGGCAACTGTTCTTTTGTCATCATCCCCCACTGCCCCTGGGACCTTAATTTTGACAGGTGTTACTCCTGCCAACCTAGCAGTTCAAAAGTAAGAAATTGCAAGGCGATGAATAGGGACCACTTCGGTGGGAACGTAAGCAGGGTTCCGTGCGCTCCGGTGTCTAGTCATGCCCGCCGCATGACGACAGGAACGTCTGCGGATGCAGACAGCGCTGGCTCTTTGGCTTTGAAACAGAAATGAGCACTGATCCCTAGAGTCGGATATGACTGGCTTTCGAGCAAGGGATACCTTTACCTTACAAGGGATACCTTACCTTATTTCTAGTCTTTAAGATTGGAGGGCAATAGAGAGCTCTGCATTTATTGGTGCATTTATTAGTGACATGAACATTTAGCGGCTAAAACACCTGTCAGTCTAAAATACAACCTCTTACAATGACATGTGAGTTTTTATTATCATAAGGTGGCTCAAGTGGTTAAGATGCTGAACTTGCTGGCGGGAAGTTCGGAGTCGGATTCTCGGGTACTGCATGACTGAGTCTCTGTCCTAGCTCCTGCCAACCTAGCAGTTCGAAAGCAAGAAATTGCAAGGAGATAAATAGGGACCTAGGGACATGCCTGCCACATGTCCACGGAAACATCTGTGGACGCAGACAGCGCTGGCTTTTTGGCTATGAAACAGAGATGAGCACTGAATCCTGGAGTCAGGTATGACTGGCTTTTAAGTAAGGGCGAACTTTACCGTTTATTATTATAATAATACTCTATGCTTTTTTTGTGTTATATGTTACATTTATATTTTGTGAACTCAATACAGTATACTGTACATAGTTTTTCCTTCCAATCTATTTTTCACAGCACTCTCCCTGCAGGGCCTCCCCTCCCCCCCGTGAGTGCTCCCCCCTTCCCCATGTGCCTCCATACCTATCCCACCCACCCCCCGCCACTATCATTTTTCATTAAACTACAGCATGAATTCTCAACCTTTTAAAGCCGCGGGCCGGGCCACGCTTCCTTAGGCAGCTTTGGGGGCCGGACGGCCATTTTGCCCTTCTTCCACCACATGGCAATTCCTGGTATGGTAGAGGCAGTGTGGTGGGTAACATGAAATGGTGCCGCAGGCCACAGTTTGAGAATCCCTGAAATAGAGACTCATATTTGTACCTGTTTTGGGACAACCAGTTGCACTTTAGGGACTCTCTTCCCAAATATAGTACCACCATCTTAGTTTTGGAATAATTCAGATGTTCTTCCTTGCATTCTTCTTGTGCAGTGTTCAATTCAGAATATTGGCAATCTCTTATGCCTTCACCAAGTTTGGGGAGTGACGGAATCAAGAAAAGGGGTGGGTGTCTTCAGTATACTTCTTCTTTTTTGTTCTGCTGTATCTGAGTCCGAATATTGGCGATCCTCATGGCAATCAGCCATGAATATTGTCCTGAGAATATAATGCAGTGGCCTTCCATTTTCCTTCCACATCGCATCATGACACCCATAGTACTACTGATCAAGTCATTTTCTAGTCCTGAACCTTTTTTGGCACACAAAGTCCTCATCATCATACCCAGGCCACGATGGGTGAAGCTGCTGTCCTCCATCCAGATGGATTCAAGTGAGATTTAATCCACTTGGGGACCATCACCCTTTGCCCAACCTAGGGCGTTACTCCTCAGGGTTGTCAGGTTAGTTAACCGCCACCTAACAATCATGTTGAGTCGCTGGCAGTAGGGTCTACTCTATTACCGTAGCAGGATAACCTGGCCACACTGGTCTTCCTTGCCTATTTGGATACAATTCTTTTAAGGCCAATTCTAGTTTGAGATAGGAAGACTAAGTCATCTACATAAAGCAGGGGCAAAGAATGATTGAGAAGCCATTCCAGGGTATCAAGTCATTTATGTAACAATTTTTTAAAAAAACTGCAGTGTGAGGGCACCATGTAATCCAAGCCGCACTTGCATCACATTATTTTGATGAAGACTTTCTCCCTCCTTCACAGGGCTGCAGAGAATTTCTGAGTTATTTCTCCAACAGAAGAATTGTCGGACTTCAGTGGTTACTTTACATCTGGGGTTCCTAACCTTTTCAAGTTGGAGGCCAGGTCATGCTTTCTCAGGGACCAGACGGCCATTTTGCCCTGCCTGCACCATGGGGGGTGGCCATTTTGTCCCAACAGCTTCAAAGGGGTGGCCATTTTGTTTCTCAAATGCCCTTGGAGGGGTGGGGCCACATGAATGGCACTGTGGGCCGGATCCAGTCCACAGCCTTACGTTGGGAACCCTTGCTTTACATCAACTGGGGGTGGGGTGGGGGATGTTCTTTGTTTGACACATCATGTGCTGTGTGTAACCTCCTTAAGGCACGCTCTCCAGATGCCTTGGAAATATTGTAGGTTATTGGATTTGGCCAACTAAATTAACGCCAGAGAAGCGCTGACAGCTCATAATGTTCTTTTGTCATTTGTATTCTGTGCTGAGGCATTACAGAATATGGCAGAGTCTCTGCTAAATAATAGCCACCCTTGCTCAAGGCTCTAATAAATCCAGTGCAAAGTGTGCTGAATCACCTTCTGAATTAGGTGTTTCCTGGGCATGGCGTCTCAAATTTCTTAAAGGGAGGAAAATATAAATGTATATATATAAAAGGAACATTTATCTTTTCCTCCCTTTAAGAAATTTGAGACGCCATGCCCAGGAAATACCTAATTCAGAAGGTGATTCAGCACACTTTATATAAAGAGAATGTCCAATGTTCTGGATAAGAGATTTCCATGCTACATCCAGATCAAGTTTTGCGATTTGACATCATCAGTATGCTGATGAAATGTCTGGCCAGGTTATCCTTCTATGGTAATCGAGTAAGAGACCCTACTGCCAGTGACTCAACGCCGAGTGTTAGGAGGAGGTTAACTAACATGACAACCCTGAGGACTAATGGCTTGGGTGGCAAAATCCACAGGGAAGGGTGATGGTCCCCAAGTGGATTAAATCAAATCCCAATTGAATCCATCTTGATGAAGGGCATCAGCTTCATCCACCCTAGCCTGGGGCTGATGATGAGGACTTTGTGTTTCCAAAGGGTTCTCAGGACCAGAAAGTGACTCAAAGGAACTGAATCAGTGGTACTATGGGTCTCGTGCTGCGATGCGGAAGGCAGATGCAAGGCCACAGTATTATATTCTCAGGACAGTTTTCATGGCCGATCGGCATGGGGATCGCCAAGATTCGGATATGGCAGAACAAAAGAAGTGGTATGCTGATGACACCCACCCCCTTTTCTTGATTCCATCACTCCCTAAATTTGGTGAAGGCATGAGAGATTGTTTTCAATCTTGGCTTTAATATTGACAAAGGTTTGGTTATTTTTAATACAATAGTACAGTAAAACCCCAGATTACAACTGCCTTGGCTTAAGTTTGCTGTGGTTTACAACAGCAAATCCTATGAAAATGCTGTCCCGGCTTATTTTATTTTATTTTCGGCTTACAACGATCAATTCAGGACCGTTTTTTAAAAATTATTTTTCAATGCATCCCTATGGATGTTTCGGTTTACAATTTTTTGGGGTTACAATGGAGGCTGTTGGAACTAACCTCTGTCGTAACCCGAGGTTTTACTGTACAGTAAAACCTCGCATAAATAGTGCCTCCCTTAGAGACTAACTCGCTTAAAGAGCAGGATTTTCTCTGAATGGTCACCTTGCTTAACACCAAAAACCAACCAAAAACTGGCTTAACAACTAAATCAGGGTTCACAATCACCCCGCCAGAAGTCACAACTGGTCGCTTACAATGCTGTGTCATTCCAGTCCCGTGGAACGCATTATGCTCTTTAAGCGAGGTGCCGCTGTATTTTAAATATCAAATCAAATCACTTTATTGTGGTCATTGACCAGCACAGTAAAAAGGGTTTAAGTATGTGAGATGCAATCCAAATATACCACCACAAACGTATCTACGTGAGTTGAAATAAAATAGAATAAAATCAGTTCTTAAATGTGGCATATAAACGATATAAGTAAAATGAATCAGCCATTCAAAGTCTGACTTGCATATACAAGTACTATGTACTTTTGACATTTAGATTTCCTCCTTTTCCTGATTGCTGTTTGGACTATCTGAATTTGTGATTCTTGGCAGGCTAGCAATTAGTCCAGCCCCATCATCTTCAAATATTATTCATCCCCAGGCCACATAATGTCATTTATTGAATTATAAAACATATGTAGCAATAGCTGTCAGTGCAAGTGAAACAGATGCAATATGATCCTGGTTGTGATAGTGCCAGGAGACATTTCGTTAAAAGTGTCAAACGTCTTCATTTCTTGGTGCATGGATGTGACTACTGGTGACTCGAGGCTTTGTGATGTCATTGCCTCGGGATGTAAGCCAGTTCCAGGCAAGTATGCATGAATGCTTTGGAAAAATTCTACCATGCTGTGACAGAAAAGAATATAGCTGGTGCATAGTAATGGAATACAGAAAATAAGCTGTTTTATACATAGCTGAAACATTGGGAAAATCAATTTATTGGACTGACAACACCCAGAATCTTACAGCTGGGGGGGATACTGGGAGGTTTAATCTGAAACTTTAATGTAAGAGTTCTCAACCTTTTAAAGCCAGGGGCCAGGTCACACCCTCAGACAGCGTCGGGGGCCAGATGGCCATTTTGCCCTTCCTCCACCATATGGCACTTCCTGGTGTGGTGGAGGTGGTGGTGTGGGCTACATGAAATGGCGCCGAGGGCCACATCCAGCCCCTTGGGCTGCAGGTTGAGAATCCCTGCCTTAATGCCTCCCATGTTCTCCCTGGCTGGCAGCTCAATGTAAACTGCACCTCTCCCCCAACCCTTAAATCATGGTTTCTCAACCTGCATCCTATGGGCCAGATGCAGCCCACGGCACCATTTCATGTGCCCCCTTCCTCCACCACACCAGGAAGTGCCATGTGGTGGAGGTAGGGCAAAATGGCCGTCCAGCCCCCCGAAGCTGTCTTGAGGGAGCGTGACCCGGCCTCTGGCTTTAAAAGGAAAGTCCTTTTAAGCTGCCTGCCCAGGTGTTCTCTCCCCCATCCCAACTGACCAGGGGGCAGGCGTTGGAAGCGCTGGCGATGGTGGCGAGGAGTCCTTTTAAGCTGCCCACCCAGCCTCGACCCAGGTGTTCTCTCCCCCCGTCCCGACTGACCAGGTGGCGGGCGTTGGAGGTGCTGACGGCGGCAGCAAAGAGAGTCCTTTTAAGCCGCCCGCCCAGCCTTGACCCAGGTGTTCTCTCCCCCAGCCCAACTGACCAGGGGGCAGGCATTGGAGGTCTCCACTATTGGGGTTGTGCGCCTGCGCAGAACCTGGACCGGAGGCTTTCAAGCTGATTGGCTAAAAGTTTTGGCGGTAAGACCACCCACCGTACCACCCACCCTTAGGCGCCAGTTCGCCATTTTACCTCAGTTCTCTTCTCTTCAGCAGCAGGATGACCATTGAGAGCTCTCCTAACTTTTTCGTTGATTCTTCGGAAAAGACATTCTTTTAACCAAAACATTTTCTTGTTAATCTTGTCCCCTGGGCAGGATCTCCTCCTTGGAGCTGTTTCCCCTTGCAGGGACTCAGTTTTCCTGTTGGTCCCTTCTTAGAAGGGACTAGCCACTTGGCCTTTTACCCGCTTCATGACGGGTAATCGTATTGTCCTTCCCCGATTTTTCATGGCTTCAGCTGCATTCAAACAGTGTGTTACTTGCCATAAGAAGTTCCCAGATTCCGATGGCCATAGTGAGTGCCTCTTCTGTTTAGGGGAAATTCATCAGAGTCAATCCTGTGCTTACTGCAAAAACTTCACCCGCTTGGCTGTGCAGAACAGGAGCAACCGTCTTAAGGCCCACCTCATGGAGCTCGCTCTAGCTTCCTCTTCCCCTGGCTCCTGCTGAAAAGTTGGATCCCAAGATGGCTACCACATCGGTTAATCCCTCTGCGATGATGTCACATAAAAAGAAGAAAGATAATGGCGAGAAGAAGAAAAAGCATAGAGATGAAAAGGTTGTTACTCCTTACCTCCCACACCGTGTCCTCCGCTCTCGCCTCATCCGTCTCCACCTTTCTCCATTGCAAGATGCTCCTCACCAGGATCTTCGGTGTGTGGTGGATGCTCTTCTTTGGAGTCACCTGCTAAGGCTTCGCGTTCGGGTACCTTAGGCGGTTCTGTGTACCAATACCTCTGTCTCCCTTTCGGACTATCCACAGCGCCGCGGGTCTTCACCAAATGCATGACACCGGTGGAAGCATTTCTTCGTCAAAGGGGGATAAGGGTCTTCCCGTACATCGACGACTGGCTGATCGCCTCCCCCACGGCCTCCGTTCGGGACACAGCTTACACAGTCCATCTCATGGAGAGTCTTGGTCTACGGATCAACTTCAGCAAATAGAAGTTAGATCCGTTTCAGAGTGTAGAGTACATTGGGGCAATACTCGACTCACTCACAGTCAGGGTGTATGCCCCTCAGAAGTGCCTAGGGGGCATTGCCAAGGGGATAAACATTTTCCGGTGCAAGCCCTTTGTATGGGCAAAACAGGCACAAAGACTGCTGGGATTAATGGCGTCGACTACGGCCGTAGTTCCTCATGCCAAACTGAAACTTCAATCGCTACAGTCTTGACTCCTCCATGAGTTTCACCCTCTTATGGAGAGCCAGTCCAAACGGCTGCTCCCAACTCCAGAACTGCTGGACCAGCTGGCATGGTGGACCTCGCCTTTGAATGTGACAACGGGGAGGTGTTTTTACCCTCCACAACCTACTATACAGATACTGACCGACTCAAGCAACCTTGGATGGGGAGCTGCTTGCGGGTCTCTCGCAGTCAACAACATGTGGACCCCGGAGGAGGCGGTTTTCCACATCAACTACCTGGAAACTCCTCTCCATTTGGAAGGCCGTGAGGTTCTTCAAAACAGTGCTGTCAGGCAAGGCCGTCCAGATCGCATCAGGCAACACCACCATGATTGCCTACATAAACAAGCAGGGGGGAACGAGATCCTTTACCTGGCTGTGCAATGCTGGGAGTGGTGCTTGGAAAGACACATCTTTCCCATTGGAGTCCACATTCAGGACAAGTTAAATGTCTTGGCCGACTGCCTGAGCCAGCTCACATCAATGACGCACGAGTGAGAACTGGAGGATTTGGTGTGCCAATCCATTTGCCAACAGTGGGGGACTACAGACCTCAACCTCTGCATTGGAGAGAAACCGCAAGTGTCCAAGGTACTGCTCCAGAGTGGGAATCGGACAGGACTCCGAAGGGGATGCCTTCATGACATGGTGGGACCTGGACTATCTATGCATACCCTCCGTTTCCTCTGATCCAGAAGGTCCTCACTCGGATACTCCACCAACGAGCACATGCCATCCTTGTTGCAGCAGCGTGGCCGAGACAACCGTGGTATCCGCTGCTGCTCAAACTCATCACAGTCACTCACGCTGCCAGATTCTCTGTCATTGCTCCATATGGAGAAGGGGGGACTCCTCCACTCCAACCTACCCAGCCTTCACCTCACGCCATGGAGGATAACCCCTAGTTGACAAGGATCCTGGAGCTGGTGAGGAGACCTTCCACGCGGAAGTCATATGCCTCCAAGTACAGGCAATTTTGTGCTTTCCTGGAGTCCAACCGCAAGTGCCTAAATGGTGCTAGTCTTCAGGACATTATGGAATATCTCCTCCATTTGGCAGAGTCTGGTTTTGGTCTCGCGTCCATCAGGGTCCACTTGGCGGCTGTGGTGGCACACTCTCCACTTGAGCTGGCTGCCTCTGGTGCGTTCCGTGACCAAATGGTGAAAAGGTTCCTCAAGGGACTGCATAACGCTTTTCCACCTGTCAAGGTTCCAGCCACGCAATGGTCTTTGTCCACCGTTTTGACTTCTCTTACCAAGGCCATTTGAGCCAATGGCCACTGCCGATGTCCGCCTTCTCACATGGAAAACTGCATTTCTCGTTGCTATCACATCTGCCAGATGGGCTGGTGAACTGACTGCACTTCGTGCTGATTCACCTTTCACCAAATTCTATAATGACCGTGTGATCCTTCACATGGACATTGCCTTCCTGCCAAAGGTGGTCTTGTAGTTCCACTTGGCCCAATCCATTTCACTGCCGACTTTCTTTTAGAACCCAACCAATGCTCAAGAACGGACATGGCACACGCTTGATGTTAAACAAGCTTTATTATTTTACATCAGCAGAACCAAACAGTTTCGGAAGTCTCTTTGTAGCATATGGAGGCAAGTCCAAAGGTGAGCCCATTACATCACAGAGGTTCTCCAAGTGGATCACATCTGTTATCTATCTTGCCTATGAGATTGCTTCCTTGCCTCTGCCTCCTCACATCAGGGTGCACTCTACTCGGGCTGTTGCAACCTCCACTGCCTTTCTGGAGGGCGCTCCACTAAAGGACATCTGCAAGGCTGCCACCTGGTTCAGCCCTAGTAGAGTGCTTCTACATTTGTCCAACACTACCGGAAGGACACCAGAGCCACTGCAGATGCCAGACTTGGCCGTGTCGTCCTTGCCAGAGGGCTCCAGGCTCCACGGCCGCGAGGGTCCATCCAATCTGCCTGACGTGGTTACCTATGGATCCATCTCATCCGACTACTCACTTACCAAGTAAGTGTGAGCTTGCTAATCTCCCAATAGTGGGGATTCACAAACTATATGAAGGAGATTAAGTTGCACTTACCAGTGATAACTTTTGTTCTTCGAGTATATAGTTTGTGAATACACACTACCTCCCCTCTGTCAATAATATCCATATAGTGAGGCAAAGTGCAGAGATAATGTCAAGGACAGGCTGAGGTCAGTTAACAAGGAACAGGTGCAAGCAATCATTGTAACTCAGCTCTGCTGTGATTGACAGTTAATAAGATACATTGTACCCTTAAATATTTTGCTAGCTGTAGAAATAGAAGTTGCTTGCAAGCTTGTTTTGCAGAACAGAGCAGAGCTGAACAGTACAGGATGTAATGCTAATTTACTTTGTCTGTAAATGTTAATATACCAGTTTGATTTAACCAAGCCTGGTGTATAGTCTTCTTTCTTGGACTCATCACAACTCAGACTGCTACAACACTCACTCAAGCTAACACCCTCTTGAGCTGCATGGATGAGATCAGTTGGTTTATCCTGTGCTTAGCTTAAGTATGGAACTGAGGTAAAATGGCGAACTGCCGCTTAAGGGTGGGCGGTCTTACTGCCAAAACTTTTAGCCAATCAGCTTGAAAGCCTCCGGTCCAGGTTTTGCGCAGGCGCACAACCCCAATAGTGTGTATTCGCAAACTATACACTCAACGAACAAATGTTATCACTGGTAAGTGCAATTTAACTTAGTTTTGAATTATGTTTGAAATTAAAATACAAACCAAATCCATTCCTCCTCTAGTCCTGATCAATGGAACGGAAAGATCATAACCAAGAGTCTCCTTAGCTCCAAGAACTGAGGCTGTGATGCAAGTTTATGCTGTTCTTTTTTCTATTTCTATACAAACTATGCTCTCCTTTTTTCTCTTCCTATTTTATGCAATGGAAGACAAAACGTACTATGGAAAGTTTATAATCTCTGCGTCTACACAGCTTTGAAGTAGTCTGACCTGCAGAATCCCTGCTTTGTTTGAGAAAAGAGAAGTGTAGTGTTTGAACGAATGATTACAAAATACATAATTGTTCCTGCAGCTGCATCTAATATTACGGATGCTGCATGAATGGATAAAAAGTCTTCTCTTGCAAGCTTTCATTCAGGGAGTGAAGAGGGCTTTTCAAAGCAGTGAACAGAATACACAGTTTGAAATTGAAAACTGGAACAGCTTCCATTATCTCCAGCTGAGGTTTTGGAGGAACACACTGTCCATAACTGTGGTATCTCTGAGCTAAATCCAACATCTAGTCCCAACTGGAGTAGAACCACTAAATGAATGGGAGTTTAGTAAGTCAACACAAATAAAAGTTCAGTTGATTCTGTCAGTCTGTTCTAGTTGGAACTAGAAATTACATTTAGGCCTTTTATGTTGATAAAATCCATGATATCAAGTGAGTATACAGTAGAACCCCGTATAACGAATGCATCGTACAACCATACAACAAAGAGGATTTGAAAAAACCATTGTGCCCCATATAACGAAAATTTTCATTATACGATGCGATGCATCTCTATGGAACAAACCATACAACGAAAATCTCTATGGTAAAAATTGTGCAACTAAATTTTTTCCATTCTACAATTTTTCCCATGAAGATTTTCATTGTACGATTTTTCCCACAGGGATTTTCGTTGTACGATGTATGCATCGTAAAACAAAAGAATCGTATAACGAAGTGCCTCATAGAACAAATTATTTTCGTTATACAGGGTTCTACTGTATTTCAATTTTCAAAACCTCAGTCTATCCATGAAGTTGCATTTCTTAAGAAGGTTGGTTGGTTGGTTGAAAAGATATGTCTGCATCATCTGTCAGCAAAGAATATCCAAAAATGGTGCTTGTAGTTCAGAGAATATAATTATAATTATAAGCAGCTTCTTTTCAAAGTCTGAATTGGTCTGGATAGTTGTCCCAGAAATCAGGTAGTGGGGAACCATATTGTCAATTTCAGATCACTACTTTATCCCAAATATGTTACCTAGTCGATGTGTGCTGTTAATTCCACAACTTTATGATTGGTGTCTCACGGTCCGATGGGAATTGCTTTTGCATTCTGGATCTTCTTTTTACTCTTCTTTATATGTAATTAATCTGTCTTTTGTTGGTGATATCATTGCATTGCATGTGTACCATGTAAAATGTTGTGAATCTTGGTGTTAGTAATAAACAGCTTGTGTTGGTTGCGTAACTCTAATATCCTTGGTCCTTTCTCATTCCTTTCACTGTTCTCAGCAGCATGTGGACCAATGAACTGTTTGTACTCTCTTCTTTTAGTACCCACCCTGTCATTAAAATCTCCCACTACATAATCATAGAGCAGGGCTTTTCATCCTGTGGCCCGTGGGCCAAATGCCACCCATGGCACCATTTCATATGGGTGCCCCACCGCCTTCACCATACCAGGAAGTGCCATGTGGCAAAATGGCCATACTGCCCCCGAAGCTGTCTAAGGGAGCGTGACTCAGCCCCTGGCTTTAAAAGGTTGAGAACATAAGAACAGCCTTGCTGGAACAGGCCACAGCCCATCCAGCCCAGTATTCTGTCTCACACAGTGGCTCACCATTTGCTTCAGGGTATTCCCAAGCAGATGCCTTCACCTGCTTAGGATACCCTGGAAATGGCATTGAGAGATATCCTGCCTATCTCTCCAACCCGGAGGTTGTCCTTAGGTATCCATAATTATAGCCATGGATACCCTTGTACTCCGTGAACGTGTCTAATCCTTTCTTAAAGCTGTCGAGACTGACAGCTGTCACCACTTCTTCTGGCAGGGAGTTCCATAGACCAGTGATCCTCTGGGTGAAAAAGTACTTTCTCTTGTTTGAGAACTAGTACCCAAAAGTTTCATGGAGTGTCCCCTAGTTCTAGTGTTATGCGATAGGGAAAACAGTTTTTCCTTATCTACTTTGTCCACACCGTGCATGATTTTATAAACTTCAATCAGGTCACCTCTTAGACGCCGTCGTTCAAGAGTGAAAAGGCCCAACCGTTGCAGCCTCAGATGGTAAGGAAGGTGTTCCAGTCCCCTCATCATTCTGGTTGCCCTCCTCTGTACTTTTTCCAGCTCCATAATATCCTTCTGGAGGTACACAGTATTCCAGATGGGGCCTCACCATAGATTTACAAAGAGGCAAAATGACACTTGCCAGGATAGTCTGTTCCGCTCTGTCCAGGAACACCTCAAGCTCCTTAATTTGTTGGTGGTTAGATATGCGGGCCTCTAGCTGCTGGACCTTCTCTTCTAGTAGTCAACCAGCTTGCACTTGTTGCAAGTGTAGTTCTCCATGTGCTTTGGCAAGAACACAAACATGGCACAAGTGTTGGAGGTAACTATTGCTGCTTCCTCGGAACCCATTTTAACAAGTGCAGTATTTTGGGCCTCAAAAATTTACATGTTTACTACCTTTCTATCTAGTAAGAATATATTCTTCCTTTGTTTTTTGTTTGAAATCTCGGCACGCAGGCCTCTAAAGCAGCTCTACTCCAACTGCAAGCACACCCAAAACTTAACAGTGCTCACTTCCTTTGTTTGGCTCTCCTCAGCAGCAGCTCTGCTTAAGAGCACATGCAGAATCAAAAAAAGGCTCTTGTCATAGAGTATGCTATTTGTTTCAACTTCCTCTAACACCTCAGATAATGCATTTTGCTATGTCTGGATGTACCAAGAAGCCCACTCATTCTTTGCTGTGACCCTTCATGAGTCGTCATCATCATTGACTGCAACTCGTATCCGAGAATGCTTTCCCCCTCTGAAGCTGGAAAAGTTCCACTGATGTGAATTTGTTTAAGGTGGATCCCAGCTTGCCATGAATTGACCCATACCCTGGCAGCACGTACGAAATGAGACATGCAGGATTTAACACCGGGACTGCAATGGACTACCACAGTCTTGAATATATGGACAAGGTGTACCTTCACAGCCAGTCCATCTGGCATGGCCTCTTCTGCCTCCATGTCTGTTGGGAATCATTGTTCCTCCTCCACTCATTTTGCCATTGGGCTCTTGGTCCTTTAACATTGCCATGGTCGTTTCTGGTTTGTTCAGTCCATTTACTGCTCTTTTGTAGTTTTGTAGCAATGGGTTATCCATTGCCAGCTTGCTGGGCCTGTCACAACTTCACCAGAGCCTCTTTGGCCAGGTCTTTTTGGGGTAATCCAGGATGGCCTTCATGGCTACCGTAGCCATCCTGTGGCGCAAGGCCCCGCCAGTCCTAGCTTTCTCTTAATTGGACCTATCACCATCTCTCATGACGTAGACGCAGGGCCAGACTTTGAGAGGCACAATAGAATTTATTAGTAGTAATCATGCCTTTTCTCATATTTGCACACGGTAGTCCATGGCTTTTTTTCTCTTAACTTTTGTCTCGCAATAACTGTGTGGGTAGCTCTAGTTAAGCTCACAGAACTGGCATTGTGAATCTTAAGACTAGAGTCCCCATCCACTGTTACTCTCACTGTTACTGGCTCTCTCTGGAAATCTGTGCGAAGGAACCCCAGACAACATCTGTCTTTTGCTGGAGCACATCTTGCATGTAGAGCTCTCCAGGGTGCTGAAACCTGGGTTTCCATAGACAGCAGGCAGAGCTCATGGTTGCGTCCAATGATTGGCTAGAACGGCTAGCCAGTCCGCAGAATAAAGATCTTTGTTTTGTTCATTTCCTTTGTCTTCCTATAAAACTCATTCTTTTACACAGAATGTCATCATTCGCTAATTTAGGTTTTATGATGCTATCGAGGTGTAACAACTCAGGTCCTCAGAGTAACTATTCTGTGCAGTTTGCAGTTCCCATCAGAGTGAGCCAAATCAAATCAAGTCCATTTACTCACCACCATACGTCAGACATTTATAAGTACAGTAATACCTCGGATAACGCTAAAACATGGTTCCACAAGTGTTAGCGTTATCCGGTTTTTAACGTGCGATACATTGATTGCACAATGTTAAAAAAAGCCCGGTTCTCTTTCCGAAGAGGGAAGGGAACAGGGTCGATCTGCCTGTCTCTTTGGAAAGGGCAGTGGTGATTCAATGCTTGGAATCTCCGCTGCCCTTTCCAAAGATGCAGGCGGATCAAGCCAAGCCCCAAAGTCGGCAGGACTGATCTCCGACTTTGGGGCTTGGCTCTCTGGTAGTCTGAGCGCCGGTTTCCTTGGAGTTAGGGTGCATGTGCCCGGTCTCTCCCCAAGGAAGCCGGCAATCTGTGTGTCTGAGCACTGGTTTCCTTGGGGTGAGGGAGTACGCACGTGGTCTCCCCCAAGGAAGCCGGCACTCTGAGCTTCCGATCGCTGGTTTCCTTGAGGTGAGAGCATGCATGTGCGCATTCTCACCCAAAGGAAACAGGCGATCCGACGCTTGGGTCTACGGAGGCCCCCTTGCTTTCCCCCCCCCCCCCCGCTCCGGAGATCTCTGCTGGTTTCCAGCCCTGCAGGCTTTGGGGCAGAGATCAATGTTGGGGAATTTGAGGAAAACTTTTGCATTGTTGTGTGGTGCAAAAGGTTTCCTCAAATTCCCCAACGTTATCCAGTTTTAACGCTGTGCAATGTAATTCAATACATTACTAATAAAACAAATAGCAATAATCTCAAGGAAAGAATATTGTATACAGAAACGTATTTAAAACATCACAGTTGCTATGCAATATTTTGTGGAATATTGTATGCAGTTTTTGCCCCCAAGAATTGAAATCCTGTGGGGAACCTCTGGCTTAAAGTTAAGCAAAGTTATTTTATTCTGACCCATCTAGTGAGCAGATGTACAACAAAGCCTTCAGTATTTATATAAGGTGACAAAGAGTCTACTCCAGGGGTCCCCAACCTTTTCCTGCCAGGGGCCTGACCACACCTCTGAGTCAGCTTAGGGACTGGCTACGTCGTTCTTCCTGGTGGTGGCGGTAACGGCAGTGCATGTATTTGCGCTGAGTTTCTGGCCATTTTGCTCACCTCCACCGCTTCCCTTTGTGGAGGGAGAGACATTTCCGACCCATTTTTTGAAATTTTTGCCAGATTTTCACGGCATTTTGGTGCGAAAACACAATTATTTTGGCATTTCAGTGACGTCGGGGCATTTCCGGCATTGGCGGCAATTTGGCCCAGGGACCAGATGAATTCGGCCCAGGGGCCGGATCTGGCCTGCCCTTCTCCCTTCAAAAGCAGGTAACAGTATTTGAGAATGGAAAATCAATTCTCATCAAACCTGTATGGGCATTATATTATTACATCCACCATCACCCACTGCCACCCAGCATTTAACCTTGCTAGGGGGAAACTTCCCATTGAAGTCAAGGGGTACCAATGCTCCTGTGCTGATATTGGAGCAAGGAATTTTGTCCAGACAAGGACCCTCAGGCTGGAAACAGACCAAGACGAATGTTGGCTGGTTAAGAGCATTTAGAGGAATTTGGGATCGTGTACACTTCGCGGCAGGCCCAGCTGATACAACAGAAAGAAGAAGAAGAAAAGAATAATTTGCCTGCAGGAGGAAATCTCTGTGGCTACAACAGAAACATATTTTTCAGTCAGTTAGATAAGTGGCAAGTGTACTAGCATGCTTTTGTCTTGTGTGCACAGCTAGAAGCAGGGAATGGGAGTTGATAGACCAGCCCGCTGATCCTATGTGACAACACACCAGAGAATTCAAGCCTCTGATAAGATACGGGATGACATCTCTCGTTGCCCTTAGCAGCAATCCAAGGATTTAGGATTTAAATGAGAGCAGGCAGCTGGAGGAAAAGCTGTGGACAGAGATACACAACGCGCAACAGCAACTCCACACTTGTGGAGGAAAAATTGTGTGGTTAGCCTTCCGCTTCTCATTGCTTACAGCAGGGGCTCCCAACCTTTTCAAGCCAGGGGCCGGGACATGCTCCCTCAGTCAGCTTCGAGGACCAGACGAACATTTTGCCCTGCCTGCATGGTGAGGGTTGCCATTTTGTCCCAACAGCCTCAAAGGGCTGGCCATCTTGTTTCTCAAATGTCCTTGGACGGGTGGGGATGGGGCTACATGAGATGGTGCCCCAGGCCGGATCCAGCCTATGGGCCATAGGTTGGGAACCCCTGGCTTACAGACTATTCCTCCACATATACTGTGAATTTGAGGAGGATTCTTCCAGTCCCCGTGCTAGGCTGAAGTTACCTTCGTTCCTCGCCTTAAGCCGGTGATAGGAGTTGCAGTCCAGCAACATCTACAGAGGACCCACAGTTGCCCATTCTTGTTTTAAATAAGCAAGAGACATTTCATTTTTATTTCTTCCAGGCGTATTTGGAACCTCGGTTAACGTAATCAAGGCATTCTCTGGGACGTTTCTTACTTGAACCGAATTTCCCATAGGAATGCATTGAATGCAGTTTCCCATAGGAATGCATTGAAAACTAAAATACTTTAACCGAAACGCGGTTTCCCATAGGAATGCATTGAAAAACAATTAATCAATTCCGGGGGGGGGATTCCGTAAACAGAACCACTATTTTTTATGTATTTCCGTTTGTTATGTGATTTTTATATTAACCAAACCATTTATTAGCCAAGGTTACACTAGTATGTTCTGTTGGTAAGCTATATCACAAACAAGATGTCCTTTGCTCCTACAGCAAGCTTAACTTGCGCTTCTTGATCACATTCCATTGGTTATCTAAATGGCTGGTCAGTACCATTTCTAAATGCTACCAAATGGCTAACAATCTTGAAATGATTCTGTGATTAAATATATTATTATTTTGTCTCCCGATCAAACTCTGGAATGCCAAAATGAAGCCACTTTCTTGGCTTTATGGTGGGCCAAACTTAAGTCCTCATCGGTGCATGTTTCTGGCAGTAATTGGCAGACCAGTAAATGAGCCATATTCTGTATCTCTCCACATTTACACTGCGTGATGTCTATCAGCAGCCCCCACTTAAGCATATTGACCTTGCATTTAGGGTCTCCGACCTTCAGCCTATTCAGGGTCCTCCAGGTGACGTAGGGGAGGTTGAGATCCTCATCCATATCCTCCTTTAATGATGTTCCTTGCCCAGTGAGCTACTTCCTCCATTTTCTAATTTGGTTTTGCTCTTGTGTACCCTCAAGAATGTTTGTTCTTCCCATAAAGCTCTCCCTGGATCTGAGCCGGCAGACTTGAGGGTCATCTCCATTCAGAGGATGTTGAGGGTCCTTCTCTTGCTTAGTTCTCTCGGCATCTATTGCTACTTCTCTCCTAATCTTAGGTTGAAAGATACCAACAACGGGGTATATTTTCTCAACTAGTGTAGGTTTAAAGCACCCTGTCACTCTACGCATGGCTTCATTAACAGCGATGTCAACTTGTTTTGCATGTGTTGATGCGCTCCATACTAGAGCAGCATACTCTGCTGCAGAGATGCTCTGGGCCAAAGCTTACGTATGCAGTGTGGATGGCTGAGTTCCCCATTTGTAGTTTGTGAGTTTCCTGATAATGATGTTCCTTGTACTAACTTTGGCTTTGGTATTCAGGCAGTGCTGCTTTAAAAAATATTTATTTATTTAATCAAATTTGTATTGCCGCCCACTTGGCAAGCAACTCTGGGTGGCACACAACACTTACATCATCAAATCACCCACCTTAAAAATATTATTTTTATTAATATTATTGACTATTAATATTATTGAAAATGGAAAGTAGATTGGGAATTTGGACTGGGTGACTGGTACAAAGAAATGGAATATAGATATAAACTATATAGTTCACATGTGAGATAAAAGTAAAAAGGGGGTTAGCAAAAATGTGTTTAGAGAGATATAGAGATAATTTTTAGACTATGTATTGGTAAAAGGGAAAGGAGTAAAGCCAGAACAAGGTGTGTTGTTGTTGGAATGAGGGGATGAATACATTAATTTAATGATATAAGGTAAAGGTTTCCCTTGCTTGAAAGCCTGTCATATCTGACTCTAGGTTTCAGTGTTCATCTCTGTTTCAAAGCCGGAGAACCAGTGCTGTCTGCTTCTGCAGACATTTCCATGGTCATATGGCAGGCAGGACTAGACACCGGAGCGCACAGAACGCTGTTTACCTTCCCACCGAAGTGATCCCTATTTATTTCCTTGCAATTTCTTGCTTTCAAACTGCTAGGTTGGCAGGAGCTGGGACAGAGACGGGCGCTCAATCTGTCATGCAGTACTCAGGTTTTGAACTGCTGACCTTCCGCCTCCCAGTCAGCGTCTTAACCACTTGAGCCACTGCTCAATTTCTTCTTCTTCAGGTGCCGTATCCCTTCTGGATATTGGCTATCATCATGGCAATAGTCTTCCTCTTCTTAAATCCTTGAAACCGTGTCTTCCGAGGACCTTCCACACCAGTCTCTCAGGTTCTTCAGCCATGAAGTCCATCTACATCCAGGGCCTCTTTCTTCCCAAGGATCTTCCATTGTGTAGCAAGTTGGAATACTCTATCTTTTATGTTGTTCCTCATGATATGGACAAGGTATTGGAGCTTTCTTTGACTGATGGTCTTAAAAATTTCTTGTTCTTTATGCAATACTTCTTCATTAGTCACATAATCAACCCATGATATCCTTAGCAGCTGTCGGTAGATCCACATTTCAAAAGCTTTCAAATGCTTTAGTCAATGTCCGGGGTACACAGAAAGAGCCTCATCGAAGATTGTCATATTCTTGAAACACAATCAGGCATACCTTGGTAACGGCAACCTTGTGTTGCCGGCTACTCTTTCTCACACTAAGTCAGCCGAAGAGAACTGCAGAATGAACTCACCAAAGGGTGCCTTCATTTTGGCAGTTTCATGACTGGCCTAGACATGGAAGAAGAAGTCATTGTCCAAGCTTCAGCTCCATATAGCAAAACTGGGAATACGTAATATCTTGCTATTCGGATCTTTATAGCAAGAGTTAGATCTGTACTGCATAACAAATGTCACATTTTTACAAAGGTGGATCTTGCTTTTTCTATTTGTATTTTAATCTCTACTGTGGGATCACAATTTTCATTTAGCATACTTTCCAAATAGATAATTTTATCCACTCTTTTGATTGCTTGTGTTCCTGGCATTAGCTTGCCACGAGTTAGTGTTCGACTTATAACAATATATTTAGTCTTCTTGGTGTTAGGATCCAAACCATTTTCTGCGCTTGAAGCTCTAACTTGATCCAGCATCAACTGAAGATCTGCAAGGTTTGTGGCCAACAAGCCACAAGCATATTCAGGCATTCACCACTAATTTTAATGCCCATGTTTAAATCTGATAGTAATATATGTACAGTGGTACCTCGTACAATGATTTTAATGCGTTCCATGGGGCTCATTGTTCTACGAAAAATTGCTATACGATGCATGCATCGTATAGCGATTTTCCCTATGGGATGCATCATACAACGAATAGCTCTATGGGAAAATTGTACAACAACAAAAATTTGTTACACGATTTTTCCCATAGAGATGCATTGCATCTTATAACAATTTTAGTTGTTATATGGTGCACAATGTTTTTTCAAATCCTTGTTGTTGTATGGTTTAATTACTGTAAGAGGCATTCATAATATAGGGTTCCACTGTATGTTTGGTTGTGTTGTGTTGTGTTTTTCTTTTCTTTATTATTATTATTATTATTATTATTATTATTATTATTATTATTATTATTATTATTATTATTATTATTATTATTATTATTATTATTATTATTATTAAGAAATGATTCTGTGAAAATACATTTGGCTCATGAGAATCTTGGCCACTTCTTATACATTTTCTAGAACAGGGGTGCCCAAACTACGGTCCGTGGGCCAGATTGCCACTGACACTGGAGTGCTCCGATGTCACCAGAAGTGCTGAAATCGGCATGTTTTTGTGCCAAAACACACTGATTTTTTTTTTTAAAGGGCGTGAAAATGCTCCCCCAATGCTCTCTCCTCCAAGGGCAGCATTGGAGAACAGGAGGACGGCCGGAAACACAGCACAATTTTATGCACCACTGCCGCTGGGAGGAACCACGTTACTGGTCTGCACAACTGATTGAGGGGGGCATGGTCAGGCCCCTGGCGGGAAAAATTTGGGCACCCCTGTCCTAGAAGCATTGACATCACAGACATTTAAAGACCTGCTGCATGATTTCAGCCCCCATCTTTGTCCACCACTATTGCCTTGATGTATGACAGAAAGGCTGATATCTGTTGCTATGGCAACCCACCATTCAATAAGGGATTCACAGAGACAAAGGTGGGCAGACAGGAGGGGATTGTGTGAATTCACTCAAAGAACTAAAGTTACAGCAAAATAACTCATCCTTCTTCACCATGGCCCACCCCTCAAACTCTGCCTGTGGACACCAATCCTTAGTGGACTTAAAGCAGGGGTTCCCAGATTTGGCCCACAGCACCATTTCATGTGACCCCTCTAAGGGCATTCGAGAAACAAAATGGCAACCCTTTGACTCTGTTGGGACAAAATGGCCACCCCCATCGTTCAAGCAGGGCAAAATGGCCATCCATCCATCAAAGCTGACAGAGAGCGTGACCCGGCCCCCGGCTTCTCATAGTGAGGGCATTGGGTCACTCACCTCAGGGATTGTGGAGCTCCGAGGAATGGCACAACACCACTAGGGCTGGTTATAGGACTTCACTGATGTCACAGACATGGGAGAGATGTTGTGTAAATTGGTCTAAAGTTAAACAGTTGTCTATCATAGACTGTTGAGCATGCCTATCTGGTTGTGGGGTTATTTTTGTACTTTATTGGCCTTGGCACAAATCTTCTGGGCCCATGAGTATAATCAGGGAGTATAATCCCTCAGCACATGGCACTTCCAGGTGTGGCGGAGGCGGTGGTGGGCTACATGAAATGGCACCATGGGCAGCATCCAGGCCACAGGTTGAGAATCCCTGGTATAAATGTATACCATGAAAACCCACCCTTATGTCTGATGAAGTGGACTTGATCCATGAAAGCTAACATTAAAATACAGGAGTTAGTCTTTAAGGTACGACATCGTTTTTTGTCTTTTTTTTGGGTCTTGTTTTGTTTACTCTCTGCTAAAATTGAATGTTGTAGTAATCTCTTATGTTTCTACTCACTTGATGAATATAAAATCCTAAATCCCAGCCAGACTGTTCCCAAGGCTTTTCTTTTATTTCCTGTTTTTCCCTCTCTGTCTTTTTTTCTGCCATCTTCCTTATCTTCTTGGACAAGGGTCCAACAACAAAAGATAAAACAAATTTATAGTTTCACTTTGAGAGACTGTAATGTAAAAATAAGTTGGGAATACTGGCTCCTGCTTCAGCTGGTAACATGAAAATCCATTATCACAGACCTAATAATAATAATTTCATGTCAGAAATTATTCTGGGTTGAAAGGATTTTTGCTGGAGAAACTCCACTCACGGGACGCCCAAATGAAGGCTCCTTTCATGTCCCCAAGATCTGTTCCCACTCAAGCGGTCCCTATGTATCTACTTGCAATTTCTTGCTTTCGATCTACTAGGTTGGCAAGAGCTGGGACAGAAACAGGCGCTCAATCCGTCATGCAGTACCTGCGTCTCGACTTGCCAGGCTTCCAGCTAAGAAGGTGTTGTGTATTGAATGAAATGGTTCCACCATTTTATGTTCTCCTCCGTTTCTAAGTAACGCGAAATTGGGGTTCACGCCATTTTACTCCGAGAAGTGCAATTGAGATCAGGTCCTCAATCACCCCACTCTCCTTCAACCAATCTTATTAAAGCCCACCAAAATGTATCTTTCTGCACCTGTATATAAGCCATTGTGGTGCAGTTAAAATTGTCTTCTTAACCCTGTAATAAAGTTATGTGTTTGGCCCGTATTGCTGGCTGCTGCTCATTATTTCTGGAACACTAAATTGGCTACGAAGGTGGGATGGCGTCCCACAAGAATTCCGTTGGCCCTTTCGACATTACAGCACCGGAGAAATTGCTCCTCTATGAAAAACAATTCAAACATGCCATGGCGGCTGACAGTATCGTGCAGGAAGATCTGAAGAGCGTGTTTCCTTGCAAGATGTGGTCTGGCTACCCTTGAGTTGGCCATACACCTGTTATTGCCACGGGATATTGACGATGTTCCCCTCACCGATATCCTGATGGCCCTTCGAAACCACTTCCAACCAAGGGTCTCGATTTTCCCTGGCCGGGTCGCATTTCACTGCCATGACCAACACCCCGGAGAGTCTGTGGCCGACTATGCTGCCGCCCTACGACTCGCATTGGCCCCTTGCCAGGGACCGAACATCGAGGACGCCCTCCGTGACCACCTGCTTGCTGGACTTTGGGATGAAAAGGCTCAATGCAGGCTGATGACCCGCGATACACTGACCTTCAAGTCTGTATTGAAGGAGGCGTTGGCGATGAAATCCTTCAAGCAGCGGTGAAATCCTTCAAGCAGCAGTCTGTCGCCTCTGGGGCTCTGGAGTCTGCTGTACAGGCTCAACGCTGTTCATCAGCGTCACCACCATCTTCGTCCACGTCCGGGTCCAGTGATGAGGACGGAGGGGTCGGAAAAGTCCAGAAGAAGAAAGAAAAGCATGCTCCGAGGGTCCTAAAGAAGTGCGACGGCTGTGGGAGCAGGCACGACCGGTGAAAGTCCCCATTCTGGAAAGTGGACTGCCACCATTGCGGCGAGGACACATTGCCAGAGTGTGCCACCAGCAGAGCAGGCAAACCCCAGCGTCAGACAAGCAGACGAGAAGACCAATATCTCGTCAGGAAATTCACTCAGAAGTGTGTCCAACGTGACTGTCCGTTTCTTCACGGAGCTGCAGCTGCAGGGCATCCCAAAGTGTATGGAGGTGGACT
Source organism: Bradypodion pumilum (assembly GCA_035047305.1). Taxonomy (NCBI): domain Eukaryota; kingdom Metazoa; phylum Chordata; class Lepidosauria; order Squamata; family Chamaeleonidae; genus Bradypodion; species Bradypodion pumilum. The sequence continues at coordinate 4,322,465 of JAWDJD010000016.1, read as the reverse complement.
CGGGTATGTCTTATTCCATCTTGCCCCAAAAAGACTTCCTAAAAATTCCACCCCACCTCGCGCCCTAAGTTGCAGGCGTTGAAGACGTCCCTTCAAGACGTTCAAGGGTGCCACATTCCAACTTTGAGGGTGGGGGATTTCTTTGTACGTTTCAAAAACATTCGCACCAAATTGCCTCTTGTGGTGGTGAAACAAGGAACTAACTTTGCTGGGGGTCCAGTGGTTCGAACCACTGAGAATAAGACTATCTGGAATAAATGCTGTGAGTTCTGATCCGGTGCTGGACGTTTGCAACGCGCACCTGGAAGTTTTCAAAAAAGGACTTGAAACTTATGTGGGCCCCCGGTCTCTTTTGAACTTGACCCGGATGTACGACCTATCCGCCTTAAGCCTCGCCGTGTTCCCTTTGCTCTTAAGGACAAGATAGAGGCGGAAATTGATAAGCTTGTGGGTCAAGGTATTCTGGTTCCTGTTGATTCTGCTGAATGGGAAACTCCTATTGTAACAGCCATTAAGTCAAATGGGGAGGTTAGGATCTGTGCAGACTACAAGTGCACGATCAATAAAGCCATTTGTCCCAATGCATATCCGGTCCCTGTTGTCAGCCACCTGCTGGCTACCTTACACAAGGGGGAAGTGTTTCGCTAAATTGGATTTAGCTCAAGCATACCAGCAGCTAACGGTCACGCCTGCTGTTGCAGTCATGCAAACAATTGTCACTCATAGAGGGGCTTTCAAAATCACCCAATTGCAGTTCGGGGTCAATGCAGCTGCTGGTATATTCCAATCGCTCGTGGAGCGTCTACTTAAGGGTCTCCCTGGGGTCCTCCCCTATTTTGACGATGTTTTAATCACTGCGGGGGACGAATTCGAACTGGCAGAAAGGTTGGACCGGGTTTTGCAGAGGTTCGAAGAGGCAGGGCTCCGGCTACGTAAGGACAAATGCCAGGGAGGTTGAGTTTCTGGGATTCAAAATAACTCCCGAGGGGGTCAAACCCTCAGATTCTAAGGTCTCCACTGTATGTAGTGCCCCCCCGGCCATCTTCTAAGTCCGAGTTGCAGTCTTTCCTAGGTTTATTTAACTTTTACCACTCCTTCCTGGCCAGGAAGGCGTCTGTAGCCAAGCCGCTGCATCGTCTTCTCAAGAAAGATGCAGTTTGGAGGTGGGGGCAGAGCCAAGACAAGGCTTTCAGAGAGTTAAAGGAGCTGCTGTCCTCTGAGGCAGTCCTCACCCATTTCAATCCCCGAAAACCCGTGATATTAGTTTGTGATGCATCACCAGTAGGGGTGGGGGCTGTCCTTTGCCATACATTGGATAGTGGAGCGGAGGCCCCAGTCGCTTTCTATTCAAGGTCTCTTTCCAAAGCTGATAGAAACTATGCACAGACTGACCGTGAGGCTCTGGCCATAGTTGTAGGGAGGAAAAAGTTTCACAATATTCTGTATGGGAGAGACTTTACAATTGTGACAGACCACAAGCCCCTGTTAAGAATCTTTGTTACTTCAAAGCCCACTCCACAAATACTTTCTCCCCGAATGCTGAGATGGGCTATATTTCTAAACACATACCAGTTTAAATTAATTCATCGCCCAGGGAAGGACATAGGACATGCCGATGCCCTCTCAAGGCCCCCATTGGCCGACCTTGGGGAACCAGACTGCGAGATAGAGCAAGATAATCAGGTGCTGATGATCGAATCTCTCGATTCACCCCCATAGTTCCCTCAGACATCGCTACGGCTAAAGATAAGCTGTTGTCCCAAGTGGTTACTTGGGTCCAGAAGGGTTGGCCCATGGCTCCCCCTTCAGAGGAGTTCAGAGCATTCTATAGAAAGCAATTCGAGCTTTCGCTCAAGAGAAGTGTCTATTATGGGGTCAGCAGGTAGTGATTCCTGCTGCGCTGCGGCCAAAAGTCCTTAAGCTTCTGCATATTAGCCATCCGGGAATTGTGCGCTCCAAAGCCTTGGCACGGAGCTATTTTTGGTGGCCGCAAGTAGATTCAAACATAGAGTGGTTAGTAGGCACTTGCAATAGCTGCCAGATTTCTCGCCCTCGCCCTGAGGAGTCCCAACTTCCCTCCTGGGAATGGGACATGGCTGCTCGCAGACCGTGGTCACGAATCCACATGTATTTCGCCAGTCCGTTTCGAGGCACCTTATTCTTTCTAGTGGTCGATTCGTTCTTAAAGTGGCTAGAGTTAATCCCTGTCCCTAGTACCACGTCAGCTGTGACTATTAAACAGCTACACAGGCTTTTCAGTTGTTTCGGTCTGTCGGATGTGCTTGTTTCCGATAACACCACTACTTTTATGTCTGTCGAGTTTCAGGCATTTCTTGAGAGAAATGCCATCCGACATGTTACTTCTGCCCCATTTCACCCTGCCACCAATGGCCAGGTTGAACAACTGGTGTGTACAACTAAGGAAGCTTTATGTCATATGGAGCTGGGAGACATTGAACTACAGATCTGTCAATTCCTTCTAACCTGTCGGGTTACCCCTCTGGCTTCAGGTTTGTCCCCAGCTGACATTCTCATGCACAGAAAGCCAACCACTTTGATGGATAGATTGGATCCTTCCAGGGTGGAGGATGGGGGGGGGGGGTAATAAAGGAATTGGACAGAGAAAAGGTTTTGCAGTAGGGGACCCTGTGCATTGCTAGAATTATGTTGCAAGAGGGCCGGCTTGGGTTCCAGGTACTGTCGTAGAGCAAACTGGACCAGTCTCCTACCGGGTTAAACCAGGAAACGGTCTACTTTGGCGGCGACACGCTGACCAAATCAGACATAGGGTAACAGACCAATCAATGGTAGAACAGGAGGACGGTTTTGAGTTTGGGGTGCCCGGAGCCAACGAGGCTTGCCATGATTTCACGTTAGAGTCCTCCCCCACCCACTTATTCCAAGGGGGAAACGAAGAAGGCTCAGCCCCGTCTAATTCAAAGTGAGCATATTTGCTTCTTTCAAAGGGCACACAGGAGCCAGATAATTCTTCTCTTGAGTTACAGGATCCGGGGGAGGGGGAGTTTTTTGAGTGTTCCCCTACTCGTCCATGCAAAAAACGGGGTTATGATTTCTCCCCTGGGGCCCCCCATTCTCCAGTGTTTGAATCTACCCCTACCCATACCCAAAACGGGCAATTTTGTGTTGAGTCACCCTCCACTCATGGTCAACGGAGGGACTTTCAGTTTGGGTTTTCCCCTTCGAATTCTGTGTTTTTAATTTGAGCGTTTCCCTGCTCGATTATTTACAAAACGGGACTTTGAGTTGGTTTCTCCCCTCCCTAGGTCTAATTCAGAAAGGGGCAATTGCTCCCGACATGCTATTAGTCCTAGCAGTCCATCCGTTGCAGAACAACCATTACATTCCTCAGATATCCCTAGGTCTCAGCCAACTGACAAGGCGCCAGTGCGGCTAAAAAGATCCTGTGGCCCCCCGCAATGGCTTAAAGATTTTGTGCAATCCTAGGGGGGAGGGGTGTTGTGTATTGAATGAAATTGTTCCACCATTTTATGTTCTCAGTTTCTAAGTAATGCAAGATAGAGGTTCGCGCCATTTTAGTCCGAGAAGCGTGATTGAGATCAGGTCTTCGATCACCCCACTCTCCTTCAACCAATCCTGTTAAAGCCTGCCAAAATGTATCTTTCCGCACCTGTATATAAGTCGCTGTGGCACAGTTAAAATTGTCTTCTTAACCCTGTAATAAAGTTATGTGTTTGGCCCGTATTGCTGGCTGCTGCTCATTATTTCTGAAACACTAAAGAAGGCAAGCTTCTTAACCACTGAGCTACCGCAGCCCCAGAAAAATAATAATAATTTCATGTCAGAAATTATTCTAGGTTGAAAGAATTTTTGCGGGAGAAACTCCACTCAGGGAACACCCGAATGAGGCTCCTTTCATGTCCCCAAGATCTGGGACAGAGACAGGCGCTCAATCCGTCATGCAGTACCTGGGTCTCAAACTGCCGACTTGCCAGACTTACAGCTAACAAGGCGAGCTTCTTAACCACTGAGCCACTGCAGCTCCTATCACAGACATGGAAAACATGGGAGTGGGGGTGGGGGTGGCAAGCTTTACTGGTTCGGGGTTGACTCCACTCATGTTATGTACAACCTTGGTCTCTGTATCTGACCTCCAAGAAGATGGTGTAGAACAGGGGTTCACAACATTTTCGCGCCGCGGGCCATACACGCCTCCTTCACACTGGTGGAAGAGGGCACAAGGTGTAGTTGCTCCCTGGACGTACGTTTTTGTTGCCATCAGCGGCGGCACCCATCGCACCATCTTTCCAGCTTCTTGCACAGCCTCTGCCACTCCCCACGGCGGTAGGAGGCTTTTTGGAGCACGCTCGCTCCATTTTGGCTCTTCGAACGTGCCGCTGGGCAACTTCCTGGTTCCACACTAGGAACCAAGCCAACGACGCAAGCTCCGCCCAGCACCAGAAGTTGCCCAACAACGCGTTCGAAGAGCCGAAGCCAAGTGGGGAAGCATCAGATAATTCTCCAAATGAAGTGAAATTGCTCTGGAAAGCCTCCTGCCACCATGGGGCACGGCAAAGGCTGTCAAAAAACCCGGAAAAACCATGTGATTCCTGCCACCGCCACGGTAAGTGATGTATTGCCACTTCCGGTGGTGGTGGTAGGGACTAGAAGTGCCCGGGTTCTCACCGAGGGCCGGATTATTGATATGCATGAGCCCTATTAGGCCCACAGGCCGGAGGTTGCAAACACCTGGTGTAGAAAGACCAGCACATCTCTTCCCACTGTCCCCCTTCAAATGATAGGGCAGTGGTGGCGATCCCATGGCATGCGTGCCAGAGGGGGCACGCAGAGCCCTCTCTGTGGGCATGCGTGCCATTGCCCCAGCACAGAGTTCGCCCTGCCCTTCTGCCCAGCAGCCCAATGGGAGTGCTTCCTCCCTCACCCAGCACATAGTTCACCCACTTCTCTGCCCAGCAGCCCAATGGGAACGCCTCCTCCCTCCCCTCCAGCACAGAGTTCGCCACACCCCTCTGTGGCGTGGACAGCAGCCTGTTGAGTTTGGGCACTCGGTCTCTAAAGGGTTCGCCATCCCTGTTACAGAGTTTATGAAAAATGCCATTCGTTTTGCAACTGAGACTGAGTTAATTAGTTAATCCATGCCTCTTTGCGCTAGGAGAGCTTTTTGCAAGGCGCTCACATGGTCATGCTTTTATCTACCGGTATGCAGCCATGGAGACTCTCAAGAGTCTTCTCCAGCGCCACAGAGTTCAAAGGCATCTATTCTTCTGCGTTCAGCCTTCCTTAGGGTCCAGCTCTCACAGCCATACAGAACTAGTAGGAACAACATTGCCTTAACTATCCGGACTTTTGTCAGTATGGTGATGTTTCTCTTTTTTTAAATTAAGCTGCCAAGGTTTGCCATAGCTTGCCTCCCAAAGAGTAAGCGTCTTTTAATTTCATGGCTGCAGTGATCTTAGATCCCAAGAAGGTAAAATCTGTGTCACTGCTTCCATTTCTACCCTTTCTATTTGCCAGAGAGTGATGGGTCCGGATGCCAGGATCTTGGTTTTTCGCTGTTGTTGTTTTTGATGTTGATGTTGAGTTTCAAGCTAACTTTTGCATTCTCCTCTTTATCAAGAGGCTCTTTATCTCTTCTTCGCTTTCTAACATTAGAGTGTTATCGTCTGCATATCTGAGGTTGTCGATATTTGTCCCAGCAATCTTAATTCCCGCATGTGATTCATCCAGCCCTGCGTTACCCTTGCCATACTCTGCAACATATAAGTTAAATAAGTAGGGTGACAATTGTACTCCTTTTCCTATTTTAGACCAATTACTTCCATATCCAATCCTAACTGTCACCTCTTGACCCAGGTTTCTCAGAAGACAGGTGAGTTGGTCTGGTATTCCCTTCTCTTTAAGGACTTCCCACAGTTTGCTGTGGTCTACATACTGCGGTGGCTCAAGTGGTTAAGACGCTGAACTCACTGACTCGAAGGTCGGAGTTCAATTCCCGGCTACTGCATGACGGAGTGAGCTCCCGTCTCAGCCCCAGCTCCTGCCAACCTAGCAGTTTGAAAGCAAGAAATTGCAAGTAGATCAATAGGGACCCCTTAGGTGGGAAGGTAAACAGCGTTGCGTGCTGTTGAATCATACCTGCCACATGTCCACGGAAAGGACTGCAGATGCAGAGAATGCTGGCTGTTTGGCTCTAAACAGAGATGAGCACTGAAGCCTAGAGTTGGATACGACTGGCTTTTGAGCAAGGGCAAGCTTTACCTTATATAATCAAAGGCTTTGGTGTAGTCAATGAAACAGAAGTAGACCTTTTTCTGGTATTCCTTTGCTTTCTCCATAATCCTGTGAACGTTGGCAATTTGGTCTCTAGTTTCCCTGCCTCTTTAAATCCCAGCTTGCACTGCTGAAGCCTAGCTTGTAGGATCTTGCTCGCATGTGAAGTGAGCATAATTGTATGATAGTTTGAACATTCTTTGGCGTTGCTCTTCTGTGGAATGTTTCCAATTTTGTGTTTAATTTCTATTGGTATCTATCTGACATCAATTAGAATAAGCTCTTATATGAAATGGATCTATGAAGAAAATCATACTGGAATTTTTGGCATTTCTACTGGCAGAGGGGACTGCGTTGGCTCAAGTGGTTAAGACGTAGAACTCGAAGGTCGGAGTTCGATTCCTGAGAGCTGGGAGGTCAGCAGGTCAGCAGTTTGAGACCCGAGTGCTGCATGACGGAGTGAGCTTCTGTCGTCTGTCCCAGGTCCTGCCAACCTAGCAGTTCAAAAGCAAGAAATTGCAAGTAGATAAATAGGTACCACTTTGGTGGGCAGGTAAACAGCTCTCCGTGCACTCTGGTGACTAGGCATGCCTGCCACATGTCCATGGAAAAGTCTGCAGACGCAGGCAGTGATGAGTCTTTGGCTATAAACAGAGATGAGCACTGAACCCTAGAGTCGGATACGACTGGCTTTCGAGCAAGGGCGACTTTTACCTTGGTATATCCTGTGCAGAAGGGAGGAGCACAGTGGCCTTGCTAGCTCTGAAGAGAAAGAGTTGAATCTGGCATTGTTGCCTGTGTGCACCAGTGGGAGGCTTTGCCAGTCTGGTAAGCCCTCTCCTCTGGGTGTTCCTTCCTCCCTGCCTGTGAGATCGCACTGGAGCACATGGCAACCTATAACCGGATCAGGTTCCAAGTTGTTCAGGTAGTGCAAACTGCATTTCCTGCTTGGCTGGGGTGGAGTCAAGGGAGAAAGAAAGATTGGCATGCAGAAGGAAATCCAGCTCTCCCCAGTATGAAGTCGGATTGCGAGGAGAACAAACCCGGTATGTGTTGCGCATTTGCAAGCATAGTTACCTGACTGAAGATGACGTGGTTCTCACAGGCCTTTGCTCCGTTGACCTCTTTGTGTCCGTGAACTATCGGCAGTGGAATTGACGTCCTGAAGTCAGTTACTCGCTGGCTTTCCTTCCAGTGAGAAGAGTGTAAGGCAGGGGTGCCCAAACTTTTTGGGCCATGGGCCGGGCACGTGTGGGCCGGGCACATGGTTCCTCCCACTGGAGGTGGACGTAAAACGCACCTTGCCATTTTGCAACAGGGTGAGAGATTTTAGGCTGCCGTTTTCTCTGCTTAAACCAGGGGTGCCCAAACTGCCGGCTGGATCCGGCTCCTGATGCCAATCCATCCGGCCCACGCCACCCTCGTCGCTCCCAGAAGCAAAAGTAAAATGTGCCTACCTGGATACCAGCCATCACCTCCAACCCCCAAACAAATCCTTGCCACATTTTTCTGCCTGATTTGAGATGCATTTGTTTAAGCCCAAGAGCTAGTTATGTAGCTTAGTGGACAGAGCAGCGCACTTGAGAGGCTCGGGTCCAAGTTTAAGTGAGCCAGGAAAATTCATTGGGAAAGGTGGCGTTGAAAAATAACTATTTGAGCACCACACATACTTTAAAACCTAATAAGGTAAAGGTCGCCCTTGCTCAAAAGCCAGTTGTATCCAACTCTAGGGTTCAGTGCTCATCTCTGTTTCATAGCCAAAGAGCCAGCGTTGTCTGCAGAAGTTTCCGTGGACATGTGGCAGACATGACTAGACACCGGAGTGCGCGGAACACTGTTTACCTTCCCACCGCAGTGGTCCCTATTTATCTACTTGCAATTTCTTGCTTCCGAACTCCTAGGTCGGCAGGAGCTTGGACAGAGAGGGGAGCTCACTCTGCCATGCAGTACCCAGGAATCCCAACTCCGACCTTCCAGTCAGCAAGTTCAGTGTCCAACCCCCAAACAAATGCTTACTTGAATTTAAATGCATTTGTTTAGGCCCAAGAGCTAGTACTGGGATTCTCAACCTGCGGGCCCGTAGCACCCTTTCATGTGGGGCCCCCACCGCCTCCACCACATCAGGAAGTGCCATGTGGTGGAGGAAGGGCAAAATGGCCGTCCTGCCCCCGAAGCTGTCTGAGGGAGCATGACCTGGCCCCCGGCTTTAAAAGGTTGAGAACCCCTGAGCTAGTATGTAGGACTTGAGAAGTTCAAGTTTAAATGAGCCGGGAAAATTCATTGGGAAAGGTGGCATCGAGAAATAATTCTTTGAGCACCACACATACTCTCCCAACTTTGAAGACCCATTTGGGTTAGGCAGGGGTGTTAATAATAATTATTATTATTTTTAATATTAATATTAATATTATTTTAAGTTAGATCCTCCACTTTCTCAGCCGAAGCCAACGCAAGGCGGCCATTACAACAAATATATACCATACAAAAACAATAATACAGTGGTAAAGAAGCAAAAAAGTAAATTCAGTACAATTCAAAAGCACTTTAACAAAATCAAATTACAACACAAAATATCACATCAGAAATAAACCGAATAATAATGAATACGGGGATTGTAAAAGAGTATTAGGGTTGCTGTGTTCAGAGCTTGGAAAGGTGGTGTTTTCTGGGAGACTTTGGGAACTGTAAGCCTGTCTCTAGTAGAAATAGTGTTAAATTAGAAAATGAAGATATTCATCAGGATAGAGCCCAAGGAGACCCTAGAATGGCTAACTCTTAGTCTACTCCAGGGATTCTCAATCTGTGGCCTGTGGGCCAGATGCAGCCTGCGGTGCCATTTTATGTGCCCCCCACTGACTCCACCACACCCGAAAGTGTCATGTGGTGGAGAAAAAGGCAAAATTGCCATCCGGCCCCTAAAGCTGTCTGAGGGAGCGTGACCCGGCCCCTGGCTTTAAAAGGTTGAGAACTCCTGATCTACCCCACCTTATAAGGGTTTTGTGAGCATCATCAGTGCTGATCTGTGAGTCTGTAACCAAGATTACGCATATATACTTGAAACAGATTTCACCTTTGTTTTCTTTTCTTTGGCACTCTGCCCTCTTGTACGCTCTGAAGAGTCATGACAATGTGGTATAGTGGTTAGAGTTTTGGACTGCGACTTGGGAGATCCCTACTCACTCAGTCATGAAACACTCTGTTATAAGTGTAACAAACCCATAATTATAATACAAAAATGGTATTAAATAAATTCATGAGTTGGCATAAGCTCTGCATTTTTTGCTAGTAGGTAAAATTCATTGGCACTATCAGTATCAGGACTGCAGTGGCTAAGACACTGACTGGAAGGCAGCAGGCCAGAAGTTCGATTCCCGAGTACTGCAGGATGGAGTGAGCTCCAGTCTCCGTCCTAACCTAGCAGTTTAAAAGCAAGACATTGCAAGTCGATAAATAGGGACCACTTCAGTGGGAAGGTAAACAGCGTTCCAGGCACTCCAGTGTCTAGTCATGACCACGGAAACTTCTGCAGAAGCGGTCAGCACTGGCTCTTCGGCTTTGAAACAGAGATGAGCACTGAACCCTAGAGTCAGATACGACTGGCTTTCAAGCAAGAGAAACCTTTACCTTTATCCGTACATCGGTACTCTTCTTCTCCCCCCCCCCCATTTCTCAGATTGAAAACAGAATAGCAACGAAGTGGCATTGGCCGCGGGGAAGTAGGAGTACTTAGGTGGCACGACTGGGTCTCTGTATGGAGCTTGTATTTTGTACTTGATATTGTATTTCTTTTTCCCTGACTTGTAAATTTGTAATTTGCTGATATTATTGTATTATTCCTGTATTACTGTATCAAGTTATATTTTCTTGTGTTACTGTATTTTTTTTTATTGTGACTGTGTACACCCGCTGGGTCGAGTAAAGCGGTATAGAAATTAAACATGATGATGATGGTGGTGGAGGGAGACTTTGGTTTCGCTACTTTGCAGTCTAATGACCCATGTGGCAATTTTAAAGCAAAAAAAAGATGTGTTAGGATTGGATTGTTGGAATGATACCGAGCCCGAGCCAAGTTATTATTTATTTATTTATTTATTTATTTTATTTTATTTTACTTTATTTTATTTTATTTTATTTTATTTTATTTTATTTTATTACACTTGTCTGCCGCCCCACTCGCAGAGCGACTCTGGGCGGCTCACAAAGATACAAAATATACATTACAATTACAGATTACAAAATTACATATCGGTATTGATCAAAGTAACAAGCATTAATTTCAACAAGAAAAATGTAGACATCCTAATCATAATCAATATACATTATAATTATAATCAATATAATTCTGACAAGGGGGAAATGGACAAATGTTCTGGATTTGTTTGTAAACCATTTTCAGCTTCTCCTTTGTGGGATCAAAACTTTTTGTCCAAAATGAACAGGCTGGTCTCAATCAAAGTTTCCTCTTTCACTGTTGAGCAACTCTTTTCCTTGTGTGTGTTTTTCATCCCTTCTGATTCTCCTTGCAAATGTAAAGGAAGTTACAGTTTAACCACAGGAAGGTTGGACTTTGTCCTTGGAAACCAGGCTCCCTGCAAAATCACCCTTAGGCGGGAGGACGCGGGGGGAAATGTCAAAAAGTGGAAGAGCCGAAGGGATGGAGCTCAACAGTGAACCTGTTGAAAGGGGAAATGCGTCAACCCTGACAGTAGGACTCTGGCGGCTATTTGTCAGCCAGTCTTGCGGTGGCTCAAGTGGATAAGATGCTAGCTGGAAGGTTGGAGTAGGATTCCCAGGTACTGCATGACAGCGTGAGCTCCCATCCATAGCTGTCAAGTATCCCTTATTGGCCGGGAAGCCCCCTTATTTTACCCTCTTTCCCGCCGTCATCCCTTATTAATTAGACTGCAATGCCCTATTGCCGCCATTGGAGGGCAGCACAGGATACGCATAGCTGTCAAGTATCCCTTATTGGCCGGGAAACCCCCTTATTTTACCCTCTTTCCCACCGTCATCCCTTATTAATTAGACTGCAATGGCCTATTGCTGCCATTGGAGGGCAGCACAGGATAAGCATAGCTGTCAAGTATCCCTTATTTGCCGGGAAATTTCCCTTATTTCCAAATCCAAAACTTGACAGGTATGCTCCCATCGCAGCCCCAGCTCCTGCCAACCTAGCAGTTCAAAAGCAAGAAACTGCAAGTAGATAAATAGGGACCACTTCGGTGGGAAGGTAACAGCGCTCCGTGCACTCCAGCGTCTAGTCCTGTCTGCCACATGTCCACGGAAACGTCTTCAGGCGCAGACAGCGCTGGCCTTTTGGCTATACACAGAGATGAACACTGAACCCTAGAGTTGGATACGACTGGCTTTCGAGCAAGAGTGACCTTTACCTTGTTGGGAAATTTCACTGGGTCCACATTTTTGTTTTTTCATTCATTCATGCATTATGAATGAATGAATGTTTATTAATTGATTCAACTGGCTAAGATGCTGACTAGGAGGTGGAAGGTTGGCAGTTCGATTCCTGAGTACTGCAGGAGGAAATGAGCTCCTGTCTTTCCCAGCTCCTGCCAATTTAGCAGTTCGAAAGCAAGATAAATAGGGACCACTTTGGCGGGAAGGGTGACAGGGTTCCATGCACTCAGGTGTCTGGTCATGCCTGACACATGTCCACGGAAATTGGAATTGACTTGGCACAATATTTTTTTACAACATCACATTAAGACTTGCTAAATCCTAAATTATGTTAACCCTCCTCTAGACAGGTAAAAATATACCAGTTTGTACTTGTGGTAGTTTTTGATCCACATACTACTAAAGCCTAACTTGTAGGATCTTGAGCATGACCTTGCTAGCGTGTGAGATGAGCGGAATTGTATGATAATTAGAAGATTCTTTGGCATTGCCTTTCTTTGGAATAGGAACGTAAACTGACCATTTCCAATCCTATAGCCACTGCTGCGTTTTCCAAATTTGCTGGCATATTGAGTGCAGCACTTGAACGACATACTCTTTTAGGTTTAAAGACCTAAAGCTCAAGAGGAATACCATCATCTTTCCTGGCGTTGTTAGTAATGCTTTCTAGGCCCCATTTGACATTCAAGACATGCACATGTTCCCCACTCTGGCAAATAGCCAATTAATTATTCCTGCAGAAAAACCTTGATTAATGACTTTTTTTACTAACTCTTAAAGCAGGGATTCTCAACCTGTGGGTCAGATGTGGCCTATGGCACCATTTCATGTGGGGGCCCCACCACCTCCACCACACCAGGAAGTACCATGTGGTGAAGGAAGGGCAAAACGGCCGTCCAGCTCCAAAGCTGGCTGGGGGAGCCAGATTAAAAATTTGGGGGTTTTAATCTGTTTTTATATGTTTTAATCTGTTGTAAAACGCCAGGTTGGCCTGATTGAGCGGCATAAACATTTAAAAATTAAATTAAATTAAAACCTGCCCCCGGCTTTAAAAGGTTGAGAACTCCTGTCTTAAAGGAGTGCAGCAGAGGAATAAAACTGAGACAGACTCCAGGGAATGAGCAGACGGAGAGCAAACACGAGTTTGATGAGGGAGAGATGGGAGAACAATCACCACAGTGGAATCGTGAAGTATAAAGAGAGGGGGCAGAATTGCATCTTGAGATGTATTAACACATGTCAAGGAATCTTAACCTATACCAAGGGTTAACCGTTGGAACTTGCTATAGGTTGCTATGCCTCGCCCTACTTGCCTGCACTCACCCTTCGTGCACACGGCCGATCTGGGTCTGCAGGTCAACAAAGGATTAAGAAAACAGGCAGTGGGGCAACAGCCCCACAAATGCGAAAAAAGGGAAACAACTTCTTTTCCCAACATTCCTTGCGCCGTGCCGCGCCACAGCCAATCAGGCTGAGAGGCTCTTGCACGGCGTGGCGCAAAGAACGTTCGGAAACGCGCCACAGCCAATCAAAAGAAAACCGTTTAAAAAAAACGCAGCACAAACCCATAACTACAAGCCCCAGCGTCCTGCGCGCCATGAGCGCGCAGAACGCTGAGGAAGCCGGCGCCCAAAAAAAAAACACCGGGAGAGCAAGTCCGCCAAGCCGCGGGAACCAAAGCCCCCCTCCCCATCGGCGCCTGAAGCTCCTAATCGGAGTTTCCCCTTTAATATCACTGGGTGGGGGAGGGTGTTGTGCTCCCCCTCTCTACTGGCTCCCCTGGGGTTGAGAGGGTTGGGGATACCAAAGGAGCCTGACTCCCCAACCCTCCTGACCCCAGGGGACCTGGCAGAGAGGGGATTCCCCTCCCCCCCCCCACACACACACCATATTAAAGAGAAGAAACCAAGCGGTTACTTCTCTTTAAAAACAGAGTTGAGGGGGGGATCCCCCTCTCAATGGCTCTCCTGGGTCCGGAAGGGTTGGGGAGACAAACCCCTTTTCTCAACCCAGCCCTCCCAAACCCAAGGAAGCCAGCGGAGAGGGGGATCACAACCCCACCGAACGTTCCTTGCGCCGCACCGTGTGAGAGCCTCTCAGCCTGATTGGCTCTGGCGTGGCACAGCGCAAGGAATGTTGGGAAAGGAAGTTGTTTCCCTTTTTTCGCGTTTGTGGGGCTGTTTCCCCACTGCCTGTTTTCTCAATCCTTTGTTGACCTGCGGACCCAGATCGGCCGTGTGCATGAAGGGTGAGTGCAGGCAAGTAGGGTGAGGCATAGCAACCTATAGCAAGTTCCAACGGTTAACCCTTGGTTTTATAGGTTAAGATATATTTATCTATTTGTCCTGTATGTCCTATGTAAATATTCACGGTTATTTATGTTTTGCACAGAACACTTTTCCCCTTGTTTCCCAATATGAGAGATAGTCTAATGTTGTATTTATTAACGTATAGATTTCCCTGAGGAAAGGGCTCATGCCCAGAAAAGCTTGTATTTTACCGGAAAAGCTTTGGAATTTGTTGTCTCAGTGGTGAATTATTCGGAAATATTTTCTCATTGTGAAACAACACAGCACATAAATTCTGTTAAATGGACAGTTGTTTTTGGACTTATTTCTACGCATAATACTACTATTTGAGACAATTTGTCACTTTTTAGCCTTTTGGCCACGAACGGATTTTCCTCCTCCTCAGTGTTCTTCCCATTCAACCCTTCTTCTAGTCCAGTCGTACTCCGAGAAAACATATGCCCGTGGAACACCAGAAATAGAAAATATTGCACATGTTAAACATTAGTTGTCAGTTATATGCCACAATATAGTCATCAAGTGGCTAAGATGCTGGCTGGAAGGTGGCAGGTCAGCAGTTTGATACCCAAATACTGCAGGACGGAATAAGCACCCATCGTCTGTCCCAGCAACTGCCAACCTAGCGGTTCGAAAGCAAAAAAATTGCAAGTAGATAAATAGGGACCACCGGTGGGAAGGTAAATAGCATTTCGTGCACTCTGGTGTCTAGTCATGCCTGCCACATGACCACAAAAACATCTGCAGACGCAGACAGCGCTGGCTCTTCAGCTGTGAAACAGATGAGCACTGAACCCTAGAATCAGATACGACTGGCTTTCGGGCAAGGGTGACCTTTACCTTTATATAGTCATAAAGAGCAGGGGTAAGATGTAATAATGGGCTTGAAACAGCTTTTATTAAGCGCACCACCACCACCCCTTTGGTGTCTTCCAACTCAGTTCTTCTGTGGTTATGTAATGGAATTCATAAATTCTGAACATCGGACGAGAAATAAAATAAAAATAGTATCCAGAGCCTGATTGCATAAAGGAACTATTACAAGCTTGTTACAAAGAAACAGGAGAGGACAACAAGAATGGAAAGAAAGAGGTCTTTTCCATAAGATTGAAGGGATCAAAAGAAATTTGAAAATATTCAATATATATATTTAAGCCTCCCCAAAAGGAGACTCTAAGATTACGGTCCGCCCAAGGGATATATGTGGCGATTTTGGCACTTCCAGTGACGTCGGGGCACTTCCGGTGTCGCGGCAATTTGCCTGAGAGGGACGGATGAATTTGGCCCAGGGGCCAGATCCAGCCCACAGACCTCAGGTTGGGAACCCCTGGCTTAGAGCTATAGTAGCACTGTAGCTGGTTCCTTTCGGAGAGTCGCTTTTGAAGTTCGACCCATACCATTGGTCAGTCCGCCACTCCAAAGCATGCTAAACTCTGCTCGGTCATTTTGTCAGTGGCTATTGTTGTTTTCCGAATTCTTCTGCATTCATAGCGTGGGAAAAAATGTGCAAATGCGCAGTGCCTTCCCTCCCTCTGTGACTTGGCATATACCCAAGGATCAGCTTCCTAGATGAGCCCTGCGGTTTCAGCATGTTTGAATCTGAAATATGATTGCTGCTGCTGAACTGGAAAGGGGGGGGGCAAGGAAAAAGAAGAAGGAAAATCAACCCCTGTGCCTATGCTCCGACCACTCCATCCAAGCATATAACGTTCCCCAGGCAGATCTCTGGCTGCGCTGACATGTCAGTCCCTGGCTGCACTTGCGCATTTGTGTCCTCTTTTGGCGAAACATTCCAGCAGCTCTTTGGCCTTGAATCAGGTTCTCTCAGCCTGATGCTCAGATGTTTTTCATAAGGTACTTTTATTGCTGCGGTGGGGGGTTAGTGGGAGAAAAGTGGCAGCCTGCATAAGTGAAACATTTGAAGAATGCAAAAGGGAGTTTATTGTTTCTTGGCAGCAGCTGTTTCTTGGGGAAAGGGAAATCACCCAGTGCGCAAACTTTGTTTACACCAGGCGTTCTCAACCTTTTAAAGTTTTAAAGTTAAACCTTTTAAAGTTTCGGGGGATGGATGGCCATTTTGCTCTTCCTCCACCACATGGTGGCCACATGAAATGGTGCTGTGGGCCACATCCGGCCCATGGGACGCAGGTTGAGAATCCCTAGTTTACACTGCTGCTCCCCCATCTACAGCTGAAGCACATCAGATGAATGTCCAGGGATGCGCAACGTGGTGTTCCCCGGTGCAGTTCTGCAGCCATGTTCACACCACACATTGAACCATATCATGGTTGTTTGAAAACACCCTTGTTGTGGAGTTCAAACATGTCTCATCTGATAGGTCATGTTTTATTAACGGGCAGCAAATCACAGTTACCGTATTTGCTGACGTGTCAGCAGTTCGATTCTCCAGTACTGCAGGACGGAATGAGCTCCCGTCTTTGCCCCAGCTCCTGCCAACCTAGCAGTTTGAAAGCAAGACATTGCAAGTAGATCAATAGGGGCCACTTCGGTGGGAAGGTAAACAGCGTTACGTGCGCTAGTCATGCCTGCCACATGGCCACGGAAACGTGCTGCAGAGTGAAGGTGTCAACCCAGTATGCCTCAGCAGTGGAAAAAGCAAACTCAATGCTAGGGATCATTAGGAAGGGTATAGAAAATAAGTCAGCAAGTGTCATTTTGCCTCTTTATAAATCTATGGTTCTCCTTCGTATAGTTTGTGAATCCACACTCATGGAATCCACACTCATGGGGTTATGCGCCTGCGCAGAACGGCCGATCGGAGGCTTGAAAAGCTATTGCTCAAAAGTTTTGGCGGTAAGACCGCCCACCATACCGCCCACCCTGAGGCGCCCGCGCGCCATTTTACCTCAGTTCTCTTCTTTCCGCCGTAGTAGCAGGACGATCGTTGAGAGCTTCCTCAATTTTTTCGCCCTTCTGAGGGAAAGTCTTTTGGCAAACTTTACAATTTTTCTCGGTGATCTTGTCCTTCGGGCAAGATCGCCACCCCGGTGCTGTTTCTTCCTTCTGGTGGACTCAGTTACCTATTCGCTTTGGTCACCGTTTCCCCCCTCAAGGGGGTGGCGGCTGGCCAGCCCTTCGGGGTAACCGCATTCCAGAAACTTCCGTTGGAATAATTTTTTCTTTGATGGCCGCGGCCTTCAAACAGTGCTCGGCTTGCCTGAAAAAGTTTCCGGCTTCCAACGGGCATAGCCTCTGCCTTTTCTGCCTCGGAGAGTCTCATCAGAGCCAGTCTTGCCCCCACTGCAAAAAATTCACCCGTCTGGCCGTGCAAAACCGGAGCTACCGGCTCAAAGCGCACCTGATGGAACTCTCTCTGGCTCCCGTTGCAGCCGCTTCTACCTCGACTAGCGTCTCTCAGCCTCCGCCGCCTTCGACCTCTTCTTCCGCTACCATCAAGAAGAAGAAGAAGAGGGACAAGAACGGAGACAAGAAAAAGAAGCGCGGGTCGGAGAAGAGGCTATCGCTCCCGCCTACTCCGCACACCCCTGTGTCTACGGGACCCTCGCCTCCATACTCGGTCGCGAGATGTCCGTCTCCTGGGTCTTCCATCTGGGGAGGACGGTCCTCCTCGGGTTCGCCTGAAAAAGTGGGCTGGGGCTCCAGCTCGCCCACTTCAGGTACTCCCGTCACCGCCTCGTGGGAGGGCCCGCTCGCCTAATAGACAGGCTTCCGTCTCCCCAAGGCCCAGGACTCCGACGCTCGACGACGCGGCGATCGCCATGCCGGCCACCATCTTGTCGCCGATCCTACCGGCCACCGTTTCGTCGCCGACTCTGCCAGCCACCGTTTCGTCGGCCACCGTTTCGTCGCTCCCGACGGTGGGGGACCCATCCCAGATGGAGTTCCTGAAGGGGATGTTTGAGGTCATGGCTCAGACTTTTGCCAACCAGTTCAAGACCTCCATGCCTGCGGCCTCTGCGGCTCCGGTACCGACCACCGCAAGCCCCAGGGATGCTGGCCCTGCTGTGGCCCTTCCGACCTCCCGAGGGTCGAGTGTCCGCTCCGCTGGCCCACCCACATCGTCGCGGGTTGGTCCAGACGTTGAAGCGGTGGACTCCCATCCCGCCGGCCCGCCCAGGCCGTACTGGCGCGGTCCCGACGTGGATGCAAGAGTTCTCCTTCGTATAGTTTGTGAATCCACACTCATGGGTTATGCGCCTGCGCAGAACGGCCGATCGGAGGCTTGAAAAGCTATTGGTCAAAAGTTTTGGCGGTAAGACCGCCCACCGTACCGCCCACCCTGAGGCGCCCGCGCGCCATTTTACCTCAGTTCTCTTCTTTCCGCCGTAGCAGCAGGACGATCGTTGAGAGCTTCCTCAATTTTTTCGCCCTTCTGAGGGAAAGTCTTTTTGGCAAATCTTAACAATTTTTCTCGGTGATCTTGTCCTCCGGGCAGGATCGCCACCCCGGCTCTGTCTCTTCTCTTGAGTGGATTCAGTAGCCAATTTTTCGCATCGATCACCGTCTCCCCCCTCAAGGGGGTGGCGGCTGGTCGGCCCTTCGGGGTACTTGTCTCCAGAAACTTCCACTGGAAGAATTTTTTTTTCCGCGGTTGATGGCTGCAGCGTTTAAACAGTGCACGGCTTGCCTTAAGAAGTTTCCGGCTTCCGACGGACACAGCCTGTGCCTTTTTTGTTTGGGAGAGTCGCATCAGAGCCAGTCTTGCCCGCATTGCAAAAAGTTTACGCGCCTCGCGGTGCAGAACCGAAGCAATCGCCTCAAGGCTCACCTGATGGAGCTCGCTCTGGCTCCCGCCGCGTCCGCCTCCACGGCCGCCGCTGCCGCTCAACCACCGCCGGCCTCTTCCTCCGTGCTTCCGATGAGGAAGAAGAAGAAGAAGGACAAGAACGGTGAGAAGAAGCGCAAGCGTGGGTCGGAGAAGAGACGGTCGCTTCCCCCCACTCCGCGCACACCCGCCTCTCCCGGGCCTTCGCCGCCGTTCTCGACTGCCCGATGTCCTTCTCCAGGATCCTCCATCTGGGGAGGACGGTCGTCTTCCGGGTCACCTGAGAAAGGACGCAGGGCTGGGGCTCCAGCTCGCCCACTTCAGGTGCTCTCCTCTCCTCCTCGGGGCAGAAATTCTTCGCCGAGGCAGGCCTCCGTCTCTCCACGGCCCAGGACGCCGACGGACGAGGCGGTCGTCACCGTTCCGACGACCGTTTCGCCGACACCGACGCCGGCCACCGGAGCTCCACCGCCAGCGGACTCGGACGCGTCTCAGATGGCCCTCGTCCGAGAGATGTTCCAGGTCATGGCGTCGTTTGCGACCAGGTTCCAGACCTCCACGCCTGCGGCCTCTGCGGCTCCGGTTCCGACCACCGCAAGCCCCGGGCATCCCGGCTCTGCCGCGGCCCCACCGACCTCCCGTGGGTCGAGTGCCCGCTCCGCCGGCCCACCCAACCCGTCATGGTGTGGTCCGGACGTTGATGCGGTGGACGCCCATCCCGCCGGCCCGCCCAGGCCGTACTGGCGCGGTCCGGACGTGGACGAAAGACTGCCTCCCTCGTCCTCCGATGAGTCCAGCTCGTCGTCGGAGGAGGACGAGGGAGACGTCGACGCCGAGCGCACGCCGGAACAGGCCATCGGCTCAGTGGACCCACCGCGTGGTGAGGACCAGCGCTCACTGACCGCCATGCTCACGAGGCTCGGCACCGCCCTCAACCTGAAGGTCGACCAACCGCCGTTGGAGGGTGAGGATCAGATGACCGCGAAGCTCGACAGGTGTGCTGTGCGGCCGGTCCACATAACCATGCTCCCCTCCATGATGACCACGGCGAGGGCGACGTGGAAGAAACCTTTGGCGGCACACTCCGTTTCGTCCAGGCTCGACAGCATGTACCGGGTCCTGGACGAGAACGTCGAGTTCTTGCAGGCGCACCCCCTGCCGAATTCCCTGGTGGTCAAGGCCTTCCAGCATAGGACGGCCACCAGCGGATTCCCGGTCCCGTCGACGCCGGAGGGAAAGAAACTGGACGCGGTGGGGCGTAAGTTTTACGCCACCGGCTCCCTATTCTTTCGGGCCGCCAACTATTCGGCCGCCATGGGCCTGTACCAATCTCACCTCTGGGAGCAGGTGAAGGTTGAGACGGCTAAACTGCCCGCCGATGCCCAGAAGAGGATTGACGCGCTGGCCACCGAGGGGGACTTCGTCGCCGAGCAGCTGATGCGCACTGCCCGGCATATCAACGATTATGCTGCAAAAGACATGGCCTCCGCAATCTACCTCCGTCGCCATGCTTGGCTCAGGGACACCTCCCTCGATGACGCTATGAAAAAGCTCATCGAGGAGTTTCCCTTCGACGGGCAGGGCCTCTTCGGTCAGGACACCGATAAGGTCCTGAATGAGATGCGCCAGACCAGTTCCACGGCGAAGTTCCTGGGGCTCACCACGCCGGCAACTTCCACCAGGCCGAGGTTCCAGCCCTTCACACGGCGGTTCCAGGGCAACCCACAGCAGCAGGGACCGACGGAGCAGCCTAGATCCAGCTCCTATAAACAGCGGCGACAACACAAACCCCGCTACCGGCCCTACGGACAGGACAAGCGTTCGACCGCGAGGCCCAAGCCCCGCGTTTGAAGCTGCGACGGCCGAGTCTCTCTCGCTCCACATCC
Organism: Bradypodion pumilum; assembly: GCA_035047305.1. Taxonomy (NCBI): domain Eukaryota; kingdom Metazoa; phylum Chordata; class Lepidosauria; order Squamata; family Chamaeleonidae; genus Bradypodion; species Bradypodion pumilum. The sequence continues at coordinate 4,301,841 of JAWDJD010000016.1, read as the reverse complement.
CGTACCTCCCCCTCCGGAACTTCCTCCAGGCATGGTCGGGCATCACGGACGACCAGTGGGTCTTAAAGATCTTGTCCTCTGGCTACGCCATCGAGTTCGTGCGGGTGCCTCGAGTAGGAAAACATCGTCTCACCACCTCGTCCCCCCATTTGGAGGAAGAAATAGCAACCCTTCTCTCCAAGGGAGCCATCGAGCGGGTAGCACCGTCCGACTGGGACAACGGCTTCTACTCGAGGTACTTCGTGGTCCAGAAGAAGGACGGAGGCCTTCGCCCTATCCTGGACCTACGCCGCCTGAACAAATGCATCCACACCAGGAAGTTCCGGATGGTGACCCTACAGACCGTCCTCCCCCTCATCAACAAAGGGGACTGGTTCACAGTCATAGACCTCAAGGATGCCTACTTCCACGTTTCCATCCTCGAGGAACACAGACGGTTTCTCCGCTTCCGTATCGACCATTCCGTGTACCAGTACCGATGCCTACCGTTCGGTCTGGCCACGGCACCGCGGGTCTTCACCAAATGCATGGCTCCGGTGGCTGCATTCCTCCGCCAACGGGGCATCAGGGTCTTCCCGTACATCGATGATTGGTTGATCGTCTCCCCCACCAAACCGTCGGCCGTTCGGGACACACAATACACGGTTCACCTCATGGAGAGTCTCGGCCTCAGGATCAACTTCACCAAGTCGAAGTTGACTCCCTCCCAGCGCGTCGAGTACATTGGAGCGGTACTCGACTCGCTTACTACGAGAGCCTACACCCCCCAGAAACGCTTACGGGACATTGCGCAGGGGGTGAGCGAACTGCGCACGAAACCGTGCATCCGGGCGAAGAAGGCTCAGAGACTTCTAGGCCTGATGGCCTCAACGACGGCAGTGATCCCCCATGCCAAGTTGAAATTCAGGTCCCTGCAATCGTGGCTCCTTCACGAGTTCGACGCACTTCGGGAGAGCCAATCCAAACGGTTGACCCCATCTCCAGAACTGAGGGACCAACTGCTGTGGTGGTCTACACCACTCAACGTGGCCACGGGGAAGAGTTTCTACCCCCCGCAACCCTCGTTGCAGATACTGACCGACGCGAGCAACCTCGGCTGGGGCGCTGCTTGCGGGACTCTCACGGTCAACGACACCTGGACACCGCACGAAACGGTGTACCACATAAATTACTTGGAACTGCTGGCCATTTGGAAGGCTCTACGTTCCTTCGAGACTCTGCTCACCGGCAAGGCGGTTCAGGTGGCCTCGGACAATACCACGGCGGTGGCGTACCTCAACAAACAGGGAGGAACACGGTCCGCCACCCTCCTGTACCTTGCAGTGCAGTTGTGGGAATGGTGTCTGGAGAGGCACATTTTCCCAATTGGAGTGCACATTCAGGGCACGCTAAATGTTTTGGCAGATCACCTGAGCCGTCTCACCTCCACGACCCACGAATGGGAGCTGGACGACGGAGTGTTCCAGTCCCTGTGCGAGGTCTGGGGGACGCCGAGCATCGACCTCTTTGCATCGGAGTCCAACAGGAAACTCAGCAGGTACTGCTCCAGAGCAGGCATCGGACTGAACTCCGAGGGCGATGCCTTCATGAAACGGTGGGATCAGGACTATCTCTATGCCTTTCCTCCGTTTCCTCTGGTCCAGAAGGTACTCACCAGGATGCACCAACACAGAGCCAATGCAATTCTGGTGGCACCGGCGTGGCCGCGCCAACCCTGGTTTCCGCTACTGTTGCGCATGTCGTCGCAGTATCGCACACTGCCGGAATCACCGACACTCCTCCAAATGGAGCAGGGCCAGCTGCACCATTCGGACCTGCCCAGCCTCCACCTCACCGCGTGGAGGATAACCCCAGACTGGCCAGGATCCTTGAACTAGCGCGGCGCCCTTCCACAAGGAAGTCCTACGCTTCCAAATACAGGCGTTTTTGTGCTTTTCTGGCCGCCCGGCAAACACCCCCCACGCAGGTGGGACTGCAGGACATTTTAACCTACCTCCTCCAGCTGGCGGAGTCTGGCCTCAGCATCACCTCCATCCGAGTGCATCTCGCAGCAGTGGTAGCGCACTCTCCTGCTGGCTCGCCCGCTTCCGGGGCCTTCCGCGACCAAACGGTAAAGCGCTTCCTCAAGGGACTAAAGAACGCTTTTCCGCCGGCCCGGACACCGACGGCTCAATGGTCACTGTCCACCGTTCTTAACGCGCTCACCAGGACCCCCTTCGAGCCCATGGCTACCGCCGATGTTCGTCTCCTCACATGGAAGACGGCATTCCTGGTGGCCATCACGTCTGCACGACGAGCTGGTGAGCTGGTTGCCCTGCGAGCAGACGCACCTTTTCTCCAGTTCTTCAACGACCGCGTCGTCCTCCAAGCGGACATCACCTTCCTACCCAAGGTGGTCTCCAAGTTTCACATGGCACAAACTATCTCCTTGCCAACCTTCTTCCAGAACCCCACTAACGCCCAAGAAAGGACTTGGCACACGCTGGATGTGAAACGAGCTTTATTGTTTTACACCAGCAGGACTAGAGAGTTCAGGAAGTCGCAACGCCTCTTTGTGGCTTATGGGGGAAGGTCCAAGGGTGAACCCATCTCTGCTCAAAGGTTCTCCAAATGGATCACCTCTACCATCTACCTGGCCTACGAGTCAGCTTCACTGCCACCTCCACCGCATGTCAGGGCGCATTCCACCAGGGCGGTTGCCACATCCACTGCCTTTCTGGAGGGCACACCGCTTGAGGACATATGTAAGGCTGCCACCTGGTCCAGACCTTCCACATTTGTCCAGCACTACAGGGTGGACACCAGAGCCACTGCGGACGCCAGGCTTGGCCGTGTCGTCCTCACCAGAGGGCTCCGGACTCAACGCCCCTGACGGGTCCACCTACGGGTTCTTCAGCTCATCGTGGGATCATCTCATCCGACTGCCCACCGACCAAGTAAGTGTGAGCTTGCTAATCTCCCATGAGTGTGGATTCACAAACTATACGAAGGAGAAAGTTCGGTTTCACTTACCAGTGATAACTTTCGTTCTTCGAGTATATAGTTTGTGAATACACACTACCCACCCTGCCTCCCCTCTTGAGCTGCACGGATGAGATCAGTTGGTTTATCCTGTGCTTGGCTTAAGTATGGAACTGAGGTAAAATGGCGCGCGGGCGCCTCAGGGTGGGCGGTACGGTGGGCGGTCTTACCGCCAAAACTTTTGACCAATAGCTTTTCAAGCCTCCGATCGGCCGTTCTGCGCAGGCGCATAACCCATGAGTGTGTATTCACAAACTATATACTCGAAGAACGAAAGTTATCACTGGTAAGTGAAACCGAACTTTCCTCTCTCGTCCTCCGATGACTCCAGCGCCTCTTCGGAGGAGGACGAGGGAGACGTCGACGCCGAACGGACGCCGGACCAGGCCATCGGCGCGGTTGACCCACCGCGTGGTGAGGATCAACGCTCGCTCACGGCCATGCTGACGCGCCTGGGGACCGCGTTGAACCTGAAGGTGGACCAGCCGCCACTGGAAGGTGAGGACCAAATGACCGCAAAACTGGATAGGCGTGCGGTACGGCCGGTCCATATCACCATGCTTCCGTCCATGCTGACGTCGGCAAAGGCAACGTGGAGGAAGCCGGTGTCAGCGCACTCCGTTTCGTCCAGGCTCGACGGCATGTATAGAGTCCTGGACGAGAACGTCGAGTTCCTGCATGCGCATCCTCTGCCAAATTCCATGGTGGTCAAGGCCTTCCAACACAGGACGGCCACCAGCGGGTTCCCGGTGCCGTCGACCCCGGAGGGGAAGAAGCTGGACGCGGTGGGCCGCAAATTCTACGCCACCGGTTCCCTCTTCCTCCGTGCCGCCAACTACTCGGCTGCCATGGCCTGTACCAGTCTCACCTCTGGGAGCGGGTGAAGGCCGAGACGGCGACGTTACCTGCCGACGCCCAGAAACGGATCGACGCGCTGGCGTCCGAGGGCGATTTCCTGGCGGAGCAACAGATGCGAACCGCCAGGCATATAAATGACTATGCGGCGAAGGACATGTCGTCTGCGATCCTGCTCCGTCGCCACGCCTGGCTTAGGGGCACCTCCCTCGATGACGCTATGAAGAAGCTCATCGAGGAGTTTCCTTTCGACGGGCAAGGCCTTTTTGGGCAGGACACGGACAAGGTCCTCAACGAGATGTGGCAGACCAACTCCACCGCCAAGTTTCTGGGGCTTACCACGCCGGCTCCGCCCGCCAGGCCGAGGTTCCAGCCCTTCACGCGGCGCTACCAGGGAAACCCGCAACAACAGGGTGGCCCCGTGGAGCAGCCCAGGTCTGGCTCTTACAAGCAATGACGCCAGCACAAGCCGCGCTACCAGCCCTACGGGCACGGCAAGCGTTCGGACGCTAAGTCCAAGTCGCGCGTTTGAAGCTACGACGGCCGAGTCTCTCGCGCTCCATCTCCCGTACCTCCCCCTCCGGAACTTCCTCCAGGTATGGTCGGGCATCACGGACGACCGGTGGGTCTTAAGGATCTTGTCCTCTGGCTATGCCATCGAGTTCGTGCGGGCGCCTCGGGTAGGAAGACATCGTTTCACCACCTCGTCCCCCCATTTGGAGGAAGAAATATCAACTCTTCTGTCCAAGGGAGCCATCGAGCGGGTGGCCCCGCCAGATTGGGACAACGGCTTCTACTCGAGGTACTTCGTGGTCCAGAAGAAGGACGGAGGACTTCGCCCGATCCTGGACCTGCGCCGCCTCAACAAATGCATCCACACCAGGAAGTTCCGGATGGTGACCCTGCAAACCGTCCTTCCCCTCATCAACAAAGGGGACTGGTTCACAGTCATAGACCTCAAGGACGCTTACTTCCATGTCTCCATCCTCGAGGAGCACCGAATGTTCCTTCGATTCCGCATCGGCGATTCGGTTTACCAGTACCGATGTCTACCATTCGGTCTGGCCACGGCACCGCGAGTCTTCACCAAATGCATGGCTCCGGTGGCCGCCTTCCTTCGCCAGCGGGGAATCAGGGTCTTCCCATACATCGACGACTGGTTGATTGTATCCCCCACCAGCTCGTCGGCCATTCGGGACACGCAGTTCACGGTCCACCTCATGGAGAGTCTCGGCCTCAGGATCAACTTCACCAAATCGAAGTTGATCCCCTCTCAACGCGTCGAGTACATCGGAGCGGTACTCGACTCGCTTGCCACCAGAGCCTTTGCACCCCAGAAGCGCTTGCAGGACATCGCGCAGGGAGTGAACGACCTACGCACCAAACCGTGCATCCGGGCGAAAAAGGCTCAAAGACTGCTAGGCCTTATGGCCTCAACGACGGCTGTGGTCCCTCACGCCAAGTTAAAGTTCCGGTCCCTACAGTCGTGGCTCCTGCACGAATTCGATGCGCTCCGGGAGAGTCAGTCCAAACGGCTGACTCCGTCCCCGGAGCTGAGGGACCAGCTGGTGTGGTGGACGACACCACTCAACGTGACTACGGGGAAGAGTTTTTACCCCCCGCAACCCTCGTTGCAAATATTGACCGACGCAAGCAACCTTGGCTGGGGGGCTGCCTGCGGGACTCTCACGGTCAACAACCCTTGGTCGCCTCAGGAGATGGTGCACCATATCAACTACTTGGAGCTACTGGCCATTTGGAAGGCCCTCCGTTCCTTCGAGAGCTTGCTCTTGGGCAAGGCGGTCCAAGTGGCCTCGGACAACACCACGGCTGTGGCGTACCTGAACAAGCAGGGAGGAACACGATCCACCACCCTTCTTTACCTCGCTGTGCAACTCTGGGAGTGGTGCCTGGAGAGGCACATTTTCCCGATTGGAGTGCACATTCAGGGCAAGCTGAATGTCCTGGCCGACCATCTCAGCCGCCTCACCTTGACGACCCACGAATGGGAACTGAACGACGAGGTGTTCCAGTCGCTTTGCGAGGCCTGGGGGACTCCGAACATCGACCTCTTCGCATCGGAGTCCAACACGAAATGCCACAGGTACTGTTCCAGGGCGGGCATCGGTGTCAACTCCGAGGGTGATGCCTTCATGAAACGGTGGGATCAGGACTATTTCTACGCCTTTCCTCCGTTTCCCCTGGTCCAGAAGGTCCTCACCAGAATGCTTCAGCACAGGACCAGAGCCATCCTAGTGGCCCCAGCATGGCCTCGCCAACCATGGTTTCCGCTGCTGTTGCGCATGTCATCTCAGTATCGCACGCTACCGGAGTCACCGACGCTCCTCCAAATGGAGCAGGGCCAGCTCCACCACTCGGACCTGCCCAGCCTCCACCTCACCGCATGGAGGATAACCCCAGACTGTCCAGGATCCTGGAACTAGCCAGGCGCCCTTCCACAAGGAAGTCCTACGCTTCCAAATACAGATGCTTTTGTGCTTTCCTGGCATCTCAGCAGACCCCCCTCTCGCAGGCGGAGCTGCAGGACGTCTTGACCTACCTCCTCCATCTGGCGGAGTCTGGCCTCAGCATCGCCTCCATCCGAGTACACCTCGCAGCGGTGGTGGCTCACTCTCCAGCTGGCTCGCCCGCTTCTAGCGCTTTCCACGACCAAACGGTGAAATGCTTCCTCAAGGGATTGCGGAACGCCTTCCCGCCGGTCAGGACTCCGACGGCCCAATGGTCACTCTCTACCGTCCTTAACGCGCTCACCAGGACTCCTTTCGAGCCCATGGCTACCGCGGATGCTCGTCTCCTCACGTGGAAGACGGCTTTTCTTGTGGCCATCACGTCTGCTCGGCGAGCTGGTAAGCTGGTCGCCCTGCGGGCGGACGCACCTTTTCTCCAGTTCTTCAATGACCGAGTGGTGCTCCAACCGGACATCACCTTCCTCCCCAAGGTGGTCTCCCAGTTTCATATGGCACAGACTATCTCCTTGCCAACATTCTTCCAGAACCCCGCCAACGCCCAAGAAAGGACTTGGCACACGCTGGATGTCAAACGGGCTTTATTGTTTTACACCAGCAGGACAAGGGAGTTCAGGAAGTCGCAACGCCTTTTCGTGGCGTATGGGGGCAAGTCCAAAGGTGAACCCATCTCTGCGCAGCGGTTCTCCAAATGGATCACCTCTACCATCTACTTGGCCTACGAATCGGCATCGCTGCCCCCTCCACTGCATGTCAGGGCGCACTCTACCAGAGCGGTTGCAACATCCACGGCCTTTCTGGAGGGCACACCGCTTGAGGACATCTGTAAGGCTGCCACCTGGTCCAGACTTTCTACATTTGTCCAGCACTACAGGGTGGACACCAGAGCCACTGCGGACGCCAGGCTTGGCCGTGTCGTCCTCACTCGGGGGCTCCGGGCCCATCGCCCTTGACAGTTCACCCTGCCTGACCGTCATCATCTTCATCGTGGGATCATCTCATCCGACTGCCCACCGACCAAGTAAGTGTGAGCTTGCTAATCTCCCATGAGTGTGGATTCACAAACTATACGAAGGAGAAAGTTCGGTTTCACTTACCAGTGATAACTTTCGTTCTTCGAGTATATAGTTTGTGAATACACACTACCCACCCTGCCTCCCCTCTTGAGCTGCACGGATGAGATCAATTGGTTTATTCTGTGCTTGGCTTAAGTATGGAACGGAGGTAAAATGGCGCGCGGGTGCCTCAGGGTGGGCGGTCTTACCGCCAAAACTTTTGACCAATAGCTTTTCAAGCCTCCGATCGGCTGTTCTGCGCAGGCGCATAACCCCATGAGTGTGGATTCCATGAGTGTGTATTCACAAACTATATACTCGAAGAACGAAAGTTATCACTGGTAAGTGAAACCGAACTTGAGGCCCCATCTGGAATACTGTGTACAGTTCTGGTCGCCATACGTCCAGAAGGATATTATGGAGCTGGAAAAAGTGCAGAGAAGGGCAACCAGAATGATTAGGGGACTGGAACACCTTCCTTACCATCTGAGGCTGCAACGGTTGGGCCTCTTCACTCTTGAACGACGGCGTCTAAGAGGTGACCTGATTGAAGTTTATAAAATCATGCACGGTGTGGACAAAGTGGATAAGGAAAAACTGTTTTCCCTATCACACAACACTAGAACTAGGGGACACTCCGTGAAACTTTTGGGTGCTAGTTCTCAAGCAAACATGAGAAAGTACTTTTTCACCCAGAGGATCATTGGTCTATGGAACTCCCTGCCAGAAGAAGTGGTGACAGCTGTCAGTCTTGACAGCTTTAAGAAAGGATTAGACAAGTTCATGGAGAACAAGGGGATCAATGGCTATAATTTTGGATACCTAAGGACAACCTCCGGGTTGGAGAGAGAGGCAGGATATCTCTCCATGCCATTTCCAGGGAATCCTAAGCAGGTGAAGGCATCTAGTTGGGAATAATACCCTGGAGCAAATGGTGAGCCACTGTGGGAGACAGAAGGCTGGACTGGATGGGGTGGCCTCTTCCAGAAAGCCTGTTCTTATGTTCTCAATCTTTTAAAGCCAGGGGCTGGGTCACGCTCCCTTAGACAGCTTCGGGGGCAGTATGGCCATTTTGCCATTCCTCCACCACATGGCACTTTCTTGTATGGTGAAGGCGGTGGGGGCCCCACATGAAATGGTGCCATGGGCGGCATTTGGCCCACGGGCCACAGGTTGACTGGACTGGATGGGCTGTGGCATGTTCCAGTAAGGCTGTTCTTATGTTTGCTTCTAGTTAAGTAAAAAATTCATTTTTCCTATGGGTTCACTTCAAGTTAAGTAAAAAACCAATTTACGTAAAAGCCTACGGAACAAACCTTTTATGTAAGTAGGGGTTTTAATGTATTGCTGAAGCAAGCCATTCACTTCTTCTCCCTTGTATTTCTCTTAGTGCTCCTTCGAGAAGAAGTGTCCCAGCTCCAGGAGGAGGTCCACTTGCTCCGACAAATGAAGGAAATGCTAACGAAAGATCTGGAGGAGGCGCATGGCGGCAAATCCACAGAGATCCTCTCGGTTACTGAACTCAAGGTCCAGTTGGCACAGAAGGAGCAGGAACTAGCGAGAGCCAAAGAAGCCCTCCAAGGTAAGAGACAAATATATATTTGCTTACAGTTTTCTCCTATAGGCAACTATTTGGAGGTCAAAGTGGTGGTCTTCTCATCCTGAATGGAAGATAAACATGGGTTTCTGGGGAAATCAGATTGTAAGAAGGAAAATGGGTTAATCATGAGATGTGCCATTCCTCATTCTACTCTATAAAACAGGGATTCCCAACCTCCGGCCCACAGACCGGTAGCGGCCTACAGTGCCATTTATGTGGCACTCACCACCACCACACCTGGAAGTTCCATGTGGTGGAGGAAGGGCAGATGGCCACCTGGCGCCTGAAGATGTCTGAGGGAGCGTGACCCGGCCCCCGGCTTAAAAAGGTTGAGACCTCCTGCTGTAAGAGTTTATCTAGGTTATTCATATTCTCTTTCATTGTGCTGAAATGACCTGGCTCATGTGGTGTTTGTGTTTTAGAACATGTTGAAAAGCAGCATAGTAGAACCCCTTATAACGAAAATAATTTGTTCTACGAGGCACTTGGTTATACGATTCTTTCGTTATATGATGCACGCATCCTACAACAAAATACCCTATGGGGAAAAATGGACGACGAAAATCTCTATACAAAAAATCATACAACGAAAAAATTAGAGATTTTCATTGTACAATTTTTCCCATAGAGATGCATTGCATCGTTTAACGAAAATTTTCGTTGCACAATGGTTTTTTCAAATCCTCTTCATTGTATGATTTTTTCACTGTATGATGTACAGTATTCATTATACAGGGTTCTACTGTACTCGTTTGGGGTGATTTTTCTCTCCACTTGTCATTATTCCGGCTTCCTTCTTCATTGTCTTTAGGCCAACTACCACTCAATCAGAACGATGCCGTTTGTGGTTCTGATAGTGAGGACTCCACTTGGTGTCATTCCATTCTGGAATGTTATAAATCAGTGATGGCGAACCTTTTAGAGACCGAGTGCCCAAACTCAACTTCGCCACAGACTCAACAGGCCATACCACACCCTCACACCGCATGTGAGCCGCATACCTTACCCTAGACCGGGAAGGGAGGAAGCGCTCCCATTGGGCTGCTGGGCAGAGGGGCGGGGCGAACTCGGTGCTGGAGGACCGAGGAAACACTCTCATTGGGCTGCTGGGCAAAGGGGCTGGGCGAACTCTGTACTGGGGTGACGGCATGCGTGCCCACAGAGAGGGCTCTGAGTGCCCCCTCTGGCACATGTGCCATAGGTTTGCCACCACTGTCATTAATAAAAACCAGGAGAGTGTTTTGCAATCTATAGCATTATTTTTTTTAAAAAAAAAAACTGGTGTTGGACCATTGAGCAGTTAGGTCAGAACTTAGATAAGTTACTTTTTGGAGTCTTGCTGGTTGGAGGGCTCTGGGAACTATGGTCTGTAAAATTCACTTACCCATTAGACAAGTTCATGAAAAAATGAGAAGTCTACTAACACACATTGGCCAATAGTTCAGTACAGCCAGAGATGAGCACTGAAGCCTAGAGTCAGATATGACTGGCTTTCAAGCAAGGATGACCTTTACCATTTACCTTTTATCTTACAGCCTTCAAGTTCAATGTGATTCTGAATACCAGCATCACAAGGAAGGAAGGCTACAGTTAATGGAAGGCAGTTATTGGTAGCTCAAAGGATTCTAGATCAGGGGGACTTTTGATCTTATCTCCCAGGATACCCTTTATGTCCTAGTGCATGAGTTCTCAACCTTTTAAAGCTGGGGGCTGGGTCACACTCCCTCAGATAGCTTTGGGGGCCAGATGGCCATTTTGCCTTTCCTCCACCACATGGCACTTTCTGGTTTGGTAGAGGCAGGGGGGTGGCACATGAAATGGTGCCATGCGCCACATCCAGCCCACGGGCCACAGGTTGAGAATCCCTGTCCTAATGCCTCATTCCACTTATTCAATCATTCTAGTTTAAAGAAGGACAGGTTTTTCCTCCCAATGAACTAGAAATTCAACAGGGGTTTAATATTTTATACCGGCAGTAAACTGACAGCTCGGGCTGTTCATATCCATCCAAATTACCTGCAGAGGAAAGTGGCTTCCAGCATTATGTGCTGGCAGTGAGCGAATGCTAAATATAGGCTCTAATCCATCCCTTCGCCACTTGTGGGTTTCCCTTGGTTTGGTAACCTTTCTGAGGTTGATGCATGATGCCCATCAAAAGGCCTTAGACCAGGAGTTCTCAATCTTTTTAAGCCGGGGGCCGGGTCATGCTTCCTCAGACAGCTTCAGGGCCAGTATGGCCATTTTGCCCTTCCTCCACCACATGGCACTTCTGGGTGGGGTGGAGGCGGGGGGGCACATGAAATGGTGCCGCAGCCTACATCCGTCTCGTGGGCCGCATGTTGAGAATCCTTGCTTTAGACTGAGATTTACAAATGTAAAGTACTTTAGTAAGGAGGAAGGGACAAGAGGAGAGGAGCAAACGGTATCATAATCCAGTGCAGAAAAGTCAGTTTTTCAAGGAGGCAGCTAGATGTGATGCAAGTAGCCTGTGGATTTAAAAGTATGTGTTTAAATAAATGCTGTAGATAGGAACCAGTTGGGTATCTGGCCAGGTTATCCTGCTATGGTAATAGAGTAGACTTTACTGCCAGCGACTCAATGCTGAGTGTCAGGCGGCGGTTAACTAACCTGACCACCCTGAGGACTAATGGCTTTGAGTGCCTAAGTCCATAGGGAAAGGTGATGGTCCCCAAGTAGATTAAATCCCACTTGAATCCATCTTGATGGAGGGAAGCAGCTTCCTCAATACTGGCCTGGGGTTTAGGAGGACTTTGCGTGCCAGAAGGGCTCAGGACCAGAACGGGACTCATGGAACTGGATCAGTGCTGTGATGCAGAAGGCAGATGAAAGGCCACTGAATTATATTGTTCCCTGGACAATCTTCATGGCTGATCACCATGATGATCGCCAATATTTGGATTCAGTTACGGCAGAAAAAGAATAAGAAAGAACCAGTTCCACTTCTCCATGTTCAACACCTTTACTCCCACATTAGCTGAAATCAGAACTGGAGGAAAGTATACCTTGAATTTCCTAAAACCTTTTTCCTTTCCACCAGGGGTGTGCTGGGCACCTTGGGAGGGCAATGGACAGGAAGCAATGGTGGTGCCTATTGGAGGGGGTTGGGGCGGAGAAATCCCATACATTCCCATTACCTCTACCTGCCTCTGGGGGGCACCAGTCACTGGGGTGCACCAGGATGAGTCCCTGTATCCCTGTGGACCAACACACCACTGCTTTCCACTACCTTTCTAACTGCCTGACTCGGGTCAGAATCTGTGAAGGCAAACCAAATCCTGGATTGCTTAGCTTCAGAACATCAATTCATGTAGGCAAAAGGCTCTACTTGGGAGTAAGGGGATGCTTCTCCTAGGGAGGAAATAGGGAGTCCTCTCCCCTGGTCCAGCATTAACCGCGGGGGAGTGATGAACACCTGGGCTCCTGGCGGTAAGGACTCAAAAGCCGAACGCCATCCCCGCCCTCCCGAGTCCTCTCCCGGTCCGGCATTGGCCGAGGGGGAGTGATGAACAAGTGGGCTCCCGGCGGTAAGGACTCAAAAGCTGAACGCCAGCACCGCCCGCTTGAGCCCTCTCCCCCAGTCCGGCATTGGGCGCGGGGGAGTGATGAACACCTGGGCTCCCGGCAGTCAGGACTAACAAGCCGAACGCCGGCACCACCCGCTTGAGCCCTCTCCCCTGGTCCGGCATTTGCCGCGGGGGAGTGAAGAGAATGTGGACCTGGGCTCCGATGCGTTCGTTGAGCCTGACCCTAGTTAAGGGTGTTTTTTTGTATTCTTTATATTGTTGATTATTGCACTGTTATATTGTATTTGTGTACCTATATTATTGCTGTATTATTGTTATTTTGATATTGATTGTGGTGTTGTTGTTTTGATACTGTTGTTCTGCTGCTTCAGGTCGCCTTCGGGCTGAGGGAAGCGAGGTATAAATAAACCAATAGATGAGGAAATAATGTTTTCCTTTGAAATGTGTATAAAACCCGGGGTCTTCTACTCCGATATATCTTATATGCTGGCAGATACGGTACTTTCACAGCAATTAGCTCTTCCTGCAGCCTTTCAGCAGTGGCAGTTCACTTGTTTTGGATGGGAAAATGGTGCAACGAAAGGTTAGCGGCCAAAGAAATAGCTTAGGGAGGACCTAAGTGTTGGAATTTTCCTACCCCTGATTTAGGATAAGGAAACAAATACTGATATCCACTAAAATTCCTCTCCTACTGTGCTGACCTACCCTAGTGGGCACAGTCGCCACACAGCGACACTACACAGAGAGTCCCAGCAGTAGTCTATTCAAGGAGAGTCCAAAGAGCAAAGTCCAAAGAGCAAGCCGAGGTCTGGTTACCAGTAGTTCAAGCGAGCGTCTAGTCCAAAGGATGTACAGTAGCATCGTCAGGGTTGGCAAAGAAGTCAGGGTCATAGCAGGGAAGTCAGGGTCTAGGCAGGCAATCTCAAGAGGTAGCCGATGTCAAGGAGGGTGTCGGTCTTTACACCGAAGAATTGTACCGACGCTTGAGTGCTGGATCAAGCTTGCTTAAGAGCCTCCCAAGTAATGGGTATCAGCTGGGAGCCTTCTCTGGTAACAAGTTCTAGCTTGCTTGCATCTCAGCTACAGCTCCTTTCTGCACCTTTCCCTAGCTAAGGGCCGATCACTGTCAGACTTCCGGTCTGAAAGGTCATCAGCCTAGGGAAACCGAGTTAAGCCAGAAGCAGGCTGAGATTCCTGGTTCAGGACATTCTCAGGTTCAGGCGCAGGCAGATCTGGGCTGGGCATAGGAAGTGCCTCCTGATCCAGGTCATCTTCAGAGTGTGACGAGGACTGGATCACAACACCTACTTGTTTGGCTTTCCTTTGAAGTAGATTCATCACATCCTCTCAGATGAGAATGAGGAACTGCAATATTCTTCTCCAAGTGAAATATTTCCTAGTAGCACCTGTATTGATGGTGTAATTGTTATTTGTCCTTGTTATTGTCGACTGCAAGTCGTATCCAAGAATGCATTTTTTTCCTGAAGCAGGAAGCTTCTTAGCCAACGCAGCCCTGTTTTTGAATTGTTACACCATTATTTGACATTTTGTAAACTGCTTTGAACCCTATTGGCATAAAAGTAGCAAGTAAATAAATAATAATGAAAGTTTTTTCAGTGCTTGAAGTGCTCAAAGCAAAAAGGCATTTATTTTTGAAGCAAGATATTGCACAATTGCTGGCCACTTTGATGGGGGGGGGGAAGAGTTACTCATCTTGCTTTTAAACTGGAACAAAGAAATCACACCAGTCGACACTCCCTTACCAAGGATTATTGTCACATCCAGATAACACAAAACATTGAAAATAAGAAATATAACAAGCGTCCATTGTGTTCCTCCTTCAAGATGCTCTGACAATACTTTCTCAGTTCCTATATAGGCTGACAGTTGGTCAGGTTATTAGGAACAAATGCTAATTTTCATTTCGAAATAAGAGACTGCCTATGTTTTTCTCCTTTTTATGAATACTTTTTTTCCATATCAAAAGCTTCCAGCTTCACAAAAATGTAGAAATAACATTATTATTATTTTTGAGTCCCTCAAAACTAACAAGATGTGCAGAAGTGGATATTATTTTTGTAAAAGCCTGAATGCAAAAATAGGGATTAACTGGGTTGTTTCTAAGTTCCATTAAAAAAACATTTTTGAGAGGATTTTTATGGTATTTTTTTAAAAAAAAATATGGTGCAAACAAGATGACAAATTCTTTACATTCTCCTTCCTTTTGCTATGGGAGGGAGCATGATGCACAACAGGAGGGCGTGTGGGAAAATATCAAAATCTGAAGGAGTTTGGTCAGGGATTCTCAACCTGGAGCTCAGGACTGATGCGGCCTGTGGCACCATTTCATGTGGAACCCCACCGCCTCCACCACACCAGGAAGTGCCATGTGGGGTAGGAAAGGCAAAATGGCCATCCGGCCCCCGAAGCTGTCTGAGGCAACATGACCTGGCCCCTGGCTTTAAAAGGTTGGGAACTCCTAGTGTAGATACACTGAAAGAGTTGACCTGGGAGGTCGGAACAGCCCCTGCTACCAGCTTCTTCTTTCCTGTCTAGAACAAACTATAAACGGCCAGAATGAAGCCACCTTCTTGACTTTGTCATTTGCCAAAATTAAATCCTTATCCATACATGTTTCCGACAAATGAGTTAGATTCTACATCTCTCCACATTCACACAGCGTGTCATTGTATGCCAGTAGGCCCCACTTGAGCATGTTGGTCTTACATTTAGAGACTCCGACCCTCAGCCTATTCAGGGTCCTCCAAATGATGTAGGGGAGGTTGAGTCCCACAGCCACAGTACAGTGAGCTCCTTCATCTTCTAATTTGGTTTTGCTCTTGCGCACCCTCAGGAATGTTTGTTCCTGCCATAAAGCTCTTCCTATATCTGAGCTGGCAGACTTGAGGCTCATCTCCACTCAGAGGATGTCAAGAGTCATTCTCTTGCTTAGTTTCTCTCAGTATCGGCTGTTACTTCTCTCTTTATCCTAAGTGGAGCGATTTCTACAAGAGGATTTATTTTCTCAACTGGTGTAGGTTTTACTTCAGATGGTTGACAGTGTAATAATAATTTTGTGTCAGAAATTATGCTGGGTTGAAAGGATTTTTGCAGGAGAAACTACCCAAGGGACGCCCGAATGAGGCTCCTTTCATGTCCCCCCAGGCGCTCAATCCATCATGCAGTACCCGAGTCTCGAACTGCCAGCCTTCCAGCTAACAAGGTGAGCTTCTTAACCACTGAGCCGCTGCAGCCCCACTCCTAATTCTTCAATTACCATCCTAATTCTTCAAGGGCTCCATTGCATTTTCTAGATATCTCATCAAAACAATCCTTGTACAGCCATTGTTGCGTTGTCCGCAAAGATGAACTATTTTAAATGGTTAGGTTGATCATTTATGTATACTGTATATTATATCATGTTGGAGACAATACACTTCCTTGTGATAGTTCATTCTTCTGCAATGTCAATCTATTGTTTTTTCCATTCATTGTCATATAGAATCTCTGGTTCTAGAGAAAGCTACCAATGACCCTAATAACCTTGTTATCTCTGGTAAGATTATCCAGTATCCAGCAGTATCCTATGATTGACAGTATCATACGCTGCTATTAGGACAATGAAGGCCACTCCCATAATTAGCTTTCTTTGGAAGACATCCTCAATGTCTTGTGTAAATTTAAGCATTTGACCACAACATGACCTTCCTGGCCTGAAGCCCACTTGCTTCTTCATTATCTTTCAATGAATAAATTCTGAAATACAATTGGAGATAATCCATTCAGTGGTTAAGAAGCTCGCCTTGTTAGCTGGAAGGGCTGGTAAGTCGGCAGTTAAAGACCCAGGTACTGCATGACTGATTGAGCGCCTGTTCCTGTCCCAGCTCTTGGGGACATGAAAAGAGCCTCATTTGGGCTTTCCTTGTGCGGAGTTTCTTCCGCAAAAATCCTTTCAACCCAGAATAATTTCTGACATGAAATTATTATTATAAAGATTGCAAAGGAGTGGCACTGGGTTTTTGCCGTCTTTCAATAAAGCAGTGACTCTAGCCCAGTGATGGGCAGTCTTGGCCCTCCAGCTGTTCTTGGACTCCAATTCCCAGAAGCCTAAGTCAACACTCCTGCTGATCAGGGCTTCTGGGAATTGAAGTTCAAGAACAGCTGGAGGGCCAAGACTGCCCATCACTGGGTCTAGCCTGTCTCCACAATTTAGGAATCTTAAGCTAGCTATCCATGCAGCTGTTGATTAATCACTCTCTACAAAAGGAGCACTTCTGTGTGTTTAGCTGACTATCATCATCTCCTGGATCCCAGACAAAGGCTGGAATTTGGCGAAAACTTCATTCTAATTTGTTTGCAGACAAATGAATTGGTTTTGCAGAGTTTAACGGGGAAAGGATGATCAACAAAGCATGAAAATGTCTCTGCATAGCAGAATCAAAACTCACAGTATCCCAGCACATGTTAATACTTAATTTTTATGGAGTCTTTAGTGTTTGAAGAAAGAAAGAGGAAGACGGCAACAGACATCTATTATGTTGATTTTTGTTGTGAATCTTACATTTCTGGAAAGGGGCTTCAGAGGATGGTAAGAAAACAGAAACTTTTTTGGGAGAACTTCTACTATCACTTGTTTTAGGATTATGGTATGGCCCTTTAAACTGCATACCCAATTTTCCAAGTTGAAGAGCTTACTGTGAGCTAACTATAGAAGCTAGGAGTGGAACTCTCATTCACCTGTTGGTGAGAAATTTGCAAGGTGCTTCCAAGATAAAGTCACTCATATTTACTTGGAACTTGATACCATGAAGCAGGCGTTCTCAACCTACGGCCTGCGGACCGTATCCAGCTCATAGCTGTCAAGTATCCCTTATTGGCTGGGAAAACCCCTTATTTTACCCTCTTTCCCGCCATCATCCCTTATTAATTAGACTGCAATGCCCTATTGCCACCATTGGAGGGCAGCACAGGATAAGCATAGCTGTCAGTTATCCCGTATTTTCCAGGAAATTTCCCTTATTTCCAAATCCAAAACTTGACAGGTATGATCCAGCTGCTGCCCTCGCTGCCATCTTTGGCAGCAGCAGAACTGGCAGATCCACGTGGCCACCCACATCTTTTCCGGGGAACGCTCTGGCCGAGCACATGCAAGGACAGTTAGGACCCTTCCACCCATGGCAGGCTGGTAAGCAGGGATGTCGTGGCGGCGTGGGAGGGGAGTGTTGGCAGGCCGGACTGGTGGCGTTGGGGGGGGGAGTGTTGGCGGCAGCAGTGGCAGCGTGGGGAATGGTGGGGATTCGAGGCGGCAGGGGGGGACATCAGTCTGGCCTGCCAACAGTCTGAGGGGGCATGATCTGGCCCCTTGCTTAAAAAGGTTGAGAACCACTGCCATAAAGTTTATTGTGTAGCTATTCTTGCTGCAGTTATCAAAATTGTGATTAATTCCCTCCCCCCCCCCATTCTACTGAAGCTGAATAACAATGTTATTCCTGAACACCTATACAGTTTCATAGATAACATCTTGTTCATCTCATTAAAATCATTTTCAAATTTTCTGAGTCACTGCACACTCCCACTATAAATGAAAATAAATGCCAGTCTTCAAGACGGGTAGAATGATTGTCTCCTTTAATCTTGTGGGCACAATGCCCTCACGAAAGGAGGATTTTAATAATCTTCCTGACCCATTCAGATACCCCATCACTGATGATCCAAGAGGGGCAAAAATCTAGACTAATTGTGGTAGCTGTACAGCTTGCAAATGCCCTGGAGGGTCTCCTGAAGTGTTATTGGCTTCTTCTTCTTCTTTTGTGTCCTAATCAAACCATGGACTGCCAAAATGAAGCCAATTTCTTTGCTTTGCCATTGCCCAAATGCAAGTCCTCATCGGTGCATTCTCTGGCAGCAGTCGGCAGACCAGCAAATGGGCTGGACTCTGTATCTCTCCACATTCACACCGTGTGTTGTTGCCTGCCAGCAACCCCCGCTTGAGCATGTTGGTCTTGCATTGAGGGACTCCAACCCTCAGCCTATTCAGGGTCCTCCAGGTGACGTAGGGGAGATTGAGATCTTCAGCTATATCCACCTTTAATGATGTTCCTTTCCCAGTGAGCTCCTTCCTCCATCTTCTAATTTGGTTTTGCTCTTGCATACCCTCAAGAACATACCTGTCAACCTTCCCGGATTGGCCGGGATTTCCCATTTTTCAGCGCCAATTTTTGCCATTTCCCGCCCAGAGCTGCCGAAACCCCAGAATTTGGCAGCAGGGGGGAAGGCATTACTGCGCATCACTTCTGCGCAGCTCACTTCTACGCATGCGTAGAACCCTTCTATGCTTGCGTAGAACCCTTCTATGCTTGCGTAGAACCCTTCTACGCATGCATAGAAGGCTTCTGTGCAGAAGGGGATCGTAGAAGCCTATGCATGCGTAAAAGCCTTCTACGCATGCGTAAAAGCCTACGCATGCGTAGAAGCAAGCTGCACAGAATTGTTCTGTGCAAGTCGCTTTTACGCATGCGTAGAAGGCTTTTACACATTCGGCATCATAAAGCTTTTCCTGGATCTGAGCCGGCGTACTTGAGGCTCATATCTGTTGAGAGGGTGTCAAGGGTCATTCTTATTGGCTGAAACTGCTCCAAAACACATCGGACAGATGGCACACTGGACATCTTCTGATCTCTTGCACTCATTTATGTAATTTAGCAGTGACAGACTTTACCATCTTAGGATCCACAATCACTGCAGATGGTGACTGCAGCAATGAAATAAAGGCGCTTAACCTTGGGAGGCAAACTATGAGAAACCTAGGCAGCATAATAAAAAGTAGAGACATCACCCTGCCAACAAAAGTCTGCATAGTCAAAGCAATGGTATTCCCAGTAGTCATGTATGGCTGGCCATTGTATGGCAGGCCATTTATATTTATTTTTTATTTATTTATAATTCAAACTTGTATAGCTTGCCTATCCCTGATTTAGACCCATACATATAACAAATAATTTTAGGCTTTCAGATACAAACTGAAGTGGAAAGGTGGGTAGGTTACAAGTCATCTCAAAGCAAATTGGTTGCTATTTGTGAGATAAATAATGTAGAATAGCCATTAGACTCACTGCAAGGATTTTTTTTTTAACTGACATACTTGAGGATAGAAAAAAGATTTTTATAAAAAAATAAGTAAAATCGAAACATTTCATAATACCCATTCTCTCCTGTAGTTCATAGGGGATATTTATCCCATAGGCCAGAAATTCAGCTGGGAAGGAAGTTTGGACCAGGACTAGCTTTGATGTTTATGAACATGGGGAGCAGTGAGCTATTATTGGAACAAATGAACATCCTGTTCAAATTACCCATCTCAAGATTTGGCCCAAAACTATTCAACTAATGAGAGGAGGTGACTGTAACACAGTTCTTCCCTGTGCCAAGTATTTAATAAAAAATATCCTCTGGCATTTCACCAAGGCCTCCACATTTTCATGTACTGCAGATAATTTGGAAAGGACTTTTTCTGTGGGTTGCCAACCACTAACTAGGCTTAGAAGATTCCACATTAAAATTAGGGAGTTGCTCATAGGTTTTTTGGTATTCAAATGAAGTACTTTTCTTTCTTTCTTGTGGGTGGATGTGGAGAAATAGGTTTCCAGCAATACAACCCTAACAAGGAGAACCGAAATAACAACAACAACTTCATGTCAGAAATTTTTCTGGGTTGAAAGATTTTTTGTATATAAAATAGGAGTGAATACTTTGATAATTTTGATTATTTTTGATAATAATATAAGAGAAAGTGACGGATATCAGATATTGAATAAAATATAAAATGCAGTGATACCTCATACAATGTCCAAACTTGGTTCCACAAATTTGGACTTTATACAGATTTGGACTTTGTATGAGGCATGCAGAATCCTAGCCGCGATGCCTCATACAACGTCCAAATCCTTGCTGCGATGCCTCGTACAACGTCATTTCCATAGAGATTCATTGTACTGAAACAGCACAGACTTCAGGGCAAAGTCAAGGAAACAGACAGGAAACTGACAGAACTTTAAGAAATCATTGTCTAAAGGCTAAATACATTACAAAAACATGTCAAACAACCCTGATTGTCCAAGAACCTGAAGAATGCTGCAAAAATTCCAGCAATGCTTCTAAAACTTCTGATGAAAAAAATTCAAAAAAATCCAAAATCGTGCTCAAAACCACTCCTAAACACTCTTCGCCTCATGCAAAACCCACAAGAGCAATGCATGCATGTGTCCTGCCTTTTATACTGCCCAGACACAATGCAACCTGGGAAAACCCCAATGCCTCATACAAAGTCACACGACTTTGTATGAGGCAACTTTTTTCAAGGAATTAGGCGATGTATGAATCCGATGTTGTATGAAGCGGACTTTGTATGAGGTATTACTGTATGATTATTGCTTTTTCAAAATGGAGAAGTCTGATGAAATTGAATGTGTTGTTTTACCTTTGTTTACGATTTTTCCTTTTCCTGGACTGGATACCACTCGCGCTTCTCGAAGTAAAATGGTGTGAACCCCAATCTAATAGTTCCCCAGGTGGCTTAGTGCTTAAGGCGCTATGCTTAGAGATTGGAAAGACGGGCTCGATTCCTGAGAGCTGCACGATGGGGGACATGAAAGGAGCCACATCTGGGCGTCCCCCACAAAAAATCCTTTCAACCCAGTGTAATCTCTGACACAAAAATGAACTAATAGAGTAGACCCTACTGCCAGCGACTCAACGCCGAGCGTCAGGTGGCGGTTAACTAACCTGACCACCCTGAGGACTGACGGCCTTGGGTGCCGAAGTCCACTGGGAAAGGTGATGGTCCCCAAGTGGATTAAATCCCACTTGAATCCCTCTTGATGGAGGGCAGCAACTTCCTCCATCCTGGCCTGGGGGATGATGATGATAATGATGATGACTGTGTGCCAAAAGGGCTCAGGACCAGAAAGTGACTCGCGGAACTGGATCAGTGTCGTGCTGCGATGTGGAAGGCTGATGAAAGGCCACTGTGCTATATTCTCAGGATAGTCTTCATGGATGATTGTCATGACGATCACCAATATTCGGATTTGGATACGGTGGAAGAAGAAGCAAGAGCCATTGCCTGCTTACATCCCATTACAACTATCCTCCTTCATGCTTCTTGATGGTATTTGTATGTAACTTTGCGGGACTGCAGTGGCTCAAGTGGCTAAGAAGCTGACTGGAAGGCGGCAGGTCAGCAGTTCAATTCCTGAGTACTGCAGGACGGAATGAGCTCACGTCTTTGTCCCAGATCCTGCTAACCTAGCAGTTTGAAAGCAAGACTTTGCAAGTAGATCAATAGGGACCACTTCGGTGAGAAGGTAAATAGCATTCTGCACAGTCCATTGTCTAATGATGCCACATGACCACGGAAACATCTGCAGAAGCAGACAGCGCTGGCTCTTTAGCTATGAAACAGAAATGAGCACTGAACCCTAGAGTCGGATATGACTGGCTTTCGAGCAAGGGTGACCTTTATATGTAGCTTTGCATTCTCTGAAAGGCCAAGATAAAACTGATTTTGTTGAACCCATGGATTCCATAGCAGGTTTCTATAGCAACCCTTTTGAGACGGTGCAGGTGGTTTGAAAATAAACATCTCTTCTCCTTTTTGCTCCCATTGCAAAGGGTCAGCCCAGTTTATGCAACTGAACAACAACATAACTGTGGCTATACTGAAGCACATTGGTGTGAATGTCTCTTTGTCAAGACATCACCAGTTAGTTCTTCACAGGCTGTCATGTAGGCTGGCACCATCTTATTTATTTTATTATTTATTTATTAGTCACATTTGTCTTGCCACCCACTCGGCAATACAAATGTGGTCCCTATTTATCTACTTGCAATGTCTTGCTTCTGGTTCGCTTCCCAGGAGTGGAGCAAAATGCATTGGCCCGCAGTACCATCTGGAAGAATATTATGATGGGAGAAATGATGTGAGTTGTAGTCCAACAACATCTGGAGAGCAGCTATTTGCCTGCTTATATTTATTTATTTATTATTTACACTTACCCGTATATACTCGAGTATAAGCCAACCTGAATATAAGCCGAGGTACCTAAGCCACAGCAACTCCACAGTAAATGGAGCTGTTTTTCTAAGCTTATCTTTGGCGGCAAAGGAGGAGAGGGCAGACAGAGAAACATGGAGCCCCACTTGATTGTTTTGGGCACTCGGTTTGGCTCTTTGGATTGGCACCCAAGGGGGGCCACCATGCTACTGGGGGGTGCCCTGGGCTGAGTCCTGGTAGCCCGGTGGGCCAGCCCACCACTGGTAATGCTACTGTTAAGTTAATTGACACTGCAGGGCCTACCTGATCTGGCTGGTTTGTAAGCATCAACAGTCAGTGATTGAAACCTATCATAGATTTCCGTAACCTGGAACAAGACCACAGATACTCTGAAGCAGCACAAAGCTATGTGGGCTTCCTGAATGGAGGCAGGTCTCTGGCAGGTGAAACGAGTCCTATGATAGTGGGATAACATGGGTGTGCTATCCCTTACAGTCTGCATGGTTCAACTTTGTTTGCCTGGATTGGCGATGCCTTTCCAGGGCTTTAGAGGAAATCCAGATCCACCTTGAGAAGCTGAGGATTGAACCTGGGACCTTCTGCATGGCAAGATTGTGCAGAGTGGGCTCAGTCATGTTCTGTCTGATTAAAAGGAAAGACTTAGGCTGCTGGTTCACCCAGTACAGTAATGTAATGGGGCAAGAACAACAGTGGGATTTGGGGAGAGGCAATAGCATTGAGCAAGACTTCTTCACATTCCTTGTTTGATGAGAAAGGTCGGGGTGGCCAACCTTTTCGTGCCATGGGCCAGGCCACGCCCCCTCAGACAGATGTGCGAGCCAGAGGTGTGGGTCCTCCCGTCATATCTACCGCTTGCAGCAGCGGTGGGTGCATTCACGGCACATTTCACCCTGTTGTCACCGCTTCTGTCGCTTCCAGTGAGGGCGGCATGTTTTTGCCGTTTGGGGGCGCATTGTCGACGGGTTTGCATTGGTTTTTAGTGCATTTGAAGTGCTTATGGTGCATTTTTGGTGCTCCTGGCGGCAGTGGGGTCATCACCACAGGCTGGATTAGGTTTACTTCATGAAGTGAATGGACAGCTGAATAAAACTATGTCCACATGCAGGTTATTTTTCTCTAAAGAAATTGACAAGGTACCTCCTTCTCCTTCTTCTCCTCCGTCTTCTTTTCCATCTTCTTTTTCTTTGTCTTCTTCTTCATCTCCTTTTTCTCCTCCTCCTACTTCTCCTTCTTCTCCATCTTCGTCTTCTCCTCTGTTTTCTCCTCCTCCTCCTCCATGTCTAGGCCATACCTGTGAACCTTCCCGAATTGGCTGGGATTTCCCATTTTTCGGTGCCGATTTTTGCCATTTCCCGCCCGGAGCTGCCGAAACCCCAGAATTTGGCAGCGGGGGGAAAGGCGTTACTGCGCGTCCCTTCTGCATGCATAGAACCCTTGTACACATGCGTAGAACCCTTGTACGCATGCGTAGAACCCTTCTGTGCTTGCGTAGAACCCTTGTACGCATGCGTAGAAGGCTTCTGTGCCGAAGGAGATCATAGAAGCCTTCTACACATGCGTAGAACCCTTGTACGCATGCGTAGACCCCTTCTACGCTTGCGTAGAACCCTTGTACACATGCGTAGAAGGCTTCTGTGCAGAAGGGGATCATAGAAGCTTTCTACGCATGCATAGAAGCTAGCTGCACAGAATGGTTCTGCACAAGTTGCTTTTACGCATGCATAAAAAGCGACCTGCGCAGAATCGTTCTGCGCAGGTCCCGGATTTTCCGGACCCGCGATTGGCAGGTATGGTCTAGGCCAGATATGAAACTGCCAAAACGAAGGCACCTTCTCATAAATTCATTCTGCAGTTCCTTCCGCCTGACCTAGTGTGAGATTAGCCAGCAACACAAGGTTCAAAAATACCCCAATCTCCAAGGATGCTCTTTCTGTGTACCCCAACAAGGGACCTAATTAAATGGCACCGAATGTGAAAGAGAAGCTGGATCCGTGGACAGAACCGTCTGCTACTAAACCGCAAACGTTATGGGTGGTATATATGAGTGTACTGTACTTGCATTCAGTTCAAGTGTGTAAGAAGAACAATAACTGATGCCTGGGAAAGTTAGGCCAGATTGCCTGTTGTCATGGATACCAGACGATATTTTCCTGAACAGTTATGGCAAGCAAACATTGCTGGCGGGTCAACATTTCTGCTCTCAAAAAAGAGAGAGAGAGAGAGAGACATACCAAAAGCTCTGATGATGTGACGAGAATAAACTGAAGAAATAAACACACACAATCTGTCTTAACCTATGCTCTGTATGCTGCTTGTGGAATCTGATATTTTGGTTGCAAAAGGGGGTGAGGGGGGGATGATAAGCAGTAAAGTCACAGAGGTTCAAAGTGTGGGGCAGGGCCTGGATCATTCGGCTTATATTCGGGATCAAAGGGGAATGTGGGCATTTGGGCATGTAGCCTATATCCATCGTGGCGAACCTTGGCACTCCAGGTTTTCTTGGACTTCAATTCCCAGAAACCCAAGTCCGCACTCGCCTATATGTTGCCCTCCCCTACCATAGTCACTTAGCTCCGCATCCCATAATACTAATAATTTCTTGTCAGGAATCATTCTAGGTTGAAAGGATTTTTGCGGAAGAAACTCCTCTCATGGGACGCCCGGATGAGGCTCCTTTCATGTCCCTAAGAGCTGGGACACTCATTCTGTCATGCAGTACCCGGGTCTCAAAGTGCTGACTTGCCAGCCTTGCAGCTAACAAGGTGAGCTTCTTAACCACTGAGCCACCGCATCCCATAATTTTTGAGTAGAAACATTTGAACATTCCCAAACAAGAGCAACTAGATTTGGCATGGCTGTAAAGCATGGGTTCTCAACCTGCGGCCCGGGGGCTGGATGCGGCCCACAACACCATTTCATGTTCCCCCCCCCCCACACACACACACACACACCTCCTCCACCATACCCGGAAGTGCAATGTGTGGCAGGCAGAGCAAAGTGGCTGTCCGGCCCCCAAAGCTGGCTGAGGGAGCATAAGCCAGCCCTCGGCTTGAAAGTTTGAGAACCCCTGCTATAAAGTGTGCTCAGATTTTTTAAAAAATCCCTTTTTGTCCTGGCTTCAGACAGCCAAATTTTTTAATGGTGGGGTCTTCTATGTGGCCTCTTCAGCATGATTCCTGGTTCTCATGGTCTAGGTTTGCTGTGTGGAAACTATAAAAAGTTTCCTGACAGTATGCGCTGATTCAAGCAGTGGGGAAAAACCTGATTTTTCTCTCTAGAAGTTTTAAAACAAAGTTTGGGTGAATGTTGGTTGGAGCATCTTGAAAGTATTATTCCCCGCCACCACCCCAAAGTGGTTTTTCCAAGTTCCAATTTTAGCTTAATGTTGGTTCTGACAAGAAAGCCGGGGTGGGGGATTATTTTTTAATTTAAAAAGCCATGTTTTTATTTAAATCAGATTTTTTTTTTAAAAAAATGGATTTTTAAAAATAGAATGCTTTTTGATGGAAAAAAAATCTAGTTTTCTATTTAAGATAATGGCATTCCCGGTGTGGTGGAGGCGGAAGGGGGCCACATGATATGGCCCTGCGGGCCGCAGGTTGAGAATCCTTGTGATAGAGGGTTGCTTTCCAATTCTCGCTCGAATACTTCCGGTGTTGGTGCGCTCACCACCTCAAGGCAGTGGGTTCCACTGTCGTACTGCTCTAACCATTAAGATGTTTTTCCTGATATTCAGAAATTTTGATTGGACTACAAATGAAGAGGTTCTACTACATAGAAGTAGGTTGGGTAGCCTAGAACACATTATAGCAAAACGAAGAATGATCTTGAGATTAATTGCCTGCGCACTGGCACCCTAAAGTAGCGATGGACTAAAGAATACATGGAGAGAGATTTTTAGAGAATATTTGGATTGGATAATATAAAAGTCCCCCTGGGAAGATGTACCCAATGTAGCAGCAAATTGAACTCATTGGAAGCAGTTGATTGGCCAATATGTGCCCTCATGTGCAAGGACATAAGAAGAGATAATCCAAAGGTTATTCATCATGAAATAAGGATTACTTTTTAATTATGTAGCATGAGGATGTATAGTCATGAAGTGTTTAAATTACTTGGTAGATGAATTCCATTAATCCATTCACGACGCCATGCTCTTCCAGAGGTTTCTGTAAGGTTACCCTTTTTGCTGGCGTATAAGACCCACCACAAGTAGATCAATAGGAACCACTTTGGTGGGAAGGTAA
This sequence comes from Bradypodion pumilum, assembly GCA_035047305.1. Classification (NCBI taxonomy): domain Eukaryota; kingdom Metazoa; phylum Chordata; class Lepidosauria; order Squamata; family Chamaeleonidae; genus Bradypodion; species Bradypodion pumilum. The sequence continues at coordinate 4,274,960 of JAWDJD010000016.1, read as the reverse complement.
ACAGCGCTCCGTGCGCTCCGGTGTCTAGGCATGCCTGCCACATGACCACAGAAACATATGCAGAAGCAGACCAGTGGCTCTTCAGCTTTGAAACAGAGATGAGCACTGAACCCTAGAGTCAGATATGACTGGCTTTCGAGCAAGGGTACCTTTACCTAAGACCCACCTCCCCCCCTTAAAATACACTGGGAAAATGGAGTTTGTCTTGTACTGTATATAGTGGGCTATTTTGTTAATAATGGCGTGAATTTTATACTCCGGTGTATTTTATACTCCGGCAAATATGGTATTGAGCAGTTTTTTCTATCTAGAACAGGAGTTCTCAACCTTTTTAAGCCGGGGACCGGGTCACGCTCCTTCAGACAGCTTAGGGGGGCGGATGGCCATTTTTCCCTTCCTCCACCACATGGCACTTCCGGGTGTGGTGGAGACGTTGGAGGGCCACATGAAATGGTGCCATGGGCCGTATCTGGCCACAGGTTGAGAATCCCTGATCTAGAAGATGTTACCACAGATGCTTGATTTTAAAGTTCTCAAAATGTGTGTCTACAGAGATCACATGCCTCTGCTTCACAGCAAAACATGTTATAAAATAAGCATACAGAGTTGAGAAAAAGACCTTATCCCATATTTCATAGATCGTGCTTGAAATCCTCATTTATCATTCTCACACTGGAGGATGGAAAGCTGCAAAAATTTTGCTGCTTACCTGTGAGACACAAGATAATTTCCTATGGTGTCAGTGAGTGTTTGCATATAAATAATACATGAATAAATCTATTTATATACAGATTACATTAACTGCTGCCTTGTTGCATAGACCTTAGAAATGGAAACATTGAAATAATTGCAGCATTCTGTTCTTTTCTGCTTAATGCGTGCAAGAGAAGACACTAACTTTGCACAGGTAGTTTATGCACACTCTACATCCAGTGTCAACTACACAAATCTATTGGAACCCACTATTGGGAACAGAGAGAAGGACGAGGTGAGGAATCGTGCAGAAGTTAACAGACCTTTGATCGCATTGGTAGCTGGTAACTCCAAAGTTGCAAGAAGTGACGAATCTTCCGCTGTTTTGCTTTGTTCTTCAACCTCTAGTTCAGTGATGGCAAGCCTTGGCACTCCCAGCTGTTCTTGAACTTCAATTCCCAGAAGCCCGAGTCTCTGTGAATCCACACGAATGGGTACACGCAGTAAAGGCATTTGTGTGAATTCACAGAGACTTGGGCTTCTGGAAATTGAAGCCTTAAGAACACCTGCAGTAAACCCATTTGTGTGGATTCACAGAGACTTGAGCTTCTGGGAATTGAAGACTTAAGAACACCCGTGCACGCAGTAAACCCATTCGTGTGGATTCACAGAGACTTGGGCTTCTGGGAATTGACGTCCAAGAACATCTGTACATGCAGTAAACCCATTTGTGTGGATTCACAGAGACCTGGGCTTCTGGGAATTGGAAGTCCAAGAACACCTGGATTGCCAAGGTTCGCCATCACGTCTCTAGTTCAATCTTTCCATGGGGGAACCTTCTCCCACTTGATGCCAAACATACAACTTAACTCACCAACTGCTGTATAACCTCTGTCTATATACTCTTCATGTTCCCTTAAGTGTGGCAACTCGCAATTGCAGCTGGACTTTTACGGAAGACTTTAGGATTTTTTGTTGGAAGCCTGAGCTGGTGGGAATATCTCCAGTTCCTTTTGTACCACATGACAATCCCTACCCAAGTCTGAACGTCCTACCTGACCTGGTTGGTTTTTAAGTCAGAAAAAAACAGGAATAGAAATCTATCCGGGATTTCCTGAGATCTAGAAGGCCATCCTAAGGGACCTAAAGCAGCAAAGGTTTTAAGGTGACTTCTTAAGAGGGTGACAGGATTTCTTAGGGATGGTAAACATCCCCTGATCATGGGGAAATGGACTATGTTTTCTTTATACTGTATAGTGGTACCTCATACATTGATTTCAATCTGTTCCACTGGGCTCGTTGTATGAAACAATTGCTATACGATGCGTGCATCGTATAGCAATTTTCCCTATGGGATGCATCGTACAACGATATTTTTTTTGCTAAGTGGCTTTTCCCATTGAAAAATTGTTGCACGATTTTTTTTTCTATAGGGAAAATTGTTATGCGGGACACCATTTCTCTTCAAAACCTAATTGTTACGCGATTTCGTTGCTATACGGGGCGATTGTTGTATGAGGTTCCACTGTACTTGTAAGGTGAATAAATAAATCTGGCTTTAAAAATTGTCAGAAAACCAAAACCGAAAACAAAAACACTGCAGCACTGTAAAGACTAACTGCTATGTTTTTACTATGAGCTTTCATGGATCATGTCCACTTCTTCAGACATAGGAGTGAAATTTCCAAGCATGGTTTATATAACCAGATACAGGGGTAAAGCGGTAAAGGTTACAAGGTAAAGAGGTTACAAGGTAAAGAGTAATCAAGGAGAATGACAGATAAGCATGCATATCAATGAAGGTTCCCAGAGCTAGCAGTATCAAAAGGGCTTTTAAAAAGAAGATCTAAGCCATTCTTTCTGCTTCTCAAGCTGTGTTAAGCTCACCCAAGCCCTGTTTCTTTTCCCCCAGCCATGAAAGCTGATCGGAAGCGTTTGAAGGCAGAGAAGACCGACCTGGTGAGCCAAATGCAGCAGTTGTATGCCACCTTAGAAAGCCGGGAAGAACAGCTACGAGACTTCATCAGAAACTACGAGCAGCACAGAAAAGTAAGGATCAGTGTCTGGGAAGAAAGGTGGAATGTGTTCCTTTTTCTGAACAGAATACGCTAGTCGGCAAGGTCAGCCATCCCTGTTGGTGGGGGCAGCGAGGTCTTCTGGGAAGCATCCGTGGGCAAAAAGAAGGTTGTTTCATGTCTCACCTGAGACAGCTGTGATTGCTGCGATGTGAAAGGGTTACTGACGTTTCCAAATAGGTGTGAGCTAAGGCAACTGAGTACGACACTGCACTTGACGACTGGGAGGTCGGCAGGTCAGCAGTTTGAGACCCAAGTACTGCATGACAGAGTGAGCTTCCATCTCTGACCCAGCTCCTGCCAACCAAGTAGTTCAAAAGCCAGAAATTGCAAGTAGATAAATAGGGCCCAGTTTGGTGGGAAAGGTAACAGCATTCCGTGTCTTGTTATGCCTGCCATATGCCCATAGAAAGGTCTGCAGATGAAGACAACACGGGCTCTTTGGCTGGAAACTGAGATGAGCACTGAACCCTAGAGTCGGATACAACTGCCTTTTGAGCAGGGGTGACCTTTACCTTTTTAATTAGATGTTTTAAATCTTTTTGTATTTTAATTAAACATATATAGTAGCCTTTATGTACAGGTGGTGTACAGCAGATGGGAGTAGCAGTCTGATGACATATATAAAGCTGCATGCACTTCATCCCTGGCCAGAGCTTGGAAAAATCACTTTTTGAACCACAAAAATCCCACAAGCAGCATGTCTGTCACTAGGGATTTTGGGAATTTAGCCTCCCCTCCAAATATAGATAGATAGATAGATAGATATAGATAGATATAGATAGATAGATAGATAGATAGATAGATAGACACTCTCCACCGATAAAGGCTACTAGGACCAATAACCAAGGGCTGCACATTCCACACACAGGTGTGCTTGCTTACTTGGGCTTCTGGTAATTGAAGTCCAGGAATACCTGGAGCACCAAGGTTGGATACGGCAGAAGAACAACACCCTGGTGGTCAAGGGGCTTAAAATTATAATAAAATAGAATTCAGATAACTCACCTTCACCACAGACTCAACAGGCTGCCTTCTGTGCCACACATGAGCCGCCCGCCTTACCCCAAACAGGGGAGGGAGGAAGTGCTCCCATTGGACTGCTGGGCAGAGGGGTGGGTGGACTCTGTGCTGGGGGAGGGAGGAAGTGCTCCCATTGGGCTGCTGGGCAGAGGGGTGGGGTGAACTGTGTTGGGGGAGGAAAGAAGCGCTCCCATTGGGTTGCTGGGCAGAGGGGCAGGACAAACTCTGCACTGGGGCGATGGCACGTGTGCCCACAGAGAGGGCTCAGAATGCCCCCTCTGGCACGCGTGCCATAGGTTCGCCATCACAGCCTTATAGGACTGAAGAGTGCCCTTGGGATGCCGGAGAGCAGAGCGAGGCTAACGCTGATAAATATTACTCAGTGTCACTGGCTGGAAAATTAGAGAAGTGCAAATTCCAGGAACTGGGGATCAGCTTCTCCTTTGCTTCCGTTTTTCTTTTTTAATTGTTTACCCAATAAACAGGAAAGTGAGGATGTGGTCAAAGCGCTTGCAAAAGAAAAAGATTTGCTGGAGCGAGAGAAGTGGGAGTTACGGCGGCAAGCCAAAGAGGCCACGGACCATGCAAGTGCCCTTCGGTCACAGCTGGACCTAAAAGACAACCGAATGAAGGAACTGGAGGCTGAGCTGTCCATGGTGAGTCTCCCTGGGCTGTGCATGCCTCGCCATTATCTCTGGGGTTAAGGGGCTACAAATGTGGCTCAGTGGTTAAGAAGCTCCCCTTGTTAGCTGGAAGGCCGGCAATTTGGCAGTTCGAGACCCGGGTACTACATGATGGCTTGTTTTCTATCAGAGATTTACCTGACAAATTGATTGCATTTTATTACCAGTTGTAAATTTCTCTTTGATTTACATGTTTGTCTCCTGAACCAACTAAATTTGCAACAACTATTCTGGGCCTCTATATCAAATGTATATCATGAAAATCCACTCTTTAAAAAATATTTTTTATTAAATTTTACTTACATAAAAATACAAATAAATAAACATACATATAAACATAACGTCACAACACTATATAAATGCACAAAATAAAATTACAAAACAATACAATACATAACACACGAAAAAAGAAAAAAAATCAAAAATAAGTATTACTTTCTTCGTCATATTATATTTCTCCCATTTAAACATCTATTTAAATCTACTTATATTCAAATATTACTATTTTTATTGATCAATAATTTTCTCATCACCCGTACCTAAGGGGAAAAACTAAAGCAAAACAAAAAAAATTGATGGGGCCGCTGCAGCCGCCCCCCTCGGCGCACTCCTCCCTGAACCTGGAGGGAGCATCGCTGCCCTGCCGACTCCATCGGAACCACCTGTGTTGGCGGCGGGCGTCAAAAGGAGCCGCTGCAACCGCCACTCCTCAGCGCACTCCTCCCTGGACCGGGAGGGAACATCGCTGCCGCTGCCACCAACAAAACCACCTGTGTTGGCGGCGGGCGTCAAAAAGAGACTTTAAAAACTGGTCCCTTGCGGAGTCGAAGGATCAGGCGAGGCAGGGAATGCTCGCCCCAGGTGGAGGCAAGACTGGCCAGGCGGGCCTGTTGTTAATTTTTCTATTATGTACTTGATATGATTGATACTTCTGAATTTACTAGTGTTTCTTATTGTTACTGTACTGCTATTTCTTTTGTTTATATTTATGGTTATTGTATTTTTACTGTTGTATTTTTGTTGTTTATTGCTTGCCTGTATTTTTACCGTATTTATTCGTGTATAACGCGCACTCGTGTATAACGCGCACCCCTAATTTTCCATGAAACCTCGGTATAAAATTATATCGGTGAAAAAGCTTGTTCATAAGAGCACGCCTTAAAACATTGAGGGAGGGGGGGATAATCAGACCCACCTGTTGCAGGGTAAAGAAAATGCAATCTGAAACGAGCACTTCCGACCCCCAGGAGCCTCGCTCGAACTGCGAGCTACCTCCGGGCCACGCCTCGTCTCCCGCGCCACCCAATCAGATCCCGTCAATTTCTTCAAAGCCACACCCCCGCCTCCCCTTCAATAGACAGCCGACCCAATTCTAAAAAGGAAGTAAAAGAGGCTCGCGACGGGGGTGGGACACCAGTCCTCGTTTATAACGCGCACCCCAACTTTGATTTCTTTTTTTGGTATAAAATTTTGCGCGTTATACACGAATAAATACGGTATGTACCCTGTTGTAAACCGCTTTGAGTTATCGTAAGATAAGGAAAGTGGTATATAAATGCAAAAGTAAAGTAAAAGATATCACCCCATGATATATACAAAACCCTGGAGACCACGGGTTTGTCACAACAGTATACTGTATTACCGTTTCCAAAAACTCATATGGTCTGGTACTGGTTTGCCACCTTTAGATTTTACCAAAGTATGTTCCACAAATGGTCTCCATATTTCCCAAAACTTATTTTCCTTAATTATGGCATACCTTTCTTTTTATTCAATTCCCATGTTAACTTGTCGTTTAATGCAATTTCCCACATTTCTTTATATCATTCCTCCAATTTCAACATAGAATCGTTCTTCCAATGTCTTACAATATATTGTCATGCCACTGTTAACATTATAAACAACACATCTTTTTTTATTTATCTCTATATTCATATTATCTATTTCTGTCAATAAGGCAGTACCCGACTCCAGCCTCAGGTTGAGATCCAAAATTTCCGAAATCCACTCTTATGTCTGAAGAAGTGGACTTGGTCCACAAAAGCTAAGATTAAAATACAGGAGTTAGTCTTTAAGGTGCCACAGAATTTTTTTCTCTTGTTTACTCTCTGGTATGCTTGCACAGACTAACACGGCTACCACTTCAAATACTTCTTCTAGACCACTTTAAAAAAATTAAAATTTTAAAAAGTGACCTAAAAGAGGTATTGTCTCACTCCTGCATTTGTTTGAATTTATGGATGAGTCACACAGCTGGATTTTTTTTTACTGAACCTTTGAAGATACAGTAGAACCCCCGTATAACAAATGCCTCTTACAGCAAAAAAAATCATACAATGGAAAAGATTTGAAAGAACCATTGTGCTCCGCATAACGAATTTTTTTGTTATACGATGCAATGCATCTCTATGGGGGAAATCGTACAACAAAAATCTCTATGGGAAAAATCGTACAGCTAGCAGAGTGAACATCTGCTTTGAAAGAAGGAGGCATGTGCAGATGTGACCCACTCTATGCATTCTCCTGTTCCTTTCTCAGGCAAAGCAGTCCTTAGCAACCCTGACGAAGGACGTCCCCAAGCGGCATTCCTTGGCCATGCCCGGTGAGACAGTTATAAATGGAAACCAGGAATGGGTAATGCAGGCTGATCTTCCGCTCACGGCTGCCATCCGACAGAGCCAGCAGACACTCTATCATGTGCATCCCCAGCACACAGTGGACCGGCAAGGTAAGGGCCTCCGCATCTCCTCCTCCCTGTCGTCTTCCCTTGTTGCAGTTTGATGCTACTTTAACTGTTATGGTGCCATCCTGTTGCGCAGGCATTTGCAATGTACAGCCCTTGAGCCTAATCCACCCCACGGAGCTCATTAATACGGCCCACGGTGGCCACCCCAGCACCTCCAGAAGCCACCACCACCACTGGAAGTCCGAAAACGTCACTGCCCCAGAGGCGGCAGGAATCATGCTGTTTTTCTGGCTTCTTGCACAGCCTGTGCCACTCCCCATGGCGATGGAGGGATTTTCAGAGCATGTTCGCTTTGTTTTGGGAATTTTTCGCCGCTTTTCTGCTGCATTTCAGCAGCTAGAACTCAACGTTTGGGCACTTGCGGTGCCAAGCAGAGCTTACATCAGTGCCTGGGCTCCCAGTGCGGAACCAGGAAGTGTCCAACTACTACATACTAGCTGCTGAAATGCAGTGGAAAAGCAGCAAAAAATTCCCAAAATGGAGCGAACATGCTCCGAAAAGCCCTCCATTGCCATGGGGAGTGGCAGAGGCTATGCAAGAAGCCGGGAAAGTGGCTCAATTTCTGCCACCGCCAAAGACATAAGCACTGGGAGCACACACGCCTCTGGTCCCCACAGCTATGGGTCAGGGGCATGTCTGGCCCGTGGCAGGAAAACGTTCCGAACCCCTGCTGTAGAGCAGTGCTTCCCAACTTTCCCTTTTTTGGACTTCAATTCCCAGAAGCCTAAATCAGTAGATTGGCTTTGGGGAATGACTTAGGCTTCTGGGAATTAGAGTCCAAGAACCAAAGGTTGGGAAACACCACTCTAGAGGGCCTGAGGATGTTGTGTTAAACTAGCTCTGAAGCCCCTTCCTGAAAAGCAGCAGAGAATTGTCTGGGCCTCCGTCAACATTTGTAGGTTGAGTTCAGCGGGATTGAGACTATATTTGGATCAGACACTTACAGAAATTCAGGGGAACTCCAACTGCCGTGGTGGCTCTGTTCCCTGGAGTCTTTGGATTTGTAATTTGAGGGGTAAATATGCGAGAATGTTCTCCTCGAGACTTTTAATTAATGAACGATATTTGCTAGGATTCCATACCCAGCCGTAACAATTACAGTGGGGTGAAAGTGATAGAACTATGGAGAGCAGGCTCCAGGTTCACTCAGTAAGCTACAGTTAATGAGGGGAAACTTGAACCCAAGTTTGTAGGGAGATGCTTTGTGCCTAATGAGCCCAATTTGGGGGGGGGGGTGTATTTCTTTCGTCATCCTAGCAGTTCGCAAGCAAGAAATTGCAAGTAGATAGATAGGACCACTTTGGCAGGGAAGTTAACAGCATTCCGTCATCTAGTCATGCCTGCCACATGTCCATGGAAACATCTGCCGTCACAGACAGTGCTGGCTCTTTGGCTATAAACAGATATGAGCACTGAACTCTAGAGTCGGATACAACTGGCTTTCGAGCAAGGGGGACCTTTAGCTTTCATCATAGTTCTTTAGGGCCACACCTACACACCTTTGCGACCTCATTGCATATCAGTTTACAGGCACTTAGTCACAGAAAGTCATAAGTCCAATAATAATAATAATAATAATAATTATTATTATTATTATTATTATTATTATTATTATTATTATTATTATTATTATTATTATTATTATTATTATTATTATTATTATTATTATTATTATTATTATTATTATTAGTTGTTGTTGTTGTTGTTGTTTGTTGTTGTTTTAACTTCCATTTATATCCTGCCCATCTGGGGTTATCCCCACTCTGGGTGGCTAAGAACAACACATTAAAAACACATAATAAAATTACATAATAAATACAAATATCAAACCTAATTAAAACCAGGGGACCAAATAAAAACCTAACACTAGTCCGGCGAATGCCCCCACTCAAATGCCTCCCTGAACAGAAGCGCTTTAAGTTGTTTTCTGAATGTCAGCAAAGAGGTGATCTGGCGCAATTCTGCTGGAAGGGAGCTCCATAGGGTTGACGTCGCCACCAAAAAGGCTCTTCACCTGGTCGTCATCTTCCTTGCCAATTTCGGCATTGGCACCATAAGAACAGCCTTGCTGGAAGAGGCCACAGGAGCCCATCCAGTCCAGCATTCTGTCTCACACACTGGCTCACCATTTGCTTCAGGGTATTCCTTCCCAAGCAGATGCCTTCACCTGCTTAGGATTCCCTGGAAATGGCATTGAGAGATATCCTGCCTATTCATCCAACCCGGAGGTTGTCCTTAGGTATCCATAATTATAGCCATTGATACCCTCATCCTCTATGAACTTGTCTAATCCTTTCTTAAAGCTGTCAAGACTGACAGCTGTCACCACTTCTTCTGGCAGGGAGTTCCATAGACCAGTGATCCTCTGGGTGAAAAAGTACTTTCTCTTATTTGTTTGAGAACTAGTACCCAAAAGTTTCATCGAGTGTCCCCTAGTTCTAGTGTTATGCGATAGGGAAAACAGTTTTTCCTTATCTACTTTGTCCACATAGTGCATGATTTTATAAACTTCAATCAGGTCACCTCTTAGACGCCATCGTTCAAGAGTGAAGAGGCCCAACCGTTGCAGCCTCAGATGGTAAGGAAGGTGTTCCAGTCCCCTAATCCTTCTGGTTGCCCTCCTCTGCACTTTTTCCAGCTCCATAATATCCTTCTGGAGGTATGGCGACCAGAACTGTACACAGTATTCCAGATGGGGCCTCACCATAGATTGATAAAGAGGCAAAATGACACTTGCTGACTTATTTTCTATACCCTTCCTAATGATCCCTAGCATTGAGTTTGCTTTTTTCACTGCTGAGGCACACTGGGTTGACACCTTCATTGAGCTCTCGTCCACCAGGACACCAAGGTCCCTTTCCTGGTTTGTCGCAGAGAGTTCAGACCCCATCAGTTTATACATTTAATTGGGGTTTTTTGCCCCAACGTGCATCACTCTGCACTTACTAGTGTTGAAGCTCATTTGCCACTGTTTTGCCCACTCCCCCAGTGTCAAGAGATCCCTCTGGAGCTCCTCACAATCGCTCACAGTTTTCACTACCCTGTATAATTTAGTGTTGTCAGCAAATGTGGCTACCTTGCTATTTACTCCTACTTCTAGATCATTTATGAAGAGGTTGAAAAGCAGGGGTTCCAGTACTGAACCTTGGGGGACCCCACTCTTTACTTCCCTCCACTTGGAGAAGTGTCCATTTAGTGCTACCCTCTGTTTCCTGTCCCTTAGCCAGTTGCTGATCCAAGACAAGACCTGTCCCTTTATTCCATGACTGGCAAGTTTATTCAAGAGCCTTTGGTGTGGGACCTTGTCAAAAGCCTTCTGAAAGTCCAGATAAACAATGTCAACTGGATCCCCCTTATCCACATGCTTGTTGACAGTCTCAAAAAATTCCAACAGATTAGTGAGGCATGATTTGCCCTTGTAAAAGCCATGTTGGCTCTCCTTTAGCAGCACCTTCTCTTCTGTGTGCCTATTAATTCTATCTTTTAGGATGGTTTCCATCACTTTACTTGAGACACATGTCAAACTGACCGGTCGGTAATTTCTTGGATCACCCCTAGATCCTTTTTTGAAAATTGGTGTTACATTCGCTACCATCCAGTCATCAGGCACAAAGCCTGATTTGAGGGAAAGATTATATATTTTGGCTAGGAGATCAGCAATTTCATCTTTAAGTTCCCTGAGAACTCGTGGATGGATGCCATCTGGTCCTGGTGATTTGTTAGTGTTTAGTTTAACAAGACATGCAAAGACCTCCTCCCTGGTTATTTCTATCTGTCCAGTCTGGGAAGATTGAGTGATGAGGGATCAGGCCTAAACAAGTAAAGCACAATGTCAGTCTGATGCTGTGAATTCAAACGAGGACCCCTACAAATTATTCTTTTAGAGGCACATCAAGGTACATGCAAGCAAAATGACACCATTCTTTGCTCCTTGCTTTCCAGCTGCCCGAGTCAGTCCGTGCCATTCCCGGCAGCCTTCCGTCATTTCTGATGCATCCGCAGCAGAAGGGGACCGGTCGTCTACACCGAGCGATATCAACTCACCACGCCACCGAACACATTCGCTCTGCAATGTAAGACGCTTCTGCAGGTCATTGGCTGTTCCTCACATGGTTCTTCTAACATGCTTGCCTCCTTGTTTGCCATTGCAGTGGTTGTCACTACTTCTAAAGCAGCCCTGCTCTGTGTTATCCCATCTCCAGTGCGCACAGGACAGGATAAAATACAGTAGGGCAATTTAGCTGACCCTCTGATGAAGTCTCAAAATGAGGCATGTTGGTGGTAGATTGGCCCAATTAACGTGCACACAATTGGACCAACCAACCCCAAAACTGGCTACCTGTGAAGACAGCCTCTAAGTCAGTGGTTGCGAACCTGTGGCATGCATGCCAGAGGTGGCACTCAGAGCCCTCCGATATTAAAGAGGAAAAACCACCCTTTTTTCCTCTTTATTATTGGGGTGTATGTTGGGGGTGCCATCTCTTCTCTGCCAAGTCCCCTGGCTCGGGAAGGGTTGGGGAGAGAGAGCCCTTTTCCCCCCCACCATTCTGCAAAGCTCCCTCAGACAGCTTTGGGGTCAGATGACCATTTTGCCCTTCCTCCACCACATGGCACTTCCGGGTGTGATGGTGGTGGGTTACATGAAATGGCGCCATGGGTCGCAGGTTGAAAATCCTTGCACTAGTCTGTAGTCCAGCTATATTACATGCAATCCTTCTAACCTGTTCTCCCTTTGACACTATACCGCTAGTTTTTAGGAGGGGGGACTAGCTCTATCCATGTGCTGACCTACCCGAGTGGGCACAGTCACCACATGGCGGCGCTACACAGAGAGTGTATTCAAGGAGAGTCCTGATATCAAAGTCCAAAAAGCAAGCCGAGGTCTGGTTACCAGTAGTCCAAGAAAGTTTCTAATCCATTCGGTGTCCAGTGGCTTCGTCAGGGTTGGCAGAGAAGTCAGGGTCACAGCAGGCAGGTCAGGGTCTAGGCAGGCAGCCTGGTGTCAGTCTTCACACAAGAGTTGTACCGACACTGGCAGGCAGCAAACAACTTGCTTATAAGCCTCCCAGCTAATCATCAGCCTGGAGCCTTCTTTGGCACTTCCCTCTAGCCTGCCTGCGTCTCGTGTAGCTCCTTTCTGGACCTCTCCCTGACTGAGGGCTGATCACTGTCAGAGCCAGACCCCTGATCTGACAGATCAGCTGTTGGGGAAAACAGACTTGGACCAGGTGCAGGCTTAGATCCCTGGCTCAGGCTATCCTCAGGCTCCGGTGCACGCAGAACTGGGCTGGGCATAGGGAGTGCTCCCTGATCCAGGCCATCTTCGGAGTCCGACGAGGACTGAATCACAACAATCCATGGTCTTTCCACCTTGCCAGCCTTTTGTAACAAATCTCATCTCAGAAAAGGTGTCAGGGAGGGTTGTGTGCATAGCCAGGCCTGCATCTGTGACGATGGCACTTGACCCATGAGTGGCTCTGAAGCAAGCTGTTGTGTCCCAATGAGGGTGCTGATCTGTCTCTTTTCTTCTGGCAGGGGGATAGTCCTGGACCGGTACAGAAAAACTTGCACAACCCAATTGTTCAGGTAAGACACCTACATCCTTCTCGCTTGGCCAGAATAATGCAAAACGTCTCATTTCTCCATTCTGAATCTCATCTATGCCCATTTCCACTTCATTTTGCTTTCTCAAAAAAGTGAGATACAGTAATTATTTATAAGCATGTCCTGGTAGGTCCATTTTTGTGCACAGCTTGGTGTGATTTGCTCTGGCCAGACATCCAGTAATGGAGTAAACTGTACAGCCAGCAACTCAACGCTGAGTGTGGCGGTAAATGACCTGACTTCCTAAAGGGGCCAACGGCTATGGGCGAATGAGCCCCTTTCGGCGGGATGATGGTCCCCTTCAGTAGAGGAAATGCCATTGAAAACCATCGTATTGGGCCCAACGGCAAAATGAGCGGAGGAGGAACTCTGATTCCCAATGGTCATGGAGGCGGAAGAGACCATGTCAGATAGACTGGCTGTGAAGGCACACCTTGTCTATATCCACAAGGCTATGGCAGTCCATATATAATGTACTAGCTTGAAACCCGGCTTCACCTGGGGTCTTTTCCTGGTGTGGGCCAGGGCATGGATCTCCAGCCACGGGCATGCCCGGCCTCTATGGGGCCAGTCGAGGCACTGTGTGTTGGGGGGGCCTGCCGCAGTCCCTGATTGCGGCCCACCCTACCTGGCCAGGCAGGTATCCTGCTTCATTCAGGGAGTTGTCATTGGCAGGCACGCCTGGTCTCCACGTAGCCTGTTGGGATCCCTGGGGCATTTCCACTGCCGCAGGTCCCTACTGCCTTCCACCTTACCTGCCGTGGTCGGTTTTGAGCCTCCGTCATCAGCGCTCCTGTGTCCATCGGCGAGGCCTCCCAGGCCTCCCAGGTCTATCTACTGGCCTGCTACGCATGCTGTGCATTTGCGCCACGCACAGGCACTGTGTGGCTCACCGGGCCTGTCAACTCCTGTGGCTGCTCGCCCTCGGCCTCCTCTTCCAGGTGTGTATTCCCGGTTGCAGGATGCCAGTCCGGTCCTGGCAGCCCTGGGCGCATCAGACCCCCACCCCAGGCACAGGGGTTCCAGTGCAGTGGCGGCACCCCGCCCCGCCATGGCCTTGTGTTCCCCGGCCAGGGGTGCAGGATCACCCCTTGGCTGCATTTTTTGTGTGTGATGGCCGTTGGTGTAGCGAGCTCGTGTAGTCCTCCCCGATCGGCTGCGGCGTGCCGCAAGGGCTGCTGGAACATGTAGTCCTTTTGTTTTTTTTAGTTTTGTGAAATTCACAACAATGGCATTGTTCCTGTATCCATGAAAAAATTTATACTCAGATGCAAGTAGCAGCCGACGACAACAACAATGCTTAATAACATTTTTGTTTTTAACAACAGTTAGATAATGATCAATCAATCTTTATTACAGTCCAAGACTAGCATAGTACAGCAAAAAGAACAGAAGTTAAAATGAGGATACAGTGATTTTAATTTAATTTAATAGTCATATTTATATATGCCGCCCACTCAGGCAGAACCCGACTCAGGGCGGCATACAACGTCCAAACTTGGTTCCACAAGTTTGGACTTTATACGGATTTGGACTTTGTATGAGGCATGCAAAATCCTAGCCGCGATGCCTCATACAACGTCCAAATCCTTGCTGCGATGCCTCGTACAACGTCATTTCCATAGAGATACATTGTACTGTAACAGCACAGACTTCAGGGCAAAGTCAAGGAAACAGGCAGGAAACTGACAGAACTTTAAGAAAACATCGTCTAAAGGCTAAATACATTACAAAAACATGTCAAACAACCCTGATTGTCCAAGAACCTGAAGAATGCTGCAAAAATCCCAGGAATGCTTCTAAAATTTCTGACGAAAAAATCCAAAAAAATCCAAAATTGTGCTCAAAACCACTCCTAAACACTTTTCGCCTTATGCAAAACCCACAAGAGCAATGCACACATGTGTCCTGCCTGTTATACTGCCCAGGCGCAATGCAACCTGGGAAAACCCCAATGCCTCATACAAAGTCGCACGACTTTGTATGAGGCAACTTTTTTCAAGGAATTAGGCGATGTTGTATGAATCCGATGTTGTATGAAGTATTACTGTACTATGATATAAAAATATTTCATGAAACCAAAGTTAAATGAGGGTACAGTAAAACCTCGATTAACATAATTAATGCATTCCCCAGGATGTTTCTTAAAGCGGAAATTACTTAAACCGAATTTCCCACAGGAATGCATTGAATGCAGTTTCCCATAGGAATGCATTGAAAACCAAAATATGTTAACTGAAACATGGTTTGTTTGCTTGTTTGTTTATTTATTTTGTTTGACTTTTATCATTCCCACCGAGGTGAGGCGACTCCGGGAATGGATTGAAAACCAATTAATCTGTTCCGAAAAAAATTCTGTAAACCGAACCACTATTTTCAATGAATTGTTACGCGATTTTTATGTTAACCGAGCCGTTTGTTAACTGGGGTTCCACTGTACTTAAAATATATCATGAAACAAGTTAAAATGAGGGTGCGTAAAATATATTTTTAAAAAGGAGTGTTTATGCTTGATAATATTTTTTGTTTTTTTACCAACCGTTAGCTAATGGTTTCTTCTCTTTACTTCTGGGGAGTTTAAAAAAAAACTTAATTCTTTCCCTCCACAGTCTCTAGAGGATCTTGAGGACCAAAAACGGAAAAAGAAGAAAGAGAAAATGGGCTTTGGCTCCATCTCCCGGGTGTTTGCCAGAGGGAAGCAACGGAAATCGCTTGACCCGGGGCTCTTTGATGGTTCTACTCCCGATTATTACATAGAGGAGGATGCCGACTGGTGATAACCTGCCCTTCCGCCTCCCGCTTCTGGTGTGTGCGTGCGTGGGTGTGTGGGAGTGTCTGTGTGCGTGAGCACAAAACAGAGCCTCTAGCAGAACCGGGCAGATTGTGAGCCCCCTTGCCTCTTCTGCATTGCCTCTTCTGTAAACCCCCTGCTGTACATAATCCCAAATGATCCCATATGTGAACCCCACTAACTGTTGTCTATGGAGCGATGCCAGTCGTGTTGTGTAGCATTCTCTGATTCTATTCCCGGATATGTTCTATCTATTTGGGTTTTTCCCCCTCCTCCTGCTTCTCCCCTGGTTTCCCTCCCCACCATTTCTTTTCTCTTGAGCCCCCTTGGTTTTTATGAAACTTGAAAAACTTGAAGGACTGCTGTGTATTTGTAAATAACAAGGACAACAACAAATATTGTGCACTGTGTTCTTGTAAAGTGTCTCTTGTTCTCCGAAACGCTGTCTGTCCTGCCCCGCCGCATCCCGGGATGCCCCATTTTGCATCTCATGTCTTTGGCCAAGGTGACGCCTGCACTAGGAATCCGCATGTCCTGTTCCACATTGGCAGGTGTAACCTTTCTGCAATGAACAAATGCCTGAACGTGAGCTGATACCAGGGATGGCCATAGTGATCTCACCAGACACAAAAAAAAAAAAAACCCACCCTAATTTTTGGCCCAAATAGATTTGATGTTCAATTCACATTTGAGTGTAGACTTTGATTAAAAGAAGAAGTGGAACCAGGGGTGGGGAGGAAACTGCTGGTGGTACTTAAATGGGAAGGAAAGCTTCCATTGGTCAAGAGAGGAGTTTTTCCTCCAGTGTGACTAGCACAGGGATTCTCAACCTGCGTCCTGTGGGCCGGATGCAGCGCGCGGCACCATTTCATGTGTAGGGTTGCCATAATTCTTTCCCACCAAACCGGGGGCAGCCACGTGGCATCATTGCATTCTTCATACTGCGCATGCGTCGGATGGGGCTGTTGAGGAGGTCCGTGTGGAATCCTGCTCTAAGTCCCTGTGGAATCCCCGTCCAGGGCGGGCAGCCTCTGTCTTCTTTTCCCTTTTCCAGTGGCTCTGTGAGTTGGAGCTCTTCGGGCTGGTGCTCCACCACGCCTGTTATTCAAGGTTAGCCAAGGGATTTTGCAAAGAGTTAATTCGCAGCCTCCCTGCCTTTCTTTCAATTATCCCACTTGCAAGCATCTCCCCCTTCCTGACGGGCTGATCAGGGTGTTGTTTTACCTTCGCCGCTTGCAAGCAGGATAACTGAAAGAAAGGCAGGGAGGCAGTGAATTAACTCTTTGCAAGAATCCCTTCGTGGGGTGGGGGTGATCTTGCTTCCTTTGTTCGAATTTAAAAATCCGGGACTTTTACATGCTTTTTTTTTTAACAATTTCCACGAGCTTGAATCCAGGAAAATCCAGGGAAAAGTGCACCTATGGCAACCCTATTTACGTGGGCCCCACCGCCTCCACCACACCCGGAAGTGCCATGTGGTGGAGGAAGGGCAAAATGGCCATCTGGCCCCCGAAGCTGTCTGAGGGAGCGTCACCCGGCCCCCGGCTTAAAAAGGTTGAGAACTCCTGGACTAGCAGGTGTGTGCAAATAGCAATCCAGATCAGGACCAAGGAGAGAAGAATTAAAAACTCCTGCTCTCCTTCAAGATTCCAATGTGGATTTATTTTGCCCAGGGCATTTATGTCACTCATTTACCATTTAACTCTTATGGAATTCTGGGATATGTAGTTTGGAGAGGGAGTTAGAATCCTCTGTTGTAGTTCGGGGCGGAGGGATCTAACAGGGATTTCAAAGAACCTTCTCAAGCAACAGCTCCTCTGTTTTCATAGACTGGAACCATGGCACTTACTAAAGTAGAATGAAATGTTGTAACATGTAAAATCAATATGCATGGTTTTATGTTAACTCAGGGATTCCCAACCTAAGGCCTGTGGGCTGGAACCGACCCACGGTGCCATTTCATGTGCCCACCCCCACCCCTGTTTTTGAGAAACAAAATGGCCACCCCTTTGAAGCTGTTGGGACAAAATGGCCACCCACGTAGTGCAAAATGGCACTCGACGCTGATAGAGAGCATGACCCGGACCCCGGCTTTAAAAGGTTGGGAACCCCTGTGTTAACGGAACCAAGTGGTATGAAACAAATATAAAATGAGTTGGGCAGCTATGCTTTTACACTCGCTGGTAGACGACCCCAATGGACACTTCCTTCCGGTACTATCAGCGGCCGCGTCCTTGATCTGGATGAAGGCTGTAATGAATACGCAGAAATGTTCTTGTCTTCAGCATGCTGTTGATACATGCTCTTGAAAGAATGGTCATAACATTCCATGCCAAAAATAAAACACGGAAAGGCCATTACTCTATTTCATCAAGAAATAAAGGGGAAAAACCACTAAAGGTTTTCATTTTCATTTTGGTGGGGAAAGCATGCCTTTTTAATTTTTTTAATGAAACCTTGCATTTTTGTAAAAAAAAAAAAGGCCTTTACATTTTAAAATTTGCAAAGACTTTTTGCACAAAACACAAGTCTTTGTGTAAAATAGGTTTATTTTTTCCACAGTTGCAATATTTCTTTTTGCAAAAAGAAAGTGCCAATATGTGAAAAGGGCGTTATAAACTGTCCAACAGGAAGACTTTTGTAATTTTTATTTCTCACTTGTGAGAATAAAATATGTGTAGATTTATGTTTCTAATCTAAATTGGGAACGAGGTCCAAATACTGTTCACGATCCATCTGGGATCCTGTAGCTCTTTTTATTTCCCCCTTTTTGCAATTGCTGGTTACATTCGGTTCTTTTCTAGCCCACGGAAGAAAGCCTTCCAAAATCCAGGCAGGGCATATTTTTAATTGCTTATCTTTTATCACAGAGGTGCCCAAACATTTCAGGCCACGGGCCGGTCATGTGGGTCAGCCAGCCACGTGGTTCCTCCCACCGGAAGCAGAAGTAAAATGCACATGTGCAGAATGCTGCCATAAATGCACCCGTGGCTGTCGTGAACGTGTTTACGACCAAGGCTGGTGCATTTACGACAGCGTTCTGGGCTTGGGCAGGCACATTTTACTTCCATTTCCGGGAGTGGCGAGGGTGGTGTGGGCCGGATGAATCAGCGTTGGGGTCCATATGAATCGGATCCGGCCCATGGACCCTAGTTTGCGTCCCTGGATGTTTTCAGTTGGTTTTGCTGAAGCGCATGAATCACCCCGCCTAGCTGGTATGGGCAGATATCATAACTCTCCATCAGATAGCCAGTTTGTGTGGCAAAACACGTTTGGGGACCCCATGCCACCCTAACTGGAGTTCCCATGACTGGAGAACTTAGCCATCCCTGGTGCCTAGAGAGAAATCTCTCTGTGAAGTGATGGGTCCTTCCCAATGGTATGCTCACATTTCTTGTATATACATTCCAATGTAGTGACGTAAGGCAAACAGTCCAGGATTATTTCCAGCTTCCTCCCCAAATGTTCATCTTTTATTTGTATTAAAAGGCATGAAAGTAGAATCTACCCAGTGTCTTAAGATGAAGAGTTCCTATCATCATCTTTCTGGTGCTCTTGTCAATGAAAGCTAAGAGACTGACTTGACCTGTCCCAGGTACTTTAAAAAGTTTTTCCTAAATCACAGGCAAAGTCCTATCAACAATTTATCTTTGTGCTAAGTGACAACAAAATGCCACTAACTGATGACATGCTAGCTGTGTCCCTGGGCGCATGTATAAGCATAAATAACCCTATAGATTTTGCCCACCATTTATTTAAGCCAGGAGTTCTTGACCTTTTCAAGCCAGGGGCCGGGTCATGCTCCCTCAGCCGGCTTCGGGGGCCACATGGCCATTTTGCCCTTCCTCCACCACATGGCACTTCCGGGTGTGGTGCAGGGAGGGGGGGCAATGAAATGGTGCCATGGGCCACATCCAGGCCACAGATTGAGAATACATGATTTAAGTTCACAGTTTTAAACCCACTTACCATATATTTATTTATTTATTTACCACATTTCTATGTCGCTTTCCTTGCAATATACCTGAGTATAAGTCGGGTTTTTTAGCCCCCAAAGTGAGATCCCAAAAATGGGACTCGACTTATACTCGGGCCAACGTAAACACTCAAAAACATACCCACACAAATGTCTGAAATAATTATTTTTACTGTATTTTAATTATTGAAACTCACTAGCAGCTGCTGAATTTTCCACCCCGACTTATACTCAGGTCAATCTATTTTCCTAGTTTTAGAGGTCCAAATTAGGTACCTCGACTTATATTCGGGACAAATTATAGTCGAGTATATACGGTAACTGAAGGTTAAACCAGTAGGATAAGATGAGGCTTCCTTCTGCGTAGAAAAGAATCAATTTGCACTGCAAATGTTATTTCAGTGGCTTCAAATACGTTTACAGATTTACTAACATATCTTTTTTAAAGTGGTAGCCAAGTTAGTCTATGTTTCAAGCATATCAGAGAGTAAACAACAAAAGACAAAAAAAATTGTAGCACCTTAAAGACTCACTGCTGTATTTTGATGTGCGCTTTCATGGATCCAACTCCACTTTGACAGATATTAAGAGTGAGACTTCATGGCATTAAGAATCTCTTGGTTATACTGTATTTTGGTTATTGTGCAGTGTCAGTGGAGGGAATGGTCATTTTTATTATTATTTTTGGACAACTTTCTGGGACAACTGTAAATTGATGTGTATCTCCCACCCACCCTACCACCCAAAGTCTCCATTCCTGCACCACCAGTGAAAACCATTCTTGAACCAGAACAGTTGCCAGGTCAGTAGCATCCTATTACCTGACATTTCAAGGCCAGTAACTGAAAAATCGCCCTTGGTGAACTCAAAATTATATACAGATAGATAGATAGTGGCAGATCTAAATAGCGTGGCCTGAAGCCATATGAAAGAACCCCCCTAAATCAGATTACCACCATCCATTCCCTAGGGCAGGGGTTTCCCAACCTTTTCATGCTAGGGGTCAGCTTTGAGGGCCGGATGGCTATTTTGCCATGCCTGCATGATGGGCATACTTGTCAACAGTGGCTCCGGCCAATCCGGGACCTGCGCAGAATGGTTCTGCGCAGGTCGCGTTCTACGCATGCATAGAAGGGGTCTATGCAAGCGTAAAACCCTTCTATGCATGCGTAGAACGCAACCTGCACAGAAGGGCTGCGCAGTACCTCCTTGCCCCCGCTGCCAAATTCCGGGGTTTCAGCAGTGCAGGGCGGGAAATGGCGCAAATCGGCGCCCAAAATCGGGAAATCCCGGCTGATCCGGGATACTTGACAGGTATGATGATTGTGGGGTGGCCATTTTGCCCTGTGAGCTTCAAAGAGGTGGCCATTTTGTTTCTTGAATGCCCTTGGAAGAGTGGGGGCACACATGAAGTGGCAGTCCAGATCCACCCCGTGGGCCTTAGGTTGGGAATCCCTGCCCTAGGGTAGTGATGGTGAACCTTTTAGAGGCCGAGCGTGCCCAAGGAGGAGGAGTCACTCACAAACGCACGCACACAATTGTAGGTATAGGAAGGGTGTGTGAGTTGTGTGGCCGCCTCACCTCGCTGAGGTGATGGTGCGCGCGTGCTCACAGAGAGGCCTGTGAGTGCCCCATCTACCATACGTGCCACCACTGCACTAGGATGTCGGGTCAAAAGCCTAAACCCAGCAAGTGGGGCCCAAAAATTGGGTCTGTGGTCTGAAACCTGGTAACCCTGTGGATCGGTCTCCGTAGAGCAGTCCCAGACCCTGAAATCTCTGAATGACTTTTGCCAGAATCTCAGAAAGCTACATGGATTCGCTCACCTCCTCCCGAACTTTTGTGTTATTCGTTGTCATGGATTTTTTTAAAAAAAAAATAACCCATACTTAATAATTCCTTAACTGTCTTCTCTATTGTTTGGTTTTAATTTATTTGCACAATATAGATGTATTCTAACTAAATTATTGCATAAATATTGGAATTTATATTTTCCATGTTGGGTTTTTTTTTTTTCATGGGTGGGGGTTTTACTCCGATGCTCTCTGTCGCTTGTGACGGATTTGATGTCAAGAGAACAAATGCTATTTTTCTCCCTTCCCTTCGCTTGCCCTGTAAAAAAATTGTTTATGGATTCCCCACGATACAACCAAAATGTCAAAGGCAGATAACTGGAACAGCTTCCTTCTGTGTAGAAAGGTCTGCTTTCACTGAAAATATCGTAATAATATACAACGAAACACTGCCATTTTCTCTGCTTAAACAGGGGTGCTCAGACTATGGCCCACAGGCCAGATCTAGCCCGCAATGCCATTTCATCCTGCCCACATCACCCTTGTCGCTCCCGGAAGTGGAAGTAAAGTGCGCCTGTATGCATTTTGCTTCCGCTTCCGGGAGCAACAAAGGTGTGGCGCGAGACGGATGAATTGGCATCGGGGGCCGGATCCAGGCTGTGGTTTGGGCACCCCTGTATATATGAATGGCAGTGTAGAGCAGCTCCTCAAAGCCTGGAGGTTTTGGACACACACACACACACACATCCATTCTGCTTCTTTGTCTTCTGTCTTGTACCTTCAGTCTGGCAGAAACGTCAGCTACCTCCGTCCCACATGGCTGTACACACAGGGACACCGATGTGCTGAAGGTTTATTCAAACGTGAATCCTTGCCTATGCTCTATGTCAGTGATGGTGAACCTTGGCACTCCAGCTGTTCTTGAACTTCAATTCCCAGAAGCCCTGATCAGCAGGTATACTGACTTGGGCTTCTGGGAATTGAAGTCCAAGAACACCTGGAGTGCCAAGGTTCGCTATCATGGCTCTATGTAGTACAATAAATTTATTGTGCCAGTCAGTTGACCGTTGTGTAGTACACAGTATAAGCATCCTAATAGCTATGCATTCCAGGACGTCAGAGCCACTGATAAAATCCCCACCACGGCTAGTTCTATCTTTGCACAAATCCCAGCAGAACTGATGGGAAATGTTGTGTGAAAGAAGCACTTCCCTTCCCAGCAGAACCACATTAAAGCAGGCTGGTGGGAATCCTGATCTGCTGAGAAAACAAGACATGGCTTCCTGCTCATCTCATTTCCCAAGAGAATTACTAATATTTTGATTTTTAAAATGGGAGTCTGTGTTTCAAGCATATCAGAGAGGAAACAAGACAGGAAAAAATGTTGCGGCAGTTTGAAGCAGGGCCATAGCCAGGATTCTAGATGTGGGTGGCCTCTTTTCAATGCATTCCTCTGGCTACGGTGTTCAAACCTGGCTACGGCTGTATTGTAATGTTCGCTTTCGTGGATCCGGTCCACTTTCACCAAACATGGGAGTGAGACTTCATGGCACAAATTTATACACATCAGGTAGAGAGGTTCAGGATGGTTAGCAAAACAGACAGGTATGTTGAGTTTGATATTTCGGTGAAAATGGTTGAAATCCCGGTGGAATTTCTCTAGGGTTTCTTTGCCATGTGTCCAGATCAAAATATTTTGATGGCATCTGGACAGTAGCAATAGTTTTTCAGCGGCACTTCCAACTATGTTCTGGGGCAAACATGACCCGCAACTCAGAAAATTGCTCACTACTAGAGTACAGTGGCTCAAGTGGCTAAGACGCTAACTGAGAGGCGGAAGGTCAGCGGTTCGGAACTTGAGCACTGCACGACAGAATGAGTGGCCGTCTCGGTCCCAGCTCCTGCCAGCCTAGCAGTTTGAAAGCAAGAAATTGCAAGTAGATAAATAGGGACCACTTTGGTGGGAAGGTAAACAGCGTTCCGTGCACTCTGGTGTTGAGGCATGCCTGCCACATGGCCACGGAAACGTCTGCAAACGCAGACAGCGCTGGCTCTTCGGCTATAAACAGAGATGAGCACTGAAGCCTAGAGTTGTATAGGACTGGCTTTCAAGCAAGGGCGACCTTTACCTTTAGAGTACAGTAAAGGGACTGCGGTGTCTTAGTGGCTAAGACACTGAACTTGACAGCTGGAAGATCAGCGAATCAGCCGTTCGAAACCCGAGTGCTGCATGGCGGAGTGAGCACCTGTCTCTGTCCCAGCTCCTGCCAACCCAGCAGTTTGAAAGCGAGAAATTGCAAGTAGGTAAATAGGGACTACTGTACTTCGGTGGGAAGGTAGCAGCATTCCATGCACCCTGTTGTCTAGTCATGCCTGCCACATGTCCACGGAAACATCTGCAGGCACAGACAGCACTGGCTCTTTGACTATAAACAGAGATAAGCACTGAACCCTAGAGTTGGATACGAGTGGCTTTAGAGCAAGAGTTACCTTTACCTTAGTCTAGGGGTTCTCAACTTTTTTAAGCTGGGGGCTGTGTCATGCTCCCTCAGACAGTTTCAGGGGCCAGATGGCCATTTTGCCCTTCCTCCACCACATGGCACTTCTGGGTGTGGTGGAGGCGATGGGGGGCCACATGAAATGGCACTGTGGGCCGCATCCGGTCTATGGGCCGCAGGTTGAGAATCCATGCCTTAGTCTTATGATTTGGGGACAGTGGGGAGCACTCAGCCTTTAAGGTAGAAGCACTCCCCTCTGAAACATCACATAACTTGTTGCACGAGAATAAACTAATTCAGATCACCCCTTGCTGTGTAACTGGAGAGATCATCTCACATTGGATGTGAAGAGCATAAGATCTTGATGAAGGACTGCTTTTCCTTTCATTGCACGCTTAAGTTTGCCATGGATCTGAGGCACAGACACAAAGGCACTTGTGGTTTGCACACAATTTGATTTTAAATTGTAACAGGCTGTGGAAGTTTAGGGGGCTCCATCCCACTCACATGTGCGTGTCTGACATGTGGAGGGGAACAGACTGTTGGAGAAGAGTTGCTAAGACTGAGCCCTGGCACTGAGTACCAATGTTTGTACTTTTGGAAATTTGCCCCTAAATGTACGCGACAGAAAACACATTTATAATGCCAGTGAACACAGCTATGTCATTGGGCAGCCTGGAGTGTTTGTGCATTAAAGCAGGGGTGCCCAAACTTACTTCTGTGTAGAAAGAGCTGCTTTCGCTGAAAATGTCATATTAATGTACAACGGTATGCTCCGGCTTTATATATGGCTCAAGTGGCTAAGACGTTGACTGGAAGGTGGGAGGTCAGCAGTTCGATACCCGAGTACTGCAGGATGGAATGAGCTCCCGTCTTTGTCCCAGCTCCTGCCAACCTAACAATCCGAAAGCAAGGAATTGCAAGTAGATCAATAGGGACCACTTCAGTGGAAAAGTAAACAGTATTCTGTGTGCTCTGGTGTCTAGTCATGCCTGCCACACGACCACGGTTTCTGCAGAAACAGACAGCGCTGGCTCTTCGGCTTTGAAACAGAGATGAGCACTGGACATTAGAGTCGGATATGACTGGCTTTCGAGCAAGGGAGAGACCTTTACTATACAGTAAAACCCCGGGTTACAATGGAGGTCTGTTCCAGCAGCCTCCGTTGTAACCCGAAAAAATTGTAAGCCGAGACACATTGAAAAATTAAAAAATGGTTCTGAATTGATCATTGTAAACCGAAAAAATACATTAAAAATTTGTAAACCAGGACAGATTTCCATAGGATTTGCCATTGTAAACCGCAGCAAACTTAAGCCAAGGCAGTTGTAACCCGGGGTTTTACTGTATCAGGAGTGCCCAAACTTTTTGGGCCATGGGCTGGTCGTGTGGTTCAGCTGGCCGGTTGTGTGCTTCCTCCCACCAGAAGTGGAAGTAAAGCACGACTCAATCTGTTATGCAACAGGATGAGATAGATTTTAAGCTGCTATTTTCTCTGCTTAAACCAGGGGTGCCCAAACTATGTACAGGCGTGTTTTACTTCCGCTTCCAGGAGCGATGAGGGCGGTGTAGGCCGGATGAATTGGTGTTGGGGCTGGATCTGTCCCACGGGCCATAGTTTGAACACCCCTGCATTAAAGCATTGCTAAAATACTGCACAAGTCTGTAACTGCGCACCATGAAGGCACCCGGTTTCAAGCCTACAAGTTGCGTGTGTGCCCCAATCTCCCACTTGTGCAATTGGAGCACAAATGGGTGTGCTCTCACCCTCCTCCAAGTCACCTTCCTCTAGGTCTGGGGCCCTATGTTGGTGAATTGGGGGGCGATGAATCCAGTGCAGACTTTATCCAGGACAAGAGATCTCCAAGATCCTGAATCCTTTCCTCAAAGAGATTCAGCAACTTGAAAAATGGGGGTGCCCAAACTTTTTGGGCCACGGGCCGGTCACGTGGTTCAGTGGGCCGGTCACATGGTTCCTCCCCCGGAAGCAGAAATAAAACACACCTTGCCATCTGTTTTGCAACAGGATGAGAAAGATTTCACGCTGCCATTTTCTCTGCTTAAACCAGGGGTGCCCAGACTACAGCCCGTGGGCCAGATCCAGCCCGTGACACCAATACATCCAGCCCGTGCCACCCTCGCCGCTCCCGGAAGTGGAAGCAAAATGCACCCATACTCAAGAAAGCCTTGCTCTTATTAAGAGATGTCAGGTTAGTTAACTGCCGCCTGACACACAGCATTGAATCGCTGGCAGTATGATCTACTCCCGTGATGGCCAACCTTGGCACTCCAGATGTTCTTGGACTTCAGTTCCCAGAATCCCAAGTCAACACTCAGTTCAAGAATAGCCGGAGTGCCAAGGTTCACCATCACTATGGTCTATTACCATAGAACATATCTGTCAAGTGTCCTGTATTGGCCGGGAAACTCCCATATTTTACCCTCTTTCCTGGCGTCCTCCAGTATTAGGAAGACTGCAATGCCCTAATGCCGCCACTGGATGGCAGCACAGGATAAGCATAGCTGTCAAGCTTCCTGTTTTGGCTGGGAAATTTCCCTTATTTTCAAATCCAAAACTTGTCAGATATGCCATAGAAGGATAACGTGGCCAGATTATGTTACAATAGCACATTTCCGCCACATGGGCATGCAGGTTCCAACAACCTCACAGCTTCACACATGCAACTAATTTTAAGTCTTGCTGCTGGATAACCTGGCAAAGCTAAGTCTACTCCCCTCAAACATAGAACACATTTTGGGAAACACATCCTTCATTTATCTTCTTGCCCAGATGTCTGAACAGCAGCACCCCAGAGTCACATGGTTTCCCCCAAATACCCCAAAACACATGGTCAGTTATGTTGCCTAATTCACTGCCATGTTGCAAGCATGGTTACCAATCTTCCAAGTAGAAAGAGCCATAGGGATGTGCCCAGGGGAAATCCCTGAAAACTACATCACAAGCGTTCTTATTCATTTGATGTTTGGTTCCTGCGGCTTAACTTCCCTGGGTTATGGCACTTCTTCCACAACATGGCTAAGCATTAGAACAGGGTGGCTAAACTTTTTGGGCCATGGGCCGGTGACGTGGTTCGGCCGGCCAAGTGGTTCCTCCCACCAGAAGCAGAAGTAAAACGCCCCTTGCGATCTTGCAATAGGAGGAGATAGATTTTAGGCTGCCATTTTCTCTGCTTAAACCAGGGGTGCCCAAACTATGGCCTGTGGGCCGGATGAATTGGCATCGGGGGCTGTATCCAGTCCATGAGCCGTAGGTTCGGCACCCCTGCATTAGAAGCTAGGCAAATCTAACTTGCCCCTTCATGTTCTACCACAAAAGTGACAGCATTGGTTCTTTGGCTATACGCAGAGATGAGCACTGAACCCTAGAGCATACCTGTCAAGTTTTGGATTTGGAAATAGGAACTAGCTATGCTTATCTTGTGCTGCCCTCCAATGGTGGCAATAGGGCATTGCAGTCTAATTAATAAGGGATGACGGCGGGAAAGAGGGTGAACTAAGGGGTTTTCCCGGCCAAAAAGGGATACTTGACAGCTATGCCCTAGAGTCGGAATCAACTGGGTTTCGAGCAAGGACAACCTTGCAATCTTTGCGGCTTTCGTGACTGCAGACCCGTTTTCCCGATGTGAAAACCTGCCCTGGTAAGCTAAGGGTTTGGATTCCCGCTGTAGCAGCCAGCAGATGTTAGGATGCACCGTTCGTTGTATATGTCCCAAAAATATTTTTTGGTACTGATATCAAACCAGGCCTTTCTAAATCATGACTCTTTTTCAACCCCCCACCCCACCCCCAATCAACAAACATGTTCATCCCTTCAAGGAAGACATTGTTTTACCAGTTCAGAATGAACAAACTTAGCCCAGCACACTATAAATTGAAATTTTCAATTTTTTTAGTAATGATAAGTGATTGATTCTGGTGCGCCAGATTAGTTTTTTTTAAATAAAATAACCCTCTAATTTGCACATCCTGTTTAGAGAAGGAAATATCTATCTTGCCGTTGAAAGCTGACAGTATCTAAAAGGTAAAGGTTTCCCTTGCTCGAAAGGCAGTCGTATCTGACTCTAGGGTTCAGTGCTCATCTGTTTCAAAGCCGAAGACCCAGCATTGTCTGCTTCTGCAGATGTTTATGTGGTCATGTGGCAGGCATGGCTAGACACCGGAGCGCACGGAACATTGTTCCCCTTCCCACTGAAGCGGTCCCTGTTTCTCTACTTGCAATTTCTTGCTTTTGAACTGCTAGGTTGGCAGGAACTGGGACAGAGGCGGGAGCTCATTCCGTCCTGCAGTACTCAGGAATCGAGCTGCTGACCTCTCACCGTCCAGTCAGCATCTTAGCCACTTGAGCCACTGCATTCTCTAGGCAATATGAAAAAAGGAAGAGGCCATGCTAGGTGAGAGGCCGCTTGCCCCCTTTCCTGCTCTTCCGATGTTTTCTCCTAATAATGTGATCCCACTTAGTTCTGTATATCTCCACAGATAGAAAATTGAAGGAAGCTGCCATTTGCATTCCAAAGGGAATTCCAAGGACATCCACACCTCTAACATGTTTCAACAATTACACATGTTTCACCACTGGAGGGAGCACTACAGCCAGAGATTTTCAACCTGTGGCCCATGGGCTGGATGTGGTCCACGGAGCCATTTCATGTGGCCCACCACTACCTCCACCACACCAGGAAGTGCCAAGTGGTGGTGGAAGGGCAAAATGGCTGTCCGACACCCGAAGCTGTCTGAGGGAGCATGACTCGGCCCCCTGGCTTTAAAAAATTGAGAACTCCTGGGATCCAGCACCCAGTTGTAGTGTTCGAAAGCGAGAAATTGCAAGTAGATAAATAGGGACCACTTCAGTGGGAAGGTAAACAGCGTTCTGTGCACTTAGGTGTCTAGGCATGCTTGCCACATGTCCACGGAAACGTCTGCAAATGCAGACAAGTGCTGGCTCTTCGGCTTTGAAACAGATGAGCACTGAACCCTAGAGTAGGATATGACTGGCTTTTGAGCAAGGGTGACTTTTACCTTATCCACTTGGATAACAGAGGTGTGCAGTGGCCCAAGGTGTCACAAGGGGTCAGACACGACCATGCGGCTGAACAACAAAAACCCAATGTTCATGGGACTGCGGTGGCGCAGTGGTTAAGCCGCTGAACTTGACAACTGGAAGGTCGGCAGGTCACCAGTAGTTTGATACCCAAGTACGGCACAGCGGAGTGAGGTCCCATCTCTGTCCTAGCTCCTGCCAACCTAGCAGTTTGAAAGCAAGAAATTGCAAGTAGAGAAATAGATACCACTTTGGTGGGAAGGTAAGCAGTGTTCTGTGCACTCTGTTTAGTCATGCCTGCCACGTGTCCAGGGAAATGTCTGCAGACGCAGACTGCGAATGGCTCTTTGGCAATAAACAGATGAGCATTGAACCCTAGAGTCGGATACGACTGGCTTTCGAGCAAGGGCGACGGTTTCCTACCCACTGTTCACACATGCACTACCCCTCCCATCCCCAGTTTTCATATCTCTGTTTTCTTGTGTGTGTGTGTGTGTGTCCCCTTTTTTTTTGTAATTTAGAAAATAATTATTTTGAACAACAAAACTAAGAATGTGATTTATTTAAAGATAACCACCATGAAATAGTTTATGAATGATGGGTAACAGTAGATTTAATGTCTCCCTCCCCCACCGTGCCGTGGGTGGGTGTGAAAACAATTCCTTGAAGGCATGTTAATATGAAAATATTAACAAAAATACACACACAACTAAATAAAGTTTATTTTAAAGTACAATGCGTTTCATGTTTGCATGACTTGATTGCTCACTCATCTTGGCATGCCAGAACCCGTGTATAGAAATGAAGTGTGCTACTGTAAAAGCTGGGACTGCAGAGGCTCAGTGATAAGACGCTGACTGGGAGGTGGAAGGTCAGCAGTTCGATTCCCGAGCACTGCAGGACGGATTGAGTTCCCATCTTTGTCCCAGCTCCTGCCAACCTAGCAGTTCAAAAGCAAGACATTGCAAGTAGATAAATAGGGACCACTTTGGTGGGAAGGTAACAGCATTCCATGTGCTCCGGTGTCTAGTCATGCCTGCCACATGACCATAGAAACGTCTGCAGAAGAAGACAACACTGGCTCTTTGGCTTTGAAACAGAGATGAGCACTGCACCCTAGAGTCAGATACGACTGGCTTTCGAGCAAGGGAAACCTTTACCTTTACTGTAAAAACTTATGGCTGTCTGCTTTATACGGTTCTGAACGGAGATCCGTCTTAAATTGGAACCAAGAATGCAAGAGACATCATATGAGAATCAACAAAGAGAAGACTGAGGCAATGGCAATTGGAAGGAAACAGCAGATTTCTAGTAGATATCAAGATAGCGGGAACAACCATAAAACAAGTGGCAGAGTTTAAATACCTAGGAACAACATTCACTGAAAATAGCAAAATGGATGAAGTGATGAAGCTATGGTGCAATAATGTAAGTCGAACCAAATATTGGGACATTTGCAGTATAAGGCAGAGGGGTTCTCAACCTGCGGGCCGGATGCAGCCTGCAGCGCCATTTCATGTGAGCTCCCACCGCTAGGGTTGCCATACATCCTGGAAAGTGGATTGTCCCGGATTCAAGGTCAGAAAAACTGTCCCAGCCCGCTCAATAAAAATCATGCTAAAGTCCCAGATTTTTAAAACTTACTGATTGTGTATTATAACACACCACCATTAAAATAAATTCAAACTCTTGCCATTAAACAAACGATTCCCTGCCACATTGGAGTTGGAGCATACCTGGAGACAAATCTTAGCGTCCTCGCCTCGCACCACTGCCCGATAAGTGTGCCCAGTGTGTTTCCTGGAACTGAGGACGTTAAGAGTTGGTTGCGACATGCCCATTTTTGTCAAGTATACTTCTGTCCCGGTTTTGTGAGAGAGAATTATGGCAACTCTACCCATCAATGTGCAATGTGGTGGAGGAAGGGCAAAATGGCTGTCCGCCCCCCAAAGCTGTTTCTTGCTTTCGAAGTGCTTGGTTGGCAGGAGCTGGGACAAAGACGGGAGCTCATTCCATCATGCAGTACTCGGGAGCATGACCCGGCCCCCAACTTGAAAAGGTTATGGACCCCTGGTATAACGCCATATCAACCAGCACAACGAAACGTCTCATACAAGGCATATTCATTCCCACCTTATGTTACCAGTGCCAAATATGGAAACATGCAACAAAACATAAAGAAAGTTGGTCACCACGGAAATGAGAAGGCTGCTGGAGTGACTAGAAGGGATAAAATCAGGAATGAGATTAGAAGGGAAAGAATAGAACCAGATGTGAGCTACATACTACTACTTCTGCCATAGCTGATTCCAAATATTGGCTATCATGGGAATCAGACAAGAAGATTGTCCTGGGAAAAATATAATGCTGTCCGCATTGTAGTGTGACACCCATAGTAACACTGATACAGTTCTGTGAGTCCCTTTTTGGTCCTAAGCCCTTTTACGCAAAGTCCTCTTCATCATCCTCAGGCCAGGATGGATGAAGCTGCTGCCCTCCATCAGGATGGATTCAAGTGGGATTTAATCCTCTTGGGGACCATCACCCTTCCCTGTGGATTTTGCAACCCAAGGCCGTTAGTCCTCAGGGTTGTCAAGTTAATAAACTGCCGCCTGATGATCAGCGTTGAGTCATTGGCAGTAGGGTCTACTCTTATTACCAAAGCAGAGACAACCAATACAGTGGCTTACCCATTTGGAGAGAATATTTTGGAATTCCATACTATACAAGGCATATGTGGAAAGAGGAGGACAGAGAGCATGAGGCAGACCCAGAGGAAGGTGGAGAGAGAACGTCAAAGAAACATTACAAGAACACCCAAAGTAGCCTGCTAATGTGGTTGTTGAGACGATGTCCTTGTGTTGTATGTTTCTACAAAGAGTGCAAGGTACCAGACCTGAAACCACCCATTTCTAACCTTTACTTTCTCATTTACACAGAGCAATTTCCCACCTTTTATGGTAAAGTTGAACAGCCAAGTTGGTAACAAGTGACAGTAACCCAACATGTAGGGTTTACCAGATATTTTGTGTACTGATCTCCAAGGACACCATTCTGGGATTATCTTCTTCTGCCATACATGAATCCAAATATTGCCAAGCATCATGGTGATCAGCCATGAAGACTATCCTGAGAATATAATGCAGTGGCCTTCCACATCGCAGAGTGACACCCATAGTACCACTGATCCAGTTCCACGAGTTAGTTTCTGGTCCAGAGCCCTTTTGGCACGCAAAGTCCTCCTCAGCCCCAGGCCAGGATGGATAAAGCTGCTGCCCTCCATCGAGATGGATTCAAGTGGGACCATTTAATCCACTTGGGGACCATCACCCTTCCTTTCCTGTGGACTTCACCACCCAAGGCCATGAGTCCTCAGGGTGGTCAGGTTAGTTAACCGCCTCCTGACACTCGGCATTGAGTTGCTGACGGTATGGTCTACTCCAGTGATGGTGCACCTTGGCACTCCAGATGTTCTTGAACATCAATTCCCAGAAGCCCAAGTCAGCAATCCTGTTGATCAGGGCTTCTGGGAATTGAAGTTCAAGAAACAGCTGGAGCGCCAAGGTTCGCCAGCACTGGTCTACTCTGTTACCATAGCAGGATAACCTGGCCAGATTCTCTTGCAATAGCACATTCAGTGCAGTGGCTCAAGTGGCTAAGAGGCTGACTGGGAGGCGGGAGGTCAGCAGTTCGATTCCCAAGTACTGCATGATGGAATGAGCTCCCGTCTTTGTGCCAGCTCCTGCCAACCTAGCACTTCGAAAGCGAGAAATTGCAAGTAGAGACCACTTCAGTGGGAAGGTGACAGCGTTCCGTGCCACATGACCACAGAAACGTCTGCAGAAGCAGACAGCGCTGGCTCTTCAGCTTTGAAGCAGATGAGCACTGAACCCTAGAGTTGGATACGACTGGCTTTCGAGCAAGGGAAACCTTGACTTTTACCTTAGCACATTCCCACCACATGAGCATACAGGTTCCAACAACCTCACAGCTTCACACATGCAACTAATTTAAGTCTTGCTGCTGTGTGCCAGGGCTTCTAAAACAAAACGCTGGGATCCTGTTGCCCAACTTTGCACAGTGCATCTGTGACGATGTCATCAATCTTGACTGTTTAAGTTCCCTATTTCCTCCCCCTCAGCTTCCTGGGAACCCTTTCACCCTGGCTTCTGCCTTTAAGGAACTGCTGAATTGGGAAGTAAACACTTGAATGCCTGGAAGCCACTGTGGCCAGTCCCAGACATAATGGTGTCACTAACAAGTAATTCCAGTACCTGTCTGCAGAGTCACAGACTCGGAGTTCAAATCCCCACTGTGACTCCTTGATGATCCACAGGCTCCCTTCCAGCTCTGCTTTTTTTATAATAATAATAAAAAAAAATGAATACAGTTCAGCAATAAATCCAGCATCTCCCAAAAGCCCAAGCACCTGTATGGAGGAAGAGTTAACCTGGAAGAGCCTTAACCGTACAGGCGCGTTTTACTTCTGCTTCTGGGAGCGGCAAGGGCAGCGTGGGCCGGATGAATCACAGTAAACCCATTCATGTGGATTCACAGGGTGCTTGGGCTTCAGGGAATTGAAGTCCAAGAACATCTGGCGTGTCAAGGCCCTAGTGAGTTGATCGTGCACCTGGAGGCCCAAGGTTGCTAACCTAGAGAGGAAACAGGTGAATCCCTCAGGTGTTCTTGGACTTCAATTCCCAGGAGGAGCCCAGGCTCCCCCCCTCAAGGCCGCAGGCTCCCTACCCCTGCAAGTTGGCACCTTTAACACAAGACACATACCCTTCTCCCTACAGGAACCCTACCTCCCCCCCCTCCCTGGTGGCGCAGTGGTTAAGAGGCTCAAGTTCAAGACCCAGGTTTTGATGGAATGAGCATCTGTTATCTGTCCCAGCTCCTGCCAACCTAGCAGTTCAAAAGCAAGAAGTTGCAAGTAGATAAAAGGGACCACTTGGGTGGGAAAAGATCTTGGGGGCATGAAAGGAACCTCGTTCGGGCATCCTCTGAGCGGAGTTTCTCCAGCAAAAATCCTTTCAACCCAGAATAATTTCTGACATTATTATTATTATTATTATTATTATTATTATTATTATTATTATTATTATTATTATTATTATTATTATTGAGTTTCTCTTATTATTCTCCTGCCAACCTAGCAGTTCAAAAGCAAGAAATTGCAAGTAGATAAATAGGGACCACTTCGGTGAAAAGGTAAACAATGTTCCATGCGCTCCGGTGTCTAGTCATACCTGCCACATGACCACGGAAACGTCTGCAGAAGCAGACAGCGCTGGCTCTTCGGCTTTGAAACAGAGATGAGCACTGAACCTCAGAGTCGGATACGATTGGCTTTCGAGCAAGGGAAACCTTTACATTATTATTATTATTATTATTATTATTATTATTATTATTATTATTATTATTATTATTATTATTATTATTATTATTATTATTATTATTATTATTATTATTATTATTATTATTATTATTATTATTATTATTATTATTATTATTATTATTAAGACGAAACAGAAAACCTTACAAAAGTTGAGTTGGATTCTCCTGATTGGGCGACATATAAATTTAAATAATAAATAAATAAATAAAAACACTAATTTAGGGGAGGCACAGGAGGATGGAGAACCCTCAGGTTAGACCTGGAGTTCTCAACCTTTTAAAGCCGGGGGCCGGGCCACACTCTCCCACAGCTTCGGTGGGCCGGATGGCCATTTTGCCCTTCCACCACAGGGCACCTCCTGGTGTGGTGGAGGCGGTGGGGGGAGCTCCATGCGGTGGTGGGATCCAATTGTGTGTGGGGTTTTTTTTTTACTACCTACTCTGTGGGCGCGGGCGGTATATCGGTGGGCGTAAGCCAGAGGGAAAAGCCCTGCACTATTTTGAAACTTGGGTGAGCCAGAATTCCTGCTAGCTACGGGTTCTGAGGGACTGGTCTGGGGCGAACCTGCTGAACCCCACCCCTGGCCACATGAAATGGTGGCATGGTGGGCCGCATGCGGCCCACAGGCCGCAGGTTGACCATCCCCGCCCTCCCTCCGCTCCTCCCCATGAGGAGGAGGAAGAGGAGGCCAACCCCGGAAAGGAAGGCGCGGCCGCGGGAGGAAGAGGCGGAGGAGAGCCCCGAACAGGCGCGCCAGGCAGGCAGGAGCCCAGCCGGAGGATGGGTGGGGTGGGCAGGTGAGCGAGCCAGGTGGACCTCCGGGCAGCCCGCAACACACCCACCCCGCACAAGGCAGAGCCCCACCTTCCCCAGGTAAGGCAAGGCAACCCCCGGCCGGGCGGATCTGTGCGCTTCCGGGAGGGAGGTGTCCGTGTGGCGCTGCTCTCTGCCACCCCCTTCCCCTTCCCCTTCTCGGGCTCCGGAGTGAAACCGGATTTCTCCCGGGAGTCCCTTCCCTTTGGCTCCCTCGGAGGCTCGGCCGGCACGAAAGGGAGGGAAGGCAAGGGTGGCCACCGGAGGAGCCTCTGTCTGTCTCTCTCTCTCTATCTCTCTAGTGGCGCAGGTCTTTGTTCTGGGGATGGGTTGACATGGCTTGGACTGTTTTTTAGATGATGATGATGATCATCATCATCATCCTTCTTCTCCCCCTCCTCCTCCATCATCATCTTCTAATTCTTCTCCTTCATCTTCACCTTCTTTCTTTATTATTATTATTATTATTATTATTATTATTATTATTATTATTATTATTATTATTATTATTATTATTATTATTATTATTTATTCGATTTATACCCCGCCCTACTCGGCCCAGGCTGACTCAGGGCGGCTTACAACAGGTAAATCAAATACAGTATAACAAATGAAATACAACATAGCAATATGAACAACACACAAAATACAATAAAGCATACAATTCCTCTTCTCCTTCTCCATCTTCTCCTTCTTCTTTTTTTTACACACACACACACACACACACACACACACACACACACACACACACACCTGTCAAGTTTTGGATTTGGAAATAAGGGAAATTTCCTGGCCAATAAGGGATACTTGACAGCTATGCTTATCCTGTGCTGCCCTCCAATGGCAGCAATTGGGCATTGCAGTCTAATTAATAAGGGATGACGGCGGGAAAGAGGGTAAAATAAGGGGTTTTCCTGGCCAATAAGGGATACTTGACAGCTATGCTTATCCTGTGCTGCCCTCCAATGGCGGCAATTGGGCATTGCAGTCTAATTAATAAGGGATGACGGCGGGAAAGAGGGTAAAATAAGGGGTTTTCCCAGCCAATAAGGGATACTTGACAGCTATGTTCTATGGTAATAGAGTAGAGCTATGGTAATTTGGGAATACAACAACATACAAGTGTCGTATACATAAAACAGAACGTTACAAATCCATTAAGAATTTTTAAAAATTAAGAGCATTCGCCCCGTGCTATTTACAAACCATGGAGATGGAGTTACCTGCTTTTGTCTCAACTCATCTCCAAAATGAAAGCTGATCAGGCATTTGGTTTCTGTCCTTGTCCACTATTCAATGCAAAGTCTACAAAAAATTTTTTTCCAAATTTCTTGAAATTTATTCTCTTTAATTAATCCTTTCCTTAAATTTAATTCCCAAGTAAGTTTGTCGTTTAGTGCAATACTCCATAACTCATTGTACCATTCCTCAATATTTGGTGGAGACCTCATTTTTCCATTTCCGCGCTATACAATGTCTGGCACTTGATAACATAATTGTCAGTAATTCTCTTTTAGTAAAACTGTAACTGCATCCAATTTAAGCTCTGTTCAAGAAATCTTTTGATTTCATACTCTACTCTCATCCAGAATTGTTTCATCTTCTTGCACCCCACCATATATGCTCATACGTTCCTTCATCTTCTTATAATTCTTCTTCTTCTTTGTGATTTATTTATTCAGTCAATTTGTATAGCCGCCCCAATTGATGTGCATAAAATCCCTAACATTTAAACTATTGTTGTTGTTCAGTCGCACAGTCGATTCCGACCCTTTGCGACCCTATGGACCACTGACCTCCAGGCACACCTGCCTTCCACCATACTCCTCAACCCACCCAGCTCTGTGCCCATTGCGTCTACGATACCATCTAGCCATCTCATCCTTGGCCGCCCCTTTCTTTTGCCCTCCACCTTTCCCAGCATCAAGGCCTTCTCAAGTGAATCCTCCCTTTTCATTTGATGTCCAAAGTACTTCAGCTTCATCTTTACTGTTTGACATTCTAAGGAGCAGTCAGGGTTGATTTCTTCTAATATTGACCTGTTTGTTCTCCTCACTGTCCAGGGGACTCTCAAAACTCTCCTCCAACACCACATCTCAAAGGCATCTATTCTTCTGCACTCAGACTTTCTAATGGTCCAGCTCTCACACGCATACATTACCACCGGGAATACCATTGCTTTGACTATACGGATTTTTGTTTTCAAGGTGATGTCTCTACTTTTAACTATGTCCCCCACGTTTCTTATAGCTTGTCTTCCCATAATCAGTTGTCTTTTTATTTCATGGCTGCAATCTCCATCTGCAGTGATCTTTGATCCTAAGAATGTGAAATCTGTCACTGCTCCTACTTCTTCCCCATCTATTTTCCAGGGACTGATCGGACCTGTTGCCATTAACCTTGGTTTTCTTGATGTTGAGTCTCAAGCCAGCTTTTGCACTCTCCTCCTTCAATCCAATCAAGAGATTCTTCAGGTCTTCCTCACTTTCTCCAATTAGGAGTGGTATTGTCTGCATAACTCAAATTGTTGATGTTTCTCCCAGCAATTTTTATCTCATATTATGATTCCTCCATCCCTGCATTGCACATTATGTGCTCTGTGTATAAGTTGAATAAGCAGGGTGATAAGATACAGCCTTATCTTACTCCTTTTCCTATTCCAAACCACTCTGTCATTCCGAGTTCTGTCCTAACTGTTGCTTCTTGTTTCATGTACAAATTTCTCATGAGGCATCTCTTTAATTACTTGCCACATTTTGTTGTGGTTGACACAGTCAAATCCCTTTGTGTAGTCAATAAAACAGAAGTAGACTTGTTTCTGGTATTCCCTTGTTTTCTCCATGATCCACCGTATGGTGGCAATGTGGTCTCTAGTCCCCCTGCCTCTTCTGAACCCAGCCTGCACCTCTGGTAGTTCTCTCTCCACATGCTGCTGCAGTCTATCTTGTATTATCTTGAGCATCACCTTGCTAGCATGTGGGATGAGCACAATTGTTTGATAATTTGAACATTCTTTAGCATTGTCCTTTTTTGGAATTGGAACGTATACTGATCTTTTCCAATCTTGTGGCCACTGTTTTGTTTTCCACATGCTGGCATATAGAATGCAATAAATTGATTCCATCATCTTTTAGGGATTTGAAAAATTCAACTGGGGTACCATCATCTCTACTAGCTTTGTTGTTTGCAGTGCTTTTAGGGCCTTTCTGACTTCACTCTCTAGGATGTTTGGCTCAAGTTCAATTTCCTCATCATTGTTATTATCAGGGGTGTTGAGGTCTTTTTTGTAAAGCTCCTCTGTGTATTCTTTCCATCTTTTCTTAATCTCTTCTGTATCAGCTAACTCCTTTCCGTCTTTGTCCCATATCATGGTCATTTTTGCTTTGAATGTTCCCTTGATTTCCCCAATTTTTTAAAAAGATCTCTAGTCCTGCCTTTTTTGTTGTTTTCCTCCCTTTCTTTGCACTGTTCGTTTATGTAGTTTTCCTTATCTCTCCTTGCTTTTCTTTGAATTTCTGTATTTAAGTGATTGTATTTTTTACTTTCTCCTATGCCTTTTGCATTCCTTCTTTCCTCTGCTATTTTAAGAGCCTCATCAGACAACCACTTTGCTTTCTTACTTTTTTTTTGGTTTGGTTTTTCTTGCTGCTTCCTGCATGATGTCCCGCATCTCTGTCCATAATTCTTCTGGCACTCTGTCTATCCGGTCCAAGCAGTTAAATCTGTTCCTCACCTCCACAGTGTATTCCTTAGGGATGTTGTCCAGGTCATATCTGTCTGGACTAATTGTTTTCTCTATTTTCTTTAGTCTGAGCCTGAATTTTGCGATCAGTAGGTTGCGATCAGTAGGAATGCAAGGCAACAATCAGGAAAGCAAAGCAAGACTTTGAGGAGCGTATAGCTAAAAATACTCAGAGGAATAACAAAGACTTCTTTAAGTACATTAGAAGTAAGAACCCAACTAGGAAGGCCATTGGACCATTAGATGACAATGGAAGGCAAGGGGTTATTAAAGAGGAAACAGAGATTGCAGAGAGACTCAATGAATTCTTTGCTTCAGTATTCACTGAAGAAGATAGAGACCACATGCCCAAAACAGAACCTATCTTCGTAGGGAGGGAAACCGAAGAATTAAGCAAGATAGAGATAACCAGGGAGGAGGTCCTTGCATGTCTTGTTAAACTAAACACTAACAAATCACCAGGACCAGATGGCATCCATCCACGAGTTCTCAGGGAACTTAAAGATGAAATTGCTGATCTCCTAGCCAAAATATATAATATTTCCCTCAAATCAGGGTTTGTGCCTGATGACTGGAAGGTAGCGAATGTAACACCAATTTTCAAAAAAGGATCCAGGGGTGATCCAGGAAATTACCGGCCTGTCAGTTTGACATGTGTCCCAGGTAAAGTGATGGAAACCATCCTAAAAGATAGAATTAATAGGTACATAGAAGAGGAGGCGCTGCTAAAGGAGAGCCAACATGGCTTTTGCAAGGGCAAATCATGCCTCACTAATCTGTTGGAATTTTTTGAGAGTGTCAACAAGCATGTGGATAAGGGGGATCCAGTTGACATTGTTTATCTGGACTTTCAGAAGGCTTTTGACAAGGTCCCACACCAAAGGCTCTTGAATAAACTTACCAGTCATGGAATAAAGGGACAGGTCTTGTCCTGGATCAGCAACTGGCTAAGGGACAGGAAACAGAGGGTAGCACTAAATGGACACTTCTCCAAGTGGAGGGAAGTAAAGAGTGGGGTCCCCCAAGGTTCAGTACTGGGACCCCTG
Organism: Bradypodion pumilum; assembly: GCA_035047305.1. Lineage (NCBI taxonomy): Eukaryota > Metazoa > Chordata > Lepidosauria > Squamata > Chamaeleonidae > Bradypodion > Bradypodion pumilum. Next base: position 4,235,020 of record JAWDJD010000016.1, on the reverse strand, counting down.
CTTTTCAACCTCTTCATAAATGATCTAGAGGTAGGAGTAAAAAGCAAGGTAGCCAAATTTGCTGACGACACTAAATTATACAGGGTAGTGAAAACTGTGAGAGATTGTGAAGAGCTCCAGAGGGATCTCTTGACACTGGGGGAGTGGGCAAAACAGTGGCAAATGAGCTTCAACATCAGTAAGTGCAGAGTGATGCATGTTGGGGCAAAAAACCCCAATTACATTTATAAACTGATGGGGTCTGAACTCTCTGCGACAAACCAGGAAAGGGACCTTGGTGTCCTGGTGGACAGCTCAATGAAGGTGTCAACCCAGTGTGCCTCAGCAGTGAAAAAAGCAAACTCAATGTTAGGGATCATTAGGAAGGGTATAGAAAATAAGTCAGCAAGTGTCATTTTGCCTCTTTATAAATCTATGGTGAGGCCCCATCTGGAATACTGTGTACAGTTCTGGTCGCCATACCTCCAGAAGGATATTATGGAGTTGGAGAAAGTACAGAGGAGGGCAACCAGAATGATTAGGGGACTGGAACACCTTCCTTACCATCTGAGGCTGCAACGGTTGGGCCTTTTCACTCTTGAACGACGGCGTCTAAGAGGTGACCTGATTGAAGTTTATAAAATCATGCACGGTGTGGACAAAGTGGATAAGGAAAAACTGTTTTCCCTATCGCACAACACTAGAACTAGGGGACACTCCATGAAACTTTTGGGTACTAGTTCTCAAACAAATAAGAGAAAGTACTTTTTCACCCAGAGGATTACTGGTCTATGGAACTCCCTGCCAGAAGAAGTGGTGACAGCTGTCAGTCTTGACAGCTTTAAGAAAGGATTAGACAAGTTCATGGAGGACAAGGGTATCAATGGCTATAATTATGGCTACCTAAGGACAACCTCCGGGTTGGAGAGATAGGCAGGATATCTCTCAATGCCATTTCCAGGGAATCCTAAGCAGGTGAAGGCATCTCCTTGGGAATACCCTGAAGGAAATGGTGAGCCACTGTGTGAGACAGAATGCTGGACTGGATGGGCTGTGGCCTGTTCCAGCAAGGCTGTTCTTATGTTCTTATGTTCTTATGATCTGAGCCACAGTCTGCTCCAGGTCTCGTTTTTGCTGACTGTATGGAGGTTCTCCATCTTTGGCTGCAGAGTATGTAATCAATCTGGTTTCAGTGTTGGCTATCTGGTGATGTCCATGTGTAGAGTCGCCTCTTGTGTTGCTGGAAGAGAGTGTTTGCTATGACCAGTGCATTCTCTTGGCAGAACTCTATCAGTCTTTGCCCTGCTTCGTTTTGTGTTCCCAGACCAAACTTGCCTGCTATTCCATTTACTTTTTGGTTTCCTCCATTTCTTTACACTGTTCGTTTATGTAGTTTTCCTTATCTCTGTGTCCTCAGCAGTGGAAAAAGCAAACTCAATGCTAGGGATCATTAGGAGGGGTATAGAAAATAAGTCAGCAAGTGTCATTTTGCCTCTTTATAAGTCTATGGTGAGGCCCCATCTGGAACACTGTGTACAGTTCTGGTCGCCATACCTCCAGAAGGATATTATGGAGCTTGAACGACGATGGCGACTAAGAGGTGACCTGATTGAAGTTTATAAAATCATGCGCGGTGTGGACAAAGTAGATAAGGAAAAACTGTTTTCCCTATGGCACAACACTAGAACTAGGGGGCACTCCATGATCACTGGTCCATGGAACTCCTTACCAGAAGAAGTGGCGACAGCTGTCAGTCTTGACAGCTTTAAGAAAGGATTATACAAGTTCATGGAGGACAAGGGTATCCATGGCTATAATTATGGATACCGAAGGACAACCTCCGGGTTGGAGAGATAGGCAGGATACCTCTCAATGCCATTTCCAGGGAATCCTAAGCAGGTGAAGGCATCTGCTTGGGAAGGAATGCCCTGAAGCAAATGGTGAGCCACTGTGTGAGAGAGAATGCTGGACTGGATGGGCCTGTGGCCTGTTCCAGCAAGGCTGTTCTTATGTTCTTATGTAGTTTGGCGTTCCAATCTCCTATGATGATGTGTACATCTTTGCTTGGTTCTGTTCTATGAGTTGTAGGTCCTCATAGAACTGGTCAACTGTGGCTTCATCTGCACCAGTGGTTGGTGCGTAGACTTGGATTACAGTGATATTGAAAGGTTTGCCTTGGATTCTGACTGACATCATTCTCTCGTTTTTGAGATTGTATCCCATTACTGCTTTTCTCACTCTTTTATTGACAATTATGGCTACTCCGTTTTTTCTGAAGTTTTCTTGTCCACAGTAGTAGACATGATGGTTTCCAGAGCTGAATTTGTCCATCCTTGTCCATTTTAACTCGCTGATTCCCAAGATGTCTATGCCTATTCTTTCCATCTCACTTTCAATTGCCTCCAGTTTTCCTTGATTCATAGATCTCACATTACATGTCCCTATGCAGTATTGTTTCTACTTCCCCTCCCCTTTTCCTGTCCATCCCCCTCTTCTGGTCTGGTGGGCTGAGCATACCTGTCAACCGTGGCTCCAGACAATACGGGACCTGCGCAGAATGGTTCTGCGTAAGTCGCCTTCTACGCATGCTTAGAAGGCTTTTATGCTTTCATAGAACCCATTTATGCTTGCGTAGAACACTTCTACGAATGCGTAGAAGGGTTCTACGCAAGTGTAAAAGGGTTCTACGCAAGCGTAAAAGCCTTCTACACATGCGTAGAAGGCGACCTATGCAGAAGGGATGCGCAGTACCTCTTTCCCCCTGCTGCCAAATTCCGGGGTTTTGGCAGCTCTGGGCGGGAAATGGCGCAAATCGGCACCGAAAAACGGGAAATCCTGGCCAATCCGGGAAGGTTGACAGGTATGGGGATGAGCATCCTGTATCATCTAGACTGTCCCCTTCTTTTGCCTTTTGTTTTGGTCCATAGGGTTCTCTTGGCAAGCTTTGTGGTGTGGTTTGCTGGTTTCTACGCCAGTATCCTTAAATTCCTAAAACACTGAAAAACTACCTCCCACCGGCACCAATTAAAAATCTAGTTAAAAACTATTAAAAGCGTGGGTGATCCTGCTCTAAATGAGCCAGCAGGGGGTGGTGGTCACACACACCCTCCACCTCCCCACACCTGCCCTGCAAGCCAGATTTTCAGCTCTTTCCTGAAGGGCATCAACTCCATCTGGACGGAGATGCAGTTCAATTGGCAGGAGGTTCCATAGGGCCGGAGCGGATACTAAAAAGTCTCTTCTTCTAGTGCTAGAGAGGCAAAGAGCCTCTCTAGCAGTTGATATTTTGAAATAGCTCCTCCGGTCCAGTCTAGTGGGACGGGCAGATTCCCGGGTCTCGAACTGATGTAGTACCCGGATCTCAAACTGCCGGCTTGGCAGCCTTCCAGCTGACAAGGCAAGCTTCTTAACCACTGAGCCACCGCAGCCCCATGTTTGAATCTTGTTTGAACCAATGTACTGGCTTGGGCTTCTGGGAATTGAACTCCTCCCCTGTGGAGCCTGGCTGGGCCCTACTTTGGGAAAGACTTCTTTAGAACCAAGTTTTTTCTTTTTCTCTTAGGTAATTTGCAAGGACCAGCAAAACATTTGCGTTGAGTTAAGAGTTGTGCAAAGCAAAAGTACTGACACAAGCAGTTGTTCAATTCTACAACGCGGAAGGGGGTCATTATGTTCCCGGAGATTATTATTAGCATTTAACCCAAACGTAATTCTAGAGAGTTTATACAGTACAGTAAAACCCCTACTTATGGGGAAAAAAAGTCCGTTCCGTAGACTTTTGCATAAATCAGTTTTTTATGTAACTTGAAGCAAACACATAGGAAAAATTACTTTTTTAATGTAACTCGAAGCAATCCCTTAGGAAAAATGAAATTTTTATGTAAATCAAAGCAAACACATATGAAAAATTATTTTTTAATGTAACTCGAAGCAAACCCATAGGAAAAATGAATTTTTTTATGTAAATCGAAGAAAACCCATAGGAAAAATTATTTTTTAATGTAACTCAAAGCTAACCCATAGGGAAAATTAAATTTTTATGTAAATCGAAGCAAACCCATAGGAAAAATTATTTTTAATGTAACTCGAAGCTAACCCATAGGGAAAATGAAATGTTTATGTAAATCGAAGCAAACCCATAGGAAAAAGAATCTTTATATAACTCGAAGCAAGCCCATAGGAAATCGTGTAAATCGGGACATGGTTTTAGCACAAAATCATTATGTAAGTCAAATTTCATGTAACTCGGGGCATTTGTAAGTTGGGGTTTTACTGTACTAGGGTTTCAGAGAAACTTAATCACCCATCATACCTGTCAAGTTCCCTGTATTGGCCGGGATTACCCCGTAATTCCGCGCCAATTTTCTCCATTTCCCACCTGGAGCTGCCGCTACCCCGTAATTTGGCAGCAGGGGGGAAAGGAGTTACTGTGCATCCCTTCTGCGTAGGTCCGTTCTACGCATGCGTAAAAGGCTTCTACGCATGCGTAGAAGCGACCTGCGCAGAACGTTTCTGCGCAGGTTGCTTCTACGCATGCGTAGAAGGCTTTTATGCATGGGTAGAACGGACCTGCGCAGAAACGTTCTGCGCAGGTCCCGTAATCTCCGGAGCTGCGCTTGACAGGTATGTCACCCATCCTTCTTAAGGAGACTAACAAATATAATGAATATTGGCAAATAATTATTTTTTAAAAAATGCAGAGTTTGTCTAGCCTTCTATCACAGGGAGGGCATGGAAATAGGCCTTTAAATTAAGGCTGAAAGTAATCTTTTTTGAGAGCTCCTTCCTACCCTATTACGGGAATATTATTATAGATTCTTCCCGGCAGAAATTAATAGCTGGCAAGCCAAAAGTCCTAAATTTATCACAAAATTACTTATGAATATGAGTAAAAGTGAAACAAAATTATATTTAAGGAAGCATAGTCACCAAGCAGAGGGATAGGACCCAAAGTGATGAATGTAAATTGTGAGAAAGAAGATTTTTGACTTCATATTAGAAACAACTTCTTGGCATGTTTGACAGCGGACTATCTAAAAAAATGGTATTCAGACAGGCTAGATCAGGAGTGCCCAAACTTTTTGGGCTGTAGGCCGGTCACGTGGTTCCTCCCACCGGAAGTGGAAGTAAAACACACCTTACAATCTAGTTTCGCAACAACATGAGATAGATTGTAAGATGCCATTTTCTCTGCTTAAACCAGGGGTGCCCAAACCATGTCCCACAGGCCTGATCCAACCCTCCCGACGCCAATTCATCCGGCCCATGCCGCCCTCGTTGCTCCAGACAGCTTCAGGGGCCGGACGGCCATTTGGCCCTTCCTCCACCACAGGGCACTTCCTGGTGTGGTCATACCTGTCAACCTTCCCGGATTGGCCAGGATTTCCTGATTTTTGGCACCAATTTGCACCATTTCTCGCCTGCAGCTGCCAAAACCCCGGAATTGGCAGCGGGGAGGGGGGAGAGGTACTGTGCATCCCTTCTGCGCAGATCGCCTTCTACGCATGCGTAGAAGGTTTTCACGCTTGCATAGAACCTTTCTACGCTTGTGTAGAACCCATCTACGCTTGCGTAGAACCCTTCTACGCATGCGTAGAAGGCGAACTGCGCAGAAGGGGATCGTAGAAGCCTACGCATGCATAGAAGGGTTCTACGCAAGCGTAGAAGGGTTCTACGCAAGCGTAAAAGCCTTCTATGCAGGCATAGGAGGCGACCTGCACAGAATTGTTTTGCTCAGGTCCCCTATTTTCCGGAGCCGCGGTTGACAGGTATGGGTGTGGTGGAGGCGGTGGGGGCACCACATGAAAAGATGCCAAAGGCCACGTCTGGCCCACGGGCTGCAGGTTGAGAATCCCAGGTCTATTATGAATTCTTTAAGTATTTGAGGATTTTGTTCTTCGTTATTGGGGTGCCTTTCTGCCTCAAGGCTGACCAAAAGGCCGCCGGGATGTCTAAAGTGGGGAGACTGAGGAATTATTTCAAGGTAGCTCAGCCAACTGTAGCTTCTCTTCTGAGAACAAGCGCAGAAACAAGATGGAGCAGAGACTGTTAATAGATATCTTACTCATTCATTGGCGGTGTAGGAGCCCGGGAGGTAAGGAACGTGATAAGAATGAGAATGCTTGTATGTCTCAAGCAGGTGTGGGAACTCAGAGGCAGATACAACTGAAGCATTCATTGTTGGGATTTTGCCGAGATTCAGAGCAAAACCGGTTTTGCACATACGAGGACGATAATAGATGGCCAAATAGCAGAGTATTCCTGAACCTACAGTTTGGCAAGAAATATTTGAATCAAAAAAATCATGGCGTGGTTGAGAAAATGGGTAAACAGACTCGACTCAGTATGTACTTGTGAAAAACTTACATCAATGAACCATTTCAGATTAATATAAATTATATGAGGATAGGTAACAGATACCCAGTGCGGTGTAAAGGTAACGGTAGCCCTTGCTCGAAAGCGAGTCATATCCGACTCTAGGGTTCAGTGCTTATCTCTGTTTATAGCCCAAGAGCCAGTGATGTCTGCATGTGCAGACGTTTCCATGGACATGTGGCAAGCATGCCTCAACCTTGTTAGCTGAAAGGCTGGCAAGTTGGCAGTTCAAGACCCAGGTACTGTATGACGGATTGAGCGCCCGTCTTGGGGACATGAAAGGAACCTCATTCTGGCATCCCCTGAGCGGAGTTTCTCCAGAAATAATCCTTTCAACCCAGAGTAATTTCTGACACAAAATTATTATTATTGAAATAATGTTCCTTTTATTCCCTGTCCGAGTGCAATTCCTAGAAACATATCATAAGGGACCTGCGAGGCCATTGAGGGGAAAAACCCTTGCTTGACGTAGGAATATAAAACATGGCAGATCTGACAGATAGTTATCCAGTTTTCTCTGGAATGATTCCAGTGTTGGAGCACTCACCACCTCCCAAGGTTTTTGGCTCCATTATAGTACTTCTGCTTAAGATGCACCGAATGCTGTTTACCTTCTCGCCAAAGTGCTCCCTATTTATTTACTTGCAATTTCTTGCTTTCAAACTGCTAGGTTGGCAGGAACTGGGACAGAGATGGGACCTCACTCCATCATGCAGCACCTGGGAACCAATCTCTGACTTTCCAGTCAGCGAGTTCAGTGTCATAACCACTTGAGCCACCGAAGTGTGGTGTAGTCATGTATAAACTAACAGGGACCCAGGAGGCCTCGGTTTGATTCGACCATGGAAACCCGGGGTAGGGGGAGGCAGCGGGGTTTAAATTGGTTAAACCACAGCATTAAAATTTCAGTTTACCTTTAGAGCTATGAATTCTGACTTAAAGGTGCTAATGTGTCAAAGGTAAACATAAGTTAGTCTTATGGTGCATAAGTTCCAGCATTTACAAAACCTCTAAAATATTTAAATGACCAGCTTTGCAGACCTGCAAACTATTCAGAATGCTGGACATTGTAGAATGTATCGTATATACTCAAGTACAAGCCGAGGTTTTTTAGCCCCAAAAAGGGGACTCGACTTATACTAGGATCAATGACCACAAGGGTCCCAAGACCGTGCCGGACTGATATGTGCCAACAATTTAATTAATTTTACCATATTTCCATGTATTTTGATTATTAGAACTCACTAGCAGCTGCTGCATTTCCTACCCTCGGCTTATACTCGGGTCAATCTATTTTCTGGGTTTTCAGGTCAATATTAGGTACCTCGGCATACATTCGGGTCGCCTTATATTCAAGTATATACTGTACGGTACTCATTCTCTTATTTAAAAGCAATTCTTCAAATTGTGCTAGAATAACTTCTTTTTGGCTGGAACCTCCTTTTCTTTACCTTTAAAGGATGGGTACCCTTCTGGCCAGACATCCCGTTACAGTAATGGAGTAGACCGTACAGCCAGCGACTCAATGCTGAGTGTTGGGTGGCGGGAAATAGCCTGACTCCCCAACAGGGCCAACGGCTACAGGTGGGTGAGCCCCTTTAGGTAGGGTGATGGTCCCCCTCAGTGGAGGAAATGCCACTGGAAACCATTCTATTGGGCCCAATGGCAAAATGAGCAGAGAAGGAACCATTCTGATTCCCAATGGTCATGGAGGCGGAAGAGGCCATGCCAGATGGACTGGGTGTGAAGGCGCACCTTGATAATATCCTCAAGGCTGTGGCAGTCCATTGCAGTCCCGGTATTAAATCCTGCATGTCTCATTTCATACGTGCCGCAGGAGCTGGCTCCGTGATCACAGTGTGTGGGTCACCTCATGGCAAGCAGGGACCCACCTTAAACAAATTCACACCAGTGGCATTTTTCCTGCTTGCCTCGGAGGGCGAAGGCGGCCCAGAACCAAACAGCCTCCAAGATCCTGGAACAGGAAAAAAACATATACTCGGATCGAGCTGCAGCTGACAATATAGAAGACACAGAAAAGCCCACTGTTGGCATTGGGGCTGGAAAGCAGGACGGATGAGGGCCCCAAACGCTCCACAGTTTCTGTCTCTGTGTGAAACTATGGTTTGGAGCATATGAGAGCGAAGAGCAGTTTGTGGTCACCAGGGGCATTTTGTATAACCTTTGCAGAAAAAAGTGCTGCAAACCTGCCATTCTCTTCTCCCCTGCAATCAATGGGGGATCCTCTGTAATGAGGCAGGGAAAGTATAGACCAGTGGTGTCGCATCAGTGGCACGCGTGCCAGTTGGGGCACTCACAACCCTCTCTGTGGGCACGTGTGCTGTTGCCCCAGCACAGAGTTCATCCTGCTTCTCTGCCCAGCAGCCCAATGGGAGCGCTTCCTCCCTCCCCCAGCACAGAGTTTGCCCCGCCCCTCTGCCCAGCAGCCCAATGGGAGCGCTTCCTCCCTCCCCAGCACAGAGTTTGCCCCGCCCCTCTGCCCAGCAGCCCAATGGGAGCACTTACCTCCCTCCCCTGTCTGTGGTGTGGTGCAGAAGGCAGTTTGGGCACTCGGTATCTAAAAGGTTCGCCATCATGGGTATAGACAGATCTCTGTGAGTTACTGGACTGTGCTTCCTGGCAATCCTCAGCAGTAAATTTGCCAGCCAGGGCTGACCAAAGCTGCAGTCAAAGGACCTCTGGACTGGGGTGCACTTTTGCCCACTTTAAAATGCTGACCAGCCAATTTTGTTTATTAAACAGAGGGAAACTACTGATGTCCAGTTTGTGGGATCAGTCATTCCCTTGCTGGCAAAGTGGCACTCCTCAGTAAGGCTGTTGACAGAAGAAGATAAGTTGCCGAGAGATACCTGTTGGTGCATATGTGCTGCATCCAGCAAACATTTTTGTGTTGTGAATAAATGGTGTTTGTGGATAGTTGCAGTTGCACGCTCTACTGGGGAGGGTGTGTGTAAATTTATACATTGGGCTAAGACATCAGCCAGTCCAATATGAAGTTTCATCAGAGTTGTATTCAGCTATTTAGGGCAGGGGTGCCCAAACGTTTTGGGATGTGGGCCGGTCACGTGGTTCCTCCCACCAGAGGTGGAAATAAAATGCGCCTTGCAATCTGTTTTGCAACAGGATGAGATAGATTTTAGGCTGCCATTTTCTCTGCTTAAACCAGGGGTGCCCAAACTACAGCCTGTGGGCCGGATATGACCCCTGATGCCAATTCATCCGGCCCATGCCACTCTCATCGCTCTCAGAGGCCTCCCCCATGTTCCAGGTCCCCAATTCTCTCAAAAGCTTCCCCAGAATAAGAAAGAAGAACCCCAGGAAGCCGAAGAACCTGTAATGGAGGATAGAAACGTTTCGATTAATTTAAATTCATTCTTACTGATGGCGATATAATTCAGTTGATAGGGTGTAAATTTAGACCAGCGATTCTCAACTTGTGGCCCATAGGCGGCCCACGGCACCATTTCGCGTAGACCACCACCACCTCAACCACACCTGGGAGTGCCATGTGGTGGAGGAAGGGCAAAATGGCCATCCAGCCCCAGAACCTGCCTGAGGGAGCGTGACCCAATGGCCCCCGGCTTAAAAAGGATCACATAATTGTTGAATGGCTCCATAGAGGTGAACTCCATTGCTGCCCTCAATAAGACTTTTCACCTAGTATGTAATTTGTTGAAAAGAAAGTCTTGCCAGGATGGTTTCTTCTTCTTGTGCCGTATTTGATTCTGAATATTGGTGATCATCATGGCGATCAGTTGTGAACACTGTCCTGTGAATATAATGCTGTGGCCTTCTATCTGCCTTCCACATTGCAGCGTGACACCCATCATACCACTGATCCAGTTCCTTTGAGTCACTTTCTGGTCCTGAGCCCTTTTGGTACAGGAAGTCCTCAGCCCCAGGCCAGGATGGATGAAGCAGTTGTCCTCCGTCAAGATGGATTCAAGAGGGGTTTAATCCATACCTGTCAACCGCGGCTCTGGAAAATACGGGACCTGCTCAAACGGTTCTGCGCAGGTCACCTTCTACGCATGCGTAGAAGGCTACGTCACTTGCGTAGCCTCTTACGCAAATGGCATAGCCTCCTATGCAAGCGGCGTAGCCTCCTATGCAAGCGGCGTAGCCTTCTACGCATGCGTAGAACAGGGCTACGCAAGCGTAAAACCCTTCTACGCATGCGTAGAAGGCGACCTGCACAGAAGGGCTGTGAAGTACCTCCTTTTCCCCGCTGCCAAATTCCGAGGTTTCAGCAGCGCGGTGCGGGAAATGGCACAAATTGGCGCCGAAAACCGTGAAATCCCGGCCAATCCGGGATGGTTGACCGGTATGGTTTAATCCACTTGGGGACCCTCGCCCTTCCTTGTGGACTTCGCCAAGGCTGTTAATCCTCAGGGTTGTCAGGTTAGTTAACCATTGCCTGTTAGTTAACAATCAGTGTTGAGTCGCTGGCGGTAGGGTCGACTCTTATGACCATAGCAAGTTAACCTGAAAATGATGGGAGTTGCATTTGATACAACTGGCGGGCAGCCGGCTGGTGTAGGAGTCCCAAAAAGTGGCACCAGGATGTAAGGTTGCATTTGTCCTTTTGTGTCTTAACATTTCCTTCCTCCTTTCCCCCTTCATTTGTCTCTTTCAGTAGAGCATGCTGTAATTTCCTGTGCCATTCTTTTCCCCCTTCTTCTGCCCAATTCTCTTTCATATTCAGCCAAACGTGCCTGTTTTTGGGTGCTTCTAGGCCAGTGATGGCAAACCTTTTAGAGGCCGAGTGCCCAAACTGCAAACCCGAACCCATTTATTTATCACAAAGTGCCAACACAGCAACAGGAGAGGGAGAAAACGCTCCCATTTGGGCTTCTAAGCAGAGGGGCAGGGGCAAACTCTGTGCTGGGGGGAGAGGGAGCAAAAAATCCTTTCAACTCAGAATAATTTCTGACACAAAATTATTATACAGTGGACCCTCGATTAACGACGTTTGTTCGAATAGCATCATTTCCGCTTACCAACGTATCGTCACTCGCCACGTGACTATCCGCACAACGACGAAAAACCGTCGTTGTGCGGATTAACAACGTTTTTTTAACATCATTGTGCGGATAATGACAGTTTTTTTGCCGCTAGATGGTGCAGCTGCCATTGAAAACCACACAACGACGTTTCCCCTATAGCGACACTACTTGGGGAACCAAGCAACGTTGTTATGTGATGGTCTACTGTACTGTGAATATGGTACGCTTCTGTCTGTAAGAAGAGTAGCTGAATTAGCTACAGCAGAGCAAAGAGGAAACAAGTTGGGCGACTGAACATGTCCACATTGTGACTGCATAATTCTTGTTTGCAGTTCACTTGGATTGCTCACATCTTGTGCTGACCCAAAGAGACTTGAGCTTCTCCTCTCAACAGATGCTGGCATAGCTTTAATTCAGGGATTCTCAACCTGCGGCCCATGGGTCGGATGCGGCACGCAGCACCATTTCATGTGGCCCCCCTACTGCCTCCACCACACCCAGAAGTGCCGTGTGGTGGAGGAAGGGCAAACTGGCCGTCTGGCCCCCAAAGCAGACTGAGGGAGCATAACCCAATGGGCCCCCGGCTTTGAAAGGTTGAGAACTCCTGCATTCATTGGATGGTGTCAGCTAGCGATGAGCTCCTTGCAGATTTTGAACTTTTTCCTGCGTCACCAGGGCTTCGCCTCATTAATGTGACCCATGTGAGAAGCAAGATTTGTTGGGTTTATCAAACAGCTCAGCATTTATGGGGTAAATCATTGACTAGTGGAGGCAGGTGGCAAAAGATACAGGAGTTGGAAACTCATTCATTGCAATTCTAAATGAAGTCTTTTTCTGGGACCATTGGAAACACTGGCCATGTGGGTTAATAAAGTGAAACTTTGTCCAGACGCATGGAAGATCTCTTAAGGTGCAGGAATAGCTATCCTGAATGTAGGTAGGTTGTGTGTCCCCCCATCGTCGTCCCCGCAACCAGGAACAAGTAAAGAGTCATGGGGTACCTGGTGAGATTTATTGAGCTTTCCTGGTACCCCAAGAGTCCTTCCTCTTCATGTTCCAACAGAACCCCTAGAGCCGAAGTCCCCAACCTAAGGACCTTGGGCTGGATCCAGCCCATGGGTGCCATTTCATGTGCCTCCCCACCTCTCCAAGGGCATGCAAGAAACAAAATGGCTGCCCCTTTGAAGCTGTTGGGACAAAATGGCCACCCTCCATCATGCAGGCAGGGCAAAATGGCCATCCAGTCCTTGAAGCTGACTGAGAGAGTGTGACCTGGTCCCCGGCTTGAAAACGTTGGGCACCCCTGTTGCCGAGCTTCCTCCATAGAGTAGTTTGCACTTTGTTACAGGTAAAGTAAAGGTAAAGGTTTCTCTTGCTCGAAGGCCAGTTGTATCCGACTCTAGGGTTCAGTGCTCATCTCTGTTTCAAAGCCAAAGAGCCAGCGCTGCCTGCTTCTGCAGACGTTTCCGTGGTCATGTGGCAGGCATGACTAGACACGGAGCGCTGTTTACCTTCCCATCCAACTGGTTCCTATTGATCTACTTGCAATTTCTTGCTTCCGACCTGCTCGGTTGGCAGGAGCTGGGACAAAGACGGGAGCTCATTCTGTCCTGCAGTACTCGGGAATCGAACTGCTGACCTCCTGCCTTCCAGTCAGCGTCTTAGCCACTTCTTGAGCCACAATCTGGGAAATAGCTGCTGTTTCTTCCCACAGAGCTATTTTGTGGTGGGGAGAAATAGCCCTTAGAGAGGAAAAGAGAATAATTTGTGGCTCACCAGACATTGCTGAATTGCAGACCTACTCACCACGGAGCCACTACCTAGCTCCAACATAAGGGACTGCGGTGGCTTAGTGGTTAAGACGCTGAACTTGACGATGGGAAGGTTGGCAGGTCAGCAGTTCGAGACCTGACTCCTGCATGACGGAGTGAGCACCTGTAGTCTTTGTCCCAGTTTCTGCCAACCTAGCAGTTCGAAAGGAAGAAATTGCAAGTAGATAAATAGGGACCACTACAGTGGGAAAGGTAACAACATTTGTGCGCTCCACTGTCTGGTTGTGCCTGCCATATGACCATGGAAATGACGCAGACAGCGCTAGCTCTTTGGCTGTAAACCTGTAGTTCCCAAATTTGGGGGGGCCATGCCAAATCATGATGCTCCGCTGTGTGATATATATAATTCTTATTATTCAAAAAGTGAACTCTTAAGTCACGTGGAGGAAGCCTAAAAGGCCATTCACTGTTAATGACTCATTCTTGAATTACCCCCCCCTTAAAAATCAAATTGCTCCCCTGTGGGGTGCGTGCCCCACATTGGGAACCATGACTATAAATGGAGATTTAAATGGAGTGGCTCGGTTTAGGGAATTTTTTCGGAACGGATTAATGGGTTTTCATTACTGCGTTTCGGTTAAAGTATTTTTTTCAATGCATTCCTATGGGAACTTGCATTCAATGCATTCCTATGGGGAATTAGGTTAAAGTAGTTTTTACTTTAAGAAACGCCACAGAGAATGCATTCATTATGTTAACTGAGGTTCCACTGTAGACACAAAAAATGTAGTTTGCACATGGAAGATGGGAGTAACAGTAAAAGAATATGCAATTCTGTTCAATTACACATGCAGTACTTTGGTTTAGTTGCAAAAAATAGAATATTTGGATGGATTAGTTTTAAGTTTGACGAAGGATTTCAGTGGCTTTTAAGAATTATTTTTAAAATGGTTTTATTGCCTTTAGCACCATTATGAAGGTGTGTGTGAAATCATTTTGAAAACTCATTTTAAACACCGTAAGCCATTTTGAACTTTAATTATGATGCATTTATGTACATTCAATATTATGCATGGTTTTTTGGGGTTCTGGTTTTATAATATTTTTGTCTCATTTATAATATGAAAAACAGGTTTCAATTCCTAAGGGTAGTGTGGTTTTACAGTCCAAATTATTGGTTTGGATCCAGATGTTTACCTACAGTACAAGAGACAAATGAAGTCCTATACACTGTAACTGTAAAGTATAGCTATACTATATCATGCCTTGAATCCACTGGCATTTAAAATCTATGAAACTTAAGCTAGAAGTACTATTGAATTCCATGGGTATAACTTATAGCATACAGAGGTATGCCAAGAGGTGCTAGCAAATTATGAAAGAAATCATACCTGTCAAGTTTTGGATTTGGAAATAAGGGAAATTTCCCAGCAAATAAGGGATGCTTGACAGCTATGCTTATCCTGTGCTGCCCTCCAATGGTGGCAATAGGGCATTGCAGTCTAATTAATAAGGGATGATGGCAGGAAAGAGGGTAAAATGAGGGGTTTTCCTGGCAAATGCGGGATACTTGACAGCTATGCTTATCCTGTACTGCCCTCCAATGGTGGCAATAGGGCATTGCAGTTTAATTAATAAGGGATGACGGCGGGAAAGAGGGTAAAATAAGGGGTTTTCCCGGCCAATAAGGGATACTTGACAGCTATGCTTATCCTGTGCTGCCCTCCAATGGTGGCAATAGGGCATTGCAGTCTAATTAATAAGGGATGACGGCAGGGAAGTGGGTAAAATGAGGGGTTTTCCCGGCAAATAACGTCCTGTCCTCAGGGAATCCGTCCATCTTGTATTTGGTCTTCTTTTCAAGCCATCTTCTACCACATGGATTCTCAACCTGTGGGCCGGCCCACGGCACCATTTCATGTGGCCCACGTCGCTGCCGTCACCGGAAGCAGATGTGTTTATGATAGCCGTAAATGTGCTCACGGCTGTCATAAATGCGTCACAACAGCTACAGATACCATTTTACAGCAGAGTTTATGGCAGGGGAACCACCGGTCCAGCCGTGGGCTGGCCCGCGGCTTAAAAAGGTCGAGAACCCCTGTTCTACCATTACTGCCTTATCCAGAGAATATTGCCTTCTTATGACGTGCCCAAAAATAGGACAGTCTCAATTTGTTGTTTTCGCCTCCATACATAGTTCAGGCTGTATTTGCTCTGGATTTCCCAACCTTTGGTTTTTTGGACTCCAATTCCCAGAAGCCACAGTCAATTCCCCAAAGCACTGATCAGAGGATGAGCTGACTTACACTTCTGGGAATTAAAGTCCTACCACCACTACCACCACCACCACCACCACTACCCCTGTGGAGCCTACTTTGGGAAACGCTTGCTTTAAAACCAAGTTTCCCTTTTTCTCTTAGGTAATTTGCAAGGACTACTCATTTATGTTGAGTTAAGAGTTGTGCAAAGCAAAAGTACCGACACAAGCAGTTGTTCCAATTCTACAACGCGGAAGGGGGAGTCATTATGTTCCAGGAGATTATTATTAGCATTGAACCCAAAAGTAATTCTATGGAGTTTATATGGCAGGCGTTCTCATTCTTTTTAAGCCAGGGGCCGGGGCGCACTCCGTCAGACAGTTTCAGGGGCCGGACAGCCACCACATGGCACTTCCTGGTGTGGTGGAGGCGGGGGGGGGGCACATGAAATGGTGTGACGGGCCGCATCCGTCCCACGGGCCGCAGGTTAAGAATCCCTGTTTTATGGTATCACGCTAGGGTTTCAGAGAAACTTAATCACCCATCCTTCTTAACGAGACGAACAAACATAATCTTGTTTTAAAGGCAGAATTTGCCTAGCATCCTATCAAGGGGTGGGCATGGGAAGAGGCTTCTGAATTAAGGCTGAAAGTAATCTTTTCTGAGGCCTCTTTCCTACCCTATTATGGGAAGACTATTTTAGATTCCTCCCGGCAGAAATTAATAGATGGCAAGCTAGAAGTCCTAGGTTTATCACAAAATAAATTATGAATATGGGTGAAAGTGGAACAAAATTCTATTTAAGGAAGCCTATGAGCCAAATAGATCTGCTAGCCTGTTCTCCTTCCTTTGGCATCTCGGTTACCAAGCCATTCCTATCATATTTTTTCCATCTAACGGTTCCATATTATTGCTGAGCCACCTTATATATAAGATTGAATATGTCCCTTTGAGGGCGATACAATGACTGTATCTATCTATGTACAAGTATCTGTCTCTGTCTGTCTGTCTATATGTATAAGTATATGTGTATATCTCTATCTCTCTCTCTCTCTCTCTCTCTCTCTCTCTCTCTCTCTCTCTCTCTCTCTCTCTCTATATATATATATATATATATATATATATATATATATATATATATATATATATATATATATATATATATATATATATATATATATATATATATATATATATATATATATATATATATATATATATATATATATATATATATATATATATATATATATATATATATATACAGATATATATCTGTCTGTCTGTATGTTTGTCTATCTGTCTATCTATATGTGTATATATCTATCTATCTCTATCTATATCTATATCTCTATATATATATATACATATATACAGATATATATCTGTCTATCTGTATGTTTGTCTATCTGTCTATCTGTATGTGTATATATCTATATGTGTATCTATATGTGTATATATCTATCTGTGTATCTATCTGTGTATCTATCTGTGTATCTATCTATCTATCTATCTATCTATCTATCTATCTATCTATCTATCTATCTATCTATCTATATCTATATATATATATATATATGTGTGTGTGTGTGTGTGTGTGTGTGTGTGTCTGTCTGTCTGTGTGTCTGTCTGTCTGTCTGTCTCAGGGATTCTCAACTTGTGAGCTGTGGGCTGGATGCAGCCTGCGGCACCTTTTCATGTGGCCCACCACCACCTCCATCCACCACACCAGAAGTGCCATGTGATGGAGGAAGGGCAAAATGGCCGTCCAGCCTTTGAAGCTGTCTGAGGGAGCGTGACCCGGGCCCCGGCTTTAAAAGGTTGAGAACTCCTGATCTATCTATCTAGAATCTAGAGAGAGAGAGAGAGAGAATAATTTCATGTCAGATTACTCTGGGTTGAAAGGATTTTAGGGGATGTCCGAATGAGGCTTCTTTCGTGTCCCCAAGTGCAGCTCTCGGGTATCGAAACCCGACCTTCCAGTCGCCAGCTCAGCACCTTAAACACTAAGCCACCAGATAGATAGATAGATTCTGTGTACTTGCCCTTCGTATGCAACTGCAAGAGAGGAATTGATTAAACCTTTTATTTATTAGAAACACCTTTCTCTGAAGACATCATCTCTACACTTTTAGAAGATAAAAATCCTTATTTCTCTGTAAGGTTGCCCTTGCTCGAAATCCAGATGTATCCTCTCCAGGGCTCGGTGCTCATCTCCATTTGTAGCCAAAGAGCACTGTCTGCGTCTGCAGGTTTTCCATGTGGTAGGCATGACTAGACACTGGAGTGCACAGAACACTGTTGCCTTCCCCACCGAAGTGGTACCTATTTATCTACTTGCAAACTGTTAGGTAGCCAGGATCTGGGACAGAGACGGGAGCTCATTCCGTTGTGTAGCATTCGGGTCTCGAACTGCTGACCTGCCAACGTTCCAGTCATCAAGTTGAGCATTTTAACCACTAAGCCACCACAGTCCCTTATTTCTCTGTCTGCTGGAGAGATTTAATGAAATTCCAAGGGAAGGAAGGAGGTTTTAATTGTGTATCTTTTCTTTTCTTTTTTTAGATCTCATTTTGCATCCTGTAGCATGGAAGGAGACATACCTGCAGTTGACCTTGAACATCGTTCTTCATTGAGGAGGAGAGGGATGTTCTAAATTGTTCTGTGCTCAGTAGAGAAGCTTTAGCATTAGACAAGATGGCTCATTCCAGATCGAATGGCTCACACTATGCTTTAACAGCGATTGGGTTGGGGATGCTTGTTCTTGGGGTTATCATGGCGGTCTGGAACATGGTCCCAGGGTTCGGATTGAGTGCGAAGTCCCATTCCGTTGGAAACAGTAGCAAAACTGAGCCGGGCGTAGGATCCATGCATAAGAGCAAGACTTTTTCAGTGGCTTATGTATTAATTGGGGCTGGCATTCTGCTCTTGCTGTTTTCTCTTTGCCTGAGCATCCGAGACAAAAGGAAGCAAAGGGGAAATGAAGAGATCTCTAGGATACAGCAGCAAGTATCAATGGAGCATCAGCAGCAAGAGGACAGGTGAGAATGCACCAGGGGTCTCCAACCACCGGGCCGTGGACCCGGTACCGGGCCCTAGGCGGTCCCAAACTGGGCCACGGGGGGGTGGGTGGCACTGGGAGCCTCTGTGGCAGCATTCTGCCCTCAATGTGCTCCGGCAACGGAGCAAGAGCACAGGCTTCAGACACAGCAGATGGGCCAGTGATGGCGAACCTTTTAGAGACCGTGTGCCCAAACTACAACCCCAAACCCACTTATCGCAAAGTGCCGACAAGTCAGGGCCAGGTGAACTCTGTGCTGGGGGGAGGGAGGAAGTGCTCCCATTGGGCTGCTGGACAGAGGGGCGGGGCAAACTGTGCTGGGGAAGGGAGGAAGTGTTCCCATTGGGCTGCTGGACAGAGGGGCGGGGCAAACTGTGCTGGGGAAGGGAGGAAGTGTTCCCATTGGGCTGCTGGATAGAGGGGCGGGGCAAACGCTGTGCTGGGGGAGGAAGTGCTCCCATTGTGCTGCTGGGCAGAGGGACCGGGTGAACTCTGTGTTGGGGCAACGGCCTGCGTGCTGTAGGTTCGCCAACACTGAGATAGGCATGTGGCTGGGCCCCTCCATGTTGCTTAACTACAGTGGACCTCCACCCCCCACCTGTGTGCAGTGTGTGATACTTCACTGACCGAGTCGAACAGTGTGGCTGGCAGGTGGCTATGCCCTTCCTCCTTGTTTATGAGCTACAGCGGAGCTCTTCTCCCCCCCCCCCCTGCATAGTGCGGTATCACACTGCCCATATTCAAGCTGTGGCTGGCAGATAGGAGGGATTGAAAATCCCACCACTCCCATTTACCAGTCCGTGGAAAAATGGTTTAGCATGAAACTGGTCCATGTTGCAAAAAAGGTTGGGGACCCCTGCTGTGTATCACCAATTATTATGTCTAAGGAAGAGACTAGAAGCCATGCAAGAGAAACTTGCAGAACCGAGGCCAGGGGAATACAGCTTCACCCCCTGAAGCCATCCCAAAATTTCCTGTTCCTTCAGATGACTACATCCATTTCCCCCTTGCTGTCTCTTCCACCTTCTCTTCCAAAACATTGCTTTGGTTCAGGCGTAATTTACGTCCCTCCTCAATTTTTTCTTTCTCTGACCAACTGTTAGATCTTTCTCTGAAAAACTTTCAGGTGGGGAATCGCTTCCGACCCAAGGGGCAAATTCACTTTCAGAGAACTTTTGCTGGTGGAAGGTCCCTATTTATCTACTTGCAGTTTTTTTGCTTTTGAACTGCTAGGTTGGCAGGAGCTGGGACAGACGACAGGAACTCACTCCGTCATGCAGCACTCGGGCCTCGGAACTGCTGATCTGCCAGTCTTCCAGTCGTCACGTTCAGCGACTTAACCACCACAGTCCCTCGCTTTAATTGTACAGTGATGCCTCATACAACGTCCGAACTTGGTTCTACAAGTTTGGACATTATACGGATTGGGACTTTGTATGAGGCATGCAAAATCCTAGCCGCGATGCCTCATACAACGTCCAAATCCTTGCTGCGATGCCTCGTACAACGTCGTTTCCATAGAGATACATTGTACTGTAACAGCACAGACTTCAGGGCAAAGCCAAGGAAACAGACAGAACTTTAAGAAATCATTGTCTAAAGGCTAAAAACATTACAAAAACATGTCAAACCACCCTGATTGTCCAAGAACCTGCCAAACCCCAGGAATGCTTCAAAAAATTCTGACGGAAAAATTCGAAAAAATCCAAAATCATGCTCAAAACCACTCCTAAACACTCTTCGCCTCGTGCAAAACCCACAAGAGCAATGCACGCATGTGTCCTGCCTTTTATACTGGAACCTGGGAAAACCCCAATGCCTCATACAAAGTCGCCGCGGCTTTGTATGAGGCAACATTTTTCAAGGAATTAGGTGCTGTTGTGTGAATCCGATGGTGTACAAAGCGGACTTCGTATGAGATATTACTGTACTTGGTCCTTGGGAAGGACATCCTTGTAGGATAAAAACTTTGTTATGTGGTTTTCAATATTGTCTTCTATTTAATTTCCTTCTATAAACAAAAGAGACAGTACCTGAGATGATCTTGGTCTCTAATTAGCTTGGTGGTGATATATGCGTATACTCAAATATAAGCCAACCCAAACATAAGCCTAGGTGCCTAATTTTGATTTGAAAACCCAGGAAAATAGATTGACCCGAGTATAAGCCAAGGGTTGGAAATGCAGCAGCTGCTAGTGAGTTTCAATAATCAAAATACATGAAAATATCGTAAAATTAATTAAATTGTCGGTGCATCTCAATCCGGCATGGTTTTGGGACCTTTGTGGTTGTTAACCCAAGTATAAGCTGTGACCCCTTTTGGGGGTTCATTTTTGGGGCTCAAAAACCCGGCTTATACTCAAGTATATATGGTAATGCAGGTGAGGGGAATCTGTGACCTTCCAGTCACAGTTGAACTCCAGCTGCCAATCCCCATGTCATGAGATCGTGGATGATGGGAGCTGAAGTCCCACCTGATCTGGAGAGTCACAGTTTCTCCTGCTGCACAGAAATGCATATGAAACACGACTGATAGCTTCAACCTTCTCTCCCTACAGCCAAGAAGAAGACGAGGAGTCCCTCTCGCGCTATTACGTGCCCAGTTACGAAGAGGTGGTGAATGCGGATTATCCCGACTTGCGAGACCCCGGCAGGAGTGCGCCGATGAGCATGTCTCTCCCCTCGTACGAATCACTAACTGGGCTGGATGAAACCACCCCGACACGGCCCCCGGCGGCACGTCCTGCTGCTGAGGCGGCAGCCAATATCGAGCACCAGCCGGGCAGGCACAGCTCCCGCCTGAGCAAAAGACTCAAACCCTTGAAAATACGAAGAATCAAATCGGAGAAGCTGCACCTTAAGAATCTCCAAATAAATGCCCCGGATGGGAACAGTTCGGGGCGCATCACAATCGAACCTCTGACGCCTCCTCCGCAGTATGATGAGATTCCCAACAAGCTCTCCGAGAGCAGAGAAGACCCTTGAGGCCTCTCTCAGGACTACTGATGTGAAAACACTATTAAATACTTGATTTCTGGTGTGCCATCCACTTTCAGCTTTTAACAAGGGCTAGCACTTTCTTTAGCATAAACTCTTTTATCAGAAAATACCAAGTCCTCGTTGTGAAATTGCGGTGTCAATTTGCACCTGGCTTGTGCAACTTAAGTATGTCTTGGCACTTACAAAATAAAACTCGTGAAAATGTGCACACAAAATCACCATATGATGGGGAGATACACGAAGGTTTCTTTTCCTTTCACTGGTAGTAAAAAAAAGTCACAGGTTTCTTGCGCTCATTGCGAACTTAGCCCAAATGAATCCTGCCTAGTCTTGTGTAATGAAATCAAGGTGGAACACTAGGATATGTTGGATAGAATCCTAAAATTCTGGACGTTACTTTTAAAGTCATATTTTTTTTCTGATTTATGACACTTCTTTATGCTTCTTTGCAACCCCCGCCCCCCTTCTCATAAACTTGGGACTATTGAAAACCTGTTCTAGTTTCTGTTGAAAGCTATTTTGTGGTTTCTATTTCTGGGCATACCTGTCAAGTATCCCGGATAGGCCGGGATTTCCCGTATTTTTGTGCCGATTTTCGCCATTTCCCACCCGGAGCTGCCGCTACCCCGTAATTTGGCAGCCGGAGGGGGGGGGAATGAGTTACTGCACATCCCTTCTGCGCAGTTCCTTTCTACGCGTGCGCAGAAGGCTTTCACGCATGCGTAGAAGGCTTCTGTGCAGAAGGGGATGCGTAAAAGCCTTCTACGCATGCGTAAAAGCCTTCTACGCACACGTAGAAGTGAGCTGTGCAGAACGTTTCTGCGCAGGTCCGTTCTACGCATGTGTAGAAGGCTTTTACGCATGTGTAGAAGGCTTCTGTGCAGAAGGGGATGCGTAAAAGCCTTCTACGCATGCGTAAAAGCCTTCTACGCACACGTAGAAGTGAGCTGTGCAGAACGTTTCTGCGCAGGTCCATTCTACGCATGTGTAGAAGGCTTTTATGCATGTGTAGAACGGACTTGTGCAGAAACAGTATGCGCAGAAACGTTCTATGCATGCGTCAAAGCCTTCTACGCATGCGTAGAACGGACCTGTGCAGAAACGTTCTGCACAGCTCACTTCTATGTGTGCGTAGAAGGCTTTTACGCATGCATAGAAGGCTTCTGTGCAGAAGGGGATGCGTAAAAGCCTTCTACGCATGCGTAAAAGCCTTCTACGCACACGTAGAAGTGAGCAGTGCAGAACGTTTCTGCGCAGGTCCGTTCTACGCATGTGTAGAAGGCTTTTACGCATGCGTAGAACGGACTTGTGCAGAAACATTATGCGCAGAAACGTTCTACGCATGTGTCAAAGCCTTCTACGCATGCGTAGAACGGACCTGCGCAGAAACGTTCTGCGCAGGTCCCGTAATCTCCGGAGCTGCGCTTGACAGATATGTTTCTGGGGAGAAAGGAATATTGGAGAATCTGTGGGTGTGGTGTGGTGGGTAAGGGGTTTCTTCACAGGGTAGCCTTTTCACAATGAGGACAACGCGCAAGTGCCTTGAGCAACAATCCATAATGGTAAAACAAAACATACAGAAGCTGAGGGGAAAGAAGGCTTAAAATCCCAAGGAAACTGGCTGAATCAATTTAGTCAATCTCTGATGTTTCTAAAACAATTTCTGATCTGTGTGAGCCAAGAAAAAAATCACTTGCAGCCTCAAAATGAAGACAGATGTATGTTTGTAATGTGAAATCTTTTTTTTAATGTTGCAGGTACTGTCATAGAAATATGAAGCCTCTCTTTTCTACTATTTTAAAGTTTAAAGTTGGGTTACTGTGAATTTTTTTTAAAAAAACAATTGAATAAATATGTGGCAAATGTTTGGTTCTGACTGGAGTAATGAATGAATTCAAAATCACTCAGAAATGTCTTCGAAATGTAACGATGTTCTTCTAAAAGAGGGTTTAGCATGCAGCAATTTCAGTGGCTAGAAGTACATAGGATCTAAGTCCGCGATGGCGAACCTTGGGCACTCCAGCTGTCGGACTTCAATTTCCCCGAAGCCCCTGATCAGTAGGAGTGCTGACTTGGGCTTCTGGGAATTGAAGTGCAAGAACACTTGGAGTGCCAAGGTTGGCCATCACTGATCTAAATAGATTCTTCTTCCATGTCTAGGGTAGATGTGAAGCTGCCAAAATGAAGGCACCTTTGGCTGAATTCATTCCACAGTTGGGGGGTGGGGGGGTTTCCCGCCTGAACTAGTGTGGGAAAGATTAGCTGGCACAAAGTGTTCGTTGTCTTGGGTACACCGGATTGTGGTTCACATATACCACAATCTATGAGGAGGCTCTTTCTGTGTGCCCCATCTAAATTGATCAGGGGTTCTCCACCTTTTTCAGCTGTAGGCCAAACCATGCGCCTTCAGACAGCTGTGGAGGAAGGGCAAAATGGCCGCCAGGCCCCTGAAGGGAGCGTGCCCCGGCCCATGGCTTTAAAAGGTTGAGAACTGTGTTAATTTTAGTTGTGTATCTTATTAACTCAAGTGGCTAAGACGCTGACTGGAAGGCGGGAGGTCAGCAATTCGATCCCCGAGTACTGCAGGATGGAATGAGCTCCCGTCTTTGTCCCAGCTCCTGCCAACCTAGCAGTTCGAAAGCAAGGAACTGCAAGGAGATGAATAAGGACCACTTCGGTGGGAAGGTAACAGCATTCCATGCAGTCATGCCTGCTACATGACCACAGGCTACTAGTCATGCCTGCTACATGACCACAGAAACATCTGCAGAATCATACAGAGCTGGCTCTTCGGCTTTGAAACAGATGAGCACTGAACCCTAGAGACGGATACGACTGGCTTTCGAGCAAGGGAAACCTTTACTATACCTTTTTCTAATCAGAAGTAAACCTCCCAGCATGGAGAAGTTACTTTTTTGGGGGGAGGGGGGACTAAAGTTCCCACAGCACCCGTTTGTGGGTGCGCGGGGGGGGGGGGAACTGTAGTCCAAAAAAGTAACTTTTCCAAACTCACTGTAGTCTTAGAAAACTAACTTTTCCAAGCTCGCTGTAGTCTTTAAAAAGTAACTTTTCCAAGCTCGCTGTAGTCCTAAAAAGTAACTTTTCCAAGCTCGCTGTAGTCTTCAAAAAAGTAACTTTTCCAAGCTCGCTGTAGTCTTTAAAAAGTAACTTTTCCAAGCTCGCTGTAGTCCTAAAAAGTAACTTTTCCAAGCTCGCTGTAGTCTTTAAAAAGTAACTTTTCCAAGCTCGCTGTAGTCCTAAAAAAGTAACTTTTCCAAGCTCGCTGTAGTCTTTAAAAAGTAACTTTTCCAAACTCGCTGTAGTCTTAAAAAACTAACTTTTCCAAGCTCACTGTAGTCTTCAAAAAGTAACTTTTCCAAGCTCGCTGTAGTCTTTAAAAAGTAACTTTTCCAAGCTCGCTGTAGTCCTAAAAAGTAACTTTTCCAAGCTCGCTGTAGTCTTTAAAAAGTAACTTTTCCAAGCTCGCTGTAGTCCTAAAAAGTAACTTTTCCAAGCTCGCTGTAGTCTTCAAAAAAGTAACTTTTCCAAGCTCGCTGTAGTCTTTAAAAAGTAACTTTTCCAAGCTCGCTGTAGTCCTAAAAAGTAACTTTTCCAAGCTCGCTGTAGTCTTTAAAAAGTAACTTTTCCAAGCTCGCTGTAGTCCTAAAAAAGTAACTTTTCCAAGCTCGCTGTAGTCTTTAAAAAGTAACTTTTCCAAACTCGCTGTAGTCTTAAAAAACTAACTTTTCCAAGCTCACTGTAGTCTTCAAAAAGTAACTTTTCCAAGCTCGCTGTAGTCTTTAAAAAGTAACTTTTCCAAGCTCGGGGGTTTTCTGGCGAGAGAGGGACCGGCACACCGGTTACTCCTCCCCCGCCTAGGCTGGGCTGGAGGCTGCGGCCTAGCCCCGTCGCCATGGCAGCGGCGACGCTGGAGAGTCGCGCCCAGGCTTCAGGCGGCGGCAGGAGCAGGGCGGCTGCTCCGGGGAGACCCCAGAGAGGGGGAAAGGTGGGTCTTGGGGGAGGGGAGGCCTGCCTTTGGGGTGCCCCACTTTTCCACGGCACGGATCCCCCCCGAAACGGGAAGATTCGCCTGTGAGTTTGGTGAGAGGGTGCCCAATTAAGAAATTACAATACAATAGAATAAAGTAAACTAAAAAGAAAAGATAAAACGGGGAAAATCAAAATGACAATATTTTTAAATAAAAAAACACCAAGAAAAACATAATACAGATACTGTATAGCAATTAACAACTCTTTATTATTAAATACATTTTATTAATTAAAAAAACTTACAAAAAAAAAAAAGATCCACAAGTATACAAACAATATAACACAGTACAAAATAATATTACATTTATCTTGGTTATGTCTTAATTTTATAACCTGTAATATTGCCATTTCTTGCTTCCAAACTGCTAGGTTGGCAGGAACCGGGACAGAGCCGGGTGCTCACTCTACCATGCAGTAGTACCCAGGTTTTGAACTGCCAACTTGCCGGCCTTCCAGCTAACAAGGCGAGCTTCTTAACCACTGAGCCACTGCAGCTGCAATGAAGGCTATTGAAGAACCCTATGGTTTATGGTGCTTTCATGTATCTGTTTGAGGTGTATTTGACTTTTAGTCAAAGCATTTCCTTCCATAAACAATCCATGATGTTAAACAGTATCAAAGTACTGTATAATTTTTAAAAAGTTTCACAGTATCCTCAATATTATAGTTCTCATAACAGCAACAGCTGTTATTTGTTTGTTTCTCTCATTAAATGTAAAACAATGTATTCAAGAACGGTACCCGGGGAAGAGCCAAATCTTTATACTGCACTTGAGACTCCCAACTACTATATTTGGTTGCAAGTGTCTAAGACGCTGACTAGCAGTTCGATTCCCGAGTACTGCAGGACAGAATGAGCTCCTGTCTTTATCCCAGCTCCTGCCAACCTAGCAGTTCGAAAGCAAGACATTGCAAGTAGATAAATAGGGACCCCTTCGGTGGAAAGCAAACAGCGTCTAGTCATGCCTGCCACATGACCACGGAAACGTCTGCAGAAACAGACAGCGCAGGCTCTTTGGCTTTGAAACAGAGATGAGCACTGCACCCTAGAGTCGGATACAACTGGCTTTCAAGCAAGGGAAACCTTAGATAACCTGTTATTAGAAGAGGCAATCTCTTAACTGCTGAAAGGTGAGTACACCACAGGAGCGTTTGTCATTGCACACTGCTCGTAAAGAGCTTGTTTTGTTTTGTAATTGATTTTTGAGAATTTATGCTTTGGAGTCTTTATTTCTCAAACCTGAAAGTGTCCGGATTATGTGTGTGAATCAAATGCTTTAGGCTCTACTTAGAGCAGGGGGTCCTAACCTAAGGCCTACGGATATGGCCTACAGTGCCATGTCATGTGCCGCCACCCCTCCAAGGGGACTTTGAGAAACAAAATGGCCACCCCTTTGAAGCTGTTGGGACAAAACGGCCACGCGCCCATCGTGCAAAATGACCCTTGAAGCTGACTCAGAGAGTGTGACCCGGCCCCTAGCTTGAAAAGGTTGGGAACCCCTGTCTTAGAGGCTCTACTTCTGTAACATCTGTTTTGGCAGTAGGGTGTCTTAACAAAAATCAGTGTGTGTTTGTCAGGTTTTTATTGGCATAACTAAAATTTATAGCAATGACAGATACTCAACTTTCCTTCTTCATTATATTTTAGGACCGATGCAATGAAGGCTTTTCTAAAAGGTTCTGACGGCCTGTTGGCATTGCGGCCAAAGATAACCACTATAGGAAGGCACAAAGATTCAGACATTGTTGTTAAGGTGATTGCATGAGTATTTTGTCTCTTGTCCTTGACATTAAATGTTTAAAATAACATTTTTTAAAAAACCTTTTATTGAGAATTTTTGAGACGTACATAATATCACAAAGAAATAAAAACTAACAAACTAAATATCAGAAAACATTAAATGCAATAATGTAAGAAATATAAAGAAAACAATACACTAAGAATTATCATCAGATTTTCCAAAACCAAGCATCGAAATATCAATATTAATTTTAAAAAAACATATGAATTAGTTACTTTATTTGCTAAACTTCTCCATCTCACTGACAATAATACTAGTTAAAACAAAATACTTCACCCTGTGTATAGTACGATGCCAAAAGAGAGCTGCGGACTACAACTTAAACGATCTTTATGTCCCAAAAATTAATTGATCCGGTACCGGCACGAAACCTCCTCTTTTTCTCAATGTATAATCAAGATACGATTTCCAAATCTTCCCAAATTTGTTTTCTTTAACTATCCCTTTCTTTTCGTTTAACTCCCATGTCAATTTATCATTCAAGGCCAACTGCCATATAACATTTATTTCCCCACTTTCACTGAACTACTCATGTTACAAGTATTTGCATTTCAAATCATTATTCTACTGTAAAATTCATTGGACGTCTTAGGCGTTTCACCATTAATATTAATATTAAACCAAAGCTATTGTTTATAACAGGGGTTTCCAACCTAAGGCCTGTGGGCCGGATCTGACCCACAGTGCCGTTTCACGTGGCCCTCACCCCTCCAAGGAAACAAAATGGCCACCCCTTTGAAGCTGTTGGGACAAAATGGCCATCCCCATCATGCAGGCAGGGCAAAATGGCTGTCTGGCCCTCAAAGCTGATTGAGAGACCGTGACCCAGCCCCTGGCTTGAAAAGGTTGGGAACCCCTGGTTTATAGTAACAGTAATAATAACATCCCTCTTTCTTATTCCAACTCTTGCCAACCTAGCAGTTCAAAAGCAAGTAGATAAATAGGGACCACTTTGGTGGGAAGGAAACAGCATTCCGTGTCTAGTCATGCCTGCCACATGACCACGGAAACGTCTGCAGAAGCAGACAGCGCTGGCTCTTCGGTTTGGAAACAGAGATGAGCACTGCACCCTAGAGTCGGATACGAGTAGCTTTCGAGCAAGGGAAACCTTTACCTTCTTATTCCAAAACTTTCCTAATATGTGTGTCTGTAAAGCTTGGGAAATACCACCCCCAAAGGGGATATTTCTGCAGGAGCTCCAAAACTAGTCACAGATGATATGGCTTTTTGGTTACAAAAGAACAAAATTAAAATTATTAATATGGTAATCCTAATTGCTGTTTGACTTGTTCCTTGCCCCTTCCGTCCCAGCTAGGAGGACATGAGAAGCATTTAAAATTAATGTTAAGCCCTTATGAGGCTTTGCCTTGCGTGTCACAAGGATGAAAGAGTAAGGAATGGTAGCAATTAATAGAAGAAGTAGCGACTCACTAAAACTTGGCAAAAGTCCCAGGGTTGCTTTGCTAATAGACCTGGGAAGTATAATGATGGATAGAAATAAAAATAGTCTAATTAGCATTTTGGTAAATGTGGTGTTGGAGGAGAGTCCTGAGAGTCCCCTGGACAGCAAAGAGAACAAATAGGTCAATATTAGAAGAAATCAACCCTGACTGTTCATTGGAGGGACAAAGAGTGAAGATGAAGCTAAAGTACTTTGGACATCAAATGAGAAGGGAGGACTCACTTGAGAAGGCCTTGATGCTGGGAAAGGTGGAGAGCAAGAGAAGAAGGGGGCGTCCAAAGATGAGATGGATAGATGGTATTGTGGGCACAGAGCTGGGTGGGCTGAGGAGGATGGTGGAGGATAGGGGTGCCTGGCGGGCACCCATGGGGTTGCAAAAGGGTCGGAGTCGACTGTGCGACTGAACAACAAAACAGGGGCGAGGTTGTTGATAGTGAAAAATTGAAAAACATACACACATTTCAGGTTTGGGGATTGTTAGAAAGAACTATGGCATATGGTTATCATGATAAATTGACATGTGAGTTAAAAATAATAAAAGGTTTGATAAATGTAAATGATTTTAAAGATATTTGGGGTGAGTTTATGGATTATGCATTGGTTAAGAGAAAAGGTATGAAACTGGGTCAAGAAACATATAGTTTTTGGAAATAGAAGACAAATTGAACTACCAGTATGTGGATTTTAAGAATAATTTGGAACGTCCCCAGGTAATGGGTGCACAAAAGTATTTGTGTCTATGTATGGTACTGTATTATATATAGTGTTTTCTTTGCTAGTAATAAAAAAAAACTTGGGAAAGTTGTTTGTTCCAGCTCAGCAGGGTTGTTTTTTTTTTTTTGCATTGAGTCATGAAATGTCACTTTCAGTGTGCAGGGATCGAAGACCACCATGCAGCCATCGAATTCAGCAGCGTAGAGAATTGCTTCATTCTACGGGATTTCAACTCAGCCCATGGGACTTTTGTTAACGGTTGCCAAATCCAGAATGCAGCAGTAAAATTGAGCCCTGGAGACATTTTGCGATTTGGCTTCAATGGAACTGCCTTTGAACTGATGCTTGAAAATGCCTCTCAGGTAAACAGCACGGCTACACACTCTATTGAGGCCATTTCATGTGGCTTCCAGTATAGGTCCTTTTCTCTCTACTGCAGTGATAATCTCAGGGCCTGGACAGCATAAAGCACTGATGGCAAACCTTTTGGAGACCGAGTTCCCATAGGTAAAGGTTTCCCTTGCTCGAAAGCCTGACTCTAAGGTTCAGTGTTCTTCTCTGTTTCAAAGCTGAAGAGGCAGTGCTGTCTAGCTTTTGCAGACGTTTCCGTGGTCATGTGGCAGGCATGACTAGACACCGGAGCGCACAGAATGCTGTTTACCTTCCCACCAAAGTGGTCCCTATTGATCTACAGTATTTGCAGTTTCTTGCTTTCGAACTGTTAAGTTGGCAGGAGCTGGGACAAAGATGGGAGCTCATTCCGTCCTGCAGTACTCGGGAATCGAACTGCTGGCCTCCCGCCTGCCGGTCAGCGTCTTAGCTACTTGAGCCACTGCAGTCCCTTTGAGTTCCCATACTGCAACACGAAACCCACTTATTTATCACAAAGTGCCAAAATAGCAATAGGGGAGGGAGGAAGCAATCTCATTGGGCTGCTGGGCAGTGGAGTGAGGTGAACTCGGTGCTGGGGCATTGGTGCATGTGCCCACTGATAGGGCTCTGAGTCCCGCCCTCTGGCATGCGTGCCATAGGTTCGCCACCACTGGTATAAAGTATCACATATTTCATGCCCAAACTGTTTGAATAAGTTAATAGTTCTGGCACAGAGTGATTTGCTTAGAGCAAGAGAACAAATCGATGGATTTCCCCCCCCCCCCCGGTTCTTTCTCAGAACCTCCCAACATGTCTCTCATCATGTAAAACTTTCTCTCTGCAGGCATCCCGTCCTCCTGCGAGTCGCCCCGCAGCCTTGCCAGGATCCCTCCAGGTGGTCTCGGAGACCAAACCTCCTCCTCTGCCAGGGGCTGTTGTTCCTCAATTCCCATCCTTTCCGTCTCTGCAGTCACTACCTGCTGCCCACAGCTGGACATATGGAGTCAATGGGAGTTCTTTGCATCCACCGCACAGAAAGAGACCCATAAATGCTTGGGGCAAACCAGTCTCTGCGCCTTCTTTTGCCCCTGACCCGTTCAGCAGGACTCCAGCAGTCGTGGCAGGTAGTGTTGCATTCTATGTGCCTTGCGCTGCTTTTCAGAAGACGAGCTGCCGCAGTGGGTGGGAAGTTTGTTTTCTCTCTTTGAGGATGTGGAAGAAAATGGTAAATGTATCCCTTACTCGAACGCCAGTCATATCCGACTCTAGGGTTCAGTGCTCATCTCTGTTTATAGCTGAAGAGCCAGCACTGTCTGCTTCTGCAGACGTTTCCGTGGACATGTGGCCGGCATGACTAGACATGGAAGGCTGTTACCTTCCCACCAAAGCGCTGCCTAATTTATCTACTTGCAATTTCTTGCTTTTGAAGTGCTTAGGTTGGCAGGAGTTGGGACAAAGACGGGAGCTCATTCCATAGTACAGTACCTGGGTATCGATCTCCTGACCTGCCACCTTCCAGTCAGTGTCTTAGCCACTTGAGGCACTGCAGTCCCAGGGGGAAAAAATGAGAAGGGGCCAAAGAAAACTTTTGGGTTTTCCCTGTTAGAAATGGGTTTTCTCTAACTTTAAAAAGTAATTCTTCTTCCCTGTCTAGGCCAGATGTGAAACTGCCAAAATAAAGCCACCTTTGGGTGAGTTCATTCTGCAGTTCCTTTGGCGTGACTTATTGTGAGAAAGATTAGCTGGCAACACAAGGTTGCTGTTAACAAGGGTTGCCCACTTGTGGTTCAAAAATAAGTCAATCTTCAAGGAGGCTCTTTCTATGTACCCATACCACGAAGGCTGTCCTGAGAATATAATAAAGTGGCCTTTCATCTGCCTTCTGCATCACAACATATCACTCGTACCACTGACCTCGATCCATGAATTTGAACTAATAAATAAATGAATGAATGAATAATGAATGAGTCACTTTCTGATCCTGAACCCTTTTGACACGCAAAGTCCTCCCAAGCCCAGGACGGATGAAGCTGCTGCTCTCCATCAAGAAGGATTCAAGTGGGATTTAATCCACTTGGGGACCATCACCCTTTCCCTGTGGACTTTGCCACCCAAGGCCATCAGTCCTCGGGGTCGTCAGGTTGGTTAATCACTACCTGACACTCTGCCTTGAGTTGCTGACAGTAGGGTCTACTCTATTAGCAATATCGCTCCCTCGCTCTTTTTAATCCTCGTTCTTTCAATCTTTGTAGCTTTTTAAAATTGGCTTTTATGGGTTTTTAATGTTGGACTGTTGTGCTGTTTTTAATGTTGGGAGCCGTCCGGAGTCGTTTTGAGTTGGGCATCTATACAAATTGGGCAAATAAATAAATAAATATTACCATAGCAGGATAACCTGGCCAGACGTTATTTAAAAAGCAATGGAGAAGAAGGAAAGTTGCCCTTTGTTTGTGCTGTGTTTCTCTTTTGCCAATAACATATTTTTCATAACCCCTGGGGTTATAGAACTATCCTCAGCGACAGTGGGTGGCCTGCAATTTGATTATTTTTTGTTTCGTTCTTTTGGCTATTTTCAGGAGTGATTCTGGATAGGGGGGGAGGAAGCGCTCCCATTGGGCTGCCAGGCAGAGGGGCGGGCTGAACTCTGTGCTGGGGGAAGGGAGGAAGCGTTCCCATTGGGCTGCCGGGCAGAGGGGTGGGCTGAACTCTGTGCTGGGGGAAGGGAGGAAGCGCTCCCATTGGGCTGGCAGGCAGAGGGGTGGGCTGAACTCTGTGCTGGGGGAAGGGAGGAAGCGCTCCCATTGGGCTGCCGGGCAGAGGGGCGGGCTGAACTCTGTGCTGGGGGAAGGGAGGAAGCGCTCCCATTGGGCTGCCGGGCAGAGGGGCGGGCTGAACTCTGTGCTGGGGGAAGGGAGGAAGCGTTCCCATTGGGCTGCCGGGCAGAGGGGTGGGCTGAACTCTGTGCTGGGGGAAGGGAGGAAGCGCTCCCATTGGGCTGCGAGGCAGAGGGGCGGGCTGAACGCTGTGCTGGGGGAAGGGAGGAAGCGTTCCCATTGGGCTGCCGGGCAGAGGGACAGGCTGAATGCTGTGCTGGGGGAAGGGAGGAAGTGCTCCCATTGGGCTGCCGGGCAGAGGGGCGGGCTGAACTCTGTGCTGGGGGAAGGGAGGAAGCGCTCCCATTGGGCTGCCAGGCAGAGGGGCAGGCTGAACTCTGTGCTGGGGGAAGGGAGGAAGCGCTCCCATTGGGCTGCCGGGCAGAGGGGCGGGTTGAACTCTGTGCTGGGGGAAGGGAGGAAGCGCTCCCATTGGGCTGCCGGGCAGAGGGGCGGGCTGAACCCTGTGCTGGGGAAAGGGAGGAAGTGCTCCCATTGGGCTGCCGGGCAGAGGGGCGGGCTGAACTCTGTGCTGGGGGAAGGGAGGAAGCGCTCCCATTGGGCTGCCGGGCAGAGGGGCGGGCTGAACTCTGTGCTGGGGGAAGGGAGGAAGCGTTCCCATTGGGCTGCCAGGCAGAGGGGCGGGCTGAACTCTGTGCTGGGGGAAGGGAGGAAGCATTCCCATTGGGCTGCCGGGCAGAACTCTGTGCTGGGGGAAGGGAGGAAGCGTTCCCATTGGGCTGCCAGGCAGAGAGGCGGGCTGAACTCTGTGCTGGGGGAAGGGAGGAAGCGCTCCCATTGGGCTGCCGGGCAGAGGGGCGGGGCAAACGCTGTGCTGGGGGAAGGGAGGAAGCGTTCCCATTGGGCTGCCGGGCAGAACTCTGTGCTGGGGGAAGGGAGGAAGCGTTCCCATTGGGCTGCCAGGCAGAGGGGCGGGCTGAACTCTGTGCTGGGGGAAGGGAGGAAGCGCTCCCATTGGGCTGCCGGGCAGAGGGGCGGGGCAAACGCTGTGCTGGGGGAAGGGAGGAAGCGTTCCCATTGGGCTGCCGGGCAGAGGGTTCTCCACCACTGCCTTACAATATCTGAAGCCCTCTTGCAGGTGCTGCTGCTGCCAAATATAGCAAGACATATGTGGTTGTCAGGGATGGGGCCATTGTCGTGATGCTCTCTTCAGACAAATATACCGGGTGCATGTATTAACAGTCTTCTCTGTACCAACGGAACACCTTATTTTTAATGTTTTTAGAACATTCTTCTATTTTATTTTATACATTATAATAGGGTTTTTTTTAAAAAAAATTGCCACTTCTAGTTTTATTTTTGAAATTGCAGCCATGTTAGTCTGTGCTTCAAGCCTCTCAGAGCAAAAAGCCACAAACGTGGCACTTTAAAGATATCGGTTCGCCACCATTGCATTAGGCACTTGAAACAGCGTTTGCAGGAAAGTCCTTCCATGAGTTAGCAATGAAAATCTTCTGTCCTGAGTCTACCTGTTTTACAGTGTTTCCTTCTATTTTTGTTTTCTTGCAGGAAACGGAGCTGCTGTGGATTCTCTGACTAATGTCTCTCAGGGAGATGCCATTCTCAGGGAGAAGGTAAGGTGCCAACCTATGAAATATCTGGCTATTTCTTTCCTTAGTTTAAAATATCCCTTTCTCACTCTATGGCAGGGGTGCCCAAACCTTTTGGGTAGGGGACCTGACCATGCCCCCAGAACAGCTGAGTGGCCCATACCATGCCCCCAGAACAGGGCATGTTTACGCATGCATGTCCTGGTTTGGCCCAGATGCTTCTGCACATGCATAAAAATGGCCATATTTACCTCCTGGTTCAGCGCGGACACTTCTGCGCATTCGCAAAAGCGGCCATATTCACTTCCTGGTTCGATGCGGATGTGAATATGGATATGTCCACACATGCACAGAAGCGTCCGTATTCACTTCCTGGTTTGGCAAGGACATCATGGGCCTGATGCAATGGCTTTGGAGGCTGTATCCGGCCCACGGGCCGTAATTTGGGCATGCCTGCTCTAGGGCTTCGGAGACCCGGTTTCAAATTTTCCCTTGATCATGAGACTCACTGGGAGACTGCAGGGCCATGCACCATGTATCATACTGAATGGCCTTAGTGGGTTGTTAAGAGGAGAAAATGGAGAGATTGGATGTACCTACTATGCCTGGAGCTCTTGTGGGAAAGGTTAGCAGTATCACAAAACTGATGGATCAAGTGGTTAAGATGCTTTACTTGATGACTGTAAGGTTGGAAGGTCAGCAGTTTGAGACCCGAGTGATGCATGATGGAGTGAGCTCCCTTCTCTGTCCCAGCTCCTGTCAACCTAGCAGTTAGAAAGCAAGAAATTGCAAGTACAGTGGTACCTTGGATAAAGTTTGATTCGGATAAAGTTCAATTCGGATAAAGTCGCTGTTTTCATGCACACGTGATGCATCGCATAAAATCCAAAACCGCTAATATTGGACGTTATCCGAGGTATTTGGTATAGGAACCTCGGATAAAGTCCATTTTTTGGACATTATCCGATGCATCGCCCATTTGATTTGGATAAAGTCCAAAAATCGGATAAAGTCCAAACTTGTGGAACGGAGTTTGGACTTTATCCGAGGTTCTACTGTAGATACATAAGGACCACTTCAGCGGGAAGGTAAACAGCGTTCCATGCACTCCATGCCACATGTCCACAGAAATGTCTGCCGACATAGACAGCGCTGTCTCTTTGCCTGTAAACAGAGATGAGCACTGAACCCTACAGTTGGATATGACTGGCTTTTGAGCAAGGGCGATCTTTTAAAAATTTATTATTGCCAGCTTGTGTGCCTGGCACATAGTATAAGAGTGTTGTAATGAACAGTCTTGCAATTAAAACAAATAAGAGGAAGTATTTTTTTTACCCAGAGGTTTATTGGTCTGTGGAACTCCCTGCCAGATGAAGTGGCGACAGCTGTCAGTCTTGATAGCTTTAAGAAGGGATTAGACAAGTTCATGGAGGACAAGGGGATCAATGGCTATAATTATGGGTATCTAAGAACATTGGGATGGAGAGACTAGTAAGATATCTCTCAATGCCATTTCCAGGGAATCCTACGCAAGTGAAGGCATCTGCTGTGAATTCCCGGAGGTAATGGTGGAGCCCCTGTGGGAGACAAAATGCTGGACTGGATGGGCCATGGCCTGTTCCAGCAAGGCTGTTCTTATGTTCTTAATTTATAATTCACTACCATGGAAGGAAGGGGGGGATTTAAGATTAAGAAAGAGTATAAACAATAAGCAGAATTATATTTATGTTATCGACTGGTTTAGGTGCGTAAAAGAAACCCATGCGAACACATCATTTAGTCACTTATATGTAACATCATCATCATCAACAACAATAATATTGTCTTGAAAACAAAATTTGCAGTTTCATTAGAAAGCCAGTATTTATTTTATTGAGGAGAAATAAATACAGGAAATAGTAACAATAAAACCCGAAAATGGTAGCCTTTTGAGGACTGTCTTCATGTTATGTCACAAGCAACTGCATTTTACCTCACAGGATGAAGTGATTTTGAAAATGGGGAATGAAATCAATCGCCTTTCTGGCTTCGAATGCGAGTGCAATCGCAAAGATGCGGTGATTGCTGATCTTCAGAATGAAATTGCAGCCACGAGAGAGAAGCTGACGGCCTCCCTTCCACCTAAAGAATCTGAGTTTCGTCAGAAATTGGTGGGTCTTGACCAAGATGTTGCTTCCAGGGCAGAAGAGATTAAAACCTTGAAAGAGGAGGTAAGGAAGTGTTAGGACCATAATGGCCAACCTTGGCACTCCAGGTGTTCTTGGACTTCAATTCCCAGAAGCCCAAGTAGGCAGGAATGCTGACTTGGGCTTCTGGGAATTAAAGTCCAAGAACACCTGGAGTTCCAGTAAACCCATTCATGCGGATTCACAGTGACTAGGGCTTCTGGGAATTGAAGCCCAAGAACAGCTGGAGTGCCAAGGTTCGCCATCACTACCCTAAGCAGTCACATAAACAATATTCAATAATTAGAAATACAGAGTGATGGATTTGTGATGCACATGATAACCGTATGGTGACTTGCCTGTCAGGTGCAAAAGTTGCAGACATCACGAGAAATCTAGATAGCTTGTTAGAGAGAACTGGGAAGGAGCCAGTGGTCATGGTACACGTTGGTACCAATGATGTTGGGAAGGCCAAGCAGTCAGCCCTGGAAGCCAAATTCAGGTTGTTAGGAAGAAGATTGAAGTCCCGGACTTCCAAGGTAGCATTTTCAGAAGTGCTGCCTGTCCCTCGCGCAGGACCTACCAGGCAGGCAGAGCTCAGAAGCCTCAATGCGTGGATGAGGCGGTGGTGTCGAGAGGAGGGCTTCAGATTTGTCAGGAACTGGAGAACATTTTGGGACAAGCCAAATCTGTTCAGGAGGGATGGGTTGCACTAGAACCATGATGAGACCAGATTGCTGGCACTCAACATCAAAAAGGCTGCAGAGCAGCTTTTAAACTGATAACTGGGGGAAAGCCGACAGGAGCTGGGCAGCATCCGGTTCGGGAAAGTGTGTACTTGAGTAGTGAGGAGGATGCAAAAATTACTGAGCAGAGCAAGGAGCTAGTCACTAGCATTCTAGCAGAAGGATGCAAGAGGCAGTCTAACAATGCAACTGGACACAAAAGACTGTGTCAGAAAAGCATATATAAATGCTTGTATACAAATGCCAGAAGCCTCCGGAACAAAATAGGGGAGCTGGAATACTTAGCAATAGATAAGAATATTGATATTATTGGTATCACTGAAACCTGGTGGACGGATGATAACCAATGGGATACAGTTATCCCAGGCTACAAACAGTACAGGAAGGATAGGAAGGGGCAAATGGGAGGTGGTGTAGCCTTGTATGTCAAAGAAGTGATAAAATCGTATGAATTGGAATATCTAGGTGATTTGGAGTCACCATTAGAAGCTCTGTGGGTAAGAGTACCAGGCCACAAGGATGGTCTAACAGTAGGCATGTACTGTCAACCTCCGACCCAAACTCTTGAGGGAGACTGGCAGTGCAGAATTCCTGATTGGTTGCACAGTTTTTCTTGCTTGGATTGAACAGCAGATATTGTCTCTTCATCTATCAGGAAATCAAGGAAAGATCTAATAAAGATGGATCAGACAGGCCATCTGTGTGTGGCTGTTCCCTCCGGGTGTGTGTGTGTGTGTGTCTTTTCACATGCAAAACGTAAAATCATTTGTGTTTCATTCTGTTTAATGAAGGGTAATAAAATTCTCGCACTTTATATGTAAGGAATTCTATTGCATCACTTAATCATAGCCAAAGTCAATCAGCTGCTTTTCTCTTTTGCTTCTGTGTTGGATTGTGTAACAGATCAGCAACTTGCAGAAAAATACGAGTGAAGTGTTGTACCGTTCCCTTTCTGAACGAGATCTACAAATTGCACACTGGAAACATGAGAATGAGGCTTTGAAGAAGAATTATTCTCTGACAACAGGTACTTTTTATGCAATATACAAGCAAAATGATCTTCTGGGTAGTTTGTACAGTAAAACTCCAGCATACGACTGCCCTGGGTTACGTTTGCTGCAGTTTATGATGGCAAATTAAATTAAAACAATTCCACGAGTTATTTTAAACTCTAAAATGGCACCCGCCCCTCCGCAGGAAGTCGCAATGCATCCCTTACCGCTGCAGAGGTGCTGTTGGCGTTGGCAGCGGCATTGGCATTTCTGCCGCTATTTCTGAACTGTCCACCGCCCCTGCTGGCTCCAGGAGGGTCTGGGGACCTTATCTACTCTGTTCTGACCTTCCTCCGAGGTCCCTGGGCAATGCTACAGCCAAAAATGCACACCTCCCCCAGGCATGTTTGGCTTTTTTTGGTGGTTTTTGGCTTTTTTGTGTGTGTGGCTTTTTTTGATTTGTTCGGTCCGGTCGGGACAGTTTCACTTTTGGGTGTGTGTGGGTGCGTCTGGTATTTTTTGTGTGATTTTTCTGTATTTTTTTATTATTGTTGTTTTTGGTCTGGTCAGGACATTTTTTAAAATTTTCAATGCATTCCTATGGAAAAACATGCTTCGGTTTATGATTTTTCGGTTTATGATGGAGGCTGTTGGAATAGACCTCCGTCGTAACCCGAATTTTTAATGTACAATTTTTATAATTAATTGGTTTTGACAAGTGGCTTGTGAGTTCTTTTATGAATTTGTGTGTTTACCCTCCTTCCTTTATTTAGTCAACTGAAGCAAACATAAGAACATAAGAACAGCCTTGCTGGGACAGGCCACAGCCCATCCAGTCCAGCATTCTGTCTCACACAGTGGCTCACCATTTCCTTCAGGGTATTATTCCCAAGGAGATGCCTTCACCTGCTTAGGATTCCCTGGAAATGGCATTGAGAGATATCCTGCCTATCTCTCCAACCCAGAGGTTGTCCTTTTTGTTGTTGTTCACTCACACAGTCGACTCCGACTCTTTGCGACCCCATGGACCATTTTCCTCCAGGCACCTCTATCCTCCACCATCCTCCTCAGCCCGCCAAGCTCAGTGCCCATTGCGTCTACAATACCATCTAGCCATCTCATCTTTGGATGCCCCCTTCTTCTCTTGCCCTCCACCTTTCCCAGCATCACAGCCTTCTCAAGTGAGTCCTCTCTTCTCATTTGCTGTCCAAAGTACTTTAGCTTCATCTTCACTATTTGTCCCTCCAATGAACAGTCAGAGTTGATTTCTTCTAATATTAACCTATTTGTTCTCTATAGCCATTGATACCCTTGTCCTCCATGAACTTGTCTAATCCTTTCTTGAAGCTGTCAAGACTGACAGCTGTCACCACTTCTTCTGGCAGGGAGTTCCATAGACCAGTAATCCTCTGGGTGAAAAAGTACTTTCTCTTATTTGTTTGAGAACTAGTACCCAAAAGTTTCATCGAGTGTCCCCTAGTTCCAGTGTTGTGCAATAGGGAAAACAGTTTTTCCTTCTCTACTTTGTCCACACCGTGCATGATTTTATAAACTTCAACCAGGTCACCTCTTAGACGCCGTCGTCGTTCAAGAGTGAAGAGGCCCAACCGTTGCAGCCTCAGATGGTAAGGAAGGTGTTCCAGTCCCCTAATCATTCTGGTTGCCCTCCTCTGCACTTTCTCCAACTCCATAATATCCTTCTGGAGGTATGGTGACCAGAACTGTACACAGTATTCCAGATGGGGCCTCACCATAGATTTATAAAGAGGAAAAATGACACTTGACTTATTTTCTATACCCTTCCTAATGATCCCTAGCATTGAGTTTGCTTTTTTCACTGCTGAGGCGAACTGGGTTGACACCTTCATTGAGTTGTCCACCAGGACACCAAGGTCCCTTTCCTGGTTTGTCGCAGAGAGTTCAGACCCCATCAGTTTTATAAGTGTAATTGGGGTTCTTTGCCCCAATATGCATCACTCTGCACTTACTAATGCTGAAGCTCATTTGCCACTGTTTTGCCCACTCCCCCAGTGTCGAGATATCCCTCTGGAGCTCCTCACAATCTCTCTCAGTTTTCACTACCCTGTATAATTTAGTGTCGTCAGCAAATTTGGCTACCTTGCTTTTTACTCCTACTTCTAGATCATTTATGAAGAGGTTGAAAAGCAGGGGTCCCAGTACTGAACCTTGGGGGACCCCACTCTTTACTTCCCTCCACTTGGAGAAGTGTCCATTTAGTGCTACCCTCTGTTTCCTGTCCCTTAACCAGTTGCTGATCCAGGACAAGACCTGTCCCTTTATTCCATCATGGCTGGCAAGTTTATTCAAGAGCCTTTGGTGTGGGACCTTGTCAAAAGCCTTCTGAAAGTCCAGATAAACAATGTCAACTGGATCCCCCTTATCCACATGCTTGTTGACACTCTCAAAAAATTCCAACAGATTAATTGAGGCATGATTTGACCTTGTGTGTGTGTGTGTGTGTGTGTGTGTGGTTACTGAGGGGATTTCAGTCTGGCAATTTCCCATTCAGCTTTGAAGCTGCTGTTTAACATGCATGGCAAAAAACCAGGACTATTGTACATAGGGCCCCCCTGATCTAATTTTGAGGCTAATTCAGGGCTTTAGAATGAATCCTAATGTGTGTCCTGGATCTGTAAATTTGGTTCACTAGCTTCCTATGCACGTTCCGTGCGCTTCGGTGTCTAGTCATGCCTGCCACATGACCACAGAAACGTCTGCAGAAGCAGACAGTGCTGGCTCTTCGGCTTTGAAACAGAGATGAGCACTTAACCCTAGAGTCGGATACGACTGTCTTTCAAGCAAGGGAAACCTTTACCTTAGCTTCCTATCGTCTTGCACTGTAAAACCAAAATTTACAGTTTTCTGGATGAAATTTGAAGCTATAATAGACCTTTTTTCTTTAGTTAAGAATTTTAGAAAGAGTTGTGTGTTCAAATCCCATCTGATTGAACTCTTAAAAATCACATCATTTTTATTGAGAGCTACTGTCATGCCTAGTTGACCTCCGACAACACAGTTTTCTACCCATTGGGCAGTTTTTCCATAGAAGCCCAGTAAAGAACATTTGAAAGCTGACATTCAGGTTTTGGTCATGTTCATCAGACTTTACACCAGGGGTTCTCAATCTTTTCAAGTCGGGGGCTGGGTCACGTTCCCTCAAACAGTTGAGGGCGGCAGACTGGTTGCCCCTACCATCACCATTTACAGCTGCCATAAATGCATTTACAATGGCTGTAAATGAGTCCGTGGCCAATTCTGGCGGTAGCGGTGGCTGGTGTGAGTGTGTGTGTGTGTGTGGGGGGGGATTATTTGGCACTGTGGGCTGGATCTGGCTCACAGGTCATAGGCTGAGAACCCCTGCTTTACACCTAACTATAGAGTTGATTTATGTGTGTCTATAAGAGGTCTACATCCTAGAACCGTGATGGTGAACCTTGGCACTCCAGGTGTTCTTGGACTTCAATTCCCAGAAGACCAAGTCTCTGTGAATCCAATTTACTGTGTCAACCCATTCATGTGGATTCACAGAGTCTTAGGCATCTGGGAATGGAAGTCCAAGAACACCTGGAGTGCCAAGGTTCACCATCACGGGCCTAGAAGGAGCCACTAAAATATCCTTTTCATCAAATCATCCTTACTTTGAGACTTCTTTTGTGTCCCAATCAAACCCAGGACTTCCAAAATGAAGCCACTTTCTTGGCTTTGCCGTTGGCCAAACTCAAGTCCTCATCGGTGCAGGTTTCTGGCAGTCATCAGCAGATCAGTAAATGAGCCAATGGGTTCTGTATCTCCACGTCCACACTGTGTGTTGTTGTCCGCCAGCAGTCCCTACTCGAGCCTGTTGGTCTTGCATTTAGGGACTCCGACCCACAGCCTATTCAGGGTCCTCCAAGTGACGTAGGGGAGGTTGAGACTGAGAAGGGAAATTCCCAGAGATTTCATTTGGAACAATGGGGTTCTTTAAATAGCCTCAATCTATATTCTCTGAGCTTTCATGGGGAAATCTCTGAAACTTCTTTTAAAGCCATGTCCCCAAAACTATCTATTTCAGGCCTCCTCCTTTAAGTACAGAAAATATCCTGCCCACCTGTACTATCCCATAGTTCAGTTTTTAAAGTCTTGCCCTAAATCAGTGGTGGTGAACCTATGGCACGCGTGCCAGATGTGGCGCTCCCAGCCCTTTATGTTGGCACACACACTGACGCTTCCTTCTGCTCCTCTGTCCAGAAGCCCAATGGGAGTGCTTCCTCCTCCCCAACACAGAATCTGCCTTGCCCCTCTGTTTGGGCACTTGGTCTCTCAAAGATTTGCCATCAATGCCCTAAATGTTGTCCATTCTTTCCCACAGGGCTTGTAACCAGTTTGCAAAAAGAAGTTACTTCGAAGGAGCAGAAGGTTCAAGAGCTGAAAATGGAGGCTGAGAAATTAAGGAGAGAAAGCAGAGAGAAGGACAACCAGCTTGCCCATGTTTCTGCCCAGGTGAATAATCTCCCCCACCCATCCAGCCTTTCTTAGATTTGGGATAGAAG
The DNA here is from genome assembly GCA_035047305.1 of Bradypodion pumilum. Classification (NCBI taxonomy): domain Eukaryota; kingdom Metazoa; phylum Chordata; class Lepidosauria; order Squamata; family Chamaeleonidae; genus Bradypodion; species Bradypodion pumilum. The sequence goes on along the minus strand of JAWDJD010000016.1, from coordinate 4,192,251 downwards.
TGAAATGCCCCCTACCTCTCAGCCTCTTTTGACTTTGGACCCCCCTACCACAAGAGTTCTCACCTGGCCAGGTCACACTGCCTTAGACAGCTTCAGGGGCCAGACAGCCACTTTGCCCTTCCTCCACCACATGGCACTTCCTGGTGTGATGGAGGTGGGGCCACATGAAATGGTGCCATGGGCCACATCCAGCCCACAGACAGCAGATTGAGAATCCCTGCCCTACCACATAGCTCGTCTGCCTTCACTGGCCTGCACCCCTCGGTGAAGCCCACACCCCCTTAGTTTGGCTCCTGGGTACCTATGGACCTGCTTCATAATAGGTTTCACCCACAGTGGCTCAGTGGTTAAGAAGCTCTCCCTGTTAGCTGGAAGGCAGTTCAAGACCCGAGTACTGCATGACAGAGTGAGCTTCTGCCTCCGTCCCAACTCCTGCCAACCTTGCAGTTCGGCATCAAGGAATTGCAAGTAGATAAATAGGAACCTCTTTGGTGGGAAAAGATCCTGAGGACATGAAAGGAGTCTTATTTGGGCATCCCTTGAGCGTAGTTCCTCCAGCAAAAATTCTTTCAACCCAGAAAGCACCTTTGTGTGCTTCTGACATGATAAAAAAACCTCACTAACTGCTTGAGCTTGCAAACCAGCCAGATCAGGTAGGACAGGCATTCGCAACCTATGACCCTTGGGCCGCTCCCTGATGCCCATTCATCTGGCCCACGCCGCCCTCACTGCTCCCGGAAGTGGAAGTAAAACATGCCTGCCTATGCGTAAAATGCATGTACGGCAGCGTTCTGCATATGCACAGGTGCATTTTACTTCCACTTCCTGTGGGAGGAATCCCTTGGCTGGCCCGATCAGGTGTCTGTGGGGTGGTGGTGGTGGTCCGGTCCGCAACCTGAAAACATTGAGAACTAAGGTAAGACATGCAGTCCAAGTAGCTTAAGGTAGCGTCACCAAGACACGAGACCTCCTCCAACCAGCTTAGCTCTACAAGGACCAGAGACCATGGTTCTGGGTTCAGCCATAGTTTTATTTAGTGCACAGTTATTAATTTCATAAGATTAAAGCCAAGGAAACATAGTTGCAAATACCATTTCATCATTAACACACACAAAAACTTCTCTAGCTGCTAGGCTGGCCTTTTAACATAAAGACTACATTTACTCACAAACCTCTCCATCTGATGCCTTGAATGTATGAGGACTCAGGGCTGTTTCAGGGCTAGTTTGTAATGTGATCCTTAGAAGCAGGTCTTAAGGGAAGGAATAAGGCTTTTTATGAATTTTAGTCAGGCATGGGCTGGGCTACTGGGACAGGGGGATTCATCCCAGTGCGCCCTCACCTCTGGTGCCCTGGGGCAGAAATAATAATTTTATTATTATTTTATCCGCCTGGTGTGCTGCACTTTAGATTAAGCCATTGATCCAAGCTCTCTTCTTCAGCGGAGTAAGTGAGGGGTGGCGACCAAGTGGTTCCCGGGGTCAGCCTTCTCCCCCGTCCTTTGGTTGCTGCCCCTGTCTGGTGCCCAGCACACCCCTGGTTTCAGTGGCACCACCATGAATCCAGTGGACACCTTTCTTACTTCATCTCTTTTTCCCTCATTGCTGTTCATTGCAGTGTTCTAGGATTAAAGAGGAAACGAAGCGTGAACTCCGAGACAGAGAAGTAAATCCATGTAAGAATGTGAGTTAGCTTTCAGTGAATCTCATCTTATTATCAGGCGCACCCACAGGATTTGTTAATTTTCATGATATGTCAGTCAAGACTTGCCTACGCTGATAATGGGCCACTGTGGTCCAGTGTATAGAGCAGGGATGGTGGACCTTTTAGAGACCGAGTGCCCAAACTGCAACCCAAAACCCACTTATTTATCACAAAGTGGCCTGTAGTGGCTCAGTTGGTTAAGAAGCTCGCCTTGTTAGCTGGAAGGGTTCTGCATGACGGATTGAGTGCCCGTCTCTGCCCCAGCTCTTGAGGACATGAAAGGAGCCACGTTTGGGACTTCCCTGAGCGGAGTTTCTTCCGCAAAAAAAATCCTTTCAACCCAGAATAATTTCTGACACGAAATTATTATCGTTGCAAAGTGCCATCACGGCATTTTTACCTGAATACTGAGGTTTTAGTTTAGAAAATACATTTAAATCTTTTGTTACCTTTGCCACAGACTCAACAGGCTGCTGTCCAAGCCACACCCTCACGCCGCATGTGAGCCGCCTTCATTGGCCTGTTTTGCCTTTCTTAGTTCTGCAAACTTCACACCTCTCTCTTGTTTCTCAGTACCAGGGGTGTGCTAGCTATGCTAAAAGGGCGCTGGAGAGGGAGTGATGAGGGAGAGGGAGTGATGAGGGTGTCTAACCCTAACAAAATATCTACATTCCACACTCGCCTACTAATTTCAACTCCCCTCTGGGGATTCGAAGCAACAACCTCCTGCTTACAAGGCAAAATTGCAACCTCTAAGCCACGGTGGCTCCACTGTCAATGGAGCTGTTTTTGTCATCTTATCTTTGGCAGCTCAGGAGGAGGAAGACAGGTAGAGGAACATGGAGTCTCGCTCGTTTGCTTGATCATTCTGGGCATCACAGCTCGACTCGGCTCTTTGGATTGGCACCCAAGTGGGGGCACCATGGTACTGGGGGCCTGAGGAGTGCCCCAGGCTGAGTCCCAGTTGCCCAAAGAACCAGCCCACCACTGCTCAGTACTGTAACTCTGTTTTAGTTATGAGTCTATCACTATTCGCTAGCTGTGTTAGGAGTGTCACAGCCCTCCGATTACCAGTATCAAGCAAAGTGGTCTCTGGATTGTGGGTTAGTTCAGTAGGCTGCTTATTTCTCAGTTTCTGATATGCACATTCCCATGCAGCAATGGTTACTGAACCTCACAATGCCTGAACCAGTCCCGGAGCGGAATCAGTGTCCCCCCCCCGCCCCCCCGCCTTTTCTCTCTCTGGGAATATGCTGTTTCCTTTTAGTTGTAACGTGGATGGCAGTGAGTATTATTGTTCTCCGATTAGCCTTTAAATGACTGAGTTCCACTCAGACTAAATAGCAGCAAAGGTTTATTTCAGAAATGCATCTGGAACAAGACAAAGAACAAAAGACATACACACACAAAGAAATGAAATTAAAGTTCTCTTTCCCCTCTCTGGCATAGCCCTTCGCAGGACAATGCTCCCATCAGGTAAGAAGTTAAAAGGCAGTAGCTAAACACGGGGAGTCTAGCTAGGCTTGCCCCTTAAGTTGGGAAGCGAGGCGTATCGAAACCTGGGGGTCTCAAGATAAGCTCGCCCACTTCATAGTGGTAATAAGAGATATTATATACCCTTTTCTGGGTGGTGCTAACTTATGTGATTTCCAAAGGACTGTTCCTTGCTGATTCAGCAACCTGTGAGATGATCTTGCCCCCCCCCCCTTATGGGAAAGAAATCTTGCTGACTAGTATGAGAAAGATTAGCATGTGCAGAGTGTAAAACATGTTCTCTACTGAACATGTTAATAGGAAGTAAAACATGTTTTCTAGCTAACATGTAAGTAAAGAGATAGACAGGCCTTTTGGGCAGGCTCTGCAAAACTATAGATAAAAACACTAGTTGACAGAGATAGAGCATTCCTGTCTGTGAGACAGTGAATGCTTATCTGAATAGAAATATGCAAACAAAGACTGCAATCTGCAGATTTCTGCCTAACTGGACAGAGCAGAAGTTTTAAAGCAGACATTTACCTGGTTCATCAGGATTATTGCGACAAGGAGAAGTGATCAAAGATGAAGAGTTACTCTGGCCTTTCAATTTTATTAGCTGCTAGCCCATTTGCCAAACCAAACACAATCTTTAGGACAAGAACCCATTCCAAAATCTGTTGGCCAAAAAATGACAATCTTGTCTGCCAAATGACACCTGGAAAAGTAGGTAAAAGAATCTCAAAATTGTTAAAATAGAAACTGGACTTTGACAGTAAATGTCCTGAGAAACATGTTTTGCAGAATTTTGTTTCAATCTCACCTTATTATCAGGCACACCCACAGGATTTGTTAACTGAGTGTAACTGACTGTAGACCATACGTGTCAAGCGCAGCTCCGGAGATTACGGGACCTGCGCAGAACGTTTCTGTGCAGGTCCATTCTACGCATGCGTAAAAGCCTTCTACACATGCATAGAAGGCTTTTACGCATGTGTAGAAGGCTTCTACGCATGTGTAGAAGGCTTCTACACATCCCCTTCTGCACAGGGAAAGGGTTCTGCGCATGCGTAGAAGGGTTCTATGCATGCATAGAAGGCTTCTACGCATGCGTAGAAAGGACCTGCGCAGAAGGGATGCGCAGTAACTCCTTTCCTGCCACCGCCAAATTACGGGATAGCGGCAGCTCCGGGCGGGAAAGGAAGAAAATCAGCGCGGAAATACGGGAAATCCCGGCCAATCCGGGATACTTGACAGGTATGCTGTAGACTACTAGGATTACTTTTTGCTTGTAATTCAGAAGAGTTGTTCATATCTATTAACCTTAATTGTTAGTGTAACAATTATCACAGTGTTCTCCAAATGAGCTTGCTTTCCTGGTTCCCTTTGCAGCGTATTGCCAACCTGGAGCTACAGGTGAAGAAGTCTGAAGAAGAAATAAAGAAGTTCTCTGAAGAGCAGAAAGCCTTAGCTAAGAGACTTGCTGAAAAAACACAGGTAAATGACACTATTCATTAGAGATTTTCTTTTGCTTTATTTATTTAAAGGTATGTAAGTGGCTAAAACGCTGGCTGGAAGGCGGGAGGCCAGCAGTTTGATTCCCGAGTACTGCAGGACGGAATGAGCTCCCATCTTTGTCCCAGCTCCTGCCAACCTAGCAGTTCGACAGCAAGAAATTGCAAGTACATAAATAGGGACTACTTTGGTGGGGAGGTAAACAGTGTTCCGTGCACTTCAGTGTCTAGGCATGCCTGCCACGTGTCCACAGAAACATCTGCAAACTCAGGCAGTGCTGGCTCTTCAGCTGTAAAACAGGGATGAGCACTGAACCCTCGAGTCGGTTACGACTGGCCTTTGAGCAAGGGAAACCTTTACCTTTAAGATTATAGATACAGTACAGTGGAACCTCGGTTAATGTAAGTAATGTGTTCTCCGGGACATTTCTCACAGCAAAAATTACTTTAACCAAACTAATGTGTTCCAAAAAAAAATTCAGTGATGGTGAACCTCGGCACTCCAGTTGTCCTTAGACTTCAATTAACCAGAAGCCCTGACCAGCAGAAGTGCTGACTTGAGCTTCTGGTGATTGAAGTCCAAGAACACCTGGAGTGCCAAAGGTTCACCATCACTGCACTATTTTCTATGGATTTCCTTTTGCTATGCGATTTGTATGTTAACCAAGCCGTTTGTTAACCGAGGTTCCACCATACAGGGAAAGTTTTTCTTTAAGCTATCTGTACTCCTTATTCCAAGCAACAGGTGGCCATAAGAACTTATAACATTGTAGCCCGTCCCCGTAAATAACTTTTGAGGCACCAGACAAGAATGTCTTGCAGAACCTCCTCCTCCTCCTCCTTTCTCCTTCCTCCTCCTTCTTCTGGTGGCGTATCCATTCCAGATATTGACTATCATCATGGCGATAGTCTTCTTGTTCTTAGCTCCTCGGAACAGTTCTTCCAAGGACATGCCACACCAGTCTCACAGGTTCTTCAGCCATGAACTCCGTCCATGTCCGGGACCTCTCTTCCTAGGGATCTTTGGAGTATTTTATGTTGTTCTTCATGATATGGCCAAGGTATGAGAGCTTTCTTTGACTGATGGTCTTAAAAAGTTCTTGTTCTTTATCCATTCAGCGCAATACTTTTACATTAGTCACATGGTCAACCCATGCGATCCTTAGCAGCCGCCTATAGATCCACATTTCAAAAGCTTCGATTTGCTATTCAGATGCTTTAGTCAATGTCCAAGCTTCGACTCCATATACCAGGAGTTCCCAACCTTTTCAAACTGCGGGCCGGGTCACGCTCTCTCAGTCAGCTTTGAGGGCCAGATGGCCATTTTGCCCTGCCTGCATGATGGGGGTGGCCATTTTGTCCCAACAGCTTCAAAGGGGCAGCTATTTTGTTTATCAAATGCCCTTGGAGGGGTGGGGAGCCAGATCTAGCCCACAAGCCTTAGATTGGGAACCCCTGGTTAATAACATAAAAGTCTCTAGTTCTTAATAATTTCTGTCCACAAATAGCCTGTCACATATGACTCTAGGGTTCGGAGTTGGTCTCGGTGTATAATCAAAGAGCCAGTGCTGTCTGAGTCTGCACACGTTCCCATGGTCATGTGGCAGGCATACGTAGACACTGGAGTACATGGAACATGGTTATTTTTCCCATCAAAGCGGTACCTCTTTATCTAATTGCAGTTTCTTGCTTTCGAACTGCTAGATTGGCAGGAACTGGGACAGAGACGGGTGCTCACTCTGTTGTGCAGTGCTGAAGTCTCGAACTGCTGACTCTTCCTAACCTTCCAGTCGTCAAGTTCAGCATCTTAACCACTAAGCCACCACGGTCTACAAATACTCCCGGACAAAATCACTTGTATTCTGGGCCTTTGATGCTGGGGGAGTGGAGGAGGAGGGAATCTTTGTGTTATTTTCTTTCTTTGCACAACCTTGGCTTTTCATGAGCTTTCCTTGTTCCAGGCTGAAGGTGATCTGAAGAAAGAGTGTGAGAGAAGATCTCAACAGCTCCAAGAAATGGGACGCCGAGAGCGGCTCATCAAGTCGGACATGGAGCTGGCGGCAACTCAGGCAGGGCGGCTGACGCTCCATGGGGGGAGTTAAATGCAATACCAGAAATCCATACAACGATTTTTTAAAACAGCTCCATGTTTTCAAATGTTTCTTGAATGTTACAGTCCTTGGTATCTATTTCCTCCTTCAGTGCAAGCTCTTTTTGACAATGCTCTTCATCATCCATGTGCATTTGTTTTAGTTTCTCCACAATCTGATATACAGTTGATTTTTTTTTTTAAAAAAAAAACCTTTCTTCACTTTTTTGGTATAGTGCTCATCCCTGTTTGCAGCCAAAGGGCCAGTGCTGTCTGTGTCTGCAGACATTTCCATGGACATGTGGCAGGCATGACTAGACACCGGAGTGCATGGATCACTGTTTACCTTCCCACCAAAGTGGTCCCTAGTTATCTAGTTGCTTCCAGTATAGGTCCTTTTCTCTCTACTGCAGTGATAATCTCAGGGCCTGGACAGCATAAAGCACTGATGGTGAACCTTTTAGAGACCGAGTTCCCATAGGTAAAGGTTCCCCCTGCTCGAAAGCCAGTCGTATCTGACTCTTAAGGTTCAGTGCTCATCTCTGTTTCAAAGCTGAAGAGCCAGTGCTGTCTGGCTTCTGCAGACATTTCCGTGGTCATGTGGCAGGCATGACTAGACACCAGAGCGCACAGAACGCTGTTTACCTTCCCACCAAAGTGGTCCCTAGTTATCTAGTTGCAGTGTCTTGCTTTTGAACTGCTAGGTTGGCAGGAGCTGGGGCAGAGACGGAAGCTCTCTCCATTGTGCCACGTGGGTCACTAGAAGGGAAGAGGGAATCCAAGAGGAGGCTGTATTTTCTGTAGGGGCAGAAGGTCCTTCTTCTCAATTAGTCATCTTTAATTTATTTTCTTTTTTCTGCTGTTAGGCGCAATGCTTTCGAAATCAAGTGATTGAAATCCTCTTTTTTCAACTTCCAGAAACGTTTGTGACAGATCAGGAGGTAAGATTATCTTTTTTTCCTTCTTATTGGCCTTGTATCAAACACTGATTCATAAGTTGTGCTGCCTCTTTAGGTGTTATCTCTCCGTAAGGGGCTGTGGGGGCTCAGTGGTCAAGAAGCTCGCCTTGTTAGCTGGAAGGCTGGCAAGTCGACAGTTCCAGACCCAGGTACAGCATGACGGATTGAGCACCTGTCTCTGTCCCAGCTCTTGGGAACATGAAAGGAGCCTCATTTTTCTCCAGCAAAAATCCTTTCAACCCAGAATAGTTTCTAACACAAAATTATTATTACCTCTCCATAGCCTCTTACCATGCCATGATCAATATCTGTGAATGGTATGTGGGAAAGGTCAGCTCTCAGTCACACTTTGTGCATCAGCAGTCTCTATAGCCAGAGCTTGAAAGTCAAGGAGCTTGAAAATTGAATGCCTTCAAATTTGACCAGCAAAAGGAGAAACAATCTGATGTGTATTTATTTATTTAATTTCTGTGCCACCCTCCTGGGTGTTATCAAACTCTGGGTGGTGAACAAGCAGAGAAACCAATAACAAATACCCACAAGAAATTAAAACCCACCACCACCACCAAATGTCTGCAGACATTTCCATGGACATGTGGCAGGCATGACTAGACAACGGAGTGCACGGAATGCTGTTTACCTTCCTACCGAAGTGGTCCCTATTTATCTACTTGCAGTATCTTGCTTTTGAACTGCTAGGTTGGCAGGAGCTCACAAACTAAACTAAACTAAACAAATAATTAAACTAAACTAAACTGAAATAATTGGTGTCTGAGGGCATGAGGACTGAACCTAACTGGTTAATTTATTGATAAGGGGACAATGCTCTGAAATGCTTCCTTAAAAAAGAACATTTTCAATTGTTTTTTGTTTTTTTTAAATAGCCAGTGATGGAGCCTGACACAGCGCCACCGTTAGTGTATTCAAGAGTGTTGGTGCCGCCACCGAGAAGGCTCTATTCCTAGTTAAAGACTTTTGAGCCATCCTCGGTGTTGGCACCTAGAGCTGCGCTGACTGTGATGCCCGGGTGATGGGGCTAGGACTGCAGTAGCTCAAGTGGTTAAGATGCTGACTGGAAGGTGGGCAGGTCAGTTCTAGGCCTGAGGATGGCTGTCATAAATGCGCCCACTTCCACGTTTATGACGGCATTCGCTCCCATCTCTGTCCCAGCTCCTGCCAGTCTAGAAGTTCGAAAGCAAAAGAAATTGCAAGTAAATAAATAGGTACCACTTCAGTGGGAAGGTAAACATCATTCCGTTCACTCCGGTTTCTAGTCATGCCTGCCTCATGTCCATGGAAATGTCTGCAGATGCAGACAGCACTGGCACTCTGGCTGTAAACAGGGATGAGCACTATAACTTTACAAAAAAATGAAAAAAAGTTTTTTCTTCTTCTCCAACTGTATATCAGATTGTGGAGAAACTAAAACAAATGCGCATGAATGATGAAGAGCATTGTCAAAATGAGCTTGCACTGAAGGAAGAAATAGATACCAAGGACTGTAAAATTCAAGAAATATTTGAAAACATGGAGCTGTTGAAAAATTCGTTGTATGGATTTCAGGTATTGCATTTAAATATCAAAACAACTCAATAGTGTATCCTCAATTCCATTTCTATATCTGTGGTTTTACTGTACACTAAGCAGTGTCTTAGTGGTTAAGACACTGAACTTGACAACTGGAATGTTGGCAGGTCAGCAGTTCAAGACCCAAATACTGCCCCTTAGCACTTTGTGCACTCTCTGGGCAGTTTACAAGTTAATTAGCATTTTGCTCCCAACATGCTGGGTCATCATTTTACTGACCTTAGAAGGGTGGAAGACAGGAGTCAACCTTGATCCCTGTTCAGGATCGAACTCACAACCTTTTGGTCGCAGCACAGCAGTTTTAACCACTGTGCCTCTGGGGCTGGAAGTTACTGAGGGGCATCTCAACATTTTTGAAGAAGTGACAGGGTTTAAAAATTAGCTGGAATAAATCTGAAATGATCATATTCAACCAAGGGGTACGGAGGATTAAAGAGAACTTTAGGATTAAATTTGAGTTTTTAAGTATTTAGGAGCATACACTCTTGGTCACTTCCTCATATTTCTTGTCAGGATCTCTTGAAAACTTCCTACTCCAGTGGCAGCTTGAGGAAGGAGGTCTCTCATTTCCAGAACATCTGCCTTACTCCTCCTGCCTCAGAGATCCAAGCGTTGACATCCGAAGTCCTCTGTAGCCTGCTAAGCTGGGTAGTTGCTGTGGAAGGTCTCCTGCATGATGTTGGGCTTGACCTATCTGGCTCTGAAAAAGGTGATCTTCTTTTCATTCAGGTTCTTCTGCTTACAGCTTTCAGGGATATGACATTCAGGAGAGCCTCTCCTTCTGCCAAAATGACACCTATTGATTGATCCTTCTTCCCAACCAGTAGTTACGACCACTTTCACGTCTACCTCACAACAACCATGTAAGACAGATGAGATGGAAGTGAATGCCAGTCCAGCTTCTGGGTGAATTTGGATCTAAATCTTGTAACGGACCCATTACTCGCAAATAGAACCTTGGCCCAAACTGGCCTGGGAAGCAACAAGGGTGGCGTGGGCCGGATGAATTGGCTTTGTTGGCTATATCTGGCCCATGGGCTGTAGTTTGGCCACCCTTGAGTTATACAGAGAAGATGGCAGCTTAAAATCTATCTCATCCTGTTGCAAAACAGATTGCAAGGCATGTTTTACTTCCACTTCCGGTGGGAGGAACCACGTGACCGGCCCGCTGAACCACATCACCAGCCCACTTGAACCACATCACCAGCCCATGGCCTGAAAGGTTTGGGCACCCCTGGTCGACATGGAAGTGGGACCGCACCTGAACTGACACCCTCCTACTAAGCAATTCAGGATTTTAGCTTGTCTTCTCATGTCCTGACCCAAACCTAGGCTGTAAGTAAGGTAGCGCATAGGAAATTAAAAAACTCCAGTCATCTTTGTGTATGTCGAGTTGTGGCATACAAATCCAATAAATCAAATCAAATCTTCATGGTTTTTTCTAAACTGTATATTTTACTCAAAGTCAGTTACAGAAACAAAGTTTCAGGAAACAAAGATTTAGTTTCAAGAAGCAAAACAGTTTTAGGCAAGGAAGCAATTTTAGTTCACAAAGCACATTAAAAGCAATAAAAGCCTGACTAAGTGTGGCATCCCAAAGGGCTTCTCCCTCTGGTTTAATAGACTACATCTCTGAACTGATGCCCTCCTACTAAGCAACTCAGGATTTTAGCTTGTCTTCTCATGTGTCCTGACCTAAACCTAGGCTGTAAGTAAGGTAGCGCATAGGAAATTAAACAACTCCAGTCATCTTTGTGTATATCGAGTGGGCGGCATACAAATCCAATAAATCAAATCAAATCTTCATGTTTTTTTTTTTGTGAAAGAAATGTATATTGTACTCAAAGTCAGTTACAGAAACAAAGTTTCAGGAAGCAAAGATTTCTTTGTTTCAAGAAGCAAAACAGTTTTAGGCATGGAAGCAATTTTAGTTCACAAAGCACATTAAAAGCAATAAAAGCCTGAGTAAGTGTGGCAGCCCAAAGGGCTTCTCCCTCTGGTTTAATAGACTACATCTCTGCAGAGTTGAAAGCAGAGAAATGCTCACAAAGCCAGAAGGACTTTTATCTCCTTCAACAGGTTCCACCCTCAGGATGACTCCAACCAAACACTACACATTATCACATGCCTATCACAAATTAAGTTTCAATTCTCCAAGAACACGAGGGTTTGAACGTTATGACTACTGAGCAGCTTCTGCACAGTGATAACCCATACTGCATCACTTCAGTGAAAGACATTCCATAAGAACATAAGACATTCCTCCCCTTCATAGAGCAGGACTCAGAAATCTCCATTACAGATTCAAAAGAATACACAACCATGACAGATCTGTCCATTTCTGGTCCCAATCCGGCAATCTTTTCAATAGATCTGCTGTCCTCTCTCAAGGACCTGTCTGGTTACGGAAAGGCAGTCTTCAGGAAATGCTTCTTTTCTTTCTCAGGAATGGCCTCCTATCTGAAGAAACTGTTGGACCGGCACCGTAACACCACGAGCCAGCTTCAGGCACTACAGGTATGAGCTGTTGCTTCTTCGTAGTCTCCGCCTGGTCTCTGGGACTCATGCGTGCAGCATGTTCTGTGCCTTTGGGGATCTTTTCTGGACCTTCTAGGGCAGAGGTGCCCAAACGTTTTCAGTAGGGGTGCCCATGTGGTACAGTGGCCTGGTGATGTGGTTCAGCGGGCCAGTCACATGGTTCCTCCTACCAGAAGTGGAAGTAAAACGTGCCTTGCAGTCTGTTTTACAACAGGATGAGATAGACTTTAGGCTGCCGTTTTCTCTGCTTAAACCAGGGTTGCCCATACTACAGCCCTTGGGCCAGATCTGGCTGACTGATGCCTCTTCATATGGCTTGTGCCGCCCTCGTTGCTCCCAGACCAAGGCGGCACATGCATGGGCATGTTTTACTTCCACTTCCAGGAGCAACAAGGGCGGTGTGGGCCGCATGATTTGACTTCAGGGGCCGGATCCAGCCCATAGGCCGTAGTTTGGCCAACCCTGTTCTAGAGCTGAGCAATGTCTTTTGGTGGGAACAAGATCCTCTTTCTCCTGCACATGTTGTCATGTGATGCTTGCCGTCTGTTTCTTTTCTCTGCTGCCTTAGCAGCATCATGACGGACTTTCTTTCGTAGCTAAACTTTCTTTGATCTTCTTCTGCCATATCTGAATCTGAATATTGGCAATCGTCATGGCGATTAGCCATGCAGACTATCCTGATAATATAATGCAGTGGTCTTTCATCTGCTTTCCGCATCGCAGAGTGACACCCATAGTACCACTGATCCAGTTCTGCGACTCATTGTCTGGTCCTGAGCCCTTTTGGCACACAAAGTCCTCCTCAGCCCCAGGCCAGGATGGATGAAGCTGCTGCCCACCATCAAGAGGGATCCAAGTGGGACTTAATCAATTTGGGGACCATCACCCAAGGTTGTTAGTCCTTAGGGTAGTCAGGTTAGTTAACCTCCACCTGACACTCGGCATTGAGTCACTGACAGTAGGGTCTATCCAGTGGTGGCGAACCTATGCCACGCACGCCAGCCCTCTTTGTGGGCACCAGTGCAGTCACCCCAGCACAGAGTTCATCCCTCCCCTCTGCCCAGCAGCCCAATGGAAGCATTTCCTTCCTCCCATGTTGTTGTGTTGACACTTTGTGATAAATAAGTGGGTTTTGGGTTGCAGCTTGGGGACTCGGTCTCTAAAAGGTTCGCCATCACTGTTGTACTCTATGACCATAGCAGGATAACCTGGCCTGACTCTCTTTCATTGGTCTAGTTCATTTTTAATATCATTTTCTACTTTTTTTGCCTCTCTTATGGTTGTTTATATCTTTCATGCTAGAACCAAATAAGGACAACAGAGGAGTCTCAGCATTTGCTCCTGCAGGAAAAGCTGAAAGAATTAAAGCAAAAACTCGAGGAGAAATTCAGAGACAAAGAGAAGGAACTTCTGGAGGCCGAGAAGGAGCACAGAAAGGTAGCCATGAGATGCATTTAAATAGTTCTTTCATCTGGCACACTTGAAATAGAATCAAGTAAGGTCACACCCAACTCTAGGTTGTATACAACTCTACGATTCAGTGCTCATCTCTGTTTATAGCCAAAGAGCCAGTGCTGTGTGTGTCTGCAGATGTCTCCGTGAATATATGGCAGGCATGACTAGACACGGAACACTGTATAGCTTCCCACCAAAGCAGTACCTATTTATCTACTTGCAATTTCTTGCTTTCAAACTGTGAGGTTGGCAGGAGCTGGGACAGAGATGGAAGCTCACTCCGTCTTGCAGCACTCAGGTCTGGAACTGCTGACTTTCCAGTTGTCAAGTCAGCATCTTAACCACTGATCCACCGCAGTTCCCACAAAATCAAGTAGAAACGTTTTTAAGCTTTTGTAGTAATAACCAGAAAAGATTCATTTTGATTCAAAGTGGAAATAAAAATGTCCAAGTGATTCTAACAGTGGAGGTCTTGTGTTAATTAAAAGGAATAAAGGAAGCTACTACGTTGACAAAAAGGCAGGAAATACTACAGGTTTGGTCATTCTTCTTCACTTTTTTGACTTCATGATGTAAAAAACATGCAGATCAGCCTGAAGTCCCATCCACCCCAAATCCATAGTTTTCCCCTCTGCTGCTGGTGCTTCTACTTTCTACCACAATGGATTCATTTGCATTAGTTCAAGTAATGGGATAACTTGAACATATGCAGGAAAATGTGTGCCATTGTTGACATGATGGCACAGCAGCTGAGGAACAAGGATTCAGGTGGGAATGGCTCAGCCTTTGCAAATAATGTTATTTTATTTTTTAACAGCTTGGTGACAGCACAGTTGCCCTAGGGCAGTGATGGTGAACCTTTTAGAGACCAAGTGCCCAAACTGCAACCCAAAACCCCCTTATTTATTGCAAAGTGCCAACACAGCAACAGGGGAGGAAGGAAACGCTCCTATTGGGCTGCTGGGCAAAGAGGCGGGGCAAACTCTGTGCTGGGGAGAGGGAGGAAGCGCTCCCATTGGGCTGCTGGGCAAAAGGGCGGGGAAATCTCTGTGCTGGGGTGACTGCATGGGTGCCCACAGAGAGGGCTCCGAGTACCACCTCTGGCACACATGTCATAGGTGCGCCACCACTGCCCTAGGGGACTTAAATACAAAAAAGGAAACAAAAAGAGAGAAAGAATGAGAGGAGGAGCCAGGGAAGTTGTTAGAAAATCTTTGCAGAGTGGTGCATCTAGGACAGTGATTCTCAACCTGCAGCCCGTAGGCTGGATGCTGCCCATGATGCCATTTCATGTGGCCCACCACCACCTCCATCACACCAGGAAGTGTCATGTGGTGGAGGAAGGACAAAATGGCCATCCGGCCCCCGAAGCTGTCTGAGGGAGCGTGACCTGGCCCACGGGTTAAAAAAGATTGAGAACTCCTGAACTAGGGTATAGCCAAGGATTAAGGCGGAATACTTTAAATTCAAGCCTCCTCAATTCTCCTTTCCTTTTCTCTTACTTCAACTATTAAAGAAATACACAGGCACAGCTTTAGCAGAAGAGAAAAAGAAATGTTTACTTGCAAGGCTTGTGTTGAAATAAAGTTGTCGGGTAGTGCACTTCATCTTAGTTGCAAAAACAGGAAGGAAAAAATCTCTCAGGCAAATTATGTTTGCAAGAGGGTACTAAGTTATTAAGTTATGATGTTTGCAAGAGGGTACTAAGATGGGCGGGCTGAGGAGGTTGGTGGACGATAGGGGTGCCTGGTGTGCGGTGGTCCATGGGGTTGCAAAGGGTCAGAATCGACTGTGCGACTGAACAACAACAACAATTGAGTTATTGGTTTTCTGAGAGTAACACATTTTGCTCGAAAGCCAGACGTATCCAACTCTGGGGTTCAGTGCTCATCTCTGTTTCAAAGCCAAAGAGCCAGCGTTGTCTGCTTCTGCAGACATTTCCATGGTCATGTGGCAGGCATGACTAGACACCGGAGCGCACGGAATGCTGTTACCTTCCCACCGACGTGGTCCCTATTTATCTACTTGCAATGTCTTGCTTTTGAACTGCTAGGTTGGCGGGAGCTGGGACAAAGACAGGAGCTCATTCCGTATTAGTATGCAAAACAAGCACAAAAGATGATTGCCTTCTCCCTGTTTTCCAGGTTTTGGAGGGGACGTCTGCCCTGCAGGAAGCAATGCTGAAAGAAGCCATTGAGGAGGAAAAGGAAAAAGTCAAGGATCTGGAAACACAAATGGAACAGTTGGCTGCGGTGTGTATTATGGAGTCTGGTTCAGACTTTAAAAGGTTCATTTTTTTATCTCTCTCTGTAGGGGTCCTTCCATTCACACTCAAGACATTTCTTCTCCTGTGAGAAGGGTACAGACTGGTCTTTGTG
Source organism: Bradypodion pumilum (assembly GCA_035047305.1). NCBI lineage: Eukaryota > Metazoa > Chordata > Lepidosauria > Squamata > Chamaeleonidae > Bradypodion > Bradypodion pumilum. The sequence continues at coordinate 4,176,554 of JAWDJD010000016.1, read as the reverse complement.
TTGCTCCATTCCAGTTCTTGACATCCTCCTTCCCAACACATTCCCCACCTTTCTGTAGGGGATCTAATTCCTTTCTCAGTCATCCTAGGGATGTGGTGGCTCAGTGGTTGAGAAGGTCGCCTTGTTAGCTGGAAGGCTGGCAAGTTCATGACCTTAGTACTGTTTGACAGAATGAGCACCTGTCTCTGTCCCAGTTCCTGCCAACCTAGCAGTTCAGAAACAAGAAATTGCAAATCGATAAATAGGGACCACTTTGGGTGGGAAAAGATCTTGGGGACATGAAAATGAACCTCATTTGGACATTCCCCTGAGCGGAATTCCTCCAGCAAAAATCCTTTCAACCCAGAATAATTTCTGATACATAATTATTATTAGTGTATTTTTATTTTGTACTCCATGGACAAACCTGCCCATTAATCCTGTTTTCTTTCAACTCCTACTTTGGCATTTTAATCTCCTATGATGATAAAGACACCTTTTTTTATGTGTCAGTTCTAGAAGTTGTAGGTTTTCCTAGACCCAGTTGACTTCGGCCTCTTCTGCATCAGTGGTTAGGGCAGGAGTTCTCAACCTTTTAAAGCCGGGGGCCGGGTCATGCTCCCTCAGACAGTTTGGGGGGCTGTATGGCCATTTTGCCCTTCCTACATTACATGGCACTTCCGGGTGTGGTGGAGGTGATGGTGGGCCACATGAAATGGCATTGTGGGCTGCATCTGGCCTATAGGCCACAGGTTGAGAATCCCTGGGTTAGAGCATAGGCTTGGATTACTGTGATGTTGAATGGTTTGCCTTGGATCTGGACTGGGATCATTCACTCTTTATAAGAATGTATGCCATTACTGCTTTTCCTGCTCTTTTATTATCTACTAGTATTTTTTGCCCGGCCTTGCCAGGCAGATTTTGTGTGTGTTTTGGTGGTTGGGGTGGTTTTGGGGGGTACATACTCACACACACAACACAAACACACAACACAATACACACACAACTCAATACACACAACACAACCACACACACACAATATACACACAACACAACCACACACACACACACAAATATGGCCCTCGCCTGGAGGAGAATGGGGCTCCCTTCCTCAGTCAGGCAAGGCCCCCCTCCTTCCTGAAACCCCGCTGAAGCCGCTGGGTCACTCGCTCTATGTGCCTCAGGCTGGGCCACGGTGGAGCGGAAGGCAAGCGGCCCAGTTCAGAAGGCCGCGCCGGGGAGGCACATAGTGCAAATGGCCCAGCCGGCAACAGGTAAGTGTGGCGGGGGATAGGGACTGAAAGGGGAAGGGTGGGTGGGCGGGTTCGTGTTCCCCCTTTCTCATCCCAGACCAGGGCGGGCGGCATGGTCCCCGGGCCTGTTCCCCCCCCCCCTCAGTCCCTGTCCTCCACTTACCTGTTGCCGGCTGGGCCATTTGCTCTTTGCACCTTCCTGGCACAGCCTTGCAGTCTAGGCTGATCACCTTCCATGCCTCTGTGGTGCGGCCTGTCCTCCATCCCTGCCGGCACCGAGGCCTTCGCCGGTTGGGCAGGGGGCACCAAAAGCAGGTGGCCCAGCCGGCAACCGATGCGAAGGCCTCGCTGCTGGCGGGGACAGAGGACAGGCACGGAAGGTGAGCAGCCTAGCCCGCCGGCACATTGAGTGAGCTGGGGATGGCTTCTCTCCGGGAGACGAAGTGTCTCCCGGAGGAAAGTGGTTTGCATGTCAGTGTTTTTTTCTAAACGTGCGCGCCGGCTGCCCTGCCTCCTCCATGCTCGCACCCTTCAGCCTGATTGGCTGAGGGGTTGCGTGGCGCAGAGGACACTGGGAACCATTTTTTTGTTTGTTTGTCTTCGTGAGGCGGTTGGCCCACTCTCGGCATCCGGACCCTTGCGGCAACGCTCGCAGGGTCGTAAGGTAAGTGTGGGCGGCTCGGTACAGGATGGTTGGGCCAGGTGTGGCTGCTAATGCCGGACACGCACGGCCCAACCCTCTTTTTATAGGTAAAGATAAGGACCACTCCATTTCTTCTAAAGGATTCTTGCCCACAGTAGTAGATACAGTGGAACCTTGATTAACATAATGCGTTTTCTGAGATGTTTCTTACAGTGAAAATTACTTTAACCAAATTCCCCATAGGAATGCATTGAATGCAATTCCCCATAGCAATGCATTGAAAATCAAAATACTGTACTTTAACCAACATGTGGTTTCCCATAGGAATGCATTGAAAACCAATGCATTGAAAACCAATTAATCCATTCTGTAAATCGAACCATATTTTCTATGGAATTCCTTTTGTTATGCGATTTTTATGTTAACCGACCCATTTGTTAACTGAGGTTCCACTGTATAATGGTCCTCTGAGTTAAATTTGCTCATTTCCATCCACTTTAGTTCACTGTTTCCCAGGATGTCTTCCCATCTCATGTTTGACCATGTCCAGCTTGCCTTGATTCATAGAGCTTACATTCCAGGTTCCTATGCAATATTGTTCCTTACAGCATCGGATTTTCCTTTCACCGTCAGACACATCCGCAACTGAGTGTCCTTTCGGCTTTGGCCCAACGACTTCATTCTTTCTGGGACTACTTGTACTTGCCCTCTGTTCTTCTCCAGGAGCATATTGGACACCTTCCAGCCTAAGGGGCTCATCTTCCGGCATCATATCTTTGGGCCTTTTGATGCTGTCCACTAGTAGTTTCCTTCTCCATGGATCATGTTTAGTCTGAGTTCTCTGTTATGGCCTGTCCATCTTGGGTGGCCGTACATGGCATAGCCCCAGGATGGTGAACTTTGGCACTCCAGATGTTCTTGGACTTCAGTTCCCAGAAATTGAAGTCCAAGAACAGCTAGAGTGCCAAGGTTTGCCATCACTGGCATAGCCTATAGTTTCATCAAACCACCCAAGCCCTCTCACCATGGCAAGGAAATTATCCTTATTGAAGTACTGTAGCCAGAATATATCATGGATAGAAAAGGCTGGTTTAGATTTAGATGAAAGAAGAGTGAAAAATCACTGAATGAAACACCAATGATTTAAAATATGCAGGTGATATGCAGGTGATATCACAGAAAATTACAACAACTTGAAATGACTATTAATGGTAGGGTAAAGAAGAAAGCCTAGCAGTTTGGGAAGGTAAACAGCGTTCCGTGCACTCAGGTGTTTAGTCACACCTGCCACAGGTCCATGGACAACGCTGGCTCTTATGCTATATAAACAGAGATAAGCACTGAACCTTAGAGTCGGATATGACCGGCTTTCGAGCAAGGGTGAGCTTTACCTTTACTATACAGGCTTAATCAGAAGTGAATCATGGAATCACAGAAAGATAGAGTTGGAAGGAATACTTAAGATCATCTTGTCTAGCCCTCTATCAATGCAGGAAGCTACACTAGTCCTAACAAATAAGTTTCTACAGAACGTGACCGGCATTCTGTAAGAAAGAAATTGAAAGAAGGCTGGGATTTAGAAAGGGCAACTATGAAGAGTCTGGAAAATAGAACTAACTATGAGGCTGTGTTGCAAGAAACCAACAGAACTGTGTTTAATTACTATGAAAGCTGGGCACTAATGAAAACATTTAATAAAGGACTTTTGTAAAATGTGTTGCTGCAGGAACGTTTCGGAAGTACTGTGGGCTACCACTACACTTTAATCATTACAACAGAATACTATAACCCTTAATTAATTTGTCAACAGTTTATATGCCCAGGATAGTGCATTCGTTACCCAGAGTTAATAACCCAGATAAGCAGTATGCAGCCCCTCTGGCATGATATGGCAATATATGTGAAGTAGGGTGAAATAAAGACAAAGGAACATCTGGACATCTCTGCTTGAGACAACCCATCTTTGGCATTTCAGGTCATGAAATGCAATTCTGTGTGGTCGCAATAAGATTTTGATCTTTCAGAATGTATTTGCCATGTTTTGTTTCTTATTGATCAGCTCTTGCTTTTTTAAAAAAATTGTAGGTAATTGAACAGAAAACAGAATCAGAGGCAGTGTTAAATGCCAAGGTAACGGAGCACCTGGAGAGCCTAGAAACAGCTGAGAGGAGAAAGGTAACTGGTTGTGGAAAGCGACCCTACTTGGGGAATCATCTACTAGCCCACATCTGGCACTAAGGGGTTGCCCCCCCCCCCAACACACACACACTTTAAAGCAGAGGTTCCCAATCTGAGGCCCGTGGGCCGCATCCAGCCCATGGCGCCATTTCATGTGCCGCCACCCCCCCCCCACACACACACACACCCTCCAAGGGCATTTGAGAAACAAAATGGCCACCCCTTTGAAGTTGTTGAGACAAAATGTCCTTGTAGCTCAACACAGCCTCCTCTAACCAGCCTTCAAAACCATTGAAATCTTTCTCACTGTCTCTTACCTGGACTGGCTGGGAAATAAAGCCCGGGCTTAATTAGCTAAATCTTAGTCTCTGCGTGCCTTTGGCAATAGTTTTGATGGGAGAGAATCGCCCTACGTGTTGGGCGACACCTCTGTGAAATGCACAAATCGTAATGGCCATTTTCACCACCACCACCCCCAGACTTTAGCAGAAGAAAAATTAATAGTCTGGAAGAAAAGGCTGGAGAGCATTGAAAAGGAAGCTGTGATGCAGAAGCGGAAACGTGAGGAGGAGATTTCAGAGTATAAGGAACAAGTCAGGCAACACTCAAGGACGATCGTGGACTTGGAAGGCAAAGCCACAGAGGCTGTAGAGCACCTGAAAAAGGTGAAGGAGGAGAAGATAAACCTTCAGAAGCAGCTAGAAGGTCAGTAGAGAACACAGGTAGACTGCTGTTGTATCAGGCCCTTAACAGGGGTGTCCAAACTATGGCCTGTGGGCCAGATCTGCTCCACGACACCAAATCATCTGGCCCACGCTGCCATCACCACTCCTGGAATTGGAAGCTGTAACAATACACTGCATTACCCTCGAGTAGGCCCTATTGTTCTTCCGAGTTGCAGCTCCCTGGCTAGACAACCCAGGTATCTAGACATGTGTAGATAAGGTAGCGTCAAGCCAAATAACCACTCCAGTCCTTCTGGTATTTTAAAAGTATATTGAAAGCAGAGCAAGATTTAGAATACAGTCCATCAAAAGCTCAGGAAGCATTTCACAGCAAGGAAATAAAGCAAGCTGATTCTAAGGGATAGCAAAATCCCCTCCCAATTCTTCCTCAAGCCTCTACATTTTTGCAAGTTAAAAGCACAGCATTCCAGAGAGTGTCTTGAGTGTGTGTGCGTGCATCTCTGGGTTATATCTCCTCCCATAGGGTCCACCTTTGGCCCTCCCCCTTAGGGATTCCAACCAATGATCTTACAGCAAGACATGTCAATCACGCATTAGGTTTCATTTCATCCCAGCAATGAGGCCCACATAGTTTACATACCAGACCTAGTGTGAAGGGACTCCTACACACCGAATCCCCCATCTTGCAACGGGTATAATTCATTCCGTCACAGAAGCAAAACGTGCCCACGCATGTGCAAGATGCTCCCATAACGGCAGCCGCGGGTGCATTTACGGCAGCATTTTGTGCATGTGCAGGGGCGTTTTGCTTACAGTGGGAGAAACCACATGGCTGGCCAGCTGAACCACTTGACCGGCCCACAGCCCAAAAGTTTTGGGTGCCCCTGCCCTTAACTGAGCCAGCTACTCTTGGAGCCAGTGAAGACAAACCAGCAGCACAGCAAGGAAGGAACTAGAAAGGCTAGTTTGCATATTTAATTTTCAAATTATTGAGGCTTTTGCTAAAAGTTTCCTAGAGGAAGTTTTTTGTTAACTCAAGAATGGCTTTGATTTTTAATTTATTTATATTTTTACTGGAAAAAACGGGCTGCGGTGGCTCGGCAGTTAAGAGGCTCGCCTTGTTAGCTGGAAGGCTGACAGGTCAGCAGTTCGGGACCCGGGTACTTCATGACGGTTTGAGCGCCCACCTCTGTCCCAGCTCCTGCCAGTCTAGCAGTAAATTACAAGTAGATAAATAGTCATTCCATGCACGTCGGTGTCTAGGCATGCCTGCCACATGTCCACAGAAACGTCAGCAAACACAGACAGCGCTGGCTCTTGGGCTTTAAACAGAGATGAGCACTGAACCCTAGAGTTGGCTACGACTGGCTTTCGAGCAAGGGTGACCTTTACCTAAATAGGGACCACTTTAGTGGGGGGAAAAGATCTTGGGGACTTAAAAGGAGCCTCATTTGGGCGTCCCCTGAGCGGAGTTTCTCCTGCAAAAATCCTTTTAACCCAGAATAATTTCTGATGCAAAATTATATCATTCTCTGGAAAAAGACTATTTTGCCTTCTAGTGGCCAATAATGTTTTTAAAATGTGAAGTACTGTACAGTAGTTTGAGTTATTGAGGTCCAGAAGTTTTGGGAAAGGGGGAGGGCAAAATATATCAAAATTGCCCTCCCTGGCTCATTAAAGGACATGCATTGCAGGGGGAGCAAAGGCCCCTTGGGTCACCAGATGGCCTTCCCAGGTACATTTTGCCCATTCCTGGGTTAAACTCAACAGGTTAACAGTGTCTTCCCCATATCAGGAGCGCCGTTTACTCACAAGTAGGACTTCTGCCCACAAGTGGTTGGTTCCTGCTTCTGAGCTGCCACTCCTCTAGTTTAGCAACCCAGGATATTAGCTTAGTGTAGATAAGGTAGCACATAGCCAAGTAAACACTCTAGTCATCTTTGGGTATTTTAAAAATATATTGTAATCAAAGTAAGTTGCAGAATATTTTTTTCAAAAGTTCAGAAGGCACATTGAAACAAAGAAAGCTTCTTTAATTGGGGAAGCCCAGGGGGTCTCCTTTCTAGCTTAAGCCCCTACATGTCTAAGTTCAGAGCTCACCCTCAGCACGAAGCATCGGATCAAGAGAGCGTCGTGGCTCCTCCCTCTGGGTTTTATCTCCCCGCACATGGTACACCCCCTTGCAATTCCCCTATAGAATCCAGCCAATAACCATACAGTATCACATGTCTATCACAAATTAGGTTTCATTTCTTCCAACCCAGGAGGCTAGCATGTTTTCGAATACCAATCCTTATCAGGATTGTGCCACAGGTCCCCCCACGCTTGGAAATCTCCATCTTGGAATGAGGCTGAGCCACGGTACAGGCAATACCCTGACACCCCATATTCTCGGGTTGACCACTCTGAACTCATCTTCCAGCAGCTTAATATTGCTCAAAATCTCTGAATTACTATCATCCCTAATTAGTTTTTTGTGTGTGTGTGTGTGTGTGTGTGTTCCCTGTTCTGTCCCCTATCCTCACACCCCCACCTTCCAGAAATGCAAAGGGAATCTAGCAAATCATTACCAGCCGCTTCCCGAGTGGCTTCTTGCACAGATGGGTCCCACGTTTTCCTAAAGTAAGTAACGATATCTTTCCTCCATTCACTGTTGATGCTTTGTTAGCATTTATTCATTAAAAACAAAAAAATCTAGAAAGAAAGAAATCTTAAAATATTACACGGATTCCGTTTTTGCCACTTCTTTCTTTTTGGTCTCATTCATTTCAGAGAAGAGTTAAAAACCGCAAAAGAGAAAATCCTGTCCAATGAGGCTGTAATTGCAGAATTGAAGACAGAACTGTCCGAAGCCAGAGCCAGGGTGTCCGACGTCATTGGTTTGTAAATGGCATGCCTCAACTTTAACAGTGCAGTTGTTAGAGCAGCATTCGTGAACCTTTTAGAGACTGAGCGCCCAAACTGCAACCCAAAACCCACAACAGGGGAGGAAAGAAATGCTCCCCATTGGGCTGGTGGGCAAAGGGGAAGGGCGGACTCTGTGCTGGGGGGAGGGAGGAAGTGCTCCCATTGGGCTACTGGGCAAAGGGGTGGGGCAAATTCTGTGCTGTGGGAGGGAGTCAGTGCTCCCATTGGGCTGCTAGGCAGAGGAGCAGGATGAACTTTGTGCATACCTGTCAAGTATCCCGGATTTGTCGGGATTTCCCATATTTCCGTGCCACTTCCTTCACTTTCCCGCTGCAATCCAGTAATTTGACTGGTGAGGAAAGTAGTTACTGTGCATGCGCAGGTCCTGTATTTTCCGGAGCCACGCTTGATGGGTATGACTCTGTGCTGGGGGGAGGGAGGAAGTGCTGCCATTGGGCTGCTGGGCAAAGGGGTGGGGCAAATTCTGTGCTGTGGGGGGGAGTAAGTGCTCCCATTGAGCTGCTGGGCAGAGGGGCAGGGCGAACTCTGTACTCAGGGGAGGGAGGAATTGCTCCCATTGGGCTGCTGGGCAAAGGGGTGGGGCAAATTCTGTGCTGGGGGGAGTAAGTGCTCCCATTGAGCTGCTGGGCAGAGGGGCAGGGCGAAGTCTGTACTCGGGGGAGGGAGGAATTGCTCCCATTGGGCTGCTGGGCAAAGGGGCGGGGTGAACTCTGTGCTGGGGGGAGGGAGGAAGTGCTCCCATTGGGCTACTGGGCAAAGGGGTGGGGCAAATTCTGTGCTGTGGGAGGGAGTCAGTGCTCCCATTGGGCTGCTAGGCAGAGGAGCAGGATGAACTTTGTGCATACCTGTCAAGTATCCCGGATTTGTCGGGATTTCCCATATTTCCGTGCCACTTCCTTCACTTTCCCGCTGCAATCCAGTAATTTGACTGGTGAGGAAAGTAGTTACTGTGCATGCGCAGGTCCTGTATTTTCCGGAGCCACGCTTGATGGGTATGACTCTGTGCTGGGGGGAGGGAGGAAGTGCTGCCATTGGGCTGCTGGGCAAAGGGGTGGGGCAAATTCTGTGCTGTGGGAGGGAGTAAGTGCTCCCATTGAGCTGCTGGGCAGAGGGGCAGGGCGAACTCTGTACTCAGGGGAGGGAGGAATTGCTCCCATTGGGCTGCTGGGCAAAGGGGTGGGGCAAATTCTGTGCTGGGGGGAGTAAGTGCTCCCATTGAGCTGCTGGGCAGAGGGGCAGGGCGAAGTCTGTACTCGGGGGAGGGAGGAATTGCTCCCATTGGGCTGCTGGGCAAAGGGGCGGGGTGAACTTTGTGCTGGGGGAGGGAGTAAGTGCTCCCATTGGGCTACTGGGCAAAGGGGTGGGGCAAATTCTGTGCTGTGGGAGGGAGTCAGTGCTCCCATTGGGCTGCTAGGCAGAGGAGCAGGGTGAACTTTGTGCATACCTGTCAGGTATCCCGGATTGGTCGGGATTTCCCATATTTCCGTGCCACTTCCTTCACTTTCCCGCTGCAATCCAGTAATTTGACTGGTGAGGAAAGTAGTTACTGTGCATGCGCAGGTCCTGTATTTTCCGGAGCCACGCTTGATGGGTATGACTCTGTGCTGGGGGGAGGGAGTAAGTGCTCCCATTGGGCTGCTGGGCAAAGGGGTGGGGCAAATTCTGTGCTGTGGGGGGGGAGTAAGTGCTCCCATTGAGCTGCTGGGCAGAGGGGCAGGGCGAACTCTGTACTCAGGGGAGGGAGGAATTGCTCCCATTGGGCTGCTGGGCAAAGGGGCGGGGTGAACTCTGTGCTGGGGGAGGGAGTAAGTGCTCCCATTGGGCTGCTGGGCAAAGGGGCGGGGTAAACTATGTGCTGTGGGAGGGAGTAAGTGTTCCCATTGGGCAAAGGGGCAGGGCAAAATCTGTGCTGGGGTAACCGCATGGGTGCCCACAGAGATGGCTCCCAAGTACCACCTCTGGCACACGTGCCATAGTCACCACCACTGTCATATGTTGATGGATCCATGGCTGCTATAACCCCAAAGTCACTCAGAGCTCTCTCTTTCTCTCCTTCTGCAGGAGAACTTGGTGAAAAACAGAAGCTCGAACTGGAGCAGAAGCGGCGGCTTGTCCACAGCCAAGCGCATGAACTTAACCTGCTACAAGAGCAACTGTTTGAGTTGGCTAAGCGTGTGCAACAAAAGGATGCAGAGCTCAAAACAGCCAGTGAAGCATTAAGGTGGGAGCATAAAGGACAGCAGGGGCAAGTTATTTGGCCCAGAGGAGTTTCTGAAACAAGAATGGGAAGGACTCCAAAGGTCTAGACCAGTGATGGCGAACCTTGGCACTCCAGGTGTTCTTGGACTTAAATTCCTAGAAGCCCAAGTCAGCACTCCTGCTGACTAGGGCTTCTGGGAATTGAAGTCCAAGAACACCTGGAGTGCCAAGGTTCGCCATCACTGGTCTAGGGACTATTTTCTAGATTTTGACCCTTGGGGGTCATCTGAACCTCTCTAAATGAAACTCAAGATGACCAGAAGGCCAAATCCAGAAATGGGATGGAAGCAGGTTGGACCTCCCCTCCTTAGAATGGCCAAATCCTCCCCATTCTTTACACACCACACCTTTTTAACCAACAGCAGTCTGTGCCTTCTCTGGTGGGGCAGCACCCCTTTGTATTCCCTGTGCACTCTGATTTGCTTACGGGTTGGTTTGTGTGTGTGTGTGTGTAGATTCCAAGTTAGTTCTCTACCCAAATGAATAGACACAAAGGTTCTATATTTCAAATGCTTTATTAAAAGTTTCTCTGGTTATGGCATGGGATCAAGACATTGCAATCTAGTCATTTCACACTTTAAAACATCAGCCCGCGATGCTATTTCATGTGGCCCACCACCACCATACTCGGAAGTGCCATGTGGTAGAAGAAGGACAAAATGGCTATCTGGCCCCTGAAGCTGTCTGGGGGAGCGTGGTCCGGCCCCGGCTATAAAAGTTTGAGAACTCCTGCTTTATGGGGTAGGCACAGCTAGGCGTCAACTGCCCTGAGAGACATCCCCCTCCCTCCCTCCTTCCTCCCCACACTTTTAAGTCTGTTCTGCAAGATGAATGTTATTTTTAAATTTGATAATGTCCCAGAAATCCCTTGATAATGTTCAAACCTTTATGATGGGTGTCCAGCATGTGTATAAGCAGGACACCCATCTTAAATGTATAAGGTAAAAGGTAAAGGTTTCCCTTGCTCGAAAGCCAGTTGTATCTGACTCTAGGGTTCAGTGCTCATCTCTGTTTCAAAGCCAAAGAGCCAGCGCTGTCTGCTTCTGCAGATGTTCCCATGGTCATGTGGTAGGCATGACTAGATACCGGAGCACACGGAACGCTGTTTACGTTCCCACCGAAGTGGTCCCTATTGATCTACTTGCAATTTCTTGCTTTTGAACTGCTAGGTTGGCAGGAGCTGGGACAGACGACGGGAGGTCATTCCGTCCTGCAGTACCTGAGTCTCGAACTGCTGACCTGCCGCTTTCCAGTCAGCGTCTTAGCCACTTGAGCCACTACACCCATCTTTTTGAAATGCAGAAACAACAGAGAAAAACTGCAAGAGATGAAGACAGAGGCCAGAAGAAAAACAGAGGAGAAAATCCAGCAGCACAAGAGCGTACAAACCTCCGCCCCATTGTCAGATGAAGTCCCTGTGACCAAGAAGGCAAGTAGCGCCATGGAGGACTCAAGCGCAAGCTGGAGTCCAGGAGTCTCATAATATTTGTCTCCACAACAGTGTACTAAGAGCAGTTCATCTATTAGTAGGGAAAAAAAATTAACATGGCAATCCTTAGTATGGAAGGTTTCTTTGGAAAACCCATACAGCCAATGTCCACAGAATCATAAAATAATGGAGTTGGAGTGGTTAAGGCGCTTGGAGACTGGAAACGCAGGTTCGATACACAGGAGCTGCACGATGGGGGACATAAAAGGAGCCTCATTCAGGCATCTCCTGCACAAAATCCTTTCAGCCCAGGGTAATCTCTGACATGAAAACGAACGAGTGCAGGGAACTGCAGCAGATCCGGGAGAGGATAATCCAGATCCAGGGCCGGATTTAAGCAGAGGCTACCTAGGCTGCAGCCTATGGCCCCGCACCACAAAGGGGGGCCCGCACCACATGATTCTACGTTTTTGTAGGTTAATTTTTTAGAACTACTTTCCCCGGTAGGGCCTGTGCCACAGGTTCAGCCTAGGGGCCCACATATCCTAAATACGGCACTGTCCAGATCCTCTACCAGCGATTAGCTGTTCTGAGTTACTGATATCAAAGTGTTCAAGGATGGTGACACATGGATTTCCAGATTGAGTAAGCAGAGCACGCCTTGATGGCTTTCGTCTAAAGGCTAAACTTATATCTGATCAATGGGGTCACAAGCAGTAGAGGGCATCATAACCCAGTGGTAGAACACCAGAAGATTCCTCTTTCATGCCTTTGGTTCTCTGTCCTAAAAGACTGGGTAGCCATTGAGGAGGAAAACCGTTTCCTGGAAGATCCCACAGATTAGGCTGACTGGGATAAAATGGGTGATTGATTTGATCAGGTTTAAGGCAGCTCCTTATGTTTGCTGCGCAGTTTTAATAAGGAAACGAAAAGCCTTTCCTTATATGGCATGCTCAGCTTTTTTTCTCTTGCGCCAAGACGTCTCAGAATTTCTGAGAAATCATTTGATAGGACCTAAAGTTGTCTTAATTATATCTCTTTATTTGGAGGAAGTGGGAGTGCCAGGCATTATATTTGTACTTCTATCATTTCGAATATATCTCGAAAGAATCTTTGTGGCTGGTCACCCTACTCTGTGGTTATGAACAGGACTGATAAGCTGTTTCTTTCATGTGCAGATCAAACTCGGGACTGCCAAAATGAAGCCACTTTCTTGGCTTTGTCGTTGGCCAAACTTAAGTCCAAACGTCAGTGCATGTTTCTGGCCGTGTGAGTAATCTGAACCTGCCTGTCTCTCTCTGTGTGTGTGTCTATTTTCTCCCTCAGGGACCAGCCTTGGACTTAGCCGACCGAGGTTCCAGGTGCAAAGGCTCCCGACATGAGGAAACGATCCAGCGCCAAAAAGATGCTTTGGCTGAACTGCGGCAAAGAATCAGGAGGTTGGAAAAGGCCCATCCATCGGGTGAGTCCAGTTGTGCTGACTAGGTAATCTGTGGCCAAGTGACAAAGATTGCTCGATCTCGGAAAGCTGGTTGGATTCTCTTTGCTGGGTCTCCAGCTGGAGAAATGGGGCTGAGGCCTCTCCAGAGGAGGATGAGGATGATAGTATTGTGCAGAGGAGTGCTTGCCTTTACCCCTGGTCTTCCAGGCTCAGTGGTGAGGTGCTTGTGCACTAGTGTTACATTTGCATCCTTCCCAACTCTTGCCCTGCATTGCCTCGCAGGGACGTTCCCAGGGACACCGGGACACCGGGATGGGTGACTGCGTGCCACTCCCACAGGGCGGAGGGGAGCCTGGCGAGAGGAGCCAAAGCAGAAACTGCCGAGGCATGGCCCTTTAACTTATGAGCTCCCTTTTTTTGCCTCTTGGCATATTGGTCACATAGCATGTAGCAAGAGTCAGGTTTAGCAATAGCAGTATAGTGAACTTTTAGGCCTTGCTTTAACACTTAGCAGTTTGCGAAATTGATGTGAAAATGAAGTGTGAAATAATTAAGTGCTACTGCTAGCCTTCCTCTCTGAGGGCAGTCTATTTACTGCTAGTGTTATTGACTTTTGCTTATTGATAGATGTTCAGGTTCTATCTTGTGGAGAAATAAAATTTATGAAGAGAAATTATCTTTGCCCATTGGCCACGCCCACTGATTTGACCACACCTACTGATTTGGCCACACCCACAAAATTTCCCTTGTTTTCAAAACCAAAACTTGACAGGTATGGGGGGGGCATAGATCCAGGTTGGGAACCCCTGCCGTAAGGTCTTGTGTAAGCCTTCCCAGATCTTGCACAAGAGTCGTCTTCTTCGGCAAAGTCATGGGTGTACTTTATTGTTTCCAAAGAGCTGGAGACAGGCAGCAGGAGGAGCCCAGAAGATCACATCTTGCAGAAGCACCCTGGAGCCTCCACCTTAGATTTTGGGCTGCGAGAAATCCTAAACAAGCATTGAGTGAAACCGGATGGGAATTTGCCCTGCGGTTGGGGATCCAGCCCATCCCCTGGCCCATACCTGTCAAGTTTTGGATTTGGAAATAAGGGAAATTTCCCGGCAAATACGGGATACTTGACAGCTATGCTTATCCTGTGCTGCCCTCCAACGGTGGCAATAGGGCATTGCAGTCTAATTAATAAGGGATGACGGCGGGAAAGAGGGTAAAATAAGGGGTTTTCCTGGCCAATAAGGGATACTTGACAGCTATGCTTATCCTGTGCTGCCCTCCAATGGTGGCAATAGGGCATTGCAGTCTAATTAATAAGGGATGATGGCGGGAAAGAGGGTAAAATAAGGGGTTTTCCCGGCCAATACGGGATACTTGACAGCTATGCCCTGGCCATTCCCATAGGTGTCTCTCTGGCTCCCTATGAGGGGATTCTGCTTTTTCACTACGGGGAGGATCAGCAAATCAATGCCGAGTGTTAGACAGTGGTTAATTAACCTGACCACCCTGAGGACAAACAACCTTGGGTGCCGAAGTCCACAGGGAAGGGGATGGTCCCCAAGTGGATTAAACGGTCCCACTTGAATCCATCCATCTTGATGGAGGGCAACAGCTTCATCCATCCTGGCCTGAAGTGATGATGAGGACATTGCATGCCAAAAGGGCTCAGGACCAGAAAGTGACTCATGAAACTGGATCAGTCGTACTATTGGAGTCACACTGCAATGGCTTGCACAGATTAACACGGCTACCACTTGAAACATTTCGACTTCTTTTCTTAGGTTTTGAAGAAAGAATCGCAGAGCCACTTATAGTACTCAAAAAAGGCTTGGCGGAGAAGGACACGAATGAAGCAGAGGAAAAACAAGTTATGTCCTTGGTGATATCAGCAAATGCCAAGAAGGTGACCTGGCTCTATCTTGCATAAAAAAAACTTACTGTTTTATTATAGAGAAGAGTGAAAGTGAAAGGGACATAACTTCATTTAGTATCACTTTAGCTCCTGCTCTTATTACAGAGATGGCGAACCTTTTAGAGGCCGAGTGCCCAAACTGTAACCCAAAACCCACTTATTTATCTCAAAGTGCCAACACAGCAACAGGGGAGGAAGGAAACACTCCCATTGGGCTGCTGAGCAGAGGGGTAGGATGAACTCTGTGCTGGGGAGAGGGAGGAAGTGCTCCCATTGGGCTGCTAGGCAGAGGGGCGGGGTAAACCCTGTGCTGGGGTGACTGCACGGGTGCCCACAGAGAGGGCTCTGAGTGCCACCTCTGGAACGCGTGCCATAGGTTCGCCATCACTGTCTTATTATATTACTAAGTTTTCAGAGATTATTATTTTGCTTACTTTTCTTTCAGCTTCCAAGTGCCGTAGCCAGTTGTGATCCCAACATGATTATAGAAAGGACTGCAAAGCTGGAAATGGCAGAGGCTTTGGACTTCAGTGAGAATTTGGTATGGAAATAGGGAAATGAATGGGTGAGCTTGAAAAGGGGAAGTGTGGGGTGGTGGAGGGCGATTGACAAGAGGCTTCACATCACGGCACGCAGTTGTGTTACAAGAGGGGACCAACACTTTGTCCAGCCTGCTTCTTCCTCTCCATCATCTTGCCTAGTTTGAAAAGTGCCTGCCAGTAGAACTTCATGTATAGAAACCGACACTAGGAGCTTTTCCATCTAACCCAGGGGTGCCCAAACCTTTCAGGCTGCGGGCCAGTCACATGGTTCCCCCCCACCAGAAGCAGAAGTAAAATGCACTTTGCAATTTGTTTTTGCAACAGATAAGTTTTGAAACAGGATGAGATAGATTTTGAAAACCAATTGATCTGTTTAAAAATTCGTAAAGTGAGGCATTATTCGTAAAACAAAAATTACGTTAAGCAAAGCATTTGTAAAGTGAGATACAGTAATACCTCACATAACGAATGCTTCATATAACGAAAAAATAGCATAACGAAGTGTTTGTTAGGCAATGGCGATACCCCACATAATGAAAAAATCATTTGTTATGCGGGGGGTTGGTAACTGGGGTATACCCGGTCAATGGGAACCTCGGATAACGAACATTTTTTGTTCGTTATCCAGGTCATCCCCCATTAGCTTCACATAACGATAAAAACTGCATAGCGAAGAGCTCTGTGGAACGGAGTTTTTTCATTATGCGGGGTTTTACTGTACCACTGTAGCTTTGTGCTTCAGTGAAGGGCTCTGTTGGTTTACCCGTATATACTTGACTATTAAGTCATCCTGAATATAAGTTGAGGTACCTAAATTGGACCTCTAAAACTAGGAAATTAGATTGACTCGAGTATAAGTCAGGGGTGGAAAATGCAGCAGCTGCTAGTAAGTTTCAATAATTAAAATACATGAAAGTAAGGTAAAATTAATTAATTTAGACATTTCTGTGGTTATGTTTTTGAGTGTTTACATTGATCCGAGTATACGTCTGGTCCCATTTTTGGACCTCACTTTGGGGGCTAAAAAACCCGACTTATACTTGAGTATGTATGGTAAGCCTTATTGAACTAATAGTTGGGATGTGTTTTGTCGTGCTTGTACAGGATTGCATGGCGATCAGCTGTGAAGACTGTCCTGCGAATATAATGCAGTGGCCTTTCATCTGCCTTCTGTATCGCAGCATGATGCCCATAGTACCACTGATCCAATTCTTTTGAGTCACTTTCTGGCCCTGAGCCCTTTTGGCTCACAAAGTCCTCAGCCTGAGGCCAGGATGGATGAAGCTGCCACCCTCCATCAAGAGGGATTCAAGTGGGGTTTAATCCACTTGGGGACCTTCACCCTTCCTCGTGGACCTCGCCAAGGCCGCTAGTCCTCAGGGTTGTCAGGTTAGTTAACCTTTGCCTGACAATCAGTGTTGAGTCGCTGGCAGTAGGGTTGACTCTATGACCATAGCAGGATAACCTGAAAATGATGGGAGTTGTATTTGATACAACTGGCGGGCAGCCGACTGGTGTAGGAGTCCCAAAAACTGGTACCAGGATGTAGGATTACATTTGTCCTTTTGTGTCTTAACACAAAAGCTGCTGCCCTCCACCAAGATGGATTCAAGTGTACATTCACATCTTTAGTAGCACGAAACCACTAAAAGCTCTTGGCCAGGAAGTCCATCTTCACTGTCCTTTACTCTCTTCTGTCCCACCCACACACCCCGCTCCCCCAGTACCACCACTTGATACAGGAACTGGCCAGCCTTATGAATGTGAAGGAGGAGTTGGGAGCAGGGGTGCAGACCTTCAAGCACCTCCCCCAGGACGAAAGGGAGAAAGTGGGCTTACTGCGGCAGAAGGACGCTGAGCTGCTTTTTGACAAGATCAACAAACTGAAGCAGCGCCTGGAAAGGAAGGAGTCCCTCCTGAAAGAGTACGAGAGAGACGTGGGGAAGTTCAGGTATACACAACCTCACCCTTGCCCTGCCCTGGAGGGGAATGGGATTGGGGCCATTCTGGGATGAACACAGCCATGGGCCTTTGACACATGAATGCTAAACCACATGCTTAGGATATGATAACGTTCCCTTTGAAACATGGTGATAATGCTTATGGCTTGACTGCAGTTGCTTCAAATGGTTAAGATGCTGAACTTGAAAACTGGAGAGTCGGAGTTTGATACCCGAGTACTGCACAACGGAGTGAGCCCCTGTCTCTGTTCCAGCTCCTGCCAACCTAGCAGTTGCAAAACAAGAAATTGCAAATAGATAAATAGGGACCACTTCGGTGGGAAGGTAAACCGTTCGGTGCACTCTGGTGTCTAGTCATGGCTGTCACATGAGCACGGAAACATCTGCAGTCAATAGACAGTGCTGACTCTTTGGCTATAAACAGAGATGAGCACTGAACCCTAGAGTTGGATGCAACTGGCTTTCGAGCAATCACAGGGTGTAACATGGTGTCCATGCGGCACTGAAAGTTCCATGTAGCCCTCTGATGTTGCTTTCTCCTGCTGCTTGGATTATTTCCATTGGTAATCCATCTATTCCTGGTGCTTTCTGTTTAGGCCAGCGGTTCCCAACCTTTTTTTAGCCATGCCCCACCTGAGCCTCTCTAAAATCCTGATGCACCTGTGACATATAATTCTTATCATTCAAAAAGTGAACTTCTATTCATGTGGATGAAGCCTAAAAGGCCATTCACTGTTTATAACCCATTCTCAAATTGCCCCCCATAAAAATCAAATTGCCCACCTGTGTGTGTGTGTGTGTGTGTGAGGTACCCTACATTGGGAACCACAGGTTTAGGTGATTGTTTAACACAAGGGTTCCCGACCTTTTCAAGCTGGGGGCTGGGTCATGCCCTTTCAGTCAGCTTCATGGGCCGGATGGCCATTTTGCCCTGCCTGCATGATGGGGGTGGCCATTTTGTCCCAACAGCTTCCAAGGGAGCAGCCATTTTGTTTCTCAAATTCCCTTGGAGGGGTGGGGGGGCCACATGAAATGGCGCTGTGGGCCGGATCCAGCCCGCAGGCCTTAAGTTGGGAACCACTGGTTTAACAACTCAGTTAGTTTGTTTGTCACAAATGTCAGGGAGCACAAGACAACTAACGATAAGGCAACTTTCAATACTTTTGTGCAGGACCAGCAAGCAAACTTTGCAAGCCTACCAGTCTGAGATTGCCAAATTAGGTGACAAGGTCTACCGGGAATCGGAAGAGAAGGCTTTGCTGAAAGAGGCCCTGGAGAGAACCCAACTCCAGCTGGCCCAGGAGAAGAGGCTGACTAGAGCTCTTAAACACCACAAGGTAGGAGCAGCCTTGAGCAGAGCAGAGGCAATCTTGAGGAAGCCTTTGTTGCTCCCAGAAGTGGGAGTAAAACATGCCCCTATGGGCGCATTTTACTTCCACTTCCGCGAGTGACGACAGCTTCACGGGGCAGATGAATTGGCATCGGGAGCCAGATCCAGCCCCCACATTCCAGGTGTTCTTTGGCTTCAAATCCCAGAAGCCCAAGTCTCTGTGAATCCACACGAATGCTGGAGTGCCAAGGTTCACCATCACGGAACTAACAATTGCTGCTGCTTCGTTATTCTACTACCTTCTTTTGCTTCTTGCCTTCAAACAGAGACTGCCACACCAGCAATGTTTAGACTATTGAGTGACACATGATCTGGACTTGACTTGCTTCTGTCTCTGCAGTCACTCAGATGAATTGGCCCAGTGATGGCGAACCTTGGCACTCCAGGTGTTCTTGGACTTCAATTCCCAGAGGCCCAAGTCAGCACTCCTGCTGATCAGGGCTTTTGGGAATTGAAGTCCAAGAACACCAGGTGTGCCAAGGTTAGCCATCACTGTTTTTGCCAATGCTGAGGGTGGCCAAGCCAGGATGGTGCAAAGCAGGAAGGAAGAGCATGGGGTGGGGAGGAGAGTCACTCTGTCAAAAAAATTTATTTATTTATTTATTCACATTGATACCCCGCCCTTTTGGTGCAAGTGCCACTCAGGGCAGCTTACAATGTAGATCAGGGTGCCCAAACTATGGCCCATGAGCCGGATCCGGCCGCAGCACCATTCCATCCTGCTCACGCTGCTCTAGCTGCTCCTAGAAATGGAAATAATACATGCCCGTGCATGTGCAAAATGCTGCCGTAAATGCCCTGTGGCTGTTGTAAATGCGTTTACAACAGCTGCAGATGCATTTATGGCAGTATTATGCACATGTGTGGGTACATTTTACTTCCACTTCCAATGGGATGAACCACGTTACCGGCCTGCTCAACCAAGTGTACCAAGTCCACAGCCCGAAAAGTTTGGGCACCCTGATGTAGATAGATAGATAGATAGATAGATAGATAGATAGATAGATAGATAGATAGATAGATAGATAGATAGATAGATAGATAGATAGATTAAAACCCCTACTTAGGAAAAAAGTCAGTTCTGTAGGCTTTTGCTTAAATCGTTTTTTTTACGTAACTTGAAGCAAACCCACAGGAAAAATGAAATGTTTATGTAAATTGAAGCAAACCTATAGGAAATCATGTAAATTGGGACAGGGTTTTAGCACAAAATTATTATGTAAGTCAAATTTTATGTAACTTGAGGCATTTGTAAGTCAGGGTTTTACTGTAGATAGATAGAAAGAAAGAAAATCATCCCATAATAAATCTTAAAACCATTACAGTATTCAAATTAATACACTATATGCAGCAGTAAAAGGAGGTACCATACATACTCGAGTATAAGACGACCCGAATATAAGCAGAGGCACCTAATTTTGATCTGAAGACCCAGGAAAATAGATTGACTCGAGTATAAGTCTAGGGTGGGAAATACAGCCACTGCTAGTGAGTTTCAGTAATCAAAATACCTGAAAATATAGCAAAATTAATTAAATTGTCTGCGCATCTCAATCTAGCACTGTCTTGGGACCCTGTCATTGACCTGTGTATAATCCGGGTCCCCATTTTGGGGCTCATTTTATGGGCTAAAAAACTCAGCTTACATTCGAGTATATACGGCAATATCAATTTTTTAAAAGCCCTTCCCTAGCCCTTGATGTCTTGACTCTGGGGTTCCTTTTCTGACTCCAGACCTTTGCTGTACTTTTCATCCTAGAATACAGAAGAGAAGAGGAGTGATATTTCATCATGTTATGCCTGTACACTGAAAAGCAGAGCTAGGAAGGTAGGAAAAGATTGAGTCAGTGAAGGGGGTCCTCCTTCGAGGGCAAAAATAGTGATGTACTCTCACATGTGCCTCCTCCCCCTCTGTTTTTCACAGATAGCAACTCCCAAACAACAACACCCCGAAAATCAGGCCTCAGTTGAGAGACCAGAAGAAGCCCAGAAGAAGAGTGTCCTCCGCAGCACCTCCACCTAGGCCCATCATAAGAACAGCCTTGCTGGGACAGGCCACAGCCCATCCAGTCCAGCATTCTGTCTCACACAGTGGCTCACCATTTGCTTCAGGGGTATTCCCAAGGAGATGCCTTCACCTGCTTAGGATTCTCTGGAAATGGCCTTGAGAGATATCCTGCCTATCTCTCCAACCCGGAGGTGGTCCTTAGGTATCCATAATTATAGCCATTGATACCCTTGACCTCCATGGACTTGTCTAATCGTTTCTTAAAGCTGTCAAGACTGACAGCTGTCACCGCTTCTTCTGGCAGGGAGTTCCATAGACCAGTGATCGTCTGGGTGAAAAAGTACTTTCTCTTATTTGTTTGAGAACTAGTGATGGAGAACCTTGGCACTCTGGGTGTTCTTGGACTTAAGTTCCCTGAAGCCCAACTCTCTGTTAATCCACACGAATGGGCATTATGCGCATACACGTGTGGATTCACAGAGAATTGGGCTTCTGGGAATTGAAGTCCATGAACACCTGGAGTGTCAAGGTTTACCATGACTGACCTAGGGCATCCATTTTTTCAGGAGACTTGGGAAACCATCCTGCCCACTGTAAATATGAGAAACTTTTATAAAACAAGTTGCATTTAAGATGTATATATGAATTTGTACAAGTGATGGTCTAATCTGGTCCTTTGTATCTTAATTATCAGACTTGTGTTGTAGGCTTGAGTTTAAATTATGTATAAAAAAATTTAAGTGTCCCTCAACAGGTGGCATCAGGTGCCTTTTTGGGATACAGGGAAAGAAAGTTGGTCTTCTCCCAGCAATCCAGAACACTAGTTTTAAAACCAAATGGGTGGGCCTAATGCAGTGGTTTAGTGTATGAGAACCAAGACAATAGGAACAGCCGAAAGGTTGGCTTAACACATCTTTATTGCATGATGGTCCGGGGGAACATGTGGTAATGGCGGATGAACAGCTCAATATATACTGTGGCTATACATTTGAACGTGGCTCCTCGATAGCCCATTGGCTACTGTCTGTGTGACGTCATTCCCCGTCACGCCCTTCTTGTCCAGGTGAGGTGGTGGCGGGAATCTTCCCGCGCTGTAGGTATTTGGGGAATTGGAACCACGTGAGCTGGACGCTCGCTATTGCCCCTAGTGGTCTCTAGCTCGCGTCTGATACAGAAGGTTACAGTGTTACAGCTGATGATTATTATATCCACTCATTCGAGTGTTACATTCTTAAAGGCACAATATTCCAAACACAACATCCCTCCCCCCTAGGATGAGACGAAGTCTCTCATCCAATATGGTTTATTGCAAGCGCATTTTGGGCGCAAGGCTGGCTGGATTGTCCCGGGGGCGCTATCACTTCTCTGTTCCCTGGTCTCTTGTCCTGCAATGGGAGAGGGAGACTCGTTAGCGACTCGCCGCGGGTCTGCGGTTTTCGGGGTAGGGGTAAACTCCATTGTGGGAAAACCGGGGGCACTGGGGGCTAACGAAAAACCCCGCTTCTCGCCTGAATGGGTGGGGGACCACTCCGAACCCCCCCCCCGGTTTTGTAACTCAAACTCATCTTCGGGGATATCTGTGGGGGCATCCTGCAGGATATCTGTGGGGACAAACTTATTCCCTTTCCCCCTTGGTGGGGACCACTGGCCCCCCTCTCCTCCCCCTTGGGCTGAACGGGTGGGGGAGAACCCTAACGCTGAATCCTGTTTCGCGCTTTCCGCGCTCTGGTCGCCGGGAACCCGGCGTCGGAGTTGGTCCGCGTGCCGCCTCCAGAGTAGACCAGTGCTGGTCTCTACGCAATACGACACGGGACCCGTTTGCCCAATGACTATGCCCGGAACCCAGGCTGGCCCTGCACTAGCCTAGTTTCTGCAATGGACCGGGGCGCCTATTTCGAAACTCTTTGTGCCCGCTAACCCGATGTTCCTCCCAGTGTCCTCCACCCTCGTGGGGTCTAGCCTGGTCAGTACCGTAGTCAGTTTTCTGCGCATTAGGAGCTCTGCGGGCGAGTATCCTGACGCTAGGGGGGTCACCCTATATCCCAGCAAAAACTGGCACAGCTGCAGGTTTAAATCCCCGGGGCCCATGCGCCTCAGCGCGTCTTTGGTGGTACGCACGAGGCGTTCTACCTGGCCATTCGTTGCCGGGTGGAAAGGCGCAGAGGTGATGTGCCGAATGGCATTGATGTCAGTGAATGCCCTGAATTCGGCAGACGTGAAGCAACTAGCGTTATCGCTAACAAGCGTGTCGGGTATACCGAACGAACTGAACACCCTGCACAATTGTTTAATTGTTGTGGCTGATGAGGTGTTCGCAACTGGGATAACCTCTAACCATTTGGAATAAGCATCTACTATGAGGAGAAAAAGCGATCCTCTGAAAGGGCCCGCAAAGTCAATGTGCACGCGGGACCACGGCCCCTTTGCCGCATCCCATTCCCTGTGCGGAAGTCGAGCCTCTTCGGGCCGGGAGCTTTGGCAACTCTCGCAAGTGCCCACCATGTGCTCGATATCGGCGTCCAACTGGGGCCACCAGAAGTAGCTCCTGGCCAGTGCCTTGGAGTGGACAATTCCAGGGTGGCTGACGTGCAGCAGCTTGAGCACCCTTACTCTCAGGGACTCAGGGACGACTACCCGCTGGCCCCACAGGAGGCAACCCCTCTCCATGGACAGTTCTAACTTTTTCCTGAAAAACGGGGCGAATTCCGCCGCCAGGGAGGACATTGGCCACCCTTTCTGCACCCATGAACTAACGTCTTGTCCCTGCCCGTCGCCTTGGCGATCTCTGCGGGCACTACGGGGGGTGAATCTAGGACCTCTATCATGAGCACTTGGTGGTCTTGTTCCACCTCGCACACGTGGCTGCCTGTGTGGGGGAGGGGTGACCTCGACAGGGTGTCCGTGTGGCTTATGTCCTTTCCAGGGCGATACACCAGCGCGTTCTGGTACGCGTTTAAAAAAATGGCCCACCTGAGCATCCTAGGGGACAATCTGTGGTGTGGGCTTGTCTGCGGTAAAAATGCCTAGCAGGGGCTTGTGGTCAGTCACGCTGGTAAAGGGGCGGCCATAGAGGAAATCGTGGAACTTCTTCGTCCCAGCAATTATCGCTAATCCCTCCCTGTCTGTCTGTGCGTAGTTACGCTCTGCCTTAGACAGGGACCTGGAGTAGAACGCCACCGGGGCCTCCCGCCCGTTTTCCAACACGTGGCACAGGACCGCCCCCACCCCCACTGGAGATGCATCACATACCAGAACCACTGGTTTCTTGGGGTCAAAATGGGTTAATATGGCGTCTGAGGATAAGAGTTGTTTCAGCTCATTGAATGCCCTCTCCTGGCTCTCGCTCCATTTCCACGCCTTGTCCTTTTTTAGTAACTTATGAAGCGGCTCTGCTACCGACGCCTTCCTAGGCAGGAAGGAATGGTAGAAGTTTAAGAGCCCCAGGAACGACTGCAATTCGGGCTTGGAGGTGGGGCGAGGAGCATTTTGAACGGCGGCCACCTTTGATTCGGAGGGTTTAATGCCTGCAGGGGTTACCCGGAAACCCAGGAACTCAACCTCTTTTGCGAAGACGCATTTGTCTTTCCGCAACCTCAACCCCGCCTTTTCAAATACCGTCAGCACTTTGTCTAGCCTCTCAGCCAATTCTGACTCACTCCCCCCTGTTATCAATACGTTGTCAAAATATGGCAAGACCCCCTCCAGACCCTTTAAGAGACGTTCCACTAACGATTGGAAGATGCCTGGCGCCGAATTCACGCCAAACTGCAGGCGCGTCACCTGAAACGCCCCCTTATGAGTGACTATTGTCTGTGCAGCAGCTGCAACTGGGGTTACCGAGAGCTGCTGATAAGCCTGCGCCAGGTCAAGCTTTGCGAAACACTTTTCCCCATGTAACCTGGCCAACAGGTGGCTGACTACCGGCACCGGATACGCATTTGGGCGTATCGCCTTATTAATGGTACATTTGTAAGCGCATATTCGAACCTCCCCGTTGGCCTTAAGCGCTGTTACAATCGGAGTTTCCCACTTGCATGGGCCGGCGGCCAAACGGAGGGCCGCCGCAAAGGCAGCCACGGACTCACCAGGCGCCTAGACTCTCTTCCAGAACGCGTCCCGAGCCGAAAACATTGAAACCGAGGGCTGGAAATGGTCGCGCATCGCTTTCAGGAGCTGTTTGACCGGCACTTCGTTCACCTTCTTCGGAGACACCAGGTCCACCAATACCTTCATGGCGGGAAACCCGAGCATCCTGATGAGAATGGCCCTCTTCTTCCCCTCATCTGAGATGTCGGACACCATCAGTGCGCTTTGGAAGTCCATCTCGAACAGCTCCCATTCTTCTGGTTTGTTGATGTTGGTGAGGCCCCATCTGGAATACTGTGTACAGTTCTGGTCGCCATACCTCCAGAAGGATATTATGGAGTTGGAGAAAGTACAGAGGAGGGCAACCAGAATGATTAGGGGACTGGAACACCTTCCTTACCATCTGAGGCTGCAACGGTTGGGCCTTTTCACTCTTGAACGACGGCGTCTAAGAGGTGACCTGATTGAAGTTTATAAAATCATACACGGTGTGGACAAAGTGGATAAGGAAAAACTGTTTTCCCTATCGCACAACACTAGAACTAGGGGACACTCCATGAAACTTTTGGGTACTAGTTCTCAAACAAATAAGAGAAAGTACTTTTTCACCCAGAGGATTACTGGTCTATGGAACTCCCTGCCAGAAGAAGTGGTGACAGCTGTCAGTCTTGACAGCTTTAAGAAAGGATTAGACAAGTTCATGGAGGACAAGGCTATCAATGGCTATAATTATGGCTACCTAAGGACAACCTCCGGGTTGGAGAGATAGGCAGGATATCTCTCAATGCCATTTCCAGGGAATCCTAAGCAGGTGAAGGCATCTCCTTGGGAATACCCTGAAGGAAATGGTGAGCCACTGTGTGGGACAGAATGCTGGACTGGATGGGCTGTGGCCTGTTCCAGCAAGGCTGTTCTTATGTTCTTATGTTCTTATGTTCTTATGTTGAAACCGGCCTGCGTTGTCTTGATTCCGTGGGGATCCATTATCCCATTCTCGTCGCCAATTTAGTGTATGAGAACCAAGACAATAGAAACAGCCGAAAGGTTGGCTTAACACATCTTTATTGCATGATGGTCCGGGGGAACATGTGGTAATGGCGGATGAACAGCTCAATATATACTGTGGCTATACATTTGAATGTGGCTCCTCGATAGCCCATTGGCTACTGTCTGCGTGACGTCATTCCCCGTCACACCCTTCTTGTCCAGGTGAGGTGATGGCGGGAATCTTCCCGCACTGTAGGTATTTGGGGAATTGGAACCATGTGAGCTGGGCGCTCGCTATTGCCCCTAGTGGTCACTAGCTCGCGTCCTGATACAGAAGGTTACAGTGTTACAACTGATGATTATTATATCCACTCATTCAAGTGTTACATTCTTAAAGGCACAATATTCCAAACACAACAAGTGGTTACTAACCTTCTCTTTGGCCATGCCCAACCTAAGCACCTCTAAATTCCTGATGCCCCAACCTGTGACATAGAATTATTATTATTCAATACATGAACTCCTATTCACTTGGAGGAAACCTAAAAGGTTATTCACTTGGGCTAAACAAGCTTCCAAAGAAAGAGAAAGTAAAAATAAAAGAACAAGATGAAGGTAAAGGTTGCCCTTGCTTGAAAACCAGTCATAGTCGACTCTAGGGTTTGGTGCTCATCTCTGTTTATAGCTAAAGAGCCAGCGCTGTCTGCATCTGCAGATGTTTCCGTGGACATGTGGAAGGAATGACCAGAGTGCACAGAATACCATCACCTTTCTTACTGAAGTGGTCCCTATTTATCTACTTGCAATGTCTTGTTTTCGAACTGCGAGGTTGGCAGGAGCTGTGATGGAGACAGAAGCTCACTCCATTCTGCAGCACTTGGGTTATGAACTGCTGACCTGCTGGCCTTCCAATTGTCAAGTTCAGTGTCTTAACCTCTAAACCACTGCAAACCTATAATGCAGTGTTAGCCAGATTACAAATCGCCCTCTTTTGGGAACAGCAGCTGGACCCTCTTTGGCACTGGATGGCCATGTGGGGAGTGGGTGTTGACCAGTTGCCACCACCTCCACCCTAGGCAGCCAGTGGGAGGGCAGTGGCAACACTCTTCCATTACTTCTGAGCCCTGGGGCTGTGGGAGAGAAACCTTCTGCCCCATGATCCCTGACCTCCATTTGTAAGGGTTGTGGGGAGGAGCCAGGAAAGGGAGCTACAGGGAAAATCATCCAAAAGAGAACTGTGGTGATAGGTTTTGTTTAGGTATTATGGCAGTGGAGGCGAACCAATGGCATGTGTGCCAGAGGAGGCACTCACAGCTCTCTGTGTGGGCACCTGTGCTGACGCCCCAGCACAGAGGTCGTCCCGCCCCTCTGCCCAGCAGCCCAATGGGAACACCTCCTCTCTCCCTCCAGCACAGAGTTCGCCCCGCCCCTCTGCCCAGCAGCCCAATGGGAATGCCTCCTCCCTCCAGCACAGAGTTCACCCCGCCCCTCTGCCCAGCAGCACAATGGGAACGCCTCCTCCCTCCCCCAGTATAGAGTTTGTCCCACCCCTCTGACAAGCAGGCCAATGGGAACACTTCCTTCCTCCTCCCCAGCACAGAGTTTGCCCCGCCCCTCTGTTGGGCACTCAATTGCTAAAAGTTTCGCCATCACTGTGTTATGGTTGTGTGCTGGTGAAAGAGTGTGTGTGTGTGTGTGCATGTGCGCCCGCATGCGCACCAAATACCTGAGCCACTGCATTCTCCCAGCCAATCTGGGATCTGCATTCTCCCGCTCAGGGGACGCCCAAATGAGGCTCCTTTCATGTCCCCAAGAGCCGGGACAGAGACAGGCGCTCAGTCCGTCATGCAGCTCCCGGGTCTTGAACAGCCGACTTGCCGGCCTTCCAGCTCACAAGGCGAGCTTCTTAACCACTGAGCCACTGAAGCCCCGGAATTGAAAAAGGCAACCCATGAGTGAAGAGCCCCTTGCCTAGAAGCAGGGATGACATTCCAGGGAGAGCAGAGCGGGCTGAAATTTCTCTTACCCCAAATAAAAATAGGCAAAAACACGGCAGGCAATAGGATAACACGTTACCAGGGTACACCCAATTGTGGTTCAAAAATTCCACAATTTTTGAGGAGGCTCTTTCTGTGCACCCCAGCCAACATTGTGTAGAGCCCAAATGTTGTTTTCTCCTGCACAACCGGTTTCTTCCTGTATGAAGAACTTTTGGCCACAAAGATACAACCAGTGAATCTGAAGAAGAAGAAGAAGAAAGGCTGTGTCGCCAAAAAATTCTGATTTTTGTAACAGCTTTACCGGATCATTAGGTCAAGGTCTCCCTTGTTCGAAAGCCAGTCGATTCCGACTCTAGGGTGCTGTGCTCATCTCCCTTTACAGCCAAATGTTTTCATGGTCATGTGGCTGGTATGACTAGATGCTGGAGCATGCCGAGTGCTGCTGCCTTTCTCGCCAAAGTGGTACCTATTTATCTACTTGAAATATATTGCTTTCGAACTGCTTAGGTTGGTAGGACTACTTGTGGACTACAGAGACCCCGTAATTCCATGGGCGGGTGGCAGTACGGCGGTCTATTGTAGTACTGGGTCTCAGCCTTGGAGTGATGAGAGAGGGGCCTGGGCTGGGTGGGCGTGACTTCATGGCCTTGGCTTGGGATGGAGTCCTGGGCCCAAGGTAGGCCACGTTGCCATGGTTTCCACAGCCTTGACTCACGTGTCGGCCGGCCAACTGTTGTTATCTATGGAGGGAGCCAGGCAGGTGAGGACTTGGAGAGAGAGCGCGCGCTAGGGGATGATGGGCGCTGTAGTCCTCAGAGGAACATTTCCCCATGATTGGGGGCCCACCCTTCCCACCATCCATTGGCCAGGGGTGACTTCTGGGAGTGGCTTTTGGGGTTTTTCCTTTGGCACGCATGGTTGTCAAGAAAGTGGGGTGAGGTGAGCCTAGTCCTGCCCAGAGGGGCTCATAACCTGGGGGCAAATCCCTCTTTTTGCTCCCATGGACTTTGGGTCAGCACTTTACAAATAATGTTCAACACAGAAATACCTCTATGTGAGGCTTGACCTGTGTTGTGTTCTGTAAAGCAGTGCCTTTAACAATGTACCTTTGCCATGTGTTATCAATGTAACCTTTCTGTGTGCAACATTATAACCATCACCTGTATCAATGTATGCTTAATAAGGGGACGCGAGCTAGTGACCACCAGAGGGCAGTAGCGAGCGTCCAGCTCTAATGGATCAAAGCCACCTGGATCAGCAGCGCGGGAAGATTCCCCGTGACCTCCTCACCTGGTCAAGAAGGGCGTGACCTCCTACGACGTCACGCAGGCAGCAACCAATAGTCTGCCAACGAGCCACATTCAAATGTATAGCCAGCTGTATATATTGAGCTACCCAGCCGCCATTACCACATGTTCCCCCGGATCATCATGCAATAAACCTGTGTTAAGCCAACCCTTCGGCTGTTGTATTGTCTTTGGTCCCTTACACTAAATTGGCGACGAAGGTGGGATGGCAGCCCACGGGACCAAGACATGCGCCGGTTTCGAAATCAGGAAACCGGGCGACTGGGAGATCTTCGAAATGGACTTCCAGGCCGCACTGATCGAGTCCGAAGTTACAGAAGAGGCGAAGAAAAGAGCCATCTTCACCAGAATGCTCGGACAAGAAACAAAAAGGACCTTGGTGGACCTGATTGCACCGAGGAGGGTGAGCGAATTCAAGGCCAAGGAACTCATGCAGTTGCTGCGTGAGCACGTCCGGCCTGCCACGGCGATGTTTCCCGCTCGGAGTGCGTTTTGGAGGCGAGTCCAAGCGCCCGGGGAGACGGTCGCCGCGTTCGTGGCGGCCCTGCGGCTGGCGGCCGGCCCGTGCAAATGGGAGAACGTCGAAATCACCCTCCGAGACTGTGTGCTGTGCGGCCTGAACGACGCCGAGACCCAGCGCACATTAATGAACCAAGAGCCGCCTCCCACGCTGCAGGAGGTCGTCAGAGCGGCCCAGGCCGCAGAAGCTACGAAGGCCGGGGTCCAAGAGCTCCAGGACTGGCGGCCAAAGTCGAGAAAAGCAGAGGCTCCGGTACAGGCGGCCCGGCGAACTTTGAGGTCGTCCACAGAGAGCAGCGACGACGAGGACGTACAGAAGGTCCGGAAGGAGGGCCGACGATGCGACGGCTGTGGCGCGGCCCACGACCGCGTGAAATGCCCCTTCCGGAAGGCCGAGTGCCACAACTGCGGCCGCCGCGGGCACATCGCCAAGGTGTGCAGAAAGAAGCGCGAGTCCCTGAGGAGCTCCCCAGACCGTTCCGCGGGACGAGACCGCCCAGCGAAACCAAAAGACGGCGCCCAGGCCACGCGGAAGCAGGACGGCGTGGGCCGCATCGCCGACGGCAGCGAGGACGACGCCTCGGTGTTCAGCGTGTCTACGAGACACCCCCGCTACTTTGTTGAGGTACTAGTCCAAGGGGTGCCCATTAGGATGGAAATTGACCCGGGGTCCTCATATTCAATCATTTCCCAGAGGGAGTTTTGTGGAATTGCCCCCCAAAAGCGGCCCAAGCTCAAAGCGTTGAGGGCCACACTACGGGACGTGCAAGGGAACAGTATTCCAGTGTTGGGGGTTGGAGAATTTCAGGTCAAGTTCAAGGAACACGCCGCGTCCCTTCCCCTGGTCGTGCTCAAGGGAGGAAATTGCAGCCTCCTCGGGACTCAATGGTTCCAGCCCCTGGGTTTGTTCATTGGGGGGGTGCATGCCGTGGGGACTGACCCTATTCAGGAGGTGTGCGAGGCGCACCCCGAAGTCTTCAAAATGGGACTGGGGAAATTCAAGGGGCCCCCAGTGACTTTCGACCTGGACCCGGAGGTCCGCCCCGTTCGCCTAAAACCACGCCGGGTGCCGTTCGCACTCAAGGACAAGATAGAGGCGGAACTGGACAAATTGGTGGGTCAGGGGATTCTTGTGCCTGTAGATTCTGCGGAGTGGGAAACTCCAATTGTAACTGCTCTTAAGTCCAATGGGGAGGTTCGCATATGCGCCGACTACAAGTGCACCATCAACAAGGCGATCCGCCCGAATGCATATCCGGTGCCGGTAGTCAGCCATCTGCTGGCCAGGTTACACGGGGGGAAATGTTTCGCTAAGCTCGACTTAGCACAGGCCTACCAGCAGCTCACGGTGTCTCCCGCCGCAGCTGCTGCGCAGACCATAGTCACCCATAAGGGGGCGTTCCAGGTGACGCGCCTCCAATTCGGCGTGAACTCGGCGCCAGGAATTTTCCAGTCACTCGTGGAACGCCTCCTGAAGGGCCTGGAGGGGGTGTTGCCTTATTTTGATGACGTGTTAATAACAGGGGGGAGTCGGGCGGAATTGGCCAAGAGGTTGGGGAAGGTCCTGACTATATTCGAAAAGGCGGGGCTGAGGTTGCGCAAGGACAAATGCGTCTTCTTCGCAACCGAGGTTGAATTCCTGGGGTTTTGTGTGACTCCTGAGGGGATAAAACCATCCAAGTCTAAGGTGGCAGCCATCAAGAAAGCCCCCCGCCCCACCTCCAAGCCCGAGTTGCAGTCGTTCCTAGGGCTGCTCAACTTTTACCACTCCTTCCTTCCCCGGAAGGCAGCGGTGGCTGAACCGCTACACAAACTGCTAAAGAAAGAGCAGGCATGGAAGTGGGGCGATGACCAAGAGAGGGCATTTAGTGAGCTGAAAAGCCTCCTGGCGTCCGACGCCATACTGACCCACTTCGACCCCAAACGCCCAGTAGTTCTGATCTGTGATGCATCTCCAGTGGGGGTGGGGGCGGTGCTGTGCCACGTGCTGGAGAACGGCAGGAAGGCCCCGATAGCATTTTACTCCAGGTCCCTGTCCCAAACAGAGAGGAACTACGCACAGACGGACAGGGAGGCCTTAGCGATAGTCTCGGGGACGAAAAAATTTCACGATTTTCTGTATGGCCGCCCCTTCACCATCGTGACGGACCACAAACCCCTGCTAGGCATTTTTACCGCGGATAAGCCCACCCCTCAAATCCTGTCCCCAAGGATGCTCAGGTGGGCCATTTTTCTCAACGCGTATCAGCACGCATTGGTCTACCGGCCCGGGAAAGAGATCAGCCATGCGGACGCCCTATCTAGGTCTCCCCTTCCCCTAACGCCCAGCCAGGTGAGCATGGGGGAGCGGGACCATCAGGTTCTCATGATAGAGGTGCTGGATTCGCCCCCCGTAGTGCCCGCCGACATTGCCAAAGCGACAGAGAAAGACAAAACGTTAGCGACAGTAAGCTCCTGGCTGCAGAAAGGGTGGCCCGCGTCCTCCCCAGCGGAGGAGTTCGCTCCATTTTTCAGAAAAAAACTGGAACTGTCCCTAGAGAGGGGGTGTCTCTTGTGGGGGCAGCGGGTGGTGATTCCCACTTCCCTTCGGCCGCGGGTGCTCAAACTGCTGCACGTCAGCCACCCCGGCATCGTGCGATCCAAGGCGCTGGCCCGGAGTTACTTCTGGTGGCCCCAGCTAGACGCCGACATCGAGCACATGGTCGGCACTTGCGAAAGTTGCCAATGCTCCAGACCGGAGGAGGCCCGCCTTCCCCACAGGGAATGGGACGCGGCTAAGGGGCCGTGGTCCCGGGTGCACGTTGATTTCGCGGGCCCGTTCAGAGGCACCCTATTCCTCCTTGTTGTGGACGCTTTCTCCAAATGGTTGGAGGTTATCCCAGTCACGAGCACCTCCTCGGCCCAGACCATTAGGCACTTGCGGAGGCTCTTTTCCACGTTCGGCATACCCGACACGTTAATTAGCGACAACGCTAGTTGTTTTACGTCCTCCGAGTTTAAGGCATTCATGGGGATTAACGCCGTCCGGCATATTACCTCCGCCCCGTTTCACCCGGCCACCAACGGCCAAGTAGAGCGCCTCGTCCGCACCACGAAGGACGCGTTACGGCGCATGGGCCCAGGGGATTTGAACCTACAAGTGTGTCAGTTTCTGCTAGGGTACAGGGTGACCCCGTTGGCGTCAGGATACTCCCCCGCAGAGCTCTTAATGCGCAGGAAGCTGACCACCATCCTCACTAGGCTAGACCCCACGAGGGTAGAGGACAAAGGAAGGAACATCGGGCTGGAAGTTACAAAGAGTTTCAGCATAGGCGCCCCCGTGCATTGCAGGAATTACGCCAGCTCAGGCCCAGCCTGGGTGCCGGGCGTAGTCGTGGAACAAACCGGCCCCATGTCGTACCGCGTGGAAACCAGCACAGGGCTCCTATGGAGGCGGCACGCAGACCAGCTCCGACGCAGGGTCTCCGATGAGCAGGACACGGTTCACGCAGGAAATAAGTCAGCGTTAGGGTTCTCCCCCACCCGTTTAGCCCAAGGGGGAGGAGAAGGGGACCGTGGGCCCCCACCAAGGGGGGAGGAGGATATCCTCATAGATACCCTGGGGGATCTTTCCGAGGAGGAGGAACCCGACCCCATACATATCTCGCGGAAAGTCCCCACAAATGCGGGTACCCCTACCAACTTAGATTTTGATTTTCAGAACCGGGGGGGGGGTTTCGGAGTGGTCCCCCACCCGTCCAAGCGAGAAGAGGGGTTTTTCGTTAGCCCCGACGGCCCCCGGTCTCCCCACAATGGAGTTTTTCCCTTCCCCTAAGATCGCCAGACAGCGGCAAGCTACTAACGAGTCTCCCTCTCCCATTTCAGGACAAGGGACCAGGGAACAAAGAAGCAATAACGCCCCCGGGGGGGCAGCCTTCTTCACGGCCCACACGCACACGCAACAAGCCATCTTGGCTGAGAGACTTCGTCTCATCCTAGGGGGGAGGGATGTTGTGTTCTGTAAAGCAGTGCCTTTAACAATGTACCTTTGCCATGTGTTATCAATGGAACCTTTCTGTGTGCAACATTATAACCATCACCTGTATCAATGTATGCTTAATAAGGGGACGCGAGCTAGTGACCACCAGAGGGCAGTAGCGAGTGTCCAGCTCTAATGGATCAAAGCCACCTGGATCAGCAGCGTGGGAAGATTCCCCGCGACCTCCTCACCTGGTCAAGAAGGGCGTGACCTCCTACGACGTCACGCAGGCAGCAACCAATAGTCTGCCAACGAGCCACATTCAAATGTATAGCCAGCTGTATATATTGAGCTACCCAGCCGCCATTACCACATGTTCCCCCGGATCATCATGCAATAAACCTGTGTTAAGCCAACCCTTCGGCTGTTGTATTGTCTTTGGTCCCTTACACTAAAACCTGAAACTCTCTTTTTCAGCAGCACTGCCTGAATACCAAAGCCAAAGTTCGTACAAGGAACAACATCATCAGGAAACTCACAAACAATAAACGGGGAACCCAACCATCCACGCTTAAGTACGTCAGCTTTGGCCCTGAGCGTCTCTGCAGCAGAGGATGCTGCTCCAGTACGAAGCGCATCCACACATGCAAAATAAGTTGACATCACTGTGAATGAAGCCATGCGTATGAAGCCATGCGTATGAAGCCAGACTCAATGAATTCTTTGCTTCAGTATTCACTGAAGAAGATAGAGACCACATGCCCAAAACAGAACCTATCTTCGTAGGGAGGGAAACCGAAGAATTAAGCACGATAGAAATAACCAGGGAGGAGGTCCTTGCATGTCTTGTTAAGCTAAACACTAACAAATCCCCAGGACCAGATGGCATCCATCCACGAGTTCTCAGGGAACTTAAAGATGAAATTGCTGATATCCTAGCCAAAATATATAATCTTTCCCTCAAATCAGGCTTTCCCTCAAATCAGGGGTCTGAACTCTCTGCGACAAACCAGGAAAGGGACCTTGGTGTCCTGGTGGACAGCTCAATGAAGGTGTCAACCCAGTGTGCCTCAGCAGTGAAAAAAGCAAACTCAATGTTAGGGATCATTAGGAAGGGTATAGAAAATAAGTCAGCAAGTGTCATTTTGCCTCTTTATAAATCTATGGTGAGGCCCCATCTGGAATACTGTGTACAGTTCTGGTCGCCATACCTCCAGAAGGATATTATGGAGTTGGAGAAAGTACAGAGGAGGGCAACCAGAATGATTAGGGGACTGGAACACCTTCCTTACCATCTGAGGCTGCAACGGTTGGGCCTTTTCACTCTTGAACGACGGCGTCTAAGAGGTGACCTGATTGAAGTTTATAAAATCATGCACGGTGTGGACAAAGTGGATAAGGAAAAACTGTTTTCCCTATCGCATAACACTAGAACTAGGGGACACTCCATGAAACTTTTGGGTACTAGTTCTCAAACAAATAAGAGAAAGTACTTTTTCACCCAGAGGATTACTGGTCTATGGAACTCCCTGCCAGAAGAAGTGGTGACAGCTGTCAGTCTTGACAGCTTTAAGAAAGGATTAGACAAGTTCATGGAGGACAAGAGTATCAATGGCTATAATTATGGATACTTAAGGACAACCTCCGGGTTGGAGAGATAGGCAGGATATCTCTCAATAAATGCCATTTCCAGGGAATCCTAAGCAGGTGAAGGCATCTCCTTGGGAATACCCTGAAGGAAATGGTGAGCCACTGTGTGA
Source organism: Bradypodion pumilum (assembly GCA_035047305.1). Classification (NCBI taxonomy): domain Eukaryota; kingdom Metazoa; phylum Chordata; class Lepidosauria; order Squamata; family Chamaeleonidae; genus Bradypodion; species Bradypodion pumilum. The sequence goes on along the minus strand of JAWDJD010000016.1, from coordinate 4,141,334 downwards.
GACAGAATGCTGGACTGGATGGGCTGTGGCCTGTTCCAGCAAGGCTGTTCTTATGTTCTTATGTTCTTATGTTCTTATGTAGTGACAGAATGCCTCAAACCTACACCACTTGAGAAAATAGAGCCTCTTGTTGGTATCGCGCCACCTAAGATCAGGAGAGAAGTAGCAGTGGACGCCGAGAGAACTAAGCAAACATCCTCTGAACAGATGTAGGGGAGATTTAATTCCTCAGCCATCTCCTCCTTTAATCTTATTCCTTGTCCTTTAATTTGGTGTTGCTCTTGTGTACACTCAAGAATGTCTGTTCTTGTCATAAAACTCTTCCTGGATTTGAGCTGGCAGGCTTGAGGCTCATATAGAGTTGCCATAATTCTCTCTCACAAAACCGGGACAGAAGTATACTTGACAAAATTGGGCGGGTTATCTACAAAATACCTTTTTTTATTTAAAAAAACCATAACACAATGACAGCTATAAAACACTTTCACATTAAATATATCAATACATAAATGAATTTATTTACAACAGTTAATTCTTACTATAAGAAGATCTGTTGAACTTCTGAGAAGTCGTGTCGCAGTCAACTCTTAAGGCCCACAGTTCCAGGAAACACAGTGGTCACACTTATCGGGTGTGTGTGTGTGTGAGGTGAGGACATTAAGTTTTATCGCCAGGTATACTCCAACTCCAATGTGGCAGTAAATCGCTTGTTTGATGGCGACAGTTCAAATTTATTTTAATGGTGTACAGTAATACACAATCAAGTAAGTTTTAAGCATGCGGAAATTTAACATGATTTTTAGTGAACTGGCTGGACAATTTTTCTGACCTTGAATCTGGGACAATCCTGGTTTTCTGGGATGTATGGCAACCCTAGGCTCATATCCATTCAGAGGGTATTAAGGGCCCTTCTCTTGCTTAGTTCTCTCAGCGTCCACTGCTGCTTCTCTCCTTATCATTAACAGCGATGTCAACTTCTTTTGCGTTTGTGGATGCGCTCCATAAAGGAAGATATGGCTGAGGCACTCAACCGCCCCTACGTCACTTGGAGGACCCTGAATAGGCTGAGGATTGGGGTCCTTAAATGTAAGACCAACTTGCTCAAGTGGGGGCTGCTGGCAGACAACAACACGCTGTGTGAATGTGGAAAGTTACAGGATCCATCTCATTTCCCGGTCTGCCGATTGATGCCAGAAACATGCACCGATGAGGACTTACGTTTGGCCAATGACAAAGCCAAGAAAGTTTGATCGGGACACGAAAGAAGAAGTAGATGAATCTTAGCCCTATAATTATAAGAGGCTTTTAAAACACCACCACCATCACCGCTGCAAAGGCTCCACACTCCTCTCCTGGACTGGCCGGTCAGCAGGAGTTGCAGCAACTGGCCTTGCGGCTCCGGGGCTTTAACAACGCCGCCACCATCACCGTCATGAAGGCTTCGTGCTCCTCCCCTGGCCCAGCCGTGTGAGTTGCCACCGGCGCTCTACCAGCCGACACCTGCTTGGTTTTCCCTTTGGTCTGGTCATCCCTGGGAGTTGCAGCTGGTGGTCGTTCCCGTGGCTAGGACGACAGGAGCCATCGTCAACATAGTCCCAGCTGATGCCATGGCCACCGCTTGGAGTTGGCTGCGGTGGGATGGAGGGCGACGGGACTATTCAGATCTACAGCTTTGTCAACCTGCTGGGCTTTGAAGGCTGGTTTCTTTGGTCACTGTCTGGGTTGTTGTTGGGGTGGGTTGGTATGTGTCGGGACAATTCCATCTTGATGCTCCGACCCTTGCCCCCTGTTGGGTTTTTGAGAACTATGGTGGTAATGAGCGGTATTGAACAACTGCTGATGCTAAGTACGTTGAGCTTTGCTCTGTTATGTTTGTGGTACTATGGCATATTTATTTTGTAACCTGTAATTTGCAATTGTATGCTCTATTGTATTTTGTGTGTTGTTCATATTGTTATATTGTATTTCATTTGTTATACTGTATTTGATTTACCTGTTGTAAGCCGCCTTGAGTCAGCCTGGGCCGAGTAAATCGAATAAATAATAATAATAATATAATAAAGAGGAGACTCTTCTCCTTTTTGACTCAAGGTTGGAAGGAGCTGAGGCAGAGACAGGAGCTCACTCCGTCATGCAGTACTCGGGAATTGAGACCTGAGTACTGCATGACGGTTTGAGCGCCCGTCTCTGTCCCCAGTTCCTGCCAACCTAGCAGTTTGATTGGGGAAAAGAGCTTGGGGGACATGAAAGGATCCTCATTTGGGCATCCCCGGTGTGGAGTTTCTCCTGCAAAAATCCTTTCAGCCCAGAATAATTTCTGGTGTGAAATTATTATTACAGTGGAACCTCGGTTTATATAATTAATGCGTTCTCTGGGACGTTTCTTACAGCAAAAATTACTTTAACCGAATTTCCCATAGGAATGCATTGAATGCAATCTCCCATAGGAACGCATTGAAAACCCAAATACAGTGGTACCTCATAGAACAATTTGAATCCGTTCCACCAGGCTCATTGTTGTATGAAAAAATTGCTATACGATGCATCCATCGTATAGCGATTTTCCTTATGGGATGCATCGTACACTTTTCCCCCGCTAAGCAGTTTTTTCCATTGAAAAATCATTGTACGGTTTTTTCCATAGGGAAAATTGTTATGCGGAATATATCCCCCCCCCCCAAAAAAAAAACTAATTGATATGCGATTCGTTGCTATACGAGGCATTACATAAGGACATAAGAACAGCCTTGCTGGAACAGGCCACAGCCCATCCAGTCCAGCATTCTGTCTCACACAGTGGCTCACCATTTCCTTCAGGGTAGTCCCAAACAGATGCCTTCACCTGTTTAGGATTCCCTGGAAATGGCATTGAGAGATATCCTGCCTATCTCTCCAACCCCAAGGTTGTCCTTAAGTATCCATAATTATAGCCATTGATACCCTTGACCTCCATGGACTTGTCTAATCCTTTCTTAAAGCTGTCAAGACTGACAGCTGTCACCACTTCTTCTGGCAGGGAGTTCCATAGACCAGTAATCCTCTGGGTGAAAAAGTACTTTCTCTTATTTGTTTGAGAACTAGTACCCAAAAGTTTCATGGAGTGTCCCCTAGTTCTAGTATTATGTGATAGGGAAAACAGTTTTTCCTTATCTACTTTGTCCACACCGTGCATGATTGTATAAACTTCAATCAGGTCACCTCTTAGACGCCGTCGTTCAAGAGTGAAAAGGCCCAACTGTTGCAGCCTCAGATGGTAAGGAAGGTGTTCCAGTCCCCTCATCATTTTGGTTGCCCTCCTCTGTACTTTCTCCAACTCCATAATATCCTTCTGGAGGTATGGCGACCAGAACTGTACACAGTATTCCAGATGGGGCCTCACCATAGATCTATAAAGAGGCAAAATGACACTTGCTGACTTATTTTCTATACCCTTCCTAATGATCCCTAGCATTGAGTTTGCTTTTTTCACTGCTGAGGCATACTGGGTTGACACCTTCATTGAGTTGTCCACCAGGACACCAAGGTCCCTTTCCTGGTTTGTTGCAGAGAGTTCAGACCCCATCAGTTTATAAATGTAATTGGGGTTTTTTGCCCCAACATGCATCACTCTGCACTTACTAATGTTGAAGCTCATTTGCCACTGTTTTGCCCACTGTCGAGAGATCCCTCTGGAGCTCCTCACAATCTCTCACAGTTTTCACTACCCTGTATAATTTAGTGTCGTCAGCAAATTTGGCTACCTTGCTTTTTACTCCTACCTCTAGATCATTTATGAAGAGGTTGAAAAGCAGGGGTCCCAGTACTGAACCTTGGGGGACCCCACTCTTTACTTCCCTCCACTTGGAGAAGTGTCCATTTAGTGCTACCCTCTGTTTCCTGTCCCTTAGCCAGTTGCTGATCCAGGACAAGACCTGTCCCTTTATTCCATGACTGGTAAGTTTATTCAAGAGCCTTTGGTGTGGGACCTTGTCAAAAGCCTTCTGAAAGTCCAGATAAACAATGTCAACTGGATCCCCCTTATCCACATGCTTGTTGACACTCTCAAAAAATTCCAACAGATTAGTGAGGCATGATTTGCCCTTGTAAAAGCCATGTTGGCTCTCCTTTAGCAGTGCCTTCTCTCCTACGTGCCTATTAATTCTATCTTTTAGGATGGTTTCCATTACTTTACCTGGGACACATGTCAAACTGACAGGTCAGTAATTTCCTGGATCACTCCTGGATCCTTTTTTGAAAATTGGTGTTACATAATTATGGCTACCTAAGGACAACCTCCGGGTTGGAGAGATAGGCAGGATATCTCTCAATGCCATTTCCAGTGAATCCTAAGCAGGTGAAGGCATCTCCTTGGGAATACCCTGAAGGAAATGGTGAGCCACTGTGTGAGACAGAATGCTGGACTGGATGGGCTGTGGCCTGTTCCAGCAAGGCTGTTCTTATGTTCTTATGTTCTTATGTTCTTATTTGCTACCTTCCAGTCATCAGGCACGAAGCCAGATTTGAGGGAAAGATTATATATTTTGGCTAGGAGATCAGCAATTTCATCTTTAAGTTCCCTGAGAACTCGTGGATGGATGCCATCTGGTCCTGGTGATTTGTTAGTGTTTAGCTTAACAAGACATGCAAGGACCTCCTCCCTGGTTATTTCTATCTGGCTTAATTCTTCGGTTTCCCTCCCTACGAAGATAGGCTCTGTTTTGGGCATGTGGCCTCTGTCTTCTTCAGTGAATACTGAAGCAAAGAATTCATTGAGTCTCTCTGCAATCTCTGTTTCCTCTTTAATAACCCCTTGCCTTCCATTGTCATCTAATGGTCCAATGGCCTTCCTAATTGGGTTCTTACTTCTAATGTACTTAAAGAAGTCTTTGTTATCTCTCTGAGTGTTTTTAGCTATACGCTCCTCAAAGTCTTGCTTTGCTTTCCTGATTGTTGCCTTGCATTTGTTCTGCCAGAATTTATGTTTCTGCCTGCTGTCCTCATTCGGACAAGCCTTCCATCTTCTAAATGAGCTTTTCTTGCTCTTGATCACTTCCCGAACAGCTCCTGTAAGCCACATTGGAGTCCTCTTGGACCTGGCAGTGCCCTTTTTCCTTTTGGGTATGCATTCCAATTGAGCCTCTGTTATTGTTTTTGTAAACAGCCTCCATGCCTCTTGGAGTGTTTGGACTCTCTCAATTTTCCCTTTCAGCTTCTTTTTTTACTAGTTTCCTCATCTTTGGGAAATTTCCTTTTTGAAAATTTAAGGTCTCTGTGTTAGATTTTTTCAGTGACTTGCAGTCTATGATCAAGTTAAACATAATTGAGTTGTGGTCACTGTTCCCTATTGGATCAGTCACATTCACATCTTGCACCAGATCCTGAGTATTACTCAGGATCAAGTCAAGGATTCTTGTACCTCTAGTTGGGTCTTCAACCATCTGTCCCAGGGAACAATCATTGAGCATATCTAGGAACTTTATCTCTTTATCATGTGCTGAACAACAGTTCACCCAGTTTATGTGAGGGTAATTGAAGTCCCCCATTATAACCAGGCTTCCCTTCTTGGATGCCTCCTTTACAACATTCTCCAACTGCCAGTCTCCCTCAAGAGTTTGGGTCGGAGGCCGATAGTATATGCCTACTGTTAGACCATCCTTGTGGCCTGGTACTCTTACCCACAGAGCTTCTAATGGTGACTCCAAATCACCTAGATATTCCAATTCATACGATTTTATCACTTCTTTGACATACAAGGCTACACCACCTCCTGTTTGCCCCTTCCTATCCTTCCTGTACAGGTTGTAGCCTGGGATAACTGTATCCCATTGGTTATCATCCATCCACCACGTTTCAGCGATGCCAATAATATCAATATTTTTATCTATTGCTAAGTATTCCAGCTCCCCTATTTTGTTCCGGAGGCTTCTGGCATTTGTATACAAGCATTTATATATGCTTTCCTGATACAGTCTTTTGAGTCCAGTTGCATTGTTAGACTGCCTCTTGCATCCTTCTGCTAGAGTGCTGGTGACTAGCTCCTTGCTCTGCTCAGTAATTTTTGCATCCTCCTCACTACTCAAGTACACACTTTCCCGAACCAGATGCTGCCCAGCTGCTGTCGGCTTTCCCCCAGTTATCAGTTTAAAAGCTGCTTTGCAGCCTTTTTGATGTTGAGTGCCAGCAATCTGGTCCCTTCATGGTTCAAATGCAACCCATCCCTCCGGAACAGATTTGGCTTGTCCCAAAATGTTCTCCAGTTCCTGACAAATCTGAAACCCTCCTCTCGACACCACCGCCTCATCCACACATTGAGGCTTCTGAGCTCTGCCTGCCTGGTAGGTCCTGCGCGAGGGACAGGCAGCACTTCTGAAAATGCTACCTTGGAAGTCCGGGACTTCAATCTTCTTCCAAACAACCTAAATTTGGCTTCCAGGACAGACCGCTTGGCCTTCCCAACATCATTGGTACCAACGTGTACCATGACCACTGGCTCGTTCCCAGTTCTCTCTAACAATCTATCTAGATTTCTTGTGATGTCTGCAACTTTTGCACCTGGCAGGCAAGTCACCATACGGTTATCATGTGCATCACAAATCCATTTCTCTGTATTTCTAATTATTGAATCGCCTAGTACAAGGAGCCTCTCTCCTGCAATCTGTTCATCTACATGCACCTCATCAACCATATTAAGGGAGAGAACCTCAGTTTGTTCCTGTTGTTTATATTCCTGGATCTCATCAAGTGTGATGAAGGAGAGATCATCAGGTGGAACCAGTTGTTCCTCTGTGTGTTCCTCATCAGGTGTGATGAGGGAAAGAGCCTCAAATTTATTCTGTAATTTCAGACTCTCAGAGTGATCCCCTACTCTTCTCCTCCTTTGAGTCACATTCCTCCAAACATCTCCCTCCTGAGTTAGTGAAGGGCCTTCTCCCTCAGAACTGTGCCCTGTCTCTTCTTTGTCCAGCATAGTCTGCTCCGCTCTGTCCAAGAACAGCTCATGCTGCTTAATTTGTTGGTGGTTAGATATGCAGGCCTCTAGCTGCTGGACCTTCTCTTCTAGTAGTGCAACCAGCTTGCACTTGCTGCAAGTGTAGTTCTCCATATGCTTTGGCAAGAACAGAAACATGGCACAAGTATTGCAGGTAACTACAGCTGTCCCCTCAGAATCCATTTTAACAAGTGCAGTATTCTGGGCCTCAAAAATGTACACGTTTACTACCTTTCTACCTAGTAAGACTATATTCTTCCTTTGTTACTAGTTTGCAATCTCGCGCACCGTCAGGCGCGCGGGCCTCTAAAGCAGCTCTACTCCAACTGCAAAACTTACCAGTGCTCACTTCCTTTGTTTGGCTCTCCTCAGCAGCAGCTCTGCTTAAGAGCACATGCAGAGTCAAAAGGGCTGACCCTGAAAGAGCTCCGAGCTTTTAAAGGCTAGTGTGGCTCCGCCCCTATGAGTCACAGTTCAGGGAAGGGCCTGGTGTGGCTCTGCCCCCCTGATTCTGGAAGCTTCAAACTGCTTCCTCTGTTTGAACAGAGGTGGCTCTCAGCAGTTTAAATTACCAATTTAAATTAGTGGAGGCCTCTAAAGCAGCTCTACTCCAACTGCAAAACTTACCAGTGCTCACTTCCTTTGTTTGGCTCTCCTCAGCAGCAGCTCTGCTTAAGAGCACATGCAGAGTCAAAAGTTGTATGAGGTTCCACTGTACATGTGTTTCACTGTACAGCTGAAACACATAGGAATGCATTGAAAACCAATTAATCCATCCCAGGGGAAATTCGGTAAACCGAGCCACTATTTTCTATGGATTTCCTTTTGTTATGCGATTTTTATGTTAATTGAGCCGTTTGTTAACCAAGGTTCCACTGTGCTATTTGCTTCATTAATTTTCCTGATCCTTTTCTCCACCTTCCTGTTGCCAGAATCCCAGCAGAAAGAAATGGAGGAGGTGCCGGAGCAAGGAGGTTTGCCAGATATTGCCCATAGCAGCCTAAGCAAAGAGGTGGCTTATTTACAGGTCGAGAGCAACGCACGGCTGCAGAAAACCAAAGCGCTGGAACGAAAGTCCGGCTCTTCCAGCTGTCTGGAACACTTTTGTGCTGCTAACCTGCAGGTAGGTAAAGATTAAGGTCTCCTTTGCTCAAAAGCCAGTCGTATCCAACTCTAGGGTTCAGTGCTCATCTCTGTTTATAGCCAAAGAGCCAGCATTGTCTGCGTTTGCAGAAATTTCTGTGGAGATGTAGCAGGCATGACTAAACACCAGAGTGCACAGAATGCTGTTTACCTTCCCACAAAAGTGGTACCTATTTATCTGCAGTAAAACCCCGAATTACATATGCCTTGAAGTTACATAAAATTCGACTTACATAATGATTTTATGCTAAAACCATGTCCAAATTTGCATAAATGTCCCACTTTACATAATGCAATTTCCTATTGGCTTGCTTTGTGTTATGTAAAAAAATCATTTTTTCCTATGGGACTGCTTCGATTTATGTAAAAAAATCATTTTTCCTATGGTTTGCTTCAAGTTACATAAAAATTCATTTCCCTATGGGTCTGCTTCGATTTACGTAAAAAAACCATTTTTCCTATGGGTTTGCTTCGATTTATGTTAAAAATATTTTTCCTATGGGTTTGCTTCAAGTTGCACAAAATTCATTTTTCCTATGGGTCTGCTTTGATTTTTGTAAAAAAATTCATTTTTCCTATGGGTTTGCTTGGAGTTATGTAAAAAAAGATTTGCATAAAAGCCTACGGAACGGACTTTTTACGTAAGTCGGGGTTATACTGTACTTGCAATTTATTTATTTATTTATTCATTCATTCATTTAATGTCTTGCTTTCAAACTGCTAGGTTGGCCGGAGCTGGGACAGACAGACGGAAGCTCACTTGGTCATGTAGTACTTGGGTCTCGAACTGCTGCCCTGCTGCCCTTCTGGTCATCCAGTTCAGCATCTTAACCACTGAGCCACCACAGTCCTTACACAAGAGGAAAACCAAATTGAACGATGGAAGAAGGTTCCCAACCTAAGTCCTGTTAGCCAGATCCGGCCTATGGTGCCATTTCATGTGGTCCTCCACCCCTCCAAGGGCATTTGAGAAACAAAATGGCCACCCCCTTTGAAACTGTTGGGACAAAATGGCCACACCGAGCATGCAGGCAGGGGAAAATGGCCGTCCGGCGCTCGAAGCTAACTGTGAGAGTGTAACCCAGTCCCTGGCTTGAAAAGGTTGGAAACCCCTTGTCTGTACCAACTATGATCTCTTCTTGTGCCGTATCCGATTCTGAATATTGGCGGTCATCATGGCAATCAGCTATGACGATTGTCCTGGGAACAATATAATGCAGTGGCCTTTCATCTGCCTTCTGCATCGCAGCATGACTCCCATTGTACCACTGATCTAGTTCCGTAAGTCACTTTCTGGTCCTGATCCCTTTTGGCATGCAAAGTCCTCATCAGCCTCAGGCCATTATTGATGAAGCTGCTGCCCTCCATCAAGATGGATTCAAGTGGGATTGAATCCACTTGGGGACCATCACCCTTCCCTGTGGACTTTGCCACCCAAGGCTGTTAGTCCTCAGGGTTGCCAGGTTAGTTAACCACTGCCTGAAGATCAGCGTTGAGTCACTGAAAGTGTGGTCTACTCGATTACCATAGCAGGATCACCTGGCCAGACTCTGACAGTGATCTCAGGGGTCTCTAAAAGGAAGAGTCTTTTTCAGTCTTCTTGGGAGATGCAGAGACTGAACTGAGTCCTTTAGTGTGCAAAAGGGGGTTCACCCCAGAACTACATCGTTTATATTATGGATAACATGTCACGTGGAAAGATGGATTAGACTAGGAGTTCTGAACCTTTTCAAGCCGAGGGCCAGGTCATGCTCCCTCAGACAGCTTTGTGGACCGGATGTTCATTTGCCCTGCCTGCCACACATGGCACTTCCGGGTGTGGCGGAGGCAGTGTGGGGGCCACATGAAATGGTGTTGTAGATCACATCCAGCCATAGGTTGAGAACCCCTGTATTAGATTTAGAAGGACGGTTAAAATTGGTGGAGGAAAACCAGTTATTTAAGAAATGCAGGTGACACCATGTTCCTGGGAGAAAAGAAAGCAGCTATTTGAAAGGATTAAAGAGAGAAGTTAAAGAAGAAAGCACAAAAGCAGGGTTATAGTTGAATATTAAGTAAAAAAACTAAAAGAAATGAGTGTGGACAAGAAGTTGCTGTCAGATGTGAGGAAAATGCAGCTAAACATCAAGAAGAGAAAAATTATGACTACTGAAAAACTACTTAACTTTAATATTAACCATAGAAATAATTAAAATTGTTAAAGATTTTGCATACATCAGTTCATGGTGTCATTGGAGAGGAAAGCCAAGATTATCTAAGCAACTGTATTCCCAATGAATGTTAAAATTGCCTGGGATTCATTTGAAGCCCGATGTTGGAGGAGAGCTTTACTGGTACCCTGGCCATCAGAAAGACAAGTAAGAGTGTATCAGATCCAATGATATCTGGCAGTTTCTAATCTTCCTATTGCATTTTGCAGCATGGAAATGAGTGTATTTTATTATCCAATGTCTTCCAGTGTCACACTGAAGAGAAGGCAAGAGAAAATGACTTGCAGAAGCCAGCTTGGCAAAACCTAGACGGGGCCCCACACAGTTGTCAGAGGCCTCATGGGGAGATCTGGAGGCTGACAGGGGAACTGGGTGCGGAGGAAGGAGAGCAGAGCAGAGAGGGTGAGTTCAACTCCAAATCTGCCACTGGCGGATTATTAAATTTTAATTATTTTACCCCAAAGGGTAGGAGATTGTTGTGGCCCTGGACTCTGAGTCTGAGGATGGAAGCTGGCAGATGGTGCCTCAGCCCGCAGTCAGCATGGATCTACCTCTCCCTGATCCACAAAAGCACAGCCAGCAGCCTCCGATGACAGTGATGGAGCTGAGCCATCGATATCAGGGCGCTGTAGATTACAGCTGTGAAACCAACTCCAGGTGCAGAGAAGGGAGGCAAGAGCTCATTTGCAGAGATCACTCCCACCTGCGGAGCCTTGAAGTGCTCTTTAAGAAGCTGTGTGTTTGCTCTAACTTTGTCAGAATAACGTTTGTGCTTTCCAACTCTGCAATGCTCTGACCCGTAAAACCTGCCTGCTTGATTACCCTCGGCTGGGTCACCGGGACAGGGGGATTCATCTTGGTGCTCTCTCACCTCTGGTGCCCAGTGGCAGAAAAAATAATTTTATTATAGTTTTATCCGCCCAGCACGCTGCGTTTTAGATTAAGCCATTGCTTCAAGCTCCCTCCTTCAGCTTGGAGCAATGTTTTATTCTAAACTTCTAAAGTGCCATGCGCTGGATGGAGCAAGTGAAGGGCGTTGACCAAGTAGTTCCTGGGGACAGCCTTCTTCCCCGTCCCTTGGTCGCTGCCCCTCGCCCCTATCCAGCACCCTCTCATGGTGCCCAGCACACCCCTGCGTCTGCTTTGAATTTGACTACTTTAGTGTATGAGAATCAAGACACGAGGCACAGCCAAAGGCTGGGTTAACTCAGGTTTATTGCATGGTGGACAGAGGGAACATGAGGTAATGGCGGACGAACAGCTCTATATATATGGTAGTAACATATTTGAATGTGGCTCCACGGTAGCCCGTTGGCTACTGGTCCGCGTGACGTCATGGCTGGTCACGCCCTTCTTGTCCAGGTGTAGGTAGCGGCGGGAAGCTTCCCGCGCTGCGGTCTTTGATGGGTTTGAACCAAGAGAGCTTGGACGCTCGCTGCTGCCAGCTGGTGGTCATTAGCTCGCGTCCTATTACAGGGTTTATGTGATACAGCTGAAGGTTACATTGTTACTCATCGGCAAGGTTACATTGGTTCAGATACATTGATATCACATGTAGAAGGTTACACTATTAGGACACAACACTCCTCCCCCCTAGGATGAGACGAAGTCTCTCAGCCAAGATGGCTTATTTCGAACACGCTGGGGTCTCGGCGCGGGCTGCCCTGCCCCGGCTTCGCTCCCTCCTCCTTGCTCCCTGGCTTCCTGCCCTGCAATCGGAGAGGATGACTTGTTAGTGGTTTGCCGCGGCTCTGCGGCTTTGTTGGGAGGTGTGTGCTTTGTTTGGGAAGAACCGGGGGCACTGGGGGCTAACGAAAAACCCCTCTTCTCGCTTGGATGGGTGGGGGAACACTCCGAAAACCCCCCCCGGCTAGCAAAATCAAAATCAAAATCGGATTCGGGGGAAGCGGCAGCGGCGGCCGCACACTCCTTTTCCCTCCCCCCGGGCTCGGATAGAACTGGGGTATCAAAAGGATATGAGTCGGGCTCGCTGCTTTCCCCCCTGTCTCCCCCTTGGGCTAAACGGGTGGGGGAGAACCCTATCGCTGAATCCTGTCGCTGTGCCCCACTGGTCGGCCCCTCGCTCACTCGGTGCCTCAGTTGGTCAGCATGCCTCCTCCAGAGGAGGCCGGTGCTAGTTTCCACCCGATAGGACACTGGCCCCGTCTGTTCTATTATCATCCCTGGCACCCAGGCTGGGCCTGCGTTGGCATAGTTCCTGCAGTGTACAGGATCGCCTACGCCGAAACCTTTCGAGACCGCTAACCCTATGTTCTTCCCTTTGTCCTCGACCCTCGACGGGTCTAGCCTGGACAAAAGCGTGGTCAGTTTCCTCCGCATCAGCAGCTCAGCCGGCGAGTATCCAGACGCTAAGGGGGTCACTCTATACGCTAATAGAAATTGACAAACTTGGTGATTTAGATCTCCCGAGCCCATGCGCCGCAGCGCATCTTTTGTGGTGCGCACCAACCGTTCCACTTGGCCATTCGTGGCCGGGTGAAACGGCGCGGATGTGACATGCCGAATTGCATTTGCCTCCATGAATGCTGCGAACTCAGCGGACGTGAAACAACTGGCGTTATCGCTGACCAAAGTGTCGGGTAAACCGAACGTGGAAAAGACCCTCCTTAGCTGGCGAATGGTAGTGGCGGAGGATGTGCTCTTTACCGGAATGACCTCCAGCCACTTTGAGTATGCATCCACCACCAGGAGAAACATGGTTCCCCGGAATGGGCCAGCAAAATCTACGTGCACCCTGGACCACGGTCCCCTTGCTGCGTCCCATTCCCTATGCGGTAGGCGGGCCACCTCCGGTCGAGAGCATTGACATGCCTCACAAGTGCCAACCATCTGCTCTATGTCGGCGTCCAGCTGGGGCCACCAGAAGTAACTCCGGGCCAACGCCTTGGAACGGACGATTCCCGGGTGGCTGACGTGCAACAGCTTTAGCACCTTCGGCCGCAGGGACGTAGGAACCACCACCCGTTGGCCCCACAAAAGGCACCCCCTCTCTAAAGACAATTCTACTCGCTTTCGGAAAAATGGGTCGAATTCCGCGCCTGGGGATGACGCCGGCCACCCCTTCTGCACCCACGAGCATACTTTCCCTAGTGTTCTGTCCTTTCCGGTCGCCCTGGCAATGTCGGCCGGTACTATCGGGGGTGACTCCAAGACCTCTATTAGCAATACCTGGTGGTCTCTTCTTACCCCTGCCTTCTGGTCGTCCGACAAGGGTAACGGCGACCGTGAGAGCGCGTCTGCATGGCTGATTTCCTTCCCTGGCCGGTATTCTAACTCATGTTGATATGCGTTAAGAAAAATAGCCCACCGCAGCATCCTCGGGGACAGGATCTGTGGCGTGGGCTTATTTGCAGTGAAGATTCCTAACAGGGGCTTGTGATCCGTAACGATCTTGAACGGCCGACCATACAGAAAATCGTGAAATTTCTTGGTTCCCGCTACTATCGCTAGTGCCTCCCTATCGGTCTGTGCGTAATTCCGCTCTGCTTGGGACAGGGACCTTGAATAAAACGCTATCGGGGCCTCCCTTCCGTCGTCTAACACGTGGCAAAGCACCGCCCCCACCCCCACCGGGGATGCATCGCAGACCAAAACTATGGGCTGTTTGGGGTCGAAATGAGTCAGGATTGCCTCGGATGTGAGGAGTTGCTTTAACTCTGTGAACGCTCTTTCTTGCTCGTCACCCCACAGCCATTTTTCCTCTTTTTTAAGTAGCCGATGGAGCGGCTCGGCAACAGACGCCTTCCGTGGAAGGAAGGTATGGTAGAAATTGAGAAGCCCCAGAAATGACTGAAGCTCGGTTTTGGAAGTGGGGCGAGGGGCTTTCTTGATGGCGGCTACCTTAGATTTGGACGGCCTAATTCCCTCGGGCGTGACACGGAACCCTAAAAACTCAACCTCTGTTTCGAAAAATACACATTTGTCTTTTCTCAGTCGCAGCCCCGCTTTCTCGAACACGGCCAGGACCTTATCCAATCTGTGGGCCAGCTCGGCCTTACTCCCCCCCGTTATCAACACGTCATCAAAATATGGCAACACCCCCTCCAACCCCTTCAGGAGGCGTTCCACTAGCGATTGAAAAATGCCAGGTGCCGAGTTCATGCCGAACTGTAACCTCGACACCTGGAACGCCCCCTTATGTGTGACTATTGTTTGTGCCGCCGCTGTGGCGGGGGTTACCGGGAGTTGCTGGTAGGCCTGTGCTAAATCGAGTTTAGCGAAACACTTTCCCCCATTCAGCCTGGCCAGAAGGTGGCTGACCACTGGCACCGGGTATGCATTAGGGCGGATTGCCTTATTAATGGTACACTTATAATCAGCGCAAATGCGCACCTCCCCGTTGGCCTTCAGTGCTGTTACAATTGGAGTCTCCCACTCCGCGGAATCCACAGGAACTAGAATTCCTTGACCCACCAGTTTGTCCAGTTCCGCCTCTATTTTGTCCTTAAGCGCGAACGGTACTCTGCGCGGTTTAAGTCTTATCGGGCGGACCTCCGGGTCTAAGTCGAAGGCTACAGGGGGTCCCTTGAACTTTCCCAGTCCACTTTTAAAAACGGCGGGGTGTGCGTCACACACTGCTTGTATTGGGTCCTCGCCTACTGCATGCACCCCCCCTATGAACAGGCCTAAGGGCTGAAACCACTGTGTTCCGAGGAGGCTACAACTCCCCCCTTTTAGCACCACTAGGGGAAGTTCCGCAGAATGTCTCTTAAAGCGAACCCGGAACGTTCCGACCCCCAACACTGGAATGCTGTTCCCCTGAACGTCCCGTAGTGTGGCCCTCAACGCTTTAAGTTTGGGCCGCACGTGGGGGTCGATTCTCAAGAACTCTCTCTGGGGGATTATAGAATAGGAGGACCCCGAGTCAACTTCCATCCTAATAGGGGTCCCTTGTACTAGTACCTCAACAAAGTAATGGGGCTGTCCCGCAGACACGTTGAACACAGGAGCGTCGCCCTCGCTGTCGTCCGAGATGCGGCCCACGCCGTCCTGCTTCCTCGTGGCCCGGGCGCCATCTTTGGACCTCGCTGGACGGTCCGGTCTGGCTGAACGGTCTTGCGACTGTCTCCGGCCCTCTTTCCATTTCCTGCACGCTTTGGCGATGTGCCCCCGACGTCCACAGTTGAAACACTCAGCTTTCCTGAATGGGCACTTCACGCGCTCATGGGCCGCTCCGCAACCATCGCAGCGGCGCCCGCCTCTCCGGACCTTCTGGACCTCCTCGCCATCGCTGCTTTCTGAAGACGATTTCGAGGTCGGTCGGGTTGCATGCACCGACTGACCGGACTTCCCGTGCGACGAGTTTTCCGCTTTGCCGGCCCTCGGACGCCACTCACGCCACTTGTGCATCTCGTCTACTCCAGCATTCGTGGATTCCGCGGCTTCCGCGGCCTCTACAACCTCTTCCAGTGTGGGTGGTGGCTCCTTGTTCATCAAGCTGCGCTGTACTTCCTTGCCCTTCAGGCCACACAGCACTCCGTCCCTGAGGGCCATCTCTAGGATGTGGTCCCATTTGCAGGGGGCGGCGGCTACCCTCATAGCCGTTACGAAGGCTTCTACCGACTCGTCCGGCGCTTGAACTCGCCTCCAAAACGCACTCCGAGCGGGAAACATTGCCCTCGAGGGCCGGAAACGCTCACGCAGCATTTTCATGATGTCACCGGCTTTGAAATCGCTCATCTTCTTCGGTGCAAGGATGCCCACCAGCGTCCGCTTGGTTTCCATCCCAAGCATGCGGGTGAGGATGGCCCTCTTCCTTTCCTCGTCGTCTTCTTTGACTTTGAGCTCCACCAGTGCCGCCTGGAAGTCCATCTCAAAAAGCTCCCAGTCTTGCGGTTTGGTGATGTTGAACCCGCTCTGTGTCCTGGCTCCGTGGGGATCCATTATCCCATCCTCGTCGCCAATTTAGTGTATGAGAATCAAGACACGAGGCACAGCCAAAGGCTGGGTTAACTCAGGTTTATTGCATGGTGGACAGAGGGAACATGAGGTAATGGCGGACGAACAGCTCTATATATATGGTAGTAACATATTTGAATGTGGCTCCACGGTAGCCCGTTGGCTACTGGTCCGCGTGACGTCATGGCTGGTCACGCCCTTCTTGTCCAGGTGTAGGTAGCGGCGGGAAGCTTCCCGCGCTGCGGTCTTTGATGGGTTTGAACCAAGAGAGCTTGGACGCTCGCTGCTGCCAGCTGGTGGTCATTAGCTCGCGTCCTATTACAGGGTTTATGTGATACAGCTGAAGGTTACATTGTTACTCATCGGCAAGGTTACATTGGTTCAGATACATTGATATCACATGTAGAAGGTTACACTATTAGGACACAACAACTACACTTTTGGATTTCTTCTGGACTCTGTTTACCAATGACTGGCTACCAAATGTGCCTGTCCTTGACAAATGTTTCTATTTCAATCCCAGGACAATTGTGAGACTTTGCCTCTTTCACTCTCTCCTTGTGCAGCAGCCTGCTCAGCTTTGCAGGGGAGGGGCACAACAGATATCGGATAAAATAGGTGCATGCCTACCCTACGTAGTTGTGCCAGTTGGATACCCTGGCGGCACCCTGTGAAACCATTGGTTTTGGGGAGTTTCACAGAATTCCTCAGCTGTAGTTCAAGGAGGGCCCCAGCGCTCCCCAGTAGTGAATGCTCAGGTCTTCAATAAAACTGCAGTCAGTCTACCACAGGGGTGCCCAAACTTTTTGGGTTGTGGGACGGTCATGTGGTTCAGTGGGCCGGTCACATGGTTCCTCTCACCGGAAGCGGAAGTAAAACGTACCTTGCAATCTGTTTTGCAACAGGAGGAGATAGATTTTAAGCAGCCATTTTCTTTGCTTAAACAGGGGTTCCCAAACTATGGCCCATGGGCCAGATCTGGCCCCTGATGCCAGTTCATCTAGCCCACACTACCCTTGTCACTCACAAAAGCAGAAATAAAACATGCCTTTACGGGCGCATTTTACTTCTGCTTCGGGAAGCAACGAGGGTGGTGCAGGCCAGATAAATCGGCATCAGGGCCCAGATACGGCCCACGGGCCATAGTTTGGGCACCCCTGGTCTACCAAGAGTCTGTTGAAAGAAGGTGAGCTAAAGGGATATCAGACTTGGTGACTGTTCTAACCACATAAATGGATCGAGACCACTGTGGCATTGTAGATGGGACAAAAACCTCAGGCGACTGGGGTTCGAATCCGGTGGGGCCGATAAAGCCACTCCATAAGCCTTACACCTACCTTGAAAGCCCCATTAGGGTGGCTAGTAAGTTGTCCCCACTTTGATGGCAGTTACCAGCAGACCAGTAAATGAGGCAATGGATTCTGTATCTCTCCACATTCACACCGTGCGTTGTTGTCCGCCAGCAGCCTGTTGGTCTTGCATTGAGGGACTCCAACCCTCAGCCTATTCAGAGTCCTCCAAATGATGTAGGGGAGGCTGAGTTCCTCAGCCACCTCCTCCTCCTTTAATGTTATTTCTTGTCCAGTGAGCTCCTTCCTCCATCTTATAATTTGGGTTTACTCTTCCATACCTTCAAGAATGTTTGTTCTTGCCATAAAGCTCTTCCTGGATCTGAACCGGCGGACTTGAGGCTCATCTCCATTCAGCGGACTTTGGGGGTCCTTCTCTTGCTTGGTTATCTCAGCGTCCACTGTTAACTTCTCTCCTGATTTTAGGTGGAGCGATACCAACAAGAGGACATATTTTCTCAACTGGTGTAGCTTTGAGGTACCCCCGTCACTCTACGCATGGCTTCATTCACAGCGGCATCAACTTGTTTTGTGTGTGTGGATACGCTCCATACTGGTAACAGTGAGGAGGGGGACACTGCTCTGATCTCTGACTGGTGGCCTTGTCAGGGACATCTGGTTGCCCACTGGGTTTGGTGGGGAGGCCATGGGTCTCATCCTGCAGGGTATTATCCTGCCATATTCTTACTTTTATGGGATTTCATTCCCTGGGGATTGGATGATTTTCAGCTCTGGTTCCCCCTCTTCATCCACGCAGATGCTGTTAACAAAGCAACTGTCCATCATCCCAGTTTATTGCAAACGCCAGAGTCGCTGCTCCCCTTGAACTGACCCACAGCCTCCTGCCCAGGGGGCAGCTGTGATAGATAGATACGTATTTGAGGGCAGCGTTTTGCGTCAGAGCGCACATTGCCAGCCCAGTGTTTTGGCCTCCAGACAACATTGCCCCCCCCCCTCCAATCACACAAGGGAAGCCGTTGGTCCGTTCCTTCTCTCGATGACTCTTTGGTGCGCTGAGCCGGTGGGAAATTTATTCTGATTTCCAAAAATGGTATGGGAACCGCTGTATGGATCACTGTGACCTGTCTAGTAATATATGTCTACCCCCAGAGTAGATACCGGTGAGTTCAATGGGGTTTACTTCCAGGTAAATGCATATTATAGAGTTTAGCTTTATTGTTTCTCTGGTGGTTCATGTTGAAAGCATAATGTCGCTGAGAGCAAATGGCAAGCTTTGGGATAGGCTGCCTTGTTTCATTTCAGTTTCTGGCACTTTCAAAGCAGTAATTGTGGGTCTGTTTTCGCATCTGTAAGGGACTGCAAGTGGCTCAAGTGGCTAAGATGCTGACTGGAAGGTGGCAGGAAGGCAGTTCAATTCCTGAGTACTGCAGGGTGGAGTGAGCTCCCATCTTTGTCCCAGCTCCTGCCAACCTAGCAGTTTGAAAGCAAGGAATTGCAAGTAGATCAATAGGGACCACTTTGGTGGGAAGGTAAACAGTGTTCCGTGTCTAGTCATGCCTACCACAGGACCACGGAAACGTCTACAGAAGCAGACAGCGCTGGCTCGTCGGTTTTGAAACAGAGATGAGCACTGAACCCCAGAGTCGGATACGACTGGCTTTCGAGCGAGGGAAACCTTTACCTTTTGCATCTGTAGCATCTGTAGTGGACTGTGGTGGCTTAGTGGTTAAGACGCTGAACTTGATGACTGGAAGGTCAGCAGGTCAGCAGTTCAAGCCCCGAGTACTGCATTCCGTGCATTTCATGCATTCTGGTGTGTAGTCATGCCTGCCACATGTCCACGGAAACATCTGCATATGCAGAAAGCGCTGGCTTTTTGGTTATAAACAGAGATGAGCACTGAACCCTAGAGTCAGATACAACTGGCTTTCGAGCAACAGCGACCATGACCTTACTGCCTTTTGTGCATGGCTGTTGCATTTTATTTGGTATATTGTCATGTGTTTTAATTCATTTGTTTTACTGAGGTTATCCCCCCACCATCTAACTAGCTTAGAGAGGCACCCAGGACTTTCTTTCCCCTATTTAATCCCCCAAACAACAAACCTATAGGGTACATAGGTAAAACTTCTTCTTCCGTGTCTAGACCAGAGGTGAAACTGCCAAAATGAAGGCACCTTTTGGTGAGTTCATTCCATAGTTCCTTTCACCTGACCTAGTGCAAGAGAGATTAGCCAACAACACATGGTTGCCGTTACCAGGGCTGTAATTACCAGGGCTGTGGTGGCTCAGTGGTTAAAAAGCTTGCCTTGTTAGCTGGAAGCCTGGCAAGTCAGCAATTTGAGATCCAGGTGCTGCATGACGGAGTGAGCACCTGTTGTCTGTCCCAGCTCCTGCCAACCTAGCAGTTGGGAAGCAAGAAATTGCAAGTAGATAAAGAGGGACCACTTTGAAGTGGTCCCTATTGATCTAGTTGCAATTTCTTCCTTTCGGACTGCTATGTTGGCCGGAGCTGGGACAGAGACGGGTGCTCAATCCGTCATGCAGTACCCTGGTCTCAAACTGCCAACTTGCCATCCTTCCAGCTAACAAGGCAAGCTTCTAAACCACTGGCATGCAGTTAGGGAACTCTTTCGTAAGAAGGGTAGCAGTCAGTCATTGGCACCCCCAATAAAAGTAATCCAACATTGTTTTTCTTTTTATCCCCAACCAGTTCTTTCCATGACCGAGAGCTCGACGGAGGAGATGGATAAAGATGAAAGCAATGGTAAATGGCCTGCCCATTCATCTCTCGCCATGCATGATCTAAGGCAGTGATGGTGAACCTTGGTACTCCAGGTGTTCTTGGACTTCAATTCCCAGAAGCCCAAGTCTCTGTGAATCCACATGAATGGGTTTACAGCGCTGGCTCTTTGGCTGTAAACAGAGATGAGCTCTGAACCCTACAGTCGGATATGACTGTCTTTCAAGCAAGGCTGACCTTCCTTACCCTTAACTAACTTCCAGGGCTCTTATTGAAATGAATATGTTAGTCTTAAAAATACAGCAGTGCTCCTGTTTTTGCTTGTTTCTATGTTGGAAATTCATTTTTTTCTAGAGATGCCCTCAGGCCATGGCTTCCTCTCTTTCTTATAGTGTTAGTTTGGCCAGGTTATCCTGCTATGGTAATAGAGAAGACCCTACTGCCTGCGTTTGTCAGGTGGTTGTTAACTAACCTCACAACCTGAGGACTCATGGCCTTGAGTGCTGAAGTCCACAGGGGAGGGTGATAGTCTCCAAGTGGATTAAATCCCACTCAAATCCATCTTAATAAAGGGCAGCAGCTTCATCCATCCTGGCCTGGGGATGATGATGATTTTGTGTGCCAAAAGGGCTCACAGGACCAGAAAGTGTCTCATGAAACTGGATCAGTGGAACAGGTGTCATGCTGTGATGTGGAAGGCAAATGGGAAGGCCACTGCATTATATTCTCAGGACAATCTTCATGACTGATCACCATGATGATCACCTATATTCAGAATCAGATATGGCACAAAAAGAAGAAGTGTTATTTTTAATCATCCTAGCTCTTTAGATTCCTCTTTCCACCCCTTCACTTTGGCCTGCCTGAAGCAGGCTGTCCATCACTCTCCTGGATGCAATTATGGTAGACCTGAAACATTTCACTATGGTGATAGAAGCCGCCTGCAAGCAAGAATGTCCTAGAGCAGGGATCTACAAACTTGGCTCTCCAAATGTTCTTGGACTTCAGTTCCCAGAAGCCCTGATCACCAGTGTGCCGATTTGGGCCTTTGGTAATTGAAGTCCAAGAACACCTGGAGAGCCGACTTTGCAGACCCCTGTCCTAGTGGCATGTGCCAAAATCTGCCTGTTACAATAATGACCATTGTGGTGGCTTGGTGGGAATCCTGTAAACCAGGGGTTTCCAACCTTTTTACGCCATGGGCCAGACCATGCCCCCCCCCCGACAGGTGAGCAGGATGGTAGTGTGGTTCCCCCACTGTAAACTGTTGGGAGTAGTAAGTATTTGTTTTACAGTATTGTATCACAATGTCACTGTGATCCAAATATACGCACCAACCACTGGTGCAGATGAAGCCACAGAGGACCAGTTCTATGAGGACCTACAACACCTCATGGAACAGACACCAAGAAACGATGTCCAAATTGTCTTAGGAGAGTGGAATGCCAAAGTAGGAAACCAAAAAGTAAATGGAATAACAGGCAACTTTGGTCTTGGTACACAGAACGAAGCAGGGCAAACATTGATAGCGTTCTGCCAAGAGAACGCACTTGTCATAGCAAACACCCTCTTCCAGCAACACAAGAGGCGACTTTACACATGGACATCACCAGATGGCCAACACCAAAACCAGATTGACTACATACTCTGCAGCCAAAGATGAAGAATCTCCATACAGTCAGCAAAACCAAGACCTGGAGCAGACTGTGGCTCAGATCACAACCTACTGATTGCAAAATTCAGGCTTAGACTAAAGAAAATAGGGAAAACAAGTAGACCAGACAGATATCACCTAGACAACATCCCTAAAGAATACATGGTGGAGGTGATGAACAGATTTAATGACTTAGACTCAATAGACAGAGTGCCAGAAGAATTATGCACAGAGATGCAGGACATCATGCAGGAAGCAGCAAAGAAAACCATACCAAAAGAAAAGAAACGTAAGAAAGCAAAGTGGTTGTCTGATGAGGCTCTTAAGATAGTAGAGGAAAGAAGGAATGCAAAAGGCAAAGGAGAAAGAAAAAATACAATTACTTGAACACAGAATTTCAAAGGAAAGCAAGGAGTGATAAGGAAAACTACCTAAAAGAACAGTGCAAAGAAATGGAGGGAAACAACAAAAGAGGCAGGACTAGAGACCTTCTTAAAAAAATTGGGGAAATCAAGGGAACTTAAAGCATAAATGACCATGATATGGGACAATGACGGAAAGGAGTTAGCTGATGCAGAAAAGATCAAAAAAAGATGGCAAGAGTACACAGAAGAACTCTACAAAAAGAACCTGAACACTCCTGATAATAACAATGATGAGGAAATTGAACTTGAACCAGACATTCTGGAGAATGAAGTAAGAAAGGCCCTGAAGAGCACTGCAAACAACAAAGCTAGTGGAGATGATGGTATTCCAGTTGAATTTTTCAAAGCGCTAAAAGATGATGGAATCAAATTACTGCATTCAATATGTGAGCAGATTTGGAAAACAAAACAGTGGCCACAGGATTGGAAAAGATCAGTATACGTCCCAATCCCAAAAAAGGGCAATGCCAAAGAATGTTCAAATTACCGAACAATTGCGCTCATCCCACACGCCAGCAAGGTGATGTTCAAGATAATACAGGATAGACTTCAGCAGCACGTGGAGAGAGAACTACCAGAGGTGCAGGCTGGTTTCAGAAGAGGCAGGGGGACTAGAGACCACATTGCCAACATACGTTGGATCATGGAGAAAACAAAAGAATACCAGAAACAAGTCTACTTTTGTTTTATCGACTACACCAAGGCTTTTGACTGTGTGGACCACAACAAAATGTGGCACGTAATTAAAGAGATGGGAATACCAGAACACCTCATATGCCTCATGAGAAATCTGTACACGAACTAAGAAGCAACAGATAGGACAGAGTATGGAATGACAGAGTGGTTTGGGATAGGAAAAGGAGTAAGACAAGGCTGCATTTTATCACCCTGCTTATTCAACTTATACACAGAGCACATAATGTGCAATGCAGGGATGGAGGAATCACAATATGGGATAAAAATTGCTGGAAGAAACATCAACAATCTGAGATATGCAGATGATACCACCCTAATGGCAGAAAGTGAGGAAGATCTAAAGAATCTCTTGATTGGACTGAAGGAGGAGAGTGCAAAAGCTGACTTGAGACTCAATATCAAGAAAACCAAGATAATGGCAACAGGTCCCATCAGTCCCTGGGAAATAGATGGGGAAGAAGTAGAAGCAGTGACAGATTTTACATTCTTAGGATCAAAGATCACTGCAGATGGGGATTGCAGCCATGAAATAAAAAGGCGACTGATTCTTGGGAGACAAGCTATGAGAAACCTGGGGAACATAGTGAAAAGCAGAGACATCACATTGCAAACAAAAAATTGCATAGTCAAAGCAATGGTATTCCCGGTGGTAATGTATGGCTGTGAGAGCTGGACCATTAGAAAGGCTGAGCGAAGAAAAATAGATGCCTTTGAAATGTGGTGTTGGAGGAGAGTTTTGAGAGTCCCCTGGGCAGCGAGAAGAACAAATATCTTAGAATAAATCAACCCTGACAAATAGTGAAGATGAAGCTAAAGTACTTTGGACATCAAATGAGAAGGGATGATTCACTTGAGAAGGCCTTAATACTGGGAAAGGTGGAGGGCAAAAGAAGTAGGGGGAGGCCAAAGATGAGATGGCTAGATGGTATTGTAGATGCAATGGGCACAGAAGTGGGAGGGTTGATGAGGATGGTGGAGGACAGAGGCGCCTGGAGGACAATGGTCCATAGGGTTGCAAAGGATCAGAATCGACTATGCTACTGAACAACAACAAATTGTATATATTGTATTATACCTACTGCAAGTACTACCATACCGCTTTAAGCGGAATGTATCCTAACTAGCACAGATGTTAGCCCTGTATGTGTAATCACAAGTGCCTTCTATAAGTATAGTGCTTGGTGTTGCGGGAGGGGGTGGCTTTCTGCCAGCCCCTGAGTCTCTCAGAGCTAGTTAACTCCAATTCTCCCTCCACCCCTCCTTCACAAGGGCTAGCATGCACACGCAAGAGGCTTTTGCCTGCGGTGCACTGCTCAGAGATTCTCAGAGGATCGCTGTTCGGGGGGGGGGGGGGGGGGAAAGTGCTGAAAATCTAACCGGCTGAGTGTGAGCTTCAGGGAGCAAATAATCCAATTCCATTCCAAAGTCCAAGATAGGCTTTATTTTATATTTCCATAAAATAGAGAAGCATTGAAGTGAAGAAGAAAATCAGCAAAGTCCCATTTCTAGAAAAATGGCTAAGTCCAACACTCCATCCTCAAACGGCAAAGTCCAGTATTGCCCCTACAAAGGGGTCCATCAGGTGTTTTTTCCTTGGTCTTCCAAAAGTTCTCCAAGAGCCCCAACAGCCCACTAAAAAATTGAATTACAGCCCCTCATATCAGAGCCTCCTGTCTCCACCCAGCAGGGCATGGTTAGGACAAGAGTGTCCTATCAAGATGTTCTACTCCTTACCCCTCCCTTAGAGTAAAGGTGGAGAGTAGCCAGTTTGTTTAGAGGTGTGTTCAGTTTAGGGGCTTTCCAAAGGACTGCCCGTTAACCACAATGATTCAGCATGATTGCCTCTGGCCCTTTTCCCATGGGAAAGAAATGTTCCCCCCCTGGTGTGGGAAAGACTAAACATGGAAACATGTACTGCAAGAGACAAACATGCCTGCAGCCTGGGGAACATACAAGTGGGAGACAATCATGCCTTCTTGGCTGTACACAGCATTCCTGTGGTTTAGCAAGCTTACACACAGAAGCCCAGACTGATTTCCCAGGGCAGGCTTATCAGAGTTTAGACTGTACTGCTCTGGCCAGACCCCTCCTTCAAGGAATTGGCAGGGAAAGACAGGCCAGAGAGAGGCCTGTCTGAAAAGAGCAGAAAGTGAGAATCTGACAGATCCAATATTCACCACACTTGGTTCGCACTAGGTTAGCTTTTATGCTCACTAAAGCTTCAGGGCTGCTGCATGCTGTGCTTCATACTACTGTCTATGAGCTGGAGAGATGTAGAAGAGTCCCAAGCTCACCCTTTGCTGAGCACAAAGTCTATTACAATTGTTATCCGTTATTATCGCAGTAATTGGAACTGTGCTTTGCTTACAAAGAGACTCTATCTGCTTTATGTTTGCCACTGTAAATATACCGAAGCCCTTTATCCTTCAACCTTTTGAGTAAACCTTTTGCATCAAACAAGTCTCAGTCCATGTAGCATTCCTGGGAAGCACTGCTCTGCTGTGCACTGCCAAGTGCAACTCTGCTACTACACCTCATCGCTGCCATAAAACGCAGCCAAGGCTGTCGTAAATGCATTTCGGACAGCTGCAGGTGCATTTACGCATGCACAGGCATGTTACAGCTGTCGTAAATGCATCCACATCTAGTAGCAGTGAGGGCAGAGATGTACCGGCGGCCCACATGAAATGGTGCTGTGGGCCAGATCTGGCCCACAGGTTGTAGATTGGGAATCCTTGCTGTAAACCAAGGCGGGTGTACCATGGCTTGCTTGTTCTCTTCCCCAGAACTGTGCTGTGTCTCAGACTCAAAGCAATGGCTCTTTGGATGCACTCAGTCTTGGCTTCTGATTGCTTTTAGACATGTCTGAGCTGACGGAACCTGAAGAGCGCAGGAGCCCCCTGGACCAAGAAATTTCAGCATTACTGAACAGGGTCCGATTTCTTGACTTGACTTTCACGCCCAGATTCTTGGACCGGGTAAGTCCTGGTTGCTATGGTTTGAGTCACTGCTTCATTGCAATAGAGCCTGCAACAGGAGTGACTTATTCCACTGTTGTCTATGGATCCAGCACTGTTGGCTTGCTGAGTGGGCCAGGTGTGTAACTGGTCAGATATGCATCAGTGGAGGGGACATGTTGCGCACTGTGTTTGGCAGTGGGCTGACTGGCCCAAAATGGTTTAGCATTATCAGGGTGTTGGGTGGGTTGATATTAAATGTGTAAGTGTGGCTCAAATGGCTGAGACGCTGAAGGCAGCAGGTCAGCAGTTTGATACCCGAATACTGCAGGACGGAATGAGCTCCCGTCTTTGTCCCAGCTCCTGCCAACTTAGAAGTTTGAAAGCAAGAAATTGCAAGTAGATAAATAAGGACCACTTCGGTGGGAAGGTAAACAGCGTTCCGTGTGCTCCGGTGTCTAGTCATGCCTGCCACATGAGCTCAGAAACATCTACAGAAGTGGACTCTTCGGCTTTGAAACAGAGATGAGCACTGAACCCTAGAGTTGGATACAACTGGCTTTCAAGCAAGGGCAACCTTAACCACAAATCTCTTCCTGGACTTGAGGCTCATCTCCATTCAGAGGGTGTTGAGGGTCCTCTTGCTTAGCTCTTTTGGCGGACCCCATTATTAGCAAACTAAGACAGTCTCTGCTGGAAGAGAAGGCTGTGTGGTGATAGGAGGCCTGCCTTCCCCCATTCTAGGTGGCCGGTTGTTTGCTACATTTGGTTGCCATGTTCAGCGGCCACTCAATGAGGTTCTGGGATAGGCAGGCCGGGTAGACAGAACCATCTTGGTTTTCACCAGCCCGGCAAGAAAGTTACTGCATGTTCAGAGTCCATTAAATAATTTCTCATGGAAAAATACCTAGGAGATGGCACAGGGCTTTTAAGGTCCTTTCTAAAGTGTAGTGCAGTGGTGGTGAATCTATGGCATGTGTGCCAGAGGTGGCACTCAGAGCCCTCTCTGTGGGCACCCGTGCAGTCACCCCAGCAGAGATTTTGCCCCGCCCCTCTGCCCAGCAGCCCAATGGGAGAACTTCCTCCCTCAGCACAGAGTTCGCCTCACCCCTCTCCTAGCAGACCAATGGGAGAACTTCCTCCCTCCCCCCCATCAAGGAGTCCACCCTGCCCCTCTGCCCAGCAGCCCAATGGGAGTGCTTCCTCCCTCCCCCAGCACAGAGTTCACCCCCACCCATCTGCCCGGCAGCCCAATGGGAGCGTTCCCTTTCTCCCCCTGTTGCTGTGTTGGCACTTTGAAATAAATAACTGGGTTTGGGGTTGCAGTTTGGGCACTCGGTCTCTAAAAGGTTCGCCATCACTGGTGTGGTGGCTGTGTTTGGATGGGAGCTAGTTTGAAGCAATCCACTTTTGGAAACTCAGCCATCCACGTCCGCAAGAAGTAGTCAAACCTCGAGATAAGAATTTTTCAAGATACAACTAACCTCGAGGAACGAATTAAATTATTGTGTAGAAGTTTGACTATACAGATCTATCTTACTGTCACCCTCGTTCTATTGTGAACAATAGAATATTATGAGAAAGTGCTTGGTTTATTGCTTTTTGTGGGCTTTTCAAGGTTGACAGTCCCAATGAAGAGATTTCCAAGTCGGCTGAGGAAGACCCGAGGTGCTTAGTCACAGAAACGGGTGAAACTGGAGAGCTGGAAGGCTGTTTCTTACAGGTGTGTAGCCCCCTTTTTCTGTAAAAACAGCCAATGTGGGGAGGTGGTGGACAGAACTGGATCTAAGAGACATTCCCTGCTTGGCCAAAATACTTCTGGGTGATTCTGAGCTAAGGACTTTCTGTCAAGCTAATTTAGAAAATGTACAGCAGTTCAACCAGATATAGCAGGTTTTGCTTAAACAGCTGATCGCCATGAGGATTGCCAGTATTCGGATCTGGATACGGGAGAAGGAAAGGTAAAGGAGGAGGAGGAAGAAGAGGAGGAAGAGGAGATTTAAACTGACTACTGTATAATGTTTCCAACTTGGGTCTATACATATATGTGTGTGGGATGAGTGTGTGCGTACTGCAACAAGAGTGAGGCAGTCAATATGGATTTCCTGTCCTCCTCCTGCAATCAATAATATGGGTGGAAAACGCACCCTTTTTTCCACCAAATGAGCCCTGGGGCCAACTGGAAATGGGGAGGGAGAGATGGATTTCCAAAGCATTAAAGCCACTTCCACACGTGAACACAAGAAAACAAGGCTTGCTCTTCCTCTAGCACCATGGTTCCCAATGTGGGGCATACAGCCCACAGGGGGGGCAATTTGATTTTTAAGGGGGGCAATTCGAGAATGAGTTACGAACAGTGAATGGCCTTTTAGGCTTCCCCCACGTGAATAGTTCACTTTTTGAATAATAAGTATAAAGGGGTCGCAGTGGCTCAGTGGTTAAGAAGCTCGCCTTGTTAGCTGGGAGGCTGGCAAGTCAGCAGCTCGAGACCCTCTTGCTGCATGACAGTTTGAGTGCCTGTCTCTGTCCCAGCTCTTGGGGGACATGAAAGGAGCCTCATTCAGGCATCCCCTGAATTTCTCCCATAAAAATCCTTTTAACACGGAATAATTTCTGACATGAAATTATTGTTGTTGTTGTTGTTGGTATTATTATTATTCAAATCAACCATTTGGTTCACTGGAATAAAATTAGCAGTTCAAGCCCTAACCAAGGACCTAAGAGCTGTTAAGGTAACGTCTGAGTATATATGCAGTTCCCACTAGAGTTGTGTTTTTTTTGGGGAGAGTTAGGATGTCCAAAATTTCCAAATATCTAGGGAGTCCTTTAGGTATTGCTCCAAGGGCTCCGATCACAATGGGAACAACAATAGATTTATTCCGCCATAGACGCTCGACTTCAATTTGCAAATCACAATATTTTGTGATTTTCTCCAGTTGTTTGTCTTCCATTCGTTCATTTCCTGGTATAGGAATCTTAATAAACCAGACCTTCTTCTCCTCCACAACAGTTATATCAGGTGTGTTGTGAAGCAGATGTATATCTGTTTGAATATTAAAGTCCCACAGGATCTTCACTCTCTCATTCTTTAAAACTTTCTCTACTTGATGTTCCCAATGATTTTTATTGCTTTCAAATCGAAATTTCTCGCAAAGCTCCCAATGGATAATTTTTGCAACTCTGTTATGGCATTGCAAATAATCAGTCTGTGAAATTTTGCTGCAGCCACTGATCAAATGATCTATTGTAGTAGTAGTAGTAGTAGTAGTAGTAGTAGTAGTAGTAGTAGTAGTAGTAGTAGTAGTAGTAGTAGTAGTAGTAGTAGTAGTAGTAGTAGTAGTAGTAGTAGTAGTAGTAGTAGTAGTAAGAGTTATATGTCATGGGGTGGAGGGGGGCATCAGGATTTTAGAGATGCATTGGTGGGCATGGCCAAAGAAAGGTTGGGGACCACTGCTTTAGGTAGAATAGGTCCCTGTCTTGGCCCCACCCATGGGGCTGGGAGAAATCCTGCATTGCCGCTCTTAGCACTCCTCCAACAAAATGAGATAGACTCAGTCCAAGGCAGGTTCCAGTCTTGCTCAGTGTTTTGTGGTTGTTGTTGCAGACAGAGACGGCAGAGGTGGAAGCCGAAGAAGGAGACTCTTTAGCCGAAGCTGCCGGAGATCATGAAAAGATCCAGACCCTGCATCCAAGGTAACACAAAGCCAGTATAGGGGGAAAGCATGTCCTTTGCAATTCCCTATCTTCATTTCTGGCACAGGGATCTTCTTGCTTGATGTCATTGTTGTTAAGGGTGTTTTTTATATACATCAGTAGACAGGAAAGCTTTACAAATAGTTTTACTTATAGTTTGCAAGTTTTCCAAGCACTACACTCCCCACTCTAGCCCAGCAATTAAATTGTCCACACATGTTTTGAAATATAACAAAATAGTTATTTGCTTACAGTTGCTTTAGAAAGATTAGTAAACAGTTGCTTTGTTTGTGTATGTGCAAGTACACCCATTCATGTGGATTCACAGAGACTTGGGCTTCTGGGAATTGAAGTCCAAGAACAGCTAGAGCACCAAGGTTTGCCATCACTGAACTAGCTAATGAAGGAGAGGGCTAGGATAGGCTGCTTCATCCTGGTAGCTGGCTTTCTGTGTGCAGATATTCGTTTTAAATTTTTTATATTTTTTATTAATTTTTTTGCAAAAATACATAGCAATACACCATACCTGTCAAGTACCCCGTAATGGACGGGATTTCCCCGTAATTTTGTGCTGCTTTTGTTCATTTCCCACCCTGAGCCGACGCTACCCCGTAATTAGGCAGCGGGGGAAAATAGTTACTGCGCATCCCTTCTGCGCAGGTCCTTTCTACGCATGTGTAGAACCCTTCTACGCATGCGTAGAAGTGACCTGCGCAGAATGGTTTAATTTATTTAATCTTATTACAGTATCTGCAACCAGTTTATCTTCATTTCTGCATATATTCCTGCTTTTTTCATTTCATCCTTACAGATTTGTATCCAGTCCGTGAACAGGTACGCATCAATACTTGTCAACACAGATCTCATCCTCTTATCAATTTTGATCGGAAAACTTCGAATATCCTCAACCTCAATTATTGGGGATTTATCAGGGGCTAATTTTTTCTAGGTTTTCCCCCCACACATCCCACAGTGTCTTTAACATATTATTCTTAATACTGACTTTTCCAATATTCCTATCTAAAAAAGCTGCCTTACCTAAATGTGCAAATTTCTCTAACTCTATATCCTCCCAAATCACCTTTTCTTTCATCAGGATCTTGACAATATTTTTAATCTGAAATGCTCTATAATAATTTTTAAGATTTGGCATTCCTAGTCCACCTTCTTTTTGTGGCAAATGCCACAAACATTTTGAGATTTTCAGTTTGCTTCCACAGTTGCAGAAATTATTTAAGAGGTTTTGATAATTCTTTATAATTCTCTTTATCCTTAAATTGAATTGGCAGGACGTCAAACAAAAAATTCATTTTTTGTAGCAACATCATCTTACACAATGCCACCCTGTCAAACAACAACAATTTCAATTTCTTATATTGGCTAATTTGATCTTTAATCAATTTCTTCTGTTTGTCATAATTTAATATTTTGATGTTCTCCAATTTGTTTGTAATATTAACCCCCAAATATTATAAACTATCTTTAATCTGAATTTTAAATTTTTCTAATATCCTCAGTTGTTCCTCTTTATATTACATGTTATCATTTCAGATTTCTCCCAATTTATTCTTAGCCCCGTCATATCCTCAAAGTCCCTTAAATGCTCCTGTTTCATGATCACCAATGTATCATCCACATACAAGCTTATTTTATTTCCCACCAATCCTTCTATATTATTATCATTTCTAATAACTGTTGCAAGTAATTCCATTGACATTATAAATAAAATTGGAGATAGCGGACACCCCTGCCTAGTTCCGGCTTCAAGTCTTATATCTTCTGTATAGGCATTATTTACTTTAACCTTTGCTGTTCCCTGCTGATATAATTGCTCTATAATTTTTTTAAACTTTGATCCGAATCCATGAAAAGATATTATTTCATTAATTGTTACCCACTGAATCGAATCAAACGCTTTAAAAATGTCCAATGACAGTAATCCTACCTTCTCCCTATTTCGTACAGCAATATCCAATAAATCAAGTGCTCTCCTCGTTAAATCTGCCATGTGTCTCCCTTTTTAAAAGCTGACTTGATCCATATTTATATAGTTTCCCATAAAACTATTTAACCTATTTGCTAGTACGGTTGTAAATATCTTAGCATCTTGGTTTATTAAAGACTAGCATTTTTTGCCCGGCCTTGCCGGGTAGTTTTTTTGTGTGTTTTTTTGGTTAGGGTTGGTTTGGGTGGTGGTAATTTGAATTTGTGGTTTTTGAATTTATTTGAATTTTTTATTTTATTTATTTTTATTAGGATTTTTAAAATATTTTTTGACTGTTTTATACTCTTCCGGCCTCTAGGTGGGGCTGTGATTAAGAGTACTGTGATTGTCTTTATTTCTTCAGTTCTGTTGGGGAGGCATGGCGGGAGGACGTCTTTCGTAAGTGTTCTTGATTTATTATAATCTATTTTTATTTTGTTTTGATTTTGGGGTGCTGGGCTGGGAGGTTAAGTAGAGAGTTTCTACTTAAACCCCCCAATGTGTTTTTGCTTGTTCTTTTGTATTTATTCTGGATTTTAGATGTGTTTTATTGTTTTGGATATTTCTGGCTGTTATTTTTATTTTTTTATTTTTCCCGTATTTATTTTTTAAATTTGTGTTATTATTGTTTGTTGAGTTAGGTATTTTCGTGTTGTAGATAGGTGTTTTTAGTGAGTTTTCATGGTTTTTCGTTAGCCTTTGGTATTTCGGGTGTTTTTTGTTGAGTCTGTTGTTTATTGTTTTGTTGTTTACTGGGTTTATTTGAATTATTTGTTTATTTATTTGTGTTTTTTATTTTTGATGGTTGGCCTTATGTTAAACTGTTTTTGTTTTGTTGTGGTTGTGTTTTGTGGGGTGAAGAATGGCCTGTCTGTCTTTTCCTCTTTTCTCCATTGCTTTTTCGAAATTAGGTTTCGATGAAGTGACGGGGAAAATGAAGAGCCGGCCGTCAGCTCGCTCTTCATCTGGTAAGGTTCGTTAGGTCAGTCAGGGGAGAAGGAGGCAGAGAAGAGCTATCTGTTTCACGATGGTTCTCTCCTCTCGGCCTCCTTTTTCCCTGGCTTACCTAACGGGAGATTGGCAGGCAACAATCCGTAAGGGGTGGTGCTCTTTCTTGCAGATTGCTGGCTGCTGCTTTTCTATTACCTCCACCACTGTTTCGTGCTAGTTTTTGAAACAGTGATGTGGATAGTACAAATGCAGCAACCAGTCATTCGCCAGGGAGTGTGCTTCCCCTGACAAAGTGCTGCCTGCTGCTGGTTTCCCCCTGCCGCAACTTACCTTGAGGGCGGCGGTGGTCTCACCATGTCTTCAGTGGGGTAGCGGCTAACTCACCACCACACGACCTCACACCACAACGACTGGAAAAGAAATGAATAAAGAAAGAGACTACTTACTGAAAGAAGCTCCACCCAGAGGCCACGAGAGAAAAAACAGTCAAAATACAAGATAACCCCTACCAGCAGCACTTGCTGCCCACAATAATAAAAAAATTCAAAAAGACACAATAGCCCCACACAAAAGGCCCCAAGAGTTTTTCAAAAAAGTATCTCATCCTTTATTCTTTTTTCATCTACAAAACCAAAACTCCAAACAAAACTCATCACAGTTTAAAACAGGCCATCAAAAAAAATTGTATAAATACAAATTTTAAAAATTTCAAATATAGATTAACCTCTTCTTTACAAACATTAACAACAACAACAACAAAAACTTTCAAACATCATTTAAAACAGCCCGGCAACGCCAGGCAACCTTTGCTAGTTCCTTATAAAAATCTGAGAGTAAACCATCCTCATCTGGTGATTTACCTATCTTCAATTTTGCAATTACATCTTTAATTTCTTTTTTTGGTTATTCTATCTTCCATTATATCCTTATGCTCCTGATTTAAATTTTGCCCTATATGTTTTCCCAAATATTCTCTTAATCTTTCAATATTTACTTCTTTTTCTGAGTATAACTCCTGGTAGAACTCATTAACTATTTTAATTTTATCTTTTGTTCTGTTGCACCTGGTTCCCCCCTTTATATATCAAAAATCCAATCTTTCTTTTCTTTCTTTTTTCTTTAGCCATCCTTGCTAATAGCCTCGAATTCTTGTTACTATATTCAAAATATTCTCTCTTTAAATATATCAGGTTTCTTTTTTTACTTTTTCAATATCCTTCCCCACGAGTTCCTTTTTTAGTTTCTGCACACTATCATATATCTTTCTACTCTTTGTCTTCGCATGCTCCTCTTGTAACCTCTTTATTTCCTGTTCAATTTTGTTTTGTTTTGCCTTAACCTGTCTACATTTAATACTAAATAACTTAATACTTTCTCCTCTAAAAATCACCTTCATAGTATCCCACACTGTATTATAGCTTACGTCTCTATTATCATTCCATTTCCAACTTTCTTCCCACTTTTCAATGATCTGTTCTCTACTCTTGAGATTCCTAAATAGACTGGCATCGTATCTCCAGTTTTTCCTTGCATCCTTTTCTCCTTCTATTCTCAATTCTAGCATCACTCTAGCATGATCCAATCCTTTAAATATCTCAATTTCAATCTCTTCCAAATTTCTAATCAGGTTCTCTGATACAAATATATAATCAATCCTTGAATATGTATTATGTACCTGGGAGAAAAAAGTATATGCCCTTTCCATTTCACGGAGTTCTCTCCACATATATTTCAGTACTAAAGCTGACATCCACTTATCTATAATCTGTGTTTTTGACCCTTTACTGCACCAAGCCATATTGGTACAATCAATTGCTGATCTTATTAAATTGAAATCCCCTGCTGCAATCATCTTTGAACATCTTTCTCCTTCCAAGATATCATACACTTTATCTAAAAAGGTTTCTTGATGCTTGTTAGGCGCATAAACATTTACCAGCATTATCTCCTCATCATCAATTTTCCCATTGATTATCAAGTATCTTCCCTCTGGGTTAGAAATGCTCTTGGTTATTACAAAATCCAATCTGGTTGAAATAAGAATTGCTACTCTTCTTGACTTTGATAATCCATATGCTTTTTCATAAATCTTGGTCCAGCCTAAAAATAACCTATTGATTTCTCCTGACTTTTGATGTGTTTACTGTAAAAAGACTATATCAGCTTTTTCTTTCCTAAATGCTGCTTCTATTATTATTCTCTTAATCTGACATCCAGTACCCTTCACATTCCAAGATACTACCTTCACATTCTTCATTCTTTATCTGTTACCTCTCTACTTCTACAACAGCCGCGTCCCCCTGAAGGCATGCACAAAATTAGTCTAGAAATCCCTAATCCCTGACATACATACTTAAAATAATAGCAAAACATATAAAAAGCTCATTTACCCTCCCCACTTTCTGCGAGAAAAAGAGGCCTTCAATATTCAAAGAGGGGAGGGGGGAAAGTGCATCAGATGGAAACGGAGCATTGGTAAACTCTCTTAGCTGCATTTGAACTACTTAACCTCCTCCTTCTGCTCCCTCGGGCACACTGTCATCATCATCATTTCCTCCAAATCGTAATCCTCCAGACATTATCAGCTCTTCCTTTAAAGTTTCCCATTCTTTGGTGCTATTCTCCAATAATTTTGCCTTCACCAGTATATCCAGTACAAAGGCGCCCTCTCTCACTGCAAATCCTTTGTCTGTGCCAAAAAATTAGCTGTCTTGGGAATTTTCAATTATATTTAATGCCTTTGTAAATCAAATGCTTTGTTACCGGTTTCATCATTTGTTGCCAAATTCTTTCCTCAACCGCTATATCAGTATAAACCTCAACATCTGCACCATCAATCTTCAAAGTTGATGGACCCATTTGTTTGATATGAGACATTAATCTCATTTTATCCACCACACAAGCAAACTTTACCAAAATATTCCTGGGACCGGTTCTGCCCCTCTTCTGTCCAAGACTGTACATACTTACGATATCCTGTATTCCATCAGCCATTCCAATATCCTATCCCTTAACAAATCCGGAGTCTTCTCGGATTACAATATTTGGGCATCTCATTTGTTCTTTCATCATTGCAACACGCTTTTCCAGTGAGTCCACCTTCGTATCTCTTGCCTTCTCTTTCTCCTTCATCCTTTTCACCTCTGTCTTGAGCTCTTTTTGTTCTTTTTTAATTTCTTCCTGATCTTTTTTTTAAGACAACTTGCCCTTTTTTCAATTCATCAAGTCTTTTATCAAATTTGTCTGTCATATCCACCATCTGTTTATGTGAATCCTGATGCCCAGCTTTAATTAAAGCCTCAATTTTTTCAAACCTTTCACACATCAATTCAAATTCACTCTTAGGTCCCTTTGTATCCTTAGGTATTTTTAATGGCACCTAATGCTGCGGCACCTCCTGCTGTGGATGCTACTATTGCTGTCATTACTGCTGTTGCTGTAGTTACTGCTGTTACTGCTGTTGTAGTCGCTGTTGTTATAATTGTAGTTGTATTCGTTTTTATTTGGAGGAGATATCAGTCACGTTGGCCCTGTATCTGGATTCTGAAATGGAAAGGCCCAGGAACTTATTTAGATAATAAGGGGGCTGTGGTGGCTCACTGGTTAAGAAGCTCACCTTGTTAGATGGAAGGTTGGCAAGTTGGCAGTTCGAGACCCTGGTACTGCATGATGGATTGAGCACCCCTCTCTATCCCAGCTCTTGGGGACATGAAAGGAGCCTCATTCGGGCATCCCCTGAGTGGAGTTTCTTCCTCAAAAATCCTTTCAATCCAGAATAATTTCTGACACTAAATTATTATTATAGTGGAAAAGACAGTTAATCAAGTAGAGTTGGAGGTTGGGAGTTCTAGACCTTTGGTTTCATTTTCTTGAAAAATTCACCCTCAACCTGCTGCTTCTGTCAATCCAGATGCTACCAGGTCACGGAAAGCATCCAGTGCCGACCCTCGCAGCTGTGCCCTAAGCTTCACGCACCAGAACATGAACATGAAGACCTGGTGGAGTGGAATGAGGTGCTGGAGTTGCATCTGGGAGAGATGCAGAGCCAAAGGTGGAGTGAGCAGGAACAGCTTGAGCGCCAGGTGGACGGTCTGCAGAGAAAGGTAACGGAGATCCTGGCCTTCCCCTTCCCCACTTTCTCAGGACCAGGTCGCCCTACTAGGCCTCTTCTACACTCTGGTGTCAAGGTTTGGAGAGGCCCTTTTGGGGGACCACGGCTTCCAAATGCAAGTTGCTTAATGCTTTGGTGTCCATAGGCATGAACCGAGATGTGGGTACATTATAGCTGCTGCTGCTTCTTTCATGTCCTGATCAAACCCTGGACTGCCCAAATGAAGCCACATTCTTGGCTCTGTCATTGAGCAAACTTAAGTCCTGATTCTTCTTGTGTCATATCCAATTCCGAATATTGCTGATCAGACATGAAGACTTTTCCTGCAAATACAGTAAAACCCCGGGTTATGATGGAGGTCCGTTGCAACAGCCTCCGTTGTAACCCAAAAAAATTGTAAACTAAAACATTTGTAGTGATGCAGTGGAAAAAAAAAGATCCTGAATTGAAAATTTGGGACGGCATTTCCATAGGATTTGCTGTTGTAAACTGCAGCAAACTTAAACCGAGGCTGTTGTAATCTGGGGTTTTACTGTATAATGCAGTGGCCTTTCATCTGCCTTCTGCACTGCTGCATAACCCCCATACCTGATCCAGTTCCATGAGTCCCTTTCTAGTTCTGAGCCCTTTTGGCACACAAAGTCCTCATCATCATCCCCAGGTCAGGATGGAAGAAGCTGTTGCCCTCCATCAAGATGGATTCAAGTGGGATTTAATTCATTTGGGGACCCTCACCTTTCCCTGTGGACTTCACCAAGGCCGCTAGTCCTCAGGGTTGTCAGGTTAGTTAACCACCGCCTGACGCTCGGCTTTGAGTTGCTGACAGTAGGATCTACTCTATTACCATAGTAGGATAACATGGCCATAGTTGCAAGTCCTGATTGGTGTGCACATTTCTGGCACTTATCAGCAGAACAGGAAATGAGCCGGATTCTGTATCTCTCCACATTCATGCATTACAGCTGATGACAGAGGCTTGGAAAAGTGCCTTCTTGAGATTACATTTCCCACTCACCCCGTTATCTGGAGTGATGTTTTGTAGTCCATAAAAGTAGCCCTGTGACCTCTGCTTAGGAGCAGCTATGTGACTGCCTCAGATGCTGTCACACAGCTGGAAGGCGAACTTGTTTTAACCTGTGCTGGCATTTGAGCTGCTTGTTGGGGTACACAGAAAGAGCCTCCTCGAAGATTGTGGCATTGTTTGAACCACAGTCGGGCATACCCCGGGCAACGGCCACCTTGTGGTGCCGGCTAATCTTTCTCACACTAGGTCATCTGGTGAAAGGAACTATAGAATGAACTCACCAAAAGTTGCCTTCGTCTTGGCAGTTTCATGTCTGACCTAGACACAGAAGAAACAGAAGCAGCTTTTTTGCTGTTGGACCTCACATACAAATGCCGTTGGTTGGCTTGTTGAGCTGACTTAGAATGTCATGAGCTGCAGGAAACCAGTAGAGGTTGTTAAGTGGTGCAGAGCAAGCCCTCGGGTAGAAAGCAGCACCAGCAGGAGCCTGAGGACACACTTGGTAAACACAGTAGGCAAAACAAGTAGATAAGCTTCTGTTTACTGGATGTGCAAAATAAAGTTCAGGGTATCATAAAGTATTTACAGCAAAGTCACAAAAGCAAACAGGATAACTTCTCCTTTGTTACTGGTCAGTTCGGTATCAGATATTTACAGTCCAAGTATGCAAAGTTCGATAGGCAAGTAAAATAAAGACAGTAGTTTTGTAAGCTTGCGAAGCAACAAATTTTCTTTTTATTCAATTCCCATTTCAATTTGTTGTTCAGAGCCAGTTGCCACATTTCCTCAAACCATTCATCTAATTTAATATTCCTGTCACTTTTCCACTTCCTTGCAATACATTGTTTTCCTGTCGTCAACATAAATGATACCAACTCTTTTTTATCTTTATCAAAAATAATATCCTCAAGATTTATCAGCATGATGGTACCTGGTCCCAACTCAATTCTCTTACCTATTATTTCAAAAATTTCTTTTCCGATTTCCCTCCAAAACTCCTTAATCACTTTACAATGCCACCACATATGCATATAGGTTCCTACCGTTTTCTTACATCTCCAACATAAATTATT
This sequence comes from Bradypodion pumilum, assembly GCA_035047305.1. NCBI lineage: Eukaryota > Metazoa > Chordata > Lepidosauria > Squamata > Chamaeleonidae > Bradypodion > Bradypodion pumilum. The sequence goes on along the minus strand of JAWDJD010000016.1, from coordinate 4,102,474 downwards.
CTTGGTTTTATCAATTTGATTCAATCTCACTGGGGTCAGGTACCATCTCCACAGTATTTTATAATTATGTTCCTTGACTCTAACTGACACTGTCTTCATAATCCTTCTCTTCCAAATAGCTTTCCAATTTGTTTCAGGAATCTTCACATTTAGCTCTTGTTCCAAAATTGTCCTCAACGTTTTTTGAGGGTCACTTACAGAATTTATTATTTTATAAATCTTTCTCACCATGCTTTTTAATCCCAATTCTCCTTTTCTAATTTTCCATAACAGCTCTTCAAATACCGTCCTATTCCTTTCCAACCTGAAATCCGTCAAGTATTGGTCATTCCATTTATTTAGCCTTACAATTTGAAGCCAATTCAACCTCAATTCTGTATAAATTTCTGCTCTTTTTGTTTCATCTTTACAAATTCGTAGCCAATCCTTCAATAAAAACACATCATTAGCAATCAACACAGCTTCCATTCTCTTATCAATTTTAATTGGAAAACTTGCCAACTCATCTAATTCAATAACTGGAGAGTTATCTGGAGCTAATATTTTCTTCGCTTTATTCCAGACTTCCCACATAGACTTTAACATTTTGTTTTTAATAGTTATTTTTCCAACATTCCTGTCAAGAAAAACTGCCTTACCTACATGAGCTAAATCTAGAGTATCCCTCCCTCTGTATTTCTTGCATCTCTTTTTATTCTTTTTATGAATACATACCTGTCAAGTATCCCGTATTGGTCGGGATTTCCCGTAATTCAGCGCCGCTTTTCTTACTTTCCCGCCTGGAGCCATTGCCATCCCATAATTTGACGGTGGGGGAAAGTAGTTACTGTGCATCCCCTTCTGCACAGAACCATTCTACGCATGCGCAGAAGGCTTCTACGCATGCGTAGAAGGGTTCTGCGTAGAAACCTTCAGCGCAGGTCCCATATTGTCCGGAGCCGTGCTTGACAGGTATGTGAATAGGGTGGGGGTAGGTGGGTGGGTAGGTTGGTGGGTGACTTGGTTTTTTAAAATCTGTTTTATAGGTTTTTAATTTGTTGTAAGCTGCCCTGAGTGGGGTTCGCCTGAGTGGGCGGCATAGAAATCTGAAAATTAAATTAAATTAAATTAAAACCTTGCTTTTAATCACAATGTACAAGAGCTAATGAGTTAATGCAGTCAAGCATCATACATTCAGTGTTCCTAAAGCAAAATATACAAGGTATATTATGCTACCCAATAGATTAGGCAAGTATGTAGGATCTAACAGAGGTGCAGATGAAAGACAGAGGCCTGGTGGAAAAATCCATGGTTTCTTATTTAATTCTCTTTCTCTTTTTGCTTGCCTTGTTTGTTCAAGATCTCACACTTAGAGGCAGAGTTATGCCATGCACAGAAGACCAACCCGGACAAGATGGATGGAGAAATGGCAAGTGAAGTGGCAGATTGCCAAGAGGCAAGGAGTGGTCCCAAGTGGGTTGTTGTTGGTGGTGTGTTAGGATGTAGAGTAAACCCTTGTGTTGCAAGGGCATGTCAGCGAACGTCTGAGAGAGTAATGAACAACACAGCAACCAAACAAATATTCTGTTTAGTGAGAAGAGTTGTTTACTTGTTGCAAAATCAAAGGTCGAAAGCAAAGTTCAAAAGCTTTTGAAAGTCAAGCCCAGCAATAGCAGAGATAGTCAAGATCATGTTTCAAAAGCAAAGCAGAAGATTCTTTTCTCCTTACCAGTCTTTAACAATAATGGAGAATAACAGTCCGAATTGCAAATAGTCCAGTAGCAAAACAAAGTAGCAAATGTAGCAAGAGTAATGAGCTCAGCACTAAGCAGTAAACTGTAGCCGAGCCCCAAGCAGTAGTTGAGCTCCAAGTAGTCCGTGGGCTTTAAGCGGTTGTCGAGCATAAAGCAGTCCTTGAGCAGTAGTTGAGCATAGAACTGAAGTAACTGTGGTTGCAACCTTCCTTTTATCCACAGTATTGGCAAGCTAATGAGACAATACAATTCACCTTCTCTGTCATATACTCAATGCTCTTAAAGCACCATAGCAGATATGCAAGTACAGTATAAATATTATCCTGACCAGCCAGTTAGGCAAAGACTTATGTCTTAACATGATGTCTAGATTGGGAAGAAAAAGAGAGTTCTCCTTCATGTTGTTTGTGGAGCCACACTTATGGGTTTTGCGCTTGCGCGAAAGCCATCTTGGAGCTGTAAAGCTGATTGGTTAAGATTTAGTGGTAGGACCGCCCACCATCTCCACCCGCCCTTGGCGCCATTTTGCGCCTCTACCCTCAGTTCTCTTTTTCCCGCTGTGCTAGCAGGAGCTAATTGAGAGCTCTTACCAATTTTTGCGAGTTTTTGATTTTTGAAGGTTATTTCTACAATTTTTCCTAGGCTGGGAAGGGTCGCCCCCTTTCCGACCCATTTTTCTCTGTCTGTAGAGAAGAAAATTTTTATTCCATGCCAGAGTCAGTAAGGCTCAATTTTTCGTCCCGAGGGGCCTCCCTCTTGGGCCTCCTCAGCTCTTTCATACCCTTTATCATGGCACTCCATTGGATGGCCACCATCGCTGCATTCAAAATACCTGCAGCTCCAAAATACCCCATACGGACAGCTATGACAAGTGGCTTATTTGCCTGGGCACGAATCATCCCGTCCACTCCTGTCTGGCATGTAAGAAGTTCTCCAAAGTTGCCCAAAAGAACAGGAAAAACAGTCTGCAAGCTCACCTCATGGTGACCGCGCTGGCTCTTCAACCGTCGAGTACTCGTCAGGAATCCGAGTCTCTTCCTCCATCTTCCACCACTAATTCATCTCAGAAACCCACCACGGCTGAGTTGTTTCTAAAAAAGAAGAAAAAAGAGAAAAAGAAGTCAAAGAAACACCACTCTTTTCTGCCTCCAATTGCGAAGGCCAACAGACCTTCGCCGCCTCCCTCCCCGGCGTCGGCCATTTTCCTGATGGCAATGTCTACACAATCCTCTCTGGTGCTGGAGTCTACGGTGGAGTCCAGCCTCCTGCCACTCCACCAGGACACCCCGCTGACACCCCCAGATGACCTAATCCCCCCTCTCAACCGCCATCTCAGGACTCGGGTACATCGGCCTCCTATCTGCCTCTGTCGGATCAACAGAAGGCCACCACTCGGCCTTCCCATTCCAAGAGGCATTGGGTGGAACAGGTCATCAATGCTTCCCCTCCACCTTCACTGATGTCCGGGGATGCTCAGAGTTCAGTCAGGCTGTACTAGTCTGACTCGGACCCCAAGGCCTTCCACCCACCTACCGTTGAGGATCAGCTTCCACCGGTGGATGCGGACAAGTCACCCAATGATCAGATCAGGAGCAAGGACCGATCTCAGCCAGAGGACCAGCACACATTGACTGGGCTGCTCACTCGGATGGGTACCACCCTCAATATCAAGGCTGAAACCCCTCCATCTCCCTTCACCAATGAGGTCTGTGGGCTGGCAGATACCAAGAAGATCCTCCCTGTTCATCTCCCCTCCCTGCCGGCGGTTGCCCATGCAGCCAAGGCAGTGTGGAAGAAGCCAGTTTTGGCTCATACTGTCTCCACCAGGGTCAACGGTATATACAAGTTGCTGGGGGAAGATGGTGATTTCCTCCACTGTACCGAATTCCCGTGTGGCCCGTGCCTCACAACACCGCACCACCATTAATAGTGTGCTGGTTCCATCTTCCAAAGAAGGCAAGAAGCTTGATGCCCTGAGTCGACACATTTACACCCATTCCTCATTGTCACACAGGGCTGCTAACTACTCGGTTGCCATGGGAGGCTATAACGTGAAGCTTTGGATGAAGCTAGAGTCTTTCATGGAGAAGCTGCTGGCTGAGCTTCGCCCTGAATTGGACACCTTATGTAAGGAGGGAATCCACCTGGTGCAGCAACAGATCAGGACCTCCAGACACATCTGTGGCTCTGAGGCCAAAATCATTGCTGCAGCTATTCAGATCCGGTGCCACTCATGGCTCCGATCCATAGACTTTGCCGATGACACGAAGAAGCTCATTGAGGAGATGCCATTTGATGGCCAAGGAGTTTTTGCCTCCAAAACAGATCACATGCTCAACAGGGATATTACCACCTCCAGCAAGCTTCGGTTGGGCGGTACTGGGTTCTACCACTTGTTCCAGCCTTTTTGCCAGAAACAGGATCAACAAACACGGCAACAGTTCTGTCCTTCGGATCAGCCTAGGCAGCAGTTCTACAAGCCTAGGAAACAGTACAGTCAGCCCCGGTACCAGCCGCAAAACCAGCAGTCAGGCAAGCGTACCGATTGGAGGCAGAAGCCGCAGGTTTAACCTGCCCCTGGCCGTAGGCTCTCCCACCCTCCACCTTCCTTACCTTCCGATTCAAAACTTCCTCATGGTTTGGACCTCCATCACATCAGACAGCTGGGTCCTTCAGATACTAGGCCATGGTTACAAATTGGAACTCAAGATGCACCCTCCATTAGGACGCGTCGCACGAATCCGTCCCCGCAACTCGAGGAGGAGCTTTCATCTCTCCTACAAAAGGGCACGATCGAACCGGTGCCTTTAACACACTCTGCCAACGGTTTTTATTCGCGCTACTTCCTCGTGGACAAGAAGGATGGGGGCCTCCGCCTAATCCTCGATCTACGCCAGCTCAATCGGTACATCCTGGTGAAGAAGTTTCAAATGGTAGCCTTTCTGTCTATCTTTCCCCTCATCAACGAAGGGGATTGGTTCACCACCATAGACCTGAAAGACACATGCTTTCTCGTCCCCATTCATTGATCACATTGAAAGTTCCTCCGTTTCTGCGTGGGGGAAGAGATCTTCCAGTACACGTGTCTTCCATTCGGCCTGTCCACTGCACTGAGAGTATTCACAAAGTGTATGGCTCCGGTGGTGGCCCACCTACGTCTACAGGGGATCACAGTTTATCCATATATAGATGATTGGTTGATCTGTTCCTCTTCCCACGACCAAGCAACAAGAGGCATTGCTTTCGTGATCACCTTCCTGGAGAGTCTCGGCCTGAGGTTGAACCTCAAGAAATCCACGAGCTCCAGAGGGATCTGAACTAATGGGGTATGAACTCTCTGTGACAAACCAGGAAAGGAACCTTGCTGTCCTGGTGGACAGCTCAATGAAGGTGTCAACCCAGTGTGCCTCAGCAGTGAAAAAAAGCAAACTCAGTGCTAGGGATCATTAGGAAGGGTATCTTAACCTATAAAACCAAGTGTTCACCGTTGGAATTGGCTATACGTTGCTATGCGTCGCCCTACTGACCCGCACCCTTCCTTCGTGCGCACGGCTGAATTGCCTACGCAGGTCAACGAAGGATTTAAAAATCCGGCACGGGGGCCTCAGCCCCACAAACGGCAAGAAAGGGAAAGAACTTCACGTCCCAACAGTCACTGCGCCGCGGCGCGCCAGAGCCAATCAGGCTGAGAGGCTCTGGCACGGCGCAGCGTTCGGACACGCGCCGCAGCCAATCAAAAGAAAAGCATTTTAAAAAAACGCATCACAAACACAAAGCACCAACCTATTACTACAAGCCCCAGCGTCCTGCGCGCCATGAGCGCGCAGAACGAGGAGGCAGCCGGCGTGCAAAAACAAAACTTAAAGAAAGCCGGCTCCACCGCCATCCATCCCCACGGGCGAGCCAGCATGGCCCGTGGGGGAAGAAAATGAAACAAACCCGCCGCCCATGCTCTTCCGTTCGAAGAGCCAGCGGCGCGTGAAAAAAAATACAAACAAAAAACCCCCACAACTCCCCTTCTTCACCACGGGCCAGCAAGTATGGCCCACGGAGGAAAAATAAACCTCGGCCGCCGCTGCCCTTCCATTCGAAGGGCCAGCCACCGCGCCAAAAATAAAAACAAACCACCCACCACCCCTCCTCCGCAACTGCCCTTCTTCCCAACGGACAAACAAGTATGGCCCGTGGGAACGAAAGGCACCCTCCCCGCAACAACGCACCCTTCCCAAGGGCCATCCAGCATGGCCCATGGGATCAAAAGGCACCCCCGGCCGCAAGTTCCCTTCCTAACCACGGGCAACCAAGCATGGCCCATGGGAAGAAAAGGCACCCCCGCTGCAAGTACCCTACTTTCCCACGGGCCACCAAGCATGGCCCGTGAGAACAAAAGGCACCCCCCCCCTAAAAAAAGGACGCACCAAAAAACAAATCAAAACCATTCAAAAACAGAAATCTAACCTTTAAAAAATAAACACAAACAAAGATAGGAAAACATACAACAAAAAACAACAGCCCCCCCCAACAAAAACTCAACTCCCCCCCCAAATAAATAAATAAATAAATCAGAGTGCTTACCATGAAGACGTCTTCACTTCATGGCGACAGGAACTCGAATGACCAAAATAAAGGAAGTAACACTTACCGGAACTGAAACCCAGAGGACAAGAGGAGAATGGAAGAGAGGAAACAAAGTTCACCACCGCCACCCAGTGGCCAAAAGAAAAACGAGTAGAGGATGCATTCATGATGTGCTAAATGAGGAGTTCTCAACCTTTTCAAGTTGAGAGCCAGGACACACTCCCTCAGACAGCTTTGGGGGCCGGATGGCCATTTTGCCCTTCCTCCACCACATGGCCCTTCCAGGTGTGGTACAGGAGTGTGGAGCACATGATAGATAAAGATAAATTCATAATTCCAAAATGCAGAAAATAAGTTTGCAAAACATTCCAAAATATACACACTACTCTCAAAAAATAAAAAATTACATTAATCACTTTAACACCAAATTAAATATAAAATTTAAAAAAATTTTTTTAAAAAATTACATTTGTATGAACAAAAATAAAATAAAAACTCCGCCACAGCCGGACCCAGCGCAAATAAGCCACAAATTCAAAAAAACTTTAAAAACCATTAAACACAGCCCAGCACCATTTGTACAGGAAAACAAAAAAAACACCTTACCTGTCTAAAACATTTAAAAAATGCACGGCATTTTTTTTATTAAAAAAACCCCCCAAAAAAGCCCGGCAACGCCGGGCAACCCATGCTAGTAGAAAATAAGTCAGCAAGTGTCATTTTGCCTCTTTATAAATCTATGGTGAGGCCCCATCTGGAATACTGTGTACAGTTCTGGTCGTCATACCTCCAGAAGGATATTATGGAGCTGGAAAAAGTGCAGAGGAGGGCAACCAGAATGATTAGGGGACTGGAACACCTTCCTTACCATCTGAGGCTGCAAACGTTGGGCCTCTTCACTCTTGAAAGACAGCATCTAAGAGGTGACCTGATTGAAGTTTATAAAATCATGCACGGTGTGGACAAAGTAGATCAGGAAAAACTGTTTTTCCTTTCGCACAACACTAGAACTAGGGGACACTCCATGAAACTTTTGGGTACTAGTTCTCAAACAAATAAGAGAAAGTACTTCTTCACCCAGAGGATCACTGGTCTATGGAACTCCCTGCCAGAAGAAGTGGTGACAGCTGTCAGTCTTGACAGCTTTAAGAAAGGATTAGACAAGTTCATGGAGGACAAGGGTATCAATGGCTATAATTATGGATACCTAAGGACAACCTCCGGGTTGGAGAGATAGGCAGAATATCTCTCAATGCCATTTCCAGGGAATGCTAAGCAGGTGAAGGCATCTGCTTGGGAATACCCTGAAACAAATGGTGAGCTTCTGTGTGAGACAGAATGCTGGACTGGATGGGCTGTGGCCTGTTCCAGCAAGGTTGTTCTTATATTCTTATCTGCAGCAGAGCGTTCCCACCGGACTCGAGGCTATCCAACATAAAAGACATAGTATCCATCTTTCACTCCCACTGGATGGTGACTGCTCGCCAAGCCCAAAGGCTTTTGGGCTTGATGGCCTCCAATACAGCAGTCATCCTCCACACCAAGCAAAAAATCAGATCTCAACAATCCTGGCTTCTGGCATCCTTCAACCCACTACAAGACAACCCGCGAGTGCATCTCTGCCCCACTCCAGAGTTGAGGGAACAGCTTCTGTGGTGGATGGATCCAGCTTTCATCACCATGGGAAAGACCTTTAATCGTTCTTCCCCAGCATTTCAGATCACCACGGATGCAAGCAACCTCAGATGGGGTGCGCACCTGGGGTCTCTTCACATCAATGGCACATGGTCCACCAGTGAACGGTCTCACCACATCAATTTCCTCGAGTTACTAGCGATTTGGAAGTCTCTCAAGTCGTTCAAGCCCCTGATCTTCGGATCCATAGTTCAGATAGCATCCGACAACACAACAGCCCTGGCCTATTTGAACAAGCAAGGAGGGACCCGCTCTCAGTCCCTGCTATACCTCTCAATTCTTCTATGGGAGTGGTACCTACAGAACCATGTGCTACCAATCGGACTACACATCAGGGGTATACACAACACGATAGCAGACAGCCTCAGCAGACGGTCTGCATCCAGTCACGAATGGGAGCTCCACGAATCCGTGTTCCGTCAGCTCTGCCTCAGGTGGGGCATCCTGACCATGGACCTCTTCGCATCGGACCTCAACAGCAAATGCTGCAGGGTCTGCTCTAGAGTGGGGGTAGGAAGGGGGTCGTCGGGGGATGCATTCATGTACCCGTGGACATAGAGTTGCCATATGCCACGGAAAACCATGTATTTCACATTTTGTAACTGTCCCACATGGTTCCATAAAAAACACTGAAAATTCACGGTTTTCGAACCAGTTGATTTGGAAGAAAAAAACACGGATTTTTCTTGCATTTCTATTGGAACAACCAGTAGGTGGCAGCAACAGCAGCTTGGCGAGCAAAGACGGGGGGACACGGCTTTTTCTATCTTGTGGAATCTCATCTGTAGCAGCAGGTCGTTACCCGAGTACTGCATGACAGAATGAGTGCCCGTCTTTGTCCCAGCCCCTGCAAACCTGCCTCTGAGCATGTGTGGATGGCCTCACCTGGCAATTAGCAATTACATTTCTATACCAACGCTCTGGTTTCTAGTCATGTCTGCCACATGACCACGGAAACATCTGCAGAAGCAGACAGGACTGGCTCTTTGACTTTGAAACAGAGATGAGCACTGAACCCTAGTGTCAGATACAACTGGCTTTTGAGTAAGAGCAACCTTTACTATTGTCCCGTACAGAGGGTGCTGCTATTTCCTCAACTGTACAGGACTCAAGCCATTCTTATAGATCCTTCCTGGCCGAGGCAGCCATGGTTTCCACTACTCAGGAAACTCGCATCCGAGTGGATGTTGCTGCCCGACAGACCGGACCTCATCCACGTGGAGGATGACAGCATATTGCACCCGGACCTTCAGAGCCTGCACCTGATGGCATGGCTCATAACCCACAACTCAATAGGATTCTGCAATCTGCCATCAGACCGTCCACGTCTCGATCCTACTCGGCCAAGTTCAGACGGTTTACTGGCCACCTACAGGCCAGGGACAAGACTATTAGCACGGCCTCTCTTGAGGATCTCCTTGACTACCTTCTACACCTGGCCAAATCAGGCCTTTCCCATTCGTCAGTTAGAGCGCATCTTGCGGCTGTGGTCTCCAATGCTCCTTCGCGTTCACCTCTCCGCACCGCCTTCCATGAGGACTTGGTGAAGAATTTTCTCCAAGGTCTCAAAAATGTTTTCCCACCACGGAGGACACCCACTCCTCAATGGTCGCTGACCACTGTTCTGGATTCTCTCATGCACCCCCTGTTTGAGCCTATGGCCACTTCAAGTTTGCAACTGCTCTCTTGGAAGACATTCTTTTTAGTGGCTCTTACTTCTGCACGACGGGCATATATATGGCTATAATTATGGATACTTAAGGACAACCTCCGGGTTGGAGAGATAGGCAGGATATCTCTCAATGCCATTTCCAGGGAATCCTAAGCAGGTGAAGGCATCTCCTTGGGAATCCCCTGAAGCAAATGGTGAGCCACTGTGTGAGACAGAATGCTGGATTAGATGATGGGCTCCTGTGGCCTCTTCCAGCAAGGCTGTTCTTATGTTCTTATGACCATGTGGTACTTTATCCTGATTTGACGTTCTTACCTAAAGTTGTCACCAAGTTCCACCTCTTCCAAGTGGTCACTTTGCCTGCCTTTTCTCCTCTCCCATCCTCCAGGGAAGAAAGGACTTGGCACTCCCTGGATGTGCGCAGAACACTCCTGTTCTATACTAGGAGGAAAGCTGAATTCTGTGTCTTTTTATTGCCTATGGGGGCCATAGGAAAGGTCAAACACTTTCCTCCCAAAGACTGTCCAAATGGATTTGCCACACTCTTCACTTGGCATATCAGCTGGCTTCCAAGCCTCCACCTGTTGCTGTCAGGGCTCATTCCACCAGATCCATCGCCACCTCCACGGCCTTCCTGGAGGGCATCGCCCTTGAGGACATTTGTAAGGCGGCTACATGGTCGACACCTTCTACCTTTGTCAACCATTACAGACTGGACACCAGGTCACTGACACACCAGACTTGGCCATTCCATTTTGACTGCGGGCCTCCGACCTTCCACCTGGAGGGCCTCCAGGTTCTAACCATCTCCACCGGGCCTCTTCTACCTGCACATGACATCTCAGCAGTGACTGCCCACCTTCCAAGTAAGTGAGCTTGCTAGTCTCCCATAGGTGTGGATCCACAAACAACACGAAGGAGAAAGACAGGTTGTACTTACCAGTAACTGTCGTTCTTTGAGTATGTTGTTTGTGGATTCATACTGCCCACCCATCCTCCCCTCTGATGGCTACACTGCTAAGACATCCTATTTTCTCCAGTACTTAGCTTTCAACAGAACTGAGGGTAGAGGCACAAAATGGCGCCGAGGGCGGGTGGAGATGATGGGTGGTCCTAACACTAAATCTTATTTAATCAGCTCTACAGCTCCGAGATGGCTTCCATGCAAGCGCGAAACCCATAGGTGTGAATCCATAAACAACATACTTGAAGAATGACAGTTACTAGTAAGTACAACCTGTCTTTTCCTGTGTCCTGTGTGGGGTGTTAGACATTCTCTACATGTGTCCCCTGCAGCAGCTGAACAATTTTCATTTTTCTGGTCACAGAAGCTAAAAATTCACCAAGGAAACATTGAAATGCTGGAAAATAAACTTTTGGAGGAGGCTGAACAGAGGAAACAGTTGGCACAGGACCTTGAAGCAACACAGAAGGCACTCAAAGATGAAAAGAAGGTGGGCAGCCCACAACCTGTGATTGTTCTATTTTTTGTACTGCATCTGATTCTGAATATTGGCTCCCCTCATGGTTATCAGCCATGAAGATTGTCCTGGCAACAATATAATGCAGTGGTCTTCCATTTCCCTTCTGCATTGCAGCATGACACCCATAGTACTGCTAATCCACTTCTGCATTTACAACGGCCATGGACTCATTTATGCTGTCGTAAACACATTTACGATGGATGTTAATGAGTCCGCAGCCGATTCCTGGAGTGAGGTCGGGGGCTGTAGGTTGAGAACCCCTGATATAGAGAGCCTCAGGATCCCCCTCCAGAACAGACACAGTGAAAACCTTCTTCCACATTCAATTCTGAATATTGGCTCTCCTCATGGTTATCAGCCATGAAGATTGACCTGGAAACAGTATAATGCAGTGGCCTTTCATCTGCCTTCCGCATCGCAGTGTGACACCCATAGTATCACTGATCCATTCCTGCAAGTCACCTTCTGGTCCTGAGCCCTTTTGGCACACAAGGTCCTCCTCAACCCCAGGCCAGGATGGATGAAGCTGCTGCCCTCCATCAAGAGGGATTCAAGTGGGATTTAATCCCCTTGGGGATCATCACCCTTCCTTGTGGACTTCGCCAAGGCTGTTAGTCCTCAGGGTTGTCAAGTTAGTTAAATGCTGCCTGATGATTGGCGTTGAGTCGCTGGCAGTAGAGTCTACTCTATGACCATAGCAGGATAACTTGGCCAAACTGGTGCACCTGTGAGTTCTGGTTTCAAATCATAAGTCATATTTATATCCTGCCTCATCCAGCATGTCTTCCTGTGAGGTCAAGGTGGCATAAACCACTCTCCATTTTGCTGTCGTGTCTTAGGAACAGCCCTGTGAGACAGATCAGACCAGAGACTGCCAAAGTTCCTTTCTTGGACTGCAGCTATCAGAATACTGGCTGGTGGTGGTGGTGGTAGTGGGGAGTCACCTGGGTGGGTTGTAATCCCCAAAAAATAACTTTTCCAAGCTAAGAGTGATCATTTGCACAATAAATCCATTCAGTATAGCGGTAAATGAACTTGATGTATTCAAATAAACCACTGAAAATTGTTTGATTCACAAGTATATCTTTTTACTAACTTAAGCATTTTCAACCACTATTAGTTCAAAAATGTCCAAAAAACAAATGGTACTTTTCTTCAGTAAAAATAAATTCTTCAATATTTCAGATGAAAAATGATTCCAATAATTCCAATAAAGTTCATGTACTATCACAAGAAGTTTGTTATTCCGATAAAGTGTAATTCCAAACAAATATAAATTTCCTTTCCAAAGAGAATTCGATAAATCTCTTTTCATACACTATCATCAGGAAAAGGAAAATATTCTGTAGAAGATACAATAACAATTATTAATATACAAATCAATACTCACTATACGTACATTTTCCCATTTAACACAATACAACATGGAAATATACAAAATACATTGGTCAATCTTAGACTTACCTATACAGTTCTCATAATGTTCTCGCGTTTAAGCCTCTCATGTTTTTTCTTTCTGGGCCATGACATTAAATCCTCTACTCACCCTTACTCAAATTTAAGTTCTCTATAATTACATTAGTTCATGCACCTGAGATACTTATAAAAATTCTGACATCTGGATGTAACATTGTATAATCATTATTTAAAGGAAACATGACAAGTCTTGCTCTACATTCAAACCATTGGGATGCAACGTATTAAAACAATGAATAAAGTAAGCCTCTCTTTTCAACAGTACAGTCGAAATATCTGTTCTCTCAAACTGCTTGCTTTTCACTAACTCCAAAACTACAAATCTCAAGTCCTCAGCTTTGTGGCCCTTTCCCAAAAAATGTTCGACTAGGGGTGACTGTAGAACACTGTTCTTTATCCTGGATTTATGTTTGTTTATGCGCACTTTAATTTTTCATTCTGTTTTCCCGATGTAGCCTAATTTGCATGGACATGCACACAAGTAGACGCATGCCGAACTATTGCAATTACTCAAGTGTTGTAACACATATGGTTTTTTAAGACTTGGTAGCATAACAGTTTTTGTTTCCCAAACCAGATCGCAAGTGCTACATACATCAAGTTCGTTTTCCGCTATAGTGAACGGATTTATTGTGCAAACATTACTATACCGTTCTTCCCATATTGAGCAAAAGAGTGATCATTTGGCATCTGATGGAAGAGAGGCAAAAAGTACCTTAATTTTGGCAGTTTCATACCTGGCCTAGACACAGAAGAAAAAGAAGTGTAATTGCATGTCTCTTTCTCAACATTAAGCCCTGATGAATTCATTCAGTGCCTCACCTGGGGCAGTAGGTATACCAAATTGCAGCTGCAGTATCTCCCCCCCCCTTGCTACCGACCTGTGTTTAAACCTGCAACTCATTAGCCTCTTGGGTTGTTTAACCAGGAGCTGCACAATTCCAAGATAGAACTCCTGCGGCTTTACAGCGAAATCCAGGTGCTTCGGGGAGTGGCAGAGGAAAGGGATTTTCTGCACGTGACGCATGAGAAGCTGTGGCAGGAAAAGCTGATGCTTGAAAACCAGGTAAGTGGGATGGATTCTGCCCTTCTAACACAGTGATGCAAAGCAATCACACTTCTATAGGTTGGCAAAGGTTGCCCTTGCTTGAAAGCCAGTCATATCCAACTCTAGGATTCAGCACTGTCTATGTTTGTAGACATTTCCATGGACATGGGACAGGTATGACTAGATACCAAGGTGCATGGAACAGAAGTGGTCCCATTTTATCTATTTGCAATTTCTTGCTTTCGAACTGCTAGGTTGGCAGGAGCTGGGACAGAGACGGGTGCTCACTCCATCATGCAGTACTTGGGATTTGAACGCCGACCTCCCAGTTGTTGAGTTCAGTGTCTTAACCACTTGAGCCACTGCAGTCCCTCATACTTATATACCACCACATATAAGCGCTTTGTGCACTCTCTGGGCAGTTCACAAGTTAACCAGCATTTACTGACCATTTACTGACCTTTTGACTCTGCATGTGCTCTTAAGCAGAGCTGCTGCTGAGGAGAGCCAAACAAAGGAAGTGAGCACTGGTAAGTTTTGCAGTTGGAGTAGAGCTGCTTTAGAGGCCTCCACTAATTTAAATTGATAATTTAAACTGCTGAGAGCCACCTCTGTTCAAACAGAGGAAGCAGTTAGAAGCTTCCAGAAGCAGAGGGGCAGAGCCACACCGGGTCCTTCCCTGAACTGTGACTCATAGGGGCGGAGCCACACTAGCCTTTAAAAGCTCGGAGCTCTTTCAGGGTCAGCCCTTTTGACTCTGCATGTGCTCTTAAGCAGAGCTGCTGCTGAGGAGAGCCAAACAAAGGAAGTGAGCACTGGTAAGTTTTGCATTTGGAGTAGAGCTGCTTTAGAGGCCCGCGCGCCTAATGGCGCATGAGATTGCAAACTAGTAACAAAGGAAGAATATAGTCTTACTAGGTAGAAAGGTAGTAAACGTGTACATTTTTGAGGCCCAGAATACTGCACTTGTTAAAATGGATTCTGAGGGGACAGCTGTAGTTACCTGCAATACTTGTCCCATATTTGTGTTCTTGCCAAAGCATATAAGAGAACTACACTTGCAGCAAGTGCAAGCTGGTTGCACTACTAGAAGAGAAGGTCCAGCAGCTAGAGGCCTGCATATCTAACCATCAACAAATTAAGGAGCTTAAGCTGTTCTTGGACAGAGCGGAGCAGACTATGCTGGACAAAGAAGAGACAGGGCACAGTTCTGAGGGAGAAGGCCCTTCACTAACTCAGAAGGGAGATGTTTGGAGGAATGTGACTCAAAGGAGGAGAAGAGTAGGGGATCACTCTGAGAGTCTGAAATTACAGAATAAATTTGAGGCTCTTTCCCTCATCACACCTGATGAGGAACACACAGAGGAACAACTGGTTCCACCTGATGATCTCTCCTTCATCACACTTGATGAGATCCAGGAAGATAAACAACAGGAACAAACTGAGTTTCTCTCCCTTAATATGGTTGATGAGGTGCATGTAGATGAACAGATTGCAGGAGAGAGGCTCCTTGTACTAGGTGATTCAATAATTAGGAATACAGAGAAATGGATTTGTGATGCACATGATAACCGTATGGTGACTTGCCTGCCAGGTGCAAAAGTTGCAGACATCACAAGAAATCTAGATAGATTGTTAGAGAGAACTGGGAACGAGCCAGTTGTCATGGTACATGTTGGTACCAATGATGTTGGGAAGGCCAAGCGGTCTGTCCTAGAAGCCACATTCAGGTTGTTAGGAAGAAGATTGAAGTCCCGGACTTCCAAGGTAGCATTTTCAGAAGTGCTGCCTGTCCCTTGCGCAGGACCTACCAGGCAGGCAGAGCTCAGAAGCCTCAATGCGTGGATGAGGTGGTGGTGTTGAGAGGAGGGCTTCAGATTTGTCAGGAACTGGAGAACATTTTGGGACAAGCCAAATCTCTTCAGGAGGGATGGGTTGCATTTGAACCATGATGGGACCAGATTGCTGGCACTCAACATCAAAAAGGCTGCAGAGCTGCTTTTAAACTGATAACTGGGGGAAAGCCGACAGGAGCTGGGCAGCATCCGGTTCGGGAAAGTGTGTACTTGAGTAGTGAGGAGGATGCAAAAATTACTGAGCAGAGCAAGGAGCTAGTCACCAGCACTCTAGCAGAAGGATGCAAGAGGCAGTCTAACAATGCAACTGGACACAAAAGACTGTGTCAGAAAAGCATATATAAATGCTTGTATACAAATGCCAGAAGCCTCCGGAACAAAATAGGGGAGCTGGAATACTTAGCAATAGATAAGAATATTGATATTATTGGTATCACTGAAACCTGGTGGACGGATGATAACCAATGGGATACAGTTATCCCAGGCTACAAACTGTACAGGAAGGATAGGAAGGGGCAAATGGGAGGTGGTGTAGCCTTGTATGTCAAAGAAGTGATAAAATCGTATGAATTGGAATATCTAGGTGATGTGGAGTCACCATTAGAAGCTCTGTGGGTAAGAGTACCAGGCCACAAGGATGGTCTAACAGTAGGCATATACTATCGGCCTCCGACCCAAACTCTTGAGGGAGACTGGCAGTTGGAGAATGTTGTAAAGGAGGCATCCAAGAAGGGAAGCCTGGTTATAATGGGGGACTCCAATTACCCTCACATAGACTGGGTGAATTGTTGTTCAGCACATGATAAAGAGGTAAAGTTCCTAGATATGCTAAATGATTGTTCCCTGGGACAGATGGTTGAAGACCCAACTAGAGGTATAAGAATCCTTGACTTGATCCTTAGTAATACTCAGGATCTGGTGCAAGATGTTAATGTGACTGATCCAATAGGGAACAGTGACCACAACTCAATTATGTTTAACTTGATCATAGACTGCAAGTCACTGATAAAATCTAACAGAGACCTTAAATTTTCAAAAAGGAAATTTCCCAAAGATGAGGAAACTAGTAAAAAAGAAGCTGAAAGGGAAAATTGAGAGAGTCCAAACACTCCAAGAGGCATGGAGGCTGTTTACAAAAACAACAACAGAGGCCCAATTGGAATGCATACCCAAAAGGAAAAAGGGCACTGCCAGGTCCAAGAGGACTCCAATGTGGCTTACAGGAGCTGTTCGGGAAGTGATCAAAAGCAAGAAAAGCTCATTTAGAAGATGGAAGGCTTGTCCGAATGAGGACAGCAGGCAGAAACATAAATTCTGGCAGAACAAATGCAAGGCAACAATCAGGAAAGCAAAGCAAGACTTTGAGGAGCGTATAGCTAAAAATACTCAGAGAAATAACAAAGACTTCTTTAAGTACATTAGAAGTAAGAACCCAACTAGGAAGGCCATTGGACTATTAGATGACAATGGAAGGCAAGGGGTTATTAAAGAGGAAACAGAGATTGCAGAGAGATTGAATGAATTCTTTGCTTCAGTATTCACTGAAGAAGACAGAGACCACATGCCCAAAACAGAGCCTATCTTCGTAGGGAGGGAAACCGAAGAATTATGCCAGATAGAAATAACCAGGGAGGAGGTCCTTGCATGTCTTGTTAAACTAAACACTAACAAATCACCAGGACCAGATGGCATCCATCCACGAGTTCTCAGAGAACTTAAAGATGAAATTGCTGATCTCCTAGCCAAAATATATAATCTTTCCCTCAAATCAGGCTTTGTGCCTGATGACTGGAAGGTAGCAAATGTAACACCAATTTTCAAAAAAGGATCCAGGGAATTACCGACCTGTCAGTTTGACATATGTCCCAGGTAAAGTGATGGAAACCATCCTAAAAGATAGAATTAATAGGCACATAGAAGAGAAGGTGCTGCTAAAGGAGAGCCAACATGGCTTTTACAAGGGCAAATCATGCCTCACTAATCTGTTGGAATTTTTTGAGAGTGTCAACAAGCATGTGGATAAGGGGGATCCAGTTGACATTGTTTATCTGGACTTTCAGAAGGCTTTTGACAAGGTCCCACACCAAAGGCTCTTGAATAAACTTACCAGTCATGGAATAAAGGGACAGGTCTTGTCCTGGATCAGCAACTGGCTAAGGGACAGGAAACAGAGGGTAGCACTAAATGGACACTTCTCCAAGTGGAGGGAAGTAAAGAGTGGGGTCCGCCAAGGTTCAGTACTGGGACCACTGCTTTTCAACCTCGTCATAAATGATCTAGAGGTAGGAGTAAAAAGCAAGGTAGCCAAATTTGCTGACGACACTAAATTATACAGGGTAGTGAAAACTGTGAGAGATTGTGAGGAGCTCCAGAGGGATCTCTTGACACTGGGGGAGTGGGCAAAACAGTGGCAAATGAGCTTCAACATTAGTAAGTGCAGAGTGATGCATGTTGGGGCAAAGAACCCCAATTACATTTATAAACTGATGGGGTCTGAACTCTCTGCAACAAACCAGGAAAGGGACCTTGGTGTCCTGGTGGACAACTCAATGAAGGTGTCAACCCAGTGTGCCTCAGCAGTGAAAAAAGCAAACTCAATGCTAGGGATCATTAGGAAGGGTATAGAAAATAAGTCAGCAAGTGTCATTTTGCCTCTTTATAAATCTATGGTGAGGCCCCATCTGGAATACTGTGTACAGTTCTGGTCGCCATACCTCCAGAAGGATATTATGGAGTTGGAGAAAGTACAGAGGAGGGCAACCAGAATGATTAGGGGACTGGAACACCTTCCTTACCATCTGAGGCTGCAACGGTTGGGCCTCTTCACTCTTGAATGACGACAGCGTCTAAGAGGTGACCTCATTGAAGTTTATAAAATCATGCACGGTGTGGGCAAAGTAGATAAGGAAAAACTGTTTTCCCTATCGCATAACACTAGAACTAGGGGACACTCCATGAAACTTTTAGGTACTAGTTCTCAAACAAACAAGAGAAAGTACTTTTTCACCCAGAGGATTACTGGTCTATGGGACTCCCTGCCAGAAGAAGTGGTGACAGCTGTCAGTCTTGACAGCTTTAAGAAAGGATTAGACAAGTTCATTGAGGACAAGGGTATCAATGGCTATAATTATGGATACTTAAGGACAACCTCGGGGTTGGAGAGATAGGCAGGATATCTCTCAATGCCATTTCCAGGGAATCCTAAGCAGGTGAAGGCATCTGCTTGGGAATACCCGAAGAAAATGGTGAGCCACTTTGTGAGACAGAATGCTGGACTGGATGGGCTGTGGCCTGTTCCAGCAAGGCTGTTCTTATGTTCTTATGACCTCCGTAACTTTGCAGGTTTCAGAACTCTCCCAGAAATGTGAGCAACTGAACCAACTGTTTATAGAAGAACAGAAGTCCAAAGAGCGATTTTTGACCAACAGGAAGACGGCTCAAGATGACCCTTTGGATAAATGTCCCCACAGCCCGGAAGAAGAGAGGGAACAGCTGGGGTAAAGCAAATCTCATCTGTCTTTCCATGTGGCATTTGAGACAAGGAAGTGACTTTTTAAAATTCAGAACCACATGGCTATTGTGTCAGGCCTAGCCAGAGGTAGAGAACACCCACCCTGTCCTTCTGTGTTGTTGGAATACAACCCCCATTAACTGTAGCCAGTCTGGCCTGGTTATCTTGCTGTGGTAATACAGTAGACAAGTGATGACGAACCTTGGCACTCCAGCTGTTCTTGGATGAATATGAAGTAAAACCCATTTGTGTGGATTCACAAAGACTTGGGCTTCTGGAAATTGAAGTCCAAGAACAGCTGGAGTGCCAGTAAACCCATTCCTGTGGATTCACAGAGACTTAGGATTCTGGGAACTGAAGTCTAAGAACAGCTGGAGTGCCAATAAAAACCCATTTGTGTGGATTCACAGAGACTTGGGCTTCTGGGAATTGAAGTCCAAGAACAGATGGAGTGCCAAGGTTCACCATCACTGGAGTAGACTCTACTGCCAGCAACTTAATGCTGAGTGTCAGGCGGTGGTTAACTAACCTGACCACCCTCAGAACTAACAGCCTTGGGTGTCGAAATCCACAGGGAAGGGTGATGGTCTCCAAATGGATTAAATCCCACTTGAGTCCCTCTTGATACGCAGAAGAAGAAGAAGAATTAACTCTAGGCAGCATAGCCAGTGGTGAAGAGTGTGGCTGCATACAGGCCAAGAACATCTGGAGGCTGTACCTCCAGTCTGAACCCTACTAGTCAGATGTTCCTGACAGGCGAGCAAAAGGGTGGGGGTTATGCAACCATCCACAGGTTGTCAGATGGAAGCCCAGCTACCCACTCAGGGTCCAGATGACAAGATTTGCAGCATGGCATCTGGAGTGCCACCCCGGCCTCATCTGTGGGCTTGGGAATGGGGTTGGCTTTGAGCCGAGGACTAATCCAACTGGGTCAGCAGAAGGCAGTGACCGTAATCCACTGTCGTTCTTGGCTGCTGTCCAGGACGGAAGGTCAAACCGGGCAGAAAAATAGAGATGACGTTTCTGAGTGAAGAAACAGACATTAAAGATATTCTGCAATTAGAAGAAGAAACTTACTTGACCCGTGGGAAACTCTGATTGTCACAAAAGGAATTTCTTTCTCCTCTTGAAGTTTGCAAATTAGTTCACCTTGTTTAATTCTCAGCCTTCACAAAGTAAGCAATGGGTTCCGAATTTACGAACCAAGAAGACCGTCTCAGTCATCTCTCTCCAACACTAACAAACCATCTATGACAGTGATGGCAAAGCTTGGCACTCCAGCTGTTCTTGGACTTCGATTTCCAGAAGGCCAAATCCCTGTGAATCCACACGAATGGGTTTTCTGGCACTCCAGCTGTTCTTGGACTTCGATTTCCAGAAGCCCAAGTCCCTGTGAATCCACACGAATGGGTTTGCTGGCACTCCAGCTGTTCTTGGACTTCAATTTCCAGAAACCCAAGTCCCTGTGAATCCACATGAATGGGTTTGCTGGCACTCCAGCTGTTCTTGGACTTTGATTCCCAGAAGCCCAAGTCCCTGTGAATCCACATTCGTGTGGATTCACAAAGACTTGGGCTTCTGGGAATTGAAGTCCAAGAACACCCAGAGCGTACACGCAGTAAACCTATCCGTGTGGATTCACAGAGACTTGGAATCACTGAGCCTGAAGGAATGGCAGCTGGCAGTAGGAATACTCTTAGGGTTCAGCAAGCCATATGGAGGTCACAGTTTGGCCACCATCAGTTCTGGGAATTGAGGAAAGTTTGCGGCCTGTCCATCAGAGACTCTCTAATTGCAGATTTCCAGCATAAGCCTCGGGCTAGACGAGGTAACCCTGATGTGCAATGCCACAAGTCTATGAAAGGTGTGCCTCATGTAACTGATTAGTAAAGCTAAAGATCTCTGGTCAAAAGCCAGTCTTATCCGACTCTAGGGGTCGGTGCTCATCTCTCTTTACAGCCAAAGAGCCAGCACTGTCTTGCATCTGCAGACACTTCCATGGTCATGAGGCAGGCATACTAGACACCAGAGGACATGAAATGCTGTTACCTTTCCCACCAAAGCTTTACCTCTTGCAATGTCTTGCTTTCAAACTGCTAGGTTGGCAGGAGCTGAGTCAGAGACAGGAGCTCACTCTGTCATGCAGCGCTCGGGTCTCAAACTGCTGACCTGCCAACCTTCCGGTCATCAAGTTTAGCATCTTAATCCTCCTTCTTTGCTCCTTCCCCCGCCCATTTTTTTTTAAAACCTCAAGTCTTAAATTGTTAGAGAGCAGTCGGAAGATAGAGGAACTTGAGAGACAAATCAGGGACAGCTATCAAGAGAAACACCTCTTGTGGGACGAAAACACTCAGTTAAAGAACGACATCCTTGCCCTGGAGCATCAGCTCAGCGCCGGCAGCCCAGCAACTGGGAGAGCAAAACACGAGGCTGGTTTGGGGGAGAATCCACCCCCCATGCCCCAGACGTCTAAGGGGGGCACAGAAGGTGATGCCAAGCAGGTCAGACAACTTCCCAAGTAAGAGATCCCTATGCTGTGTGTGTGTGTGTGTGTGTGTGTGCGTGTGCGTGTGTGCGTGTGCGTGCGTGTGCGTGTGCGTGCGTGTGCGTGCGAGCGAGCGTAGGCAGTGCTTTGACCCAGGTAGATGTTTTGTGGTGAGGAGGGTGGTGGAAGACATGAAATTGTTGCGTGAAAGTCCAAACAGTGTTGTCTAGTGGTTAGAGCAGGGGTGCCCAAACTATAGTCCAGGGGCCGGATCTGACCCATGATGCCAATTCATCTGGCCCATGACGCCCTTGTCACTCCCAGAAGCGGAAGTAAAACACACCCGTTTTACTTCTGCTTCCGGGAGTGACGAGGGCATTGTGAGCCGGATGAATTGGCATCATGGGTCAGATCCGGCCCCAGGCTGTAGTTTGGGCACCCTTGAACCATGTGACTGGCCCGAAAAGTTTGGGCACACTTGGGTTAGAGTATTCAAATGGAGCTTGGAGGATCCCAGGGTCCCACTTGCCCATGAAGCTCCCTGAGCAACCGTGGGCCAGTTAATCTCTCTTGCCTGGACCCTACATCACAGGGCTATTAGGAGGAGGATATATTGGCCAGCAGAGGAATCGGGTCAGTGATTCTGAGCTCATTGGAAGAAGGGTGAGATGACTGCCAAAATGAAGCCACTTTCTTGGCTTTGTTGTTGGCCAAACTTAAGTCCTCATCGGTGCATGATTCTGGCAATCATCGGCAGACCAGTAAATGAGCCAGATTCTGTATCTCTCCACATTCACACAGCGTGTGTTGTTGTTCGCCAACAGCCCTCACTTGAGCCTGTTGGGTCTTGCATTTAGGCACTCCAACCCTCAGCCTATTCAGGGTCCTCCAAGTGATATAGGGGAGATTGAGATCTTCAGCTATATCCACCTTTAATGATGCTCCTTTCCCAGTGAGCTCCTTCCTCCATTTTAAAATTTAGTTTTGCTCTTTTGTGCCCTCAAGAATGTTTGTTCTTGCCATAAAGCTCTTCCTGGATCTGATCCAGCATTCTTGAGGCTCATCTCCATTCAGAGGATTTGGAGGGGGGTCATTCTCTTGCTTAGTTCTCTCGGCATCCGCCACTACTTCTCTCCGGATCTTAGGTGGAGCCAGACCAACAAGAGGGGATACTGGTGTAGGTTTGAGGCATCCTTTCACTCTATGCATGGCTTCATTGACAGCTATGTCAACTTATTTTGTGTGTGTAGGATGCGCTCCATCCTGGAGTAGCATACGCTGCTGCAGAGATGCTCAGGGCCAAAGCTGATGTAGGCAAACATGGATGGTTCTGTAGGAATAATGTAGGAATATTATTGGAACTTCCAAAAGGTCGATCAAAAGTCTTAGGCAAACTGGGACTTGCGACAGACCTGGCCAAAGATCCTTAGCCATGCATCCTGACAAACAAACCTTGCCCTTAACTAACTAAACCTTATCTATGAGAAACTTCCCTTGAGATATTTCCTGATATTGTGCAAGATCCCTAGCACGTCCCTGATCATGCACCCAGCACACTCCCTGAGTCATGCCACTCCCGTGACTGCCTACACACACCCAATTGCTAACTGACACGACCACCGCTTGTAATCCCCTCACGTGCCTGCTTGCTCACACCAATTATTAACTGTCACATATGCCTCTGGTAAGAAACTCTCGATGTACTCAGTAAAAGGGCTCATGGCTTTCCTATTGGGGTGATCACCAGCCCGAAGGAAGAACCCTGTCTCTGCCTTTACTACGTGGCTGAGTTCCCCATTTGTCGTTGGTGAGTTTCCTGGTGATGTTGTTCACTGTACTAACTTTGGCTTTGGTATTCAGGCAGTGCTGCTGAAAAGAGAGTGTCAAGCATCACACCGAGGTATTTTGGTGCTAAACAATGCTGTAATCGGTTTTGGGCGCATGGCGCTGGGACAGGTAGTCTTAACATTTGCCCATTACGCCTGTTATGTACTGAATGTTCTGTGATAAGTATCCCTTTAACGGATTTGTATCTGTCAATTGTATCTACTGTAAGCAATCATTGTTTCATTGTATCAAGCTGTTAAAGAACAATGCTGCGCCTGCAGTAGCAGCGTTGGACACAGGATACCCATTCACCTGCATACCTGAAGGGCAGGATACTACTGCCTCTACTGCATCTGGAGAAGATTGGCGTGGACTGTTACCCGGGCTATTCAAAATGTACTATAAATAAGGCTGTTGTTTCACCTGTACCTCATGTTCACTTTACTACAATGCAATAAACCTGGTTTTAGCCCTTACTGCGGCTCCTGCTTGTCTTCTGTTGCAAGACACCAAATTGGTGACGAAGGTGGGATGGCGTCCTGACAAGTGAACATCGCGCCCTTCGACATCACAAAGACTGAGAGATGGGAACTTACGAGGAGCAGTTCCTCTACGCTTTGGACCTCGAGGGCATCGAGGAGGAATCCCAGCAGCGGGCATTCCTACTGGCCCAGTGCGGCTTAGAGACTTTGGAACTGGCAACCAACCTCCTGATGCCGAGACCGCTCAGGGGCGTGCCCCTAGACGAGATCCTCGCCGAGTTGAGGAAGCACTTTTGGCCGAAAGTGTCCGTGTTTCCGGCAAGGTTGGCGTTCCAGCAGCGGTGCCAGCGGGCCGGTGAGTCCATGGCAGACTTCGTGGCAGCCTTGCGGGTGGCTGCCGTGCCGTGCCGGTGGGGAGCATCCCTGAGCGAGGCGCTGAGGGACAGGCTCCTGCTGGGCCTGCGAGATGAGGGGGCCAGGAAAAAACTACTGGCTAAAGACGAGAGCATCTCGTTCGAGCATGTCCTGCGCATCGCCCAAGCCACCGAGTCAGTGCAACAAGGCGAACAGGTGTGCCGGGCCAGGACTGCTGCGGTTGGGGGCCCCTCGCCGGTGGTCCCAGTCCACAGCTGCTCCTCCCACGGAGAGCAAGGGGCCTCCGAGTCCTCCACGTCCACCTCCAACTGCAGCGAGGACGAGGACGTGCAACGGGTGCAGAGGAGACCGGAGAGGCGAGACCGCGCCAGAGAGAACTGCCGCTGCGACGGATGCGGGGCATCCCACAACCAGAGCCGATGCCCATTCCAGAAGGCAGAGTGCCACAACTGCGGGTGGTGCAGGCACATCGCAAGGGTCTGCAAGCGGCGTCAAGACGACGGCAAGGGCCAGGCGGAACGGCCCCAACGTAAGGCAGACGGGGTTGGCACATCTTCGACGACGAGCCCCAGGAGCACCGCACATCTCGACGGGTTCCCGAGAGCCGCGACCAGGCAGTCCACAGTGTGCAGTTGCAGCGGCCCCGCTTTTTTTTTGTTGAGGTACTGGTTCAGGGGGTCCCAATAAGGATGGAGATCGACTCGGGGTCGGCGTACTCCATCGTCTCCCACAGGGAATTTCTGCGTATTCCCCCGAAGTCACGCCCCAAGCTGGAGGCCTTTAAGACTATTTTGCGGGACGTTCAGGGCAAAAGTATACCAGTGTTGGGGGTGGGAGAGTTCAAGGTTCAGTTTAAGAGGCGCTCCGTGCAGTTGCCCCTAGTAGTTCTAAAGGAAGGGTCCTGCTGCCTCCTGAGTACACAGTGGTTTGGGCCCCTAGGAGTTTTCATTGGAGGCATACACGCCGTGCAGGCTGACCTGATCATGGAGGTGTGTAACGCACATGCTGCCATTTTTGAGAAGGGGCTAGGGAAGTTCAAAGGGCCCCCAGTTTATTTCGAGTTGGACCCCGACATTCGACCCATCAGGATGAAGCCAAGAAGAGTGCCTTTCACACTAAAGAACAAAATAGAGACTGAACTGGACAAATTGGTGGGTCAGGGGATTTTGGTGCTGGTGTATTCCGCCGAGTGGGAAACCCCCATTGTTACGGCGCTTAAGGCTAATGGGGAAGTTAGAATCTGCGCTGACTTACAAGTGCACGATTAACAAGGCAATCCGCCCAAATGCGTATCCAGTACCAGTGGTAAGCCACCTGCTTGCAACCCTGCATGGGGGGAGGTGTTTTGCCAAACTAGACTTTGCCCAGGCATACCAACAATTGTCGGTAACCCCAGCTACAGCCGCCGCTCAGACAATTGTGACCCATAAGGGAGCTTTTAAAGTGATGCACCTACAATTTGGCGTAAATTCGGCTCTGGGGATCTTTCAGTCCCTTGTAGAAAGGTTGTTAAAAGGGCTCCCAGGTGTTTTCCCCTACTTTGATGACATTCTGATTACAGCAGGGGGGGGGAGCAGGAATTGGCCAAGAGGTTAGACCACGTGCTAACAGTGTTCGAAAAAGCAGGGCTCAGGCTGAGAAAGGATAAATGCGTATTTTTTGCTGAGGAAGTAGAGTTTCTGGGTTTTAGAATAACCCCTGAGGGCATTAAGCCAGCTGAATCCAAGGTAGCGGCAGTGAAAGATGTTCCTCGCCCCACCACCAAGCCGGAATTGCAGTCCTTCCTAGGACTCCTTAACTTCTATCACTCGTTCCTCCCGGGAAAGGCGTCAATTGCGGAGCCATTGCATAGATTACTCAAGAAGGATGCGGCTTGGCGGTGGGGGGACAGTCAGGAATGGGCATTCCGGAGGGCTCAAACAGCTTCTATCTTCCGAGGCTGTGTTGACCCACTTCGACCCAAAGAAAACCGTTGTGCTGATCTGCGATGCCTCACCGGTGGGGGTGGGGGCAGTCCTCTGCCACGTGCTAGAGAGCGGGCGAGAGGCCCCAGTGGCATACTATTCGAGATCCCCGTCCAAGGCAGAGCGCAACTGCGTGCAAACTGACAGGGAGGCCCTAGCGATCGTTGCAGGAACCAAGAAGTTCCACGACTTTCTCTACGGTAGGCCATTCAAAGTCATGACCGACCACAAGCCCCTGTTAGGAATCTTCACTACAGATAAGCCAACCCCGCAGATCTTGTCCCCAAGGATGCTGCGTTGGGCGATCTTCCTCAATGCGTACCAGTACGCGCTGACCTACCGCCCCGGCAAGGAGATTAGTCATGCCGCTGCTCTTTCCAGGTCACCCCTCCCACAGACAGGGGATTCAGAGTGCGAGGTAGAACAGGACCACCAGGTGCTCCTGATTGAGGCCCTAGAGTCACCCCAAATCCTGCCAGCTGAGATCGCCAAGGCTACGACGAAAGATAAGTCATTGACCCTAGTCAGTTCATGGGTACAGAAAGGCTGGCTGGCAAGCTCCCCTACGGAGGAATTCAGGATTTACGGTAGGCAGAGAGATGAGCTCTCCCTAGAAAGGGGCTGTTTACTCTGGGGGCAGCGGGTGGTAATCCCCGAAGTTCTGAGGTCCCGGGTGCTAAAGATGCTGCATATCAGCCACCCGGGGATCGTGCGCACCAAGGCGCTAGCTAGGAGTTATGTCTGGTGGCCCAAACTGGACACAGATATAGAACACATGGTAGGCACTTGCGAGAGCTGCCAGAGCACCCGCCCCGAGGAGTCCCGACTTCCGCACAGAGAATGGGACACAGCCAGGGGTCCGTGGTCACGCTTACACGTGGATTTTGCGGGTCCTTTCAGAGGCACCCTTTTCCTCATAATAGTGGACTCCTACTCCAAGTGGTTGGAGGTAATTCCAACGGCTAGTACATCATCAGCTGCAACGATTAAGCAATTATGCAAGGTATTCAGCTGTTTCGGTTTACCTGACGTACTTGTGAGTGACAACGCCACAACTTTCACATCAGCGGAGTTCCAGGGTTTCATAGAGATTAATAAGATTTGCCACATTACTGCGGCCCCATTTCACCCCGCTACAAATGGTCAAGCGGAACACCTGGTGCGAACAACGAAGGAAGCACTACGTAGGATGGGCCCCGGGGAGTTGAACCTGCAACTCTGCCAATTCCTGTTAAGGTACCGAGTAACCCCTTTAGCGTCAGGGCTCTCGCCCGCCGAGCTCCTCATGTGGTGGAAACCCACCACGATCCTCTCAAGGCTAGACCCAAACAGGGTGGAGGACACGGGTTGAAACATAGAAACAGGGGGCACCAAGAGTTTCAAGATCGGCCAGCCAGTACATTGCCAAAACTACGCGGCTGGCGGCCTGACTTGGGTACCGGGAATAGTGGTCGGACAGACGGGGCCAGTATCCTACAATGTCGAGACAGGCACAGGGCTCCTCTGAAGGAGGCACGCCGACCAACTCAGAGGCAGAGTAGTGGAAAGGCAAGACGCTAGTAGCCAGAGGGAGCACTCAGCGTTAGGGTTCTCCCCCACCCGTTTATCCCAAGGGGGAGACACAAGCCACAGGGGGGAGGAAAATGATACAAACCCGCAGTCTTCAGACATGCCGGGTAACAGGGACAATTTAAAAGAGAGGGTTTTCGAGGATTTGTTAGATTTTGAGTTAGGGGACCGGGGGGATTTTTCGGAGTGGTCCCCCACCCATCCAAGCTAGGAGCGGGGTTTTTCTTTAGTCCCTGGAGCCCCCGGACTCACATCCCTGGAGTTTACTCCCACACCTGGACCTCCCCAATCCCCGGCTTACGACTCACAGCCAACCGCTAACAAGTCACGTTCCTCCAATGCAGGAACTCCGGCCCAGAGTGCGGCCACCCCTCGCCTAAAGCGAACGTGCGGAAAGCCTCGATGGCTGGAGGACTTCGTCCTCACCTAGGGGGGAGGGATGTTATGTACTGAATGTTCTGTGATAAGTATCCCTTTAACAGATTTGTATCTATCAATTGTATCTACTTTAAGCAATCATTGTTTCATTGTATCAAGCTGTTAAAGAACAATGCTGCGCCTGCAGTAGCAGCGTTGGACACAGGATACCCATTCACCTGCATACCTGAAGGGCAGGATACTACTGCCTCTACTGCATCGGGCAGGATACTACTGCCTCTACTGCATCGGGCAGGATACTACTGCCTCTACTGCATCTGGAGAAGATGGGCGTGGACTGTTACCCGGGCTATTGAAAATGTACTATAAATAAGGCTGTTGTTTCACCTGTACCTCATGTTCACTTTACTACGATGCAATAAACCTGGTTTTAGCCCTTACTGCGGCTCCTGCTTGTCTTCTGTTGCAAGACACCAAAACGCCCATACCTTTGACTTCATTGGCCAGAACATTAGGAGTTGAAAACAAATTGACATGGCTACGAGCAGCTGAATGAAATCCTGTCCGCCTACATTTCTTATGGACTGAAAAACAAGGAGTGAGATTATTGTTGTCGCCCTCTTTTGCTCAACTCCCAGGCTAGTCCCAGACCAGTGTGGTGTTCCCAGGGGGTTGTATATCTAAGACTCTTGGTGCTCCTTGTGTGGCAGTTTCAGCAACTGTCCTCCTGGTTTCCACCCACTCTCCTGTTGCGCAGGGCCCTCCTAGAGAGAAACGCCTTCAGCAGCAAGAGGAGTTGCAGCAGCTCCAGCACGATGTTCGCCGAGTTCAGAATTTGTGCAGATGCACCGAGAAGGAGCTGAGGGATGAAAGGGAGAAGAACCTGGAGCTGAAGAAACACAACCTTTCACTCCAGCAGGAGAACCTCAAGGTGGGAGCTCTGCTTGCCAAAGGCAAAGGTCACAGTGATGGCGAACCTTGGCACTCCAGGTGTTCTTGGACTTCAGTTCCCAGAAGCCCAAGTCTCTGTGAATCCACATGAATGGGTTTATTGCGCATGTTCTTGGACTTCAATTTCCAGAAGCCCAAGTCTCTGTGAAGCCACACAAATGGGTTTACTGTGCATGTTCTTGGACTTCAATCCCCAGAAGCCCAAGTCTCTGTGAATCCACATGAATAGATTTAATGTGTGTGTTCTTGGAGCGTACATGCAGTAAACCCTTTCGTGTGGATTCACAGAGACTTGGGCTTCTGGGAATTGAAGTCCAAGAACACCTGGCGTTGAAGTCCAATAACACCTGGAGTGCCAAGGTTCACCATAGGACAATTATGGCGAACATTGGCACTTCAGGTGTTCTTGAACTTCAATTCCCAGAAGCCCTGATCAGCAGGAGTGCTTATTTGGGATTCTGGGAATTGAAGTCCAAGAACACCTGGAGCGCCAAAGTTGGCCATCACTGCCATAAGAGATCCAAGCAAAGTAGAACACTTTGCCACTAGGAATGATGGAAATGTCCCTGCTTTGGGGAGAAATCTTGTTTGTTAGAAATAATTTTATCTTGCCTTATCAGGAACAGACATGACCCAAAGACAAAAGGAACTAGAAACATCGAACAGATGCATCAAAACAGAGAGTCGGAATCTCCAAATGATTAAAATAAATGGGTATTAGTCTTATGGGAAGCCCTTCTTGACACTACATCCCGAAAATATTAGTATGCTCTTCTTTGGGGGGATCTTAAGGACCAGGGATGGGGGCTGTGTATAATTTTTATTATCTTTTCTTGACAATGGTTAAGACTCCAAACTTGATGACCTTCAGATGAGCAGTTCAAGACGAGAGTGCTGCGAGATGGAATGGGCTTCCAAGTAGCTAAGATGCTGACTGGGAAGTGGAAGGTCAGCAGTTCGATTCCCGAGTACTGCAAGACGGAAATGAGCTCCCGTCTCTGTCCCAGCTCCTGCCAACCTAGCAATTCAAAAGCAAGAAACTGCAAGTAGACATGAGAGTGTAACCACAACTCCAATATCATCCAGCCTTTTGAGGGGTCAGTGGAGACCCTCACCTAAATAAGGGTCTGCATTCCAAAGTTCCTTCTTCTGCTGTATCCGAATCCGAATACAGGCAATCATCAGGGTAATAGTGGCTGTGGTGGCTCAGTTGTTAGGAAGCTCACCTTGTTAGATGGAAGGCTGGCAAGTTGGCAGTTCGCGACCCAGGTACTGCATGACGGATTGAGCACCCGTCTCTACCCCAACTCTTAGGGACATGAAAGGAGCCTCGTTTGGGTGTTCCCTGAGCGGAGTTTCTCCTGCAAAAATCATTTCAACCCAGAATAATTTCTGACACACAATTATTATTACAGTATTTAGGTTTCTTTTTCATGGTGATCAGCCATGAAGACTGTTCAGAGAATATAATGCAGTGGCCTTTCATCTGCCTTCTGCATTGCAGCATGACACCCATAGTACCACTGATCCAATCCCATGAGTCACCTTCTGGTCCTGGGCCCTTTTGGCACACAAAGTCATCATCATCATCCCCAGGCCAGGATGGATGAAGCTGCTGCCCTCCATCAAGAGAGATTCAAGTGGGATTTAACCCCATTGGCAAACCATCACCCTTCCTTCCCTGTGGACCTCGCCACCCAAGGCTGTTAGTCCTCAGGGTTGTCAGGTTAGTTAACCGCTGCCTGACACTTGGCGTTGAGTCACTGGCACTAGGGTCTACTCTATTACCATAGTAAGATAACATGGCCAGACTGGATCCCAATGTATAAGCAAAAAAAAACACCAAACCTTAATGCAGAAAAACCACAGGATGAAATCCACAGGGAAGGGTGAAGGTCTCTGCATGCCAAAAGGGCTCAGGACCAGAAAGGGACCCATGGAACTGGCTCTGTGGTACTATGGGTGTCACAGTGCAATGTGCAAGGCAAATGGAAGGCCACTGCATTATAGTCTCAGGACAATCTTCATGGCTGAAAGCCACGAGGATCACAAATAGTCAGAATCGGATTTCGCACTTGAAGAAGAAGAAGGAAAACCTGCCCAAGGCTGGAGGTGAAGTGTGATGTTTTGGAAGTGACACTCTCCCTGCGCCCCCTGACCAGTCTATGGCAAAAGAACACATGGATCCCCCCCCTTTTTTTTAAGGCCAAAGAGGAGTTGAGGTTGGTGCAGCTGATGTTTTTTTGATTCCTCCAAGACCTCTTTCTCCCTCACCTTTGCAGAATGAACTCATCCATCAGAAAGTCCAGGAGCTGGAACTGCAACTGATGAAGCAGTCCAGAGAGGCCAAACAGCAGAGTGGCTTGCGGGAGACGCTGGCCCAGGAGAAAGCCAGAAGGGCCAAAGCCGAAGAAAGGGTCAGTGGCCAATTTGGGTTCGTGAAGGAGCTGCCGTTTAAAGCAGGGATTCTCAACCTGTGGTCCACAGGCTGGATGCAGCCTGGAGCACCATTTCATGTGCCCCACCTCCACCACACCAGGAAGTGCCATGTGGTGGAGGAAAGGGCAAAATGGCCATCCAGCCCCCAAAGCTGTCTGAGGGAGCATGACCCGGCCCCCGCCTTTAAAAGGTTGAGAACTACTGCTTTAAAGAGTAAGAGGCGGCAGAGCTCTCTCCCCTCCCCTTGCCAGGAGACCAGTCCTGAAGAAGACCTTGGGATCTACAGGGAAAAGAATCTTGTGTTTGTTAGTTTCTCTGTTCTCAGTTTGGATCCACAGACTGCTGTTGTTGTGTGCCATCAGTTCAATTTTGGTTTAGGGCAATGCCTTTCCAGGGTTTTCTAGGCAGAGAGTACTCCATCCATGTTGCAGGGGGCCATGGCGAACTCTGGACGGGGGGAAGGGAGAAAGTGCTCCCATTGGACTGCTGGGCAGAGGGGTAGGGTTAGCTCTGAGCTGGGGGAAGGGAGAAAGTGTTCCCATTGGACTGCTGGGCAGAGGGGTGGGGTGAATTCTGTGCTGGGGGAGGGAGGAAGTGCTCCCATTGAACTGCTGGGCAGACTGGTGGGGTGAACTCTAAGCTGGGTGAAGGAAGAAAGTGCTCCCATTGGACTGCTGGGCAGAGGGGTGGGGTGAGCTCTGTGCTGGGGGAAGGGAGAAAGTGTTCCCATTGGACTGCTGGGCAGAGGGGTGGGGTGAGTTCTGTGCTGGGGGAGGGATGAAGTGCTCCCATTGGACTGCTGGGCAGACTGGTGGGGTGAACTCTGAGCTGGGTGAAGGAAGAAAGTGCTCCCATTGGACTGCTGGGCAGAGGGGTGGGGTGAGCTCTGTGCTGGGGGAAGGGAGAAAGTGTTCCCATTGGACTGCTGGGCAGAGGGGTGGGGTGAGTTCTGTGCTGGGGGAGGGATGAAGTGCTCCCATTGGACTGCTGGGCAGACTGGTGGGGTGAACTCTGAGCTGGGGGAAGGGAGAAAGTGTTCCCATTGGACTGCTGGGCAGAGGGGTGGGGTGAGCTCTGTGCTGGGGGAGGGATGAAGTGCTCCCATTGGACTGCTGGGCAGACCGGTGGGGTGAACTCTGTGCTGGGGGAATGGAGAAAGTGCTCCCATTGGACTGCTGGGCAGAGGGGTGGGGTGAACTCTGTGCTGGGGGAGGGAGGAAAGGCTCCCATTGGACTGCTGGGCAGAGGGGTGGGGTGAACTCTGTGCTGGGGGAGGGAGGAAGGGCTCCCTTTGAACTGCTGGGCAGACGGGTGGGGTGAACTCTGAGCTGGGGGAAGGGAGAAAGTGTTTCCATTGGCCTGCTGGGCAGAGGGGTGGGGTGAGCTCTGTGCTGGGGGAGGGAGGAAGGGCTCCCATTGGACTGCTGGGCAGAGGGGCGGGGTGAACTCTGAGCTGGGGGAAGGGAGAAAGTGCTCCCATTGGACTGCTGGACAGAGGAGTGGGGTGAGCTCCGTGCTGGGGGAGGGAGAAAGTGCTCCCATTGGACTGCTGGTTAGAGGGGTGGGGTGATGTTATGTATGTATGTTACATGTTCATTGTACTGTAAAGGCAAGAATGTAACCACGCCAAATACAAGGTATCTCAGCTGTAAAGGAACGCGAGCAGGCAGCCCATAGAGGGCAGCTGCGAGCGTTCAGTCTCACATGGTTCACATTGCTCAATCACGGACAGCCGCGGGAAAACCTTCCCCGCATTCAGCAGCAGGAGAAAGATCTGCATTCAGCAGCAGGAGAAAGATCTGCATTCAGCAGCAGGAAGAGAGGCATGCCTGGGCGAGGCCACGCCGGTAGCAGCCAATGAGCTACCGTGCTACAAGATTCAAATGTATAGGGCTACTGTATATATTGAGATGTATCACCGCTATTACCTCATGCTCCACCGGACCATCATGCAATAAACCTGTGTTAAGCCAACCCTTCGGCTGTCCTGTTGTCTTTGGTCCCATATACTAAATTGGCGACGAAGGTGGGATAATGGCTGCCCACAGGACCAAGACATGCGCCGGCTACGAGATCAGGAAGCCGGGGGACTTGGAGCTGTTTGAGATAGACTTCAATGGAGCGCTGGTGGAGCTCGAAGTCTCAGATGAGGCCAAGAAGAGGGCCATCTTCGTCCGCATGCTCGGACACGAGACCAAGAGGACCTTGGTGGACCTGATCGCGCCGAGGAGGGTGAGCGACTTCAAGGCCACAGAGCTCCTGGCGGCGCTGCGCACCCACCTCCGGCCCGCGATAGCGATGTTCCCCGCTCGGAGCGCGTTCTGGAGGCGAGTCCAGGCGCCCGGGGAATCGGTCGCTGAGTTCGCCGCGGCCCTGCGGCTGGCCGCCGGCCCATGCAAGTGGGAGACCCCAGAAGTCACCCTCCGGGACTGCCTGCTCTGCGGTCTGAGGGATACCGAGACTCAGCGCGCGCTGATGAAAAAGGAGCCGCCTCCCACGTGGCAACAAGTCCTCGACACGGCACAGGCCGCGGAGGCCACGACTGCCGGGGTGCAAGAGCTTCAGGACTGGCGCCCGAAACCCGCCAAGGCAGAGAGCTCGGTGCGCGCGGCCCGGCGAGTTTCGAACTCGTCCACGGAGAGCGGCGACGACGAGGACGTCCGGAGGGTCCACAGAGAAGGCCGGCGCTGCGATGGCTGCGGCGCCGCCCACGCCCGCGCCAAGTGCCCATTCCGCAAGGCCGAGTGCCACAACTGCGGCCGGCGCGGGCACATCGCCAAGGTCTGCCGGAAACGGCGCGAGGCCAAGAGGAGTTCCCCAGACCGCTCGGCGAGGCAGGACCGCACCACGAGGCCAAAGGACGGCACCCGGACCACGAGGACGCGGGACGGAGTAGGGCGCATCTCCGACGACAGCGAGGACGACGCTCCGGTTTGCAGCATTTCCACGGAGCACCCCCGTTACTTCGTTGAGGTAGTAATACAAGGGGCCCCTGTTAGGATGGAGGTGGACTCGGGTTCCTCATACTCTATCATTTCCCAGGGAGAGTTCATGAAAATCGCCCCCCGCGTGCGGCCCAAGCTCAAAGCGTTGAGGGCCACACTGAAGGACGTGCAAGGGAACCGCATCCCAGTGTTGGGGGTTGGGAAGTTCCAGGTCCAGTTTAAAAAGCACACCGCAACGCTTCCCCTAGTCGTCCTCAAGGGAGGTAAATGCAGCCTCCTCGGGACTCAATGGTTCCAGCCCCTGGGGTTGTTCATTGGGGGGGGTGCACGCCGTGGGAGTACACGCCGCCGGGACTGATCCAATACAGAGCGTGTGCGACGCGCACCCCGAAGTTTTCAAAAAGGGGCTCGGAAAATTCAAGGGCCCCCCAGTGACTTTCGACCTGGACCCTGGAGTACGTCCAATCAGACTTAAACCGCGCAGAGTGCCCTTCGCACTAAAGGACAAAATAGAGGCGGAGTTGGACAAATTGGTGGGCCAGGGGATTCTTGTCCCTGTTGATTCTGCGGAGTGGGAAACTCCAATTGTAACAGCGCTCAAGGCCGACGGGGAGGTCCGCATATGCGCTGATTACAAGTGCACCATCAATAAGGCGATCCGCCCTAATGCGTATCCGGTGCCGGTAGTCAGCCACTTGTTGGCCAGGTTACACGGGGGGAGGTGTTTCGCTAAACTCGACCTGGCCCAAGCCTACCAGCAACTCCCGGTGACCCCCGCCGCAGCTGCTGCGCAGACCATAGTCACCCACAAAGGGGCGTTCCAGGTATCGCGCCTCCAATTCGGCGTGAATTCGGCACCCGGGATCTTCCAGTCACTCGTGGAACGCCTCCTGAAGGGGTTGGAGGGGGTGTTACCCTACTTTGATGACGTATTGATTACAGGGGGGAGCCGGGCCGAATTAGCAATAAGGTTGGGAAAGGTCCTGGCAATATTCGAAAAAGCGGGGTTGCGGTTGCGGAAAGACAAATGCGTTTTCTTCGCAACTGAGGTCGAGTTCCTAGGGTTCCGTGTTACTCCCGAGGGAATAAGGCCATCCCAATCCAAGGTGGCCGCCATCAAGAAGGCCCCCCGCCCCACCTCCAAGCCCGAGTTGCAGTCGTTCCTTGGACTGCTCAACTTTTACCACTCCTTCCTTCCGCGGAAGGCAGCAGTGGCGGAACCGCTACACAAATTGTTAAAAAAGGACAGGGCATGGAAGTGGGGCGACGACCAGGAGAGGGCTTTCAATGACCTGAAGCGACTCCTGGCATCAGATGCGGTACTGACCCATTTCAATCCCAAACGCCCAGGGGTCCTGATATGCGATGCATCCCCAGTGGGGGTGGGGGCGGTGTTATGCCACGTGCTGGAGAACGGGAGGGAGGCCCCGATAGCGTTCTACTCTAGGTCCTTGTCCCAAGCGGAGAGAAACTATGCCCAGACAGACAGGGAAGCACTAGCGGTAATTGCGGGGACCAAGAAATTTCATGATTTTGTGTACGGCCGCCCCTTCACCATAGTGACTGACCATAAGCCCTTGCTAGGCATTTTCACCGCAGATAAGCCCACACCCCAAATCCTGTCCCCGAGGATGCTCAGGTGGGCCATTTTTCTCAACGCGTATCAGCACGCGTTGGTATACCGGCCCGGGAAGGAGATTAGCCATGCGGATGCCCTGTCGAGGTCCCCTATTCCCCGGGATTGCTGCCACATGGGCGAGGAGGAGAGGGACCACCAGGTCTTAATGATAGAGGTCCTAGACTCCCCTCCAGTAGTACCGGCCGACATCGCCAAAGCGACCGGCAAGGACAAAACGCTGGCTTCAGTTTGCTCCTGGGTACAGAAAGGGTGGCCCGCGTCTTCCCCTGCAGCGGAATTCGACACATTTTTCAAAAAGAAACTAGAGTTGTCCCTAGAGAGGGGTTGCCTTTTGTGGGGACAGCGGGTAGTGATCCCCACATCTCTCCGGCCGAGGGTGCTTAAACTGCTGCACGTCAGCCACCCGGGGATCGTCCGCTCTAAGGCACTAGCCCGCAGTTACTTTTGGTGGCCCCAGCTAGACGCCGACATCGAACACATGGTCGGCACTTGCGAAGTGTGCCAAAGCTCCAGGCCAGAAGAGGCTCGCTTGCCACATAGGGAATGGGACGCAGCAAGGGGGCCCTGGTCCCGGGTTCACGTAGACTTTGCTGGCCCGTTCGGGGGAACACTTTTCCTCCTTGTGGTGGACGCGTTCTCCAAGTGGTTGGAGGTCATTCCAGTCTCGAGCACCTCCTCGGCCACAACAATTAAACAGTTACGGAGGGTCTTTTCCACGTTCGGTTTACCCGACACCCTCGTCAGCGATAACGCTAGCTGTTTCACGTCCGCCGAGTTCGGGGCATTCATGGATCGCAACGCCATTCGGCACGTCACCTCCGCCCCCTTTCACCCGGCCACCAACGGCCAAGTAGAGCGCCTCGTGCGCACCACAAAAGACGCGCTGCGGTGCATGGGCCCCGGAGACCTCGACCTGAAATTGTGCCAATTCCTGCTAAGGTACAGGGTCACCCCATTGGCGTCAGGGTACTCCCCCGCGGAGCTGTTAATGCGCAGGAAGCTGGCCACGGGAATCTCCAAGCTAGACCCCACGAGAGTAGAGGACACAGGGCGGAACATAGGGGTGGAACCCGCAAAGAGTTTCAGCGTAGGCGCCCCGGTGCATTGCAGGAACTACGCCAACGCGGGGCCAGCCTGGGTGCCGGGCACCGTAATAGAACAAACCGGCCCCGTCTCATACCGCGTGGAGACCAGTACAGGCCTCCTGTGGAGGCGACACGTGGACCAACTCAGGCGCAGGGTCCCCGGAGAGCAGGACGAAGACGAAAATAGCCACGAATCAGCGTTAGGGTACTCCCCCACCCGTTTAGCCCAAGGGGGAGGGAAAGGGGGACATGGGTCCCCGCCAAGGGGGGAGGAAAGGGAATCGATCCTCAGAGATCTTTTGCGGGAGTTCGCGGCAGAAAGGAAGAGCCCCGACCTCACACATACCCCTCGGAAGTTTCCCCGAAACACAGATGCCCCTAGAAGTTTAGACGTTGATTTACAGTACCAGGGGGAGTTAGCGGAGTGGTCCCCCACCCGTCCTGGCGAAAAGAGGGGTTTCAGTTCAGCCCCTCGTACTTCCAGTCCCAGTAGCCCCTGTGAGTTAGAATGCAACATAGCGCCAATTTCCCGGAGACCGACACCCCCAAGACAGGAGGCAACAGCGAGTCCGCCCGCCACAGTCTCAAGGTCCCCCGAGCGGGGAACAGAAGGTAGCAGAACCACAAGGGTGACCTCATCGGTTCCGCGGTCCACAATAGGAGGGTCCCCCGGGTCCGAGAGCAACAGGCAGGGGTTCACCTCCCAACTGTTCATTCCATTCCCATCCCCGGGCGCAAGGCAGGCACGGACGCCCCACAGAGCCACTAACGAATCCCCGTTTCCCGTTGCAGGACAAGTACCCGCGGAGTCAGAGATCACAGGCTCTCCAGCACTAGGTCAGGCGCAAGCACGCCCCAAGCGCACGTGCGGCAAGCCACAATGGTTGCGGGACTTCGTCCCATCCTAGGGGGGAGGGATGTTATGTATGTATGTTACATGTCCATTGTACTGTAAAGGCAAGAATGTAACCACGCCAAATACAAGGTATCTCAGCTGTAAAGGAACGTGAGCAGGCAGCCCATAGAGGGCAGCTGCGAGCGTTCAGTCTCACATGGTTCACATTGCTCAATCACGGACAGCCGCGGGAAAACCTTCCCCGCATTCAGCAGCAGGAGAAAGATCTGCATTCAGCAGCAGGAAGAGAGGCGTGCCTGGGCGAGGCCATGCCGGTAGCAGCCAATGAGCTACCGTGCTACAAGATTCAAATGTATAGGGCTACTGTATATATTGAGATGTATCACCGCTATTACCTCATGCTCCACCGGACCATCATGCAATAAACCTGTGTTAAGCCAACCCTTCGGCTGTCCTGTTGTCTTTGGTCCCATATACTAAAGGTGAACTCTGTGCTGGGGGAGGGATGAAGTGCTCCCATTGGACTGCTGGGCAGAGGGGTGGGGTGAACTCTGTGCTGGGGAAGGGAGGAAGGGCTCCCAATGAACTGCTGGGCAGAGGGGTGGGGTGAACTCTGAGCTGGGGGAAGGGAGAAAGTGCTCCCATTGGACTGCTGGGCAGAGGGGTGGGGTGAACTCTGTGCTGGGGGAGGGAGGGCTCCCATTGAACTGCTGGGCAGACTGGTGGGGTGAACTCTGAGCTGGGGGAAGGGAGAAAGTGCTCCCATTGGACTGCTGGGCAGAGGGGTGGGGTGAACTCTGTGCTGGGGGAGGGAGGAAGGGCTCCCATTGAACTGCTGGGCAGACTGGTGGGGTGAACTCTAGCTGGGGGAAGGGAGAAAGTGCTCCCATTGAACTGCTGGGCAGAGGGGTGGGGTGAACTCTGAGCTGGGGGAAGGGAAAAAGTGCTTCCATTGGACTGCTGGGTAGAGGGGTGGGGTGAACTCCGTGCTGGGGGAGGGAGGGCTCCCATTGAACTGCTGGGCAGACTGGTGGGGTGAACTCTGAGCTGGGGGAAGGGAGAAAGTGCTCCCATTGGACTGCTGGGCAGAGGGGTGGGGTGAACTCTGTGCTGGGGGAGGGAGGAAGGGCTCCCATTGAACTGCTGGGCAGACTGGTGGGGTGAACTCTAGCTGGGGGAAGGGAAAAAATGCTCCAATTGGACTGCTGGGCAGAGGGGTGGGGTGAACTCTGTGCTGGGGGAGGGAGGAAGGGCTCCCATTGGACTGCTGGGCAGAGGGGTGGGGTGAACTCTGTGCTGGGGGAGGGAGGAAGGGCTCCCATTGAACTGCTGGGCAGAGGGGTGGGGTGAACTCTGAGCTGGGGGAAGGGAGAAAGTGCTCCCATTGGACTGCTGGGCAGAGGGGTGGGGTGAACTCTGTGCTGGGGGAGGGAGGAAGGGCTCCCATTGGACTGCTGGGCAGAGGGGTGGGGTGAACTCTGAGCTGGGGGAAGGGAGAAAGTGCTCCCATTGGACTGCTGGGCAGAGGTGCAGGGTGAACTCTGTGCTGGGGGAGGGAAGAAACCAGGCCCATGCTGGCCATTTGGGACACAGGAACAAGTCCCAGTGCATCCCAGTGACTGGCGCCCAGGGCCGGATTTAAGCATAGGCTACCTAGGCTGCAACCTATGGGCCCGCACCACAAAGAGGGCCCACACCATGTGATTGTACGTCAATTTTTAAAACCTGGTTTTATTTTTTCAGTTTTTAATTGGATAATTTCTGAAAATTTGTTTTTTGTAGGTTAATTTTTTTAAAAAATACTTTCCCCGGTAGGGCCCGCCCCACAGGTTCAGCCTAGGGGCCCACAAATCCTAAATAAGGCACTGCTGGAGCCCCTCCCCCCCCCGCAGGTGCGCAGAAGTGTGTCACCTGGCAGTTACAATACATTACATCATGCAGTATCCTCCATAGGCGCTGCCAGCACACTTTTAGCATAGCCAGCACACCCCTGGAGGAAGCGCTCCCATTGGGCTGCTGGGCAGAGGGGTAGGGCAAACTCTGTGCTAGGGCAATAGCGTGTGTGCACACAGAGAGGGCTCTGAGTGCCCTCACTGGCGCATGTGCCATAGGTTTGCCACCACTGATCTATAACAACTTTTCACATGCACACATGCCTGGAGAAAACCATTGTTTATGGGCAGGCAACGTGGCATTCCAATGGGGCTAAGCCCACAAAACAACCTTCCGGGCATTTTGCACGTTCCTGGGTGGCATCATCACTCTCCTTTCCAGATTGTGGAGCTACAGCAGAAGCTGAAGGAGTGTCAACACCAGATGCAACTCTTGCGGGGGAAGCAAATAGAGGAAGATGTGAAAGAGGCCTCGCAGCAGCAGTTTCAGGAGGAGCAGCAGAAAAGGTAGAATAATCCCCTCTTTCCCGTCCTTGTTTTCCTTCCCATGAAGGAAGGAGAACGAAGTTTCAGCTCGTTTTTGTAAGAATGTTTGACGTTTCTACTAGCAGAGTGCAACAGGCAAACGCTGAGCCTCTGGCAACTTAAACAAGGGTCTGATGAAGTAGACTTGTTCCATGAAAACTCACGTTTAAATACAGGAGTTAGTCTTTAACAGGTATTCTCAACCTTTTTCAGCCATGGGCCAGACCACGCCCCCTCAGACAGCTGAGCGGGCCGCACTGGTGGTTTCTCCCGCCGTACATGCTGCCGTAAAATGCATCCATGGCTATCGTAAATGCATTTACGAAGGCGTAAATGAATCCACAACCGATTCTGGCTGGAGTGAAGTTGGGGGGGGGCAGATTATTTGGCATCGTGGGCCAGATTCAGCCCATGGGCTGTAGGTTGCGAACCCCTGGTCTTTAAAGTGCCACAACATTTTTGTCTCTCTCTCTCTTTTGTTGTTCTGTTTTATTTACTCTCAGATAAACAAGGGTAGTTACTCTGGAAACCCTGAATAGATCAAAATGGAAAATCAAAGTTAATTGCTTCAGGGTAAGGTCAACAATCAAGGTTGCTTTTGCTCAAAAGCCAGTCATGTCAGTTTACAGCCAAAGAGTCAGCACTGTCTGTGACTGCAGACGTTTCTGTGGTCACGTGGCAGGCAGGACTAGATGCCGGAGCGCACGGAACACTGTTGCCTTATCACCGAAAGTGGTACCTGTTTACATGCAATTTCTTGCTTTCTAACTGCTTTGTTTGCAGGAGCTGGGACAGACAACAGGAACTCACTCTGTTGTGCAGCACTTGGGTCTGGAACTGTTGACCTGCCGACCTTCCAGTCGTCACGTTCAGCGTCTTAACCACTTGATTTTCCCACTTTGTTTTGAACTCTGTTAAGTGACTTTGATTCAGTGTTGCACCGTAAACATGATGATGTTAGGAAGCCAGATAAGACTTCTTATCCTCATTCTGAAGGGCTAAATATGACAGACTGTGAGAAGAACATTTTGGATGTTCACAAATATCTTTTTTTGGGGGGCGGGGGTGGGGTGGGATATCTACAAGTGTAGTTTAGTCCTCATCCAAAACTGGCAAGGAGGTTTAAGTATTCCAGCCATACATTAGCTTCTCCCATACAGTGTTACCTTGAGTTACAAATTTAATGCGTTCTCCAGGACGTTTCGCATTATGAAAAATTTGTAACCCAAAACACGGTTTCCCATAGGAATGCATTGAAAACCGTTTTTCCTGACCTCCAGAACAGATTAATTGGTTTTCAATGCATTCCTACAGGAAACCATGTTTCGAGTTATGAATTTAAATGCGTAACCCGAGGCATTGTTTTTCTCCTGATGGGTACAATTCTCACCAGGAAGCTCCTGGATCGGCAGGCAGAAGCACTTAAGCAGCAACTCAGGCTTGCTCGGGAGAAAGAAGGCCAGCTGACAAGGACATGCGCTGAGCTGCAGGTTCAATCCCAGCAGCTGGAGGTCCAGTTGCGGGTCTTGGAAGAAGAGAAGAAAACATTATCCAATGAGGTGAGCAGTGTCATGGAAGTGTTATTCTATGAGCATACCATTGTTGAAAACAGAGATTTTCAATAAGTCAAAATGTTGGATAAATGGTTTGGGACCTTCTTACCTTATGGAATGTATTCCCCTCAGGACAGTAGCCCACATCACTTGCTCCTCAATGTCGGCACAGCTACAGGTGCCAACCCCGAGATTGGCTAGAAAGGCTGTGACGAGAAGGGCCTCTTCAGTGGTGGCACCAATGCTGTGGAATGCCATTCCAGCTGAGCTACACCAGGCTCCATCCCTGCAGTCTTTTAAAAAACAACTAAACACACTGCTCTTTGAGGAGGCCTTTGTGAATGTGCTGCCTATTTCTAGGCATTAGATATGCTGCCCGGCTCCTTTTTGTCCTAAATAGGTTGCGTTTTAAGGGTCCTGGGTTGCGGTTATTGCAATGTGTGATGATGATTTTATTGGGAGTTTTATTGTGTGTGATTTTTAACTTTTGATCATCATATGGCTGGTTTTTATGATGTTAGCCGCCCTGAGTAGGGATGGTGTTTTGCCCCTAGAGGAACGGGATATAAAATATTAAAATGGTTCAAAACAGGACTGTGCTGGGCACCTTGGGAAGGCGTTGGACAGGGAGTGATGCGGGTGCCTATTGGGGGGGTTGGGGGAGAAATCCCATACATTCCCATTACCTCTGGTACCCCCCCCAATCCTCCCAGACTGATATGGGGACTCACCAAATAGAGGCATTAGGCAAGAATTTACCATATATACTCAAGTATAAGTCTTCCCGAATATAAGTCGAGGTACCTAATTTGGTGCTCTAAGATTAAAAAAATAGATTGACCCAAGTATAAGTCGGGGGTGGAAAATGCAGCAGCTGCTAGTGAGTTTTATTAATTAAAATACATGAAAATATGGTAAAATTAATCTAGACATTTGTGTGGGTATGTTTTTGAGTTTTTACGGTAGTGCTAGTTTTTTTTTTACTGTATGTTTGAATTTGAACCACTGCAGGTTTGGGACCCTCGGAGTCGTTGACCCGAGGATAAGTCAAGTCCACTTTTTGGACCTCATTTTGGCAACTAAAAACCAAACTTATACTTGAGTATATATAGTAAGAACTGTCATGGCTGAGGGAGGGGGTTCAGTGGCCAATTGGGATCTCAAGTTCCCCTTTCACAGGGCTTCAGACCTGCCCCCTCCCTCCATCACCACCAATCTTCTCATCAGTGGACGAGCTGAGCCATGACGGCTCCCGTTTCTCTCAATGAGAGATATGTGTTT
The DNA here is from genome assembly GCA_035047305.1 of Bradypodion pumilum. Taxonomy (NCBI): domain Eukaryota; kingdom Metazoa; phylum Chordata; class Lepidosauria; order Squamata; family Chamaeleonidae; genus Bradypodion; species Bradypodion pumilum. Next base: position 4,059,175 of record JAWDJD010000016.1, on the reverse strand, counting down.
CTGGGACTGCAGCCAAAGCTTTCTCCTTATCGGCTATGTGCCCAGGAATCCAGATAAGTACACAGACAGGCAGACAGCTAAAATGCCTTTTCAATGATTTTTATTAACCTACTTCTACACTTAAAACATATTTCTAATAAAGTAAAAACATATAAAATCAGTCTAAGAAATAAGAGATTGAGGCTTCTGAGCCCCCCCCCCCATAGGTCCCCCTCTAGATGGGCATCTTGAAGAGCCGAATGACAAAGTTTCACCCTCTGAAAGATGTTCGCTGTCCCTTCTCCTCCTCCTTCCTTCTCTCCCTTATAGGGTTCCTGGGTAACCATGGTAATTTAGATTTACATCAAAGGTGTCATTGACAGTTAGCCATGCACCTTCTAGAGCACCCCCTTCATGGGAAAGTGTTCTTGCTGACTAGACTAGAAAGAAATCTTGCTGACCTACGTGAGAAAGGCTAGCATGTACAAAGTGTTTTATATAACAGACATACAGACAACTGGACATGTTGATAGGAGGCAGAACATGGGTTCTGCCTAACATGTAATTGAAGAGATGCACCTGGCTATTTTGTAAGCTCTGCAAACTCACAGTATTCCTGTGGTTTAGCAAGCTCACAGGGCAGAAGAGCCAAGCCTGATTTCCCAGCCCCCCCTTCCTTCTGGGTTATTCAGCTTGCCTTCACTTAGGCAAGCCTGGACATGCCTGAAAACAGGGCAAAGCCCTTAACTGGTAACCATGGGTCTTGATAGGAGACCCTCTTATTGGGATAATTGTGGTGGGTCTTTATATGTCAGACCCACTTATTTCAGATGGAAAGTCTACACTATCAGACCTTTATGGGGAGGTCTGCTCATTGAATTAGGTGACATTAATGCTGTTACAAGCCCTCATGTGAGGCTTGCCTATTGGAAAGCACGGTGGCTTCATGAGACATGAAATGACCCCCTCCCACATGGACTAGGCCCCTAGTGAATATCATGACAAAAACAAGTTATGCAAGCATTATATCTCACATTTAATTAGGAACAATTCTTCCTTAATTAAACAAAAAATCTCATTTCCCAGGAAGAAAAGAGACGGTTGTAACTTTTTCAAGTTAAGATCCGCAGATCCACATCAAACAAGCAGAAATAGATCAGGTGTCCCTGGGATGATGGAAAGGCAAAGCTTCTATCTAAATCACTGAACACACATCAAAATGATTTATTACCAATTTACCGCCCTCTGGGGGTCACCAGTTACTGGGGGCGCACCGGCATGAGTCCCAGTATTCCTGTGGGCCAGCACATGCCTGGTTTAAAATGGGAAATCCCGTATTTTGGCGCTCATTCCTCTCCTTTCCCGCCACCATCCCATATTTTAAACGACAGGAAAAGGGGTTACTGCGCATGTGTGCATGAGCAGAACCTATTTGTGCATGCACAAACGGGTTCTGCATGCGCACATGTGCAGAAATTTCCCATAATTTGGGGAGCCGCGCTTGACGGGTATATACAGGATACAGTCCATCAAAAGCTTAGAAAGCATTTCAAAGCAAAGAAATAAACCAAACTGGTTCTCTAAGGGATAGCCCAAAGACTACCACCCCCTTTCTCTCAGGGTTCTACATTTTGGCTGCTTCAAAGCACAGCATTCCAGAGAGTGTCTCTGTGTCGGCATGTGTGTGCTCGTGCGTCTCTGGGCTGTATCTCCTCCCACAGGGTCCACCTTTGGCCCTCCCCTTTAGGGATTCTAACCAATGATCTTACAATAAGACATGCCAATCATACATTAAGTTTCATTTCTTCTAAACTATGAGGCCCACATATTGTTTACGTTCCATTTTCTCTCCCCCTGATCTGAAATCGCCATATTGAATGCAGAGGGATTGAAAACAGAGAGGGTCATCAGCTGGTCTGCCCCAGTCCGATCGGACCGGTAGTAGACCTGGCTGGCCACGCCCCCACCCTACCCCGCCCACCTCTTTCCAGGAGAGTGGGCAACCCGACGGCATTGGCTTCGGCTTCGGCTCTTCCTTCTCCTTCAGAGCGGCTGCTGCTGCCTCCTTAAAATTATGTGGGTTTACGGTTTAAAGTATGAAAGGTGCTTACAGGGTCAACTTTAGGTCACAGTACCTAATGTTTAACCCATAGAGGTCAGAGGTAGTGATGGTATAACCATCTTGTCACTGGGGAGGTAGGAAGGAAGGTTTTGAAACCCCTTAGAGGCAGAGGTTTCATTGGTGGTAAACTAAGGGAACAAGGTATACCTCTATGGTTCTTCCTCTTGGTAGAAATTAACGTGTAAGGTGGGAGGAAGGAAATGAGAGAATGAATGTGATAAGAAAACCAGGTTTTGCTAGGAGTTGTAAACAAGCCTCTAATTGGCAGTTTGATAAGGAAGGAGTCAAGAATATATAAAAAGGAGGGTAAATGGCTGTTTCAGGAGAGAGGAGGTGTTACAATATGGTGCCCTACTCTCAAGTAGGCCCTATTGATCTTCTGAGTTGCAGCTCCCTGGCTGGACAACCCAGGCATCTAGATATGTGTAGGTTCAGGTAGCGCTGAGCCAAGTAATCACTCCAAGTCTCTTCAGGCATTTTATAAGTGTATTGAAAGCATAGCAGGATCACACCTGTCAAGTATCCCATATTGGCTGGGAAATCCCGTATTTTGGCGCTCATTCCTCTCCTTTCCCGCCACCATCCGGTATTTTAAACGATGGGAAAAGGGGTTACTGCGCATGTGTGCATGCGCAGAACCTATTTGTGCATGCACAAATGGGTTCTGCGTGCGCACATGTGCAGAAATTTCCCGTAATTTGGGGAGCCCCGCTTGACAGGTATATACAGGATACAGTCCATCAAAAGCTTAGAAAGCATTTCAAAGCAAAGAAATGAACCAAACTGGTTCTCTAAGGGGTAGCTGAAAGACCACCACCCCCTTTCTCTCAGGGTTCTACATTTTGTCTGCTTCAAAGCACAGCATTCCAGAGAGTGTCTCTGTGTCGGCATGTGTGCGCGCGTGCATCTCTGGGCTGTATCTCCTCCCACAGGGTCCACCTTTGGCCCTCCCCTTTAGGGATTCTAACCAATTATCTTACAATAAGACATGTCAATCACACATTAGTTTCATTTCTTCTAAACCATGAGGCCCACATATTGTTTATTTTCCATTTTCTCTCCCCCTGATCTGAAATCGCCATATTGAATGCAGAGGGATTGAAAACAGAGAGGGGCATCAGCCAGTCCGTCCCAGTCCGAGTGGACTGGTAGTAGACCTGGCTGGCCATGCCCTGACCCTAGCCCGCCCACCTCTTCCCAGGAGAGCGGGCGACCCGACGGCATTGGCTTCGGCTTTGGCTCTTCCTTCTCCTCCAGAGCGGCTGCTGCTGCCTCCTTAATAGGCTGCAAGTGCCGCTCGGGTGGTGGGGGAGGTGGCAGCATGTGCACGCCTGGCCCTGGGGGAAGGGGAGGGGGAGTTGACATCATGCACCACCCAGAGCAGCTCGCCCCCCCCCCCCGCCACTCCCCTTGCCTCCTTCTAGCAGCAGCAGCAGCAACAACTTTCACGATCCCTGGACCTAGTCCTGCAGGAAGAGAACTTCCTGCAGGATGTCTGTCTGGGCATTGCGAGAGTGTCCAGGCAGCATGGCGCAAGCAGGGCAACTCTCGTAATGCCCAAAGTCAGACAGACATCCTGCAGGATGGAAGTTCTCTTCCTGCAGGACTAGGTCCACCCAGTCACATGCCCACCTGTTAGGCCACACCCATTGGTTAGGCCACACCCATTGGTTAGGCCACACCCACCAGTTAGGCTACACCCATGGTATGGTAGTAAAATTTTTTGGTGCCCATCACTAATTGAATGAGAATAAAGCACAGGGTATACTTCATTCTGTTACAGGAGGGAGCATTAAGAAACGATAGAATGGACACGGCAGGAGGAGCAAGGATCTTCTAGGAGGGTTGCTGTTTTTGTTTTAATTAGTTACACTTGGTAACCTGTACTTGAAGAAATGGACTGGGCTGTAGTTTGAGCACCCCTGTCCTAAACAATCTGGAGTAGAGAGATTGTGTGCCTACCAGGCTCTCCTCCTCCCCTCTTTCCCCTTCCAATGGCCGTGCATCGGCCAACATGCCTGAGGAGCCCCTGCTTTGGCTAATGTTGCTTAAACCCTGCTTTGAGAATCCCAAATCTTCTTTCTCCCCCAGCATCTCCACTGCCAAAAACACAGCCAGAAGCTCTCGGAGCAGCTTCTAGCCTTGCAGCAGGAGAAGAAAGCCCTCCACAAGGAATACATGCTCCTCTTGGAACAGGTGGACATCTCGATCAGGTGACAATGGGTCCCATCCCAATGCCTTTTTAAAGGAGGGTGGGCTGCCATCAGAATTAGCAGGGAAGCACATGGTGGACGGAGGATGGTGGTAAAATTTAAATTCTTATTGTTAAAATACAATTCTTATCGTATCTGGTAATTATAATAATCTCGTGTCAGAAATTAATCTGGGTCGAAAGGATTTTTGCTGGAGCAACTCCGCTCAAGGGATGCCTGAATGAGGCTCCTTTCATGACCTCAAGACCTTTTCCCACCAAAGTGGTCCCTATTTCTGTACTGTACTTGCAATTGATTGCGTTCAAATTGCTAGGTTGGCAGGAGCTGGGACAGACGACGGGAGGTCATTCCGTCCTGCAGTACCTGAGTCTCGAACCTCAACCTTCCAGTCTCCAAGCTCAGTGTCTTAACCACTAAGTCACTGCAGTGGCTAAGACTCTCGGGTTCAGTGCTCATCTCCGTTTACGGCCAATGAGCCAGTGCTGTCTGTCTCTGCAGACATTTCCGTGGATATGTGGCAGACATGATTAGACACTGAAGAGCACGGAACGCTGTTACGTTTCTCACCGAAGTGGTCCCTATTTATCTACTTGCAATTTCTTGCTTTCGAACTGCTAGGGCAGGAGCTGGGACAGAGATGGAAGCTCACTCTGTCATGCAGCACCCAAGTCTCAAACTGCTGACCTGCCAACCTTTCCAATCTCCAAGTTCAGTGTCTTAGCCACTAAGCCACCGCAGTCCCTCTGGGTTGGTGGTACAGATGCACAAATTTATGATGCCTGTGGTGGTGATGATTGGAGGAAGGGGGAAATCCCTCTCGAAGACCCAGAGATGCTCCCTGCATTCTTTTGGAATGCTAGTCCCATTGCTGAAGTTTAGCAAACTAGAGCAGGGGTTCCCAACCTTTTCAAGCCGGGAGCCGGGTCATGTTTTCTCAGTCAGCTTCGAGGGCTGGACGGCCATTTTGTCCCACCTGCACAATGGGTGTGTGTGTGTGTTTGGCCATTTTGTCTCAACATCTTCAAAGGGTGCCCATTTTGTTTCTTGAATGCCCTTGGAGGGGTTGGGCACATGGAATGGTGCCGTCAGCCAGATCTGGCCCACGGGCCTTAGGTTAGGAACCTCTGAACTAGAGCAATGGGTCAGTTCCACCATAGAAATACAAAACCTAGTCCATGTGGGCCTGTGGTTTGGAGCTGATCTTTGGTCTTGAAGGGTTGGACCTCTTCTGAAGTTTTCTGTCCTCTTGCCTTCTGCCTCCTCAGGAAACACAACGAGAGGAAGCTCCGGCACAAGACCAAGCTCCGACGGGCCAAGGAGACCTTCATCTCTGAAATGAAGCAGCGTGATGTCCGCATCAGGCACCTCGAAAACGAAATCCAGTTATCAAAGAGTCAGAGAGAAAAGGTGAGGGCCTGAGACAGCTGTCCCTGACCCCGGGGCCTCAGGACGGCCATTCCCATCATCCCACGGCCAGCTTCCAGCTCCTTTCAAAGAAGAAGGGGTCACAAGTCACTAGACCAGTGGTTCTGACCCTTTTAAAGCCATGAGCCGGACCATGCCCCCTCAGACAGTTAAGTGGGCCGGATTGGTGGTTCCCCCGCCATAAATGCTGCCATAAAATGTGTCTGCAGCTGTTGTAAATGTGTTTACCCCAACCACGGGTGCATGTATGGCTGCCGTAAATGCTTCCACTTCCAGTTGGCCCACGGGCCACATGAAATGGTGCAGCAGGCCGAGTCTGCTTTTATGCTTGGAGCAACGATGGCCACAGTATCCCCATCCCATTGTGTAATGAGACTCGCATGGTGATCCTATTTTTAAAAAAGGACGTTCCAAGATTGGGCAATCTTCTAGAAGTTCTCTATTTAGATCTAGGGCCGTGATGGCGAACCTTGGCACTCTAGATGTTCTGTGACTTCACTTACCAGAAGCCCAAGCACCCTGTGAATCCACACAAGTGGGTTTACTGCAATTCATCCTGCCCGGGCTGCCCTCGTCGCTCCTGGAAGCGGAAGTAAAACACATCCGTATGGTTAAGGCTCTTCTGGGTTAACCCTTCCTCCGTATGGGCATGTTTTACTTCCGCTTCCGGAAGCGACGAGGGCAGCGTGGGCCGGATGAATCGCAGTAAACCTTTGTGTGGATTGACAGGGTGCTTGGGCTTCAGGGAATTGAAGTCCAAGAACATCTGCAGTGCCAAGGTTCACCATCACGGATCTAGGGTTTCACCTGCCAGGTTATCCTGTTATGGCAATAGAGAAGAACCTACTGCTGGCAACTCAACGCTAATCGTCAGGCAGTGGTTAACTAACCTGACCACCCTGAGGACTCACAGCCTTGGGTGCCAAATTCCACAGGGAAGGAAGGGTGATGGTCCCCAAGTGGATTAAATCCTGCTTGAATCCCTCTTGATTCAGCAGCAACTTCATCCATCCTGGCCAGGGGCTGAGGAGGACTTTGTGTGCCAAAGGGCTCAGGACGAGAAAGTGACTCTCAGAACTGGATCAGTGGTACTATGGGTGTCATGCTGCAATGTGGAAGGCAGATGAAAGGCCACTGCATCATATTGTTCCCAGGACAATCTTCATGACTGATCGCCATGAGGATTGTCAGTACAGTATTCAGAATTTGATGTGGCACAAGAAGAAGGTTTTCACTGTGTCTGCTCTGGAGGGGGATTGACATTGTTCATCTGGACTTTCAGAAGGCTTTTGACAAGGTCCCACACCAAAGGCTCTTGAATAAACTTACCAGTCATGGAATAAAGGGACAGGTCTTGTCCTGGGATCAGCAACTGGCTAAGGGACAGGAAACAGAGGGTAGCACTCAATGGACACTTCTCCAAGTGGAGGGAAGTAAAGAGTGGGGTCCCCCAAGGTTCAGTACTGGGACCCCTGCTTTTCAACCTCTTCATAAATGATCTAGAGGTAGGAGTAAAAAGCAAGGTAGCCAAATTTGCTGACGACACTAAATTATACAGGGTAGTGAAAACTGTGAGAGATTGTGAGGAGCTCCAGAGGGATCTCTTGACACTGGGGGAGTGGGCAAAACAGTGGCAAATGAGTTTCAACATTGGTAAGTGCAGAGTGATGCATGTTGGGGCAAAAAACCCCAATTACATTTATAAACTGATGGGGTCTGAACTCTCTGTGACAAACCAGGAAAGGGACCTTGGTGTCCTGGTGGACAGCTCAATGAAGGTGTCAACCCAGTGTGCCTCAGCAGTGGAAAAAGCAAACTCAATGCTAGGGATCATTAGGAAGGGTATAGAAAATAAGTCAGCAAGTGTCATTTTGCCTCTTTATAAATCTATGGTGAGGCCCCATCTGGAATACTGTGTACAGTTCTGGTCACCATACCTCCAGAAGGATATTATGGAGCTGGAAAAAGTGCAGAGGAGGGCAACCAGAATGATTAGGGGACTGGAACACCTTCCTTACCATCTGAGGCTGCAACGGTTGGGCCTCTTCACTCTTGAACGACGGCGTCTGAGAGGTGACCTGATTGAAGTTTATAAAATCATGCACGATGTGGACAAAGTAGATAAGGAAAAACTGTTTTCCCTATCGCATAACACTAGAACTAGGGGACACTCCATGAAACTTTTGGGTACTAGTTCTCAAATAAGAGAAAGTACTTTTTCACCCAGAGGGTCACTGGTCCATGGAACTCCCTGCCAGAAGAAGTGGTGACAGCTGTCAGTCTCGACAGCTTTAAGAAAGGATTAGACAAGTTCATGGAGGACAAGGGTATCCATGGCTATAATTATGGATACCTAAGGCTACCTCCGGGTTGGAGAGATAGGCAGGATATCTCTCAATGCCAGAAGGTGAAGGCATCTGCTTGGGAATAATCCCCTGAAGCCAATGGTGAGCCACTGTGTGAGACAGAATGCTGGACTGGATGGGCTCCTGTGGCCTCTTCCAGCAAGGCTGTTCTTATGGGATCCTGAGGCCCTCTAGTTCAGGGGTTTTGAACCTATTGCTCATGGGCTGGATCCGGCCTGCTGTGGCTAACAATTTGGCCCCCAACCTTGCTCCAGCTGCCCCAGCCAGAACTGGCTGTAGACTCATTTACAGCCATCGCGAACATGTTTACGGCAGCTGTAAATGAGTCCACGGCCATTGTAAACACATTTGTGACAGCCGTAAATGAGTCTGTGGATATCGTAAATTCATTTACGACAGCTAGGATGTATTTTACGGCAGGGGGGAAGGCCCACCAGTCTGACATGGCCTGGCCCACAGCTGAAAAAGGTTGAGAACCCTCTGCTCTAGATCAGGGTTTCTCAAACATGGCCCCCCAGGAGTTCTTGGACTTCAATTCTCAGAAGCCCTGATCAGCAGGAGTGCTGACTTTGGCTTCTGGGAATTGAAGTCCAAGAACACCTGGAGAGCCAAGGTTGAGAAACCCTGCTCTAGATGATGCTGGGTTGTGACTCCAATCGCCTCATCCTCCTGGCCAGAATGAGGAGTTGCCATATAATAACTGGGATTGGGTGCCAGAAACGATGCACTCCTGCATTACACCTGGTGAGCCGGAGGTGGAGAATAGGGTGCTGGAAACCTTGTCCACTCTGAGATGAAGTTGTGGGGGGGTTTTGTTTGTTTTCGCCCCCTGCATGCAGAACCAAGCCCTGATCAAACGGATGTCCGCCGAGAATGAACATTTGCTGCAGAAGAAAACGAAGCTTTCGCAGCAGCTCCTTGACCTTGAAGAAGCTGACTGGAGCCACCAACAGGCCATCTTCGTCATGCAGAGAAGGTAGAAAACCCCGCAATGCCGCAAGGCCCACCAATGTCTGTGTCATGTTCCCACATAAACTGCCTGGAGATCCCATTTAGAGTTCAGGTTCTAGAGCCGTGATGGTGAACCTTGGCACTCCAGATGTTCTTGGGCTTCAATTCCCAGAAGCCCCCTTGAATCCACACGAATGGGTTTACTGTGATTCATCTGGCCCACGCCGCCCTCGTCGCTCCTAGAAGCAGAAGTAAAACACGCCCATACAGAGGAAGGGTTAACCCGGAAGAGTCTTAACCACACGGGCGCGACGCATTTTACTTCCACTTCCAGGAGCGACGAGGGCGGTGTGGGCCAGATGAATCGCAGTAAACCCATTCATGTGGATTCACAGGAGCTTCTGGGAACTGAAGCCCAAGAACATCTGGAGTGCCAAGGTTTGCCATCATGGCTCTAGAACAAGAACAATCTCAACTGGGCTGTTCTTGTTTAAAAACCTCCCTCCTCCCTCCAAACCTCCTTTCCCTTAGAGCTTTATTTTCAGTCTGAAAACAACCCCTGCCTCCAATGAAATTGGGTAAACACGGGTGCAAACATACACGGGTGCAAACATTGCACCAAACGGTGCAAACATAGAATTCGAAGAAACACCATTTGAGTCAGAGAATTGTTGCTGAATTTTCTTTACTACAATAAGAATGCAGAGGAATAATGAGGTTGTCAAATGGCTCCGGTAATGTCGGTTTTCGAATCAAAAGTCTTCCTCAGGACTTTAAATGCTTATCTGTTAGCAACAAAATTAAAGTTGTACACTCTGACAAAGTTACAGTAATAAATCATTCTCAGGTTAGGCCATAGCTGTCAAGTATCCTTTATTGGCCAGGAAAACCCCTTATTTTACCCTCTTTCCCACCGTCATCCCTTATTAATTAGACTGCAATGCCCTATTGCTGCCACTGGAGGGCAGCACAGGATAAGCATAGCTGTCAAGTATCCCGTATTGGCCAGGAAAACCCCTTATTTTACCCTCTTTCCCGCCGTCATCCCTTATTAATTAGACTGCAATGCCCTATTGCCGCCACTGGAGGGCAGCACAGGAGAAGCATAGCTGTCAAGTATCCCTTATTGGCCAGGAAAACCCCTTATTTTACCCTCTTTCCCGCCGTCATTAATTAGACTGCAATGCCCTATTGCCGGCACTGGAGGGCAGCACAGGATAAGCATAGCTGTCAAGTATCCCGTATTTTCCGGGAAATTTCCCTTATTTCCAAATCCAAAACTTGACAGGTATGGGTTAGGCTGTAAGTATTAAAAGCAAAGATAAATGCATCGCTCACTCCACGTCACCCTTTGGGTAAAAATGAGTGGCAATAAATCGAGGTCCCCGAATTCCAGATTTTGGCCACAAGTGTCGTTCCCTCTTGCCTTCCGGCTCTCTGTCTGGTCTCTGCCTCTGGCGTCCAGTTCCCTGCCTTGCTGCCCCATCTCGGTCCTGATGGCAGAGATCAGACAGACCCAGGAGGGACATTTTTCTGCCTGTGGGGTTTTCCAGGATGCATTTTCTAGACGAAGAAAACAAGCAGCTGCAAGACCGGCTCCTCCAGCTCACTGGCCAGGTTGGCATCCTTGAACGGGCTCTGAAGAACATCCACAGCCACAGCTTGGAAGTAAGGAAACCCCTGGGCATGACTGGGCATAGCCAGGATCCCTCCCTCCCTCCACAGCCATACGGGAGAAGAAGGCCTGGCCGAAGGATGACAGGTCCAAGACCCACTCCTGAGGCTCAAGGCATTTATTTGTACCCTTCTTTGCCCTTCAAGGGACTGCGGTGGCTCAGTGGTTGAGATGCTGAACTTGATGACTGGAAGGTTGGCAGGTCAGTAGTTCGAGACCCGAGTGCTGCACGACGGAGTGAGCTCCCATTTCTGCCCCAGCTCCTGTCAACCTAGCAGTTCATAAGCAAGAAATTGCAAGTAGATAAACAGGTACCATTTTGATGGGGGAAAGTAACGGCACTCAGAGCTCTCCAGTGCCTAGTCATGCATGCCACATGTCCACAGAAACATCTGCAGATGCAGACAGCACTGGCTCTTGGGCTATAAACAGAGATGAGCACCGAACCCTAGAGTCAGATACGACTGGCTTTTGATATTTACCTTCAAATGCAGCTGATAAGACATATTAAAGGTAGAAGATGGGCTATCCCAAGCTCTGGTTTAGATGGGATAGAACAGTCTCTCTACAGCAGGGGTTCTCAACCTAAGGCCCATGGGCGGGATCTGGGCTGCGGCACCATTTCATGTGGGCCCCCACCCTCCAAGGGCTTTCGAGAAACAGAATGGCCACTCCCTTTGAAGCTGTTGGGACAAAATGGTCACCCACATCGTGAAGGCAGGGCAACATGGCCATCCAACCCTCAAAGCTGGTCATTGAGATGTCATATTAACTGACCAACCAAGCATTCAGCCAGAGACATGAATCACTAAATTACATGCTACAAAATGCTTGCACACGAACAGTCCTTGCTCTGTTCTGTGGCCCCTGGTTGTAGAGTCTCCCCATCATAAGCATTGGGGAGGGAGAAGTGCCCATTCTTTGCCTTCTAAATAGGAAGCCAGAATACTTAGAAATTACTTCTTGATTAATCTAATTCCTCTTTTCCAGGAACTGAAAAACATTGGTTTCTCTGAGTGCCCCCTACAAAGCCAGATGCTATCACTTCCTAACCTAAGGTATTGCACAGTGAGTTACGGGTTTGGAAATGTTGCCTCCCTAAACCTCAGGCATTCGTTCCCACGGGGTGCGGTACCAACAGTACACGGATGACACTCAGTTGTACATCTCGTGGGGACCCCAGCGATGCTGTCAAAGTCCTATCTGGATGTCTGAGGGCCGTGGGAGTCTGGATGGGGGCCAACGGGTTACAACTGAATCCTAGCAAGACTGAGTGGCTATGGGTTCGGGGTCCTACACCATTCCAGGAGCTGCCATCCTTGGTCTTGGATGGGGCTATTTTGCCCCAGACAGACCCAGTGCGCAACTTGGGGGTCCTCCTGGACTCGCGGCTTCTGCTAGAAGAGCAGGTGGCGGCAGTGGCCAGGAGGGCCTTTGCACAACTTCATGTAATACGCCAGTTGCGCCCGCTCCTGGACAGGGACTCCTTGTTTATGGTCACACATGCCCTGGTCACCTCCAGACTAGATTATTGCAATGCACTCTACTTGGGGCTGCGTTTGACGACCATTCGGAGGCTGCAGCTGTTCCAGAATGCAGCAGCCCGGGTAGTGATGGGGTGTGGACCTTATGCCCATGCCTTGCCCCTGCTCCAGGAGCTCCACTGGTTACCGGTTTGCCTCCAGTGCAATTCAAGGTGTTGGTTATGACCTTTAAAGCCCTATATGGTAGTGGGCCTGGATACCTAAGAGACTGCATCGCCCTGAGGACATCTGTCCATCCAACCAGAGCGGACTGGAGGGGCTCCCTAATTGTTCCATCAGCCAGGGGGGCCCACCTCTCTGGCACAAGGAAAAGGGCCTTTTCCGTGTTCGCTCCGGCCCTTTGGAACCTCCTACCAGTAGAGCTACGGCTGCAGACGGAGTTGCTGCCCTTCAGGAAAGGGCTTAAAACCTGGTTGGCGTGGCAGGTGTGGAGCCCTGAAGACAATGTGGCTTCTGCTCGTTGGCTCTTATCATGAGATGTACCTTCTTTTTGCCTCTTGGGGTGGGTGGGATTTTTTAATGTGGGTTAGGGGTTTTAATCTGTTTTTATGTGGTTTTTTTAAGTATGTGAGCCGCCCTGAGTCAGGTTCCTCCTGAGTGGGCGGCGAACAAATTGAAATATAAAATTAAATTTAATTTAATTTAATGTAGGCTTTAATTGGATGAATCCCTTTTCATATGCAAATCACTTCCCATATCCATGGCTTCAGTATCCACAGTGGACCAAAAATATTCAATAAAAAACCCCTGAAATACATAATATACAGTGGAACCTAGGGTTACGAACACCTCGAGTAACATAATTCTCTTGATACGAAAAGAAATCCATTGAAAATGATGCCTCGACTATTTTTTTTTTTTTTGTCATACGAACAGCCTCTGCCGCTTCCCACAGTGGCGGGAGAGTATGGAGAGCATTTCTGCTGTTTCTAGATTTTTTCAGTGCATTTTGGCAGCTAAAACACAGCATTTTCAGCACTTCAGGCGCAGGGGAAGCTAACAGCTGATTGTCAGCTGGCCACTAGAGGCCGCTGTCAGAAATGCTGAAAATACATTGAAAACCAATTAATCCTTTCTGGAGGTCAGAAAAAAATGTGGGGAAACCCGTCTTTTAGCTGTTCAAATCTCTTTATAAAGTGGCGAAAATGCAGTGAAAAATTCCAAAGTAGTGCATTTTATGAAGAGTTTTGAACAGAAGAAAAGGTTTTAAGACTTTTTTCTGACCTCCAGAACGGATTATTGTAGTTTGTTTTCAATGCATTCCTATGGAAACTGCACTTCGAGATACGAAAATTTCACAATATGAAAACCCCCGACCCTTTAATTTCATAACTCGGGCTTCCACCGTTATAGGTATTTCTTTGGCACCTGACTGGAGCTGGCCACTAGATGCCACTGTTTGCAAAGTAAAGTGTACAGGGTTCACTGTTTTCCATGGTTTCAGGTATCTGTGGTAATTCTCAGAAAGTATTCCCACGGATACAGGAGGCAACTTGTATCTATAACCTCTGTGTTTCTGCACCAAGAAACAGTTTTGGGCTGTCAATTTCTCTCTAGCAAGTCCCACTTTGTTATAGGGCAGTGTTTCCCAACCTTTGGTTTTTGGACTTCAATTCCAAGAAGCCTAAGTCAATTCCCCAAAGCACTGATCAGCCAATGTAGTGAATGAGGCTTCTAGGAGTTGAGGTCTGCCTGCGGGGGGTGGGTCCCACGTTGGGAACCACTGCTATAGTGGGTAAGCAAAGCAAAGCAGTGAGTGAGATTAGGAGTGAGTGAGATTACCACCTCTGGTAGAGAGACCCGGCTACAGCCCTTGACTTCTCTTTCAGCCTTTTAGCAACTGGACATTCGGACTCTCGCAGCCTGCCAAAGGCCATGAAGGACGGGAAAGAAGAGGACTCCGGGGGAAAGTCTTTGCTCCTCCCGTCACCTTTTCAGTCATCAGAGATCGGCTATTTAAATGTGGCCTCCCTAGCAGAGCCTGCTGACTCCCCTAAAGAGAATCCACCTCAGCCGTCCTGCTGTGATCAAGTCCAAGTGGCAAGAGAATTTCCAAAGGGAAAGCGAACAGAGCGACTCCCAGAAGAACTCTCCTATTGCTGCTAAGTCATGGTATTCCCATTTCTCAAGACAGAGTTACCAGGAAAAACCTCCACTCCCTTTGAACACCTTCCCTAAAAATGTATTTTTACTTGTACAGTCGTAGTCATAAAGTCATTATTCTATTATACATGTATATGTTTATATAATATGATGAGAACCCATATACACAGGGATATGGACTCAGGACTCACATCTTCATTGAGATATGGAAACTTATATCATGTACTCTGAAAACCCTGTTAGGGTTGCAATAAACTGGGAATGGCTTTGACAGCACGTCGCTACACAAGCTTATAAATTACCGGTACACCTGCTACTGGGATGCTTCTTCTTTCATGTCCCAATGGACTGCCAAAATGAAGCAATCTTCTTGGCTTTGTCGTTGGCCAAACTCAAGTTCTCAACGATGGATGTTACTGGTAGTAATTGGCAGACCAGTAAATCATCTGGATTCTTTATCTCTCCACATTCACACAGGGCGTGGTTATCCACTGGCAGCCCCCACTTGAGCCTGTTGGTCTTGCATTTAAGGACTCTGGCCCTAAGCCTATTCAGGGTCTTCTAAATGACATAGTGGTGGTTGAGTTCCTCAGCCATATCTTCCTCCTTTAATGATGTCTCTCTCCCAGTGAGCTCCTTCCTCCATCTTTTAATTTGGTTTTGCTCCTGCATACCCTTCAAGGATATTTGTTCTTGCCATAAAGCTCTTCTTGGATTTGAGTCAGCAGACTTGAGGCTCATCTCCATTCGGAGGATGTAAAGGGTCATTCTCTTATTTAGTTATCTCGGCATCTCAAAATACAGCCTTAAAAAGCATCTATCAGCAAGAATAACATAACTAATCTTAACCTATAAATCCAAGGGTTAACCGTTGGAACTGGCTATAGGTTGCTATGCCTCGCCCTACTTGCCTGCACTCACCCTTCGTGCACACGGCCGATCTGGGTACGCAGGTCAACGAAGGATTGAGAAAACCGGCAGTGGGGCAACAGCCCCACAAACGCGAAGAAAGGGAAACAACTTCACTTCCCAACATTCCTTGCGCCGCGCCGCGCCAGAGCCAATCAGGCTGAGAGGCTCTCGCATGGGGCAGCGTTCGGAAACGCGCCGCAGCCAATCGAAAGAAAAGCATTTTAAAAAAACGCAGCACAAACATAAAACAGCAACCCATAACTACAAGCCCCAGCGTCCTGCGCGCCATGAGCGCGCAGAGCGCTGAGGAAACCGGCACCCGAAAAATGAAAAAGAAAAACAACTCACAGCCAAGCAAACACCAGCCGGCTTTCTTTCCCTCACCCACGGCGCCTGAAGCTCCCGACTGGAGTTTCCCCTTTAATATCAGTGGGTGGGGGTTGCGAACCCCCTCTCCGCTGGCTACCCTAGGGTTGGGAGGTTTGTGGGGACAAAAGGGATATATTGCCCCAACACTTCTGGACACAGAGGAACAGGCAGAGTGGATCGATCCCCCACCCCCCTCCTTAAAACAACTCCGTCTTTTCTTCTCTTTAAAAACGGACTTCTTTTAAGGAGGGGGGTGGGGATTCCATCCAGTCTGCCTGATCTTTTGGTTCCAGAAGTGTGGGGGCAATATATCCCTTTTCTCCCCACAAACCTCCCAACCCTAGGGTAGCCAGCGGAGAGGGGGATCGCAACCCCCACCCACTGATATTAAAGGGGAAACCCGATCTACTTTCACGACTCCACACAAACAAAGCACCATAACACACTACAGCCCCCCTCCCCCCCAACTAGCCCACCCTTCCTAACCCCCAATGACCATGCCCCCCTCCCCACCACCGAGCCCACCCTTCCTAACCCCAACAACCACGCCCCCCTCCCCACAACCTAGCCCACCCTTCCTAATCCCCAACGAAAAACAACTCACTGCCTCACAGCCAAGCAAACACCAGCTGGCTTTCTTTCCCTCACCAACAGCGCCTGAAGGTCCCGACTGGAGTTTCCCCTTTAACATCAGTGGGTGGGGGGTTGCAATCCCCCTCTCCGCTGGCTACCCTAGGGTTGGGAGGTATGTGGGGAGAAAAGGGGTATATTGCCCAAACACTTCTGGAACCAAAAGATCAGGCAGAGTGGATCGATCCCACCCCTCCCCCTCCTTAAAACAACTCCGTCTTTTATTCTATTTAAAAACGGAGTGGTTTTAAGGAGGGGGAGGGGTGGGATCGATCCACTCTGCCTGATCTTTAGGTTCCAGAAGTGTTGGGGCAATATACCCCTTTTCTCCCCATAAACCTCCCAACCCTAGGGTAGCCAACGGAGAGGGGGGGTCACAACCCCCACCCACTGATATTAAAGGGGAAACCCGATCTACTTTCACAACTTCACACAATCAAAGCACCATAACACACTAAAGCCCCCCTCCCCACCACCGAGCCCACCCTTCCTATCCCCAACGACCACGCCCCCCCCAGCCCACCCTTCCTAACCCCCAACGACCATGCCCCTCTCCCCACCACCTAGCCCACCCTTCCTAACCCCCAATGACCACGTCCCTTCCCCACCACCAAATAAATAAATTATTTTTAAAAAAAAATTCTAAAAACAGTCAAACACATCCAAAAATACACAAAAACAAAAACACCAAAAACAATACGAAGTAAACAAAGACACAATCAAAAACAAAACAAACAGACAAAAAATACAAATTCCAACCCCCCCCCCCGCCCACACACACACACACACACACACACACACACAAAACAAAGAAAACAAGCAAACTTACCAAAAGATGTGCTACCTCCACCAGGACTGAAAAACAAATGAATAAAGAAAGAGACTACTTACCAGAAAAAGCTCCACCCAGAGGCCAGGAGAGAAAAAAAAGTCAAAATACAATAACCCCTACCAGCACCACCTGCTGGCCACAATAGTAAAAACAATTCAAAAACACACAACAGCATAACACAAATTCACAATTTTACACAAAAGGTCACACCAATAAAAACAAGTAAAAAAAATTACACTAAAACCTATGTCAATAAAATACAATAGAAACTTTTAAAAATCCTGTGCTGAGTTATAACTCAAATTTAAACTCAAAACATCTAAACACATTTTAAAAACATTGAATGTAAAAAACATTTACTTTTACATTATGAAAATTATGACCTACGGTACAACTAATTAAAAAAATTCAAAAAACTAAAACATTATTCACTTACATAAAACAATTTGAAAAAATTATATCATACTTTCTTCTTTTATTAATCCTAAAAAAAACCAAAAAAGCAGATCCCAGTTAATAACAGCCAAGCCAAAAAATTTTTACATAAATAAACATTTAAAAATTTAAAATTACAGACTAAGCAATTTTAAAAAAACATTAACACAATTTAACCTTCCAACACAATTTAAAACTATTGCAAAAATAAAATTGGTTCATTTTTTATTAAAACACACGGGGGGAAAAGCCCGGCAACGCCGGGCAACCCTTGCTAGTTACATATATAATTCCTCTGTGATACCGCACATGAATCATGCTACCTTTAATAATAATATAACTCCCTAGAATCTAGATTTTTTTGGAAATTTTGTATTTATTGGACTTGACTCCATCTTGATGGAGGGCAGTAGCTTCATCCATCCTGGCCTGGGACGATGATAGTAATGCACAAATTGAAGACTAACTGGAGAAAATCACAAAATATCATGATTTGCAAATTGAAGTTTGAGGGTCTATGGAGGAAGAAATCTGTTGTTATATCCATAGTAAAGGTCACCCTTGCTCGAAAGCCAGACATATCCAACTCAGGTTCAGTGCTCATCTGTCTATAGCCAGAGCCAGCGCTGTCTGCATCTGCAGATGTTTCTGTGGACATGTGGCAGGCATGCCTCAACACCAGAGTGCACAGAATGCTGTTTACCTTCCCACCAAAGTGGTACCTATTTATCTACCTACTATTTTTTGCTTTCGAACTGCTAGGTTAGCAAGAGCAGGGACAAAGACAGGAGCTAACTCCATCATGCAGCACTCAGGTCTCGAACTACTGACCTGCCAACCTTCCAGTCATCAGGTTCAGCATCTTAACCACTAAGCCACTGCAGTCCTATGTTCCAAACCAAAGCCCTAACAGGGTTTTCAGAGTATATGATATAAGTTTCCATCTCTCTATATTTTTATTGTGAGTTTCTGTGGATCAAGTCCACTTCTTCAGACATAGGAATGAAATAGCAAGGCATGAGCTTATATCCACCAAACACAGTCATAGAGTGATTAAATCAGAAATAACATCATCATGCAAATCAAACAGCTTCCCAGAGCTGGCAGTGGTAGACGATCTATGGTTGTTACTTGGATCTGCCCTTAACTGTCCCCTATTCAATTTTACATGTGGGGAATTACAAAACAAGCAACTGGCACTGAATGCTAATGAATTTAAAGTCTGTGTTGCTACGTGAGCACATCCCACATTCTGTCAGACATGCTGTGAAAGGGAATTTATTTATAGTTCATATTTTTATAGCCGCCCCACTCATAAAGACTCTGTGGCAGGCATGACTAGTACGTGACTAATACTGCTCTGGTACAGAGCAGGCTAAGATGCTGACTGGGAGGCGGGAGGTCAGCAGTTCAATTCCCGAGTACTGCAGGACAGAATGAGCTCCCGTCTTTGTCCCAGTTCCTGCCAACCTAGCAGTTGGAAAGCAAGAAATTGCAAGTAGATAAATAGGCACCGCTTCGGTGGGGAACGTAAACAGCGTTCCGTGCGCTCCGGTGTCTAGTCATGCCTGCCACATGACCACGGAAAACGTCTGCAGAAGCAGGCAGTGCTGTCTCTTCGGCTTTGAAACAGAGATGAGCACTGAACCTTAGAGTCGGATACGACTGGCTTTCGAGCAAGGGAAACCTTTACCTATACAGTATTTTGTGGCTGCTGAGGACGACGCGACCCCCTTTCCGGCCCCGCCCCAGGCCCCCACAGCGCCACAAACAAAGGCCTTTCTGCGCATGCTCCTGGGGAGTGCGAGTGCGCCACTCCCGCCACACAGGAAGTGTGTCGCGCCTTCTGCTTCCGGGTGAGAGGTGGTCGCCATGGCGGTGCTGGCTTCCAACCCCAACAACCCAGTGGTGTTCTTCGATGTCACCATAGGAGGCCAGGTAAGGGAAGGCGGGCGGGGAAGGTGAGTGGGGGTGGTGGTTGGGGGCAGGAGCCCCTCCCGGCCGCCCTGACGCCCCCTTGGCCCCCTTTCCCTCGGCAGGAGGTGGGCCGCATGAAGGTGGAACTCTTCGCCGACGTGGTGCCCAAGACGGCGGAGAACTTCAGGTGAGAGCCTACGGCGGAGGGAGCCGAGAGGCGAGGCTGGGGCTAGAGCGGCCGCTTCCGGTCACCTCTTTTCCTCCCTCCGTGGCTAGAGCGGCCGCTTCCGGTCACCTCTTTCCTCCTCTCCGCGGCTAGAGCGTCGCCCCAACGTTGTCCGTAGATGGGAGACGAGCTAGCTGAGTTGACTGGGGGCTGCGCCTCCTGTGAGGAAGCTAACCAATAGAGCAGTCACACTTAAATATATCTTTAAATATGTTTTATTACCACAGGAGTCCTCAACCTTTTAAAGCCGGCCGGGGGGAGGGGGGCAGGCCACGCCCCCTCAGGCAGTTTTAAGGGCCGGACGACGGCCATTGTGCCCTGTCCTCCTTCACCACACATGGCACTTCCGGGAGTGATGGAGGCGTGTGTGGGGGGGGGGCGCACATGAAATGGTTTATTAGTTTTATTTATATCCCGCTTCCCTCAGCCCGAAGTGACTCGAAGCGGCAAACAACAGTAGCCATAACAATACAAGAAGTATACAATATACAAAATAAATAAATGCACAATGGACTGCAGTGGCTCAAGTGGCTAAGACGCTGACTGGGAGGCGGAAGGTCACCAGTTCGATTCCGGTGTACTGCAGGACGAAATGACGAAATATACACTTCTATTCCACTCCCAGGAGCGGTGGTCTGGGACCCACCTACGGCGATGGCAGCCACAGCTGCTCCTCATCCCCGAATGTCAGGCAACGGTTAACTAACCTGTGCACTCATGGCTTTTAGTGCACTCTGGGCGGTTCACAAGTTATTTCACATTTTTTTGCCCCCAACATGCTGGGTCCTCATTTTACTGACCTGGGAAGTTTAGTTTAGTTAGGGAAAGATGGAAGGTGGAGTCAACCTTGTGCCCTGGTCTGAATGGAACTCACAACCTTCTGGCTGCAGGACAGCAGTTTAACCCCGCCCTGCGCCACCAGGGCGCTATAAGGACAGGTTGCTTACTTGTAATTGTTCTTCGTGGTCCCCTGCATATATAATGTAAGCCGCCTGAAGTCGCCATGGCGAGGGTGGGGCATAAAAAAATTGATTAAATAAATAAATATAATTTCATGTCAGAAATTATTCTGGATTGAACGGATTTTGGCAGAAGAAACTCCGCTCAGATAATGCCGAAGAGCTGGGACAGAGATGGGTGCTCAGTCTGTCAAGCAGTACCCGGGTCTCGAACTTGTGACTTACCAGCCTTCCAGCCAGCAAGGTGAGCTTCTTAATTACTGAGCTACAATAGCCTCCTATTAATAATTTCGCGTCAGAAATTATTTTGGGTTGAAAGGATTTTTGCAGAAGAAGCTCCACTTGGGGAATGCCCAAATTAGGCTCCTTTCATGTCCTCAAGAGCTGGGACAGAGATGGGCATACAATCCACCATGCAGTCCCCGGGTCTCGAACTGCCGACTTGCCAGCCGTCCAGAGCGTAGGGGCGGAAATAGACATTGTAGATAGCCTACATTTAGAACATTGTTAGAACATTTACCAAGGTTTGTTATACAGTCAAACCTCGCATAAAGAGCACCTTGCTTAGAGACTAACTCGCTTAGTTCACAGGGCAATTAGCATGCTCATTATACTGTCCTTGGAAGGATGGAAGGCTGAATCAATCTTGAGTCCTGGTCAGGATCAAACTCACACCCTGAGGCCTCAGGGCAGAAGAAGGGGCGTCAAGCATCCTTTTTCCATGAGTGACTCCTGGCCTCGATCATCAGCTCAGCCTTCTGGATCGCTCCCCCTGACCTTGCTGCCTCTTCGTGTGAGGAAAGGCTCTTTATTTGGGCTCTCAAATTGATGCCATGAAGTTTTACTCCCATTTCTGTCTAAGTGGACTTGATCCACGAAAGCTCCCATTAAAATATAACAGTTAGTCTTCAAAGTGCTACAAAGTCTTTATTTTTGTTTTGTTTATTCTCTGATATGCTTGAAACAGACTAACACGGCTACTATTCCATAAAAGGAGAGATTTCCTGTGTTTGTCTTTCAACCTGATCGTCTGTTTCCAATGATAAAAACAGCTAGTACCAATTTAGTCTCCAGAAAAGCAAAATTGACAGTTGCCCAATATTTAAAATCTATCGGGGAATTTTAATTAGAGTATGAGGCAGAAAAAACCAACAGAGAAACATGGAGAGATCAGCTCAGTTTCAGCCCCAGACCACCCATTTGATATCTTTTTACACACAAACTAGCACTTTGCATAATAAAAGTACTCTAGAAATATTTAAAACAGACAAAGGTATCTTTACTTGCAGTTACCATCTCTAGTGGCAATAGGAAGGACTAAAAGAAAACTAAGAGTCTCCAGCACGTGCTAGTTGCTCAATCAGAGGTCAAAGAAGAAGGGGAAAATATCAACAAAACAATGAAAGAAAATAAACAGGAAGGGGGGGGGACTTTACCAATCAAGTTAATGGCAAATGGCAATCACATTCAATTATACACCCCTCTCCCACTGATTGCCAGTATTGGCGCATGCAAGGTTGCCAACAAAATCAACTGCTGTTGTTGTTCAGTCGCACAGTCGATTCCAACCCTTTGCGACCCTATAGACCATTGTTCTCCAGGCGCCTCTGTCCTCCACCATCCCCCTCAGCACTCCCAGTTCTGTACCCATTGTGTCTACAATCCCATCTAGCCATCTCATCTTTGGCCTCCCCCTTCTTTTGCCCTCCACCTTTCCCAACATCAAGGCCTTCTCAAGCGAATCCTCCCTTCTCATTTGATGTCCAAAGTACTTTAGCTTCGTCTTTACTATTAGACCTTCCAATGAGCAGTCAGGGTTGATTTCTTCTAAGATTGACCTATTTGTTCTCCTCGCTGTCCAGGGTACTCTCAAAACTCTCCTCCAACACCACATCTCAAAGGCATCTATTCTTCTGCGTTCAGCTTTCCTTATTGTCCAGCTCTCGCATCCGTACATTACCACTGGGAATACCATTGCTTTGACTATTCTAATTTTTGTTTGTATTGTGATATCTCTGCTTTTCACTATGTTCCCCAGGTTTCTCATGGCTTGTTTCCCAAGAATAATTCGCCTTTTTATTTCATGGCTGCAATCTCCATCTGCAGTGATCTTTGATCCTAAGAATGTAAAATCTGTCACGGCTTCTACTTCTTCCCCATCTATTTTCCAGGAACTGATGGGGCCTGTTGCCATTATCTTGGTTTTCTTGATATTGAGTCTCAAGCCAGCTTTTGCACTCTCCTCCTTCAATCCAATCAAGAGGTTCTTTAGGTCTTCCTCACTTTCTGCCATTAGGGTGGTATCGTCTGCATATCTCAGATTGTTGATGTTTCTCCCAGCAATTTTAATCCCATATTGTGATTCCTCCATCCCTGCATTGCGCATTATGTGCTCTGTGTATAGATTGAATAAACAGGGTGATAAAATGCAGCCTTGTCTTACTTCTTTTCCTATTCCAAACCACTCCGTCATTCCGTGTTCTGTCCTAACTGTTGCTTCTTGGTTCATGTACAGATTTCTCAGGAGACATATGAGGTGCTCTGGTATTCCCATCTCTTTAATCACTTGCCACATCTTGTTGTGGTCTACACAGTCAAATGCCTTAGTGTAGTCAATAAAGCAAAAGTAAACTTGTTTCTGGTATTCCTTTGTTTTCTCCATGATCCAATGTATGTTGGCAATGTGGTCTCTAGTCCCCCTACCTCTTCTGAAACCGGCCTGCACCTCTGGTAGTTCTCTCTCCACATGTTGTTGAAGTCTATCCTGTATTATCTTGAGCATCACCTTGCTGGCGTGTGGGATGAGTGCAATTGTTCGATAATTTGAGCATTCTTTGGCATTGCCCTTTTTTGGGATTGGGACGTATACTGATCTTTTCCAATCCTGTGGCCACTGTTTTGTTTTCCAAATTTGCTGGCATATTGAATGTAGTAATTTGACACCATCATCTTTTAGAGCTTTGAAAAATTCCACTGGGATACCATCATCTCCACTAGCTTTGTTGTTTGCAGTGCTCTTTAGGGCCTTTATGACTTTGCTCTCCAGAATGTCTGGCTCAAGTTCAATTTTTTCATCATTGTGATTATCAGGAGTGTTGAGGTCCTTTTTGTAAAGTTCCTCTGTGTACTCTTTCCATCTTTTCTTAATCTCTTCTGCATCAGCTAGCTCTTTTCCGTCTTTGTCCCTTATCATGGTCATTTTTGCTTTAAATGTTCCCTTTATTTCCCCAATTTTTCTGAAGAGATCTCTAGTCCTGCCTCTTTTGTTGTTTTCCTCCATTTCTTTGCACTGTTCTTTTAGGTAGTTTTCCTTATCTCTCCTTGCTTTTCTTTGAAATTCTGTGTTCAAAAGATTGTATTTTTTCCTTTCTCTTTTGACTTTTGCATTCCTTCTTTCCTCTGCTATTTTAAGAGTCTCATCAGACAACCATTTTGCTTTCTTATGCTTCTTTTCTTTTGGTATGGTTTTCTTTGCTGCTTCCTGCATGATGTCCCTTATCTCTGTCCATAGTTCTTCTGGCACTCTGTCTATTGAGTCTAGGCCATTATATCTGTTCATCACCTCCACCGTGTATTCTTTAGGGATACTTTCTAGGTGATATCTGTCTGGTCTCCTTGCTTTCCCTATTTTCTTTAGTCTTAACCTGAATTTTGCGATCAGTAGGTTGTGATCTGAGCCACAGTCTGCTCCGGGTCTTGTTTTTGCTGACTGTATGGAGGTTCTCCATCTTTGGCTGCAGAGTATGTAGTCAATCTGGTTTCGGTGTTGGCCATCTGGTGATGTCCATGTGTAAAGTCGCCTCTTGTGTTGCTGGAAGAGGGTGTTTGCTATGACCAGTGCGTTCTCTTGGCAGAACTCTATCAATCTTTGCCCTGCTTCATTTTGTGTTCCAAGACCAAATTTGCCTGTTATTCCCTCCACTTTTTGATTTCCTACTTTGGCATTCCAGTCTCCTAATATAATTTGGACATCATTTCTTGGTGTCTGTTCTATGAGGTGTTGTAAGTCCTCATAGAACTGGTCCATTGTGGCTTCATCTGCACCAGTGGTTGGTGCGTATATTTGAATCACAGTGACATTGAAGGGTTTGCCTTGAATTCTGACTGACATCATTCTGTCATTTTTGAGGTTATATCCCATTACTGCTTTTCTCACTCTTTTATTGACAATTATGGCTACTCCATTTCTTCTAAGGTTTTCTTGCCCACAGTAGTAGATATGATGGTTTCCAGAGCTGAATTCACCCATCCCTGTCCATTTTAGCTCACTGATGCCCAAGATGTCAATGCTTATTCTTTCCATCTCATTTTTTACCACTTCCAGTTTACCTTGGTTCATTGATCTCACATTCCATGTCCCTATGCAGTATTGTTCCTTGCAACATTGCATTTCTCCTCCCCCTTTCCTGTCCCTCCCCTTCCTCCCCTCTGTGGTGTTAAGCATCCTGTATCACCTAGCCTGCCCCTTTGTTTTGCCTTTTGTTTTGGTCAATAGGGTTCTCTTGGCACGTTTTGTGGCGTGGTTTGCCGGTTTCTACGCCATTTTTCCCCCTCATACAGTTTATCACAGTTTTAAAAAGTGATTTAAAAAATCAACTACAGGTCCTCATTAATGGGGAAGGAAGAAGCATAGAAATCCAAATACACTGAGCTCTTTGTTGTGCGTTTTTTTCCTTTGTGCGGTTCAAATGGGTGATACCCCGCATAATGAAAAGAAAATGTTCGTATACCCCGCTTACCGAAAACCCCGCATAACGGGAAAAAAATTCGTTGTGCGGGGTATCGCCATTGCATAACAAACGTTTTGTTGTGCGAATCTTTCGTTGTACGAAGCATTCATTTTGCGGGGTACCACTGTATTTGGCCATGACTTAAAAATACTGGCTTGGTGGACCATTGGTGGGTGTGCAGATATTGAATGGTGTCTTCCATTGTTACTGGCTCAAGGAGAAAATAGTCATCGAATCTGAGGAAATAATCTGATCTTAACCTATAAGGAAGGGATGTGGCCGTGCATGTGCGGAATGCGTGTCCACACACGTGCAGCCTATCCCGTAATATGCCGGCCACACTTACCTTTTGTCCTGGACATCATCACCGCAAGGGTCCAGAAGCCGAGAGTGGGGCCAACGCCCCACGAACAGCAACAACAAAAAAACCTATGCATCCCAGTGTCCTCCGCGCCACGGCACGCGTCAGCCAATCAGGCAGGACTGCCCGATAGCAGAGCAGGCGGGACAGCCAGCACGCGTGGAAAAAACAAACGGCTGATGCACGTCCAAAACAACAGCTCAGGGCCCTGCCTTACCGAGAAAGACAGAGCCCGGGCCGAGGGAACGGTCTGCCTGCCGCCCCTTCCGTGCCGCCTGAAGATGCGGCTGAGCGAGGCGCTGCCATAGGCACTGCCTCTGCCCTGCCAGCCCTCCCGCCCTCAGCCCAAAACATCACAGTAGGCACCCGGGTCGCATAGGCGGCAGAGGAGGAAGACCCTACCTGGACAAGTAAGTGTGTGGGGGCCGAGAAAGCCGACTGTGGCTGTGTGTGAGAGAGAGAGAGACTGGGAAGGAGTGTGAGTGGATGTGTGTGTGTGGGAGGGCAGAGAAAGGCAAGGATGGCTATGTGTGTGAGAGGGAGAGAGACTGGTAGGAGTGTGGGTGGATGTGTGTGCGCATGAGAGAGAGACGTGTGTGTGTGTGTGAGAGAGAGAGAGAGTAGCAGACACTGGGTGGGAGGGTATGTACATGTCACGTGTGAGAGATAAAGAGATAATGGGTGGGATAGTAAATGGCTGTGTGTGTCAAAAAGAGTGTGAGAGTAAGACACTGGGTGGGAGGGTGTGTAGATGGTGAGCGTGAGAGAGACTGGGTGGGTGTGATGGGTGGGTGTGCATAAGAGAGACACTGGGTGGGTATGATGGGTGGGTGTGCACAAGAGAAACACTAAATGGTAGAGCCGCCGCCGCCCACCCACACATCCCAGCTTCCACCTCCCCCCTTCCCTGCCTCACCCCCCCCTTCCCAGGGAAGGGGTGACTGATCGCGTCCGCCTCCCCCCTTCCCTGCCTCCTCTCTCCGCAGGGCCCAAGTGACCCGACCAGCGAAGCCGGGTAGCAATTGCTAGTTCCCAATAAGTAAGACCTTTTAAGCCACTGAAATTTATTTCAGTGGTGGGTCATTTCACCCCTCTCCCTTGTCTTGTTTTTTAAATTGTTTTAATGCAGGGTATGTTCTTCAGTAATTATTATTATTATTATTCAATAATTATTCAATAATTTTGTTAGCCATGTTTTAATAATGTGTTTTGTTTTTAGTTTACCCTGGGCCCATATTCTAGGTGCAGAATGAGTTTGCCTTCTTTTCGAATGGTGTGGCATGCAATGTTGCTGGAAGGGGATTGCCATTCTACTCTATACAGTAAAAACCCCATATAATGATTTTAATTCATTCTACAGGTCTGTTCGCTATGCGACTTTTTCGTTGTACGATTTTATCCTATGGGGGAAAAAAATTATACAATGAGTTTTTTCGCTAAGCGGTTTTTCCCCATTGAATATTCGTTGTACAATTTTTCCCATAGGAAAAATCATTTTGCAAGGTGCCATTTTTTTAAAAAAAAACCTATTCGTTATGCGCTCCCCCCCCCCCCACTATAGGGAGCGTTCGTTATACGAGGTTCCACTATATATATAACTTGCATCTGCTGATGTAAACATTTCATGCTTGTGATTCGGTTTGTTCTTTCAACTTTACATTTGTACTTATCATATGTAAACATGGTTTTGAAACTTTTTAAATTTTACTTTCTTCTGGAAGTGTATGGTAACCAACTTTCAGCATGCAGGACAGTTTGAGTCTGCATGAAGTTTGCTGTGAATGGATATGAAGCGATAACTTGCCTTTCTTTTTTTTCTTTTTAGGCAGTTTTGCACGGGTGAATTCAGGTATGTTGTCTTTTTCGATTTAATCCCAAAGATTTGGTGGTTCCCTTACTTATTTGGACTGGCAAGGATCTCAAGGTGGTAATGCAAAGCTACCTGTCAGACTCAATTTCTGTGCTGCTCCCAGGTGTTGGGCTCCAGAGTGCCAACATTTCCTTCCTGGGCTCCTTCTCTAGAGCAGAGGAAAAACATTGACTGGGTCAAAAAGCTTTCTCCTTTGTTCCAAAGCCAGTTGTATCCGATTCTAGGGTCCGGTGCTCATCTCCATTTACAGCCAAAGAGCCAGGGCTGTCTGCGTCTGCAGATGTTTCCGTGGACATGTGGCCGGCATGACTAGACACGGAACACTGTTACCTGTTTATCTACTTGCAATTTCTTGCTTTCTAACTGCTAGGTTGGCAGGAGCTGGGACAAAAGCAGGGGCTTACTCCATAGTGCAGCACTTGGGTCTCAAACTGCTGACCTGCCAACCTCCCAGCCATCAAGTTCAGCATCTTAACCGCTAATCCCTGTTATGACTTGAATGTATGGACTTACAAAGTAATTATCAAAATTGCAACTGAGTAAATCAACACTTCTAAAACATTAGCAGAACATAGAGTTGCCCTAGGGCAAGAGGGCAGGATACAAATCTAAATAAAATAAATATATTAGTCTATCAGTTGAAGGCCATCTCCTTGCTGTTCCCCTCTTTGGGCTAACACACATGGTGTGTGTTGCACATTGGAACCAGTTACTTTTGCTTTCTGCCTCTTCTCAATCTCTGTTTTCTCATCTTCCAGGAAAGATGGCGTTCCGATCGGCTACAAAGGCAGTACTTTCCACAGGTACGTTGCCCCATTAAGCTCTTGCCATTGTTGATAAAACAATGAACTACTTCTAAACCTGGGATGGTAGAGTGAAGGTCTAGGACTCAGGTCATCTATGTTTGAATCCCCCTGCTCAGCCATGGAAGCTTGGTGGGGCTGTGGAACTAGTAAATGCCACTTCTTAAATCAGGAGTTCTCAACCTTTTTAAGCCGGGGGCTGGGTCACGCTCCCTCAGACAGCTTCGGGGGCTGGATGGCCATTTTGCCCTTCCTCCACCGCATGGCACTTCCTGGTGTAGTGGAGGCAGTTGGGGGTCACATGAAATGGTGCTGCGGTCCACAGGTTGAGAATCCCTGTCTTAAATAGTCGGCTGCCTTTTGAACTTGCTCCAGACTTCTAAGGTCCCTTGGCTGCAGTGGCTGCCATTCTAGGCCTCCCTAAAAGTCATTCCAGCTGTGACATGGCATGACTGGGAACTGCATATTCAGCTTCTAAGGTCCTTCTCTAGTTTCCTCTTCCAAGACAACAAGAGAAACTTGGGTCTCTGGTTATTAATAGTCTTTAGCTCCCAGAATCGCTAACCCATTGGTCAGGGTTAATGGGAACTGCAGATAACCAATACCTGAGCCTCAGAGGCAGGAAACCTGTGGTCCTTACACTCCAATTCCCATCGTTCTTGACTCTTGGTTGGGGTTGATGGATGTATTGGCAGCATCAACTGGGCCACTGGTTATCTAAATTTTGGTTAAGGCTCCAACATGCAACAGTAGATTGGACAGGTTATCCTACTATATGGTAGTAGAGTAAACCCTACTGCCAGTGACTCAACACCACTAATCAGGTGGTGGTTAACTAACCTGACTACCCTAAGGACTAACAGCCTTGGGTGCCAAACTCCACAGGGAAGGGTAATGGTCCCCAAGTGGATTAACCCCACTTGAATCCATCTTGATGGAGGGCAGCAGCTTCATCCATCCTGGCCTGGGACTGAGGAGGATTTTGCCTGCCAAAAGGGCTCAGGACCAGGAAGTGATTCACAGAACTGGATCAGTGGTACAGGGGGTCATGTGCAATGTGGAAGTTACATGAAGGGCCACTGCATTATATTCTCAGCATGGTACGAGTACACAGAAAGCCTTCTCGAAGATTGTGTTATATTTGAACCACAATCAGGCATACCCTGGCAATGGTAACTTTGTGTTGTTGCCTAATCTTTCTCACACTAGGTCAAGGACAAAGGAACTGCAGAATGGACTCAACAAAAGGTGGCTTCATTTTGGCAGTTTCACATCTAGCCTAGACACAGAAGTGGGGGGAATGCAACAGTAGACACTGTTTATCACAGGTATATCACAGTTTAAAAGAGAAAAATCCATCATGCTGGCTTCTGATTTTTGAGATGTAAAAGTAGGGCATGAGAACTTTTCTAGTTGTTAGGAAGGAGTGTTTCTTTCTGAGAGATCCTCTCCTCCTGCTCCATTAAATTCCCAAAATAAGTTCAAGATCAGTTTTACGTTGGTCTACTTTAATAGATTGATACACTGTCCTTTTCCATTAACAAATTGAAGCAATGCAGGTTCCCACAATTCTGTGGTTGTCTACCTCCTTTAGGTAAAGTGCTCATCTCTGTTTATAGCCGAAGAGCCAGCGCTGTCCGCATTTGAAGACATTTCCGTGGACATGTGGCAGGCATGCGTAGACACTGAAGCGCACGGAATGCTGTTTACTTTCCCACCGAAGTGGTACCTATTTATCTACTTGCAATTTCTTGATTTCGAGCTGCTAGGTTGGCAGGAGCTGGGACAAAGACAGGTGCTCATTCTGTCATGCAGCATTTGGGTCTCAAACTGCCGCCCAGTCAGCGCTTTAACCACTTGAGCTACTGCAATCCTTTAGCCTTCCACTTAATGCTGTAGCTGTGGAAAACAATAACTCCCGAACGAGTCCTAAGATTCTGGATTTGGTGTCTTGGGGGTTCATCCTAAACAACCTACTGCTGCTTTGGGGAACTCAGACTCAAATTGGAGTGTGACATGGCGTGATGCAGGAAGGCTATGGATTGCCATACCATAGTGCAGGGGTTCCCAACCTTTCCAAGTTGGGGGTCGGGTCATGCTCTCAGTCAGTTTCGAGGGCCAGATGGCCATTTTGCCCCAACAGCTTCAAAGGGGCAGCCGTCGACCAGCCTGGGTTAGCCCATTGAGGGAATGTTTCAAGCTCTGCTGCTGGCAACTGCAGTACCTGAATATTAATGGCTTAGGGCAGTGGTGGCCAACCTTGGCACTCCAGATATTCTTGAACTTCAATTCCCAGAAGCCCTGATCAGCAGGTATACTGACTTAGGCTTCTGGGAATTGAAGTTCAAGAACACCTAGAAAGCCAAGGTTTGCCATCACCTGCTTAGGATAATCTAACAGATTGGCCTGCCCTACATATGGACTGCGATGGCTCACATGGTTAAGATGCTGAACTTGCTGACTGGAAGATCAGAGTTCGATTCCCGAGTGCTACGTGACAGAATGAGCTCCCGTCTCTGTCCTAGCTCCTACCAACCTAGCAGTTCGAAAGCAAGAAATTGCAAGTGGAGAAATAGGGACCACTTTGGTGAGAAGGTAAACAGCATTCCATGCACTCTGGTGGTTGAGGCATGCTTGCCACGCGACCACGGAAACATCTGCAGACACAGATAGCATTGGCTGTTTGGCTATTAACAGAGATGAGCACTGAACCCTAGAGTCTCGATATGACTGGCTTACGAGCAAGTGTGACCTTTACCTTTACA
Organism: Bradypodion pumilum; assembly: GCA_035047305.1. Classification (NCBI taxonomy): domain Eukaryota; kingdom Metazoa; phylum Chordata; class Lepidosauria; order Squamata; family Chamaeleonidae; genus Bradypodion; species Bradypodion pumilum. The sequence goes on along the minus strand of JAWDJD010000016.1, from coordinate 4,027,988 downwards.
TAGATCCACTGAATAGCAGGCAATCAGCAGGCAAATTAGTTATAGAGTAACTCATTTATGTGCCCATCCCACAATATCACTTTCTCTCTCTCTCTCTCTCTCTCTCTTTAAGGGTTATAAAGGACTTCATGATCCAGGGAGGTGATTTTGTAAATGTAGGTACCATGAGTTTTATTTTTCCCTATTCTCTTTGGTTTTAATTTAGGGCAAGAGATGTGTGATGTTCCCTCCCGAGGTGTGTCTGTATTGCATGGTTGTGTCAGTTTGAATCCAGTCTAAATGCCTATGGCAGTGATGGTGAGCTTTGGCACTCCAGCTGTTCTTGGACTTCAATTCCCAGAAGCCCATGTCCCTGTGAATCCACAAGAATGGATTTATTGTATGTTCGTGTAGTAAACCCATTCGTGTGGATTCACAGGGACCTGGGCTTCTGGGAATTGAAGTCCAGGAACACCTGGAGTGCCAGCAAACACATTTGTGTGGATTCACAGGGACTTGGGCTTCTGGGAATCGAAGTCCAAGAACACCCGGAGTGCCAGTAAACCCATTGGTGTGAATTTTCAGAGACTTGGGCTGGGAATTGAAGTCCAAGAACAGCTGGAGTTCCAGTATACCCATATGTGTGGATTCACAGGGACTTGGGCTTCTGGGAGTTGAAGTCCAAGAACACCTGGAGTGCCAGGCCTATGGAATCCTAGGATTAATAATTTGGGAAGGAACCGAGGATGGCTTTCCAGGTGCATTAGAATTTCTTTTTATGGATGCAAGCTTCAGAGTCACACACAGGATTCAGCAGGCCAGGTTGCACAATACACCTTTGATATTAAAATAAACCCATATCATCCTACAATAAAATTATAGAATTACTGAGTTTGGGGTCTTTGAGGCCATCGGGTCCAACCCCCTGCTCAATGCAGGCATCCCAATCAAAGCAGATCCAATAGATTTGGTTGATTTCCAACTCTCTCTTGCATGCTTCCAGTGTTGGAGCGCTGACCACCTCTCGAGGCAGTGAGTTCCACTGTCGTACGGCTCTAGGACGTTTTCCCTAATATTCAGTCTATGTCTGTTTCCCTGTAGTTTGAGCCTGTTACTGCATGTCCTGCACTCTGGGATGATGGAGAATAGATACAGCCCTTCCTCTTTAGGATTATCTTTCAGGGCTGCGGTGGCTCAGTGGTTAAGAAGCTTGCCTTGTGAGCTGGAAGGCCGGCAAGTCGGCAGTTTGAGACCCGGGTACTGCATGACAGTTTGAGTGTCCGTCTCTGTCCCAGCTCCTGCCAACCTAGCCGCTTGAAAGCAAGAAATTGCAAGTACTGTAGATAAATAGGGACCGCTTTGGTGGGAAAAGGACATGAAAGGAGACTCATTTGGGCGTCCCCTGAGCAGAGTTTCTCCAGCAAAAATCCTTTCAACCCTGAATAATTTCTGATACAAGCTTATTATTAGGTATTTGAAGTGTGCTAATAACAGACTATGTTTCCCAGATGGGGAACAAGTAGACATAATGGATTTTGCCACACATGAGATAAAATTGGATCCTTATTGGAGCAGGTCCGAGGAAGAAAAGAAAAAAAGGAATCTCTTGCAAGTTGTCCATCCCTAACCTGGCTAAACATCTGACACACAGAGGTGTGTCTGTTAGTGTTTGGTGACCCTGAGCCTATAGGCAAGACTTTTGCCACCTTCTCTTCTTCCTTGAGGTAAGAGAGGTTCTTTCATTCCCCAAGGCTAGGGTGAGAACTATTTTAATGGCCCTGGGAGTTCCCACTGTAGGAATTGGACAACCATCTGTCAGATCAGCTTTGATTCGGATTCCCGGATTGAGCAGGGGGTTGGACTCGGTGGCCTAGAAATGGAGTTCTCAACCTTTATAAGCCGGGGTCACGCTCCCTAAGGCAGCTTTGGTTGCCGGACGGCCATTTTGCCCTTCCTCTACTACATGGCACTTCCGGGTGTGGTGGAGGCGGTGGGGGGCCACACGAAATGGTGCTGAGGGCCACATCCGGCCAGGTTGAGAATCCCTGGCCTAGAAGGCCCCCTAAATTCAGTTATTCTATGATAACAAAGCCCATTACCCCACTATCATAGGACTCGTTACAGCTGACGGAGACCTGCACCCATTCAGGAAGCCTACATAAAACCTTTGTGCTGCTTCAGAGTACAGTAAAACCCCAAGTTACGTAAGAAGTCCATTCCATAGGCTTTTACGTAAATCGGTTTTTTACTTAACTCGAAGCAAACCCATAGGAAAAATAAATATTTATGTAACTCAAAGCAAACCCATAGGGAAATGATTTTTTAACGTACATCAAAGCCAACCCATAGGGAAATGAATTTTCTGTGAATCGAAGCAAACCCATAGGAAATTACGTTACGTCAATCGGGACATGGTTTTAGCACAAAATCATTACATTACATAAGTCAAATTTTACGTAATTCGATGCGTACGCAAGTCAGGATTTTTCTGTACCTGTGGTTCTGCTCCAAGCTAGAGAAATCTATGATAGCTTTTCAATCACTGGCTGTTGATGCTTACAAACCAGCCGGATCAGGTAGGAAATAGCCATATGTAGCCTAGGTAGCAGTATGTAGCATTGTTAATAAAGGAGCTGGAATTCTCCCACCAGCTATTGCTCTCTATTAAAAAAAATACAACGTCTTCTGTAACAAGTCAGCTTTATTATGTGATAGGGAAATAGATCAAAGTTTGGGATCTCAAAAAAGTTATAAAATTATAAAGGAACATTTTTACTTTTCCCCTTTCCCTGAATAAATCAAGAAAGGCATACAGTATCTCACTATATTTCCTGGCCTAGCCAGCTTGGAAAACCAAGATTAAATCTTTCTACCATTCTACTCACAAGCAAGCATAGAAAACTCCTCCACCCTGCGTTGAACATGCGAACAATATAATAATGGTGTTTATTTTAACATTCTAGATGACCAAATCCATTCATACCTGTCAACTGCGGCTCCGGAAAATACGGGACCTGCACAAACGGTTCTGCGTAGGTCGCCTTCTACGCATGCGTAGAACAGGGCTAGGAAGTGTAAAACCCTTGCATAGAAGGCGACCTGCGCAGAAGGGCTGCGCAGTACCTCCTTTCCCCCGCTGCCAAATTCCGGGGTTTCGGCAGCGCGGGGCAGGAAATGGCGCAAATCGGCGCCAAAAACCGTGAAATCCCGGCCAATCCGGGAAGGTTGACAGGTATGAATCCATTTTTCATTCTTTGTCCCTCCTTTTCCTCTCTGTCACCCAATAAGACTGCACATTTCAATCATCCATCAAACACTCCCTTCCGTTCACACAGTCCCAGATTGTTATGATGATCTTCAAGGGAAAGGAATCCACACCTGGGCCCTTGACCAAACTCCAAACTCTTGGTTTCTCAGGGGTTCACTTCTATCTTGGGAAGGAAAGCAACAACAGCGTCCATTTTAAACTCACTAAAAGCAAAGGCTCCATTTTACAGTGGACCCTCGAATAACGACGTTACTTGGTTCCCCAAGTATTCGAATAACGACGGTAAAAATTTGAATAATCACATTGGGAGCGTCGTAGCATCGTTAATCAAAAATGACGCTATTTGAACGTGTTGTTTATTGAGGGTCCACGGTAATTCATTACACCCACTTCCTTCATGCCACCTTCCAAAAGGGAGAATGACACCTCTGGTTTAATTCAGAGGGATGGGGGTGGGAAAATGGTCCTAAGATCCCAAGACAGTTTGGCCTTCACCCCCATCCCATCCCAGAGTCCCCTTGCCCAAGTCAGTTTTCTTCTGCCAGTCCGCCCGGGCCATGGCTGTACCCCTCCTCCTCGCTTCGCTATAGCAGTGGTGGCGAACCTTGGCACTCCAGCTGTTCTTAGACTTCAATTCCCAGAAGCCCTGATCAGCAGGAGTGCTGACTTGGGGCTTCTGGGAATTGAAGTCCCAGAACAGCTGGAGTGCCAAGGTTCGCCACCACTGCACTATAGGGAGGAAGCCGAGACCCAGTTCCCTGCCAGCAGAAGAAGGCGGAGAAGGGCCGCGCCTGGTGCTTCCTCTCCATAGGCCTGACCTGTTGCTGCAGGGACTTTGGTGTGGCCAGCTACCTGGTCCAAGTGGCCCTAGTATTACAGCCCCAGCTCCGTTTCCACCACTGCTTGTGCATCACCCAGTGAGACCAGGAAGCTTTATCGGAAAAGCAAGGCCTAATCTGCTGGGCTGCACATGAGCCTCTGAACGAGGGGGAAACTAGGTCAATGACGCCCCCTGGGAAGGAGCTTCTCCCCTCCCCACACTCTTTGTCATGTGGGGGGTGGGGAGGACTGTGGGCCGGGGGAATTAAGATTAAAAGCTTGCTTTCACTTCCCTGTGCAGGGGTGGGAATGGCGCTGTTGGAATCCGTTGTCTGTTGAGGCTACCTGGGCTTAAGGAGGCCTTCTCCGTCCACACAGCCAGCAGAGGAGACTGGACTGAGGGGTCAGAAGGATGATGCTCGACCTGCCATCCTGCATTTCAGAGGTTTAGGTGCCCATGCACAGTTACAAGATGGGGAAGACTTGGCTCAGTAATACTACGAGCAGGAACAGGCCGTGTGTTGGGGCACCAAATTACCGGGATGGGCAGCTGCGCGCGCGCCTCTACTGAGAACCCATAACTCAAAGGGCCACACCACCTCTGCAGTTTCCGCTTCCGCTCCTCTCGCAGGGCTCTCCTCGGCCCTGCGGGAGAAAGTCCGAAGAGTGCCAAAGTGCCCTGCGAGAGGAGGCGAAGCGGAAACTGCCGAGGTGGTGTGGCCCTTTAAAGTTATGGGTGCCCAGTAGAGGCGCGCGCGCAGCTGCCCATCCCGGTAATTTGGCACCCCAGCACAGGTCTGAGCAGGAAGGATCTTGGAATTGTGGTAGATCACAGGCTAAGTATGAATCAGCAGTGCGATGTGGCTAGTCTCCAAAACCCATGAGGTATGACTAGTCCCCCTCTATTCGGCAGTAGTTAGACCCCCATCTACAATTAGAGCCAGGCCAGAGAAGGGCAAGAAGGATGATCAGAGGACTGGAAACCAAACCCTAGGAGGAAAGACTGAAGAACTGGGCATGTTTAGCCTTGAGAAATGGGGACTGGGAGGGTATATGACAATGATGGCGGAGGAACCTTGGCACTCCAGCTGTTCTTGAACTTCAATTCCCAGAAGCCCAAATCTCTCTTAATCCACACGGATGGTTTTACTGGCATTCCAGATGTTCTTGAACTTCAATTCCCAGAAGCCCCAAATATCTCTTAATCCACATGAATGGTTTTACTGGCACTCCAGCTGTTCTTGGACTTCAATTCCCAGAAGCCCAAATCTCTCTTAATCCACACGGATGGTTTTACTGGCATTCCAGATGTTCTTGAACTTCAATTCCCAGAAGCCCCAAATATCTCTTAATCCACACGAATGGTTTTACTGGCACTCCAGCTGTCCTTGGACTTCAGTTCCCAGAAGCCCAAGTCTCTATGTATCCACAAATCCATGAGTCCACACATCCATTTGTGTGGACAAATGGGTTTACTGTGCGTACGCGCAGTAAACCCATTCATGTGGATTCACAGAGACTTGGGCTTCTAGGAATTGAAGTCCAAGAACAGCTGGAGTGCCACGGTTCGCCATCACTGGGATATGATGATGATAGCACTCTTCAAATACCTGAAAGATAATCATAAAGAGGAAGAACAGGATCATCCCATCATCCCAGGATGCGTAATAAAGGGTTGAAACTACAGGAAACCAGATACAGGCTGAATATTGGGGGAAACGCCTTAACTGTTAGAGCAGTACGACAGTGGAACCCACAGCCCTGAGAGGTGGTGAGCAACACTGGAAGCCTTCAAGAGAGAATTGGACAACCCTATGTCAGACCTGCTTTGATTCGGATTCCTGTCTTGAGCACAGAGGGTTGGACTGGCTGGCCGAAGAGCCCCCCCCCCCCCTTTCCAACTCAGTGATTTAGCCCCTGCTAAACCTGAAAGCTTCCTTCAACAGGGAGACGGTACCGGAGTAGCAAGCATCTACCGGGGCCCTTTCGCAGATGAGAACTTCAAACTGAAACACTCTGCTCCTGGATTGCTCTCTATGGTGAGTTCCCAGAGGGAAAGGATGGCGAAGGGCCTGGTTTGGTCTCACCAAATTGCTCGGTAGCCAGGGGCACATCCCAGCAGGATGTGGGCTCAAAAATACCATCATCATTTAGCCTAAAGCCCATCCTTCTGAGCTTTAGGTAAAGGTAAAGGTCACCCTTGCTCGGAAAACTAGTCGTATCCAACTCTAAGGTTTGGTGCTCATCTCTGTTTATAGGCAAAGAGCCAGCATGTTTGTGACATCTGCAGACATTTCTGTGGACATGTGGCAGGCATGACTGGACACGAGTGCATGGAACACTGTTTACCTTCCCACCAAAGTGGTACTTATTTATCTACTTGTGATGTCTTGTTTTCAAACTGCTAGGTTGGCAGGATCCGGGGCAGAGACGGGGAGTTCATTCCGTCGTGCAGCACTCGGGTCTCAAACTGCTGACCTGCCGACTTTCCAGTTGCCAAGTTCAGCGTCTTAACCACTTGAGCCACCCCAGTCCCACCTCTGAGCTTTACGAAGGTTTTTTTTGTCCTTCTAGGATGGGGTGGGGTGGGAAAGGGAGTGCGCCATACACAACCTGAGAAACTACCACTAGCTAGTTGGCACCTCTATCTGTGGATCTGCAGGGGACTAGATTAGGACACCCAGGAGGGTTGGTTGTTTCAGGCCCAAGGTCTGTGGTCTCCCAACTAGTTTGGGTCTATTCCCTGTTAGGTTTGAAGGCTGGGCTGTGACCGGGGTCAGGGTCTGAGCCTGAAGGGAGAAGCTCACACTCGCTTGGGGGGTGGTCAGGAATGGCCAATTGCAACACAGAGGAACGGAGGATTTCCCATGTGTGGCTGCAGGCTTGTCCCTGAAGCAGGTCAGTTGCAAAGTGAAGCTGCCGTCCGTGGCCTTTGCTTGCAAGCCAGGTTCTCTTTGTCAGCTGGGCTCAGAAGGCTTCCATTTAGGGTCCAGATCCAGATGGGACAATATTTGTGGCTCTCCCAAAGATGTTCAGGCAATCTTTCTTGCTCCCCTGGGAAACGGGAGCATCCCTCCCAAAAGTCACGGCTCCCATTTTCTGCTGATTGCAAATCAGTACCTTTCTGCAAAGTGGCGTCAACTGCTGCATCCTTGCCAATTTCTCCCATAGCTGTAGAGTATCCCTTATTGGCCAGGAAAACCCCTTATTTTACCCTCTTTCCTGCCGTCATCCCTTATTAATTAGACTGCAATGCCCTATTGCCACCATTGGAGGGCAGCACAGGATAAGCATAGCTGTCAAGTATCCCTTATTTGCCGGGAAATTTCCCTTATTTCCAAATCCAAAACTTGACAGGTATGATTTCTCCCCATATGATTTCTTTCTGCCAGGCAAACAGTGGCCCAAGTACCAACGGGTGCCAGTTTTTCATCACGTGCTCCAAATGTGACTGGCTGGACGGGAAGCATGTTGTGTTTGGTAAGTGATAAGTCAAGGGCCAAAACTCTGGTGAGCGCACTGAGGCACACCTGTTGGCTTACCGCTGCCTAGGGGCTTTCTTGGACCTAAGGCAGGAGTCCACAACCTTTTTTAAACCGGGGGACAAGGTCATGCTCCTTCAGAAAGCTTCCAGGGCCCAGGTGGCCATTTTGCCCTTCCTACACCCCATGGCACTTCCTGGTGTGGTGGAGGCGGTGGGGGCCCCCACATGAAATGGTGCTGCAGGCTGCATCTGGTCCACGGGCCGCAGGTTGAGAATCCCTGACCTAAAGAGATGTTCTGTTTATGCTTACCTGGCAGGGGAGAGATACCTGTGATCAAGGAGAACCTTGTGTTGCCAGCTGATCTTTCTCACACTGGGTCAGGCAAAGGGAACTGCAGAATGAGCTCACCTAAAGGTGCCTCCGTTTTGGCACTTTCACGTCTTGCCTAGATACAGAAGAAGACTAACTGTGAATGTGTATATGTGTACCTATCTCTGAAGAGGGCTGTATGTAGCCCATCAAAACAGACCACTGTGTTCATGTTTCAAGTGATAACGTTATAGATGTGTAATAGAGGGGCTGTTAAGAGCCGTTCATAACATCCATGAAAGGGTTGTCCTTACCACACCTGGTAAGGTGGTTCCCTGTAATGGCTGCTTCTGATATTGAGTCTTGAAAATGCAAAAATGTGAAGAAGAAGAAACTACATAAATACTTCTCCTGCTACTTAGCATTAAGAAAATGGCATAAACCTTGAAAAAATGTGAAATCATGCCTCTAAAATGCCTTTCAAACATCATTTTAGAAAATTTCACATTTTAATCAAAACCGACTTAATCCTAGCCTTGTTTCCCCAACAAAGTTGTTACGAATAACTGTCACTCCTTCCACCATAACTTGGGCAGCAGGTTCATTTGAGGCAGGGGTGTCCAAACTACAGCCTGTGGGCCAGCACCAATTAATCTGGCCCACACCGCCCTCACTGCTCCCAGAAGCGGAAGTAAAACGCGCATGTATGGGTGCATAACGCTGCCGTAAATGACTCGCGGCAGTCGTAAACTGCATGCATGTTTTACTTACGTTTCCAGTGGGAGGAACCCCGTGACCGGCATGCTCAACCCCTTGACCGGCCCACGGCCCAAAAAGTTTGGGCACCTCTGATTTAAGAGGTTCAAGAGAGACTGTTTGGCACACGGACTTTCTGTCTGTCCTGCAAGAGAAACTCACCTGCTAGTATATCTTTCTGTGCTGACTAGGATCCAATCTCTAGGCCTGTAGGAACAGCCATGGGGGTAGAGGTTTCTTTAGCCCAGGGATGCCCAAACTATGGCCCACAGGCCAGATCCGGCTCCTGACACCAATTCATCTGGCCCATGCTGCCCTCGTCACTCACGGAAGCAGGCACAATGAGTGTGTTTTATTTCCTCTTCCGGGAGCAACAAGGGCGATGCAGGCCAGGTGAATTGGCATTGGGGGGGGGGCGGATTTAGCCCATGGGCTGTAGTTTGGGGACCCCTGGTTTAAGCAGAGAAAATGGCAGGCTAAAAAATCCTACCTCATCCTGTTGCAAAACATAGCTGTTGCAAAACTGATTGCAAGGCACGTTTTACTTCCATTTCCAGTGGGAGAAACCACGCAACTGGCCCGCTGAACCACATGACATTTGGCCCACAGCCCAAAATGTCTGGGCACCCTTGCTTTAGCCCATAATAGCACAAAGTGCTTTTAAAAGTGCGACCTGGCCTTTCTCCTGTCAGGGACTGAAGGCTTATGGGATGAGGGTAATTCTTGGGGTGAGCTAGGAATAACTTGGGGGTGAAGGCTATGTCATTCCTACATAAAAGCACAGTTTTGTCTTAAAAGGAACTTAAAGGAAACCAGCAACTGAAAATGTTTCTGCTTTTTTTCTTCACAGTCCCCCCAGGGTTATAAATCCGTAGGTCTCAAAATCTTTGTAGCATCTGAGCACCAAAGTATGTCTTTCCCACAGTGGCAGCTTGCCTTTCTCAACAATCAGGTCTAATCTGGTCTCAGGCTTGGTTCTCTTGAGATCCCACTTGCCAGAATACAACAATCAGGATTCTTGGAGTCACCCTGCTAACCCGCACCTAGAGTCACCTACTCTTGGCTCACCTGGAACCAGGCCTCCTTCTGAAGTTGCGTGGCCTTCTCCAGCCTGTTCTTAATGCCTTAAAATAAAGTGGGTGGAGGGTGTCCGTGCTCTTCTCTGAGAGTTGTAAGTCTTAGTATCCCTTAGGCCAGTGGTGGTAAACTTATGGCATGCGTGCCAGACGGGGTACTCAGAGCTCTCTCTGTGGGCACATGTGCTGTCACCCCAGCAGCCCAATAAGCGCTTCTTCCCTCCCCCCAGCACAGATTTCACCCTGCTCCTCTGCCCAGCAGCCCAATGGGAGCGCTTCCTCCCCCAGCACAGAGTTCACCCAACCCTTCTGACCAGCAGCCCAATGGGAGCACTTCCTCCCCCAGCACAGAGTTCACCCAACCCTTCTGACCAGCAGCCCAATGGGAGCGCTTCCTCCCCCAGCACAGAGGTCACCCAACCCTTCTGACCAGCAGCCCAATGGGAGCGCTTCCTCCCCCAGCACAGAGTTCACCCAACCCTTCTGACCAGCAGCCCAATGGGAGCACTTCCTCCTCCAGTACAGAGTTCACCCAACCCTTCTGACCAGCAGCCCAATGGGAGCGCTTCCTTCCTCCCCCAGCACAGAGTTCGCCCAACCCTTCTGGCCAGCAGCCCAATGGGAGCACTTCCTCCCCAGCACAGAGTTCATCCAACCCTTCTGACCAGCAGCCCAATGGGAGCGCTTCCTCCTCCAGTACAGAGTTCACCCAACCCTTCTGACCAGCAGCCCAATGGGAGCACGTCCTCCCCCAGCACAGAGTTCGCCCAACCCTTCTGGCCAGCAGCCCAATGGGAGCACTTCCTCCCCCAGCACAGAGTTCGCCCAACCCTTCTGGCCAGCAGCCCAATGGGAGCACTTCCTCCCCCAGCACAGAGTTCGCCCAACCCTTCTGGCCAGCAGCCCAATGGGAGCGCTTCCTTCCTCCCCCAGCACAGAGTTCGCCCAACCCTTCCGACCAGCAGCCCAATGGGAGCACTTCCTCCCCCAGCACAGAGTTCGCCCAACCCTTCTTGCCAGTAGCCCAATGGGAGCGCTTCCTTCTTCCCCCAGCACAGAGTTCACCCTGCTCCTCTGCCTAGCAGCCCAATGGGAGTGCTTCCTCCCCCAGCACAGAGTTCACACAACCCTTCTGACCAGCAGCCCAATGGGAGCGCTTCCTCCCCCAGCACAGAGTTCGCCCAACCCTTCTGACCAGCAGCCCAATGGGAGCGCTTCCTCCCTCCCCCAGCACAGATTTCACTCTGCTCCTCTGCCCAACAGCCCAATGGGAGCACTTCCTCTCCCAGCACAGAGTTCGCCCAACCCTTCTGACCAGCAGCCCAATGGGAGCGCTTCCTCCCCCAGCACAGAGTTCACACAACCCTTCTGACCAGCAGCCCAATGGGAGCGCTTCCTCCCCCAGCACAGAGTTCACCTAACCCTTCTAACCAGCAGCCCAATGGGAGTGCTTCCTTCCCCAGTACAGAGGTCACCCAACCCTTCTGACCAGCAGCCCAATGGGAGCGCTTCCTCCCCCAGCACAGAGTTCGCCCAACCCTTCTGACCAGCAGCCCAATGGGAGCGCTTCCTCCCCCAGCACAGAGTTCACCCAACTCTTCTGACCAGCAGCCCAATGGGAGCACTTCCTCCCTCCCCCAGCACAGAGTTCACCTAACCCTTCTGACCAGCAGCCCAATGGGAGCGCTTCCTCCCCCAGCACAGAGTTCGCCCAACCCTTCTGACCAGCAGCCCAATGGGAGCGCTTCCTCCCCCAGCACAGAGTTCACCCAACTCTTCTGACCAGCAGCCCAATGGGAGCACTTCCTCCCTCCCCCAGCACAGAGGTCACCCAACCCTTCTGACCAGCAGCCCAATGGGAGCGCTTCCTCCCCCAGCACAGAGTTCGCCCAACCCTTCTGACCAGCAGCCCAATGGGAGCGCTTCCTCCCCACAGAGTTCACCCAACCCTTCTGACCAGCAGCCCAATGGGATCGCTTCCTCCCCCAGCACAGAGTTCACCTAACCCTTCTGACCAGCAGCCCAATGGGAGCGCTTCCTCCCCCAGCACAGAGGTCACCCAACCCTTCTGACCAGCAGCCCAATGGGAGCGCTTCCTCCCCAGCACAGAGTTCACCCAACTCTTCTGACCAGCAGCCCAATGGGAGCACTTCCTCCCTCCCCCAGCACAGAGTTCGCCCAACCCTTCTGACCAGCAGCCCAATGGGAGCGCTTCCTCCCCCAGCACAGAGTTCACCTAACCCTTCTGACCAGCAGCCCAATGGGAGCGCTTCCTCCCCCAGCACAGAGTTCACCTAACCCTTCTGACCAGCAGCCCAATGGGAGAGCTTCCTCCCCCAGCACAGAGGTCACCCAACCCTTCTGACCAGCAGCCCAATGGGAGCGCTTCCTCCCCCAGCACAGAGTTCGGCCAACCCTTCTGACCAGCAGCCCAATGGGAGCGCTTCCTCCCCCAGCACAGAGGTCACCCAACCCTTCTGACCAGCAGCCCAATGGGAGCACTTCCTCCCCCAGCACAGAGTTCGCCCAACCCTTCTGACCAGCAGCCCAATGGGAGCGCTTCCTCCCCCAGCACAGAGGTCACCCAACCCTTCTGACCAGCAGCCCAATGGGAGCGCTTCCTCCCCCAGCACAGAGTTCACCTAACCCTTCTGACCAGCAGCCCAATGGGAGCGCTTCCTCCCCCAGCACAGAGGTCACCCAACCCTTCTGACCAGCAGCCCAATGGGAGCGCTTCCTCCCCCAGCACAGAGTTCGCCCAACCCTTCTGACCAGCAGCCCAATGGGAGCGCTTCCTCCCCCAGCACAGAGGTCACCCAACCCTTCTGACCAGCAGCCCAATGGGAGCGCTTCCTCCCCCAGCACAGAGTTCACCTAACCCTTCTGACCAGCAGCCCAATGGGAGCGCTTCCTCCCCCAGCACAGAGGTCACCCAACCCTTCTGACCAGCAGCCCAATGGGAGCGCTTCCTCCCCCAGCACAGAGTTCGCCCAACCCTTCTGACCAGCAGCCCAATGGGAGCGCTTCCTCCCCCAGCACAGAGGTCACCCAACCCTTCTGACCAGCAGCCCAATGGGAGCGCTTCCTCCCCCAGCACAGAGTTCACCTAACCCTTCTGACCAGCAGCCCAATGGGAGCGCTTCCTCCCCCAGCACAGAGGTCACCCAACCCTTCTGACCAGCAGCCCAATGGGAGCGCTTCCTCCCCCAGCACAGAGTTCGCCCAACCCTTCTGACCAGCAGCCCAATGGGAGCGCTTCCTTCCTCCCCCAGCACAGAGGTCACCCAACCCTTCTGACCAGCAGCCCAATGGGAGCGCTTCCTCCCCCAGCACAGAGTTCGCCCAACCCTTCTGACCAGCAGCCCAATGGGAGCGCTTCCTCCCCCAGCACAGAGTTCGCCCAACCCTTCTGACCAGCAGCCCAATGGGAGCGCTTCCTTCCTCCCCCAGCACAGAGTTCGCCCAACCCTTCTGACCAGCAGCCCAATGGGAGCGCTTCCTCCCCCAGCACAGAGTTCGCCCAACCCTTCTGACCAGCAGCCCAATGGGAGCGCTTCCTTCCTCCCCCAGCACAGAGTTCGCCCCCACCCCTCTGCAGCACAGACAACAGCCTGTTGAGTTTTTGCACTCAGTCTCTAAAATGTTTGCCATCACTGCCTTTAGGCTTTAGAGAGGGCACCTCCCAAAGAACTGTAACTCCAGGAAGTACCATGAGATCTTTCCCCATTAACAACCGGAAATGAAGGAGCTAGGCCGTGCTTGAGGTGAGCCAAATATCGACTGGCTGCCTCCTAGAAATCCTGCCTGGAGAATTCCTAGTGAATTGTGGAATTTGTGGGTCAAAACAGCCTCATAATCCTGCACACCTATGTTTCACGCCATCCATGCGTGGCTCGGTATGTTCGTTGTGCTTCGTTCCCCACCAAAGAAGAGAGCATTTGTGTTCTCCAGCCTTCTCCCCCTTCCTTTTTGTGTCATTTGTATGCAGTATGACTTTTTTGCTGGTGAATTAGAAATTGTTATAAAGGAATCACTCTTTCTTCTTCTTTTTCACCTGACAGGTAAAATCATTGATGGCCTTCTTGTCATGAGAAAAATTGAGGTAAGTCCCGCCTGGGCGCACTGGTCTCGCCCAGTTCCAGAAGCTGTGAAGGGTCAGGGCTCGGTTAACACCTGAAGGAGAAGCCCACCTGTGGGTCCTAGGGTTAGGGAGGCGAGAATCTCACCCAGACCTCAAAGAGCCCTTGGTGCAAGTTAAAGTTGATAGTCGGCTTCACTGGGAATAAGCCATGTCTGGTGTTTCTACTCTATAAAGCAGGGGTGCCCAAACTATGGCCCATGGGACTGATCCGGCCCCTGACACCAATTAATCTGGCCTGCATTGCTCCCGGAAGCGGAAGTAAAACGCACTCGTGTGGGCGTGTTTTACTTCTGCTTCTGGGAGCGACGAGGGCGGCATGGGCTGGATGAATTAGCGTTGGGGGCCGGATCCAGACCACGGGTCATTGTTTGGGCACCCCTGGTTTTTAGCAGAGAAAAGGGCAGCTTAAAATCAATCTAACAAATCACCAGGACCAGATGGCATCCATCCACGAGTTCTCAGGGAACTTAAAGATGAAATTGCTGATCTCCTAGCCAAAATATATAATCTTTCCCTCAAATCAGGCTTTGTGCCAGATGACTGGAAGGTAGCGAATGTAACACCAATTTTCAAAAAAGGATCCCGGGGTGATCCAGGAAATTACCGACCTGTCAGTTTGACATGTGTCCCAGGTAAAGTGATGGAAACCATCCTAAAAGATAGAATTAATAAGCACATAAAAGAGAAGGCGCTGCTGAAGGAGAGCCAACATGGCTTTTGCAACATGCCTCACTAATCTGTTGGAATTTTTTGAGAGTGTCAACAAGCATGTGGATAAGGGGGATCCAGTTGACATTGTTTATCTGGACTTTCAGAAGGCTTTTGACAAGGTCCCGCACCAAAGGCTCTTGAATAAACTTACCAGTCATGGCAACTCAACGCCAATCATCAGGCAGTGGTTAACTAACCTGACCACCCTGAGGACTCACAGCCTTGGGTGCCAAATTCCACAGGGAAGGGTGATGGTCCCAGTTATCGTACAGGTACCTCGGCTGGGGCTTTATTTGGGAGTGGGTGGGGGTTAGCTGGTCTACTGGTAATGCTACTTTTTTCCTCTCTCACCCCCCCCCTCCAGAATGTGCCCACAGGACCAAATAACAAACCCAAGTTGCCTGTAGTGATTGCCCAGTGTGGAGAGATGTAGGAAGGAGAGCCATCAGGTAGGTACCTGCGGTCAACCGTGAAGCAGCCTCCTATGATGATGTCAGTCTTTGCCGAGAAATATGCTACTGGGAGCGGGAGAGGCGTGTGCTGGATTTGGGAAAAGAATAGGATGCCTATCCTTTCATACAATTTGTGTATTCTGTTTTTCGATTCACATAGAATGCAGCTTCCCATAGATCTTAACTTTCCTTTAGTACAGGGGTTCCCAACCTATGGCCTGTGGGCCAGATCCGGCCCATGGTGCCATTTCATGTGAAGCTATTGGGACAAAATGGCCACACACACACACGCACACACCATCGTGCAGGCAGGGCAAAGTGACCGTCCTGCTCTCAAAGTTGGCTGAGAGAACGTGACCCGGCTCCCAACTTGAAAAGATCGGGAACCCCTGCTTTAGTACATCATGCCACACTTAACTTTGTTTGTAGCCTCTGATTCAGTAGTTCCCAACGTGGGGCCCAGGCCCCCAAAGGAGGGGCTTCAATTCCCAGAATCCTCAGTCAGTACATTGGCTGATCTGTGCTTTCGGGAGTTGACTTAGGCTTCTGGGAATTGAAGTCCAAAAACCTAAAACTATCTATGAAATCATGTTTGTACACATTGCATAGGTTTTCCTGTACAAAATTATTCATCTTTTAAGGCAGTGGTTTCCAACCTTTTCAAGCCGGGTCACGGGATCTCAGTTAGCTTCAGGGGCTGGACGACCATTTTGCCCTGCCTGGACGATGGGGGTGGCCATTTTGTCCCAACAGCTTCAAAGGGTTGGCCATTTTTTTCTTGGATGCCTTTTGGAGGGGGTGAGGGGCACATGAAATGGCACCACAGGCCAGATCCAGGCCACGGGCCTTAGGTTGGGAACATCTGTTTTAAGGCATGTGCAGCCACATTCCATAGCCAAGGTTAAGGGAACCAGTTTTATTTGCCAGAGGTTCACTGCAGCCATCCCGCCCGCCCACTCCAAAAAAACTGCCCAAAAGTTCAATGGAGGGCACACCAGGATAAAGAAGCTCCCATCACAACTTACACACTAGGACCAAGTTTTACACTCCAAGAGTGATTCTTTCTGACTAAAATTGGGGCCTGCGAGAGATTCACTTCTGGCGTCCCAGTGCCCCTTGCTGCATGGATTGAGCAAGATTGCCGCTGACGTGAGCAGGCCCCAGGACACGCGTGGCTGTGGTCAACGCTTCTGGAGAAATTGCTAGGATGGAGAAATGGGTCTGATGCTTTTCTGATACAGCTGTGTCGACTGATTCTTCCTTTTAGCCTAGTCCGCCTTCGTCTTGGATCATCACCGCTTCCTGCTTGCCTCTGTGATTCATCTGTCCCCGACGTTCATGCTCTTTGCCTTGTAAATAAAGAGGTTTCTTTAATTGCCTGAGTTGTTCCTTTTGGAACGCCCACTGAATCACCTGGTGAATGGGCCACTGCTCTGTGCAGGTGCATGGAAGCCCACTCGCAGTCATGCAGGGGCCTGAAAAGCAAGGTTGCATGGGGCAGAGGGGAGGGGGAGGCTGTTCTTTATTAGGGTACACAACTCCATTGAGGTTGTGCATTACTAGATGCAGTCATCTATTTCTGCTTTTAACTGTGATGACAAACCTTGGCAGTCCAGGTGTTCTTGGACTTCAATTCCCAGCAGCCCAAGTCTCTGTGAATCCACACGAAATGGGTTTACTGGCACTCCAGGTGTTCTTAGATTTCAATTCCCAGAAACCCAAGTCTCTGAGAATCCACACAAATGGGTTTACTGGCATTCCAGGTGTTCTTGGACTTCAATTCCCATAAGCCAAAGTCTCTGTGAATCCACACGAAATGGGTTTACTGGCACTCCATGTGTTCTTAGACTTCCATTCCCAGAAACCCAAGTCTCTGTGAATCCACACAAATAGGTTTACTGGCACTCTAGGTGTTCTTGGACTTCAATTCCCTCTTTGTGAATCCACACGAAGTGAGTTTACTGCATGTACGCACAGTAAACCCATTTATGTGGATACACAGGGACTTGGGCTCCTGGGAATTGAAGTCTAATAATTTCAAAATTTGGGCTTCTGGGAGTTGAAGTTCAAGAACAGCTGGAGTGACAAGGTTCACCATCACAGGCTTATAAGAACAAGGAAATAAAGAAAAAATGTAACAGAGAGGATGATGAAAAGACCTGTGTGGCCCCAAAGAGTATATTTTAAACATAGCTGTTGTCCGATGATGGACTTAGGCTTCTGGGAATTGAAGTCCAAAAACCAAAGGTTAGGGAACACTGGTTTGGACGCTGCCTTCCCAGAAGAAATTCTGCAACCCAATACAGGTATGCCCTTTTCCCATGAATAGCATGGATATCTTTATTTACTTATCTAATATCTTGCCCTTGGCCAATAAAAGCCTTGGAAGTGGCTAACAAGTCAAAACAGTGAACTCCGTCGTGTCATCAGCCACTTCTTACAGAATCCACACCAAGACTAAAAAGTGCAAAACTTAGCAAAATCAATTAAAAGCAAAGCTGATCAGCAGAATTGATGCAGGCTTAGAAAATGGGCAGCAGCTAAAGCACTCTGTTTACAAAGACCTTCTAGATTCTGATTTTATTCTCTTGCCTTCTACTTAAAGCGCATGGGTTAAACCAGGGATTCTCAACCTGCGCCCCAGGGACCGGATATGGCCCACAGCACCATTTCATGTGCCGCCACCACCACTGCCTCCACCACACCAGGAAGTGCCATGCGTGGCAGGCAGGGCAAAATCGCCGTCCAACCCCTGAAGCTGTCTGAGGGAGCGTAACCTGGCCTTCAGCTTGAAAAGGTTGAGAACCCCTGGGGTTAAAGGGCTCAGCCTAGGAAACAGGAAGTACAGTATCTGCTGCAAAATTGACCTCTGTGTAACTGTTCCTGCCAGCCAACACACCCTGCTGTGTCCTAAGGCAGGGATTCTCAATGCGCCACACATGTCCTGCTGTCAGAACACAGAACTCGTGTAAGGTGGGATACTGACCCATCTACAAATACCTAATAAAGGCAAAGTTTGCCCTTGCTCAAAAGCCAGTTATATCCGACTCTAGGTTTCAGTGCTCATCTTGATTTATAGCCAAAGAGCCAGCGCTGTCTGTGTCTGCAGACCTTTCCGTGGACATGTGGTAGGCAGGACTAGATACCGGAGTTCACGGAATGCTGTTTACCTTCCCACCGAAGGGGGTACCTATTGATCTACTTGCAACTTCTTGCTTTTGAATGACTAGGATGGCAGGAGATGGGACAGACGGGAGTTCACTCCATCATGCAGCACTCGGGTCTTCAACTGCTGACCTTCCAGTCATTAAGTTCAGCGTCTTAGCCACTCAGCCAGCACAGTCCCCGGCTTTTAATAAAATTCTACATTAAAAAGCCTTGCTGGATACCCACAGGTAGACGTGGCAATCCCACATCTTTATTACCCAAATTGCTTTTTTTAATTTAATAATGTACAAGTCAATATTGGCTTTCCTGAGTATGTTCTGTATTGCAACAGTAGCCAACAAGGCCTTCCCCATCTTATGCTAAATAATAAATAAACGGCCTTCCCGAACTTGCACTGTCCGGATGGGTTTGGGACCACAATACTACACACACACACCTTCAGCTTGGTACGACAATCTCTCATCAGCCCAGCACCTCCAAGTCAGTTTCTTCAGCCCAAGTGCCAGGTTTCTGAGCGTAAATGTTCTAACACAGCAAGTTTTCAACCTTTTAAAGCCGGGGCCAGGTCATACTCCCTCAGACAGCTCGGGGGGGGGGGCAGCTATTTTGCCCTTCATCCACCACACTGCACTTCTGTGTGTGTGTGGGGGGGGGGAGCACATGAAAAGGTGCCACAGGCCACAGTGTATGTTCCAATCCCCAAAAAAGGCACAAATTAACGAACAATTGCACTCATCCCACACGCCAGCAAGGTGATGCTCAAGATAATACAGGAGAGACTTCAGCAACATGTGGAGAGAGAACTACCAGAGGTGCAGGCCGGTTTCAGAAGAGGCAGGGGGACTAGAGACCACATTGCCACCATACGGTGGATCATGGAGAAAACAAAGGAATACCAGAAACAAGTCTACTTTTGTTTTATTGATCATTACACCAAGGGTTTTGACTGTGGACCACAACAAAATGTGGTAAGTAATTAAAGAGATGGGAATACCAGAGCACCTTATATGCCTCCTGAGAAATCTGTACATGAACCAAGAAGCAGCAGTTAGGACAGAACATGGAATGACAGAGTGGTTTGGAATAGGAAAAGGAGTAAGACAAGGCTGCATTTTATCACCATGCCTATTCAACCTATACACAGAGCACATAATGCGCAGTGCAGGGATGGAGGAATCACAATATGGGATCAAAATTGCTGGGAGAAACATCAACAATTTGAGATATGCAGATGATACCACCCTAATGGCAGAAAGTGAGGAAGACCTAAAGAAGCTCCTGATTGGGCTGAAGGAGGAGAGTGCAAAAGCTGACTTGAGACTCAATATCAAGAAAACCAAGATAATGGCAACAGGTCCCATCAGTCCCTGGGAAATAGATGGGGAAGAAGTAGAAGCAGTGACAGATTTTACATTCTTAGGATCTAAGATCACTGCAGATGGAGATTGCAATCATGAAATAAAAAAGTGACTGATTCTTGGGAGATAAGCGATGAGAAACCTGGGTAACACAGTGAAAAGCAGAGACATCACATTGCAAACAAAAATTAGACTAGTCAAAGCAATGGTATTCCCAGTGGTAATGTACGGATGTGAGAGCTGGACAATTTAGGAAAGCTGAACGCAGAATAGATGCCTTTGAGATGTGGTGTTGGAGGAGAGTTTTGAGAGTCCCCTGGAGAACAAATAGGTCTATATTAAAAGAAATCAACCCTGACTGCTCATTGGAAGGTCAAATAGTAAAGATGAAGCTAAAGTACTTTGGACATCAAATGAGAAGGGAGGACTCACTTGAGAAGGCCTTGATGCTGGGAAAGGTGGAGGGCAAAAGAAGAAGGGGGCGTCCAAAGATGAGATGGATAGATGGTGTTGTGAACACAATGGGCAGAGAGCTGGGCAGGCTGAGGAGGATGGTGGAGGACAGAAGGGGCCTGGAGGAAAATGGTCCACGGGGTCGCAAAGGGTCGGAATCGACTGTGCGACTGAACAACAAAAAAGGGAAGGCAGATGTAGCTAGGAGGGTTTTTAAACATAATTAACACGTTCCAGGCTGGCTCGTTTTCGTGTCAGGTGGCTCTTGGACTCCAATTCCCAGAAGCCCTGATCCGCGGGGTGTGTTGACCTGGGCTTCTGGGAATTGGAGTCCAAGAACCACCTGGAGTGGGTGCCAAGGTTGCCCATCACTGGTGCGGAAGGGACCCGTCCCGCTGCCTTGAGTAAGAGCCATGCGGGCTTCAGGCTCCCCGCGCACGTGGGTCCCCGTTGGGCGTGAGCCAAAAAAGATTTCCTGGCTGCGGGGGAAAGGGGGCGTGGCGGCACAGGGCGTTCGACCAATCAGAATCCAGCGCCCAGCAAGCGGGTACGAAGCGTGGAGTTCCATCCAAGGGCAGCCTCCAGAGAGGCGGGCCGAGAGTAAAAAGGGCAGCCAATGGGCGCGCGAGAGTTTTGACGGACGTCCGCCACGGGCCAAAGGCTCGCCTCCCCGCCCTTCGGAGCTAGGGGGAGGAGCCACCCAATGGGCTCGCGCGGCGCCTGACAGGCAGCCCCGGCTGGCCAATGGGTGTCGCGCAGGGGGGCGGCGCCTGCGGAGTGGCTAGCGAGCGCGCGCCGCCATTGTGGGCCAGTTCGATCGGTATCGGGAGCGGACAGCGGAGCCCAGCGAGCCCGGAGGGAGCAAGGGAGCAGCCCCCCGCCCGCCCACCAACGGCCGGCCCCCGAGTCACCACCATCAACACCTCGCGGGAGGCGGCGCTGCTGCTGCGAAGAAGAAGAAGGAAGCCAGTCACCACCACCGGCGCCCACTGACAGCCACCGGCGCCATGAGCAGCGAGGCCGAGACCCAGGCGGCCCCCTCCGCCGCCCCTCTGCCACCAGCAGCGGCGGCCGTGGCCACCACAGCGGGGGGGCCGACCACCCCTCCGGCGGTCGCCCCCGCCGCCCCTGCCGCCGCGGCCCCCAACGCCACCGGCGGGCCCGACAAGCCAGGCAACGGAGGAGGAGGCAACGGGAACGGCAACGGCACCAACGGAGGCGGCCTGGGCTCAGCGGCGCCCCCCGCCGGCGGGGACAAGAAAGTCATCGGTGAGGGGAGCCGTGAGGGGGAGTGGGCGGGGCCTGCGGGAGTGGGGGGGACGCCACCCACTCGTCCCCGCTGTGGAGAGTGGCAAGCGCGCGCCCGCGACCTCCTCCCCCCCCTCTTTAATTCCCCTGCCCTTTTTCCCCCCTCACGTTTCCTCCTCGCGATTGGCTGGCGCGTGCGCGCGCGCCTGCCTTTTCCCCTCCCTCCCCCGTTCTAATCTGCCTCCCTCCTCCTCTCCCCCTCCCCTCTTCTTCCCTCCTGTCCTGTTTCCTGATTGGCGGGTTCGGAGCCCTCCATTCTAATCCCCCCCGACAGCGCGAGCCCTGACCGTTGAGGCGCCCCTGGCCTCGCGCGCCTCCCTCCCAGTGCGCCTGCGCCGCTCAGAAAAAGGAGGGTATAAAAAACCGTGGGAGGGGGCGTGGCCGAGCAAACTGCTCAAGATGTCCGCCGTGCGCGGAGCCCTTTTGTGTGCGCGCCGTTGACTCCTGGAAGCGGGTTTCCGACCACTAGGCCGCACTCTGCTTGTTAGCTAGGCCACGTTGTTGTGGGGAAAGGAGCCCAGGCTACTAGGCCGTGGGGTGGGGGGCTCCCACCACTAGGCAGGGTTTCCTCTTTGTACAGGATGAGGCCCCCTTTGTTCTTAGCGTGGGGGAAACGCCGCCCTTTTATTATAATACTAATAAAATATAATTTATATCCCGCACTTTCTCAACCGGAGCTGACTCAAGGCGGCCATTGCAACGTGTAGATATCATACAATACAATAATAATTAAGCATAAAAAAATGCAGAATGTGTGTCCACGAACCGTTGCTTTCCCAGCTTGGCCAGTGTCGATTGGAAAAGGAGGCGGGGGAAGGCCCAGGCAGGGCGACCTGGACCCGCCTTAAGGCACCACCCACCACCTGGGAGGGGAGCCAGATATCCATGGCCAGGGGTTCACTCCCACAAGGCCTTTCATGAGCCTTGCCTTGGGTTCCCAGGACCTCCCTCCAGCCCAGCCTCATTCTGGGAACTGCAGTGGCTCAAGCAGTGAAGACGGCAGGGTCTCACCAGTTCGAGACTCAAGGACCCGGCGGTTAAATGAAACCCAAAGCTTTTGGGCAGTTGTTGAACTCTCCTATACACCCACTACGTTGGAATAAATGTTTGTTTGTTTATTTCTTTTCTGGATTTCTACCCTGCCCTCCTAGTGCAACGCACCACTCAGGGCGGCAACAACAGAAAAATATATATGTGTACAATACAAGAAAGATAAAGCCATTACCAATAAAAACATGATATAAAGACCTCAGCTAAAAGCAAAATTAAAACACATAAAAACTATCTTCCTATATGTATAGGCAGCTTTTTGGACAGCGGTTGCTCAAGTGGTTAACCAGCAACGGTTGTGTCCCAAGTGGTTAAGGCGCTGAACTTGATGACTGGGAGGTTGGCAGGTCAGCAGTTCGAGACCCCGCGTACTGCAATGACGGAGTGAGCTCTCATCTCTGTCCCAGCTCCTGCCGACCTAGCAGTTCGAAAGCAAGACATTGCCAATAGATCAATAGGGACCATTTTGGTGGGGAAGGTCAACGGCATTCTGTGCACTGTCTAGGTGTGCCCGCCACATGTCTGCAGACGCAGACAGCACTGGCTTTTTGGCTAGAACCAGACGAGCAGCAAACCTTAGAGGTGGCTATGACTGGCTTTTGAGCAAGGGTACGTGCGCTCTGGTGTCTAGTCATGCCTGCCACATGACCACGGAAACGTCTGCAGAAGCAGACAGCACTGGTTCTTCGGCTTTGGAACAGAGATGAGCACTGAACCCTAGAGTCGGATACGACTGGCTTTCGAGCAAAGGGTAACCTTTACCAGGCTGACGTTAGAGATCATCCTACACTGAGGAGGGCTGTTTTCCTAAACATCCACTTCTTTCCTCTTCCATTCCGCTGGGATACCTGAGTTAAGTCTCTGTAGTAGATCTTGGCAGCCTAGGCGGGGGGGGGCGCCTGCTGAGACTCCTCCCAGCCCCTGGGATTGGCAGGGCATTCTGGGAATCCAGGCAGGAGTTTTTTTCTTGGTCCTTCCTGAGCATGGAGGCCACGTGGCCTTTAGTAATGAGCTTTGGGTGATAGGAAAAGCTGCCCTTTGCAAGTGGCTTCTCTCTCTAGCTCCATATTGTCCATGCTGCCTGGCAGTAAAGAATAGGAACTTTATTTAGGTAGGAACTTTTGTAGCCTTTAAAAACAAAAACACTGTTCCCTTCCCACTTTAGTTCAAACTCTTGGCATTTACAATTTCCTTGGTGCCTGTTTGCTGGTTACACGTGCCTGCAGGATTGTCAGCATGCTTGTCTCCATTTATGTCCTGTTTTTTTTTTAAATGACCCATATGGTCTATAACAGGGATTCTCAACCTGTGGCCCACAGGCTGGATGCAGCTTGCAACATGTGGTGTGTGTCCCTGCTTCCACCACACCAGGAAGTGCCATGTGGTGGAGGAAGGGCAAAATGTCCGTCTGGTCCCCAAAGCTGCCTGAGGGAGCATGACCTGGGCCCCAGCTTTAAAAGGTTGAGAACTCCTGATCTATAGCTATGAGCAGGTTGCCAAGGAAAAGTTCTGTTTCTCCAGATTAAACCACTGGGGAAAATAAACCACACACACAAGAGCAGACAATGCATTATTTGGTTGTAAAGTCAACCACCCACCCCCTTTTTTGTTGTAGTGTGTTTGGTTGTGTATGTTTCTTGTTATTTTTTTTCTTTTTGCTGTATTCAGTTTTCATTTTGGTAGAGCATGAAGCTGACACTATTGCAGTTTAATGCACTGTAACCTTTAGAACATGGGTTCCTAAACCTTTTGCACCACTTGCCGGTCACATGGTTGAGTGGGCTGGTCATGTGGTTCCTCCCACCAGAAGCAGAAGTAAAACAACAGCCGTGGGTCATTTATGGTAGTGTTGTGCATGTAATGTTTAAAGTGTGCAAAAGTCATATACACATCTGTGTGTTTACTTTTGCATACAACTGCACATGATTAAGCTGAGTTATTTAAGTTCATATTACTCACTAATTGAATTAGGTTTAAAATGTAATGTGGCAAATTGACATGCTCTAATCTACTGAAAATGCAATGGAACAAAAGGTGGAAGGCACATATGTGCTTTTAAGACACTACAGGAATCTGCAGCTTGACCCATGTGCATTTTTGCATGTGATTGACACCTGTTTATTCGCAAGGAAAAGGCATAACTATGATCTTCATGGCTTTTCCTAAAGCAGGGGTGGCCAAACAACGGCCCACGGCACCAAATCATCTGGCCCCCGCATGCACAAAATGCTGTCGTAAATGCACTCACTGCTGTTGTAAACACATTTACGACAGCCACAGGTGCATTTACAGCATTTTGCACACGCGTGGGTGTGTTTTGCTTCTGGGAGCGGTGAGGGCCGGATGATTTGGTGCTGCAGGCAGTAGTTTGGCCACCCCTGCTTTAGAAAAAGCATTTTGTCCTTTTCCTTGAGAATAAGCAGGTGTCAGTCACAAGCAAAAATGTGCAGGGGTCAGGCTGCAGACTTCTGTACAGTGTCTTAAAAGCACGTATGTGAGCTTTCCATATTTTGTCCCTTTCCATTTCCAGTAGATTAGAGGGTACTGCAGTGGCTCAAGTCACTAAGACGCTGACTGGGAAGCGGAAGGTCAGCAGTTCGATTCCCGAGTACTGCAGGACGGAAATGAGCTCCCGTCTTCATCCCAGCTCCTGCCAACCTAGCAGTTCGAAAGCAAGAAATTGCAAGTAGATAAATAGGGACCACTTCGGTGGGAAGGTAACAGCGTTCCGTGCGCTCTAGTGTCTAGTCATGCCTGCCACATGACCATGGAAACGTCTGCAGAAGCAGACAGCGTTGGCTCTTCGGCTTAGAAACAGAGATGAGCACTGCACCCTAGAGTCGGATATGACTGGCTTTCGAGCAAGGGAAACCTTTAGAGCATGTCAATTTGCCACATTACATTTTAAATCTAATTCAACCAGTGAGCAACATGAACTTAAATCATTCAGCCTAATAACATGCAGTCGTATCCAAAAGTAAATACTGTACGTCACTTCCGTATGTGTAGACAATTTTTGCACATTCTACACTTGAAACATTTCTAGTGTGCAAAATAGCTTTCTGCTGATCGTCTCTCAGTGACTGTTGAAGCAGCCTTGCTGAAGAGGTTCCCCCACCCACCTACCACCCCCACCCCGGTGTTACATATGGGAGAGCTTTTCAGCCACCTTATTGTCTTAACTTGCCTCATTTTTTTGTGTCTTGCAGCAACGAAGGTTTTGGGGACAGTGAAATGGTTCAACGTAAGGAACGGCTATGGCTTCATCAACAGGTGAGCAGGGCCTGGAGAAGCTGCTTTCTTCATTTGCTTTTTTCAGTGATGGGGGTGAGTGGGATAGAAGGAGACTTAGTTCATGCTGGGCTAGCTTTGTCAGACTCTACTCCTCTCACTGAATTTACCCTAACCCCATGATGGCAAACCTTGGCACGCCAGCTGTTCTTAGACTTCAATTCCCAGAAGCCCAAGTCCCTGTGAATCCATACAAATGGGTTTACTGTGCATCCCCAGTCGTGTGGATTTACAGAGACTTGGGCTTCTGGGAATTGGAAGTCAAGAACAGCTGGAGTGCCAAGGTTTGCCATCACTGCCCTAACCCATCCTACTCTTGCTTCAACTTTTGGGCAAAGTGCAGCTGTGCGGTTCCCTGTGTTTCGGTGACTGTATTTATAGCCCTTGCCATGTCTGGTTTTTACTTCTGAATATATATATTATTATTTTTGGCAAGCCATGTGGTTTCTAGAAGATCCAAGGACCTTTATATCTGACAAAGTAATCCACATTTAATTTACAATGTGTTTGTACTAGCATATTTATTTATTTACAAATGACTCTCCCCACCTCCAATACCGTACTCTCACAGGAACTGCTGTTCCAGAGACATTGCGATTTAAGCACTTCCCATGGAACTTGAGTAGAGAAGGGGGCTAGTGTTTTCATAGGGTATGGCAGAGAGGATGTTTTCAGTTGCTGCCTGTGTGAAAAAAGTGTTGGGCTAGACAGAGCATGGAATTGTAACAGCGCCATAGCAAACGAAGGTTTAGGAAATAGAAGTGCTTTTGGCTGAGGATTAGTAGGGCTCTTGTCTGCTCATGGCTGCCATATGAAATGAGAGTGGGAAAGCTCACCTGAGAATCTAGAACCATGATGGCGAACCTTGGCACTCCAGGTGTTCTAGGACTTCAGTTCCCATAAGCCCAAGTCTCTGTGAATCCACACAAATGGGTTTACTGTGCATATGCTGTGTGGATTCACAGAGACTTGGGCTTCTGGGAATTGAAGTCCAAGAACATGCACAGTAAACCCATTCGTGTGGATTCACAGAGACCTGGGCTTCTGGGAATTGAAGTCCAAGAACACCTGGAGTGCCAAGGTTTGCCATCACAGTTTTAGAAAATGGACTGGCAAGATCCTATCCCACTGGTGCAATTAGCTGCTTGCTGGTTTTTGAACTTTGAGCAAAAGGGTAAATATTATTTGGGATGCAAAAGCAAATTTAGCAAATGAAGTGGTAACGAAAAGGGGAGCAGCTAAAGCTAGCTTCTTCTCTATCCTGGGGATAAGTTTGTTTTTCAAAGGAAGGAAGTGCCAAGTGTTAATTAGATTACAGGTCATTAGGCCCAGCCCAGGGAGATGACCCAAGGACCTGATTTTCTTTAATCTCTCAGAGATGCGATGAGCAGTTAATGAAAGGACAACAACTATAGATCTCCACCTCCCAGGCATTATCCTTGCCTAGTCTCACATACATAACCTATTTTCTGAATAGCATTCTTGTTGAAATTGTCTTATTTATGTCTTTAGTTCATTTATGTACTGCCAACCAGGGAAATGATTCCCACTATTTGCAACAAGAGAACGAATCATAAAGCAATGATAAAATTACACACAACCTAAGCGAAGAGGGCAAGATTCTTTATGGTAAATAAAAATAGGTTTTTAAACACAATCAACTGAAAATAGATTACTGTTAACTCACTTTGACAGAAATTAAATTTACTGATTCCTCCATCCTATCGTTCATCTATTAGAACTTGTGTGTGTGTGGGGGGGGGGGGTCCTTTCCCCTATTTTAGGTATCACCATTATTTTATCTCTGTATCTGCTGGTGTTTTCTTGTAGTGTGAATAGTGTTTAAACATGTGGTGCTGTTCAAAAAATAAATTAATGGGGTGTCCATCCTATTCAACTTTGGCTGTTCTGGTGCATCTTGGTCATTGTCCAGAAGGGTAAGGTGGATACCAGGCTGTGCAATGGAGGGAGGGTCTTCCTGGCCAGTGTTAAATGAGCCCGGCTATGCCGTTAAGGTGGATCCATCAGGCACACAGTTCTGACTTGGTGCCAGCAGGTCTCCCAAGCAATGAGATCAAAAAGAATACTATAGAATTTCTGCAGAGCTTAAATTTATGTTTCCTTGAGTGGAACATTTTCCTAAACATTTTCTGTTCAGTGGACTCTGAAGATATGCTAGCACTGCTGTGCAGTTACAAACTCTACCTTATTAGATTCTGCTGTGCAATACTCTGTGAAAAGCTGCAAGATAAATATCCTTATTTCCAGAGATCCTACCTATGATACCCCCACATCAAGACATCTAATTTAGGTGGCATAGGGAGAGATAATGCATTGACTCCAGAGTTCTTCCTCCAGCTCAGTGTTTCCCAAACTTTGGTTCTTGGACTCCATTTCCCAGAAGCCTAAGTCAATTCCTCAAAGCACTGGTCAGCCAATCTACTGACTTAGGCTTCTGGGAATTGAAGTCCCCTGTGGGGCGTGGGGACCACTTTGGGAACCACTGCTCCAGCTGCTAGTTCGAAAAGGGTCTGATTTAGTAAACAGTAAACTTTGTTTTTGAAAATACTTCTTTACACAATGGGGTATGTCTGTCCGCGCTCTAGTTCCCGTGAATGTTTTCTGTATCAAATATTAATGAAGGCTTTCCTACAAAAAAGAGAGATGTGTCTAAAAAGACTCTTTGGCAGACTTTCAACTTCATCCTGCTGGATTATGTTAGGTAGATTTGCAAGCATTTGGGACACAACATGAAACTTCCACGTTAATACTCTCCCTGTATTTTTAGCACAAGAAAAGTCATGAGTGTGAACTGTGAGGAGTGATGTCCGTTCTTTGGCAGGCTCCCAGTGCTACAGGCTGCCTTCTGTCCAAAACTTAACACAGCTCCGTCACTGGGATAAATAAGTTGCTTGTTCTGTTACCTTAATTGAGGATGCTTTTGTTTTACAGGAATGACACCAAGGAAGATGTGTTTGTCCACCAGGTGAGACTTGTTGCTTAGACATGCTAGATTCTTATGAAAAGACGTGTAGGGGTAGAAAGGTATCTGTTTTAAAAGTTCACAAATTCTCAAGAGCTGGGGCCATTCCAGCACCCAACATAACACAGTTACAACAACCGTGGGCACATTTACTGCTGCCATAAACGCTTCTGTTTTTGTCGACCGCAACAACGTGGGCCACATGAAACGGTACCGCGGGCTGGGGCTGGCCTGCAGGCCGTAGGTTGAGAACCCCTGGTTTAGTGCTTTCCTGCTTCTGAGTCTGACCTGTCCCTTCCTTCCCTTCTGTGCCTGTGTGGAGCTGACACTTTTTTTTTCTTGAACTGCTTTGAGTGAGGGAAGAAGAGAAAGAGCCTCACAGTGGTGAATTAAGACACTGGAGGTTGAAATTCCTCCTTTTTCTCACATGCATCTAGCCAGGAATCTCTTGGTAGACAGCTGTTGATTCTCTTGCCTTAAATTCTAATTCTTTAGGACTTTAAACATATGCTCGGAGACAGGAACATTGAGAGATTTGAAACAAGCAGAAAAAAGTTGGAAGTTGTGGGAAGATAAACTACTTGCAATAGCCCAGTGGTGGTGAACCTTGGCACTCCAGGTGTTCTTGGACTTCAATTCCCAGAAGCCCAAGTCCCTGTGAATCCACAAATGGGTTTACTGCAGGAGTGCTGACTTGGGCTTCTGGGAATTGAAGTCCAAGAAAAGGTGCCACTGACCTAGAATGATCGACGCCTAGGACTAGAAGGGACTGTATGGGGCCATTGAGTCAGTTCCTAGAAGCCCAAGCCAGCACTCCTGGTCTGGGAATTGAAGTTCAAGAATACTTGAGAGTGCCAAGGTTTAGCCATGGTGGCGTATCTGGTCAAATCGACCTATGTAAATGGTTCAGGCTTTCTTGCTGGGACAGCGAGTCACCTGTGGGGGTTGCCTGTGTGGATCAGCCTTTGCGTCTTTCTGAAGAAGTGGGGTGGGAAAGCTGGGCCTGTGGATACACTCCTGTGTGGGGCACATGGTACTTGCTTATTCAGAGGCCGGGTACCAGGAAAATGCTGCCTGTGCTATTTAACTTGGCTGTTAAGTGCAGCTGTTGCTGCTGACACCAAAAAATGTTTGCTAAGCAAACCATGAAGGTCAGTTTAATTGAGTGCAGTCACAGGAGCAAACTGAGAATACAAGCCTCTGCCATTCCAAAGACGAGGCTTGTGCTTTTTAGGGCTTTATGGTATTCATTCAAGCTGCTAAACCGATTTCCTGGAGTTGCAGGGACCACCCTGGGAAGGAAACATAGGAACAGCTCCAGTTTCTTTCCCTCCCTTTTTTTTCTTTTGGAGTAGAGCATTTGGGCTAAGCGTAGATGTCGGAGGCCATATTGTTTGTCTGTCTGTCTGGCATCCACTTTCTCCGATGCCTGTGGCATGAGAGAGGAGTTGAGCCTGTAGTGCAGGGGTGCCCAAACTTTTCAGGCCATGGGCTGGTCATGTGGTTTCTCCCACCGAAAACGGAAGTAAAGCATGCCTTGCAATCTGTTTTGCAACAGCATGAGATAAATTTTAAGGCTGCCATTTTCTCTGCTTAAACCAGGGATGCCCAAACAATGGCCTGTGTGCCGGATCTCGCCATACCTGTCACGTTTCAGGAAACGCCTGTCAAATAAGGGAAATTTCCCGTCCAAAATGGGGAAATGGACCGCTATGCTTATCCTGTGCTGGCCTCCATTCTAATTGCAATCTAACTAATACGGGATGATGGTGGGAAAGAGTGTAAAATACAGGGGCTTGACAGAAATTTCCCGAAGCTTGACAGGTATGGATCTTGCCCCCAGCGCCAATTCATCCGACACCCTTCTTGCTCCTGGAAGCAGAACTAAAACATGCCTATATGGGCACATTTTACTTCTGCCTCCAGGAGCGACAAGGGCAGCATGATCAGGGGAAACTTTCCATTTTTGTTGAAGCCAGCAAGAGAAAGGTGTTCAATTCTCAACCCGGTGTGTTTCCTTCTCAGACTGCTATAAAGAAGAACAACCCCCGGAAGTACCTCCGCAGTGTAGGCGATGGCGAGACTGTGGAGTTTGATGTGGTTGAAGGAGAAAAGGTGGGTTGGTGAGCCTGTGGCGGCGAGGCCGGGGAAAAGGGCAGCTGTTCCTGTCTCCCTGAAGGGCAGGGGCGGCGTTTTTTGCTCTGTGTGCAGCCCATCCATCCTGATGTGGCTGATTCTTGCTCACCTGGCTTTCTGATGGTCCTTTCCTTTCAGGGAGCGGAGGCAGCCAACGTGACGGGACCCGGAGGCGTGCCTGTCCAAGGCAGCAAATACGCAGCCGACCGCAACCAATACAGACGCTATCCACGGCGTAGAGGTCCTCCACGCAACTACCAGCAGAATTACCAAAGTAGTGAGAGTGGAGAAAAGAACGAGGGGTCAGAGAGCTTGCCGGAAGGCCAGTCCCAACAGCGCCGCCCCTACCGCAGGAGGCGGTACCCGCCCTACTACATGCGCCGGCCCTATGGTCGGAGACCACAGTATTCCAATGCTCCCATGCAAGGAGAGATAGTGGAGGTAATCTTTTCTGAAGGCGGCTTGCGGTTTGGGAGGGAATAAAGGCATACACGTGCGCATCTCTGGTCATGCCCGTCTGGCTGTTTGAAATCATTGCTATTTGCAGTTGTAGAAATCCAGCCAAAGTATGCGGAAATACATACTAGGGGTGTGTCCCTTGTTGGCTGCTCACCACTCGCTGTATGCGCGGCTGCCTCATTGTTGGGCCGGCGTACAGCAACAGAACTGCTTTGCAGAAGCGCCTGAAGAGGGAACCAATCGCCTCTGGTATGTCATTTGCCATACCTGGCATATGCTTGCTTGTCTTGAGGTTCCAAAAAGAGCCCCACAGCAGTTTGGAAGAGGCGGCAGAGTTTCTTCCCTCAATGTCAGTGATAGCCGTGCCTTTCTCTTACTCCTTAATCCAGCGTTTCACAAACTGCGTGCTGCAGAACACTGGTGGACTTCAATTCCCAGAAGCCTCTGTCAGTCCATTGGCTGATCAGTGCTTTGGGGAACTGACTTAGACTTCTGGGAATTGAAGTCCACCAGTGTTCCACAGAACATAGTGGGAAATGCTGCCATTATGCTTCTTCCATACTGTGGTGTGTTTTAGGCTGCAGCTGAATTGTACATTATACTAATGGCTGTTTCCCATTGGTTTTGAGCTTGCTAGGTAAAGGTCACACTTGCTCGAAAGCCAGTCATATCCGACTCTAAGGTTCAGTGCTCATCTCTGTTTCATAGCCAAAGAACCAGTTGCTGTCTGCATCTGCAGATGTTTCCATGGACGTAGCAGGCATTCCTAGACACCTGAGCGCATGGAACGCTGTTTACCTTCTCACCAAAGTGGTCCCTATTTATCCACTTGCAATGTCTTGCTTTCGAACGGCTAGGTTGACAGGAGCTGGGACCAAGACAAGCAAGCGCTCATTCCGTCATGCAGTACTCGGGCATCAAACTGTTGACCTGCTGCCTTCCAGTCGGCATCTTAACCACTTGAGCCACTGCAGTCTTAGCCACTTGCTAATGATGGGAATTTGTCAGCCGTCTCCCGTGGTTCAAGGCATCCTTCTTTACCTTCCAGGGTGCTGACAACCAGGGGGCGGGAGAACAAGGCAGACCTGTCCGGCAGAACATGTACCGGGGTTACAGACCACGCTATCGCAGGTGAGCGCCGCTGCTGCCGCCCCCCCAGCCTCTTTTGTGCTGCAGAATTGGGAGTGTTGGAGGGGAGCAGCCGGAGGCGGGGCTCAAGCTGTTGAAAGCCTCCTTGGATCTTTTGCAGGGGTCCTCCTCGCCAACGACAGCCCCGAGAGGAGGGCAACGAGGAAGACAAAGAGAACCAGGGCGACGAGTCCCAGGGCCAGCAGCCGTCTCAACGTCGGTACCGGCGTAACTTCAATTACCGACGCAG
The DNA here is from genome assembly GCA_035047305.1 of Bradypodion pumilum. NCBI lineage: Eukaryota > Metazoa > Chordata > Lepidosauria > Squamata > Chamaeleonidae > Bradypodion > Bradypodion pumilum. The sequence goes on along the minus strand of JAWDJD010000016.1, from coordinate 3,995,408 downwards.
ACGCCCAGAAAACCCTAAACCACAGGATGGCAAAGAGACCAAGGCAGCCGAAACACCAGCTGAAAACACGTCCGCTCCCGAAGCTGAGCAGGGCGGGGCTGAGTAAATGCCGGCTTACCATCTCTACCATCATCCGGGTAAGGGTGCCCTCTTTTAAGTGACAGAAAGGCCTCTTTAATTAATTAGTAAAGAATGCAAAAGATGCAGCTGATACCTTTATTGGATCATTAAGATAAACAAAACGTTGTGTGAGCTTTTGTGGTTCAAGACCACTTCTTCAGCCATGTATTGAAATGTTCATGGCGTGGTGGTCTGCCAGGCGCTCTTAAGAACAGCAAAATATTTCATGAAGTTAGGATGCCACTCCCACAAGAAGATCACACGGACTGGGAGCAAACCACAAGCAACATTTTAATACATGCCTGAAGAAGTGGTCTTGGAACCACGAAAGCTCGTGCAACATTTTGTTTTTCTTAGCGATCCAATAAAGTTATCACCTACCTCCTGCACCTTTTGCATTCTTTACAATTTGAATTTGGATCTTATGGCTAATCTTCCTTGTTTAATTAACTAACACACACACACCCAGCCCCCAGGAAGGAGGAGAGACAGGCAAACAGAATGTGGCTTCGACCCTGCTTTTCAAAACAACCACAAAAGCACTTTGTCGCGTTGCACCCCCTAAGAGCAAAACGTGAGCCTGCTTTCCTGGGGTGAAAATCAGACTGGAAGGGAAATGATAGCAAAACAAGGAAGGGACGGAGGAGCAACCTGTTAAGATGCAGTGCTGAGCAGAGTCCTGCGGGTAGTCCCACTCTGTACAATGGCAGGATGTACTGTATGCAGGGCTAACGGCAGGAATTAACTTGCATCCCATTTGGGCCGTGATGGCAAACCTCGGCACTCCAGGTGTTCTTGGACTTCAATTCACAGAGGCGTACGTGCAGTAAACCCATTTGTGTGGATTCACAGAGGCTTTGGTTTCTGGGAATTGAAGTCCAAGAACACCTGGAGTGTTCGCCATGAGTGCGCTTGGGCAACCCAGACTATATCTGAAGGGATGTGAGCTTTTGCGTAGCCTCTTCATAGATTAGATTTAACTCAGGGGTGGGGGATGTATGTGAAGTTCATTTTTCCAAAAGTTCATAAAGTCTTTCGCCCTGCTCATAGCAAGGTCATTTGTTTACAGTCCGGTTGCACTGTCATAATTTTCCTTTCCAGCAGGTTGTGCATTAAAAGGCAGCACGTTCTTTTCTGCTTTGAGTTCAAGATGGAAGAGCCACAGCCATAAGAGTGCTGCGAAGGGACACCCTATGCTTTGGACGTAACTGATTGGCTACAAACTGTACAGGAAGGATAGGAAGGGGCAAACGGGAGGTGGTGTAGCCTTGTATGTTAAAGAAGTGATAAAATCGTATGAATTGGAATATCTAGGTGATTTAGAGTCACCATTAGAAGCTCTGTGGGTAAGAGTACCAGGCCACAAGGATGGCCTAACAGTAGGCATATGCTATCGGCCTCCGACCCAAACTCTTGAGGGAGACTGGCAGTTGGAGAATGTTGTAAAGGAGGCATCCAAGAAGGGAAGCCTGGTTATAATGGGGGACTTCAATTACCCTCACATAGACTGGGTGAACTGTTGTTCAGCACATGATAAAGAGATAAAGTTCCTAGATATGCTAAATGATTGTTCCCTGGGACAGATAGTTGAAGACCCAACTAGAGGTACAAGAATCCTTGACTTGATCCTGAGTAAAACTCAGGATCTGGTGCAAGATGTGAATGTGACTGATCCAATAGGGAACAGTGACCACAACTCAATTATGTTTAACTTGATCATAGACCGCAAGTCACTGATAAAATCTAACACAGAGACCTTAAATTTTCAAAAAGGAAATTTCCCAAAGTTGAGGAAACTAGTAAAAAAGAAGCTGAAAGGGAAAATTGAGAGAGTCCAAACACTCCAAGAGGCATGGAGGCTGTTTACAAAAACAATAACAGAGGCCCAATTGGAATGCATACCCAAAAGGAAAAAGGGCACTGCCAGGTCCAAGAGGACTCCAATGTGGCTTACAGGAGCTGTTCGGGAAGTGATCAAGAGCAAGAAAAGCTCATTTAGAAGATGGAAGGCTTGTCCGAATGAGGACAGCAGGCAGAAACATAAATTCTGGCAGAACAAATGCAAGGCAACAATCAGGAAAGCAAAGCAAGACTTTGAGGAGCGTATAGCTAAAAATACTCAGAGAAACAACAAAGACTTCTTTAAGTACATTAGAAGTAAGAACCCAACTAGGAAGGCCATTGGACCATTAGATGACAATGGAAGGCAAGGGGTTATTAAAGAGGAAACAGAGATTGCAGAGAGACTCAATGAATTCTTTGCTTCAGTATTCACTGAAGAAGACAGAGGCCACATGCCCAAAACAGAGCCTATCTTCGTAGGGAGGGAAACCGAAGAATTAAGCCAGATAGAAATAACCAGGGAGGAGGTCCTTGCATGTCTTGTTAAACTAAACACTAACAAATCCCCAGGACCAGATGGCATCCATCCACGAGTTCTCAGGGAACTTAAAGATGAAATTGCTGATCTCCTAGCCAAAATATATAATCTTTCCCTTAAATCAGGCTTGGTGCCTGATGACTGGAAGGTAGCAAATGTAACACCAATTTTCAAAAAAGGATCCAGGGGTGATCCAGGAAATTACCAACCTGTCAGTTTGACATGTGTCCCAGGTAAAGTGATGGAAACCATCCTAAAAGATAAAATTAATAAGCACATAAAAGAGAAGGTGCTGCTGAAGGAGAGCCAACATGGCTTTTGCAAGGGCAAATCATGCCTCACTAATCTGTTGGAATTCTTTGAGAGTGTCAACAAGCATGTGGATAAGGGGGATCCAGTTGACATTGTTTATCTGGACTTTCAGAAAACTTTTGACAAGGTCCCGCACCAAAGGCTCTTGAATAAACTTACCAGTCATGGAATAAAGGGACAGGTCTTGTCCTGGATCAGCAACTGGCTAAGGGATAGGTCCATGGAGGACAAGGGTATCCATGGCTATAATTATGGATACCTAAGGACAACCTCCGGGTTGGGAGAGATAGGCAGGATATCTCTCAATATGGCATTTCCAGGGAATCCTAAGAAGGTGAAGGCATCTGCTTGGGAATAATACCCTGAAGCCAATGGTGAGCCGCTGTGTGGGACAGAATGCTGGACTGGATGGGCTGTGGCCTGTTCCAGCAAGGCTGTTGTTATGTTCTCAACTTTTTAAAGCCGGGGGCTGGGTCACGCTCCCTTAGTCAGCTTCAGGGGCAGTATGGTCATTTTGCCACATGGACTGGATGGGCTGTGGCCTGTTCCAGCAAGGCTGTTTTTATGGACTGAGAGCTTGTGGCAATTAGGCAGAAGAAAAAAAAAGCTGTCCGGCCCAAAACGTATCAGAGGGGGGCCTCCCATTGACCCATCCAAGTGTCCAGTCTCACCACGTATGAGTCCTTGACATGAAACCATACATGCTTGATGGCTTCCCTCTGACTTTGGTACAGTGGCACCTCGGTTTACGAATTTAATGCATTCTCCGGGACGTTTTGGATTAAACCGGAACGCGGTTTCCCATAAAAAGTTGGTGCTATAAACCTCCCAGAAATATTGCGTTGACCGAGGCATTATTTTCAATGGATTTTCATTATTTAACCCAAAATTACATTAACCAAGGTGTTTGTAAACCGAGGTGCCACTGTATAGATGATTGCAGGAGAAATTATTTCAAGCATATATTCAAGCCTTATGTCAAGGATTCTCAGAAGCGTTCTGGTTTTTTAGAACTGTTCAGATACTGCCCATAATTTCATTGGTTTTTAAAAATATATTGGTTTTATTTTCTGTGAGCCACCCAGAATCTTCAGAGTTGGGCGGCAATATAAATCAGAATAAATAAATAAATTACAACGTTAAATTTTATTTAAATAACATAAAGACTTGATCAGTGATTCTCAACCTGCAACCCGCAGTACCATTTCATGTGCCCCCACTGCCTCCACCACACCCGGAAGTGCCATGTGATGGAGGAAAGGCAAAGCCCCCCCCCCCCCCAACACAGGTCCTGGTATTTACTTTGTGAAGTGAAGTGGTTTTTCTCTTCTGTTTTTTTCCCAGTTTAGTCATCAAAGAAGAGAGTATGAAATAAAAGAGTGAAATTCCAGCAATAAGAAATGAACAGAAGAATTGGAACGGAAGACCTTAAGTGCTTGCTTTTTGCTGTTGACCAGATAAAACTCGAACTCTCTGCATTATCTATGCAGCATGGAATTTTTATTATTTTTACCTAAAAAGTAGTCTCCTCCTTTTGGGAGCAACAAACATGTTTTTTAAAAGGCCTGTTTTTTCTCAATACACCTTTAAAGGTTTTTAAATTGTTTCATATCTGGTCGAGTTGGGATTTTTAAGAACCTCATTTTTAATTTGTATGAAATACACATGATTTTTTCAAGTCAAACTGCAAGCATCTCTTAATAAAGGTCTTAAGAATTGCCCGGTGTGATTCTGAATTGCTTGTGATTCTGATCCCTTGGACCTCTTGTGCCGTATCTGAATCCGAACATAAGTGATCCTCATGGCGATCAGCCATGAAGACTGTCCTTGAGAATATAATGCTGTGGCCTTTCATCTATCTGCCTTTTGCATTGCAGCCTGACACTCATAGTACCACTGATCCAGTTCCTTTGAGTCACTTTCTGGTCCTGAGCCCTTTTGGCAAAGTCATTCTCGGCCACAGGCCAGGATGGATGAAGCTGCTTGCCCTCCCTCAAGAGGGATTCCAGTGGGATTTAAATTCTGATCCCAGTGTGTAAATGAGACTCAGAGCTGCCACTAGATGCAGTATAAAATGGTTTGCTGTTATCCACAGTTTCAGAGATCCATGGTAGGTCTCAGAATGTATCTCTTGTGGATAAAGAGGGTGGCTTGTATAAGAAACTTAAACAACTAATTAAAAGCTGGCGTGATATAGCATCACGGCCTAGCATCACGACCTTGGTACTCCAGCTGTTCTTGGACTTCAATTCCCAGAAGCCTACATCCCTGTGAATCCACACAAATGGGTTTACTGCGCAGTAAACCCTTTCGTGTGGATTCACAGGGATTTGGACTTCTGGGAATTGAAGTCCAAGAACAGTGGGAGTGCCAGTAAACCCATTCGTGTGGATGCAGAGGGACTTGGGCTTCTGGGAATTGAAATCCAAGAACACCTGGAGTGCCATTGTTCGCCATCACTGGCCTAGGATACAGGAGACAGTCCTGGATTTGAATCGGCTTGGTCTTCTAAGCTGAGTGGTGGTGGTAAAGCCAGCTCTTAAAGAACTAACCAGGTTTGGAGACAAAACACCTTTTGGAAATAGCAGAAAGGGAGATCCAAAATTTATACTGAAAGTTTTGTGAACCTGATAAAAATGCATCAGATGAAATTTTGTACATCTGGCTTTTCCATGGGGCGGTGGTATGGAAGCATGCTTCACAAAAGCCTCCACTAAAGGTAAAGGGGCAGATTGGAGCAGCTTGGGAAGAGTGAGCATCTTTCAAATGGCACACCAGAGCCACAGTGGCTAGCATTCCGTTTGCCACATAGCTTGAGTATCCAGTTTGGCTGGGGAAAAGCAGCTTTGGCCCACTGAAAGAAAGGTGCACTGGCCTTTCTGCTCCCTCAAGTAAGGTTACACAGGTAAAAGTCGCCCTTGCTTGAAAGCCAGTTGTATCCGACTCTAGGGTTCAGTTCTCATCTCTTTATAGCCAAAGAGCCAATGCTGTCTGTAGCTGGTTCCATGGACTACACATGAAATGCTGTCTACACAAGACGTATCCAATATCCTCATGCAGTCACTTCAAAATCCCACCACGTGTGCAACGGAATGTGTTCTTAGTGCAGGGATTCTCAACCTGCAGCCTATGGGCGGGATGCGGCCTGCGGCGCCTTTTCATGTATTAAGATTGGTGGACATTTTACGCTTTGCTTTAATTCAAGGATTCTGAACCTGCAGCCCATGGGCCAGATGTGTCCTGTGGCACTATTTCATGTGGCCACCACCACACCAGGAAGGGCCATGTGGCGGAAGAAGGGCAAAATGGCCATCTGGCCCCCGAAGCTGTAAGGGAGCGTGACTCAGCCCCTGGCTTAAAAAGGTTGAGAACTCCCTGTCTTAGTGTATTAGGATTTGGGCCCTATGGATCATTATGTCCAGCCCTCACTATTTCGCTACCTCCGTGTCCAGGCCAGGCGTGAAACTGGCAAAACGAAGGCACCTTTTGGTGAGTTCATTCTGCAGTTCCTTTTGCCTGACCTAGTGTGAGAAAGATTAGCCAGCAACACAGTGTACCAGTGTACGCCCGATTACGGTTCAAAAATACCACAATCTTCGAGGAGGTTATTTCAGTGGACTCCCATCTCCATCCGCTGAATTTAATTACCCTAAATTACAACCTGATTAGTGGCTGCAGTGGCTCAATTGGTTAAGACGCTGACTGGGAGGTGGAAGGTCAGCAGTTCGATACCCGAGTACTGCGTGACGGAATGAGTCCCAGCTCCTGCCAGCCTAGCAGTTCAAAAGCAAGAAATTGCAAGTAGATAAATAGGGGCCACTCCGGTGGGATACAACACTGGTCATAGTTGTAGCCTGAAAGTAAGAGAAGCCTTGTGATTGCCTCTATCACATGTTGAAGACTAACTTATATTTCAACGTGAGCTTTCGTGGATCAAGTCTACTTTGTCAGACATGGGAGTGAAGCTTCATGACGTCAATGTATACCAGGGGTGCCTCAACTTTTCAGGCTATGTGCCAGTCACATGGTTCAATGGGCCAGTCACGTGGTTCAGTGGGCCAGTCACATGGTTCCTCCCACCGGAAGTGGAAGTAAATCATGCCTTGCAATCTGTGTTTTGCAACTGGATGAGACAGATTTTAGGTTGCCATTTTCTCTGCTTAAACCAGTGGTGCCCAAACTACGGCCTTTGGACCGGATCTGGACCCTGGCGCCAATTCATCCAGCCCACGCTACCCTCGTTGCTCCTGGAAGCAGAAGTAAAACGCGCCCGTTTTACTTCCGTGAGCAATGAGAGCATCGGGGGCTGAATGAATTGACATTGGAGGCCAGATCCAGCCATGGGCTGTAGTTTGGGCACCCCTGATGTATACACATCAGTTTTTGTTTTGTTTATTCTTCGAAATGCTTGCAATGCAGGCTAATGCGTCTACTATTCCAAATAATTTGAATATTTAGACCATGAAAAGCCAGCGATGAAACAGGCAAAGTAAAACCAAATGAAACATGGAGCAAGGATGGGTTTCCCCGGCTTCTTCCCCAGTGTTGTTTATTGTTTACGGAGCCACTCTGTTGTCCACTCCGGCCAAGTGGTTTTAGTTACCAAACATTACTCGCGGCTGCTGATCCTGGATGCCCCTTGATCAAGTGCCATTTCAGGCTCTAACTGGGTGAGAACAGCGGGAGGGCTTTCCAAGAAATCACACTGACAAGTTGGAAAAGCACCTAAGAAAATACTATGAAGAAGTCTGGGCAAAGTCTTGTGCAAGACATGGCGAGCCCTGGTGGTGAATGGGTTAAACTGCTGTACTGAAGACGTCTCTCCGAGACGTGCAGGGTTGCCAAATTCCAGTTCTGGGGGTGGGGGATTTTGCCTTTGAGTTCAATAACATTGCAACAAAACTACCTCTCTTAGTGGTCAAACGAGGCACAAACTGCTTGCTTGGGGTGCAGTGGTTTGAACCACTAGGGATTAAACTGTCCGGCATCAACGCCGTCCATGCTGACCCGGTGCAGGACATTTGTAACGCACACCCGGCAGTATTCAAAAAGGGAGTGGGTAATTACGTAGACCCCCCTGTGTCTTTTGACCTTGACCTGGCCGTGCGGCCTATTTGTCTCAAGCCTCGCAGGGTACCATTTGCCCTAAAGAACAAAATCAAGGCCAAGTTGGACAAACTGGTGGGTCAGGGAATCTTGGTTCCGGTGGACTCCATGGAATGGGAGACACCAATTGTGACTGCAATCAAATCCAATGGGGAGGTGAGGATTTGTGCAGATTATAAATGCACTATCAACAAGGCCCTTCGGCCTAATGCATACCCGGTGCCGGTAATTAGCCACTTATTGGCTGCTTTACATGGAGGTAAATGTTTTGCTAAGTTGGACTTAGCACAGGCCTACCAGCAGTTATCTGTTACACCTGCTGCTGCGGCCCAAACCATCGTTACTCATAAGGGGGCCTTCAAGGTAATGCGCCTTCAGTTTGGGGTGAATGCAGCCCCTGGTATATTTCAGTCACTTGTTGAACGTCTATTAAAGGGTCTCCCTGGGGTCCTCCCCTATTTCGATGACGTTCTCATAACCGCTGGGAGCGAGTCCGAACTCGCTAACAGGTTAGACCGGGTGTTACAGGTTTTTGAAAATGCGGGGTTACATCTTAGAAAATACAAATGTGTCTTCCTTGCATGTGAAGTAGAGTTCCTTGGGTTTAAGATTACTCTCGAGGGGGTCAAGCCCTCTGATTCAAAGGTTGCTGCCATTCACAATGGCAGCCCAACTACAAAATCTGAGTTGCAGTCTTTCCTGGGCCTGCTTAACTTTTATCACTCCATCCTGCCCAGGAAGGCTTCTGTAGTGGAGCCGCTACACTGTTTGCTAAAGAAGGACGCAGTCTGGCGGTGGGGGCAAAACCAGGATCGTGCGTTTTGTGAGTTAAAAATGCTTCTGTATTCCGAAGCAGTCTTGACTCACTTCGATCCCAGAAAACCTGTGGTTCTCGTATGTGATGCTTCACTGGTGGGGGTGGGGGCTGTCTTCTGTCATGTGCTGGAAAATGGGAAGGAAGCCCCAATTGCATTCTATTTAAAGTCCCTATTTAAGGCCGAGCGCAACTAATCCCAGAGCGACAGGGAGGCTCTGGCCATAGTTGCTGGAACAAAGAAGTTCCACGACTTCCTATATGGAAGGGCTTTCACTATTGTAATGGATCACAAACCCTTGTTGGGGATTTTTGTTACTTCTAAGCCCACTCTCCAAATTCTGTCCCCTCGCATGTTGCGTTGGGCAATTTTCTTAAATGCTTATCAGTACACCCTGATTCACCATCCGGGTAAAAACATCAGCCATGCTGACGCGCTGTCACGGTCTCCGTTGCCAGACCTGGGGGAGCCCGATTGTGAGATTGAGCAAGATCATCAGGTGCTGCTGATCAAATCTCTCGATTCGCCCCCCCCCCCGAGTGCCTTCAGACATTGCTAAGGCAACAGCAAGGGACAAACCTCTGTCTCAGGTAGTTTCTTGGGTTAAGAAAGGATGGCCCACATCTCCTCCTGCTGAGGAGTTTAAAGTGCTCTTTAGGAAGCGGTTCAAGCTTTTGCTCGAGAGAGGTTGCCTCCTGTGGGGCCAAAGGGTGGTCATTCATCTAGTGTTATGCTCTAAGGTACTTAGGCTTCTACACATTAGTCACCCTGGTATTGTGCGCTCCAAGGCCTTGACTAGGAGCTATTTCTGGTGGCCCCAGGTAGACCAGGACATTGAACAATTGGTGGGCACTTACCAAAGTTGCCAGAGTTCTCAACCCGAAGAGTCCCGGCTTCCCTCTCGGGAATGGGACACTGCCCGTGGACCATGGTCGCGAATACATATTGATTTTGCTAGTCCATTTCAGGGCACGCTCTTCCTACTAGTGGTCGACAAATTTTCAAAATGGTTGGTAGTTATTCCTATGCTCAGTACTTCTTTTGCGGTCACGATTAAGCAGGTTTGGAGGCTGTTCAGTTGTTTTGGACTACCAGACGTGCTTGTGTCTGACAATGTCACAACTTTCACCTCTTCCAAATTCCAGGCGTTCCTCGAAAGGAATGCTATTCGGCATGTAACTTCTGTCCCCTTCCACCCTGCCACCAACGGTCAGGTGGAACGTCAGGTTTGCACTACAAAAAAGGCACTTCGCCGCATGGGTCAGGGGGACATTGATTTACAACTTTGCCAATTCCTCCTTTGCTACCGGACAACTCCCCTGGTGTCAGGGCTGTCGCCAGCCGAGCTTCTAATGCGCAGGAGATCGGTCCCGCTGCTTGACTGGTTGGATCCTTCCAGGGTGGAAGATAGGGGTGTTAATGTTGAAATTGCTCATAAAAAGGTATTCTCAGCCGGAGATCCGGTACACTGTTGGAACTATGTGGCCACAGGTCCAGCATGGATTCCAGGAGTTGTGGTGGAACAAACAGGGCCAGTGTCCTATCATGTCAAAACAGGTACTGTACTGGTTTGCTATGGCGGCGCCATGCCGACCAGCTCTGACATAGGGTTACGGAGTTTCAAGAGGTACAAGGTGATTCTACTCAGGGCAATTCCACATTAGGGTCCTCCCCCACACACTTATCCTAAGGGGGAGACGAGGAAGGTGGCTCGGCAATCAGCTGCAGCCCCCAACTTTCTAATTCAAGCCAGCCCCAATTCCTTTGGAGGCCATCAGCAAGCCTAGAACGTGGAAGCGTAGCCTTTGATTTACAGGATTGGGGGGAGTTTGCAGAGTGTTCCCCCACTCGTCCAAGCAAAAAGTGGGGCTTTGATGTCTCCCAAGAAGCCCCCCCCCCAATCCTCCTACATTCGAGTCTACCTCAACTCCAACCCAAATGAGGCAAGTTTTCGTTGAGTCGCCCCCTACTCAAACTTCTCAAAGGTGGGATGTTTTGTATTATAATGGAGATCAGTACGATCCTCCATTTTGTCTCTTTCTTCTTGGTTTTAAGGTATCGCGGGACTGCGTTCCCGCCTAAACTATATAGTCATGTACAGTTTTCACTCCCGTCCGATGACCTTCCAGTCACCCCACTCCTCTCCCGTCCAATCCTTTTGTTTCCCGCTCAAATGTATCCGTTCCCAATTGTATATATTTAGCAGTGCTGCACCATTGCTCCCCATGTTCTGACTGCCTAATAAAGTTGTTTGGCCCTGTTATGCTGGCTGCTTCACATTTCTACCAGAACATCAAAGCCGTCCGGCCCTCAAAGCTGACTGAGAGAGCATGACCTGGCCCCCGCTTGAAAAGGTTGGGAAGTGCTGGCATAGAGAGTGCACTAGGCGCTATGGGGTGGTAAACAAGTGTGACTGCTTTGCTTTTAGAGTGCATGGCCCGACTCCCTTCCGTCCCAAAGGTGCCACAGAAACAAACATGTTTCTTTCTGTTCACTGTTTTTATCTTTATCGCCCATCTCTGTAACAAACTGGAAGGTTGGCAGTTCAAGTCCCAAGTGCTGCATGTCAGAGTGAGCTCCGTCATCTGTCCCGGCTCCTGCCAACCTAGCAGTTCAAAAGCAAGACATTGCAAGTAGATCAATAGATACCACTTCAGCCAGATAAGTAACAGCGTTCCATGTGCTCCAACATCTAATCGTGCCTGCCACATGACCAAGGAAAAGTCTGCTCTTTGGCTGAAAACGGAGATGAGCACCGAGTCCTAAAGTCAGACATGACTGGCTTTTGAATGAGGGAGACCTTTACTGTGGTGGTTATTGAGGCATGCAGAAGACTCTGGAGCCAGAAAGTCCCCTTGGACCCTTCTAAAGTTACCTGCCTCTCAATTGGGTCCAGAAAACAATATGCTTAAATGTCCTCCTCAAATATCTGGGGCCAAATTAGTTGTACTGGTTTTGTTGTATGTGAAAATGGAATGGCGAAGTGGTTGTTGTGTCCATCTAACCCAGGGATTCTCAACCTGCGGCCTGTGGGCTGGATGTGTCCTGCAGCACCATTTCATGTGGGAGCCCCCACTGCCTCCACCACACCCAGAAGTGCCATGTGGTGGAAGAAGGGCAAAATAGCCATCCTGCCCCAAAGTTGTCTGAGGGAGCGTGACCTGGCCCTCGGCTTAAAAAGGTTGAGAACACCTGATTTAATGGAGCTTCTTTCCCAGCTGGGGACTCTCACTTATATGACCCAAAAAGTAAACCAGGGAAAAACCTGAAGGGCTCCACAACGTTATAATAAACCCACCTCCACAACGTTATAATACAATGTCTTACCAAAAGTAGATAATATTTATTCGCATTGTGATGCTTCTATATGTGAATTCTTGGTGGGCTAACAACGTTAGAGAATTAGAGAGACTTGGAGTTATTTAAAGTCGGATCTGAAAGGGACTATTTGCTGGAAGCAACTGTGAAGAAAACTACCCTGAGAGAAGAAATACCATCTTAAGGGGAACACGACTCAAAAATTGTAGGTATTTTTCTAAAGATAAGAGGAGAGTTCTAATTCTGAGTTGAGACCTTTGGGTGGCAATGTACCACATTGGTAAATATAAAAAGCCTCTCTACGGAGTAATAGTTGCTCCATGTTTATTTTTTGAAAAGAATGAGACCTGCACGTTTCTAAGACTACCACTTTGAAATCATCGCAGGTATGCCCCATTTTGATAAACAGAAAATGAGCACTGAACCCTAGAGTCGGATATGACAGGCTCTCAAGCAAGGGTGACCTTTAAGATGCTGAATTTGACAACTGGAAGGTCGTTAGGCCAACGATTTGAGACCCGAGTGCTGCATGATGGAGTGAACTTCTGCCTGTCCCAGCTCCTGCCAACCTAGCAGTTTGAAAGCAAGAAATTGCAAGTAGATAAATAGGTACTGCTTCAGCGGGGAAGGTAACAGTGTTCTGTGCCCTCCGCCATCTAGTCATACCTGCCACATGACCATGGCAGGGCCGTAGCCAGGATTCGAGATGTGGGTGGGCAAATATTTTTTCAGGGTGGGCAACAAAGCCTCTTTTCAATGCATTCCTATGGGAAACCATGCCTTGCCAGGGTGGGCAAACTGCTAACTCAGGGTGGGCCAAAGCCCACCCTGGCCCGCCCTCTAGTTACAGCCCTGGACCACGGAAAGGTCTGCAGATGCAGACAGTGCTGGTTCTTTGGCTGTAAATGGAGGTGAGCACTGCCCCCTAGGGTCGGATACGACTGGCTTTCGAGGACAAATAACCTCCAAAACTGTCCTGGCCTTCCTTAAGTGGTGTCTCTTGGAAAGTATTGTTTTGTCTTCTTCATTTTTGGGACCGGAAGTTTGTTTTGCCTTCTCTCTTTTTTTCCCATTGGATTACAAGCATTTTTTTCCTTCTTTTGTGGAAGTGGCAATTGGTTGTTACTTGCTTAAAGGGATATAAGGATGGTTAAAAGAGCTATGGGCTGACTGTGTTACAGAAGATATACTTTTGTGGAGATAAACTGGAGACTGTCTGCAATTGGAACTGTGTTTGAATGAAACATCAGGGAAGAGGGAAGGAGAAGGAGAAAGTGGGCTGGATAAGAACAGAGATAGTCATCCTCAGATAGGATTTTTAAAAGGTTCACCAGGATAGAACAAGAGAAATCGGAGATGAAGAAAACAATGCAACAGGAAATAAAGGATTTGGAGGACCAAGAGACTGTGAGAAAAATTGCACAGCAATTACAACAGCAGCAGCAAAAAATAGTGACAACTCCACCTACGATGGCATCTGCAGCTGTGAAATCTATTGTAATAATGACAGCAAAGATAACAACAGCAACAGCTGCAACAACAACAACTATAACAACCACAGCTGCAATGACACCGATGGCAGTAACAACAACAGCAACTATAATGACAGTGACAACCCCATCAATGGTGCCAATAAAGGGGGGGGGCAAGGGTTTAAATCAGATGTTGATAAATTTAATGAGAAGGTGGATAATTTGGAACAAAAAATTGGAAATATGTTTGTTCAGGATAAACAGGAACGAAAACAAGACATGCAAGATTTGATGGAAAACATTATGAAGGGTTTTGATGATTTAAAAAAAGGGCAAAATAAACTTAAGGAAGAACAAGTGGTGATGAAAAGAGAGCAGGAGGGGATAAAAGCAGTGGTTTCAGATATGAGAGAAAGAGAGAAAGAAAGGGAAAATAAGGTGGGGGATCATGAAAAAAGGTTAGAATTGGTGGAAGAACAGATGAGACGTGTGAAAGTGATAATTCGAAAAATTCTGGAAAGTACGCCAGATAAATTAAAAGAAAGAATTGTAAAATGGTTAGATGGAATTATGGAAGGAGGTTTCACGCCATATGGTATTGTAAGTGTCTTTCGGCTGGGGTCAAGAAGGGTAAAGTTGGGGCAAGAAATGTACTGGTAAAGTTCGCCAATGTTGCTGATAAATTTCAATTAATGGCTCTCATTCGAGTGAAGGGGTCAGAAGTCTTAAAAATAGATGGTTCAGATATTGAGGTATACAATGATATTCCAGTGGAGGATCGTATGTGGAGGCAATCGATGAAGCCAATTACAAAGAGATTCCAAGATAAAGGAGTTAGGTATAATTGGAAATTTCCACGGCAATTGAGTTTTTTTCATTTGGGTAAATGATATATGATGAGTGAGGATGTCAATGTCATGGATGTAATGGTGGATGCAAAATTACTGGAATTCGGAACTAAAGAGTGGGATGAACTGAAGGAGGAATTGATTGTTTCGGGTGGGTTCATGAGAAGGAGAAATGATAATACGGAGGCTACTTGTAGAAAAGTGGGGAGGGATAGTAGTAGATTGTTTATATGTTTTTTATTGTTTTTTAGAGTTGTTTATTATTATTATTTTTTCTTTAATAGATTTTTGGGAATGGGGGTTTGTTGTTTGTTGGAGTGCACACCCATTGGAGGAAGTGGTGAAAAGGGAGAATTGGGGTTAGAAAATAAGGAATGAAAAATTTGAAAGTATTAACCTGGAATGTGAAAGGTACTGGTTGTCAGGTGAAGAGAAGAAGATTAGAAGCAGCTCTTAGGAAAGATAAACCGGATGTAATCTTTCTTCAGGAAACTCATCAAAAATCAGAGGAAACTAACAAATTATTCTTAGGATGGACTCAATTTTATGAAAAATCATATGGTACATCAAAGGCAAGAGGTGTAGCAATTCTGATATCAAGTAGAGTTGGATTTGAGATGGTAAAAAGTATTTCAGATATAGAAGGAAGATATTTAATAATAAAAGGGAAAATAGAGGATGAGGAGATTACCTTGGTAAATTTGTACGTACCAAATGAAAATCAAAATAAATTTTTAGATAAGGTGCATAATATATTGAATAAAGAAAGAATGATAAAAACGATTGTGGGTGGGGACTTCAATTTAATAAGATCAAATATAGATACTATAAACATAGCTAGAAGGGGGGAGGAGATAAAACACGTGCTGGATAAATGGATGAAAGGATTAGGGTTAAAAGATACATGGCGGGAGCTTAAAGGATCGGAAAGGGTTTACACTTTTTCCCCCAGGTTTATAACACATATTCTAGAATAGATTATATATTTGTAACTGACAACCTGATAGGGAATTTGGATGAAATTGAAGTTGGAATCTTCAGAGAGTCGGATCATGCAAAGGTATTGTTAGAAATGAGAATGGATGGTACAAAGATTAGGAGAAATTGGAGATATAATACTAAATTATTTAAAGATGAAAAATGTAAAGAACAAATAGTTGAAAAATGGGAGCAAAATTGGAAATGGAATGATACAGGCGAGGTTCGATGTAATGTGGTTTGGGATACGATGAAGGCAATATTCAGGGGGGAAAGTATTAAATTGGCTAGTCTTAAAAATAAATTAAAAGGTAAGCAGGAGGAAATCGAGAAAGAGATTAAACAGCTACAAGAAAAACATTCAATAACTAAAGATAGGAAAGTTTATGAAAGAATGCAGGGGTTGAGGAAGGAGTTAATAGGAAAGGATATTGAAAAAGTAAAAAGAGATCTGGTTTATCTAAAAAGGGAATACTTTGAATATAGTAATAAAAATTCAAAATTATTGGCAAGAGCTGCTAAGGAAAAAAGAAATAAAAGGGAAATAGGGATTCTGGTAGACAAAAAGGGTATAAGGTATAATAAAACAAAAGATAAATGTAAGGTTCTAAAATAATTCTATCAGGAGTTATATTCAAGAAAAAATATAGACCTGGGAAAATTAAAAGATAAAATTGAAAGTCAGGTTAAAAACAAAATCGATCAGGAACATAAACAAATAATGGAGGAGCCAATTACTGAAAAGGAGATAAAAGAAATAATAGGTAAATTGAGGATGGACAAATCACCAGGTGAAGATGGATTGCCAGCGGAATTTTATAAAGAGTTTAAAGATATAATTGTCCCAAAATTATTAAAATTGCATAATTTTATTTTGGATGGAGGTCAGATTCCACCCTCTTGGTATAGAACTATAATAGTATTATTGCCAAAACCTGGGAAAGATTTGGAAAAGGTAGAGTCATATAGGCCTATCTCTTTAATAAATCAGGATGCTAAGATTTTTACGGCGATATTGGCAAAAAGATTAAATAGCTTCATGGATAAATATATAAATAATGACCAGGCGGGATTTATTAAAGGCAGATACATGGTGGATTTAACAAGGCGAGTTATAGATTTAATAGACATTGCAGGTCAAACTAAATAGAAGGTAGGATTGTTATCTCTGGATATTTTCAAGGAATTCGATTCTTTGCAATGGATAACAATTAATGAGATAATTAAAGGCTATGGATTTGGATGTAGGTTTATAAAAACGATAGAACAATTGTATCAACAAGGGTGTGCCAATGTTAGGGTAAATGATGGCCTTACGGAAGAAGTAAGATTAGAAGCGGGAACAAGACAGGGATCCCCACTATCCCCAATATTATTTATAATGGCGATGGAAATATTAGCAAAAAGTATAAGGGAGGATAAAGAAATAGAAGGAATATTAGGAAATAAAGTTAGTTTATATGCTGATGATACTCTTATAATTATGAAACATCCGGGGAAGACGTTGGGAAAAATACAGAGGCATTTGGAGGAATTTGAACAAATAACTAGGTTGAGGATAAATTGGGATAAATCTGAAATGATATTGAATAATATAGACAAGGAAGAACAAGGGAGAATTAAAAATAGATTTAAACTACAGATTAAAAATAGTGTGAGACATTTGGGGATAAATATTTCAAGCAAAATAGAAGATTTAAGAAGATTAAATTATGATAAACAAACAAAAAAAGAACTCAAAGCAAAAATTTCACAATATAAAAATTTGAAGCTGTCTTGGTTCGGCAGGGTAGCATTGACTAAAATGATGTTATTACCAAAAATAAATTTTTTGTTTGAAACCCTACCAATCCAAATTACAGATAAAGAAATTAAGGAATTACAAGCTTTAATAAATAATTATTGTAATGGGGGAAGAAGAGCTAGAATACCAAAGAAAATGTGGTACCAGTCACAAAAAGATGGGGGTCTGGGAATACTGAACTTGAAAAATTATTATAATGCATTCCATATTTAAAATGTAGTTAAGATTTTAATGAAAGAGGTAGTTATTTGGGAGGAAATTGAAATGATGAAATTAATGGAGTTGGGTAAAAGTGTGTTTTTAGGGAATGAAAAAGGAAAAATAATGGTTAAAAATAGAATTATGAGATCGATGTTGGGAGTTTGGAAGAAGGTTAAAATGAAACTATCCCCGAATATATCGCCAATAATTGAGCTGGAAGATATTAAAAAATCCCAATAAAAATTAATGATAGGATGAAGGAAATTTTATTAAAGAACGAGATTTTCCTGTTGAAAGATTGGATACAAGTTTGCAGAGACGATGTGAAAAGACAAGAGCTGTATGATCAAATGAAGTTAAATTGATTACAGATTATGAGGATAAATAAGTGGAATAATAGTTATGTGAAAGAGCAGAGTCTGGAAAGAACTAAAACTGAATTTGAAGAGTTAATATGGAAAGTAAGAAAGTCGGAAATTGGAATTAAAGGTATGGTTAGTAAAATCTATAAAATAATAAATGTAGAAAGTAATTCACAAGAGATATTTAAAAATGCTTGGGAACAAGATTTGAAGATAAGCATAACCGAAAAAGAGTGGGAAAATAAATGGAAAAAAAGAGGTATGAGATCCATGTCCGTCAGGGTTAAAGAGCATAATTTCAAAATGTTGTGGAAATGGTACTTGACCCCATTTAAACTGTACCAGATAGATAAAAATAATAATAAAATGTGTTGGAGATGTAAAAATACATTGGGCACATATGCACATATGTGGTATGAATGTAAAAAGGTTGAGAAATTTTGGGAGGAAATTGAGAAGGAGATGGTTAATATTATGGGAGCATCTCTCAAGTTGGGGCCAAGTAACATATTGTTGACGGACGTAGATAATATGAACTTAGATGATGATAAGAAAGAATTCTTGGCTATAATGCTTACTATGGGCAGAATGTGTATAGCAAAAAATTGGAAGAATGACATAACATTAAAAGTAGATGATTGGTATAAGGAGATTGGGATCTCGCATTGAATGAAAAATTAACATGGGTGTTGAATTTTTAAAAAGGAATAATTAAAGAGAATAGATTCTGGAATACATGGAGACAGTTTGTGGATCATGCTTTGAAGGGAGAGGGGAAGAATAGACTGACACCAGACCAATTGAAGTTTTGGGCACAGTAGAAACCAATGGGAAATACCACATCCTCCCGGGCAATGTAAATACACGGCGTGAATGATGTATAGAATGTAATATTGGAATAAATTGATACGGATAGAAAAAGAAATATAACTGTTTTAGACAAATTTATTTGAATAGAAATTAGATAAAATAAGAAGTTACTGGTCACTAATGTTTAAGAGCAAAGTTGGGATATTTACCGTTGTGATAATAAAACATTAAAGAGACAGTAAGTTAAATGTTAAATTTCAAAGGTGTTATATTTAGATTTATATACATCTAATTTTATTGTTAAAAGATTCTTTTTTTAGTGATAATGTCAAATGTATCATTTATATGCTTGCCTATGTTGTTTTTTCCTTCTTCTTTCTGTATTTTTATGTTTTTTTTCCTGAAAATCAATAAAAATGAGGGGGGGAAAAGATAAAGCCCAGCCAACAATTAGCTGCCACCTTTTCTTTTCTTTTTAAATCTTATGAGTCTTCCAGCAAAGTCAACATCTGAAAGCCTCCGGCTGCAAGAGAGCAGGGAGTTTAAGCCCTGCAAAATAACCTATACAGTATTCCTGGTAGAAGGTTCTTTTTAATGTGCTTGAATAAGCATTGGAGCAACCATGTGGAGCTCTTACAAAGGTCGCTTGGATGAAAAGCGGTGCCACATGACTCTCAGTGCGTCTAGAAAGTTACACACAGGAGAAAATAAAAAGCAAAACAATGGAAATGTTAACGGTGACATAGTATTCTATACACAACCTGAATGCAGTGCTGAACATGTGCCTGCGGATCATCATCAACAACTACTCTCAAAACTGGTGCTAGGCAAAAAAAAAAAATGTTTGAAATTTACGGCTTGTGGAATCCATTTATGAATTTAGTGCAGAAGGAAAAGATCCCTTGATGTCGTCACAGATGCCCTTAGAGCTGGCTTTGGTGAGTGGAAGGTCTGCTGGGGAACAGCTGGGCTTACTGCTTAAATTCCAAAAAGGAAGAGGAAGAGAATCCCTGGCCATTTATCAGTCTGGCTGGGACTTCTGGGAGCTGGAATCCCAAATGTTTGGAAGACCAAAAGTTGAGAATCATTACTCTAAGCAGTGGTGGGCACCAGCAGGTTTGCACCAGCTCGCCAGAACTGGTAGCAGGAATTCTGGCTAGCTGCGCCCATCCAAGTTTTGAAACAAAGTACTGTAGGCAAAAGTTGGTCAGCATGGAAATGAGATGTCCGAGGAAGGGACTAGAAGGGATGACATCAGGAATGAGGTTATAAGGGAAATAATTGGGATAGAACCAAATTATATACAGAGACAACAAATAAGTTGTTTGCCCATTTGGAGAGAATGTATTGGGATTCCATACCTTACAAGGCATTTGTGGAAAGAGGAGAAGAACAAAGAACACGAGGCAGAGCCAGAGGAAGGTGGAGAGAGAACATCAAAGAATTATTATGAGAACACAAAAAAATACTGGTGGAGGCTGATAGAAGTGCCAGAACCTTGCATCTCCCTCAAAAACCGATGGGGTAAAAGAAGAAAAGATTTGGATTTCAACTGTCTGGAGATTCTGAGGGAATGTACCCCAAACCCACAAATCTGCACACTTCTGCGGTGTGAACTTCTGAGGAAATAACACATTCTTCCTGACTTTACCTTAATACAGGGGTTTCCAACCTAGGGCCCGTGGGCTGTATCTGGCCCCCTGTGGATTCCGCGTACACAATTGGCACAGCTGTCCCTGACAGAACCGCAGTTATGGAAGAACACTCCTTCGAGCCATTGGTTTCAAGGGGACAGAAATTGGGGAGCGGAATATTAGATATAGTTTGATTCACCGATTGCTGACCTGACAGGCAGCTAGGACAATAGAGGGCCAAAGATCGCCAGATGGTTAACTCGATAGGCACGTAATGAGTAATCTCGCATCCACAGAAGCTCTAAGCCTTAGAGTCAACTTCAGCCACTTGTTTGCTCACGATAACGATGAACAATGCATGTCCCGGTAGTTAATTAGTTAGATAAGGAACTTCACCCGGTGAAGTCACCCCTAATTATTAACATGTGTAATCGCAATGTGCAGACTCAGGGCTTTCCTGTGAACGGACGTGCGCAACGTACGCACGCAGCCAAGCCAGGAAGGTATAAAGTCTTTTGCTTTCTGATGAATAAACACTGGTCTTCGCTCCATCTTGCCTCATGTGTCTTGCTTGACCAGTCTCCTCCAGGACCCTCCGGCCCACATTGGGCCCCGATCCAATAGCCCCCAGCACAACTTCATGTGGCCCCCGTTTCCAAGGGCATTTGAGAAACAAAATGGCCACCCCCTTTGAAGCTGTTGGGACAAAATAGCCACCCCCATTGTGCAAGCAGGGCAAAGTGGCAATCCGGCCCTCGAAGCTGACTGAAAGAGCGTGACCCGGCCCATGGCATGAAAAGGTTGGGAACCCCTGCCTTAATAGATATGAAAAGTAGTAGATGAGATAAGAGCTGAAAACTGGTAGTAGGAGTTGTGAAGCGGTTGTAGATTCAGAAAATATAATTAAAACAGTGTTAATCAGTGAAAGGCTGTTTACTGCGTTTCATGGAAGAGAATCAAGGAAAGATCTTTATTGCCAAGGACTAGGGAACCTGTGTAGGGTTACTGATTAATGCTTTTCTTGTTACTGTTTTCCTGATGGTGCAATGGATTAAAGCCAAACTCACTGATAATCATAAAGTAATGTGATTTAAAAAAACAGAAAGAAAAGGAATCTGTTGTGGTTAAGAGCCGCTACTGTGAAGCTGGGTGTGACTGTGGTCGGATCCTGTTGGAGGAACGAGGCGGTTTGTCCTGGAAACGAATGGACCCGTGTGAAGGCATCGAAGAAGCAGTAGGAGGAATGGAGATTCCAGAAACTCCTAAAAGAGACATAGACTTTATGGGCGATGCAGGATGCAAGATTCAGAGTTCAGTGCCTGCTACAAAACGCTCAGAGCCGACCGGTTCTGATCAGCCATCTCCAGCCACAAAATCTGCCGACTTCTGTATCCCACTGTCCTCTGTGTCGGTTTCCCTGGCGGGCACCGCTGTGTCAACAGAGAAGGAAGGCTGTCCTCGCGCCTCCCGAGTCTTCACCGCCGACACAGACTGCCCCGTCTGCTTTGACCCATACAGTATCTGCCGGCTGCCCAAGCTCCTGGCTTGCCGGCACGTCTTCTGCGCCGTTTGCCTGAAGCTCCTTGTGCGGAACGAGGCCAACACCTGGCGGATAATCTGCCCTGTTTGCCGAGAATCGACCACCCTCTTGGGGGGTCTGGTCTGCAGCCTTGACACGCAAGACATGGCTCTTCATGGAGTGCTGGCCAAGCGTGGCCCGAACGGTGGGCAACCTGCTGGTCCAGAGGTCCCGAGCCCAAAGCAACTGGGCCATGGCATTTCTTCTCTTTACCAAGATGGCGATGGTGGCGACATCAGCGAGAACAGGATGGCGGCCAAAAGGTTGCTCTTTCTTCTGTTGCTCTTGATGCTCCTTGGCTTATTTGTGCTTCTCTTCCTGTACAGAGGGTTGCTGAAATGGGCCCTCTCCATTGCCATCGTTTGTGGGGTGGTCATATCTGGAGTGCTTTGCTGGAACCCCGCATGGAAATGCAGCTCTTCAGACACCCTGTTTTCTTCCTGGAGAAAGAGAGAGAGCTACCCCATACCAATTGCCTGAAAGCTTCCTTATTCGTGGATTATTTTGCACCCTTCAGGATTCTGCCAGGAAACAAGACCTCAGTTTCTTCCTTGCCAAGATCCCAAGCACCAAAACTGTTGTTGATGTTGTTCAGTCACACAGTCGATTCTGACCCTTTGCGACCCTATGGAGCATTGCCCGCCAGGCACCTCTGTCCTCCTCCATCTTCCTTAACCTGCCCAGTTCTGTGTCCATTATGTCTACAATACCATCTATCCATCTCATTTTTGGCCGCCCCCTTCTTCTCTTGCCCTCCACTTTTCCCAGCATCAAGGCTTTCTCAAGTGAGTCCTCTTTTCTCATTTGATGCCCAAAGTAATTTAACTTCATCTTCACTATTTGACCTTCTAGGGAGCAGTCAGGATTGATTTCTTCTAAGATTGACCTATTTGTTCTCCTTGCTATCTATCCAGGAGACTCTCAAAACTCTCCTCCAACACCACATCTCAAAAGCGTCTATTCTTCTATGCTCAGAGTTGCCATAGTTCTCTCCCACAAAACTAGGGCAGAAGTATGTTTGACAAAAATATGTGGGTTATCTCACAAAATAGCCTTTTTAAATCAAACATAATATAATGACAGCTATAAAACACTTTCACATTAAACATATCAATACATAAATGAATTTATTTACAACAGTTAATTCTTACTGTAAGATGATCTGTTGTACTTCTGAGAAGTCGCATCGTGGTCAACTCTTAACTTCCTCAGTTCCAGGAAACACACTGGTCACACTTATTGGGCGGTGGTGTGAGGTGAGGATGTTAACATTTGTCTCCAGGTATTCTCGAACTCCAATGTGGCAGAAAATCTCTCATTTGATGGTGAAAGTTTGAATTTATTTTAATAGTGTGTTATAATACACAACCAGCAAGCTTTAAAAATCTGGGACTTTAACATGATTTTTATTGAACTGGCCAGGACAATTTTTCTGACCTTGAATCTGGGACAATCCCGTTTCCCGGGATGTATGGCAACCCTATATGCGCTCAGCTTTCCTTATTGTCCAGCTCTCACAACCATACATTACCACCGGGAATACCATTGTTTTGACTATGCAAATTTTTGTTTGTATGGTTATGTACTGTTACATAAATAAAAAGCAGGGACCTCTGCTTCAATTGAAAGTCCCTTGTGAGATGAGATGCTGATCTTGTATCTAGAAGCAGTGCTCCTGTAAATGGCAAAAAAAGGTCTGATTCCCAAAGTCCCTTCAAAGCAAAAGCATGATGGTTTGTTGGGATGTAAATATTGGCTACATTTGCGGCCGTGTTTTTCAAAACATTTGTGACAAGAATTTTGTTGGTGGTGTGAAGACTACTGCAGGAACAGAAAATATTAACACCTTATAACATTTGTTTTAGCTCAGTTGTACTGTCCAAGAAAATTTGCCCTTTGTATCTTAGTAACCTATTCATCTTCTTCGACTGTCCTAATTTTATGGTTTAGTGGACCTTTTTTAAAACTCTTAACCTTTCTTCTTCTTTTCAGAAAATATAAGCAGCTGTCCAAGCAGCTGTCTGGATTTTATTTTATTTTATTGGCATAGCGGGTTTGTGGCTCTAAACCCAGTCTTTTCTTGACTAGTGACTGGATTGGTATGTGTGTGTTTTTCTGGGTGTAGCTCAGGAGATCTCAACCCTTTTAAGCCGGGGGTCGGGTCATGTTTTCTCAGACGGCTTTGGGGGCTGGATGGCCATTTGGCCATACCTGTCAACCACGGCTCCGGACAATCCGTGACCTGCGCAGAACGGTTCTGCGCAAGTTGCCTTCTATACATGCGTAGAAGGCTTTTACGCTTGCGTAGAAGGGTTCTATGCAAGCGTAGAAGGGTTCTACGCAAGCATAAAAGCCTTCTACGCATGCGTAGAAGGTGACTTGCGCAGAAGGGATGCGCAGTACCTCTTTCCCCCCGCTGCCAAATTCTGGGGTTTTGGCAGCTCCGGGCGGGAAATGGCGCAAATTGGCGCCGAAAAACAGGAAATCCTGGCCAATCCAGGAAGGTTGACAGGTATGCATTTGGCCTTCCTCCACCACATGACACTTCCTGGTGTGGTGATGGCGGTGGGAGGGGGGCACATGAAATGGCACTGTGTGCTGCATCCAGCCCATGGGTTTCATCCGGCCTGTGGGCTGCATCCGGCCCATGTGCTGCAGGTTGAGAATCCCTTGTGTAGGTGGTCACTGTAACATTGCAATTTAAGCACCTTGCTTTCCAAGGCCTAGCCATGGGGTTTTTGATGCTGGACACCCTGGAGCACTGCCAAGTCTACGGCCAATTGGGTTGTTGGGAGAAGATGTTGCTAGTCAGGGGCTTAAAGCACAGCTGATGCTCATAATCCTACAACTGAGTGGAGCGTTAGTGTTCTTGCTTAGTGGTAACAGAGGTTGTCTATGGATTGCCCTAGTAGAAGCACCCATAAGCAGGGCAGTAGCCAGGGGGTGCCATGGTGGGCTTGGCCTATCCTGAGTTAGCACTTTGCCCACCCTGGCAAAATGTGGTTTCCCATAGGAATGCATTGAAAAAGAAGCCCTGTTGCCCACCCTGAAAAAATATTCACCCACTCACATCTAGAATCCTGGCTATGGCCCTGCCCATAAGAAAGACGCTCTAGGCCAGTGATGGCAAACCTTTTAGAGACTGAGTGCCCAGACAGAGGAGTGGAGCAGACTCTGTGCTGGGGGAGGGAGGAAGCACTCCCATTGGGCTGCTGAGCAGAGGGGCATGACAAACTGTGCTGTGGGAGGGTGAGAAGCGCTCCCATTGGGCAGAGGGATGGGGTGAACTATGTGCTGGGGTGAGTGTTGAGTCCGGACAAAGAAGTAATCTAACCAGCAGGATCGGGTTAAACACAGTGATCTTTATTCAGCTCAGGTTCCGGACTGGGTAGTATGTACAATGGTGGCCAATATATTAGAGAGAGAGAATCCGCTCGTGGCTGGCAAAGAACACTGCTTGCATATGAATTGTCCGTACCAATATGTGAACCTCTTGCCAAATAAATCAATTAAGTCCAGGGCTTGAGTAATTTTTCTTCAATAATTTTATAGGTGCAATCTGAAGACAAAATTCGAACAATTTCCAAAGCTAATCCGGTATAATAATCAGCTTTTCTGGGTATTAACCCTTTCATCAGGGAATCTGAAAACTAGTGATCCAAAGTGACCGTGTGATAAGCTTTAACTCTTAGTGTGCTTGCCTCTTTGCGCGATCTGCTTAGTGCTAGCGGACGTCCACTAGCACTAAGCAGATCGCGCAAAGAGGCAAGGACAAAGAAGTAATCTAACCAGCAGGATCGGGTTAAACACAGTGATCTTTATTCAGCTCAGGTTCCGGACTGGGGAGTATGTACAATGGTGGCCAATATATTATACAGTGTTCGGACCATTACAAAACAAGATACATTTAGACGGGCTTCCGGAGGGCAAGCAAAGTTCAGACTTTCCTGCCTTGACACATCTTTAAATTTGGTGCCCTTAGAAATGGTGCGCTCCGGGTTCCCGGCTTTGGCGCAGTTTTGCATTTAAACAGAATAAATCCTTATACCCAACATTCCTCCTCCTCCCCCCCCCAGCGAGGAACATAGTCCCCCAAATGTTTGGGTGGACCACAAGTCCGTTTTGGGCACCTGAGGACCTTAGGGCTGGGTGCCCGCTCTGTGTGAACTCTTACTGGTTCAGGAGTGGGCCATTCACTGGAGGTAGCCTCGGTAGCTACGTTGGCTTCGGATAACTCCAGCGGGGACCCAGAAGAAGGGGGAACAGGAGTTGAAGGTAATGGCTCACTAAAGAACTCTTAACTCGAAATCCTGCTCATTGGTAGCAGTGGCTTCCCCCTGTGGCTCTCTCTCTGGTTCAGCGTTTTGACCAGACACTTGTGGTCAAATTTAGTCAGCGTGCCTTCTCCACACTGTGCCATTGTCCATTTGTACCCTGTATGACACTGGACTTGTTTGCTCTAGGATCTCCCCCCCCCCCCCCCCAGCCATGGAGATCTTGGCGCGTAATTCCAGCAATGGATTGGTTGCCCTACAGCAAAACCCTTTGCATTGGTGATGTCAATATTGAGACCCCCCTGTCCTCTAGACGGTGGGGATCCAGGGGATCCAAGACCGTGGATAACTTCCTCTTCATTAAGAGGTCGGCTGGAGAAAAACCTGATGCCAGGGGGGTGATTCTGTGGCACAGTAAGAACTGGCATAGTTGCAATTCTAAGTCTCCAGCCCCCATGGACTTTAGAGCATCTTTGACAGTTCAGACCTGCCTTTCGATCTGTCCGTTTGCCGCGGGGTGGAGCGGTGCGGCAGTAATATGCCTGATGCCATTACGGCAAAGGAAATCTCACAACTCTGCCGACATGAAGGTCAATGCGTTATCAGACATAACAAGTAAGTTTTCCATCTACCCCATCAAAGCTTGATCCCATTTGTTATATATATCATGCAGTGTTGGAGACAATACACTTCCTTGGGGCAGTCCATTCTTCTGCTACCTCCGTCTGCTGTTCTTTCTGTTCATCGTCACATAGACTCTCCGGTCCTGGAGGAAGCTGTCAATGACCCCAGTAAGCTTATCTCTGGTAAGATTATTTATTTTACAGAACAGAATCCTATGATCGTCAGTATTGTACAGATAAATAGGTACCGCTTTGGTGAGAAGATAAACAGTGTGTTCCACGCACTCCGGTGTCTAGTTATGTCTGCCATTGAAACGTCTGCAAATGCAGACTCAGACAGCTACGGCTCTTTGGCTACAAACGGAGATGAGCAGCGAACCCTAAAGTTGAATACGACTGGCTTTCGAGCAAGAGAAAGCTTTGCCTTCATCTTTACTAGTTCTTCTGTAGTGATAATTTTCTAGCTCTATTAATTCTGTCCTAATTCCATTGCAGTGGCTCAAGTGGCTAAGACGCCGACTGGAAGGTGGGAGGTCAGCAGTTCGATTCCTGAGTCAGGGCTGGATTTAAGCATAGGCTACCTAGGCTGCAGCCTATGGGCCCGCACGACAAAGGGGGGCCCGCACCACGTGATTCACGTTTTTGTAGGTTAATTTTTTAAAAATACTTTCCCCGGTGGGGCCCGTGCTACAGCCTAGGGGCCCACAGATCCTAAATACGGCACGGCACTGTCCCGAGTACTGTAGGATGGAGTGAGCTCCTGTCTTTGTCCCAGCTCCTGCCAACCTAGCAGTTCGAAAGCAAGACTTTGCAAGGAGATCAATAGGGACCACTTCGGTGGGAAGGTAAACAGCATTCTGTGCGCTCCGGTGTCTAGTCATGCCTGCCACATGACCACGGAAACATCTGCAGAAGCAGACAGCGCTGGCTCTTCGGCTTTGAAACAGAGATGAGCACTGAACCCTAGAGTCGGATACGACTGGCTTTCGAGCAAGGGAAACCTTTACCTTTAAGGGAAACCTTTACCTTTAATTCCACTGGACATCCATTTTTGAGACTCAAATAACTAGAACTTAACTGGAATTAGCCAGTTGGAGCATGAACCTGGGCAATTTCTATTAGAGTCAGCAAAGATCTAATAAGAAACCAAGGCTATAAATAAAGTACAGAGGTCAAGGTAATATATTAAGCAGAAGTTATTGCTTTGGCAACAATACTAGGCTTCAAGTGGTACCAGACAAAGGTTTTAGACAAAGGTCATGGGGGAAAGAGGATATGGCAGAAATGCTAAAGGAAAAAACGGGTTTCAGTCAAGGTTAATCAGACTTATGTAAAGGGTGATTAGTAGATAGCAGTAGTGGAGACAACAGGTAAGTTTGCTACACAACAAGTTAGGAATCAATAACCTGAATTCACACAAGCTGGTGTGGAAGAGAGTTTATTTTCTTGCTTACATTTCTAAGTCTTCTCGTGCCATATCTGAATCCAAATATTGGCGCTCCTCGTGGCAATCAACCATGAAGACTATCCTAAGAATATAATGCTGTGGCCTTTCGTCTGCCTTCCACATCGCAGCCTGACACCCGTAGTACCACTGATCCAGTTCCTTTGAGTCACTTTCTGGTCCTGAGCCCTTTTGGCACACAAAGTCCTCCTCCTCAGCTCCAGGCCAGGATGGATGAAGCTGCAGCCCTCCATCAAGAGGGATTCAAGTGGGACCATTTAATCCACATGCGGACCATCACCCTTCCCTGTGGACTTTGGCACATAAGGCCATTAGTCCTCAGGGTGCTCAGGTTAGTCTACCACCGCCTGAAACTCAGTGTTGAGTCACTGGCAGTCGGGTCTACTCTATGACCATAGCAGGATAACCTGGCCAGACACATCCCATGTCCAGCAGCCATGCTGGTTCTGAGATTCCTGGAACAGTTTTGTTTTAAATCTGTGTGAAGTTGTTCTAAAGCAAGACCTATGAAGAATTGAGGGGACTGCGGTGGCTTAATGGTTAAGGCACTGAGCTTGACAACTGGATGGTCAGTAGGTTAGCAATTTACGACCCGAGTGCTACATGACAGAGTGAGCTCCTGTCATCTGTCCCACTTCCTGCCAACCTGGAGTGCCTAGGTCAATGATGGTGGACCTTGGCATTCCAGGTATTCTTGGACTTCAATAGCCAGAAGCCCAAGTCAGCACTCCTGCTGATCAGGGCTTCTGGGAATTGAAATTCAAGAACATCTGGAGTGCCAAGGTTCGCCATCGCTGGCCTAGGTTCACCACCACTGCTAGCTCTGGTAGTCCAAGACAACAGCAAACCCCCTCCTCCATTTCTTCAGATGGGTGAAGGGGATCCCAACCACATTGGTCTTAGTTGATCAGGATGGGGTAGCTCCCCCAGTGTCTTAGTGGTTAAGACGCTGAGCTTGGAGACTGGAAGGTCAGTTCTCGATACCCGAGGGCTGCACTTGGGGACATGAAAGGAGCCTCATTTGGGAGTTCTCTGAGCGGAATTTCTCCAGCAAAAATCCTTTCAATCCAGAGTAAACTCGGATATGAAATTATTATTATCAGGATGGGTAGATTAAAACCAGGACTGACCGTATTATTGCTGTTGGTTGCTCATTAATGAACTAATAAACAATACATGAAATGGCTAATAAGGGTGCGTGTGTAAGCTGCCACTTGGACAGCATTCTATATAATCACTAGCAAGACGGGCAGGTTTTTTTGTGTGTTGGTGTGTGGGGTTATTTTGGGGAGTACACACCACACACACACACACACACACACACACACACACACACACACACACACACACACACACACACACACACACACACACACACCACAATCACACACACACAAGCCGTAGCTGAGGGGAGGCACGGCGCGGAGGACACTGGGCCTTGTAGGTTTTTTCTGGTCACGTTTGTGGGGCGGTTGCCCCACTCACGGCTGGCGGACCCTTGTAGCGATGCTCCAAGGGTGTTCAGGTAAGTGTAGGTGGCTTGGTTCAGGATGGTTGGAACGTGTGTGGCCGTGTATGCCGGACACGCACAGTTAACGCACCTTCTTATAGGTAAAGATATAATATATGGAAAAATGGTTTTATGAGGGATACATTTAACATGTATATAGATGAGGATTAACAACAATAATTTTAATTGGAAACGTTGCCAGAGGTTTGGATTTGAATGGAGTAAGAATCATTGGGAACATCAAGTAGAGAAAGTTTTGGAAAATGAGAGTCAAGATCCTGCAGGACTTTAAAATTCAAAGACAGACATTTGCCTCGCAACACACCTGATATAATTGTTGTGGAAAAGGTCTGGTCTATTGACATTGCTATATCAGGAGACGCACAAATTGAAGACAAACAACTGGAGAAAATCACAAAATATTGTGATTTGCAAATTGAAATTGAGCGACTATGGATGAAGAAATCTGTTGTTGTATCCATAGTTATTGGAGCACATGGAGTAATACCTTATGGTAAACGTCACCCTTGCTTGAAAGCCAGTCGTATCTGATTCTAGAGTTCGGTGCTCATCTCCATTTATAGCCAAAGAGCCAGCACTGTTTGCATCTGCAGATGTTTCCGTGGTCAGGACTAGATGCTGGCATGCACAGAACGCTGTTATCTTTCCCACCAAAGCAGTGCCTATTTATCTACTTACAATGTCTTGCTTTTGAACTGCTAGGTTGGCAAAAACTAGTGGACAGACGGCAGAAGCTCACGCCATCACGCAGCACTCCGACCTCCCAGTCATCAAGTTCAGCATCTTAACCACTGACTAAACCACTGCAGCCCCCCCCCCCCAATATACTTAAAGGACTCCCTAAATATTTGGATCTATTGGACCAAAAACAACTCTACTAGGAATAGCATATATACTCAGATGTTACCTTAACAGTTCTTACATCCTTGGATAGGGCTTGAACTGTTAATTATATACCAGTCCTCAACTGTGAATCAAATGGTAGATTTGTATACCTGTAATAATACATATATACTTAGACACTACCTTAACAGAACTTAAGTCCTTTGTTAGGTCTTGAACTGCTAAATTTTACACTAGTCTTTGACTGTGAATCTAATAATAGATTTTTATTTTATCATCAACTGCAACTTGAATCTAAGAATGCATCTTTTCCTGAATTGTTTTAAAATAAATGTATTTTATTTTATAATAAGAACATAAGAACACAAGAACAGCCTTGCTGTAACAGGCCACAGTCCATCCAGTCCAGCATTCTGTCTCACACAGTGGCTCACCATTTCCTTCAGGGTATTCCCAAGCAGATGCCTTCACCTGCTTAGGATTCCCTGGAAACGGCATTGAGAGATATCCTGCCTATCTCTCCAACCCGGAGGTTGTCCTTAGGTATCCATAATTATAGCCATGGATACCCTTGTCCTCCATGAATGTGTCTAATCCTTTGTTAAAGCTGTCAAGACTGACAGCTGTCACCACTTCTTCTGGCAGGGAGTTCCATAGACCAATGATCCCCTGGGTGAAAAAGTACTTTCTCTTATTTGTTTGAGAACTAGTACCCAAAGGTTTCATAGAGTGCCCCCTAGTTCTAGTCTTGTGCGATAGGGAAAACAGTTTTTCCTTATCTACTTTGTCCACACCGTGCATGATTTTATAAACTTCAATCAGGTCATGTTATGTATGTTAACTGTATTTTCTGACAGGAGCGGAATGTATCTTTTCTCATGTATCTATTCTTATGCAAATAAGTGGATTGAAAATGTGCACACTGTTAGCTAATGGGCTTTTTGTATTATTGTTACTGTTACTGTTTATAGTGTACTAGCATGGGTTGCCCGGCGTTGCCGGGCTTTTTTTGGGTTTTTTTTAATTAAAAAAATGCCGTGCATTTTTTAAATGTTTTGGACAGGTAAGGTGTTTTTTTTTGTTTTCCTGTACAAATGGTGCTGGGCTGTGTTTAATGGTTTTTAAAGTTTTTTTGAATTTGTGGCTTATTTGCGCTGGGTCCGGCTGTGGCGGAGTTTTTATTTTATTTTTGTTCATACAAATTTAATTTAAAAAAATTTTTTTTAAAAATTTTATATTTAATTTGGTGTTAAAGTGATTTTTTTATTTTTTTGTTTTTTGAGAGTAGTGTGTATATTTTGGAATGTTTTGCAAACTTATTTTCTGCATTTTGGAATTATGAATTTATCTTTATCTATCATGTGCTCCACACTCCTGCACCACACCTGGAAGGGCCATGTGGTGGAGGAAGGGCAAAATGGCCATCCGGCCCCCAAAGCTGTCTGAGGGAGTGTGTCCTGGCTCTCAACTTGAAAAGGTTGAGAACTCCTCATTTAGCACATCATGAATGCATCCTCTACTCGTTTTTCTTTTGGCCTCTGGGTGGCGGTGGTGAACTTTGTTTCCTCTCTTCCATTCTCCTCTTGTCCTCTGGGTTTCAGTTCCGGTAAGTGTTACTTCCTTTATTTTGGTCATTCGAGTTCCTGTCGCCATGAAGTGAAGACGTCTTCATGGTAAGCACTCTGATTTATTTATTTATTTATTTGGGGGGAGTTGAGTTTTTGTTGGGGGGGGCTGTTGTTTTTTGTTGTATGTTTTCCTGTCTTTGTTTGTGTTTATTTTTTAAAGGTTAGATTTCTGTTTTTGAATGGTTTTGATTTGATTTTTGGTGCGTCCTTTTTTTAGGGGGGTGCCTTTTGTTCTCACGGGCCATGCTTTGTGGCCCGTGGTTAGGAAGGGAACTTGCGGAAGGGGGTGCCTTTTGATCCCATGGGCCATGCTGGATGGCCCTTGGGAAGGGTGCGTTGTTGCGGGGAGGGTGCCTTTCGTTCCCACGGGCCATGCTTGTTTGTCCGTTGGGAAGAAGGGCAGTTGCGGGGGAGGGGTGGTGGGTGGTTTGTTTTTATCTTTGGCGCGGTGGCTGGCCCTTCGAATGGAAGGGCAGCGGCGGCCGAGGTTTATTTTTCCTCCGTGGGCCATACTTGCTGGCCCGTGGTGAAGAAGGGGAGTTGTGGGGTTTTTTTGTTTGTATTTTTTTTCACGCGCCGCTGGCTCTTCGAACGGAAGAGCATGGGCGGCGGGTTTGTTTCATTTTCTTCCCCCACGGGCCATGCTGGCTCGCCCGTGGGGATGAATGGCGGTAGAGCCGGCTTTCTTTAAGTTTTGTTTTCGCGCGCCGGCTGCCTCCTCGTTCTGCGCGCTCATGGCGCGCAGGACGCTGGGGCTTGTAGTAATAGGTTGGTGCTTTGTGTTTGTGATGCGTTTTTTAAAAATGCTTTTCTTTTGATTGGCTGCGGCGCGTGTCCGAACGCTGCACCATGCCAGAGCCTCTCAGCCTGATTGGCTCTGGCGCGCCGCGGCGCAGTGACTGTTGGGACGTGAAGTTCTTTCCCTTTCTTGCCGTTTGTGGGGCTGAGGCCCCCGTGCCGGATTTTTAAATCCTTCGTTGACCTGCGTAGGCAATTCGGCCGTGCGCACGAAGGAAGGGTGCGGGTCAGTAGGGCGATGCATAGCAACGTATAGCCAATTCCAACGGTGAACACTTGGTTTTATAGGTTAAGATATAAGTCCGAGTTTTGCCCCATCCAAAGTGTGTTCAAACCCCACTAATAAAGAGCTGAATTTCACTACTTCACTCGTCTACTTCTTCATTCCCTGAACACGAAGCTGGTGACGAAGGTGGGATGGCGTCCCCAAATGGCAGCAACATCGGCCCATTTGACCCAGCGCATCCAGAGAAATGGGCAACATACGAACGCCAATTACGCCACGCAATGGCCTCGCAGAAGATCACCGACGAAGACCAGAAGCACTCCTGTTTCCTCGCTTAGTGCGGTTCTGAGACAACCCACCTCGTTCTCCCAAGGGACGTGGATGTGGTGCCGCTCGCAGAAATCATGTCTGCACTGAGAAAACACCTGCAGCCAGAGGTCTCGATCTTCCCGGCCAGGGTGGCCTTCCACAGAAGGGAAAAGCGACCTGGGGAGTCCATTGTTGACTACGCCGCCACTCTACACATTGCTGCCACCCCATGCAAGTGGGACAACATCAAAGAAACACTCCGGGACCGTCTGCTGGCCAGCATTAGGGACAAAGATGCTCAATGTCACTTCATGATCAGGAAGATGCTAACTTTCAAGGCTGTCCTAGAAGAGGTGGTAGCGTCTGAGGCCGGACGGTCCAGCATCAAGCTTTTCTGGCATTGCCACTCCACCACCAGTGCCACCGACTCAGCTGTGCAAGCTCAGCAAAATTCATCTTCATCCTCCTCAGCATCGCCTGGTTCCACCTCTTCATCGGAGTCCAGCGACGCAGAGGGAGAAGTCCGAGCAGTCCGATGAAAGCACCGAGAGCACCATGACGATCGGGAGAAGAAATTCCTTTGCAAGTGTGATGGCTACGGAGACCGGTATGAGCACAGGAAGTGCCCCTTCCACACCGCAGAATGCCACAACTGCGGGTGACGAGGGCACATTGCTAAAGTATGCCGACAGCGGAAGCAAAGAACTCCAGCACCTGAGTCCAAGAAGAGTCATCACCACAAAACGTCCATCACCAAAGTGTCACCAGAGCCTGAGCCATGCCAAGTGGGCATCGTCAGCGAGTGTTTCTTTGCAGACTTCAGCCTGCAGGACATCCCCTTCAAGATGGAGGTGGATTCAGGTACTACCTTTTCCATAATCCCACAGCGGGGTTTTTTAAGAATTAGCCCTGACTCTCGGCCCAAGCTCAAATCTTTTAAAACTTCCCTCCGGGATGTGCAAGGTTGCCAGGATCCAGTCCTGGGGGTAGGAAATTTCTTGGTCAAATTCAAAAACATTCGCACCTCCTTGCCATTGGTTGTAGTTAAGCAGGGCACTAACTGTCTTATTGGGACCCAATGATTTAGGCCCCTGGGAATCTGGCTTTCGGGCATTCATGCAATAGACACTGACCCAATCTGGGACGTTTGTGCTGCATATCCTGAGGTATTCAAAAAGGGTTTAGGGTTATACAAAGGACCCCCTGTGGACTTTGAGCTTGACCCAACTGTCCAGCCCATCCAGATGAAGCCACACCGGGTACCCTTTGCTTTAAAGGAGAAGATAGAAGCTGAGCTGGACAAACTGGTGGGGCAGGGCATCCTAGTGCCAGTGGACTCCGCAGAGTGAGAGACACCAATAGTTACTGCTTTGAAAAGTAACAGGGATGTCAGGATATGCGCTGACTACAAGTGTACCATCAATAAAGCTATTTGCCTGAACGCATATCCTGTGCCTGTGGTAAGCCACCTTCTTGCCTCCTTGCATGGAGGAAATTGCTTCGCAAAACTTGACCTTGCCCAGGCTTACCACCAATTGACTGTGTCTCCTGCTGCTGCCGTAGCCCAGACCATAATAACGCATAGGGGGGGCATTTAAGGTAACTAGACTACAATTCGGGGTGAATGCGGCCCCCGGAATATTTCAATCTCTTGTAGAATGTATTTTAAAAGGTTTCTCCGGTGTCCTGCCATATTTTGATGATGTCCTGATCACCGCTAAGGACACCGTCGAACTAGCGGCCAGGCTTGATTGAGTCCTTTCATATTTTGAGATGGCCGGTCTATGTCTCAGAAGAGACAAATGTGTGTTTTTGGCACAGGAAGTGGAGTTCCTGAGGTACCGAATTACACCCCAAGGTATCATGCCTTCTGACTCCAAGGTGGAGGCCATGCGAAATGCACCCAGGCCAAAATGTAAAGCCGAATTGCAATCATTTCTAGGATTGTTAAACTTCTATCACCCCGGTGGGGGTGAAGAGGCCACTCCACTGCCCACCCCACCTGGCTGGTGTTTTTGGGCCCCGCCCTCCCCCTCAGACTCAAAAGGCGAGGGGGCGTCGGGTGAGCTACCACCGCCACCGAGCGTCCTGGCCCCGGTGGGGGCGAAGAGGCCACTCCACTGCCCACCCCACCTGGCTGGCATTTTTGGGCCCCGCCCTCCCCCTGCTCAGACTCAAAAAGACTCTAAAGGGGGGGATTTTGTGGGTAGTATTGGATATTTCTTGTGTTTTTTGTTGTTAATGGGTTTATTTTTTGATGTGGTATTTTGTTTTCAAATTTGACCTTTCAAATTGTACTGCACTGCTTTTTGAATTGTACTGTGTTATATTGTATTGATTAATTTATGTTTCTTATTGACTATTGATTATTGTATTTAATTTACTTTTCATGCTTCTTTATTATTGTATGATATCTACCTGTTGTAATGGCCGCCTTGAGTCGGCTTCGGCTGAGAAAGTGCGGGATATAAATTAAATTTTATCATCATCATCATCATCATCATCATCATCATCATCATCATCATCATCATCATCATCATCATCATTATTATTATTATTATTATTATTATTATTATTATTATTATTATTATTATTATTATTATTATTATTATTATTATTATTATTATTATCACACTTTTCTCCATCGCAAAGCCTCAGTTGCTGAACCATTACATCGGCTTCTTAAGAAAAATACTGTTTGGCACTGGGGCCATTGCCAGGAGAAAGCGTTCCTAGAACTTAAAATGCTGCTATCTTCGGATGCTGTATTAACTCATTTTGATCCTAACAAGGAAGTTGTACTTGTGTATGATTCTTCCCCTGTGAGGGTGGGAGCTGTGTTATGCCATGTACTAAATGACGGGAGGGAAGCCCCCTTAGCATTCTATTCCCATTCACTCTCAAAGCCTGAGAAGAATTATGCTCAGACAGACAGGGAGGCATTGGCAATTGTGGCAGGCACTAAGAAATTCCATGATTACCTTTATGGAAGACCTTTTACCATCGTAACTGACCACAAGCCCCTCCTTGGAATCTTTGTGAATGGGAAGCCCACGCCTCAAATTCTGTCCCCAAGGATGTTGCGTTGGGCAATTTTCCTAAATGCATACAATTTTACTTTGGTGCACAGGCCTGGCAAGAACAACAGCCACGCTGATGCCCTGTCACGTTCTCCACTGCCAGGGGTTGGGGAAGCTGATTGCGAGATCGAAAGTGACCACCAGGTCCTTATGATTGAGGCTTTCGATTCACCCCCAGTCGTCCCCTCAGATATAGCCAAGGCTACGGCCAAGGATGTAACATTGACTAAAGTAATGTCTTGGGTACAAAAAGGCTGGCCTGTCTCTCTTCTAGCCGAGGAATTCAGAACATTCCACCGCAAGCGTTTGGAACTGTCAGTGGAACGAGGTTGCCTTCTATGGGGCCAGCGGGTAGTCATTCCTATCACTCTCAGGAAAAAGGTTTTACATCTACTTCACACAAATCACCCGGGAATTGTCCGTTCCAAATCCCTTGCCCGTAGCTACTTTTGGTGGCCTCAACTGGACAAAGACATAGAACAAGTGGTCGGCATTTGTGCCAGTTGTCAATCCTCTCACCCAGAGCAATCCCACCTTCCCTCTTGGGAATGGGATTCTGCTCGGGGCCCGCAGTCCAGGTTACACATAGATTTTGCAAGTCCATTTAGGGGTGCCCTATTTTTGTTGGTTGTGGATTCATTCACTAAGTGGCTGAAGTGATTAGGGTGCCTAATACCACTTCAGCCACCACGATAATGCACCTAAGAAGGCTGTTTGCAGCATTTGGACTTTCAGATGTGCTGGTGTCCGACAACACGTCCACGTCCACATCTGCAGAATTCCAATCCTTCATGGAAAGGAATGCAATTAGGCACATCACTGCCGCTCCATTCCACCCAGCCACCAATGGCCAGGTAGAGCGGCAGATGTGCACAACTAAAGACGTGCTTTGGCATATGGGTGAAGGGGATTTGAAGCTCCAGTTATGCCAGTTTCTTTTCACATATAGACTCACCCCCCTTGCCTCAGGGTTGTCCCCTGCTGAATTGCTCCAGCGAAGGAAACTGTCATCCTTGCTGGACAGATTGGATCCCTCTAGGGTAGAGGACAAAGGCACCAGAAGGGTTTCTCGTCCGGAGACCCTGTACATTGCTACAGTTATGCAGCTGGTGGTCCTACGTGTGTGCCTGGGTTTGTGATCGATCAAACTGGCCCTGTTTCTTACAGAATCGAAACAGCCACTGGTCTGATCTGGAGGAGGCACGCGGATCAATTGAGACCCAGAGTACTGGACCCACAAGACGAATACAGACACTCAACACTAGGTTTGGCCCCCTCCCGTTTAAACCCAGGGGGCAGCCAGCCAACATTGACCCAGAAGTGTCTTCTGGAACCGATTTCAAGGGGAATTTGTGGAATGCTCCCCTATTCTGGCCAGGTTTACTCCTACACTGTCCCAGCCTAGCACTCTGGATTCCTTTATTGATGATGAACAATTTTGTTTGCAGTCACCCTCCACTCTTAGTGGAGGGACCCTGAGTTGTTTTATTAATCCACAGATAATTTGGGTTTACAATCCTCTCCCCTTAGTCAATCCCTCACTCCAGTTGGGTCACCCATCCTATGAGCCCCTGAGTTGGCTCAGCCAAGCGTCCGACCCAGAAGGGAAACTAGACCGCCATCCTGGTTAAAGGATTTTGTTTTTACCTAGTTGGGTCTTCAACCATCTGTCCCAGGGAACAATCATTTAGCATAACTAGGAACATTATCTCTTTATCATGTGCTGAACAACAGCCGATAGTATATGCCTACTGTTACACCATCCTTGTGGCTTGGTACTCTTACCCACAGTTTCTAATGGTGACTCCAGATCACCTAGATATTCCAATTCGTATGATTTTATCACTTTTTTGACATACAAGGCTACACCACCTCCCGTTTTGTTAGAGAGATGCTGATGGATCGGTCCAATAACTCCAGAGACAGCTATTACCTTTTAATAGTCTTTATTTCCACTGCCCACATGGTGGTCAGTGGTGATCTCTAGGGTCAGCAAGGGAAGTGAGAAGTGGGAAAGGTTAGGGTCCTTTAATAGGGTTGGTGATGTCACCAGGTCATGGGTTATAGGGCAACAGTGTCATGATACATTAGAGCATTACATTGTGGTATATGGGGATTGTAAGTGTGTGATATTATATCTAACAAAACCCCTTCTAATATCAGACACTTCGATCGCATATGACAATAGACATTCATTCACTCTCTAAGACATAATTTTTTGGACAATTTTTTGTATGTCAGCAACTTGGTCTTTGGTGTCGCAATGAACTAGATCTATGAAGCCTCTTTTTGAAAGTTTCCTCACGTGTCTGTATTTGATATCTATATGCCCGGATCTTTTTCCTATTGCTTCGGCCTTCGATATGTTTATTGCTGCTGTGTTATCTTTGTGGATGATGATGGGTAGACAGCTTCCCCCAGACATTAGAGATTACTTCATTGAACCAGATTAGATCATTTGCTGCGCTGGACACGCAGACATATTCTGCTTCTGCAGTGGATGTGGATTTTAGATCCTGTTTTCCTGTGCACCAGTTTATAGGGCTCCCATTCAGGAGTACTAGGTAACCTGATGTGCTCGTCCTCGATTTTGAGTCACCTGCCCAATCAGCATCTGCGTAACATGGGAGCTTGATTTCGTTTGTCATTTGAGGCGTGAGCAGTAGTTTTGTGTCAATGGTGCCTTTGAGGTATCTCAATAACCTTTTGACTGCTGTCCATTGGTGGACCTTGGGGTTGTTTGAGTGTCTAGAGAGAAAATACACTGCCAACATCATGTCCGGCCTGGTTCAGGTGGCGATGTACAGTAGTGACCCGATGGTTGACCTGCTGACCCCAGTGGGACACCCATGCACACAGACTTCCTCAAGAACGCACATGAAGAAGGGGAGCCATTTGAAGATAACCACCTGTAGAGGTGGTTATCTTCGAATGGCTCCCCTTTTTCATGTGCGTTCTTGAGGAAGTCTATGTGTATGGGTGTCCCACAGGGGTGGGCATCTGACATGTTACATCTCTCAAGGAGTTTGAGTATCTTTTCTCTCTGGGAGATCGCAAAGCCCTCTTGTACTTTGAAATTTGTACCCCTAGGTACGTGCTTATTTCTCCTAGGCTCTTCAGGGAGAAGTGTTTCTGCAGGTTTTGAGCAAATTTGTCACACTTTGATTTGTCCTTTCCGAATTACAATAAGTCATCTACATAAACCAGTAATTCCTCTGTCTCCCCTTGCGATTTCCTTACAAACACACATCTGTCGTCTTTATTGGGAAAGAAGCCCAATCTATCCAGTGCTTCAGACAGACATTCGTACCATTTTTACCGGACTGTTTTAGCCTGTACAAACTCTTGTTGAGCAACCAGGTTTCTCCACTCTTACATCCGATCAAGGGTGGTGCTTTGACATACAATTCCTTGTCTAGTTCTGCATGCAGGTAAGCAGTTTGTACATCGAATTGGTATACTTGTTCCCCTAGAATTGATGCCATCACTAGGGCTGCCTTTATGCTCTCTGCCTTAACAGTAGGGGAGTATGTTTCATCGTAGTCATCCGGGTATCTCTGGGAGAAACCCTGTGCTACTAGTCTGGCCTTGTACAGTTTCTGGCCGTCTTCTAGTTGTTTGATTCTGAATACCCATTTTGTTCCTATCACCTTCTGATTTTCCAGAACTTGTGCAGGTGTGAACACGTTTAGGGCCGTGAGGCTCTCCATCTCCTTTTCCATCGCCCTCTTCCATCTGTCCTGTTCCTCTAGAGGCAGTTTGGTTATATTGTTGTAATTGATAGGCGTCTCGGTGTAGGCGTCTATACCCATTACGTAATCCTCCAGCCTTTTTGGGATCTGGCTCTTGGTTGACCTGGTTGACCTCCTGGGTGCCCTTTTTGGTGGACTTGGCAACTCGGCATCCTCAGTGTCTACAGAGCTCTGGCGTGATTGTTGTTTTTCAACCTTGTTATGTGTCGTTTCTTCTCGCCCGCTGGGTCCTGGATTGGCTGACGATGCTTCGGCCTCCTCTTGTTTGTACCCGCTCGTCAGGATTTAGTTCGCATGTGTCCTGCTCCAGTTCGTGTGCCCATGGAAAGTGGCTGACCTGGATACCACTATTCTGAGGTTGTGGTCCAGGAATGGGTACGCCTTTGAACCTGGTTCATACCCTAGGAACCTTAATTTTCTTGTCAGCCTTTCTCCCTTTTTCCTCAACTGTTTTGGTATGTGCATGTCTGCAAATACCC
Source organism: Bradypodion pumilum (assembly GCA_035047305.1). Taxonomy (NCBI): domain Eukaryota; kingdom Metazoa; phylum Chordata; class Lepidosauria; order Squamata; family Chamaeleonidae; genus Bradypodion; species Bradypodion pumilum. Next base: position 3,954,661 of record JAWDJD010000016.1, on the reverse strand, counting down.
TGAAAACGTGAAGGTGTGTCAGCTTGGGTTTCTGGTTGTACATGGCTTCGTAGGGTGTTTTTCCAACGACGCTGGACCACAGTCTATTCAGCGTGTAGTTCGAGTACAACAGTGCTTCTCCCCAATAGGAGAAGTTTAGGTCTGCGTGTTCAATGGCACACCTGATCATGGTTTGGAGTACTCCATTCCTTCGTTCGGCAACTCCGTTTTGGAATGCGGAGAATGGTGCAGTCTTAAAATGCAGCATCCCCTTCTCGACTACCCAATTCTTAAACTCCTTGGATAGGAATTCTGAGCCATGGTCCATCATTAGTTGCTTTATGTTGATGTTGTGTTGGGTTTGTACCCTTTTATAGAATTCCTTGAATTTGGTGAAGGTTTCATCCTTGCTCTTGAGTGTGTATATGAAGCCGTACCTGCTGAAGTCATCCACTATTGTCAGGAAAAACCTTTTTTGGCCCAGGGACTTCTTAAGTGGTCCTACTAGGTCAAGGTGGACCAACCGGAATGGGTGGTCTGACCTTCTGGTGGACGTCTTTGGCCGTGGTTCAACCCTTGATTTGGAACTTTTGCATACGGAGCATTCCAGGTAGTTCCCGCAATTCTTGACCTTTAGCCCTTCCGAGCATTCCAGCATTTTCTTGACTATTGGAAACCCTATGTGTCCTAGCTTTCGATGTAGCAGATTGCACACTCATCGTGCATGGGTCTCCATATGGAGATGCGGGATGCTACCTGTTTTGCGTCTGTGGCCCCTTCAATTTCGGCTGAATCGTGGGGATTGTTTTCCTCCCCTTCTAAGCTCGTGCCTTCAGCCTCTTCAGGGGTGCTTGGGTTATTCTCTTGTGTTACCTCTTTGTCGTTGTCCTCGAGTAGTCCGATCATGCCTCTGGCTTCGGTCTCCTTCTTGGCCAGGAAGTATGACAGGCCTCCAATGGTTTCCACGTTTCCTATTTCCTTTCCTCTTCTTTTGATGGATGCCTTACTATTCTTGAATACTATCATCAGTTCTGGATCTTCGGTGAGCCTGTTGGCGGCAAGCATGTTGTACAATATTCCGGGGACAAAAAGGACGTCCCTGACCACACCAATTTCGGGAATCTTCATGTTGCCCCTGCTGGCTACCCTTGCATGTTCCTGGTTGGTAACCTTGATCCTGAAGGAATCTTCCTTGAATGAACTGAATATTTCTCTGTGGCATGATGTGTGGGTACTGGCTCCAGAGTCCATTAGCCAGCATTGCCCATGGCCGTCGGTGGGCCAGTCTGCATTGTGGTGCCTTGTTTCATTGCTATGTTTCACCACGTTTATGGAATCTGGCTTATGTTTCCTTGGCTCTGTCTGTGTCCTGAGTTCTCTCCCAGGGCTAGGTGACCTCCATTGCCTGTCATCCCTGTCTCTGTCACTTCCATATGTACATGGATGCCTGTCCTGTGACCCATGCCTTGGCACTCACCCTATCGTGTGAGTGGTTGCTGATTCTCTTGTCCTTGTTGGACATGGGACAGTCCCTTCTGAGATTCCTGTTGGATCTGCATGCATAGCACACTGGGGGCGGGCTTGACCGCTCTGTAAAATTTACCCTTTTGGGTGGCCTACCTTTCCTATGAATTAGGGCCCTTTCTCTCCTAATGTCGTCTTCAGATATGAGCTTTCCGGTGATAAACTCAAGGTTAATGTTGTCATCGCCCATGTTATCTAATTGACTCAGGAAGTAATCCCAGCTTGGGTCAAGAGAGTTGTATATGATGCTTACTAGAGATTGCTCTGTGATGTTTTCACCCCTTCTTATCAGATCCGAACTCATGTTGCCTAATCTCATTAAGTGTTCACTCATTGGAGTCCCTTCCTTAAGGTTGAATGCGTACAGCTCCCTCAGCAGCAAGCTGGTCATACTCCTGTTTGTGCAATAAAACATATTAGACAATCTCTCCCATACCTCAGACACGGTTAACCCATGTGGGATGTTGCCATAGATGACAGAGTCAATGGAGCTTAGCAGCAGGCAGAATACCCTATGGTGCAATCTGTCCGTCTCTAAGTCCCATGGTTTCTTTGGTGGGTTTCGGATCAGAAATTGAGTGTCCTCTCGCATTAGAATCACTTGAAATTGTTGAGCCCAGTCGATTAGATTTCTGCCATTCATGCAGAGCACGGGGAAGTTGCTTGGCAGTAAGCTTTGTTGGCTGGGGTTGCTGTTGGTGCTGTCCTGGTCTATCTTGGAATTGGCAATAAGGAATTGGGACACAGTCCGTCAGTTTTGAAAAGCCTGCCTGCTGTAATCCTTGTGCCCTGCAGGTGGAGCTCTCCTCACTTTCAGGTGTTAGTTGGCTGGTTCTTGCTTGTTGTTCCTCCTTGTTCCCCCCTTCCGTCCGGTAGGTGGAATTGATTTGGGATGTCTGTGCCTGCGCGAAGCTCATTCTGCGCTGATCGTTGTAGGGGAAGGACCTCTGCTCCAGAGATCCCGTCCGCCTGGAGTGAGGCCTTTCCGGGTGGCCTGCTTCCTCTCCGATGTCTCCTAGAAACCTTGTAGTGGCCATTGCTGGGTTGTTAAGGAGGTTCTTTGCTGGAGCCGCATAGTTTGGGATCGGTGCTCAATCAGATGGGTTGCAGCAAGGTAGGTTCCTTCATCTCGCCTGCCTGTCATATGTGTTCCCTCCCCATAGGCGTGGGATTCGCGGTAATGGTAGGGGTACCCGGGATCGCCTATCTCGCTCTCTCTCTCTCGCGCGCGTCCGGGCCTCTTGTTGCACGCGGGTTCTGGGAAAGGGCCGTACTCGGGATGGGTGCTCCTGAGGCTGTGGTCTTCAGGATGCCTTATTGGGGGAAGAAATTCTGACACACACCCCCTGGGAATGCGGCCGCATGGTTCCTAGCTTCAGCTGAGCCTTCCCTTTACGCTAGCTGTAAGCTGGGGGGGGGGCTTCTCTCTCGCTGTCTTCCCAGGGGAAGGAAGGCCGGGTTCACCCATGGGTCCTGTGGTGGGAAAATCATGGGCCCTCGCGCCACCTCCCACCGTGAGTCCCAGCTCCCCTCCATATTTTCCATTGGGGCCCCTGGTGTGTCTTGTACCTGCGTGGCCAGGGTGTTCGGTTTGTTTTTGATCTTGTTTGTTCGTTCAAGTGGTTGCTTCGTTCATGGTCTCTGTTGGGGCTTCCTGGGTTTCCCGCCCCTAGGTTTGAATCCAGGGCCACTGGTTGTGATTGGTCGGCAATCTTGGCTGGATTCAAACTCGGCGTGGCACTAGGGGTTCCCGCCGTGGAGGTTCCCGGGTTGGGCTTACCGCGCCAATGACAGGGGGTTCTCTTTCCTCTTGCATCAGGGCCAGTAGTTCCGCCACAGAAATAATTCCTCGTCCCACTCGACCGATGGCCTTAAACAGTGTGTCCACTGTGATCATGCTGCTCTGGTTGAAGTCTTCAGTAATCACGCCTCCGGCCCCGGCCTTCGTCTGGCCATCTGGATCCATCTCCGTGATGGTCTGGTCGGGGATGCCTTCATCCGCCACCAGTTCGGGTTCTCCACTGGCACCCGCGGGGCTGGCCAGGGCCTTGGCCCCCACCTTCTTTGCTCGGGTCTTTCTTTTGGTAATCTTTGTTTGTTTTGGAGTTAATTATGGACAAACCATCCTCTCTGCTACCATTTTGTTAGAGAGATGCTGATGGATCGGTCCAATAACTCCAGAGACAGCTATTACCTTTTAATAGTCTTTATTTCCACTGCCCACATGGCAGTCAGTGGTGATCTCTAGGGTCAGCAAGGGAAGTGAGGAGTGGGAAAGGTTAGGGTCCTTTAATAGGGTTGGTGATGTCACCGGGTCATGGGTTATAGGGCAACAGTGTCATGATACATTAGAGCATTGCATTGTGGTATATGGGGATCGTAAGTGTGTGATATTATATCGGACACATTTGCCCTTTCCTATCCTTCCTCTACAGTTTGTAGCCTGGGATAACTGTATCCCATTGGTTATCATCCGTCCACCAGGTTTCAGTGATGCCAATAATATCAATGTTTTTATCTATTGCTAAGTATTCCAGCTCCCCTATTTTGTTCTGGAGGCTTCTGGCATACAAGCATTTATATATGCTTTTCTGATACAGTCTTTTGAGTCCAGTTGCATTGTTAGACTGCCTCTTGCATCCTTCTGCTAGAGTGTTGGTGACTAGCTCCTCGCTCTGCTCAGTAATTTTTGCATCCTCCTCACTACTCAAGTACACACTTTCCCGAACCGGATGCTGCCCAGCTCCTGTCGGCTTTCCCCCAGTTATCAGTTTAAAAACTGCTCTGCAGCCTTTTTGATGTTGAGTGCCAGCAATCTGGTCCCATCATGGTTGAAGTGCAACCTATCCCTCCTGAACAGATTTGGCTTGTCCCGAAATGTTTTCCAGTTCCTGACAAATTTGAAGCCCTCCTCTCGACACCACCACCTCATCCATGCATTGAGGCTTCTGAGCTCTGCCTGCCTGGTAGGTCCTGCACGAGGAACAGGCAGCACTTCTGATAATGCTACCTTGGAAGTCCGGGACTTCAATCTTCTTCCTAACAACCTGAATTTGGCTTCCAGGACTGACCGCTTGGCCTTCCCAACATCATTGGTACCAACGTGTACCATTACCACTGGCTCCTTCCCAGTTCTAACAAGCAATCTAGATTTCTTGTGATGTTTGCAACCTTTGCACTTGACAGGCAAGTCACCATACGGTTATCATGTGCATCACCGTCTGTCCGTCCAACCAGAGCGGACCAGAGGGGCTCTCTGCTTGTACCATCTGCTTCTCTGTGTCCACTCCTGCCCTATGGAACCTCCTGCCAGTGGAACTAAGACTGCAGACGGAATTGCTGCCCTTCAGGAAAGATCTGAAAACATGGCTGGCGGGGCAGGTGTGGGGTCCTGAAGATGTCGTGACCCCCACCTGCTGGTTGATTTAATATCAAAGTAATTTTCCTCTTTTTAATGTGTGGGGGTTTTAGCGGGGTAATTTGTTTTAATGGGGTTGTTCTTGTTTTAAGGGTTTTTAAGATTGTATGCCGCCCAGAGTCTTTGTGAGTTGGGTGGCTATATAAATATGAATATAAAATAAAAATAAATAAATCACAAATCCATCTCTCTGTATACCTAATCATTGAATCACCTAGTACAAGGAGCCTCTCTCCTGCAGTCTGTTCATCTGCATGCACTTCATTAACTATATTAAGAGAGAGGACTTCAGTTTGTTCCTGTTGTTTATCTTCCTGTATCTCACCAAGTTTACACAAGAGGAGATATTTACACAAGAGGAAGAAGGAAAGATGATTGCTAGATCCAATTACAATCACGTTATGCCTGAGTTACATACATAACAGGGCTGCGGGCCAGTCATGTGGTTCAGGGGGCCGGATCCAGCCCACAGGCCACAGTTTGAGCACCCCTGCTATAGATCACGGAGTTAAGGAGACACAGGGGGGAATCGAACTCTCCAATACCTTTATAATTAGTATTAACATATTAATGTGGCCAATGTCATAGTCTTCTGCCCCATCCCACTCCTTGGGGCAAATCCCAAACATAATTTTTGAGTACTGATTTCTTTTTTTCGGACTATAGTTCCCAGAATCCTCCAGCCAGCCGTTTCCTCCGAGTCAGTCCTCCCAGAAGCTGCAGAGCGCCGTTCGCGCTAGTGAACCCAGAAAAAAAACAGGAGTCGTCCGCTCTAGCCAAAGCCTCTCTATGACTCCTCCACAAGCTTCTCTGCTCCGAATTCTCCCATAGAGGATTCTCCCCCGCCAAGTCATGTCGCGCAAGCGCAGTGGCGACCGCCCGGCCCGAAGAGAGAAGTGAGAGGCCGGACGCGGGCGGACCAGAAGTGAGAGGCGGAGCTTGCGCACACAGTGGCAACAACCGGGCCCGAAGCAAGGCAGGTCCGGAAGTGAGGGCGTAGTAGCGGCAGGGAGACCGGAAGCGGGCGGCAGGGCGCCATGGTGGACCGGAAGTGAGGGCGTAGCAGCGGCAGGGAGACCGGAAGCGGGCGGGAGGGCGCCGTGGTGGACCGGAAGTAAGGGCGTAATAGCAGCAGGGAGACCGGAAGCGGGCGGGAGGGCGCCGTGGTGGACCGGAAGTGAGGGCGTAATAGCAGCAGGGAGACCGGAAGCGGGCGGGAGGGCGCCGTGTTGGCGTCCCGGCGTCGGTAAAGGGGAGCCCGTTGGTCAGCGGAGGCTCCCCGGTGACCATGTCCCGTAAGCAGGCTACGAGGGCGCGGCCGGGGAAGGCCGAGACGGAGCGGAAGCGGGACGAGCGGGCCGCACGGAGGGCGCTGGCTCGGGAGCGGCGGAACCGACCTCCTCCTCGGGGCGAGCAGGTCGAGGGCGGCCTGGCCGCGCAGCTCCAGGCGCTCGGGTTGCGACTCCGGGAGGTGCCGGGCGACGGGTGAGGCCAGCCGAGACTCCGTCTGCCCCGCCCCCTTCAGGCCACGCCCCTCCATCAGAGCCCCACCCCATTCGTTAATTATCCCATGTTTATAGACCTTTTTGTAGTTTGTGTGTGTGTTTGTGTGTGTTTGTGTGTTTCTTGCTTTTGGTCCTCACAACAGCCTTGAGAGGTAGGGCAGTCAAGTCAGGAGAAGAGCGCCCGAGGCAAAGTCTCCCGGTGTCCTAAGAGGGGACTGGAGTCGAAACCATCCCTGGCCCAGCCTGCCAGCCCTGAGCCCTCCCCATGGAGAGGGTTGAGTTGCCATAAGTGATGGCAAACCTTGGCGTAGGCACAGTAAACCTGTTCGTATGGATTCACATGGACTTGGGTGTCTGGGAATTGAAGTCCCAAGAACAGCGGGAGGGCCAGTAAACCCATCCGTCCCCATGGAAAGGGTTATGTGCCTTTTAGTCCAGATTTAACAGTGATTGCGAACCATGGCACTCCAGCTGTTCTTGAACTTCAATTCCCACTCAAGTCCCTGTGAATCCACACAAATGGGTTTACTGCATGTATGTGGCTTCACAGGGACTTGGGCTTCTGGGAATTGGAAGTTGAAGAACAGCGGGAGTGCCAGTAAACCCATTCATGTCGATTCATAGGAACTTCAGTGGGAATTGAAGTTCAAGAACAGCTGGAGTACCAGTAAACCCATTAGTGTCGATTCACAGGGACTTGAGTGTCTGGGAATTGAAGTTCAAGAACAGCGGGAGTGCCAGTAAACCCATTCGTGTCAATTCATAGGAACTTGAGTGGGAATTGAAGTTCAAGAACAGCTGGAGTACCAGTAAACCCATTCGTGTCGATTCACAGGGACTTGGGCTTCTGGGAATTGAAGTTCAAGAACAGCGGGAGTGCCAGTAAACCCATTCGTGTCAATTCATAGGAACTTGAGTGGGAATTGAAGTTCAAGAACAGCTGGAGTACCAGTAAACCCATTCGTGTCGATTCACAGGGACTTGGGCTTCTGGGAATTGAAGTTCAAGAACAGCGGGAGTGCCAGTAAACCCATTCGTGTCAATTCATAGGAACTTGAGTGGGAATTGAAGTTCAAGAACAACTGGAGTACCAGTAAACCCATTCGTGTCGATTCACAGGGACTTGAGTGTCTGGGAATGGAAGTTCAAGAACAGCGGGAGTGCCAGTAAACCCATTTGTGTCGATTCACAGGGACTTGAGCGTCTGAGAATTGAAGTTCAAGAACAGCGGGTGTGCCAGTAAACCCATTCGTGTCGATTCATAGGAACTTGAGTGTTTGGGAATTGAAGTCCATAAACATTTGGAATGCCAAGGTTTGCCATCACAGGACCAGAACATGGGTCAGCAAACTTAGCTCTCCAGGTGTTTTGGGGCTTCAATTCCCAGAAGTCCTGATCAGCAAGAGTGCTGACTTAGGCTTCTGGGAGTTGTAGTTTTTTTAAAAAAATCACTTGGAGAGCCAGGTTGGCAGACCTCTGGTCCATAAGAGATTTTTTTTAAGGGGAACCACTTGCCCTTGATAGGTGACACCTTGGGGGCTGAAGGGAGTCTGGCTGTATACCTCCCCCATAGTGCTCAGTGCATTTTCTGGGCTGTTCACATTGCGGAAAATCCCAGGTTTGAGTCTTGAAACTACCAACATGAGGAAATACTTTGTCTTCCCCTATTTCTAAAATGTGATGGCTCCGTTTCTTTTCTTGAGTACTGCTACATCGGGATGTTAGAGCAATACATTTATTTGCCCTTGTGTGCCTTCTATGCTTCTTTTCTTTAAACACTTGACCCTTTTTTGCCACCGACAAACATTCCGTTGAGACAACTTAGGCCACAATCTGCTCTCCCCGCAGGAACTGTTTGTTCCGGGCTCTCGGAGACCAGCTGGAAGGCCACTCGCGAGACCACCTCAAACACCGGCAGGAAACCGTGGACTACATGATAAAACAACGGGAAGACTTTGAGCCTTTTGTGGAAGATGATGTCCCTTTTGACAAGCACGGTGGGTGTGCCTTGGGAAGTGCTAAGGTTGCCCACCTCTGTTGACCCTGTCCTACCATTAGGATAGAGGCAGCCACCTCAGGTTGCAGAATGTAGATGTCAACAAAGGTAGTAGACAAACATTTATTATTTTTGTAATTTTGCTCCCATCAAATGGAAGTACAGTAGACCCTCGCACAACGACATTACTTGGTTCCCCAAGTATTGTCGCTATGCAGAAAACGTCGTTCTGCGGATTCCTATGGGACTCCCGTATAACGCTGCTAAAAAAACGTTATACGGGGGTCCCCCGTATAACGACTTTTTAAAGCATCATTTGCTATTTAAAAGTTGTCTGGGGAAACACATGATGCATAATGACGTGGTTAAGCAAAATCGTCGCTACCCAAACACCACGTCATGTGAGGTTCCACTGTATTGTGTTTTTTAAATCTTGGGTGCCAATACATGTTGGCCTAAAGCATGAGTTCTCAACATTTTTAAGGCATGGCCAGGGTCACGCTCCCTCAGACAGCTTCAGGGGCTGGACGGCCATTTTGCCCTTCCTCCACCACATGGCACTTCCTGGTGTGGAGGTGGTGGTGGTGGTGGGGGGCATGTGAAATGGTGCTGTGGGCCACATCCAGCCTGCAGACTGCAGGTTGAGAATCCCTGGCCTAAAGTATAATGCATGATGATTTGAGAGAAGTGAGGGCAGAGAAAAATGATTTTCTTAAGAATGTTTCTATAGAGGTGGGTTCGATCCTGACCAGGGCTCAAGGTTGACTCAGCCTTCCAAGGTCAGTAAAATGAGTGCCCAGCATGTTGGGGGCAAAAAGCTAATTAACTCATGAATTGCCCAGAGAGTGCACTAAGCGCTATGGGGTGGTATATAAGTGTGATTGCTTTTAGTGTTTTCTTTAATGAAGATGGATCAGAAATTGCCACTAATACAAAATTCAGCTGTAAGGGTGCTATCTAAGGTCGTCTTTGCTCGAAAGCCAGTCATATCCAATGCTAGGGTTCAGTGCTCATCTCTATTTATAACCAAAGAGCCAGCGCTGTCTGCATCTGCAGACATTTCCGTGGACATGTGGCAGGCATGCCTCGACACCAGAGTGCACGGAATGCTGTTTACCTTCCCACCAAAGTGGTGCCTATTTATCTACTTGCAATTTCTTGCTTTTGAACCTGCTAGGTTGGCAGGAGCTGGGACAGACAACGGGAGCTCACTCCATCATGCAGCACTCGGGTCTCGAACTGCCAACCTTCCAGTCATCAAGTTCAGTATGTTAACTACTAAGTCACCGCAGTCCTAAGGCTGCTATATAGGATGAGCCAAAACATGTAAAATTCCTTGTTTGGTTTTGAAATAGCTCTCTCAGGCATCAATATATTTCCAAGCGTCTCGATGTGTGCAGGCAGTGTTTATCTTTAAAGTCCTTTATGACAGACTTGGATAATGTGCTTCTCTCCAGGTGTTTTGCTTACAGTTTACATAAATCCCAGCCAGCAGGGATTATGGGTATAGTATTATACTCCAAAAGGGTTGAAGTTCACCATTTTGTCACACTACTGTTGTATGGATGTGTGCATGAAGGCCACCTTCCGGAAGGAAGAAGGATGCCTGCAGAGACAGGGACATGTTCTTGGTTGTGAAACTCCACCTCTCAACTCTCTTCCCAGCCTAAGTCTTGCCAGGCAAAAAAACCATAGTGTCTTTTTGAATCTCTTAAGACATTTGTTAATTTTTAATTTGCTGTTGTGGCTGCTGGAATTGATTTTATGCTTTCTTACTTGTGAGGCTTCTGGCCATTTGGCAAGTTTAAGGACGTAGGAATGCGCTACATAAAAGACTGCAGTGGCTCAAGTGGCTAAGATGCTGACTGGAAGGTTGGCAGGTCAGCAGTTCAAGACCTGAGTACTGCACGATGGAATGAGCTCCCATCTCTGTCCCAGCTCCTGCCAACTTAGCAGTTCTAAAGCAAGAAATTGCAAGTAGATCAATAGGGACCACTTCGGTGGGAAAGTAAACAGCATTCCATGTGCTCTGCTATCTAGGCATGCCTGCCACATGTCCACGGAAACATCTGCAGAAGCAGACAGCGCTGGCTCTTGGGCTTTGAAATAGAGATGAGCACTAAACCCTAGAGTTGGATATGACTGGCTTTCAAGCAAGGGTGACCTTTACCTTACTAATGTGCTACATAGAACTGCAGTGGCTTAGTGGTTAAGATGCTGAACGTGATGACTGAAAGGTCAGTGGGTCAGCAGTTTGAGACCCAAGTGCTGCACGACGGAGTGAGCTCCCGTCGTGAGCTCCCGTCGTGAGCTCCCGTCGTCTGTCCCAGCTGCTGCCAACCTAGCAGTTCAAAAGTAAGAAATTGCAGGTAGATAAATAGGGACCGCTTCAGTGGGAAGGTAAACATGCCTGCCACATGTCCATGGAAATGTCTGCAGAGTGAGACAGCACTGGCTTTTTGGCTATAAACAGTTGAGCACTGAACCCTAGAGTTGTATACAACTGGCTTTTGAACAAAGGTGACCGTTACCTTTACTAATGTGTTACATAGCATAATTGTGTGAGTGGGTTCTTTCATCTACATCCCAACGTCTGCCTATGGTATTGGTGCAGGAGAATATTTAACTTTTCCCCTCGCCTCTAATTTTTTAGTGTTTTAGAATCATGCATGGTGAGGATACGGTAGCACTCAAGCAGTGTTTCCCAACCTTTGGTTTTTGGACTTCAATTCCCTGAAGCCTAAGTCAGTCCATGGGCTGATCAGTGCTTTGGGGAATTGACTGAGGCTTCTGGGAAGTGAAGTCCAAAACCAAAGGTTGGAAAACACTGCACTAAAGGACCAATGTCAATGTTTTGCTTTTATCAAGCAGAATTAACGCAGAGGGTTGCTCGGCGAAACGGCTCTGGGGATCTTCACAGAGGCTTCACTTCAGTCTGCCTTGCCTGTTGGCTCCTTATTTTATGCAGTTATCATTGCTTTACCGATGTAGCCCTTACTTCTCTGCTTACCTCCCTCCTCTCTTCTCTCTTTCAGTTGCTAATCTGGCCCAGCCAGGGACTTTTGCTGGCAATGATGCAATTGTAGCCTTTGCGAGGAACAATCAACTGAACGTGGTCATTCACCAGCTCAATGCTCCTCTGTGGCAGGTAATGCTCAGGTCATGGAGAGCCCAGGAGTTTGCTCTGGGAACAGCCAGGTTCCCTTGCATCTCTTGGCTGCTTTGTTATTTATACCAGACTCCTAGGTTAGATTAGGGACTGTGATAGCTTAGTGGTTAAGACACTGAATTTGACTGGAAAGTAGTCGGCAGGTCAGCAGTTTGAGACCCGAGTACTGCATGATGGAGTGAGCTCCCGTTTCTGTCCCAGCTCCTGCCAACCCAGCAGTTTGAAAGCAAGCCATTGCAAGTAGATAATTAGGTTCTTCTTTTGTGTCCTGACCTAACCTCTGGACTTCCAAAACGAAGCCACTTCAAACATGACTTGGTTTGTCATTGGCCAAACTTAAATGAGCTGGATTCTGTATCTCGCCACATTCACTTAGCACGTTGTTGTCTGTCAGCAACGCCACCACACCCCCCCCCCCCCGAGCAGGTTGGTTTTACATTTAAGCACTCCATAGGAATGCATTGAAAATAAAATAAAATGTTCCAGAGCTTAGAAAAGAGCAAAAAAAAGCATAGTTTTTTTATTCAAACCTCTTTCTAAAATGGCAAAACACAGTGAAAAATGCCAAAGTCCACTTTAGAAAGAGTTTGGAACAGAGAAAAAACAAGTTTTTAAAAGTTTTGTAGCTGATTTTTTTCCCCCAAGGAATATTCGTCACAGTTCCATCAGTGCTGTCTAGTGGCTAGCTCTGGTAATTGCAGGAAAAGTCCCTGATTAACAGCTGGGGAATTTCCAGCACTTCCTGGTTGCAAGGAGAGCTTCTGCCGGAGACAAATCGGAAATTTTCAAAAACAGAGAGGAAATGGTCACACACCCTCCCACCACTCTGGGAAGCATTGGGACACTAAAAAAAGACACCTTTCTGTAACACAAGCTTTTTTCTGTAAATCGGGACGCCATTTCCTCAGAATTTCCTTCCTTAAGTTGGGTTTTCTGTTACCCGAAGCATCTGTAACCCGGGATTTTATTGTATTATGTTTCCTGTCCCAGATCCTTGGAACAGATAAAAGCAACGCGCGAGAGCTGCACATTGCCTATCGATACGGAGAACACTACGACAGCGTCCGAAAGATGAATGACAACTCGGAGGCCCCTGCACGGCTGCAGATGGAGGTTGGGTCTGTTAACTGGTAACATTTCTGGATTGCTAGGTGCTCTCGAATGATACTTTTGGGATGAGATGATATTGGAACCCCTTAATGCAGTGATGGCCAACCTTGGCACTCCAGGTGTTCTCGGGCTTCAATTCCCAGAAGCCCAAGTCAGCATTCCTGCTGATCATGGCTTCCGGGAATTGAAGTTGAAGAACAGCTGGAGTGCCAAGGTACACCATCACTGCCTTAATGGGTGGTTATCATGAGTTCGCTGTTCCCTGATAGCTTATCAAGGACAGAGCTAGCCTGGTTTTTCTTGAGAGAGAGTTCCTAAAATAATAAAGCAATTTTAAGGCCAGTCTAATATCACATCAGAAAGTAAAGATGTAGCCCACTCCCTTCCACAGGCCAGTCCCTTTTTCAGCAGGTTGTAAGTTGCCAGATTCTAACAACATGTTCTTTGGATATTGGCGAGGCAGACTAGTCAGTCTCCCGTGCAAGGGTGTTCTTCAACTATGTGCCTGCCAACTTCAGCCATTTGAGCAAATTGGCCATTCCGAGGGCAGGCGGTGTTGGGTAGTAATGAATTAAAATGGAGGCTTCGCATTTAGTGAGTTTGAAATGGTCACTGCTGTTGTTTTCCTTCCTTCCTGAGATAGGAGTGAATTCCTAAGAAGCCTTGTTGGGTTTGGAGTTTGGCCACGGGCCCAGGTGCGGATATTCCTTTCCCTTGAAGATTGCCATAACAATCTGGGACTGTGAGAACTGAAGTAGAAATGATGAACATAGAATGTTGTGGTTTTATTGGGTGACAGAGAGGAAGAGATAGAACGAAGGATAATTTGAATAATATTGTGCCAGAAATTATTCTGGGTTGAAAAGATTTTTGCGGAAGAGACACCACTCGGTTGACGCCCAAATGAGGCTCCTTTCATGTCCCCAAGAGCTGGGACAGAGATGGGCACTCAATCCATCATGCTGCCGACTTGCCAGCCTTCCAGCTAACAAGGTGAGCCTCTTAACCACTGAGCCACCACAGCTGGTTTCATCACAAATGATGAAAAATGGGCTTGGTTATCTTGGAATGTTAGCGGAAGAAACACCATTATTATGTTGTTGCATGTTCAACGCAGGAGGAGAGGAGTTTACCTGCTTGGGAATACCCTGAAGCCAATGGTGAGCCACTCTGTGAGACGGAATGCTGGACTGGATGGGCTGTGGCCTGTTCCAGCAAGGCTGTTCTTATGTACCTGTGCTTGTTTGTGAGTAGAGGGGTAGAAAGATGTAATCTTGATTTTGCTACTTGGCTAAGCCAGGAAATACAGACAGATATGCCTTTCTTGTTTTATCCAGGTAAAGGGGAGAGGGAAGTAAAAATGTTCCTTTTTAATTTTGTATCTTCTTTTTTATGATCCTGAGCTTTGATCTATTTTTCCTAATTAAAGCTGAATTGTTATAGAAGATATTGTACTTTTCATACAGTGCATAAGCTGGTGGGAGAATTCCAGTTCTTTATTCCTTTATTGGCAATGCTACATATTGCTACCTAATTGACATTGCTATTTCATAAGAACATAAGAACAGCCTTGCTGGAACAGGCCACAGCCCATCCAGTCCAGCATTCTGTCTCACACAGTGGCTCACCATTTCCTTCAGGGTATTCCCAAGGAGATGCCTTCACCTTCTTAGGATTCCCTGGAAATGGCATTGAGAGAGATCCTGCCTATCTCTCCAACCCAGAGGTTGTCCTTAGGTATCCATAATTATAGCCATGGATATCCTTGTCCTCCATGAGCTTGTCTAATACTATTTCCTACCTGATATGGCTTGATTGTAAGCAGCAACAGCCAATGATTGAAACCTATCATAGATTTCTGTAGCCCGGAGCAGAACCTCATCTACTCTGAAGCAGCAAAAGGTTTTATGTGGGCTTCCTGAATGGGTGCAGGTCTCTGTCAGGTGTAATGACTCCTATGGTAGTGGGGCAATGGGCTTTGTTATCACAGGCCCCTTCCAACTCAGCTATGGTTCTATGTCATTGATGGCGAACCTTTTGGAGACCGAGTGCCCAAACTGCAACCCCAAACCCACCTATTTATCACAAAGTGCCAACACAGCAACGAGAGGAAGGAAACACTCCCATTGGGCTGCTGGGTAGAGGGGCGGGGTGAACTCTTTGCTGGGGTGAGGCAGGAAGCGCTCCCATTGGGCTGCTGGGCAGAGAGGCGGGGCAAATTCTGTGCTGGGATGACTGCATGGGTGCCCACAGAGAGGTCTTCGAGTGCATGCCATAGGTATACCACTACTGTTCTATGGCGTGATCAGCATCCTTTTGTTTACTCCTCAAGTCCTTACTCAGCTTCCTGCTTGCTTTGGTTTCTTTCCAGACACTGTGCAGAAAAGAAACAAATAAAAAAGAGAAAATCCCACTGAAGAAAGAGGAAGAGGAGGGGTCTGAAGAAGAAATCCAGGATGAAATCGAAGATGCGGTCCAGAAAGTGAGGAATGCCACGGGTTGCTTGGTTAGCATTTATAATTCTCTGTCCTTTGGAAGTCCGGGCGGAGGTTGTTCCTCAGGGGAAGCCCCAGGTCTTTGAAGCTGTCTTTGCTTGACAGTCCTAAACCAGGTTTCAAAATCTATACCTGCCTGTCCTGTTTTTCTTTGCAGGATGTCGGTTTGATCATGCAGATCCTTGAAACAGAAGACTACAACATTGAGTCTGCAATATTTGCAATTCTTCAGATGAATGAGGTGAAAAGGCTACGTAAGTACAGAAATATCCTTTCAGTCCTGGTGGTGCAGCTGTTAAACTGCTGTACTGCAACCAAATTATTATTATTTTAATAATAATTATAATTAATTTTTATTAAACATAATACAAAAAAAGAAAATCAAACACCAAACAGAACA
Organism: Bradypodion pumilum; assembly: GCA_035047305.1. Lineage (NCBI taxonomy): Eukaryota > Metazoa > Chordata > Lepidosauria > Squamata > Chamaeleonidae > Bradypodion > Bradypodion pumilum. The sequence goes on along the minus strand of JAWDJD010000016.1, from coordinate 3,939,065 downwards.
ATCTAACATAGTATAAAAAAATTGCCTCAGTTATAATGGATATAAGTCATATTATAACTCCTATTATCTATCTTAAAAACCTATTTCCATACATTTTCTTCAATCACATATACATCTACATTATTCATTTACCCAATTCTTATTTCTTAATTTCTCATATTAATTTAAAATAAACAGTTTCACCCAAGTGCTATTTACAATTCCCTTAAACAAGTCGTATCTCTCATATAATATATTATAATTTCCAAAAACTCATTTGGTCTGGTACCGGGCTGCCACTTTTACTCTTATTATATATTCCAAAAAAGGCTTCCAGATATCCCAAAATTTATTTTCTTTAATTAAACCTTTTTTTCAAATTCAACTCCCATTTAAGTTTATCATTTAAAGCTTTATACCAATCATCCACTTCTAGCTTTAAATTAGATTGTGAGTTTGATCCTTCAGGGGCTGGATGGCCATTTTGCCCTTCCTCCACCACATGGCACTTCCTGGTGTGGTGGAGGCCCCACATGAAATGGTGCTGCGGGCTGCATACAGTCCACAGGTTGAGAATCCCTGGTGTAGTCAAAGGGTCTGGAATGAAATGAAAGTTGGGTGGGGAGAGAAGGGAAAAGTATGGTTTCTGTCTGGTGCTTTGGTAACGTCTTTCCCCTGTAGAATCGACGGGTGGTTGTTTATGTCTCAGAAACAAATCTTTCTCCCGCAGAGGCTCACACTGCCCAGGCCAATGGACCGAAACCACAGCCCAGGACAGCCCTCCGGGAAGAGAATGGAACCAGGGCCAGGATTTTGGGGGGCCAAACCACGGAAACAGAAAAGAACAAGCCCCAGAAGCATGTCGTGGAAGGAACTCAAGGCAGCAAAAGACAGACAGCTCCAAAGGTAATTGAGAAAGGACTATGCGCGAGGTCATTTGCTGAGGTGACTCAAGTTTGCCTACAGCACTTTACAGGCCTTAAAGCAGGGGGTCCCCAACTGCCATGGACTGGTAAGTGGGGGTGGTGGGATTTTTACCGTATTTTTTACCGTATTTTTTGGACCATAAGACGCACCTGACCATAAGACACACCCAGTTTTCAGAGCAGGAAAACAAAAAAAATATTTAATACTGTATTTTGCACCAGCAAAAGTATAGTATTTTGCGCTGCAGGGGAAATGGGTAGGCCAGGCTAATTGCACTGAGGAAGGGAGTGATACTCTAGCCTAGCCTCTTGCTCTCCTTTCAACCAGGAAGCATGTTTCCCCCCCTCCATTTTGTCCACATGGAGTAGAGACAAAGGCATCAAGGTAAGTGAAACCCTTTCTTTTTAAGCGCAGGTTTGGTTTCCCACTTAAATGCATTGGGAAACTTTTGAATACAAGAAATTTATTTCTGATGCATTTAAATGGGAAATTGTGATTTTCGCCCTCTAGTGGCCACTTGTTTTTCATATGGTTTTCCCCCTGCCCCGGAACAGCTGAGAGGCGGCAGTAGTAGTCTTCGGCCAGCTGCAGCTCTTGTAAAATTTCCCCCAATTTTGGGGGAGAAAAAGTGCGTCTTATGGTCCAAAAAAATATGGTAATCTCTCCCGTCTGTCAGCCACAGCTTGAATATGGGCACTGTGATACCTCACTGCGGACAGACGGGGGAGCTCAAAAACAAAGAGGGGCCCAGCTATCTGCCAGCCACACCGTTCAACTCAGGCAGTGAGGTATCACATTGCACACAGGCAGGGGAAAGAGCCCCGCCACAGTTAAGCAATGTGGAGGAGGGGCCTGGGCACTTGCCTATCTGCTGTGTCTGAAACCTGTGCTCTTGCTCTGTTCGCCGGGCAGACCTCATGGAACATATTGAGGGCAGAAGGCTGCTATCAGTGCTCCTAATGCCACCCACCCCCACAGCCCAGTTTGGGACAGCCCATGGCCAGGTACCAGTCAGTGGCCCGATGGTTGGGGACCCCTGCCTTAAAGTTCTATTTACATTGTAATGAATTGAATTGGAGGCTTTGCTTTTGGAAGTTTAAAATGGATGGTGTGGTTGTTTTCCTTCCTTAAGGGAGGCTTGGAGTTTGATCCTGGGCCCAGGTGTGAATTCCTTTCCTCTTGGAAATTATAGCAACCTCATATTGTGAGAACGGAAGAAAGCGTGATGAACATTGAAGGGGAAGTCTTATTGGGTGACCGAGAGGAAAAGGAGGGATAAGGGATGAAAGATGGGTTTGATGATCTTAGAACAGGGATCCTCAACCTCTGGCCCACAGGCTGAATCCAGCCCGTGGCACCAAATCATCTGGCCCGTGCCTTCATTCTTGCTTCTGCCTCCTCCTCAATCCTTGTCTCTTTTGCTTGGCTTGGCATGTCCCTAACAGCGCTCTAGCATGGCGGATGGTGGCTGCGGGGGCATTTCCAGGGACTGTGAACGTGTTTCCTTTACCCACGTGACACAGCTCCTCAAGGCCAGTAAGCAGGGGAGCTGGGTGGGTGATTGGGCTCAGGGTGGTCGCCGTTGCCTTTGGCGGCAGCGGCGGCACCACCAGTTTGGCCCCTCAACAGTCTGAGGAAGCGTGACCTGGCCCCCGGTTTAAAAAGGTCTTAGAATGTAGACAAAGAAATGTTATTGCTATAGTGTGCATGTTCCAAAGCAGGAGGAAAGAGGAATTTGCCTATGCTTGCTTGTGAGTAGAACAGTAGGAAGATGTAATCTTGATTATTATTTTTAGCTGGCTAGGCCAGGAAATACAGATAGATATGCTTTTCTTGTTTCATCCAAGGAAAGTGGGAAAAGTAAAAAAAATGTTCCTTTTTATTTTTGTATCTTTTTTGTGTATGATCACAAACATTGGTGGGATAATGGGCTTTGTTATCCTTACATCCCATCCCTTCTTCCCATTTACCCATTTCTCCCGTCTCTCCTTTGGCAGATTTCTAACAAACAACGAAAGGATCAGCAACGGCTGGAAAAGAAACAGCGGCAGGAAGACCGGCACCGCCAGAAAGTCCAGGCCGGGAAGAGCAACAACTCTTCGGACCAGAACCAGAATGAGCCGGGCACTAGGGCGCAGATCACGGTCGTAAGGACCCTTGCGGCGCTCAACATCTGACTCCACAACTTCTGCAATTGGTTGAGGGGAGAGAGGACCTCCGAGGGGGAGCAGCAGGTGCCAGAACGTCCCTGTTCTCTGTCTTCGTAAGCAGAGAGGCCTGTTTGGATCTTGAGATAAAATGGACCGCTGGTCACTTTTTGTGGCTGCCATCGTGTGACGGGCATGAGTTTTCTTTCACAAGTGCTGGACTCTGGAATCTTTTCTCCGCATCACTACTCCGCATCTCATGCGATGTGTTGTCCTTCTGTGTCTTGGCTTGCTGCCACTTTCTCTGACTTTATGCGGTGCTCCTGGGGGTGGGGTGGGGTAAGTGCTGGAGGTTTCTTTACTCAGGAATACATGTCTTTTCTTTGTTAAGTCAATGGAGGTGGTCAATGGTTGCAGAGTTAAATTCCAAAGCGAAACTGCCAAAGCCGGCTGGGCTATTTGTCTTTTGTCTTGGCAGTACTGTCACATTTCGGTTAATGGAATCCACGCTCGTTTTCCTCCCTTCTTGTGTCTGTGGTGTTTGTTGTCACCTGTGACGTTCTTTGTCTGCATCCCAAGCAACCCTTGGGGAGAGGCGGTCTTCTTAGTTTGCTCTCTTCCACCTGGGACAAAGATGGGTGCCATGTGGCTCATAGCACAAGCCTCCCCCCCACCAAAGGCTGTTTTTGTGATCACCACAAAATTGTGGTTTAGCCAAAAGAGAAGGAAGAAAATCCTTGTTCCTCGATGCCTCCAGGATGTCCTCCGTTTGAAAAAGGTGCAGCTTTGCTTAAAGAGGCTTATTGTGTGCATTTATGTTCACTTCATGCGCCCCCCACTGCCTCCACCACACCCAGAAGTGCCATGTGGTGGAGGAAGGGCAAAATGGCCTTCCGGTCCCCAAAGCTGTCTTGAGGGAACGTGACCCGGGCCCCAGCTTTAAATGGTTGAGAACATCTATAGTAGATGATCTGATGGTCCTAATAATGCATGGCGACAGGAAGGTTGGCAGGTCAACAGTTTGAGACACGAGAGTGAGCGCCCGTCGTCTGTCCCGGCTCCTGCCAGCCGAGCAAATCGAAAGCAAGAAATTGCAAGTAGATAAATAGGGACCACTTCAGCAGGAAGGGTAACAGCATTCTGTGCTCAAAGCTTGACTTGCCCTACAGTGGTTCGTAATGTCTCCTCTGCTGTTCAGAAGACTGGTTCTTCTCCAGGGTAAAGAGTAAAAGACAAGCATCTTAGTCTTATCAAAGGCTGAAATATGGGTTGAAAAGCTGGTATAAAATGGGCAGAGAAATTACAAGCGATGCTTCATTAGAGTAATTGCAGGGTGGGGAGAGATGTTTATCTCATGCGGCACATATAATCAGATACCTTTAGTGTTCTAAATAGTTGGCCACTAGAGGATGCCACTTTCTCCATTTAAAATAAAAATGTGCATTTTTTTGCAGCATTGAAGGAAACCCTTGGATGTGTGCGAAGCAACATTTGAAATTATTTGGGAATACCTGTACATTCTACTGAACCAGTGGGTCGACTCTAAGGGAGAGGGCTTGATTCAGCCTTTGAGATATTTTGGTGGGCAGACCGGCTTCAAAAAGGAAGTTTCTGTTTATAGCTAATGGTAAAGGTTTCCCTTGCTCAAAAGCCAGTCATATCCGACTCTAGGGTTCAGTGCTCATCTCTGTTTCAAAGCCCAAGAGCCAGTGCTGTCTGCTTCTGCACATGTTTCCGTGGTCATGTGACACGGAACGCTGTTTACCTTCCCACCAAAGTGGTCGCTATTTATTCACTTGCAATTTCTTGCTTTCAAACTGCTAGGTTGGCAGGACCTCAGACAGACGACAGGGAGCTCATTTCATCCTACAGTACTCGGGTATTGAACTGCTGACCTCCCGCCTTCCAGTCAGTGTCTTAGACACTTCAGCCACTGCAGTCCCTCTGTTTATAGATGGAGTTACCCTAATAAGCATTAGGGACTGCAGTGGCTCAAGTGGTTAAGGCACTGAACTTGCTGACTGGAAGGTCGGAGTTCGAGTCCTGGGTGCTGCAAGACGGAGTGAGCGCCCGTCTGCCCCAGCTCCTGCCAACCAAGCAGTTCCAAAGCAAGAAATTGCAAGTGGATAAATAGGGACCAGTTTGTTGGGAAGGTAAACAGCATTCCGTGCGCTCCGGTGTCTAGTCATGTCTGGTACATGACCAGAGAAACGTCTGCTGATGCAGACAGCACTGGGTCTTCGGCTATGAAACAGAGATGAGCACTGAACCCTAGAGTCGGATATGACTGGCTTTCAAGCAGTGGTGACCTTTACCTATCCGAATGAGAACACATTAAAGCATGAGTTAAAACGACAGGTGAGACAGAGGAATAGGTTAAGCGTCTCTCTTGGGAAACTGGGACGGGAAAGAACCGCAGACAATTCAGAAGCTGGTTTCCCTAGCAAGGCGGTGTCATTCCCTTGCAGAGGAAGTTTGGATACCACATATATTTGATCTTAAAAGCAGCATTGTGAAAACATAGGCTGGCCGCCTTGTCACATTCACAGGTCATTCTCTGGCACATGGTCTTCCCAGCTAGAAAAGAAGCAGAAGAAGAGGTGGTGAGAAGGTTTCCCATTCCACGACCAACTCATGACTTCACATCTATGCCAGTTTTTGGCAGGTATAAACAAAGCAATCTTGACTAGAGATTTACGTCTATGTTGAAGCTGACTGGGAGGCGGCAGGTCAGCAGTTCGATTCCTGAGTACTGCAGGATGGGGTGAGCTCCTGTTTTTGTCCCAGCTCCTGCCAACCTAGCAGTTTGAAAGCAAGAAATTGCAAGTAGATCAATAGGGACCACTTTGGTGGAAAGGTACTTATATACTCGAGTATAAGTCTAGTTTTTTAGCCCCCAAAATGAGATCCAAAAAACGGACTCAACTTATACTCAGATCAACAACCCCGAAGGTCTCAAAACCGCAGTGGTGTAAATTTAAACATACGTTTTTTTAAAAGCACTACCATAGAAACCTCAAAAACATACCCACACAAATGTCTGAATAAATAAATTTTGCCATATTTCATATATTTTAATTACTGAAACTCACTAGCAACTGCTGCATTTTCCACCCCTGACATATTTGGTTCAATCTATTTTCTAGTTTTAGAGGTCCAAATTAGGTGCCTTGACTTATATTCGGGATGACTTATAGTCAAGTATTTATGGTAAACAGTGTTCTGTGCGCTCTGGTGTCTAGTCATGCCTGCTACATGACCACAGAAACGTCTGCAAATGCAGACGGCACTGCCTCTTAGGCTTTGAAACAAATGAGCACTGAACCTTAGAGTCAGATATGACTGGCTTTTGAGCAGCTGTGACCTTTACCTTTAGGGTGATTCACTTTGGTTGAATGTTGGCGATCACACATGCTAGAACTGAGCCCAATGAAGTGATGCTACCCCTGGTATAATAACAGTAGCCCCAGCCAGCGAGGAAAAATTGTGTGGATAAAGACTGGGCAGTGACCAGGACCTTGTGTGGTTGTGGGAAAATGGCCCAAACCAGCCCATTGCCAAAGTGGTCCATCTTATGGGATAAAACATGGATTCTCAATCTGCAGCCTGTGGGCCAGATGAGGCCCACTGAGCCATTTCATGTAGCCCTACACCGCCTCCACCACACCTAGAAGTGCCATATGGTGGAGGAAGGGCAAAATGGCCATCCGGCGCCTGAAGCTGTCCAGCCCCCGGCGTAAAAGGGTGGAGAACTCCTGGGAAAAACATGGTCTGATTGCATCCTGTCTCAGCTAGAATGGTTGTTAAGTGCCATCAAGTTGAAACCCATTTATAACAAGGGTCTTCAAGGTAAGTGAGATATTTAAGGAACGGCTTCAGCAGTTCCACTTCCCAGGGCTGAGCGGGGATTTGAACCCAGGCCCAGTGAATCCTAGCCCACCACTCTGCCCGCTACATCAAGTTGAGTTGGGTAGATGCATTGAATGAGTGGGGCCCATGGTGAATGTTTTGCTTGTTCGAGTTGCAGCCAACGATGATGATAAGACAACCAATTGTCCCATGCAAGTTGGGATGATGGGGGCCCACCCCCTCCTTCCACTTTTTAGTCCGTGTTCTCACTTACTGCAAATAATGTTTCCCTGCCCTATGGAGTAGGAATAAGTCTCCATTTTGGGGTTGCAGCCAAGGGCAGACATCGTTCCGTAACAACAGTCATGGGCATGGCAGCACCTGATTAAGAGGACAGAGATAATTTCAGGCAGGAAAGAAAGAAGAGAAATTCTTGTCTCCCGGAGGCAACTGCAAGTTAAAAATAAAAATTAAGCCAAGGTGTTCTGTCGAATGTAAGATAAATAATATAAGAATTAATAAAAGCAATTAGCCTGTAAAAACTTTCTGAAAGCAGCAAGGAACGTTCCTAATTACACCCAAAGTAATTTTGTAACTACAAGTGGAACCCCGTATAACAATAACTCAATTCTGTGGGACTTTTTGCTATGCAGTCCCCCCCCCCCATCGTTCGGTTATTTTCCCTATACTAATAAAAATATGGGGAAAATTGTACAATGAAATTTTTTTCGCTAAGCGATTTTTCCCATTGACATTTTCCCCATAGAGATTTACGGTTTATGGATTTCCCCCCCGGAATGGATTAATTGGTTTTCATTGCATTCCTATGGGAAACTGCATTCAATGAGAAATTCAATTAAAGTAATTTTCGTTGTTCGGTTTTTCCCACAGGGACGCTGTTTCGCATAGCGAAAATTTTCATTGTACAGGGCACCATGTTTTTCCTGCGTTTTTTTTTTACAATTTTTTTCACTATAGGGGACATTCGTTATATGGGGATCCACTGTACTGCATTTTTCTTTTGAAGTATAACTTGATCACAGCCTAATTACTCAGAGAAGTTATTAGTAGCAAATGGTTCCTCATATCTAGTTAGCAATAGTAATTACATGTATATACCGCCCCATAAGGGACTGCGGTGGCATAATGGTTAAGTTGCTAAGATGCTGAACTTGATGACTGAAAAGTCAGCAGGTCAGCAGTCCAAGACCCAAGTGCTGCATGATGGACTTAGCTCCCATCGTGTGTCCCAGCTCCTGTCAACCTAGCAGTTTGAAAGCAAGAAATTGCAAGTAGATAAATACGTACCACTTTGGTGGGAAGGTAAACAGTGCTCTGTGCACTCCGGTGTCTAGGCATGCCTGCCACATGTCCACAGACAACGCTGGCTCTTTGAATGTAAACAGAGATGAGCACTGAACACTAGAGTCGGATACGACTGGCTTTTGAGCAAAGGTGACCTTTACCTTTCCGCCGCCTAGCGCTTAGTGCACAGTTCCTTCTAGATTCTGGAATTTCTACACAAGGAGATGAAAATCTGTCTTGCAACCTATGGAAACCTGATCAGACAAGCAGAGCTGTAACTAACCATGTTGACACCCTAGACCAGGGATTCTCAACTTATAGCCTATGGGCCAGATGCAGCCCTAAGCACAATTTCATGTGGCCCACCTCCACCACACCAGGAAGTGCCATATGGTGGAGGAAGGGTAAAATGGCTGTCTGGCCCCCAAAGCTGTCTGAGGAAGCGTGACCCCAGCCTTTGACTTAAAAATATTGAGAACTCCTGCCCTAGACATTGTCTCCCATCCACTCTGCCATGAATCCTGGACACAATACTCTCGTGATAAAGGAAGAACAAATAATACTTCCCTGGGGGCAGGGGAGAGAAATTTTATGCTTTCCAAAAGTAGACAGTACTGAGAGCTCTAGCCAATTACTTTCCTAATGCTCCATTCCTCCTCCTTGACATTTCTGTGTCCTCTAAATTTCAGTACCCCAAGCCCCAGTTTCTCCACCCTGGAGCCAAGAATATCTGTACACTTCAAGGGGGGGAGGTTACCTTTGCTCGAAAGCCAGTTGTATCCAACTCTAGGGTTTAGTACTCATCTCTGTTTGTAGCCAAAGAGCCAGCGTTGTCTGCGTCTGCAGATGTATCCATGGACATGTGGCAGGCATGACTAGACACTAGAGCACATGGAATGCTGTTTACCCTCTCACCGAAGTGTTCCCTCTTTATCTATTTGCAACTTCTTGCTTTCGAACTGCTAGGTTGGCAGGAGTTGGGACAACGACGGGAGCTCATTCCATCCTGCAGTACTTGGGTGTCGAACCCCGACCTTCCAGTCTTCAAGTTCAGCATCTTAACCACTTGGGTCACTGCAGTCCCTTCAGAGAAACCTTTGGAGATAAGAGCTTTTGAGGTCCTTGCTTACCAGTCTGTTTCATCCAGAGGATTTTTAGATCCTCCCAGCCCACAATAGCAGCCGTACCCATTGTAAATCAAAGATGGCATCCTGCCCGTCTGATGCCGAATCATATCTGCAAACTGGATCAAGTTGCCATTTGCCAAGGAGAGTACTGAAATTCAGAAGACAGATCAATATCACTGTTCTATATGCTGATGATGCTGTAATTCTCTCTAGGACCCCAATAGGCCTCAGAAGATCACTGGCATCTCTGTCTCACTACTGTAACAGTAACCAATTAGAGATCAACTATCAGAAAACAAAAGTGATAACCTTTGCTAAAAGGCCCAAGAAAAATACCTGGAGAATAAATGATCACAAGGTAGAAGAGATTACCAGTTTTAAATCTTTGGGCGTAGCCCTCTAAGCTTCAGGCTCAAGGAACGCCCATACTGCACACACCATTCTTACAGCCCAGAGATCCTCCTTCGCGGTAATAAAACTCCTGAGGACAAAAGGAGGCCAATACATACCCGCTGCACTCAAATTATTTGAAGCCAGAATCCTGTCACAGCTACTCTATGGAGTCCAATCACCCCCCCCCCCCAACAACCTGGCTCTTATGGAAAGTGTACAGTCTAAATTCTTACATGCAACACTCCAGACCCCTTGCTGTGTATCCAACGCTATCCTTTGCCTGGAGACGGGCATGATAAAGATTGAGGCGTGATTATGGATAGCTACTCTCAACCTTTGGTTCAAAATTCTCTTTAATCCCAGTGGCCTGGCACCTCTAACTCTCCAGGACAGCGTCTAATCAGCATGGAAAAGAACAATCCAATCCAGACTGCAGTATCTTGGCCTCTTCCAACCTCTCATACAGGCCATGAGTCACAACCAGGCAAAACAGGTTTAGTGTAAGGGACCAAAGACAATGAAACAGCCGAAGGGTTGGCTTAACACAGGTTTATTGCATGATGATCCGGAGGAACATGTGGTAATGGCGGATGGGTAGCTCAATATATACAGCTGGCTATACATTTGAAAGTGGCTCGTCGACAGACTATTGGTTGCTGCCTGCGTGACGTCGTAGAAGGTCACGCCCTTCTTGTCCAGGTGAAGAGGTGGCGGGAATCTTCCCGCGCTGCTGATCCAGGTGAATCTGAGCCATGAGAGCTGGACGCTCGCTATTGCCATCTAGTGGTCACTAGCTCGCGTCCCCTTATCAGGTTTACATTGATACAGCTGAAGGTTATAATGTTGCACACAGAAAGGTTACATTGTTACCACATGGCTAAGGTACTTTGTTAAAGGCACCGCTTTACAGAACACAACATCCCTCCCCCCTAGGATGAGACGAAGTCTCTCAGCCAAGATGGCTTATTGCATGTGTGTTTGGGCCGTGATGAGGGCTGACCCCCCCCCGGGGGCGCTACTGCTTCTTTGTTCCCTGGTCCCTTGTCCTGTAATGGGAGAGGGAGACTCGTTAGTGGCTTGCCGCAGTTTGGCGGCCTTAGGGGAAGGGAAGAACTCCATTGTGGGCAGACCGGGGGCAATCGGGGCTAACGAAAAACCCCTCTTCTCGCTTGGACGGGTGGGGGACCACTCCGAAAAACTCCCCCGGTTCTGAAAATCAAATTCTAACTCAGTTGGGGTATCCGCATTTGTGGGGGAATTCCGCGAGATATGTATGGGGTCGGGTTCCTCCTCCTCAGAAAGATCCCCCAGGATATCTACGAGAACATCCCCTCCCCTCTTGGTGGGGACCCGCAGCCCCCTTTTCCTCCCCCTTGGGCTGAACGGGTGGGGGAGAACCCTAACGCTGATTTTTCCTCTGTTTGGTCTGTGCCCTGCTCATCGGAGACCCTGCGTCGGAGCTGGTCCGCGTGCCGCCTCCACAGGAGCCCTGTGCTGGTTTCCACGCGGTACGACACGGGGCCGGTTCGCTCCACAACTACGCCCGGTACCCAGGCTGGGCCCGTGCTGGCGTAATTCCTGCAGTGCACGGGGGTGCCTACACTGAAACTCTTTGTGGCCTCTAGCCCAATGTTCCTTCCTTTGTCCTCTACCCTCGTGGGGTCTAGCCTAGTAAGAATGGTGGTCAGTTTCCTACGCATTAAGAGCTCTGCGGGGGAGTATCCTGACGCCAACGGGGTCACCCTGTACCCTAGCAGAAACTGACACACTTGTAGGTTCAGATCCCCGTGGCCCATGCGCCGCAACGCGTCCTTCGTGGTGCGGACGAGGCGCTCCACTTGACCATTGGTGGCTGGGTGAAACGGGGCGGAGGTGATATGCCGAACGGCGTTAATCTCCATGAATGCCCTAAACTCGGAGGACGTGAAACAACTAGCGTTGTCGCTAATTAATGTGTCGGGTATGCCGAACGTGGAAAAGAGCCTCCGCAAATGCTTAATGGTCTGGGCCGAGGAGGTGCTCGTGACTGGGATAACCTCCAACCACTTGGAGAAGGCGTCCACGACGAGAAGAAACAGGGTGCCTCTGAACGGGCCCACGAAATCAATGTGCACCCGGGACCACGGCCCCTTAGCCGCGTCCCACTCCCTGTGGGGAAGGCGGGCCTCCTCTGGTCTGGAGCATTGGCAACTTTCACAAGTGCCGACCATGTGCTCGATGTCGGCGTCCAACTGGGGCCACCAGAAGTAGCTCCGGGCCAGCGCTTTGGATCGCACGATGCCGGGGTGGCTGACGTGCAGCAGTTTGAGCACCCGCGGCCGAAGGGAAGTGGGAATCACCACCCGCTGCCCCCACAAAAGGCACCCCCTCTCTAGGGACAGCTCTAACTTTTTCCTGAAAAATGGGGCGAACTCCTCCGCTGGGGAGGATGCCGGCCACCCTTTCTGCACCCAGGAGCTAACTGCCGCTAACGTCTTGTCCTTCTCTGTCGCTTTGGCAATGTCGGCGGGCATTACGGGGGGCGAATCCAGCACCTCTATCATAAGAACTTGATGGTCTCGCTCCCCCTTGCTCACCTGGCTGGGCGTCAGGGGGAGGGGAGACCTTGATAGAGCGTCCGCATGGCTGATCTCTTTCCCGGGCCGGTAGACCAACGCGTGCTGGTACGCGTTGAGAAAAATAGCCCACCTGAGCATCCTCGGGGACAGGATCTGTGGCGTGGGCTTATCTGCGGTAAAAATGCCTAGCAGGGGCTTGTGGTCCGTTACAATGGTGAAGGGGCGGCCATACAGAAAATTGCGAAATTTTTTCGTCCCTGCAACTATCGCTAGTGCCTCCCTGTCTGTCTGTGCATAATTTCTCTCCGCTTGGGACAGGGACCTGGAGTAAAATGCTATCGGGGCCTCCCTTCCGTCTTCCAGCATGTGGCACAGCACCGCCCCCACCCCCACCGGGGATGCATCACAGGTCAGGACTACCGGGCGTTTGGGGTTGAAATGGGTCAGTATGGCATCAGACGCTAGGAGACTTTTTAGTTCACTGAATGCCCCTTCTTGGTCATCGCCCCACTTCCATGTCTGGTCTTTTTTTAGCAGCTTGCGTAGTGGTTCAGCCACTGCTGCCTTCCGGGGGAGGAAGGAGTGGTAAAAGTTGAGCAGCCCTAGGAACGACTGCAGCTCGGGCTTGGAGGTGGGGCGGGGGGCTTTCTTAATGGCGGCCACCTTGGATTTGGATGGTTTTATCCCCTCAGGAGTCACACAAAACCCTAGGAACTCAACCTCGGTCGCGAAGAAGACGCATTTGTCCTTTCGCAGTCTCAACCCCGCTTTTTCGAATACTGTCAGGACCTTCCCCAACCTCTTGGCCAATTCGACCCGACTCCCCCCCGTTATTAACACGTCATCAAAATAAGGCAACACCCCCTCTAGCCCCTTCAGGAGGCGTTCCACGAGTGACTGGAAAATTCCAGGCGCTGAATTTACGCCGAACTGAAGGCGCGTCACCTGGAACGCTCCCTTATGGGTGACTATGGTCTGCGCAGCAGCTGCGGCAGGGGACACCATAAGCTGCTGGTAGGCCTGTGCTAAGTCGAGCTTAGCGAAACACTTTCCCCCGTGTAACCTGGCCAGCAGATGGCTGACTACCGGCACCGGATACGCATTCGGGCGGATCGCCTTGTTGATGGTGCACTTGTAATCGGCGCATATGCGGACCTCCCCATTGGCCTTTAGTGCGGTTACAATTGGAGTTTCCCACTCCGCAGAATCAACAGGCACAAGGATTCCCTGGCCCACCAATTTGTCCAGTTCCGCCTCTATCTTGTCCTTGAGTGCGAACGGCACCCGGCGTGGTTTAAGTCGAATTGGGCGGACCTCCGGGTCCAGGTCGAATGTCACTGGGGGCCCCTTGAATTTCCCCAGTCCTTTTTTGAAAACTTCGGGGTGCGCCTCGCACACCTCCTGAATCGGGTCAGTCCCAACGGCGTGCAACCCAACGGCGTGCACCCCCCCAATAAACAAACCCAGGGGCTGGAACCATTGAGTCCCGAGGAGGCTGCAATCCCCCCCTTTAAGCACGACTAGAGGGAGAGACGCGGCGTGCTTCTTGAATTTAACCTGAAATTCTCCAACCCCCAACACTGGAATGCTGTTCCCTTGCACGTCCCGTAGTGTGGACCTCAACGCTTTGAGCTTGGGTCGCCTGTGGGGGGCAATTCTCCAAAACTCCCTCTGGGAAATGATTGAATATGAGGACCCCGAGTCAATTTCCATCCTAATGGGAACCCCTTGAACTAGTACCTCAACAAAGTAGCGGGGGTGTCCTACGGACACGCTGAATACTGGGGCGTCGTCCTCGCTGCCGTCGGAGATGCGGCCCACGCCGTCCTGCTTCCGCGTGGCCTGAGCGCCGTCCTTGGGTCTCGTTGAGCGGTCTTGTCCCGCGGAACGGTCTGCCGAGCTTCTCCGGGTCTCGCGCCTCTTCCTGCACACCTTGGCGATGTGCCCGCGGCGGCCGCAGTTGTGACACTCGGCCTTCCGAAATGGGCATTTTACGCGGTCGTGGGCCGCTCCACAACCGTCGCACCGCCGGCTCTCTTTCCGGACCCTCCGGACATCCTCGTCGTCGCTGCTCTCTGCGGACGACCTCGAAGCTCGCCGGGCTGCATGCACCGGAGTCTCTGCCTTGCTCGACCTCGGCCGCCAGTCCTGGAGTTCTTGTACCCCAGCCTTTGTAGCTTCCGCGGCCTGTGCCACTCTGATGACCTCCTGCAACGTGGGAGGCGGCTCTTGGTTCATTAATGTGCGCTGGGTTTCGGCGTCGTTCAGGCCGCACAGCACACAGTCCCGGAGGGTGATTTCGACATTCTCCCATTTGCACGGGCCGGCCGCCAGCCGCAGGGCCGCTACGAATGCGGCGACCGTCTCCCCGGGCGCTTGGACTCGCCTCCAGAACGCACTCTGAGCGGGAAACATCGCCGTGGCGGGCCGGACGTGCTCACGCAGCATCTGCATGAGTTCCTTGGCCTTGAATTCGCTCACCCTCCTCGGTGCGATCAGGTCCACCAAGGTCCTTTTGGTTTCTTGTCCGAGCATCCTGGTGAAGATGGCCCTTTTCTTTGCCTCTTCCGTGACTTCGGACTCAATCAGTGCTGCCTGGAAGTCCATTTCGAAGATCTCCCAGTCGCCCGGTTTCCTGATTTCGAAACCGGCGCATGTCTTGGTCCCGTGGGCTGCCATATCCCATCCTCGTCGCCAATTTAGTGTAAGGGACCAAAGACAATGAAACAGCCGAAGGGTTGGCTTAACACAGGTTTATTGCATGATGATCCGGAGGAACATGTGGTAATGGCGGATGGGTAGCTCAATATATACAGCTGGCTATACATTTGAAAGTGGCTCGTCGACAGACTATTGGTTGCTGCCTGCGTGACGTCGTAGAAGGTCACGCCCTTCTTGTCCAGGTGAAGAGGTGGCGGGAATCTTCCCGCGCTGCTGATCCAGGTGAATCTGAGCCATGAGAGCTGGACGCTCGCTATTGCCATCTAGTGGTCACTAGCTCGCGTCCCCTTATCAGGTTTACATTGATACAGCTGAAGGTTATAATGTTGCACACAGAAAGGTTACATTGTTACCACATGGCTAAGGTACTTTGTTAAAGGCACCGCTTTACAGAACACAACAACAGGTCATTAAACAGAGAACACTAGACATGAAAAGGAAAGAAGACCCAGCCAGAGACCCTACCTTCCTGGCTCCAGAGTCTTGGAGACACATTGTTCTCCCAGGCCCATACCTGCTCCAACTTGAGACACCAAGTCACCGGAGGGCATTTACACTAGCCCGCTGCCAGGCCCGCTGCCAGGCCTTCCCTTCTGCAGTTTTCAAGGGAAATTTCCAAAGGAGACCAATGTCAGAGAGACTATGCCTTTGTGACTCTGGAGAAATTGAAACCACAGAACGCGTTCTTTGCATCTGCCCATTCTATAGTGACATATCTCCGCTGCTCTGCAAGTATCCTGGCCAGGCTAATGGCTAATACACCTACTGGCTGCTATCTGATGAAAGGCTCACCTTCACCCACTACACTGCCAGGTATGAGTAAATAGCAAGGTAGCCAAATTTGCTGATGACATTAAATTATACAAGGTAGAGAAAACTGAGAGATTGTGAGGAGCTCCAGAGGGATCTCTTGACACTGGGGGAGTGGGCAAAGCAGTGGCAAATGAGCATTAACACTAGTAAGTGCAGAGTGATGCACGTTGGGGCAAAAAAACCCAATTATATTTATAAACTGATGGGGTCTGAACTCTGCGACAAACCAGGAAAGGGACCTTGGTGTCCTGGTGGACAACTCAATGAAGGTGTCAACCCGGTGTGCCTCAACAGTGAAAAAAGCAAACTCAATGCTAGGGATCATTAGGAAGGGTATAGAAAATAAGTCAGCAAGTGTCATTTTGCCTCTTTATAAATCTATGGTGAGGCCCCATCTGGAATACTGTGTACAGTTCTGGTCGCCATACCTCCAGAAGGATATTATGGAGCTGGAAAAAGTACAGAGGAGGGCAACCAGAAGAATGATTAGGGGACTGGAACACCTTCCTTACCATCTGAGGCTGCAACGGTTGGGCCTCTTCACTCTTGAACGACGGCGTCTAAGAGGTGACCTGATTGAAGTTTATAAAATCATGCACAGTGTGGACAAAGTAGAGAAGGAAAAACTGTTTCCCCTATCGCATAACACTAGAACTAGGGGGCACTCCATGAAACTTTTGGGTGCTAGTTCTCAAGCAAACATGAGAAAGTACTTTTTTCACCCAGAGGATCACTGGTCTATGGAACTCCCAGCCAGAAGAAGTGGTGACAGCTGTCAGTCTCGACAGCTTTAAGAAAGGATTAGACAAGTTCATGGAGGACAAGGGTGTCCATGGCTATAATTATGGATACTTAAGGACAACCTCGGGGTTGGAGAGATAGGCAGGATATCTCTCAATGCCATTTCCAGGGAATCCTAAGCAGGTGAAGGCATCTCCTTGGGAATACCCTGAAGCAAATGGTGAGCCAGTGTGTGAGACAGAATGCTGGACTGGATGGGCTCTTGTAGCCTGTTCCAGCAAGGCTGTTCTTATGTTCTGCGCTGCAGAACAATCAGAAGAAAATCCTGGCAGGACTTTCAGCCCAATGAATTACTAGAGCCTCAGCATAGGCTTAGTAATAGCTGTAACCAGTGATGTGCTGGCCCACATGGATACAGGGACTCATCCTGGTGCACCCCAGTGACTGGCGCACCCCAGAGGCAGGCAGAGGTAACAGGAATGTATGGGATTTCTCCCCCCCCCCAATCAGCGCCCTCATCACTTCCTATCCACCGCCCTCCCAAGGTGCCCAGCACACCCCTGGCGATAACACTATTGACCAATTTTACTACTATTTCACACTGAGCAAAAATGCTCCTTTTTAAGCACTCTTGTTTCTTGACATACTGCATTTCAAGTACCCCATTAAAACTTCTGTTCTCTTTGCTGTTCGATGCTGGTCTTGGGTCATTATAAAGATCTGATTTAATTTGGAACCTCCCTGACATTACAGGTAAGGAAAAGGTTAAAATCACCCTTGCTTGGAAGCCAGTTGTATTGGACCCTAGGGTTCAGTGCTCATCTCCATTTACAGCCAAAGAGCCAGTGCTGTCTGCATTTGCAGACGTTTCCATGGTCTTGTGGCAGGCATGACGAGACACTGGAATGCACAGAACACTGCTACCTTTCCCATTGAAGCGGTACCTATTTATCTACTTGCATTTTCTTGCTTTCAAACTGCTAGGCTGGCAGGGGCTGGGACAGATGACGGGAGCTCACTCCACCATGCAGCACTCAGGTCTCGAACTGCTGACCTTCCAGCCATCAAGTTCAGCGTCTTAACCACTAAGCCACCGCAGTCCCTGCAGCAAACTGAGGTAGCAAGAGCAAAATATTCCTTGAACGTTTCACATACCTTGAAAACTCTACTAGGCAAAAACAGTTCTGCAGCACAGAAGAGCAACAACATACAGATACACGTATGTACCTCGGAGTAAGTCTACTCACCACACAAGGAAACTAGGAAGGTCCCTAAGGAGTATTCCATCTCCGTGCTCTTCCCTGGTAGGAGCCAGGATAGGAGAAGAAGGATCCAGGTGGTGTCTCGCTCTAAGAGAAGTTGGGAAGAAGGAAGTCAGCATTGTCTTCCTGATGGTACTGTACATGATATTCCGCCTGACATCACGAACACACTTGGGCTATTGTTTTGTGCCTCCCTGACCCATGGCCTTAGCAAAGGATAGATCAATATTGACAGTTCTCACTGAGTGTGTTTGACACTTAGGGGTGTTTCCAGGACAAGACCAGGGATGGAAGCAAACAGGGCCTGGGGTACCACGAACCTAAGGCAAAAAGGTTGTACGCCCTTTTGATTTCACATCTCTTTTTTGCCTGGGGTAGTTACATCAGTGTTCCTAATAACACTGCAGTACCATAGGGGAACAGGGACTGTGGTGGCTTAGTGGTTAAGATGCTGAACTTGACAACTGGCAGGTCGGCAGGTCAGCAGCTCGAGACGCAAGTGCTGCATGACGGAGTGAGCTCCCGTCTCCGTCTCAGTTCCTGCCAATCTAGCAGGAACTTGCAAGTACAGTAAAAACCCCTACTTACGTAAAAAGTCTGTTCCGTAGGCTTTTATGTAAATCAGTTTTTTTACTTAACTCGAAGCAAACCCATAGGAAAATGATATTTATGTAAATCGAAGCAAACCCATAGGAAAAATGAATTTTTACATAACTTGAAGCAAACTCGTAGGAAAATGATATTTATGTAAGTCGAAGCAAACCCATAGGAAAAATGGATTTTTACATAACTTGAAGCAAACCCATAGGAAAATGATATTTATGTAAATCGATGCAACCCCATAGGAAAAATACATTTTTACTTAACTCGAAGCAAACCCATAGGAAATTGCATTATGTAAATTGGGACATGGTTTTAGTGCAAAAAATCATTATGTAAGTCAAATTTTATGCAACTCGAGGCATATGTAAGTCAGGATTTTACTGTAGATAGATAGGTACCACTTCAGTGGGAAAGGTAAAAACGTCCCGTGTCTATCCTGCCTGCCTTATGACCACAGAAACATCTGCAGATGTTGCTGGCTATAAACAGAGATAAGCACCTAACCCTAGAATTGGATATGACAGGCATTCGAGCAAGGGAGACCTAAAAGTGGAGGAATAGATTAGGGTGGCTGTTTATCCTCCTTTAGGGAGGACAATTCCTCTGGTTCAAGGCTGTCTAATCCCACCATCCATGATGAGCAACACTTGGGCGTTCCCATTTAGAGAAAAAGAGAGAAACAGATGAAGTGGACGCCTTAATCCAATGTTGAAAGACAAATAAAACGAAGCACCCCATGGAGAGAGTTGGACCCAGTCCAGCCAAACTACGAGTACGGAAGCGGGACGCCTGGCCCATACCTGGATAATCAAGGCTAAAGGCACCTGGTATGAGGCTATAGGTGCCAGAAAGCCACTGGCAACTTCTGTGGCTTCTCTTACAGTATGTACGAGGAAAATAGGAGGAGAAAACAAGCCACACAGTTTGGAATTGTTCAGTACAAGTACAAGAACAAGCACACTAATGACAGTAATGAAATAGCAATGACATTATCTACCCTAGGGATTCAGTTAATTTATTGTCCATCCTTTTCTGCCAATATTGTTCTTTCTATCTGTCATTAAGGCGGCTTAGTGATTAAGATGCTGAGTTTGGCAACTGGAAGTTCAGTAGGTGAGCAGTTCGAGACCCGGGCACGGCATGACGGAGTGAGCGCCTGTCGTCTGTCCCAACTCCTGCCAGCCTAGCAGTCTGAAAACCAAAAATTGCAAGTAGATTAATAGGTACCACTTGGTGGGAAGGTAAACAGTGTTCCTTGTCTTGTCATGCCTGCCACATGTCCACGGAAACATCTGCAGACAGCTCTGGCACTTGGGTTGTAAACCAAAATGAGCACCAAACTTTATAGTTGGATACGACTGGCTTTCGAGCAAGGGAGACCTTTACCTATCTGTCATTAATCAAAAGAGAAACATTTATCCAAGAGAGCAGATCAGGACATAAATTTAGGGCTGCAAATAAAACAATTGAAAGCCAGTCATATCTGACTCTAGGGTTCAGTGCTCATCTCTGTTTCATAGTCAAAGAGCCAGCGCTGTCTGCTTCTGCAGACGTTTCCGTGGTCATGTGGCAAGCATGACTAGACACCAGAGTACACGGCCTACCGCTGACCTACTACTTTCCAGTCAGCATCTTAGCCACTTGAACCACTACAGTCCCTTTTGTGATGAGGAAGCCACACCAAACTGGGATCTTCCCTCCCTCTGTGGTGTCTATAGCCCATTGTACACCAGTTTGGGGCAGCTAGGCTGCACTGAAATCAGATTAATTTCTGATTGGTCTTTTAATCTAAATCTGCAACTAGAATTGTCTCCCACCCCAACTAGAACATGCTGCAGTAAGATCTGTCTTTTGTCCTTGGAGTTCAGGCTTGAAATGATGAAAGAGTGGAAAGATAGCCATGATGATCACCTATATTCGGATTCGGATTCAGATTCGGAAGAAGAAGAGAATTAACACCAAGAAACATACCCAGTGAGAGATTACTACTGAAGTTCTTCCAACCAGCAACATTTGGTCAAAGAGTGGTCCTCTAGGTTATTTAATATCCAGCAGCATCTAAAATAAGACAGGTATACTCTGTTCTGTTTAGTAAAAGCTCATGGCCATGTACAATAAAGACTTATGACAATAACAATGAGTCCGACCATGTCAAAGACAACCACGATGACAACCATGATGGTGACAACAGCTCAAGGTGAGGACAGGGGATTCCTCATCTGAAGGAGCAATTAGATGGGGCAGCCTCTCCACCTTGATGGAATAAAATTTTTATTGAACAAAACTATGGGAATTCCTTAGGCAACTGGAATGATATCTGTCACAGAGACATATGTTGGTGGGGTTTAGTGTTTGGGAATCA
Organism: Bradypodion pumilum; assembly: GCA_035047305.1. NCBI lineage: Eukaryota > Metazoa > Chordata > Lepidosauria > Squamata > Chamaeleonidae > Bradypodion > Bradypodion pumilum. The sequence continues at coordinate 3,918,278 of JAWDJD010000016.1, read as the reverse complement.
AGACAATGGAAACGGCTGTAAGCTAGCCTAACACATCTTTATTGCATAGAGTACAGTACGAACATGTGGTAATGGCGGACAAACAGCTCTTTTTATACGGTGGCTATCTAATTGAATCTGGCTCTTCGACAGGCATTGGCTGCTGTCCAAGTGACGTCATCCTTGGTCACACCTTTCTTGTCCAGGTGAGGTGAGCGCGGGAATCTTTCATACAGAAGGTTACAGTGTTACCTATACCCATTCATGTGGTTACAAATACATTCAACACACTACATTCAGTACACAACATCCCTCCCCCCTAAGATGGGACAAAGTCCCTTAACCAAACTGGTTTCCTGCATGTGCGTTTTGGCCGTGCGGCCGTTATGCTTGACTCGGCCATGCCCCCTCGTCTGTGTCCTCCTGGTTCTTGTCCTTGGGCTTGAAATGATTCCGCAGAACCCCCAGAATTTCCGTCACCGAAACCTGGTCCACCTCTCGTGGTGCCACCAGATCCATCAGTGCTTGCACGGCGTGGAACCCGAACATCGTGATGAGAAGACCCTTCTTCTTCCCAGCGTCGGTGATGCCCGCATACGCCACCGTACTCTTGAAATGCATTTCAAACCAGTCCCATCGCTTGGGATGGGTCACGTCGAAAACTGGCTTCTGTGATATTGTCTTGTCCCCGTGGGAATCCATAATCCCATCCTCGTCGCCAATTTAGTGTTTGGGAATCAAGACAATGGAAACGGCTGTAAGCTAGCCTAACACATCTTTATTGCATAGAGTACAGTACGAACATGTGGTAATGGCGGACAAACAGCTCTTTTTATACGGTGGCTATCTAATTGAATCTGGCTCTTCGACAGGCATTGGCTGCTGTCCAAGTGACGTCATCCTTGGTCACGCCTTTCTTGTCCAGGTGAGGTGAGCGCGGGAATCTTTCCCGCGCGGCTGAAGGCATTTGAGTAATGTGAACCATGTGAGCTGGGCGCTCGCTATTGCCCCCGGTGGCCACTAGCTTGCGTCCTCATACAGAAGGTTACAGTGTTACCTGTACCCATTCATGTGGTTACAAATACATTCAACACACTACATTCAGTACACAACATGGGGCCAGCCAGAATTTCTACTATCGATACGGGTGTACCGGTACCGGGGCGTACCGGCTGAATCCCACCACTGCCTTTAATGCTTTTAATTTGGTTTTGCTCTTGTGTACCCTCAATACTGTTTTTTCTTGCCATAAAGCTCTTCCTGGATCTGAGCTGGCAGACTTGAGGCTCATCTCTGTTCAAAGGATGTTGAGGCTCCTCTTGTTTAGCTCTCTCTGTGTCCACTGCTACTTCTCTCCTGATCTTAGGTGGAGCAATACCAACTACTTTAACTATGTTGTCTGGGTTTACCTAGAATTGGGGTGGTGAACCTTGGCACTCCAGGTGTTCTTGTACTTCAATTCCCAGAAGCCCTGATCAGCAGGTGTACTGACTTGGGCATCTGGGAACTGAAGACCAAGAACAGCTGGAGTGCCAAGGTTTGCCACCACGGACCTCGAATAACCTCTCTCCCGCTACAGTGCAGAGAAGAGGGACTTCAAAGGGAAAAATGGATACAATGTTAACAATCTGGTATGCTTTGAAGAATGGTTGAATCAACTCCAATGGAAGTCAATGGAAGAATTAACTTAATGGTAGCAGTACCAATCTTTACCTATAAGGAGGGACGTTAACCGTTGGAATCCGGTATACATGCCCACACCTGTCCATACTATCCCGGAACCGAGCCCTGTACACTTGCCTTTACACTGAATGAGCATCGTCGCAAGGGTCCGCCAGCCGCCAGTGGAGCAGCCACCCCACGAACACGGACAGAAAAAAGAACTACAGTTCCCAGCATCCTCTGCGCCGTGCAACTAATCAGCCTGGCCAGATTTTCTCCCAACCAATCACTGTCCAACATGCAAATCAGCTCTCTCCAACATTTCATTTTTAAGCCTGGCTGTTAATAAACTGCCATTTTTCTCCCATTGCACAACACACAGTGTGTGTGTGTGTGGGGTGGTGGTGGTGGTGTGTGTAGGTTGTATTGTGTGTGCATTGTGTGTGCATTGTGTGTGTGGTTGTGTGTGTGGTTGTATTGTGTGTGTATTGTGTGTGTGTGTGTGGGGGTTGTGTGTGTGGTTCTATTGTGTGTGTATTGTGTGTGTGTGTGTGGTTGTGTTGTGTGTGGCTCCCTCTTGAAGCCTAGGCAAGGCCACACACACACAGCACCAGTCATGTATATTGTGTTGTGTGTGTGTGTATTGTGTGTATTGTGTGTGTGTGGTTGTGTTGTGTGTGTATTGTGTGTGTGTGGTTGAGTTGTGTGTGTATTGTGTGTGTGTGGTTGAGTTGTGTATGTGTGGTTGTGTTGTGTATGTGTGTGTGTATTGTGTGTGTGGTTGTGTGTGTGTGGTTGTGTTGTGTGTGTCCTCGTCAAAAGCTTCGGGGGGAGGGGTAGCCCCTCTGCTTCCCACGCAGCTTCAGCGTGTGTGTGGTTTTGTTGTGTGTGGGTGTAATTAGTGTGTGTGTGTATTGTGTGTGTATGTGTATGTGTGAGGTTGTGTTGTGTATGTGTCTAATGAGTGCGTGTGATTGTGTTGTGTGTGGTTGTGTTGTGTATGTGTGTGTGTTAAGTGTGTGTGTGGTTGTGTTGTGTATGTGTGTGTGTTAAGTGTGTGTGTGGTTGTGCTGTGTGTGCAGTGTGTGTGTATTGTTTGTGTGTGTGTTTGTGTTGTGTGTGTAATAAAATAAAGGAACTGGACTTTTCTCCCACTAGCTTAAGCGCTATAAGGAAAACACACGACTTCTTCTGGTTACAATCAGGTTTATTTAGAAAGGTTCAGGATCAGGCATGAGATGGGAAAAAGGAATATCTTGCTTGCCTCTTTCCCAGAATAAAACAAGAAAAGCATATCTAGCTCTATGTTTCTGGCCTAGCCCAGGCTGCTAACAGATTTGACTAATTTTGCTATGGTTTACTCACCAGCACCTATCGTGGCAAAGCAAAAGTAAATCACTCCATAAGCATGGCTTTTACCTTCCACATTCCAATATAACAAAACCCATCTTTTCCCACTCTTCCCTCCTCTTCCTGGATTTTAACCAATTAAAGGAGTTCTCAGCCTTTTTAAGACAGGGTGGGGCTGGGTCATGCTCCTTCCGACAGCTTCGGGGGCTGGATGGCCATTTTGCCCTTCCTCCACCACATGGCATTTCCTGGTGTGGTGGAGGTGGTAGTGGGCCACATGAAGTGGTGCCATGGGCCACATCCGACCCCCAAACTGCATTTGACCCATGGGTCGCAGGTTGAGAATCCTTGAATTAAAGCAAAGCATACAATATCCTTCAATCTTAATACCGTTCACACAGTTTTCGCCCCGTTATGACGACTTTCAAAAGTAAACCAACTAACATCCCCGTGGTTTACGGAAGAACTGCAGGAGCTCAAACGGGCAAAGAGACGCCAAGAGTGCCGCTGGGTGAAGACCCAGAATGATTCCAACTGGACACTAGCTAGAGCCGCTATTACGGCCTACCTCATGGCGATGAGGGTGGTGAGGTGGCAATACTTCTCCACCCTTATTGCCTCCGCTGATAATCACCAAGCCACCCTGTTCTGGGTAACCAGGTCTCTCCTTGGCAGGGGGGGGGGGCGGTTCCCAGTTGGCAGGGTTCGGCTGAGGACTTTGCTGACCATCTGGTGCAGAAAATCGATCGGATTCACTCAGGGCTTAATCCCGGCGTGGGCAGTTTAGTGTATGCAAACCAAGACACAGGACACAGCCTCGGGCTGGGTTAACTCAGGTTTATTGCATCGTGGACAGAGGGAACATGAGGTAATGGCGGATCGATAGCTCTTTATATACAGCAGTAATACATTTGAACGTGGTGCCATGGTAGCCCATTGGCTACTGTCTGCGTGACGTCATTGCAGGTCACGCCCTTCTTGTCCAGGTGTAGGTGGTGGCGGGAAAACTTCCCGCGCTGTTGCCTTTGATGAGTTCGGACCAAGAGAGCTTGGACGCTCGCTGCTGCCAGCTGGTGGTCATTAGCTCGCGTCCTATTACAGGGTTTATATGATACAGCTGAAGGTTACATTGTTGCTATAGGCAAGGTTACATTGGCTCAGATACATTGTAATCCATGTGTACAATAAAACCATCAGAACACAACACCCCTCCCCCCTAGGACGAGACAAAGTCTCGAGCCCACACTTAAACACACTCCCCCCCCTTAGGAGACAAAGTCTCTCAGCCAAGATGGCTTATTTCGAACACGCTGGGGTCTCGATGCGGGCTGCCTCTCCCCGGGTTTGCTACCTTCTCTTTGTCCCCTGGTTTCCTGTCCTGTAATATGAGAGGGAGACTCGTTAGTGACTTGCCGCGGCTCCGCGGCGTTGTTGGGAGGTGTGCTCTTTCTTAGGGAGGAACCGGGGGCACTGGGGGCTAACGAAAAACCCCTCTTCTCGCTTGGATGGGTGGGGGAACACTCCTGAAAACCCCCCCGGCTCGCAAAATCAAAATCAAAATCACAATCGGGGGCAGCGGTCGCGAACTCCTCTCCCCCTTCCCCGGCCCCTGATAAGACTGGCGTATCAAAAGGATATGAGTCGGGGCCGCTACTACTGCTTCCTTCCCCCCTTGCTTGGGACTGTTGTCCCCTGCTGTCTCCCCCTTGGGTTAAGCGGGTGGGGGAGAACCCTAACGCTGAATCCTGTTGCTGAGCTCCACTGACTGGCCCACCCACTCGGTGCCTCAGTTGGTCCGCGTGCCTCCTCCAAAGGAGGCCGGTGTTAGTCTCGACCCGGTACGACACTGGCCCCGTCTGTTCTACCACCGTCCCTGGCACCCAGGCTGGCCCCGCGCTGGAATAGTTCCTGCAGTGAACAGGGTCCCCGGCGGCGAAACCCTTCGAGACTGCCAACCCTATGTTTTTCCCTTTATCCTCGACTCTCGTCGGGTCTAGCCTGGACAGGATCGTGGTCAGTTTTCGCCGCATCAAGAGCTCCGCCGGCGAGTAGCCTGACGCTAAGGGGGTTACCCTATACGCTAAGAGGAACTGGCATACTTGGTGATTCAGGTCCCCCGGGCCCATGCGCCGCAGGGCCTCCTTCGTTGTCCGCACCAGCCGTTCCACTTGGCCATTCGTGGCCGGGTGAAACGGTGCGGACGTGACATGCCGAATGGCGTTTGCCTCCATGAACGCCCCGAACTCGGCGGAGGTGAAACAACTAGCGTTATCGCTGACCAAAGTGTCGGGTAAACCGAATGTGGAAAAGACTCTCCTTAGCTGGCTAATTGTCGTGGCGGAGGACGTGCTCTTTACTGGGATAACCTCCAGCCACTTGGAGAACGCATCTACCACCAGGAGAAACATGGTTCCTCGGAATGGGCCAGCGAAATCCACGTGTACTCTGGACCACGGCCCCCTTGCTGTGTCCCACTCCCTATGCGGGAGACGGGCCGCCTCAGGTCGGGATCCCTGGCAAGCCTCGCAAGTGCCGACCATGTGCTCAATGTCCGCGTCCAGCTGTGGCCACCAGAAGTAACTCCGGGCCAGCGCCTTTGAACGAACTATGCCCGGGTGGCTGACGTGCAGCAGTTCGAGCACCCTCGTCCGCAGGGGCGCAGGGACCACCACCCGTTGGCCCCACAGAAGGCACCCCCTCTCTAGGGACAACTCTAGCTTTTTCCTAAAGAACGGGTCGAACTCTGTACTCGGGGACGAAGCCGGCCACCCCTTCTGCACCCATGAACTAACTTTCACCAGCGTCCTGTCCTTGCCTGTCGCCCTAGCAATGTCGGCTGGTACTAGTGGGGGTGCGTCTAAAACCTCAATTAGCAACACTTGGCGGTCTCTTTCTGCTCTCGCCTTTTGGTCGTCCGACAAGGGCAGAGGGGATCTCGAAAGCGCATCAGCATGGCTGATCTCCTTTCCGGGCCTGTACTCCAACTCATGTTGGTACGCGTTGAGGAAAATAGCCCATCGCAGCATTCTCGGGGACAGGATCTGCGGCGTGGGCTTGCTTGCCGTGAAAATTCCTAACAGCGGCTTGTGATCGGTCACGATTTTGAACGGGCGGCCATACAAAAAATCGTGAAATTTTTTGGTCCCCGCTACTATTGCTAACGCTTCCCTGTCGGTTTGTGCGTAATTTCGCTCCGCTTGGGACAGGGACCTTGAGTAAAACGCTACCGGGGCCTCCCTTCCGTCCTCCAACACGTGGCAAAGCACCGCCCCCACCCCCACCGGGGATGCATCACAAACTAGGACCACAGGCCGTTTGGGGTCGAAGTGCGTCAGGATTGCCTCAGATGTTAGGAGTTGCTTTAGCTCTTTGAACGCCCTCTCGTGCTCGTCACCCCACACCCATGGCTCCTCCTTTTTAAGTAACCGATGGAGCGGTTCGGCCACGGACGCCTTCCGCGGGAGGAATGTATGGTAAAAATTGAGGAGCCCCAGGAAGGACTGCAGCTCGGTTTTGGATGTGGGGCGAGGGGCCTTTTTAATGGCTGCTACCTTGGATTTAGACGGCTTAATTCCCTCGGGTGTGATCCGGAACCCTAAAAACTCGACCTCGGTTTCGAAAAAGACACATTTATCCTTCCTCAATCTCAGCCCCGCTTTCTCGAACACGGTCAGTACCTTGTCCAACCTTTTTGCCAGTTCAGCCTCACTCCCCCCTGTTATCAACACGTCATCAAAATAAGGCAACACCCCCTCCAGGCCCTTTAGGAGGCGTTCCACGAGCGATTGAAAAAGGCCGGGCGCCGAGTTCACGCCGAACTGTAACCGCGACACCTGGAACGCTCCCTTATGTGTAACTATCGTTTGTGCCGCGGCCGTGGCGGGGGTCACAGGAAGTTGCTGATAGGCTTGTGCCAAATCGAGTTTAGCGAAACACTTTCCCCCATTTAGCCTGGCCAAAAGGTGGCTGATCACTGGCACCGGGTATGCATTAGGGCGGATCGCCTTGTTAATTGTACACTTATAATCAGCGCAAATGCGCACCTCCCCGTTAGCCTTTAGAGCCGTTACAATTGGAGTTTCCCACTCCGCGGAATCAACAGGAATAAGAATCCCCTGGCCCACCAGTTTGTCCAGTTCCGCCTCTATCTTGTCCTTGAGTGCGAACGGCACCCTGCGTGGTTTGAGTCTTATCGGGCGGACCTCCGGGTCTATGTCGAAAGCTACAGGGGGTCCCTTGAATTTTCCGAGTCCTTTCTTAAAAACGGCGGGATGCGCATCGCAAACCGCTTGTATTGGGTCCCCCCCCACGGTATGCACCCCCCCTATGAACAAACCTAAGGGCTGAAACCACTGTGTCCCTAGGAGGCTACAGCTTCCCCCTTTGAGGACAACTAGGGGCAGTTCCGCAGAATGTCTCTTAAAATTGACCCGAAATTTCCCGACCCCCAACACCGGAATGCTGTTTCCCTGTACGTCCCGTAGTGTGGACCTCAACGCTTTAAGCTTGGGCCGCACGTGGGGGTCGATTTTCAGGAACTCTTTCTGGGGAATTATGGAATAGGAGGACCCCGAGTCAATTTCCATCTTAATAGGGGCCCCTTGTACTAATACCTCAACGAAGTAATGGGACTGTCCCGCGGACACGCTGAACACTGAGGCGTCGTCCTCGCTTCCGTCCGAGACGCGGCCCACGCCGTCCTGCTTCCTCGTGGTCTGGGCGCCATCTTTGGGCCTCGCTGGACGGTCCGGTCTGGCCGCGCGGTCTTGTGACTGCCTCCGGCCCTCTTTCCGCTTTCTGCACGCCTTGGCGATGTGCCCCCGACGGCCGCAGGTGTAACACTCGGCCTTCCTGAACGGGCATCTCGCGCGCTCGTGGGCCGCTCCGCAACCCTCGCAGCGTCGACCACCCTTCCGGACCTTCTGGACCTCCTCGCCGTCGCTGCCTTCCGTAGACGACTTTGAGGCCCGTCGAGTCGCGTGCACCGACTGTCCGGTCTTCCCGTGCACCGAATTTTCCGCCTTGCCGGCTCTAGGACGCCACTCACGCCACTGGTGCATCTCGTCCACTCCGGCATTCGTGGACTCTGCGGCTTCCGCGGCCTCTATGACCTCGGCCAGCGTGGGTGGCGGCTCCTTATTCATCAAGCTGCGCTGTACCTCCTTGTCTTTCAGGCCACACAACACGCCGTCCCTGAGGACCAACTCCAGGATGTCGCCCCATTTACAGGGGGCGGCGGCTATCCTCATGGCGGCCACGAATGCCTCAACCGACTCATCCGGCGCTTGGACTCGCCTCCAAAACGCGCTCCGAGCGGGAAACATTGCCCTCGAGGGGCAGAACCGCTCTCGCAGCAGTTTCATGATGTCGCTCGCCTTAAAGTCGCTCACCTTCTTCGGAGCGATTATGCCCACCAGCGTCCGCTTGGTTTCCATCCCGAGCATTCTGGTGAGGATGGCCCTCTTCCTCTCCTCGTCTTCTCCTTTGACTCTGAGTTCCACCAGGGCCGCCTGGAAATCCATCTCAAGCAGCTCCCAGTCTTGCGGTTTGGTGATGTTGAAACCGCTCTGTGCCCTGGCTGTTCCGTGGGGATCCATCATCCCACCTTCGTCGCCAATTTAGTGTATGCAAACCAAGACACAGGACACAGCCTCGGGCTGGGTTAACTCAGGTTTATTGCATCGTGGACAGAGGGAACATGAGGTAATGGCGGATCGATAGCTCTTTATATACAGCAGTAATACATTTGAACGTGGTGCCATGGTAGCCCATTGGCTACTGTCTGCGTGACGTCATTGCAGGTCACGCCCTTCTTGTCCAGGTGTAGGTGGTGGCGGGAAAACTTCCCGCGCTGTTGCCTTTGATGAGTTCGGACCAAGAGAGCTTGGACGCTCGCTGCTGCCAGCTGGTGGTCATTAGCTCGCGTCCTATTACAGGGTTTATATGATACAGCTGAAGGTTACATTGTTGCTATAGGCAAGGTTACATTGGCTCAGATACATTGTAATCCATGTGTACAATAAAACCATCAGAACACAACAGGCAGTGAGGGTCCGGGGGTGGGGGTGGGACTGGAGCACAGTCTTGCCATGTTATCTGGGATCGGTTTGATCCTGTTGTCCCTGATGAAGTGGACAGGCTCCTTGCAGCAGTGCGTGCCACTACTTGTCCCTTGGACCCCTGTCCCACCTGGTTAGTGAAAGCCTTCAAGGCTAGGACGACAGGAGCCATCGTCAACATAGTTCCAGCTGATGCCATGGCCACCGCTTGGAGTTGGCTGCGTTGGGATGGAGGGCGCCGGGACTATTCGGATCTACAGCTTTGTCGTCCTGCTGGGCTTTGAAGGCAGGCAGCCATGGCTGGTTTCTTTGGTTACTGTCTGGGATGTTGCTGGGGTGGGTTGGTACGTGTCGGGACATTCTTGATGCCCCGACCCTTACCCCTCTGTTGGGTTTTTGAAGACTGTGGTGGTAATGAGCGGTATTGAATGACTGCTGATGCTAAGTACATTGAGCTTTGCTCCGTTATGTTTGTAGTACAGTACTATGGCATATTTATTTTGTACTGATTTGTAATTTTGTAACCTGTAATTTGCAATTGTATGCTATTGTATTTTGTGAGTTGTTTATATTGTTATATTGTATTCCATTTGTTATACTGTATTTGATTTACCTGTTGTAAGCCGCACTGAGTCGGCCTGGGGCTGAGTAGGGCGGGGTATAAATCGAATTATTATTATTATTATTATTATTAATAATAATAATAATAATAATAATAATAATAATAATAATAATAATAATAATAATAATAATAATAATAATAATAATAATAATAATAATAATAATAATAATAATAATAATAATAATAATAATAATAATAATAATAATAATAATAATAATAATAATAATAATAATAATAATAATAATAATAATAATAATAATAATAATAATAATAATAATAATGTGGTGACAGGAGGCTGGGTAGGGGCAATAGTGAATGCATCATTATGGGAGGGGGTGTTTCCTGCATCATTAAAACATGCCTTGGTGCGCCCCCTCCTGAAGAAACTATCCCTTGACCCAGCTTTCCTTAACAACTATAGACCGTACTCCAATCTCCCCTTTTTAGGGAAGATATTGGAGAAGGCGGTGACACGCCAGTTGCAGGGTGTCATGGATGAAGCGGATTATCTGGACCCCTTTCAATCAGGATTCAGGCCTGGAAATGAGACGGAGACAGCATTGGTCGCACTGATGGATGATCTCTGGCGGGAGTGGGACGGCAGCCATCTGTCCGTCCTTGCTCTCCTTGCTCTCTCAGTGGCCTTCGATACCATTGACCATGGTATCCTTCTAGAACGGCTCAAAGGATTGGGGATCCAGGGCACAGTGTTGTCCTGGTTTTCCTCTTTTCTGGAGGGTCATACCCAGTCGGTGTGGTTGGAGAGCGAGAGGTCCAGCCCTAGGCTCCTCAAATATGGGGTGCCCCAGGGCTCGGTGCTCTCTCCTCTCCTATTTAACATCTACATGAAGCTGCTGAGTGAGATCATCCATTCCCACAGGGTGCGGTACCATCAGTACGTGGATGACACTCAGTTGTACATCTTGGCCCGTGGGGACCCCAGTGATGCTGTCAAAGTCCTTTCCAGGTGCCTGGAAGCTGTTGGGGTCTGGATGGGGGCCAATGGGTTACAGCTGAATTCCAGCAAGACTGAGTGGCTATGGATAAGGGGCTCCGCACTAACCCGGGAGTTACCATCTTTGGCTCTGGATGGGGCTATCTTACCCCAGACAGACCCGGTACGCAACTTGGAGGTCCTCCTGGGTTCGCGGCTGCTGCTAGAAGAACAGGTAGCAGCTCTGGCCAGGAGGGCTTTCACCCAACTTCGGGTGATTCGTCAGTTGCGACCGTTCCTGGACCGGGACTCCTTGCTCATGGTCACTCATGCTCTGGTAACCTCCAAACTAGATTACTGTAATGCGCTCTACATGGGGCTGCCCTTGACGACCATTCGGAGACTGCAGCTGGTCCAGAATACGGCTGCCCGGGTGGCGATGGGTTGCGGACGCTATGCCCATGCCTCGCCGCTACTTCGGGAGCTGCACTGTTTGCCAGTTTGTCTCCGGGTGCAATTCAAGGTGCTGTTTTTGACCTTTAAAGCCCTATATGGTAGTGGGCCAGAATACCTGAGACCGCAACGCCCCAAGAGTGTCTGCCCACCCATCCAGAGCAGACTGGAGGGGCACTCTAATTGTTCCATCAGCCAGGGGGTCTCGCCTCTCTGGCACAAGGAAGAGTGCCTTTTCTGTGTCCACACCGGCCCTTTGGAACCTCCTGCTGATAGAGCTGAGATTACAGACAGAATTTCTGCCCTTTAGGAAAGGCTTGAATACCTGGCTGGCAGGGCAGGTGTGGGGTCCTAATGGATATACGGCCCCTGCCTGTTGGCTCACACCAAGATAATTTGTAACCAGGAGCCCTTTCTCTGTCTCTCTTTATGCATAGGGTGGGGTGGGCTGTGAGTGGGATTACTGGTTTTTTTTATCTGTTTTTATCTGTTTTATATGTTAGCCTCCCTGAGTCGGGTTTGCCTGAGTGGCTTCTCTAGTTCTGCCCAGGAAATTAAGAACTAACACCCCAATTTACTCATTAAAAGCAAAGCCCCTATATTAACTCATTGCATTAATACAATTCACATAAACTCAGGACAAGGATGTTGAGCCCTGGGCTCCATCGTGGACGTTGAGTGGCAGAGGACATGGTGTTATCGATTTGTTACTTGCTAGTTTAGTGTTCAAATAGCATCCTATTGTGTAAATTGTATTTTATGCATTTTATGGCATTTCACCGTATTGATGTATGGATATGTTGTAAGCCGCCCAGAGTCGCATTTCGCGAGTGGGGTGGCATATAAATTGAATTAATTAATTAATTTCATCTGTTTTCCTCTTTCAATGCCATCCAAGAAACAGTGAAAGGTTGCAAGCAGCCTAGAACAAGAAAATACCGGTAGCTGCATTATTTATTTATTTATTTATTTATTTATTTATTTATTTATTTATTTATTTATTTATTTATTTATTTATTTATTTATTTATTTATTTATTTATTTATTGTATGCATATTCCCCTCTCCCCCCATCTAAGGTGAAGGAGGCATAGTATGTTTTGGAAATGAAACACATTCCTTGTGCAAAGTGAGAATCTATTAATTCAATACATAATCTGTATTACTTTTAGCTAGGAACAGCCCCCCCCCAGCAGAACTATGAATTGAAGGTGATAAAATATCTATGAAATGATTTTTTTCTCATGAAAGGAAAAAACGTAGAGCATAAAAAAATAAGCTTGCTACACTACATGTTGAAAGATACATTTTTTCCTGATCAGCACAAGCGTAACTCTACATCAGAGTCGAGAAGGGTTACTCTTCCTCGAAGGCAACTCACAGAACCTCTCGGCTGCAAGCACAGCAATTTTGGGAGTGATGCGGCCAATGTGCAACTTGTCTAGGTCATACTCAACATGGCACTGCTTTTTCTGTGCAGTGGATATCTGCATAAAAGGTGTATTTTGCATTGTAAGAGTCCAGGCTGTCTCGGAGGCAGTTGGCTGTGGTCTTGTCACAAGCGCAGATTTTTTCTTCGCACTCACTGCCCGTTCCTGTAGAAAGACCAGAGGCAACATTATTTTCTTTTACACCTGTCCTTCGTTCAAGGTGTGCATCTCAGATGAAGGAGAAGACTTAGGAATTGTTAGTAAAGCTCTGGATTCCACCTAGACTTCTTCAGCATCCTTGTGATAGTAAATGGACCACTGGTTGCAAACCACTTGTGCCTATAAAATCTACAGTACCTCCAGGGGAAAAAGACCCCCCTCCTTTTGAGAGTAAAAAAACAAAAAACTAAAAGATTTGCTACCCTTTTCTAAACCCCCTCCCCAGCATCTAACTGAGTTGGTGGCTTCATTTTCATAGAATCATAGAATCACTGAGTCGGAAGGGGCCTTTGAGGCCAACCAACTGCTCAGTGCAGGAATCCGAATCAAATTCCATTGGCATTCTGTGTATTGATTTATTTCTTCCTATTACTTTCAGAGCAGCTTTTACTTCACTTTCTAGAACTGTGTGTTCTTAGAATCATAGAATCCCTGAGTTGGAAGGGGCCTTTGAGGCTATCTAGTCCAACCTCCTGCTTAATGCAGGAATCCGAATCAAAGCAGATCTGATAGATCTGGGGTTTCCAACCTAAGGCCTGTGGGCCAGATCCAGCCCATGACACCATTTCATGTGGCCCCCCCACCCTCCAAGGGCATTTGAGAAACAAAATGGCTGCCCTCTTTGAAGCTCTTCCGACAAAATGGTCACCCCATCATGCAGGCAGGGCAAAATGGCCATCCGGCCCTCGAAGCTGACTGAGAGAGTGCAACCTTGCCCCCAGCTTGAAAAGATTGGGGACCCCTGTGATAGATGATTGTCAAATTATCTTGTGAGTACTTCCAAGTGTTGGAGCACTCATGAGGCAGTTGCTTCCACTGTCATACTGCAATAACCGTTAAGATGTTTTTCTTGATATTCAACCTATATCTGGCGTCCTGTCATTTCAGCCCGTTATTACGCATTCTGAACTCTTAGATCAGGAGTTCTCAATCTTTTTAAGCCGGGGGCCAGGTCATGCTCCCTCAGACAGCTTCGGGGGCCGGACGGCCATTTTGCCCTTCCTACACCACATGGCATTTCCTGTGTGGTGGAGGAGGTGGGGGCCACATGAAATGGCACTACAGGCTGCATCTGGCCCACAGACTGCAGGTTGAGAATCCCTGTCTTAGATGATGGCATGCCCAGCCAACCTTGTGGGGTAGGACTTGAACCCTTGTCTTTCAAACAACTCACCACATGTGATATTTCCGTCAACAATGGTGTAATTGTATTTGTCTGTCTTGGTGTTACAGCCCTCCAGCTTTCCATAACAACAGTCATGAGCAAAACAGCACCTGTTGGGATGACAGAAGAAGTCCCTGAGTTGCAACAAACCAGCCAGGAAAGAGTGGAGCTTAGTTTTTGTGACTCTCTGCTTGAATTGGTTAGCTAGGGCAGATCATCCGACTGTAGGCTGTAGCATGGGCTCATAAATTGTTTGCGTTGGATAATCTTTGCAGAATGGTGCAGTTAGTAAATCCCCCAAAATTAAGGCTGAATACTTTGAAATGCAAGCCCTCCTCCATTCACCTTTTCTTCCTTTGTAGTTTCTCTATCGAACAAATACTCAGGCACAGCATTAGAAGAAGGAAAAAGGACATGTTTACTTACTTGTGTTCGAAGAAAGTTGCTAAGTAGATGGCAAAAACTCAGCCACAGCAGGACACGTCCACTTGGTTGCAAAAGGTAGGAAGAACAATTTCTAAAGCAAATGATTTTCCAAAAGGGTGCTCAAAGATGTTTTAAGTAAACGACACTAAGCTACAATCCATACCTGTCAAGTATCCCGTATTGGGCGGGATTTCCCGTATTTTAGCACTCGTTCCTCCCCTTTCCCGGCACCGTACCGTATTTTGAATGGCAGGGAAAGGGGTAACTGAGCATGTGTGCCCATTGCAAAGGGGTTCTGCGCATGTGCAAATGGGTTAATGAGCATGTGCAAGCGGGTTACTGAGCATGCACGCGCACACATGCGCAGTAATTTCCCGTATTTTCCAGAGCCGCGCTTGATGGGTATGCTACAATCAGAGCCCAGCACATGTACAAAGTGGAAAGCAGTGACTTTTGAGGGAAGAAACATTTGGCCTACTGGTTGGCTGTTTAGATCCCAAAATAGCCCATGCCCTGGTTTGTTAAATGCTGTCCCTTCCCATCTCCACATTTGCCTTCTAAACAAACCCCACACAGTGCGTGAGGGTATTGCCTACTGTACGTTCTACAATTTGACCCTACAACTCAATCCACAAAGGATAGCTGGAAGGAAAATACATAGCGATTGCAATCACACTTATATAAGGGGCTGCAGTGGCTCAGTGGTTAAGAAGCCTGCCTTGTGAGCTGGAAGGTTGGCAAGTCGGCAGTTGAAGACCCAGCTACTGCATGACGCATTGAGCACCTGTCTCTGTCCCAGCTCTTGGGGTCATGAAAGGAGCCTCATTTGGGCGTTCCCTGAGCAGAGTTTCTTCTGCAAAAATCCTTTCAACCCGGAATAATTTCTGACACAAAATTCTTCTTCTTCATTCCTCATAGCGCTTAGTGCACTCTCTGGGTAGTTCATTTTATTATGCGTTTTTGCCACAAACATAATGGCTACTTATTTTTGCCACAAACATGATGGCTACTTATTTTTGCCACAAACATGATGCCTACTTATTTTTGCCACAAACATGATGGCTACTTATTTTTGCCACGATGGCTACTTATTTCACCGACCTCAGAAGGATGGAGGAAGCTGAGTTAACCTTGAGACCCATCAGGATCTAACTCACAATGTCAGCAGTTTTAGCTACAGTACGGAACCTTTAGTTTTACTTTTTACAGCAGTTAACCATTGCTGTACTAGGGCTCTTGTATGGAACCATGAAAGTGACCCCCGTATGCACACAAAGAATAAAGCCTTTCTCTCTCTCCAACTTTTGGTGCCAGTATTTCTTTTTACATCCCAACTGCCCAAAGCAATGTGGCTTTGCCATTGTCCAGCAACCTTGCTGGGGAGGGGGAATCTAGGAAATTTGGCTCCAAAACCAAGGAACTTTTCCAAGGACTCGTGAAATATGGCACTCAAAAAGCACCAGTTTACCTGTCTGTGGCATCCAGTGGTTCTCCTTTTCCACCTAGCCCACAATGGCACCCATAAGTGGTGTAGAACGGGAAAGCCGTTTTCCCCGTGAGTTGTTTAATCATATCTCCAAATTCAAAAAGGCTCCCGTTGACATGCAAAGCACCTATGGAGAAGTTCACAGTATGTTAACTGGTATGAGTGTTACCAATTGTACTCCCAAGGTCATCAAAGTTTACTCAAAAGCAACTGAAAATCAGCCCAAACAAGAGTGTCATCCATATACTGATGGTATCGCACCCCGTGGGAACAGATGATCTCCCCCAGAGGCTTCATGTAGCTGTTAAATAGGAGAGGAGAAAGCACCGAGCCCTGGGGCACCCCATATTTGAGGAGCCTAGGGCTGGACCTCTCATTCTCCAACCACACCGACTGGGTCCGGCCCTCCAGAAAAGAGGAAAACCAGGACTTTCTCTCTCTCTTTTTTCTTTGTTTCAATTTTAATTTCACTCACCATAAACAAACAGCCATACCAGTCCCCAATGACTCTTTGCCATTTTTCTGATAAGTATCTGTGGGGAAAACAGAGAGCGATCAGGTCCTGTTTCTTTATGTGCCTCATCCTATATAACAGGGAATGCGGTGGCTTATTGGTTAAGACACTGAACTTGACAACTGGAAAGTCGACATGTTGGCAGTTTGAGACCCGAGTACTGCACGATGGAGTGAGCTCCTGTCTCTGTCCCAACCAAGAAATTGCAAGTAGATAAATAGGGACCACTTCAGTGGGAAATTTAACAGCATTCCTTGCACTCCGGTATCTAGGCATGCTTGCCACATGTCCATGGAAACATCTGCAAATGCAGACAGTGCTGGCTCTTTGGCTATAAACAGAGATGAGCACTGAACCCTAGAGTCAGATACAACTGGCTTTCAAGCAAGGGTGACCTTTACTTTAACCTTTACCTATAGCCATGTTTAGAGTGACAGGATGCCTCTAACCTACACCAGTTGAGAAAATATACCCTCTTGTTGGTATCGCTCCACCTAAGATCTGGAGAGAAGTAGCAGCGGACGCTGAGAGAAGTAAGCAAGAGAAGGACCCTCGACATCCTCTGAATGGAGATGAGCTTCAAGTCCTCTGGCTCAAATCCAGGAAGAGCTTTATGGCAAGAACAAACATTCTTGAGGGGACGCAAGAGCAAAACCAAACTAGAAGATGGAGGAAGGAGCTCACTGGGCAAGGAATAACATTAAAGACTCCTAGGAGGGACCTAGTAATGGCTGAGGAACTCAACCTCTCCTACATCACTTGGAGGACCCTGAATAGGATGAGGGTTGGAGTCCCTAAATGTAAAACCAACAGGCTCAAGTAGGGGCTGCTAGCAGATGACAACACATGGTGTGAATGTGGAGAGATACAGAATCCATTGGCTCATTTATTGGTCTGCCGATTACTGCTCGAAACATCCAGCGACAAGGACTTAAGTTTGGCCAACAACAAAGCGAAGAAAGTGGCTTCATTTTGGCAGTTCAGAGATTGATCGGGACACAAAAGAATAAGAATAAGAAGCTAGCTGGCAAAATAAGCCATAATATTAAATCTTCTTTTAATACAAGTCATATTGGTAACATATTGCTTAATTTCCTTATAATACCTGTCTTTTTGATGCAGGTGTTATCTCCTGCAATTTACTTAATTTGTTTATGGTTGTAAATCATTACATCCCGGCTTTTGATGTAGCTGTCCTCAGGTTGGCCAGTTCCACCACCAATTTGTCATAAAAAAGTGTAAAATTCTATGCAACCTACTAAATAAAAGGCGAAGTAATAAGAATAGGAATAGGAAGTCTTTTGGGAGTAAAGAGAGTAAATGAAGAGGTAATGAATATACAGTACATTTGAAAAATAACATAAAAACACTTTTTCAATAACAACTCAACATTATTTTCAACTTTATGGCAAAAGGGCAACTTTAGATTTCTAGAACAATTTCAACTGTTTTCTAAAAGTTCTATGCCGGTCTTTTATAAATTCTTTTAAGTCATAAAAAATAACTAGTAACAGGATGGATGATAGAACAAATTTGTAAACTGCCCCAGGTGTAACAACAACAAATTCTTTTTTTAAACTCTCGTCAAAATATCTCTAAATACATTTGTTAAGGTAAAAAAATGCTATTATACGTTATTCACAACATTAAATTTGGGGTTGTTATAGAAATATGAACTTCTAAACAGATAACTTTAAGTGGCTAAGACGCTGACTGGAAGGCGGGAGGTCAGAGCAATTCGGTTCCCGAGTACTGCAGGACAGAATGAGCTCCTGCAGTCTTTGTCCCAGCTCCGGCCAACCTAGCAGTTAGAAAGCAAGACATTGCAAGTAGATAAATAGGGACCGCTTCGGTGGGAAGGTAACATTGTTCTGTGCGCTCTGGTGTCTAGTCCTGGCTGCCACGTGACCACGAAAACGTCTGCAGAAGCAGACAGCGCTGGCTCTTCAGCTTTGAAACAGAGATGAGCATTGAACCCTAGAGTCAGATACGACTGGCTTTCGAACAAGGGAAACCTTTACCTTTACTTTACCTTTGGGTAACTGGAGAATTAATGCACAGTATGAGCTTGGAATGGGCTGAGAAATATATTGTATTTTTTGAAGAATTAAAAACAAGCATGGTGTGCTTACCTCTAGAGATGGAACAAATGGAAATGTAGGTTGTTGTCTAAGAAAACTGTTGCATTCAAGACATTATAAGGAAGGAGAAAAGGGGAAGTAAGGTAGAAGAGGTGGATCTGTTACATCTGATGAAGAAAGAGGAAAGTGAGCTTAAAAAGCCAGGCCAAGTCCTTTTTGGACTTCTTCTTCTTCTGCCGTATCCAAATATTGGTGATCTTCATGGTGAGCAGCCATGAAGACTGTCCTGAGAATATTATGCATTGGCTTTTCATTTGCCTTCCGCATTGCAGCATGATGCCATAGTACCACTGATCCAGTTCCTTTGAGTCACTTTCTGGTCCTGAGCCCTTTCAGCACACAAAGTCCTCTTCCTCAACCCCAGGCCAGGATGATTGAAGCTGCTGCCCTCCATCAAGATGGATTCATGTGGGATTTAATCCACTTGGGGACCATCACCCTTCCCTGTGGACTTTGCCACCCAAGGCTGTTAGTCCTCAGGGTGGTCAACTCTTGGTGTTGAGTCGCTGGCAGTATGGTCTACTCCAGGAGTTCTCAAACTTTTTAAGACAGCTTCGAGGGCCGGATGGCCATTTTGCCCTTCCTCCACCACATGGCACTTCCTGCAGTGGTGGAGGCGGTGAGGGGCCACATGAAATAGTGCTGTGTGCTGCATCCGGCCCACGGACCGCAGGTTGAGAATCCCAGGTATACTCTATTACTATAGCAGGATAACCTGGTCAGACCTTTTTTGGATTAACAGTTCCCAATCCAGGCCTCTGGAAGCTGTAGCCCAAAAATTGGCCGGTACCATCAGTACGCGGATGACACTCAGCTGTACATCTCGGCCCGTGGGGACCCCAGTGATGCAGTCAAAGTCCTTTCAAGATGTCTGGAGGCTGTTGGGGTCGGGATGGGGGCTAACGGGCTACAACTGAATCCTAGCAAGACTGAGTGGCTATGGATAAGGGGTCCTGCGTTAT
Source organism: Bradypodion pumilum (assembly GCA_035047305.1). Taxonomy (NCBI): domain Eukaryota; kingdom Metazoa; phylum Chordata; class Lepidosauria; order Squamata; family Chamaeleonidae; genus Bradypodion; species Bradypodion pumilum. The sequence continues at coordinate 3,898,877 of JAWDJD010000016.1, read as the reverse complement.
CCTGGGAGCTACCATCTTTGGTTTCGGATGGTACTATTCTGCCCTAGACTGACCTGGTGCGCAACTTGGGGGTCCTCCTGGATTCGCGGCTGCTGCTAGAAGAACAGGTGGCGGCTGTAGCCAGGAGGGCTTTCGCCCAACTTCGGGTGATTCGCCAGTTGCGCCTGCTCCTGGACCGGGACTCTTTGCTCATGGTCACTCATGCTCTGGTGACCTCCAGACTAGACTACTGTAATGCGCTCTACATGGGGCTGCCCTTGATAACCATTCGGAGGCTGCAGCTGGTCCAAAATGCTGCAGCCCGGGTGGTGATAGGGTGTGGACGTTATGCCCATGCCTCACCACTGCTTCGGGAGTTGCACTGGTTACTAGTCTGCCACCGGGTGCAATTCAAGGTGCTGGTTTTGACCTTTAAAGCCCTATGTAGTAGTGGGCCAGGTTACCTAAGAGACCGCATCGCCCTAAGGATGTCTGTCTGTCCAACCAGAGCGAACCGGAGGGGCTCCCTAATTGTGCCATCGGCCAGGGGGCTCGCCTCTCTGGCACAAGGAAGAGGGCCTTTTCCGTGTCCACAACAGCCCTTTGGAACCTCCTGCCAGTGGAATTGCGTCTCCAGACGGAGTTGCTGCCCTTTAGGAAAGAACTAAAAACCTGGCTGGCGGGCCAAGTTTGGGGTGCAGGTGGAGGGGTGGTTTCCGTTGGGTGGCTGGTTTAGAGGATTATGCCTCCCCCCTCAGTTCCTTCGGTACCTGCACCCCTTTTTAGGGGGTGGATTTTAATTCTGTTTTTATCGGTTTTATGTTGTGATTGTGAACTGCCCTGAGTCGGCCTTGGTCAAATGGGCGGTATAGAAGTCCAACAATAAAATAAAATAAATAAAAATAAAATAAAAATTTAGCTTATTGTAGTACAAAAAAAGTAATGTTTCCTAGTTCGAAAACATACAGACACCAACAAAGAAAAAGAGAATGAAGGAGACGGGGGAAACACCCTAACTCAGGGGTTCTCAACCTTTCCCAACCGTGGGCTGGACCATGCCCCCTCAGACAGCTGAGCGGGCTTGGACTGCTATCGTAAACAATTTTACAATGGCTGTGGACTCATTTATGGCTGTGTAAATGTGTTGAGTCCGTGGCTCATTCTGACGGCATTGGCAGCAGCTGGAGCGAGGTTGGAGGCTGGATTACTTGGCACCACATACTGGATCCGGCCCATGGGCCATAGGTTTCGAATGCCTGCCCTAATCGAATGATCAATTGAGTATCATATGTGAACCTTTCTCTCTTTTTCTTTTGGTGCACATATTCCTTTTGGTATCCTCAGCCACAGCCTCCTTTTGGTGAAATGCTGAAGACCATCTCTGTCTTTTCCAAGCAGGGCATTTATTTAATTTATTTATTTATTCATATTTGTATCCCACTCTCCTGGCGTGAACGCCACCCAGAGCGGCTCATAACATACATAGAAATACATATATTCCTAAAAACAGCTAAAACTTACAAGCTAAAACTATATAAAAGTGCCTAAAAAAACAGTTACATAAAAAAAGCAACTAACAGCTTGCGGCAATGACCTGTAAACTGGGCAACCGTCTGGAGGCAAAGGCTCGATGGTCAGAGGTTCCACAGGGCTGGGGCAGACACAGAAAAGGCTCTTCCCCATGTCCTAGCCAGATGTGCTACTCGTTGAAGGGACCACCACAGAGCCTCTCCGGTGTCTGCCCTCATAGGATGGGTAGAGTGCCTCGGGGAGATGCAGTCCACTGCCATGAAGGGGTTCAAAGGTCAAAACCAGAACCTTGAATTGCACCCGGAGGCACACTGGCAGCCAGTGTAGCTCCCAAAGCCGGGGTGAGGCATGGGCATAACGCCCACACCCCATCACCACCCAGGCAACCACGTTCTGGACCAGCTGAAGCCTCCGAATGGTTGACAAGGGCAGCCCCATGTAGAGCGTGTTACAGTAATCCAATCTGGAGGCGACCAGAGCGTGAGTGACCATAAGCAAGGTGTTCCAGTCCAGGAACGGGCGTAATTGGTAGATGACACAAAGTTGTGCAAAGGCCCTCCTGGCCATGACTGCCATCTGCTCTTCGAGCAGTAGCCGCGAGTCCAGGAGCACCCCAAAATTACGCACTGGATTTGTCTGGGGCAAAGATAAAAACTGTTTTCCCTATCGCATAACATTAGAACTAGGGGACACTCCATGAAACTTTTGGGTACTAGTTCTCAAACAAATAAGAGAAAGTACTTTTTCACCCAGAGGATTACTGGTCTATGGAACTCCCTGCCAGAAGAAGTGGTGACAGCTGTCAGTCTTGACAGCTTTAAGAAAAGATTAGACAAGTTCATGGAGGACAAGGGTATCCATGGCTATAATTATGGATACTTAAGGACAACCTCGGGGTTGGAGAGATAGGCAGGATATCTCTCAATAAATGCCATCTCCAGGGACTCCTAAGCAGGTGAAGGCATCTCCTTGGGAATACCCTGAAGGAAATGGTGAGCAACTGTGTGAGACAGAATGCTGGACTGGATGGGCTCCTGTGGCCTCTTCCAGCAAGGCTGTTCTTATGTTCTTATGTTCTTAAAGAAACCCCATCCAGAACCAAAGCTGGTAGCTCCCGGGACAACGCGGGTCCCCGAACCCACAGCCACTCAGTCTTGCCAGGATTCAGCTGAAGTCCGTTGTCCCCCATCCAAACCCGCACAGCCTCCAGACACCTTGTTAGGACTTTGACTGCATCACTTGGGTCCCCACGGGCTGAGATGTACAGTTGGGTACCATCTGCATACTGATGATACCTAACCCCATGGGAACAAATGATCTCACCCAGTGGTTTCATGTAGATGTTAAACAGCAGAAGCGAGAGTACCAAACCCTGAGGAACCCCACATAGGACGGAGTGGCCTAGGGCTAGACAGCTCGCCCTCTAAAGACACCAACTGGGACCGGTTAATTAGAAATGAGGAAAACCAGGACAACACCGTGCCCTGGCCCCCCAGACCTCAGAGCCGGCCCAGAAGGATGCTGTGGTCGACGGTATCGAAAGCAGCTGAGAGGTCAAGAAGAGCAAGAACAGAGGGGTTGCCCCTGTTCTGCTCCCGCCAGAGATCATCCAGAAGTGCGACCAATGCAATCTCAGTACCATAGCCAGGCCTGAATCCTGACTGAAATGGGTCCAGATAATCCGTATCATCCAAAAAACCCTGGAGCTATGCGCCACCGCTCTAAAAAGGGAAGGTTGGAGATTGGTCTAAAATTTGAAACAATAGTAGGGTTGAGTGATGGCTTTTTCAGGAGAGGGCAAACCAGCGCATGTTTGAAGGCCGCTGGAAACACCTCCTCCCTCAAGGAGGCATTCACCATTGCACCGACCCAGCTGCCCGTTGTAGCCCTGGCAGCTTTAACCAGCCAGTCAGGGCAACCGTCCAATAAGCAGGTGGCATCACGCACAGCTCCAAGGAGCCTGTCCACTTCCTCAGGGGCAACTGGATCAAACCGATCCCAGATAACATGGCTAGACTCTGCTCCGACTCCCTCCAGGTGATCTAACTCCACGTCAGGCTTAAATCCTGAGCGAATACGAGCAACTTTCTCTGCCAGATGGTCTGCAAAATCATCAGCTGAACCCTGCCACCCATGATTTTTAACTGTCAGATCTGTCTTGATTTGGATTTGTGCTCTGAGCAGGAAATTAAAATGCAATAGCCTCAGCGGCCCTTTTTCTAACTCCAGGATATTATGATTCTGTGAAAAACTAACCATCTACAGGAAGTCGTTTAAAACAAACAAACAGAAATGCAGAGTTCTTCAAGGTACTCTTGAGCACTACTGGTATGAATTTAAGCCTTGCATAACTTAAATGGCAGGAAATACAGTGGCATCATCAACACAGAAAATAGGGAACAAACAACCCCAGAATTTACAAAGCAAGCATAGGTCCGAGCATATACAAAGTTACTGTTTCTTGACTTTCACAATCACAATGTCAGGGGTTCTCAACCTAAGGCTCATGGGCTGGATTCAGCCCCCGGCGCCATTTCATGTGGCCCCCACCCCTCCAAAGGCATTCAAGAACAAAATGGCCACCCCCTTTGAAGCTGTTGGGGTTAGTAATACAGTAAAAAAAAACTATATAATGAAAATAATACGTTCTGCGGGGCTTTTTGTTATACGTTTTTTTTGTTATACGACACATGCTCCGTATAACAAAAATCCCTATGGGATGCATCGTACTACAAAAATTCCTTGTATGATTTTCCCCATATTTTCATTGTACAATTTTTCCCAAAGAGATGCATTGCATTATATAATGAAAATATTTGTTATACTAGGCACAATGGTTTTCTCAAATCCTATACGTTATACGATGTTTTCGCTGTAAGAGGCATTCGTTATACAGTAAAAACCTATACAGTAATAACCTCATACAAAGTCCGCTTCATACAACATCGGATTCATACAACATCGCCTAATTCCTTGAAAAAAGTTGCCTCATACAAAGTCGTGTGACTTTGTATGAGGCATTGGGGTTTTCCCAGGTTGCATTGTGCCTGGGCAGTATAAAAGGCAGGACACATGCGTGCATTGCTCTTGTGGGTTTTGCATGAGGTGAAGAGTGTTTAGGAGTGGTTTTGAGTGCGATTTTGGATTTTTTCCCCGACAGAATTTTTAGAAGCATTCCTGGGATTTTTGCAGCATTCTTCGGGTTCTTGGACAATCAGGGTGGTTTGACATGTTTTTGTAATGTTTTTAGCATTTAGACAATGATTTCTTAAAGTTCTGTCAGTTTCCTGTCTGTTTCCTTGGCTTTGCCCTGAAGTCTGTGCTGTTATAGTACAATGTATCTCTATGGAAACGACGTTGTACGAGGCATCACAGCAAGGATTTAGATATTGTATGAGGCATCGCGGCTAAGATTTTGCATGCCTCATACAAAGTCCAAATCCGTATAAAGTCCAAACTTGTGGAACCAAGTTTGGACGTTGTATGAGGTATCACTGTATAACAAAGGACTCATATAACACACAAAAAAACCTTGTATAACAAAAGGAATTTGGAGAAAAATGTTGCCTCATATAGTGAAATTTTCATTATACGAAGCAAAGTTTCTCCCAGGGTGGTTTCCAATGCGCAAACCATCAGCCAATGAGGCTGAAAGACATGAGCGCAGAGGAGGCTGGGAAAGTGGCGCATGTGTTAAAAGCAACAACACCCGGCCAACGCGCAAACCACTTCCCTCCGGGAGATACTTTGTCTCCCGGAGGGAAGCCATCCCCAGCTCACCATGGCAGGTGGGCATGTCAGTTGCCGGCTGGGCCGCCTGCTTTTGGTGCCCCCGCCCACCCGGTGAAGGCCTCAAGGCCGGCAGGGATGGAGGACAGGCTGTGCCGTGGAGGCACGGAAGGTGAGCGGCCCAGCTAAGAAGGCCAGGCCGGGGAGGTGCAGAAAGCAAACGGCTGAGCTGGCAACAGGTAAGTGGAGTGGGGAACATGGACTGAGGGGGAGGGGGACGGGCCCGGGGACCACACTGCCCACCCTGTTCTGAGATGAGAAAGGGGGAACATGAACCCTCCCCCCTGCCCGTTCCCCCCCTCAGTCCCTGTCCCCCGCCCCACTTACCTTTTGCCGACTGGGCCTTTCACAATCTGCGCCTCCCCAGTGCAGCCTTCAGCGCTGGCCCGCTCACCTTCCATGCCTCTGTGGCGCAGCCTGTCCTCCGTCACTGCCGGCGCTGAGGCCTTCGCCGGTTGGGCAGGGGGGAACCAAAAGCAGGCGGCCCAGCAAGCAACCAATGTGCCTACCTGCCCGCCGTGGTGGAGAACTTTGCCGGGCAGGAGGGCGCGTGCGTGTGGTTGTGTTGTGTGTGTATTGTGTGTGTGTGGTTGTGTTGTGTGTGTGGTTGCATTGTGTGTGTGTGTGTATTGTGTGTGTGTGTGGTTGTGTTGCATGTATGGTAGTGTTGTGTGTGTGTGTGTACGCCCCGAAACCACCCCAACCACCAACACACAAGTTATACCTGCCCGGCAGGGCCGGGCAAAAAATGCTAGTTGACTTACTGGTATATGCAGAGTACATCATGTGTAATTCAGGGCTCAATGAAGCACAAACTAGAATTAAGATTGGCAGGAGAAATATCAACAACTTGAGATATGCAGATGACACTACCCTAATGGCAGAAAGTGAAGAAGACCTATAGGGCCTCTTGATAAAGGTGAAAGAGGAGAGTTCAAAAGCTGGCCTGAAACTCAACATCAAAAAACCCTTGGTCATGGCATCTGGACCCATCACTCCCTGGCAAATAGAATGGGAAGAAACGGAAGCAGTGACAGACTTTACCTTCTTGGGAGCTAAGTTCACGGCAGACGGTGGTGACTGCAGCCATGAAATAAAAAGATGCTTACTTCTTGGGAGGCAAGCTGTGGCAAACTTAGGCTGCATAATAAAAAGTAGAGATATTACCTTGCCAACAAAAGTTTGCATAGTTAAAGCGATATTCTTCCTAGTAGTAATATATGGCTGCGAGAACTGGACCCTAAGGAAGGCTGAGCGCAGAAGAATAGATGCTTTTGAACTGTGGTGCTGGAGGAGACTCTTGAGAGTCTCCTGGACTGCAAGGAGATCAAATCAGTCCATCCTGTAGGAAACCAATCCTGACTGCTCTTTGGAAGGACAAATATTGAAGCTGAAGCTCAAGTAATTTGGCCACCAAATGAGAAGAGAGGACTCACTGGAAAAGGCCCTAATGCTGGGAAAGAAGGCAAAAGGAGAAGGGGGTCACAGAGGAGGAGATGGATAGATGGTATCATTGACATGGTGGGTGTAGATCTGGGAGGGCTAACAACGATGGCAGATGACAGAGGCATGCGGTGGTCCATGGGGTCACAAAGGGTCGGACTCGACCGTGCGTCTGAACAATCGTAACAAAAAGTTCAGCTGAAGTATCTATAGCCTGAATCATGACTATGCTTTTCTGCTGTATAGATATTAACCAACTAAGTCTTGACAACTTTAAGAAAGGATTAGACAAGTTCATGGAGGACAAGGGTATCCATGGCTATAATTATTGATACCTAAGGACAACCTCTGGGTTGGAGAGATAGGCAGGATATCTCTCAATGCCATTTCCAGGCAGGAATCCTAAGCAGGTGAAGGCATCTCCTTGGGAATACCCTGAAGCAAATGGTGAGCCACTGTGTGAGACAGAATGCTGGACTGGATGGGCTCTTGTAGCCTGTTCCAGCAAGACTGTTCTTATGTTCTTATGCATGCCAATTGTGGTTGTGGTTGTTCAGTCGCACAGTCGATTGTGGATTAGTCTTTATTTATTTTTGCATTACCCTTAATTGCTTCTCTTGCAAAGGGGCACCGGACTTGCTTTGCACTCATTTGAGGGTTGTCATGCTATTGTCGTAGATCAGCTTTCTAAATTTTATTGCCATCTGGCCTTCCCTGTATCCTTCCCTGCCTGTTCCCTTGGCCACGACCCGTTGGGCTCCAACACCAGCCGGTTAAGCCTGTTTTCCCCATTCCCCGCCCACTACGGTACATCTTCCATGCCAAAGACCTCCTTCGGAGGGTTTCCAAATCATTTCCCCCTTAAGAAAGCTTCCAGGGTGGATGAAAGCTGCAGGACAGGTGGATGATCATTTGAGGGGAATCGGTGGGAATAAAACAGCAGGAAGGATCCATGACGTTACAGTACTTATCTTTTCTGGGCATCTAAGAGGATTTTTCTTATGGCAGAAGTCAACACTCCCTTGCCAAATACAGTTATATATGAAGCCAAGGGCATCCCCACCTCTTCGGGGAATTCATAGGGGGAAGTTGCCCATAATGGGTATCTAAGAGGATTTTTCCTATGGCAGAAGTCAACACTCCCTTGCCAAATACACTTATATATGGAGCCAAGGGCATCCCCACCTCTTCGGGGAATTCATAGGGGGAAGTTGCCCATAATGGGCATCTAAGAGGATTTTTCTTATGGCAGAAGTCAACACTCCCTTGCCAAATACACTTATATATGAAGCCAAGGGCATCTCCACCTCTTCGGGGAATTCATAGGGGGAAGTTGCCCATAATTAGATCTTTTCCATATAATACTAGCAAAGGTTGCCCGGCGTTGCCGGGCTGTTTTTCCATATAATATAATCTTGCATAGTTCCTCTTTCAAGACCAAGAAGCCAACTTGATTTGTTCTTCTTCTTCATCCGTGTCCAGGCCAGACGTGAAATTGCCAAAATGAAGCCACCTTGTCATTGGGTCCATTCTGCAGCTCCTTTGGCCTGACCTAGTGTGAGAAAGATTAGCCAGCAAATGGCCTTGGGTGCCGAAGTCCACAGGGAAGGGTAAGGGTCTCCAAGTGGATTAAATCCCACTTGGATCCCTCTTGATGGAGGGAAGCAGCTTCATCCATCCTGCCCTGGAGCTGAGGAGGAGGACTTTGTGTGACAAAAGGACTCAGGACCAGAAAGTGACTCAAAGGAATTGGATCAGTGGTACTATGGGTGTCATGCTACGATGCGGAAGGCAAATGGAAGACCACTGCATTATACTCTCAGGACAGTCTTCATGGTACGGCTACACAGAAAGTGCCTCCTCGAAGATTGTGATATTTTTGAATCACAACTGGGTGTAACCTGCTAATGGCCACCTTGTCCAGGGTTGTCAGGTTAATTAATGGCCACCTGGTACTCGGTGTTGAGTCATTGGCGGTATGGTCTACTCTATTATCATAGATAATCTGGCCAGATAGTTGACAACTTGATTTATGAGGGACCCTCCCCCCCGGTACTGAAAACTATTTCAGCAAATGCATGGCTGTTGTTACAGTGGAGTTGGCAGAGCTGAGCAACAATGGGGTCGTCCAAGCAGAGCCCAAGGGGCAGCTTTTGCTGTTCTCCTTTGAGTTGGGAAGAAGCCGAGCAATACCGGGCATTCATCAGGACTCGTCCTCACAGTGGATCAGTTGGGTTGGGGTTGTGTGAATCATACCTGTCAAGTATCCCGGATTGGCCGGGAATCCCGTATTTCTGCGTCTGTTCCTCCCCTTTCCCGCCACCGTCCCGTATTTCAACAGTGGGGAAAGGGGCTAGTGCACATGTGCACCCATTGCAAATGGGCTCTGTGCATGTGCAGAGGGTTCTGCGCATACACAGGGGTTCTGCGCATGCGCACCTGGCCCGGAGCAGTTCCCTTATTTTGCGGAGCGGCGCTTGACGGGTATGGTGTGAATAGTGGTGGTGGGTTGATAGGACTGCCACAATCCTGACTTGCTGATTTGTCAGTTGTTGTTGTTCGGTCGCATAGTTGAGTCCGACCCTTTGTGACCCCATGGACTTGTCATGGATGTCAGTAGGCAGCAGTCAGTGGCAGCGTTCATTCCCGCAAGTAAGGGTTAACTTCTGGAATACTAAGTAAAGGTAAAGTTCGCCCTTGCTCAAAAGCCAGTCACTTCCGACTCTTGGAGTGGGCGCTCTTCTCCGTTTATAGCCAAAGATCCAGCGCTCATGACCTTCTCTGGGCATCTAAGATAGTGATGGCGAACCTTAGCTTTCCAGGTGGTCTTCGACTTCCATTCCCAGAAGCCCAAGTCAGCACTCCTGCTGATCAGGGCTTTTGGGAATTGAAGTTCCAGAACACCTGGAGTGCCAAGGTTCACTATCACTGATCTAAGAGGATTTTTCTTATGGCAGAAGTCAACACTCCCTTGCCAAATACACTTATATATGAAGCCAAGGGTATCCCCACTGTTTGGGGAATTCATATGGGGAAGGTAAAGGTTTCCCTTGCTCGAAAGCCCATCGTATCTGACTCTAGGGTTCAGTGCTCATCTCTGTTTCAAAGCTGAAGAGCCAGCACTGTCTGCTTCTGCAGACGTTTCCGTGGTCATGTGGCAGGCATGACTAGACACTGGAGCACACAGAACGCTGTTTACCTTCCCACCGAAGTGGTCCTATTTATCTCCTTGCAATTTCTTGCTTTCGATCTGCTAGGTTGTCAGGGGCTGGGACAAAGACGGGCACTCATTCCGTCCTGCAGTATTTGGGTATCGAACTGCTGACCTCCCACCTTCCAGTCAGCATCTTAGCCACTTGAGCCACTGCATATGGGTAAATTGCCGATAATTAGATCTTTTCTGAATAATCTTGCATAGTTTTGACCCTTGGGGTCAGTGCTCTTCTCCGTTTATAGCCAAGGATCCAGCACTGTCTGCATCTGGTCATGTGGCAGGCATGTCTAGACACTGGAGCACACAGATTGCTCTTTCTCTTCCTACCAAAGTGGTACCTGTTTATCTACTTGTAATTTCTTGCTCTCAAAGTGCTAGGTTGGCAGGAGCTTTTGGTAATCGAAGTCCAAGAACAGGTGCAGTGCCATGGTTCACCATCACTGCACTAGAGCACATGGAACACTGTCACCATTCCCGCCGAAGCGGTATGCCTAGACAGCAGAACGCACGGAATGCTGTTTACCTTCCCACCGAAGTGGTCCCTATTGATCTACTTGCAATTTCTTGCTTTCGAACTGCTAGGTTGGCAGGAGCTGGGACAGAAACGGGTGCTCAAACCATCATGCACTACCCGGGAATCGAACTGCTGATCTGCCAACCTTCCAGTCGGCAAGTCCAGTGTTTTACCCACTAAGCCACTGTAGTCCCCTTTTGGAAAGTACAATGGGCAAACACTATCAGACAAAAAAGAAAAACAACAGTTTATTATTTTCTGTTTCCCCACATGCATTAAACGCACATCTAGGCATGGACCACCTAACATCCAGGGATTAAGAAACCAAATTGATTTGGCAGATGCAGAGCATCTTCCTCTTTCGATTTCAAGAAGTTCCTCTTGAAAATCAAGAAGAACAACCTTGGAATATCAGCTTTTCTAGAAATTCTGGATTTAAAAAAAAAGCTGTTTGCCATTTTCTGAACTTGTGCCATATTTCATTTCAGTTGCAAAATTGGTCTCAGCATTGTTGTTGTCGGAGAGGCTCCTGGCTCTTGTTGGCTTGTCTGGTTGCTGGAAGAAGACTCCTGGCCTTGATCTGATTCTGGGCATTTGGGGGTGATTTCCTTGCAGAGGACGGAAGGGTAATGGCGGAGCTTTTTGTTGTAGGTTTTGGCTTCGTTTTGGAAACACATGGTCGCCTCCTGGTCACATCCGCAAGCTAATGTGGAGCACATGGATTTGTTCCTATAATCTGTGGAGACAAAATTGTTCACTAGGGCACCCAGAAGGGAGAAAAAAACCACACAGACAGACAGACAGACTCCCCCCTCTCTATGTAGGACAAGAGTTCTCAACCTTTTTAAGCCGGGGGCCGGGTCATGCTCCGTCAGACAGCTTTGGGGACCGGACGGCCATTTTGCCCTTCCTCCACCACATGGCACTTCCATGTGTGGTGGAGTGGAGGGACCACATGAAATGGTGCCATGAGGTGCATCTGGCCTGTGGGCCACAAGTTGAGAATCCCTGCTGCAGAAAATGGATTTGCTTCTCTGTGGATTCCCCATGCCCCAATGGCATGGAACGGCCCGCGCAGAGGCCACTTCGGTGAGAACGCTCCTGGCCCGTGGGCTCTGCGGGCACAGAAATTAAGGGGGGTGGATTAATAATAAGGGTTGATTCACCCACAATCTGACCTGACCAGCGATCCTGCTGAGAGAAGCAGATCACTAACCTCCGTTACCTATTAGGCAATTACTGACTCACAGAAGAGCCTAATCTTTGGTGCAAATAGAAGCCATATTTACTCTGGCGTAAGCCTCAGACAATGGTTTTCCTCTGTCAGTGTTTGCCTTAGTAATTAACTTCCCCAAGAGAGGTTCTCAATTAACCTGAGTAAATAGGTGATGTGATTTTCTGTCAGATGACCATTCTACCATGCGCAGCCTTGAACATAATATATACTGATGATTTTCCCTCAATAAATCACTGGTCTTCGCTCCATCTTGCCTCGTGTCGTTCCTTTGACCAGTCTCCTCCGGGATCCTAAGGGCCTCCTCACGGCCCCAATCCAACACTTCTCCAAGCAGGGGGACAGATCTCAGAGTGAGCAGCCACGTGTAAGGATAATAAAACCCATTATCCCATTGCGACTGGTTCCACCTGACAGAGACCTACACCCATTCAGGAAGCTAGCATAAAACATTTTTCTGTTTCAGAGTACATGAGGTTTTGCTCCAGGCTAGAGAAATCCATGATAGGCTTCAATCCCTGGCTGTAGATGCTTACAAACCAGCCAGATCAGGTAGGAAATAGCAATGTAGGTTAGGTAGCAATATGTAGTGTGGCCAATAAAGAAAAAAAAAAGGAACTGGGGAATAAAAAGAACTGGAATTCTCCCATCAGCTTATGCTCTATATCAATCTTACATTGTCTTCTGTAACAAATCAGCTTTTATTTGAAGGGAAAAGAAATCAAAGTTCAGGATCACAAATATAGAAAAGGAACATTTTGACATTTTCACTTTCGCTGGATAAAATAATAAAGGCATATTGTTGTGTCTGAACCTTGAAAGGATTACTCGGACAGAGCTGGCTCAAGCAACAACATGGGTTTATTGCAAGCAGCAAAGAACAGGGAAGAGGTGCAGGAATAACATCTTACATACAGAACATAGTTGTGACATTTAACCAAGACTTCCGGGAAAGCAGGAGAACAATAGCGAATCAGCTTCTTTCAATTTGGCGCCTATTTTGCAAGGCGTGCTTGTGCATAAGCAACCTCAATACACAACATTCCTTCCCCCCTAACGGGGGACCCAACTTCCATACCTTTGGGGAGGCCTACAGTCCTTCTTTGGTCTGTCTATCTGGGGACTCTGGGAGACTGGCATAGGATACCCCCTAGTGCAAGTGGTTTCCATAGACCCTCTGGGTTGTTCTGTAAGAGTGGATCCCTGTGTCTCTCGGGTTGGCCCAACTTCCAAGTCCGGAGGATGAGAAATCGGCATAGCCCCAGCCCCGGAAACAGTCCACTCTGGGGAACCGCCAGGAGAAACATGTTCCAGTAATGACCCCAGCAGTATAGGCTGGCTGAAAAGGTCCGGATCCAATTCAAAGTCCGAGGACTCTGAGATTTCCCCCAACTCGCTTGAGCCAAGAGACTTGTCCAGCTCCATCTCTGGGGAAGCATTCTGCCCTATAACACGGGGACACATTTGATCCGCATACCTCGGCCAAACCAACCCATTATCCTCCAGCACTTTATATGATACTGGCCCTGTTTGTTCCAAAACCTTTCCCCATGACCATTGAGACCCCGGGGCATAATTTCTACAGTACACAGATTGCCCTACCTAAACCCTTTTGAATTACACACATCAAGGTTTCGTCCCTTGTCCATGACTCAGTGTGGGTCTAAGTGATCAAAAACTGAAGACAGCTTCCTTTTCATTAACAAATCTGCTGGAGAAAACCCCGAGGCTAGGGGGTGGTGGTACTTCTGTGAGTGAACAGGAACTGACACAATTGTAAGTCCAGATCCCCAGACCTCATTCTCTTAAGGGCCTCCTTAACTGTTTGGACCTGCCTTTCTATTTGCCCATTTGTAGCGGGATGAAAAGGAGCAGCCGTTATGTGGTGAACGTCGCTTCGTTTGAGGAAATCTTGAAACTCAACTGACATAAAGGTTGAAGCGTTGTCGAACACAACTATGTCGGGCAACCCGAAAGTGCAAAATAACCTCTGCAGCTTCCGAATTATGACAGCTGCTAAAGTGTTCGAAACAGGGACTACTTCTAACCACTTAGAAAATGAATCAACAACCAGGAGGAATAAGGCCCCATGGAAAGGCCTGGCAAAATCAATGTGAACCCTTGACCAGGGGCCCTTTGCCGTGTCCCACTCCCTGGTGGGCTGGTGAATCTCCTCAGGTCTGGACGATTGACACTCTTGGCACCGCCCCACCCAATCCTCTATGTCCAAATCGAGCCTTGGCCACCAGAAATAGCTCTTTGCAAGTGCCTTAGAGCGTACAATGCCAGGGTGACTTATGTGTAAAGCATGAAGGATCTTCCCTCGGAATGCTAGGGGAATGACCACCCTGTTCCCCCTGACCAAGCACCCCATTTCCAACGACAGTTCCTGCCTTTTCGTATAGACCCCCTTAAACTCCTTGGCCACCGGGGGTGATGATCAACCTTTTTGAACCCATGACATAACCTTGGACAGGATGGCATCCTTCTTGGATGCAGCCACGATGTTCTCAAAAGACACGGGTGGGGACTCCAGCACCTTGATCATCAGAACTTGATCCCAAGAAACCTTTCCCACAAACTCCACGGGAACCCAGTTTGAGGGAACCGGGGTGTGGTGGTTTGGTGGCAAGCGGCATGGCGGGCCGGCCCCAGGTGATGGCGAGTGATGGGGCGGCCTCCTCCTCCTCTTTCCCTCCAGATCCTTTGAGGGAACTGTGTGTGTGTGTGTGGCTCGGGTGGCGAGCGGCGCGGCGGGTCAGCCCCAGGTGATGGGGATGCCAGGTGAAGTTTTTTATCCTGGGCAACAGACTCCACAAAGTTGATAAAAAATCACCACAGTTCTCCTTCCACAAATAAGGCCTTATTGTCAAAGTCCCCCTTTCCCCAATTTGCTCCGTTGGCAGCAGAAGCAAACAGGAGTAAGCTTGACAAACCAAGTCCTTTTGATCTTTTTTTATTGTAAAAGTATCAAATATCCAGTAAATGCAGAATATAGAAAAATCACTATCTAAACTATTCCATCTGGAATACTGTGTACAGTTCTGGTCGCCATACCTCCAGAAGGATATTATGGAGTTGGAGAAAGTACAGAGGAGGGCAACCAGAATGATTAGGGGACTGGAACACCTTCCTTACCATCTGAGGCTGCAACGGTTGGGCCTTTTCACTCTTGAACGACGGCGTCTAAGAGGTGACCTGATTGAAGTTTATAAAATCATGCACGGTGTGGACAAAGTGGATAAGGAAAAACTGTTTTCCCTATCGCACAACACTAGAACTAGGGGACACTCCATGAAACTTTTGGGTACTAGTTCTCAAACAAATAAGAGAAAGTACTTTTTCACCCAGAGGATTACTGGTCTATGGAACTCCCTGCCAGAAGAAGTGGTGACAGCTGTCAGTCTTGACAGCTTTAAGAAAGGATTAGACAAGTTCATGGAGGACAAGGCTATCAATGGCTATAATTATGGATACCTAAGGACAACCTCCGGGTTGGAGAGATAGGCAGGATATCTCTCAATGCCATTTCCAGGGAATCCTAAGCAGGTGAAGGCATCTCCTTGGGAATACCCTGAAGGAAATGGTGAGCCACTGTGTGAGACAGAATGCTGGACTGGATGGGCTGTGGCCTGTTCCAGCAAGGCTGTTCTTATGTTCTTATGTTCTTATGTAAGAATAAAAGGTGAAACATTTTTAAAAAAGAAACAAAATAATAAGCTCTAAGCTAACGCTTATCTCAGTAGCTTACGGTGGTCTTTACCACCCCATATGAAAGGATACGGATTGGGACCATTCGAGATGACGAGCGATACGGGTCCTCGTGGCATTGGAGAACGGACTCCCCCGGACTCCGAGCTTAAGAAATTTGGGTAGGTTTTTATACCTTTGGATATGAGAAAATGTCTCAAAGTTGTACTAATTAATTACTCAAAATGACAGTTCCGTGCATGCTTGGGAATAGCAGGTGGCTGGTTATCAGTGTTCTCATTATCATCATGATGTTTAATTTCTATACCGCTTTACTCGACCTAGCGGGTGACTCAAAGCGGTGTACACAGTCACAATAAAAAAATACAGTAACACAAGAAACTATAACTTGATACAATCAATAATACAGTAATAATACAATAATAATATGCAAATTACAAATTTACAAGTCAGGGAAAAAGAAATACAATATCAAGTACAAAATACAGTATCTGAGATTGGACCGTCTCTTGGTACTGTTCCCGGGAGCTTGGCCTTGGGAAGAAGTACAAGAGACGATTTCCCAGTAACTAGGTAAAATGGTGGAGTGTGTTTTCTAAGATGGCTTCAGTTAGGCTAAGTGGAATAAGTGATAGAGAGAAAATAAAAACAGTGTTAGCATCTTTAAGTAAAATCCTATTAAACTAACAGGTAATTAACATAAAATGACACAATCCCACAGCGAATCTCAACAAGCGATTCCTTTCTTGTTTTAATGGGGGAAAGGGAAAAGAATGAATGTTCCCTTTTATTTTTATAACGTTTTGTATTCCTGATTTTTAATCTATCATTTTTACATATAATAAAGCTTTGACTCTTTACAGATCTTTTGGATTTTTATTTGGCGCATAAGTTGGTGGGAGAATTCCAGTTCCTTTTGAACTATTTTGGCAATCGCTACCTGATACAGAAACCTACCTGATCTGGTTGGTTTGTAAACAGAAACAACCAGGGATTGAAACCTATCATAAATGTCCTTAGCCTGGAGCAGAACCTAATGTCTTCTGAAGCAGTAAAGACCTTATGCTGGCTTCCAAAATGGGTGGAGGTTTCTGTCAGGTGAAACGGGTCCTGTGATAGTGGGGTAATAGGCTATGTTGTCCTTACAACCACCATCCATGAGAAAGCGAGGCAGACCTTTGCCTTCCAACTTTGGGGAGGACAGTTGTCACAAGAGACTATTGCCTAGTGCAGGTGTTCTCAACCTTTTTAAAACCAGGGGCCATTGGGTCATGCTCCGTCAGACAGCTTCGGGGGGGGGCAGACTGCCATTTTGCCCTTCCACCACCACATGGCACTTCCTGGTGTGGTGGAAGTGGTGGGGGCTGCATGAAATGGCACCGTGGGCTGCATTTGGCCCACGGGTCACAGGTTAAGAATCCCTGGCCTAGTGACATTACGGTAGCAACCATCAACAGTATTGTTTTGGAAAATTATGTTGCTGCTTTCATAGGAAACTTAAAAGCAAAGCGATGCAATCACACTCATATACTCTCTGGGCGGTTCACAAGTTAATTAGCATTTTGCCCCCAACATGCTGGGGACTCATTTTACTGACCTTGAGAGGATGGAAGAGGCAGAGTCAAACTTGATCCCTGGTCAGGCTCAAACTCACAATGTTCTGGCTGCAGTACAGCAGTTTAACCCCTGAGCCACCAGGGCTCTATAAGGTTGCTTACCTGCAACTGTTCTTCTTCTTCATGGTCCCCTATGAATCCTCACAAATGCAGTAAACCCATTTGTTTGGATTCACAGAGAACCTGATAGAGCAGGGGTGGCAAACCTATGGCATGCATGTCAGAGGTGGCACTTTGAGCCCTCTCTGTGGGCACTCGTGCAGTTACCCCAGCACAGAGTTCGCTCTGCCCCTCTGTCTAGCAGCCCAATGGGAGCACTTCCTCCCTCCCCCAGCACAGAGTTTGCCCTGCCCCTCTGCCCAGCAGCCCAATGGGAGCGCTTCCTTCCTCCCCTGTTGCTGTGTTGGCACTTTGCAACAAATAAGTGTTTTTTGGGTTGCAGTTTGGGCACTTGGTCTCTAAAAGACTCACCATCACTGTGACAGAGCCTAGGGGCAGAAATAGACATTGTACATAGCACATAATTAAAACATTGTTATCTTATATACTCGATTATAAGTCATCCCAAATATAAGTCGAGGTACCTAATTTGGACCTCTAAAACTAGGAAAATAGATTGACCTGATTATACATTGGGGTGGAAAATGCAGCAGCTGCTAGTGAGCTTCAATAATTAAAATGCATGAAAATACAGTAAAAATTAATTAATTTAGACATTTGTGTGGGTATGTTTTTGAGTGTTTACATTGACCTGAGTATAAGTCGAGTCCTAGTTTAGACCTCATTTTGGGGGCTAAAAAACCCGACTTATACTCAAGTATATACAGTATATTTAACAAGGATATAGCAATAGCAATTACACTTAGTGCACTCTCTGTGCGGTTCACAAGTTTTGGGATTTTGCCTCCCAACATACTGGGGATACTCATTTTACCAACCTGGGAAGTATGGCAGGCTGAGTCAACTTTTAGCCCTGGCCAGGATTGAACTCACAACCTTTGGTTTGCAGTACAGCTGTTTAACCACCGTGCCACCAGTAGTGATGATTGCATTTATCTTTTTAATGTGTTACCCCTCACCTCACCATCACCACTTCACCAGCGAATATCCGAATTGTCTGGGAAAGAATTTGGGAAAAAATATATCTGGGTTGCAACTCACTGCAAAGGATGTCACCGTTGATGATCAGGTATCTATAGTGATCAATGTATGGGTGGCATTTCTGTCGGTGCAAATTCTCGTAGCAGCAGTCATGGAGGTAGCAGCACCTTAAGGAAACCAAAATCTAGTTGAAGAAAGAACTATATGAAAGAGGAAGAGGTGCCTTCAGCCTGCCCAGGACTGATAACAGAAAGAGAGCGGGCTTGATGCTTTGTATCCATTAGCACAAGTTTATCTTATCTGATAAGAATATAATTTAATGGTCTTGTGGAACTTGTTGTTGCCAACATCTGTTAACGTGCTTTTCTCAGCATGGAATCAAGGTGTCCAACCGGATAAGACTATCAGGACACAGCTAGAACACAAAATGCAATGAGAGAATGGCAGGATGACATTCTACTTCTGCTTCTTCTTGTTCTGCCATATCCAATTCCGAATATTGGTGATCCTCATGGCCATCAGCCATAAAGACCTTATATACTCGACTATAAGTCGTCCCGAATATAAGACGAGGTACCTAATTTGGGCCTCTAAAACTAGAAAAATAGATTGACCTGATTATAAGTTGGGGTGGAAAATGCAGCAGCTGCTAGTGAGTTTCAATAATTAAAATACAGTAAAAATTAATTAATTTAGATATCTGTGTGGTTATGTTTTTGAGTGTTTACATTGACCCAAGTATAAGTCGAGTCCCATGGCTATCCTCATGGCCATCAGCCATAAAGACTATCCTGAGAATATAGTGCCGTGGCCTTTCATCTGCCTTCCACATCACAGCATGACACCCATAGTAGTACTGATGCAGTTCCTCAAGTCAATTTGTGTGATGGCAAACCTTGGCACTCCAGCTGTTCTTGGACTTCAATTCCCAGAAGCCTTTCTGACTTCACTCTCCAGAATGTCTGGTTCAAGTTCAAATTTCTCATTATTGTTATTAACAGGAGTGTTGAGGTCCTTTTTGTAGAGTTCCTCTGTGTACTCTTGCCATCTTTTTTTATCTCTTCTGCTTCAGCTAACTCCTTTCCATCTTTGTCCCTTATCATGGTCATTTTTGCTTTAAATGTTCCCTTGATTTCTCCAATTTTTTGGAAAAGATCTCTAGTCCTGCCTCTTTTGTTGTTTTCCTCCATTTCTTTGCACTGTTCGTTCAGGTATTTTTCCTTATCTCTCCTTGCTTTCCTTTGAAATTCTGTATTCAGGTGGTTGTATATTTTCCTTTCTCCTTGGACTTTTGCATTCCTTCTTTCCTCTGCTATTTTAAGGGCCTCATCAGACAACCACTTTGCTTTCTTACCTTTCTTTTCTTTTGGTATGGTTTCTCTTGCTGCCTCCTGCATGATGTCCCGCATCTCTTTCCATAATTCTTCTGGTACTCTGTCTATCAGGTACAGGACATTAAATCTGTTCATGACCTCCACTGTGTATTCTTTAGGGATGTTGTGTAGGTCATATCTGTCTGGTCTAATTGTTTTCCCCATTTTCATTAGTCTAAGCCTGAATTTTGCGATCAGTAGGTTGTGATCTGAGCCACAGTCTGCTCCAGGTCTTGTTTTTGCTGACTGAATGGAGGTTCTCCCTCTTTGACTGCAGAGTATGTAATCAATCTGATTTCGATGCTGCCCATCTGGTGATGTCCATGTGTAAAGCCAACTCTTGTGTTGCTGGAACAGGGTGTTTGCTATGACTAGTGCGTTCTCTTGGCAGAACTCTATCAATCTTTGCCCTGCTTCATTCTGTGTTCCAAGACTAAACTTGCCTGTTATTCCATTTACTTTTTGATTTCCTACTTTGGCATTCCAATCTCCTAAGATAATGTGGACATCATTTCTTGGTGTCTGTTCTATGAGGTGTTGTAGGTCCTCATAGAACTGGTCAACTGTGGCTTCATCTGCACTAGTGGTTGGTGCATAGACTTGGATTACAGTGATATTGAAAGGTTTGCCTTGGATTCTGACTGACATCATTCTATCATTTTTGATATTGTATCCCATTACTGCTTTTCTCACTCTTTTGTTGACAATTATGGCTACTCCATTTTTTCTGAGGTTTTCTTGCCCACAGTAGTAGATATGATGGTTTCCAGAGCTGAATTCACCCATCCCTGTCCATTTTAACTCACTGATGCCCAATATGTCAATGCTTATTCTTTCCATCTCATTTTAACCACTTCCAGTTTTCCTTGATTCATAGACCTCACATTCCATGTCCCTATGCAGTATTGATCCCTGCAACACTGTATTTCTCCTCCGCCTTTCGTATCCCTCCCCCTTTTCAGATCTGCTGTGCTGAGCATCCCCTTGTTTTGCCTTTTGTTTTGGTCCATAGGGTTCTCTTGGCAAACTTTATGGCGTGCCTTGCCGGTCTCTACGCCAGTCTCTTCCCATCACACATGTTATCACAGATTAAACAGTTTTAAAACAAAGTATTATCATGCACAATATCACAGTTTATCACATAGTATCAAAGTAAAAGTTGAACTAATTAATGAAGGGAAATAAATAAAGAAAAAGTCCACTATATCAAGTCTCTATGTAAGTCAGTTGCTTGTACATTCACTATGTCAGTTGCTATAAGCCATCTATGTTTAGTCACTTATATTATTTCAGTTCGATTACTTATCCTTTGCATGCATGCAGCAGCTTTCGCCACCCTTCGGCCGCATGGAGCTGGTCAAAGGTGCCGACTTGGGCCTCGATGTGATGGTGGTTGTGGATGGTATCTCCTGGGGGTGGTTGGGGGTCTCCGGAGGTGTCCTTCTCTCTGGCCCCAGGTCTTTGGATGGGAAGGGAGGGGAAAGATCCTTTACTCACCTCCCCCGTGGGCCTCTCTGGATGGAATGGGCAGTAGAGCTGGGCCTTCCTGAAGCCTTTTCTTCCTCTCCAGGCCCAGGTCTTTGGATGGGGAGGGAGGGGCAGGATCTTTTACTCATCACCCCCTGGCCTCTCTGGATGGCAACTAGCAGCAGAGTTGGCTTCTGTCTTTCTCCTGATGCCTTTTGCTTCTCTCTAGGCCCAGGTCTTTGGAAGGGGGGAGGGGCAGGATCTTTTACTCACCACCCCCTGGCTTCTCTGGATGGCAACTAGCAGCAGAGTTGGCTTCTGTCTTTCTCCTGGTGCCTTTTGCAGTAACCTTTATGTTGTGTATGCACACAGTTCAGCTGCTCGTCATTAGCGCAGCTGATAGAGCTCACGTGGCTCCAATGTACCCAATGAGTAACTAGTGCGGGAAACCTTCCCACCACAGGTGAACTATGTAAGGTATGCAGTACAGTACATCAGAAAGACGTCACCAATACTGCAACCAATGGGTGCCTTCGGGCGAGATTCAAATGTATTATGTACCATATATAAGGAGGCAAGACTCCACCATTGCCTCATGTACAGATTGACCATGTAACAATAAAGTAGTGTTTAGCCCATCTGCCGGCTCGTGTGCAATCAATCTGCCTACATCAAACTTTACCTTTACCTTTTTGTGCTGGGAGTGGTGGATTTTAAAATAATTTCCAGATTAGTTGGGGAATAATGCTAGAAATGGGGGGGGGGGGTTGAAAGGAAGAGGAAAGGGGTTCTGAGTTACTAAGCCCACGGCCATACTTACATATCTGTCTTGTCTCTTGGTTTCCCTCGCCCGCCCTTCCCGCAGTAGCATCCATATCCGTTGAAATAGATGAGGGCATTTTTCTTGGTGATCCTTTCAATCATCACCTTGAAGTTGAGGAGGCTGGTCTCGAGGGTGGGAAAAACTTCAAGAGCAGAAGCAGAGAGGGGGGGGGGGATGACTTTCTGGATCGCATGCAGAATCCCAGAATCAGCATATTTATATACTCAAGATGTGGTTTATAATCCTTTCGATAAAGCCGTTTCCTGACCTGCAGTTGCAGCAGTTGGAAATTTCGCCATTGAAGGGAATTATGGAGGAAGGGGATTTCAGCTTTGGGGAGTACTTTGTCGAGTCCCCCGCCCAACTTGCTCCAAAAGCTATGACAGAAATTGAAAAGACCTGTGGCTTCACCACTGCTATTAGGGGCTGTGGTGGCTCAGTGGTTAAGAAGCTCGCCTTGTTAGCTGGGAAGCTGGCAAGTCAGCAGCTTGAGACCATGGTACTGCATGACGGAATGAGCACCTGACTCTGTCCCCGTTCCTGCCAACCTACATGGTTCGAAAGCAAGACATTGCAAGTAGATAGATAGGGACCAATTCGGTGGGAAGGTAAAAAGTGTTCTGTGGACTTCAGTGTCTAGGCATGCCTGCCCACATGTCCACGGAAATGTCTGCAAACACAGACATCACTGGCTTTTTGGCTATAAACAGAGATGAACACTGAACCGTAGAGTCAGATATGACTGGCTTTTGAGCAAGGGCAACTTGACCTTGACCTATGTCTGGCCCCTAACTCTACTTGGATGGGGGTACAAACCACTTTAATTAATTTTTTTCCTGTTTGCAAAAACAACCAAGCAAGCAAACTGTAAAGATGGTTGGTATTTGCCCAAAATTGGACAGCTTTAACTCTTCAGTGACAACTATACCCCCAAATTTGAGCTATATTCATGCAAACCCCAAAGAGGTGGAGCTTTTCGGTTTTCCCATAGATGTCAATTGGAGACTTTACCAGTAGATTGGATACGGGCCACAACATTAAAGGTAAAGGGTAAAGGTTTCTGTTGTGTATGTAACTTAAATAGTGCTTTAAACAGTTTGTAATTATTATTGCGGGATCGGGGTGATCCTCCATTTTGTCTTCTTCATGGTACTAAGTTATCGCAGGACTTGCATTCCTGCCCTTTCTAACGAGACTCACGAAGTCTCCCCAGTCTCCGGTCACCCACGGTCACCCCACTTCTCTTCCAACCAATCCTGTTGTTTCCTGCCCGAATGTATCCATTGTATATTGTATATAAGGCACTGCTGCGCCATTGCTGTTCATGTTTGGTTTGCTTAAAATAAAGTTTTGTTTGGCCCTGTTATGCTGGCTGCTTCTCTTCAATTCCCAAATATCAAATTGGCGACGAGGATGGGATATGGCTTCCCACAAATCTTCTATTGATCTGTTCGATGTGGCCACGCCAAAGAGATGGAATCTCTACAAACGGCAGTTTCGGCATGCAATGGCGGCTGAAGGCATCATCAACGAGGGTCAGAAAAGGTCCTGCTTCCTCTCCAAGTGCGGCCTGGCCACTCTGGTCCAGTTCGACCGGCCGAGGTGAAAGGGAGCGTCCATCTCTAAAATTTCTGCTGCAGAGCCACTCGTCAGCTGTGTCTCCAGTGTGTCCCATCACTTCTTCGCAGAGGTCCAGCTGCAGAGCATTCCAATCAAGATGGAAGTGGATTCGGGTATGTCCTATTCTATCTTGCCCCAGAAGGAGTTCCTGCAGATTCCCCCTAATTTGCGCCCTAAGTTGCAGGCCTTCAAGACATCCCTCCGGGACATGCAGGGTTGCCAGATCCCAGTTCTGGGGGTGGGGGATTTTGCAGTTAAGTTCAAGAACATTGCAACAAGATTACTTCTCATAGTGGTCAAAGAAGGCACAAACTGCTTGCTTGAGGTGCAATGGTTTGAACCACTAGGTAGTAGACTGTCCGGCATCAATGCCGTCCATTCTGACCTGGTGCAGGATGTTTGTAACACATACCCAACTGTGTTCAGAAAGGGACGTAGGGCCCCCCGTTTCTTTCGACCTTGACCCGGCCATGCGGCTTATTCATCTCAAGCCTCGCCATGTGCCATTTGCACTGAAGGACAAGATTGAGGCTGAGCTAGACAAACTTGTGGGTCAGGGTATATTGGTTCCAGTGGACTCCGCAGAATGGGAGATGCCAATAGTGACTGCTATTAAATCTAACGGGGTCAGGATTTGTGCTGATTATAAATGTACGATTAACAAAGCCATCAGGCCTAATGCATATCCAGTACCGGTAGAGAGCCACTTATTGGCTACTTTACATGGGGAAAAGTGCTTCGCCAAGTTGGATTTGGCACAAGCCTATCAGCAGCTTTCAGTTACACCCATTGCTGCTGCGGCTCAGACAATTATTACACACAAGGAAGTCTTTAAAGTGACTCGCCTACAGTTTGGGGTAAATGCAGCCCCCGGCATTTTTCAATCGCTGGTTGAATGTCTGTTAAAGGGTCTCCCTGGGGTCTTCCCCTACTTTGATGATGTGCTTATTACTGCGGGGAGTGAATCTGAGCTTGCAAAAAGGTTGAACCGGGTATTGCAGGTTTTTGAAAATGCTGGGTTACGTCTTAGAAAAGACAAATGTGTTTTCCATGCAAGGGAAGTGGAGTTCCTGGGGTTTAGGTTAACTCCTGAGGGAATTCAGCCCTCCGATTCTAAGGTCGCTGCTGAACGTGATGCCCCCTGACCAACTTCCAAGCCTGAGCAGCAATTGTTCCTGGGCCTGCTTAACTTTTATCACTCCTTCCTGCCCAAGAAGGCATCCGTAGTGGAGTCACTGCACCGTTTACTTTAAAAAGATGCAGTTTGGTGGTGGGGGCCAAGTCAGGAACGAGCATTCCATGAGTTAAAAGAGCTTCTGTCTTCCGAAGCAGTCTTAACTCACTTCAATCCAAAGAAACCTGTGATCCTCATGTGTGATGCTTCACCAGTGGGGGTGGGGGCTGTCCTCTGTCACTCCCTTGAAAATAGGAAGGAAGCCCTGATTGCATTCTATTTGAGTTCCCTATCTAAAGCTGAGCGCAACTATGCCCAGACTGACAGGGAAGCTCTAACCATAGTTGCTGGGACAAAGAAGTTCCATGACTTTTTGTATGGCAGAGAATTTACATAGACCATTTTTAGGGATTTTTGTTACTTAGAAGCCCACTCCGCAAATATTGTCCCCCCGCATGTTACGTTGGTCTATTTTCTTGAATGCCTATCAGTTCACTCAAGAAAGGAAATCAGCCACACTGATGCTCTTTCGAGGTCTCCTTTGCCAGACCTGGGGGAACCTGACTGTGAGGTTGAACAAAATCATCAGGTGCTGATGATCGAATTTCTCGATTTGCCCCCATTGTGCCTTCGGACATAGCCAAGGTGTCCGCAAAAGACAAACGTTTGTGACAGGTGATTTCTTGGGTCAGGAAAGGGTGGCCACCAACTCCTCCTGCTGAGGAGTTCAAAGCGTTCTTTAGGAAGTGGTTCGAGCTTTCACTCAAAAGAGGTTGTCTACTGTGAGGCCAAAGGGTGGTCATTTCTGCATTGTTACGCTCCAAGGTACTCAGGCTCCTACACATTAGCCACCCAGGAATTGTACGCTCCAAGGCTTTGGCTCGGAGCTATTTTTGGTGGCCCCAGGTAGACCAAGACATTGAACAATTGGTGGCACATGCCAAAGTTGTCAGTGTTCTTGACCCAAAGATTCCCAACTTCCCTCCTGGGAATGGGACACTGCCCGCGGACCCTGGTTGCAAATACACATTGATTTCGCTGGTCCGTTCCGAGGCATGCTCTTTTTATTGGTAGTTGACTCATTTTCGAAATGGTTGGTTATTCTTATGCCCAGTACCTCCTCAGCTGTCACCATTAAACAGCTTCGGAAGCTGTTCAGTTATTTCGGACTCCTGGACATGCTCGTGTCCGACAACGCTACAACATTCACCTCTTCCGAAATCCAGGCATTCCTCGAGAGGAATGCTATTTGGCATGTAACGTCTGCCCCGTTCCACCCTGCAACCAATGGTCAGGTGGAACGTCAAGTCTGCACTACAAAAGAGGCTCTTCGCTGCATGGGTCATGGGGACCTTGACTTGCAGCTTTGCCAATTTCTCCTGTGCTATCGAACAACCCCCCTGGCCTCAGGACTATCTCCAGCCAAGCTTTTAATGTGCAGGAGACTGGTCTTTCTGTTCGACTGGTTGGATCCTTTCAGGGTGGAGGATAGGGGTGTTAATGTGGAAATTCCTCACAAAAAGGTCTTCTCAGCTGGAGATCTGGTGCACTGTAGGAACTATGTGGCTGCAGGAAGAGCATGGGTTCCAGGGGTTGTGGTGGAACAAACAGGACCAGTGTCCTACCAGGTTAAAACAGGAACTGGTTTGTTATGGCAGCAACACACCGACCAGCTCAGACATAGGGTAACGGAGTTTCAAGAGGTACAAGGTAATACCACTCAGGGCAATTCCACATTAGGGTCCTCCCCCACCCGCTTATCCCAAGGGGGAGATGAAGAAGGCGGCTCAGCAATCAGTTGTAATCCCCAGCTTTCTAATTTGAACCAGCCCCGATTCCTTTGGAGGCCGTCAGCAAGCGTAGAACGTGGAAGTGTCTTTTGAGTTACAGGATTGGGGGGAGTTTCCTGAGTGTTCCCCCACTCGTCCAAGCGAAAAGCAGGGCTTTGATTTCTCTGCAGAGACCCCCCATCCTCCTATGTTTCGGTCTATCTCTACTCCCACTCAGGAAGAGGCACATTTTTGTTGAGTAGCCCCCTGCTCAAACTTCTCAAAGGAGGGACTTTTCGTTGAGTTTCCCCCCCTCTAATTTGAGTTTTAATTTCAAGCGATCCCCTGCTCATGCTTCACCTAACCGGGGTTATGATTTGGTTTTTCCCCTCCTTGGTTCCAATTCAGAATTGGGACAGTGCTCCCACAATGCTAATAGCTTTAACAGAAACCCGAGTGCTGAGTATCATTCAATGGAACCAAGTATCCCTAGGTCTACCAAACCCAGTCAGTGGTCAGTCCAGCCCAAAAGAGTTTGTGGGCCTCCACAATGGTTAAGGGACTTTGTCCCATCCTAGGGGAGAGGGATGTTGTGTATGTAACTGAAATATTGCTTTAAACAGTTTGTAATTATTATTGCGGGATCGGGGTGATCCTCCATTTTGTCTTCTTCATGGTACTAAGTCATCACAGGACTTGCATTCCCGGCCTTTCTAACGAGACTCCCCAGTCTCCGGTCACCCCACAATCACCCCACTTCTCTCCCAACCAATCCAGTTGTTTCCCGCCTGAATGTATCCATTGTATATTGTATATAAGTCACTGCTGCACCATTGCTGTTCATGTTCGTTTTGCTTACAATAAAGTTGTGTTTGGCCCTGTTATGCTGGCTGCTTCTCTTCAATTCCCGAATATCAAAGTTTCCCTTGCTCGAAAGCCAGTCGTATCCGACTCTACAGTTCAGTGCTCATCTCTGTTTCAAAGCTGAAGAGCCAGCGCTGTCTGCTTCTGCAGACATTCCCATGGTCATGTGGCAGGCATGACTAGACACCAGAGAGCATGGAACGCTGTTTACCTTCCCAATGAAGTGGTCCCTGTTTATCTCCTTGCAATTATTTGCTTTCAAATTGCTAGGTTGGCCGGAGATGGGACAAAGACGGGAGCTCATTCCATCCTGCAGTACTTGGGAATCGAACTGCTGACCTCCCGCCTTCCAGTCAGTGTCTTAGCCAACATTAAATGGGGTGCAAATTGCTCCAGGGCAAACCAGGATACTTCCCAAAGCCCTGACTTGGCCTCCCAATCAAATTGTTTTTTGTTTACTAAGCTCTGATTTTTGATCCTGATGTGCCTGAAAGAGCCTTCCAGTGAAATCTGAAGGAAAGGAACATGGAGATGGAGAAGAGAACGGGTAGCATTTTCTGGTCCTTACCACTTGCTCCAAGGATGAAGAGGAGAAATCTTCTCATAGCTAGGACAAACCTGAAGCAAAGGAAGGAAAATGAAAATAAATAAACAAAAAAGGGAAGGAGAAGACTCAAGGATCCTAGCAGCGGTGGGCATCAGCAGGTTCACACCAGTTTGCCAGAACCGGTAGCAGAAATTCTAGCTGGCCCCGCCCATCCAAGTTTCAAAATAAAGTAGTCCTAATCTGGGTGCAACACATGGCTCCCCCTCGCCACACCCACCATACCACGGCCACAGTGTGGTAGTAGTAATTTTTTTTAGAGCCCACCATTGTCCTAAGGGATGCATTATTAAATTACTTCAGAGCAGAGATGGGGAAATGTCGGCTTTGCATCATAAATACTGCCATCTCAAAGCCAGCTGAAGGCCAGAATGGGGAGGGAAATATTTTTAAAAAGTGATTAACTACAATTACAGTTTAAACCAGGGATTCCCAACCTATGGCCCATGGCACAATTTCATGTGGCCCACGGCTGCCTTCGCCGCTCCCGGAAGTAGAATCAGATGTGTTTATGTAAGCCATAAAATGCAACATAAAATGCGCCCTCTGCTGTCAAAAATGCAGATGTGGGCGCATTTACGGCTGCCGTAAACATACTTGCTTCCACTTCTGGGGTGTGTGGTCAGGACCGCTCAGCTGTCTGGAGGGAGTGATCAGGCCAGTTGTGTAAAAAGGTTGGTGAAGATTCCCCGTGCCCGGTTGGGCATCAGTGGCTTCTGGCAGAGGTTAAACCAGTGAGCAAACTCCTGGCCTCTGGCCCTTGTCAGGGCGTAAGGGGGGCGAATTAATGATAGGGGTTAATTCGGCCGCTTGTAGCCTGACCGACGATTCTGCCGAGCAAGCACCTCGCAGACCTCAGTTACCTATTAGAGTAATCACTCATCCTCTGGCCAAGGTAATCCCCGGTGTAAATATCAGCCATATTTACCCTTGCTTAAACCCTAAACAATGGTCTTCCTTGCCCCGTGTTTATCCAAGTTAATTAACTTCCCTTTGAGAGGTTTCCCATTAACCCGGGTACGTGGGTGAGGTAATTTTCCTGTCCGATGACAGTTTTGCCACCGTTGCGCTTTTTCCCCTATAAATGATGTTGCCTTTTTCCAATAAAGTACTGATCTGATCTCGCTCCATTTGCCTCGTGTCGTCACTTGATCAGTCTCCTCCGGGACCTTAAGGCCACCCCAGTGGCCCCGATTCCTACATCTGGTGACCCCGACGTGATTTACTCGTGAGTAAAGCGACCCAGGAGAGGTCTACTCACGAGTAGCGAACCACGCGGTCCGGTTCCACGCTTGAACCGCGACCCGTCCGCCCGGAGGACAGCGCGGCGCTCTGGCCGGCAGCCAGTCAGTCAGAAGGACGGCCAGCGGCAAGGCATTCCAAGAGAGGCATTCCTGCACTTTGCTCCCGGCTTTCGGGGAGACTTGCGCCAAAGGGAAAAACGCGTTCCGCTCAGGGCAGCTGTGAGCCCCTGACAGCGCAGAGGCCGCCGAGGGCCCGTGGCAGGAGGCCACGCTCCGAGCTCCACCCAGACGATCGTCGCCAAAACCAGTTACCTTGCCCCCAGACGCGTCAACCCGTCCCGAGGAGGAAACTTCAGAGGACAACTCGCAGGTAATATGGGGACTTGTTCTCAGGGACAGAGTCCGTCCGCTAGCCAAAAAACTCGTGAGGAAGAGTTTAGAATCCTGGCCAGGGTATTTAAGTTACGCTTTCACAGCAGGGAACTAGCGAGACTTTTGGCGTACCTTAGAGAACACTGCCTGCTTTACCCAGAAGTAGGTACGTTAACCCTACAGCTCTGGGATCGGATAGGAGACTGCATTCAGCAACCCCCGAAGGCCCCAGGAGGGATAGTTAGCACATGGAGGAAGTGTAGGAAGCTCTTAGCTGAGATCGAACCAGTCCGGATAGAAGCGGAAGAACCCCCGTTAGATAAGTCATCAGTTCAGCCAGTCGAGCCGACTGCGCCCACCGCACTCTATCCGACATTCAAGTACCAGCAGAGTAGCGCAGGGAGCCTTCCCGCGGTGACAGCTGCAGACGTCACCGAGGGAATGCAGGGCATGAGAAGCGCAGGCGCTCCTCTGACAGCTTCGGGTTCCCGAGTTACCAAGAGTCCCCTTCAGCGCACAATTGAAGAGGAGATTAGGAAGGGGGAATTGCCAGCAGAAGAGCTGGCTGAGCTCAGACAGATCTGTCCAATCCGCATGGAAATGGACGCGCTCACGGGCGCACAGCAGATTGTTCATTCCCCAGTCCCGTATAAGCTGCTCATGGCTATGCGGAAGGCAATTGCAGAAACAGGGCTCCAAAGTCGTTTTACTAGGGGCACGCTCCAGCAGGTGTGCGAGACCACCATGTGGATTCCCCATGATTGGAAAGCCGTCATGAGGATGATGCTGACCCCTAGCCAGTACATGATCTGGGACAGCGAGTTCCGCCTAGAGGCGCAAACTCGGGCTGCCAGGATGGGAGGCGCGGTGCTTCCTGAGCAGCTGTATGGCTCGGGTAATTTCGAGTCAATCAATGCTCAGATCAACCTGCCTCTCGCCACTCTCGAGATGTCAGCCGAGGCAGCCTTTAGGGCTTACTTTAAGATCCCAGCCACTGGCAAAGCGGCTAAAAATTACACCTCCATTAAGCAGGGAGCCCAGGAACCCTACATTACCGGCCTGTCAGTTTGACATGTGTCCCAGGTAAAGTGATGGAAACCATCCTAAAAGATAGAATTAATAGGCACATAGAAGAGAAGGTGCTGCTAAAGGAGAGCCAACATGGCTTTTGCAAGGGCAAATCATGCCTCACTAATCTGTTGGAATTTTTTGAGAGTGTCAACAAGCATGTGGATAAGGGGGATCCAGTTGACATTGTTTATCTGGACTTTCAGAAGGCTTTTGACAAGGTCCCACACCAAAGGCTCTTGAATAAACTTACCAGTCATGGAATAAAGGGACAGGTCTTGTCCTGGATCAGCAACTGGCTAAGGGACAGGAAACAGAGGGTAGCACTAAATGGACACTTCTCCAAGTGGAGGGAAGTAAAGAGTGGGGTCCCCCAAGGTTCAGTACTGGGACCCCTGCTTTTCAACCTCTTCATAAATGATCTAGAGGTAGGAGTAAAAAGCAAGGTAGCCAAATTTGCTGACGACACTAAATTATACAGGGTAGTGAAAACTGTGAGAGATTGTGAAGAGCTCCAGAGGGATCTCTTGACACTGGGGGAGTGGGCAAAACAGTGGCAAATGAGCTTCAACATCAGTAAGTGCAGAGTGATGCATGTTGGGGCAAAAAAACCCAATTACATTTATAAACTGATGGGGTCTGAACTCTCTGCGACAAACCAGGAAAGGGACCTTGGTGTCCTGGTGGACAGCTCAATGAAGGTGTCAACCCAGTGTGCCTCAGCAGTGAAAAAAGCAAACTCAATGTTAGGGATCATTAGGAAGGGTATAGAAAATAAGTCAGCAAGTGTCATTTTGCCTCTTTATAAATCTATGGTGAGGCCCCATCTGGAATATTGTGTACAGTTCTGGTCGCCATACCTCCAGAAGGATATTATGGAGTTGGAGAAAGTACAGAGGAGGGCAACCAGAATGATTAGGGGACTGGAACACCTTCCTTACCATCTGAGGCTGCAACGGTTGGGCCTTTTCACTCTTGAACGACGGCGTCTAAGAGGTGACCTGATTGAAGTTTATAAAATCATGCACGGTGTGGACAAAGTAGATAAGGAAAAACTGTTTTCCCTATCGCACAACACTAGAACTAGGGGACACTCCATGAAACTTTTGGGTACTAGTTCTCAAACAAATAAGAGAAAGTACTTTTTCACCCAGAGGATTACTGGTCTATGGAACTCCCTGCCAGAAGAAGTGGTGACAGCTGTCAGTCTTGACAGCTTTAAGAAAGGATTAGACAAGTTCATGGAGGACAAGGCTATCAATGGCTATAATTATGGCTACCTAAGGACAACCTCCGGGTTGGAGAGATAGGCAGGATATCTCTCAATGCCATTTCCAGGGGATCCTAAGCAGGTGAGGGCATCTCCTTGGGAATACCCTGAAGGAAATGGTGAGCCACTGTGTGAGACAGAATGCTGGACTGGATGGGCTGTGGCCTGTTCCAGCAAGGCTGTTCTTATGTTCTTATGTTCTTACATGGACTTCATCAATCGCCTGGAAGAAGCCATTAGCAGGCAGATTGATAATGAGCAAGCCCAGGAAGAGCTCATGATTAAGTTAGCCAAGGACAATGCCAACTTGGACTGCCGTAGAATCTTGCAGTCCCTAAGCAATCGTCCTGACTTGACCCTATCGGACATGATTAGAGCTTGCGCCGACGTTGGCACAGAATCCTATAAGATGGGTCTGCTAGCGGCAGCGGTGCAAGGAGGGAAAAGACCTAATGGTAAGAGCAAAGGGGCATGCCACAATTGTGGCAAGATCGGTCACTTTGCTAGGGAGTGCCGATCCAAGGGAGGCGGGCAAAAGTCCGGCCGTCCCAAGGCTCCGAACACCCTCTGTCCGATGTGCAAGAAAGGCTATCATTGGGCCAGGTATTGCCAGAATTCGGGAAACCGGAACACGGGCATGTCTCTGGCCCCAGTCCAAACAGAGGCGTCCTTCACCCAGAACTCCCCAGAGCCAGAGTAGAGTCCAACCCCATCCCAGACATTGCGAGGGCACAGGCCAGCCCTAGGGGCAGCGCGGGACTAGAATTGACGTGCCAGGCGGACGTTACATGCGACCTGCCAGGCACAGTCCATCTGGTCGATTCCCAGTACATGGGACCCCTGCCCAGAGGCTTTATAGGTTTAGTTTTGCCCCGTAGTGTAGCTGGTGCACGCGGAATTTTTATAATTCCAGGAGTCATTGACTCCAATTTTTCGGGCGTTCTCCAAGTTCAGCTTTGGACACACCTGCCCCAAACCATCCCTAAAGGAGACACCTTAGCGCAACTGATCATGGTTCCTTGTCGCTCGCCAGCAGAGAGCCAGGGAGGGCTCAGTGACAGCTTCGAGTCCCGGTCAGAGGACCGCTCGAGCGCCAGTGAGGCAGCGCAAGGATACCAGGTCTTAGCGACAGTGGAGACCAACATTGAGTGGAAACAGCGCCCGGTTATTGAGGTATTTCTGAATAATCGATCATTCTCAGGCCTGTTAGATACCGGAGCAGATGTCAGTGTGATAAGCAGAAGCCAGTGTCCTAGGGAGTGGGCCATTGAGCCGGTCTCCGATGTGTGGGGGGTAGGCGGTGTTCAGGAAGCGTTTAGGAGCCGAGAGTGGGTAGAAGTCACAATCCCAAGGGCTGAGGGCACGGCGGTGATTCGACCGCACATTCTTGACGTGCACATCAACCTTTGGGGGCGAGACATTCTGCAGCAGTACGGTGCTACGCTTACCTTTGGGTAATGGCGTTGCCACTTAAATGGCTCACCGATACTCCGGTCTGGGTAGAGCAATGGCCGGTAGTAGGGGAGAAATTGGTTGCTCTCAAGCAGCTAGTTAAGGAACAGCTAGACGCAGGACATATAGAACAGTCCACAAGTCCTTGGAATTCGCCAATTTTTGTTATTAAGAAGAAGTCGGGGAAGTGGCGACTCCTCCACGATCTCAGAGAGATCAATAAATGCATACAGCCAATGGGTCCGCTTCAATGCGGCATCCCGAATCCGAACATGATTCCCGAGGGGTGGGAGATCCTAGTCGTAGATCTCAAGGATTGCTTTTATACAATCCCCTTAGACCCCAGGGACCGGGAGAGGTTTGCCTTTACGGTGCCAGTCGTGAACCACAGTGAGCCTACGCAGCGTTACGCGTGGAAATTTTTGCCACAGGGCATGCTCAATTCGCCCACTTTGTGCCAAATTTACGTTCACGAAGCACTGGCAAAGTTTCGAAACCTCTACCCCCAAGCCTTAGTTTGTCACTTTATGGATGATATTTTGGTAGCGTTGCCAAAGCTTGGCAGCGAAGTGTTTTCAGACCTCCAGGCCAGCCTGGGGGACAAAGGGTTACTCATTGCCCCGGAGAAAGTGCAGAGAACCGAGCCCTTCTCATACTTGGGCCATCGGCTTCTCCGCTCTTTCGCAGCACCAGTTTTGCCTCAGATTAATCTACAGGACTCAGTCACCTTGGTAGAACTACAGCAGGTTTTAGGGAACATTAATTGGGCCAGACCGTATTTTCGATTGGATACGGATCTTCTGAAACCGCTCTTCTCGCTGCTAACGCTAGGTAAGCAGCCAGCAGACCGGATAAAAATTTCTCGAGACGCGCGCTTGGCACTCGAGAAAGTTAACCAAGCTCTCAGCCAAAGATGGGTAGATAGGATCGCCCAGGGGCCCTATGCCCCAATCCTGAATCTGTACATCGTGCGATCGGGATCCATGTTCACTGGGGCGCTAGGAGTAGACTCAGAGAAGGGAGCGAAAATTGTGGAGTGGGTGTACTTGCCTAACACCTCATCTTGGAACATTGTTCCACCCCAAGAACTGGTCTCCGCGGTGATCTACCGCGGCAGGCTGAGAGCTAGGGACATTTCTGGGCACGATTTAGCCAAGATCGTAGTCCCGTTCACCAAGGAACAAATTCAGCAGTTGATGCAGCTAGGTGACTCGCTTCCGATAGCTTTGGAGGGATTCACTGGAAGCTTGGCATACCACTTGCCTAAAGACCCCAGACTCGTCTCGCTTCAAACAGGAACAGTCAGCTTGTTCGAATTGCTCTCGCTGGTCCCACTTCAGGGGGCCAGAACAGTTTTTTCTGATGGCGGACGCACTTATGGTGTCCTGACCTGGCAGGAGGGCGAAGCTTGGCACACGCTGCTAACTCTTCCATAGAAGTCCGCACAGCGGGCGGAGTTGGCAGCCGTGAATCTTGCTTTGCGCACCTTCGCCAAGGAACGTTTAAATATCATAACCGACAGCCTGTATGTTAGGAATTTGCTTCACAGTCTACCGGGAGCTTACATCACTCCCGCGATAGACAAGAATCTGCTTAGCCTGTTTCTCACTGCTCAATTTCATTTGCGAAACCGCACGGAGCCGCTCTATATTGCCCACATCTGCAGTCATCAAGACCTACCGGGTCCGATTTCCGCGGGCAATAGCAGAGCGGACGCGGCGGCAAAGGAAATTCAGCAACGTTCAGTTTTGGGAGTTTTCACTACTCCAATTCAAAGTCATGCCTTCTTTCACCAAAACGCCAAGGCACTCGCCAGACAGTTCAATTTGCCACTTTCTCAAGCCCAGGGTATAGTACGCTCTTGCCAGCATTGCGCAGGGGCGCCAGGGGGGCCCTCGTGGGGGGTTAACCCGCGGGGGACAGAGGCCAATCAGGTGTGGCAAATGGACGTCACGCATGTACCACAGTTTGGCAGATGGCAGTACATGCACGTCTGCATAGACACTTTTTCCCAGTTCGTCTGGGCGACGGCGCAGAAGGGGGAGACTGCCTCCCATGTGGAGCAGCATCTCCTGTCCTGCATTGCGGCAATGGGCAAGCCGCGGCACGTGAAAACGGACAACGCCCCGTCCTACTGCTCTAGGCAGTTGGCCACCTTCATGGCCACCTGGGACATCAAGCATACATTTGGCATTCCCTACAATCCGCAAGGGCAGGCGATTGTAGAACGGGTCAATCGGACGCTAAAGTCCTATATTGACAAGCAAACAGAAAGGGGGGAGCCACCAGCCCTCCCCAATTCACAGGGACAAGCACAGTTTTGTCTGAATAAGGTATTGTTCACATACAATCACCTCAATGTTTTTTCGGACTGTACGCCGCAGGAGAAGCACTTCCGCCATTCGGAAGCTCTCCCGCGACCTATGGTCCGGTACCGAGTGCCACCGGACCCATCTTGGAGGGGCCCGGTGCCGCTCATAACCTGGGGGAGAGGGTATGCTGCAATTATGTCTCCAACAGGTGTCGTGTGGATTCCGGCCCGGTGCGTCAAGCCTCATTTGGAACCTCATGGCGTGGACCCAGACCGACCCGAGTCCGATCCCGGAGATGGAGGACCTCACTCTGACCGAGGAGACCCACCAGGAGAAGTGGCGGCTGCGGACCCAAGCGCAGAGGATCACCTGGGGGATGGTCAAGACTCTTTGCAGAGAGGCCGAGGACGCCCTCCAACGCGAGGAGAAGGAGCCGACACCGGAGCACTTCGTGGCAGCAGTCTTTGCCCAGATTAATGCCAACTCCATGATCTTCACCCTCATCCTGGCCCTCGCCCTGCTTTTGGGGGGAGGCGTTCAGGCCGCTTCACTTCAGGCCAACGGCCTGCCGCCCGGTGAAGACCTTTCAGCACGGATGCACTACAACTTGTGGGCAAGGTTGGCGGGTCACGTCAACCAGTCCGATTTTTGCCTGAAGCAGGACATTGGTTCTGCCTCAATCCTCAGCACCTGTCTCATCCCAGTGTGCCACACTCTCGACGCACGCGCCAGGGATGGTGACTGGCTGTTGAAGAAGATTTTCGGACCGCACCTCCCTGCGACTTTTGCAGCCTATGCTCGCTGGGGGGGATTGCGGCTCACCATGACTTTGCCGGCTGATGCAGCCACTCTTCACACCCCGCGAGTGGCGGCCAGCCCGAACTCTACTTGTGCGCAAATAATCGGCTGCGCCACAGGCGGCCGGACCCAGCGCAGCTGCCTCGATACCGGCAGCAGCAACTGGACTTGTGCAAACCCAGAGACAATTGGTTCGTTACCTGCCCATATCACCCTACCCTCAGGGTGGTTCTTCACATGCAACCAGTATACCTTCAACTATATTCCTGCAAATATATCAGATTCCACATGTTGCCTTAGCCGGTTGACACTGTTGCTCCCCACTAGGGATATGGTTGCCCCAAGCACAAATGTTTCTAATGTTCCACATGTTTCAAATGTTTCAAATGTTTCTGCACCCATCAGGCACACTCGCACCACCCAACTAGACAGCTCATGTGACAGCAGCTTTAGAGTCCTAAGCCCAGCCGAATACGTCTCACTATCAGTCAGTATAGTTGGCGTGCCAGGCTTAGCCGTCGGCAACGCACGGAGAATTGGTCACTTGGCTTGCGGTTTGGCAAAAGCCATCAACCATACCTCCATAGCGATAGCGCTCCTCAATCAGGAGCAGGCGGAACTTCGCCATGCCATCCTCGATAATCGAGCGGCTATCGACTACCTCTTATTGTTGCACCATCTGGGTTGTGAATCCCTTCACGGTATGTGCTGTTTCAACCTTACTGACAACTCCCGGAAAATCCAAAGTCAGCTCACTGATCTCCACACCATAGTCCAGGGCATCACTGAGGGTTCCGCATGGGGGGCTTGGTGGAGTTCATTGTGGAGCTGGATGTGGTCATGGATCCCCTGGGGGTGGCTTCAGACGGTACTCAAGGTGGTAGTGGGGGTGACTATGCTAGGCATAGCGTTATGCTGCTTTGCGCAATGTATTCCCTCACTGATCTCGAAGTGCCGCCCCGAGAAGAAACCCCGTGACGTCGTTCCCGATCAACAGCTGATGCTGCTTCTGCGCAGAGTCGCCAGTCAGGCTCTTAATATTAAAAAGTAAGGGGAGATGAAGATTCCCCGTGCCCGGTTGGGCATCAGTGGCTTCTGGCAGAGGTTAAACCAGTGAGCAAACTCCTGGCCTCTGGCCCTTGTCAGGGCGTAAAGGGGGCGAATTAATGATAGGGGTTAATTTGGCCGCTTGTAGCCTGACCGACGATTCTGCCGAGCAAGCACCTCGCAGACCTCAGTTACCTATTAGAGTAATCACTCATCCTCTGGCCAAGGTAATCCCCGGTGTAAATATCAGCCATATTTACCCTTGCTTAAACCCTAAACAATGGTCTTCCTTGCCCCGTGTTTATCCAAGTTAATTAACTTCCCTTTGAGAGGTTTCCCATTAACCTGGGTACGTGGGTGAGGTAATTTTCCTGTCCGATGACAGTTTCGCCACCGTTGCGCTTTTTCCCCTATAAATGATGTTGCCTTTTTCCAATAAAGTACTGATCTGATCTCGCTCCATTTGCCTCGTGTCGTCACTTGATCAGTCTCCTCCGGGACCTTAAGGCCACCCCAGTGGCCCCGATTCCTACAGGTTGGGAACTCCTGGTTTAGACCCATCAATATAAGTTATTTAGTTTTGCAGTTACAATGTTGCAATAGATCGATAGATCGATAGATGGGTGGGTGGGTGGGTGGGTGGGTGGGTGGATGGATGGATGGATGGATGGATGGATGTTAATTAGAATGCTGTAAGCTGCTGGCTTGTGATACTAAACACAGTTATATAGTGAGTCTCCCTCATAACTGTAGAAGTAATTTCGGATTCCTGCATTGAGCATATATCAGTGGTTCCCAACCTTTTTCTGGCCATGCCCCACCTAAGCATCTCTAAAATCCTGATGACCCCCCCACACACACACACACACACTGTGACATATTATTCTTATTATTCAAAAAGTGAACTCCTGTTCACATGGAAGCCTAAAAGGCCATTAACTTTGTCTAACTCATTCTCAAATTACTCCCCTTAAAAATCAAATTGCCCCCCTGTGTGGTGTGTGCCCCACATTGGGAACCACAAGCATAGAGGGTTGAACTCAACGGCTAAAAGACCCCTTCTAACTCAGTTACTATATGATTCTAATTTAAAAATTAACAGATATCAAGTGATAAATCAGGTTGTTTGCATGTTGCCCTTCCATCAATGATATGCTCAAAGTGGTTCTGAGTAAAGATATATCAATAGTGACAGTAATGGTGTTGCAGCTGCTGCTAAAAAACAATAATTATGTGCTATTAGTTCCAAATTATGGCAACCCATCCCTGCGATTTCAAGGTCTGGCTTGCTTAGAAGGTGTTTTTCATCTCCTTCTCCTGGGACAGCAGTAACAAAAAGAATAACTTAATGCCATTACCAGGAAATGGAAAATGTAATGAAGCTGGACTGGTTTATTCTGCTATGGTAATAGAGTAGACCCTACTGCCAGTAACTCAATGCTGAGTGTCAGGCTGCGGTTAACTAACCTGACCACCCTGAGCACTAACGGTCTTGGGCGGCAAAGTCCACAGGGAAGGGTGATGATGGTACCCAAGTGGATTAAATCCCACTTGGATCCATCTTGATAGAGGGCAGCAGCTTCATCCATCCTGGAAGGGCAGCAGGAAAATAGGAAGATGGAACATGAGTGTTGTGTTCTGATGGTTTTACCTTCCACATGGATTACAATGTATCTGAGCCAATGTAACCGTGCCTATAGCAACAATGTAACCTTCAGCTGTATCATATAAACCCTGTAATAGGACGCGAGCTAATGACCACCAGCTGGCAGCAGCGAGCGTCCAAGCTCTCTTGGTCCGAACTCATCAAAGGCAACAGCGCGGGAAGTTTTCCCGCCACCACCTACACCTGGACAAGAAGGGCGTGACCCGCAATGACGTCATGCAGACAGTAGCCAATGGGCTACCATGGCACCACGTTCAAATGTATTACTACTGTATATAAAGAGCTATCGATCCGCCATTACCTCATGTTCCCTCTGTCCACGATGCAATAAACCTGAGTTAACCCAGCCCGAGGCTGTGTCCTGTGTCTTGGTTTGCATACACCAAAATGAGATGGATTGATTCCCTAAGCCAGTGATGACGAACTTTTTAGAGACCGAGTGCCCAAACAGAAGGGCAGGGTAAACTCTGTGCTGTGGGAAAGGAGGAAGCGCTCTCATTGGGCTGTTGGGCAGAGGGATGGGGCAAACTCTGTGCTGGGGCAACAGCATGTACCAACAGAGAGGGCTCTGAGTGCCCCCTCTGGCACACATGCCATAGGCTCACCACCCCTGCCCTAAGCTAAAACTTGCAGGAATTTAGCTGACTTGTTTAGGACAGGACATTTTGGACATTTCTCATTACCACAAATTAGAGATGATTTAATGGCAGGTAACATTGACATCACAGGTCTTGAGTAGACAGCGGAAGGAAGTGGCTGTTCCTTACAGGACCAGTACAACTCCACATCTACTTTGTGGACAGTTCTTTCTGAGCTGTGCCTTCCCACATTCACTCTGCCTTGGGGCTTTCACTTCATGTGCCATATCTGATTCCAAATATTGGTGATCCTCATGGCGATCAGCCATGAAGACTGTCTTGAGAATATAATGCAGTGGCTTTTCATCTGCTTTCCGCATTGCAGCGTTGTTATGTATGTATGTATGTGTGCATGTTCATTATACTGTAAAGGCAAGAATGTAACCACTCCAAATACCAACGATCTCAGCTGTAAAGGAACGCGAGCAGACAGCCCATAGAGGGCAGCTGCGAGCGTTCAGTCTCACATGGTCCACATTGCTCAATTACAAACAGCCGCGGGAAAACCTTCCCCGCATTCAGCAGCAGAAGAAAGAGGCGTGCCTGGGCGAGGCCACGCCAGTAGCAGCCAATGAGCTACCGTGCTACAAGATTCAAATGTAGAGTGCTACTGTATATATTGAGATGTATCACCGCCATTTCCTCATGCTTCACCGGAACGCCATGCAATAAACCTGTGTTAAACCAACCCTTCGGTTGTCCTGCTGTCTTTGGTCCCATACACTAAATTGGCGACGAAGGTGGGATATGGCTGCCCACGGGACCAAGACATGCGCCGGCTACGAGATCAGGAAGCCGGGAGACTTGGAGCTGTTTGAGATAGACTTCAACGCAGCGCTGGTGGAGCTCGAAGTCTCAGATGAGGCCAAGAAGAGGGCCATTTTCGTCCGCATGCTCGGACACAAGACCAAGAGGACCTTGGTGGACCTGATCGCGCCGAGGAAGGTGGGCGACCTTAAAGCCACAGAGCTCCTGGCGGCACTGCGCGCCCATCTCCGGCCAGCGATAGCGATGTTCCCCGCTCGGAGCGCGTTCTGGAGGCGAGTCCAGGCGCCCGGGGAATCGGTCGCCGAGTTCGCCGCGGCCCTGCGGCTGGCCGCCGGCCCATGTAAGTGGGAGACCCCAGAAGTCACCCTCCGGGACTGCCTGCTCTGCGGTCTGAGGGATACCGAGACTCAGCGCGCGCTGATGAAAAGAGAGCCGCCTCCCACGTGGCAACAAGTCCTCGACACGGCGCAGGCCGCCGAGGCCACGACTGCCGGGGTGCAAGAGCTTCAGCACTGGCGCCCGAAGCCCGCCAAGGCAGAGAGCTCGGTGCGCGCGACCCGGCGAGTTTCGAACTCGTCTGCGGAGAGCAGCGACGACGAGGACGTCCGGAGGGTCCAGAGAGAGGGCCGGCGCTGCGACGGCTGCGGCGCCGCCCACGCCCGCGCCAAATGCCCCTTCCGCAAGGCCGAGTGCCACAACTGCGGCCGGCGCGGGCACATCGCCAAGGTCTGCCGGAAACGGCGCGAGGCCACAACAAGGAGTTCTCCAGACTGCTCGGCGAGGCAGGACCGCACCACGAGGCCCAAGGACGGCACCCGGACCACGAGGACGCGGGACGGCGTTGGGCGCATCTCCGACGACAGCGAGGACGACGCCCCGGTTTGCAGCGTTTCCACGGAGCACCCCCGTTACTTCGTTGAGGTAGTAATACAAGGGGCCCCTGTTAGAATGGAGGTGGACTCGGGTTCGTCATACTCTATTATTCCCCAGGGAGAGTTCATGAAAATCGCCCCCCGCGTGCGGCCCAAGCTCAAAGCGTTGAGGGCCACACTAAAGGACGTGCAAGGGAACCGCATCCCAGTGTTGGGGGTTGGGAAGTTCCAGGTCCAGTTTAAAAAGCACACCGCAACGCTTCCCCTAGTCGTCCTCAAGGGAGGAAAGTGCAGCCTCCTCGGGACTCAATGGTTCCAGCCCCTGGGGTTGTTCATTGGGGGGGTGCACGCCGTGGGAGCACACGCCACCGGGACTGATCCAATACAGAGCGTGTGCGACGCGCACCCCGAGGTTTTCAAAAAGGGGCTCGGAAAATTCAAGGGCCCCCCAGTGACTTTCGACCTGGACCCTGAAGTACGTCCAATCAGACTTAAACCGCGCAGAGTGCCTTTCGCACTAAAGGACAAAATAGAGGCGGAGCTGGACAAGTTGGTGGGCCAGGGGATTCTTGTTCCTGTTGATTCTGCGGAGTGGGAAACTCCAATTGTAACAGCGCTCAAGGCCAACGGGGAGGTCCGCATATGCGCTGATTACAAGTGCACCATCAATAAGGCGATCCGCCCTAATGCGTATCCGGTGCCGGTAGTCAGCCACTTGTTGGCCAGGTTACACGGGGGGAGGTGTTTCGCTAAACTCGACCTGGCCCAAGCCTACCAGCAACTCCCGGTGACCCCCGCCGCAGCTGCTGCACAGACCATAGTCACCCACAAAGGGGCGTTCCAGGTATCGCGCCTCCAATTCGGCGTGAATTCGGCGCCCGGGATTTTCCAGTCACTCGTGGAACGCCTCCTGAAGGGGTTAGAGGGGGTGTTACCCTACTTTGATGACGTATTGATTACAGGGGGGAGCCGGGCCGAATTAGCAACAAGGTTGGGAAAGGTCCTGGCAATATTCGAAAAGGCGGGGTTGCGGTTGCGAAAAGACAAATGCGTTTTCTTCGCAACTGAGGTTGAGTTCCTAGGGTTCCGTGTTACTCCCGAGGGAATCAGGCCATCCCAATCCAAGGTGGCCGCCATCAAGAAGGCCCCTCGCCCCACCTCCAAGCCCGAGTTGCAGTCGTTCCTTGGACTGCTCAACTTTTACCACTCCTTCCTCCCGCGGAAGGCAGCAGTAGCGGAGCCGCTACACAAATTGTTAAAAAAGGACGAGGCATGGAAGTGGGGCGATGACCAGGAGAGGGCT
The DNA here is from genome assembly GCA_035047305.1 of Bradypodion pumilum. Lineage (NCBI taxonomy): Eukaryota > Metazoa > Chordata > Lepidosauria > Squamata > Chamaeleonidae > Bradypodion > Bradypodion pumilum. The sequence goes on along the minus strand of JAWDJD010000016.1, from coordinate 3,856,242 downwards.
TTCAATGACCTGAAGCAACTCCTGGCATCAGATGCGGTACTGACCCATTTCAATCCCAAACGCCCAGTGGTCCTGATATGCGATGCATCCCCGGTGGGGGTGGGGGCGGTGTTATGCCACGTACTGGAGAACGGGAGGGAGGCCCCGATAGCGTTCTACTCTAGGTCCTTGTCCCAAGCGGAGAGAAACTATGCCCAGACAGACAGGGAAGCCCTAGCGATAATTGCAGGGACTAAGAAATTTCATGATTTCGTGTACGGCCGCCCCTTCACCATAGTGACTGACCATAAGCCCTTGCTAGGCATTTTCACCGCAGATAAGCCCACACCCCAAATCCTGTCCCCGAGAATGCTCAGGTGGGCCATTTTTCTCAACGCGTATCAGCACGCGTTGGTATACCGGCCCGGGAAGGAGATCAGCCATGCGGATGCCCTGTCGAGGTCCCCCATTCCCCGGGATTGCTGCCACGTGGGCGAAGTAGAGAGGGACCACCAGGTTTTAATGATAGAGGTCCTAGACTCCCCTCCAGTAGTACCGGCCGACATCGCTAAAGCGACCGGCAAGGACAAAACGCTGGCCACAGTTTGCTCCTGGGTACAGAAAGGGTGGCCCGTGTCTTCCCCAGCAGCGGAATTCGACACATTTTTCAAAAAGAAACTAGAGTTGTCCCTAGAGAGGGGCTGCCTTTTGTGGGGACAGCGGGTAGTGATCCCCACGTCTCTCCGGCCGAGGGTGCTTAAACTGCTGCACGTCAGCCACCCGGGGATCGTCCGCTCTAAGGCGCTGGCCCGCAGTTACTTTTGGTGGCCCCAGCTAGACGCCGACATCGAACACATGGTCGGCACTTGCGAAGCGTGCCAGAGCTCCAGGCCAGAAGAGGCCCGCTCGCCACACAGGGAGTGGGACGCAGCGAGGGGGCCCTGGTCCCGGGTACACGTAGACTTTGCTGGCCCGTTCAGGGGAACGCTTTTCCTCCTTGTGGTGGACGCGTTCTCCAAGTGGTTGGAGGTCATCCCAGTCTCGAGCACCTCCTCGGCCACAACAATTAAACAGCTACGGAGGGTCTTTTCCACGTTCGGTTTACCCGACACCCTCGTCAGCGATAACGCTAGCTGTTTCACGTCCGCCGAGTTCGGGGCGTTCATGGAGCGAAACGCCATTCGGCACATCACCTCCGCCCCCTTTCACCCGGCCACCAACGGCCAGGTAGAGCGCCTCGTGCGCACCACGAAAGACGCGCTGCTGCGCATGGGCCCCGGAGACCTCGACCTGAAATTGTGCCAATTCCTGCTAAGGTACAGGGTCACCCCATTGGCGTCAGGGCACTCCCCCGCAGAGCTGCTGATGCGCAGGAAGCTGGCCACGGGAATCTCCAAGCTAGACCCCACGAGAGTAGAGGACAAGGGGTGGAACATAGGGGTGGAACCTTCAAAGAGTTTCAGCGTAGGCGCCCCGGTGCACTGCAGGAACTACGCCAGCACGGGGCCAGCCTGGGTGCCGGGCACCGTAGTAGAACGAACCGGCCCCGTCTCATACCGCGTGGAGACCAGTACAGGTTTCCTGTGGAGGCGACACGTGGACCAACTCAGGCGCAGGGTCCCCGGAGAGCAGGACGGAGACGAGACAAGCAGTGAATCAGCGTTAGGGTACTCCCCCACCCGTTTAACCCAAGGGGGAGGGAAAGGGGAACATGGGCCCCCACCAAGGGGGGAGGAAAGGGAATCGATCCACAGAGATCTTTTGCGGGAGTTCGCGGCAGAAAGGAAGAGCCCCGACCTCACACATACCCCCCGGAATTTTCCCCGAAACACAGATGCCCATAGAAGTTTAGACGTTGATTTACAGTACCAGGGGGAGTTAACGGAGTGGTCCCCCACCCGTCCTAGCGAAAAGATGGGTTTCAGTTCAGCCCCTGGTACTTCCAGTCCAAGTAGTCCCTGTGAGTTAGAATGCAATATAGCGCCAATTTCCCGGAGGCCGACACCCCCAAGACGGGAGGCAACAGCAAGTCCGCCCACCACAGTCTCAAGGTCCCCCGAGCAAGGATCGCAAGGTAGCAGGACCACAAGGGCGACCTCATCGGTTCCGCGGTTCACAATAGGCGGGTCCCCGGGGTCCGAGAGCAACAGGCAGGGATTCACCTCCCAACTGTTCATTCCATTCCCATCCCCGGGCGCAGGGCAGGCACGGACGCCCCACAGAGCCACTAACGAATCCCCGTTTCCCGTTGCAGGACAAGCACCCGCGGAGTCAGGGATCACAGGCTCTCCAGTACTAGGGCAGACGCAGGCACGCCCCAAGCGCACGTGCGGCAAGCCACAATGGTTGCGGGACTTCGTCCCATCCTAGGGGGGAGGGATGTTATGTATGTATGTATGTATGTGTGCATGTTCATTATACTGTAAAGGCAAGAATGTAACCACTCCAAATACCAACGATCTCAGCTGTAAAGGAACGCGAGCAGACAGCCCATAGAGGGCAGCTGCGAGCGTTCAGTCTCACATGGTCCACATTGCTCAATTACAAACAGCCGCGGGAAAACCTTCCCCGCATTCAGCAGCAGAAGAAAGAGGCGTGCCTGGGCGAGGCCACGCCGGTAGCAGCCAATGAGCTACCGTGCTACAAGATTCAAATGTAGAGTGCTACTGTATATATTGAGATGTATCACCGCCATTTCCTCATGCTTCACCGGAACGCCATGCAATAAACCTGTGTTAAACCAACCCTTCGGTTGTCCTGCTGTCTTTGGTCCCATACACTAAAAGCGTGACACCCACAGTACCACTGATCCAGTACCACTTTCGAATCCTGTCGCTTCCGGCCCTTATAAGCAATAGTCGAGGCAACGATGAACAGAACAGCGAAAACCATTTATTAAACAGTCTTCCAGATAAAACTTACAAGGCGCTCCGGACACAGAGACGGCTATACGAATCCCATGAAATCAGTCCCTCCGGAATCTGCCGTAGAAGATTGGCAATAACTAAGCTACGCTAGTAGTGATAGCATGTGGAGGAGACCCAGGCTTAGCATGTACTGGCTATCTGTGGAGAATGAGTAGTATAGATCCGGTCCGGCCCCACCCTTGTTTACCCGTGGGGCTTATATAGTGTCTCTCCAGTGGTGGCTCCTTGATACAAAGTAGCGACCCGCCGGACAAGCATAACCAACCAATCATAACATGATATATATGTATTAACCAACGGGGAACAGGATCCAAAACTGTAACCAATCACAGGACTCTGATTAGCATAATGAGTGCGCCCAGAGAGGGAGATTTCGCACCAACTTTAGCTCCTAATTTGGATGGCAGGTTTGATGTTCAGGAATTGATATGCAGCAGCCAACATAACAAGGCCAAATGCAACTTTATTTTGGGAACTGAACATGGAGAGCAATGGTGCAGCAGCACCTATATATACAATATAGGAAAGATACAGTCAGGCGGGAAACAACTGGATTGGTTGGGAGAACAGTGGGGTGATCATGGGGTGACAGAGACTGTGAAGCCTTTCGTGCTTCTCGTTAGAAAGGGCGGGAACCCAGTCCCACGAGAGCTAAGTTCCAAGAAGAACACAAAATGGAGGACCACCCGATCCCAACAATTAATGCAGACTGTTAAAGCATTACATTATATTACATACACAACATCCCCTCCCCCCTAGGATGGGACGAAGTCCCTTAGCCATTGTGGGGGCTCACAGACTCTTTTGGGCCGTGCTGACACTTGACTGGATTCAGTAGATCTAGGGGTACTTGGTGCCTTTGAGTAGTTCCTTGCACTGGGGGCTCGATCTGAGGTAGTAGCATTGTGGGAGCACTGTCCCGATCCTGAAAAGAAACCAGGGAGGGGGAAAACTAAATCATAACCCCGTTTGTATGAAGGTGGAGCAGGGGATCGCTCTAAATTAAACTCTGAATTGGAAGGGGAAAAATCCAATGAAAATTCCCTCCTTTGATTATTTTGAGTGACTCAATATAAAATTGCCTTGCTTGGGTTGGAGTAGAGGTAGACTCGAACACAGGAGGATGGGGGCCTTGGGAGAGAAATCATAACCCCGCTTCTCTCTGGGAAGAGTGGAGGAACACTTGAAAAACTCCCCCCGATCCTGTAACTCAAAAGGCAAATTACCACGTTCTAGGCTCGCTGACGGCCTCCAAAGAAACTGTGGCTAGCTTGAATTAGAAAACTGGGCATTACAGCTGATTGCTCAGCCACTGTTCTCGTCTCCCCCTTGGGATAAGCGGGTGGAGGAGGACCCTAACGTGGAATTGCTATGAGTGTTTTCTCCTTGTACCGCCTGAAACTCCGTTACCTGATGTATGAGCTGGTCAGCGTGTCGCCGCCATAATAAACTGTTACCCGTTTTGACCTGATAGGACACCGGTCCTGTTTGTCCCTCCAGCCACGTAGTTCCGACAATGCACAGGATCTCCAGCTGAAAAGACCTTTTTATGTGGAATTTCTACATTAACCCCTCTATCCTCCACCCTGGAAAGATCTAGCCAGTCAAGCAACGAGGCCAGCCTTCTGCGCATTAAAAGTTCAGCTGGAGATGGCCCTGAGGCCAGGGGGGGTTGTCCTGTAGCACAGGAGGAATTGGCAAAGCTGTAATTCAATGTCCCCTTGCCCCATGCGGTGAAGAGCCTCCTTAGTGGTGAGAACCTGATGCCCCACCTGACCATTGGTGGCAGGGTGGAACGGGGCAGATGTAACATGTCGAATAGCGTTCCTCTCGAGGAATGCCTGGAATTCGGCAGAGATAAAAGTTGTGGCGTTATCGGACATGAGCATGTCCAGTAGTCCAAAACAGCTGAACAGCCTACGTAAGTGTTTAATGGTCACAGCTGATGAGGTACTTGGCATAGGAATAACCTCCAACCATTTTGAAAATGAGTCGGTCACTAACAGGAATAATGTGCCACTAAATGGACCTGCGAAATCTATGTGCAGTCACGACCATGGTCCGTGAGCTGTGTCCCATTCCCAGGAGGGAAGTCAGGATTCCTCAGGCCTGGAGCTATGGCAGCTGGAACGAGTGCCCACCAATTGTTCTATATCCTGATCAACCTGTGGCCACCAAAAGTAACTCTGTGCCAACGCTTTGGAGCGCACGATTCCTGGGTGGCTAACATGTAGAAGTCTAAGGACCTTAGACTGTAACACAGGAGGAATAACCACCCTTTGGCCCCACAGTAAACAACCCCTCTCGAGTGACAGCTCGAAACGTTTTTTGTAAAATGCTTTGAAATCCTCCAAGGGAGGAGTTGATGGCCAACCTTTTTTAACCCAGGAAACTACCTGTAAAAGGAGATTGTCCTTTGCAGTTGCCTTGGCAATGTCCGAAGGCATAAAGGGGGTTGAATCAAGGGACTCAATCATCATCACCTGATGATCCTGTTCAATTTCGCAGTCTGGCTCCCCCAACTCTGGAAAAGGGGATCTCGAAAGAGCATTAGCGTGGCTGATCTCTTTCCCCGGGCGGTGAATCAGAGAGAACTGATAGGCATTCAGGAATATTGCCCATCTCAACATACGGGGGGAGAGTATTTGAGGAGTGGGCTTAGAAGTAACAAAAATCCCCAGCAATGGTTTGTGGTCAGTCACAATTGTGAACTCCGTCCCGTACAAGAAGTCGTGGAACTTCTTCGTTCCAGCAACTATATCCAGAGCTTCTCGGTCAGTCTGGGCATAGTGGCGCTCTGCCTTAGATAGGGACCTTGAATAGAATGCAATGGGGGCTTCTTTCCCATTTCCCAGAGAATGGCAGAGAACTGCCCCCACCCCCACAGATGAAGCATTGCACACAAGAACCATGGGCTTTTTTGGATCAAAGTGAGTTAAGACTGCTTCAGAAGACAGAAGCTCTTTTAGCTTACAAACCGCTTTTTTCCTGACTGTGCCCCAACTCCAAACTGCATCTTTTTAAAGTAACTGATGGAGTGGTTCAGCTATGGAAGCCTTCCTAGGCAGGCAGGAGTGATAAAAATTGAGCAAACCCAGGAAAGACTGCAACGCTGTTTTTATTTATTTATTTATTTATTTATTTATTAGTTTTTGCAGTTGGTTGGGGGGCATTGCGAACAGCAGCAACCTTGGAGTCGGAGGGCTTAACTCCCTCAGGAGTTATCCTAAACCTCAGAAATTCTACCTCCCTTGCATAGAAAACACATTCGTCTTTCCGAAGACATAGCCCAGCCTTTTTGAAACTCTGCAAAACCCGATCTAAGTGTTCTGCCAGTTCGAACCATACCTGTCAACCTTCCTGGATTGGCTGGAATTTCCCAATTTTTGGTGCCAATTTGCGCATTTCCCGCCCAGCGCTGCTGAACCCCTGGAATTTGGCAGCAGGGGAAAGGAGGTACTGCGCAGCCCTTCTGCGTAGGTCGCCTTCTACGCATGCGTAGAAGGGTTTTACGCTTGTGTAGAAGGCTATGCATGCATATAAGGGGGCTATGCAAGCGTAAAACCCTTCTACGCATGCATAGAAGGCGACCTGCGCAGAACTGTTCTGCGCAGGTCCCGGATTGGCCGGAGCCGCGGTTGACAGGTATGGTTCGAACTCATCTCCTGCGGTTATCAGTACATCATCAAAATAGGGGAGAACCCTGAGGGAGAGCCTTCAGGAGATGTTCAACCAAAGATTGAAAAATACCGGGGGCTGCATTAACACCAAATTGCAGACAGGTTACCTTAAAAGCCCCCTTATGGGTAACTATAGTTTGGGCAGCAGCAGAAGCAGGTGTAATGGAGAGTTGCTGATAGGCCTGGGCTTGGTCTAATTTAGCAAAGCATCCCCCCCCCATGCAACATTGCTAACAAATGGCTTACCACAGGCACCAGGTAAGCATTAAGCCTGATTGCCTTGTTTATTGTACATTTATAATCCGCACAAATTCTAACCTCCCCATTTAGACTTAATTGCCATGACTATGGGTGTTTCCCATTCTGCGGAATCCACTGGCACCAATATTCCCTGACCCACAAGTTTATCAAGTTTGTCCTTGATTTTGTCTTTTAATGCAAAGGGAACATGGTGAGGCTTGAGATGAATAGGCCACATGGCTGGGTCAAGGTTGAAGGAAACCGGGGCCCCCACATAAGTTCCAAGTCCTTTTCTGAATACTACCAGGTGCACGTTACAAATGCCCTGCACCAGGTCAGCTCGGACAGCGTTGATGCCAGATAGTCTAATCCCTAATGGTTCAAACCACTGCACCCCCAGTAGGCAGTTAGTACCTTGTTTTACCACTACGAGGGGCAACTTTGCTGAAATGTTTTTGAATGTTACTGCAAAATCCCTCACCCCCAGGACTGGAATCTGGCAACCCTGAATGTCTTGAAGGGACGTTTTCAGTGCCCGCAATTTAGGGTGCGAGGTGGGGGGAATCCTCAGGAACTCATTCTGAGGCAAGATAGAGTAGGATGTACCCGAATCCACCTCCATTGTGACTGGGATGCCCTGCAACTGAACCTCGTTGAAGAACCGGTTGGAAGCACTGGAGACACGGCTGACGAGTGGCTCCATCAAAGAAATCTTTGAGATGGATGCTCCCTTTCGCCTCGGTCGCTCGTCCTGGGCTGGAAACTGCTTTTGTTGCTGCCGGCACACCTTCGCGATATGGCCCCTTTTTCCACAATGGTGGCAGTCGGCGATCCTGAAAGGACACTTGCGACAGTCATGTCATCCTCCGCAGCCATCGCAGATCCGCTGCGCCTTCTCGATGATGTGCCTGTCCTTTGTCTTTTTCTAGATCTTCCGGACTTCGCCTTCTTTGTCGCTGGATCCCGACGTGGACGTGGATGCCGGTGATGCAGATGACGATGAGGAGCTGGACGATGACGAGCAGCGATAGGCCTGCACGGTGGACTCGAGACCCCCGGAGGCGGCAGGCCGCTGCTTGAATGACTTGATGCTGGACCGCGCTGCCTTGGATGCCAATGCTTCCCTCAAGACCGACTTGAAGGTAAGTGTCTCCCTCGTCATGAGCCAGCGTTGTGCTTCCTCATCCCATAGGCTGGCCAGCAGGCGATTGCAGAGGGCATCTTCCAAGTTGGGCCACTGGCATGGGGCGGCAGCAAATCTCAGCGCAGCAGCGTAGTCAGTCACCGACTCTCCGGGGTGTTGGTCACGCCTGTGAAACACCACCCGGGCTGGGAAGATGGACACCTTGGGGTGGAAATGGTTCCGCAAAGCCACAAGGATGTCCATGAGGGGGATGTTGTCAATGTTCCTTGGGAGTACTAGGTGGATGGCAAGTTCGAGGGTGGCCAGACCGCACTGAGAAAGGAAGCAGGATCTCTTCTGATCTTCCTCGATGATGTTTTCGGCCGCCATGGCATGCCGAAACTGTCGCTCATTCAGGTTCCATTTTTCTGGGGAGCCCACATTGAAAGGACTCAAGTTAGCCTTGTGGGACGCCATCTCACCTTCGTTGCCAATTTGATGTTCAGCTACTGATACGCAGCAGCCAGCATAACAGGGCCAAACACAACTTTATTTCGGGAACTGAACATGGAGAGCAATGGCGCAGCAGCGCCTATATATACAATACAGGAAAGATACATTTGGGCAGGAAGCAACTGGATTGGTTGGGAGAATAGTGGGGTGATCGTGGGGTGACCCAAGACTATGGAGCCTTCGCGCATTTTGTTAGAAAGGGCGGGAGTCCAAGTCCCGCGAGAGCTTAATTCTAATAAGAACACAAAATGGAGGATCACCCGGCCCCAACAATTTAATACAAACTTTTAAAGCATTACATTCAGTTACATACACAACAGTGGGAAACCGCCATTTTCTCCTTGCAAGGTGCTGACCGCGCAACTTGCAAATGTGCCTTAATACACAACAGATCATGAGCCCTCATCATCAGCCCCAGTCCAGGATGGGTGAAGCTGCTGCCATGCCAGTCAGGGAATTAGGAAACTGCAAACCCCCCCCCCCCAAAAAAAAAAACCGTCAAAAAGCTCTGGGGACGTTGGCCATGTTTGCACAGGGGAGAATCTGGCCAATATTGTGTGCCTGCTCAAAACCTTACTAGAGCATGACCTCCTATTGCAGTTCTCAACCTTTTTAAGCCGGGGGCCGGGTCATGCTTCCTCAGACAGCTTGGGAGGGGTGGCTATTTTGCCCTTACCCTACCACATGGTACTTCCAGGTGTGGTGGAGTTGGTGGTGGGCCACATGAAATGGCATCATGCATTGCAGGTTGAGAATCCCTGTTTAATGGCACTATTGTATCCATGCATCCCAGGAGTGGATGGGTGTAGGTGACCCTTGCTGGTCATCTTCCTAGGAAAGGTCATCTGAGAGGTGCTGGTGCCAGGAGGAGCCAAGACACACTCGGACAAAGAGAAAAAAGCTGGTATAATACTCACTTACTCACAGGGAAAGTCTGTTTTCCCATGGAATCTAACTCCATTGTGATGTTCACCAACACGGAACCCACAGAACAAGAGAAATGAGGATAATAAGAGAATGATAAGAGAAAGTCAGGATTGCTTCCTGCTCTTAGGTGACTTGGGATCAGGGCAGAGGAGGCTGCAGAACGAAATTTTGGGGGCTGGGGTTCAAAAGATAATTTTGCTGCTGTAATGAATCTAGGAAGAAAAATTATCTGAATTTGACCATTCCTATTTTTACCCCCTTGCTCCTGAAGCTAGCCTAAAACACTTGCTGCTTTAAGGTGTGTGGAAACTTAGGGCTAGGGCAGTGATGGCAAACTTGGCACTCCAGCTGTTCTTGGACTTCAAATCCCAGAAGGCAGAGGTTTACGTGCAGTAAACCCATTTGTGTGGATTCACAAGGACTTGGTCTTCTGGGAATTGAAGTCCAAGAAGAGTGCATATACATAGTAAGCCCATTCATGTGGATTCAGAGACTTGGGTTTCTGAAAACTGAAGTCCGAGAACAGCTGGAGTGCCAGTAAACCCATTTGTGTGGATTCACAGGGACTTGGGCTTCTGGGAATTGAAGTCCAAGAACAGTGAGTACGTGCAGTTTGATGTAGGCAGATTGAATGCACACGAGCCGGCAGGCAGGCTAAACACTACTTTATTGTAACATGGTCAATCTGTACATGAAGCAATGGCGGAGCCTTGCCTCCTTATATATGGTACACAGCATATTTGAATTTCGCCTGGAGGCGCACTATTGGTTACAGTATAGGTGACGTCCTTCTGACGTAATGCATACCTCACATAGTTTCACCTGTGGCGGGAAGGTTTCCCGCGGTAGTTACCCATTGGAGGAATTGGAGTCACGTGAGCTCTGTCAGCTGCACTACCGGCGAACAGCTGAACTGCATATATACACCAACATGCAGTAAACCCATTCATGTGGATTCACAGGGACTTGGGCTTCTGGGAATGGAAGTCCAAAAACAGTGTGTAAACGCAGAAAACCCATTCGTGTGGATTCACAGGGACTCGGCCTTCTGGGAATTGAAGTCCAAGAACAGTGCATATACATAGTAAACCCGTTCGTGTGGATTCACAGACGTAGGCTTCTGAAAACTGAAGTCCAAGAACAGCTGGAGTGCCAGTAAACCCATTCGTGTGGATTCACAGGGACTTGGGCTTCTGGGCTTCACCTCGGGCCGTAGTTTGAGCACCCCTGCAATGAAAGAAACCATGGATGGGCTTGAGATTGCAAAGCCTAAGCAGGGCTGTTGTTCATCGCAGCTTCTCACTCTCGCCTATAAAGGCACATTTTATCTTCTTACTAGAGAAAGAGACGGTCAGGAGAAGTGAATGGAGGGGTTAAAAGATACCCGAAAGTTCTTCCGGGCCAGAAAATAATAATAGAGAAACACCGGTCTTCATTTCCGTAAGTTTATGAATCACCCTTGCCTGGCTCTTCTTTGCTAGGAGGTGGCCGGAAGTTGAAACTCTATGGTAGGCCCCTCCTACCTTTCCGCTCTAGACGTCGTTCGCCGACGTTGTAAGCGGAAGTGGGCGTTCCCCTTCCCGGAAGCGGAGGGATTCGGGAAGGAGACCTCAAACTAGAGAGCGGCCAAAGAGGAGGTTTCCTCGCCGGGAGCCGGATGTGGTTGGTGATACTGTTCCTATGGGGACAAAAGGGGGAACCTTGGGGTAACAACTTCCGGTGGGGGGAAGGGCTCGCCCTGGTGGCTAATCTTGGCACTCCATGTGTTCTGGGACTTCAATTCCCAGAAGCCCTAGTCGCCACTCCTGCTGATCAGGGGCTTCTGGAAATTGAAGTCCAAGGACAGCTGGAGTGCCAAGGTTGGCCATTATTGCTCTGATTTACTTGGGACTATTATGGTATAGTAAGTTGTTTTGTGGGGACTGCAGTGGCTCAATTGGCTAAAATGCTGACTGGGAGGCGGAAGGTGAGAAGTTCGATTCCCCGAGTACATATAAATTTGAATATAAAATAAAATAAATAAATAAAGTACTGCAGGACGGAATGAGCTCCCGTCTTTGTCCCAGCTCCTGCCAACCTAGCAGTTCAAAAGCTAGACATTGCAAGTAGATAAATAGGGACCACTTCGGTGAGAAAGGTAACAGCGTTCCGTGCGCATGACCACAGAAACGTCTGCAGAAGGCAGACAACGCTGGCTCTTCGGCTTTGAAACAGAGATGAGCACTGCGCCCTAGAGTCGGATATGACTGGCTTTCGAGCAAGGGAAACCTTTAAGTTGTTTTGTGGTGGGTATTATGAGATATTCTTTGGATAACCAGAGCTTGAGAACATTGCCTTTCTGGTCGGACTCCCATCATGTGTGGCAGGCGCATGGTGGGAGTTGTAGCCCACACAAAAAAATAATGCCGGCAACCTGTGGCTAGTGGTTGGTTGGTAAGGTATCCTTTGAAAGGTATACCAGTGAAAGGGACCCATGGCTTACAAAGGTGTCATAAAGAGAGGGCCCGTTTTTTAAAACAAAAAACCCATTAAATCTGCACTACTAATTAAAAACCAGTTAGTTTTAATTTTTTTAAAAAAATTGAAAACACATTTGGAAAAATAACTTCCCCTCCAAAAACAACAACACCTGCTTCTAGGTATTATTACACTGCACAACAACGATTTTTTTCTACTGGGAATAACACATGTGATTTACATGACGTCTAGTGCGCTGATTCCAAATCCGAACTCAAACCCACATGTCAAATCGCTTGTCAAACTCAATTCACTTGACTGAACTGATCTCTGCCTTTTTTTTGTGTACGGCTTCACCTCGTCGGAAGCAATGGCAAGCAAAGGACGCGTGACAGGTTTACAGGAACAGAAACCGAAAGTGCCAAACTTTCCAGAAACAAGAGAACAGGAAGGAGCTCAGCTTTTAGTTAGATGGCATGGCGATTAGCTCTCCGGGAGGCTGCGGAGGCCGTTTTCATGGGACAAAGTCCTGAAATCCCTGCCTTCAGCTGGATGTTCAATGTTTGTGAGTGGCTGAGCCTTTAACTCGTTTTTTGCAAGATACAAGCGCGGTGAGATTTAGTTCTTAATTTATAAAAAAGTCGGAGAGCAATCTAGTTTGTGAACTAATGTTTAGTTTAAAAAATTACATCTCTTTTTTTAAAAAATCAAGAATTGCTGGCTGGGAACTTACTGAGCTTCCACTGAGTAAGGCAGGGTTGCACTGCCTTGTTTTGTGTGGGTAGCAATCTGCATGGAGAGAAAAAACACACACAGCAGCAAAGTGTGATGGTCCTCAAGTAGGTTAAATGGTCCAACTTGAATCCCTCTTGATGGATAGCAGCAGCGTCATCCATCCTGGCCTGGGGATGAGGGATGAAGACTTTGTGTGCCAACAGGGCTCAGGACCAGAAAGTGAATCGTGGAACTGGATCATTTGGTACTAAAGGTGTCGTGCTGCGATGTGGAAGGCAAGTGGAAGACCATTATATGGTTCCCAGGACACCCTTCATGGCTGATCTCCATGAAGACTGGCAATATTTGGAATCAGATAGCGCACAAGAAGAAAGGAGGAGGAGGAGGAGAAGGAGAAGAAGAAAGGAGGAGGAATAGGAGTGTGAATTGGCATCTCTGGAGGCTTCCAGAAGATGTGATTCACCATTTTTGGCTGGTATACTTCTACTGATCTAGGGCAAAGCTCCTTCTTCTGTGTCCAGGCCAGACGTGAAACTGCCACAATGAAGGCACCTTTTGGTGAGTTCATTCTGCAGTTCCTTCTGCCTGACCTAGTGTGAGAAAGATTAGCCGGCAACACAAGGTTGCCGTAATCAGGGTACTCCTGACTGTGGTTCAGAAATACCACAGTCTTCGAGGAGGCTTTTTTTGGGAGCTGGGAGGGTTGCTGTACTATTGGCAGGTGTAGACACAATTTCTGATTTTGAGGAAAGTGTTGCAGTTACAACAAGCCTACGCTATTGGACATGACTCTTTTAATGCTTTCCTATTCAACTGACCCCGGAAATGGTTAACCTTTCTCGAATCTTTATAACCCTTCACTTTCTTCCTGCTTCTAGACATATATATCAGAATCAGACTGTAAGGATGGATGCTGGCGGGCGACCTTCAGTGGGCCAAATTATTCTCCTGGCGACCAGCTCAGCCGCCACAGCAATTCTGTATGCTGTTTACAGGCACAAGTCAAAAGTTGCAAACAGTCTGAAGGTCAGTTACTCCTCACCGGATTCGCCAGTTGAGCTTTAGCTGGTTGACTTTTCTGATCACAAAGCAATGAGTAAAGCAAGAAGGAAAGTTTAGATCAGTGGTTTTTGGCCATGCCCCACCTAAGCATAGTGGTGGCTCAAGCATACCTGTCAACCGCGGCTCCGGAAAATACGGGACCTGCGCAGAACGGTTCTGTGCAGGTTGCCTTCTATGCGACTTGTGCAGAACGGTTCTGTGCAGATCGCCTTCTATGCATGTGTAGAAGGCTTTTACGCTTGCGTAGAACCCTTCTACGCAAGGCTTCTACGATCCCCTTCTGCGCAGATCGCCTACTACGCATGCATAGAAGGGTTCTACGCAAGTGTAGAAGGGTTCTATGCAAGCGTAAAAGCCTACGCATGCGTAGAAGGCGATCTGCGCAGAAGGGATGCGCAGTACCTCTTCCCCCCCCCCCCCCGCTGCCAATTCCAGGGTTTTGGCAGCTGCGGGCGGGAAATGGTGCAAATCGGCACTGAAAATTGGGAAATCCCGGCCAATCCGGGAAGGTTGACAGGTATGGGGTCAAGTGGTTAAGATGCTGACTTGGACGCGGAAGGTCCGCAATTCAAAAACCCTGAGTACTACAAGATGGAATGAGCACCCGTCTCTTTCCCAGCTCTTGCCAACCTAGCAGTTCAAAAGCAAGAAATTGCAAGTAGATAAATGGGTACTGCTTCGGCAAGAAAGGTAACAGTGCTCCATGCGCTCCGGTGTCTAGTCATACCTGCCACATGACCATGGAAATGACTGCAGACACAGACAGCTCTAGTTTGTTGGCTGTAAACGGAGTTGAGCACAAACCCCTAGAGTCGGATACGACTGGGTTTTGAGCAAGAGAGACCATTGCCTAGCTACCACCGACCTAACCAAGATTGAAACAGGTACTTTACTTAGGCGAGGGGTTCCCAACCTTTCCAAGCCGGGGACTGGGTCATACTCTCTCAGTCAGCTTTGAGGGCCGGATGGCCATTTTGTCCTGCCTGCACGATGGGGGTGGCCATTTTGTCTCATAGGGGGTGGCTCTTTCCCCCTCAAATGGCCTTGGAGGGGGGCATATGAAATCATACTGTGGGCTGGATCTGGCGCACGGGCCTTAGGTTGGGAACTCCTGGTCTAGGGCAGTGGTTCCTAATGTGGGGCAATTGCCTCACAGGTCTACTTCAGTTCCCAGAAGCTTAAGTCACTACATTGGCTGAACAGTGCTTTGAGGAATTGACTTGGGCTTCTGGAAATTGAAGTCCAAAAACCAAAGGTTGAGAAACACTGATCTACTGCTAGTGAAGGTAATGTTGTCTTAGGTAAGTCCCTCCTTTACTTCTTTCTATCCTTTAGGGAGCTAAGAAGGTCAGCCTTGACCAGGACCTGAAGACCTTCCTGATGGAAGCACCAGGGAAATGTGTCCCCTACGCAGTGATAGAAGGTAGAGTCATTAAATCACATGGATGCAGGCATGGGCTGGGACAGGGGGATTCATCCCGGTGCACCCTTTCCTCTGTCGCCCTGGGGAGCAAATAATAATCTTATTATTATTTTATCTGCCTGGCACACTGCACTTTAGATTAAGCCATTGCTCCAAGCTCCCTCTTTCTGCTTGGAGCAATGGTTTATTCTAAAGTGCCGCGCACTGGGCAGAGCAAGCGAGGGGCGGCGATCAAGCGGTTCCCAGGGACAGCCTACTCCCCCCCCCCCGTCCCTTGGTTGCCACCCCTCGCCTCTGTCCAGCACCCTCCCATAGTGCCCAATACACCCCTGTATGGATGGTGGAGGGCTGGCAGGTGTAACCTTATTGACCATTAGGTTTCAGGTTTGATAGATTGAGAACTTAAAAGAGATATCTAGAACACTTGGAGGGCACTAGGCTGGCTTCTCCAAAGAGTCCTTGTGGTGCAGCGATTAAACCAGTGGTTCTCAACGTGGGGCCCACGCCGCCACCGGTGGACTTCAATTCCCAGAAGCTTTGAAGTCCTGTCTCTGTGATGGCTTTACGGATTTCCGAAAGCACTTTGAATGTAAGTGGCGTGTATACCCTGGTTTGATCTCCAGTGAGAGCGTCCGTCTCCACGTGGACTGGACACAATTGCTGAAGTGAGGCTAACTCTTCTGCTGGCAGCTCTCCCTTACCCACTTCTTCCTCTAACATCAATTGAAAACGACTCTTGGTTGCCTGGGAAATGCTTGCGTTTCCTAAGGTTTTGTCCTTTCCTGCAACTTCTGCAGTAGCTTTAAGAGGAGAGTCCTCCAAATCTCCGTCCCTAAATCTGATAGTCGGACAGAGACGTGTAGGAGCTGATGGTTCCTCGTACACTGAAGTGGTGCCAGTATCTGTGTGGACTGGGCTAACCGCTGAAATGACTTGCCTACACTTGCTCCAAGTTGCTATAATATCGGCAGGTGCCCTAGGCTCTTCTTTAAGACAACGTCCAATCCTGTCCCATATGTCTGTTTCTATCAAACCTGCCTCTGGGTAAAACAAGCAATATTCCCCCAGATGCCTCACCAAATCTGTCAAACGATATCTGCGTATTTTAACATTAAATTCCCTGGCCAGGGCTGCGAGTTCATCCCTATGAACCCCTTGTTTGACAGTGAGTTTTGGCTTCCCCCAGCGTGCCCCCATAACTAACTGTGTGGGGAGGTTCCCAGGTGGTCTTACACAACTTACGTATCGACGCCTCCGTGGGAGTCTAGGTAGTTCAATCGGGCGGGCAAGGCGCAGGATGATGTCCCTCTGGTTTGTTTCGAAAAGTAGGATGGCGGCCGTGGCTGTTGTGGGCTTCTGCCTTCGATGAAACTGGATCTCAGCTTCCCCTGGCGTTGGAACGCATCCGTTCCTTTGCTTAAGGTCTGCTGGTGTGCAAGCAGTCTGTCTCCCTCGAGATTGTGCTGAGCTCCGATTGAAGAACTGCTCTGCTACCCCCGAGTAGGCATGTAGAGAAGTCTCATCACGTCGGGGGCGGGGTGACCTCTGCTGGGGTGATGGTGCGCATAACAACTGAGAGGCTGGGAGTGCCACGCCTGGCATGTGTGCCATAGGTTCGCCACCACTGCACTATGCCAGGGGTTCCCAACCTATGGTCCACGGGCCAGCCCCGCCCCCGACACCATCCCATCCGGCACCTGGAGGTGAAAGCAGGCTGGCGTAAATGCAGAAGTAGGTACATTTACATCAGCCACTTAATTTAGAGGGTTGCCAGCTGTTGCCTTCTTTGGCTTCCCAGTTGTGTGACACTGTAGGAGCTGTTTGAGTTTGTATTTCAGCTCTTGATTTTGCCGTCTTTTCTCAACCTCTGTCTGATAGGTGTCGTGCGCTCTGTGAAAGAAACTCTCAGCAGCCAGTTTGTGGAGAACTGCAAAGGTGTGGTTCAGAGGCTGACACTGCATGAACACAAGATGGTGTGGAACAGAAGCACCCACCTCTGGTTGGTAGAACCCTAACTCCTGCTCTTCTAAGGCCAAGAGAGTCTCTGTCTTCATTGGTTTCACAGGGCCAGAGATCAACCAGGGCTTTTCAACCTTGGGTCCTCAGAAGTTCTTAGACTAAAACTCCCAGAAGCCTTCACCACAGGCTGTGCTGGCCAAGAGTTCTAGCAGTCCAAGAACATCTGGGGACCCAAGGTTGGGAACTGGCCAGGAGAAGAAGGCTTCTTAGGGCAAAGTGGGAGGAAGCCTCTTAGGCTAGGTGCTTTATGATGGGTCTTTTAAATTTATCTTAAACAATGGGAGGTTGGGTGTGGATCTGCCATATGGTCTTCACAAGAAGCTCATTTGTATCATCCCTGGCTTGAATTGTGATCCTAACCATATAATGCAGTGGCCTTCCATTTGCCTTCCGCATCTCAGCTGTCACCCATAGTACCACTGATCCAGTTCCAAGAGTCACTTTTTGGTCCTGAGCCCTTTTGGCATACAAAGTCTTCATCATCATCCTCAGGCCAGGATGGATGAAGCTGCTGCCCTCCATCAAGAGGGATTTAATCCACTTGGGGACCATCACCCTTCCCTGTCGACTTCGCCACCCAAGGTCGTTAGTCCTCAGGGTGGTCAGGTTAGTCAACTGCCACTTGACAATGGGCATTGAGTAGGGTCAACTCCTGTGTTGGTGAATCTTGGCACTCCAGGTGTTCTTGGACTTCAATTCCCAGAATCCCAAGTATCTGTGAATCCACATGAAGGGGTTTACTGGCACAGGGCAAGGTTCTTCAAACTTGGCTCTCTTGGTGTTCTTGGACTTCAGTTACCAGAAGCCCACGTCAGCACTCCTACTGATCAGGGCTTCTGGGAATTGAAGTCCAAGAACACCTGGAGAGCCAAGTTTGTTGACCCCGGTCTAGGGCCATGATGGCAAACCTTGGCACTCCAGGTGTAAACTCATTTGTGTGGATTCACAGAGACTTGACCTTCTGGGAATTGGAAGTCCAAGAACACCTGGAGTGCCAAGGTTTGCCACTATGGGTCTACCATAGCAGGACCACCTGGCCAGACTGAAAATATGTTGGGTACCATTTCTGCGCTGCTCCTGGCTTCTGACCCTGGACGGATGCCTCACTGGCTCCCTTTTCTGCAGGAATGAATCTGAGAAGACAATCCACCAGAGGACCAACACGGCCCCCTTTGACCTTGTGCCGCAGAAGGGCCAAGCTGATCTTGCCGTCCGGATCGTCCGGCCCTTGGAGGCATCTGAGCTCAGCCTGGAAACGGTGTATGAGAAGTTCCACCCTTCTGTGCAATCCTTCACAGACGTGCTGGGCCATTACATCAGCGGAGAGCGGCCCAAGGGCATCCGGGAGACAGAAGAGATGTTGAAGGTGGGGTCGGTGCTGACCGGGGTGGGGGAGCTGATCCTGGACAGCCACGGTGCCCTCAAGCTTCAGCCCCCTAAGGAGGGTCTGCGCTACTTCCTCACCACCCTCGAGTTCGACACCTTGCTCCGGAGGCACGAAGCCAGTGTCAGGCTCTGGCGGATCCTGACGGTCCTTTTCGGGGTTGCCACCTGCGCCTTGATCTTTTTTCTCCTGCATAAGCAGCACCGCCTGCACCGAGAGAAGCAGCGCCAGCGGCAGATGCAGGAGAGCGACGCGGCGGGCGGTGATGCCGCGCATGTTTGCACTGTCTGCCTGAGCAACCCCCGGTCCTGTGTGTTTTTGGAGTGTGGGCATGTCTGCGCCTGCGACACGTGCTACCGGGCGCTGCCCAGGCCGCCTCGCTGCCCCCTGTGCAGGCAGAAAATCATACGAGTGGTGCCTTTGTATAACAGCTGAGTTCTGGTAAAGTAATGACGGTTGCTCTTGGCTAAAGCGTATCCTTTTGGAGTATCACGGCAGGCACCAAGGGGTGATTTGAGAGAAACGCCTTTGCACTGAAAGATCTTGTCAAACTTAGAAATGCTGAGAAAGATACAAATATTTTACCGTCAACGCACTTGCCATTTGCTCTCCGTTTGGAGATTACGACAAAACACAGAATCTTCTCCATGGAGAATTCGTTTGGCTGTGTGTGTTTGTCTCAGACAAACCGTGTGTATGCGTGCCAGTGTTTGCCACATAAAAAATAATAGGATCATGGTTCTTCCCTGAAAATGTTTAGAGATCCTGAGTCTTGATGGAGAAACTCCAGACGAAGTGCCTAAAATAAAATATGCTTGCGTTGCAAATGCTAAATGTTCCTTTCAGTGTTTCTGAGCTTGAATTGTTTTAAAGGTTCTCGCAAGTAGCTGGTAGGCAGAATGTAAGCAGAAAAAATTCTTATCTCTAATCCAGTAGTTCCCAAAGTGGGGCCCATGCCCCACAAGCGGATTTCAATTCCCAGAAGCCTCTGTCAGTACATTGTCTGATGAGAGCTTTGGGGAATTGACTGAGGCTTCTGGGAATAGAAGTCCAAGAACCAAAGGTTGGGAAACACTGCTCTGTGAATCCAATGAGTTTGGTACTGGTACTTTCCGAGAGAGGCTGTGTGGGCCTCTAGGTGGCAATGCCTCCCAGTGAGCTTGTGGCCACATCCCCAGATCCTTCACACCCAGGGGTTCCCAACTTTTTCAAGCCAGGGGGTGGGGTGGGGGCAGGTCACACTATCACTCAGCTTTGACGGTCGGATGGCCATTTTACCCTGCCTGCACAATGAGAGCGTCCATTTTGCCCCCAACAGCTTCAAAGGGATCATCATTTTGTTTCCTGAATGCCCTTGGAGGGGTGGGAGGTGGGGGGACACATGAAATGGCACCATGGGCTGGATCTGGCCCATGGGCCATAGGTTGGGAACCCCTGCTGCGCACACTTTGACCAAGCCTGAACCTCTGCCTGTTTCCAAGTTCTTTTTCTCGGCGCACAGATTGGGGGGGACGAGAACGAGGAAGCGGTAGCTATCACTGAGCTATTTCAATCCTGCCTCTCTTTCACTCCCACGGCGTGTGACACTATTGGACCTATGGATCTGCTTTTGAGTAAGAAAGTGTCTTCTCTTCACCTCCTCCTCGTCTTATCACCTGCTTCAGCTGCCACGTGAAGATGAAATCTAGCAAGGGTGGCAAAAGGCAGAATGGCACATGCCTAGAGCGCTGTTGACATCCAAGATGAAATCTAGCAAGGGTGGCAAAAGGCAGAATGGCACATGCCTAGAGCACTGTTGACAACCCCATCTCAAAGGAGGGGTGGAGACATCTGTTAACTTCTGCTCCATGTCTGTTTGAGAGTATTGAACCAGGATGTGGGACTATCAAGAAGTCTATCTGCTCCTTGTCAGTTTGAGAGCATTGAACCAGGATGGGGGACTATCACGAGGTCTATCTGCTCCATGTCTGTTTGAGAGCATTGAACCAGGATTGGGGACTATCAAGAAGTCTATCTGCTCCATGTCTGTTTGAGAGCATGGAACCAGGATGGGGGACTATCACGAGGTCTATCTGCTCCATGTCTGTTTGAGAGCATTGAACCAGGATGGGGGACTATCACGAGGGCTATCTGCTCCGTGTCTGTTTGAGAGCATTGAACCAGGATGGGGATCAAGAGGTCGATCTGCTCCGTGTCTGTTTGAGAGCATTGAACCAGGATGGGGGACTATCACGAGGTCTATCTGCTCCTTGTCAGTTTGAGAGCATTGAACCAGGATGTGGGACTATCAAGAAGTCTATCTGCTCCATGTCTGTTTGAGAGCATGGAACCAGGATGGGGGACTATCACGAGGTCTATCTGCTCCATGTCTGTTTGAGAGCATTGAACCAGGATGGGGGACTATCACGAGGTCTATCTGCTCCATGTCTGTTAGAGAGCATGGAACCAAGATGGGGGACTATCACGAGGGCTATCTGCTCCATGTCTGTTTGAGAGCATTGAACCAGGATGGGGATCAAGAGGTCGATCTGCTCCGTGTCTGTTTGAGAGCATTGAACCAGGATGGGGGACTATCACGAGGTCTATCTGCTCCATGTCTGTTTGAGAGCATGGAACCAGGATGGGGGACTATCACGAGGTCTATCTGCTCCGTGTCTGTTTGAGAGCATGGAACCAGGATGGGGGACTATCACGAGGTCTATCTGCTCTGTGTCTGTTTGAGAGCATGGAACCAGGACGGGGGACTATCACGAGGTCTATCTGCTCCGTGTCTGAGAGCATTGAACCAGGATGGGGGACTATCAAGAGGTCTATCTGCTCCATGTCTGCTTGAGAGCATTGAACCAGGATGGGGGACTATCACGAGGTCTATCTGCTCCGTGTCTGTTTGAGAGCATTGAACCAGGATGGGGATCAAGAGTTCTATCTGCTCCGTGTCTGTTTGAGAGCATGGAACCAGGATGGGGGACTATGACGAGGTTTATCTGCTCCTTGTCTGTTTGAGAGCATTGAACCAGGATGGGGATCAAGAGGTCTATCTGCTCCGTGTCTGTTTGACAGCATTGAACCAGGATGGGGGACTATCACAAGGTCTATCTGTTCCATGTCTGTTTGAGAGCATTGAACCAGGATGGGGGACTATCAAGAGGTCTATCTGCTCCATGTCTGCTTGAGAGCATTGAACCAGGATGGGGGACTATCAAGAGGTCTACCAGCATGGCTCAAAACCAGGAGTCAGCACACTTGGCTATCCTGGTGTCCTTGGACTTCATTTACCAGAAGCCCACATCAGCACTCCTACTGATCAGGGCTTCTGGGAATTAAAGTTCAAGAACATCTGGAGAGCAAAGTTAGGTCTACAGAAGAAGAGCAGGGATGGGCTCTGATTCTACTTTGATTTGGGTTCCTCCATCGAGCAGGGGGTTGGACTCGATGGCTTAAATTTACAGTGATGATGAACCTTGGCATTCCAAGTGTTTTGGAACTTCAATTCCCAGAAGCCCTGATCAGCAGGAGTGCGTACTTGGGCTTCTGGGAATTGCAGTCCAAGAACACCTGGAGTGCCAAGGTTCCCCATCTCATGGGCCTAAAAGGCCCCTTTCTACTCAGCCATTCTATGATTGAAATGATTGCCCACCATCTGTAAAAGAATTGCGTCTTTGGTGTGACCCAGCTCCAAGGCTCTCGAGGCAGGATGAACTTTGATCCACGAGAAATTGTGGCTACCAGGTACTCACACAGACACATTTAATATGGTGCTTCTGCCGGATAAACAGGGACTGTGGTGGCTTAGTGGTTAAGACGCTGAGCTTGACAACTGGAAGGTCGGCAGGGTCAGCGGTTCAATTCCTGAGTGCTGCATGACAGAGTGAGCACCCGTCTGTGTCCCAGCTCCTGCCAACCTAGCAGTTCGAAAGACGGAAATTGCAAGTAGATAAATAGGTACCACTTTGGTGGGAAAAGTAACAGCATCCCATGTCTTGTCCTGCCTGCCACATGACCACAGAAACGTCTGCAGGTGTGGACTGCGCTGGCTCTGTGTCTATAAATGGAGGTGAGCACTGAACCCTAGAGTCAGATACGACTGGCTTTTGAGCAAGAGCAACCTCTGAATAAATAAGTTAATAGATATATTGTGAAAAGCAGAAAATAAGGAGCACACAATGGGGTGAGTTGGTT
The DNA here is from genome assembly GCA_035047305.1 of Bradypodion pumilum. Classification (NCBI taxonomy): domain Eukaryota; kingdom Metazoa; phylum Chordata; class Lepidosauria; order Squamata; family Chamaeleonidae; genus Bradypodion; species Bradypodion pumilum. Next base: position 3,833,594 of record JAWDJD010000016.1, on the reverse strand, counting down.
GGTTTTATTAACTTGCATTTATTTCCCCCCAATGAGTTCACTGTGCCGTAGAGTAGCTTCTTGTTTTGCTCTCACATGAACAACTCTTGTGTTGTTCAAACTTACTAGTTGCTAGGCCCGTGATGGCGAACCTTGGCACTCCAGGTGTTCTTGGACTTCAATTCCCAGAAGTCTCTGTGAAGCCACACGAATGGGTTTACTGCACGTATGCTTCGAGTGTTTTTGGACTTCAGTTCCCAGAAGTCCAAGTCTCTGTGAATTCACACGAATGGGTTTACTGCAGGTACGCTCCAGGTATTCTTGGACTTTATTATTATTATTATTATTATTATTATTATTATTATTATTATTATTATTATTATTATTATTATTATTATTATTATTATTATTATTATTATTATTATTATTATTATTATTATTATTATTATCCTCAAACACACAGCTAACAAGATAACAATGCTGGATTTTGTATCATAAATCACTAGTCGAACACTTCCCAAGCGTTTAGGACTAAGTGATGTATCGGCGAATTATGCGTGCAGATCCCAGCAGGGTGGCCTTTTGCAGCTGACTGATGGTGATTTTGTCAACTCCAGTTGTTTCCAAGTGCCTGCCTAGGTCTTTAGGCATAGCACCCAGTGTGCCGATGACCACTGGGACCACCTGTGCCGGTTTTTGCCGGAGTCTCTGCAGTTCAATTTTCAGATCCTGATATCGAGTAATTTTTTCAAGCTGTTTCTCGCTGATTCTGCTGTCACCAGGTATGGCAATGTCGATGATCCATACTCTCTTTCCCTCCACAATCGTAATATCTGGAGTATTATGCTCCAAAACCTTGTCAGTCTGTATTTGAAAATCCCAGAGTACTTTTGCATGTTCATTCTCAGTCACCTTTTCGGGCTTATGATCCCACGGGTTCTTTGCTATGGGCACATGGTATTTGTGACACAAATTCCAATGGATCGTTTGAGCAGTAACTGTATTATGGCGCGGTTTATAATCTGTTTGAGCAATTTTCTTGCAGCAACTCAGTATATGGCCTAGAGTTTCATCCGCTTCTCTACAGAGTCTGCATTTGAGGTCATCACCTGATTTGTCTATTGCATTTGTTCTGATGGCTTCTTCTTGAGCTGCCAGGATCAGGCCTTCTGTCTCTTTTTCCAATGTTCTGTTAGTAAGCCATGGCCAGGTCTTTTCCTCATCTACTTTTCCTTCGATCTTTTCAAGGAACTGCCCATGCAATGCCTTGTTGTACCAGCTGTCAGCGCATGTTTGCATCGTTTTCCTATACTGACTCTTTGTTTGCTTCACTTTAAGCAACTCCTTGTTCTTGACCTCCATTAAGGCAGGCTCTACACTGTTTTTTACGTAATCTGCTAGCGCATGCTTCTCTTTTTCAACTGTGTTTCACTTGCAAGAGACTTCTACCTCCTCATTTTCTAGGTAAGTACAGCCTATCCACATCACTGCATGGGTGTAATGCATAATGGATGGTCATAAGTTTCCTTGTTTTCCTATCCAAACTATCTAGGTCCGCCTGAGTCCAATTTATGCTAGCAGTATACCTGATAACAGGTACGGCCCAGATGTTAATGGCTTTGATGGTATTGCCTTCATTCAGTTTGCTTTTCAGAACTTTTCTGACCCTTTGAGTGTATTCTTTACCGACCACACTTTTCACTTGCCCATGCTTGATGTTATCCAATTGCAATATGCCCAGATATCTATAGGCTTCAGACTGATAACACTTAATGGCTTGCCCATTTGGCATTTCAATTCCTTCACTTTCTGTGCTTTTTCCTTTTCTCAGTGCCACTGTGGCACATTTATTCAATCCAAACTCCATGCTAATGGCTGGGTTGGTCAGTGACTGTATTTCGGTTTCTGATTTCCCATACAGCTTCAGGTCATCCATGTATAACAGGTGAGAAATTTTCCTTGAATTTTTGGCAGTTTGGTACCCCGGATTTGTCTTCTGCAAAATTATTGACAGGGGGATCAGGGCAATATTGAACAACAAGTGCGATAAAGAGTTACCTTGAAAGATCCCTCGTTTGATATTAACCAATCCATAACTCTCATCTCTAACCAACAGTTCTGTTTTCCAGTTCTTCATTGCACTTTCAATAAAGGTACTAATTCTTTTACATGCCCCAATGACCATACCTGTCAAGTTTTGGATTTGGAAATAAGGGAAATTTCCCAGCAAATACAGAATACTTGACAGCTATGCTTATACTATGCTGCCCTCCAATGGTGGCAATAGGGCATTGCAGTCTAATTAATACGGGAAGAGGGTAAAATAAGGGGTTTTCCCGGCCAATACGGGATACTTGACAGCTGTGCCCGATGACATCCAGGCACTTAATAATCCAGCCATGTGGCACTGAGTCAAAGGCTTTTTTGTAATCAATCCAAGTCATATACAGGTTAGTTTTCCGGCTTTTGCAATTCTCAAGGATCATTTTATCAATGAGGAGCGGATCTTTTGTGCCTCTACTTCCCCGTTTGTTCCCTTTCTGCTCTATTGGCATGATGTTATTTGCTTCTAGGTAGTCTTGAATTCCATCAGCTATAATGCCAGTCAGCAGTTTAAACTGAAGAATAAAATATTTATTTATTTATTTGATGCGCTTATATACCGCTTTTCCATGTCCGCGGACAAACTCGAAGCGGTTCACAAAACGATCAAACAAATACAAAGGAAAAATAACAGTAATAATAATACCACAAAATTCGATAAATACAATAAAAAAGAAGTACATTTACAAACAGACCATCGTAAAATATAATAATATTACAGTCCCAAGGGCTAACCTCGAAAGACCAAGACCAGGCAAAGCACAAGTTATGCCTCCCCGGGTGATGGTGGGTGGGAGGCGACCGTCTGGTGTAGCGGTCAGTGGCAGCTTTTCAGCCCTCCTGAGCGAGAGGCTTGGGGGGCAGGCGCGGCGGCGAGCAGGCACACGTGCACTCCATCCCAGGCGATGGAGAGGCTCTGGGTGAGCCCTCCTGAGCGAGAGAGGCACATGCTACATTAAATGGCAAGTGAAACTGGTAAGTGAAACCCAACTTTCTCCTTTGCATAGTTTGTGAATCCCCACTATTGGGTTATGCGCCTGCGCAGAACATCCATGTTCTGCACACGCGCATATCCCAATAGTGTGTATTCACAAACTATATACTCGAAGAACGAAAGTTATCAGTGGTAAGTGAAACCCAACTTTCTCCTTCGTATAGTTTGTGAATCCCCACTATTGGGTTATGCGCCTGCGCAGAACATCGATGTTCTGTGCAGGCGCATATCCCAATAGTGTGTATTCACAAACTATATACTCGAAGAACGAAAGTTATCACTGGTAAGCGAAACCCAACTTTCTGGAAAGATATATGGGGGACTGAGAAAGATTACAACAGACATGCGAGATGGATCCAAGACGTTGAGAAGAAATTCTCCAAGAACATAATGGATCAGGTAGAAATAACGACTGATATGATCAGTAAAAGAGTGCAAAGAGTCAAAAACTGGACATCACCTGGCCATGATCAACTGCATGGGTTTTGGCTTGAATGGCTGAACAATTCGATGAAATGCTGCGGACAGGTCACATCAGTGAATGGTTCACAACTGGCAAAACTTATGCGATTCAGAAGGACTTAACAAAAGGAGCAATACCTGAAAATTATAGGCCAATAATGTGTTTACCAATTACTACTACTACTACTACTACACCTATCAGTGTTGGTGTCTTGCACAGCGTGACCCACACACTTTTTCAAGCTGTCAGCTTTTGCTTTTAAACGCCCAGGGACTCGCTGGCTGAGATCGCTTTCTCTATTTAACCAGGTTTTATTTACATTTTTTAAAAACCAAAAAATCAAACTGGTAGGTGAAGTTAAGGCCGCGCCATCTGTTTGCAAAGGAGGTGAGATAAAGAAAATGGGTTTATTATTTCCAAGCAATGTTTGGGAGTCAGACCTCATATGATGCCAGCAGAGCGCGGCGGGGGGGGGGGGGGGGGGGGGGGGGAGAGAATACATAATAGAAACACCAACCGAGTCTAGAATTAAACAGCCCTTTTCCGAACCTCCTGGCCACCCACGTCCGGGCTGTTGGAGAAATGTCAACAAAAAAACTCCTTAAACACCAGGACTGTCGAGTAGTTCAATGCAGGACTTTCACCTTGCCTGCCGCCCATACAAGAGCTCCAACCCTGGCCGGATTCAGTTTCCAGAACTGGCCGATTTGGCAGTTTCCCCACTTGGGGCTCATCCACGTATGTTCACATTGTACAGGGTGGCCCATCCATATGTATTATATCCCTCCCCCCCCCCCCCCCGAGAAATATGGTTAATTTAATCCTATTTACACTTGAAGAGTGTATTGTGACCAGTATGTGGGTAAGGTAAAGGTAAAGGTCACCCTTGCTTGAAAGCCAGCCGTATCCGACTCTACGGTGCAGTGCTCATCTCCATTTATAGCCAAAGAGCCAACACTGTCTGCGTCTGCAGATGTTTCCATGGACGTGGCAGGTATGACTAGACACCGGAGCACACGGAACGCTATTTACCTTCCCACCGAAGTGGTCTCTATTGATCTACTTGCATTGTGTTGTTTTTTTGAACTGCACGGTTAGCAGGAGCTGGGACAGAGACGGGGGCTCACTCCGTCATGCAGCACCCAGGTCTCGAACCATAGCTATCAAGTATCCCTTATTGGCTGGGAAAACCCCTTATTTTACCCTCTTTCCTGCTGTCATCCCTTATTAATTAGACTGCAATCCCCTATTGCCGCCATTGGAGGGCAGCACAGGATACGCATAGCTGTCAAGTATCCCTTATTGGCCGGGGAAACCCCTTATTTTACCCTCTTTCCCGCCGTTATCCCTTATTAATTAGACTGCAATGCCCTATTGCCACCATTGGAGGGCAGCACAGGATAAGCATAGCTGTCAAGTATCCCTTATATGCCAGGAAATTTCCCTTATTTCCAAATCCAAAACTTGACAGCTATGTCTCAAACTACTGCCCTGCCGACCTTCCAGTTGTCAAGTTCAGTGTCTTAACCACGAAGCCACCACAGTCCCATAGCAGACCAAACAACAGCCTAAATGCTTGTCTGATCACACCCATCGTTCTGACTTACTCCTTAGTCAAAAGAGACTGGTTTATACTACAGTTTGCAAGGATCGGATCAAGTCACGATGTGCTGTCAATGCTGTTATTAAATTACCTTCATTCAGACAGATTAATAAGCAAACAAACAAGAATTTTGCTCTGTGACTTCTTTTTGCACAGGAGTATTTTCTTTTTGCACAGGAATTCCTCTGTATTGAGTGTCAGCAGAAAAATGAGAGTTAGAGGGAGGATTAAGGATGCTTAAATGGGACTGCGGTGGCTTAGTGGTTAAGACGCTGAACTTCACAACTGGAATGCCAGCGGTTCGAGACCCGAGTGCTGCATGACGGAGTGAGCTCCTGTCTCTGTACCAGCTCCTGCCAACCTAGCAGTTCGAAAGCAAGAAATTGCGAGTAGATCAATAGGTACTGCTTCGGTGGGAAGGTAAACAGCGTTCCGTGCACTAACATCTAGTCATGCCTGCCACATGTCCATGGAAACATCTGCAGAAGCGGTAAAATGCACCCATACAGGGCTGGATGAATTGGTGTCGGGGCTGGATCTGGTCCACGGGCCATAGTTTAGGCACCCCTGGTTTAAGCAGAGAAAATGGCAGCTTAAAATCTATCTCATCCTGTTGCAAAACAGATTGCAAGACGCGTTTTACTTCCGCTTCCGGTGGGAGGAACCACGTGACCAGCCTTTGGTCCAAAAAGTTTATAGCCAAAGAACCAGCACGATTCTGTGTCTGCAGACTTTTTTGTTTATAGCCGAAGAGGCAGCGCTGTCTGCGTCTGTAGGCGTTTCCGTGGACATGTGGCAGGCATGCCTAGACACCGGAGTGCACGGAACACTGTTTCCCTTCCCACCAAAGTACCTATTTCTCTACTTGCAATTTCTTGCTTTCAAAGTGCTAGGTTGGCAGGAGCTGGGACAGAGACGGGCGCTCATTCCGTCATGCAGTACTCGGGTTTTGAACTGCTGACCTTCCGCCTCCCGGTCAGCTTCTTAACCACTTGAGCCACTGCAGTCCTAGCTAACAAGGCGAGCTTCCTAATCACCGAGCCACCACAATCCCGAAGGTTGTTTTATAAAGCCATAGTATTAGAGCAGTTCGAGCGTTAGATGGAGAGTCAAGATCTCCCATTCAGCTGTGGAACTCACAAGGGTAAACCTTGAGCAAGCTACCCACTCTCAACTGGACCACCCTGCAGGGTTGTTGTTGAGAGAATAAGTTGAGGAGGAAAGAGACAAGTCATGTACTGTACACCCAATGGAAATAAAATAAGAAACTCTTCAAATCATGCAATTGCCATGGGTCCCCTCATTTGCTGCGAGAACAAAGAACTGGGCCCCCAAGTCGGGACCTCAGGGCTGGTGTAAAGTTTCCCCTTGATGACTCAGTGCTTTTCGAACTTCGGTCGCTGAATCATTTGCCTTTCAATTAGCCGGTTAACTGATTTCATTTAAATAGACTTGGCTGTAAACAAATAAGGCAAAAAAGCAGAACAGACCGCAGGAGGGGGAAGAAGTGAATTTTAAAACCCGAACACTAAACTTGGCATCCCTTCTGGAAGAGGGGACCAGATGCCTGTAAGTCACGAGGGATGCTTTTATTAATTAATTAATTACCATAATTGATGCCGAGGGAAGGGTTTATCGCCTTGGAAACACTCGGCAGAAGTTTACAGATAAGGCATTTCTAAATCGATTGGCGTTCCTGAATGTTATCTCCCCCGTTCCCAATCTCATCCGATTTCAGGGGCTTAGCAGGGTGTGGCCCAGTTGATAACTGGAAACTTAGAAAACCCCTGGCTGGGTTGAAAGAAAATCCTGCCCTAAATGCTGGGCAACCACGTCAGCTCTGCATTATTCAAGCAGTTTTGTCTTCTTGGGAGATATTTAGATTTACAGTAAAACCCTATTCTGGGTCCTCCAAGTGACTTTGGGGAGGTTGAGTTCCTCAACCAGATCCTCCTTTAACGTTGCTTCTTGTCAATCAACCAACCAACCAACAAATTTATTGTTACGGTCAAAGACCAACATAAAAAAAAACAGCATTCAGAACATGGTTGACCATACTATAGCAGGACTAGGAAAGAAATTTTTTGAATGCTTTAATCAGACTCAACCAGTAGGATTCAGTTAAAATCACATTACAGTATATGCAATTACAGTGGACCCTCGATTAGCGGCGCATTCGAATAGCGTCATTTTCGATTAACGACACTCCAACACTCCCAATATGATTGTTCAAATAATGACGTTATTTGAATAACGATGGTACTTTTTCCCGTCGTTATTCGAATAACAACGTCATTTTTCGATTAACGACAGTATTTTCCCCGTCATTATTTGAATAACAACTTTTTTGTCGTTATTCGAATAATGACGGCATTTGAATAGCGACGCTACTTGGGGAACCAAGTAACGTTGTTATTCGATGGTCTACTGTATATTAAAAATATGATATAAAAGGATTTGATGTAAAATGTAATCTTAACCTATAAATCGAAGGGTTAACCGTTGGAACTGGCTATAGGTTGCTATGCCTCGCCCTACTGACCCGCACCCACCCTTCGTGCGCACGGCCAAAGTGGGTCCGCAGGTCAACGAAGGTTTCAGAAAACCGGCACGGGGGCATCAGCCCCACAAACGGCAAGAAATGGAAAGAACTTCAATACCCCAAAAGCATTGCATTTTGCCATGGTTCGCCGAGCGGCAGCCAATTACGATGAGAAACACAATGCTCTCAGTCGTTCGCAGCCGCGCCGCAGCCAATCCAAACATGCGTTTAAAAACCTTGCCGAGGCACGAACGCTGAAACCAGAGGGAAAAATACATATCCCAGCGTCCTATCCACGTTAATACCATTTAAGGAGTTACACTACAAATCACACCATGCTACGTATTCACAGTAATATAGCCAATCATCTGCTTTGGAGCGAACGTGTCAAACATGACAAAAAAAAGCAACACCCAACGGTACAAAAGGAGCTGCATTGCATTTTGCGATTGCGTATTGGTACGGAGCTAAAACAATTGCGAGCTTTGAGCAGAGACCATTTACGGAAAACCTAATTCTTCCTTTCTAATTAATTTATTATTTTAAATTTACCTTCCACTTTTCAGTTTCTCTTTTGATTTAAATTAATTATAGTTTTTTATTTTATTTTATTTAGCGGAGCATAAACCACAATTACAGTTATCATCCATTCATTTACAATTTATAGGTTAAGATTTTAAGGTTAAGATTTAATTTGTTTACGTAAAATATACTTTCATTTCTTTTCATTTACTTTTCATTTGCGAATATACTCTCCAAAAGCATATATATATTTTAAAAATAACATCCCGAACCAATTCTCAACACACATAAGCCGAACGCAACGGATCCATTCCTACTGAACTACAAATCGTTACGCAAACCGTAACGCATCGGAGCTATTGAAAAGCAAATTATTAACACAGCACAATCCATTCTCTAAATAAATTATTTAAGTTACAAAAACCATCGAAAATAATAGAATCATCAAAAATAGATTAAATCAAATTTAATACACGTTGAAATAAACCAAACACGACCGAAAAATACATTAGAGAAAAAAGCGAAGCACATTTAAAAGCGGAAAGCAGCAGTTTACACTAAAGACAATTAAGGAACAGAATACCTTCACGAAATCAGAAATAACCCAGGGAAATATATTTAAACCACACCATACTATTCCTTGAAGACAACAAATCAGCACTTTGCACTCAATTTTAAAGAGAAAAGACCATTTAAAAACAGAAAACATCAACTTCATACCATAAAATACGTTTCAAAAATACTTTTCAAGTTGTAAAACATTGGAATAATAGAACTCTTTAAAACAACAACTCGAGAGTATTCACTCTTTTAAAAAGATACAGCCCCATTTAAAGACTGCAACCTTCGACTTTACAACATTTTAAAAGATCCAAAATAGTTTCAATTAAACCTAATTCAGTAAAATATTCACTGACCGGAATCCATTTTGTCTGCTGCAAACTCCATTTACTCTGCTGAAAATTAAATAACAAATAACCAAACAGCCTTTAAAAACAGAAGACTTCCACTTTATACCATTACAATATTAATCAAATATACACTTTTCAAATTTTACAATATTGCAAAAATACTGCTCAAATTTTAAAAGATTGAAATAATAGAACAATTACTTTAAAACAACAACGCAGGAGATATCACTCATTTAACAAGATACAGCCCCATTTAAAGATTGCAACCTTCTACTTCAGAACATAATATAAACAATTTTAAATGTTTAAAATATATTTTTGAAAAAAAGCAGAAAAACCATTAAAAAAACAATGTTCAATTGCATGCAAAAAAACACCATATAAATAAAAAATATTTCAAAACTAAATTGATTCATATTTTAAAAAAAAAAACCCCGGCAACGCCGGGCAACCCTTGCTGGTATTTACTAAAACTATGTGTCAAAATGCTAAGACAATCAGTGTTAATAAAAATTGTAATATCAGTAAAAAGAGATATTTAGTGATTTAAATATTTACTACAAGGACTGTGTTGCAGAAAGTGGCCTGGCATACAACAACAAGTGTCAACTACTTTTAAGGGGATCTAAAAGTCATCTGCTTTGTGTTGTAGTATGCCCAAAACCTGAGCTTGATCACACAAATGTGAAGATAGGGAAAAATACTATTGTACCAACAACTCTATTCTAACTTACGTCAGGCTATTTAGAGCAGGGGTGCCCAAACTATGGCCCATGGGCTGGATCCGGCCCCTGGTGCCAATTCATCCATCCCACAAAGCCCTCTTTGCTTCTGGAAGCAGAAGTAAAATGTGCCCATATGGTCACAGTTTACTTTCGCTTCCAGGAGCAATGAGGTCTTTGCGGGGCAAATGAATTTGCATTGGGGGCCAGATCAGGCCCAAAGGCCATAGTGACCAGCCCCCTGAACCACGTGACCGGCCCATGGCCCAAAATGTTTGGGCACCCCGATTTAGAGTTTCAAGTCAAATCTAATCAGAATTAGTTATCTACTCACAAACCCTGAGCACAAGTATACATTAAGAGGAATGGCATAAAGCTAAAAATATATAGAAATATAACATAAAAGTCGAGCCTTTATGGGGCTTTTTGTTCCTTGCCCAGTGAGCTCCTTCCTCCATCTTCCAATTTGGTTTTGCTCTTGTGTTCCCTCAAGAATGTTTGTTCTTGTCACAAAGCTCTTCCTGGATCACAGGTGATTAAAATGGACAGTAAAATCTTTAGCTATAAGGAGGGATGTTAACCGTTGGAATCCGGCAAAAACGCCCGCACCCGTCCATACTATCCCCTACCGAGCTCCCCGCACTTACCTTTACCCCAACCGACCATCGCCACAAGGGTCCGGCAGTCGCCAGTGGGACAACTGCCCCACGAACGCGGTCAACAAAAGAAAACCTACCAGGCCCAGCATCCTCCGCGCTGTGCCACCCCTCAGCCAATGAGACTGAAGGGCACGAGCACGGAGGAGGTGGGACTGCCGGCGCAGCGGTTTTTTAAAAAAACGCTCTGAGAGGAAAAAACTTCCAAAGACCCAGCTGGCAAAAGGTACGTGCGGTCGGTGGGGGTTAGGGAATGGGGGGGAGCATGGCCCTGTAACCACGCCGCCCCCCGCCCCCCACCTTGCGCCCCCCACTCCCTAACCCCCACCGACTGCACTTACCTTTTGCCAGCTGGGTCTTTGAAAGTCTTTCCCTCCCGATGTGGCCTTCTGCGTAGGGAGAAGCACCGGCCTGTCCTTCATCCCTGCGGGCGTCGAGGCCTCCACGCCACAGGGATGAAGGACAACACAGAAGGCCGCACCGGGAGGGAAAGCCTTTCAAAGACCCCTGGCAAAAGGGTATATATGTAATTAACCAATGGAGAACAGGGTCCAAAACTGTAACCAATCACAGGGTTTGGATTAGCGCACCCTGTGCAGAGTGATTTCGCGCCACTTTAGGCTCCTAATTTGGATGGCGGGAAACCACCATTTTACTCTTGCAAAGCACTGCCCATGCTACTTGCCATTGTGTCTTAATACACAACAGGGTGGTTCACAGGTTAATTAGCATTTTGCCCTCAACATGCTGGGTCCTCATTTTACCAAACTGGGAAGGATGGAAGGGATTGAGTCAACCTTGTTCCTGGTCAAGATCGAACTTACAACCTTTTGGTTGCAGTACACCAGTTTAACCCTTGTGCCTCCAGGGTTCCAGGATACAAACCACAGGGGTACCTTTCCCATGCTCTTCCTGTCTGGATAAGTGTGGGGTTAATGTCCTACCCTTAGGACCCACATTGGCACTCACCAGTCACAAAAATTAAGCTAGAAGTATTGCAAAATTTAATTTTATAATAACTCATATTGATACTCATTATTGCAAGTACTGTAATTCGTTAGGTCAGGTTTTTAAAAACACATTGGCTCTTTTTGAACAAGAAGCCAGGAAGGTACAGGAAGGTACTCTCTGGTTTATCCTAGCGCCCAAATTCTGATTTCACCTTGAAAATCCTTCTAAAATATACAAATGATGTCAACCAAAGAATATTTCCCCTTACTACTTAGCACAGATAAAACCTTCCTGTCATGATTTCCCTAAAATACCTTAAAATCCATTTTAAGGAGCAATATTTGAAAAACATTATGTGTCCTAATCAAAAGTAACTTTGCAAGCACTAAAGGTAAAGGTCACTTTAGTGTATGAGAACCAAGACACAGGAAACAGCCAAGGGCTGGGTTAACTCAGGTTTATTGCATGGTGGACAGAGGGAACATGAGGTAATGGCGGACGAACAGCTCTATATATATGGTAGTAACGTATTTGAATGTGGCTCCACGATAGCTCATTGGCTACTGCCCGCGTGACGTCATGGCTGGTCACGCCCTTCTTGTCCAGGTGTAGGTAGCGGCGGGAAACTTCCCGCGCTGTGGCCTTTTGGTGGGTTTGAACCAAGAGAGCTTGGACGCTCGCTGCTGCCAGCTGGTGGTCATTAGCTCGCGTCCTATTACAGGGTTTATAGTGATCAGCTGAAGGTTACATTGTTACTCGTAGGTAAGGTTACATTGGTTCAGATACATTGTTATCACATGCAGAAGGTTACACTGTTAGAACACAACACTCCTCCCCCCTAGGACGAGACGAAGTCTCTCAGCCAAGATGGCTTATTTCGAACACGCTGGGGTCTCGGCGCGGGCTGCCCTGCCCCGGCTTCTCTCCCTCCTCCTTGCTCCCTGGCTTCCTGCCCTGTAATTGGAGAGGATGACTCGTTAGTGGCTTGCCGCGGCTCTGCGGCTTTGTTGGGAGGTGTGTGCTTTGTTTGGGAAGAACCGGGGGCACTGGGGGCTAACGAAAAACCCCTCTTCTCGCTTGGACGGGTGGGGGAACACTCCAAAAAACCCCCCCGGCTATCAAAATGAAAATCGTAATCGAATTCGGGGGACGCGGTAGCGGCGGCTGCAAACTCCTTTTCCCCCTCCCCGGGCTCGGATAGAGCTGATAGAACTGGCGTATCAAAAGGATATGAGCCGGGCTCACTGCTTTCCCCCCTGGCTGCGGACTGGTGTCCTACTCTGTCTCCCCCTTGGGCTAAACGGGTGGGGGAGAACCCTATCGCTGAATCTGGTTGCTGAGCCCCACTGAGCGGCCCCTCACGCACTCGGCGCCGCAGTTGGTCAGCGTGCCTCCTCCAGAGGAGACCGGAGTTCGTTTCCACCCGATACGACACTGGTCCCGTCTGTTCTACTATCGTCCCTGGCACCCAGGCTGGGCCTGCGTTGGCATAGTTCCTGCAGTGTACAGGATCGCCTACGTCGAAACCTTTCGAGACCGCTAACCCTATGTTCTTCCCTTTGTCCTCAACCCTCGTCGGGTCTAACCTGGACAAAATCGTGGTCAGTTTCCTCCGCATCAGCAGCTCAGCCGGCGAGTATCCGGATGCTAAGGGGGTCACTCTGTACGCTAACAGAAATTGACAAACTTGGTGATTTAGGTCCCCTGAGCCCATGCGCCGCAGCGCATCTTTTGTTGTGCGCACCAACCGTTCCACTTGGCCATTCGTGGCCGGGTGAAACGGCGCGGATGTGACGTGCCGAATTGCATTTGCCTCCATAAATGCCGCGAACTCAGCGGACGTGAAACAGCTAGCGTTATCGCTGACCAGAGTGTCGGGTAAACCGAACGTGGAAAAGACCCTCCTCAGCTGGCCAATGGTAGTGGCGGAGGATGTGCTCCTAACCGGAATGACCTCCAGCCACTTTGAGTACGCATCCACTACCAGGAGAAAAATGGTTCCTCGGAACGGGCCAGCAAAATCCACGTGCACCCTGGACCACGGTCCCCTTGCTGCGTCCCATTCCCTATGCGGGAGACGGGCTACCTCCGGCCGGGAGCCCTGACATGCCTCACAAGTGCCAATCATATGCTCTATGTCGGCGTCCAGCTGGGGCCACCAGAAATAACTCCGGGCCAGTGCCTTGGAACGGACGATCCCCGGGTGGCTGACGTGCAGCAACTTTAGTACCTTTGGCCGCAGGGACGTAGGAACCACCACCCGTTGGCCCCACAAGAGGCACCCCCTCTCTAATGACAATTCTACTCGTTTTCGAAAAAATGGGTCGAATTCCATGCTTGGGGATGACGCCGGCCACCCCTTCTGTACCCACGAGCATACTTTCTCCAGTGTCCTATCCTTTCCCGTTGCCTTGGCAATGTCGGCCGGTACTAATGGGGGTGAATCTAAGACCTCTATTAGCAATACCTGGCGGTCTCTTCCTACCCCTGCCTTCTGATCGTCCGACAAGGGCAACGGAGACCTTGAGAGTGCGTCTGCATGGCTGATCTCCTTCCCGGGCCGGTATTCCAACTCAAGTTGGTATGCGTTAAGAAAAATAGCCCACCGCAGCATTCTCGGGGACAGGATCTGCGGCGTGGGCTTATTTGCAGTGAATATTCCTAACAGGGGCTTGTGATCAGTCACGATCTTGAACGGGCGACCATACAGAAAATCGTGAAATTTTTTGGTTCCCGCTACTATCGCTAATGCCTCCCTGTCGGTCTGTGCGTAATTCCGCTCTGCTTGGGACAGGGACCTTGAATAAAACGCTATCGGGGCCTCCCTTCCGTCGTTCAACACGTGGCAAAGCACCGCCCCCACCCCCACCGGGGATGCGTCGCAGACTAAAACTATTGGCCGTTTGGGATCGAAATGAGTTAGGATTGCCTCGGAAGTTAGGAGTTGCTTTAACTCTGTGAACGCCCTCTCTTGCTCGTCCCCCCACAGCCATTTTTCCTCTTTTTTAAGTAACTGATGGAGCGGTGCGGCAACAGACGCCTTCCGTGGAAGGAAGGTATGGTAGAAATTGAGAAGCCCCAGAAATGACTGTAGTTCGGTTTTGGATGTGGGGCGAGGAGCTTTCTTGATGGCGGCTACCTTAGATTTGGACGGCCTAATTCCCTCGGGCGTGACACGGAACCCTAAAAACTCAACCTCTGTTTCGAAAAATACACATTTGTCTTTTCTCAGTCGCAGCCCCGCCTTTTCGAACACGGTCAGAACTTTATCCAATCTATGTGCCAGCTCGGCCTTACTCCCCCCCCCCGTTATCAACACGTCATCAAAATATGGCAACACCCCCTCCAGCCCCTTCAGGAGGCGTTCCACGAGCGACTGAAAAAGGCCAGGTGCCGAGTTCACGCCGAACTGTAAACGCGACACCTGGAACGCCCCCTTATGTGTAACTATTGTTTGTGCCGCCGCTGTGGCGGGGGTTACGGGGAGTTGCTGGTAGGCCTGTGCTAAATCGAGCTTAGCGAAACACTTTCCCCCATTCAGCCTGGCCAGGAGGTGGCTGACCACTGGCACCGGGTATGCATTAGGGCGGATCGCCTTGTTAATTGTACACTTATAATCAGCGCAAATGCGCACCTCCCCGTTAGCCTTCAGAGCTGTTACAATTGGAGTCTCCCACTCCGCGGAATCCACAGGAACAAGAATCCCCTGACCCACCAGTTTGTCCAGTTCCGCCTCTATTTTGTCCTTTAGTGCGAACGGTACCCTGCGTGGTTTGAGTCTTATCGGGCGGACCTCCGGGTCTAGGTCGAAGGCTACAGGGGGTCCCTTGAACTTTCCCAGTCCACTTTTAAAAACGGCGGGGTGTGCGTCGCACACCGCTTGTATTGGGTCCACGCCTACGGCATGCACCCCCCCTATGAACAAACCTAACGGCTGGAACCATTGTGTCCCGAGGAGGCTACAACTCCCCCCTTTTAGCACCACTAGGGGAAGCTCTGCAGAATGTCTCTTAAAACGAACCCGGAATGTCCCGACCCCCAACACTGGAATGCTGTTCCCCTGTACGTCCCGTAGTGTGGCCCTCAACGCCTTAAGTTTGGGCCGCACGTGGGGGTCGATTTTCAAGAATTCTCTCTGGGGAATTATAGAATAGGAGGACCCCGAGTCAACTTCCATCCTAATAGGGGTCCCTTGTACTAGTACCTCAACGAAGTAATGGGGCTGTCCCGCAGATACGCTGAACACAGGAGCGTCGCCTTCGCTGTCGTCCGAGATGCGGCCCACGCCGTCCTGCTTCCTCGTGGTCCGGGCGCCATCTTTGGACCTCGCTGGACGGTCCGGTCTGGCCGCACGGTCTTGTGACTGTCTCCGGCCCTCTTTCCTTTTCCTGCACGCCTTGGCGATGTGCCCCCGACGGCCGCAGTTGTAGCACTCGGTTTTTCTGAATGGGCACCTCACGCGCTCATGGGCCGCTCCGCAACCCTCGCAACGGCGCCCTCCCCTTCGGATCTTCTGGACCTCCTCGCCATCGCTGCTTTCCGAAGACGACTTCGAGGTCCGTCGGGTTGCGTGCACCGACTGTCCGGACTTTCCGTGCAACGAGTTTTCCGCCTTGCCGGCCCTCGGACGCCACTCACGCCACTTGTGCATCTCATCCACTCCAGCATTCGTGGACTCCGCGGCTTCCGCGGCCTCTACAACCTCTGCCAGTGTGGGTGGCGGCTCCTTGTTCATCAGGCTGCGCTGCACTTCCTTGTCCTTCAGGCCACACAGAACTCCGTCCCTGAGGGCCATCTCTAAAAAACGGTTCCATCTGCAGGGGGTGGCGGCTACTCTCATAGCTGTTACGAAGGCTTCTACCGACTCGTCCGGCGCTTGAACTCGCCTCCAAAACACGCTCCGAGCGGGAAACATTGCCCTCGAGGGTTGGAAACGCTCACGCAGCAGTTTCATGATGTCATCGGTTTTGAACTCACCCATCTTCTTCGGTGCAATAATGCCCACCAGCGTTCGCTTGGTCTCCATCCCAAGCATGCGGGTGAGGATGGCCCTCTTCCTTTCCTCGTCGTCTTCCTTGACTTTGAGTTCCACCAGTGCCGCCTGGAAGTCCATCTCAAAAAGCTCCCAGTCTTGCGGTTTGGTAATGTTGAACCCGCTCTGTGCCCTGGCTCCTTGGGGATCCATCATCCCACCTTCGTCGCCAATTTAGTGTATGAGAACCAAGACACAGGAAACAGCCAAGGGCTGGGTTAACTCAGGTTTATTGCATGGTGGACAGAGGGAACATGAGGTAATGGCGGACGAACAGCTCTATATATATGGTAGTAACGTATTTGAATGTGGCTCCACGATAGCTCATTGGCTACTGCCCGCGTGACGTCATGGCTGGTCACGCCCTTCTTGTCCAGGTGTAGGTAGCGGCGGGAAACTTCCCGCGCTGTGGCCTTTTGGTGGGTTTGAACCAAGAGAGCTTGGACGCTCGCTGCTGCCAGCTGGTGGTCATTAGCTCGCGTCCTATTACAGGGTTTATAGTGATCAGCTGAAGGTTACATTGTTACTCGTAGGTAAGGTTACATTGGTTCAGATACATTGTTATCACATGCAGAAGGTTACACTGTTAGAACACAACAGTCACCCTTGCTCGAAAGCCAGTCGTATCCGACTCTACGGTTCAGTGCTCATCTCTGTTTCAAAGCTGAAGAGCCAGCACTGTCTGCTTCTGAAGACGTTTCCCAGGTCTTGTGGCAGGCATGACTAGACACCGGAGTGCATGGAACGCTGTTTACCTTCCCACCGAAGTGGTCCCTATTTATCTCCTTGCAATTTCTTGCAAGGCGTCCTGCAGTCTTCAGGTATCGAATTGCTGACCCGCCGCCTTCCAGTCAATCGCTAGTTATAGTTTAATAAATGGAACAAGTTATATGTAACTGAATTACCTACAAGTAGTTACTTTCGAGCTCTGACTAGAGCGATTGGAAGTCTACTCTGGAGTTTGTACAAATCCTTTCAGCCCTTTTGGTGGTCACAAGAGTTGCTGCGAGTGTTGGATTTCCAACCCTGTTGTGTTCTGTAAAGCTGTGCCTTTAACAATGTACCTTTGCCATGTGTTACCAATGTAACCTTTCTGTGTGCAACATTATAACCATCAGCTGTATCAATGTAACCTAATAAGGGGACGTGAGCTAGTGACCACCAGAGGGCAGTAGCGAGCGTCCAGCTCCCATGGATCATAGTCACCTGGTTTCAGCAGCGCGGGAAGATTCCCCGCGACCTCCTCACCTGGTCAAGAAGGGCGTGACCTCCTACGACGTCACGCAGGCAGCAACCAATAGTCTGTCGACGAGCCACATTCAAATGTATAGCCAGCTGTATATATTGAGCTACTCATCTGCCATTACCACATGTTCCTCCGGATCATCATGCAATAAACCTGTGTTAAGCCAACCCTTCGGCTGTTTCATTGTCTTTGGTCCCTTACACTAAACTGGCGACGAAGGTGGGATAATGGCAGCCCACGGGACCAAGACATGCGCCGGTTTCGAAATCAGGAAACCGGGCGACTGGGAGATCTTCGAGATGGACATCCAGGCCGCACTGATCGAGTCCGAAGTCACGGAAGAGGCGAAGAAAAGAGCCATCTTCACCAGGATGCTCGGACAAGAAACAAAAAGGACCTTGGTGGACCTGATTGCACCGAGAAGGGTGAGCGAATTCAAGGCCAAGGAACTCATGCAGATGCTGCGTGAGCACGTCCGGCCCGCCACAGCGATGTTTCCCGCTCGGAGTGCGTTTTGGAGGCGAGTCCAAGCGCCCGGGGAGACGGTCGCTGCATTCGTGGCGGCCCTGCGGCTGGCGGCCGGCCCGTGCAAATGGGAGAATGCCGAAATCACCCTCCGGGACTGTGTGCTGTGCGGCCTGAACGACGCCGAGACCCAGCGCACATTAATGAACCAAGAGCCGCCTCCCACGTTGCAGGAGGTCGTCAGAGCGGCCCAGGCCGCTGAAGCTACGAAGGCCGGGGTCCAAGAACTTCAGGACTGGCGGCCAAAGTCGAGCAAGGCAGAGGCTCCAGTACAGGCGGCCCGCCGAACTTCGAGGTCGTCCGCAGAGAGCAGCGACGACGAGGACATCCAGAGGGTCCGGAAGGAGAGCCGGCGATGCGACGGCTGTGGAGCGGCCCACGACCGCGTGAAATGCCCCTTCCAGAAGGCTGAGTGCCACAACTGCGGCCGCCGCGGACACATCGCCAAGGTGTGCAGGAAGAAGCGCGAAACCCGGAGGAGCTCCGCAGACCGTTCCGCCGGACAAGACCGCCCAACGAAATCCAAGGATGGCGCCCAGGCCACGCGGAAGCAGGACGGCGTGGGCCGCATCGCCGACGGCAGCGAGGACGACGCCCCAGTGTTCAGCGTGTCTACTAGACACCCCCGCTACTTTGTTGAGGTACTAGTCCAAGGGGTCCCCATTAGGATGGAAATTGACTCGGGGTCCTCATATTCAATCATTTCCCAGAGGGAGTTTTTGGGAATTGCCCCCCACAAGCGACCCAAGCTCAAAGCATTGAGGTCCACACTACGGGACGTGCAAGGGAACAGTATTCCAGTGTTGGGGGTTGGAGAGTTTCAGGTCAAATTCAAGGAGCACGCCGCGTCCCTTCCCCTAGTTGTGCTCAAGGGAGGAAATTGCAGCCTCCTCGGGACTCAATGGTTCCAGCCCCTGGGGTTGTTTATTGGGGGGGTGCACGCCGTTGGGATGCACGCCGTTGGGACTGATCCAATTCAGGAGGTGTGCGAGGCGCACACCGAGGTTTTCAAAAAAGGACCGGGGAAATTCAAGGGGCCCCCAGTGACTTTCGACCTGGACCCGGGGGTCCGCCCAATTCGCCTTAAACCACGCAGGGTGCCGTTCGCACTCAAGGACAAGATAGAGGCGGAACTGGACAAGTTGGTGGGCCAGGGGATCCTTGTGCCTGTAGATTCTGTGGAGTGGGAAACTCCAATTGTAACCGCTCTAAAGGCCAACGGGGAGGTCCGCATATGCGCTGACTACAAGTGCACCATCAACAAGGCGATCCGCCCGAATGCATATCCGGTGCCGGTAGTCAGCCATCTGCTGGCCAGGTTACACGGGGGAAAGTGTTTCGCTAAGCTCGACTTAGCACAGGCCTACCAGCAGCTCACGGTGTCCCCTGCCGCAGCTGCTGCGCAGACCATAGTCACCCACAAGGGGGCGTTCCAGGTGGCGCGCCTCCAGTTCGGCGTGAATTCGGCGCCTGGAATTTTCCAATCACTCGTGGAACGCCTCCTGAAGGGATTGGAGGGGGTGTTGCCTTATTTTGATGACGTGTTAATAACGGGGGGGGGGAGTCGGGCTGAATTGGCCAAAAGGTTGGGGAAGGTCCTGACGATATTCGAAAAGGCGGGGCTGAGGTTGCGAAAGGACAAATGCGTCTTCTTCACAACAGAGGTTGAGTTCTTAGGGTTTTGTGTGACTCCCGAGGGAATAAAACCATCCATGTCCAAGGTGGCAGCCATTAAGAAAGCCCCCCGCCCCACCTCCAAGCCCGAGTTGCAGTCGTTCCTAGGGCTGCTCAACTTTTACCACTCCTTCCTCCCCCGAAAGGCAGCGGTGGCTGAGCCGCTACACAAACTGCTGAAGAAAGACCAGGCATGGAAGTGGGGCGATGACCAAGAAAGGGCATTTAGCGAGCTAAAAAGCCTCCTGGCGTCCGACGCCATACTGACCCATTTCAACCCCAAACGCCCAGTAGTCCTGACCTGTGATGCATCTCCAGTGGGGGTGGGGGCGGTGCTGTGCCATGTGTTGGAAAACGGAAGGGAGGCCCAGATAGCATTTTACTCCAGGTCCCTGTCCCAAGCAGAGAGAAACTACGCACAGACGGACAGGGAGGCACTAGCGATAGTCGCGGGGATGAAAAAATTTCACGATTTTCTGTACGGCCGCCCTTTCACAATTGTAACAGACCACAAGCCCCTGCTAGGCATCTTTACCGCTGATAAGCCCACCCCACAGATCCTGTCCCCGAGGATGCTCAGGTGGGCCATTTTTCTCAATGCGTACCAGCACGCGTTGGTCTACCAGCCCGGAAAGGAGATCAGCCATGCGGACGCTCTATCTAGGTCCCCCCTACCCCTAACGCCCAGCCAGGTGAGCATGGGGGAGCGGGACCATCAGGTTCTCATGATAGAGGTGCTGGATTCGCCCCCCGTAATGCCTGCTGACATTGCCAAAGCGACAGAGAAGGACAAAACGTTAGCGACAGTCAGCTCCTGGCTGCAGAAAGGGTGGCCCGCGTCCTCCCCAGCGGAGGAGTTCGCTCCATTTTTCAGAAAAAAGCTAGAACTGTCCCTAGAGAGGGGGTGCCTCTTGTGGGGGCAGCGGGTGGTGATTCCCACTTCCCTTCGGCCGCGGGTGCTCAAACTGCTTCATGTCAGCCACCCCGCCATCGTGCGATCCAAGGCGCTGGCCCGGAGTTACTTCTGGTGGCCCCAGCTTGACGCCGACATCGAGCACATGGTCGGCACTTGTGAAAGTTGCCAATGCTCCAGACCAGAGGAGGCCCGCCTTCCCCACAGGGAATGGGACGCGGCTAAGGGGCCGTGGTCCCGGGTGCACGTAGATTTCGCGGGCCCATTCAGAGGCACCCTATTCCTCCTTGTAGTGGACGCCTTCTCCAAGTGGTTGGAGGTTATCCCAGTCACGAGCACCTCCTCGGCCCAGACCATTAGGCAATTGCGGAGGCTCTTCTCCACATTCGGCATACCCGACACGTTGATTAGCGACAACGCTAGTTGTTTCACGTCCTCCGAGTTTAGGGCATTCATGGAGATTAACGCCGTTCGGCATATCACCTCCGCCCCTTTTCACCCGGCCACCAACGGCCAAGTAGAGCGCCTCGTCCGCACCACGAAGGACGCGTTGCGGCGCATGGGCCCAGGGGATCTGAACCTGCAAGTGTGTCAGTTTCTGCTAGGGTACAGGGTGACCCCATTGGCATCAGGATACTCCCCCGCAGAGCTCTTAATGCGCAGGAAGCTGACCACCATCCTTACTAGGCTAGACCCCACGAGGGTAGAGGACAAAGGAAGGAACATCGGGCTGGAAGTTACAAAGAGTTTCAGCATAGGCGCCCCCGTGCATTGCAGGAATTACGCCAGCATGGGCCCTGCCTGGGTGCCGGGCGTAGTCGTGGAACAAACCGGCCCCGTGTCGTACCGCGTGGAAACCAGCACAGGGCTCCTATGGAGGCGGCACGCAGACCAGCTCCGACGCAGGGTCTCCGATGAGCAGGATACGGATCATGCAGGAAATAAGTCAGCGTTAGGGTTCTCCCCCACCCGTTTAGCCCAAGGGGGAGGAGAAGGGGACCGTGGGCCCCCACCAAGGGGGGAGGAGGATATCCTCGTAGATACCCTGGGGGATCTTTCCGAGGAGGAGGAACCCGACCCCATACATATCTCGCGGAAAGTCCCCACAAATGCGGGTACCCCTACCAACTTAGATTTTGATTTTCAGAACAGGGGGGGTTTCGGAGTGGTCCCCCACCCGTCCAAGCGAGAAGAGGGGTTTTTCGTTAGTCCCGACGGCCCCTGGTCTGCCCACAATGGAGTTTTTCCCTTCCCCTAAGGCCGCCAGACAGCGGCAAGCCACTAACAAGTCTCCCTCTCCCTTTTCAGGACAAGGGACCAGGGAACAAAGAAGCAATAACGCCCCCGGGGGGGGCAGCCCTCTTCACGGCCCAAACGCACATGCAACAAGCCATCTTGGCTGAGAGACTTCGTCTCATCCTAGGGGGGAGGGATGTTGTGTTCTGTAAAGCTGTGCCTTTAACAATGTACCTTTGCCATGTGTTACCAATGTAACCTTTCTGTGTGCAACATTATAACCATCAGCTGTATCAATGTAACCTAATAAGGGGACGTGAGCTAGTGACCACCAGAGGGCAGTAGCGAGCGTCCAGCTCCCATGGATCACAGTCACCTGGTTTCAGCAGCGCGGGAAGATTCCCCGCGACCTCCTCACCTGGTCAAGAAGGGCGTGACCTCCTACGACGTCACGCAGGCAGCAACCAATAGTCTGTCGACGAGCCACATTCAAATGTATAGCCAGCTGTATATATTGAGCTACTCATCCGCCATTACCACATGTTCCTCCGGATCATCATGCAATAAACCTGTGTTAAGCCAACCCTCCGGCTGTTTCATTGTCTTTGGTCCCTTACACTAAAAACCCTGAGGCTCTAGCAACCACGGTTCAAGGTTTCAGAGAAGATTCGTTCTGGGAGATGCCAGGGATTGAACCCACTTCTGCAGTCTGCGTGCAAAAGCCAATGCTTCTCCTCTGACTTCCAATCCTTTCCCAGTGAAACTGGGCCATCGGAGGCTTCAACTGCTGGTTTATTTGCTCATGGTGCTTCTCAAAGGTTTGGACTTTGCCCGACCTCCGTAATGAGAGGTTTCCAGAATAGTAGCTGTGTTAATCTCTGCAAAACAGGGTAAAGATCGCCCTTGCTCAAAATCCAGTTGTATCCGACTCTAGGGTTCAGTGCTCATTTCCAGCCAAAGAGCCAGTGCTGTTCGCTTCTGCAGACATTTCTATGGTCATGTGGCAGGCAGGCATGCCAAGACACCAAAGTGCACGGAACACTGCTTACCTTCCCACTTCTTGCTTTTGAACTGCTAGGTTGGCAGGAGTTGGGACAGAGATGGGAGCTCACTCCGTCATGCAGTACCTGGGTTTTGAACTGCTGAACTTCCAGTCGTCTAGTTCAGCATCTTAACCGCTAAGCCACCGCAGTCCCGAGCAAGACAAGACAAGACAAAAACATTGTGGCATCTCAGAAACAAAATGATATATTTTGGTGTTAGTTTTTCTGGATCAAGACAACTTCTTCTAGGGCAGTGGTGACGAACCTATGGCATGCGTGTCAGAGGGGGCACTCAGAGCCCTCTCTGTGGGCACTCATGCAGTCACCCCAGCACAGAGTTAGCCCGCCCCTTTGCCCAATAGCCCAATGGGAGCACTTCCTCCCTCTCTCCAGCACAGAGTTCACCCCACCCCTCTGCCCAGCAGCCCGATGGGAGCGCTTACTCCCTCTCCTCAGCACAGAGTTCACCCCGCCCCTTTGCCCAACAGCCCAATGGGAGCACTTCCTCCCTCCCCCAGCACAGAGTTCACCTTGCCCCTTTGCCCAGCAGTCGAATGGGAGTGCTTCCTCCCTCCCTGTTGTGTTCTGATGGTTTTTATTGTACACATGGATTACAATGTATCTGAGCCAATATAACCTTGCCTATAGCAACAATGTAACCTTCAGCTGTATCATATAAACCCTGTAATAGGACGCGAGCTAATGACCACCAGCTGGCAGCAGCGAGCGTCCAAGCTCTCTTGGTCCAAACTCATCAAAGGCAACAGCGCGGGAAGTTTTCCCGCCACCACCTACACCTGGACAAGGAGGGCGTGACCTGCAATGACGTCACGCAGACAGTAGCCAATGGGCTACCATGGCACCACGTTCAAATGTGTTACTGCTGTATATAAAGAGCTATCGATCCGCCATTACCTCATGTTCCCTCTGCCCACGATGCAATAAACCTGAGTTAACCCAGCCCGAGGCTGTGTCCTGTGTCTTGGTTTGCATACACCAAATTGGCGACGAAGGTGGGATTATGGATCCCCACGGAACAGCCAGGGCACAGAGCGGTTTCAACATCACCAAACCGCAAGACTGGGAGCTGCTTGAGATGGATTTCCAGGCAGCCCTGGTGGAACTCAGAGTCAAAGGAGAAGACGAGGAGAGAAAGAGGGCCATCCTCACCAGAATGCTCGGGATGGAAACCAAGCGGACGCTGGTGGGCATAATCGCTCCGAAGAAGGTGAGCGACTTTAAGGCGAGCGACATCATGAAACTGCTGCGAGAGCGGTTCTGCCCCTCGAGGGCAATGTTTCCCGCTCGGAGCGCGTTTTGGAGGCGAGTCCAAGCGCCGGATGAGTCGGTTGAGGCATTCGTGGCCGCCATGAGGATAGCCGCCGCCCCCTGTAAATGGGGCGATATCCTGGAGTTGGTCCTCAGGGACGGCGTGTTGTGTGGCCTGAAAGACAAGGAGGTACAGCGCAGCTTGATGAATAAGGAGCCGCCACCCACGCTGGCAGAGGTCATAGAGGCCGCGGAAGCCGCAGAGTCCACGAATGCCGGAGTGGACGAGATGCACCAGTGGCGTGAGTGGCGTCCCAGAGCCGGCAAGGCAGAAAATTCGGTGCACGGGAAGACCGGACAGTCGGTGCACGCGACTCGACGGGCCTCAAAGTCGTCTACGGAAGGCAGCGACGGCGAGGAGGTCCAGAAGGTCCGGAAGGGTGGTCGACGCTGCGAGGGTTGCGGAGCGGCCCACGAGCGCGCGAGATGCCCGTTCAGGAAGGCCGAGTGTTACACCTGCGGCCGTCGGGGGCACATCGCCAAGGCGTGCAGAAAGAGGAAAGAGGGCCGGAGGCAGTCACAAGACCGCGCAGCCAGACCGGACCGTCCAGCGAGGCCCAAAGATGGCGCCCAGACCACGAGGAAGCAGGACGGCGTGGGCCGCGTCTCGGACGGCAGCGAGGACGACGCCTCAGTGTTCAGCGTGTCCGCGGGACAGTCCCATTACTTCGTTGAGGTATTAGTACAAGGGGCCCCTATTAGGATGGAAATTGACTCGGGGTCCTCCTATTCCATAATTCCACAGAAAGAGTTCCTGAAAATTGACCCCCACGTGCGGCCCAAGCTTAAAGCGTTGAGGTCCACACTACGGGACGTACAGGGAAACCGCATTCCGGTGTTGGGGGTCGGGAAATTTCGGGTCAAGTTTAAGAGACATTCCGCGGAACTGCCCCTAGTTGTCCTCAAAGGGGGAAGCTGTAGCCTCCTAGGGACACGGTGGTTTCAGCCCTTAGGTTTGTTCATAGGGGGGGTGCATACCGTGGGGGGGGACCCAATACAAGCGGTTTGCGATGCGCATCCCGCCGTGTTTAAGAAAGGACTCGGAAGGTTCAAGGGACCCCCTGTAGCTTTCGACATAAACCCGGAGGTCCGCCCGATAAGACTCAAACCACGCAGGGTGCCGTTTGCACTCAAGGACAAGATAGAGGCGGAACTGGACAAACTGGTGGGCCAGGGGATTCTTATTCCTGTTGACTCCGCGGAGTGGGAAACTCCAATTGTAACGGCTCTAAAGGCTAACGGGGAGGTGCGCATTTGCGCTGATTATAAGTGTACAATTAACAAGGCGATCCGCCCTAATGCATACCCGGTGCCGGTGATCAGCCACCTTTTGGCCAGACTAAATGGGGGAAAGTGTTTCGCTAAACTCGATTTGGCACAAGCCTATCAGCAACTTCCAGTGACCCCCGCCACGGCCGCGGCACAAACGATAGTTACACATAAGGGAGCGTTCCAGGTGTCGCGGTTACAGTTCGGCGTGAACTCGGCACCCGGCCTTTTTCAATCGCTCGTGGAACGCCTCCTAAAGGGCCTGGAGGGGGTGTTGCCTTATTTTGATGACGTGTTGATAACAGGGGGGAGTGAGGCTGAACTGGCGAAAAGGTTGGACAAAGTACTGACCGTGTTCGAGAAAGCGGGGCTGAGATTGAGGAAGGACAAATGTGTTTTTTTCGAGACCGAGGTCGAGTTTTTAGGCTTCCGGATCACACCCGAGGGGATTAAGCCGTCTAAATCCAAAGTAGCAGCCATTAAAAAGGCCCCTCGCCCCACATCCAAAACCGAGCTGCAGTCTTTCCTGGGGCTCCTCAATTTTTACCATACATTCCTCCCGCGGAAGGCGTCCGTGGCCGAACCGCTCCATCGGTTACTTAAAAAGGAGGAGCCATGGATGTGGGGTGACGAGCACGAGAGGGCGTTCAAGGAGCTAAAGCAACTCCTAACATCTGAGGCAATCCTGACGCACTTCGACCCCAAACGGCCAGTGGTCCTAGTCTGTGATGCATCCCCGGTGGGGGTGGGGGCGGTGCTTTGCCACGTGTTGGAGGACGGAAGGGAGGCCCCGGTAGCGTTTTACTCAAGGTCCCTGTCCCAAGCGGAGCGAAATTACGCACAAACCGACAGAGAAGCGTTAGCAATAGTAGCGGGGACCAAAAAATTTCACGATTTTTTGTATGGCCGCCCATTCAAAATCGTGACCGATCACAAGCCGCTGTTAGGGATTTTCACGGCAAGCAAGCCCACGCCACAGATCCTGTCCCCGAGGATGCTGCGATGGGCTATTTTTCTCAACGCGTACCAACATGAGTTGGAGTACAGGCCCGGAAAGGAGATCAGCCATGCTGATGCGCTCTCGAGATCCCCTCTGCCCTTGTCGGCGGACCAAAAGGCGAGAGCAGAAAGAGACCGCCAGGTGTTGCTAATTGAGGTTTTAGACGCACCCCCAATAGTACCAGCCGACATTGCTAGGGCGACAGGCAAGGACAGGACGCTGGAGAAAGTTAGTTCATGGGTGCAGAAGGGGTGGCCGGCTTCGTCCCCGAGTACAGAGTTCGACCCATTTTTTAGGAAAAAGCTTGAGTTGTCCCTAGAGAGGGGGTGCCTTCTGTGGGGCCAACGGGTGGTGGTCCCTGCGCCCCTGCGGACGAGGGTGCTCGAACTGCTGCACGTCAGCCACCCGGGCATAGTTCGTTCAAAGGCGCTAGCCCGGAGTTACTTCTGGTGGCCACAGCTGGACGCGGACATTGAGCACATGGTCGGCACTTGCGAGGCTTGCCAGGAATCCCGACCTGAGGCGGCCCGTCTGCCGCATAGAGAGTGGGACACGGCAAGGGGGCCGTGGTCCAGGGTGCACGTGGATTTCGCTGGCCCGTTCCGAGGAACCATGTTTCTCCTGGTGGTAGATGCGTTCTCCAAGTGGCTGGAGGTTATCCCAGTAAAGAGCACGTCCTCCGCCACGACAATTAGCCGGCTAAGGAGAGTCTTTTCCACGTTCGGTTTACCCGACACTGTAGTCAGCGATAACGCTAGTTGTTTCACCTCCGCTGAGTTCGGAGCATTCATGGAGGCAAACGCCATTCGGCATGTCACATCCGCACCGTTTCACCCGGCCACGAATGGCCAAGTGGAACGCCTAGTGCGTACAACAAAGGACGCGCTGCGGCGCATGGGCCCGGGGGACCTGAATCACCAGGTATGCCAGTTCCTTTTAGCGTATAGGGTGACCCCTTTAGCGTCAGGCTACTCGCCGGCGGAGCTCTTGATGCGGCGAAAATTGACCACGATCCTGTCCAGGCTGGACCCGACGAGGGTCGAGGATAAAGGGAAAAACATAGGGTTGGCAGTCTCGAAAGGTTTCGCCGCCGGGGACCCTGTTCACTGCAGGAACTATTCCAGCGCAGGGCCGGCCTGGGTACCAGGGAAGGTTGTAGAACAGACGGGGCCAGTATCGTACCGGGTCGAGACTAACACCGGCCTCCTCTGGAGGAGGCACGCAGACCAACTGAGGCACCGAGTGAGTGGGCCAGTCAGTGGAGCTCAGCAACAGGATTCAGCGTTAGGGTTCTCCCCCACCCGCTTAACCCAAGGGGGAGACAGCAATGGACCACAGTCCCAAACACGGGGGGAAGGAAGCAGAAGCAGCGGCCCCGACTCATATCATTCTGATAGCAGCGACCCCGACTCATATCCTTTTGATACGCCAGTTTTATCAGGGGCCGGGGAAGGGGGAGAGGAGTTCGCGACCGCTGCCCCCGATAGTAATTTTGAGTTTGATTTTGCGAGCCGGGGGGGTTTTCAGGAGTGTTCCCCCACCCATCCAAGCGAGAAGAGGGGTTTTTCGTTAGCCCCCAGTGCCCCCGGTTCCTCCCTAAGAAAGAGCACACCTCCCAACAACGCCGCGGAGCCGCGGAAAGTCACTAACGAGTCTCCCTCTCATATTACAGGACAGGAAACCAGGGGACAAAGAGAAGGTAGCAAACCCGGGGAGAGGCAGCCCGCATCGAGACCCCAGCGTGTTCGAAATAAGCCATCTTGGCTGAGAGACTTTGTCTCCTAAGGGGGGGGAGTGTGTTTAAGTGTGGGCTCGAGACTTTGTCTCGTCCTAGGGGGGAGGGGTGTTGTGTTCTGATGGTTTTTATTGTACACATGGATTACAATGTATCTGAGCCAATATAACCTTGCCTATAGCAACAATGTAACCTTCAGCTGTATCATATAAACCCTGTAATAGGACGCGAGCTAATGACCACCAGCTGGCAGCAGCGAGCGTCCAAGCTCTCTTGGTCCAAACTCATCAAAGGCAACAGCGCGGGAAGTTTTCCCGCCACCACCTACACCTGGACAAGGAGGGCGTGACCTGCAATGACGTCACGCAGACAGTAGCCAATGGGCTACCATGGCACCACGTTCAAATGTGTTACTGCTGTATATAAAGAGCTATCGATCCGCCATTACCTCATGTTCCCTCTGCCCACGATGCAATAAACCTGAGTTAACCCAGCCCGAGGCTGTGTCCTGTGTCTTGGTTTGCATACACCAAACTCCCCCAGCACAGAGTTCACCTGCCCCTTTGCCCAGCAGCCCAATGGGAGTGCTTCCTCCCTCCCCCAGCACAGAGTTCACCTGCCCCTTTGCCCAGCAGCCCAATGGGAGTGCATCCTCCCTCCCCTAGCACAGAGTTCACCCTGCCCCTTTGCCCAGCAGCCCAATGGGAGTGCTTCCTCCCTCCCCCAGCACAGAGTTCACCCTGCCCATTTGCCCAACAGCCCAATGGGAGTGCTTCCTCCCTCCCCCAGCACAGAGTTCACCTGCCCCTTTGCCCAGCAGCCCAATGGGAGCACTTCCTCCCTCCCCCAGCACAGAGTTCACCCTGCCCATTTGCCCAGCAGCCCAATGGGAGCACTTCCTCCCTCCCCCAGCACAGAGTTCACCCTGCCCATTTGCCCAGCAGCCCAATGGGAGCACTTCCTCCCTCCCCCAGCACAGAGTTCACCTGCCCCTTTGCCCAGCAGCCCAATGGGAGCGCTTCCTCCCACCCCCGATCACAGAGTGGGTTTTGGGTTGCAGTTTGGGCACTCGGACTTTAAACAGTTCGCCTTCGCTGTTCTAGGGTGCCACAGTGGTTTTGTCTTTATTAGTTGCTTTGTGTTGTTTCTCATTGGATACACAATGAAAAGGAGTTTCCATCTTTGGAAACGAGCCAGTGGAAACTGCTCTTTGTCCTCTGGCTGGCTGAACCTGATGTGCCCAGGTAATCAATCGATATCTAGGTTGGTCCCAGGGCTGGTGGAAAACATGCATCAGGGATTAACCCACGTCTGTCCAGGGGACTTTGGGAATCTGTTGTCCAAAAAATGCAGGGCTTCTGAGTTCAAGTCATTGAATCTTCCTTTGGGGAAGTAGAGTCTACTTTTGACAACATGTCTGGGAAGACCTTCACAAGGGATGTATTTGTGTGGTAAGCCTCTTAGTCCAGGGAGGAGAAAAGAGGATGCTGCTCCAGTGAATTACAAGTCCCTCAGTGTGGGAAAGAACCTCCTGAACATGGCATAAGGAGGGGCACAGGGTGACTACTCAGGCATCATTCAAGACATGCACATTAGGAATAGGGGATAAGGTATGTGTCCAGACGTCACATTAGACAACTGGGGCTGCGGTGGCTCAGTGGTTAAGAAGCTCACCTTGTTAGCTGGAAGGTCGGCAAGTCGGCAGGTCAAGACCTGAGTGCTGCACGACGGAGTGACCTCCCGTCGTCTGTCCCAGCTCCTGCCAACCTAGCAGATTGAAACTGAGAAATTGCAAGTAGATAAATAGGGATCACTTTGGTGGGAAATATCTTGGGGGCATGAAAGGAGCCTCACTCATGCATCCCCTGAGTGGAGTTTCTCCAGAAAAAATCCTCTCAACCCAGAATAATTTCTCATACAAAATTATTATTAAAAGACAACTAACTGGGAAAGAATGAGCACACGGAACGCTGTTTCCCTTCCCACCGAAGTGGTCCCTATTGATCTCCTTGCAATCTCTTGCTTTCGACCTGCTAGTTTGGCAGGTAAAGGTAAAGGTTTCCCTTGCTCGAAAGCCAGTTGTATCCAACTCTAGGGTGCAGTGCTCATCTCTGTTTCAAAGCCGAAGAGGCAGCTCTGTCTGGTGCTGCAGACGTTTCCGTGGTCATATGGCAGGCAGGCATGACTAGACAATGGAACACTGTTACCTTCCCACCGAAGTGGTCCCTATTGTTGTTGTTCAGTCACACAGTCGATTCCGACCATTTGCGACCCCATGGACCATTGTCCTCCAGGCGCCTCTGTCCTCCACCATCCACCTCAGCCCTCCCAGTTCTGTGCCCATTGTGTCTACAATACCATCTAGCCATCTCACCCTTGGCCTCCCCTTTCTTCTTTTGCCCTCCACCTTTCCCAGCATCAAGGCCTTCTCAAGTGAATCCTCCTTACTCATTTGATGTCTAAAGTACTTCATCTTTACTATTTGACCTTCCAATGAGCAGCCAAGGTTGATTTCTTCTAAGATCAACCTGTATGTTCTCCTCGCTGTCCAGGGGAGTTTTAAAACTCTCCTCCAACACCACATCTCAAAGGCATCTATTCTTCTGTGTTCAGCTTTCCTAATGGTCCAGCTCTCGCACCCATACATTACCACCAGGAATACCATTGCTTTGACTATGCTTTTCACTATGTTCCCCAGGTTTCTCATGGCTTGTCTCCCAAGAATCAGTCGCCTTTTTATTTCATGGCTGCAATCCCCATCTGCAGTCATCCTAAGAAAGTAAGATCTGTCACTGCTTCTACTTCTTCCCCATCTATTCTCCAGGGACTGATGGGGCCTGTGGCCATTACCTTGGTTTTCTTGATGTTGAGCCTCAAGCCAGCTTTTGCACTCTCTTCTTTCAACCCAATCAAGAGGTTCTTTAGGTCTTCCTCACTTTCTGCAGACAACCTGGTTTCTCTGGAGCTCTTCTCTTATCTTTCCATTGACTTTCTTTTTTTGGGGGAGGGGGGCATATTGCATCAATAATGCAACACACACCCAAGAGCGCAAAGAAGAGGACTGTTGTGTATGAGTCTTATTACTTGCTATTGCTGTATTCTGTATTTGTTGCATTGCTGTATTTGGCTTATTGTGTGATTTTTGAGACTTGTGGTTTTGTATATTGTTATTGTTTCTTGCACTTTCCTTGCTGCAAACCGCTTAGAGTCACCTCTGGTTGAGTTAAGCAGTATACAAAAATTAAGTGAAAAGAAAAAATGAAATGAAATGAAAATGTAACCAAGTGTGATGTGAATGAATCGGATCTAGCGATCCTCCATGCAACCAAGTGTGATGTGAATGAATCGGACCTAGCGATCCTCCATGCAACCAAGTGTGATGTGAATGAATCGGATCGAGCGATCCTCCATGCAACCAAGTGCGATGTGAATGAATCGGATCTAGCGATCCTCCATGCAACCAAGTGCGATGTGAATGAATCGGATCGAGCGATCCTCCATGTAACCAAGTGTGATGTGAATGAATCGGATCTAGCGATCCTCCATGCAACCAAGTGTGATGTGAATGAATCGGATCTAGCGATCCTCCATGCAACCAAGTGCGATGTGAATGAATCGGATCTAGCGATCCTCCATGCAACCAAGTGTGATGTGAATGAATCGGACCTAGCGATCCTCCATGGAACCAAGTGTGATGTGAATGAATCGGATCGAGCGATCCTCCATGTAACCAAGTGTGATGTGAATGAATCGGATCTAGTGATCCTCCATGTAACAAAAGTGTGATGTGAATGAATCAGATCTAGCAATCCTCCATGTAACAAAAGTGTGATGTGAATGAATCGGATCGAGCGATCCTCCATGCAACCAAGTGCGATGTGAATGAATCGGATCTAGCGATCCTCCATGCAACCAAGTGCGATGTGAATGAATCGGATCTAGCGATCCTCCATGCAACCAAGTGCGATGTGAATGAATCGGATCTAGCGATCCTCCATGCAACCAAGTGTGATGTGAATGAATCGGACCTAGCGATCCTCCATGGAACCAAGTGTGATGTGAATGAATCGGATCTAGCAATCCTCCATGCAACCAAGTGCGATGTGAATGAATCGGATCGAGCGATCCTCCATGTAACCAAGTGTGATGTGAATGAATCGGATCTAGTGATCCTCCATGTAACAAAAGTGTGATGTGAATGAATCAGATCTAGCAATCCTCCATGTAACAAAAGTGTGATGTGAATGAATCGGATCGAGCGATCCTCCATGCAACCAAGTGCGATGTGAATGAATCGGATCTAGTGATCCTCCATGCAACCAAGTGCGATGTGAATGAATCGGATCTAGCGATCCTCCATGCAACCAAGTGCGATGTGAATGAATCGGATCTAGCGATCCTCCATGCAACCAAGTGTGATGTGAATGAATCGGACCTAGCGATCCTCCATGGAACCAAGTGTGATGTGAATGAATCGGATCTAGCGATCCTCCATGTAACCAAGTGTGATGTGAATGAATCGGATCTAGTGATCCTCCATGTAACAAAAGTGTGATGTGAATGAATCAGATCTAGCGATCCTCCATGTAACAAAAGTGTGATGTGAATGAATCGGATCGAGCGATCCTCCATGCAACCAAGTGTGATGTGAATGAATCGGATCTAGTGACCCTCCATGCAACCAAGTGTGATGTGAATGAATCGGATCTAGTGATCCTCCATGTAACCAAGTGTGATGTGAATGAATCGGATCTAGCGATCCTCCATGCAAACAAGTGTGATGTGAATGAATCGGATCGAGCGACCCTCCATACAACCAAGTGCGATGTGAATGAATTGGATCGAGCGATCCTCCATGCAACCAAGTGTGATGTGAATGAATCGGATCGAGCGATCCTCCATGTAACCAAGTGTGATGTGAATGAATCGGATCTAGTGATCCTCCATGTAACCAAGTGTGATGTGAATGAATCAGATCTAGCGATCCTCCATGTAACAAAAGTGTGATGTGAATAAAAACATAAGAACATAAGAACAGCCTTGCTGGAACAGGCCACAGCCCATCCAGTCCAGCATTCTGTCTCACACAGTGGCTCACCATTTCCTTCAGGGTATTCCCAAGGAGATGCCTTCACCTGCTTAGGATTCCCTGGAAATGGCATTGAGAGATATCCTGCCTATCTCTCCAACCCGGAGGTTGTCCTTAGGTAGCCATAATTATAGCCATTGATACTCTTGTCCTCCATGAACTTGTCTAATCCTTTCTTAAAGATGTCAAGACTGACAGCTGTCACCACTTCTTCTGGCAGGGAGTTCCATAGACCAGTAATCCTCTGGGTGAAAAAATACTTTCTCTTATTTGTTTGAGAACTAGTACCCAAAAGTTTCATGGAGTGTCCCCTAGTTCTAGTGTTGTGCGATAGGGAAAACAGTTTTTCCTTATCTACTTTGTCCACACCGTGCATGATTTTATAAACTTCAATCAGGTCACCTCTTAGACGCCGTCGTTCAAGAGTGAAGAGGCCCAACCGTTGCAGCCTCAGATGGTAAGGAAGGTGTTCCAGTCCCCTAATCATTCTGGTTGCCCTCCTCTGCACTTTCTCCAACTCCATAATATCCTTCTGGAGGTATGGCGACCAGAACTGTACACAATATTCCAGATGGGGCCTCACCATAGATTTATAAAGAGGCAAAATGACACTTGCTGACTTATTTTCTATACCCTTCCTAATGATCCCTTACATTGAGTTTGCTTTTTTCACTGCTGAGGCACACTGGGTTGACACCTTCATTGAGCTGTCCACCAGGACACCAAGGTCCCTTTCCTGGTTTGTCGCAGAGAGTTCAGACCCCATCAGTTTATAAATGTAATTGGGGTTTTTTGCCCCAACATGCATCATTCTGCACTTACTGATGTTGAAGCTCATTTGCCACTGTTTTGCCCACTCCCCCACTGTCAAGAGATCCCTCTGGAGCTCTTCACAATCTCTCACAGTTTTCACTACCCTGTATAATTTAGTGTCGTCAGCAAATTTGGCTACCTTGCTTTTTACTCCTACCTCTAGATCATTTATGAAGAGGTTGAAAAGCAGGGGTCCCAGTACTGAACCTTGGGGGACCCCACTCTTTACTTCCCTCCACTTGGAGAAGTGTCCATTTACTGCTACCCTCTGTTTCCTGTCCCTTAGCCAGTTGCTGATCCAGGACAAGACCTGTCCCTTTATTCCATGACTGGTAGGTTTATTCAAGAGCCTTTGGTGTGGGACCTTGTCAAAAGCCTTCTGAAAGTCCAGATAAACAATGTCAACTGGATCCCCCTTATCCACATGCTTGTTGACACTCTCAAAAAATTCCAACAGATTAGTGAGGCATGATTTGCCCTTGCAAAAGCCATGTTGGCTCTCCTTTAGCAGCACCTTCTCTTCTATGTGCCTATTAATCCTATCTTTTAGGATGGTTTCCATCACTTTACCTGGGACACATGTCAAACTGACAGGCCGGTAATTTCCTGGATCACCCCTGGATCCTTTTTTGAAAATTGGTGTTACATTCGCTACCTTCCAGTCATCAGGCACAAAGCCTGATTTGAGGGAAAGGTTATATATTTTGGCTAGAATGAATCGGATCGAGCGATCCTCCATGCAACCAAGTGCGATGTGAATGAATCGGATCGAGCGATCCTCCATGCAACCAAGTGCGATGTGAATGTATCAGATCGAGCGATCCTCCATGTAACAAAAGTGTGATGTGAATGAATCGGATCGAGCGATCCTCCATGCAACCAAGTGCTTTGGCCCCCTGACTGCTGCCTACTTCGTATCCATCTGCAACCATCCAAAGGACTGAGAAGGGATTTTGCACTGTCGCTATGCCTATGCCTAGCCTGCCTCTCTCCTTTCCCCTTTTCCTCTCCGTGGCAGAAATCCGTGCGTAAAAATCGGAGCGGAGCGCGCAAGCGGGCGTTTTTACGCAGCAGGTAGCTTTCTCTTGCCATCCTCCTCCTCCTCTGACGCTGTGGCTCTTGGAGGGATCTCCTCCTACTCTCTCTGCCTGCCCTCCCCCTCCCCTCAACCACTTTCTCTTGGCCTCTCCCCTCCCTCCAGTCCGTCTCGGCTTTTCCCCTGGCAAGGCAGCGGAGGAGCCCTCGGTCCTGCCTGGCCGCCTGGAGCCAAGCGGAGGGGAAGGGAGGCAGAAGGAAGCGAGGCAGAGCAAGCCAAGCAGGCAGGCAGGAGGGAAGGAAGGAAGGAAGGAAGGAAGGAAGGAAGAAAAGAGAAGAGAAGGAAGGAAGGAAGAAAGGAAGGAAAGAAGGAAGGAAAGAGAAGAGAAGGAAGGAAGGAAGGAAAGAAGGAAGGAAGGAAGGAAAGAAGGAAAGAAGGAAGAAAAGAGAAGAGAAGGAAGGAAGGAAGGAAAGAAGGAAGAAAAGAGAAGAGAAGGAAGGAAGGAAGGAAGGAAGGAAGGAAGGAAGGAAGGAAGGAAGGAAGGAAGGAAGGAAGGAAGGAAGGAAGGAAGACCTAAAAAAAAGAAGAAGAAGAAAGAGGGAAAAAAAAGAGAGAGGAAAAAACCCACCCCAGCCTGGAGCATCTTTGGCCCCCATCGCCCCATCGCGCATCCCAGCCGGCTGGCCAAGCCTCCGCTGCTGCCTCTTTCCCTCCCGCGCGGACCCAGGGGGTGGCCCACCATGTCCCAAGTCCTGCCCTACAGCGAGGAGAAGCTGGGGCCCTATGGCGACGGCGGCGGCGGCGGCGGCGGCGAGGTGGGCCAGATCTCCTTCACCTGCCGCCTCCAGGACACCAACAACTTCTACGCGGGGGGCCAGACCAAGCGGCCCCCCAAGCTGGGCCAGATCGGGAGGAGCAAGTGCGGTAAGCTGGGTCCCGGGGGAATAAAAGGGTGGTGGTGGAAGGGGCCCCGGAGATGGTGTGGGGCAAGGAGACCAGGTCACAAGACCCCCCACCCCACCCTCTTGGTGCCCAAAGAGAACCAGGCGGGAGGGCTGAGAAGGGTTCTGATGCATGGGAGAAACGGTGTAGCATTCCGGGTGCCACAACACTCGTGGTCGGCGGCAAGTTAACTTATCTTTCCATGGGGCGCAGTTCCCTTCCAATGGCACTCGCCCTCACACCTATCTACCGCCCCATAGCACTCCGTGTACGCTCTGGGCACCTATGCGCAGTCAACCCATTCGTGTGGATTCACAGAGACCCACGAAGAAGGACTTGACAGAGCGAAGGGACAGAAAGAGACATTGTAGATAGCCCGTGATTAGAAAACCTTGTTCTACTGTATTTAACAAGGGGCTGCAGTGGCTCAAATCGCTTAAGATGCTGAACTCGGCCACTGGAAGGTCAGCAGTTCTGCAGGATAGAGGGGGCTCCCATCTCTGTCCTAGCACCTGCCAACCTAGCACTTTGAAAGCCAGAAACTGCAAGTAGATCAATAGGGACCACTTGGGTGGAAAGGTAAACAGCGTTCCGTGCACTCCGGTGTCTATTTATGCCTGCCACATGACCACGGAAACGTCTGCAGAAGCAGACAGCGCTGGCTCTTCGGCTTTGAAACAGAGATGAGCACTGAACCCTAGAGTCGGATACGACTGGCTTTCGAGCAAGGGTGACCTTTACCTTTACTAGATAGCCCATAATTAGAACATTGTTCTATTTAACTAGGATATAGCAATGGCACTCATACATCTGCACCTTCCCCATAGTGTTTAGTGCATTCTCTGGGTGGTTCACAAGGTCATTAGCATTTTGTCCCCAACAAGCTGGGAGCGGCGGTGGCTCAGTGGTTAAGAAGATCACCTTGTTAGCTGGAAGGCTGGCAAGTCGGCAGTTCAAGACCCATGTACTGCATGACGGACTGAGCGCCTGTCTCTGTCCCAGCTCTTGGAGACATGAAAGGAGCCTCATTTGGGCATCACCTGAACTGAGTTTCTCCAGCAAAAACCCTTTCAACCCAGAATCATTCCTGACATGGAATTATTATTATGTGACCGACCTCAGAAGGATGGAAGGCTGAGTCAACCTTGAGCTCTGTTCAGGCTCGAACTCACAACATTCTGGTTCCTTCCACTAGTCCTTGGGGAGGCGCTTAATATTCCCCCCTTTATGCTGACCTTCCCTTTCTGAATTTGCCAAAAGACCAGCCTCCGCTGAATTTTCCTTGGAAGCTGTATGTGTGTGTTTGGGGTGGTGGTGTGCTTGTGCATGGGGCTGGGTCCATGTGGGACAATCTTAAGAGCCACTGCATGGCCTGGAGTTCGATTCCTACCCTACCAGTCCAGTCCCTTTTGCAGAACAACATGAGCTTGATTCCCAGGTGTCAGATTTGCCTGTGCCCCCCCCCCAAAAAAAGAAATTATCATTTTCTCCCTCCATCCTCCTCCTAAAATTGGGATAAATATATGAAAAGAACATCATTAGTAACAACAACAACAACAACAACAATATTAGTGGTAATAATAATTGTGGTAGCATCATTCTCGTTTAAGCTCAGAACTGTACCTGTCGGCCCCAGTTGAAAGGGCTGTGGTGGCTCAGTGGTTAAGAAGCTCGCCTTGTTAGCTGGAAGGCTGGCTAAGCGAGAGAGAGTGGGTAAATGGGAAATGGGAGGTCAAAATTCAGACCCAAGGGGGAGACTTTCCTTTCTGGAACCCAATCCGCAAAAGGCCTTTACTCTCTGCTAATAAAGTAAAGGGCAGGTGAGGTAGACAACCGTCTGTCCATCCGTCTGTCCATCCATCCATTGGGTCTGAGACAGAGCATGCACACACACGCACACACATACACACACGCACGTACATGATTGAAGACCTCATCCCTACCTCCACCTTGGCTCAGGTACCTTCCTGCAATGTGAGGGTGGAGGGGAACAGGTCTTTACAGAGATAAACAAAATAAGCTGGGCTGGTCTCACACAACACCCCACCTGGAATGGGGTGACTTTTTTTTGCTTCTCCCCTGCCCTGTGGATTAATTTATTTTAGAGTACCACCCATACCAGGTGAAGAGTTCTGTAGAAACTCAAAACCTTGCACACTGTGGAGTTATAGCTGGTTACGGTAAAGGTACTGCCAGGCAATGGGTTTGTGAACGTTGTGTTTTGTTGAACTGTCATGTCATATTCATCATCAGCATCTTTCGGACAGACAGACAGACAGATAAGAAAGAAGGGAGGAACTAAAGAAGGGATAGATAGATAGATAGATAGATAGATAGATAGACAGACAGACAGACAGACAGACATGTAGGAAGGAAGGAACCAAAGAAGGGACAGACAGACAGACAGATTGATGTATTTTACTATCAAAAATGAAATTAAAATATACATTGCCATCATAAATTGTAGCAAGCAAAGTAAACATCAAAACAAAAACAAACAGTGATGAGAACTAAACAACGGTGGCTCCAACGACAGCAGTGAAACTGACCACTGGCTCCTTTTCAACTTGGGACGACCTCTTTAAATGCTCCTCTGAAGGGCCCAGTTCTTACTCCATTCCTGAAGATGGAAAGGGAGGGGAAGTGAGCGGACCTCTTGTGGCTGCGGAAAAGGCCTGATTCCCAGTTGAAGACTTTTGGGTCTCTCTTGGAGTGAACTCACATAAGGCCTGTGAGGGTTGAAGGGGAAAGAGCATCCAAGAGCATCTAGGAAGGGGTGCTCCAAGGTCCCAAACTGCTTAGGACTTTATAAGGTACAGTAATACCAAAACTTTTTACATGAAAGCAAAGTCTTGCATCAATCAATCGATCTATCTATCCATCCATCCATCCACCTCCTTCCTTCCTTCCATCCATTTCAGTTCCATCCATTTCCTTCCTTCCACTTCCTTCCTTCCATCCATTTCCTTCCTTCCTTCCTTCCATTTCCTTCCATTTCCTTCCTTCCTTTTCCTTCCTTCCATTTCCTTCCTTTTTTCTTCCATTTCCTTCCTTCCATTTCCTTCCTTCCACCCACTTCCTTCCTTCCTTCCACTTCCTTCCTTCCATCCATTTCCTTCCTTCCATCCATTTCCTTCCTTCCTTCCATCCACTTCTTTCCTTCCTTCCATCCATTTCCTTCCTTCCATTTCCTTCCTTTTTTCTTCCATTTCCTTCCTTCCATCCACTTCCTTCCTTCCACCTCCTTCTTTCCATCCATTTCCTTCCATCCATCCACTTCTTTCCTTCCTTCCATCCATTTCCTACCTTCCTTCCATTTCCTTCCTTTCTTTCTTCCATTTCCTTCCTTCCATTTCCTTCCTTTCTTCCATCCATTTCCTTCCTTCCATCCATTTCCTTCCATCCATTTCCTTCCTTCCTTCCACTTCCTTCCTTCTTTCCATTGATTTCCTTCCTTCCTTCCTTTTTCTTCCTTCCTTCCATTTTCTTCCTTCCATTTCCTTCCTTCCAGCCACTTCCATCCTTCCATTTTCTTCCTTCCTTCCTTCCATTTCCTTCCTTCCATCCACTTCCTTCCTTCCATCCACTTCCTTCCTTCCATTTCTTCCTTCCTTCCATCCATCCATTTCCTCCCTCCCTTCCATTTCCTCCCTCCCTCCCTTCTTCCTTCTACAAAATGTTCTTTCTTGCACACTCATCTGAAACCAAGAGTGCCATTTCAAACGAGAAAGAGACCTGTAGTGCCTTCAGTGGTGACCCATTTATTGTTGGTATCATTGATTCTGCTGTCTGAAATGGTTTAGTCTTCCAACTCCCACAGATCTCTGTGTAGTTTGGATTGAAAGTATTGCATCCATCCCTTGGGAAATACAAAATTGTGACTAAAGGGAAGTTCTTCTTCTTCTTCTTCTTCTTCTTCTTCTTCTTCTTCTTCTTCTTCTTCTTCTTCTTCTTCTTCTTCCTCTTCCTCTGTGTCTAGGCCAGACATGAAACTGGCAAAATGAAGGCACCTTTAGGTGAGTTCATTCTGCAGTTCCTTTCGCCTGAGAGAGATTAGCTGGAAACACAAGGTTGCCGTTACCAGGGTGCGCCCGATTGTGGTTCAAAAACACCACAATCTTTGAGGAGGCTCTTTCTGCGGACCTCACTAAGGGAAGTCATAGATAAAGGCCACCCATGCTCAAAATCCAGTCATCTCTGACTCTAGGGTTCAGGCAGGGCTGTAGTGGCCAGGATTCTAGATGTAGGCGGCCGAATATTTTTCAGGGTGGGCAACAAAGCCTCTTTTCAATGCATTCCCATGGGAAACCACACCTTGCCAGGGTGGGCAAACTGCTAATTGTGGGTGGGCCAAGCCCCCCCTGCCCCCTTATGGCTATGGCCCTGGGTTCGGTGCTCATCTCTGTTTATAGCCAAAGAGCCAGCGCTGTCTGCATCTGTAGATGTTTCCCTGGACATGTGGCAGGCATGATTAGGCACTGGAGTGCATGGAATTCTGTTTACCTTCCCAACGAAGTGGTCCCTATTTATCGACTTGCAGTTTCTGGCTTTCGAAATACTAGGTTGTCAGGAGCTGGGACCGAGATGGGCACTCACTCCGTCGTGCGGTACCAGGGAATTGAACTCCGACCTCCAAGTCAGCAAGTTCAGCATCTTAACCACTTGAGCCATTAAGATACCTTTAATCCCTGTTTTTGAAGGGGGCTCAAGTACCTGGGGGAATGCTTCCAATGCTTTCAGATGTTTCTGTCCTATTGAATCGGT
Organism: Bradypodion pumilum; assembly: GCA_035047305.1. NCBI lineage: Eukaryota > Metazoa > Chordata > Lepidosauria > Squamata > Chamaeleonidae > Bradypodion > Bradypodion pumilum. The sequence goes on along the minus strand of JAWDJD010000016.1, from coordinate 3,792,502 downwards.
CTTTCTCAGAAGGGTTCCCTCCTTGCTAATATTTTGCTTTAATCTGCCCTCGTGGCAGCATTTTGAAGAGCTTGGAAATAAGAGAGGCTGTGTGGTCTAGTGGTTAGAGTCTGGCGGAGCAGTGTGGATCGTCCCAAGTTCAAATCTCTGCTCAACTCACCGACTGGTCTTGATCGGGTCTCCTTCTGTCTCCTCCCTGGCCTACTCTGCAGGGCTGATGGTGAGGAGAAAGTGGAGCCAAAAAAAGCCATGTACACTGCACTGAGCTCACAAGAAGAAAGACGAGTTGAAGCATTGCAATGATGATGATGATGATGATGATGATGATGATGATGATGATGATGATGATGATGATGATGATGATGATAGTAATATGTCAGAAATTATTCTGGCTTGAAAGGATTTTTGCTGGAGAAACTCCACTCAGGGGACACTTGAATGATAAATAGTAGATAAACAGGGTCCACTTTGGTGGGAAAAGATCTTGGGGACATGAAAGGAGCCTCATTCCGGCATTCCCTGAGCAGAGTTTCTTCCAAAAAATCCTTTCAACCCAGAATAATTTCTGACACAAAATTATTATTAGTGCACAGAAAGAACCTCCTGGAAGATTGTGGTATTTTCAAACCACAATTGGGCGTATTCCGGGCAACTGCCACCTTGTGTTGCCAGCTAATCTTCCTCACACTAGGCTGGGTGAAAGGAACTGTGGAATGAATTCACCAAAAGGTCCCTTTGTTTTGGCAGTTTTACATCTGGCCGAGACACAGAAGAAGTATTTAAAAACAAAGCTACCCGCATATACTCGAGTATAAGCCAACCTGAATATAAGCCAAGGTACCTAATTTTGACCTGAAAACACAGGAAAATAGATTGACCCAAGTATAAGCCAAGGGTGGGAAATGCAACAGTTGCTAGTGAGTTTCAGTCATTAAAATACATGAAAATATGGTAAAATTAATTAAATTGTCGGCGTGTCTCAATCCAGCACGGTTTTGGGACGCTCATGACCCAAGTATAAGCTGTGCCCCCTTTTTGGTGCTTTAAAAACTCAGCTTATACTCGAGTATGCATACAGTATGTCTCACTCACCCATTTGTTTCTCTGCTTCCAGTGGTCATAGAAGATGACAGAATTGACGACGTCCTCAAAAACATTTCGGAAAAACCACCCCCAGGGGTTTAGGTCTCCCCCACTGTGAAAAAAGAGGAAAGGGGCAAGAAACAATTGTTTACCTTTTGACACATTCTTGGGCAACCAACCGACCGACCGTTGCACGAAAAAGGAAATCTTTTTTTCAAACAACCTGCAAATGTTGAAGTTCTTCATCGCTGGCCTGTGTGATCCATCTTGCAAAACGTTTGTGGAACTAGAGGTTCGAGGGCAGAAGCAGCGAGACAGGGGAAGAGGACTCATGTGAGTGTGTGTGGGGGAAAAGAAAGAGAAGAAATTTCCCTTGGCTAGGAAAGAGCAACATTAAAAATTGGGTGCACTCAAAGGTACCACCTGTTCAAGTTCTCTCGTTCCAAGCCTGGACAATGCTCTGTTTCTTCAGCCTACTTTTTTTTAAAAAAAGTCTTTTGGATCGTAGGACAGTTGCAGGAAAGGCTCAATAAACAGCATCTTTTGATCTCCGCAGATTTTTGCCGGGTCGATTTATTCTGAATAAGCACTTGTTTACACAATGAAATCATGCAAAAAACAACAACAACAACAAAAACGACAACACAAACTAAATGCATTTGCATATAACCATACCTGTCAAGTTTTGGATTTGGAAATAAGGGGAATTTCCAAGCAAATATGGGAGAATTGACAGCTATGCTTATCCTGTGCTGCCCTCCAATGGCAGCAATAGGGCATTGCAGTGTAATTAATATGGGATGACGATGGGAAAGAGGGTAAAATAAGGGGTTTTCCCGGCCAATACGGGATACTTGACAGCTATGCATATAACATGGTCCATGGGGTTGCAAAGGGTTGGAATCGACTGTGCAACATATATAACAACATATATAACATGATCTGCATTTCCATTTTTCATTTAAAAAGTCTGTATTCTTAGATGTTAGAAGAAGAGGGTAATCTATAATGATGAGTATAAATAAATAAATATATATAAATACATTGAATTCTAATTAACTATTATTGTCTCTGGAATATATGGAACCAAAACTTTTCTAAGTGGGAGGAATTCTAAGAGGAAGGATTCTCGTGGTTATTATTATTATTTTCGGAAAACCAATGGCGAAGATTATATTTGCTACGAGAGGACAGAGAGATTTAATTTTATATGTGATAATGGAGAAGGAAATTGTTATGTATTTCTTTTTCTAATGAGTGCCCCTGGCAAACAATATATATCACAATATATATATACAGTAGATATATATAGCGATGGTTTATTCTCTTTCACAGAGTGCAATTATGTAAACGCATGAAAAATGCAAGATGATTACAAAACGACAGATCTGCAACACTAGTGCCAAATATTCTGAAATGCCAACAGGCAAAATTTCCCCCCCTTTCCTTTTTTTTATAAATTTAGTGATCTTGAGTCCACGTAAACCTGCACTTTTGTATCTGAATAATTCTCTTCTTTATAAAGCTCTTTTGTGATTTACATATACAGTATCTATGTTAGAGAGAGATGGAAACATCTATCTATTAACAGTTGACTTTTTGGACTCTTCTTTGAAATAAAAGAGACTGTATTTTTGCTTTCTACTCTTTAGTGTGTTTCTAATTTTCTGTTTGCTCTTCATTTATTTGCATGAAATAAGAGAGAGAAACAAGAGAGAGAAAATGCCTTTCGAAGTAAGAGAAATATTTTTTTTCTGCATAAAACGAAACTCTGGAATGATCTTAGCTTGGTTTTGGTTTTTTTCTTATACAAATTGTGTATGTTGAATTTCTATTCCTCTGCACAGGGCTATTTCTGCGATGTACAATAAAAAGGAAGGAAAAAATAAAGAACCGCAATTGTGTGTGATTATTCTTATCTTTCATCACGCTCTCTTGTGCCTTCTTAGGGTGTAGGCCAGTGTTTCCCAACCTTTGGTTCTTGGACTTCAATTCCCAGAAGCCTCAGTCAGTACATTGCTTGATCAGTGCTTTTGGGAATTGACTTAGGCTTCTGGGAATTGAAGCCTAAAACTTAAAAGTTGGGGCACATTGGTGTAGATCAGGGGTTCCCAACCTAAGGCCCACAGGCCAGATCTGGCCCGTGGTGCCATTTCGTGTAACCCCCCCCCAACTCCATGGGGATTTGGGAAACAAAATGGTCACCCCTTTGAAGCTGTTGGGACGAAATGGCCACCCCATCATGCAGGCAGGGCAAAATGGCCATCCGGCCCTCAAAGCTGACTGAGAGAGCCATCCAGGAGCCATTTCTGGCCAGGTGGCAGAGATGATTCTCCAACAGCCTTGCCTTCCTCTGATGCCAAAGGCAAGAGGGTGTCCTTTAGGGTTCAAGATATGGGATGGGGTGGAACATAAAAAAATCCAAATTTCTCTCTAGTCCTACACTGTGTGGCCAGGTGGGCAGGCAGGGGCTATTGGGAAGCCCACCTGGCATGGCTGTTTGGTTGTGATCTCCAGCACTGGGGAAAAGAGCAGGAGATGCTTGTAAGCTTTTGGGTTTATGTGCAACAACTGTGGTGGCTCAGATCTTATGACTAACAACCTAGGAAGGCACCTCCTAATGATGGAGACCCCTGGACCATTGAACACCTTATTATTATACTGCACAACAATGATTTTGCTACTGGGAATAACAGAATTTGCCTATCACATACAGATTTTAAATTATAGGCGTGCTATAGCTGTTCAAATGGTATTGGGTAATGTATTTTTACATGGCAACATCATAACAGTTGCAGCTACCACTAGGTCTGCTGCTGCCTCTGCTGAATCACGTCCCCTGGTGGCATGCGTGTTCCAGCAGCCACTGGGCATGTCTGGGCAAGTCAGTGAGCTGACGTCAGAAAGAGGTCTATAAGGCAAGATGGACGATGGACCAAGGCTTGTGCCTGGTGCGAAACCATCTTATTGGATAGTAGAGCTAGGCCATAGTGAGTCTGTTTTGAGCTAAACATGAATAGGTGCGGCTGTGTTAATAAACCAGACAATTCTTGCTACATTTGCGGCAAATATACCCCACGTGATCAACACAAGAACCTAACCCTGAGGGTGAGATTTGCTTACTTAAGATCCTGCCGTCCTAGGCAGAATCGGTCTTCAGATTTTGATACAGTGCACTTGATTTAGTATAAGATGCACGGATTAGACCACGTAGCAGACAATATTTTGTGTGTGTGTGTTGCAGTGTTAAAAAGGTCTAATGGACAGGTGTGGGTCGCCGAGGGTTTCAATTCGGGTTCTTTCCCAGCATTCCTGAAGATCCTTCCATTTCTCTGGTACCCGTCTCCATCCACGTACAAATCTAGATCAACCCTGCTTAGTCTTGACCCACAACTGGAAAAGTAACTACAAGTTACAGTTCAGTTACAAAAAAAGCAGTAAAGCTTTAGTTATACAGTTTAGTTATACTGTAACTTCACAGCTAGAGAACAACAATAACAAACTACCAGTTCTTCGTTATCCTTAATTCGTTGTTGCGAAGCTCTGAAAAGAATCCTGCTAAATCTTGGTCTTCTCCCGGGGAATTGAACTCCCATCCTTCTCCTCTGGAACCAGGTGTCCAACTCATCGTCTCAACTTTAAAGAGCTCTCAACTTGAGAGCTCAAGTTGAGAGCTCTCATCAAACTCAGATTAAAATTTGAGCAGAATGGCCCTGATTTGAATTAAGGTCTTTGTGCGCCAAGTTACGACCAACAGTAGCATTTACAGGACAATACATGATAGATTTCACAGGGGAAAGTGGTGTTACCAGGGCTTGAGAAAAGCTAGTAGGGGCCACGAAATCATAGTACGTACAAAAATATACATTGACTACATCCAAGTGCTACGAAAATCCCTTGTGTATCCTCTCCTCAATTGATACTTTACAGGTTCTTGTGAAGGCGAACCCAAATCTTGACTGACATTGGCTTGGAAATAAACCTATGCCTATGGCATACCTGTCAACCATCCCGATTTGGCCAGGATTACCACGGAATATGACGCCAATTGACGTCACAACCCGCCCTGCGCTGCCAAAACCCCGTAATTTGGCAGCAGGGGGAAACGCTTTCCACACATGCGTGGAAGGGTTCTACACAAGGAAAGTGACCTGAGCACAAGCGATCTGCTCAGGTCCCATTTTTTCTGGAGCCGCGGGTTGACAGGTATGGCCTATGGCCATACCTCCCTAAAAACACCTGATCTCGTCTGATCTCGGAAGCTAAGCAGGGTCAGGCCTGGTTAGTACTTGGATGGGTGACTGCCTGGGAATACCAGGTGCTGTAGTCTTTTGCAATAAGTCTGGCTGGACATCCCACCACGGTAATGGAGTAGACCGTACAGCCAAGTGTTGGGTGGCAGTAAATAACCTGACTCCCTAAAGGGGCCAATGGCTATGGCCAGATGAGCCCCTTTAGGTGGGGTGATGGAAACCCTCAGTGGAGGAAGTGCTACTGGAAAGCATCCTATTGGGCCCAGCAGCAAAATGAGCGGAGGAGGAACTCTGAATCCCAACCGTCATGGAGGCAGAAGGGGCCATGCCAGATGGGCTGGCTGTGAAGGCGCACCTGGATAATATCCTCACGGATGTGGCAGTCCATTGCAGTCCCAGGGTCAAATCCCACATGTCTCATTTCATATGTGCCACAGGAGATGGCTCCGAAATCAGTGTGTGGGTCACTTCATGGCAAACTGGGGTTCACCTGAAACAAATTCATGCCAATGGCATTTTTCTTGTTCTGGGGGCGGGGGGGGGGAATGTATTCTCCAATACGAGTTGCAGCCGATGCCGACGCCGACGCCGAAACTCAACTCAATTGCAATTTGGTTACTGAGACAGCCGTCAGTCAGCTCCTTTGAGCCTGTCCCTTGATGTTGATGAGTCCTCTTGTGTTGCATTAGGAATTTGAGATCCTGAGTCATAATATTGAATGCCGAGCTATAAAACATGGATCGCGCAATATCTCTGAGTCGCACAGGTGGGTGTTGTGTGGAGGGTGGAATCAGGCAACTGAAAGGCAATTTATCACGGGTGTATTTAGAAGTGTCAGATCCAGACCTTTGAGCATTCTCAAGTGGCTAAGATGCTGACTGGATGGTGGGAGGTCGGCAGTTTGATTCCCCGAGTACTGCAGGACGGAATGAGCTCTTGTCTTTGTCCCAGCTCCTGCCAACCTAGCCGTTCGAAAGCAAGACATTGCAAGTAGATAAATAGGGACCACTTTGGTGGGAAAGTAAACAGCGTTCCGTGCACTCCGGTGTCTAGTCATGCCTGCCACATGATCATGGAAATGTCTGCAGAAGCAGACAGTGCTGGCTCTTCGGCTATTAAATAGAGATGAGCAATGAACTCTAGAGTCAGATATGACTGGCTTTCAAGCAAGGGTGACCTTTACCTTTTTCCATGCAGGCTCCCTGTCAAAACAGCTGCCATTATGAAAGCCACCCGTAGACCAAACGTGGACTGAACCCTCTTCAGATAGAAGACTGCCTTGAAACAGAGGACAGTCCTTCACAAAAGAGGCCATCTGGCCACCCCAGAACCTACCACGGCATTTTGGGACATCACATCTGCCAGCCCAGCATATAATACGAATCAGCAGCCCTCACTTGAGCCTGTTGGTCTTGCATTGAGAGACTCCAACCCGTAGCCTATTCAGGGTCCTCCAGGTGACGAAGGGGAGGTTGAGTTCCTCAGCCATGATGTTCTCCTTTAATGTTATTCCTTTGTCCAGTGAGCTCCTTCTTCCTCCATCTTCTAATCTGGTTTTCCTCTTGTGCACCCTCAGGGACTGCGGTGGCTCGAGTGGTTAAGACACTGAACTCACTGACAGGAAGGTTGAAGTTCAATTCCCGGGTACTGCATGACGGAGTGAGCTCCCGTCTCTGTCCCAGATCCTGCCAACCTAGCAGTTCGAAACCAAGACATTGCAAGGAGATAAATATAAATATTGCCTGGAGGAAAATGGTCCATGGGGTCGCAAAGGGTCGGAGTCGACTGTGCGACTGAACAACAAAAAAAATATTGACCACTTTGGTGGGAAGGTAAACAGCGCTCCATGCACTCCGGTGTTGAGGCATGTCTGCCACATGTCCATGGAAACGACAGTGCTGTTGTTGTTTTTTTTTGGCTATAAACAGGAATGAGCACTGAACCCTAGAGTTGGATATGACTGGCTTTCGAGCAAGGGCAACCTTTACCTTTCTTTACCTTACCCTCAAGAATGTGGGTTCTTGCCATAAAGCTCTTCCTGGATCTGAACCAGAGGACGTGGGGCTAACATCTGTTCAGGGTCCTTCTCTTGCTTTGTTCCCTCAGCATCTACTGCTAAAGGTAAAGATAAATGTCACCCTATCTGCCAGCCGTATCTGACTCTAGGGTTCAGTCCTCATCTCTGTTTCTTAGCCAAAGAGCCAGCGTTGTCTGCTTCTGCAGACTTTTCTGTGGTCATGTGGCAGGCATAATTAGATACACATGGAGCACTGTTTACCTTTCCCACCAAAGTTGGCCCCTATGTATCTACTTGCAATTTCTTGGCTTTCGACCTGCTAGGTTGGCCGGAGCTGGGCCTCATCCCGCCGTTCCTTGTCCAGTGCGCTCCTTCCTTCCTCCATCTTCTGGTTTGGTTTTGCTCTTGCCTCCCCTCGAGAATGTTTGTTCTTGCCATAAAGCTCTTCTTGGATCTGAGTTGGTGGACTTGAGGAGGCTCATATCTCTTCAGAGGGTGTCGAGGTTCTCTTGCCATGCTTTCCAGACACCATCCTCTCATGTGCCAACTCCTACATCTTATGAACATGGGTGTCTTGTAAAGAACTCAGGGAGGGGTAGTGGATAGAGTTATTTATTTACTTAGCATATGGCACCTACAAATGTTATACAATTTATACCTTAATTAAAACAACAAGTTCTAGTAAATTATATAAACAGGACAATGGATAAGGAAAAATTCTAGATTTAAGATAAAATCTAATTTAAAAAAAGGAATGAAAATCACAGGAATATTTCGGTGGATAGAATCAGGAGCAGGAGTCAGGGTTTGAATCCCCTCTCGGGCATGGCCTCTGATAGGAGGAGTGGAACTGATAAGGTAAAGGTAAAGGTAGCCCTTGCTTGAAAGCCAGTTGTATCCGACTCTAGTGCTCATCTCTGTTTATAGCCAAAGAGCCAGCACTGTCTGTGTTTGCAGACGTTTCCATGGACATGTGGCAGGCATGCCTCAACACCAAGTGCATGGAATGGTGCTCCCTATTTATCTACTTGCAATTTCTTGCTTTCAAACTGCTAGGTTGGCAGGAGCTGGGACAGAGGCGGGAGCTCATTCCTTTGTGCAGTACTCAGGCCTCGAACTGATAACCTGCCGACCTTCCAGTTGTCAAGTTCACCATCTTAACCACTCGAGTCACCGCAGTCCCCTGGGAAGGGATAAGACCTCTCCTTCAATGTCTCACATATTTTGAGAACCATATTAGAGAGCTATAAGTCAGATGCAACTTCGCAGCACAAAATTCATGCGTCGCTTTCTGGTCCTGAGCCCTTCTGGCACACAAAGTCCTCATCATCATCCCCAGGCCAGGATGGATGAAGCTTATGCCTTCCATCAAGAGGGACTCAAGTGGGATTTAATCCACTTGGGGACCATCACCCTTCCCTGTGGACTTGGCCACCCAAGGCTGTTAGTCCTCAAGGTGGTCACATTAGTAAACCGCCGCCTGACACTCAGCATTCAGTCACTGGCAGGGGCCCTTCCTCCAACACATGGCACTTCCTGGTGTGGTGGAGGCAGTGGGGGGGCACATGAAATGGTCCCACAGGCTGCATCTGGCTCCTGGGCCACAGGATGATAATCCCTGGTCTACTCTACTGCCATAGCAGGATAACCTGGCCAGACGTGCAATGCTTACTAAATAGAATTAAATAAAAATAATAGTGATTTGAAATAATAGTTACAAAAATAGAATAAAATAATTTCATTTCCCCCTTGTGGAAATGTCATTCCAGATGTTAACACTGCAGCACTTTAAAGACTAAGTGCTATATTTTTAACGTGAGCTTCCATGGATCAAGCTCACTTCATCAGACATAGGAGTGAGACTTCAAGGCATGAACTTATATACTGGGGAAATGGAAAATCCGTTAGTGGCCAAGAGGCAAAATATATAAGAACATAAGAGCATCCTTGCTGGAAGAGGCCACAGGAGCCCATCATCCAGTCCAGCATTCTGTCTCACACAGTGGCTCACCATTTGCTTCAGGGTATTATTCCCAAGCAGATGCCTTCACCTGCTTAGGATTCCCTGGAAATGGCATTGAGAGATATCCTGCCTATCTCTCCAACCCAGAGGTTGTCCTTAGGTATCCATTATAATTATAGCCATTGATACCCTTGTCCTCCATGAACTTGTCTAATCCTTTCTTGAAGCTGTCAAGACTGACAGCTGTCACCACGTCTTCTGGCAGGGAGTTCCATAGACCAGTGAGATCCTCCAGGTGGAAAAGTACTTTCTCTTATTTGTTTGAGAACTAGCACCCAAAGGTTTCATGGAGTGTCCCCTAGTTCTTGTGATATGCGATAGGGAAAACAGTTTTTCCTTATCTATTTTCCCTTGGTCATGTGGCAGGCATGACTAGACATCGGAGCGCACGGAATGCTGTTTACCTTCCCACCAAAGTGGTCCCTATTTATCTCCTTGCAATGTCTTGCTTCCGAACTGCTCCATTGGCAGGAGCTGGGGCAGAGACGGGAGCTCACTCTGTCGTGTAGCACTCGGGTCTCGAGCTGCATGACCTGCCGACCTTCTGGTCGTCACGCTCAGCATCTTCATCGCTAAGTCACTGCCACCCTGGTGTGCTTTAGATGTGTCCAACAAACGACGTGTCTCAATGAACACTCGTTTCTCAAGTTTTCACAAGGGGTGCTGAAACCCTCTGTGTGTTTCAGGCTGCCAATAAAAGCAGCTGTCCATGGTCCTGAGTCCTCCCCCCCCCCATAGGTTCAAGTACTTTAAGCAAGCTTCTTTAAGGAACAACATTGATCTAGATCAGGGGTTCCCAATCTAAGGCCCACGGGCCGGTTCTGGCCCGTGGCACCATTTTGTGTGGGTGGCCCGCACCCCTCCAAGGGCATTCGAGAAACAAAATGACCACCCCCTTTGAAGCTGTGGGGACAAAATGGCTTCCCCCATCGTGCAGGCAGGGCAAAATGGCCATCCGGCCCTCGAAGCATGACCTGGCCCTCGGCTTGAAAAGGTTGGGAACCCCAGATCTAACTGTTGCTGTTCTGTGCTGGGGAGACGCCACATTTAAGGCTTCAACATCTGGGGGTGGGGAGGGTTTCTTGCCTACAAGACATTGGAGCCACTGATGGATGTCTTCTTCTTCACCCACCCATTTACTTTAGTAGGAAGCCTTGCGGTCTTCCGACTGGAGTTTCAAAGTGGAGCCTTTTGCGCTTATAGTGAAGACATGGCACATTGTCTAAACCAGTGTTTCTGAATGTGGGACCTGGGCTCAATCAATGCTATTTGCTGAACACACTTTCTAAAGGGCTTGAACCTACTGTGCAGCCATGGGTCATTTACGGCGGCGTTCTGCGCATGCATGGGCACATTCTGTACACATGTTCCACTTCCACTTCTGGGAGCGGCAAGGGTGGCGTGGGCTGGATTAATTGGCACCAATGGCCGGATCTGCCCAAGCTTCGACTCTGTCACTGACTGTACTAAAGAAATGTCTGATTGATAGTAAAGGTAAAGGTTTCCCTTGCTCGAAAGCCAGTCGTATCCGACTCTAGGGTGCAGTGCCTCATCTCTGTTTCAAAGCCAAAGAGCCAGCACTGTCTGCTTCTGCAGACGTTTCCGTAGTCATGTGGCAGGCATGACTAGACACCGGAATGCTGTTAGTTGATAGATTATTGCTTTTTTCGCCCTTCCGTGTCAAGGCCGGATGTAAAACTGCCAGTTCCTTTCACCTGACGTAGTGTGAGAAAGATTAGCTGGCAACACAAGGTGGCTGTTTCCAGGGTCTGCCCAGTTGTGGTTTAAAAAAAACAAACCACAATCATCAAGGAGGCTCTTTCCGTGTACCTCTGGTTATTGCTAATCTCATGTTCATATGTGAAACAGGATTTTGCCTTTCCTGTCCACACCAGGGAATGGTGAATCCTGATCATTTATCTCTCATATTATGGCTCTCTTTCATGAGTACTCGGCTCGTCTTCCTTTCTTTTCCCTCTTTCTCACAAACTGAAGTGCCACAATGGTGGCATCCGCCTAATGACACTGTTTCACATCCCCCACATCTCTATTCTCTGCTCTTTTACATGGGACCTCCTCCCGCACAAAGTGCCTCTCAAATTGCTTTAGAGCGACATGAATAATAGAAGGTTGCTGGCATTCCAGATTCAATTACCCAGACAAATAATACGGCCATCAACCTGGATAATGTGTTATGCGCTCAAGACGAGTGAGAAAGGTGATGGCGATGAAGAGAAGAGAGAAGTTAGATCATTTCGGTGAAGAGCACGTGGAGGAAGCCGAGCGACGACAGAAAGCAGTACATTGCTTGATCAGTGCTTTTGGGAATTGACCTGTACACATACCTGTCATGTTTTGGATTTGGAAATAAGGGAAATTTCCCGGCAAATACGGGATACTTGGCAGCTATGCTTCTCCTGTGCTGCCCTCCAATGGCGGCAATAGGGCATTGCAGTCTAATTAATAAGGGATGATGGTGGGAAAGAGGGTAAAATAAGGGGTTTCCCCGGCCAATAAGGGATACTTGACAGCTATGCTTATCCTGTGCTGCCCTCCAATGGCGGCAATAGGGCATTGCAGTCTAATTAATAAGGGATGACGGCGGGAAAGAGGGTAAAATAAGGGGTTTTCCTGGCACATAAGGGATACTTGACAGCTATGCTTATCCTGTGCTGCCCTCCAATGGCGGCAATAGGGCATTGCAGTCTAATTAATAAGGGATGATGGTGGGAAAGAGGGTAAAATAAGGGGTTTTCGCGGCCAATAAGGGATACTTGACAGCTATGCTTATCCTGTGCTGCCCTCCAATGGTGGCAATAGGGGATTGCAGTCTAATTAATAAGGGATGATGGTGGGAAAGAGGGTAAAATAAGGGGTTTTCGCGGCCAATAAGGGATACTTGACAGCTATGCTTATCCTGTGCTGCCCTCCAATGGTAGCAATAGGGCATTGCAGTCTAATTAATAAGGGATGATGGCGGGAAAGAGGGTAAAATAAGGGGTTTTCCCGGCCAATAAGGGATACTTGCCAGCTATGCTAATCCTGTGCTGCCCTCCAATGGCGGCAATAGGGCATTGCAGTCTAATTAATAAGGGATGATGGTGGGAAAGAGGGTAAAATAAGGGGTTTTCGCGGCCAATAAGGGATACTTGACAGCTATGCTTATCCTGTGCTGCCCTCCAATGGTAGCAATAGGGCATTGCAGTCTAATTAATAAGGGATGATGGCGGGAAAGAGGGTAAAATAAGGGGTTTTCCTGGCCAATAAGGGATACTTGACAGCTATGCTTATCCTGTGCTGCCCTCCAATGGTGGCAATAGGGCATTGCAGTCTAATTAATAAGGGATGATGGTGGGAAAGAGGGTAAAATAAGGGGTTTTCACGGCCAATAAGGGATACTTGACAGTTATGCCTGTACATGGTCAAAGGAGTTTTTGGGAATGAAAATTAATGAGATACTCCGTGCTCTCCAGGGCATTGTACAAAACACTGGGTGGATATTTTTTGTAATTGTTTAGTATTTTAAATTTTGTATGTTAACTATGCCTTTCAAGTTTGATTTAGTAGATGTATCAAACCTTGGAGGTTATGAACTGAGTTTCAATTTGTATATTGTGATAATAAGAGTATTAAAAATAGAACATGCAGAATATGATAATTGTATGAATGACAGTATAATTAAATAATTAAAGATGGGAAGAAGAATGGGAAGTTAGTACACTACTAAGTCATAATTAAATTGTATCCTCAAGATATTTTTTTATTTTTTTGTATATGTTTGTTTGGGTAATTGAATTGTATTGGTGTGTAGTTGGTTGTAATTTGTATGTAATAACGTATTATTGTTTTATTTTATTTGTTGTATTGTTGTCTGAAAAAATTAATAAAAATTATATAAACAAAGAAAGCAGTTCTCCATGATCTACAACATGAGTTCTCAACCTTTGCAAGCTTCAGACAGCTTCGGGGGCCGGACTACCATTTTGCCCTTCTTCCACTAAATGGCACTTCTGGGTGTGGTGGCGGCGGTGGGTGGGCACTGCAGGCCAAATCCGGCCCATAGGCCTCAGGTTGAGAATCCCTGATCTACAATAATATTTCTGAAAGTGACTTTGTTTAGAAATGGCGCACATAGATTGCATCAATTATGGAACCATCGTCTTCAAACATGTGCTGTTGCTCTGGAGAGGGGCTTAGGTCAATGTAAATGTTCAAAAATACCACAATCTTCGTGGAGGCCCCTTTTTAGCCCAGCTAATAAACACATTTGGAATGGCGAATAGAGAGAAAGAAAAACAACATTTACTCACAAAATGAGGTCAGAAGATACATGTGCTTGGTAAAGTTGGTTTGAAGGTAAAGACCACCATTGCTCAAAAGCCAGTCATATCTGACTCTAGGGTTCAGTGCTCATCTCTGTTTATAGCTGAAGAGCCAGCACCGTCTGCTTCTGCAGATGTTTCCGTGGACATGTGGCAGGCATGCCTAGACACCGGAGAGCACGGAGTGCTATTTACCTTCCCACCAAAGTGGTCCCTATTTATCTATTTGCAATTTCGAACTGCTAGGTTGGCAGGAGAAAGTTGGTTTAGAAAGAAGTAAAGTCTTTCTTCCAAGTCATGTGGCCCGGAAGATTTGTTTGTTGTTCAGTCGCACAGTCGATTCCGACCCTTTGCGACCCTATGGACCATCGTTCTCCAGGCGCCTCTGTCCTCCACCATCCCCCTCAGTCCTCCCAGTTTTGTGCCCATTGTGTCTACAATACCATCTATCCATCTCATCCTTGGCCTCCCCCTTCTTCTTTTGCCCTCCACCTTTCCCAACATCACGGCCTTCTCAAGTGAATCCTCCCTTCTCATTTGATGCCCAAAGTACTTTAGCCTCATCTTTACTATTTGACCTTCCAATGAGCAGTCAGTGTTGATTTCTTCTAAGATTGACCTATTTGTTCTCCTCGCTGTCCAAGGTACCCTCAAAACTCTCCTCCAACACCACATTTCAAAGGCATCTATTCTTCTGCGTTCAGCTTTCCTAATTGTCCAGCTCTCACATCCGTACATTACCACTGGGAATACCATTGCTTTGACTATTCTAATTTTTGTTTTCAAGGTGATGTCTCTGCTTTTCACTATGTTCCCCAGGTTTCTCATGGCCCGGAAGATGGAGGAGATCAAAAAGGACATCTTTCCTCTTCCAAAGCAGAAAGCAAGAGAGTGAAGGCCAGAGCAAAACAAAGGCTTTAACACATGCATATAGGGTCGGGTGATCTCTGAGAAAGGAAATAACCTTTCTAAATGTAATTATAGGCAAACAATGCAAAACAACTTCCTTTAGGTCAGTCTATTTTTTCCATGAATATTCAGCATTAAAAGCATAAGAGGGTAGCAGGCTACTTTAAAAAAAAATCTAAGAGTGTGGCCTGAAAGCTGTGGTCGCTCACCAGCGCCCTTCCTCCACCACATGGCACCACTTTGCCCTTCCTCCACCACATGGCACCACTTTGCCCTTCCTCCACCACATGGCACCACTTTGCCCTTCCTCCACCACATGGCACTTCCGGGTGTGGTGGAGGTGGTGGGGAGCCATATGATATGGTGCCATGGGCTGCATCTGGCCCACAGGCCACAGGTTGAGAATCCCTGTCCTAGGGTTTGGTTTCCAGCCCTCTGGTCATCCTTGTCGCCCTTCTCCGGGCCTGCTCTAATTTGTTTGCATCTTTCTTAAAGTGCGGTGCCCAGAATTGGACACAGGACTCTAGACATGGTCTAAGTAGTGCTGAGTACAGGGGGACTAGGACCTCATGGGTTTTGGAGACTAGACTTCTGTTAACACAAACTAAAATAGCATCTGCTGTTATAGCAGTCACGTTGCACTGTTGACTCATATTCATCTCATGATCTGTGACAATTCCAAGAGCCAAGTACCCCATCCCCCCACCCCCCCAATCTTGTACCTGTACATTTGAAATTTCCCCTCAGGTGTATAACTTTGCACTTCTCCCTGTTAAATTTCATACTGTTGGTTTCAGCTCAGTGTTCAAGCCTATCAAAGTATTTTTGAATTCTGCTCCTGTCTTCTAAGGTATTAGTCCGGCATTCTCAACCTATGGCCTGTGAGCCAGATTTGGCCCATGGCACCAAATAATCCAGCACCTGACCTCGCTCCAGCCACTCCAGCCACCACTGCTGCTACCGCCACCGCCACCACCACCACTGGAATTGGCTGTGGACTCATTTATGGCCATCATAAACACGTTTACAATGGGTGTATTATTATTATTATTATTATTATTATTATTATTATTATTATTATTATTATTATTATTATTATTATTATTATTATTATTATTATTATTATTATTATTATTATTATTAGTAGTAGTAGTAGTAGTAGTAGTAGTAGTAGTAGTATAGTCTGTGGCCATTGTAAATGCATTTACTACAGCCGTAAATGAGTCCATGACCATCTAAAATGCGTTTACGACAGTCGCGGATGCATTTTACAGCAGCGTTTATGGGGGGGGGGACCATCAGTCTGGTCCGCTCAGCTGTCTGAGGACGTTGGCCAATCCATGGCTGAAAAAGGTTGAAAACCCCTGGTATTAGCTATTCCACTCAGTTTTGTGTCACCTACCTGACACCTGTGCTATCCAGGCCACACCCAATTAGCTTGCTATTCAGAATATCATGAGGCATTTTGTCAAAAGGTTTGGTGAAGTCAAGATATATTACATCAACAGCATTCCCACTATCCACCATGGAAGTTACCCGAGCAAAATAATGGAATCAGATTACTCTGGCAAGATTTGATTTTGACAAACCCATGCTGTCTTCTAGTTATTATTGCATTGTTTTCTAGTTGTTTGCAGAGTGACCACTTTCTAATCTGTTCCAGAATTTCCCTGGGATTGACGTCAGGCTGACTGGTCTGTAGTTCCCCAGTTCTTCCTTTTGAAGATAGGGACAAGATTAGCCCTCTTCCAATCATCATGCATCCTTCATGATTTCAAGGAAATGTTAGACAGAGTTTCTGTGATCTCTTTATCTAGTTGCTTCAATATCCTGGGATGCAGTTCATCTGGTCTTGGGGATTTGAACTCATACAAGGTATGGCTATTTGTTTATCAATCTCTAGCTGCAACTTCGCACTTGCCTGCAGGGTTGTAGACTGTCTTTTGCAAGAAGACCTGTGGGATCCGCGCACACAATTGGCATACTGTCCCTGACAGAACCACGGCTTGGGGGAACACTCCTTGGAGGCCTGATTCCGAAGGGACAGAAATTGGGGAGAGGATTAATAGTCATAGTTTAATTCACTGATCGCTGACCTGGCAGGCAGTTTGGACAATAGAGGGCAAAAGATCACCGGGTGATGAACTCGATAAGCATGTAATGAGTAATCTTGTCTCCATAGAAGCTCTGAGCCCAAGAGTCAACCTAGGCACATGTTTACTCCTGACAGCAGTAGACAATGCATGTCCCCCAGTAGTAAATTAGATAGATAAGAAACTCCCCCCCCCCCCGTAAGGTCATCCCTGATGAGCAATTTGTGTAATCTCAAAGTGCAGACTTGCAGTTTTCGTGTAACGGCCACGTGCAATCTATGCACGTGGTCGAGCTAGGCAGGGTATAAAGAGTAGAGCCTTCTGATCAATAAATGCTAGTCTTCGCTCCATCTTGTCTCATGTGCCTTTACCTGACCAGTCTCCTCCGGGACCTTTTGGCCCGCATCGGGCCCTGATCCAACAAAGACCATGCTGGATCGAACACATTTGCCTTTTCTTTGTCATTTGTTACAATATTGGTATATTGCAGCTGTCCAGGGAGTAGGATGAACTATGGCAGTGATGGTGAACCTTGGCACTCCAGGTGTTCTTGGACTTCAATTCCCATAAGCCCTGATCAGCAGTGATGGTGAACCGTTTAGAGACCCAAACTCACCTTCGCCACAGACTCAACAGGCTGCTGTCCGCACTGCATCCTCACGTCGCATGTGAGCCGCCCACTTTACCACAGACAGGGGAAGGTGGAAACGCTCCTATTGGGCTGCTGGGCAGAGGAGCGGCGCAAACTCTGTGCTGGGGGAGGAAGGAAGTCCTCCCATTGGGCTGCTGGGCAGAGGGGTAGGGCGAACTCTGTGCTGGGTTGATGGCGCACATGCCCTCAGAGAGAGCTCTGGGTGCTCCCTCTGGCATGCATGCCATAGGTTCACCACCACTACACTATGGGGTGTTTAAAAGTCTGAACTGCAGAAATACAACCTCACAAGCACGATCGCAAATGCCTCTTCCTGTCCTCTATGCAGTGGTGGGCTTCAGCAGGTTCGCACCAGTTTGCCAGAACTGGTAGCAGAAATTCTGGCTGGCTCCGCCCATCTATGTTTTGAAATAAAGTAGTCCTAATTTTGGGTGCAATGCATGGCTTCCCCTTTGGCCACACCCACCATACCATGCCCACAGAGTAAGTAGTAAAAAATTTTTGAATCCCACCATTGCCTCTATGGCCATGATGGCAAACCTTGGCACTCCAGGTCTTCTTGGGCTTCAATTCCCAGAAGCCCAAGCCAGAACTTCTGCTGATCAGGGCTTATGGGAATTGAAGTCCAAGAACACATGGAGTGCCAAGGTTCGCCATCACTGCTATAGTGTACAAAGGCACCTCTCTAACATTAAGCATCCTACACAGCCATCGGGATAGTTGCTGCTCATAGTGAGTTATTGACGACTGTTTGGCATTGATCTTGCCTTCCATTATCCTGCGATAGAAGCCATCCAAGGTGATGGCCATCCGTACCTCTTGTCCTGCATGCTATATAATTTCAGTGCTTTCTTTTCTCTGTCCTGAAGCCTGTATTGGCAGCTAATGCTCTTTGTGGTTGAGTAGGTAGCAAAGCTAATGGGAAGAACCGGCGGCAACAGGGGCAAACGTGGGCATTAATAAACACACATCTCTATGTGGAGGCAGGGGAAGAAGCTTTCAAAATATGCCCTTCTGGAAGGAGACAAATGCCAGCAGAAGTGGGACAGCTCTATTGCCTTACAAACCACCCTGGAATCACCATCCAGGTTTAGAGTACAGCCTCCAATTGTAGCTTTTAGGATCTAAGAAGAAAAAGTTAGTCTATGTAGCTTTATATAATCATTCCTTTGCCGATGTATGTCTCCTTTATTCTGGATGTGTTTATGTTTCCCCACATTTCCCCGATGTTGGGTATAAATGCCCAATAATCCAGGTCTTCTTCTTTCATGTCCTGATCACACCCTGGACTGCCAAAATGAAGCTACTTTCTTCACGTTGTCGTTGGCCAACCTCAAGTCCTCATCAGTGCCTGTCTCTGGCAGCAATCGGAAGGCCAGCAAATGGGCCGGAGTCTGTGTCTCTCCACGTTCACACCATGTATTGTTGTCCACCATCAGTCCCCATTTGAGCATGTTGGTCTTGCATTTAGGGACCCCAACCCTCAGCCTATTCAGGGTCCTCCAAGTGACGTAGGGGAGATTGAGATCTTCAGATAGATCCACCTTTAATGATGTTCCTTTCCATGTGAGCTCCTTCCTCCATCTTCTAATTTGGTTTTGCTCTTGTTTGTTCTTGCCATAAAGCTCTTCTTGGATTCAAGCCGGTGGACTTGAGGCTCATTTCTGTTCAGAGGGTGTTGAGGGTCCTTCTCTTGCTTAGTTATCTCAGTGTCCACTGCTAATTCTCTCCTTACCTTAGGTGGAGCAATACCAACAAGAGGATATATTTTCTCAACTGATGAGGACGCCTGCCACCCCACCCCCAGACCTCCACCTGGCCAGGGGTTGAAAAGCCGCATGGGCTCGAGCAGCGGAGGACAGCCCGCCACTGTGGCTGAGGATGCCTGCCACCCCACCCCTGGACTTCCACCTGGGAGATGATGTTAAGAGACCTCTCCCCTCCCCCCAGGCTCCTACCATTGGCCGGGGGAATGAAGAGCACCTGTGGCCACTGTTGCCGTCCTCCAGGCCCTGCCTGTGGCGTGGCATGAACTGTACGGAGATGGTTACTTTGTTGGCATGGACCTGTAAAGTGAATTTATGGACTTTTAAATGTCAACTTCTTTCGCATGTGTGGATGCGTTCCATAATCCAAGAGTGATGAGCATAATCTGGGTTGGGAGTTTCGCACACGGCAGAGGATGAGCAAGTCTTCTGAGCTCTGCTGGAACTCCTAGTTGGACACATGAGCATCAGTATTTGACAGCCGTGAATGACCCATTCACAGGAGACACCTGAGATTGTGCCACTCAAGGGAAGTCAACCAGCCCATTCTTGGTCTCCACAATGACCTTCTGCTTGGAAGGCAAAGGCCTTTAGCAGTTGAGGACATCTGAGCCCTTGGCTCTTATTACCTTGTGTTGAAGCATCCTGCCATTGAAACCAGGGGAAAATCCCCTCTTGGAGAGGTAGAGAGAGAATCGGCTTGAGAGACAAGCAAGCCATGAGCAACAAGACCTAGAAGACATCAGCTACAGATCCTGGTTTCTATAGCAACTGCATCCACAAAACTTTGCTTATCAGAAATTTTGGCAAACAGCAGCCTTGGAGCAATTCCTTCCAAGCCTTTCCCACAAAATGTTGGGAGGTGCCCGGGCTGTCGGCGGGGGGGGAGAACGGCTGGAAGACGAGGCATGAAATCCTAAATCTTCTCCTGGCTTTCCTGCTTGCGAAAGTGGAAGAGAGGGTGCAGTTGGAGGGCTTAGGTCGGGCATTGACACAACCTGGTAGGAATAAAAATAATAGTTATAGCTCATCAATCGACTTTGAACTTAGGTCAAGTTCGCCCTTGCTCGAAAGCCAGTTGTATCTGACTCTTGGGTTTGGTGCTCATCTCCAAAGAGTTAGCTGTCTGCATCTGTAGACGTTTCAGTGGATATGTGGTAGGCATGACTAGACACTGGCGCACATGGAATGCTGTCACCTTTCTTACCAAAGTGGTACCTATTTATCTACTTGCAATTTCTTGATTTCAAACTGCTAGGTTGGCAAGCCAATCAGGCCAGGTTATCCTGCTATGGTAATAGAGAAAACCAAACTGTCAGTGACTCAACGTCAAGTGTCAGGCAGCGGTTAACTAACCTAACCACCCTGAGGACTCATGGTAAGGGTGATGGTCCCCAGGTGGATTAAATGGTCCCACTTGAATCCCTCTCGATGGAGGGCAGCAGCTTCATCCGTCCTGGTCTGGGGCTGAGGAGGACTTTGCGAGCCAAAAGGGCTCAGGACCAGAAAGTGACTCACTGAACTGGATCAGTGGTACTGTGGGTGTCATGCTGCAATGCGGAAGAAAACGACGAAGAAGAAGATGAAGAAGCTGGATGGACATTTTGCCCTTCCTCCCCCACAGGTCCTGAACCTTTTTGGCACACATTTTGTCTCACACAGTGGCTCACCATTTTCTTCAGGGTATTCCCAAGGAGATGCCTTCACCTGCTTAGGATTCCCTGGAAATGGCATTGAGAGATATCCTGCCTATCTCTCCAACCCCAGGGTGGTCCTTAAGTATCCATAATTATAGCCATTGATCCCCTTGTCCTCCATGAACTTGTCTAATCCTTTCTTAAAGCTGTCAAGACTGACAGCTGTCACCACTTCTTCTGGCAGGGAGTTCCATAGACCAGGAATCCTCTGGGTGGAAAAGTACTTTCTCTTATTTGTTTGAGAACTAGTACCCAAAAGTTTCATGGAGTGTCCCCTAGTTCTAGTGTTGTGCGATAGGGAAAACAGTTTTTCCTTATCTACTTTGTCCACACCGTGCATGAGTTTATGAACTTCAATCAGGTCACCTCTTAGACATCCTCATCCTCCTTCTTCTTCTCCTTCTCCTCCTTGATGATCCTCACAGCAATTAGCCATGAAGTTTGTCTTGGGAATAATATAATACATTGGCCTTCCATTTGCATCACAGTGTGAACCCACATTGTACCACTGATCCAGTTATTTTGAGTCACTTTCTGGTCCTGAGCCCTTTTGGCACACAAAGTCCTCCTCAGCCCCAGGCCAGGATGGATGAAGCTGCTGCCCTCCATCAAGATGGATTAAAGTGGGATTTAATCCATTTGAGGACCATCATCCTTCACCACCCAAGGCTGTTAGTCCTCAGGGTTGTCAGGTTAGTTAACTGCTGCCTGACATTTGGCGTTGAGTCACTGGCAGTAGGGTCTACTCTATTCCCATAGCAGGATAACCTGGCTAGTCTCCTTTACTCAAGGCTAAGTATGCCCAGTTTCTTCAGCCTTTCCTCATAATGTCCCCTGATCATCCTTGTTACCCTCTTCTGAACATGTTCCACTTAAGTATAATGCTGAACAGAGTGAGAACTGGCTGTGGTAGATGCAGAGGCACTCTGTTCACATGGGGATGGAAGTCCTTTCCCAATGTGACTGTGAAGAAGACAACCAAGCCATGGACCACATTATATTTATGTGTCCTTGACCATACCTGTCAAGTTTTGGGAAATTTCTGTCAAATAAGGGAAATTTCCCGGCCAAAACAGGAAACTGGATAGCTATGCTTATCCTGTGCTGGCCTTCAGTCTAACTCCAGTCTAACTAATATGGGATGATGGTGGGAAAGAGTGTAAAACATGGGGTTTTTACAGAAATTTCCTGAAACTTGACAGGTATGTCCTTGACGCACGTTTGGAGGCACATTGGAGGATTTGCATAGTGCCACAGATGAAGCCCTTCAATGGCTTTCAAACCTGGACATGGAACTCTAGCTAGGAACTTGAGATGGACAATTTAGTGCTTACTGTATATAAAAATGTTAATGTAGACAACTGAAGTTCATCATTGGATAAATAAATAAATAAGTTCGTAAAAGTTGCAAGAATAGGAAAGTGGACTGGTTCATGAGTCAGTTGGGTTGGAGAAAGACAATGGTGTGCCTAAAACCGAGCTTTGTGTGTCTTCATTTAGTTTAATTTCATAGTCTGTAGCTTCAAGTTGGAGCCATGAAGATGCTCAGATTTTTCTGACTTTCCCCCCCTCTACCTCCTGGGCAAAACCTCACAAGAGCTCAAAAACTGTCTAGCTTAATGATGTTCCAATCAAGCTTCCCCCACTCTCATTTCTGCATGCTTCTGTTGCGCTGTAGAGTTTCTGCCATGAACGATGCTGCAGTTACCATAACAACCTTGTACTGAAGAAGCGAATTCTCAGTTATTTCTGTGTCCCCCCCCCTTTTTTTTTGAGCGGTGGGAAAAGTTCAGCCGTCTTTGTTTAAACCAAACACAAAATCCCTCCAGGGTAGCGCATGAAATTTGGACTCTCCTTCCGCGGGAACTGAATTCTATCCATTTGGCGCGAGGGAAAAGATTGATCCATAAATACCGGAAGAATACTCAACTTCTCTTTTATGCCCTGTTTTCTGCAGCATTATTTTGCAATAAAAAAATGTCATAACAATTCTGACGCAGTTCCTTGCAGGGTGATTTTTAAGCATGCAAGCAAGGATTTTTAACTCTCAAGTTCTTCTTCTTCTTTCATGGCAAGATCAAACTTTAAACTGCCAAAATGAGGCCACCTTCTTGGCTTTGTCAATGGCCAAAATTAAATCCTCATCGATGCATGTTTCTGGTAGTAATTCTGTATTCAGATTCTGTATCTCTCCACATTCACATAGTGTGCTGTTATCTGTCAGTAGCCCCCACTTGAGCATGTTATTCAGGGACCTCCAAGTGATGAAGGAAAGGTCGAATTCCTCAGCTTTACCTTGGATATATTGGAGTCATTATTCAGGGAGGAGTCTGCACATTGGTCAATGTGTCCGTGAAGACACACATGCAAATGGACTTGAGAAAGTGTGCGGTGTTTTAGCCACGTGGATATTCTAAGGTCCGGCGCTCACCTCTGTTTATAGCCCACAAGCCAGCGCTGTCTGCATCTGCAGACATTTCCGTGGATATTCAGCAGACATGACTAGACACAGGAAGCTGTTTACCTTCCCACCAAAGTGGTACTTATTGGTCTACTTGCAATTTCTTGCTTTCGAACTGCTGGTTGGCAGGGAACTCACTCCATTGTGCAGCACTCGGATCTTGAACTGCCGCCCTGCTGACCTTCCAAATCAAGTTCAGTGTCTTAACCACTAAGCCACTGCAGTCCCACCTACTGCCAGGAACTCAACACCAAATGTCAGGCGGTGGTTAATTAGCCTGACTACTGTTGGATTGGGGCCGCGAAGCGGCCGTTAGGTCCTGGAGGAGACTGGTCAAGAAGGAGACGCGAGACAAGATGGAGCGAAGACAAGTGGTTTATTGAGGGAAAATCATCATCATATATAGGAATACAAGGCAGCGTGTGATAGAATCGTCATCTGACAGAAAATCACATCGCATGTGGTTTACACGGGTTAATTGGGAACCTCTCCCGGGGAAGTTAATTAACTAAATTAAACACTGGCAGGGGAACTCCATTGTTCCAAGCTTACCCAAGAGTAAACATGGCCGATGTTGGCGTTAGGGCTTGGGGTAATCCGCGGGTGCGATATTACCTATTACCTAACTGATTAGTTAGACATCCAATTTCCTCCTGCTCGGACTGTTTGTCAGGTCAGATATGGGCGAATCAATCTATGACTATTAATCCGCTCCCCAATTTCTGTCCCCTCGGACCCCATGGCTCAGAGTGATCTCACCAGTCATGGCTTCTGTCAGGGACAGTATGCCAATTCCATGAGCGGAGCCCGCAGACCACCCTGAGGACTAATGACCTTGGGTGGCGAAGTCCACAGGGAAGGGTGAGAATCCCCAAGTGGATTAAATGGTCCCACTTGACTCCATCTTGATGGAGGGCAGCAGCTTCATCCATCCTGGCCTGGCGCTGAGGAGGACTTTGCATACCAAAAGGGCTCAGGACCAGAAAGTGAGTCATGGAACTGGATCAGTGGTACTATGGGTGTCATGCTGCAGTGCAGAAGGCATTGCTCCCAGGACAATCTTCATGGCTGATCACCCTGAGGAGAGCCAATATTCAGAATCGGAAATGGCACAAGTAGTAGAAGAAGCTTGATTACCAAGCAGTGGGCTGGTCTAGATCAGGGGTGCCCAAACTATGGCCTGTGGGTCAGATCCGGCCCCCAACACCAATTCATCTGGCCCACACCGCCCTCATTGCTCCCAGAAGCAGAAGTAAAACATGCTTGTACAGGCACATTTTACTTCTGCGAGTGATGAGGGTGGCGTGGGCCAGGTGAATTGGCATTGGGGGGGCAGATCTGGCCCATGGGCCGTAGTTTGGCCACCCCTGATTTAAGAAGAGAAAATGGCAGCTTCAAATCTATCTCATCCTGTTGCAGAACAGATTGCAAGGTGCGTTCTACTTCCGCTTCCGGTGGGAGGAATCATGTGACTGGCCCGCGGAACCACAGGACTGGCCCACAGCCTGAAATTTCGGGCACCCCTGGTCTAGATGATCTTTAATGTGCCCCTTCACAGCCTGCAGCTTTATGGCTCTCCTATTCAAATGGCTGCCACTAAGGCTGGGATGTGTTTCACTACAGCGCACTGAGTTTGGCTACAGGGCGAAAGCTACGACCTGACAAGTGGCTTGAAGTAATGCACATTAAAAAAAAACCACACACACACACACACAAAATGAGGTTAGCCAGTGGTGTTGTGAGAGGGCGGGTGTCTCAGTACTTCTGGGGGCTACACACATGCTCAAAGAATTCTGGAGGAATAAAAGCCACCCGAAACATGCCCGGAATAAATAAAAAACACACCACATAAACAGGTTAATTATTCACAACGACCCTTTCTAATCTGTCTTTTCGCTCAAATATAGCACAGTTTGAATATATAAATATTCATATCCACCACCACCCCGCTCAAGTAGGGCACATTAAACTAGGTCACCATTTACCGTGAAATGGTTTATTTACGATGCAAAGCGAGGAAGGAAATGGCAAAAAATAAAAGAGGAAGAGTCGATCTGAAAATGAAGTCCAAGCACATGAGCCTAGGGCCGTGATGGTGAACCTTGGCACTCCAGGTGTTCTTGGACTTCAGAAGGCCAAGTCTCTGTGAACCCACACGAATGCAGTAAACCTATTCGTGTGGCTTCACAGAGTCTCGGGCTTCTGGGAATTGAAGTCCAAGAACACCTGGAGTGCCAACGTTCACCATCCCTGGCCTTGTGGCTCAGGGGGGGGGGGGAAACACGGATGTTGACAGGTCTCATTCAACATTTTGCTGCCGGTGGTCACGAGATTGTCAATTCAAAAATGTCATCTCCACCTCGGGTTTGGAAAAAATTGTACGAATCACAGAAGAAGCTGGAAGGGATCCCAGAGGTCATTTAGTCCAGCCCCTCTTAATGGAGAAAACCCTGAAATCGAGCCTCTTCGACGTCCAATTATTGATCTAAAAGCTTCCAAAGATGTCGAGGGTTGGGGCCTGGCGCAGCTCAACCGGTAGTGCGCTTGAAAGCAAGGGTGCTGCCACCTAGAAGGTCCTGTCTCTAGTCACAGACTTTCTGGCCAACTTCTGGGTAGGCACCTGGAGCTGTGTAGATTGTCATGAGTGGATGATGTGAGGAGTTGTTCTGAGGGAGAGACAACAAGGTCCCAAACTATACAGCATAGGGCTGTGGTTCCCAATGTGGGGCACACGCCCCACAGGGGCAATTTGGTTTTTAAGTGGGGCAATTCGAGAATGAGTTGGGCCAAGTTAATGGCCTTTTAGGCTTCCTCCATGTGAATAGTTCACTTTTTGAATAACAAGAATTATATATCATGGTGAGAGGGGGGAGGATCAGTTTAGAGATGCTTAGGTGGGGCATGCTCAAACAACAGTTGGCAACCACTGGTCTAGACCAGTGATGTAAAATCCACTGGAACCGTTGTCAGTAAATTTATTTATTGTAGCAATCTTCTCAAGGTAACACAAAAGATCCGAAACCCTTTCGATAGAGGATTTTTCAAAAGTTTTCTTCAGGGATCTAAATAATAAGTTGATGCAATTACTAATAGTCATAAACATACAAAATATATATACACACAAATATATATACAACTATATACATGATCTTGGATACATAAAGTATACATACCAAAAGTGTTGTATCAGTGATAAGGTTTTTAAAGCAGTATATCGCGTCCCAGACCTCCCTAGTAAATTCTTTTGGTGTCGACGGACGTTATGCTATCTAACTCCAAGGACATTTTTAAAGAGAAAATCTCCCACAGCTGGTTAATCACAGAAAACAACTGAAATCAAGCTCTTGATTTAGCCCATATGGGTGCAGTGTGTTGAAACGGTGAATACCAACACTTTTGGTATGTATACTTTATGTATCCAAGATCATGTATATAGTTGTATATATATTTGTGTGTATATATATTTTGTATATTTATGACTATTAGTAATTGCATCAACTTATTATTTAGATCCCTGAAGAAAACTTTTGAAAAATCCTCTATCGAAAGGGTTTCGGATCTTTTGTGTTACCTTGAGAAGATTGCTACAATAAATAAATTTACTGACAAATGGTTCCAGTGGATTTTACAGTGCTACGTTTGTCCCCACAATCTATTCTAGACCAGTGATGGCCAACGTTGGCACTCCAGGTGTTCTTGAACTTCAATTCCCAGAAGCCCTGATCAGCAGGATTGCTGACTTGGGCTTCTGGGAATTGAAGTCCAAGAACAGCTGGAGTGTCAAGGTTCACTCTCACTGGTCTAGGGCATTGTATGATAACACCAACACCTTGTACCTGACATGGTAGGGAACAGGTGGGCAGTGCACACCTACAAAGACAGGGGAAATATAGTTGAATTTCTTTATACTCGTCACCAGCCCAGCCTCTGCGTTCTGGCCTTGTTGCAATCTCTGTATCAGACACAAGGGCCGCCCCACGTACAGTAGTCAACCCGCAAGATTGCCAACAAGTGGGTCAGGGTTATAAGGCAGCATTTGTCCAAGTAGGGGTGCAACTGTGCAATCTGACAAAATTGGAAATGGCAGTGCGTTCCACTGTCATACTGCTCTAACAGTTAAGGAGTTTTCCCTAATATTCTGCCTATATCTGTCTTCCTTTCGTTTGAGCACATTATTATGCGTTGTGCACTCTGGGATGATGGAGAACAGATTCTTCTTGTTGTTGTTCAGTTGCACAGTCGATTCCGACCACCCGCGACCCCATGGACTCTTGCACGCCAGGCACCCCTATCCTCCACCATCCCCCTCAACCCGACTAGCTCTATGCCCATTGCGTCAACAATACCACCTACCCATCTCATCCTCTGGTGCCCCCTTCTTTTTTTTGACCTAGAACTTTTCCAGCATCAAGGCTTTCTCAAGCGAGTCCTCTCTTGTCATTTGGTGTTCAAAGTACTTTAGCTTCATCTTCACTATTTGACCTTCCAAGGAGCAGTCAGGGTTGATTTCTTCTACGATCAACCTGTTTGTTCTCCTTGCTGTCCAGGTGATGACTAGAAACAGGGCCTTCTCGGTGGCAGCACTGTTGCTTTCAAACACACTGCCAGTCTGGCCAGACATCCTGCTACGGTAATGGAGTAGACTGTTCAGCCAGTGACTCAATGCCGAGCATTGGGCGTTGGTAAATAACCTGACTCCCTAAAGGAGCCAACAGCTATGGGCAGATGAGCACCTTTAGGTGGGGTAATGGTCCCCCTCAGTGGAGGAAATGCCGCTAGAAACCATCATGTTGGGCCCAACGGCAAAATGAGTGGAGGAGGAAAAATAAAGGTTGCCCTTGCTTGAAAGCCAGTCGTATCTGACTCTAGAGTTCAGTGTTCATCTCTGTTTATTGTGGGATCCGCGCACACAATTGGTCAACTGTCCCTGACAGAACCCCAGTTTGGGAAATCACTCCTTCGAGCTATTAGGCTTTGAGGGGACAGAAATTGGGAAGCGGATACTTGATAGAGTTTAATTCATCAATAGCTGATCTGACAGGCAGTTCGGACAATGAAGAGCTAATGACTAACTCGCTAGGCATGAAATAGGTAATCTCGCGTCTGCGGATTCCTTTAAGCCCTAGAATCAATGTTAGCCACTTGTTTACTTCCGATAACATGGAACAATGTATTTCCCCTGGTTAATTAAGTTAGTCAATGAACTTCCCCTGTGTAGCCTTCCCAAATTAACTTGTGTAAACTTGAGGTGTGAAGTCTGGTTTCACAATGGATCGCTATGCTTGTGCATGCAGCCAGAACAGGATAAATACTCATGATTTGTCATCATTAAATTACTGGTCTTCGCTCCATCTTGCCTCATGTGTCATTGCTTGACCAGTCTCCTCTGGGACCTGCCGGCTGCTTCGCGGCCCCGATCCAGCTTGCACAACCCATTTCGTGGCAAAGATCCAACAGTTTATAGCCAAAGAGTCAGCACTATCTGCATACATTTCCGTGGACATGTGGCAGGCATGACAGGAGTGCACAGAACACTGTTTACTTTTTCACCGAAGTGGTCCCTATTTATCTCCTTGCAATGTCTTGCTTTTGAACAGCTAAGTTAGCAGGAACTGGGACAGAGGCAGGAGCTCACTCTGTCATGCAATACCTTGGAATTGAACTCCAACCTTCCAGCCATTCAGTTTCGCATCTTAACCACTTGAGCCACTGCAGTCTCATGGAGGAGGAGGAAATACTTCACTGTTCTGATTCCCAACAGTCAACGGAGGTGGAAGTGGCCATGCCTGAGGCAGTCGCAGTGTTAAATCCTGCATGTCTCATTTCATGTATGCCACAGGAGATGGTTCCAGGATCACAGAGTGTGGGTGACTTCATGGCAAGCTGGGACCCACCTTAAACAAATTCACGTCAATGGCACTTTTCCTGAAAATGATTTCCAGGAAAAAATAGATATTCGGATACGAGTAGCCGCTGACGACGATTATCGCAAAACCAACTCTTCATCGGGAGTGTTTTAGTATCCGTACCAGCAAAGTGCTCTTAAGCTTACAGCTTAAAAAGGTAAAAGATGGCAGGAAACCAAAAGGGAGAGAAATGCATTTTCTCCCGAACACAGAGGGAAGGTTTGGTTGTCAATTTCTCCCCAATGTCCCTGACAGTGCAGAACACCCAGAATAGACCAGTGAAAAAAGTTTTCCCTTGTTCCTTAAGCCTTTGGTATAAGTCATCTTATGCAAGAAGGGATGTTGCCTTGTAAACAGTCATTAAATTGATTGAAAGGTATTGGGCGGATGTCTATGGAAAGCTAAAAAAAAAAAGGGGGGGGGGACGGATGAATTCTAATAATGATGGCAACTATTATAGTGGGGAAGGCTGTCCATAAATTTGAAAGCAACCCAAGCTGCGTTGGAATATACAGAAGAAAATGTGATCTTGAGATGTATCTAGAACTGGGATTCTCAACCTGTGGCCTTTGGGCCGGATGCGGCCTGCAGCATCATTTCATGTGGGGGGGCAGCGCCTCCACCACACCAGGAAGTGCCATGGTGGAGGAAGGGCAAAATGGCCATCCGGCCCCTGAAGCTGTCTGAGGGAGCATGACCCGGCCCTTGGCTTTAAAAGGTTGAGAACTCCTGGTCTAGAAAGTCCTCCCTAGGTTAGAAAATGCTGGAGAAATAAAGATAAACATTTTCTATTTTTGCTATTTGTAATGTGGCAGCACAGGAAGAACTTCCTTGTAGGTAGAAAGCATATCCATCACCACCCCACTGGACTTAGTGCACTCTCTAAGCGCAAGTTAATTAGCATTTTGACCCCAACATGCTAAGGACTCATTTTACCATCCTTGTTAAGGTAAAGGTAAAGGTCACCCTTGCTTGAAAGCCAGTTGTATCCGACTCTAGGGCGCAGTGCTCATCTCTGTTTATAGCCAAATTGCCAGTGCTGTCTGTCTTTGCAGACGTTTCCGTGGTCCTGTGGCAGGAAGACTAGATGGCGGAGCACAGGGAACACTGTTTACCTTCCCACCCAAGTGGTCCCTATGTAACTACTTGCAATTTCTTGCTTTCAAACTGCTAGGTTGGCAGGAGCTGGGACAGAGACGGGCGTTCACTCCGTCTTGCAGTATTCCATGTATCGAACTGCTGACCAAAAGATCAAAAGATTTAGGGCAAATTATGTCTGTGAGGCTGTGGAAATTATGTTTGCAGTTTGTGCAAAATGCAAGAAACGCCCGAACGGAAACCTTCCAGTCAGCGTCTTAGCCACTTGAGCCACTGCCATCCTTGGAAGGATGGAAAGGTCTGAGTCAACCTTGATCCCTGCTCAGGATTGAACTCACACCCTTTGGGTTGAAGTGCAGCAGTTTAACCACTGCGCACCAGGGCTCCTTCACACGGTCCTTTCTACCAGATGGAATTAGAATTTTTAAGGTGGGGAGGCAATTTGAGAATAAGTTATTAATCGTGAATGGCCTTTTAGGCTTCCTCCACATGCATAGTAGCTCACTTTTTGAATAATAAGAATTATATGTCACAGGGTGGGAAGATCAGTATTTTAGAGATGCTTAAGTGGGGCATGGGCAAAAAAAAGGTTGGGAGCCCCTGATTTCTAGCTGCTTTTGAAACTTTTCCCTGACTCCAGCCATCTTGTCTTTGACAAAAGCAACTAAGCAAGCTTTGAAAGATTTCCATTCGGGCGTTTCTTGCATTTTGCACAAACTGCAAACATAATTTCCACAGCCTCACAGACATAATTTGCCCTAAATCTTTTGATTCCTGCAGGCAAAGTTATGGAGTAGGAGTTGGAAACAAGTCATAAACAGTTCCGGCATGAGAGAAATGGGCCATTTAGAGAGAAGGAAGAGAGTTTTGCATGAAATGAAAATCTGCTTTCTCCAGCATAATGAACTGAACTACATACAGTCAAACCCCGGGTTACAACTGCCTTGGTTTAAGTTTGCTGTGGTTTACAATGGCAAATCCTATGGAAATGCTGTCCTGGCTTACAAATTTTTAATGTATTTTTTTACGGTTTATAACGTTCAATTCATGACCATATTTTTTAAAAAAATTCAGTGCACCCCTATGGATGTTTTGGTTTGCAATTTTGTCTGGTTACCTAAAGGCATAGCTGTCAAGTATCCCATATTGGCCAGGAAAACCCCTTATTTTACCCTCTTTCCCGCCATCATCCTTCATTAATGAGACTGCAATGCCCTATTGCTGCCATTGGAGGGCAGCACAGGATAAGCATAGCTGTCAAGTATCCCGTATTGGCCGGAAAAACCCCTTATTTTACCCTCTTTCCTGCCATCATCCCTTATTAATTAGACTGCAATGCCCTATTGCTGCCATTTTACCCTCTTTCCTGCCATCATCCCTTATTAATTAGACTGCAATGCCCTATTGCTGCCATTGGAGGGCAGCACAGGATAAGCATAGCTGTCAAGTATCCTGTATTGGCCGGAAAAACCCCTTATTTTACCCTCTTTCCTGCCATCATCCCTTATTAATTAGACTGCAATGCCCTATTGCTGCCATTGGAGGGCAGCACAGGATAAGCATAGCTGTCAAGTATCCAGTATTTGCCGGGAAATTTCCCTTATTTCCAAATCCAAAACTTGACAGGTATGCCTAAAGGTCTTTAGGTAAGAGTATTATATTCATAAATGGCTGAGAAATAGAAAGAAAATCAACTCTTGTCTGTTACATAAACTCTGATATTAACACCACATATTAAGCTGTTTCTTTCAATCTGTAGCCTCTTGCTCTTGGAACTGATGTTTAACTACAGATCTTATAGCTTTGAAGAGGTGCCTGCTCAACCATAGCTTTAGATATATCAGAAAACAAAAATAAAATAAAAAATAAAACAAAAAAAACTGCAGCACTTTAAAGACTAACTGCTATATTTTTACAGTGAGTTTCGTGGATCAAGTCCACTTCTTTAGACAAGGAGTAAAACTTCCAGGCATGGTTTATATACACCAGATGCAGGGGTCAAGATGTCACAAGGCAAAAGGATCACAAAGCAATGAGGTAAAGAGTAATCAAGCAGAATGACAGACAAGCATGCATACAGCTTCCTACAACAATAGGTTATTTGATTAATTTTAAATTTCTCCCTTTTATTCCCCAAAGTGTGAAGTTGCCAAACATAGCTAATGAGTTTAATGTCTTTATGGTTTAACCTCTTACTTGGTTACTGTTACTTGGTTACTTCCAGTTGTGCTCATGTTGTAATAGAGAATTTGCAGGAAGGTTAGTGCAGGTGGTATAACACACAAAAATATAGTATATAAAATATCTAGCAGCATATAGCAATCTGTGTATCAAATCTGATAATCTCCCAGAAACTCTTGGCTAATATTTAAGCCTCTGTGGTGGGTGTCAACAGATGGATGTATTTGATTTCTGTTGTCTCTCTTTGGATCTTAGTCTTGTAATTTCTCCGTTTTGGATCCTAGTCTTGTAATTTCTCTGTCATACCTTTAGATGTAACCTTAGATCAGTGGTTCCCAACATGGGGCCCAGGCCCGACAGGGGCACATCACTTTCCATAAGCCTAAATCAGGGCATTGGCTGATCAGTGCTTTGGGGAAATGACTTAGATTTATGGGAATTGAAGTCCAAAAACCAAAGGTTTGGAAACACTGCCTTAGAAGTACTGTCGCCAATCTCCAGCTTTCTAGCTCTACAAGGCACTGACCATTGAGGAGTCCTTTGGGAAAGTTTACTATTAATGATATTTAAGTGATCCCATAAAGGTATTACTTTCCTCCCTTTTGGGACCTCAAGTTGTACTTAGTTTCCCTACATGGGTCCTTTTGGAACCAATTTTTTATTCCACATCCAAGGATTTGGGCTACGAGCAATTAGGCTACTGCAGTCATACCAAGTAGATTAGGCAGCTGTCATCAGAAGAAACAGCTTCTATTTATGGATAAATATCTTAATCAACCATGAGAAGCGGAAGCAAATGATATCACTGTTGAACAGGATATGGGTACAAATATCAATCAACACTCTGCAGAATGCCTATAAATGGCTGTCTCTGGGCAAGAGAAGGCGACACAGAGGAGAAACACTTCCAAGGATCACAGAAAGGCATCAGAGCCGGGCTACATGTTACACTTCTTATTACCAAGGATGATTTGCAGGCAGGCAAAGAAAACATGTTCAAAATTCATGTCTTGCCTTTCTTCATCTGCTTATATTTAATAGATCATTTTCACCCAAAATTTCTCAATCTCCTCCTCTTCTTCCTCCTCCTCCTCTTCCCCTTTCTCTTTCTCCTCCTCCTCCTCCACATCATTTCTGATTCCAAATCTTGGTTATCCTCATGACGATCAGCCATGAAGATTGTCCTGGGGACCATATAATGCAGTGTTCTTCCATTTGCCTTCTGTGTCACAATGTCGCACCTTTACCACTGATCCAGTTCCGTGAGTCACTTTCTGGTCCTAAGCCCTTTTGTCACACAAAGTCTTCCTCAGCCTCAGGCCAGGATGGATTTAATCCACTTGGGGACCATCACCCTTCCCTGTGGACTTCACCACCCAAAGCCGTCAGATTGGCTGTATCTCGTTCCCTCCGAAACCAGTGAGACCCAGAGAACAGACACCACCACCCCAAGCTAAATCTCTGGGTCAAAACCTGAGACCATGCTGTCCATGTGAAGCTGCTTGGTGAGGTCGTCTGGAGATTTGGGGTCCACTATCACCAGTATGCTGATGATATGTAGCTCTATATCTCCCTTTCCACCTTAGCAGTGGAGGCTGTCCTGGTCCAGGAGGAAGGCCTGAAGATGATTATGGTTTGGATAAGGAGAAGAAGCTGAGATTGAATTCTAACAAGATGGAGGTCTTCTTGGTTAAAGTTAGTTAACCACCACCTGATGATCAGCATTGAGTTGTTGGCAGTAAGATCTATTCTATTACTATAGCAGGATAACCTGGCCAGACTTTTTTTTAAAAAAAAAACACAAAGTAAAATGAGGAGATAAGCAAAACATTGGAAATCATCTTCTTTCTGGAAGTTTCTGCCTTCACCTGTTTGCCTCTTTGAATTTTTTGGAAATCTTGATGGAAGCTCTGTGGGATGAGAAAAACAGGTTTGGTATTTCTGGGCCTGCAATTTTCAGACACCTGTGGGAAGCAATGGAGAAATAGAATTGTATGGGGGTGGAGTGGGAATGGAATTACCATATTTGCTTTTTGAAGGTGTTTTGCATGGGCACATACTCGCTTCGCCTGCCACAGGGAGGCACTCAGGGAAGAACTCACAATGTTGCATGCGCACACAATTATTTTTTATTTTAATTGTCAAATACAGTCCCATGTCCTCAAAATATACCTCACTTGCCAACCCTTCCAACTTCCATGTCTTACGAAGACTTAAGAATAGAGAAAGTGGGGCTTGGTTGGATAAAAGGCCATTCTAAATCTTGGGTCACCTGGTCAGCAACAACTCTCCCCCTGAGAACTCAAACCCAAGACTTGTGGTTTTGTAGGTTCTTCTTCTTCTTGTGCCGTATCTGATTCTGAATACTGGCTATCAACCATGAAGATTGTCCTGGGATCAATATAATGCAGTGGCCTTCCATTTGCGTTCTGCATCACCCATAGTACTACTGAGCCAGTGGCGTAAGTCACTTTCTGGTCCTGAGCCCTTTTGGCACCCAAAGTCTTCCTCAGCCCCCAGGCCAGGATGGATGAAGCTGCTGCCCTCCATTAAGAGGGATCCAAGTGGGGCCATTTAATCCACTGGAGAACCATCGCCCTTCCCTGTGGACTAGGCCACTCATTAGTCCTCAGGGTGGTCAGGTGAATTAACTGCCACCTGACAATTCGTGTTGAGTCAGTAGCAGTAGTGTCTACTCCAGTGATGGGCAGTCTTGGCCCTCCAGCTGTTCTTGGACTTCAATTCCCAGAAGCCTAAGTCAACACTCCTGCTGATCAGGACTTCTGGGAATTGAAGTTCAAGAACATCTGGAGGGCCAAGACTGCCCATCACTGGACCACTCCATTACCATAGCAGGATAACCTGGTCTGACTAATATTTAAAGGCTAGCATGTGAATTCCACAACAGCTGCTCTAGAGATACAAGATAATAAAAGAGCCAAGCTTGTCTCTGAGCATGTCAAAATGGCATGCCCTGAAAGCAAGAGGATAAAATCCCAAATCTAGCTTTTCAGATTGGCAGCATCTCATTCCCTGTGATTTCAGCTCCAAAACCAGTGAGACCCAAGAGTCTCCTTTCCCACCTTAGCAGTGGAGGCTGTCCTGGTCCAGGAGGAAGGCCTGGAGATGATTATGGTTTGGATAAGGAGAAGAAGCTGTGGTTGAATTCTAACAAGACGGAGGTCGTCTTGGTTAAGGCTTGTCCAGTCTAATAGGGTGGAAATCTCCCTAGTCTCCACTGCAGGAGTTCTCAACCTTTTAAAGCTGGGGGCCAGGTCACGCTCCCCCAGATAGCTTTGGGGGCTGGATGCCCATTTTCCCCTCCCTCCACCACATGGCACTTCCTGGTGTGGTGGCGGCAGTGGGAGGCCACATGAAATGGTGCTGCGGTCTGCAGGTTGAGAATCCCTGCTCTACTACTTAGAGATAAGGTGCAAAATCTGGGCATCCTTCTTGAGCCAGCTTTTACTTTGGATATTGAGGTCTCTGCCGTGGCCAGGGCTACTTTCTGTCACCTGAAATGAATTTCCCATCTCCGCTTATATATGGATGGTGAACCGTAGCACTCCAGCTGTTCTGGAACTTCAATTCCCAGAAGCCCAAGTCCCCGTGAATCCACACTAATGGGTTGACTGCACGCATGCTTCAAAGGAAAAACCCCATATGTGCACACGGATGCGTATTAATAGGCTGAAAATACTGGAAGCTTGATAGAGGCTGGGAAAAACCAACGCAACTGTTAGAACAGTATGACAAGGGAACCCACTGCCTTGAGAGGTGGTGAGTGCTCCAACTCTGGAAACATTCAAGAGAAAATTGGACAAACATGTCAGATCTGCTTTGATTAGTACTCATGCATTGAGCAGGAGGTTGGACCCGCAAAGGTGCCTTCCAACTTGATGATTCTGTGCTTTTGAGGCTACCAATTAAACTGCCGCCTAAATATACCTTGTCAAGCTGTGTCCATGGATGTGTGGCAGGCATGCCTAGACACTGGAGTGCACGGAACACTGTTTCCCTTCCATCCCAAGTGGTAGCTATTTATCTGCTTGCAATTTCTTGCTTTTGAACTGCTAGTTTGGCAGGAGCTGGGACAAAGATGGGAGCTCATTCCGTCGTGCAGTACTTGGGTATCGAACTGCTGACCTGCCGCCTTCCAGTCAGTGCCTTAACCACTTGCGCCACTGCAGTCCTTATGAGTGTCAGGTGGTGGTTAACTAATCTGATCACCCTGAGGACTGACAGCCTTGGGTGCTGAAGTCCACAGGGAAGGGTGATGGTCCTTAAAAGGATTAAACCCCCCTTGGATCCATCTTGATGGAGGACAGCAGCTTCATCCATCCTGGCTTGGGTCTGAGGAGGACTTTGCGTGCCAAAAGGGCTCTCAGGACCATAAAGTGACTCAAAGGAACTGGATCAGTGGTACTATGGGTGTCATGCTGCGATGCAGAAGGCAGATGAAAGGCCATGGCATTATATTCTCAGGACAGTCTTCATGGCTGATCGTCATGAGGAGAGCCAATATTTGGAACCGGATATGACACAACAACAACAAGACGGGCAATTTGCTACTCAATTCCCCCCACTCCCTTGACTCCCTCCAGTGGGTTCTGTGCATTTTGTGGACACATCCTACAGGTTGGAAACCGGCTCCTCCGTCTTCCTTATACCTCAGGAGCTCTCAAAATGGATCAGACTTATTTATGCCTCTCTGGTCATACATGGCCTACTCTCCGTGCCCATTTCTCTCTGGTCCCGCTTCACCGAGGCTGTCGCGCTCAGCCAGGCAGGATTAATCTCCATTTTGTCTTGTGTCAGCTGGTTGACTCCCTCCGTAAGGACACCGATTCATTTTTTCCCCCTTTGCTGGCTCTGGGAGGAAATTATAGATCATGACAGACAGTGAGAGGCTTCCCTGGTGTCCAAAATCCAGGTCTTTTTCCAGGTCCTCTTTATTCCAGAGTCATTATTCAAGGCTCTTCTCCTGAGTCCCGAGTCACTGTGTTTTGTTTTCAACACAGAAGCCAGGCACGGGTAGGCTTGTGTTTTATTTCCAAACCATCATAAAACAATGTTATGCAATGGGGGCTCTACGGAATAGAGAGAAGAGATCGTGGTATTAGAAATGCTGGAAGTGGTAGCCATGTTCGTCTGTGCAAGCATATCTGAGAGTAAACAAAACAGAGCAGTAAAGAAAGACAAAAAATGTTGTGGCACCTTAAAGATTAAATCCTAAATTTAAATTTAAATTTAAATTTAAATTTAAATTTAAATTTAAATTTAAATTTAAATTTAAATTTAAATTTAAATTTAAATTTAAATTTAAATTTAAATTTAAATTTAAATTTAAATTTAAATTTAAATTTAAATTTAAATTTAAATTATAATAATAATAATAATAATAATAATAATAATAATAATAATAATAATAATAATAATAATAATAATAATAATAATAATAATAATAATAATAATAATAATAATAATAATAATAATAATAATAATAATAATAATAATAATAATAATAATAATAATAATTTTGTGTCTGAATTTTGTGGAAGAAGTTCTGCTCAGAGAATGCCCAAAGGAGGCTCCTTATATGCCCCCATGAGCTGTGACAGAGACGGGCACTCAATCCGTCATACAGTACCCGGGTCTCGAACTGCTGACTTGCCAGCCTTCCAGCTAACAAGGCAAGCTTCTTAACCACTGAGCCACCGCAGCCACTATAGATGTGGTTTGTCTGTATCATATCTCCGAAGATAGTCACTGGGTGTAAAACCAGCAAAATGTTGTATGCGCACGTATGCACAGAAACAAACTCCTCTACCATTCTTTGCTCAGAAACTGAAAGTCTGCAGTTACCATAACAACCACAGGAGTTATTTATTGCCTGGCTTATAGATTTGGCCGAGGTAGAGAGCATAACACTTCCAAAGCACACATGCACACACAAACACGCACAAAGAAACACACCACCAATGAACAAACAACCCAAGCAGAAAGTTTATTAGACCAAAACCTAACAAAGGAAGAAAACCCCACACCACCCTGGTGTTCTGGTACTGATCATAGGTTTTGGGGATTCTGGTGGTGATGATTATATCAGCACATTGACAGAGAGTGAATAGGATGATGGGCTGGGTTCAAATCACAGGAGACCTGGGTTCAACTCGTCTTTGCCCATAAAATTTCTCTGGCAGGCTGACAATGGGAATTCATGTCTGGAACATCTCACACACTTTGAAAACCCAACCAGGGTCCCCAAAAGTTGGAGATGGCTCTACAGAAGACAATTGGCTGTGCTGGTAAGGAAAGTCTAGGAACTAGAGTCCAAAAACAGAACTTCCCAAGTTGTGTGTGTGTGTGTGTGTGTGTGAAAATACCTTTTCCACACTTCAGTAAGACACTCAAGAAATCTTTCCAGTTTTCTATCCAAACCTGTGCTTTGTCCTATGTCATATTACACCAATCCATTTCCTCTTTTGCCTTATTCTTTTTTGAGTGAAGTTTGAATTGTAGGATTCTGGAGCTGTTCTAGAAGACAGAGATCCTAAGAATTAAGGAAAGATCCACCCATTCATCTACCTAGGTACCTACCTCTCAATCTGTCCATCCATCCATCCATCCATCCATCCATCCATCCATCCATCCATCCATCCATCCATACATACATACATACATACATACATCTGTTGTGGCACCTGAAGAACTAAATGCTATATTCTAGGTAAAGGTCACCCTTGCTCAAAAACCAGTCGTATCTCACTTTAGAGTTCGGTGCTCATCTCCATTTACAGCCCAAGAGCCAGCTCTGCCTGCGTTTTGGAGACTTTGCCATGGCCATGTGGACGGCCAGTTAACCATGTTGATGGATGGATGGATAGATGTACACCAGAGTGCACGGAACGCTGTTTCTTCCCACCAAAGTGGTCCCTATTTATCTACTTGCAATTTCTTGCTTCTGAACTGCTAGGTTGGCAGGAAGCTGAGACATAGACAGAAGCTCACTCCATCATGCAGCACTCAGGTCTCGATCTGCCAACCTGTCAACCTTCCAGTCATCAAATTCAGTGGCTTAACCACTAAGCCACCACAGTCCCTTGCTATATTCTAAATCTCAATTAAAATACAGTAAAACCTTGCATAAAGAGCACCTCATTTAGAGACTAACTTGCTTAAAGAGCAGAATTTTCTCCGAATGGTTGCCTCGGTTAACAACTAAAACCCACCAAAAACCCGCTTAACAACTAAATCGGGGTTCACAATTCCCCCCCCCATAAGTCATAACTGATCATTTACAATGGTGTTTCGCTTAAAGAGCAAACTCACTTGAAGAGCAATCCCATGGAACGCATTATGCTCTATAAGCGAGGTACCACTGTATAGCAATTCGTCTTTAAGTTTGCCACAATTTTGTCTTTTGTTTTGTTTCATGTTTGATATTACTGACAAATGGGAAAAAAACTTGAAATTTTAACCGTTGGACTGTTTGCAAACAATCATATTATTTCTGTAATTTCCAGGAGAATTTAAAATAAAAAATAACACGACGCCCAATGAAACAGAAAGTCATGCATCTGCCTCTGTTAATACTCTTGCAAATCACAGATGGGATGTGTTTATTTTTAAAATCTGAATAAGATCATCTTACTTTGTATGCTGAATCCGTAGCATTGTCTTGTACTGCATAACAATAATAGAAAGAGAGAGGCATTTATGACAATGTCCTTTAACTCTTTATTGAAAGAAAGAAAAAACCCATTGTGAATTGTGCAGGTCTGTCCAAACCCTGTTTCCTCGTCTTTTCATAATTCCTAAATGTTGGGGAATTTTGCTTATCTCCTTTTAATATGAGGAATAATAAAATAACAGTACTGGGGGGGGGTGGATTGATAAGTTCCATCTCAGCAATCGCACCTCTCTGGTTTATTTCTTCTATACAAATTAGTACTTGGTGCAGTGTCTCATGGGGCTAAGATGCTGACTGGGAGGTGGAAGGTCAGCAGTTCGATTCCCGAGTACTGCAGGACGGAATGAGCTCCCGTCTTTGTCCCAGCTCCTGACAACCTAGCAGTTTGAAAGCAAGACATTGCAAGTAGATCAGTAGGGACCACTTCGGTGGGAAGGGAAACAGCATTCCGTGCACTCCAGTGTCTAGTCATGCCTGCCACATGACCATGGAAACGTCTGCAGAGCGCTGGCTCTTCGGCTTTTAAACAGAGATGAGCACTGAACCCTAGAGTCGGAAACGACTGACCTTTGAGCAAAGGTGACCTTTACCTATTATAAAAGTATTCTAGAATCGTTTTAAATAGAAAAAAAGGTATCTTTACTTACAGTTACCAGTAGTCATGGTTAGTAAAGGTAAAGGTTTCCCTTGCTCGAAAGCCAGTCGTATCCGACTCTAGGGTGCAGTCCTCATCTCTGTTTCCAAGCCGAAGAGCCAGCGCTGTCTGCTTCTGCAGATGTCTCCGTGGTCATGTGTGTTGTGTTCTAATGGTTTTACCTTCCACAATGTATCTGAACCAATGTAACCTTGCCTATAGCAACAATGTAATCTTCAGCTGCATCATATGAACCCTGTAAGAGGACGCGAGCTAATGACCACCAGCTGGCAGCAGCGAGCGTCCAAGCTCCTTGGTCCAAACTCATCAAAGGCAACAGCGCGGGAAGTTTTCCCGCCACCACCTACACCTGGACAAGAAGGGCGTGACCCGCAATGACGTCACGCAGACAGTAGCCAATGGGCTACCATGGAACCACGTTCGAATGTATTACTACTGTATATAAAGAGCTATCGATCCGCCATTACCTCATGTTCCCTCTGTCCACGATGCAATAAACCTGAGTTAACCCAGCCCGAGGCTGTGTCCTGTGTCTTGGTTTGCATACACCAAATTGGCGACGAAGGTGGGATAATGGATCCCCACGGAACAGCCAGGGCACAGAGCGGGTTCAACATCACCAAACCGCAAGACTGGGAGCTGCTTGAGATGGACTTCCAGGCGGCACTGGTGGAACTCAAAGTCA
Source organism: Bradypodion pumilum (assembly GCA_035047305.1). NCBI lineage: Eukaryota > Metazoa > Chordata > Lepidosauria > Squamata > Chamaeleonidae > Bradypodion > Bradypodion pumilum. The sequence continues at coordinate 3,751,008 of JAWDJD010000016.1, read as the reverse complement.
AAGGAGACGACGAGGAGAGGAAGAGGGCCATCCTCACCAGAATGCTCGGGATGGAAACCAAGCGGACGCTGGTGGGCATCATCGCTCCGAAGAAGGTGAGCGAATTTAAGGCGGACGACATCATGAAGCTGCTGCGAGAGCGCTTCAGTCCTTCGAGGGCAATGTTTCCCGCTCGGAGCGCGTTTTGGAGGCGAGTCCAAGCGCCGGACGAGTCGGTTGAGACATTCGTGGCCGCCATGAGGATAGCCGCCGCCCCCTGCAAATGGGACAACATCCTAGAGATGGCCCTCAGGGACGGCGTGCTGTGTGGCCTGAAAGACAAGGAGGTGCAGCGCAGCTTGATGAACAAGGAGCCGCCGCCCACGCTGGCAGAGGTCGTAGAGGCCGCGGAAGCCGCAGAGTCCACGAATGCTGGAGTGGACGAGATGCACCAGTGGCGTGAGTGGCGCCCTAGAGCCGGCAAGGCGGCAAATTCGGCGCACGGGAAGTCCGGACAGGCGGTGCACGCAACTCGACGGGCATCAAAGTCGTCTACGGAGGGCAGCGACGGCGAGGAGGTCCAGAAGGTCCGAAAGGGTGGTCGACGCTGCGATGGTTGCGGGGCGGCCCATGAGCGCGCGAGATGCCCATTCAGGAAGGCCGAGTGTTACACCTGCGGCCGTCGGGGGCACATCGCCAAGGCATGCAGAAAACGGAAGGAGGGCCGGAGGCAGTCACAAGACCGTTCGGCCAGACCGGACCGTCCAGCGAGGCCCAAAGATGGCGCCCAGACCACGAGGAAGCAGGATGGCGTGGGCCGCGTCTCGGACGACAGCGAGGACGATGCCCCAGTGTTCAGCGTGTCCGCCGGACAGTCCCATTACTTCGTTGAGGTACTAGTACAAGGGGCCCCTATTAGGATGGAAATTGACTCGGGGTCCTCCTATTCTATAATTCCCCAGAAAGAGTTCTTGAGAATCGACCCCCACGTGCGGCCCAAACTTAAAACGTTGAGGTCCACGCTACGAGACGTACAGGGAAACAGCATTCCGGTGTTGGGGGTCGGAAAATTTCGGGTCAATTTTAAGAGACATTCTGCGGAACTGCCCCTAGTTGTCCTTAAGGGGGGAAGTTGTAGCCTCCTAGGGACGCAGTGGTTTCAGCCTTTAGGTTTGTTCATAGGGGGAGTGCACACAGTGGGGGTGGACCCAATACAAGCGGTTTGCGATGCGCATCCCGCCGTTTTTAAGAAAGGACTCGGAAAGTTCAAGGGACCCCCTGTAGCCTTCGACCTAGACCCGGAGGTCCGCCCGATAAGACTCAAACCGCGCAGGGTGCCGTTCGCACTCAAGGACAAGATAGAGGCGGAACTGGACAAACTGGTGGGCCAGGGGATTCTTATTCCTGTTGATTCCGCGGAGTGGGAAACTCCAATTGTAACGGCCCTAAAGGCTAACGGGGAGGTGCGCATTTGCGCTGATTATAAGTGTACAATTAACAAGGCGATCCGCCCTAACGCATACCCGGTGCCGGTGATCAGCCACCTTTTGGCCAGGCTGAATGGGGGAAAGTGTTTCGCTAAGCTCGATTTGGCACAAGCCTATCAGCAACTCCCAGTGACCCCCGCCACGGCCGCGGCACAAACGATAGTTACACATAAAGGGGCGTTCCAGGTGTCGCGTTTGCAGTTCGGCGTGAACTCGGCACCCGGCCTTTTTCAGTCGCTTGTGGAACGTCTCCTGAAGGGACTGGAGGGGGTGTTGCCTTATTTTGATGACGTGTTGATAACAGGGGGGAGTGAGGCTGAACTGGCAAAGAGATTGGACAAAGTACTAACCGTGTTCGAGAAAGCGGGGCTGAGACTAAGGAAGGACAAATGTGTTTTTTTTGAAACTGAGGTCGAGTTTTTAGGGTTCCGGATCACACCCGAGGGGATTAAGCCGTCTAAATCCAAAGTAGCAGCCATAAAGAAGGCCCCTCGCCCCACATCCAAAACCGAGCTACAGTCTTTCCTGGGGCTCCTCAACTTTTACCATACATTCCTCCCGCGGAAGGCGTCCGTGGCTGAACCGCTCCATCGGTTACTTAAAAAGGAGGAGACATGGATGTGGGGTGACGAGCACGAGAGGGCGTTCAAAGAACTAAAGCAACTCTTAACATCTGAGGCAATCCTGACGCATTTCGACCCCAAACGGCCGGTGGTCTTAGTCTGTGATGCATCCCCGGTGGGGGTGGGGGCGGTGCTTTGCCACGTGTTGGATGACGGAAGGGAGGCCCCGGTAGCGTTTTATTCAAGGTCCCTGTCCCAAGCGGAGCGAAATTACGCACAAACCGACAGGGAGGCTTTAGCAATAGTAGCGGGAACCAAAAAATTTCACGATTTTTTGTATGGCCGCCCGTTCAAAATCGTGACTGATCACAAGCCACTGTTAGGGATTTTCACGGAAAGCAAGCCCACGCCGCAGATCCTGTCCCCGAGAATGCTGCGATGGGCTATTTTTCTCAACGCATACCAACATGAGTTGGAGTACCGGCCCGGAAAGGAGATCAGCCATGCCGATGCACTTTCGAGATCTCCTTTGCCCTTGTCGGACGACCAAAAGGCGAGAGTAGAAAGAGACCGCCAGGTGTTGCTAATTGAGGTTTTAGACGCACCCCCAATAGTACCAGCCGACATTGCTAGGGCGACAGGCAAGGACAGAACGCTAGAGAAAGTTAGTTCATGGGTACAGAAGGGGTGGCCGGCATCGTCCCCAAGCACAGAATTCGACCCATTTTTTCGGAAAAAGCTAGAGTTGTCCCTAGAGAGGGGGTGCCTGTTGTGGGGCCAACGGGTGGTGGTCCCTATGTCCCTGCGGCCGAGGGTGCTCGAACTGCTGCACGTCAGCCACCCGGGCATAGTTCGTTCAAAGGCGCTGGCCCGGAGTTACTTCTGGTGGCCACAGCTGGACACGGACATTGGGCACATGGTCGGCACTTGTGAGGCATGCCAGGGATCCCGACCAGAGGTGGCCCGTCTTCCGCATAGGGAATGGGACACAGCAAGGGGGCCATGGTCCAGAGTGCACGTAGATTTCGCTGGCCCTTTCCGAGGAACCATGTTTCTCCTGGTGGTGGATGCATTCTCCAAGTGGCTGGAGGTTATCCCAGTAAAGAGCACGTCCTCCGCCACGACAATTAGCCAGCTAAGGAGAGTCTTTTCTACGTTCGGTTTACCCGATACTTTGGTCAGCGATAACGCTAGTTGTTTCACTTCCGCTGAGTTCGGGGCATTCATGGAGGCAAACGCCATTCGGCATGTCACATCCGCGCCGTTTCACCCGGCCACGAATGGCCAAGTGGAACGGCTGGTGCGTACAACAAAGGATGCGCTGCGGCGCATGGGCCCGGGGGACCTGAATCACCAAGTGTGCCAATTCCTCTTAGCGTATAGGGTGACCCCCTTAGCGTCAGGCTACTCGCCGGCAGAGCTCTTGATGCGGCGAAAACTGACCACGCTCCTGTCCAGGCTAGACCCGACGAGAGTCGAGGATAAAGGGAAAAACATAGGGTTGGCAGTCTCGAAAGGTTTCGCCGCCGGCGACCCTGTTCACTGCAGGAACTATTCCAGCGCAGGGCCAGCCTGGGTACCAGGGACGGTTGTAGAACAGACGGGGCCAGTGTCGTACCGAGCCGAGACTAACACCGGCCTCCTCTGGAGGAGGCACGCAGACCAACTGAGGCACCGAGTGAGTAGGCCAGTCAGTGGGGCCCAGCAACAGGATTCAGCGTTAGGGTTCTCCCCCACCCGCTTAACCCAAGGGGGAGACAGCAGCGGACAACAGTCCCAAGCAAGGGGGGAAGGCAGAAGCAGCGGCCCCGACCCATACCCTTTTGATACACCAGTTCTATCAGGGGCCGGGGAAGGGGGAGAGGAGTTCGCGACCGCTGCCCCCGAATGTAATTTTGATTTTGATTTTGCGAGCCGGGGGGGTTTTCAGGAGTGTTCCCCCACCCATCCAAGCGAGAAGAGGGGTTTTGCGTTAGCCCCCAGTGCCCCCGGTTCCTCCCTAAGAAAGAGCACACCTTCCAACAACGCCGCGGAGCCGCGGCAAGTCACTAACGAGTCTCCCTCTCCAATTACAGGGCAGGAAACCAGGGGACAAAGAGAAGGTAGCAAACCCGGGGAAAGGCAGCCCGCATCGAGACCCCAGCGTGTTCGAAATAAGCCATCTTGGCTGAGAGACTTTGTCTCCTAGGGGGGGGGAGTGTGTTTAAGTGTGGGCTCGAGACTTTGTCTCGTCCTAGGGGGGAGGGGTGTTGTGTTCTAATGGTTTTACCTTCCACAATGTATCTGAACCAATGTAACCTTGCCTATAGCAACAATGTAATCTTCAGCTGCATCATATGAACCCTGTAAGAGGACGCGAGCTAATGACCACCAGCTGGCAGCAGCGAGCGTCCAAGCTCCTTGGTCCAAACTCATCAAAGGCAACAGCGCGGGAAGTTTTCCCGCCACCACCTACACCTGGACAAGAAGGGCGTGACCCGCAATGACGTCACGCAGACAGTAGCCAATGGGCTACCATGGAACCACGTTCGAATGTATTACTACTGTATATAAAGAGCTATCGATCCGCCATTACCTCATGTTCCCTCTGTCCACGATGCAATAAACCTGAGTTAACCCAGCCTGAGGCTGTGTCCTGTGTCTTGGTTTGCATACACCAAAATGTGGCAGGCATGACTAGACACCGGAGTGCATGGAATGCTGTTACCTTCCCACCGAAGTGGTCCCTATTTATCTACTTGCAATTTCTTGCTTTCGAACTGCTAGGTTGGCAGGAGCTGGGACAAAGACGGGAGCTCATTCCATCCTGGAATGAGCTCAGTCATGGTTACAATCAGAATAATGAACAAGAAAAATTGAGTCTCCAGCCATGCTTGTTGCTTCTTTGAAGGTCAGAGAAGGAGGAATAGACCCATCAACAGAACAATGGAAGCAAATGCCAGAGGCGGGGAAGGAAATTTACCAATCAAGTTAGTTGCAAAAGACAATCACATTTGGCCGTAAGTTCCATGCCCATGCTGGATGAATCACAAGTAGGAATTAAAATTGCTGGGAGAAACATCAACAATTTGAGATATGCAGACGATGCCACCCTAATGGCAGAAAGTGAAGCAGATTTAAAGAAGCTCCTGCTTAGGTTGAAGGAGGAGAGTGCAAAAGTTGGCCTGAGACTCAACATCAAGAAAACCAAGATAATGGCAACGGGTCCCATCAGTCCCTGGAAAATAGATGGGGAAGAAGTAGAAGCAGTGACAGATCTTACTTTCTTAGGATGACTGCAGATGGAGATTGCAACCATGAAATAAAAAGGTGACTGATTCTTGGGAGACAAGCGATGAGAAACCTGGGGAACATAGTGAAAAGTAGAGACATCACCTTGCAAACAAAAGTCCGCATAGTCAAAGCAATGGTATTCCCAGTAGTAATGTATGGTTGTGAGAGCTGGACCATAAGGAAAGCCGAACGCAGAAGAATAGACGTCTTTGAGATGTGATGTTGGAGGAGAGTCCTGAGAGTCCCCTGGACAGTGAGGAGAACAAATAGGTCGATCTTAGAAGAAATCAACCCTGAATGCTCCTTAGAATGGTAAAGATGAAGCTGAAGTACTTTGGACATCAAATGAGAATAGAGGATTCACTTGAGAAAGCCTTGATGCTAGGAAAGGTGGAGGGCAAAAGAAGAAGGGGGCGGCAGAAAACGAGATGGCTAGATGGCATCGTTGATGCAATGGGCACAGAGTTGGGTGGGTTGAGAAGGTTGGTGGAGGATAGGGGTGCCTGGCGGGCAATGGTCCATGGGGTCACATAAGAACATAAGAACCGCCTTGCTGGAACAGGCCACAAGAGCCCATCCAGTCCAGCATTCTGTCTCACACAGTGGCTCACCATTTCCTTCAGGGTATTCCCAAGGAGATGTCACAAAGGGTCAGAATCGACTGTGCGACTGAACAACAAAACATGCACTTACATGGACTTCTGGGAAGTCCATATTAGTGCATATGGCCTTCCCAGAAGCTTAAGTCCATTTCCCAAAGCAGTGATCAGCCAATGTACTGACTTAGGCTTCTGCGAATTGAGGTCCCTTTCATGTTCTGGTAGAAATGCGAAGCAGCCAGCATAACGGTCCCGCGCTATTTTAAGACCAAGAAGAAGGGGACAAAATGGAGGATCGTACTGATCCCAATTATATGACAAATTGTTACAGCAATAAATGTATTCAAACACAACAGTCCCCCTGTGGGGTGTGGACCCCACATTGGGAAACACTGCTCTGGATCATCATGAGATCCATCTGGAGGTCCTGGTGGGGCTCAGCTATATAAAAATCGGCTCTTCCTCTTGGAAGCAGCTTCAGCAATGAAGTTGTCTGGACTTATGGTTGCTTGGCTTCTGAATTGTTGCTAGTTCCTGTTTCCAAAAAGCTCTTGCCTTGTTTCTGGCTCTCAAGATCTCCTGCCTTGTTCCCAGTTCCTGTGGGACGTTGTAATGCCTTGCCTGAATCCCTGCTCCTTGAACCCTATCCTTGCCCTCCTCCTGCCCCTGAAGGTACTCTGGTTCATCTTCTCTCTTGGCATACCTGTCAAGTTTGGGATTTGGAAATAAGGGAAATTTCCTGGCAAATAAGGGATACTTGACAGCTATGCGTATCCTGTGCTGCCCTCCAATGGCAGCAATAGGGCATTGCAGTCTAATTAATAAGGGATGGCAGCGGGAAAGAGGGTAAAATAAGGGGTTTTCCCTGCCAATAAGGGATACTTGACAGCTATGCATATCCTGTGCTGCCCTCCAATGGCGGCAATAGGGCATTGCAGTCTAATTAATAAGGAATGATGGCAAGAAAGAGGGTAAAATAAGGGGTTTTCCTGGCCAATAAGGGATACTTGACAGCGATGTCTCTTGGTCATCTGACTTCTGGCTTGTTTGGACTGTAGCCCATTGTCTGGAACAACCCTGTCTACCTCAGAATTGATTTTGGACTCTGCACTATGATGGGTCACCCTTGCTCGAAAGCCAGTCGTACCTTCCCACTGAAGTGGTCCCTATCTATCTACTTACAATTTCTTGCTTTTGAACTGCTAGGTTGGTGAGAGCTAGGACAGAGATGGGTGCTCACTCCGTCGTGCAGTACTCGGGAATCAAACTCCGACCTTCCAGTTGTCGAGTTCTACAATCCTCCTGGACTATGATACTGTTACTTTAAATCAGGGGTACCCAAACTATGGCCTGTGGGTGCCATAGGATGCCAAATCATCCAGCACCTGCCGCCCTCATCACTCCTGGAAGTGGAAGTAAAACACGCCCCAGCAAAATGTTGCCGTAACATGTTACATGGGTGCATTTACGGCAGCATTTTGCACATGTGCAGGCGTGTTTTACTTCTACTTCCGGTGGGAGGAACCACATGACCAGCCCATTGAACCACATGACCAGCTCATGGCCCAAAAAGTTTGGGCACCCCTGCCTTAAACTCTCAAAACAGGAATCAGCCCTCAGTTTTTGAGATTGCCTGCCTGGGTCCTGGTGCTTGTGTTACTTTGCCAGCCGCTCACTCCCCAGACTCCTATAGTTGTCTGGTTCCTCTGGGTCCTGGTGAGTGTGTGTGTGTTACTTTCCAGCTGCCCATGCCCTGACAGTAACATAGAAAAAACATGAAGAGTTGAGTCTCAGTAGCCCTCCTTTGGTTTCTTTCTTTCTTTTTTTGCACAGTCTCGCACGTTGCTTGCTAAAAGCACTCTAGAAGCTTTTAAAGTTGAAAAATTGTGTCTTTACTTACAGTTACCGTCTATAGTTAAAGGCAGAAGAAATAAACAGTTTGGAAAATGGAGCATTCATATGACCCTGCACACTTGTCACTTGGTCAGAGTCAGAGCAAGAAGAAGGGGCTATCCACAATGCAATGGAAGCGAGAAAACTGAAAAGAAGACGAAGGGAGGGAGGATTTGCTTCAAATGCCAGAGGCAGATAAAAAAGGACTTTACCAATGAAATTGATGGAAAGGGTCAATCCCAATATGCTGTATAGCTTCCTTCCAATTACACCCAGTGTTACTGCATGCAAGATTGCTATTATCCCAGGATCATTTTAGGTTTCCAGCTCTTTTCCAGCTCTTCTTTCTGTCATTCCTCCTTCCTCTCTAGCAATCCTCCTCATCTTCTGCCGCATACACATCTGGCAGCATGCAAACAACATGGTGTTGTGGCATTTGTCGCTATGGAAACCAGCCCTGCACATAAATCCACTGTCTCATCATCTGCATACATTGGCTTCATGGAGCGCGCATCTCTTACTGCATTCTGTTAAAGTATATTCCTAGGATCAATGGCCCATTTTATCTCCCTACATCCCGGGATTTTACATAACTTGAAGCAAACTCATAGGAAAATGATATTTATGTAAATTGAAGCAACCCCATAGGAAAAATGAATTTTTACATAACTCGAAGCAAACCCATAGGAAAATGATATTTATGTAAATCGAAGCAACCCCATAGGAAAAAGTATCAGAAGATGGTAAATCCGTACTTGATTTTACTCTCAATATTCAAGTAGTTAAGATGCTGACTGGGAGGTGGAAGATCAGCAGTTCAATTCGCGAGTACTGCACGACAGAATGAGTCCCAGCTCCTGCCAGCCTAGCAGTTTGAAAGCGAGAAATTGCAAGTAGATAAATAGGGACCACTTTGATGGGAAGGTAAACAGTGTTCTGTGCTCTCTGGTGTCGAGGCATGCCTGCCACATGTCCATGGAAATGTGCGCAGAAGCCGACAGCGCTGGGTCTTTGGCTTTGAAACAGAACTGAGCACTGAACCCTAGAGTTAGATATGACTGGATTTCGAGCAAGGGTGACCTTTACCTTTTGCAGTAGATAGCCGAGATGCAATGGCAAGATTTACCACCTTGGATATAGATCCTGTAAAATTCAGGAGTCATGTGCAAAACCAGAATCACTTCTTCTGTGTCGAGGCCAGATGTGAAACTGCCAAAACAAAGGCAGCTTTGGGTGAGTTCATTCTGCATTTCCTTTTGCCGGACCTAGTGTGAGAAAGATTAGCCGGCAACACAAGGTACCAGTGTATACCCGACTATAGTTCAAAAATACCACAATTTTCAAGGAGGCTCTTTCTGTGTATCCCACCAGAAACGCACCCTGGGATGTTGACGAATTAAGCACAATTAGCCTATGTTAATCCTAATCAGTTTTGTTATTCTCAGGGCCTTCATTTCATTCCCCAGAGCCTATTTATTAAGCTAAGTAAGATCCGCAAAGCAAGAACAATTGATCCAAAGGGAATCAATTGCCATTAAAACCAGTGAAAAACCTGAGGGTTCTTTAAATCCAGAAGGAATTATTGTAAAATAAGCTGTCAAGTAGTGAAATACTTCTTAATTGACTAGCTAATACTGCAGGACGGAAAGGAGCTCCCGTCTTCGTCCCTGCTCCTGCCAACCTAGCAGTTCGAAAGCAAGAAATTGCAAGTAGATAAATAGGGACCACTTTGGTGGGAAGGTAACAGCATTCCGTGTGCTCCGGTGTCTAGTCATGCCTGCCACATGACCACGGAAACGTCTGCAGAAGCAGACAGCGCTGGCTCTTCGGCTTAGAAACAGAGAGGAGCACTGCACCCTAGAGTCGGATACGACTGGCTTCCGAGCAAGGGAAACCTTTACCTAATACATTTTAACTAATGTACCAATATCTTGATCTTTAAATAATTTAACTGTGGTTTCAGCCCTGTATTTATTTTACTTATATCCTACCTTGTTCCCTGAGAAGGTAATAAATATAGCTATAGACACAGCAAGGTCTAACAAATAAATGCCAATTGACAATATTATCAGTTTAAAAATCCATGGAATTAGAACAATTTAATGTAATTTCAATTAACGTTACTAGAAATTGAACATAAAAAGCTAATTAGAAACCCCATCCTTAGTGTCCTGTATAGGTAAAGGTCGCCCTTGCTTGAAAGCCAGTTGTATCCGACTTTAGGGTTCAGTGCTCATCTCTGTTTCATAGCCAAAGAGCCAGTGCTATCTGCGTCTGCAGGTGTTTCCGTGGATACATGGCAGGCATGACTAAACACTGAAGTGGTCCCTATTTATCTACAGTAAAACCCCGACTTACATAAAATTCAACTTACATAATGATTTTTGCACTAAAACCATGTCCCGATTTACACAAATGTCCTGATTTGCATAATACAATTTTCTATGGGTTTACTTTGAGTTACATAAAAAATTCATTTTTCCTATGGGTTTACTTCGAGTTATGTAAAAATTCATTTTTCCTATAGGGTTGCTTCGATTTACATAAATATCATTTTCCTATGGGTTTACTTCGAGTTATGTAAAAATTCATTTTTCCTATGGGGTTGCTTCAATTTACATAAATATCATTTTCCTATGAGTTTGCTTCAAGTTATGTAAAAATTCATTTTTCCTATGGGGTTGCTTCGATTTACATAAATATCATTTTCTACAGGTTTGTTTCAAGTTATGTAAAAATTCATTTTTCCTATAGGGTTGCTTCAATTTACATAAATATCATTTTCCTATGGGTTTGCTTTGAGTTATGTAAAAAATCATTTTTCCTATGGGGTTGCTTCGATTTACATAAATATCATTTTCCTATGAGTTTGCTTCAAGTTATGTAAAAATTCATTTTTCCTATGGGGTTGCTTCGATTTACATAAATATTATTTTCCTATGAGTTTGCTTCAAGTTATGTAAAAAATCATTTTTCCTATGGGGTTGCTTTGATTTACGTAAATATCATTTTCCTATGAGTTTGCTTCCAGTTATGTAAAAAATCATTTTTCCTATGGGGTTGCTTCGATTTACATAAATATTATTTTCCTATGAGTTTGCTTCAAGTTATGTAAAAAATCATTTTTCCTATGGGGTTGCTTCGATTTACATAAATATTTTCCTATGGGTTTGCTTCGAGTTATGTAAAAAATCCATTTTTCCTATGGGTTTCCTTCGAGTTAAGTAAAAAACCGATTTACATAAAAGCCATCGTAACAGACTTTTGACAAAAGTAGGGTTTTTTACTGTACTTGCAATGTCTTGCTTTCGAACTGCTGAGTTGGCAGGAGCTGCTATAGAGACGGGAGCTCACTCCATCGTGCAGTACTCAGGTCTTGAACTGCTGACCGAATGACTTTCAAGTTCAGCATCTTAACCAATAAGCCACCACAATCTCATAGCCTGTAGAGCTGTATCAAATTGCCCAAAGAAATCCTTCAACTTTGATTGCTGCTGGAAGGAAGCAAAAATTATTACAGAGTTTTTAATTTCTGGTAAGGTTCTCTTTAGCTGTTCAGTAGAAGTGCAGAGACCGCAGAGCATAACCGCAAGTCTAACAGAATCCACAGCTTTCTCACTAACTGGCGCGCATAATATCAACTTTACCTTTAATATCGCTATCCAAGGTCCTGATCCCTCTGCCATGATCGACCCAAGTAACAAGGCCCAACACCTCAGATAGTTCAGTTAAAGTTCACCTTAATGTAGGGAATTGAATACACATATTGATTGGCACACTGATCAATAAATCCCCCATTCACTGAATTACATTCTCCTCCATGTTTCCCCTGCAAGCTGACCCTTGATCAAACTTCAATCATACTCATCTTTTGCCTAGCTATGTTATGGAAGCCATCATATGCTCAAGTTTGCCTATCTCACGACCCAGACAATATTCTACATGCTCTACTGATAAGCATTTTCGAGCCTTCATGTATCCTGTGTTTTTCCGCCTGCCTGGAAGCCAAGATGATTGTCTACCTTGGCAGAGCTCTCTTGCTGTAAGATTTATCTATAAAATGCAGAGTAACAGTAAGAATGAAGAATAGAGAAGATGATGATTGAGTAAAGCATAGGAATAGTCACCTGTGGATTCCGCATGCCCAATTGGCATAACTGTCCCTCACGGTGGTCACACCGGGTGAGGCAGACCCCTGGTCACTGAGCTCTGTGAGTACAGAAATTGGGGGGTTGGGGGCGGATTAATAATCATAGGGTTGATTCACCCATATCTGACCTGACCGGCGATTCTGCTGAGGAAGGAGAATCACTAAACTCCGTTACGTATTAAGCAATTACTCACTCGCAGTTAAGCCAAATCCTTAGTGCAAATAGTGGCCATGTTTGCTCTTGAGCAAGCCAGGGACAATGGTTTTCCCCTGTCAGTGTTTGCCTTAGTTAATTAACTTCCCCAAGAGAGGTCCTCAATTAACCCGGGTAAATGGGTGATGTGATTTTCTGTCAGATGACGATTCTACCATGCGCAGCCTTGAACATAATATATACTGATGGTTTTCCCTCAATAAATCACTGGTCTTCGCTCCATCTTGCCTCGTGTCATTACTCGACCAGTCTCCTCCGGGACCTCAAGGGCCGCTTCACGGCCCCAATCCAACAGTCACCCAGAAACTTGTGTTTGTGTCTTCATCTCACACACCTTAGAACCCAGAAGTAGATCCACTACTTTTACAACAGCCACCTTGAACACTACAATGCACATAACACATCGGTTGTTTCTAAAGACAAAATATCACGTGGGGGTAAATGTCCAGCTTCATCCTGGCTCACCCTGGATTTGCTGAGAAGTATAACAAGCCGATTGCACCACATCTGGGACTATGGTATTTTAATTCTGAGTTATGGTGACCTTTTCTAAGGTTTCTTAAGTAGAAAAGACGCGGAAAAGGGTCGGGTCATGCTCTCTCAGTCAGCTTCGAGGGCTGGACGTCCATTTTCCTCTGCCTGCGTGATGGGGGTGGCCATTTTGTCTCAACAGCTTCAAAGGGGTGGCCATTTAGTTTCTTGAATGCTCTCGGAGGGGTGGGGGGCTACATGAAATGGTACCACGGGCCAGATCTGGCCTGTGGGCCTTAGGTTGGGAACCCCTGCTATAAAGCCAAGCAAAAGCCAAGCAAGCACGCTTATGCACACACTTAGTGCACTCTCTGGGCAGGTCGCAAGCTAATTAGCATTTTGCTCTGATTGCTGGACATTCATTTTACAGATGGAAGGCTTGAGTCAACCTTGAGCCCTGGTCAGGATCGAACTCACAAACTTTTGGCTGTTGAACCACTGTGCCACAAAGGCATAAACACTTTTCTGCAAGGCTGCGTGTCTCTGTTTCAGGGAGGCGCAGATTTCTTACTTTTTGTTTGCACTTCACGGCTTCGTCTGCATTTGCTTTTGTGCTCTGTGTGTGTGTGTGTGTGTGTGTGTGTGTTTAAGAGGCAAACACTCCACCACAAACCCCTGTCCGGCCCACATGCCATCTGCCACTTGTATATCACATGAGCTCACTTTTCTCCTGCTGCCCACTCCCTGCCTTTTGCTGTCGCCTCCGTGAGACCCAACCCTGCCAGTCACAGATTGGCAAAGCAGCTGAGCGCCCGGGTACCAACACTTGTGATCTAACACAGCTAATCCCCCTAATCCAGGAGACCAAAGAAGTGGGGTGGTTACTCAAGATGTCTGATGTATGAGCACATGAGTAGACCCTACTGCCAGTGACTCAATGTGGATGGTCCATGTCAGAAATTATTCTGGGTTGAAAGGATTTTTGCTGGAGGAACTCCACTCAGGGAAGGCCCAAATGAGGCTCCTTTCGTGTCCCCAAGAGCTGGGGCACAGACGGGTGCTCAATCCGTCATGCAGTACCCAGGTCTCAAATTGCTGACTTGCTGGCCTTCCAGCTAACAAGGTGAGCTTCTTTACCACTGAGCCGCCACAGATAAGGAGCCTTTTGCCTCAGGTCTGCCTGATACCTCTGATTCTGTCCCATGCCAGGACATCCAGCCATCCCTGCTTCAAGGTAGCAAACCTGGCGGACCAAATTGCCAAAGAACAGTGCAGAGAAACAAAGAAACCCGGCCTGAGCATAATGGCATGCCAGACTCTTCCCCCCCCCCCCTAGGGTTTTGCTTGAAAAGCATGATGTGCCTGGCGTGTGGCGGAATGGCATGAGATGAAACCCGGCACTACCATGTTTGAAACAAAACACTTAATTGGTCCCGTTGGGGAAGCCTTTTTCAGTCTCCGCACCGCTGCCTCTGTGACTAGGTCAGGCTGCGTGCCTTCCGTGGAAGCATGGCGTGTTCTCGCGCCTGCTTGATGCGCAAGATGGCAGCTAAGCTCAGCCAGCACATAAACAAGAGCCGGCAAAAGACTTCTGGATAGCTCCAAGAGTAGTGCCTGGACTCATCTCCCATTCTGGATAGTACAGGTAAAGGTCACCCCCTACTCGAAAGCCAGGGTTCAGTGCTCATCTCTGTGTATAGCCAAAGAGCCAGCGCTGTCTGCATCTACAGACATTTCCATGGATATGTGGCAGACATGACTAGACACAGGAGTGCACGTAGAGTTGCCATAATTCTCTCCTACAAAACCGGGACAGAAGTATACTTGACAAAAATGGGTGAGTTATCTACAAAATAGCCTTTAAAAAATAATAATAATATAATGATAGCTATGAAACTCTTTCACATTATATCAAAACATAAATGAATTTATTTACAACAGTTAATTCTTACTGTAAGATGATCTGTTGTACTTCTGAGAAGTCGCATCATGCTAAACTCTTAATGTCCTCAGTTCCAGGAAACACACTGGTCACACTTATCGGGCGGTGGTGTGAGGTGAGGACGTTAAGATTTGTCTCCAGGTATTCTCGAACTTTAATGTGGCAGAAAATATCTCATTTGATGGTGAAAGTTTGAATTTATTTTAATAGTGTGTTATAATACACAACCAGCAAGTTTTAAAAATCTGGGACTTTAACATGATTTTTATTGAACTGGCCAACACAATTTTTCCGACCTTGAATCTGGGACAATCCCGGTTTCCCAGCGCATATGGCAACCCTAAGTGCACAGAACGCTGTTTACCTTCTCACCTAAGCGGTCTCCATTTATCTACTTGCAATTTCTTGCTTTCAAACTGCTTTCAAATCGAGAATGACACAACGTAAAGCTATGTAAAGGGTAAAGGTCACCCTTGATCGAAAGCCAGTCGCATCTGACTCTAGGGTTCAGTGCTCAGCTCTGTTTCAAAGCTGAAGAGCCAGCGCTGTCTGCTTTGGCAGACGTTTCCATGGACACGTGGCAGGAATGCCTCAACACCAGAGTGCACGGTGAGTGCACAGAGTGCACAGAGTGCACAGAGTTCCCATGGAAGTGGTTCCTATTGATCTACTTGCGATGTCGTGCATTCCAACTGCTAGGTTGCCAGGAGCTGGGACAGAGATGGTAGCTCACTTTATCATCTAGTACCCGGGAATCAAGCTCCAACTTTCCAGTCAGCAAGTTCAGTGTCATAACCACTTGAGCCACTGCAGATGCAGAAGCCCTTTTGCATCGGTGCCTCTTGTATCATTTGAGATGCCCCATCTGGCAATAGCCCCCTTGCATTGCTGTAGAAGCTACAGGAGCCCACTCCATCATGCACATCCCCTCTTGTTGGTATTGCTCCATAAGGAGAGAAGTAGCAGCAGATGCCGAAAGAACTAAGCAAGAGAAGGACCCTCGACTTCCTCTGAATGGAGATGAGCCTCAAGTCTGCCGGTTCAGATCCAGGAGGAGCTTTATGGCAAGAACAAACATTCTTGAGAGTGCACAAGAGCAAAACCAAAATAGAAGGTGGAGGAAGGAGCTCACTGGACAAGGAATAACATTAAAGGAGGAGATGGCTGAGGAACTCAAACATCACTTGGAGGGCCCTGAATAGGCTGAGCATCGGAGACCCTAAATGTAAGACCAACAGGCTCAAGTGGGGGCTTCTGGAAGACAACAACATGCTGTGTGAATGTGGAAGGTTTTATGCTGCCTTCCTGAATGGGTGCAGGTCTCTGTCAGGTGGTACTGGGATAATGGGCTTTGTTATCCTTACGCAGAGATGGTGAGTCTGGTCTGGGCTTAGGTCTATACCACGAGGAAGCTAGCTGAGCTGCCATAGCTTGTTGTCCAAATAAGTTCAATTCCATGGCTATCCCCTTTAAATTGTTCAGACTAAAACCCACAGCAGTTCCAGTGTCTCCACACAACCCACACCACCACTATCCCTAGTGAGGACTCTAACCCACAACAGCAGGTAGAGGTCAAAGTTGCCCTTGCTCAAAAGCCAGTTGTGTCCAACTCTAGGGTTCGGTGCTTATCACCATTTATAGCCAAAGAGCCAGCACTGTCTACATCTGCAGACATTTCCATGGTCATGGGACTAGATTCTGTGGTGCATTGAACGCTGTTAGCTTTCCTGCCAAAGCAGTACCTTTTTACCTACTTGCAATTTCTTGCTTTCAAACTGCTAGGTTGGCAGGAGCTGGGACAAAGATGGGAGCTCAATCCGTCGTGAAGTACTTGGGTCTTGAACTGCTGACCTGCCGGCCTTCTTGTCATCACATTCAGCATCTAAACCACCAAGCCACCGTAGTCCCCAACCACCCATTTTATCAGTTCACTATTTATCCATCTACGAATGGGGTAGAAAATCTCAAGCAGGATCATGGGGCAGGGGTGGTCTTCGCAGGGCACATGAGTCTGATATGGCTTACCAGGGCATCTAAAACACTGATCCCCCCAACTGGAATTGTCCTTATGGTTACCACTGGTTTGATGTGGAGGCACTGGTGCTGCCCCTAGAAATCCTTTGGTCCTGAAATACAGCCCTTGTTCTAATCTAGAACTTGGTTCTTCAGCTGTTCTTGGACTTCTATTCCCAGAAGCCCAAGTCAGCACACGTGTTGATCAGGGTTTTTGGGGATTGAAGTCCAAGAACATCTGGAGAGCCAAGGTTAGGACTTATGTCAGTGATGGCGAACCTTGGCACTCCAGCTAGTGTGCTGACTTGGGCTTCTGGGAATTGAAGTCCAAGAAGGTCTGAAGAGCCAGGTTTGAACCCTGATCTATAGCATATGTCAGCAAAACATGGTTCTTCAGATCTTCTTGGACTTCAATTCCCAGGAGCCTTGATCAGCAGGAGTGCTGACTTGGGCTTTTGGGAATTGAAGTCCAAGAACATCTGGAGAACCAAGTTTGAACCCAGATTTATACCATTGGTCAGCAAAACATGGCTCTTCAGATCTTCTTGGACTTCAATTCCCAGAAGCCCTGATCAGCAGGAGTGCTGACTTGGGCTTCTGGGAATTGAAGTCCAAGAACATCTGGAGAACCAAGTTTGAACCCATATTTATACCATTGGTCAGCAAAACATGGCTCTTCAGATATTACTGGACTTCAATTCCCAGAAGTCCTGATCAGCAGGAGTGCTGACTTGGGCTTCTGGGAATTGAAGCCCAAGAACATCTGGAGAGTCAATCTTGAACCCTGATCTCTAGCATAGGTCAGCAAAACTTGGCTCTTCAGATCTCCTTGGACTTCAATTCCCAGAAGCCCTGATCACAGGCCTCTGGGAATCGAAGCCCAAGAACATCTGAAGAGGCCATCTTGAACCCTGATTTATACCATAGGTCAGCAAAACTTGGTTCTTCAGTTCTTCTTGGGCTTCAATTCCCAGAAGCCCTGATCAGCAGGAGCTTCTGGGAACTGAAGTCCAAGAACATCTGGAGACCCAAGTTTGAACCCTGATTTATACCATTTGTCAGCAAAACATGGCTCTTGTTGTGTTCTGATGGTTTTATTGTACACATGGATTACAATGTATCTGAGCCAATGTAACCTTGCCTATAGCAACAATGTAACCTTCAGCTGTATCATATAAACCCTGTAATAGGACGCGAGCTAATGACCACCAGCTGGCAGCAGCGAGCGTCCAAGCTCTCTTGGTCCGAACTCATCAAAGGCAACAGCGCGGGAAGTTTTCCCGCCACCACCTACACCTGGACAAGAAGGGCGTGACCTGCAATGACGTCACGCAGACAGTAGCCAATGGGCTACCATGGCACCACGTTCAAATGTATTACTGCTGTATATAAAGAGCTATCGATCCGCCATTACCTCATGTTCCCTCTGCCCACGATGCAATAAACCTGAGTTAACCCAGCCCGAGGCTGTGTCCTGTGTCTTGGTTTGCATACACCAAATTGGCGACGAGGATGGGATCATGGATCCCCACGGAACAGCCAGGGCACAGAGCGGTTTCAACATCACCAAGCCGCAAGACTGGGAGCTGCTTGAGATGGATTTCCAGGCGGCCCTGGTGGAACTCAGAGTCAAAGGAGAAGACGAGGAGAGGAAGAGGGCCATCCTCACCAGAATGCTCGGGATGGAAACCAAGCGGACGCTGGTGGGCATAATCGCTCCGAAGAAGGTGAGCGACTTTAAGGCGAGCGACATCATGAAACTGCTGCGAGAGCGGTTCTGCCCCTCGAGGGCAATGTTTCCCGCTCGGAGCGCGTTTTGGAGGCGAGTCCAAGCGCCGGATGAGTCGGTTGAGGCATTCGTGGCCGCCATGAGGATAGCCGCCGCCCCCTGTAAATGGGGCGATATCCTGGAGTTGGTCCTCAGGGACGGCGTGTTATGTGGCCTCAAAGACAAGGAGGTACAGCGCAGCTTGATGAACAAGGAGCCGCCACCCACGCTGGCCGAGGTCATAGAGGCCGCGGAAGCCGCAGAGTCCACGAATGCCGGAGTGGACGAGATGCACCAGTGGCGTGAGTGGCGTCCCAGAGCCGGCAAGGCGGAAAATTCGGTGCACGGGAAGACCGGACAGTCGGTGCACGCGACTCGACGGGCCTCAAAGTCGTCTACGGAAGGCAGCGACGGCGAGGAGGTCCAGAAGGTCCGGAAGGGTGGTCGACGCTGCGAGGGTTGCGGAGCGGCCCACGAGCGCGCGAGATGCCCGTTCAGGAAGGCCGAGTGTTACACCTGCGGCCGTCGGGGGCACATCGCCAAGGCGTGCAGAAAGCGGAAAGAGGGCCGGAGGCAGTCACAAGACCGCGCGGCCAGACCGGACCGTCCAGCGAGGCCCAAAGATGGCGCCCAGACCACGAGGAAGCAGGACGGCGTGGGCCGCGTCTCGGACGGAAGCGAGGACGACGCCTCAGTGTTCAGCGTGTCCGCGGGACAGTCCCATTACTTCGTTGAGGTATTAGTACAAGGGGCCCCTATTAAGATGGAAATTGACTCGGGGTCCTCCTATTCCATAATTCCCCAGAAAGAGTTCCTCAAAATCGACCCCCACGTGCGGCCCAAGCTTAAAGCGTTGAGGTCCACACTACGGGACGTACAGGGAAACAGCATTCCGGTGTTGGGGGTCGGGAAATTTCGGGTCAATTTTAAGAGACATTCTGCGGAACTGCCCCTAGTTGTCCTCAAAGGGGGAAGCTGTAGCCTCCTAGGGACACAGTGGTTTCAGCCCTTAGGTTTGTTCATAGGGGGGGTGCATACCGTGGGGGGGGGGACCCGATACAAGCGGTTTGCGATGCGCATCCCGCCGTTTTTAAGAAAGGACTCGGAAAGTTCAAGGGACCCCCTGTAGCTTTCGACATAGACCCGGAGGTCCGCCCGATAAGACTCAAACCACGCAGGGTGCCGTTCGCACTCAAGGACAAGATAGAGGCGGAACTGGACAAACTGGTGGGCCAGGGGATTCTTATTCCTGTTGATTCCGCGGAGTGGGAAACTCCAATTGTAACGGCTCTAAAGGCTAACGGGGAGGTGCGCATTTGCGCTGATTATAAGTGTACAATTAACAAGGCGATCCGCCCTAATGCATACCCGGTGCCAGTGATCAGCCACCTTTTGGCCAGGCTAAATGGGGGAAAGTGTTTCGCTAAACTCGATTTGGCACAAGCCTATCAGCAACTTCCTGTGACCCCCGCCACGGCCGCGGCACAAACGATAGTTACACATAAGGGAGCGTTCCAGGTGTCGCGGTTACAGTTCGGCGTGAACTCGGCACCCGGCCTTTTTCAATCGCTCGTGGAACGCCTCCTAAAGGGCCTGGAGGGGGTGTTGCCTTATTTTGATGACGTGTTGATAACAGGGGGGAGTGAGGCTGAACTGGCAAAAAGGTTGGACAAGGTACTGACCGTGTTCGAGAAAGCGGGGCTGAGATTGAGGAAGGATAAATGTGTCTTTTTCGAAACCGAGGTCGAGTTTTTAGGGTTCCGGATCACACCCGAGGGAATTAAGCCGTCTAAATCCAAGGTAGCAGCCATTAAAAAGGCCCCTCGCCCCACATCCAAAACCGAGCTGCAGTCTTTCCTGGGGCTCCTCAATTTTTACCATACATTCCTCCCGCGGAAGGCGTCCGTGGCCGAACCGCTCCATCGGTTACTTAAAAAGGAGGAGCCATGGGTGTGGGGTGACGAGCACGAGAGGGCGTTCAAGGAGCTAAAGCAACTCCTAACATCTGAGGCAATCCTGACGCACTTCGACCCCAAACGGCCTGTGGTCCTAGTTTGTGATGCATCCCCGGTGGGGGTGGGGGCGGTGCTTTGCCACGTGTTGGAGGACGGAAGGGAGGCCCCGGTAGCGTTTTACTCAAGGTCCCTGTCCCAAGCGGAGCGAAATTACGCACAAACCGACAGGGAAGCGTTAGCAATAGTAGCGGGGACCAAAAAATTTCACGATTTTTTGTATGGCCGCCCGTTCAAAATCGTGACCGATCACAAGCCGCTGTTAGGGATTTTCACGGCAAGCAAGCCCACGCCGCAGATCCTGTCCCCGAGAATGCTGCGATGGGCTATTTTCCTCAACGCGTACCAACATGAGTTGGAGTACAGGCCCGGAAAGGAGATCAGCCATGCTGATGCGCTTTCGAGATCCCCTCTGCCCTTGTCGGACGACCAAAAGGCGAGAGCAGAAAGAGACCGCCAGGTGTTGCTAATTGAGGTTTTAGACGCACCCCCACTAGTACCAGCCGACATTGCTAGGGCGACAGGCAAGGACAAGACGCTGGTGAAAGTTAGTTCATGGGTGCAGAAGGGGTAGCCGGCTTCGTCCCCGAGTACAGAGTTCGACCCGTTCTTTAGGAAAAAGCTAGAGTTGTCCCTAGAGAGGGGGTGCCTTCTGTGGGGCCAACGGGTGGTGGTCCCTGCGCCCCTGCGGACGAGGGTGCTCGAACTGCTGCACGTCAGCCACCCGGGCATAGTTCGTTCAAAGGCGCTGGCCCGGAGTTACTTCTGGTGGCCACAGCTGGACACGGACATTGAGCACATGGTCGGCACTTGCGAGGCTTGCCAGGGATCCCGACCTGAGGCGGCCCGTCTCCCGCATAGGGAGTGGGACACAGCAAGGGGGCCGTGGTCCAGAGTGCACGTGGATTTCGCTGGCCCATTCCGAGGAACCATGTTTCTCCTGGTGGTAGATGCGTTCTCCAAGTGGCTGGAGGTTATCCCAGTAAAGAGCACGTCCTCCGCCACGACTATTAGCCAGCTAAGGAGAGTCTTTTCCACATTCGGTTTACCCGACACTTTGGTCAGCGATAACACTAGTTGTTTCACCTCCGCCGAGTTCGGGGCGTTCATGGAGGCAAACGCCATTCGGCATGTCACGTCCGCACCGTTTCACCCGGCCACGAATGGCCAAGTGGAACGGCTGGTGCGGACAACGAAGGAGGCGCTGCGGCGCATGGGCCCGGGGGACCTGAATCACCAAGTATGCCAGTTCCTCTTAGCGTATAGGGTAACCCCCTTAGCGTCAGGCTACTCGCCGGCGGAGCTCTTGATGCGGCGAAAACTGACCACGATCCTGTCCAGGCTAGACCCGACGAGAGTCGAGGATAAAGGGAAAAACATAGGGTTGGCAGTCTCGAAGGGTTTCGCCGCCGGGGACCCTGTTCACTGCAGGAACTATTCCAGCGCGGGGCCAGCCTGGGTACCAGGGACGGTGGTAGAACAGACGGGGCCAGTGTCGTACCGGGTCGAGACTAACACCGGCCTCCTTTGGAGGAGGCACGCAGACCAACTGAGGCACCGAGCGAGTGGGCCAGTCAGTGGAGCTCAGCAACAGGATTCAGCGTTAGGGTTCTCCCCCACCCGCTTAACCCAAGGGGGAGACAGCAGGGGACAACAGTCCCAAGCAAGGGGGGAAGGAAACAGTAGTAGCGGCCCCGACTCATATCCTTTTGATACGCCAGTCTTATCAGGGGCCGGGGAAGGGGGAGAGGAGTTCGCGACCGCTGCCCCCGATTGTGATTTTGATTTTGAGTTTGCGAGCCGGGGGGGTTTTCAGGAGTGTTCCCCCACCCATCCAAGCGAGAAGAGGGGTTTTTCGTTAGCCCCCAGTGCCCCCGGTTCCTCCCTAAGAAAGAGCACACCTCCCAACAACGCCGCGGAGCCGCGGCAAGTCACTAACGAGTCTCCCTCTCATATTACAGGACAGGAAACCAGGGGACAAAGAGAAGGTAGCAAACCCGGGGAGAGGCAGCCCGCATCGAGACCCCAGCGTGTTCGAAATAAGCCATCTTGGCTGAGAGACTTTGTCTCCTAAGGGGGGGGAATGTGTTCAAGTGTGGGCTCGAGACTTTGTCTCGTCCTAGGGGGGAGGGGTGTTGTGTTCTGATGGTTTTATTGTACACATGGATTACAATGTATCTGAGCCAATGTAACCTTGCCTATAGCAACAATGTAACCTTCAGCTGTATCATATAAACCCTGTAATAGGACGCGAGCTAATGACCACCAGCTGGCAGCAGCGAGCGTCCAAGCTCTCTTGGTCCGAACTCATCAAAGGCAACAGCGCGGGAAGTTTTCCCGCCACCACCTACACCTGGACAAGAAGGGCGTGACCTGCAATGACGTCACGCAGACAGTAGCCAATGGGCTACCATGGCACCACGTTCAAATGTATTACTGCTGTATATAAAGAGCTATCGATCCGCCATTACCTCATGTTCCCTCTGCCCACGATGCAATAAACCTGAGTTAACCCAGCCCGAGGCTGTGTCCTGTGTCTTGGTTTGCATACACCAAAGCTCTTCAGATCTTCTTGGACTTCAATTCTTCGAAGCCCTGATCAACAGGAGTGGTGACTCGGGCTTCTGGGAATTGAAGTCCAAGAACATCTGGAGAGCCACGTCTGCTGGCTCCTGCCTAGAGCAATTCAGATGCTGGGAATTTGGGAGCATGGAGAACCCAGAGTGTTGAATCAAGAAGTTCTGCTTAAAAAACCATCTGCAATCTCAATGACAGCCTTTCCTCCACTTTGCCTTTGAGGCCCTGTGTTCGCTTTCCTGTCCCTGCCTGAGTTTTCCACTCATTCCCATCAAACAAGGACTCCCCGGGTTTAAAGTTCTGCAGCCTGTTTAAAAAAAAAAAAGCCCAGCCTTGCTTTGATTTGAAGGTCGGCACTGCAGCTCGGGCGATCTGAATTTCCTGCACAATTTCTCCACCGCATTTTATTTTTTGCATGATTGAAAAAGGGAAAGAGAGAGATTTTTGCAGTGTGATCATTGCATTTGCAGGCATATCTTTGCCACTGGAGGGCAAAGGAGGAACCTCCGTGGGGAAATGGCTTACATTAAATATGCGGCCAGAAATAATGAGAATTTTAACTAGCAGGGTAAAAAAAAAAGGCCTGTCACCGCTCATGTGACCTGGCATGCTCTCAACGGGACAGGAAAATTCTTCTTCTTCTCCTCCTCCTCTTCCTCCTCATTATCATCATCCCTCTTCTTCTTCTTCCTCTTCTTCTTCCTCCCCCTCCTCTTCCTCCCCTTCCATTTCTAAGCCAGATAATAATTTCATGTCAGAGATTACTCTGAGTTGAAAGGATTTTTTAGGGGACGCGCGCGCGCGCGCGCGCACACACACACACACACACACACACACACACACACACACACACACACACACACACACACACACACACACACACACACACACACACACACACACAGAGTGATACCTCATACAACGTCCTAACTTGGTTCCACAAGTTTGGACTTTATATGGATTTGGACTTTGTATGAGGCATGCAAAATCCTAGCCGTGATGCCTCATACAACGTCCAAATCCTAGCCGCGATGCCTCATACAACGTCCAAATCCTAGCCGCGATGCCTCATACAACGTCCAAATCCTTGCTGCGATGCCTCATACAACGTCGTTTCCGTAGAGACACATTGTGCCTTAACAGCACAGACTTCAGGGCAAAGTCAAGGAAACAGACAGGAAACTGGCAGAACTTTAAGAAATCATTGTCTAAAGGCTAAATACATTACAAAAACCTGTCAAACAACCCTGATTTTAGGGGACAAACCATACAACACGTTTTTAACTTGAAAACTTTATGAAGTGCAGGTTTAAAAGTTAACATGTCCCATCATGCGGCACGGTGTTCATCTGCAGCCATGCGCGGCCGATCATCCATTTTGTACAAGCTACTGTAAACAATTACTGGATGGAAGCAAGGACAGAATGGATGCCAACTTGTCCCATCATGCAGCACAGTGTTAATCATCCAAACAGCAGCAAACACCAAACAATTGCCCACCCCACCAAACAGTGCCCCCCCCCCAAAAGACCAACATAAGAAAAATTATGGATCATGCAATCTGTTTTTAAAAACCACAGCAGCAAACACCAAACAATTGCCCACCCCACCAAAAAAATTGCCCTCCCCCATCCACCTCCCCACTCTTCGCCTCATGCAAAACCCACAAGAGCAATGCACGCATGCGTCCTGCCTTTTATCCTGCCCAGGCACAATGCAACCTGGGAAAATCCCAATGCCTCATACAAAGTCGCAGCGACTTTGTATGAGGCAACCTTTTTCAAGGGATTAGGCGATGTTGTATGAATCCGATGTTGTACGAAGCGGACTTTGTATGAGGTATTACTGTACCAGAATCTTCGAGGAGGCTCTTTCTGTGTACCCTGCCAGGAAGATGGGGAAACTATGTATTTATCAGTCTTTGGCAAAAGTTGAAAACAAAAACCAAACCCTGCCTCTGCATTTCCACATGGGACAAATATTATTAATTGGCTGTGCTAACTTTCTAAGTTAGACCCTTGGGTGACCTGAGCCAGGGTTGCCAGTTCTCCAAGGTTTCATGCAAGATTCAGTGGAAGCTCTACCTGGAAGCCTCCTTTCCAAGGACTATCTAGGCCTGATAGAGAGAGAGAGGGGGGGGTCCCTGGGGATGCAACCTGCTCCTCTTCAATGAGTGGCATTTTCTTCTACTTCATCTGCTTCACTTAGGCAGCCATGGCTTCACAACTGGATTCTGGCATGAGAGTAAAAGTGGAATCGGAGTGATGTAACTGGGCAAATGCACACGAAGATATCAGCTTCCATCCCGGCTGTTTCAGTACCCTGGACAGTTCCAGGTACTGTACACGTTTTCCCCTTGATTCATCCTTGGTTAAGTCTCATCTATACCGTACTCAGCCATCCTGTTACTGTAATGGAGTAGACCGTACAGCCAACAACTCAATGCTGTGTGTCAGGAGGCGGTTAATGAACCTGACTCCCTAAAGGGGCCAACGGCTATGGGCAGTTGAGCCCCTTTTGGTGGGGTGATGCCCCCCCCCCTCAGTGGAGGAAATGCCACTAGAATCCATCATATTGGGCCTAACAACAAAATGAGTGGAAGAGGAACTCTGATTCCCAATGGTCATGGAAGCAGAAGAAGCCATGCCAAATGGACTGGCTGTGAAGGCGCACCTTGATAACATCCTCACAGCTGTGGTAGCCCATTGCATTCCTGGTATTAAATCCTGCATGTCTCATTTCATACGTGCCACAGGAGAGGGCTCCGTCCGTGACCAAAGTGTGTGGGGTCACGTCATGGCAAGCTAGGATCCACCTTAAACAAATTCATGCCAATGTCATTTTTCCTGCTTAAAGGGGGGATGCATTCTCGGATGCGAGTTGCAGTCGATGATGTTACAGAACTGCGTCCAGTTCTGGACATTGCACTTTAAGGAGGATGCCAACAAGCTGGATGAAGCTCAGGGGAGGGCAGTGAGGATGATCAGAGGACTGGAAACCAAACCCTATGAGAAAAGTCTGAGAGAACTGGGAATGTTTAGCCCATGAGCAAAGAAAACTGAGAAGGGGAATTGACGGCCGAACTCTCGAATTACCTGAAAGAAAGTCATGAAAAGGGCAGGATCTGTTCTCGATCCTCCTACAGTGCAGGTCATGTAATAACAGGTACAGTAAGCCAGATGTAGGCTGAATGTGAGGAAACACATCTTAACTGTTAGAGCAGTATGATGGAATCAAGGACCCCAGTAAGTGAAGAGTGCGCCAGCGATGGAGGCACTCAATGGAAAGTTAGACAGCTATTGCCTACAGCCAATATTGAATCATAGCTGTTCAGATCCACAGTTAAAGGTAAAGGTTTCCCTTGCTCGGAAGCCAGTGGTATCTGACTCTAGGGTTCAGTGCTCATCTCTGTTTCAAAGCCGAAGAGCCAGCGCTGTCTGTGCCTGCAGATGTTTCTGTGGTCAAGTGGCAGGCATGCCTAGACACTGGAGCGCACGGAACGTTGTTTCCCTTCCCGCCAAAGTGGTCCCTACTGATCAACTTGCAATGTCTTGCTTTCGAACTGCTAGGTTGGCAGCAGCTGGGACAGAGGACTGGAGCTCATTCCGTCCTGCAGTACTCGGGAATCAAACTGCTGACCTGTCGCCTTCCGGTCAGCATCTTAGCCACTTCAGTCCTAGACCCACAGTTACATCACTCTGATTCCACTTTAACTCTCATGCCACAATCCAATTGTGAAATGACGCCTGTATAAGTGTGCGTTTTGCGTCAAAGATTACTCTGGGTTGATTTTTGCAGGGGATGCCCGAATGAGGGTCCTTTCATGCCCCCCATCACAGCTCTTGGGTATCAAACCCCATCCTTCTGGTCTCCCAGCTCAGTGCCTTACGCACTGAGCCCCGAGGGAGCTGATGCCTACCTAAGTGAAGAAGTAGACTGGGAAAGCCACTCGTTTGGTTCTTGGACTTCAATGCCCAGAAGCCTAACTCAGTACATTGGCCGATCGGTGCTTTTGGGATTTGTAGTCCAAGAACCAAAGGTTGGGAAACTCTGGTTGATAGAGAGTGCACCTTCCAAAGAACTAAAGGAAGGGATTTCACAAGGCACTAAAATCTCTCACCCTGGACGTCTTCTCATAGCAAGACAGCCTAAATCAGCAATGGCAAAACTTGGCACTCCAGCTGTTCTTGGGCTTCAATGCACAGAAGCCAAAACCCCTGTGAATCCACAGGAATGGGTTTACTTGCACTCTAGTCGTTCTTGGACTTCAATTCCCAGAAGCCCAAGTCCCTGTGAATCCACACGAATGGGGTTACTGTGCATGCAAGCAGTAAACCCATTCGTGTGGATTCACAAGGACTTGGGCTTCTAGGAATTGAAGTCCAAGAACAGCTGGAGAGTGCCAAGGTTTGCCATCACGGGCCTAAATCAAGGAGAAGAAGGGGCCAAATGGTGAAAATCCAATCAGAAGCAGCAAGACGGTTTAAGGCAATAAAATAAAGAGAGTTTTAATGCACTTATGTAAATTCAAAAAACAGATCCAAATTCCATCCAGTAATAAGAAGTTTCAGTATAAACCTTCCTCAGGGATCTGTAAATTCTTATTATAATATTCAATCTTATAACTCTTAGTATATATCAAATTTTTCAATATGTTTTCAATGTTTTTTCAATTGCGTCCCAAGCCTCACATGTTCATTCTTTTTGTGCCAACGGACGTCCTGGGTGTAGCAAACTGGCACTTCATGAACCACAAAAGATGCTCTTTGGGATAAAATACCTATAAGCTAAAGGTCGCCCGTACTCAAAAGCTAGTTGTATCCGACTTTACAGGTTAGTGCTCATATCTGTTTATAGGCAAAGAGCCAGCATTGTCTGCATCTGCAGACATTTCCATGGACATGTGACAGGCATGACTAGACACCAGAGCGCATGGAATGCTGTTACCTCTCCCACCCAAATGGTACCTATTTATATAATTACAAATTACTTGCTTTCGAACTGCTACATTGGCAGGAGCTGGGAGAGACAATAGGAGCTCACTCTATCATTCAGTACTTGGGTCTTGAACTGCTGAACTGGCTGCCTTCTGGTTGTCAAGGTCATCATCCTAACCCCTAAGCCACCACCATCAGATGAGACAGAGGATGGGAAAAGTTTGGGTATAGCCTTGGGGGCTTCAGTGCCAGAGGTGGAAAATCAAATAAAGATTTCCACTGCAGTGTTAGTTGGGGGAAAGGATAGGAGGCTGGGAGCAACTTTCTTGTGCCTTCTGGCGCTCCGACATCTGAACAGCAAGTCTGCCTGTGTGCATTTAAGGAGCACCATGGAGACAGGGGTTTATAAATATATCTACATGAAACATCTTCCTGACAATTTGCCGAAGGAAGCCAAGGTGTGGGCAGCAGGGCTGAGATCTCTGAGGTTCATCCCCTGATTTAATTGGCAGCTTAATTTCTCCGTGAAGATCACAAGCCTCTCTTCTTCTTCTTCTTTCTCCTCCTCCTCCTTTTCTTCCTCCTCCTCCTCCATCTTCTTCTTTTTCTCCACCTCCATCTTCTTCTTCTCATTTTCATTCTCCTCCTCTTCCTTCAGGTGGTGTATCCAAATATAGGTGATCCTCATGGCGATCACCCATGGAGACTGTCCTGAGAATATAATGCTGTGGCCTTCCATTTGCCTTCCACACTGCAGCATCATGAGAACATAAGAACATAAGAACAGCCTTTCTGGAAGAGGCCACAGGAGCCCATGATCCAGTCCAGCATTCTGTCTCACGCAGTGGCTCCCCATTGGCTTCAGGGTATTCTTCCCAAGGAGATGTCTTCACCTGCTTAGGATTCCCTGGAAATGGCATTTATTGAGAGATATCCTGCCTATCTCTCCAACCCGGAGGTTGTCCTTAGGTATCCATTATAATTATAGCCATGGATACCCTTGTCCTCCATGAACTTGTCTAATCCTTTCTTAAAGTTGTCAAGACTGACAGCTGTCACCACTTCTTCTGGCAAGGAGTTCCATAGACCAGTAATCCTCTGGGTGAAAAAGTACTTTCTCTTATTTGTTTGTACCACTGATCCAGTCCCAAGAGTCCCTTTCTGGTCCTGAGAACCCTTGGCATGCAAGGTCCTCCTCAGCCCCAGGCCAGGATGGATGAAGCTGCTGCCCTCACATCAAGAGAGATTCAAATGGGACCATTCAATCCACTTGGGGACCCTCACCCTTCCCTGTGGACTTGGCCACCCAAGGCTGTTAGTCCTCAGGGTGGTCAACCTCCGCCTGACACTCGGCGTTGAGTCGCTGGCACCAGCAGGGTCTACCCTACTGCACCACCTAAAGAAAGGATCAGCCGGAGAAGGCATCGAAGCACACTGCCAAAGTGTGTGTGTGTGTGTTTCTCCAGTGGTTGTGTGCAGTGACATCTGTCACCAGCGAGCAGTAAAGTGACCAAACTGCTCACATCAATGTTGCCTCCAAGCAACTTCAAAACATTTCCCCCATACTTTGTGGCTGGGAGGGAAAGATTTCCTGCTGACAGCCATTTGACAATTTTTACACCTGGTTTTGTAAATTATGTAATATGCACAGTTTAGGTCAAGGTCCCCCTTGCTCGGAAGCCAGTTGTATCCAACTCTAGCGTTTGGTGCTCATCTCTGTTTGTAGGTTTCAAACTGCTAGGTTTAAAAAAATAAATCTACTTGCAATTTCTTGCTTTCAAACTGCTAGGTCGGCAGGAGCTGGGACAGAGATGGGAGCTCACTCTGTTGTGCTGCATTCGGGTCTCAGACTGCTGACCTGCCGGCATTCCAGTCGTCAAGTTTAACATCTTAAGCACTAAGCCACTGCAGTCACCATGCTGCATGGTGAGCCCCTGTCTCTGTCCCAGAGAAATTGCAAGTAGATTTATTTATTTATTTATGCAGCCAAGAGGAAAAACCTGACTCAGGGCAGCGTACAACAGTTAAAACATATAAAAACATGTTAAAACACCATCATCCACCCACCCATCCACCCTCATTACTCCCACCCTATTTAAAGAGGTACCACTTCGGTGGGAAGGTAAACAGCATTCCATGCACACCGGTGCCTAGTCATGCCTGCCACATGTCTGCAGATGCAGACAGTGCTGGCTCTTTGGCTATAGATGGAGATGAGCACTGAACCCTAGAGTCGGGTATGGCTGGCTTTTCAGCAAGGGTGACCTTTACCTTTACATTAGCGGTTGCTTGGCCATTTTAAAGATGTGTTTTCCTACAGGATATGCACATTTTTTACAGAGGTGCTCCCCCACGTGGCACTAAAATGTCTGTTTGTCATAACACAAGATTTTCCGTATCTGAATACATTTGTGTGCTTTATTGGTCGTTGGAAGGCAAACATAGAGTTATTCGGGCACCTTGAGTCCTGGAATGTGTGCCTCGGCAGGATCCTGCTCCAACCTCTAGGTCTCCCTTGATCGGAAGGCAGCCGTGTCCAACTCTAGCAAATGGTGCTCACCTCCATTTACAGACAAAGAGCCAGCACTGTCTACGTCCACAGACGTTTCCGCAGACATCTCCATCATGCAGCACTCAGGTCTTGAACTGCCGACCTTTGAGTCACCAATTTCAGTGTCTTAACTGTTGGACTCTAGCTTGACATCACTACCTGCTGTGGTGAAGTGGCGTCCTTTGTAATGTGATTCAAGGTGGACTCATGTGCCTGGGGAAAGCATATTTTCTTGGCATGCTTTCTGTTCTTCAGACCCTGGTCCCCCCCTCCCCCGGCCCAGTGCAAAGATATTGGGTTTGCAAAGAACTTTTCACTGAAATGCCAGAAAATTGCCTTGTTTGTCTCTCGGAAGGAGACGGATCGACGCATCAAGTCAGCATCGTGCAATGGTGAAGCAACACAGACAACATTTTCTTGCAGCGGACCTTGGTTTATTGGGACATTAAAGCTTTCACAAGAGAAAACCTGTACAAAAGTTTAGCCAGAGTGGCGGGGGAGCGGACACACGCACACACGCACGCACGCACGCACGCACGCACGCACGCACGCACGCACGCACGCACGCACGCACACAGAAAACAGCCCCAAGAAAACCAAACCATGCAGCCACAGATTGCACTACACAAGAGCCAAGCCACCTGTTCTCACTAAGCCACTTTTTCAACCCATGTGCGCACATACAGCCTCCTGGGCAGCCATAAGCACAATGGTGTCAAGTTGACTATATTCTAATTTGGTTGATGCAGCTCTGAAAACTGGTAATAATGGGAGGAGGCATTACAGATAGGTCGAGGTCAAGCTCGCCCTTGCTCGAAAGCCAGTTGTATCCAACTCTAGGGTTCAGTGCTCATCTTTGCTTACAGCCAAAGGGGCTGCAGTGGCTCAGTGGTTAAGAAGCTCGCCTCGTGAGCTGGAAGGCCGGCAAGCTGGCAGTTCGAGACCCAGGTACTGCATGATGGTTTGAGCACCCGTCTCTGTTCCAGCTCCTGTCAACCTAGCCTCGATACCCGAGTGCTGCATGACAGATCTTGGGAACTTCTGCTCCATGAGCAGGTTACGGCCCTGGCCAAGAGGGCCTTCGGGCAAGTGTGTGTTATTAATCATTTGTGCCCAATCCTGGACCGGGAGGCCCTGCTCATGGTCACCCATGCCCTGGTCACCTCCCATTGGGTCTATTGTAATGTGCTCTACATGGGGCTGCCCTTGATGACCCTCCGGAGACTTCAGTTGGTCCAGAATGCGGCGGCCCGTGCAGTGGTGGGGTGTGGTTGTTTCGCCCGTGCTTTGTCACTGCTGTGGGAGCTGCACTGGCTGCCTATATGTCTCCGGGTGCAATTCAAGGTGCTGGTTGTCACCTTTAAAGCCCTTCATGGTAGTGGACCAGGATACCCTAGGGATCGCATCGTCCCTAGGACGTCGACTCGTCCCACGAGAGCAAACCAAGAGGGCACCCTCCATACACCATATGTTGGGGAGGTTCGCCTCTCCAGCACGAGGAAAAGGGCCTTCTCGGTCATAGTCCCCCACCCTATGGAACCTCCTCCCAGTAGAACGACGCCTCCAGGCCCAGTTGCTACCATTTAGGAAAGAATTGAAGACGTGGTTGGCTCCCGCACTCCTGTAATTATTTTTTTAATGTTAAGGTTTTGTAGATTTTATATTTGTTTTTAGATAGCAAAATGTCACAGCGGTGGGCAATATTGCCCCATGTTCTTGAGGATTTTAATTGTTTTATATTGGCTTTAACTTGTTTCATTGTATGGTCGCTGATGTATGGACACCTCCCAGAGTCCACCAGATTAGGGCAGTATATAAAGCTATTAATTAAATAAATAAAAATATGAGAACTAAGCCAGAGAAGAACCCTCGACACCCTCTGAAATGGGAATGAGCCTCAAGTCCACCTGTTCAGATCCAGGAAGAGCTTTATGGCAAGAACAAACACTCTTGAGGGTACGCAAGAGCAAAATTAAAATAGAAGATGGAGGAGCAGAGATGGTCATGTAGCACTCAGGTCCCAAACTGCTGACCTGTCGAACTTCCAGTCGTCAAGTTCAGTGTCTTAACCACTGAGCCGTCGCAGTCCCCATACCATAGATGTCTCTTCTGTTAACGTATGGGTATGAGCACCCCTGTTGCCTTAATCAAAGGAGGGGGTTAAGAAAGGAAGTAAGATTCATGGGGATTCCCCTCTCCTTAAGGCAGCGATGGTGAACCTTGGCACTCCGGCTGTTCTTGGAATTAAATTTCCAGAAGACCAAGTCTCTGGGAATCCACACAAATGGGTTTACTGCATGTGCTCAGACTTGGGCTTCTGGGAACTGAAGTCCAAAAACCAAAGGTTGGGAAACACTGTTTTAGACCATGATAGCAAACCTTTTAGAGACTGAATACCCAAACAGGGGGGTGGGGCAAACTCTGTGCTGGGGGAGGGAGGAAGCGCTCCCATTGGGCTGCTGGGCAGAGGGGCAGGGCGAACTCTGTGTTGGGGGGAGGGAGGAAGCATTCCCATTGGGCTGCTGGGCAGAGGGGCGGGGCGAACTCTGTGTTGGGGGAGGGAGAAAGCACTCCCATTGGGCTGCTGGGCAGAGGGGCGGGGAGAACTCTGCCGCTGGGGTGAGGGAGGAAGCACTCCCATTGGGCTGCTAGGCAGAGGGGCGGGGCGAACTCTGTGCTGGGGTGAGGGAGGAAGCACTCCCATTGGGCTGCTGGGCAGAGGGGCGGGGCGAACTCTGTGCTGGGTGAGGGAGGAAGCACTCCCATTGGGCTGCTGGGCAGAGGGGCGGGGCGAACTCTGTGCTGAGGGAGGGAGGAAGCACTCCCATTGGGCTGCTGGGCATAGGGGTTGGGCAAACTCTGTGCTGGGGTGAGGGAGGAAGCACTCCCATTGGGCTGCTGGGCAGAGGGGCAGGGCGAACTCTGTGTTGGGGGGAGGGAGGAAGCATTCCCATTGGGCTGCTGGGCAGAGGGGCGGGGCGAACTCTGTGTTGGGGGAGGGAGAAAGCACTCCCATTGGGCTGCTGGGCAGAGGGGCGGGGAGAACTCTGCCGCTGGGGTGAGGGAGGAAGCACTCCCATTGGGCTGCTAGGCAGAGGGGCGGGGCGAACTCTGTGCTGGGGTGAGGGAGGAAGCACTCCCATTGGGCTGCTGGGCAGAGGGGCGGGGCGAACTCTGTGCTGGGTGAGGGAGGAAGCACTCCCATTGGGCTGCTGGGCAGAGGGGCGGGGCGAACTCTGTGCTGAGGGAGGGAGGAAGCACTCCCATTGGGCTGCTGGGCATAGGGGTTGGGCAAA
This sequence comes from Bradypodion pumilum, assembly GCA_035047305.1. Lineage (NCBI taxonomy): Eukaryota > Metazoa > Chordata > Lepidosauria > Squamata > Chamaeleonidae > Bradypodion > Bradypodion pumilum. The sequence goes on along the minus strand of JAWDJD010000016.1, from coordinate 3,717,283 downwards.
CTCTGTGCTGGGGTGAGGGAGGAAGCACTCCCATTGGGCTGCTGGGCAGAGGGGCAGGGCGAACTCAGTGTTGGGGGGAGGGAGGAAGCTCTCCCATTGGGCTGCTGGGCAGAGGGGCGGGGCAAACTCTGTGTTGGGGGAGGGAGGAAGCACTCCCATTGGCCTGCTGGGCAGAGGGGCGGGGCGAACTCTGTGTTGGGGGGAGGGAGGAAGCACTCCCATTGGCCTGCTGGGCAGAGGGGCGGGGCGAACTCTGTGTTGGGGGGAGGGAGGAAGCACTCCCATTGGGCTGCTGGGCAGAGGGGCGGGGCGAACTCTGTGTTGGGGGGAGGGAGGAAGCACTCCCATTGGGCTGCTGGGCAGAGGGGCGGAGTGAACTCTTTGCTGGGGGAGGGAGGAAGCACTCCCATTGGGCTGCTGGGCATAGGGGTTGGGCGAACTGTGCTGGGGTGAGGGAGGAAGCACTCCCATTGGGCTGCTGGGCAGAGGGGCGGGGCGAACTCTGTGCTGGGGGGAGGGAGGAAGCACTCCCATTGGGCTGCTGGGCAGAGGGGCGGGGCGAACTCTGTGCTGGGGGGAGGGAGGAAGCACTCCCATTGGGCTGCTGGGCAGAGGTGCGGGGCGAAACCTGTGCTGGGGCGGTGGCATGGGTGCCCACAGAGAGGGCTCTGAGTGCCCCCTCTGGCAAGCATGCCACAGGTTCGCCACCTATGCTTGAGACCTGAATCCAATGTTTAGGTCTAATTAGAGTAGATCCTCCAAATCAATGAGAATTAAATAAGTGTGGGTTCATCATTCAGCAGCTGATTTCAAAGGATCAGCTTTTGTTCGGATTTAGAACCTAAGGAATGCCATGTGCTAATTATTCTGTTGATTAATTCATTAAATTATTTCATTTGAAAACAGGATCTGGAATTGTTAGGTGTGAGTTCAGCAAGCTAAAATATCAAAGAGCCAATGTAACATTCGTCAGGGGGGGGGTCATGCACTAAGGGGCCAATTAATTTCTGCCAATTATTTCAAGGCTCTCACCAGGAAGTCCTCAGAGGTTGCTCGACTGCAATTGTCATCAATGCAAACTATGGGTTATGGCTGAGGAGCTCAACCTCCCATACATCACTCGGAGGACTCTGAATAGGCTGAGGGTCGGAGTCCCTCAATGAAGACCGACATGTTCAAGTGCGGACTCGTGGCAGACAACAATAAGCTGTGTGAATCTGGTGATACATAATTTGGCTCATTTACTGTTCTGCCAGTTGCTGCCAGAAACATGCACCAACGAGCAACTTAAGTTTGGCCAATGACAAAGCTAAAGAAAGTGGCTTCATTTTGGCAGTCCAGGGTTCGACCGGGACACGAAAGAAGATGACAATGGCTTGTGTTGGCAGCAGCTGATGGGGGGATCCAGAGAACAGCATGTTTGCAAAGGTTGGTATTGAAACTTCACGGTCAAGACCAAAGGGGTGGGGGTGGGGTCAGTGTAAGGCAATTTCATGCGTTCGTTAGGAGCATAATACTGCATCACAAAAAAATAAACATTGCCTGCTACTTGGTCTAATCCATGTGTCCTATACTAAATCAAGTGTGCTGAAGCCAAATCGGAAGTCCAATTTTGCCTAGGGCATCAGGATCTTACGTTAGCCAATCTCACTCTCTTGGTTAGGCTCTTGCGTTGATCACACAGGGTATATTTGCCACAAACATAGCAAAAATTGTCTGGTTTATTAACACAGCTGCACCTACTCATCTTTAGCTCAAAGCAGACTCACAATGGCCTAGCTGTACTATCCAATAAGATGGTTTTGCACTAGAGAAAAGGCTTTGGTTCATCTCGCCTTACATACCTATTTCTGACATCAGCTCACTGACTTGCCCAGACATGCCTGGCCGCTGCTGGAACATGCATGCCACCAGGGGACATGATTCAGCTGAGACAGCAGCAGGCATAGTGATAGCTGCAACTGTTGTAATGTTCCCATGTAAAAATACATTACCCAATGACCAACATACCTGTCAAGTTTTGGATTTGGAAATAAGGGAAATTTCCCAGCAAATACAGGATAGTTGACAGCTATGCTTATCCTTTGCTGCCCTCCAATGGTGGCAATAGGGCATTGCAGTTTAATTAATACGGGATGATGGCAGGGAAGAGGGTAAAATAAGAGGTTTTCCCAGCCAATACGGGATACTTGACAGCTATGATGACCAACCATTTGAACAGCTATAGCAGGCCTTAAAATCTGTTCATGATAGGCAAGTTCTGAGTTCAGATTTGGAATCAGCACACCTGACATCCTGGAAATCACATGTGTCACTCCCAGTAGCAAAATTGTTGTTGTTTAGCTTCAATGGAAAAGGCCCTCCTTTTCCTCCAGAATGTCCCAAGCTCAGTTTCTGCATTTTCTGGGATGGGTTGGGAAAGACACTTCAGAAACCACGTTCTATGTAGTTTACGTGAACCGAGGGTCTGGCTAGGCGCAAGGCAGCTTCCCTGGTTGCTAGCTACAGATGGGAGCAACATCCATTATGGTCACCATCACCGTCACAGAGCTGACGCAGAAAACAATGGCTGGACACAGTTTGCATGTTCAGAATGCCATAGGAAAAGATGCACAACAACGTCCGCCATATCTCAAAGGTACCTGAGCAACAGACCCTTCAGGAGGTTGCTCAGGGGTTGCCAACCTAAGGCCCGTGGGCCAGATCCAGCCCCCGGCACCATTTATTGTGCCCCCACACCTCCAAGGGCATTTGAGAAACAAAATGGCCACCCCATTGAAGATGTTGTGACAAAATGGCCACCCTCATCATGGAGGCAGGGCAAAATGGTCATATGGCTCTCAAAGCTGACTGAGAGAGAGTGACCCGGCCCTCGGCTTGAAAAGGTTGGGAACCCCTTTGGTTGCTGGAACAGGAGACAATGTCAAGAGGTCCAATGACCTCTCAAAGCAGCACTGGTGATGCTCTGGAAAGGCTTCATCCAAAACACGGGGGCAATTCGGGCATCACCTGGTTCAAGGAGGACCACAGCAGAGTCAAGGGTCCCCAACGTTTCTACCCTTCTCCTGTCTCTACCTCTCTTGAGGTCTACCTTCCCCTCTCTATACGTCGTTGGGGTTGTAACAGAGCATATTCAACTCCAGGTTTTCGTCCCAGTGCCTGAGCAGGACGAAGAGCTGCTGGGCTGCCCCCTTGACTGTTGCCAGGCTCCGGCCTTCCGGCACCTCTTGCTGGCCGAGCCAGAGGCTGGCCTTGGCGGCCACCAGCTCCCACTCCGTGAAATAGGAGGCTGACCGGTGCTCTAGCCACGCCAAGGCCACGGCCGTGGCCCACAGCATCCCTTCAGGGTCCGTCTGTCTCTGGAACTCAACACCAAACAGCCACGGCTGGAGTTCGGAGTTGTCGGACTCAGAGCCTCTCCCGCTGTCCCCCTGAGAGAGCAGAGCGTTTTCCGGCGAAGAGGAATGTTGGATAGTGATGGCCGGAGGTGAAAGATTGGTCTCGGTCTTCGGGGTGCCACAGGGGTTCTTGGAGAAGGCCTGGACTTTGTCTTCTCTAGAGCTGCAGGAGGGACTGAGGGCCATCCGATGGCAAGCGAAAGGGGAGGTCCACTTGAGCTTCTCCAGGGGGACGTTGACCGCCTCGCAGAAGCTCTTGTTCAAGAAGAAGGCACCACAGGCCAGCTGGAGGGAGACCTGAGGCAGAATGGAGAAGGTGGGCCCATAGAATGCCATCACTCTAAACCATGGGTTCCCAACCTAAGGCCCATGGGCCAGATCTGGCCTGTAGCTCCATTTCATGTGCCCCCACCCCTCCAAGGGCATTTGAGTAACAAAATGGCCACCCATTTGAAGCTATTGGGACAAAATGGCCACCCCATCATGCAAGCAGGAACTCCACTCAGGTAATGCCCAGATGAAGCCCCATTCATGTCCCCAAGATCTTTTTCCCATCCATGTGGTCCCTATTCATCTACTTGCAATTTCTGGCTTTCGAACTGCCAGGTTGGCAGATGCTGGGACAGAGATGGGCACTCATTCTGCCATGCAGTACCTGGGTCTCGAACTGCTGACTTGCCAGCCTTCCGGCTAATAAGGCGAGCTTCTTAACCACTGAGCCACCACAGTTCCTTATGAGACTTACTTTTCAACAGCCAGGTTGGCTGGCAGGAGCTGGGGCAGAGACAGGAGCTCACTCCGTCATGCAGCCCCCAGGAATCGAACTCCGACCTTCTGGTCAGTGAGTTCAGTGTCTTGACTCAGTCACTGCAGCCTAAAACTACGTTGGCCTTTTTTGGGTGGGAATGCTCTTCACAAAAGCTGAGGAACCACCAAACCCACCACATCTTGGGGAAAGGGCATGTTGGGTTCGACCCATCTGCTCTATCCTGAAACCCAAAGTCCGATGGCCTCCGGGCACTGGAGAACAAGTTGTATTTCTTTATTTTATTTATTATTTAAATATGTATGGCCGCCCATTCACCAAAGTGACTCTGGGCGGCTCACAGATGCTTACCAGGGGCAGATAGTCAGCTCTTTTGCTGTCGCCCTCCAGCTGCGTCTCGCTGGTCTTTGTGGGAGCTTTGCTCATGAAGCCTCTGGCTGCTCGAGTCAACAGCCGTGTTTTATTGAAGGTCAGCCTGGACCAAGAAAACAGGGAGAAGGAGAAGAATGAGGAGAGGAGGGCAGGGGACGAAGGCTTCGGATCTGACCGGAGCCTCAGGTGACAAGGCCTTTTCCCAGGTGAACGAAACGTGGCATCTGCAGATGAGAGTCTGTGGGCTAAATCTGCCAGAACTCTACCTTGAGGAACTCTTGGAGACGTTTGGGAGGCATTTAAAGAAATGGGACATACCCTTGCTCGAAAGCCACTCCTGTCCAACTCATACCTGGCAAGTTTTGGATTTGAAAATAAAGGAAATTTCCTGGCAAATAAGGGATACTTGACAGCGATGCTTATCCTGTGCTGCCCTCCAATGGCGGCAATAGGGAATTGCAGTCTAATTAATAAGGGATGACGGCAAGAAAGAGGGTAAAATAAGGGGTTTTCCTGGCCAATAAGGGATACTTGACAGCTATGCTTATCCTGTGCTGCCCTCCAATGGTGGCAATAGGGCATTGCAATCTAATTAATAAGGGATGACGGCAGGAAAGAGGGTAAAATAAGGGGTTTTCCCGGCCAATAAGGGATACTTGACAGCTATGCTTATCCTGTGCTGCCCTCCAATGGCGGCAATAGGGCATTGCAATCTAATTAATAAGGGATGACGGCAGGAAAGAGGGTAAAATAAGGGGTTTTCCTGGCCAATAAGGGATACTTGACAGCTATGCTTATCCTGTGCTGCCCTCCAATGGCGGCAATAGGGCATTGCAATCTAATTAATAAGGGATGACGGCAGGAAAGAGGGTAAAATAAGGGGTTTTCCTGGCCAATAAGGGATACTTGACAGCGATGCTTATCCTGTGCTGCCCTCCAATGGCGGCAATAGGGCATTGCAGTCTAATTAATAAGGGATGACGGCGGGAAAGAGGGTAAAATAAGGGGTTTTCCTGGCCAATAAGGGATACTTGACAGCTATGCTTATCCTGCGCTGCCCTCCAATGGTGGCAATAGGGCATTGCAGTCTAATTAATAAGGGATGACGGCGGGAAAGAGGGTAAAATAAGGGGTTTTCCCGGCCAATAAGGGATACTTGACAGCTATGCTTATCCTGTGCTGCCCTCCAATGGCGGCAATAGGGCATTGCAGTCTAATTAATAAGAGATAACGGCGGGAAAGAGGGTAAAATAAGGGGTTTTCCTGGCCAATAAGGGATACTTGACAGCTATGCTTATCCTGCGCTGCCCTCCAATGGTGGCAATAGGGCATTGCAGTCTAATTAATAAGGGATGACGGCAGGAAAGAGGGTAAAATAAGGGGTTTTCCCGGCCAATAAGGGATACTTGACAGCTATGCTTATCCTGTGCTGCCCTCCAATGGCGGCAATAGGGCATTGCAATCTAATTAATAAGGGATGATGGCAGGAAAGAGGGTAAAATAAGGGGTTTTCCTGGCCAATAAGGGATACTTGACAGCGATGCTTATCCTGTGCTGCCCTCCAGTGGCAGCAATAGGGCATTGCAGTCTAATTAATAAGGGATGACAGCGGGAAAGAGGGTAAAATAAGGGGTTTTCCCGGCCAATAAGGGATACTTGACAGCTATGGTCCAACTCTAGGACACGGGGCTCATCTCCGTGTGCAGCCAAAATAGCCAACGCTGACTGCATATCCAGACCTTTCTGTGGTCACACGGCAGGCAAGACTAGACATGAGAGTGTGCAGAATGCTGTTACCTTTCCTGCCAAAGTGGTAGCTATTTATCTACTTGCAATTTCTTGCTTTCGAACGGCTAAGTTGGAAGGAGCTGGGACAGACGCCGGGTGCTCCCTCTGTAACACAGCACTCAGGTCTTGACCTGCTGACCTGGTGACTTTCTGGTCATCGTGTTCAGTGTCTTAACCACTAAGCCACTGCAGTCCCTTATAAAACTGAGGATCAAAATATACAAGATGGCCAGCGTTACAACTGGATGACTTCAGCAGTGAAGAAAGTTGATTAATTTATAACAGGAGTTCTCAACCTTTTAAAGCCCATTGGGTCATGCTCCCTCAGACATCTTCGGGGGGCAGATGGCCATTTTGCCCTTCCTCCACCACATGGCACTTCCTGGTGTGGTGGAGGCAGTGGGGGGGGGGCACATGAAATGGTGCCATGGGCAGCATCTGGCCCACGGACCGCCGGTTGAGAATCCCTGATTTATGACAATCCTTTATAACTTCACAAGTTTTAAATAAGCATACTCTTGTTTAGTGACTGGTCATTGAAACAAAACAAGTGTACAGTGGACCTTCGAATAACGACGTTACTTGGTTCCCCAAGTAGCGTCGCTATTCAAATAATGTCATTATTCGAATAATGGCAAAAAAGTTGTTATTCGAATAACGATGGTAAAAATACTGTCGTTAATCGAATAACGACTTCGTTATTTGAATAACGACGGGAAAAAGTACCGTCGTTATTCGAATAACGTTGTTATTTAAACAATCACATTGGGAGCATCGTACCATCGTTAATCAAGGGTCCACTGTATATTCTTTGAGCAAACAAGGTCACTTCGGGCAAAAACAGGATGAGGTGGGTTCTTCCTCTTCAAGTGCGGTATCTGATTCCGTATATAATGCAGTGGCCATTCATCTGCTTTTTGCATTGTGGCGTGCCACCCATACCTCTGATCCAGTTCCATGAGTCACTTTCTGGTCCTTTTGACATACAACATCCTCAGCATCATCCCCAGGGCAGGATGGATGAAACGCCTGCCCTCCATCAAGCGGCATTCAAGTGGGATTTAATCTACTTGGGGACCACCACCCTTTCTTCCCTGTGGACTTCACCACCCAAGGCCCTTCGTCCCCAGGGTTCTCAGGTTAATTAGCCACTGCCTGACAATCGGCATTGTGTCACTGGCAGTAGGGTCTACTCTATTACCATAGCAGAATCACCTGGTCAGGATGCTATAAACAGAAGATGGATTCAAGTGGGATTCAACCCACTTGGGAACCATCAACCTTCCCTGTGGACATCGACACCCAAGGCCGTTAGTCCTCGAGGTGGTCAGGTTAATTAGCCACTGCCTGACAATTGGCATTGTGTCACTGGCAGTAGGGTCTATTACCGTAGCAGAATCACCTGGTCAGGATGATATAAACAGAAGATGGATTCAAGTAGGATTCAACCCACTTGGGAATCATCAACCTTCCCTGTGGACTTCGCCACCCGAGGCCATTCGTCCTCAGGGTGGTCAGGTAAATTAGCCACTGCCTGACAATCGGCATTGTGTCACTGGCAGTAGGGTCTACTCTATTACCATAGCAGAATCACCTGGTCAGGATGCTATAAACAGAAGATGGATTCAAGTGGGATTCAACCCACTTGGGAACCATCAACCTTCCCTGTGGACATCGACACCCAAGGCCGTTAGTCCTCGAGGTGGTCAGGTTAATTAGCCACTGCCTGACAATCGGCATTGTGTCACTGGCAGTAGGGTCTACTCTATTACCATAGCAGAATCACCTGGTCAGGATGCTATAAACAGAAGATGGATTCAAGTGGGATTCAACCCACTTGGGAACCATCAACCTTCCCTGTGGACATCGACACCCAAGGCCGTTAGTCCTCGAGGTGGTCAGGTTAATTAGCCACTGCCTGACAATCGGCATTGTGTCACTGGCAGTAGGGTCTACTCTATTACCGTAGCAGAATCACCTGGTCAGGTTGATATAAACAGAAGATGGATTCAAGTGGGATTCAACCCACTTGGGAGGCATTAACCTTCCCTGTGAACTTCGACACCCAAGGCCGTTAGTCCTCAGGGTGGTCATGCTGGGTACATGTTTTTACCAACCTCAGAATGATGTAAATCTAAGTCAACTTTGAGACCTAGTCAGGATTGAACTCACAATGTTTTGACTGCAGTACAGGAGTTTAACCCCTGCACCACCAGGGTAATTTGTTCCAGTTGTCCCTGTTCACTTGGGACATCCAGATTTCCTAATCTCTGTAGCTGGAAAATTACCATCTGCATTCAATCCTTTCTTTGGGGCAAGAGAGGGCAAACTGGGACATTTTAGATAACCATCACTTCCTATCAATCCCTTTTTGACCTTTTATTAAAATAGAAGCTTCTTAGATATGTGTCTATAGGTTGCGGTTTGCCCTTGCTCGAAAGCCAATCGTATCCAACCCAAGGGTTCAGTGCTCATCTCTGTTCACAGGCAAAGAGCTGGACATGTGGCAGGCATTCCTAGACACCGGAGTGCACGGAATGCTGTTATCTTTCCTACCAAGGTGGTATCTATCTATCTTACTTGCAATTTCTTGCTTTCGAACTGCTAGGTTGGCAGTAACCGGGACAGACACGGGAGCTCACTCTGTCATGCTGTACCCAGGAATCAAACTCTGAACTTCCAGTCAGCGAGTTCAGTATCTTAATCACTTGAGCCACCGCAGTCCCCAAAAACAGTCTTACCTGGCAGTAAAAAAGCTCTCAATGGATTTCTGGGAGGAAATGGATGGACTTCGTAGTGGCACTAGAGGATAGACAGAAGAAAACTTCAGCCTCTTGATCAAATTTTGCTTCTAGAGTGAAATTCCCATTTGGACAACACTCTGCCTCTCAGCCTTAGCCTCAGCTCCTTGAAAAGCAGGATTCTGCCACTGATTTACCCTGCAAGGCTGTTGTTAGATATTGGCCGTGAAGCATTCCGACCACACTGCACAACAACAATTTTGCTACTGCGAATAACACATGCGATTTACATGAGTGTGCTGATTCCAAATCTGAAGTCAGAATTTGCCTATCAGCTACAGATTTTAAGGTGTGCTACAGCTGTTCAAATGGTCGGCAATTGGGTGATGTAGTTTTACATGGGAACATTCTAACAGTTGCAGCTACCACTAGGCCTGCTGCCACTCCAGCTAAATCACATCCCCTGGTGGCATGCATGTTCCAGCAGCGGCCGGGCACGTCTGGGCAAGTCAGTGAGTTGAGGTCAGAAATAGGTATCTAAGGCAAGATGGACCAAGGGCTTGTTTCTAGTGCAAAACCATCTTATTGGAGAGTACAACTAGGCCGTAGTGAGTCTTTTTTTGATCTAAAGATGAGTAGGCGCAGCTGTGTTAATAAACTGGTCATTTTTTTTGCTACATTTGTGGCATGCATGAACAATATAAGAACCTAACCAAGAGGATGAGATTTGCTTACTTATGATCCTGACGTCCAAGGCAGAATCGGACTTCAGATTTGGCTTCAGCACACTTGATTTAGTATGGAACACGTGGATTAGACCAAGTAGCAGATGACATCATCATCATCAGCATCATCATCAGCGTCATTATTGTTATTATTGTCGTTGTTATTATTATTGTTGTTGTTGTTGTGATGCAGTGCAATGCTAGGCAAAAGATTTATATGATCTGAAGAGAAACCAGAGTAGATCATACAGCTGGTCTTTTTTCAGAAAGATGAGAGCCCCCAACCACAGGAATGATCCCCAACCCCTGAAAAAATAAGCAAATGACAGAATCCAAATCACTATAATGGGGGGGGGGGCAGGAATTCCCCATCTTTAGATCCATAGAATCACTGAGCTGAAAGGGGATCCATGAGGCCATCTAGTCCAACCCCTTGTCCGATGCAGGAATCTGAATCAAAGCAGATCTGATAGATATGGTTGTCCAGTTCTCTCTTGAATGCTTCCAATGTTGGGGCTCACCACCTCCCGAGATAGTGTGTCCCGCTGTCGTATTACTCTAACAGTTAAGAAGTTTTTCCTAATATTCAGCCTACAACTGGCTTCCTTTAATTTCAGCCTGTTATTACACACCCTGCACACTGGAATGATGGAGAACTGACTCTGCCTCTTTATGATTACCTTTCAGGTATTTGAAGAGTGCTATTATCATCATCATCATCATCATATTCCCTCCTGGTCCCCATCATCTCAAGGCTAAATATGCCCAGTTCTTTCAGTCCTTCCACCTAGACCATACCTGTCAAGTTTTGGATTTGGAAATAAGGGAAATTTCCCGGCAAATACGGGATACTTGACGGTGGTGGCAATAGGGCATTGCAGTCTAATTAATAAGGGATGACGGCGGGAAAGAGGGTAAAATAAGGGGGTTTCCTGGCCAATACGGGATACTTGACAGCTATGCTTATCCTGTGCTGCCCTCCAATGGTGGCAATAGGGCATTGCAGTCTAATTAATAAGGGATGACGGCAGGAAAGAGGGTAAAATAAGGCGTTTTCCTGGCCAATACTGGATACTTGACAGCTACGTTTATCCTGTGCTGCCCTCCAATGGTGGCAATAGGGCATTGCAGTCTAATTAATAAGGGATGATGGCGGGAAAGAGGGTAAAATAAGGGGTTTTCCTGGCCAATACGGGATACTTGACAGCTACGTTTATCCTGTGCTGCCCTCCAATGGTGGCAATAGGGTATTGCAGTCTAATTAATAAGGGATGACAGCGGGAAAGAGGGTAAAATAAGGGGGTTTCCCGGCCAATAAGGGATACTTGACAGCTATGCTTATCCTGTGCTGCCCTCCAATGGTGGCAATAGGGCATTGCAGTCTAATTAATAAGGGATGACGGCGGGAAAGAGGGTAAAATAAGGCGTTTTCCTGGCCAATACTGGATACTTGACAGCTACGTTTATCCTGTGCTGCCCTCCAATGGTGGCAATAGGGCATTGCAGTCTAATTAATAAGGGATGACGGCGGGAAAGAGGGTAAAATAAGGGGTTTTCCTGGCCAATACGGGATACTTGACAGCTACGTTTATCCTGTGCTGCCCTCCAATGGTGGCAATAGGGTATTGCAGTCTAATTAATAAGGGATGACAGCGGGAAAGAGGGTAAAATAAGGGGGTTTCCCGGCCAATAAGGGATACTTGGCAGCTATGTCCTAGACCTAGGGCTGAGTTTCCAGTATTCTAAATATCCTTCTTGCCCTTCTCTGGACCTGATCCAGACTGTTTGCCATCTTTGTTAAAGTGCCCAGAATCGGACACAGGACTCTCGGTGTGGTCTCTCATGGATTCTTGGGGGACAAAAATTCTCATGATGGCTAACTGCTCATCTTTAGGCAAATCTGGGCAACTCTGTATAATTTGGCAGGATTGTGCAAATTGCCCACATTAATGCATCTTTAACAGTCTGAAGGAGAAGGTGGGTGATTTACGTCTTTCTCAGTAATTCTCCTGTCCTTCTGTGATTGCTCAGTGTCTGTATGTCTGTTTGCTCCACAAAGACAAAAGACATGAGACACAAATCAGCCAGGCTTTCTCTTTGTGTTACTGTTGTGGGAATTTAAGCAATCTCATAGCCTCGAGACAGCAGAAATTAAGGAAAATATTAATGCTGTGCTATTATTTCCCTCCTGACTTGGGATACCTTTCACTAACTGTTCGTAAAGGTCTTTCTTGCTCGAAAGCCAGTCATATCTGACTCTAGGGTTCGGTGCTCATCTCTGTCTACAGCCAAAGAGCCAGCGCTGTCTGCATCTGCAGACATTTCTGTGGTCATGCGGTAGGCATGACAAGACACTGTTACATTTCCTGCCAAAGCGGTACCTATTTAGCTACTTGCAATTTCTTCTAAGCATAACTAGACTCCAAAGTACATGGAATGCTGTTACCTTGTGGCAGGCATGACTAGTCATCAGAACACACAAAATGCTGTTACCTTTCCCACTGAAGTGGTACCTATGTATCTACATGCATTCCCCCCCCCCCCCGAACTGCTAGGTTGGCAGGAGCTGGGACAGAAGATGTAGCACTCAGGTCTTGAAATGCTGACTTGCTGACCTTCCAGTCATCAAGTTCAGCATCTTAACCACTAAGCCACCACAGTCCTTTAACCATTATTCTTCTCTATCTCTCCTCCCTGCATTGAGCACTGAGGGTTGGACTCAGTGGCCTAAAAGGCCCCTTCCAACTCAGTTACTCTATGATTCTCTAATAACAATTTCATGCCAGAAATTATTCTGGGTTGAAAGGGTTTTTGCTGGAGAAACTCCGCTCAGGGGACGCCCGAATGAGGCTCCTTTCATGTCCCCAAGATCTTTCCCCCCACTGAAGTGGTCCCTTTTTAACTACCTGCAATCTCTTGCTTTTGAACTGCTAGGCTGGCAGGAGCTGGGACAGAGACGGGCGCTCAAACCGTCATGCAGTACCCGGGGTCTCGAACTGTCGACTTGCCAGCCTCCCAGCTAACAAGAAGAGCTACTTAACCATTGTGTCATCGCAGCCTCACTATGATTCTATGATTAGCAGTGACGCACATGTGGCTTTTGTGATTATCTATGGTTCTCTGATTCTAATGCAGGAAAGAGCACCTGCCTAGTTGCTTCTCTACACAGAGCTGTGGCTCATGGGTTTTATAAGCAGAAAGTCCCAGATTCAACCTCTGACCACAACGGAGTGGCTAAGAAAGACTCCGCATGAAAACTCTGGAGTACCACTGTATCAGTCGGTGCAGGTAACATGAAGCGACCTGGATCGGGGTCACAGTCCAGAGTCTGGGGCAACTTTCTAGGTTCTCAAAGATTTCCTTACCATCTGGGAAGGTGTAGCAATCCCATCCGGAGGAGGAAGGTGTGCTACATGGAGAGAGGTCGTTCTCTTCTGCATCTGCACAGTTGGGGGAAGGAGGAGAAGGGTGGGAAGGAGAGAAGCCCTCTGTTATCATCTTCCATAGCAGAACAGTAAACTGGTTTCTGACGGCCTATCTCCAACCCAGAATCCGGCTCACTTACGGGTCTGCGGATTGTTGCCAGAGGCATGCACCGATGAGGATTTGGGTTTGGGCAATGACAAAGCGAAGAAAGTGGCTTTCATTTTGGCAGTCCAGGGTTTGATTGGGACATGGAATGAGGAGGAAGAGGAGGAGGTGGAGGCGTGGTGGTGGAGGTGGAGGAGGAGGAAGAGAAGGAAGGAAGGAAGGATGAGTGGATGGGTGAATGGATGGATGGATCTGAGTCAACATTGGGTGGTCCACCAAGCCACCAGAAGTCAATCTCTTCGATGGCATGTGAGTGGTTGGTGGTATCAAAGGGCCAGAGGTTCTAGTTGAGGCTGCTGGGAAAGAGATGGTAATTAGGAACTGCAGAACTTGGAAAGAATTTGGAACCCCAAAGGATTTCAGATCTCTTTCTATCAAAAGCTTGGCGAGTTTAATGAGATGCGTCTTACTTACTGGTATTATGCAACCCGTTCTCAGCTCCGTCTTGGCTACCAGCAGACCGACTGCTTCCGGGCCCAGAGGAAAGCCCTCGGTGTCTCCTGCTTTCCGAACTGGAACTCCTTTGGCTGCCTGGTTTCAGTGATGGACCTTGGTGTGGAAGAAACGAGATGGATGATGTTACAGGATGACCTGGAAATTTGATATGGTGGCAGGGTGATAACTTCCAAACCAAGGATAAGAGATGTCCTATTTCCAGAGCCGGGAGGTATCCCGTGACACTCTTTGTAATGAATTGAATTGGAGGCTTTGGTTTTGGAAGTATAAAAAGGATGCCGTAGTTTTCCTTCCTAAGGGTGTGCGTGAAGGGAGGCTTGAAATTGATCATGGGCCCAGGTGCAAATTCCTTTCCTCTTGGAAGTCATAGCAATCTCATATTGTGAGGACGGAAGTAGGAATGATGAACATTGAAGGTGAAGTCTTATTTGGCGACAGAAAGGAAAAGGCGGGATAATAGATGAAAGATGGGTTTGGTTATCTTATACAATGATGGCAAACCTTGGCACTCCAGGTGTTCTTGAACTTCAATTCCCAGAAGCCTTGATCAGCTGGAGTGCTGACTTGGGCTTCTGGGAATTGAAGTCCAAGAACACCTGGAGTGCCAAGGTTCGCCATCATGGTCTTAGAATGAAGAAGAAACACCATTATTATATTGTCCATGTTCCAAAGACAAGTTTGCCTATGCTTGCTTGTGAGTAGAACATGTAATCTTGATTTTGTCAGCTGGCTAGGCCAAGAAATATTGTTTTATCCAGGGAAAGGGGAAAAGTAAAAAATGTTCCTTTTTTATGTTTATCTCTTCTTTTTTGTGATCCTGGACTTTGATCTTTTTTTCCCTTCATATAATAAAGCAGGCTTGTTACATAAGATGTTGTACTTTTCATATAGAGAATAAACTGGTGGGAGAATTTCACTTCCTTTATTCTTTTATTGGCAATGCTATACTGTATATTGCTACCTAGTCTACAGTGGCTCAAGTGGCTAAGAGGCTGACTGGAAGGTGGGAGGTCCACAGTTCGATTCCCGAGTACTCTTGGATTGAATGAGGGCCCGTCTTTGTCCCAGCTCCTGCCAACCTAGCAGTTTGAAACCAAGAAATGGCAAGGAGATAAATAGGGACCACTTTGGTGGGAAGGTCAACAGCGTTCCGTGCACTCCAGTGTCTAGTCATGCCTGCACATGACCACGGAAACATCTGCAGAAGCAGGCAGCACTGGCTCTTCGGCTTTGAAACAGAGATGAGCACTGAACCCTAGAGTCGGATACGACTGGCTTTCGAGCAAGGGAACCCTTTACTTTTAGACTTTAAGGAGCCACCAGATTCTTGGGATTTCAAGTCACTGGTCCACCTTCTCAAATGCTTGCCAAACACATTTACCTGCATTGGGATATTCAACTACAGTTGGCAAGTAGTGGTTGTTGCTCAGATCCACGGGCAAGAAGGCTGTGTATTTGCTGATAACGTTGCAGGCTTTGCTCGTGTGCACCGCATTCACGTGATACCGCCGGCCAGACCCTGTTGGGAGACAAATGTAAGCAGCAATTGAAAACACAGGCCAGCAGTTTTAAGTGTGGAAAGAGGGTATCCTTCTGACGCCATGTACCTACACCTCCTCCCTGGCCAGAGAGACCTCTGAAACAATCAGAAATAAACAAATAATCACTTTTTTTGGGTGAGAAAACCAAATCGCTCTTCCTTAAAATATGCTGAGTATTGTAGTGGCACCCCAGCATGCAGTGGGTGTTGGCACAATAACTATAGAGATGGAAATACTAGCCTAAGGTAAAGGAAATTGTTTTATATTGGTTTGTCCCTAAGTAACTGATCGGAAAGTTTCCTGTCTTCTCCCCTCTAGGGGTCATCTAACCTATTTGCATGTATTAAGGCTTTGCATGTTCTGGCCTCCTCTCTCTTGTTTTATGTTTCCTTTGAAGAAGAACGATGTCTATTTGAGCTCCTCCATTTTGCGGGTCACATGGCAGACCTAAAAGACAGTCTGTCTGCCGCCAAATAGATTCACGCTATATCAGTCTTCTCAAAGAAGTGTATAAGGGGCGGTGATAAAAGTCAAACAAACAAATAAAATAAGGAGTGTACAACACAAATCACTTTGTTTCAGAAACCAATGAAGACTTTACTTTAACTTTACTTCTTTCTAAAAGAATCTCACCAAGAATCCTGAGCACATGTAAATTTTCTCTGACCTAATTGTGAATAAACAATATTTTGTTCTTTCTCTAGGCATTTAGCAAAAGTAGATTCGTTGGCTGAGCTAAACTGGGAGAAAGCTTGGGAGAACTTGCATTCAGACTAAGATTTGCCTAAAAATCTGCCCCACTTTACTATGCGGCTACTACATATAACTTAACAAAATGCTGCTTTGAAGCATGCTCTACTTTAAAGAAGCACAATATTTCCTGTTGATCTCTGGGTCTCCATGCACCAATGGTTATGTAGTCTGTCTGCCACCAGATTTTGGCAGTGACCCCAATTGATTCATGCTAAATCAATCTTCTCAAAGAAGGGTATAAGGGATGTACTGTACAACACAAATCACTTTATTTCAGAAACCGATAAAGAGCCCTATAAAAGGAGGGGTCCAACAGGGCAATACCATGAGTCCAAAGTTGTTTACTGCTGCCTTACTACGCATTACATATAACAAAGTGCAATTTGGCATCGGAGGAAAAGGGAATTCATATAAATGTCGAGTACGTATCCCATCTTTGCTTGCTTTGCTGATAATAACAATTTCGTGTCAGAAATTATTCTGGGTTGTAAGGATTTTTGCAGGAGAAATTCCACTCAAGGAATGCAGCTCCTTTCATGTCCCCAAGAGCTGGGACAGAGACGGGTGCTCAATCCGTCATGCAGTACCCAGGTCTTGAACCTCTGACTTGCCAGGCTTCCAGCTAACAAGGCAAGCTTCCTTGATGCCTCCTTGAGAATGTGGGTAATGTTGAGTATTTTAGTACAACCCCAGCATGCAGTGAGTGCTAGTATAATGACCATAGATACAAAAATACTGGACTAAACTAAAGGAAATTGTAATATTGTTTGGTCCCTGAATAACCAATAGGAAAGTTTCCATCTTCCCACCACTAAGGGTCACCTGACCTATTTTACATGTATTAAGACTCTCTTCTTTACGTCTCTCTCTCTCTTCCTCTTTTTGCCTTTGAAGGGGAAACATGTATATTTGAGCTCACCATTTTGAGGGCCGTATGCCAGGCCTAAAAGAACTAAAAGACTAATTTTAACATTATTTCTTTCTGAAAATATTCTTATTAGGAATCCAGAGCTGTTGCGATCTCGTCCTCATTAGACTCCGAAGATGACCTGGATCAGGAGGCACTTCCTATGCCCAGCCCAGTTCTGCCTGCACCCGAGCCTGAGGATGTCCTGAGCCAGGCATCTCAGCCTGCGCCTGGCCCAAGTCTGTTTTCCCTGGCAGCTCATCGGTCAGATCAGGGGGTCTGGCTCTGACAGTGACCAACACTCAGTCAGGGAGAGTTCCAGGAAACAGCTACACCTAAGACGCAGGCAGGCTAGAGCGAAGCACCAAAGAAGGCTCCTAGCCGATACCGATAAGCTGAGAGGTTTATAAGCTGAGTGGCTTGACTCCAGACCACCTGCCTAGACCCTGACCTGCTTGCTGTGACCCTGACATCTCTGCCAACCCTGATGATAGCCCTGGACACCCTTTGGATTAGGCGCTTGCTCGGACTACCAGTAACCAGACCTCGGCTTGCCTTTTGGACTTTGATATCTGGATTCTCCTTGACTAGACTCTCTGTGTAAAGCCACTGTGCAGCGACTGTGGTGTGTGTGTATTGTGTCGGTGTGTGTGTGTTGTGTCATGTGTGATGTGTCTGGGTGTGTTGGGTCAGTGTGTTGGCTGTGTGTGTTGTGCATTGGTGTGTGTTGTGCGAGTGTGTTGTGTCGTGTGTGATGTGTGTGGTTGTGATGGGTGTGGGTTGTGTGTCGGGTGCGTGCGTTTTGTGTCATGTGTGGGTGGGTGTATTGTGTGGGTGTGTATTGTGTGGGTGTGTGATATGTCTGGGTGAAAATTTGGCTCCGGGCAACGTCGGGCACCCCTGCTAGTTGGTTTTGTTTTCTGTGAGCCGCCCAGAGTCTTCGGAGTTGAGTGGCAATACAAACTAGAAAATAAATAAAATTTATTGCTGTGCTAAATAGGGAGTAATAAGCTTGGAGAACTTGCATTTCAAAATTAGGTAAAGGTAAAGGTCACCCTTGCTCAAAAGCCGGTCATATCTGACTCTACGGTTCAGTGCTCATCTCTGTTCCATAGCGAAGAGCCAGTGCTGTCTGAGTTTGCAGACGTTTCTGTGGTCATGTGGCAGGCATGACTAGACGCCGGAGTGCACAGAATGCTGTATACCTTCCCACTGAAGTGGTCCCTATTTATCTACAGTACTTGCAATTTCTTGCTTTCAAACTGCTAGAAAGGTTGTCTACAACTGCCCCGCTTTCCTGCTGCTGCATAAAACTTAAGAGGAATCTGGCCCCAAAGCTGCACAGCCCAGGAGTCATGGTACATGCGCAAAGAGACATGAATTACCGTGCTCGATTTCACACTCCCTCTCGGCCAGCTGCTCAAAGTCTCGGACGATAGATTTGGCAGCCAGGTGGTGGAAGGTCTCACTCCAGAGATCTTCCTCGTCAGCTTTCTTCTCCACATTTCGGAAGAGTGGCCCGATGTCAAAAATGATCTCCCACTGGACCGGCTCTCCGTTCCGCAGTCCCTTCACGACGGCTTTGCAGAGGGACCTCGGAGAGTGTCGAAAGCCACTGCCAGGGGAACTGGTACCCAATTCATGGAATTCCAAGTCGGAGGAAGTCTCTGTTTCAAAGTTGAAGGAAGGGTGTTGCGCGGGATCTGGAGATGGCATGGAAGAGGGAAGATTATACGCTGCATCACAAAACAATAAATATGGTCTGCTACTTGGTCTAATCCATGTGTCCTATACTAAATCAAGTGTGCTGAATCCAAATCTGAAGCCCGACTCTGCCTAGGACATCAGGGTCTTAAATTAGCAAATCTCACCCTCTTGTTTAGGTTGTTGCATTGATCACAGGGGGGGGGGTATATTTGCCACAAATGTAGCAAAAAATGTCTACCAACATCATTTTGTGAGTAAATGATATTTTTCTTTCTCTTAAGTATCTAATCCACATGTGTTTATTAGCTGGGCTAAAAGGGGGAGAAGTGGGAGACTTGCACTTTGCTGTGCAGCTGCTACAAATAATTTAACAAAAAAAAATCAGATTAAAGAGTCAAGATATCTGCAAGGTTAGATGAAAGTAATTAAACTTGATTGAAAGAACTCCATTGTGGATTCCAAGGTTGCTAAAGTTACCAGGCGTGTTTGCTACTTCCTAAAGAAATAGGTGTAAGATAAGACAATGCAGTGAAATTCCTGAAAATGTCAGGAGGAAAGATGAGATTGGGTGTTAGATTAGGATTTAGGAGACATGGCTTCAGATCCCTATTTAGCCACAGAAACATGCTAAGCCAGCTTTGTCCTTGAATAGCTTGCATACTTTGAAACCCAATTGATAATAATGTGATATCCTGTTTAGCGCTTGTGATACATTCCAAGAAAACGAAGCACTAGCTCAGGTATTCCCAACGTAAGGCCCATGGGCCAGATCTGGCCCATGGCACCATTTCATGTGGGCCACCCCCACTCCTCCAAGGGCATTCGAGAAACAAAATGGCCAAACTTTGAAGCTGTTGGGACAAAATGGCCACTCCCATCGTGCAGGCAGTGGCCATCGAAGCTGACTAAGAGTGTGTGACCCGGCCCCTGGCTTGAAAGGGTTGGGAACCCCTGCAATAGCTGATTCAGCACTAAATGAGATGATTTTAACAAATGAATGTAGAGCAGGAAGATTCGATCCCAGGTTGACTGGAGGAGCCTGCTGAGCACCACAAAATGGCTTCCTTTGCACATGTGCAGTAGTGATTCAGCGCTAAGCAGGGGAACACTACATGCAGTACAACCACAATTACAGGCTATCAAGTCAATTTGATAGCATTGAGCTTTCCAGCCTTAAACCTACACAGTTGAGAAAATAGACCCTCTTGTTGGTATTGCTCCACCTAAGATCAGGAGAGAAGTAGCAGCGGATGCCGAGAGAACTAAGCAAGAGAAGGACTCTCGACACCCTCTGAGCGGATATGAGTCTCAAGTCCGCCGTCTCAGATCCAGGTAGAGCTTTATGGCAAGAACAAACATTCTTGAAGATATGTATGCAAGAGCAAAACCAAATCAGAAGATGGAGGATGGAGCTCATTGTGCAAGGAACAACATTAAAGGTGGATATAGCTGAAGATCTCAACCTCCCCTGTGTCATTTGGAGGACCATGGATAGGTTGAGGGTTGGAGTCCCTAAATGTAAGACCAACATGCTCAAATGGGGCCTAATAGCAGGCAACAACACATGGTGTGAATGTGGAGAGATGCAGAGTCTGGCCCATTTGCTGGTCTGCCAATTGCTGCCAGAGACATGCGCCGATGAGGACTTGCGTTTGGGCAACGACAATGCGAAGAACGTGGCTTCATTTTGGCAGGTTCAAGGTCTGATCATGACATGAAAGAGAGAGAGCTTTACAGCCAGCAAAAGAACCCAGTTAGGGTCATAATACTTTGGAATTAACACATGCACAAATACACACAGTCTATCACACATGGAAGCAGCGCAGACACGCAAGGAAACACTCCGGTAATAGTGAAATAGTGGGCTCGCCATACTGAGCCCACTATTTCAGCCACCCACTGGCACCTACTTCTGCCCAAATCCTGTTTGCACCCTTCCTGATTTCCTCCCCAAAGAGCTCTGGGTGGGAAAGACGGTCCTGGTGGCGAACCCCCTTACCTGTGTCCCCAGGGCTTCGGCTGTCCAAAAAGACAGAGCCCAGGAGAGAGTCCGTCTGGGCCGAATTCTTCCCTGCTTGTGCGATGCCTGCTTGGAATGGCGGCGAATCCAGGTTCTGGCAAAAGGAGAGACGGCACTGCTGGAGCAGAGATGGCCGCCTGGCACCGACGCCTCGTATCCTGGTGGCAGAGATGGGGGCACCCATGGCGAGAGGCTGAGGAGATGGAAATGCCAGAGGGTGGGTGACGTAGAGACAGAGGGAGAGAACTTGAACAATGGCTTAATCTAAAGTGCAGCGCGCCATGCGGATAAAATAATAATAAAATTATTATTTGCACCCCAGGGCGCAGAGGCAAGTGCGCACCGGGATGAATCCCCCTGTCCCGGTGGCCCAGCCATGCCTGGTCAGGGGTCCTTAAACTTGGCTCCCCAGGCGTTCTTGGATTTTAATTCCCAAAAGCCCAAGTCAGCACACCGGCTCATCAGGTCTTCTGGAAATTGAAGTCCAAGAACATCTGGAGAGCCACGTATGTGGAACCCTGTCTTAGGTAAAATGTCAAGGTCTCCCTTGCTCGAAAGCCAGTCATATCTGATTCTAGAGTTCAGTGCTCATCTCTGTTTACAGTCAAAGAGCCAGGGCTGTCTACATTTGCAGGCATTTTCATGGTTATATGGCAGGCATGACTAGACACCAGAGCGCACGGAAGGCTGTTTCCTTTCCCACCAAAGCGGTGCCTATTTATCTACAGTAATTGCAAATGTTTTGCTTTCAAGCAAGGTGGAAAGCTAGGTTGGCAGGTGCTGGAACAAACAGTGGGTACTCACTCCTTCATGCAGCACTCAGGTCTTAAACTGCTGACCTGCAGACCTTCCAGTCGCCAAGCTCTGCATCTTAACCACTAAGCCACTGTGGTCCCTATTTATTGTCATCGTCATCATCGCCGCCGCCACCACCACCACCACCACCACCATTATTATTATTATTATTATTATTATTATTATTATTATTATTATTATTATTATTATTATTATTATTATTATTATTATTATTATTATTATTATTATTATTATTATTATTATTATCATCATCATCATCATCATCATCATCATCATCATCATCATCATCATCATCATCGTTGTCGTCGGCGTCGTCGGCGTCGTTGGCGGCGGCGGCGGCGGCGGCGTCATCGGCGGCGGCGTTGTGTTGGAAGGGGCCTATAAGTCCAGTTTACATGACTGGGGTGGGGTGTCAAAGGTTTCAACAGGTCCACTGTTATCTTACAATCTGTAAGGCTTCACTGCAGGACCGGCTGCTTCAACAGTTGAAATTTTTAAAAATGACATTTTTGAAGTGGTCGCCGTGTTAGTCTATGCAAGCATCAATAAAATTGTGGCTCTGTTTTACCCACCACTGCTTTCCTGCAGAATGGGAGTCATAGCCAACCTAAGCAATAAACGATGACATGATGTACTGTGGTGGCTCAAGTGATTAAGATACTGAACTTAATGACTGGAAGGTCAGAGTTTGATTCCCAAGTACTGCACAATGGAGTGAGCTCCCATCTCTGTCCCAGCTCCTGCCAACCTAACAGTTTGAAAGCAAAAAAATACAAGTAGATAAATAGGGACCACTTTGGTGGGAAGGTAAACAGCATTCTGAGGCAAGCCTGCCACATGTCCATGGAAATGTCTGCAGACGCAGACAGCACCGACTCTTTGGATATAAACAGAGATGAGCACTGAACCCTAGAGTCGGATACGACTAGTTTTTGAGCAAGGGTGACCTTTACCTATCAGGTACCTAAAGGGCCACAGTGACTTAGTGGTTAAGACTCTGAACTTGATAACTGGAAGGGCTGGCAGGTCAGCAATTCGAGACCCAAGTGTTGCACGACAGAATGAGTTCCCATCTCTGTCCCAGTTACTGCCAATCTAACAGTTCAAAAGCAAGAAATAGGGACCACTTCGGCAGGGAAGGTAACATAATTCTGTGTCCTCTGGCGTCTAGTCATTCCTGCCACATGACCATGGAAATGTCTGTCGTCTTTGGCTATCGATGGAGATGAATGATGGCCCCTAGAGTTGGACATGACTGGCTTCCGAGCAAGCGATAGGCGTATTACACAGCTTGGCTTATTGCAAAAATGTACTGTACCTCTGGAGACGAAAAGCAAATGCAAGAATTTCACAAGCGAGAATTTCATTAGGACCGAAGCTTTCATTACAGATCGAGGAAGACGAGGTGCGAGATTCCGGATACAGGTTGCTTGGAAACCAAACTAGAAGCAGGGCACGAGTGTACTATAAAAGGCCTTATCTTATAAGTGTCCAAATCTGAGACAGAAGGATCCACACATCTGTCTCACACAGCTTCCTCAGTGTCATTCCTGATTAACCAAAGGGGCCTCTTTATTAAGCAGATTCTTCAGACCTAAATTATTTGTGCAAGCAGGCAAATAATTTGTGCGAGCAAGGAATCAAACTTCCCTGGACTTCTGAACATATAATTATAATGCACTAGCTGATTACCCGGCCTTGCTCAGGTTTTTTGTCCCATACATGTGTCTGGCCACCTGTGTCAGGCCCCTGCCCAGCTAAATTACAACACAATGATGTCACAATCAAGTGACCTACATGGGGCTTTGACATCAGCATCACTATGTATCCGGCCACCTCTCTCAGGCTTTGGTATATGAGAGTCAAGACACAATGCACAGCCAAAGGCTGGGTTAACTCAGGTTTATTGCATGGTGGACAGAGGGAACATGAGGTAATGGCGGACGAACAGCTCTATATATATGGTAGTAACGTATTTTGAATGTGGCTCCACGGTAGCCCGTTGGCTACTGGTCCGCGTGACGTCATGGCTGGTCACGCCCTTCTTGTCCAGGTGTAGGTAGCGGCGGGAAACTTCCCGCGCTGCGGTCTTGATGGGTTTGAACCAAGAGAGCTTGGACGCTCGCTGCTGCCAGCTGGTGGTCATTAGCTCGCGTCCTATTACAGGGTTTATGTGATACAGCTGAGGGTTACATTGTTACTCATAGGCAAGGTTACATTGGTTCAGATACATTGATATCACATGTGGAAGGTTACACTATTAGAACACAACACTCCTCCCCCCTAGGATGAGACGAAGTCTCTCAGCCAAGGTGGCTTATTTCGAACACGCTGGGGTCTCGGCGCGGGCTGCCCTGCCCTGGCTTCGCTCCCTCCTCCTTGCTCCCTGGCTGCCTGCCCTGAAACGGGAGAGGATGACTTGTTAGTGGTTTGCCGCGGTTCTGCGGCTTTGTTGGAAGGTGTGTGCTTTGTTTGGGAAGAACCGGGGGCCCTGGGGGCTAACGAAAAACCCCTCTTCTCGCTTGGATGGGTGGGGGAACACTCCAAAAAACCCCCCCAGCTAGCAAAATCAAAATCAAAATCGGCTTCGGGGGAAACGGCAGCGGCGGCCGCACACTCCTTTTCCCTCCCCCCGGGCACGGATAGAACTGGGGTATCAAAAGGATATGAGTCGGGCTCACTGCTTTCCCTCCCGGCTTCGGACTGGTGTCCCTCTCTGTCTCCCCCTTGGGCTAAATGGGTGGGGGAGAACCCTATCGCTGAATCCTGTCGCTGAGCCCCACTGATCGGCCCCTCACTCACTCGGTGCCTCAGTTGGTCAGCGTGCCTCCTCCAGAGGAGGCCGGTGCTAGTTTCCACCCGATATGACACTGGCCCCGTCTGTTCTATTATCGTCCCTGGTACCCAGGCTGGGCCTGCGCTGGCATAGTTCCTGCAGTGTACAGGATCGCCTACGCCGAAACCTTTCGAGACCGCTAAACCTATGTTCTTCCCTTTGTCCTCGACCCTCGACGGGTCCAACCTGGACAAAAGCGTCGTCAGTTTCCTCCGCATCAGCAGCTCAGCCGGCGAGTATCCAGACGCTAAGGGGGTCACTCTGTACGCTAATAAAAATTGACAAACTTGGTGATTTAGATCTCCCGAGCCCATGCGCCGCAGCGCATCCTTTGTGGTGCGCACCAACCGTTCCACTTGGCCATTCGTGGCCGGGTGAAACGGCGCGGATGTGACATGCCGAATTGCATTTGCCTCCATGAATGCTGCGAACTCAGCGGACGTGAAGCAACTGGCGTTATCGCTGACCAAAGTGTCGGGTAAACCGAACGTGGAAAAGACCCTCCTTAGCTGGCGAATAGTAGTGGCGGAGGATGTGCTCTTTACCGGAATGACCTCCAGCCACTTTGAGTATGCATCCACCACCAGGAGAAACATGGTTCCTCGGAACGGGCCAGCAAAATCTACGTGCACCCTGGACCACGGCCCCCTTGCTGCGTCCCATTCCCTATGCGGGAGGCGGGCTACCTCCGGTCGGGAGCACTGACAAGCCTCACAAGTGCCAACCATATGCTCTATGTCGGCGTCCAGCTGGGGCCACCAGAAGTAACTCCGGGCCAACGCCTTGGAACGGACGATTCCCGGGTGGCTGACGTGCAACAGCTTTAGCACCTTTGGCCGCAGGGACGTAGGAACCACCACCCGTTGGCCCCACAAAAGGCACCCCCTCTCTAAAGACAACTCTACTCGCTTTCGGAAAAATGGGTCGAATTCCGCGCCTGGGGATGACGCCGGCCACCCCTTCTGCACCCACGAGCATACTTTCTCTAGTGTTCTATCCTTTCCGGTCGCCCTGGCAACGTCGGCCGGTACTATCGGGGGTGACTCCAAGACCTCTATTAATAATACCTGGCGGTCTCTTCTTACCCCTGCCTTCTGGTCGTCCGACAAGGGTAACGGCGACCGTGAGAGTGCGTCTGCATGGCTGATTTCCTTCCCTGGCCGGTATTCTAACTCATGTTGATATGCGTTAAGAAAAATAGCCCACCGCAGCATCCTCGGGGACAGGATCTGTGGCGTGGGCTTATTTGCAGTGAATATTCCTAACAGGGGCTTGTGATCAGTAACGACCTTGAACGGCCGACCATACAGAAAATCGTGAAATTTCTTGGTTCCCGCTACTATCGCTAGTGCCTCCCTATCGGTCTGTGCGTAATTCCGCTCTGCTTGGGACAGGGACCTTGAATAAAACGCTATCGGGGCCTCCCTTCCGTCGTTTAACACGTGGCAAAGCACCGCCCCCACCCCCACCGGGGATGCATCGCAGACTAAAACTATGGGCCGTTTGGGGTCGAAATGAGTCAGGATTGCCTCGGATGTGAGGAGTTGCTTTAACTCTGTGAACGCTCTTTCTTGCTCGACACCCCACAGCCATTTTTCCTCTTTTTTAAGTAACCGATGGAGCGGCTCGGCAACAGACGCCTTCCGTGGAAGGAAGGTATGGTAGAAATTGAGAAGCCCCAGAAACGACTGTAGCTCGGTTTTGGAAGTGGGGCGAGGGGCTTTCTTAATGGCGGCTACCTTAGATTTGGACGGCCTAATTCCCTCGGGTGTGACGCGGAACCCTAAAAACTCAACCTCTGTTTCGAAAAATACACATTTGTCTTTTCTCAGTCGCAGCCCCGCTTTTTCGAACACGGTCAGGACCTTATCCAGTCTGCGAGCCAGCTCGGCCTTACTCCCCCCCGTTATCAACACGTCATCAAAATATGGCAACACCCCCTCCAGCCCCTTCAGGAGGCGTTCCACTAGCGACTGAAAAATGCCAGGTGCCGAGTTCACGCCGAACTGTAACCTCGACACTTGGAACGCCCCCTTATGTGTGACTATTGTTTGTGCTGCCGCTGTGGCGGGGGTTACCGGGAGTTGCTGGTAGGCCTGTGCTAAATCGAGTTTAGCGAAACACTTTCCCCCATTTAGCCTGGCCAGAAGGTGGCTGACCACTGGCACCGGGTATGCATTAGGGCGGATTGCCTTATTAATGGTACACTTATAATCAGCGCAAATGCGCACCTCCCCGTTAGCCTTCAGTGCTGTTACAATTGGAGTCTCCCACTCCGCGGAATCCACAGGAACAAGAATCCCTTGACCCACCAGTTTGTCCAGTTCCGCCTCTATTTTGTCCTTTAGCGCGAACGGTACCCTGCGCGGTTTAAGTCTTATCGGGCGGACCTCAGGGTCTAAGTCGAAGGCTACAGGGGGTCCCTTGAACTTTCCCAGTCCACTTTTAAAAACAGCGGGGTGTGCGTCACACACCGCTTGTATTGGGTCCTCGCCTACGGCATGCACCCCCCCTATGAACAGACCTAAGGGCTGAAACCACTGGGTTCCGAGGAGGCTACAACTCCCCCCTTTTAGCACCACT
The DNA here is from genome assembly GCA_035047305.1 of Bradypodion pumilum. Taxonomy (NCBI): domain Eukaryota; kingdom Metazoa; phylum Chordata; class Lepidosauria; order Squamata; family Chamaeleonidae; genus Bradypodion; species Bradypodion pumilum. Next base: position 3,690,283 of record JAWDJD010000016.1, on the reverse strand, counting down.
AGGGGAAGTTCCGCAGAATGTCTCTTAAAACGAACCCGGAATGTCCCGACCCCCAACACTGGAATGCTGTTCCCCTGTACGTCCCGTAGTGTGGCCCTCAACGCTTTAAGTTTGGGCCGCACGTGGGGGTCGATTTTCAAGAACTCTCTCTGGGGAATTATAGAATAGGAGGACCCCGAGTCAACTTCCATCCTAATGGGGGTCCCTTGTACTAGTACCTCAACAAAGTAATGGGGCTGTCCCGCAGACACGCTGAACACAGGAGCGTCGCCCTCGCTGTCGTCCGAGATGCGGCCCACGCCGTCCCGCTTCCTCGTGGCCCGGGCGCCATCTTTGGACCTCGCTGGACGGTCCGGTCTGGCTGAACGGTCTTGCGACTGTCTCCGGCCCTCTTTCCATTTCCTGCACGCCTTGGCGATGTGCCCCCGACGTCCACAGTTGAAACACTCGGCTTTTCTGAATGGGCACTTCACGCGCTCATGGGCCGCTCCGCAACCATCGCAGCGGCGCCCGCCTCTCCGGACCTTCTGGACCTCCTCGCCATCGCTGCTTTCTGAAGACGATTTCGAGGTCGGTCGGGTTGCATGCACCGCCTGACCGGACTTCCCGTGCAACGAGTTTTCCGCTTTGCCGGCCCTCGGACGCCACTCACGCCACTTGTGCATCTCATCTACTCCAGCATTCGTGGATTCCGCGGCTTCCGCGGCCTCTACAACCTCTTCCAGTGTGGGTGGTGGCTCCTTGTTCATCAGGCTGCGCTGTACTTCCTTGTCCTTCAGGCCACACAGCACTCCGTCCCTGAGGGCCATCTCTAGGAAGTGGTCCCATCTGCAGGGGGCGGCGGCTACCCTCATAGCCGTTACGAAGGCTTCTACCGACTCGTCCGGCGCTTGAACTCGCCTCCAAAACGCGCTCCGAGCGGGAAACATTGCCCTCGAGGGTCGGAAACGCTCACGCAGCAGTCTCATGATGTCACCGGCTTTGAAATCGCTCATCTTCTTCGGTGCAAGAATGCCCACCAGCGTCCGCTTGGTTTCCATCCCAAGCATGCGGGTGAGGATGGCCCTCTTCCTTTCCTCGTCGTCTTCTTTGACTTTGAGTTCCACCAGTGCCGCCTGGAAGTCCATCTCAAAAAGCTCCCAGTCTTGCGGTTTGGTGATGTTGAACCCGCTCTGTGTCCTGGCTCCATGGGGATCCATTATCCCACCTTCGTCGCCAATTTGGTATATGAGAGTCAAGACACAATGCACAGCCAAAGGCTGGGTTAACTCAGGTTTATTGCATGGTGGACAGAGGGAACATGAGGTAATGGCGGACGAACAGCTCTATATATATGGTAGTAACGTATTTTGAATGTGGCTCCACGGTAGCCCGTTGGCTACTGGTCCGCGTGACGTCATGGCTGGTCACGCCCTTCTTGTCCAGGTGTAGGTAGCGGCGGGAAACTTCCCGCGCTGCGGTCTTGATGGGTTTGAACCAAGAGTGCTTGGACGCTCGCTGCTGCCAGCTGGTGGTCATTAGCTCGCGTCCTATTACAGGGTTTATGTGATACAGCTGAGGGTTACATTGTTACTCATAGGCAAGGTTACATTGGTTCAGATACATTGATATCACATGTGGAAGGTTACACTATTAGAACACAACACAGGCCCTTGACCAGCTCAATTACATCACCTGTGTCAGGCCCCTGCTCAGCTCAATTACATCACGATGATGTCTTTAGTGTATGGGAACCAAGACACCGGGACAGCCGAAGAGCTGGCTTAACACAACTTTATTGCATGCTGGTCAGAGGGAACATGTGGTAATGGCGGACGAACAGCTCAATATATACAGTGGCTATGCAATTTGAATGTGGCTCCTTGGCAGCCTATTGGCTACTGTCCGCGTGACGTCATTGCAGGTCATGCCCTTCTTGTCCAGGTGAAGGTAGTGGCGGGAATCTTCCCGCACTGTTGTTCTTAGGTGAGTCTTGGACTAATGAGCTGGATGCTCGCTACTGCCATCTAGTGGTCACTAGCTCGCATCCTATTAGGGTTACAGTGATGCAGCTGAAGGTTACAATATTACACGTAGAAAGGGTTACATTGGATACACATGGATAGGTACATTGTTCAAAGGCACAGGCTTTAGAACACAACATCCCTCCCCCCTAGGATGAGACGAAGTTTCTTAACCAAGATGGCTTATTGCAACCGCGTTTGGGCCGCGGTGTGGGTTGGCCCGCCCGGGGGACGCTCCCGCTTCCTTGTTCCCTGGTCCCTTGTCCTGTAACGGGAGAGGGAGACTCGTTAGTGGCTTGCTGCGGTTTTGCAGCTTTCGGGGAAGGGACAAACTCCATTGTGGGCAGACCGGGGGCACTAGGGGCTAACATAAAACCCCTCTTCTCGCTTGGATGGGTGGGGGACCACTCCGAACCCCCCCGGTCCTGTAACTCAAAATCAACTTCTGCTGGGGGATCCCGTGGGGTATCTATGAGGACAAATTCCTTCTCCTCCCCCCTCGGTGGGGACCCATGACCCCCCTCTCCTCCCCCTTCGGCTAAACGGGTGGGGGAAAACCCTAACGCTGAATTCTTGTCTGTGCTTTCGGCGCCCTGCCTTCCGGGGACCCGGCTCCGGAGCTGGTCCGCGTGCCGCCACCAGAGTAGACCTGTGCTGGTCTCCACGCGATACGACATGGGACCGGTTTGCTCCACGACAACCCCCGGTACCCAGGCTGGCCCCGCGCTGGCGTAGTTCCTGCAATGCACCGGGGCGCCCACGCTGAAACTTTTTGTGGCCTCCAGCCCGATGTTCCTCCCCTTGTCTTCTACTCTCGCGGGTTCTAGCCTAGTGAGTATGGTGGTCAGTTTCCTGCGCATTAAAAGCTCCGCGGGGGAGTAGCCTGACGCCAACGGGGTCACTCTGTATCCTAACAGAAACTGACACACTTGCAGGTTGAGATCCCCGGGGCCCATGCGCCGCAGCGCATCCTTTGTGGTGCGTACGAGGCGCTCCACTTGGCCATTGGTGGCCGGGTGAAACGGGGCGGAGGTGATGTGCCAGATGGCGTTAATCTCTGTGAATGCCCTGAACTCGGAGGACATGAAACAACTAGCGTTATCGCTGATTAGGGTGTCGGGTATGCCGAACGTGCAAAAGACCCTCCGCAAATGCTTAATGGTCGTGGCCGAGGAGGTGCTCGTGACTGGGATAACCTCCAACCACTTGGAGAAAGCGTCCACAACAAGGAGAAACAGGGTTCCTCGGAACGGGCCCGCAAAATCTATGTGCACCCGGGACCACGGCCCCTTAGCCGCGTCCCACTCCCTGTGGGGAAGGCAGGCCTCCACTGGTCTGGAGCATTGGCAGCTCTCGCAAGTGCCGACCATGTGCTCGATGTCGGCGTCTAACTGGGGCCACCAGAAATAACTCCGGGCCAGCGCTTTGGAGCGCACAATTCCGGGGTGGCTGACGTGCAGCAGTTTAAGCACCCGCGGCCTAAGGGATGTAGGGATCACCACCCGCTGCCCCCACAAGAGACACCCCCTCTCTAGGGCCAGTTCCAGCTTTTTCCTGAAAAATGGGGCGAATTCCTCCGCTGGGGAAGACGCTGGCCATCCCTTCTGTACCCAGGAGCTAACCGCCGCCAACGTCCTGTCCTTGCCTGTCGCTTTAGCGATGTCGGCGGGTACTATGGGGGGTGAATCCAAGACCTCTATCATGAGCACCTGGCGGTTTCGCTCCTCCTCGCCCACGTGGTTGTGCGTCTGGGGAAGGAGGGACCTCGACAGGGCATCCGCGTGGCTGATCTCTTTCCCGGGCCGGTACACCAACGCGTGCTGGTAGGCGTTGAGAAAAATGGCCCACCTAAGCATTCTCGGGGACAGGATCTGTGGCGTGGGCTTATCTGCGGTAATAATGCCTAGTAGGGGCTTATGGTCAGTCACGATGGTGAAAGGGCGGCCATACAGAAAATCGTGAAATTTTTTGGTCCCCGCAACTATTGCCAGCGCCTCTCTGTCTGTCTGGGCATAATTTCTCTCCGCTTGGGACAGGGACCTTGAGTAAAACGCTATCGGGGCCTCCCTCCCATTATCCAGCACGTGGCATAACACTGCCCCCACCCCCACCGGGGATGCATCGCAGACCAGTACCACCGGCCGTTTGGGGTCGAAGTGGGTCAGGATGGCGTCAGATGCCAGGAGTTGTTTCAGTTCAGTGAATGCCCTCTCCTGATCGTCGCCCCACTTCCATGCCTCATCTTTCTTGAGCAACTTATGAAGCGGTTCAGCCACCGCCGCCTTCCGAGGAAGAAAGGAGTGGTAGAAATTTAAGAGCCCTAGGAATGACTGTAACTCGGACTTGGAGGTGGGGCGAGGGGCTTTCTTGATGGCGGCCACCTTGGATTTGGATGGCTTGATCCCCTCAGGTGTTACTCGGAACCCTAAGAACTCAACCTCCTGCACGAAGAAGATGCATTTGTCTTTTCGCAACCTCAACCCCGCCCGTTCGAATACTTCCAGGACTCTGTTTAGCCTTTCGGCCAATTCGAATTCACTCCCCCCCGTTATCAATACGTCATCAAAATATGGCAAGACCCCATCCAGCCCTTTCAAGAGGCGTTCCACGAGCGACTGGAAAATTCCAGGCGCCGAGTTCACGCCGAATTGTAGGCGCGTCACCTGGAACGCCCCCTTATGCGTGACTATGGTCTGTGCAGCAGCTGCGGCAGGGGTTACCAAGAGTTGCTGGTAGGCTTGTGCCAGGTCGAGCTTAGCGAAACACTTTCCCCCATGTAATCTGGCGAGCAAATGGCTGACTACCGGCACCGGATACGCATTAGGGCGAATTGCCTTATTAATGGTGCACTTATAGTCGGCGCAAATGCGAACCTCCCCATTCGCCTTCAATGCCGTGACAATTGGAGTTTCCCATTCCGCAGAATCAACGGGAACAAGAATCCCCTGGCCCACCAATTTGTCCAATTCCGCCTCTATCTTGTCCTTTAGTGCAAAAGGCACTCTGCGCGGTTTGAGTCTTATTGGGCGGACCTCCGGATCCAGGTCGAACGCTACTGGGGGTCCCTTGAACTTCCCAAGTCCCTTTTTGAAAACTTCGGGGTGCGCGTCGCACACCCTCTGTATTGGGTCAGTCCCAACGGCGTGCACCCCCCCAATGAACAGACCCAGGGGTTGGAACCATTGAGTCCCGAGGAGGCTGCAATTTCCCCCTTTAAGGACGACTAGGGGAAGCTCCGCGGCGTGCTGTTTATATTGGACCCGGAATTTTCCCACCCCCAGCACCGGGATACTGTTCCCTTGCACGTCCCGAAGCGTGGACCTCAACGCTTTGAGCTTGGGCCGTACGCGGGGGGCAATTCTCAAAAACTCTCCCTGGGAAATGATTGAATATGAGGAGCCAGAGTCAATTTCCATCCTAACAGGGGCCCTTTGCACCAGTACCTCAACAAAGTAATGGGGGTGTCCCGTGGACACGCTGGAAACTGGGGTGTCGTCATCGCTGTCGTCGGAGACGCGGCCCACGCCGTCCTGCTTCCTCGTGGGCCGGGCGCCCTCCTTTGGTCTCGTCGATCGGTCCGGTTTCGCCGAATGGTCTGGCGAGCTCCTCCGGCCCTCGCGCCGTCGTCTGCAGACTTTGGCGATGTGCCCACGGCGGCCACAGTTGTGGCACTCGGCCTTTCTAAACGGGCACTTCGCGCGGTCGTGGGCCGCTCCACAGCCGTCGCAACGCCGGCCGCCCTTTCGGACCTTCCGGATGTCTTCCTCATCGCTGCTCTCTGCGGAAGATTTCGACGCTCGCCGGGCCGCGTGTACCGAGCCCGCCGCTTGGTCGGCCTGTGGGAGCCTGCCCTGGAGCTCTTTCACTCTGGCCCACATGGCTTCCGCGGCCTGTGCTGCCTTCACGACCTCGTGCAGTGTCGGGGGCGGATCCTGGTTCATCAGCTTTCGCTGAACCTCCTCGTCCCACAGGCCACACAGCATGCGGTCCCTGAGGGTGATCTCCAGGTTCTCCCATTTGCATGGGCCGGCAGCCAGTCGCAGGGCCGCTGCGAAGGCGGCGACCAACTCACCCGGCGCTTGGACTCTCCTCCAGAAGGCGTCCCGAGCTGGAAACATCGATACCGAGGGCTGGAAGTGGTCGCGCATCGCCTTCAGGAGCTCTTTGGCCTTCAACTCGCCCACCTTCTTCGGAGCGATGAGGTCGACCAGCACCCTCTTGCCGGCGTGCCCGAGCATTCTGGTGAGGATGGCTCTCTTTTTTCCCTCGTCCGTGACCTCGAACTCCACCAGTGCACCTTGGAAATCCATTTCGAAGAGTTCCCAATCTTCCGGTTTATTAATATCGAAACCGGTGTATGTGTTGGTCCCATGGGAAGCCATATCCCACCTTCGTCGCCAATTTAGTGTATGGGAACCAAGACACCGGGACAGCCGAAGAGCTGGCTTAACACAACTTTATTGCATGCTGGTCAGAGGGAACATGTGGTAATGGCGGACGAACAGCTCAATATATACAGTGGCTATGCAGTTTGAATGTGGCTCCTTGGCAGCCTATTGGCTACTGTCCGCGTGACGTCATTGCAGGTCATGCCCTTCTTGTCCAGGTGAAGGTAGTGGCGGGAATCTTCCCACGCTGTTGTTCTTAGGTGAGTCTTGGACCAATGAGCTGGATGCTCGCTACTGCCATCTAGTGGTCACTAGCTCACATCCTATTAGGGTTACAGTGATGCAGCTGAAGGTTACAATGTTACACGTAGAAAGGGTTACATTGGATACACATGGATAGGTACATTGTTTAAAGGCACAGGCTTTAGAACACAACAATGTCACAATCAGGTGACCTACCTGGGGCTATGACATTAGCATCACTATGGATACTACCACTGGGACACACACACACCCTCCTGTCGAATATACTTTCCATTGCAGATCAATTTAGGGGCATATACCCCCCCATGGGGCTCGTGACCCCCGCAGTGACCATCCAGCACACCCAAGGTATGTGTGTGCCATGTTACAGTGTGATCGATGCAGGGGTGTAGATTTGTATTTATCATATACAAGAGGACATCTCTGCTTTATATATATAGATTTACCATAATGATACTACGGCTGAAAGCTACCTCCAGGCAGTACTGGATTAAGCCAGCGCGAGGCCTATAGCAAATAGTGTCAACAGGCTCTTGCTTAGATTTAGGATTTAGGATACCTATAAAATAAAACACCATTAGTAAAAACAAACTTTTCTCGATTTAATGTGGGCAAATTTAGAGATAACACTAGTCAAATCAATTTTTCTAAGTAAATCACATTCAATGCTCATTAAGATGAGGTTATTTAGATGATCTTGCCCCATCATGTTCCTTAACTCATTTTTTAATCGCTTTAATTTTGAAGAAAATGTTCTCCGCTGCAGTTAGCAAAAAATAGACAAGTAAATACGTAAGATGATTTCTACATATGGGAAACACGACTCTAAACCTATAAAACAAAACACAGCTCACACGTTGATCAACTCTGCCACTCAACACAAATTCAAACTACTAGAGTAGCACGTAAGATGCACGCGCAGACAAAGACGGCTCTGCCTGCACACATGTCTTTACTCTTTGGCATGCATTGAATGCTCCAATTAGGTGCCGGTGAGTCTCTCCGAGTGAACATTTTTTTTTAAATATCCGGGCGAATGCACGGAATATTTAAATTTGGATTTTCATTCTAACTGAGCACGTGGACAGAGACGCAGGGCCCATAGCATTTGCTACTCCTGCTATATGGCTGATCCAGCACTGCCTCCAGGCTAAAGGCACAGAGACCAAAAAACAGACAGTACTAAAAATGAAATATATATTTCTAAAAGTCACAAGTCCACTCAAGTCCAGGGTTTCCTGCAGTCGAAAACCCTTTATCTGGCCACTAGAAACATACCAAGCACAGGTACGCAATTTACTCCAACACGAGCCATATGCCCAAATAGTTCAAAAGAATACTTTATTGAAATGGATTCGAAATAAACAACCTTCAGCCAAAATAAGTGCACTTAACTGTAAGAATAACAAAGCCCATTATCCCACTATCATAGGACTCATTCCACCTTGCAAAGAGCTGTATCCCATCCAGAAGTCCACATAAGCCTTTGTGCTGCTTCATGAGGTCCTGCCCCAGGCTAGAGAAATCTATGATAGGCTTCAATCACTGACTGTTTATGTTAGGGAGTATCAACCTGCAGCCCTTGGGCTGGATGTGGCCCACAGCACTATTTCATGTGCCCCCCCCCCCACGGCCTTCACTACACCAGGAAGTGCCATGTGGATGCATTGAAAATTTTAAAAAAAGGTCCCGACCGGACCAAAAATAATTTTAAAAAATATAACACCCCCCCCAAAAAAAATCCCCAAAATGCCAGGCACGACCCTCTCCCACCCCCACAAAAGGATGAAGCAATTTCCCTACCTTTTCCACACTGTTTGGGGACCTTATCCGATTACGACGACAGCGCCTCCGCAGCAGTAAGCACTGCATTGTGACTTGGGGTGAAGGGGTGGCCATTTTGAACATGGCCATCCCTTCACCGAAGTCACAATGCAGTGCTTACTGCTGTGGAGGTGCCATCGTTGTCGTCGGATAATGTCCCCAAATGGTGTGGAAAAGGTAGAAAGATCGCTGCCATTTTAGAGTTTAAAATACTGTAGCACAATCTTCGGTCATAAACCGAAAATTGGTTTTAACCTGGGGAATTTTTTTAATTAAATGTGCCGTCGTAACCCGTGGCAAATGAAATCCAGGGCAGTCGAATGCCAGGGTTATACTGTACAAAAGTCTTCTGTAAAAAGTCAGATTTTATTTGAAGAAAAAATAGAACAAATTCCAGGATCACAAAAAATTGATGCAAAAATAAAAAAAGGAACATTTTTACATTTTCCCTTTCTCTGGATAAAACAAGAAAGTCATATTATTTATACCTATAAAGAAGAGGCGGGGCCAGGAATGCACGCAGACTGAACGGAGAGAAAACCCGTTGGCGCTCTGTTCAGCCTTCCAGGAGGCCAGGGCCAAAAGTGGTGCTCTGTACTGCCCTTGCCTACTGGGGAGAAGCGAGTGCCTAGCCTGGGAGCGGGGGCCGAGAGCACGGCTGCCTTTGGCTCCCGCCTAGCGAGCCACTTCCCCGGGGGGCAGGGTGAAGAAAAGCGCTCTGTTCTGCCCTAGCCTCCTGGAAGGAAGAGAGCACCTACCCCGGGAGGCCAGGGCAAAGAACGGAGCTCTGTTCCGCCCTTGCCTCCTAAAGGGAAGTGAGCGCCTACCCCAGCAGCGGGGCACGAAAGCATGGCTGTCTTCAGCCCTTGCCTACTGGGGAAGCGAGCCACTTACCCGGGAGGCCACGGCAGAGAATGGAGCTCTGTTCCGCCCTCGCCTTCGGTAAGAAGAGGGCCCAAGTGACCCGACCCGTGAAGCCGGGTAGCAATGCTAGTCTATACCTATAAATCCAAGGGTTAACCATTGGAACTTGCTATACATTTCTGCACCCGTCCATCCTATCCCGTACAGAGCCTCCTGCACTCGTCCAAACCCGGCCCAGAGGTTACTGCAGGGTTGCAAAAGGTGCCAGTGGGGCAAGAGCCCCACAAACCTGAAAAAAAAGAAAAGAACTTCACTTCCCAATGTTCTCTGCACCACAGCCAATCAGGCTGAGAGGCGTGAGCAAAAAGAACGTTTGGAAACGCAGCATGGCCAATTAAAATTGAGCTGCAGAAAAAAACCTGCCGCATGAACGCAAACCAAAAACGCAAAACTCAAAGTCCCAGCGTCCTAGAATGCTGAGGAAGCTGGTGTACGAAAATTAAAATTAAAAATGCAATGGGAATGCAAGTCCCCAGCAGGCAGTGGCAGTGCTCCACAGCCTCGCAAAACAAAAATCTACAAAAATCCACTATGAGACACCCACCAGCCTTCTTTCCCAGAGCAACGGGGAGAAGAGGGACACCCTCTCCTCCATGCTACCCCACCGAAGACATGGCGAGACCACTGCTGGCCTCAAGGAAAGTTGAGCCAGGGTGGGAAAAAAACAACAGCAGCAGGCAGCAGTTCATCAGGGGAAGCACCCTCCCTGGCGAATGACTGGGTGCTGCTTTTGTACTTCTGACGGAGGTAATACAAAAGCAGCAGCCAGCAATCTGCAAGGAAGAGCACCACCTCTTACGGATCCCTGTCTGCCGATCTCCAGTTAGGTAAGCCAGGAGAGAAAGGAGACAGAGAGGAGAGAACTATCATCAAGCAGATAGCTCTTCTCTGCCTCCTTTCCCCCCGACTTACATAACGAACCTCACCAGGGAAAGAGCAGGCTGACTGCCAGCTCCTCCTTTTCCCCATTGCTGCATCGAAACCAAAATTCGAAGCAGCAATGGGGAAAAGAGGAACCGACAGGCAGCCCGTTTTTCACGCAAAAGTACACACCAACAACAAACACCAACATTAATAAAAATTAATAAAACACAAACAAATCAATAATTAAAAAACCCATTAATACACAAAAAAAGAAAACAAAATCCACAAACAAAAACATCCACAATTCCAGAAAAGCACAGACTAAAAAAACCTTACTACAAAATGAGAATACCTAACTCTAACAACACAACTGCCACAAATTACCCAAATAAACAACGAAATCACAAAAATTAAACAAACCAGAAATAAACAAACCAATTAAACAAACCTAAAACCCAACCAAACCACAAAAGAACAAACAGAAACACCTCCCAGCCCACCACCACAAAAACAAAACAAAGAAAACCCCCAGAAGAAAGAAAACCAGAGAACTCATCAGCATGTCCTCCCTCCACCAGATTGGAACAGAAATGAAGAAACAAAGACTTTTTACTGGAAGAAGCCCCACCAAGGGGCCAGGAGAGAAAAAACATGTGAAATGAAAACAAAACCACTAACAGCCCCACCTGCAGGGCAGAATATTAAAAACAAGTCAAAAACCGAACAGCCCCACCTAGAGGCCACAAGAGTAAAAACAAGTCAAAAACATAACAATAAATCAAAAGTTTACACAAATAACAAACATATGTTAAATAAATAAAATAAAAAGATTTATAGCATCCTCTGTTGAGTTTTAACTCAAATAAAAACATCTAAACACAGTTTTAAAACATTGAATGTAAAAAACATGTACTTTCATATTTTTAAAAATATTACCTACGGTACAATTATTAACAAAAAAAAGTCACATACTAAAACGTTATTTGGTTAAATAAAGCAATTTGAAACAATTATGTCATCCTTTGTTCTCTTTTTAATCCAAAAAAAAAAACCACCAAAAAAGCTGATCACAGTTTATAACAGCCCAGCAACGCCGGGCAACCTATGCTAGTCTTATATAAAGCAAAGGTGTGGGTTCGGTGTCCGGAATGGGCTGCCACACCCCTTGACCAAACCCCATGAGATTTGTCACACACGTACCTTGCACATGTGAGCAGGTGACTGTCAGGATCCCAAAGCCCATGGGCGGGGGTTGCCCCCTAAATTGATCTGCAAAGGGGGTTATATTCGACAGGAGGGTTTATTCTGCCCCAGTGCTAGGCCAACCAGGGGGGGATTGTGATGTCATCGCTGAGCTCACATCACAGGCCCACCCCTGGCCAGTGTGTTTCCCGGGCAACACTGGCACTCAGCTAGCCAGGTTGGGGCCACCTGGACGAAGCCGGGCACCCCTGCTAGACTAACTATATTTCCTGGCCTAGCCAGCTAACAAAATCAAGATTACTTCTTTCTACTGTTCTATTCGCAAGCAAGCATAGGTAACTCCTGACTCCACCTGCTTTTGGAACATGTACACTAATAATGGCATTTCTTCTTTAAAACAAAAGATAACCAAACTCCTTTTTTATTCTTCGTTCCCCTCTCTTCCTGTCTCCTAACCAAATAAGGCTCCAAATTCAACATTCATCTTCTTCACTTCCATTCCCAAAATATGAAATTGTTATGAACTCCAGTAGGACAGGAATCTGCACCTAGCTTGAAGCCCACATCCCAAGACTTTCTTCATCTTGCTCAGGAAGCAAAGAAACAACAGCAACCATTTTAAACCCACTAAAAGCAAAGGCTCCATTTTAATTCATTACGGTTGTGGAGTTCCTGATCTTTAAATCATTTTCAAACCCAGTGTAAAAGCAGGAGTATTAAGACATTTAGACGAGCCCTAACACACTTTCAATGCTCAGTTCTCATCACAAGCTATAGATAATATCAGGGTTTGTATCAAGTCTGCTACACGCTATTTAGTCTGTCTAGTAAAATGATGCCTTACATTGGCAATATAAATGGCCAGAAAGGTGTCGATGTCACAATAGATGTCTTTCTCTCGAGATTCAGGTCTTCAGATTTCCTTATGTGCTCTTCCTTCTTATGTACATGCACACAGTTAAGACTGGCTGTTGACAGCTGTAAGAGATGCTCATGTCACCCACCCTGATGTCTCAACCTTTGTAAATAGAGCCAGATGGACACTGAAGCCTTGAGGGTATTTGTGCGAATTTTTATTAAAAGGTCGCTTTCATAAGCATCTCCAAGGATCCTTTCTAGGATTAAAAAAAGCAGCAGCCAAGTTAAAATGTGGATTCAGACCCTGAAAATCCAATTGATTACCAGGGCATACTTTCCCGTGGGTGGGTGGGTGGGGATCATAGCCATAGTTCCCCACCCCTCCAAGGGCATTTGAGAAACAAAATGGATGCTCCTTTGAAACTGCCGGGACAAAATGGCCACTCCCACCGTGCAGGCAGCGCAAAATGGCCATCTGGCCCTCAAAGCTGATTGAGAGAGCTTGACCCAGCCCACAGCTTGAAAAGGTTGGGAACCCCTGTACAGTAAAACCCTACTTAGGTAAAAAGTCCGTTCCATAGCCTTTTACGTAAATCGGTTTTTACGTAAATCAAAACAAACCCATAGGGAAAAAATGAATATTTACATTATTAATTTAATTTAATTTAATTTAATTTAATTTAATAGATTTATATACCGTCCTATCCAAAGGACTCTGGGCACACCACACAAGTTAAAACCAATATACAGGTAAAACAATTTTAAAAAACCTTAAAAACATAACAATATTACCCCACACCCCGCCATGCCATCTATTATCTAAAAACAAATATAAAATCTACAAAACCCTTAAAAAAATTAATTGCAGGAGGGAGGAAGCCTCAGACGAGCCCAAAAGGGGAGCTTGTTGACAATCCCGGTCCCCAGACCCATTTTGCCAACCACATCTTCAATTCTTCCCTAAATGGTAGCAGCTGGGCCTGGAGGTATAGTTCTACTGGGAGGAGGTTCCATAGTGTGGGGGCTATAACCGAGAAGGCACCTTGAATTGCACCTGGAGACATATAGGCAGCCAGTGCAGCTCCCGCAGCAGTGGCGAGGTGCGGGCAAAACGACTACACCCCACCACCATGTGGGCTGCCACATTCTGGACCAACTGCCGTCTCCGGATGGTCATCAAGGGCAGCCCCATGTAGAGCGCATTACAATAGTCCAAATGGGAGGTGACCTGGGCATGGGTGACCATGAGCAGGGCCTCCCGGTCCAGGAGTGGGCGCAATTGACTAATAACATGCACTTGCCCAAAGGCCCTCCTGGCCATGGCCATAACCTGCTCATGGAGCAGAAGCCGCAAGCCCAGGAGGACCCCCAGGCTGCGCACCGGGTCAGATTGGGGCAATGGTGGCCCATCCCAAACCAGCGATGATAACTTCTTATGAGGACCGGGTCACCTCACCCACAGCCACTCAGTCTTGCCGGGATTCAGCTGTAGTCCATTGTCCCTCATCCAGACCCTAACCACCTCTAGGCAACTGGTCAGGACTTTGACTGGGATCACCACGGGCAGAGATATACAACTGAGTATCATCAGCTTACTGATGATATCTCACCCCATGGGATCGGATGATCTCACCCAGCGGTTTCATGTAGATGTTAAAGAGTAGGGACGAGAGGACTGAGTCCTGAGGCACCCCACATGTGAGCTGCCTCGGACTCGACACCCTACCCCCCCCCCATCCACACCGACTGGGTCCGGCCACTCAGGAAGGAGGAGAACCAAGACAACACAGTGCCCCAGATCCCCAAACCCGTAGCCGGTCCAGAAGGATACTGTGGTCGACAGTATTGAAAGCCGCTGAGAGGTCAAGAAGAGTGAGAAGGGGGGTACCCTCCATCTCGTTCTCGCCAGTGATCATCAAACAGCGCGACCAATGCAGTCTCTGTACCATGAACCAGCCTGAAGCCTGACTGGAAAGGGTCTAGATAATATGCTTCCTCCAGGACCCCCTGGAGCTGCTGCGCCACTGCTTTCTCGACAACCTTCCCCCAAAAGGGGAGGTTCGAGACAGGGCGGAAATTAGATGGTATATTCAGATCGAGCGATGGGTTTTTTAGGAGGGGGCACACCAGCGCATGTTTAAGTTGTGGTGGAAACACCCCCTCCCTCAGCGAAGCATTGACCACCACTCGAATCCAATCGCCCGTCACGGTCCTGGCTGCTTTCACGAGCCAGGCTGGACACGGGTCTAACTTGCAGGCGGTGGCGCATACACTTCCAAGGATCCTGTCCACTTCATCAGGGTCAATTGGACCAAACTGATCCCAGATAACCTGGCAAAAAAAAAATCGAAGCAAACCCGTAGGAAAAAAATGAATATTTACGTAAATCAAAGCAAACCCACAGGGAAAAGTGAATATTTACGTAAATTGAAGCAAATCCACAGGAAAATGAATATTTACATAAATCAAAGCAAACCCACAGGGAAAAAAGGAAATGTTTACGTAAAGCAAAGCAAAGCTGTAGGAAATCGCATTACATAACTCGGGACATTTATGTAAACCGGGACACCGTTTTAGCCGAAAATACTCACATAAGTCAAATTTTACGTAACTCGAGGCAGACGTAAGTCGGGGTTTTACTGTACTAAACTATTTTTAGACTCTTCACTGAGGAGCATAGTAATAGCACTAATGACCATCATGTATCCCATAACTCTGAGATAACTCTAAATAGACCAAGAGCTATGGGAACAGCTTAGATAACCCAGTGCTAAGACTTTGAGGGTGGCGCTGGGGATATTCATCCTTGCTCATCATCTGTTCTTTAAAGTCTCCCCCTCCCCTTTCAGCCTCCCTTTCAATTTCCACTTCCTGACCCCTTTTTGATCTACTTCTATGGTTGCAGAGAAGGGAGATGCCAGTATTTCTGGGTTTCTGCGGCAGATCAGCGAGAGAGATCAGCGATGGAGTTTCTGGTTGCTATAGAAACACGGATGCAGTAAGCGATGCCCTTTGGCAACGCCAAGATTGGTAAAACAGACCAAGCTGAAGGCTTTTAGGATCCCAGCAGGAGAGGGAAAAAATGAGATCCGAAACTCTGAAGAATGGGAAAACAGAAGTGTAAGTGGGTAAACACAAAGGCCTTCCTTTAAGGTCTTTTAACAGTGTTCCATGCGCTCTGGTGTCTAGTCATACCTGCCACGTGACCACAGAAATGTCTGCAGAAGCTCTTCAGCTTTGAAACAGAGATGAGCACTGAACCCTAGAGTCGGATACGACTGGCTTTCAAGCAAAGGAAACCTTTACCTTTACTGAAGATCACTTAATAGTGGTCTTGTGAGTTGACTTACTAGTTAATACAGTAAAACCCCAGGTTACAACCACCTCGGTTTAAGTTTGCTGCGGTTTACAACGGGAAATCCTATGGAAATGCTATACTGGTTTACAAAATTTTAATGTATTTTTTTCCTGTTTACAATGATCACTCCAGGGCCATTTTTTAAAAAAAATTCAATGCATCCCCATGAATGTTTCAGTTTATCATTTTTCCAGGTTACGATGGACGCTGTTGGAACATAACCCATCATAAGCCAGAGTTTTACTGTACAGGGATTCTCAACCTGCAGCTCACGGCACCATTTCATGTGCCACACATACACCCCCCCATCGCTTCCACCACACCAGGATGTGCCGTGTGGTGGAGGAAGGTCAAAATGGCCGTTGGGCCCCGAAGCTGTCTAAGGGAGCATGACCTAAGGTTTCAAAAGGTTGAGCATGGAAACCTCTGCAGACACAGACAACAGACACTGCTGGCTCTTTGGGTGTAAACGGAGATGAGCACTGAACCCTAGAGTCAGATACGACTGGCTTTCGAGCATGGGAGACCTTGAACTATGAAGATAACAACATACGGTAGATGAGAGCCTTCTGCCAAGTTCAATTGGGTTAGAAATGAGATAAACAAAGATTTAACTAAAACTGTTCTGGAGGCTAACCTGGAACTCAAGCTGCCAAGGCTGCAATTCTGGACTTAGCTGGGTCAGATTCTGTAGGTGAGCTTTCCGAAGGGGGTTTTTCGCCAAGACAGAGCCGGGATCGCTGGCAGTGAGGACTTTCTGGAACGGCTCATGGTCAGCAATTTGACTAGTGCTGTACTCTCTCCGGTGTGTTGCTGGTGCTGTAGGGGAAAGTTACGGCCCATTAAGCACAATAAACATGCCAATGGCAAGCTATTGGAAAGGGCATCACTCAAGACACAGGGCAAGTTTATCTTCTGTTGTAAAATGCCATATCCAATTGCGAATATTGGTGAACATCATAGCAACCAGACATGAAGACTGTCCTGGGGACAATATAATGCAGTGGCCTTCCATTTGCCTTCCATATTGCAGCATGACACGTACCACTGATCCTTCCTTCCTCCATCCAACCAACCAACCATCCATCATCATTTCCTTCCTTCCTTTTTTCCATCCTTCCTTCCTTCCATCCATCATCATTTCCTTCCTTCCTTCCTTCCTTCCTTCCATCCATCCATCCATCCATCCATCCATCTCTCTCCTTCCTTCCTTCCTTCCATTCATCTCCTTCCTTCCTTCCTTCCATCCATTTCCTTCCTTTCTTCCTTCCATCCATCCATCCATCCATCCATCCATCCATCCATCCATCTCCTTCCTTCCTTCCTTCCTTCTATCCATCCATCCATCCATCCATCCATCCATCCATCCATCCATCCATCTCTCTCCTTCCTTCCTTCCATTCATCTCCTTCCTTCCATCCATTTCCTTCCTTCCTTCCTTCCTTCCATCCATCTCCTTCCTTCCATCCATTTCCTTCCTTCCTTCCATCCATCCATCCATCCATCCATCTCCTTCCTTCCATCCATTTCCTTCCTTCCATCCATCCATCCAGCCATCCATCTCTCTCCTTCCTTCCTTCCTTCCATTCATCTCCTTCCATCCATTTCCTTCCTTCCATCAATCCATCCATCTCCTTCCTTCCTTCCATCTATCCATCTCCTTCTTTCCATCCCATCCCTTCCCTTCCCTCCTTCCTTCCTTCCATCTGATCCATGGCGAAAAGTCTGAATCATTTCAGTTTTTCCCATCTAGTGAAAGGTGGTCTATAAATGAGACGAATGAATTGAAAATTAAATTAAAAAGTAGAAGCCCCCATGGCAATTTTTTTAAAAACACCCTCCATAATGGAAGCCCCACGTTGGGAACCACGAGACTAGAGGAAGGAAGGAGGGGATAACAAACCTGGCTCCATATCAAATTCGCTTCCCAGGTTTCCACTGGTCCCAAGGAATTCAGGGGTCTTCTCTGAAGAGAATCCACTCCCCGGATCCTTGGAAGAACCCCAGTTATCGGAGGAACCGGCTTCTTCTTGAGAGTGGAAGAAAACCGAACTGCCTGAGCCTTGGGAATGTAGCATACTGTAACGTCTCCGCTTGTCCTGGAGGAAAGAGAAAAGAAGCAGAAGGAAGCCAGTTTTCAAGAGCTGGAAGATCAATGCCTGTATGTATGCTCAGTTAGTAGAGGTTCTAATAGTTCACCAACAGAAGCTAAGATCCATCTTGAACATCAAACGGGATGACTATGTCACCAACATTGCAGTTCTCAAGAAGGCCCATGAAAATAGCATGGAAGCGTCCATCATAGGCCATCATCTTAGACCAAGGGTTCCTCACCTAAGGCCTGCAGGCTGGATCTGGCCCATAGCGCCATTTCATGTGGCCTTCCATCCCCTCCAAGGGCATTCAAGAAACAAAATGGCCACCCCTTTGAAGCTGTTGGGACAAAATGGCTTCCCTCATTGTGCAGGCAGGGCAAAATGGCTGTCTGGCCCTAGGAGCTGAGAGAGCATGACCTGACCCCTGGCTTGAAAAGGTTGGGAACCCCTGTCTTAGATGGATAGGGGATGTCCGCCATATGGACAGTTCCAGGTTTCCTCATCAAATTCTCTATGGGGAACTTGTGGAGTTTCTTTGAAGTGTGATAAGGACCAGTTGAAACAAACCATGAAGGTGTCAGGTATAAACCCACAAACCTGGGAGCAGGAGCCACAGATCGCCCACTTTGGTGCCAAACCATCTCTTCTGCTACCAATCATTTTGAAGGAGAACGCCATGGACATGAAGAGACTAAGCGACAAGCACGGAAGCTTCGTCAAACTCAACCACGCCCTCCACCATCTATTCTGTATAACGTGTATGGTCGCATGTTTCATAACAAGATCAGTTGAGTCACCAGAGATGCATCCATCAACAGAGAAAATGACATCCAGGAAAAAAATGTATGCTCGGATACAAGTAGCAGCCGACGAAGACGGATACGGCCCTAGTCCACACTTTAAAGGATCTCTCCAAGGTGCTGGGGATAGTAAAGGTCAAGGTCTCCTTTGCTTGGAAACCATGTCCAACTCTAGGACCCGGTGCTCATCTCCGTTTACAGCCAAAGAGCGAGAGCTGTCTGTCTCTGCAGGTGGTCCCTGGTCATGGGGAAGGCATGACTAGAGGCCAGAGTTGGTAGGGGTCTTTGAGGCCATCGAGTCCAACCCTCTGCTCAATGCAGGAATCCTAATCACAGCAGACCTTACAGGTAGTCGTCCAATTCCCTCTTGAAGGTGCTCACCACCTCTCGGGGCAGTGGGTTCCACTGTCGTACTACTCTAACTCTTAAGAAGTATTTCCTAATATTCAATTTCTCCAGCAAAAATCCTTTCAACCCAGAATAATCTCTGACACAAAATTATTATATTAGCCTATCTCTGGCTTCCCGTAGTTGCAGCCCCTGTAACGCTGTTACCTTTCCTGCCAAAGCAGTACCACTTTAGCTATCTGAAATTTCTTGCTTTTGAACTGCTAGGTTGGCAGGAGCTGGGACAGATGATGGGCGCTCACTCCGTCACACAGCACTCAGGTCTCAAACTGCTGACCTGCCAGCCTTCCAGTCTTCAAACTCAGCATCTTAACCACTCACCCACCATGCCCTCAAAGTGCCAGGGATGGAGCCAGTCAAGAGTTCAGACTAAACCCAGGAGCACATTCCCTGTCAATGCTACTGCGTTGTTACTCTGTCATGAAAAACTGGGCATAAAAAATGGAACTTGTTGTCACTCACCATCCTTGGGTTAGAAACGTATGGGGAGGTATTACAGACAATACTGTAGCCAACCAAACGGTCGCCCGGGAAAAGGCAGCTGGCACTAACTGGCGAAATTAAGACTTCAGTTGTTTCCGGGAAAATCCAATCCACTGAGACATCGCTGATGACAGGAGACATTGCCTTCTTTAGGGACCTTATAATCTGGGATAAACAAGACAACAAGGGCATGTGTGAAAAAAGACAGGAAAGAAGGCTGGTTAACTGGTTCTTTTTCATATAGAATCATAGACTAACGGAGTTGGAAGGGGGGACCTTTGAGGCCATCCAGTCCAACCCTCTGTGCTCAGTGCAGGGATCCTAATCAAAGCAGATCTGACAGAAGGTTGATTTCCAATTCTCTCCTGAATGCTTCCAGTGTTGGAGTGCCCACCACCTCTCGTGGCAGTGGGTTCCGCTGTCGTACTGCTCTTACAAGGAGTTTTCTCTAATATTCAACCTAGATCTGGCTTCCTGGAGTTTCAGGCCATTGAATCCAACCTCCTGCTCAATACAGAAATCCGACTCAAAGCACATCTGACAGACGGTTGATTTCCAATTCTCTCTTGAATGCTTCCATTGTTGGAGTGCTCACCACCTCTCGAGGCAGTGGGTTCCGCTGTCATACTGCTCTAACAAGGAGTTTTCCCTAATATTCAACCTAGATCTGGCTTCCTGGAGTTTCAGCAAGCAGATGGGGACCAAACGTAGAATCAACAACAAAGAAGGGAAACCGTTTGCTTTGGCTGATGAATTAGTGTTTAATCCAATAATTCAACTAAAGGTAACAGATCCTAATTCCTTCCGATATAGGAATTTTCAGTCCTTCTTCAGGGATCTAAATCAAAACAAATTGATAATGTCTCTGTCAAAAACTTATATACATAATATACAAAATGTGCAATATGTACATTATTTACATAGTCTTGGATGCATCTCATGCTGTGACATAAAATAAGTTGCTAAACAATAGTTAATACATCAGTTACCTGTGTATCCCAGTAAATAGTAAATTTTTGAAGCATTAATGTATTATAGCGCATCCCAGACCTCTATCATGAGTTTATTCAGTGTCGATGGACGTTAAGCTAATGGTGAGCTATGCTTGTATTTAAAGGAATACTGAACCACACAGCTGAGCTCCGAACAGAGATTATAAGAAACATGTGTAATCAATTTCCATGTTGAGGCCCGAAGGGTATAGGGTATTAAAGCGATGTATGAAAAAACACATGCACAGAGCTTCACCCACCCACACACTTTTTGATGGAATTATTAGATTTAGTTTTGGATCACAATTTTTTTAGGTTTGGTAAAACCTTCTATTTACAAATAAAAGGCATGGCCATGGGTAGCTCTGTAGCGCCAAGTTTGGCAAACTTATATATGATTTCTTTTGAAGAAGATTTCATTTTTAATTCCGATATTAATCCTTTTTTCCCCCACATTATTTTTTATAGACGGTATATTGATGACCTTTATTTTATTGTTGATGATTTATCAGTAGCACCTTTGTTTGTGTCCTGGGTTAACGGGCTTAATGACAATTTAAAATTCACTCACAACATCTCAAAAACCTCCATTCCATTCTTGGATGTAGAAACTTACGTTTCTACTCAGCGTAAAGTCCTAGTCAGACTCTACAGGAAAACAACAGATAGGAACGCATACTTAAACTTCGAATCTTTCCATCCACATCATTTAAAACATAACCTCCCATATGGACTTTTCCTCAGAGCAAAATCTAATTCCTCTATTGAAAGTGATTTTGTCTCAGCCGCCTCTACCATCTGCTCTTTTTTACGGGATAAAGGGTATCCTGACCAAGTAATTAATCATAATTTGAATAAGGCGAGATTAGTTCCCAGGGAGCAGTTATTTCAGCAAAATGTGCCTAAATCGATTGAGAAAATCTTTTGCTCTTTTCAGTACTCACCCTTGGTGAGTAAAGTACAATCCATTATTAAGAAGCACTGGCACATCGTGAGCCACTTACCTGGTTGCGCTGCTGACCCTCTGATAGGGCTTAGGAAATCCAGATCCATCAAACAGATTGTGAGTAGATCGGATCATGAATCTCGCATTCAATTAAGACGCCCGATCATTACAGGGCATTTCAGGTGTGGTAACTGCACCCATTGCTCTTTTGTGTGGCAAACCAAAATAGTCACCATCTCTAGTAGCGAGTTCACTTTGACTTTAAAACAATTTTTTAATTGTAAAAGTTCTGGGTGCGTCTACCTTCTCGTATGTGCATGCGGCTTAGGATATGTGGGGGTCACTTCCCGCCAAATGCAAACTAGGGTGGGGGAACATAGATCGAAGATCCGCACTGGAAACATTTCTGCCCCTCTCGTTAGCCATTTTTTGGAGAAAAATCATAAATATTATGATTTTAAGTTTGTGGTGTTGGAAAGCCATAAACAAGATTCATTTTCCCGCAAAGATATTGACATCATTTTAAGACAAAGGGAGTGTTTTTTGATACATCGCTTCAATACCCTATACCCCTCGGGCCTCAACATGGAAATTGATTACACATGTTTCTTATAATCTCTGTTCGGAGCTCAGCTGTGTGGTTCAGTATTCCTTTAAATACAAGCATAGCTCACCATTAGCTTAACGTCCATCGACACTGAATAAACTCATGATAGAGGTCTGGGACGCGCTATAATACATTAATGCTTTAAAATTTTACTATTTACTGGGATACACAGGTAACTGATGTATTAACTATTGTTTAAGCAACTGATTTTATGTCACAGCATGAGATGCATCCAAGACTATGTAAATAATGTACATATTGCACATTTTGTATATTATGTATATAAGTTTTTGACAGAGACATTATCAATTTGTTTTGATTTAGATCCCTGAAGAAGGACTGAAAATTCCTATATCGGAAGGAATTAGGATCTGTTACCTTTAGTTGAATTATTGGATTAAACACTTATTATTCATCAGCCAAAGCAAACGGTTTCCCTTCTTTGTTGTTGTTCCTGAAGTTTCAGGCCATTGAATCTAACCTCCTGCTCAATACAGAAATCCGACTCAAAGCAAATCTGACAGACGGTTGATTTCCAATTCTCTCTTGAAATCTTCCAGTGTTGGAGTGTTCACCATCTCTCGAGGCAGTGGGTTCTGCTGTCGTACTACTCTAACAAGGAGTTTTCCCTAATATTCAACCTAGATCTAGCTTCCTGGAGTTTCAAGCCATTGAATCCAACCTCCTGCTCAATACAGAAATCCGACTCAAAGCAGATCTGACCGCAGGTTAATTTCCAATTCTCTCTTGAATGCTTCCAGTGTTGGAGTGCTCACCACCTCTTGAGGCAGTGGGTTCCACTGTTGTACTGCTCTAACAAGGAGTTTTCCCTAATATTCAACCTAGATCTGGCATCCTGGAATTTCAGGCCATTGAATCCAACCTCCTGCTGAATACAGAAATCCGACTGAAAGCAGATCTGACAGAAGGTTGATTTGCAATTCTCTCTTGAATGCTTCCAGTGTTGGAGTGCTCACCGCCTCTCGAGGCAGTGGGTTCCGCTGTTGTACTGCTCTAACAAGGAGTTTTCCCAATTTCTTGCTTTCGAACTGCTAGGTTGGTAGGAGCTGGGACAAAGATGGGATCTCATTCCATCCTGCAGTACTCGGGAATTGAACTGCTGACCTTCTGCCTTCCAGTCATCAAGTTCAGCATCTTAACCATTAAGCCACCGCAGTCCCTCACCCTTCTCTGCACCTGCTCCAATTTGTTTGCATCTTTCTTAAAGTGCGGTGCCCAGAATTAGACACAAGACTCTAGATGGGGTCTAACTAAATACATTCATTTAATGTCCGCTCCAGGCTGTGGACTCTTCTTTTCCATGTGTGAATGTTAATGTGTGTGTGTAGGGAAGGGGTCACTGTATGTACTATCCTATTCCTACAGCTATGGACTGCAGTGGCTCAAGTGGCTAAGACTGGAAGGCGGGAGGTCAGCAGTTCGATTCCCGAGTACTGCAGGACGCAATGAGCTCCCGTCTTTGTTCCAGTTCCTGCCAACCCAGCAGTTTGAAAGCAAGAAATTGCAAGTAGTTAAATAAGGACCACTTAGGTGGGAAGGTAACAGCGCTCCATGCACTCCAGTGTCTAGTCATGCCTGCCACATGATCATGGAAACATCTGCAGAAGCAAACAGCACTGCCTCTACTGTTGTCTGGCCAGACATCCTGCTACGGTAATGGCTAAAATGTCCTAGATTTGCATTGGTTTTGTCAGGTGTGAAATCAATACAGAAACTGAAGGAGACATAATGCACAGTTGAAGCATGCATTGTGGTACCAAAATATAGGTTATTTTAAACCACCCATCAGGGTTCATTTATTTGCACAGACGGCTGAATCAATGCCTTCTTCTTTGATTAAAGGTAAAGGTAAAGGTTTCCCTTGCTCGAAAGCCAGTCGTATCCGACTCTAGGGTTCAGTGCTCATCTCTGTTTCAATGCCGAAAAGCCAGCGCTTGGTCTGCTTCTGCAGACGTTTCTGTGGTCATCTGGCAGGCATGACTCAACACCGGAGTGGACGGAACGCTGTTGTCCTTCCCACCAAAGTAGGCCCTATTGATCTACTTGCAATGCCTTGCTTTTGAACTGCTAGGTTGGCAGGGGCTGGGACAAAGCTCACCTATTCAGTTCTAAATTTCAAATTGATGGATAAATCTGCCATACCTTGGGTTGCAACCTCTCCCCTTCAACCAGGAATTCGGCGTGTCCCTTGGAGACGTTTGCCAGGCCGTTCAGCAGCCTCACGCAGGCATTTTGCCCAATGCCAAAAGTGTAACACCTGCAACGAGAGAGAGAACTCCTGGATTCGCTCATTGAGGAGCAATTCTGGTTCGAAAGAAAGAACAGGGATGAAAAAATACACTCATTTTTCTACCATACAGAGTCAAATTTGTTGGCCTTCAAGGTCTTTCTAACCAAAATAGAAAGACAGTTGGTGGAAGGATAAAATAGCCCATTATCCCACTCTCACAGGGCCCTTTCGTCTTTTACCCCATTGGGTGCCGATGCAAATGCAAGGTTCTTTTTCTGGTACTTCTAGCAGCCTCCACTGGTGTTATTTGGTGCTTTTGTAATATTTCTTTGAGGTTCTCTCTCCACCTTCCTCTGGGTCTTGCCTTGTGGTCTTTCTCCTTCTCCTCTTTCCACATATGATGCCTTTTAAAGTATGGGAATCCCAAGACAGTCTCTCCAAATGGGCAAACTCTTGTGCTTGTTTTCTCTGTATATAGTTTAGGATTGGCTCTGTTCTAATTATTTCCCATATAATTTCATTCCTGATTTCATCCCTTCTAGTCGCTCCAACAGCCTTCCTCGGACATCTCATTTCCATGGTGACCAACTTTTGCTTCTGTTTTGTTGCAAGTGTACTAATCTGACTACCCTGAGGACTAATGGCCTTGGGTGCCAAAGTCCACAGGGAAGGGTGATGGTCCCCAAGTGGATTAAATCCCACTGGAATCCATCTTGATGGAGAGCAGCAGCTTCATCCACCCTGGCCTGGGGATGATAAGGAGGACTTTGGGTGTCAAAAGGGCTCAGGACCAGAAAGTGAGTGGTGGAACTGGATCCGTGGTACCGGGGTCACGCTGCAATGCGGAAGGCAGCTGAAAGGCCACTGCATTATATTGTTCCTAGGGCAATTTTCATGGCTGATTGCCATGAGGAAAGCCAATATTCAGAATCAAATATGGAAGAAGAAGAGGAGGAGATGGAGATGGAGACAGAGATGGAGGAGGAGGAGAAGAAGAGGAAGAGGAGGAGGAGGAGGAGGAGAGGAAGAAGGAAGAAGGAAGAAGGAAGAAGGAAGAAAGGATGAATCATCATCATCATCATCATCATCATCATCATCAAGGACAGACATCCTTAGGGTGATGTGGTCTCTTAGGTATCCTGGCCCACTACCATATAGGGCTTTAAAGGTCAAAACCAGCACCTTGAATTGCAACCGGAGATAAACTGGCAACCAGTGCAGCCCCCGAAGCAGTGATGAGGCATGGGCATAACGTCCACACCCCATCGCCACCCAGGCTGCCACATTCTGGACCAGCTGCAGCCTCCAAATGGTCATCAAGGGCAGCCCCATGTAGAGCACGTTGCAATAATCTAGTCTGGATGTCACCAGAGTGTGAGTGACCAGGAGCAAGGAGTCCCGGTCCAGGAGCGGATGCAATTGGCGAACCACCCGAAGTTGGGTGAAAGCCCTCCTGGCCACAGCCACCACCTGTTCTTCTAGCAGCAGCAGCAGCAAATCCAGGAGGACCCCCAAGTTGTGCACCGGGTCTGTCTAGGGCAAAATAGCCCCATCCAAAACCAAAGATGGTAGCTCCCGGGATAACGCAGGACCCCCTATCCATAGCCACTCAGTCTTGCTGGGGTTACGTTGTAGCCCGTTGGCCCCCATCCAGACCCCAGCGGCCTCCAGGCACCTGGAAAGGACTTTGACGGCATCACTGGGGTCCTCATGGGCTGAGATGTACAACTGAGTGTCATCCATGTATGGATGGTACCGCACCCTATGGGAATGGATGATCTCACCCAATGGCTTCATGTAGATGTTAAATAGGAGAGGAGAGAGCACCGAACCCTGAGGCACCCCCCATTTGAGGGGCCTAGGACTGGACCTCTGACTCTCTAACCATACCGACTGGGTCCGACCCCTCAAAAACAAGGAAAACCAGGACCACACAGTGCCCTGGATCCCCAATCCTCGGAGCCGTGCCAGAAGGATACTGTGGTCAACAGTATTGAAGGCCACTGAGAGGTCAAGAAGAGCAAGGACAGATGGATGACCACCGTCCCGTTCCCACCAGATATCATCCATTAGTGCGACCAATGCCGTCTCGGTACCATATCCGGGCCTGAATCCTGATTGAAAGGTCTACATTTCTATCTAATTCCATTCCAGAGTAGTTCCTCCTGTTTGTTGGCCAGGTCTAGCTTTTTGCCCGCTGCCTTCTGCCTGCCTGGGTGGCAAATATCCTTGCCGATGGCTCCCCCCCCCACCTGGTGGAGGAAGAATGGTTCCGCATGAGCTCGATGACCTTCCCAGTGTTGCTCACAGCGCCGTCAGTCAGCAGGAAAAGAAGCCGTGGGTGGCCGCGGTGGATGGGCTGCCGGATGATCCATCTCACAGGCGACAGGACGTTGGTGCCTCCCATGTCAGCCCGGATCTTCTTGATGCTCTCGCATGCGGTGGCCAAATTCTCCTGCAGAAAGAGCACAGGGGGGCGGTGGGTTCATAGAGAGCACCGTCAAAAGAGCCAGAGGCAGGATGTTGTCAGGTGCATGTGACTTACATACACACACTCATGCGCACGCATGCACGCACATGCAGACACCGGTAAAGCAAATTGCCCCTTTGTGGGGCATGTACCTCACGTTAGGAACCACGAGTCTAGAACCTGCTGTGTTCAGGGTTCTAAAACAAACACTTAGGACTGTCTCCTTGTTCCAGATGTTTTGCAGAAGTTTCGCTCAGTTGGGCTCTCCAGTGCGTCTGCTCAAGCTGGCAAGGACAGTCCACTCTAACCTTACCCCATTTGCATTGTAAGAGGAGTAGAAATGATTGGGGATTTCACCCTCTCCCTTTTTCTAAATCAGGGGTTCATAACTTATGTCCTGTGGGCCGGCCCCGGCCCACAGCAGCAAATCATGGGGCCCACGGCAACGATCTCAGAAGCGTTTATGGCAGCTGTAAATGCACCCACACCTGCTCAAACGTGCCCCCCCCCATGGTTGACGGCAGCATTTATGGCAGGGGGAACCATGTGTCTGGCCCATTCAACTGTCTGAGGAGGCGTGGTCTGGCCCATGGCACGGAAAGGTTGAGAACCCCTGTTCTAAAGCAACCAGTTTGATTTGCATTTAACCGTCCGCTGCCCCGTTTCTGTAGGTTTCGTGGTGCAAATCTCCATATCAAAAAAAAAAAGAAGAAAAGTTCATAAGACAATTCAGGTTGAAATGTAGCTCAACTACCTTTCAGGTAAAATGCACAAAGAAACATGTAGTTTAGGGCCAAACTGATATGACCCTGGACCTGTGGTTTTGACCATTCAGTGACAGATGGGGAAGCAGGGTGAAGGGTTTTCAGAAATGCCATCCCTCACCTCGCTGTAGGTCTGGCTGGAAGGAAATAAGGCCTTAAAGGTCGATCCAAATCCGATGATGTTGAAGACACACGTTGGCAAGAGACTCTTCAGAACGACCAAGAGGGCATCCTAGGTAGACAAAATAGAAAGGTGAGCAGATCAGAACTCCATGACAGGTATATTTACATAATAAATATGTTATTCTTCCTCGGTAAGATACTTGAGATGTCTGAGGAAGGCTGCTGGAGGGACTAGAAGGGATAAAATCAGGAATGAGGTTATAAGGGAAAGGCAATATCAATCCACACAAAGAAATGCCTCATACAAAGCATATCCATTTCCCACCTTTTATGAGCCCCCCCTCCCGTCTCCACCACACCAGTGAGCTCACACCAGGATGTCCCATGTGGTGGAGGAAGAGCAAAATGGCCATCTGGCTCCTGTCTTGTGCGTATGCGCAGTAAATCCATTTGTGTGGATTTACAAAGACTTGGGCTTCTGGGAATTGAAATCCAAGAACACCTGGAGTGCCAGTAAGCCCATTTGTGTGGATTCACAAGGACTGGGCTTCTGGGAATTGAAATCCAAGAACACCTGGAGAGCCAGTAAGCCCATTTGTGTGGATTCACAAGGACTTGGGCTTCTGGGAATTGAAGTTCAAGAACAGCTGGAGTGCCAGTAAGCCCATTTGTGTGGATTCACAAGGACGGGCTTCTGGGAATTGAAGTTCAAGAACAGCTGGAGAGCCAGTAAGCCCATTTGTGTGGATTCACAAGGACTTGGGCTTCTGGGAATTGAAGTTCAAGAACAGCTGGAGTGCCAGTAAGCCCATTTGTGTGGATTCACAAGGACGGGCCTCTGGGAATTGAAGTTCAAGAACAGCTGGAGTGCCAGTAAGCCCATTTGTGTGGATTCACAAGGACTGGGCTTCTGGGAATTGAAATCCAAGAACACCTGGAGAGCCAGTAAGCCCATATGTGTGGATTGAGAAGGACTTGGGCTTCTGGGAATTGAAATCAAAGAACACCTGGAGTGCCAGCAAGCCCATTTGT
Organism: Bradypodion pumilum; assembly: GCA_035047305.1. NCBI lineage: Eukaryota > Metazoa > Chordata > Lepidosauria > Squamata > Chamaeleonidae > Bradypodion > Bradypodion pumilum. The sequence continues at coordinate 3,661,625 of JAWDJD010000016.1, read as the reverse complement.
GTGGATTCACAAGGACTTGGGCTTCTGGGAATTGAGGTTCAAGAACAGCTGGAGAGTCAATAAGCCCATTTGTGTGGATTCACAAGGACTTGGGCTTCTGGGAATTGAGGTTCAAGAACAGCTGGAGAGTCAATAAGCCCATTTGTGTGGATTCACAAGGACTTGGGCTTCTGGGAATTGAGGTTCAAGAACAGCTGGAGAGCCAATAAGCACATTTGTGTGGATTCACAAGGACTTGGGCTTCTGAGAATTGAAGTTCAAGAACAGCTGGAGTGCCAGTAAGCCCATTTGTGTGGATTTACAAAGACTTGGGCTTCTGGGAATTGAAATCCAAGAACACCTGGAGTGCCAGTAAGCCCATTTGTGAGGATTCACAAGGACTTGGGCTTCTGGGAATTGAGGTTCAAGAACAGCTGGAGAGCCAATAAGCCCATTTGTGTGGATTCACAAGGACTTGGGCTTCTGGGAATTGAGGTTCAAGAACAGCTGGAGAGCCAATAAGCCCATTTGTGTGGATTCACAAGGACTTGGGCTTCTGGGAATTGAGGTTCAAGAACACCTGGAGAGCCAATAAGCCCATTTGTGTGGATTCACAAGGACTTGGGCTTCTGGGAATTGAGGTTCAACAACAGCTGGAGAGCCAATAAGCCCATTTGTGTGGATTCACAAGGACCTGGGCTTCTGGGAATTGAAATCAAAGAACAGCTGGAGTGCCAGTAAGCCCATTTGTGAGGATTCACAAGGACTTGGGCTTCTGGGAATTGAAGTTCAAGAACAGCTCGAGTGCCAAAGTTGGCCATCATGGCTCTAAACCAAAACAGATCCATAGGTACCCAGGAGTCATACCGAGGGGGTGTGGGCTTCATCGAAAGGTACAGGCCGCTGAAGGCAGACAGAGTTATGTGGTGGGGGCCAAAGGTAAGGGGCTTGAGCCCACTTCACCCCATCTTCACTGTTACAGATATGGCTGAAGATCTCAACCTCCCCTACGTCACTTGGAGGACACTGAACAGGCTGAGGGTCGGAGTCCCTCAATGCAAGACCAACAGGCTCAAGTGGAGTCTGCTGGTGGACAACAACACACTGTGTGAATGTGGAGAGATACAGAATCCAGTCCGTTTATTGGTCTGCCAATGACTGCCAGACGCATCGATGAGAACTTAAGTACGGCCAACGCCAACGCCAAGAAAGTGGTTTCATTTTGGCAGTCCAGGGTTTGATCAGGAGACGAAAGAAGGAGAACATTGGGAAATATGACAACTTTGCCTTATTGCACCATCCAAGAAAAGCTGCGACATCACAAGATGTACATGAGTGTCTGCTTGCAAAAGGAGAAGACAGGAGTAGAAAGAGAGGTTTGATGCAAATCATATTTTGAGCATACCTGTCAAGTATCTTGGATTGGCCAGGATTTCCCATATTTTTGCGCCGATTTTCATCATTTCCCGCCCGGAGCTGCCGCTACCCCGTAATTTGGCAGCGGGGGGGGGGGGGGGGAATGAGTTGCTGCGCATCCCTTCTGCGCAGGTCCTTTCTACACGTGTGTAGAAGGCTTTTACGCATGCGTAGAAGGCTTTTACGCATGTGTAGAAGGCTTCTGTGCAGAAGGGGATGCGTAAAAGCCTTCTATGCATGCGTAGAAGTGAGCTGCGCAGTACGTTTCTGCGCAGGTCCGTTGTACATGCGCGTAGAAGGCTTTTATGCATGCATACAATGGACCTGTGCAGAAATGTTCTGCGCAGGTCCCGTAATCTCCGGAGCTGCGCTTGACAGGTATGATTTTGAGGTCGCTGAAAAATCCAAGCAGGAAGCAGGGGGGGGGGGCGCGCACCGCTTTGTCACCTTGGTTTTTCACCAGAATCTGACTCCGGTGGGGAAGACGGCAATGACTTCATGAGCTGTCTCACTTCTGCGATGGCTGAGGTTACTTCAAACATTTGCCGAAAAGAAGATCAGCAAAGAGCAGTGGCAGGAAATTAAAAAGCCTGAACTACTGGCCTCCAAAGATGCGTAGATCTTTAATCTAGGACATGCTCGTCTTCTTCGCTACACATGCAGACATAATGCATGAAATTACCCGAGCAACCCAGATTGGGTCATCGTCCAACGAGAGGAATTTTTAATTTACCTACATTTAAAACTGTCTATCAGCTCTTGGGGACATGAAAGGAGCCTCATTCGGGCGTCCCCTGAGTGGAGTTTCTTCCGCAAAAATCCTTTCAACCCAGAATAATTTCTGACATGAAATTATTATTACTACCTCGCTCCTACTTTCAGATTTCAAGGCTCCCAAGGGATCCCTTTTGCCTGGGTGAAGAGTTGAAGATTTTTAAGACTGGAACATCATGACCAATCTGACCAGGTTACTCTGCTATGGGAATAGAGTAACTAACCTGATAACCCTAAGGACTAACGTCCTTGGGTGGCAAAATCCACAGCGAAGGGTGATGGTCCCCAAGTGGATTAAATCCCACTTGACTCCATCTTGATGGAGGGCAGCAGCTTCACCCATCCTGGCCTGGGGTTGAGGAGGACTTTGTGTGCCAAAAGGGCTCAGGACCAGAAAGTGACTCAAAGGAACTGGATCAGTGGTACTATGGGTGTCACTGTGATGTGGAAAACAGATGAAAGGCCACTGCATTATATTCTCAGGACAGTCATGGATGATCACCATGATGATTGCCAATATTCGGAATTGGATACGGCACAATAATAAGAAGAAAATGTACAGTAGAGCTTGAAAAAGATACTTTTGATAGTCTAATTTTCTTTAGAATTCCTGCACCACTAGAAATTATAGGCCACCAAATGTAACTTTTCCAGAAAGGTGGGTGGGAGACCTTGGCCAGAAAGGCTGGCTTGTTTTGCTTTGCTCTTTGACCTCATGGATATTTTCAGTGGCTTAGTGGTTAAGATGCTGAACTTGTGTAAAAGGCCGGCAGGTCAGCATTTCGAGAGACCCAAGTGCTGGGTCCCAACTCCTGCCAGTTCGAAAGCAAGACATTGCAAGTAGATAAATAGGGACCACTTTGGTGGGAAGGGAAACAGCGTTCCGTGCGCTCCGGTATCTAGGCATGCCTGCCACATGTCCACGGGAATGTCTGCAGACGCAGAGAGAGAGCTGGCTCTTTGGCTATGAACAGAGATGAGCACTGAACCCTAGAGTTGGTCATGACGTTTACCTCTACCTTTATTTCTACTTCTACCTTTACATCTACGTCCTTGGGTGGCAAAATCCACAGCGAAGGGTGATGTTCCCCAAGTGGATTAAATCCCACTTAACTCCATCTTAATGGAAGGCAGAAGCTTCATCCATCCTGGCCTGAGGCTGAGGAAGACTTTGTGTGACAAAAGGGCTCAGGACCAGAAAGTGATTTACGGAACTGGATCAGAGGTACTATGGGTGTCACACTGCGATGTGGAAGGCCAATGGAAGGCCACTGCATTATATTGCTCCCAGGACAATCTTCATGGCTGATATCCATGATGGTTGCCAACATTCGGAATCACTTATGGCACAAGAAGAAGAATGAAACGTGCACTGGCTAAATGGCTGAATGGTTTAGATATCTTGCTGCAGAGACAAGAGTTAGGAGTTAATTTTCTTCTGTGCCTCCAGGAAGAAGAACCAGCCTGTGTAGACCCTGGGCAAGCTGCAAAGTTCTGTTAAGGAGGAGAAGGAGGAAGAGGAGGAGGAGGTGGTGAAGAAGAAGGAGATGGAGAAGGAAGAGGTGGAGCCGGACAAGATGGAGATGGAGAAGGAGGAGGTGGAGGTGGAGGAGGAGATGGAGATGAGGAGGAGGTGGAGGTGGAGAAGAAGGAGATGGAGATGGAGGAGGAGGAGGTGGAGGTGGAGGAGCAGATGGAGATGGAGATGGAGGAGGAGGAGAAGGAGAGGGAAGAGGAGGAACTGGAGAAGAAGCTCTAAACTTTATATGCTGTGGAATGGAAGAAGGATCAATGCCATTTTCCACCCACATTTTTCAGCCCTGAAAACCCTTGGCAGTCTCCTTGGCAGGTTCTTTGTTCAAACACACACTAGGGCAAGGGTGAGTAACCTCTGAAGATTCATGGCCTGACAACCGACAAAAGAGCTGGTAAGGTTGCCACCCCTCTTGAACCAGTAGTTGAACAGAACGCGTGACTCAGTTTTCTAAAGTCGCAGCTCCTCTCTTCCACTCCACTTGTTGAGCCACAAGTGCTCAACATTTGCCTTTGATGAAACCATAAGAGCCATTGAGCACACACGTCAAGATGCCGGAGCCGCAAGAATGCATGAGATGAGTTTACACACCATTGTTAGGCAACGACACACCTGCTCCTTTGAAGAACGATTCAGCAGAAGCTGTGTTGGAGGACAAGCCCGAAGCCTCGTCACCATGTTTTCCAATTAAGGATTAATGAACTAGGCGGTGAGTCACTGATGATAACCGAAGGAAACGCAGCAATGCGTGACACAGGGGACAGGAAGGAGGTGGACAAAATGCCATGTTTTGGCTGTGTCAACATGCTGAGACACCCCAGTGAGGAATTTTAATGGCCCACAAAATCCCTCCCTTCCAGGCAAAAAGGAGTTGAGGAGGTGTTCTCCAATCTTGCCATTAGCAAATTAAATGCTTGGAGCAGGCTTTTTCTCAGGACCATCCAAAGCCCCTGACAGTTCCCATTTCCCTTGGAGACACAAAGCATGCGGGCTCACAGAAGAAGCAAGGAAAGACTGGCTGGTTGAGAAAAAAGATACAAAAAACCCATTGGGTACATCAGGGGTTCCCAACCTTTTTACGCCGCAGACCAGACCACACACCCCAGACTGGTGGTCCTCTCCCCCCCGGATAAACACTGCCATAGAACACATCCGTGGCTGTCGTAAACATATTTATAACAGACATGGGCGCATTTATGTTGTAAATGCGTCTATTTTCACTTCCAGTGCGGCGGTGACAATGACATGGGCCACATGAAATGGTGCCTTGGGCCAAGTCTGGCCCACAGGCCATAGGTTGGAACCTCCTGGTGTACATTATCACACGTAAGAAATCGAAAGAGCGGACAAAATTGTCTATTTGAGGAGTATGTTAAATGGAAAGCGAAATCCTGAGACACAGATTAAAATATGAGTTGAAAATGGGGCATTAATTATGCAGTAGAGATATAACTAAGGACTGCAGTAGCTTACTGGTTAAGATGCTGAACTTGACAACTGGAAGGTCGGCAGGTCAGCCGTTCGAGACCCAGGTCCTGCATGATGGATTGAGCGCCTGTCTCTGTCCCACCTCCTGCCAACCGAGCAGTTTGAAAGCAAGAAATTGCAAGTAGATAAATAGGGACCACGTGGGGGGGGGGAAGGTAAATAGTGTCCCATGCACTCCAGTGACTAGTCATGCCTGCCACATGTCCATGGACATGTTTGCAGATGCAGACATCACTGGCTCTATGGCTATAAACAGAGATGAGCACCGAGCCCTAGAGTCAGATATGACTGGCTTTCGAGCAAGGGCGGTTTTTACCTTTACTAGTTTTATCCTGAAAGAGCCTGACTTCCGCGTTCTCCTTTTCCCTTGACCAACCTCAAGGAGTTCCTGTGAGGATACACTAGACCAGGAGTTCTCAACCTTTTAAAGCCAGGGGCCGGGTCACACTCCCTCAGACAGCTTCGTGGGCTGGACGGCCATTTTGCCCTTCCTCCAACACACGGCACTTCCTGGTGTGGTGGAGGCGGTGCGGGGGGCACATGAAACGGTGCTGTGGGCCGCATCTGGCCCACAGGCCGCAGGTTGAGAATCCTTGAACTAGAGCGATGCATTTGAGCTCCCTGGGAGAAAAATGAGATACAAATGCATCTACCTAATAAACAAATTAATCTTCTCCCTCAATGGTTTTTCCCCTTCATCTCTGTCCTCTCCACCACCACCACCCTTGTTTTGCTTCTAAGGCAATGCCTTGGTTTTGCTTTTTCCGCCTGACGTGATCTACTCTGAGATGTTGTCTTGTCGTCTCGAGCAATATGATAAAAAGCATAAAAACACCAGTAAAAACATTTTAATAAACAGAAGTCTCTTTAGGTTTTCAGCGATCAGTGGTCACCACGAGAACGAGCTGGGGAAATCACGACAGGCTGGCAGGACTTTAGAAATCTCTCTCTCTCTGCATTTCTTTCAGATGCCGGGGGAAAAAAAATGTGCCACTCTTGGGAAGAGAACAACGGTTTGACAGATGTTACAAACTCCAAAGCAAAACCAAACAAATGAAAGACTGAAAGGAAAGATAAACGGATGAAGCCAGCGGGGCGATTATTTGAAACTGGACTGGGTCTCCATAACCAGAGATATCAATTCAACCTGTAAATTCAAAAGCAGGGCTTTGTTCAAGCAGAATTCCCATAGCTGTCAAGTATCCCTTATTGGCCAGGAAAACCCCTTATTTTACCCTCTTTCCCGCCGTCATCCCTTATTAATTAGACTGCAATGCCCTATTGCCGCCATTGGAGGGCAGCACAGGATAAGCATAGCTGTCAAGTATCCCTTATTGGCCGGGAAAACCCCTTATTTTACCCTCTTTCCCGCTGTCATCCCTTATTAATTAGACTGCAACGCCCTATTGCCACCATTGAGGGCAGCACAGGATAAGCATAGCTGTCAAGTATCCCTTATTGGCCAGGAAAACCCCTTATTTTACCCTCTTTCCCGCCGTCATCTCTTATTAATTAGACTGCAATGCCCTATTGCCGCCATTGGAGGGCAGCGCAGGATAAGCATAGCTGTCAAGTATCCCTTATTGGCCAGGAAAACCCCTTACTTTACCCTCTTTCTTGCCGTCATCCTTTATTAATTAGACTGCAATGCCCTATTGCCACCATTGGAGGGCAGCACAGGATAAGCATAGCTGTCAAGTATCCCTTATTGGCCAGGAAAACCCCTTATTTTACCCTCTTTCCCGCCGTCACCCCTTATTAATTAGACTGCAATGCCCTATTGCCACCATTGGAGGGCAGCACAGGATAAGCATAGCTGTCAAGTATCCCTTATTGGCCTGGAAAATGCCTTACTTTACCCTCTTTCCCACCGTCATCCCTTATTAATTAGACTGCAATGCCCTATTCCCACCACTGGATGGCAGCAAAGGATAAGCATATCTGTCAAGTAGCCCGTATATGCTGGGAAATTTCCCTTATTTCCAAATCCAAAACTTGACAGGTATGAGAATTCCTAGGTTGAAGATAGAGGTTTAAAGAGTTGTCACTGGAACAGGACCACAGCCAGGATTCTAGATCTGGGTGGGCAAATATTTTTCAGGGTGGGCAACAAAGCCTCTTTACAATGCATTCCTATGGGAAACCACCATAGCTGTCAAGTATCCTGTATTGGCCAGGAAAACCCTTATTTTACCCTCTTCCCTGCCGTCATCCCGTATTAATTAGACTGCAGTGCCCTATTGCCGCCATTGGAAGCGTTTGCGCAGGTCCTGAATTTTCCAGAGCCGCGGTTGACAGGTATGTTCCTAAGTTGGGCCACAGTTCACAATCTCGCTCCCATACCTTGACACGGTTGATGTTGGCACCACTCATACTTCCACTGCGGTCTACAAGAAAGATGAACTCTCCCTGGGTATTCCTGAGGTTGGGCTGGACTGTCCTCAGATCGGGACAGAAGTTCAGCATGATCACCGGGTGGTGAGGGATGTCCTTGTGAAGGCGCTTCCGAATAATTTCTGTCTGCAACAACAAGGAATGAGAAAACTGACCCAACCATTCCTGCCTTTCATTAAAAGCCACTTGTTGTTTTGCAATTCATCAGCATATTTTTAATGCAAGGGCTGGATCTGGCATTCCGCGCCAAATCATCCAGCCCACATTGCCCTCACCACTCCCGGAAGTGGAAGTAAAACATGCCCACGTATGCACAAAATGCTGTCATAAATGCACCTGCAGCTGTTGTAAATGCATTTTATTTCCGCTTCTGGTGGGAGGAGCCATGTGAATGGCCTGCTGAACCACAGGACCGGCCCATGGCCCAGAAAATTTGGGAACTCCAGCTGTAATGGAACAGTTGCAATTTGACCAGAGTTTGACTCCTACAATCCTGACCTCTTCCCTACCAAAGTTCACCTTATCTCAGTTTAACCTGACCATGGCCCATATGTCAACAGAAGTTACCTATTTGATTTGAAATTTTAAGGAACTTTTGCATCCAGCTGTTTTCTTTCCTCCGCTTGTGCAAGGTTCGTTGAAAAGTTTTGTTTTGGAGTCTGAGACCGAAGCATGGATGAGACCAGGGGTCTGCCAACTTGGCTCTCCAGGCCATACCTGTCAAGCGTGGCTCTGGACAATACGGGACCTGCGCAGAACCGTTCTGCGCAGGTCCATTTTACGCATGCGTAAAAGCTGTTTACGCATGCGTACAATGGACCTGTGCAGAACCGTTCTGCGGAAGTCCATTCTACACATGCGTAGAAGGCTTTTATGCATGCGTAGAAGGGTTCTATGCATGCGTAGAATAGTTCTACGCATGCGTAGAAAGGATCTGCGCAGAAGGGGTGCGCAGTAACACCTTTTCCCCGCTGCCAAGATCTGGGATAGCAGCAGCTCCGGGCAGGAAAGGACGAAAATCGGCGCCAAAATATGGGAAATCCTGGCCAATCCGGGATACTTGACAGGTATGCTCCAGGCATTCTTGGACTTCAATTCCCAGAAGCCCAAGTCAGTACACCTGCTGATCAGGGCTTCCGGGAATTGAAGTCCAGGAACATCTGGAGAGCCAAGATTGCAGCCTGTTGGACTAGATCATAGAATCACTGAGTCGGAAGGGGACTTTTGGGCCATGGAGTCCAATCCCCTGCTCAATGCAGGAATCCAAATCAAAGCAGGTATGACAGATGTTTGATTCCAGTTCTCTCTTGAATGCTTCCAGTGTTGGAGTGCTCACCACCACTTGAGGCAGTTGGTTCCACTCTCATACTGCTCTAACTTTTAAGAGGTTTTCCTGATATTCAGCCTATATCTTGCTTTCTTTAGTTTGAGACTGTTATTAGGCATCCTGCACTCGGACAATGGAAAACAGATCCTTCCCTTCCTCTTTGTGGTTACCTTTCAAGTCTTTGAATAGTGCCATCATCCGATTTCGCTCTGAGTCCCCGTTTCTCAAGGCTAAACATGCCCAGTTCCTTCCGTCTTTCCTCCTAGAGTTTGGTTTCCAGTCCACCAGTCATCCTTCTTATCCTTCTCTGGAACCTGCTGCATAGCTGTCAAGTATCTCTTATTGGCCAGGAAAACCCTTTATTTTACCCTCTTTCCTGCTGTCATCCTTTATTAATTAGACTGCAATGCCCTATTGCCACCATTGGAGGGCAGCACAGGATAAGCATAGCTGTCAAGTATCCCGTATATGCCGGGAAATTTCCCTTATTTCCAAATCCAAAACTTGACAGGTATGACCTGCTGTAATTTATTTACATCTTTCTTAAAGAGCCCAGAATTGGATTTTCAAAAATGTAACAAATAATCAAAACATAATATAAAAAATACAAACATGTCAATTGGACAGAGGAAGCAGTTTGAAGCTTCCAGAAGCAGGGGGCAGGGCCACACCAGGCCCTTCCCTGAACTGTGACTCATAGGGGCGGAGCCACACTAGCCTTTAAAAGCTCTGAGCTCTTTCAGAGTCAGCCATTTTGACTCTGCATGTGCTCTTAAGCAGAGCTGCTGCTGAGGAGAGCCAAACAAAGAAAGTGAGCACTGGTAAGTTTTGCAGTTGGAGTAGAGCTGCTTTAGAGGCCTCTACTAATTTAAATTGATAATTGAAACTGCTGAGAGCCACCTCTGTTCAAACAGAGGAAGCAGTTTGAAGCTTCCAGAAGCAGGGGGGCAGGGCCACACCAGGCCCTTCCCTGAACTGTGACTCATAGGGGCGGAGCCACACTAGCCTTTAAAAGCTCTGAGCTCTTTCAGAGTCAGCCATTTTGACTCTGCATGTGCTCTTAAGCAGAGCTGCTGCTGAGGAGAGCCAAACAAAGGAAGTGAGCACTGGTAAGTTTTGCAGTTGGAGTAGAGCTGCTTTAGAGGCCTCTACTAATTTAAATTGATAATTGAAACTGCTGAGAGCCACCTCTGTTCAAACAGAGGAAGCAGTTTGAAGCTTCCAGAAGCAGGGGGGCAGGGCCACACCAGGCCCTTCCCTGAACTGTGACTCATAGGGGCGGAGCCACACTAGCCTTTAAAAGCTCTGAGCTCTTTCAGAGTCAGCCATTTTGACTCTGCATGTGCTCTTAAGCAGAGCTGCTGCTGAGGAGAGCCAAACAAAGGAAGTGAGCACTGGTAAGTTTTGCAGTTGGAGTAGAGCTGCTTTAGAGGCCTCTACTAATTTAAATTGATAATTGAAACTGCTGAGAGCCACCTCTGTTCAAACAGAGGAAGCAGTTTGAAGCTTCCAGAAGCAGGGGGCAGGGCCACACCAGGCCCTTCCCTGAACTGTGACTCATAGGGGCGGAGCCACACTAGCCTTTAAAAGCTCTGAGCTCTTTCAGAGTCAGCCATTTTGACTCTGCATGTGCTCTTAAGCAGAGCTGCTGCTGAGGAGAGCCAAACAAAGGAAGTGAGCACTGGTAAGTTTTGCAGTTGGAGTAGAGCTGCTTTAGAGGCCTCTACTAATTTAAATTGATAATTGAAACTGCTGAGAGCCACCTCTGTTCAAACAGAGGAAGCAGTTTGAAGCTTCCAGAAGCAGGGGGGCAGGGCCACACCAGGCCCTTCCCTGAACTGTGACTCATAGGGGCGGAGCCACACTAGCCTTTAAAAGCTCTGAGCTCTTTCAGAGTCAGCCATTTTGACTCTGCATGTGCTCTTAAGCAGAGCTGCTGCTGAGGAGAGCCAAACAAAGGAAGTGAGCACTGGTAAGTTTTGCAGTTGGAGTAGAGCTGCTTTAGAGGCCTCTACTAATTTAAATTGATAATTGAAACTGCTGAGAGCCACCTCTGTTCAAACAGAGGAAGCAGTTTGAAGCTTCCAGAAGCAGGGGGCAGGGCCACACCAGGCCCTTCCCTGAACTGTGACTCATAGGGGCGGAGCCACACTAGCCTTTAAAAGCTCTGAGCTCTTTCAGAGTCAGCCATTTTGACTCTGCATGTGCTCTTAAGCAGAGCTGCTGCTGAGGAGAGCCAAACAAAGGAAGTGAGCACTGGTAAGTTTTGCAGTTGGAGTAGAGCTGCTTTAGAGGCCTCTACTAATTTAAATTGATAATTGAAACTGCTGAGAGCCACCTCTGTTCAAACAGAGGAAGCAGTTTGAAGCTTCCAGAAGCAGGGGGGCAGGGCCACACCAGGCCCTTCCCTGAACTGTGACTCATAGGGGCGGAGCCACACTAGCCTTTAAAAGCTCTGAGCTCTTTCAGAGTCAGCCATTTTGACTCTGCATGTGCTCTTAAGCAGAGCTGCTGCTGAGGAGAGCCAAACAAAGGAAGTGAGCACTGGTAAGTTTTGCAGTTGGAGTAGAGCTGCTTTAGAGGCCTCTACTAATTTAAATTGATAATTGAAACTGCTGAGAGCCACCTCTGTTCAAACAGAGGAAGCAGTTTGAAGCTTCCAGAAGCAGGGGGCAGGGCCACACCAGGCCCTTCCCTGAACTGTGACTCATAGGGGCGGAGCCACACTAGCCTTTAAAAGCTCTGAGCTCTTTCAGAGTCAGCCATTTTGACTCTGCATGTGCTCTTAAGCAGAGCTGCTGCTGAGGAGAGCCAAACAAAGAAAGTGAGCACTGGTAAGTTTTGCAGTTGGAGTAGAGCTGCTTTAGAGGCCCGCGCGCCTAACGGCGCGCGAGATTACAAACTAGGAACATAGGAAGAATATAGTCTTACTAGGTAGAAAGGTAGTAAACGTGTACATTTTTGAGGCCCAGAATACTGCACTTGTTAAAATGGATTCTGAGGGAACCGTTGTAGTTACCTGCAATACTTGTGCCATGTTTGTGTTCTTGCCAAAGCTTATGGAGAACTACACTTGCAGCAAGTGCAAGCTGGTTGCACTACTAGAAGAGAAGGTCCAGCAGCTAGAGGCCCGCATATCTAACCATCAACAAATTAAAGAGCTTGAGCTGTTCTTGGACAGAGCGGAGCAGACTATGCTGGACAAAGAAGAGACAGGGCACAGTTCTGAGGGAGAAGGCCCTTCACTAACTCAGGAGGGAGATGGTTGGAGGAATGTGACTCAAAGGAGGAGAAGAGTAGGGGATCACTCTGAGAGTCTGAAATTACAGAATAAATTTGAGGCTCTTTCCCTCATCACACCTGATGAGGAACACACAGAGGAACAACTGGTTCCACCTGATGATCTCTCCTTCATCACACTTGATGAGATCCAGGAAGATGAACAACAGGAACAAACTGAGGTTCTCTCCCTTAATATGGTTGATGAGGTGCATGTAGATGAACAGATTGCAGGAGAAAGGCTCCTTGTACTAGGCGATTCAATAATTAGAAATACAGAGAAATGGATTTGTGATGCACATGATAACCGTATGGTGACTTGCCTGCCAGGTGCAAAAGTTGCAGACATCACAAGAAATCTAGATAGATTGTTAGAGAGAACTGGGAATGAGCCAGCTGTCATGGTACACGTTGGTACCAATGATGTTGGGAAGGCCAAGCGGTCTGTCCTGGAAGCCAAATTCAGGTTGTTAGGAAGAAGATTGAAGTCCCGGACTTCCAAGGTAGCATTTTCAGAAGTGCTGCCTGTCCCTCGCGCAGGACCTACCAGGCAGGCAGAGCTCAGAAGCCTCAATGCGTGGATGAGGCGGTGGTGTCGAGAGGAGGGTTTCAGATTTGTCAGGAACTGGAGAACATTTTGGGACAAGCCAAATCTGTTCAGGAGGGATGGGTTGCATTTGAACCATGATGGGACCAGATTGCTGGCACTCAACATCAAAAAGGCTGCAGAGCAGCTTTTAAACTGATAACTGGGGGAAAGCCGACAGGAGCTGGGCAGCATCCGGTTCGGGAAAGTGTGTACTTGGGTAGTGAGGAGGATGCAAAAATTACTGAGCAGAGCGAGGAGCTAGTCACTAGCATTCTAGCAGAAGGATGCAAGAGGCAGTCTAACAATGCAACTGGACACAAAAGACTGTGTCAGAAAAGCATATATAAATGCTTGTATACAAATGCCAGAAGCCTCCGGAACAAAATAGGGGAGCTGGAATACTTAGCAATAGATAAGAATATTGATATTATTGGTATCACTGAAACCTGGTGGACGGATGATAACCAATGGGATACAGTTATCCCAGGCTACAAACTGTACAGGAAGGATAGGAAGGGGCAAACGGGAGTTGGTGTAGCCTTGTATGTCAAAGAAGTGATAAAATCGTATGAATTGGAATATCTAGGTGATTTGGAGTCACCATTAGAAGCTCTGTGGGTAAGAGTACCAGGCCACAAGGATGGTCTAACAGTAGGCATATACTATCGGCCTCCGACCCAAGCTCTTGAGGGAGACAGGCAGTTGGAGAATGTTGTAAAGGAGGCATCCAAGAAGGGAAGCCTGGTTATAATGGGGGACTTCAATTACCCTCACATAGACTGGGTGAACTGTTGTTCAGCACATGATAAAGAGATAAAGTTCCTAGATATGCTCAATGATTGTTCCCTGGGACAGATGGTTGAAGTCCCAACTAGAGGTACAAGAATCCTTGACTTGATCCTGAGTAATACTCAGGATCTGGTGCAAGATGTTAATGTGACTGATCCAATAGGGAACAGTGACCACAACTCAATTATGTTTAACTTGATCATAGACCGCAAGTCACTGATAAAATCTAACACAGAGACCTTAAATTTTCAAAAAGGAAATTTCCCAAAGTTGAGGAAACTAGTAAAAAAGAAGCTGAAAGGGAAAATTGAGAGAGTCCAAACACTCCAAGAGGCATGGAGGCTGTTTACAAAAACAATAACAGAGGCCCAATTGGAATGCATACCCAAAAGGAAAAAGGGCACTGCCGGGTCCAAGAGGACTCCGATGTGGCTTACTGGAGCTGTTCGGGAAGTGATCAAGAGCAAGAAAAGCTCATTTAGAAGATGGAAGGCTTGTCCGAATGAGGACAGCAGGCAGAAACATAAATTCTGGCAGAACAAATGCAAGGCAACAATTAGGAAAGCAAAGCAAGACTTTGAGGAGCGTATAGCTAAAAATACTCAGAGAAATAACAAAGACTTCTTTAAGTACATTAGAAGTAAGAACCCAACTAGGAAGGCCATTGGACCATTAGATGACAATGGAAGGCAAGGGGTTATTAAAGAGGAAACAGAGATTGCAGAGAGACTCAATGAATTCTTTGCTTCAGTATTCACTGAAGAAGACAGAGGCCACATGCCCAAAACAGAGCCTATCTTCGTAGGGAGGGAAAGCGAAGAATTAAGCCAGATAGAAATAACCAGGGAGGAGGTCCTTGCATGTCTTGTTAAACTAAACACTAACAAATCACCAGGACCAGATGGCATCCATCCACGAGTTCTCAGGGAACTTAAAGATGAAATTGCTGATCTCCTAGCCAAAATATATAATCTTTCCCTCAAATCAGGCTTTGTGCCTGATGACTGGAAGGTAGCGAATGTAACACCAATTTTCAAAAAAGGATCCAGGGGTGATCCAGGAAATTACCGACCTGTCAGTTTGACATGTGTCCCAGGTAAAATGATGGAAACCATCCTAAAAGATAGAATTAATAGGCACAAAGAAGAGAAGGCGCTGCTAAAGGAGAGCCAACATGGCTTTTGCAAGGGCAAATCATGCCTCACTAATCTGTTGGAATTTTTTGAGAGTGTCAACAAGCATGTGGATAAGGGGGATCCAGTTGACATTGTTTATCTGGACTTTCAGAAGGCTTTTGACAAGGTCCCACACCAAAGGCTCTTGAATAAACTTACCAGTCATGGAATAAAGGGACAGGTCTTGTCCTGGATCAGCAACTGGCTAAGGGACAGGAAACAGAGGGTAGCACTAAATGGACACTTCTCCAAGTGGAAGGAAGTAAAGAGTGGGGTTCCCCAAGGTTCAGTACTGGGACCCCTGCTTTTCAACCTCTTCATAAATGATCTAGAGGTAGGAGTAAAAAGCAAGGTAGCCAAATTTGCTGACGACACTAAATTATACAGGGTAGTGAAAACTGTGAGAGATTGTGAGGAGCTCCAGAGGGATCTCTCGACACTGGGGGAGTGGGCAAAACAGTGGCAAATGAGTTTCAACATTAGTAAGTGCAGAGTGATGCATGTTGGGGCAAAGAACCCCAATTACATTTATAAACTGATGGGGTCTGAACTCTCTGAGACAAACCAGGAAAGGGACCTTGGTGTCCTGGTGGACAACTCAATGAAGGTGTCAACCCAGTGTGCCTCAGCAGTGAAAAAAGCAAACTCAATGCTAGGGATCATTAGGAAGGGTATAGAAAATAAGTCAGCAAGTGTCATTTTGCCTCTTTATAAATCTATGGTGAGGCCCCATCTGGAATACTGTGTACAGTTCTGGTCGCCATACCTCCAGAAGGATATTATGGAGCTGGAAAAAGTGCAGAGGAGGGCAACCAGAATGATTAGGGGACTGGAACACCTTCCTTACCATCTGAGGCTGCAACGGTTGGGCCTCTTCACTCTTGAACGACGACGTCTAAGAGGTGACCTGATTGAAGTTTATAAAATCATGCACGGTGTGGACAAAGTAGATAAGGAAAAACTGTTTTCCCTATCGCATAATACTAGAACTAGGGGACACTCCATGAAACTTTTGGGTACTAGTTCTCAAACAAATAAGAGAAAGTACTTTTTCACCCAGAGGATTACTGGTCTATGGAACTCCCTGCCAGAAGAAGTGGTGACAGCTGTCAGTCTTGACAGCTTTAAGAAAGGATTAGACAAGTTCATGGAGGAGAAGAGTATCAATGGCTATAATTATGGATACTTAAGGACAACCTCCGGGTTGGAGAGATAGGCAGGATATCTCTCAATATCATTTCCAGGGAATCCTAAGCAGGTGAAGGCATCTGCTTGGGAATACCCTGAAGGAAATGGTGAGCCACTGTGTGAGACAGAATGCTGGACTGGATGGGCTGTGGCCTGTTCCAGCAAGGCTGTTCTTATGTTCTTATGGACACAGGACTCTAGATGTGGTCTAACTAGTGCTGAATAGAGGGGGACTAGTACTACCTCACAGGTTTTAGAGGCTAGGTAAAGGTAAAGGTTTCCCTTGCTCAAAAGCCAGTCGTATCCAACTCTAGGGTTCAATGCTCCTCTCTGTTTATAGCCAAAGAGCCAGCACCGTTTGCGCCTGCAAACATGTGGACATGTGGCAAGCATGTCTGCAACAAGTTGAATGCGGCTGCTCGGGTGATGATGGGGTGTGGGCGTTATGCGCATGCCTCACCGCTGCTTCGGGAGTTGCGCTGGCTTCCGGTTTGCCTCCGGGTGCAATTCAAGGTGCTGGTTTTGACCTTTAAAGCCCTACATGGCATTGGTCCGGGGTACTTAAGAGACCGCGTTACCCCTAGGTGGTCAGCCCGTCCTACTAGGGCAGACAGGAGGGGCTCAGGGGTGGTCCCACCTGTGAAGCAAGTCCACCTCAGTGGGGCCAGGAAGAGAGCCTTCTCCGTGTCTGCCCCTGCCCTGTGGAACCTCTTACCACCAGAATTGCGTCTCCAGTCGGATCTTCTCCCCTTTAGAAAAAAGACCTGGCTATGTCAGTGGGCTTGGGGTATGTGTGACTCCTTTGCACAAGCCCGCTGGCTTATTTAGCATTCTAAGGGATCCAGTTCTTTCACTGTCTGTGGATTGTTTTTGTCATTTTATGCTGGGTGGTGTGGTGTGGGTGCTTATTAGCTACAGCTTGTGTAGTTTTTTTTAATGTATTTTAGGCTATTTTTAGTGTGTTGAGCTGGGTTTTTTAATGTTATTGTCTTACTTGTGTTTTTACTGTATTTTCTATATGCTGTTAGCCGCCCTGTGTGATGTTTTTCATCAGAAGGGCGGGATAGAAATTTTCAAATAAACAAATAAAATAAATAAGCATGCCTCAACACCGAAGTGCATGGAATGCTGTTTACCTTCCCGCTGAAGTGGTCCCTATTTATCTGCTTGAAATTTCTTGCTTTCAAACTGCTTTGATTTGGATCCCGGCATTGAACGGCGGTTGAAGTCGATGGCCCAAAAGGCCCCTTCCTACTCTGTGATTCTATGGTCTAGTCCAGGGGTCTGAAAACTTGGTGCTCTAGATGTTCTTGAGCATCAATTCCCAGAAGCCCTGGTCAGCAAGTGTATTGACTTGGGTTTCTTGTTGCTGAGCAGCATGGAGTTTCCACTCACACACGAGGTGTTCCAGGCCAGTCCTTTGGAGACTTGAGCTGAAGGCACATCCAGAAATGTTTTCATTTCTCTCTCGTTGTCTAATTACAGTCTAAGCTAATAAAAGCTCATTAGCCACTCACCAAATCCCTGGGGCTGTTAATTCTGCCGTAGCTCCACTAGCTAAGGAGCTGATGTGCAACACACCCAACAGAGGTGATTAATTGCACGTTTGCGACTGACATTCCTGGGACTTGAGGAGGTCTAAGCAAGTGGAATTCATTTCACAGAAGCCTAAGTCATTCATTCATTCATTCATTCATTCATTCCCACAAAGCACTCTTCAGCCAAATTACTAACTTAGGCTTCTGGGAATTGAAGACCAAGAACTAAAGGTTGGAAAACACTACTCTAGACCAGTGTTGCCCAGCTTTTGGTTTTTGGACTTAAATTCCCAGAAGCCTTAAAGTCCTCCAAAGCATTGCCAGTCCAGCCCCTCAACAGCCTGCTTAGAAATTTTGGGGACCCTGATCTAGCTGAAACATCCAAAACCCCTTCCAATGTAAAAAAAAAACATCCCAGATGTTCCTAGGGCATTGAGGTTTCTTGGCACTCCAGGTGTTCTTGGACTTCAATTCCAAGTCAGCACTCCTGCTGATCAGGGCTTCTGGGAATTGAAGTTCTAGAACACCTGGAGTGCCAAAGTTTGCCATCATTGCCCTAGGGTGAGGCCAAGGCAATTGAAACCACTTCCCCCTTTCAGTGTTGAATTGGACCCTAGGGTGAAGGAACCCTGGAACTGGAAAGCTAGGGGAGCAGCTGAGAGAGAGAGAGAGAGACAGACAGACAGACAGACATTTTTCCATGTCTTGTTGTGGGACCAGACACTCATCTGATGCTGCTGAGCATTCCCACCTTCTTCTCTGCGCTCGAGTCCTTCTTCATCCCTTTAATGAAGTCACTTCGCCCTTTTAAGTGTTGCTCGTACTCAGTGGTAGACATATCGCCCTCTTCCATTAAGATGTGAGGCATGTGAGATTCTGAAAAGACAGCACATGTTAGGACAAAAAAAGGGAGAGATGAGAAAGAAAGAGAGAGGGAGGGAGAGAGGGATGAGAAAGAAAGAAGGACAGAGACAGGCATTCAATCTGTCGTGCAGTACCCGGGTCTCAAACTGCCAACTTGCCAGCCTTCCAGCTAACAAGGCAAGTTTCTTAACCACTGAGCCACTGCAGCCCCTTCATTCATTCATTCATTCATTCATTCATTCATTCATTCATTCATTCATTCATTCAACTCTCTCTTTTAGATGTATTGCTTGTAACCTGATGACTTCCCATTATAAAGCAGGATAAATTGCCATTACATTACTGGTGGGTGTGAGGAAGAGGAGGAGGAGATTAAATACAATGATGAAATGTGAATCATTCATTTTGATAAGGGATTAGAAAAAGAGCTAAACCCAAACTATACTTACAATTTATTTTATTTCATTTTTATTTTATTTTATAGTAGGATGCACTTATTTGGTTGTTTTATTTTTATTTGGCTGTGTGTTTTATTATGTTATTTGTATGTGCACTGACCAGAGTGGGAAATACCCAAAATGGGTGGTATAAAAATGCAATAAAGAAGGAAGGAAGGGACGGACAGACGGATTCTATGCTGACACTTTCTATGTGTGTGTTTTAAATCGCTTTTTACCAAACCAGAGATACAATTTACAAAGGTGCAACCAAATCAACCCCCAAAGGTCCGGTACTGCTGACTTTGGGGGTCAACCCGGTTGTTAGTCCCTGCTGGAGGATAAATGTACAGTTCCGGTGCTCCCCAAGTCATTGTCGATACACTTACCACTGGGATGGATGACAATCTCCACGGGGCGGTCAAAGGTGTGCTTGTTGGCCAAGGTGATCACAATGCTCTTGGCAGACCTGGCTGATGGGTCGGCATCTGCTCGAATCTCATGCGTTGGACTCTCAACTCCTGTTTGAGGAAGCCAGTAGGATATAACATGTGGATTCATAGAAGCAGAAGGAACGCTGAAATCCATTTACTCCAACCCCTTGCCAAAGCCTGTGCGATGGCCTTCCCAGTGGAGGAAAATACCCAGATCATCCTTGCTTGGAAGCCAGTCGTATCCGACTCTAGGGTGTAGTGCTCATCTCCGCTTACAGCCAAAGAGCCAGTGCTGTCTGAGCATGCAGATGTTTCCGTGGACATGTGGCAGGCATGACTGGACACCAGAGTGCACACCTTTCCCAACAAAGTGGTTCCTATTTCTTGCTTTTGAACCGCTAGGTTGGCAGGAGCTGGGACAGAGACAGGTGCTCACTCTGTCATTCAGTACTCAGGCCTTGAACTGCTGACCTGCCAACCTTCCAGTCATCAAGTTCAGCATCTTAACCTCTATGCTACTGTAGTCCCTACACGTCAGGTGCAGAGGAACATAATGGTTGGGTAGCATAACAGATAACTTTACAAATCAGCATGCCTATTTACAACCAGTAATAACAGAAGATCCCTCGTTGTTATTCAGATTTGCTGTGAAGTTGGACCCTGTTGAGTTGCAAATGATTTCTAGATGGATACAAGACAAACATTATGGCATTACACATTTGCTAATACGCTTACCTTTCAGGCCTAGCATCTATTGACAATGGTGTAAGTGATCCAGGCAAAACACCTGTAAACATATCTGTTATGCTAGCCAACCATTGTGTGCCTCTGCACCTGATGTGTATAAATTAATGTTAGCAAGTCTGAGCATCTCCTCAACAGAGTATGCTGCTCAAGTACAGAGCGCGTCCACACACGCAAAAGAAGTTGACATCGCTGTGAATGAAGCCATGCGTAGAGTGACAGGATGCCTCAAGCCTACACCAGTTGAGAAATTATATCATCTTGTTGGTATCGCTCCACCTAAGATCAGGAGAGAAGTAGCAGCAGATGATGTGAGAACTAAACAAGAGAAGGACCCTCGAGTCCCTCTGAATGGAGATGAGCCTCAAGTCCACCAGCTCAGACCCAGGAAGAGCTTCAAGGCAAGAACAAACATTCTTGAGGGGTGCGCAAGAGCAAAACCAGATTAGAAGATGGAGGAAGGAGCTCACTGGACAAGGAACAACATTCAAGGAGGAAGTGGAGTTGTGGTAAGACATGCCCTATGCTCGGGATAGGCCGTGGTCTTTGCCAGGGTTGGCACCTCCCCAGGTGAGATTCTCCGTAGTTGGATGCCACTTGTAGTTGTGTTTGCATATTTGTTAAATAAAAGTGTCCCTATTTCATTCCACACTGGTGTACGTCTGTTTTTATGAGGAGAGGGTGGCAAGGTGTGAACATGGAGAGACACAGAGTACGGCTCACTTGCTGGTCTGCCGATGGCTGCCAGGGGCAGGCACCAACGAGGACTTGGGTTTGGGCAATGGCCAAGCCAAGAAAGTGGCTTCCTTTTGGCAGTCCAGGGTTTGATCGGGACACAAAAGAAGAAGAATGCCACCAAGTCTGGCTCTTATCTGACGATATGGACTTGATCCACGAAAGCTCGCATGAAAATACAGCAGTGAGTCTTGAAGGTGGCCATAACGTCATCTCCCCTGCTTACCTGCAAGTAAACAGGGCCCTCGGATCTCCAAGTAGAAAGTGAAATCGTATTCGGTAGGATTGGTTGTCTCCGTCTCCAAAAGGCGGGCCAGGCAGAATTTTCTCGACTGGTCCAGAGCGCTGGAGCCACAGTAACGTCTGTCCCTGCTGAGGAACGGAGGGCTTGTGAGAAAATGAGCATCAGTTATCAGCAGGCTTATGGGAATCTTTCTCGCTTGCTTTTCTCCTTGGATATTGGGGTGGCAGCTTCTCAAATCCTGCTTCACCAGTAAAATGTACACGTATGCACTTTAGATTTTTTTTATTTATGTATTTATTTAATGCTATTTGTGTAGCCACCCCAATTGACATGCAACTCTGGGCGGCGTACAGAATTCAATTCAGATTCGTAAAATCCCCAACACTTAAACTATAGAAACCCCTGAAATTCCTAAAAACACTGAAAAACACTACGGTTCTGTTTTAGAACTATACATAGTAAAGGTAAAGGTCTTGCTCAAAAGCCAGTCATATCTGACACTAGGGTTCAGTGCTCATCTCTGTTTACAGCCAAAGAGTCAGCGCTACAGACGTTTCCATGGTCATGTGGCAGGCATGACTAGACACTAACTTTTCCTGCTAATAATAATAAATTTTTTATGTCAGAAATTATTGTGGGTTGGAAGGATTTTTGCTGGAGAAACTCCACTCAAGGGATGCACAAATGAGTGTGTTTTGAATAGCTAGGTTGGCAGGAGCTGGGACAGAGACGGGGGCTCACTCCGTCGTGCAGTACTTGGGTCTCGATCTGCTGACCTGCCGCCTTCCCATCAGCCATACCTGTCAACCTTCCCGGATTGGCCGGGATTTCCCGATTTTCGGTGCCGATTTGTGCCATTTCCCGCCCGCAGCTGCAAAACCCCGGAATTGGCAGTGGCGGAAAAGAGGTACTGCGCATCCCTTCTGTGCAGATCACCTTCTACGCATGCATAGAAGGCGACCTGCGCAGAACCGTTCTGCGCAGGTCACGTAGAAGGCGACCTCCGCAGAACCGTTTCCGCAGGTCCCGTATTTTCCGGAGCCGCAGTTGACAGGTATGCCATCAGCGTCTTAACCACTTGAGCCACCACAGTCCTTGTGAAGGCTGGAAAACACTGCCCTAAATGATTTGGGACCTTCCTATTTGGTGGAACGCCGTCCCCACAGAACATCAGCCTGCTTCACCCGTTCCTCCAGGTGCTGACCCCAAGATTAGCAAGAAAGGCTGTGACTCGGGGATTCTGGGAGCTGGGGGTTGACTTCTGAGGCCTTGGTACCCCATAACAGCGAAGAGGACTCATCTCTCTCCCTGGTTCCTTACAAGCGAAGGTTGTGTCCGTAGAGGATGTTGGCAGCTTCGGTGCTATTCTGGGGAACCCTGGGGACGCAGACGGGTGGGAGCAGCACCCGGACGGCCCCACTGGGAAGGGTCGGCAGCTCCGATGAGGTACTGAGGCAGATGCAGACATCTTCTTGAGGAGGAACGATGCCCACGTTGGCCACAAAGACGGTCCGCTCCAGGTCCTCATCCAACACAATGTGACCTATAAAGGTAAAAGGTAGAGGTAGAGAAAAAGGCAAAGGTAGAGAGGTAAAGGTAGAGGTAGAAATAAAGGTAGAGGTAAAAGTCGTGACCAACTCTAGGGTTCGGTGCTCATCTCTGTTTATAGCCAAAGAGCCAGCTCTCTCTCTCTCTGCATCTGCAGACATTCCCGTGGACATGTGGCAGGCATGGCTAGAGTGCACGGAACGCTGTTTACCTTCCCACCAAAGTGGTCCCTATTTATCTACTTGCAATGTCTTGCTTTCGAACTGTTCGGTTGGCAGGAGCTGGGACACAGACGGAAGCTCACTCCATTGTGCAGTACTCGGGTCACAAATTGCTGACCTACTGACCTTCCAGTCATCAAGTTCAGCATCTTAACCACTAAGCCACTGAAAATATCCATGAGGTCAAAGAGCAAAGCAAAACAAGCCAGCCTTTCTGGCCAAGGTCTCCCACCCACCTTTCTGGAAAAGTTACATTTGGTGGCCTATAATTTCTAGTGGTGCAGGAATTCTAAAGAAAATTAGACTATCAAAAGTATCTTTTCCAAGCTCTACTGTGCATCTTCTTGTTGTTGTTGTGCCGTATCCAATTCCGAATATTGGCGGTCATCATGGTGATCATCCATGACTGTCCTGAGAATATAATGCAGTGGCCTTTCATCTGCCTTCCACATCACAGCATGACACCCATAGTACCACGGATCTAGTTCCGCCAGTCACTCTCTGGTCCTGAGCCCTTCTGGCACACAAAGTCCTCATCATCAGCCCCAGGCCAATATTGATGAAGCTGCTGCCCTCCATCAAGAGGGATTCAAGTGGGATTTAATCCTCTTGGAGACCCTCACCCTTCCCTGTGGACTTCGCCACCCAAGGCTGCTAGTCCTCAGGGTGGTCAGGTTAGTTAACTGCCTCCTGACATTTGGTGTTGAGTCACTGGCCGTAGGGTCTACTCTATGACCATAGCAGGATAACCCTGGCCAGACTATATGGAAATACAGTAACCTGAGATTGTAAATAAATAAACAAACAAATATCCATTAATTAACAATCAATGCTCCACTCCAAGAACGATGCAACCACAAGATATCAGACTACCTTGAGTGGTCCATACTAACTGCCCCATTAGAATATTTTAACACAGAAACCTTCACCACCTTCATCTGAGGTTTGTCTGTTGGGCAGGCTGCAACAGTCGAAGTAATTATCGTCCATCCTGGCTTTGTCTTTAATTTGCACCGTCACGACGCGCCCGGCAATCACTGCTTCGAAGCCAACCACGGTCGTGTACTCATCCAGCGGATAGATGAAGAGGCCTGCGAACGGGAAGCTGTCTTTCAGGGTCAAAGATGGGGAGGGAGCCATAAGGAACAAGGGCGAAAGCATCCGAGGTTTGGTAGCGTTTGGAAAAATTAATTTTTAAAACCCCAGCCCCACTGGATTCCTTTCCTGCAAGTGATGTAGTGGTAATTTTGGAAGCGGAAGAAGGAACTTCCTGTGATGGTCCCCAAGGAGAATCCAAACATTTAGGAGGCTACATAAAAATCAGTTCTATCACCTTTCTTCTCCATCAGGAGCAGGTCTTTTGTCTTTTTTTAAAAAATATTTTTTTATTAATTTTTAAAATAACAAAAATATAATAAACAATACAAACTATAAAAAAGAGGGGGAAATACATAAACAAGAAAAACAAATTACTACATTAAATTGCTTACACTCTATTGTAAAGGTATTGTGAACAATACCAATTCTTGAACCTTAGATATATCATACCTTTTTACAACTTATACTCTATGACTTATATCTTTACATGAATATCTATACTATATATCACTCGTCAACCATTTTTTCTCATTATTCCATTATTTTTAATTATATATTTAACATTCCAAAAGTTTATAAGGTTCATTCTACTACATTGCAGAATAATAACACCCGGTGATATAGACAAGCCATGAGGATCAGATTTCTGATTTAATCTTTCCAAAAACTCATATGCTGAGGTACTGGTTTGTCTCCTTTATCCCATATTAAAACATGTTCCACAAATGGCTTCCATATTTCCCAAAACTTCTTCTCTTTCAAAATACCTTTCTTCACGTTCAATTCACATGGCAATTTGTCATTCATAGCAATTTCCCACATTTCCTTACACCATTCATCCATTTCCAACACTAGATCACGTTTCCATTTTCTTGCTATACATAATCTTGCAGCAGTTAACATTATGGATAACAATTCTTTTTTTATTTATATTCGTATTTATATTATCCAATTCTGTCAGTAAGGCGGTACTTGACTCCAGCTTGAAATTAACATTAAAAAATCTCTGATATTTCTTTCTCAATTAATTTCCAAAAAGCATCTATCACTTTGCAACTCCACCACATATGCTCATATGTTCCAAGATGGCTTTTACATCTCCAACAATTTCTCATTTTACTATTATCCATTCGATGTAATTTAACTGGAGTCAAGTAAGGAGCAGGTCTTTTGTCAAGTGAATGGATATTAATGGGTTATTCAAGAGCCAGTTGCAAATTATTTCAGATGATAACAGGGTGAGCTCAGCACAGGAAAATATGCCTTTACCTTAGGGATTCCCAACCTTTTGAAGCCGCGGGCCAGACAATGCCCGCCTCAGACAGCTGAGCAGGCTGGGGTGGTGGTTCCTCCTGCTGTAAACACTGCTGTAAAATGCATCCATGACTGTCGTAAATGCATTTATGACAGCCGCGGGCGCGTTTACGGCTGTTGTAAACATATCTGCTTCCGCCGGCGGCAGTGTGAGCTACATGAAAGGGTGCTGCAGGCCAGATCTGGCCCACGGACCGTAGGTTGAGAACCCATGCTTTACCTGACCAAAGCTTCAGGGAAGCTAGATAAGGATTAAAAAAAATGACTCCACCTCCCGTGCTAATAAAGAAAGGCCCAGTGTTTCTACCTTGCAAGCCTCTGAACGGGATTCCACGCCTCTGTTGCTGACCCTTACCTTCAAAAGGGTGGCTCTCCGAATTGCGGTAAGTGAGAGAAGCCGTCATCCCGAAGGCATAGCCACTGACGCAGGAGGTGACCTCAGAGGCAGAGAGTGGGAGAGCGGTGTCGGTCGTTCTGTTGATGAGCCCGGGCATCCTGTCGCTTCCACCCAGATTGCTCTTATTTTATAAAGATTCTCAGTAACCTAGAAATCAAATGAATGAATGAATGAAACTTCCATTCTACCTTTCTCCTTGCAGAACTGCGGTGGCTTAGTGGTTAAGATGCTGAGCTTGGAGACTGGAAGGTTGGGGTTCAATACTCGAGTGCTGTGTGACAGATCTTGGGGACATGAATGGATCCCCATTCAGGTGTCCCCTGAGCAGAGTTTCTCCAGCAAATATCCTTTCAACCCAGAGGAATTTATGACACAAATTTTATTTTTTATTATCTTTCTCCTTGTTCAAGAACTTCTTCCATGTCTAGGCCAGATGTGAAACCGCCTAAAATGAAGGCACCTTTTGGTGAGTTCATTATGTGGTTCTTTTCATCTGACCCAGGGTAAGAAAGATTAGCCAGCACAAGGTGACCGTTGCCCAGGGTATGCCTCCACAATTTTGGAGGAGGCTTTTTCTGTGTACCCCATCCAAAGACTTCATCCAGTCTGACTGGGTTATCCTGCTATGGTAATAGAGTAGACCCTACTGCCAGCAACTCAACACCGAGTGTCAGGCAAGGGTTAACTGATCTGACCACCCTGAGGACTAGTGGCCTTGGGTGTCCAAGTCCACAGGGAAGGGTGATGGTCCCCAAGTGGATTAAACCCCACTCGAATCCTTCTTGATGGAGAGTGTCAGCTTCATCCATCCTGGCCTGGGGTTGAGGAGGACTTTGTGTACCAAAAGGGCTCAGGACCAGAAAGTGACTCAAAGGAAATGGGTGAGTGGTATGGGTGTCATGCTGTGATGCGGAAGCCACTGCATTATATACGCAGAATGGTCTTCATGGCCCATCACCATGAGGATTGCCTATATTTGGATTTGGATACAGAAGGAGGAGAAAGGGACATGTCCATGGTTCTGAAAACTATATACAACCCGTCTTGCTAGCTTCAAACTACTTTGGTGTCTAAGTAAGACGTGAACCTGCCACATTTTGGTGAATTTATTTTCTTTCTTTTCTTTCTTTCTTTCTTTCTTTCTTTCTTTCTTTCTTCCTTTCTTTCTTCCTTTCTTTCTTCCTTCCTTCCTTCCTTCCTTCCTTCCTTTCTTTCTTTCTTTCTTTCTCTCTCTCTTTCTTTCTTTCTTTCTTTCTTTCTTTTCTTTCTTTCTTTCTTTCTTTCTTTCTTTCTTTCTTTCTTTCTTTCTTTCTTTCTTAAAATATTATTATAGAAGGTAAGGTAGCCCCTGCTCAAAAGCCAGTCATATCCGACTCTAGGGTTCAGTGCACCTTGTCCATATCCTCAAGGCTGCGGGAGTCCATTGCTGGCCTGGTGTTGAATCCTGCATGTCTCATTTCATATGTGCCACAGGAGATGGCTCCGTGATCACAGTGTGTGGGTCACTTCATGGCAAGGTGGGGTCCCCTGAAACAAATTCACACCAATGGCATTTTTCCTGCTTCCGGGGGGGGGGGGGGGATGCATTCTCGGTTACAAGTTACAGCTGACGACAATGACCAGACAGACAGAGAGACAGACAGAGAGTGAATGAGTGATTGAATGAGTGATTGAGTGACTGGTTGATTGATTGATTGATTTAATGATTTTCAGGTGGGGACACAGGAATAAATGAGACTCTGTAAGGTTCAGGGATCTTGCCTGACCTAGAGGTACAGTAATACCCCGGATAATGTTAAAACTTGGTTCCACGAGTCTAAACGTTATGCAGTTTTTAACATTATGTGATACATTTATCGCACAACGTTGTTTAAAAAAAGAAAGCCCGGCTCCCTTTCTGAAGAGGAAATCTCTTCAGTAACCCCTGCCTGGATCACTAAGGGGCTTTCATCTCATTTCATTTCATATTTAATTTATATACCGCTTTACTCTACCCAGTGGGTGACTCAAAGCGGTTTACACAGGTAATACAAATATATATATATGGACTCATACAATTAATAACACAATGATGCAATACAGCAAAAATACAATAATACAGTATATCAACAACAAATGCAACAATATAATACAGTTACTGTTACAATTACGAGAATCAAGTATAAAATTACAAATCACGGGGAAAAAGCTCGAGACTCACAACCTTAATGGACCTTGACAAGACCCAGTAACAGCGTCCTGAAAAATGTCCTCATTGGCGGCGGCGGCAGCGGAGCTAGCGCTCCTCTTTCCTGGCCAGCCCGGTCAAGGGAAGTCCGGCAAGAGACGCCGCCACGGCTCTTGCCTTTTGAAAGACAGAGCCCACTCTCAGGTGCCGCTCATTCCCTCCGGTCGGCCGCCGGTCGATGCTCCGCTGGTCTCAGAGGTGGCGGGGGGAAGCAGCTTTTGAGGGCGATTGAATGGCCCTCAGGTGCCGCTCGTTCCTTCACAACGTTTTGCACTGCACAATGTTAAGTTAACGTTGTGCGATACAGAGGTTTTCCTCAAATTTCCCGACGTTGATCTCTGGATCACTAACGGGCTTAGAGATCCAGACGGGGAGAAGTGTTTCTGAAGAGAGGCTGGGGACCTTTTTCCCAGCCTCTCTTCAGAATCCTCCCCCAGCCTGGATCGCTAAGCCCATTAGCGATCCAGAGATCAACGTCGGGAAATTTGAGGAAAACCTTTGTATCGCACAACGTTAACTTAATGTCGTGCAGTGCAAAAGTTTCACTCAGATTTCTCGATGCTATCCAGTTTCAACATTGTGCGGTGCACACGTTAACCGGGGTATTACTGTATTGCCCACCCTGGTGTAATAAAGATATGACCTTGGCAGGCCAAAGATAAGGCTAATTCCTCCATCCCGTTTCCTATCCAAGCTCCGAGCAAATAAACGAGATGAAAAACCAGCACTGAAACCAGCACTGCCAAACGTGATACACCCCGTGTACCCTGTAAGCCATTTGTCAGCCGGGATTTTCTCTTGACTGATATCCCAAGAGAGGCATCTAACATGTTTAACAATCCGATTTACTCATCAAGAAATGGACCTGGAAGATCAAGCACAGAGATGTTTGTCGTAAGCCTGTCCTTGTCTGGAAGGATCATAAATCAGGGGTTTATTGTCCCTGGTGGAGAGAATTCATGAGGTGACACACGTCATCTTTGCGTGGGTACAAGAGAAGGAGAAAGCAATGCCACAAAAACATTGTAACTATCCCTCTCTTTCTCCAGCCAATTGGTAACACTACTTTGATGTTCTGGTAGAAATGTGAAGCAGCCAGCATAACAGGGCCAAACAACTTTATTACGCAGTCAGAACATGGGGAGCAATGGCGCAGCACTGCTAAATATATACAATCAGGAATGGATACATTTAGGTGATTTGATGTTCTGGTAGAAACACGAAGCAGCCAGCATAACAGGGCTAAACCATTTATTAGGCAGTCAGAACATGGAAAACAGTGGCGCAGCACTGCTCATTATATACACTCAGAAATGGATACATTTGGGTGGGAAGAGGCAGGAAGGGAGAGGGGTAACTTGGAGGTTATCTGACGAGAGTGAAAACTGTACAAACTATATAGTTTAGGCGGGAACGCAGTCCCGCGATATTTGCAAGACCAAGAAGAAGGAGACAAAATGGAGGATCGTAATGATCCCAAATACCGTGTTTTCCCGATTATAGGACCTCTTGCCATAATAAGACACCCCCCTTTTTCCCCAGCCTTTTCCCCCCTGCCTTTGAAATATAAGGCCCCACCCAAAAATAAGACCTCCTTACCTCCTGCCCGGCTCTGGACGGAGGCCACACGGCTGCAGCGGTAGCTGGCTTTCCTTCCCACTGCAGTCCAGCTCCTCACCTCTGGCTGGAGGTGTGGTCTCCGGGTCCGGGTGGCCCCCACCCAGCTCCGGACCGCGGCTGTGGCGGTAGCTGGCCTTCCTTCCCACCGTGGCCCAGCTCCTCCTCACCCCCAGCTTGGGGTGTGGTCTCTGGGTCCGGGCAGCCCACGCCTGGCTCCGAACGGAAACCATGCGGCCGCGGTGGTAGCTAGCTTTCATTCCCGCCACGGCCCAGCTCCTCACCCCTGGCTGGGGGTGTGGTCTCCGGGTCCGGGCGGCCCATGCCCGGCTCCGGATGGAGGCTACGTGGCTGCAGCGGTAGCTGGCCTTTCCCACCGCAGCCCAGCTCCTCCTCACCCCCGGCTGGACCTGGAGACCACACCCCCAGTCAGGGGTGAGGAAGAGCTGGGCCGTGGCAGGAAGGAAGGTCAGCTACTGCCACAGCTGTGGTCCGCAGCCAGGCGTGGGCCACCCAGACCCGGAGACCACACCCCCAGCCGGGGGTGAGGAGGAGCTGGGCCACGGCAGGAAGGAAGGCCAGCTACCGCCGTGGCCATGGTCTGGAGCTGGGCGGGGGTCGCCCAGACCCAGAGACCACACCCCCAGCTGGGGGTGAGGAGGAGCTGGGCTGCAGTGGGAAGGAAGGCCAGCTACCGCCACAGCTGCGGTCAGTAGATGGGCGGGGGCCACCCGGACCTGGAGACCACACCCCCAGCTAGGGGTGAGGAGGAGCTGGGCCACAGTGGGAAGGAAGGCCAGCTACCGCTGCGGCCGCATGGCCTCCGGCCCAGACCTGGAGACCACACCCCCAGCTGGGAAAAATAAGACATCCCCGAAAATAAGACCTTGTGCTAGTTTTGGAATTTTAAAAAACATAAGACAGTGTCTTATATTTGGGGAAACATGGTAGTTCACAAACATTACAGCATAAATTGTATTCAAACACAACATTCCTCCCCCCTAGGATGGGACGAAGTCCCTCAGCCATTGTGGAGGCTTACCAACCCGTTTGAGTCGTGCTTGTACCTGGCTGAACTCGGGCGTCTGAGGTAGACTTGGTTCCATAGTGTGATACCCTGTGCTGGGGGCCTGACCTGACCCATTTGCATTTTGGGAGCATTGTCCCGACTCGGAGTTGGAGCTGGGGGGGGGGGGGAAACTAAATCATAACCCCGTTTGGATGAAGCAGGGGATCACTCGAAATTAAAACTAGAATCAGGAGGGGTAAAACACAATGAAAAGTCCTGCCTTTGAGAGTTATGAGTAGGGGGCGACTCAACAAAAGCTTGCCTCATTTGGGTGGGAGTTGAGGTAGACTCAAATGCAGCAGGATGGGGGGTTCCCTGGGAGAAATCAAAGCCCCGCTTTTCGCTTGGACAAGTGGGGGAACACTCTGTAAACTCCCCCCGATCCTGTAAATCAAAAGGGACATTTTCACATTCTGGGCTTGCTGACGGCCTCCAACGAGAGTAGGGCTGTCCTGAGTTAGAAGGCTGGGAACCACAACCGCCTTCCGAGGCTCTGCCCATATCTCCCCCTGGGAGTAAGCGGTGGGGGAGGACCCTAACATGGAATTACCATATGAAGAATCACCTGATAGGTCTGAAAACTCCATGACCCTATGTCTGAGCTGGTCAGCATGGCAAACCAGTACCTGTTTTGACATGACAGGACACTGGCCCTGTTTGTTCCACCACAATGCCCGGAATCCAAGCTGGACCAGGGGCCACATAGTTCCAACAGTGCACCGGATCCCCGGCAGAGAATACCTTTTTTGTGAGCAATTTCAACATTAACACCCCTATCCTCCACCCTGGAAGGATCTAACTGGTCAAGCAATGAGACTGGCCTCCTGCGCATTAAGAGTTCGGCTGGCGACAGCCCTGAAACCAGGGGTGTTGTCTGGTAGCACATAAGGAATTGGCAAAGTTGTACCTCTATGTCCCCCTGACCCATGCACCGAAGTGCCTCTTTAGTAGTGCGAGCTTGATGTTCCACCTGACTGTTGGTGGCAGGGTGGAAAGGGGCAGAAGTTACATGCCGAATGGCATTCCTTTTCAGAAATGCCTGAAATTCGGCAGAGGTGAACGTTGTGGCGTTATCGGATACTAGCATGTCCGGTAAACCAAAACAACTGAACAACCTCTGGAGCTGTTTGATAGTGACTGCAGAAGAGGTACTAGGCATAGGGATTACCTCCAGCCATTTAGAAAATGAGTTGACCACCAGTAGGAAAAGCGTGCCCCGAAAAGGGCCTGCGAAATCGACATGAATCTGTGACCACAGACCACAGGCAGTATCCCACTCCCTGGCTGGAAGCTGGAACTCCTCGGGATGGGAACTCTGGCAGCTCCAACAAGTGCCCACCAATTGCTCAATGTCCTGAGAATATAATGCAGTGGCCTTCCATTTGCCTTCCGCATCGCAGCGTGACACCCATAGAACCACTGATCCAGGTTGGGAAACATTGGTCTAAATGGCCTTTGTAGTCGTTGGCTGCTACTCATGCCCAAGTATACATTTTTTCCTTTTCACAGTTGATGGATGTGACAAACAGGAAAAGTGCCATTGAAACAAAATTGAATTTGTTTCAGGTGGATCCCAGCTTGCCATGAAGTGACCCACACACTATGATCACAGAGCCATCTCCTATGGCACATATGAAATGAGACATGCAGGATTCAACACCAGGCCAGCAATGACATGAGACATGCAGGATTTGACTGGGACTGCAATGGACTACCGCAGCCTTCAGGATATTAACAAGATGTACCTTCACAGCCAGTTCATCTAGCATGGCCTCTTCCACCTTCATGACCATTGGGAATCAGAGTTCCTCCTACGCTCATTTTGCAGTTGGGCCCAATACGATGGTTTCCAGTGGCATTTCCTCCACTGAAGGGGACCGTTGCCCCACCTCAAGGGGCTCATCCGTCAGTAGCTGGGAGTCAAGTTAGTTACCACTGCCCAACACTCAGCGAGGGGGGTGGCCATTTTGTCCCAACAGTTTCAAAGGGGTGACCATTTTGTTTCTTGAATGCTCTTGGAGGGTTGGGGGGGGTTCACAAGAAATGGCACCATGGTCCGGATTCAGCCCACGGGCCTCAGGTTGGAAACCCCTGCACTATGAGTTACCAAAGAGTCTGAACAAAATGATAGATTCTTAGACGTTTGGCATTCCTTTATTTCATACATGAACAAGTATCTACTGATCTCCCGTCCATCACCACCACCGCAGCTCTCTGGAAACCTGACCTTTGTTGCTTCAAAGAAATGAAAAAAATTAGTCTGCAGCTATATAGCAAAAATTTTATTATTATTATTTTGGTCATCCGTCATCTGTTTTCATCCTCCGTATCTGTACGCCAGGGTCTCCTGCGACTCTTCTTGTGGCTTGTCAGTTTTCAAATCCCCTCAGGGATTAATAAAGTGTTTTTATATAAAAATATAAGTAAAGAATGAAAACCCATTATGATGCCGCTGCCTATAAAGAGCGCTCGGAAATAAAGACAGAGAGAACTTGAAAAGTCGCTAGGCAAATTTTTAAAAACCAAGAAAAAGGAAAGGAAGGATGAAAGAAAAGTTGAACACTCATAAGGTCAAAAGAAAGAGGGAAATTTACCAGCCATGGCTGTTCAAACAATGGCCATTTTGGGGAACATCTTCTCATATGTTTTGCCCTTTGATCCAGACTTTGGAGAATACAAAGCAATCGCACTTCTATTTATTTATTTAATTAGATTTCTATTGCCACCCCCTCACCGAAGCGACCGAGCGGCTCACCTATAAGAAGGTGTGTGGGCCGTTGGTATCCAGCATACATTGCCACACCTGGCCCAACCATCCTGTACCGAGCCGCCCACACTTACCTTTAGACCCTGCAAGCATCGCCACAAGGGTCCGGTCATCAAGAGTGGAGCAACCGCCACACGAAGATGAACAACAACAAAAACAAACAAATTACAAGGCCCAGCATCTTGCACGCCACGCCACCCCGAGGGACACGAGCACGGCGGAGGCTGGGAAAGTGCCACTCACAAGGGGGGGGGAACTGCCGCCATGTCCAGGCCCCGGCGACGAAGGCCGGCACCGGCCCCACCGCGGCTTTGGCTGGGTTGCGGAGAGAAAAGGGAGCCCCTCTTCTCTCCACGGCCCCGGAGAAAAGCTTCCCTCCGGGAGATGGAGCCCAAGAACGGTGCTCCGTTCTCAGCATCTGTCTTTCAGATTGCTTTCCACAGAGGGCAAGGGCCGAAAACTTCGGCCCCCGCGTGTGGTCTCGCCGAGGCTATGGCGGGAGGAGGGGGAGCCCCTCCTCTTCCCGCTCAGCTCCGGCATATTGTGTGTGTGTGTGCACACGTGCGTGTGCACACCCCAAAACCACCCCTACCACCAACACCCTAAAAAAACCTGCCCGGCACTGAATATAAAAACATCCCCCACTACAATAAAATCACCAAACATTTTACATTTTAAAACCATTAAAATACCCTCCCCAAGGGCCACAATAAATTAAAACTGAAGCTAAAAACCCAAAACTATGTGCTCCATAGTGCTTAGTGTACTCTCTGGGCAGTTCATAAGTTAATTAGCATTTTGCTCACAACATATTGGTTACAGTACTCATTTTACTGACCACTGAAGGATGGAAGTGGCTGAGTCCACCTTGATATCCGGTCAGGATCAAACTCACAACATTTTGGTTACAGGACAGCAGTTTAACCCCTCTAATATGACAGGTTGTAAAGGTAAAGGTCACCCTTGCTCGAAAGCCAGTTATATCTGACTCTAGGGTTCAGTGCTCATCTCTGTTTCATAGCTGAAGAGCCAGCGCTGTCTGCATCTGCAGACATTTCCGTGGTCATGTGGCAGGCATGACTATACATCGGAATGCATGGAATGCTGTTTACCTTCCCCACCAAAGTGTCTCTGTTTATCTAGTTGTCATTTCTTGCTGTCGAACTGCTAGATTGGGAGGAGCTGAGATAAAGACCAGAGCTCATTTCGTCCTGCAGTATTCGGGTATCGAACTGCTGACCTGCCGCCTCCCAGTCAGCGTCTTAGCTACTGGAGCCACCATAGTCCCTATATGACAGGTTGCTTGCCTGTAACTGTTTTTCTTCTTAGTGGTCCCCTGTAAATCCACACAATTGGTGCAGTAAACCCATTTGTGTGGATTCACAGAGACCACTGATAGAGTGTAGGGACAGAAACAGACATTGTAGATAACCCATAATTATATTTCACAAGGATTGTTATATTTCAAAATTGTTATATTTAACAAGGATATAGCAATCACATGTCTATTCCACTCCATAGCGCTTAGTGCCCTCACAAGTTAATTAGCATTTTGCCCCCAACATGCTGGGTTCTCATTTTACTGACCTCCGAAGGATGGAAGAGGCTGAGTCAACCTTGATCCCTGGTCAGAATCGAACTCACAACCTTTCCATTGCAGTACACTGTGCTACCAGGGCTCCTTGTGGGGACCTCTGAGTTTCATTCTGACATGCATTGCATGTTTTTGGGTTCAAATAGGTACTGGGAAGCAACTTGCCCCTTAATACTCGAGTATATTGATGTGGAATCTCTGCAGCTTATTTACTTCTTTGTTTATCTCATTTATACTCCACTTTTCCTCCACTAAGTTCAACTCATTGTATGTGGCTCTATTCTTCCCCACACAACCACCCTGTGGGGTAGTTCAGACTATGAGACTGTGACTGGCCCATGGCAGTGGTGTGCTGGACCACAGGGATACAGGGATTCATCCCCGTGCACCCCAGCGACTGGCACCCCACAGAGGCAGGTAGAGGTAATGGGAATGTATGGGATTTCTCCCCCCAACCCCCAATAGGTGCCCCCATCACTTCCTGTCCACCACCCTCCAAAGGTGCCCAGCACACCCGTGGCCCATGGACAACCAATTAGGGCTGTCATACATCCCGGAAAACCAGGATTATCCCAGATTCAAGGTTGGGAAAATTGTCCCGGCCAGTTCAATAAAAACCATGCTAAAGTCCCGGATTTTGAAAACTTAATGATTGTGTTTTGTAACACACCATTAAAATGAATTCAAACTCTCACCATCAAATGAGTGATTTCCTGCCACACTGAAGTTGGAGTATACCTAGGCGACAAATGTGACTTCTCAGAAGTACAACAGATCATCTTACGGTAAGAATTAACTGTTGTAAATACATTTATTTATGTATTGATAACAACAAAATTGATATATTTAATGTGAAAGTGTTTTATAGCTGTCATTATATTATTTTTTAAAGGTTATTTTGTAGATAACCTACCCATTTTTGTCAAGTATACTTCCGTCCTGGTTTTGTAGAAGAGAATTATGGCAACTCTACACCCAATGAATGCCATAGCCATACTGGGATTTGAACCTGGGTCTCCAAAACCCCAGTTCGACACAGAGGCTCGCCTCTGTAGAAAGCAGAAACTAGATAGGCCATTGGCCTGATCGAACAAAGACAGGATCTGATTTTCCTAGAAAATCATAGAATTGTAGATCTGAAACTGTGAATTCGGAGGATCATCTAGGCTCCCCCACTGTCAATGCAGGAATCTACAAAGAAAAGCATCCCCAACAAATAACAGTCCAACCTCTGCCTAAGAAAGATGAATAGGCCACGAACTTCAGAAGCAATTCATTCTGACACTGAATGGCTCTTATTGTCAGAAAACTGTTTGGTGCATTAGGTTGATTTGGGTAGATTGATTGGTCCTTCTCCCTTGTCATTGAATCCATTAGTTCAAGTCATTTTGACACCCCCTCATAAAAAGCTGTGGGGTTGGCAATAAGAAGATGCCAGTGAATGCCAGCCTGAGCAGTTCTCTCTCATTTAGTTGGTTGGTTGGTTGGTTGGTTGGTTGGGTTGGGTTGGGTTGGGTTGGGTTGGGTTGGGTTGGGTTGGGTTGGGTTGGGTTGGGTTGGGTTGGGTTGGTTGGTCCTCCTCCCTTGTCATTTGAATCCATTAGTTTAGGTCATTTTGACACCCCCTCATAAGAAGCTGTGGGGTTAGCAATTTGGCTGATAGCAATTGAGAGCATAAGAAGATGCCAGAGAATGCCAGTCTAAGGAGTCCTCTCTCCTGAGGGCAACCACAGAAGCAGCAGGGCAAAGAAGAAAGCCAAGGCTGGAGTAAAGGAAAAGACACTATAACTTGTACAGAAGAAATTCAACATCTGCACCTTTGCTGTGGTGGAAAAGGTCCTGACCTTGTGCCCTCTCTGACCGCAATTTTCAAGCTCTTTCCGCCTCCTCCCTTCTCAACCTTCAGCGCTGATGTGTCATCCCTCCAATAGCTCATAAGCCTGAGGATAAGAACAGCTGTATTTTGTATTCCACCCACCTGTTCCATAAAATGTGGAGTATAAATGCACTCAAGAAATAATCAGAAGAATTACAAAATAATAAACCATCTTTAAAGAAGCTTTAAAACCAAATATGCATTAATTTATTCATATTATGTAAACTGGGACGGTGATATCAAACTGAATGGAGGGAAGATAAACCATCTTAGGCTTGCAGATGATATAGTACTAATTTCCAGAAACGTTAAAAGATTTCGAAAATGCTGTGTGAGTCAATGTAGAAAGTAGGAACGTTGGTCTAAAAATGAATGGCATGAAGAGAAAATAATGGAATTTCCTAATAATAATAATAATAATAATAATAATAATAATAATAATAATAATAATAATAATAATAATAATAATAATAATAATAATAATAATAATAATAATAATAATAATAATAATAATAATAATAATAATAATAATAATAATAATAATAATAATAATTTTGTATCAGAAATTATTCTGGGTTGAAAGGATTTTTTCTGGAGAAACTCTGTTCAGGCGATGCCCAAATGAGGCTCCTTTCATTTCTCCAAGAGCTGGGATGGAGATGGGCACTTAATCCATCATGTAGTACACGGGTCTTGAACTGACAGCTTGCTGGCCTTTCAGCTGACAAGGTGAACTTCTTAACCACTGACCCATCACAGCCCCTTTCAACTTCCAAATAAGAATCTGGAACGAACTCATCGAGCAGGTCAACCACTACGTCTATCATGGCTGTCTGAGTGGGATGAGCAATGATCAGAGAGCAGAATTAGCCAGAAGAAATAATGTGGAATGGGCGACATTCCACTCCAGCAAAGAAATCTTGCTCAATGAGAAAACCGTCAAGAAACAATGCGCCAACCTTTTTAATTCAACAGTACTATCTATGGGAAACATGGTCACTAATGAAGGCTGAGGAAGAAGAACTATCAAGAGCCATAAGAGCCATGGAAAGATCAAAGCTAAAGGTATCCCTTCATGACCACATCCCCAACACCCAGATAAGAAAACAAAGCGGAATCAACGAAGCTGTTGCGCAAAATCACAAACAGAAATTGCAGTGGGCCGGACATGTCTCTCAAATGACTGAAGGGCGTTGGGATAGCAGCAGTCACAGAGTGGTATCCAAGAGGAGTAATATGACCCCTTTGCAGTTGATGGGACGGAGAGATGGACAGACAGAGGGACAGAAGGTTTTCTGCCTGCCTGCCTGCCTGCCTCTGTTCAGTAAAGTGTGGTGTGTACTTCAGAGAGAGAGAGAGAGAGAAGGAATGAGGAGGGAAAATGAAGAGATGTAGGAAGGAAAGAAGCAAGTGATGGACAGATGGACAGCCGGAAGGAAGGACGGAAGGAAGGAGATGGATGGATGGAAGAAAAGAAAAAAGGAAGGAAGGATATGGAAGGAAGGAAGGAAATGATGGATGAATGCATGGAAGGAAATGGATGGATGGAAGGAAGGAAAGGATGGATGGATGGATGGATGGATGGATGGATGGAAGGAAGGAAGGAAGGAAGGAAGGAAGGAAGGAAGGAAGAAATGATAGATGAAAGGAAGGAAATGATGAGGGATGGATTGGTGGCTGGGTTGATGGATGGAAGGAAAGAAACAAAATATGTAAGTATTGACAAGAGATCTGGAGAGAGGTGGAGGAGGAAAGAAGCCGGCAGGATATTGGTTGTAAAGGACCTTGAAAGTCATCTTTTCTCCTGGGGCTGCAGTGGCTCAGTGGTTAAGAAGCTGGCCTTGTTAGCTGGAAGGCTGGCAAGTCGCCACTTCAAGACCCAGGTACTGCATGACGTAGTGAGTGCCTGTCTCTGTCCCAGCTCTTGGGGATATAAAAGGAGCCTCATGTGGGCATTCCCTGAGTGGAGTTTCTCCCTCAAAAATCCTCTCAAACCCAGAATAATTTCTGACATGAAATCATTATTAGTGTACGGCCTTTTAGGCTTCGACCACATGAAGCCTTCCTTCACTTTTTGAATAATAAGAATGTTATTTATTTATTTATTTAATGTGGTTTTTATTGGTTTTTAAAATGTGACTGGTTTTATTTTCTGTGAGCCGCCCAGAGTCTTCGGAATTGGTCAGCAATTTAAATCAGAAAAATAAATAAATAAATAAATAAATTTAGACTTATTTAACCACCCCCTCGCCAAGGCGACTCCGGGCGGTTTACAATACAGAAAACAACACTAACATAAAACACTCCAACACACGATACGCATAAATAAAACATCATAAAAATCTAAAATCTAAAAATCTAAAATCTAAAAATGTAAAATCCAGATGGCAGAATTGACCGATAATCATATGAGCCAGTGAGGGGGAGGGAGGTCCAGTAGCAGCACCCCACACCTGCTTGGCCAACCATGTCACATCCTCGACACCCTCTGAATGGAGATGAGCCTCAAGTCCACCGGCTCAGATCCTGGAAGAGCTTGATGGCAAGAGCAAACTTTCTTGAGGGCACGAAAGAGCAAAACCAAAACGAAAGATTGAGGAAGGAGCTCACTGGACAAAGGAATAACATTAAAGAGGATATGAATGAGGAACTTAACTTCCCCTACATCACTTGGAGGACCATGAACAGGCTAAGGGTTGGAGTCCCTAAATGCAAGACCAACAGGCTCATGTGGGGGATGCTGTCGGACAACAGCATGGCGGACAACAACATGTGGAGAGACACAGAATCCGGCTCATTTGCTGTTCTTCCGATGACTTTCAGAAACATGCACTGATGAGGACTTAAGTTTGGCCAATGACAAAGCCAAAAGAAGTGGTGTGGTATGCCCGCGTTCATAACTTGGCCATAACCTTTCCCGATGGGCTCGCTCGCTTACGCACATGGCTTGAGGACCAACACTGGCTCGGATGGGAAGGAAATTAGGGTGCGGGCAAGGTTAATGATTAGAATAAATTCATAAGACCTTGGCTGAGGAATTGCGGAGGAAATAGGACAAAAGGCAAAAAGTTGCTGACTCCAGGGTTGAACTCGCTCTTCCCCTTCTGACCAAAGATAAGGTTGAGTAAGCACACTGAGTCAGCGGCTAAGGAAGTTAGTCCCGGAGCCAGTTTACATGGTCTTCCGAGATAGGGCGAGAACAATGGGGTTTCGCCAACCCAGATCTTAGATAACTGCGGGTCTGTCCATTAATCACAAGACAATGTCCGGAGACTGGTGTTATCTTGACCCACCAGAAATGCCACGTTTGCACCAGCCTTCTGTGACGAAGTCCCATGTGCTTTAGCACAGAACTCTCAAGGCAGGGTAATAAACATGCCACCCGACTTAGGTCGGGACTGGACTTCACCGCACATTTCGTCTCGCGTGCCTTCCTTGCGGCCAGTCACTCCGAACCTCCGCAGGCCATTCCCGGACCAGGTGGCCCTCTCCGCCGGCCCTTGCAACACCATTGCAACAAAGTGGGTTGGTTTTGGCTGTTCAAAGTTTGAACTGGACTCGAAAGAAGAAGTATTCTTTCCTCTGGCAGAGGAACTCCTGAGATTAGGCCTGCCAGCCTATGCAATGCCATCCAAGCCCAACCATCGGAAGCTATCTGACAGCCAAAATGCCAATCAATGCCACCTGGCAGTCAAAATGCCGGTCAATACCATCTCCTTCTGTCCTAGAAGATTGATTGCAGACATCCTCGTGTCTGAAGCCCTTAGGAAATGGTTGAATTCATTTACCCATCACTGTGTTACCTTCTGAAGCCAAGAGAAGGACCTTGTTCAATCATCCACACAGCAGACCTTCAGATATTAAAGACAGCTGGCCCATCACCTCATAGTCTTCTTCTCTCCATGCCAAGCATACTTCAAACAATTTTCAGACATTTAGATTAGAGCATTCCGTGCACTCCGGTGTCTAGTCATGCCTGCCACATGACCACGGAAATGTCTGCAGAAGCAGACAGCGCTGGCTCTTCGGCTTAGAAACAGAGATGAGCACTGCACCCTAGAGTCGGATACGTCTGGCCTTCGAGCAAGGGAAACCTTTACCTTTACTAGATTAGATTAGATTATTTTATTTTAGATTAGATTATTGGCTAAGTGTAACACAACCACAATGAATTTGGCTCTCATACCCAAGCTGCTGACTGGTCAAAAATAATAAAATAGCAACATAATAGTGAACAGAATGTATCTAGGTAAAGGTAAAGGTTTCCCTTGCTCGAAAGCCAGTCATATCTGACTCTAGGGCTCAGTGCTCATCTCTGTTGATAGCCAAAGAGCCAGCTCTGGCTGCGTCTGAAGATATTTCCATCGACATGTGGCAGGCATGCCTCAACACCCGAGTGCACAGAATGCTGTTTACCTTCCCACCAAAGTGGTCCCTATGGATCTACTTGCAATTTCTTGCTTTCAAACTGCTAGGTGGGCAGGAGCTGGGACAGGAGACAGGAGCTCACTCCTAAGTGTAACACAACCACAATGAATTTGGCTCTCATACCAAAGGTGCTGACTGGTCAAAAATAATAAAATAGCAACATAATAGTGAACAGAATGTATTTAGGTAAAGGTAAAGGTTTCCCTTGCTCGAAAGCCAGTTACATCTGACTCTAGGGTTCAGTGCTCATCTCTGTTTCATAGCTGAAGAGCAAGTGCTGTCTGCTTCTGCAGGCGTTTCCATGGTCATGTGGCAGGCATGGCTAGACACGGAACGCTGTTTACCTTCCCACCAAAGTGGTCCCTATTTATCTCCTTGCAATTTCTTGCTTTTGAATTATTAGGGTGGCAGGACAAAAAATGTTGAGGCACCTTAAAGACTACGTGGGCTTCCTGGATAGGTGCAGGTCTCTAGAAGGTGATAGTGGGGGTGTTATCCTTACATGCATCGGGGTAAATGCACCTGTTTATAACAGGTGCGGGTGCATTTATGGCAGTGCTTTGTGCATGAATGTGTGTGTTTTACTTCCGGTGGGAGGAAACACATGATTGGCCCGCTGAACGACATGACCGGCCCACGGTCTGAAAAGTTTGGGCACCCCTGCCCTATGCTTTCCAGAGGAGACTCAGGCTTTTAAAGATAAGACTTTCTGGCTTGTTCTCCATCAAATGAGCCATTTGCATGCTCATTAAGACCAGAAAGAATTAATATCTGTCATGAAAAAGAACAATCATACCGATGCGGCTGGAGGAACATATCTCATTTGGCGGATTCGCTCAGCTCACATCTTCCTGGCGGTGGGATTTTAAGAGTGGCCATTTATGTGGGACTGACCACGGGTGGCTTATCCTCTCTGCCTTTCCTTTACAACTCAGTGTTTCCCAACACTGAGTTTTTGGGACTTCAATTCCCTGAACCCTAATTCAATTCCCCAAAGCACTGATCAGCCAATTCACTGACTTAGGTTTCTGGGAATTGAAATCCACCAATGGGGCCTGGGCCTCATGTTGGGAACCACTACTTTAATAAAGGTAAAAGTCGCACTTGCTCAAAATCCAGTTGTATCTGACTCTAAGGTTCAGTGCTCATCTTCGTTTACAGCCAAAGAGCCAGCGCTGTCTGCATCTGAAGATGTTTCCGTAGACATGTGGCAGGCATGACTAGACACCGGAGTGCATGCAACTCTGTCTACCTCCCACCCAAGTGGTACCTTTTTATCTACTTGCAATGCCTTGCTTTCGAAATACTAGGTTGGCAGGAGCTGGGACATAGTGCAGCACTCGGGTCTTGTTCCTCAGCCGACCTTCCAGGCTTCAAGTTCAGCATCTTAACCACTAAGCCACCGCAGTCCCTATTACTGCTTTACATCTTCCATTATCAGAATAATTGATCTCTGGATGCCACTGGGCGGTCCATTATTCAGGGAATTAGAGAAAGCGGTGGAAAGAGAGAGTGAAAGAGACAGAGAGCATGAGGTCTTAAAACCACAAAGAGCACCTCGGGCAAATTCGTTCTGGGTCCCAGAAGATCCAATTAATCACCAGTGTCTCAGAATTAACACAACAGAAATTGGCCAGAATGCTATTGCCAAACACTGCATGCGCGAGAAAATAAAATGCGTACAGGCCACTTCCAGAGTTCTCTGTCCAACTTTTGCATACCCAGGGGTACACCTGACTGTTGCCACTTAAAGTGCATGACTTGTATGTGCCTGGGGCATGGATGTTACATGTGTGTTCACTAGTTATATAGTTCAGGGATTATACCATCCAAACCCAGTGGAACTGTTTACTTTAAAGCAGTGGTTCCCAACGTGGGGTCCAGGCCCCACAGGGGGACCTCAGTTCCCAGAAGCCTACATTTGCTGATAACTGCTTTGGGGAATTGTGCTCACATGGTTAAGACGCTGACTGGAAGGTTGGCAGGTCAGCAGTTTGATATCCGTGTACTGCACGACGAAATGAGCTCCCGCCTCTGTCAACCTAGCAGTTCAAAAGCAAGACATTGCAAGTAGATAAGTAGGGACCACTTTGGTGGGAAGCACTGCTTTAACGCCTAAAGACAACAAATGTTAAACTTACATTAGCCCTTTCCTCCAACCCCTTTGTTGTTCAGTCGCACAGTCAAGTCCAACCCTTTGCGATGACCCCATGGACCATTGCACACCAGGCTCTTCTGTCCTCTGCCATCCTCCGTAGCCCACCCAGATCTACGCCCACTGTGTCACCCATACCGTCTAGCCACCTCATCCTCTGCTGCCCCCTTCTCCTTTTGCCTTCGAGCTTTCCCAACATCAAGGCCTTCTCAAGTGAGTCCTCATTTGGTGGCCAAAGGACTTGAGATTCAGTATTTGTCCTTCCAAGGAGCAGTCAGGGTTGGTTTCTTTCAGGATGGACGGATTTGATCTCCTTGCAGTCTAGGGGACTCTCAAAGATCTCCTCCATCACCACAGTTCAAAGGCGTCTATTCTTCTGCGCTCAGCCTTCCTTAGCGCATAGCATACCCATCAAGCTCGGCTCCGGAAAATACGGGAACTGCTCCAGCCACTGCGTTATATGGTTCCGAGGACAATCTTCATGGCTGATCACCATGAGGATATCCAAGATTTGGAATTGGATACGGCACAAGAAGAAGGTTTGCCATAGGTTCCCCCACCCCCCAAGTAGTAAGTTTTGTTTGTCGTATGAGGGATTTTATGTTAGCCACTTTGAGTAGGGATGTATTGGTTCCTAGAAGGGCAGGATACAAGTGTAAAATTCAATTCAATTCAATTCAATAAGCGTCTTTTTATTTCATGGCTGCACTCACCATCTTAGATCCCAAG
This sequence comes from Bradypodion pumilum, assembly GCA_035047305.1. Lineage (NCBI taxonomy): Eukaryota > Metazoa > Chordata > Lepidosauria > Squamata > Chamaeleonidae > Bradypodion > Bradypodion pumilum. Next base: position 3,617,657 of record JAWDJD010000016.1, on the reverse strand, counting down.
GAGGTCAAATCTGTCACTGCTCCAAAGCAGTGTCCAACAATAATTATGCCATCTGGGGATGATGGAAGCTGGTGTCCAGCCCACTGCAATGTAGGCCATTCAACCCCTCTCCCATCTGTTGTTTCTCACAAATGTACAAACCATCTTTCTTTCCACGTCCCTTTCCACGTCCCAGATCTGGAACAGAGCTTCTTTCAGGTCCAGCTTGGGTTTCAACAGTTTTGGTTAGATGCAATACCTCACCAGTTTTCTCAGATGACAATAACAATTAATGGGAAAGCAAGAGCCCCATAACTGAGTATGGAACTCAGGCTTTGAGTGCAGATGGTCTAGAACAGGGGTTCCCAACCTAAGGTCCATGGGCCATATCTGGCCTGCTGTGCCATTTCGTGTGGCCCCCACTACTCCAAGGGCATTTGAGGAACAAAATGGCTGCCCCTTTGAAGCTGGCGGAACAAAATGACTGCCCCCATCATGCAGCCAGGCCAAAATGGCCGTCTGGTTCTCGAAGCTGACTGAGAGAGCTTGACCTGGCCTCTGGATTGAAAAGGTTGGTAACCCCTTGTCTAGAACAATCCATCCATCCATCACTTCCTTCCTTCCTTTCATTCCCTCCATCCATCATCATTTCCTTCCTTCCTTCCTTTCATTACTTCCATCCACCCATCATCATTTCCTTCCTTCCTTCCTTCCTTTCATTACTTCCATCCATCCATCATCATTTCCTTCCTTCTTTCCATCACTTCCTTCCTTTCATTCCATCCATCATCACTTCCTTCCTTTGCTTCCTTTTGTTATTTCCATCCATCCATCCATCCATCATTTCCTTCCTTCCTTCACTTCCTTTCATTACTTCCATCCATCCATCATCATTTCCTTCCTTCTTTCCATCACTTCCTTCCTTTTATCCCATCCATCATCATTCCCTTCCTTTGCTTCCTTTTGTTATTTCCATCCATCCATCCATCATTTCTTTCCTTCCTTCCTTTCATTACTTCTATCCATCCATCATCATTTCCTTCCTTCCATAACCTCCTTCCTTCCTTTCATTCCATCCAGCCATTATCATTTCCTTCCTTCCTGCCTTCACTTCCTTTCATTACTTCCATCCATCATCATTTCCTTCCTTCTTTCCATCACTTCCTTCCTTTTATTCCATCCATCATCATTCCCTTCCTTTGCTTCCTTTTGTTATTTCCATCCATACATCCATCATTTCCTTTCTTCCTTTCTTCTCTCTTTCTTTCTCTTTTCTTCTTCTCCCCTTTTCTTCATCTTTCCTCCTCTCTCTGTGTGTCTCACACACACACACACACACACACACACACACACACACACACACACCACTGGGACTAAATACCAGTCCTTAAATCTCAGTGCAGTTTATTTAAACAGGAAGCAGTCCATCATCTCTGAAAGTTAGCCTTCCATCTACACTGGGGATTCCTGCTCTTTCTCTTCCACAAAGAGCTGGACAAGATTGATGGAGCAAGTCTTTTGTTTTTGCTTCTGGAAGTGCCTCAATTTGGCACGAGACACTGCATAACAAGTGTACGGATGCACAGCCCTGAACACACAGGCTAGTAATTTGGCCCTAATTTCCCTATCATAGCTTCTGGTAACGTTGCTGAATATGAGTCATACCCAAGCCAGCCTGGACTTGTTCAGAGAGAAATCACACTTTAATCTTGACTGGAAAGTCGGAGTTCAATTCCCGAGTACTGCAGGATGGAGTGAGCTCCCGTCTCCTGTCCCAGCTCCTGCCAACCTAGCAGTTTGAAAGCAAGAAATTGCAAGTAGATCAATAGGGACCACTTCGGTGGGAAGGTAAACAGCATTCTGTGCACTCGGGTGTTGAGGCATGCCTGCCACATGTCGATGGAAATGTCTTCAGATACAGCCAGAGCTGGCTCTTTGACTATCAACAGAGATGAGCACTGAACCCTAGAGTTGGATACGACTGGCTTTTGAGCAAGGGTGACCTTTACCTTTACCTAAGGTTTGTTTTTACCTCTGAAAACTCTTTTGAGCAGCTTGGAAGAAGATGTGTCTCTGAATGCAGGAGAATGACAAGGACCGCAGGTGCATTCTGGAGCCAGGCGTTCTGCGCTCAGCCTCCAACAGAGACATAGACAGACGCCATTCCCACGTTATGGGCAACCATGAGGAGTGGAAGGACTTCCTTGCCAACTCTCCAGGCACTTCTGTTTCGTCTTCCGTGTCCAGATCAAACTTTGGAGTGCCAAAATGAAGCCACAGTCTTCACTTGGTCAATGCCCAAACCCAAGTCCTCATTGGTGCATGTCTCTGGTAGTAATCGGCAGGACCAGTAAATGAGCCAGACTCTGTGTGTCTCCACATTCACACTGTGTGTTGTTGTCCTCCAGCAGTCCCCACTTGAGCCTGTTGGTCTTGCATTGAGGGACTCCAACCCTCAGCCTATTCAGGGTCCTCCAAGTGACGTAGGGGAGGTGGAGTTCCTCAGCCATCTCCTCCTTTAATGTTATTCCTTGTCCAGTGAGCTCTTTCCTCTATCTTCTAATTTGGTTTTGCTCTTGTGTATCCTCAAGAATGTTTGTTCTTGCCATAAAGCTCCTCCTTGATCTGAGCCGGCGGACTTGAGGCTCATCTCCGTTCAGAAAGTGTCATCTACACACTCAGAGAGAGACACTATTGTGTTATTTTTTTCCCTTAAAAGGACATCGCCATGGTTTCCCTCTGTTTAAATAATAATTGTATGTCTTCAAGTCAGTTCTGACTTATGGCAATCTTTTGCAGGTTTTGCTAGGTAGAGAATACACAACATTGGTTTACTGTTTGCTTCCTCTATGGAGTACCCTGGGACTGTGCAGCTTGCTGAAGGCTATGCAGGCTGGGTCTTCTCCAAGGAAATATAGTGGGGGAATCAAACTCCAAATTCTCCCAGTCAGATACCTAAAACTCTGAGCTATATGATCTCCCTTTATATCACGTCAAACTTCAAAGTCTTTGGACTCCTGTCCACAAGAGTCCTCTTTTTCAGGATGACCACTGTTTGACAGAGTGTCCAATTAAAATCCAGAAAGAGTGAGATCTATCATCCAGGTATCCCACTGTCCACTGTAAGAAATACCTTAGCAGCAGATGAGGAGGACTTCCTGCCCCTGGAACCCGGGTCTGATGAGGAGGACTTCCTGCCCCTGGAACCCAGGTCTGATGAGGAGGACTTCCTGCCCCTGGAACCCAGGTCTGATGAGGAGGACTTCCTACCCCTGGAACCCGGGTCTGATGAGGATGACTTCCTGCCCCTGGAACCTGGGTCTGATGAGGAGGACTTCCTGCCCCTGGAACCCGGGTCCGATGAGGAGGACTTCCTGCTTCTGGAACCCGGGTCTGATGAGGAGGACTTCCTGCCCCTGGAACCCAGGTCTGATGAGGAGGACTTCCTGCCCCTGGAACCAGGGTCTGATGAGGAGGACTTCCTGCTTCTGGAACCTGGGTCTGATGAGGAAGACTTCCTGCCCCTGGAACCCGGGTCTGATGAGGAGGACTTCCTGCCCCTGGAACCAGGGTCTGATGAGGAGGACTTCCTGCCCCTGGACCCCGGGTCTGATGAGGAGGACTTCCTGCCCCTGGAACCAGGGTCTGATGAGGAGGACTTCCTGCCCCTGGAACCAGGGTCTGATGAGGACTTCCTGCCCCTGGAACCTGGATCTGATGAGGAGGACTTCCTGCCCCTGGAACCCGGGTCTGATGAGGATGACTTCCTGCCCCTGGAACCTGGGTCTGATGAGGAGGACTTCCTGCCCCTGGAACCCGGGTCCGATGAGGAGGACTTCCTGCTTCTGGAACCCAGGTCTGATGAGGAGGACTTCCTGCCCCTGGAACCCAGGTCTGATGAGGAGGACTTCCTGCCCCTGGAACCAGGGTCTGATGAGGAGGACTTCCTGCTTCTGGAACCTGGGTCTGATGAGGAGGACTTCCTGCCCCTGGAACCCGGGTCTGATGAGGAGGACTTCCTGCCCCTGGAACCAGGGTCTGATGAGGAGGACTTCCTGCTTCTGGAACCTGGGTCTGATGAGGAGGACCTCCTGCCCCTGGAACCCGGGTCTGATGAGGAGGACTTCCTGCCCCTGGAACCCAGGTCTGATGAGGAGGACTTCCTGCCCCTGGAACCCAGGTCTGATGAGGAGGACTTCCTACCCCTGGAACCCGGGTCTGATGAGGATGACTTCCTGCCCCTGGAACCTGGGTCTGATGAGGAGGACTTCCTGCCCCTGGAACCCGGGTCCGATGAGGAGGACTTCCTGCTTCTGGAACCCGGGTCTGATGAGGAGGACTTCCTGCCCCTGGAACCCAGGTCTGATGAGGAGGACTTCCTGCCCCTGGAACCAGGGTCTGATGAGGAGGACTTCCTGCTTCTGGAACCTGGGTCTGATGAGGAAGACTTCCTGCCCCTGGAACCCGGGTCTGATGAGGAGGACTTCCTGCCCCTGGAACCAGGGTCTGATGAGGAGGACTTCCTGCCCCTGGACCCCGGGTCTGATGAGGAGGACTTCCTGCCCCTGGAACCAGGGTCTGATGAGGAGGACTTCCTGCCCCTGGAACCAGGGTCTGATGAGGACTTCCTGCCCCTGGAACCTGGATCTGATGAGGAGGACTTCCTGCCCCTGGAACCCGGGTCTGATGAGGATGACTTCCTGCCCCTGGAACCTGGGTCTGATGAGGAGGACTTCCTGCCCCTGGAACCCGGGTCCGATGAGGAGGACTTCCTGCTTCTGGAACCCAGGTCTGATGAGGAGGACTTCCTGCCCCTGGAACCCAGGTCTGATGAGGAGGACTTCCTGCCCCTGGAACCAGGGTCTGATGAGGAGGACTTCCTGCTTCTGGAACCTGGGTCTGATGAGGAGGACTTCCTGCCCCTGGAACCCGGGTCTGATGAGGAGGACTTCCTGCCCCTGGAACCAGGGTCTGATGAGGAGGACTTCCTGCTTCTGGAACCTGGGTCTGATGAGGAGGACCTCCTGCCCCTGGAACCCGGGTCTGATGAGGAGGACTTCCTGCCCCTGGAACCAGGGTCTGATGAGGAGGACTTCCTGCTTCTGGAACCCAGGTCTGATGAGGAGGACTTCCTGCTTCTGGAACCTGGGTCTGATGAGGAGGACTTCCTGCCCCTGGAACCCGGGTCTGATGAGGAGGACTTCCTGCCCCTGGAACCAGGGTCTGATGAGGAGGACTTCCTGCCCCTGGAACCCGGGTCTGATGAGGAGGACTTCCTGCCCCTGGAACCAGGGTCTGATGAGGAGGACTTCCTGCTTCTGGAACCTGGGTCTGATGAGGAGGACTTCCTGCCCCTGGAACCCGGGTCTGATGAGGAGGACTTCCTGCCCCTGGAACCAGGGTCTGATGAGGAGGACTTCCTGCCCCTGGAACCCGGGTCTGATGAGGAGGACTTCCTGCCCCTGGAACCAGGGTCTGATGAGGAGGACTTCCTGCCCCTGGAACCAGGGTCTGATGAGGACTTCCTGACCCTGGAACCCGGATCTGATGAGGAGGACTTCCTGCCCCTGGAACCAGGGTCTGATGAGGACTTCCTGCCCCTGGAACCCAGGTCTGATGAGGAGGACTTTCTGCCCCTGGAGCCCAGGTCCAATGAGGAAGACTTCCTGCCCCTGGAACCCGGGTCTGATGAGGAGGACTTCCTGCCCCTGGACCCCGGGTCTGATGAGGAGGACTTCCTGCCCCTGGAACCCGGGTCTGATGAGGAGGACTTCCTGCCCCTGGAACCAGGGTCTGATGAGGAGGACTTCCTGCCCCTGGAACCAGGGTCTGATGAGGACTTCCTGCCCCTGGAACCCGGATCTGATGAGGAGGACTTCCTGCCCCTGGAACCAGGGTCTGATGAGGACTTCCTGCCCCTGGAACCCAGGTCTGATGAGGAGGACTTTCTGCCCCTGGAGCCCAGGTCCAATGAGGAAGACTTCCTGCCCCTGGAACCCGGGTCTGATGAGGAGGACTTCCTGCCCCTGGACCCCGGGTCTGATGAGGAGGACTTCCTGCCCCTGGAACCCGGGTCTGATGAGGAGGACTTCCTGCCCCTGGAGTCCAAGTCCGATGAGTAGGACTTCCTGCCCCTGGAACCCGGGTCCGATGAGGAAGACTTTCTGCCAGTATCTCAGCCTGATGTCAGCATGGGAGCTGCCTCCTGTTGATAAAGTTGATGAAGACTTGACAGGAGAACATGCTGAGGCACCGACTGTCAATGGGGAGGAGGTGGAGCCGAGCACATCAGAAAGGTGCAGGATGTAGCTGAGGAATCAGCTACGCATGTGAAGGAGAAAAGCAAGAGCTCATTTGCAATAACTACTCCCAGTTGTGAGCCCTGAGCCTGAACCTCCTTAAGCAAACACGCATGCCCGCGCAAGCCTTGTCAGAACAATCTGTGTTCATGCTGCCACTCTGACCTGCCTGATTCCTGACCGTGGACCTTGGACCCACTGCCTGGAAACTCAACTATTTATTTTATTTTATTTTGCTTATACCCCACCCATCTAGGAGGTTTTCCTACTCTGGGCGGCTAACAACATTTAACAAACACATTAAAAACATATTACCATTTTTTTCTGAGACATATACCATGTCTCAGAAAAAAGGGGGTCTGGGTATGCCTAATTTGCTAGTATATTATCGAGCATTTCAAGTCAGGAATGTTGTGAAGATCTTGGCAAGAGAAAAGGTGATTTGGGAACAATTGGAAATGAAAGAGTACAGAAATATTGGAAATTTGATTTTCTTGGGAATGAAGGATAAGGTGAAAAGGTCAAACAATACTATGATGAAAGGTCTCATGGAGGTATGGAAGAAGGTAAAAAAAGACATGGTTCCGAATCTCTCTCCAATTTTGGAATTGACTGATATGATGTGTTTCCCAATAAAATTAGATAAAGAAAAAATGGAAATATTGGAAAAAAATGGGAGGTTGTTATTGAAGGATTGGTTAAAAGCATGTGAAGTTGATGACGAGCGGAAAAAAATGTTTGAGATTTTAAATTTGAACTGGTTTCAGAAGTTAAAGGTGGATAATTGGAATAAAAAATATAAAAAAGAAATAGGGATAGATAGAGTACATACAGAATTTGAGGAATTGGTAAGGAAGATTAGAAAAGGGGAAAGCAGTACTAAAGGTCTTGTAAGCAAGCTCTATAATATATTGAATAGAGGTGCAGATCCACAGGAGGACTTGAAACGGAAGTGGGAACAAAACTTGAATATAAAAATTGGGGAGATTGAATGGAAAAACAAATGGAAAAAGAGAATTATGAGAACAATGTCTGTAAGAATTAAAGAACATAATTTCAAAATGTTGTGGCAATGGTACCTGACACCATTAAGACTTTACCAGATGGATAACAAAAGAGATAAGTTATGTTGGAGATGTAAAGAATATGACGGAACATATGAACATATGTGGTGGAGTTGCAAAAAAATAAGGGATTTTTGGGCAAGAATAGAAAATGAGTGTGATGAAATATTGGGTAAAAGTGTTAAGTTGGTGTCGGGTACCATTCTTTTAACAAATGTGGAAGGTTTGGGTTTAAATAAAGAGGAAAAAGAACTATTGGAAATTATATTGACAACAGGTAGACAATGTATAGCAAAAAATTGGAAAAACGATATAGATATACAGATTGGAGAATGGTATAAAGAAATGTGGAGTTTAGCACTGAATGATAAATTGACCTGGGAGATTAAAGTCAAAAGAGATAATTTAAAAGAGAACAGATTTTGGAATATATGGAAACCGTTTGTGGATCACTCTATTATGGCAAGCGATAGTTCAGGACCAGTACCATCACAAAGAAGCTTCTGGAACTGAGTAAAAAATAAACTCTCCGGGCATTGTATATATACACTGGGTGATTATTATTTGTTAAAAAAGATTAGTGCTAGTACAGAAAGTTTTTTTTTTTTATCATTTTGGATATTGAAATAATGGTTTTTAATATTTGGTGGTTAAATAGCAGTTAATGAGTATAGATATTGTTATGTGCTAGCATATAGTAATGTTTGTTAACATGATATTAAGAATTTGTTAGTGTATTGTATCGTTAATGTATTGTTAATGTTTTTTTTTCCTTTCGTTTTCTGTATGTCTATTAAAAACTCAATAAAAAAAAAAAACATATTAAAAAACACAAAAACCCTATTGGCAACAGAGAGAGACAGAATAAAATACCTAATCCCCAGCCGTTGGCAAAACATTCTCAAGGCCTCTTTTAAAATAAATGATTTCAACTGCTTTTTAAACATAGGCAGGGCTGGGACTTGTCACAGTTCAACTGGAAGGAGTTCCACAAAGTTGGTGCCACCACCGAGAAGGCTCTCCTCCAAGTCATGGCCTTCCTTGCCAATCTCAAGGTCGGCACTTGGAGGAACAAGTGATACGGGCTGATGCCCTGAGGGGAAGAGACTCCACCAGGTAGGAAGGTCCCACACAGTTTAGGGCCTTAAAAGTTAGAACTAACACCTTGAACCTGATACAGAAAGGAACGGGTAGCCAATGCAGCCCCGCCAAGGCTGGTGAGATAGGATCGGATTTTCTCAGCCTAGCTGCTGTTCTTCTGGATCAACCTTCTGCCTCAGTTCTCCAACGACTGGCTTCTGAACTCAGCTCTTCCTGACTAATAACTCTGACCGATCCTATGGATTATAGTAAGATTCTGCCTCTTGTCCTTACTCCTTGTGCAGTGGCTGCCAGCCAGCCTGCTCTCCCATGTGGGGTGAGCCACAACAGCCACACTTCGTCTCAGACTCTCTTTTCCTAACTTCCTTAATTTTGGTCTTATCCTGTTGCAATGAGACGCGGGAGGCGGCCGTGTGGCGAAGTCCAGCCCCGACTGGAGTTGGGCGAAGGTATTTATTCGCTGCCTAGGGGCAAGACGCATGTCTAAGACAATCCATCCCCTGTACAGAAGGCTTGCGTGCATAGCATTCTCATGAAAGCCGTGTCTGGGAAGCTACTCTGAGGCTACCCCGAGGTTAATGGAAAACCCGCACTTAATTGCCTCGGGCTGGCGAAACCCATTGTTCCTGCCCTAATCTTGGGGTCTATGTGGATTGACCCCGGGCACCTAATCTTGTCCCTTGTTTGCCCCTGTCCGCCTGCCTAACTCTATTTGCCCTTAGCCTGAGCATTTGTTTATTCCTAGCCTATCCGTTTGCTCCCCAATTTCCCCAATTTCCTCTCCTGCAGAGCATGGCCCCAAGTAACTTGGGGACTGGCTTCTGAGTTTGTGGACATCGGGCGCACCCCTCAGGAGAGATTTAATATCTAATTAATGTGGGCATCCCACATTAATATTATAATTCAATATCCCACATTAGATATTGAAAGGAGCCTCATTTGGGCGTCCCCTGAGCGGAGTTTCTCCCACAAAAATCCTTTCAACCCAGAATAATTTCTGACAAAAAATTATTCTTATTCTTATTCTTATTCTTATTCTTATTCTTATTCTTATTCTTATTCTTATTCTTATTCTTATTCTCATTCTCATTCTCATTCTCCGTCTCCGTCTCCGTCTCCGTCTCCGTCTCCGTCTCCGTCTCAGTCTCAGTCTCAGTCTCAGTCTCAGTCTCAGTCTCAGTCTCAGTCTCAGTCTCAGTCTCAGTCTCAGTCTCAGTCTCCGTCTCCGTCTCCGTCTCCGTCTCCGTCTCCGTCTCCGTCTCAGTCTCAGTCTCAGTCTCAGTCTCCGTCTCCGTCTCCGTCTCCGTCTCAGTCTCAGTCTCAGTCTCAGTCTCAGTCTCAGTCTCCGTCTCCGTCTCCGTCTCCGTCTCCGTCTCCGTCTCCGTCTCCGTCTCCGTCTCCGTCTCCGTCTCCGTCTCCGTCTCCGTCTCCGTCTCCGTCTCCGTCTCCGTCTCCGTCTCCGTCTCCGTCTCCGTCTCCGTCTCAGTCTCAGTCTCAGTCTCAGTCTCCGTCTCCGTCTCCGTCTCCGTCTCCGTCTCCGTCTCCGTCTCCGTCTCCGTCTCCGTCTCCGTCTCAGTCTCAGTCTCAGTCTCAGTCTCCGTCTCCGTCTCCGTCTCCGTCTCCGTCTCCGTCTCCGTCTCCGTCTCCGTCTCCGTCTCCGTCTCCGTCTCCGTCTCCGTCTCCGTCTCCGTCTCCGTCTCCGTCTCCGTCTCCGTCTCCGTCTCCGTCTCCGTCTCCGTCTCCGTCTCCGTCTCCGTCTCCGTCTCCGTCTCCGTCTCCGTCTCAGTCTCAGTCTCAGTCTCAGTCTCCGTCTCCGTCTCCGTCTCCGTCTCCGTCTCCGTCTCCGTCTCCGTCTCCGTCTCCGTCTCCGTCTCAGTCTCAGTCTCAGTCTCCGTCTCCGTCTCCGTCTCCGTCTCCGTCTCCGTCTCCGTCTCCGTCTCCGTCTCCGTCTCCGTCTCCGTCTCCGTCTCCGTCTCCGTCTCCGTCTCCGTCTCCGTCTCCGTCTTCTCATCATCATCATCATCATCTAAGTTGTGACACTGCTTGATGCAGTATATATATGTATACAAAAATATACACACAAAGCTACAGATAGAACCAAAAATGCAAATGAAAAAATGCTCAGGATTAAAATTCCCCATATTGGGGAGGAAAAGTGTAGATAAATAGGCAGCACTTCGGTGGGAAGGTAAACAGCGTTCTGTGCACTCCAGTGTCTAGTAGTCGTGCCTGCCACATGTCCATGGAAATGTCTGCAGGCTCTTTGGCTATAAACAGAGATGAGCCCTGAACCCTAGAGTTGGATACGACAGGCTTTCAAACAAGGGCGATTTTTACCTTACCGTGCTAATACTTTTTTATATATATTAGTGTCATTGAAATATTATATATAATACAAACATACAAACTAGACAATTTATACAAACCATACGTACATACAAACCATAGACATATGATCACCCCACAACTCTCAGCCACCTGTCTCCCCGTGATACACATGACAGGAATTTGCCATTCCTAATACGTTTTTAAAGGAGACAACACAACTCAATCACTTTAAAGTGATTTTAAAGGAGAGGACATCACTCAATCACGTAGCTGGAGACAACAGCGCCTGATCAAGTCCCTGCCCCGGATAGCTTGCAATTTACATTTCGTATAGAAAACAAAGAGAGGAGTGGAGATGGCAATGGAAAGAAAGAAAAAATGGGAGGAATGAGCAACGGTGACATTTCACAACCTGTGAGGGATGACAGCTATCAAAACAATTTCTAAATCCCCCGCCACGGTTCCACGGAAAACCTGGGTTTGGGGCAACAGATCAGCCCAGGGAGGAATAAAGATAAATTTGTGTCAGAAATTATTCTGGGTTGAAAGGATTTTTTGCGGGAGAAACTCCGCTCAGGGGATGCCCGAATGAGGCTCCTTTCGTGTCCCCATGAGCTGGGACAGAGACAGGTGCTCAATCTGTCATGCAGTACCCGGGTCTCGAACTGGTGACTTGACAGCCTTCCAGCTAACAAGGCCAGCTTCTTAACCACTGAGCCACCGCAGCCCCAGGAGCAAAGATGACTTTCAAGGTCCTTTACAACCTCTCGGAAGGCCTGGTTCTGTAATGCGTTGTTTAGTTCATCACCGCATCAAACATCCAAACAAGACTGTGTTTAAGTGTCAGGCAGGTCTGCCGAGAGACCCAAGGAAACGCAGCCTGGCTGTGGGGTGGGTTGGTGGGTTTCTGCTGATGTTTTCTAAGTATGCAGGGCACACACACACACACACACACACACACACACACACACACACACACACACACACACACACACACACACACACACCAGAGTTGTTGCCAGATGTTCAGAAAGAACCAAGCAATATCCTGCTGACTTCTTTCCTCCTCCACCTCTCTCCAGATCTCTTGTCAATACTTACATATTTTGTTTCTTTCCTTCCTTCCATCAACCCAGCCACCCATCCATCCTTCATCATTTCCTTCCTTCCATCTATCATTTCTTCCTTCCTTCCTTCTATCCTTCCATCCATCCTTTCCTTCCTTCCTTCCATCCATCCATCCATCCATCCATCCATCCATCCATCCATCCATTCATCCACCATTTCCTTCCTTCCTTCCAAATCCTTCCTTCCTTTTCTCCTTCCTTCCATCCTTCCTTCCGGCTGTCCATCTGTCCATCACTTCCTTCTTTCCTTCCTACATCTCTTTCTTCTTCTCATTTCTTCTCTCTGTGTGCCTCTTTCTCTCCCTCCCTCCCTATGAAGTACACACCACACTTTGCTGAACAAAACTAGAGGCATATGGGCAGAGAACCTTCCTTCCTTCCATCCTTCTATCCATCCTTTCCTTCCTTCCTTCCTTCCTTCCATCCATTTCCTTCCTTCCTTCCATATCCTTCCTTCCTTTTTTCCTTCCTTCCATGCATCCATCCATCATTTCCTTCCTTCCTCCCATATCATTCCTTCCTTTTTTCCTTTCTTCCATCCATCCATCTCCTTCCTTCCGTCCTTCCTTCCGGCTGTCCGGCTGTCCATCACTTCCTTCTTTCCTTCCTACATCTCTTTCTTCTTCTCATTCCTTCTCGCTGTGTGTCTCTTTCTCTCCCTCCCTATGAAGTACACACCACACTTTGCTGAACAAAACTAGAGGCATATGGGCAGAGAACCTTCCTTCCTTCTATCCTTCTATCCATCCTTTCCTTCCTTCCTTCCTTCCTTCCATCCATCCATTTCCTTCCTTCCTTCCATATCCTTCCTTCCTTTTTTCCTTCCTTCCATGCATCCATCCATCATTTCCTTCCTTCCTCCCATATCATTCCTTCCTTTTTTCCTTTCTTCCATCCATCCATCCATCTCCTTCCTTCCGTCCTTCCTTCCGGCTGTCCGTCTGTCCATCACTTCCTTCTTTCCTTCCTACATCTCTTTCTTCTTCTCATTCCTTCTCGCTGTGTGTCTCTTTCTCTCCCTCCCTCCCTATGAAGTACACAGCACACTTCGCTGGAGAAAACTAGAGGCATATGGACAGAGAACCTTCTTTCCTTCCTTCCTTCCTTCTATCCTTCTATCCATCCTTTTCTTCCTTTCTTCCATCCATCCATCCATTTCCTTCCTTCCATCCGTCCTTCCTTCCTTCCGTCTGTCCATCACTTCCTTCTTTCCTTCCTACATCTCTTTCTTCTTCTCATTCCTTCTCGCTGTGTGTCTCTTTCTCTCCCTCCCTCCCTATGAAGTACACAGCACACTTCGCTGAAGAAAACTAGAGGCATATGGGCAGAGAACCTTCCTTCCTTCCTTCCTTCCTTATTTCCTTCCTACATCTCTTCGTTTTCCCTCCTCATTCCTTCTCCCTCTCTCTGAAGTACACACCACACTTTGCTGAACAAAACTAGAGGCACACACAGGCCGAGATCCAGACAGCCCCAAAATGAAGGGTGGCCGCGGAAAGAGAGCGCATGAAAGTCCTCTTACCTTATCTGCAAGAGGAGGATGTTTGCTGAATGAACTTTGCAGGTTCCTGAGAGCAACTCCTCTCAATTTCTTTCTTCCTCTCTCTCACTGAGATCAAGGCTCCAGCAAAAGGATGGAGAGCACTTCTAAGCCCCAGCAAGCCAAATCTGCTCCTGCTTTCTTGCTCTCCTCTGTAAGCTAACCAGAGAGGCGAGAGAGAGAGAGAGAGAGAGGAGACGGTCCTTGGAGGAAGAGGGAGAATGTCAGGCATCAACAGGTGGCTTGGGTAAAGCCAGCATCCTCCGGTCCACTGGCAAACCCCTCTCACCCACCCACCCACCTGGATCTTTGGCTCTGCCCCAGGCCAGGTAGACTGGGAAAGGTGAGCCACAGCTGCCTCTGCCTCACCTGGAGGGAGAGAGGGAAGGAAGGAAGGAAGGAGTGAAGCAGCTTCAGCCGCCTCTGGATTCCCCTCCGTCCCCTGCCAGCCGCCAGGAGCTGTTTGCAATCTTGCAGCGAGGGTGGGGAGGATGTGTGTTGTGTTTTTCAGGATCTGTTTTGACGGGCAAAGGAAGGGAGGGGGGCACAGGTTGCCAACCTGCGGGAAGCAAAAACACACTTTCTGGAGGAAAACCACACACGCATGACAACATAGAACAAGAGCAACGACAGGCATACTACAGCCAGCAAAGCCAGCCAGCCCCATCCTCTAGTGTTGACATCTATGACTTAACTTCTGCCGCTTCCACTTATTACTGCTAAAGGTGAATGTGAAGGTCGGCCTTGCTCGAAAGCCAGTCGTATCCGACTCTAGGGATCAGTGCTCATCTCTGTTTCAAAGCCAAAGAGCTGTCTGAGTCTGCAAATGGACATGTGGCAGGCATGACTAGACACGGGATGCTGTTTACCTCGCCCACCAAAGTGGTCCCTATTTATCTACTTGCAATTTCTTGCTTTCGAACTGCTAGGTTGGCAGGAGCTGGGACAGAGACGGGTGCTCACGCTGTCATGCAGTACTCAGGAATTGAACTCTGACCTTCCAGTCAGCGAGTTCAACATCTTAACCACTTGAGCCACCACTACTATATCAGAGAGCAAAGAAAAGGAGTCAGAAAGACAAAAAAAATTTGTGACACTATAAAGATTAAACCCTGTATTTTAACGTGAGCTTTCATGGGTCAAGTCCACTTCGTCAGTCGTAAGAATGAGAATTTGTGGCATCAGTTTATACACATCAGGTCCAGAGGTACACAATTGTTAGCAAAACAGATAAGTATACAAATCAATGTGACTTATTACAGCTGGGAATACCTGTTATTCAGATTAGTTGTGAAGCTTCGCCCTTTCGAATTGCAAATGGTTAATAGACAGATGTGTGACAAACATTGTGGCATTACACATTACCCTTCAGGCCTAGTAGTAGTAGTAGTAGTAGTAGTAGTAGTAGTAGTAGTAGTAGTAGTAGTAGTAGTAGTAGTAGTAGTAGTAGTAGTAGTAGTAGTAGTAGTAGTAGTAGTAGTAGTTCATTCTGCTCCTTTCTGGGCAACAGCCTCTTTCTCTCTCTCTCTCTCTCTCAGCCCTACCTCAAAGGGTTGTTGCTATGAGGATGAAAAGAAGAGGAGGAGAGCCATGTTCAACACCCTGATCTGGCTTGGGAGGACAGAATAGAAGCATTACAAGCAAACAAACCAACAAATATTTCCCTTTGCCTTTGTTTAAGACTCTCAACCTGGTACAATATAGGACTGAGGTGGCTTAGAGGTTAGGATGCTGAGCTTAATGACTGGAAGGTTGGCAGATCAGCAGTTCAAGATCCAAGTGCTGCACGATGGAGTGAGCTCCTGTCATTTGTCCCAGCTCCTGCCAACCTAGCAGTTTTGAAAGCAAGAAATTGCAAGTAGATAAATAGATACTACATCATCAAGAAAGGTAACAATGTTCCATGTGTTCTGGTGTCTAGTCATGACTGCTATGGAAACATTTGCAGACTAAGAAAGTGCTGGTTGTTTGGCTGTAAACAGAGTTGAACGCTGACCCTAAAAGTCAGAGACCTTTACCATTACCTTATCTGGTTCGACAATGGCAAAGAATGGGTGGGAATGAGTTTCTGAGGCTAGAATCCTGCATCCATTCATCTGAAAGGAGACTCCTACTAAACTCAGCCAGACTGACTCTTGAGTAAGACTAGAGTGTGTAGCCAGTTTAGCAGAGCCTAACACTGGGGAAATCCTGATTCTCTTTTATCTCTCTGATTTCCACCTCTATTTTCCCAGCCTGCCTCACATCACTTTTACCAAAGCCATAGTAAGTACAAAGAACAACATCATCAGGAACCTTATAAACTATAAATGGGGAACTCAACCATCCACGCTGCATACATCCACTTTGGCCCTGATCAGATTATGCTGCTCCAGTATTGAACACATCCACGCATGTAAAACAATTCGACATCACTGTGAATGAAGCCATGCGTAGAGTGACAAGATGCCTCAATCCTACACCAGTTGAGAAAATAGACCCTCTTGTTGGTATGGCTCCACCTAAGATCAGGAGAGAAGTAGCAGCATACACCGAGAGAATTAAGCAAGGGAAGGACCCTCAACATCCTCTGAATGGAGATGAGCCTCGAGTCTCCTGGCTCAGACCCAGGAAGAGCTTTATGGCAAGAACAAACATTCTTGAGGGTACACAAGAGCAAAACCAAATTAGATGGAGGAAGGAAGGAGCGCACTGGACAAAGGGATAACATTAAAGAGGATGTGATTGAGGAACTTAACTTCCCCTACATCACTTGGAGGACCATGAATAGGCTGGGGGGTCAGAGTCCCTAAATGTAAGACCAACATGTTCAAGTGGGGTGTGCTGGCAGATAGCAACATGCTGTGCGCATGTGGAGAGATACAGAATCCGGTTCATTTACTGGTCTGCAAATTACTGCCAGTAAGATGCACTGATGAGGACTTAAGTTTGGCCAATGACAAAGCTAAGAAAGTGGCTTCATTTTGGCAGTCCAGGGTTCGAACAGGACGCGGAAGAAGAAGAACATTAGCCACCAGAATCTACAGCCAGCATGAACAGTGGCTGATTTGTGGGGAAGAATATGGAAGTTAAAATCACTGTAAATGTAATTTTTTGCCAGGCTCCGACCCTCGTATTAAGCTGCAGGTGAGAGTAATCTAGGAGACCATTTTTGGACTGAGGAAAGTGGCTTTTCAAAGGCTTGCCTTTAAAAGAGAGAAGAGAAACCAAAGGTCTTTGAGCTGATTCACCATTCCTGGGAAACTTTTCTCCGTGGTGCTGTTCAAGGTCCTGAAACTCCATTCTCTCCCTGCAAGACTAACCACACCTAGATGAGGAGTCCCTTATTTTATTTATTTATTTATTTATTTATTTATTTCGATTTCTATACCGCCCACTTGGCCAAGGCCAACTCACCTTAAAGAAGAGAGGTGTACAATGGCCTAAATTTAATATCTCATCCCAGCTAAATCAAACCCATTGAATCAATGGGATTTTAGTGCAGCGAATTCACTTGTCCTACACTCACTGAGAGCAGGATCTAGATTTCAGTCTTCATAGTGTCCAAAAACTGCAGCTCAAATACAGAAGCCCTATTATTATTATTATTATTATTATTATTATTATTATTATTATTATTATTATTATTATTATTATTATTATTATTATTATTATTATTATTATTATTATTATTATTATTATTATTATTATTATTATTATTATTATTATTATTATTATTATTATTATTATTATTATTATTATTATTATTATTATTATTATGCCATATCCGATCCCAAATGTTGGTGATCCTCACATACCTGTCAAATTTTGGATTTGGAAATAAGGGAAATTTCCCGGCAAACAAGGGATACTTGACAGCTATGCTTATCCTGTGCTGCCCTCCAATGGCGGCAATAGGGCATTGCAGTCTAATTAATAAGGGATGACGGCGGGAAAGAGGGTAAAATAAGGGGTTTTCCCGGCCAATAAGGGATACTTGACAGCTATGGATCCTGCTATGGATCCTCATGGTGATCAGCCATGAAGACTGTCCTGAGAAGATAATGCAGGGGCCTTGTCATGGATGTGTATTGCTTAAATATATATATATAGGGTTAAGAGCATCCATGATCTTGTGCTAGAAATGCAGGCGTGTGTTGTTTGAATCTGTAACGGAGATGTCTGTGTGTTGCTCACTGAAGGAGAGGTGGCTGTGATGCATCCTGGGTTGTTACTAGGGAAGAAATGTCTTGTAGACTAAACAAAACCTCGTGTTCTGGGAGAAATTAAGCCAAATTTTTGAGGGACATGGAGGGCTGGAGTCATTCAAGGGAAGGGCCAAGTTGTCTAAGGGGATAAAAGAATTGGGAGAGAAAGGCGAGTTCTCTTTGTTCTTGTCGCCATGCTTCATAAGTAGTTCTCTGGAGTCTGCTTATAACTTAGCAAATATGTAGTCACTTTTAAGCTAAGAGGGGACCCTCAGGGCTTCCACGCTTAGATAGGTTTTCATTATTTTAAATGTGCTTCCTGAACTGAAAAAGCTCTAATTGCCTAGCATTGTTTTGCTTCCTGAAACTAAGAAATCTGTCACTGGTTTTGCTACGATATATCATTAAGAGACATGAAGATGATGGGAGTAGTTTATTTTTCTATCCGCTACCTTACTAACAGCCTAACCTAGGTCAGGGACATGTGAGAATGCAAGCTAAAATCCTGGATTGCTTAGCCACAGGGTGTCAATTCAGGTGTGGCCCCACTTACCTGTAGACCCAAGGGTCTACTTGGGAGCAACGGGTCCGTTATAGGCCTTTCATCTGCCTTCCGCATTGCAGTGTGACACCTGTACTCATTTCACCTGTACTCAAAGGAACTGGTCCAGTTACTTTGAGTCACTTTCTGGCCCTGATCCCTTTTGGCACGCTAAGTCCTCCTCAGCCCCAGGCCAGGATGGACGAAGCTGCTGCCCTCCATCAAGAGGGACTCAAGTGGGTCCATTTAATCCACTTGGGGACCTTCACCCTTCCCTGTGGTCTTCATCTCCCAAGGCCGCTAGTCCTCAGGGTTGTCAGGTTAGTTATCCGTCGCCTGACACTCAGCGTTGAGTTGCTGGCAATATGGTCTACTCTATTACCATATCAGGGTCACCTGGCCAGACTGGATTAAAGGATCCTGAGCCCAGACGTACTAGCACTGAACTCACAGTCCTGCTACAAAGACATTCCATCCTTACTTAGACCAAACTTTCTTCAAGCATCTGGGAAGGACCAAGCCAAACCTAACTGGCTGTTGCAGCCAATGGATATCTCTTCACGGACAGGGAAGGGCCTAGCCCTAGATGCTTTTGCAAACTGTAACGATAATGTTGTGTCAGAAATGATTCTTGGTTGAAAGGAGTTTTGCTGGAGAAACTCCACTCAGGGGTTTGACGCTCCTTTCATGTCCCCACTAAAATGGTCCCTATTTCTCTACTTGCAATTTCTAGGTTGGCAGGAGCTGAGACGAAAGCAAAAACCGTCATGCAGTACCCGGGTCTCGAACTGCCGACTTGCCAGCCTTCCAGCAAACAAGGTGAGCTTCTTAACCACTGAGCTACCACAGCCCCTTTTTACAAACTGAAAGCCAGGGAGAGAAAAGAAGACCAAGTACCCTCCCTTCTTTTCATATGAAGAAGCTGACTGAACCGGTCACAGAGTGGATGGAAATGTCCCCTTTTTGTCTCTTAAGACCACAGACTTGTTTCTTTTTTTTACTACAATCCCCAGAATTCACCAACAATTCTCTCAGACAACATTCTGGAAGATGGAGCCCAAAAAGAGCAATTTGAAGAAGAGGTTCTGGCCCCTCCAAGTGAAGAGGAGTAGGAGGAGGAGAAAAGGAGGAGGAGATGGAAGAGGAGAAGAAGAAGATAAGAACATAAGAACAGCCTTGCTGGAAGAGGCCACAGGAGCCCATGATCCAGTCCAGCCTTCGGTCTCACACAGTGGCTCACCATTTCCTTCAGGGTATTATTCCCAAGCAGATGCCTTCACCTGCTTAGGATTCCCTGGACATGGCATTGAGAGAGATCCTGCCTATCTCTCCAACCCGGAGGTTGTCCTTAGGTATCCATTATAATTATAGCCATGGATCCCCTTGTCCTCCATGAACTTGTCTAATCCTTTCTTAAAGCTGTCAAGACTGACAGCTGTCACCACTTCATCTGGCAGGGAGTTCCATAGACCAGGGATCCTCTGGGTGAAAAAGTACTTTCTCTTATTTGTTTGAGAACTAGTACCCAAAAGTTTCATGGAGTGTCCCCTAGTTCTAGTGTTGTGCGATAGGGAAAACAGTTTTTCCTTATCTACTTTGTCCACACCATGCATGATTTTATAAACTTCAATCAGGTCACCTCGTAGACGCTGTCATTCAAGAGGCGCAACCATTGCAGCCTCAGATGGTAAGGAAGGTGTTCCAGTCCCCTAATCATCCTTCTGGTTGTCCTCCTCTGCACTTTTTCCAGCTCCATAATATCCATCTGGAGGAGGAGGATAAAGGAGGAGGAGGAGGAGATGGAGGAGGAGGATGAGACAAAGATGGAGAAGGGTGAGTAGAAGAAGAAAAGGAAGAGGAGGAGAAGACAGAGAGAAAAGGCGCTCCACCAAATGGTTTGGGCTCCCTTTCCATCTACCCAGTTATGTAGCAGGAAGTCCCATTCAGGTCAACAGGGCTTGCTTATGCCATACACGCCTGCCCATGGATTGTACTCTTCAAGAGAACAAAGAGACATTGTGCCTCTGTTGGCTCCCAGCCACTCTTCCTTCCCAGCATCAGGTAGAACTGGACGAGAGACGCAGGAGGGTCATTGTTATGACTGGCTGAAGGACGCAGGGGGGAAAAAGAGACATCATAACGAAGAAGGCATAGACGTCCCTGGCACTGGGCCCAGCGTCCCTGCGTGCAAGGAAAACCATGCACCCACACTCCTTTATCCAAATAATGTCGAGCAGGGGTGCCCAAACTATGGCCCATGGGCCAGATCCGGCCCCTGACACCAATTCATCCGGCCCACGCAGCCCTCAATGCTCATCCAGCCCAGAGGCCATAGTTTGGGCACCCATGGTTTAAGCAGAGAAAATAGAAGTTTCAGATCTATCGCATCCTGTCGCATAATAGACTGCAAGGCGCATTTTTCTTCTGTTTCTGCTGGGAGGTACCACACGACTGGCCCACTGAACCATGTGACCGGCCCGCTGGACCACGTGACCAGCCCATGGCCCAAAATGTTTGGGCACCCCTGATGTAGAGGCTGTCTACAGGAGCATATAGCCCACTCTTTGGGACCAGATGGAGGTGGGTTAGAGCAGGTTGGCCTGGTCGTGTGGACAGGAGATCCGTTACATTGCTCCACTGCGTTTTATCCTGTGTCCCTAGCACTGTGTTTCCCAACCTTTGGTTTTTGGACTTCATTTCCCAGAAGCTGAAGTCAATGCCCCAAAGCACTGCTTTGGGGAATTGACTTAGGCCTTCTGGAAATTGAAGTCCAACACTGTTCCATGGGAGACCGTAGGGATGGGGTAAACACAGTGCCCCCTCCATTGGCTTGAAAGTGGCTTTTAGCCCTATGCCCGCCACTGATTAGACTGCTGGATCCTGATCAGTGGCAGATGCTGGAGTAAAATCTGCAGTCGAGTCCAACCCTTTGTGACCCCATGGGCCATCGTGCGCCAGGCTCCTCTGTCCTCCACCATCTACGCCCATTGCGTCAACAATGCCATCTAGCCACCTCATCCTCTTCCGCCCCCTTCTCCTTTTGCCACCGATCTTTCCCAGCATCAGGGCCTTCTCCAGTGAGTCCTCTCTACTCATTTGGTGGCCAAAGTACTTGAGCTTCAGCCTCAGTCCTTCCAAGGAACAGTCAGGGTTGATTTCCTTCAGGATGGACTCATTTGATCTCCTTGCAGTCCATGGGACTCTCAAGAGTCTCCTCCATCACCATAGTCCAAAGGCGTCTATTCTTCTGCGCTCAACTTTCCTTACGGTCCAGCTCTCACATCCATACATGACTCCTGGGAAGACCATTACTTTGACTATGCGGACTTCTGTTGGCAGGGTGATGTCTCTGCTTTTTATTATGCTGCCCAGGTTTCTCATAGCTTGCCCCCCTACCCACCCCCAAGAATTAATCATCTTTTTATTTCATGCCTACAGTCCCATCTGCCGTGATCTTGGATCCCAAGAAGGTAAAGTCTGTCACTGCTTCCAACTCTTCCCCTTCTATTTGCCACGGAGTGACGGGGCCGGATGCCATTATTTCTATTATCTGGACATAGGAATCACACCAAACAGCATTTTGATGCTTACCCCAAATCCATGGGGCTTTTAAAAAATACTCTACAGTGGCCCAAGAGGGCCACTGTAGACAAGCTCACCATTCCTGATGCTTAAAGGTAAAGGTCACTCTTGCTAGAAAGCCAGTCATATCTGACTCTAGGGTTCAGTGCTCATCTCCGTTTACAGCCAAAGAGCCAGTGCCGTCTGCGTCCGTGTCTGTGTACATTTCTCTGGTCATGGGACAGGCATGACTAGACACCAGGGCACAAGGAAGACTGTTCCCTTTCCGGTCGAAGTGGTACCTATTTATCCACTTGCAAATTCTTGGATTCAAGGGTCTAAAAGGCCCCCTTCCAACTCTGTGATTCTATGATTGATTTCCAGGGTTACTGTTTTCTGGACACCTCCCATGTGAATATACCTCTGGTCAGATTTCTAAGTGGGGAAGTCTCCCCCATTGGGGGCAGAGGTCCTTCCATGAATGATCGGAAGGGGCTGTGGTCCTGCTTATGCTCTATAATCACAACAATAAAGATGGGTTGATCGAAGACCAGGGACATGAAGAGCTCCATGAGACAGGATATAAATGGGCTCTTTGTATCCCATGTATCCTATTAGGACTCACGTCGACTGTCAAGTGCTGGAAGAAAATGGCTTTTCAAATGTGGCTTTGCTGGTATGCAGCCTGTTACTGTACCTCCTGTCTGATGCTGCTTCTCCACCTTGCTCTTGCAACAGCTGTGACACTTCAAAAGACTCACCTCCACTCTGTGGCAGAGATTTTTAATCCTAAAAAGCAGAAAGAGCAGGAAAAAATCCAATTTATAGGTAAAGGTAAAGGTTGCACTTGCTCCAAAGCAAGTCATATCTGACTCTAGGGTTCAGTGCTCATCTTTGTTTATAGCCAAAGAGCCAGCACTTGTCTGCATCTGCAGACATTTCCGTGGACATGTGGCAGGCATGAATGGGCACCAGAGTGCACAGAACGCTGCTTATCTTCCCACCGAAGTGGTACCTACTTATATACATGCAATTTCTTGCTTTCAAACTGCTAGGTTGGCAGCAGCTGGGACAGACGATGGGAGCTCATTCCGTCGTGCAGTACTCGGGTCTCGACCTGCTGACCTTACAGTCATCAAGTTCAGCATCTTAACCATTAAGCCACCACAGTCCCTAACAATATCAGCTTTTTTATATATATATTTTTAAAAACTTAGGACACGGTGGAAACTGAAGAGGTGACACATATCTAGTTATCTACTTGCAATTTCTTGCATTCAAACTGCTAGGTCAGGGATTCTCAACCTGAAGTCTGTGGGCCATATGTGTGGCCCACGGCACTATTTCATGTGCACCCCCTGCCTCCACCACATCAGGAAGTGCCATGTGGTGGAGGAAGGGTAAAATGGCCGTCCTGCCCCCGAAGCTGTCCGAGGGAGTGTGACCCAGTCCTTGGCTTTAAAAGGTTGAGAACTCCAGGTCTAGATGTAGAGCAATGATGGTGAACCTTTTAAAGACTGAGTGCCCATAAAGAGGGGTGAGGTGAACTCTGTGTTGGGGGGAGGGAGGAAGTGATGGCGTGCCTACCAACAGAGAGGGCTGGCAGTGCCCTTTCTGATACGCGTGCCATAGGTTCACCACCACTGGTCTAGAGGCATCAAATATGCATTTTCCATAAAATCAAAAGATACATTTATTCTATGTGCCAAAATAAATAACAGCCAGAATCTAGGGTGACTTTTGTGCCATGTGGTGGAAGAAAGTCAAAATGGCCTTCCGGGCTCGGAAGCTGTCTGAGGGAGTGTGTGACCGGGCTCCCAGCTTTAAAAGTTTGAGAACTCCTGTGCTAGGTTGACAGGAGCTGGGACAGAGACGGGAGCTCACTCCATTGTGCAGCACTCAGGCCTTGAACTGCTGACCTGCCAACTTTCCAAGTTCAGCATCTTAACCACTAAGCCACCGCTCCAAAAATCTCCCAGCCAATCTGAGCACTGAGAAATTACTCATGTGTTAAGAGAAATGCCACCTTGAAGACAAACCCAGGAGTGGGCTTGATTAGGGAAAGTCAGATGGCTAAGGAGAAGAAGTGTAATTCACAACAGCCCATGATGAAATAATTCTGTTATATTTTTAATGCGCTGATATAAAGCAATGGTCTTCCCAGTAGTCATGTATGGCTGTGAGACCTGGACCCTAAGGACGGCTGAGTGCAGAAGAATAGACACCTTTGAACTCTAGGGTGCTGGAGGAGGCTCTTGAGAGTACCTTGGACTACAAAAATCAATCAATCCTGAAGGCAATCAACCCCGACTGCTTCTTGGAAGGACAAATATTGAAGCTGAAGCTCAAATACATTGGCCACCAAATGAGAAGAGAGGACTCACTGGAGAAGGCCCTGATGCTAGGAAAGATCAAAGGCAAAAAGAGAAAGGGGGCGGCAGAGGATGACGTGGATAGATGGGATCGTTGACGCAGTGGGTGTAGATCTGGGTGGACTCTGGAGGATGCCGGATGACAGAGGAGCCTGACATGCAGTGGTTAATGGAGTCGCAAAGGGTTGGACTCAACTGTATGACTGAACAACAACAACTGCATACTGAAATTAGCAAATATGGTTACTTGTTTGAAAACAGATTACTGAAAATATCTTTTATATATTAAGACTGACAAAGTTTATGGGATGACGGCTTCGGGACACAAGAGAGCAGTTTTCTTCTGCATCAATAAGAGGTGACCTGATTGAAGTTTATAAAATCATGCACGGTGTGGACAAAGTAGATAAGGAAAAACTGTTTTCCCTATCGCACAACACTAGAACTAGGGGACACTCGATGAAACTTTTGGGTACTAGTTCTCAAACAAATAAGAGAAAGTACTTTTTCACCCAGAGGATCTCTGGTCTATGGAACTCCCTGCCAGAAGAAGTGGTGACAGCTGTCAGTCTTGACAGCTTTAAGAAAGGGTTAGACAAGTTCATGGAGGACAAGGGTATCAATGGCTATAATTATGGATACTTAAGGACAACCTCCCGGTTGGAGAGATAGGCAGGATATCTCTCAATATCATTTCCAGGGAATCCTAAGCAGGTGAAGGCATCTGCTTGGGAATACCCTGAAGGAAATGGTGAGCCACTGTGTGAGACAGAATGCTGGACTGGATGGGCTGTGGCCTGTTCCAGCAAGGCTGTTCTTATGTTATGTTCTTATGTACTTTCTCTGAACCACAGTACCCCAAACAGCCATGGTGGCTGTCAAATTATGACCTCAGGATTATGGGGATTTAGTCCCACAGACGATGGGTCATCAGGACTATTGTGGGGGAAGGCACTTTCCTGATTTACCATTCACCTCCTTCGTTTATCAATTGGGTTTTCACCACATGATAAAGAGAAGTAGCAGTGGATGCCGAGAGAACTACGCAAGAGAAAGACCCTCGATATCCTCTGAATGGAGAGGAGCCTCAAGTCCGCCGGCTCAGATCAAGGAGGAGCTTTATGGCAAGAACAAATATTCTTGAGGGTACTCAAGAGCAAAACCAAATTAGAAGATGGAGGAAGGAGCTCACTGGAAAAAGGAATAACTTTAAAGGAGGAGATGGCTGAGGAACTCAACCACCCCTCCAATGTCACTTGGAGGACCCTGGATAGGCTGAAGGTTGGAGTCCCTAAATGCAAGACCAACAGGCTCAAGGGGGGACTGCTGGCAGACAACAACATACTGTGTGAATGTGGAGAGAGACAGAATCTGGTTCATTTACTGGTCTGCCAATTACTATCAGAAACATGTACTAATGAAGACTTGAGTTTGGCCAATGCCAAAGCCAAGAAAGTGGCTTCATTTTGGCAGTCCAGGGTTTGATTGGGACATGAAAGAAGAACCAGAACCATGCACCAATGAGACTTGGGTTTGGCCAACGCCAAAGCCAAGAAAGTGGCTTCATTTTGGCAGTCCAGGGTTTGATTGGGACATGAAAGAAGAACCAGAACCATGCACCAATGAGGACTTGAGTTTGGCCAACGCCAAAGCCAAGAAAGTGGCTTCATTTTGGCAGTCCAGGGTTTGATCGGGACACGAAAGAAGAACCAGAACCATGCACCAATGAGGACTTGAGTTTGGCCAACGGCAAAGCCAAGAAAGTGGCTTCATTTTGGCAGTCCAGGGTTTGATTAGGACACGAAAGAAGAACCAGAACCATGCACCAAAGAGGACTTGAGTTTGGCCAACGGCAAAGCCAAGAAAGTGGCTTCATTTTGGCAGTCCAGGGTTTGATCGGGACATGAAAGAAGAACCAGAACCATGCACCAAAGAGGACTTGAGTTTGGCCAACGGCAAAGCCAAGAAAGTGGCTTCATTTTGGCAGTCCAGGGTTTGATCGGGACACGAAAGAAGAACCAGAACCATGCACCAATGAGGACTTGAGTTTGGCCAACGCCAAAGCCAAGAAAGTGGCTTCATTTTGGCGTTCCAGGGTTTGATCGGGACATGAAAGAAGAAGACCCCATGGCAAGAAAAGATGGGCAAAGAATACATGGAGCTACAGTGGCTTTTTGTCTGCAATGGGGTTGCCGATGGAGGACTGTGGGACAGCTCAGATTCTGGGAAGAAACTATATTCATAAATGTGTGGTTCTTTTCTATCACAGGAGATATTTAATATATCGTCTCAATCTCTCCTCCAGCTGACATTTCCCATTGACAGTCTCCTTGCGGCTTGAAATTCTCGACACCCTCTTGAGCCCAGAATTGTGTTGCCATGGCAAGGACCATGATGTCACCCTGGGGAAAAAACAAGGCAACAGGACCCCAAAGTTCATTTTGGTGCAAAGTGAGGCGCATTTCAAAAGTGAGACTCAATTAGGCTGTGCCGGGCGGGAAGGGGGAGGGAGGCAGCCGAAAGCAAAGTGACCCTTCATACGCGATTCATATCAAGTAGCAAATACTGTACTCTAGTAATTACAGAGACAGGAACAACGGCTTGTAGAGGAGGAAAAAAAGGAAGAGAAAAAGAACAAGAAACAGGTTGTTGGCAAAGGGAATATTATTTACATCACATGGACTTTTTTTAAAACCTATGGACTGTAGGCTGGCCTGTTGTTGTTGTTGCTGTTATTGTTGTTGTTGCTGCTGCTGTTCAGTCGCATAGTAGAGTCCGACCCTTTGCAACCATCGCATGCCAGGCTCCTCTGTCCTCCACCATCCTCCTCAACCTGCCCAGCTTTGTGCCCATTGCATCAACAATACCATCTATCCATCTCATTCTCTGCTGCCCCCTTCTTCTCTTGACCTCCACCTTTCCCAGCATCAAGGCTTTCTCAAGTGAATCCTCTCTTCCCATTTGATGTCCAAAGCACTTCATCTTCATCTTCAATTTTTGACCTTCTAAGGAGCAGTCAAGGTTGATTTCTTTTAAGATTGGCCTATTTGTCCTCCTCGCTGTCCATGGGACTCTCAAAACTCTCTTACAGCACCACATCTCAAAGGCATCTATTCTTCTGCGCTCAGCCTTTCTAATGGTCCAGCTCTCACAACCATACATTACCACCGGAAATACCATTGCTTTGACTATGCGGACCTTTGTTTGCAGTGAGATGTCTCTACTTTTGACTATGTTCCCCAGGTTTCTCATCGCTTGTCTCCCAAGAATCAGTCGCCTTTTTATTTCATGGCTGCAATCCCCATCTGCAGTCATCCTAAGAAAGTAAGATCTGTCACTGCTTCTACTTCTTCCCCATCTATTTTCCAGGGACTGATGGGACCTGTTGCCATTATCTTGGTTTTCTTGATGTTGAGTCTCAGTCCAGCTTTTGCACTCTCCTCCTTCAACCTAAGCATGAGCTTCTTTTGGTCTTCTTCAATTTCTGCCATCAGGGTAGCATTTAAACATGGCCAAAAATGGGAAGGGGGGGGGGATAGAAAAGCATCAGTTGAACAGAATGTAGGACATTGAGCTGCATCTGATTTGCATCCGCTGATGTGTATGTCTAGAGACAAATTATAAACAAATGTTAATTATTTTAATCACTACAGAGAGGAAGTCTGCAATCTGGAAGGCTCTGTGCTTGTCTGCTGAGTTTGCTCTCTAGTCATCAAGTGGCGATGGGTGTCTGTTCTCTTTCTTTAGGGATTCCCACACAAACTAGACTGGGATTTTATTTATTTATTATTTTATTCAATTTTTAAATTCAATTTCTATCACCACCCCCTCGCCGAAGCAACTTCGGGCACCTTACAATCTACCACAAAAACACACTAGTATGAAACCATCTCCACATCAACTAAAATCATTATTTATTTTTATTCGATTTCTATCGATTAACTGGTCTACCAGGGAGAAGGTGCTTTCCAATGAAGGTCTGGCCTCCCTTACTCCTTGTAGGTCCATCATCCTGCTTGGACTTCAATGCTGGCCTAAGTAACAAACCCAGAATCAACATGTGAAAGTCTTCTTGGTAATCGTGAGGGAAGGGTTACCATTTTCACTACATCTCCTATCGTCCCGTAGCCCTTCCAGCCATTTCTTCTTCTTTCGTGTCCAGGTCAAACTTTAAACTGCCAAAATGAAGCCACCTTCTTGGCTTGGTCGTTGGCCAAAATTAAATCTTTATCAGCGCATGTTTCTGGCAGTAATTGGCAGACCGGCAAATGAGTTGGATTCTCCACATTTACACCACCTGTTGTTGTCCGCCAACACTTGAGCATGTTGGTCTTACATTTATGGACTTTGTTCTTCAGCCTATTCAGGGTCCTCCAAGTGATGGAGGGGAGGTTGAGTTCCTCAGCCACATCCTACTTTAGTGTTATTCCTTGTCCACTGAGCTCCTTCCTCCATCTTCTGTTTTGGTTTTGCTCTTGTGTACTCTCAAAAATGTTTGTTCTTGCCTTAAAGCTCTTACTGGATCTAAGACAGTGGACTTGAGCCTCATCTCCATTCAGATGGTGTCGAGGGTCCTTCTCTTGCTTAGTTCTCTCAGCGTTTGCTGTTACTTCTCTCCTTATCTGAGGTGGAACCACTGTCACTCCTGTTTGAAGGAATCTGGAAGCCGTAGTCTGAAAGAAGTGGAAAAGAAAGACGCACCTGCCCAGGTAGGACTGGCATTTTCTGCAGCTTTTCCAGAAACCCTGAATTTCCTCCTAGAGTAGGGCTTGGAAGGAGCGGGTGACCTATCTACCACAGTGATGGCAAACCCTGGCACTCCAGATGTTCTTGGACATCAATTTCCAGAAGCCCAAGTCCATATTTACTGTGTAAACCCATTCATGTGAATTCACAGGGACTTGGGCTTCTGGGTATTGAAGTCCAAGAATGCCTGGAGTGTCAAGGTTCACCATCACGGCTCTACCAGTATTACTCAGTGAGGGTGTGGATGATGTGACCTGTAATCTGTTAATCTCTTGCAAGGGGGCAGTGATAACTTGTGCAGGTTGTTGAGAAATCCTGACTTTGCTATTTTCAAGGACAACACTCTTGTCCCTCTTCCTAAAAATGAACCCTGCTAGCTTCAACAACTGGGTTGTATAGCTGAACTTTAGAAAATCAACTTTTCCTGGCCTTGTCTATGGCTGAAGGCAACCGTGACATGACAGGGGAAAGGAGGCCAGCTGCATGACTTCAGATAAACTGGCCAGGGAACTCCTGGAGCTGGAGCCCCAAAGTATAATGTTTCCAAAGTCTGAGAGAGATGCATCTTTTCAAGAGGCAAAAGGAAGGGAAAGATGTAGAGGCAGAAATTTTAAGAGCAAAGGGTGGAGAGAAATATAACGGTACAGAGTTCAGAAGACTTCGGTAATAGAAGATAGGTAAAGATAAAGGTTGCACTTGCTTGAAATCCAGTCGTATCTGACTCTAGGGTTCAGTGCTCATCTGTTTATAGCCAAAGAGCCAGCACTGTCTGCATCTGCAGACTTTCCATGGACATGTGGCAGGCATGACTAGACAGCGGAGTGTGCAGAACACTGGTTTACCTTCCCACCAAAGTGGTCTCTATTTATCTACTTGCAGTGTCTTGCTTTTGAACTGCTTGGTGGGCAGGAGCTGAGACAAAGATGAGAGCTCATTCCATCATGCAGTACCCGGGAATCGAACTCCAACCTTCCAGTCAGTGAGTTCAGCATCTAAACCACTTGAGCCACCGCAGTTCCATTGCAGATGATGCAATGTGGTTAAAACTCAAACATGATATTTGCCAGTGAAGCAAGAATGATGAACATTGAAGGTGAAGTCTAATTGGGTGACAGAGAGGAAAAGGTGGGATAGTAGGTGAAAGAAGGCTTTGGTTATCTTGTACACTGATGGTCAACCTTGGCACTCCAGCTGTCCTTGGACTTCAATTCCCAGAAGCCCTGATCAGCAGGAGTGCTGACTTGGGCTTCTGGGAATTGAAGTCCAAGAACACCTGGAGAGCCAAGGTTTCACCATCACTGCATAGCCCAACAATGCCTGATGTCCTTCTATACCCAGTGGCGGCTGCTGTGGCTCAGTGGTTAAGAAGCTCACCTTGCTAGCTAGAAGGCTGGCAACTCGGCAGTTCGAGACCCAGGTACTGCGTGACGGATTGAACGCCCGTCTCTGTCCCAGCTCTTGGGGACATGAAAGGAGCTTCATTTGGGCATTCCCTGAGCGGAGTTTCTCTCGCAAAAATCCTTTCGACCCAGAATAACTTCTTACGCAAAATTAGGGCTTCTTACCTCTCCTCGGGACTCGCAACATCTGGTCCCGGTGGATGGGAGGCCAGGTGCCGCTGCTACGTCCATGCCCGGACGCTACTGTGGGTGGAATGTCTCACCACAGTTGAGGGCTCAACGTAGATCTGAAAGAATGCCCCACCACTTCCATCACCGCCGGAGCCGTGCGGAGGGTGGTGGGGGGAGTGAGTGGGGCGGTTTTATATGGGGGTGGAAGGGAGGGAGGGAGAGACTGCTCGGCCAGCCAGAAAGGAGAGGCAGCATTCTGTCCAAGGCAATCAGGGAGGCTCCGTAGGCCAATATAGAGGTTGTGATGGGCATGGGGCGATATAGCGGGTACCGAGGGGCGGGCCGCACTCGGGGAATGCGGGGCAGATGCTTAGTATCTGTCCCTCGTTCCAGCCCCACGGTTACACCTCTAGGTCCTGAGCAGCTGACCCAGGGTGACCCTGCCCTTAGGCTGCTGCTGATGAATGCCAGGTCGGTATGTAATAAGGCCCCCCTGATACAAGACTCCATTATGGGGGAGCGGGCCGACCTGGCATGTATCACTGAGACCTGGCTGAGACCAGAGGATGGGGTTCCTCTGTCAGAAATGTGTCCAGCTGGGTTCAGTATTTGGCACCAGCCTAGGGATGAGGGTAAGGGCGGTGGCGTTGCCATCATAGCCAGGGAGTCACTGGGAGTCACCAGGGCCACCGCTCCACAAATTCTGGGTTGTGAGGCCCTGCTTCTGCGTCTGGGCTTTAAGGGTCAGTTGGGAGTCTTACTCCTGTACCTGCCCCCTTGCAGGGTAAGGGACTCCCTGCCTGAGCTCCTCGAGGCCATCTCAGCGTTGGCATTGGAGTTCCCTAGATTGATGGTTCTGGGGGACTTCAATTTGCCTTCGCTGGGGACTGGCTCCGGGGTGGCTCAGGAGTTCATGGCTTCCATGGCAGATATGGACCTGATTCAGGTAATTCAGGGCCCGACCAGGGGCAGTGGCCACACACCAGATTTAATCTTTTTGTCGGAGCAGTGGCAGAGTGATCTGAGACTACGGAAACTAGACATAACACCTGTGCCATGGTCAGATCATTATTTGGTGGCTCTAGACTTCCTGGGTGCGACGCTTCATCGTAGGGAGGCAGGGCCTATTAGAATGGCCCGCCCCCGGCAACTGATGGATCCTGATGGATTCCAGAGGGAACTGGGGGATTTCCCTCTGGATCGGCAACACGATTCGCCCGAGGCGCTGGTTGACCTGTGGAACAGGATGACAACAGCGGCCTTGGATGAAATCGCACCACTACGGCCTCTCAGAGCTCATGGAGCTAGGTCATCTCCGTGGTTCACAGACGAACTGCGGGAGCTCAAACGGGCAAAGAGACGCCTAGAGCGCCGCTGGGTGAAGACCCAGAGAGACTCCGATTGGACACTAGCTAGAGCCGCTATTAGGGCCTATCTAGTGGCGATGGAGGTGGTGAGGCGGCAATACTTCACCACCCTTATTGCCTCCGCTGACAATCGCCCGGCCACCCTGTTCCGGGTTACCAGGTCTCTCCTTGGTAGGGGGACCCCGGTGCCTGGTTGGCAGGGGTCGGCTGAGGACTTTGCTGACCATCTAGTGGAGAAAATCGATCGGATTCGCTCTGGGTTTAATCCTGGCGTGGATGGGGAGAGTCCGGAGGGAGCTGGAGTACAGTCTTGCCATACCATCTGGGACCGGTTTGATCCAGTTGCCCCTGATGAAGTGGACAGGCTCCTTGCAGCTGTGCGCGCCACTACCTGCCCATTGGACCCCTGTCCCACCTGGTTGGTGAAAGCCTCCAAGGCGGTGACAGGTGACTGGGTTGGGGCTGTGATCAATGCATCATTGCGGGAGGGGGTGTTTCCTGCACCTTTAAAACATGCTTTGGTGCGCCCCCTCCTGAAGAAACCTTCCCTCGACCCAGCTGTCCTAACCAACTATAGGCCTGTCTCTAACCTCCCCTTTTTAGGGAAGGTGTTGGAGAAGGCAGTGGCGTGTCGGCTGCAGGGGGTGCTGGATGAAGCGGATTATCTGGACCCCTTTCAGTCAGGATTCAGGCCGGGATATGGTACCGAGACGGCATTGGTCGCACTGATGGATGATCTCTGGCGGGAGCGGGACGGTGGTCACCCATCCGTCCTTGCTCTTCTTGACCTCTCAGCGGCTTTCGATACCGTTGACCACGGTATCCTTCTGGGACGGCTCCGAGGATTGGGAATCCAGGGTAATGTGTGGTCCTGGTTTTCCTCATTTCTGAGGGGTCGTACCCAGTCGGTGTGGTTGGAGAGTGAGAGGTCCAGTCCTAGGCCCCTCAAATGGGGGGTGCCTCAGGGCTCGGTGCTCTCTCCTCTCCTATTTAACATCTACATGAAGCCGCTGGGTGAGATCATTCGTTCCCATGGGGTGCGGTACCATCAGTACGCGGATGACACTCAGTTGTACATCTCGGCCCATGGGGACCCCAGTGATGCCGTCAAAGTCCTTTCCAGATGCCTGGAAGCTGTGGGGGTCTGGATGGGGGCTAACGGGCTACAACTGAATCCCAGCAAGACTGAGTGGCTATGGATAGGGGGTTCTGCGTTAACCCGGGAGCTACCATCGTTGGTTCTGGATGGGGCTATTTTGCCCCAGACAGACCCAGTGCGCAACTTGGGGGTCCTCCTGGATTCACGGCTACTGCTAGAGGAACAGGTGGCGGCTGTGACCAGGAGGGCTTTCGCCCAACTTCGGGTGATCCGCCAGTTGCGCCCACTCCTGGACCGGGACTCCTTGCTCATGGTCACTCACGCTCTGGTTACCTCCAGACTAGATTATTGCAATGCGCTCTACATGGGGCTGCCCTTGACGACCATTCGGAGGCTACAGCTGGTCCAAAATGCGGCAGCCCGGGTGGTGATGGGGTGTGGGCGTTATGCCCGTGCTTTGCCACTGCTCCGGGAGCTGCACTGGTTGCCAGTTTGTCTCCGGGTGCAATTCAAGGTGCTAGTTTTGACCTTTAAAGCCCTATATGGTAGTGGGCCGGGTTACCTAAGAGACCGCATCGCCCTGAGGACGTCTGTCCGTCCAACCAGAGCGGACCGGAGGGGCTCTCTAATTGTTCCATCAGCCAGAGGGGCTCGCCTCTCTGGCACAAGGAGGAGAGCCTTCTCCGTGTCTGCACCGGCCCTCTGGAAACTCCTGCCAACAGAGCTACGTCTCCGGACGGAATTGCTGTCTTTCAGAAAAGATCTTAAAACCTGGCTGGCGGGTCAAGTGTGGGGTGCAGGTGGAAGGGTAACCGCCATTGGGTGGTTGGTGTAGAAGAACTCTTCCCCATGGTGCCTTTGGATCCTGCAGCCCTTGTTTTTAGGGGGTGGGTAGTTTTAACTGTTTTAACTGTTTTAACTTGTGTTTTTAATTTTTATTGTGAACCGCCCTGAGTTGGCTTTGGCCGAGTGAGCGGTATATAAATGTGATAATTAAATTAAATTAAAATTAAAATTATTTTCTATTTGAATATGCCAACTGAGGGTGACAGCCCAACTGACAACTGTACAATTCTGCAGGAGACATAATGTTTAGAAAGACATTTAGATAGAATTAAACCAAACCTATGAACTGTTTCATCATGGTAAGGTAAAGGTAAAGGTTTCCCTTGCTCGAAGGCCAGTCGTATCCGACTCTAGGGTGCAGTGCTCATCTCTGTTTCTAAGCCGAAGTGCCAACGCTGTCTGCTTCTGCAGACGTTTCCGTGGTCATGTGGCAGGCATGACTAGACACCGGAGCGCACAGAACGCTGTTACCTTCCCACCGAAGTGGTTCCTATTTATCTACTTGCAATTTCTTGCTTTTGAACTGCTAGGTTGGCAGGAGCTGGGATGAAGACGGGAGCTCATTTCCGTCGTGGTAGATCACCCCAATTGTCCATATTAAAAAGAGGCAGAATCGACTACCTCCAAGGCTTAAATTTTAGAAATGTTCACCAAATGAACAATTATTTTTCATAATTGGAACAGAGCAAAGAAACCATTTTGGCTGGGCCGTGATTAATTCCTTCAGTCGCAGAAGCTGAAAGAGATAATTGGACACGACTTGTGGAAGAAATAAACATGCCAAGAAACAGTCAAAAGGCCTGGAAATGATTAAAGCAGTTGAAACAACAGCCCAACTAAAGGACATCGCAGCAAATCCTCATTAACGATACATCTGAACATCACTTCACAAAATGTGAACTTAAACTTGAAAGAAACAAACATCTAGAGACCAATGACCTTTTCAAGACCATTAAGATTAAGCAAATTGGGAAAAGCTATTTGTAACTGGAGAAACGATAGATAATAATACAGTGGTACCTCACTTAAAGAGCATAATGCATTCCACAGGATTGCTCTTTAAGTGAGTTTGCTCACACCATTGTAAGTGACCCATTGTGACTTCTGGCGGGGGGGGGGGTGTAAACCCCGATTTAGTTGTTAAGCGAGTTTTTGGTTGGTTTTAGTTGTTAAGCAAGGCGACCATTCAGAGAAAATTCTGCTCTTTAAGCAAGTTAGTCTCTGAACGAGGCGCTCTTTATGCACGGTTTTAATGTAATTTCGTGTCAGAAATTATTCTGGGTTGAATGGATTTTTGCTGGAGAAACTCCGTTCGTGGGATGCCCAAATGAGGCTCCTTTCGTGTCCCCAAGATCTTTTTCCACCTAAGTGGTCCCTATTTATTTATCTATCTGCAATGTTTTGCTTTTGAAATGCTAGGTTGGCAGGAGCTGGGACAGAGACAGACGCTCAATCCGTCATGCAGTACCCAGGTTTCAGACTGCCGACTTGCCGGTCTTCCAGCTAACAAGGCAAGCTTCTTAACCACTGTTATGTATGTACAATGTTGCTTTAAGAGATGTGCCTCAAAATGTATGAATGTAACCTGACCACAATTACAATGTAGCCCAGCTGTAAAGGAACGCGAGTAAGCTGTCCTTAGAGGGCAGCTGCGAGCGTTCAACTCACATGGTTCACATTCACCAAATTACCAACAACCGCGGGAACCTTTCCCGTACTATCACTACCTGCAGATGGTGGGCGTGACTGGGACGACGTCACGCCGGTAGCAGCCAATGAGCTACCGTGCAACAAGATTCAAATGTATTGTGCTACTGTATATAATGTGATGTACCTCCGCCATTACCACATGTTCATCCTGATCATCAATGAATAAACCTGTGTTAGTCCTTCCTGCGACTCCTTCTTTGTCTTCCGTGCAAGACACTAAATTGGCGACGAAGGTGGGATTGATGGCGAATCCCAAGGTCAAGCCGTACCAGTTCAATGTCAGCGAGCCCGATCAATGGGAGCTCTACGAGTGCCAGTTTTGGCACGCGATGGAAGCCGCGGGCGTCGACGATGACGCGAAGATGCGCTCCCACTTCCTGGCCCAGGTGGGGCCGGCCACGCTGCGTATCCTGATGACCCTGGTGGCCCCCCGGAAGGTGGACGAGGTTCCCATCGACCGTATCCTGGAGAGGCTGGGCGAGCATTTCCAGCTGCCCATCTCGATCTTCCCACCCCGGGTCGCGTTCCACAGGCGAGACCAGCGACCGGGCGAATCCGTGTCCGCCTACGCGGCGGCCCTTAGGCTTGCAGCGGTGCACTGCCAGTGGGATGACCTGGACCAGGCACTCTGAGACTGCATGTTGTGTGGTTTGAGGGACGAGGAGCTTCAGAGGAGGCTGATGACCCGCGACCACCGCCTCACGTTCAACGAGGTACTGCGGGAGGCCCAAGCAGCCGAGGAGGCCAGGAGCGGCGTCAGGCTGTTCAAGTCTCGAGGGGCAACGTCCGAGAGGGCCAAGTCACCAGTACAGGCGGCCCGGCGGACACCAGCGAAGACGGCCTGGCGGGCCCCCAAGCCGCCCGCCGGCACACCAACATCGTCCGAGGAGTCGTCCACGACAGCGGACCCCTACTCCAGTGAGGACGACGATGTCCAGAGGATCAAGAAGCGAGGGGAGAAGCGGCAGACCCGCGAACGGCAGGACCACCGCTGCGACGGTAGTGGGGTGCCCCACGACTGCACGAGGTGCCCGTTCCGAAAGGCCGAGTGTCACAACTGCGGCCGAAAGGGACACATCGCCCGAGTATGCAGGCGCTGGCGAGTCGAGGACAAGGGGAGTTCCAGCCATTCCGAGACGCACCAACGAAAGGCGGCCGGCACCAGGAAGGTCTCAGCCAGCTACAACGAGAAAGGCGTGAACCGCGTGGGCCTGGAGCACCGGCGGTTTTTCATAGAGGTACTGTTGCAAGGGGTCCCAGTGAGGATGGAGATAGACTCGGGGTCATCTTATTCCATCCTGTCCCAAAAAGAGTTTATGCGTATTCCCCCAGAGAAGCGGCCCAAACTGCGGGCCATGAGATCTCACCTACGGGACGTGCAGGGGAATGGGATCCCGGTGCTGGGGGTGGGGTACTTCAAGGTGAAGTTCAAGAACTACTCCGAGAAACTGCCCCTAGTGGTCCTCAAAGGGGGGAGGTGCTGCCTTTTGGGAACGCAGTGGTTTGCTCCCCTGGGGATCGAACTGTCCGGCATTAATGCCATCGAGTCTGACCCAATGCGGGACGTGTGCAACGCACACCCGGACGTTTTCAAGAAGGGGCTCGGGAAATACAAGGGGCCCCCGGTTTCCTTTGAGCTTGACCCAGAAATCCGGCCCATCCGCCTCAAACCAAGGAGAGTGCCCTTCGCCCTCAAGGACAAGATCGAGGCGGAACTGGACAAATTGGTGGGGCGGGGGATTTTGGTTCCAGTTGACTCGGCGGAGTGGGAAACGCCGATTGTTACAGCCCTCAAATCAAACGGGGAGGTCAGGATTTGTGCGGACTATAAATGTACGATAAATAAGGCCATTCGGCCAAATGCATATCCTCGGTTCTCAACCGCAGCAGAGGATACTTTGGAGGAGAGGGATGAATTCGATTATGAGTTGCAGTACCAGGGGGATGTCGCGGAGTGGTCCCCCACCCGTCCTAGCGAGAAGAGGGGTTTCAGTTCAGCCCCTGGTACTTCCAGTCCCCCTAGCCCTTTTGTTTTGGAATACACCATAGCTCCAGCTCCCCGGAGATCATCGCCCCCAAGACAGGCAACAGGGGGGAGTCCGCCCACCACAGTCTCTAGAACTCCAGGGCAGGTAACCGGGGGTGGCGAGGCCACGAGGGCCTCTTCGTCGGTCCCGAGATTCGTACTGGGGGGACCCCAAACTCCTCAAACGGTAGACAGGGATTCACCTCCCAACTGTTCATTCCATTCCCGTCCCCCAATGCAAGGTTACCGCAGACTCCACACCGAGCCACTAATGAGTCCCCCCTTTCCGTTGCAGGACAGGACTCCGTGGAACCAGGAGCCTCCGGCTCCCCTGTGTTAAGTCAAGCGGCCGCACGCCCCAGGCGCACGTGCGGCAAGCCGCAATGGTTGAGGGACTTCGTCCCATCCTAGGGGGGAGGGATGTTATGTATGTACAATGTTGCTTTAAGAGACGTGCCTCAAAATGTATGAATGTAACCTGACCACAATTACAATGTAGCCCAGCTGTAAAGGAACGCGAGTAAGCTGTCCTTAGAGGGCAGCTGCGAGCGTTCAACTCACATGGTTCACATTTACCAAATCACCAACAGCCGCGGGAACCTTTCCCGTACTATCACTACCTGCAGATGGTGGGCGTGACTGGGACGATGTCACACCGGTAGCAGCCAATGAGCTACCGTGCAACAAGATTCAAATGTATTGTGCTACTGTATATAATGTGATGTACCTCCGCAATTACCACATGTTCATCCTGATCATCAATGAATAAACCTGTGTTAGTCCTTCCTGCGACTCCTTCTTTGTCTTCCGTGCAAGACACTAAAACCACTGAGCCACCACAGCTCCACAAATGATAGATCATCAGGTTTTAATGTTGCCCAAATAGAAAAATAAAAGATTTTGCCACAACAACTAAAGGTGGCTCCTTAATTGCTCTAGTAACTGTCTTGATGCTCATAGCTAAAGGTAAAGGTCATCCTTGCTATGGTTCATACCTGTCAACCGCGGCCCCGGAAAATACGGGACCTGCGCAAACGGTTCTGTGCAGGTCGCCTCCTACGCAAGTGGCATAGCCTCCTACGCAAGTGGCGTAGCCTTCTACACAATCGTAGAACAGGGCTACGCAAGCATAAAACCCTTCTACGTATGTGTAGAAGGCGACCTGCACAGAAGGGCTGCGCAGTACCTCCTTTTCCCCGCTGCCAAATTCCGGGGTTTCGGCAGCGCGGGGCGGAGGGGAAATGGCACAAATCGGCGCCAAAAACCAGGAAATCCCAGCCAATCCGGGAAGGTTGACAGGTATGCTGTGGTTTGGTGCTCATCTCTGCGTACAGCCAAAGAGTGAGCGCTATCTGCCTCTGCAGACATTTCTGTGGATATGTGGCAGGCATGCCTAGACACCAGAGTGCACAGAAACCTGTTTACCATCCCACCAAAGTGGTACCTACAGTATTTAATATACTTGCAATTTCCTGATTTCGAACTGCTAGGTTGGCAGGAGCTGGGGCAGAGACAGGAACACATTCTGTTGTGCAGTACTTGGGACTCAAACTACTGACCTGCTGACCTTCCAGTCAGCGTCTTAACCACTTGAGCCACCACAGTCCCCTCTTGATGCTCTTAGGATCCTGAAAATTTTGGGGAAAGTCATAAATGACTGCTGTCCTGAAACACAGAGTAAAAACCAAATACTGCACTTGGGTTTCATCTGCATGCATGTTTTATTGATTATGCAAAAGCCTTTGACAGATGCCAGCATGAGAAGATGATCACAGCACTGAAGAAAATAGGGGTAGATGATGAAGATATCAGAATCATCGCCAACCTTTATTGGAACCAGACAGCTCAGGTCAGAGTTGAAGAGCAGCTCATGGAGCAAGTTTCAAATTAGCAGAGGTGTGTGACAAGACTGTGTGTTGTCCCCGACACTGAAACTTTGGTGTGAAAAAGCATAATTAAGGACTTTTAAAATACAGCAGTTTGTCTTTAAAGTGCCACAATGGTTTATTTTTATTTGGCTTTTTGTTTCGATTACTGTGCTCTCTAATATGCTTGAAACACAGACTAACATGGCGACCGTTTCAAGAAGTTCAGTCTTTTAAAATGTTGGAAGTGGTAGCCGGGTTAGTCTGTGCAAGCATATCTGAGAGTAAAGAAAACAGCATCTTAAAGACTAACTCCTGTGTTTAAATGTGAGCTTTTGTGGACCAAGTCTGATGAAGTGGACTTGGCCCACGAAAGCACAGCATACAATGTTCATCATTTCTTAGTTCCATTCTCACAGTTTTCAGCCTGTTATGACTAAATTCAAAGTAAACTACCGTATTTTCCGGCGTATAAGACGACTGGGCATATAAGACGACCCCCAACTTTTCCAGTTAAAATATAGACTACCCCTCTTCCAATGCACACCAAATAAAAATTAACCCACACTCAACCAAGACGCGCAGCCCTCCGAGTCGAATGGGCAGGTTCTGGTGGAGAACCAATCCACGCTCACGTTCTCCTCCTCGAGGTACAGGAAGATGTGTGCAGCTTGCTTCCCCTTGCTTCATACTCCCCGCACAGAGCAGAGACTCAGCCGCGGCACCCCCCACCATATGCGCCGGACATATGAAGCAAGGGGAAACAAGCTGCAGTTAAGTACCTGTCCTATAAGACGACCCCTGACTTTGGCACAGATTTTTTGGGGTTAAAAAGTAGTCTTATACGCCAGAAAATACAGTAATCAGCACCTGCCTTGAAGGACGTTTTCAAAGGCTTCTCTAACTATGCCCAGGGAATTAATAACTCAAAGAGACTACTTTACTCATTAGAAGCAAAAGCCCCTATTTTAATTCATTACAAAGTTCAACTGGGCTAAGAAGCTACAGATATAGCTTTATTAAGGAATCATTTAATCTGTTCTTTGCACTTCTATAACTGTTTGGCTTGGTGCAGCAACCAAACAGAGCAGGAACAGACCCCAATGGGTATTCAGGACTGCATATAGAATAATTATCGTTAGGGTTAGTCTTCCATGGAGGACCTATGTTGAGTCCGAGAGTAATTAGCAATGCGACAGAAAGTTTGGGGTTAATATCAATGATTTTTTACAGCTCAGTTCGGACTGGGGAATAAGGGGACGAGGTAGCAACTTATATACAGACAGAACGGCAGGTACAGTGATACATTTGCCCGAGCTTTTGCTAATGTGGGAAACCTATGTTAGAACCAATCAGATTACGTTGACAACATATGAATATGGCGCCTTACAGAAAGGGTGCACGTTTACAGCAAAGACTTAATGGCGATTTCAGAATTAAAGCAATAACACATTTGGACACAACAACCTATTTACTGCCCCTGTGATTTAATCTATATTGGTATTTCTACGCGTCCATTAAGAATTAGGGTGAATGAGCATTGTTCCAGGATTAGAACTCAGACCCTTTCAGCTCTGTTAGTATCCCATTTCTTGAGTCATAACCATACTGAAGATCAAATTCGTGTGTTACCCCTTGAAGTTATTAAACCACTCAGTTATGAGAAAGTGAATTTGGAGTGGCGCCTCCGCCAACGTGAGGCTTTTTTCATACATATGTTTAAAGGTTTGGAGCCTCTCGGGCTGAATTCTGACCTTGAACTTTCATGTTATCTTTAAATCCTGTGCTTTGAGGTCTCCTTTAAGAGGTTCTTGGTTTTGATTGGATCTTGTCACAGGTGTTTCCAAATTATTATCCTTGTTCTCTTATCTCTTTATATAGTGCATATAGTTCATTTATTTTTCTAATGTTTTGGGCACTAATAGAACATTTAGAGGCTCTTTAATGCATAAAACAGGTATTTATTATTATATATTCTCCTTCCTTGTTTGTCTTTAACTGATGATAATGTATTATGTACTGCTTCCACTCTTTTATCATGATATTGTTATAATTATTATCTTTATTATTTTTCATATTCAGAACCTTTATCCTGAGGAAGCTTTATGTGAAAGACTGAATTTACCGGAACAGTCTAGATTTGTTTTGGATTTACGCTGACCTCCTGGTCATGCCTACCATGTGTCCTTGAAGAAATTGCAACTTTTGTGCCTGAAGTTTCTATGTATCTTTGAAGAAAGAACTTTGATTTCATTCGGACTTACTTTGACCTCCTTGTCATATTATTGCTGCAACTTTTTGTGCCTATATTCACTGCAACATTTTGTGCTTAAGTTTATTATGAGTTTTGGAGAATTATGATACTGTGAAAATACAAAGTTATTTCTTTTAGAGTGGTTCTCGGTTTTCTTTTTGGTTCCACACCACTCTTGCTAACGTGGATTTTTTCACAGGTTAAAAGAAGGGCATATCTGAACATATCTGCAGACTCATCACAACCTGGATATAAATGGGTTGATCTCCTTCCTTCTGGACAACATTATAGGGTATTGTACACCAAAACAACTAGATTTAGGTGTTGTAATGCTCCCCCCCGGAGGATCGGAGCAGCAGCAAGGAAGGTACACAAGACAGATTTGTGGTGGAAAAAGCCAGTCCCGAATCCTCAGGTGGTCTGTATTTATTGGCTTGTATTCTGGATCACTTGCGCACAGACTGCGCATGACCCCTATTACAGAAGGCTTGCTTACGTAGCATGTTGCTGGCCAAAGTACATTTGCCAGCCTAAGAAAGTACTGCGTGCCAAGGTTGCTCATAGGCAGACTAATCAGCAGATGTAGCGAGACTCACTGTTCTTGTCTTATCTTAGAGTCCTTGTAAACTCTGGGCATCTATGCCTAGCTGTTTGGTCTAGCTGCAGCTTTGTGTCTCTATGGATGTGAGTGAGATACCGTGTGCTGTTTAGTAGACACTGTGACATTTGGGTGACTTCTGTCCTACTCCTCTCAGCACCCCCAGCCAAGCAATATGGATTCTCTATTGCTGCCTAATGCTATTGGCCCGCAATCCAATTTCCCTTCCAGCCGAGCCAGGTTGTAGCCCGACAAACCCTTTAGGAAAGGTTGATAGCCAATCAATAATGCGGGCAGCCCACATTTAGGACAGCTCCCCACTGCCCGTGCCATTATTCAGTTGAACACATAGTTATATCTTCTTCTTCAAGTGCCATATCCAGTTCTGATTACAGTATTAGCCATCCTCATGATGAACAGCCATGAGGACTGTCCCAAGAATATAATGCAGTGGCCATTCATCTGCCTTCTGCATCGCAGTGTGACACCCACAGTACCACTGACCCAGTTCTGCAAACCACTTTCTGGTCCTGAGCCCTTTTGGCACTCAAAGTCCTCATCGGCTCCAGGCTAGGAGGGATGAAGCTGCTTCCCTCCATCAAGAGGGATTCAAGTGGGACGATCACTTGGGGACAATTACCCTTCATTATGGACTTCACCACTCAAGGCCATTAATCCTCAGGGTTGCCAGGTTAGTTAATCGCCGCCTGACAATTGCCGTTGAGTCACTGGCAGTAGGGTCTACTCTATGACCATAGCAGGCTAACCTGGCCAGATGTGACACAGTTATATATGAATGATGTAGAGAATAATTTAAAACAATTTTATTGTATAATTAATTGGTTTTTTAAAAAAGATAAATATATATTCTAAAATGTTTGAAGTAGTAGCCGTGTTAGTCTGTTCAAACATATCTGAAAGTAAATAAAACAGAAGAGAGAGAGAAAATACAAAAAAATGTTGTGGCACCTTAAAGACTCACTCCTATATTTAACTGTGAGCTTTCGTTCAGCAAGTCTGATAAAGTGTGTTGTAATGGTGGGCCGGAAGGAAG
The DNA here is from genome assembly GCA_035047305.1 of Bradypodion pumilum. Taxonomy (NCBI): domain Eukaryota; kingdom Metazoa; phylum Chordata; class Lepidosauria; order Squamata; family Chamaeleonidae; genus Bradypodion; species Bradypodion pumilum. The sequence goes on along the minus strand of JAWDJD010000016.1, from coordinate 3,574,422 downwards.
ACGCGTGGAGGCAGCCCCGACCAGAGTCAGGGGTACGTATTTATTACCCTGCCTAGGGGCTGTGACACGTGCCTAGGGCACTCGTGCCGCCCCTGCACAGAAGGCTTGCGTACGTGGCATTTTCCCATGAGTCCCATGATTCCCATGACCGAGGGGTACTCTGTGGCTGCCTGGTGGTTAATGGACAACTCACACCAAATTGCCTTGAGTTGGCGAAACCCATTGTTCCTGCCCTAAACTTGGAGTCTATGTGTATTGACCCGGACACCTAATCTTTGTCCCGTTTGCCCCGACTTGCTTGCCCTGCTCTATTTGCCCTCAGCCTGGGTTATGGTTCATCTTTAACTAGCCCACTTATCTTACCAATTTACTTTCCCGCCAAGCCCGGTTGATTCCCAGATCTGTTGACACCGAGCGAACCCCTGAGGAGAGGTTTAATTGCCAATTATTCCTGCGGGCAACACACAGAAGTGGACTTGGTCCACCAAAGCTCACTGTTGAATACAGGAGGCAGTCTTTAAATTGCCACAACAACATTGTTGTCGTTTATTATTATTATTATTATTATTATTATTATTATTATTATTAGTAGTAGTAGTAGTAGTAGTAGTAGTAGTAGTAGTAGTAGTAGTAGTAGTAGTAGTAGTAGTAGTATGCTCAAGTGGCTAAGACACTGACTGGGAGGTGGAAGGTCAAGCAGTTCGATTCCCGAGTACTGCAGGACGGAATGAGCTCCCGTCGTCTGTCCCAGCTCCTGCCAACCTAGCAAGTGCTAGACATTGTATAGCACGGTATTGGAAAAATGAAGTTACTCCAAAAATTGAACAATGGTACAATGAGTTGTGGAATATCGCATTAAATGATAAACTTACCTGGGAATTAAATTTAAGAAAAGGATTAATTAAAGAAAATAAATTTCAGGAAATGTGGAGTTGTTTCTTAGATTATACTTTGTTGTGTTCTGTAAAGCTGTGCCTTTAACAATGCACCTTTGCCATGTGTTAACAATGTAACCTTTCTGTGTGCTTTAAGAAAGGATTAGACAAGTTCATGGAGGACAAGGCTATCAATGGCTATAATTATGGCTACCTAAGGACAACCTCCGGGTTGGAGAGATAGGCAGGATATCTCTCAATGCCATTTCCAGGGAATCCTAAGCAGGTGAAGGCATCTCCTTGGGAATACCCTGAAGGAAATGGTGAGCCACTGTGTGAGACAGAATGCTGGACTGGATGGGCTGTGGCCTGTTCCAGCAAGGCTGTTCTTATGTTCTTATGTTCTTATGTTCTTATTATAACCATCAGCTGTATCAATGTAAACCTAATAAGGGGACGCGAGCTAGCGGCCACTAGATGGCAATAGCGAGCGTCCAGCTCTCATGGCTCAGATTCACCTGGTTCAGCAGCGCGGGAAGATTCCCCGCCACCTCTTCACCTGGTCAAGAAGGGCGTGACCTTCTACGACGTCACGCAGGCAGCAACCAATAGTCTGTCAACGAGCCACATTCAAATGTATAGCCAGCTGTATATATTGAGCTACTCATCCGCCATTACCACATGTTCCTCCGGATCATCATGCAATAAACCTGTGTTAAGCCAACCCTTCGGCTGTTTCATTGCCTATACTTTGAATAATGAGTAAGGTTTGAAGCCAATGCCTGATCAGAAATGAACCAAGTAGAAATGAGGTAACCCTGTCTCCATGGCAATGTAAATATCACATGGTGAATGTTTTGTATTTTGTTGTGTTTTTTGATGTATTGTAGTGTGCTGTATTATGTTTAAATTTTAAAATTAAAAAAATTATTATATAAAAAAAGAAAACAAGAAATTGCAAGTAGATAAATAGGGACCACTTCGGTGGGAAGGTAAACAGTGTTCCGTGCGCTCCGGTGTCTAGTCATGCCTGCCACATGACCATGGAAATTTCTGCAGAAGCAGACGGCGCTGGCTGTTCGGCTTTGAAACAGAGATGAGCACTGAACCCTAGAGTCAGATATGACTGGCTTTCGAGCAAGGGAGACCTTTACCTTTGCCTATTATTATTATTATTATTATTATTATTATTATTATTATTATTATTATTATTATTATTATTATTATTATTATTATTATTATTATTATGTTGTTGTTGTTGTTGTTGCTGTTGCTGTTGCTGTTGCTGTTGCTGTTGCTGTTGCTGTTGCTGTTGCTGTTGTGTTTCGTTTGCTTTCAGATAGTCTTTTAAAATGGTCAGTGGAAGAAGAAAGCCCCCGGAACGTCAAGAGCAGCGCCCGTGTTTCCCCGCCGGACCTGTTTGACGGTAGCACGCAAGACGGCCGCTTCTTTTTCCGGCCGCGCATGCGCAGTCCTTCCCGGCGACGCCGTTTCAACGGGGGAGTGTCCTCTCGGCCCGGTTCCCCCCTCCCCGGTCTCTCTTTCTCGCTCTCCCACCTCGGGGCTAACATGGCGACGGATTCCTGGGCGCTGGCGGTGGACGAACAGGAAGCGGCGGCGGAGTCGGTGAGGAAAGGAGGGCGGGCTCCAAAGCGGTGGTGGTGTGTGTAGGGTTTCAACCTGGGCGGGACTACGTCTCCCATTATCCCCAGGCCAGCGGTGGTTTGGGGGGCATTGGACCCGTGAGCATTCCGTGCCTCTCTAGAGAAGGCTGCTGGACATTGGGATGACCCCACCCGACCTGACACACTGCTTGGGGAAGATGGGTGTTGTAGTCCCGAAGGATGATCAGAGGGTTGGAAACCAAGCCCTAAGACAGGGATTCTCAAACTGCGGCCCACGGGCCGGATGCGGCCCACCATGGCACCCATTTTATATGGCCCACCACCCATCTCCATCTCACCAGGAAGTGTCATGTGGTGGCACTTGGGTGGAAAGGGAAACAGCGTTCCGTGCGCTCCGGTGTCTAGTCATGCCTGCCACATGACCACGGAAACATCTGCAGAAGCAGACAGCGCTGGCTCTTTGGCTTTGAAACAGAGATGAGCACTGAACCCTAGAGTTGGATATGACTCGCTTTTGAGCAAGGGAATCCTTTACCTTTACTACGTGCTTCTATGTCCTCCTCACAGTGAATGGCCAATTGCTACCAGAAGCTCAGCATAAGGAATCAAGCATCCCTTCAATAACTAATAACAGTTCTATTAACACGCTCTATTATAAGGTAATGGGATAGCAGTGGCTCAAGTGGCTAAGACGCTGAACTCGCTCACTGGAAGGTCGGAGTTCATGGCCTGGGTACTGCATGATGGAGTGAGCTCCTGCTGTCCCTGCTCCTGCCAGCCTAGCAGTTCGAAAGCGAGAAAATGGCAAGTAGATAAATGAGGACTGAACCCTAGAATCGGATACGACTGGCTTTCTAGCAAGGGAAACTTACCTTTACTTTATCATCATAGGTCGATTTTATTATTTATTTATTTATTTATTTAAATTTGTATGCCGCCCAATCAGGAGAACCCGAGTCAGGGCGGCGTGCAGCAGTTAAAAATGTATAGAAACAGATTTTAAAATCCCCAATCGCCCACTCACTGCCCCTGATCTTAGAAGAAATCAGCCCTGACTGCTCCTTAGAAGGTCAAACAGTAAAGATCAAGAACTTTGGACACCAAACGAGAAGAGAGGATTCGCTTGAGAAAGCCTTGATGCTGGGAAAGGCGGAGGGCAAAAGATGAGATGGCTCGATGGTATTGTAGAAGCAATGGGCACAGATCTGGGCGGGTGAAGGGGGATAGTGGAGGACAGGGGTGCCTGGAGGGCAACGGTCCATGGGGTCCCAAAGGGTCGGAATCGACTGTGCGACTGAACAACAAAATCATCGTGACGTCCGTCCGTCCCGCATATCCTTTTCTCCACACTAAACATGCCCAGTTCCTCCCATCTTTCCTCCTCCTCCTCCTCCTCCTTAGGGCTTGGTTTCCAGTCCTCTGATCCTCCTCCTTGCCCTCCTCTGACCCTGTTCCAGTTGGTTGGCATCCTTCTGAAAGTGCAGTGCCCAGAACGGGACACAGGACTCTAGATGTGGCCGAACTAGTGCTGAACAGAGGGCGACTATTATTATTATTATTATTATTATTATTATTATGATTATGATTATGATTATGATTATGATTATGATTATGATTATGATTATGATTATGATGATTATTTTATTAGTGTCTCTTGGAGTAGAATTGAAAAACATAAGGTAGGGAAAGTGGACTGGGAAATGCAGTTTACTATTATTGTTAGTTATCCTGTTAGTTTTGCAGAAAAAGGGCCCTCCCTTAAAATAGGGCGCCTTTGCTCGAAAGCCAGTCGTATTCGACTCTAGGGTTCAGTGCTCATCTCTGTTTATAGCCAAAGAGCCATATCATCTGCAGACACGTGGCAGGCATGCCTCAACACTAGAGTGCACGGAACGCTGTTTACCTTCCTACCGGAGCGCATAGCTGTCAAGTATCCCTTATTGGCCGGGAAAACCCCTTATTTTACTCTCTTTCCCGCTGTCATCCCTTATTAATTAGGCTGCAATGCCCTATTGCCGCCATTGGAGAGCAGCACAGGATAAGCATAGCTGTCAAGTATCCCTTATTGGCCGGGAAAACCCCTCATTTTACCCACTTCCCTGCCGTCATCCCGTATTAATTAGACTGCAATGCCCTATTGCCGCCATTGGAGGGCAGCACAGGATAAGCATAGCTGTCAAGTATCCTGTATTTGCCGGGAAATTTCCCTTATATCCAAAACCTTGACAGGTATGCCGAAGCGGTCCCTATTTATCTACTTGCCATTTTCTTGCTTTCAAACTGCTAGGCTGGCAGGAGCTGGGACAGAAGCAGGAGCTCACTCTGTCATGCATTACCCGGGTCATGAACTCTGACCTTCCAGTGAGCGAGTTCAGCGTCTTAGCCACTTGAGCCACTGCTATCCCATTACCTTATAATAGAGAGTGTTAATAGAACTGTTATTAGTTATTGAAGGGATGCTTGATTCCTTATGCTGAGCTTCTGGTAACAATTGGCCATTCACTGTGAGGAGGACATAGAAGCACGTAGTAAAGGTAAAGGTTTCCCTTGCTCAAAAGCTAGTCATATTCAACTCTAGGGTTCAGTGCTCATCTCTGTTTCAAAGCCAAAGAGCCAGCGCTGTCTGCTTCTGCAGACGCTTCCATGGTCATGTGGCAGGCATGACTAAACAGTGCATAGAACACTGTTTACCGTCCCACCCAACTGGTCTCTATTTATCTACTTGCAATGTCTTGCTTTCAAACTGCTAGGTTGGCAGGAGCTGGGATAAAGACGGGAGCTCCGTCCGTCCTGCAGTACTCGGGAATCGTACCGCTGACCTCCCGCCTTCCAGTCATCGTCTTCGTAGTTTTTATAATATAATATTTTCTGGATTTAACAACCATCTCTGCAACCACTTCTGAGTATTGTCTATCTAGACAGCATTGGAAAGCGTCACCATAAGTCAGAGTTGATTTGATGACACAGCTGGGTTTTCTTTCGTTGAATCAGGGCATTGCTCGATTTAAAATTATGGACATGTATGAGATATGGGTGCAATTCGAAACAAATTAAAATCCTGTCCTGGCGGAAGACTTCGCTGGTATTCATCCGTTCTGCAAAGTGTGTTGTTTTGCCCCTCCATGGATTTATCTTAGCCCCTTGTTTAATATTTGGATTTTGAGAGGTATGCAGGGAAACCTTTCCTCAATTGTATCTGTTGCCTAGGGGTTTGGTGTTCAGGAAGTGAACCAGTTGTTCTTCTTCTCATAATTGCACAATTTAAAATAAGAATAGCAATTACTCTTATCTACCGCCCCACAGCACTTAGTTCACTCTCTTGGCAGTTCACAAGTTAATTAGCATTTTGCCACCAACATGTTGGGTTCTTGTTTTACCAACCTTGGAAGGATGGAAGGCTGAGTCAAACTTGTCCCCCATCAGGATCGAACTCACAATGTTTTGGCTGCAGGACAGCAGTTTAACCACTGCGCCAACAAGTTATTGTTTGTGGTCCTCCCCCCCCCTCCTTGTGGCTTATAATTATTATTACAGTAAAACCCCGATTTACATATGCCTTGAGTTACATAAATTTGACTTACATAATGATTCTGTGCTAAAACCATGTCCCAATTTACGTAAATGTCCCAATTTATGTAACACAATTTCCTATGGGTTTGCTTTGAGTTACCGGTACATAAAAAAAAATTCCTATGGATTTGCTTCGAGTCATGTAAAAATTCATTTCCTTATGGCTTTGCTTCAGTTTTCATAAAAATTTCATTTTTCCTATGGGTTTGCTTCGAGTTACATAAAAAAACCAATTTAAGCAAAAGCCTATGGAGTGGACTTTTTACGTAAGTAGGGGTTTTACTGTATTTAAAAAGTATAATCCTATTCATGTGGAGGAAGCCTAAAAGGCCATTAACTTGGTCTAAACAAGCTTGAATTGCCCCTCCTGAGAAATCAAAGTATATGTGCATAGATATATTAGATGCATAGCTGTCGAGTATCCCTTATTGGCCAGGAAAACCCCTTATTTTACCCTCTTTCCCGCCGTCATCCCTTATTAATTAGACTGCAATGCCCTATTGCCACCATTGGAGGGCAGCGCAGGATAAGCATAGCTGTCAAGTATCCCTTATTGGCCAGGAAAACCCCTTATTTTACCCTCTTTCCCGCCGTGATCCCTTATTAATTAGACTGCAATGCCCTATTGCCGCCATTGGAGGGCAGCGCAGGATAAGCATAGCTGTCAAGTATCTCTTATTGGCCAGGAAAACCCCTTATTTTACCCTCTTTCCCGCCGTCATCCCTTATTAATTAGACTGCAATGCCCTATTGCCACCATTGGAGGGCAGCGCAGGATAAGCATAGCTGTCAAGTATCCCTTATTGGCCAGGAAAACCCCTTATTTTACCCTCTTTCCCGCCGTCATCCCTTATTAATTAGACTGCAATGCCCTATTGCCGCCATTGGAGGGCAGCGCAGGATAAGCATAGCTGTCAAGTATCCCTTATTGGCCGGGAAAACCCCTTATTTTACCCTCTTTCCCGCCGTCATCCCTTATTAATTAGACTGCAATGCCCTATTGCCACCATTGGAGGGCAGCACAGGATAAGCATAGCTGTCAAGTATCCTGTATTTGCTGGAAAATTTCATTATTTCCAAATCCAAAACTTGACAGGCATGATTAGATGCCCAGTAAGTTTTGACATAATTAAAAACTTGGAGGTCATTTCTAGATTTAATTGAGCAAAGCTTCCTGGATGGCTGGTCCATTGACCCTTTTTAGGGGGCGGGTTCTTAATTCTGTTTTATTTATGATTGTGAACCGCCCTGAGTCGGCCTTGGTCGAGTGGGCGGTATAGAAATCCAACAATTAAATTAAATTAAATTAAATTAATTTATCAGAATTTTAGTACCAGGACAGGGAATCCACCCAAGTTCTGACAATATTTCTGGCCTCTGCTGGACTATTACCAAGCATCAGTCCTGTTGTTCCAACTGATGAATAGAAAGCTGTATCAGCCAGCAAATTCTAGAAACAAAGACGTCCATCCTTTAGAAGGTTTGCTTACGTGGCATTTACACCCGCCCTGAGTTGCGTAGGCTAGTAGTAAGAGGGCAGAAAAGGGGCTGCAGTGGTTAAGAAGCTCACCTTGTAAGCTAGAAAGGCTGGCAAGTCGGCAGTTCGAGACCCAGGTACTGCATGACGGATTGAGCGCCCGTCTCTGTCCCAGCTCTTCGGGACATGAAAGGAGCCTCATTCGGGCGTTCCCTGAGTGGAATTTCTTCCTGAAAAATCCTTTCAACCCAGAATAATTTTTGACACAAAATTATTATTATTATCCTCAAACACACAGCCAACAAGATAACAATGCTGGATTTTGTATCATAAAGCACTAGTCGAACACTTCCCAAGCATTTAGGATTGTGTGATGTATTGGTGAATTATGCAAGCAGAAGATCCCAGCTGGGTGGCCTTTTGCAGCTGACTGATGGTGATTTTGTCAACTCCAATTGTTTCTAAGTGCCTGCCTAGGTCTTTAGGCACGGCACCCAGTGTGCCGATGACCACTGGGACCACCTGTGCCGGTTTTTGCCAGAGTCTCTGCAGTTCAATTTCCAGATCCTGATATCGAGTAATTTTTCCAAGCTGTTTCTCGTTGATTCTGCTGTCACCAGGTATGGCAATGTCGATGATCCATACTCTCTTTCCCTCCACAATCGTAACATCCGGGGTATTATGCTCCAAAACCTTGTCAGTCTGTATTTGAAAATCCCAGAGTACTTTTGCATGCTCATTCTCAATCACCTTTTCTGTAGAGAAACGGATGAAACTCTAGACCATAAACTGAGTTGCTGCAAGAAAATTGCTCAGACTGATTATAAACCGCGCCATAATACAGTTACTGCTCAAATGGTCCATTGGAATTTGTGTCACAAATACCATTTGCCCGTAGCAAAGAACTAGTGGGATTATAAACCTGAAAGGTGATTGAGAAATATTATTATTATTATTATTATTATTATTATTATTATTATTATTATTATTATTATTATTATTATTATTATTATTATTATTATTATTATTATTATTATTATTATTATTATTATTATTATTATTATTATTATTATTATTATTATTATTATTATTATTAAACAGGGCAGAAATGTATTAAAGTGCACAAAAATATGTTTTTTGAGCTAATGAGAGGACAGTGAAGCAGTACTATTATACCCTCTAATATTGTCATCTCTTCAGTTTCCACCATGTTCTAGGATTTTTTTAAAAAAATCTGATATTGTCTGGGACCGTGGTGGGTTAGTGGTTAAGACGCTGAACTTGACGCCTGGAAGGTCGGCAGGTCAGCAGTTCAAACCCAAGTACTGCATGACGGAGTGAGCTCCCGTCGTCTGTCCCAGCTGCCAACCTAGTAAATCAAAAGCAAGGAATTGCGAGTAGATAAGTAGGTACCACTTTGGTGGAAAGGTAAACAGTGTTCGGTGTCTAGTCATGCCTGCCACATGTCCACAGAAACATCTGCAGACACAGGCTATAAGCAGAGGTGAGTGCTGAACCCTAGAGTCGGATACGACTGGCTTTCGAGCAAGGGAAACCCTTATCTTACTGCTCCATACCGCTTAGTGCCTTCTCTGAGCAGTTTACAAGTTAATTAGCATTTTGCCCCCAACATGCTCGGGACTCATTTTACTGACCTTGGAAGGATGGAGTCCACCTTGAGGCCTGGTCAGAATCAAACTCACAACGTTCTGGCTCCAGTACAGCAGTTTTAACAACTGCTGATTATCTGGTCATGCCACGAAATGCCTACCATGTAGGCCTGGTTCTTAACTGTCATAGCTACTGTATTTCTCCTCCATAGTGAGAGGTTACAATTATAGGCTTTAGAAGAATTAATATAACTATATAAAGAAGATGAATGGTTCTAAGTAATGCCTAATTATAGATAAAGTTAGCCCCTGCTCTCCCGTTTAAAGTCTTTTTTTTTATTAAAAAAAATGGTGAAAGGACTGGAGGATTAAAACAAGGGTCGAATAAGCAGCTTGCCCCCCACCCCCGCGCCCCCTCGGACTCATGTTTCTTTGATGGGACGGTGGGGATTCAGCCGTCGGCCTCTTGTCACCCAAAAGGGCATTCACGTCTACTCTCAAATTTTGCTGTACGTCTTGGTCGCCATTTGTGTTCTCCTTTGATACACTGGATAGAGTCAACCTTGAGACCTGGCCAGGATTGAACTCGCAACCTTTCGGGCTACAGGACAGGAGTTTAACCCCAGCGTCACCCAGGGCTCTACAATAACAAGTTGCTGACCTGTAACTGTTCTTCTTCCTCTTCGTGGTCCCCGGTGAATCATAAGACATCGAGCATCAGCAGGACAGTAGTTCAAAACCTGAGTATTGCGTGACGGAGCGAGTTCCCATCATCTGTCCCAGCTCCTGCCAACCTAGCAGTTCAAAAGCAAGCAATTTGCAAATAGATAAATGGGTGCTGCTTTGGAGGGAAAGGTCACACGATAACTGGGTTGGAAAGAGGCCTTTTCGGCCATTGAGTCCAACCCCTTGCTCAATTCAGGCTGCTGTACATCTCTCGAGGCAGCGGGTCCCGCTGTTGTACTGCTCTAACAGTTAAGAAGTTTTTCCTGATATTCAGCCTAGATCTGGCGTCCTGTAGTTTGAACCCGTTATTATGCCTCCTGCCCTCTGGGATGATGGGGAACAGATCCGTCCCTTCTTCTTTACAGCCATCTTTCAGGTATTTGAAGAGTCCCATCATCCTATTCCCCCTCTCAGTCCCCATTTCTCAAGGCTAAGCTTGCCCAATTCCTCCAGTCTTTCCTCCATAGGGCTTGATTTCAAGTCCTCTGATCGTCCTTCTCGCCCTTCTCTGGACCTGCTCTAATATGTTCGCATCTTTCTTAAAGTGCCCAGAATTGGACACAGGACTCTAGTGAGGACTAGAGGGGGACTAGTTACTGCCTCCCAGGTTTTGGAGACTAGACTTCGGTTAATTTGGCCTAAAACAGCGTTAGCCTTTTTTATGCTTTACGACACCTCTAAGATCCTTCTCACTCATAGTATTGTAACTCGGCATCTGGTTGTTTTTTTTTTAAGGTTTCCCTTGTTCACATGCCAGTCATACCTGTCTCTAGGGTTCAGTGCTCATCTCTGTTTCATAGCCCTTGAAGAGCCAGCGTTGTCTGCTTCTGCAGACATTCCCGTGGTCATGTGGCAGGCATGGCTAGACACCGGAGTGCACGGAGCGCTGTTTACCTTCTCACCGAAGTGGTCCCTATTTATCTCCTTGCCGTTTCTTGCTCTCGAACTGCTAGGTTGGCACGAGCCGGGGCAGATGACGGGAACTCACTTTGTCATGCAGCACTCGGGTCGCGAGCTGCTGACCTGCCGCCTTCCAGTCAACGTCTTAACCACTTGAGCCACTGGTAAACGGTGTCCTTTTTCCTCTTAAGTTTCATTCTGTGGGTTTCGGCCCAGTGTTCAAGGAGCTTTTTGATCTTTGCCATTCCACCCAGTTTTGTGTCATCTGCAAATTGTATCATCTCCGCTCCTTCATCCAAGTCATGTAGGAAAATGTCAAAGAGTAAAGAGGGCCCAGGACTGAGCCTTGTGGTACTTCGCTTGGTGACTCAGTGGTTAAGAAGCTCGCCTTATTAGCTGGAAGGCCGGCAGGTCAGCAGTTCAAGACCTGTGTGCTGCACGATGGTGTGAGCGCCTGTCTCTGTTCCAACTCCTGCCAACTTAGCAGTTCGAAGGCAAGAAATAGGGACCACTTCGGTGGGTGGGTGGGGAATGATCGTCGGGACATGAAAGGAGCCTCATTCGGGCATCCCCGGAGCAGAGTTCCTCCAGTAAACAATATTTTCAACACAGAATAATTTCTGACACAACATTAATATTATTATTATTACCCCTCCCAGCTTGGAAACCAGCCAACCAAGCAGTTCGAAAAGCAAGAAATTGCAAGTACTGTAGATAAATAAGGACCACTTTGGAGGGAAGGTAACAGCGCTCTGTGCGCTCCGGTGTCTAGTCATGCCTGCCACATGACCACGGAAACGTCTGCAGACACAGACAGCGCTGGTTCTTCGTCTACAAACAGAGATGAGCACTGAACCCTAGAGTCGGATGCAACTGCCTTTTGAGCAAGGGCGAACTTTACCTTTACCTAGCTTGAAAAGGAGCCATTAGTAAGAACTCTCTGAGGACAGTTCTTTATTGCTTTCTAACGGGCGGGGAGAGATTGTCCTTTCCAGAACTAGTGGGACATGTAAGTGTGAAAAGATCTTGCCAGAGTCATTCAGAGAGTTTTAAAATGTAAAGTGTACCAGCACATGGATGCAAAAGCACCAAAAGTGATCTTTTAGCCGCTGCAACCTTTGATCAAGCAGAGAAAATATATGAGTCGCTACGGCGAGTGGGCAGCAATATATATTTGAACTAATTAATAATAATAATAATAATAATAATAATAATAATAATAATAATAAACTATCCCTCTTATCTCTTTTTCTCTCTCATAGTTGAGCGGCTTGCATCTGAAGGACGAGAAACCGAAGCCGGAATCCAACGGTGAGTTCATTTTGGACTTATCAGCCTGGCTCCAGATTGTTCACGGGGTTCTCTTTCTACCAGTCACCTCCTCAACAAAAGGGAGTTAGCAGCTCTGTTCCCAATCCATCGCCAGGATTATAGTCTCGGGAGGACTATGAACTAGCTCAGAGGTGCCCAAACATTTTGGGCCGCGGGCCGGTCACGTAGTTCAGCCGACCGGTCACATGGTGACCGGAAGCAGAAGTAAAATGCACCTTGCAATCTGTTTTGCAACAGGATGAGGTTGATTTTAAGTAGTCATTTTCTCTGCTTAAACCAGGGGTGCCCAAACTACGGCCCATGGGCCGGATTCAGCTCCCAATGCCGATTCATCTGACCCACGCTGCTCTCGTCACTCCTGGAAGTGGAAGTAAAATGCGGGCCGGATGAATTGGCGTCAGGGCTGGATCTGGCCCATAGGTCGTAGTTTGGGCGCCCCTGAACTAGCGAAACCATTTCAGCTAGGGTCTCGGGGAGTGCGTACTGGACTTTTCAGAGGTCCATGTTAGAGACCCGTGGGGCATCCCTGCCCCTTATTTTGAACATGACTTTAAAAGGTTCATTTCTGGTTTTGAAAATTGATATTTTGGCTGCAGAAAAGGTGGTCGGCCAGGAGAGGGAAGCAGTCTTTAAAAAAAAGGGACTGCATCCCCTACAGCAGCGACTCCCAACCTTTGGTTCTTGGACTTCAATTCCCAGAAGCCTCAGTCAATTCCCCCAAAGCACTGATCAGCCAATGGACTGGCTGAAGGTTCTGGGAATTGAAGTCCAAGAACCAAAGTTTGGGAACCACTGCCCTAGAGTCTGGTGGGGGCACAATTTTCCATTTGGAGGCTGACTCCAGGTAGTACATGTGTTTGTGTTGGACTGCAGAATTCTCCTCCTTCTGCTGCTGCTTCTCCTCCTCCTCTTCTTCTAGACATAACTAGATGCCAGAGTGCACAGAACACTGTCACCTTCCCACCGAAGTAGTACCTATTTATCTACTTGCGATTGCTTGCTCTCAAACTGCTAGGTTGGCAGGAGCTGGGACAGAGACAGAAGCTCACTCCGTCATACAGCACTCAGGTTTCGACCTGCTGACCTTCCAGTCTTCGAGTTCAGCATCTTAACCACTAAGCCACCACAGTCCCTATCTAAGGTGTGGCCCAATGGCTGTACCTGTCCCACATACTAAAGATTACATAGTTGAGTGCCTTGAACTGATGATGCCATTATGCTTCAAGAGGCTGCAGTGGCTCATTGGTTAAGAAGCTCACCTTGTTAGCTGGAAGGCTGGCAAGTTGGCAGTTCGAGACCCGGGTACTTCATGATGGACTGAGCGCCCGTCTCTGTCCCAGCACTTGGGGACACGAAAGGAGCCTCATTCGGGCATCCCTTGAGCGGAGTTTCTCCAGCAAAAATCCTTTAAAGAATAATTTCTGACACGAAATTCTTATTATCAAGCAGCAGAAGTCCCTCAAGAGCTGGGCGAGGTGGAGTCGTTGGTTGTTCCCTGGCACTTCCTGTATTAAATGCTATCATCTTTGTTCATCTTCCAGGCGCCGTGGTCAAGGCAGATGACAATACGGAGAAGTCTGAAGAGGACGAAAAAGGTGAGTTACCTTGACTCCGAAGAGATGATGATGATGATGATGATGATGATGATGGGAGACTTACTGACATGCCTGGTTCGGTACCCTTTGTATCCCAGTCAAGGGATTCTGATAGAGTTGAGCAAGCTTTCTTTTTAACGTTGGGTATTCTTTACAATTTAGACAAGGCTGTGCTTTTTTGATATATAAATATAAAAACTTGTCAGGTATTAAGTGATAGAGCAAATCTCTCTGACATGTCAGAGCGCTGCCATCTGTAAGGATGGACAAAAGGTGGGCCACTTAAGACCATTTACACGATTTCCTATGGGTTTGCTTCTAGTTACATAAAGATTCTTTTTCCTATGGGTTTGCTTCGAGTTACATTAAAAAACGATTTAAGCAAAAAGCCTATGGAACGGACTTTTTTTGTAAGTAGGGGTTTTACTGTATATGAACTTCACATACTGCTCTCACATCCCTTTATCAAAGCATGCAGCTCCCCGGTGGCTCCGTAGGTAAAAGCACTGTGCTTGGAGACCGAAAGGACAGGGTTTGATTCCCCAAGAGCTGCATGAAAGGGGACATGAAAGGAGCCTCATTTGAGCGTCCCATGCAAAAAAAAAAATCCTTTCTAAATGGGGGAGGAGTAAAAAATAATAATTATCCTACTTATTTATTTCAGTCATTCAGACACATGATTGAAATAGGCTAGCATTGCTAACTAACTCAAGTGCTTTGATGAAGGGAAAGGCTGAGTTTAGCTGCTGCTGTGTCCGGGCCAGACGTGAAACTGCCAAAATGAAAGGCACCTTTTGGTGAATTCGTCTTGCAGTTCCTTTCGCCGGACCCAGTGCGAGAAAGATTAGCCAGCAACACAAGGTGGCAGAGTGGATAAAAATCAATTATTATTTTTTTAAAAAAATCGGATTTTTTTTATTTAAATGCTTTTTGAGGAACAATCTCTCTAAAGATCGTGTTCTAGTTGAGATACATTATAGTGCAAAGGTTATTCATCATGAAATTAGTTTTTAATTATGTGGCACAAGGCTGTATTCGTCCATTCACAATGTCATGCTCTCCCAGAGGTTTCTGATTATTTGGGGCAATTTTTCTATCTAGAAGATATTATCGAATCAAATGCTTGGTTTTGCTGTTTTCAAAACTGTGCATTTTGGATCTGCAACGATAACATGCCTCCTTCATTCATAGCAAAAAATGTTATAAAATAAACATCAGAATTGAGAAAAAAGACCTTAATCCCATTGTTCCTCTGCAAATCTATGTACACAGAATCAACCCCCTTACCTCTTAAGTGCTGCTACATTTCAAGAGGTTCAATGAATAGAAGGTTGTTTGGAATGGAATAGCACAAGGAGCAAAGTTTGAGGAGAGAGGGGCAAGCAGTAAAATAAAAGTGAAACCTTTTGAGGACGGAACTCTGCATCTTGAGATCTTTATTTGTATAGTAGCCTGAAGTTTATCATATGGACCTGGCTGATGTAGTCAATGACTGTCAGTCAGTTTTTAAAAATATATTTACCACATCAGTTAACAAACATAGCTGTTTAAGCAGATATAAGCATACATAATGATATATAATGTTATTGTTTTGGTTAAATAAAACTATTTAAATGTTAAGGTAATATGAATAATTAACCTATTAAGCTGGAGATAGTTCACCTTGCAGTAATTTCATAATTATCTATCTATGTATTTCTAATGGTATATAATCACCAAATCAGTAATTTTCTGATATAACTGTGAAACTACTGTAATCTGAAAAGTTATTATTCTAAAAATGAAACCTTTATCTGGTTGTAAATATTAAGATTAAAACAACTCCAGCAAAAATGAGTCTTTATGCAGAAAATCATGATTCAAATCGAACCTTACTGACTAGTGATTTAAATCAAATCCACCCTGCAAGGTTGTATGCCCGGTTGTGGTTCAAAAATACCTTTCTCTGTACCCGTACCATGAAGACTGTCCCGAGAATATGATGAATTGGCCTTTTGTCTACCTTCCACATTGCAGTATGACACCCATAGTACCACGGATCCAGTTCCTCTGGTCCTGAGCCCTTTTGGGACGCAAAGTCATCATCACCATCTCCAGGCCAGGATGGATGAAGCTGCTGCCCTCCATCAAGAGGGATTCAAGTGGGATTTAATCCACTTGGGGACCATCACCCTTCCATGTGAACTTCGCCACCCAAGTCTTTAGGGTGGTCGGTTATTTAACCGCCACCTGACACTCAGCGTTGAGTCGCTAGCAGTAGGGTCTACTACTCTATTACCGTAGCAGGATAATCTGGCCAAATAGTGAACAAGAAAAACTAAATTCTTCCAAGTTCTGGTGCTTCTGCAGTCAACCTCCCATCGCTTACGCTGTGGCGGCGTTTTGTTCCTAACCCAATTTCTGGGTGTCTTGTGGTCTGAAACCCAATTAGACACGGCTGGAAGCATCTTATTCAGCTGACATCAAGGGCCTTGTTAAAGGAGCCCGAGCGTTTGCATTTACCCGCCGGGAGGAAGAATCCTGCTAACATGACAAGATGTTCTCCCCCCGACTGCTTTAATTGCACAACTCCGCCGTCCACCAACGGCTTTAATATATTCAGCTCAAAAAAGGAGGGTTTCGTGACTCGTTGCCAGGGGGTGCGAATTAGTAGGAAAGCAAATCAGAAATTCTGCCAGGAAGAAAGCTCTAATAGAAACATGGTTCTTGCCGCCACAAACACACATTTAACACCGCAGGGAGGTCAGAAGCATTTGCTACGCGGGCATTTGGGATTTACTGGTTGCTGGCTCAAAGCATTCAGGACTGAAAGGGTTTCAAAGCTGGGGGGAAATGAAGAATTAAACCCTTGAAATTGGGGTAGACACAGTATTTAAAAAGAAAGAGCAGGGCACAAAATGGGTATAAGTACAATTCTGGAGGGACAGTGGTGGCTTAACGGTTAAGACGCTCAAATTGACGAATGGAAGTTTGAGACCCGAGTGCTGTGGGATGGAGTGAGCTTCTGTCTCTCCCACCTGCCAATCTAGACGTTCGGAAGGAAGACATTGCAAGTAAATAAATAAGTACCACTTTGGCAGGAAAGGTAACAGCGTTCCGTGCATTCCAGCATCTATGCATGCCTGAAATGTTGCACCCGCTCTTTAGGAAACACAGAGATCTTCTTCTTATTAAGGTCAAGGTCTGCTTGCTCGAAAGCTAGCCATATCCAACTCTAGGGTTCAGTGCTCATCTCCATTTATAGCCCAAGAGCCTGTGTCTGCAGACATTTCCGTGGACATGTGGCAGGCATGACTATACACCGAAGTGCATGGAAAGGTGTTACCTTTCTGGCCAGAGGGGTATCTATTTATCTACCTTTACAGCTGAAGTGGTACCTATTTGTCCACTTGCAAATTTCTTGCTTTCGATCTGCTAGGTTGGCAGGAGCTGGGACAGACATGAGCTCATTCTGTTGTGCAGCACTCGGGTCTCGAACTGCTGACCTGCCGATCTTCCAGTCGTCAAGTTCAGTGACTTCACTGATCACATCCCCACCAATGTTGTTCTGCTCTCTGGTTTCTCACACCATTAACTCATGGTTAAGAGTTGACCGCGACACGACTTCTCAGAAGTACAACAGATTATTTTACAATAAGAATTAACTGTTGTAGATAAATTGATTTATGTATTGATATATTTAATATGAAAGTGTTTTATAGCTGCCATTATATTATGTTTGTTTTTAAAATGTCTTATTTTGTAGATAACCAGCCCATTTTTGTCAAGTATACTTCTGTCCTGGTTTTGTGGGAGAGAATTATGGCAACTCTACAGGTGAAACTCGGAAAATTAGAATATCGTGCAAATGTTAATTCATTTCACTTAAAAGGTGAAACAAATATATGAGATAAACTCACTACATGCAAAGCGAGAGATGCCATATCTTAATTCGTTATAAGTGTGACGATCATGGCATATAGCATACATGACATTATCTGATGATTATGGGGTACATGAGATTGGGGGGTTGTGGATTTCATAAACTGTAAGCCATAAGCATTAATATTATAACAAAGTAAGGCTTGAACTATCTCGTTTTGCATATTTATTTCACCTTTTAAGTTGCATTACTGAACTGAATGAACATTTGCATGATATTCTAATTTTCCGGGTTTCACCTGTAGCTGGAGGATTCTGGTGGTTGTTCTCCCTGTACGTACTTTGGGTCTGGCCACGGAAGAAAGAGGGACATCATAGTCGCTGGCTTAAGTTTACTTTGTCAAACTATCTCCTTAGTTTTTCTCTAATACCACTAACTCCTTCTCCTGTTTTGGATCCATCAGAGGATAGAGCAGCCCAGTCGTTGCTGAACAAACTGATTCGTAGCAATCTGGTGGACAACACCAACCAAGTGGAGGTGCTACAGAGGGATCCCACGTCGCCCCTTTATTCTGTGAAGTCTTTCGAAGAGCTGCGGCTGTAAGTCCCCACGATTTCCTTCCTGGCTGTGCTTCTGAGAGCTTGAGGCAATATTCGAACCCTGCTCATTTTTCTCTGTCGGTTAATTTTCCTTTCCTGAATTACAGGTCTTGAAACCTCACTAGGTGGGATTGTTGGGAAGAGTCATCTAGACTTGGGTTTCCCAATGTGGGGCCCACCCCCCACCCCACTTGGGGACTTCAATTCCCAGAAGCCTCAGTCAGTCCATTGGCTGATCCGTGCTTTGGAGAATTGACTTAGGCTTCTGGGAATTGAAGTCCAAGAGTCAAAGGTTGGAATTTTTTGAGAGTGTCAACAAGCATGTGGATACGGGGGATCCAGTTGACATTGTTTATCTGAACTTTCAGAAGGCTTCTGACAAGGTCCCACACCAAAGGCTCTTGATAAACTTACCAGTCATGGAATAAAGGGACAGGTCTTGTCCTGGATCAGCAACTGGCTAAGGGACAGGAAACAGAGGGTAGCACTCAATGGACACTTCTCCAAGTGGAGGGAAGTAAAGAGTGGGGTCCCCCAAGGTTCAGTACTGGGACCCCTGCTTTCCAACCTCTTCATAAATGATCTAGAAGTAGGAGCAAATAGCAAGGTAGCCAAATTTGCTGACGACACTAAATTATACAGGGTAGTGAAAACTGTGAGAGATTGTGAGGAGCTCCAGAGGGATCTCTTGACACTGGGGGAGTGGGCAAAACAGTGGCAAATGAGCTTCAACATTAGTAAGTGCAGAGTGATGCACGTTGGGGCAAAAAAACCAATTACATTTATAAACTGATGGGGTCTGAACTCTCTGCGACAAACCAGGAAAGGGACCTTGGTGTCCTGGTGGACGAGAGCTCAATGAAGGTGTCAACCCAGTGTGCCTCAGCAGTGAAAAAAGCAAACTCAATGCTAGGGATCGTTAGGAAGAGTATAGAAAATAAGTCAGCAAGTGTCATTTTGCCTCTTTCTCAATCTATGGTGAGGCCCCATCTGGAATACTGTGTACAGTTCTGGTCGCCATACCTCCAGAAGGATATTATGGAGCTGGGAAAAGTGCAGAGGAGGGCAACCAGAAGGATTAGGGGACTGGAACACCTTCCTTACCATCTGAGGCTGCAACGGTTGGGCCTCTTCACTCTTGAACGATGGCGTCTAAGAGGTGACCTAATTGAAGTTTATAAAATCATGCACGGTGTGGACAAAGTAGATAAGGAAAAACTGTTTTCCCTATCGCATAACACTAGAACTAGGGGACACTTCATGAAACTTTTGGGTACTAGTTCTCAAACAAATAAGAGAAAGTACTTTTTCACCCAGAGGATCCCTGGTCTATGGAACTCCCTGCCAGAAGACATGGTGACAGCTGTCAGTCTTGACAGCTTTAAGAAAGGATTAGACAAGTTCATGGAGGACAAGGGGATCAATGGCTATAATTATGGGTACCTAAGGGCAACCTCCAGGTTGGAGAGATAGGCAGGATATCTCTCGACATCATTTCCAGGGAATCCTAAGCAGGGGAAGGCATCTGCTTGGGAAGAATACCCTGAAGCCAATGGTGAGCCACTGTGAGACAGAATGCTGGACTGGATGGCCTGTTCCAGCTAGGCTGTTCTTATGTTATGTAAAGGTTTGGAAACAATGCTCTAGATCTGTGGTTCCCAAGGTGGGAACAAAACCCATCTTTTCCCACTCGTCCCTCCTCTTCCAGGGTTTTAACCAATTAAAGCACAGCATACAATGTCCACGATTCTTAGTTCCGTTCTCACAGTTTTCTGCCTGTTACGACTACATTTAAAAGTAAACTACCCAGTACCTGCCTTGAAGATTGTTTCCCAGGCTACTTTAGTTCTGCCCAGGGAATAAAGAACTCAAAGAAGCTACTTTACTCATTAAAAACAAAAGTTCCTGTTTTAATTCATTGCAATTATAACAATGTTCTTTTTTGAGTTCTTGCTTAGCAACCCTTCTGTATTCTGCCTTTCAGGAAACCACAACTCCTGCAGGGCGTCTACGCCATGGGTTTCAACCGGCCGTCAAAGATTCAGGAAAACGCTCTGCCCATGATGCTCGCGGAACCGTACGTATTGGATCAGGCTGTTGCAAAGAAGGGGTTTCTGAGGGGAAGAGAGAGACCAATTTATTCCAGAACTTAGAGGAGCCCAAAGAATCCTCTTTGAACAGTGGCTTGTCTCTTTAGTATCTCATTGTTTTCCATAATCCGCTTAATGGGTGGCTAAGTACATCCCTTAGGCCAGTGATGGCGAACCTTTTAGAGACCAAGTGCCCAAACAGAGGGGTGGGACAAACTCTGTGCTAGGGGGAAGGAGGAGGTGCTCCCATTGGGCTGAGGGGCGGGGCAAACTGCTGAGGGGAGGGGGGAGGCATTCCCATTGATCTGCTGGGCAGAGAGGCGGGGCAAACTGTGCTGGGGGGAATGGGGACGCGCTGGTGCCCACAAAGAGGGCTGTGCGCACCACCTCTGGCACGCATGCTGTACGTTCAGCACCACTGCCTTAGGCTTCAGTGTTTCCCAACCTTTGGATCTGGGAATTGATGTCCAGAAAGGTTGGGAGACACTGGCGTAGAAATCTCAAGATAAAGGGGACAAGTATAAAACAGGTGGCAGAGTTCAAATAGCTAAGAACAACATTTATTGAAAACGGCAAAGTGGATGTAGAGATTAAGCTACGGTGCAGTAAGGCCAACCAAATATTGGGACAGTCAACACAAAGAAACACCTCATTCAAAGCCCATTCAATCCCACCTTACATTACCAGTGTTTGACATGGACACTTAGAACAAAACAGAAGCAAAAGTTGGTCACCACAGAAATGAGACGTCTGAGGAAGGCTGTTGGAGTGACTAGAAGGGATGAAATCAGGAATGAGGTTCTAAGGGAAAGAAATTGGAACAGAACCAATCTTGCGCTAGATCCAAAGACAACAAACAAAGTGGTTTGCCCATTTGGAGAGAATGTCTTGGAATTCTAAACCTTACAAGGCATCATATGTGGAAAGACGAGAAGGTGAAAGACCACAAGGCAAGACCCAGAGGAAAGTGGAGAGAGAACGTCAAAGAAATATTACAGAAGCTTCAATCAATACATTGGCTGATAAGTGCTTTTGGGAATTGACTTAGGCTTCTTGGAATTGAAGTTCAAGAACCAAAAGTTGGGAAACACTGCATTAACTCCTTTCTCAGGGTAGCTGCGACGTTGCTTTCATAGTTGCAAGGGGGGGGGGCTGTCCGGTCTCAGTAAACGCTGATGGTAGCAGAGATCTGGGTTCAAGTCATGCCCTGCTTCTCCTTTCACACCATGTTTAGGGTGTAGGGCAAAGGTGGATGAAGAGGAGGGGGAGTTTTGAGTCCCATGCCATCAGCCTCAGGAGTTCAGATTGTCTATTTGAAAACAAGTGGTGAATTCAGGACATTGTATATAATACAGAGGTGATTGTTTTGATAATAATGTAGGAGAAGGGAATAGATACAGATACTCAATAGTTATAAAAAATGGAAATACGAAATAATTGGGAATAGAACATCAATAATAATATATAAAGGATGATAATTGGGAAATTGAATTTTATTGTAACAGTGAAAGAGTTTGATGAATTTAGATATGATGTTTTACCCTTGTATGATGTTTCGCTTTGGTTGTTTATGATTTTTGTCTTTTCTTTGTTCTGTCTTTTTTTTTCTTTTGTTTAAAAATTTCAATTTAAAAAAGGAGTTCAAATTGTTGAGGTTTTTTTTAAAAAAAAAAGTAGGAATGAGGAGTAACCTTTAGTTACTTTTTTGGAAGCTGGAGCTGTAATGGGCTCTTCGAGAGCGCCTTGAGGCTTTGGACTCGAGCGCTGGCTAACACTCTTTTTTTGACTTTGCCGTCTGATTCCAGCCCACAGAACCTGATCGCGCAGTCTCAGTCCGGAACTGGAAAGACAGCCGCCTTTGTCCTAGCGATGCTTAGCAGAGTGGAGCCTGAACACAGATATCCACAGGTAACTTTAACCTGGTTTGGCTCTTGAGAGGAGAAGGTGGACTGGTTCTCTCCCCCCTGCCCCGAGACATATTTAAAATAATACATTTTAAGCATTTAAATTTTAAAACTTTTACCTGTCGTTTTACCGTGCTGGTTGTGGACTGTAAGAAAGTGATTGATTGAGCAGTACAGAAGATCTCTTTGAAGCGGGTTGGGCCAGTATTCTGCAATGTATTCCTAGTGCTTAGAATCATAGAATCACTGAATTGGAAGAGGGGACTTTGAGGCCATTGAGTAAACCCTCTGTGATCAATGCAGGAATCCGGAACAAAGCAAATCTGATAGATATGGTGGTCCTATTCGTTCTTAAATGCTTCCAGTGTTGGAGCGCCAACCACCTCTCGAGGCAGTGGGTTCCGCTGTCGTCCTGCTCTAACCTTTTAGAGTTTTTTCCTGATGTTTAGCCTATATCTGGCTTCCTGTATTTTCAAGACTGTTACAGTAATACCTCGTACAACATCCAAACTTGGTTCCACAAGTTTGGACGTTGTACGATTTCCAACGTTGTACGATGCATGGATTGGATAATGCAAAAAAAAAAAAGCCAGATGCCTCTAGTAGGGTTGGAACCCCCAATCCGCGCTGTTTCCGACTTCCTCCGACCTGCCCGGGTGGTGGGGCAAGGCAAAACCTGTAGCCAAAGAAGATTTCTGTTAATGCAGCCTAAAACAGTGCTGGGCTTTTTGCAGCCACGATGCAATCTTGACTCACATTTACCCCATGATCTACAACAACTCCAAGATCCTTCTCGTTTGTATTATTATGTTCACTTTTTAAAAAGCGAATTGTACTTCTTCTATCAGACACTCGAATACCTTTATCCCTGTGTCTAAGTGTTTGCAACCTAAAAATTTTTTTGATACCTCTCTAAAAGTATGAGAGTTAAGTAAATTTGCAATAACCCTATCCATATTGGCATTCCATCTAACTAAGCTTAGCTTAATTTCACTATCTGTAGGTCCACTGATCCTTTCTTTTAGCCGCATATTAGTTGATGGAAAGCTAAATAAGTGATTTAATGAGCGGTGGTCACTGTCATAGAAGGATGAGACCTAGAATGCACTAATAAATTGTACAAAATCTTTAGATACAGTAATATCACACTCTTTCTGTCTCCAGCCCAGAATGTATACTCAGCTGGATAGTCCACTTCTACTGAAACGTTTAACATAAATCCAAACGAGTCAGCATTTGGGATGGAAGTACTTAAATCCTTTTTACCGTGCTGGTCAATGACCGTAATTAAAGTGATTTAGATTTGACTTTTATTACTGAGCCAAGTATCCCGCATCTTGTAACTCTGCATCTGGGTTTTCTTCCCTCTGTGTAAATATTTGCACTTAAGCCTGTGGATATTTTCTTCTTCTTCCACCGTCTCACTTTTCCTTTTGTGTCTTCTTTCGATTACAAAGACGATCTTATTAATGCATTCTGCAAGATGCTTGGGGGAGGGGGACCGAGGGATCCTTCCAATTTAAATAAATAATGTGTGGCCAGTTGAGAAAGTTGGGTGTGAGTCTGCCACACCGCTCTGACATTCAAGAGAGAATTGAACAACCTGCCAGATCTGCTTTGATTCGGATTCCTTCATTAAGCAGGGGATTAAACTAGATAGCCTCAAAGGGCCCTTTCAACTGTCCCAGTTACTCAATATTTCTAAGAGCACACAGTTTTAGAAGTTGAAGTGAAAGCCGCTCTGAGAGTAATAGGAAGAAATAAATCAAGACACAGAATACCAATAGAATTGGATTCCTGCACCGAGCAGGGGTTAGATTCGATGGCCGAAGAGGCTCCTTCCAACTCTGTGATTCTACGATTGTACTCAATGACACTCAAGAAAAATATTGTGATTCTATGACCCTAAAGACTGCCTTCAGTCAGACGACTCTCGCCTTTTCCCTTTTCCAGTGTCTGTGCCTTTCCCCCACGTATGAGTTGGCCCTTCAGACCGGTAAGGTGATTGAACAGATGGGCAAGTTTTCTCCAGAACTGAAGCTGGCCTACGCCGTCCGAGGCAACAAATGTAAGCCGCTGGGGGTGGCATTGCTGGGTTTATGTATTCAGTTCTTTTCAAATTACTTTGGGGACTTTGTTCACTGTAAGCATCCTTTTAGGCTCAATGTGTGTGTGTGGGGTGGAGCTGTAAAGGTAAAGGTCACCTTTGCTCGAAAGCCAGTCATATCTGACTCTAGGGTTCAGTGCTCATCCCTGTTTATAGTCAAAGAGCCAGCGCTGTCTGCATTTGCAGATATTTCTGTGGACATGTGGCAGGCATGACTAGACACCGGAGCGCACAGAATGCTGTTTACCTTCCCACTGACGTCCCCATTTACCTACTTGCAATTCCTTGCTTTCAAACTTAGGTTGGCAGGAGCTGAGAGAGAGACGGGAGCTCACTCCATTGTGC
Source organism: Bradypodion pumilum (assembly GCA_035047305.1). Classification (NCBI taxonomy): domain Eukaryota; kingdom Metazoa; phylum Chordata; class Lepidosauria; order Squamata; family Chamaeleonidae; genus Bradypodion; species Bradypodion pumilum. The sequence continues at coordinate 3,549,805 of JAWDJD010000016.1, read as the reverse complement.
AGCACTCAGGTCTCGAACTGCTGACTTGTTCAGCATCAAGTTCAGCATCTTAACTAGCTAAAATGTGCCTGACTTCTAGGACTTCAAGGACAAAGATCTGAAAGCTTTTCCACTCGGGCTGAATTCAGTTTGGGAGCTTAAAGGGACTGTGGTGGTCTAGTGGTTAAGATGCTGAACGTCGCACCTGGAAGGTCAGCAGTTTGAGACCCAAGTGCCACATGACAAAGCGAGCTCCTGTCGTCTGTCCCAGTTCCTGCCAACCTAGCAGTTTGAAAACAAGAAATTGCAAGCAGATCAGCGGGAACGGAAACAGTGTTCCATGTGCTCTAGTGCCTAGTCATGCCTCCCACATGACAATGGAAACATCTGCAGACTCAGACAGCGCTGGTTGTTTGGCTGTAAAGAGAGATGAGCACCGAACCCTAGACTCAGATACGACTGGCTTTCGAGCAAAGGGAGAGCTTGACCTTTACTAGATCTTTGGATGCTCATTTTGTTGTCAGCCTGGAGTTTCGGGTTGTGATATTGGCGCCGTTTCAGTTCAGAACTTTAGACCCGGACTCAGGTCTGTATTTATTTACCCCTTGGATGAAAGTGGGAACTCCTGAGAGGTTCTCCGGCCGGCTGCAAAAAAACAGGTCTCTGTCTTGTCTGTTAACAGTGGAGCGTGGCCAGAAGATTGCTGAACAGATTGTCATCGGTACCCCGGGCACAGTCCTGGACTGGTGCTCCAAGCTGAAATTTATTGACCCGAAGAAGATCCGTGTCTTTGTCCTGGACGAGGCAGACGTCATGATTGCCACCCAGGGACACCAAGATCAGAGCATCCGTATCCAAAGGTAAGAGGGAGGTAGGAGCCTCACCTCTGAGCTTGCAAAGTTCCTGTTTAGAAGTACCGTATATACTCGACTATAAGTCAGCCCGAATATAGGCCGAGGTACCTACTTTGGACCTCTACAAATAGGAAAATAGATTGACCCGAGTATAAGTCAGGGGTGGAAAATGCAACAACTGCTAGTGAGTTTCAATACATGAAAATACGGTAAAATTAATTAATTTAGACATTTGTGTGGGCATGTTGACCCAAGTATAAGCCGAGTCCCATTTTGGACCTCATTTTGTGGGCTAAAAAACGCAACTTATACTCGAGTATATACGGGATACTTGACAGGTATGTTCTAGTCCCCCTCTACTCAGCACTACTTAGACCATGTCTGCAGGTGAAACCTGGAAAATTAGAATATCGTGCAAATGTTCATTCAGTTCAGTAATGCAACTTAAAAGGTGAAACAAATATATGAGATAGGCTCATTGCACGCAAAGCGAGATAGTTCAAGCCTTACTTTGTTATAATATTGATGGGGGCCAGCCCCTCTCTCCCCGGGAGGGGTGAAAACCCACTAGACCACGGCTGGCCCAAAGACCACCGCCACAGCAGCTACTGCTCCCGGGGGCCAGCCTCTCCCTCCCCGGGGGGACTTTGTTGCCTCTTGCCGCAGCCCACACCACCGGCTGTAGATGAATACAGCTGTGGTTGCCGCTGCCGCCCTCCCGGCCCCGTTTGACCGGAGGGTTTAAAAGATGCGGCAGCTACAGGACAGAGGAATTCGCCGCCTCTTCCCGCTGTCCACACAGGACTTCCTCCCTCGGCCAGACACGGCCTTGAGGGAGTTGGGGACTCTCACTGGACTTTCTGCAGGATAGCAGCGGGAAAGGGTTCCTTGGGCTGCCGGCGTCTCTAGCCCCGCTCTGCCTCAGACTTTAAAAAACCGCCGAGACTACTGAGCTTCTGCTGCTGTCACTCACACTTTTGGACTTGTCTGGGGTTAGAGTGAGTTGTGCGTTGCATTGGCACATTATTTATTGATGTATTGTAATTTCCCCCCTATATTGTAATTGCTGATATTGTGATATATTGTTTTGTTGATTGTCAATATTTTTTTGATATGTATTGCTTTATTATTGTTGTTTTGCCACTTCGAGTCGCCTTCAGGCAAGGGAAGCGGGGTACAAATAAACCTATGATGATGATGCTTATGGTTTACAGTTTATGAAAACCCCAATCCCATGTACCCCCATAATCATCACATCATCTCATGTATGCTGTTACGCCATGATCATCACAATTATAACAAATTAATGTATGGCATCTCTCGCTTTGCATTTGTTTCACCTTTTAAGTGAACTGAATGGACATTTGCACGATATTCTAATTTTCCAAGTTTCACCTGTATTGCTACCTAATCTGCATGGCTATTTCCTACCTGATCTGGCTGGTTTGTAAGCATCAACAGCTAGGGATTGAAACCTATCACAGATTTCTCTAGCCTGGGGCAGAACCACACGTACTCTGAAGCAGCCAAAAGGGTTTGTGCTGGTTTCCTAGATGGGTGCCGGTCTCTGTCAGGTGGAACAGGTCCTATGATAGTAAGATCATGGGCTTTGTTGTTATTAGAATTATATTGCTGGGGAAGTCTTGTTACAGTGTTTTGAAAGTAACTGGTTTTATTCATTCATTCATTCATTCAATTTGTGTAGCCTCCCCAATCGACATGCGACTCTTATTCTTAGTATTTATTTATTTATTTATTTATTTATTTATTTATTTATTTATCTTGCCCAACATGTAAGGCAACCAGTTATTTTGTCAGGGTTTCCCTTGCTTGGAAGCCAGTCGTGCCAGACTCCAGAGTTCGGTGCTCATCTCCGTTTACAGCCAAAGAGCCAGCGCTGCAGACATTTCCGTGGTCATGTGGCAGACATGACAGGAGTGCACAGAACACTGTTACCGTCCCTGCTAAAGTGGTCCCTAGCTATCCACTTGCAATTTCTGGCTTTCAAACTGCTAGGCTGTCAGGAGCTGGGACAGAGACGGGCACTCACTCTATCCCGCAGCACACGAGTCTCGAACTGCTGACCTGCCGACCTTCCAGTTGTCAAGCTCAGCATCTTAACCACTTGAGCCACCTCAGTCCTTAACATCTTGATAGGTAAAGGTTGCCCTTCCTCAAAAGCCAGTTGTATCTGACTTAGAGATCAGTGCTCATCTCTGTTTAGAGCCAAAGAGCCAGTGCTGTCTGCGTCTGTAGTCTTTTCCATGGCCATGTGGCAGGTATGACTAGCACACGGAATACTGTTTACCTTTCCCACCAACGTGGTCCCTATTTATCTACTTGCAATTACTTGCTTCCGAACTGCTAGGTTGGCAGGAGCTGGGACAGAGACAGGGAGCTCACTCCATCATGCAGTACTCAGGAATCGAACTCCGACTTTCCAGTTGTCGAGTTCAGTGTCATAACCACCTGAGCCACCGTAGTCCCTTAACATCTTAATCCAGGTGCCAAATTGCAAACTTCTGCATTGGCTACGAGAGAGGGATGGAGAGTCAGCCAAGGAAGGGCTTAGACCAGGAGTGCCCAAACTACGGCCTGGGGGCCGGATCCGCGCCCCCCCCAATGCCAATTCATCCGGCCCACGAAGCCCTCGTCGCTCCTGGAAGCGGAAGTAAAACATGCCCATACGGTGCTCATCTCTGTTTACAGTCAAAGAGCCAGTGCTGCAGACATTTCCTGGCTTAGACCTCTTATTTTCCTACCCTGTCCTTTCAGGATGCTGCCTCGCGATTGCCAGATGTTGCTTTTCTCGGCCACCTTTGAAGACTCGGTGTGGAAGTTTGCCGAGAAGGTCGTTCCTGACCCCAACATTATCAAGCTGAAGCGGGAGGAGGAGACGCTCGACACCATCAAGCAATACTATGTCCTGTGCAACAGCCGGGAGGAGAAGTTCCATGCGCTTTGCAACATCTATGGCGCCATTACAATCGCCCAAGCGATGATCTTCTGCCATGTGAGTCGCGGGGAGAGAAGGAGGCTGGGGGGGGGCAGCAAGGCAAAATAAAATGTATTGACTCACTGCAGGTGGAGCAGTCAGAGTTGAACCCGACATGTTTAAAGGGCTGTGTCTGTTCTACAGTGTGGCCCATAAGTCCCTATCCAGCCTGTGTGCCGACCCATTCTCTCCGTGGGCACATGCCCCGCCCCTCTGCCCAGCAGTCCAATGGGAGTGCTTCCTCCCTCCTCCCAGCACAGAGTTTGACCCGCCCCTCTGGCTAGCAGCCCAATGGGAGTGCTTCTTCCCTCCCCCAGCAGAGCCCTACTATCTTTTGTGGCTGGATAGGGACTTACAGGCCACCCAGTAGATTGACATGAGAATAGGCAGGTGTTTATTTTTACAATAAGAATGGATGCAATTCATGCACTATGGCCTAGCTGTTGTTGTTCAGTCGCACAGTCGATTCCAACCCTTTGCGACCCCATGGACCATTGCATGCCAGGCACCCCTACCCTTCTGAACCCGCCTAACTTTGTGCCCATTGCATCAACAATACCTGTTGGATAGCTGTACTATCCAATAAGATGGTTGACACTAGCGACAAGCCCTTGGTCCATCTCACCTTATGTACCTGTTTCTGACATCAGCTCACTGGCTTGCTCAGACATGCTCGGCTGCTGCTGAAACATGCATGCCACCAGAGGACGTGATTCAGCTGAGGCGGCAGCAGGCCTATTGGTAGCTGCAACTGTTATAATGGTCCCATGTAAAAATACATTACCCAATTACAGTAAACCCTCAAATAACGACACTACTATAGCGTCGCTATAGGGGAAATGTCGTTGTGCGGTTCTCAATGGCAGCTGTGCCATCTAGCGGCAAAAAGCTGTCATTATCCGCACAACGACGGTTTTTCGTCGTTGTACGGATAGTCGTGTGGCGAGTGACGACGCGTCGTTAAGCGGAAATGACGCTATTCAAACGCGTCGTTAATCGAGGGCCCACTGTACTGACAGTTTAAACAGCTATAGCAGGCCTTAAAATCTGTACGTGATAGGCAATTTCTGAGTTCAGATTTGGAGTCTGCACACTCGGTATCGTGCGCAGGGGAAGGTTTTGGTTATGAAAGAGTTCCTGATTCCATCTCCTCCAGTCCATCTTACTGCATGCAAACTGTGTGAGCTCCAGGATGGAAGCAGGGATTCTTTAATGAATGAAGATACCCCCCACCACTCTGGAAACAACATCACCACAGGCACGCAGGCTGCGAAGAATCTCATCTCTGGACCCTGGTGCGGATGGGATTCTCTCCTGTGGGCCGCGTGGTTCCTGCCCTTATCCTAAAATTGTAGCTTGTTTACTTTTTTGTCTAAATCTGGCACTGGTTCATCATCCTCTCCTCCCTGCCAATTCAGGGGAAGAGAGACACGTCGGAGGGTTGAGCTCTGTATTTTTTGCAAGCTTTTATTATTATTATTATTATTATTATTATTATTATTATTATTATTATTATTATTATTATTATTATTATTATTATTATTAACGATGTCAGAAGCACACAAAGGTGCTTTCTGGGTTGAAAGGATTTTTGCTGGAGGATCTCCGCTCGGGACGCCCAAATGAGGCTCCTTTCATGTCCCCCCAAGATCTTTTCCCCACCAAAGCGGTCTCTATTGATCTACTTGCAATGTTTTGCTTTTGATCTGCTAGGTTGGCAAGAGCTGGGACAGAGTCAGGCGCTCAATCGTCATGCCGTACCTGGGTCTCGTACTGCCAACTTGCCGGCCTTCCAGCTAACAAGGCGAGCTTCTTAACCACTGAGGTGCTGAACCCCGAGATTAGCAAGAAAGACCATGACTGGGAATAGAGCCTTCTCGGTAGCGGCACCAACTTCGTGGAACTTTACCAGTTGAGCTGCGCCTGGCTCCATCTCTACCTATCTTTAAAAAAATAACTAAAACTGTTCCTTTTTAAAGAGGCTTTTAAGGATATATAGCCAATGGCCCGAGCATTACATCGCACCCCTGGTCACCAATAAGTTGTTTGTTTCTGGCATTTTTTAAAATGTGTGGGTGCTATTTTGCTTTCTTGATAGTTATAATTGTATTCAATTTGCTTACCTTTTTTATTGTAAAGATTTTTATCATTGTGTTGTGTGCCAGGGGTGCCCACACTACGATCCATGGGCCAAATCCAGCCTGTGCCACTCTCAAAAATGGAAGTAAAACATGTGCATGCATGCACAAAACACTGCCGTAAATGGCCCACAGCTGTCGTAAATGGGTTTACCACAGCAACTGGTGCATTTGTGGCAGGCTTTGTGCATGCATAGGAGTGTTTTGCTTCTGCAACCGGTTGGGAGGAACCATGTGACCGGCCCTCGGCCTGAAAAGTTTGGGCACCCCTATGTACGCCACCCAGAGTGGAAAAATATTCTAGATGGGTGGGATATAAATGTAATGCATAAATCAATTTCTACCTTCGGTTTCTGCAGACCCGTAAAACTGCCGGCTGGCTGGCCGGGGAGCTGTCCAAGGAAGGTCACCAAGTGGCGCTCCTGAGCGGCGAGATGATGGTGGAGCAGCGAGCTGCTGTGATTGAACGCTTCCGCGAGGGCAAGGAGAAAGTTCTGGTCACCACGAACGTCTGCGCCCGAGGTAACCCAGTTTTGGATATTTGTGTGTATTTGTGTGTGTGTGTGTGTGTGTGTGTGTGTGTGTGTGTGTGTGCTGCCTCTACTGGCCCGAGATGCCACTTGTGTAAAGGAACAGGTGTGTGTGGCAGAGAACGAATGTGGTGTTCAAAGCCAGTGCTGGTTGTAAGAATGAATGTGTAGTCAAAACAAGCTGTAGTCTGCGGGATTGGAACTGGTGTTGATGGACATTGTATTCTGTGTTGTGATTGGGACAGAGACGTGTTCTCAATCCGTCATGCCGTACCCGGGTCTCAAACTGCCAACTTGCCAGCCTTCCAGCTAAGGTAGCAAGATGTGTTTGATATGGGAGAAGAAGGGGGGAAGGAGAAGAATCCGCCATGATTTGGATCGCTTTGCATCAGATGGGAGCTTATGAGAAAAGCTGGGGAATTGTAGTCTTTATGTTAATTAGGCCAGGCCAGACCAAGGCAAAGGGAGTGCAGTGGCTCAAGTGGCTAAGAAGACGCCAACTGGAAGGTGGCAGGTCAGCAGTTCGAGACCCGAGTACTGCAGGACGGGGTGAGCTCCCATCTCTGTCTCAGCTCCTGCCAACCTAGCAGTTCGAAAGCAAGAAATTGCAAGTAGATAAATACGGACCCCTTCGGTGGAAAGGTAAACAGCATTCTGTGCGCTCCGGTGTCTAGTCATGCCTGCCACATGACCACGGAGACGTCTCCAGAAGCGGACAGTGTTGGCTCTTCGGCTATGAAACACAGATGAACACAACCCTAGAGTCGGATACGACTGGCTTTCGAGCAAGAGTGAACTTTACCTTTACTAGACCAAGGTTAAGGCTCTTCCGGGTTAACCCTTCCTCCATATGGGCGCGTTTTACTTCCGCTTCCAGGAGCGACGAGGGCGGCATGGGCTGGATGAATCGCAGTAAACCCATTCGTGTGGATTCACGGGAGCTTCTGGGAATTGAAGTCCAAGAACATCTGGAGTGTCAAGGTTCGCCATCATGGATGTAGAGAGCTACGGTGGCTGGAGGGAATATTGGAAACACTACGTAACCTACCTTAAGTCATTTCGACTGCAAGTACTACCTGATCTGGTTGGTTTGCATGCTCAAACAATCGGGGTGATTCCTATTGTAATGATGGCGAACCTTGACACTCCAGCTGTTCTTGGACTACAATTCCCAGAAGCCTAAGGCTCTGGGAATCCACACAAATGGGCTTACTGCACCGTCCGTGCCTGTCCAGGTTAACGCATGAGCGGGTGCCATCATTTCCCACTTCCCCACCTTTGGCTTTTTATCCCCGTAGGGATCGATGTGGAGCAGGTCTCTGTGGTCATCAACTTTGATCTCCCCGTGGACAAAGACGGGAACCCAGACAATGAGACCTACCTCCACCGCATCGGCCGGACGGGGCGTTTTGGCAAGCGGGGCTTGGCCATCAACATGGTGGACAGCAAGCACAGCATGAACATCCTCAACAGGATCCAGGAACATTTCAGTACGTCCCTCCCAGCTGGTTCTCGGGGGCCATTGGGTCACACTCTCTCAGTCCAAATCTGAAGTCTGATTCTGCCTAGGACGCTAGGATCTTAAGTTAGCAAATCTCACCCTCTTGGTTGGTTTCTTCCATTGATCACTCGGGGAATATTTGCCAGAAATGTAGCACAAATTGTCCGGTTTATTAACACAGTAGCGCCTACTCATCTTTAGCTCAAAACAGACTCACTATGGCCTAGCTGTACTGTCCAATAAGATGGTTTCGCACTAGAGGTGAGCCCTTGGTCCATCTCGCCTTATACTGTATACTTATTTCTGACCTCAGCTCACTGACTTGCCCAGACATGTCCAGCTACTGCTGGAACATGCATGTCAACAGGGGACGTGATTCAGCTGAGGCAGCAGCAGGCATAGTGGTAGCTGCAACTGTTACAATGTCCCCATGTAAAAATACATTACCCAATTACCAACCATTTGAACATCTATAGCAGGTCTTAAAATCTGTACGTGATTGGCAAATTCTGAGTTCAGATTTGGAATCATGTAAATCACGTGTGTTATTCCCAGGAGCAAAATCGTTGTTGTGCAGTGTTATGTTTACCCGTATTTTTGGACCATAAGACGCACCTGACCATAAGATGCACCCAGTTTTCAGAGCAGGAAAACAACAAAAAAAATTAATACTGTATTTTGCACCACCAACCAATGGTGGCGCTGCAGAGGAAATGGGCAGGCAGGCCAATTGCACTGAGAAAGGAAGTGATACTCTAGCCTAGCCTCTTGCTCTCCTTTCAACCAGGAAGCATGTTTTCCCCCTCCGTTTTGTCCACGTGGAGTAGAGACAAAGGCATCAAGGTAAGTGAAACCCTTTCTTTTTAAGCACAGGTTTGGTTTCCCACTTAAATGCATTGGGAACATACAAACAGAAAACTTTTGAATACACGAAATTTATTTCCAATGCATTTAAATGGGAAATTGTGATTTTCGCCCTCTAGTGGCCACTTGTTTTTCATATTTTCCCCCCTGCCCCGGAACAGGAACAGCTGAGAGGCGGCAGTAGTAGTCTTCCGCCAGCTGCGGCTCTTGTAAAATATCCTTTCACAACAGCCACAGTTGTCCGAAGACCAGCATTTGGACTATAAGACGCACCCTCATTTTCTCCCCACTTTTGGGGGGAGAAAAAGTGCGCCTTATGGTCCACAAAATACCGTGTTTGTCATACGTCTCACTCTTTATTTCCCTTTTCATACAGACAAGAAGATCCGCAAACTGGACACAGATGATTTGGATGAGATTGAGAAAATCGCGAATTGAACCTGTGGCATCCATGGCCCACCCCACGCCCTCCCGCGGGACCTTCTCCCCACTCCGATTGGATCAGCATTCTGATTGGCGCACGTCTTAGCCAGTCATATATCTATCTATCTATCTATATATAGAAATATATAGACACACACACACACACACACACACACACACACACACACACATATATATATGTGTGTGTGTGTGTGTGTGTGTGTGTGTGTGTGTGTGTGTGTGTGTGTGTGTGTGTGTGTGTGTGTGTGTGTGTGTGTATACATACACACACACACACACACACACACACAGACAGGGAGAGAGAGAAATTATACAGAAATTACCTCATCTTTAAACGGAAACTAATAAATTGTGACTGGACTTGATTTTAAAAGAGAGGGGGAAAAAACAAGGGGAAAGAAATGTTTACACTCACTGTCAACTTTTCTTTTTATTTTAGTTTCGCCTTAAAAAAAATCTCTCCTAATTCCGAAGGTGATGCCAAAAATTAACCAGCCGATTAATTAAGGACAGATGCTAATTCTTATCTCTGAGAGGAGAGAGACTTAAAGAAGCCCCAACGGTATATTGAAAACTCAATGAGTGTAGAGATCAATATGTAGACATAGGTAGGTTGCCTTTTTAAAAAAAAAAATAGACTCACTCTAGCGAAGAATTAGTTTATATGAATTGAGAACTTTTCGTTTCTGGGCGGTCCACTATAATTTTTTTCCCGGTTGCCCTCCGCTTCCTCTTCAACTGGGGACGGGAAAGAGTTACTCTTTGCAGAGTTACTTTTTCCTTGGCCACCCCTCTCGGTCGCTGAGATCTGCAGAAAGATTTCTGGCTACCACCAGATTTTATATTTTTATTTTCCTGGGCGCCAAGTAGAATTTTTAACATATTTTTATTCACACTTTAAGAGGAGGGTTGGGACGGCTCCCGGCTTCCTCCCGAGTACAAGGATCCTCGGCTCAATGAATAAAAACAATTGGACACGCGGATGTTTTATCTGTATTTTAAAAGAGAGGAAAACCTGGCCATTAAACTGTTCTGTTCCGTGACAGAAACAATTATTCTTTTACCATGTAAAACAAAGCATGGACGTAACAGACATTTTTAAAATGTATCTAAAATTTAGAGAATCTAAAGCGTTCAGGACGTTTGCGCGCTGCCTCTTTTATCTCTTTGCGTACATGGCTTTAGACGTGGTTGAGCTTGGTTTTTAAAATGGGGGGGGGGGGATGCACATGTTTTTGTATGCCAGGGTAGTAGATCTATTTTTATTCTGCTTGAAGTGGCAGGTATGTGTCTGGCGATGGAGGGGCGCGCATTCTGCCGCTTCTTTGGGTACTGCCATGTGACAATTTCGGAGCCATGAGCTCTACTGGATGTACTTTTCAGTTGGAATAAAGACCCCCCACCACAAAAACCCAGGAATGGATCCCAGTTGCTTTTATTTCAGGGTTGGCCACCTTGAACCCTGAGATGTAAATAATACACAGTGGTACTTTGCTTAAGGAGCATAATGCGTTCCACAGGATTGCTCTTTAAGCGCAACACCACTGTGACCCATTGTGACTTTTTTGGGGGGATGAACCCCGATTTAGTTGTTAAGCGAGTTTTTGGTTGGTTTTAGATAAGTGAAGCGACCATTCAGAGAAAATTGTGCTCTTTAAGTGAGTCTCTAAGCGAGGCGCTCTTTATGCGAGGCTTTGCTGTAGTAATGACCTTTTCAAGACCATTAACGGTAAAAGTTTCCCTTGCTCAAAAGCTGATCGTATCCGACTCTAGGGTTCAGTGCTCATCTGTTTCAAAGCCGAAGAGCCAGCGCTGTCTGCTTCTGCAGACGTTTCTGTGGTCATGTGGCAGGCATGACTAGACGCCAGAGTGCATGGAATGCTGTTTACCTTCCCACCGAAGTGGTCCCTGTTTATCTCCTTGCATTTTTTTGCTTTCGAACTAGGTTGGCAGGAGCTGGGACAAAGACGGGAGCTCATGCCATCGTGCAGTACTCGGGAATCGAACTGCTGATCTGCCGCCTCCAAGTCAGCATCCTTGAGCCACTGCAGTCCCATCCCATTAATGGGACCACTGCAGTTCCATTAAGATTAAGCAAATTGGAAAAAGCTATTTGTAATCGGAGAAATGATAATCATTTCATGTCAGAAATTATTCTGGGTTGAAAGGATTTTTGCTGGAGAATCTCTGCTCAGAGGACATCCAAATGAGGCTCCTTTCATGTCCCCCAAGATCTTTTCCCACCAAAATGGTCCCTATTTATCTACTTGCAATTTCTGGCTTTCGAACTGCTAAATTGGCAGGAGCTGGGACAGAGACGGGCGCTCAATCCATCATGCAGTACCCAGGTCTCGAACTGCCGACTTGCCGGCCTTCCAGCTAATGAGGCGAGCTTCTTAACCAGAGAGCCACCGCAGTCCCTTATGAGATTGTAAATTAGTCTTAGTGCAGTTGTAAGAGCTAGAAACTTTCCACCTTTTATGTCAAATCCAGGCAGTCATAAGACAGTTTCACACAAGGCTATGCAACCAAATATTTTTCACCTAGGATGCATAGAGAACCCATTCGTGTGGATTCACAGGGACTTGGGCGTCTTGGAATTGATGTCCAAGGACAGCTGGAGTGCCAAGGTTTGCCATCACTGATTCGGAGTCCTGTAAGCCAACATGGGACAGTGATGGCGAACCTTCGCATTCCTAGTGTTCTTGGACTTCGATTCCCAGAAGCCCAAGTCAGCTCTCCTGCTGATCAGGGCTTCTGGGAATTGACGTTCAAGAACATTTGGAGTGCCAAGGTTCACCATCACGGCTATGGAGCCTTGCAGACACAGCGCCGAAAATGTATTTGGCTGTCTAGGGGTCTGTAAACATTTCTCTCCAGATGTTCTCGGACTGCAGCGCCCAGAAACCCTGATCAGCACATCTGCAGACTTGGGCTTCTGGGAATTGACATCCAAGAACACCTGGAGAGCCAAATTGGCAGAGCCCCGAGGCTACCCGTCTCTAATTCAAAGAGGCAAGCCAAGTTTAGAGTGGGTTTGATTGTTGTTATCCTGGCTTGTTTCCATAAACCACAGTTCTCGTTAACTTTGGTGGCTGGCTTGGATGTAGCGGGAAAGCCAAGACTACTGATAAGAGCAGGGGTTCCCAACCTTTTCACTCTGTGGGCCTTGACCATGCCCTCCATCCACCCCAGACAGCTGAGCAGGCAGGTCGCATGGTCCCCCCCCCCCCCCCCCGTGTAAACACTGCTTTGAAATGCATTTACAACAGCCGTAAATGCATAAAAACACATTTACGACAGCCGTAAATGCGTCTACTTCCAGGATGGCAAAGCGGGCCACACGAAATGGTGCCATGGGCCAGGTTCAACCCACAGGCGTAGGTTGGGAACCCTGGGATAAGAGCGACGAAAGCAAAGGACTCCCCTATCACCGCCATACTGGAAAGAGAAGAGACTTAATCTCGTTGTTTTTTAAATAGCATTGACGAAATTCATGAAAATGGCAATCATGAATAGCTGTTTGGAAGCAAGCGGTCGATGGAGGCACCATTGCCTGGACAGCAATTGCCAAGAAGGACTCCTGCCGTCCCAACCCTCCCACGGGTTCCCCCAGTTAGTTCTGTGGACAGAAGGGCGCTAGAGGAGGTGGGCTTCCCTTTCATTTCCTGGTCCATCCCATCTCCCGACCCCTAAATATCCAGGCGGTCGTGGAAGGTAAGGACTTTGCCTTTCCCAGGAGAGCCACAACCTTAAGCTACTTGGGTAATTTTTGACGCCGTTTGCTACTGCTATTGGCCAACGAGGTTTGACCCCCATGCCCCACGCCACCAGTCCGGCCTGCAAACACTCACCCCAACGGTCTGCCGTGGGTGAAGGTCCGCGCTCAGGCAGAGCGGCACCAAGGGAAAGATGTGGGTGGCCTTTGCGTCTTACAACATCTGCCCTGCTATGGAGCGGCGTTGGGGACACACCAAGCCTGGCCCAGATGGAATGGCGCCATGGGCTGGATCCAGCCCATGGGTCATAGGTTGAAAACCCCTGGCCTATCCCTCTTAGAGATATTGCCCAAGCTGTAAGTCACTTTTCAAATACAGTACTGTATCTGAAATCAGATTCTGAATCGGGTAACTCAGTTTTCCAGCTCTGGTCCCTGACGGCACCGGAAGACACAAACCAATAAACACTAAACATTGGTCTGGACTCTTGGCGGAAAAAAAATCCACACCCAGGATAGCTTTATTGGTTCTAACAGCACACGTAAATGGTGAGATTATTTCAAAGGCACACGGGCGCACGGCAACTACCGACACAACACAACACACACATACACACACCAGGTTATCTGTTCGCTGTTTCAAGGCCTGGTTTTTCCCCCCTTGGCAATGAATGTTCAGGGGGAAGAACACGGCGATGGAGACCTTCCAGTGCGCACCCCTCGAAGTGGAGGGATCGTGCTGTGGAATTTGTTCTCGCAGCGGTGACTTGGCTCTCGTTCCCAAAGACGGTCCATCTGCTAAACTGGCTCCCTGGTGGACCAAACACTGGTCCTCAAAGTCAACATCCAACTGCCCAGTGCAACGGCAATATTTCAATCTCGCCCCCCCCCCACCACCACCACCACCACCTCGACGTGCTCATGCAAAAATAATTGGGCACATAAAGCGCTTTCTGGATTGTCCCAGAGGTGTTTCTCCTATTTACGTGATGGCGAACCTTGGCACTCCAGCTGTTCTTGGACTTCAATTGCCCAGAAGCCCAAGTCTCTGTGAATCCACACGAATGGGTTTACTGCGCGTGTTCTTGGACTTCAATTTCCAAGAAGCCCAAGTCTCTGTGAATCCACACGAATGGGTTTACTGCACATGTTCTTGGACTTCAATTTCCAAGAAGCCCAAGTCTGTGAATCCACACGAATGGGTTTACTGCACGTGTTCTTGGAGCGAACGCACAATAAACCCATCTGTATAGATTCACAGTGGCTTGGGCTTCTGGGAATTAAAGTCCAAGAACACCTGGAGCATACATGCAGTAAGCCCATTCATGTGGATTCACAGACTTGGGCTTCTAGGAGCTGAAGTCCAAGAACACCTGGTACACGTAGTAAACCCATTCATGTGGATTCACAGACTTGGGCCTCTGGGCAATTGAAGTCTGAGAACACCTGGAGCGTACATGTAGTAAACCCATTCATGTGGATTCACAGAGACTTGGGCTTCTGGGTAATTGAAATCCAAGAACACCTGGAGTGCCAAAGTTCACCCTCACTGTCCTATTTCCATGGCTTTCATTGTGCTGCACAAGCGTTGCCCATTATAACAACCTGATCTTGGGGCACCGTCCAAAGTGGCTCTTTCTCTTGGTTGTGGGAAATGTGCATCAATCCTCCTCCGCTCAAGAGCCAACGCCATCTCGACACCATTTATAAGCAAGTAATCACTAGATGGTCACCATGTAGGAAGCATATGTTGCTCACCTGTCCCTCTTGGCTACGGCTTCTAAATATGAGAAGGAAACTTAAGAGGCCCCCCTCAGACTGTGGATCGCTCTTTGCCCTCCAAAACGCTGTCGTAAAAGCACCCACAGCTGTTGCAAATGTATTTATGACAGTTGTGGGTGCATTTATGGCAGTGTTTTGCACATGTGTGGGCGCATTTTACTTCCACTTCCGGTGGATGGAACCACATGGCCCGAAAAAATTTGGCCACCCCTTATCTAACTCTTGTGCCCCACAAGACAGGATGTCCCAACTAACCTAAATCTAGCTTCTAGAGAGATGGCCAAAAAAGGCCAATTTCGCATTACCCTGGTCTTGTGTCAAATTTGCCAAAGGCATTCAGTCCTGGTCAATGTCATACCCATCTTTGTGGCTAACTTTGGCCAAATTGGGTTCAGTCTAGTAGAAATTTAAGACTCAGATGCACAGTATTTTGGCAAGCTGTCCACTGACCGCTCAATCCACTTTTGTCTAATACTTGGATTTGCAGTGCTGCAGGTGGACAAAAAGGACTCCCCACGCCCGAAACATTTATACATGTGTTTAAATCTATATATAAATGGCATTTTAAGTTTTAAAAAAGGAAACCAACAGGCTCAATTGTATCGGACCAGGTCAACTCACAGTTGTTTTCTACTTGCCCGCACCTAAGCAAAATCCAACTGAGAACGGAATACTGACTCAACAATGTTTGCAATTAATCAATTTCTGTTCCAAAGAAGCGAAAGGCGCCTGCTCGCTCCGGTTGCAAAGTAACACAGAAATTCGAATCTGCACTCATCAATCTCCAGACTAAGTTGTGCCATCATCCCGTGGAGGAAATGCATAGTAACAAGCCTTGGCAGGCCAAGCAAATGCATTTTCCGTTCTCTTCTGCCACGGAGAACAGAGCAAGACATTATAGAGATCGGTAAACGGCTCTGTCCTTGCTTTCGCTTCTTGGCTTCCCGACACAGGAGTCACACCTGGACAAAACAAGATCCACCACCCCTTCGAATAACCAAAAGAACACAGAACCCTCGCTCCCTCCCAGAGGAAAGTGAATCAAAAGTGAATCAAACGTAAGATTTCCTGGCAAAAACAAACTACCGAACTTTGAAAGCAGCGATGAATGTTAGAACTTGACTTAAGGCCTATGAAAAATGGGGATGGGAAAGACGCTGCTTTAAAAGCGCAGGGATCTTCCATGCTGCATTTTGGATCTGGGCCGGGAAAAGCGCAACATCGGAGAAAAGGCATCATTGTTATCGGCTCATCTCAAAGAGCAGACTTTGAAAGAGGATCCGCAACCACCCAATGGGATTTAATACAAAAAGGTGGGGTAAAGAGAGCAGGCGTTGTGCTGCTTTAGGGGGCCCCCTCGGGGTCATCCTGGAGGATACACAGCACCGACTTGTGGGGGATGGCACACTCTTGCAAGGACTTGCTGAGGTCGGAGAAGGTCCGCCGCGGCACTTCTACTGTCTCGATGCTGCAGCACCGGTAGGTGGTTGAATTCTGCCGCTCCACGGCCGCCAAGACCGTTTCCAAGCTGTCGGTGGGCCGGAAGTAGCGCTCGAGCCTTTGGCCTGAGGGTGACCGGATGGCCAGGAGCAACCGGGGCTCCTCCTCAGAGGGTTCTTCCCAATCCCACGTCCCAATTCCTTCCCGGGTGTCAATGGAGGGCTTGGTCTCCAAAGGATGATGATGATGAAGCGTATGAGCGTATTCTCCCCCTCCCCCTTTGTGCTTGGCCATGAGTGTAATGGAGGCCTTCCCTCTCACAGGGAGAAGATCTTTCAAGCCCTGGCCTTCCTCTTCCCTTGGGGTGTTGGCTTGCTGGTGGAGGGCCTGATCCGGCATGACCTCCACTGCATTCTTCCTCAATTCCTTCCTGCTGATGGAAGGCAAGACTCGATACTTGTTTAAGGAAGATGAGGCCCTCAAGGGCATCGGTTGGAACAGGTCAGGGATTTCGGCCGCAAAGTCCGGGGTGGGCTGGTAGAGCTGTTGGGAAGAGGACGCCCGGCGGTTGCTGACCATGTCTTCACAGGGCGCTAGTAAAGGCTGAGGGGGGGAGGCCACCGCCGGGTAGGAATAGGCCTCAACGCTGTGGGAGTAGTTCACGCTCGACCTTGTACGGCCCTTGGCAGATTTGGGCCGGGTGACATGCATGGTGAGCGGAAGCGACTTCGCGGTGCCAAAGGAGGTCTTCCGTTCGGAATGTAGGAAGTTCAAGTGTGAGGCGGCAGCCATTGCTTTTCAGGACACCTGAGGACAAAAGGATGGAAGAGACAACAAAATGGGATGTCTGCTTGTCTGTATGACGTAAGGCTCTCTTTCTCCAATCTTATCTGTGTAAGGATAAAATAGCCCATTATCCCACTACCATGCCCAGTTAGCTTTCTAATCAGAATATCATGAGGCACTTTGTCAAAGGCTTGGCTGAAATCAAGATATATTACATCAACAGCATTCCCACTGTCCACCATGGAAGCATGGCCGGATTTAAGCATAGGCTACCTAGGCTGCAGCCTATGGGCCCGCACCAGTAAGGGGGGCCTGCACCATGTAATTCTACGTCAATTTTTAAAATCAGGTTTTTTGTTTTAGTAAAAAAAACTTAAAACGTTTATTTCTCAGTTTTTAATTGGATAATTGAAAATGTGATTTTCAACAAGCAGCCAGAACTGAAAACAGCTGCCAAGCCTGTCTCTAGAACACTATACTATCTTTTGCCAGGAGGGTTGGATCGTCCTCTGTTGGGAATGATTTCATGATGCGCCCCTGGCATTGCCATGGTTGACTTGGGACTGAACCCTTGGCATGCCAATTCAACAGTCCTGTGATTCCATACAGAGCGCCGCCTCCTGCCTGCTTACTTCTGTGGGCCGACACAGTCTCTTCAACAGGAGCACATTAAAACTTGAGGCTACGTGCTTGGATGTACAAATTGATAGACAAGAGTAAGGGCTCCCAACCTTTTCAAGCTGGGGGCTGGGTCACACTCTTTCAGTCAGCTTCGAGGGCCAGACAGCCATTTTGCCCTGCCTGCACAATGAGGGTGGCCATTTTGTCCCAACAGCTTCAAATGGGGTGGCTATTTTGTTTCTCAAATGCCGGGGGGCAGCACATGAAATGGTGCTGGACAAGAGCAAGCAGCAGAAGAAGAATTAAACCTCATAGACCAGAAACCAGTCCTGGACATTTTGGAAACGCAGCGCCTGATCACTGCCACCCCAGCCGATACAAAAATGCTCACTTGCTGAAGATGCTCCATTGGCTTCAATGGGACGATGCCTCAAAAGCTCCCACAGATTTCCAATCTGATCAGATCTCCACCAGCACCTCCTGGGAGTCACAGGTGTTCATGCCTGGAACGCAGCGAGAAGGAAAGGTTAGGAAGGACAGCTCTGTCTCTGAGGACTCGCCAGTGGACTCGCCACGGAGGTTGCAACTTGGTTCTCTACAGCAGCATTTCCCAAATTTTGGGTTTTGGACTTCAATTCCCAAAGGCCCCTGAAGCACTGATCAGCCATTGTACTGACTGAGGCTTCTGGGAATTGAAGTCCACCAGTATTCCACACAACATACTTTGGGAAACGCCGCTCTACAGCAAGGTTTCCATGCTGGCTTCCTGAATGAGTGTAGGTCTCTGTCAGATGGAACGAGTCCTGTGGTAGTGGGATAATGCGCTTTGTTATCTTTACAACAGGTGTGCTGTGTGTATTTAGCTTAATACGCTGAGCAACAGGAACACCAAGGCAGCTTAAGGTGTCAAACAACAGACCGACTCCAAGGCAGCAAGACCAGGACAACAAAGTATGAGCAAACAGGAGGCCAAGCGATGTCTAATGTTGCAGTGAATATTTTGCTCCAAAGCACAATGTCAAACATGAAAATGGTAAATACTGTGAGACTGGTTTTGTGCAGCCAAGGTCCAGATGAACAGCCGCTTCATGGGGAACATTTTAAGCAAATATCTACCAATTTCAAGTTAATGTGGGAATTTTAAGGGTTTCTATAGTTTAAACGTTGGGAGGTTTATGTATGCCACCCAGAGTCACATGTCGATTGGGCGGCTCTATAAATTGAATAAATAAAATAAAATAAATTTTAAACCTGAGTTTAGGTAAAGGTTTCCTTTGCTCGAAAGCCAGTTGTATCTGACTCTAGGCTTCATTGCTCATCTCCGTTGACAGCCAAAGAGCCAGCGCTGTCTGCGTCTGGCTAGACACCAGAGCGCATGGAAGGCTGTTTACCTTTCCCACCGAAGTGATCCCTATTTACCTACTTGCAATGTCTTGCTTTCGAACTGCTAGGTTGGCAGGAGCTGGGACAAAGACGGGAGCTCATTCTGTCATGCAGTACTCGGGTATCGAACTGCTGACCTTCCACCTCCCCGTCAGCGTTTTAACCACTTGAGCCACTGCATTTAACTTCTACTTCTTGCTGAACTCTTCTGGTCCTGGACTGTAATAAAAGATTGATTTAACTGCAATCAAACAAGGAAAGGGACTGAGGTGGCTTAGTGGTTAAGATGCTGAACTTGACGGCTGGAAGGTTGGCAGGTCGGCAGTCCGAGACCCAAGTGCTGCACGATGGAGTGAGCTCACATCTCTGTCCCAGCTCCTGCCAACCTAGCAGTTTGAAAGTAAGAAATTGCAAGTAGATAAATAGGTACCTCATTAGTGGGAAAGGTAACAGCGTTCTATGTGCTCTGGTGTCCAGTTCTGCCTGCGACATGGCCACGGAAATGTCTGCAGACAGACAGCGCTGGCTTCTTGCCTGAAAACAGAGATGAGCACCACACCCTTTGTTGTTGTTGAGTCACATAGTCGAGTCCAACCCCATGGACCACCGCATGCCAAGTTCCTCCTCTATCCTGCACCATCTTCCACAGCCCACTCGGCTTTTTATGTCCATTTCGTCAGGGATGATGGGAACTATAGTCCAAGAGATCCTGCGAGCATTTCTCGGGCGCCGGCCTCAGTCAGGCTTTTTTGGGACACTTTGGACTACATCTCCCATCAGCCCCGTCAAGCACGGCCCTCTGCCACGGATGATGGAAACTGTAGTCCAATTGATCCTGAGACTAAGCATTCCTCGGGCGCTTCATGCTTTTGGCCACTTTGGACTACATTTCCCATCAGCCCCGTCAAGCATGGCCCACGGCCAGGGATGATGGGCCCTGTAGTCCAAGAGATCCCAAGCCACCTCCCCGTCGTCGGGACCCACCGAGGGAGTGGCCGGCGGCTCCCCGCTTGTTTCTCACCTGCCCGCGGCTCCATCCAGCAACGCTGTCGCCGCTCCCGTCCTCGGTAGTCAACAGCGCCACGTTCCCACAGCAACGGGAACCGTCGTGACGTCACGTCCGGCCTGGCGCGGAAAGGCAAAGGCACTTTGAGCCCGGGCTATAGAAAGCCGACCTGGAACGGTCGCTTGGAATACGAGGAAAGGCAATAGAGTTTGCACTGGGAAAAGGCTAGAGGGGTTGTCGTCTGTGAAAGCAGGGGGAGAGGGTGTTGCCGCTCTAGAAGTCCACAACTCTATGGTTCTTATATATATCTATATTTCTCTCTCTCTCTCTCTCTCTCTATATATATATATATATATACCACATAACCATGGAAATGGTTATATATATATATATGCCACATAACCATGGAAATATCTGGCTCTTCGGCTTGGAAACAGAGATGAGCACTGCACCGTAGAGTCGGATACGACTGGCTTTCGAGCAAGGGAAACCTTTACCTTTATATATATATATATATAAAGGTAAAGGTTTCCCTTGCTCGAAAGCCAGTCGTATCCGACTCTACGGTGCAGTGCTCATCTCTGTTTCCAAGCCGAAGAGCCAGATATTTCCATGGTTATGTGGCAGGCATGACTAGACACCGAAGCGCATATACAAAATAAAGCCAAGAGATTAAAATAAACAACAACAGACAACATTATAACATAATTGCACCCTTCATCCAGCAAGAGAGTGTAAATACTTCTTTACTTTATTCAATCTACAATCTATTGCCTCTATGGTTCTTCTAAAAAAAAATATCATTGGGACTATTTTGCTGCCGTTGCCTGCCAACAAGTTGCCTCCGACTTATGGTGACCTTATGAATGAGAGAGCTCCAAAATGTCCTGCCCTCCGCAGCCCTTCTCAGCTCTTGCAAAACACAAACGCGCGGTTTCCCGTAGGGGGTCAACCCATCTCACATCTGGTCTCTCCTCATTTCCTGCTACCTTCTGCGGCTCCGCCTTTCCTAGCATTAGTGTCTTTTCCAGAGAATCCATTCCTGCCTTCTCGTCATGTGCCCAAAGTAGGACAGCCTCAGTTTTCTCATTTTCATGTTAAGAAATTGTGGGTTCCGTGCACATCGGGCCCCAATCTAACAGAAATAAATCAGGCAAGCCTTGAAAAGACCGCTTTGCTTAGTCCAAAAATGCAACTGAATATGAGGAATCAGATAACTGGGGGGGGGGGGAGATTACTTTTGGAGTGATTTTAACTTCCATATTCCTACCCACAAGTAAACAACTGTCCATATTAACTGTAGATTCTGGAAGTTGAACTACTACTACTACTACTACTACTACTACTACTTCCATGTCCCGATTGGCTCGGGTGGTCTGTATTTATTACCCTGCCTCGGGATGTTACGTGCCTAAGTGGCGCGAGACCCCGTTACAGAAGGCTTGCATACGTGGCATTTCGCTGACCAAGTTACATTCGTCAGCTCTTGGAAGTTACTGAATACCCTGGACCTCCGCTGAGGAACTAATTAACCAGGTTGGCGAAACCCATTGTTCTCGCTCTAATCTCGGAGTCTTGGCTATATTGACTCCGGGCAACTAAACTTAATTAACTTGTCCAAACGCGGCTTGTTTGCCCAACTAAGTCCCCGGACGTGAGTTAGATATTGTGCATTACCTGGGTTAGGTATCTGGGCATTAACTTGGGTTCATCACCTTATGACATTTGCGCTACTTCTCTCCGAGCCTCCAGCCAAGGCAATATGAATTGCCCCCCAACTATCAATAGCCCATACCCCAATTGCCTTTCCATCAAAGCATGGTTGGTACTCGGCCCGTGTGCTAGCTGAGCGCACCCATTGGGAAAGGTTAAGGCCAATCATGAACGCGGGCAACCCACATTGCCCGTCAGTTGCCTCCACTTGAGCCTGTTGGTTTTACATTTAGGGACTCCAACCCTCAGCCTATTCAAAGTGCTCCAAGGGATGTTGTGGAAATTGAGTTCCTCAGCCATCTCCTCCTCCTTTAATGTTGTTCCTTGTCCAGTGAGCTCCTTCCTCCATCTTCTAATTTGATTTTGCTCTTGCGTACCCTCAAGAATGTTTGTTCTTGCCGTAAAGCTCTTCTTGGATCTGAACTGGCCAACCTGGGGCTCATCTTCATTCGGCGTCTATTGCTATTTCTCTCCTGATCTTAGGTAGAGCCATACCAACAAGGAGATATCTTTTCTCAGCTGATATAGGTTGAGGCAGTAAGAAAAGAAGAATGCCTGTCTTGAGAGGGACGCACTTAATAAAAGAAGCCACAGCCTTGGTTTTGCAAGAGCTGAGCTGGGCCATTAAAAGGAGGACCTTCTGACAGTTCTTTCCCAAAAGATCACAGAGACTGGGGAAACTGCCTTCCCAGGAGACAACAGAGCTTGGCTGATGAAGAGACTTTAGGACAGGCGTTCCCAACCTAAGGCCCGTGTGCCGGATCTGACCCACGGCGCCATTTCGTGTGCCCCTCCAAGGGCATTCAAGAAACAAAATGGCTGCCCCCTTTGAAGCTGTTGGGACACAATGGCTTCCCTCATCGTGCAGGTAGGGCGAAATGGCCACCCAGCCCTCGAAGCTCACTGAGAGAGCATGACCTGGCCCCTGGATTGATAAGGCTGGGAACCCCTCGCTTTAGGACTTCTCCAATAAAGTGTAAGGCCATTTTGGTGCTGGGTTCAGCACCATGGATAGTTCTTGTAAAGTAAAAACTAACAAGCCTGACGCAAACGTCTAGAGTCAAAGTTCTCAACCTTTTAAAGCCGGGGGCCGGGTCACGCTCCCTCAGACAGCTTCGGGGGCCGGACGGCCCTTTTGCCCTTCCTCCACCACATGGCACTTCCTGGTATGGTAGAGATGGTGGTGGCTCACATGATATGGTACCATGGGCCGTATCGTGCCCACAGGTTGCAGGTTGAGAATCCCTGGTCTAGAGAACTACGAAACCTTTTAATGCATCCATCCTTGAGCGCAATAAAGACAGTGACTCCCTGTGAATGAAGGTTGGAATTGGACTTCTGTTCTCTTTGGTTCTGTAATACTTTCCCACTCCAGCCATGAGAGGGCAGGAAGGTGACACTGATGTAGCTGAGGTAAGGTAAAGGTAAAGTCCGCCCTTGCTCGAAAGCCAGTCGTATCCGACTCTAGAGTTCAGTGCTCATCTGTTTATAGCCAAAGAGCCAACCCTGACTGCATCTGCAGATGTTTCAGTGGACATGACTCAGCACCGGAGTGCACGGAATGCTGTTTACCTTCCCACCAAAGTGGTCCCTATTTATCAACTTGCAATTTCTTGCTCTCAAACTGCTAGGTTGGCCGGAGCTGGGACTGAGACGGGCGCTCACTCCATCGTGCAGTACCCGGGAATCGAACTCTGACTTTCCAGTCAGTGAGTTCAGCGTCTTAACCACTTGAGCCCCTGCGGTCCCTATTGCTTTAGTACTAAGAGTGAAGTACAGGCCTGCGTTTTATTTCTAAACAGGTAGCTGAGGTAGAGTACTGACAGCCTGGGGCAGAGTAGTAAATAGATTATTGCAATGCGCTCTACATGGCGCTGCCCTTGATGACCATTCGGAGGCTGCAATTGGTGCAAAATGCGGTGGCCCGCACAGTGATGGGGCATGGTCGCACCCTTGTTGTGGGAGCTGCATTGGTTGCCAGTGTGCCTCCGGGTGCAATTCCAGGTGCTGGCTATGACCTTTAAAGCCCTACATGGCAGGAGTGTGCTTGGCACTTTGGGAGGGTGGTGGACAAGAAGT
The DNA here is from genome assembly GCA_035047305.1 of Bradypodion pumilum. Classification (NCBI taxonomy): domain Eukaryota; kingdom Metazoa; phylum Chordata; class Lepidosauria; order Squamata; family Chamaeleonidae; genus Bradypodion; species Bradypodion pumilum. The sequence goes on along the minus strand of JAWDJD010000016.1, from coordinate 3,525,972 downwards.
GGTGGGGGCTCCTATTGTGGGGTTTGGGGGGAGAAATCCCATACATCCCCATTACCTCTGCCTGCCTCTTGGGGGTGCCCGTCACTGGGGTGCACCCTGTATCCCTGCAGGCCAGCACACCACTGCTACATGGTAGTGGGCCATGTTACTTAAGAGACTGTGTCACCCCGAGAACATCTGCCCAACGCACTAGAGCGGATTGCCTACCCCACTAGAGCGGATTGGAGGGGCTCTCTACTCATACCAACAGCTGGAGAGGGTCACCTCTCCAGCACTAGACGGAGGGCATTTTCGGTGTTTGCTCCGGCCCTTTGGAACCAAAATTGTTGGAAGAGATTTAAAGACATGGTTGGCCCAGCGGGTGTGGGGTGTTTCTACTGGACCTACACACACCACACCACCCCGGGCTGGGCTCATAGGATTATTGGCCAACTCTACCATCTGGTTCTTAGATTTTTTAGATTTGAGATTTTTAGATTTTAGAGTTTTATGATGTTTTTATTTATGCGTGTTGTGTGCTGGAGAGTTTTTATGTCAGTGTGGTTTCGCCCAGAGTTGCCTTGGCGAGGGGGGCAGCTAAATAAGTCGAAATAAATAAATAAATAAATAAATCGACTGTGCGACTGAACAACAAGAACAACAAATGAATGGATGAATGAATGAATGAATGAATGAATGAATGAAATAGGGCCCTCGCTTTGTGGCAAACTTGGATAATGGAGGCCTCAGTTCCTCCTTCTAGAACAGTGGTTCCCAACGTGGGGCCCATGCCCCACCGGGGCACTTCAGTTCCCAGAAGCCTAAGTGAGTACACTGGGGAATTGAAGTCCAGAAACCAAAGATTGGGACATTAAATCCGAATCTCGGGTTTCAACCCTCACAGCCAGGGTACAGTCCTCATCGCTATTTCAAGCAGGAGTTCTCAACCTTTTAAAGCTGGGGGCCAGACCACGCCCCCTCAGATAGGTTTGGAGTCCAGACAGCCATTTTGCTCTTCCTCCAACACAGGGCACTTCCGGGTGTGGTGGAGGCAGTGGGGAGGGGAGGGCACATGAAATGGTGCCATGGGCCGCATCCGGACCATGGGCCACAGTTTGAGGATCCCTGATTTACAGCCAAATCCAGGTTTTCTGACTCCTAATGCCTGGATTGGGGGATTATTATTTTTTTGTCTCTCTATAGTAATTGATGAGGCCAAGGTTTCCCCTGTTCCAAAGCCAGTCGTATCCCACTCTAGGGGGCGTTTCTCCTCTTCATTTACAGCCAAAGAGCCAGAGCTGTCTGTGTCTGCCGACGTTTCCATGGTCACATGGCAGCATAGCTGTCAAGTTTTGGGTTTGAAAAGAAGGGAAATTTCCAGGACAAAACAGGAAACTTGACAGCTATGCTTATCCTGTGTCGCCCTCCAGTGGCAGCATTAGGGCATTGCAATCTGACTGATACGGGATGACGCCGGGAAAGAGGGTAAAATACGGGACGTTCCCGGCCAATACGGGAGACTTGACAGCTATGCATGACAAGACGTTGGAAGACATGGAACGCTGTTACCTTTCCCACCTACTTATTTACTTGCTTTCAAGCTGCTAGGTTGGCACAGTAAAAGAGTGGATATTTCTCTTCAGCAATCCCAAATTGTCTTATAAATTTATGAGCTTATAGTTGGGAGGGGGAGGCTGCCTTATCCCAAATAATTATCCGGTCCCACTTGTTGAAAAAGGAAAATAAAATAAAATAAAGCAAAGGCCACTCTTTTCTCTGTTTTCCTTCTGACAGAACTCTTCTCAAAAAATGATTCACCGCTGCGGTAGGATGTCACTCTAAAAATACACATTATTTCCCAAGGTTTGCGCTCTGTTCTTTGCAAGCTGTCCCACCCCGCAAACAGGAGGGGGAAAGAGTCGAGAAAGGAACAGGCAGAGGCGGAATGGTGTTATCTGTCTGCAAAACAGGGAATTGCGTGGCGGTGGTGGTGGTTTTCGTGTTTGCTGTTCCATTCTCTGAATAAGCTCATTCCCAGGGAAAAAACATCCTTTAGATCAGTGGTGGTGAACCTTTTAGAGACCAACCAGGTGCCTAAACTGCAACCCCAAACCCACTTATTGAATGCAAAGTGCCAACACAGCAACAGGGGAGGAAGGAAACGCTCCTATTGGGCTGCTGGGCAGAGGGGCGGGGCGAACTCTGTGCTGGGGGAGGGAGGGAGCGCTCCCATTGGGCTGCTGGGCAAAGGGGTGGGGCAAACTGTGTTGGGGAGGGAGGAAACACTCCCATTGGGCTGCTGGGCAGAGGGGTGGGGCGAACTCTGTGCTGGGGGAGGGAGGAAGCGCTCTCATTGGGCTGCTGGGCAAAGGGGTGGGGCAAACTGTGTTGGGGAGGGAGGAAACGCTCCCATTGGGCTGCTGGGCAGAGGGGCGGGGCGAACTCTGTGCTGGGTGAGGGAGGGAGTGCTCCCATTGGGCTGCTGGGCAAAGGGGTGGGGCAAACTGTGTTGGGGAGGGAGGAAACGCTCCCATTGGGCTGCTGGGCAGAGGGGTGGGGCGAACTCTGTGCTGGGGGAGGGAGGGAGTGCTCCCATTGGGCTGATGTGCAGAGGAGCAGGGGCAAACTCTGCGATGGGGTGACTGTATGGGTGCCCACAGAGAGGGCTCCGAGTGCCACCTCTGGCACGTGTGCCAAAGGTTCGCCACCACTGCTTTAGATGTTAACATAATTCTCCTGAACATTGTATACGGGACCTACAAGTTACCATTTTGGAACAGGAAAACTACAAAACAAGGATTCAGAGAAAGACAGCAGAGATAAAATATATGCACATGCTGGACACCCACAGAAGAGGTTTGGATATTAAGCCAGGGGTTTATGGGACATTATCAAATCTAAAAATGCCACAACTAAAGGGCTGCATTCATCTTGCATAGCAGCCTCAAAAATACAGGGAGTGAGTGGGGAGAGGGATGTTTTTCGGGACACTTTGACCTCTAGCTGTGCCTCAACCCATAAAGCTTTCTCAGCCAACTCACTAGATATGTAATGTCAGATGCATGTCAGAATGATAATTCGTAAACCTAACCAACTCAAACTGTTTTCCACCAGAGATCCACTAGACAAACTGATTGCATTTTATTACCAGTTGTAAATAACTCATTGATTTACATGTCCATCTCTTAAACCAACCAAATTTGTGCAGCTACTCTGAGCCTCTATATCAAATGTATATAATACATGTATACCATGAAAATCGATTCTTAAGTCTGATGAAGTGGACTTGGTCAACATTAAAATACAGGAGTCTTTAAGGTGCCACAGCATTTTTAGTCTTTTTCTGTTTTGTTTAATCTAACATCCTTTAGATCAGACGTCTGCAAACCTGGCTCTCCAGGTGTTCTTGGACTTCAATTCCCAGAAGCCCAAGACAGCAGGTGTACTTACTTGGGCTTCTGGGAATTGAAGTCCAAGAACACCTGGAGAGCCAAGGTTGGTCATCCCTGGCCTTGATGTTCTTGGACTTCAAGTCCTAGAAGCCCAAGACAGCAGGTGTACTGAAATGGGCTTCTGGGAATTGAAGTCCAAGAACACCTGGAGAGCCAAGGTTGGTCATCCCTGGTCTTGATGTTCTTGGACTTCAAGTCCCAGAAGTCCTGACCAGCAGGTGTGCAGACTTGGGCTTCTGGGAATTGAAGTCCAAGAACACCTGGAGAGCCATGTTTTTAGACCCTTGGTCTAGATTCCTTGCTTCTCACTCACCATGTGCTCCATGTGTTCTGCACCATGGAATTCAGATGTCATTTCAGTTTGCTGTGGAAATTAAGCTAGAAATAAGGCACCCCTGGATTTCAGTAAGTCTACATCAGGGATGTAGATATGGCCCACGGCACCAGATATGGCCCACGGCACCATTTCATGTGCCCCCGCCCCCACTGTCTCCACCACACCCGGAAGTGCCATGTGGTGGAGTAAGGACAAAATGGCCGTCCAGCCCCCAAAGCCTCCACCACATGGCACACGCACGCACACACACCTGGAGTACACAGAAAGACCCTCCTTAAAGATTGTGGTGTTTTTGAACCACACTCGGGCGTACCCTGGCAACAGCCACCTTGTGTTGGCAGCTAATCTTTCTCACACTAAGTCAGGCAAAAGGAACTGCAGAATGAACTCACCAAAAGGTGCCTTTTTTTGGCAGTTTTATGTCTGGCCTAGACAATGAGGAAGAAGAAGAATCCCCCCCCCCCATGTTGCCCCCCACAGAAAGACCGGCGAAAGATGGGGCGATTCGAAAGGCAGAAGATACTTTTATGTATAAATAAACATAAACCTCTCCATCTGTAGAGAAGAGGGAGTCTCTAAATAGCAGAAACCAAAAGTCCTTCTCCCCCCCTCGAATCAGTCCAAAGAACAGCCGGAGATAAGGTCCGTTTGCTTGTTTTGTACAGTCGGCCGCAGGAACGCCAGAAGGATGCGCCCCAAGATAGACGAATGCTCGGACATTACTGAGCCCCCTTACAGTTCTCCACATCTGGCACAGGGAGATGTGTTGTCCAAACGGAAAGCCTCGGGAGCCTGACCGGAGGAGCTCTCCAAAAGTATTTATGTCCAAATATTTGCACATGAATGTCGGCAGCCCCACTGCCTGTAAGGCAGGGGTGCCCAATGACAATTCATTTGACCCACGGCACCCTCGTTGCTGCTGGAAGCGGAAGTATAATGCGCCTGTATGGCTTCCACTTCTGGGAGCAACAAGGGTGCCATAAGCTGGATGAACTGGTGTCGGGGGCCAGATCCCCCCCCCGGGCTATAGTCACCAGCCCCCTGTACCACGTGACCGGCCCCTGGCCCAAAATGTTTGGACACCCCTGCTGTAAGGGGACCGTGTGTACCCCGGTCTGTTTGCTTCTTTCCCTCCCATGGGAATTCCAGAGGGAGGCATCCCAAGAAATGTTACTGAGCCCCGAAGACTCGAACCCGCATCTGACACAAGCAGATGTTTTGTCCGAAGCCTGAGCCGGTCAGTTCTTTTGCTCACCAAGCCATAAAACCAGCTGACGGGTGCCTGGAAATCCTGCCGCTCCGTCAGGAAGGACAAGCCGTTCTGCCACCTGCCAGGGCCGACAGTGCCGGGAACGGCCCCCATGAGTGCCACACAGTGTTGAAAACACAATGTTCCTCACACCAATGCCTGCCAACCCACCCTTCCTCCTCCCTCCTCCCTCTCCCTTGGAAGAATCTGGCACCGGCTCCCCAGTCTCTGGCACCTCGAGCAGAGGGGGGTGCCCCGGTGGTCCTCCCAGGGGCAGAGGGGGTCCCCCTGGGGCAGAGACCCCCGCAGAGTGCAGAAATGGAGGTCGCGGGCCAAGCTCAGCACCTCTGACCTTTCTGGGCCTTGAGCCAACTTGCCAGCTGGGGCACCGTCCGCGGCGCCGAGTGAGAGCCGGGCAGCCACAGCACTGGCAGCACAGGCGGTCTCCTTGGGGCTCTCGGTGGGGCTGAGGGAGAAGCGGGCAGCCACGGTGCCGGCCACAGCTGCTGCAGCTGTACTAAGGCTGCCATTGGCACCGAAGATGGCTTGCATCCGGCCAACTTTGTGGATGGCGCTAGGACCGTTACTGCTGTTGGGAGGGAGACGGCCTTCCTCCCTCTTCTTCTCCCTCTTCTCTTTCTCCTCCTCCTCCTCCTCCTCCTCTTCTTCCTCTTGGATGGCGCTCAGCCGTGGGGCCCCACGCCCCCTGTCTGGTGGGGGCCGGTAGGGGCACTTGCCATTCAGCAGCCGGCGGAGAGGCACCGGCGGCAGGACAGCCTCCCCCAGCAGCTGCCTCTGGCGGTGCCGGGCGTCGTCCTGCCTCTTGAGCCGCCTGAAGTCCTCGAAGGCCGAGCGGCAGGCCTGGCCCAGCCGGCGGGACACGGCCTGGGCCTTCTCGGCCCGCGAGAGCAGCACGGCATGGCAGCGCAGCACCACTGCCTTGTGCTTCACCTGGTGCCGGTAGACCCAGGCCAGGATCCGGGGCCGTCGTCGGTCGGGGCCGCAATACGTGATGCGGTGCAGCAGGTAGGCATGGCTGGGCCGGCGTCCTCCAGGGGGGCTCTCGGCCGGGCTGAGGCGGAGGCCATGGGGCCCAAGGGCCAGGCGCATGGGTGAGCTCCGGGCCCCGCCTTGGCTCTTAGCCCAGATCCGCTCCACCGCCTCCTCGGCGCCGCCCTGGGCCTGCAGAGTGACGGCATTGCCCAGGTACCAGGCGCTGTACACCGGCTCCAAACCATTCAGCTCCACCGTCCGGCGCCGGCGGCGGAAGATCCGACCCAGCAGCCGCTCCCGGGGAGGGGGTCCTGGGGGCCAGAGGCCGGCCGGGCAGGCGCTCACCAGGTGGGCCAGCAGGGAGCAGTAGCCCAGCGCCAGGCCCAGGGCCTTGACCTTGCCCGGACCCTCACCATGGACCCCAGATGATGACGATGATGATGATGACGACGACGATGAAGGTCCCTCCACCAGCACCAGCTTGTTCCGGCGCCAGGGCAGCAGGGCAGCCATGCCCTGAGGTTCACACCCGGATGAAGACTCCTCTGCCTAAGAGCCCCTCCCTGGGCCAGACACGTGTACAGGCTTGCACGTGTGAACGCCGGGGTTGGGTGTTTTTTCTTCTTCTCCCCCTCTTCTTTTTCCCTCCCCACTGGGGGTAACTTGGAGGGCAAAAGGCAGCAGGGGCGCCGGATCGAGCCGGAGATGTGCCCGATGCTCCGATGCTCTCTCGCAGACCAGAGCAAGGCTGGGAAACTGCGCATCCATCCATCCATCCACCCAGGCAGCAGGAGCGAAAGAGGAGGAGGAGGAGCGCGATCCAGAGAGACGCCTCCCCTCCCCTCCCCTCGGCCCCCTCCCTCGGGCTCGCTCCCGACACGCGTCCGCAAGGCACGTGGGAACGAACGCGCAGCCAAGCGTCCGCGCGGCAAGGCAGGATTTGGAGGGGGGGGAGAGACATGATGAGACACTGCCTTTGGTGGCTTCTGGGATCTGTAGTCCAAAATCAGGCATAGTGGTTAAGACAGGGATGCTCAACCTGTGGGCCAGATGCAGCCCACGGTGCCATTTCATGTGCCACCACCACCACCTCCACCACACCAGGTGGAAGAAGGGGAAAATAGCCATCCACCACCACCACCCCAAGCAGTGAGGGAGCATGACCCTGTCTTTAAAAGTTTGAGGCGACTGGAAGGTTGGCAGGTCAGCAGTTCGAGACCCGAGTGCTTGGCGGCGGAGTGAGCACCCATCACAGCTGGGGGGGGGGGGCAGTTATGCATCTTGGAGCCACAACCTGGCAAAACTTGCTTTTTTTATCTGCTCCCCCGGCCTCATGTCAACAGTCTACTTTGTTCCCTAATTTTATGAGATTGTTGGGGTTGGGTTTTTTTATCCACTTGGTCATCAATTGCGACTGAGATCTAGAATGAGAACAGCTCAACAGGTCTGGAGAGCTGGGCTTGTATGTGGATGTTTCACCCGTAAAAGACACCGCTCTAAGGTATGAAATCCCAAGACGTTCCCTCCAAATGTTGTCCCTGGATGCAGTGCAAGATTGGTTCTGTTCCCATTCTTTCCCTCATAACCTCATTCCTGATGTCATCCCTTCTAGTCACACCAGCAGCCTTCCTCAGGCATCTCATTTCCGTGGCGACCAACTTTTGCTTCTGTTTTGTCCACGTTTGGCACTGGTAGCAGAAGGTGGGGAAAGAGACAGAAACGGATAAAATAGCTGCCTTCCAAAACATGAGCAACGGAGCACTCTTGATTCCTGCAACTCGGGATAGAAAGACCTCAAGTCACATCTTCTCAACCTTTTCAAGCTGAGGGCCAGGTCACGCTCCCTCAAACAGTTTCGGGGGCCAGATGGCCATTTTGCCCTGCCTGCCACACCTGCCACTTTCGAGTATGTCCGGGGGGGGGCACATGAAATGATGTCATGGGCCACATCCGGCCACCAGGCCATAAGTTGAAAACCTCTGTCTGCATAGTCTCCCACTCTAACCTACCTCAAAGGGTTGTTGTGGGATCAATCCATTCTGGGGGAAGGCGCAGAGTCCTCACAGTAGCAGCAATACAAATAAAGGAATGAATGAATGAATGAATGAATGAATGAATGGATGGATGGATGGTTCTGCTTTCACAGTTAACATGAGGCGGTCAGTAACATTTAACAGGGTTGGAAAGTCGACATGCAATGGCATTAAAATGCCCTCAGAATGTCAGATGTCCCGCTTGCCTACAGCAAAGAGTTCAAAGAGGGCAATTTTTTTAAAAAGAATTTAATTTATTTATTTATTTATTGGATTTCTACCCCGCCCTACTCAGCGCAAGGCCGACTCGTGGCGGCATTACAACATAATTAAATACAAATAAAGGTAATTAAATACAAATTAAAGACAAACAAAATACAATAGAAAAAATAATATCACAATACAATATCAGGATACAATTGCAACAAAATATACAACTATGAACACAGTAACAGTTTACAAAATATACAACTATGATTACAGTAACAATTGACAATACGATTAACATTTGAACCCTAGTCTGGGATTTCACAGCCAGGATTTATGTTAATTATTCAAAACACAACCATAAACAAAGGGAGGAGAAATTTGTTTTTTCAGTGTGTTTATTTATTTATTTCGACTTAAAATATTTCATCTGAGCCTTGATCCTGATCTTGCTACCTAACCTCAACAGTCTGGCCAGGTTATCCTGCGATGGTCATAGAGTAGACCAGTGATGGCCAACCTTGGCTCTCCAGGTGTTCTTGGACTTCCATTCCCAGAAGCCCAAGTCAACACACCTGCTGATCAGGGCATCTGGGAATTAAAGTTCAAGAACACCTGGAGTGCCAAGGTTGGCCATCACTGGAGTAGACGCTACTGTCAGATACTCAATGCTGAGTGTCAGGTGATGGTTAACTAAGCTGGACCACCCTGAGGACTAACAGTCTTGGGTGTCCACAGGGAAGGGTGATGGTCCCCAAGTGGATTAAACCACGGTCCCACTTGAATCCATCTTGATGGAGGTCAGTAGCTTCATCCATCCTGGCCTGGGGCCGATGAGGTCCTTGTGTGCCAAAAGGGCCCAGGACGAGAAAGCATACCTGTCAAGCGCAGCTCCAGAGATTACGGGACCTGCGCAGAACGTTTCTGCGCAAGTCCATTCTACGCATGCGTAAAAGCATGCGTACAATGGACCTGCGCAGAAACGTTCTGCGCAGCTCACTTCTACGTGAGGGCGGGAGATGATGAAAATCGGTGCAAAAAAAACCCGGGAAATCCCGGCCAGTCCGGGATACTTGACAGGTATGCCAGAAAGTGGCTTGTGCAAATGGATCAGTGGTACTACGGGTGTCATGCTGCGATGCGGGAGACAAAAGGAAGGCCACGACATTATATTCTCAGGACAGTCTTCATGGTACAGAAAGAGGCTGTCCTCAAAGATTGTGTCATTTCTGAACCACAATTGGTAACAGTAACCTTGTGTTGACACCTAATTTTTCTCACACTAGGTCGGGCCAAAGGAACTCACCAAAAAGTGCCCTCATTTTATTTATTTATTTATTTATTTATTTAATGGTTTTAATGGTTTTAATGGTTTTAAGCTCTAATGATTTCTGTAATTTTTAACATTTTAAGAGTTCGTAATTTTCCAAGTGTTGGGATATTAACATTGTGAGCTACCCAGAGTCGCTCAGGCTATATGAGTTTGAGTAAGAAAAACTATATAAGTTTGAGCAATAAAAACTTACATTTCAATACCGCGCATTTGGGTGGAAGTTTCACGTCTGGCCTCGACATGGAAGAAGAAGAACCGCAACAAATCAGCGATGACTAAATGACTCAACACAACACCCTCCTTATTTTGTTATGAATTGAGTGCACGTTTCAAGGCCAAATGTCCTTGTACAATCAATAATTATTTCTCCAATCTGTGGACACAAAATCCAGGCTCTCTTTAAAGTTTGGCGAGGCAGACTTGTCAAGGTTTCTTCTGGAGAAATTAGTTTCTCTGAAAGTTGGTTTATTTATAGAGTCGGGGTGATAGCAGCCTCTTGTATTTTTCTTCCCTGTCTCCTACCAGCCCATTTAGGCCAAGGATTTTGCAAAACAAATAAATGCCTTTTTCACAAATACAAAAATTATGGGGCAGAGGCTCTGGTAAATAGTTAGCTAGTCTCTGCAAGGAAAGATAAACAATGTTTGACACTTTTTCATTCAGCAAAACATAGGTAACTAAATTGGGACCATGGGCAAGATGGATGCCATTATGCACAATGTTTGGGGGAAGCGGATAGAAAATAATAATTATTTCAGAAGATGAAAATTTAGGTAAAGGTCTCCCTTGCTCGAAAGCCAGACGTATCAGACTCTGTCTGTGTCTGCAAATGTTTCCATGTTCATGTGGCAGGCATGACTAGATGTCGTAGCACTGGACCATTGTTGCCTTCCCACCAAAGTGGTACCGATTAATCTACTGCAATTTCTTGCTTTCGAACTGCTCGGTTGGCAGGAGCCGGGACAGGCGAGGAGAGCTCACTCTGTCGTGCAACACTCGGGTCTCGAACTGCTGGCCTGCGGACCTTCCAGTCGTCATGTCCAGCGTCTTAACCGCTGAGCCACTGCGGTCCCTCGAACGATGAGAACGTAGCCTTGCCCAAAGTCATGGAATGAAGATGAGATGTAGGGAAAATAAATGGTGGCTCTTCTTCACTCAGAGGATATGCGCCCGGGAATTTCCTCGCCCAAGTTGCAGAGGAACCGGCCGCCAACTTGTAGAGCTTCAAAAAGGAGGGTTGGACGGATCCGTGGAGTTTGTGTGGGGAGAACGTCTTTCACGTCCAGATCAAACTTTGGACTGCCAACATGAAGCCACTTTCTTGGCTTTGTCGTTGGCCAAACTTAAGTCCTCATCGGTGCATGTTTATGGCAGTCATCAGCTTTGGTG